>OX335795.1:12553900-17691400 GCA_946896805.1 Scutellaria galericulata
TCCCATTTTTAACACAAACATGTATAGTAAGATTTAAAATCAACAAAAATCACAAACAAAAATCAGGATTAAGATCTATGTAGCAAACTCAGAGGAGAGACGGTGTACTTATATAGGAACTAACATTATGATAGAATAAAACATATGATTAAATAGAATGTGTGCATAAACTACACTCTAGAATATCAACTACAAATGATTAAATAGAGTGTGTGCATAAGCTACACTCAAGAATATCAACAATAAAGTAATGAACAATCAAGAGCTATACCCGCCGTGCGATACACGATTCTAATAATATTTCACATGATGAATTATATCACCTAAAATGTAATGGAAAAAAATGAAATTAGAGAACACATTAAATATAATATTAATAATATAAAAAAAGGAAAGATTTTTCTAAAGAAGCGTTTTTCTCATTATTTAAAAAAAATTACATTAAAAGAAATATTAGCTTTCTATTTTTAGTAAGAAAAATTTAACATGAAAAATGTTTGGTTACCATATTTGGAATATACCTATAAATATGAAAAAAGTTTGGTTACCATATTTGGAATGACTTCTGCTATTATATACTTATAAATATAAATTATATCAATCATTGTAAAAATGAATTGTGTCTAAGTATTCAATAAACGTAAGTCAAATTACTTCAAAAAAAGAAATATTTTATTAACTCAGCATAGGCTTCAATATATGTAATGAAAATTATAAATGACTTAAGAATATAATACAAACCAAATGTCTTTAAAGAATATAAACTTATTATATCAATTCGATAACTTCAAGAATATAATACATAAAGAAATATTTTATAAACTTAACTCAAATGACTTCAATATATGTAATCAAAATTATAAATGACTAAATAATATAATACAAACCAAATATCGATAAACCAAAAAAATTAATTATATCAATCTGATAACTTCATCTAATATAAATCATATCAGTCTGATGACTCAACCCAAATGACTTAGAAAAAGAAAGCTCAAAAAATATAATGTATGTCTATAAATATTTCATAAACTCAAGTCAAATCACTTGAATATTGTGCAGTTATTTTATGACAATTAACAAATAAATTGAGTTTAAATATGCTATATCAATTATATCAATATGATGATTTAATACAATTCAACTCAGATAACTTCTATATTATATATTTTTGATCTGCAATATATCTTCGATAAACTGAATAGTCAAATAATATCAATATAATACGTTAATACAACTCAACTCAAATAACTCTTATGTATTTTCGATAAACTGAATAGACCAATTGTATCAATCAATATTTTCGATAAACTGAATAGACTAATAATATAAATATAATACTTTAATACAACACAATTCAGATAACTCCTATATATCTTTGAATAAACTAATAGACTAATTGTATAAATCTGATAACATGAGTAGTCTCACAATTACGCTCCAACAAAAAAAGAAAAAAAGAGAAAAAAATCAATGTGATCGACCGTCGAAACTGATGTTACTACAATTGGAAATCTGATCAGAAAAAAATAATATCAAAATTCAAGATTTAGACAAAGAAAACATATCTCAACATATCAGAAGATATCAGAAAATAAAAAAAAAATTAGACAAAGAAACTGATCAGAAAAAAAAAATGAAATGTAAAATAGTAAAATAAAAAATATTAAAATACAAAGAAAACAGATAAAAAAGAGATAATCAGAAAAAAAAGATATAAAAAAAATAATACCAAAATTCAAGATTTAGACAAAGAAATGAAATGTAAAATAGTAAAATAAAAAATATTAAAATACAAAGAAAACAAATAAAAAAAAGATAATCAGAAAAAAAAGATATAAAAAAATAATACCAAAATTCAAGATTTAGACAAAGAAAACATATCAGAGAAAACATATCTCAACATATCAGAAAATAAAAAAAGATTAGACAAAGAAACAGATCAGAAAATAAAAAAAATTAAATGTAAAATAGTAAAATAAAAATTCAAGATTTAGACAAAGAAAACATATCAAAAAATAGAAAAGATATGAAATGTAAAATCATAAAAAACTACATATCAGAAAACAGAAAAAGATTTAGACAAAAAAACATATCAGAAATTCAACATTTCGCCAAAAAATAGATAAGATATGAAATGTAAAATCATTAAAAACAACATATCAGAAAATAGAAAAAGATTAGACAAAAAACATATCAGAAATTCAACATTTCGCCATGTTTCCATACTCGCCCAACACATGTTTGTCCGGCTAATTATCTCAGACTCTAACCCCAATTTCTCCTCCACCTGGTCAAGAATCGCGAACATGTGTTTTCCCGTCTCAAGAAGATGTTGTCACAAATCATTAAAGACGAAGCCACTTGGTTATGCTTAGGACCTCTCAAAGCAGATTTTTGCCTCTCTTTTCGTACTTGAAGATACATGATGAAATAGAGGACATCTTGGATTGGATATTTTTGGATTAACATTTTAAGTGAATGTATTAAATGTGAAACTCGTATTGTAACGCCCCGAAATCTTTCGGTCAAAATATCAGAGTTTTGCGTTTTTGGGCTTTAAGAGAGAAAGGGGAAAGAGACGTACATGATATAAAAATAGAAAGAAACAGGAGAGGATAAGAAGCGGTACACTTAAAACATCAGATACAACCGATAAAAGAATGAGTTTGAAACCATACGCAGTGGAAAAACATAAGGATCTTTTACAAAGAAGGAGAAATACAATTTTCTTTTACAAACGAGCAACAACTTTTAAATATAAAACCGTAAGATGAACACAACTGATAAGGCATCCCTCTCTCTACGCAGCATGATTCTCTTCATCTCCTGTAGTGTGAGTACATGTGGGGGGTGAGTGCGTTGAATACACTCGTGGAAATAAAATCCAAGTCTTATCACATGTTAAGCAGTTTAAATAAACAACACATATACAAGTTCAGCAATTAAACCCAACACTTAATTACCAATAGGTGCGGGTGTAATCCGTCTTACCCTATATGCATGAAGAAAGTTGGTAAGAGACAGTTATTATAGAATAAAGGAGGTAAGAGATAGTTATCATAAAAGGAAGGAGGTAAGAGACAGTTTATAGAAGAATTGAGGTAAGACACAGTTTATAGAAGATATGAGGTAAGAGACAGTTTATAGAAATAAGGTAAAAGACAGTTTATAATATGACACGTCATTTAGTATTCCACAAAACATGTATCAGACAGGGAAAACCGTAATCAGATACAGAGTTAGAAATTACCCCCACCGAACACAACATATAATCACAGCACATAACCCAAGACACATAAGCCTCGACTAATTCATAACGATCAATAGCATTCTAATAATATCCAGTTTACATGCATACGTCAATTGAAATAATAAGATTTGGATTTAGAGTTTACCCCCACCTTGTTCGGGGTTACCACGTGAGTAGCGAGTACCAAAGGTCAAGTATCGCAAGCTCCTTCCAACTGATAGCCTACATAAGTTACGGTGTTCTTAGATCCTTAATAATTCATAATTAAAGCTGTAAAGAATCCGGAGAAAGAACGATCGTTGAGATGAGACGGATCGAGAGATCTAAAGATTGGGGTCCAAGAAACGAGAGGGACAAGTCAGTTTTAAAGGCTGAGATGGTAGATGATTGAATTTGGGTCACGACAGAAAAAGAATGAGCTCGATAGGAGTTGAAACAAGCTCGAACGGAGCATTTTAAGATTGAGGGGTATTTTGGTAATTTTGGTCGAGGGTTGACTTTGACCGGGACCCCGACTCCCGACAACTTGACGAAAACATCCGAAACAGAACGACGTGTGAAAACGCTCGCCGGCGCACACCCGGCGCGCACGGCTGCTCCCCACGCGCGCGCCCAGCACCAGGCGTCGCACACCCCCCGCGCGTGCTCGCGCATCGGCGCTCGGCGTTTCTCGGCAGCTGCCGAGTTTTCTCGGCAGCGTGGGCGACGGGTCTCGGTGGCTGCCGAGTTTTCTCGGCAGCGTGCGCATGCGTCTCAGCAGATCGGCCAGGCTCGCGCCCAGGCTTCCCGACGTCGACCCTGCTCGACGGCCACTCTTCCCGACGCCACCAGTCGCGACGCCGCCGCCGTATTCCACCACCCCCAGGTCCACCGGAAACCTTGCACCTCCGGCTACCCCTCGCCAGATTCCGGCGGTGAACAGTGCCCGAAATCTCACCGCAAAATCCTTCGATGCTCAGATTCGTAAAATCAAAACCCACCTCTCCAAACTCCGGCCGGCGACCCTTCCCTGACCCTTGGCCGGCAACCCCCCGTCGCCGGCCACCTATTCCGGCCAAACCAACACACATATACAACCTATATATCGACTCCCTCACCACGCACACACTCATATACACACACACTGACTCCCAACCATGGCCGGCGGCCACCTGCCGTCGGCGACCACCACCTCCACCATGTCCCTGGCCGACGACTTCAGTCGCCGGCCACCACCAACCGCCGCGCACACACACACACACGCATGGTTACGCACACACATACACACCCCATCGGATTCACTTGGCAGGCGACTTCCAGTCACCGGCCACCCACCGGAACACCTCACTGGCGTATCACCAGCGCCGACCAACCTTTCCCGCACGGCGGTGCCACCCAGCGCCGCCCACAACAGCATGCAAACTCACACACACACTAACACACCTACATACACACACACATGCACGTATACATACATATGGCCACTGTCCGTCTCCGGCGCCGCCACCCACGGCGGCGCCGGCCCTCCAGCGTCGTGCCCTTACCTCCAGCGGCCTCCAGCAGCAGCTCCGACGCGGTGGAGAGAGAAAAACAAAAGAGAGAGAAAGGTTGGGGCAAAGGTTAGGGTTAGGGTTTGGGCTACTGTTTTTGGCTGTTTTCTGGCGAACGGTAAGTCGGAATTGAATTCCGAAAGCTGTGCTAGACTTGACTCGACGAGGGCTACGTCGTGTGCGAAAATCAGCCGAAACTGACAACGTTGAGATTGTTCGGCCACCGGCCGGCGGCGGCGGCGCCGCGCCGGAGGCAGAAACGAGAGGAGGGAGGAGAGAGAACTTACTCGTTTTCGGCGCGTTCGGCTTGTTCGGCTCGTTCGGAAAAACGATGAAAAATGAATTGACTGAGCCCTCTATTTATAGATTTCCAAAAGTTACTATTCATCGAAATATTCTTTGGAATATTCTTTTTACTATTCATCAAGAATATCTCGTATATTGTACTCTTCGTATACGTCGTATTCTTCGTTTTCACTGTTTTCTTCACTACTAGAGCTACGTAACTCCAATTGACCTCTAGTTCGTTTCTATCTTCTCGTTTTCTCGATACGCATCTAATGGTTTAGAAATATTTTATATACCATGTCCAAGAAAATTATCCATCTAGAACGTGCATTAAACATGTATATGAAACGCACGTAATAAATTAAACAGTCAATATAAGCGCACATACTTATTAAATCATGTGTTAAATATTTAATTAATCAATTATGCTTGTTTTGATTCGGGGTGCTACACGTATCAATGGGAAAATCCTTTCAATTTTGGCTAGGAAGAAAACTGGAATATATATGACTGGATACCGTTTTCTTATGTGGAGAATGAACTGTTAAAAAATTAGAAAACCAAGAACAGTTATAAAGAGAAGTACATCCAAACTTTTATGGAGAAGTAGCTTCAAGAAACAGGTGTATGAAATTTAAAATTTAAATTACATTGAAATTTTTTTTTAGAATTCTTTTTAAGAAGCGGTTCTGTTATTATATGAATATATATAGAATAGATATAGATTAAATAAAAAATATTGAAAAAGATTTTTTGAAAAAGAAGCAGAAAAAAATTTGAAAAAGATTTTTTGAAAAGGAAGCAGTTTTTGATCATGTTTTAAAATTTCCCTGAAAGAAGGAAGCGGTTTTATTTTTAAAACTTACACGTAAAATTAATTTTTTCTTTTCTATTATTCTTAGAAATGATGAATTACGAAATTACCCTTAATTCTTAATAGAATTACAATTTTGTCTGACTGGCTTCTGTTATTATATATATATATATATATATATAGATTAAAGTAATATCTTAAAAGATATTGTTAAATTAGATTCTAAAATTTATAATTTTTTTATATATGCTTATAATATATCATTGAAAAGCTTTTTTAAATATATATTAATATTAGACTAATTTTAGTTTAAGATTCAAAGTGTTCTGAATTATAACATCAAAATAATAAAAACATGTAAAATTGTCAAGAAGAGTTTGAAATGTAAAAGACTCTTGCCTTTTATAATCAAATACAATAAATATGAAATTACATTACTATCCTTAATAAAGAGTTTTCATTGGTTAGGACTCTAATTTAATTTAATTTGATTTAATTATGTAGGAGGGTTAAAATTGGCATTATGAAAAATGGACGAAACATCCATACTTGTATAGTGTAATATATATATATATATATAACAAGTAATACTTTTAGGTAAATTAAGAAATATCTTTACATAAGTAATATTTTTAGACCTTTGTGATAAATAAGTAATACCTTTACATATAATAAGTAATATTTTTAGATAAAATAAGTACAATATTTTTTCACTAAAATAAAGTTAAAAAAAAATACATTTAAATAAAACAAGTAATACATTTTGAGTATGTAACTAATACCTTTAACTGAACAAGTAAAATGTAAATATATATTTCAATTATACAAATAATATCTTATAAGTATGCAACTAATACCTTATGAATATACAAATAATACGTTTCAATGAACAAGTAAAATATAAACATTTATTTTAGCTATACAAGTAATACCTTATAAATATGCAATTAATACATTAGGAGTATATAACTAATACTTTGGTTGGAAGGATTTATGTAGATTAGGTGGTGTGTGGGCGTACATCAACCATGAAGTGGCCGCACGGGGGCGCGTGGACGCGTGTGAAGACGGTCCACGTGCGCGTCCATGCGCCGGGTCGAGTCAGGGTTTTTGTCTATTATGTTATGTTTGAATTGAGGGATTTGAAATGTTAATTTTTGAAATAGAAGAGTTTCAAATTCAATCAAATTAAAATGTATTTTAACTGTAATCAATCAAAAATAATTTTACTTAATATATATGTATACATACATAATTCACATATTCACATATCAAAGGGTTCTCTCACTTCCATCCGGAACCTCCTCGCTTCCTTGGAGTTTCGGATGTCTCATATACATCGGGAAGGGAACTCTGTTGCAGATTTTCTAGCTAACTTAGGGTGTCAGACTGAGTTAGTTGGATCCTTTCCTCCAGATGTCTTACCTCGGCGGGTCCAGATGTTGGCTAGATTTGATCAGTTGGGATGGCCGTGTTTTCCAGTGGATCGAGGGGGTGTTCGCTCTTGATGCTCCTGGTTGTTCTTCTTCTGTTCTTTCCTTTTTTGGACATGTTTTATAGTACTCTTTGTTGTTTTCTCGTGCCCCTGTCGGCAGCTTTTCTGGGCCACCTGTTTCGGCCATTTTTTATTTATTTATTGTTTTACTTTATTTTATTTCTTATGTACTTTTCTTTGGGTTTATATGCACAGGTTGGGGGTCTGCCTAAACCCCTCACCCCATAGGGTGATTTTTGAAAAAAAAAAAAAAAAATGCAGTGAATTTTTACTCAATTTTCAATGTTTCAAATGATACACTTCTTCTTTCACTTCTTCATTCCTACTGTGTGGAATAACTTAAATTTGATTGTTTTGCATTCATATTTTGCATATATCACCACCATATCAACCTTCGGCTAAGTGATGAGATGTTGAGAGCATTTCAGATCAGTTTGAGGCATATCTGAAGGTGGAAGGTTGCTGCTGTTGGGCATATTTGGTTCAGAATCCCAACCAAAATTTGCAGTTTCTCTCATAAAGAGTGATGAATTCTCTTTGTATTTCTCATTTTGAAGCCACCTCTGGATGCTATATTTTCGGCATAAACGTTTGAATGTTGATTCGCTAACTGCACGATGAAGATTCTCATTTTTGTTAATGGACAATTTTAATCAGAAATAAAAAGGGAATGTTTTTGCACTGACCACACATCCTTGCGTTTCTGACCAAAATGTGATTGCAGATCCATAAAGGTTATATTTAGACAGTTTCACTCTTTGTTCTTCAAATTGGAGGTTGAGCTACAACAGTGTAGTGTTGATGTTAATAGTAGCACATTCCTTGTTTGGGACCCAAACCTATGTCATGTACACAGTTGGCAGACCTCCATTTCAGTCAATGCCAGTTCCCACCTCTATGTTACGTTTGGATGGATGATACAAGTTCAATTAAAAACACATTTTTGAAACTTATATTAAGAAACTATACTCATGTTTTAATAAAAAAATTAGTATTAACCATGTTTGGTAGAAGATAATAGGATTTGATTTTCCTATTAAAATATAATTTTTATGTTTGAATATCTTGGCACAATTCATTTTTAACATAAAATCATATTTTAATAACATTTGATAATTATTTGAGGAATGTGAAATTTTGGGATTAAAAATTTACAAATTAACATATTATAACCAGGATTATGAAATTCACAATTTTGTTTTATTTTACTTTCAAAAAATGTAATTAAGAATAAATTAATTGATAGTTTTGGAGGGCCAAAATCGCGTGCACTAAAAAATATCGGTGACTAATGTTGTGCCTAATGTCACAACATCAACCACAACACGCAGCAAAATAAAAAATGAAAGAAGAGAAACAGAACGAAGAATTCATCCACGAGTATAAAAATACTCGTGGGAACCTCCAAAGGCAAGATATATATTACTATGAAATCCAATTACAAAAACCACAAAGAGATCTTGAAAGAATCTCTTTGAAACAACACACATCCTAAATAACTTAGTTAACAACGAAACTCTATGTACGTGAAAACTAAATTGAGACGACAAAAAAAGCTATTTAAATGTAAAATAGTTAAGAGTATGCAAACTCTATAACTTAACCAAAACACAGACAAGAATGTTGTACTAAATGTCTCAACAAAAAACAAGACAACTATATTACTAGACTGTTTCTTCTTTCTTGCACGCTTACTTTCTTGTTTTTCCTTGTTTTTCTTGCATCTCAAATGCAGTCTTTCATCTCCTATTTATAGACCTTTGAAATCTCACGTTCATGATGCATATCTCCATGATCTCCACTTCAAGTTCCACTCTTCCACTTCTCCAATATCCCATGTACAAGTTTGCAAGGAAGACTAAACACAAATAACCAATATCCCTAGATTTAGGGATTTATTAAATAACTTATGAGACTTAGTCAAATCTCATTCTTCCATGCTATAACATGAGAAACAAGACTTGTGGCATATTCCAAATAACTAACTCCTAAGATTTAGTCAAATCTTCATTCCTACTACAAGAAAACAACGTACATGAGAAAAATCATATCTCCTAAAATTACTCCAAATAAATTAATTGAAATATTAATTTTATTTTGGATAAAAAATAAAAAAACCAAATATTATGTTTTGTGAGAAATGCAAAATAAAATAAGAGTTTACAAATTAAACTCTAACATTAATGATGGAGGAAAAAGAAAAAAAACTTTTGAAGACATAGAAGAAAGTAATGGAGTGTTGTCTTTCTTTATCTTATAAAAGTTGGATGAGAATGGATATATATATACACACACACACTAGTATAGGTCCAAGTAATACACTAGATTATTAAAAAAAATTACTTTAATAAATTAAAAAAAATTAAATATTATTTTATAGTAAAATTAACTTTATGATTTATAAATATCGTAACATTAAATATAACGTAATATGATTAAATAATTATCTAATTGTCAGAATATACGTTGCATTTGTAGATGATTATAAATAATTATTTATTTAACAAATATCAAATATGCAAATAATTCCTATATTCAAGTCTAGCATATATTATTTAGATAAATTTAGTCAATATTTCTAAATTATTTAGTAATTTTTCTTAGCAACATAAAATTTGAAACCATTAATTAGTTATATTTAATGTCAAAATAATGTGAACATGTCAAGTGTTCTTAGTTGTTTTACTTTTATATATATAAAGATTTTCTGCAAGGTCACTTCCCTCTGGAACTTGGGTTGAAGGTAATATGGGCTGAACTACACATAAGATTTGCTTCCTGTAGGAAAATCAAAATTGTTTTACATAAGCATTTTTAAGTACTTTTGGAAGTTTTATCAATGCCCACAAAGTTAGACAGAGAGATGGAGAGAGTACCACTACTGCCCACAAAATTGTTTTACAGCTCTTTGAATTCAGATTCAGAATCATATAATATCCATCAATATCTTTGGACTGCAACATAAAACACACAACACACAAAGTATTTTCTCTTTTGTTGTGAATATCAAAGTAATATGTATAGCAGGCAGAGGAGCTTAAGCCCTCTATTTGACTTTCCAAGTGTCAACATTAAGAACTGGAAAAAAAAAAACGAAGAAGAGACATGTTCAAGAAAAAAAAATATTAAAAATGTTTTTGTTGAATAAGCATGCGTTGACATGTAAATTTTGACTATTCCTTCCCAAGGCTTTGCCAGCTTCTGCTTCTAGAAATTTTTGTGTTCAATCTTGTTACCAAAATGTCTATCTTGTTTTCCACTATTATTCTTATATATCATGACAGCATGTTCAGTTTTGTTATGTATACATCTATTTAATCTACCACCACTTTATGCTTCAAATTGGCTTTAAACATTATTTTTTCTTTTAGTAGGTGGATAATTTCCATTTAATATATATTATCTATGAGTAGGTCTTCCATACACCAGTTGTATAGATCAACTAGGCCGTCTGGTCCGGATCCACACATATATATACGAGTTTTAGATAATGTGCGTTGCACGTAAAGATTAATTCAAATCAAGGAAATAAATAATAATATAAATACTTTATATATAACACTTTTATATTAAAGTTCTAATTATAATATGATTCTATAAGATTTTGAATTAACTAGGATTCTAATATAAAACTATTTAAATATGAAAATTTAAATTACTACTCCCTGCGTCCCGTGATAAGTGTCACACTTTCCATTTTTGGACGTCCCAAAATAAATGTCACACTTTACACTTACTAAAAATGGACATTATAATAATAATATATCTCACTACCTCTCTCCCTCCACTTACATTATAATAATATATCTCACTACCCCTCTCTCCTCCCACTTACATTATAATAATATATCTCACTACCTCTCTCCCCCCACTCACATTTAAATACAATAATTCTTAAAAATAGAACCGAACAGTAAATGTGACACTTATCACGGGACGGAGGGAGTATTATAACTTTAAATAATAATCTTTGATAAGGATATATTCAACAATCCATATTTTGTAAGAAACATCCACACTTTTATATAGGTAATAGATATATGTATACATATCTATTTACACAGATTCATACCGCACCTCTCTTTTGTTTCTCTTCCCCTCTAATTCATACCACCTTTCTCTTCTCCTCTTCTTTTTATTCTTCTTCTTCATCTTCATCTCGACTTCGTGCATTGTAAATTATTTTGTTAAAAATATTTTATTTATTAATACATGTCAAGATCATACTAAATTATATTCTGACAAATATTGACATCAGAAAAATATTTGAAAACTTATGCGTAACCTCATTATTAAACAAATAACAAATATTTATGGTGGAAATCATCAACAAAAGAAATAAGAAAACAGTCCCAATAATATAACACATGATTTTGAATTGAATTTAACAGACGAAATTTGAAAAAATGAAAGAAACCCTCAAGATATTTCAATGGGCAACAGATAAATGTTTCCCTTTTTTCATCTTCTCCTCCAAACATACCTTAGAGTTTCTCCAACAAGCCATAATTAAGCTGATTTAGTATCTTTACCAATGACAACTTTGGAAATAAGAAAAAAGAAAAGAAAAGAAAAGAAAAGGGTAGAGCCATATATATATATATATATATATATATATATATATATATATATATATATATATATATATATATACTGTTACAAGTTTACATTCTACAAACCACACGGATTGCACATGTTTTGTCTGATTCACACAATGATTTATTAATATCATTGTATCCAAAAAGAGATGTGCAAAAGTTTATTAGTTCTTATAGAATTGGGAGCATGATATATACAACAATAAGCAACACAGTTAGTGGTGGATCCAAGAATTATAAACAAAGTATGCATAGTTATAAGACATGATGAAAAAATAATATTATACAATTCAAAATGAAAACAAGTCATAGAAAAGGAGTAGCATAAACAAAATATAAGCATTCTAGATCATGAAAACATAAATATTAAGCATTACAAAAAAAAAAAAAAAAGAGTTCTTAATTTAATGAAAAAAGTTCTCAAGTACAACATAAATATCATATGCAAATTTTAGAGTTCAGAAAATCATACCACACTTTAAGCTCTATAAGATATTCCATAAAAAAAAAAATATATATATATATATATATATATATACTGGGTATGCATAGCCTCTTGACAATGTAGAACCGCCACTGAACACTATACATACAAGTTTGAACCCCATGATTTTCGTTTTTGGGACATCAAAAGAGGTAGTTTTATTAAAATTAAGGATAATTTCAATTTTGGTCCTATATACAAGACATTTTCCATTTTTTGACAGTCAAATATCCGTTTTTCAATTTAGGTTCTTTATGTTTTAATTTTTTCCAATTTCAATCATTTTTTGTTGGAATTTTCAAAAATTGCTAACGTGGCTGTCGGAATTTTGATGCCATGTCAGAATTTCAGGTGGTCGCCACGTCAACAATTTTGAAAATTCCGATCAAAATGGACTGAAATTGGATAAAATTAAAACATAGAGGACTAAAATTGAAAAACAGATACTTGATCAGTCGAAAAATGGAAACAACCAAAATTAAAATCGCCCCTTAAAATGAAATAATATTGGATAAGCAGTGATCACCTTCATACAAAAGTGGTCATTTTGATGAGCCGGTGATAAGGATCCGGAGGCCATCGTTCCCCAATTCAAGCTGTTCCTCCCGTATTTCCCTTGCTGAATCCACAGCTGAAGTGTTGCATTCATGCACCTCTATTGTTTCAAGACTCAAAATGTCTCCAATACTTGAAGGGATCCTGTCGAGTTCAGAGCAATCTTGAACAACGAGGTGCTTCAGTCTCGGGAAGTGGGTGTCATCGGCTACCCACTCCACCAGATTCAACCTTTCAAGTCGCAGAAACTGCAGTCTGCTAAACTCCCCTTCACTTGGCTCCCAACTCGAGCTTTCCAAATTGCAGTTTCTCAGTTTGAGCACTTCAAGATTAGGCAATGTGCCTATTCGATTCATGTAACCCAGTGGAATCTCACAGTTACTCAAAGTCAGCTTCTTGAGAGAAGGTGGCATAATAAGGAAAGATAAGAAAGGCCCACATGTACGTTGCTCGTGTATTTCCACCTTGAGTGTTTCCAGTTTATGAAGACATGTGAGATCAATATTAGAAAAGACTCTGTAATAGTTTGAAATCCCAAGTTTCTTTAAATTTGGAACTGCTTCAATCATCCTACCAAAACCAGAATCAATTGTTATACCAGAGAGAGTTTGGAGGTTTTCTTTAACTACAACATCTCCAGGTTTGTAGAAAGGATAAGTTCCAAGGAATTTGATGTGTCTTAATTGGGGCATGTCGAATATCTTATCTGTTTCCTCACTCAACCGATACAATGCAAAATTTTGTAAAACTAATGTTTGTAGATTAAAAAGAGTATATATGGGTGGAGGGAGGAAAAGTGAGAGACACGTAAAAGCTAGGTACCTCAAGTTGACTAGTTGCAATAGCTCCTCTTGAAATGGCTCTAATGTTACACTGAATATATCCAACACTCTCAGAAGCCGCAATCTGAAAATTACATTGCATCCATACGGATTTCGCCTTGATAAGTAACCAATATACAGAACAGAACGGACGAACCTCATTGAGTTATGAATATCATCAATGAGACCACATGAATCAACACTCGCAAGATCCCATAAACCAACACTCACACGACGCAAATGCAATGCCTCTCTTGGGAAATTGTGATCATCTCTCTCTTTGATGTAAAGGAACTTCTCTTGACAAGCTTTCCGAACACAAAGGTCCCTCAAGAGATCATGCATACTATAACTTTTCACGACCCCATTAGTATCTTGTCTATGAACAACAATAAGATTCCTATCAACAAGGGCCTTCAAGTACATCTCTGCAGCCTCTTCCAAGCTTTTATTCACAATGGGTTCTAGAAACCCTTCTGCTACCCATAACCTGATGAGTTTGGAGGATCGAACCACACACTCTTCTGGGAAAGCACTCATGTATAGAAAACATGGTTTAAGATGATTGGGCAAATGGTTATAACTCAACAATAAGATCTTTTGGAATTGCTCATCATTGTTAGCTACAACTGAGGCTACATCCTCCGCGATTTGCATCCAATATTTATGCGTTGCCTTTTCTTGTGAGAGTACTCCACCAATTACATGAATAGCAAGAGGAAGCCCTCTACAATTTTTTGCTATTGTTTTCCCTATTTTCTCAAGTACACGGGGGCAAGACACCTTCTGACGAAGAAGACGCCAACTGTCATTCTCATCTAAAAGATCCATTTGGTGATGGTAGCTATTTGATCCTACATACTTTGCCACACTTAATTCCCTAGTAGTTACCATCACCCGGCTTCCATTTTTCTCATCTGGGAAGAACCGTTTTACACCATTCCAAGCCTTATTATCCCACATATCATCCAACACAATTAGATATCTTCTACCATATAAACTTTTATGTAAATGCAGAGCTAATTGATCATTTTCATGCTTTTCACGCATTTCATCACTAAGTTTTCCAATCACACATTCAAGAAGGCCAAGTAGAATTGCTCGAATGTTATATTCTTGTGATACAGTAACCCATGCTCGAGGGTAAAAGTGGGAAACTATTGACAAATCATCGTAAACATTTTGAGCAAGGGTTGTCTTACCAATACCTCCCATGCCAACAATGGGGATGATCTCGAGTTTAGCTTGTTGGGGCCTAATCAATCGGCCCTTCAATTCCACCGAATCTTGGCTTAATCCTACCAAGATTTTCTTGGGATTTGGATCGGAAACAGCAGAGATCGATGATGATGATGATGAAGTATCTTCTTCTGGAGAGATCTTCATTATCATCTGCTTAATCTCTTCCTCAGCAGAATCAAATTCTCCAATGACTCTCTGCAAGCTCGGAGGTGAAAAGATGTAGGTAAAATCCTTTAAAGGGTTAAGATGCACCATGTGAGATTCAAGAATATCTTCTGCTTCATATGCTGCGTCTCTGATTTTATCCTCCAAATTTTGTATTAATGGTGAAGAAGAATTTCCAAGAAGATGTTTCAAGGCGAGTGTCTTCTTCAAGAGGCACTCAATTTCTGATTTCTTGTTGTAAGGATCATAAATATGAGTTTGAGGGTGAAGGATCTGCTCTAGAATCTTCAAAAGGGATTCAAGATTGTACACCATGCTTCAACAAAAATTAATGGATAGTGAGTAGTAGTAAAGGAGTTTCCCACCCTATCTACTAGTTTGAAGTTTGACTTGAACACAAACACAATTATTTTCTCTTATGTTGTGCATATCAAAGTAATTTAATACAGGCAGACGAGCTTAAGCCCTTTATTTTTGACTTTCCAAGTGTCAACATCAGGCTTATTAAAAAAGAAAAAAGAGAGATATGGTCATGTAAAGCATCTTAGACATTTTCAAACAAAATATAAAATAATTACTCAACCATGTTCATGCCCACCTTTCTATCCACTTCATTGACATTTCCCCTAATTTTTTATGCTCCCTAGTGGGTTAAGACATAGTTTTTTGGGTAGGTGGATAATTTCCATTTAATATCGTTCAATGACTACATTCAAATTCTTGCACTTTAATTTATTAATACAAGTCAAGATTGTTAGCTTGGATGATCACACTAAAGCCAAGACAGCAAGAAGCATCACGAGCCATGTCAGCAAAGGATCTTCCACCTCAGTTTCTGCTCACCATGCTTACCTGTGTATGCCTCAACACTTATGACTATCCTATATGTAATTCTAGTACAATCTGGCAGGGATAAATTCATTTTTTGTCCTATTCTAGAAGCGTTATTAGGGATATTCACTCAATATAGGGGCCAAGGGACCGATCCTTATGGGCTTTAAAGGTGGGCTCCTTGTAGGCTTGTGGGGAGCGTCTCCCCCTTAACGAGCCGCTGAGTACCTGATTCACAAAATCTCACAACTCCTGTTGAACCGGAATGTGGGGGGCCCTTGGGGTTGGGGATTCAACCTTTTGTTCTAAGGGACTGGCCCTTGAGATTTTTCAAAAAAATAAAAAATTATTAGGGATAGTTTTGGTATTTTGTATTTTTATTAAAAAAAAAGGAAAAATGTGTATATTAATTAGTTTTGGTTCAATATTATCAAATCCTCATGAGGAATACGTATGTGCACTAGTAATACGGATCTAGGATCATGGACGTCAAGCAATGTCGGGGAGGTTGGTAATTTGTGGTGACATATATATAAGCAATTTGGGAATAATTTGGCTGATGATTGCAATTTTCTGTCGAATTGTATTAAATTTGGAAGTTTATGGAGGAACATGGAGGAAAATTGCAAATTTTGTTGCATAAATTTTAAGTGATGGACTTTTTATTCCTTCAAAATAATTGTTTGTATTGAAATAAATAGAAATTAAGCTATGTCTATAATGTAAAAAAAGACTATAATTGATAAAAACTATATTGCAGTCAAAAATATTATATGGTTCAACAGATACTTACTGTTCTATTCCATACTGCTAACCATCTCTATGAGGTCATTATAAGTGCCAACAATCTCAAACATGTCATATTCTTCTAGTTCAAATTCTATTACTCATCATATATCTAATACTAAAATATAGGTTCTCAAACAACTACAAATTTCACCTTGATCACATGAAAATTTATTTGGACACATGAACTTAGACACCAAATAATAAATTCGAATTGCAACAATGAATGAAGGTTGTGACTTTTTTTTTGCTTATTATATAAAATGTTAGGATTAAATTGTAATTTTGCAAAGGTGGTTATTTTATTTTGCAATTTGATTTTTAAATTTGTTTTTGTTTGGGAATGACGTATCATTTAACATGGCATGTGGCATGGCATGTTTGCCGGGCATATGGACTTCGGTCACCGGAAAATATAAATGTGGTTTAAATTGCAACAGTGAAGAAATGTCGTAAATTTTTTTGCAATTATTGAAAAGGGGATAAATTTGCAATTTTTGAAAAAGTGGTGATTTTTATTTTTTGCAATTAAGCCTTTTAAATACAAGGCACTAGTTTTCTTGAGATCTCTTTCAAGAGAGGGTGATAGAAATGGTGTTGACAGACATCACATACACACAGAATTATGATTTAAAAACATGTCAACATGTTTCCTGGTAAATAATTAGGGTGAATTCTTAAATAAATAAATAAAAAGAATTAAGTGAGATTCTTGTTTCTAGGGCACAAGATCTTCTAATATGCATGAAGAATCAAGGTTCACTTTCAGCCCTTTACCATATGCAGCTATTAGCAGACCTCTGCACGGCCTGCAATTTTCACAAATAAAGAGTTAAAAAAAAATTGAACAAAAAGAATACTCTTTATGGTCTAATGTCTATCATCATATATCTATCATCATCATCACCACCAAAGCCTAGTCCTGCTACTTGCAGCTACATGGATTTTGTTCTACAAAGATTGTTGTGAAATGATCAGCAATTAATTACACAAATTCAACACAGCAAATCACCAAGCATGCCGAATCAAAACTAAGATCAATGCATGAACAAGAAACAATAAATTGCACCAAGATTTACACGGTTCGGATCGATGATTGATCCTACATCCACGAGAGCCAAACAACCAACGACTTATATTGATAAACGAACGCAAGAATTACAGCAGATATGCAGGATGATACAAGAAGAACTCCTCTCAAAACCTAGAAACCCTAATTTGCAGAGAACAATGATCTCTAAGCAATGCACTCTTAAAACTGAATTGAATCTGCTATATGTGTGTGTATATACAATGTATAGATCAAGAGATTTACATAAACTAAAGCTTCTCCACTCAAAAGAGTCTGCAACTAACTCCAGTAGTTAACCACCCCATAACAGCATTTGCATGTGCTGTTATGCTCTAGCTCAGCCAGCTCGTTTCTTGTTTCCATCTGATCTGATCTTCTTAGCCATTAGATCATCTTTAGTCTCTTAACTATGGACCATTGGATCCAACATTCTCCACCTTGGTCCTTAGTTACATTGGTTGCTTGCCTCTAATCAATTTGATTCATCCTCCAGGATCTATTATATCATCTGGATCCCACACTTGCACCAGCTTCAAACAATGATTGAACTTTGTAATAGGTAGCACTTTAGTCCGAACATCTGCAGGATTATCCTCTGTCCCAATCTTCTCTACTCTGACCAAGATCTTCTCCACAATATCCCTGATGAAGTGTAGCTTAATGTCCACATGCTTAGTCCTCTCATGAAACATTGGATTTTTCATCAAATGCAATGCACTTTGATTGTCACAATACACTGTAACTTCCTGTCTTTCTCCTGTTATCTCAGATAGAATCCCCTTCAACCACAAAGCTTCCTTTATAGCCTCTGTTGCTGCAATGTATTCAACTTCTGTAGATGACAAAGCCACCACTTTTTGGAGACTTGCCTTCTAGCTAATTGCTCCACCAAATGAAGTGAATATGTAACCTGATATTGACTTTCTTGTATCAAGACACCCTGCATAATCTGAGTCCACAAACCCTTGCAAGATTTCTGCCTTTTCCTCTCCTTGAGTATAGCATAAACCAATGCTTGCAGTGCCCTTTAAGTATCTCATCAACCACTTGAGAGCATGCCAATGAGATCTTCCTGGATTTCCCATAAATCTACTCAGAATACTGATTGAGTAAGCTAGATCAGGTCTTGTACAAATCATGCAGTACATGATACTCTCTATTATGTTTGCATAAGGAATTTCCATCATGTATCTTGTATCTTCCTCATTCTCTAGTGCTTGAGCAGTACTTAGTTTGAAATGAGCTGCAATTGGAGTAGCTACTGCCTTGGCTTCCCCCATTCCAAATTTATTCAGAACCTTCTTGATATAGTTCTCCTGTGATAGCTGCAGACTACCTTGGCTTCTATTTCTGGAGATATCAATTCCAAGAATCTTCTTGCCATTCCCCAAATCCTTCATTTCAAACTCCCCCTTGAGTTTAGATTTAAGCAACTCAATCTTTTCTTTGTTTTTACCTGCAATCAAGATGTCATCCACATACAATAACAAAAGTAATTGTTGCTCAATCTGAACTTCACCACTGTAGTACACACAACTATCATAACTACTGCTCATATATCCAATGGATTTCAAGAATGCATCAAACCTCTTATTCCACTGCCTTGGGGATTGCTTCAATCCATACAATGGCCTTTTCAGTAGACAAACCTTCTTTGAATCTCCTTCTTCAAAGCCAGGAGGTTGCTTCATGTAAATTGTCTCCTCAAGCTCTCCATGTAAGAAGGCAGTGGTAACATTCATTTGTTCAAGCTCTAGATCAAACTGAGCTACTAATGACAGAAGAATTCTGATTGAGGTTTGCTTCACCACAAGTGAGAATATCTCATTGAAATCAACTCCTTCTTTCTGAGTGAAACCCTTTGCCACCAACCTTGCCTTATATCTAGGTGGTTGTACTCCAACTATCTCCTCTTTTCTCTTGAAAATCCATTTGCATCCAACTAATTTCTGATTCTTAGGCTTTTCTGCAACTCTACACTCTGAATATGGAGGAAGGGAAGGAGACGAGGAAGCACTTAGATGATTATAATAGAATCATATATCTTGGATCTGAATGCAGTAGGGGTGAAAATTGAAGATGAAGATCAAGCAATCATTCTTCTGAATTCTTTGCCAAAGGTATATGAACACTTTGTTGACACCATGCTATATGGTAAACAAACACTCACCATGATTGAGGTTTGCTTCACCACAGGTGAGAATATCTCATTGAAATCAACTCCTTCTTTCTGAGTGAAACCCTTTGCCACCAACCTTGCCTTATATCTAGGTGGTTGTACTCCAACTATCCCCTCATTTCTCTTGAAAATCCATTTGCATCCAACCAATTTCTGATTCTTAGGCTTTTCTGCAAGTATCCAGGTTCCATTCTTCTCTAATGACTTCATTTCTTCAATCATGGCTTGCATCCACAGCTCCTTATCAGTGCTTCTTATTGCTGCTTGGTAAGATTCAGGTTCCTGCTCACTTGCTTCCAATGTTATAGTTAAAGCATAGGCAATAACATCTGCATAACCATACCTTTGAGTTGGTTTGATTACTCTCCTTTCTCTATCTCTTACCAACTGATAGCCACCATTTGTATCATCAACATGTTGTTCTTCTTCGGTATGATCAGTGTGATCATTACTTTCATCAGTGTTATCTGATTTTCCTTGATCCAACTCCACCTTAAGATCAACATCACTATTGGTAGAGTTGTGATTACTAACTTTGGTTTTGAGAAGTGGGATTTCCTTTTCATTGAATATAACATCCCTGCTGATAATGCACTTCTCTGAGCCAGCTTCCAAACACCACAACTTATATCCTTTGACACCCTCAGGATAACCTAAGAAAATGCATTTGAGTGCTCTTAGCTTCAACTTATCTTGTTTGATATGAGCATATGCTGCACATCCAAACACTCTTAAGTGTCCTAGATCAGGCTTACTTCCAGTCCACATTTCTTGAGGACACTTGAAATTCAATGTTGTGGAGAGGCTTCTATTTATCAAGTAGACAGCAGTTTTTACTACTTCTCCCCAAAACTTCTTGTTCAATCCAGCTATAATAAGCATACATCTAACCCTCTCTAGCAATGTTCTGTTCATTCTCTCTGTCAAACCGTTTTGTTGAGGTGTTCCTCTCACTGTTTTATGCCTAGCTATTTCATGCTTAGTGCAGTAGCTATTGAACTGATCATTGACAAATTCCAGACCATTATTAGTCCTTAGCTTCTTCAATTTTCTGCCTGATTGATTCTCCACTAAAACCTTCCATTCCTTGAAAGCATTGAATGCTTCATTTTTAGATTTCAGTAACATGGTCCATACTTTCCTAGTGTGATCATCAATTATAGACATGAAGTATTTTACACCCCCCCCCCCCCCATTGTAGAAGTTTTGGAGGGCCTCCACAAGTCTGAGTGCACATAGTTAAGGGCTTCTTGAGAAGTGTGTTTTCCGGTAACAAACTTAATCCTTGTGCTTTTGCCAAGAACACAATTCTCACAGAAGCTGAGCTTCTTTATTTTGTCTCCACATAACAACTCTTGTTTGCTCAGTTCATTCAATCCTCTTTCACTGATATGACCTAATCTTAAGTGCCATAGGTGTGAATTGTCTTCCTTAACACTTGCTGCAGTAGCCACAATAGTAGAGCCTTCAAGGATGTATACCCCATTTATCATATTTGCCTTCATAACAACAAGAGAACCTGATAGCACTTTCATCTTCCCTTCTTTTGATCTCACTTCATAGCCTTTTTTATCTAACATCCCAACAGATAATAAGTTTCTACAGAGATCAGGGACATACATCACATTGGATATTAACTTGTCTGAGCCAGTGGAGAACTTCAACATCACAGATCCAATGCCTTTGATCTTGCAGATCTGATTGTTTCTAAGAAATACTGAGCCCCCTTCATACTCCTTCAGCTCCTTGAACCAAGCTCTATTGGATGTCATATGGAAAGAGCATCCTGAGTCTAGTACCCACTCTTTCTCATGTTTGCCATGTGAAACCATCAGAACATCTGTTGAGTCATAGCCATCTGAGGCAATTGAAGCATCTCCCTTCTTAGTTACCTTGTTGTCTCATTTCTTTCTCTCTGGACAATACTTCCTTATATGCCCTTCTTTCTTGCATTTCCAACACTTCCTAACAATAGTGTTTGTAGATCCTTTTAACTTAGATCTTGATTTTCCTCGATTCTTGCTTGGATCTCTTTTCTCAGACCTTCATCTGATATTGAGACCTTCTCCAGTGGCTTCTTTGTTCTCAGTTCTTCTTTGCAGATCCTTGGAGTTGAGAGCACTCTTGACCTCAGTCATGGTGAGTGTTTGTTTACCATATAGCATGGTGTCAACAAAGTGTTCTATACATTTGGCAAAAAACTTAGAAGAATGATTGCTTGATCTTCATCTTCAATTTTCACCCCTACTACATTCAGATCCAAGATGATTCTATTATAATCATCTAAGTGCTTCCTCATCTCCTTCCCTTCCTCCATATTCAGAGTGTAGAGTTGCTTCTTCAAATATAACCGGTTTGCCAATGATTTCTTCATGTAGATAGACTCCAGCTTGCCCCAAATTCCCAGGACAGTTGACTCCTCTGAAACTTCTCTAAGAACTTCATCACCAAGGCTCAGGATCAGAGCACTGTGAGGCTTAGATAGGATCTCTGGAGCTATCTTCTTCTCAGTATTCTTTAGAGCCTCTTCATTAATGGCTGCTTCAATTCCTTGTTGAACTAGAAGAGCCTTTATCTTGATTCTCCATAGGTTGAAATCATTTTCACCACTGAACTTCTCCAGATCAAACTTGGCAGAGCTCATATCTTCTTGAGTTGTGAGAAGAGCTCCCTCGCACTGTAGATGTGATATGATCTTCATGATTGCTTGATGAATTGAACCAGGAATTGTTAATCCTTAGAAATCCCACGCTCACCGCACCAATTGTTGTGAAATGATCAGCAATTACACAAATTCAACACAGCAAATCACCAAGCATGCCGAATCAAAACTAAGATCAATGCATGAACAAGAAACAATAAATTGCACCAAGATTTACACGGTTCGGATCGATGATTGATCCTACATCCACGAGAGCCAAACAACCAACAACTTATATTGATAAACGAACGCAAGAATTACAGCAGATATGCAGGATACAAGAAGAACTCCTCTCAAACCCTAGAAACCCTAATTTGCAGAGAACAAGGATCTCTAAGCAATGCACTCTTAAAACTGAATTGAATCTGCTATATGTGTGTATATATACAATGTATAGATCAAGAGATGTATATATACTAAAGCTTCTCCACTCAAAAGAGTCTGCAACTAACTCCAGCTCAACCAGCTCGTTTCTTGTTTCCATCTGATCTGATCTTCTTAGCCATTAGATCATCTTTAGTCTCTTAACTATGGACCATTGGATCCAACATGTTTCACAATTTGTGTTTGTTTTCTAGATTATGCAGTTCCCAAAAGAAATTTAGAAATACTTTAGCAGACTTGAAGTCTATACAAACTACAACATGCTTCCAATTGGTTACAAGAGCTCTCAATGCAGAAATTGTCGCAATTTAAATGAAAATTCAGATTGATGCTATAAGATTCCAGCTGAGATAACTAGCTTTGATTGTAAGGGACATTTACAAGTGTGTCCAGATCTTCTAATTGGGTCTTTCATTTTGTAACCTTAGAGACAATCAGGTAGTCCCATAACTAGCCATGAAAAGATTGATTCTGATTTCTGGATTGCTTTATATAGCTTCATATTCAACTAACTTCCAATCACCATAAATTCAGCCATAATCACAACCCTAGTATATGACAATGCTTATCACAGACAGGCAAAAGACCAGCACCTATCCATCAAGGTCATGAAAAATCTGAACGAATAAACCCACAGCAATGCAGCACAGTCATTTCATGATTCAATAATGATAAGAAAAAATATGACACAAATATGGAAAAAATTAGAGCAACAAATTACCTTTCATAGACATATGACGCAAATATGGAAAAAATTAGAGCAACACATTACCTTTCATAGACATACAACAACTCGTAACAAATTACAATAATATTATTAGTCTTCCAAATTAATAATATCAAGACCTACATTGTTGTTTCTTGATATAATATTGAACAACTTAAGTTGTTGTGCATAAACAATGCTCCAAGGTGCTGTATCGGGGTAATGACACTCACGCCACTTAGCAAGGATGGGAGGTAGTGGGTGACTATCATGCAGGAAAACCTACACTTAAGTGGAAAGAGAGATTGATAACACAATATATAAATATATACTATTCTTTGAAATAAAAAAACTTTTGTGTACCTGAACAAAATGATCATTGTTCACTAATCCAATACAAATACACCTTGATTTGCAAGGGATCGTTCTCAATGGCAAGAAAGTGTTGCACATGTGGGTAGACAAGGTGACAATTGGAACATTGTATGCGGATGCAACGAGGTGCCCATTGTACTTGTCCATTACTGCTGCTCTTTACAAATATCTGCAAATCATCATAACAGGTTAATAAGATGTTATCATTGTCTTCATCCAAATATATATATATATATATATATATATATATATATATATATATATATATATCTTAGTTGAGTAATCTTATTTAGTGTTAAAGCTTCAGAGAATGCAAAAGATCAATTAATATTCTTAAATCAATTGAAGAAACATGAGTACCTGGATATAACACTTGCCCTCTGCAGCAGCTATGCTCTCTAAACATAACTCTAAATCAGCATAACATGTTAATAAGATTTTCTCATCAATTTCATCCAAGTATTTCATTTCAAAACTTCCCACCTCCAGTTTTAGTCTCATGACCACTTCATTCGCAAGCTTCTCAATTCCTACTTTGTGGCATAACCTAAATTTGATTGTTTTGCTTTCATATTTTGCATATATGACCACCTTATCAATCTTTGGCTGAGTGATGAGATTTTGAGAGCTTTTGGGATCAGTTTGAGGAATATCTGGAGGTGGCAGGTTGCTGCTGTTAGACAACCTGTCCATATTCGGCTGAGAATCCCCACCACTTTGATTTGCAATTTCTGTCATAAAGAGGGATGGATTCTTTTTGTATTTCTCATTTTGTGGCCACCTCTGGATGCCATATTTTCTGCATATACATTTGAATGCTGATTCGCTAACTGCACAATGCAATTTCTCATTTTTGTTAATAGAAAATTTTAATAATTCCTTGAAAATCAGAAATCAAACAAGAAAGTTGGCACTCACCGCAAAGCTCTTTTGCAGCATCCTTACGTTTCTGCCCAAAATGTGATTGTAGATCCAACAAGGTTATATTTAGACTAGTTTCACTCTTTCCTTCCTTTGTTGTTTCCTTTTCCTTAAAATTGGCAGCTAAATAACTGCAGTGTTCTGCCTCTGCAACAATGCTAACAGATTTCATGCCATCATCAAGACCTAACTGTACATCATGTTTATGATCTTCAGAATGTTTTTGGACAAATTTTAATGTAATTGGAACTCCATCTGACTGTTGTATTTCAACAACATCAGCTTCATTCACTTGTGAAAACTCAATGACCTCAACAACCAGTCCGTCTCCTAGTTGTTGCCCAGACGCAACCTTAAAGCTTGTAAGTTTATGCTTCAGTAATGAAAGTAGAAGGCACAAAAAGGAGCTAAGATATTTCCATTTTCGAGGACCTTGGTTGAGATACAAGTGTAGGACATAAACTGCAAACAAATTGCAAAACAAACATCTAATCTGGCTGCTTGTGCATAGTGTGCAAAGGGCTGCTCAGCTATGCCAAAACCACAAAAATTTAGACAAAAAACATGACATATTTTGAGATGCTAATGCCATACCAATAATCCCCTCTCTGGTTTCCACATGTTTAAACCGACCCATCGGCAAATTCAAATACCAATCATCTTTTGGCGCGGAACAAACACGTTCCATGCAGCTCAGTTTAGTGTTGATAGAAGCCCATTTGTGGTAAGGGATCCAAACTTCTACCTTGCACACTTGTGGGATCTCTGTACATACTTTGCAGGCCTCCTCCATTTCAGTCAATGCCAATTCCCAGAATTCTGCTTTCTATTATTTGAAATTTTTTAAAAAATTATTTTAATAGGACACTCAAATCCTATTATCATCAATTAAAACATTGTTAACAATATTTGATTAATTATATCTTCTATCTTCTATTAAAGCACGACCAATAATTTCTTAATTATACATACATTGCCTGCAAGGTCACTTCTTCTTCTGCCCCATGAGTTGTAGTTCACATGGGTTGAAGTCATGAGATTTGCTGCCTGTAGGAAATTCAAAATTGTTTGCATAAGCATTTATTACATTTTGCAAGTTTCATCAATGCCAATAAAATTAGAAGGAGAGAGAGAGAGAGAGAGAGAGAGAGAGAGAGAGAGATTACCACTATTGCATATCCAATGAGTTCCTTTACTGCATTTGCAAAGTGATAATCTTTAATACTATAATCTGTAAATTGTAGGAACTCTAGTACCCCAACACACTCATGCTGGTTCGTTTCGAATATAGGTAAAGCAAAATATCGTGTTAGAGAAGAAGTTGCGGCATGGTTTCTTAGTGAAAACTCAGTAGTAGAGTAGAGGCGCAGATCAGAGCTGAATTCTGGGTGCTCGTTTAGGAAGACACGGCCAGGGGGGCCTTTTGCTGCATCATCCACATAATACTTATGTCCCATACACAATGAAGCTATTCCTTTAGAAAGATTACCAACAGCGAATGGTTGGGCTGATGTCTCTAGATAACACCTATCCATGTCATCCTTTTTCGCTGCCCAAAACTGTGCTACACTGGTCCCACATGGATGTTACTTTGCTCATTAAACATTTTATCTTCTCCTCGATTGTATCTTCATTTTCATATGCTTCTGATCTTGTGTTGCTCCAGAAAACCCATGGATTCCTATTTGCACAAGGCATTGTGCAATGCAAGTCAGGCTTCTGTAAGTATTTCATGAAATCCGATGGTGCATACTGATCCTCAAACCCCTCCATCACCATTAACATCTTCATGCTTGTACTTGAAGGTTTCATGTCCACCTGCATTTGAACACAAACTGCAAAAGAAAAGGACAATCTAGCTTTCTGGCATAATGTGCCAAAGGGGTCTCTAATATGCTCAAATCACATATATTTCGACATATCCAGGGCATCACTGTTGGACCTATCGGATTTATATCCTCTGCTATTTGCAGATAGTGGAGTTTACAGGCTTGAAGATACCTTTCTATATCTGAAGATCGCCCATCATAACATATGTGATCTGCACTTTGAAAGCAACTCGGGTTATTGCATGTAATGGAACATTGACGGCAAGGGACCCAGACGTGAGCCATCTGCAGCTGAGCATAACCAATTCATCTTCTGGTGCACCCTCATCCACACGATAACGATGAGCCATACAACGTTGTCTATACCAACAGCAAAAGATTGGTCGGAAGTGGTCAGGTAACGCTGCTCATCCACATATCCAACATGCCATGTGTAAGATGATGAGAATTCCTCTAGGACAAGTTTCATCTTATCTTTGATGATTTCTCTTCCCAAATAATTAGAAGAATCAAATTGCTCACATCTCTCAACCGACCTCCAAAAAACACATCCACCATCGAATTTGTTGGATGACAACTGGAATTGCTGCTTCAACTGCTCTTTGAATTCAGATTCAGAATCATATGTTTGATCAAAACTCTCCCTTCCGCTAATAATATCTTCCATCATCTTTGTTTCTTCTCTTCTCTGGCAGATGGAGTTTAAGTTATCAAGTCAAGTCAGTTACATTTAATAATTGCTAACTACTTGAATTAAGACGAGACGCATTAAGTGAAGAATATTTGGCCACTACAAGACAAAATGAAGATTAATTCTACACCCTAATTATTCATCACTACTGTGGAATTGTGGATGCTCAGGCTTCAACCTAATTATGACTTATACAATAATTCCAATATATATATATATATATATATATATAGTAATGATAAGGAACGGTTTCTTATAGAGCCAATCTAGCTTATGTGGCAACACACGTATATCTTAAGTTCCGCGATATTCTACCTAGCGTGATATTTTTTTCTACGTTATTTATTATTTTTTTTCTTTTTTATACGCTTATATTTCTTTTTTCTTTTTTTTTTACGGGTTCTTTTTTTTTTTTTTACGCTTATATTTCTTTTTTCTTTTTTTATCGCACGTAATTTTTTATTTTTGGTTTTTTTTGTTTTTTTACGTATGTAATTTCTTTTTCTTTTTCTCTTTTTTACCTAACTTAAATTTGTCTATCATTCTTTCTTATCTTATTCAATTTTTAAATAAACTTTTTTTCTTATTCATCTCAATTTCTTTCTTATTCTATATCATTTTTCTTATTTTATCCCATTTTTAGATAATTTTTTATTCATGTCAATTTTTTTTATTATATATCATTCTTTAATTTTTTTTTCAAATTCATCTCATTTTGTTTTAGTAAATTTTCTTATTTTATATCATTCTTTAAATTTTTTTTTTCAAACTCATCTCATTCTTTCTCAATAAATTGTCAATTTTTTTTCTTTTCATTAATATCAATAGTACTTTAGAAATATTTTTCTGTACCTAAGATTAGAAATTGTGTAAAAGTTTTATATACTTGTAGATTTTCATGAGTAATCTCAACCATCTATTTTTTGAAATTGTAGATAAGTTTAGAACCTGTCTAAAAATTGTTTAAAAGTTCTTATAAGAATTTTTATGGAGTAATGTCAACCATCTATTTTTTAATTATACATAATATTCACAATGTATAAGAAGGTGGGCAGAATATTTATAAATGATTCGAATCCAAACATTCCTATCGGTTGTTCTTGCATAAATAAAAATAAACCTATCAAATGTCACAATACATATCAAACTTATTTGTAATTAAAAAAATAAATATCGCACCTATAATTAAAAAATAGGTTAAAAAATAGGTGGTTGAGATTACTCGATAAATATCACGATACATGAAACTTATGTACAATTAAAAAAATAGATGGTTGAGATTACTTATAAAGATGTAGAAGTACATGAAACTTTTAGATAAATTCTAAATTTATGTACAATTAATGAAAAATATGTCTTAACAAATATTTTTTTCAAGTATTATTGATATTAATGACAACTAAAAGAGAAGAAAAGAAATTGACAATTTACTGAGATATAATGAGATGAGTTTGAAGTACTATTAATATTAATGGCAACTAAAAGAGAAGAAAAGAAATTAACAATTTACTAAGATAAAATGAAATGAGTTTAAAAATATATATATTTAAAGAATGATATAGAATAAGAAAATTTACTAAGGAATTTGAAAAAAAAAAAATTAAAGAATGATATAGAATAAGAAAAAAATTGACATGAACAAAAAAAATATCTAAAAATGGGATAAAATAAGAAAGAATGATATAGAATAAGAAAGAAATTGAGATGAATAAAAAAAAAGTTTATTTAAAAATGGAATAAAATAAGAAAGAATGATAGGTAAAATTAAGTTATGTAAAAAAAAAAATTAACGTACGTAAAAAAACAAAAAAAAACCAAAAATAAAAAATTACGTGCGCTAAAAAAATAAAAAAGAAATATAAGCGTAAAAAAAACAAAAAAGAAATATAAGCGTAAAAAAACCAAAAAAGAACCAAAAAAATTACATGCGTAACAAAAGAAAAAAGAAATATAAACGTATAAAAAAGAAAAAAGAATAATAATATACGTAGAAAAGAATATCACGCTAAGTAAAATATCGCGAAACTTGAAATATACATGTGTTGCCACATAAGCAGATTGGCTCCATAAAAAACCCAACGGTAGGTTCCTTATCATTACTATATATATATATATATATATATATATATATATATATATATATATTAGTAAAATACACATGAAATATTATAATTGTATGATTTATTATTAAGTACTATTTTTTAAAATATAAGAATTTCATTAACTACAATAATTCATTTAAGTACAATCAAGAATTAGTTAAAAATTATCAAAAAAAAAAAAAATGTTTATCAACCATAGAAATATTATCTCTGTACAAATCAAACCATAAATGCCATCAATTCGCAAAATGATCAACACCACTAACAAAGACTTGATCAAAAAAAACAACACAAAAAGTCTTCTGCGAAGCTTGACTTCAAAGTAAGGATTCTTGTGGTTTTGGAACTGCAAGAGAACCAGCAATACCACAACACCCTGCAAAACAACAAGAATTGAGTTCACTCATATTACTAATATCTGCAGTGTCATATCCAGCAGAATAAAACAAGAAACAAGTACTCCCTCCGTCCCGCAACACTTTGCACACTTTCCTTTTTAATCTGTCCCACAACACTTTGCATACCCAAAAATGGCAAATTTTATCACAATTATTACCCTCCCAATACACACTTATTTACACACAATGCCATTATTTTTTCTCTCTCAACACTTTATTACTTTTTGTCTTTTTCTTACATAATTGACTCTTATACCCTCAATCAAAAAGCAAAGATTCCTTTTTTCTTAAAAATTGTGCCCAATTTAGTGTGCGAAGTGTTCCGGGACGGAGGGAGTATATTGGATAAGCAGTGATCACCTTCATACGAAAGTTGTCATTTTGATGAGCCGGTGATAAGAACCCGGAGGCCATCATTCCCCAATTCAAGTTGTTCCTCCCGCATTTCCCTTGCTGAATCCATAGTAGAAGGGCTGCATTCATGCACCTCTATTATTTCAACACTCAATATATCCAACACTCTCAGAAGCCGCAATCTGAAAATTAAATTGCATCCATACGGATTCTGCCATGATTGACCAATATACAGAACAGAATGGGCAAACCTCATTGAGTTATGAATATCATCAATGAGACCACATAAATCAACACTCACAGCATCCCATAAACCAACACTCACACAACGCAAATGCAATGTCTTTCTTTGTGATCATGTTCCTTTATGATGTAAAAGAACTTCTCTTTACAAGCTTTCCAAACACAAAGGTCACTCAAGTGATCATGCATGCTTTAACTTTTCACAACCCCATTAGTTTCATGTCTATGAACAAAAACAAGATTACTATCAACAAGAGCCTTCAAGTACATGTCTGCAGCCTCTTCCAAGCTTTTATTCAAAATGGATTCCAAAAATCCTTCTGCTACCCATAACCTGATGGGTTTGGAGGATGGAACCTCACAGCCTTCTGGGAAAGCACTCATGTAAAGAAAACATGGTTTACAATGATTAGGCAAATGGTTATAACTCAAAAATAAAATCTTTCGGAACTGCTCGTTGTTGTTAGCTACAACTAAGGCTACATCCTCCACGATTTGCATCCAATATTTAAGTGTTGTTTTTGCTTGGGAGATTACTCCACCAATTACATGAATAGCAAGAGAAAGCCCTTTATAATTTTAAGCTAATTTTCTCCCTATTTTCTCTACTACATGAATATTATTAGTCTTCCAAACTAATAGTATTGAGAACTACAGTATTGTTTCCTAATATACTATTGTATAAGATAAGTTGTTGTGTGTAAACAATGCTCCAAGGTGCTGCGTTGGGGTAACGACACTCATACCACTTAGCAAGGATGGGAGGTAGCGGGTGACCATCATGCAGGGAAACCTACAAACAAGCAGAAAATGAAGTGATTGATAATACAATTTACAATTATATACTTGTGTTTGAAATCAAAAAACTTTTGAGTACCTGAACAAAATGGTCATTGTTCACTAATCCAATACAGATACACCTCACATTGCAAGGGACAGTTGTTCTCAATGGCAAGAATGTGCTACACATGTTGGTAGATAAACTGACAAGTGCAACATTGTATGTCGACGCAACGAGGTACCCCATTTCTGGCAAAGTAAACCAATGTGCATTGGTTGCCCTTTCATCAAAGCATTGCAGGATCTGTAATATTTCCTCAACAGCACCATGTTTGATGAAAACATTTGTATAAAGTTGATGGTTTTGTCTAAGCTCGTCTATGAGGTCGTGTCTGACTCGAGCCCATGACTCCTCCCCAAAACCAAGTAGGTTGGCCACAACACGAAAACCACAATGACCATCCCCAACTACATTCTTAATGCTCAGAATATAGTTGTGGAAGTAAGATGGAAAGTGATGAATATAAGCACCTACAGAAGATGGTGGTGGTGTGGTGCTAGGAACAACCTATTCAAAAATGAAGATGGACAAAGAGAGAATGTTGAGTGAGCTTACTCAAAGTAGAAGCTTAAGAGAATGCAAAAGAGTTTATTTCAAATTGATGAACAACACCTGGATATAAGGCTTGCCCACTGCTGCTGGATTCTTCAGAGATGATATCTGCAAATCATAATAACAGGTTAATAAGATGTGATTATTGTCTTATAATTCATCCAAATATATATTTTACTTGAGTAAACTTGTGTGGTGTGGAAGCTTCGGAGAATTCAAAATAATATATAATCTCAAATTGATTAAAGAAACATGAGTACCTGGATATAACACTTGCCCTCTGCAGCTATGCTCTCTAAACATAACTCCAAATCAGCATCACATGTTAATGAGATTTTCTCATCAATTTCATCCAAGTATTCCATTTCAAAACTTCCCACCTCCAGTTTTAGTCTCATGGCCACTTCACTCACAAGTTTTTCAATTCCTGCTGTGTGGCATAACTTAAATTTGATTGTTTTGCTTTCATATTTTGCATATATGACCACCATATCAACCTTTGGCTGAGTGATGACATCTTGAGAGCTTTTGGGAATAGTTTGAGGCATATCTGGAGGTAGAAGGTTGCTGCTGTTAGACAACCCCTCCATATTCGGCTGAGAATCCCGACCACTTTGATTTGCATTTTCTGTCATAAAGAGGGATGGATTCTTTTTGTATTTCTCATTTTGTGGCCACCTCTGGATGCCATATTTTCTGCATAAACGTTTGAATGTTGATTCACTAACTGCACCATGAAGTTACTCATTTTGTTAAAAGACAATTTTAATCAGAAATTAAAAAGGAATGTTATGGCACTTACCACAAAGCTCTTTTGCAGCATCCTTACGTTTGTGGCCGAAATGTGATTGCAGATCCAAAAAGGTTATATTTAGACCAGTTTCAATCTTTGTTCCCTTTGCTACTTCCTTTTTCTTCAAATTGGTGGCTGAGTTACTGCAGTGCTCTGCCTCTGCAACAATGCTAAAAGCTTTCACGCCATCATCAGGAAAAAACTGAACATCTTGTTTATTATCTTGAGAATGTTTTCGGCCTCCATAGTTGACAAATTTAAATGTAATTGGAACTCCATCTGACTGGTCTAATTCAAGGACATCAACTTCATTCAGTTGTGAAAAGATTATGACCTCAACAACGAGTTTGTCTCCTAGTTCTTGCCCAGACGCAACCTTAAAGCTTGTAAGTGTTTGCTTAAGTATTGGCAGTAGAAGGCACAAAAAAGACCTAAGATATTCATATATGCGAGGACCTTGGTAGAGATAGAACTCAAGGACGTAAACAAGGTCACCAGTGTGCCTACTCTGCAAACAAATTGCAAAACAAACATCTAACCCTGCTAATTGTACATGGTGTGCATGGGGATGATCAGCTATGCCAAAACCACATAAATTCAGACAAAAGCATGACATGTTCTCAGATGCTAATGCCATACCAGTAATCCCGTTTCTGCTCTCGACATGTTTGAACCGAACCATTGGCGAACCCAAAAACAACTGAGTTGGTGTGAAACACACACGTTCCATGCAACTCAGTTTAGTTTTTGATAGTAGCACATTGATTGTTTGGGACCCAAACCTCTGTCAAGTGCACTTGGGGAATCTCTTTAAACAGTTGGCAAGCCTCCTCCATTTCAGTCAATGCCTTCTATCATTGATAGAAACATAGAAATTTAAGAGTTGGAAGCTCTATTTTACATTTGGATGGAGGATAGAAGCTCAATTAAAAACAATTTTCGAAATTTATTTTAAATAAATTAAAATATTATGAAACTATTCATCGTGTTTTAATAAAAGATGTAATTAATCAAAAAAAAAATTATTAACCATGTTTTAATAGAACGATAATAGGATTTGATTTTCCTATTGAAATATAATTTCTATGTTTGAATGTCCTGGCACAATTAATTTTTAACATAAAAACCATATTTTAATAACATTTGATAATTATTTGAGGAATGTAAAACTTTGGGAATAAAATTTTACTAATTAAACACATAATAGTAAGGAAAATGAAAAAAAGTTTTTCAAGAGGTATAGAAGAGAGTGTTGGAGTGTTGTGTTTCTTTATTTTATTAAGATAAAGAAGAAGGGATATATATACATTGCCTGCCAGGTCACTTCTTCTTCTGGCACTTGAGTTGAAGTGCATATGGCTTGAAGTCATGAGATTTGCTGCCTGTAGGAAATTCAAAATTGTTTTACATAAGCATTTACTATTGTTTGCAAGTTTTATCAATGTCCACAAAATTGGGGAGAGAGGCGGAGAGAAAGTACCTCTATTGCCTCTCCAATGTAAGAATCTTGAAGAGTAGAATGTCTAAAATGTATGAACTCTAGTACCCCAACACATTTATGCTGGTTTCTATCGAATACTGGTAAAGCCAAATATAGTCTAAGAGAAGAAGTTGCAGCATGATTTCTTAGTGGAAACTCTGTAGTAGAGTAGAGGCGCAGATCAAGGCTGGTTTCAGGGTGCCCGTTTAGGAAGACACGTCCGGGAGGACCAAGCTCTTCCTCTTTTGCTGCATCTTCCACATAATATTTATGTCCCATACACTGCTTTCTAAATGAAGCTAAACCTTTTGAAAGAGAAGTAAGTGCAAAAGGTTGGTCTGATGTTTCTAGATAACACCTACACATATCATCCTTTTTTGGTGCCCAAAACTGTGCTACACCATTGGATCCTAGTTTGCTCATCAAACATTTGATCTTCTCCTCGATTGTATCAGACACCAGTGATAACTTACTATTAATAACTTCATAACTCCAGAAAAACCATGCTTCCCTATCTGCACAAGGTTTTATGCAATACAAGTCAGGCTTCTGCAAGTATTTCATGAAATCCGATTCTGCATACTCTTCCCCAAACCCCTCCATCACCTTTAAAATGCTTACATCTTCTAAATCTTGATGCTTGTACTTGAAGGATTCATATCTAACTGCATTTGATAAGCTTGATTTACTAGTGCTAAGAATGTTTCCCTTAAAAACTTCCACCTCTAATTCCTCTCCATAGTGTCCTTTATATGCATAGTCAAAGCTTTTGAGTTCCCTCTCCATTATGCTTAACAGCAAATGCAGAAAGGACCCAACTAGTACGTCGTCTTCTCTACTATTAAATTGTAGAAAAAACTGGACAAGATAGATGTCCCTGCTATTGTACAAACTCTGAACACAAATTGCAAAAGAAAAGGACAATCTAGCTTTCTGGGCATAATGTGCCACAGGATTCTCCGATATGCTAAAATCACATATATTTCGACAAATGCAGAGCTTGTTATTTAACGACGTCTCAGCTCTAGCCATCATGTTTGTATACTGTGTTATTTGCAGATTGTGAAGTTGACAGGCTTGAAGATACCTGCTTATATCATAATCGGGAAGTACCCCATAACATCTTGAAACTGCACTTTTGAAGCAACTCAAGTAATTACTCGTATTGGAACATTCAGAGCAACGGACCCAGACCTGTGCCATCCGCAGCCGGGGCATAACCTTACCAGCCAACTCAACCATCTTTTTAATTTCATTATCTACATTCTCCTGAGTTCAACATAGAGGATTGATGATAATACAAAAGAGATTTTCAATGTGATAAAATCTATAACATTATCAGCACATTAAAAGTGTCATACCCTGGGCCAATGTTTGAGGTGAGTGGTCCTCAACTCCGCACTCTGCATGTAATTCCACCAAAATGTAGAGTTAATTAATGTTATTATAATACAGCTGTATAATATAACAGATAATACAAACCTTCAGTCCCCCTTCCAGAGAGGACAGCATATGCATGTTAAGATCATCTCGAAAACATACAGCCTCAATGATGCCATAACAATTCTGCTTGAGCGAATCAAAAACAGGCATAGCGTAGTAACTTCTTAGACCACACCAAGCAGCATAATCCCGGAGTGGAAATTCATGGGTAGAGTAGAGCCTCAAGTCAGGGCTGGATTCAAGATGTTTGTTTCTGTACACACGTCCCACTGCACCCAGTTCATCTTCTGGTGCACCCTCATCAACACGATAACGATGAGCCACACAACGCTGTCTATACCAAGAAAGACCTTTACAGAGGTCTGGACCAACAGCAAAAGGTTGATCTGAAGTGGTCAGGTAAAGCTGCTGCTGCTGCTGCTGTTGCTCATCCACTTCTGCTGCCCAAAATTGCACCACATACCCGGAATACCATGCTAGAGAGCTTGATGCAATTTCCTCAAGGACATGTTTGATCTTATCTTTGATAATTTGTGTTGGGGAAATATAAGAGTTAGTTGAAGAAATAAGTGATTCAATTTGCTGATATCTCTCAGGCCTCCTCCAAAAAACCCAACCACAATCGAATTTGTTGGATGACAAATCCACCTGCTTCAACTGCTCTTTGAATTCAAATTCAGAATCATATGTTTTATTAAATCCCTCCATTCCCCTTATGAAAGCAGTCTCTTCCATCATCTTTGGAGTGCAACTTAATTTAGAATCATATATTTGATCAAATTCCTCAATTCTGACATCTTCCATCATCTTTGAATGCAACTTAACACAGACACAAACACAGGTATTTTCTCTTATGTTGTGCATATGAAAGTAATGCAATACATGCAGAGGAGCTTAAGCCCTCTACTTGACTTCCCAAGTGTCAACTTCAGGCTTATTAATTATTGAGAATTGAGAAGAAGAAAAAAAAAAACGAAAGAGAGACATGTTAAAGTAAAGCATCTTAGACATTTTAAAACAAAATATAAAATAACTACTCTACCATGTTCATGCCCACCTTTCTATCCACTTCATTGCACAGTTCACCTAATTCTATATTTCTATGATGCTCCCTAGTGGCTTAAAACATAGCTTTTTTGGGTAGGAGGATAATTTCCATTTAATATCGTCTAATGGCTACATGCATTCAGACTCTTGCACTTTAATTTATCAATACATGTCAAGATTGTTAGCTTGGATGATCACAGTTCAGGCCAAATCCGCAAGAAGCATGACGAGCTATGTCAGCAAAGGATCTTCCACCTCAGTTTTTGCTCATCGTGCTTACGTGTCACCATCCTATGTAATTCTAGTACAATCTGACAGAGTTTTAGAGGTCCATGCTTTTATGTATGTATTTGGTGCGAGCAGAAGGGTAGTTAGTACATATTGTGATGTAGAAGATTCATTTATTGTATTACATTATTATCTACTTTACCAACACACAGAATTGCAGTGAAAATTTCATCATATTTTGTGCAAATGCACTAACTGATCATCTTTTTGCTTATCATACATTTCATCACTAAGTTTTCCAATCGCGTAGCCCAAGTAGAATCGCTCGAACATTATATTATTGTGATAGTGTAACCATGGTCGAGGGTAAAATTGGAAAATAAACAAATAACCGTAAACATTTTGAGCCAGGGTTGTCTTACCGATACCTCCCATGCCAACAATGGGGATGATCTCCAGTTTAGCCTTCAATTGGACTGAATCTTGGCTTAATCCCTCCAGGATTTTCTTGGCATTTGGATCAGAAGAAGCAGTAACAGAGATCTCTATTATCATCTGCTTAATCTCTTCCTCAGTAGAATCAATTTGATTCTCCAATGACTTTCTGCAAGCTTAGAGGTGAAAAGATGAGGCTAAAAAATGGAGCCCAGTGTCTTCTTCAAGAGGTACTCAATTTCTGAATTCTTGTTGTAAGACCATCTCCAAAGGAGTGGCAAATTTGGACTCAAACTCAAAATTTGAATCCAAACCCTCTCCAATGCATACTCAAATGTGGACTCAAGTTGCCATAAGTGAATAGTAGGTGGCAAATTTGCCACCTACTATTCACAACTCAATTTTTTTTTTCTTTTTGATTTAATTTTATGTTGTTTATTTATTTAATTATTTGCTTTTATTTGATTTATCTTCATTTAATTGTAAACTATATATTTCATCTAGTTATCAATTTACATTAAATATTATATGTATTACATTATGTGATTTTAAATTTATGAAAATTTTAAAAATTCAAAACCATATAAATTAGTTGTATTGCTATATTTTTATTAATATTTTTGCAAGTTATAACTAATAATTATTATATATATTTTTTAAATAATATTAAATTATTTATAAATAATATATAAATAATATAAAATAAAAATATCAAAAAATAATACAATTAAATACATAACTAGTATAAAAGTAATGAATAAATGTAAAATTCTTAAAAATAGAAAGATAGTATGAGTATAACATTAATAATACAGATAATTTTGGTTCTAGTATAAGATTTTTCTAAAAAAAAAAAAATTTGTAAATATATACAAATAAGATATATGAATATTAGAATAAATAATAATTTATATAAAAATATATAAATAAATTGTAACTAGTTAAAATATTTTTAGATTATATATAATACTATTTAAATAATATAAAAGCATATATGTTATTGGACAATTATGTTAAGATTATATATGTTTAGATTATATATTTTTGGATAATTATGTTATATAACTATGTAATTTTCTTTAGTATTAATATGTATTTGTGATGAATTTTATAATATACTTTTAGTATTTTATATCAATTTTCTTTTACAAGATTTTTTAATTTCATTGAAACATTATATATTTAATTTTTCTATTAACTTAAGTAAACCAATATTTGATAAAATAGAAAATATAAAAGAAAAAAATGAAGAATATTCTAATTGAGTCCAAATTTGAGTTTTATGATTGGAGATAATTTTGGACTCAAAAGCAATTGGATTTGAGTCCAAATTTGCCTCCAAGGGTTGGAGATGCTCTAAGGATGAAGAAGATGAGTTTGATGATGAACGATTTGCACTTTAATCTTCAAAAGGGATTCAAAACTTGACTATCGACAAGTTTGAATTTTGACTTATGTGTGACCGGACTGTGTAATAATCTAATATATTGATAAACTGTTACTAAAGGGATGTTTGCAAAAGCTTTCCACAGCTTATTTACAGCTTTTAAAAGCTGTAACAGCCCCTATTAACCCTAATTATTGAAAGCATAAGAGATTTGAGGGGAAAAAAAAAATAGATAGCCCCTCCATCCTCGCCGTTGGCATCCCTTTTCGATTTCAATCTCTTATGTAGTTCTCGTAGCGGTGGTGTCTATAGGGATGAGAATCTTCAAATGGTGTAGAGTTTTTCTGTTCTTGTTGCTTGAGGAAACTGAGATCTTCATTTTCTTCTGATATTGATGAAGATAAGAAAAAAAATTGAGTGAATTAAGCAGATAAAATTTGAGGATTATCACAGACTTCATCCCATAACAAGAATTAACATAGAATCTCAAAAAACTACTTTTTTTTTACAATAATTGTTAATCTGATGACAAAGAGAAATGTGAAAAATCGACAAGGTGAAGATTGCAATGCACGTTGGTGGAGATGGGACACGTGGAAAGTTGTAATTGGTCTGTTTGATTTTCATTGTGGATTTTGTTTTCCTTTTAATTTTAAATATAGGTGGGTGATGACTAGGATTCACTTATACATTTCGGGTCCCACGTCAGCCCTTGGAGCCCGAAAAATCCAATTATGCCTTGAATTGATATGAATGTATTAAATTGAGCGTTCATAGTGTTACGTTCAAAATTCATGTTGTAATTGAAAATTGACTATAAGTTCCTTTTTTTTATGTAACCCTCTTATTTTTTTAATATTTATATATTTTAAATTTTAAATTAGAATTATAATTCTAGAATTCTGAAAAAAATTACATTTGAAAATTTAGGAACTAACTCATTAAAGTATATTTTTTAACAACCTACTAATATATAGGAGTTTATTATCCAAATACAATTATTTATGGTGTACGGATCTTAAATCCATACAACCGACCTGATTTGGGAACGTATTTCACGCGCCCCAGGCGCACTTTACGCGCCCACATGCACGTCCACATCCCCTAAATTCTAGCCCAAACACTAGTTTCGTAGTTATGTTCATTTAATCTTTTTGTTTATCTAACCTAACATTTTAGTTATACTCGCATAACCTTTTGTGATATTTATACTAAAAAAAAGTTTAAGTAATATCACTTAAAAGTTTATGAAATCTGTACATAAAATTTATATTAATATAATATAAAAATTATACTCGTATAACATAAATGTTACATAACTTTTATGTTATTATACAAAGTAATTTTACTTTATGATATGATATATGTACATAAAAGTTATACTAATATAACATAAAGGTTATACTTGTATGACATAAAGGTTATACTAATATAACATAAATGTTAAATTATTATATCATAAAGGTTTCAGCTATATTACATGAATTTTTTACTGAAAAATGTCTAAGTTATTCACTTTAAGGTTATGATATATGTACATAGAGGTTGTATTAATATAACATAAATGTTAAATTATTATAACATAAAGGTTTCAATTATATTACATAAATTTTTATATTGAAAAATATCTAAGTTATTCACTTAAAGTTTATGATATATGTACATAAAGATTATACTAATATAACATAAAAGTTATGACATAAAATAATAATAATAATAATAATAATATTAATAATAATAATAATAATAATAATAATAATAATAATAATAATAATAATAATAATAATAATAATAATAGAGCGCGGGACCTGACCCTACCCACACACTCAGTTGCACAAATCATGATTCGTACACCTGGTTCACACAATCACTACTCCTATTCAAATTGTCTAGTAAATTAGGTGGTTTGGTAATTTAGAACTTTAAATTTTAGGACTGACAATTTAGAATTTTAACTTTTTGGGGTTCACGAATGTTGGTCAATTTCATTCCGAATGGTGAAATTGTGCTGAAATTGCATGTGATGCCCTATTTTTAGGCTATTCTGTCTAAATTGCTGATTTGATTTTTAATTTTTAATTTTGTTTTCTTTAATTAAAAAAATAGAAAGGAAAAAGGATTAAAAAAAATATCATCCCACTATCCCTTCTCTCTCCTCTCTCGTTTCTTCACTCCTAGATTGTCTCTAGCATCCCCATCACCAACTCCACCCTGCTCCTCCCTTCCCGCCACCGACGAGAGCCCTTTTGAACACATGCATTTTCGCCTTATTCAAATTCACTCTTCAGAGATGAATATAGTTATGTCAACTATAACAAAAAAATAATTGATTCTAAAAAATTCTTCAGCAGATTGTGATTTTTTTTCATGACAATCTTCGTCAAATTATTTCTTCATGTATTTTATGTTTTATTTATAGAAAATATAGGATCAATTATATGATATATTAGGTCAAAAAAATAAACATGTTATAGCTATATATAACACTATATATACCTAGTGTTGGATGAAAATTTGAAACCCTTTAGAAAATGGGGCCCTAGACAGTCGACCTTCTCACCCTAGCACAGGGCCAGCCCTGTTTTGGAATGGATTAGACGATGGGATCATTTTGATATGTATGTTGATAAATGATGTTACACTTTCTGGTCATCTTATCCGATTGGTCTCACCGGCAGTGGGTGTTCTGGTGGTTGGAACTTTTTTTCTTGCAATGTATTAATTTTATTTCTTTCAATTTATCTTTGTTTTTTAAATGTTTATTTTTGTATTGTTTTAATGTTATTTAATCCACATAAACCTAAATCATTCAAAAGAAATGAGCATGTGTACATACATGTCCCACATAAATGTAAAATAAATTTCTTATCAGTAATTTGGGCCGAAAAGCTTGAAAATAGGGCATCATGTGCATTTCACGTGTGATTTCGGTCAAATTTAGCGATTCGACCTGCAATTAGGCTAAATTCTTGAAACTCAAAATGCTAAAGTCCTAAATTGTCAAACCACCTAATTTACTGGACAATTAGAAAAATAAACTCTAATATGTAATTATAACCAATAACTATGAGTAATTTCCCATTTATAATTTTATGAAATACTTCACATCATGCACATGAATTTCACGTTAACAATATAATATCTGAATTTTAATTTCTTTTTTCTTTCTTTTGTCTCAAAATACTATTATCACTTTTGAGACATACCAAATAAATTTTTATTAAAAGTTCTCCAAATTATTCATATAGAAAAGATTGTTTATGATTTGAATGTGGTTTGAACTTTTGTTTATGTATATTGAATAGTAATATTTGGATATCACTTAAAATTTATTATTTCAACGAAAGAAGCTTGAAAATCTATCTTGCATCAAATGAGTAATTGTGCTTCAATAATTTCAAAATCACTCATATTAGTTTATTCGTTGATTCTTGAGTGTTCTATTTTTATTTTGGTTTTATAAATCACAGAAATATGCATACTGCATCAGAAGTATATTAGCAAAGGTGAAATGCGGCAGTGAAAAGAAATTATTTCAATTTTAGTACTATTTAAAGAGAAATATATTGATAAAAATTAGAAAAAACAAGTAAACCTCTCATTCATATGAATTTGTATGTTTGATTTATATGTTTACCTTCACAATTTCATTAATGCATATTTGCTACAATTCTAGGGGATGTTTGGCCTTGACTTAGATCCATCTAAATTTTGGATGAGTTCAGTCCAATACATATTTGGACAAGAATTTACAAAATCCAACAATTATACCCTACTTTTCTTACTCTTTATTATTATTATTATTATTATTATTATTATTATTATTATTATTATTTTACAATTTTCAACAAAAAAACATCTATTTTTTGCACTTTTCCTACAAATTGCAATAAACAACATCTACTTTTTTCTACAATTGTCAATGTGTAAATGATATCTTAACTATAATTTTATCCTACAAAATCTAAAAACAAACACTATGTTGATAAGTGACACAGAGGTTGGGGGGGGGGGGGGGAGGGATGAATGAACCTACATCAATTTTAAAACTTTCGAACTTTCTGTGATGTAACCTACTCAAGCTTACAGCACTAAATGCAGTTCAACTTTCAACACTATTGAGTAGTGTTGCTTACTATAAATAACAGAGTTCTTGCAATGGAAATAAACTTATATGGTAGAGTCCTTTAAAAAAACCTTTTAAAGAATGCACTTTCACAATGTTTTTTATGCAGAATGACAAGTATAATGCAGCAAATAAATACTCAACGACGAGCTACGATGTGATTTGACACATCAAAAATTGCCATGATTAAAATTAGAGAGTTCTATGTTACGCCAACTTTTTGAGATTTATACTCTAACTATCTTTCACCTATTTCAGACGGAGTTTAATTTGTTTACAATTGCCTATATAAAGTCTAAGAATGAAAGTCGGTCATTATTTAAATATGTTGTCGGGCTAATTGATAAGGAAGATGAATGCAAGGTGAAATTAATCCTAGCACCAAGATGATTTCATGTAGTTGCAAGAAATTTGATATGGTTGGATTATTGTGTTGCATGTTGTTAAAGTTTGTGATGTTATGGATGTAAAAAGTCGCATTATATCTTGAAGAGGTGGACAAGAGAAGCTATGAGAGGGGTGGTACACAATTATATGGCCAATGAAGTTGATGAAAGATCACAAGCTACAAAATACACAATGATATATGAAACTTTGCATGATGTTTGTACGATGCGACCGAAGCATCCGTTCACCCATCAACTTTCTCTTTGGCGCATAAGACGGCGTGTGATCTAAGCAAACAAGTCAATGAAATGCAAAAGAGAGCCAAAGAAATCAACGATAGTGCCAAAAAAATCATCGATAAGATTTGCCATGACACAATCAAAGGGATTCAAGAGTAAAATCGGTTTGAAAAGGTTGAGGTGATTAAAGAGTTGAGTAGAACTTCAAATAAATTGAAAAAAAATAAATAAATAAAATTTCAATGTCAAGGTATATAAATTTATAATTATTCACACCTTTTGTCATAAAGTCCCTTTTATCAAGACCTCCCTGACATGTTTCAGATCTAATAGGGAAATGATTTACCATTTCATTAAGTTTTGGTAACTAAGGATAATTAGTAAGCTATGATGAACACAATATCCCCAAATTGGAGTACTATTTCCAGATATGAAGCTCCCACTATGAGTGTCATTAAAGACAACAACACTCAAGAGTCAAGACCTTAATATACTTTCATTCTTGATAAATTCTGATCTATCCCTTCTTATCATCAACATATGCCAATAGGGAGGAGGTTATCATTCTTCAAGGATCAAATACCAAATCATCCACACCCAAAAAACAAAATCAAATATCAAAGCATCTGCAAATTAAATGAAATAAGAGCCCCCACTATGATACTACTAACGTTCTCTTAATCTATTTTTCACTCTACAACCAAAGGAAAGTGATGTGTAACAAGGACTAGAATCCTCTACTATGCTGCACCTCCACAACACCAAATGTCGTGGGCCAATATCAACACAAATTACTAATAACTCATGCGTTCTCTCATTAGGAAGCAAACACATTTTTTAGAATTCACTAATTGCTGTTCAAATTTGGCCCAATGCACCTATTGTGCACAATAGAGGATTCTGATCCCTATGTAAAGTGGATTTTGCAACTACCCTTACAAGGCCGAGTTCCAAAAAACTAGAACCACAAATAAGAGGTGGGGCAACTACCCTTACAATGCCGAGTTCTAAAAAAACTAGAACCACAAATAAGAGGTGGCATACCTTGTTGTTCAGTATAAAGGCATCACAAACTTGAGAGAATACCTCATGACTTTTAGCAAACAATCTTCTAAGAGATTTTGTCTTGTTTATATCAAATCCAACTTTAAACTCGAAACACTCTAAATGTGATCTCCATGAGAAGGAAAACTCAGTATATCTTCAGCAATAGACAACCATATTTGAGATCACCAAGGGATTTCAATACTTGGGGAAGAACAAATACCGTCAAACAAAAATTCCATATCCAGCAAACCTGCATCTCAACATCGTTGCACTGATGGAAAAATTAGACAAAAATAAATTATTTCCACACATCAAGGAAAGAAACGAGCAATAAAGGAAGTATTCAACCCTCAAATTATGTATTATTTTGTATGAGGAGAACATACAAATATTCATTATCATTGCGGCCACTTTGAAAATTGACCATCAGCATACTCCCATCTGAGTTTCCTTCTGAAAAATCTAGTGACTCTGATAATAAACAATCACACTGATATACTATTTTCTACATTAAGGAGGGAATCTACAAATTCATTTCTTAGGCGGAAGCTTTTGACTTAAGAGTACAATCATTCTTAGGCATGTATATTTTACTACCCAAAAAAAAAAAAGAACCTTTCAGTGTTCTTGGTAAAACCTATGATTAATTATCCTTCATATTTACAACATTCTTGCCCCCATTTATCACTCTCCTGTCATACCTTGTAAATAGCCGGTTGTTCATCTCTTGCATTAATGAAGAACAAAATAAACAGGAAATGAAGATGCCATGTTCTATGCACATTTCAAAGTCTTTATACCAAATTATCTATCAAATTTCATGCGTTTGAAGAAACAGATGGCTAGTTGAACAGAAAAAGTAATGAAAAAATGCACTAAGCCGCTTAAACTCACAGTTTAGAATCAGATGCTCTGAGAAATATATAGGATTATAGGCAACAATTCTAGTTCAAACTATTACTCATTTACAAATATTAGATTAATCAAGCAAGTATAATTCCACAAAGAGAGAGATATCTAAAGCCATCAAACTCATATAAAGTCCAGCATCTTGTGCACCTGAGTTTCAATCCAAATCCAAAGATTAGTCTCTCTGATTCATGGAATGAGAACTCTGACATTCTTCTTCAGTTGGAACTGGATCACACAAGCTCATAACAATGCGGCATTAACACATAATTCTACAAGAATTCGAGAGCAAAAATCTTTAAAACAATTCAAAACTCCAGCGATTCAGTTGCATTATATGTCCTCTTCCATCATTGCAACCCCTCCATTAAATTTCACATAAAAAGCATCCCATTTCTGTCAAAGACATTACACTAAGTACAAGTAGTGGGACAAGAATTCTCATAATCTTGCATGAAAAGATTGAATAAAGCCGCCATTGACAACAAAATCAGGGGATTTCTCACCCTCACATTCACCAGCGCAAAAGAATTAATACAATTCCTTAACAATCAATTCCAAACAGCATACAGCAAACAATCAATTTCGATCAATCTGCCTACCAAGTATTCTCTTTCACAGCATCCAAATGGGGATTGCATTCGTTAGAGTAGAAATCATTTTTTTCAATCAGAGCTCTCAACATATCAAAAGTAAACTCAGAACTGTTAGGATCACTAGTAGGTGACTCATCTGAGGAATCAAGAGTCCTTGGTCGCTTCAAGCAGAAGCACCCTGAATTTACAAAAATGCCCCTCAGGTTCCGTTTCTGGTGCAGCAGTTTCTTGCTCTTCCTCAGACGGAAAAATGATGTCCTTTTGCCCTTTCTCCCACATCCTTTGCATTTTAGGTCCTCCGTTTCCGCAGGCGGTTCTCCATCGTCGTCATTGACGCGGCCGCCGCCGCCGCTTCCGCCTCCTCTTCCGCCGCCATCGTCAGTTCTCGGCCGGCCTTTATCAGACATCAAAAGCCAATCGGAGCAACGATGTGAGCGATTAAACAAACATCACGGAGATCACATGGCGCAGGATACCTCGGCATACGATTGAGAAAATCAGGGAGAAATTTAGAAGATTTTGTGATACTGACAAAATTGGCAGGCGGTACAAGAGGCTCACAAAAATTCGGGGAATGGATTTCAGTTGAATTGTGACGATGATTAAAATAATAAAATAAGAAAAATGGAGAGAGAGAGAGAGAGAGAGAGAGAGAGAGAGAGAGAGAGAGTCCAGTTGAATTGTGACGATGATTAAAATAATAAAATGAGAAAAATGAAGAGAGAGAGAGAGAGAGAGAGAGAGAGTTTATGTCGTTTTTAACGCATTCAAGTTGCGTTTGACAGATACCAATTTGATGTCAGTTTTCTTTACCGGCCTCTGCTACGGATTTTCGAGTAAAGCAGTAAATAAAGTATTGATATTTGAACGCTCTTATGAAAAATAATTCTATGAAGTTTGATGAAATTACAATTTTAGTAAATTTATCAAGAACAAGAATTTACAGCTAATTTAATTTCGAAATCCGGATAACCAAGAATTTTTTAGTATTTATGAATGTTTCTGTTCAATTTATATTGACAATTTTTTTTAATTTAATGAATTTATACAACGTGGTTTCGAAAAAATAAAACATTTTTTTTCATTTTAATTTTGGTAGAAATGTACAAAATGATACAAGAGAACAATGTTAATTTGTTCGATTTTTATTAACTTATACATTTTATTTTATTTTATTGAGAAGATGACAACTAATAGAAAAAATTAACGCAAAAATCCAAGACAATCTCCTTAAACTACACTCATTAGTTATGATACCACCTACCATATGATAAATTAGAGTTCTATAAGTTGTTGGTTTTGCCAAATTCTTAAAGGTATTATATAAAAATAAGAAATCGATAAATTAGAGTTCTATAAGTTATTGGTTTTGTCAAATTCTTAAAAGTATTATACAAAAATAAGAAATCAATGCCCTATTTCTTTAGTAATTAAGTAGTCAATATTTTAGGACAAGCATATTAAATCGGGGTGAATGGAAAATTGTTATAATTATTGATACTTAAATGATGATATAAACAAACAAAAGAAAACGAACGTGTTGTAGAGTATTAATCAAATTATAATGAATCACATTTATTTCTCTTAAGATTTAGTCAAATTATTAAATAAATCATAGATTTCTGTATTTGTAATCCATCTCACTTATTATGAATGACATTTGGAAGATTGATGAGCTCTTGAACTTGTACTTGTACTTTCTTTATTTTACGGGAAATTCTGTACCTGGGCGAGGGGTGTTCTTCAATTTGGGGAGAATTAGGGTTCGCGATTTTAGCAATTAATTTGGGGATTTGAGATGAATTTTCCCCCATTGTCAAGATATCCGTTTTTTTTTAATTTGTTTGAGTGATGTGTCGGTGGGGCCCATTTGAAAATACACATGGCAGTCACAAATTAAATGAGAAATTCCACCTCGCAAAACAACCCGCCACCTCAGCAAATTGTGCCCGATTAGGGGTGTCACATGCAAAAAGCGTGCAATTTCAGCCTAAATAAGCAATTCGGGCTGAAATTGGGTAATAATTGCTAAAATTGAAAACAAAAAGTTCTAAAATGTCAACCCGAAAAAAAAAAAGTAGAATGTCCAGACCTCCTAACTTATTGGGCGAAAAAAGTTAAAAACTCTAATTTTGACGAATTTTAGATTCATTTGGTAATTTAATTAAATATTGAATGTTGATATAATTAAAGTTTGAGATTTGGGGTCAATATTCGTATTTCTCATGTCATTAATTAACATTTAGATGTTGGGACTTTTGGGTCATATATAATTATTTAAGAGATTTTCTCATATTTACTATCTTCCTCGTAACTAACTAAGTTGATTTTGGTAGTTGCCTAACACAAGTAGATTTTGGTAGCATTGCCCACCAATTAAACTGGCCGGTCCTCGTTGCATTAATTAATTATCTCAATTACGGAAAACTTATAATCAGAATTCAATTATTGAGTTGGTGTCTTGTTCATTAGTTGCATGAATCTAAATATTCATTCAACTGAGTCAATCCGATCCGAATCCACGCGTTTGTAAATCTTTTATTTATTTATTTATTTATCTATATGTTATTTTTATATTATATTCGTGTCATTTTTATATTAAATTCAATCACATTTATGTACAAATATCCATACATTTATGTACTATAACTTAGAGAAAAAAGAAGAATTTTCAGCACAATTTGTACATATATATTTTTATGTGATATTCATATCACCTTTATGTTATATTCATGTCACCTTTATGTACAAACATCTTTACATTTATATAATATATAAAGGTGCAACTAATATCACATAAATGTATGAATAATATCACATAAAAGTATTTTGATTCGAAAAATGCGCTGAATTTTTTCCTTTTTTTTTCTAAGTTAAAGTACATAAAGACTATGATATTTGTACATAAAATACATACTAATATAACATAAAGGTCATGCAAATATAACATAAATGTGATATGAATCACAAAAAAAAAAAAAAAAAAAATCAAAAACTCATGAATCTGGTCGAGTCAACCCGAATTACATGAATCTTAGATCCATGCGCATGGTGCACAAATGAATTTGCGTTATTTAAAAAAGGAAAAATCAAAATCAAAATGTAATCATAATATTGATCATGATTTGATGTTATTTGATCCCGCGTTTAGAGACATAATGAAACCCTAACTTCTATTTTACGTTGGCCTAAAACTCAAATTCTCAAAAAAAAAAAAAAAAAAAAATAATAATAATAATAAATTAAAAAAATTAAAAATTAAAAAATAAAAATAATAATGAAGAAAACAATATTGAAGATGTAACACTGACTTGACCAACTTTATACCTGGCGAATTGATAGATAGATATATTAGTTTATTTCGTTTGTGTAATAGAATCTTGATTATGATTGGAAGACTGGAAATTGTAATCTAAGGATATATTTTTCTTGCTTGTTTTTGTTTTTTTGTTTTTTGTTTTTAATGAGTTTTTATGTATTTTGGAATTCAAAATATATTAAGGGGTGCAGCCAATGTAGGTCGATCATATAGTGTGGTTTTAATCCAAATTATTGTGGTTGGACCCAAAGAATTGTGAAAGAGATGAATATATGAGATTTGAATCAAATTGGTGCGAGTTTAAACTAAATGGTGCAGTTAGTGCAAACTAGTGTGGTTCATATTTATTCATTTTAAATGGGGTGTCTAATTCTAGAAAAGACAACTCTTCAAATTTTATAAATAAACCTCAAATTCATCATTATTTTCATTCACTCCTCTACAACTTGCGTTTATATGATTTCTTGCAATTGTAGCGCGTTCTCTCTTTCTAATGTCTCAAAATATTAAGAACAATGTTTTCATTCGTTGAAATTTTTTTGAAATTGTTGTACTACAATCTTTAAATTAGTAAATCTAATTTGAAAACATTTATCGTGTAAAATACTGAATACAAGCAATTTCGTCTTACAAGAAAAATATCTAATTCTTACATCGAGTTTCCCAATTAGTTTTATTGAGTTATTTTCAAATACACCACAAATATACTAATACAAGTTCCTCTCTTGCTCAAACTTTTAGAGAGATGATCTAGGGTTCTGGAAATAACAAAAATGTCTTTCATTTTTTTGTGGGAAATTTTCAAGGATTTAAACCTTTTTTTTTAATTTATTATTTTATTTAATTAATCGGTGCATTTTTTTCTTTCTTGGCAATGACACAACTCATAATTATGTTCAACGGGTCTTATATTATTTCTTGCGTAGTAAAGACACAACTAATAACTATATATGCAACGCTTCTTACTTAGGGTTTTTTTTTTTTTTAATGTATTATTCTTCTATATATAATTTATTCTAATAAAATGTTGGTGCTTCCAATTTCAACAAATAATAATTGGAACTTACATCACAAAATTACAGGACTTTATCTATGCCCCAAGGTTATATTTAATTCTCTTATTGATTCAGAACATATTTTATGCTATCCTATTTATGTGTTCACTATTCTAAAAATTAACAGTAACTATGTGGAAGAAAAAATACATATTTTATCTTTTATTTTCTTTATAATTTTGATGGTTTTTTTTTTTTTTTTTTTTTGCTTTACCTTTTTATATATTATTTTATTTGGTATTCTCTTTTACTCCATACCATCATTTTTTTTGTTAATAAAGAAAGTTAATAAACATATATTTATATATAGTAAAAAAATTAGAAAATAAATATAATTGATAAAAGTTAACAAAATTTAAAGTAAAAAATAGCAAAAATATATAAAATAAAATACAAATTAACAAACATAAATAAATGGAACGTACAAATTACAAAATATGTATTTTCTAATTTTTGTTAATATTTTTTAAATAATCCAAATACCTGATCTCTACCAAATTAAATTTAAATATTACCTAACAATATCTTCACCCTTAATTTGAATAGTAGATTTATATATCATGATCAACTTTCTAAGTAACAATCCCAATAGTTTAACTAGAAATATTATCTGCAAGAAAGTATTTTAAAATTTATAATGTTAACGAGCTATTTTATCCAATTCAAACTATATCTTGTTTTGTTATAATTGTACAATTTATTGTTTATTGATTTCCTATATGCATACCATACTTATTATTTTTACTTCAGCTTCATTGTAATATTATGATATAATAAGCTTCTTTTTTTTCGCGTAACTAAATTTAATTTATTGTGATCTGTATGCAGTTAATGAGTGAACAATACCATCTCATACTTGTATTATAAATTTCCAAACTCGTTATCTAAGTTATAAATGTCTGTTATAACTTGTTTTCTACAGCTCTTACATTATAAAATATAGTTACTTAAAGGAATGGTCATTTAGAAATGTTGTATACATAGATTTAATGAATTAAAGATTTTAATTTGTGACAAAGATATCACAAGAACTATTGTATATAAGAAAGTTTTTCAAAATTGATATTGTTAATTGGTTAAAGTTGGTTACTTCAAACCACCTCTTATTTTAACATGATTTTAATTTGTGACAAATATTTCTTTTTTACTTTAGATTAGGTCTCATAGGTCCCTTAGTCGGGTGGGAGGTAAATCGATGAATGTATTCGAGTGGTGGATATTTGTGGGAGAGACTCAACATGATTCAAACCTCAGGACAAATTCAATTATGTACTGGAGGCCAATTATCTTTTAACTTATCTATATATTTGTATGTTATTGTCTGTGTCCAACTTTTAATCATTATTCAGTACAATTATTTTGACTGACATAAACTCAAAATTAAAATATATATGCTTTATTAACATAAATATTTAAAATATTATATATTTTATGTGGTGTATGTATGTGGAGTAACGATATCCAAGTGATTTCCATCATTACATGATAAACAGGTTTATTGTCAATTATTGGACAGCTGACCGGTTAACTGTTAAGCAACCACCCAAGTCATTTCCAATTATGTTTTCTTAAAAAGAAAAAAGCTTGTATTTGCTCTGCTACCAAAGTAAAAGCTGCTTTCCTCGACATTTTCCATTCTTTTTTTTTTTTTTTTTTTTTTATCAAACTTTGGATGGAAAAATGATATTTTTAAAATTATTTTTAGTTATCTTATTTATATTTATAATATGTGTGTAGATTTTCAAAAAGGTGCTTCAAGTTGACATGAGCCTTTAACCATTGAGCCAAACATTGAGTTGAATGTGTGAATTCTTTCCAACCATAACCTGGCCAAATTACAAACAAACAGTGATTCAGAAAATGTGGACCATGTCCCACCATGTCATTGAGGCTCTTTTAAGGTTTTTTTTTTTGGACTTGTCTAAATGTCATTCAGAATTAATTTGAGATTCAGGATCACCAATTTATCTTCCACCCCAGTTACAGATAATATATGTAGTTTTATTTTCATGACTAATTAAAATTGATTGTGGACAGAACAAAAGCATTAGTCAAGTTCGTATGAAGAGATACCATTAGAAATAGTTATTTAAAATTTAATTAATAAACCATAAACTATCTTATTAATAAAAGTTAAAAAGAATAGAAGATATAGATAGAATTTCAAATTGTCATTCCACTAACAAGTAGTGATAATTAAACTAATATTAATCGACATTGATATTATTTTCTGAAAACAATATCGAGAGAGCTAGAGAGAGTTTAGTTTACTTCGAATGAAGATATAAATATCAAATAAAAAAGAAAAAATAAGTTTAAATCAAAAGTTAATTACATTAAAAAAAAACACGAATTTAGGGTTCAGTTTCAATAGCAACATAAATTTTAATTATAATGCTAAAAATTCAATTTAAGACTAATTTCAATTAGAGATATATTTGGGTTTTTCGGGTTTCAACTGTTGATGAGGAGCCCGAAATATAAAATTGAAGTCCAACCAGATATAAAATTGAAGTTCAACCAATATCCTAATCATCAAACTACATGAAATTAAAAAAAAAACAAATAAATAAAGAAAATTGAAAAAGTAAGGAAAAGAAAAAGAATAAGAAAATAAAAATAAAACGAAAAACAAAAATACGTTGAGAACAGAAATCCCTCCCCAGCCTTCTTTCTGGTCCCTCTCTGAGTCTCCCATTACTCTCGCCCTCGCCGTCTTCCTTCTCTTTTCTCATCGCAGCTGCTGTCCCCTTCCCTCTCTTGCAGCCGCCACCACCGTCTTTCAATTTAAGCTCAAAAAAAAAAATCAAAATTTCGAAAAGAAAGATGAAGATTGGAGAATCCCATACAAATGAAAAGTATAAATACAAATATCTTTTGAAAGCTTATACAATGGGAATCAAAACCCCTAAATCAATTCCTGAAATCGTTTGCTTAAAGGAGAAATCAAGAAAATGAGTTTTTCTTTGGAATAGCGAACGAATTTCGATTGATTTGACTCAAAATCAAATGGCTTTATGTAAATTGACAAGGGTAAGAGTTTGGTCTTGAATAAATGACTGTTTTGGTAGAAATTTCATGTCTTTTGGCTGAGAAATGAAAAAAAGTTAATTTTGAAAGTTTGATGGCAAACAATGAAATTTTCAGGAAGCGGTTATTTTTTGGTTCAAGGGCTGTATATATTTTTTTTTCCCCAAAATTTTGGAGGAAAAATGATTTTGTGTGTATTGAAATACATTTTGTAAAGTTCGATCAAAGATGGGTAAATCTTGAGATTTTCCGGTGGTGGTCCAATGGCGGTCCGATGGGGGTGGTAGTGGCTGGAAGAGAGTGATGCAACAAAGTAAATTTTCTTTTTTTGTTTTAGTTTTCATTTTCATTTCCGTTTTTTAAAAATCTCACATGGGGTGGTCTTGATGACTGACTGGACGATAATTAAGTTTCAATTTTACATTTCAGACTCTACATTGACAATTGGAGTTTGAAAAGGCAAACATGTTTCGAATTGAAACAAGTCTTAAATTGAACGGTTTTTGTGTTATAATTAAAAGTTTATGTTGTAATTGAAATTAAATTTTAATTTCGTACTTTTTATGTAATTAAACCTAAATTAAATGTTAAGACATAAATTATAAAAAAATATAACTATTTTCTCAATAATAATGAAGAAACTATAAATGTCAAGAAAAAAAAAAAACCGAAATGTTTAGTTTAAATTTTAAGAGAGAAAAAAGAGGCCCAAAACGTAAACCCATTACGCAATTTGCAAGCAATGAAAACCAATCGATTGTTTGTTTTAGTATTAGAAAGAGATGCACTCAGTGGACCACATCCAATTAAGTTCATCTGACAATTTATATATGGATTGGACTATCCACCCCCTAGTTTTTCTAAGGGTAAAATGCGTTGGTTCCTCTTTTAATTTGAAAACGTTGTGTTGGTTTTTTCTTTGTTAAAAAAGTGATAATATTTATATTTTTGATATAAATAAATTTGTGACAAATCCTCTATTTCGTGAAAGTTAACGAGAGTGCATCACTTGCTACAAATGCGAATTTTGCTCCCTTTTTAACTTGTGCATTGACTATAATACCATTTATATTGTATATAAGATGTTATCCATTGATTTCTTTTAATATGTAGCATATAATCCCCTTTTTCACTCCAAGTATTCTACTTTTTTTTAAAATTATTTTATTTATTATTAATATTTATATATGATATTTTGTTTCACATTGTGTAATACTTATTTCGCATTTTAAAATTACACTGTAGACTATTTTTTAATATTGTGTAACCTTAATTTATACATGAATTTATGCTCAAAATATTTTTACTTTGATTTAATTTTTCTTTCAAACTTTATATGCATATAATCTATTTCTCAATAATTTCAAAAATAATAAAATAAATCTTGGAAACAATAACATTTAATTTTAGAATTTAAATTATATTAAAAAATTAAAATTTAAAGATTGTTCAAATGTTTGAAAAAATTAAGTAAATCTAATATTTTTGGAAATTATCAAATAAATTAAAAATATCATAAATTTACAACAAAATATGAAAGTTTACAAGATATATGAATAAATATATTTCATCAAATTTAAAATAATTCTAATAAATTTAAAAATTCAAAATTAAATTGAAATATGAAGATCGTTAACGTATTCAAAAGAATCTAACTAAAATTTACAAAAAACAAAAACCAAAATTATCATGATTAATAAAATACAAAAATACAAGTATTGAAAATTAAAAAATCTAGAATATTAAAAAATAATTTTAATAATTTTGAAAAAAAACTATTAAGATTGTTAAAATAATAATAAATATACAACGAAATTCTAAAAAATAAAATATTAAGATTAAAAAATAACTACAAAATTACTAGACATATATTTATTATAAATAAATTCAAGAAATTACATAGTATTTTAAATATTAATTTAAAAATTCAGAATAAAAATATAAATATGAATATTGTTAATATAATTAAAAATCTAACTAAATCTGAAATTTAAAAAATCTTATGACTATATAATATAATATAATTTCAATTTATTTGGAAAACTTTTTAAAAGTTAATTTTAATATTTTTAAAGTTTTTATTTTTTAAAATTGATCTGAAAATTCAATATTAAAATAAAAATATGAATATTGTGAATACAAGCAATAAAACTAATTAAATCTTAAGATATTAAAAATCTTGTTTGGAAAATTATTTTAAAAGTTAATTTTCAGGGTTCTTTAAATGTTAATGTTTACTAAAATCAAGTCTTAGACCCTTTTTTAAATATTTGGATTTATTATAATCAAAGTTTTAAAATTTAATTAGAAAATTCTACAATTATGTTTGAAATTTTTTATTTATTAATTTGGTAATTTCAAATATTAATGATGATTAAATAATATTCATTGTTCATATTTTTTAAAAGATAAAAAAATATAAAGAAATATTTAAAATGAAAGAAATAAAGTTAAAAAGATATGAATTATTTAATGTATAAGAGTGTAATTGGAAATTTAGTACAAAATTTAACACCATTAACACTCATTTGATGGAAAAGAAGAATGTGTTTATTAAATCACATGTGTAAGCGTTGTCATTTTAATAATAGAGGGAAGACCGATTTAAAATTTTCATAAGACAAGGAGGTTGGTTATATTTTACCCATTTTTCTAACAACACTCCATTTATTTTCTACACCCCAAGGTCCAAACCAATATTTGATTTACTATACTACTTCTAAACACATTCCGAATCTTTCCAATTTTACCTCTTTCAATTTAAAAAAAAAAAAAAACAAATATACTTTGTGAATTGTTCCCTCAACTGCACTAAGGAAGAAAAATTTGACCCTTATTTTTCACTGAGTTGTTCGATTCTTACTGTTCGGACACGTGATACAATGTAACAAGGGAATTAGGAACGTGCACATAAGTGTTCGAATCCCATAGGTCGAACATACATGTTAGGGTTGAACATTTGAAATTTGTTCGACAAAAGTGAGTCGATCATGGTCATGTTTGTTGAACACCCATGATCGAACGCCCCTAACTGTGTTTGATTTTTTTGAGTGAACAGTTCATACATTATGTTTAATTTTTGTTGTTTTCATAATCTTACATATATTTGTTTCCTTATTTATCTTTTTTTGATATCTTAATACATGAGTGACATATAGGAGGTGGCGACCAACAACTTCAAATAGCTGTAGGAAGCATCCAGTCAAAACTTCAGTTGAGAAACAACTAAGTGACCGTGCGTCGTAACGCGATAAAATTATTAATTTTTTTACTAACATAACCAACTAGTAGCTAAGACAAGTAAGAGTCGATCCCACGAGGAGTGATGATTAAATGCCACCTATGTTCAATTCAATCGAATAACAAATTATGGAGGGTTTTGAGATTGATTAACTATCACTAAATTAAATTAAATAAACCTAGAAAGTAAATTAAACAAGAAATCAATAGATGCAAATATTCCAGTTAATAGTTCAATTATCCCCCGATATCAATTATTCCCTAATTAGTGTATTACCTCTCTCTCAGATTACATGGAATTATCACCCATAGTCTAACAACAAGCTCTGTTAAATCGAATCGTCTATTAAGATTAGTTAAATTATGATAAGATCTCTATTTAATTGAATAACCTAGAATAAACTTTCTAAATTTAATTCATCAAATGCATTAATCACAAAGACGATAGGATGAACTAGACTCCGAATACACAAGCTCAATTCGATAATTTAGGATTATGCTACCCTATAGATGCACGACCTCTAGTTTACCACTTATGAAAATTAAATCACAACAATTAGGATTCATGATTCAAGATTCTAGCAATCAATTATCAAACACTTAATTTAGGTGGCCAATCCAAATCAAACAATAATAATTGAAAACATTATGCACAGATAACATAATCAATTTCAATCAAACATCGAGAGGGAAATACGAGATTAATTAGATAATAAATAGATATACGGGTTCAAACATCTCTGCTAATCGGAATTAAGAAATTAGCCGAGCATCCTTGAAATCGAATCCATAAAAATAATTGAACACTCCATCAAAATTAATCTAGGAAAACAAAATAAATCTTTCTCTTTCTAAATTCTCCCCCTCCAAACTCTCTCTACGTGAACAGTCAAAATATGGAGAGGAGAAGTGTCTTTCTTGGAGGAAAAGACACACACACACACACACACATATATATATATATATATATATATATATATGAATATTGAAGTCTGGTGGCGTGAATTTGCTCTCCTTCCAGTGGAGTGGGCTTTTGATCACCAGCCCAAACCCCTTTTTCCTTAGTCTTCAATTAAATTGTTAAGCCCATTATCTTCATTCTTCATTCCTCATGAGCCCAAATCTTTCTTTTACTCCAAAATACTCCACAAATCCCTAAAATAAATAAGAAAATAATATATGAAGTATTTGAAGACTCAAATCACACATATGTAAAAAAATAGTGCATCCAATCAAATAAACGATCGAAATAAACGAGCAACATGATTACCCTCAACCATATAATCCTGACATAGATGAAGAAGTTGCAACCGATAGGATGATAGCAGACCGAATATGACACTAAGATTGAAAGTGATGTTCTAACGGGCCATTTCTTAGTGGGCACACTAACCCCTGATTGATTCATAACTTCAAGACATACATCACCTCAAAGATTTGGTTCAACGAAGAAAGAGATGAGTTGAGTGTTGGTGTCATACCACGAAGATGTAAACGTGGAAGCTAGATGGCGACATCAATGATTAGAGAATACTTCTAAGACGGTCTCAGATTTACGATTTATGAGCCATTTCATATAAAAACCTGAACAAAAATCTTTTATGTATCTTTGTAGAATGTTGGTATCCGAAGACCAACAACTTTCACATGTCGTTTGTTGAGATGACAATCACCTTAGATGATGTATGTTGTATTACTAGACTTCTGTTGACAAGGCATCTAGTTTGTTATCTGATGATAGGTTTGGGACCACTCCGAAGATGATAGCCCAATTTCTTGAGATAACAGAAAATGAGGCTATCGAGGGGCTTCAGGGCTCGAGAAGTTATTCTGTTAGGCGGAAGTGGTTGCGATCCATATTTAGTGCAAACGTCACTTTTTTGGATGAGGTAATGAGAATGTGTGCAACTAGAACCTATAAATGGTTTATGCTTGGTTGCACAATTTTCTCAGATAAGAACGGCACCAAAGTCACCACCAATATTCTCAGACTGTTGGAGAATGTTAGTAGGTGCATAAATATGCATGAGGGGTCATTGCAGTTGCTTATCAATATTGACAATTGACGTCTTGTTATAAGATGAGGCAGATGTTGGGGTATTTGAGATTGCTAGATGTAATTGTTGGATACTTGTATTTTTTTTTGTATATATCTCAATTAGAGTTTTAACCACTCTTATTTTTTGTAGGTATGGATATATGAGTATTTTCCTATAACAAGACCAACTCATAATGTCAATTACAAAGTTGACGATCCACTTGCATTAAGATGTGCCCAACAAGCTTTTCTAGGAGGATCTATTGATCGTATATTAGCATGGAGAGAGATATTAAACATGTATTCACCGAGTAATGTAAGTTGTGGAATAATTGATTTGAATATCATTCAATTATAGTTTGGTTCAATTAATAATTATTTAACGATGTAGATTATTTGGACTCCATATGCTGGGAAGAGGGATGTGTTTCCTCGTAAAGAAGTTACATTTTATGATGGATGCATCGGTGTCTTAGACAATGCAATTATGCTAGACGGTATCAAAAATGCCAGTGATACTGAGTAAAGTGTGTAGGGGAAGTATGAGTCCATAGTACAAAATTGTCTTCCACTTTTATCACAACTATTTCAGACAGTGGAGTAGTCAATCATTTGTTGCCCATGAGAGGCTCATGGCGCACTAGCCAACCCTTCATGAGAATGTTCCCCAAATTACATAGAGTTGTATTACATAGTTTCTACCAAAAACTGCAGAATCCAGAGAATGTGTTTAATATTGTAGGCACCATTTCTACTTAGAGGGTCTACAACCCTAGGACATGATTCATACGACACATGCTCATATCGCTCTGTTGGTTTAACGGTAGAGAGATCATGATCCAGACTTATCAGTCAGCTACGTGATGTCATTGGTTGAACGTGAATATGCAGTCTTATCCATCAATGACCCATCGCAGCCAGAGCCCTACAAGACAGACTTCCAATATGACTCATAAAAATCGTAGGACTTAGTCTATAGTTGAAAATTTGGATAATGTATTTGGCTAAAATATTTGGGCAATATGACTTATGAACTTTATTTATCTAACACATGAAATATGTTTTTGAAATTGATTGTCTACCTATGTTTATTTTTAATGAATCTATTTAATATTAAATTTTACACATAAACTTCATATTCCCTCCATCCTAAATTAATTGACGTTTTAACATTTTTCACACAAATTAAAGAGACCTAAAAAATGACCGATCTACCCATAACACTTTTTTCTTCATTTTTATATTTTCAATACTCACTTTGTGATAATAAAGCATTTAATAAGGAAGAATAAATGGGGGAAATTTTGGAATAATTGAGGAAAATATTTCTTGGATTCCTATAATTACAAATATTTTGGGACAAATCTCAAATGCTAAAATGACAATTAATTTGGGACGGATGGAGTATACAACACATGTTCTATAATACCAAGTCATTTAACATGAACCTTGTTTTATCATAAAATAAACAAGTAATTAAGATTGGTGTTGTTCGACCACATGATGCTAAACAACTTACATAGTGTTCGGCCAAAGTGATCGAACAAGGTTCACCTTGCTTGACCTCGTTAGTTCAAAAGTTTGAAGGATGTTCAATTGGGTTGGTTAAAGATTTGGAAATGCGGTCGGCTAGGTAAGTCGAACAATTGGAAAAATATTTGGTCTAGATGTTTGAACACAACTACAAATGTTCGTCTCATTTGATCGAACTAATGGTTAATAATTCGACTATGTTGGTCAAACATTAGCTTAAGTGTTCTTCCCAACATGGTCGAACAATATAGTTTCACGAAAAAAAAACATGTAATCTATTCAGAAATCTTATAACTCGCCAAATAATACCTTTGGGACCAAAGGTATTATTAGTTTGGTATTAGTTATATACTCATAAGATATTAGTTGTATACTCATATTGTATTAGTTGCTTACTCATAAGGTATTACTTGTATAACTGAATTATATGTTTTAGTGAAACATATTAGTTGTATGTTTATAAGTTATTAGTTGTATATTCATAAGCTATTAGTTGTTTACTCATAAGTTATTTACTTGTATAACTGAAATATATGATTTAGTGAAAAACATTACTTAAGGTATTACTTGTTACATGTAAAGTAATCAGTGGTATTGCTTGAAAGTATTAGAGTTGAGATTGGGGGCACACCATACCCCATGGGCACATAAGTCCTAATCGTTTTTCTTTTAAAATTAACCTTCTAATTTTTTTAGAGTATGACTCTAGTGTCATCCTCTCATAGATTTAATTACGTGAGATAGGTAAACCCACAACAACAGCCCACAACTCACTTAGGAATTTGTGAAATGAGTTTTGTTTGTGGGTAACGTGGCTTAAAATTATTCTTATTCTTATATAATTCCCATGTATATGAATACAAATGATTTTATTCGGGGGATGGATCTATAAGATCATTCACCTATCACAATAACAAAAAAACCCGATTTGAATGATCCTGTATTAAGAGCTAAATTGGCTAAATTAATTGGTTCTGCTAAGCTAGCTATATGTTGTGTATTGTCAACGATTTCAACATAAGATGGTTAGATGATATTAGTCCTAAATTTTCTACTTGGATCTTCACTTTCACTAATATTTTCAATAGAATCTTATGGTAACCATTCTAAAACCATCTCATATAAGTTTTTATAAATTTTTGATTGTTTCATACAATAAAATAATGTCTATTCTATCTATCTTTATGCACATTTATTTTAATTCGATCATTACATATGAAATAAATATTTTAAAGTGGTCACACAACAATCAAATTTATCAAATATGATTCAATGATTTTTAATATCATTCAATAAGATTCACCGCTGTCAAATCACATCTATATTAATACAATAAATTTCAAACATTGCTATTCACTTCATTCAACAAAATCTGCTCACATACTAATGAAATAAAAGATCAAATCTAACCGCAATATTCAAAGTCAAGGTTCTATATATTTTTCCACAAAAAAAAAAAAAAAAAAAACTAATACAACCTTGTAAAAAGAAAATACAGAAAATTAGAAATTAAAAAAAAAAAAAAAAAAAACTAGACCTATATTTTAAACAAATAGCTTGCAATGATTAAGTCAAGTTGTAAAGTGCAAAAGTAAAAGCCTTTTAGATGTCATCTCACACCTTTCAAGCTACCTTTTCCAACCAATACAAAGAAGTAGAATTAAACCGCCTTCTAGGATATATTCATCCACACAATAAATTGAGTTGATATATATACATAGTAAATGATCATGTATACTCTCTTTGTCAAGAATTTCAGAAGCAAGAAGAAATATATGGTAAGAAGTGATGAATCAAGAATGGACATTGAAGATATACTGAAGATGAAGCTCGAAACTATCAAGGAAGAATCTGAGATAAAGCATTACAACATTCTAAACAAGGTTAGGTGCAAGATTCATTTTAAGATCAAGATTGGGAAGCTTTTTAAATCTCCATTTAGGCTTAAAGAGTCTTATGTGCTCTTCATGAGTGGATTGGCTTCGAGAGGAGGACTCTACGTACTCCCCTGATATTAATGTTGATTGTGTTTGGATTGAGTGATATGCAAGTAAAGTTTGAAATATGGATTTTAATTTAAGGTGGATTTAAATCTCATATCAATCTTTCAAATCTGTTAATCCAAACACTATTGAATACACGTAGGAAAGGTTAAACTTGAAAAAAAAAATGTAATTCAACATTTGATTTGTGTCGATCTTGATGTTATATACTCTTGAGTTTACATTTGATCTGATAGAACTTTCACCTATTTCCATTGTTGTTATATTCACTATTTGATATTAATTAATATTTCTCATATGGTATTCTTTATAAGTTTATATCCCATGAAATATACAAGCATTTTATACAAATAACCCTACAAGTCACATCAACTAAAGAAGATATATATATAATTGATCAATTTGTTTGTCACCTCCATGTAGAGTCATATACATTTCACATGAAACAATATAAGTTGTTAAATCTTATATTAATGTGAATAGGAACAACATATGACAAATAGAACCTCAACTAAACATGTACATATCGGCTCTGAAGCCAAGTCAAACTCTTGTAGCAAGAGACGGGGTTCTTCCCGGTCTTGACAGATGAATGAGAAAGAACGGGAAGACCCCATTGACAAGAGAAGACGATAGCAGGGCACACTTCGTCCATCTTCATTCTCTTGATAAAATCGACATATTTCCTAGCAACCTTTCTCGACAACGTAAACATGATCGAAAATGGCTTCCAATTCAACTTTCTTCTCGAACGCCATAGTTTCAGCCCCTTAACTCTTCCATTCATCTTCTTTAACCATAGCCTTCTACCTACCTTCTCATCACCACTTGCAAGCTTCTTATATCGAAAATCGATTCTCAACATTGTTGTTTGAAGGGATCGGAGATGAAGCAGTGTGCTCAAATGCAGTGAAATATATGTGGGGTTGTTGTTCAAGTGTAGATAATCAATATGCAATGGTAAGGTTGTATATATAGTAGGAAATATTTATTTATGGCCCCCACATTTTCCATATTTGTGCTTTTACTCCTTGCATTTAACTTCAACTTAATTTTGTGAACCCACGTTTTCAATTATTTTTGCTTTTGCCCCTACACTTTATTTTCCATTTTTCCCCCTCAAGCCTTTCAAATTTGCGTTTTTTTACCATTTTTCATTGATTTTTCAAGGTAAAAGTTGTTGGTTGCATCCATTATTCTCCCTATTACGTGGCCTATGTGGAAATATATGATTCATATTAACAAACATTAATAAAAATAAAAGTTTTGGGAGCAAAATAAAGAAACGAAATGTGAAGGGGCCGAAAGAGATATATGTTCATCCTATATAGAGGCATGAGAAGATGTTGAAAAAGCTGAGCAGTAGCAGCACATGGAGATTTAATTAATCATTTTATTGGAATTATATTTCAAACATATACTAATAATTAGTGAAAAGAAATGTAATTTGACAAAGTATAGATTCCTCCAACACATGGCTAACATCATAATAGACCCCAATACACTGCATTACCAAGTTTTTCCTTGATAACAAATGGTCATCAACTTACCACCTCAGTGTACTCTTTTTTCTTAAGAAAAATAAAAAATATCTTGTATCATATTTGTTTGGATTATTAGATATAGTTGGAGGATAAATGATTATCATGATACATGTGCAATGATTGAAATTTGAATTAAAGACTCAAAACTTTATGATTTCTTGAAGAGAAGGGGATGTATTTTAAGAACAGAGATTGGATTGAATGGTCAGCATAGTTTAACAGCTATGAGTCAAGAAGAGGAATATTTGTTCAAATTGTCAAGTTCGAAGAGAACAACAGCCTTTTAATTGTTATACAACTAAACTAAGGGATGATTATATATTACTTTCATGACTTATATTTTCCACTAACCTTTTCTTTTGATTACTAGTGTGTGTGTGTGTGTATATATATATATATATATATATTCGTCTTGATCATTTATTTTTACTCTTATTTTCATTTTTATTAATCATCTTTTTGTCTTTCATTTTGGTTATTCATCTTTACATTTACTTTCATTTTGGTTATTTATGTTATTAAGTAAAACTAAAGGTAATAAAAATAAGTGTAAAGGTAAATGAGGTTTTCAATGATCAGAAGTAAAACTATAGGTGATGACTAAAATGGCAGTAAATGCAAAAGGAGAGTACTGTAAAATCTCTGTAAATTAATAATCTTGGAATGCCATGAAATTTTATTAATTTAGAGAGTTATAAATATCTATCGATAAACTAATATTTCTAATAATTTAAAGAGTGTTTCCTCGATTTCAAGAAAATATATTTTTAGATAACGTTAATGTGTTAAAACATTATAAATAATGTTTAAATATAGTATAACTAAATAAGTTCATGTATGTCTAATTAAATATATCCAAGTATCTATCACTTTTAGAAGGAAAATATCGATACCTAGACTTTTTTTATTTTTTAGAGTCACTAGCTAGTTTATAAAACGTAACATCATTTATAAGATTTAGATATGAATCATGAATGACCCATTTCAATATCAGAATAAGATTAAACAAATTGTTTGTACTTTGTTTACGAGAATATATATAGTCTGTGAGACAATTTCACTCCAGTATTATCTAATGTGCATTCAATTTAAATAATTAGTATTTATAAAACTAAAGTTGATTGTTGTCTACTTCATACAATATTCATTGTGAGAAGAATTTGAAGACAAATAAACGAATAATTTATTTTAAAATAACATTGTGTCGGCTAGTAATAATTTGTATGTGAATCTAGAATGGGCACATATATATATATATATATATATATGTGTGTGTGTGTGTGTGTAGTTCTATATATTTAGATGTGACAATGCATATTCAATAATGATGTAGAATAATCTGGAACTTATTATATGATTTTATAGTAGGGACAAAAAAGTGGGACAAATCACAATAAATTGAAAAGAAAATAAAATCACAAAAACTCATGTGAAATTAGTATATGGATCTAATTGAAGGGAAATAAAATCATAAAAACTCCTATGAATTATTAGTACATGAATTTTAGATCTATACAATTCGAAACGATCCGATCCGGTATGCTCTTCCATACATCGGTACTCGCTCCTACGTGTTCAACTGTGTGCACAAACATTTGGGTGCGTGTGTTCATATTAATTTCTGAAAATATGTATACATGTATGTTGTAACATTCATACATTTATATTACAACATTCATACCTTTACATTATATTACACAAATATTTAATATTAAACCTTTATGTTATATTAAGTGTATCTTTATATTATAATAATGTAACATTTTTGTTGATATAAAAGTATAAGTAATTTACATAAGTGTATGATTATATTGATATAAATGTATAAATAATATCAAATAAAGGTATGTTGATACAAATTGCGTTGAAATTGGTTTTTTAGTTATAAAATTACATAAAGATTAGGATATTTATACATAAAAGTCATACTAATATAATATAAATGTCACACTAATATAATATAAAAGTCAACACATGAATAAAAAAAAAGACACGGATCTGAATCGACTCGGATCGATCCGATTACGCCATGCACCCGGTGTACAAGAAATTAACTCAAATAAAATTTAATGTTCATTTTAAAAATAAAAAAAGTGATAATACACGGTTTATAAGTCGGATATGGCTTTTCAAATGAATATATGAAGACATAAAAATAGAAGGGCTCGATAAGTTTAGAAATAAATTCAGACAATATTTGCAATTCAAATCTAAATATATTTGTATGTAATAATGATGGTTGATATTGTTGCATAAAATGAATATTTTTTTGGGAAGATAACACATTTTTATATCATATAATATGGAATAAATGTCATGGTTTTATCCAACAAGCCGTTATTCAGGGGAATGGTGAAGTGGGCCCACCATGACAAAAAATTCTTGTGACAGACCAACAATCATGCTGCTGGCTGAATAGAAGCCCACTTACTTATTTTGCTGCTCCAAAGCCCAACATGTGTTTTTTGGCACCATTTTGGTGTGCTTCTAAGTTCTACCACATCTAGATAGATAGATAAGGTATAATGATTAGGATCGACTAGCAATAGCAATATAATATAGGGTGGGGCTAAAGGCACAACACCAAGTGTTAATGTCACAACACCCTATTAGTGTATTGATGTCGGGCCCTATAATATATTCGTACGATCCACGATTTGTCATATTAGGATCTAACAATTTTAAATTTTTGATAATATTATGTAACCGTATATTATCTTAACGTGATATATATAATACTTTTATTATTTGCATTAATAAACTTATATATTTTAAATTTAACTTTGTGTCATTCTACATAATTATATTTGATAATATTAGAAATTTGAAATGCTAATAATGGAATACAAAGTTTTATATATAACTTAAATAACAAATTGAAAAGTCTATATTTAAAATATGAGGTTAGAAGTGGCCAATAATAATTACTAATTTTGAAGGACTTTCTTATATACAACATTTTTTAGTTGAACTACTTAAATTATCTTTATCACAAATTCAAATCTTTAATTCATTAAATCTTTATGTATAGATGAACATTTTGTGTGTAACTATATTTTATAATAGAATGACTATAGAAAATAAATACAAACATACATATTTATAAATAACTAAAAAAGTAAATTTAAAAGTTTAACTTAGAAATGCAGGGTTATTAGACAAATTTGACCAATCAACATTATCAAAATGAAGGGCTTCAAATTTTCAATTAATTGTGATTCGTTACCAAGGTAATAGCAATATATATATATGGTTTGATTTCAATTTTAGTCGTCATTTTCGAAGTTAAAGAGTTTTCAAAATACAATTTAAATCCATTTTTCAAACATTTTCCTGCCAAAAGCAAAACATGTTACTTGCACATCCTAATCATAGGGTTGATATGTCTTTTCCTTTCTTTTTAGATTACAAATTGAAAAATGATTGTACTTTAATACTTTAAGAAAATTACAAATATAAAATATAAATGACTATAAACAAAGTTATAAATAAGAAAACTAATAAAATACTTTTTGAAAACATAAAAAGTTTAGATTATTTAATAAATATGAGAGGTCTTATATGAGACCATCTCAAGTAAGAATTTATGTAAAATGGAGTTCGTATATATGAATCAATAAAAGTAGGTCCAATCATTCAATACGATCAAATTGGTCTCATATAAAACTATATAAAGTTTCGTCTAATACAAGATCTTGAACTCTTATGTGAAACAATTGCATATAAGTTTTTGCGAATATTATATATAAAATATGTTTATATTTGATACATGTGCAAAAAAATAATTTAAATTTCAACATCCTAGTGATAAACTATTGTTTAGATTTAAACATTCAATATATAATATTTAGTTTTTAGGAGGAAAAAAGAAATCGATCATTTTCTATTATTTTCTCATGCTGGCCTATGGTTAAAGAAAACTAGTATTTAGTCATAGTCATAGATATATATATTCATAGGATAGGCATGAATATTGAAGATAATCGAAATGTACCGAAATCCAAATCAAAACATATATATTTGAATCGATGAAGAATATATCAAATTTAGACAGTACTGCTCCGATTATGTTTTATGTGAAATTGAACCGTACCGAGCTGAAGAATCAAATTTAGAATCAAATAAAACCAATTTCAAGTAAGTAATTATATGCAAATTATTAATATGTATCATTTAATTTTTTTTATATTGTTATATTTGATTAGTTACAAATTTGATTGAATATTATTATTATTTAATAGAATAAAATATTTATAATGAATAATTTTTAGAACAAATAAAATCTATTAACTACAATAGATATTAATCAAATAGTTAGTTTATAACTTATACAAAGTAATGCATAATATATTTAAATTCAAGTTTATATCTACCTTCAAATTTTTATATAAAATCTATATTTCTATCCTTTTTACAAAACGAAGTTGTTTCTAATGGTCACATGTGGTGTAGATCAAGAAGACTTCAAATAATAAAATTTGAAGAAAAATTTGATTGTAATATATTGTTTTCTAGATAAATGATTACTTTAGTAATTTCTCAAGTCTATTTTATTATGACTTGTTTCAAGATTTAGATTAAATAATATCGTACGATATATTTATTTATTTATTGTATTTTTTGAATGAATATTTCTTTTTAATTGTAAAATTCTGAATCTTCGAAACTTGAACTGATTCACTCCATTACACATGAATCTCCAAATGAATCCAACTGATTAAACTGAGTAATTTCAAAGATTTCTCTTTTTTTTTTTTTTTTTTTGTTGCAAATCTTCAAATTATAATCTCCGAACTTTAGTTTGATTCCAAAGATTCCTAAATTACTACAAACTGTGCTCACCCTCTTATACAAGGTTAATTTCAATTTTGGTCCTGTATGTAAGACCATTTTCATTTTTGGACAACTGAAAATACGTTTTCCGATTTTGATGGTCTTATATGTTTCAATTTTTTTCCAATTCCAATCCAAATTCGATCGGATGGTAGCCAAAAAATCTCACTTGACATCGAAGATTTTGTGAATTACGACCAAAATTGGACTGAAATTGGAAAATTTTGAAACGTACATGACTAAAATTGGAAAATTGAAATGAAATAGGAAAATCAAAATTGAAAAACATATACTTGAGTGTCCAAAAATGGTAAAGGCCTTTTGAAAATCTGTGCAGGAGATGGGGTCGCAAACCTTTTCTTCTTAGGTCCAGAGGAGAAGAGGCCAGCGAGAAGCTTCATTTCCCCTCTCCCGCGATAGTCTAGTCTCGGTGCCTCTTTCTTTTATCTTCTGCCTACCTATCCTGATATCTCGCTAGCTAAGCTTGTAATTACTCATCTGACCCCAAGAAGCCTCCTAAAGGATTGTGAGGTATGAATAGCAGACAAGAAGCCATTTTGAATGGCTTGCTGGCTAGTTTATTTGATTTTTCCAACTTGAATTGAAACCGAAATTTTATTTTAACCTAATTTTTCACATTATCCAACAACCTGGCTGGACAGAATTAATTAGCTAAACAAATATAATGTACGAAACCAAAAAAATCAATCATGAAGAGTTATAATATCATTCGTTTTTTAATATCTTGATATATATTTATATATATATATATATATATATATATATATATAATGCTACAAATATTTTAAAAGTTCACAAAATTTTAAATAATTAATGATAATTAGTAATAATTAATTTATTTATCGACCACTATCAACAGAAATATATATATACTTTTGTATTAGGCCAATAACATACTAACAAAATAATCACATTTTAATTCTTGACCGAATGTCAAACAAATTAATCAATCGAGAACTGTTGACTTTTAAAACAAATGAATTATAATATTAATTTATATATTTTTATACATGCAGTGCATTTCTTAATTTCTCTTCTTTTAATATAATCTTTTTTTTTTTTTTTTTTTTGAAATCTCTCACTGATTTGGGTCCGTAGCTAGACCAGATATTTAGATTGAATCGGACCAAATTTTAAGACAAATTGATATATATATATATATATCAACCAAAGACGTTATAAAGAAACTAACAAGTGCAAGACGTGTTAGGAAGATATTCCACATTAGATGGAAGCTCGACCCAACAATAGGGACTAGGAAAATTCCTAGCCATCCTAGCTAAACAGTGCGCCTTAACGTTGACTTCTCGATTAATCCAATTCACAGCACAATGTTGACAATCACGTGCCTTTCTCTTGCAAGCTTCAACCACATCTTCAAAGACAAATTGATATCTATTGAGTAGTATTTCAATTCGGTCTTATAATTTCAATTTTAAAATTTTCTAAGATCCAAACTATGCACAATCTTATTGGTATATATAGCTTACAATATTATACCTTTATAATTCAATTGACCAAATTAAAAAAAAAAAAACAAAAAACAAAAACAAAAATGAGGTAGGGAGCATTTTTGTCCATTATGCAATGGGGAGAATTAAAAATACCCACAACTTAAAAAAACATGTTTTTTTACCCAATTTGAGGGGAAAATTATCCAAATACCCTTATTAAACTTGGTAAATTGAATTGGGGAAAAACACCAAAATTACCTTCACTTCGAGCCCTAGTAATTTTCGAATTTCTGATTCTCACTACTCTTCGTTATTTGCCCAATTTGTCTTCGTGATTTTCCCTTACTTGTTCGTGATTTGTGTTGAGGAAAACCGATGATTGTTGAGAGGCGGCAGCATGACGGTGAGAACATATCGGCAACAACACTGGTATTCACCTACTGTTGAGGAGGACGCGACCGGTACATTGGGTTAGGAAGGCGGCAGCGAACACATACATTAACCGGAGAGAATGGCTTCTGAACAAGTAAGTTTGGACTGGACCAATTATCATGTGTTGAAATGTTTTCATATCGTTTGAACATTTTTTAATTTTTCATGTTGACGATGGGTATATCACGAAGAGATTCCCTATATATATGCTTAATCACGAAGGTAGATTGCATAATCACGAGGGTAGATTGCTTAATCACGAAAAGATATTTTGTTAACGTATTCGATTACTGATCACGAATGAGACTGTAGATCACGAAGTGTAGATTGCTTAGTCTCAATCGTAAATTGCTACGAACGAGACTAGGGTTTAAGTGAATAATTACAGATCACGATTAAGACTACAGATCACGAGGGTAAATTGCTGAATCACGAGGTTAATTGCTAGATCACGAGGGGGACTAGGGTTTTTAATATTCAATTATAGATTGCTTTAAAATTGCTTTAAAAATAGTAATATTATTTTGAGTGAAGTAACTGAATGAATTAATTAGCATCATGCAGTAGATTGGGAGTTGCAGATCAATGGTTAAGATGAATGGAATCTGGTAGGGATCAAGAATAGTCAACTACTATTGGGAAAATCAGGCAATTATTGTAATGATCTTTTTTGAGGTTGTACATAAGTATTGCAGTAGGCCAGTAGCTTCTTTATTTCTCTGTTAATAGTCAAAATTTCTATTTTCATCCACTTTATATTTTTCTGCCATGCAATTATTTTCTGACAATTAGTGCATTATTAGTTATTTTGATCTGAGTTCCATTTTCAAATAATGTCGTTTGCTGCAATTCAAGAGCCAGAAATGTGCAATCATGTTTACACCATATTTAACAGCAACAAACACTGCAGTCCAGATTAGTTACTGTCTGTTCTTTCAACTTCATATTTCACGAAATTTAATTTAAACTTGTAAATCAGAATCCATGGCAATAAAGAACCTATCTAGGCAGTGTTAAAAGAGAAAAATTATCATATTTCTTCAAAAAAACTTTTCTCATTACCTTACATTTCAAAGAAAGCTTTTCTGCACATTAAGATGCAAGAAACATACATAGACGAAGAGATAATCAAAGAACATATATTTAAAAACCAGTGGCTGTACACATACACATGCATTTTTCTAAGAGTTTTATGTCTTGTGGTTCATATCATATTCCCAGTGACTTAATATTCCTTATTTGTTTGTTATATTTTGGGTTGAGTATATTTTAACCATAAACTCAAAACTTCATGTAATATAACATACCAAAACAGTTTTGAAAAAATCCAAGTATACATTTTTATAAAAATCGGCAAAGTGGAGTGCTATTTCTAAAAATTTTCACAACTTGATTAAATCCACCTATTTCATAATTAAAATGTAGATTCGACTTTTATAACTCTTTCCACCTCAAATATACCATCTTCACTCAATTTATCACACATGTAATGAGATTAGACAAAATAATTCGTACAGAATGTGATAGTTTTATCTGAGTCTCACTAATTTTGGAGCATACATTAATTGTCATACACTAACATTTATAGGACTAATTGTAGTCAAATATCTCCAGAATCCGCTTCCTCGCCGCACCACTTCGAGGCTAGAAGAAAGACAAAAGAGACAAAATTCAACAACCCAATGAGTCAAAATAACATTGATATACCAAAATTGTTATAATAAGAAATTCTGGCAACTAATCTTCGTACCTCAATCTTCTTCCGAACTATTTGTAATTGTTCGTTGACCACATGTCCTCTTTGAATGTCCAACTGTTCTGCAGATGCTACACTTTTTCGGTTGCCTTTTCTTAGGTTCGACAGGTTGTTGGGCAGCTACGTTCGCATTCAGTATCATCAAATTCACTGTATATCTAGCAGAATTGTGGTCAGTACCATGACATTTTGAACATTTCTGAACACGAGTCCTGCTACTTGATTCCCCCTGAAGGATGATGTCTCTGTCGAGGACGACTCGTTTGTCTCGAGTTGTCGGGTGGATTGACAATCATCATGGCATTATCAATTTGCTACGGAATACACCAATCAACTGGGGTCGGAACAGACATTATCAGCTCTGAATATAACTTTTGCAACGTCATCATCTTATAATAGTCTGAGACATAAAAACCAAGCGAGTGATTTGCCTCACTGTGACAAATGGAGTATGATTAGACTAGTCATCAAAAAACTAAGAAAAATGATGATGTATGAGTATTAAATTACCTCAGAGCTTTGATTGCATGACTACATGGTATTAAATCCAACTGGAATTCACAATATGCGCACGTGCTTTGCCCCAAATCAACGACATGGTTATGAAGACCGTCCTTCACATTGAACACGGACCCACTAATCTGAGAAATCTTCATACGTTGGCTATCTTGTTGAGCTCCATGTATTCTTTGAAGGATATTCGGACTTAAGTTGGATTCCACACTGAACCATTTCGTACATCGTTTCGAAAACCATGTTTGAAGTAGGTTGCGAGCAAATTCAAGAAGAGAACAAATCGGCAACTTTCGTGCCCATAACAGTCTTGAATTCAGAGACTCTGCTGAGTTTGATGTCATAATCTCATACCGATGCATGGGACAACATGCACGAGCCCATCTTCTAACCTTCGCTTTTCTCAACTTCTTCCAACCTTTCTTGTTTAATATCTTGATTTGCTGCATATACTTCTTATGCATCTCTCTTGTATAGGAATATGCAGCTTTCTTATACAGGCTCACAAATCGAACTCCATATGAGCGAAAGTTCAACTCCATGTGCCACGAACATAACCCATGACATGCCCCTGGAAATACTCTTTTAATTGTATTTTGTATGCTCACATGACGATCTGATTAACAAAATAGTAAAAAAAAATTAATATTTCAAATTTAAACTTATCAAAACAAAGCTAAAAAAATGACATTCAAACTTGAGACAATTATAAGATCGACTGGATGACCGTATGCTTTCTTTAATTGAGTTAAGAACCAATGCCAAGATTCATCGTTCTCTTTGTCACCAACACCAAATGCAAGAGGATAAATCTATTTATTACCATCCTGAGTAGCAGCCACAAATATAAGACCCTTGTATCTGTCTTTCAAATGTGTTCCATCAACCACGATTACAAGTCTACAACATTGTTGAGATCCTCTTATAGATGCACCAACAGCCATGAAAACATACTTGAACTTATCATCTTCATCTATTTCAAAAGCCGTTACAGTACCAGGATTTGATCTTCTCATACATGTGCAAGTACGCAGGTAACATCCTCTACGAGTGATCAAAATCGCCATATATTAAGCTGTGTGCATGATGATGAGCTCTCGGTGCCTTATCATATTGAATCTCAATACCATGGTGTGTAGAAATATCATCCATAATGTCTTTGGGCTTAAGTATACGACCATCTCGAAGCAATGAAGGAGCAAAATAAGCCACAATTATTTTCGATGACAATTGACGAGGTTGGGTTGTCATGTCCAGGTGGCAGTTATGTGGAGCCTTAAACTTTTTCACTGTCCACGGTCCATTTTCAGTTCCATTGGCGTGCAATAAAAATTGTCATCCTTGTTGTTTACAAACAATCGTATATCGTTGCTTGTCAGAACGTTTCACTGCATACTCGACTTGATTCTTCATGTGGTAAAATCCCAGACCATACATTAACTGCATTTTGCTATCAAATATTGCACCAACCTCGAGCTTTCTCTCACCATCCACTGGACAAACTGAAATAGGATCAGGGTCTTCAGTGTGACTCACCACTTGAACCATCTTCTATAATAGAAATGGTTCTGTTTCTAAGAACTCGCTGATGGGTACTACCAATAATGACGTCTTCACTCTGAGCAAAATCCTCTTGCACAAAAAATTCATCTGTTTCCCATTGCTCGGTAAATAACCGACTATGAAGTAAATCAGCATAATCATCATCACCATCATCGTTGTCATCATCATTATCATAATCATCATCATCATCATCTTCTTCTTCTTCTTCACCATCATCATCAGAGTCATCAGTACGAACATTAGCAACCTCTGCTCCCACTATTGCTTCATCATCATCATCGTCATTTGAGACATTAGTGGTCGTTGCCACAACTGGAACCGTACCACCACCATCATCTTCATCATCTTTGTCATTTACATATTTCGAATCAAAATTATCATTGAAATCAAAAAGTCGGTGGTGTGGTGGGGAGCTAGTTCTCTGATCATCAACAACGGACATTGATATTTACTTGGAAGAAGAGCAAGGCAGATCCTCCAATGGATTGCTGGCAGGGGCTTTGAAATTTTGGACTGGATAAACGGAAGGAATTTGGTTTGCAGTCAGACTTTGCACATAATTCAGCTGATCTCCATAACTATATTGTTATTGAGAATTCAAAAGCTGAACATAACTTCCCCCTTGACTTGAATATGAGAATGGAATATTCCAATCAGACTCTTTAGGTTCAATAGAAACAAATAACTTGGGGTAATCATACACCTCAGCAACTCTCCTCAAATCAGCATTCGTCCTAATTTTAAATTTCACTTCTCCTGAAATCTGCGTAGGCATTAAACAATGCAACGCATAATCACAAGTCCTACGATCTGCTCGGACAATATAATGAATTTCATCTAATAGTTTTTCATAAGAAATTGTATGCAATGATGCATATATCAAACCATCCTCTCCATTTTTATACTCCGACCCATGCCAATATCCACGATGAACTATAATGATTTCGTTGTTTGCCATCTACATTAAAAAAATCATAACAATTACACTTCATTTAGCCAATTAAATAATAATACATATAACGACAAAAACAATTTAAATCCTATACAAACTTTATGAAAAACATAAATACATTTTATCAAATTAATAAATCACGAGGGTGTTTAGCTTCGTGATCTATGTTTAGCTTTGTGATCTTCAATGACCTTCGTGATCTGTTCTTGATAAAAAAAATTCAGTTTTTCAAGATTTTTTTCGTTTTTATAACTCGCATTTACATGCAGAAATATGTATCTACAATCAAAAATTATCAAATACAATATACTAAACTTCAAAATATTAATAATCTTACCTCTTTTCAGCACCTTAAGAGATGAAAATCACCACATTTTGTGCATTTTAAGAGATGAATTTTATGAAAAATATGGATTCATACATAGGAGTGCATTCAGATAAGGAGATTCAATTGTGGTGGGTGAAATCATTAAAGGCTATAAGGGCATTTATGACTTTACATCCTCATTTTGGGTAAAAAAAACATGTTTTGTTATAAAATGGGTATTTTTCATGTTTTGTTTTCTACATTGGATACAAAGGCCTATTTCCTCAACAAAAATTGTTCCAATATCAAACCTCAAACTAAATAATTGCAGGTAAAAACTAGAATCATAAATAATTTAAAGAGAACCATATAATGCATAAATCTCCATATAATCTTTTATTTCATTTCGTTTGAAACTTTTTGCAAAGCTTGTTGGCACATCTTTTCCAATCTCTACCCCAATCCAACACATCGAAGACTCCATGCAAGTTTCCAAGTGTCATTGAACATGAAACAACTGTTCTTCGTCTGACAAGTACATGAGTTGCGAATGAGACGCTATGCCCCGTTGGTCTTGCAAGTTGCTGTCAAATTTTGCTTTCCGAAGTTGATGAATATAACCTCGGCATCGAATAAGGTTAATGAGAAAACACAAGAGGTGCTCGTAGAAATCATCAAGAACATGAGAAATAGCAAGGGTTTTGTTGAAGGATAATGGGGATCTCATTTTTGTTTTTGGTTTATTTGTAAGTATAATCTTGATGGTTTTTGTCACTCTTTAATATTGGCAAGTTGAGGTTGAGATTGTGGTAATTCTACAAGATTTAGATTATCAGATTCTGATTATAATATATGCATGGTGGGATTTTCAGGGGCCCTCTACCATATCTGTATAAATGTACTTTAGTTATAAATTTCCTGAATTTATGGGTTTTTTTTTTTTTTTTTTTTGAGATGATCTATGGTTCACTCCCATGATTACTTTGGTTGAAATCATTTTCGTTAATCATGTTTTTCTAATTCTGATTCCATAATTGTCACAATTATTTTCAATGTAGTCTCATAATTTAAGAATTTGTCTAATTTCAATCCAACTTCATCATATTGAAGCTGTTTGATGAGCTAAAAGTGACGTGACGACATGTAACAAATTTGTATTAATACATGTCGCACATCACTTCTAGGTTACCAAGTAAGCCGTGACATTTTCCTACGAAATTCAAATTTTATGTTTGATATATTTGGACTGAAATCGGATATTTATGAAACCAAAATTAGAAAATACCATAGTTATGAAACGAAAATTGATTTTAATCCAAATTACTTCAGTTTAGGTTTTTTTTTTTTTTTAACTGTTCTTGGCGTTTAGATTTTAATTTATCGAGATGGTGATTTGATAACAAGATTTATGAAATATAAAAATTTCACCTAATTTATTTTAATAGTATACATTAAAAATTACCGATACATATATGACATATATTAATACTAAATAAAACATAAAATATTTCTGTCATGTCCCCAAAAAAGTATCATGTTCTTAAAACTTTCTTTTATCCCCAACAAGAATAATATTTCAAAAGTTAAAGTTCTGTCTTTTCTTTTTAATCTGACGGTTCTACTCTCAAATCTGACTAATTTGCGGATAATAATTTCAACTTCTTGAAATAACTATAATGTAAACCATGGAATGCAACTCAATGATCCAATTTTAGGACTTAATCCAATGATATAATCAAGAATGTTCTACTTAAAAAATAAAAAAAATAAAAAAACGTATTTGCGATCTTCCTAGAAAATAACAAATAATCATATTTTTATTTTTTGACAAAATGTCAAACAAATTACTATTGTAACTTGTAGAGATTATAACCATAATATTAATTAATTTATTTAATATTTACTGTACATTTTTTGAAATCTCAATTTCCAAGAATCCTCTGTTTTAAATCTCAATTTAGATTGAACTTGAGCAGATTTTCAAGACCGTTTGGTATATATAGGAAATTTAGGGCTCGTTTGGGGGATAGTTGAGTTAAGGTTTAGCCCAATTGGTTGTAGACCCCCTTTGGTCCTAAAGATTTTTTAAATTTTCGGTTTGACCCAAACTATGCACAATCTTATTGATAGCTTACAATATTATACCTTATTTATTTGGTTCAAAATCTGCAGGCAAAAAAGACAATAATAGATAATTTAAGGATTAATTTTCAATTTTGGTCTATTATATAAGACAATTTTCATTTTTTACAACCAAATATTCATTTTCCAATTTAGATCCCCAACATTTTAACTTTTTTCCAATTTCAGTCCAATTTTGGTCGAAATTTTCAATATCGCTAACGTGGTAGTCTAATTCCAGTGGCCATACGTCAGTGATTTTGAATATTTCAACCAAAATTGGATTAAAAATGAAAAAAAATAATTAAAACATAAAATACAAAAATTGAAAAACAAATACTGATTGATTGTCAAATGATGGAAAATGTCTTGTATACAAAACCAAAATTGAAAATTACGTTCTAATTTAAAGAGAACCATAATTAATGCCATAAATCTCCATCTTTTTTTTTTTTTATGTTGTGCATATAATGATCATATATATACATATTTATACCTGTACTTTTAGTTGTTCATCTTAGGGGTGAGCACGGTCCGGAGCAATTCAGGGATAAGGGAATCTTCAGAATTGCTCCAAAGTTCGAAGATTTTTGAAAAATTTGAAAAAAAATTCTCCAAAATTGCTCCGTCACTTCAATTCGGTTCCTTCAGGGATTAGGAAAAAACGGAGCGGATCAATTCGGATTTCGGAGATTTAGATTTTTATAATTTAAAATAAATATTCATTGAAACAAAATGCAAAAATAAATCAATAAATATATCGTACAATGTTATTTAATTTATATCTTAAAACAAGTCATAATCTAATAAATTAGATTTGATAAATTACTGGAGTAGGTCTCTTCTCGAAAACAATATTACATTCAAAATTTTCTTTAAGTTTTATTCTTCAAAATCTTCTCGTTCTACACCTCATAAGTAGTAATCAGAAAATTCATCTCTCAAAATATTTTATGCATTACTTTATTAAGTTATAAACTAATTATTTGAATAATACATATTGTAGTTAATAGATTTTAAGTGCTCCCAAAATTATTCATTAAAATTATTTTATTTTATTATTTAATTGTTATTTTATTGTATGAAGTCTTAAAATAATAATAATAATAATAATAATAATAATAATAATAATAATAATAATAATAATAATAATAATAATAATAATAATAATAATAATAATAATAATAATAATAATAATAATAATAATAATAATAATAATAAACTTCAATCAAATTTGTAACTAATCCTATATAACAATACAAAAAATGAATTCAATGATACATACAAATTTGTATTTAGTTACTTCTTTGAAATCGGTTCTGAATCGGTTCTTTGGTTCGGTACAATTCAGGTTTGACACAAAAATTAATCGTAGCGGTTCAATTCAGATAAAGTCAAATAATCAATGGTCCTTTTTCAATTCGAATTGTTTCGGTTCGAATTTCTCCACAATTCGATTATTTTCGACATCCATGTTCAGCCCTAGTTCATCTTCTTCATTGAAATCTTTTAGTCTCAATACCTTCTTAAATCCTCTAACTTTTGTTACAAAGAACTGAATAAGGACACAACATTTTCACAAAACTCAGAAATATGATGTGTCACAATTTGCAACACTCCTTTTATATGTATATAGATTTCCGGATCTCATAATCAGTTTAAAGGATATTTTACATTCCAATTATGTAAGTTGAAAATCTTGAGGAATTGGAAACCATGCAATATCAAATTTTATTTGCATGATATTATAGAAATTTCACACAGATTCTTAGTTTGGAGTACTACAATTCTGACAGAGTGACAGTGACTCCCAGCTGGAAGTTGGAAGATAGTTTGTAGATTAAAAAATATATTTATCAAGTGTTTACTTTGGAATATTAATCAATAAATTAATCAATTCTTAGGAATTAAGACAAATCTGTTAGCCCCCTTCTAAGATGGTCAACTGATTCGAACCATTAAATATTTATTTATTTATTTATTGCATAGATTCTTACATTCCTAACAATGATTTAATATGTATTTACCGTACAGTAATGGGATGTTTATGGTCTAGTTGATCTTAATTTAAAAATACAATATGCATGTTATAGTCTGCCTTTGACAACGGTAAACACTAATTATTAATGAAATAAATCATAGATATTAAATAGATCTTTTTTTTTTTTTTTATTACAAATCGATCTAGTCTTAGAGTAACGGTAATAAGCCATATTTTTCTGTATAAAACATTATCAAAGACGTCAAAATTTGGTCGTGGAAATGGATTAGAGTTCACTATCCTTCATCGTTCAGCATATCCCTCATTAATTGGAGTTCCCACCCTTTGGATTGTTTATTTGCAAAATTCTAAATTCTTGTTCCTTTATATTTCTTTTTCTGTATTGTTTCCCTTTGTTTCTTGCTTTGATTTCTATGTAACTTCAGGGATTTAAGTACCTCTTGTACTCAAATTAAGAAATACCACTTTTACCTTTCAAAAAGTAAAAGCCAAATTAATTTATGATAGTATGAATTAAACGGTTAATTATACAAGAACACAAACATTTACGGTTCTTGTAATTCAATTATATATATATATATATGTGTGTGTGTGTGTGTGTGTAATTTTACATATATAAACATTTAAAATATTGAAATTTGATTTAGGTTGACATATATTTGTGCTCTTTTTTTTCTTTTTACGTCGCTATTGGGGCACAACTTCCTTGTCACATTATATGCTACATTAAACAAATGTCAAATAATTTTTTATTTCCAAAATTTTAAAAAAATTAATTTAAAAAGAAATTGTGTTTCATTGAAACGACTAAACACATTCATGTTACCGTAGCCACTGTGGGTAAATTAATATATGTCCATAACTGATGTGTCAGAGAGCTAATATATCTATTAATTTTACATTTCGTAATTTAAATAGATGTGATCATTACACAATATTGATTGGTATAATAAGAGTTGGTCACGATACGTACTTTAACATTTTCACGACTTTTAAACATAACTTTTTTTTTAGAATGATGATGTCATAATTAGATCCAAACCAGTGTGGAAAGTATTGCGTTGAAGTCAAAGTGAAGGCATACAAAATTATCTCTTACATTTTACTACTGCAGTAAAACCTCTATAAATTAATATTGTTGGAATTGGAGAATTTTATTAATTTAGAGAGATATTATATAATCGATAAATTAATAATTTATTAATTTAAAGAGGTTTTAACGTATATACATAACTGACCTTCAAAATTTCGAGGTTGTATAACCCACTTACAATGTACATTAGTTATTGATGACAAATAAATTAAAACACAGTTTTAATTACCATTCAAAGAATGTATACTCACATAATCATGTAAATTGGAAGTTTGAATGGTCTCATTCATTGTTTTTTGCCAAAGTAAAAGAATGGTTTATAGACTTACGTATATATGTACATTGTGTAGAAGTAGATTAATTGATAATGATCCATTGTATTGTTTCTAAACCATACACAACAATGGCTTCTCATCTAAAAGGTGTTCAAAAATCAACCATGACCAACCAACAACGAAAAATATTATGTGAGTATAAGAGAGATCAGCCCGGGTGCACTCAAAAAGACTTGGTACAATGGGTTGAAAAAAGTTTCAATCTGAAAGTTAGTCAAGCAACAATATCAAACACTCTCAAGCAATCAGTGGAGATCCTATCGACTGACTTTGAGAAATGTTGTTCTTCTAAGCGTCAAAAACCAACCAAGTATCCGGACATGGAGAAGGTTGTTTATGAGTGATTTCTCCAACATCAAGAACGTGTGAATATAACCGGAGAGCTAATCTTGGAGAAGGTGAATGAGGCGCTGAAACTTTTACATCCTGAGAATCTTTCAGAGCATCACCTTTCGCAAGGTTGGCTTGAGAAATACAAGTCTAGGCACGGTATCAAATCATATTGCCGTTTTGGAGAGAGTGGCTCAGTCGACACACATGATATGGAGAAGAAATTGGAGAACATAAAGGAAAAGATCAATCAATTTCCAATGAAATATGTTTTTAATATGGATGAAACTGGTTTGTTTTACAGGTTACAGGCTGATCATTCACTTGCAACAAAACAACTTGAGGGTAAAAAATAGGACACGGAAAGGCTTATAGTTGTTATTTGTTGCAATGAGGACGACTCGAAAAAAATTCCTCTATGGATTATTGGTAAGTATGCAAAGCCACGTTGTTTTAAGAATATCAATATGAATAGCCTGAAATGTGAATATCATCCCAACAAGAGAGCATGGATGACTGAGGTGCTTTTTGAAGAATATGTTTGTTGGTTGGATGAACAAATGCATGGTAGAAAAATTCTTTTGATAGTGGATAACTGCCCAGCCCATTCAAGCAATATTCAAGGGCTGCAAAATGTTGAGTTGTTTTTCCTACCACCAAACATGACTTCAAAAATCCAACCATGTGATGTCGGGATAATAAAAGCATTTAAAATGTACTACCGCAAAAGATTTTACCGTAAAATTTTGGAAGGCTATGAGTTGGACATATCTTCTCTAGAAAAGATCAATGTTCTAGATGGTATCAATATGACAGTCTCAGCTTGGACAACAAATGTTCAACAAGAGGCAATAGCAAATTGCTTTCGACATTGCAAAATTCGTTTGGCAAATCAAACCGGCTCAAGTAATTTAAATGATACAACTCCCGAAGAAGACATTCGTGAGCTTGAGAACATGATCACTGGTATACGTTATCAGAATAAAATGGACGTGAATCATTTGCTAGACTTTCCAGGTGAAAATTGTAATAAATGTTACGAAGTTCAAAGTTTAGAAGAAATAGTGGCTGATGTCATTCAAAATCCAGTAGATGATGAAGCAGATGATGATTCAATAGTTTTGCAACCGGTCACTCGAAAAGAAGCATTGCAAGCGGCAACAACTCTTCATAACTTTTTATTGCAATACGAGAAGACAACGCCGCAACTCATGGGTGCAATTGAAAGTTTTAAAGATGAGATCAATGTAGATTTGAAGTTCAACAAAAAACAAGTAACCGTAGATTCATATTTTACTAAATTGTCTTAGAATGTTCAAGTGGATAACATATATATTGTATCTGGGAATTTTTTAATAATTATTAATTTATAGTTTCGTCGGGACCTTAAATATACACTAGGATTTCCAAAAAAAATATTATCTTATTATTTAATTGATTGATGTCCAAATTTGAACTGGTCCCAAGTTGGGATCGGACAAATTATTAATTTTATCGAGATTATTAATTTATCGAGTATTATTTTATGTAGGTTTTACTCTATTTAACTTTTTTTTTACCATTGCCTAATTCATAAAGAACTTTTATTAGCTGGATATTTCTGCTTGTTATTCACACAAAGCTAACAACTTTTCAAACGTACGTTTCTTTCCAAATATTTTTATGTGTGTGTTTAGTTGTTTTTTTCCAGCATCTCTTTGAACAACTGGCGAGTGCCATAAGTCAAATCCGACTTTGTGTCCTTTATTTAATGTTCTAAAAATGTCTATTAGTTTATCTATAATCTATCGATATATAAAAATAGAGAAGTTTGGTGAAATTTTTGATTCCGTCATTTTTATGCCCAAATTATTTCGCAATAAAAAAAGGAATTTTTTTTTTGTATGTATCTAACAAAATAAACTTCACATATATCTTACATATTCCATCTGTTTCGGGATAATTTGCACACTTTCCTTTTCGAGTGTCCTGAGATAATTTGCACACCCCCGAAAAGGAAAATAATTTTTACCAAATTATCTCTATAACTTAACATACTTACCAAATTTTTGTTGATTTTTCAACTCAAAAAGTAATAAAATAACATTTTCTTATTCCACATGCTGGGATGAGTATGCAAATTATCCCGGGACGGAGGGAGTAATAAGTTTCAAATATATTTTACATAATAAGCTATCTTATAATTTATATATAGGAGTAGAAATGAAATAAAAAATTACATTTCAATGATTGAGTTGTTGGATTATTTTCTTTTTATAGGTATTTAGATTATATATGTTAAAATAAATTAGCTAATTATTGAGTTTAAATCTTTAATTCATGTTACATTTATTTTGAGTTTCTATATTGTCTAAAATAAATGGACTACAACAACTCATGAGTATGCACACTACATTATTATTTTTATATAGGGTTAAAATAATAATAATAATAATTATTATTATTATTATTACTTTTTTTTCGAAAAATATTAGTACTATCATTGTTATTAGTATAGATAATAATTAATATATCTATGTTTGCACCTATTTAAAAATTAATACATATTTGAACTTAAAACATAAACTCATAATATTATCACAAATTATATTTTATCACGGTAAATAATAAACCGCGCATCGTGCGGATATACTGCTAATTTTGTGTAAATAGTTTTATACGGGATAATTACAAAAATTCCCTTTAAATTTGGCTTCATTTAAAACCCATGAGAGTTTGCTTTTATAAATTGCACCAATTGAGCGGGTATTTGTTACAAAAATAAAAAAATTCTTTCTTTTTGTCTGAAAAGAATATTCGCAAGTGTGGATGATTAAGAGGAGTTCTACAACAACCTATCGAAATATAAAATTAATTTACTATGAAATATGAAATACATCTTAAAAATAAAAATCTACACGACAAATCCTGCAATCAAAAGTAAGACGAAAAATGTAAACAACAGATTCAAAATGGGTAGATTAAAGATCCAAAAACCCTAGGAATCATTTAAACAAAAAAAAAAAAAAAAAAATTTATTAATTAATTGCATTCCTTGGTATGTTACTGTTGTCAATAGATATGGAAAAGCTTAATCACCATCACGAGCAAGAACAGGTGGTGTCGCTGCCACGTGTAATATTCTAAGACCATCTCAAACACTACCTAAATCTTCAGATTTTGGGTGTATTAATAATATGGCAGAAACTTTTGTACACAAGTTGTACGGATCCAAATTTATGCACAATAATATTATTATATTATATGAAGTAATATTATTATATTATATGAGTGATACTGTTATAATATGAAGTAATACTGTTATATTATATGAGTGATATTGTTGTATTATATGAAGTAATACTGTTATATTATATGAATGATACTGTTATATTAATATAACATTATCACTCATATAATATAACAGTATTATTGCACTTTGTGCACAGGAGCGTCACTCTAATAATATTGGGTGTCAAATTTTATCAATTGTCTAATTTACAGAAGATATGACTGGTCAAAACACACACTATTCTTTGTTATTTCTTTTTTTCTATTTTTTATTCCCTTTCTTATATTTTGATAGTTATTAAATGTTAAAAATTTTGTTAATATCACAACCGGTCTATTATAAAAAATATTAAAGTTAATTTAGTTATATGTAATTAAAATGTTAAATACTATGATATGTTATTTGAATTAAAATAAATATTCCGATAATTTAAATGTACAATAAAATCTAAATTACCATATAAATCATAAAGATTAGTAAAAATTAAAATACTACACTAATACATAACGATATATTTTTGGTGAAAAAAGTAGTCCAAACAACTGGCATGTAGATGAATTTTAAATTTTACACTAGAATTAATAATACATAATCTGCACGCACAACTGGAGATAGTCAGTCTAAGGGAATAATTTTATTTTCTTTTTTCTTTTTTGTTGTGATTAAACTAAACTTGAAGGTCAATTACTTTTAACTATTCCACAAATATGATGATGTATTATTGATATATCAAACACTATCAATGAAAGACAGCTATTAGTGCTGAAATAATATCGATCGAATACCGTCAATATTGAAAGGCAGCTTCTTAAATAATTTAGATGGCTAAATTAATGCTTTAATAAATTATGAGACAACCCAAACATGAATTATAAAGACTATTTGATGACCATGTGAAATTAATGGGGTTTTATATAGGGTTAAATGCGCCGGACACACTTTCGCTCGCCTGTATTTTCAAAATGACAATGATAATACGTGGGTCGGCATACACTCCATTTTTTTAAATTGGATTTAATGCCGTTATATTTTGTCTTAAATTTTCTGTTATACCCTTAAAATAGAATTAAAGTTTAATTAAAAAAAATTCTTATAAAATAAAAAAGAATTAAAATGAAACATGAGACACCATCTCCGCCGCCGCACTACACCTCTTCCACCACCACCTTCTTCTCAGACCAACCCCTCACCACCGTCATTTTTTCCAGCCGTCTGCCACCATCAGCTTTGTCTCACCGACGTTAACAGCTTCTCCGCCGCCGATCTGCTTCCCCGTCACACCGCGAACAACAACGTCACCACCTCCACCATCTTCATCCTCCACCACCATCTCACGACGACGAGCTCTCTAATTTCACCCTCAACACAACAGCGACTCTGACAAGATTCGCGGCCACCACCTCCCTCTATCTCTCTCTAAAATCGAACACCCAAACATCACCACCATCTAGATTCACAGTTGCTCCGAAAATTGAAATGAGAAATTTTTTTTGAAAATAAAACAAATTAAAAAAAATCATTTTCATCCTGTTCATCTTCTTCTACCTCCTCTCGCAGGTTTTTCGGGGAAGAAGATGGTGGCGGTGTGGATGGTTGGAGAAAAAGATGATGGCGGAGCAGCGAATCTAGATGGTAACGGGCTCACACCGGAGGTGGTGATGGACTGCTCAGTTGATGGCCGGAGAAGAAGAGTGATGGCGGAGCGCTGTGAAGATGGCCTCCGGAGAAGGTGGGTGGTACAGCGGTGTTCGATATTAGAGAGAGATGGAGGGAGGTGGTGATAACCGAGCAGCGGCGATTTGGGTTGCAAGAAGAGAGAGTGGTCGGTTGGAGATGGAGAAGGTGGGCGACAGAGAAGATGGCGGGGAAGGCCGGAGGAGATGAGTGATGGAGATGGTGCTCAAGCTTTGTCGGATCGGAGAAGATGGCGGTGGTGAGGGAATAGCAGCGGCGGAGAGAGAGACCTGCGATAAGAGAGAAGAGAGCAGATGAACAGTGTTAGGGCTAATTTTTTTATTTTTCTGATTTTTTTTTGTAATGCCGCCGCTACAGTATTGCCGACCACCGTGTTGTTGTTCTTCCACCATCACGAGCCACCGAACACCCAAATACCGATCCTCTTCTTGTTTAATTAGATTTGTTGCAATTTTATTTTTGGTAAAGACATATTTTATATTTAAAAAAGAATTTGTTAAATTCATTTTTTTTCAAAAATTTATTTTATTGGTTTTAAAATTAATTAAAAAATAAATTATATGTATACAAAGTTTAAAAGAAAATGTTAATCAAATAAAAAATAGTTTGAGCATAAATTCATTTTAAAATTAAGATTGTAAAATATTCAATATATATATATATATATATAGAAATAATTAAATTAAATAAAGTAGAAATTTTGGAGTAAAAGAGGGATTCTATTAAATAAAGTAAAATTCCAAAAATTGAAACAAAAAAAAAAGAGAATAAATAAAATAGTATTAAATTGCAAATTTTATTGTGAAAAGGGGGCATGGTGCAATTTATAGATAAAATGTAAGGATAAAATAGTCATTTAACAGTTACAAATTGGTCAAAAACCAATAAATTTTGCACTATAGGCGCGTGCATTGCACTCCTATTAACTTTCACAATTTAGGGGAAAACGCGTCGACTTTTTGATAACCCACATATTATCGTTGTCATTTTAAAAATATGGGGGGAGTGACGCAGATTTTCCAAAACACATATGTGTTTGGCGCATTTAACCCATTTTATATAGTAGAAGCTTGGGACATCAATGGTAGAATTCCAGATTTTGGGCTACTATCATCTCAACTATTTGCTATTAAGTTCCACATTATTTAAAAGGTGTATAAATTGTAACGCATTTGTACCTAAAACAGACTAACAAAAACAATGTATAATTGCTATTAAGTTATTATAGCAAAAACCTTCTCATAAATATTTTATGACAACATAATGTGATAAAAAAAATTAATTGTTTTTTATGACAACTTGTTGTCAATTTATATACTCCCTCCGTCCCACAAAAATAGGCCTAATTCTATTTTCACACAGATTAAGAAATTTTTTGAAGTTCCAGTTATACCCTTATCATACATTAATTATTCAAAAAATTAATTCTACTCCAATTTTGAAGTTTCATTAATTGAAACAAAAATTATTTTCACACTTGTAATATTGCATTAATAATATTGTTTGTCTCAAGATACATTTTTCTACTTTTGAAGAAGAGAGGCAATTTAATCATTAATGAAAATCTGGAAATACGAAATGATTATGGAAATTTGTCAAAAATGAACAAATGAAAACCACACATTCAATGCAACTTTTTTTTTCCTAAAATATAAATAAGGGCATATATGGAATTACAAGTTAAAAACTATATTAATATAGTAACAGGCCTATCTTTGTGGGACGGACGAAAATAGTATACAAACCTATCTTTGTGGGACGGAGGGAGTAATAAATTTTGGTGATAATATGTTGTAAATACTTATTTATCTTACAGTGTTTTGGTTAAGTGAATGAAGTACAACATCATAATTTATCTAACCACAATTGTCTTATTTAATAAGAGATTGTTTTTTAAACGCAAAGAGAAAATAAAATAAAATTTAGTATAATAATTGTGATGCGTTTACCATTCCCATTTCGAAACAGTTGGAAAGTAAAAGGGAAAGACTTTTTAGTCACGATTCCCATACTTTAACTCACATTTTGAGGTATCAATATTTGACTTTATGTGAATGCCTATGCAAATTCAGGCCCCCTCTTCTTTAACCAACCTCTTCTATTCTTCTATTCAAACTGCTCTTACATTTTTATTTCTCTTATTATATAAGAAAGAGAGAGTGAGAATTGTCCCTTTTCAAAGTTATTAAAATCTATCACTAAATCAACAAGCATGGATCCCTCTTTTTCTGCACCTATAAAGGTAACAAAATCAAGAATGGTGTGACCTTTTTCTATACCAGGCCACGCCACATAACCTTTTATAATATTGGGAAAAATTAATAATTTTAGATTTTCCTTTTTCTTTTTTTACCATCTTATGAATTAGATTTTACGAGATGGTGTGACAGTGTTCATTACTTGATTTCACGTTATTATTAAATTATTACAGGGAGTCGTTTATATTAAAATCATTTAAATGAGTTTCATTCATGGAGGATGCCCTCGATTTTTAATGAAAAATCCATTGTCATGATCATTAAGAATTTACAAGTTTTTTTTAATTAAGTTTTTATCTTAATTTCTTTTACTGAATTATTGAATTTCCAAACTACTTTTGTTTTTAAATTATTGATTTAAATGTTCAATTTGATTAATAATAATATAAGCAGAAGATCGAACTCAGTAAAACAAAATTTTAAAACTTATGAGTGAATAAACCTTAATAGTGGTTTGTTTTAGTGAAATTACACTAATAGGTATGGTCCTCAAATATTGCAAGCTTTTAAAGCACATACTGGACCAAGAATGTTGGCTTCCATATTGCACAATTTTTTAACACTTAGGACCAAAATGCCACCTGTCTTTTTGAAGATGAAAATGTTAACATTTAAATAATAAGATTAGGTTTGCGCTTTATCCAATGATCCCTTGACTGCATTAATTACATATCTAAAACCACTATAAGAAAATTGATAAAAAAAAAATACTAAATTAGTTTGTATAAGTATAATTATTATAGATAAATTCTCAATAATCATTTTGTATCTCATTTAATCTATGAATAGCTAGTAACGACTAATTTAGGTAAAATATGATATCCTATAATAACTTTTATTTTGAGACTTTGTTTCACCAAAATCATATTTATTTTGGGCATAAGAAATATATAATTAACGCTAATATCGATACATTAAGGTAACTCAAACATTATCACTAACAAATGGCAGATCGATGATGATAAATAAATTGTAAAAGATGTCTTTATTTTTAATGCAAAATATAAGACAAAATTTTGGACATTCATAAATCATATTTTATCATTTACGTCTAAATCTTTTTAATGAAACTATTCTCACCAATAATCTCTTATGTAAGAGAGTGCCTTAAAAATAAAAAGGAGCTAATAAAAAAAACAAAAAAAAAATAATAATAATAATTACTTGAAGTCTTGAACCATATGCATACACATCAATCTTTAATTGACAATAATCAATTCCATTAAAGTATATAAAAGGACAAATCAGGTATAATTTCCATTCCCACAAATGGAACTTAGTCCTTGATAAATGATTAGTAAGTATATATATCATCAAGTAATTAATCAGTTTCCATGAGTTCCATTATATTTTGATGGAAACATAAAGTTTCTCTGTGAAAATGAATTATTAAGACCATTTTTTTCGTTCTACAATGATATTAATCTCACTATAATAATCCATCGTCCTAATATTTGTATTAATATTTGTTCATCTATTAATAGAACAACAAGGGAATTGTATTAAAGAAAATGAAAGTGCGGTGAAGAAAAGTCCAAAAAAACAAGGAATATTTTTTAACAGAAATAAAAATGCAGTCAATATATGCACACATATGTACACACACATGGACTTTCTGAATCCAATTAATATTAAAATTAATCACACAAAAGCTTCAATATTATTCTTGATCCTTCTACACACCTACTTGAGTTACAATAATTAATTAATTTTTATTTCAGCTTTTTAGCCAAAAAAATATTATCTCTTTATCAAATTTTTGGGCAGAAAAAATTTCCTCCTTCAAAAAAAAAAAGATTATCACTTGGAAACAGTTTATAAATAGGTTAAACAGTTTATATATACATCCTACATGCACATTCCATAGATTAACACTAGATCAATTCAACTATAAACAGTTTATAATAATGAATATATCATACATCACTTGGAGTTAATAACCAGTACCTAAATCAATTACAAATCGATTAATAAAAAAAAAAAAAAAAACAGGAAAAGGAAAACTAGGTTAAAGAAGAAAGAAATTAAGATTAGAAATAGGAACATATGTTATAATTGCAAGTGTGAAATGGTGAAAAAGACCTTCTTCTTCTTCTGGTGGCGAAAAAGAAGCCATTTTTGAGTTTGAAAGAAAGGAATTTCCTTAGCTTTCTTGCTGATCTGAAACGAACCCAGATGACCCTTTTCACTCTGAAGAAAGATTTCTTGATTCTCTCTCCTAAACTCTGCTTCCTTGAGAACTGGTAGCTTCTCAAGAACAGCTGTCTCTTTTCCAGCTCTGTGTATCCCTGCCCTATGCGAGCATAGTTGAACGCCATTTAGAGAGAGAGAGAGAGAGAGAGAGAGAGAGAGAATATAAAGGTGTTTGAAAGGGGTTTGGTGATGGCTTTTAATGGTGGCTGCTATTCTTTCTTTACTGACTATTTATTTTGCTTCAGCGATCTCTGCGCCGTCGTGGGCTTTCTGCCTTTTATTTTTTTTTCCTTTTTTTACTAAATAAAGATTTGGGGACTTTCTTATTTTCTTTGTGTATATGGAAGAACACGTGGAAACACGATTTCTGTATTTCTTGCTCTCATATATGTTTTTCTAGAACTATTTTCTTTTCTTCGGATTTTAGTCGAATGTGAATCATGAGTTATGTTATGATCGGTCAGTAAATCTCTACTCATAAAACTACTGATTATCAATTAAATTATATTATTTAGGTTATTGGTCACCGATTAAATTATATTACTGATAAGGCTATTGGTCATCAGTTAAATTAAGCCAATTAGGCTACTGATAAGGCTACTGACCATCAATTAAATTATATTATTTAGGCTACTGGCCACCGATTAAATTATACTACTGATAAGACTATTAGCCATCAGTTAAATTAAGTCATTTAGGCTACTGATAAGACTACTGACCATCAATTAAATTATATTATTTAGGCTACTGGCCACCGATTAAATTATACTACTGATAAGGCTACTGACCATCAGTTAAATTAAGACAATTAGGCTACTGATAAGGCTACTGGCCATCAATTAAATTATATTATTTAGGCTACTGGTCACCGATTAAATTATACTACTGATAAGGCTACTGGCCATCAGTTAAATTAAGTCATTTAGGCTACTGTTAAGGCTACTAGCCATCAGTTAAATTAAGCCATTTAGGCTACTGATAAGGCTACTAACCATCAATTAAATTATATTATTTAGGCTACTGGCCACCGATTAAATTATATTACTGATAAGGCTACTAACCATCAGTTAAATTAAGCCAATTAGGCTACTGATAAGGCTACTGGCCATCAATTAAATTATATTATTTAGGCTATTGGCACCTGATTAAATTATACTACTGATAAGGCTACTGGTCATCAGTTAAATTAAGCCATTTAGGCTACTGATAAGGCTACTGACCATCAATTAAATTATGTTATTTAGGTTGCTGGCCACCGATTAAATTATGCTACTAATAAGGACTACTAGCACCGATTTGGCCTTCTTTGCTGTTAACATTAAACCTCATGATCGGTCAGACACGTTCTCAAATCAATAAAACAATTGAATGATCGGATGGATAAAGCTTGAAGAATAACATCTATGAAGACAAATGGCAGGCATACAATAACACGGTTGTTACCTACTACTTCATGCAGCACTACATCTGTACCTAGACTCAACACTTGTATAAGCTATTACAGTAGCTATAATGATAGCTTTTAATATTTTTAGTTAAAAACTCCACTATAAAAGGGAGAGTTACTGCCCAAGAAAAGGATCATCGAGCAATAAAATAACTTCTTTTTACTACTCTTATTCTCAGTATAATCGGTCATCAAATAGCCTCAATACTCATCTGCTATTTTCAATTGCTAATCGGTCGGTGCAAATAATTAGCCACACATAATTAGTGAATTACTCACAAATCATCAGGTTTATTTGGGAGTTGATCTTTTGCATCAACAAGTTATAATATAACTTTAAAAGAGAACATTTTGATGTATGAGATTTATGTAATATGATTGATGATTAATTTATAGTTGAATTGTATTTTTTAGTTTTTCTACAACTGTTATTGATCGCAATATGTGTTAAAAAATTGAATTTGAAATATTTCAATTGGATATACCCGTAAAATATAATTAATAATTTGAAAATTCTTTAATTAAGCGAAAAAATGCTAAAATTCAGATTGCATTTCGTTATTAACTCTGTTTTTATTTTGGAGATATTGTATTAATATGTGTATAGATTAAGTTATATGTGTATATAGGCCAGGAGGTATTCTTAAATATTTTATATAGCTCACTTCGTCCAAAAGAAACAGTCATGTTTCCAAAGTTTCTTTTTCAAAATATAGTTTTATTTCAACGGTCAAAGGTAATCATAAATAATTTATATGATATTTATATAACAAAATTGTAATTATTTGTAATAACTAATTGAATGATGGATTTGATGAATAAGGAATGCCATAGTGAGACTTGATATATTAGATTCATTTAATTTTTTATATCCACAATTCAAAGTTATAATTTTCAAGAAATGTGATTCTGTTTTCCGAATGATGGAGTATTAAAGTTCTATATATAAATCCACATCTAGTTAGGTTCAAAATCTGAGAGTATTATGTTAAATATACGATATGATTGTGATAATTTTATGATTTGCGTGATTGATTAAATATTTGATCGTGATAAATTTAGGCACACGACATCATGATATTATTAAATTTGACATAATATTATGACATTATTATTATCATAAAGAAGAAATATCATTGAAATATATTTTTGTAGCAGTCAACGTGTGATTGATGCTAAATATAATGTCAAGTGTAAGAGTCAAGATTTACATACACATGATACATTTCATGTGAATTAATTTAAATAATTCGATGCGACTTTGCAATTTAAGAAATAATTAGTACGCGTGAGAATGCATCTTAGAGATCTTCACACATATCCTACATTTATGAAGCAGGTGATTAGACACCCCCACCCCATGTAGTCCACTAGCAAGTAGCCACTTATATATATATATACACACACACACACCATTAATTTGTTTTGACTTTTGATACACACAATCATGGATGTGGATTAAACAACTATGTATTAATTCATAATTCACATATGTGTTTATAAGAAAGAGATATGATTTGTGGTTAACGGTATTATGTCTTATAATATTATATTCTAAACAACGTCTCATGTAGGTTTCGTGAAAGAAAATAAAAGATTAATTTTGTGTGCACCAAGTGCGATCATGATTCATACAACTGGGTGTGCGGTTCGAATCGGGTCGGGTCTGACCTAAATCCGCGTCCAAGTTTTATTTATTTATTTATGACATAATCTATATGTTTACCGAATATAACATTTATGTCTATCGAGTATAATCTTTATATACAAATATCATAACATTTAAGTAAAATTACTTTTTTCAATATAAAAAACGTAATTAAAAGTTATGTAACATTTATGTTAACCGAGTATAACCTCTATGTTATATTAATATAATCTTTACATACATATATTATAACATTTTAGTGATATTACTTGTACTTTTTTTTGGTAACGTCTAGAATAAAACAATGCATAATTGGATTAATTAAAAAATCTAACCCCTAATTGTTTGATTTTATTACGTGCGTTTCAGAAAAACGAAATAATGCATAAGTAATTTGTAGCACCACGAACCAAAAATGAAGCATAATTGAATAATTAAATATTAAACCCTTAATTTGATTATTATGTGCGTTAATCCTGACTGTTTAATTTAATTACGTGCGTTTCAGATACGTGTTTAATGCAAGATTTAGATGGATATATTTTCTAGACATGGAACATAGAACATTTTTTTACCATTAGATGCGTAATGGAAAAACGAAAAGATAGAAACGAACTAGAGGTCAATCGGAGACCCGTAGCTCAAATGACAAAGAAAAGGGCAAAATGCAAAGATTTGGAAAATCGAAAGATATTTACGGTGAATAGTAACTTAGATATTTTGGATGAATAATAACTTTTCAAAATCTATAAATAGGGGCTCATTCGATTCATTTTTCACCATATCTCCGAACGAGCGTAAAACGACGAAAACACGTAAGTCTCTCTCTCCTTCCTCCTCTCTCTCTCTCTCCTCTCTTTTCTGCCTCCGACACGGCGCCCCCGGCGTCGGTGGCCGGAAAATTTCAAACTTATCTGTTTCGGCCGATTTTCGCACAGATCGTAGGTCTTGTCGAGACGAGTCTAGCACAGTTTCCGGAATTCCATTCCGATGTGTCGTTCGCCGAGAAACGACGAAAAACCACCTCCAAACCCTAAACTCTAAACCCTAAACCTTGTCACATTTTCTCTTTCTTTTGATTTCTCCCTCCCTCCTTCTCGCTGGAGCTGCTGCCAAAGGACCTCCTAGTGGTGAGGGTGTGTTGCTGGAGGGGCACCGCCGCCGTGGGTGGCGGCACCGGAGCTGTTACAGGCTGTGTATGTGTGTTGTGTATGTGTTGAACGGGTGTGTGAGTTGTGTACTGTGGGGCGGCGCTGTGCAGCGCCTCCGTGGGGAAATAGTGGGCCGACACTGGTGATGCGCCGACGAGGCTCAAAGGTGGGTGGTCGGTGACTTCAAGCTGTGAAGGTGTGTGTGTTTGTGTATATATATGCGTGTGTATGGTGCTTTGTGTGTGTGTGTACGACTGAGATGGTGGTTGCCGGCGACTGGAAGTCGCCGGCCGGAGCTGGGAAGGGAGGGAGAGAGAGGTGGAGTGCATGAGGGTTTGAGTGTGTTTGGTGGTTGTTTTACGGCACTGTTCATGCCGGAATCTAGTGAGAGGTGGCCGGAGTAGGGTTGCCGGCGGACCAGGTGGCGGTGGTGCTGGGCGGCGCCGCCGCAGCAGGTGGCTGCGGGAAGGTGGCTGGGCGAGCAGGCTGCTGGGTGTGCTGGGTGCGCACGGGGGTGCGTGGTCGTGCACGCGTTTAGAAGATTGCGCACCGCCGTGCGTGAGGGCACGGGCGCACGGGCGCTGGGAGCTGCCGAGTCTGCCGAGAAATGCAAGGTGTGGGTGTGCGCGGGGGCGAGCGCGCGGTGGCTCGCGGGTGTGCGCGCCCAGCACTTGCGGTGTGTGCGCCCGGAGCCACCGTGCGCGCTGGCAAGCATTTTCGTTCTTCGGTCCATTTCGGATGGTTTCGTCGAGTTGCCGGGAGTCGGGGGTCCCGGTCAAAGTCAACCCTTTTTACCAAAATACCCCTCAATCTTAAAATGCTCCGTTTGAGCTCGTTTCAACTCCGATTAAGCTCATTCTTTTTTCGTTGTGACCCAAATCTTACCCTCTTTCATATCAGCTTAATGGACTGATCTTTCCCTCTTGTTTCTTCAACCTCAATCTTTAGATCTCTCGATCCGTCGCGTCTTTAACGATCGTTCTTCCTCCGAAATCATTTATATCTTTAATTATTTTTATTAAGGATCTAAGAAACACCGTAACTTGTGTAGACTACTAGTTGGATTGAGCTTTGAGATACTCGTTATTTGATACTCGCTAATCACATGGTAACCACTGAATAAGGTGGGGGTAATTTCTAACTCGTTATCAGTTTACCGTTTTCCCTATCTAATGCATGTCTTGTGTCTTACTAAACGTTGTGATTATAAGTGTTGTGTCATACTTTATACTGTGAAAGGACTGATGTCCACATTGCATATTCTGAGGGGACTTATGGTCCGACAAAAAAACTGTCTCTTACCATTTCTACTACTCTGAGAGGTTTGGTGGTCCTTGAAATGCACCAGCGGTACATGAGACCGTTTTATAGGATAAGATGGGGAATACCCGCACCTATTCGTCCCTTACCATTTCTAATATCTGCTATGCATTTTACGTGCAGTGACAACGTGCCGATTGATACCTTTATTTTCTTTCTGTTTTATATATCTGTCGTATGTTATGAGATGCAGAGTTTATCCCCACGAGTGTATTCCACGCACTCACCCCTTATTCTATACTCACACTACAGGAAATGATGAGCATGTTGAACCTTAGAGGGAGAGACGGTGGTGCTCTATCCGGACTTGTGTATTTAAGTTTGATGTCCCACAACAATTAAACAATGATTTTATAATTCACGTTTTGTAAAGTATAATTTCGTGCATGTTATGGATGATGGATCCAGATGATATATTTCCGCTGCGAATGTTTTGTCAATCGGTTGAATCCGATTGTTGATAGGTAATGATTATGTTCGTCTCCTACCTCATTTTTCTTATAACTGTCTCCTACCCCCTTCTTCTGTATATGTGATCATCTCTTACCTCCTTCTATTTTATATCATGCACGTCCTTTTCCTCTTCATTCTTCACGCCCGCAAAGAAAACTCTGATAAAATTTAAGAAAGAAAACGGGGCGTGACATAATTTATCAGGCTATAATTCATAATCGATCGGTGATATGAGACGAAACCTTAGATTTAACGGTATGGGTGGCCCAATAGAGGGCCCGTGGCCCAATCGAAAAGTATAGAGGTAAAAATTTGAAACACAAGAGAGTAAAATTGGATCACAATTGAAAAGGTGTTTTCTCTCTCTTCTCCCCCTCTTTCTCTGTCTTCTTTTCTCTCTCTCTGTTCCGGTCGTCGCCGCGCCGTCGTCGCTTCATGCCTCCCTGTTTCGGCCGATTTTCACAAAAATCATAGCCTTCGTCAAGCCCGTTCCAGATCCGGGCTCAGATCATCGAACTGCCACTACCTCCGCCAGGAATCGGCTGGCGAAGGCGCGACCCCTCATTTCTCTCTCTTCTTCCCTCTCGCTCTCTTTCGCCAATGCTCGCCTGGGTCTGCTCCGCCGCTGCGGTTTTGTCGTGTGGGTGTGTGTGTTGGGGGCGGCGCTGTGCGCGTGTGTGCGCCGCCATCGGGCGGCATTGAGCGTGTGCGTGTGTGCGCTGCGTACTGTCTGCGTAGGCTGTGTGTGTTACCGGCGTGTGGAGCCACACCGGCGTGTTCGTGCGTCATGGTTGGGTGTCACCGACGATGCGGTGTTGCCGGCCATGGCGTGCGGGTGGCAGAGATGGGTTGGGCGGCGCTGGGAAGGCCTGTTTTGTAATTTCGAGTAGTCCAGGGACTTGGGTGCAAACCTTAGAATTTTAATTTTTTTACATTTTAGTCCCTGAACCTTCTAAAATATCGTTTTAGCCCTTAAGTTTTCAAAAATTATATTTTAACCCTCAAAAGTTTCTAAACTTTATGTTTTAACTCCCCGATCTTTTGAAAATTATGGTTTGACCCCAAAGGTTTTAAAATTATCAAAAAGGCCCTAAATCTTTTCTAATTTTACAAAATGACCCCTTGATCAAAGTCAACATTTCCAAATTTTACGAATATGTCCTTAAGCTTCTAAAACTCTGTTTAAGCTTGTTTTTCCTCCATTTAAGCTCGTTTTTCCTTCGTTAAAGTTCTAATCGATTCCTTTAAACCCTATGATCAAGATTCATGTTTTCCTTTTGTATTCTTCCCTCTAACGCTCATTCTTCGAGAGAGTTTCTATATTAATTTATGCATAATTAACATAATAAGGAATCTAAGAACCCTCGTTTGCATGTGTAGGCTTTCAAATTAAGGAAAAATCTTATAACTTAGGATTCAAAGTATCACGAGGGATCACCACCGAATGAGGTGGGGGTAACTTCTAATCTCTAAAAGTTTTACGTTTCTATATTTGATGTATGAATGATGATGAACGAACGCATGCATGTGAACTTATTGTTTGTCACGACCACACTTACTCAACCACACATAAAACGAATTTTAAATATAACACAATCTAAAAACATGCTATTTATTATTATTATTTTTTGTATTAGATAACATAATATTATCTCATACCCAAAGCTACTCTGTTCACATTCATATAGAAGAAGTTTCATCAAATCAGCAACTCACGAACAATTTTTCATGTTAATCCATTAGTACGCATTATATTATATAATATAGAATATGTCCAAACGAGACTTAATATCTAAAATCAAAAATAGCATCATGCCCAACAGGTCAGCATCTATGTATATGAGTGCTCAAAACCCTACAGGAGCTCCACAACTTGCCCAAAACATACATCACGTTACACGTTATCATGGTTACCTACAAAGTACAAATAATGTGAGATAAATCTCAGTAAGCAGAAATTATATATGATAGTATGATTTTTTACAACTCCTCTTGAATCCACTTCTCGAATCACCTATTTCATCTCTATTTTCCCACTCAAACACTGAACTAGTTTATTTCAAAAATATTTTGTGTACACAACACCAACCTTGCACATACAACGCCAATTTCATTGCGCACACAACACCAATTTTGTGCACACAACACCCACCTTGCGCCACACAACACCAATTTTGTGCTTCATTTCATAACAATCATTCAACTCACAGGTTCATTTATTTTACGATAGCTACTGAACAACAAATCAAGTCTCGTGAAATACGTAGTATACATGTACCATTAATTAACACCAATAATACACAACATATTATTTTATACTTTGTAGTTATAATAAATTTCTACTTACCTATTTTTATTGTATAAACTTCCAATTACCTCTTAGAATTTTTCCTCGTCTCTCTCTCCTTAATGCAGATTATATATATATATATATATATATATATATATATATATATATATATGCGCATATTCACGCCTGCCAAATCTTTCTTTCTAAGCTTTCCTTAATTTATTATTATTATTATTATTATTATTATTATTATTATTATCTTTTTATCATATTATTATTATTATTATTATTATAATATTTATAGTAACTTGCTGGCAATCTTTATTATCTGCCACGCAAAACATGCAAATATATATTAGTTTTGCAAATATATTAAATTAATTCTCATATATAGAAACATATACGCATGTTATTCATATATAATACACATATATTGCCCTAGTGTGTGTATATATATATATATATATATAAGCAATTTTAGATTTAGTTTTCACTTATAACATATATAATCATTAATCAAAAATTACATTATGTCCTGAAACATTATTATAGTCTCAACCATTTATGATATGGTTTTCTCAACATCAATTTATAAGAGCATATAAATAGTTTAATATTTGAAAAAAATATAATCATGCGAAATCACAAGTAGTACATAAATAATAAGAGATGCATGAAGTGCATGAGAAGCTCGGGTATCACATATTAATGAAACACTTATTGATTGCTATGAATTGTTGAACCCTATGTGCCGTGAATACGTACTGTAAATACTGTGTTCATGCATGCATATCATGATTATGTTATGAAGGGACAAAAGTCCACATTCATGCTACAGATGGACTAATGGTCCATATCGCTACGAAGGGACTGATGGTCCGTAAAAAGTACCAACAGTGTAAAAACCGTTCATAGGGTAAGACGGGTTGCTCCCGCACCTATCTACAGTTATGTGTTATGCATTTTACGTACTGTGCTTAACTGTTGTACTTATAAATGTTTGGTCAGTTTAACTGCTTAATGAACGTTAAAACATGGAAATTATCCCCATGAGTGTATTCAACGCACTCACCCCACGTGTATTCACGCTACATGAAATGATGAAAGCAAGGAAGCATAGAGAGAGGGGTGTCGTATCAAGAAATGTCTTTTTTCTTTCCAAATCTTAGTTTCCTGAACAATGTTGTTAACCGTTTGTAAAGTTAAACCGCTTTTCTATTTTTTATGGATCCTTTATGAATTTCCGCTGCTTAGATTTCAATGTTTTCTTCCGGCTATATGCCGATGGTTTTGAATATGTAAAATCGCAAGTTTAAAATTTGTAAAGTCTGTTATGGATGATCTCTTATCGCTCGGTATTCTGTAAAGCTTTGAATGTATGTTTTCTTTTCTCTCTTACTGCACACCTACAACGAAAACTCTGATATTATAAGTTATGAAAACGGGACGTGACATTTTTCAATATAAAAATTCATATAGTATGGCTTAACCTTTATGTTATAATAATTTAACATTTATGTGATATTAATATAACATTTATATACAAATATCATAACCTTTATGTACTTAAAGAATAACATAAGGTTATATTATTATAACGAAAATGTTAAATTATTATGTATAAAGGTTATATTATTACAACATAAAAGTTTTGAAAGGTTTTAAAAGTTATTATAAGTCGGTTATACACTGTAAAAAGTTATGCGAACATAACTAAAATGTTAGGTTCGACAAGCTAAAAGGTTATACTAATATAACTGGGAAATTAGGGTTTGGGCGCGTGTGGACTCTTGAGGCACGCGTAGGACGCGTGAAATGCACCTCAGATAGGGTTGACCTGATTGCACGGATTTAGGATCAAAATAAAATAAGGGTCAAAAACATTTGTGAAAATAAAATAAGGGTCAAAGGATATGTATCTTCCATTCATATTAATGGATGATTTGGCATTTCTCTTTATTCGTCTGAGCATAGCACGTTCACGCGTTGCAAAAGTATTTTATTGCCATGACCTGCAATATCATGACATAATAATACATATATATGTTAATAAGCACTTGGACCAAATTATTTTAGCCTTTACATTCAATGAAACATACTGCATCTCTTTCATATGATAAACATGCTGCACTTACATACATATATAGGAATAGAACAATGTTTGGAGAATAGTTAGGGAAAATTAATGTATATTGAAATCCCACTATTTTAATATTTTATCTCATTTTAATTCTTCTAGCAAAAGTTGCTCTTTTAATTCTACTAGGAAATGTTACAAGATAAATTACATTCCTAAACCATCTTAAATCGTGTGGGATAAAAGTTTAGCTTCACATGGAACATTATCAACGCATCTTCGAATGTTCATGTTGAAATTGGTTTGTAGTTGGTGGTGGTGACACTATTTTAACCAATTATTTGTGGCTACTAAATTTAATTATTGAAGAATTAAATGTCAAAAGATTAATCTATGTTTGAATAGATAATCGAAGCATGTTATATTTCTCAAAATCGAATTTCGGTGAGTAAAAAATTAATTATTAAAAGTAGTTACTTAAAATGTAATTAGTCAATAGATATGAGAGTATGAAGAGTTATTCATCCTACATGAAAAAATGTGTACATTCAAAGCTAGTATAAATATAGTCTTACTACATGGGTCTATTGGTTAGTCTACTATGGAGTAGAAAGCTCGGGTTGGGACGTGGACCTTAGTCCTTGACAATTAGACTTGGGCAGACTGGGCCAGACTCGACCTGAGCTTGATATATCCTTTTACGACTGGGAAACGAGCTTGATTGCCCAAACAAGTCTTAGCTAGTAGAACTCAAACATGTCTCTGCTAGTAGAGTATGTGTTGAGACTGCTACAAGTGTTGATTGTTACAAGTGTTGATGACTATGACTGTTACACTTGAAAATTAAATTATCATCTTCGTTTTAAATAGGTGTGGATGTTTATAAATAGGAAATCATGTCGTGCATTTCATAGAAAATTTTAGATATGCTTGCAAAACTCGTTCTCTATCTGCATTATTGCATTTGTGTTCAACTCTCAATCGTCGGAGTTCGTCGGAACTTGTGAGTTTGTGGTGCTAGTGCTACTATTCACAAGACGAAGTCATTTTATCTATGAAGACAACACATGGTTCCAATGAGTACTACCTGGATGTGATTTGTCTTAAGAAAAGAGGGATGTCTCGACTCGACTTGTCTTCTTTTATGTTTTCATAAACATCATGTTAGAAGAATTCTATTGCATTTGCAGTAGACGTTCGGATTGCTGACGTTTTGTTCAGTAGACATCTGTTGCTATTGTTTATCCTCTAGATTGTTGACCTCTATTATTGTTGTAGACCTTTGCTGCCAGGGGCGGAGCTAGACCAATTTTTTTGGGGGGGGGGGTCCTAAAGAGAAAAAAACAATATGACATGGATATATATATTTAATATTCATACAAAATTTTTTGAAAGAGGAGAGAAAAATTTATTAAAAATAGCAAATAACAATAATAATGTGGATAGATTGAGACCACTTATATAAAATATAATAATAAATATAACTTGTGGTTGTCTCTTTATTATAAATGAATTATTTTTGGGGGCTTAATTGATATAAAATTAATTTTAGTTAATAAATATATATAATATTTAAATTTTTTTTAAAAGTTTAGCCCCCTCTCATCATATGAGGATCCGCCCCTGTTTGCTGCTGTTGCTAACCTCTAGGTTTCAGCTGACTTCAAATTTTGTAATAATTTAGAAATTTTACAAGTCACATTTGTTTCTCTGTATTGAGTAAATATTGTAGGAACACCTCTATTGGATTCATTGTGTGATGATTCGTTTAAATATTAGGGGCATGAGTTTTAAGAAGCAGTAGATAACATTTATCAACCATTAAATTAATTATTTTAACTTGGATATTAACTAATACTTTATTTTTTTATGTGGGAAATTCGAAAATCATCTTGCCCCAACTTAAATATCACCTTGTCCCAACTTTTTATATAGGAGATTTGAAGATCATCATGCCTCGATTTACATCATATTCGCTGTGCTAATAAAATTGAATTGATCACGTCGCAGGAGTAGGGGTTGGGAAAAATATTGAATTACCGAAATACCAAGCTTACCTGTATCAAAAAAATACCGAAAATATCAAAATTTCGATATACCGAAAATTTCAGTACAGTATGATACTATACTGGTAATTTCGGTATGGTGTCGGTATATACCGAAATACCGAAAATATTAACATTAATTAAAAATAAATTAATTACACATTAATAAATTAAAAAATATAATATTTTTCATCTCGGTATATCGGTATTTTCGGTAGACCGAAGTTTCAGTATCTAATTTTCATTTCGGTATAACATTATTTTCAGTATATATTTATCATTTCGGTATAACGATATTTTCAGTTTGAAAAGGTATTTTCGATATAACAGTATGAATTTTTGCATAACGAAATTTTCGATACAGTATAGGGTTATGAAATTTTCAGTTCGATATACTGTACCGACCACCCCTATGCAGGAGTGGCTGGAAACTTTGAAGAAGAAGATAGGGGTACTCTAAGCGATGAAGAACGAGGAGAAGGAAAATACAACATTACTCTTCAAGATCTATTGGAATTAAAATTCTCACCTAACTCATTATTAATTAATCAAACACTCAACTAATTCATTTCTAAACACTCAAACCCTCACCTAGTTCATTTTTAAAATATTCATCGGTGCTAGCAAATTCACTATTATACACCGGCATGAGCTTAATACACAGACCATCATGTGGCCAACATAAGTATGGTCCGGAAGAACGATTTCATCCCTTGTGACCAAAACATATCATTTGATAAAATATAATTTTATGTTAATGCAGGTATACTCGATGTAATACATCACAAGATATCTCCTTATATTCACATATTATTGAACTTATAGGTTCAACCCACAATAACCATTCAATTCATAGGTTCCTTTCATAATAATCACTGAATACCATATCAAATCTCATAATACATATAGTATCCACATATCACCAATTAACATAATTATTTTACAAAATACTATTTTATAATTTATATTTGTAATAAATTTTTACTTACCGAAATCTCCAAGAATTTTGATTGTATAATAATAGTCTTCATTCGATTTAAGCACCGGAAGACGAACACAAATATTTCTATTTTCTTTCAACTAAAAGAGCGTACCCACCATAAGCTTGTAGTAATAATATAATATTGATAATGATAATAATTAAAAGAAAAAAAAATAGAATGAAAGATATTGGGAGACGGTGGACTAGAATAAGGATATATATATATATATATATATATATATATATATATATATATATATATATATATATTTCATTCCTTTGCTTATAATACATAACACTTCCTCCTCTATTAAAGAAAGAATGTTATGGAAATCTGTATCCAGTTACACACATACTATATATACATATATTGATATATTAATATTAATGAGCTTCATTATATATATATATATATATATATATATATACTAGTATAGGGCCTGTGTAATACACGGGTTCTAATAAGAATTACATTAAACTTAATAAAAATCAAAACAATTTAAAAATTATTTATATAAGAATAATATATTTTGAAATACATATAACTTAATTTAGCATTAAATCTAATAAAATTAGATTAATATATTATTTAATTGTTTAAATGAATGTTGCATTTGTATGTGAATATGATTAACTTTTACTTATTATTTTTAATATACATACATATATATATATATATATTGTTATGTCTATTATATTATTCAACATTCACACCATTATTTTTAGTTTGATTTTAATTGTTAAGGTTTAGAATAACTCTAATTTTTTTGAATTAAATGATAAAAAATCAAAATCAAAATTTCACAAAAAAGATTTATAGTATATTTCATAACACATATTCACAAAAATTATTCAATTATAGTAGTTAATAAGTTTTAAAAGATTGAATAGTTTGATTAATCCTTTTTAATCAACCCACCTTTATTTTTAATTTTTATTTACTTATATTTTTCTCTAAAAATTTTAAACTAGCAAATTTCAAATATATAAATGGTATTTGTATTTGAAGTGTAGCATAAACTATTTTAACAATTTTAGTAAAAATTCTTATATTGTTTGGTAATGTGTAGTATCAACATTAAATTTGATATATTAATTAGCCATATTAATTAGCTTTAAGATTCTATTAATTATAAATTGAATTTATTAAAAAAAGAAAGAAATGAATGTGAAAAACATATAGACTTGACATGTGGTCATACTTTTTATATATATATATATATATATATATATATACTAGTGTTAAGTAGAATAATATGAGGATTAATTTTATTCACACACACACGTGTGTGTGTATATACATATATATTGTATCCGTGTGTATTTTTATATATATAATCAAGTTTAAATTTATTTTACTTCCATAGTTTATATTTAATTTATACAATCATTAATCAAACAATATGTATTGTGCATTTAAACATTACTAAATTAGTAAAGTCACAACCAATTATGATAGAGTTTTCTCAATATCAATTAGGTAAGATGATATATATAATTCAATACTTAAAAGCAAAATAAGACTATACTAGATCACAATTAGTTAAATAATTATATTTCTTTACCTTCTCCACCCAATTTTAAGTTAAATTGTTATGTTATCATTCTTTTGCTTCTTTTTCTTCGTTGTTTCGATTTATTATGCCCTAAATTATTCATGTGATTTAGTGGTTAGTTGCCACTGCCATGATAAAAATAATTTTTTTGGCAATGAAGATTATTAATAGTTCTCTTTGCAATCGAATGAGTGATTGTGTGGTAGCATACATTGAAAATGATGTATTTAAAAATGTTAGCAATGAAGCTACTATGCACCAATTTCAAAATATGAAAAATGTAAGAGATGTTGTAATATGTTAAATTTATCGAAATTGTAATATATTTTTACTTTTACTTTAAAATTATTGTATTTTTTTATTAATCGATTTGGGCCCCTAAGTTGAAATCATGGGTCCGTCTGCTGAGTCACATATCAATGTGCATCTTGTATTCTTTTTAATCATCTTCTTATCATTAATCTAACTTATGTCTTGTAGTTCATGCTGCCTTGAAATGTGAGAAATGTAAAGATCATGTATGACTCTGACCTTCACATAACTAATGTTTATACACTTACTTTTTTGTATTATAATCTTCTCCTTCTCGTGGTTAGTTTGCTTGTGTCATTGAGTTGTTTATATAATCCAAGGTGAAATTAGTGTTTTAAGTTTATATGTAACAATTTAAGTTTGTATGTAATATTCATTCGTACTTTAAAGTTTCAGGAGCAATAATGTTGTTGGTCTGTACTTCAAAGTGACACCTATTTCTTTGCATATTGTCCCAAATCCTATTTTCAATATTTCCTTTTTCATATGCCCTTATATAACAATGACTTAATTTTGAGTTACACGATTGTAAGATTTAATTACTATTGCAAAAGAATATTTGATATTGTTTCCTATTCAAATTATCTTGAATAGATTGCATTTGATTTTAGCATGGGTTAAAGAGCTAGTTTAATAAACTATAACTTATTATTTCGATTAATAAATTCAATTTTGAAGAAGTTCCAAGTTTTATGGCATATTAAAGTCCGATTATCTCATTTTTTAATTAATATATTAGGCCAATGACCATGTTATATAGTTAGCTTGACTACTTATGTTTTAAGTAGCATTTTACTGGTTTTTAGCTTGAAATAGAAAATAATATAATGATATGATAAGAAGAAGAAGAAGAAGAAAACCCAATCTTTTTATACTAATAAACTGAAAAACCAATTTTGGGATATTGGGTATCAATGTTGCAACTCGCGAAAACAGGGGTACCAAAAGTGAAATTGGGGTATACTTTGGGTATAAAAAATGTAATTTACCCTGTTGGATTCGATATAAATCTTTTAGTGATAGGTGTGATGGTAACTTAGACATTCAAAGAAATATTAGATCCTTGTATTTTGAAGAATGTATGTGAAGATGAATAAACAATTTTAAGGGAAGTGTTGTTTCAATTGTTGTATTCTTCTTTATTTTTACTTGTTCGTTTATTAAATACATTTTTATGTTTGTTTGTTAAACTATCTGTAAAATTATTATATTATGTTTGCTGTTTTTATATAATAAAACCTGTTTTTATGCTTGTAAAGTATTTAAATTTTTTTTTTATCACACTCTAAACAATATCTCTGATATATTTACCCGAAACAGATTATTTCAGACAGGTAAAAGTGCAATGACATAAGTTCCATATCCACTTAACAAATCTAATGCCTTCAAAACAAAAGTTGGTTGCTTAGTTCATGAAAATGCATGCATGCATGACTACATAACCAAGTCAATAGTCATTGCCATGTAATACAATAGATTACATGGCGAAATATACAATTCATTAATACAAATTTAATCATGAAAAATATGAAGAGATATATGGGTAGCTGAGAACCGAAGGTATAAACCTAAACCTACACGAACTCTAATGAGATTTTTTTTCCTTCCCAAACTCACTTAAAACTATTCATACCTTAATCGTCCTTTTAAGATTTGAACGGATAAATACTCATATTTATCTGCAAAACTGTCATCCCTAATTTACATAGTACAAGCACAGTTGGTAGCTAATTATTTAATCAATAAACTAGTACATCCATAGGAATGTTTCAATATGGGGTATATATATTCTTTTCTCTGATTAAACATAGTGGAAGAAAATAATAGATTCATGGAAAGTAAAAAGTTTGATTATCAAGAAACTAAATTACTTACCTATCTAATCTAATCTATCTAATACTATTATAAAAGTGTCTTAGGTGACCAATTTTCGTTTCGCCTATAATATCTTCAATAAGTTTTAAAAATTAAAGGTATTTAGGTAATTTTATAAAAATTAGTTAAGTACAACAATAAATTAATAAACAAAAATATAAATATATATAAATAAAAGACCTAATACTATTAGGAATCAAAATATGTGTTTATAAGCTAATTAGGTATTTTGCCTACGCAAAAACTTATATGAGACCGTCTCACAGGTCTCTTTCCGTGAGACGGATCTTTTAACCCGACCTGCATCCATAGCCCAGCCCAATCCATTGCATACCCACAAGCCCCCCTAAACTAAGTCAATCATTCCCAACACTAGCCCACCACTACATAATAAACTTATCAGCCCAATAGGCCTCATATGCAAAAAATCAATCCAACTAAAACACTTACAAACAATTCTGTCGCACCAAACAACGAATGAATTTGTTGCATGCCAACCTTTAAAATAATTTGTCGCACCGTCGCATTTGACCAACCAAGTGTGATATTTGAATTTTTTACTTTTTTTTATTTGATAGGAACTATGATGAATCTCCATATAATTTAATGGACAATAATAATAACAATCGAATTCTTTGTTGAAAACTTCTAAATAGTATTCTATCTTATTAATATGTTACGCATAATTAATTATATAATAATTTTTTCATATGATATATTTTTATAAATTATAATGCAATGATTTTTTTAAATATAATGCAAATTTTATCAATAAAAGTATCAGCTATGATGTACTTGTAACATTGAAGTAAATTATCTGTTTATATTCTGATTTTTTGCGGTTATAAGTACTACTAATAGCCATAAAAGTATATGTGTTTTGCATTTACAACTATATAGTATTTGTTGTATAAGTATGCACTTACAGATGTAAGTATTCATAATAGTTATATATGTATGAGTATTATAAGTATGCATTTTATTCGTACTAGTTTTATATAAGTATGTGTTTTATTCTTAATAGTTATGTTGTTTTACAAGTATGAGTTTCACAGTTTTAAGTATGTGTTTTATAACTATAAGTATTCATCATATAGCTATAAGTATGCATTTTATTCTTAATAGTTATGTTGCTATATAATTAAGTGTTTATAAGTATGCGTTTTACAGCTATAAATATGCAATTAATTACTAATAGTGATGTTATTATATAAGTAAGTGTTTATATAAGTATGAGTTTTATAGTTTGAAAGTATGTGTTTTATAGATGTAAGTATGTGTTTTTATTCTTAATAGTTATGTTGTTATATAAGGAAGAATTTTATATAAGTATGTTTTTTATAGTTATAAATATTCATTTTACATCTTTTTTATAGTTATAAGTATTTGTTTTACATCTATAAGTATGCATTTTATTTTTAATAGTTATGTTTTTATATAGGTAAGCGTTTTACATAAGTATGTGTTTTATAATTATAAGTATGTGTTTTAGTATTGTAAGTATGCGCTTTAATCTCAATAGTTATGGTTTTATTTAAATGTTTTAATAAATATGTGTTTTATAGTTATAACTATGGGTTTATAACTATAAGATGTGTTTATTTTTAATAGTTATGTTGTTATATAAGTAAGTGTTTTATATAATTATGTATTTTATAGTTATAAATATGTGTTTTATAATTATAAATATGTATTTTATAGTTATAAATATGTGTTTTACAATTACGATTATAGTAATCATTTTATATAATTATTAATTACTGTAAAGAAGAGACAACAAACAATACAAGTTTCTTGATATATTATTTAGTTGATTGAATGCATCCATTTATAATATTGAAATAAACAACTTAGCATGTAAATTAACTTAGAAATTTCTAAAACCAATTATGAGGTTTCGAATTTAAATATAAGTATGTATTTTACATCTATAAGTATGCATTTTACAATTATAAGTATGTGTTTTTTGTATTTCATTTTTGAGTTGGTCTTGTGTGCACTTGGTGTACATGCAATCCGGGTCGACCCGGGTTTTGACCCGGATCCGCATGTTTTTGAATTTTCCTTCTTTTTTTTTTTTTTTTTTTGCTTCAGGTTGTGACCTTTATGTTGTAAATGTATGACCTTTATGTACAACTATCATGACCTTTAGAGACTGTAACTTAGAAAAAAAAATGAAGATTTTCAATATAATTTGAACTTTACACCTTTATGTAATATCAATGCGACCTTTATGTTATATTATGTCACCTTTATGTACAAATATTCTGACCTTTATATAATATATAAAGATGCATAAAGGTCAGAATATCTGTACATAAAGGTGACATAATATAACATAAAAGGTCACATTAATATCACATAAAGGTACATAGTGCAAATTGTGTTAAAAATCTTCATTTTTTTCCTAAGTTACAGTGCATAAAGGTAGAGACAGTTGTACATAAAGGTCACACATTTATAACGTAAATGTCATACATTTATAACATAAAGGTCAGGACAAAAATCTAGAAAAAAAAAATAAATAAAAAATAAAAACTCGCGGATCCGGGTCGGATCGACCTGGATTGCATGGATCTTAGATCCGTGCACCTGGTGCACAAGAGTGTTTGCCTTCATTTTTCCATTCGATTTTGGCTTAGTGTCCATGAAAGTTGTAGCTCTTTAAGTTAGGTGTCGTTCAATACAAAAAAAAACTAAAATGATATTTTTCCCAATGAAGTGAACTTAATTAATGTTATTTTTTATTTTCCTTAATTAATGTTATTTTTTATTTTCTCACCGAATTTCAGTATAAGCACACTTTTACAGTTACAAATAGGGATGTAATCAAACCAAGCCATTCATGAACTATTCACGTCTTGGCTCGATAAATATTCGTTCGAGATCGTTCGTTAAGCTTAACAAGCCGAACTCAAGCCCGAGTTTCGAGCTTGTTAAGCTTAACAAGCCGAACTCGAACCTAGACATATTCGGCTCGATAGTTCGCGAACATGTTTGTTTAGTGGTTTCGCGAACCCTGAGTTCGGCTCGTTAAGCTTAACAAGCCGAACTCAAGCCTAGACATATTCGGCTCGATAGTTCGCGAACATGTTTGTTTAGTGGTTTCGCGAACGTTAAGTGAGTTCGTTTATAGTTCGTGAGCCTATTCGTTTAAAGTTCGCGAGCCTCTTCGTTCATATATTTTATGTAAATATGATTATGAATTTTATAAGTTTTTGAAATTTAGATAAATACAATTAATTAATAATTAGTAATCAGAAGAAAATCTTTAACCAATCCAAAATGTTATGGATAGGAATCGAACACAAAACCCCCATCATATAAATAAGTTATACTACCACTAAACCAATTTATACTCTTGTTAATTTACTTGTTAAAATTTTCTTTTATCTATTACATTTTAAATTATAAACATATTAATAACTAAATTAAATATAATTTACTTATTTCTAATATATTGCTTGCCATGACATCTGAATTTTTTTGAAATTTTGATATTAATGATACAATTTACCAATGATATATTATCTTAATATAAAAGATATAATTACATTGATGTTTCATATAATTATATTGATGTTTCAAATATAATCCAATGATCAACATAATAATTTAGCATTTTGGTCTTGAAAATAAGGATACAAATATATGCTTAATAATATATTCATAATGAGTATAACAAATTTATACAGTCCAAAATAAAAAAAAATCTAATTTCAACATACCATTAAAAAACTATATAATTTTTTTTTCCAAATGCCTTAAAGTTAGAATTTCTCAATTTACAAAAGTTTTTTGAACAAAAATATAGATTGATTATCTTAAATTTTGTAGTTTAATTTAAAAAGGTGTAAAAATAAGTAAAAAAATAGTCAATACAAAAAGCGTAGTAATTTTGATATAATCATTATCACCATACTTCAAAAGTGGGTGGAACCCTCAAACCTCATCTACCATCTAAAAAAAAATCAATAATCAAAATAAATAAACCCTTAACAAATAATATTTAATTTTAAATATGAAAAAAAATATAGAAAATTCATACATTTTCAAGATCGAATTCAACATGCTTAAACTTTGAAAATAGATCAGATTTAGTCACTTAGTTTTTTAATTGCCTAAAATACATTAATGATATGTTATAGAAAGATATCAAACCATAAACATGTGCAGATCTACATATGTATCAAAATTCAAAATCTTTATATAAGAATAATGTATGTATATACCAAAAATATCATGTATTTATATGAAATATAATTAGAAAAAATTTAATGTGAACGTGTATTGCAATAATTTCATATAGTTTATTCATTTAATTATTCATATATTTGCAAACTCAAATAGGTATATATGATATACTCTACATTTATATGTGTGTAAATATATATTAATTATATAATTATTATATTATGATCAATAATATTGATTTTGAAAAAGATAGCTTGTAAATTAGATTTTGATTATTGAATAACTAATTGATTTGAAAAACAAACCATAATAAACTTATATGTGTATTCGAAAAAAATAGTTCAAAAGATATGATATTTAATTGATACGTATACTTTTTTTTATTATATACATATCAATTAATAATTCTTGTCATATATCATTGAAAATATTTGTCAACAAAGTTAGATTATTATATACCATATATATTTATTACACAAAAATAATATTTTTAAAAATTTACAATAAACTCAATTAATATGACAAAAAAATAAAATATAAAATTTGATGAAATTTCTATTATTAGGAAATGAAAATAGACGGGAAATTTTTGACATTTCTATTGTTAGGGGTAATTGTTTTATGTGTATATATATATATACACACATATAGATTATTTCTCCTATATACCGAATTGACAGTTCTACCCCTGTGTACACACCGAGAAGCCTGAGGGTTGTAATAGAGGATAAGGACAAAGTGTAGTAGAACCTGGAACGCGATTACAACTCCTCCTCGTTCGAAATCAATTGGAGCTCATCGCCGCCGCCGCCGCAGCAGGTTCGCCGCTAATACCCCTCTCTCTCTATCACACACACAGAACAGTCTTGTCTATTGACGATTCAGTGCCCTAATGCAATTTTATATGATTTAGGACCTTTATTATCTGATTTTGCTTCTATTGAGAGATTTTAGGTATGATTCTGATGAGTAATAGACTAACATATGCAATGATCGCTTACTGTGTGTATCTTTGAATTTTGGATGCTATATTTGGTGTATCAGTGCCTTCCTTGAGCAGTATGATTTGGGGTTGCTATTGTTAAATCACAATACACCAGATACAGTTAGTTGCATTATGAGGACACTAATGAATGAATAGAAAACATTAAAAACCAGTGGCAATTCTAGGAATAAAGTTTAGGAAAAACAATGAATAAACTGGCAGGAAGGTGGTTACTATATCCTTCATAGAAAGACGCACTCCTAATAACATGTGCCAATCCAAGAACCTAGAGTGTGGGTTAACAGAACATGAGAGCATTAGTGTTAAACAGCTTTCAAACTCGAGCTCGAACTCTAATTTTTCTAGCCGAACTCAAGCTTGTACTATCGAGCCTGTATTCGAGCTCAATTCGAACTTCCAACGAACTTTTGTCGAGCCGAACTCAACTTTGAATAAACGAGCTTGTATTCGAGCCCATTTCGAACTTTTGACGAACTTTTATCGAGCCGAACTTGAGCTGAGTTTGTTTAGCTTGTTATTGAATTTTGTTCGAGCCGAACTCGAACAAATATCGAACTCAAAATTTTGATGTCGAGCCGAGCTTGAACTCCATTTTTAAAGCTCGAGCCGAACTCGAGCCCGAATAATAACAAACGAGCTGAACTCGAGCCCAGTACTATTCGGCTCCGTTCAGCTCGTTTACATCCCTATTAATCACACAGCGAAAAATGGCGTAATTTATTTGGGCTCTTATCTCCAGCCTCCAGGCCAAGGTCAGTTTCCGCCACCGCCACCTCCACCTCCACCTCCTCCGCCCTTTTCGCTCTCCGGTTTAGGGTTCTGTTTGCGAAGCTTATTTAATTTCTCTGAATCTCTTCATTGCAGTTCGATCTTGCGCTAAAAGGTCTCAATCAAGGGATAAACAGCATATAAAGAAATGGTGGGAGGATTGCCATCTTCTCTCTGGTGACGCACGAACACATAGGAGAGTTGAAATGGCAGAAAAGGGTAGTTCTAAAGTTCTGGGTTGAAAGTTAGTCGTGTTTGTAAGTGTGCATGGACTGCGTGCCAGGTGTTCGATGATTTGCTTACCCGAAGCACTACCCTTTTTCTTGTCTCCCTTCATATGATTGAATCACTTGTTCAACTCGCCTCTTAGCTGTTCCGTATCCTACACCTTTGATCGATCTAACTTCAACTATTTATTGTTCCTAACTGTCATCTTAGATTTAATTTGGTTATAATCTCATCTCTGTTTCATTTGTTCCACGTACTCATGCATTAAAATAGTTATCACAAACATTTTTCCATCACTTGATTCTTGATTTTGTAATCTTCTTTGCTGACAGTGCTTTTTTCTTTTTCTTGGGCAGCTTCTTTGATTGGAATTGAAGTAGTTGTAGTTCTTGAGCAGCCATGATGTGTACTTCTTTTACCAGTTGTGTTTCGTATCCAAGTTTTCTATTACAAGTTCCAAGGAGGCCCACTTACATCGCCAAACGTCTTTCATGCTATGCTGCATTGAAACCCGACTCAAATCCTGATAATGATCCTTCCCTTACACCTAAACTGAAGCCTAAAGGGAAAAACCGAAGCCAGATATCTAAAAAACCTGAGACTGAGGGTGAAAATCCAGAGAAGTCGTTTCCTGGAATGGTCCCTAAAAAGCCAAGGCGGGGTCGGAGGAGTGAAGCTGCAGCCGTGGAGGATTTTGTGCGCGGTTCACTTGAACGGACTATGGAGTCTATCAAGAAGCAGAATCCAGAGATACTGGAAAACATGGAAAACTTCATGAAGGAGAAGGTTGATGCAAATACTCGTTCAGATGATTATGATGATGATAGTGATGAAAATGATGATGGTGATGAAAAGGGAATGCTGATTGAGGAGGAGGATCCATCCTGGCCTTTGGATGCAGATATAGGATGGGGAATCAAAGCCTCGGAGTATTTTGAGCAGCATTCGATAAAGAATGTTGTAGGTGAAGATGGGACGGAGATTGATTGGGAGGGAGAGGTCGAATATGGATTGGTGAAAGAGATCAATTGTCTTGAGTGGGAGAGCTTTGCTTTCCATCCTAGCCCTCTTATAGTTCTCGTTTTCGAAAGATACAACAGGCAAGTTGTCGTCGTCTTTTTATCCTTTTGTAGTCTACATGAAATCCAATGACTTATACCTTAGGGTCCATTTGGATATGTGGATTTGAGAAGGAATTTGAAATTCATGATGCAAATCCACTGCTCATGTTTGGATAAATGTGGATTTGAATTCCATTACTTTCATTTTAAACTAATTTTTGAGTCATTCGGTTGGATTTCTAATTCACTCCAACTTGAGTGGATTTGAAATCAATTCATTTGAATTCCTGAATACCAAATTACTCTATCCAAACACAACCTTAATGATTTTAGGGCAAGTGATAATTGGAGGGCTTTGAAGGAGCTGGAAAAGGCAGCAGAGGTTTACTGGAAATCGAAAGATAGATTACCTCCTCGGGTTTGTGATCTTAATCCCTTCTTCCTTGTTTGTTTCCTTTACCTGATTGCTCCTTTAATAAAAAAACGTAATTTGAATGAGCAGACGGTTAAGATTGATATGAACATCGAGAGGGATTTGGCATACGCACTTAAAGTTAGAGAATGCCCACAGATTCTGTTCTTACGCGGAAACAAGATACTATATAGGGAGAAAGGTATATTATTTTCCTCTGATATATATTATACATAAACATATGGTTTGTAGCTTTATTTGATTAAGTTTGGGATGATTTCAGAGTATAGATCAGGAGACGAGTTGGTTCAGATGATTGCTCATTTTTACTATAACACGAAAAAGCCTTCATGCATCAATGACTCTGCTCTCTCTTCACCACATCAGTTGAGATATTTTTTTCTACCTTTTCTTGAGCTTTCTATGTTCTGCTTCTACTATGGCTATTCTAAGTTCCATTTAAACAATGCAACGTGCGAATGCAGGTGAAATATATCCTGATTGCTCCTTTAATAAAAAAACGTAATTTGAATGAGCAGACGGTTAAGATTGATATGAACATCGAGAGGGATTTGGCGTACACACTTAAAGTTAGAGAATGCCCACAGATTCTGTTCTTACGCGGAAACAAGATACTATACAGGGATAAAGGTATATTATTTTCCTCTGATATATATTGTACATAAACATATGGTTTGTAGCTTTATTTGATTAAGTTTGGGATGATTTCAGAGTATAGATCAGGAGATGAGTTGGTTCAGATGATTGCTCATTTTTACTATAACGCGAAAAAGCCTTCATGCATCAATGACTAAGCTCTCTCTTCACCACATCAGTTGAAATATTTTTTTCTACCTTTTCTTGAGCTTTCTATGTTCTGCTTCTACTATGGCTATTCTAAGTTCCATTTAAACAATGCAAAGTGCAAATGCAGGTGAAATATACAGCGATAGTAATCGAGCATACATCGTCTTTACAAATGGCTGAATGCCGTAGAAAGGAGAAAGGAGTTCCATGCAGAGATTTTGCACCTTATTACCTACTTGTATGCTTCTCTATTAACATTCTTATATGAAAAATAGTACCCCTCCATTTCTAAATAAGTATCATTCTGGAGGCTAAATTTTATTATAAATTGTCGTTTTAGACTTTTATGCTGTTTAATTTATTTCCAAATTATTCGTATTAATATTATTTTCCTAAAATTTAGTGATTTAATATGATACTCTATGGAATTAATTTGATTCTATTTCCAATTTTGAATCTTAAGTTTCTTGATTAGTTAAGGGTATATTTGTCCAATTTTTATGTTCCATAATATATGACAAAAACTCAAAAACGACACTTATTTTAAAACGAATTGAGTATTATTATTCGTCTTTTGTTGTTTTCTTGGACACCTTTTAAACATTTGAAAGAGAAGTTTGGTTTCAATGAGAAAAACACCATATCTAGTAATTCCAATTCATTGAAATTTTGGAACCAAGTCTTTGTTGTGTGCAATGTAATTTGAGAGAACATTTCGTTTCAAAAGAGAATGTCAAGACACAACACCTAATACATCTATCATTAATTGGAAATACGATACATTAGTAAATATCCAAATCCCAACACTTGTAGAAATAGTAAGTTCTATGAATATTAGATGGGCCCTAATAAGTTTCAAGAAATGTAATTTACCTTTTCTATTTATTTATTTCACAAAAACTAGACGGTCTTATGGATAATTTTTGTGAGACGAAGCTCCATCACCCACAAACAACATATGAATTGTAGGGTTTGGGTGATGGGTAATTTGATTGTGGGTTGACCTGTCTTACACAATGCATTAAAATTTCGTGAGAATGTCTCACAAGAGACTTACTCTATTTATTTTATTTTATGTACGAAACTCGACACCCAGGAATCAAACCTCACATGCTTGGTCCTTTGTCTTTTTTTTGAATATTTATTGGTGTTCACTCTAAATCAATTTTGTTCGTATTCAAGAAACTGAAACGTTCATTTAAATAATTTTCATATTTTATCTGATGATTTATAGATTTATTTGAATAACTGTAGATTTTATTTTGTAAATTGTAAATTTTATTAAAATATTTTTAGAGTTTATTCATAATTTTTTGATTTCTTAAATTAATTTTGAAAAGTTTTGTTAGATTGTTGTCCAATTGTGTTTTTTTTTTCCTCCAAAAATGAGTAGAAAAGTACTGATTTTTCCTTAAAATAATTATTTGATAAAAGTGTTACTAAAAATATAACAAAGGCTAACAAAATTAGAGTTTAAATGAGTGAAATTAGTCATAAGTTTAGCCTAGTGGCAGGTACATCACTCACCTTAAGCAATTTCTCAGGTTCGAGTCCCCCGACTCCCAATTGTAATTCAAGAAAACAAAAAAAAAAAAGTTAAATTAAAATGCAACAAGAACTAAGGAAATTCATAAGGATGAAACCAAATATACATGTAGCTATGCAAGTTTTCATTTATCATGGACTAATCTTATAACTTAAAACTTAAGTGGTATCAGGCAAGTTCTTTTATCTTCGTTGTCTCCCTTCCACTCCTTTTTATTTATTAAAAAAATAATTATAAGTTTTCCTTTAAGACTATTGAACAAATGTTGGAATCTTTTCAAAACAAGCTTGTATTATGTTGGGTCCAAAAATGTAATTTTCTCATTCATATGACAAGCTTTTGAGCAGTCTTGTACCCTTGGAGCACGGATCCTAGGATCCGTACCCCAGACCCGACCCAACCCGCGCATATATCAATGTCCTTAGTTTTTTTTAGGTATTAAAGATTTGTTTTATAAATATTACAAACATGAACTAAAGGTATTGATACTTGAAGAGTATATGTGTGATACCTTTAGACCTGTTAGGTGGATGTGCGGTGTGGGCGTGCACGGTGTGGGCATGTGGCATGTGGGCGCACGGTGTGGGAGATATAACAGATTTGTCCTATAGGTATTACAAACATGAACTAAAGGTATTTGATACTTGGAGAGTATATGTGTGATACATTTAGACTTGTGAGGTGCGCGCGGCGGGTGTGAGCGTGCGGCATGCGTGCGTGGTGTGGGGTTTGAGGTATCACACATTTGTTCTATAGGTATTATACATATGTGATACCTGAAAAGTATATGTGTCATACCTTTAGAACAAATGTGTGATATCAATATGTGCGCGCGCAGGGGAGCGGCCCACGCGCCGGATCGGGCTGGGGGCACGGATCTAAGATTTGTGCCCTGTAACATAGAATTTTTTTTCCAAGCTTTTTAATACTCCCGAATCCAAAAGTACAAACAAGCAAAAGTCAACTTATTGGTGTAGAAATACCCAAAACTCAACATTTAAAAAAAAAAAAACCCTTTAAATGTCATTTTATCACCCTTATACGATAAACTCTCATATAATAAAAGGAAAAAAAATCAAATTTTGATGATCAAACTGTGACTATGTTTACACTTACCTTTTTTTTTTTTTTTTTTTTTACATTTAATCATAAAGATTTTCTTGATTTACGTCTTGCAACATGAGAATCATTGTTGACGATATTTTTTTCCTGGAATCCTAATTTTTAGGGACATTTTGAGATGCATACATTGAAATCATGACCAAAAAATTTGTTGGCCACGATTCTTAATTTGCAAAGTGTAAATAAGGAAAGTTCAGGTAGTTAAGTATAATATAAAATAATTTTGGTGGTGAAACGGGAAAAAAAGTTAAATAAAGGTATAATCGAAAAATTTAAGTATATAAAATGTGTTTATTAATTAAAGTACTAAAGATTAGGGGTGAGCACGGCTCGGTTCGGCTCGGTTTTAAGCCAAAACCGAAACCGAATCGAATAAATCGGTTTTTCGATTTTCACAAACCGTACCTGTTCGGTTTTATACGGTTCGATTTTTCGGTTTTCATATTCGGTTTATCGGGTTTTCGGTTCATATATCATACTAGTAAATAAATTTGAAATTTATCATCAATCAAGATATTAAACAAAAAATTGGGTCATTCAACATTCAAAATTATAATCAATTGTCATTGAAAATTGGGACATTAATCCTTACCATTAACATGATTGTTACTAGAGAATATACATCAACATGAAAATGAAGAAACAAATCAGGAACACGATGGGCATAGGGATTCGAGAGTCATAAGAAACAAGAATGAACCATTTTCCCAATTGTGGAAGCTAAGCTGATTATGGATATGCTTCAACTGGATATACCTTTTGTAAAAAACACATCTTTAAGATAGACATTCCTTACCAATTTGAGACATCTTTGTAAAAACACATCAGATAGACAATCTGATACCAATCTCCTCACCAAAGCTCCAACTTCATAATATGAAAAAAAAAAAAAAAAAAAAAAAGGTAAATGAATTCCCAATTCTAGAAATGTAATAAACTTTTATCATTCAAATATCCCCAAAACTTAGCATTTACATGAAGTGGAAACGGTTTTGATAGAAAATAAGTTGATGTATAAAAAAATTGACAGAAAATCAAAACAAAATAACAGAAAATCTCACCGTCTTCAATCGCACCGTCGCTGCCGCCATCTTCAATCGCACCGTCTTCAATCGTCTTCAATCACACCATCTTCAAGGTCTCATGTTTAGGTTAGAGAGTAGAGACAAAATTGGCTCATTTCTCAGTCTCCCACGTTAGGTTAGAAATTGGGTGGGAATTGAGAAAAACTTGGGTGGGAATTGGGAAAATATCAAAATAATATATATATATATATATATATATATATATATATCAAAATGTTAGATAGTTAGAAACATAACTTTTTTTTTTAAATATATATGTAATATAATTTATCTCAATTAAATTAAATAAATATATATATATATATATAATATAATTCGGTTCGGTTTTTTCGGCACAGTATGTAGCCAAGAAACCGAACATGTACCAAAAAAATCGGTTTTTTAAAAATAGCAAACCGTACCGGTTTTTCGGTTTCGGTTCGTTTTTTTTCGATCCGGTTTTTTCGGGTTTTCGGTTTCGTTTTGGGTTTTTCGGTTCTTTTGCTCACCCCTACTAAAGATAGAAAAAAAAATCATGTTGGAATTGAGGTAGTAATTGTAAATTGATGATATTATTATTTATATAGTGATAGAAACGAGAGGTGATACGTATGATGTCATCAAATAATTGGACTTTGATTTTGCACTAAAAAGGCTCGATTTTTTGTGTTTACACTTGAAATATCTTTATATACATAAGAATAAGATTATTTGTGTCACATGTCAAGTTTACAATTTTTCTCATAATAATAATTTTTTACAATAAGTTATTTAATAAATAAAATTTAAATACAATAACTTTTAATATGGCTAATTAATGGCTTTAAATTAATATAATAATTTTGGTTAGCTTTGTTAAAAAACAAATATTTTACTTCAAATATAAAAATTATTTATATATTTGAAGTTTTTTTAATTTATAAAAGTTTGATAAAAAAATATAAATAAATAAAAGAAAATCATAAAATTAGCTAAATTAGGTGATATCTATTGCACAAAATCATAAATTTATTTTTCCTATATAAATAATATTTTCAAATTTTATTGAGTGAGTTTTATATGAAACCATATCACGGATTGAGACGGGTCAACCCACAACCCATCATTCACAATTCACATGTAAAATTAGTGAAAATGAATTTAGTTTATGGATAAAAAAGATTTGTCTCACAAAAACTATATGTATGACCGTGTTACACAAGTTTTTGTAAATTTTATTTAGTTCAACCTAATTTTTTTTTAAACTCCGTATCTTACATGGACTTATACCAATATATATATGAGTGATTCTACATTATTATTATTATTTTTTCTTCCTCAACTGTGCGCGTTCTCTCTGATATTACATATTTGTCCAAACATGAAGTAAAGGTATAGGAGGTATGAATTATCCCACCCCAAATAAACATGGTGTTTCTAGATCTTTCCTTAACTCCCTCCACTGAAATAGAAGATTATATCCAGTCTTCTTCAACACTTGGGTGAAGCGTCAATGGCGCCTCTGATCCGATGCTTATTCCTCTCCAAATCCAAAACCCCTTCTTTCACTCCCTTCACCCGTCTCTTCTTCCTCCATTCCTCCGCTCCGCCACCACCGCCGTACTTCTCCGCCGCCAACAGATCCTATCCATTCTGCAGTTCATCGGAGAACCCTGAACCCAAAAAACCCAATCCCAAATTGGTCAACTTCTCCCTCCCTTCCGACTCCGAATCCGACTCCGAAACTCCGACGAAGCAAGCCGACAAGCCCAAGCTCCCACCGCCCTACAATCCCTTCAGCAACAAGCCCATCGTCGAAGAGCCCGAGGACCCCAGGAATCTCCAAGAAGTGTTCGCGAAAATACGCGAGGACGGGCTAATGAACAGTGCAGTCAAGATGTTCGACGGATTGTCCCAGGACGGGCTGACCCACGAGGCTCTGGAACTCTTCTCGCAGATCAAGGACACAGGGCACATGCCGGAGGTGATAGCGCACACGGCAGTGATGGAAGCGTACGTGAACGCGGGGCAGGCGAAGGATGCGCACAAGGTGTTTGTGAGAATGCTTGCAAGTGGGGTGCTTCCAAATGCCTACACTTACAGGGTGGTGATCAGGGGATTGGCGGAAAGTGGGGAAGTGAAGATGGTGAGAGAGGCGAAGAAGTGCCTGGGGGAAATGGTGGCGCGTAGGATGCAGCCGAATGCGGCGACGTGTGTGGCGGTGGTGGAGGGGCTGGTGGAGGTGGGGTGCGAGGATGAAGGCAGGGAAGTGGTGGCGATGTTGAAGGAGAAAAGGGTGGCGCCGCCGCAGGAGAAGGTTAGAGATGTGGTTAAGGATAAGAGGGGGGTTGTTTATAGCATTTTCATGAATGTTTTGTATGGGAGATGACTAGAGTTACAATCTTTTAGCTTTTTTATTTTTTATTTTTTTATTTAATTGCTCAAATCTAAATGGAGAGATGTATGGACTTGTTTTTTTGTGTTGCAACTAGGTTTTAAATGAGTTGAATTGAGTCGAATATGATGAGTAGTTATTGAATTTTGATTATTAATTGAATATCACTTTATAGTTTTATTGTTTTTTTTTCTTTTATGAAATAGATTAGAAAACTTATGTGATGATAGTATATTTATAAAGTTGGGATATTAGGTGATTATAATTCTATTAGTTTGATTATTAATTGAATAGAACCTTATGTGAAATTTTACCAAACAATCTCATTTGGAGAAACACGATCATTCTTGTTATTGAATTGCAATAGTTATGTTGAGTTTGTTTTATCATCTCAATTGAGTTTTGACAAAAAAAAAATATGTGCACCCGGTGCACGGATCCTAGATCCGTGCACTCGGGTCGATCCGATCCGCCATGCATCCGCACGCGTCTCTAAGTCGCGAACAAAATTTGTTCAAATATGCTCTCAGGTGTTAGATATTTATGTTATGTTAACTATACTTTTTAGTAGCGTTAGTCATACATTTTAGTTATGTTAAACATATCTTTTATAAGGCTAGTTGTACCTTAACATTTTTTTTAGACAGATATATTAACTTTTCATTCCTTTTAGTTATAACAGTATGTTAGATATACCTTTTTAATTATGTTAATTGTACCTTTATATATTATATAAAGATATGATTATGCTGACCTTCATGTAGTATTAGACATATCTCTTTATGTAGTGTTAAGCATACATTTATATTATGTTAATCATACCTTTTAGATTCTTACATATACCTTAACATATTTTCAAACAACTATTAATACCTTCCATACCTTTTAGTTATATTAGTTATACATTTAGTTATGTTAGTCATACATTTTAATTATGTTAGTTGTACCTTTATATATATTACATAAATGTATGTTTATGTTGATATAAATGTATAAATAATATCATATAAAATGTATGAATAATATCATATAAATGTAAATATCTACAACTTGTACCGAAATTAGAGTTTATTGTGTCGAAATTAGGGTTAAAGTATTACATAAAGGTATGATATTTGTATATAAAGGTATGACTAACATAGTATGAAGACCAACGAATTTTTTTTAAGTTAAAGTATTGCACTAAGGGTATGAAATCTGGACATAATAGTATCACTAATATAACATAAATGTATGATTAATATAATATAAATGTATGACTAATATAACATAAAGGTCAGGACAAAAAAAAAAATTACGCAGATCTGGGTCGGATTCGGCCCAACCCGACCCGAGTGCATGAATCTAAGATTCATGCACCAGTTGCACAGGAGAGTGACTCTTGAGTTTTAACCATCCATACTTTGATTGGTAATTTAATTTTGTACTTGTTTTATCTTTTCTTTAATTTTCAAAACTTGTTTTTTGTTGCGATTAGGATTTAAGCGAATTGAATTGAGTCAAACACGATGAATTGTTATTGAATTTTGAAAATTGTATCTAAACTTGTTTGATTATTAATTGAATAAAACTTTCTATTTAAACTTGTTTTACAATTTTATTTGAAGCAGATTGAGTTAGAGTCGAGTTTTAAAAGTTTTCAAACACATAATTATTCGTATCAAATGAAACTCACAAGTGTTTTTACCAAACAATCTCATTGGCACAGACTCAATTATTCAAGTTTGTTATCCAACCTCAAGTGTTATATTTGAGTTTGTTGTATTATTATGGAATTGAGTTTTAACCATCCAAACCTTGATTGGTAATTTGGTTTGTGCTTGTTTTTTCTTTTAACTTACCCAACTTGAATTCCAAGCAAGTTCTAGATTTTATTCAAACTTAAGAAATTGACTTTTTTGGCACGTTTAAGATTGTTTTGTGTGGAAAGTGAGAATACAAGTGGAAGAGTAGTAGCACTTTTTATCTTTTGTTGATTGTGAAATGATGTGAATTTTTTTTTTTTAATGAATCAAATGAAACCAAATTCATGATTTTCAAATTTGTTTGAATAGTTACCGAATTTTATGAGTATATTTGAACTTTTTGATAGCTGAATGAATCAAGTTTTATATGCATCTAACTTTATTAGTTCAAACTCCTATTTTCTTTTCATCCAACTTGAATTTAACTTAAGCTTTGTATAAAATTCTGCTGAAAGCATTTTTTTTCTTATAAAAACTCTGAACAAAATTTTAACAAACAATTTGAAACTCAATACATTTGATTATATACAAAGTAGCAGCATAGAAGAATGAGCAGGATTTGGGATTTAAAACTTATCCAGTTTGGATTTAGTTATCTGCCAAATGAAGAATATAATAAGCTGATAAGAGCAAAATGGCCTATTTGCGATAAAATATTTCAGTACAAAGCCAGGGTTTCTTATCCAATGCCACAATAAGAGATTCCTATATGCATTTCCTTTAGGATAATTAAGAAAGATGCTCTTCTTCCTAGTAATAAAATAAAATGCTAATATATAATCATATCGTTCAAGGTTCATCTGAGACAGGTGATAGAATGTGACCACAAGTAACAAAATAATCAGCCTCACTAAACAAGTAATGAGTGTATCATGCAAGGGAGTAGTAGTGGGTACGGTAGGAGACACGTTTGAAGCTCGCAATTCTCTTTAATGTCGTTTCCACCCAAAAAGACCATGTCCGAGTGCTATGCCTTCATCTTTCCACTTGCTTACGAGCAACAACGAGAGGATGATTAACCGGCAACCAAACTAAAAACCATTCTTGGTTGGGCATTCCGATGCTCTGTGTCCCGTTCGCCCACAGTTGAAACATGCACCGCCAAAGTTTCTGTATAACACATTACAAACCAAATCAAGTAAGGATATATACATTTGAAAGCAATAAAATATCAATAATATTTCTAAGATTAAAAACGTTTTCTCATTGATTTGACACTTTTGTACATAAACTTTGAAATGTTCAATATAAAATAATGGTATCAGACAAATCCTAGCCGTTGATTTCAAATGTGTACAACTACGATTTGTCTTATACCATAAAATGCATCAAGTTTAAAGTTCATACAGCAAAGGGGAACATTTTCAAAGTTCATACAAAAAAGTGTAAAATCACGTATAGTTCAGATGAGAAATTTTTTTATGCTACTTGTGATAATATGGGTCTTAGATAAGGAATATACCTATCCCTGCCTCCATCTCTGCCGCCATCTCTGCCTCCAAAAGATGGTGATCGGCTTGATCGCCTATCACTGCCAATTAGCCAATCACTACCACTGCTTCTAGAGTTTGTAGACCACCGATTTTCAGATCTGCCGCTGCTGCGACCACCACCACCACCACCTCTTCTGTATCCTTCCTCAAAGCCATCATCAGAATCCAACCAATCTCGAGAAGATCTAGAAGAAGTAGAACCACCCCTCCTGTCCCTGAAACCACCACCTCTTTGAGGGCGCCTTTCTGTGTTTGAAAACCTGCCGTAAAAATCACTTGCAGGCCCATCGTCTTGCAAGGAAGGCAACTGCAAACATAACGAAAATTCATGCAAGGCAAACAAACATCAGTAACCGATATTATGACCTTGTTGTATTACCAAAACTCAACATGAGTATTAGAAAATAGAGTAAGAGCTCACCTTAGAGATTTTGGTAATAGTGTTCCCAGGTGGTAGCTCCTTAGTCAGCAACTCTTTTGCAATCTCTTCAGGTAGATCAAAAACTGCTCCTTGAACCTGATAGCATGTCAGATTGAATATCAGATAGAAACTTCTTTATAGATGCAGTGACAGAAAACTGACTAGCATCTTAGTACAATCACCTTTTCGTCGGCAATTAGGTTAATTTTCCCTATTTCATCAGCAGCAGGAGACCAAACATCAGATAGAAATCCAGTAACAAATCTAGCAGATAGGGATCCTCGAGCATAAGCAGCATCACGGATCAGCTGTAATGTAACCCAACCCTGCAGGCAAACAAATAGTTCAAATACAATCCTCATGCCATTGCATTCATGCTCAAGCCGTGGAAAGAAAAAGTATAGAAATGAAGAAGAAAAACAGACTACTTCTGGCAATATGACCCACCAAATTACACACTAAACGAAAGCTGGTTTTTACAAGAACTAGCAATTTCATTCACCTGTTCATGAGTAATAAGAGAGCGAGAAGATGGAGGCTGAGAAAAGCCACTCAAGGTTGCTAGAGCAGCAGCAAGTGCAGAAACTCCTTGCTCTTCCATCAGTTTCTGGGCAGTTGGAGTAAAGTACTCGAGAGATTCAGGATGAACTCCATTGAGGGTAGCAACAACTTGCTCTGCTGATGATTCCAAAACCTGTTGAACTGAGGGCGGGCTAACGAATTCAAACTTGGACCCAATATCACGCTCTAGGGATCTGACTGTTCTGCGTTGGCTACTAGTAAACATCAAAACAGCTGAGCCTTGTTTTCCTGCACGTCCTGTTCGTCCAGATCGGTGCACAAACGTTTCAGGGTCATTGGGAAGCTCATAGTGGATAACCTGGGAAGAAAGTAAAGTGACCAAAAATATTCACTTTAATACCAATCATATGCTGTCTATAATTGTAGACAAATTATCTGCTTAAATCATATTAGTAGAACATAGCCACCTTTCAGTATAATTTATAGTAGCCTAATGAATATTTAAGAACTCTAAGGTATAGCAACAAGATCATATGAACTTACAAGGTCAACATTGGGAATATCAAGACCTCGTGCAGCAACATCAGTAGCAACAAGCACTGTGAATTTTCCTTGTCTGAAACCATTTAGGGTCCTTTCTCTTTGGTGTTGAGAAATATCTCCATGCAGTGCTTCTGAAGCAATGCTATTTGTTAATACCAAAGATACTTCATCTGCATCTCGTTTAGTCTGTGTAAAAACAATGGTTTTTCCACCCCTAGCATAAACCTGGGAAGATAATTCAATTCAAAGGTTAAGCAGCTACACAGATATCTGTATGTAAGTATCCATATAAAATAATTCACAACCAAAAGCCCGTATACATAACATGAAGAAGTACAAATTTAAGAAACTAAACAGCTAGCACATACTGTCACAAGATCACTGAGTATTGTCCGCTTAGATGACGCTGTAGTTGACATAGCATACAACTTAATTCCTTCGGCTAACTTTTCATCTTGATCACCAACCTGCCATAGTGCCATGGAGAACCAAATGAGTGGAGAGATACTATAAATATAAGATTTTCAATATGCAATTGGAATCATCTTGTGCAACATAATGTTACAGGGAGCAAGCACTAATAAATTAAGTTCACATCTTCAAGATGATCACAAACGACAGAGAGACAAATCCTTGTAAGATGCTTTTTTACCTTTGAATTTATAATATGATACCACATTCATTCCAGAGTACTATATACCGTATGATTAAATCTGATGAAGAACAAAACCTTACCAGATCAATGGTCAGAGGATTGTCCAAGTACTTCCTGGACAATTTCTTAACCCAACTCGGCATGGTAGCTGAAAAAAGCATACTCTGCCTCTGTGCTGGAAGTCTCCCAAGAATGGTCTCTACATCTTCCTCAAATCCCACAGCAAGCATTTGGTCAGCTTCATCAAGGACCAAGTATTGAACTTCCCCCAATTTCAGGCTGTTGTTTTTGATGAGGTCAATGATTCTACCAGGAGTTCCAACTACAACATCAACTCCACGAGAAAGTGCACCCTCTTGTGTGTTATAAGAAACCCCTCCATAGATGCAAACTGTGTTCAGATATGGAGCAGTCTCTTTGAATTCTTTCTCCACTTGTTTAGCCAATTCCCTTGTAGGTGCAAGGACCAAAACTTTTGGAAGCCGACCCCTTCTCAAAACAAACAGAACAATGTTATTTCAGCAAAGAACTAAGAATACATTCATGTAACTCCTTATCTACTATAAATTACCTTGAAGAAGAACCCCTCTCTTGTGCCGCATCATTGAGACCTTTAATTATTGGAATACCAAAAGCCAATGTTTTCCCTGTCCCAGTCTTCGCACGAGCAATTATATCTCGGCCTTCTAATGCTGGCACTAAAACAGCTCTCTGCAAAAGCAAAAAGTTAAGATCAAGAAACGGTTCAAAAATGTACTCCAAGAAACCTTTAGAGCATCAATATGAAGATTAATTATACCTAAAATAAAACAATATTGCAATCCCCACAATCTTATCCTTCTCTAATTCAGGAGCTTCATGCTACATAAAAGTTGCTTACATAAAAGCTGGAAAAAAATTATTTTCCCCAAAATATCTTCCATAGCTACATTTCTCACTACTCATAAGTTAACAACAATGTAATTAATCATACAAAACAAACAACAAGTAACACCAATATCAACACAGTTTCTGTCAACACAATTTTAATACAATTATTCACACTTTAAACCAGAATCAAATTCCCTCAAAAGCGAATCAAATGTCAACAAAAAGATACAAACCATATACCTGAATAGGGAAAAGCTCAGTAATCCCACGCTTCTCAAGGATTTCCACAACGCGAGGAGGCAAACCTAATTTAGAAATAGCGAGCTCATCCTTATCCTTACTTCCAGCTCCAATTCCATCGTCTTCAGCCCCAGAATATCCATAGTCACTGTCGCTAACATCAAGGGTTCCCTTTCCGAAGCCTCCAAGCCCCTTGAAGGCTTCCTCGCTGAGAATGGAGGAGTTGGGAGTGGCGACGGCGGAGGGGACGAAGGAAATGGAGGAGCTAGGGCGAGCAGCGGCAGTGGAAAACAGTCTGAATGGATTATGGGGAGTGGAGAAGCGGAGAGATAAGGGCGGCGCCGATATTGCCTTTCTAGAGGTGTCGAGAGAGGGACTGCTTTGGTAGATAGAGGAAACGCCGAAGGAAGAGCAGGCCATGGATGGGGGTAGAGAGAGAGAGAGAGAGAGAGAGAGAGAGAGAAGATAAGGGTGGAGGGGTTTATGTTTGTATGGTACTTCAACTTCCACCTCTGCTTGTGAGGTTTGATGGGGTGCTATTTGTAGTTGGGTTTTAGGGATGTGTAGTCTAGATATTTTATAAATAATATTATAATGAAAAACATGATATTTCTTGTAAGTGTTGAGAATTATGATTTTAATTTTTTTATTATCCCTCTTTTATTCATTTTTACTCTCAGCAGAGGTGGTAAATAATAACTACAAAGGTTTGCAAATTTTATCATAGGTTATATAATACACACACATGTATCTATATATATATATATCATCATATTTATCTTTTTTTTTAATTACAATATGATATTTCAAATTTAACATCACAAATCATCATTAATTTCAAATTTGCAACAATTTGGTAAATGTTAGGCTTTTTTATTTCCAATTGCTGACATTGAGGGGAAATTCAAAACAACATGGGATCACTGACACTGGTATAATTTTGAGCTCCACATCAACAATTGAAACTTGACAAGTCCGATTATGTATCAAATTATTTGAAAATTGAAGATGGTAATTTGTGGTGTTATATAAAAAGGTTATATGGTAATTGGAAACAAATTAAATGGGATGATTTTTAATATAATAAACCCTAAACAAAATCAAATGAATAATAATTTTTGTGTGAATAAAAAAATATAGACTACAACAGTATTTGAAAATAAATAATCAATATTTACACTCCATGATATAAAAAAAAAAAAAAAAAAAAAAAGTAAGTAAATTTAAAAAAGACTAAAATGCTTCTATATTCAAACAAATTATTAATCTCCTCATCTTCTTTTTCAAATTTCCCAATCCTCGTAAAAATCCCCCGGGCTCATTTTGTTTGAATGTTGGGCTAGTTAATATAATAGTGTTATGGTGGTTAAATATTGTTTCCAAAAAGATGATTTGATATTATTTGTATGTTTAGTTTGAATGTTAGATGTTAAATTTGATGCCACATTTAATGAACAGGCTATTGCCCTTGAATTTTCAAACAAAAAATTACAAGTCAATCTTCATAATCATAGAACCTACTGCCTGGAGGATATTTTTTAAAATCTAAAATACAAATATTTTCATAAAAGACCACACAACTACGTTCGAATATCGAAAGGAAATTATTGAGAAATATGGATAAATATCTCTCAATATATTAAACTAATTTACATTTGATTGGCTCGAAAAAAATTAGAAAAAAATTAAATAAATAAATATCATAATAATTTTATATAATGAAATAATTTGAACTTGAACATGTTAATCAAACTATTAATAAACTTAACACTAGTAAGGTGAAGTTTGATGGTTTAATTTGCATAAATTTGTGGTAAGTATATTGAATATAGTGTGTTTAGTATCTTCTGATGTGTTTTAAATTAATGTATTCTAAAGAGGATTTCATTACTTCCATGTATAAGTTACACTTGAAGGCATCACGCAGGAATTAGTATTTCTAAAGAAGAAAAGTGCACATTTTATGTTAACCTATTCTGAGGAAGAGATTAAGATTGTAAAGATTGAAGAAAAAAAATTGGAAGATCAACCCTAGTTTTTGTTTCTGTTCTCTTTTAGTTATATTTTTAATCTACATATGATATTGTCCAACTTGTCTATGAGTTTGTTTATATCTTTGTTTGTCTAAGTTTTTGGGATTCTAGGATTGTTAGCAATTTAATTCAAATTTCAATATCTTTGATTTTCTTAATTCAAGTTTTTTATTGTTGAACCATATTCATGTGTTTATGATTTGATTGTTTGTTTGGTTATTCAGTCGGTAATTGAGCATATTTAAGTAACTGAATAAAAAAACGGTAGATGAAATTTAATTCCGGAAAAGTAAACTCATGGCATATAAGTGAATTAGATCGAGAGATTAGTAAACTATTAGGAAATTAATGTTTAGATTTTGATGAAACAAAATACAAGTGTAATAGAAAATTAGAGTACCTCATTTTTCACAATATTTAAGTAAAATTAGACTAGTTTTTTAGTCTAGAAGATAGGCTGAAAAATGGAGAAGATCAAGATTCAGTAGCTGAAAAATCAAGTGAAGAACTGTTGCAAGCAGTGAGAAGACCACTACTGAAAGATAGAAGAATACAACACAGTATGTTGTAAGCAGACAAAGATACTGCTATACTCAGTACACTGTATTACTACTTGAAGATAGGTGAAAGATAAAAAATACAGCACAGTATGTTGTAAGCAGACAAAGATACTGCTATACTCAGTACATTGTAATACTACTTGAAGATAGGTTACAGAAACCAGATGTTGCATTCTCGAAGGTCAAGAAGATAAGAAGAACAAATTATCAAAGTTCTAACATCAATGTAGTGTACGAGGAAGATCATCTGAAGTCCGAGGATAAATCACTTCAAAAATAGCTAGTAAAGACAAGCTGAATGAAGCAATATAGAGAGTCAGTAAAAAGAAGCCGAAACGTTGCCTGACAGATTGCTTAAAGCTGCAACTTAGTACAACAACATTTAATAGCCTGAAGTACAAGACAATGAAAATTTAATACAAGCCTTTGGAGGCATTTAATGCGAGCTCTACACACTTTGAAAAGGATTCAAATTCAAAGAAGAATGCCTCTCTTTAATGGGAATAATCCTTCATTTATAAATAGTGGAAAAGTCGACTGGAATTACTATTGAAACTACAACTCTCTAAGCTCAAACAAGAAAGCTCTCAAAGTTCTAAATGTCCTCAAAGCAACAAGTTTTAGCCACTCAACCTCAGGAAGCAATCAATCATTTGGTTCCAAGTTTCAGAATTCAAAGGCTGCTTCAAGCATCAATTGAAGAAATACTCTCATATACTTTTAACCATTGTGTTGTGTGCTTAGGTTATTTTAGGTGTTTTCAGTTGATAGGAAGTTGTTCCTTACTGAGTATTTAGTCAACATTGTTTGGCAATAACTCTGTGTGAGTTAAAGTGATCCTGTGTGGGTCAACCTATTGGACTTGAGTAATCTGTGTGGAAGGTAAGTCTTAGTAGGTGCAACTTTATTAGGTTGAGTGTTTGTAAGGTTGAGTCCTGTAAAACAAACTTACTTAACAAAGTTCCTTCTTGTAAAGGAATATAGTGGACGTAGAAAAATTACATCACCTTCGAACCACTATAAGAGACCTTGTGTGTTGTTCTGTTGTATTTACATTTCTATACATCTATTTGTTGCATCTATATCTCTTATCATACTACATAAAATATTTTGCTAAAGTTCATATCTAAAGGTTTTCAAAAGAAACTCTATCTTTCAATAGTTTACATTTCCGTTGTAAGAATTCTTAGTTACAGTTAGCAACACTGCTTGATAGTGTTGTAAGCTGAAATTGTATCGTGCACTATAAGCTGTCTAGTTTATAGTGCAGTAAGTTCAAAAGGTTTTAAAAATCGATCGAGATTCATTCAACCTCCTTGAACCTTTGTGCCACTTGGGACCAACATAAACTTATGTGATAAGAAATCAATCTTAGGTAGTTTTGGGAGCTATTTGTTCATTGGATTGAATTGGGATACTTCGGGGACATATAATCTTAGGTACTTTCCGAGAGTTTATTACACTAGCTAGCTTGAGAAAGTGGTTAATTTGATATTGTGATGCTCTTATAACAGAATAATTAAGGAATACTGAGTCCATCAAAGTGATATTTTAATGAGAATTAGATGAAAAAGTGTCCTAGAACCTATTTCTTATATCTTGATTTAATTATATTATTTTGTTTTGCTTTTATTTTAGTTATAAATCTGAAATCTTGCTATTTGGTTGTGTACATGAAATTGGATGTTGAATTTGAGTAGTTAATTAGGTTCAGAGTCACTAAACTCTATGCGAACAATCTTACTCATCGTTTCTACTATTTTGTAACGTACATTTATGGTTGTAGCTAAACGAAATTAGTGAACAATGTGTATTGATCATGATAAAATTCATGAATGGGATTTTAGAAGCATATCTCATTACACTCATAGAAAAAATGTTAGATGTTAAAAAAAAAGGTAAAATTTGAGTTAAAAAATTAAACCTTAATTGATTTGTTGCCTATCTTTCTCCAACGTGTTGTGTGAACGTTGCTCGGTATTTTAATATTGGTCGTTCTTGTAATATGACTTGTGATCAGACCAATTTGATTAATTTCAAACTAGTTGAAATGAACATGTCCCATTGGGAGATGGAGTTTGGGAAAGGTCTTAGATATCATATACGAACACTTCAATTAAATTGAAATTATGTGTTCCTTTTTTTTTATCAAAATTGAATGATGTGTTCTTTTTTGATCAAAATTCACATGCAAACTTGATTAATTTTAGTCAGTTGTGTAATCATAGTAAAAAATTACACGTTATCAACACAGTAAGTTTGGCGATTTTTGGTGATTTTCATATTGGTTTCTATATCAGTCATCATGGTAGATAACTGACATCCGTCCTATGTGTTTACTGCATAAGAGGAATAGAGGACATGGTAATGGATCATTGCAACTTAGTGTGGATTTCATTGTGCTGGATTTGCAGATTGTATACAGCATTGCCTAAATTTACGAGAGCATAGTGTCTAGATGAAAGATGTTACACTATCGATAATTGGTCCCTTTTCGAGTAGGGAACAAGCTTCTAAAAACTTATTGGAAAGAAGAGAATATTTGGTTAAACATTAAACTTGAGTCTTTTTTATTAGCATAACTTATATACGGATTAGAAATGAACCTCAACCGATTTGAACCCAACTATTAAGAATTTGAGTTTGACTTGTATTTATCGACTTCTCTCAAATTTAATTTACAAAATACATTTATAGTTCACTAGCTTACTTGAGCTTAATCAAGTCAAACAAGCTTAATAAATATAACTTATAAATTATATTATTTACAATGACGAAGACAATTATTCAAGGGGAGGCCAACGAGAATAGTTTATTAGTTTAAGAGTCAGATAATAGGGTTAAATACTTAAATCAATATATAATTTTCGTCTTTTTATACTTTCCAAACTTTGTTTTTTGACCGGTTGCAATATGAAGTCCATAAATTGTACAAGTTATAACCTCCGACGAATTTTTCCAGACAAATTTTACACATGTGACATTCACATGCCAAATTGGGGGATTGTTGAGGCAATTTTAAGAAAAAAAAAAATTAAATTACTAGTTAATTGCAAAAAACAATAGTCAATTGCCTAACAAAAGCTATCTTCTAGTAATTCATGGAAAAACCCCCCAATTTGGCATGTGAATGTCACGTGTGTGATATTTGGCCGGAAAAATTCGATCTTGAAAGTTGCAACTTGTACAATTCATGGACTTCAGGTTGCAACTAGTCAAAAAACAAAATTTAGGTTGAGAAGTATAAAAACACGAAAAGTACAGGTTGATTTAAGTATTTAACCCTAGATAATATGTATAATATACATGTATTCATCTGTCTTTTCATTTTACAACCAACATATGGTAATTCTTTTTTTAATACTCTTTCACAAACTTTAAACATAAACATTTTAGTTTATCAGCTTTCGAAATAACTATACTTCTAGTAACCTACCAACCCATTTTTATTCAACAAATTTGTATAAAATGTTCGATGACTAAACTGATAAAACTCAAATGTTTGATATTTGATTAGAGACACAAAGATATGTGATGCCAACTATAAATTACCAATTTCAGTTTTCTAGAAAACTCAAATCGACATCCTATATTTTAAATAGGTACATAAAAATTATGAAAAAAATTAAATGTTGAATATCAACTTATTGCAAAATATAAATATATATGACTCATAAATAATGAAGGGAAATAATACATATTGACTTTAAAAAAATTATTTATAAACTAGTAACAATTGTTACTCAAATACACTTTAATATTAATAAAAAGTAATTATGACATCATTAACAATTTTTTTTCTATGTATTTTTTTCAAATAATTTCAAAATTACTAAAATATAATATAATTATTAAAAATGGCGGGGGGGGGGGGGGGGGGGGGGGATTTGGTGGCTTGGTGCAACGCCCCCTTGTCCTCTTCTGCCTCCGTCCATGAATATTCATAAAAAATAAACTATATATTCTAAAAAATTATAATATTAAAATCTATAGTTTAATTGTAAAAATAATTGTAATTATATATTTATATTTTTATCATAAGTAAAAGCATAAAAAATAACATTGTCAAGTTCCAACTTGCTTGCTTATTTTAGTGAATCACGTTAAATAATTTTGAACAACTTATTTATCAAATTAAAACCTAAATAGGTCATGAGCGGATTTCTTAAAAAAAAAAATATTTATTTTACATCCTATAAACGACTAACTCACTCAACACTCATGACTAACAAGTAACAACCCAACTAAAACTGGGCTGGTTTGGGTGGACATTTGGGCCTCGTGTCCTCAATTGGGCTGAGGCTGGGCTGGTATGTTGGGCCCACTTGCCATATTTCCCTCTTCTTCTTTATCTCTCCATCACAGAACCTAACCCCCGACCCACTCTGCATCATCTGAATTCACCGTCTCCAATCACGACAGCATCTCCGTCGTCAACCAATCGCCGTCGCTCGCCGTTAAAGCGATTATAAAATCCAAAAGCACCAGCAGTTGTCGTTCGCTGCCGTACCAATCGCCGTCTAAAGTGCCGTTGCTACCATTGTCGGTTAACTCTTTCCCTTTTCCTTACACACATACTTCATAATTTCTTCACTTTGCTGTTTTAATTTATGGTTTTGAATTTGGTGTGTGATTGTTTGGTGTTGTTAATAGTTTTTTGTATAAGTGTTGGTTGGTTGATTGATTTTGTTGGCTTGGTTAAATTTGCAATTGCATTTCATTTACAGGAGCCATTTTCTATGCATTAAGATTCTTCTCTAACAACCTGACCTGCGATGAATGTTTTTTTTTGTCCTCATTGCCTGACATTCTTATTATGTTTTTTTTTGTCCTCATTGCCTGACATTTCAATAAGAAGTAATGCTTGCATATATTACATCATATCGATGCGTTTTTAACAACTAATGACTTCACTTAGAAATTCATTTTGTATAGTAATCACAAAATCAAATTGAAAAATACATCCGGATCAGTTTTCTAAATTTTTAGTTCAGTTTCGGTTATGAATTTACAAAATTTTGTTATTTCAGTTCAGTTAGGTCTTGAGAGAAAATTTGCCATAATAAGTAAACCGAAACAAAAATTAGGCTGTGTTTGTTGATTGAGCGTTAATATTACTAAATTCTATCGGTTATGGGCTTGAAAAAATAAAGCTTGTTTCAAAAATTATGCTCAAAAGATCCGACCCTAAAATGGTAGCTTGAACAATGTAATTTGAACAGAGCATTAGCCTTTTGGTTTTTTTTTCTTTAATGGTATTAACATTCATTCATTTGTTAAAAAGAAAAAAAAAAAACAAATTCATTCATAGCTTCAATTAAATTAGGGCAAGAAATGAATGCCATCCCTCCCTAATTATGTCAAGAACAAGAATTGAGAGCAAAGAAGTTGAAGGTAAGTCTTATTACTGTTTTTTCTTTCGTTCCTTTCTGAGACTCTTTTCTTGTTTCTTTTTTCCCAATCTCCGGCTAGATCACCGGCGGAGTGTTGCCGCCGAAAAACCGATTCACTCATCATTGTAGTATACAATAGTTTTGAAATCTCTAACGTATCTTTAACATATAAGAACGTAATGCACTGTCTGCTATGGTAATGTTTATGGGCAAACCCCCTTCTCCGTGAAGGAAGACTGCTAAATCTTGTAAGACGAGGAGGCTGCAAAGATAGTAGACGAAATTCGAAATGTACTGTGTTCAATTTTAAAAGTATATTTTAGATAGAATGACATCTTGTGGGAGGAGCTTTGTGCCTAGTGTTAGCCTAAACTGCTAATTGGTGTTGTTGAGTGGATCCTTCTTCGGAGATGTTGTAAAAAGTGAGACACTTTTGATATAGTGGAGCAGAAAGAAGATGAAATTCGAGAATCATTCATGCTTTGTTGTTGCTTTTATGCAATCACAGGCTGAACATTTAGTTGAAATTACGGTTACCTTCTCATGAAGTCTTGATTACTTTCTTTGTTTGTACCAGCCATTCTGAAATCTATATTATCTGTTAGTGGAATGTTATGTTATGCTCATCATATATGCTCTAGTTTCTGCTTTTGAAAAACCAAAAAATTTCAACTCTCAAAATAGTGTGTAAGCAGTCAAGATTAAAAGTGGAAGCCAAAATGAATCAAGTGAGAATTTCAGTTATTATGCCTTACAATTTTCTTTTCCAATGACCTCTTATCAATTTTTGAGACTGGAAGAAAAAACTTGTGATAGCATTTCTATCTATAGTACATAATTGTGTATTTGCATGTTATTATGTTGGTGGATAACTCCATAAGTATTGAAGATCCATGAATACACATTTATAGGTAGCAAGGATGAAAAAATCCAAGGATCCGTTTGAGATTGCATTCGAGGAGCAAGAGGAATCACCACCAGAGTCGCCTGTTGGCCCTGATCATGAGAATGAAATACAAACTTCAGCTGAAGCCGATGTGATTGTTACTGGTGATTCAAACATGAATGCTAATGTTCATGCCACAGATCCTTCAACTTCAGCTGCTTCATCAGTTCCAGTGGGGACTGCCGGTGGCCCAGCTGGCAAGAACAAAGAAGATGATGATGAAGAAGAAGAAGAAGAAGAGAACATGGATGTTGAGCTTGGCAAGCTCCGAGCCAGTGGTGATCCTGATAAAACAGCTAAGATGCAGTGAGTTGACTAATGTAGTTAAATGAGTTTCTGAATGTCTTTTATGTTTAAATCCTAATATCTCATTCAGTTTCTAAGTTCATCTAACCTTATAACCTTGTTTCTTCTTCAGGGAAATTTTATCTCTCTTTACAGAGGAGCAAATGAGTAGGTACGAATTGTATCGAAGATCTGGATTTCAGAAATCTAACATGAGAAAGGTATGTTCTTTTAATGACCACCAATCATCAAGGCAGCCACCACTTCCATCTTCTCTAGAAAATAGAAAAAGGAACTAGTTTCACTAAATCTGATGTATATACTTTGAAATTATACATGATTTTCCTAAGTATTAAATATTTGCAAGAAATCATGGTTTAATCTCATTGGTATCAGAGAATCTTGAGATTATGTATTAATGTTTCTTAGTTTGTCTTAAGTGCAGTTATTAACTAGCATAACTGGAAGTGCTAAGATTTCTATCCCTATGGCTATCGTGGTATCTGGTATAGCAAAGATGTTTGTTGGGGAGCTTATTGAAACAGGTCTAATCACTTGTTCTATTAATCAAGGGCATCATGCTCTCTCTCTCTCTCTCTAGAAGTTAAGTTATACTGAAAGACACAAGGGGTTGGTTGCAGCAAGAGAAGTAATGACAGAAAGAAGGGATTCAGGACCAATCAGGCCATGCCACATCAGAGAAGCATATAGAAGACTAAAAGCTGATGGCAAGGTCCCTAAAAGATCAGTGCCCAGGATTTTCTGCTGAAAGATCAACTCCATGTACGTACTCTCACTTGTCTCCTTGTAGTGAAACAAACATTAAATTTAGAAATGGAAGAAAACGATTTACTAGAACGTTGTTGATTCTTGTCCCCTTAATTGCTTTTTTAATTGCTTGAGTCAGATAGTTCATTAGTTATGTTGTATTCATTTCTAATACATGATAATATGAATATAGGCAATAAAACATGATTTCTTGGGGCATGATCATCGTGACTTTTTTTTTTTGGTTATTAATTAGATTAATATATAATTAACTACCTTTCAATGTTTCAGTAGCACCAACCTCAAAAGTCAAATTGGATTCTTCAAGTTCTTTGCCAAGAGCAGAAATACATCATCAGCTGAATTCCCGGAAACCAAGGTCTCTTCCTGATTTTGCAGAAGAAATAAAGATAAAGTTTATGATCATCAGAAAAAACACGAGTTTGATGCTGAAGGGGTGAATAATGTAAATGGAATACTGATCACCTGTTGTTTCATTTTCATTCAATGTTTTTCCAATTCTTTGTAGGATAAATAGAGCTAGCTAATATTAGAGAAGAAATAGTAATGCATAGTTTCAGCTATTTTAGTCATAGGCTTGTGGAAACGAAAAACAGTTTCTAAGTTTGAAGCATATATAAATCAGCGGAATAATACTATTTCTATTCTTTACATGATCGAATTAGTCCTATGGTAATATGATGAATAAATGAAAATTTCCATTTTTGTTCTCAATGGGAAGTTCCTTTTCCAGCATGATGATAGGGCAAAGCATAGAACTTTATATTAAACTCATTGACATTTGCAGCATGGATATATACTCCCTTTTCCTTGTGTTATGATTTATGAATTGGAATTTAAATTAGTATCTAGTGGATGCAATTATACAAGTGAAGAATGAGCTACTTACAAGCAAATAATGAGAGTAAATTTTCCTTACAAAACTAGCAGGATATGAGAGATTCTATATGCCAGATTTGTAGAGTTGTAGAGGTAGCTTTAGCATGCATGGTTGCCATTGGAAAACAATTAATGCATCTGAATACACTATTCGCATTAATATCTACTATTGCTAGTGCTGTGCATATACAGAAAACTCAAAATCACCAAATCAAAGCATGAAATTAAAATGAAACTCTAGTTCTATCTTTAATTCTAAAAATAAAAAAGAAAGATAAAGGTGTGTCTTTATAAAGGCTTAACATGGTTATAATTTGTTTAGTGATATATTAATTTCACTAGTACATTCTAGCATCTTTGATCAAAGAACAAAAATATAACGAGGCCATTCCCATGGAAACTATCACCAGAAACTCAACACATCTATATTATACTATATCACAAGTTACACTAACCAGAAGTTACACAAGTACATTATAAATGATGTTTTGGATCCTAAGGTTGTAAGTTGATTTTTGTTACAGGAACCGATTCTCTTTCTCTCGAGTCAATGTAGATAAATACGGAAAAGCAGCTGTGAAACAGCCCATGGCATTTTGAAGGGACCAATGATATCTGCACAACAATGTTACCACATCCGTTCATTTTGAGCATTAATAATTGTACTATAGTAATATAATAATTATTAGAGAAAAAAAGTTTTTTAATCCTCTATGTTTGGCTCATTAGATTTTTAATTCTCTATCTTTCACATTTTAATTTTTAATCCTCTATATTTAAAAAATATCATTTTTAGTCTTTTTACCTGCAATAGTAGGTAGCTTTATTTTTAATTACAATTTAATTTTAACACAATTTTTTTTATTCAACTAACATGTCTAAATTAATATTAATAATTAAAAATTCTATTTTTCATTTCGAGACGAGTGAGTTAGAGTTTTGTGACTATGAGAAATAAATCAAGCATCAAAATAAATATTAAGCAATTAAAAAATTTGTTTTTCATAAATCATATACATTTCGTGCTAGAAACGAATAACACAAAACTAAAAAAAATAATGTTAATCATATTCTGCTACTTCTCAAATTACATCAATTTATCTGTTGGAGAATTTAACTAACAACAACTCCATGGATCATTTGGTGTAATTTGAGAGTTAGCAGAATATGATTAATGTCATTTTTTTTACTTTCGTGTTATCTATTTTCGGCACAAAATGTATAATTTGTGAAAAATAAATTTGTTAATTGCTTAATATCAATTTTGATGATAAAATGTTTTATTTCTCAAACTTACAAAACTCTAACTCACTCGTATTGGGATGAAATATATAATTTTTAATTATTAATATTAATTTAGATATGTTAGATGAATATAAAGAATTGGTGTTAAGATTAAAAATAATTAAGAAGAAAAAAAAAGTTACCTGCTATTATAGATAAAATGACTAAAAAAATGATATTTTGTAAATATAGAGGACAAAAAATTAAAAGGTAAAAAATAGATGACTAAAAATTTAATGAGCCAAACATAGAGGACTAAAAAACTTATAATTTATAAACATAAAGAACTAAAAATCAAAAGGTGAAAGATAGAAGATTAAAAATCTAATGAGTCAAACATAGAAGACTAAAAAACATTTTTTCCCTAATTATTAAGTGTTATTGTAGGCATTAGAATTCCCTGCAATAATATCATTATGGAGAGAGAGATGCATAATTAGGTGGGGTCAACCTATTTAAAAGATTTTTTTTTCTTTTTCTTTTCTTAACTTTTTTTGGTATTTTTTTAATAATTTATTAAAACACTCCCACTAACCCATTAACCAATAGAGATGTCCTTAAGAAGTGTTTTTAAATATTTTAATAATATATGTTATGTGATGCGTTTTTAAAAAAAGTACAAAATTAATCTTCAATAACATTCTTAGAGGAGAGAGAAAGAGATTCATGTCAATGTCATTCACCTTTTTCATCATTTTTTATATTATTTTAATATTATTTTTATAAAAACAAAAAGTAATGGTTGTGGATGCTCTAAGAACATTTATAATGGTTGACCAAATTTAGAGTTAAAGTTGCACTCTTCTTCCTCCACTTATTATCCACATCATTATTCCATTAACTATATTCACATATTTTTTAGGGTTAATTGCGCGAAATCCCCTTGTAGTTTAGAAAATCGGCTTGAAAACCCCTTGTACTTTCAAAAATACGCGAAACCCCCTTATGGTTTTCTAAATATAGCCCGAAATCCCCAACTTCGTTAAGGTTAACGGAAGTGCTATGCACGCGCTCTTCATGCGTTTTTTGGTGTTTTTTTTGACTTTTTTTGCTATAAAATGACATATTTACTCATTTTTTACTCATTTTTTACTATAATAAAACACTAATTCTTTTGTGGGGGGTTTCTTGCAATTGCAAACACTTTTTTCAAACTTATTTTCTACATTAACACCTATATATTATTTGTTTTTTTTTTCAATTAATTTTTTTACAATGTTAATTTTTTATTTAGTTATTTATTTTATTTTTATTAATGCTAATAGTTGGTATGTATTTTTTTTACTTTTGTTTTCTTCCATTCATTTTTTTTCAACGTTAATTTTTATTTAGTTATTTATTTTATTGTTATTAATGACAGTTGCTACGTATGTTTCTTTATTTGCTTTTGGTTTTTTCAGTTCATTTTTTACAATGTTCATTTTTTATTTTATTGGTATTAGTGTCGATTATTGATGAGAGGGATGTGGAAATATTTGATAATATATTATTTTCACATCAAATTAACCTTAAAGTGTAATTAACGAGACTCTAAATATAATTAGTTTACTATCTTGCTTCAAAAAAATTATTCGATGTTCATAAAAAAAAATTAGAAATTCATTAAATTTCTTGGAGAAATATAGATGATTAACGGCGTGAACAATGAGAAATATTGATGTTGAGGTACATCTTATTTTAGAATGAGAACCTGAAAATAGTACAAGGTATGTTCCAAGTTTTTTGATATAATCTTTTTTATCTTATGTTTGTAGTTACAAATTGGTATGTTCCAAGTTTTCCTGCATAATAATAATAATAATAATAATAATAATAATAATAATAATAATAATAATAATAATAATAATAATAATTATTATTATTATTATTATTATTATTATTATTATTATTTTGTTTATGATAAATTGGTATGTTAATTATTTCTTGGTATGGTTAATTTTTTGGTATGTTAATTGTTTCTTGGTATGGCTAATTTTGTTTGTTATACCTAACAATTATTAAATAATGAGTCTTTTATTTATTTATTTAATATTTTTCTTAATATCGAGTCTTATTTATTTAATATAATTTTCATAAATAGTTGAGTTAATAACAATAAAAACTTTAGCATTTTGAAAAAATCAACTAAAAAAAAGGTAAAGAAAGAAATATATGTATCAATTATTGCAAAACAATAAAATTAATTGAAAAAAAAAAGAAAAATCATCAATAACAATAATATAAATAACTAAATAAAAATCAATATTAAAAAAAAATTGAAATAAGCAAAAGTAAAAAAGAAACATACGTACTAAATGTTAGTATTAAAAACAATAAAATAAATAATTATATATAAAATTAACATTATAAAAAAATTAATTTTAAAAAAATTATACATAGTTGTTAATGTAAAAATTTAGATTGAAGGAAGTGTTTGCAATTGCAAGAAACTCCACACGAGAATTAATCTTTTAATATAGTAAAAAAAAGGTAAATATATCATTTTATATCAAAAAAGCCAAAAAAAAAAACACCAAAAAACGCATGAAGAGCGCGTGCATAGCACTTCCGTTAACTTTAACGGAGTTGGGGATTTCGGGCTACATTTAGAAAACCAAAAGGGAGTTTCGCGCATTTTTTAAAATACAGAGGGATTTCACGTTGATTTTTCAAATCATAAGGGGATTTCGCGCAATTAACCCATATTTTTTAACTCCTTCAATCATATCATTGGTTGGACACTATTTGAATATCTACAATCAAATCACATTTTTTGTTCAAATATGGTTAAATTTAATTTATTATTTTTAAATTTTTGGGAATATTATTATTATATTTATTTTGAGATTTTTTATTAACTAAAAGAGTTTCATATTTATGATTATTCAAATAAAGTAAATTTTAATTTCTTAAACTTTTGATTTTTCAATATATTGTAAAAAAATTGTATTAATTCTTTTCGTTTTGTTTCGATAAATTATTAAAAAAATCAATTTATTCTATATTTGAGAAAATATGTATTCAAAATTGAGCCAATAAAAAAAAATTGCTATCTCAAAAAATTGAATTTTGTTTTTCAAAAAAGAACATATCAAACGGATATATTTTTCACATTGGAAATGAATATATAGGAATTAAAAAAGAAAAGGAAGTACTCCCTCCGTCCCGTGATAAGTGTCACACTTTCCATTTTTGGACGTCCCAAAATAAATGTCACATATACACTTACTAAAAATGGACATAAAAAAATTCCTTTTATTTACATTATAATAGTATATCCCACTACCTCTCTCCTTCCACTTACATTATAATAATATATCTCACTACCTCTCTCCCCCCACTCACATTTAAATACAATAATTCTTAAAAATAGGGTCGAATAATAAATGTGACACTTATCACTGGACGGAGGGAGTAATATTTATCCAAAATTCAACCAATAAAAGAATTAATAAAAAAAGCAAAAAAAAAAAAAAAACTAAAAAGGCACTGACAGATACTATATGCTTTGGACGCGTCTGGATAGAGAGTGCGTGACACGTGCCTCTCACAAGGCAACATGCACTCACGCGCGTTCTACAAATTTTTTTATTATTATTATTTTGGATTAACCTGGCATAACTCACACAAAGACATCACCATCACACCACTACAATGGCATCCAGCTATAGGTAGCTTACTATAACCAATATTTTTGAGACATTGTAAATGCACTAATCCCATAGAGTTGTACCATATGCCACAAATTATGTAAGCAATTATATAATATTAATCTAGCTCTGTTCTAAAAATCAGCCGCTAGCTAACCGTATCGATTTTTGCCTATTCGGTCATTTTAGGTACTAGGTGGAACAATTCGGCTCTATACGGTTTTAGGAGCCAAATACTTTTTTTTTTAATTTCTTTCCTTTACATTTTTTACTTTTTTTTTTTTTCACTTTTTAGCAAAATAATGATATTATTAATGTATTATAGTCTTCATCAAATTATTATTAATTAATTAGATATAGATAAAAATTTCACAAATTGAAAAATACAAATAAAAATAATTTTATAAATGAGATATGATGTTTTTACTTGTCCTCCTACATAAAACCAAAACAATATAATATAAGAGCTCCAAAAATATTTTGTAAGGATAAAAAATTAAGAAAAATAGGTAAAATAATAAAAAATCTATTTAATTTAGATACGACGCCTAGGCGCCGCCTAGGCATCCTAGGCGCTAGGTGCCAGTCAAGCGCCTAGCGAATTTTAGAACACTGCATCAGAGATAACTTTTATTCATTTATATCATAAAAGATAAAAGTTGATCATTTTTTACCACTTTTTTTGAACACCTCACATGTTAACAGTGCAATAATGTGATAGGTGATTGGTATGTCATTAGTAATTGTCACATGATAACAATTGAAGGAAATATTGCACAAAAAATAGATATAAGAGCTTCCATTTTCGTAAAACCCTATGATTTCAAAAAATAAAAAAATTAGACAAATTTAATTTTATTTTCGTGTATCCTATGATTTCAAATTAAGTCTCTCAATTATGACCACCTCTTTTACCGTGTGATTTGATGTGTGATGGTTATTTGTACTTTGTGGTATTTTGGGCATATATTTATAATGAGTGGTAAAAAGGGATCAATTTATATGAGATGTGGTATAATGGGCCAGACACCCTGATAACTTGCATTATTTGATGCATTTCGAGGCTTATTTCATATCATTTTGTGTTAAAAAAACACGCAATCGTGATATTTTATATAGATTTCATTATCTTTTTAAAATTTCACATATTTGCTTGATTTGAGAGAAATTTGATAGATTTTAACATAAAGTGAAAGCTTAATCGGTTGAAAAAGCCAAGTTGGACTTGAAATATGAACTTTTGGAACACCCGTATATCAACTTTTGAACTCTCATATCCATTATCCACGAAATACATCTTGAGAGCAATTAAGGAAGTAAGAAATTGAAAATTCGAGATCAAAGAGGACAACCAATCGCGAATTTACTAAATTTTCTTTGATTTTATTTATAATTTTTATCATGTTGTCTTGTAATTTATTTTGCTTTACGAACAAGATTATTGGCTAGAGATCTCGTGATCTTAGGGCACGCGAGTAGTTCTATGGATATTTTGTTGAAATTCTAGTTTTAATCTTTCATATAAATCCATAATATCTTATTCATGCTTCTTCGTGCTTATTCCATGTATGAATCCTAATCAATGCATGCTTTAATTAATTGGATTGAGATCAAGAGAAGATATGTAATTATAGATTTGAGAATACATGACTCAATTAATTGCTAGATCGAGAGGTTTGTAATAATTATGGTGATAATACAATCTTATGAGCTTTTGGGAGTTGGTTATTAACTGCGAGGTAGAGATACAAACATTAATAATCAATCTACAGATTAAGTTGCTCGAGGAGAGCTTAATCTATAATCGCGATTGCTCACATAAGATAATTTGGATTTGAGTTTGATTTTGCTCTAGATTAGTAAACTTGATTGAAGTATAATGAAATTGTAGTCTTAAGATTCTTGTTTGAATCTTGATTTTCTTGATATTTGGTTGTTTTGATTTTTAATTTCATTTATTTGTTTTAGATTTAGGATAATTAAAATCAATTCTAGCCTAAATAAAATTAGGTAATAATTGGGTAACTAACATTATTCTAATTCACTAGTGTCTGTGGGATCGACCTTAGTCACTCTATTTATAGTTGACACTATTCATTTACAGTAAAAAGAACTAGAAAATAGGTTCGAACACACCCATTTATAATTATGAAAAAATGTGGCTTTAATTATTTGATAGATAGGACATAAGAATAGAAAAAATATGTGAAAATATCTAAATTCTCATGTCCACCAATGACCATGGACTTCTTTAACGTGAATTTAATTGGGCCACATGTCCTCAATTGGGCTGATTCAGGATTCTTTTATTTTTTATCTCTTCATCACAGAACTTAACCCCCGATCCCCACCACTCTGCATCTCCGTCGTCAAACAGCCGTCGTCGCTCGCCGTTAAAGCGATTAAATAATCCACAAGCACCAGTAGTCGTCGTTCGCCGCCGTTTCAATTGCCGCCTGAAGTGCGTTGCTAACATTGTTGGTTAACTCTTTCCCTTTTCCTTACATACATACTTCATAATTTCTTCACTTTGCTGTTTATATTTTCATTGTTGTTTTAATTTATGGTTTTGAGTTTGCTGTGGATTGTTTGGTTAGATCATGAGTTTTTAATGACTAATGACTTCATTTAGAAATTCATTTTGTATAGTAATCACAAAATCAAATATATTTGCAAATGAACCTTCAAATATGGAAACATTGTTTTGTATGGATCTCTTAATACAGGCGTAATTACATGTCATTAAAATAATGATATTAATTTTGGCCGGACCTTGATAGTGATCACAGGTGAGTATTATTCGGTTAAAAACTTAAAACTGAAAAATTGTATCTAATCGAACCAACCCGAGCTGAGTCGAACAATGCATTTGGATCGATTTTTAAAATTTCTGTTTAGTTTTGTTTTGACAAAATTTAGTTTTTCCGGTTCAGGGTTTTGAGAGAATATTGCCAAAATAAGGTTTGAATCAATGTTTAATACTACTAAATACTATCACTTATAGGCTTTGAACAAATAAGATTTGTTCCAAAAATATTGCCCAAAAGGTTCCGCCCTAAAATTTGGTTACAACTGAATAAGTTCAGTTCAGCTGATATTCGATTTTACTTCTCTTTTTTAAGTTGGATTTAAAAAAAAATTTACATCCCTTTTTTTAGTTGGATTTAAAAAAAATGATAATTAGGATTTCGATCTGTTCTATTTGGTACCAATCGATACTTACCCTTAATAATGATACTGGTGGATTAATAATAGATACATCTTTTGATTTACAAGTATATATATAAATTTTGTAACCTTGATTTTAAAAAAAAAATTACACATGAGCCCATCCTCTCATGGAAACTGCACTTGTGGGTCTCTGCGCATTAAGCCCACAAAAGCGCGATGTGGGCCCAAGCCTACCTATTTTCCTTTTTCAAAATTTCCATTCTCAATCTCTTCTTCACAGATAGAGATGTAAATAAACCAAGTCGTTTGCGAACTATTTGCGGTTTGGTTTGATAAATATTCGTTTGAGATCGTTCGTTAAGCTTAACGTCCCAAGTTTCAAGCTTGATAAGTTATCGAGCTCGAAACTCGTGCCTAGACATATTCGACTTGATAGTTCGCAAACATGTATCGAGCCAAACTCGAGCCTAAACATATTCAACTTGATAGTTCGCGAACATGTTCGTTGAGTGAACATGTTTGTTAAGTGGCCATTCGCGAACATGTTCGTTAAATGAGTTCGTTTATAGTTCGCAAGCCTATTCGTTTAAAGTTCGCGAGTCTGTTTGTTTATATATTTTATTTAAATATGATTATGAATTTTATAAGTTTTTGAAATTTAGATAAATACAATTAATTAATAATTAATAATCAGAAAAAAAATCTTTAACCAATCCAAAACGTTATGGATAGGAATCTAACACAAAACCCCCATTATATAAATAAATTATACTACCACCAAACCAATTTATGCTCTCTTTAATTTACCTGTTAAACCTTTATTTAATTTATTACATTTTAAAATATAAACATATTAATAATTAAATTCAATATAATTTACTTATTTCTAATATATTGCTTGAAATTTTTTGAAATTTTGATATTAATGATACAATTTACCAATATATTATCTTAATATAAAAGATATAATGCTTCAAGTATAATTATATTGATGTTTCAAGTGTAATCCCATGATCAACATAATAATTTAGAATTTTGGTCTTGAAAATAAGTATACAAATATATGCTTAATAATATATTCATAATGAGTATAAAAAATTTATACAGTCCAAAATAAAAATAAAAATCTAATTTCAACATATCTTAGAAAAACTATATAATTTTTTTCCAAATGCCTTAAAGTTAGAATTTCTCAATTTACAAAAGTTTTTTGAACAAAAATATAGATCGATTATCTTAAATTCTGTAGTTTAATTTAAAAAAGGTGTAAAAATAAGTAAAAAAGAGTCAATACAAAAAGTGTTGTAATTTTGATATAATCATTATCACCATACTTCAAAAGTGGCTTTTCGAGAGTGCAAATCTCATCACCATATTCTACCATCTAAAAAAATCAATAATCAAAATAAATAAACCCTTAACAAATAATATTTAATTTTGAATATGAAAAAAATTATAGAAAATATAAAAAATATAATTTTATATCCTGTATTTAAACTCGGCGTAATATTATTAAAATGAATAGTGAATCGTCCTTTCAAAACATTAGTTTTGTAATTACCTAAAATACATTAATGATATGTTATAGAAAGACATCAAACCATAAACATGTGCATATCTACATATGTATCAAAATTCAAAATCTTTATATAAGAATAATGTATGTATATACCAAAATATCATGTATTTATATGAAATATAATTAGAAAAAATTTAATGTGAACTTGTATTGCAATAATTTCATATAGTTTATTCATTTAATTATTCATATATTTGCAAACTCAAATAGGTATATAAGATATACTCTACATTTATATGTGTGTGTATATATATATATATATATATATTTATTATATAATTATTATATTATGATCAATAATATTGATTTTGAAAAAGATAGCTTGTAAATTAGTATTACATTTTGCAAATACTGTTTTAAGTCAATATTTCTACAATTTAGATATTTTAGATTTCAAACAAATTCATTAGTTTATATAGTTTTAATTCAAAATTAGTTGTAACATAAATAATTATTTGATATCATAATACTCAATTAATTATTGAATAACTAATTGATTTGAAAAACAAACCATAATGAACTTATATGTGTATTCGAAAAAATAGTCAAAAGGCAAGATATTTAATTGATACATATACTTTTTTTATTATTATATACATATCAATTTATATTTCTTACCATATATATCATTGAAAATATTTGTCAGTAAAGTTAGATTATTATATACCATTTATATTTATTACACAAAATTAATATATTTAGAAATTTACAATAAACTCAATTAATATCACAAAAAAACCTATATATATATAATAACAATTACCCCCTAAAAATAGTAATGCCAAAAGTTTTCCCGCCCATTTTCACTTCCTAATTATAGAAATTTTATTAAATATTAAATATTTAATTTTTTGTTATATTAATTGAATTTATGGTAATTTCCAAAAAATATTGATTTTGTATAATGAATATATATGGTATACAATCAAATCATTATATATATATGGACAAAATATATACATATATATGTATAATAATAATAATAATAATAATAATAATAATATTTTAAATGATAATACTAATAATAATAATAATAATAATAATAATAATAATAATAATAATAATAATAATAATAATACAATAGTGATCCAAACAAATTTTTAATTTTTTTTTATAATTAGATGATATTTAGAACATTATTTTATTACTAATCTCAATCATTAACTAAAAAAAGTATAATTATATTTTTGTATCTAGATAAGATGTACAATTATTTCATTTCTTCATCATTCAAATGGTTGTTTTCAACATACTTACAATTCTGGCTAATATCCCCTACAACTGGATAACACTTATAATTTAATAATAATAATATAACAATACTTATTATAATCTATATATATATATATATATATATAATAACAATTACCCCTCAAAATAGAAATGATAATATTTCTCCGCCCATTTCTAATTCCCAAAAGTAGAAATGCAATATTTATTATTTCATAATTTATAATTACAAAAATTATTGTATTAAACATGATTATATATGGTAATAATATCATCTATGATACTGACAAAATCTTAGAAATTATAATCTATATATGGTATATGAATGTTAATATGATTTCATCTAATAAATGCTTAATTATTGCTATAATAAATATTAAAGATATTATGTTGAATAAATTAAAAGAATACAAATGAATGAATTTCAAAAGAATTTTAAACCATCAAAGTAAAAAAAAATATATAAAAAATTATCGCTAATGTTGTAACCCCCTCCCCCTAATTTTTGTCTATATATAGAAGAAGATTTATAACAAAAGCAAAAAAAAAAAAATTCAAATTTAAGTTGACTTACTATAATTTCACCAATATGTAAAAATGTGATTCAAATAATTTTATGATTTTTATTATGTATGTAATTATAAATAGATTTATAAAATTCATAATTTGATATATATATATATATATATATGATTTTTTTTATATGTGGTCTTAATTATTATTCATCTATAAATACATGTCAACTATAAGTATGTACATCTTTCACTTCACTTCGTCTTTTCAAGATAAATGATCGTTTTGTTTTTCGTTACAATAACCATTATTTTGATGAATATGACTCATGTTTTTAATGTTGTCAATGGTATCAATACCTTCTGTAATTTTGTGGGCACTAAAATTTTGTTTCGTTAGATCACATGACATTATTCCATACATAAATAAAAAAAGATGTTTATAGTTATGACTTCAAAGACCAAGAGGTAATTATGCGATATTGTTTTGTTCAATATATATATATATATATATTTATTTATATCACCTCAATAAATATATAATAATCAAGTTACTTAGCATATATAACATAACATAAATTATCTACTTCTATAACTGTATTCCAAATATGTTGAAAAACTTAATAAAAATCACATAATTTTTATTTGACAAATATGTCATTTATAATACTCCAGTTTACTATATCTAGTTAAACAATACTAATAATATGACACAATGTTTACATAATTTAATTATATTAAGTAGAAAATTATTGTATAATCTTATAAAAATAATATAATAATAAAAATGATGATATCTTTGAAGCATTTACCTTATCTATGCTATATTAATTCTTTTTTAAAAATCATAAAGATTATTTATTGTACAAAGATTTTTAATATATATATATATATATCTTGAATATAATAAAAGAATATATATATATATATATATATATATATAATATGATATATTATTGCATACAATTAATATTATAAATAGGAAGTATAAAACTTATGAACTTATATATTTTCTATTAAAATCTAAAAATTAAGTAGATGAAAATATCATTTATAAAAAAATTATATAAAATTATATCATTTATACTTATAAAATATTAATAAAACTCACTTTTTATGTCCATTTGCCGGATTATATAAATAAATCTTCAATATTAATCTTGAAGAATAGAAAGTCATTGCTATTTATAAGGGTGATAATATGTCAATGATTTTTTTTTTCATATATCTTTTAAATACTTTGAATTTTTAATTATGAAATTTCATTGTCATCTATATAAAACCAACTAATCTTATTTCCACTTTCTAAACTAAAAATACAAATATTTATTATTTTATAATTTATAAATTATAAATATTCAATTTTGCACAATTTATGTATATCCATAAATCATTTTGCGGTATGAAAATCATTTTGTATATACATGAAAATTGAGAGAGAAAAAAAACATGATCATATTTGATATGTTATAAATGAGTGACACTTCTGTGCACAAGGTGCACAAATCCAGATCCGTGCACAATAATACTGTTATATTATATGAAGTAATACGGTTATATTATATGAGTAATACTGTTAAAACTATATATAATATAACAGTATCACTCATATAATATAACATTATTACTTCATATAATATAATAGTATTGTTGTGCATAGATTTGGATCCGTGCACCTTGTGCACAAAACTTTTTGCCGTTATAAATTTATCATGATTTATGTAAATAATGTACTAATATCATGCTAAACGTTCATAAAAATTGTGAATAACATGTTGTACCTAAATTTATATCATTATATATATCCACGAAAAAATTAGCAAAAAATATATCTCTTTTAATGTAAGAATAAATAATGTTTCATCCATGATTAAAAAAAAAATTGTAAAACAATTGGAGTCTCTCCCCAAAAAGGGGGGAGCATCAAGTTTCTAATTATATGAACAATGATAAAATATTTTCCTTTCTATTGTCATATAGTTTCATGGTTTTAAACTTATTAGATTTTGAAATGTTTATCATCAAATATGATTTTTCTAAGAGATAAATTTTAATTTTAGAGCATTTGGAAAAAAAATTATATACAATAATATCATTGTTTTTACACTCATTATGAATAAGTTATTAAACATATATTTGCATAATGTTTTTTTTTCCAGGTCAATTATGACAAAAACAAATAGTAAAGTAGCCAAACAACGTATGATGAAAATATGAAATATTCAAAATTGGTAAAATATATGAGTAGTACATTAAATAGAAATAACTTAAAAGAACTATATTGTTTTTTATGATCACCATTTTTATATTAAAAAATTACTAACACTTGAAATTTATTTGCTACATCACACATGTACCAAATGAGGTAGAAATATTATTGAGAATTGATTATAATTTTTAATAATACCGTCATTTTACACTCATTATAATGAATAATCTATTAGCATATATTTGCATAAGCTTTTTCCAAACTAATTGTGACAAAAAAATTAGTAATAAAGTAGTCAGATAATGTAAGATGAAAATAAAAACTATTTAAAATTCATAATTTATATGAGTAGTATATTAAATTGAAATAACTTTGAAGAAGTATATTGTTTTTCATAATTAACATTTTTATATCTAAAATTTATTGACATATGAAATATATTTGTCCATACGTCACACAGATACAGAATGAGATTGAAATATGATTGAGAACTTGATTTTTTTTTTTCATAAATTAAAGTTTTCACATTAAATCGAAATATTTCAATTTATTGGTCGTACATCACACAAGTAATAAATTAGACTGAAATTCATCCAAGCAATTTATTATTTTCCATGTACTACATTTTTTTTTATCTAAATATATAAATTGTAAAATTTATATGTCTGTGCATCGCATGTGACTTATATTAGTAAAATATAAATTTGATGAAATTTCTATTATTAGGAAATGAATATAGACGGGAAATTTTTGGCATTTCTATTGTTAGGGATAATAATAATAATAATTATTTTATATATATATATATATATATATATATATATATATATATATATAGATTATTTCTCAATGTTTCAATCATCGATGGATGAAATCTGGAAAGAGGAGGAAAAAAGTTGAATTGACAGTTCTACCCCTGTGGAAACACCGAGAAGCCTGAGTGAGGGTTGTAAATTGTAACAGAGGATAAGGACAGAGACTGAGAGAAGTAGAACCTGGAACGCGATTACAACTCCTCCTCGTTCGAAATCAACTGGAGCTCATCGCCGCCGCCGCAGGTTCGCCGCTAATCTCTCTCTCTCTCTCACACACACACACAGAGAGAACAGTCTTGTCAATTGACGATTCAGTGCCCTAATTTAATGATTTCAAATTTTACTGCAAAGATCTTATGCAATTTAGGCGAATGCAATTTTAAGAGATTTAGGACCTTTATTATCTGACTTTATTATCTGATTTTGCTTCTATCGAGAGATTTAGGTACGATTCTGATGAGTAATAGACTAACATATACAATGATCGCTTACTGTGTGTATCTTTAAATTTTGGATACTATATTTGGTGTATCAGTGCCTTCCTTGAGCAGTATGATTTCGGTTGCTATTGTTAAATCACAGTACACCAGATACAGTTAGTTGCATTATGAGGACACTAATGAATGAATAGAAAACATTAAAAACCAGTGGCAATTCTAGGAATAAAGTTTAGGAAAAACAATGAATAAACTGGCAGGAAGGTGGTTACTACATCCTTCATAGAAAGACACACTCCTAATAACATGTGCCAATCCAAGAATCTAGAGTGTGGGTTAACAGAACATGAGAGCATTAGTGTTAAACAACTTTCAAACTCGAGCTCGAACTCTAATTTTTTCGAGCCGAACTCAAGCTTGAACTATCGAGCCTGTATTCGAGCTCAATTTGAACTTCCAACGAACTTTGGTCGAGCCGAACTCAACTTTGAATAAACGAGCTTTATTCAAGCCCATTTCGAACTTTTCACGAACTTTTATCGAGCCGAACTCGAGCTTAGTTCGTTTAGCTTGTTATCGAACTTTGTTCGAGCCGAACTTGAACAAATATCGAACTCAAAATTTTGATGTCGAGCCGAGCTCGAACTCCATTTTTAAAGTTCGTAACGAACTCGAGCCAGTGATATTCGGCTTGGTTCAGCTTGTTTACATCCCTATTCACAGAAACCCGCTCGAACAAAGATTTCGCGTTCAATCTTAGGTGCTCATCACTGGATTCCTTGGCCCATGTAATCAATTAAGATTCTTGCTTTCATCTTCATTTTTGTTTCCTAATTGTGGAATTATGAATTGGTTGCAGGTAATTGAGTTTAACGTAAAGAAGCAGAGAGAGTTGAGATAGGTTATGGCGGAGTTGAGCTTGGGGGTGCTCATAGATATCGTTGATGAAGAATGGATGAGAGATACTCTGCCTGATGATGGTATTTCTTTCTCTACCTTCCCTTTTCTTCTTAATTATTTCAACTGAAATTAATCTCTAATTAGGGTTTCATTTTTTCAGATCTTCCATTGCCCCCTGTTTTTGCTTCTAGGACTGATGACACTGAAGATTCAAGTATCTTCCCTTTCTAACTATTCTTTCTACTTATTTGAGCTTTTTATTTTTTATTTTTTCAAAATCTAAATGAGACTTGAAGTTGGTGTGAATTAATTATCTGAGATTTGAAAATAACTTGGAACTACTTTGTGAGAATTTTTTACCAATGTTGAGTGTTTTTACTTTGTTAACAAGAAATGTTAGTTGAATTGTTAGTTTCATTAATGAACACTAGGCAATGTTTGCAAACACATGTACCTTTGATCATAAATCAATAGCTGGTGAGAGCATTGTAATCTAAGAAGATAACATTGTCCATTGTGCACGAGATTATCTCCATACGTTGTTTCATCTCGTGTTCCTAGTTAACCGCCATATGCTATGCGTTTTTATGACATCATTAAGATACACACGACATGTATTGAAATATTAGAATATGAGAAAAATATTATTTGCATAAGAGGATCCAGATTGTGTCCAAAGCCTATGTCCATTCAATTTGAGGTCTACATTAGATTGGTGTGTTTGATGAGGCTCCAATATCATAAGACACCTTAATCTGAATAATGACATTTTGTATATAAGGACAATGCTCATAGTCCTTGTATTCTTCATCATCGAATATTAGTTTTCAAACATATACGTTTCATTAATATTGGTGTTCTTTTTTGCTGTCTTGCTTTTGATATTGAGACATTATTTTTCTTTCAATGTTGTGGATCATAATATATTGCTTAGAGCTTGAATAATAGCTGTACAAAAATCAAACAACATATCGATTTCTTTGGTCATTACATGTTTTGTTTTCAATGATGGGATGTGTATAATGAATTCGTTTGTTTTCTCAGATCAGGAAACTCAACCAATTGAGACTGATACTTGGCATGATCTAGCACTGGGTAACCAATGAGGTGTACGACACGATCGACCTTGCTTCATCAATATAGGTTATAGCTTCTGAGATTGGCTAGTCCTACATTTCTCTTTATCATAGATATATGGTTCATACAATGCATTCATGCTTTGAGATTGTAGTTGTCATGTGTTGATAATTTGGATTTAAAGTGCTCTCTTTTATAAGCCATATGAGTACCTTGTTCGTTACCTTTTCTACTCTTCACAATTTATTTTTTCTGAATATAGCAAAAATATCGAAGTGGTTGTGTTACACTTGAGGTAGAATTTGTCCAAAATATCGTGAATTTTGAAAAAAAAAAACAAATTTTTATTTCTCATTTGATTAACATTTTTTTTTAATCTAGTTCCTCAATCATTATTTGAAGGTCCAAGCATATATTAAAAAAAAAAAAAATTGCATCGTGAAACATTTGAAAAGATATAGCAACATACCAATAATACATATATGATATAGCTGCCTATATTATCTTGACAAGTATGACATTCTACCTTCCGTATTTGAACTTGTATATCATCTATTTAATACATTATATTTTGAGTATCCTTTTTGAGGAAATATACCTGTATTCCACAAAACATATAGTGTATTATCCTTTTTATCACTAAATATAAGTTTATTATCCTTTCTACCACAAATTAGGTTAAAAGTCAAAATTTCCTTATATGTCACATTGAACAATGATATTGAAGTGATGGTTGATTGATATATCAATCATTAAATGACTAAATGCACATAATTTTCGAGTAAGTCTTAGAGTATCTACAACGACTCTACCCAAAATTTAGGTATTTTGGTGCCACATCACTGCCACCTCAAAAATAATAAAATATCTACCTTTAAACAAATATCTTACCAACCATTCTATTCAAAAAGTAGCTATTCATGATCTTTATCAAATCACTCATATATTTTGTACATCTTTATTAATTTACCATCTCTATTTATTTTATTTTATAATAAATAAAAAATCATAATATTTCAATTGATGTAATTAATTTTTTAATTTTAATTATTTATTTAATTTAGTAAAACATAAAATAAAATTGAACAATATATTGTTAAATTTATTGAAAACAAATAAATGGAATAATACAATAAAAAAAAGACAATACATTTATAAAAATTGCAAAATAACAAAATATTCGTCAGAAGATAAATTGATATTTAGCTAATTATTGCCGAATCTTGTCCATACATGCTCAATCAAGTCGGCTCGAAATTGATGATGTTTCTCTCTATCACGTAGTTGAAAATTCCTCATGAGGTAGTCAATGAATGCTTTATTGGGTCCTGGAATTGCTTGTGGAGCACTAACAGAGTTAGAAGGTTCGTTTGATCAATCAGATGCTGTATCTCCTTCATTCTCAATTATCATATTGTGTAAAATAATGCAAGTGTACATGATATCGTTCAAGTTATTCTTGTACCAGAAACAACTTGGACCTTTAATCATTGCCCAGCGAGCTTGAAGCACTCTAAAGGCCAGTTCGACATCCTTTCCAGCAGCTTCTTGCATTTCCTTGAACTTCTTTCTATTTGGATCTTGAGGACATTGAAAGCTCTTCACAAAAGTTGTCCACTCATGATAGATTCCATCTGTAAGATAGTATCCTTGATTATATTGCATACCATTTATTGTAAAATTAGCAGGTGGAACACGTCCTTGTAAAACGTCGTTGAATAAAGGAGACTGGTTGAGCACGTTGAAATCGTTATTCGATCTTGCAACTTGTTGTGTGAAATCGCAAGTGTACGATATCGTGACAAGTAGTAAAATGATAAATCAAGTATCATTCCCACAGGGACTAATTAAACCAGACAAGTACCAAAATAGGGTAAGAATTAATCTATTCAGACAATCAATTAATGAGAATTTTCACTAATAAACTAACTGATGCACTTCAAACAAAATACGCAAGAATTAAGAAAGCAGGTTCGATCAAATATGAAGAAAACCTAGGGCTTCTGACTTCACCATAACCATTCTTATGCAAATTGATTCAATCAATTGATTCTAATTAATTTACGTTGTTGACAATCAAGTTCTCTAATGCAATTGCTAGTCTTTCTCAAGCACCAACAAATATACCCTAGTAAGATAATTCTTATCTCTCGATCTCGAATCTATCAGACTAGGATTCATTAAACTCTCAAGAACTCTATGGTAATTGCACAAAACCTGCAAATATCTCTATCTTACAGTGTTTTATGGCATTCTAATTTAATGGCAGAAATAGCTATCATCTCTTGATCTCAAGCCAGATCCCTAAATCATGCAAGAATTGGCCAGATAATTGCAAGCATTAATAACAAATTAGAACACTCAACAATCGCAAAATAATCGAGAATCAATTATCAAGAAATCAAATATGCATATTCATGGCTAGACTACATCATAAACCCTAGATATGGAAATTAGTTCATGACTAAACTAAAAGAGAACAAAAAGACAATAAATTCCATATCCCAAAAGTAATCAAGTACAAAGGAGAAGAAAAACTCAAGATGATGTGTGTTCTCCTCTTTTTGCCTTCCTCTGTTCTGTGTTGTGCGTCCCCTAGGTCTAAGATAATGAAAATATATATATCAGATTCTTTCCTAATATAAGAAGTCTGAATTAAAAGAATCCCTAAATTAGAATAATTTCCGCGCCTTGCAGGACGCGTCTTCAGAATTTCAGGACACGTCTTGCACTTCTCTTGATAGCTGCTAGTTGCTTCTTCAGTATTTTGAGTGTGACTTGAGCAAATGGACTCCAAATCACCTGATTCTTTCACCATTAGATCCATAACTTAGAGGTCTACAACTTTTAAGTTCATCATGACACTAAAATCTGATTGAATCTCATCCGAATTATGCCTCCAAGATCAGCAACCTGCACCAAGATATCATATTTGAACTCATTCTTTGTCTTCTCTAGCTTAAATCATCTCCAAGCCTTCCAAACTCTAAAAACCTGCTAAAACACACAAAAGTAGATGTAAATGACCATCCAACAACAGAAAACAAGTGAAAATCCAAGTAGAAAACGATAGATAAAATGGTACAAAACCAACTTATCACAACTCCAAAGTAAGCATGCCATATCCACAAGTCTACAGACGCGACTGCTTCAAGCATGATTGTTGGGATGCCGTGATCACCTCTTGTGGATATTCACCGAATACTTCAATCACACATCGGTAAAAAATAATAAACAATCAATAGCGGTTATTTCAGCAACTCGTAGGTACTCATTGTAATGGTCGGCAGGACCACCATATGCTAGTTGCCGTATGGCCACCGTGCATTTTTGAAGTGGTGAGAAACATCTTCTTCCAGCTGCATCGACCCTCCACTGAAAATATTTATCGTGGGACTCTAATGCATTAACTATGAGCAAGAATAAATCTTTACCCATTTGAAATCACCATCGAAACATGTCACTACCCCAAGTCAGATTTTCTGAGAAGTAATCATTGAAAAGTCTAGCGTGTGCCCCCTCATGATCTTGTTCCATATATGTTCTTCGTTTTCTGGTTATACTAGAAGAACTCTGTGGTATGTCGAAAAATGTCTGTTGTTGTTAGAGTAACGCCGAGTATTCTTTATCGATAGTGTCATCCATTATGAACTCCTTGAGTCTGTCGCTCTCGTTGGAGAATGAGTTCGAAGATGAATACATGTTTGATAATTTGGAAATAAAATTGTGAATGGTGAGAAAGACAATGAATTTGTGTAGTGGTAAATCTAAAAGTGTGGTAAATCAATATATAATGTGATTTCCAACGGCTAGTTTTCCAACGGCTAGTTTTCTAATGGTTAGTTTTCTAACAACTAGTTTTGCAACAATTAATTTTATAATGGAAGATAGATACATTACATAAAAGCAGAAAATTACATTACATAAAATTTAAGGAAACTACAACACACATAATTAAAACAATAGGTAAATAAAATTACAAGCCCCAATTATTCTTTATCTGATCACACATGTGGAGATGTATACGTAGTTGTTCATATGTCATCTTTGAGGTATCCCTCATGAGGATTTTGTACACACGTGTTTTAGCGAGACTAACTATTGTAGATAGTTTTGTTATGTTATACCCCTCTAAATCAGCTAGTTTTTCATCAACTTTCTCTTGACTTTGTTCGGCCTTGTTTGATTTTCCTTTACCCTTTGCCATTCTCTTAGCCGTTTTTATCCCATTGGATAAATGTGCGCTATATTGGAATCCTCATTAGCGCTAAACTCGGTGTTGGTAGACGAATTGTATGCTTCAGACGAAGAAATTTTTATCTTTTTTGTACCACGAGAATCATCATCTGGATCTGCAAACTTGGGATTGTCTTTGAAAACCATCTAGGATCCCACATGCTTAAAACCTTGCTTCTCATGGAATTGTGCATACATTTTTTGTGCCTTTAGCATAATATCTGCATCACTTAAACCGCTCCCCAATTCTTCTTTTCCTTAATGTAAGTTGCATTAAATCATTTGCATTTTTTCTGAATGGTATAAAAATGTGACTTTAGTACGACCCATGTTTTCAACCGTGTGTTGGCTGGACGATTGTTGTTGTACGCATCAGCAATCCAGATCCATATTTGTTGCAACTTTTGAGCATTTTCTACCACCGAATCAGTGCTAATATCTAGCCAACAACTTACAAGAAGCTCGTTTTCTGCATGAGAGGACACTGTCTTGTGAGGTAACTCATGAGTGTTGACCTCTTCGGCACTTGAAAGATCGGCAACGAGGTTGATATTCTCTAGGCCTATTGGAGAACATTGTGGTGAGAAAGGAGATGATCTTTGAGAAGTTGGAGTTGGAGAGTCTTTGTTAGTGCCGGATCCATCCGTACTGAATCTCCTTGATGAGTTTGAACCTATGACCGGAGGAACTTCATATGGAGGATGCGACATGAAGGGGAATTGCAGTGGATACATATAATATAGTGGAAAGTTTCGACCTTCTGAGAAATTTGGAGGATGTATAGGAAAATTTTGGGAACTAGCATCTTCAGGACGGATGTGAAAATTTTGAGGATGGATATTATTATTTTGAGAAGATGTATTTTGTCCGAAATTGAAAGAATTAAACCAATTCATCCAAGAATCTTTATCCATTATATGAATGAGATGTGTAAGAGTGTTTAGAAATTGATATTTGAAAATTGTAAAAAGTGATAGAAAATTGTTGAATTAGATCATGTATTTATAGTGGAAAGATTCTTAATTTAACAAAAAAAATATTTGTTGGATATATAGCCATTTCTAAATGGCTATAAACGGGTAGAAAATAAGTGCAACTTTTTGAACTTGAAGAAGGGAAAAAAAAAAAAACAAAAAACGGCTACAATTTAAATTTGAAAATTCATAAATAAAAAAAAATTATTAAAAGGCAAAAAAATGCTACAGTAATTAAAGAAAGGAAAAAAAATTATAAATGGCGCGGACCCCACACCTACTCGCGCGTGGAGGTCACACGCCAATATTCTTCTCCATTTTCTGTGTGTGTATGCACTCCCCTTCTCCCTCTCTCATTCTTTCTTTCTTCTTCCCTTCTCCCTAGGTAGAGATACTTCTCCCTCTCCTTTCTTCCTCTACCTCTACCTCTTATTCACTAACCATCTTCTACCTAAAAAAATTGGGTAGCAAAATTTGCCAAATCACCTTCTTCCCACCATTGGTGATGCTCTTAAATCTTAATGCACATAATTTTCGTGTAAGCCCTAAAATGTAGAATTTTCGTGTAAGCCGTAATGCACATAATTTTCGTGTAAGTCCTGAAATGCAGAAATTTTCGTGTAAGCCCTAAATTCAAGAAATATCCACGTAAGCCCTAAATTTCCTGAATTTTCGTGTAATCCTAAATTTCAATAATTTTTATGTAAGCATGAACAATTCGAAATTTAAAACCCTAAATTTACAGAATATTCAACATAATCAATAGAAAATTCTATTCGAACAATATACCCACTACCTTACACAAAACTGGAAACCATTATGTTTTTTACCACCTCTTTCACTGTGATGGGATGTGTGATGGTTGACCCAATTAAAGTCACATCAATTGCACTTAAATTTAGGAATTATGTTTTTTTTTTTAGGAAAAGTGGTAGTTTGGACATTTTATTATAATGAGTGATAGAAAGGATTCTATTTATATGTATAGTGGTATATTTGGATGGTATCCCTATATTTTACTAAGTAACTTTGAACAATTATCTAATTAATAAGAGTTGCACGCAACCTGCATGCAGGGCGGACCTACATTGGAGCCAAGGGGGGTACTGGGCCCCCCTGAGATTTAAAAAAAAAAATTTTTTTAGGTAATTTTATATTTTTATTCAAAATATATATATATATATATTAATTAATTACTTGCATATTATCAAATTCTTATTAAAAATAACAATTTTTAAGATTTTTAAGGTAAATTGTTCATATATCTAAACTCATTATATATTTTTCTTCATTGAGTAATGAAATTATTTTAATTTATTTGATTATCAATTGTTATAGAATATATAATATATTCATTATTTTGGCTTAATAAAATATGAAGTGATTGTAAAGAATTATTATCATTGATTATTATTTTATGAATTGTTAGCTTTGAGTTAGCATTGTTGATAAGTTAGATGTTGATTTATAGTTTGTATAATAGTAATGTTAATTTAATGATATTTAATAATTCTAATTTTATCTTATCTTTCATAAATAATGAAAAAGTATTATAGAAAAATATCAGTACTAATATTAAAAAGTGTTTCAAAATGAACAACATTCAAAGTTCACTTTTGAATACAATGAGCATGAGCGATATACTATTGAATAATTATTTAATAATACATCAGAAAAGGATGTATTTGGAAATGTTAGCAATGAAGATATCTTGCAATGATTTCAAAATAGGAAAAAATACAACATAAATATTGTAATCGTCTTTTTTTTATTTGTCATGTTGAAATGTTATAAAAATATTGATTTTAGATGGTATTTTATAATGTGATACACACTTTATCGTAATTTTATGATTTTATTCTTAGAACTATTGTTATTCTTTTATTAGTTGGGTCCCCTATATAAAAATCCTGGGTCCGCCACTGCCTGCATGTATGTAATTATCTTTTTCTTATTTTTTTCTCACACGTGTGATCTTTTTTCTTTTCCTTCGTGGTCTTATTTTTAACTATCTTCCTTTTCCTTTGTCTTGAATTATTCGATTTGGATTATTTCATATGCATAGAGAAATCCTCCATATATATGAAAAGTCTTCTATAACCAACAAATACTTCATAATCATAGTTATTTTTCTATGACAATAAAGAACATCACGAGTTGCAGAATTTTTTTTATAAAAGGTTAAAAAATGTTTTATTATTTTACTGGATTAAGTTACATAAAGATATTAGTTATATTATATAAAAATAACACTTACTATTACATAAATGTATTATTTCATCTATATATAGAAATATTATTTCATTTTACTAAAATATGACGTAAATATACTACATGTATCATATAAATGTATTAACCACATATTGTAAGACTATTACTCCATTTATGTAAAGGATTACTTAAAAATATGTTTTATAATGTTAGTGAAATATTTGAGAATTTGTGGCACATGTTCTTTGAATGCCCCTCTTCATAAGCTTATCAATTAGATTTTGTTTGTGAAATTTCGATATTTTTTTAAAAATCAAGTTTTTTCCAAAATTCATAATTTTTAGACCAAAAGTAAATTTAATTTAAAATATTATAAATGTTTTTCACTTGTACTAGTTCTTTGAAATAATAGTACCAATGAAAATGATAAGTTTGAAAAATCATATACTCATGATATATATGGGAGTGGATTTTATGTGAGACTGTCTCACAGATCATGTTACGTGAGACAGGTCAACCACAACCCATTGTTCATAATTTACATGTAAATTAGTGAAAATGAGTTTAGTTTATGGGTAAAGAGGATTCGTCTCACAAAAACTATTTGTGAGACTGTCTCACGCAAGTTTTTGTGTATATATGGGAGTTCACAATTTGATTGGATTACTCAAAATATTTTTCGTCACCCACTCTTTGAAATATCTCATGGAGGTCCAATCACATACAAATAAAATTATGACTAAGTCACCAACCACACTGCACCTCATTCAAAAAAATACACATTATCAATGTATGGACTATGGTGAAATTATTAAAGCATCCACAACAATGAGTGTGAATCACATCTTTTATTGTGGGTCTCACCTGACACATCACCAATCTAAAAACATATATTTTAAAAAAGGGCCCGACTATACACACCCCATCATCTTCTAAACACACCCCAATTTCTAAACACACCAACAATTAAGTCCATTTCATTTAAAATCTTCTAAATACACCCCATGACTTTACAATTATACCCTTTATACAAAAAACATTAAAATAAAATACACCACTACATGATTTTCTAACTATACCCCAACATCATCCCCACACCCCAATTATCATTTCCACCCCTTATTTCTTCAAGAAGAATCCTAACCCTAACCCACAAGCCCTGCCCTAATTTTGAGGAAATCAATTTGATTGAAGTGTTCGACCTTAGTTAGAACAAGTTTTGAGGAGTTCGATTTCACATTTGAGAGTCTACAATGGATCCCAATCAAGAAAATGAAGTTCCAAGTAAGTAAAGTTCATACTTAGATTTTTTTTGGATAGATTATGAATTTCTTATGTTAAATTTTCAATGTTGTTTGAAATAGAATGTAAATTATTTAGAAATCATGCTTAGAATGTTTTGTTATGGAAAACATGTTATATGTTGATGAAAATTTTAAAAAAAAGTGGAATCGCGATTTTGTTGGATGAAACTAGACGGGTTCCATTCGGTCCTAATTGACCAAACAGAATGTGTAGTGTTTGACCAATGGCTGAACAAAATGCGTAGAGTTCAACCACTAGCCGAACATGATGAAAAATGTTCGGCCATCTTCCAAACAGTGTGGAAGGTGTTCGACTAGTTGTCAAACGTTAAGTGCTATGTTCGGTTGTCAACGGAATGTCTCTCACTCTATTCGACCAATAGTAGTTGAACATGTCGATTTTTCTTGTTACATTCATACGTAAACTATTGATCATGTTATTTACTTTATTTTGATAAATTGCAGGCGAAGATGTTGTTTACACGAGGAGGACAAGACCTACCACTTCGGTGAGAAGATTTCGAATAGAAGAGAATACAATTGAAGAACCATTGGCTTCTTCTTCTCTTCCCATAATACCATACGTAGGGGAGGATACAACACAAGCGGATGAAGAACCATTTGACGAAGAAACAACACAAGAAGAGGAGGATGATGATGTTTTGACGGGTCCTTGTCCCAATGGACCTGTTGATCCCCACTTGATTCCAAGCTTCAAAACATATGTTGTATATGCTATTTGGAATGATGTGGAAAAAACATACTCAAGTGTGTGTGCTACATAACAAAGATGGAGACTTGGATGTTTGATAATCTAATTCTGGAGTTCAAGAGGATACTTGAATGTTCAACGATTTCAGACTTAAGGTGGATTTCTTATACGACGTCGAACACGAATCTTATCTATGCATTCGTTGAACGTTGGCAACCAGACACCAACACTTTTTATTAACTCTTTCCCTTTTCCTTACACACATACTTCATAATTTCTTCACTTTGCTGTTTATATTTTCATTGTTGTTTTAATTTATGGTTTTGACTTTGCTGTGGATTGTTTGGTCAGATCATGAGTTTTTAATGACTAATGACTTAATTTAGAAATTCATTTTGTATAGTAATATTTCCAAATGACCCTTCAAATATGGAAACACTGTTTTGTATGGATCTCTTAACACAGGTGTAATTACATGTCATTAAAATAATGATATTAATTTTGGCCGGACCATGATAGTGATCATAGGTGAGTATTATTCAGTTAAAAACTTAAAATTGAATAATTGTATCAACTCGAACCAACTGAAGCTGAGTCGAACAATGCATTTGGATCAATTTTTAAAATTTTGGTTTAGTTTCGTTTTGACAAAATTTAATTTTTTCGGTTTAGGGTTTTGAGAGAATATTGCCAAAATAAGGTTTGAATCAAGGTTTAATACTTCTAAATACTATCACTTATACGCTTTGAACAAATAAGATTTGTTCAAAAAATTATTGCCCAAAATGTTTCGCCCTACAACTGAATAAGTTCAGTTCGGCTAATGTTCAATTTTACATCTCTTTTTAAGTTGGATTTAAAAAAATGATAATTACGGTTTCGGTTTCTTCTATTTGGTACCAATCGATACACACCCCTAATAACCTTGATTTAAAAAAAAAACAGGACACACATGGTCCCAACCTCTCATGGAAACAGCACTTGTGGGCCTATGCACATTAAGCCCAAAAAAGCATGATGTGGGCCCATACCTACCTATTTTTCTTTTTCAAAATTTCCATTCACAATCTCTTTTTCATAGAAACCTGCTCGAACAAAGATTTCGCGTTCAATCTTAGGTGCTCATCACTGGATTCCTTGGCCCTTGTAATCAATTAAGATTCTTGCTTTCATCTTCATTTTTGTTTCCTAATTGTGGAATTATGAATTGGTTGCTGGTAATTGAGTTTAAAGTAAAGAAGCATAGAGAATTGAGATAGGTTATGTCGGAGTTGAGCTTGGGGGTGCTCATAGATATCATTGATGAAGATTGAATGAAAGATACTCTGCCTAATGATGGTACTTCTTTCTCTACCTTCCATTTTCTTCTTAATTGCTTCAACTGAAATTCATCTCTAATTAGGGTTTCATTTTCTCAGATCTTCCATTACCCCCTGTTTTCACTTCTAGGACTGATAACATTGAAGATTCAATTATCTTCCATTTCTAACTATTCTTTCTACTTATTTGAGCTTTTTTTTTAAAATCTAAATGGGACTTAAAGTTGGTATGAATTAATTATCTGAGATTTGAAAATAACTTGGAACTACTTTGTGAGAATTTTTTACCAATGTTGAGTGTTTTTACTTTGTTAAGTAGAAATGTTAGTTGAATTGTCAGTTTCATTAATGAACACTAGGCAATGTTTGCAAACACATGTACCTTTGATCATAAATCACTAGCTGGTGAGAGCATTGTAATCTAAGAAGATAACATTGTCCATTCTGCACGAGATTATCTCTATACGTTGTTTCATCTCGTGTTCATAGTTAACCGCCATATGTTATGCGTTTTATAACATCATTAAGATACACCCAACATATATTGAAATATTAGAATATGAGAAAAATATTATTTGTATAAGGGGATCCAGATTGTGTCCAAAGCTTATGCACATTCAATTTGAGGTCTACATTAGATTGGTGTGTTTGATGAGGCTCCAATATCATAGACACCTTAATCTGAATAATGGCATATTGTATATATGGACAATGCTCATAGTCCTTGTATTCTTCATCATCGAATATTAGTTTTCAAACATACACATTTCATTAATATTGGTGTTCTTTTTTGTTGTCTTGCTTTTGATATTGAGACATTATTTTTCTGTCAATGTTGTGGATCATAATATATTGCTTAGAGCTTGAATAATAGCTTTACAAAAATCAAACAACATATCGATTTATTTGGTCATTACTTGTTTTGTTTTCAATGATGGGATGTGTAATGAATTCGCTTGTTTTCTCAGATCAGGAAACTCAACTAGTTGAGACTGATACTTGGCATGATCTAGCACTTGGTAACCAATGAGGTGTCCGACATGATCGACCCTACTTCATCTTTGAAGGTTATAGCTTCTGAGATTTAGCTAGTCCTACATTTCTCTTTATCATAGATATATGGTTCATACAATGCATTCATGCTTTGAGACTGTAGTTGTCGTGTGTTGATAATTTTGATTTCAAGAGCTCTCTGGTTATGCCATATGAGTACCTTGTTCATAACTTTTTCTACTCTCTCAATTTTTTTTTGAATATCGCAAAAATATTGAAGTGGTTGTGTTACACTAATAGTAGAATTTGTCCAAAATATCGTGAATTTTGAAAAAAAAAATTTAATTTCTCATTTGATTAACAATTTTTTAATCTAGTTCCTCAATCATTATTTGAAGGCAGAAACTACAGTGCGCAGCTCATCAATATCTATGGTTTATCTTGGGCTGCAGTATATTTGCAGATAAGACTGGAACAAGAGTTTACACCAAGATTCTCAAAATGTTAGAGCACTTGGGTCGTGTCCACGATTATGCTTGAGGAGCAGTTGTTTAGCATTATTGTATCAATAACTTCGATAGGCCTCTCGAATTAGGTAAAACAAATTAATGGATACATAACACTACTCGAGATATCACCCAAAAATTGTATCGTTATTATTGTTATATGCATGTGTATGTTGTTTATGAACTAAACCTTTATGTTTTTAAATGTGTTAGGCTTGGATATACAAGTATTTTCCAGTTTTCAAGCCAACTCACAATGTGAATTTTCGAATGGATGAGCCCCTTACAAGAAAGTGGATGCAACGATCCCATAGGGGTAGTACTATTGATAGGTTATTGGCTATTAGGGAAGTGTTGGATACTATGTTGCCACACAACGCAAGTTCATGTTTATATGTTCAATCAATAAGTTATTATTTTGAAACTTATTCTCAAGTTTATAAGTTGTTCAATTATATATGTAGGTCAATTGGACACGTTATAGTGAGATTCGAGATCACTATCCTCAGGATGGAATTATTTTCTATCAAGGGTGCATACGAGCCTTTGAGATAGTAGAGTCATATCATCTGGATCAGTTGCTTTGACAATTTGGTTATTTTCAAAGGGTTCCAAATGAGCCGTTGGTTCCAATGATTGTCTAACGTTTAAATTCGGGCTTGAAGTAAAAGGTTACGTGGGATGTACTTGGAGCCAATTTTCGAGTTTGGAAGAACCACATATTATCTCCTGAGGCCCGTGGAAGAGGTGTCATTCCTGTTTGGGAAGACTACATGGATTGGTTCAACATGTTCTCACATCCAATCATTCAGAACCCAGAAAATGTCCCACGAGGGCATGTTCATACAACTAGACCGAGAGGACTGCAACCGTGGGACATGATCCATAATGCAATGGGATATTAAGAGCCTGTTTACCATCAATGGCTTCAGAATGAGGATGGACTCGATACATCGCAAGTCGTTCCAACATTAGTTTAGGCATATCATGTCTTGAAAATTGAGAATAAGGATCCACCTGAATCTTCCAGGCGGCCTTCAACTAGTAGAAGTCGTAGGACTCGTAGAGCTTAGTTTTCTCTCAGTTTTAATGTTTTCGTAGATGTTTGTACTTTGAACTTTGTGTGTTGTATGAACAAGTCCCATCATTTTATCTTAGTTTTAATTCCTGTTGTTTTATCTTTTTGTTGTGATGTGTTTCAATTATGTGTTATGGTATATTTCTCGATAATTTGAACATATTGTAAAAAACAAGTGTTTCACTTCCACTGTTTGATTACAAATTTGTTGTAGTATGAAGTAAATATGCCATCGAAATGAGCCTGTTCGGCCATAAACAATCGAACATTCACAAACATGTTTGGCAGTGTACCGAACACAATGTAAAGTGTTCGGCTATTATTTGAACACTTCAAGTAATGTTCGGCTAACAGTTAAACACATTTATTGTTGTTCGGTAATTAGCCAAACAGTTCATTAACTGTTCAGCTATACGTCGAACATGTTGCAAACTATTCAGTTGGTAGTGATCAAATATGGACAAAATCAGACTCAATTTCTCAAAATAAGAGTTATGAAATAAGAAATCACCATTTGTTGAAAACTTATATCATGAAATGCAAGAATAGTAGCGACTAGAATTGAAAATACCATAATGTCACACAAAATGCATGATTACATAGATATAACAAAGCGTCATTAAATGAAAACCTACATCGCAAATTCCAAAATAGTAGCAACAAGAAGTGTGAATATTCCAAGTCATACAGAAAGATTACATAAATACAATAAAATGATGTTTAATTTCTCCCAACACATGATTACCACTAAAACCTATTCATCATCTATGTGAATTGTTGCAACACCTGCAGATGAGATTTCACTTCGACTTTCAAGAGCATACTTCATGATTCGTCTTTTATAAAATTCAGACCAACCATTTGCACATGGTAGACGAGTTTCAAACCACTGATATATAATAAGTGGTAATAGTGCGTCTCATCCAATTTTACCTACAAAAAATAATATCATGTCAATTATTGCTTATGTGTACAAACTTGAAACCAAGTAATACCATTGAAGAACATGTTCAATTACCAAAACATAATGATCGTTACCAACGAGGGCCATGCATACAAGTCAAGGCTTAGTTGATATTTGTGTCCTCATAAGTAGAACTGTAATACCCATGCTGAAGAGAGGTGGTCGATGACCATGTTGTAAGCATTTGCCGCCAAATATGTCATTTCAGGGAATACCCACAAAAAATTGATCACATAAATAGGTTTCTCGAAGCAAGTCAAGTTTACGGTTATCTGTTCAATCCGATCTTGTAGACCATTGATATTCTTGTACAACCATTCAAATTTTTTGATCTTATCGATGAGATCATTACGTACATGTGCCCATGAATTCTCTCGCAATCCTAGTGCATGGTGTAACGCCCCAAAATCTTTCGTTAAAAATATCAGAGTTTTTCCTCTTTGGGCGTTAAGAGAGAAAGGGGAAAGAGGCGTACATGATATAAAATAGAAAGAAACAAAAGAGGATAAGAAGCGGTACACTTAAAACATCGGTTACCACCGATAAGAGAATGTTTGAAACCATATGCAGCGGAAAAACATCAGGATCTTTTACAAAGAAGGAGAAATACAGTTTTCTTTTACAATCGAGCAACATATCTTTAAAAATGGTAAAACCGGAAGATGGACTCAGCTGATAGGGCACCCCTCTCTCTACGCGTCAAGATTCTCTTCTTCTCCTGTAGTGTGAGTACAGGTGGGGGGTGAGTGCGTTGAATACACTCGTGGGGATACTTTCCATGTTTTAATATTTATTAAGCCGATCACGTATCAAACAGATATAAAAAATCAACAATTAAACACATCACATATTATACAAAACACATAACTCGATCTATAAACGGACACACAACCCATGACTCACAAAAAAGACTCGCAACCCAATGGACACGAAGCCCAAAGGACACTCTGTCGACTCAAAACTAGACACGCAGCCCAATGGACACAAAGCCCAAAGGACACCCCGATGACTCACTAATGGACATGCAGCCCAATGGACACTGAGCCCACTGGACACTAAGCCCAACCCTACCACACTATCGTAAAATAAACACAGAATACAAACACAGCACAAAACCCAAGACACATAAGCTTCAACCAATTCATAACGATTAATAGAATTCTAATAACATCCAGTTTACATGCATATGTTCGTTATCATCATCATGCATTAAGTACAGAAAATATCTCAAAACACATAAGTTCACAAATCATCAGTGTGCGCTTATACAGAAACATAAAGTTATTAGGGTTTAGAAGTTACCCCCACCTTATTCGGTGGTTACCACGTGAGTCGCTAGTATCCAAGACTTGGTATCTTGATTCCCACTCCAACTGATACCAACCCAATGGATGGCCTACACAAATTTACAATATTTCTTACATCATTAATACGCTTAAAACTTATATTTAAAATGTATAAAGATAGCCGTAGAGAAGAATCGTTCGATAGAGACGAGACAGATTGATAGATCAAGAGATTGAGGTCGATGAGACAAGGGAGAAAAGATCAGTTCAGCAACTGATATGATAGAGGAAAGGATTAGGGTCGCTACGGAAAAAGAATGAGCTCGATCGGAGTTGAAACGAGCTCGAACGGAGCGTTTTAATATCGAAGGATATTTTGGTAATTTCGGTCAAATGGTTGACTTTGACCGGGCCCCGACTCCCGGTCGACCCGATGTACACAAAGACTCGGTTCAACATGTGAAAATACTCGACGGTGCGCGCTCGGCGTGCACGACGGCACCCGGCGCGCGCACAGGATCCCCGTCGCTCGCGCCCGCGCGTGCACTGATTCCCCGTCGCCCGTCGCGCGCTTGCTGCTCCCGTCGCCCGTGCACGCTGCATCCCCGGCGCCCGTCGCGCGCTTGCTGCTCCCGTCGCCCGTGCGCGCTGCATCCCCGGCGCCCGCGCCCGCGCGCCCGTCGCGCGCTTGCAACCCCCGTCGCCCGTTGCCCGGCGCCTCCCGGCGTGCACACCCGGCGTCCGGCATGCGCACCCGGCACGCACACCCGGGACCCGGCGCGCCCAGCAGCACCAGCCACCACCACCAGCAACCACCACCGGCGGCGGCGGCTCCGGCGACTTTTCCGGCGACGGCGACGGCGGCTCCGGCGGCGGCAGAAAATAAAAACGTAAAGGAAAAGAAAAGAAAGAGAACTTACGTGTTCGCGTCGCGAGCGTCGCTCAGGTCGTCGGCTTTGAAAACGTATAAGTTTTGAAAATTGTGAGCTCCTATTTATAGATTTTTGGAATTACCTTTTTACCGTTGAAAAGTTACTATTTACCAAAAATATCTCAATTTACCTTTCATTAAAATATTATTTTTATTTTTACCTTTTATCAAAATTTTACCATTTCCTTCGTCAGTTGAACTACGGGTCTCCGATTAACCTCTAGTTTGTTTCTGTTTTCTCGTATTTCCGATATGAATCTCTTGGTAAAATCGTATTCTAGGTTCCATGTCACGAAAAATATACCCATCTAAAACTAAAACCGGCGTTAACCAAGTATCTGAAACGCACGTACTAAATTAAACAGTCAAAACATACGCACATAATTATTAAGTCGGGGTTCAAATATTTAATTATTCAATTATGCTCATTTTGACCCGGGGTGCTACACATGGGTTATGCATCGGAAACCACAATGGCCATCTCCCAATGGATTTTTGATACTTAACACATGTTTTTACATAATAGAAGAAAGTTGACTTACAAAAACTTCATCACCGGCTTTGTGGATAGAACATCGCCTTATCGGTTGTATTTTCCTCTTCAATGTAGTGAAAATTGGTACAACTTTAGCGGATTCACTTACATAAGTGTTTTCCTCGAGAGCTGACGAACAACTGTCATGAAAAGATTCTCATATTCAAACTTGTTAGGGTTATGTTTTGTCGATGTTGAATTCCACACTTTTGTTTTGTTAGGCTTACCACGAGGACGTGTAACCACAACGGGTTCTTGCAGCAAACTTGTTGAAGGTATTGATATCTCGCGAAATCTTATAAGCAACAACTTTTGAGACTCAGAGGCCGATCCAAACATGCATTAATATCACCGACGGTTTCCACCCAATGGTTTCCAACATCAATGTTGACACTACCTTCAATTTTTTATGGTTTACTATACAACTTTCTCCAAAATTTATCAACCATCTCAAGTTGGATAACTTAACCATCTCGTATCAACTCAGCAAGTTCGTGTGCACAAGGCAAGCCACACGTTCTCATCAACACACAACCACAAATAAGAGGATCTACATTGTAACTATCCATACCACTCATCTCGTCAAATATCTTACCAAGGGCATGATGCGATACTATTAATCCTCGAATGTTCTTGAATAGAGGAGAAGCATAACAATGTGGTGCCACATTAAAACTTTGTTCAAAAGAGGTCTTCACGTGAGTGTGTGACGTGATGAGTAAGTGATGTATTCTTTCCCATGATCTCAAAATTCGATTGACTCGTGCCTAATTTTTTTTTAGTTTGGCATGCACTCTTGGCCCTATAAGTACACAAATACTTATGTCAAATAAATTTTAATATAAATAAAATAAAAAATAATAGTTCATATATTAATGTAAATGTTACCTGCTAGTTGTCGTATTATTAAAATGCATGACATTGTCAGTCCAACATGAGACAAACCTCTCTTTATACGGCTCGAACCAATTCTTCATGACATAAGTAACAACCTTAGGATAATCGTGGTAGTCAGCTTGAAGTCTCCCAAGTAACTCATTGAACCTGTGTTCATCCTCAGCTAATATTAACATATTCCAAGAATGATTGAACTGTTCCCACTTATTCGTTCTATCGAAAATACTCTTACAATTATCCAAGACGTTTTTATTCATAAGAAACTGACATAGCAAGTGTGTGGAGTTGGGGAACGTAACATTTATAGCATTCATGAGTGCAAGCTTGCGATCGGTTATAATCACTTTTGGTAAGCTTTCGTCATACATTAATCTTTTCAATGTACTAAGCGCCCATCTGTAGTTATCCTCGCGCTCGTGGGACATACACACACACGCGACTAAGAAAGTTATATTTGTGAAAGTGACACCAACCACTTCCAAAAGTGGCATCCTATACTTATTGGTCTTATTGGTACAATCCATCAATAGCACGTTTGGAAATGCATGTAACAACTCAACAGATGTTGGATGAGCATAAATAAGATTAGTAACACTATTTGTTTGTCCATATCTCCTATCTAAGTAGTAGTAGTTCTCCATCTCCAATTTTCCCAACAAAAATTGCATTTGAGTACGGCCTCTATGCTCGACAATTCTATGCTTTTGTCGAGCATTGTAAATTGTCTTTAATGTCTACTCATTCTCGAAAAAAGAAAGTTTCACTGTGCTCAATATATCTTTTGGTTTGGTATTGTTCATGGACAAGTCACGCACAAGTTGATCTTCAACAGACGTTAGTCGACCTGGAAATGAGTGTTCGATCAAATTCAACCCCATTGGGTGATTATGCGATCCACATACAACCAATAAGCACCATTGTCCAGTCACTTTCATCTACACTTCTTTCAGCATAAAAGGACATTCACACTTCTTAGTGCCAGTAAGCCGTCCTTTTACCACCTTCTTTTAGATATCAATAGAACTATCTACTGCAACTTTTGTTTTAGGTGGATGATACTTACCATCACGCTCACAACTCAAAAATAACCGAGCTCACCTACCACTATCTCCACTATCCAATCGTCTAACCAACACGACCATGTTAAGGTGAATTCCGACCCTAGCTGCCTAATTGACCAACGCTTCATGATTATCAAATACTTCATTCATTCTAAATTCTTCCGAAAAATCTATCTGCTCATACATCAGATTAATAACATTCAATTCATCTAGTACGTTGATAATGCTCATTTGAGTTTCATTTGAATCATTTTCCTATAATATACAAGATGTACAAGTAAATACATTGATATAAAACAAAACACTTTATAAAAAGCCATATTCGATCAACATTGACCGAACACATACTACACTGTTCGAACAACAATGGCCGAACAAACTCAAATGTGTTCGAACATACTACACTTTATATCTTGTGTTCTACCAATGCTGGCTGAACGCACTTTCTTGTGTTCGGCCGATGCAGGTTGAACGCACTTCTTTCTGTTTGGCATGTATTGGCCGATCGCGATTTTCGCAGAATTTTTTTTTACACAATACAAAAATAAATCGGTAGAAAAAAACTTAAGAACTTACATTGCCCATCTTATGTGTTCTATTTTGCTCCATGATGTTTTTTTTTACTAACTAAAGGAATGAGTTTAGAGTTTTAGGTTTGATTTTTGAGTGTGAATGGAGTTTGAAGAAGAAGATAATGAGGAAGAAGAAGAAGTAGGTGTGTAATGTATATGTATGTGTCAAATGAGGTGTGTTTAGTTATTAGTATAGAGGGGTGTGTTTAGAATTTATATTAAATATTGTTTGTTTTTTTTTTAAATTATTAGTAAGGGTATAAGTGTTTTTGTCTAAATAATTTCATTCATATTTAATTTTTTGGTGTGTTTAAAAGATGATGATGTGTGCATAGTTTGGCCCTTTTAAAAACACATTTCCATTAATTCAAAAGTAAAGTATTTACTTCATCCTTTCTCTTCTCTATCTCCTCTTCACACACAATGTTGGTGTTTTGGGTGTTTTTTATTTGAAACACACACAACCACACTAAAACTTACATTAATTAACAAAATTTTGTTATAGTGATTCACAAAACCCCCCCCCCCCCCCCAAAAAAAAAACATTGTAGTGGGTGCTCTAATAGAAGGGATAGAGAAACGTAACAATAACATGTGGAGAACTATATTTACAATTACTCAAATATGATTGGTTGATACCGATATTATTTAGACAAAAATAATATTGTATTTGATATTTTTGAACCATCATTTTCATACTAGTTAGAGGTTATATCAAGTAGTTTTGAATAAATGTCAATGGTCATAAATCTCTTATAAAAATTATTATATATATATATATATATATATTTGTTGTAAACATATCATTTTGTTGAGATTTTAAGTTAAATATATGCATTTTTTTGGTGTTATTTTAAATCATTTACGATATTGATTTACGTTATCAATATATCCATCAATGCCAATGGCAAATATATTTGAGTTTAAGGGTATGCAATTGCATACCCTCGATTTTGCCAAAATATTCATATTTTACATACCATGATTATATTTTAGGATTTAAAAAATATATTATATTAGTCTTAGTTAAAATAACAAATAAAGACTATATTAGCACCACTTTAGGATTCAAGTTGTAGAATGCATATATTTTTTTTAGGATTTGCTTTCCATTTTGAATTGTGTGATACTCCATTCAGTATCAAAATAAGTATGTTCTAGAATCTAAATTTTGTCAAATTAAGTGTCATTTTAGACTTTTGTTTCTTAACTAAAATTTAGGGATTTAATATAATATTTTTTATGGAATTAATTTAATTATATTTCCAACTTTGAATCTTAAATTCCTTGATTAGTGAAGAGTATATTTGTCCAATTTTTATGTTCCTTAATCCATGACAAAACATTCAAAATGATACTTATTTTGAAACAGATGTAATATATATATTTTTTTCTTCGTATTTCTAATAATTGTGCATATCCATTTATAATTCCTAAATCCGCCACTAATCAATGTTTTCATAAAATTAAGGTTGCAATATATGTTTCGATATCGATATTTTCATTTTGAAATGGGTGGGATATTTAAATACTCGTACTTGTCTAGTGCTTTTGACCTGTGACCCTCCTTACACCCGTGACGCCAACTACAAAAAAATATTATCATATAAAATATATCACTACAAAGATTAAACACAAAATAAAAAATGCCAAAATACATAAAGAAGATATATTGATTATATGTTTGAAGCATACTTATAAAAAAGCAAAACAAAAGGTTAGGTATTAGATTTGAATCTATAAATGTGCAGATTGTGATAACTAGAATTTGAATTTGGATCACACAAGTTTTCTAGTATTTATTGTTCCACTCCTTTCCACTCCCCCAAACTCATTGAAAAAAATAAAAATAAAGATTTGAATATTTTACATATAATTTTATTTTATATCTCAGATTATATTTATTAAATACTTGTTATTTATAAAAATGACACTAATTATATATACATAATACATATAATAGTTAACATATAAAAATTGCATTGTTGATATATACATGATTTGCGATAGATATAACATATTCAAAACATAATGTTGTGAGGTGGAAATACATGACATATTGACCAAAAATGATACTTGAAACATGAAGAAGTTGTGTCAATCCAATACATGTGATATGATTCAATAACATTTTTTTTTTCTTTTTTTGAACTTTTTACGGTATATCATATCATCATTTATTTTTATAATATTTAGAACACCATCTATATATTTGCTATGATATACTTTGTATTATTGTTAATTTACTTGAATTATTTGCTATATTAAAATACTAGGGAAGACCAGTATCATATTCAAGATGAATTACAAAGTCTTGAGTGGAGTTTGATATTCATATCATTATGCCCACACCCACATTTATTGTGTGTGGGGAATGTGAACGACTTTTGGTATCCACACTTCAACGAAGCATGACCCTTCATGTTTCAAAGGGCTTTCCAAGAATCTTCATTGTTTTGGTTGAGAAATTTTTCTCTTTGCTTAATGTATTTTTCTTTTTTGTTTTTCCTTTTTGTTATATGGGAATATATGGTTCTATTTTACTGCAATTGCATGTAATTACGATCGATTTTACTTATGAATAAAAGTTATTATATTGTGCTATAATCTTTATCATATCATTTATCTGTATGACTTTGTGGTGAATTTATCATGTTTGTATTTTGTGTCAGGAATTTTCACCCCAGAGTGACACTCCTATGCACAAGGTGATTTGTGCACAACAATACTGTTATATTATATGAAGTAATACTATTATATTATATGAGTAATACTGTTAAAACTATATATAATATAACAGTATTACTTCATATAATATAATAGTATTGTTGTGCACAGATTTGGATCTGTGCACCTTGTACACAAAAGTTTTTGCCTTTCACCCTAATATTATCAACTATTAAGCTTCTTGTACCCTTATAGCCTCCTTCTCCTCTCCACGTGAGGAGAAGGGAGTCTTACAAGCCTGTTGTGTCCCGATTGCTAGTTGGGACACGAAAGGCTATTAGCCACCCAAAAGGGTATACCGACCCTTAAAAGAGGGAAAAAAAGAAAAAGAAAAAAAACGAAAACTTATTGTCATTTTCCAATTATACCCCGATGACGATAATTGATCCAAATGAAGAATTCTTGTTCTAGTTAAACACAAAGATATTACAAAATTGTAAATGGAGCATTTACCTAGAAAACTCCTTCCTCCTTACCTTAGGAGATGATAAAGTACTATTATTGGCAAAAGGTCATATCTTGCTGTCACGTTTTGCTAAATAATCAACTTTCATGGGAATTAAAATTTTCGACTCACAGTTTCAAATTCCACTTCAGATATCATGCTTTATACTTGGGATTGAATAGAAACTAAACTGAACTTTTATCTTAGTAAGGTTGCTGCTACAAGCCATGAAGATATGGTGGCCAATGACGGACGTTAAAAGAGATGAAAGAAAATGCATCCAACAGGTGCCTAAGCTAAGTATTGAAGATATAGGGAAAACCTCGTAGTCGAGAGAACAAAATTAGCTCCAAAGTAGCATCACTCTGAGGTCTCCAAGCAGCTAAGAGAAGAGGCATCAGAAGAGTCTCCAGACTTGAGAAACGAGAGGTATTCAGTAGGATGAGGAACGCACGAATAAGCAGCCAACGAAGCCCCCATTGCAACTGACAAACCCACTAAACTCCATACCCACCTCCTCCGACTTCTCTTCCTTTCTTGTTGTCTACGCGCAACCTCTGCATCATCAAGAAAGAAACTCAGTACCAAAAATAAATGCAAGTCACAGCTATCCATTTAATGTTATGTTCAAAAAAATCTGTGAATTCATTGTTGAGAAACAGGAACAAATTAAGCAAGGCAAACTTAGTGAGTTATTAGATGCACACTTGTACTAGCACCAGTTTCAAGTTTTCCTCAAAACAAAGAGAAATATGAAGGAAGAAACCCCATAGGAACTGTTATGTAGCCAGTTGAGTCATAGATATAAGAAAGTTTTGCACGAATAAAGGATAACTGTAACTGCGTCAAAAAACCCCCAAGTTTGAGCTTGACACACAATTTTTTATTTTGTTAATCGTTGGGATGGATCCCTTTCCGCTATGTTATGATGCAGGATTTAATTGTACTAAAGAGGAGCCAACAGCAATTTCTTCAGGAACAATAGAGAATGACAATCAAAACATAGAGATCCAGAAGCTACTTCTTGCTGAAAATGAATTTGCATCTTTTACCACTTCTTGAATGAATTCCCCTTTTATGTAATAAATTTAAGCAGGGGGGGAAGCAAGGAGTTGTAATATTGCCATGCTAGCCTTTAGTTTGAGTTTTCTACTTAAGTAATCATAGAACAGAAAGCTTTCGACAGGCCTCATCAACAAACGATCATGTGGTAAAAATGTAGGGTTATTAAGAAACTATTATTGTAATTATTATTATTATTATTACCTATCAAAAGATCAATTGCAAGCCACTTAACCAACAAGAGACTGTATCCAGCAGAAAACTAGTTTATGAAAATACCCAAGTTAAAGATGTAAGAGGTGTTTTTGCGCAAAAGATCTTTAAAGGATTGTGATTGCAAATGATGACCTAAACTACAAAGCTAAGTTCTGAAAGCTTACCAACAAGCTTCCTCTGGGACATTTCATGATTAACAGTTTCATAGTACTGCAGTCTATCCCGTAGTCGCAATATCTCCTGATCTTTCGCCTCAATGATCACAGAAGCAGCTTCTTCAGCCTCAGCACGTGCTTGACCCCTTCCAACTACTTCTGCAACAAACCTAGCAACGACAACTTCCTGAGACATTTGATCAATCAAATGGTTCTCAACTTGCAAGTTATCACTAGTAGGAGGCGCAGGGAAGCTAAAACCAGCCTCAGACATAACGCTTCTGATTCTTTCCCACTGACTGTTCATCAAAGTAAGAGTTCCCTCTGCAGTCTTTCTCCTTTCAATTTCCTCAAGAAGACTTAGCCTTATAGCCCGTAATTCTGATTCAATTCTAGACTCATATGAAGGTGTGTTTGAGATGGACCCATCAGAGGAAAAATCTGTCAATAAAAGTCGTGCATTGTTAAGAAACAAATCAATTTCAGTGAAACATAAGTTCAATGCAATCTTTCAAGCCAGTTGCAGTGACATCATAATTACAAGAGCTAGAAAAGTTATCAAGTTTAGCACCTTGACCTTACTAACCTGAAGACACTAAATAAGAACCACCAGGATCGGAGAAATAATCCAAGACTAATAAAACACGATAGCCAAACCTAGCCAATCAAATATCATCTCACACTTTTATGCGGCTCTTGAATCATGATAAAGCTTTTCTTTTATTCCTAATCTCCATTACAACATCTGAATGTTGTCAATTTAAACATACAAAACTATTTTGCAGCAATTAAATTTATTCACAGCTCACAAAACCTACTTGTATCACTACTTTCTGAGCATAATACAAACATGAAATCTAAATGAACAAAAATCTGTAGGTAAAATCCTATTTGTGAATACATTACCTGATCAACCATACTAGCATGAATTTTCCATAAATGTCACAAAATTAAATGTTAATGCAAAGGTCAGATTATTTATACTCAAATAGTAACATCAAGCATGAAAATTCAAGCACAGGAATACACACACAAACACAGAGAGAATTTACCATCAATTGCATCGAAAAATTCCCCTTGAGCCGAAGCAAAACTGCGACTCTCTAATTGATTCCTGCTAAAATGATTCCCAAACACATCCACCTCACTCCCCACGCTCATCGCCTCACTTCTCGGATCGACAAATCCCTCAAGCTCGTCGCCAACATCGTCGTCCCCAACCGAATTCTCGTTGACGAAGTTATCCCCCAACTCCTCCTCCAAACCAACACCATCGGTTTCGTCTCCGAAGGGCAATTCGGGAACTTCAGTCCTGCTCTCGCTCCCTCCGCGGCGGCGCTTGTGGTTAGCTACGTAAGGAGAAGGGGAATTCGGTTCGGAGGGGGAGTTATCGGGTATGGGAGCCTGCTCCGGCGTGGCATATAGAGCTGGAGATATATACAAGTGTTTCGCGGCGCCGCTTTCCGGCGTAGGGTTTTCTAGGTCTCCGGTGAGAGGTTTTTTCAGGGAGTGTCGAACTCTAGGTTCGAGAAGATTCTCAAAGGCAATAGAAGTGAAAGTAGGCATCGTTTCTAATGGAGGATTTCTGGTTTCGCCGCCATTTGAAAACAGAGAGAGAAAGAGGAGAGGGAGAGAGGCAGGTGGGTTTTAGGGAGGTATTGTGTCTAATTTACAAGTCAAGAGGTTTCTTGCACATATTTCTTCTTCTCTCTCTGCCATTTTATTTAAATTTAACATATTTTACATATATATTTTTACTAATTAATTGAATAATTGAATTATATAAGAAAGAAAATGGTAAAGATAAGTCTAAAAAATAAAGAAAGAAATGAAAAGATAAGATAAGATTCGCAGGAATATGAACAGACTTCAATCACTATTTAAAAAAGGTGAGAATTCAATTTTACAAATTTAAACTCATATATAGATGACATATTTTATATAATAAAATTTTACGATATTTAAAATTTATTTTCATAATGAGAATCATAGAAAGGTGAGGGATTTTCAGATATGTGACTCACTTTTTTTTTTTTTTTTTTATATATTTGAAAAAACAAAATAAAATGTTATTAGAGTATGGACATTTCCCGTAACCCTGGAAGGTTTTGGTCTTAGACAACGACCATCCTAAATCGTCATGCGATGCGTGTGGACCTTTTCTTTTATAAATAATAATAATTATTATTATTATATTATGGGTCGTAACTGATGTTCCACGTGGTTTTGTTTGACTTGCACTTCAAGAAAATTGATCAATTCAATTTTACTTTCTATTCAATTCCCACCTCTATTTATTTGATGATGATAATAATAATATAATATAATTTGCCACCTCAAAATTAAAGATGTGGTGAACTCTTTTCCCTTTTTTATTTTTTCATATAATTTAATAAAGATATCTCACAAATGTCCCTACGTAAGACACGAAGTGTCATATAAATATAACACCTAATCACATGTCAACTCATAATCAACTAGGATTAACATACTGTCAACGACCCACTTTATAAGTAATGTAATATATTTAAATAGAAAACAAATACTTGTACGTGGATCTAATAATTTTACGAAGTTGCAAATATATATGATCTCAATATTCTAGAGTTTGTAAATATTTATTTAGAAATTTATAAAAACATGTATCACTTCGACCTTTGCTTTTTTTTTTTTTTACAGCTAAAACAATGCCGTTTTTGCCAAAATTATCAACATAATTTAAATCCTCGGTAATTTTTTTTGTGCAGAAAGAAACTGATGTACTGTTTTGGCTAAAATCAACCAAAACAACATAATTTTGTCATTTAATTACTAACGAAAACTGAAATAAAATTGGAGGATCAAACAATCTTTTTAGGAATGGCAATGGGTGATTTCGGAGATGTTATTGTTATATAATTTTTTTTATTTAAATTATTCTCTCCTAATTTGAATAATTGTTATATATATATGGGCATCATTTATGTGCCCCAGGACACCGTGCCCCTAACATTATCCATACCCTTTTTTTTCTTTTTCTTTTTTTCTCTTTCCGCTGTGACCTTCCTTTTTTTTTTTTGTTTCTTCCCTTTTATTGCCCTCTTCTTCTTCTTCTTCTTCTTCTTCTTCTCAATTTCTTCATATAATTGCTACAAATCTAAGGTTCTTATTTTTCTAATATTCCAACAAGTTATTCTCTTTTTAATATGTATACAAATTTAGGGTTTTTTTTTTTATAACTTAAAATTCTTTGTATATTACTCTGATTCATAGCAATATACGACAAAATTGATATAACAAACACCATAGTTGATTATTGATTGAGTAATATGAATTTACATAAATTTTGGGGAAGAAGATGATAAAAATCGTGTATTTGAAATATTAAACTCACATCTGATACCTTAAGAGCATACAATTGATACCTAAAGAGTATACAAAGTGATACCTAAAGAGTATACAAGTGATATTTTTCATTGAATGAACAACTAATACATTAAGAGTAAATATGTAATACCTTATACTATAAACATTAATACCTTAAAGGTAAATATGTAATACCTTAAATGTGCATATTTACTACCTTATACTATTAACATTAATATCTTAAAGGTAAATATGTAATACCTTGAAGATGCATATCTAATACCTTATACTAGCTATAAGCATTAATACCTTAAATGTAAGCATGTAATGCCTTAAAAGGTGCATATGTAATACCTTATACTATAAGTATTAATACCTTAAAGATAAGCGTGTAATGTCTTAAAAGGTGCATATGTAATATCTTATACTATAAGCATTAATACCTTAAAGGTAATATGTAATACCTAAGAGTATACAATTGATACTTTAAGAGTATACAACTAATATCTTAAGAACATACAATTGATACTTTAAGAGTTGTCTTATACTATAAACACTAATACCTTAAAAATAAATATGTAAATAAGAAGAATAAGAACAAGAAAATAGAGAAGAAGAAAAAGAATGTACAAAAGAAATAAGAAGAATAGATAAGAAAATAGATTAAGAAGAATGAGAGAAAAAAATGGAAAAAGAAGAAAACAACATTATTTCTGCACTAATACCTTAAGAGTAAATGTATGATACCTTAAGAGTAAATAACTAATATCTTCACTGAAAATCTTAAGATTTCAAATGTTTCATCATCTTCTTCCTAAAAAATTTTACAAATCACGATTTCATCATATTTTCTACAAATCATGATTTCATATTGTTTGAAATAATTTATTTTCAATGTTTTAAAATTACTCATAAATAAGAAGGGGAAAAACCTCATAAATGATTTTAAAATTACCCCTTTATGCAGACCCACGACCAGTCTCATTTATAAAATAAGTTTTTTTTAATGTCAAAATGATATAAAAAAAAATAATGTATCGCAAATTCATACATTAATACACATTAATGTTTAGATGCAAAACTAAGTTCATGATAATCATTTTAATTTTATCTTATAAAATTTGTTATGAAATAAGTTTAATTTTTAGCATAATCACATTCTTAATCATAATGAACATCTTAAATAAGATAAAATTAAAATGATTATAATTAATTTACATACAGGGTGTAGGGCAAGATATAAAGAAGATTCAGACCTGCCCCACCCCATTTCTAGAACGAGGTGGGTTTGACCCGTCCCAAGAGTTTCGAACCAGGTCTGGTACCCACTTGAGTCCAAATTGACATGCCTAGATTTAATTTTTGATACAAATACATCACAACCTTGTCCAAAATTCTTAACGAATTTAATATCATTCTTGATATCCTTTTAAACTAATATATTAAAGAATCGTTCAACAATCTATTAACACTCATCTAATATCAACGGTATGTATAATGATTTTAATAGGTTGCATATTGCAATTGACATCATATAACAATGGTTATATATTTAATAATAAAATTGTGTAAACTAAGTGCGCCAAAGCTGACGAGTACAAAGGATTAGAACTTTGATTAAATAACTACAAAAAATTCATGAGTAACATTCTTATGAATCAATTGCACAAAAAATCATGACTCATTGTAGTGGTGTTCCATAGTAAATTCCATAATTGCAATCCTATATGAGAAAACGAATGCATATAAAGTATCTATTCTATTTCATATAAACTCAAAATTGCAAAATATAAGAAAACTCAAAATTCTATTTTTTTATAGATTTAATTTGCAAAAAAAAAAAATGATATGAAAAATTGTAGGTTTACCGTATGTGTCACACATGGTGGTTCTTATATATATTGAAGAAGATATGCATATCCAAATATTAAAACAAATTTCCATATTTTCCTAAGTGATATTTTAATAAAGGAGCCTTTGGTTATACAATTTTTTTTATGTTTGAAGTCCATTATTTTCACTAGACGGCCTTAATATTGGACAAACTTTTAAGTTTTAAGTTCATTACATTTTTTTAGGTTTGAATCTCATTTCAATATTTAGATCAAGATTTTCGAGATTAAATAAACCCTATTTATCAGTCTGATCAACGTGATAGATATAAAGTTAGACAATTATAATATATTGATTTGAAAAGTTTGTCTGTAAAATAATATTAACTTGGGAGAATTTTTTTTTCTTATTTTATAAATCAACCACACTCAAAGTCTTCCTTGAATTTTCATTCTCGTTTAATGTGGAAAACATATAGGTTTCATATGTTATTTGTAGAAGATATAGTCATCATTGCTTTGGTTTTACTTATGGTAAAAGACGATCGAATATCAATACTACTCCAAGTTCTAATATAATGGTTTGAAATATGACAAAAGATAAAATATAGGTATAATAAATGAGGTGATAAATGGTAGAAATTAGTTGAAGATAATAAAAAAATTATTTTAGTCAAATCTATAACAAATATGATTTTTTTATCCAAAAAATGATCATTTGACACAAATATCCTAACTCGAATATTATGGGGGTGTTTTAGATAAATTTTGACAGCTTATTTAAGCTGTCAAAAGCAGTTTGCCCCTTACTTTTTTAGCTTAAATAGGTGATTAAAAGCTGTCAGAATTTCTCTAAAACACCCCCTATATATACATGTGATTGTGGGTTTGGTGCATTGCACAAATAGTCTAGTTGGGTGTGGTTCGTGCAATGCACGACCCGTGTGTCGTTTATGCATTACATAGGTGATTAAAAGCTGTCAGAATTTCTCTAAAACACCCCTATATATACATGTGATTGTGGGTTTGGTGCATTGCACAAATGGTCTAGTTGGGTGTGGTTCGTGCAATGCACAACCCGTGTGTCGTTTATGTATTACACAGACTGTGTAATTTTTTGGTTTGTGAAATGCACAAAACATTTTATTTTAATGAGTTAGAGGGAGTGAAAGAGGGGGAATAAAGATCAGAAAAACTTGTGTGATTCATGGTTCGAACCCTAGGTTATCATATAATTTGAACCTTTATAAAAGGTGGGATACCACGAAGCTATAAGGTTCATGGTGGAATGCACAGAACATGAATGGGCACATTTGCATCGAATATGTGTGTTGTGTGAAGACTGAGACTCATATCATCAAGGTATTTCAGCCAATTTACCTGTAAATATTGTATTATTATGTTTTGGCTAATTTAATTTTTTTCTCATACTATTTGACTAGTTTTGTGGTTATTCCATAAATGAGACGATATAAGACTTGAAAATATTCACAAGCACGCTAGCGATGCATTTCTAATAAATAGAACTCTATTAAATTTAAAAAAATCAAAGATAAAAATACATGTCTAATTAAAGACATTTCAAAATACACCACAAGTCAATGAATCAATGGATAAAACAATATGCAATCTATCTCATTAAACTTGTGATGCTTTGTTGATTCGGAGATCCTTTAGCTCACATGAGTAAAGGATAAATGTTACTACATCAATAAAGGATTCAAACTTCCTAAACCGATGATAATAGACCTGGATAAAAAGAAGTAAAATTAGACATATATGCATATAATCTAATATTATTGGAGGTGTGTGAAAAATTAACTAAAAAACAATATGATTTAAGACATAATATTATTGTTCCTTTAAACAATTTATCAATGGTTGTGAAATTTGACAAGAGGAATATAGAAGTGCTAATCCCACCAACAAAAGTACCTCTTTGTCCTTATTGCCATGTTTTCTCCTTCTGATTGCCCAATCATTGAGGCGTTCTTGTAAGGACAATTCACCATTATTGTGAAAAATGAGTGGATCACTGTCTTGCAACATTGGTAACACAACAGAGTTACCAAGATTAAGATCTTCTATTTCCACTTCCCATTTTCCATTTGTTTCGTGTACAAACAAGACACGTTGTTCAATATTACCACCTATATTGCCCTATGCATATACAAAATAATAAATGATAAGAAATAATGTAGAGAAAATAAAAAAGCACTGAGTTCATATTAATTAAAATTCCATACACCTCGTGTATCTGTAGCAGATATTGCTCTCCAGCATCTGGAAACTTGAAAAGTTTAAAGAATAACTTTTCATTTCTTTTGGGTCTTTTTCGTTTTGTACTTGATTCAACACGACTTCTCAGTAATTCCTAGTGAGAGTAAACATTAATGTCTTTATGTTAGTTAAATAAGGCAGATATGCACTTAATTACATTGTACTTGCACATAAATATAAAGCAAAAATAGAAAACTTTGAGAGTTAACGCAATAGAACACATTTTATGTTAATTAGTATTTCAATTTCTATTTTCTATCCAATCAACATTACCTCATTATGAACGACAGTCTCTGGAAGTACAAAGGATATCGGATTTGGTGAAAGTATGCCATTCACAGTAAAACAATCAAACTCTTCTGACCACTGTCAATGATATAAGTAGAAATATTAGAGTGAAAATATTAGAGAGAGAAGATAATACAAATAATTTATTAGAAAGAGTCTACTCTATGTAACTTGCTTACAATTACTAAAAAAAAAATAGCAAATGGAAATTGAAAACATTTGAAAATTCTTTACTTATTATCATTAAAAAAAAAAAAAAAAAAACAGTTAAGCTACCCTAATAATGGTGTGAGGCTCTTCTTTGTAATCCAAACCATCTACATCACTAGATCCCAATGTAGGATCTGTGCCCACAATATTTTCATAGCCATTTTTGTTCTGGAATGCCATAAAATCTCAAAAATATCAAAGTTTTTCTAGTGAAACAACTATTATGCTTCAAAAATTTAATGAAATGTGGTGATGAGTATATGATTTGTGATATGGGTCCCTTTATATAGATATCACTAAGAAAAATATGGAATTTTGGTTTAAATACAGATAAATGTGTATTAATGAAGTTGCACAAATTAAAAAAAATATTTATAACTTTGAATTATAATAATTAAATTTTGGATTATATTATTTTTCTTAAAAAAGAAAAGGAACGATCAAACGTTCCGAAAATATGTGATTTGATTCATATAATTTTTGCTTTTGTGGAAAATGGCCGCACATTAGGAAAAGTATTTAACTATCGCACATACAATCGTGGTCAAATTTACTTAATATTTCATTTAATTATCGGATACTAATTAATGTCGGTTTTAAATTTTTTATTCATTATTTAAATTTACATTGAAAAACATAATAATCATGAAATTTATAGGGGAGGAAGATATGTAAGATTTTCCCTTTTTTTTACCAAGTACAAATTAATTTCATTTAACGTTTATTTTTAATACATGCATGTATTACATTTATTATTATCACTTGCAATTTTATTTATAAGTCATATGTTAAAAAATAGCTTCTCCATTTATAATTCAATTTTTATACATCACGTGATGTATTGAATGTATCAATTCTTATTTGTAATTTTGTTTATTGTCTGATCTTTATTTATTTGTATGAGTTAATTGCAAAATATGTCCTGTAACTTATACCTAGTTCCATCCGTAATCTTTTATCTTTTTTACTTTATCAATTTTAGTCCTTTAACTTTTTAATTGCTCAATTTTGGTCCTATTTGGGTCGAAATTTGAATTTTCCACCAGAAATTGCACGTGCACAGTGAGTCCTTCAAATTGGGGATTTTTCATACTTCCGGTCATTTGACTTATGTGGCGCTAAGATAATATCCACCTCATTTCCACATCATCTGTACTCATCCTAGTAAATAAATCAGATTAAACCCACTTAGTTGGAAACAAAAACAAAACATCAAATTTCAAAATCAAAAATACGTTCTTAGAAAAAAATCCCAAAATCACATCCACACCCAAATTTGAAACTAAGAAAATCCAAATCAACCCACACACACTTAATTCCAATTCCACACCCTTCTTCCCAAATGGAGCTGCTTAGGAGTACTTTTATCAACTTGAATTCCAATGGAGCTGCTACCCTTCTTCCCAAAAAAATTATTCTGCGGAGGGGAAGTGTGGAGAAATCAGAAGCAAATGAAGAGGAGGGGGTAAAGACAGTAAAGTGAGTTTAATCTGATTTGAGTACAGATGATGTGGAAATGAGGTGGATATTATCTCAACGCCATGTAAATCAAATGACCGAAAGTATGAAAAATCCCCAATTTGAAGGACTTACGTGTTGTGCATGTGCAATTTCTGGCAAAAAATTCAAATTTCAACCCAGATAGGACCAAAATTGAGCAATTAAAAAGTTAAAGGACTAAAATTGATAAAATAAAAAGATAAAAGGACTACAGATGAAACTGGGTATAAGTTACAGGACGTATTTTGCAAGGCGCATAAATTAAATAAAATATTTATAAATTTGAATTATAATAATTAAATTTTGGATTATATTATTTTTCTTAAAAAAGAAAAGGAACGGTCAAACGTTCTGAAAATATGTGATTTGATTCATATATTTTTTGCTTTTGAGGAAAATGGACGCACATTTGGAAAAGTATTTAACTATCGCACATATAATCGTGGTCAAATTTACTTAATAGTTCATTTAATTATCAGATACTAATTAATGTCAATTTTAAATTTTTTATTCATTATTTAAATTTAAATTTAAAATTATAATAATTATGAAATTTACAGGGGAGGAAGATATGTAAGATTTTTCCTTTTTTTTTTATTAAGTATAAATTAATTTCATTTAACATTTATTTTTAATACATGCATCATGTATCAAATTTATTATTATCACTTGCAATTTTTTTTATAAGTCATATGTTCAAAATTAAATAACTTCTCCATTTATAATTCAATTTTTATACATCACGTGATGTATTGAATTTATCGTTCTTATTTGTAATTTTGTTTATTATCTGATCTTTATTTATTTGTATTTATAAGTTTTTATAGGAGTTGGGGGTGATAATTTTTTTAAACAAATTCATTTCAAATTAAAAGTTATTCACATAAAATTTGTTTTTAATGCATGACATATCAAATTAATCATTATTATAATTTTTAATTTGTTATTTATATTGTATATATGAAAATAAAATATTTATATGACATATCAAATTTATTGATTAGTAGCATTGGCAACCTCATTCTTAACCATCTTTACTTATAAAGATTCTTTTTTGTCAAGTTATTAAATTTTATTCTTTTTTAGCCAAGAGAAATATTTTTGTTCAACTATACCCTTCTAACATTTGGGTTGTCATATAATAATACGAGTTACATTAATGATGGTACGAGAGTGTATTATATATGGTGGTACAAGCTACATTAGCAATGGTACGGGATGTAATGTGATAGTGTAGATTATATTAGTTATGGTATGTGAGTGTACTATGGTGGTATGAGTTACATTAATAATTGTATGAGGGTGTAATATGGTGGTACGGGTTGGTACATGATTAATTTTATCAAGTACATAATGGTCAAAATGAATATTCTTTTGGCTAAAAAAAGGGAAAAACTCAATTTTCATCCTATAACTTTGGTCTTATTCAATTTTGGTCCGGTATCTTTTCACTTTCCAATTTTAGTCCTCTAACTCTTAATTTTATCAAATTTAAGTCCGATTTTAGGCACGTCAGCAAATCCGGTGGCCACGTGGTCGTTAACTTACATTTCTAATTCCCGCGTTCCAAATAGACGGGCTCACACAAACCCTAATTCCCAAATCGAAAATTCCCCATCCAAAATCGAATCTTCCCTACCCTAAATCCTAAATCGAAGAATCCCATCCCTAATCCCTATTCAAAAAAATCCCAACCCTATATTTCGGGCTGAAAATCCCAACCCTAATCCCATAGACTGAGAAAGAGCGATGAGTGGTCGATGCAAATCGAAGGCGAATGCTCTCCCTGGTTAGTTTTCTATTCTTTTTTTTTGTTTTTTACTTGTTATTAGGAACATGTTTTAGGGTTTATACATGGTTTGAAAATGAATTGTGGCAAAAAATAGTTTTGAATATTATAGGGTTTGGAAAACGATGTGTTCTGTCATTTATAGGGTTTGGAAAACGATGGCTTTTGGTGTTTTGTTTATTATTATAATGTGTGTTGTATATGTGGGGAATTTTGGCCTTGTTTGCTTTGTTTATTGTTTAATGTTGATGTTCTGTGGTCCTCAGAAAACATGTGGGCCTGAGAAAACTATGGCTTTATTTAATGTCCACATGGTGTTTGTTTTTTATTAAATTTGTCAATTGCACTTATTGTATTCTTTCCTTTTCATTAACTTGCAGAGGTAGTGTTGGAAAAAATGTCACTGTTTCTGATAAATGTGGGGTTGGTACTGATAAAGGTGGGGTTAGCATAGATAAATGGGGGGTTGGCCATGATAAAGGGTGTGTTGAAACTGATCCTTCTTTGGATGATACTAATGAATACATTGATCATTACTGTGATTAGGGAGTGGATGGGGGTAAATCCTGAAGAATATGGTGTAGTTGAGGGAGATAGGAATCTAAATGATAACATTGATTTATGGTCTGATTCTATTGGTGAAAGCTTTGAACCTAACAACTTATCTAATCTTCATGATGATGATGATTCTGACTTTGATGATATATTATTTGAAGATAACACAGACAAGGAAGCAGAGTGGGTGGGCATAGGTAAAGAAGATGTTGAGTTGAATAGGGGGAAGATTCTGAATCAGAGGTAGAAGACTCTGAGGCAGAATTTGATAGTGAGTTAGAGATAAGTATGACCCTAATCCTGTATTCAAGTCTTCTGCATCCTATAATCCTGAATTTGTAATAGACATGAAGTTCACTAATAAAAAACTGTTTAAAGAGACTGTTCACTCTAATGGAATTAAGGCAAGAAAAAATGTTAAAATTACAAAGAATGAGAAAAAAAGAATCTATACTAGATGTTTGGGTGAGGGGTGTGAATGACAGATTAATTGTCTTAAAATGATTAGTGAAGAATCATGACAGATCAGGACATACAACCCTAATCACACTTGTGGCACTAGCTTGAAAATTTTGACTTCATCTTAGTTGTCTAAGTATTATCTTAAGGGTTGGAGGGATGATCATGGTAAGAGTAGTCAGGGGTTTAGGAGAGCTGCAATGAGGGAGTTAAATTGTAATATATCAAAACAACAAACATATAGAGCAAAGATGAAAGTCTTAAGGAGAATTGAGGGTAGTAATGAGGCACAATATGCCAAACTTTGGGATTATGCACAAGCACTTAGGCAAAGGAATCCTGGCTTAACTATAATAATGGGGGTTGAGAGGGCAGACAACTCTGATGGTAATGTATTTAAGAGACTGTATATCTGTTTTGAGGCACTGAAGGTATGCTTCCTAGCTGGTTGTAGGCCTTGTGTTGGGGTAGATGGATGTCACTTAAAAGGTCTACATGGTGGAGTAATGCTCACTGCAGTAGGGTTGGATACTAACAACCAAATATACCCAATAACATATGCAGTGGTTGGTAGTGAAACAAAGGATAACTGGGTGTGGTTTCTTGAGTTGTTGAGGGAAGATTTGCAAATTGAAAGGGAGAACTTGTGGACCTTTATGTTTGATAGACAAAAGGGATTGATTCCTGCATTTGAGCAGGTTGTACCCGGGGTAGATAACAGATTTTGTGTGAGGCATATGCATGGTAACATAAAGGTTGCTGGTTTCAGAGGGGCTGTTTTCAAAAGTGCATTGTGGAAAGCTGCTAGGGCTAGTACTGTGTGTGGGTTTGATGGTGCAATGAAGGATGTGGGTGAACTAGATCCTAGGTGTTTAGCTTGGTTACAAGAAAGACCACCAACACAGTGGAGTAGGTCTCATTTCTCACCTTATTCTAAATGTAATCGATGTACTAACTAACAACATGTGTGAATCATTCAATGACATCATATTAGAAGCTAGAGAGAAGCCTATTTTGACTATGTTGGAATGGATTAGAGAGTATCTAATGACTAGACTGAGCAAGAATAGAGACTTGGCAGAAAGATGTTGGGAAGGGAGGAGAGTATGCCCAAAGATCAGAAGGATCTTACACAAGAGAAGGGAGAGAGTGGCAGACTGCATTCCAATCAAGTCCAATGATTGGAATTATGAGATTTTAGTGTGTGATGGGGGCAGATTCCATGTTGATTTGAGGGCACCATCATGCACATGTACATGTTGGGATTTAGAGGGTATTCCTTGCAAACATGCAATGAGTGCTATTCTTGCCCAAGGATTAGAACCAGAAAACTTTGTGAGTGAACACTATTCTATGGAGACATACAGTAAGGTGTATGAGTCTGCTATGTATCCAATGGATGGTCCAGAACTATGGACTACAACTACATCCCTCCTATTCCTCCACACTTTGGTAGGAAAAGAGGTAAACCAACGAGATTAAGAAGAAAGGGTGATGAAGAAGAAAGTGACAAGAAGAAGAAGATCCAACTGCTAAGACAGAAACCAAAGGTCCATTGCACCTTCTGCAAAGAAGAAGGACACAACAAATTAAGGGAAAATTGGTAAAAATACCCCGTATATATACCCTAATTATGATTTTACCCTTTTATTTTTTGGGTTTTTAAAAATACCCCGTATGTTGGCTCTTCTTGTCGAAAATACCCCGTCACCTGCTGTGGTAAGTCACCAACCGGTCATGTGCTGACGTGGCACTTAAATACACATGTGTAATTGTTTTTTAGATTTTTTTTGTTCTCTTTTCCATGTCAATTGAGAAATGGGTATTTTTGGCAATAACATACAATCATACGGGGTATTCTCGGAAATATAATAAAAATAAGAATTTATTATTTAAAAAATCAGAATATTATTTAAAAATATCCTTAAAAAAATATGTGTACAAAAAAAATAATAATAATAGAAGTTCTGAAAAAATATATTTTAAATTTTAAAATATTATTTAAGTAAATATGAAAATATATTAAAATTAGAAATTTTATTTACAATAAATATAAATTATATTAAATATCTAAAATCAACAAATAAAAACAAAAAATATTAATTTTCTTATTATGTAAGATAAAAATTCTAATTTTATTATATATGTATAAATATTTTTACTAATACTTCATTTTTATTTTTAAGAATTTTAGTGATTATATTAATTATTTTAATTTTAACCATTTAATCGATTTTATTTTTTTAGATATTTAGAGATAATTTTCCAACAAATATCTAGCATGCTAAATTTTGTTTTTGTTGGTTTATAAATATTTTAAATACTATAAAGAAATTAATAACTATGCTAATAATCTCCTTGTTATTATGAAAGTTTATGTCATTAATTAATACTGTAAACATAATTTCCTATTATTATTATTATTACTATTATTATTAAACATAGGTTTTCGTAATTGAAAATAAGTTATGATTTTTTAAATAAATATTTCGAATTTTATTTGTTAAATAAGTATAATATTTCGAAGTATTATATTTCAAATTTTATTTGTTATGTTGTTGTTGTTATTATTATTATTATTATTAAATATAGATTTTAGTAATATTTGTTATGTTATTATTATTATTATTATTAAACATAGATTTTAGTAATTCAAAATAAGTTATGATTTTCGAAATAAATATTTCGAATTTTATTTTTTTGAACTAAGTATTATAAATTTTATTTTTTAGATTTAAAATTTGAAAATTAATTTTCATAATTTAATAATATGATTATTGTTGCGTTATTTTGAAATATTTTTCTAATTTTTTAAATGAAATTTTCAGATTTTATATATTATATTAAATAATATTTTTTATTTTATTTTTTACTTTTAAATTTCCAAAAATAATCTTTATAATAATAATAATAATAATAATAATAATTATTATTATTATTATCAATTAATTATTTTTAGTGAAATTTGCTGATTTTTTACTTTCTTTTCGAGTGACATGGAGTTAGAAGGAAAAAATAATGAAAAAGTCAATTCCACATGTGTAATAACCTACCATGTCAGCATGTCACCTCTTATAGACGGTAAAAGGGTATTTTTGGCAACTAGCAGTAACATACAGGGTATTCTTAAAAACTCAAAAAATAAAAGGGTAAGATCATAATTAGGGTATATATACGGGGTATTTTTACCAATTTTCCCCAACAAATTAACATGCCCTTGGAAGCAATTTGCTGAAGATTTCCCTGTTGATGATGAAGGAGTGTCAGTTGGACAAGAAACTGAACAAAATCCGAATGTAAGTCATTTCCTAAAGATTTAGTTTTATATTTAACTTATTGAAGTGCAAGTCTTATTTATGAACTCCTTGCAAATTATTGTTTTGTTATAATAAGGTAAATCAAGATGGAGTTAGTCCACCTATGCAAGACCAGCTCACTCAAGAAGGTGGTTTCCCAAGCCCACCCCTACACACTCAGGAAGAGCTCACACAAGAAGGTGGTTTCCCCAGCCCACCCCCACACACTCAGGAAGAGCTCACACAAGAAGGTTTCCTCAGCCCACTCCCACACACTCAAGAGAATGTTAGTAATATCTGACCTTCACAATTAATATCTGTTAGGAAAGAACCTGTTAATATCTGACATTCATTATCAAATATTTGACATTACTATTGTTTTGCAGGAAAGCATACATGCACCTTCAGTTAATGTTGGACGAACACCAGCTTCTTATTATGGTGGATCAGTCTGTGTATAATTACTTTCTTTTTATCATACTAAATTTCTTTTTGTCCACATTACTAAGTTTCATTTTAATATGCATTTGTAACTAAATTCCTTTGTATGATAGATTCCTCCACCACCTCCTACCCCTAGAAGAGTGATTATAAGAGCACCTCCTCCCAATTTCAACCGATCCGATTATGTAGCAAGACCACTAGAATTATCTAGGCCTACATAAAAAAGAGAAGGCATTCATGTTATTAAGCAAGGAGATAAGAAGTTCATCAATCTATTAAGTTTACCAAATTTTTTGAAAGGCAAAGGGAAAGAGTAAGGCTAAGGATAATTACTGACTGTGATGGTAATAATTAGTGGCATTTAATAACTTATGGTCACTGTGATAGTGAAGTTTTTGTTGTTGAATTTTCTGGTCACTGTGATGTATCTTTTGTTGATAATTAGTGAATTTTTTTGTCACTGTGATGTATCTTTTGTTGATAATTAGTGAACTTATGGTCACTGTGATGTATCTTTTGGTCTTTTGCACATGTGATGGGCTTATGAGCCATGGTTCTGTAATAGTGTTTTGGCAATCCATGTAAACACTTATGTTTTATGAAGTGGTGGCAGATTCCACTTTGATTTGTGTATGACTATGCAAGTGTGTTTAAATTCACAAATATATGTTTGCTAGATAGATGAAAATCTGCTCATATAGAGCATACATGAGATATTTCACTGCTTAGGAAATTGCATAAAAATGCCACTGCTTAGGCTATTACTTAATTAGACAACATCCATTTGTGCACAATGGACAAGTATGCTAGTATGACCAAGCACATAGACAAGTTTTTCTTCTTCTCCAAATTGCCAATTCTTTCCTCCATTCTTTTCAATTCATTGCACTTCATTTGCACTTTGGCCTTCAGTTGCATTGTTTCACCTTTGAGCTGTGAAAAATCCCCTTTCAGTTCTGCAAACTTGATCTCTAGATTTGTAGGCGTATTGTGTTTACTTGGTTCGCCAATCCATTCAAAGAAGTTGCATCTTTTCCCGGTCAACGAGTCTGGGCAATTCTGGAATCGGCACCCTTCACTACTAGATTGTCCTGAGACTCGAACCTTGGCAAACTTGCCACAGTCACAACGTTTCCTCGCTGAAATGTAATATTGGCTCGATGAAGACATCTTCCTTCAATTTTGCCTAAATTATTGAATATGTGGTCTATACTTGTTTGTGTTTGTGTATAATTATGTTTTCAGCTGATATTTCACTGTTATATAGTGTGTACTAGGATTTGGTAAGAAAAAAACTGGAAAATTTAAACAAAAAACAGTTTTTCCCACCAAAACTGGGATTTAACGGTTTCTGTTAACCAGACTAACAACGAGGGTCAAACTTGATGATTTTTGGGCCACTTTTGAAACTAGGGGCCAAAATCAGTCCACGGCCATTCTTACAGGGCCAAAAATGAAATTAACTCTTTCTAATAGCATAGAAAACACTTGGTTTTCTGTGTTGTTTAATGGTGTGTTTTCTGGCTTTTTCAAATCCTCATTCTCCTAGTCTATTTGCCATCTTTTTAAATGTTATGTCTTGTGGTCTTCTCCAACTTTTTCAAGAAAATCCTCTATTAAGATACCAAAAAAAAAGGTATGCTTATTCCCTCTTTGTACTTTGCTGATGATACCATGATTTTTTGTTCTTCCCATATTTCTGCTTTCAAAAAGCTTATGAATTTTCTCCAACTGCTTAAAAAAGCCACTGGTCAGAAAATTAACTCCTAAAAAAAATACCATTATTATTTGTAAACATACTCCTAAATATAGAAAGAATAAAATTCTTGAGCTTCTCAAATTTCTATTGAAAGTTTACCTTTTAAATATCTTGGGGTTCCTTTAAACAGAGGGTGAAAAACAGTTTATTTCAGGAGTTATTTGAGAAGATTCTGGCAAGATTGGCTGATTGGGATAAAAAATTTCTGAATATGGGTAGTAGGTTGATTCTTATTAAGAGCAACTCCAACGGGGGCATCAAAAGGGGCATCAAACCCATTTTGATGCCTTATAACACTAAAGTTCTCCTCCAACCCACACATCAAATGGTGATTTTTTTTTATGCCCCTTTCATGAATCAAATTTGATTCTTCTAAAATGAAACATCAAAATCAAATTGAAGCCAACTACCAACCAACCAACCAACTGAAAATTAATTCTAAACGGTAATAAAATTTTGATAGCAACAGTCATATTGGGGGAAAAACCTTCTATATAAACCGAACACCATGGGAAGACCTTGCAATTAGCTTTAGAAATTGTTTCCCCCACTTTACATAATTGCAGTTTTGAAATTGTTCAAACTCCTCATCTCCGGTGATATCTCCGATGATTGCATTCCGACGATGGTAAGAATGATCAGATTTTGGTGGTGGGTGAGTGAGCTTCATTGAGGAAACAGAGAGAACAAGAGGGACAGAGAAAGAGAGAGAACGAGAAAGACGAGAAAGAGCAGAGGGACAGAGAGAGAGAAAGAGCAGAATGAGGGGGAGAAGATAAAAGTTTGAGGTATGTCAAGACTTTATGTTTGGATTGGGTTTAATGGGCTATTTTTTAATTTTTTCATAATTGGGTTTGTGTATGTTTTATATGAATTGGTGAAAATTATTAGTCCAAAACCACCACATTTTGAATACTGCATAAATAATTAAGTTATCAATTAACGATTTAAATGTGTTTAATTATTTCATTATCAATCAACGGTAGGCTACTGCATTTAATTAAGTTATCAAAATGTATGCAGAATAAGTTTTTAATAATTCATTTATTTATTCATAAATGATTTAGATAGAAATATTTATTTGATTGATGAATACAAAAAACAATTAATAATTAATAGTAATTATATCAAATATATATATATATATATATATTTAATATACTAAACAAATAGTGTATTTTACCCTTTTTTTAGATGGATGATAATTACTACGGTAGTTACACTAATTTACTTAATGACGACTCACCGGCTAATGAAGAAAGCTATGATGTGAACCCGACTATACCTCTTGAAGACATAATTGAGGTTGATGTTCAACGTAAAACACAAAGGTCGGCGAATTTCTCTCACGAGGAAGATATTTGTATTGTCTCGGCGTGGCTTAATACAAGTAAAGATTCCATTCATGGAGCCGATAAAAAATCAAAAGGATTTTGGAAGAGGATTTATGATCAATTCATGGAGAATTACGGTAAAGGAGGGCGGACAAAAGATAGTGTGGAACATCATTGGAGGGATATTAATACCCAATGTTCAAGATTCATTGGCATTCTCAGACAAATTGACAATAGACATCAATCCGGTCAAACACAACAAGGAAGGGTAATTATTTATTTGATTGGCATTATTCATATTTATATTATTTATTTACTTTTGAACCTTTTACTTGATAGTTGGAAGAAGCGAGAATTTTGTACCATTCCACTGACAAGAAAAAGAGACGATTCAGATATGAGCACTGTCTTGAAATTCTGAAGCATGAGAGGAAATGGCTTGATAATTTTGAAACAACTGTGGAACCAACTTCTGTTGAAGGTCATAGTGAGCCTTCCACTAATAATGACTGACCTATGGGTAGGAAAGCGGCAAAAACACAACAAAAGAGGAAACAAGGAAGTTCAGACGACGAAAATTCATCTAAAGTAGATGAGCGTTGGGAAGAAAAGCTAAGATTAGAGCGTGAAAGATTTGCTCAACGAGAAAGGCTCATTGCGGCACATGAAAATGCTATACGTGTAGATGAAGATCGTAGAGATATGGAGATTATGAATAAAGACACTATCAGAATGGATGAGAGTCATGTTGCTTATTGGAATATGAAGAAAAATGAAGTCTTGAGGAAGAATGATCTAATATAGTTAGATTTGAGTATAAGTACTAATATTAAGTATGAATTTAACTTGTTGCTTATTAGATTTAACTTGTACTAAATTATGTAACAAGTGAAGTTTTCAACTATGAATTAATTCAACTATAAAACCAATGGATCTATAAAATCTATAAAAGCTATAGTTACATTATAAAACTATTTTCAATTAAATTGGTACTCATTAATGACTCAAATTTGTTGACAATAAATTCAAAGTAAAGTAAACAACATTACATTCAAAACAAAGTAAACATTAATGACTCAAACTTAAAGACTAATTCAAAGCAAAGTAAACAACATTATAATCATTGTTCCAACTTGATACTAATTGTCTTCGCCATGAAAATCCTATAAGTACTCAACAAGATCGTGTTGTAGTTGTGAATGAGTGGCACGATCTCGAATCCGATGATGAACTTGAATAAACTCTGTAAACTCATTTGTTTGCTCACGCGATAGTGTGACATTTGGAGTTGCGTCATCAAACTCAAGGGTACCTGGACCATTTTCATTCTCAATAGTCATATTATGCATTATAATGCATGCTTTTCATTATATTAGCTAAAGTCTCCTCATCCCAAAATCTTGTTGGCCCACGTACTATATTATAACGTGCTTGTAATACCCAAATGCTCGTTCCACATCTTTCCTCGCAGCTTCTTGGGCACGTGCAAAATGTTTGGCATTTAAGCTTATTGGAGCAAGTATTGTCTTTACAAAAGTAGCCCACGCGGGGTAAATTCCATCTGCTAGATAATAACCCATCGAGTAGTTATTCCCGTTAACGGTAAAATTAACAGGAGCAGCACGACCGTTAACTAATGTTGTGAATACGGGTGATCTATCGAGAACATTAATATCATTGAGTGAGCCTGGCATTCCAAAAAAGGCATGCCATATCCAGAGATCTTGTAAAGCAACTGCTTCTAATACAATAGTCGGTTCACGACAATGACTAGTGTACATACCATGCCATGCAGTTGGACAATTTTTCCACCTCCAGTGCATGCAATCGATGTTTCCGAGCATTCTTGGAAATCCACGTTGCTCGTTAACTTGGAGCAATCATGACAAGTCATTTTGGTTTGAAGCCCTTAAATATTCTTCACCGAAAATAGCAGCAACTGCTTTCACAAAATGACGTAAGCTTTCAATAGCAGTGCTTTCACCTATGCGTATGTGGTCATCCAAAAGATCAGCAGGAACTCCATAAGCAAGTATTCTATATGCAGCTATTACTTTTTGAAGAGATGATAAGCCAAGGACTCGTAGAGCATCATTTCTTTGCACAAAGTATGGATCATATGCTTCGACACTAGAAAGAATTCGATAGAAAAGAGATCTACACATTCGGAATCTCCTCCTGAAATAACCATCATGATATACAGGATTATCAGAAAAATAATCATTATAAAGTCGTAGATGACCTTCTGCTCTATTACGATATAATGACCCTTCGACCAGGAACCGAACCACGATGAAGCATGCGTTGTTTCTCTCTATCCACTTCCTCATCTTCTGTTGCTAGTATAAGCATTTCAAGATCATCGTCAGAATCAGACTCGGTTAAGAAAGCCTTCAAAACGTTGGGATCACGGTGCATGGTGAAATAAAAGAAACACAAGATGATAGGAATTGTGGACTATGTTTTGATTAAGTAATGTATGAAGTAGTGAAGAGTTCCTTCACAAACATATCTTTTATAGACATTCAAAGCTACTTCAAGGGGTCCCATGTGGATAAAAAATCTTATCAAAAATCTAGATATCCTATAATTAGATGACACATAGCAATTGAAAACACAACAAGGGGTCCCATGTGGATAAAAAATCCTATCAAAAATCTCGATATCCTCTAATTAGCTGACACATGGCGATTTAAAATCTGACAACAGATTCTATATGGATAAAAATTCCAATCACAAATCTCGATATCCTCTAATTAGATAACACATGGCGGTTGGAAATCTCAGAGATAATGACAAGGGGTCTGATGTCGATAAAAAATCCTTTTAAAATTAACTAAATTTTCAAAATAAATATTTATATAAAATGTATTTATTTTACTTATTTTTATCTACATATAGTTGTATTTTAATTAACTTCAATTCTAATATAAGTATATATTAAAATAAATGAGTTAATTGATTATTTTAAATTTGATGCCTCATTTTGATGTTTGGGGTTGAAGCATATGAATTTTATAGAGATATCAAAATACTGTAGCAGGAATCAAATGAGTGTATGATGCCCCATTTTGATGTTTTTGGGTTGGAGATGCTAAGAGGGTGCTTAAATTTATACCTATGTATATGTTGAGGTTGTGGGTCCTACAAAATTTATGGTTACCAGGTTTCATAGGCCTTTTAATGGGTTTCTTTGGGATTCATCTAGAGAGTGTCATAAGATACATTGGGCTTCTTGGGAAAAATGTGTGTTTTCCTAAAGATGAGGGTGACTTGGTTGTTAGGAATCTGTTTGATATTGCAAATGCTTTTACTGTTCAAGCTTGGTGGAAACTTAGAACTTCTAATGCTTTATGGTGTGCTTTTTTGAAGCAGAAATATTTTGTGAATTGTCATCTTTATAATTTTGAGTATCATTGTAAGCAGTCTCATTTTGTGAAAAGATTGAGTGCATGGTCTGATTTTGGTGAAAGTTAGATTTTTTTGGAGGTTAGGGAAAGAGGATGTTTCCTTTTGGCTTGATGGTGTGAAAATGAGCCTTTATACATTGCCCTTTTTTTGGTGTGAAAATGAGCCTGTTGATACATTGCCCGTTTTCCAGACAGGTCCAGGACCTTTTTTGTCCAAGTTCCAGATTCAGCTTCCTGATCATTGTGATATTATACATTTGATTTCTGTGTGGTTTAACAAACGATGGAGTGGTGATCATATTAGAACTGTTCAGCATATTCTTGTTTTGTGTCAAATTTGGAAAATGCGTAATTCTTGTAAATTTGAGGGAAAAATGGTTTTTGTTAAGATTGTGCAAAAGAGGGTTTTAGATGGTATTAAGTTGCTTGAGTCTACCAAAATTGTTAGAACAGGTTTCTGGAAAAAAATATTGGCATGTTGTTGATCTTTGGGGGTTTTCTATTCAACTACATCGACCTAAATTACCTATATTTGTACTTTGGATTCCTCCAAAAAATTATTGGATTAAACTCAATACTCATGGGGCTTCGAAAGGGAATCTAGGCCTTGCTGGTTTGGGAGGGGTTGTGAGAAATGCCCAAGGTAAATTTTTGTTTGGTTTCTGTAAATTTTTGGGAATTGTTGATAGTCTTGTTGCTGAGTTTTTAGCTGTTGTAGAAGGGATGTCCTTGTGCTTTAATTATGGTTTTAGGAAGATTTGGCTTGAAACTCACTCTATTATTGTTTTCTGCCATCCCAGAAGTTTGAAGCTTCAACATTTGCTTTCCAAAATCTTTTATATTCAAGACAAAATTTGTATATTTTTCACATCCGAACAAAGTTGTCGACTGTTTGGCAAATATTGTTGTGGAGACTAAAGAAGATAGGTTCATCCAAAATATTGATCTTTGTACAAAACTAAAAGGGCATATTATTGTTGATAATTGGGGAATTCCAAATTTCAGATTTTGATTAGTTGTTTGCATCTTCTCCAGGGTTAGGCTTTATATTTCTCCAGGATTTATTTTTGGTTTTGGTTTGTATATGTCTCTAGACAGTGGCTTTGATTGGTAGTTGTTTTAGCTTTGGTTTGTAATGTTCTTTAGGCTTCGTTAAACTCTCTTTTGATGTGATTAATATATATTGGTTGAGGGTTTGCCTTAATCCTTCCATCTTGGATGATTTTATTAAAAAAAAAAAATTACAAATAAAAATAATAATTATAATGTTAATTACATTTATCAATGTTATCTACACATAATATTTGGGGTCATAAAATATAATTTAATAAAATGCCTTATATAAATGAAATGAAACATTCATATAGTTATTATCTTTTTACCCAAAAATTCCAATTAAAAGATCCAATATATGTAGTTTTCTCGCACAATTCCATTTGTAAATAATAGAAACTTAAAATATATAAGGAGAAAAAAAAAAGTAGCTTTTGGCTGCTATGGTGGAGGGTGGGGTGGCGGCAAATTCTAGTCTAGGCCACACACGTACACTAGAATCTTGTCATGTGTATATTTTTTTATAAAATATTAATATAGAACTTGTGTAATACACTAGTTTTAAACCGAATTAAATTAAATTTAGAAAAATTTAAATATTATTTATATAAGAAAAAATATATTTATGATTTTGACGCATCGCTTAATTTAGCATTAAATATAATAATACCTAATTAATATCTTATTTAATTGTTTAAATATATGTTGCATATGTAAAGGCATATGATTAATTTTTATTTATTATTTTGAAAAATTATATAGTGTTATGTCTATATATTATCAACATTCCCATCATTATTTTAGTTTGATTTTAATTGTTAAAGTTTAGAATAACCCTAAATTTTCATTTTAAATTACATGATAAAAAAAAACAAAATCATAGTTTATTTTAAAACACATATTCACAAAAATTATTCAATTACATTAATTAATAAATTTCAAAAAATTGAATAGTTTGAATAATCCTTTTTAATCAATCCATAATTATTTTTGTTTTTCCTTATTTATTTATTTATTTATATTTTTCTCAAAATTTTTTAAACTAACAAATTTCAAATATATAAATGATTTTTATATTTGAAGTCCAGCATGTGTTTTTTTAACAATTTTAGTTGAAATTCTTATACTATTTAGTAATGTTTAACATTAAATTTAATATATTAATTAACCATATTAATTAGCTTTAAAATTCAATTTATTATAGATTTAATTTATAAAAAAAAAGTAATGTGAAAAAAATGTAACATTGACATGTGGCACATGTGGTCGTACTTTTATATATATAAAGATAAAAATGATAGAAAAATAAATAAATTTATAATATCAAAATTGAATAAATGACAAAATTTTAAGGTGCACTGGACAACACCCACAGTCTAGGATTGGTTTTGGCGTGGCGAGGGGAGGGGAGAGGAGAAGTAGGTTTGAGAATGGTAGTAATTTAAGTTTTATTTATTTATATTAATAAATCACAATTTTCAATATTAAATAACTTTCAAATGTTATATTTGTTTAAAGATACAATATATCATGTTTCATGTTTTTTCTAGATAAAAATTTTATTTAACAATTACAAATAATCATATTTGTAAGAAAATAATTAGATTTTTTTAGGACAAAAATTATACCAAATGAATCACAAACAATAAAATAATTAAATTGTTATAGGAAAAAAATGGCATGTCTTTTTTTTTTTTTTTTTATAGAAAATAGTGTCATTCATCTTATTTTATTAATCTTTTATTATCTTATTTATATTGCATATGAAAATGTTTAGATCTCATTAATGTAAAAACCAAAAAAAAAAAAAAAAAAATTACGGCGTCCAGTTGATTGTTTGATAGTTGACAGTATTAATCGCATCAAGAGGGTAAAAAATATAAAAGATCTATGAATTGAAAGAACGTTATGTAAAAATTTGTTCTGAATTTTTTTTCTTAGTTGCTCATATTTAATATATACTTATTTTATGAGTTAGGTATGTATTGGTTTAATTGGAAGTTTTTAAGAGAAATATCATTTGGGTTTGGACTTTTGGTATAATTATTTTGCACACACTATATTTGTAATTTGTAAATAAAGGAAGAACAAAAAAAAAAAAAAAACTCAAATAGAGCTTTTGCTTTTTTGCAGCAAATAGTTTTTTTGTGTGCATGTAATGCAAAGTTTTTGATATATTATTGTATTATATAATATTATATTATTAAAATTTTATACTACAAACTATGTAACGCACGGGTACACCGCTAGTTTTATAAAAACAACTCATTGAAGAATTTTAATAGCATATAAAATATATAATTTGTAAAGATAAATTTATTTTCCATTTTTTTCATACAGATTTTTGTGAGATATCAACATTTTTTAGCATAGAAGTGTCTTAAATATATATTTTAACATATAAATTTTGTCAGTTTTCATGTTATTATTTTAATATAGATGTTATTAAACTAAGCAAGCTAAAAAATATAAGCTTTCCATCACCCTATGCAATCAGATTGAACTTAGACACTTCCATTTTCAAATGCTATCACATTTTCAAATACAATGATAGCGAAGAGGTAAGCAGAAACTAAGTTGGAGAGGGTGAGCAACAAAGGTGCATGTTAGCAAGTGCTACAGAATCGAGAATGTCGTCTTGTTGTTCCAATCAATGTGCTTGATTTTGTTATAGGATTCTTGTTTAGCCTCATATTATAGATGACTAGACAAATGCGACTTTAATTAATTCAAACACAAGAAATAGGATCAAGATCAGCAGGAAAATGTATTTCAAACTTTTTCTATCCTCCCAAATAAAAGAATAATTTTGTCTATAAAACCTCATGTTTTATTGGATAACAACACTCAACAATGGACAGAACCTGAGGAACAATAGAAAACAAACAAAAAACAGAAACGTGACTTATAAACAAGTCTACACTATTACAATGAGATGCAACAACAACTAGTCGAGTCGAGGAAAACTCTCTTTGAGCGATTCAATGTATCTTGATTATCTACTTCAAACGTCGATTAATCTTTTGATACTTATTCTTTGAAAGAAATACTTCATAGCCACTTACTTCAATATTGGTCAAAGTGGTGCACCTCATCACTTATATCAAACCAATTTTCAACATGTATCACGATGATGTGTTCTCAAATTTAGGAATATTAGAAGAAAAATGAAAATTCCCTCTATTTTTTGACATAAAATAACAAATAATAGAAGGAAATTAAATTAAATTTAGGTTAAAAATACAAATTTGTATTTTACGAAAAGCTACTAAATCAAACAAGACATCAACAAGTGACATATATCCACTATAGCAGGGTACGTACATAAAAGACTAAAAATGAAAGTAATTTCTTCAACATGGAGGACTAAAAAATAAAAAGTAAAAAACTAGATGATTGAAAATCTGATGAGACAAATTAAAATCATTTTTTCCCCAAATTTTAATCATAAGTAAAATAAGATTTTGAATGATCGACTTTAAGATGATTACTGCCCTGCAAAATTTTGTTACATTGCGTGTATAAATAAAAAGAAGAAGAAAAATATCATCTGATTATAACTTGAAATACAAAGCAACTTGAATCATTAAGCAGAAAAACAACAGGAAATTAGGAATTTCCAACATAGGAATTATCTTTTCTACACATTCCTGTTGTACCTCACCAAAACCTACCCGAGCCGCCGAGCCGAAAGCTCCACCGAGTCGAGTGAACCCGACCTGACCAGAATGGAAGGCCGCGTCTGCATAAAATCGCCTGGCCAGCTGATCCGACTAGCCCATTGGATGACCCGGCCAAAAAAACTGCGTAGGGCACCCGAGCTTACTCATTCTAAGGAGTTCAAAAAGGAAACAAATCAACATCCAAACTATATCCGATTTAGATAGATTTTGTACCGGATTTCCCTCATCTATGTCCGAAAAACAGGGGATTTATTTCTTACTTTCCAAGTTTCATGTCTTGGGATTAGTCTATAAATAGGGCTAAAAAACCTCGTAAAAGAGGTTCCAAAAAATGACGGTATTCAAGTAATTAGAGAGTTATTTTCTCTCAATTCATATAATAAAGACGTCCTGGCCGGCCAGAATTAACCGACCAGGATCAACCTAGCAACTTTACCCGAGTAGGCACCGGGCCATTCTGTTTCTTATTTTATTCGATTCTTGCACTTCTTATTCGGTTCGCTTTCTTTGAGCCGGATTGACATTTCTTTGTGTTAGGCTAGGATTTTGTGCCATACAAAATCTGACGTCAACATAGCCTAATCCTAGCCTAACACAATCTCTAGACATTCCTATGACTAAGATACTCCCCTGAATGGTATATCTATAGGAGTGCATCTAATGTACGTCTAAAAAACACTCATATTTTTCCTTGAGTGTTTTGTGATCATTAAAATCTAACAGCTTATGATTCTAGGATATAATGGTAGCCGGATGAGGTTGTTTGAGGAGAAAAATGGCAAACAGGTGATGAGGATCCCATTGTGAGGTATCCATGTGACAAATGGATGTACCTTCTGTTGGAAAATTGGTTGATAAAAGTGCTGGGTTGCACCACTTTAACTAATAATTAATTGGGTAAAAGTTAATCCTTTCAAAGATTGGATGCCAAAAGATTAATTTATGTTTGGAGTAGATAATCGAGGCATGTTGAATCTCTCAAAACCAATTTCTGGTGAGTGAGAAATTAAGCATTAAAGTTAGCCACTTGAAATGGGAATGAAAAGGTCAATGCTTAATTATTTCACGTAGGAAGATAGACCTTAAAAATGCAAGAATAAGTTAAGTCATGGGAAAAATGGTTTAGTAATTAATACATTCTTGGAGTAATATGCTTGTGCAACATACACGCACGGCTCAGCTCGGCTTAGCACGACTCGGCTCGACCTCGAACCCGACCCGACCTCGGTCGGGAGCCTTAGTTCTTAGCAATTGAACATTGGGCTAGACATGGACGGATAGAGCGGGACTCGGGTTTTACCCGACTACTTTATCTTTTTGAGTCGTGGTTGCAACAAAGTAACTTAGGATACAACAAGTAGTATTCTAGGATACAACAAGTAAGCTAGGATAGCAATCTGGTGGAGTAAGCTGGAGTATCCTAAGAGGCAACAAGTAAACTAGGATAGTAACCTAGCAGCCTATCCTAAAATGCTGCAAGTAAGTTGCATAATATTCTAGAATAGTAAGCTGTAAAGTTACTCCAAGCAACCAAGCACAAGTTGAACATTGGCTTTGTGAATGAGTCGTTACTATGCATTAAATAATTCATTATTGGGTAGTTAAATTCCAATCAATTATCAGGTGTAACCTTCATGTTGGAGACCTATATATGGGGGTCATCATGCATCGTTTTGTACACGAGATTTCAAACTCATGCATAGTTTTCTCATTTTGCATCAAGCTCAGTCCTTAAGCACTAAAAGTTCGTTGAAGCTCTCGAAATTATGGTACTACTTTTCACGAGATGAAGTCGTTTTATATTTGGAAAACAAAACACATGATCCAGTGAGCACTACCCTGAGTATATCTTGTCTTAAGGAAAAAAGGTTTTCCTCGACTCGACTTGCAACATCATTATAATAGCACAGTGTTGGTCCAAAGTGGCACAGAGGTTTAGAGGGGGGTGAATGAACCTCTATCGATTTTTAAAAATCTTTCGAACTTGTAGCAATGTATCTTATAATAGAATACAAATCAGAATGCAATACAACTTACTGGGCTATAATGCAACGCAACTTACTGTACCAGAGTTCATATGCAGCGAAAACTTAAAACTATGATAAAGTTTCTTTTGAAAATCTTTTCAGAAATATGAGTATTAGCAAAACTTGAATGATGTATAATGCAATGTAAAATGCAGCAAGATATAACCAATGTTTGTGGAACTGGACCGAGTCAAACCGGCTTGACCATCGGTTCAAGGTTCAATCGATCGGACCGGTTCAATTGGAAGGTCGGACTTGTCAATACAAATTTATCAATAATATTTTAGTTGAAATTTTTTTATATTATCTATTTTTTTATAAAATTAAAGAGTATAATAACAATAACATTAACAATAATAATACACAATATTTTTTTTGTAATAATGACAATAATAAATTAAAATATTTGTGTAATTAAAATCTAGAATATTATTCAAAATAGTACATAATATATAAAATTACATATATATATATATAAATAGAATAAAATAACAAAACTATATCTCTCAATCTTTAAAAAACTAAAAAACTCATTTAAGTTTAATAATATATGAATTCTCTCTTAGGAAAATATGAATGTATTTTTAATTTCTTTATATTTTATTCATAATATTATAGTTATCCCACAAAAAATATACTAAAAAAATTAAAATTGTAGTAAAGTATATAAGTTCATATTAAAAGTTGTCCCACATTGAAACAAAGTTAAAGAAAGTATGAAAAATTGTAGTATAAAGTGTAAAAGTTGTCCCACATTGATTATCAACTAAAATGAAATAGAAGTCATCCACTATAAATGATACTAGTGTATGACATTGAAGTAATGCATTGTAAATAATGCTATTGTTTATCCCGCATTGATTGAGAATCAAAATTGGCATTAAAAGCAATGTCTCTTATAAGTAAATGTTAGTGGAATAATGCTTGTCCCACATTGGTTGGGAATCAAACTTAGCATTGAGGTAATGTATTATAATGGGATGTTAAGTTTAAAATTTTCAAAATAAAAAAAAAGTTTAAAATTTTAAATGAAAAAAGTAAAAAAAAAATCCGGGTCAACTGGTTTTTTGACTGGTTTTTAGCCGGTTAGATCAGTTTTTGAACGGTTCTTAGCGGTTAGACCATATTTTTTGGTTTTATGGGTATAATAGGACCAGACCAAGGATCGGTTCGCAGTTGAACCGGTCGGACCGGCTGGTCCTGTCCGATCTCACAAACCATGGATATAACAACAGATAATGCTAAAATAGAAAAGATACGGTCAGACCGACCGGTCCTGTCCCACAAACCATGGATATAACAACAGATAATGCTAAAACAGAAAAGATAAACACACAAGATTTATAGTGGTTCGAAGGTGGTATAATCTTTCTGCATCCACTCTACTCCTTCTCTAAGGAGGAACTCTGTTAAACAAGTTTGTTTTATAGGTCTCGACCTTACAAACTATTAACCTAACAAGTTACACCTATTAAGATTTAGCTTCCACACAGACTCGAATCAAACAAGCTGACCCACACAGGATCCTACTAACTCACATAAAGTTATTGTCTTAAACTCCTAAGGCTAAACACTCAGTAAGGATCTAAATCCTATCAACTGAGGACACCACTAAGCACACGACACAAAGGTTAAAAGTATAAAAGTTTTTTCAACTGGTGTTTGAAGCAGCCTTGATGAGTATTGAGCTCGAATGCTTTTAAGGCTAGACTCTTAGAGGTTGACTGACTGAAAACTTTTAGTGTTGAATGCTTAAGAGTTTGAAAGCTTATTCTTGTTTGTGAGCTCGTGATCAGTTTTTCAAGTATTGTTTTAGTCAAGTCTTCCTCTACTTATATGTGAAGAAATATGTCTGTTGAAAAGAGACATATTTCTTTGAATTTGAATAATCTTCAAATGTTCTTGAGCTCGTATTAAATGCTTCTGAATGATCGCATTCAATTTTTCTTGTCTTGCACATAACTATTTAATGTGGTTATACTAAGTTGCAGGTTTGTTGCAGTCCATCTATTGGCAAATTACTGGATTTCGGTATTGTTTGATCAATTTTTCTCTACTGGCTAGTTCTGAAAAGACATTTCCTCGGACAACACTGATCTTTCTCGTACTGTATTGTTGTGTGTGATAGTCCATTTCATTCTTTTTGTCTTTCTTTTGATTCTGGTATAATATTTACTTTCTGCAACCATTGTAGTAATGCAGCTTTCTGTCAGCTTGTTGTATTCTGCTCTCCTCACTGTGTAGCTGCATTATTCTGCTTACAGTATCCAAATACTGTTTTCTTCTACTACATCCAGTAGCAGCCATTAGCTACTGAATTGCGAAATCCTTCATTCTTCAACTTGTCTTCTTGATTCAAAACTAATCTAAGTTTCACTAAAATAGTGTGAAAAATGGGGTACTCTAAATTCCTATTACAATGTTGTTTTTGTCTCATCGAAATCTAAGCGTAAATTTCCTAACACATAGGACTTTCATAAGTCACGTTCTTCCTTGTTTTCATGTCTGTTTTTTTTTCTATTCGATAGGTTATTGCCCATTGTTGAGTGCCATATTTCCAACAATCTTAAGATGAGATACTTTGACCATGCGAATAACAACAACGAGAACAACAACAAAGTTCCTCTTATTGCAACTACTGTTAAAGTTGTTGCAACATCCACTACTACTACTGCAACCTTGAATGCAGCAATTCGACCTGCTGTTTTAACTACTGCAAAGAAACCCGAGAGGTTCATAGGTGAAAATTTTGAGAGGTGACAATAGAAGATGCGCTTCTACCTGACCATCGTTGAAGTGGTGATATATCTGGACAAGACCCACCGGTTGTTGCCGAGGATGATACGAATTCAGAGACTCATACAATTCTAGATGTATGGTTGCATAGTGATTTCTTGTGCAAGAACTATATCTTGAATGAGATAAACGACTTGTTGTATAGTGTGTATGTAGGCTGCAAGACAACCAAATAGCTATGGGACGTTTTTTAGAAGAAGTACAAGACCGAGGATGCTGGTATGAACAAATTCGTGGTGGCTTGATTCTTAGAGTTCCAGATGGTGGATACACGTCCCGTGATAGATCAAATGCAAGACTTTCAATTGGTCGTGCATGAAGTTCAAGCCGAAGACATGAATTTGCTCGAGCCTTTAACTGTGGCTTGCGTAATAGAGAAGTTGCCTCTAGTTGGAGGGACTTCAAGAACTATCTAAAGTGCAAACGAAATGAGATGACCCTCGAGAACTTGATTGTCTAGCTCTGATTCAAGAAAGATAATATGAAGGCGGATCCTAGACCTCATATGCCAATGGATGCTAAAGCCAACCTATTGGAAGAAAACAAGCGAAAGAGCCCTAGCCCCAATCAAAATGAGAAGGGGAAGAAGTCATCGAAGAGATTCAATGACAATTATTACAATTATGGTAAGCCAAATCACATGGCTAAAGAGTATAGGCTACTTAAGAAGAACAAATGCAAGCAAGCAAACTTGGCCGAGCAAAAAAAAAGACTTGAATGACAATGATCTTTGTGTCGTGGTGTTTGAAGCCAACATGGTGGATAACTCAAAAGAATGGTTCACGGACACGAGAGTCATTTGTCATGTATGCTCGGATAGGCATGTCTTTTCCTCTTATGAGGTCGTGAGTGGAAGAAAACTCCACATGGGTAATCAAGCTTCATCCGAAGTGGTTGGAATGAGAAACGTGGTTCTCAAGCTCACTTCAAGCAAATAGCTCATGTTGAAGGATGTGTTGCATGTCCCGGACATTCATATGAACCTAGTTAATGGTTCGTTGTTCGGGACATATGCATGTCCCGGACATTCATAAGAACCTAGTTAATGCTTGTAAATCATGGCTTCAAGCTCATTTTAGAGGCTGCAAAGTTTATTCTTATGAAGTATGGTGTATTTTTGGATAGAAGTTATATGGTCAATGACCTATTCAAAATAAATGCAATGGCCAAGCGCCAAGTTGTACCCAAAGTGAATAATATAAATGCAACAATTTCTTCTTATATTGTTGAGTGTTGTGATTTATGACATAATAGATTAGGGTTTAGGGTTAGTAACCTTGGACTTACTTAAAGTCGATGAAATTATCACACAAAAGAACTGTGAAGTATGTGTTGAAGTCAAAATGGCTAAACCGGATTTTCACAATGTAGAAAGGAACACAAAACCTCTAAAATTAATTCACACCGATGTGTGTGATTTGAAATTTGTGCAAACTAGAGGTGGGAAAAAGTACTTTGTTACATTCATTGATGATTCCATAAATTATTATTATGTCTACCTTTTGAGAAGTAAAAATGAGGCTATAGAAGCCTTCAAGAATTACAAGAATGAGGTAGAGAATCAATTAAACAACAAGATAAAAGCTATACAAAGTGATAAAGATGGAGAGTACGGGCACCGTTTGAGGAGTTGTGTAAATTGTACTCTAAAAGAGATGATGAATGTCATGCTTATAAGCTCAGGGTTACCATAGAACTTGTGGGGATAGACCATTTTAATGGCGAATTACATACATAATAAAATTCCTTTAAAAGGAAAGAGTAAAATCCAATCTTTTGGAATCCAATCCTTAAAAAGATTAACTTTTAACCACTTAATTATTAATCAAAATGGTGGCACCCACCACTTTTATCAACCAATTTTTCCAACACCTCCATCCTCCGATCTGCGCCTAGCATAAGCCTATATAGCTTGTTGTCACTCTCTTGCATGACAGTAGAAAACCGCGTAAGGATAAGACAACATGTGGCAACAAACCACCTTTTGACGCAATATCACACTCAGAGGTTCATATATTGAGTAGTTCTGCACAAGTGGTATGAACCTCATAGAGGTGGTTCGTCACAAGGACTCTGAGTTTTGATTTTGGACCGCATATTTGACCAATAAAATCGATCGAAAGTGATTTTAAGTGGCAAACTTTATTCAATCCAAAAACATGTAACTCTTGAAAATGTCTTGATACTTCCTACACTAAATTTAATAATGTTCATTTTATTGAGCGTGAGACATCTGAGCAAGTTAATCCCAAATTTTTTATTTCTCCCTAGCAAAAGTTTAGGTTTGAGGTGTTTTGATTTGTAGAAAAATGTGTATAATTTGATTCATTTAGAATGTGTTTTTAATGCATTTTACATATATATTTGCACTCGTTATGTTTCTACATATTTTTATTTTATGTCCGAAAACTCCAATCCTTTATTTTCATGGTTTATTTAGAGATTTTGGAGCAATTTTGGAGTTGAAGGATGAAACTGGCCAATGAACTAAGTGAGAACTCAAATCTAGTTGAATGTTTGAAGTTGAAATATTCACATTAAATCAACATACTACAGACATTAGATGATCTCAACTCATGTGTGTGCCAAAGCCCAACGAGAGCCCAACAAAACATATTGTTTTACAGCCCAACAGATTGAGAATGAAACCTTTGGCCCGTGAAATTAATAATGAGAAATATATCTATTCTAACAAGGAAAACAAGAGAGTGGTCGATATTTTGGTGGCTAAACATAGAACACAGAGGCAAGAGAATCATAGTTTTAGGAATCATTTTTTACCTTCATTGTGGAAACGAGGATGTGTGGCTAAATTCCTTGTACCAATTCGAAGGGACGTTGAACCTATATTTTTTATTTACTTTGTATGATTAATTACGCTTTTGTGATTTCTATCTCCTGAATGATTTATTTTGCTTGATTTATTGATTCATGATTTTGCATGATTTGACACTGTTAGATTAAATTATTTTGATATCTACTCCTAGAGTATAAACCGTAATTCGTAATTGTTATGAATTCATATTCCTCTATAGCAAAAACGATTGATTCATTACGAGTAACACATATCTAGATTATTTGGATCGAGCTTGTGGATTCGGAGTATAGTTCATCCTATCGTCTTAGAGATTAATATGTTCAACAACTTACATTTAGAGGTCGTATCTATAGGTGATTTGACTTAAGAACATTAATTAAAGAGATTGTTTTAATAAACTAAATTTAAGAGACTGTTTAGGTTAGCAGAACTTCTTGTTACTAATCTAGGGAAGGGGCTTTGAGAGATAGATTGAGAGAAACATTATAAATTAATCCAATCAATCAAGAATAGAACGAGATACAACTTCTTGTTACTAATTTAGGGAAGGGGATTTGTGAGATAGATTGAGAGAAACATTATAAATTATAAATTAATCCAATCAATCAAGAATAGAACGAAATACTGAACTGAGAGTTGGTGTTTTTTTATTAATTCATTCTTATTTATTTAATTGTTTTCTTCTTTGTTTTTTGCTTACTAACTTGATGGAATTTTATTTAATTTTACATAATAAATATGTTTTTTTAGCCAAAATATAATCATTTGATACAAATATTCTTACTAAAAAATGATGCATGCATGTGAGTATGGGGTTGGTGCATTTACACAAATCGTATAATTGGACGTGGTTTGTGCAATGCACGACCCGTGTGTGGTGTATATGGTTCTGGCATTGCACAAATCGTGTAATTTTTACGATTCTTGCAATGACCTATGTGTTGTGTATGTGGTTTGTGCATTGCACAATTTGTGTAGTTTTAGTGGTTTGTGAAATGCACGGAACATGAATGGGCGCATTTGTATCAAATGTGTGTGTTATGTGATATTGAGACCCACCTCATTAAGGTATTTCAACCAATTTGCCTAAAATTTGTTTTATTAGGTTTTATCTAACTTATTTTTTTCTTATCTTATTTGACTAGTTTTGTGGTTGTTCCATAAATAAAAATAAATAAGACTGAAAAATGTATATACAAGAACACTAGTGATGCATTTTTAATAAATAGAACTTTATTAAATTTTTAAGAAACTTAAAGATAAAAATACATGTCTAAAGACCTTCCAACGTAGACCACGAGTCAAACAATCCATGAAGAAAACAATATGAAATCTCATTAAACTTGTGATGGTTTGTGGATTCGGAGATCCTTTAGCTCACTTGAGAAAAAATTAAATGTGACTATATCGACAAAGGATTCAAACTTCATAGACTGATGATAACAGATCTGGAAAAAAAAGATTAGACATATATACATATAATCTAATATTATTGAAGGTGGGTGAAAAATTAACTAAAAAACAATATGATTTAATACATTTACTCTTATATTTTATTTAGTTCACTTAAACTATTTATCAATGTTGTGATATCTGACTGGAGGAAATTTAGAAGTATTAATCCAACAAACAAAAGTACATCTTTGTCCTTATCATCGTGTTTTCTCATTTTCATTGTTCAATCATTAAGGCACTCTTGTAAAAACAGTTTACCATTATTATGAAAAATGAGTGAGTCAGTCTTGCATAACTAGTAAAAAAACAGAGTTATAAGGATTAAGATCTTCTATTTCCACTTCTCATTTTCTATTTTCTTTTTCATGTACAAACAAGACACGTTTAATATTACGACCTATATTGCCCTATGTATGCATATAATAATAAATGGTAAGAAATAATAAATGTACAAAACATAAAAGACACAAAGTTTAATTAAAAATTCACACACCTCATATATTTGTAGCAGCTGATATTGCTCTCCACAATCTGAAACTTGAAAAGTTTAAAGAATAACTTTTCATTTCTTTTAGGTTTTCTTCGTTTTGTACTTGATTCCGATTTTTCAGTAATTCCTAGTGAGAGAGAACATTAATATATCTTTATGTTAGTTAAATGAGGTAGATATGCACTTAATTTTGTTTTACTTTCACATAAACATATAGGGTAAATTAAATTTTGGTACCTAAACTATAATCATATTTCAACTTTGATACCCCTGTTTTTGCGACTTACAATGTTGATACCCTATGTTTCAAAAATTAACGCATTTGGTATCTTCTATCAACTTTTCATCCACATCTAACGGAAATTACCTAACCATAATGTTTTGGGGGGAAATTGACAGTTTTTTCCCCAGAATCCCCAAATTTATTCTCCCCTTTAAAAGTGAGCCCAAATCTCACTTCAATTCTATTCAAAATGAATCATATTCTCCAAATTTCTTCATTTTCTCTTCAAGTAAGAGTTTTACTCTCTTCAATACCATGATCATAAGAAGGAATTGGGTTATCATATTTGATACCCGAAACTAGACCTTATTTCATGTTTGGTACCCATAAGTCACTACTCATCGTAAGTAATCCCCAAGTTATGTAAATTTCATCAAATTTGGTCATCATCTCCAAATATCTGTCAACTTGGACATAAGTTACCACCATCCTCGATTTGGTGGGAAGAAGCCCTAATTTCTGCAACTAACCCCCAAAAATGTGTCTTGTCTTCCCTTCAACTTTGTAAATCCTAATTTATTTTCCAAATCATCATAATCGATTATCTTTCCCAAATCAAAGTCTTCCAAATTTCAAGCTCTACCCTCTATCATTACCACCTTACGGGTGGAGAAATGGCAAGGTAAGATGTCCTACATAGTCTAGTAGGAACATAAAGAGTTGCCCCCAAAAGCAAGAAACCTATGAATGTTTGTTGTCCTAATTTCAGGAGAGGGTGTCCTTGAGGATGGCTGAGGTTGTATCAAAATGTTGTTGTGGTTGTTGGTTAGCAAAGATGGTCTATTTTAGGAGCAGAAATTTGACAAAACAAGGGTAAATGGAGAAGAATAAAAAAAAATGGTGAAATGCTATAAGAATTGATGTTTGAGAACCAAAATGAAAACTAAATGTTTTATGCGGTTTTTAGGGATGAAATTATGACATCTTTCCACCAAATCAAAGATGGTGGTTAACTTTCATCCCAATTGATGGATTTTTTACCGTGATGACCAAATTTGATGATATTTACATAATTTGGGATTATGATGAGTAGTGACTTATAGGTACCAAACATGAAATAAGGCCTAGTTTCAGATACCAAATCTGATATTAACCCAAAGGAATTATAGTGAATCTTGAATTAAGTGAAAATTCTTCAATGCATTTGTTCTTGGCTCACTTGGGATTCTTCTTCTTATTTTCTTGTATTGTTTTACATTTTTCATTTGATATTTTCTTCCTTATTTTTTTGTGTTGTAATCAACTTTTTCATCATCATCATCATCATCAAAACAATTAGTCTTGTTGGACATGAGAGTGGCCAGGTAAGTAAGCTTCACGTCACCCACCAGTATAGCCAGAAACTTCTCTTCAAAGACCGACAAAGCTTTAGAGGCAAAGTTGTTATTTCCTTTCTCAATGGTTTCACTTTTGAAATCTCTCTCACCGAGCACGCCAGAATGAGGAGGGCTATCATTCCCAGCATCGCCACCAGGCCACCAAAAAGGTATGACAAATGAGAATGCCACGCTACGAGCATTGATGATGAAAAGAACGTGGCAGTGGCCTTAGAGGTTGTTATTTTTTATACTGAAGTTGAAAAAAATAAGAAGTTCTGTTTATATTTATATTTAGATTTTTGTTTTGTTTGTGGAAAATTGGATTGGGGATTGAAAAATGGTGAGACAATAGTAAAAATGGCAAATTACAATTTTGATACCCAAAGTATACTCCTATTTCACTCTTGGTACCCTTATTTTTTTCGAGTTGCAACATTGGTACCCAATATTTTAAAATATTGTAATTTTAGTACCTTCCGTCAAGTTGTCATCCAAACTTGACGGAACATAACTAACCCTAATCGATTTGGAGGCAAAATCGATATTTTTCCCCCAAATTCACTTCACACTTCAGGCTGCCCTAATTTCGCAAATCTCTCTTCAATCTTCATTGGAATCTCACATCTAAGTTTCTCGAAGATGACAAACCAAGCTCTACGAGGTGGAAGCATGATGTCAAGACGGGCAGATAACACTTTTCTTCCCCAATATGATAAGTTCTTTCTTTAATTACTTTGGCTAGCTATGTATAAAACATATTCATGCTTAGGTAATAATTTTAGAGAATGTGTTTATCTGCAGATCCTGTTACTAAATCCACTATGTTTACTCTGAAAATATTTCATGGTGGTGTGATGGTGAATACACTTGTTAGGTCTTATCAATGAGGGTAAAGTAGATTATTTTGACTATGTTGATGGGGAAATGTTTGGGCTGTTAGGGTTACAAGAATTTACAAACCAATTAGGATATGATGAAAAAAAATGTTAGATTTTGGCATCAATTTGGGCAAAGTTTAGAGAGGGTTGGGAGGATTCTTGAAACTGATGGTGAAGTCTATAAAATTATCAGACATATACTTAGGGATAAAGTGGTGTTATTATATTTAGAACATACTGAAAATTCTGTTGGTGGAGATAATGTTTATAGGGATAATGTTGGTGAGGCCTCTTTGGACCCTACAATTGATTTCTCTTTTTTAGATGATATACATGCATCTGCACCCAATAGTGATGAGAGTGAAATCCCAGATGATGAAGATGCATTAGTTGATAGTGATTATGATATGGAGAAGGATGATAGGTTTAATGAAAAATATGTTGATCATGATGTTGAGTTTTGTGGTCTTCCAGGTAGTGATAGACTGTAGAAAAAAAAATGTGAGTGATGAGATATATACATAGATTGAAAAGAATAATATTGAAAATGATGATAGCAGTGATGAGCTTGAAAATTTTCAAGGTTCTGATGAAGAGGATATGTCTAGATATCCTAAGTTTAACCCTAGGACAGAGGGTAAAAAACCGGACTTGAGGGTAGGCCTTGTTTTTAGCATAAAAAAAGAAGCTAAATAAGTCATTGATACTTTTTGTGCTAAGAGGGAAGTGTGTCACAAGTTTGACAATGATAAAAGAAGGTTGAAAGCAGTATTCAAGAAAAAATGATGTGGGTGGTTTATCCTTGTATCACCAATGTAAAATGATAGGTCTTGGCAGGTTAAGGTGTTCAATTCTGACCATTCAAGTTGTTCATGGAATTATAACAATCCTAGCATTAAATCTTGGATAGGAAAACACTTCATGAAAAAATTCAAAGACAATCCAAAGTTAGAAACAATTGAGTTTATGAATTAAGTTTGCACTAAGTTGAAAGTCAACATCTCTAAAATGAAGGCATTTAGAGGAAGAAAGAAAGCAATGGAATTGATAGAGGGAACTTTGAAAGAGCAGTTTAAAGGAATTAGAGATTATTGTGAAGAATTGCTTAGAACAAACTCTGGATCATCTGTTGTGCTGAAGTGTACTGATGTAGAAAAAGATTTATATTTGCTTAGGCTTTATAATGAAGTGTGCTGAAGTGTACTAATGAAGGCATTTCTTAGGCTTTATATTTTCTTGGAGACATGTAAACAGGGGTTCAAACATTGTAGGAAAGTTATTAGAGTTGATGGTTGTTTTTTAAAGGGGCAACAAGGTGGTCAATTGTTGACTGCTATTGGGATTGATCCCAACAACAATATGTTCCCAATTGCTTATGCAGTGGTGAAGAGTGGAACTAAGGAGGCTTGGGAGTGGTTCTTAATCGTGTTGGATAATGACATTTGTTTTGAAAACCAGTTTGCTTGGACCTTCATAAGTGATAAATAGAAATGGTTGATTCCAGCATTTGAAAGTTTATTCCCTGATATAGGTAATAGGTTTTGTGTGCAACATTTGCATAGTAACACGAAGAAAGATGGGTTTAGTAGGCTATCAATAAAGATAACACTTTGGGCAATAGCTAGAGCAACTAGAATAGAAGAGTTTAAAGTAAGAATGCAACAACTGAAAGAATTGGACAGGAAGGCATATGAGTGGTTGGAGACAAAGCCTCCACATCAATGGACAAGGTCTCATTTCAGTCCATTCCCAAAATGTGATATATTGACAAACAACATGTGTGAGAGTTTTAACTCACTCATTCTTCCTGGAAGAGACAAACCAATCATTACCATATTGGAGACAATTAGAAACTTACTCATGGCTCGGTTGCAAGTTAGCAGGGATCAAGCTAGTAAATGGGATAAATGTATTTGTCCTAGAATCAGAAAGGCGTTGCAAAAAAATATGAAACAAGCAGTTGAATGCATCCCTATGAAATCAGATGATTGGCATTTTCAAATCATAAGACCATTTAACCAGCACACAGTGAGCTTGGAACAGATGATATGCAGTTGTAGAAGATGGGATTTAATTGGCATCCTTGTAAACATAGCATTTCTACAATTTGGTGTAAAAATGATGATCCAGAGTCCTATGTGCACCAACATTACAATGTTGATACTTACTTAAGAGCATATGCACACCCTATCATGGGCATCAATGGTCCTAAGTTATGGCCACAGAGTGAGTTGGCACCACCTTTGCCTCCAAAATATAAGAAAAAGCCTGCTAGACCAAAGAAGTTGAAGAAAAGAGGACTAATGAGCCACATGCATCATCTAGTAATCCATGTAAACTAAAAATGGTTCAAAGATCAGTGAATTGCAGAAAATGTGGAACTTCAGGCCACAATGCAAGGACTTGCACTAAAAAGACAACTGGAGAAAATGAGAATGTAGAGGCTAACGAAGTAGCAATTGGAGAAAATGTGATGATAGAGGCTGATGAAGTAGCAGTTGGAGCATCTCAACCATTACCTGAGTACAAAATAGCCAACCTCCACTTCAAGTCAATCCTTCAACGTCCAGCTACTCTCCAATGCAAGTACCCACCCTTCAACAACTAGCCAACCTCCACAAAAAAGAAGAAAATTACATGTAAGACTTGTTTATGTTATTTATAGTTAGTTAATTAACTTGATCACTAATATTTATCTTTTCTCATGTCAGGTTAAAAGGAGTGTCACAGGTACTACATCATCAAAAGTGAATTCATTGGTCCAAACTAGTGCATCACCAATTGGATCTTCTCAAATAGTGAATTTAAGTGTGTCTAACACCTCACAAAATAGTCAACCTTCACCAAACAATCCTTCAAAAACCAACAATCTCAATGTATTATTTAATATGATCTACAAATATCATAGTTTTAATGCTTGGGTAAATCACAGTTTATTTCTACATGAATTCTTAGATGAAGAAGAAATCACTGTTGAATAAGAATCAAAAGAATGATAGTCAATTTCACATTAATGGTAGTGGCAATGTGAGTCTCTCTCTCTCTATATATCTTAATCATTGGTATGTGTCTCTTTTAGTACATAAATCTCATATTAATTGGTGTATCTTTTTTATTGTATAGATCCTCAATTCATCAGGGGTAAATAGTCCAGTCATTGTGAAATGAGGGGTGAATTACATTACCATGTCCAATCTTAGTTCATATATTAAGAAATCAAACAAAGAAGACTCATCAAAAGGGAAAACAAGTGCAAGTAGCAGTGGGAAAGATTCTGAGTTTGCTAAGAGAAAAATCTAATAGGATGGGTGATTGAGAGATAAAAAAATTTAATCTGTGTATTGTCAAATTTTGTTGGTTTATGTTTGTTTCTGTTTGGAAAACAAAAATTCAGTAGGTTTGTGTTGATTTGGTTTAAGACAATTGTAGTTGATCTGGTTTAAGACAATATATTTTGATGTTTAGATTATAGATTATTTGTGCAATGATCATATTTATGTTATGACATTTTGCTTTTGTAGATATTTGTGTAGTGGTACCAACATAAATAACACATTAATAAGATTTTGATATGACAAGAAAATCAAATTGCATTACATAAAATAGGTGGTACAATATATTAAATCAGCGGCAAATACTCAAACTCATTGTTTTTGTCTTATTTTTCTACTTTACACATCAAAATTGCCATTGCACACAACATAAGAGCAGTAAAAATTGAGAAACGAACTTGCAAAAATTAAACTTCTTCTTCAATGCAATATACTACAAACTTGCAGACTTTTCTTTGCTTTTTGCTTTCCTCAACTCAGCTTCCAATTGCTTCTCTTTAATTTTAGATGCATCAATTTCATTTTCCAGTCTATCAAATTTTTTTAGGAATCAAGGGATAAGTTCCTTGGACCTTTAACACATCTCAGGATCAAGCCACTTGAAGAATCCATTATATTTTTATGTCTACATAAATATAAAACAGTTCGAAAAATAAAAATTGTGAATAAAAATTGAGCTTTGATAAATTGGTTTGAAAACTTACCCCACAATGCGGGCATGTCCAGTAGCGTCTTCCAGGATTATTAGGCATCCACGAGTTCTTCAATGGAAGCTTTATCCCACACCCACAATACATCAATCCAGTTTGATGATTTGTGAAAACAGATCCATTGGAGCTTGAAGACTTATAGTAATTCATTCTCATGGTTGTGTTATTGAAGGTAATAGAAATTTGGAGAGTTAGATGCGAGATTCCAGTGAAGATTGAAGAGGGATTTGCGAAATTAGGGCAACCTGAAGTGTGAAGTGAATTTGGGGGAAAATTGCCTCCAAATCGATTAGGGTTAGTTATGTTCTGTTAAATTTGGACGACAACTTCACGGAAGGTACTAAAATTGCAAAATTTTAAAACATTGGGTACCGATGTTGCAACTCGAAAAAATCCAGTACTAAGAGTGAAATAGGGGTATACTTTGGGTATCAAAATTGTAATTTGCCCATGGAAATTTTTGGAGAGACAAGGTGGAAATTTCAAGATAAAATGAGAAATTGAAGAGAATGAACCGAAATTAGGGCATGTTGAAATGAGAGAAATGAATTTGAGGATTTTGGGTAAAATATGACCAATTTTCCCCCAAAAAAAACTAGTTTTCGGTAATTCCCGTCAAATTTGATAGAAACTTAACATAATGTACTTAATATGTTAATTTTTGAAACATTAGGTATCAACCTTATAAGTTAAGAAAACAAGGATGCCGAAATTGAAATATGGGTATAGTTTTGTTACCAAAATTGTGTAAACTAGTTTTCGGTAATTCCCGTCAAATTTGATAGAAACTTAACGTAATGTACTTAATATGTTAATTTTTGAAACATTAGGCATCAACCTTATAACTTAAGAAAACAAGGATGCCGAAATTGAAATATGGCCGGGTATAGTTTTGTTACCAAAATTGTGTATATATATATATATAGCCAAAATAGAGAACTTTGAGAGATAAACCTTGCAACAAAATACATTTTATGTTAATTTGTATTTTTATTTTTATTTTCTATTCAATCAACATTCAAAGAAGCACCATACGACATTACCTCATTATGAATGGAAGTTTCTAGGAGTACAATGGATATCGGATTTGGTGAAAGTATGTCATTCATAGTGAAACAATCATACTATTCTGACCACTGCCAATGATTTGAGTAAAAATATTAAAGAAAGAAAGAGTACAAATAATTTATTTAAAAGAGTTTACTCCATGTAACATGTTTACAATTACTGATTAAAAAAATAGCAAATGGAAATTTGTAAAACTCTTGAAAATTCTTTACATATTATCAAAAAAAAAAAAAAAGAGAATATCAGATTTGATTCCCGAAACTAGGGGTTATTTCAGGTTTAGTACCCCTGAGTCACTAGTCATCATAAGTAATCCCACTTTCCATCTATTTAGATGGAAACTAACTAACCTCTTTGATTTGGTGGGAAAAGAACCCAAATTTTCTACCCCAACCCCCAAAATAAGTCTTATTTTCCCTCCAACAAAATGAACCCTAATTACTTTTCCAAATCACCACAGCTGTTTCTCTTTCCCAAATCAAAGTCTTTGAAGAGCTAGAAAAAATTTCAACGTTTTGCTATCTTTTTAGGCCTAATCGACCTGTCCATGGCAAGAAGAATCAATAACCGGGACAGCGCACCACCTCTCCTCCCGATCAGATGGTGGCGTAGGAATCGAAGACATTTTTTGTCTCCACCGCCAGAATCTCCGGAGATTCTCTGGTGAAGGGAGAGGCGTTGCCGGCTGGTGGTGAGGCTGAGAACCTGTCATTAATGAGGAAGTTTAACTCCGTTTTCGGAAACGCGGTTAGGTGTGAGAGTTTGAGGCTTTGAGAAAGGGTAATGATGGTGTGGTTGAATGTCATTCAGATCCTTCAAAGATTAATTACCATGTCGCTGAACTGAAGAGTGTTTCTGATTGATTAAATTTGGAGCAAGATGAGAAGAAAGTTGAGAAAAAATTGAAAGCAATAGAAGAGCATGGTGGGAATCTTAATATTGGGAATCTTAATTACCTCCTTCTTCTTGCTCTTAATATTGGGAATCTTAATCAAGATCTTCGATCTCTTAATCCCACCACCATCCTCTTTTATTGCTTTCAATTTTTTCTCAACTTTCTTCTCATCTTGCTCCAAATTTAATTAATCAGAAACACTCTTCAGTTCAGCGACATGGTAATTAATCTTTGAAGGATCTGAATGGCATTCAACCACACCATCATTACCCTTCCTTAAAGCCTCCAACTCTCACACCCAACTGCGTTTCCGAAAAGGGCGCAAAGCTTCCTCACGAACCAACAATAGGTTTTCAGCCTCACCACCAGTCGGCGATGCATTTCCCTTCACTAGAGAGACATGCGATGGAATCATCAAAGACTCTGGCGGTGAAGATAGAAAGCGTTTTCAATTCCTATGATGCCGTCTGATCAAGAGGAGATATGGCGCACCACCCCGTCTATTGTTTCTTCTTGCCATGGACAGGTTGATTGGGCTCCAAACAATAACAAAATGTTGAAATTTTGTAGAGCTCGAAATTTCAAAGACTTTTATTTGGGATAGAGAATCTTTTGTGGTGATTTGGAAAAGTAATAGGGTTCACTTTGTTGGAGGGAAATAATGACTTATTTTGGGGGTTGGAGTAGAAAATTAGTGTTCTTTTCCCACCAAATCAAAGAGGTTAGTTAACTTCCATCCAAATGGATGGAAACTTGATGGCGACGATGAAAAATGATGAATTTTATATAACTTGAGGATTACTTATGATGACTAGTGACTTGAGGATACCAAACCTGAAATAATCCCTAATTTCGGGAACTAAATCAGATATTAACCTTAAAGAAAATTTGTTAAGCCATCCTAATAATGGTGGGAGGCTCTTCACAGGATCTGTGCACACAACATTTTCACAGCCATTTTCTTTATGGAATGCCATCAATTCTAAAAAATATCAAAGTTTCTCCAGTGAAAGAAATATTTTGCTTCAAAAAATTGAATGGAATGTGGCGATGAGTATATGATTCACGACGACGACCCTTTATATAGATATCAATGAGTAACATATGGAAAATTGGTTTAAATATTGATAAATATGTAATAATAAAGACGCACAAATAAAAGAAAATATTTATAAATTCAAATTATAATAATTAAATTTTGGAATATGTTACTTTCATAAAAAAGGAAAATTTTGGTCAAACATTCTAAAAAATATGTGATTTGATTCAAATATATTGTTCGCTTTTATGTAAAATGAGCGCACATTTGAAAAAATGTTTAATTATCGCACATATTGTGTCTATTATTAGAAAACTATTTATAAATTCAAATTATAAAATTAAATTATGGATTATGTTACTTTCTAAAAAATAAAACGTTTGGTCAAACATTCTAAAAAATATGTGATTTGATTCAAATATATTGTTCGCTTTTATGGAAAATGAGCGCACATTTGGAAAAATGTTTAATTATCGTCCATATTGTGTCTATTATTACAAAGATGGTTTCATAAATCAAATTCTCATAATGCTTAGCTTTTTAAGGAAAATAAAACGTCATACTTTCATTGTATGACTATTACAAATATATGCTTGTAAATATAATATTTTTAATGACATTTAATTATAATATACTAGCATAGGGTCTGTGTAATACACAAGATTTTATAAAAAAATAAATTACATTTGGTAAATTTTGAAAATTTTAAATACACATTAAAATTAAGTTTATGGTTTGTCCAATATGTATCGTCTAATTCAACATTAAATATAACATAATATGATTAAAAAATTATTTAATTGTCGAAATATGAGTTGCATTTGTAGAGGATCGAAAAGAATGTATATTGTTAGCCTATTATATTATTCAACACACCGACCTTTTTTTTTTGGTTTACTTTTTATTTTTAACGTCTCTAACAACACTCAATTTTTATTTTCAATTAGATGATAAATAATGAAAACCAATATTTTACATATAAATTTCATAATTTATTTTACTCAAAAAGTCAAATTAAAAAACCAAACATTTTTATAAAAGCAACTAATAGAAGAATTTTAATAGCATACAGATAGTTTACAAAGAAAGTTATATTTTCCAGTTTTTCAATATCGATTTCTGTGACATCGACATTTCTGAGATGATAAGTGACATATGTGTGTAATTTTATCAAATTTTCTACTATTATATTAGTATGGATATAAATATAGAATTAAACTATGAGTAACACTTCTGTGCACCAGTTGCACAGAATTGCACAGACCTTTATGTTATAAATATAGTACATATATGTTATAAATGTAATACCTTTATGCATGTTCATTTTAAAAGGTACGAATATTTATACATAAAGATACTACATTTATAACATAAAGATCTTCTGTGCAATTGGTGCACCAGTTCCACAGAAATTTTTGTCTTCAACTATACATGCAATCTAAAAGATATAAGCGATCAATGTTGATTGGACTTGGACGCCTCCATTTTCAAACACAATGATAGCGAAAAGGTAAGCAGAAACTAGGTTGGAGAATGTCATCTTGTTGTTCCAATCAATGTGTTTGATTTTGTTATCGGATTCTTGTCTAGGAACCCCAACCCAATTTACCACAAAAAATATAAAATATGACAAAAAATACCATAAAAAATAAAATTGACATTTTTATATCATAAAAAATAAAAGTGAGATACTTTATACCATGAAATATAATTGTATGGCAAAAATTACCACAAATTTTGATTGACTTTGATGAGAACATTTATTACCCAATAACAATCTAATTATCACTACTTGGTCAAAGGGAATCTTGGTCAAAAAAATATTTTCTCTCACCTCCACCCCACCCCCAAACCCAAACCCTTCCCTTCAAATTTGGAAGCAGTTTTTTCCCCAAATTTCCCAAAGTAAAAAACTGAAAAATTCACTTCATAATCCATGGTAAATTCTTCAATTTTTTGCTAATCCACGTTTAACACAAAGATGTCAAACCAAGAATAAGAGGTTAGTGATTTAATCCCTCATTTTTTTTAGAAATTTGTTGAAATGAAGGCTTTGAATTTGTTGAAATTTCTTGAGAATTTGTTGAAATTTGGTTGAATTTGTTGGAAAACTGTCTTAATACTTCGAATTTGTTAAGTATTAGTTGAACAAACTGAGGGTTAAACATTGATTTCAAATCCCGTTGAACCCTAGATTATTTAAAGATTAGGTTTAATTTGTTTTAATATATGCTTGAATTCATATTTGGATTGGTTAAACGGGTTTAATTTTGCATTTGATAGGGTTAATTTGTTTGAATATGTGCTTGAATTCATGTTTGAAAGGGTTAAATGGGCATCATCGACGTTTAAAACTATAAATTTTGAATTTTATACTGTTAAACGTGATTATAGGGAATAATCACGTTTAACACTATAAAATTCGAATTTATAGTGTTGAACGTGATTATCTTCAATCATGTTTAGGCCAGGCGCGTGCGCGCACCGCGGCCCTCGTCATCCGTGGTGTGCGCGCACGGCCCGCCCCTGTCAAACGTCGTGCGCGCCCCTTCACAATTTGCGTGCGCGCGTGCACCGCGCCCCCATCACCCGTCGGGCGCACGCGTGCATAGCGTGAGCGCCTCCGTCACCCGTGGGCGCACGCGCGCACTGCGCACCCGTTTAAAAATTTTAATAATCCCGTTTAAAAATTTAAATAATCCAAGTTTAAAAATTAAAACATCATTTTTTGAATAATCCCCCCTTTAATATTTTTTATAATCGTCGTTTAATAATCAACACTTAATGCCAAATAATTTCCTAATCCATCTTAAATAATAGGTAGATAATTTTAATAATCCACTTTAATAATCCTCATTTCATAATTAAAGCAACATAATATCCTAATCCCCGTGAAATATTTTTCGTAATGTTTATAATCTCCGGATAATAATCAACACTTAATGCCAAATTATTTCCGAATCCATCTTAAATATTAGGTAGATCAAAAAAAATAATCCACTTTAATAAGTCCCCTTTTATAATTAAAGCAACATAATATCCTAATCCCTGTTGAATATTTTTGTAATTTTTATAATCTTCGTTTAATAATCAACACTTAATGCCAAATAATTTCCTAATCCAGGTTAAATATTAGGTAGATTAATCTGTTGTAAATAATCCACTTTAATAAGTAAAACAACATAATTTCCATGGTTGGGAGACTTAAAACTTTTAATAATTTTAATAATCCTCGTTTACTAATTTTTTTGCAGTTGTAATTTAATAATCCACGTTTTATCCAGCTCTACTAATTTGAATAACTAAAATACCCAGCTTTATAAGTTTCATATATTTATTTTTCAGAGAGATAGTAAGACAATAATTCCCATACGTCCAAGATTTTGTATATTAATGTATTAATTAATATGAACAATTTTTTCTGGTTTTTAGGTCGATTGGGTATGTGTGGATTATCAGACAAAACAGGCATACATTAACTCGTATACTCGTGTTAGAGTACTAGGCTATATAAAAAAACATTACTGAAAACCGATACTGAATGTGTGGCTGATTTTGAGAGGACCTGTTTCGACCATTTCTTGTGTTGGGATACTGAGCATGACAGTTGCAAGAGCTTTCTGCATGCCCTTATGTCACGTGGGGTGCATGGGCCCCATACCCACGCGGATGAGGTGTGGTTTCATATTGGTGGAGACTGTTGTCTATGTCGGTTCTCAAGAAGGGAGTTCGTCCCGGTGACGGGTTTAAGGTTTGGCGACTCTGATTTCAGGCCGACTGTTCTCGAAGTTCCACAACAGTTTGATGGTGTGTTTTACCGAGTATGTTTAGGGGAGCCTCGGATTACTGTGGCCACCCTTCTTAAGAGATTTAAAGCGGAGGAGTTCGTAGCTTGTCGGGATGACACGATGAAGATTGTCAAGATTATCCTCATGTATAGCATTTTACTTGGAGTCGACCCACTCACCACTTCAGTTGACCCTTGGGTTTGGGACTTGGTGGAGGACGAGGAGCGATGAGAGACCTTTCCATGGGGAAAGATTTCTTATCTTCACCTTCTGAACAAAATCAACCAGCTACCATCTCAGTTGTCGGACCCAACTACGAACAGACCCCCAGTGTACCACTTCTACGGATTCTCGTTAGCTTTAATGGTTAGTATTAAATATCATTTTTATTGTTTCATATTTTGATCATGTAATTCACTTCAAGGTCGTGAATTTCGGATATGGGCACAACGTTAAAGGGACATCTGGATATGTTGTGACCGGAACCGCCGCAACAACCACATTGCCCTGTCCCCCTTCTTCGCCCTGAAAACTCACCTGTTGATAGAATTTGTTTACCTTTGGGTCGACCAGCTTGTTTTGGTTTATTAGGGGCCCGACATAGTACTTTACGAACATCATCCAACACGTTCCAGTCTTGTGCTTCGGGCACAGGGATAACATCACCAGCCCACATTACCCTCAAAGAGATCATCGTGCAGTACGCAGCAACGTATTCAATCACTAATTGGTTCGTGAAACTGTATACAAAGGTACACATGAGTGTTTATTGGATCAAGATACCGTCAAATTCAAACAATTAAAAGAAGACAAAAAATATTTTATGGTGAAGTACAAACCTTATTGCAGCAAATGCATGCGAGCATGGTTTTCCCCAAATCGCCCAAGCTAAGAACAGAAACCTTTCTGTCCAAGGTGTTGGTTCCTTACTACCCTCTTGCAGGGAGGCTTTGCATTTCTGATCAGAACCAGCTTCGACTTGCTTGCTCCGAGAACGACGTCGTTTGGTTCGTTGATGCATTGGCTGATTGTATCTTGGATGATGTTAATTACTTCCATGACGTCATGACAATCCCTTACGACAAGTTCTTCCTGTTCCACCAGAACAGAGTATTGATCCTCTGGTGCAGATGTAGGTAACACAATTTAGATGCAATGGATACGTGATTAGGCTGATATTTTATCACACCGTCTGCGATGGACTCGGATCTGTACAATTCCTCAATGCAATCGGAGAAATTATGAGGGGTGCTGAAAACCCTAGCACCGCTCCTGAGTGGTGCCATGATTTCCTTCCATCGCCGCCGCAAACGTCGGAGAAGCCACCGATTCCCCTGTCTTTTCCCCTTCCTGAATACCATCTCGAGCACATTAATATAAACCCATCTCTCGATAAAATCAAGAAGCTCAAACATGAATTCCACAAACGGAGCAAGGCTGGGACCACTTGTTCGACATTTGAGACCACTCAAATCCACATTTACAATGATGTTGTGTATGCAACCCCTTTGAAAAACACCAGCTTGAATTTGAGGATGAAATACTGTTTTGGGACATTCTAAACACGTAATTGAACTTCAATAGTAGAATTGAAGAAAAAATAACCAGAATCGATCAATATTTGGCCAGAAATTGAAGCTGCACTCGTCAGTCTTGATATTTAAGGGAAAAATTAGGGTTCTTATGTTAATTTTCGCTCCAAACACTTCTAGTTAGGTAAATTCCATCCAAATGGATGGAATTTTAACAGCGATGATGTTTTTTGATTAATTTCAAAAAACTGGGGGACTACTTATGATGAGGGATGACATTGGGGTACCCGATCTGAAATATAGCCTAGTTTCGGGTATGAAATCTGAATTTTACCCTCTACCTTTAAATAAATACCTCACCAACCATTCTACCTAAAAAATAACTATTCATGGGTCTCATTCTCAAATCACTCCTATATCTATTATATTTTTATTAATCTAACATCTCTATTTATAATTTTATTCTATAATAAATAAAAATTCATAATCATTTAATTGATTTAAATAATTTTTTAAATTTTAAATATTTATTCAATTTAGTAAACTATTAAATAAAATTGGATAATAAATTATCAAATTTATTGGAAACAAATAAAATGCGTAATACAATAATGACCAAAAAAAAGGGAACAATACATTAATAAAAAAATTATAAAATTACCAAATGTAAGTCGAAAGCTAAATTAATATTTAGCTAATTATTACCAAATCGTGCCCAAATGTCCTCAATCAAATCGGCTCGAAGTTGATGATATTTCTCTCTATCATGTAGTTAAGAATTCCTCATGAGGTACTCGTCGAATGCTCTAACGGGACCTTGAATTACTTGTGGAGCATTGTCAGCAGTTGTAGTGTCATCAAACCAATCGGATGTTGAATCTCCTTCGTTCTCGACTATCATGTTGTGTAAAATAATACAAGCATACATGATATCCTTCAAATTATTTTTGTACCAGAAATGACTTGGACCTTTAATCATTGTCCAACGAGCTTGAAGCACTCCAAAAGCCCGTTCGACATCCTTTCTAGCTGTCTCCTGCATTTGCTTGAACTTCATTCTCTTTGGATCTTGAGGACATTGAAAGCTCTTAACAAAGGTTGCCCACTCCGGATAGATTCCATCTGTAAGATAGTATCCTTGCTTATATTGCATACCATTTATTGTAAAATTAACATGTGGAGCTATCCTTGTAAAACATCATTGAATAAATCAGACTGGTTGAGCACATTAATATCGGTATTTGACCCTGCAACTCCAAAATAAGCATGTCATATCCATAAATTTGCGGACGCAACCGCTTCAAGCATAATTGTTGGGACGCTATGATCACCTCTTGTAAAGTGACATTTCCAGGCAACCGGACAATTCTTCCATTCTCAATGCATACAATCAAGGCTACCCAATATCCCGGAAAAACCATGCCTCATTTCATGCATTTGTAACAAGTGTTGACAGTCAGAAGCAGTAGGCTTTCTCAAGTAATATTCGCCGAAAACTTCAATCACACATCAGTAAAAATTAAATAAACACTCAATGGAAGTTGTTTCTGCAACTCGTAGGTATTCATTGTCATGATAGGCAGGTCCACCATATGCTAGTTGACGTATGGCCACAGTGCATTTCTGTAGTGGTGAGAAATCTTTTCTTCCAGCCGCATCGAATCTCCAATGAAAATATTCATCGTGAGACTCCAACGCATTAACAATGCGCAAAAATAAATCTCTATCCATTCGAAATCGTTGTCGAAACACATCATTACTGAATGTTGGATTTTCAGAGAAGTAATTACTGAAAAGCCTAGCGTGTCTACCCTCACGATCTCGTTCTATATATGTTCTTCATTTTTTGGTTACATCAAAAGAACTTTGTGGTACGTTGAGTAGTGCTCGTTGTTGTTGTAGTAAAGCCAAATACTCTTTCTCGGATGTGTCATCCATTATGAATTCAATGAGACTGTCACTATCGTTTTTATCGGAGAACGAGTGCGAAGATGAAGACATATTCGATAATTTGGAAATATAAATGAGAATGAGTGAAGAGGAGATAGAGAATTTTTGTAGTTGTAATTCTGAATGTGAGCAACTGAAATATATAATGTGATTTGCAACGGCTAGTTTTTGCAATGGCTAGTTTTCCAACGACTAGTTTTTGCAACGGCTAGTTTTCCAACGACTAGTTTTTACAACAGCTATTTTATAACGACAAACATATTCATTACATAAAAATAAAATATTACATCGGTTGATTAAAGATAGCTACAACACTCACAATGAAAGCAACGGAAAATAAAATTACATAATTATAACAACAATGAGAAAATTAAATTACAAGCCCATCTTGTTCTGAATCTATTCGCACACGTGGAGGTGTATACGTAATTGTTCAGGTGTGATATTTGATGTATCCCTCATGAGAATTTTGTACTCACGTGATCTGGCTAGACTTTCCAACACCGATAGCTTTTGAGTGTTATATTTCTATAAGCCAGCTATCATTTCATCAATCTCATCTCGGCTTTGTTTAGCTTCGTTTGATTTTCCTTTACCCTTCACCATTCTCTTTATCACCTTTTGCCCCATTGGACGAGTGCGCACTGTATTAGTGTCTTTATTAGCACTCGCATTAGTGTTGGAAGATGAATTATATGCTCTAGACATAGAAATCTTTGTCTTTTTGGTACTACGAACTTCATCATCTGGATCAGCAAATTTGGGACTGTCTTTCAGAATCCTCCAGGATCCCAAATGCTTAAATCCACTCTTCTCATGTTCTTGTTTATACACTTTTTGTGTCCTTTCCAAGATATCTGCGTCACTTTCACCGCTCCCCCAATTCTTCTTTTGTTGTCTATAGATTGCACAGAATCACTTCACTTTTCGTTGAGGGGTATAGAAATGTGACTTTAATACAAACCATGTTTTGAAGGGCTTGTTGGCAGGACGATTATTGTTATATGCATTAGCAATCCGAATCCACATTTGCTGCAACTTTTGAGCATTGCCTATCACAGAATCAGTGCTAATATCGAGCCAACACCTACAAAGAAGCTCATTCTCTTCTGAAGAATACTCTGTCTTTTGAGTTGCCTCGGGAGTGTTTACTTCTTCCGCACTTGACAGATCGGGAGCGAGGTTGATATTATCAAGGCCTATCGGAGAGCATTGTGGTGAGTATGGAAATGATCTTTGTGAATTTGGAGTTGGGGTTTCCTTGTATGTGTCGGATCCATCTATATTGAATCTCTGAGTGGAATTTGAGCCCGTAGTTGGAGGAAACCCATATGGTGGAGGTGGCATGAAAGGGAATTGAGATGGATACATATAATACGGTGCTCCAGGAGTATTCATCGGATTGGGTGGAAAATTGCCAACTTCTGCGAAATTTGATGGAGGTATAGGGAAATTTTGGGGCCAAGTATTGTTATTTTGGGAAGAAGTGTTTTCTCCGGAAGTGGAAGAATTAAACCAATTCACCCAAGAATCTTTATCCATCCTATTTTGGTGATATTTGGGGATTATAGATGAATTGATAATGGGAAAGAAGTGATAGAAAAATGATGAATTAAACCATGTATTTATAGTGGAAATTTTTTGGATTTTGAAAAATAAATAAAAAAATAGTCGTTGATACAACAGCTATAATATTATTTCAATCACCTCATATAATATTTAATTAAATAAAATAAAAATAAGTACAAAAATGCAAACGGCTAGTTTAAACAAAAAAAGTAAAATAATTAAAAAAATATAAAGAAAAGGTAGTGCAAAAGGAACAGCTAGTTCCAAAAAAAAAAAAAATTCAGACATGGCCCACAGGTTATTCATTTTTTTCTCTTTCTTCCTAGGTAGAGATTTCTCTATTCATTTTCATCCCTTCTACCTAAACCCCCATCTCCCAACAACCTAAACTCATTTCCATTGGTTTTTATCTCTCCTCCATGTCAACCTCTACCTACCATTGGAGATGTCTTCAGTGGGGAGATATTTGTTGACATGGCAAAGAGGAAATACCTTTAGAGTGGGTGGAGGATTGTTGGGAGGGATAGGTTTAGATGGGGGAGGAAAATAAATGGGGTTTCTCTACTTGGGTAGAAGGGGAGGAAAATGGGAGAGAGGTGGGGCCACCAACAACTTTTACTCTTTTTTTTTTAAATGCTTGTTCAATTTTTATTTTTGTTTTGGCAACTAGCCGTTTCCAGCCATTTGCTTCTTTTTTTTTTTTCAATAAATGTTAAATTAGTTAAACTATAAAATAACACTATTTTTATTTAAATTGAATAAATAAAAATAACATTATGTTAAATTAGTTAAATAATAAAATAACATTATTTTTACCACTAAATTGAATAAATATTTAAAATTTAAAAATTATTTAAATCAATTAAAATATTATGAATTTTTATTTATTATAGAATAAAATTATAAATAGAGATGATAGATTAATAAAAATATAGTAGATATAGGAGTAATTTGAGAGGTGGACCCATAAATAGTTATTTTTTAGGTAGAATGGTTGGTGAAATATTTATTTAAAGGTAAAAGTTTTTTTACTTTTGAGGTGACAGTGTAACCTGTTTTTTGGGTTCAACTATTGGAGATGCTCTTATAAACACACCCCAATATTTTAATATTTTAATAAAAAAAAAGTTTAGTTAAAAACCTTTCTCCTTCCCCTCCTCCCTCTCTTGTCTCTTCACTCTCCCTCCCTCCCTTTCTTTCATTCATATATTTAGCTTTTCTCTTAACATTTGAGAAATGAAACAACAATATAATGAAATTTTTGACTAATTATATAAACATGGTATGATGATCGTGTAAAAATTTTAAAAATAATTCAAACTCAACAGTTTGTTCGATCTTGGTTGGCCAAACACATAGATGTGTGTTACCAGGTGTTGAACATCTTATACTGTGCTCGACGCCTAAGTATAAGATGTTTGTTGTTTGATGGTAGAACACATCTCTATGTGTTCGGCTAACCTGCAAGGTCAAACGGAAATGCGAGTTTCGTTTATTTTTACTGTTTTTTACACGATTTTTAAATGATTTCTATATATTTAATTAATCCATAAAATGTTTCTCATTAAATTATGCTCATTTCGCAAAAGTTTAAGAGAGAAAACAAAAAAAATTCAAGAGAAAAAGGAGAGAAGGGAGGAAAAGATAAAAAAAAACTAGGAGGGCCGGTTTCAAATGTTTATTCCATAATGAAAATTGAGATTTTTAGTATCTTTTATTTGTTTAATTAAAATATATTAAATATGGGGTGTGTTTAGAAAAGTTTAGGGGTATAGTCTCATCCAAAATACAATTTTTTTTCAATATGGAGGACTATAAAAAACAAAAGCCAAGGATAAATGATGAAAAATTCGCTCAGACAATTTCAGAGGATTGAAAAACTTTATTTTTCCCAAATTTTATTCCAAATTTAAACAAAACTTTGAATGATCGACTTCAAGATGAATTATCGCCCCGCACAATTTGTTACCTTCCACATATAAATAAATAAATAAATATATCATCTTATTATAACTTGACAACTTGTATGTACTGGCAACTTAAAATCATTAAACAGAACAACAGGAGGAAATTTCCAACATAGGAATGATCATTTCTACACATGATCATATTCCTATGATCAAGATAGATAGTCCCCTGGATGCCATATCTATCTATACAAGCATTTACTTTCAAGGTAAATAGACTAACATGACACACTATACTTATAATTTTCCTCAAGTGCTTTATGATCACCATTATAATCCAATCTAACAGTTACATGATTCTAGGATGTTGGTACTGGTACCCAAATAAGGTTGTCTGAGGGGAAGAAATGGCAAACAGGCGAAGCACCCGGGCCGGTTTTCAGAACACGAAACGCAACATGATTCGGATCCCATTGCGACGTATCCATGTGGCACATGGCCGCGGCCTCCACTCGTCCTCCATCCTCTCCAGCCAGATCAACCCTATATAGCTCGTTGTCGCCATCTTGGCTATGACAATAGAAAACCGCGTAAGGATAAGGCAACATGTGGCAGCCAACCACCTTTCGGCCCAATACCACACTCGGAGGCTCAGACACCGTGTAGTTCTGCAGAGTGGGTATGGGCTCAGAAAGGTGGTTCGTCGTGAGGACTCTGAGTTTTGAATTTGGGCCGAATATTTGGCCAACGGAATCGAGCATGGATTCCAGAGATGTGGCACAGAACTTTGTTTCGCCTCTGAGAGGCGGGAACTCGCAGTGGTGGAGTGTTTCTCTCATGGCTTCGGCTTGTTTGGAGCCCACGGGGAACGAGAAGAGATCGAGAATATAAGCTAGTTGGGATGAGGCGAATGGAATCGAGTCGGATTCTTGTCTGGATAGGAGAGGGGGGGAGGTTGAAGGGTCCTTTGTGGGGAAGTAGATTGCCATCTTATTGCCAACTTTGAGGTCACTGTAATGAAAGAACACATTGAGTTCGGGTTCCGAAGATGATGATTTGTCATGTAATTCGACTCTCGATCGGAGATGGTTGTCTCCGTGTTCTGTTTGGACACACTGCAAATGCTTCAAATTAAACTTGAGGTATGTAATGAATTTGATAGAATTAATGATAGTATCATTACCTGAATCAAGAACAGTACTGAATAGAGAAACAAGATTAGATGGCTGATTCTAGAACCCATGTCTTGTTTCTTCAACTTCTTGAAACTTTCTCTGTAGAAAGTGGAATAAATCCACTAGGTGTGGCAGCTATGATCGCACCGAAAACGAATATATAAAATTAAGTAGAAAAATTGTGCAACCACATGATATTATTAACTAGTTATGTCACTGTAGCTGATTTCATCTTTTTTTTTTTTTAATCTTATTTAAATATCAAGATTCAGCCCTCTTTCAAGCTAAATGCCAGGTACACGGCAATTATTTATTATTGTTGTTGTTGTTAGCTTATGTCATTTAACTAATCCAATATTTTGAAAGTCAAACGCATTAATTAAATATTATATTGTGTAAAAGTCATAACATGAAGAGCATAACAAGGCAAACACATTAATTAAATATTATCTGTGCACATGTCCACACCTATAGTCCAAAGATAAGATATGGGATGAAAAACTTTATGCTGCAATAGTCTATGCAATCGAAGAAACTACAGGAACAACATTTGACTCTATCTTTGGACAAGAATATTATCATCATCATCATCGAAAAATGGAAATATCTATTATTATTTGTAACATATTATGAAGGTATCCAGACATTTAGGGTGTGTTTGGATTGAGATGTATCCATTCAGATTCAGGATTAGCAAAATTTTAGTCATGTTTGTTAAGAATTTGCAAAACCCTATAACACTATCATATTTTTTTTCTATTTTATCTATTTTTTACAATTCTTAATAAAAATATTTGTTATTTCAAAAAAAATTATACAAACATCATCTATTTTTTATTCAATTTCCAATATGACGTGACATCTTAAGAGTTAGTCTCCTATACACCAGTTGCAAGGATCTAAATCTATGCAACTGGGTCGATCCGACCCGGATCCGCACACTTTTGGGTTTTTTTTTTTATGTGTTACCTTTATATTATATTCATATCACTTTTATTGACAAATATCCTTACATTTATGTATTGTAACTTAGGGGGAAAAAAGAATTTCAACACAATTTGTACATATATATTTTTTTGTGATATTACTTATACCCTTATATTAACATAATCATAGTATCTTTATATGATATGTGGTAGAAACACCATTAGGCTCTTCATCTTAAACCATCTAGAAAAAATACTCTTATCACCCTAAAATGGATCGAGTTTAGGTTAAAATTTATGTTTATTTGGACCTATTGTTATTCCTATTTCCTAAATCAAATTGTCGTCCTCTTGTTACTAAGGAAATATCACATGCTTCAAAGATTTACATATTTTTCACGCATTTCAAATTCAATTCCAATGTGATAGAGAATCGTCTATTAACATCTCCATTAATGCATTTCATGAGAGCTTCACATCAATACAACATCGAAAACAAATATATCCACACTATTTCTCCTCACTTTCCATCCATGTACCCTTCTAAAAGAATTTTTATGGGTAACAAATGACAATGTTCTTTTCATTTTAAAAAACAAAAAAACACTTATTGATCATTAGCTTTTTTATCTTTTAAAGATCTTTTCTTTTTATCCTTTTCTTTTCTTTCTAATTTTCCAACAATTGAAAAACATTTGATAAATCGCGTTTCCACAATATGGTGGGGTTAGCAAACAGTAATAAACAAAATCTTGCAGATACTATGCTGTTCTTTCGTTCCTTTTTTCCTTTTTTTTTTTTTTTTTTTTTTTTTTTTTTTTTTTTTAAGAACCATGTTCTCATAGTATTTTAAAATGATGAGTTTGACAATTATGTGATACCACTAGCTTGAAGAGATTATGTTCACATATAGCTTTTTTAAAATGAGATTGAAAACCACTGGACACTAACACATGCACATTAAAAACATTTATGTTGAAAAGGTTAGCAACAAAAAGACAAAACTCTTCTAGATCTAACACAGGTCAACTTTGGGGTTGGGGACATGATTGATCAGCATGTATTTCTAAAAACTTCTAGTAAAATTTAATATATTTTTAATTTGGTGGCTGATGGATGATCATATAAATTTTATTAATTAGTATTCATGATGGAATGATATAAATTATGATTTTTTTTCTACATATTTAAAATCATATTGACCACATTCAACTTGTATGTATATAAATATAATGAAATTTTGAAATGAATTTATTCCTTGTAATGTTCTTCGGGATGTTATGGTATCTTAGTTTCTATTTTGTTTCAATTTGTCTAAAGGAAAATAGCATATATATAATTATGTACACATATCGAAAAAAAATTGAATTCTATCTTGTACTTTTATAATTTGTAAATATTAGATCGATCTCTACAATTAGTCCCAATAATTTCACTTGCATTGAAAAGACAAGTTCCTACACTTAATAATGGCTGATGTGTCTTATATATAAAAGGATTAAATCTTATGCAAATAAAAAAATATAAGGTGTGTGTGTGTGTGTGTGTTAATAAAGACTAAAGTAGTCGAGTTAAAAGAAATTAAAAGTACTAAATACATTTCTCCACTTTCTTTATAGCATGACAGTAAAGTCAACACCTAGAAAAGACGTGCAATAGCATTATGATGAAGTCCCACCAAGATCTCAGATCATCAGATTTGCATGTATCCTAGCAGATGTATTGTGTGAGTGTGTGTTTTTTGTTTGGTTTAATAATATAATAAGTATAACAAAATACATAATAAATAAATAATTTATAAATATAACATATATATAGTGATATATATATATATATATATAGTGACAGGCTCAAGATTTCAACTCAGGATGTCCAAGTCAATTAATAAAAAAAAAATACTAATTTTAAACTAAGAACATAAATATATCACTCGTAAAAAATTGTTATTTAGGTTTGATGGTAGTTGAGGTTGAACAACATGAGGTGCATTAATTGATTTTACAATAGGTGATATTTTTTCATAATATATTTCCATTATCTATAAAAAAAAAATTATATACAATGAAAATGTATATCTCCAAACTTGGAGAATGAAAATGAAAATCTCCAATCACATTGCATCTTGACATCTAACCAAATTGCAAAATGACATCCTCAATTTCTATTTCCCAATAATTTTAATCTTTGTCTCATTTTATTATTTAATAATTTAGTTACATCTAATCAAATTCAAATTCAATTATTTGTATTAATGACCAACCTATCATTAGTATTTGCAAATTAATTATAATACATTGATAGGGCATATAAAATAACAAATAAATTATAAGTTCAATTTGAATAAATTTCATAAAAGGATTTCCAAATATATACAATTTCATATACAATAAATTGACAACAATGAAGATAAATTCACAATATGAGAAAATAAAATTAATTAAGATATTACCTTGAAATTAGGTGAAGAAGAAATTGAGAGATGGAGAGGAGAGAAAATCTAGAAGAAATTGAAAGTTGAAGGAGAGAGGAAATTAAGAAAAGAGAAAGATAAGATTTTGCTGTTATGAGTGCATGACATATGAGAGAGAAGAGATCAATTGGTTGACTGCTATCTAATTCTCAGGTCTTTTATTTTTTTTTAAAAAAATTTCAATTAAATTATGAAATTACCTAAATACCCTTTGTTTTTTTTTTTCAAATTTTCAAAGGGGCCCAATGCTCCCTGCCCCCATTTGGGTCCATTATATATATATATATCAAATTAGAGGCTATTCCAAGATATGCAATAGCATTACATTCAAGCATATCACGTTTTAAAAATCTATTTCAAGATTTGTGATTTCAGCTTTCATTTAAATCTAGGGATTTGATTTGAGAGGAGAATTTAAAATACAAGTTTGAAATTACTGTATTTAGCAGTTATTGTAAAAGTAGTTCAACATCAAACATATAAAGTTCGAGACAATTATATGTAGAATGAATTCATCCAAATAATATTAATTTAAATTGTTTTATAAATTTCAAATTGATCATTTCTAAATCCTTGAATTCAAAATCAAAGAACACTAACTTTCAAAGATGGATAGTACCCATGCACAAAGTTGAATGAACACAACATATGTGGATAGCAAATTGGGGATGAGAAGAGTTGACATGGTGAATGGAAATGAAAAGAGATCATTAGTGCTATAAAAATCATAGCATAAAATCATAAACTTATATCTTTGTTTGCAGCATCTTTTTGTGCAATAATAAAAGATATCTATACCCTTAGTCAACTCCACTCAAAACGCATGGTACTCCTAAATTAATTAAGATATTAAATTGTAAAGATTCCTACCTACTCAGTCGTACACGTCTAGTACATAGATTTTGAATTATAAAAATTGCAAATTCAGGACAATAACTTTTAATCGATCGTCATGAAGAGATATTAACTTGTTGAGTTTAAAAATTAGGGAAAATTGTAAATTTGGTACATTTATATTTGGTCTTTCATTATTTAAGGACATTAAATTTTCGAACCGTCAAATTAGGACAAAATTTTTTTTTAATTTGGGCCAATTTGGGACAATTAGCCTGAAATTCCAAATATTTGAGTGCTTTAAATAGCATGTGTAGTACATGTGTCCTCCAAGTCCAAACTTTTAAAAAATTTGATTCGATTATCGCTTAAATCGAGCTTGAATCAAATTGAATTTGATAGCTAATTTAGGGTTTTGTTATGGCATGAGAAGATAAGTATTTTGACGAAGAAAACATACATTTTGGTTAAGGGATGGGGAAGATCACATTTTGGGTGAGTTTGAAGGTGTTATGGTGAATTTCGGCAGTTATAGACGAATATTTCTCAAAACATAACCAAAATATATGTTTTCTACCAAAACACTCCTCTTGTCAAGACATAGCATAACCCTAAATCAATTTTACAAAGTTTGATTCAAGCTCAATTTGAGCAATAATCAAACACAATTTTCAAATGAAATTTGTGTTTCTTGATGAATCAAGACTCGATTTTGCATGTGTTTCTTTAAATTGGCTTAGAAATTTGCATCCCTATAATACTAGGAATATTTTCGTTAAATTCAATTTAATAAACATCCACATCACCATCGAAATCAACCATAACCACCTTAAATTAGCCCTGAATTCGACTTCTCCTCAAACTTGATCAAAATGTAGTTTTCCAACACCAAAACACTTATCTTTTCAAACTATAGCGAAGTCCCAAATCAATTTATCAAATCCAGTCCCAAAATTTTTTGGATACGGGCTAATAATACTAAATTTATTTAATTAAAAAATGAGTATTTTAATTTCAGAACTCGAAAAATTAATGTTTGTAAATGATGAGTAATCAGAAGTTAATATCCTCAATTTGCAATCGAGACATAATCTATATACAAATATATTTATATATGTAAATATATAGTCCAGGCTGGTGTGACATCCACCGACGCATGAATAGTAAAGCATATGCCACCACTAAATTTTTCATTGCTCAATTTTTCAATTGTTAATTTAATCAAAGGTCCACAGCCTTCTAACATGGAGTGTTGACTATTGAATATTTATCTCCTTGTCTCAATTATTTTATTTTTTAATGTAGTTTAGGTTATCTATAAAAATACCAAGTCAGAGGTTGCACAGTTGACAATATTAAGAGAAGAACCAGATGGTTAATTTGAAGATAGAAATGAGAGCTTTCTCAGCCTTCTTCCTTCTCTCTCTTCTCCTGGTAATCTCTCTCTCTCTCTCTCTCTCTCTCTCTCTCTCTTAACCTAACATCTTCTATTTCATAGAAATATCAATCAGAATAGATATTTATTTATTTTGTGCTGTGTTTCAGATTTCCAATGTTTGCGATGCAAGAAAAGATCCAGGAAATTATTGGAAGAGTATAATGGATGAAGAAGCTATGCCTAAAGCAATCACAGATCTTATGTATCGAAACCCTAACATGATTTCGAACACGAAAACGGAACTTTACATTAGAAATTTCGAAACCAAGTCTAATGTGATAATATATCATAGCCATCATCATGTTGACCCTGAAAACCCTATGCAAGGTTAGGTAGTTCATGTGACAATTAATTTCTGTAATATGTGTGAGACTTTGAATTTGGTAGTATTTATTTTCGGGATTTTTAAATATTATTGTGTTCAAATTCTGTGTTTTATCTTTCTTTTGCGTAGAATAAGATTTTAAGATGAATATTGATATCTTATAATTCATTATTATTGGTGAAATATGACAAATATATAAGTAGTTCTATTTCTATTTTAAAGAAAAATAATTACCCGGAAATTTAAAATCTGTCGTAGAATCTTGGAACAGCTGCTTCAAAACCTGATGAAAAATATATATGAATTTTTTTGTGAATGATAATCGATTAAATAAAAGCTCGAAAAACAACAGGTTTAATTACCTCAAAAATCTACTGCTTCTGCTACAAAATGTTTATTTCTTCAAGATCATTCAAAAAAATTGCTACATACAAGTGATTTTATGGAGGCTTAGAATAAATATATATAATACTTAATGATTTATGACAGATTAGATATTAGTTGAGACGATGAACATGAGTTGTGTATTAATTTAGATGTTGTTACCAACTCAACATTTTCCATCATAGTCAACGAATAAGATAAGACAAAAATTATGAATTTCTGATGCAACACACCTAACAAGTTATGATGATGATATTATTTTAAGACAGAAAATTTAATGAGGATGAGGTGTAGATTCAAGCTAGCTTGTTGTATATACTTGGGGTTAAAATCATTTTCATAAATATCACAATTTTTAATTTAATCCGATTCCATAATTTATTTGTCCAATTTCAATCCAACTTTACTTGGAAAATTCGAATTTTGTAGGAAAATGTCACGTGCAATGCACGTCACCATCACATTTGGAACTTTCTGATGACCTAAAAGTGACGTAGCAATACGTGTCAATCAATAAGAATTTGACATGTGTCGCAACATCGTCACTTCTAAATCACCAGAAAACTTTAATTCAATAAAATTAGACTGAAATCGAACATATTCTTAAATTATGAAAATAAATTGAAAATCGTGATAATTATAAGATCAAAACAGAAGACACTATAATTATATGGGAAAATATGATTTTAACCCTATATATTTGTCAAAAGTTTAGGTATATTTGAATTTTGCGGTACAAGTAGGGATGTAAACGAGCCGAACCGAGCCGAACAGTATTGGGCTCGAGTTCGGCTCGTTTGGCTCGGGCTCGGGCTCGGGCTCGAGCTCGGCTCGAGCTCGATTCGAACTTTGAAAATTGGGCTCGAGCTCGGCTCGAAATCAAAAGATTGAACTTGATATGGGCTCGAGCTTGGCTCGAATAAAGCTCGATAACAAGGCTCGTCAAAAGCTCGAATAGGGCTCGAATACAGGCTCGTTAAAAGTTCGAAATATGGGCTCGAATACAGGCTCGATAAAGGCTCGTCAAAAGCTCGAAATGGGCTCGAATATAGGCTCGATAGTTCAAGCTTAAGTTCGGCTCGAAAAAATTAGATTTCGAGCTCATTAATACTAATTTTGACATATATTTCATTTCCCATCTATTTTCATTTCCTAATAATAGAAATTTCATCAAATTTTATATTTTATTTTTTTGTGATATTAATTGAGTTTATTGTACATTTCTAAAACTATTACTTTTGTCTAATAAATATATATGGTATATAATAATCTAACTTTGTTGACAAATATTTTCAATGATATATGACAGAAATTAGTAATTGATATGTATATAATAAAAAAAAAGTATACGTATCAATTAAATATTCTATCTTTTGAACTATTTTTTTCGAATACAGATATAAGTTTATTATGGTTTGTTTTTCAAATCAATTAGTTATTCAATAATCAAAATCTAATTTACAAGCTATCTTTTTCAAAATCAATATTATTGATCATAATATAATAATTATATAATTCATATATATATACACACACATATAAATGTAGAGTATATCATATATAATATATTGATATATACCTATTTGAGTTTGCAAATATATGAATAATTAAATGAATAAACTATATGAAATTATTGCAATACACGTTCACATTATTCTTATATAAAGATTTTGAATTTTGATACATATGTAGATTTGCACATGTTTATAGTTTGATATATTTCTATAACTAAGTGACTAAGTCCGATCTATTTTCAAAGTTTAAGCATGTTGAATTCGATTTTGAAAATGTATGAATTTTCTATATTTTTTTCATATTGAAAATTAAATATTATTTGTTAAGGGTTTATTTATTTTGATTATTGATTTTTTTTTAGATAGTAGATGAGGTTTGAGGTTTCCACTCTCGAAAGCCACTTTTGAAGTATGGTGATAATGATTATATCAAAATTACAACACTTTTTATATTGACTATTTTTTACTTATTTTTACACCTTTTTAAATTAAACTACATAATTTAAGATAATCGATCTATATTTTTTTTCAAAAAACTTTTATAAATTGAGAAATTCTAACTTTAAGGCATTTGGAAAAATAAATTATATAGTTTTTTTAATGGTATGTTGAAATTAGATTTTTTTATTTTGAACTAGATAAATTTTTTTATACTCATTATGAATATATTATTAAGTATATATTTGTATACTTATAACTTATTTTCAAGACCAAAATACTAAATTATTATGTTGATGATGGGATTATACTTGAAACATCAATATAATTATATGAAACATCAATATAATTTATATGAAACATCAATATAATTATATCTTTTATATTAAGATAATATATCATTGGTAAATTGTATCACTGATATCAAAATTTCAAAAATTTTCAGATGGCATAGCAAGAAATATATTAGAAATAAGTAAATTATATTTAATTTAGTTATTAATATGTTTATATTTTAAAATGTAATAGATAAAAGAAAAGTTTAACAAGTAAATTAACAAGAGTATAAATTGGTCTTGTGGTAGTATAACTTATTTATATGATGGGGGTTTTTGTGTTCAAGTCCTATCCATAACATTTCGGATTGGTTAAAGATTTTCTTTTGATTACTAATTATTAATTATCTAAATTTCAAAAACTTATAAAATTCATAATCATATTTAAATAAAATATATAAACTAACAGGCTCACGAACTATAAACGAACCTATTCACGAACCCCTAAATGAACATGTTCGCAAGCCAAGCTCGCGAGCCACCTAAACGAACATGTTCGCGAGCCCCTAAACGAACATGTTCGCGAGCTAGGCTCGCGAACCCCTAAACGAGCCTGACTCGCGAGCCTAACTCGCGAACCCCTAAACGAACATGTTCGCGAGCTATCGAGCCGAACATGTCTAGGCTTGAGTTCGGCTCGTTAGCTTAACGAGCCGAGCTCAAGCCTGAGTTTCAAGCTCGTTAAGCTTAACGAGCTGAGCTCGAACGAATATTTATCAAGCCGAGCCACGAACTGTTCGCAAACGGCTCGGCTAGTTTACATCCCTAGGTACAAGTGAAGTGTGCAGAAAGCAAATTGGAGGACGTATACAGATAGGGGTAAAGTTTTGCTTCCATTTTTGAATCAATTATATGTACATAAAAAGAAGGCCTTATTATAAACATCAAGAACCAATGAAGCCTTTCTCAGCCAATTTATTTATTGAAAGAATTACACAACAAAGTTTCATTTACTTGTTAATTCTCAGTTCATCAAAATTCAATTTAGAGCTCAATTTGATCTTAGTTCTTAATTTTGTGGCTAATGAAGTATAGAAAACAGAAGACATGCACTAACGGAGATAGTAGAGTTTTTTTTTTTTTTTTTAATCTCACATATCCAAACGAAAATTAATTATTTCAACCTACTTTTTTCCAAATTCTCTTTTTTAAAGAATAGGAAATTCGAACAATAGATAATAGGACTTGGCATAGTTTATTGATGAGAAAGATATTTTTCTTCTCTCACGTGAAGAAAAACGAAAGATGAAGTACTAATTTTCCACTATTTAATTTTATGAGAAATATTAAAAAAAAACAAAAAAGATGAAAATGAAATTCGTAGTCTTTGTTATTGTCATTAGATATTAAAAAATCTCAAAATTTAGATTTAGAATCGAAAATCGACAAATAAATAGGACCTTATTCTGAATATTTCTCCTCTAACTTAACGCCCCCAAATTGAGAAATATGATTAAATTGGGTTTTTAAGACCAGAATTGAGAAACAACATAAATGAAGTCTTGTCGTGAAATGTAGAATAATTCTATTCACGAACACAATATTTCTATATAGATCCACCATACATTTAAATTCTCAATTTTAACCTTACGGTCGACCCCCACTTTTTTAATAGTCATCGACCACCACCCTTTTGTTATGTCTTAAACTCATGCATATATAAACTTTATGCACTATCAGTCAAACTCCAAAGCTTATTTTTGAAAACCATAATTATTTGTTTTTCTTTTCAATTCCTCCTAACAAATTTATTTTTAAATATTTCGATATATTTCACCAACATAATTAACATCATAATAACAAAAAAAATTATATCTTAATCAGTATCAAGAACATCGTTCCCACATTTAGGAACACAAAACTTTTTAGAAATTTATTTGTATTTATATGATACAATTCATCGAACATTAAAATAAATACAGTCATGGTTGTAGTGGGGTAGAAATTTTTGGAGAAAATCAAAATTCAAAATGACTTCAAATAAAATGTATAGATATTGATGAAAAAATATGCATGCATTTCCATTCAGGGCAAAAACTTTCGTGCAACTGGTGTACCGTGCAATCCGCACATTTATGTTATAAATGTAACACATTTATGCATGTTTATTTTAAAAGGTACAAATATTTGTATATAAAGATACTACATTTATAACATAAAGGTCTTTCGTGCAACTCTGTGCACCAGTTGCACAGAAGTGTTACTCTCCATTCAGATATTTAGTGATAAATCGCTGAAATTCATAATTTATGAGAATATAGAAGATCGAAAGATTTTTTTTTTTTAAACAAAGAAAGGCTTGACGATTGGGATGAAGAAAGACGTGAAAAAATGGATAATATGAAAGTTATGAAAATATATATATTAAGAAGAAAATAGAAAAATTACGTGTAGTATGATTAGAGAAAAATATTGTGGTCGTGACTTCACCCTAAAATTTATCCTCTATTGATGTTTCTATGTAATATATTTTTGGTCATAACTGATGTTTCACGTTATCTCAAAATATAAAACTATGTTCCATGTAGTTTTGTTTGACTTGCACTTCCAGAAACTTGATTAATTCAATTCTACTTTCTATTCAATTGCCACCTCAATTTATTGGTTGATAATTATAAAAAATAATAATAACAACAATTGCAACAATAATAATAGAAGTTGCCACCTCAAAATTAAAGATATGATGAATTATCTTCCCTTTTTTTCGCAAATAAAACTACATTTTAGTTTCGTTTTTACCTCTTTTTAAAGAAAAATACATTAAAAATTATAAATTAAACTTATCCCAAACGGATTGTTAAATGGTATAATTCACTGTATATATGTCACAATATTTATTTTTTTGTTGTCCGGTAACAATAAATTTTGTGAAGAATGTCTTTGATTGTGCGAATAACATCTTTCAATTTGATGATCTATAATTTGAAAAATGGCAATCTTTCAATTTGATGATCTATAATTTGAAAAATGGCAATAGGTGGTGGGGTTTAGCATTTTGATTTCGAATCAAACGTTGTTTTTGAATTGTTTTCGGAGAAGACTACCAAAAGAATTTGAAAATCTCCAAATTGACCAATAAAATATATATGAAATATCAATTAAATTGATTATTTAATTTAAAAATTATATTTAATTAATCCTGAAATAAATATGTATTGATATTCAATATATTATTTTACATGACGTAACATAATTGTAAATTAAATATATGTTTCTACAAATTGCCCCTTGGAGTTGTTAAAAGGACAATGTGGCTTGTAGTTTAACTTGTCTCAATAATACTTCTAAAATTGACACAAGATTCCAGCTTCCATCATTTAATTTTAATGGAGAAAAGAATTTGTAAATGGAAACTAGAAAATTCTTCCTCTACCAATTTTGTTTAAGATATTCAGAGGCCCATTATGTCGGTTTGTTTGCAGACCATGTCGTCAATTCCTTTTTAAATTTCAAAGCCCAATGTAACAAAATCTTATCATCTTTTCATTTTTAAATATGGGCTTGCAAAGAATTTACTTGATAAATAATGTTTTTCTACCCAACCTGATCATGTTTTAATATGTTCATAATTAATGTGTAAATATTTCATTCTTTTAAATAATATAATTTAAAATTAATGATTAGATTGTGGACAAATTATGCTGATGGAGAAAATAACAATCTTGTTCTCTAAACTGAGTCCACAAATCAAAATATGACTTTAAAAAGTGATGGGCCAAGCTAGAGAGCCCAAAGCCATATTTATTTGGAAGAGCAAAAGGCCCACGTGGCCTTCATCTTCTTCAATATTCAGCGTACAAACACTTCTTCTGTAGGTACAACTCTTCTTGCTTTTCTTTTCTGTTTTTTTTTTTTAATCTTTTGTTGTTGCATCAAACCCCAACTTTCAAGGAATGTGTTTTTTTTTTTTTAAGAGTCATAGTATTCGAATTCTTTATCAATTAAAATCATGGAATAATTTTTTTCCTTTGAAATTGAATTATCAAAGAAACTCATTTGCCTCAAACTTGGAATTATGGATATGATAGAAGTCCTTGTTCATTAGAATTATATTTTTTGTTTTCTTTCTTGCAAATCATTATAAATAGTGAGATTTTATTCATCCTCAAAAGAGAGAGAACAACAGGCCATTCTTATCAGCAAGGAACCATCTTTTCTGTTTCACTTTTTCTTCAATTTGCCAGTTTTTTTCTTCATTCTGATACACCAGACTTCAAGGCCCTCTGATTCGTCGCGAAAGGCTTTAATTTTGCTGGAAAGTCGAGATTTCTCTGTTTTCTTCGATCATATTTTCTGTTCGTTTGTTGCTGCAAAGATCTTGGTTAATTTTCATCTCTGAAGATACATGGTTTATTAGTAACCAGTTGGTCAAAATTTTCTTTGTGATTGAGCCCTAACTTCATATTGTTGATATTTTTGTTTTTTCCCAAAATTCGGTGATGAACTTAGTCACTCATGCGTCCAAATAACCTTTTTTTTAGTTATTATGATAGGATCAATTTTAGGGGACACGTCATGTAGTACATGAATGCGAGAACAAAATCGAAGCTAATTATTTCTCTCTATCAAAGGGAGTGGTCAATGAAAGTCTTCTCAAACATGACTTGGACTTTGAAATCGGCTCATCGTCAAGTTCCGGATAAGTCAAACAAGCTGAATTATTTGTCTACACTCGGACATTGCATCATTGAAGGTCAATCTAAGTAAGAAGACAACATTGAGTCAAACAAGCTGAATTATTTGTCTACACTCGGACATTGCATCATTGAAGGTCAATCTAAGTAAGAAGACAACATTGAGTTCTCGGGCGAGTTCCACTACTTAATTTGAAGGCTATTGAGAATAGATTGGAGACATCATTAGCCGATGCGGAAAGATGACTTGTCATTCCCTGTATGCTTCGTTCTTTACATTCTTTACATATGCCATGCAACGGTGAAATGATCAATAAATTCTGTGAGGTGTGGTGTTCTTTCACGAAATTTTTATTGACATCCTTCGGTGAATTCTACATCTCTTCATGGGATTTACATAGCTTGACGGGTTTTTTATTGATGGGTCTCTTAACGATGAGGTAATACCAAGTGCAATGGAACTCACCGATATTGATGATATCGACAACGACTCACTATATGTCACATGTTGTATGTTTTTCATCTTCTTTGTAAAAGGATTAGTGATTGCCCATCTTTGGGAGTTTCTATCAAAGCGTATTTTGAGTTCATCTCAATGCAGTCTTTCTTTGTGTGGAGGACTGTGGATACTTTAGAGCTTTCTTTACCCAAAATTGAATCTACGGTTTGATAGAAACTCTTGAAGATGGGCGGTCACTAATCCTCTTATAAAGAAGATGAAAACCATGCAACAGGTGACCACAAGTATAATATAGTGATTTGTTGTCGGTCATATTAATATCGGTGAGTTTCATTGCACTTGGTATTACCTCATCGTATAGAGACCTCAATCATTGAAAACTTCGTCAAGCTATGTAAATCCCATAAGGAGATGGAGATCTCGTCGAAGGATGTCAATAAAGAGTTCATCAAAGAACACCATGCCTCACAAAATGCATTGATCACTTCACAGTTGCATGGCATAGATAAAGAGCGAAGCATACAGGGAATGATGTCTTCAGTCCATTCTCAATAGCCTTCAAAGAAGTGGAACTCGCCTAGGAACTCAATGTAGTCTTTCTACTTAGTTCGACTTTCAATGATGCAACGTCCAAGTGTAGGTAAATAATTCAGCTTGTTTGACTCGTCCGAGACTTGATGATGAGTCGATTTCAAAGTTCAAGTCATGTTTGAGGAGACTTCCATTGACCACTCCCTTTGATAGAGATAATTAGTTAGCTTCGGTTGTGTTCTCGCATACTTGTCATCAAGATGTGTCCCCTTCTCTACAGACTGATTTTCATCATCAATGATTACCAGAAATTGCACTCGAGAAACGATGATGTCCTTGAAATGAACCATCGTAATAACTAAAAAAAGAAGGGTTATTTGGACGAATAAAAATAACTCATATATAAAGGGGCATACGTTCAATAGAAGCTTGAGTAACAGGTTCTTCACTTAATTTTGGGAAGAAAAAACAAATCTCCCGCTAGTCTTTGGAGATCAATTTGTAGGCGTCATTTGTGTAGACTTATTTCAAACATACAGTCGTCGCACTTTGATGTAAATTTATTCTCTCTTCAATGTGTAGTAATGATCATCCTCCTTACGACATACCAAATCTCTACTTGGAAGGAACGTGTTCGTGCTTACTTGTTGAATGCTTTTGATAGATGAACTTGATAACACTCAAAATCTTTGTTGCGCTTGTTGTCTCTTTTCATCGAGAGTTTCTAACTCTTCGAGATGTAATCGTGCATTTTCTTCGACACTACAATAAATTTTGTGTATTAAACAAATAAACATAAAAAAATTTACACAAATTGTATTTATTTGAATCAAATGTATTTTGGTTACAAACTCTTCAATCTTTTATTTCTTCTCTTTGATTGAAGATGGAATTTAGAGTTGATTTTGGTCAAAACTTATTCAGATTTGAACTTGGCTTGAAGAAACGGTTTGATTCGAGTTTGACACCTTATTTCGAATCAAATGACAGTTTTGGAGACCCTTGTAGTTAACAATTAGAGATTACAGCATTTGTTAGTTCCTAAATTTAATTAAACCAATTAGAGATTACAACATGATTATAGGGCACATTATGTAGAGCACCTCGAGTGCACCTTTTAATATTTTTCATAGGTTATGTGTTTGATTCTCATGAATCTTTTGTAGAGATAGCTACTAACTAGTGTAATTAATTCAAAGAATATTTTTATGTAGTATTTCGAAGGATTGACTAGTCCATGAGAAACAAAAAGGGAAGTTTTGTTTCATGATGTACTTGAAGGTTTTATGCCCTTAATTCAACACAAGTTTTATCTTGCATGAATTTCAATTATTGGTTCTATTTCAAGATTGTTGTTTTATATTTATGTTTTCGCTGCATGTGTTGTTACTTTTATAAAAGTAAACATCAAACACTTTATACTATTCCTTTTAAGGCAAAAACTCATGTGTGTGTGACGGTTGTACTTATAGTACAAAAAAAATATACTTATAGTAGTAAAAGACATACTTGAATAACTCATATTTATATTATAAAAAACATATTTATAAAACACATATTTATATTTGAAAAACGCATACTTAAACGATTTATTTCGGGATTTAAAGTCAAGTATTTGATATATACGGTGGCACTGATGATTTTCAATATTAATCTCCCAACTAAACGTATTGGTGTGCAAGGTAATAATTATTCATGTCCATTATATCAATCAATTAAGATTGTTTTGCAATCATTTTAAAAATAATTTAAAGAGACTTTTGTAATAACGTCTCTTGGGTTTAGTTACATGAGATGAGTCAATCCACCACAACCCACATTTCACAACTTATATATAAATTTGTGAAAATAAATTTTATTGTGGGTCATGATTCTTCATCCCACAGTAACATGCCCTCATATAATTTTTTATGTAATTTAAAAACACAATTATACATATAAAATATTTAGGAGGTTTGTAAGGGGCATGGGACATTTCTAACCAATACCTATAACAAAAAATGATCACTACAAGAAATCACACATTTTGTGACGAATATTTTTGCGACGATAAAAAAATCGTCACAATTTGTTACTTAAAGGCGACAAATGTTATTTTCGTCATTAAAATACTAGAAATTGTGATAAAATTTTATTGTCACCATTGATAATTTTATTCGTCACTAATTTGTAAATTTCATGACGACATAAATTATTTCGTCACAATAATAATAGGTGACGATGTTAATAATAATTGGTGACAAAATTCGATGTCATAAAAATATATTTTTTCATGACGATGCTATTTTTCGTCATTAATTATTCTAAATAATTATTTACAAAATTATTTCGTCACAATAATAATTGGTTACAATTTTAATTATAATTGGTGACGATATTCGATGTCATAAAAAATAAATTTTTGTGACGGTGCTATTTTTTGTCATTAATTAGTGACAAAATTCTTTTGTCACGATAATAATTGATGACGATTTTAATAATAATTGTTGACGAAATTCCATGTCATAAAAATATATATTTTCATGACGATTCTATTTTTCGTCATTAATTATTCTAAATAATTATTTACAAAAAAATTTCGTCACAATAATAATTGGTTACGATTTTAATTATAATTGGTGACGATATTCGATGTCGTAAAAAATAAATTTTTGTGACGGTGCTATTTTTTGTCATTAATTATTTGAATTAATTAGTGACAAAATTCTTTTGTCACAATAATAATTGATGACGATTTTAATAATAATTGGTGACAATATTTGACGTCATAAAAAATATATTTTTATGACGATGCTATTTTTTGTCATTAATTATTTGAACTTATTACTAACAAAATTGTATCGTGAGTGCATTAACATTTTGGGATTTGAACATTCATATGTTGGCCATTGAAATCGAGTTAATATATCAAAATTGGAAATCAATGACTTATATTAATAAGTAATGGTACTTTATAAAAAATAACAAAAATTATATGATAATAGAAAATTGAAAAATATAAAAAAATTGAAATAAAAGAAATGCATGCAGGATATTATTACATGAAGCACCAGTGGTCTAGTGGTTAGAGTACCACCTTTGGCACCCGGGTTCAATTCCCAAACAACGCATAATATTGGCGTTGGTGACGTGTGCGCTGACATCAGCACTGTGATGACATGTCATGATGACATGTCACGACAATGCTCAAAAACATGTTATGACGTGTCACAACGCTCAAAATCGGGGATGACGCAAAATCATGTGATGATGTGTCACAACGCTCAAAATCGGGGATGACGTGTGCGCTGACATCAGCGCTGTGATGACATGTCACGACAACACTCAAAATCTGGGAAAGTCAAATTTTAGTGACAATAAATTAAATTCGTCATGTAAAGTTACATTTTTAGTGACGAAACACGAGGTTACACTTTTAGTGACAAACCACCATAATTAGTGACGAAATTTGATGTCAAATGTAACGTTTTATTTGTCACTATAGATGACGAAACACGAGGTTACACTTTTAGTGACAAACCACCATAATTAGTGACGAAATTTGATGTCAAATGTAATGTTTTATTTGTCACTATAGATGAGATGATATAGTGACGATGATCTTGAGCGTCATCAAAAGATGACTTTAGATGACGAATTCAAATAGCACTGGGAAAGATAAATTTTAATGATAATAAATTAAATTTGTCATGTAAAGTTACACTTTTAATGACGAAACACCATAATTAGTGACGAAATTTGATGTCAAATGCGACGTTTTATTTGTCACTATAGATGAGATGATATAGTGACGATGACCTTTAGCGTCATCTAAAGATGACTTTAGATGACGAATTCAAATAGCATCACAATTTACCTAATATGACGCACTTACAACGACGTTCTTTGCAACGAAAATATTTCGTCACCAAACACCTTTTGTGACGAAAAATGGTATTTTTATGACGAATTTTTTCGTCGCAAATTCTCAAATTTCTTGTAGTGGATTTTTACCCACCTCTTAAAAAAATAAGTTTTCTACCCAATTTTAAGGAAAAATTACCTAAGTGCCCTTATATTCAACAATCCTTGGTGAAGTCAATTGGGGAAAATGAAGTCAAAACTACCTCAAACCAACCCTAGAAAATAATCCTTTGAAATTACCTTCCAAATTCCCGAATTGTTCTTCGTGATTTGTGGTGGTATCTTCGTGATTGAGGTTGGAAGAGAAATCAAGGATCGTGCCTGGTTTGGAGGGAGGCGGCGGCAGCATCCTAAACGGTTTCGAGGGAAAAGACGGTTGTTCGTGATTTCGAAAGAGAATGCGGTGGTGGCGGGCGTATACGAATCTGTTGAGGAAGGAGGCGGTGGGAGGCGCGACAGGCACTATTGAGGCTGAAGGCGGCGGCGGCGCGACAGAGGGGAACAAGTAAGTGTTGTCTTCACTTATACATGCCTTAAGTTTTGTTGGAGAATGGCAGTTATTGGAAAAATTGGCGATGATAGGTTTAGGATTTTCTGATATATGTAAATAAAACATCAATTTGAACATTGATCTGTGGAATTTGTTACAAGAATTTGTAGAAATCGATGAATGGAACCTGTTCACGAATTAGGGTATAGATCACGAGGGTAGATGTGTAGATCACGATGGTGTTTGCTTGATAACGATTGTGTAGGCTTAGTAACGATGTATGCGATAGATCACGATAGTGTTTGCTTGATCACGATGGTATAGGCTTAGTAACGATGGATGTGATAGATCACGATGGTGTTTGCTTGATCACGATGGTGTTTGCTTGATCACGATGGTATAGGCTTAGTAACAATGGAAGCATATATCATGATGGTAGTCGCTTGATCACGATGGTGTACACTTATCACGATGGAAATAATAGATCACAGTGCTGAAACCTTATACATAATAGATCACGAAGCTCAAACAGATCACGATGTTGGGATGATAGATCACGATGATCATTATAGATCACGGTGCTCATGAAAAAAATATTAAAAAAATAATTTTCCAGAATACTATATTTAGTTCAAAATATTAAAATGACTTTAAAAATTAAAATAATTATTAAAATATTAAAATATATCATAATATGAATTGCTCACATAATAATATAAATAATAATCATAATAAAAATTATTTTTATTCATGTTTTATACACGTACTTAATTCATACAATCAGAAAATTCTTGTAAAAATAGTAATACTATTTGTAGAAATATAACTCATAAAATTAATTTTTAAGATTAATATAATTGTAAAATACTAGAAATTAGTAATATTTGCTTGAAATCATTTGCTGCTATTACTGATTCAAAACAGTTTATATTTTTCATATTTTATTTTATTGTAGCTTATTTCATAATTTATAGTTTTTGTATAATTTTTTTCATTACGGAGTAATCAATTAATTTATATGATTCTTTTTAATATTGTTGGCATTGATCATGGAGAGATATGACAATGAATATAAAGTTTGAAGAACTTATCGCTCATTTTAGTAATCATTGAACGAAAAAGTGTAGAAGAAGTTGTAAATGTTTGAAGTTCTAAAATAATAATAATAACATTTTTTTAAGATACTAGAGTTGCAACTATTAGGAAATCAGGATTAATTTGCCTAAAGTTAAAAGTTACCGAGCTCTCTCTTTAATCTTGCATCCATGATGTTGTAGACATGATTGAAAATGGAATTTTTTACACATTTATGGAAATAGACATGAAAAATGATCACGTTGGAAAGCTACAATCTAGGTTCTAGATAGATGCGTTATTGTTTGCTAATGAAAATGCTTGGATTTGAAAGAGGCTGACATTCTTTTATAACAAATATCATTACCACTTAAGTCTACAGTAAGTGTTTCTAGATAGATAGATGCAATATAGTTTAAATCATGATAAAAAAATTGTTAAATTTAATTTCTTACGATTTCTTAACAGCCACAGTGGAAGTGGCGGGGATGTTTAAATTTGGAGGCCAGATGTAGTATCTATTGTTTGAGTAGGGTTATTGGAGACATACATAAGGAGCTTAGCCACTGCGATAGGTTAGATGTGTTTCGACGGTCATGTTTTGGTCATTTCTTGACGTTTGACAAAGATACGGTGATTAGTGGTCGAGGACTTTTCTATCTATTTGATCGAGAGATTATCATCCCAGGAGTGAGTCCACACGAGCGTTGGTTTCGTGTTGGAGGTCGTTCCTTGAGGTTTTCGAAGTTGGAGTTCTATATGATCACCGGGCTGAAATTTGGAGCTTCCGAATTTCAGCCTGATTGTTCAGCATGTCAGCCACCTCAGGACGATGTGTATAGAAAGAGTTTCGATGGGCAAGTCGTGGTAGTCGGCGATTTATTGACCCATTTTAAGAATTAAGAGTTCCAAAGCCATCCGGATGATGCAGTGAAGATTTCTTATATATTGTTGCTGACACTGTACTTGTTTGACATGGATGTACGTACTCCTGTACCCCATTGGCTATGGTGTTTGGTAGAACAGTCGACTGTGTTCGATAAATTCCCCTAGGGCTCGTATGTGTATCAGCGATTGCTGCATTACTTGGATAATTCACTACATCCTGACTTATCCGGCGATCGAAGACCATTATATCATTTATAGTGATATCAAATTGCTTTGCAGGTATATTTATTTTGAATCTTTAAGTTGTGTACTATTCAAATGTATTGTTAAAATCAATTATGATCTAACATTATAGCCATCGTCACTTTGTAGATTTGGGCGTTTGAGTGCATCCCTGAATTCGGGAAGCAATTAGGAGAGAAGACATCGGATGAATTTCCAAGAGGTGTCCAATGGTGAAGTCCAGGAAAGCATCCAAGTATTCCTGACATTTTCAATGCATGTAATGTGAGTAATTGTGATTTTCAGCCTATTTATCTTATACTTTGAATTCTACACACTAATAACATGTCAATATGCATCAAATTGAGTGCATTCAGTTGGAGCCCACACCGGCTAAGATGGAATTACCATGTATGGTTGATATTGAGATGGACATCTTATTTAAAGTAAGATTTGTCCCTCAAGATTGACCGATTGGGTGTAGGATTACACATGCAGATAGACCAAGACTGTATAGGTCGAACACTATACGTTCCCAAGAAACAAAGGCCGTTTCAAGAAATACTAAACGACCTTCAAAGCAAACAAAAATTGATACGCAGATTCAGATTAGCGAGGGAGGTGACAAGGGTAATCCAGCAGCAGCACCAACCTCAGCCCCAACAGCACCTCCCCACCTGTAGCCTCACGACCACCAACAGCACATGAGGTATGTGTTACTACTCTTTCGTGCACTAATTACTTTACTTGTGTTAACAGTTCTCGATAGATAAACTAGTATGTATATTTATTTTGCATCTGTAGCAAAGTCAGAAGTCAAAAGATGATTCAAAAAAGCGGTGAAAGTCCAAGAAGTTATCTGCACGAGCGACTTCCGAATTTTTTAGGACGGAGCTTGCTTCGGCGATAGAGAGTGGCACATAACGAGGAACAGATATTGTCCAACAATCATTTCCGACCCTCGTTCGACAGACATTGCCTGATATCCTGCACGATGTGATGCCCGACCTCGTTCGAAAGTCGCTATCTGATGTCCTACAAGATGTCATGCCTGACATTATTCGGTAGTCACTACCGGCTATATCCTGCAAGATCTGATGCCGAACTTCATTCGTCAGTTGCTTCCGGAGGTGGTTAGACAAATGAGAGGGAATGAATCAAATGATCCCCTCTAAAGAGACAGAGAGTACTTAAGGCCTTGGAGCACACAGTCCTGCATAGACATCTGATTTCGTATATGGGATTAGTACAAATATCATGTTCTTCTCATTATTGTCTTAATGTCTACTCTATACATTTGATTATATATTGAGGTTCTTCTGAATATTTCATTGTAGGATGCTAGATTTCCTATACTGTTAGACCAGCAGTTATAGGTGATGCCACAGACAGGAGGAGACGTGTTTGTCCCAGAACCTCTTCAGGCACCACCTATTGCTGTCTTGGAGCGACAGGACAAGACAACATCCCTCCCGGAGGATCCAGTTGCAGAAGACAAGATGAGAGATGTGGTAGCATTTCCTCCGGAGGAACCAACTCCAAAAGACGAGACAGAAGACGTGTTTGAGGGGCCTATAGTGAATGCATCAGACACGCACTCATCTCCAAAAGATGGGAAGGCCATTGAGATTTACACACGACGCATACGAGCAAAGTCTGCTTCAATCCAGACCTCAAGAATAAGTGTTTCAAGTTAGAAGCTGATTACGCAGATTTCATGAGTGGTGATGGATCTCGACGGATTCACGAGACCAATTTACTTGTCAATGCTACGTGGTTCAAGGATATCAAGGACCCAACAGTTGATCTCAGTACATATGTAAGTTTATTTCTACACATTGATTAACTTTTATAATTGTATATTGTAAATAGGTAATGGGGTGTTGTTTTGGTTGTTGACATGGTTATAGGTTTTGGATAGCTATATGAGTCTTTTGACTTTGAGGTTGAGGCAGGATGATTCTATACTTCCTGGATTGGCCTCAAACAGCTTTAACATCATTGATTCCACCTTTATGGTGAGTCACATCACTAATAATATGAGCAGATTATTTTTTACCTTTTTGAACCCTATAACATAAATTTCATAATTTCAAAGCTTGGTGAGATTTTCCTAGGTAAGGCTATATAAAAATGATCCACAGTTCGTACGTGGTGACCCTTTGGGGCCTTGCAGATATCCAAATTGGACACCGGATAATGATTTGCAAGGTATGTAAGAGGCGTCTTCCCCTCGTGGGGACACCCATGGCATCGAGTCCCAGATGTAAGTTTTTAACGTCAACTCGGTTATGGTTTTGATTTACTTTTTTTTGGCGCTATTATATTTACATGTCCTAATAATTGTTAAACAACTTTTATTGATATGCCACTACGGAGCTAGTAGTCACTGGATTACCTATCGAGTGCGCTTAGTGTGTGGCAAATCCAAGTGTACGACTCATTAAGCCATAACAATGTTGATGATGATGACTCTACTCTGTTTGAAAGTAGAGTGCTTCAACTGACACCACTGCAGCGTTTGTTGCCTAGATTACTTGAGATAGCAGGATGGTTCCAGAAGCTAAAGATTACGCCAAGTTTTGAGCCATTTGAAGTTACACAGGTTCCTCTAGAAGAGCAGTTTAAACATAATGACTCTCATAATTGTGGTGCATTTGCTTGTATATATGTAGAGTGATTTATATCTAGTAGATTTGTTCATCCTAGTACCAATGAGATTGTTGCTCAGTATAGGAAACAAATGACACTTAAGCTTTTTGATTTGAGTATGTAGGTTTCTTCTAGCTAAATGTGGGTTGACTGACTTGTATTGATGCTATTACTTTTTGGGCTTGAATCTGGGGCTCGTTGAATATAAGAAAGGTTGAATGAGTTGTTTTGATGGAATTACTTTGTTGGCTACAATTATTCGTTGAATATTGTTGGTCTCATGTGGTCAGAGATTCAGAGGGGGTGAATGAACCTCTATCAAATTTTGCGTTTTAAAACTTTTCTGGAAGCAGGTTACTGATTCTACAGAGAATGCAGCAACCTCTCGATTCAGTAAGCTGGTAGAATGTTGTTTCAGCTTACTGTTTCGGTTTCATAGTATGCAGCGGAAATATAAAGATAGAGTTTCTTTTTGGAAAACAATTTTCTTTTCACAAGTATGTTTTTTATCAGAATTCTTTTAGCAGTATGCTTATGATAAATGCAGCAAGATAGATATATAAGAGATATCCAGCAAGTAATCAAAAGCAGTAAACACACAAGGATTTATAGTGGTTCAAAGGTGGTGTAATCCTTCTACGTCCACTCTACTCCTTCTCAAATGAGGAACTTTGTTAGGTCAGTTTGCTTTACAAGACTCAGCTTTACAAACGTCTTCCTATCAAGTTTAACCTATTAGAATCAACAGATTCCTAGGCTATATACCACACAGGGTACAAAACTCACACAGAGTTACAAGCCTACACAAGACTCAACACTTACCGAGGATCTAATCCTTCCAGCTAAGGACACCAAATTTAAAACAACCTAGCACACATCAAATGGTTAAAAGTATATGGGGTTTCTTCAACTAGTGCAACTCGAAGTCAGTCTTAAGAACTTTGATAGCTTGAATACTTGACTTGACTGCTTTTGAAGGTTGAGTGACCGAACAACTTCGAAAGCTTGAGAATGAACTAGAGAGTTTGATAACTTAGAAAAATATTGCAGATTGTTCAGTAGTCTCCTTATTCACTCCAATCCTCTATTTATACTATAAGGAAAATGTCCGTTGAAGAGAGGCATCATCCTTTGAAGAAATTCAAATTAATCTTGCAAATTTTCACAATAAATGCGCCTTGAAGAACTGGGTTGAAGGGCATGTCCTACTCTGCTCCGCATTAATTGTGTCACTCCTTGGCTACAGTGCTTTTGCAAGTCCGTGGTCCAGGTGGCATCACCTCATTGGTTGGGCGCTAACTTTTATCTATCGGTAACTTGACAAGCCAGATACCTCGCACTGCATTCAGTGTGTTCCTCGTACTGCAATAAATAAGTTAGATAAACTTACAGCTTGCTGCTCAGGTTGCATTAGCTGCTTACTGTTCTGCGCCAGCTTCCTGATCTGCGTCTGCTTCCTGATTCTGAACAGCTTCCTGTTCCAGAATCCTTCTTACTGATTCCTTAACAGCTTCCCCTTTTTGAATCCTGCAGTCAGCTTCCAGTCCTCCTTACTGCTTTCTGTTTGATGCTGCTTACTGATCCAGCTTCCTGATCTTGTCTCTTTCTTCAGCTTACTGACTTTCCTTGCTGAAAATTAGTTTCTAAGACTTCTTAATATCCAAAATCCTGCTAATATCAGTATTCTCCATCTTTCTGATTTTTACATCTTTACATATCATAACTTAGAAAGATAGACTTATTAAGCTAAAATCCACTTATAAAACGTGGAAAATGGGTACTCTAACTTCATATACAAAGTTACATTGTCTCATCAAAACCTATTCATAAATATCCCAACAAATATAAGCAGGGTTGTTTTGTATTGTGGTTTATATATACATTATATGAGTCCTGATTTTGTTGGGTTTATGATTGTTGGTTATTGTTGATTGTTGGTTACACATTATATAAGCAGGGTTATTCTCGATTGTCGATTCATACACTATTGTGCGATAATAATTGTGTTTTTTATTGCAGACATGATTGCGATAATATACTGGTGTAGGGGTATTTCTGTATATATTTATATAAGTTGACTAAATAAAGCTTGTAATTCCATAAAAATTTATAGGGTTGGATGGGAATTAATTTAATTCCCATTGAACCCAAAAAAATCCTATTTTTGCAACATCATTAAGTTTCGTACACTGCTACAAAAATTACCAAATTTCAACCTTACAATCTAAACCTGATGTACAATAACAGTTCGTTACAGTTTTCAAAAACTCCAAGTAAGATTTTATAAAAAAAGACAAAGCGGACTGCAATTTCACAACTTTTTACAAACTCCGAAACTGGATTATATTTGAAAAATCATAACAATTCGTACACTACTCCAAAAATTACCAAATTTGAACCATAAACTCAAAACTTGAGCATCAACAACATACCAAAACAGTTTTTAAAAATTCCAATTTTAAGATTTTCTAAAAATCAACAAAGCGGACCGAAAAACACTATCACACATGCAAAGTAATATGGACAAGGTGGAGTGCGAATATGATAATAATCTAAAAATGTAACCATACTAATAAGATACATTTGAACTTCGATAAAGTCAAAATAAAATACACTGACATAATGTAATTCTAGTCAATTCTCTCCAAAAACCGCTAGCTCTACTCCACTTTCATTTTAATATAAAGACAAAAGAGACAAAATGCAAACACCAAATGTTAAACTAAGATGAATATACCAAAATTATGGAGTAATACATTACACACACTAATCTACATACCTCATTCTTCTTCCTCACTAGTTAGAATCGCTCGTTCATCACATGTCCTCTTTATATTTCCGACTTTTCTACAGATGCTGCACTTTTTCGGTTGTCTTTTTTTAGGCTGGACAAGTTGTTGAGTTGTTGTGCTTGCACCTGGTATCATGATATTCGCCGTACATCCTACACAATTGTGGTCGGTACCCTGACATTTTGAACATTTTTGAACACGAGTCCTGCTACTTGATTCTCCACCTGATGGATGTCTTTTTTGCCTAGGACGACCTGCTTGTCTGGGGTTGTCAGGTTGATTGACAGTCATCATAACATTATCAATTGGAGGTGGAATACACCAATCTACTGGGGTCGGAACAGGCATTATCAACTCTAAATACAACTTCTGCAACGTCACCGTCTTATAATAGTTGGAAACATAGAAACCAAGTGTAACACCCCATTTTTCATAAAACTTGCATAGCATATTTTATATAAAAAATTCATTCTTTATAAAATAATTTATAGTGTATGATATTTTCAAGTTTAAGATGAATTTTAATTTTTATCAAAATTATGTGTAAGCTAATGTTTCTTTAAGTCTAAAAGTCTTGCAGGATAGCTATCCGAAGAGACCGAGTTCGATCGTGATGCACTCAACATGCACGAGAAAAAGACCAATCAAAATAGATAAGTTACACATAAAAATGATTAAATAATTAATATAAGAAATGTGACTTATGTGTTTAATTATAGTTATGTAGATCTTTATTATATGGTTTATGTACAATGAAGTATGTGACTATTATGATGTGTTAAATTAAATATATTTTCAAACATACTTATGTGACTTATATGATGGGCTAATTTGGACATAAATTCATGCATAATTGTCTTGATTAAATTACTTATGCGTGTCACATTAGATAGAATTATACTCAATCCCCCATGCCCCCATCAAATCCACCTCAAGTTTCAATGTCACTAATCATCACACCTCTAGTGGATAAATACTACAAGGGATGATCTACATGTATAATACATGTATTAAATTAGAATTAGTATACTATATGCTACATATAAAAGGGGAGACTCCACACTTGAGCTCATTTCACTCCCCTCATTTTGAGCACATCTCTCTCTCTCTCTCTCTCTCTCTAGATTGTTGTTCCCCCTTCTCTCTACTCTCTTCTTCTCCTCCAAATTATATTTCACATCTTCAAACAAGCTGGAAATTCAAGAATTAACAAAGAAGAAGGAGTTTTCAAAGCAAGGAGAAGAGTTAAGCTCAAGAGATAATCTCCATTCAAAGAACACTCAAGAAACCCTAAGTTTGTGTGCAACCCAAGAGGTATTTTTAGCTAAATCTCAACAACCTTCTCTTTAGAGTCATGGTTAGGTTCTTAATATTGAAATGCATGTTGAAGGAAGTATTGCATGTTTGCTTTCCCTCACCTAAACCCATTGCATGTGTGATCTAAGAGATGATATGTGATTGATCTTTAAAAATATGTCATTTTAAGTGTTGATTGAGCAAATGCATGTTGGATTAAGCCTTACATGTTTGATTATCTTGTCTAATATCATTGCATGTGTGATCCAAGGGTGATTCCCTACAATTGTGGTGAAATTATTGGATATTTTGTTCTAGGTGATTAATCTCCAACATATGTGATCCTTGAGTGTTGATTATGCAATTGCTTGTTGAAATAGACTTTGCATGTTTGATTACTTTGTTAAAACCCCTTGCATGTATGATAAATTGAGTTATGATGATCATCTTGAGGTTAACATTGTTATTAAAATTTGAGTTATCTTTTAATTGATGGAATAAGTGAAGTTAATCAACTTGTGAAAAAACTTGAGTATTGCAGTCCACTTTGTCAATTTTTATAAAATCGTACACTTTGATTTTCTCAAAACTGTTTTAATATGTTATTCTACATGAAGTTTTGAGCATATGGTTAAATTTTGGTAATATTTGGAGTAATGTACGAATTATAATGATTTTTTTAAAGATGGTCTGATTTCGAGTTAAAATTATGCAGTTTCAGATCCTAGAAAATTATTTTTATAAAATCGTACACTCATATTTTTTCAAATCTGTTTTGGTATGTTATACTACATGAAGTTTTGAGGTTATTTTTAAAATTTGATAATTTTTGGAGTATTCTATGAATTATTATGAATTTTTAAAGATAGTCCAGTTCGAGTTGGAATTATGCAGTTTCGGATCTTAGAAAATTAATTATATAAAATCGGTCCATTAAAAATTTTCAAAACTTTTTTACTATGTTTAAGTACATAATGTTAGAGGTCTAAATTATTAATTTCAGAAGGTTTTGGTAAATATACAATTTACGGTGAATTTTATAACACAGACTGGTTTTCGAGCATTTTCGAACAATTTGTGATTATATTAAATAATTTATTAAAGTTTTTGTGACTTGAATTTATCCCTAATATTTTAGCATGGATAACTAAAGGTTGTTATGTAAATGCATGCTTATTTTCATGAATTTTGGATGATCGTTTAAATTACAAAAATTATTGTGGCAAAGAGTGTCTTTTCTCCTTATATATTACTAACTTCAAGATCAAAATTGTATCTATGATTTAAGTATGCATTTTGACCATATTTTGAAATTGATATTATATGATTAAATGTGTGCTTATGTGTGAAGTGTTAAATAATTTAAGTTTTTAGCATATCAATTATAGTTGTATGAGTTAAGATGTAAAATACGTTTTTATTTTATTTTATTTCCTTCAAGGTACAATTGATGCTTGTTTGAAAGTATACTTTAAAGTTTCTCCTAAATCAATAATTATGTTTTTGTGATATACATATGTTATATGTACGATAAGCATGATAGGTTAGATAAGTATGATGCAATTGAAGTACAACTTAAAGACTAAGAATTTATGAACGTGCCGAGTGCAGTACGAGCGATCAGATACTTCAGGAGCTATCCCAGCTTTCGAATCAACGTCAAAAGTGGATAACATTTATTTACGGTTATGTTGATTGGAATGACTTGTATGTTGTGCATGATAAAGTGAAATGAAATGACACCTTTGGGTGAAGTGCCAGGTTGACGAACCTTGGATGCCAGGTCTTCGGACCTTGGATGTTTATGCCAGGTCTTCGGACCTTGGAAGATGATGTATTAAGCGTATTGGTTAATCTCTTTAACGTAATAGTTTATAAGTGTTATCCACTAAGATTTCTCAAATCTTATGTTGCTATATTCAAACGTTTTCAGGGCCCCCTTACGACGAAGCGGATGTGTAGCCAGCTGTACGGACCCCTCTCTAGAAGCATATATAATATAGGTTTTAATATATGTTAATATGTATGAAGTTAAATACTTAATGCCCTTTTGACACTTCTGATGTTGGCTTAAGTAAACTTTTAAAAATGTCTTAAGAATGACGAGGTTTTGATTTACAAATGTGGGTAGAACACGAGTTAGTTTCTTGCATGCTAAGCTTTTCGTTTTTAAAAAAAAAAAGGTACTCGTGTTTAATAAAGTTTTCCGCTGAGTTTATTTATGAAAATCTTTTAAAAAGAAAAAAAATTTATTATTTTTTTACAAAATCATTTAGCATAAGGTCAAGGTGGCGCTTCAATCCTACAGAGATGGGTTGGGGTGCTACACCAAGTGATTGATTTACCTCGTTGTGACAATCGTAGTTTGATTAGACTTGTGATTACAAAATAAATAAAAATGATATGTAAAGTAAGAAATTACCTGATAGCTTTAATTGCATGACTACATGGTATTAAATCCAACTGGAATTCACAATATGTGCATGATTTGTGCCCCAAATCAACAACATGATTATGAAGACCATCCTTCACATTAAAAATGGAGCCACTGATCTTAGAAATCTTCATACGTTGACTATCATGTTGAGCTTCATGTATTCTTTGAAGAATATTCGGACTTAAACTGGATTCCACACTTGACCATTTGGTACGTCGTTTCGAAAATCATGTTTGAAGTAAGTTGCGAGCAAAATCAAGAAGAGAACATATCGGCAACTTTCGGGCCCATAAGAGTTTTGAATTCAGAGACTCTGCTGAGTTTGATGTCATAATCTCATACCGACGCACAGGACAACATGCACGAGCCCATCTTTTAACCTTCGTTTTTCTCAACTTCTTTCATCTCTTCTTATTTAATACCTTTATTTGCTCCATATACTTCTTGTGCATCTCTCTTGTATAAGAATAGGCAACTTTCTTATACAAGCTCACAAATCGAGCTCCATATGTGCTAAAGTTCAACTCCATGTGCCACAAACATAAACCATGGAATGCCCCAGGAAATACTCCCTCAATTGCATTTAGTATGCTCACATAACGATCTGTTGATAAAAAAATAAAAAAGAATTAGTATCTCAAACTTCATTACTCAAAACAAAGTTCCAGAAAAATATCATTTATACATGATACAATTATAAGATCATCCGGATGACCATATGCTTTCTTTAGTTGAGTTAAGAACCAATGCCAAGATTTATCATTTTCCTTGTCACCAACACCAAATGCAAGAGGATAAATCTGTTTATTATCATCCTGAGTAGCAGCCACAAACATAAGACCCTTGTATCTGTCTTTCAAATGTGTTCAATCACAATTACAGGTCTACAACATTCATGAAATCCTCTTATAGAGGCACCAAGAGCCATGAACACATACTTGAACTTATCATCTTCATCTGTTTTAAAACACGTTATAGTACCAGGATTTGATCTTCTGAGCATATGCAAGTATGCAGGTAACATCCTCCAGGACCCGTCAAAATCACCATATATTAAGTTATGTGCATGATAATGAGCTCTCAGTGCCTTATCATATTTAATCTCTATACCATGGTGTGTAGAAACATCATCCATAATGTCTCTCGGCTTAAGTATACGACCATCTCGAAGCAATGAAGGAGCAAAATAAGCCCTAATTATCTTCGATGACAATTGACGAGGTCAGGTTGTCATATCCAAGTGGCAGTTATGTGGAGCCTTAAAATTTTTCACTGTCCACGGTCCCTTTTCAATTCCATTAGCATGCAATAAAAATTGACATCCTTGTTGTTTACAAACAATCGTATATCATTGCTTGTCAGAACGTTTCACTGCATACTCAACTCGATTCTTCATGTGGTAAAATCCCACACCATACATTAACTGCATTTTGCTATCAAATATAGCCCCCAACATTGAGCTTTCTTTCACCATCAACTGGACATACTGAAATAGGATCAAGCTCTTCAATGTGAAATGATGCCCCTGGAATAATCAAATCCTCATGCTGATGTTTTGCTAATTCCGGTCCTGACTCACCACTTGAACCATCTTCTCTAATCGAAATGGTTCTGTTTCTAAGAACTCGCTGATGACTAGTACCAATAATGACGTCTTCACTTTGAGCAAAATCCTCTTACACAAAAAATTCACCTGTTTCCCATTGCTCGGTAAATAACCGACTATGAAGTAAATCAGCATAATCATCATCACCATCATCGTCGTCATCATCATAATCATTATAATCATTATCATCATCATCTTCACCATCATCATCATCATAGTAATCAGTACGAACATTAGCAACCACTACCCCCACTATTGCTTCATCATCATCGCCGTCATTGTCGTCATCATCAGTACAGACATTAGCAAACTCTGCCACAACTATAACCGTACCACCACCATCATCTTCATCATCTTTGTCATCTACATATTTCGAATCAAAAATATCGTTGAAATTGAAAAGTCTGTGATGTGGTGGGGAGCTAAATTCTCTGAGCATCAACAATGGACACTGATATTTGCTTGGAAGAAGAGCAAGGCAGATCCTCCAATGGATTGCTAGCACAAGATTTGAAATTTTGGTCTGGATAAATAGAAGGAATTTGGTGTGCAGTCAAACTTTGCACATAATGCAGTTGATCTACATAACTATATTGTAGTTGAGAATTCAAAAGCTGAACATAACTTCCCCTTGACTTGCATATGAGAATGGAATATTCAAATCATGTTCTTTGGGTTCAATAGAAACAAATAACTTAGGGTAATCATACACCTCAGCAACTCTCCTCAAATCAACATCCGTCCTGATTTTAAATTTCACTTCTCCTGAAATCTGTGTAGGCATTAAACAATGCAACACATAATCACAAGTCCTACGATCTGCTCAGACAATATAATGAATTTCATCCAATAGTTTTTCAAAAGAAATTGTATGCAATGATGCATATATCAAACCATCCTCTCCATTTTATACTCAGATCCATGCCAATATCCATGATGAACTATAATGATTTCGTTGTTTGCCATCTAAAATAAAAAAAAATCATAACAATTACACTTCATTTAGCCAATTAAATAATAATACATATAACGAATAGAACAATTTAAATCCTATACAAACTATATGAAAAACATAAATACATTTTATGAAAGAAAAATTTGATCCACACATTAAGTGTTTATGCATAATATGATTGCATTTTTCATTTAATCTTATCAAATTAATTATATGATTTCACCACGGTATTCTTACATTTAATATTTTAAAACTATAGATTTTAAGAATGTACAATTATTATTTCATTTAAATTAAATTACTATTATTTGATTTTTTAAGATTTGTTATAATGATTTTTATTATTATTATTATCAATTGACAATCATATATTCAAAATAATGTATTAGAACTATTTTCTTAGATTTTAGGAAAACAATTTGTGATAAAAAAAACATACAAAAAACTATGATTTTTGCATTTTAGATTATTAATTACAAGTATTATTATTATTATTCAATAATATTTTAATTATTTTTAAAATTTATATATAAAAATTAGTTACCATTGTGATTCATATTTCATATTTTTATAAAAATAATTACCATTTTTGTACAATTTATAATGGTTGTTATGATGATCATCATCATCATCATCTTAAAACTATTTATGAATTTTTTTGTAAGATTAATTACAAATATTTAAATAATTTTTTTTATAAAATAGTACTTTAAAACCATTATGCTTGGATTTTAGAAATAATTTTTTACAATTTTTTTCTTGAAATTTTAATATAATATTCAATTTCAAAAAATACTTAAAATTGTAAGACAATATTTCATGTTTTTTAAAAAAATATAGAATTTTTTAAATTTTAATTATAATTATATTATAAATGATATTATCATAGATCACGGTGGAGTTGGAATAGATCACGATGCTCAAAAATACCACCGTGATCTAAGTTGAGCATCGTGATCTATGGTATTTTTTTATAAAATTTTCTTGAAATAGATCACAGTGCTCAGGGTAGATCACGATGCTCAAATACCATCGTGATCTAATTTGAGCTTCGTGATCTATTTTATCCTTCATTGTACAGATCACGAAGCTCCTTGAAGATCACGAAGCTAAACATAGATCACGAGGGTGTCTAGCTTCGTTATCTATAGATCACGAAGCTCACGAGGGTGTCTAGCTTTGTTATCTATAGATCACGAAGCTAAACACCCTCGTGATCTATGTTTAGTTTCGTGATCTGTTCCTGGTATAAATTTTTTAGTTTTTCATGATTTTTTTGGTTTTATAAACTCGAATTTACATGCAGAAATATATATCTACATTCAAAAATTATCAAATACAATATACTACACTTGAAAATAATGATCATCTTACCTCTTTTGAGCACCTTAAGAGATGAAAATCACTACATTACTTGCATTTTAAAAGATGAATTTTATCAAAAATATGAATTGATACACAGGTATGAGATGAGATAAGGAGTATTGAATTGTGGTGGGTGAAATCATTAAAGGCATAGGGTAAGGGCATTTATGACTTTTTATCCTCATTTTGGGTAAAAAAAAAAAAAAAAAACATGTTTTCTTATCAAGTGGATATTTTTCATTTTTTGGTGTGTAAATTGGATACAAAGGCCTATTTCCACAGGTTTGTAAAATAGCTCGTAATATATTATACTGATGCTTGATATTTTGATATATTTTTTAATATTTTTACTTACATTAAATATCTAATTATAGGTATTTGTATAATTAAATTATATATTATAAATAATATATGACATTTTTTAGAATAAATAATTTATTTTGTGACTGAATTAATGAATAGTATAATTTATAATTTGTGTTTATTAGTTCGTTTGGTCTCGAGTAAACTCGTAACCATAAATTAATCAATAAATTATGTTTAGGTTCATTCAATAATATAATTTAAATTCTCAATAATTCAGCTCAACTAGTCGATTCGATACTTCCCAACTCCAAGTACATAAGAGCCTAGCAAGCAAAGGATCTTGATACTCTTGACTCTGCGATATCTACTCTTGTGTATCAAAACATCGTTACTTCATGAAACACGTATTTCAAAACTCTTGGAAGAAAAATCAGGAAAATTTGACGAAAATATCCTGTATCTTTGATTTTTTGATGAAAATATCTTAATTTTATAATAATGTTTTTTATGTTTCAAAATGTTGCCAAGAATATTTTGTTACATGTTGCAGACGGTAGGTAACCCAACTTGTCCTAGATGATAAGGCGGTTTATTTTCTGATTTGTCTTTAATCTTTTTCTTTGTTTATCTATGTATCAATTTATTTTTCATTTATTAATATTCACATAATAAAGCAAGTGTTAACCGATCCTGAAATCCCTGATGAATAAAACTCTTGTTTCAAAATTAAGTCATCATATCAAACATACAAATCATTGTTCATCCCCGATAAATCCACATATTTCAAACAAGAACAACGAGGTTGAGATTAAGAGAATCGAGAAAGAATTTCAACCTCGTTGCTCATATGGTAACTATGTCGAAGTTTTGGTGCGCATCCTCGTTACTTTTTAAATAGAATAAGATTGCAAAAAGAAGAAAAACATTAATCCATCGATCATAATCCTTCAAATGAAATAACTCATTTTCACTGACCTCCTTGAGAAAGCCATAATCTTTATTTTCAAATGAGTCACTATCTATCATCTTCATTCACTACCATTTGAATTGTGTTTGTGTGCACCAAAATATATGGGTCATGATCCATGCAACTGAGCGCACGCCGGTCGGGTCGGATTTGATCCGGATCCGTGCCCAAGTTTTTTATTTTTTTATGACATAACTTTTATGTTATATTAGTATAATATTATGTACAAATATCATAATTTTTATGTACTTAAATAATAACATAAGGTTATATTATTATAACGAAAAAGTTAAATTATTATGCATAAAGGTTATATTATTACAATATAAAAGTTTTGAAAGGTATTATAGATATGCATACACTGCAAAAGGTTATGCGAACATAACTAAAAGATTAGGTTCGGCAAACTAAAAGGTTAGGTCAACATAACTACAAAAGTAGGGTTTGAGCTAGGGTTTAGACACATTAGCGCACGTGTGGGCGTGTGAGGTACATGTGGGATGCGTGAAATGCACCCCGTGTCACCCAGTTGCACAAATCTAGGATTCGTGCACCTGGTGCATAAGAACATTTGTGCTACCATTTTACCCTTTCTAACTCTTTCATCATCCTCAATCATATCTAGGAACGGATTTAGAATTTTTTTTCCAAAGGAGGCGAATTTTTTTCAAATCAAAACATAAAGCAAATCGAAAGCTAAAATTTATATAATAGATAAATTTTTACAATGTAAGGGAGTGGAGTCTAATAAATTAATGACAAAAATAAAAAATATCAGAAAAAATTACATATAAATAGAACCATTTCGAAAGTCCAAGGGCCGACCGCCCCAAATCCTTCCTTGATTCATATCCATTCACTAAATGAGGACCAAAACTTGGACGTAGTTACCAATATTGAGGAAGGGGATTGGAATTCTTCCTCGAGTCTCCAAATCTCATATTCACTGCAAGATCTTTGTTCTCGTTTGAGATTTCAAGAGTGAGTATGAACAATGACTTGAGAGTGTCATTTGAAGATTTAATTTAGGAACGAGGGTTTGATTTGTGGATTTCATTAACATTTTTTAATTGTGTGAATATTAATAAATAAGAAAATGCGACAGTTAGATAAACAAATAATAAGATTAAAGCCAAGAAAAAACACGTTAAGTTACTATCTACATCAGGTAACATGTTATTTTTGACAGTATTTTTTTAAGATAAATGATATTTTAAATTATAGGGATCTTATCAATTTATAAATTTATCAATAGTTAAAAGATACATGACATTTTTGTCAATTTGCCAAAATAAAAAAAAGGAAAAGTGATCAATCATCAAATCGACGTCTTTTTGGGACATGGATCCTAATCCACACGCAAAACTCCCCTTACAATACTTGTCAAGTGCAATTCACTTAGCACAACCCAAGTATTAAACGATTTTTCTTTTTCTTTTGCCTGCTTAGAACAATAACAATTTTCACTTAACATCTCACAGTATAATCTCAATTTACATCAACCTTCACGACATCGAGGAAACAATGAGAGGGTATGTCTCATAGAGGTGGGGTGGGGTCACATACAGAGAAATCAAAATACAACTTAAGGTGGGTCAAGAAAACATCAAATAGTGCTCATTGGGTAACCAGAAATAATGACATCTAAATCAAAATGCAGCTTACAACACACGGGGCCTTCTCAACTCGTATCATCTGCACCAAATCAGTCAAAACATCTTATATGCAAATATCCAACGATATGCTTCTCAAGTGAAGTCAATCATCGAGAGCTCAGGACGAACTCTTGTTCCTTGGTTATTTGCTTGTTGGGGAAGAACAGTAGCAATAGTAGCAACAGTAGCAATAGCAGCAGCTTCTGGGGCAATTGTAATACTTTCGTATGCTGGTGGGACACTTGCCTCAGTTCCACTAGGCTCTGAAACGCTCGGTGTTGATGATGGCTGTTCCTTGTTCTCTATAGTTTCATCATTTGATTGGGGAACCTGGTCACTCGACTCGGTGGTAGCAGGGGAAACAGAAGGATCTGCAGGTTCGGATGTAGGTGCAGTGGGTGGAGCTCCCTCTGCAGAGGAATTCTGGGGACCACCTGATTCCGTTGATGTGCTGCTTTGGGGTGTGGCTGTGGATCCTTCTAGAAGCAATGGTTTGCCTTTGCCAGGTTGCTGCTGAGAACTCAGGAGGGTGAGACCCGGCTTTTTCTGACCGGGATTAGGACCGTATAAAGATGCCATTCCTGGGGGCAGAATTTCAATCGGTGGCTTCTTTGCTACATCTTGTAGGCTCGTGATCTTTGATTCCTCGAGGGAAGCCAAAAATGCAGCTGCAGCATCCATTTTGGTGGATTGAGTGTGGTCGAGCTCTTTTAGCAGCGTCTTATTCCATTCCTGAACTAAGCTCCTTAATGTAGGTCGACCGTGAGCCTGAACGAAAAAGGTGAACGTTAGGATATTCACTTAATTCAGTATTAACTTTTATAAGACTAAGCAAATCGTACATGAGCATGGAGAACAGCCTCAGCAAGCATCCCCGTCTCCTGCCAAGCCTTCTCCATGAGTACATTGTCTCCCAAAAGAGCCGCCGAAAAAGCAGCTTCTCTACCTGAACCAACTGAGATCAAATTGTTCACCAAATTCTGCAAAAGTTGCAAAAATAAAGAGTCATCAAATGGGAAAGAGCAATAAAATATCGTAAAAGATAAATATAAAACCTACGTATGAAGTTTGACCTATTTATGAAAAACTCAACAAAGTTTGTAAATTAGAACTACCCATTTAATTTGTAAATTACAACCACCTTTTTTAACATTTGTTCAAATTTATAACTTGCACCTATCGAGGGGATATTTGAGGGTACCTCAAGGGGGTATTTGTATTTTCAGAACCTAATGAAGTCTTTTGATCAATAGATCAAACATCAAGGGTAATTCTTGTAGTTTACCCATATTTTAAACATAATGTTTGCAATATTTAAATAGCAGAATCATAAAACATAGAATACAGTCACTGACACAATTTTCAGCATTCTAGGCTGCATAAGGTATATAATTGTGTTTGTTTAGTTTACTGCAAATGTTCGTTGGCTCAAGAAAATACACGTGAGTCGATGAAAACGAGCAATGTTCTCATCAGGGCATAAGGATAGATTCATCCTGTGCAAAAGATAAATGCTAGGATGATGTAGACACCATATAAACATGTAAGATTTTGAGAGAACAGCTGCTGTTCTGGCAGGATGCCTAAACTTGACGGGAAGGACCATATACAAAAATGTTTTACAGGCTCACTTGTCTGTGTCATCTAACTGTAACTCCTTGCGTTCTATTTTTTCTCTTTCTTTTAATATAAGTTTTCAAAACCAGGTGTCTAATAAAGCTGTAGAAATTCGAGCGCTAAATGCAAGCATGCTTAGAATTTATTGAATTTACTATAAGCAGCATCTAACCCAGATATGGAAGTCGTCCTAGTGATGGCCTTCTGAAAAAACATGTCACACACACACACACACACCACGTCTATATTTAAATGTACCTATTTAGCAACCTTAATTGTGTATTGCAGATAGGGTTGAAAATGGAACTCAGTTGAAAAACCAATGGCATGATCAATAAGGAAGCTCTATTTACTATTTCCCAGATGTACCCAGAACCCAATAATGAAAACATGGATAAATACCAGATATCAGAAAGAGTTCGATCATTGGACAGATACTCCATTTAAACTGCACAGTGTCATTAATCTTCTGTGTTTTTTTTTCAAGATATTAGCCACTTCACAAAATTATAGGGCATTTTGTACATTCACATCCGAAATTGCCAAAACACTGTTAGCATGTAGAAACTATCTGCCCCAACCACCAGCGGAGAACACTAAGAAAATCTCCACTTGGAACCTAGAAATAGTGGCTGCTACCAAATGCAGACAGGAGTAGAAGCTCTTATAAACAGGTGAAAACCAAAAGATACATACAGGGAAAATAATATTTGAAATTTTGGAAGATTATTTGTTTGAAAGAAGAAATTTTGGAAGATTAATCAATTCCGTTCCCATTATTCAGCATCTACGCCAAGGTAACTCTGCAAACAAGCCAGAACTGAATCGACTCCAGAATACAATAAACCTGGTGACCACCTAAGCTGAGGCCACCTTAAAATAACCACTAGTAAGCCCTTTTTAATACAGAACAAGCAAATAATTAACTAACTTAATCAAATGGCAACCCGAAGTGTCATCCATGATATTTTTCAGGTTATGATAAATCTGATGCAAATCAAAGGAAGATAGAATCCAATCCCATATTTGACCTCTCTATGTTGTGTTATAATGGGTGGATGATGGCGGTTCAGGGTTTCACTAGTTTGCGAGCTGGGAATGGGGTAGCTGGGGGTGAGAAGGAGAATCATACTTTTATATTATAACATTGGTTATCGATTCACATTTTCCTCTCCAATACATCCTTCACTACTTAAAGTTGGCAGTTCTAAAGGCTGGGAAAGGAATGCAGCTGCTGCAATCAGTGACTTGAAGGTGGCACTGCAGGGGAAGTCTGTGATAGACTGATAGTGTATAGTGAATGAATGGAGTGGAGGCAAAAGCATGTAAGGAAAGGGTAAGGCGGATGATGCAATTCTTCTACTTCCCTATTATTTTCAGATTTTTCTATTAACCAAAGATTTCACCTAAAATTTTCATCTGTACGAAATCCAATTCACTTTCAAAAGAATGGAATATATTTTATCTGGGCACACAAGTATAGAGTCTATAGAGCAAAACAAATGGCATTGAAATGTAATATAACAACAAACTAGGCATTAATTCCATCATATGGGGTCGACTACAGTGATTATGTCTCATCATCATGCTCAGTGGGATCAGCATTGACAAGTAATCAGCATCACAAATATTAATAAACAAATAAAATCACTCATTAAATAATTGGTACTCGGTGCTCCCATGACAAATATAGCTGAATATAATAGGATTTTGTAAGATCTTTGCAGCTTATTTCAACTGACCTCAATACTATAGTGAATTTGTATATTTTTCTGCAGTTTTGCATAACATAAGCAGAAAAATTCACAGCAGAATATAGGAGATATAATTGGTTGCACATATAAGAAACAATACATAAGCTCCAAAAAATTACTAATAGATAAAAGATACATACACTCAGCCGTGTCAATTCTCCGTGATTTGCAAGACGTAGAGCGAGCCCTCTTATCTCATGGCCTTGCAGAGCTCCTTTCACGGAACCTGCAGCAGCTAATCTCTTAAGAGCTTCACGAGCAATGTCAGCTTGTCCAGTAGCATCTGCAGCATCAATAAGTTCACGGAACTCCTTGGCAAACTTAACTACTCCTTGAACAGCATCAACAATATTTTCTTTCTTTGAAGACAAATTCATAATGTCATTCAAGTTCAATCCCAGAGCTTCTTGCCCTATGTCTCTGCTGTTGCTCATTGTTAGAAGGCATTGCAGGCCTCTTTTTAAATCATTGCTCTGCATTGCAAGGTCAAATTCCAACCTCTTGGATATACCAGGCAAGTGAAGTGCTTCATTGGCATAACCCATTCCAAGCATAAATTGAGCTAAATCATCATGATGTTCTCTACCTAGCCTACTTGCCCATTTTACTGCACTAACAGCATCTCCATATGCTGCAAGACATCGACAACGGATACCAGGATGGCTTAGTGATATAGCATGAGCAGACATGTATCTATCAATTAACCAAAGAACACCATCTTTTACTCCTGCAATAACAAGCGGTCCAACTGGTCGTTTTTGTTCTCCTGGAAATCTAGTAATTGCAACAGCAACCCCACCACCCCCCACAGCAACTTCATTGACTTTCCTTTCCTCCATCTCTTTGAGTATTGACGAATCATTACTATCAGCTCTTGATTGTTTAGGCAAAGTTAAGAATGGAGGTATTGACGGAGCATGCTGAAAAGAAGCTAGTCTAACAACCTGTAACATGGGGGGCCTCAATGCTATCCTCTCCTGTTGGGCAGTTTTTTGACTATCAACTGTTATTAATGCCAATTCTCCATGTTCTTGAACAGCTCCTGACTGTGCCTCTCTAAGCCGTATCTCTTCTTTCCTTCTTTTAGTTTCTATATCAATAGGTGTGATACCAGCATCCACAAAGACACACTCAATTGTCGTTGGTGTAGCAACAAATAATTGCCTTCGGTGCCAAACACCTCCAGTAGCATAAGGAATTGCCACATCTCCTAGGTATCGAAACTGAGGACGCAGGGAAGATATGACAATATACTGTTGGTAGGCAAAAGCACAATACTCAACAGTTTGGTCCCATGCAGTCCATTCTGGTTGAGGAAGAAGACCTCCCACCGGTTGAAAAGTTTCCCAACTGTACAGTTGAAAGTTCGGAGGTGCAGTCTCCGAAGTAGATTTTTGTGAAGGATCATCCATGGTACTGAAAGAGGAATTAGAACTACTTCCAAACCCTGACAAGGGCATAGACTGAATTGTAGAAATAGCTGTGGCCGCAACAGGGCTTATTCTTCGAGATGTTCGATATGCAACACCAAGTAGAGCTCCCCCATGCAAACCAGTGACTGGCTCATTGCGGCTACCAACTGACCTCATCAATATGTTTGATGTTCCATCATCAAGCAATATACGAACTTGAACACTGGCAGATGAAGCTGCGGAAGCCGCTGCAGCAGCGGCTTGTGCAGCAGCGGCAGCAGCTTCCTTCGCTTTTCGTGATGAGCTGCCTTTAGGAATTATAGGCACTCTGGGAGGTAATGCAGACTCCAGCAAGGCAAACCTGTCTCTACAAGTGTCCCAAGCCAAGAGCCTTGCGCTACCAGAATCAACAATTGACCAGTCACTCACCTTGTAAACAGAAAAATAGGGAATATCCGGCCACACAATGGCAAGAAACCTGTATGCACACACATGAAAAACAAGGACCACGAATATGGTCAGTAAAATTCATAACATACATAACATAACAGATTAGATTCGAGAAGAAATCTGGCAAAAATGTTACTATTTTAATATCCCTGGAAAGACTAATGCCTGAACAGTGCCCATTGCTAAGTAACAAAATTGAAGATGATCCTACTTACTTTCCTGAACTGCTCACTGAAAGAACTGAGTACGAATCGTGTGGAACAGGAGTGCTAACATGCTTTTTCATTTGCTTCACATTGAGCTGTTCCGGTGTCTCTCCCCTGACTCTTCCTACATCATTCAAGGAGCCATTGCTTCCAAGAGCTGGATTTGCAGTGTTTGACAGTTGAAATTGTAGCAGTTTCAATTCCCGTTCAACTACATAGACAGCCTCATGTTCTCGGTTTCCTGGTGTTGTTGGCAATGGGGCTACTGGTGGAAGTGACTTGGCATCAAATTCACACACAAGGACACCCATGTTGGTCCCAGTTGCAACAAGATGGGGTTGTAAAGGATGTGCAACCATGGAATAAACCTATAACAGAAATGTGAACTATAAGCTTCATATGAATCTATTATCCTAGAAATCTACTCACTGATGATCAAAAGCAACAGAATTAAATTATAGTTCACCCTAAGCTTCTTGTGAGATGCAAGCAACTGAGGTGGAACTAATGATGACAATTCACAAAGCGGCCTTGTAAGAGCGGAGTAAGTGGGATGTTCAATGGCCCTGTAAGGATTTGATGGTAATCATTATTTCCCTTGAAGTAAAAATAAAAAATATAGAGAGAGAGAGAGAGAGAGAGGGAGAATTTTGAAGAAACTTATTGCTCGGTCACAAGATATATAAGACTAACTAAATGATAATACATATAACCTGTAAATTGAAACTGCATCAGAGATATTGAATCTCACCATATATGGGAATCTTTAACACAAGTCAAGATGTCAAGATTCGGAGCTCGAGGATGACACCAAGATGCCACACTATGGCAAGCCAATTTTGAAACAGGCTTTATTCTACGCAGTTCCTAGTATGAGAGGAAGGGCCATTAGAAATGTGGAAAAATATCACATTGACTCCTTTAATCAAACAAATGCCCAGAGAAAAATAGGAAGAAAATTAGAACCTTAAATGATATAGTGTCCCAGATAGCTAAAGTCTTGTCAGCACCAATTGTAATGAGTTGTGGTGCAGCACCAATCACACGAGAAAGCTCAATAGCAACAACCCCCCCGTCATGTGCCTATGAGTATGATAGGAATATCAGAGGCTTTTCAATTCTATCATCAGAATCAGTAAAATAATAAAGTCTTCAAAGGTGCTTTTTTATAATAAAAAGAACCTAGAAATGGAAATACTGAGTAAATATACAGAAAAATACTTTTAAGCTCAACTTAGGAACAAGTTCTCGTGAATCTTGACCATAGTCCGCATTCCAAAGCACAAGCAAGCCATCACTACCACCAGAAACCAAAAGGGCCTGAGTAAAATGCACATCAAACAAGGAGAGGCTAATGAGTGACCAAAAAAACATAAGTGAAGGAAACCACATATGCATAATCTGCTAATGGATAAAAAGAGCAGCTTAAGGTATGGAAGAAAGAAGTGTAAACGTTGCTCCCAATATAAATTCTTATAAATGATTCAATAAGGCTGAACAAGGCTGAATCCCTGCAATTAGAACAAACAACAATAACAAAGATCCTTCATCATGTTTCATGCTTGCAGATAGGACCACTACGATTAGCAGATCTTCAACATTAAGTTCTCATGATTGTATACTAGAAGCATATTGCTTGAGTTAAATTAAGTTGTCTATAATGCAGACTCAATATGATAAGGAATTTTCAAATTATTAATGATTAAGTAAAGTCCAACTAGTGAACTCTAGACATGAAACTGCCCTGACAGAAGCTCAGTCCTGGTACTAGTACTTTATTACCAACCAAGCACAATAGTTGGATTCAGATCTGTGAACACTCAACCTCATTTCTTGATCCTTTTGAACAAATTGGATAAGAAAATAATTATTCAGTGATATTAACAATTTCAGACAAACTAAAGCCATAAAAATTATGCTCTTTTATAATTTATATTATCTTAGTGATCGAGATGGTTCCTCATTCATCAATATTCCTCAAATTTTACAGAGGTGCATGAAAGGTTTTTTTTTCCCCTTGGGGGAGGACTAGAAAAATCAAGACAAACTTTAAGGACAAACTTTGAGCCCAACTGCAATCCTTAGAGAACAAATTTACAATTTCCAGTAGGACCACAATGGAAAAGCACAATTTAATATATGATATAACAAGAACAGGGATTGCATTTAGTCATCACTTTGTAACTGGGTGCAATGGATTTTATACCATTTTCAACTCTCAGAAAAAACATAATCATATTTGTCTGTGGAAAAAAGCTATTTGGATGAAAGATACTGAATAGGGACTCCTCAATAAAGATGGCCAACCAAATTTTGATATCTGATGAATAGGATAAATTTCATAACAAGACCCAATTTATAGTTTATTTCTCAATTCTAGACCCAATTTTTACAATTTAACTTTTTTTCTTAATTTAAGGCTTGAAATTTCGATTGAGTTCTCAATTCAAGACAAAATTCCTTTTTCTTTTTCTTTTTTCTTTGTAATTATATTTGTAAATTTATATATATTATAATATGTATTTATATTCAAGTTAGTGCAATTTTAGAACGATCTTCATCCGATTTGTATTAATTTATATAAAAAAAGAAAGAAAGAAAGAAAAATATAAGTAATTCAATTCATAAAATATAATTTATATTAAATTATTAATATTAAAATTGGGATTCGGTACTTTTATTCATAAAATTAAGAGAGAGAAAATTAATTTTATGAATTGATTAATTATATATATATATATATATTAATACAAGTCGGATGAAAATCGTTTCAAAATTGCACTAACTTGTTATAATTTATTTTAAATATAAATACATATTAAAATATTAATAAATCTGTGAATATAAATAAAAGAAAATGGAATTTTGTCTTGAATTGAGAACTCAATCTAAATTTCAAGTCTCAAATTGAGAAGAAAAGTTAAATTGAGCCCCTTATTGAGAAACTTTAAAAATTGATTCTAGAATTGAAAACTAATCTAAAAATTGGGTCTTGTAGAATAGCCTCTTAAATTACATGTTTTACTTGAGCTGCTCACTTATTTACATCCAAGGCCAAGTTTTATGTCAATCAAACCTGCAGACTAGATGTATAATGCCCCCTAGAAAGAAACCCCACAATATACTCTTGTCTTCTAGAAAGTTACAGACAGCATGCTCATAGCCTATAAGCTCTACATAAATATTCCAACTCAACTGTCCCTATATGAAATTTCAATCATTTGCCTGATCATGATCCTATTACTCTCCTAAAATGTGAATCACTATCATTTCTCAACCCACACCCAAGAGGCAATGCCCGGCCATGTAAACATATAATCTCATGAAGCCAAAGAAAAAAAAAATTGATCGCCTTAACCACATTCAACTAACACGATTTGTATTAAAAAAAAAAAATGGAGTATTAACCCACAGTGTTATTAAAACGCATAGCTAAACAAATGTCCATGATACCTCGCCAGAAGAAGCCATGAAAGTCATCAAACAAGAAATCGATCCCTTATGACCTCCTGTATATCTTCTAGCAAGCTGCAGCATAAATAAGCATGTCATACAATGTTTGTGCTCATTCATCTTTTTCAAATGAGATTCAGTTGCAACGTCATGAGTAAGATTACACACTCTGAGAGGGAGGGAGGGTGTGTGTGCACACGCACGCGTGTGTGTGTCTGAGAGAGAGAGAGAGAGAGAGAGAGAGAGAGAGAGAGACCTTCCAAGTTAGCATGGAGAGAACTCTAATCACGCCATCTGATCCACCAAATGCCACAAGAGGCCCATCACTAGCAGTCGATCTACAAAGGAATTCCATACTGCATAAAAATAATTCTACTTGGTCAGACAAATTGTACCTTCATAGCAGGGCAATAGTCTTTAAGAATATTTTTCACAGAGTAACAAGCATACAATAAATAAATAGGTTTAACTATTATTACGCCCAACAGTTCAAGTGACCAGACTAGCAAGGGACGTTTTCTAAATTCTGAGAGGTAGTGCACAATTCAAGCAACTGCAGGTAAGTTGTTTATCTTTGTAGCAGTATGCAATGATACACTTAGAAGGAAAGACACAGATACGAAAATCAGGTCCAAATGCTTATACAGTGAGGCCAAATGAATATGAATTTAAAGGTTCAGAAGAAGAATTGTTCATTTAAATTAACAATAATCTTGTTTTTGTTAATAAATTGCAACAAGCAGGGGCAATGAGAAAGGTAAGGTTGGATTCAGGAGGGCAAAGATTCCCAAAGACCAATTAGTTTCTTATGTCAGTTCTATATCAAAATATTCCATAAACCAAGACAAACAGAATAAGGATTCAATTATATCAGTATTCTTAGGAAACTAGACAGGCCCCAATATACAGTAACCTTGCAAGATCAGCTTTATTATCTGTGACAAGTTCACTCCAATTAGCAATCATATAAGATACCCTTGGTCAATGTACCATTTTAGACTTTCCAAATCTGAAAAAAAATGAATAGCAGGGAAGTAATTATGAAGTCAAGTTCAGACATGAATAATAACAATGAACTTGATGTGGTTCTTAACTCAATGTAGTGCTTATTGTGCTGTCAATGCTTAAAAGGTGAAAAAACAACTAAATGATTTTCACCCAGTGGAAGAGTATCACTAAATTCAGTCACTCCCCAAAACTCATTTCCTTCTCACAAAATGAAATATCCGTGCCATTAAACTTGGAGAAATAGTAATTGTATTCCCTCGAAACTATCAATCATTCATTCTGATATTTTAAAGAATAAGATATCCTACTATTCCCAAATTATTAACTAGAAAACAAAAATGATAAGACATCTACGGTTAAAAATGACTAACAATCACAAAAACAACTGTTGAAACTGTATTTCTGCATCTTTTTTTTTCCTTTCCTTTTGTCTCAAGAAAACTAACGATCACATATTCATCTACATATTTCTCAGGGATAAACTTACAAAAATCCATTAAGGGCCCAACCACACAACCAAAATAACCTCCCTAGAATAACCAAAAATGGAACCAAACATTGTCTATGTATTTCTTAGGGACAAAGTTACAAAAAATTGAATCCTTACCCCTCCCCCCTCCCCCCAAAGCACACAAGTAGACATATGATTTCTCACTATTTTGGATTATATGATTTCCTATACTCAAGTTCAAAGTAAAAGTCAAGTAACCATAGGAAAAGGCATCATGTCTTGACAAAGCATTAGATTCAACCCAAAAATAGATGCATTCAACACTTGCCATAGAAGAGATCTGTTGTCCAAATCCTGCTTTGGTACATCTCGACCACGCATTGTCACCAAATCTAGAAAAATAGCTTTGTTCTCACAACATATGACTAGAAAATGACGTCCTTTTGTTGAGGGGGCAGGGATACTGAAAGCCGATGTGATATTGTTGACAGCTGTAGGAGCTTCGGCAGCAGTAGATCGATTCCGCCAAAGTTGCCAATAACGTACATCGTCGTCATAAAAGCTAACCTGTTTAACACTTGAAACCACATGCCGTGATATCAAGCTCGGTATTACATAAAAAACAACATCAAATGATAATTTTTTAAAAACAGGAGTAGAAGTATACCTCCCACCTCGTATGGCTTCTGTGGGTTTTCCTCTGGGCTCTGACATGTATCAAACATATGAAATCAACAATCATGAATTAATCTCATAAACAAACATCTCCCAAAATAAATTTAAGACTGGAAAGATCAACATGATTCTATAAGAAAGCAAAACTTAACACAAATTCCTGAAGCATAAAGACTCAGATGGAATTATGACTGGCATTCATAAAACAGTAAAGATATCCTGAGCAATCAAACATATTAGTTTTTGTCTATCCTAGAATAAACACTTATGTGAAGAGGATGGGGATAAGGAGGAGATAGAACTCAGCATCCACAGCTCAGTCTTTTCATTTTCTCCCTGAAAAAGAGATATAGTACAAAGACTGCCTTTTTCTGCATATCTCAGTCCCCAGCAAAAGTTGATAAGCATTAACCTATTAAAAAATCCAATCACTTAAACCAACCATACCAAGTCTGCTCATTCTTCAAAAAATGGATCGAAATCATGGTCCGCATAATTTCCTCCCTAAATAAGATCATTTTCATACACTAACCTTAAATCATGTCAAATTCTAAATATCAAGCACCATTCACACTCACACATTCTAGCTTCCCAACCACAATCAATGAATCGAAAACAAATAATGATCCGGAGAAAATGAATCTATCACAATTATCAGTAAATTACAGAGCACTATCAGATATCATCCTCCTACTAAAGATCTCAACTTCATAAAACTAAAATGATGGCAGCGATACCTGTTTCGCCCTCTGCCAGCTTCTCCAATTTGGCACCAACCAAACGCCTCTCATCTACACCCCCAGCTTTCAACTCATAAATGACCTAAAACACCGTCATCAAACATTGAAATCTGCAACTACGAAACCATTCACACACTCAAACGAAACGGAAAAATTAACACAAAATAAACCTGACGGTGTTCCCAATTCCAAACGGAGACATGATCTGAAGCATCTGCAGTGACAAGCCATGGATGCGTTGGGTGCAATTGAATCTTCACAATTTTATCATTCGTCGGACGAAAAGCCCGCAAACGCAGCATTGTGTACAAAAACCTCTACCAATTCTACTGAGCTATGGATCTGGATTCGAAGAATAGAAATTTGATAGCTTCTTCGCTCATAAGCGGGCTTTCCAGGGAAGAAGCGTTGGGCTGGAGTTCAGATCGGCTGAATTTGTGACATTGCTTTGACAAAGAGCTTGGACGCTAGTAAAAGAAACTATGACGGGGAACAACTGAAGAAAACACTTTTACTGTATTTTCAAACCGTATACCCTTTACTAAACAGTAAACACACTCGTATTAAACTAAATGAAAAGTAAATATATATCAAAATATAAAAATACACCTACATAAAAAATATAAAAAATCGTGATATTTCGTTGAAATATTTTGAGCTCAAATCATGATATCGAGACAAATGTTTGTGGATTCGGATTGGTGATGCATAAAAATATATATTCTCTAAAACCACAAAATTCAATTAATGTCGTTCAAAGAATTCTTGCCACCAATGTTTGTGGATTCGGACTGGTGATGAATTCGACTTGACCACCGGTTCAAGATTCAAACGGGAGGTTCGACGGCTAAATTTTAATAATATTTTTTTAATTTTTTTATATTATGTAATTTTCTAGATGATGATAATGAAAAATCATTTTTAGTAATAATGATATTAATAAGGCCAAATAGCTAAAAAAAATCCAAACCTTTTTAGGTTTTTACTATTTTGATCAATCCTTTTATTTTTGTCAATTCATCCATAATTTTAAAAATTTATTATTATTTTGGTCAAATCAAATTTTAAGTCAAAATTAAATTACATAGCTAATACATGGCTGTCACATAATCAAAATCCTAACTTAAACAAGATAACTCAAGTCCCATTTCCACAACTACCCCAAAGGCCCCCTTCTTCGCCGCACCCTCACTGACTTCCTCGGCGACGGCATCTTCAATGCCGACGGCGACACGTGGAAGTTCCAGCGCCAGGTTTCCTCCCACCAGTTCAACACCAGGTCTCTCAGGAATTTCGTCGAACACGTGGTGGACACCGAGCTCTCCGATCGCCTCGTCCCCGTTCTGAAGAACGCCGCCGCTAACGACGTCGTTCTTGACTTGCAAGACATTCTCCAGAGGTTCGCTTTCGATAATATCTGTAAAATCGGCTTCGGGTTTGATCCGGCGTACCTGCTGCCGTCGCTGCCGGCGGCGGAGTTTGCCGTCGTGTTTGATAGAGCTCTGAAGCTGATCGGTGAGAGATTCAATTCTAATATCCCTCTTGTCTGGAAATTCAAAACGGCTTTCTCCATTGGAAAGGAGAAGGAGCTCAATTCCATTGTCAAGCAAGTCCGTGAATTCGCTAAGAATATTATCAGAGAGAAGAAAGAGGAGTTGAAGAAGAAACCATCATTAAAATCGGAGGATCTTTTATTGAGATTCTTGGAATCCGGCCATCCCGACGAGGATTTCGTCACCGACGTGGTGATAAGCTTCATTAATGCAAGCACAAATTGGGGTTTTTTGTTTTGATTTTTAAGTTGATCATTGTTTAAGAAATATAATGAAAAGAAGACATTAATCATGGTTAATTAGAGAAATAACATTTTGATGATGGTGTGTATTAGAAGGAAACTTATGTGCAGCCACGTATAAGTCAAGTGTTTTAATTTTGACTCAAAATTTGATTTGGCCAAAATAACAACAAATTCTTAAAATTATGGATGAATTGACAAAAATAAAAGGAGTGATCAAAATAACAAAAACCTGAAAAGGTTTGGATTTTTTTAGCTATTTGGCCTATTAATAATAATGATAAATTCTAAAATTTTGTTAATAAAATCTACCATTATTCAAAATAGCACACAACATATAAAAGTATATAATAGAATATGAAAAGTATATGTCCTCAATTAAAAAAATTAAAAAAATTCATCAAGTTTAATAATACATCATTTTTTTCTTAAAAAATGAATATGTTTTGAATGTCTTATAACTAATTCACAATATGGTACTAGGAAGATGTCCCGCATTGAAAAAATAAAACAAAGAAAGTATAAATTTGTAATACAAGTTTTCCCACATTGCAATAAAAAAAAAAATGAGAGAGATAGAATGTGGTATAAAATGTAAGAGTTTGTCCGGTATTGGTCAGCTAACTAAAATGACATTGAAATATCCAGTATATATGTTGTAAATGAATGACTTTGTCCCACATTGATTAGAAATCAAAGTAGCATTGAGTTCATACATTATAAATGATGCTAGTGCCTAAAAGTGTAGTTATCCAATAATTTTTTTAAGTTAAAACTAAAGGTAGTTATATCCACACCCCAAGTTTTTCTTAACACACCTCATTCTTAATATGTTTCAATTGAAAAAAAAAAATATTTCAAATCTCAAGTTTACCCATATGAATAAAAATTTTCTGAAGCCCTCCTCTTTCCCTATCTCTTCCTCCTCCGGTCTTTCTAGTTCTCTTTCATTTTTCTTGTTTTCTCTTTTAATTTTTTGTAAATGATGGATAACATAATGAGAAACATTTAACGGTTAAGTTGGCCGAACACACAAAGGTGTGTTCGACCACCACGTGTCGAACATCTTATATTATGTTCGAGCCTGGTAGTTGAACAGATATACGACCACCACGTGTCGAACATCTTATATTATGTTCGAGTCTGATAGTCAAACAGATATCTATGTGTTCGGCCAACCAAGATTGAACTGGGTCGCCAGATTTTTTTTTCACAGTTTTCTAACATGATTTTTATACCCTTTTGATATGATTTTCACATATTTAATTAATAATTTCATTATATTGTTGATTCATTTCTCAAATTTTTAAGGGAAGAAGTTAAATAAATGAAAGAAAGAAAGAGAGGGAGTGAGAAAGAACAGACGCGAGAGGGAGAGGGGAAGATGAGAGTTTTTTTTTTTTTTTTAATTGTAAAGGGTAAACTTGGAATTTTTTCATTCTTTTATTTTTTAATTAAAATATTAAGAATTTTTTTTTTAATTGTAAAGGATAAACTTGGAATTTTTTCATTCTTTTATTTTTTAATTAAAATATTAAGAAATTGGGGTATGGATAGTCCCACCCTAAAACTAATTTAAATTTATATAAGTAAAATTTTAAAAAAAAAATCCAATTTGACTGGTTTTGACAAGTTTTTATTACCGTCTTTTGATCGGTTAGTTAAACACATGAAGAGTTGAAATGTTACTTTAATGATTTTTTATTTTTTCAAATATGTCATAAGTTATATCGAACATGTTATATGAAATAAGCAACTAGTCTTATCTTCTTCATTAGATTCTTACAATTTACTGAAAAATTAGTAAATTACAATTGATTGCTCGATTCTCTCATAATTATATATAATTTATAGGGTAAAATGCGTGAAACTCCTTCATGTTTATGAGATTTTACATCGGTTTTCCTTTGTTAAAAGAATGACACTATTTACGCATGAGATTTCATAAAGTCTGCACATTTTTCCCTAAATTGTTAAACTTAACGAATCTGTATTGCATGCACTTCAAATGTGATTCTCGAACAAATCTAACTATTTTTAAAGTATGGATTTACTATTATGCACTTGGAATGTTTTTTTAATATGAAAATTTCATTTTAAGTTTTTTTTTTACATTTTTTTATTTTTTTCTTTCATTCATCTTCTTCAAGCAACCAGATCCACCACCCCACCTTTTCGCTGCCTCCATTGAAAAATTCAAAAAGACCTCTTATTCCATTTAAATTTTATGAGATAGGGTAGAAATGAACCTACTATCCTCAATAACTAAAAAAACTCACAACCAAACCATCTGAAATATCAAAATAATAGTCACAACCATCGAATTTTCATCAAGCTCAAAACTCAATCCACCTCAAACCTTAGCCAAATTCACGATTTTTACATCAAAACTATTAATTCCTCAAGTTTCTTAAATTATGTCCGATTCACATTTATTTTAAGCGAAAAAATTTGGAAAAAAAAAAATTAATTGAGAAAGAGAAATAATTTGGGGCAAGAGAGTATCAATCTAGTTGCAATGCACGGGCTTCATTTAACACTTATCTAATTTTTATTTTATAAGTAATATTATTTCATAAGTGTTTGTTGATTTATTTTTATATATGATATTTTTTCTATATCCTTAAAATAATCTTTTTTTTTTCATTTGATCTTTAGCACAACATTGTTAATTGCTAGTTCTTTATAAGTGTTTTAACTATTATATTAGGTATTTTCATATTTTTCTTTAAAAAGTATAGAATAAATCTCATTTTTATTGTTCTAAGGCACGTGTTTTGTTCCGATTTTGCCTTTGAATGCTCTTTTTATCAGGTTTACATAATGATTTCATTTATAATTGTTTTCTTTTTGTGTTCTTTTTATTAATCTTAACCAATTGTTACATCTATTGTTGTAATGTTTTATTGCAATTTCTCAATGGTCTAAGGGGGTGCTTGGACTGTATGCGCCCATCTGGATTTTGAATGGATAATATCCTAATCATGTTATTTATTAATTTGCAGAATCCTATAACTCTAATCTATTTTTTCTACTTTATCCACTTTTTTTTTTACAATTCCCACTAAAAATATTTTGTTTTTTTAAAATAAAATAAGAGAACATCATCTATTTTTTTCACAATCCCCAATATGATCCACTTTCAAACTTGCAAATCTATATCCTAAGTTTTTTTAGCACCTATTTTTTGTTAATGTCATTAGTTTTGCAAGAGCATTATTGTTTAACTTTTTTTTTTTTTTTTCAATTTGAAATGTTGGACAAAAACTATTATTCAAGTTTGAAACCAAAGATTTCATGTAGAAAAAGGCATACAACATTAGCAATCTCTTCCAAGCATTTGTAACTTACATTTTTTTTTCAAAGCACTTATTTTTTGTAGAGTAGTGGAGTGTGTATTTAATTGGTATTAATTTTTTGATATTTCATAAATAAAATAATTTTAAGGGAGGACACTTGGCAATATTGTAAAGCTTCAAGTGTCATCACTTGAGAGAACCAAACCACACTTGTGATGTAGTTATGAATTTATGTACTTTCTTATTGTCATACAACACTTAATCCCATACTGATCACTTCATTAGAAACACCATGATATGTAACTCAATGTTCTCAAATAGTTAATTACATAACACCTTTTAAAAAAAATTAAGTTCAGAATAGAAATAAAATCCAAATAAACAAATTAAATTAATAGATATATAGTATGTATTATTAAAAGTATAATATTTCTAGCATCCATAGTAAAAATATTCTCAAATCTTGTTTAAATATAAAAAATTCTATAATAAAGAATCTAATAAATATCCGTATATTGCATGGGTCTCATCTAATTATAAACTAAAAGGAATGATGACTATAAAAGTTTCTACACATCAACAGTTGTCTAATTAAGAGCAATTTAAAGCCACTTTTTTTTCTCCACAAAATCTGCATCAAAATGTAAGAGATATGTTGTTTCGAACAGCTAAATAACTTGTGTAGTAAAATGGGATCAACCTTTTTCTCCATTCTAATCTTATACATTGAATGTGACGACTAGACCGTGTAGGGTTAGGATCCAGAGTATGCCATATCTACACAAGCTATTACAAAAGAATACCTAGCACAAAAGATCTAGGAAAACAAAAGTATAGAGTTCAAAAATTGTCACCAAGACAAAAGTAAACAAACACAAAGGTCTGTGTTTACGTCGGCTCAGTCCCCACACGATAGACGAGTTCATACACTGAGCCAAGCCACCCAAATCCAGCGGTAGCACCAAGCCACGCACACAGAATGACCAGAGGAGCCCCAAAGTACCACTTGAACCTCACAGAGAAAGAAACACTTAGTTTTGAAGGGTGTGTGATATCAGGACACTCAGAATTCTCCGATGATAGGCAAGCTTTAGGATTTTCCATTATATAGCTATAGGTGAAGGTGAAGAAAAAGGAAAGGAATCCTGGCATCGCGAAAACGACGGGATAGGAGATCGGAGATCACGGAGAAAGAAGAGGCGCCGTGGAGAGGAGAGAGAAGGTAGGGTTAGGTTATGAGAGGCGCATTGATCAGCAAAGGGTATAAGTACCCAAGATCAATGGCCAGGATATCATAAGCGAAAAGAACGGTCCAGATAAGGTACATGAAAGGGCGTGGGATGGGCTTGGTCTGTGGCTGCTTTGGGCTGCCAAGAGTGTGGCCCAAATTGGGCCCATATCCTCACACTCTCCACCTTGGGCCGAATTTGGGTGACTCAGTGAACTCTCACAAAAGGCAGTGGGGTCATCATCGCCAAATTCTCTCATCTTTCCTGCAACACACAAATATCAGAGCAGGTAAGAGAGAGAGGCACACACAAAGCATGAAAGTGACAATCACAAAGAAAGCACAGTAACGGGAAAAAACTTAAGGGACAGGGAACAGATTCAGAGTCCTCATACAGGATCTGAATTTTTCAGTGGAGAGAACTTTTGTTCCCATATCTGCAGGATTGAATTTTGATGGGATTTTCTCCAGATCGATTTCCCCCTTCTCAACAATATCCCTGATGAAGTGGAACTTCACATCTATGTGTTTAGTTCTGTCATGAAAAACAGGGTTTTTACATAGTTGTATCCCAGATTGGCTGTCCGAGAACACAATCATTTTACCCTTCAAGAATTCAATTTCAGACAGTAGCCCTTTGAGCCATAAGGCTTCTTTTATGGCCTTTGTAGCAGCAATATATTCTGATTCTGTAGTTGATAAGGCCACAGTGCTCTGCAGTTGGGATTTCCAACTTATAGGAGCCCCACACAGTGTGAACACATAGAAGGTTGTAGATTTTCTGTTGTCTTTGTCATTGGCAAAGTTTGAGTCCACATAGCCACAAAGGTTTATACCTTTTTCATTTTTGCCAAAGGCAATTCCAGTTTCTGCAGTACCTTTAAAGTATCTTAGTAACCATTTCACAGTCTCCCAATGAGGCAAGACTGGATTAGACATAAATCTGCTCAAATAGCTCACAAAGTATGCAATATCAGGTTTGGAGCTTACCATGAGATACATAACAGATCCAATGGCACTTGCATAAGGCACATAAGACATATCAGATATTTCAAGATTAGTCTTGGGAGACTGATCTTTACTTAACAAGAAATGAGCAGCAAGAGGCACAGAGACAGGTTTAGCATCAAGCATAGAAAACTTTTCCAAAATTTTATGAACATACTAAGATTGGTTAAGAAGCAAAGAACCTGATTTCCTATCTCTGGAAATATCCATACCCAGAATCCTTTTAGCATTACCAAGGAGTTTCATTTCAAAATTATCACTTAGACATTTAGAAATATGATCAATAGAACTCAGATGGACTGGCTAAAAGCATGTCATCAACATAAATCACTAAGAACACAGGATTATGAACATCCTTTTTATAGTATAGACATGGATCATAAGAACTCCTTTTAAAGTTTAAGGTTAACATGCAAGAATCAAATTTCTTGTTCCATTGTCTTGGTGATTGTTTAAGCCCATACAAGGATTTATTTAACAAGCACACATAATCAGGATGTTTATTATTCACAAAACCTTCAGGTTGCTTCATGTATATCTGTTTGTCAAGTTCTCCATGCAAAAAGGCAGTTTTTACATCCATTTGCTTAAGTTCCCAGTTATGATAAGCAGTTAAAGCAAGTAGGATTCTTACTGTAGTAAATTTCACAACAGGAGCAAAAATTTCACTGTAATCAACATCTTCATTTTGTGTAAAACCTTTTGCAACTAATCTTGTTTTATATCTTATGGAATCAATTTCATGCTTTATTTTGAATATCCATTTACAGTCAACCAAAGAGCACTTAGCAAGTTTGGGCACAAGAGTCCAAGTATTGTTAACATGCAAGGATTTCATTTCATCATTCATAGCAATCATCCATCTATCAGATTCAGCAGATTTTATAGCCTGATTATATGTTTTAGGTTCATTTCCATCAAGGCCTTCAAATACATTGAACACAAAAAAAGCAAGGTCAAAATCATTTAGGTGTTGTGGTAACCTAATGTTCCTTCTAGTTCTATCTCTTGCAAGCAAGTACTCATCCAAGTTATCAGATTTAGGTGCAGGAGATTCATTTTCAAGCTTTACAGATTCATTATTATTATCAGAAAAAAGCTCCACCTCATTTGGAGCAACATCAGGAACAATAAGAGTAGGTGCAGGTAAACATGAGAATTCAGATTCATTAAACACAACATTCCTACTAATTAAAGTTTTAAAACCATGTTCTTCTTTTATCCAACACCTGTAACCTTTAACACCATCTGGATAACCAAGGAACACACCTTTAACAGATCTAGGTTCCAATTTATCAGAACTATTATGCACAAAAACAGTACATCCAAAAACTCTCAGGTTAGATAGATCCACAGGTTTACCAGACCACATAGATTCAGGTAAATCCCCATTGAGGGGCACAGAGGGACATCTATTAACAAGATATGTAGTAGTTAAGATAGCTTCACCCCAGAAACATTTAGGCAAACCAGAAGCACATAACATAGATCTTACCTTATCCAACAAAGTCCTGTTCATCCTTTTAGCAATCCCATTTTGTTGAGGTGTATGCACAACAGTTCTATGTCTCTTTATACCAGATTCAGCACATAATGCATCAAATTCATGATTACAGAACTCAGTTCCATTATCTGTTCTCAGGATCTTAATTTTCTTTCCAGTTTGATTTTCAATCAAAATTTTCCATGCTCTGAATTTATCAATCACATGAGATTTCTGTTTAAGTAGGAAGACAAACACCTTTCTGGAAAAATCATCAATAACAGATAGAAAATACCTATTACCACTAGGTGTAGGAACAGGGGCAGGACGCTAAACATTAGCATGTATATATTCAAGAATATCAGAACACTTTGAAGTATTAGGGGAAGATGATTCAGGAAATTTCAGTTTAGGTTGTTTCCCCATAATACAAGAATCACACATAGGCACATCAGTAACATGATCACCACATAGGTAATTATTCTTATGCAAGATTCTCAAACCCTTGTTGCTTATGTGTCCTAATCTTTTATGCCAAAGGTCAGTTTTATCACTTAGAACAGAATTAACATGTAGAACAGGCTTGGCAAATGCAACATACATATTATGGGTTCTCTTAGCACTGAAAGCCACTGATTCATTTTTCAATAAGTTCATGTTTCCATTTCCCCATTCACCCTTAAAACCAGAGTCTTCTAAAACAGCACAAGACATCAAATTACTGCACAATTTAGGAACATGCCTCACATTCTTCAAAGACAACACATAGCCATCATCAAACTTCAGATTAACAGTACCAACTCCAAGAACAAGTCTTTGACTGCTATCAGCCATGGAAACAGATCCATTCTTCAATTTCTATATGAAGAGAACATATTAATGTGAGGTGTCATGTGATTTGTGCAGACAGAATCAAGAAGCCATATATCATCAGTATCAAGCACAGAGTTCATAGAGTCAGAAATCATGAAGACATCACCCATATTATCAGCAACATTATTAGCTTGATTGGGTTGATTATTATTATTGTTATTGGGTCTTTCCTTCTTTGGTTCAGTGCATCTATTGGCATAGTGACCTGGTTTACCACAGTTATAGCACTTTCTATTATTAGGCCTAGGTCTAAAACCATTCTGACTTTGACTCTGGTTCTGATTTGGATTAGGACTCTGATTTTGATTAGGCTTGTTCTGAGTCTTAGGAGGTTGTTTATTCTGAGGGTTAGGTTTCTATTTTCCTCTCACATGGTTAACATCACCCATAGATTTATGTCCTCTACTGTTTTTCAAATCCAACTCTTTACTCTTTAAACCATTAATAACAGTATCTAGGGTAACCTTATCTCTGCCATATTTTATAGCTGATTTTACATCACTATATGAATCACGTATAGCATTTAACAGCACAATAGGTGTGTACTCATCAATGTTCTTATCTCCAGTCAACTTAATATCTTGAATCAACTTATTAAACACATCAAGGTTTTCATCAATGTCTTTATGCATATCAAGTTTAAATCTGAAGAATTTCTCCAACAAGAACATTTTAGTAAGCAAAGAAGTCTCAGTATAAAATTCCTCCAACTTATTCCACAGAGACTCAGCAGAATCATGATTCCCTAACTTTCTAATCACAGAGTCAGAAAGATTCAATATAATAAGGGAATATGCAAGTTCATCAAGATCACAAATAGTTTCCTCAGAGGTCTTTTCATCATATTTTTGTGTTATAGCTTTGAAACATTTCTGTTGAACAAGAATACCTTTCATCTTTTGTTGCCAAATGGCAAAATTACCCTTACCATCAAAAAGAGCCACAAATAGAGCATTCATGTTCACAGATCACAAAGATCAAAGAGAGCCACAAGAAACACAGAGATATATAAGATCACACAGAGATTCCAGTCAACCCCCTCAGCCCAGATTCCAGGGTCACTTTATGGACCGGACAATGTGAGTTTGGTGGGGGACCAGATTAGAGATAAGCAGCGGAATATAGAGAATCACACAGAATAAAAAAGGCAGAATAACAACAAGATATCCTAGACCTATATCAGCATGAAAAACCCAACAGACTCACAGAGAGATCACACAGGATCTTACCAGATATAAATATAAAAGAAGGGATAAGCCAAAATACCTGTTAGCACCAAGCTAAAACTCCGGATCGCCCCCACATAGTGCTCTGATACCACTGTAGGGCTAGGATCTAGAGTATGCCATATCTACACAAGCTATTACAAAAGAATACCTAGCACAAAAGATCTAGGAAAACAAAAGTATAGAGTTCAAAAATTGTCACCAAGACAAAAGTAAACAAACACAAAGGTCTGTGTTTACGTCGGCTCAGTCCCCACATGATAGACGAGTTCATACACTGAGCCAAGCCACCCAAATCCAGCGGTAGTACCAAGCCACGCACACAGAATGACCAGAGGAGCCCCAAAGTACCACTTGAACCTCACAGAAAAAGAAACACTTAGTTTTGAAGGGTGTGTGATATCAGGACACTCAGAATTCTCCGATGATAGGCAAGCTTTAGGATTTTCCATTATATAGTTGTAGTTGAAGGTGAAGAAGAAGGAAAAGAATCCTAGCATCGTGAAAACGACGGGATAGGAGATCGGAGATCACGAATAAAGAAGAGGCGCCGCGGAGAGGAGAGAGAAGGTAGGGTTAGGTTATGAGAGGCGCATCGATCAGCAAAGGGTATAAGTACCCAAGATCAATGGCCAGGATATCACAAGCGAAAAGAACAGTCTAGATAAGGTACATGAAAGGGTGTGGGCTGGGCTTGGTCTGTGGCTGTTTTGGGCTGCCAAGAGTATGGCCCAAATTGGGCCCATATCCTCACAGACCGCAATCCAGGTTGTTTCTCACCCGTAATTGACGATCATCAGAAGCCCATTTCAAGAATGCCGAAGGCTCAATGCTTCAAGAGCTAGTTTACCAGACACCATCTAATTTTCATTCAAGGTAATCCTGTACTGATAATAAGGAATACAAAACATTCAACATCTACTATTTGATCAATGAAAACGCAAAAACACATATACAAAATCATTGACCTATGAATATAATCATTACAACTACATTTCCATGCATAAAATGATGAAAGCTTTCGATATCTCTTGAAATAATTGCCCTACCAACTTATCTTTGAGATGAAAGATGATTTTTCATATTTTCTTAACTAAGAGACACATGTATAGATATAATATATAAATGAGAGATGTCAAATCAAGAAAACTTTAAAATGCTTATTTTATAATCTTGGAGAGTTTCTACTTTCCTAATATACATGTAGATTTTGAATTTCTTTGTTTAAGGCAAATGTAGTTGAACTAAAAGCAATTCTCGTGATTACCTAATTTAACATCCTATGCAGTTTATCCCTAGTCTATACAATACAATCTCGATCTTTACCATCAACCACAATGAAGAGCCCTTGAGTGTTCTTAAAGCAATGACAAAATGATAAATTTCCTGCTAACTATAATTACAATAAGACTTCCATTTCAGTAACCAGTCATTGATAAAATTGACAAATCTCTCAAATTTTGATACTTACCAGAAGATTCATACGATCTAGCTAATAGTTTCAAATAACAAATAACATGTGAAGAGATTACTCAGAAACCACACCAAAGTAAAGTGGCATATAAAAAACGAATAAACACCATAACAAACATATGCGAATGTAATGAATAGCAAATGTGGAATATCATAACCATACAAAAGTCCTCTCTAAAACTTGGCCATACATCGGATCGAATTTGACAATTATCAATAACATTCGATACAAATGAACCTGATAATTTGCTAAATTGAGGATCCTAAAAATCAAGCATCACTATGAAATGAATGACATCCAAATTAGCTTATGAGAACTTTTAGACTCACTGAAGCATCAGAGAAACAACAGAAAATTCCTCACGTTGATTATATTCATTTTTGAAAATAGGCTCATGCATACTTCCTCTTTCACCAGAAGAATGCACATTATAAAATATAGAATCATAAAAAGAAAGGGTAGAACATTATAAGAATTATAAAACTCAGCCATCATAATATGAATTAATAACAAAAATCAGCAAGTAGAAAATTCATAAAGCAAATAAATAAAGAAATTTATGTTGGTGAAATGGCCTTCCCAATGAAGAAATGTTGATTAGTTTGGAAGGAGCCACCGCCACCTCGTTAACCACCAAAGCACCTTAACAACATTATCCACTATTGTCCCAAACACGACATTCCTTCACATAGCCAATCACTCAACACAATCAATCATATACAAAAAAAATTAAGAAAATTATCCACCCCTTTGCATATCCAGGAATCATATCCAAGAATTAAGAAGATAGTAATCTATCCACCCCTTTGCATGAAAGGAAAATAGCATATTTCAGGTTGCAGAAGATAAACATAACATCACAAGTTACAAACCAAACAATAACTGAAATCGAGTATTGTTTGAGTGAAAATATAAAGCACTCGGAATGGGAATGGAGAGAGTTTGGGCAGAATTAATATTTAGGAATTGAATAGCATTTAAGAAAATGTAACAATGGTAGTTTCATTCTCTCGACACATGGCGGCTGGAGAAGAAAGACACTTAACGGATGCAAACTTCTCCAAAATGTTGCGGTGGCAAGCTTTGGGAGAGCCAAAACCTCCTTTTATATATATATATATATATAGATTCTTGCAAAAGCCAACAATAATGCAATATCCACATAGTAATAGAAAACAAAGAAATGCTAAGTTTTCCTAAGTATCTACTTGTTACTCATAACCTCATTTTCTGTTTATATAGTCTACAAGTGATTTTCATTCTTTTCCTGACTGGTTTGTCCATAAGTGTAAGCAATTATATATATATATATATTTGATCAGGCACGCACTTGAATAATGCGCATCGTGCGTACTTTTTTTAAGATTTTTTTTTAATATCTTTTTTTTTTAATTTTTAATATCTCATATTGTTTCTTTTCTCACACTACCACTTCACACCCATCATCGACATATACAATTTGCATTACACTACCACTTCACATACAAAATTCTCATCTCACACATAAACCTAACCCATCATCAACATATACAATTTGCATCTCACATATCAACATAGATCTTCTTCCTCATTCTCATAATCAATGTATTTTTAATATTTTATATTATTATACACATAATTTTCTAAATCATTATCAATGTAATTTTTAATATTTTATATTATTATACACATAATTTTTTCTCACCCTACCACTTCTCAATTCTCATCCCAAAGAAAACAATAAAAATATCCAATTAATCAATTAAAGGAAACAATGAATAATATTCAAGTAATCAATCCTCAAGAAATTCTAAATCATAATCAATGAAATTTTTAATAATTTATATTATTATACACATAATTTTCTAAATCATAATCAATGTACTTTTTAATATTTTATATTATTATACACATAATTTTTTCTCACCCAACCACTCCATATACAGAATTCTCATCTCACACATAGACATAACCCATCAACATCTTCACATACTTTCTTGTATAAATTATAAAAAAAAAAAAACAATTTCAAAAGTAAGAGTTCACATACTTTCTTGTCTAAATTATCACAGGAAAAAAAAATTCAAAAGCAAGAGTTCACATACTTTCTTGTCTAAATTATCACAGAAAAAAAAATTCAAAAGCAAGAGTTCACATACTTTCTTGTATAAATTATCAAGGAAAAAAAATTCAAAAGTAAGAGTTTGTCGTGGTTGTGGCATTAGTGACACGAGTAACACTTCCGTGCAACTGGTGCACAGAGTTGCACGGAAAACCTTTACGTTATAAATGTAGTATCTTTATATACAAATATTTGTACCTTTTAAAATGAACATGCATAAAGTGTTACATTTATAACATAAAAGTACTACATTTATAACATAAAGGTGCGGATTGCACGGTGCACCAGTTGCACGGAAGTTTTTGCCTAGTGACACATACTTTCTTGCTTTCTTGTATAATTATCAAAGGAAAAAAAATTTCAAATTATCAAAGGAAAAAAAAATTCAAAAGCAAGAATTTGTTGTGGTTGTGGCATTAGTGACACATACTTTTTTGCTTTCTTGTATAAATTATCAAAGGAAAAAAATTTTCAAAGCATTTGCCGTGGTTGTGGCATTAGTGACACATACTTTCTTGTATAAATCATTAAAGGAAAAAATAATTTCAAAAATAAGAGCTCACATACGTTTTTGTATAAATCATTAAAGAAAAAAATAATTTTATCAAAGAAAAAAAACAATTTCAAAAGCAGCCGTAGTTGTGGCATTAGTGGACATGACAGGAGAAATTGTAGAACATCGTTGGAATGGTATAATATTTTCTTATCTTTTCTGAAAGTTTTTACATTTAAAAAATTATGGTACTGATTTGTTTTAAAAAAAATTCACATGTGTAGATTCATTATATTTGAAGACACAAGATACAAGTAATTAAAGAGATTTTGAGTATTGATTGAAGACTTCTTGATAATTGATGATTGAGTTGGAGGATATGATTTGTTGATTTTGAGGATTTGTTGAGTTTGATTGAGTTTGAGGATATAATTTGTTGATTTTAAGGATTTGTTGAGAATTTATTCTTTTTGTTACTTAATTCATATTTCAATTTTTATTATTCATTTTGAGGATGTCATTCAATTTTTATTATTATACACTTTCTGGTAAAAACTTTAAAATGTGGCACCGCAGTGACTGAACTTTGCGCGATTTACAATCTTCGGTATTCCGATCATTTTTTCCGGCCAACACACACGTGTCAGCACATGATTTCATTAAGGACATTTATCTCATTTTTAAAGTTTATACCAGAAAGTGTAAAATCGGTCATAGTTCGGATGAGAAATCGTTTTTTACCCTTTTATTTATTATACATTTTATATTAATTTTTCATGAATTAGGTTAAATATATGTAATGTGTACTACATGATTTATTTGAAAGGGAAGAAATGAATTAATATACTAATTTATGATATTCATAACGATATTCTGGCTTGTAAAAACTATAAAAATGTAATATATTTGGGCCCAAATCTTAACTCGCAAGTTTGGTTTCCCAATTCTGAGCTCACATTGAGTGGCCTAACTAGTGTTCGATGAGTTTTCTAATGTTGATCCATCTTATAAAATTATATTCAGTTGCAAACTGACTCAACTTGAGAAAACTGAAACTAGGGTTTCTTGAGCATGAGCAGTTGCAATTAGCTAAAGTCGTGAAGATCCATTGAAGTTTTGTTAAAATTAACATAGGGCTTTTGATCAGCACACTTCCATGCATATTTGATTGTAGTTTCAATTTATTTCGACGTTAGATTTAGGAGTTATAAATAGTAGGGTTCATGAGCTAGAAAACCCTAGTCTGCGCTATTTTTCTTCTGTAATTCTCTCTCAATTCTTTGAGTAATAAAAGATCTGGTTCTGTGCCGTGGATGTAGACTCAGTGGGGAGTCGAACCACATAAAATCCTGTGTGATTCGTTCTCGTTTTTCGTCTGCATCGGAACAGGTTAATCTGAGAAGTGCATGTGCGTTTTTCATTTTTTTAAAGCTTGGGTTGTTCTTGATTAATCGAGCGAGGTTGTGGGCTTTGATTAGTGTCTACATAATCAACATCATCGAACACTAGTTAGGCCACCCAATGTGAGCTCAGAATTGGGAAACCAAACTTGCGAGTTAAGATTTGGGCCCAAATATATTACATTGTTATAGTTTTTACAAGCCAGAATATCGATATGAATATCATATATTAGTATATTAATTAATTTCTTCCCTTTCAAATAAATCATGTAGTACACATTACATATATTTAACCTAATTCAAAAAAAAATTTAATAGAAAATGTATAATAAATAAAAGGGTAAAAAACGATTTCCCATCCGAACTATGCCCGATTTTACACTTTCTAGTATAAACTATTAAAAAGTATATTGATCATGAGAATAAGGAAGAAGATTTATGTTGATATGTGAGATGCAAATTGTATAGGTTGATGATGAGTTAGATTTATGTGTGAGATGAGAATTTCATATGTGAAGTGGTAGTGTCAGAAAAAAAATAAAATGAGATATTAAAAAAAAAAGAGATATTAAAAGTAAAAATAAAAAAAATCTTAAAGAAGTGCGCACGGTTTCTTCAGGTGCGCCTGATCAAATCAATATATATATATATATATATATATATATATATATATATATATATATATAATTAGTTAAAGTTCAGTTAAAACATGCAATCACTGTTGGACATACATTGAAAAGTTGTTAGAGGACAAAAGTGTCCAGTGAATTCTTCTGATTTCATCGCATTGAGAGTTCCAACTTCCACCTGAGCAGAGCTTTGCTGCAGATATATATATCCAATTACAAATAGCTCATACAAGAACAATGCAAGAAGACTTTAATATTATAAATTACACCATCTTTAAATGAAAGAAAAATTAAAGGTGTAAAGTTCACTCTAACCAATAAAAGAGAGTAATGATTATATAAACATGTGTAAGATTTATTAAATAGACCAGCAGCAAAGCTAAATATCAAGAAACGCTATTGGCATTTTCAAAAAGACCAGTCTTCATTCAGTTAAAATTATGACCACGTTAATAATAAGATGAAAGAACTACAATAAGACGAAAAAGCTGAAGATTGAGATAAAGGTAAATTACTCAAATAAAGTTAATATCCTAGAGAAAGACTATGGTGACTTGTAAAGGGTAATGAATAATGATATTACATAAGGAAAAAAACTCTGCACAAAATTTGAAGTTGGATATGTGAACTATTATTCTGAATCTATAATTTTCAATGCTAAAATGCATCCACACCTATCTTGATATTTATCACATATTTATTATACTTTTAATATTACATAAAGAAGGTGTATAAGATATAAAAAACTATAATTATATAAATTCAGATTTTTTTAATATTAAATACTCCATTCATTCTATTTTCATCCAAGTAATTACATTATGTTATAAAAATTGAAAATTTATCACATTTTAAATGACAAATCGTACAATGAATAAAGAGAAATATTTATATATGTACACACAGATGAAAGATTGTTGGGCTACTCTAAAAAGAAAACTTCAATGTCATCATTAGGCCCAAAAGACTAATCTAGCCCGGCCCAAAAACTACTTCCCTCAACAACGAAGACAAACTGAGAAAACTGAAGCTATCGTTTGAATATGGATTTGGGTCGGATCGTTTGAATACGGGTCTGCTGCTCTCTGTTCCCCATTAGCGCACAACGCTTCTCTCACTGCAATTAAACAAGCCCTAATCCACAATTTCCCCCCAATTTCCTCCAGCAATCAATTTTGTCCCTGGTTCTCTCACAATTAGGTTTTGCTTTTATTATTTTACTTTCATTATAGCTTTACGTTCATATATTTGTGTACTGCGCTTATGCAATTTTGGGTTTTCTATGCTCACACCCCTGCAGAAATAGCGGGGTTTTGGTATGTATAGATGGGATAATTGTGCATGTTTGTACACCAGGGTTTTGTAACGTTTTTATGGCGCGAATTTTGTAATTTTAAACTATAAGTGAAAGTTAGGGTTTGTGACGTAAGACATTCGGTATTCCCTGTTTTTTCCCCCCAGAAATCTGTTGTGTTTAAATTTTTATTAGAAATGCATTCAATGAATATCACTTTGATAGAATTATAATGATGATGGATTTTGTTTTTTGAGATTTGAACTTGTGTTATTTGATGCAGGGATAGGAAAGTTGTAGCCCTTGATATGGTAAAAGGTAGAGAAAAGGGTAATTGATTGAAGTGGGAAATGAGTTGATGCTATGAGCAGGCTCTCATTTAGGCCTCGACCACTTGACATTAACAAAAAGCTACCAATTGTAAAATCTGTTAAGGACTTCGAGGATGATGAGGTCCCGACATCTACTCGTAATTCCCAGATACTCCGTCTTGCTGCGGAGGCTGATAATGAGGTGCAATGTTAACTTCAGCTACCAAGATGATGTGAATTATTAACATAGGCCGATTATTCTGCCAATTGCCTTTGACTATTGACATTTTGTGGTACAGTGAATGTTATTCAATGTATATACATTTCTATGTGAGAGTTTATTTCAAAATATGGCAATGGCTTTCTTGTTTCATCTTCTATAAGAATCATCAATCAATTGTAATACCTATCTCTATGTACTATATTTGAAGGTGTGAGTGAAATGGCAAATTCAAAGGAAAGATCTATGGTGTTTAGTTCTAATCTGCATCTTACTGAAGAGGCTCCATTAGTGAATGAATGATATTCCTCTTGAGTGCTGCCTAATATTGTTTTGCCTATTTAGTAGTAGGGTTTATGTGATTAAATAATTCCTCATTCAGGTAGTTAATTTTTTTATTTTTTTTAACAAGGTTCTTTTATCAATTCAAATCGGTGCAACTATATCATGGATCAAGTTGATCCAAGTATTCAATGTCAAGACTAGGGTTTTTGGACTGGTTATGGAGAAGATTTAAATTCCGTAATTGAAAGTCTTGGGTACTGAGAGTTCTAACGAGTATTAAACTCTTTGTTTGTTATATGATTTGGGAGAGAGGAATTTTACTCTGGATATTAAATCATGTCTGGAAAAGTGAGGTGGTTGTATTATCATGTTGTATAGAATGGTTAGTTTTTTTTATTGGAAACTGTAAAATAATGAAAAGATAGTAAAGGAGGACTTTAAATTCTGGGATTGGGAGTTCTATCCAATAGTAAGAATCTTTGTTTGTTGTAGGACTGGGTAGATAAGGATCCATGTTGAAAATGTTTGGCCGTTTTATTATTATTTTGTATTTGTTGGTAGAGTGATGTTAGCACATGATTGGTGTGTTTATTGAAAATTTATTAATAACGACTGGATAGTTGGAGAGAGTTTGATATTTTTATACTCAACATAAACAATGGACTAGGGTTTTGGAGTTCATGAAGACTTTGAGAACTAGTCCGAACACACCTTAGGGGTCTTAGATTTCGGTTGGTTGTGTGTTCATTTCGTTCTTTTAACTTTGGTACGAAAATTGAGGTAAAATTGTTTTGTCGTGAAGATTATGTAGAAAATAATGATTGCGATTGAATTTAAAAAAAAAAGTACTAATTATGGTTTTTATAACTTGTCTTTTCTAAATGAGTGATTTAATATGAAAATTTTGAATGAATAGTATTTTGTGCAGATGTGGTGTCTTTCATGTATATTTTATCAATATATTTATAAATATTTATAATTAAAATAGGTAATTGGGTCTCATTTGATTTGTTATTGAATTTTGGGTCTCATTGCATTCCTAGTCAGAATGTGTTGTTTCTCTAATTGTGGAAAGCATAATGTAAGAAGGAAAGATAGAGTGAATCATTTAAAAAAAAAATTGTACAAACACAAAGTCTATTTTTTTGAGGTGGTTGTGCAAAAAAGAGGGATATTTCCTTAACACATTCATGCATTTGCACAAAAATCCTATTAGAAAAGAGAAAATGATAAATTTTCTTATAACCAATCATGCCCTTAGTATTTGTCTTGCTCTTTCCCTAGCCCCCTTGAAGCCATGGAAGTTCTTCCTGAAAGCAAGAAAATATTTAAGTCATGCAATGTCTGCGTGATGCAGCATGGTGATTTAAACATTATATGCTTAATGCAGCTCCACATAAAAAAGCTATCTTTTGCTGCTCTAAGCTTAAAACTGCTTATAGTTTTCTTCCAATACATAATCCATATAGTGAGCATATGTCCAAAGGGCCCTATAAGATACAAGCATAATTGAATTAAATCACCTTCTTCAAGTAAGCAGTACCTTATGTTGCTCGCAATCAGTAGTTGAAAATGACTTGAGAATGCTTCTTCCTTGTTCCATAATATTTTCTATAAACTTAGTGAACTACTAATAGGATTAGGAGGTGAGAATTTTCTCATCCGCCACAAAGCTGTCATATTCGGAATCATCAGGTTTACATGTTTCTTCTTAAATGTGAAGCCAACAAATATTAGGAAGTCATACAGCTTATGTACTTATTCTTTGCAAGATGAAGTCAAATAATTGCAATGCGAGGGATATTGTTCCTTCTCTTGTCATAAGATTTATGCATGTTTTTTGAATTGTGAGGAATAAATATGAGATGCACACTAATTTGGTGAGTTTGAATTCTGTTTTATGTAGATTAACTTATGCCGCAGTTGTAAATTTATAGGTACAACAAGTACCTAGCAAGAAACTTGCTTCAGAAATACCTATTCCTGAGTTTGTGATTGTGGACACATATGAAAGGGACTACTCACGGACCTTCAATCAGCCAACATCATACCTGCGTGCTAGGGGAGGTTAGTCAATATTTGCAGTGCTAGTACTTGTATTTGTTTTCAGATCTTTTACAATTTATGTATGTTACTGACAGCTCGGGCTGAAATTGGAGAATTTGTTGAGTATGACCTTGATAATGAGGATGAAGATTGGCTTGAAGACTTCAACAAAGAAAGAAAAACTCTTGCTGCTGAAAAGTAATATTCTTTGTATCTTTATAGTCTTCGTGGAGGGAATCTGGATTCCGATGTTATTCTTAAAAAACATTACTGATATAAGCTGATATCTAATAAAATGTAGAGTTACGGGAACAGCCGTCTGAAGGGTGGCACTAATAAGAATGTTGTGAAGGGGCATGAATACATTAAATTAGATAAAATAAGTAACAAGTGCATTAGAAAGAAAGTGAGAATAGCTTAATAGATATGAAAATTAGAGAAACACATTTAAGATGTTATGAACATGTATGTAAGTTATCTTTAGATGCTCCAGTACGATGAGTTGTAAGTAGGTAATCATTTACACAAATTAAAAGGAGAAGGGGAGAACCTAAAAAGACCCAGAAAAAAAGCTATTAGAAAAGATATTTATACTTGAATATAAATGAGAACGTGTCTTTATCAAACACGATGATAAAATATGATGTCCATATGGCCAATCCCGCATAATGAGATAAAGCCTTAGTATATTGATGTTGTAGTTGTGGAAGTTTTGAATATTTTTAGCTTCATTAATCTCTATGAAGAAGTTTGAGAAGCCGTTCTTAATATTCTAATCAAAGTGAAACTCCAGACCACTTCATAATTTCTATGGAACTCTGTTTATTCAACATAGAAATAGTTGGTGAATTTTTTCCAAGCCTCATCCACTACCTACCCCACCTCCATTATAGAGTTATTATGTAGCTGTTAGAGAGGCGCAATCTGTAGTTCGTCTACAAGCAAGAGGTGGGTGTTGTTCATGGGGCGCGTGCCTTTCAGTGCCTTCTGTGGCTTTTTTGTGCCTTGTTCACAAGCCACCTTCCAACCCCAAACATGTTTTAAGATCCCTTTAAAATTTTTAAATTTTTTTTTTCCTTGAGCAAAACATAAAAACAGTCGGAATTTCATTTTGAGAGGTAAAAGAATACTCGTTTTTCATTCTTTTCTTGACATCTAATATGGTTCCAACAGTTTGGTGTATCAATTTTTGCAAAGTATGCACGCATTTCATCTTTTTCTAAAGTTTTTTTTTTTTTTTTTTTTTTTGCACCTCATGTTCAAGAGGCGCGCACCTCATGCCTTGGGTGCTGGTATCTCCTTTGCGAGCGTTGTGCCTCTAACAACTTTGAGTTATTAGCACAACCACTGGCGCTTTGATGTTGTAGTTCTATTCCATTTTATTTGTTTTGTTGTTATTAGTTATCTTATTGTTGATAAATTGAAGATTTGGTTTTTCCAATCCTGGTGATTTGGTCTTCACATTAAGGGATTCGTCGTCAAATTAAGGGATTCGACAACTGTATATTCTATGATTTAATCAACTTCTAAATTGAGTAAATGAGGAAAATTGACTGATGCAGTTTTTCTTTCCTGATTTTGTTGTTAAGCCTATTCTGTAAGAAGGAAATATGTATAGATGCATGTAGGTTGACTGAAATTGAACAATTATTTCTGTACTTATCTTTTTCAGTTAGGGGTGGGAGAGAGGGCAGGGAGTTGAAAATGAATACTTTATTACCTCGGATTCTACTTGCATCCACTCAAATCATTTGATTTTTGATGCAGATTAGAGACATTTATTTTCAAGTTGGAGGTTTTAGATCATAAGGCTCGTGAAAGAGCAGGAGTTATTACTCCAACACTTGGCTCTCCAATTCCAGTGCTTTTAACTTTTGATGCTGCTGTTGAGGTAAATCTTACGCTTTCGTATGGGGTGTTTACATAGTTTCGCTGTTGTATTTTATGCTTGTTTCGTAATTCTGTTGTGTAAAAAAATTCTTACCTTTTGGTTTGTGAAGCCATTGTTCGTAACTGAGACGCATTTCACATATTCACAGAAGCTTGTCTAACTAATTCAAAAGTATGAGACACACATCTGAGTTTGACAGATTTGTCTTTGTTAAGCTCTTCCTTTTTGAATTAATATTATCATCATCATCATCATCATTATCTTGTTACATGTATTATGTCTAAAGCCTGATGGGTTCCACTCTGTTGGTCTATTTGATGTCTTTTGTTGCAAATTTTAGTTCCTGTTAATATCATTGACATGTTATGAAGTAAAAGAGTTTTGTGACAGATATGTGAGCAAATTATCTGCAAAACTATTCTGTAGGTATATGCTTTGGATTTACATTTACCACAATGTTGTTGGAGATAATTAATTTTAAGGATAAGCTTGTCATGTGCTGACATATAGTTTTCAATTTTATTGTTTTCTTCTACCGAGACAAAGTATTTGGTGTTAAGTAGTTTTCTTGTAATTCCGTTCCATTGAAATGCTGGAAGAATTATTTGAAAGATAACCAGTATGAAGAAGTTCAGCTTTATGTGACTTGTCAGTTTCCTTGAGAAGTTTGAGTACTTGTTTATACCTAAAAAAATCTTTATTTAGGTTTTCATTTTCTTAATACCCAAGATAAGGAAAAAATCTGTGACTCTCAGTCTGAGGAAAGAGATGACTTTTTGAGGCAGCAGTCTAGGAAATTTAGAATTTCAGCATATAGGCTTTTGACTTTCTTAACCATATGAATTTGAGTTCAAGGGATTATTCTGCTGAGTTTTTAGTTTCATTAGGATTTTTAGTGCTTAAGGTGGTTACTATTTGTGCAAAAGTACTGGTAAAGAAAACTGAGTGTCAAGCTTAATGTCATAAAACTCTAATATATTAGTTGACATGTGTTTTCAAAGTTCATGAGATGGAGTGAAGACCATTTTCGGTACCAAAAAACTTATGGTTACAAGGAGCAGATATGCTCATTCAATTTTTAATCCTAAGCACTACTGAATTGAAACCTCGAGGAAGGTGGGTATGCATATGAGGATGATGTAGCATGCCATGTTATAAATCTATCAGCCTTTTTCCTGATTTTATCCATGCTAATTCATCAAAATTAACAAGATGGTTGTTCTTTCTCTAGGCTGGCTTTATTTACGTTATTTTTGTTGGTGGAGTAAGGATTTTCCTATCATTGATTATTGAAATCATTATTTTTCTAATAAGTGTTTTTTCTTATTCATTATCTTTTATCTGTTATTTCTTTGGATTCTTGTGATGCTATTTTATTGTAAATTTTCTAATCTTAAGCTGATTTGTGTGCTAGGCATTACAAGCTTTTTCCATCAACTATGGAGTTTTCCTATCTATCTATAATTACTGGAAGGAAAAGGTATGCACCATTACTATTTTATTTTCTTTATAATTTTGAAATAAAAACAAACAAATAGAATTATAAAGTGTTCTTAAAATTTTGGGAACTTTAGCCTCTATAGTCTCCTCGTGTTCTTTGGTGAATATATTTCATTATTGAAGAGTGATATTTGGTGAAAATATGGGCTGTGGCTCCTTAAGGTTTCAGTTTCTCTAACTTTTAATCAAGTAGATACATAATGGGCATCAGTAATGTGGATGACACACAATCAGAGCATTAACTCTAGCTAGATAGAAAAATTGAACTTTTATCATTTAATGGCATTTTCTTAAATAAAGAGCAGGATTGATTTTATAACATAATGATATATATGTTCTTTAGATGCTTTAACATGATGAAAAGCAAAACAATGACTGATGAAAAGTTCAGATATAAGTTGATCTTTACTCTAACACTTAAAATGATTATAGTAACTTAAGATATGAGTTAATCTTTACTTTGCTCTTAAAATATCACTTCCAACACTACAACTTATATTTGAAATACAACCTGTTATGCTTATAAGAGTGTTTGATTCCCAATAATAGCACCTGCAATTACTTGAAGTCATCATTGCAGAGCAGATGCAGATAAGACTGCTAGGCTAGAGTTTTAGATGTATGGTATTGCCCATTCACTACTGCTATATGGTTTTTGTATGGGCATGTCCACTTTATGATGAGCAATAGCATGATTAGTTCTAGTTTAGAGTACTTCCGAACAAATTAATTGGCAAGTATAAGAATTTTGACCTTCTATGTAAACTGAGAATCTTGGAGAAAGCATAGATAGTTTTGACCTGGAATTTGGGGGGTGAGGTGAATTAGGTTATTTACATAGCTTGCTGATTGATGGTCAACTTTTGCCTTTAAGAAGTAAAACAAAACAAAAAAAAGATTTGATTAGTTATCATGTAACTTTTGCCTTCTCTGTCTCATGTTTTGACAGCGTGAACGATGGCAGAAACCTATTCTTCGACGTTTGCAGGTTAGTTTTTGGATCTATTTGAATGGTATCAATTACGGTAGTTAAATTTAGATATTTATGTTGTAAAATACTCTACAGGAAAGGAGCTTGGTTTTGTACTTTTGTACTAATTAAACAGCACCGCTTTCCTACTTCTGTTCTTTCTATGTCTCTAGACTATGATATTATAAACAATGTTTTATCTCCAAAAACTACAGAAAAATAGTAACTATCTATATATGTTACTTTTCTTTGACCCTTACTACTAAAATTTAAATGTCGATGAAGTTGCAGTAAGTTTGATGCCCCGATGACTTATTTATCTTATTGTGTAGCTACGTAACCCTTTTGAATTGCACTTGACAATTGCACAAGCATTTGTGTTTTATGTCCAAGTCACATGAAGGACTTCTCCTTAGAGTCTTTACTTATAGTTGCTGATAACTGTTCCTTGGAATTACTTTGCAGCCTCCTCCACCAGTTAATGATACCAATCCATACAATGTGTTTAGGCCGCGAGAGAAAGCTCACAGGCTTCACACTAGGAGGGTATGAGTTAATGCACTTTCTTTTAAGTGGTTAAATATATTTAACTGGCATTGATTATTTCTGATAGACCTTGAGGATTTTAACTGTGTTTATGGTTTTGTCTATGACAGATGCAAAGGAGGGAAAACAATGTGCAATCATTTGAAAAGCTTCGCCAAGTGAGCTCTACATCCATTACCATCCACAAACCCATCCCCATCCACTATGAGTTGTCCCCCCCCTACCCAAAAAAAAAAAAAAAAGAAAAAAATATGTGGGCTTATTTTTAAAGTATAAAAGGAAATGAATGGTTAATCTGGTCTTTCACAAGTTCAGCAGTTTGGGCATTACAATATCCGCCCTTCGGTCAAGTGTTACTTGGATCATACTTACTCATTAGGGTGTGATTATAAAACCAAGTGGTTGATTGATTTTCTTACATATTAACATACTGAACCATCTTTTGCTTCTTCGGCTTGCCTCTTGTGGAAATATTTTCATGCAGTTTTCCAAATTCTAATACTGCTTCAATCTATTAAAAAGTTAAAAACCGATCTGTCTGATGCTCTGACTGGGATTTAGAATGATATGATGTCATGTGACATCATACATGCACTATTTTCCTGAAATGTCTTGACTGCTTTAATTCAATGGCTCCATTGTATAATATCTGGGAAGAACAATTTAGAATTTGTATCCATTGAACTTGGCATTGCATTAGTTTCCTTTGCTAGTTAAATTCTCTCTCTGCAATTCATGGTCTATTAAGTGCAGCATTTTAGTACACCTAATTGACCCATCAGGCTTGCTATTTTGATTTTTTTTTTGATAAGAAACAATAAATTTTATTGCACTTAAGAGAGGGGTGAGATATCCCTCTTCTGGTACATAAGAAAACGGTACAGAAAGATATTTTGGCTACATTGCAATGCCCCAATTCCTAGCTAGATCAGATATAGAAAAGACTTTAAACAATCTATGGCTAGACATACATTGCTATTTTGATTTGATTGTATGGCGTCTTGTATGTTTTTGTTATTATTCTAAATCTTGTTTGTGGCATAGCATATATATGTTTGATCTGAAAATCTAGTATTTTGTGAGTATGTAGTTTTCTCCTGCATTCAATAGAGCCTCCAATGGACCATTAACTCCCAAAATTGGTTAACAAAGGTTGCAAATGGAGAGCAGATATTACATCTGACTCCTATGTATTGAAAATTTGTGCCATCAACTTTCATACTGAGCCATTCATCTTAAGTTGCTAACTCCTATAGTTACTTCACTTTCCCTCTTCTGGTCATTAATAAATTTGTCAATTAAGGTTCACACCACTGATAGTTGATGAGCTTGGAAGCCACTGGTTAATAGTATATCAATTTGCAATTTAAAGCTAAGCACTTTGAGTTGTAACTCGTAAATCTGAAATTCCTGTCCACTTATTAATTTGTCTATTTTTCTGTGACACACTTGATCACTTTATTTTGTTTTTGATTTACTTTCCTCAGGTTAGGCGCAACCTCGATCAGGCGAAAAGCATTCTCGAGGCTCTGATCAAGGTATTGTAACCTAAAGTTAGCTTTATTAATCATAGGTTATGGAAGCTTTTACTTTGTCGTAATCTTAAAGATACTGAACTTGAGGATCTCTATGCATTGCTTGATAGTCCAGAGGGGGTGAGGTTGATAGAAGGGGTGGTGGATATTTGAAGGCTTTTAGAAGAGTCTTCGTGTGCCTTGTCTTGTATATCCCTTTTCATATTCTTTTGTTTTGACATGGATTTGGAATATCCCCATACCTTGAAAGGTTCAACTTTTTTCATGGCCGTTAGTAATATGGAAGCTGTCCACATTTGATATATTGTTCAGAGGAGACATTTGTACGTTTGTTATCCTTCTAAGTGTTGTGTGTGCATAAATTGCTTTGAGTATCAAGATCACATCTTCCTGCATGTCCTTTTCTTGATCATATATGGGATAGAGTTTTAAAGGAGATTGGTTTCTCCTGGGTCATCCAAAACTCCCCTAGGACTGTCTTTTCCTAGGACTTTGGTTGTTGGGTTGGCAAAAGAGAGCAGATCTTGTGAAGGAATATTATTCATGCTTGCTGGTCTCTGTGATTAGAATGAAATGGATTTTTTTTTGTTTAACTCATTGAGGAATCTATAGACGATCTATGGGAGAGACTGAAGATAGGAGTAGCATTTGGATTTCCAAAATCGGGGGATTAATGGGTTTCTCTGTGAATGCCATTGTTAGAAATTGGATTTAGGTTAGATCCTTGATTGTATTGTTTGTACGTAGACAGCTTGTCCCTTTGTGTAATTTTAACCTATTAATAAAAAATTTATTTCTCAAACATTTTAACTGCTCATTCATTTTCCATGTTTTTATGTAGAGAGAAGAAAAAAAACGAGAACTGTTGGGGAGTGAGATCACCCTGCAAAGAATTCAAATGAAGTACAAGGTTTGTATCATTATCTTATTCTACTATGGACAATTCCTGATTGGGTCTTGTTCAATCATTCAAGAACTAAAAGAAAGCTTTCAATATTGCCCATGTTACTGTTTGTTTAAACCACCATGAAACTAAGCTACATATTATGTAATGTTCTAGATAAATGAGGAAGCAAATTACATCAATGCTATTAAGAGTAAGAGTTGGATAAATACCAGAATCAACTGTGTTGAAATATTTGAAAAATATGAGTACCTATATAGCAAAGTGACCGAAAAAAGATCACTATCTCATAAGTTGTACACTAGAATTAAATTGAAATTTAATTCTACAAATAATGAATTTTGCAGATTAATTTAAGGAAACCCCCTGGATATTACAAGTTATCATCATAAAAAGAAAAAGAAAAAAAGGGTTTCTTGGATGGAAGCTGAACTCAATGTTGATGTTACTATATGATAATGCTTATCTTTATAAATAGAAAAAGGATTGAAAAGAAAGCCTGGTAGATATGTTCTTCATTTTGTCCTAGTAAAATATTAAACTATGAAGGGATTATTAGATGAAAATGCTGTGGCATCTGGCACTCCTTTTAATCTGGAAAAGAAAGAGGGGTTTTTATGCTTGCTCCTACTTGTAAAAATACAAATGTTTTACACCTGTTATTAGCAATCTCCTGTGTATTATCTCTCCATATAGATAAAAAAATCTAATAGAACTTCTGGCTAGAATCTAATTTGCTAAGCTGCTGTAAAAATAAAATATAGCAACCTAGATGGTTTGTAATGAAATAGCTTTATGGAAGGATTTATCTTCATGCCCTAGGACAAATAACACTGAACTGCGTGGCCAATCTTTTAGATGCATCGAAGCACAGTAGAGACTCCTTGCCCTGTTTTTTTTTTTTTTTTCGGTGAATGATGCTCGGGATTATTTATGTTTACTTCAGCATGAAGCCGAGCTCCTTGAGGATTCTATGGCCTTACCTGGATTGCCGTCCATTCCAAGCAAGGTTGTTTCAAGCGAAGAGGAGTTCTTTGATTCAGACGATGTGGCAAATAGCCGTCCACACAGTCGATCGGTTATGATGCAAAATCCACCTTTCACAGAACCAAAGATGGTGATGGTTCCAGCAGGAAACACGAGGCGAGATGCCAGGAGGGGTGTTCCTCCTCACAGTTGGCTTTATAAACTGGTGTGCATCTACTGCCTTTTCAGTTTTCCTAAAAGATCTAACCCCTTTCCCATAGATATGGACAATATTTTTTTGATGCATTCAAAGAGGCACAATTGTATACCGGCTGACGAGCATCCTCGATATGATTGTCTCATGCAACATGCAATGAGGCGCTATTTGTGTCAGATAAATGACAAGGATTGGAGTTGTGTTCTACAGTCCTGTTCCTAATATGAATAGATTCACATTTTTCTTATCTTAAAAATATAAAATAAAATTAATTAAATGAAGGTATGATTGTCTAACCAGAAGTCACTTGTGTTTATGCAGGATCCAAATGAGCCAATTTTTCTGTTCACAAAGCCACTAGTTCCAGATAAATTAGCAAGTGTAGGGATCACACCTCCATCAGATCCTTTGACTTCCAAGGACACGTCTACTCCTCGCTCATTTAACTTCCATGGAAGAGTTGGTCGAGGAGGCAGAATTATCTTCGATAGGTGGGACCCCCTAATGCGTAATCCAATCGACACATTACCTAGACCACGCCATTCACCACATCAATGATCTCTTGAGCATTTTAGGAAATGCTCTCTCAACTTATTCAAATATGGTCTCCTTTCGGTTGGACTTGTATTCTTATTTAAGTTGATGAGGCCAAACATATTAGCAGTCTCATTTGTATAAATAGGAAAGACTGCAAAAAGTATTGCAGAGGAAAATTGCTCTTTGAAGCCAATGAGTACTGCATTCATTCAACTATTGTTGGCCATTCATTATCCACTGTATTTTGTAAATTTACTTCTGTAATTTGCAAATCAAGCCCTAGTGGAAATCTTTCATTGGTTGGTTTTGAATTGAAGACCATATCAGGTGTTGTAAATGCACCAATTTTGACGAGCAAGCCAGGTCTAAGAAATAACTGTGATGACATTGATTGAAGCATTTGGATGTTCGATTTGAAATTTAAATTAATAAATATATTTAGGTCTTTGGAATGGTTAATAATAATATTATTATTATTATGTACCTTCGGTATCAACTTCGAGGCAATGGTGGATTTGTGCTCACTGTTTATATTTATAAGTGGATACGTTTTGTACACGTTTTTCATCCACTTCGGTTCACCAAGTTTTCAGAACCTGTAAATTTGGTGGGTGAGAAGAAAAACTCCTTTGTTTGGGTATAAAGAAGGCTGAATTGTTTGAAAAATTACAAGCTTTTACTTAATTTGTAATTTTTAATCAAGTCTTAAATATTGATAAATATAAAATGAACTTTCATATTTTTTTGGGTATAAAGAAGGGTGAATTGTTGGAAAAATTATGAACTTCACTCCATTTATAATTTTAATCAAGTTTTTGAACAATAGTAAATATAACTTGAACTTTCATATTTTTTGCAGTTTTAAACAACGGGCAGTTTTCGGATATGGTCGCACTGACGCTAAAGTGTTATGTTGTCATGGAGTCATAAATGTTTGAAGAATACATCCTTGAGCCCAATCATATCGAAAACTACTCGTTAATTAAAATTGTAAAAATTTGAAAATTCATGTTATAACACATAATGTTGCTCCTCCTATTGTTAGACAATATTAAAGGGGAAATGGCCGAGATTACCAACAAACATAGGTAAATTCCTTTATACCATTTGATATAAATTTTAGTCAATTTCTACCATTTTTATACTTTAAAGTTAAAAAAGTCACATGTCACTAGATGTGAAGTGATGACTGTCAGTTTCACAAGACTCAAAATTGACGGTTGACTCACTTAAACACACAATTTTCGTGTAAAAAATAAAAACAAATTTATTTTTTTGAGCCTACATGAAAATTAATTTTAATTTTCGTGTAATTTTTTTTTAAATTTTATATACGAAACTTGATCAATTTTTGTGCAACCCTACGAAACATAAGAGTTACACAAAAATTATGTATGATAGTGAGTGTCCATTATTTTTTATTGGATGTGGGATAGGTGACCCATATATGTCTCATCAAATGAAATAAAATAGGGATATTTTTGACTTTTACTATAAATTGTGGTATTTTGAACATTTTTTATATTAAATGATAAAAAAGGACCACTTTATATTAAATGTGGTAGTTTCGGTGCCGAACTCCAATATTAAATGTGGCTTTCTTAGTGTTAGATGACATTCTTACTTCTTCCATAATTTGGTTAATCTCTTTGTGATCCTATCCAAATTTGTTGGAAATATGGGTCAAATAACGTCAATAAATCTATAATTTGTACCTAAAAACGACATAATAATCACTTGTTTCAATTGATAACAATCAAATAATTGATCAAGCTTGTTGGGATTTCTGTGCTTAGAATTTGATGAGACAAACCAAGATTATTACAGGAAGTTTGAGTACCCTATTTTTCATGATGTTTAAATGGAAAAACATAGACTAGATTTGAGTCTTGTTATAAAAACTGAAAGATGGAAAGTACACATGCATACAATGCTGCATCGAAAAGGTTCAGAACGAAGCTGCTGCAAGAAGGCAGTTACAGCAATGCAGCAAAAGAAAGAAAGAACGACGTACAACACTACTGCAAGAAGATCTAAGTTACAGCAACACTGTGAAAGACGACCAGCTGCAGCTGACCTAGGATACAGCGCTAAGCCTACTACTCAAACAACGCCAATGATAAATAGAATAAGTATCCTGCAATCCGAGGAAGGATAAATGCAGTACGAAGAACGAAGATTCAGAGAAGGATTATAGAGCCGTTCGAGAGAAGATCAAAGTTGCAGACACGGAGCCAATGCCAAGACGTCATGTGGACTGACGCGCCGCAGAAAGCTGCGAGCCACTACCATCACATTAAATGCTCCAGTATGCAAAGTCAAGTCACATTAAATGCAAAGTCAAGTCACATTAAATGCAAGCCATGTCTTTGATCAAGTACCTTTAAATTCAAAATGAGAGATATCTCCTTCAACGGATATCTTCTCTACAAGTATAAATAGAGGATGAGTGACCCTGAAGCTGACTACTGAACAACTGAAACGCTGAAGAACAAAAACATTTTGCACAGAAACTCTCAAGCATTCAAGCGATATTATTTCAAGTCTACTCTCAGTTTCAGTCACTCAACCTTGTGAAGTGAAGCAAGTTCAAAGCAGACAGATCCTCTGAAGGACTCAGAAGCTCACTTCACCACACCCGTTGAAGTACAAGTCATATACTTTTAACCGTTGTTGTGTGCGTAGGTTGTTTTAGGTGTCAAACAGTTGATAGGAGAAATCCTTGTTGTTTGTATAGTTGTCTAGGTGTTAGACAACTTCCTTGTGTGGGAGTGTGGAACCCTGTGTGGGTTAGGCCTTTAGAGTTTGCAGCTGCTGTGTGAACTCTGGACTCTAGTAGGTCGTTGTTTTGTAAGTTGATAGATTGTTAGGAGAGTCCTGTAATTCAATCTTGCTTAACAAAGTTCCTGCTCGGCGTAGCAGTTGAGTGGACGTAGAAGGCTTACACCACCTTCGAACCACTATAAGCCATAAGTGTTTTATCGCTTTCCTATCTGCGCTTTATCTTTCATATATCTATCTCTGTCATATGCATAAAACGTTTTGAAAAGGATCATATTTGAGAAAACAGCCTTGTGTCCATAAAACCGTATTTATTCCGCTGCGCATAAAACTCTAAATTACAGTGAGCAGCACTGCATCCTAGTGCTGTAAGCAGTAACTGACTGGCGCTGCAAGTTCAAGTAACTTGCAGAACAGTAAGTTTTAACAGATTTGCAAAATCGACCAAGGTTCATTCACCCCCCTCTGAACCTCGGACACCACTTGGGACCCAACAAGTGGTATCAGAGCAAGTTGGGTTAAAAACCAACTTATCTGGCTACCTACCCAAATCCACATTTGTCTCGCTGTTTTTCTTTGCTTCTTTAAAATCTCATTCTTATAGCATATCATGGATTCCTCTAATCACAAGTTGCCCATGTTTTCCATAGAGGAATATGATGATTGGAAGATAAGAATGCAGGCACACCTTTCAGCAATGAATGATGAGATGTGGACGGTCATTACTGAAGGACCAATCATTCCCATGAAGGTGAACCCCATGTTCGGTAGAAAGACGGAAGAAGGAGCACAGCCACCACCCAACTTCCTGGTCAAAACAAGACAAGAATGGAATAATGAAGACAGGAAGAGAGCCAACTTAGACAACGTGGCCAAGAATGCTCTATTCATCACCTTGGATAAAGGCACATTCAGCAAAGTCAAAACTTGCAGAACGTCCAAGGAAATTTGGGAAAAGTTGGAACAAATATGTGAGGGGACAGAGCTCACAAAGGATAATAAGATCTCCAACGCCACCCAACTATTTGAGCTCTTCGAGATGAATGAAGAGATTCTTGAGCAACTAGATTTAAGATTCACATCTATCGTGAATGAACTAGAAGCTCTGGGCAAGCACTACACTCAGAAGGAGAAGAACATGAAAGTGCTTAGAGCCCTGCCCGCGGAGTGGGACAACAAGACCACTGCCATAAGAGTATCCATGGATTTGAAATCCATGAGCACATTTGATCTCTTCTCCGATCTCAAAGCATTTGAATTCGATATTAACAGACGGAGAAAGAAGACAGAAGAATGAAGTTCAAAAGTTACAGCGCTAACTGCCAGAGGCTCTAAAGATACAACAACCACTAGTTGCAGCAAGTAAACAGAGGTTGCAGCTGAGGACGTTGAAGAGGAGATGACTCTTCTTCTAAAGAAATTTAGAAGATTCATGAAGAGCAACAACAACAACAACAACATCAACCTCAATAAGAGGAATGACTTCAGAAAAAGTCATTTACCTCCTCAGGTATCACCCTCTCCTCGATCAAATATAAATGATCTTGATTTGTGCTATAACTGCAGGAAGCCTGGACATTACGCCAGAAGCTGACCACATCCAACGGTGCACAAATACCCAGAAGGAGAGAGAGAACAAAGGAAAGAAAAGAAAAGAAAATATATACACAAGCTTCAAGCTCTCATTGGAGAATTGGAAAAAGGCAAAAATGCAGCAGTCTCAAAGGAGATGCTGAAAGTTGCAGAATCCTTTGACAGCGACTCTGAAACCTCATCCTCTGACGAAGAAGCACTGATATGCCTAATGGAAAACAACTACGAGGACAATGATGACGAAGAGGTAATCTCCCAATCGCTGTCTTTACCTGAAAAAGAGGAGCTGAACATGATCCACTCTTTAAAAATGATCATGAGTGATTTCGAGCAGATTAACTCAACCCATGAGGAGCTAAAGGTTGAGAATGAAAATCTAAGAATCGATAATGAGATCCTCAGAAGCAAAAATATTGATATTGCTAAGATGCTCGCTACATGTGCGTTTGATAACTCAAAATACAGTAAGCTACAAAATGAGGTCTCTAGGCTAAATTTGCTGGTCACTAAGCTAGAAGCTGAGAAGGAGAACTTGCAATCCACGATCAGAACTTTTAGCAAATCAGCTAAGGACGCAAGAGAGTGCATAAGTAAAAGCAGAAGCCCATTTGAAAAATCGGGCATAGGTTACAACACTCACACCTCTCAGGATACAACAAATTCATCCAAGGCTATAAAATTTGTTCAAGCTGAAACTCCAATGGAGAATGAGATACCCTGTAACTCAGAAAAGATCTTGAACAAATCAGCACTGATGAATAAGGGGAAGAAACCCCAATGCTCAGCTACAGGAAGTAAGCCTGTATCTAAGAACTAGCTGCAGTAGAAGCTATCTGCTGTAAGCAGCAAGAAGATGCATCAACCTACAAAGTTGTAGCATAAGAGAAAGTCACCCACCTATACTAAGACTTATATGTCTAAACCTCAAAGAGGATATACTCAAGGGAAGTATAGTGGAAGACCGTACCACAAGGGTGCTGGTAACACATATCTAGTTACTGCACACACAGTTTTCAAGCAGTTTAAAAACAGAACTGCATACATACAAAGAACCAACAAATCTTACAGCAAAACGTTGACTGTTAAGAAAGTATGGGTTCCCAAAGTAACTAACCCCAAAGGACCCTTACAGAAATGGGTACCTAAATCTGTTTGAGTTTGTTGCAGGTTTCAGTGCCAGGTTGCAGCAATAATGTATGGTACATAGACAGTGGTTGCTCAAGGCACATGACAGACAGTAAAGAAGTTATGAAAGACTTCTAAGAATGTAAAGGACCTAAAGTCATCTTTGGAGATGATTCCAAAGGAAGGACAAAAGGAAGCGGATGCCTAGTCAAATGAAACATAAAAATCAAGGATGTATCCCATGTGAAAGGTCTCAGATACAATCTTCTGAGCATCAGTCAATTTTGTGACAAAGGATACACAGTGGAGTTCAACCTCAACAAATGCTTAATCAAAGATAGTACAACAAATGAAGTCAAGCTTACAGGAACAAGAAGAGGAAACATATATCTTGCAGATTGGAACTCTTCTACTCATCCAACATGCTTCATTGTGAAAAGTCCACCAGAATTGAGCTGGTTGTGGCACAAGAGATTAAGCCACTTGAACTTCAAGACAATCAACAAGCTAGCAAGAAAAGGTCTTGTAAGAGGTTTACTAGATGTGGCATACAAAAAGGAAAATGTTTGTGGAGCTTGTCAGAAGGGAAAGCAAGTGAAAAGCTCATTCAAAGACAAGCTGCATAAGTCATCTCACAGGATTCTAGATCTTCTACATATGGATCTCTTTGGACCAGTAGAACCAACAAGCATAAGTGGGAAGAAGTACTCACTCGTGGTAGTAGATGACTATTCCAGGTACACATGGACCATATTCCTTGCAAAGAAGTCAGAAACACAAAACAAGCTACCTGAACTAATGAAGAAGATTCAAAATGAAAAGAGCTTGAAGATTGTGAAGATCAGATCAGACAGAGGAGCTGAGTTCACAAACAAATTCATTGAGAAATTTTGTTCTGACAATGGTATCCGTCATGAATATTCGGCTGCAAGAACACCTCAACAGAATGGTGTAGCTGAAAGGAGGAATAGAACCCTCAAGGAAACAACAAGGATAATGATAGCAGAAACAGAGATACTCAAGAGATTTTGGGCTGAAGTAACCAGTACTGCATGCTACACACAGAACAGATGTCTAATCAACAAGGATCTAGACAAAACCCCTTATGAAGTCTGGAATGGATACACACCGAATGTCTCATATCTGCATATCTTTGGATGCAGATGCTATATCCTCAACAATGGAAAAGAGCATCTAAAAACCTTTGATGTAAAATCAGACGAAGGAGTATTTTTAGGATACTCAGCTGTAAGTAGAGCATTCAGGGTATTTAACAAGAGAACCTTAGTGGTTGAAGAATCAATCCATGTGGTGTTTGATGAACCACATTGTGATACAAAGAAACTAGAAGAACCTACTGAGGATACAACTCCAAGGAATGGAAGTAATGTTCCGTACGTTGAAGGAATTCTGCATACAAGAGAAGACAAAGATGAAAAAGCTGCACCCCAGGATGCAGCTGATAATCTTACAGAAGCAGAACTTCCAATCTTACAACAAGATGATGAACAACCTAGACTTCTACATGTCTTTGAGCCTGACAGGACATGGTTAAGGAATCATCCTAGGGATCTTATCATTGGAGATCCATCCATAAGAGTAAGAACGAGAAGGTCTATCCCTCATGAAACAATGTTTGCATGCTTCATATCTCAAACAGAGCCTAAAAATGTTGAAGAAGCCCTATAAGACAGCAACTGGGTACAAGCCATGCAAGAAGAGCTAAATGGATTTGAAAGAAATCAAGTTTGGCAAACAGTTGCAAGATCAACTCATCAAGGAGTTATTGGAAGTAAATGGGTCTTCAAGAACAAGCTAGATGAATCTGGACTTGTTGTAAGGAACAAAGCAAGATTAGTTGCTAAAGGATATTACCAGGAAGAAGGAATTGATTTTGATGAAACCTTTGCTCCAGTAGCAAGACTGGAAGCCATAAGGATTTTTCTGGCATATGCAGCTCACATGAACTTCAAAGTATATCAAATGGATGTGAAGAGTGCATTCCTTAATGGTCTTCTTACAGAGGAAGTGTATGTAGAGCAACCTACAGGCTTTGAAGATCAAGCAGAAGAAAAGGTGTTCAGGCTACGCAAAGCCCTATATGGACTCAAGCAAGCACCAAGAGCTTGGTATGACACCTTATCTCTGCTGGAAAACGGTTTCAAGAAAGGAACAATGGACAAAACCTTGTTCAGGATACAGGATGGAGACAATATACTTCTTGTACAAATTTATGTGGATGATATCATCTCGGATTCTCCAACAAAGAGTTATGTGAGAAGTTCTCCAATCTGATGCAATCAAAATTCGAAATGAGTATGATGGGAGAATTAAGCTTCTTTCTAGGGCTACAAGTAAAGCAACTAGATTTAGGAACCTTCATCAACCAGGTCAAATATACAAAGGAACTTATCAAGAAGTTTGGTATGGAGAATGGGTCAGCAACATCTGTTCCTATGTCTACCTTCATAAGTCTTGACAAAGATGAAGATGGTAAAGTTGTAGATATCACGAAGTACAGACGGCTCATAGGATCCTTGTTGTATCTTACAGCAAGTAGGCCAAACATCATGTTTGCAGTTGGAGTCTGTGCAAGATTCCAAGCAGCACCAAAGGAGTCACATCTTTCAGCTGCCAAAAGGATCATCAAGTATCTGAAAGGAAGTAGGCCTTTGGTATCCCAAGGAATGAGGGTTCAAGCTCAAAGGATACTCTGACTCAGACTATGCAGGCTGCAAGATTGATAGAAAAAGCACAAGTGGGACTTGTCAATTTCTGGGAAATAGACTGGTTTCATGGTTCTGTAGGAAGCAAACATCGATTGCAACATCTACAGCAGAAGCAGAGTATGTTGCAGCAGGAAGTTGATGTGCACAAATTCTCTGGATATAGCAGCAACTAAGAGATTATGTGATTGAAGAAAAAGAGACTTCTATTCTCTGTGATAACACAAGTGCAATTGCAATTACTCATAATCATGTATTTCACTCAAGAACAAAGCACATCGATATACGACATCACATTATCAGAGATCACGTGGAGAAGAAAGATGTCGTGCTCGAGAAAGTTCATACGGATCTTCAGCTTGCAGATATATTCACTAAACCATTAAGTGAATCAAGGTTTTCTATGCTTAGAAACGAGCTGGGAATTCTGAAGTTATGAGAGAAGAAGGTATTGCAGGAACCTAAGGGGAATATCTACTTGCTTGCGAAAAACTGCAAGAATAATGCTGTAAGTTGGGTCAGCATACAACGCTAGATTCAAACAGCACTGCATCTTTTATTCTTACAGCACAACAAGTAAATGGGAGAGTAAGCAGCATTTGGTTACAACATTTATTTCAAAGGACAATAAATTGGGCGGCAAATCGCATGAGCATTTAATGCATGTCTGCGGAGTCAGAAGTCGGAAAGGCGTGATCAGAGTCCATGTCTGCGCAAGTCATGATTATTTACAATTTGACCCTTTCGTCTTTTTCTAAGGACCGTAAGATCAATTATACTCTTTTAATCTCAACCGTCGATCTTACTACACGTCCCTTGATATTCTCATAACCCCTTTTTAACTTCTCTTTCAAAAATATTTTGCCTCCATCACAAAGAGAAGTTTCCATCTTCGAAAAATTCCTAAATTGCAATATCTCAAAATTTCTCTCAAAAACTTCATCAATGGCGGCTCGACAAACCACAGCCTTGGAGGGAAGATTGATCAACCAGGAGAACGTTTATGCTTCTGGATTGTATGACGACTCTATTATCCGAAGGATCTTTGACGCACTGGAGCGAACTCAGATCCTAGGGTTACTAACCACCAACACTGGATTCTCTGGTGAATCAGTCCAAAAGTTCTATACCTTTGCTAGAACTTCAGAAGAGAAGAACTCCATCTTGTTTAAGATGGATAAGGATGATGAAGAGAAGTCTCTAACCATCAGAGACATAGCCACCACTTTCAACATCGCCTCCAAAGGCCTGACCCCCAGTCAACTTGCAACATATGGGGAAGGCAATGCTCAAGAAATGTGGAATCTCTTCAGAATCAAAGATGCAGGGGCAGAGATCAAGAGAAGCGCCCCTAAGAAACTTGTCAAACCAGAGTTTGAACTGCTACATGATATTTGTACATACTCCATTGAAGACAGAACTGGGAGTTACGATAAATGCACTGATCTCCGATTCAGGATAATGTCTGCCATCATGGCTGGAGAAAAGGTGAACTGGGCAAGGTTCATCATGAAAAGGATATGAAAGGAAGCAGAGAAGAGCACAGTGAGAAGAAGTTATGGAATCACAATTTGCTCTCTACTCTGTAAGCTAGGTCTTCAGCTTGCAGCTCCCATTCCCATTCCTGTTGGGAAATATCTTGGTGAAAAGAAGAAGGGTAAGACCCAGCCAAAGATAGCTGCCATTGAGATTGCAAGGAAGAAAACCAAAGACAAAAAGAAAGCAACCCTGACACTATAGGATGAAGCTACAGGCATCGGGGGTGAAGATGATGATGATGATAATGATGAACATCCTCTTCCCACCATCAAGGGGACATCAAAGAGAACAGAACCAGACCTTAAGCCCTCGTCCTCTGATGATGACACATCATTGACCAGAAGGGCCCCGCGCAGCAAGAAGAAGACTGCTACAACTATCAATTCCCAACTTTCTACTGCCAGTGGGTCAGTAGCTGATGTTGCTGATGAGTCACATCAGCAAAGGGTTCAGCCAGATGAACAAAGGGCCACTGATTTAGCCTCTTCGGGCGATGCTGAAGCTGTTCAATGTGTGCTCGATCCAACCTTCCCAGCTGCTACAAACATGAAGCAGCAGTACAGTCTCTGGAGGAAGATGAGACTGTCTAAAGGGGAAATCTTGTTGCAATGGAAGGATTTCCTTGCTGTTGAAAAAACAGTCCTGGAGTGGGCCAATACAGATGACATTCTGGCGCTCCTGCAACCTGGGTTTATAACAATGCTGCAAGAATGATCAACAAGCACTACTGCTCAGGGTGCATTGGATAAAGGGAAGGGTAAAGCTCTTGCAGACTCTCACTCTGCAGAGTTGCCGATGAAAGCAGTAGAGAAAGTTGCTCAAATCTTCCTAGCCCCGGTTGCAGAGGCTGTAAGAAGGGACGATGACGTTGCATTTGCGCAAGAGCAAATCGACACTCTAGGAGTGGAGCAGGCTGAGGAGGCCATGCTGCAAGAGGCGCTACAAGCAAGTGTTAAGGAGACAAAGATGCAGCACACTCCTACGAGAATGCGGGGAGAAGCAAGCTCAAGTCATCCCAACTCAAACTCCTCCGCATATGAGCAAGTGGTTGAAGGCCTCTCCAACATAGTCACTCTTGACTCTTTGGAGGAGGAAGAGCCTCAACTGGTGGACTATGGTGATTCCCCAGTGCACATCGTTCTTGAAGCAGATGCAGATACTCAGGGGGAACCAACCACCATCATCAGAGATGTTCTCTCTGACATTGCTGAGATAGCCGATGATGCAACCACAGAGGAAGTTGCAGAGGCGGTACTCCCTGTACTGGCAGAGACAGCAGTACAACAAGCAGCCACCCAATCAGAAGCTGCTGAAGAAACAATAAGGGTGGACGCTGAGATTCTTGCAACAATCGAGCTTTCAGTACTGCATACAGTGGAAGCTGTAAGAAACCAACAAGAGCTGCAAGAACCCATTATTACAGCAGAGATTATCAAGGTAGCAGGACCGACCGAGGAGATAGGGTCCTTGCAGAAGACCTCAGACGAGGCTGTTGTTCAAACAACACTCTATGACGGTCAGAAGACCTCTGAAGGGACGACTGTTGAGACAATACCCTTAGAGGATGTTAGAAGAGAAGCTGAGGTAACCATTGCACAGCTAGAGACACCTCATATGGAGGTTGATGTTGATGCTGCTTCTAGCTCAAAAGAACCTGTCCAGGTTACAGCAGCAGAGGTTACTGAGGAAGCTGTAGTTGCTAAATTCCTCCGGAGGATGGCTGAACGCAACAGAGCTAAGTATGGAGATATTGGTGAAGTGTCAGCCACAACATCATCCGATGAGGAAGAAGTACCTGACAATAATCCCACCTCAAGAGGTGAGGACAAAAAAGTTGAACCAGAGGCTCCAAGGCAGGATGCAGGACAACCCTCAAGATCTTTAGTTCCTTATACTGCATCAGCTGCTGCCTCTCAAAGAAGGATTGAAGGCAAGACCCCTGATGAATCGGTTGACAGGGTAGTTGCTGCTGTTAGACACCTGATTCATGTTTTTCAGGATCATGAGTCTAACATGCTGCACAACTTGATGGTCGGCGCCCAGTTCCATGCTGAAACCATGTCCAGCTTCAAGAAAGATATTGAAGCACTGTCTGACATGATCAAGCATCACCTAAATGATAATGCTAACAGGCTGTACAGGGACAGGCTTCAAATGGAGAAAGAACTGAAGATAGAAGCTGCAAAAACGCAAACTGATGTCAAACTCTGCAAGAAACATGCGGAAACAGCATCAGAAAGATTACAGACTCACTCCCTGGTGATAAGTTCACTTCTGGAAAGTGCAGCCGATCAATCCAAAACAACCAGAAGTGTCAATGATAGATTGGGGAACCTGGAGCTGATCGTAGGAGAACTGAGGGACATTATGGTGAGTGCATTCCCTCAGTATGCCCAAGGGTCCAGGGAAGCCCCAGCACCTTCAAGAGGACTACGGTCTAAAGTGGTTCCACCTGCCCCTGCTCAACCCCCGGCTTTTGATGATGCCAAAAAGGGGGAAAGATTTCAAGATAGATACAGGAGCCATGGGGAGGAAGAAGAAGGTAATGAAGAAGATGATGACCAACCTCTAAGCAGGAGGAGAAAGAGGTCTGAATCATCTGTGGCTGCTGACACTCCTTCTCCCAAAAGATAGAGAAAAGATGATGAATGAGGAGCTGGTGGAAGTGCAGCTGCTGCAAGCAGACCAACAGCAAGCACCGCTGCACACAGCAATGCTGCAAGCAAAGATGCATCACCTCTCTCTTCTCAATATACAAAGAGAGGGAGAGAAAGCCAGCAGCAAGGCTCAAGAAATAAGATGAGCAGAGCCGAGGCTGAAAGGCGTCATAATGAGAAAATGGCTGCTCAAAAGGAAGAGAGAGCCAGAATTGTAAGAGAAGAATATGCCTGGATGCAAAGGCTTGGAGTGGTTGGTGAGAGGAGATTCTTTGATAAAAACCTTCGCCAATATCCTCCTCAAGATATCCCATGTCTTGACACGGATAACATATCTGCTGAAGTTTCAGTGCTGATGGATCAGAGGCCTGAAAGAGAAAACATGGCCTGGAGCTTAAACATCTTCAAGAAAGTGGAATTGCCTAAAGATAGGAATCCATCCTTTGAAGAAATTATGATGTACAAGAGATCCGAGTATCTCAGAAACTTCAAATATCTGTGCAAAAAGGGCAAATTCACTAGATTTCAAAACTGTCAAAATGCACTGAGAAGATATGAAGAGCTTGCTAGGGCTGGAGAGCTAGAAATCCAGAATCACTATATAGACCAAGTCAAGCAAGGCTATATAGTGCCGTACTGTGAGGACTTCTGGCTGAGATGGATTCAGATTCCAAAGATTAAGGAGAAACTTGAAGAATCCTATCAGGAGTCCATTCGAGACTGGTGGAAATGAGCAAGAGAAAGAGCAGAGCAAGAAGCAAGATATGCTGAAAGAAGACCTGATGAAACATCTACAAGGAGGTCACTGTTTCGGCAATGATCAAATCATATCTGATGTACTCAGGGTTAGATTTTAATCTTTCAAAGTCTATCTTATATGTAATCCTGATGATATATGATATATTGCGTTGTAAAAATTTCCTTCATGAACGAAATAATGTAATGGTTTTGTCATCATCAAAAAGAGAGAAATTGTTGGGATTTCTGTGCTTAGATTTTGATGAGACAAACCAAGATTATTACAGGAAGTTTGAGTACCCCATTTTTCATGATGTTTAAATGGAAAAACATAGACTAGATTTGAGTCTTGTTATAAAAACTGAAAGATCGAAAGTACACATGCATACAATGCTACATCGAAAAGGTTCAGAACGAAGCTGCTGCAAGAAGGCAGTTACAGCAATGCAGCAAAAGAAAGAAAGAACGGCGTACAACACTACTGTAAAAAGGTCTACGTTACAGCAGCACCGTGAAAGACGACCAGCTGCAAGCAGACCTAGGATACAACGCTAAACTTACTACTCAAACAGCGCCAATGATAAACAGAATAAGTATCTTGCAATCCGAGAAAGGATAAATACAGTACGAGGAAAGAAGATTCAGAGAAGGATTATAGAGCCGTTCGAGAAAAGATCAAAGTTGCAGACACGGAGCCAATGCCAAGACGCCATGTGGACTGACGCGCCGCAGAAAGTTGCGAGCCACTACCATCGCATTAAATGCTCCAGTATGAAAAGTCAAGTCGCATTAAATGCAAAGTCAAGTCGCATTAAATGCAAGCCATGTCTTTGATCAAGTACCTTTAAATTCAAAATGAGAGATATCTCCTTCAACGGATATCTTCTCTACAAGTATAAATAGAGGATGAGTGACCCTGAAGCTGACTACTGAACAACTGAAACGCTGAAGAACAAAAACATTTTGCACAGAAACTCTCAAGCATTCAAGCGATATTCTTTCAAGTCTACTCTCAGTTTCAGTCACTCAACCTTGTGAAGTGAAGCAAGTTCAAAGCAGACAGATCCTCTGAAGGACTCAGAAGCTCACTTCACCACACCAGTTGAAGAACAAGTCATATACTTTTAACCGTTGTTGTGTGCGTATGTTGTTTTAGGTGTCGAACAATTGATAGGAGAAATCCTTGTTGTTTGTATAGTTGTCTAGGTGTTAGACAACTTCCCTATGTGGGAGTGTGGAACCCTGTGTGGGTTAGGCCTTTAGAGTTTGCAGCTGCTGTGTGAACTCTGGACTCTAGTAGGTCGTTGCTTTGTAAGTTGATAGATTGTTAGGAGAGTCCTGTAATTCAATCTTGCTTAACAAAGTTCCTGCTCGGCGTAGCAGTTGAGTGGACGTAGAAGGCTTACACCACCTTCGAACCACTATAAGCCATAAGTGTTTTATCGCTTTCCTATCTGCGCTTTATCTTTCATATATCTATCTCTGTCATATGCATAAAACGTTTTGAAAATGATCATATTTGAGAAAACAGCCTTGTGTCCATAAAACCGTATTTATTCCGCTGTGTATAAAACTCTAAGTTACAGCGAGCAGCACTGCATCCTAGTGCTGTAAGCAGTAACTGACTGGCGCTGCAAGTTCAAGTAACTTGCAGAACAGTAAGTTTTAACAGATTTGCAAAATCGATCAAGGTTCATTCACCCCCCTCTGAACCTCGGACACCACTTGGGACCCAACAAAGCTGAAATATTGAAATTGCAAAAATTTTAAATAGAGTTTGAATTAAGATCATGTTCCACCACTATATATGATAGTAACCAACAACATGATTGCGTTTCAATATTCATATATATATATATATATAAAATAATTATCTTCTAAAAATAGAAATGACAAAAGTTTTCCCGCCCATTTTCACTTCCTAATATTAGAAATATTATTAAGTATTGTTTTTTTTGTATGTGTATATATGGTATATAATACTCTTCTATAATGGACAAAATCTTCAAATAAAAAATTTAACAAATTTTTCATTTTATAAACTTAGTAAGATTTATATTAATTATTTTTTATTTCCACAAGAAAACTAATTTAACACATCTAATGTGTTATAAATTTATTCTCATTTTGATTTGACATATGATATTTTATTAGTCAATTTATTATATTATTTCATGCAAGGACGAAAGTATCGGTATTAGTAGAAATATCAGTACCTTGATTTTACGGAAATATCGACGGATTTATCGATTTCTGTGGAAATATGGGACATTTTTTTTAAATATGGAAACTTTGTAAAAGAATTGAAAAATATGTGTAGTAATATATGAAGACAAAGTCTTGGGTGAGACCGTCTCACGGATCTCATTCCGTGAGACGGGTAGGGTCGGGTCGAACATAAAAATTATGTAATACTTTTGTGTGTGTTATGTAATACTTTTATATATATTAGGTAATACTTTGTATTATAGAATGCGTTTTGAGTTGAGTCAGACTATAAGAAAATATGTAATACTTTTATGTGTATTAGGTAATACTTTTATGTATATCAGGTAATACTTTTGTATTATGGGATAATGACCCGAATTGGGTCGGGTCGGGTCAACAAAAAAACGTGCGGATCCTAGGCGCCCAGGTGCTCTTCTGCGTGAATTGTATAATATGTAATACTTTTGTGTGTATTAGGTAGTACTTTTATGTATATCATGTAATACTTTTTGAAAATATCACATAACTTAATATCATGTAATACCTTTATGTATATGAGGTAATACTTTTATGCGTATCATGTAATACTTTTGTATATATCATGTAATACTTCGATCCAACCCTACCCGTCTCATGGAATGGGATCCGTGAGACGGTCTCACACAAGACCTACTCATATACGAAATATTATAACTAACATTAATATATATATTGAACTTAAAATTACAAATAAAATGATATATTTACAATAAATATAGAGATACACTAATATTATATTCAGCATAATCCTTTTATTAAATTTCTGAAAAATTAACTAAACTTAATTAAATTATGAGAGGAACCTAAATGCTAGAGTACTAATTTATTTTAAATAATTTAACTAAATTTATATAAAGTAATTGTTTGCTCCACTTATAGACAAAAATATAGATATATAAAAAGAGAAAGATAAATAACTCAATTTTAATAGATATCCTTCAAATACACTATAAAAAGATTCATAATAAAAAAAAAATCACTTAAACTAAATTAATAATGAAAAAAAAAAAAGGAATCATCATCATTTTAGGAAGGAAAAAAATGGGAAAAAAAAAAGAAAAAAGAAAAACACACAATACAGCGTCACTGGAAGAAAAAAAGGAAAAGAAAAAAAAAATAAATCAGCACGTGCAATTGTATCACCAACAATATTCGATATATCGCGATATTTTGATCAAAATCGATATATTCACGATATTTCGACGATATATAACGATATTTGCAGCCTATTATTATTTCGGTAGCTTCATTTTAGCGATATTTCGATGATATTAACTTAATATCATGTAATACCTTTATGTATATGAGGTAATACTTTTATGTGTATCATGTAATACTTTTGTATATATCATGTAATACTTCGATCCGACCCTACTCGTCTCATGGAATGGGATCCGTGAGACGGTCTCACACAAGACCTACTCATATACGAAATATTATAACTAACATTAATATATATATTGAATTTAAAATTACAAATAAAATGATATATTTACAATAAATATAGAGATACACTAATATTATATTCATCATAATACTTTTATTAAATTTCTGAAAAATTAACTAAACTTAATTAAATTATGAGAGGAACCTAAATGCTAGAGTACTAATTTATTTTAAATAATTTAACTAAATTTATATAAAGTAATTGTTTGCTCCACTTATAGACAAAAATATAGATATATAAAAAGAGAAAGATAAATAACTCAATTTTAATAGATATCCTTCAAATACACTATAAAAAGATTCATAATAAAAAAAAAAATCACTTAAACTAAATTAATAATGAAAAAAAAAAAAGAAATCAGCATCATTTTAGGAAGGAAAAAAATGGGAAAAAAAAAAGAAAAACACACAATACAGCGTCACCGGAAGAAAAAAAGGAAAAAAAAAAGAAAAATAAATCAGCACGTGCAATTGTATCACCAACAATATTCGATATATCGCGATATTTTGATCAAAATCGATATATTCACGATATTTCGACGATATATAACGATATTTGCAGCCTATTATTATTTCGGTAGCTTCATTTTAGCGATATTTCGATGATATTTTGCCGAAATATCGTGATATTTTCTTCCATGATTTCATGAAACTGCAAAATTCAATCCTACGTAATTAGTATTACTCTCATTTCTTAATATTAGAAAAATCATTTTTTTTATATTGTCTCATTTATCTTTTTTTTTTCTAACAAAAAATAACTTTACATATCTTATGTGTTATAGATTTAGTCCCGTGAACATTGATTTTTTTTTTTAACATATGATATTTTATTAGTCAATTCATTAATGACAGATATTATATTAATCAATTCATTATATTTTTTCGTGAAATTGCAAAATTTGATCTTACATAATTAATATTAATCTCAAATTATGTAAGTTTTTGTTTTTATGCATATTAATAACCTCTTAAAAATATATCATTAAAATAAATTATATATATTAGAATATCTTGATATAAATTAATAATAGATTATAATATCATCTGGTTGCATCGTCAATCAATACTATATATAAATATAATTTATAACCAAATTATCATTTTTTTATTCTAATCAATTTGATAGACGACATTTCAATTTACCGAAATTTGATATATCAAATAATAAGAATTTTGTTATATTATTGCATCATTAAAAAAATGATCTCACGTGATAATCTAAATAAAATATTATATAGGTTAGTTAGACAAATAAAATTACTCAATTTTTGATATGTTATTGAAATGATCTAAATAAGTAAATGACTAAATGAGTACTTATTATGTTGCTAAGATACCAAAATCTATGGACAAATACACACATAATATATATATATATATATATATATATATATATATATATATATTCATAAAATATGTATCTAAATCTAAAAATCATGTTTACTTTATATTTGAATAATTTTTTTATTATTGTTTGTATTTACTTTATATTTTAAAATCATATATTTTTTTTAATTTATTCAATTAAAAACAAAACATATCACTAGTGGTTTTCACAATCTAATGTTACCACCTTATATATTTAGGACATTTTTAAAAATCAGAAATAATTTCTATATTTTCATAATAATAAGTAATTTTCCTAATCTAATCATCACATTTATCAAATTTATGAATTTAGTAAAACAATTTTAAATCTATATAATATTTTATCAAAAATTTAATATATTATTTTATTTATTTTATATTTTTAAAATCATATATTGTTTTACTCAAGAAAACTACAAACAACGAGATATATTATAAAAATAGCATTACTATAGATAGTTTTCTCAATCTAATATTCATATCTTATAATTATAAATTTAGGAAATATTTATAACCAGAACACCTTTTTAAAAATTGCGTAAATATAAAGAGTTTTCTAAATTTAATCTTATTATTTATAATATTTAAAACTTTATGAAATCGTTTGTGTTTTATGTAGCATTTGTCATTTTTATATTATTATTATTTTTATATAAATCTAAAAAATGAATAATGTTGAAATCAAAAACTTTTATGAACATATTTTTATATTATTATTTCCTAAGCATTAACATAAATACTATATAAAACCAATTTCTATAACTTTGTTTTACAAACATTTTGTAAAAGAGAAATTATGATTTAAGTCATTTGAAATTATTTTTTAATGGTATGTTAAATTTTGAAATTTACTTTTGGAATATAAGACATTATCACAATTTTACACTCATTATGAAAATGTTTGAATAATTTTTTCTAGATTAACTATGACAAATACAATTATTGAAGTAGTTAGACAACATATGATGAATAAATAAAATATTTAAAATTCATAAATTATATGATATTAGATTAAAAGAAATGATTTGAAAAACTATATTGTTTTTCATGATCAACATTTTTATATCAAAAAATTACAACAGTTGAAATTTATATGTCCATACATCAAATGAGTATCAATGAGATTAAAATATTCTTAAGAACTTGATTTTTTTGTCAATATCAAAATATTTGAATTTTATGACCATGCATCAAATGGGTAACAAATTAAATTGAAAGTAATCTCAAGAAATTTATTGTTTTTCGTGTTCAACATATTCATATCAAAACAATAAAATAGTACTCCATCCGTTTCAAAATAAGTGTCGTTTAGAGTTTAAATTTTATTTCAAATTAAGTGTCAATTTAGGCTTTTATGCAATTTTATTCCCAAATGATCATTATTAATATTCATTAGCTAAAATATATATATATAGTGATTTAATGTGATACTTTTTATGAAATTAATTTGATTCTCTTTCAATTTTGAATCCTAAATTCCTTGATTAGATAAGGATATATTTGTCCAATTTTTATGATCCTTAATCTATGACAAAAAATCAAATCAACATTTATTTTAAAATGGAGGGAGTAAAATTTATATTTATGTGCATCGCACGAGACATATACTAGTTAAAGAAACATCAACTCGTATTGGAAAGTCATTCCAATACCAAAAATTTGAAAATTAAAGAAACTAAGAAAGAGATGTTGCGAAAAAGTCTGGGACAACCTATTCTTGTTTTACAAGCACTAGAAACAAGGAAAAAAAGAGTGTTTAGCCGAAGCTAATAACACTCTATTGATAAAACAAACAGTACTAAGAATGTCAAACTAATGTTTCATATCAGTGGACAGTTTTGACCACCCAATACGGATAATACTATAACAATTCAACCCAAACAAATATACCATATCAATGTTAGGGACATAAAATGTACAATAAGTATTATAATAATCATGATTTCAGATTGAATCATGTGTGAAGATCCTCATTTATAGATAAATTCCGAGTCAAGAAGATGACTATAATTTTTAATTAGAAGATGGTAAAATGAGTTCTACATAAAATAGTATGAACCATACATGCTAATCTACATAGAACGATGATGATCTAATCCCATACATCTCAATCTAAAGCGGACAACACCACATCAATTCATGCGGATTGAACAATATGATATGAATATATAATTTGATATGACCTTTGTATATTGACCTGAATTTAATGAGAAAGCTCAAAAATAAATTCTTATGAATTTTATCCAAAACGAACCACATGACATTAATATGAGGATTGAGACCTCATCAAAGCCAACCAATACAATTCATTTTCCCAATACCACAAATTTTAAAAGTCAGGTAAGATAATTTCGTGAATTAATTTCATTATGAAATTCTTAAATCTACGGTATATCATAAAAAATGGTTTAAGTTTGTAAGAAAAATGGAATGGAAGTCGATGTACAACATCGTTGGAATTCTACATATTATATGTTTTAAGATTCTTATAATACTAGACACATGCTTTGTGAATTTTATCAAGAAAATCCACATAATAACATTGTTTTATTTGAAAATTTTTGGGATGCATGTTTTAATTTAATTCAACTTTTAAAAATTTTTGAAGAGGCAACTAGAGAATTATCCGATTGTTATTATCCTACTTCTCCATTAGCTTTAGATTATTATGTAAAAATTGCTCTTATTTTGAATGAGTATTCAACATGTCATATTTTAAGAAACACAATTATAGTGATGAAAGCGAAATGGTTAAAATATTTTCACGAGATACCCAATTTATTTTTATATGCTAAATTATTAGATCCTAAAATTAGAGAAGATGACTTAGAAGAATTATTGAAAATGTATTATAATGCATTGTTCCCACATTTGTTATTGGGAGAATATGATGAAGTTGATTATGTTACTAATCCTATTGAAGTTGTTGGTAGAGCTAAACATAACTTATACAAATTGTTTAAAGAATATAAAGTAATGTTTGGTGATTCTAGTGATGATGTAGTGGATAATCAAAATATAGGAGGTAGTAGTCATTCCTCTTCTTCATCTAATTTTGTTGCGGCTCCAGCTTTTAGTCAATTTTACAATTTTTATGATATTAGAACACAAAAACGAGTTAGAGGTTCTAACCCTTGTCAAGAATTAGATTCATATTTAGGTGCTACTTTTGAACAAATTTTATTTGAAAATCCTATGGATCTATTGAAGTGGTGGTCAAGAACGACTACCATTTATCCTTTTCTAACAATTATTGCAAAAGAAATTTTTGCAAGTTCCGCCTCAACCCTTGCCGTAGAATATGCATTTAGCAAAGAAGGTGATATGTTGAATTCAAGAAGATCAAAATTGACAAAAGAGAATGTACAAAACATAACTCTTCTTGAAGATTGGGTGAGAGCAAATAACCGTCAACAACATCTTGATTTGTCGTATTTAGACGACGTGGAGATGACACGTATGAATACGATTCAAACACATCCTCCTCCGCCGGAACCAACGTCGACAAATGAAGGTAAGTTTAGGTAAGAGTTAGAGAACTATATGAGCTTTGATTCTTTCGTTTTGACAAGGATATGCAGACAATTTCATTTTAAGTTTGAAAGTTACACTTTCAATTTTAGAATGAAACTCAAGCTCTTTCAATTTTTATTTTCCTCTTCTTCAATTTTTTTTATACAAAGATGAAAAGATTGTAATTTTTTAACTTCAAGTCTTCAATATTGTAGTATGATTCATCATAATATATTGAGTTGTAATATTTTTTTATTTCATAATTGTAATATGTTTTATTGTCATTTTTTGAAAATTTTAAATTGTAATGTTGTACTTGTACTCTTAATGATTGTATTTTATTAAATATGTAAATTGTATTTTATTAATTTAAAAATTATTTTACTTAGTTTAGACCTAAGAATTTATTAGAAATCTAAAATTATTGCACAAAAATTCAAAATGCAAAAAAAAAAAAAAAACGACCCGGTAGCATGCCTAGTGTCCCTGTAGGCTGGTTGGGTCGCACAACATTACCAAACAGAAGGTTCGGTCCGGGCCGTGTCCCCGGGCGCACGGGCCGTGCAACAAAAATAAAAATAAAATAAAATAAAAAATGGGTTGGAACCGCCGGCTCCAATTGAACCAGCGATTTTCGAATCGAAACCGGAACCTATAGTCCAACGATTCGGTTTCGATTCCACCTCACCGATTCAGAACCGAAACCAACGGTTCCAACCGGTTGAACACCACTAATTGACAACATCAACATTTTGTGCTTCCAACTTCAATTTATTTCCTTGTCGTTTCAAGGAAATCATGCTGCGCTTTTCTAGTTATTATGTTGTAGACAATCAATTAAAACTAGCATTTGTAATCCACACTTAAAATAAAATAAAATATGAAAATATTATAATGACTTAAGTAGACAACTTTTAATATGTTCATTGATATTAATAATAATGATTTCATCTTTTTTAATTATGAAATATGAAATTAATATATATATATACATCAAATAGATAAAAAAAATGCAAATCTTTATGTATTTTTACGATTTTGGCCAACTTTTTTAACTTTGTCAATTTATTCATGAATTTATAAATTTATAAATTAATTATAATTTTAGCCAATTATAAAATTTATTCAAAATAAGATGATGTATCACCTTTATGATGTCATATGGTGCGACGTCTGCACAAGTTCATCTATCTAACCTGGCAACCCATCTCATCTTATCTTGTTGGATTGTTTGGGGATCTCTCTCTGTTTTTTTTTTTTTTTTCCAAAACAAATGATTTAAAATTATATAATTTCTTCCACAAAACAGTTTTCCCCCTTTCATATAACCCCTCGATATGTGAGGCAAAAGAGCTGTTTTGGCTTTGGATAAGTGCGATTTTCAATTGTTCCACTGATTTTTTATCAAAAAATGGGGGAAAAATATGCTGCTCTGCTTTACATTTCGAGATTGTTAGTGGTGGAGAGGTATTTTCAATGTATAAAAACAAAAGTAGAAAACAAATTGGATAATTATGTTAGATGATGTGTCATATAATTCTGCTTACTTGTCTGACATGTTATTTATAAATCACTTAATTTTGACTGATATTTAGAATTAGCTAAAATTACAACTAATTTATAAAATCATGGATAAATTCATAAAATTAAAAGAATTAACTAAAATAGCAAAAATCTTCAAATTCTAAAATTACAACTAATTTATAAAATTATGGATAAATTGACAAAATTAAAAAATTGACTAAAATAGCAAAAACTTCCAAATATTTGGATTTTTTTTTGGGCTGTTTGGCCAATGGAAAATGCTGATAAGAATTGGGTCTCATATTACATTTATGGCCTACATAATTGGGCTTATTTCTGTTAAATATTACTAAGATTGAAATTTAAATGTGAAATTTGTTTTATGATGTCAGAATACCATTATGTTATGTTTGGCAAGGTATTAATTTTAATTCCTTGTTCTTTTATTATTTGTGGGCAAACAATTATAAATTAAAAAGGAAAAAAATCATGCTCTAAATGAAAAAAAAAAAAAAAAAAAAAAGGGATAATTGAGTATATAGTTTCATTGATATAGTTAATGACTTGGAATATAATGACTTTGCTGAGATTCCCATGAATGTGAGATAAAGTGTGTGAAAAAACCCAACATATCCAACACAAGACAAAATGAGAGGAGCCAAAATCTAAGTTTAAATTACTGCACCATTTTGTTCTGGAAAACATATGGTAAAGCTAGAAAACAAGATAATATGTATAAACAACTAATGTCAAAATTACGGAAACAAAAACTAATCAATCACCACATCATGGTTTTATTGATCGTGGAGAAATCAAGCTCTCGACATAAAAGTATTTACCATAAATTGGAGAGCCGAGCTGTACAGGATCATCTAATTTAACAGCATAACACATGATTCGATAAGTAGACAACATGTCTTTAGATAAATACATCAACTTTGTCCAGGATTCTTGAACACCATATTCTTTCATTACCCACAGTTCTAAGTGGGCTCGCATGGCAAACATTGCAGAAAGACATCCATCCACTTGTCCCAGTACATGCAAGAAACACATATTAGTGATATCAGGTATCGCAATCCTTCCAACCGTCACATTCCTATTAGTGATTTCATCAGGTACCGCAATCCTTCCAACCGTCTCATTCCGCAAATCATATGTTATAATTATATGCTGACGATCCTTATTATAATGTGCAGGCCAATGCACAGTACGATGGACAAGGGTCCCTATTTCTTCAAACTGGCAATAGTTTTTGTAGATGTTGAATGACGATTTCCAAGTATCGGTATCAACGTATAACCTGATGAGGTGGACGTGAGAATCAGTCCCTAAAATGAGCTTATACTCACCATTATCATACCCAAACCAACAGCTATAGACGGGCTGTTGGGGTCTTTTTATAGGTACATATTCTGTTTGACGCAAAGCTGGATTCCATAACAGAACACCACTTGCATACTTGTTGTTGTGTAGAGGCCATAGACATACCAAACCATTACAGCTGCCATAAGATATTCCACATAACATTGTCCAGACATCATCTGCTTCTTCTCCTCCATGCCGCTTAACACAAGAGAGGTAGGTTTGTCTGTTGATGTGGAAGATCCTCAAACTTCCCTGCTGCTTAAGACAAAGGTAGTTAAGTTTGTTGACACGGATGGCCCTCAAACTCGACTTGTTAAGATGGAGACGAATGAAATCATCGTTGCAAATGAGGCTGGATATGAGGTCAAGAAAGGCTTTGGAAACACATTTTAATCGTATCAGCTCTTTCACACTAAGTCCTGATAGGATTTCCATCAGGATATCCAAACTCAAGTACTCCATCTGCACAACAATATCAATAATCACACTAAATTAACAATATCAGATATATTCTATTATGTTGTTCACTGTTTTGTGAGTGATCCTGCGAGAATCAATTATTTTAAAAGCTTAACAAAATGTCATCTTTAAAATTCCAAAACATGTGGATGTGTGCGTGCCTCTTCTTAAAAAGATAGAAAAACATGTTAGTATAACATAATCTTATTCATAAAAGAATACAATTCCAGAATAAATTCATTTAGTAGCAAAAATTTGATAAAATCAAGCACACAAATACAAGCAACTATGCAAAACAGATCCATGTCATTTTTATTTTATTTTTGTTGAACAAAATCGATCAATAAAAATATTTCTGAAAGAAAAGCCTCTCGAAAAAAGTGTTAAAAAAAAAAAAAGCTCAAAACCACATAAAAATTTCAGTTAGTACATAATATTCTACTTTCTTACACAATCTTCCACATGTTATTTCTTGGAAAATTTATTGGAGACTTAACTCAAATTCAGAATAAAATTGCCCAGAAAGTGGAAGTGGCCAACGAAGATCTCCGACTTGAAAAGAGAACCCATGCACACACAATTTATGCAATTTTATATTAACGGCTTGAAAAGAGAACCCATGCACACACAAGATCTCCAACGTTAGCAATTTATGCACACACAACAACACTTAGAAGGAAAACAAACGTACAAATGTCTCCTCTGAACAATATATCAAATGTGGACAGCTTCCATATTACTAACAGCCATGAAAAAAGTTGAACCTTTCAAGGTATGGGGATATTCCAAATCCATGTCAAAACAAAAGAGTATGAAAAGGGATATACAAGACAAGGCACACGAAGACTCTTCTAAAAGCCTTCAAATATCCACCACCCCTTCTATCAACCTCACCCCTCTGGACTATCAAGCAATGCATAGAGATCCTCAAGTTCAGTATCTTTAAGATTACGACAAAGCAAAAGCTTCCATAACCTATGATTAATAAAGCTAACTTTAGGTTACAATACCTTGATCAGAGCCTCGAGAATGCTTTTCGCCTGATCGAGGTTGCGTAACCTGAGGAAAGTAAATGAAAAACAAAATAAAGTGATCAAGTGTGCCACAGAAAAATAGACAAATTAATAAGTGGACAGGAATTTCAGATTTACGAGTTACAACTCAAAGTGCTTAGCTTTAAATTGCAAATTGATCTACTCTTAACCAGTGGCTTCCAAGCTCATCAACTATCAGTGGTGTGAACCTTACTTGACAAATTTATTAATGACCAGAAGAGGGAAAGTGAAGTAACTATAGGAGTTAGCAACTTAAGATGAATGGCTCAGTATGAAAGTTGATGGCACAAATTTTCAAGAAAACGAATCATGTTTCATTTGAAAGCATTATAACATTAACAAGCAGACATGATTCAATACATAGGAGTCAGATGTAATATCTGCTCTCCATTTGCAACCTTTGTTAACCAATTTTGGGAGTTAATGGTCCATTGGAGGCTCTATTGAATGCAGGAGAGAACTACATACTCACAAAATACTAGATTTTCAGATCAAACATATCTATGCCACAAACAAGATTTAGAATAATAACAAAAACATACAAGACGCCATACAATCAAATCAAAATAGCAATGTATGTCTAGCCATAGATTGTTTAAAGTCTTTTCTATATCTGATCTAGCTAGGAATTGGGCATTGCAATGTAGCCAAAATATCTTTCTAGGAGATCAATATCTCCTTATCTGTTTCTGGACCAAGATCTAGGTAGGCATGATTCATCAACAGCAAATTACCAATCAATACCCAAAACAAATCCCCAATAAAATTAACCACTAAATTAATGCAAACAAAGATACAAAACGAAAGCGATAGTGAAATAGATTAAGATAAACATAAACATCCAAACGGAAACGGCACCTTAAAAGAGAAGATTAGTGCTCCGATAGATTAAATTAAGAGAGAAGGAAACGGCACATCGAGTGACCCGATAGATTTAATTTATAGATGGAGAGGGGGAGTAAGAAGGGAACGACATATATATAAATATGTGGGAGTTAGCGTTTTTCTTGGGCCGTAAGATCAAATCAGATCCGACGGACTGAAATAGAAACGATTGGTGCCTTAGTGCTTCGATGGAAATTCTTCAAATTAGTAATCCATGTGCACCAACAATACTCTTTTATAAATAATCATACTGATACAGTATTTGTTATTAAATTTTATTTAATAAAGCCCATAAAGATGTAAAAATATAAGGCAGAGGCCCAAAACAAAAACAGCCCACAAAGGCTTCAAAATTAAGCGAAATCCAAGTCCTAGAAGCCCAACAAGAAACCCAAAAAACAAACCAAACCAAAGCCCGTCAGAAACAAAGCTTGGATCCCATAGACAAAGCAGTCGCCCCTTCTCATTAAAGATTAAAATTGAAATGTAGAAATCATTAACTACTAGGTTTGGACTCGTGCTTCATAATTATCTAATTTTTATTTAATAACTAGTATTCTTTCATAATTTTTATTGATCTATTTATAGGTATGATATTTCTTTCTATATCCTTAAAATAATATTTTATTGTTAATAGATAGTTCTTAACAATGTATGTGGTGCGGTCTGGTCTGACCGGTTCAACCGCAAACCGATCATTGTTTCGATCTTTTATACATTAAAAATCGAAGGTTTAACCACATAAAACCGGTTATAAAACCAGTCAAATCGAATATGAAAGTCTTTTATAATATTATGATGATATTAGATGTAATTGATCCGGATCAAATTGACCCATTTAACACTACTCTTAAAAAAATTAGATGGAAAGTAAAACAATTTAAGACACAATTATAGATTATGATATAAAGAACAATAAGAAAAATATGACAAAAAATAAAATGATAAAAAAGAGTGGACTCCGGTTCCGTCTTAAAGAAAAAAGAAAAAAAAAAAAGAAGAAGAAGAAAGAAATTAAAAAAGACAACAAATCTCGAAGACTTTAGAACCCAAATTTCAGAAAATATTTCAGGAGAAGTGTTTCCAAAGAAAAGCTTCATCTGTGGGTAATCCTTATTCTGGTTTCTTTTTTTCATATTTGTTTTCTTGTTTTTTTGTTCAATCTGATTATCATTTAGAAGTTGTAGTGAAGAATATTGTTTGCAATATTCTCTTTGAGAAAAAAAAAAAAAAAAAACTGTAAAAAATGAAGTAATGTTTCAGATTTAGGTTGACTTTGTTAGGTATATGTAGAAAGGGGCAGTTTTTTACTCACTTTTATTGATCTTGTTGTTTTTAGCTTGCTTCTACACTTCACTGTTGTGAATTCTTCTTACACCCAATTTTTATTTATCTTTAATGATAGATATTGTCTCATAATTAATATTTACAAGATTGATTTACTCTTTGAGCAATGTTACATTATTCTTGAATTATTTATATGCTATCTCGGTTGTACTTGTGATGATTGTTGAATATCATGGTTAAACAAGAGTTCTTTTGTTGGTTTAAGTTTAACAGCAATCCAAGATGGCAGAAGGTGCAGTGTCATTCCTTCTGAACCATCTCTCTGTGTTGCTCGACGAGGAATGACACCTACTCGGAGGACTCAAACGAGAAGTTGTGTACATCCAAGATGAAATGGTGCAAATGAGAGAGTTTCTCAGAGTTGCTGATGCCAACGAAGAAAGCAATGGCAACCTCAAAGAATGGATTAGACAACGAAGATGTTCTGGACAAATATGTGCTTCGATTTGGAAGACATTGTGGATACATGGGAAGTTTTTATGCTTCAATTAGGAATTTGAAAGCTAGGCATCATATTGCATCTGAAATCCAAACTATTAAGTATAGATTAGAAAATGTTTCCAAAAGTCAGCAGAGATATAGAGAATTGTTTGATGTCGTGGATCGTGGTTCTAGGTCGAAAAACTAGTGGTTTGATGGTGGAGGCAATGCCCTGTTTCTGGAAGAAGCTGATGTTGTAGGGATTGAAGAGCCAAAAGAACGGCTTATTGAGTGGATTGGATCGATGGATGATGGAATCAAAGTGATTTCAGTGGTGGGAATGGGAGGTTTGGGTAATACTTTCGTTAAAAAAGTGTACGATGATGAGTCGGTGAAGAGGCGTTTTTATCAACATGTTTGGCTCGTTGCTTCGGACTACTCGGATGTCAAGCATATCCTTGCAAACCTTGTCAAGAAACTTGTCGAAGAAATGAAGAAGCCACCACCTCAAGGGCTTGAAGAAATTAGTGTTGATGAAATGAGAAATTTCGTTTACGAGTTTCTTAAGGATAAAAAGTACATAATTGTTCTTGATGATGTGTGGAATATATGTATATGGGAAGCTATCCGATTTGCACTTCTGAAAGGAGGTGCCCATGGTTGCGTCATTGTCACCACACACTTTAACAATATAGGCAATGTTGTATGCACTGAGACGAATCATGTCTACAATTTGCACCCTTTACCTTTGCAAGAATCGGAGGCGTTGTTATACAGAAAGGCATTTCCGAAGAAACCATGCCCTCCTTATCTAAGAATATTTGCGGAGAGTATTTTAAGGAGATGCCAAGGTTTGCCACTAGCTGTTGTTGTAATGGTGGGCTCTTAGCGACGAAGGAGTATAATGTTGAAGAATGGGAAATGTTTAATCGGAGTCTTGATCATGAGTTGGAAGATGGGAGCCTACAAGTATTATGGAAAATACTCTCGTTAAGTTACAATGACTTGCCTTACTATCTCAAGTATTGCTATTTGTGTTGAGCATCTTTCCAGAAGATAACCTGCTGGAGAAGAAAAAAATCATTCGGTTGTGGATAGCCGAAGGATTTATTCAGCCGAAACAACAGAAGACCATGGAAGAAGTAGCGGTTGACTATCTGAATGAGCTTTTTAGCAGAAGTCTGATTCAAGTGGCGGAGAGAAATACTGATGGAAGAGCAAGAGCATTTCGTATCCATGATTTGCTAAGAGATTATATCATTTCAAAGTTGAGATAACATAACATTTTGACTATATGCAACGGTGGGAAGACTCAATGGCCTGGTAGAATTCAGCGCTTTGCAATTCAGAAATCTTTCAGCTTCTCTCAAGAAACGTACAACTTTGAGTGTCTTCGTTCTTTAATATTGATGTGCTCTGAAAATACGGACCTTGGGATAATCAATAAGTTGGTGAGCAAATGTAGGCTTCTGAAGGTGTTGGACTTGAGAGCGGCTCGACTGGAAACGATCCCAGATGGAGTTTTCAAATTATATCATCTCAAGTATCTATGCTTGAGGAGCACATTGTCAATACGTGCATAAGATGGGCGTCTCGTTTTACACTACACAAAGCTGTAAGACTCTATGCAACGTTGGTAGTTGTTTGTTGTTCCTAGTAAAACTTTGTTGTATAGATGCAAACGAAAGTGATGGCGTTAAAATGGTGAGAGGATAGGGAAGCTAACACGTCTTCGGAGATTAGTGATCATAAAGCTGAGAAGCGAAGATGGAAAGGTGCTTTGCTCTTCCATTGCTAAGTTATCCAATCTTCGCTCGCTGAGAATTGATTTCGTCCAAGGAGGTGAAAAATTAGACATAGACTATCCTGTCAGGTTGCCACTTTTAAGACGACTAGATCTGATGGGGTGGTTAGAGAGAGTTCCTCATTGGATACCGTCTTTGGAAGGCCTTACGACCCTAAATCTATATTGGAGCAGATTGAGTGAGGATCCACTGAACTCTCTTCAGAGTTTTCCTAATCTGTCGTACCTCAGCATTCATGGCACCTATGTTGAGGGATTGAGTTTCAAAGCTCAAGGATTTAAAAGCTCAAAGAATTGTGGTTAGGAGAGTTGAAATTCATGAAATGGATGATAGTGGAGAAAGGTTGTATGCCGATTCTTGAAGAGTTGAATGCACAAGATTGCCCTATGCTGATGCAGCTTCCTCAAGGACTCGAGCATTTGATCAATCTTGGATATGTAGATTTTGGAAATATGAGTAATGAATTTGTGGAAAATGTTGTTGAAGTGCAACGAAATGAAGGGGCTAATTGGAGGCTTGCTTTTGTGAGAGTTAGTTTCATCAATGTGATAGATGATGGTCCGTGGAGGTTTCATTTTGCATTCTAGTTAGATAAATAAAAAGAGAGGCAGCATATATGAGAATGTGGTTTTATTATAATGATGAAATTAGGAAGACTTTTTCAAGTCTGATGATGGAGAAGGCATTGATTGTTGCATGGAATTCATTTCACCACAAAATATTGCAGTTAGGTCCCTCTGTTTCCTTCTATAAATCTATTAAAATCTTCTATAAATCCTAAATTAATATGTTTTGTTTACTGTTATGCAGTATTCCTGTTTTATTCATTGGGATCCTGATAGTCATATCCAATTTGATGAAAGTGCTACTCGTTTTCTCGTCCCACTTGTGTTCTTGCATCTTGCACTTCAGTATCACTTTAAGCTATTTGTTTTGCGCATTTAAGACCTTTAATTGACTGCTTATATTAACTTTCTAGCATTTGTACACTTGTTTTTTGCTGTGGATCTTCAAGCAATGCTGTCTTTTTCCTCCGAAATAATGGGAAGGATGTCTGAATGGTCGTGTGGTGTGGTGTTGTGTTGCAGGATGATTATAACAGATTATTGGGTGGTGATATTCACTTTGATTTCTGCCATCTTAGATGTGTGATAATTGGTGCTTCTCTATTTCCTGTAAGAAGAGTAGACATCATCATATTGACTTCTCTGTTTCCTAATATAATTATTTTTGTGAAAATCAGATTTACATTTGGTGTGGGTTTTGAATCTTCATCTGGAGTATTTATAGATGAAAAGTTGAACATAGAATCATTTCAATTATGAAAGACCAATTTGTTTTACTATAAATCCGGTATTTATTTTAAAATTAGAGATCTTCTTTGAGTGTGAGAATCAATTTTGAATTGGAAAATCGGATATGTGATTCTAATAGAATTGTTGGAATACATAGAATCCGATATCAGGTGTATTTATTACAAATTTGGTCTATAAATCCAGGTGAATTTTCATCTTCAGAATGTTCATTTATGACACCTTTATGTTAAACAACTGTGTTCGAATTACTGAGATTAATAGACTTCTAAATTCGTTTTGGTGCATGTTGTTAATATTTTTTGTGTTTGAGAGTTATATGATCATATTGTTTGCTGTTTGAAATTTGAATCTGTTTAGTTGTTTTAGCAGTGATAAGCAGGTATACAATTTCCGATGAATCGTGCATAACCATGGTTGTCATTCCCATAAAGGGACTGTACATGGTTGATGCTTACAAGCACCTGAAATATTTTGAGTAGAGATATGGAAAAGCGTAGACAAGATAATATGGCTGTTTAGTACTCTCAAAATAGTACAGCCTTATCTGTTTTTACAAATAATTTTCTTTTGTTGCAGTGGACGTTGTCGTGGGATCAGCTGCATGGCTTGGAAAAGGACTTTCATGCGTTTGTGCACATGAGAGAAGAGATAGTGATGCTCGACCATCATTCGATTCAACAACTGCACAGGTAATATTGTGCTGGGTAATTTCGAATTTTTTGTTCTCGTTGGCTAGTTAATTGCAGCTCTCATCTCATCTCTTGAACTGACATTGTTTATCCTCTTTCCTGCCTAAACTACTTCTAGTTCCGTTTCTTGACCTTCACATTTTAATAGATTATTCTCAATACAAATGTGAAAGAAGCATTTTGTTTAAGGCACTGCACTGAAATTATTCAAGTTGAGTAATGAATTAGACCGAATTACCTGTATGAACATGAAGTGGAGAGAAGGTGTCTTCTATGTCTTGTAAAAATTTCTATTACACTTCTGTAATCTGTTTCAAGTTTAATTGAAAATGAATTTTTGAGTTTGATTTATATGCTATAATAATATGGACATTGAGATGTGACAGCACATTTTTGTTGCGTTCTCCCTAGGTGAGATAAATATTCAGGTAATCAACTTAAAAATATTGACAAGACTAGTTTTAATTAAAGAAAATTCAAATTTGATTTTAATTTGGATGTCTATGCTTATGATGTTAAAACTTGTCTGGCAGTTGAGCAGATTTTTCCTTGTATGATGTAGTCTCAACTCCCAAAGTCCAAATCTCCTCTTTACAGTTTGCTTGTTGTTTCCTGCATGCATACCTGATATTTAAACTACATATTGTGTCAGGAAGAATGTTTAGAGAAGCTACAAATTCGGTTAGATGTTGCCTACAATAGCTCTATTCCCAAACATCAGGTATACTTCATGAAGCTACTCAGCCTATATCACTAGTATATGCCTGAGGTCTCACTGCAAGTGACCGGGCGTTGTGGGAGTACCCATTTGAACATCACATTTATGCTAATTCTGATGCTTGATCTTGAAGCAGGTGACTTGTTCAATGTTATCGTTATGAGATGAAAGTGTTAACATCCACAGTTAATAATTTCGTTGTTTCTTTCTAAAATAGATCTGAACCTCCAAATAATTTGTACAAGCAGAACTAGCTGCAATCTCCATTCTGCAGTTTCATTCCATGTTTTTCTATTTCTATTAATCAGGTTAAGTGGAAAACAAACTTGTGTATTTAATCATCAGTTATTGAGACAAATCAGGTTAAGTTACTGTATTCTTTCCATGTCTTGCTTGGTCCAGAAGGTGTATGTGTGCAGTTAGAAATGCATTTTCGTGTGTTTGAATCAAGTCTTTTCATTTATTGACTGTGATCACTATGCCGATCTTTGCTAGCTCAAAATATCAAGGCATCTAGGAAAAAAATTATATAGATTTTTTGATGGTATGTTTAGTTTAGAAATTTTATTTTTGGAGTAATATACAATAATATCAATATTTTAAGTTCATTGTGAATAAGTTGTTGAACATATATTTGCACAAGTATTTTCAGCCCAATTGTGACAAAAAACAATTAGTAAAATAGTCAAACAACATATGATAAAAATAATAAATATTTAAAATTGATGAATTATATGAAAAGTAGATTAAATTGAAATAACTTTGAAGAACTATATGATTTTTCATGATCATCATTTTTATATCAAAAAATTACTAACACTTGAAATTTATTCGCTATATCACACGTATACCAAATGAGGTTGAAATATTATCAAGACTTGATTAAAATACACAATAATATCACCATTTTATACTCATTATGAATAAGTTATTGAACATAAAATTGCATAATTTTTTTCAGGCCAATTGTGACAAAAACAATTAGTAAAGTAGTTAGACAACGTATGATGAAAATAAAAAAATATTTAAATTCGTAAATTATATGGGTAGTGGATTAAATTAAAATAACTTTGAAGAACTATATTATTTTAATGAACAACATTTTTATATTAAAAAATTACTAACATTTTAAATTTATTTGTCTATGTATCACACGAGTATACCAAATGAGATTAAAATATTATGAGAACTTAATTATTTTTTTAAGTAAATTAACATTTTCACATCAAACTCGAAATGTATAAATTTTATGATCGTGAGTGTCACAAGTAATAAATTAGACCAAAATTCTTCCAAAAAAGTATTATTTTTTCCTGTTCAACATTTTCATATCAAAATATATAAATAGTACTTAACATTTATATGCCCGTGCATCGCTAACGACTTATATACTAGTTTTAATAATAATAGTTTAGAATGATGATAGGTTTTCTTTAAATTCATTTAAGTAGGATTTTAATAATTAAGTATTATGTAATTAGGGCTATAATGATTTAACTATTATGTTATGTCATTTTTCATACTGGAATTATTTACTGATAGTGTCAACAGATGGACCATAAATCAAATTAACTATATAGTTTTAGAGCATTCCTAAGCAGATTATGAAGCAACCTGTCCATTATCACATTCATATGGTATAAATATAAAATCAAATACTATCTAAAACGTACTAATCAATTAAAGGTTTCAACAAAAATGAAATCTTATACAACTATATAACATTCAAAGTGAAAACTTATCTTCAATGTTCCTTCAGTAAAATACCGAGTAAATGAAAGAAGAACTATGGTGATTGAAGACCATTTTAGGGCCTTGATCCACCATATAAGTGACCTTCTTCTTGATTGTGTTTGAGATTCAGGCACTTTGAGTTCATTTGGTATAACCAATCTCACATACTCACTGTCATCCCTTACTTGTTTTCTCTGATTCGGTTGAATCTGGAGTCTTCATCGAGACACCAGATGTCTGTCAGATAGAACAACTCATCAGCATTTAAGCAGGAATGGATAAAGATTAAGTTATCGTATACGCACATTCATGCATTATTTATATTCAAGAAAACACACAACACATAATTCACATCGAGGGCAAAAGCTTAACTCCTAAGCTCTGAAACAACCAACACCAGCAAGACTAAGGGCATAAGAAGGAACCAAGGAGAAAGATCTTGTATGTCTTTCTTTTAAACATGTTTCATGCACAATTATACGCTTCAATTGTACTATTCCAAATATACTAGTCTAATTATTGGTTGTTTATCTTTTGGTTTATAAGCCAAGTGAGACAGATTGAATTGCTTTAGATTCATTGCAGGTTAGAGCTCATTCTGCCATCTACTCTTTTAAATATCTAATCGTTTTTACCGGAAGCTCAGTAGAATCATCCGAACGCAGCTCCACATTACAAAAGTATATGGAAAATAAGCTACAATATTCAGAACCTCCTGAACAGCAATAGACATATGTGCCTAACTACTGATACTTTAAGAGTTAACTCATAGTGGGATATAAAACAAAGAATGACAGAAACACTCATTTTATTGCAAAGTTAGAATTTAAAAACATGACAACCAACTGTAAAATATGTGTCCATACTTACATTGCCACACCTTAAATTAGAGGACAGACAAAAGAAAATTCTGTAATATCTATGAATATTTTCATGTCAACGAAATGTGAATCAAGCAATTTAGAATATACCACACCACTTTCCATGTCTGACAACTGATGAAAATCATAAGCGTAGGCTTTATACAAAGACCCCGTTCAGTAATTTATTTCCCACATTAACCATAAAGATCAGAGAACAACAGATAGAATGATACAAGGGTTTAACACAATTTCAAGGTCTTCGCTCTATCGGTACTAGATGTTGCATTCTCTACCGGGTACTACTCAAAACAACATATCTTAAACATGGTAAATAATCCTTCTCTTTTCTAGCATACATCAACTATAACATCACATAAGTTAATCAAACACCTGCCCTCTTTAACATCAAAGGAATATTCCATAAAGATTTATCATAAAACACAAGAGTTCTCCTAGAAACCAAGATTCAGAAACCAAGAAATTCTTGGTCTCAAAAAATAAAAAAAGAATCTTTACCATCATTTTCAGAACACAATAACACCTGCAAAATTCTTCAACCCTTGTACTGAACAAGAAAAACTACTAATCTAAAAGGGCATGCAAATAGCTATTTACCAACATAATCAAACAAAAATAAAGGGTTCAACAGAGAGATAGTTAGTTTAACCACTCCAAGTCTCTTAACACAACAGAAAAAGAACTAATCTTTACGATTCAGAAGAAACAAATTCAAACGGAAAACACGAATTCAAACACTTACGCATAAAAGAACTAATCTTTAAGATTCAAGAGAGAAAGAATTAGACGAAAAACCCAGCACACACTTCAAGAATTCAAAAATCATCAAAAATCTATCTAGTCAACAAAACTAACTGAGCCACCTATGCCCTTCTTGCCCAATCTTATCAAAAATCAGTGATGGTTTTGATTCTCTTGGAAATTGGATAGGAGTGCTGTCATATACTGAGTGATGGTTTGCCAAGTTTGCATTCTACCATGAATAGGTTGTAAGATGTGATAACCATCCATATGTATTCGTTCCATGCTACGTGTATTGGTTGGATGTTGCCACATGGTCTCGCACATGTCGGGTGCCACAACAGCTGGTTTGTGGAGATTCCAGCATTGCACCACTTTCATGACCAGATCATCAGAGATTCCCAAGGACATCTTAAAAAAAAAACAGTAACATCAATAACATTAACATGATCAAATGTTTAGTAAAAAGAGAAAGACATACCTTTGACACCATTTCGGAAGTCGCAGGTGCGACCAAAAGTACGTCTGCCCATGCGGCGATATTGGAAGAAATAAAATCAGTAACATCAATAAAATCATGTTCGCAGTATAGGGTGTCAACAAATCCGGCAAGAGTTTGTCGCTCAAGAAACTTGACTGAAGCCGTTACTAACGATATGGTAGCCACATCTCTTAAAGCTGCACACATCAGCATCACGTCAATTGCACTCCATGAATCTCCCATGGCCACTAATAGCTTTGGCTTCTGTGGAAAAGGGTTAAGAAATGGATTTCAAGTGTGATTCCCTGCTACTTCTTCAACATTATCAAGAAATGGATTTCCAGTCTGATTCCCTGCTACTTCTTCAACATTATCAACAAATGGATTTCCAGTGTGATGATTCCCTGCTACTTCTTCAACATTATCAACAAATGGATTTCCAGTGTGATGATTCCCTGCTACTTCTTCAACATTATCAAGAAATGGACCTACAACACCGTTTGGGACAAATGGGCCACCGTTTCCGGCATGATTCCCTGCTACTTCTTCAATATTATCAAGAAATGGACCTACAACACCGTTTGGGACAAATGGGCCACCGTTTCCGGCATCTCCACCGTTTCCACCCTCCATGTTTTCCGACTGTGGTCAATTTGAGAGAGAGAGAGAGGGAGATTTTAGTGATATGTTACAAAAAAATTGAAAATTTAAATGATAAATCGTATAATACACAGAGAAATACTTATATATGTACACACAGATGAAAGATTGTTGGGCTCCTCTAAAAAGAAAACTTCAATGTCATCATCACTAGGCCCAAAAGACTCACTAGCCCGGCCCAATAACTACTTTCCTTAACAACGAAGACAAACTCTAAGAAAACATTGCATATGGATTTGGGTCGGATCGTTTGAATACGGGTCTGCTGCTCTCTGTTCCCCATTAGCGCACAACGCTTGTCTCACTGCAATTAAACAAGCCCTAATCCACAATTTCCCCCCAATTTCCTCCAGCAATCAATTTTAGAAAAAGGTACTAATTATGGTTTTTATAACTTGTCTTTTCTAAATGAGTGATTTAATATGAATTTGAATGAATAGTATTTTGTGCAGATGTGGTCTCTTTCATATATATTTTATCAATATATTTATAAATATTTATAATTAAAATAGGTAATTGGGTCTCATTTGATTTGTTATTGAATTTTGGGGCTCATTGCATTCCTAGTCAGAATGTGTTGTTTCTCTAATTGTGGAAAGCATAATGTAAGAAGGAAAGATAGAGTGAGTCATTTAAAAAAAAAAATTGTATAAACACAAAGTCTATTTTTTTGAGGTTGTTGTGCAAAAAAGAGGGATATTTCCTTAACACATTCATGCATTTGCACAAAAATCCTATTAGAAAAGAGGAAATGATAAATTTTCTTATAACCAATCATGCCCTTAGTATTTGTCTTGCTCTTTCCCTAGACCCCTTGAAGCCATGGAAGTTCTTCCTGAAAGTAAGAAAAATATTTAAGTCATGCAATGTCAGCGTGATGCAGCATGGTGATTTAAACATTATATGCTTAATGCAGCTCCACATAAAAAAGCTATCTTTTGCTGCTCTAAGCTTAAAACTGCTTCTAGTTTTCTTCCAATACATAATCCATATAGTGAGCATATGTCCAAAGGGCCCTCAAAGATACAAGCATAATTGAATTAAATCACCTTCTTCAAGTAAGCAGTACCTTATGTTGCTCGCAATCAGTAGTTGAAACTGACTTGAGAATGCTTCTTCCTTGTTCCATAATATTTTCTATAAATTTAGTGAACTACTAATAGGATTAGGAGGTGAGAATTTTCTCATCCGCCACAAAGCTGTCATATTCGGAATCATCAGGTTTACATGTTTCTTCTTAAATGTGAAGCCAACAAATATTAGGAAGTCAGACAGCATATGTACTTATTCTTTGCAAGATGAAGTCAAATAATTGCAATGTGAGGGATATTGTTCCTTCTCTTGTCATAAGATTTATGCATGTTTCTTGAATTGTGAGGAATAAATATGAGATGCACACTAATTTGGTAAGTTTGAATTCTGTTTTATGTAGATTAACTTATGCCGCAGTTGTAAATTTATAGGTACAACAAGTACCTAGCAAGAAACTTGCTTCAGAAATACCTATTCCTGAGTTTGTGATTGTGGACACATATGAAAGGGACTACTCACGGACCTTCAATCAGCCAACATCATACCTGCGTGCTAGGGGAGGTTAGTCAATATTTGCAGTGCTAGTACTTGTATTTGTTTTCAGATCTTTTACAATTTATGTATGTTACTGACAGCTCGGGCTGAAATTGGAGAATTTGTTGAGTATGACCTTGATAATGAGGATGAAGATTGGCTTGAAGACTTCAACAAAGAAAGAAAAACTCTTGCTGCTGAAAAGTAATATTCTTTGTATCTTTACAGTCTTCGTGGAGGGAATCTGGATTCCGATGTTATTCTTAAAAAACATTACTGATATAAGCTGATATCTAATAGAAAGATATTTTGGCTACATTGCAATGCCCCAATTCCTAGCTAGATCAGATATAGAAAAGACTTTAAACAATCTATGGCTAGACATACATTGCTATTTTGATTTGATTGTATGGCGTCTTGTATGTTTTTGTTATTATTCTAAATCTTGTTTGTGGCATAGCATATATATGTTTGATCTGAAAATCTAGTATTTTGTGAGTATGTAGTTTTCTCCTGCATTCAATAGAGCCTCCAATGGACCATTAACTCCCAAAATTGGTTAACAAAGGTTGCAAATGGAGAGCAGATATTACATCTGACTCCTATGTATTGAAAATTTGTGCCATCAACTTTCATACTGAGCCATTCATCTTAAGTTGCTAACTCCTATAGTTACTTCACTTTCCCTCTTCTGGTCATTAATAAATTTGTCAATTAAGGTTCACACCACTGATAGTTGATGAGCTTGGAAGCCACTGGTTAATAGTATATCAATTTGCAATTTAAAGCTAAGCACTTTGAGTTGTAACTCGTAAATCTGAAATTCCTGTCCACTTATTAATTTGTCTATTTTTCTGTGACACACTTGATCACTTTATTTTGTTTTTGATTTACTTTCCTCAGGTTAGGCGCAACCTCGATCAGGCGAAAAGCATTCTCGAGGCTCTGATCAAGGTATTGTAACCTAAAGTTAGCTTTATTAATCATAGGTTATGGAAGCTTTCGCTTTGTCGTAATCTTAAAGATACTGAACTTGAGGATCTCTATGCATTGCTTGATAGTCCAGAGGGGGTGAGGTTGATAGAAGGGGTGGTGGATATTTGAAGGCTTTTAGAAGAGTCTTCGTGTGCCTTGTCTTGTATATCCCTTTTCATATTCTTTTGTTTTGACATGGATTTGGAATATCCCCATACCTTGAAAGGTTCAACTTTTTTCATGGCCGTTAGTAATGTGGAAGCTGTCCACATTTGATATATTGTTCAGAGGAGACATTTGTACGTTTGTTATCCTTCCAAGTGTTGTGTGTGCATAAATTGCTTTGAGGATCAAGATCACATCTTCCTGCATGTCCTTTTCTTGATCATATATGGGATAGAGTTTTAAAGGAGATTGGTTTCTCCTGGGTCATCCCAAACTCCTTTAGGACTGTCTTTTCCTAGGATGGAAGCTGAACTCAATGTTGATGTTACTATATGATAATGCTTATCTTTATAAATAGAAAAAGGATTGAAAAGAAAGCCTGGTAGATATGTACTTCATTTTGTCCTAGTAAAATATTAAACTATGAAGGGATTATTAGATGAAAATGCTGTGGCATCTGGCACTCCTTTTGATCTGGAAAAGAAAGAGGGGTTTTTATGCTTGCTCCTACTTGTAAAAATACAAATGTTGTACTCCTGTTATTAGCAATCTCCTGTGTATTATCTCTCCATATAGATAAAAAAAAATCTAATAGAACTTCTGGCTAGAATCTAAGTTGCTAAGCTGCTGTAAAAATAAAATATAGCAACCTAGATGGTTTGTAATGAAATAGCTTTATGGAAGGATTTATCTTCATGCCCTAGGACAAATAACACTGAACTGCATGGCCAATCTTTTAGATGCATCGAAGCACAGTAGAGACTCCTTGCCCTGTTTTTTTTTTTTTTGTCATAGAATGAGAGATTAGTGAATGATGCTCGAGATTATTTATGTTTACTTCAGCATGAAGCCGAGCTCCTTGAGGATTCTATGGCCTTACCTGGATTGCCGTCCATTCCAAGCAAGGTTGTTTCAAGCGAAGAGGAGTTCTTTGATTCAGACGATGTGGCAAATAGCCGTCCACACAGTCGATCGGTTATGATGCAAAATCCACCTTTCACAGAACCAAAGATGGTGATGGTTCCAGCAGGAAACACGAGGCGAGATGCCAGGAGGGGTGTTCCTCCTCACAGTTGGCTTTATAAACTGGTGTGCATCTACTGCCTTTTCAGTTTTCCTAAAAGATCTAACCCCTTTCCCATGGATATGGACAATATTTTTTTGATGCATTCAAAGAAAACACCCTCACAGTTGGCTTTATAAACTGGTGTGCATCTATTGCATTTTCAGTTTTCCTAAAAGATCTAACCCCTTTCCCATAGATATGGACAATATTTTTTTGATGCATTCAAAGAGGCACAATTGTATACCGACTGACGAGCATCCTCGATATGATTGTCTCATGCAACATGCAATGAGGCGCTATCTGTGTCAGATAAATGACAAGGATTGGAGTTGTGTTCTACAGTCCTGTTCCTAATATGAATAGATTCACATTTTTCTTATCTTAAAAATATAAAATATAATTAATTAAATGAAGATATGATTGTCTAACCAGAATTCACTTGTGTTTATGCAGGATCCAAATGAGCCAATTTTTCTGTTCACAAAGCCACTAGTTCCAGATCAATTAGCAAGTGTAGGGATCACACCTCCATCAGATCCTTTGACTTCCAAGGACACGTCTACTCCTCGCTCATTTAACTTCCATGGAAGAGTTGGTCGAGGAGGCAGAATTATCTTCGATAGGTGGGACCCCCTAATGCGTAATCCAATCGACACATTACCTAGACCACGCCATTCACCACATCAATGATCTCTTGAGCATTTTAGGAAATGCTCTCTCAACTTATTCAAATATGGTCTCCTTTCGATTGGACTTGTATTCTTATTTAAGTTGATGAGGCCAAACATATTAGCAGTCTCATTTGTATAAATAGGAAAGACTGCAAAAAGTATTGCAGAGGAAAATTGCTCTTTGAAGCCAATGAGTAGCTGCATTCATTCAACTATTGTTGGCCATTCATTATCCACTGTATTTTGTAAATTTACTTGTGTAATTTGCAAATCAAGCCCTAGTTGGTTTTGAATAGAAGACCATATCAGGTGTTGTAAATGCACCAATTTTGACGAGCAAACCAGGTCTATGAAATAACTGTGATGACATTGATTGAAGCATTTGGATGTTCGATTTGAAATTTAAATTAATAAATATATTTAGGTCTTTGGAATGGTTAATAATAATAATATTATTATTATTATGTACCTTCGGTATCAACTTCGAGGCAATGGTTTATATTTATAAGTGGATACGTTTTGTACACGTTTTTCATCCACTTTGGTTCACCAAGTTTTCAGAACCTGGAAATTTGGTGGGTGAGAAGAAAAACTCCTTTGTTTGGTTATAAAGAAGGCTGAATTGTTGAAAAATTACGAAGTTTACTCAATTTGTAATTTTTAATCAAGATTTGAATATTGATAAATAAAAAATGAACTTTCATATTTTTTTGGGTATAAAGAAGGGTAAATTGTTGGAAAAATTATGAACTTCACTCCATTTGTAATTTTAATCAAGTTTTTGAACATTTGTAAATATAACTTGAACTTTCTTTTTTTTTTTTTGCAGTTTTAAACAACGGGCAGTTTTCGGATATGGTCGCACTGACGCTAAAGTGTTATGTTGTCATGGAGTCAGAAATCTTTGAAGAATACATCCTTGAACGCAATCATATCGAAAACTACTTGTTAATTAAAAATGTAAAAATTTGAAAATTCATGTTATATTTGCTAATATTCAAAAACTTAATTAAAATTGCAAATCAAGAAAAATTCGTGATTTTTCCAACAATTAACCTCGTAAAGAAAAAATAGTTTTAGCTATAGTAATTTTCGACTCACACTAGTATTATTATTTGATGCATTTTCTGGAGGCCATTTCAAATATACCAATAATTTTGTTATCGACAACGACTACCATCAGATCAGAAATCAAGGATGAAAGGTGCAACAAATCTAACTTCCATCATCGATCCACAAGGATGGTAGTAGTGTTGCAATTAAGTGGCCAAAAATGGGATCAATGTTGTAATTGATATATATATATATATATATATATTTTATTTTTTTTTATTATTTTTTTTTTTTCTTTTTGTAGTTCGTTGGCATCATTGTTACAAATAAAAGTTGCACTGTAATAAATTTGACCCAAAATCCACGATACTCTATACTCTAACTAACTCTAAAAATAAAACACAAAAGCCTTTGTATTTAAAGATTCAATTATTTTCATTTACAGTGTGAAAGAAAAGCTAAGGCTCTATGATGATGACAAAGTAAAACTATTCTTGTATTTTTCAAGGGGAAGCATCCGCAGCTCAAAGGGGGAGTTATTCTCTGTGGTCGAGCCTTCACCATTAGCCTCTGCTGCATTGAGATCATCCAATGTTCTCCTTGCATAGATGGTGAAAGCAACTGTCGTCACGATTGCAACGATGAACGATATCACATTGTACACGATCTCCACTGTAGTAAGATGATGGTTGCTATATTGAACATCTGCTAATGTTCTCAATAGCCTTCCACTGCACAACAAGAGAGCAGAACAAGTCAGAGAGAGAGAGAGAGAGAGAGAGAGAGAGAGAGAAATGGACCTGTAGATGTAAATGAAGGCTTCAGGTATCATTCCAGCAACTGAACCCCATAAATAGGGCCAGAATCGCATGCTAGTCACCACAACTGCGTAGTTGAATATCGTGTATGGAAATGGCGAAATCCTAAAAAGGGCAACCACTTTGAATTGATGGAACCAAGTCCCTTCTCCAACCAACCTTATCATAGCAACCTTTTGAGGCCATCTCTTCAACCATTGCTGAGAAATATGCAAAATCGAAACTCAAGTAAACGAGAGCCAAAGATAGAAGGTATGTCTGACTTGTATAATGACTCACATGAAGTTTATCACGAAAGAGTAAACCGATAAGATATGGGAGGACCATCCCAATGGTCGTTCCAACCATAATAATGAGAAAGCCCCAACCGTATCCAAATATCATCCCGGCAAGCCACATGGAAGGACCCGAAGGAATTAGAAACACGGGGAATAAAGCCAACGAAGCTACAATTACGAGCGCCAGTATGGGACGACCAAACGCTGTCGCTTCCCATTGTAATAGTGGGAAAAATACCTAAACAGGATAACATAGTTACATATCAGATACACAATACATGAAAAGCTCCGTATTTGTAGAGGAAAGATTTGTACCTTTTCTACAAGAAAGGGGACTCCATATTTAACGAATGCAAGAAGAAGAACTATGGTGATTGAAGACCATATTAGGGCCTTGATCCACCATATAAGTGACCTTCTTCTTGATTGTGTTTGAGATTCCGTATATGATTCAGGCACTTTGAGTTCATTTGGTATAACCAATCTCACATACTCACTGTCATCCCTTACTTGAGCCCTATTGTCATTGTGCTTTTTCTCTGATTCGGTTGAATCTGGAGTCTTCATCGAGACACCAGATGTCTGTCAGATAGAACAACTCATCAGCATTTAAGCAGGAATGGATAAAGATTAAGTTATCGTATACGCACATTCATGCATTATTTATATTCAAGAAAACACACAACACATAATTCACAACGAGGGAATGGGGAAGTAAGTTATCACATTAGCAAATAACAAAAGCTTAACTCCTAAGCTCTGAAACAACCAACACCAGCAAGACTAAGGGCATAAGAAGGAACCAAGGAGAAAGATCTTGTATGTTTTTCTTTTAAACACGTTTCATGCACAATTATACGCTTCAATTGTACTATTCCAAATATACTAGGCAAATTATTGGTTGTTTATCCTTTGGTTTATAAGCCAAGTGAGACAGAGTGAATTGCTTTAGATTCATTGCAGGTTAGTGCTCATTCTGCCATCTACTCTTTTAAATATCTAATCCTTTTCACCTGAAGCTCAGTAGAATCCTCCGAACGCAGCTCCACATTACAAAAGTATATGGAAAATAAGCTACAATATTCAGAACCTCCTGAACAGCAATAGACATATGTGCCTAACTACTGATACTTTAAGAGTTATATAGTGGGATATAAAACAAAGAATGACAGAAACACTCATTTTATTGCAAAGTTAGAATTTAAAAACATGACAACCAACTGTAAAATTTGTGTCCATACTTACATTGCCACACCTTAAATTAGACGACAGACAAAAGAAAATTCTGTCATATCTATGAATATTTTCATGTCAACGAAATGTGAATCAAGCACTTTAGAATCTACCATACCACTTTCCATGACTGACAACTGATGAAAATCATAAGCATAGGCTTTATACAAAGACCCCATTTGGTAAATTTTTTTCCCACATTAACCATAAAGATCAGAGAACTACAGATAGAATGATACAAGGGTTTAACACAATTTCAAGGTCTTCGCTCTATTGGTACTAGATGTTGCATTCTCTACCGGGTACTACTCAAAACAACATATCTTAAACATGGTAAATAATCCTTCTCTTTACTAGCATACATCAACTATAACATCACATAAGTTAATCAAACACCTGCCCTCTTTAACATCATAGGAATATTTCATAAAGATTTATCATAAAACACAAGAGTTCTCCTAGAAACCAAGAAATTCTTGGTCTCCAAAAAAAAAAAAGAATCTTTACCACCATTTTCAGAACACAATAACACCTGCAAAATTCCTCAACCCTTGTACTGAACAAGAAAAACTACTAATCTAAAAGGGCATGCAAATAGCTATTTACCAAAATAATCAAACAAAAATAAAGGGTTCCAACAGAGAGATAGTTAGTTTAACCACTCCAAGTCTCTTAACACAACAGAAAAAGAACTAATCTTTACGATTCAGAAGATACAAATTCAAACGGAAAACACGAATTCAAACACTTACGCATAAAAGAACTAATCTTTAAGATTCAAGAGAGAAAGAATTAAACGAAAAACCCAGCACACACTTCAAGAATTCAAAAATATTGAAAAAGACATACTCTGAAAAACCCAAAAGTCGCAGCTTCGATCACTGGCTTGAATTTTAGCAGTGATTTCTTGAATGGGTTTTGAAAAGTTGTTCCTTTTCTTGTTTTCGATCCAAAGCGTTAAAAATAAGAATCCTAATATCTGATCCTATTAGTTGGCGTGGGAAAATAAAGGTATTGTAGGTGGCGAGCTATGGCCTATGAGAGCATGGAGAAAAGCAGCATAGAATCAGTTGCCCACATTGACGTTTGACATTTCTACTATTTTACAAATTAATTAATTCTTTAATCATGCATCTTGTGTCTGTTAAGTTTTCTCATTTACACTCTTTCCGGGCTTTACTGTTCTGTACACGTTTATTCATTCGTGCTAGTGATTTTCTTAGACCATGTTTATTAACAATCTTCACAACCTCAATCTCTTAATAAAAAATTCATTTCTCTCTCCTCCACATACACAACCTACAACACAACCCAACCTCTACAATTTTCACACTTTATCAATAACCCAACCCAACCTATAATAATTATTTATTTTATGATTTAATAATTACATTTATTTTATAATCAATTTTTTTATTATTTAAAATGTATACGAAATATATTAAATTATATGATATTCCAAATTCGTAATTATAAAAAAAAATTTGATACACTTAAAATAAGTTACAATCTCAATAACAAAAATAAAATTACAAGAATTGAAATAAAAAATTATAAATAAATAAATAATTAAAACATTTGGGTTAATTGGATCCATAATAGAAATTAGGAAAAATAATAGAATATGATATAAATTATGAGAGATTATAGAAGATAGTACACAAAAGAGATGATTTGAGATTGTGATTCAAAATGTATCAATATTAGTCTCTATTTATAGAGAAAAAAAAAATCACGAATTTTGGTAATTTTTTTTTTATAAATAATTGAGTGTATAAAAAAATATCAAAAAAATTATATAAACCAATCATAGGTTGACAAGTGTCAAAATTTGGGATAATTTGATAACCCCATGTTGTTGGAAAGTGTGCACAACCTGGGTTGGTTGGCCGCCCGGTTGTGGAAAATTTTGTGAATTTTGTTTTTTTTTTTTTTTTTCTTCTTTGTCTTCATCCGAGAACCGATCGCATGACATGGTTGATAAAGGTAGTCTTAGGGGTGTGCCAGAAGTCACCACACCAATTTCTAAGACCAATTTCTAATTGAATGTGAGCATCACATTCAATTAGAAATTGGTCTTAGAAATTGGTGTGGTTCCTTTTCTTATCTGCTTCATCTTTTTCAATTTTTTTTCCTGCTAATTGATTACTGTTATTTTTTTCCATCAGCATTTACTAATTATTTGTTTGAGTACTGACACCCATTTTCGTATTAATATTCACTTTTACAATACAAACCATCCTAATATTTTTTCAGGGAGCAATTATCCACGTCCCAGTCTTTTCTAAATATATTCCAATTTTTTAATATTTTAATTAAAAAAATTAAATGAATTCCAGTTTACCTTTTGACAATATTGTTTTTTTGGTAAAACCAGGTCGAACGGAGCTGGGAGTGGGAGCTATTGAGATTGATCTTTTTTTACAATTTTTATAAACAATTTTTCATACAATTTTTACGTATTTAATTAACTCAAATGCTCCCCATTATGCTATTCTTCATTTTGCAAAAATTTAAAAGAGACGACAAGGAAAACTTGAAGAGAAAAGGAGAGACGGGAGGGAGAGATAGAAAGATATGGGGACTTCAATTTTTTTAATTCATAAAGGTAAAATTGGAATTTTAGTATTTTTTAGTTTTTCAATTGAGAAAAAAAAAACAAAAAATGGGGTGTGATAGTTGCACCTGTTAGACCATGTTTATTATCAACATTCACAACCTCAACCTCTTAATAAAAAATTCATTTCTCTCTCCTCCACATACACAACCTACAACACAACCCAACCTCTACAATTTTCACTCTTTATCAATAACCCAACCCAACCTATAATAATTATTTATTTTATGATTTAATAATTACATTTATTTTATAATCAATTTTTTTATTATTTGAAATGTGTACGAAATATGTTAAATTATATGATATTCCAAATTCATAATTATAAAAAAAATATTTGATACACTTAAAATAAATTACAATCTCAATAACAAAAATAAAATTACAAGAATTGAAATACAAAATTATAAATAAATAAGTAAAGCTACAAATAGATAAGTAAAAAAACAACAATACAAAAGATGAAAATTGCATGTTTAATTATCGATGCCGAATTTTTGCCATATATGCTCAATCAAGTCATTTTTAAGAGCGGTGTGAGCTTCTCTGTTGCGAAGTTGCTCCCTATTGGTCATATTTAACTGAGAGTTTTGATAGTTTTCGGAGTTCAAAAAAGACTGGAAATTTGGATAGTTTTGGGAGTTTGGATAATATGAATAGTTTGAAAAAAAAATTGGGTTACTTGGATCCATAATAGAAATTGGGAGAAATAATAGAATATGATATAAATTATGAGAGATTATAGAAGAGAGTAGACAAAAGAGATGATTTGTGATTCAAAATGTATCAATATTAGTCTCTATTTATAGAGAAAAAAATCACGAATTTTGGTAATTTTTTTTTTTATAAATAATTGAGTGTGTAAAAATTATCTCAACAAAATCACATAAACCAATCTTTATTTGACAAGTGGCATATACTTGATAAGACTTTCATTGGAAAGCGTGCACACCCTCCAAATGGAGAGGTTGCCTGCGCGACCGTTCGTGGAAAATCCCTTCTATTTTGATTTTTTTTTTTGTTTTGTAGTCATAACCGGTTGTGCAACCCTCCTAATAAACATGGTCTTAAAGGAAAAACATATCTAGTGTGCATTCATCAAATGTTAACTTACTAAGGGTATTTTGGGTATTTATTATTTTCATTTATCCATGTAAACCCTAGATGTATTTCCTATATAAAGGGATTTGTTGATGGAATAAAGAGCTGCTTTTCTCATTCTTATTATTCTGCAACATGTTATCAGCACGATCTGCTCTGAAAGATTTTGAGAGTGAACTTGACAATCAATCCCCTTGAGTACTGAGTAGTAGATTGAACGATGTTATCAATTTTCGGTCAAATAAGAAGTATTATATGTGATTGCTTTAAGGATAAATAGTGCATTGAAATTAGTATGATTTATTTGATACGGTTTAAATTTCTTTTAGTGATAAATATTTCATGTTCTTAAGATTAAATAATTAAATTATTAATTATCATGAACGTTGTTAGCATCTACATAATAAATGTCTTTCACTTTTTATTTAAAACAGATGGTTGAACCAACTCGACCTGAATTTGAAATATTGGACTCAGAAGGACTTGAGTACCATCGTTGGGTTTCCGATGTTGAAACTACTTTTATAGGAAATGACCACACCTCAACAATCATACCATTAAAAGACCCCAAAGACAAAGAACCGTCTGACAAGGTCAAGGCAAATGCCCTAATGTTCTTAAGGCGACATATTGACCCCAGCTTACGCTGGGAATATCTTCAGTTGAAAACACCCAAAGAACTGTGGGATGCCTTGAAAGGACGTTTTGGAAAAATTCACAACACTTTACTCCCAGAATTGACTGCACAATGGAATGAAATCTGCTTACTTGACTACAAAAGGGTCAATGATTTCAACAAAGATATGTTGCGTCTAAAGGCACGTCTTACCTTCTGTGGAAAGGAAATCACAAAAGATGATATGATACAAAAAACTCTCTCCACTTTTCCTACTTCAGCATTGATACTAGCCAATCAATATAGGCTAGAATATGACAACAAGAGAATTACTACTTTCAACAAGTTGATCAACTTGTTGCAAGTAGCTGAAAGACATGACCAAGTTCTTGTGAACAACAAAGCTAGACCAGCTGGGACAAAGAAAATTCCTGAGACTAACTATGGTCAAATGGATAGTGGAAATATCTCTAAAGGGAGAGGAACAGGACATGCTACTTCACACTCACACCCACATGGAAACAATACACCACGAGGTAGACGAGGACATAGGGGCCGAGATAGGGGTCGTGGTAGGAGTCGTGGAGGCTCTCCTAATGTATGGTGGAGAGATGGTGTTACGTCTAATGGACGTGGTGAAGGTACTAGTCGTGGTGGTGGTATTGGACCTAGAAGTAATGACACAAATCTTCAAAGGACAACAAAGAACCCTCCAGCCAAAAAAGAAAGAGTTGGAAATGAACCTTGCTATAGATGTGGAGACACTAGGCATTGGTACAAAAATTATCTAGCAAGCAACAATGTAGCTGCCAACTACAAGAGATATAGAGAGTCTAAAGAACAAGAGACTTAATATATTGAAGACGATGGAGCTAAGGCTGATATCAACCTCACGATTGTTGATTTTAATAGCAAAAAGGATCTTGTTATGTCAATAGATGTTCCTGATTTTGATTGATCAGTCTGATTCATATGCTATAGGACATGGTTTTGATTGATCTGAGTTTTCTTTTATCAGACTATTTGTTATTTTGTTTTCTTTCTTTTTTTAATAGACTTATGCATTTGAGATAATTGTCTATTTTTTTATATAGCCTTCTTTGAGTGTATTTACTACAAACTTACATACGTGATTATAATAGAATGAAGAAACAGATAAATATGAAAAGTAAATCATACGAAATAGTCGAAAATACTCAAAAGAATCAAAGATATATATTTTTTATTTTTTTTTAATAAACATCACCACATCTACTTGTAGGAATGTATCATGGAGAAATTGAGTGTTTAGCTGATAGTGGAACCACCCACACAATTTTAAGGAATAGACAATTATTCAATGAATTAATTCCTTATAATTCATCTGTGACTATGATGATTGGATCATCACAATTAATAAAAGGATGAGGAACTGCCAAATTCTTGATGTCTAACGGTACAATAATTAGAGTATCAGAAGCTCTTTATGCACCAAAAGCTAATCGAACCTTGTTAAGCTTTAAAGATATTCGTGCCAATGGATATCACTTGGAAACTCATTATGAGAATGAAACGGAATACATATATATTACCTCGAATGAATGTGGAAGAAAACGCATTTTAGAAAAACTAAAGAGTCAATCTAGTGGACTATATTTACTACTATTCGGATTATTGAATCATATAATGTCTCAAACAATGAATTGTTGGACAATGATTTATATAGGCCTTGGCACGACCGACTTGGACATCCTGGTCGAGACATGATGATCCGTATTTTAAAAAATTCACATGGACATCCTTTCTTTTGAGGAAAACACAAAATGAGACAAATATATGACACAATACAAAATGTCAATCACAATGTTAAATCAAATGAACCAATGTCTTCTAAAGCACTAGAAGCAATACCTGCATCCCACTCTGTCTCATTATCCATATCAAAGGCACATCACTCATTCTGCAAAGCTTGTTCTCTAGCAAAAATAGGATCGAGACCTTCATATGCTAAAGACACAAAGAAAAACATTTCATTCTTACAAAGAATACAAGGTGATATATGTGGACCTTTCCATCCTGAATGTGGACCATTTAGATATTTTATGGTTCTAGTTGATGCTTCAACGCGATGGTCACATGTCACGTTATTGTCCACAAGAAATGTTGTATTTGCAAAACTCTTAGCACAAATCATACGATTAAGGGCTTACTACCCTATCAAGTCTATAAGGCTTGATAATGCTGGAGAATTTACATCAAAAGCATTTGATGAGTATTGCATGTCTCTCGGGATCAATGTAGAGCATCATGTACCCCATGTACATACACAAAATGGTCTTGTAAAAGCCATAATCAAAAGGCTACAAATGGTAGCTAGAGCATTGGTTTTGCACACCAACATGCAAACATCAGCATGAGGTTATGCAATATTACACGCAGCTTTACTTATTCGGTTTGGACCCACTACTGACCAACCATTTTCTGCGTACCAGTTAGTAACTGGATATGAGCCTGACATTTCACACTTACGCATATTTGGTTGCTCAGTTTATGTGCCAATTGCACCCCCACAACGCACCAAAATGGGTCCTCAAAGATGATTAGGTATTTATGTTGGATATGAATCTCCATCCATTATCCGTTACTTGGAACCTTTGACAAACGATCTTTTTACCGCTAGATTTGCGGATTGTCACTTTGATGAGACAATGTTCCCATCGTTAAGAAGAGATGAAAAACAGAATTCTCCAAATAAACAACAGGAATTACTATGGTTCGTTCCCACTTTGTCTCATTTCGATCCCCGCACTTCACAATGTGAAAGTGAAGTAAAACGAATAATCGATCTTCAAAGAATAGCAGATTCGATGCTAGATGCATTTGCTGATATCGCTAAAGTGACAAGGTCACATATACCAACTGCAAATGTGCCTGCAAGGTTAGAAGTCCCTCGTAAAGGGCACAGTGTCACAGATAAAGACACTGCAACCACACTTGGTGGAAGTGTAGTTGAGGCCATGGCTCCCAAAAGAAAAAGGGGGAGACCAGTTGGTTCGATTGATACCTGCCCAAGAAAGAAAAAGGTTGGTATGACACAACCTGATCTATTAATCATCAATGAAGAGAACCCCTCTCATGAGATTATCTCTGATTACAGCTATGTCCATGAATCATTACTGGAGGACGCTCCGAAGTTTAATATGATTTCAGAGAACAAAGAAATCTCAATGGATTACGAGAGTGCATATGAGTTGATAGAAAGATCTTCCACATACATTGATGATATATTTTCATATAACGTTGCTCAAGAAATTATAGAGCACGATGATATCGAACCACACTCTATTGTAGAATGTCAACAAAGAGCAGATTGGCCTAAATGGAAAGAAGCAATCCAGGCAGAACTTGATTCTCTGGCAAAAAGACAGGTATTTGGTCCTATAGTGCTAACCCCACCAAACGTAAAGCCTGTAGGACATAAATGGATTTTTATCAGAAAGCGTAATGAGAAAAATGAGGTCCTGAGATACAAAGCTCATCTTGTAGCGCAATGTTTCTCACAACGCCCTGGAATTGACTATGATGAGACATACTCTCCCGTAATGGACGTTATAACGTTCTGTTACTTAGTCAGCTTGGTAGTTTCCGAAGGATTGGAAATAGAACTTATGGATGTGGTTACAATATATCTCTATGGGGATCTTAATTCAGAGATATATATGAAAGTGTCTGATGGTCTTCAATTGCCTAAGTCAAATGACTCTAAACCACGGAGTGCGTTTGTAATTAAACTGAAACGTTCACTTTATGGATTAAAGCAATCCGGGCGGATGTGGTATACCCGTCTAAGTGACTACTTGATTGGGAAAGGATATAAGAATGATGAACTATGCTCATGTGTATTTATAAAGAAAACAAATTCTGGATTTGCAATTATAACGGTATATGTTGATGATATGAATATAATAGGTACTCTTAGTGAAATAAGTGAAAATGTAAGCTATTTGAAAACCGAATTTGAGATGAAAGATTTTGGGAAAACTCGATTTTGTCTAGGTTTTGAACTAGAACATCGAGCTGGTGGAATACTTATTCACCAGGCTGTATATGTCCAAAAGATGCTCAGGCGATTTAACATGGACAAAGTGCATCCTGTTAGCACTCTTATGATCGGTTGAAGTTTGGATTTAAAGAAAGATCCATTTTGTCCAAAGGAAGATGATGAAGAGCTGTTAGGTGCTGAAATTCCATACCTAAGTGCAATAGGTGCATTATTATATCTAGCTCAATGCACTCGACCTGATATTACTTTTTCAGTGAATTTATTAGCTAGATTTAGCTCAGGACCTACACAACGTCATTGGAATGGTATCAAGAACATATTTCAATACTTAAAAGGAACTGTTGATATGAGTTTGTTCTTCCCTTATAGAGAGAAAACAGGGACCACTAATGGTCTCATACTCCCAAAACATAACGATGAGGGTAAAAGTACCATCTCTTACACCGAAACACCAAATAATGTTTTGGTTGGTTTTACTGATGCTGGATACCTCTCTGATCCACATAAAGGATGCTCCCAAACTGGTTATGTGTTTACCATAGGAAACACAACGATATCTTGGAGATCAACTAAACAAACTCTTGTAGCAATCTCCTCAAATCATTCAGAGATCATTGCGTTACATGAAGCAGTTTGCAAGTGTATATGGTTACGGTCTATCATCACACATATTCGAAGGATAAGTGGTTTGAGTTCTACTACTAAAGAGCCTACGTGTATTTTTGAGGATAATGCAACATGTATTGAACAAATGAAATTAGGTTACATCAAAGGTGATAATACAAAGCACATCTCACCGAAATTTTTCTACAACCAGCAACATCAAGCTTTCCTCAAGATTCAAGTTAATAAAGTGAACTCTGAAGAAAATGTGGCAGATTTATTTACAAAGTCATTGCTTAAGGCCGTTTTTGAGAAACATATGAAGAGTATAGGGATGCGAAGACTTTGTAAACTCTCTTGATAGATGTATTTATCTTGGGAAGTGTGTTGACTTCAAGGGGAGTCCTAATGCTAGGTGTGTTGTGCTCTTTTTCCTTTCGACCAAGTTTTATTTTTCCCAATGGGTTTTGTTACTTGGTAAGGTTTTTAATGAGGCAACAAAACATACACCATTTTGTTTTTGATTTGGCACAAGGGGGAGTGTTAAAGGAAAAACATATCTAGTGTGCCTTCATCAAATGTTAACTTACTAAGGGTATTTTGAGTATTTATTATTTTCATTTATCCATGTAAACCCTAGATGTATTTCCTATATAAAGGGATTTGTTGATGAAATAAAAAACCGTTTTTCTCATTCTTATTATTCTGCAACAACACCCCATTTTTAAGCTATTTTTTACTCAATAGATCTCTTAAACTACCTATTGTACCCTTACACTGAAAAATTAATAATAATGAATCTATCATCCCAACTTTTAATCCAGTTGAACACCTCCCTCAGCCAAACCAATGCACACGCAGTTACAAAGATGTGGTGGAGGCGAAGAATATAAGTTTTTCTTCACATTTTATTTTTTCATATTAGCTTTGAACAATTTTCGTCGCATAAAAATTATAATGATTGGTTACACAAAAATTGATCAATTTTTGTGTAATCTTATGAAATATAAGGGTTACACGAAAATTGTGTATGATAGTAAGTGCACCATTATTTTTTATTGGATGTGGGATAGATGATATGTCTCATCAAATGAAAAAAGTAGGGGTATTTTTGACTTTTACTATAAATTATGGTATTTTGAGCACTTTCTTATATTGAATGGTGAAAAATGACCATTTTATATTAAATGTGGTAGTTTCGATGTCGGACTCCAATATTAAATGTGGCTTTCTTAGTGTTAGATGACATTCTTACTCCTTCCATAATTTGGTTACTCTTTGTGATCCTATCCAAATTTGTTGGAAATATGGGTCAAATAAAGTCAATAAATCTATAATTTGTACATAAGAACAATATAATAATCACTTGTTCCAATAGTTGACAACAATCAAATAATTGATCAAGCTGAAATGTTGAAATTACAAAAGTTTTAAATAGAGTTTGAATTAGGATCGTGTTCCACCATTATATATGATAGTAACCAACAACATGATTGTGTTTCAATATTAAAAAAACATCAACTTGTATCGGAAAGTCATTCCAATACCAAAAATTTGAAAATTAAAAGAAACTAAGAAAGAGATGTTCCGAAAAAGTCTGGGACAGCCTATTCTTGGTTTACAAGCACTAGAAACAAGAAAAAAATAATGTTTAACCGAAGCTAATAACACTATTCATAAAACAAACACTACTAAAAATGTCAAACAAATGTTTCGTGTCGGTGGACAGTTTCGACCACCCAATACGAATAATAATATAGCGATACAACCCAAACAAATAATACCATATCAATGTTAGGGACAGAAAATGTACAATAAGTATTATAATAATCATGATTTCAGATTGAATCATGTGTGAAGATCCTCATTTATAGATAAATTCCGAGTCAAGAAGATGACAATAATTTTTAATTAGAAGATGGTAAAATGACTTCTACATAAAATAGTATGAACCATACATGCTAATCTACATAGAACGATGATGATCTAATCCATACATCTCAATCTAAAGCATACAACACCACATCAATTCATGGGGGATTGAACAATATGATATTAATATATAATTTGATATGACCTTTGTATATTGACCTGAATATAATGAGAAAGCTCAAAAATAAATTCTTATGAATTTTATCCAAAACGAACCACATGACATTAATATGAGGATTGAGACTTCATCAAAGCCAACCAATACAATTCATTTTCCCAATACTACAAATTTTAAAAGTCAGGTAAGATAATTTCGTGAATTAATTCACTAGTACCAAATAGTTTCGAGAAATAACATTATGATAATTTGATAAAAAGATAAACTAGTAATCCACCAATCAATTCCACAAAAATTAAAATAGATTTCTTTCCAATTATTGGACAAAATCAGATCAACATCCAACCTCTCAAAAACAAAATTTCCGAGAAAATTGAGGTAAGTCCTCTCAGTTTAATCTAATTTTATTTCTAACAGGTTAAAAGAATGGGTTCGACCTTAAAAAGTACCGTCAATAATGGTAAGTTATAATAGTGCATATGCGATGATAGATCCCCTTTATCGATATAGACAATGCATAAACTCTCATATATTAATTATTATTTAAGTTTTTAACTAACTTTGAACGATGGCTTAAAAAGTTAATTTCATGCTTTTTATACAAGTATGAAAAATCTTTCCTATTGTATAACTTAATTAATGTGTCAGTCTCTTATTGAACACGTGTATATATTGTTAGTTTTTATTTTCATTAATGCTAATCATGTGTTTGTGTTGGTCCCAAACTGTACAGAGATTAAAATGGGGTGAATGAACTTCTATCGATTTTGAAAATTTTGGAATTTACTGTTGTTCAGCTTACAACGCTAGGATGTAGCACTACTTGCAGAAACTAGAGTTCTTTGCACAACGGAAATTTAAATTTTTGTTAGAGTTTCTTTGAAAACCTTTACAGAAATATGAGTTTTAACAAAATTTTTATACAGTATGATGAGCAAGATAAATACAGTAAGATAAAGCAACAAAAATGCTAAAATAGAAATAAACACATAAAAGCTTATAATGGTATGAAGATGGTGTAATCTTTCTACGTTCACTCTACTCCTTATAAGTTCACTCTACTTCTTCTTAGAGGAGCAACTTCGTTAAGCAAGTTGTTTTATAGGACTCAAACCTTACAACTATCAACCTAACAAGTTTACACGTACTAAAATTTAGTTTCCACATAGGTTGCACAAGTTCTAAAGGCTAACCCACATAGGATCTCAAGAACTCACACAAAGTTATTGTCTTTTCTCCCAAGGCTAAACACTCAGCAAGGAATCGATCTTCCTATTAACTGAGGACACCTAAAACAACCTAAGCATATAGCACAGAAGTTAAAAGTATATGGGGTTTCTTCAACTGGTACTTGAAGCAATCTTGAGAATCTTAAGCTCGGACAATCTTAGACTTGACTGCTTCATTCAAGATTGAGTGATTGAAACTTTGGAAATGAATGCTTTGAGAACTTGAGAGCTTCTTGCTTGAGCTTGAATGTTCAGTTTTACTTTTTCAGTAGTTGCTTCAGTCAACACTTACTCTATTTATAGATGAAGTGTTATGACCGGCGGTGACAAGAGGGAAGGAGAGAGAAGAAGAAGACGGATAAGGAGGAAGTTAGCGAGCTGTTGTAAAAAAAATTACTTTTTTCTTCTATTTCTTTTATTTTTCAATTTTCTTTTTTAATTTTTTTAATTCTATGTGGGTTGATGACTAGAATGATGATTGTGTTTCCATTTTATATTTTGGGCTCCACATCAGAAATTGGAGCCCGAAAAGTCAAAACTTTTCCGAATTGAAACATGTGTTAAATTTGATGTTTTTGACGTTATATTCAAAAGTTCATGTTGCAATTGAAATTAGACCCTAAGTTTGTGATTTTTTCTATAATTAACCCTTGTTAAAAAGTCTAGATTTAATAACATGAGTCATGCCAAAATCTATGTAAGAATTAATGTGATTTGATAATTAAGTTTTACAATAAATTTTTTCATTGCTCTTTAATTTGATTTAATTTTCTGAACCGTTATTTTTAACAAACTAGGTTTCAACCTAAGCAATGCACAGACTTCATTTAACACTTATCTAATTTTTATTTTATAAGTAATATTATTTTATAAGTGTTTGTTGATTTATTTTTATGTATGATATTTTTTTCTATATTTTTAAAATAATCTTTCTCATTGTTTATTTATTTATTTTTCATTTGATCTTTAACACAACATTGTTAATTGCTAGTTTTTTTTTTATAGATGTTTTAACTATTGTATTAGGTATTTTCATATCTTTCTTTAAAAAATATAGAATAAATCCTATTTTTATCACTCGAAGACACCTATTTTGTTCCTATTTTGCCTTTAAGTGCTCTTTTTTATCAGGTTGGCATAATGATTTCATTTGTAATTATTTTCTCTTTGTATTCTTTTTATTAATTTTAACCAATTGTTACATTTGTTGTTGTAATGTTTTATTACAATTTCCCAATGGTTTAAGGGGGTGCTTGGACTGGATATGTCCATCTGGATTTTGATTGGGTAATATCCTGATCATGTAATTTATTAATTTGCAGAATCCTATAACTCTAATCTATTTTTTCTACTTTATCCGCTTTTTTACAATTCCCACTAAAAATATTTTGTTTTTTTAAAATAAAATAATAGAACATCATCTATTTTTTTTATAATTCCCGATATGATCTACTTTCAAACTTGCAAATCTATCTACGACAAAAACTATTATTCAAGTTTGGAACCAAAGATTTCATGTAGAAAAAGGCAATACAACATTAGCAATCTCTTTCAAGCATTTGTAACTTACATATTTATTTTTTTCAAAACACTTATTTTTTGTAGAGTAGTGGATTGTGTATTTAATTAGTATTATTTTTTTGATATTTCATAAATAAAATATTTTTAAGGGAGGACACTTGGCAACATTGTAGAACTCCAAGTGTCATCACTTGAGAGAACCAAACCATACTTTTATATATATAATTACAGTTACACTATAATTATGCAAAACTATGATTTAATTTCTACATAATATTTGAGTTACACTAGAGACATGCAAAACTAGAATCATACAAATTGCAGTAACTTTTAGATATAATTTATTTTGGAACTTAAAAATTAATTTTCACTATAAAACTCAACCTCAAGTATCATATCATTGCATTCTTGCTTGCTTATTTCGTACAACACCCCCAACTAATCTCTCTCAATAGTTCAATTGTATATTTCATGAGATATTGTATTTCAGAATTCAACATTATAATTTTCTTTATATAATATTCTAATCTAATCACTTTTGATGCAGTTTTAAGTGAGTATGGAATACATTGCAATAGCTGACATTGATTCATCCAAGGAGATATGCGCAATAAGAGTTTGAGTTTTCAGATCATGGTTTGTATCTCAAAGAAATTCCCCACTAGAAAATAGCTTAATGGAGATGGTTTTGATGGATGATATGGTATTTTAAGAACACATCATGTTATTAAATAAAATTGGTATATATTCTTCAATGATGAGTTTTTCTTTTTATGTTTTTTAAAATCTTATAATATTCTTTTTCCCTCATGATTCATTTTCAATTTACAATTATCCAAACTACTGTTGCGCGTAGTCAAATAAGTAGATACAAAAACATGCTAAAAGTGGGAGTAATTTGTTTGTTGAAACACTTTCAAATAAGTCAAAAAATCAAGAACTATACGGACTACAAAACATGCATATCCACTGAGCATCCATAAATATACTATAATCAAACTTTGTCCTAAAGTCTTAATCCCTATATATGACTCTGAATTTACTGCTTTTGAAGAAATTATCTTATATTCTGATTTAGAAACCCGTTTAGTAGGTATGAATCTTTATTGCCTTTTCCAATTTATGTTATTTACAATTCACTTTAAATTAAAAATGTTTGATTGATTATAATTAGATGTTATTGTAGAGGTCTTTTCAAAAAGTGCTATTGAGGAGATTACAAAGAAGAACAATTAAAAAGTATGCAAAATTAGCATAGAATTTAATATATTTAGTTTTTACAAAAATTGTATTACTAAACATCAACTCACCTTAATTTTTATATTTTTTTACCTTTTTATTTAATTATATTTTTTCTCTAAAATTTTAAAATTAACAAATTTCAAATATGTAAATAATTTATAGTATTTAAGTTAATTAGCATATATTATTTAGATAAATTTAATTAACATTTCTATTTTATTTAATAATATTTTTTAGTAACATAAAATTTAAAATAATTAATTAGATATATTTAATGTGAGAGTGTTGTATGATTGTCATGTGTTCTTTTGATCATTTTATTTATGTATAAAAATTTGTTAGTTTAAAAATTTTAGAGAAAAATGCAAATAAATAAAAAGAAAATAAATTAAAATAAAGATGGGTTGATTAAAAAGGATTATTCAAACTATTCAATCTTGTAAACTTATTAATTAATGTAATTGGATAATTTTTGCGAATATGTATTTTAAAATAGACTATGAATATTTTTTTTGGAGGATTATGATTTTAGTTTTTTTTTATCATTTCCTTCAAAATGAAAATTTAGGGTTATTCTAAACCTTAAAAATTAAAATTAAACTAAAATAATAGTAGAAATGGTGATAACTTAATAGATATAACACTACATATTTTTTCAAAATCATAAATAAAGATTAATCATATTCCTTTACAAATGCATCATATATTTAAACAATTATATAATATATTAATTTGGCATGATTAGATTTAATACTTAATTAAGCTATGTGTATTGCACAAAACAATAACTATATATTTTCTTATATAAATAATTTTTAAAATTTTCTAATTTTTATTAAGTTTAATTTAATTCTTTTTAAAATCCGTGTATTACACGGGCCTTATACTAGTATATATATTAAGAAGAGTTTCAATAAAAATAACAATAACTAAATTTTCCTCCCAAATTGGCATACTATGAATGGAAAGAAAGTAGTTATACTTTCAATGATTGTGGGGTCCTTGAGGTTGGGCTATGTCCTACGAAAATGATATGGGTAGGGTTTTGTAGGTTTTTTCTCTTTCTTTTCTATTTCATATAATCATAATCATTAAATTAAATAATTTTTTTCATTTAATTTTTTTTAATCTATGATATATTAAATTTGTCATTTTTTTAGAATTTGATTGTTATTTTTATTTTTATATATAATTTTGATAGGAAGTTAGTCGGAGTGTATTTCTTAAGCAAATTAAATAACAAATCATGATTTCAAATTAAATAATTTATTCATTGAAAGTTTGTTTTTACAGTATGATGAATCAATTTTACCATTTATATTTGTAATTTTTTTATTGACATTTTTATTTTGTATATTAATTTTGATGAGACCGTAGAGACATGTTCGGGGATGTATACTTTTTTTTCAACAAATTATAATTACAAATTAAATTATTCCTTCATCTAAAATTTGTTGTTTATGTATGATAAATCAAATTTATCATTTTTATTAATTTTTTTTATTTACATTGCATTGTAGAAAGAACAAAAATATAAATTTGATATTTAAATTTTGGTGCACTTAACAAAATAAAAAAAATGAAAATATATGACTAAATTAAACTATAGATTAGGAAAAAAATATTTTAAAAATAAAAGGTTTAGATTTTTTGAGAAATTAATTACAACGAAAAACATTTTGATATAATTGTTTGATCTATTTGTCAGTTCAATTGAGTTGTAAATTGAGTTACCTACGTTTTTTAAATAGATATCTAAGATATTTAAATATTTGATGGGAGGATATTTTTTTTCTTCAACTTAAAATATTTAAGTTGTTTGCATTGGTTAGATCAAAATTTTCAAAATTGGTTGCATTGGTTACATCTATATTGACTGCAACATGCATAACATATTTTTAGAAGTTTAAATATTTTTTAAATATCACTTACCTTTTAACATCATGACACATTAATAAGTGTTTATTGATAGTAAATTTAATTTATTTTTGGTTTTAATTTACAGTATTAATGGGGTACGAAATTGATGGTTATTTAACAACCTCCTATTTCAAATATAAATATTCTAAATTGTTGTTTTACATATATACATTTGTATATTATTATTTGCATTCCAAAATTATAATATTATTTAAAATGACACAAATTAAAGATAAAATATCTAAATTCTTATTAAATATATGTATATATTTAATAAGAAAATTAATTATAGTAAGAAAATTCTTACTAAATATATATATATATATATATATATATATATATAGGTTAACATAATAATATTATATTATATTATTAAAATTTTAAAATTAATAAATCTTATATTATAAATCATGCATAGCATGGATACAATGCTAGTGTAAGAACAAAGAGACATACATTTATTTGGTTATGAAATGAAGGAAGTGAAGACAAAAGAATTTAAGAACAAAGAGACATACATTTATTTGGTTATGAAACAATTAAATTGGATACAAAATGAGGATCTCATTCAGATGATATATAGTGGGCCCCACGACACTTATTTGAAAACTGTTTCTTTAAGTTGAAGCAAACTAAACACAGAAAATTCAGTGTCATTTTCAATTTCCTTTTTTTGACTTTTATCAATTTGGAGTTGAAAGATAGGAAATTATTAATATGAGGTGATTTGAAATATAAAAATTATATATTTAGGATTTAAATGATAACTACGAATTAAGGACTTATAAAAGTTCAAGGTTTTAATTGTTTAGCATACTGTGGTTCCTATTAAAAATATTTTAAAATGGCTTTCTAAATATAATTGACGAATTTCACTTAAATATAAAAAATAATTATATGTTGTGATAATAAAGTTATAAATTAAATATGTCAAACATAACCCTATTTTTTTGAATCTTACATTCATATTTCAAATCTCAAATCGATGTTTTTATTTTTTAGATTTCGAATTGATGATGTAGATATCTTTCGAATGATGAATTTTTTTTTAATTAATAAAAAGACAGAAAAAGAAAATTTGGTGCTGTAAAAAATTTCAAAGAAAGACAAATAGTTATCTGCTTATAATAAGTTTTTATTTTTAAGATTTCGAATTGATGATGTAGATATCTTTCGAATGATGATTTTTTTTTTATTAATAAAAAGACAGAAAAAGAAAATTTGGTGCTGTAAAAAATTTCAAAGAATGCTTAGATTTCGAATTGATGATGTAGATATCTTTCGAATGATGATTTTTTTTTTATTAATAAAAAGACAGAAAAAGAAAATTTGGTGCTGTAAAAAATTTCAAAGAAAGACAAATAGTTATCTGCTTATAATAATAATAATAAGAAGAAGAAGAATTCAATTGACTTTTGAGAAATTCTAGAAGGCGTTGAATTGTTTTAGTTGGGAATATTTGAACATATATATGCTATGATGTGTTGTGGTAATTGACCCTTTTAGGTTATCTTCAATCACATGTGTGCTGTTCAAAATAACATTTCGAATCAAACATGGATCATGGAATTATAGAGTTATAATTGATTTAAAAAATGAATTATTTTGATATATGCTTTATACATTTTATCTAATTGAAATTGGTCATGATTATGATAAATTAGGTTGATGTTATTGACAGTGTTCATGTTAACGAGGGATGAAGATATCCGAAAATATCTTCGATATTTCTCCAATATTTTCATTTTTCATGTGGTTTATACAAAAACGTCGTTTCACCGATATTTTCATTTTTTCACATAACCGGTAAAGAAACGAGAAATTTTGTCAAAATATCGGTAAATTAGCAGTATCAATTTCGATATCGGTGACTTCATGATATAAATTGTAGGAAAATAGGTGAAATCAGAGAAATACTGATAAATATCGGCAAAATACTGATAAACATCGGTATCGATTTCGATATCATTGACTTCACGGTAAAAATTATAGGAAAAATGGGTGAAATAATAGGAAAATATCGGTAAATATAGGTGGAAATATTAGTAAATTAGCAATTTCAATTTCGATATAGTGGCTTCATGATACAAATGGTAGGAAATTAGGTGAAATATCGAAGAAATATTAATAAATATCGGCAAAATACCGATAAACATGGTATCGATTTTGATATCGATGGCTTCATGGTACAAATTATAGAAAAAATCAGTGAAATATTAGGAAAATATCGGTAAATATCGATGGAATATTGGGGAAATATCGGTAAATATCGAAAAATATGATGTACTGATATTTCCATAGATACCGATATTTTTCAAAAACTTTCATACTCTCCTTTAGCAAAACAACCCATCCTTAAAAAAATCACATCAAAACAATCCCCCTTTAATCAAAAGCTAAGATAAAAACCAAATATAAATGATCTCATAATCAAAACAATTTTTTTGAAACTACGTCAATTTCTCCTTAATCACTTATGAGATTGTATGTACCACTTGGTGTTAAAAATTGATTTTGAAAAATTGTTGGTCACATCACTTTAACCAATATTTCGGTGGCTACAAATTTGATTTTTGGAGAATTAAATGCTAAATGATTAATTAAAGTTTGAAGTAGATAATCGAGGTATATATATAAAAATTTTCAAAACAGAATTTCAGTGAGTGGGAAAATTAATTATTGAAGTTGGCCACTTTAAATGAGTTAATTATAAATCATTTATGTGGGTATGTGATAAGTTACTTTATCCAATATTGGAAGTTTAACACATATAAAGCAAGTATAAATATAGTTTTGCTATATGAACTTATTAATTAATTTACTTTTGGTGTAGTGAGCTTGTGGACCACACGCATGCTTGGCTTGGTCTTGACTTCGAGCATGGGTCGTGAGTCGTGACTTTGGCTTGGACTTTAACAGAAATGAATTGGAGTGGTTCGAGCTCTAACTATGTGATGTGTCTGATGAGTCGTTGTGAGCCATGGTTAGAACCACCTAACTATAACCTATTCAAAATCAATATGAATTATTTATGTCATTCACTCAATATATTTCCTAACCATGTTTTTCAGAATATATTTCAAAATAATTTGCTGATACATTTGAGGGCTTTTGATGGTTGAGAAAATATCTCGTTATTTTCTTATTAGTTTGTGAAAATCTCATACACTTGGTTTGTGAATAGTATCTTGACTAGAATGATGTGTCAACTGGAAAATGATTCATGTATTTATCGCTACATCCGCCATATTATTGTTTTGAAGATGTTTGAACATTAAACATGAAAAATGAGTAATTGATTTTTTAAAAGATGCATTCAGATGACTAATAGTAGTGGATTACTCGTATTTTATTGTGAGAATTGAACTTTCTATATATATTTTCTAAATATATTGAACTTTCATCATTACATGCAAACCCCTGTAAACATGCAAATTTGATAATATAAAAATAAAAATATTTAATGTTTGAAAATAACTTCTGCCGTGATCTTTACATGCAAACCCCTATAAACATGCAAATTTTACAATATACAAATAAAAATATTTAATGTTTGAAAATAACTTCTGTTGTGATCTACGGCTCCTATATTCTCGTTGTATATCTTTTTGTGGATGTAAAAGTTCTCTTTTCGTTGTACGTTATCTTCAAAATACAACATACATAGTTTAGTTGTATATGGAATTATCACAAAAACTTCTGTGCACCAGTTGCACAGAAGTGAAATTCGTGCAATCCATATATTTATGTTATAAATGTAGTACCTTTATGTACAAATATCCGTACCTTTTAAAATGAACATGCATAAATGTATTATATTTATAACATAAATGTACTACATTTATAACATAAAATGTATGGATTGCACGAATTTCACTTTTGTGCAACTGGTGCACAGAAGTGTTACTCATGGAATTATATATCTCTTGTGGAGGTAAAAGTTCTCTTTTCTATTTGTACCTTATCTTCAAAATACAACATATGGAGTTTAGTTGTATATTGTTAGGAAATTATTATTTAGATTTTGATGAGACAAAACACAAATGTAATAGGAAAGTAGCGTACATCATTTTTCACAATATTTAAGTGAAATTAGACTAGAATTTGAGTTTAAATTTTAGGATGAAGAATGGTGGAAATCAGAATCCAATAGCTGAAGATTCAAAGTGAAGAATTGTTGAATGCAGTAAGAAAATTGCTACTGTAAGTTAGAAGAAAAACAACATTGTAAGCTGTAAACAATAAGATACTGCAGAAGTAGAAGTGTAGTTAATGCAAACAAGAAATATACTATAGAAGAAAAACAAGTTGTATTGTTGTACCGAGATTGGGAGTCAAGAAGAATGAAGTGATAGGTTACTCACTCCAATGCAATACGAGGAAGATTAGCAGAAGTCCGAGATTCAATCACTTCAACAAGTCAAAACTAGCAAGTAGTGATATAGTGATTAAAGCAGTACAGAGAGCCAGTAAGCAACAGACATGTGGCTTAACACATTGTTGAAACCTACAACCTAGTACAACCACATTAAAAATCCTAGAGTGCAAGACAAGTAACAATTAATGCAACCCTTCAGACATTTAATGCGAGCTCTACACACTTGAAGAGGATTCAAATTCAAAGTGGTGTGCCTACTTTCAACGGGCAAAATACTTCATCTATAAATAGAGGAAGATGTCGACTGAAATGACTAATAAAACATTCACTCTCTAAGAAAAAAACAAGAAGCCCTCAATTCTTAGGCAATCATACTCTTAAGTTTCAGTCACTCAACCTCTAAAGAAGCAGTCAAACCTTAGTTCGAGCTTAAGAAATCTCAAGGTTGTTTCAAGCAATAGTTGAAGAAGAACCTTATATATTTTTACCCCAGTGTTGTGTGCTTAGGTTATTTTAGATGTCCTCAATTGATAGAAAGTTGTTCATTGTTGAGTGTTTAGTCTTAATAGGTTAAGACATTAACTATGTGTGAGTTGAGGATCCTTTGTGGGTCAACCTTTGAGAATTGAACAACCTATGTGGAAGCTAAGTCTTAGTAGGAGTTAACTTATTAGGTTGATAGTTTGTAAGGTCAAAGTTCTGTAAAACAAACTTGTTCAACAAAGTTCCTCCTTAGAGAAGGAGTTGAGTGGACGTAGAAAAATTACACCACCTTCGAACCACTATAAGACCTTTTGTGCGTTCTTTCTGTTTTGATATATTTGTTTCTCTGATCTTGCTGCATCTTATATATCTGATCATACTGCATTAAATGATCTTTCAAAGTTCATATATTAGAAAGTTTTCAAAGAGAAACTCTATTTACAAAAGTTTAAGTTTTTGCTGCAAAGAACTCTAAGTTAAAACAAATAGTATTATATTCTAGTGATGTAAACTGAACTGCAACATGCACTGTAAGCTATCTAGGTTATTGTCCAGTAGTTCAAAGTTTTTAAAATCGATAGAGGTTCATTCAACCCTCTCTGAACCTCTTTGCCACTTGGGACCAACATATATGAAACTCTAATTCTACAATACATCATTATTTTCAAGAGTAGCTTACAGTATCTTCTATGTTCAATAAATAAATAAATAAATTAGCCAAATACATTTCTTATAAATTTTCTGAAAGTTTGCTACTAGTGGTCATTGTTGTAGATTAAATGTAACAAGAATGAACAAAAATTGTATGTCAAAAAATATATTAATTATCACATGAATACGAGATAAACCCTAAACTTGAAAGAAATGTTAAAAAAATTATTATCATGTGAATACGAGATAAAACTTAAACTCGAAAGAAACCAAATTCCTAGAATTAGCCCTAGAGATCAAAACCCTAGAAAAATCTAAAAACTTAAAAAAAAAAAACCTTTGAGAAAACGTAGAAAAGCCCCTAAGAACACCTAAACCCTAAATTCTAAGCTCTAGTATATATTTTATTAATATTTAGTGAGTATAAATTCAAACTAGTTGTTAGAATAGAAGATATGTAAATATTCTGTAATTATTGTATTTTATCTTCTTTCCTTATTTTGTGCTGATTTGTTGTTATCTGTAACTATATATTGCAACTGTGAATATACGCTACCTCAATTGAGGCTTTCCAATCCTATCACATGGTATCGGCCTAACTCCAGAAACCCTTGCCCAATTCCACCGTCGTTGTTGTTCTTCCTCCATGGCTGCATCGGCTGATTCTTCACTCTCTCTTTCTACGATGGTGCATATGGTCACCATTAAGTTGACGTCTTCGAACTATCTCCTTTGGCATGCCCAAGTTCTGCCATTATTGGAGAGTCAAGATCTGATCGGTCTTGTTGATGGCTCCTCTAAGCCGCCGCTTGCTCTTACTACCGGTGTTGATGGCCATTCCTCGTCCAACGCCGATTACACTAAATGGAAGGCTCGTGATCAGTTACTCAAGGCTTTTCTTGTTTCCACTCTCACTGAGGAAACAATGTCTCAGGTTGTTGGGTGTTCCACATCGCATGATGTCTGGTCCTCTCTTTCCCGTGCATACAACCACTCTTCGAAAGCTCGGGAACTCAGTCTTAAAGACAATCTACTTTCTACCAAGTGCGGTACACAGACTGTAGCCGAATATGGTCGTCATTTTAATGCTCTATGCGACCAATTATCTACGATTGGTCGTCCGATCGATGAAGTTGATAAATCCCACTGGTTTTTGCGAGGGCTTGGACCATCATTCTCCAACTTTGTGGTAGCGCAGATGGCACATGAACTCTTGCCAACTTTTGCTGATTTGATGTCTCGTGCATCCAGTCACGAGTTTTTCCAGAAAGGACTTGATGATTCTGCTTCCACTCGGGCCGTTTTTGTTGCAACAAATAGAGGTCGATGTCGTTCTTCGTCATCCCGAGGCCGTGGTGATCAGGCCTCTTGTGGTCGTGGTAGAGGATAGAGGAATTTTGTCCGTCGTTGTTTTTTCTGCCGAGAAGATGACCATGATGTATTTGATTGTCCTCGCCGTTTCGATTGTTCCTTTGATCGCAATGCTCGCAACAACCTCACCGCCAATCTTGCAGAAGCCTTTTCTGCAAATTGCAATATTTCTAATGCAAATGCTTCTAATTGGTTTCTTGATACAGGTGCGTCCGCTCACATGACACCTGATGCTTCAAATCTGGACACCTCTTCCTCCTACAATGGCTCCGACAATGTTGTTGTCGGTAATGGTGCTCCTCTTTCCATTACTCGTACTGGCACCCTATCTATTTCTTCTTCCTTACAATTAAATGATGTGCTTGTTGTTCCCGCTTTAACTAAGAATTTATTATTGGTCAACAAGTTAACCACTGATTTTCCTGTCATTGTCATATTTTCCAATGCTTGTTTTTGTATACAGACTCGGGACACAGGCCGAGTCATCGCCAGCAGAATTCGTGAGCGTGGCCTTTACCGTCTCACCTTGAGCAACTCGGTGTTTTCTGCTATTTCCAGATCCCGCATTCCTAGTGGCTCATTTGATCTATAGCACTCCCGTCTCGGGCATGTTCATCATTCTATTATTTCAGTGTTACGTACTGTTGGTTGTTTAAACACTAGTTCTATTTTGCCTTTGCCAACTTTGTGCTCATCATGCCAATTGGTGAAGAGCTCTCGTTTGCTATTTCGCTCTAATGATAAACGCTCTTTGCGAATTTTAGATTTGATACATTGTGACTTATGGGGCCCTGCACTAGTTCTGTTTACTTCTAGTTTTAAATATTATGCTGTATTCATCGATGATTATTCCCATTTTGCTTGGCTTTATCCTATGACTGCAAAGAGTGATTTTTATGATGTGTTTGTTCACTTTCAATGCTTTGTGGAAAATCAATTCTCGACAAAAATAAAAGCTTTTCAGTCGGATGGGGGGACTGAATTTACAAATAAAAATTTGCAATCCTTATTTGCATCTAGTGGCATTCAACATCTTATGTCTTGTCCATATACACCGGCGCAGAACGGACGTGCTGAACGAAAACACCGGCACATCACTGAAACTGGACTTGCTATGTTATTTCACTCCTCGGTTCCATTATCTTATTAGGTTGAAGCTTTTAGTGCTGCTGTCTTTATTATTAATCGCTTGCCATCGATCATTTTGGACCATAAATCTTCCTATAAACTGCTCTATGATATATTGCCGGAATATGATTGTTTTCGGGTATTTGGTTGCCGTGTTTACCTTTGTTTAAGAGATTATGCACCAAATAAACTATCACCACGCAGCTTGCTATGTGTTTTCATAGGGTACAGTTCGCAACACAAGGGATTTCGGTGTTTTGATCCCTCTACAGATCACACCTTCATTACCCGTCATGCTCACTTTGACGAACTTTGCTTTCCATATGCTACTACTCACACTTCACGATCCATCACTGACCTTGACATAAGCTCTTTTAGTGATCCCTTCACACATGCCAAACCGGTTTAATCTTCACCATCTTCGGATTCCATCACTGCTCCATTGCCTATTGGATCCCCTCCATGTACGATGTGTGACACACCCGTTGCTGTTGTTCCGCTCACTCCGGAGATTCCACTGCCAACTCCGGTTGACAATCCTGTTCCGCCTCCTCCTGACCAGGTTGCACCTCCTCAGGTCTAAGATCGTATCCACTTCATTTGCACCAGGTCGCAATCAGGCATTTTTTAGCCGCATTACCTGGCTGATGTTGCACTCGTCCGCACTTTCTCTCTATAATGCTCTTGCTACTGCTTCCGAACCTAAAGGTGTTAAGACAGCGATGAAGTTTCCTCATTGGGTACAAGCCATGGATGAAGAAATGGATGCACTGCGTAAAAATAGCACATGGGAACTCGTACCTCGTCCGCCCGGTGTTAACATTGTTGGCTCGAAATGGGTTTTCCGAACTAAATTTTTTGCTGATGGTTCATTGGATCGTCACAAAGCTCGTTTAGTGGCTCAGGGTTTCTCTTAACTTCTTGGGTTTGACTTCACACACACGTTCAGTCCGGTTGTGAAAGCTTCGACAGTTCGCGTTGTTCGTGCTCTTGCTGTCACGAGATCTTGGCCCCTGCATCAATTAGATGTCAAAAATGCATTCTTGAACGGTTTTTTATCGAAGCCCGTCTATATGGAGCAGCCACCAGGTTATGTTGATCCTGCCCGACCAAATCACGTCTGCTGCCTAAAGAAAGCTCTCTACGGTCTTCGCCAGGCTCCTCTCGCTTGGTATCAACGGTTTCGCACATTTTTGTTGAAGGCTGGTTTCACTTGCAGTTCTGCAGACACTTCATTATTTGTTTTTCACAAGGATTCGGTCTTGCTATATTTACTCATCTACATAGACGATATTGTCCTCACTGGAAACAATTCCGTTGCTATTTCTTCACTTCTTGCACACTTCAAGATGGAGTTTTCAATCAAGGATATGGGCTGTTTAGGTTATTTCCTTGGCTTAGAAGTGGCATACCCATCTACTGGACTCTTTCTAAGTCATTCAAAGTATGCCAGGGATATTCTTAGCAGCGCTGATCTTTTGGAATCCAAGCCTGTCTCCACTCCTCTTGCTGCTCATGCCGATGACACCCCCTTCTCGGATCCTACGTTGTATCGGTCACTCGTCGGTGCTTTGCAATACTTAACTATCACTCGTCCGGATCTGGCATTTGCTGTTAACACTGTCAGTTAGTTTCAGCAACGTCCCACTGACGATCATTTCCAGACAGTCAAGAGGATACTCCGGTATGTCAAAGGGACACTCGACTATGGTCTTTCTTTCACTCCAGGTTCGACTGATTTGCTCGGGTACTCCGATGCCGACTGGGCTAAATGTTTGGATACTCGTCGTTCTACTTATGGGTATACTATTTTCCTTGGCAACAATCTAGTATCTTGGAGCGCGAAAAAGCAACCCACTGTGGCTCGCTCAAGTTGTGAATCTGAGTACCGTGCTATGACGAACACTGCCTCGGAAATCATGTGGGTTACTCATCTTCTCCGTGAGCTTCATGCTTCTCCTTCGCAGGCTCCTCTCCTTTTATGTGATAATCACAGTGCCTTATTTCTCACGCAAAATCCCATCTCGCACAAGAGCGAAGCACATTGATATTGATTACCATTTTGTTCGGGAATTGGTTGAGAGTGGACGTTTGAAGACTCAATTTGTTCCTTCTTCTATGCAGTTGGCGGACGTCTTCACCAAGAGTTTGCCACGTCCGGCGTTCGATCTCATTCGCACCAAGCTCCGCGTTGGTCGCAATCCCGCGCTTCGCTTGCGGGAATGTTAGAATAGAAGATATGTAAATATTCTGTAATTATTGTATTTTATCTTCTTTCCTTATTTTATGCTGATTTGTTGTTATTTGTAACTATATATTGCAACTGTGAATATACGCTACCTCAATTGAGGCTTTCCAATCCTATCAACTAGTTAACATTATTAATATTCTTGGTCTTTAATGTCACACTAGTTTCTATGTGGCCATATACAATTTCTTGTCTAATGAATTCGCCATGCTTTAATAATGTCTGTTTTTTTTGAATAAATTGGTGTGATGGCTTTGCATGTGCATGTATTGCGTATTTTGCTGGTGTGAAGGCTTTGTATGTTCACATGTATTGTGTATTCTGCTACTATTTTTAAAATTATACTTGTTATTGTAAATTAATAACTTATGAAACTGAAAAGTTAAAATTATTTATATATGGTTTATTATTCTACTCTCCGAAATACTGTATGTTTTCATACTTAACCTATGTTTTGTAGTATTTTTTATATTTTATTAAATTATACCCACAAATATGATACAAAAAATTTGATTCATTGATTTAATTTTTTAGAAAAAGTAAAAAAAGGAATATAAGATTATGTTTCATTAAAATACAGTTGATTTTTTTTTTTTTGTGTCCTAATTTTTCATTATTTTCCAGTCATTGTTTTAATTATAATATGATGTTCATCATGCAATTAAAAGCAAGTTAAATCTAAAAAAAAAAAATTAAAGTGATTTTATTTTTTACATGATTAACTGAAAACTATAAAAAAAAATTAACCCTATTTTATTTACTGTTATGTTTTCCCACTTTAATTTTAATAAATTGGGAACTGGAAAAAAAAAGGGGGGGGGGGGGATTGGAAGATAGTTGGGCTTCTGGTGCAATTAGCCCAACAAATGATATCGATTCTATTGTGGGTGGGTTATACACCGTTACACAGCCCACTTATTCTAATCATATTCCATTAAAAAAAATGAAATGACATAAATACCCTTACTAATTATTATTTATTACACCAAATATATATGTGATGTTGATTGAAACTCGCATTCATATATTTGATCCGACCCAAAAATGATGTTGATTCTTCTGTTGCACAGTTTCAAGCTTAAAACCTCAGCAATGGCAGCAGCAATGGTGTAATTTCATTTCACGATGCAACAGCGTGCTCCAACTCCTGGCCTTCCGTCCAAGCCCTTCGCCGAGATGGAACAACTCAACAACACGTCGCAGCAACAGCAGCATCGACCTTCTTCTTCATCCTCTTCTCGTGCTCACCATTTTCACCCAGCTCGCCCCGCCATTCTCGACCTCTTCAACCTCTATTTAGGCGTGCGTTGAACAAACCAAAATTCTACACTTTTCTCTTGTTCGATTTTGCATTTGAATTGACTGTTCCGTTGTTTTTCGAATTTGCAGAGGAGTTCGCTGCAGAAATCAGATGAATCAGTTAGAGAACCTCCGTGAGTTCCTTGAAATTTATCAAATGTTTATAATTTTCTAATATTCGTAAAAGTTCCTGACTGTATTAATAGTCTTTATTTCCTAGTTAATTTCCTCCGTCAGCTTAAAATTATGGTTTGTTGTGTTGATATTCTCATAATAGATACATTGGTTAATTAAATTACAGGAACAAGACACAGAAACGGGTTACTGCTATTAACAGAGAGCTTCCTCCTCCTAATGAACAGTTCCTTTTTGATTTTGAGCAGATACAGAACCAATATCCGGTATGTCTTTTGATAACTTTTGTGAAATGGGGTTTCAACTATATACTCTCTTTTTCTTAATTTAAGATATTTGGTTGGCTGATGCAATTTCTCTTTTTTTTTTTGGTTATCTTTTACCAGGACCAGGAGCAACTGCGTGCTGTAATAGAGTCTGTTTTGATATCTCTGGTTATTCAATGCTGTAGTCATGCTCCCAGGGCAGAGTTCGTGCTCTTTGCTTTGCGTAGTCTGTGTAGTATAGGATACATAAACTGGGATGCATTCTTGCCATCTCTTCTATCTTCAGTTTCTTCTGCAGAGACACCTGTTGGTCAGGGTAATCAAGCTATGGCTGCTGTTACTTCTGCAACTTCATCACAGTCGGGAGTCTTACCGCCTTCAAATGCCGTTCCTAATTCCACTCATTTTCAGTCATCAAATCCTGCATCTCCCTTGCCTTCAATTCATGGTATTGGATCCCCCACACAATCAGCTGCTGAGCCGTCATCGTGTGTCACATTGTCTCCCATAAAGTCAAATGATGTCATCGGCACTGGTCAACCGTCAGCAAGGGTCAATATATCTGTCAAGGAAAATGTGATAAGCAGTTTACGTCAACTGTCCTGCAAGATAATTCTATTAGGCCTCGACTCTAATCTAATGCCAGTCACACACGCTGATATCCTTAATCATATGGTCAATTGGCTCGTCAATTGGGATCAAAAACAGCAAGGGCTTGATGAATTTGATAGTGCACCATTCTGGAAGCCCGACAAGGCCCTAATTGAATGGCTACACAATTGTTTAGATGTGGTTTGGCTGTTAGTTGATGATAGTAAATGTCGCGTGCCCTTTTATGAACTAATACGTAGTGGCCTGCAATTTATTGACAACATACCAGACGACGAGGCGATGTTCACCCTTATTTTGGAAATTCATAGGAGGAGAGATATGATGGCAACACACGTGCAAATGTTAGATCAACATCTGCACTGCCCTACATTTGGAAGTCCTCGACTGTTACCTCAGGCCACTACCAATATATCTGGTGAAACAGTGACTAACATGAGATATTCACCGATCACGTATCCAAGTGTGCTTGGAGAACCCTTGCATGGAGAGGTATGCCATTTTCTGTTAAAATTTGGGATATATGTAGTATCATAACTTTTGGAATTAAATACATAGCAAGACACAAAGATCATTGATTGTGAACCTGAGAATTCATAAAGAATGAGACTAATATCACATTTGTCGTGAAAATCAAGAGATGGTTCAATAGTATAAATGGCGTTCCTTCCTTCTTTTCAAAGCCATTTATACAATCTGCATTCTCTAAAAATTTGATCTTTAATATGCGGAAATTATAATATCTGAGTGGTTTTGGTAGATAAGTTTTAGCTGTTATGAAGATGATAATATCAGTGATACAACAATTTGCTAGATCACTTTTTTCATTATCTGGATAGGAAGTTGCAACATCAATTCAGAGAGGAAGTCTTGACTGGGAACGAGCTCTGCGATGTTTGAGACATGCTTTCCGTAACACTCCATCTCCCGACTGGTGGAGACGTGTGCTGCTTGTAGCACCCTGCCACAGGCTTAATGCTCAAGGACCTACTCCAGGTGCTGTTTTTACCTCTGAGATGATTAGCGAGGCAACAATCGATAGAATCGTGGAATTACTTAAGTTGACAAATTCAGGCAAGATTTCACGTTTTTAAATATCTTTTGGTACTTTGTACGTAAGATTATATTTTTTATTACCTATTTCCTTGTGCATTTTCTTTCACAATATTTTTTGGACAACTTATTTTCTGATATAAGATGTGTGAGGGTCCAAACTGTTTCACCCAGACCATAATATTGGCTTTTGGGATTCCTCTCTCTGAAAAGTTGTCTACCCATTAAAGTTACCACAGCCTTTCTCACTTGGTCACCTGTTTGATGTTAACAAATTAGAAAACCTAAATTAATTCTGTACGTGTCTAGGTGATTGTGAGTTCCCAACTGAGCATGTTTTGAATGTTACTTAGTTTATTACAGTCTACACGTGGATGGTGAGACTTAGAGTTTAGAAGGTCATTGCTCAGGTATTGTCCTGGAATCTCTTTTCTCTTTGAAGGTGAGTTGCTCTTTTAGACTCATCATGAGAAGTATATTCAAAGTATGATAACACCCTAGAGATAAATGTTTTATGTATAGATGCAGTTGTGAATACTACATGTGGCAGCTATTGTGCGATTGCAGCCCTTTCTGAATCTCTGTCACTTGGTAAAATTGATATGAAACTGAAAACCCATGTTTACCTATCTTTCTTTGCATGGTTGATCCTTGAAAGTGCTTCTATTTTAAATGATGTAAAAAGCAAATTGCTATTTGTGGGGGTAATCTTTCCATTTGAACTTCATCGTTGTTGTTTTTCTTCTCTCTCTGAAGAGTGGTGGAGTTGTCCATGGACTAAACATTTTTCTTCAATATTTTGGAACCTTAGACTATCCCTACTTTATAAATGCATGGTAGACTTCTTGGATGAGGCGCAAATGCATATTCTTCTTTTCTGAGAGCTTAACAATGCTCTGCTATTTTTTGTATCTTACTAAAAAAACTCCTTTGAATGATGTTTCAGAGAGACAGATGCTAAAACTTTGTCAAGCTGAGGCATTATTTTTTGTTTGCTTTTTTGTTAATTTATTCAAATTTTCTTTTCCCATATTGTTAATTTGCAGAGACAAATTGCTGGCAGGAGTGGCTTATCTTTGCAGATGTATTCTTTTTCCTCATGAAACATGGATGCATTGATTTTGTTGATTTCGTTGACAAGCTAGTTTATAGACTTCAAGATGGTGATCAGCATATTCTCAGGACAAATCATGTTACATGGTTGCTGGCACAAATTATCCGTGTTGAGCTTGTAATGAATGCTCTAAATACAGACTCAAGAAAGGTTGTCTCTCACGTTTCTGTCGTAGTATACTTTCCTATAATCTTTAGTTCTTTTTTCCCTTCATAATTCTGGATTTTGTGGTTTTAAAGTTCAGGATCTACTGTTTCAAATTTCATATTTGGCTTTTCTAATACATTAAAACCTTATTTTAATTACCAAGATATGCAATCCCTCAATGAGTATTTTGCTTTTGACTTTATGATTACAATATGCTGGTAGGTGGAGACGACCAGAAAAATTCTTTCATTCCATAAAGAAGACAGAAGTTCTGACCCTAATAACCCCCAAAGTATCTTGCTAGACTTCATTAGCAGTTGCCAGAATTTGCGTATTTGGTCACTGAATACATCAACCAGAGAGTATTTAAACAATGAGCAGCTTCAAAAGGGAAAGCAAATTGATGAATGGTGGAGGCAAGTCAGCAAAGGTACTTATCAATGAAATGCTGCTTAGTTACATGACTGTCCTAGATATGGAGTACTTTTGTGGCGGAAGCCAACAGAAACACATCTGTTAGTTCAATATAAGAAAATACCCACCTATAACCTTTTTTAAGATTTTACCTACCTACCTATATATATATATATATATATATATATATATATATATATATATATATGCATGTATTATTTTGGTTGCACTTTGACACTTGAACAATAAAATTTTATTCTTTGCCACCTTTTTGGCCACCGGCAGCGGAATATTCTGCTAAGATCCCTAAACATGCTTGGCACATCAACTCCCTTAGAAAAATTACTAAATGTAGTATAAGTTGCTGCAAAACTACCTAATTTTATAAAATTTTCATTTTTGCCATTTACTTGAAAAACATATGAAAAATGTAAATGCATGCATCTAATGCATTAGAAAAAACTAAACCGAACTGATTAATGAAACTAAATCTAACTAATATTTATTAATTTGTAAATATTAATTAGTGTAAATCTTCGTGAATGAGCAGTGATAAAGAGAAAAGTTCATGAATTTAAATATTTCTAGTAATTCTTTATATTGAGGTAGTGAAGTTAGAAATTTATAAAGTTTATAAGGCAAACTGGAGTTATTTTGGCAGAATTTGATAATTTTACATTGAAGATTGCACGTGTCATGCATGCGACAGAATCTTAGAGGAATGTAATACCGCTAATGGAATTAGATGATAAATTGCAATTTTCATATAGTTGTGATAGCGAAAAAAAGTCGGTTGTTAAAATAAAAACAGGTCATGGTTTAGATGGTGAAGTGTAATCACCTCATATAAGAATGCTAATTGCTTTCTAGTGATTCATACATTGCTGATTATATTGAAGTACCAAAGATTTTAGCTCCAACAATTTATGTCCTCTTCTGGAAACTAGTTTATCCTTTTTTTTTCTCTTCTTTTTCTTTTGTTTTTTTTTAGGAACTAGTTATCTTTTTTAATACTCTCTTGCTTAAAATTTCAGGTGAACGCATCATGGACTATATGAATATGGATGAAAGGTCAATTGGGATGTTTTGGGTTGTCTCGTACACCATGGCGCAACCTGCTTGTGAAACAGTCATGAACTGGTTAACCTCTGCTGGAGTAACAGAGATACCAGGACCAAATCCACAGTCAAATGAGAGGTTGATGATGATGCAGGAAGTCAGCCCATTACCAATATCATTGTTATCTGGGTTTTCAATAAATCTATGTCTAAAACTGGCATATCAGATGGAGGAGTCTATGTTTTCTGGACAGGTAAAACTTGTACTCATTACTTTCTATTTGACGCATATGCAAGTGGAAGGGCATCCATACAAATTTCCTGCTGTATGGTTTGACCATCCTTTGAAATGAGAGACTTGTGGTTGATTCTATATATTCAACATCATGCTCCTGAGTTTCTGTTTTCATTATCAAGTGACAATTATTTTCGTTTGGTTCAACTCCTTCTTTGATGATGACATGTACATTGCTTAATGGCTTAATGACAGGCATTAAATTTGACTATGGTGCGCATTGAAACAGGTCGTGCCTAGCATTGCAATGGTTGAGACATATGTTCGAGTTTTGCTCATTGCACCTCATGCATTATTTCGTTCACTCATGACGGTAATTTTTTTCCACTGGTCTGTGTATTATGTTCTCTGTAGTCTGTATAAGCCCATGTTCCTTGAATGCTGGTTTTTCTTCTATCTTCATTATGTTTTCAATATTAATATACTATTTTGTGGTTTCCCATTTGGTGTCAAGGCATGTATCTGTAATTGAAGTTTATGTTCTTATGCTCTTGTTTTTAAGTGGTATGACCACTTACCCTTCCCATTGTTGGATAAAGGTTAGTTTCTTGTTGTTGATTAAGTACTCACTACTTACTAGCTTTGTCTTCAAACTCAATTTCAGCTACTGTCGCAGAGGAATCAAAACCCATTGAGCAAACCTGCTGCTTCTATCTTGGTCTTTGAAATTTTGAACTATCGTTTGCTTTCACTCTACAGGTTGAAAACTGTCTTGGCCACTTTTGTTTCTTGAGTATATCATGTTCTTACTCAAGACTAGAGTTTTTTGAAATTGCAATCTGATGGCAATAGAGACAAATACTTCTTATCCTTTTACTTTTTCTAGGTATCAAGGGAAGAACAAAGGCCTAATTCATGATGTCACAAAAATTATTGCTACACTGAGAGGAAAACGTGGAGACCATCGCACCTTTAGGCTGGCTGAGAATTTATGCATGAACCTTATATTATCAATGAGGGAATTTTTTTATGTGAAGAGGGATGGGAAGGTGAAAGACAATGATTAATTATTTTACTTTAATAACATGCCTTGACAAACCAGGCAGGACTTATTTTTGTCTTTGTCAATCACTTGTACAGGGTCCAACTGAGTTTACAGAAACTGTAAATCGGATAACTGTAACTACTCTTGCCATCATTATTAAAACTCGTGGGATTGCAGAGGTTGAACACCTGCTGTACCTCCAAACTATGTTAGAGCAGATACTCACCACCAGCCAACATGCATGGTCAGAGAAGACCCTCCACCATTTCCCTCCTATATTACGTGATGCCTTGGCTGGCCGGGTAGATAAAAGGGGCTTGGCCATTCAGTTATGGCAACAGGTACTTGCCATAGTCTCTCTCTCTCTCTCTCTCTCTCTCTCTCTCTCTCTCTCACACACACACACACACTCACACACACGTACAAACTTAAAAACACACACATACATGCCTATGCAACTGCAGCCTATTAGACTCAGTAATTGCCTTCAGACCTTCCTAGTTGAAAGGGGGGTATCCTGCGGTTGTACATAGGGGTGAGCAATATCAAACCGGTACCAAAATACCGAGTCAATTCAGTTAGTTTTTATAATGAGGTTCAGGTTAAAGTTTAAACCAAAAAATAATTAGGTTCGGTTCGGTATTGAGCCTAACAAACCGAAAGCTCACCCCTAGTTGCTTCGTCTTATTCTCCAAAGCTCATACTTTTGATTTGCATTGTTTGTGGGATTGACTCACTAATGCATACAGCATTAGATTTGTATCATGGTACTTAGTGAAAGAGTGATAAGAACATAAGCAATATCAATAATATATATACCTTTTTGGGTGTGGGGTGGGACAGGTGAACCATGGGTAGTTTATTCCTTATTGCAGCATGGAACATTAACATGAACCTGGTATCTAACGAAGTGGGAGTCGGTGTAAAAGTTTGATGACCAATGTTTTACTGTTATGTTTAAACCTGGTATCTAACAAAGTGATTAACTTTTACTGTTATGATTGATGGTTTTTGACAATGTTGAGAAAGACCCCATTTATTTATTTCTAAAATATGTATGACCATTGGCATTTTGGCAGGCAGAAACAACTGTGATTAATCAATGCACCCAGCTTCTTTCTACTACTTCTGATCCAACGTATGTCATGACTTACATTAATCGCAGTTTCCCTCAACACCGCCAATATCTTTGTGCTGGTGCATGGATACTGATGTCTGGCCATCCTGAGAGCATTAACAGTTTGCATCTTGTAAGTTTTTCTAACTCTGAAAATATCATCGTGGCATCCATGATCTCTCCCCCCTCCCCACCCTGCCCGCACATTGATTCATGCAATTTTGTGATGGATGGTATACAGGGCCGTGTCCTGAGAGAATTTTCCCCTGAAGAAGTCACTGACAATATATACGCAATGGTGGATGTCCTATTGCATCACTTTAACTTAGAACTGCAGCGTGGACGATCTTTGCAGGTGCCTTCTCACCTTTATCTAATTCGTTTCCCAACTTAAGTAGTTTAATCTTTGCTGTCGTTGATAGTAGACTGACATGACTTCTGTATAGTGATAGTTCAATCGTTACAATTTTCTCTCTTACCAGGATCTTATGTTGAAAGCTTGTGCCAATCTCGCATTCTTCATTTGGACCGATGAGCTACTGCCTTTAGACATTTTACTGTTAGCACTTATTGACCAAGATGATGATCCCCATGCTCTGAGAATTGTGGTATGTTTTGTTTACTATTTGCTCCTTTTATGATCTTTTTCAATTTACTCGACTATAACATTACTATTAAGATGCTGGTAGGAATTTATTTTCTGCTATGGTGCTCTGACATGGATGACACTCATAACTTACATTAAGTGTTAGATATCACTCGAAATAAGTCTCCTTTGAATCTAGTGATATTCTTTTGAAGATCATACTGGATTGGATGTAGCCGGAAAAGGTTTGCTCTCAGTATGCAAAGTACAAGTTTTATCTCTTAGTAAAGTATCCAATTTGCTAACAGTAAGGCAGTTGCAAAGAGCAAACTAGAAAAAGAAGCATATGAAGGTAGAAAGTGTATTGTTAGTGAAACTCAAGGACCATTTTCATCCAATTATTGCAACTCAAGGACACTTTTTTCATTATCCTAAAAAGAGTCGGAAAGAAAAAGGGTAAGGGGTGTTTACTTGTCAGACTATCAAGATAAAAATTCTTTATGTTTAAGAGAAGATTGCTCTCTTTGTGGTCTTTCATTAGACCTATTATGTCTGCCACTGTCTCAATGAAATTGCAAGAGAGCCTATCTTGTATCAAAATGGGGAGGTCAGCTTTGCTGTAGATGTGCGTGCACACACACCAACCATATGCACACAGATGTGTTATGGACACAAAAGCTACTTGAGCATAAGTTGGGGGTAAAAGTATTATCTATTGAGCACATCATTTGGTTTTCTTTCTATTATCTATTATGTATCATCTATTATGTAACATCTATTAAGCACACAAACAACATGAAATACTCCGATGATATGAGACACTTGGATGTTTTTTCTTTTGGTTTCTTCTATTGTATTGATTATTGTAATTCTGTATGTGCTGTTTTTTTTTTTTTTTCTCCCCAAATTATAAGTGTATGAAAGCAATTACCTCAGATTTGCAAACTCATGAATTTCCCTCTTATGTTCTTCTTTTGGTTTTTTTCCCGAATAGATAAGCATACTTGACAGCAAGGAGCTTCAACAAAGAGTGAAATTATATCTTATGAATCGTGGCCCTCCAGAGCATTGGCTTTTCTCTGGAACTTTCAAGCGTACTGAATTGCAAAAGGCCCTTGGAAATCATCTGTCGTGGAAGGAAAGGTGATATCCTCTACAATATCATCTTTATCTCCTACAAAACTCTTAAAAGTATCAGAATTCTGAAATGGTGTATTGCCATAGTTTATATTTTTATCAGATCATAACAATGTTTCTTTTAAATTTTGACTGTTACACAAGATCAGCTGGTAGACAGCGCTATACTATGTTTTTCTATTTGCACTATTGCTACATACAATTGCTAGACTTGCTGCACAGAAAGCTTTGTGCGCAAGGCCTTGCATCTCTGCGTACTTCTTCTTAAGTAGTTAACATTAAGCTAAAATCATGAGATCTTAATAAATTGATTAATTTTATTGACTTTCAAAGGCAAAATTGAGCCACTGAACGAAGTTTGTGAACTTGTTGTTTCTTTAAGGTTTGTTCAGCTTATTTTGTTGGCTGTTGTTTTGTACGAGAATGTAGGAAGTGTTAAGTGAATGAAACTGCTTCATCGTACGGCCCCTAGTTGTATAAATTTAATTTATTGCCAACTTTAATCCTGTGTCACTTTTTTAAATATTAAAGTTATCTCAGTTTTTGTGTGTTTATGAGTATTTCGATCTAGTCGCGAGTAGAGGGAACATTGAAGCTTGAAATGAATCCCTCCACTACTATCACTACCCAAATGGGCTAAATCGTTACTTAGGGAAGCTCTGAGCTCTTGTCATCTCCTGGAGGAGAAGTTGGGTAGGGCTTTGGGAAGGAGTTGTGAAAAGATTATTCTTCAGTTTCTTCCTTTGTGCTTTGTAACACCCCCTATCCAATAGCAATAAAGATATATGTGTGGGGCAGGGCCTTGGGAAGGTGTTGTGAAAAGGTTATTCATCAGTTTCTTCATGCTGTGCTTTGTAACATCCCATTTTGCATAGCAATAAAGATGTATGTGTGGGGCAGGGCCTTGGGAAGTTCTTGTGAAAAGGTTATTCTTTCATGTTATGCTTTGTAACATCCCCTTTTCCATAGTAGTAAATATATATGCTGACTATATGCTTTCTTTGCATCAAATTGAAATTTCTCTCGTTTTACCTTTGGAAATGTGCCAAGTTCTATCTATTCTTGCATATATTGAACCTTTTGACTCACTTCTGATGCCTCATGCAATAAGTGTCGTATATAGTCATTTCAGTGCTTGCTTGTGTTTTGGACAATGCAATCCAGTATCTTGACATTATGCAATGTTACCAGGTATCCAACATTTTTTGATGACATCGCTGCAAGATTGCTCCCAGTGATTCCCTTAATAATTTATAGGCTTATTGAGAATGATGCTATTGATGCTGCTGACAGAGTTCTACAAGTTTATTCAGCATTCCTTCATTACTATTCTTTAAATTTTACATTTGTGCGCGATATACTTGCCTATTTCTACGGCCATCTTCCTGGGAAACTTATTCTTCGGATACTAACTGTATTAGACGTGAAAAAGGTAATGGTTGTTCTTCATCCCTCTAGTTTTTCAAATTCTTTTTGGGCTCATTCTTATTGTTTTACCTGGATTTGTTTATTTTTTCTTTTCAGATTCCGTTTTCTGAGTCCTTCCCTCAGCATATCAACTCATCTAATGCTTCAATTTGTCCTCCATTGGACTACTTTGCAACTCTTTTACTTGGTCTGGTGAATCATGTTATTCCTCCTCTGAATCACTCTTCTAAAAATGCACAAGTTGAAGAAGCCTCGTACAGAAAGGCTCAAGGAGTATCACAGGCTGGTCCATCTATTGCTCCTGAAGGTCAGAAACCATTCTATCAACTCCAGGATCCTGGTACATACACCCAGCTGATTCTGGAAACAGCTGTGATAGAAATTCTCTCTCTTCCTGTAACTGCATCCCAGATTGTGTCATCACTTGTTCAAATTGTTGTTCACATACAACCAACTCTGGTTCAATCCAGCAGTGGATTACATCCCGCAGGTGTTTGCCAAAGTTCTGTGTTGCCAACCTCACCATCTGGTGGAAGCACTGATTCCTTGGGTGCGACTAGGACTCCTTCAGTGTCAGGATTAAGTTCCTCTAACTTTGTTTGGCGAAGTAGTTACACATGTCAACAGTTATCGTGCTTGTTGATCCAAGCTTGTGGTCTTCTGTTAGCTCAGCTTCCTCCTGAGTTTCACATTCAACTCTATATAGAGGCGGCACGTGTCATAAAGGAAAGTTGGTGGCTTTCTGATGGGAAAAGATCAGTCACCGAACTAGAATCCGCCGTTTGCTACGCTTTGTTAGATCCAACATGGGCTGCCCAGGACAATACCTCCACAGCTATTGGTAAGAGTACTGTCAAATTTCATTTATCTTATGCAGAAACAATTACTGAACTCTCTTAGGTTAAATTTGGATGGATGGATTTGAAGATGAATTTGAAATATATGAAGCAAATCCATTGGTGTTCTGTGGTTGGTTTGGACTGATTCATTCTCCAATGGATTTGAAATTCATTGAAGTAATTTTTGAGTGATTTAGGTGGATTTGAAATCAATTTTAACTTGGATGTATTTGAAATTCATTCATTTCAAATCCCTCAATCCAAACACAACCGTAGTACTTTCCTCTTAAGCTGTAAGAATCATTACAAGATCTGCTGCTGCTGGCTATTTTGAATTTCCGGACTTAATCATTTTAGGTTTTCCGAATATGATACTAGCCATGTCTGTTCTTATGTGTAGTTTTTTAATGGTAGCTAATAATTGAAGGATTTGACTATTTTGAAATGTGAGATTTGAACCAAATGAGATAATAAGATATACAACTGACTCTCAATTATGTGATGGCACCAACGGACTTGAAATGGTGGAAGCTAAACATTTTGCAAGACAGGAAATTTATATTATTTCACATGCTACTATAATTTATATTGTAGAGAAAGAGATGCCGAGAAAATTCTGAATGGCTATTGACTGGTTATTGCTTAGATGTGTTTCAGTTAAATACAACTATGATGATGTGTGATGGAAGTAAACTAAAGTATTTCTTATCGGAGCATATAACTCAACCTCAAATCCTTGTTCTTGTTGGCATGTATAGGTAATGTGGTGGCGCTGTTGCATGCTTTCTTCAGTAACCTTCCACTAGAGTGGCTAGAGGGAACACATCTCATCATTAAGCATCTGAAACCTGTGACATCAATAGCTGGACTGAGAATAGCTTTCCGTATTATGGGCCCTTTGCTTCCCCGATTGGCCAATGCTCACACCCTCTTCAGTAAGGTATTGGAGTACCATTTCTTAAGTTTGTTTACTCTTTTTTCCAGACTTCCTAAAAAAAAAGTTCTTGGGATACGGTAACACCTTCGATTTGGTGTTGTATACAAAGAGGTCAAAGTAGTCTAATACTAGCAGGAAGGAAGATTTGTGTAGACTAGACGTTTCACTTTCTGACTTCATCTTAAAATATTTTTGTATGGTCTTCCAGTATTATACGGTAGACAGCATGATGAATTATGCAATGCATGACACTCTCAGTATAAGTATTATATTGCCTATGTTTTCATTGTAAAAGCTGTCATTAATAACATTTCAACATTATCTCTCAGACGCTATCAGTGCTCTTAAGTGTAATGGTTGATGTCTTCGGAAGGAATTCACAGCCATCAGCTCCCATCGAAGCGTCAGAGATAGCTGATATTATAGACTTCCTGTAAGCCGATGGTTAACTACGAATTTCATATCTTCTTTCCATCTTCTGTATGCATAAATATTTGTATACCGAACAATTTCTGTTCAGGTATCATATTATTCATTATGAAGGGCAAGGAGGACCCGTGCAAGCAAGCAGCAAACCGAGAGCAGAAGTCCTGGCTCTAATCGGAAGAGCAGCGGAAAGCTTGCGTCCAGATTTACAGCATCTTCTGACTCACTTAAAAGCCGATGTCAACTGTTCCATATATGCTGCTACTCATCCAAAGTTCGTACAGACCACCAATTAACCTGATCCGTGCCCAGCTCTGCTATTTTCTGATTGATTTCCTGCTGCTGCTGCTGCTGGATGATTATAGGTTCGACGTATTGACTTGTTAGTATAGATAGACATATGAAGAATCTGTCTTCTTCTTCTTCTTCTTCTTCTTGTAATATATGTCAAGGAAACTTGCTCTAAATGAAAATTATACAGAAGATTACAAGAAATTCTTCACAACATATAATGTATACATCAATACAGGTGTAGAGTGGCCACACCTATAATGTTATGAATTCGGGACCAATACTTATCAAATTTCTATAACATTATAGTTGTCATTGTTTCATTCTTAGAATGCCAACAAATAAGTCATCACTTCAAAGTCATTCTAATTTCACAAATTTTTGGAAAATATGGACTCATAATGGGATGGTCCCTGAAAAGATTCTAGCCATATTGTTAAACAATTTCATAATTTATATATCAGAAATTTTCTCGGTCCTTTCCCAATCTTCATCTATGGAGAACTTTTAATTGACTAGTCTTCTAAGAGTACGCTAGTATTAATTAGTTCAATACCATCACCAATACCTTAAATCATTTTCTAAAATCAAAACTTTTTTTTCACTTTTTTTTCTAAAAAAATCAATAGATTTCACTCCTACCCACATGGTGACTCGAACACAAAACTTATGTCTAGGTAGCAGATGTTTTTTTACCACTAGATTATCATGCTTTGTCACAATCAAGTTTAAGGGGTATGTGACCGTATGAGCACAATACTATGTATGTAATAATGGACTATCTAACCAAAGTAAACTTATATCCAATTTGTTCAAAACAATATTAACTGAATAATTATCTACCATTAATGTAGACAACTTTCAATAAAGATTTCAATCCATCACACAACCAATAAGAACATCACCAATTACATCAAATGTATGTGGATATGAGTCTGACACATAGATTAACTTAAATTAAATAGTAAGCAATAAGTTAAATGCAATGTATATATGTAAAGCTAACAAACTAAATTATAACAAGTATGAAAAAGAATGCATGCCTGATGATTCGACTTTGAAACGTCCAAGATTCAACAATAAAATGAGCAGTGATCTCTTGATTAATTTTTTTTTCTTGATTGCTTCATGTCCACATGTTTGTTCTAATGACGACTCCACTCTTATTTCTATCAAGGAGTTTCATTGTATTTGACTTCTCATATTCATAAATCTTCAATATATAATCTTTTAAAATACGCATGTTTGTTCTAATGACGACTCCACTCTTATTTCTATCAAGGAGTTTCATTGTATTTGACTTCTCATATTCATAAATCTTCAATATATAATCTTTTAAAATACGCATGTTTGTTCTAATGACGACTCCACTCTTATTTCTATCAAGGAGTTTCATTATATTTGACTTCTCATATTCATAAATCTTCAATATATAATCTTTTAAAATAGGGGAAGACTAAAGGCACAAGCCCCAATTCTAAAAGCACAACACCAATTTTAAAATTAAAAAAAAAATTCTAATTTTACCCTTAGGGTTGTTGAACTAGTTCCGTTCGGTCAAGATGACCGAACGGGCTTTAAGGTGTTCGGTCAAGATGACCGAACGTCCTTTTATGTGTTCGGCCAGGGTGGCCGAACGTCCTTCTAAGTGTTCGGCCAACCGGGGCCGAACGAAACTGCTCCAATTCAATCGTTTTTTTTACGTTTTTTGCTACGATTTTCACACGATTTTCACACATTTAACAAATTTATGGAATGTTCATCATTATGTTGGCATTATAATCTTCAAAAAATTAAAATATTTAATATAAAAAAAACGTAAAAAAATTGATCAAACCCATCGCAAAAAACGCAATCCGTCACCCGTCGTGCGCGCGCGCACAACGCTCCCGTCCTCATCCGCGCGCGCCCGACGCCCATGTCACCTCGGTGTTCGGCCATCCTGGCCGAACACTTAGAAAGACGTTCGGCCACCCTGGCCGAACACTGAAAAGCACATTCGGTCATCTTGACCGAACATCTTAAAGCCCGTTCAACAACACTAGGGGTAAAATTGCAATTTTTTTTAAAAAAAAAATTGGTGTTGTGCTCTTAGAATTGGGGTTGTGCCTTTAGTCTTCCCCTTTAAAATATTCGATAAACACTTTGAAAAGTTGTTCAAGAGAAGTTACAAGCCTCTAAGATGTTCTACCATATTGAATGAGTACTCATGCAGGATAATCATAATAGTTATTCTTTTCTAGCAACTCCCATCAAAAGATTAAGCCCCTAAAGCAATTTTCCCATCAACATTGTTTTTTGGGCCTAAAAAATGTTTGTCTTATGTCTCTCGTTGTTCTCGACAAACATATCTTAAAATGATCATGTAACTTCTTGGTCTCATTCCTTGTATCTCCATCAAAAATTTTCTTTCAATAAAGGCATTCTGCTTTCCATTCACTTTTATTTGTCTTTTATAATTGTTCCACGTTTCTGATTTCTAACCCCTTTCAGTGCTCAAGATTAGTACTTCTTTACTTTCATTTGTGTATAGTATTTCATTGGAATTTTTTCGGTACAACCTGAAACATAGTTCAAGGTTAGTACTTCTTCACTTTCATTTACAACAAATTATATGATTGATTTTAATTTATTTGCCTTTGTTTTTGCTGTTAATGGCTTAAGAGGGTGTTTTGTAAAATGCATTTATATTTTCTAAAATATCTCAGAGTTAATAAGATGATAAATATTATTTTCCAAGGGTAAATACATTTTCCTTTAAAACTTTAAAATGTTTCACTTTGCTATATGAAATTTAAATTTGATGCATTTTACGATATCAAACAAATTCTAATAGTACATGTGTCTAAAATCAATGGTTATAATTTGTCGTCGTTAAATACTTCAAATTTAAAATTCATATGATAAAGTGAAATGTTTCAATGTTTTTATTAAAAATGTGAGATCATATATATAGGAAAATGTTTTGGAGTAGAATTTTAAATAGACAATTTTACATTAGAACATTCTTTTTTTTTTTTTGTCAAAGTTTTATAAATTGTTCTTTTTTTGTCAATATAATTTTTTTTAAACCACAATACCTTTAATTAATTCAAATTAAAAATTTTGAAAAGAAAAAAAAAACTACATTATAAATCGCAATCCCTAATTTTCTTTAGAGGCTCGTTCTTAACCCATTTTATTTATAAACATTTTTTTTTATTAATGTTTTGTAAATTGTTTTTTTTCCCCAAGAGAATTTTTTTACCCCACTATACCATTCTAGCATTTAGGTTTGTTCCTCTTTTCATTTATGAGTAGGTCTCCTGTGCAATTGGTGCATGGATCTTATATCCATGAATTCGGGTCGGGTCGAGCCAGATCAAACCTGGTTTCACGCATTTTTTTACCATAATCTTTATGTTATGTTAGTCATACATTTATATTATATTAGTTATACATTTATGTTATATTAGTCATACTCTTATGTCTTGATTTCATACCCTTAGTGCAATACTTTAACTTTAAAAAAAAATTCATTGACCTTCATACTATGTTAGTCATACCTTTATATACAAATATCATATATTTATGTAATACTTTAATCCTAAACCCTAATTTCGGTACAAGTTGTACATGTTTACCTTTATGTAATATTACTCATACATTTATGTGATATTATTTAATACCTTTATATCAACTATAAACATATATTTATGTAATATATAAATGTGCAACTAACATAAGTAAATGTATGACTAATATAACTAAAAAGTATGAATGAGATTAATAGTTGTTTGAAAATATGTTAATGTATATGTAAAAATCTAAAAGGTATGACTAACATAACATAAATGTATGTTTAACACTATATAAAGATATGTTTTATAGTACATAAAGGTATAACATCTGTGATCGAATCTAGGCGAATTTGTGCACAATCTTGGGGCACGTGGGAGACAAGTACACGGTTTCATAATTGTGCAACGGGTGTATAAAATTTTTATTTTCATTTATTTGTTTCTTTTTCTCTCTCATCTCTATTTCATATATCACTCTGATTGACAACATACAATAGTTTCCATCCACAAAATTTATTTTCCTGTGAATCAACGATAGTAGTTTGGAGCTACGGTGGCGGCGGTGATTGGGTATAAGTTTCCTCCCCCCTCTTTTTTTTCTTTTTTCTTTCCACTCACCTTATTAATTCTTCTCCTTATATCAGTAACAACCAATTTTGCACTCAATTCATTCTCCAATGATTGCTCAATCTAACTTAATTTCAAAAGCTAAAGGTACACTTAGATTCATTTTTTTCATTTTTCTTTCATTTATAAAGATGCATTTTCAAATCGAGTTGGGGATTTTTGGGTATGATTGTTCATGATAACTTATTAATTTATGTTGGTACGGGTTGTTACATGATGGTACGAGTTGTTATATAATACTACAGGATACTCATAGATTCTGAAATATCGGTTGGTACAAGCTTCAAAATTGTGATACAAGTAGAAATATTTGTTGGTATATAAGTTGTTAATTATTGGTACGAGTTGAAATATATACAAGTATAAATTTTATTAAATGGTGGTACGGGCTAAAACGTAGGTTGGTATGTGTTATTAGTTGGTGGTATGGACTTACAATTGTGGTACATGTGAAATTATATGTTGGTATGAGCTTAATTATATGGTGGTATAGGCTGAACTATATGTTGGTACGAGCATAATTAAATGGTAGTACGAGGTGAGCTATAGGTTGAAATAAGATTAATCGTATGATATGGGCTAAACTATAGGTTGGTGGGAGTTTAATTATATGGTGTTATAGATTAAACTAAAGGTTGACACGAACTTAATTACATGGTGGTACGGGCTAAATTATATGATAATACGAGTTGAAGTTCATGTTGGTGTGTGCTTAATTATATGGTGGTACGGGTTAAACCAAAAAAATGGTAAGAACTAAACTAAAGGTTGGTACAACCTGTATTATATGGTAATACATGCTTAATTATATGATGTTATGAGACAAACTATAGGTTGGTACGAGTTTTATCATCTACTTGAATTGATTTTTAAATATCTATTTGATTGATTTTTTATATGGTGGTACTATGTTTTCATTCATTATTTGATTTACAGGTATGTATAATAAGGATATGATTATTCGGACATGTGGTTATTAATAAGGAGATGAATATAATTGTGGTTTGTCCAATTATATCATATTATCCAACAAATGGAGAAAGTATGACACAACAAGAAAAATAATTTAGTATGTACCAACAAATTAATATAGCTCGTACTAACAATAAGTTAGCTTGTACTAACAAACATTGTAGTTCATACCAACAATACTATAGCTCGTACCAACAACTAATGAACAATCAAAATAATAAAATCATTCATATTACAATCGTACCAATCAACAATGTTTGCCCATTTCAATGTCAAATGCAACATTGTCCTTAATGTTTACAAAAATAAGAAGTGTTGCATTCTTCCTAAATGCAAATATCTTACTCTACGCTATAGTTTTAGTAATTTTACTCCTTGATATCATTGAATCTATATATATCAAAGTAAATACCCCACCGCTATGAGTATCTCTCTATTTGAATTGTGACGAGGGCACATCCATGCACAACATTTTGTCTCGATGCCTGTAAGATTTTTTTTTTCTCCAAAATTCAATAATTTCGAGCAACATTAGTATTGAACATCTAAGGGGAATCAACTGTTGATTTCGAAATCATATCAACTCAGGATCCTTATTGTACAAGAACGAATCATACATATCGATGAACCAGTCCCTCAATTGCATGTAATCTAGTGTTCATCGACATTGTAAACAAGTATCCAATCCCTCAAGGATAAAATGTATTATATTTCCTCAAGTAAATATAATACATTGAGGAAATATAATACATTTTATATCTTTACTTGAGGAAATATAATACATTTTATCCTTGAGGGATTGGATACTTGTTTACAATGCCGATGAACACTAGATTACATGCAAGTTATAATTGAGGGATTAGTTCATCAACATATATGACTCACTCTTGTATAATAAGAATCCTAAGTTGATAAGATTTCGAAATCAACAATTGGCTTCCCTTAGATGTTTATTACCAATATTTAAAGATGCCCAACCGGTTCGAAAAACCGTGAACCGGCGGTCCGGTTTCGGTTCCGAACCGGAACCGGGAACCGCCATAACACGGTTCGGTTTCGGTTTGGGGATTTAAAAACCGGCAAACCGGCGGTTTAACCAGCGGTTCCAACCGCCGGTTAAACCGCCGGTTTATGTAATTTTTTTTTTTTTAAATTGTTGCCTTGGACACGTGTACGGCTCACGTTTAAACTAAACTAGCCGTTGCGGATCGACGGAGGAGATCAAATAGCCGTTGGAAACCGGCCGAACCGGAACCGCCGGTTCGAACCGGCGGTTTGGAGCAAATTTGAATCGAGCGGCCGAGATCCGTTGAACGTTGGAGATGGACGGGTGAGATCAGCCGAACCGCCGGTTCAACCGAACCGGAACCGGTGGTTCGAACCGGAGCGTGCCTATTTTCTTTTTTTTTTTTTTTTTGAATTTTTGAGATCTATAAATAGGGGTTCAAATGGTGTATTTTTTCACACCAATTCTCAAGCTCTCTCTCTCAATTATCTTGCATTCTTGCTCACTTTAATATATCAAGTTCAAAAGCTCTCAAATTTCTTTTTTTAGTTCGTATTATCATCTACTTGTAGTGCTACTTGTAGTTCAAAAGCTCTTTAATTTTTTTTATGCTCACTTTTGTAATTGTAATATATAGTATAAACTTTTGTAATAGATTAGAATCATTCAATCATAAATTAGATATAGACTATATAGTTATAACTTGTAATAATTTTCCAAGTTATATTGACAAGTTTAATTGTAATATATACAAACATTTGTAATAGATTAGAATCATTAGATCATAGATTATATATAGTTCTAAGTGTTCCAAGTTCCAACTTGTAATAATTTTCCAAGTTATATTATATTGACAAGTTTATTGAAAAAGTTTGATCAATACAATTCTTAAATATATTTTTTATTCCGAATTGTATTTTCTCATGATATTTTATACTTCAAAACAAACATTAAAGTTTAAATTTGGATCATAGAATCATAAATTAAAAAAAACCAAAAAAAAAAAAAAAAAAGGAAAACCGAAAACCGCCGGTTCGAACCGGCCGAACCGTCCGGTTCCGGTTGAACCGGCGGTTTCAAACCGAAACCGAAACCTTTCCTTCCACGGTTCGGTTTCGGTTCCACCATTTCGGAACCGTCGAACCGGCGGTTCGAACCGAAACCGGAACCGGGAAACCGTTTGGGCATCTCTACCAATATTGCTAGAAAATGCTGGATTTTGGGGACAGAAAAAAATTTATAGCCATCCTGACAAAATGTTGGGCGTGAAATGTGTCTTAATCTCAATTCGAACAGAGAAATATTCATAGTTGTGGGGCCTTTGGTTTGGTGTATATAGATGTAATATATCAGGGAGCAAAATTACTAAAGTTGTAGCATTGGATCAGAGTAAGGTATTTGCATTTACAAAGAATACAACATTTCTAATTTTTTGTAAAGAGTGAGGACAAGGTTGCATTTAAAATTGACATAAGTAAACATTGTTGATTGGTACGTGTTGTAATACAAATGATTTTATTATTTTTATCATTTCGATTGTTCATGAGTCAATATTTATTGTTCATGAGTTGAATAATTTTAAGTACGAGTTGAACTATTGTTGGTACAAATTATAGTATTTGTTGTCTGTACAAACCATATTATTAGTATGTACAGACTGAGTTATTGTCAATTCAAACTGATATGGCCGAACTAAGTCGAACCGGTCCTTCTCTTAGAAACCGAATTGAGGTCAAAGTCAATGTATCTGAAGTCTGAAGAAACAAGCCGTTCGACCGCCTTCGGATCGAACTAAGGAAGCGCGAGCCAATGCAGTTGTGAAGTACGATGACGAACTAAATTAGATATAGGATGATGACGAATTGATATAGGATTATGACGAACTGATATAGGATGATGACGAACTGATATATGATGACGAACTAATTAACATTGAAAAGGGACGAACAAGTTATATTCCAACTGACCGCTATTTCAGCAGGTAAGTTACCCATATCCCATATTTTGTGGGATAAATCTTAACTACCTCATATTCCAGGGAGTATATATATATATATATATATATATCTCTTGTGTTCATTCTTTATTCCTTATGCACACTTAAATTAAAAACACACACATATACGTTTTCTCTCTAGAATCAATTATTCTCTTGACTGACTTGAGCGTCGGAGTCCCATCGCCGGGAACCCCTCCCGATGTTTGTTTTGCAGGTCTTCGGGTTTGAGAATTCGAGTTTTTGGATCGAGAATCGGAACGTTGGATCGGAGCAACATCACAAACTACATTAATATTGTTAGTATGAGATGAATTATTACTTTGTTGTGTCATGTTTCTCCACTTGTTGGACAATATGATATAATTGGACATACTCGTTTTATATTCATTTTCTTCTCAATAATCATATGTCCGGATAAATATACCTCTATAATTCATACTTGCAAAATCAAATAATGAATGAGAAAACAGTACCATCATATGAAAAGTCAACTCAAATAGATATTTAAAAATCTACTCAAATAGATGATAAAACATATATCAACCTATAGTTTATCTCGTACCACCATATAATTAAGTTTGGATTACCATATAATTAATATTGTATCAACCTTTAGTTTAGCCCTTTCCAACCTTTAGTTTAGCCCGTACTGAGCACGCGCGTACCAACCTTCAACTCGTATCATCATATAATTTAGTTTGTACTACCATGTAATTAAACTCATAGCAACCTTTAGTTTAACTTATATCACCATATAATTAATCTTGTATCAATCTATAATTTAGTTCGAACCACCATACAATTAATCTTGTATCAACCTATAGTTCACTGGGTATCACAATATAAGTATACTCATACCACCATATAATTAAGCTTATACCAACAATCCAACATTAATTTCACCCGTACCACCAATACTGACTTCATACCACCAACTAACAGTACATACCAACCTATGATTCAGCCTATACCATCATTTAATTAAGGACCCGGCTATCCGCACCCCAATTTCTTCTAAACATACCCTTTTTTTTTATTTAAAAAATTCAAAAAATAACAAAATTTCAATTTTACCCTTATGAATTTAAAAAAATGAAAATTTTTGAGAATTTCTTCTTCCTCTGCCCGTCTGCTACTCTTCTCTCTCTCTTTTTTTTTTTCTTCCAATCCTCAAACCTATTATAACAACATATATAATGTATGAAAAACTATTTTATGAGTTAACAAAATATATAATAATCGTGTGAAATTGTGTAAAAAGAACGAAAAAATAACAAATTTGAGACCCGTTCGACCCTGGTTTGTCGAACACACCTCTTTGTGTTCGACAAATTAGGGTCGAACACACTTCTTTGTGTTCGATCAACCAGGGTCGAACGGGTCAAATTAATGTTGGAAATATAAGTTGATATAATATTTTATTGTGAAAATGTGGGTTGTTGTGGTATTTTTTTATGAAAAAATGTATTAGATAATGATTAATGATTGTAATATAGGTAGTAATGATTATATACGGATTTTGTGATCCAATTTAAATACGAAATCAAACATACAAACAACAAATTGATAACATTTTGTTCATGTAACATATAGATGTTAAATGATACAAACAATTTAATAGAGTTATATTATGTAAATTATAATATTATTATTTTTTTTTTAAGTGGGGATCATCCATGATAGAATTTTACCATAAAATAGATTATTTATTTTCTAAAACATGATTTTTTTTTTACTGATATCAATAATTACTGATATTTCACCATAAAATGGATTATTTATTTTTTAAAACATGATTTTTTTTACCGATATCAATAATTACTTGATATTTTATGGATATATCTCCAATATTTCCTAAATATATCTTTTTCGATACAAATATTTACCTTTTATGACAACAATATGTAGTGTGAAAGATATCAATATTGATATCAATATCGATAATTCTCGATATGGGTAAGGGTGAGTAAGGGTGTAAACGAGTCGAGTTGAGTCGAGTACTATCTGGCTCGAGCTCGAGCATGATTCTAAAACTCGAAGCTCGAGTTTGAGTCGAACTTGACTGAACTTATTTTTTTAATGCTCGAGCTCGATTCAATACCTAAAAAATATTTATGAAAAAAATTAAATTCCTTAAAAAATTCAAAATGGAAAAGTTAATGTAAAAATAAATTATAAAGGCAAAATTGTAAATCTAACATATGCTCAATTACGCTTGATTAGGCTAGCGAGTTTGTCGAGCCGAATATTAATATGCTCGGGTTCAAGATCGAAAGCTACTCAAGCTCAACTCGAAAATATTAGAGCCGAATATGATTTTTTTTCAAGTCGATCCCCAGTAGCTCACAAGTTGTATTATATCATTTACACCCCTAACCACGAGTCTTGAAGCTCAAGTGGTACTCTACCTTTATAAATGTACAGAGTTTAATGACCAAAATTCAAAGTTAAATCAAGCAAATTTTCTAGTCTTTACTATTTCCCCCTCTTCCACTCCCCTAAGTCTAACTCATTAAAAAAAAAAACAATATTTCTCTCTAGATTTTATAAACGGTTATCCAAACTCCAAATCCTATTTCTTAAAATTATTCAAAATTATCCTTTAGTCATCGACTCCTCTTAACTTTTTTTTTTCTTTTAATATATCCAGACATTTCACTAAAATAATTATTATCATAAGAAAATTGAGTTCATTCAGGTAATAAATGTAGGAAATATAATGAATAAATAAATATGTACTTGTATCATATTTTCTATCTTCCAAATTGTTCCCACATTCCAGGCCACAAGACAATTCAGAAACTCTTAAGATATTTATATGATACCAATTAAATCAAAGTTTAGTGCAGAGAAAAAGAGATAGTCATGATTGTAGATGGATATAATTTCTTCAAAGAATTTTAAATAAAATATATCGATATAGATGGAAAAAAAAAAATATGTATTTCAATCCAAATATTAGGAGGTAAATTGTCAAAAATCACAATCTAGAAAAATGGAAGCTAAAGGTTTCTTTGGTCACGAGAGGGAAGATCGATAGTAGGAATGATGGAGGTGGAGATAAAAGTAATACAATCGTTGTGAAAAAGATTAAAAATATTAAGAGTAAAACATAGAATTAGTGTATTGTAACTAAAGAGAGAAATATAGATAGTTGTGAATAGCATCACTCAAATCAATATTTACCAAAATTCCGATGAAATTCCATGATAGCCCACTACAATATCAAAAGGTCAAAAGTTATAGTTTCGAAATTTCTAATATCATTATATAATTGATACATATATTATTAAATAGAACCAAAAGTTAGGAGAGTTAATTTGCACTTTAGAAACTAAAGTCATTTATTTATTATAAATAAGCCAAACTTCAAATTATTACTAATATCAACGAAATACCATTTACAATAAATTTAACAAACCATGAAGAAATAAAGAAAACTTCCACTCGAGTAGTTTCTGGAGAGAGAGAGAGAGAGAGAGAGAGAGAGAGAGAGCCCATATCATATCACAGAGATGAGAAAACACCCTCAATACAAAACGTGCTCTTTTATCTACACCATTTTACTGCTCAGCAGAAGAGTACAATTATCTTTCCCACACAGAAATATGTATACATGGATAAATAAAATTACAAACTTAATGGACAACTTGGCAAAACAACTCATCTTTATACGATTGATTCACCTGCCAAGCCACATAACTCAGATTATGCAATAAGCAACAGATTAGGCTTGTGATAAAGGAGCTTTAATCTCTATTTTGCTCATTTTCTGTGAGATTGTATTGGATCCAAGAAATGTTGATCTTCAAAATTTTCAGTCCGCCGTCAAAGACCTCTGAATTACTAGCTGGCACAAGATTGAATATCATCTGAATCCACTTTTAGCTGGTTTTTAATTCCCCAGCAAAGAAAAAGAAAGAAGATTAATTAGATCAACCCATTGTCGACTTATATATAGAGGCAAAAGTCAGAGTATGTAACGTACAAGATTGAGATGGTTCGATAAAACCCCATGCAACAACTTTTTCAGCTTTTCACACTGCTCACTTCTGTGACCCAATCTGATTGATTCCTCAAGCAAGCACCATAAGCGTTCTACTGAAGTATATGGAAACCAAACACCAAAAGGCCTCTTACGACGGACAACATCAGCTGGCCTCTGCACATAATTGCAACCTCTTCAGATATTAGCAACAAGAAAGAATCATAAAATCAATGCATGAACATAGCTTCTGATAGTATTGTCAGAACATTAAAGGCTACCATATAAATGTGCATATAGCTCATGCACTTGGAACTTTCCATCTGTTGTTGGACAAGAAAGTAATAAGGAACTTCCACTGAACTAAAGGAAATGACTTTAGTATGAAAATATTATGTTATTTTTTTTATTTGTAACATCAGTAGTTGGAATTCTGAAAGATCAAACAAAATATTGATGTTCGCTACAATAATTAATGATGTCATTGACAATGTGTGGCAGATGCAAGAAAATTTTAGCCACCAAACACTGCAACTAATGGAGAGGCCCCGTAAAGTGCAATAGCTAAATCTTAATTGAGAATATTGATTTAGTTCTGGTATGAGTTGGGTTAGATATTGAAGAGAGAATCAGAACATGCATTATTTCTATTAATCAAATAACATTATAATTTGGAATCCATTTACATCAATGTGTAACAGTCTCAATTATCAATCTCCGGATTTGTAACAGTCTCAATTATCAATCTCAGGATTGTCAACTGTCCCAATTATCAATATCAGGATCTTCCCTCTCATTCATCAACTTATTCCCAAGAACGACTCAATGAGATCCATTATTATATCATGCCGAGCAAAGATGGAAGATATGCCCAGATATGAGGATATCAGATACCAGAAAGGCCAAAAACAGTTAAACTTGGAGGTGCTCTAAAGGTCAGAATGCTGTGCAAGAATAATAGATGCACAACTTACAGTAGATGCCAAGTTTTCCAAGTACTCAATCAGAAAATTAGTAGCCTCTGCATATCTGCCGTAGTTAACATACAGGCGAAACAGGGATGCTGGATTCGATTCACTCCCAGTCATCCCGAGATTACTTTCTTTACGATCACCCTGTGATCAATGAAAAAAATTAGGAAAGAAACAAGCACCTGCCTTTGGTTTTAATACTTAGAAGAGAAAACAATATGTCAGGATACATGTTATCTACTGATGACCAAAACAGCACTTAATAACCCATTTCTTGTTTCTTAGATATGTTTCTAGGTGCCAGGCAGCGCACTGGGGCTAGCACCTAGATGGGGCATGGAGGGCGATAGGTGAGACCTAGGCGGGATTGAACAAAGGAAAAGGACGGAAGCAGCCAAGGGCAGCTTAACACCTAGGTAAAGCTAGGCAGGGATTTTTATCAATGCGTTCAATGTAATTTTATTTTCCTTTGGGAACAATAACATAAACACACTTTTTCTTTACCCAATTTTGTGTTCCCTATAAAATGGATTTAAAGTAAGGTCATTTCCAACGTAAACCAAAAGCAAGTCAGCATCATTTCAAGCAATGAAAATAATAAAAGTCACTATTGTCTCTTTTCCATAGAATCTTCCCGAAAAGATTGTACTACTGATCTGTGCCATGGTTTTACAGAAAAAAGGAAATAAGATTTCTATGTGAACAGCACTAATCAACTAATTTATTGGGAACTTGGTGTTGTTTAATGGAGCAAGCAATTAGAAATAAAGATTTAGGAAAATATAATTCACTGAGCATCAGTTTTCGGTTAGTTCTAATACAAAAAGGTTTCCAGACAGTGCAAAGGCAATAAGAATCGGCCCACTCTCATCTTAAATATTGAAGGCATTCTAAAGCAATAATGGATAATGGATCCTTTCAAGTAACATTTACAAATTAGTGATTCCTTAAATCAACATCTTAATTAGACTACATGGTTCTGTTTGCATTGTGTTCTACATACAAAATCTTCGTGAAAAAACAACTCAATAACTACTGGAGGATAGATACTTTATACAGTAGCATGGCATGTAGTAATTTTCAACAAAAAATTGCCAACTTAAAGAGCATTAAGTATAGGGCTACCAGAAACATTATCACTAGCGGGGTAAAAGTTTCAGACAATTCCACAGGTCTATTAGGAGTAAATATGAATGTTCAGAAGCACTCAAGTCTGAATCATTGTCTTTGGTTGCTCCACATATAATTTCTTCAATTATTTGATGCACCCCCCTCCCTTACCTTCCAGAGACCCTTACATGTACAAGGAAGGATGGGATGATAATAATTGTTTGTGACACCACACTAACATAATTAAGCAAAACACTTTTTTTTTTCTCTACATATTTCAGTCTGATAATCTACCGAGTCTCACACATATGTTTAAATCTTCACTAATGCCTATGTCTAGAATTATGACTCAGATGCCAGCTATTCCAAACAACTAGAATTCTTATAAAAGCCAACACCAATACCGACATATATGATATCCCGATAAAAAGATTAGGTTTAAGGGAGAATCAGGAATACTTCCACCTTTTAATTTTTGTAATATTTCAAATTTCAAGGTCGGCTTCGGGAAGTTAAATTCGCCATATGAGGGTCGCACTTTCTTAGTATGCACACTTTTGAAACCCAGAGCCCAGAGCACAGACTTGATGTTTAGATCAAATGCAGGAAGTTAATACAAAAGTTTACCTTGAAATGTCGAACCAACCACAGTGGTAAGTCAATTTGAGAATCGGCAGAAAGAAGAGTCCCAGCAACAATTAATGGTAATCTTGGATGAAATTCTCTGTATTTATCCTGCATATATGGCGCAAATAAGTTTTATATTAACATCTTAAACTTAAAAACAGCATTACAAATAGCTTTAGACGACCTAGCTAAATCTCAGATAGAATAATAATTCCTACATAAAACCCGTGTTGATGCATGAGGTGAATGTATAACTTTATTACCACAATAAATGTTCAAAACAGAAAGGAAACAAGAAAGAAGCAAAAGAACAGAAAAATAAGCCTTCGAAAGTCCAATATCAATTCCATTGAAATTCTGTCAAGACATGCATGACATTTGCAGAAAAGTGTAAAAACCTAATTGAAATTCAGTCAAACAATTTTGTACGACACTCTTAAAAATGTAAATTTTGTCGAGACATTTCCGTATGACATTTCCAGAATACAAGATCTAACCTTCTTAATCACTGCAGCAAAAAACCAAGTCAAACTAAAGTATTTGAGATCTGACAAACAACATATAAAGGCACCAAATTGAGTTTAGGAATATCCAGATTGTTTAACAGTACAATAACATCTCTAATCCTACGAGTGTGCCACAAGGTGAAGATCTAAAATGCAATGGTTCCCTCCCTTAAATTGGCCTCATACCATGCTCATATACAGCAACTACCAATACAGATAAAACACATAAAATGCTTGAGTTTGCTAAAAGCAAGAAAATCCACATATATGAGGAAAACACACTGAAAATAGTTTGACATCCCAACAAGATGCAGCACAATAGAATACAATAACAGTGCAGATCACACCATAAAATCAAGTATGCACAGACTTAGAAAATATGAACTAGGAGTAAAACAGCAACAGTATAGCATGATGTGAGGACAAAAAATATTTAGTAACATAATCATCCTCTTTGTAGCCATGCCAAGAAACCAGGACATAATATAATCCAATATAATACACATTGACAAAATAAGAAGGTCACGGAGAAGTACGAACAAGGTAGAGTTCCAGTGTTTCCCAATTGCTACTTCCCACGAATTGTTGTACTGTTGTAGCTGCATCAAGTGAATCATGAACCACCTCATCTTGTGATGAAGTCAACAAAAGACCATGTGTTTTACGATCTTTCCTGAGAAAAGCGAAAATTGCTCAATCAGCAAGCTTTAGAGGGTGTTTGGCTAAGCTTATTTGAAAGAGCGTATAATCTCTTACATCTTATAAGATGTTTTTAGAGCTTATAAGATGCGTAATATTAGTATAAATATAAGTTGTTGAAGTTTTTGGATAAATAAGATGGTGGAGATTATAAGATGTTAGTAATGACAATTGTGTAATCTAAACGATCAAATTTGAAGGAGTTAAAAAAAATATGATCTTATTTTAGAAATAAGTTGGGATCCCCTTACCTTTCAAAAAAGAGCTTATAAACTCCTAACATCTTATTTTGGGATGAAAGAAGATCTTATTTTATAACTTTATCAAACACTTTTGAGGAGGTTATACTCTTAAACATGTTACATGTTTAAGGAGCTTATAAGCTCACCCTCTTAAACGGATAATTCAAGACTCGTCTAAAAAAGTACTTACAGAAATTAACGGATTTAGTTCAACCTCATTTTTTTGAGGGATGAACAGAAGTAGCAATTCATTTACTTACCCATGCAGTGAGGGGCCTAGCCTGCTTGGGCAGCATTTCAATGCCATGGTAATAAACACTCTTTCAAGTTCCCTGAACATTGGCCATATTGTAAGTAATCAGTCAGCACAAACAATTTGAAGACTTCAACAGTTTCAAGGGTAAAGAGTTTTAAGAAGGCAGAGTATAACCTTTTAAGATCAGAACCCTTCCAAAACTTGAGGATCACCATGAAAGCCATATCATAGGAATATGATTCAATCAACAGATCAATAAGGTCGGGTGATGGTTTATCATTTCCTGAAATAAAAAGGTTAAGGTAGCAAAAACAAAAAATGAGAGGAAGCCTCTGCACGTTAAGTCTGCTGGATAGTCTAGTTATTGCATATGATGCCACTAGTCCAGAAGTCTCTGTCAAGATAATGTTTATTGAAACACAAATCACGACAGAGGACTGAACTCAACAGCCTAGTTGTAGGAAAGGGTTTAAATTACCAAATTCAAGATGAGCACAAAATAAATTAATACATAGCATCTAATCATAGTAAATAGGGAAGACAAATTTTATGTGAAATGATAAAAAATAACAATGAAGAAGCCATTGCATTATCATACCAGTAGAGCTCCACTTGATATTTGCCAAAGAGAGTAAGTATTCTGCGGATGTTAAAACAAACTCCTTTTCAAGTTTCTCGACATCTAAATAAGATGGAAGCTTTTGAACCTGAGCACCATCAGCAGGAGCTGAAGCAAATGAGGGAAAATGAAGAGATCAAAGAGTAGACAATCAATGGAGGATCAAAATAACACATAATCAAAAAAATTCAGGTTGTGTTGGTTGAAGATCTGGATTTCAGGACAAATTAAAAGAATTTAAATGACTCCTTATCACATGGATTTTAGATCCTTCATAATGACTCAAAGAATAGGTTGAAGTCTCAAAATGAGAGTTCAGGGATACTTTTTACAAGAAGAGTTCCGAAATTTGAAATCCAATGCAACATAATTTATCCAAACAAGCTCAATGGATCTGTTAAAATATATTTGAAATCCTTTGCTCCAAATCTATCAATCCAAGCACAACCTAATGATATCTCAACGAAAGTTCATTAGAAGTCTTTACATGGTTCTTGCTTGGTCATCCTAGCCTTTTTATTAGGATAGTTTTCTTTATCAGGAGATATTTCGTCAACAGGGGCATCAATCCAAGCATATGAGGGATGAACAAGCTGCAGAGCATTAATAGCAGAAGCTAGCCCATTCAGCCTCTCTTGCAGAGTCAAAGACCTGAGTTGATGATCTTTTACTGCTGCTTCAGCTCTCAAACGTACAGAATACAGGTATATGTAACTTGCAGCTCTACGCCAGTTATGCCTGTGCATCTCAAATGCATAAAGTAGTTTGAAAGGGTTTGGCTTTGCTGAAATATCAGAACGCTCTGCCTGCAAAGAAAACGAGCTGATATTATTGAGATGCGAGTATAATAATATAAAATCTAGAACATTACAATTCTTTGGCATCATATCAAACCTTCCAGGCAAGCTCCCGCTCTACTTTCTCCACTAAACCAATCAATGGTAATTGGCCATCACAAAGTATCTGCAAGGAACAAAAGGAGAAAAAAAAGTACAAACACAATTAATTCTGGAAGCATCTTTGCAATGCTAACCTACTTCGGTCTGTCAATAGAGAACTTTCCAGCATCATCTAACCTACATGTGTATAGTTTAAAATATTTCCACTGAAATCAACAAGCAATTGAAAGAATCACAGTATGTAAGCAGAATAATAGGTTTGAAATGACAACCATAATAATCACTCTCCTACAAACAAAGTCTAAGATACAAGGAAAAAAATACACTGAATCTGCAATGCAAAGGACTGAAGATGGAATCCTAGTATCCTATCACTGAGAAGAACTCCTAATGTGGAAAGCTTCAATGACAACCAAACAGGAAATGCGTGGAAAAGAGGATAATAGTCCAGGAAGAAAATAGATTTTCACAAACCTTTACAGTACCACGCTCATAAAGAACTATTATGAAACGCCTCAAACAGATTATCTTGCTTTCTTCATCTGGATTTGTAATTATTGCCCCATACGCACCATGGTAATTATTAAGATCCAAATTGAATATAAAGACATTCGCCCAAAGTCTGCTCTTTACAGTAGTAACCGATTCCCCAAGATTCTCACTGAAGCTGCTATCCATAGTACCAAGAGCTTCATCAACTTGCTCAAGTGCAGCCAGAGCGAATTGGCAAGCAGCTTCACTCAAATTATATTGTTCAAATAGCTGCATCACCCATTGATAATATTGAAGCTTCCATGCTGCAGCTGAGGGGGAACTGCCTGGGAAATAAATAATAAAGTACATGAATCAAAGCAGCAAGTAAACATAGTCATAAACTTAGCAAGGGAAAGAATAGAATAAAACTATTCAAACTATTCTCAACAGCTTAACGTAACTGAAATCAATTCGCAACCATCCTACTTCATGTGACAGACTTTGCAAAGCTTCAGAAGATCCTTCCATTGATACAGCTCTGTTCAACAAACATTGTAAAAGATAAATAGGAACTTCCTTTCATATATGGATACAGAGGCAGAGTTTGCTGTTTCAAATTTTGAAACTGAAAGGAATGTCTGACAGATAATTCCATAGCATCATTTTGAATTAAATCAAACCAAATATACAAGTATATAAAATATAAAGTAATGGCAAACCAGCCCAACCTTGCAACATATAAGTAACAGATAGACAAGTACAATCAGAAAGATACAAGCAACAAGTCACAGAAAAGGTGTAACATGTACAAAGGGAAGACGGATCATAGAGATAAAAATATAATCTCTTTCAATATTTTTTTAACACCCTATCATATCATTCACTTCCAGTCATACTCGAACTGAAAGCTGAAACCCTGTCATCTTTAGAGATACCTGAAAAAGCAGCGAACAGCTTCCCCAACTTTTCTGTCTTTAACTGGTCCATGAAGTCCATGTTGTGTCTGCGCAACAAGACAACATCCAAGAAGATGGAAGAGTGCAGAAAATTTGCCATCTACAGCCTGAAGGCTTCCAAACATTTTTTCCTTGCGTGAATACGCATCCACCAAAGTAAGTAAATACTAGAAAAAACAAGACCTTGTGTCAGAACTCCATCATCCAAAATCTCGACAGACAAGTATTGTAGTTGAGAGAGAGAGAGAGAGACCTCAGTGGCACTGAACTGGTTGTGTCTAAGTAAGTTCAGTGCAAGATCAATTGAATTGCCAAAGAATACAGATGATTCTTCTCCATTTCTTCCCCAAATTATCCAGCTCGTGAACTCCCTACTTAAACTAACTAAGTTTCTGGGATTTGGAAGTCGACTGGAAGAAAGTTCCCCTGGTTCTCTGGAGCGACTTTGCATACTCAATAGTAGGATATATGCTAAAGATAATTCACTTTTGCCGAGCTTTCCGTCCCACAATCTTTTATCCCCATTGCTATCTGAGAAAAATCAATTGAAAAGAAGGGAAAAATAGAGGGGGGGGGGGGGGCTCAGAAGTAAGAAAATTGAACATAAAGCTCAATTAAACTAATAAAATGAACACATAGCACAGAAATTTGTTAGCATCTAATCATTGCTAACTAAACATAAGAGTATGGTGGTAATTAGCAGAAGCAAAAGAAGGATCCAGAAGTGAACTCATCAAGCTCATATATTCCTACCAATTTGTAAGGATGAAAGCTTATAATTAAAATCTTCAATTGGAGGAGATTCAGATGGTGTGGTTCCAAAGAATTGGATAATATGCCACTCTGTCACAATTTCTTGAATCATAGGAATCAACTCCAGTTTAACTCTTGAAACATCACCAGGTGACATGTTAATCTGCAAAAGAAATGGAATAGAGAATTTAGTTGTTTTACTGCATTGAAATAAACAGTGGCTCGTGTTTTGCTTTTTGGAGTTGGGGGGTGGGGCAGATAGTTCTGTATAGAGGGTTACATGATTAAGTTTGTGCCATAGGGGCACTTGGAGGAACAGAAGGTGATAAGAATTATGTTCCCCTTCCAAGGTTCAACATTCATGACAAAATTTTCCCAATAAATACAAGAGCCAGAGAGATGTCAAATTCAACTTTGTTATTATATTATTGAATTGAATGGGGAACACATATTCATGCAAAATAAACTAAAAAGGTGCATAACCCTTTATCACCCCAAAAGGAATATTGAACAAATAAAGCTCTCCAATAATGTCAGAGGACCATGCAGCAAAATGTATTTTAACCCAGGAAATCAAGCAAGTATAGCACAAAATATTCTTGTGCACAAACAACAGGGTATAAACTAGTAGTAGAGAGTAACTAGTCTTTCACAGATACAATGATTAGTCCAGAAAGTAAATATTTCCCTCTTTAACAAGGAAAGGTTCAAATGAAAAATAAATTGGGAACTTATCATTAATAAAAAAAGGTACAAATAACTGAATTGAAGAATCCAATCATGGCAGCTCTTCTAAGCTTTCTAGGTGTTTCAACTTTCTACAACTGTTTCACAGCTCCTTTCCAAAGGCTATTTTACATGACAGTAAAATAGTCAAAAAAAGAGAATAAAAGACGAAAGATAACCCAAGCTGCAATCATGGCAAAGAGTGCGGAAGATCAATGAGACAATTTCTTGTAGACATGACCAAAATTAAATAAAATAAATAAGCAAATTTTGAAATTATAACTAAAGAAAAACAGTCTAATATGAGATATGACGAATTTCCACATTTGTGTGTACAATATAGAAAATGCAAACTGACCTGCCCACTGATGCTGGTCATATAGCTAAGCAGCATAAGAACATCTAACACAGACTCAAACATCACTCGGGCAATTTGGGAAGTGGTCTGCACTATTGCAGAATCATTGATATGGAAAACTGACTCTGCGTCCAAATTAAGTACAATTTTTTGAGGCACTAGGAACTTTAAGTGGTTCTCAACCACATCCAAGACCTTGTTCCACGAATCAGCTTTACGGCACAATGCATGAAGAGATAAAAACATATTTGTTGAGAATTTCCTTAGGTTTCTGTGATTCGACAATTCTTTCTCCCAAGCAGTATCAACTCCAAGTTCAGATATTAGTGCAGCTCCAGTTGAAGAACTATAGCCGATTTCTAAAATCTTTAGAAATCGAGGGACAACCTCCTCAGATGATATATGAGGTGTGCTAAGAAGTGACTCGTAAAATATAGCTGATGAAGCTTTGCCTAACTGCAGGCTCACACTTCGAACACATTGTAGAAACTCAAAAAGAATCTCGCTATCAAGTTCATTACCTGAAGAATCCAACCCATAGCCTATACACTTGGTTTTTTCCTCAAAGGAGCCTGGTAGTATATAAATCCAGTAGATCATGCATTAGTCTAACTTCCAAAGAATAGATTAAATTGTGAAATTGAAAAAGGTTATGCAAATAATTGGATATTGATTGAAAGTTGGGTATACCATAGATAATATGCTCCACATCCTCCAAGCCACGGCAAAGAGAGATTGTGTTGTTCCTGACCAAGCCAATAGCTCCTGTTAATGGATCCATGAGCAAACCACATGCTGCATTGTACTTGCACCAGTTATTCACATAATGGGTGCAAAAAGTTCTCCAACATTGAACAATGGAAACTGGACTTTCACTCCCACTCTACAATAGAATATGCAAATTAACTACCATTAGTTCCTCAACGCACACCCTCTTTATATAATATAAATAGGAAAATAAAAGGTCAAAAGAGCAGCAATGAATCTGATGGCAATGAAATCTCAAGAGTCAAGAAGGAAAGTATACAAATGTCACATGTATCATATGCTATTCCAGTTAACATTAACACTAGTATTTTCAGCTGATCATGGCCTTTTTTTTCTTTTTCCGGTTGATCTCAATTGTGTGACAGCCTACCAGGCAATCTAAAGATAATTCAGATTTAACTGAAGGTCCAATCATGCACATGACTTCCAAGATCCAAAAGAACACGAAGAAATAGCAGACTAAACCATATAGAGTCCAGAAATCTAAAGGAGCAGAAACATGTCAAGGACAGGAGGGAGGCAAAAGCAAGGTAATAGACGAAGCACCAATTCTCTGGAATAGTACCCGACAATATGATTAAAGAGTATCAAAATACCTGATGCTCAATTAGTGACAATATTTCACTTTTCAGACCATCAACAGTGAAAGAACCAAACTCGGAATCAGTAAAGTGCTTGTTATAATCTCCTAAAGTTTGCCTGAGAACAGCATTGCAATGAACCCCAGGAGAAAGCAATGCACGCAAAAATACAGAAGATACAAATGGGATGATTTCCTCCTGCATAACAAGAAATATTTGTTAACATTTTTTGAAGAAGATCAAGGGGAATTACTATGAGAAGAACATGATGAATATGATAATCTGTTCAACAAAAATCATCAAGTTCACCACTTAGCCCTTTGCACATGCAGCATGAATGCCCAAGTTAAAAGCTTTCAAAAATACAACTAGTTTCAAAACATGTGAAAAAAATGGATTGGACAGTGACTTGGATATGAATGTTAAGGGCATTGCATATTTGTTAATGCTTAACAACATTACAACAGAAACCAAGGACAAATATATTGATTATAGAACCTTCGCTGTTGAAAATGCTGAATAGACAAGCCAAAGAAGATCATCTGAAGAATGCTCAGAACTCTGAAATAGCAGGTCAGCGACAAAAGTTTCCTGCAAAGCATAGTAATGTGCTAATTCCCTAACACAATTAAGCACGTGTTAGCTACACTTCAAACTTCAAAGAGACATGATTAATCTAATTCTTCAGGAAAAGTTTTGGTGATTGAAGAAGTCCGAGAATGCTACATATGTCAACTTAGTTCAAACTATTTCTTTTTTCTGATAAGACGTTCAAACTATTTCACAAGGCAGAAAATAGAAACTGATCCCTAACCATACGTGTGAAAAAGACCCCAAAAGAACTTAATATGGAAGCATCTCAAATTTATTTGGTTTATAAAAGAAGGTAACAAAGTGCAGCATTGAATAACTTACTCAGTGGAGTCATTATGAAGCAAGCCCTGCATTATGAGTATTTCTTCCTTGAGAATCCAAACTTTGTCCGAGGTAAGTTTAACATCAATAGGTCCACCCTTAAACATTCAAGAAGCAGACATCATGAAATATTTGGTGATTGGAAGATTGTAAACAAAAGTAAATCATAGTATAAATCATCTATTTACCTCTCCCAAAGCGATTTTTTTAAATGAAGGCTCAAGCGACAATGGTGTCTTGTCCCCCACATTACAATGAAGTCCATATAGAAAGATTGTTTCCGCATTAACTTCCTACACAATTTTCCAAAATCAATGAGTAAATACCAGTTTCAAGGCTCTCAAAAGTATGACTTATTGTAAAAGTTGTGCTATTATTTAAACCAATTCATTGTTAACATTCCACCAGCTAATTCATTGCATTGGAAATAATCCTATCGTAATATTGGAGTACTACAACACAAATAACATTTAAGTCAACATTCTTTTCCTGGCATGCAATGCAAATCATCAGCACAAAAAATAAAAAATAAAAAAACTATGCATATATGGTGAAGCATTAATGTTTAATAATATCCTTCTGTCTAAGAGTATCCAATATAGGGGCAGAGAAGCATAGTTAAAAACCCAAAGTGAAGACCCTAAAACTGTTTTAAGTCAGCACTTATTTCATATGGCCTCAACTAGCATGTGGACAACTTGATTTCAGGACGACCACAATTCCGATTTTCCAAATCCTTTGAGAATATAAGACAACCAACTTTTAACCATTGGTCAATATGGTTTGAGTTGGACATAATTGAACCTATCAATAGAAAATGATAATAAGAGTTCTTTTAAGGAAGGGTGATAAAAAAGCATCATGCTACTAGTATGTCCTATGCCGACAGTTACATAAAAAGAGAAAGGCTTACAGTCTAAGTATTGAAACAATGACTATGTCCTATCATTTACCAATTTGGAGTGAGAATGGGTCCAGGGACAAAAACAGTGTAGATCCCTAAAATTGGGTTGTATGGGCTGAAATTCCACGTTTTATGATTTCTAGAAGTTCCACATGGGCATGAATCAAATCTATAAACATGATAGTACTCAGGTCTAAAAGCACTTATCTAATCTTTTTACGTGTAGAAGAGAGAACCATGTGAATGATTTCATTCAATATCGTTTACTTAAAGAATGGCAAAATGCGAGATATTTCTTGGTCGGAAAGACAACCAGGAAATACATATATCTCTGTACACATAAAGTGAAAATTAATAAGCTGGAGATTTATTTCACTGCAGAAACAATAGAAACTAACAATCAAACATATAAAAACATTACAAGAACAAAGAAAATCCAAACAGATGAATCAGGAGTGATACAAAGAGGATAACTAGAGAGAGAACTGGAGTCTAACAGAACTAACACTCAATGCAAAAGGAAAGGTGCTTCCTTAACTGCTACATACCGAATTTTGCTTATGAAGCATTGCCAAAGGAATTATGCCAGTGTCGCCATTAGCTTCTCCCACCCACAGTCTTACAAACGTACCTGAAAGTCATTCTAGTTTAGCACCATGACCAAATACTAAGATTACTCAAATGATCCATAAAAATTATAAATTTGAATAACTGGAAATGTAAGGCAAAGATGCATTTTCTTATCCAAAAAGAATTGTGGAATTCCGGATTTCTTGCCCTTAATTATTGAAAGGTAAAGCTATTAATTACCACCATTTAGGGACTCTGATTATGAAGTTCCCTATTTTAAATAGCTAGTATTTCTTTTCATTAGCATACTGTTTTAGGAATGTCATTTTATTTTACTGATTTTAGGATCTGATTTAATTCTCCATTCCGTTATTATTGTATTTATTATTGCACTTTGAAAAATAAAGTAAGAACTCTGGATATTTTCTTCATGCATCAGAGCCAACTTCACAAACACAAATAAACAGACAGAATATACAGCAAAAATTCTCAGAAACTCTATGCAGAAACCAGAAATAAGACCAAGTCCCTTCCACAAGAAGCAACCTGTGGTTTTACAGAAATATGTTTTCTCAGTCACAACAAGCGTCAAGTGGTAATACAATTGGAACCAGAAATTTACCGCCAAAGGTGATTCTTTAAGTGCTCTTAGTGCAAAAAAGAAAATATAAATTTATGGTTTGTAGACTCTGGAGCATCTGATCACATGACTGGAGACATTGATCTCTTCAATAACTATACTCCATGTCAAGAAATTCTTGCGGTGGAAATTGCTGTGGATTTGTCTCCAAGGTTTCGGGTACAGGTTCTATTATTGTTTCAAAAGACCGGACTTTCCCCACCCTCCACCCCCCCTTACTCCCCCTTTTTCAATAAATAGCCCTGCTTCCCTACGATCTCACTCTACATTCAGTGATTGCAGCTTTTTATCGGTTAGCAAGCTCACTAAAGAAGTTTCAGGATCTGGATTCAGGGAGGACAATTGGGCAATTAGATGTGCTGCATTTGTTCACATACATCCCAAATCACCTTTGTATGTGAATTTCAGGATCTGGATTCAATAGTGCCACAACAAATTTCACTATCTTTATTGAATTGGCTTAAGTGAACTAAATTAGGGTAAGATTGGTTTTTGGATATAATCCTTTCTGCATTGTGAGCTTGTCTTTTTTGGAGATCCATCAACTCTGAGAAAAGAGAGTGACATTTTTCTTGTGGCACTATCGATTGGGTCATCCCAATTTCTCGTACTTTCAGAAGTTGTTCCTTCAGTATTTAAATAAGAAGGATCCAATATGTGTCAGGCTGCTAAGCACGTCCAAAGTTCTTACTTCATCAAACCTTACAAATTGTCTCATCAGTTTTCATTGATCCATAGTGACATATAGCACCATCTAGAGTTAAATATGTCACTAGGACAAGATGGTTGTTATCCTTTGTGGATGATCACTCTAGGATTGTGTGGATATTCCTTATGAAAGAAAAATCAGAAGCCCATCAAATTTTCAAAACATCGACACTAAGATCCAAACACATTTCCAGAGGAAAATCCATGTGTTGTAAATGGATAATGCGAGGGAGTATTATGATCATATCCTGGGTGATTATCTAACATGTCTGAGTATCATTCATATAAGTTTTTACGGCGATACACCCCAACAAAATGGGGTAGCTAAAAGAAAAAACCATCTCTTAGATGTTGCTCAATACCTCATGTTCATGACTCATGTTACTAAACATTTTGGGGTGAAGATATGTTAACCGCTAAAACTTCAATACACCCCCTTCTTCAGTCATGTCCAACTATTAGAGCCTTGTCATCCATCACCTTTAAAAAATTTGGATGCACTGCATTGATCACATGCATCCACAGCATTGAAGTAAACTCAATCCAAAAGCTTCATTGGGTATTCTGAAATCAAAAAAGGGTACAAATGCTATTCTCCTATTACAAGAACATTCTACTACACAATAGATGTCTCCTTTTTTTCAACAATACCCTTACTATTCTAAACTGTTATTCAGGGGGGGGGGGGGGATGTAAACATGAACACTAGGCACTAGCTTTGGGACATTGATACATTTGCACTTAAGTGCTAGAGCAAGCACTTTTGACTGCCGTGGTTGATAGCATGTTATAATAATCAATTTCATGAATCATGACAAGATTAGAAAATAGTAAATTAGATAGGATACGTGCCTGTCAATGGTGGAATTGTCATTGCATGACTGAAAATTTTAACACGGGTCAAAAGGTCCCACACGCGAAAGCTCCCATCAGAATGAAGCACAAAAAGAAGCTTCCTCTGTTGCACCTCTGCTATAACTAAATCCTGTACGGCAGCCGGAGTCGGACTCCTAAATGATAATTGATTCATAAAATAGTATTGAGAAAAAGATCACAAGAAAGAAAAAATAGATGCGAACAACATTTTTCAATCAGAAAAAAATTGGTTGCCACTGGCAAACTTTTAAGTTTCATTTGACTACATTTCAGCCTCTTGTTTCAAAAGTTATTCAACAAAACAAAGCCATGTTGATGTTAGTACAGTTCCAACATTTATCACTTGTGTTTTGGCTGGTGTGAGTCGGGTTGCTTTCTCTGGTTTTTCTATCTTTTTGTACTCCTCTCGAGGGATCTCTCATCCCTCCTTTTTTCTTATTTATTAATAAAATTTTGTTTCCTTCTCAAAAAAAAAAAAAAAACATTTATCAAGTTGTTCATAAAAGTGAAATGAACTCAAGAATAATCAGCCAATGCTTAATAGGGAGCAGATCTCTCAGATGATCTTCCATTCCAAACTACTATGCATAATATTCATAGCTAATCCAAAATGGGGCTAAAACATTTGCTTATTGGCTGTGTTCTGGTTTGAGCTCATTTCACTGATTCAATATTATAAAAGTTCATTTACATCTCCAAAGCAGTCACCAAACAATGTTTCTGTATAAGTGAAGCACCATGTATCAACCAGCTTGTATACTCAGGATAATTTACATGTTTATGCCACCATATCATATTGCACTGCCAGCTTCACTGCAGTCCTATTTCTAATCAATCACAAAGGAACTGTTCATCAGAAAGAATTTGTGTCTGGTATTGGGTAATTCTTCATTTAAGCCACTAGCAGTAATACTTCGGATATTACATCACCTTAATTTTGTGCTCCTTAATCTAACAAACTTAGGAGCAATAGTAGTAAAATAAAAGAAAAGGGAAAGCAGGATATAGACTTCAGTTAATACGCGGAAATTAAATTTATGTGCAATTACCATTGACAATTCTCAATTTTGAAATTTCTCAGAATCAATAAGTTTAATTCAAAAGGGCAGGAAATTAAAATAAAAGCTATATTGAATACGAAAACTAGCTTGTTTTAGCAAAAAAATTTTCTATTAGTAATTTCATGTTTTTAGTTTTAAAACTGGATTACTAGAACCAGATATTAAAAGGTGATTTATATGGTAATAAGATTCATTTTGAAGAAACAACAGCGTTACAAGTAGCTTCTTGCATTATGAAGTAAGGTGGCACTCAGTACTTCCTATAGCTTCAGCTTGATCAAATTTTATCGTCACTCAATCATTATTTGCACAGAGAAAGAAACAATAAATGCTAGGGAGATGGATAGGCAGAGACTAAAGCAGACAGAGAGTAGGACAATGAGTTAGCAAGGAGAGGGGAAAAGGATAAGGACTGCAGGAAAAACAGACCAAGGGGAGAGCACCAGTTTGCAAGCAAGTAGGGCCAAAGTTTAGTTTCTCAGCTAGCACCACCAAGACACCAACAAAAAGCTAAAACCCCACAGAATTGGAAAGCATAAAAAAAGAGACCACACCTTTACTTTCCAGGGAAGGTAATCATCTCAGCACACCACATAAATGTCAAGACTCAAGATTAATTTCATAAGGATCTTTACATTATGAAAATTGGTCATTCACCTTAAAAAGGGTTTATAGTACTCCCACCGTTTCAAATATCTGCCGTTTCAGGTTTTTCACAAAGATTAAGAAAGCATTTAAATGATATATTATATAAAACGACTATATTGCCTAGAATATAATAGGCATAATTAATGTATAACACTAAATAAAAGTCTAGTACAAACAAAGGGGCAAAGTCGGAAAAAATTCATCAACTCTTTTGGTAATCAAAAAGCAACAGATAAATGAAACAATTTTTATTTTCTAAAGCGACAGTTATTTTGAAACCGAGGGATTAATTATTAAACATGCTTCTTATTGACTAGAGATTGCAAAAAAACTAAAAAGAAAACCTAATCTTAATTGAGGAAGCATCCAAAACAGGAAAGCGTAAATTACTGCATACCTAATTTTCTGAAACAGATTCAACACGAAAATAGCAGCTTAACAAGGAAGGTTTTGTTGAATGACGGCATCATCTAAAAGCTTGAGTGTGTACAGAAGAGCAAATGAAGTCTATCAGGAGCAGTCTAGCAAAAAATGCCTCATAAGGTGCATCCTTGTATCAGTTGGAGATATCAATTGTTAACACATCCATTATCTCTATCAAGTTAAATTTTTAGATGAGGTGGTCACTCAACATGGTATCGGCCAAATGAAAGGACTAGTATTCGAATCTCACACCACCCATTTATCAAAGAGTTCCATGTGTGGGGTGTTAATTTTTAATACAAAGTTACCTGCCTGTACATTCGGAGGCATGATGAAATATTAGATTAATCCTAAATTGATGTATCTATCTAGCAACTTAAGCTTTTGAATTAGGTAGTCATTCAACAATTTTGTCTCATAATTATCAAACTCATGCAACCGCAGTCCCCACACACACACACAAAAAAAAAAAACAAAAAAAAATGTAATGCAAGTTTGGGACACAATTTTTATTTGTTTCAGAAGTGAGTAAAGTGTACCTTGACAATAGGCCCCACAACCGACCAAAACCAGCATCATCCCGAAGTTCAGACACAAAGCCTACAAATCAAATCATCAAAAGAATCAGGAAATTAATATTGATGAGTGCACTTATTAGATTAAATGATACATAAGCGATACAGAACTCTTTAGATGCGAACTTTGAGCACCCACACATACAAATTTCATGTATTTGGCAAAATAAATAAAGTAAACTAAGTAAAAGTAACTACAAACTTTTAGCAACCATTCAAATGGGAACCTCTAAGAATTTGTTTATAGGTCCATCATTTCATCGCTTGAACATCATAAATTCCTTATCAGACAAATATTTCATGAGTGAATCAAATGATCAACAAATTTTTGATAACAACGAAAGGAAAAGAAACATAGCAGTTTTAAACAAAAAAAAAAAACGTAAGACTGAACCCTATTATAGACCTGAACTGCAAGGGTCAAGTATGCCAAGCTGGAAAAAACCAATAGATCCATCACTCCTTCCAATCAACAGACATCCTTCTGATGCTGCAACAGTCGTTATTGCTCCATAATGAGGTTGAACGTGTGTGTTATAGTCAAGAATCTCATTACTCGGGAAAATGGAAGAATTTCCATAGTCAAAATTGTTCCTTAATCTGATGAGGTAAGCAACCCCTGAGACTGTTAAAGTATAAAGCACCAAATGTTCCCCAAATGCGGACTTGCTCTGCATGCAAATGAAAGCATTGGACATGTGCTAAGTTTAGTGACATAAGTTGAAGCTCACCAATAAGTAAAACAATAGAGAAAAAGTTAAGCAGTCAACATAATGTCAGTGAAGAAATGAATACCTCCTCTTTGTGGATGAAAGCAAACGGAAAAAGAGCATCAGGAAATATGAGCCGTAGTCCAATCCTTGTTATTTCTTTATGACTGCATAGTTCTAGAATCTCCAGCACATTTGCCTGACTCTTACTGGTTTTCCTGTGGTAACAAAGAGACCTCAGATCATCTGTATGTAACGCACAGGAATAACAAAATTGTGAAAATGTGGCACAGAAATCATAGCAATCAAACAATGCAGTTCGCTAGAATGAAAATCATCGGTTGTCCCCCAAGCTGAGACCAAAGAGAATCTCAGCACACCATTAAGAGAAATAGCAGTATCATCATTGATAAAAAGACTAAGCTCATAATAAGCAAGATATTCAGCATTAATAAAAATACTTTCAGCCAATATTTATGGCATAAGGAGATAAAGAAATGTGTATATATATAAAGATTATCCAGTCTCATACTTTTCATAAAAGAAATAACTAAAGAAAAAGAGGGACAAGTGTGCTGCTGTTAGGCAAGGCACCAGGGGAAAAGTATTTCTCTAGATATTTCCTTTTTTCTTTTTTTTTTTATGAGAAACATTTTTTTTATAATTACAAAGGTGATGGGTATAGAGGGATGAGACGTCTCTTAAGAAAAAAGAGAGTGCTGCAAGCTAAAGTACAAAACTTCAGTTGCAATATACATCAGATACATAAAAGCCCCTAAAATCTTCACGGATTGATACCCATCATGCTACCCCAAACTTGATCTTTTCCCAAACCTCCTCAATTAACTACCTATTTTTGTTTAGAGGTAGATCATAACTTACTGGCACACTTTTTTATATTTGCATCAGAAAAAAAAAATTAGTAAAAGCATGGTTTTGCATATATATAGTGTGTAACTCATACATGTATAAGAAACTCGGTAAAACTCCTAGGCAAGTTAAATGAACAGCAGGTCAATCACACATCACTTTTGATACTTTGAAATTATAATATATAAATCGGCGCGAGCTAGTAGAAATAGGAATTCATTCATAAAAGAACTGCAACCCAAGGGAACAGTGTTGTTCTTAAATGCATTACTAAATTCTAATAATTCTGCATTGTCATTGCCAACATCTAAAACAAAATTTACCTACCACTGGTCATGACACTATTAGATTGTTACGTTGACATAACAAGGAATTACTTCCATGAAATCTTGAGAAGAAGTATGATTTTGATCCCTTCAAAGTCAGATTTCTATTAATGGAACCTGATTCTACAACGTAAATTACTCTCACCTCCTTTTATGTAACTCTATTCCTCTTTCTTAGCCCATAATTATATATGTTATAACTTGGTTACTCAAGAAAAGTTAATCCTGTAAAATAATATAGGAAAGATTTTTCAGTCATCTTACTATTTTCATTAACTTCTGATATTGTAATAAGGACATTGATATGAAGGCCTGAAATCAGCAGGATATTTGGGGGCTAGAAGGAACAAAAACTAATTGGAACAATTTTTAGTAAAACAAGCAAATGCTTCTCTACTTCATTATGACCACAGTTCTTGTGATATATGTCCTAAGTCAACTGTCCATGAAATCCAAAAGGAGTATGTTTGTAACAAGTCTGAAAAATAATTAACCCAGAACAATTTCTATCTATGGACTAAGAAATAAAGCAATTTTTCTTTTTAAGTTTCATGAAAGCTATGGCATGTCCTGCTTCATAAAAATTTTAAATTCTCATTTTTATAGGATGAAATGTGTTTTTGTTAGTTTAATGGTTCTCGTTTTGGAAATAAAAAATATGTTTGGACTTAAGCTTCTGATGAGATTTTAGGTGGTAAATGAGAATATATTTGGACTTAGCAATTTGGTCATGAGAATAAGTGATAAAAATGAGATTGTTTTTGTTATATGTTTTTCAATGGAATCATTTTGATTTTGAGAATGCATGTATAGTCCTAATTTTAAAAATAAATAAAAATCGATGAAGAGGTATGGAGCACAGTGGCTTTGGCATATTAAAAAATTAGTGATTGGGGTTACAAGGCGCTTAGGCAGAGAAGCAGTCTTAGATTTCCGTCATCAGCATTCAGCCAACATATGTCACTTAAGTATTTGTCGGGGAATCGTCATTCACACCTTAACCAACAAATGCATTCTTCATCTCTTCACATTTCGAGTGCATTATTCTATGTTGATTTACTACAAACCTATAACTAAATTCTGATTCATCCTGGAACAAGGAGAGGATTTTCCAAGTCAAGCTATTTGATTCATTAGGGTTCATAAGGATGTGCATGTGTGCTTAAATTTATTTCATAAAAAATTTGTAAGTTTTTATATTTTTTAACCTATAAGGTCATTTTTGAAATTTATAAGATGATAGATATTATTTCAAAATAAGTTTTAAATTACTTGAACAAAGATGATTTTTTTTTTTTTTTTTTTTGAGAAGGAAACAAAATTTTATTAAAAGATAAGAAAAAAGGAGGGATGAGAGATCCCTCGAGAGGAGTACAAAAGGATGGAAAAACCAGAGAAAGTAGCCCGACCCACACAAGCCAAAACATAGGTGAAAACACAACCAAGCCAAAACTTTACAAGACTATACCCCAATCCCTAGTGAGATTTGATAACAAGTAACCTCTAAAGGAGCTATGACTCGATGAATTTATTAAATATTAGCAATAATAATTGTGTAAATATACAATCACAACCAAAGGAATCTGTTACAAACATCAGAAGTAAGACATGGACTTGCTACTTTCTTCTTCTAGAGGAGCTTATAAGTTCATTTTCTTAAAATCATACCAGGATCTAACAAAATGCTTTAAGAAATGTGTAATATCATGCAAACACGATGCAGGTTGGTTCAGATGCCTATACATACCACCTCCCTAATCCCAGCCCAACTATTTTCTTTTATTTTTGTTGTAAAAATTCTGGTGGTTTTCGTCTGGGGCAATAGCTGTGAGTTATAAAAATAAAAATGATAATTGAACTATATCCAAAGAAAGATAGCCTTAATGCTACAAACAAAAGGCAATACATTTTAATAAATAGTTAAATACTTAAATTTTATTCCTGACATTGTCTCACATATCTTGTGTAAGGGTACAAATTTTTAGGATAAGGACTATGCACATCAGATATGCATCCTCTTGTGCAATGTTATATGTACTTTTTTCTCGACCACATTATCCAAATCCTATTGCTACTTATCTTTGATTTTGATAGTTGTAGAATTCAACAAAAGTTTCAACTACTGAGCTATTGAATTATGAATTTATGATGTTCACTTGGAGATGAAACTGCAACTTTCTCATGAATTCAAAATCACAAGGAAGTTCATACAATATTTAATTTAAGTTCCTCCCACCATGAAATTGTTCAACTCATTATTTTATCATAAAATGAACTTGTTTTAAGATCTTCTGAAAAGTAGCTAACTTAAGTCGTATTAGTAGATGCAAAAGTGACAATACCACTGTACAAAAGACCACCAACTCTACCCTTGTTTTTCTAGACTATTAATTTTCTCTTTAATGTCTTTCGCAGTGACCAAAGGCAAAATATATATTACCAATAATTATTAAAGGATCAAAATTAAGCATTCAAATTGGCCTAGAGTACCAATGTATTATACACTACTCTCCACGTCTGTCCATCAAATGCAACATCGATCACTCATAATACTGTTTTTTCACACACATTCAGCTACTGACAGTACACAATGCAAGCAAGAATGTTCTAATTGTCTTCTAAGTTCTTCAGTATGATTAAGGGTCGTCCACGAAATTTATGTGCATTTCATTTGCGTACAAACACCGCTCATTTTAACTATAATTATAACAGCAAATCTGTGGCCATCCAAAATACCCATATGGAGTGCTATATCATTGCACGAGATAAGAAAAATTAAAAAATACGAATATATGAACGAGATAGTGGGGGATTGATTACCAGATGAAATAGGAAGGGGGATTTCCAACAACGCAGCAGGAAGCGAAGTCTTTGGCGGGTGGGTGGTTCGAATTATTGGGCGTAGAAGTTGAAGTTGAAGTTGAAGATGAAGAAGAAGGGATGGAGAGTTGACGCCACTCGATGGAATCGGTGCTGAGTAGCGGCACCTCCATCCCCGCCATGTGCCACCCAGTACTGCTCCCCATTGCCGCCGCCGCTGTGATGCCGCCGCCTGTCGGTGAAAGGTCGAATTGGAAATGCAGCGAGGTAGAGTGAATGTAGAGAAAGAACGGGACAGTGGAGGGAAGCAGGGGTTTAGGGTGAATTGAGAGGGAGAATGGGTTTTGAGGCCTGAGGGTTTTTCTTAAATGAATTTGAGTGAATCATATATATGCAACCACAGCGTGAAGTATGTTATATTATCAAACATTACTCGTAATTTGTGTAATTTATAATCGGCCCTTTCAATTATTAATTTTTTAACATATAACCTCTATGTAAATTGTGGTTATCTTCATTCCTAAAAAATTAGGGTGGGACCAAAGGCACTCCACTAACTTCCAAGGGCACCTTTTTTTTTTTTTTTAATTTTAATTTTATTCTTAGATTTTGTTCAACTATTTTTGTTTGGTTATTATGACCAAACGTACTTCTCTGTATTTGGTTAAGGTGACCGAACGTACTTCTATATGTTCGGTCATGGTGGTCAAACATTCTTCTATGTGTTCGGTCAATCGGACCGAACGAAACTGCTCGAATTCAATAGATTTTTTTATGTTTTTTCACATGATTTTCACACATTTAACAAATTCGTGGAATGTTCGTCATTATGTTGGCATTACATTCTTCAAAAAATTAAAAGATTTAACATAAAAAAAAGAACGTAAAAAATCAATCAAACCCGAGATAATTTTTTGCGATCGGGTTTGATCGATTTTTTGCGTTCTTTTTTTTTATGTCAAATCTTTTAATTTTGTTAAGAATGTAATGCCAAAATAATGACGAATATTCCACGGATTTGTTAAATGTGTGAAAATCGTAGCAAAAAACGTAAAAAACGATTGAATCCAAGTAGTTTTGTTCGTCCCGGTTGGCCGAACACATAGAAGAGTGTTCGACCATCATGACCGAACATATAGAAGCACATTCGGTCACCTTGACCGAACACAGAGAAGTATATTCGGTCATAATGACCGAACGAAACTAATTGAACAAAACCTAAGAGTAAAATTGGAATTTTAAAAAAAAATTGGGTGCCCTTAGAAGTTGGTGGGATGTCTTTAGTCCCACCCTTTTTTATTTAAAAAAAAATTGAGTTATCCATACCCTAAAATTACTAAACACATCTCAAAAATTAAAGTTTTATTAGGAGTAGGTCTCTTGTGTAGCACCCCAGATCAAAACGAACATAATTGATTAATTAAATATTTTAATGCATGACTTAATAACTATGTGCGTATTTTTGGACTGTTTAATTTATTACGTGCGTTTCAGATACGTGGTTAATGTGTGATTCGAATCGATATTTTTCTAGGACATGGTATATAGAATATTTCTATACCATTAGATACGTATCGAGAAGACGAGAGGATAGAAACGAACTAGGGGTCAATCGGAGACCCGTAGCTCGAACGGTGACGAAAAGGACAAATCACGGAGTTTCGGAAAAGAAAATCGAAAGATATTTATGTGAATAGTAACTTTGAAAAATCAACCGATGAATAGTGACCAAGATATTTTGGATGAATAGTGTTTTTCGAAAATTTATAAATAGGAGGCTCACTCAGTTCATTTTTCACGGTTTTCCCTAGCGAGCCGAACGAGCCGAGCGTGACAAAAACACGTAAGTTCTCTCTCCTCCCTCCTCTCTCTCTCTCCTCTCTTTTCTGCCACTGGCAGCGCCGCCGCGCCGGCGCCTAGCAAGCCGAACAAGCCGAGCGCGACAAAAACACGTAAGTTCTCTCTCCTCCCTCCTCTCTCTCTCTCCTCTTTTTTCTACCTCCAGCACGCCGCCGCCGGAGCCGGCGCCGGCACGGCGGCGCCGCCAGTGGCCGATGGCCGAAAAATCCAATGTTGTCGGTTTTGGCCGATTTTCGCACACGACGTTCGTCTCGACAAGACGAGTCTAGGACAGCATCCGGAATTCAATTTCGAGTTTTCGTTCGCCGGAAAACGGCGAAAAGCAGCCTTGAAACCCTAACCCTAACCCTTGATCACCCTTTCTCTCTCCTCTGAGTTTTCTCTCTCCACCGCACCGAAGCTACTGCCAGAGGCCGCCGGAGGTTGTGGCTCGTCGCTGGAGTGCCGGCGCCGCCGTGGGTGGCGGCGCTAGAGAAGGACAGTATATATATATATATGTGTATACGTGCATGTGTGTGTGTTTAGGTGTGTTAGTGTGTGGGTGTGTTGCATGTTGTTGTGGGCGGCGCCACCGTATGGGAAAGAACGGCCGGCTACAGGAGGTGGCCGGCGATGGGTCGGAGGAGGCGGCCGACGGTTGGTGTTCGCCGGCCAAGCAACAACAGTGGGTGTGTGTGTGTGTGTTTACACCTTGCGATGTGTGTGTGTGTTCTTGTGTATGTGTGTTTGCGGCGGCTGGTGGTGGCCGGCGACTGGGGATCGCCAGCCAGGGTCAAGGTGGTGGTGGTGGTCGCCGGCGACAGGTGGCCGCCGGCCAAGGTTGAGTGACAGTGTGTGTGTGTATATGAGTGTACGTGTGAGTGTGTGTTTGAGTGTGGGTGAGTTTGGTTGTTGCTAGGGTTTGGGGTGCCCAGAAAAGGTTGTCGGCGATGAGGGGTCGCCGGCAGAGGTGTTGGGAGTGGTCGTCGGCGATGGGAAGTCACCGGCCGGAGTTTTGAAGTTTGGGTTTAAGTTCGGAAAAACTGAGCAGCGAAGGATTTTGCGGCGAGATTTTAGGCATTATTTACCGCCAGAATCCGGCGAGGGATGACCGGAGGTGGTAGCCGGCGATGCGAGGTTTCCGACGAACCTGACGGCGGCGGCGGAGGGCGGCGCCACCGCGCCGGGTGGCGCCGGGAAGTGGCCTGGTCGAGCAGGCCACCGTCGGGGAAGCTGGGCGACGGGCTGTATTTGCAGGTGTTTTGCCAGAGTTAGACGGCGCCACCGTGGTCGCCGGTAGCCTGAGTTGGTAACCGGAAGTGAGGGGAATCCGAGGGTGTGGCTAGCGACCGGTGGTTTGCCGGCCGGCGGCGGCTGGAAGACCGTTTAGGTGGCGAGTCCGCGCAGGCGAGTTGGGCGCACCGGGAGGCTGCTGGGCGCGCTAGGCACACGACGACGGGAGTCGCGCGCGCGCGTCGAGCGAGCGACAGGTGCATTACGCGCGTGACGCCGTGTTTCCGATGTGAATCCCGTTTCTTTCCGTCGTTCGTTATCATCGAGTCGTTGCCGATGAGATGTCGTTGACCGAGGGTCGTGGGCCCGGTCAAAGTCAACCATTTGACCAAAATTACTTTTATACCCCTCAACCTTAAAATACTCCGTTCGAGCTCGTTTCAACTCCGATCGAGCTCATTCTTTTTCCTATGTGATCCAAATTCCTTCCTCTTTCATATCAGAGGCTGAACTGATCCTTCCATTCTCGTTTCCTTGACTCCAATCTTTAGATCTACCGATCTGTCTCGTCTCGATCGATCGTCTCTTATCCGATATCGTTTATCACTTTAATTATACATTATTAAGGATCTAAGAACACCGTAACGTATGTAGGCTATCAGTTGGATTGAACATCGAGATACGGGATTTGAGACACCAGATTTGAGACACGAGATCCAAGACACGGGATCTTTGGTACTCGCTACTCACGTGGTAACCACCGAACAAGGTGGGGGTAATTGTTATCTCTTTATCTGTCTACGGTTTTCCCTATTTTGAAGCATGATTGAGAAATACTAAATGTTGTGATCTTATGCTATGATTACGTGTTCATGTTATACTGTGACAACGTGACTGAGTGTTATATTCCCGGTATTTTATATCTGTGGACTGTTATAAGAGGGAGATTTCATCCCCACGAGTGTATTCAACGCACTCACCCCTCACCTGTACTCACACTACAGGAGAAGAAGAGAATCTTGACGCGTAGAGAGAGGGGTGCCCTATCAGCTGTGTCCATCTTCTGATTTTGTCTTTTAAAGATATGTTGTTCGTTTGTAAAATAAAATTGTATTTCTCCTTCTTTGTAATAGATCCTGATGTTTTTCCACTGCGTAAGGTTTCAAACTCTTTCTTTTATCGGTTGTATCCGATGTTGCAAGTGTATCACTTCTTGTCTTTTCCTTTTTCTTTCTATTTTATATCATGTACGCCTTCTTCCCCCCTTCTTTCTTCACTCCCAATGAGAAAACTCTGATATTTTTAACGAAAGATTTTGGGGCGTGACAGATGGTATCAGAGCCTAGTTCTACCCTTTGTAGGGCTTTGCTCAAATTTGTTTTTAAAACGTGATTTCAAAAATGTTTTTTTAAAATATATCTTTCAAAATGTGGAGATGTTTTCGAAAAGATATAGATAGGCACTATCCTTTCTCTATATGAGTCTCCCCTGATCATAAGACCTGCGAAATGAGTGTTTATCTCTTATGTGATATCTGGTTTGCGTGATATAAACCATTTAGGTTTGAAGAGGTGTTAAGAATACAGTTTCACAATAAAAAGATCTCTTAAAAAGGAAACCCTTCGGTAATTAAAAGAAACAGGGTAAGATGAGAATTCTCTCATGTACTTAAGTGTACGGGGTAAGATGAGAAATTTTCTCATGTAATTAAAAGAAACGGGGTAAGATGAGAACTCTCTCCTGTACTTAAATGTACGGGGTAGGATGGGAAATTCTCTCCTGTAATTTAAAAAGGAACGGGGTAAGACGAGAATTCTCTCATGTACTTAGTGTACAGGGTAAGATGGGAAATTCTCTCTTGTATTAATTAAAAGAAACGGGGCAAGATGAGAACTCTCTCCTGTACTTAGTGTACGGGGTAGGATGGGAAATTCTCTCCTGTATTAATTAAAAGAAACAGGACAAGATGAGAATTCTCTCCTGTACTTAGTGTGAGAGACGATCCTGCGAGAAGATTTGCATCGTCTCATCGTCAATAAGATTCAAATAAGATTTCTGACCAATTTTTGATTCTCTAAGGTTTATGTCTTCGATTGATTCATCTTTTCCTTTCACCAATACTCTCATCAAAGGTTTTGTTACTCTTCTCTAATCTTAATTTACATCAAAAAAGATAGCATCAATGGAAGAAAATTTGTATTCAGCAACATGCATCCACTGCGTAGCCGACAATTTATTCCTTCTAATAACAGGACGAACTCCTACAAAACATTTTTTAGCTCAATAATTCTTTTTTATCAAGTTTTTGTATTCTCTTTTTATCATCTTAAGATATTATGAAGATAATTACAAGGCATCTAAGATATTTTTTCATTATATGGGCATATGCTTTAGATCACTTATTGCATGTAGAATTGGTGGTCAAATCTCGTTGCACAATGGAGGGAATTGAAGATCTTATAGCTGAGTATATCGAAGGTAAATCGAATGTCGTTCTTAAAAGTATTAATAATACTTGTCTAAGTACTACTTATATATTATAAAGGATTTGTTATTCTGTTATAGTTTCTGTGTTATTCTGTTATTCTGTTCAAGTATCAGGATTATGTTCGTAAGTATCTGTTTTTTGCCCAAAAGTATGATGTAAAGATGCACACTTATACTTAAATTTAATAAAAAATTCACATATTTATGTTCAGGAATCACTTACTTATGTGCAGAAATCACATACTTAATGAGTAAGGGCATACTTTAACTTATACTTAAATTTAGCGACAAAATCACATACTTATGTGCAGAAATCACATACTTAAATGATGTAAGAGACATACTTATACTTAAATTCAGTCAAAAATTCACATACTTATGTTTAGAAATCACATACTTATGTGCAGAAATCACATACTTAATGATGTAAGAGAATGCGACGTGCGATGATTTGCGATGGAAGTGTCAGAGAATGTGACGTGCGACAGTGTGCGCAAGACGTGCCTAAGAAAGCAACGTGTAACGTGTGTGAGAATGCGAATTGTTGGGCTTGGTAAATGGTATATTGGACTTGGTGGATAGTGTATTGGGCTTGGTGAATGATATATTGGGCTGGATTATATTTTTTGGGTTGGATTCTGTTTTGGGTCGGGTCAAATACTGAGTTAAATAGATCTCATCCATGAGACGGTCTCACGTAAGTTTTTTGCATTTTATTATACCATTGATTTTGAAAAAATTGGGAGGTGTTTTTAAAAATTCACGAAATGTGTATAGTCCCACAAAAAAAATCTCTTAAAATTGATAAAATAGAATTATATATGCAATCAAAATGTGAGGTTTGTCAAATTATCAAACTTTACTCGTAATTTGTGTAATTTATAATCAGCCCTTTCAATGATTAAATTTTTAACATATAGCCTCTTATAAAGATGTAAATTTTATAAGTGAATTGTGATCCCTTCCATTCTTCCTAGTTTATTAAAAAAAAAAAAAAAAAAGGTTATCCACATTTCAAAAATTAAAGTTTTATACTTCATGGGTGTGTATAGTCATTCGAAACGAAAAAAAAAAACTCTTAAAATTAAAAAACAAATTGATGAAATAAAATCATATGAATAAGAAATGATTGATGTGAATTGAATTATCGTTTAAAACTTTAAAATTTAAAATAAAATTTGATAAAATAGAATCATATGAATAAGAAATGATTGATGTGAATTGAATCATCATTTATTTTTTCTTAGTTAAGTGAGCTTGGTAGTTATGATTTACCTAATTTAAAAGTTTAGATTGTGTTTGGATGGGTATTCGAGAGATGATTTGAAATCCATTCTATATATAAAATTCATTAGTGGTGTTTTGTTATAATGACGGACCCAAGATTTCAATCCAGTTGGGCACAAGTCAAAGTAATAAAAAAGATACAATAATTTTAAACTAAGAACATAAATTTATCATAATTTCGTTAATATATTACATTATAAAATAATAAATTTCAAAATTATTAACTTATTTACATCTAAACACTTACAAAATTTCATCTTACTTTCTTCGTTTACTCAATGTTTGATAGATTTTTTATTTATATCTTCACCAAATCTTAAATATTAAATGTCATTATTAGAATACAAAAACTACTAATATTAAAGAATATTTTGATTTTTTTTCTTCTCTAAAAAAAAGTAAATATTATAGTAATTTAATCAACAGAATAACTTAGCCATTCAACATACATAAGTTTGACCATCTTTACCATAATGATTTTCTTTTTCCCTAACTACAAGTATAGATAAAGAATTGGTAAACAAAATGCAAACACAATTATTTATATATGTACATCAGGTGCACAAATTTAGATCCGTGCAACTGGGTTGATCCGATTCGGGAGTGTAATTCATGCGTCCCACGTGCTTCACACGCGCCCACGTGCCCTAAATCCACATCCAAATCCTAGTTTTGTTGTTATGTTTGCCTAATCTTTTAATTTGGCAACCTAACATTTATGTTATGTTCGCATAACTTTTATGTTACGTTCGCATAACCTTTTATGTTTATGTTAGTTTGCGCATAACTTTTATGTTACGTTCGCATAACCTTTATGTTTATGTTAGTTTGACCTTTTAAGGTGTATCAGATCTATAATACCTTTTAAATATTTATGTTGTAATAATATAACATTTATGCATAATAATTTAACCTTTCCATTATAATAATATAACATTTATGTTATTCTTTAAGTACAAAAAAATTATGATATTTATACATAAAAGTTATACTAATATAACGTAAAAGTTAAATTATTATAACATAAAGGTGTTCAGTTATACTACATGAATTTTTATACTGAAAAAAGTCTAAGTTATTCACTTAAAGATTACGATATATATACATAAAGGTTGAACTAATATTACATAAAGGTTAGACTAATATTACATTAAGGTTATACTATTACAATATAAAGGTTATGACATAAATTAAAAAAAAAAATTAGGGCGCGGATCTAGGTACCCGACCTGCGCTCACCCAATTGCACGGATCATGATCTGTGCACTTAGTTCACAAACACTACTCAAATGCAAAATCATTCATTGCTATTTTTCATCTAATCATGATATCATTCTACAATTTAAAGTACATGCAATAAATCTACAATAATGAAGAAGAAAGAAAACAAAAAAATTTATATACAAGATAATATTTTATGTTAAAATAGACATTGTGAGAGAAAGAAAAAAAATCTAAAAAGAATGTTTTGGGGTTTATGTTGGGTGAAAGAAAAAAAAAGTATGCAGAGAATTTGTGTTGGCCTTGAGCTTGTGCATTTATATTTCTTTTTTTTCTTTATCTAAAATAGTGAAATTACTATAATATTCCTAACTAATTTTTATAATTCCAGGGCCCAGTGTCCTTTTGGCTTAGTTGTAGGGTCGTCTATGTTTGGATATATATGGATTTGAAATTCATAATTTTCATTTTGAGTTTTTTTTTTTTTGCAATGTATTCGAATCCAATAATCTAACTTAAGTGATTTGAAATTTCATTCATTTAAAATCATGTATTTATAATCTCTATTCAAACATAACATGAGAAATTTTACATATCACTCTTTATTTATTTATAAACTTTTAAATGCATTCAAGTTAGAGTAAATTTTTAATTTATAATATAACAAATATGACCCCAAATCAAAAAACAACACGACTCAAAATTCTTTTCACAACCCATTCATTTTTCCCCTTTAAATCATTTACCAGTGGCATCCACACGAGAGTACTACATCGGATCATTAATTACTCAAAATTAAGGGAGCATAAGGTCCAACATTCTTGCTTCACGAGAATTTTAAGGAGGGGGATTTGGGGTGAATCAATGGTTCGAGAAGATGATTCGAGTACAATTACCTCTTCAGAAGATGATTCGAGAAAAATTAACTTTTTAGAAGTAGAAAACGATACTACTTAAAGAAGTTTAGATAAGTATTGAGCAAACTGTGTGACCTAGAATGAACGTATGCACTTAGAGATAAATCATTAAACTTATATTATTAAACAAATCTTAGAGAATTAAGTTCTTGCTAAACACGCATAAAATGGTTATAGTAAACAAATTCTTAAGCAAAGCCCTTAAAAAATTGTTAATACCTGGTCGTTTCAAGTTGTAAAACGCATAGCTAAGAATTTCTAACCCTAATTCCAATTCTCGTGAGACAAACCCTAATCTGCTTGAATCCTGCAAAGATCGTGAAGCTGTTGTTGTGGAGTTAATGTGCATGGTGACCTAGGTTTAACTCAATCTAATGAGCGACTACGCAAAGAGAAAAAAAACGTGATGGATGGGAATTTAAACAACTCTTTTGTGAGGGCTTTGAAAGTGAACGGGCAGACAACTACTAGGGTTTTGGAGAACGACCATATCAAGTTAGCCAGTGAAAAAGGGGGAATACTTTTCGATTATGATCGATAAGAATGTTTACAATCAACAAATTCATGTTTGTTCTAAATCATACATTGGCAGATTGATCTTTGCTAAATCATACATGTGGGCACTTCAGTCGTGTACTGGTTGGAAATACCAATTTTTAAGAATATGTCTATGGATAGGTGTATTCATTTTTAAAGTATATGCATATGAATGAATATGCGTGTTTGAAAGGAGAGTCTGTCACTTTTTGGTATCAAACAACAACATTTACCGTGGTTGAGAGGTTCTGAAGGATATTATTCGCTCGTACTCCAAATAGGTTTATTCATAGAGTACATAAAGAAATTTGAATTGTTATCTAGTCATTAATAAAGATCTATGTTAGAGCTTGATATCCAAACAACAATGCAATTGTTGAGGCTAATGGGGCTTGCCACAAATGACCGAGGAAATAATATACCGTGGAACGTCACAACTAATGTCTTCTCTTATGGTAGTAAAACATCTAAAAATAATGCAATAATTGAAAATTCAGAATAAAAGAATAAATGAGTTGTATTTTTTGTTGTAATAAAAAGTACTCCTAATCTAAGATGTGTAATGAAGAGGTATGTGGAAACGAAACCGATGAAGAAGAGATAATAGAGGAGGAGCATCCACACACACACACACACACACACATATATATATATATATATATATATATATATATATATATATATATATATTAGTATAATACACATGTGTTGCACGTGAGATATTATAATTGTACGATTTATTATTAAGTACTATTTTTTATATATAAAAATTTCATTAACTACAATAATTCATTTAAGTTCAATCAAGATTAGTTGAAAATTATCAAAAAAAAAAAAAAATGTTTACTCGATTGCATTCTAGTTTTAGACAATTTATCAATAAAATATATATACTCACATGTTTATAATAAAAATACATAATATATTCCTATCTCTAAAAAAACTATTTAAATTTTGTATTCTTCCCAAAAAAATAACATATGTACATTAAACGTATATAATGTTAACCAATAAATGAGTTTATGTATGTATGTGTATATATGATTAATCGGAGTATGAACATTACATTATTTTATGTATAAATGTTATCATAAAATTAAAGGAAAAATTATTACTATTTTATTTGTTAAGACGATAATCATATTTATAGTTTAAGTCCTCTTCAAATTCATGGATTGATTTTGGGTAAAATGCGTGAAACCCGCTTATAATATAAAAATTCTTCATGTATCCCCCTACCTTATAAGAAATACACCACTTACACATGTGATTTAATAGATGTTAAACGTTTTGTTCAAAACTGTTAAAGTTAATAACTGTGTTTTGCACGTGTTGTTAGTGCGAAAATTGAAAATTTTGGGCATTTTTCCATAATTTTTAATGTTTTGAATTACAATATTACTATTTTCCACCCTTTTTCAGATTACTTGAATATTATTTTTTATAATTTTTGAATATTTTTCAACCTTAATTTAAATATGAATTTATACTCTTAATATTTTTTCTTTGATTTAATTTATATATGTTTTAAACTTTATATTATATATATAATCTATTTCTCCACAAATTTTCAAAATTAATGAAATGAATCTTGGAAACATTTATTTGCAACATGTATCAGCTATATGAATTATATACGCGTTATCGTTTTCTATCTAGATACATGCATTCATAATAGTCAATTTCAACTTTTTTTTTCAATTCTTTGTAGATCTTCTCCTTTTTCTTTTAATTTGAGTTTAAAATTCTTTATACGTAGTAGGGGTATCTAAAGGTGTCTTGAACACATGTTTCATTAACCATTTTTACCGTGTCATATCATACAATTTTTCATGTCCTTTGGTACCACCCACATATATGTGCAATATCTTAAATAATATCATCATATTCTTCAATTACAAATCAACAATATTTTAAAAATATTAGATACATATAGTGATTAATTACTATAGATTTACACATTTATCTCATTGTTTCTTCTATAATTACTAAAGTGATATTTGATGTATTATATATGGGTTAACTATATTCAGCTCTGCTACCATACCCACTGTAGACACATATTAATGTATCCACAGTTAATATGTCAAAATCTAACAAAATCATTAATTTAAAATTACAATATTTAAAAGGATGTGATATTTGCACATCAGCAGTGAGCATTTTAATGCATGCCCATGATCGGTAGGAGAACATCGTGTTAACTATATTTTCGGAAAAAAAAATTTGTTCTTCTGTTTTTGTCTCAAACCTCTTTGACATTTGTCATTTATCATTACTCAATTAAATCATATTACTTGAAAATAAATATGTTTTGTGTCTTTATAATGTTATATCTTTATACATCTCTTTGCATTTTTTTATATTACATATTTTTATTCATTTTCAATTCTCACCACATTATATCTCGATTAGCTCTGTTATATATAAACTTTGAAATTTTACTGTACACTAATCAACCTTTGCGAGTGGTATACTAATATGCCGCCACGGTTGAATATTCTCCCAGAGATACTTATTCTTGAGGATATTTTTGTCTTTTAATTAGTTAATTAATTTTTCATTTATTTTTCTACATCTTCCTCCTTCAACCATCAACTTGTGAGCAGCCACCATACCACCACTACTGAAAAACCTCCAAAACTCCAAATTCACCTCAGTAGTCCTCATGTTTTATGTTAAATTCAATCAAACATCATTTTTCCTCTTGTCTTTTTAGAAAATCATGGCAAAAAACACACCAATACCATCAAAGAACTATCACCATAATCGCTGGTAAATTCCATGACCGTCCCTCAAGCTAGAAATCGGATTTTCTCCAAAATTTCACCAAAATGCACAAAACCTACATCAAATTAATTCTCTAGCAAGCCCAACCAAAATCCCAAATCAATTTTTTAGTTCTCACTCAATTTAAGCTTGAATCAAGCAAAAACAAAATGAAAGTTCGAATCAAACCCTTTTCTTGAACTCTTTTTAGTACATGTATTTTCATAAATTATTTTAGGGGTTTTTATTCTCGTGTTTGGAGCATCAATTTTCTATGAACTTTTGTTATTTTTGTTATCTTTTGATGACTCAATTTCTCTCGTTTATTTTCAAATTGAAGGACATGATTCTGAGAATTCAAAGTATTACAAGGACTTATTTGTAATTTTTATGAACTTCACAAAATTACAGTCTCCACCCAAGTTTTTGAAATTTTCATTTTCCATCCCATCTCTTTTAAAAGATAAAAATACCCTTGAGAATAAGCATATTCGTGAGAATATTCCACCACCGACAGTATTTGACGGTCTATTAGTAGCATTCACAAAGGTTGGCAGTGGTACAATAAAGTTTCAAAGTTCGGGTACCTTAGTGCAAAAAGGCTATAGTTTAGCTTGGTTTTTGTAATTTAACCTTTTATAAATATTATTTATACCTTTAAGTAATGTCAAATATTTTATAAAAATTTCAAATGGTTTTGTCTTTGTCATATATTTATATTTAATAGGAGCATCTAATGGTTTTGTAAGCACATTTTAAACCATTTTAAAAGTGTCATTCATTTCTCGTCTTTTGGTACCACTCACAATATTCTTTAAAATGCAATTGTTTTATTTATCCTACATAGTTAATGTATTGTTTTTACTCACCATCCTAACATTCTTATTTCTAAGATTCTTAGTTTTATGTTTATGTTCATATTTATCTTATGTAATAAACCATGTTTTATGATTATTTTATAAATTTTTCTTTGAATTTTAGAGATATTTTATAGACGCTCATAAACTATAGAAGACACAGTCCTCTTTGTTTCAATATATTTAAATATATGTGTTACATCTTAAGTAATCTCTATTTTCACATTTATCTCATTGTTACTTTTATGATTACTAAAGTGACATCTCATATATTATATTTATGTGTAACTATATTTATAGAAATAATAATTTTATTCTACTGTTTTTCTCTAAACTTCTGATTTCATATTTGTAATTTATCATTACTAAATCAAATCATATAATTTGCTTAAATAACACATGTTCGAGAATGATATTTCTTATAGGTTTTAGTAATCTTGTTTATTATAAATATAAAAGGTAGATTACATTGTCATTTAATCTCAATTTTCTTCAAGTCACTTTTATGTCATAATGGATAATATTTTGGGGATTGAAAATGAATTTCCTAAAATATTTTTAAAATATTTTTTCCATAAGTTTATCAATATTTTATTATTTCATCATAATTAAGATATTTGCACTCTTATTATATACTTAATTTGTGTTAGATCTCTTATTTTATTTTTATCATTGTTATTTTATAAATATCATTGCACTCTTCCCTAATGTTAAATATTTTTTCAAGTTTTTAAAATTACATTTTTTTCTTTGTCTTATTTATTACCTTTTCCATTAGATTCTTGAAAGTTTTATATTTCTAAAATTTTAATCAATTATACAAGTATATGACATATTATAAATTATCCCTTTTAATTTTACTTTTTTGGATTTATTCTAATTCTACTTCCATAATTATTTATTCATATTTCCATTTGTCCATTTTAATATTGTTTTGGTGATTCTTTAATATAGACATTTACTAGTATAAGTCCCGTGCAATGCATGGACATATAAATTTCACTATTTATATATTTTAATATGAAAATGTTGAACACGAAAAATAAAAAAAAAATTGGAGAATTTCAGTCTGATTTGTTACTTCTGTGACTCACGACCATAAAATCTAAATATTTCGAGTTTGATGTGAAAATTTTAATTTACAAAAAAAAAAATTAAGTTCTCATAATATTTCAATCTCATTTGGTATACCCGTATCCGTGTAATGTATGGATAAATAAATTTGAAGTGTTGGTAATTTTTTGATATAAAAATGTTGTTCATGAAAAATAATATAATTCTTCAAAGTGTTTTCAATTTAATCTACTACCCATATAATTTACGAATTTAAATTTTTTTTATTTTCATCATACGTTGTCGTCACTATTGGCCTGAAACAAACTCATGCAAATTTATGTTCAATAATTTATTCATAATGAGTATAAAATAGTGATATTATTGAGCATAATCAAGTCTTGATAATATTCCAACCTCATTTGGTATTCGTGTGATGTAGTGAATAAATTTCATGTGTTTGTAATTTTTTAATATAAAAATGATGATCATGAAAAATCATATATATTTTCAAAGTTATTTCAGTTTAATCTACTACTCATATAATTCATCTAAATATTTATTATTTTCATCATATGTTGTTTAACTATTTTAGTACTTGTTTTTGTCACAATTGGCCTAGAAAATACTTGTGCAAATATATGTTCAATAATTTAGTCATAATGAGTTTAAAATATTGATATTAGTGTATATTACCCCAAAATAAAATTTCTAAATGTAACATACCATCAAAAAATTTGTATAATTATTTTTTTCAGATATCTTAAAATCAAAATTTATCTATTAGAAAAATCATATTGGATGGTAAACATTTCAAAATTTGATAAATCTAAAACCTTGAAACTATATTACAACATAAACTAAATATATTTTATCATTATTTTGTGAACTTCATGCTACCATGATAGTAAAATTTCAGATTTTTATTTACTTTTTAATCAAGGAGGAAACATTATTTATTCTTACAACAACAAAAAATGATAAATTTTTTTGCTAATTTTTTCGTGGATATATAAAATGATTTAGATTAAGGTACAAATTTTTATTTACAAATTTTCATGACATGGTATTATTACCATATATACACAAATCATACTAACTTTATAACATATCAAATACGATCATATTTTTTTCCTCAATTTTCATATATATACAAAATAATTTTCATACCATGAAGATACATAAATTATGAAAAACTAAATATTTACAATTTATAAATTTATAAAATAATAAATATTTGTATTTCTACTTTAAAAGGTAGAAATGAGGTTAGTTGGTTTTTATATAGATGACAATGAAATTTCATAATAAAAAATTCAAAGTATTTAAAATATATATGTAAAAATTCTTCATCTACGTATTATCACTCTTATAAATAGCATCGGCTATCTATTCTTCATGATTAATAATGAAGATATATTTATATAATTTAGCATTATGAAATAAAACATATTTTTTATTATTTTTTATAAGTATAAGTATAAATGATGTGTTTTTTTTAATCATTTTTATACTTAATTTGTAGTTTTTAATAGAAAGTATATGAATTCATAAATTTTATACTTTCTAAATGTTATTGTGTGCAACAATATATCATATGTATATTTTTTTATTATATTCAAGATATATTACAAATCTTTATGATTTTTAATAAGAATTAATATAGTATAATAAAATAAAATTATATAAACATTATGTTATATTATCAACATTATTACATAGAAGATATATAAAAATTGGAGTATTGTATACAATATATTTGTCAAATAAAATTGTGTGATGTTTATAATAATTTTACAATACATATTTCTAATATAGTAAATAAAAATAGTTAATTTACATTGTTTTATATATGTTGGTTGACTTGATTAATAACTCACTTCTTGGTCCGCCCCCAATCAATGCAATAATATATTTATTGAGGTGGTATATGTGTATGTGGGGTATAAAAAAAATATTTTGATGATCTATAGTTCTTGAAATTCGATTATTATGTTATTTTAATTTGTTCAACAAACATATATTTAATCTTTGATTATATCAACAATTAAAAAAGTTATTAGATGAGATCATATTAACATTCATATACCATATATAGATAATAATTTCCAAAATTTTGTCAATATTATAAATGATATTATTACCATATATATATAAATCATGTTTAATACAATAAAATTAATAATTTATAATTTATAAATTATGAAATAATATGTATTTCTATGTTTCCTATATCAAGAAATTCACAATTTAATAAATAATTCAATGAGAAAAACAATCATTATAATTTAAAAAACCGTTCAAATATGTGCATACTCTATATCTTCCAAAACAATTTCAATCATCTTCTTGGGACCGTTGGTCAAATCCTTTATTATCGGTGCATCCATTCCTGCTATCCATCCAATCACATCTAAGAAAATAAATTACAATACATGTTAGATTAGTGTGGAAAATACGAATAACAAAATGAATAAATTGTTTGTTTGTTAAATGTGTATCACCATAGAGTCTATATTCATCAGTATATATTTCTGACAATATATCTTGAAATCCTCTGAAAGAAAAAATGGTATTTGGAAATTTCGGATCATTTATCCTTTTCACAACAGTTTTTCCATAAAAGTTAAATTTGTACTTGAAATCCGTTGTGCGATATTTCAAAGAGTTTTCAGCAACAATGAAATCAGAGATCATATATAAATCTCCCTCATTCAGTAGAGGTTTGTAACGATCCAAGTATGGTTTATGAATTGAATCATGTATCGTAGAATCTGATATTGCTCCGATCCAAAACCCCAATTCTTCAACCCAAAAACTTGAAATCTTGAACCCTGATGTTGTTCCGATTCGATTTTCCAACTTCCCGATCCAAAAATTGATGATCTTGAACACAAAGACCTACAAAACAAACGCCGGGAGGGGTTCCCGGTGATGGGACTCCGACGCTCAAGTCAGAAAAAGGAAGAGGATATTTTTTGCAAGTGTACGTGTGTGTATTTTGATTATAAGTGTGCATAAGGAAAAAATAAAGAATGAACACAAGAGGTATATATAGACTCCCTAGAATATGAGTTGGTTGAGATTCATCCCACAAAATATGGGATATGGACTAACAGTTCCGTTGAAATAGCGGTTAGTTAGGTTCAAAGTCTGTTCGTCACTTTCCCTGCTAATCGGTTCGCTGTTATGACTCCGAACTAAATCGGTTCCTCTTTCGTTAGTTCGATCATAGGACTGTAAATCAGTTCGTTTAGCTTCGCCGCATACCAGTTTATCATCGCATCTCATAACTAATTTAGTTCGTCATTGTACTTCCCAACTGCACTGGCTCGCGCTTCCTTAGTTCGATCCGAAGGCGGCCGAACAGCTTGTTTCTCCATACTTCAGATGCATTGACTTTGACCTCAATTCGGTTTCTAAGAGAATGACTCGGTTCGACTTAGTTTGACCATATCAGAACCCTGAAAAAAACATTATAACAAAATTTTTAAATATAATAGAAAATAAATCATACATCAAGATATATAATCAAATAAATTTTTGTGCATTACCTCTTTGTCCTTGAAAACACACTCATAACTGTATACAACTCCAGTATTTCCATAAGCAGGTATATCATAAGCTCTCACCAAACGAAGTTTCAAAGCCCATAATGTCTTCGAGGGATTGATGTCATTAACCACATTGAATACGGGAGCCATGATAATTTTTCAAAATCTTTTGCTACTATACGTGAGTTTTGGATGAGTACTTATTGAAGATCCTAAAATAATACCTATTTATAATATATGAAAAAACTAATCTTGTCAATGATCTTTGCAATTTTAGGAACCATGAAATATATTTTAAAAAACGAATTGATATTTATGCCATATATAATATTCTTCACTATAATATTCTTTTAATCAATTATTCCAAAATAAATTCAAATATCTTAGCTTTATTGAGCAACCAATCAAACTTAGTTAATATATTGAAATGGAAAAAAAAATGACGAATAAATTTAATTAGGGTAAGTTTATTGAGGTGTAATTTGGTTTAGTGTAATCCATAGATGCCAGGATTTGACAAAACCGAATAAACAAGTAAATTTATTCTAAAGTTATAAAATTTACACTAAATCGAATATATTTGTTGACATACTATTATGATAAATAATTGTCTTTAACTCTCATTTGTCAAGGAAATAAAATATTTGGATTCTGATCGCTAAATTGTACTTAAATTTTCGATTCATTAAGGTAAGAAATCTCTTGATTTGTAGTAAGAAAATCGAATTTGAAGAATTTTTCTTCATATAAATTCAAATCAATAGTTTTCATGGAACACTTTCCATATTCCAATGTAATTTAATTTAAGAAACAAAAGAGAGAGAATATTTAGCTTGAACCATAACTTTCTTCCTTTTTTATTTTCTCATTATCAAAACAATGCAATTTCATTACTTTTGTAAATATAAATATACAAAAAAATGTTTCATCGTGAATTAATTAATTTTATGAAATTGAAATTACCAAATATTTAACATATCAAATACGTTTTTTTTTTGCTGCTCAAATTGATCCATACAAAATTGATTTATATATATAGATATATATTATATTAGAAGTTGTTTACAAAGAACTTTCGAATTTTTGGAGGAAGTATATACTATTGAATATTTATTTCTAGATACCGAATTAAAAATTGAGAGATTAATTATTCTTAATACATATTCTATTTTCGGATTAGATGAGATTTTTTTTAACATGCTAAAAAAAAATTATATATATATATATATATATATATATTTTTCATCCATATATATATAATGATTTGATTGTATACCATATATATTCATCATACAAAATCAATATTTTTGAAAATTACCATAAATTCAATTAATATCACAAAAAATTAAATATTTAATACTTAATAAAATTTCTAATATTAGAAAGTGTAAGTGGGCGGGAAAAGTTTTGGCATTACTATTTTTAGGGGGTAATTGTTATTATATATATATATAGATATAGATATATTGTTGTCAGCTTTGTGTTTTACTTTCCAAATAATGATTTTCTTTAAATCTATATTAATGTAGATGAAATTTTAGTTCAAGATTCAAGATATTCAAGATTTTAGAAGAAAAATAATCAAAACATATAAATGTTTTAAGTAGAGTTTGGAATGTAAATGAAATTTTACCTTTTACAATTAAATAGAAAAACAAAAATGAATATTTTATTATTTAATATTCTTAAAATATATTTATATCACAATCTTCATTTTTCTCCATGACATGTCTAACTAAATTAATCTACACCTGTAATAATTAATCTTCTTAGTTTGATAGATTGTTTGAACTAAAGTTAATATAAAAGAATCGGTAAAATAATTAATATAGTCAAAAGGAAATAAAAATAAATAATCATGGAGATTTAAATGTTGGAAGACCTAGAAACTTTGGTTCAAACAATCTATCAAACTAAGAAAATTAATTATTACTGGTGTAGATTAATTTAGTTAGACATGTCATAGAGAAAAATGAAGATTATGATATAAATATATTTTAAGAATATTAAATAATAAAATATTCATTTTTATTTTTCTATTTGATTGTAAAAGGTAAAAGTTCATTTACATTCCAAACTCTGCTTAAAACATTTATATGTTTTGATTATTTTTCTTCTAAAATTTTGAATATCTTGAACTAAAATTAGATCTACATTATTATAGATTTAAAGAAAATCATTATTTGGAAAGTAAAACACAAAGTTGACGATAATATATAAATGTCTATATTAAAGAATCACCAAAACAAAATTAATATGGACAAATGGAAATAAGAATTATATATATATATATATATATATATATATAAATGTCCAGTATAGCCATATGAGAACACACCGATTTTGCTACATAAAGGTGATATGATATAACATAAAGGTCTCATTGATTTCACATAAAGGTATACAGTTCAAATTATGTTGAAAATCTTCATTTTTTTCTAAGTTACAGTACATAAAGGTTATGATAGTTGTACATAAAGGTCACATATTTATAACATAAAGGTCACACATTTACAACATAAAGGTCACAACCTGAAGCAAAAAAAAAAAAAAAAGTAAAATTCAAAACACGCGGATCCGAGTCAAAAACTGGGTCGACCCGGATTGCATGTACACCAAGTGCACACAAGACCAACTCTTCTTCATTACTCATTCTATAAGTTTGTCCCCTTCATCTTCATGTAATACTTTGATGAGTGAGACTTGTGTCAGATTGTTGCATTTGGTTTGATCAGGTCAACATGTATTAGGTAATACTTTTACATCGTGTACATATAATATTACTTGTCAAAATTATAAGTTTTCAAAGTATTACTTGATATAAATAAAAATATTTACTATATATATGCACACAGAAGTATTGCATAGTATTACATGGTATGTATAAAATATTACATGATACAAACACGAGTATTATATTATCATATTAAAATATTACTTGTCAAATTATAATTTCTCAAATGAGTGTTAGAAAGTTGAAACCAAATGCATTAGCTTTTATATATATATATATGTATGTGTGATATACACATGTGAAAGTATTAATGTATACATTATTTTCTACTTTGATTCATTTGTCTTGTGAACTACATCAATCAAAAATATATGTATTGATTTCCTCTCCCAAAATTTTCCTTAACTATCATTACAATAATATCAAGAGAATTTAGAATGAAATTGTTAAGGTTGCTCTTTCTCAATGTTAATAATAATCGAGTAAGCCTTATTCACCCCGCGGATATAGCCAACTTCTAACTGTACCGATTTTTGCCTATCTGACCATCGTAGGCACTAGACGGTCCTAATTGGGGTTAGGTGGAATAATTCGGACCTAGACGGTCCCATACGCCACATAACTTTTTTTTTTCTCAATTTCTTTTTATCAAAACAATAGTGTTCTTAATGTATTATAAGCTTTTAGCAAACTATTATTATTTAACTAGATATAGATAGAAAATTAAAAAAATTAAGAAATACAAACAAAATTTTATAATCATTAAATAAATCATATATAAATATAATTAAGATGATATATTAAGTTTTTATTGGCCCTTCAAAATAAGAGTTCCAAAAATATATTTTAAAAATATAAAATTTAAAAAATTGTAAAAATAGCAAAAAATCTATATAATTTGGATACAATGTCTATGTCAAGACGCCACATAGGATCCGTCTATGCATTGCTGACTTCATTCAAGGCTCGATTAGTGCTAGTGAATTTTAGCAAAATATCACGAAAAGGAAATCAACTAACTGACTAGTTAACTAACTATGTTGACTGCGCATGTTGATTGTGTAACTTCAACAAACACCAGCATTTGTTCATCATTAAAAAAAAGGTTCAGAGCTAATATTCTCGACATAGTCAACCTCAAAAAATAAAAGACCCAAATATTGTGTTTGGACAGAAAATTTTGAAATACACTATTGAAATTGAAATCAACTAATATTACTCAAAATAATAGTTAAAAAATCCAAACGCATAATTATTATTTCCAAAACTTTGATTTTTATTTTGGGAGAGACTAAAAGCACATCACCCTTTTCTAAGGGTCAACACTAATTTAATTTTTTTTTTCTTCCTAATTTTACCCATAGGGTTTGTCAACTAGTTCCGTTCGGTCATTATGACTGAACATGCTTTACGGTGTTCGGTTAAGATGACCGAACGACCTTCTACGTGTTCGGTCAGGGTGGCCAATCGGGACCGAACGAAACTGATTCGATTCAATCGTTTTTTTACGTTTTTTTCTACGATTTTCACACATTTAACAAATTTGTAGAATGTTCGTCATTATGTTGGCTTTACATTTTTCAAAAAATTAAAAGATTTAACATAAAAAAACGCAAAAACATCGATCAAACCCAATCGTAAAAAATTATGTTGGATCGATTTTTTTGAGTTTTTTTTATGTTAAATATTTTATTTTTTGAAGAATGTAATGCCAACATAATGACGAACATTCCACAAATAGTCAGTCTCCTGTACACCCGTCGCATAGTGCGACGGGACCGCGCATGGTCGACCGTGCGCTACAACACAAAAATCACATACTTATAACTCTAAATGACATACTTAGAGCTAAAAATCACATACTCGTGTGGCGAACGGTCGATCATGTCCCATACCATACGCTGTATTGTCGTGCACGGTCGGACCGTGCCCCATAGCACGAGAAAAAATCACATACTTATAGCTAAAAATTACATACTTAAAGCAGAAAATGACATACTTGTACACTGTTGTAGTGCACGGTCGACCGTGTCCCGGGGCACTACCGTGCGTGGTCCCGTCGCACGGTGCGACGGTCTCACACAAGTTTTTGCGTTCCAGAAATTTATTAAATATGTGAAAATCGTAGGAAAAAACTTAAAAAAAAAGATTGAATCGAATCAGTTTCGTTCGGTCCCGATTGACCGAACACATAGAAGAGTGTTCGGCGACCGAACACGTAGAAGGCCGTTCAGTCATAATAACCGAACAGAACTAGTTGACAAACCCTAAAAGTAAAATTGGAAATATTTTTTTTTAAAAATTAATGTTGTGTACTTAGAAAAGGTGGTTGTGCTCCCCCTTTTATTTTTTCCTGCCTTTTTATTCTCCCTTAATGCAAAATCTGCAAGACTGTTAATCATCATCATCAGCACAATATAAAACACCATAATTCAACTAATCCCATTACTTAATCTACTTCTTAATCATTAGTCCACTCCAGAGGGCCCCACCTTATACGCCATTGATAAACTGAGTAATTAAGCATATAAGATACTCACCTTCTTCGAAGTGCACCTTCGAATAAAAAACAATTAAACCAACAGAGTCTACTCAATCCCCGGATTCAACTTGATATAAACTATAATATTGAATCAGAAGAATTAATCATTCCCACTATTATATTAGCCATGGATCCTACATTTGCTCGTCTCCAACTATCAACTTCACTTCCATTTAGTCGCCGCGCTTCCTCAGACTTCAATTTTCCGGCGAATATACAATGTACGGCCGGGATTGGGGAGGGGCGCTGGAGATAGCGGCGGACTCCGCGACGGACGATGATCGGAGCAGGAACTTGCAGGACTACGACAGGGCGGCGCTGTCGCGGCCGCTGGACGAGACGCAGCAGAGCTGGTTGCTGGGCCCCACCCAGCAGAAGAAGAAGAAATACGTGGATCTAGGTTGCGTTATTGTCAGCCGGAAAGTCTTCCTGTGGATTGTTGGGACCATTCTCGCCGCCGCATTATTGGCCGGATTGATTACCTTGATTGTGAAGACGGTGCCGCGCCACCGCCACCGCCCTCCGCCGCCGGATAATTACACCCTCGCGTTGAACAAGGCTCTCATGTTCTTCAATGCTCAGCGATGTAAGTAAAATCCTACTAAATTATATACTCTCAACTGCTATAATTACGTATATGCTTATGTATATGTATTATTTGGTCAATGAAGATAAAACTGTTACGTTTTTCTGAGATTACTGTATTGATTTCAATCATCTGTTGTGCTATTATAGACAGATTTAGATCAGATCCTAAGGAATCCTTATTTGAAACTGAATTACCTTTTCTTTTGCACCACAAAAGAATGGATAGTTATAAATTAGGTGTATTATAAATGGATGATGAACTTTTTCTAATGTTGGATTGCTTGCATCTATAGCTGGGAAACTGCCGAAACACAACAATGTATCGTGGAGGGGGAACTCGTGTTTGAAAGATGGGGAGGGTGTTTCTTCAAGCCTGTTTAAAGATTTGACTGGTGGCTATTACGATGCTGGAGATGCGATTAAGTTCAATTTCCCTCAATCTTTTGCCATGACTATGTTGAGTTGGAGCGTGATCGAGTACAGTGCGAAATATGAAGCAGCTGGAGAGCTTAACCATGTCAAAGAGATTATCAAGTGGGGGACTGATTACTTCCTCAAGACTTTCAATTCCACTGCTGATACCATAGATCAAATTGTGGCCCAGGTAAATGCTGACTTCTTGATGATAGTTTCTTGAAAATTCCAGTTCAAACCATTTGTTTCGATTGATCAGGAGCAGATTCTGTATACATTGACGTGGAAAGGTTTGTCTTAAGAGCAATTCTGTAATCTCTGGTTTCAGGTTGGGAAAGGGGATTCATCAGACCCTGCTCCCAATGATCACAACTGTTGGATGCGTCCAGAGGACATTGATTATGAAAGGCCTGTTGCTAAATGCAGTAGTTGCTCTGATCTTGCTGCCGAGATGTCAGCTGCTTTGGCATCTGCATCGATTGTTTTCAAGGATAACAAGGCCTACTCACAAAAGCTCGTCCATGGTGCCAAGACTCTCTTTAAATTCTCTAGAGATCAACGTGGTAGATACAGTAATGGTAATGAGGCAGCAAGTTTCTATAACTCCACAGGCTACTGGGATGAGTTTATATGGGGGTCGACTTGGCTGTATTATGCAACCGGAAATGCCACCTATCTTACGCTTGCTACAACTTCTGGCATTGCAAAGCATGCTGGTGCTTTTTGGGCAAGCCCTACGTACGGTGTGTTAAGTTGGGAAAATAAGCTTGCTGGAGCCCAAGTAAGTAAAATACCAGATGTTTGCGTTTCTCTTTTCTATTGTGTTGACTTGAGATTTTAGGTACTAATAATAGATTTCTGAAATAGAATCCAATGTCTAGTTTCTTATAAAACCAACTCCAATGCAAAGTTGAGATTGACTCCATAGAAAACTAGCATATCAATTCATGTTTAAATAACCAGATATCAAGATTTGATTTGGAATAATCCTTATTTCCTTTTGAAGATAGAATGGCAATATTCAATAATAATTTCATATTTTCTGCTTTTATGTCTTGAAATTTCTGTCCTTCCAATCTATCTAGTCTTGAAATTTCTTTTCCAACAGCTAGAATAGCTCACAAGAAATGCTCACTACTCATTTTAACTTGTTTAATTTTTTTATATAATGGTGTTTACATAGTAAAAATCTTTCAATTATCTTGGTGATATAAGTTGTTTCAGGAACAAAATTCTCATCCTCTTACATGTTAAATTCTCTTTGTTGCAAGAATCTTCTTTATATTGGATGCTGCCACATTCTCTCTTTGTCAAGCTTTCATAGTTCTACAGCGTTTTACACGACTACATGCCTAAGAATTCCCTAATGGGACAGTTAATTTGATCTGTTTAGTATTTCTTGTAAAGATCATGTTCCTTCTTGAAGAACAAGAAGAGAAAAGAGTTTACAGTACTGATTATTAGTGAAAATGGCCTATTAATTTCACCCTCAATGTAGGTGCTTCTGAGTCGTTTAAGATTATTCCTGAGCCCTGGCTATCCTTATGAAGAAGTTCTGGGAGCATTTCACAACCAGACTTGCATATTCATGTGCTCGTTCCTACCATATTATACATCATTCAACAGGACAAAAGGTATTCAGTCATTCTTTCATTCTTGCAAATTTAGTATACGTTATCGAGTCAGGTTAACAATTGGAGGGACATGAACAGGAGGCATGATCCAGTTAAATCATGGAGGTCCCCAGCCTCTTCAGTATGTAGCTAATGCAGCATTCCTGGCTACACTCTTCAGTGACTACATGAAAGCTGCCGATACTCCTGGCTGGAACTGTGGACCCAAATTCTACTCCACTGATGTCCTTCGAGATTTTGCAAAGACTCAGGTACCACCGCATATATATAGTTTTGATAAACTTAATGTCTGCTTTCCTAATGTGTGGAATAATAATGTCAATTTTCATTGATTATTTCAGAAAAACACATATTTCGTTTTACTACTTTCATGGTTAATATTAAAAGGGCCAAGTTTTTTCTCTTTGGGATCCCTTTTCATAAGGGAATAGAAAAGTGAACCAACTTATGGAAAGATGTAGTGGGAGACATTTCCAAATATTAAACTACAAATTGTACTTTAGCACTTTTTTTCCTTGATGCCTAAACCAAAATATAAAGTATCGGAATTAATATTTACTATAACTAGTATGTTGTTTCACCTCTTATAGATGGATTACATTCTTGGGAAAAACCCAAGAAAGATGAGTTACATAGTGGGATTTGGGAAGCACTACCCCAAACAGGTCCACCATAGAGGTGCATCGATTCCTAAGAACAATGTGAAGTACAGTTGCAAGGGAGGATGGAAATTGGCTGACTCGTCGAAGCCAAACCCTAATATAATAACCGGGGCAATGGTAGCCGGGCCAGATAAGCATGATGGATTCCATGATGTACGTAAAAACTACAACTACACAGAGGCGACCCTTGCTGGCAATGCTGGTCTCGTTGCAGCCCTTGTTGCTCTTTCTGGGGATACGGATGTGGGGATCGACAAGAATACGATTTTCTCAGCAGTGCCACCCATGTTCCCGACTGCGCCACCGCCACCATCTCCTTGGAGGCCTTGACTCTTTTAACATTCTTTCTCTCTCTCTCTCTAGGCGCAGGAGATACTACCTTAAATACACAGATGACTTTGTAATTTGTAACAGTATGTATGTGTGCATGTATCAAAACAATAATGTATTCTTTGGACAATAGAGCTTATATAATTTTCTGTTCTCTTTTTATTATTTAACTGATGAGTTTGAATATGAATTGTTGATATGTTTGGGAATGGATTCTCGTAAATAAATCTAGCATAGTGGCTTTCAAATGTTTCCTTTGTAATTTCCTCCCACCATAGAGATCATTTGGATGGTTGGATAGGACTCTTGTGAAATCGTCTCGTGATTCTAATTTTGTAAGATGAGTCAATCCGACCCGTATGCACTAGTATATATACTTTTTTTTTTTTTTTTTTTCAATCTGAACGAGCTAGTTCTTTTTTTCCTCTTCTTATTTCATTTTCTTCTCCATCATTCAAGCGTTGCAGGGATCTAGGATTCCCAATTTTATATATACGAGTTTTAAATCACGTGTGTTGCACGTGGAGACCAATTCAAATTATGGAAAGAAATAATAATACAAATTCCTTATATATAACACTTTTATATTAGAGTTCTAATTATAATAGGATTTTATAAGATTTTAGATTAGCTAGAATTCTAATATATAACACTTTTATATTAGAGTTCTAATTATAATATGATTTTATAAAATTTTGAATTAGCTATGATTCTAATATAAAATTAGTTAAATATGTAATTTTAAATTACTATTATAACCTTAAATAATAATATTTGATGGGGATATATTCGACAATGTATATTTTATAAGAAACATCCACATTTTTATATAGGTAATAGATTTTTTCTTTTATCTCTTTCATAGTATGATTCTTCTTTTCTTCTCCTCCTCCCCATCCGTCTAATCTTTTTTTCATCTTCTTTCTTGTAACATGATCAAATCTGTAGCTCCATGATGTTAAAGATATTTTGTTACGATGATTTTAAATATAAAAAAATCAATTATTTCAGCAAGATGGAACATGCCGATCATTTAGGTTTTATAAATGCTCAATAGTGTAATTATATCTTTTAGTTATACGAGTAAAGAAATAAACATGTAATATTTTTTACTAAAACCATTAATGCTTTTAACAAACAAAATATATCTTTCAATTATATGCGTAACACATTTTAGCCAATAAACAAGTAACACCTTTCAATTATATAAGTAATACATTGGTTATATATGTGGAAATCAAGAAATATAGACTAGAGGGTGAGTGCGAACGTTGGTGGACCTACTCGTGGAAACATGTGCAAACACATCGGGACAAATTAGATTAAAATCTGTGTATCAAGTGTACAAAAAATTTTATGCTCGTTTTGATGTTAGCACTTTTGTGCAAACAAATAGATATGTAATCAAATCGAGTTGAACCAAATAATTGAGAGTTTGAGTTTGGTTTGTGTAGTTAACAATTGAACTTGAGCTTAATTTACCAAATAAATTCATTTTTCACGAGCTTACTCGAACTTAATAAATATTAATAATAAACTATACTTCCTCCATCCCAAAATAAATGTCATTTTAGCTAGCAAAATTTGTCCCAAAATAAGTGTCTGTTTTCGGATTTCAAGACATATTTACATACAATATACCAAAAATACCCCTATTTACTTCTACAACATTAAATGTGTACAAAATAATCATTGGAAATAGATAATCCAACATTTTTGTTTTAATAAGATGGATATGCTTTAAAAATCAAAGAGCCTCATTTCATCTATTTATTACTCACAAGCAGATTTAGAAAAAAGTAGGATGAGTTAAGATGTAGTGTTTGAATTAAATATGGTTTTTAAGAAGAAAGAGAAAAAAAAAACTTCCATAATGATTATAATTAAATAGGAGTAGATCCGTTCCTTTTCAACTTCCTTAATTCGTGTGAAAACCACTAAAACTATACTTATTTTGGGACTAAGGGTAGATAATTCCATCTAAAATATAATATATTATCTAAATATAATATAATATTATAATAAATTATATATTCTTAAAAAATATAATTATAAAAAATATCTATAATTAGATATTAATATATTTATCATAAGGAAAAGTATAAAAATTATATATCAAAATATCAAACATTAGTATTATATCTTTTGAACTAGCTCACAAGCCTTCGAATGAATTTGTTCATGAGCCAACCAGTCGAATAACGTGATGTTTGAGTTTGTTTACTTACTTTAAAGAATCATAATAAACGAATTCGATCGAATTTTTATCGAATCGAACTTTAAATAATTTACAAACAATATAGTTTATTATATCTCTACAAACAGACATTTCATTTCATAAATGAATTTAAATGAACTTTTTATCAAATCGAATTCCAAATTCCAAATAATTCGCAAAGGATTTGGATTACATATATCCCCACAAACAAACAGAGTTTCCATGTTTCTAAGATGATGTCATGTTCCCGTCCTTTGTCCAAACTTCTCCCATCAATGGATTAGTTTCCTAAAACGAAAAAAAAAAAAAAAATTAAAAAAAAATCAACCCTATAGATTCTTTTGACGGGACTAACAACGACTACAAAACAAAGTGGATGTGGATGTGTAGTCGTGTACAAAACAAACTCATAATATTACTGTTTACTTTCTCACTCTTGCAACCTCCTCAAAATATATTTCATCAATGGTGAGTCCCTCAAATTCTTGCTCTTTCATCATAATCTTCGATTAATTTCTCCTTCGTTCTTCAATTAGGCGAGTGGTAGTGATGAAGACTCGAAGAAGCTCAAACTCTACTCCTACTGGCGAAGCTCTTGTTCTTGCCGTGTACGAATCGCTCTCAATCTCAAAAGTACCTTTCTAATCCATTCTTTTATTTTTTTTTGTTTTTTTTTTTTGGTATTTGCTTGATTCTGTACCATCAATTCTTCCTAATTTACCAAACAGAGCTAGACTATGAGTACATACCAGTTAACTTGCTCAAAGGAGAGCAGAAATCCCCTGGTTTGTCATTTTTATACCTTTTTTTTTTTTAGTTTATCTTTCAGTGGATTATATGCAGTATGATTTTTTGGAACAACTTGTTTTAACATATTTTATGGAACTTCAAAGATTTTTTGAAGCTTAATCCGCTTGGATTTGTGCCCGTGCTCGTAGATGGTGATACTGTTATTGCAGACTCTTTTGCGATCTTATTGGCAAGTTCTTCGCTAAAATTAACACTAACAATATCAAATGATTTGATGTATAGTGTATTTGTTGTTTGGGCTTTGTATACAATAATGTGATGATGATTGTGTGGTGAATGATTGGTTTTGTGCAGTATTTAGAAGAGAAATATCCGCAACATCCTTTGTTGCCTCAGGATCTTCAGAAGAAGGCTCTGAATTATCAGGTCATATAAGTTTTTCACATGATTTTTGCCTTTTACATTTGCATTAGCAACCTTAAGTGAATCGAATTTTCTTGGATTGTGTGTTTCCAAGAAAAAGGTTTTGTATCGCATTAGCTTATTAGTTCAGATTTTAGTTTATCATAAGACTACTTACTCTTTTCCTGGAAAGACTCTTTAGCTCTTGAGGAATTACTATATGATCATTTAGAATATATATATGTAATTTGATTTTCTATAACGAGCTTTTGAGAGATGTGGGCACAAAAATTGATACCTCCTTATACCTAGTTGAGTGCTCTAATATCTTGATTGTCTTCAATCAAGAGAATAACAGGAATGAAAAATAAATATAGAAAATCATTCAAAGAAGAGTGATCTTACTCCTTTATATGTCCATTAGGCCAGTAATATGCTTTCTAATTATTACTAGTTTATGTTCCCTCTAACAGTAGTACTGTAAGAGCAGCAATGTTATAAGGTGCATGCTTACCATAATCTCTGTAATTGTGCAATTTGGAGAGTGGTCTGCTAACATATAGTACTACTGGGTAACAATTCTGCTACTAACAATACCAAAGCTCACTATCCTAACTAGCTTGCATTATTATCTAGTGGAATGTGCTTGGATTGTATTTCCCTTTTATTCATGAATTGAAGTACAGCGCTTTAATTAATTTTAACAAACTTATTTTATTTTATTTTATTATTTTTTCAAATTGTTGTGATATCTATGCTTGGTTCTAATCATCTCCATAGCTTGTCCATCACAGGCAGCAAATATTGTTTTTGCAAGCATACAGCCTTACCAGAATATACCTATCATTGTAAGTGTAGAATAACACCCTTTAACTCCAGTCCATGCACCTAACTGGAAAAATTGCTGGTTCATATGTGAATACGATGTGCTTTTCTATAGGAATAAAGAAGGTATATAACTCTTTATTCTAAATAATTTCAGGGATATATTAAAGAAAAACTTGGAGCTGATGAGATGCTTTCATGGGTTCAACATCATATAAAACATGGGTTTGCTGGTATGTTTTGACAGTACTGCTTTTATGGCATAAGAAAACTAGGAAAAGTAAATCATTTTCAACAGAATTCTTGATAGTTTTGCCTTGTAAGTTTCTTGATCACAGGTACAATGACATTTTGATTAGAATGTTCAATGATGCCAGTGATTGTCCTATTTATTAAGTCTTCATCACTTTGAAAGTTGTGCCTCCTTGGTTGTGAACTTAGTGGGTCATAATTAGTCTATATATATATATATATATATATATATATATATATATATATATATATATAATTTGAGTTTGTTATAAATGGAAGTTACTCAAGTAAAACAGTTTTGGCTATGATGGAAGTACTTGGTTACAACCTTGTGAAAAAAGTTGATTTCAGTCCAAATATGATTCTTGATGTTATTACTACTTATGTTTTTAATATGGAAGTTGTCTATGCTAATGGTGAAACAGATAATTGCCTAACAACTCGCAAAATATTGGTTAATATGAGGTGAAATAGTAAACCTGTGCTGGGAATGGCCTATCTGTAAACTTAGAGAATATATTATTTGTATTTGCTGCAATGGCCTATCTGGTTATCGAGCACAATCCATTTTTCATTCATTCCAATTGAATTAATGCAGCTCTGGAGAAGCTATTGGAAAAACATGCTGGTAAATATGCTACAGGAGATGAAGCTTTTCTGGTTCGTTACTTCGCTAATTCATACTTTGCACATTTTCAAATATGTTTATTGTATTTGAAAACTGAACTGTAACTTGAAATATGATTACCTCGGTTCCTAGTTAGCTTAGACATTAGCTAACCAAAATTAGTTCAATTTGGGGTCTTAGTAGGAGCATTATATCATCTGCACGGTAATGATATTGTAAGATGCAATTGTTTTGTATATGATAGCATTTCCATACACTTCTATGAAATCCAATTTGGCAATCTTGTTTATTTGAATTTTGCCCACATTATCAGGTAGAAGTGCTAAAGGTTATATTTTGGGTTTAAATCTGCAGGCTGATTTGTTTTTGGCACCTCAGATTGACGGTGGAATTAGAAGATTCAGTATTGACATGGTAGGCCTTCACTGAAAACCTAAGTATAAGGATGTTCATTGTCTCTTCTTAAAGAAATTCATAATTCAAGCACTTCTGACACTTTAATTTATCTGTCGATTATATATCATGGAATTTTTTTCAAAGTGCATCTATGAACCACAGAATGGCCTAAAGGGCATATGTCCAGTTTTCTACGATTTTTCTCTATATAACTTTTTTGAGTCTTTATGAATGGGCAGAAGGAATTCCCTACTCTGTTAAGGATTAACGAGTCATACAACGAAAACCCTGCTTTTCAAGATGCTATGCCTGGAAAACAGCCTGATACACCACCTGAGGCGAAGGACTAAGGTAAAGATCCATTTTGTCATGCTTAGTTTGAGTGATTAGCTCTTCTATATTCACCACATTGGCGTATTTCCACCACTGTTTTACATCTATATTTTATCAGTTTATGAAGATTGTTTCGTTTTTTTACGCCAGTGCTCATTTCATTATTCCGATTTCTCAACTCTGCTCGAATCAATTCATTTTAGAGTGACACTCTTGTGCACAAGGTGCAACAATACTGTTATATTATATGAGTGATACTGTTATATTAATATAACAGTATAACAGTATCATTCATATAATATAACAGTATTACTTCATATAACAGTATCACTCATATAATATAACAGTATTACTTCATATAAAATAGTATCACTCATATAAGATAATAGTATTACTTCATATAATATAACAGTATTGTTGTGCACGGATTTGGATTCGTGCACCTTGTGCACAAAAGTTTTTGCCTTCATCTTAATGGTTTGTATGTAGGTTAATGAGACTTACTTTACTGTTTGCAGCAATCATATCATTGGAGACTCATCAGATGTTGTATAGTTTCATGCCAAAGGAGAGGTGTGTTTATTTGAGTTCAGGTTACTTTGTATGTTATGTATAAACAGGGCCAATCCTATACATTTCACAGAATTATACTTTTGAGACCCTCAACTGTAGGAAATAAATAAACTTTTAAATTTAAAATTTACTCTTCTTACCTTTTGATTTGCAGCAATAATTTTCCAAATAAAGTCAGTATTCATGATCAATACACCAAAACAAGCAAAAAGGGGGAAAAAGAAAAGAAAAGGGAGTTTAAATAGGAAAGTTTGTTTTCTCATTCACAAGATATGCAAAAACGAACCAATGCCAATGAAAAGGTTGAAAAAATTGTGCACCCCAGAATCGAAAGGGACCCAAAGAGCTGTCTTCGCTTTTGGCGTTCCTTTGTATCTATCCAGATTTCACCCCTATACATGAAATTTGAGAGCGCTCCTCAGTCGCGCTCAAGTGAATTGGTTTTGAGAGCGCTCAAGTGAATTGGTTTTAGGAGCATTCCGCCAATTTTTGGTGATTTTCTTTCAACCCAATATGCATTAAAAAAGATTCAAATAGAAGATCAAATAAGATTTGCAATAAATAATAGATTGATAAGTTTTGCCATTGAAATATCGAACTCATCAACTTTCTATTATTATGATAGAAAGTTGAATTTTTTTTACAAATGCAAATTAATTATGTGGGTTGGTAAATGATTGATATTAATATATGTCTAGCCTCACACTCTAGTAAATGGATGAGGCTGGATACTTGTCCAATAATTGTATTATGGGGATTAAAGATGTAAGAACCAAAACTAATACATTCTAAAAACTTCAAAGAGAAAATAATTGGAAGAACTATCTTGATGAAGAACAAAGATAGAGAGTTCTTCTCAACTTTGAGGGTTTCTTGCTAAACTTCTTCTGCTGCTGCTTCTTCTTCTTCTTTTTTATTTTATTTTTTTATTTTATTATTATTATTATTATTTGTTGGGTCCCAAGTGGTGTCCGAGGTTCAGAGGGGGGTGAATGAACCTTGGTCGATTTTGAAAATCTGTTAAAACTTAACTGTTCTGTAAGTTTCTTGAACTTACAGCTCCAGTCAGTTATTGCTTACAGCTCTAGGATGCAGTGCTGCATGCTGTAACTTTAGAGTTTTATGCGCAGCGGAAAATACGTTTTTGTGACACAAGGCTGGTTTTCTCAAGTATGCTCTTTTGCAAAACGTTTTATGCTTATGATAGAGATAGATATGAAATGTAAAGCACAGATAAGAAAATGATAAAACGCTTATGGCTTATAGTGGTTCGAAGGTGGTGTAAGCCTTCTACGTCCACTCTACTGCTACCTCGAGCAGGAACTTCGTTAAGCAAGATTGATTTACAGAACCTTCCTAACAATCTATCAACTTACAAAGTTAACCACCTACTAGAGTCCAATGTTCACACAGCTCCTGCAAACTCTAAAGGCTAACCCACACAGGGTTCACACTCCCACATAGGGAAGTTGCCTAACACTTAGACAACTATACAAACAGCAAGGATTTCTCCTATCAACTGTTCGACACCTAAAACAACCTAACCACACAGGACAGAGGTTAAAAGTATATAGATCTGTTCTTCAACTGGTGCGGTGAAGTGAGCTTTTGAATCCTTCAGAGGATCTTTTGGCTTGAATTTGCTTCACTTCTCAGAGGTTGAGTGACTGGAACTGAGAGACTTCTTGAGAGAATATAGCTTGTAAGCTTGAGAGTTTTGTGCAAATATTTCAGTTGTTCAGTTTTCCAGTTCTTCAGTACTTAGCTCCAGGGTTACTCATCCTCTATTTATACTTGTAGAGTAGATATCTGTTGAATGAGATATCTCTCATTTGAATTTAAGCGTACTTGATCAAAGGCATGACTTGCATTTAATGCGATTAGACTTTCCCTTTTGGGGCATTTAATGCGATGGTTGCGTCTCGCAGCTTTTTGCGGCATGTCAGTCCACGTGGCGTCTTACCATGGGCTTCGTGTCTGCAACTTTGATCTTCTCTCGAATGACTCTATTTAGAAATTCTGGATCTTTGTTCCTCGTACTGCATTTATCCTTTCCTGGATTGTAGGATACTTCTTCAGCTGATTTACTTGAACAGAAAGCTTAGCGCTGTATCCTAGGTCTGCTTGCAGCTGTTTGTTCCTTGCAGCGCTGCTGTAACTTAGACATTCTTGTAGTATCCTTGTAGCTTTTTCTTGCAGCGATGCTGCATGCCGTTCTTGCTTACTTTGCTGTACTGCTGTAACTGCCTTCTTGCAGTGTTGTCGTTTCTGTTTTCTTGCAGCAGCTTCATTCTGAATTCTTTGATGCAACATTGTATGCATGTGTACTTCCATCTTTCAGTTTCTATAACAAGACTCAATCCTAGTCTTATGTTTTCATTTAAACATCATGAAAAATGAGGTACTCAAATTTCCTATTGCTTTCTTGGTTCGTCTCATCAAAATCTAAACATTGAAATCACAACAATTTCCCCATTTTTGATGATGACAAAACAATTACATTATTTTATGTATGAAGAGGAAATTATATAACATTTTTCAACAGAATTACATATATTATGAGCTTGAAGAAATAAAGACTAATCCTGGATATCAGAGATGCTGATTACTGCTGAAACATGGACCTTCTTGTTGACGTTTCATCTAGTCTTCTTTCAGCAGTTTTTGCTTCTTGTTCTGCTCTTTCTCTTGACCCTTTCCACCAGTCTCGAATGGACTTTTGATAGGATTCTTCAAGTATCTCCTTGATCTTTGGGATCTGAATCCATCTCAGCCAGAAATCCTCACAGTAAGGCACTATGTTGCCTTGCTTCACTTGGTCGATGTAGTGATTCTGGATTTCAAGCTCTCCAGCCCTAGTAAGTTCTTCATATCTTCTTAGTGCAGTTTGACAGGTTTGAAATCTACTGAATTTGCCCTTTCTGCATAAAAATCTGAAGTTTCTGAGATACTCGGATCTCTTGTACATCGTGATTGCTTCAAAAGATGGATTCCTATCTGTAGGCAACTTAATTGCCTTGAAAATGTTTAAGCTCCAGGCCATGTTCTCTCCATCTGGCCTTTGATCTATCAACACTGAGACTTCAACAGATATGTTGTCCGTGTCGAGACGTGGAATTTCTTGAGAGGGGTATTGGTAGAGGTTTTTGTCAAAGATTCTCCTTTCACCAATCACTTCAAGCCTTTGCATCCAAGCATATTCTTCTCTTTCAGCTCTGGCTTTCTCCGCCCTCTAAGCAGCCATTTTCTCGTTATGATGTCTTTCAGCCTTGGCTCTGCTCACCCTCTTTCTTGAGTCTTGTTGATGGCTCTCTCTCTCTCTTCGTATGATAAGAAGAGAGAGGTGCTGTATCTTTGCTTGCAGCACTGCTATTGATCTGCTTGCAGCAACTGCACCATCAGCACCTCCTTCATCATCTTTTCTCCATCATTTTGGAGAAGGAGCGTCAGCAGCAGCAGATGATCTAGATCTCTTCCTTCTCCTGCTTAGAGGCTGGTCATCATCATCTTCTTCCTCTTCACCTTCATTATCCCCAGTGCTCCTGTATCTATCTGTAAATTCTTTCCCCTTTTTGGCATCATCAAAAGCCGGGGGCGGAGCATGGCGACTTGGAACCACTCTAGACCGTGGTCTATTTGAAGTTGCTGGGCCCTCCCTAGAACCATGGGCATGTTGGGGAAAAACATTCATCAGAATTGTTTCCAGGTTCCCTAATCGATCGTCGATGGTTTTGCATCTGTTGGATTGATTGGCTATATTGTCCAGAAGTGTCTGTAGCACCGTGGAGTGAGTGTTCAGCCTTTCCGATGTTGTTTCTGTATATCGCTTGCAGAGTTTGACTTCCGCTCTGGTGCTTGCAGCTTCATATTTCAGCTCTCCCTCCATTCTAACCCTGTCCCTGTACAGCCTGTTAGCATTATCATTTAGAACTCTTGTGATCATCCCAAGCAGTGCTTCAGCATCTTTCTTGAAGCTGGACATGGTATCAACGTGGAACTTGGCGCCGATCATCATGCTATTTTGTATGTTAGACTCATGATTTTGAAGAGCATGAACCAGTTGTCTAACAACATCAACTATCTTGTCGATCGATTCAGTAGGGGTAGGGCCTTTATTCTGTCTTTGAGAGCCAGCAGCTGATGCAGTAAAAGGAAGTAAGGAACTTGAGGGTTGTTCTGCATCCTGCCTTGGAGCTCTTCCATCCTCAACCTCATGTGAGCTTGATGAGGGACTTGGGCAGTCTGAGGTGTGATTTTCTTCCTCATCGGATGATGCTGCCACTTCACCAATGTCTCCATATTTGGCTTTTCTGATGTCAGCCATCCTCCGTTGGAATTCAGCATATTTAGTTTCCTTAGTAACCTCTGCTGCTTTAAACTGAATGAGTTCTAGTGAGCTTGCAGCAACAGCAGCATCAACCTCCTCATGAGGTTTCTCCAGCTGTAAAGTGGTTACCTCAGCTTCTTTGCTAACATTCTCTAAGGGTATTGTCTCAACAGTCAACCCTTCAGAGTTCTTCTCACCCTCAGGGAGTGTTGTCAGAACAACGGCCTCATCTGATGTCTTTAGCAAGGACCCCGTCTCCTTGGCCGATCCTGTAACGTCGACAGTTTCTGCAAGAATGAGTTCTTGCATTTCTAGTTGGTTTCTTGCAGCTTCCACTGTATGCATCACTGAGAGCTTTATTGCTGCAAGAATCTCATAGGGTGGTTGCTTGCTGTACTGTTGTCTCTTCCACCCTTCTTGTTTCTTCTGCAGCTTCTGATAGGGAGGTTGCTTGCTGTACTGCTGTCTCTTCCAGTACAGGGTGTACCACCTCTGCAACTTCCTCTATGGTTGTTTCATCGGCAATCTCAGCAATGTCAGAGTGAACATCTCTGATGATGGTGGTAGGTTTCCCCTGAGTGTTTGTATCAGTGTCAGAAACAATGTGTACTGGGGAATCACCATGATCCACCAATTGAGGCTCTTCCTCCTCCAAAGAGTCAAGAGTGACTATACTGGAGAGACCTTCAATCATTTGCTCATATGCAGAGGAGTCTGTGTTTTGACGACTTGTGCTTCCTTCTCCCTGCGTCTTTCTAGGGGTGTGCTGCATCCTTGTCTCATTGACGCTTGCTTGCAGCGCCTGTTGCAGCATGGCTTCCTCAGCCTGTTCCACTCCTAAGATGTTGATTTGCTCTTGCACAAATGCAACATCATCGCCCCTTCTTACAGCCTCTGCAGCTGGGGCTAGGAAGATACGAGCATCTTCCATTGCTGCTTTCATTAGCAGCTCTATAGAGTGGGATTCTGCATAAGCTTTCTCTTTCCCTTTGTCCAGTGCTCCCTAAGTAGCAGTGCTTCTAGATCGATCATGCACCATTGCTGCATACTCAGGTTGCAGGACTGCCAAAATATCATCTGAGTTAGCCCATTCCAGGACAGGTTGTTCCACAATAAGGAAATCCTTCCATTGCAACAAGATTTCCCCCTTGGATAGTGTCATCTTTCTCTAGAGTCTGTATTGCTGCTCCATATTTCCAGCAGATGGAGGGGTAGAATCAAGGACAGACTGAACAGCTTCAGGTTCGTGCAAAGAGGTTAAATCAACAACCCATTGTGTATCAGCTTGTTCATCTGGTTGAATTCTTTGCAGATGTGACTCTTCCGCAATAGTTCCTATTGTCAAACTTGCAGTAGAGGGTTGTGAATTGGCAGCTGCAGTAGCATTCTTCTTGCTGCGTGGGGCCTTCTTGGCCAAGAGTGTGTCATCATCTAAGGACGATGATGTAGAGTTAGGTTCTGCCCTTCTTGGTGTCCCTTTAATGACGGGAAGAAGAGGATTTTCATCATCATCATCTTCACCCCCGCTGCCTGTGATTTCATCTTGTAGTGCTTGCATTCTTTTTATCTTTGGTTTTCTTCCGTGCAATCCCAGCAGCAGATGTCTTTGGTTGGGTCTTACCATTCTTCTTTTCTCCAAGATACTTCCCAACGGGAATGGGAATAGGAGATGCAAGCTCAAGCCCTAGCTTGCAGAGTAGAGAGCAAATCGTGATTCCATAGCTCCTCCTTGGTGTGCTCTTCTCTACTTCCTCTCATATCCTCTTTAAGATGAACCTAGCCCAGTTCACCTTTTCTCCGGCCATAATAGTAGACATGATCCAGAATCGGAGGTCTGTGCATTTGTCGTAATTTCCTATTTTACCTTCAATGGAGTGCGCACATATATCATGAAGTAGTTCAAACTCCGGCTTGAAGAATTTCTTTGGGGCTCTTCTCTTGATTTCTGCCCCTGCATTTTTAACTCTAAAGAGATCCCACATCTCTTGAGCGTTGCCTTCCCCATAAGTCGCAAGCTGATTGGGGGTTAAGCCTTTGGACGCGATGTTGAAGGTGGTGGCTATGTCTCTGGTGGTTAGAGACTTCTCTTCATCATCTGCATCCATCTTGAACAGGATGCAGTTCCTCTCCTCAGAAGTTCTAGCAAAGACGTAGAACTTTTGAACTAATTCTACAGAGAATCTAGCGTAGATGGTGGTTAACAACCCTAGGATTTTGGTTCGTTCAAGGGCATCATAAATCCTGCGGATGATGGTGTTGTCGTATATCCCAGAGTCATAGACGTACTCCTGGTTGATCAAGCGTCCTTCCAAGACAAAGGTTTGATGAGCCGCCATTGATGAGGGTTTTGGAGTTTTGAGATATCTGGGACTTTAGGGTTTTTTGCGAGGGAGGAGGAAACTTCTCTTTGTGATGGAGACGGTGGGAATTTGAAAAAGGAAAGTTTATTGGTTTATGGAGAATATCAAGAGACGTGCAATAAGATCAACGGTTGAGATTTAAAACGATGAATATGATCTTACTGTTCTTAGAAAAAGATGGAGGGGTTAAATCGTAAATAATCATGATTTACGCAGACGTGGGCTCTGACCGTGCCTCTACGTCTTCTGACAGCGCAGACATGCATTAAATGTTGAAGGACATACGATTTGCCGCCAAATTTATTGTCTTTTTAAGGTTGCAGCATCTTGAGTACGAGGTTGTAGAGTATTAAATACCTTTTGAAATAAATGTTGTAACCAAGTGCTGCTTACTCTCAATTTCTTTTGTTGTGTTGTAAGAGTAAAAGATGCAGCGCTATTTGAACCTAGCGCTGTATGCAGCCACAGCTTAGAGCACTATACTTGCAGTGTCTTGCAAGCATGCAAATATTCCCCCTGGACTTCTGCATCTCCTTCTTTCTCATAAGTTCAGAATTCCTAGCTCGTTTCTAAGCTTAGAAAATCTCAATTCACTCAATGGTTTGGTGAATATATCTGCAAGCTGGGAATCCGTATGAACTTTCTCAAGTACGACATTTTTCTTTTCCACGTGATCTCTAATAAAATGATGTCGTATATCGATATGCTTTGTTCTTGAGTGAAATACAGGATTATGAGTGATAACAATTGCACTCGTATTATCACAGAGAATTGGAGTCCCTTTTTTGTCAATCCCATAGTCTCTTAGTTGCTGCTGTATTCAGAGAATTTGCACGCAGCAACTTCCTGCTGTAACATATTCTGCTTTTGCTGTGGATGTTGCAATCGATGTTTGCTTCTTGCAGAACCATGAGATAGGTTTATTTCCTAGAAATTGACAAGTCCCATTGGTGCTCTTTCTATCAATCTTGTAGCCTGCATAGTCAAAGTCAGAGTATCCTTTGAGCTTGAATCCTCCTTATTTGGGATACCATAGGCCTACTTCCTGAGTTCCTTTCAGATATTTGATAATTCTGTTGACAGCTGAAAGATGTGACTCATTTGGTGCTGCTTGGAATCTTGCACAGACTCCAACTGCAAACATGATGGCTGGCCTGCTTGCTGTAAGATACAGTAGAAATCCTATGAGTCGCCTGTATTTCGTAATATCTACATCTTTACCATTTTTATCTTTGTCAAGGCTTATGGATGTAGATATAGGAACCGATGTTGCTGACCCATTCTCCATGCCAAACTTCTTGATAAGTTCCTTTGTGTACTTGACTTGGCTGATGAATGTTCCTATAACTAGTTGCTTCACTTGCAATCCTAGAAAGAAACTTAATTCTCCCATCATACTCATCTCGAACTTTGATTGCATCAAGTTGGAGAACTTCTCACATAACTCTTTGTTGGTGGATCCGAAAATGATATCATCCACATATATCTGTACTAGAAGTATACTGTCTCCATCTTGTATCCTGAATAGAGTTAGTTTTATCCACTGTTCATTTCTTGAAACCTTTTTCCAGCAGATAGAGAGATAAGGAGTCATACCAAGCCCTTGGTGCTTGCTTCAGTCCATACAGAGCTTTTTGTAGTCGGAACACCTTATCTTCTGCTTGATCTTTAAAACCCAGAGGTTGCTCGACATACACTTCTTCTGTAAGAATGCCATTGAGGAATGCACTCTTTACATCCATTTGATAGATATTGAAGTTCATGTGGGCTGCATATGCCAGAAAAATCCTTATTGCTTCCAGCATTGCTACTGGAGCAAAAGTTTCATCAAAATCTATTCCTTCTTCCTGGCAGTATCCTTTAGCAATTAATCTTGCTTTGTTCCTCACAACGAGTCTAGATTCATCTAGCTTGTTCTTGAAGACCCATTTTGTTCCAATAACTCTTTGATGAGTTGGTCTTGCAACTATTTGCCAAACTTGATTTCTTTCAAATCCATTAAGTTCTTCCTGCATGGCTTGTATCCAATTGCTATCTTGTAGGGCTTCTTCAACATTCAGAGGCTCTGTTTGAGATATGAAACATGAAAACATTGCTTTATGAGGGATGAACCTTCTTGTCCTTACTCCTAAGGATGGATTTCCAATGATAAGATTCCTAGGATGATTTCTCAGCCATGTCTTGTCAGGCTCAAGAACATGTATAAATCTAGGTTGCTCCTCATGTTGCTGTAGGGTTGGAGGTTCTGCTGTTCTATGATTATCTGCTGCATCCAGATGTGCAACTTCTTCTTCTTTGTCTTCTTCTGTATGCGAAACTCCTTCAACATATGGAACATCACTCTCTTTCCTTGGAGCTGTATCCTTAGCAGATTCTTCCAGTTTCTTTGTGTCACAATGTGGTTCATCAAACACCACATGGATTGACTCTTCAACCACTAAGGTTCTTTTGTTAAAGACTCTGAAGGCTCTACTCACAGCAGAATATCCTAAGAATACTCATTCGTCTGATTTAGTATCAAAGGTTTTTAGATGCTCCTTTCTATTATTGAGGATATAACACCTGCATCTAAAGATATGCAGATATGAGACATTCGGTGTATATCCATTCCAGACTTCATAAGGGGTTTTGTCTAGATCTTTATTGATTAGACATCTGTTTTGTGTATAGCATGCAGTGCTGGTTACTTCAGCCCAAAATCTCTTGGGTATCTCTGCTTCTGCTATCATTGTTCTTGCTGTTTCCTTGAGGGTTCATTCCTTCTTTCAGCTACACCATTCTGTTGAGGTGTTCTTGCAGCAGAGTATTCATGACGAATACCATTGTCAGAGCAGAATTTTTCGATGAATTTGTTTGTGAACTCAGTTCCTCTGTCTGATCTGATCTTCACAATGCTCAAGCTCTTTTCATTTTGAATCTTCTTCATTAGGTCAGGTAGCTTGCTCTGTGTTTCTGATTTCTTGGCAAGAAATATGGTCCATGTGTATCTGGAGTAGTCGTTTACTACCACAAGTGAGTACTTCTTCCCACTTATGTTTGTTGGTTCCACTGGTCTAAAAAGGTCCATATGTAGAAGATCTAGTATCCTATGAGATGACTTCTGCAACTTGTCTTTGAATGAGCCTTTCACTTGCTTTTCCTTCTGACATGCTCCACATATATTTTCCTTTTTTGTATGCCACATCCGGCAATCCTCTTACAAGACCTTTTCTTGCTAGTTTGTTGATTGTCTTGAAATTCAGGTGACTCAATCTCTTGTGCCATAGCCAGCTTAGCTCTGGTGGACTTTTCACAATGAAGCATGTTGTATGAGTGGAGGAGTTCCAGTCTGCAAGATATATGTTTCCTCTTTTTATTCCTGTAAGCTTGACTTCATGTGATGTACTGTCCTTGATTAAGCATTTGTTGAGGTTGAACTCCACTGTGTATCCTTTGTCACAAAATTGATTGATGCTCAGAAGATTGTATTTGAGGCCTTTCACATAGGATACATCTTTGATTTTTATATTTCCTTTGACTAGGCATCCACTTCCTTTTGTTCTTCATTTGGAATCATCTCCAAATATGACCTCTGGTCCTTTGCATTCCTGGAAGTCTTTTAGAGCTTCTTTACTGCCTGTCATGTGTCTTGAGCAGCCACTATCTATGTACCATATGTCGCTGCTGCAACCTGGCATTGAAACTTGCAACAAACTCAAGCAGATTTAGGTACCCATTTCTGTAAGGGTCCTTTGGGGTTAGTTACTTTGGGAACCCACACTTTCTTAACAGTCAATGTTTTGCTGTAAGATCTGTTGGTTCTCTGAATGTATGCTGTTTTGTTTTCGAACAGCTTGAAGGATGTGTGTGCAGAAACTAAATGTGTGTTACCAACACCCTTGTGGTGCTGTCTTCCACCATACTTCCCTTGAGTATATCCTCTTTGAGGTTTAGACATATAGGCCTTAGTATAAGTGGGAAACTTCTTCTTGTGCTGTAGCTTTGTGTGTTGCTGCATCTTTTTGCTGCTTACAGCAGATAGCTTCTGCTACAGCCAACTCTTAAATGCAGTCTTACTTCCTGTAGCTAAGCATTGGGGTTTCCTCCCTTTGTCCATCAATGCTGGTTTGTTCAAGATCTTTTTTGAGTTACAAGATAGCTCATTCTCCATTGGAGTTTAGCTTGAACAAACTTTACAGCCTTAGATGAACTTGCTGTATCCTGAGAGGCGTGAGTGCTGTAACCTATGCCCGATTTTTCAAATGAGCTTCTACTTTGACTTATGCACTCCCTTGCGTTCTTAGCTGATTTGCTAAATGTTCTGATTGTGGACTGCAAGTTCTCCTTCTCAGTTTCTAGCTTAGTGACCAGCAGACTTAGCCTTGAGATCTCCTTTTGTAACTTATTGCACCTTGAGTTATCAGACTCACATGCAGCGAGTATTTTAGCAGTATCAATATTTTTACTTCTGAGGATCTCATTGTCGATTCTTAAATTTTTATTCTCAACTTTCAGCTCCTCATGAGTTGAGTTGATCTGCTCGAAATCACTTATGATCCTTTTTAAAGAGTGGATCATATTCAGCTCCTCTTTTTCTGGTATGGACAGCGGTTGGTTGGTTACCTCTTCTTCATCACTGTCCTCGTAGTTATTTGCCATCAGGCATATCAGTGCTTCTTCATCAGAAGATGAGGTTTCAGTGTCGCTGTCAGAGGATTCTACAGTCTTTAATTTTTCCTTTGTGACTGCTGTATCTTTGGCCTTTTCCATTTCTCCAATGAGAGCTCGAAGCTTGTGCCTATCCTCTCTTTTCTTTTCTTTCCCTTGTTCTCTCTCTCCTTCTGGGTATTTGTGCATTGTTGGATGTGGACAGCTTCTGGCATAGTGTCCAGGCTTCCTGCAGTTATAGCACAACTCAAGGTCAGTTGTATTAGATCTAGGAGAGGAGGATACCTAAAGAGGTGGATGACTTCTTCTGTTGTCATTCCTCTTATTGAGGTTGGTATTGTTGTTACTGTTGTTACTCTTTATGAATCTTCTAAATTTCTTTAGAAGAAGAGCCACAACTTCTGATTGCTTGCTGCAACTGGTGGTTGATGTATCTTTGAGTCCTCTAGCAGTTAGCGCTGTAACTTTGGAGCTCGATTATTCTAACTTCTTTCTCCGTCTGTTGATATCGTATTCGAATGCTTTGAGATCGGAGAAGAGATCAAACGTACTCATGGATTTTAAATCCATGGACACTCTCATGGCAGTGGTCATGCTATCCCACTCAGCGGGTAGGGCTCTAAGCACTTTCATGTTCTTCTCCTTCTGAGTGTAGTGTTTGCCCAAAGCTTCTAGTTCATTCACAATGGATGTGAATCTTAAATCTAGTTGCTCAAGAGTCTCTTCATTCTTCATCTCGAAGAGCTCGAATAATTGGGTGGCGTTGGAGATCTTATTATCTTTAGTGAGTTTTGTCCTCTTACAGATTTGTTCCAACTTTTCCCAAATCTCCTTGGACGTTCTGCAAGTTTTGACTTTGTTAAATGTGTCTTTATCCAAGGTGATGAATAGAGCATTCTTGGCCACATTGTCTAGGTTAGCTCCATTCCTGTCCTCATTGTTCCATTCTTGTCTTGACTTGACCAGGAAGTTGGGAGGTGGTTGTGCTCCTCTTCTACTTCTCTACCGAACATGGGATTCACCTTCATAAGGATAATTGGTCCTTCGGTGATGACCATTCACATCTCATCATTCATTGCTGAAAGGTGTGCCTGCATTCTTATCTTCCAATCGTCATATTCTTCTATGGAAAACATGGGTAACTTATGACTAGAGGAATCCATGATATGGTGAAATGGAATGAGTTTAGAATGCAGAGAAAACAACGAGGCAAAGGTAGATCTGAGTAGGTAGCCAGACAAGTCTGCTTTTAACCCAACCTGCTCTGATACCACTTGTTGGGTCCCAAGTGGTGTTCGAGGTTCAGAGAGGGTGAATGAACCTTGGTCGATTTTGAAAATCTGTTAAAACTTAACTGTTCTGTAAGTTTTTTGAACTTACAGCTCCAGTCAGTTACTGCTTACAGCACTAGGATGCAGTGCTGCATGCTGTAACTTTAGAGTTTTATACGCAGCGAAAAATACGTTTTTGTGACACAAGGCTGGTTTTCTCAAGTATGCTCTTTTGCAAAACGTTTTATGCTTATGATAGAGATAGATATGAAATGTAAAACGCAGATAAGAAAGCGATAAAACACTTATGGCTTATAGTGGTTCGAAGGTGGTGTAAGCCTTCTACGTCCACTCTACTGCTACCTCGAGCAGGAACTTCGTTAAGCAAGATTGATTTACAGAACCTTCCTAACAATCTATCAACTTACAAAGTTAACCACCTACTAGAGTCCAGTGTTCACACAGTTCCTGCAAACTCTAAAGGCTAACCCACACAGGGTTCACACTCCCATACAGGGAAGTTGCCTAACACTTAGACAACTATACAAACAACAAGGATTTCTCCTATCAACTGTTCGACACCTAAAATAACCTAACCACACAGGACAGAGGTTAAAAGTATATAGATCTGTTCTTCAACTGGTGCGGTGAAGTGAGATTTTGAATCCTTCAGAGGATCTTTTGGCTTGAATTTGCTTCACTTCTCAGAGGTTAAGTGACTGGAACTGAGAGACTTCTTGAGAGAATATAGCTTGTAAGCTTGAGAGTTTTGTGCAAATATTTCAGTTGTTCATTTTTCCAGTTCTTCAGTACTTAGCTCCAGGGTTACTCATCCTCTATTTATACTTGTAGAGTAGATATCCGTTGAAGGAGATATCTCTCATTTGAATTTAAGCGTACTTGATCAAAGGCATGGCTTGCATTTAATGCGATTAGACTTTCCCTTTTGGGGCATTTAATGCGATGGTTGCGTCTCGCAGCTTTCTGCGGCATGTCAGTCCACGTGGCGTCTTGCCATTGGCTTTGTGTCTGCAACTTTGATCTTCTCTCGAATGGCTCTATTTAGAAATTCTGGATCTTTGTTCCTCGTACTGCATTTATCCTTTCCTGGATTGCAGGATACTTCTTCAGCTGACTTGCTTGAACAGAAAGCTTAGCGCTGTATCCTAGGTCTGCTTACAGCTGTTTGTTCCTTGCAGCGCTGCTGTAACTTAGACCTTCTTGCAGTATTCTTGTAACTTTTTCTTGCAGCGATGCTGCATGCCGTTCTTGCTTACTTTGCTGCACTGTTGTAACTGCCTTCTTGCAGTGTTGTCGTTTCTGTTTTCTTGCAGCAGCTTCATTCTGAATTCTTTGATGCAGCATTGTATGCATGTGTACTTCCATCTTTCAGTTTCTATAACAAGACTCAATCCTAGTCTTATGTTTTCATTTAAACATCATGAAAAATGAGGTACTCAAATTTCCTATTGTTTTCTTGGTTCGTCTCATCAAAATCTAAACATTGAAATCACAACAATTATTATTATTATTATTATCATTATTATTATTAAAGCATCATTGGATGGGAGGATTAAGGCCGACCCTCAACCTATATATTTAACAATCCATAGAAAAGTTTACAAAGCGTACAAGATCAAGAACATAAAAGCTAAGCTCCATGACAAAAGGATCAAGACCTACAAACCATGAACTAAATACATCTAAAATCTGTAGTTGGGAATGCCCCAATTGTCTACAATAATAAAACCATTAAGACTTATTACAAAGATCAATTCTATCAAACTGTATTTTTCTCTTCACTTGAATGGCCAAATTTGTCAAATGATCTGCCGCTTTGTTCCCTTGTTTATGAATATGTGAAATATAAAGTTTAAGGAGCATTTGAAAGCAAGATACTTCGCAATCAATCGTTGATGCCTCCAACATCCCGGATGATTTTGACGTAAGATATGAAAAACAACCAAAACATCAGTCTCAATCCATATGAGTAAAACCTAAATTTTTACAATGCTCAATCCCTTCCAAAATAGCAAACATTAACTTCCAAATTTGCCCAATAACCTGATTTTTCAACCACTGAACAGTAATACGCATACTCTCAAACTTACCAAGATTTCTAGCCTTCCACAATTGCCAAAAAATGAACAGCGGTAGAGCAACTCGAATATGATTAGATTGTCTTCTCCTTTGAAACCAAGAAGCCAACATCATATCAATATTACAATTATCAGGAATGTGAACATGAAACATTGAAGAAAAAATGTTTCACACCTATTTGGAGAGGCTAAACTTATTTTAAAAACCATATAAGTTCTAAGATCGTCTTATAATGTTAACTAGCATCAGTAATGCATATTACAAAAGTTTAAATAAATTGAATTTAGTAGAATTAAAAAACTTAAAAAATATTATCTATATTGAAATTTTTTTTATGATTTTATGTCTAAGTTCATATTAAATATAACAAAATTTTTATTAATATATTATGTAACTATTGAAATAAACAATTTCTATTATGTGTGAATAAATAATATATATTTTATATGTATAAAAATATTTTTTAAAATTTTAAAATTTGTTGATTTCTTAAAATTTTAGATTTAATATTACAACCATAATAATAATAATAATAATAATAATAATAATAATAATAATAATAATAATAATAAGTTGTATATTTTATTGTTGATTTTCAGAGAAAAATAAATTTAGTTTCTTTTAAACATGTTTATCATATATTTAGTTTATATTCTAACTGGTATATTTTTTTCAAAATTTATCTAAGATTTTAAAATATTTTATATTGAAAGGTTACTATTATTTATATTTCTTGTATTGAAAGTCATATAATAGTCTACCATATTTCATAATCATTGCAATATTTTCTAAACTTTCTATTTTAAATTTATATGTAAATACAAAAATAATAAAAATAACATTAAATGTTAGACAATTGTGGGTTTGACACATGTCCCTAGTGGTCTTTCTTATGCATATAAAGATATTGACATTTGACGACCCTGTAATTTACATGCTAAATTTGAAGAGGTTTATTAAAAGAAGATTTTATTTGAAAAAAGTAATGGATTGATGTGGAATACTTAAATTAGTGGTAAAAAATGAATAAGACCAAGTCACATGACGAAAATTGCAATATTCTTTATAAACGAAACAAGAATATATACAATATTAAATTCTTTTTTTTCCTACAGTATTTTAATTACATATTTATTATACAATACCGTAAAAAATATATTCTATAACATCAACACTATCCACGTGAAGTGATTAAAAAAAAAAAACACTGTATTTCTCCGAAAGAAGAAAACAACTTAACAATAACAAATATTTTTCAATCCTATAATTTTATCATCCATCTGAGTGACATATAAAATGGAATTTAACATTCTGTAAATTAAATAACAAGAGTGTAGAATAGAAATTAAACATCCATAAATTACATAGGCAGGCATAACATAAATTCACTAATAAAAACTTACAACAATTTATGTCATTTTATTGATAAGATAGAGAATCTCATCCTTTGTCCGCTTCACTGTGGCAATCTAATATTCTAACTGAATTTAACTGCCTATTTGCTTAACATCTTGCCAGAGTTGAAAAGGATTGATTTTTCCCTTCAAGAAACAACAAAACATAATTAATACAAAAGATTTATCAGTGCAAAAGATTTATGGTACTATTTAAGTCAAAAACTTTAAATCAATCCCAAGAAGAATAAAATTGTTATAAATTGCATAATAAAGAGAATTAGTTACTGTGTTTCAGATTTTTGAAACAATACTCCAAACCATTAGCAAAACAAATTGGATCAAGAAGATAATTGTGACTTGGCAGTGAAAGAAGAGGTAATTGTAAAACATCACATTCTCACAAATTTATCTTTTTGTGATTTCTCAATTAAGTTGTTTTCAAGGAATAAACACTAAAAAAATGCAGAAAGACAACACATTTCATGAATTTTTGTTGTCTTTTTAAAATTAACGACCCTTTTGTGAAAAATGTTGTCTTTTGGGTTGCGCTAAAAGAAAACACAAATGTTTAGAAAGACAATGTTTATGACAAGGAGTTGTCTTTCAGTGCATTTTTACACTAATAGACAACACTTTTGTATGACGCTTGTGTGATATCTTTCATCACATTTTTATGCTAATAGAACGCTTTTGTGCAACGCTTAAAATAGCTTCAAATGAACGAAGATCAAGCTGCTCCTACCTATTCACATAACTAATTCTACACAAACTTTCAGCTACTCTATATTTCTATCCCACAAAATCAAAGACAACTATTTATACTTTCTATTTTCTTTATAATAACTCTTCATATCCAATCTAACCAATTATCAGTTATCAGAAACATAAAGAATCGCAAATATCATCACAAATACATCATAATAAACTTTTTACATAAACAAAAAAGAGATATCACTCAAAAATTAAATCGTAAAACTTAATTACTGACCTTGTTATTCAAGTTGCCTTTCATGAGTTCCATGACGAACGGATCGAGTAGTATTTCGGGATTTTTCCTACATTTATTATACTCTTTTGTATTTCCCTTCCAACTTGAGGATTACAGTCAATTACTTTGATACTTCTCGTAACAATTTCATAATCACGTCTCAAGCAGAGCTTTTTCAAATTGTAGCATGTTGTATACTTACTTTCTTAAGACATTTGAAGCTTTGATATCCCCCTATCAATATCTTCCATTATAAGACAACAAAGCTTTGGGAAGTCATTGTCTTCTACTACACATTGTGGCCCTTGAAAGGCCCCTCTTCTTAATTTAAGCACTTTAACATTTGGAAGAGAAGAAATTGTGCGCACTTCTTCCCAAGGATAGCCCAACCCACTCAAATACAACTTTTTCAAAGTTAACGAGAACATTGGAAGCAAAACAAGTGGTGCAACAACCTTATTGCATGCAGGATTTAAGTGATTCTAGTTCACTGAAATTGGAAATATGATCAAAGCAATTGTTAAATCAATTCAAATACCTAACTTCTTTAAATTAGGGACCCCTCTCACAACACCACTAGCGCAACTGTTAAAACTCACATCTGATAGTGTTAAGAGGTTTGGCAAAAAAGTATCACCAACATCAGGTAGGTCGCTGAAAGTTACATGAAGATGCTTCATTCTTTTCATATCCCATATCTCTACAGGCAAATATGATAAATCTCTAGATTTCATGCTCAAATGTTGATGGACAATCAAGTATTGAAGTTTCCATAGTTTGGATATTGAAGGTGGTAGACTTGCGTTGCAAGTGAGAGCAAGATATCTTAACTTAACTAGTTCCAATACTTCCAAAGGGAAGTGATAAAAACGGACTTGAAGAGCATCGAGTTTTTTGAGCAACTTTAAACCATAACATATTGGCACCGGATATTGATGATATGGACCAAAACATAGGAGAGAGTGGGTAGTGAATGCACAATTTTCCTCCAAGGATTTATATACAACTTTAATGCCAAACAAAATGTTGTTATGGATAGTCAACCTCCTTTGGCTTTTTATACTATCTTCTGAAGCATCTGTATAACGATCCATGATATGAAAAAAGTTTATCTTCCTAGCTTCTTTGTAACAGAAGTGCCACCAGGAAGTATAAAGTCCACAAATTTTTATTATTTCAGTTAAATTATCAAAGAAGATGGTGCTTGTTTGGTAAATCATAACAAAACTTTGCCTAGCCAGACGTTGTAAGACTTCTACACCTGAAACTTCCGAAGTTTGAAAAGAACTTTTCTCAATGATTTTCTCAACAATCCACTAATTGATGAGTTTGGATCTGGGGATCTTATAATTTTGTGGAAAAACACACATATAAAGAAAGCACAATTTCAAATCTTCAGATAAATGAGCATAGAACCTTTGATATTTCATCATATGCATCGACGAATAGTTGATGATTTTTTTGTGTTGCTACCTGAATCCAAAGTGATTCTGGGATCTTTGATAAAAGGTTTGCAACTATGACGATTGTAAGAGGAAGACCATCACACTTCTCAGCTATTAACTTACCAGCTTTCTCAAGTTCAAGAGGGCACGAGTTTTGAGCAAAGAATTTGTCACACAAAAGATGTCAAATTTCTTGTTTATCTAGCAATCGCACATTTATGGAAAGATAAGAAAGATCTTGAATCCTAGTTGTAAGCAATACCTTATTTCCAACATCTGTGAGAAATAAGGTTTCCATGTAAGATCCACACAGTTCCATATCCCATACATCATCTAACACAATGAGGTATAATTTATCTCCCAATTTTTTTCTCAAGTAACCCTCTATGAGCATATCATTATCATCAATGTCCATTTGAGTTTGTATGGCTCGAGTGATTTCGTTTGGTTGAAAATTTAGACCTACCGTCACCTAAACACAATACTCGAACCATTCTAAAACATCTAAATCTTCAAAAAGTTTCTTAGCAAGAGTGGTCTTGCCAACACCTGTCATCCCAACAAGTGAGACAACAACAACATCATGTACCCTGTGAGAAATTACGTTTCGCTTGAGTTCACCGTACACATCAGATAATCCAACCATCTTTCCACCAGAATCAACATGAGCTTCATCTTCATCTTGTACTTTTAGATACTCCTCTTTCACCTTCTTCAATGTGTCTATGAAGGAATGAGCTGCTTGTGTGAAATCCTGAATATCTCTACATGTTTGATCCAAATCCACAATCGCTTTAGATTCATCCAACATCAATTGAGGGTGTTCCATTATTTTGGGCACATAGAACCCTAAATTCTGTCGTTGCTTCTATGATTTGTTGAAGTGGAACTTTCATCCTCATCCTGCTCTTCTTCTCCAATCCTTCCACAAATTCTTGAAAGGATTTCAACTCCTTGCCTGTAAACTGTAAGATTTCCAACAAGAAGGGACGATACTTGGATAACACTAGATCAACATGTTTTATAAGCCTCAATACTGCGTGCTTAGAGTAACAACAACATCATAAGTTGCCATCTCTCTAATTAATTTTTTGCTTCTGAAATTATCAAACATGGAATGGGGCTTCCAATAGATGATGCATTAGTAAGTCAACCTTACTATTACGATTATTTTAATCTACAAATTGCTTTCATCCATATATACATTGAATGAATGGTATATATTTTGTCTGTTGAAGTGACTACTTGCAACTTGCAAGAACAAATAAATGGGAGCAAGCATAGGGAGCAGATCGATAAGCATGACTCAAAGATTATTATTTTTATTTACTTGTTCAATCGAAAAATGGATCAAACTAACAAATATATTATAATTATAATACGAGTAAGAGAGAAAAACACAGGAGACTAAAAATTGGGGGACTAAAGACACTCCACCAACTTCTAAGGGCACCTTTTTTTTAAATACAAATTAAATAGATATTAAAAGACTAAAATACCCTCCACACATATATCCTTTCTTTTGCAATTTTTTTTCTCTTTTTTTTTTCATCTTTTTTTATTCTTTGGTGTTGTTTATTTAATTTTTTTTAGGAATTGAATACATAAGAAGTTGTAATACTTCGTTACTTGTGTAATCTTGATTATGATGATGCTCCACATTCTCATCATTATCATTTTCGCCATGTTTCTCTTCCTTGTACTCTTGTCTGAACTTTTTTCATTTTACTGACTTGGTTGCCAAATCAATCAATATATCAACCTCTTTATGTAGAGCTTCTAGCTTAGGATCTATCTCAGCAAGAATTGAGGATTTGAATTCCTTCAATTTTTTCTCAATCATCTCTTGAATTTGAGAATTAGATTCAGTCTTTGTTGAGCCATTTTCAGAAGTTGTCAGGACACCATTTTCAGAAGTTGACCGAACCTCATTTTCGTCATCATTCTGGTGATCAACTCGTAAATCTTCAACATCCTCCAAAAGAGTCAATTGTTGCTAGAACAATTCAGATTTTTCATGCTTTGTAGGCTCCAATTTACTTTTCACCTCATGCTGCACAAGATGAATGAGTTTAGATTTTTATTACTTTAATTACTAATGATTTTTTACAAAGTTGGTTAAATGTTAAATACCTTTCTTGATTCTAAAAATCTATGAACTTCAATTGACTTTAGCTGGCCAGTAACTCTCCAATTAAGCATTTGTGGTACTCTTTCTCTAGACGACTTAACAAACTTCTGTCCAAGTGCTGGAATTGTCTCTAATCCTCATATCTAAAAAATATCAAAATTAAATGTAAAACATGTACAATATGCTTAATAAGAAAAAAAAATTCATATAAAAATACATTACCATGAAAGCAAAAGGAAATCCATGAAGACTATATTCTCTCTTCTTCTTATCTCATTTTCGCTTGGAGTTTTTCATTGTGTAGATAAATGATTTCTTTTCCCAAGGAAAACTATTGAATTTTTCCAGGTCTTCAACAATATAAAATGGCCACTTGTCCAATAAAGTTCTTTCTTCCACTCTCAAAAGAACCCATACCAGACATACCAAAAGACCTAATTTCAACTTGTCTTGTTCATTCTTGCACTTATCGAACTTTTTCAACAAATCTTTTCTATTGATTTTCTTGTTATATTTCTTAAAGTCTCTTTCCAACAACGGAGATTTTTCTCCTTTGGCAATATTCTCTTCTTCAAGCTCACCGGCATTTAAGCTCATCACTATAGTAAATTCCCTCAAACCAAATCTTGCCAACTTACTCTTGAAATGAAACCATAATTCATTGATTTTATTTGTTTTTACTTGTCTTAGCATCAATTGATGGAAAACTTGGTAGGAAACAACAGTTTATTTCAATTCTAAAAACTTTCCAAAACACGAATTTGCAAAAACATTTCTAAAATGACCATTGAGACAGTTATATATATGGTCAACCATATTTAAGCAACTTCAACTTGATATTTTTGCATGCATCATGTTGTTTTTGTTGTAAATGAACTCCATGTACCTGTAGTAAATATAGAAAATGTTACAAATAATGAGGTCATTTTGAGTAGATAATTTTCCAATCTTGAATTCATTATTCTATCATCCATTTGTGTGAGCTGCTGACGAAATGAGTGACTCAGGAAATGGAAGAGCTGCTGAGGAGTCAAGAATCGGATTTTGAAGTCATGAAGAACCGGTCTAAATCGAGCCGAACCGAAACAACTCGGCAGTTAAGGTTTTTATCTTCTTTTGGCGCAGATTACGATTTAGTTTGTTAAAATCGTTTTCTTGTTTAGCTGGGTGGTTAAATTGACTTAGGGCTCTTGATTCTCATAGTCTTGGGGCTCTCTCAGTTGTAGTATAAGAAGAGTTTTTCATTTTCTTCTGAGATAGAACGGATTAGAGGTTATAGTGTTAGCTTGGAGAAACCCTAATTGAGTGTTCATCTTTTAATCATTTTCTCTCTTTTGATTAGTGAAAAAAATCTGAAACTTCATAGTGGACGTAGGCCAAAAGGATCAGGCCGAACCACTCTAATCCTTGTGCCTTATTTTCTCATTTTTCATCTTGTTTTTCTTTGATCAAAGTTGCAGCTCTCTTTACTGTGAAACTTTGATTTTCTGTGTTGTTTCTTGTTGTGATTTGGTTAAATTTCCTTTCAAATTGGCGTCGTCTGTGGGAAACGAACAAACAACAAGATGAGTGGCTTGAAAATGGATCTGGCAAAGTTTACTGGAGTTGAAGATTTCAATATTTGGAGGGTACACATGGAGGCATTTCTGGTGCAGAATGGCTGGGAAGAAGCACTGAGTGAAGAAGGTGCTGCATCAGGTTCATCAACAACTGCAGAAAAGAGAAAAAAAATTTGTAAGGCTCGAAGTGCTATCATTCTAAGTCTGAGTGGAAATGCTCTAAGGGAGGTTTGCAAGTAGACAACTGCTCATGCAATCTGGAAGAAATTAGAGTCACTCTACTTAACAAAGACCTTGGCTAATCGATTGTACCTGAAGCAGAAGTTGTTTCCATTCAAGATTCTTGATGATAAGAGAATCTTGGAAAAACTGAATGAATTCAACAAAATAGTTGATGATTTAAAGAACATTGATGAGAAGCTAAAGGATGAGGATAAGGCTCTCCTACTTTTGAATTCTCTACCTAAAACACTTGAGCACTTCAGGGACTCTCTGATCTATGGAAGGTCCACTGCATTGACTCTGGAATAAGTTCAAACCTCCATAAAAACCAAGATAATCTCGAATGGCGGTGAACCAAGGACTCAATCCCAGGGTGAAAGCCTGAATGCCAGATTCAAAGGGAACAAGAAGTTGAATCAGAATAAGAGGAAGAAAACTCAGAAACCTGTAACAAATGAATCCAAATGTGAAGCCCCTACAACCAGGAAATGTTTCTCATGCCACAAACCAGGGCATCTCAAGAAGAATTGTCCTGAGAATAAGAAAAATCCAAACAATCAACAACAAGCAACAGTGGCTGAACAAGACTATGAGAATGCTGATTTGTTATGTATTGTGAACACACAAATGAAAAGTGAATGGGTATTAGACTCAGGGTGTTCCTTTCATATGTGTCCTGTTAAGTCATGGTTCTTTGACTTAAAATTAGAAGAGGGAGGTCTGGTACTGCTTGGGAATGATCATTCATGTAGGGTTTCTGGTGTTGGAAAGATCAGACTGAAGCTGCATGATGGAAGGATCAAGATTCTTTCAAACGTCAGGTACATCCCTAAACTAAAAAGAAATCTCATTTCTCTTGGTTTGCTTAACACTGCAGGTTATCAGTTTAAGTCCCAAGATGATACAATTCTAATCACCAAATGAAGTGAGATTATACTAAGGGGAAAGAAAGCTAATGGACTATACACTTTGGTTGGCACAACTATCACTGGTGAAAGTTCAGTGATAATGAGCAAAGTAGACACAGATATCTGGCACAAAAGGCTTGGGCACATTGGGGATAAGGGATTGAACATATTAGCTAAATCCAATCTGCTAGGTGGAACTCAGATCAACAAGATAGAAAAATGTGAATCATGCATCCTAGGCAAGTCAAAGATGGCCTCATTTCCTGCTGTAAAACACACAACAAAAGGTATTATGGACTATGCTCACTCTGATATTTGGGGCCTTGCAAGGACTGAAACTCATGGAGGAGGCAGGTATTATCTAACCTTTATAGATGACTTTTCTAGAAAAACTTGGGTGTATATCATGAAACACAAACATGAAGCTTTTGACAAGTTTAAAGAATGGTTATTTAAACAAGAAAACCAAACTGGTAAGACATTAAAACATCTAAGAACTAACAATGGATTAGAATATTTGTCAGAGGAATTTCAAGTGTTTTGCACAGATAAAGGAATAACAAGGCATATAACAGTGGTGGCTACCCCACAACAAAATGGGATAGCTAAAATGATGAATATGACTCTTCTTGAGAGAGTCAGATGCATGCTTCTTGATGTTGGATTACCAAAGGCATTTTGGGGAGAAGCTGTAACTACTGCAGCATTTCTAATCAACAAAAGTCCTTCATCTACTTTGGAGTTTAAAACCCCTGATGAAGTCTGGTATGGTAAAAACTCTAACTACTCTTATCTTAAGGTGTTTGGTTGTTTGGCTTATACACACATCAGACAAGATAAATTGGATGCAAGAGCCATCAAGTGCATCTTTATTGGTTATCCAAAATGGATTCAAGGATATAAGATGTGGAGTTTGAAACTTGTTCATCAAAGGTGTTTTGTAAGTAGAAATGTAGTGTTCAAGGAAACTGTCATGGGGTATAAACAAAAGGAAGCTAGATCAAATCAAAGCAACTCTGACCGTGAAGAATATATTCCTACACAAGATGGACCTACTACACAAGTTCAGATGGAGCTTAGAGGAGGAACGGAAAATGAAGTCTCTACAGAACAAGTTCTTTCACCAGAAAGCTCAGATGATGAACATGACAATAACACCAACACTGATGACAGACAGGACTTGATAAATTACAATCTGGCTAGAGATAGAGAAAAAAAGAATATCCAACCCCCAAACAGGTATGGACAAGCTGATGTAGTATCGTATGCACTGTCAGTTGCACAAGACATTGAATATAAGGAGCCAAAGAACTATAAAACAGCTATTCTATTAGAAGACAGAGAAAGATGGTGTCAAGCAATGAATGAAAAATTACTTTCTTTGGAGAAAAATCAAACCTGGCAATTGGTAGATAAACCCAAGGATAAAAGAGTGATTGAGAGTAAATGGATCTTCAAAAGAAAGATAGAGATTGCTGGACAAGAACAAATCAGATTTAAGGCCAGATTGATAGCCAAAGGATTTACATAAAAAGAAGGTATTGATTTCAACGAGATATTTTCTCCTGTTGTGAAACATGTCTCCATCAGAATATTGCTTGATTTAGTAGTACAGTCGGATATGGAACTACATCAGTTAGATGTTAAGACAACTTTTCTTCATGGAGATTTGAAAGAAACACTCTACATGCAGCAGCCTGAAGGCTTCATTCTTCCAGGTAATGAAGGCAATGTATGTCTTCTTAAAAGGTCTCTCTATGGCTTGAAACAGAGCCCTAGACAGTGGTACAAGCATTTTGACAATTTTATGATAAGCATTGGTTATACCAGGTGCAAACATGATAGTTGTGTTTACTTTAACATGGATAGTAATCATGTGTTTACTTATCTCTTATTATATGTTGATGACATGCTCATTGCTAGTACATGTATGACTAGGATCAATGTCTTGAAAAATAAACTAAAAACTTTATTTGAAATGAAAGATTTAGGTCAAACAAGTAGAATCTTAGGGATGGATATAAGAAGAAACAAACATGAGGGAAAACTTTTTCTATGTCAATCTGATTATATTAGGAAGGTTCTTAAGAGGTTTCTTGTGCATGAATCTAAATCTGTTCTAACCCCTATTGGTACACAATTTAAGTTGTCATCTCAACATAAGCCTAATACTGAAGAAGATAAGAAATATATGCACAACATGCCCTATGCTAGTGGGGTAGGAAGCATGATGTATATGATGGTATGCACTAGACCTGATTTGGCATATGCTATGAGTGTAGTTAGCAGGTTCATGGCTGATCCTGGAAAGCTACACTGGGATGTTGTCAAGTGGATGTTTAGATACCTAAGAGACACGTTTAATGTGGGATTAATGTTTGAAAAACAAATTTCTTACACTAACATACTTGAAGGTTTTGTAGATTCTGACTTTGCAGGGAATTTAGATACAAGAAAATCCTTAACAGGATATGTCTTCAAGTTGTTTAGAACAACAATTAGCTAGAAAGCTATTCAGCAACTTGTAGTAGCTCTTTCTACTACAGAAGCAGAATACATAGCTATGTCAAAAGTTGTGAAGGAGGCAATTTGGCTCCGAGGAATGCTTGAGGAACTTGGGATTTTGCAGAAGAAAGTTAGTATTCACTGTGACAGTCAGAGTGCTCTACATCTAGCAAAACATCAAGTCTTCCATGAACGCTCCAAACACATTGATATCAAGTATCATTTTGTTAGAGATGAGATTGTAAAAAGTGTGATTGAAGCAAAAAAGCTGGTGAAAGTCAGCTACTGAAATCAAAGTTAGCAGACAAGTATAAAAGAGATGAAGATTTATTTTCTAAGTCAAGGTGGAGAAATTGTGAGCTGCAGACGAAATGAGTGACTCGGGAAATGGAAAAGCTATTGAGCAGTCAAGAACTGGATTTTGAAGTCATGAAGAACCGGTCTAAATCGAGCCAAACCGAAACAACTCGGCAGTTAAGGTTTTTATCTTCTTTTGGTGCAAATTACGATTTAGTTTGTTAAAATCGTTTTCTTGTTTAGCTGGGTGGTTAAATTGACTTAGGGCTCTTGATTCTCATAGTCTTAGGGCTCTCTCAGTTGTAGTATAAGAAGAGTTTTTCATTTTCTTCTGTGAGATAGAACAGATTAGAGGTTATAGTGTTAGCTTGGAGAAACCCTAGTTGAGTGTTCGTCTTGTAATCATTTTTTCTCTCTTTTGATTAGTGAAAAAGATCTGAATCTTCATAATGAACGTAGGCCAAAAGGACCAGGCCGAACCACTCTAATCCTTGTGCCTTATTTTCTCATTTTTCATCTTGTTTTTCTTTGATCAAAGTTGCAGCTCTCTTTACTGTGAAACTTTGGTATTCTGTGTTGTTTCTTGTTGTGATTTGGTCAAATTTCCTTTCAATTTGCATGTGATAATATAAATGACATATCTACAAATAAATATTGATTTCAACTAATATAACGCTCCTGTTAAGTTTTATAAAATTTCGTGTTCCACTTATGCATGAAAATCAAAATAAAACAACTCAAACCAAATCAATCACTTAACTACGCAATTACGATTTATCTAATTGGGGATTCTACCAGAACACCAAAATTAATTAAAATTTGTTAGGTACAAGTAATGCAACCAGCCCTTAGGAGTATTTTTGTTGAGGAGAAATTGATTGTTCAAGTATCTAATCTTATTTCTAAAGTTGGAAAAAAAAACAACTACAACGACACGTGTTATTTTACTTCTTTTTTCTACAGTGCATGCATTACAAATAATGACATAACAATGATAGTGCATTTTCCACCATCATGTGCATAACAAAATTTTTTATGAATTTAATATTTTAGTTATGGAGGTTTCTATATAAATCGGAGATTAGCATTTTCTAAGAGTCAAACTAGTCGTATTATAAGTTTTGAAGGACATTAAAGTTATGTATTAAAGTGAAATTTACTAAAATGATTTTTTAAGATAACATTTATCTAGATAAGTAGCCTCCGAGATAAAACATCTTAGAATATGATACTCTTAACCAGAACTGATGAAGCTACTAGAGAGTTAATATAGAAGAGAATAAGCCATTTTCTAAATACAAACCCATAATCATTCACTATAAATATTCAACCGGTATAAGTTTCAATTTGATATGGTTTCCATGTTTCTTCAATTGAGATAGACAAGAAATTATTTGAATTGCATCTACAAATAGAAGCTGAATTTGATGCAAATGATGATAACTATGGTGTCCAAGAAAAGATGAGTTTGTGTATTTTTTTACCAAAAAAATATAATAAATAAATAGATGTAATGTTGCTCAACCTAAACGATATATATACATATATATATATATATATATATATATATTTTGCACTTTTGCCCATCATATAATATACCAACTAATTAAATAATATAATAAATCAAACATTATTTAAACATAATCAAACTTTTGAAAAAATGGTCATACCTATTATCAAACTTTTGCTGGTGAACTTCAGTTTTCCTACTCGTATGGTTCTAACAAACTCAATCACAACCCCTGTTAACAAGCAAAAAACAAACAGTTAGTCAAATGAAAAATAAATGCAAACACAACAAAGAGAGACGCCTAAATCATAATAAGGTAAACTATGAAGACATGAATCACTTATGAAGGTTGAAATACTTTTGTTTTATAGGACGAAGATATGCTTTAACCAAATACCAGTAAAGATTTTAAATTATAGCTTGGCTACACTTATTGTTTATTGCTCCATAGTTTCATGGATAGTTGTCCTATCATGGTCTCTTATGTTATAAAAGAAAATGTCAGTATCATACCTCGGAAGCATATATATTATGCAGGCCAAACAATTTACAAAATGGAGAGTATATTATAACATCAATTAGTAAAAACCTAATTAAAGATAAACAATGATTGAAGATTACACAACAAATTGAGATGTAGCATTATAGGAAACCTAAAGCCTTATCACATTACAACAGACAAATGACATCAGAAAAAGATGACAACTAAGAAAACATTAAAATGTCATTAACTAACTGTATAAATTAATGTCTACATGGAAAGACTGCTATATACTTGGTTATACTTAATTAATCAAACCATCAACTGTAATTCATTCAAAAATCCTGCATTACCTAAAGTTTCTAACTTTTAATATTAAGATTGAACAACTTGGCTAATCTCTGAAAGTTCAAATGATAGACTAACCATTGACATACTATAATGTAATTCTTTCATGAACCCAATCTAGAGTAGTCGCTAGCATGTCTCTTATACATGTTGTTTTATGTCTTATGTTTTCTTTTGAAAATAATTATGGGACTATGCTTTACAGTTTTTTGAATAACCATGTATAATTTTCTGCAGTCTGTGGGTGCGTTTATGAAGAACGATCATGATACTGCTCAAAATCTTCTTGAACAGGTATGCCAATATGTATCCTGAAATCATTCACTAAATATGAATCTGGAAGTAATGGAAAAGTGTATGTATGAGCTCTTTGATCATATTGACACGGCGCCGCCACGCTCGACGGCGCCCAACACACACGCACCAGTTCTTAATGTTGTTTTTTCATGCAACCTTAATGACTCCAAATCTTTTGCCAACTCTTCTAATTGTGATTTACATAACCAAACCACCCACTTTGAAATGGTTAAGTACTGGATAAGTGTTGGCTCCAAAAGTTTCCATAGTTTTTTATAAGGTTGGAATTCTAGGAATTTGATACCAACAAAAATTCTCAAGCAAGCACAAAAACAAAGACCCACACATCCAAAAAAGAAACCTACTTGTCCTTCACCCACGCCTCCACAATCATGAAAATAGAAGTGCAATAACAGAACCAAAAAACAATTGAACAGAAAAGATTACAAAAATTTATTTATATCACAATGAATAGTGTGACATAAATATAAGTGAACTCACCATAGGCAAATTAACTTTTGAGGTTGAGCAGTCTCAAGGGCGGCGGCACCGACGGTGGTGGAGCATCAGGGTTGGCAGTGGTGACGGTGGTGGAGGGGTTTCACTTCTCAATTTCACGTGGACGACATCTACAAACTAGGCGTTGGAGATCAATGAGAACTTCTCAAAATGAATTTTGGTGAATCTGGGAGAAGGAATCAAGGATTTTAGGGTGAATTTGATTTTGGTGAATTGAGAAGAAGAAAGGGAAATTAGGCGTTTTAGTTTGGGTGAATTTGAGAGAAGGACCAATTAATTTTGGGTTTAAGTTAATTGGGGTAATGTGTAATTTTTTAAAAAAGTAGGATTTGATTTGGACTTTTAATTTTAGTTTTCTTTTTTCATTTAAATTTTAATTTTTAATAATTGGTCAAAGACTATTTGCACAATATTTTTTGTTGAGGGTGCTACTACAACTAATTTCCCTTTATTTTATTTTTGAGTAGATCTTGTGTGAGACCGTTTCACGGATTCCACTCCGTGAGACGGGTCAATCCGACCCGGTCAAAGGTCAAAGTCAAAAAGTCAGCGGTCAACGATCAACTTCGGTCAATGGTCGGTCAACACCGTTGACTTAAAAGTATTACATGATACACATAAAAGTATTACCTCATATACATGAAAGTATTACATGATACTTTTATAGTTATTATGTGATATTTTCAAAAAAATATTATATGATATACATAAAAGTATTACATGGTGATATTTTCAAAAAATATTACATGATATATATGATAAGTGTCATTTTTCACATATTTTTGCGTATGTTTATATATTCATTTAGATATGTTTAGATACGTTTTTATGGTGATTTATGATATTATTTTGTATAAGTTGCATTTGACGGGTTTGTGCTTAGTTTCATGATTTTGATGAGAAAAAGTGCAAGTTTCAAGTGTAATTGATGATCAAGGAAGAATAGAAGTGAAATACGAGATCGCGGGGAAGAATTGGTGGCGCACGGTACGACCGTGCTATGTAGCACGACCGTGCGCCATTGTGCAGAAAGTGCTGACGGTGGGGCACGACCGTGCCAGTGCCGTGGGGCACGACCGTGCCGTGTAGCACGACCATCGTCGTCAAGAGATCGAGAGATTGGAAGAAGAATTCAAGAGATCGAGGGATCGCGAGATCGTCGTCAATAGAGTTTTTATTCTCTTCTTCCCTTGTTGAATATTAGTAGATATGATATTTCCAATCTTGTCTATGAGTTTGTTTATAATCATGTCTAGCTAATTTCCTAGGGTTTCTAGGGCTTGTTAGTAATTTAATTCGAATCTTGATGGATCTTTAATTTCAATTCAATGTTCATGATCGTTTATCCTATTTGTGTGTTTATGAGTTGATTGCTTGTTTGATTATCTTGACAGTAGTTGAACATGTTTTAGTAATTAGATCAAAATTCGGGAGATGAGATTTAATTATGGAAGAATAAACACATGATAGATAAAAAGACTTAGATCGGTAGATTAAAGAATTTATGTAATGAGAATTCAATCTTAAGTACTTTTGGGAGTTGTTATGTTTCCATCAAATTGAGTAGGGATACCTCTGGTGGCATAATAATCAACCGGTTAACTGACTTGGGAGAGCTATTAATTCGACATATGTGATTGCTCATATAGGATGATTGATTAATGAACTTGAATTGGTTAGAGTGATGTTTTGATGAGAATTAGATGAAAGCATGTCCTAGAACCTGTCTTAGATTATCTATTATTCTTGAGTGAGTTTATCTGCATAGTTAGTTTTCTATTAAATTAATCTGTAATTAATGATGTTTGATTTTCCTAGATAAAGTAAGAACTGAATTTGGGTAGTTAGTTAGTTCCTAGGTAGCCAGTCTCTGTGGGATCGATCTTGCTCACCACTTCTACATCCTAAACCATACACTTGTAGGATTAGCTAAAAGAAATTAGTGAACAAGTTTTTGGCGCCGTTGCCGGGGACTGGAGTTTAGGATAATTAATATTCGAATTCTGTTTTTGTCTTTAGTCCAGGATTTATTTTTATTATTATTTTTATTTTTCTGATTTTTTAGAGAGTATCTGATACTTGTCTTTTAGGTGTTTTCAGCTTGTGCATGAACACTCGCTCTAAAAAGGCGAACTTGATTGCATTAGATTTGGAGATTGAAGCAACTTGCAGACGTAGTAAAACACGAAGGCAACTATTTGCTCCAACTCAGATGGCTGAAGATAATTCAGTACAGCAAGTACTAAACAATCAAGAAAGAGTGAACCAAACACCACCAGTTGGTGCTTAAAGAGCCATTAGAGACTATTTTCAACCACAACAAAATGAAAGGGGGGTTGTGCGAGCACCTATTCAAGCAAACAATTTTGAGTTGAAGCCGGCTCTGATCAACATGGTTCAGCAGAATCAGTTTGGGGTAGCCCTTTAGATGACCCAAATGCGTAGTTTCTTGAAGTCTGTGATACGATCAAGTTGAATGGCGTTTCCGATGATGCCATTAAACTTCGATTATTTTCTTTCTCTCTAAGAGATAAAGCGAAGTTGTGGTTCAACTCACTTCCTCCAGGCTCAATTACTACGTGGGATGGATTAAGTAGTAAATTTTTATTTAAGTACTTCCCACCAAGTAAGACGTTGAAGTTGAAGAGTATGATTACACAATTCAAGCAATATGATGGGGAGTCTTTGGGCGAAGCTTGGGAAAGACTCAGAGATATGTTGAGAAGATGTCCTCAGCATGGATTCCCTGAAGATCAACAAGTCTGTTTCTTCTACAATGGACTGTTTGGATCGACGAGAGCTATGATAGATGCAGCGGCAGGAGGAGCGTTGTTAGCCAAAAGCCCAGAGGATGCGATATATATTTTGGAGGAAATGGCAACAAACAGATACCAATGGCCGTCTGAAAGAAATACATATAGGAAAGTGGCGGAGATCCAAAGTCATGATCAATTATCTATTCTATCCTCACAAATAGTTGCTCTCACAAATCAAGTATCTGCACTGGCAACGGTTCAATCCCAAAACATAGGAAGTATAGGGAGTCGAGGATGTGATTTCACCCAACAAGAGGAAGTAGAAGAAGTCAACTACATGAATGGGCAGAATTACAATAACCAAAACTTCCGAAATAGGGGTATGTATCAGTATAAACACGAATGGGCGAATCATGAAAATTCCTCTTATGCAAATAATAGGAATGTTTTGCAACCCCCTCCGGGTTTTTTTTGTTACAAATAGAGTTATCGATGAACCAAAGAAGCCGGCACTAGAAGATTTGGTGGGTGCGTTTGTGAACGAATCACGAGATAGATTCGCAAGGATTGAAGAAAGATTTGATGCATGGATGAAGGCCTTGGAGTTACAAGTCAGGCAGATTTCCGAGTACATAGGGAATCAACATAAAAAAGGTCAATATCCTAGCACCACCGAGGTGAATCCAATGGAGCAGTGTTTGGCAATTCAATTGAGAAGTGGAACGAAATACGAGGGGCCAAGCATGCCAAGGGTGGAGGAAGATGAAAAAGAGATGAATGAGGAAGAAGAAGTGGTGGAGAAAAATGAAGATGAAGTCGAACAAAAAGGGGCTGAGAAGCCAAAATCAAACTCTAACCCTTCACTTCCATTTACAATTTATTCTCTTCATTTTTCTCAACGTTTTCAAAAGAAAACGTTAGATGCTCAATTCGCTAAATTTTTGGAAATTTTTAAGAAAATTCACATTAACATTCCTTTTGCAGATGCTTTGGAACAGATGCCAAACTATGCGAAATTCTTGAAGGATGTAATGTCAAAAAAAAAGATAGCGGATTATGAAAGAGTGCATCTCACGGAGGAGTGCAGTGTCATCTTGCAACAAAAGCTGCCAAAAAAGCTTAAGGACCCAGGGAGCTTCACAATTCATTGTGCAATTGGAAGATCGACTTTTAATAAGGCTTTGTGTGACCTTGGAGCGAGCATAAATTTGATGCCATTGTCCATCTTCAAGAAGTTTGGCATTGGTGACGTAAAACCTTCCATCATCTCATTGCAATTGGCGGATAGAACAATAACTTACCCCAAGGGAATCATTGAGGATGTGTTGGTACAAGTTGGGCGGTTCATCTTCCCGGTGAATTTCGTGGTTCTCGACATGGAGGAAGATCATGATGTGCCCCTGATTTTAGGACGACCATTCTTGGCCACGGGACGAGCATTGATTGATGTACAAAAAGGAGAGCTTACGTTGAGAGTAAATGATGAACACATTTTGTTCAAAATTTACAAGGACATGAGTTTCCATGAAGAGAGGACGAACTGCAGCTTTGTTGACGTAGTAGGTACCTGTGGAGAGGAGCGAGAAATGCCGATGAAGATGTACCACAAAAAGGCGAGAAAACGGCAAGACGAGAGGTGAATCGAAGAGGAAACGACCGGGCATGACCATGCTGTGGCGCACGGTCTGATCGTGCCCGACGATGAAAAGGTTTTGGATAATGGGGCACGACCGTGCTGTATAGCACGGTCGATCGTGTCTAGCCGGCTGATGGAAATTGAAGTGGAGATCAAGGAAAAATTCCCTCCATGACAGGTATGTTTTCATCTCGTCTGGCTGAAGACGTTAAACTTAGCGCTGCTTGTGAGGCAACCCAATTAGCCGTTCTTTCCAAGTTTTGAGTCTTCTTTGGAATTGTCGACTTTAAGTTTGGGGGATGGTTTGCATCACATGAGTAGTTGCATTATAGGTTTATCGCTTTAGCATATTTATTGTTTTGTTTTTAGGATGATAATGATCTTGTGATTAGGAGATATGAAGTGAATTCTTGAAGTTATAAGAAACATGAATTGAGTAAAATGAACGTAGGGATATATTGTTTGATTGAAGTTGAAAGTTTGTTCTTAATTTTTGGTGAATATATTTGAGCATGCAATGATTGTGTAGTTTTGAGGAGTATGAAAATAAGCTTGTGAGATTTGAGCCTTGACTTGATATTACACCAAGTCTTATTGTCTTGATTGTGTGGTTATCGATTATCTTGTATATACCTCTAGAACTTGCTTTGGTATCTCCTTCGAGACTACAAGTATGTGTGAATTTTTGAAAATGATATAAGGCCATCTTTGCTTTGATTAGTCACTTAGCCAAATAATTGCTCAGCAAATTTGATATATTTCCTTTGTTAGCCTTGTTGAGCCTTATTTTTTCGTAGCCAAATAATTGGGTAAATTACCAGCTTTTATTTTGAGCCTACCTATGATTTTGAAGCTCAATTGGGAAGTATATGTGGAGTTAGAGGAAGAATTTGGTAGATGATATCAAGAAAAAGAAAAAAAAAACAAAAGAGAGAGACCAAGTGTGAAAGAAAATAGATATTTGGGTTGAAGAGGTAATAGTAGGAAGAAAATTTTTGCATGAGTTGTGCCTTTTCTGGAACTCAATTGAATAATTATTTTTTAGTTGAGTTGTGCCTTTTCTGGAACTCAATTGGATAATTATTATTTTTGACATATCTGTGGAACTCATGTTTTGGGAGAAATGGTCATTTGAAGAGATCTCATGAAGATAGAAAAACTCATGATTTGAGTTGGAATTTGTGGAGGAGCTTCAAATATCTATTTGAGTAGTCACTTTTATCCAAATTTTTCCTACCTTGTCCAAAGAGCCTCATTGTGTCCAAATAAAGTCCTTTTTTGATTCTTAATATTCACATGTACTAACGTGATGGAGAAGTGAGACGATTTGCAAGCTTATGGTAGGTTTTACTTGATTTATCGTTTTGAGCGTATACATGTCCTATTATTAAACACTTTTGAGCGTGAGTGATACACTTTTACCTTGTGAGGTTCATTACTCCTTGAAAGTACATGGTTATGAATTGTTTGAAGTATTTATTAGAAGTTTGGATGAATTTTTGATAACGATTAGGTGTATATGATCTATGGTTTGTGATACTTAAATTCATGGTTCGTGCTTCTTCAAGTTGTGTGTTTAGTTTTCTTTAAGAGTGTCTGTTGAGTAGTTGATGTTACTCGAGGACGAGCAACAGTTCAAGTTTAGGGGATTTGATAAGTGTCGTTTTTCACATATTTTTGCGTATGTTTATATATTCATTTGGATATGTTTAGATACGTTTTTATGGTGATTTATGATATTATTTTGTATAAGTTGCATTTGACGGGTTTGTGCTTAGTTTCATGATTTTGATGAGAAAAAGTGCAAGTTTCAAGTGTAATTGATGATCAAGGAAGAATAGAAGTGAAATATGAGATCGCGGGGAAGAATTGGTGGCGCACGGTGCAACCGTGCTATGTAGCACGACCGTGCGCCATTGTGTAGAAAGTGCTGACGGTGGGGCACGACCGTGCCGTGTAGCACAACTGTGCCCGGGTGAACAGGAATACGCGAAGATTTAGTTTTCTTGGCGTATTTTCATCTCTTACTTCACTTGGAAGACTCCCAAAGATGATATATATACTCAACAACGAAGAGAGAGATGAGAGAGCGGAAAAAGAGAGATTCATATAGAGAAAAACACGAGAGTCTGAGAAGCATCGAGAGGATTGGAAGAAGAATTCAAGAGATCGAGGGATCGCGAGATCGTCGTCAATAGAGTTTTTATTCTCTTCTTCCCTTGTTGAATATTAGTAGATATGATATTTCCAATCTTGTCTATGAGTTTGTTTATAATCATGTCTAGCTAATTTCCTAGGGTTTCTAGGGCTTGTTAGTAATTTAATTCGAATCTTGATGGATCTTTAATTTCAATTCAATGTTCATGATCATTTATCCTATTTGTGTGTTTATGAGTTGATTGCTTGTTTGATTATCTGGCCAGTAGTTGAGCATGTTTTAGTAATTAGATCAAAATTCGGGAGATGAGATTTAATTATGGAAGAATAAACACATGATACATAAAAAGACTTAGATCGGGAGATTAAGGAATTTATGTAATGAGAATTCAATCTTAACTACTTTTGGGAGTTTTTATGTTTCTATCAGATTGAGTAGGGATACCTCTGGTGGCATAATAATCAACCGGTTAACTGACTTGGGAGAGCTGTTAATTCGACATATGTGATTGCTCATATAGGTTGATTGATTAATGAACTTGAATTGGTTAGAGTGATGTTTTGATGAGAATTAGATGAAAGCATATCCTAGAACCTGTCTTAGATTATCTATTATTCTTGAGTGAGTTTATTTGCATAGTTAGTTTTCTATTAAATTAATCTGTAATTAATGATGTTTGATTTTCCTAGATAAAGTAAGAACTGAATTTGGGTAGTTAGTTAGTTCCTAGGTAGCCAGTCTCTGTGGGATCGACTTTGCTCACCACTTCTACATCCTAAACCATACACTTGCGAGATTAGCTAAAAGAAATTAGTGAACAATATACAAAAGTATTACATGATATAAATAAAAGTATTACATAGTGATATTTTCAAAAGGTATTACATGATATATATAAAAGTACCACATCATGTTTTATTCTCATAATGTAATACTTTTATGTGTACCATGTAATACTTTTATGTATATCATGTGATACTTCATAATGTAATACTTTTATGTGTACCATATAATACTTTTATGTATATCACATGATACTTCATAATGCACAATGTAATACTTTTATGTATATCATGTGATATTTTCAAAAAGTATTACATGATACACATAAAAGTATTACCTCATATATATAAAAATATTACATAATTTTTATGTTCAACCCGACCCGACCCGTCTCACCCAAGACTTTGTCTTTATTTTTTTATGTATTATCTTTATGTTATATTCATGTCACGTTTATGTTATATTCATGTCACATTTATGTACAAATATCATTACTTTTATGTACTGTAACTTAGGAAAAAAAAAGAATTTCAGCACAATTTGTACATATATATCTTTGTGATATTCAGGTCACATCACCTTTATGTTATCTTCATGTGACATTTATGTACAAATATACTTATCTTTATCTAATATATAAAGGTGCAACTAATATAACTAAAAGGTATGCGTAATATCACATAAATGTATGTTGATCCAAAAAAAAATGCTGAAATTCTTCCTTTTTTTTTTTCTAAGTTACAGTACATAAAAGTGATGATATTTGTACATAAAAGTCATACTAATATATTTGTACATTGATATTAAATCTTACGAACTAGCTCACGACTCACGAACCTTCGAATGAATTTGTTACGAGCCAACCAGTCGAATGGCATGATGTTTGAGTTTGTTTACTTACTTTAATGAATCATAATAAACGAACTCGATCGAATTTTTATCGAATCAAACTTTAAATAATTTACAAACGGTTTAGTTCATTGTATCCCTACTAACGAACATTTCATATTTTATAAATGAATTCAAATAAACTTTTATTGATTTTCTAAGATGATGTCATGTTACTGTCCTTTGTCCAAACTTCTCCCATCAATGGATTAGTTTCCAAAAACGAAAAAAAAAATCAACCCTATTGATTCTTTTGACGGGACTAACGACTACAAAACAAAGTGGATGTGGATGTGTAGTCGTGTACAAGTTGATCTTTTTCTCCTTCCAGATAAATTCATAATATTACTGTTTACTTCAACCTCCTCAAACTATATTCATCATGGTGAGTTCCTCAAACTCTTGCTCTTTCATCATAATCTTCGATTAATTTCTCCTTCATTCTTCAATTAGGCGAGTGGTAGTGTTGAAAACTCGAAGAAGCTCAAACTCTACTCCTACTGGGGAAGCTCTTGTTCTTGCCGTGTACGAATCGCTCTCAATCTCAAAAGTACCTTTCTAATCCATTCTTCTATTTTATTTTATGTTTTTTTGGGTATTTGCTTGATTCTGTGCCATCAATTCTTCCCAATTTACCAAACAGGGCTGGACTACGAGTACATACCAGTTAACGTGCTCAAAGGAGAGCAGAAATCCCCTGGTCTGTCATTTTTATACCTTTTTTTTTTTGGTTTATCTTTCAGTGGATTATATGCAGTATGATTTTTTGGAACAACTTGTTTTAACATATTTTATGGAACTTTAAAGATTTTTTGAAGCTTAATCCGCTTGGATTTGTGCCCGTGCTCGTAGATGGTGATACTGTTATTTCAGACTCTTTTGCGATCTTATTGGCAAGTTCTTCGCTAAAATTAACACTAACAATATCAAATGATTTGATGTATAGTGTATTTGTTGTTTGGGCTTTGTATAGAATAATGTGATGATGATTGTGTGGTGAATGATTGGTTATGTGCAGTATTTAGAAGAGAAATATCCGCAACATCCTTTGTTGCCTCAGGATCTTCAGAAGAAGGCTCTGAATTATCAGGTCATATAAGTTTTTCACATGATTTTTGCCTTTTACATTTGCATTAGCAACCTTAAGTGAATCGAATTTTCTTGGATTGTGTGTTTCCAAGAAAAAGGTTTTGTATCGCATTAGCTTATTAGTTCAGATTTTAGTTTATGAATTATCATAAGACTACTTACTCTTTTCCTGGAAAGACTCTTTTGCTCTTGAGGAATAACTATATGATCATTTAGAATATATAAATGTAATTTGATTTTCTATAACGAGCTTTTGAGAGATGTGGGAACAAAAATTGATACCTCCTCATACCTAGTTGAGTGCTCTAATATCTTGATCATCTTCAATCAAGAGAATAACAGGAATGAGAAATAAATATAGAAAATCATTCAAATAAGAGTGATCTTACTCCTTTATATGTCCATTAGGCCAGTAATATGCTTTCTCCGAGCGCGCTTAATTATTACTAGTTTATGTTTCCTCTAACAGTAGTATTGTAAGGGCAGCAATGTTATAAGGTGCATGCTTACCATAATCTCTGTGATTGTGCAATTTGGAGAGTGGTCTGCTAACATATAGTACTACTGGGTAACAATTCTGCTACTAAAAATACCAATGCTCATTATCCTAACTAGCTTGCATTATTATCTAGTGGAATGTGCTTGGATGGTATTACCCGTTTTATTCATGAATTGAAGTACAGCTCTCTCATTGATTTTAGCAGACTTATTTTATTTTATTTTAGTACTTTTCAAATTGTCGTGATGTCTATGCTTGGTTCTAATCATCTCCATAGCTTGTCCATCACAGGCAGCAAATATTGTTTTTGCAAGCATACAGCCTTACCAGAATATACCTATCATTGTAAGTGTAGAATAACACCCTTTAACTCCAGTCCATGTACCTAACTGGAAAAATTGCTGGTTCATATGTGAATACGATGTGCTTTCTCTATAGGAATAAAGAGGGTATATAACTCTTTATTCTAAAAAATTTCAGGGATATATTGAAGAAAAACTTGGAGCTGATGAGATGCTTTCATGGGTTCAACATCATATAAAACATGGGTTTGCTAGTATGTTTTGACAGTACTGCTTTTATGGCATAAGAAAACTAGGAAAAGTAATCATTTTCAACAGAATTCTTGATAGTTTTGCAAAGTAAGTTTCTTGATCACAGGTACAATGACATTTTGATTAGAATGTTCAATGATGCCAGTTATTGTCCTATTTATTGAGTCTTCACATAATACAGTCAATCATTAATTCGCAAAGAAGCATAGCTATTAGAAAGTGATGAAAAAAACACTTCTTTTTTAATAAAGTTATTAACAATAACCAAAAATTATCATCTTAACCAGCTGCAGCAACTACATTTATAAAGGTTATGTTAATTATCACTTCTATCATTCTAAAGAAAACATTTTCTCTAGAACAGTCAACTTAAGTTCTACATAATATGCTCTAAGGGTCCTCCAACGTATTACTACTTGTATGTGCAGCTGCCAGGTTATATAGGAATGAGGATTATAACCTATTTCTATTGTATGAAAGTAATTATTAAACATTATAGGTGGTTAATCTATGATTAAAACGCCTTACACTTTTACAATCTACCCCCCATTAGCCACCAAAGAGACAGAATTTATTTCGAAAATGTTGGTATAGGAATTAAGTGAATCCAGTTTTCATTCATTCCAATTGAATTAATGCAGCTCTGGAGAAGCTATTGGAAAAACATGCTGGTAAATATGCTACGGGAGATGAAGCTTTTCTGGTTCGTTACTTCGCTAATTCATACATTGCAATTTTTTCAAATATGTTTATTGTATTTGAAAATTGAACTGTAACTTGAAATTTGATTTCTTCGGTTCCTAGTTAGCTTAGACATTAGCTAACCAAAATTAGTTCAATTTGTGGTCTTAGTAGGAGCATTATATCATCTGCATGGTAATGATATTGTAAGATGCAATTGTTTCGTATATGATAGCATTTCCATGCACTTCTTTGAAATCCAATTTGGCAATCTTGTTTATTTGAATTTTGCCCACATTATCAGGTAGAAGTGCTAAAGGTTATATTTTGGGTTTAAATCTGCAGGCTGATTTGTTTTTGGCACCTCAGATTGACATTGCAATTAGAATGTTCAGTATTGACATGGTAGGCCTTCACTGAAACCCTTCAAGTATAAGGATGTTCATTGTCTTTTCTTAAAGAAATTCATAATTCAAGCACTTCTGACACTTTAATTTATCCGTCGATTATATATCATGGAATTTTTTTCAAAGTGTATCTATGAACCACAGAATGGCCTAAAGGGCATATAAGTCCAGTTTTCTACGATTTTTCTCTATATAAATTTTTTGAGTCTTTATGAATTGGCAGAAGGAATTCCCTATTCTGTCAAGGATTAACGAGTCATACAACGAGAACCCTGCTTTTCAAGATGCTATGCCTGGAAAACAGCCTGATACACCACCTGAGGCAAAGGACTAAGGTAAAGATCTGTTTTGTCATGCTTAGTTTGAGTGATTAGCTCTTCCATATTCACCACATTGGCGTATTTCCACCACTGTTTTACATCTATATTTTATCGGTTTATGAAGATTGTTTCGTTCTTTTACACCAGTGCTCATTTCATTATTCCGATTTCTCAACTCTGCTCGAATCAATTAATCTTTATGGTTAGAGTGTTGGTTAATGAGACTTACTTTACTGTTTGCAGCAATCAGATGTTGTATAGTTTCATGCCAAAGGGAGAGTGCTGTTTATTTGAGTTCAGGTTACTTTGTATGTTATGTATAAACAGGGCCAGTCCTATATACATTTCACAGAATTATACTTTTGAGACCCTTTACAGTAAGAAATAAATAAACTTTAAAATTTATTCTTCTTACTTTTTGATTTGAAGCAATTATTAAAGTTATCATTTTTCCAAATAAAGTCAGTATTCATGATCAATACAGTTTATCGTACCTTAATTTTTGATTCACCTAGGTATCTTGCTCAATGCTTTCTCAACGAACATTGCATTATGTTCTCCGGAACATGTAGTGTACTTCTCTCACACAATTAATACTGAAAATAAGACAGAAGAATGGTAAAATAATAATAATAATAATAATAATAATAATAATAATAAAAATAAAAAATATGATATACTATCTTGTAATACAAAAGATAAAGAGTTTATATCTAACTTAAACAAGTTTATGAAGCTGCAACAGCTACCTAATAATTGTATATTCAATATGCAATAATTTATTCAAATTTCTACGTGCAAGAATTACAATACGAACCATATCAAAATGATTGAATTTATTGATTCAATTAAATTTAAAGTTACATACAAACTTCAAACTATTCAAGATACATAGAAAATGTTGACTTAGTTCTCAGCATTATCATCAGTGCACTCGTACTCAACATGAAGAAACTTAGTCCTCATCAATATCTGCCTTAATCCCCAATCGAGTAAAATTAAATAAATAAAACAGATACTCTTTACCTAGCAATTGTCCAGAACATGAGTATGATAAATACGTAGTAAAATAAGCTCAACTATAAGAATATCTCACATAATAGTCAGTGCATAAACGCAATTGTGTCTGATATATACCAAAACAAATTTTGTATGTTAATTTTTTTTAATCACTTTCAATCTTATTTATTATTTTATTTACTTATGTGCACTTATGTTAATATAATACCATTGTATTTAATTTAAGTATTTCGGTTCATGCTAATAGGTAAAAAATGGCATCCTCTGACCCTCCTACTCAAGATTCCACATTTCACTCATCACCAATTGATAGCTCTCTACCAAGTGATCACACTATTCCTAGAGATGATTTGAATCCAACACCAACTAATACAACTGAAGTACAATACACGGATGAAAGTGAAGGAGTTCAAATATTGGGCAGTAAAAAGGCCTTAAAATCAGAAGTGTGGAATCACTATAAGAGACAAAAGACAGACGACAAATGAAAAGCAGAATGCGTGTATTGTAAGAAAAAACTTGGAGGGGATACAAAGAATGGGACAAGACACTTTCAATCACTTTAAAATATGTCCATTAAGAAACACGAGAGACATAAAGCAAACATTTTTTATGCCAAAAAACAACATTGATGGGAAAGTTGCTCTAGGAACCTACTCATTTGATCAAGAAACTGCTAGGAAAGAAATGACTACTATGATCATATTGCATGAGTATCCATTGAGTATGGTGGAGCATATTGGATTTCGAAGATTTGTGAATTCTCTTCAACCACTTTTTAAAGTGGTTAGTCGAAATACTTTGAAGGTGGATATCTTGAAGATCTATGAATATGAGATGTCAAAGACAATGAAGCTTCTTGATAAAAATACGAGTAGAATTGCCATCACAACGGACATGTGTACATCAAGCAATCAAAAGAAAGGATTTATGACGATCACTGCTCATTTTATTGATGGATCTTGGAAGCTTCAAAGTCGAATAATCAGGTATTTGTTCATTTTCAAACTTGATAAGGTTTAGTTTGCTGGTATGATATATATCAATTGCATTTTCATTTGTTTCTTATTATTTAATTTAGGTTTATCTATGTGTCATGTCCGCATACATCTGAAATACTTGGGGATGTTCTTGTTGATTGTTTGATGTATTAGAATCTTGATCAGAAGTTGTCTACATTAATAGTAGATAATTGTACAACTAATGATGCACTTATTGATATTATTTTGAACAAATTGGATACAAGTTTACTTTGGTTAGAAGGTTCATTGTTGCATATGCGATGTTGTGCTCATATTTTAAACTTGATTGTCAAAGATGGTTTGGATGTTATTGGTGATGGTATTGAACGGATTCGTACAAGTGTTTCTTTTTGGGTAGCCACTCCTAAAAGACATGAAAGGTTTGAAGAAACAGCTCGCCAATTGAAAATTTCAATCACTATGAAGTTAGTCTTAGATTGTAAGACTAGATGGAATTCTACATATGCAATGCTTAGTGTCACCATTTGTTATAAAGATGTCTTCACTCGTTTGAAACAATGAGAGCCACTTTATAAAAGTGTTCCTGCTGAGGAAGATTGGGAAAGGGCCAAGGAAATTTGTGATAAATTGAAGTTATTTAACAGTGTGACTGAGATGTTTTCAGGGACCAAATACCCCTAATATATATTTTCCAAACATTTGTGAAATTAGAATGACTTTTTGAGATGATGGCTTTGTTGTGGGGATTCTAATATTGAAGTTATGGCAACTAAAATGTTAGACAAATTTGATAAGTATTGGTCTCAAATTCATGGCATTATGGGTGTAACTACTGTTTTGGATCCAAGATATAAACTTAAGTTAATGCATTACTATTTTCCTTTTATTTATGGTGATGAGGGTGCAAAGAGGGAAATTTAGAGAATTCAAGAGTTTTGTTCTAACTTGGCAGTTGAATACTCATCCAAATTGAAAATGAGTGTAGATGGTGGTTTTTCTATTCATTCTTCTACGAGCTTTTCGCATTCTCATTCTCAATCTTATTCATCGATTGATAAGTTTGTTGCCTCGGATTGTAAGAATGACAATGCTAAGTACGAGTTTGATCTTTATTTGGAGGTGATACCAAAGAAGGTTGATTTTGATATCTTAAGTTGGTGGAAGAATGCACTTAAGTATCCTACTCTTCAATTGATTGCTCGAGATGTTTTGTCGATTCTTATTTCGACTATGGCATCAGAGTCTCCATTTAGTACAAGTGGGAGGTTTGTTAGCCCACATCGCAGTAGACTTCACCACGACACATTAGAAGCTTTGATGTGTGCTCAAAATTGGTTATGAGCTGAAATTCATGGTAATATCATTTAATAATATTCAAACAATTACATTATTCTTTCAACTTTAAATTAAATTAATTAACTATATTGTTTTATTTACAGATACTTGTGCGTCTGCCCATTCCGAATGTTGTACATTTTATGAGGACATTGATGAAGAAGAAGTTGTAAGTAATTTATTTATTTAAAACACATATCACTTTTATGTATTTTTTTCTTAAGAAATAATAAATTATTTTTTACTTATTTATAACATTCTAAATAACTCACTTTATTAAACTTTCTTGTATGATATTTAAGGATGATATCACTTGTATGGAAAAGTCGCATGGAGATTGAAGATGTGGGTTCATTGTAGTATTGAAGAACGATGAAATTTAATGAAGATGTATTAGGATAATTTATTTTCATGTTTTAACTATTTGAATTAAATTGTGTTTTCATCTTTTATTCGGATTATGAGTCATTTTTTATGTTTTTGTTGACATTTTATTTATATGTAATTGTATGGATTGTTGTTATGTATTAATTTGTACTTAAAAAAAAAAAAGGATGGAACGGGGAATCCTAGCGGGGTGGGGCGGAGAATCCCACGGGGAGTGGGAGGTGGGGAATTTTCCCTGTTTAGTGGCGGGGCAGGGATCCCCACGGGGTGGGGACGGGTAGGGAATTTTTCTCGTTAAGTTGGCAGGAACGGGGACAGGGATTCCCCAAGATTGTGGGGACGGGGATTGAGATTGCTCCCCGCCCCGCCCGTTGCCATCCCTATACGTATGATTTACTTTGATATTTCAATTTATAATATATTTATTTATAAATTAATTATATATGATTAATATTCATTAGTCCCAACTCCAAAATTTCAAGATCTTTTCCCTATCCATTTTTTTTTATATATTAATTTCCAAATTTCATGCTAAAATACATGAATTTAAAATTTTAATTAAAATTTCTGAATTCTAATATTTTTGTAATACTTACAATTTATTTATACAATTTATATATGTTTAATTTAGTTAATTAATATATAATGTTGGAATTTTTTTATATATAATTAAATTTTAATGAATTAAATATCAATATAATTAAGTATATACATTAGTAATTTAAGCCGATTTTCTTAACACCTAATTTAAAAAAACCTAATTTAACACCTAATTAGTAACTAAGTACATATATTCGTTAACACCTAATTTAAGCTAATTTGTTGGTAACACCTAAAAGAAGCACATTTTCGTGAAAAAGGTACATGGATTAAGGAATTTCTCGTGTAGCGCCTATATTACTAAAATTTTCGTTTATGCCTCATTCAGCAGAATTTTTGTGTAAGTTTATTTGTTCGATTTTTCGTGTAAATCCGAAAATTTTTGAATTTTCGTGTAAGCTTATTTTTTTTACAATTTTCGTGTAAGCATGCAAATTGTTGTTTTTCGTGTAAGGGTGAACTTGGTCAAATTTCGTGTAAGAACGAACTTGGTCAATTTTCGTGTAAGCATGAACTTGGGTCAAATTTCGTGTAAGCATACATAACTCCCTATAACTCAAATTCCGTGTAAGCATACATAACTCAACATAACTCAATTTTTGTGTAAGCATAAATAACTCAAACACAGTGCACATTTTGAGCTTTGGCCTAAAATTCGTGTAAGCATACATGACTCCGAGAAAATATTAAATCTAACTCAAATAAGATAAACCATATGAATCAAATCAAATCCGAAAACATGTCATTATTACACGAAAATTCTAACCATCACCCACAAACATGAAAGTTCAAAATTCAATTCAAATCCGAAAACATACCATAATACACAAAAATTCCAAACATCACCCACAAACATGGAAGTTCAAAATTCAAATCAAATTCGAAAACATGCCTTCCTTCAACAAAAATTCCAAACTATCACCCACAAACATGGAAATCTTTCAACGAAATAAAACATTTACATGAAAAATCAAAGTTCCTAACTTGTTTATGCCTGCGGCCGCCCAAATCCATAGATTTCAATTACAATTTTTGCCCAAATCGCCCGAGCCCTAATTTTCCCCCTCATATTGCCGTCACACCTTTCCACAAAAATCTCCCAAATGTATGCTCTAGCCGTCGCACCTTTCCACAAATTCCAACCCTAATTTTGTGAAGAAGTTTTATGTGGCTTCTTACATGAAAAAATTGATTTGGGAAAATCAATTTTTCTCTTTATTTTATTAGACGAAAATTTCATTCATTTATTATATCTAATGTGGCAATTTGGGATGATGTCCCCTAGTTTATGTCTAAGAGCATTTGCATCAGTATATTTTAGTGTTGATAATGTTATTAAAAAATATCAGATATAATTTTTTTTATTAAGTATGGTCTCAGTTGATAGTGTCTTCCACTCACTCCTTTTAAAAACGTTCTAATAAGAAAATACTGACATCCTAAAAAACATAAAATATATATTTTATTATTAAAATATTACTTTATTAGCTAAAAACACCCATAAAAAAGATTGACGTGGCTGCCCCAAAAGAGTCTAAAGACCAAAAGAGAGATAAAGGGAGTTCAGTGAACATAATAACAAAGAACGAGAGAAAATTGAATGAAGAAATATTAGGACAAAGAAAGTGAGAAAAGTGAAGGCAAATAAATAGTTAGGTGTATAAAAAAAAGAATATCGAAATCGAATCCAATCCTTCACTTCTCAAACCCCTCAAATCGTAGCCATCTATTTCTCAGACTCTCTTTTTCTCCCCATTTTTTCTCATCTCCGCAGTCGGCTTGGCTTCAGGGAGCCAACCTCAAACCCTCATTCTTCCACAAAGTCAAACAAATAAGACACAGTTATCCTCTTTCTCTCCCTAGGTATCAATGGATTCAGATCAAGGAAAGCTCTTTATTGGAGGGATTTCATGGGAGACTAACGAGGAGAAGCTGCACGAATATTTCCAAGGCTATGGAGAGGTTCTGCAAACTGTTGTCATGAGAGACAAAATCTCTGGGAAGCCCAGAGGCTTTGGCTTTGTGGTTTTCGCGGATCCAAGCGTTCTCGATAGGGTTCTTCAGGATAGTCATGTTATAGATGGCCGCACGGTAAGATACATATTCAGTTATGTATTAGGGTTTTCTTTTTGTTTCACTTCATTTCAACTTTTATCAGAATTATTTGTGTTTTCTCTATTCTATGTTATATTCATGTTATTAAATTCGGTGTTTGGGGCTTATGGGATTGTATCAGTGCTCTTGTTTGGTAGCTTTCTAGTAATCTGAAGTTCTGTGTTTTTCTTTTTTGATGTTTTCCTGTAAAGTATTCTTGTGTTGCTATAATGTTTGTGATTTTATCTACTTTTTTCTGTATGTCTTGCTTAGATTGAGCTCCTAATATAAACTTATGTCTTGTGGGAGTTTAAGAGGCTCTGACTAAGGCCTTTTCAGTTCGCGTTTCTGCAATTGATGTGTGATTATACTAGCTGTTCCGTTCCCTAGAATAGAACCCAGTCGGCCAGTCATCTTAAACAGTAGATTACTTGTTTGTTCAAAAAACTTTATTGGTCTCGAGTTCTCTAGTAACTTTTGTATAACATCAATCTACTCTAACTAATTACATGCTCATGGAAAAAAAATATTTCATGTAAAGAGTTAAGTTTCTCGCCTTCTTAATTATATTAGCGTTACTAAGCTTCTCTGTGATTTATGGGAATGAGATTGCTGTTTGTTGTTGATGTATTGCCCCCTCTTTTTTTTTATGTAGCTAGTTTTTGATTCATATGTGCACTAGCTTAAATCATTGTTTTTCACTTTATATGCTCTGTTTTGATTATTACATTTTAGAGTTTTCATGCCTGATGTGTTTTATCTGATATCTTCACTTGTATGGCCCCATGGTTGGTTTATCCTTATTTCAGAAGTTTGCTGTTTTTCATTGTAATCAACCTTTAGACTTTTAATTAGGAGCTGGTTTTGGCTTCCTTAGATATTTCTCTTCTGGCTTTAACTTTTATGATTAGATTATGTTGTTGCTGTCTTTGATCTTTCACTTTAAATTATTGTAGTCTCTTTTTCTCTCTCATAAAATTTCTACATCTTTTTTTCTTGCCCGTAGAGTTTTTTCTGATCTCATTCATTGACTGATCACCTTTCTTCAGTCTTGCTAGCTGATTCTGAAATTAGTTTGCTTGTGATTGTGAATTCCCTTTGTATAAGATTATCATATCTGTTCTCTTGTTTGTTATCCTTCTGAAAATCTTGAGTTCGGTTCTTTTTATTTTATGATGTTTTCCTGTATATATCTCTTGAGTTCATTAGAATTGTGTTACAGTGATTGGTTTTGTGATATGAGCTACTTAAGCCCCCATATCTGTATGTTTTTTATGATTAAGGTTTTGTTTTGATCGTTTCTTTCTTATGGCTCCTAATATAAAATTCTAGTTTGTTTGACTTTAGAGGGGATTCGACTAAGGCCTTTTTTGTTTGTACTTCTGTGCTTGACAAGTGAATTTTCTTATTAGCTCTTCTTTTTTCCCAAGATAATATATACTAAGGATATTTCATTTTGTTTGGAGTTTTTTGTTTTTGAGTTCTCTAGCAACTCTGCATGATAAAGATTTAGTGTGATTAAATACATGTTCACATCTGGACATTTTAAGAAAATATTAACTATTGTTTGTATTTTTGGATGTTGTCCTTGACATTTTAATGAAATATGTAAGTCTCGACTGAAGTTGGCCATCATATTGATGGGAAACTAAAATTCTAATGAATTTGTAGTTAATATTTTACTCTCTTGACTAGATTTGTAATTTTTGTTTCGTGTGGCTTGTAACCGTTTCTTTGTTTTAGAACCACGGGAACTCTTAATTTATTTTGTTGTTATTCAGTTTCATGCAGGTATGAGTGTATGCCTTTTAACTTTCTATTAGTGCATTTAGACTGGAGTAATATTTGGAGGCAGTATGATTGAATCATGGATCACTGAAATTGGCATGCAGCTCTCTTGTTTTACTCCCTTTGCTATTCTTAGTTGTTTGCTGGGTTTATAAATTGTAGCATGTGATGTGACCTTTGTCTTCACTATTTATATTTTTATATGCTTAAAGCGTCATCGACTGTCTGCATCGCTTAAAAAGATTAACACTTATGTATGAATTCTCATAATTGTGTGTGAATTGACTTCTCCAATAATAATAGTTTCTATTCTTCTTAGTGCTATTTGGTGAGGCTAGACCCTTGGTAAGTTTGTGCTTTATCATGGTTCTTTCCTTTTCATTACTTTTAGGAGTGGTTATTTATCGTTTAGTAAATGTCTTGAAAGATATTGGAATAAGTAGCTCTTAAAAGATACTTTATCAGGGAGAAGTTAAAATTAATGAGGGGAGAAATATTGACTGAAGGGATCATAAACAGTCACATTTTCTTGAGTTTTGAATCAATCTAACTCTATTTCTGTATTTCCGAGAATAATACTCTATTCTTGTGATAAATCTGATATAGCTGTTTGGATTTCAATTGGATACTGGATAGATGTATCAGTTTCCATGCTTCAACTCAAGCCTGCAAAAAGTTTATGAATTTTTTTTTTCTAATTAGTGATGTTCACAATTTTGCTAACCATAGTATATATGTATTTTTTTTACATATAGGTGGAGGCTAAAAGAGCTTTATCAAGAGAGGAACAACAAGGTTCAAAAGTAGGAAACTTTGGTGGTGCAAGAAATTTTGGAGGTGGCGGAAGTACACGGACCAAGAAGATATTTGTTGGGGGTTTGCCACCGACTCTGAGTGAGGATGGTTTTCGTCAATATTTCGAAGCTTATGGCATGGTAACTGATGTGGTAATTATGTATGATCAGCAGACTAATCGCCCTCGTGGGTTTGGGTTCATTTCTTTTGATTCTGAGGATGCAGTTGATAGGGTTTTGCATAAGACCTTCCATGATTTAAATGGAAAACAAGTGGAAGTGAAGCGTGCTCTTCCTAAAGATGCCTATCCGGGTGGTGGTGGGCGACCTACGGGTGGGAATGGAGGGTTTGGTAATTCTAGCGCTTATGATGGTCGAATGGAATCCAATAGGTATACACAGTCCCAAAATGCTGGTGCTGGTGGATATCCGTCTTATGGTTCATCTGGGTATAATGCACCTAGTTATGGGTATGGTCCTACCAACAATGGTATGGGTTATGGCTATGGAAATTATGGTGGTATGAATGCGGGGTATGGTGGTCTTGCTAGTGCAGGCTATGGAAATCCTAATGCTGCATATGGTAGTCAAAGAAATTCATGGGGTTCACAGGCTGCTGCTGGATATGGATATGGAAACTCTCAGTGGGGTACTCCTAGTGGTGGCGGTGGCTCTGGAAGCGGTGGGGCCGTTGCTGGTCAATCTCCAATTGGTTCTTCTGACTATGGGAATCAAGGTTATGCCTATGGTGGTAACGATGGAGCTTACGGGAACCAAGCTGCATACAGTGCTTTTGGTGGTCGTGCAGGAAGTGGCCCAAATGGCAGCTCTCCTGCTGGAGATCCACAAGGTGGTAGTGGTGGTTATGGTGATGGAAGTATTAACTCAGGATACGGAAACTCGGGTTGGCGCTCTGATCCGTTACAGGGTTCTAGTAACTATGGAGGTGGCTATGGAAATGGATCAACTTGATAGGCTCTGCACTTGTGATTGTTGCTGATCAAAATCTGTGTCGCTTTTATTTCAGCATTTAATGTTCGACATCTTCTTGTTCCAGTGCTGAGTATGTTGCTCTTGCAAGAGTCACCTATAGTATGGGGCTAGTTGGATTGCATTAGTTTGCTGAATCATAGCTGTTTATCCTATTTTTTTTGCTAGCCGATAACAAATCATACTTGAGAAGTAGAGTTTGCTTATATTTATCCTTTCTTTCAACTGTAGTTTTAAATTTGGCTTCCTTATAGCTTATCTATTTGGAGTCTTATCTTATATTGTGTTTGAGATATACTGGTAGCTTGTGTTGAACTTTTTGATAATGACAGGAAGTGAGTGTTTGGCAGCCTTTCACCAGGTTTAATTGATATTGAAGTGCCATGACTAGATGATATGGTTGTATTTAATATTTCTGAAGTTTAATATTGCTTATGATAATATGAATGCGATTACTGGATCCTAGACTGAGTAGTTCACCTTTGGAAGAAGGGGATGATTTATCGTACTAGATCATTTCCTATGGCAAAGTTGAGCATAGCAATATTGTTCTTGCAATAGACAGTGATAATATAGTTTAAAGATGGATAAATTTTGGCACTGGCTTAAATATAATCCTCCCCTGCATTTGGCCTTGTGTTGTGTACAGGTTGGTGAAGTGATGTGTCCACTCAAAGCTCAACATGGCATAGATGTTTTAAACATGGATAAGGATTTATTGACAGTAGCTGTGTTATCTCGAACTAGTTGGTGGTCTTCGAGGCACATACCAGATTGTATGTCTCAACGAAAGTCCCTCACTTGGGTTTGGACCTCAGTCTCGAGGTATGTTGGCTCTGGAAGTTGATCTACCTCTTCTGATCTTGCTTCATGTTTTTGGCTATATTTAGTGTTTAAACGTGCGGTTGATATGCAACTTCTAAATTCTTTCAGCAACCCATCCACTAGTAAATGCTACGATTCTTTGTAATAGGTAGAGTCTACTGAACTTTTAGTTTTTTGAATAGAAATAGTGTATACTGTGGATTTCTTTTAGCTTGCTGCTTCCTTTAGGTTGATAACATCTATAGGGTTATAATTATCTTAGCTTATTATAAGTCTTGTTGTTTCCTCTATTAGATTAAGAATTCTGGAGTATGGATAGAAGTAGGTTTATCATACATAGTTGTTTTTTTGTTTCCTTTTTCGTATGAGATGATCACCATCACTACCAAGCAAGTTTAGCACTATGAAAAGCTCTTCTTATTAGTGAGTGTGATTTGAGTTTTTTGATGGACTTGTTTATTATTTTGGTTTTGTTTGTGTTTTGTGTCCAAACAAATTTATCATACTTTTGTTGATTAGCTGCAAAAAATTGAATGACTTTTGCCACTTTTGCAATATGATAATATCTTTTATAAGATTGCAATTTAATGTACGAATTTTTTAATTTTTGTAATTCGATGCACAAGGTGACTTTCCAAATGAGATTTTGATTACATTGTCATGGTAGATGCCATGTGATTATTCATGGTCATGCATTTATTGAAAACTCTCATATTGTGACATGAATTTATAATTTTAGCTCGTAATCCTTGTTGTAATTTTTGTCTAGCTTTCTCCTAGCTAAGTTATGTGATGTCTACTGTGGCAATAAGTGTCATGTTATCAAAATGTCATAGAGAATTACTGTGTACCTGTGTGCAATAATATGAATGTATAAGTACTTTGTGTGCACCAATTGTGCACATTAAGATTCGTGCGACACTTGATTAGAATAATTATAATATGTTATGTGATTTCTTCACAATTTAAAAAGACAACAAATTTAGACCTTGTGAATAATAATAATAATGTATACTTAGTAATGTTTTTTAACAACAGAATGAATCTAAGATTTGCATCATAGTTAGCGAAATACATAACTAAATTAAAATTATTGTATTTTAGTTAATTCCTAATTTTTTTAAAAGAGTTAATTGTATACATATTGCAATTGCAATATAAAATTAAAATCATGTTATTTTCAGCTAATGTGGGGATCACTTGATCAATTCAGTAAACGAGTCATTATATTCTCCACGTATGAAGTAAAATTTAAAATATCATACTTTCAAATTGTTGTGGTATCATAGAATGCGTTATATTCAAATAATGTTCATGGGTCAATTCGTTCGTATGTTGCTCTTTTTCTTGCCTCAAATGATAAATTATAAATATTATTAAAGAATAAACAACTAATATTAAATAATTGGTTTTCTAATGGATCAACATTAGAAAACTCATCGAACACTAGTTAGGCCACCCAATGTGAGCTCAGAATTGGGAAACCAAACTTGCGAGTTAAGATTTGGGCTCACTGCAATCGAAGCTAATATATCAGAAATGAAGAAGCTTGAAACTATCTACATTTATATAGAGCAATCTGAAAAGCATACAATTTAGGATTTACCCTATTTCCAGAAAAATGAAGAATGCAAATAGAGTTTTGGCATTGCTATTAATAGAGGAGGTTGGGAAAATGGGATATAATTTTTTTGCAAATAGTATTAAATGTTGATTTCCCAAAAAGGAAAGAGTCCATGGGCGGGAAAATATCAATTGTTATTTCTGTCTAAAATTATCTTTTTATATATACTAATATTTCTCTCGTGCGTTGTATGATTTGATATATAAAATTTGATAATTTTAATTTTTTGATAACATAATGTATTTGAGTATAATTCTAACATGAAACATATAATCTTTTTAATATTTACATTAATAAAATTTAGATATATTAAATTTACAAATTAACTTTTGATATAATGGTTTGGTCTATTTGTCTTGATCAAAGTAGATTAAGTATTGAATTAAGTCCAATTTTCAATGTTTTCAATTAATTTTAGGATAAATCTCTATGGATCAAATTGATCCGGATTAATTTGGGTAAATTTGTAATATTAATAAAATTCAACATGTGTTATGTCTAATATATCCTTTTCTTTTAAATTTAGAATTAATGATCTATCTCTCTTCATTTAATAATACTCTTTAAAGCTATTAAATTAATCCCAATTTATCCTTTTATTTAAAATATTTTTTAAAATTAGAATATCCAAACTCTAGATAGTTACTGCATATAATTTCCAATACTCCAATAAACTGTGATCTTACATTTTATTTCAATTGTAAGTGAATTAATTGTGTTTGGGTTTTTGATTTTCTCATTATAAAAATAAAACAAATTATCAACATTCCAACTAAATAAAGAGTGTTCAGTACAAATAGAAAACTTTTTTTTCTTACTTTTGGAATGTTATTTTTTTTATTATTATGACATTCATTAACTACTTATAATTAAAATATAATTTAAAATTGACTATGTTTGAATTTGGAAATATTACAAAAATTGAACATCATATCAATTTTAATTTTTACGTTTATATTCGGTTTCTTTTGATTTTATTTAAAATAAAATAATTATATATTACAAGTTATAAAAAAAAAAAATTCACCTTTTCATGGTTGTTTTTTGTCGATTTAAAGCTCAAAAAATATGTTATTTGTTAATTCAAGGTCTAAAAGATATAAGTTATCGATTTTGGTTCGAATAATGAAATTACCGGTTAAAGACCCATAAACCGTAAGGGTCATGGTCGGCATCTCAAAATCTTGTATTATTATTATTGTTAGATATAATTATTCTATTTTAACTACAACAAAAATGATAATTTACGATTAGATTTTTTGTGACTAGAAAAATTATCGAGAAAAGCCTTTTTTTTTTTTGCGACAACATGTTTGACATTATAAATTGACAATAAGTTAACAATTTTTTTTTTAAAATAACTAAAACTGACTGATTATGATAGCATGATGTGAATCTAGTGTATTATAGTGACGACAACATTGTAGCAAAAAATTATTTTCGAAAGGCTTTTGAGATAATAGTTTAGTAATAATATTTTTGCGAGAAATATCAATGTTTTCCTTACGACAATTTATTATAGTGTTTTCTATTCTTTTTTTTTTTTTTTTTTAATATATGTGAAATCCATAAATTATATTTTGGGATTATTATTTAAAAAAAATTAGGAATTGCAAAGTGTCAAACAAAATCTTAATTTTGTGAGTTTTAAATTTATAGTTTTATGTTTTAGGTCTTAAATCGACATATTTTATCTTTTAAGTCTCATATTGATTATTTACTCTATTTCGGGTCCTAATTTTATAAAAGTCATATTTTATTTGTCTTATATTTATGATCAAAATTATAGTATATATATTGTTTCCTAATATTTATTAGTTATTTTAGTGTTTATATTGATAATTAATTTTCTTAAGATGACAGTTCCCACATATTACTTATAAGTAATAATCTGGAAAATGAGATTTCAAAATAATGTGTAAAGACTACATTTAAGTTGTCAAAAACGAATTAATTATGATTTGGAATCAGTGTTGTGAAAAAAAATAGGGAAATAAATTTTCAATAACATCTAAAAGATTAAATTGTGAAGGATATAATAGTTTTTTTCCCTTGAGTAAGTGGAAATTTAATGTATTGATCTGGATCAAATTGATCCGTTTAGCAGTGTCCTTAATTTTAATAGAAATCAAAATGATTTTATGGTATTTGTTAGTCTACATAATTATTTTTTGATACAAAATTAATGTTATTTTACATAATTTTATTTGATAAATTTATTTTGGAATAACTTTTAACATATTTGGCATTTATTATTACTTATATTGATTTTTTAAAATTTGAAATAATTTCCCTGCATTGTTTTTCATAATTTATTTGGTTCAGATAAATATTTTAAAGTAATATAGATTCTTAAAAATTAGTTTCAGATTTTAAATAATATATATATAGATGTTTTTAGAAACTAATTTAAGATTTTCTAAAACTTATGTGATCAATTATAAATTTACATTTCTTTCGACTAATAATTTTTTTAAAATTTTTTTTTTTTTCACAATTCATATATTTTTATTTAGTTTTACGTTCATTTGTTGATTTTACATTTTTTTAGATTTATTCTTGTGCCCTTATTATTATTATTATTATTCCGAATTTTACTGTTATTATTATTTCCTATATTATTTCAATGTTTTATTTGTGTACATTTTAATATTTTTAAGATTTAAAACTAATCTGCAGATTTATTTTCTTTGATTTCTAAGATTATTTGAAATTTTTATTTCAAAATTTCTAACGTAAAAGATCATACAAATTAAATATGTTATTGCTATTTGTTACCATTATCAAGAGGACATTGAAATGTAATTTTATGGATTGGGCTTTAGCTAAATTTAAAAAAAAAAATGTATTCAAATTAAAATTGTTATTTTTGAAATAGGCCCAATTAATAAGAGTGATATTTTTTTGAAAGAGCTAAAGGCCCACGGCCCACCTCCTTCATCAATATCAATGCAAATCTAAAGTTATCCTTCACCGCCTCGTTCACCACCAGTAAGCCTGTTCCTGTTCGCCGATGGTAGTGTTTCCAAATTAGCTTTTCATTTGATAGGCAGCAATGGCGACACAATTAATTAAAGAATGGAGTGCAATTCAACAGTTTCCTGCAGCCACTCAGGAGAAATTGGTTGATTTGTTGGCAAAATTGAAGAACCAGGTTCAGTATTTTCAGCTTATTAAGTGTATAAATGAAATCAAAATCTGAAAGCTTGATATGAATTACCTCTTAATTTATTTGTATGTAGCTTTAGGAGATGTTTACCAGACTTTACTTTTTTGTAGAACGTCAACACATTAACGATCCTTGTAATGGGGAAAGGTGGTGTTGGTAAATCTTCCACTGTCAATTCTATTATAGGGGAAAGAGTGGTGACCGTCAGTGCTTTCCAGGTATATAACATCTGGCTGTGAGCTTTTGATGAAAATTCTTATGTATAGCACATGTGGGGTTTTAAGGAAAATGGTATGCATTTTATTTCAGTCGGAAACCCCAAGGCCGGTGATGGTTTCACGGTCCCGATCAGGTTTTACGTTGAATATAATTGACACCCCAGGTCTCATTGAAGGAGGATATGTCAATGACCAAGTGCTTGATACCATAAAAAGGTGAGCAGTAGCAAGTAATTGGTTTTATTATTGGTTTATTGTACTTGACATTTATGGTTCCAAAGACACCTGGTCTGTTACTTGAACGTTTTTCTTGGTAGCTTTCTGGGCAGGTTCCTTATGACAAAGACAATAGATGTTTTGCTTTATGTTGACCGATTGGATGCATATAGAGTGGATAATTTGGACAAACAGGTCGTGAAAGCCATTGCTGATAGTTTTGGCAAAGAAATATGGCATAAGGCAATCATTGTTCTTACACATGCTCAGCTCTCACCTCCAGATGCATTGAGTTATGAAGAGTTCTTTTCCAAGAGATCGGAGTCTCTTTTAAAGTGTGTTCGACAAGGAGCTCGGATTAGCAAAAAGGAAGTTCAGGTATACTATCTTTTTTTCTCTTCTTGTGTCCATGGTTTCTCTGATGTCCTTGATATAGTACCCATCTTTAATTCGTAAGTTTAAACCTATCTTTTAATTATCATTTCTTGTGCTTGAGAAAAAGATGGTGGTTGTGAAACAAGGCAGGGTGTGTTAAGGGGCTGTGGCAAGGGAAATATTATTGTTTATATACATGTAATGTAGATGTATGTTAGCAGTTCACTTTTAGTTGGTATTACTATTACACACTTTGGTATTATAATCTTCACTGCTATAATCAATTTGGAACACAGTTGTTATAATTTAATCTGGGGTATTTCCTAGGATTGAAATACCCTTTTGTGATTCTAGTACAGATCTAACACATAAAGTGGATTCCAATTTCCAAGATGATATGGCTTAAAGTAATTGAAATAGATTTATTGGATAACCTATATAGGTTTCCATGTTCAAATGTCTTGGATGCTTAAGTGATTTTAAGGTATCATTTTGCTTTAAAACAATGAAATACTAATATCTGTGGACACCTTGTGAATATCTTCCAATTTTCCGTCATTCAAGCCTTAAAAACACATATTTGATAGTTCAAGTAAACGTTTATAGCAGGTATCTTTTGAGAATTTCTAGGTCTCATTACTTTTGTTTGCTTGCTTCCAATCAAAATAAGTATGTCTGATAGATTACTGAAAGTCTGGTGTTACCGTTGTATTGGTTTATAATTCATATAATAAATATAATATAACTTTATAAATTCAGAGGAAGGGAAGACCTAAAATGAGTTGAAATAAACTATTGAAAAGGACAAGTTAGTTATAGTCAAATATAAACGAGAACTTATGTCTAAGACCGAAAATGATTGTGTGAACCCCACTTACCGAGACATCAAAGGCTTGGTTAGATTTTTTTTTTTTTTTTGGCAGTTGTAGATAGAGATCATTTTTGGCCTTCCAATTATATTTCCCTAACCATGGTGCCCTTGTTCTTAGAGCTTTGCTATCCCCGTTGCTTTGGTTGAGAACAGTGGGAGATGCAACAAGAACGAACATGATGAGAAGGTAAATTTCTTTCTTGTGAACCTTTTCGTGTTTGTTGAAAGTTTGTAGACTAATTTCCTGAGATGACATTGCAGATCCTTCCAAGTGGTACTCCATGGATCTCTAATTTGGTACATACCATCACGGATGTTGCCTTAAATGGAAAAGAGGGTGTTCTCATCGACCAGAAGTTGATTGAAGGGCCGAACGCAAATAACAGGGGAAGGCTATTCATCCCTTTAATCCTAGCATTCCAAGTAAGTGTTATTGTTTGTTGCATCTTCACATTTTTAATGTATAACAACAGAACCTAACGAATGTCTTTTCTCTGTCACAGTACTTCGTCATCATCAAGCCTATTCAGAAGTTGATCAAGGGCGATGTTGCTAGAGACTAAATCTTCATGGGCATGAATTCAGGACCTTTCTTTCTTGCTTTAATGTTATTCTGCTAGTGTTTGTTTAATCAATTGTGTCGAGTAACGACTTTGAATATCTGGCTGTGGGATTGGACTCGATTTTATCCCGTCTACCATTTATTATTCGGCTGCAATTAGCTGCTTGAGAGCTAAGTCTATTGCTCAAAATGCAAATAGATGATGCATTTGTTAAAATAATGTTTCAGTTTTCAATAGTCCAATTCTAAATTTTGGTGAAGTTCAAGTATATCAAGAGAGATACTAACCCCCAAACCCACCCAAAAAAAACAAAAACAATTTGGATCGTTTGTTACATTTTGGTCTTTCATTTTTACTCATTATCTTTATAACACTCCACATTTGAATTAGTAATGTCAATTAAATATGTAATTTGTAATTATTTGAAATATTAGATGAAGAAAATTTTGTTTGAAAAATAATATAAAATTTTATGTTAAACTGCACATTCCTTCCACAAACTTGGATCGCTGTCAAAGTGCATTAGCAGAAGAAGTAGCAATGCGCCTCATCTCCAAACTCTTCTAATTCAAATATTTTTTAACATATCTTATTTTAATACTAATCTACTGCAATAGAAACATAATTTTTAAAGTTAAATAAAAGAATTAATTAATAATTTCTTAAAGCAAAGTATATATTTTGTTGAAATTACTGTCACATAACCATGATAATTAAATTACTAAAACTTCAACATTATTTCTTAAGAATTTCCGGTTCCCACAACCTGGCGGCCATAAAACTATGAATCAATTATTCAAACTACATTAGTTTATTTCTCTTCCAAATTAAATCATAAAACCTTAAAATAATGTCTAATCTTCATCAACATCATATTTCACACAGAAACAAGATTTATAAGAGTTGACTAAATGAAATTATTGATAAATTGATTACACATATTATAATTATAGTTACAAAAGTAATTGTGACTAGTTACTGTCTTACACAATTTTTTACCAAAATAAAATGCATCAAAAAAAAAAAAAAAAAAGAGAGAGAGAGAGAAAAAGATTACGTGCAGCACACTTGCACAATAAAAGCACAAACATAGATATATTGCAAATGATATACACATTTAAGAAAGTTTAATAAGGTCTAACAATTTTGAAAATATTCCAAAATGTAAAAACAAGAAATTTGAAAGTTGCCAAATAAAGTAAATTGTTTAAACATGTAGATTATTTGGACAAATTATGAATACAATAGATGGGAACCACATTAAATTGCATGATGATCATCCCGGTAACAAAGTTCCTTTTCACTATTGCCTGAAAATATAACACCAAATATATAATTAAACTTACGAATTTAAATATATCTTCTATTATTCCTATAATAAGTGATAGAAATATTATTGAAATATAATTATTATTTCCATAGATCTATTTTGAACATGCGCAAATGTGGGTCAACAGGAAGACCAATGTTTTGATATCTTTTATTATACAATGAAAACCTAATAATAAACAATAATATAAATATGATATATATAATTATAATAAATTATTAGAAAATAATATATAGTCATTCTCTATGTTTCAAGACCAGCATAAGTTTGAAATAGCCGAGGTCTCAAATGCATAGAGAAAAAATTGAACTATATAAAGCTATATTAGATTTTGTTCGACTTTTTTAGTAAACGGTGATATCCTATTTTGTCACGCCTTAAATGATTATAAGAAATTGGCGTCAATCAAAATATTATATTATATATGTCGAATTAAATATAATTTATTACCAGTAAAAATATACATGAATCTTATATAAGAGTAGTCAATAACACTAACTATTTAATATTAATAAATATATATACACGTACCTTAGCTCTTGCTAAGTGTGCATAGTTTGAGCCTCCATCAGCAAGATTGATGGTGTTAGATCCAGTTGGATTAGAGTTCCCATCGATCTACAAAAATATGCAAAAATCAAATACTTTGTCATGTGTTATTGTACATAATAATTCCTATAATATATGCAATAATATTGAGAATAAAAACTATGCATTAGCTGTGCAAATTTAGGATTCGTGCTAGCGATATTTGATTAAAATAAAAATGTAATATGTTTTGATACGTAAATAATACGTTATACAAAATTTCAAACATACATGGTGTATTTCTTAAAATAAATAAAAAATCTAATGTGTTTTAACATTCAAAGCAAAATTTTCAACATGAAAAATAACAAATTACAATGTTTAAAGTAATATTTTTTTTCGAGTGAGTCTCTTGTGCACTTGATGCACATGAAACTCGAGAGTCGAGTCAAGGTCGATCCAGATCCGTGTATTTTTTTTTTCCCTAACCTTTATGTTATGTTAGTTATACATTTATGTTATATTAGTCATACATTTATATTACATTAGTCATACATTTATGTCCAAATATCATAATCTTAGTGCAATACTTTAACTTAAAAAAAAAAAAACCACTGACCTTTATACTATGTTAGTCATACTTTTATTAACAAATATCAACTATGTTATGGTACAGCTAAAAACCTAAAAGGTATGACTAATATAACATAAAAGTACAATATTTGGGAGCGAATTTGGGTGGGTTTGGGCGCACCCATCCAAGCGCGTGAGGACACGTGCAGGCATGTTTGAACGGGTTTGGGTCTGGTTGGGTAGAGTCATAGATACATCTGGTGCGTAAAAATTTGAGGAAAGTATGCATTATACCATAAAAAATATAACTCAATACATTTTATACCATCAAATTTAGTTGTAGGACATTTTCTACCACAAAATATAATAGTTGGTCACTTTCTACCACATTTTTGGTCCAAGTCAAATAGGGGTGAGATTTGAAATGACAAGTGTTATTTTTTTATTATTGTGTTGATTTGATTTGTCCATGCAAGTAATAATTTGTGGACATGCAAATTTTTTGTTCGAAAATTAATTTTTTTGTGGACATGCAAATTAATTTGTACACCAATTTTTTTATTTTTTTGTTCGAAAATGTTACAGTGAGTTTGCCCATAATTTTTTGTTTTTTTTTTGTCAGTATTTAATGTGAATTATTGTGAATTCACATGTAATTTTCTTGTTTATTCAATCAGCACACATAATTTCAGTACGAAATTATCATACAACATTTTGAGGAACAAATTCTCTCTAAAATTTTTAATAATTATTTCCTAATCCTCCGTTTAATAATTGTAATAATTTTAATAATCTCCGTTTAATAATCCCCATTTAATAATTAAAACAACATAATTTAATAATCCACGGTTAATCCCCTTTTAATATTTTTATTAATCCCCTTTAATAATTAAAACTACATAGTTTTATTAATCCCCTTTAATAATTAAAACAATATAATTTAATAATCCTCATTTAATAATTTTAATAATCCCCTTTAATAATTTATTTATTATGTTAATAATTATTATTTTAAATAATTATTAAATGAGGATTATTAAAGGTGGATTATTATAATTATTAAATGGGGATTATTAACATATGTTGCTTTAATTATTAAATGGGGATTATTAAAATTATATAAGGGATATTATTAAAATTAGTAAACGAGGATTAAATGGAGATTATTAAATTATGTTGTTTTAATTATTAAACGGGGATTATTAAAATTATTAAAGGGAGATTATTAAAATTAGTAAATGGTGATTAAACGTGGATTATTAAATTACGTTATTTTAATTATTAAATGGAGATTATTAAATTACTAAACGGGGATTAGGAAATTATGTTGTTTTAATTATTAAACGGGGAATATTAAAGGGGGATTATTATAATTATTAAACAGGGATTATTAAAATTATTAAAGGGGTTATTAAAATTAGTAAACGAGGATTAAACGGGGATTATTAAATTATGTTGTTTTAATTATTAAACGGGGATTATTAAAGCGATTATTAAAATTATTAACCCTAAATTTCGAAACAAAATATGTCCATAGAAAATTTATTTATTTATTGTAGTGTTAAACATGATTTTTCGAAAAATCGCGCGCGACGGGTGACGGGGCGCTACGCGCACGCGCGAAGGGTGACGGGTGACGGGGGCGCGCGTGCGCGACGGGTGACGGGTGACGGGGGCGCGCGTGCGCGACGGGTGACGGGTGACGCGTGCACCGGGTGACGGGGCGCGCGCGCGCGACAGGTGACGGGGGCGCACGCGACGGGTGACGAGGGTGCTCGCGCGCCCGAGCCTTACACGTGAATTGTAAAATCATGTTTAACACTATAATTATAGGGTTAAACGTGAATTACTTGAAAAATCACGTTTAACCCTATAATTATAGTGTTAAACTTGATTTTTCGAAAAATCGCGCGCGATGGGTGACGGGGCACGCGTGCGCGACGGGTGACGGGGGCACGCGTGCGCGCGACGGGTGACGGGTGACGGGTGACGGGGGCGCTCGCACGCCCGAGCCTTACACGTGAATTTGTAAAATCACGTTTAACACTATAATTATAGGGTTAAACGTGAATTACTTGAAAAATCACGTTTAACCCTATAATTATAGTGTTAAACTTGATTTTTCGAAAAATCGTGCGCAACGGGTGACGGGGGCGCGTGTGCGCAACGGGTGACGGGTGTCGGGGGCGCGTGCGCGACGGGTGACGGGGGCACGCGCGCGCGTGACGGGTGTCGGGGGCGCTCACGACGGGTTATTTTTCTTTATAAAAGTAGATTAACAAAATAATAAATAATTAATAGTGGATTTTTCTTATTAACAAAATAAATAAATTAACCCTATAACAAAATAAATTAACCCAATAAATAAATAAATAAATTTTCCTTATTAACATAATAAATAAATTATTAAAGAGGGATTATTAAAATTATTAAACGGGGATTATTAAACGGTGATTATTAAACGAAAATTATTAAATTATATTATTTTAATTATTAAAGGGGGATTATTAAAATTATGAAAGGGGATTAAATGGGGATTATTAAATTATGTTGTTCTAATTATTAAATGGAGATTATTAAACGAGGATTACATGAGAATTATTAAATTATGTTGTTTTAATTATTAAATATTAAACGGGAATTATTAAACAGGGATTATTAATCAGTACGAAATTATCATACAACATTTTGAAGAACAAATTCTCTCTAAAAATTTTAATAATTATTTCTTAATCCTCCGTGTAATAATTGTAATAATTTTAATAAAATATAGGTGAGAAAAATATTCCTTCTCTGACAGATTTGATTGGAGGTTGTTAGAGTTTGTTATGGAGCAATTAATGCCCCAATCAAAGTCAACAAAATTTGTGGTATTTTTTGCCCTACAATTATATTTCATGGTATAAAGTATCATACTTTTATTTTTTATGGTATAAAAATCCCAATTTTATTTTTTGTGGTATTTTTTTATCATACTTTATATTTTTTGTGGTAAATTGGGTTGCTATCCCTTGTCAATTATGTGCAGTTTTGAGCAAATTTTTTGGATGAGCACACATATATAGATCAGATTCTAAAAATTTAATAAGAAGTTCGAGAATGTTACACCAAATGAACTATATAAAATATAATATTTATTATCCACAAACTTATAAAACATCAATAGGTATGTGTTCGATTGTAGATATTGTATAATTAATTTTTACATAATGTAGCATTATATAGTTGAGTTGAGGCCTTTAAAATCCAGTTCATAAATTGTTCACATCGACCAATTTTGTTGAAATTGCACTCGATTAGATAAGTCGTGAATAGTTAAAATGACAGTTTAAAAAAAAAAAATTGATTAAAATAGAAACTATCGTTGAAAATATTAATTATGTTATGCCTATAATTAATATAATAGTAAGTGAAAGAGTTGTGGAAATTACAAATGATGGAGCTCTCGATAAGATTGATGGTCATACTCGATCTCCATGAATCTGCATGCAAATTATTTTATAGAAAAATTAGAACTACATATATTTATAATTATTCGATATAATATCATAATATGACAAATACTATTAATATGCAATATTGTTCGAAAATACTATTAATATATAAGAATAGTATTAAAAGGAACGTTCTTAATTGACTCCATCATATGATTTCTTAAACCTTTTGAATCATAATCATGTGTATTCAATAATATTATTTAAACAACTGAATAAATCTAAGATTTGCATCGCAAAATACATAATTATATTAAAATCAATGTAACTTAGTTAATTAAAACATATTAATCCAAAGTTTTATAAAGAGTTGCTAACATGTTGAGGAATTTCTCACTGATCTGCAATTGCAATATAAAATTAAAAGTTAGGAATTACTATCACAAATTTTAATTCTTTTACAATTTCAATTAATTCATTATCTTGCCTTTTTCGGCTAATGTGAGGATTTCTTAATTCCTATTCAGTAGACGAGTGACATTTTATTTTTCACATAAACAAATAAATGTTTGTATAATGGCACTAAACAATGGGCAAAGAGCTTGTCGGACAGAAGCAAAACAAATAAATAAGAAACAAAATAATAACGTGACTTATAATCGTCCTATGTTATTACAACGAAGTTGTAAGTCGAGTTGAGGAAAGTCTCTCTTTCCTTATGACAAGATATGGCCAGAACAGTGTTCACTGGTTCGTGCGTATCGTCTCCCAAAGATAAAACGACTCCATCTCTATAGAAGTAGCACCACAATCTCGAGAGCTCCGGTGAACTTCTGGTACTTGAGAATGAAAATTGAGTTTGATGCAAAGATGGAAACAATGCAAGATTTTAGATTTTTCGTATCTTCAAAATGATGCATGATGACCCCTATATATAAGTCTCAAACATGTGGGATTACACCTGAAATTAATGGAAATTTAATGTCCAAAAACGGGTCTTTTAATGCAAGTTAACGACTCATTCAAAAATAAGGAATGATCAAAAAACGCTCACGGCGCTACAGCACGACATGCAGGAATGGTCAAAAAACGCTCACGACCTGGTACTTGAGAATTGAGTTTGATGCAAAGATGGAAACAATGCAATATTTTAGATTTTTTGTATCTTCAAAATGATGCATGATGACCCCTATATATAAGTCTCCAACATGGGGAATTACACCTGAAATTGATGGGAATTTAATGTCCAAAAACGGGTCTTTTAATGCAAGTTAACGGCTCGTTCAAAAATAAGGAATGGTCAAAAAACGCTCACGGCATGCTGCAATTTCTGAAATTGATGGGAATTTAATGTCCAAAAACGGATCTTTTAATGCAAGTTAACGGCTCGTTCAAAAATAAGGAATGGTCAAAAAACGCTCATGGCACTGCAGCACGGCATGTTGCAATTTCTGCAACTTTTGTCCAAAAAGATAAACATGAGTCGGGTAAAACCTGAGGCCCGGCTTTGGTCGTCGGCTCCCCTATCATCAGGTCACCAACTTCCTTGACCTTCCGGCACTGGGCAGGCGTTAGGTCGGGTTCGGGCCGAGCCGCGCACGTGTGTGTGTTGCACAAGTATACTACTACAATACTATATTAATTACTAAATCTCTTCTCATGGCTTATCTTATACTTGCATTTTCAATATCCAACTTCTTATGTGGGATAATTAAACACTCCAACACTCAAGACCTTTCATTCACAATTTAAGTGGCCAACTTTGATGCTTAATTTCTCACCCACCAAAAATTGGTTTTGAGCGATTCAAAAGATTTTGATTATCTACTTCAAACGTATATTTACCTTTTGCATCCAATCCTTAAAAGGATTAACTCTTAAGTGGTCAAAAATTGGTTTTGAGCGATTCAAAAGGTCTTAATTATCTACTCCAAATGTATATTAACCTTTTTCATCCAATCCTTAAAAGGATTAACTCTTAGCCACTTAACAATTGATTAAAGTGGTGCCACCCACCACTTTTAACAACCAATTTTTCAACAATAAAATATAAATATAGTACCTTAATTGGTCTATGTTTAAATTATATGCATGATTTAAAAGCTCATAGTATAATCTCCTCATTCGTTCATTTGCAAAGAAAAATGACCTTGAAGATGATTATCATTCCTCTCTTTCTTGCTGAGAATGATAAAATTATAAATATTATCATGAGAACAAACAACACAAAATTAAATAATTGCTTCTAATTTTAACATTGCCTTTTATATATATATATATATATATATATATATATATATATATATATATATATATATATATAATTTTGATTTTTGTCGCAGAAGAAATGGAATCAATTTTACTAAGCATAATATTGCTAGTGAACAAGAATATGATTCAATTGTTATTCCGTTCCGTAACAAACTCATAGATCTTCTTAAATTTCATGTTTTCCAACAATTTATACTGAGGATAAATATGCATCGACTTTGTTATGGCCCTAAATTTTGTGGGTATGTTAGTGAATAATCAAGTGATCATCATAAATTGATAAATTATTAACTGTAGAAGGGATTTATAAACAATTATTCATAAGAAAAATGGAAATCTAAGAGAATATATGCCTAGTGTCTGTGGAACCGAACTCGTAGTCAAATCAGTTTATAGAATGATTCAGTATGATCGGTAAGACCGATCTACCAATTACATAAAAACAACCTATATTTTTTCGGTTCGCATTTGTACTCAATGTTATCATGCAATATGTACTATATCTTGCATATGATATTAAAACTAATATGTTTATTATATTAAAACTAATACGTATACATGCACAACTGATATTTTTATGAAACTGCGGACTAATATGTTTATTTATGATGAACATATTGACCGGCATTGACTAGGTTGATCAACATTGATCATGTTTTGACTAACATATATAGGTTCCGTCTCACGTAAGGAGATTCGTGAGATGGTCTCACATAAAACTTACTCTCAATTTTTTTCCTTTCAAACTAAATAGATATTTGCTGGTACTCCTAGTTGAACAGGTTGAATTGATCGGTTCAGTAATTCAAAAATACAACTTCATAAAACCTAACCTAAACTAAAAAGAATGTATTAATAGCATGTTTTAATCAAAAAGTCGTGAAGTTATACAATAACTTAGCTTGTAGCATCATAACTCTTCAGAAATCTTCAAATTTGAAAAAAAAAAAAATTTGTGAAATTAATTAGGAATTATATTCAACGGCATCACATAAAACAAAGAAAAAATAATGTCAAAATTCGAGAATTAAATGAAAAAATTGGTTGGAAATTCATGCATTATTATTTAGTTCGGAAAAATTTCATGTAGAGATATTTAATCAGATCGAGAATCATTCCAGGAATTAAACTTAACATCACATAAAATACAAAAGAACGGCAAACATATGATAATTAAATGAAGGCAAAAACTTTTGTGCACAAGGTGCACGGATCCAAATTTGTACACAACAATACTGTTATATTATATGAAATAATACTATTATATTATATGAGTGATACTGTTTTATATGAAATAATATTATTATATTATATGAGTGATACCGTTATATTATATGAAGTAATACTGTTATATTATATGAATGATACTGTTATATTAATATAACAGTATCACTCATATAATATAACAGTATTGTTGCACCTTGTGCACATGAGTGTCACTCATGAACTTAAATGAAAATGTGGATTTCATGTATTGTTATTTACTTTAGAAAAAAAATCCTGTATATCAAATCAAATCTGAAATCATTTCGGAATTATACTAAACAATATCACATAAAATAAAAAGAACGACAAAAAAAGAGAATTAAATGAAAATTGGATTAAAATCCATGCATTATTACTTGCTTCTTAAAAATTCCCCACATATGTGCATTTAAAATCAAATTGGAAATCATTTTGGAATTATATGGAACACGGAAAAAGAACGATGAAAAAATGAGAATTAATTAAAAAAAATGGATTGAAATTTATACATCATTTTTTACTTCAGAAATTTTCTATATGTGTATTAAATCAAACCGAAAATTATTTAAGGATTATACTCAGCAACATAAAACGGAAAAACTGAGAATTGAACAAAAAATTATATGGATTAACTTCATGCATTATTATATACTTCAGAAATTATCTATATGTATATCAAATCAAATTGGAAATTATTTAAGAATTATACTTAAAAAAATTACATAAAATCAAAATCAGTGAAAAATCAAGAAGAAAATTAAAATTTATGCATTACTATTTACTTTGGAAATTCCCAAATATATTTTATCAAATAAATCTGAAATATTTTTAGGTTAAATGAGTACTTTTATAAAGACTCATTTGCGAAATAATTTAATGTCTGGTAAACTGCATTTATTAGAATGGACACTCCTAAATATAAGAAAGGAAATAACATTATTAAATTATAATAACAATAAATTGTATACCCTTTTAAAATAATATTGGCTCTCAACGATTGGTAAACTACATTTACTAGGATGGACGCTCTCAAATATAAAAAAGGAAAATAGCAATAAATAATTACAATAACTTTTAAATCCTTTTAAAATAACATTGACTCGCGCTTTATATGATTTGTTTTGTATATAAGGTCGGACCTACTATAAGCGAATGAGTCTCACTCGAGCCCAAAAAAAAAATACATTTTTAGGGACCTAAAATTACTCTATTGTATTGGTAAAATATAGTCACAATAAATAATAGATAAGTCAATTTAAACCGGCTACATGGCCATCCTGATATTTTGGGGATCATGATGAAATATAAAAAATGGGCTCTATGAAGAAAAAATGTTTTTTTTTTTTTTTAATTTAAACGATACAATTTAAAAACTTGAAAAGAAGAAGAAAACAAAATGTTTCATTCAAAAAATTGTGCAAATAGATCAAGTTTTAATATGCTCATTTGTCCATCTAAAATTTTGCAAAAAATGCAATACCTAAAAACATAAAAACAAAAATAAATTTAAAATTATCATTGAAAATATCTAGATCTTCTAGCATTTTGAGGAGCAAAATCATCAATAAAGTCTTCAATATCAAGTTTTTCCAACATCTCATGTTCTATGCATAAATTTGTTAATTCATATAATCTTTTCTTGAATAATAGTTAAACGCAAATAAGATTTTATCAATTTTAGTTGCTACAATAACTGGTATAGTTAGCAAAACTCTATAAGAAATGAAAATATTAAGAAAACAATTCAAAGCCTTTACAAACTCAAGAACACCAATTCATGTAATTACTGATGAACATATTTCTAACAATTACAATTCAGAAAATAAACCATCAACATTATTATGAGAACAACTTGATAATTAATATAACAGTTATGCAATCTTTTATCATCTAATAAAAGCCACATTTTAGGATTAAACAAAAAATCAAAAATATTTTCAAAGACTTCAAATTGTTAAAATATACTCTTCAAATATGAAATAGTTATGTCAACTATAACGAGAAAATAATTGATCCTAAAAAATTTCTCAGCAAACTGAATTTTCTTCATGATTCATCAAATTATTTCTTTTTATGAGTTGTGCGTTTTAAGAAGTTTAGAATCAATTAAAATAAATATATTGAAATATATATATATATATATATATATAATGTTGGATGAAAATTAAAGATCCCTTGAAAAATGGACCCTAAGTCGTCGACCTTCTCGCCCTAGCTTCTCTGACCGGTTGAACATGTAGGTCATAGTCCACCATTTGGCAGAGTGGATGGATCTTCATTGTGGTGGACTGTCAAAATTGCAACCATCAATGGGTTGCAAGCTAAATGCGCCGACCCACCAATGGTTTTTAATTAATTTTTTTTTTCTTTTTAAAAGGAAATAAATAAATAATGCAATATCTTGTATATTTTACTAAAATATATATACATTTAATTATATATAAAATACAAGATAATTCTTTAAAAATAATTAATTATATATAAATGACTCACATCAATATTTTATATTTTATATATCCTTATTTGCATTAGGTAATGATTATTGTTAACTTACTTATATCTCATCTATATTTTCTAGGAAAGAAAATAAAAATTAAGGAAAAAATAGAGACAAACCCAGCAAAAATCCAGCCCAGCAATAGGCCAATCCACTGTAGAACGAACCAATCTAATAAGTCTAACTTAATTTGATAGCTCTAATGAATAGTTAATCGAGTGGACAGAGCACTTATCCATCATTTTAAAAACCAGCATTCCGACTGGAAGCACCATGGTTTATCTCTATTTTAATTTGTCATGATTTGAGAAAATAAAGTTCTTGATTAGTTTAAATCTTGTTAGAGGATTAATACTTTTAAATTCATCTATATACTTTTATTTTTTAAATGTTTATTAATAAAATAATTCATAATTTGTTAGTTTAATTTTCTAACTTTAATTTATATTTCTTAGTATTATTGTACAATGTCTCCCAAGTTTGACATTAAATTTGTATAATTAAGATTATGGATATATTTTAAAAATTCGACTCATGCCTAAATATTATTGAGCTCGACTGGTTTTCTATGTAATAATATATGTGGAATATGAAGGTTTTAAATTCAAATAACACTTTCTAAAATGAAAACAAACAAAAAAAACAAAACAAAACTGGTACTTATGGTTATTGTTTAGAGTATGTTTTTTTTAGATTGTCTCATTAATTTAATATAAATCACTTAATTGTAGATGTTATTTTCCCCATGTCATGTTTGAACATTCATAAAAACTCATGTGAGACGGATAGTTACCTTGAAACGGATCCCCATCATCTAAAAATAATATGTGAATTGCAGAGTTTGAGTTGTTGGTGATTGCGTTGTGAATCAACCCATCTCACACAATACAATAAAAATTCGTGAAAAAAACTCACCCATCAACATTTTATGAAAAATTTCAAAGAAAATGGTGCGAAATGTTGGCACAATCCATGCAAAAAAAAAAAAAAGAAGAAGGTATTTGGTTCGTACACTAGGCTTTTGATTTTTCAAAGTTTGTTAAAAAATTTCTTATCCTTTTGAATCGATTTTTAAATTAAAATAGCACCAGACTTTTGGTATTACCAAATGTACTATTATTAAATGCCTTGAAGTGTTAGTTAATTTTGGATTTGTCTATAATATCCCTCTATAATATATATTTAAGGGTGATATTGTAATTGTAAATTTCGAATTTTAACTAAACCATATCATAAAATCCAGAAAGAAATTTCCTAATTGAGAAAGAGATCTTCCTCGGCTAGGTTTCAACTAAATTTTTTAAAAAATAATTTTTAAATCTTTTCTCTAAAATTAGGAATTTGCTTGTGCATCAATAATACATTTACAAAAACTTTTATGTAATTTTTGCACAAATTTAGGATTCATGCAACTCGATTTGATCCATTTTTATGTGTTTTCATGCGTACACACATGCTCACTCACCTCAGTTGTCCGCGCTCACACTATCTCACGTTTGTTTGTATTCTGACAAATATGTAATATATTTTAATTACGTGAGTAATATTTTTATGTTATGTGAGTGGCACCCTTGCTTAATAAAATGACTAATACATTCTAGTTATGTGAATGATACTCTTATACAATAAAATGAGTAATATCATTTAATTATGCAAGTGACACTTTTATGTTATGTAAGCGATACACTTACGTATTATTTCCAAACTATAACATATAATAAGTATCAATAAGAAAATATATCCTTAAAAAATTTGTAACCCTAGCATTTATCCTCACAACCCACTTTACAAAAAAACCTCTTTTTTTTCTTACATATTCTAAAATTTATATTTCAACCTCCTATATATAAAACAAAAAATACCCTTTCCCTTCAAAATAATCATACAAACACAAAATCCACAAAATGTTTAAAATAATGTATCCTCTCATTCAAGAAGAATAAATAATGTAATGAATCTACTCTCTCTCTCTCTCTCTCTCTCTCTCTCTCTCTCTCTCTCTAAATATTGTGAAATTCTCAGTTTGTGATACAGAGGAGTTGGATCAAGTGGGAGACTTCTGTTCGACCAAACATTAATACTTTGGTGGAAGACTTCAATTCGAGTGGAAATTGTTGGTTTGTGACTATTACATATACCAAACATAATATTTGGTAATGAATATAAATATTTGTGGCTAATGTATCTACCATTTCGCAATTTATGTGATACGGTCTCACATATAGTATCCGTGAGATGGGTCTTTATTACCTACAAACCAAATTCATTTATACTCATTTATATATGAATTGTAAAATGTGGTTGTAGTATGACCTGTCTCACGTAATATAATTTGTGAGACGGTCTCACATAAGAGACATTCCCAAATATTAGACTTCAGTGGTTAATGTATGTATCAAAATTATATTTTACCTATTAAATTACAATAGAAAACATAAGAATATATATATATATATATATATATATATATATATATATATATATATATCCAAATTCATCAATCAACTACAATTTGAGAATTATAGTATTTTGGGGTTTAAGGATTTTAAACTGCATAGAAAAAAACCATGAGCAATTGCTAGTTTATATAAAACCTTTAACTATCCACTCATTACCAAGGACGAAAATATCGATTTTGATGAATATATCGGTACCTTGATTTTACGAATATATCGATTTCAGTGGAAATATTGGATATTTTTGAAAAAATATGAAAGTTTTGTATAAAAATTGGAAAATATGTGTAGTAATATACAAAATATTATAACTAACATTAATACATATATTGAACTTAAAATTACAAATAAAATGATATATTTATAATAAATATAGAGATACACTAATATTATATTCATCATAATCCTTTTATTAAATTTCAAAAAAATTAACTAAACTTAATTAAATTATGAGAGAAACCTAAATGCTAGAGTACTAACAATTTAACTAAATTTATATAAAGTAATTGTTTGCTCCACTCATAGACAAAAATATAAATATATAAAAAGAGAGATAAATAACTCAATTTTAATAGATATCCTTCAAATACACTATAAAAAGATTCATAATAAAACAGAAAAAAAAAAATTCACTTAAACTAAATTAATAATGAAAAGGGAAAAAAATCAGCATCATTTTAGGAAGGAAAAAAAAGGGGAAAAAAAAAGAAAAAATAAAAATACAGCGTCATTGCGTCAGGACTCAGGAAGCAAAAAAGGCCAAAAAAAAAAAAACTATCAGCGCGTGTACTGCATCACCATTGTACGAAATCGATATGTTAACAATATTTCAGCAAAATATCGCGATATTTTATTCCATGCTCATTACTCATCAAATCAATAATGAAAAGGATGGATTATTTTGTGAAAGAATTTTTGGGCCTAAATAGGCAGCATAGGTACAAGAATCCATGACTGCAAAATTGGAAGATTTTGAATTGAATCAAAGAGCAGATATATCAGACTTCATTAACAGGTCAAAAATATTAAATCTCTGCGTTTCTCACTACTGCAATTTGTAAATTTTTCTATGCTATTCCTAGAATCCTAGGTTTCTTTCAAATTTTTATTGTTTATCCAACTTTCATCAAATCTCCAATCCCAAATGCTATACTCGCAAGCCGCAGACTATGCATTCAGATCAAAAGCAAACGCTAAGAATAAGATACCGTAGCTAGACCGGTGAGGACACTGCCTCGATAGCACTGCCCAGTGGCCATGCAGCTTCAACTAGAGAATTTTGATATTTAACCTTCTTCACCAATGTAATCTCTTGCCACGGATCGAGGCCTGTCAAACAAGACACCATATCAATGGTTTTGTTAGTGTTCTAGATACGGGAGTTGCCAAGCCGAGTCAAGTCGATAATGTTAAGCCCGAGGTCGAGCTCGACTTGAGGGCAAGCTTGATGAACTTGAGTTTGACTCGATTATACTTTAATTCAATTAAAAAAGCTAGATAAGGCTCAGCTTACTGGTGTATAAATATATGTAATAACTAAATATATTAGCAAGGCTCGATTAGACCTTGCAAGCCTATTTAGTAGGGTACTATTGCTTGACTTGACTCGCTTAACTCGAGTCAAGTAAAAAAAGAAAATCAGACAACACGACTCGGTGACATTACATACTATTATCTGAACAAATGTGGATTTAATTTACCAAAAAAAGGATGCAGAACCACTCACCAAATCCATCAACAAGCAGCGTAAATTGATAAACAAGGTCCATGCACAAGTAAGGCAGGTTATCTGGTTCCACATGAGGAAACATAGAGCTGCCATCCTCGAGACGCATTGCACAAGCATGTTTAGCTGCTTCCTCAAAATTAGCTGGATGAACTTTCGCAACGGGCACATTTGGATCAGCGAAACCAGCCTATATATGAAAATAAACAAAGTTCCCAAGCTTATATGACAAGAAAAAAGAGGGCTAAGTAGTAACTAGTTTGTCAAACAATTTGAAGTGTCTAAATGTAGAACTAATACTTACCTCAGCAGCTCTATCGAAAAAAAATGAAGCAACAAATAAATTCTTCTGGCCATCCCCTCCCCCACCGCTCCAGATGCCCTCAAATGTACATTTCATGTGGGTACATGATTCGTTCACCTTGAGTGCCTTAATAGCTGCCTCTCTACATTTGCTGAGGCTAGAACCAGACGGCAAAGCTGAAGCCTTATATACTGATGGACCATATTTGTAAGAACCTAGAATGTAAACAACATATCATCATTTTCTCAACAAAAAAAAAACTAGTCCCTCTTGTATGCTACATTACAACAGTGTAAAAGTTTGATTGATACCTTAAATTTTATTTATTCTTTCACAAATTTGCGATCATACACCTTCCAACCAATATTATCAAACTTTGATTATTGCTTGCATCTCATATCATAAAGTTAAATTGTAGCATTTAAGACAAGAATCATCTTAATTAGAAAATTTACACTGATATATAACCTACTGGAGATTAGAATCACCTCTAAGCCCACTACAAGTAAAGAATACAATTACAAGAACATTATTTTCTCTATTTATTTGAAGATGATGAATTGGGATATTTGTTCTTTTATGCAATTTGAAAAAAGAAAGAAGAAAGCAATTAAAAAACCACTACTAAAAAGCAGCATGGAGTTTATGGTACAGATGCCACATCTGTGTAAGAAAAGATCACGTGTCTGATCTGTAGGCCTTGTTCAAGAAACATCACTTACCACTAATTATAAATATTGATCAGAGAATAGTGCGGAGACATACATAAGCCAATTTTTAAGGTCAATAACAAAATTGGCTGAGAAAAAAGCATACATTTCAAAGGCAAGCAAATCAGAAAATTTTGATTAAAAAATATTTCAAAAAGGAAATAAAACAATATAAACAGAAGAAAGAGTGGCTGGCTAAGTTGTACACACCATTATAACCCGCCAAAATACATGGATTGCCAGATTCTTCATCAACTTTCAAAATCTCAGCTCGAGCAGCCAGTAAACCATAATGCAGGTAGCTGCATAGAAAAATTGACTACATCAAATAATAATAATAATAATAATAATAATAATAATAATAATAATACAGAATCAAGGTATTCAATAACTCTAAATGTTTCTCGTCGTACTAGAAGAAAGTAACTTGATTATTAAATTTCAAAAGTATTCAAGAGATATGCTAAAGCAAAAAATAGTACATAAATATTAGTCATGCGACAAACAGCACGCAGAGAAACTGAGATGCACAGTAACAACATTAAGGACAAGAGACCTGTGAACATAGAGGTGATATTTTCTTCCTTTGAGAAACATTTGCTGCACATACGACTCCTCTCCACCAGAAAATTTTGGGGCTTTAGCAGCATCTGACTCTGAGATGGCATATGCCATTTGCACAGAACCACCCCCAAGATCAACCACTCCAACAGTATCAGAGTACTGCTTCCCCAAATTCCCCAATAAATAGTTAATGGTCACCTGTAAAGATGTAGAACTATCTGAGTTAGTTCTTAGCCATGGTTAGTAGATAAAAACTAAGGGAAAAGATCTGCTATAAGTTTACACAGTTCAGGTGCAGCACACTATCATAAAATCTACCAATACAAACAACTTTTGCTACTTTGAGTTAAGCTGTTAGCAATGCCTAACTACACTTATTTGGAACCGAGCAAAGTTATATAGAGACTAATGTTGTTAGATCTGAGTGTCTTTTAACTTTGTTTACCTGAACTATATCCGCATAGTTCTTATATTAATGATGTTCAGAGAATAAATGGGTTCTCCTTTTCTTTAGAAAACATTTTAAGTCCCTATTCCTAAATATCTAGAAATGTTTCTATTGAAAGATGCTCAGATCTAGCTTTAGGTATTCTTGCATTCTATTAAGTCCAAAATAATGTTTCTCATACAGATAACATCACTAGATCAACAGGCATTTATCTCACATCCACATCCCATAGTTTCATAAAGAACAACAAACCAACTAAATCTGTAGAGGGGAAATGTAATATATGAGTAAATGCATGTATTTAGCACATTTTCTGAATATTGACAATATCTTCTGAAGTCGATCCTCCTATAAAAGTCCTCAGTTATTACAAAATTTCATGCAAACACAGTCTTTGTAAGTACATAAAAGCTAACAATATCTACAATTTTGACAAGTAAAGGAGCAAGACAACACCCAACAGAACTTATGAATACTAATACCAGTCCATGTTCTACTTTTGAAAGACGACTAAACAGGATTTGCAGTAAGTCCGTACCAAAAAGAGTTAAATGGAACCATTACCCAGTACACTCAGCATTGAAAAGTTTGTCATTTTTTCATTGGAAGCAACTGCTCAACTCCACTTTGGAGCAAGAATATTTATAACATTTCAAAAGAATCTAGACACATGAAATCACATAGATTACTTTCATATATGAACAATCCATTCTTCCTTTCAGAAGAAATGATCAGGATTGAAGTCAGAAGCATCATTTGCATCTTGCTTCTCTATATAAGAAGTTGCAAGAATTACAATAAGAACATCCTAGCAATTACAAGAAAATAATTGCAGCCGCCAGTATTTAGAATGCATTCAGGGATAACATAATTACTACCCCCTGTCTGCCTGTTTGCTGGGAATCTATTATTCATCATATACAAGTCCAGATTTAGGCTGAAGATCCTATCTTTGTCATAAAAGACTGCATTTGTTGATAAAATAGTCATATGCAAACTCAAAAAAATTACTAGAGGCACTCAACTCTATGCATGCTTCCCATTTAGTAGTTCATAATGTTTATCAGCCGATAATTGGCTGAAATTTATAGATCAAAAACCACCAATATAAAAAGGAACAGAAAGTAGCATGTATCAACATACCCATTGATAAGCACCTTCCTGATTACCATCCAGTACCGTGACCCAGTCCGCCTTTGACTTAAAGGAGCTTTTATTCTTCAAAAAATCCCTCACCTTTGCAAGAGTTTAGAGGTGTAACTATACTGAACTCGAAGAAGGTACAAAAAATGTATTTTATATATGAAATTATGAAAATTATGGAGAATGTAGTTACTGCTTGTAAAATCCTGTCAGATGCATCACCTTCCAGTTGCCTTAGACCAGCAGTAGCCTTCATGAACATCAGTGGCACAATTCAGTCAAAGAAATACAACCAAATAAACAGAGATCTCCATAAATACTTAGAGAAAAAAAAAAAGGATCAAAATTCCCTACCCCAACTTTCACTGGTGTGCTGTACCGCAGTTCTTCAGGAACTGCTGTTTCTGCTTTTTCAAGAAGTTCCGAAAGTGAATTCGCAGCAGCCTCAGGGTCCGTCGCATACCCACTAAGACCTGGTTTTCTCTACAAGAAGAAAGTCAATCCACACTTGTAAAAGAAACATACAAATACATTACAACTATCATCATCTTCTCCACCACCCAAACAATGTATCGCAGAATTGGAGCATTCTTCAATAGGTAATCATCAAACACAGCACAAAAATCAAACAATCCAACTCGCAATTCATGAGCCAAAATCGATCGAGTAAAATGCAAAATGCGAGAAATCACCTGTTCAAAAAGCTCGAGATCCTGGCCAATGGGAACAAGATCTAAGTACTGGTTGAAGCAGAAGACGTGGACCCTACTGCCAGAGCTTCCGGCATCGAAGATGACTGCGTAACGCTTAGAAATGAAGTTGGGAGAGAACTTTCGAGAAATCGAATCGGAAGAGGAGGTGGCAGGCATGAGATAGATGACGAAGGAGATGAGAACGAGAGGGATCAGAACCAAGAGCATGGGACCACGCCATCGCTGAAGCTTATCAGAGAAGGTCTCATACTGCCTGTTTCGCTTCAAACTCTTCTCCATCTGAACTTGCTGCTGTGCATCTAACAGTTCTGTAGCCGAGGGAGAACGATAACGAATCTGGCCGTTTCCAACTCCAGGCTTCAATGACTGGGAATCCTGTACCGTCTCCAGCTCTTCTTGCTCCTTCTCTCTCCCTCAGATATCAGATTATGGCTCACGATCTGATTCTCTATCACTCGCAGTCTACATTTTAACTCAGATTTAATCTCACCAAATTACTTGTTTGCAAGCAAAATTACTATTTCGTCCCTAAATTTTGCCCATAAAACTCATTTGGAGGAGTAGCATTGTTCTGCCACCAAGGGTATGTTTGGAAGATACCATATGGGTTTGGGAAATTCCTAACTTTGAGATCTGGGTTTTATATATGAGTAGAACGTGTTATATTTCGATTCTGTCAATTCACAGTACATAAATAAGTTTTTGCATTTTGAAAAATAAGTGAATAATGACATTTTCTATTTGTTATTGGATTTTTATAGGGATATAATTGAATCGAGTTGAATCGAATACTAAATGTTTGAATTTAGTTTGTTTAGTTATTGAACGAACTTGAGCCAAATTTAATGAATACATTCATGGTCACGAGCTTACTCCAGCCTATACCAATTATATTAATGGTTCACGAGCTTATTCGAACTTAATTGAGTCTTAATGAATATTAATAATAAATTATATCATTCATCAACTTATTAACAAAATAAATTATACAATCTTAGAAAATATAATATATTATCTAACATTTATAATTTAATTATAAAAAAATATCTAAAATTAGAAATTTATATATTTATCATAAGAAAAAGTGTAAAAGTTATATATCAAAATGTCAAATATTAGTATTATATCTTACGAACTAGCTCATGAACCTTCTAACGAACTTGTTCATGAGTTATCAAGTTGAATATCAGCAAGTTTGAGTTTGTTTGTTTACCTCAACGAATCATAATAAACGAATTCGAGTGAACTTTTTTCGTATCAAGCTCTAAATAGTTCACGAACAACTTGATTCATTTACATCTCTAGTAGAGGTAGAATAAGCAAATTGTAAGTAGGGTCGGCAACAGTGTGAGGTGGGGCGGGGCCGTGGGACAATCCCCATCTCTGGACCGTCCCCGTCCTCATGAGTCTAGTAGGGAGAAAATTGTCATGTTCCCGTCCTCATGGAAATTTACCGCCCCGACTATTTATATATTTATAGTTAACTTTGCCAAAAAAAAAAAAAAAAGGCATGATACATTGTAATTTTTTTTTTGTTTAATAAAGTTTAAACAAGTCATTTCATAGTGTAGGTAAAAACAATTTAATCATAATAATAATATTTTATATTTTTAATAAATAATTTTAAACATTATAAATATATAAAATCTCTGTAGGAACAGGACGGGGATCCCCACGGGTTGGGGATATATGATCTATGTCCCTTCCCACCCTCGCAAGTCGGGGAAATCATCTTCATCCCTATTTGGAACAGATCCTCATGAGGAATGAAGATTATCCACCCCACTACTAAGCGAAGTTGTGAGGCATACAAGTTGATGAAACACACCGTGAGCAATGAAGTTGAAGAAATACGCAGAGACATATGGAGTCACAATTTGGGGAGAAAAAAATGTTGTGCTTGAAAAAATCATACGAATGAAATAATACATTTTAGTTATTGTAGTAATGTCTTTCAATTATACAACAAATATCTTTCAGCGTTCGAAGGGGTTATGATGCACACGCCGGACACATGTGGAGTGGATTGAGTTCGTGCAATTGATGCACAAAAGCCCAACACACTCACACACACACACTAGTAGTCTCACCCGTACATTGCCCAATTTGTCATATAATAAGTAATAATTATAAAATCTTTAGTCCCGGAGAAAATCACCACATTTACTTCAATTACAATTTTAACCAAACACTTAAATAGTTAAAAAAAAAAAAAAAAAAAGACATTAGATATATTTTGCAACTTTGATCACTTGATTGAATTCAAATTTATTTTTGTTGAAGTGTTATGTTGTAAGTTGTTAAGTACGTGCTGTGAATACATCTCCAAAGTCCAAAACATATTTTTCAACCAAACATAACAACAAAGATAGATTTAAAATTTGACCAATAATCGAAATTGTAAAATATATCCATGTCATATTTGTTTTGCAATTACTCAAACATTTGGTTAAAATTGTAATTGAAGTCAATGTGACGATTTCGCAACAATAACCCTAAATTTGTTTATAACATAATATATAACTTTCTATTATAAAAAAAAAAGTCTTTAATAATTCAAAAAAATCTTTATGGGTGCGGCTATCCGCACCCCACTACTAAAACACACCTCAACTCAAGTGTTACTGTTCACTGATGACACTTGAGTTGAAGTGTGTTTTAGTAGTTCTTGGGGTGCGAATAGCCGGCCCCATCTTTATTTACATAATTAAATATTTGATAAATTATATCAATATAAAATTATACTAACTTTGTTCGGCCCATATGCTTTGCTTTATATATACACTCCTTTTGCAACTATATGTCAAACTGGACTTTAAACCCCTCTCTCTCTCTCTCTCCCTCTCTCCCCGCACAGTTAATCGGAAATGGCTACGCCGATGGTAGAAGACAATTTCGAGGACGACCAGCTCTCTTCCATGAGCACTGATGACATCCTTCGAGCCTCTCGTCTTCTCGATAATGAAATCAGAATCTTAAAGGTTGCTCCTTTTTCTAATTTTCGTTGCGTATGGTTAAGAAATGAACTCTTATGCAGTGTTTTGTAACCATTAATGAATCAACATTAAGTTTTCTTCTGCTCTGTGCGATGAATCGTTTTCCCCTTTTGACAGGAAGAGTTGCAGAGAACAAACCTGGAGTCAGATTCATTCAAGGAAAAAATCAAAGAGAATCAAGAAAAGATCAAACTAAACAAGCAGCTTCCTTATTTGGTTGGAAACATTGTCGAGGTATTTATCTTACATTGAAGATTAGGGCTTTTTGGTTTGTTACTTTGCAAAGGAAGGGAATAATTAGGGATCTTTTGTCAGTAATCTAGGGTTCATAGAGTTTCATGATAATTAGGGCATGTGAGCCAATATTGAGTTCATCTGAGAGGGGAAAAGGCATTCTATACCTATTAAATTGATTCTGAACAGACAGTTTCTAATGTTTATACAAATAACTATCTTTGCTGGGACTGAGGGATTGAGAATGTATGAATGAGTGATTCCACTCTACGATCAAGGATGAAAATATTCTGATATATCTCCAATATTTTGAGGGTGCTTGGTGCCATATAGATAGTGTAGAATATTTTTTCTTGAATATCACAGTTATATTGGAAAATATCACAAAATATGGATATTGATATCGATATCTGTTGGGTTACGATATAAAATTTGATGAAAATTGAGAAATAATATGGATATATCAATATTTGTCCAATATTTTGGTTATTTCTTTTTCATCTAAGTCCCATCATTTATCATCTTGAATTCGAGTCTTATTTGGGTCAGTGGAATGATAGTTGATAGAGAGGAAGATAGAGGCTTTATGGAGCTTATGAGCCCTTATTGGTTATCTTTCTGAAGGGAGTCTTACCACTTTTTCCTATTTGGAAATGAGAAAATGCATTTGTCTGCTCATTTAAATTAGAAACACTGTATATTCTTGGACTTATTATCATTTTACTATGTTTTACATCTACCATACTCATTTTATAATTTATTTCATTGTTGATATTCTCAGAAAAGTATTTTTAATATTAAACCTTTATTGTTAAAATAAAATTATGATTAATTGAACTACCTTTCTACTGTTACATGAGGATTTAGTAAAAGTTGTTTTCATCTGTAAAAACTACGGAAATGTAAAATAAACCTGAAAACAAAGCCAAACTGGCTTTTGTGTTCTGGTGGTCTCAGCTGTTATTTACCCTGGTTGGCTCAAAAGAAATAATTTTTCTTCTTTTCATATTATTGTTTCCCTTTTTTTTTTCCCCTACTTCATCTTGTGTGAGTGTATCGTGGTTAGAATGCTTTGGAATGTCAGTTCAGATATCATTTAACACTTAGACTAGTTTCGTCCAGAATTGACTAAAGTATATGTCTAGATTACAGCTAAAGCCTGTGAAGGTTGTGTCATGACTCATGAGGTCTGGTATAGGCATGTACTTGCAATTTGTGATATAATTTTCCTAGAATTTCTTCAGATGCAGATTATAGTCTTATCCTGTACTGAAACTAACAGGACCAGCTTCTGTTATCCTTGTTTCCAGATTTTGGAAATGAACCCAGAGGAAGATGCTGAAGAAGATGGTGCTAACATTGATCTTGATTCTCAAAGAAAGGGTAAATGTGTGGTACTAAAAACATCCACACGCCAGGTATGATACTGGAAAAAAGCCTAAAGTCTTTTTGTTCTTTAAATTTTTTTAGCTGTTTTTGCCCAATGATCCACATATCAAAGTTTAACATGGGTTTTTTTGAATTTATAAAAGTTAATTGATCAATTTTGTTTTAAGATGTAACGTGTCAATTGCAGACAATTTTCCTGCCCGTAGTAGGTCTGGTTGATCCTGACAAGTTGAAGCCCGGAGATCTGGTTGGAGTGAACAAGGACAGTTATCTTATCTTGGATACTTTGCCATCCGAGTACGACTCTCGAGTTAAGGCTATGGAGGTTGATGAGAAACCAACTGAAGACTACAACGATATTGGAGGCCTGGAGAAACAGGCAAGACAATCAGCTCAATCCCCTTTGAATCAAATAAAATTTGAACAAATTCTTTTCAATCTTTTCTGATACATATTTTTCCTTTTGTTATGATTGCTGCAGATTCAAGAATTGGTTGAGGCAATTGTATTGCCTATGACACACCAAGAGAGATTTCAGAAATTAGGAGTTCGTCCACCAAAGGGTGTCCTTTTATATGGTCCTCCTGGGACAGGGAAAACCCTAATGGCCCGTGCATGTGCAGCCCAAACAAATGCAACTTTTCTGAAGTTAGCAGGCCCACAACTTGTACAGGTGTGGTATCTTTATTGTTTTTCTTCATTATTTAGATCCTAGGCTATTTCGGTGGAAGCTTGGGATGGGTGTTTTAAGCTATTTTTTATCCTTTCAATACGTTCCTTTTTTTAACTAAAATTGTTTGTGTAGTCTAAATTTTAGCTAGATTATCGACGATTTTAAATTCAATATATCCACCCAAATAACTAAATATGTTCCCCCCAGATTGATTAGATAGGATCTAAATTTGCATTTTTATTTAAGTTTATTGGTTACTTTCGTTTCTTCAATTGTTTAGTTTTCAAGTTTGGACCGGGGTTAACCTAAATCTTGATGGTTTCAGTTTGATAACTCTGTATCTGTAGTTTATATTCTTGTGAATATAATGACCCCTGCATGAGGTTACTTCTAATTCTGGTCTTATTGTTTCCTCATGCTAATATTCAAACATTGTGTATTTAGATGTTCATTGGTGATGGAGCAAAACTTGTGCGTGATGCTTTTCAACTTGCCAAAGAAAAATCTCCTTGCATCATTTTTATCGACGAGATTGATGCTATTGGTACAAAACGTTTTGATAGGTGTGTACTTACTTCAACATGGTAGTTTAATTGATTTTCTGTTAGCCTATGCAAGTTTCTAATTTCCTCGAGGATCTCAGTCTGGGTAAAGTCCATCTGGTTGCAATAGAAATGAACAAGAACAAATAAGTTTTAGCTAATGTGATAAAGATACCGATTATTGTTCCAAAAACTTTACTTCTTTTATTTATGTCAAAAAGCTGAGGAACGAATAGGTATGGAATAGAAAGATTCCAACCCCCCAAGTAAAGAACTGTTACAAATAATGAAGAAACCAATAGATTTAGATATGAAGCAACATAAAATAAACCAAATTTTATACCTGAATATTCGGTTTGATAACCTGCTACTAATTCTTCTTCTGCTTCTGGTAAATCAAAAGGTAATCTCTCACACTCGGCTAGAGAAGAAATTAGAAAAACGATAAACCCTATAGGTTGACGCCACAAATTCCATCCCCCAAAACCATATTTTGATTGCGCTTCAACTATATCAACTGTACTTAAACTGTTAGATAATCATAGTCGACGATAACATCATAGTTCCCGTCGCTATTACAGAACCGTACATGAGATTTTCACCTCATACGGCTCCTCATAGGTCCCAAAGAAATCTAAGGGCCTTTTAACATTATTTCTCGTGATGTGTTTGTAGGATCGATAGAGAATCAAACTCTTATGCTAGGGCCTAGAATTAGACCAACGGAATTCTGTCTGCTAGATTTATAATAAAAAAGTGCTTCTGAATTGATCTCATCTTTTACTTTTAAAATTTTTAAATTTCTTTGTTGGTTAATAACTTTATACTTGAATGAAAAAAGACTTTTTAGAGGAATATCACATAGATATTTTAACCTTTTTCTCATTTTTAATTACGAAAAAGAATTAGACATTGCATTACAATTGTATTTCTTTCGATTTTCTTTCGTTCCGATTCTCCTTTCTCAGAAAAGGGACATTATCCAAAGTAAAAGATTTCTTCGTTCTTGATAGTTATTTACTTAATCGGTGGATAGGAACATACTCTGGATCGAAATCGTGGGGAGTACTTCTTAATCATTTCTACCAACTTAACGCCCCAATTCGAATTACTTTTCTATAAAAAAAATATCCTATTGGATAATTTTCAGAATCTCCATTACTAATCCTTTGTGTATCTTGGTCTTCCTAACCATCCACTCTTTTTTTTTGAATCTCTCATTAGGATAATACATCTATGGTAATAGTATAGTAAAAACCCCATATGATTGATCTTTTGAACCCGCTTCAAGCCAAGATGACTAATCAACTAATCTTGGGGTAAACAGTCTAGACTGCTTATGTTTACTTTCACTTAATTCTTGTACATAGGAAATGCATGTTTACTTTCACTTAATTCTTGTACATAGGAAATGAGATTGAATTCCTTTAACAGCAAATTTTTAAGCCGTTTTATTTCACTCATATAACTATTTGGTTTAATTCATCATTGATGACGTAACTCACAGGCCTATGTATTTAGGACTGTGATGGCATGTTAATGCTGATTGTTTGTTGTTTTCCATTATGCAGTGAAGTTAGTGGTGACAGAGAGGTGCAAAGGACTATGCTTGAATTGCTAAATCAACTTGATGGTTTTAGCAGTGATGATCGGATAAAGGTTCTTATCCGCTTTAATTCTATCATTTGTATTGTTTTTGTCATTCGTTTTCTGGGTGATAAGCTTTGAGAATTTGTAGTGAAGATTCTTATGTTATGTAGGGATTTGAAATTCATAGTAGTAAATCCGTTGGTGATGTTTGGATTGATATGAATTTGAAATCCATCTCTCATTTTGAACTAATTTTTGAGCAATATGGATTGGATTTTGAATCCACTCGGATTTGTGTGATTCATTTCGAATCTTGTATTTCAAATCTTTCGATCCAAACACAACCTATATTGCTAACTGTTATTACTTTATTTGTTGGTTGCAAGTACATTGTGTTCACGTATTGCTTTAGTTTGGATGATGGAAGGGAACTTACATGTATGCTTGCATTCTAATATGTTGGGCTACATTTACTTATTGTGGTCAGGTGATAGCTGCCACAAATCGAGCTGATATCTTAGACCCTGCTTTAATGCGTTCCGGAAGGCTAGATCGTAAAATTGAGTTTCCCCATCCCACTGAGGAAGCAAGGGCTCGCATTTTGCAGGTAGACCCTTCTACTTCAAAACTAACCTACTTTGACACTTTATTCTGGATTTAATGATATATGCTGGTTTTGAATTTGGCTGCTAGCATTTCAATGTTTAGTGATGAGAATCTTTTAATCATACATGCCAACTTATGTGAATCGTCTTTTATTGTAGATCCACTCTAGAAAGATGAACGTTCATCCAGATGTCAACTTTGAGGAGCTTGCTCGATCAACAGATGACTTCAATGGGGCACAACTTAAAGCAGTTTGTGTTGAAGCAGGCATGTTAGCACTTCGCCGTGATGCCACTGAGGTCTCTCTTTCTATCTCTCTCTATGTGTGTTTGGTTATGTGAATAAATATCTTAATTTCCTTGTTAGGAAATAATATTTTCCGAAGTTTAAAAGTTGTGGAGCCCTATAAGCATAAATGAGAAATTATTGGTTAATACCACTTTCACATAAAAAAAAAGGTTTTTTTTACCCATTTTTCATCTGAAAGACTATAATACCCCAGTGAGTTAAAAAGATGTTTCCTGATCTTTTTAAATTAATTGAAAAGGTATTTTTGTCTGAAAAACAGAAAGTGGTTAAAAACATCGTTCCTTATAGTTGTGGTAGAAAACATCTTTACTATATGTAAGTGGATAGAGAATCCTCTGAACTCTTGATAGATTCTCTTTAACCTTTGACACAGAAATTAGTACCGAAATAAATACATTTGGGGTTTGCTTGTCGACAAAATCCTCTCCGAGTCTCTATCTTTCTCAATGATGTGGTTTTGTAAATTAAAGGAGGCATAAATTATGGATCATCCTGTGTTTTTTTCAGGTGAACCATGAAGATTTCAATGAAGGCATCATTCAAGTTCAAGCTAAAAAGAAAGCCAGCTTAAATTACTACGCATAGGTTTGTTGATGCACAAACTAGTTTCCTTCTTGAAAATATTCTCTACGAAATTATCTATTCCTCATTTTCTTTCCCAGTAACAACTTTCCTAACTGGGGTTATTCCGTGCAAATTTCTGTTGGTCACAATTTAATCGCTTCGTTATATCATGTGGACAACATCTTTGGAAGAACTGATTTACTATGCTATATATATATATCACTGGTTATTTATCTCCCTCTTTGGACCAAACGCCTCGATTCATGTTTGGACGCTCTTGGTTGGTTGAACGTGTTCGTATTTGTTAGACTACCAAAAATGACCTTTTGGTATGTGTTTTAGTATTTTTCTAATGACGATAAATATATTTTTTTAGCTACATATATATAAAACTCAATTAATATATTGAAATATATATTTTTGTAAATAAAATATACTTGCATATAATTTAAAATTTAACAATTTTCTCAAAATATTCAATTTCCCTTTCTATATACTTCTTATTACATCTCAATTCATAACCACCTCCATTAAATTAACATCATCAAACCAACATCCATTGTCACACTTTTATAAATAAATAATTCAACCAACAACTTAATTATATGCCAAACATAATTGCAATTCCAAACTTTGAATAATAATCTAGTCCAACACTAATATAATAGCAATTCTGACATTCTACTATCATCTCATTTCAAGGAAAAAAAACAATTGTAGCACCTAAATGCATTCCAATATCTCAGAACCAACTTTTTTATGGAGTGAGTGGGATAAACTAACTACTAATACATGATCATGGATAGAATCTTGAAGCAGAAAAATATAAATAAATTAAACCAAAACAATGCTAAAACTCACAACTGAGTTTTCTCCATTTCTGATCATTGAGAAATCAAAATCTGCAAAAACTACATTGCAAGAATTAAAATGTTTGTTTCTCTCCCGTTTACACCAGCCATCTTATATATTTGATTAAACCATATAAAATAGAAAGAAAAAAAAATTCGCTGGTGGTGCTGGCTCTTCGCTCTGAACGCAAATGAAGATCAGAAACTACTTAAATTGAGAAAGATGTTCGAGTTGAAGTCAAGAAAACATGTGCAAATCAATGCTAAAACATTCATATGCATGTATACAAAAGCCATTGATATTTTTCTCATATTCACGATTTCTTGAATTTATCAATTCAATCGTTTAATTCACTCCAACAAAAAGAAATGGAAAAAAAAAAAAAAAAGAATTGTGTGATCGAGAGAGATTGCCGAGAAACTACAAATGGAAATTTGATAGTATAGACGAAATGGAAAACTTGTTAATCATGAAGTTATAGAGGAAGTTATGGAAGAGAAGATAACTTAAAATTAGAGAAATTAATGAGGAGAGATCGGTAGAATGAAAATTAAATTCGAGCGATAACTGTTTTTTTTTAATAGATGGATTATTGCACGATTTCGCATTAACAAACAAACAAGTCTTCAATTAAATAGAAAACCTGATTCGAGCTCTAAGTATGGAGTAATAAAATTTGGCAATTAAACTGAGAGAGATTATCAACAATCGAAATTGTTATTTCAATTATGAGTCAAGATTTAAGTTCTTCGTTTGAGCTGAGTATCCACAACCACTTAGAGAGAGAATAATAATAATTTACATTTGTAATTTGATAAGTTAAATAATTAAATGTTTCTTATAAACTTCAAATTTCAACGTCAAGAAATTGGTGATAAGGTTTTGATAATAGAATGTCCATTGTCCCAAGACACGAATAATTATTAAAATTTTAAAATGTTATATACTTAATGAAAACTTAAAAAATTATAAATTGTGAAAAATAAAATAGAGATACAACCCATGGGCTATTCTATGATAGGTTTGAAAGAAATATATGGCCAAGTGTTCCATGCACAAAAAATAAAAGGAAAAGAAGCGTGCTTTGAGTTGTAATCTTTTTGTTTTAAGATCAATATAGAAATCCCTTCCCTTGTTTTCCTGTGGACGTAGGCTTTGTATGCCGAACCACGTAAACATTTTGAGTGTTGTTTGATTTGTGCTGTGTTTGTCTGAGTTGAGTTCAGATCTTGCAAGCTTGGAAACTTGTGTCCACAAGGTGTTTGTGAAAATTCACCTTTGAGGGTTGATAGTATTTTAATTTTTGAAGACAAGTTAAACTTTCAATATTATGAGGCAAGTTTGTATTAGGATGAAGATGCCTTAAGTTGATCAACTACTGCACAGTGCATAATGCTTTGCTCTTGATAGACAACACCGATCGAAATCCTGTGTCCGGCAAACATCATTTTGGCTACCAATATAGAGAAAATTCATTGTAATATATATATAGCTTGAAAATAGATATGAATTCAATGACGGATTCCTCACAGATCCAACCTCAATGTAAAAGTATAACAACAAGAGAGGTGCAAATTACTAACAATTAGAGTTGAAATCGAGTTTCATAAGGAAACCAACATCAGATTCATGTCAATTGAAATGAAACCAAGATCTTACACATTACAAGAATACCAAAAATAAAGAAAAAAAATAGTGTAATTATCCTACAAGAGGATTCATAATTGAAAGGCAACATCAGTAGCACCGATGGGAGATGGTAATGGTGGGTTCAACCAAAGAAGTATAGTCCAAGCTTTCAAGAGAAAGTAGATGGAATGATATTGTCGTTGGAGCCTACTTCAAACGTACATAGGTCTCTATTGATCAAGAAAAGCAAACACCGTATAAGAGAGACAAACAGATATAGAAAGTTGTCTTAATTTCCATTCCAATTTATTTATCCAGAAATTAGAGGTGCAAGAAACCAGCTGGAATTTTCTCTATTGTTGCACATCATGATGCCTTCTATCATTTGTGGAATTAATTGTTCATTCTACTAAATTATATCTTATGTTAAGTGCGACTTTTATACAAAAATATTTCTTGTATTTCTAAATTTTATAGGTAAAACACGAGCATAGCAAGTACTCAACGAGCGTACTCTTGGATACATAACTTCTCCAAATTAAGACCAACTTAGTTAACTCTCTCACTTTCATGAATCCTCTAAGTACCATTGTATTTAGATCAAGGCGTTAGTAGAGTTGTATCTCAATAAATGATTGCCTTACCATATGTGCAGACACAGATGCCTAACAAAACAACAATATCACTACTCAAATCTTATATATCTCAAACTAAAATCAATTCGCAAATTAAGTTATGGTATCAACAACCTATGTCACGCCCCGTTTTATTTCTTAAAAATATCAGAGTTTTCTTTGTGAGCGTGCAGGAAGAAAATGAAAGAGACATACATTTTAAAACAATAACATACGATTTTACGTATACAAATCCTCGGCGTCTAGCCGAAATAAAACATTTAAACATAGCAGCGGAACATCATACAGGATCCATAAAGAAAAGAAGAAGAGTTATCTTTTACAAACGTGAAATATTAACAACATTGTTTCGACATCAAGTTTTAGAAGCAAAAAGAGGAAACTTGATTTAGTACCACCTTCTCTACACATCTTAATTCTCGTCACTTCCTGTAATGTGAAAACACATGGGGGGTGAGTGCGTTGAATACACTCGTGGGAGTAATTTCGTATATCAAAGTTCATTAAGCAATTAAGTCATTTTAACATTTACGAATACAACAATTAGACACAACACATATAATGCATAGCATATAATTTAAGAACACACAGCTCTAAGAGCACTCAGCTCTAAACAGGTGCGGGAGCAGCCCATCTTATCCTATAAACGGTTTTTAATACAATTGGTGCTTTTCAAGGGCCACCAGTCCGTTGGTGCTTTTTACGGGCCACCAGTCCATCCCTAACGTATACGTGGACTTCCGTCCTCATTTATCATATTCATAATGTATGCATGTACATAGTAATCACAACATATAATCACAGCACGTAGAGTTCGACAGTTCATATATCAAATATGGTAAACAATAAACATATAGAGTGTGTTTGGTTTGATGGGTGGGATAGTTAAAATTGATAGGTTATGGTGGGTTAGTACTGTTCATAAAGTTTTGATGTGATGTTATCTATATGTTTGGATTGAAGGTTGAATAATAGGTTTAACTTAATTTATATGTTTGGATTGAGTGTTTGTGTTTTTTTCAAATTATTTATTTTAACTAGTTTTTGTTTAGTTGATGGGTTAACAAGACATATCATAAAATATGTCAATTTTACCCTCAATCATTTGTAGAAGTCCATTTTAGAAGAATTATCAATATTAAAAGCTAGTTTATATATATATTTTTATTTGAACATAACAAATTTAATTTCGAAAGATACTCACTTAAAAGTTGAAATATAAGTATGGTTTGATACAATAAATAATTTAATATAATGTATGATTCAATGTTCATTCAAACCAAGATTTACTCAAATTCAAATTTTATAAAAAGATAAAAAGAGAGATTGTTTTTGAATAAAATTAGAAAAGAGAGAGCGCCTAAAAAACTTCATTCATTTATATAAAGTAATAATATTACCACAAATGTAAATATAGTAATATTCATCTTTAATCCAAAAAAAAAAATCTTCATCATTTAGTTCTTCAAAGAATAGTTAAAATTTTATATTTTATTGAGAGAAAGAATAATTAAAATATTCTTAATGCATAATTAAAATTTAATATTTTAGAGGATTGATATTATATTTAATTGTTTTTTTAAATCAATTCGTATTATTATATAAGAAAAAGGAACAGTACTACTTTAAAATTAAAATTAAATATAATAAACAAACACTAATGAAATAAATTATATAAATAAGAATAAATTTACGTGAAATTTGTTTCCTTGGCTTCTGCATATATTAATCTCCACCAATGAATTATGTGAGATGAGAAATATATTTTGGTATTTTAGTAATTTAATGAACTTTGGGCTTTTGAATCTCAATAGTGCATATTGAGGGGTAATTTGGATTTTTTGCATTCAAGTCACTATAGATGCTATTGAGGGTTAAATAAACCCACCATATTTGGTGGGTTAATTTAACCCACTAAACCCACTCTAAACCCACAAATAAACATGGACCTATTTTTAACCCGGGCTACTAACACAAAAACCAAACAAAGGTTTGTGTGGGTTAAAAACCCCTAAACCAATCCAAACCCCTAAACCAAACACACCCATAGAGATTATAAGTTACCCCTACCTTATTCGATGGTAACTGCGTGAGTTGTCAAAGTATCAAGATTTTAAGAGTATTGATCCGACTGTAAGCCTACACATGTAAACAAGGGGTTCTTAGATCCATAATACGTTAATTACATATATATAAATATATAAACTCTCTCTCGAAGAAACGATAGGGAAAAACGAGACGGAACGAAAGATCTAAAGATCAAGGATGAAGAAACGAGTGTGGAAGGTTAAACAAGTGATCTCAAGATGAAGAGGAAAAGATTAAGGTTGCAACGGTAGAAGAACGGAATTAATCAGAGTTAAAACAAGCTCAAACTGAGCGTTTTAAGGCATAAGGGCGTTTTCGTAATTTTTGAAAAAGAGTTGACTTTGACCAGGACCCTCGACTCACGGCCGACGACATCCCATCACCGGCGACACAATGCGTACACACAAACGACGGCACGTACACGACGTGCACAACAGACCCAGCGCCGTGCGCATAGCGACTCGTCGCTCACTCGCGCGCGCACCATACTCGTCATCCGCCCCCGTGCGTGCGGCTCCCGTCGCATGCACAGCGCACGCAGTACCCGTCCCGGCGCGCGTATCGCACGCCCAGTGCCTCCGTCGCGCGAACCAGTGCGCACCAGCGCCCAGAAACACTACAACAACGACGACGCCGCCCTGCGCCGCCTCCTGGTGGCACCGGCCGCCACCACCACCACGGCCACAGCGGCGCTGCCCAGCGCCACAACACACTCACACACACCTCCACTGCCGGTTCCGGCGGGGCACCACCCCCCAAACACGACACACACCACGCACGACGACTACAGGAGGTCTAGCGAGACTAAGGGAGAGAGGAGGAAGAAACGGGGAGAGAGAAAGAGGGTTTGCCGGAGTTTGACCGACCATTTCCCGACGAACGAGCCGTCGAAACTTAAAACCAAGCCCGGATCTGGAACGGGCTCATCGAAATCTATAAGAGGGGTGAAAATCGACCTAAGCCAAGAAGGAAGCAAAAATATTCTGGCACCGGCAGCGGTAGCCGGAAAACCAGAAGAGAGGGGAGAGAGATGAGATATCTTACTTTTTCGATTTCACATTTGAATAATTACTTTTACGATTCATTTCGTATTATTTATAATCTTTTTTGAAAAATCTTACTATTCATAAAAAAATCTTACTTTCACTATTCACCGTAATATCTTGGATTTACTATTCACCAAAATATCTTGGATTTTACTATTCATCAAAATATATTTACTTTTCGATCTTTCGTATACGTCGTATTCACCATTTTCATCGTCATTTGAGCTACGAGCCTCCAATTGACCTTAAATTCGTTTCTATCTTCTCATTTTTAAATACGCATCTTATGATAAAATTATAATCTATGTTTCTCGATTAAATTATACCTTCATTTAATTAAACATGCATTTTATCGTTTTTCTAAAACGCACATAATTAAATCAAACAATTATGGGTTTAATTATTTAATTAATCAATTATGTGTCATTTTGTCCTCTGCGCTACAACCCACAATTAGCTTACCATGTTGAAAATCACCCTACTTTCAAATCTTCAAAGCACTCCAACTTGTCTACAAACATCAACAAGTAGTCATTAATTCATTGCAAGAAAAGATTGAAAGCGAATTGTGCATGTATAGGATTGAAAGCTAAATTCCCATCAAATTCATAGCCTTAAAACCAGAAAAGGCTAAATGTTTCATCAAAATACAAAATCCAAACATAAGGATTGCATAAATAAAGTGGAAGAACAAGTATATCTCAAATTTGTCTTTGAAGCATTTAATGTTTAAAATAAGATCCCAACTTCACATAAGAAAAAAAAAGGACTATAAACAGAGGAAGCAGCAGCCCAAGCACAACATTATACTCACAAGAGCAATGTGATTGTAAAATTTTAAGGAAAAAAAACCCTAAATTAGTGAAATGCTTAAAATCATGTAACGATACGTTATTAAAGGAGAGGAAATTCACCAAAATCAAAGAAACAAGTTTGTAATTAAAAACAAAACCTGATTCGAGTTCTGGAATACAGTTGTTAAAATTGGCAATTAAAGCGAGAGAGATTTAATATTACCAAAAATTTGAAGTTGTTATTCCAATTATGAGTGAAGATCTAAGTTCTTCCTTTTGAGCTGACTATCCATTTATTTATTCCTAATTGGGCGTTTTAATTTTTTTTAATTAATAAATTATTTTACTGAATTTTTTTTTTTTTGGTTGTGAAGACTAATATAACAATGTTGGTGATTTAAGTTTTGAAGATTTGAAATTCTAAAAGTATTTTTTTTACCTAAAATGAAATAGAAAAACACATAATAGATTATGATAATTATTACGAATTGATTTTTACTGTTGAATCCAAGATGAGCAAACAAATTAATCAGAAACTTGAGAATAGTAAAAATTAATCGGAAAAAGAAAAGATAATACACTTACCGACCATCCTTTCGAAATGGTCAGCTATCAAACAATAAGTTGGGGATATGGGAGACATCATCAAAGTGTTGTTCAATCCAACTCTTTAGTAATGGATGACAATCTTTAAAATATAATTTAGTTAATTTCTTGAGGCATCGTATGGCTTCCACACTTCTCAACTCTTTGCATCGTAAATATTGTAGAGATGTGAGGTTCCCAAACCATTTTGGCAATTTTTCTATTCTGAAATTCCTCAAATATAAGATAGAAAGAGCATTGAGATGTTGAAGCGAATGGGGAAGAGAGTCTCAATCCTCCATCCCTATCAAGATTAACTCATCGAGTGAATGAGATGCAGCTTGCAAGATTCCATCAACAACATTCTTAGCACTATCACTTGAATCTGAAGCTGTCACCTCAATGGTTAAATCTTGCAAGTTGTGGAAAACAGCAGGGGGTGAGATGAGTTTGGGAACATTCAAGATATGAAGTGTGTTGAGACTAGACATTTTAGGCAGACAATCAATTATACTACTAAATTCATTAAGCTGCTTAAATTGCGTAACTCCAAGTATTGGAGTGAGGGAGCACATGACTCTACCATCGCTTATATATGGTATTGACTTCAGATTGAGCATTTGTATATCTCATTGAGAGAATTGAGGGTGTGCAGACCATCTGGTAACTCTCTCAACTTGCCACACTTCCTTATCTCCAATTTAAAGAGGTTTTGATTGTTAAAAAAAGACCAATTGAGGAGACATTCCATTTAATCAAATTCCTCAAGTATGAGTTGTTGAAGAGAGCCGCATATGTTTGGCAATTCCTTATCACATGGGAATTGACTTGGGACAATCCTCAACTGTTTGCAGTCTCGAATTTCCAAGTATTCAAGACAAGGAAATACCTTTATTTCATGTGGATGATCGTCAACTGCACTTGGTAATTCTATTTATATCCACTCTATCAATTTCGGCATTTTTGACAACTTTAGTCATTTAAGCATGGGAAAGACCACAATTGTCTCCTTGCAGCTACTATCCTTGAATGAAGAATGTATGGATTTCACATTCTTCAGATTAGACAAAGACAGAGATTTGAGATGTGGCAAGTGCCCCATCATTGGGATTTCTTCATATTCATAGCAATTTACTAGTGACACCTCCATCAAATTATTAAGTCCTTCCACCATATTCGATGGAAATGTTGTGCCTTTGAATCCAATTATCTCTAACCTCTTCAGATCTGGATGAGGTCGGAGACCTTCCAACACATTTTCATCATTTATTTCACCTTCTCTACACATACTCCACTCCAACACTAAGTTGAATATAATTGGGTTCTCGAATAAACGTGCACTCTCAACCTCTTGTCAATCTGCACATTTTCAAGATTTCAAATATGCAACTTACCTTGGAGGTCTTTCAACTTTCCAAGCTCTCCAATCCCTTGGTCCTCTTCCTTGCCCACATGATAGTATTCTAGTGTTTGAAGACAAGTTAAGCTTCTAATATTAGGAGGCAAACATGTATTAGCTACAAGGTGAAAATGCCTTGATCAAGTATTGTACTGTACTTGGAAGCTTCCTTATGATATAATTTCCTGCTCTTAGTGTTTGCAAATGATAAAGATCACCAATCGAGTCCCGTAGATATTGAATATTTGTAGGAGAAACATCAAGATATCTCAAATGTATTAGCTCACTAATTTAACTCGGCAACTCCTCAACTGGATATTCCATCAAAGTTAAACTATGTAGACCTTTGAAGTTGAAAAACATGGTATCAGAGAGTACTTCACCCCAGTAGAATAACATACGCCACCGTTCTTTTGGGATAGAACTTGATTCGTCTCCACCATTCTCGCTACCAATATATTGAACTTGATAGATGCCATTTGAAACAATACATGCTAGATCATGCACAAGATCGTGCATGCTACAATATGTTATGTTGGCATATTCATCTCACTCTATAACTTGTAACAAGGAATTCTGAACAAGAAAGTATAAATATTTATTGCCCTCAATCTCCATACCTCTTTGAGGATCAATTTGAAGAAATCCTTGTGCCATCCAAAGCTCAATTAGTTCTTGCTTGTTGATCACTTCACCTTTGGGGAAAATTGAACAATAGGCAAAACACCTTTTGAGTGATGGTGAAGACAAATGATCAAAGCTCAATCTTAATATCTTTGTGATGTCATTGTCATCAACTTGAAGATTTGAAAGTCGGTCTTGAGCAATTGAGATACACTCATCTTTGGGTGTACGTTGTAGCAGTCCTCCGACTACATTGGCAGCCAATGACAGACCTTGACATCTTTTTGCAAAACTATTTCCAACTCGCTCAAACCCAAATGGAATATCTTCTTCTTTACTCAAAGCTTTTTGTTTGATTATGGACCAACAATCATCATCTCATAAGACATTCAAGTTATGGATACCAAGTGTACGAACAATCGAAGCAACCTATTTGCTCCTCGTCATAACGATGATGAAATTTCCCTTGGTAGAAGTAAGTCCTGACAGGGAATTTTCAAAATTTTCCCACATCTGCACATCTTCATTCCAAATATCATCAAGAACAAGGATATATGTTTTGTCTTCCAATTCATTTCGTATATTTTCTAAAAGAACCTCCACATCGAAATTTTTAGAAACATGAATCCAAATTTGCCTTTTGAAGTGGGTCTTAATTCTTTCATGATTGAAGACTTTGCGAGTCAATGTCGTCTTCCCGAGTCCACCCATCCCGACAATGGGAAGAACATACAAGGTGATGCAACACACTCCCTTACGCACACTCAAATATTCACTTCACACATAGTTCGTAGAATATGAGATTGAAGAAAATAATGTATTATGGAATATTATTGAAATATGAAATAAGATCACTAGCAAAACAGGAATGATTTTCCTGTCTTAAGGCTCTAGCTGTAAATCCCAAATTCCCAAAGATAATCTAATGACAATAGGAAGCATATTAAATACTAATTAAATGGGCTTAGTCATGACAAGCCCATGACTTAAGCCTAATGAAGAACACTCTTAAATGACTACATCGGCATGCCTCTGTCACTGCATCAATTATGTTCTTGCTTCGCCTCGTATAAACCTGATCTCCATCAATTCCCTCCCGGTTGAGAACAACCTTGTCCACAAGGTGGAAATGCTGAAACTAAGTACGAAATTGTATCTCGTCCACCCATGTTGCATCGTCCACTGGTTGATCCTTCCAAGTCACCAGAACTTAGCGCACGCGATCATCTCCTCTCCACACTTCACGACGGTGTGTTACTGTCTCCGGCTCAAACGCAGGGGCATCAAGTAGAAAATCTGCTGGGAAATTGGGTGCAGAAGAGTGTCCACCGATCACTGCCTTCAACTGCGAAACGTGGAACACCGGGTGGACTCGTGAAGCCGGAGGATGGGCGAGTTTATAGGCAGCTAGCCCCACTTTCTCCAACACTGTAAACGGCCCAAAGAAACGAGATGCTAGTTTTACATTGAGCTTGCGGAAGAGAGTAGCTTGGCGATACGGGTGAAATTTCAAAAACACACGATCTCCCACTTCGTAACTCACATCGCGACGATGTTTATTAGCCATTTTCACCATATGCGACTGAGCTCACTCCAAATGGTGACGCAGTTGCTCCAATATAATGTTTCGATTTATCAAGTCGTCTACCACAGCCTTAACTTGTACCTCCCCAGGTAAAAACTTAGATAGAGACGAGGGCGGTCGCCCATAGACTGCTGCGAAAGGAGTCGTACCGGTTGCAGAATGAAAAACTGGTATTAAAACAATATTCTGCCCAAGCCAACCATTGGGCCCATTATCGGGGGTGATCCGAAACAAAACAGCGCAAATAAGTTTCAAGGCATCGATTCATTACCTCAGATTGCCTGTCGGTTTCCGGATAATACGCTGAGCTCATCTTCAGTTTGGTTCCTAACATCCAAAATAACTCCTTCCAAAAAGAGCTGAGGAAGATGGGGTTGCGATCTGACACAATAGAACACGGAACCCCGTGGAGGCGAACAATCTCTCTAGCAAAGCAATCTGCCACTTACCTTGCTGAAAATGGATGTTGCAGTCCGATGAAATGAGCATACTTAGTTAGCCAGTCGACCACCACAAGTATGCAATCGAAGTGGTTGGAACGGGGCAGACCAGAGATGAAGTCCAAACTAATATCCTCCTATACGCGATCGGGAATCAGTAGTGGCTGAAAAAGACTAGCAGGTGTGCATGCGTCGTATTTATTCTGTTGGCACGTCAAACATTCCGCTACAAATTGGGTCACCTGCCTTAGCATTCCGGGCCAGTACACATTGGCTGCTAAGCGACGATAAGTGCGAAAGACACCCGCATGACCACCGGTGGGAGTGGCGTGAAACTCGGTCATCAACCTACGGATCAAAGGTGAGGATGGAGGGACCACCAAACGATTCTTGAAGTACAAGACCCCATTACAGAGTAAAAATGGACGAGCCACCGGACGACCAGCCTCTAGTTCACGTATTATTGGCCCGAATGCATCATCATTTCACACAGAATCTTGTAACTCGGACCAATCTGCCCACTGTGGAAGTGTTAACGCCCTTATCTCCGGCTCTGAATCACGATGGGACAGGACATCGGCTGCTCGATTTGAGGCCCCTGGTTTGTATTCAATTGCAAAATCAAATCCCAACAATTTTACCACCCAAAACTGGTGTTGGGGACTGAATCGGTTGACTTAGAAGATGGCGCAAGCTATGGTGGTCCGTTCACACCACGAACCGGCAACCCATCAAATATTGCCTCCAATGTTGCACGGCTAATACAAGATCCATGAGTTCCTTTTCATAAGTGGATTTCGCTGCATTCCCAAGTGACAAGGATTTGCTAAAATAGGCAAGTGGCTTGCCTTCTTGCATCAGTACCGCACCTATGCCCTAACCAAACGCGTCGCATTCTACGCAAAACATTAGTGCAAAATTGGGCATAGCTAGAACCGGGACAGAGTTGATGGCATGCTGTAAAGCCTGAAACGTTGCCTGAGCTTCGTCCGTCCATAGAAAATTACCCAATGCCTCATTTCGTAATAATTGAGTAAGGGGTTGGGCAAGCGTAGCGTACCTATGAATAAACCGACGATAATAGTCTGTCAAGCCTAGGAATCCCCGAACACCCTTAACAAAATTTGGCGTCGGACACTGTAGAACAGCCGACACTTTACCTGGATCCATTGATACCCCGTCACCGGATACCACATGTCCCAAGTATTCAATCGACCTCTGAGCCCAAGAGCATTTTTTTGGATTGATCACATAACTCTCAGAAGCTAACAAAGCCACTACCTCTCGTAGATACTGCATATGAGAATCCCAAGTAGTGCTATAGATTAATATATCGTCAAAGAAAACGAGCACGAACTTACGTAGGAGAAGCGAAAACAAGTCGTTCATGGCCACATGAAAAATGGCTGGAGCATTCATCAACCCGAACGACATCACAACGAATTCGTAATGGCCAGAATGTGTGCGGAACCCGGTCTTAGAAATGTCCTTTTTGGCAATACGTATCTGGTGATATCCTGCTCGTAGGTCCAAATGAGTAAACCACGATGCACCATGAAGCTCGTCCAATAACTCCTGAATTATGGGTATCAGATACTTATCTGGAATTATGCATTTATTGAGCTCTCTATAGTCAACACAGAAGCGCCAGCTGTCATCCTTCTTCTTCACCAACAACACCGGGCTCGAATATGGGCCTGGCTGGGCTGGATGAGGCCCACGGATAACATGTCGGCCACCAAGCGTTCAATTTCATCTTTCTGCGTAGGGCTGTACCTATATGGTCGAATAGAGACCGGAGCTGACCCCGGAACTAAGGTGATGCGGAGGCAGACCTGTAGGGGCTGTGAAGACCTGCGAGTCAACTGATTGTGGATCTATTTGTAAGGATGCCCATACAACCCAACACTCACTCACTTCCGTGAGCTTGGCACAACTGATGGCTGAGATTTCCCGGCGTTCAAGAGCTGGATTACCCTTCAAACATATCGGTTCTCCATCCCAAATGAATTCCATAGTGAGCCGTGCCCAGTTGGTGCGCACCTCTCCCAACGATGCAAGCCACGACACACCTAAAATCACATCAATTTGACCAAGGGAAAATATAAAGCATGTCGCCTCAAATTGTTTACCGGCTAGCATAATGGGTACCTGAGGGCAAATGTCGTGCGTCGAGACTCGTTGGCCATTGCCCAAGTGAACCGGAACACGTGAAGTCACGTCAATGAGAATAAATAGTTTGCGTGCCACACGATCCGAGATGAAGCAGTTCGTAGCGCCACTGTCAATCATAATCGTCACATGTTCACTCCCCACTTTGCCACTCAATTTCATTGTTTGAGGGCCATCAAAGCCCCCTACTGCAAGGTGTGACAGCTCCACGCTTTGAAGTTGAGGATCAGACTGCCCCTGGACGTCTTCGACTGGAGTGGTGGATTCATGTCCCACTCCGACTCCTCAGTATCCGATGCATCCACTAATAAAACCCGTAAAGAACGGTTTTGACACCTATGCAAGGGAGAGTATGGCTCCCGACATTTAAATCACAAACCCTTAGCTCAGAGATCAGCGTACTTCTGGTTGGATAAGTTGCGTACCCCCGAAAAGTGAGAATTTGCTGAGGAACCCATCGATTCTGTAGGTTTTGCCAAGAACGATCTCGATGGCCGGTTGGAAGGCCGATCCGGTAGCCCCGTCGAGACAGCAATGGGTATAGACGGTACTCCCCACCGATCCCATAGGCGGATGAGAGCCCCCTGAATAAGACGGTCGCTGGTGGAGCACGGTATGTATGATTTAAAGGCCTGCAACTTGCGCTCAATTTCTCTCGCGAGGTGTATTGTGGAGAAAATATCGACTGCATCCTTCGAACGGATACGATAACGGATCTCCTCCCGAAGCCCGTGGAGGAACAAGCCCAATCAATAAGTATTGTCCAATCCCGGAACATGGGAGATTCAGGTGATGAATTCATCGATATAGACATCGACAGAAGAAGTTTAGCGGGTGTTTGCTAAGGACTCAAATGGATTCGCCATGGGGTCATCGTCGTACCGATGCAGCAGTTCCAATGTTAATTTCGTCCAAGTCAAGTTTGGAAAACGACACATCACCCATTGGAGCCAATGAAGTGCTGAACCTTCCATGACGACGACGACAATTCAACCCGAGCCGTATCCGCTGTGTTGTGGACCCAGAAGTATTGCTCCACGTGCGAGATCCATGAGACGGGATCCTCCCCCCGAAAGGTAGAGAAGTCGACCTTAGTGAATGTCGGAGACACCACCGTTGGTGGTGGAATTGCAGGCGTAGGAGTCGATGCGGAATCCTGACTTGCAGACGACTCCGGGACTGCGGAGGACTTGCTCGCTAGGAGCTGACGCAGGAGTGCCTGTGTTTCTAGATGCTGGGCACGAGTCTCTGCGGCATAGGTATTCAAAGTGTCCAAGGCTTTCTCGACGGACTGCATACGAGATTCGAGATCCTCGAATCGAGACTCCGAACGCGTCATGGTGAAGAGATCGAGCAACGGTAGGGTCGGACCAATTGATGCAACACACTCCCTTACGCACACTCAAATATTGAACTCACACACTTCACACATAGTTCGTAGAATATGAGATTGAAGAAGATAATGTATTATGGAATATTATTGAAATATGGAATAAGATCACTAACAAAACATGAATGATTTTCCTGTCCTAAGGCTCTAGCCGTAAATCCCAAATTCCCAAAGATAATCTAATGACAATAGGAAGCATATTAAATACTAATTAAATGGGCTTAGTCATGACAAGCCCATGACTTAAGCCTAATGAAGAACACTCTTAAATGACTACATCCTCATGCCTCTGTCACTGCAGCAATTATGTTCTTGTTTCGCCTCGTGTAAACCTGATCTCCATCAGAATGGAGTGTATTGAATGGGTCACAAAAATTGAATGATCCACCCTTGTACATGGTCATAACAGCTGTAAATTATAGCAAGGGGAAATGAGAAATATTACCTTTTGAGGTGTGGCATATTTACCTAGTAATTCAGTTAGCTGAGTTGAGTTTGTAAATTACAAATTCTCACTAGCCCTTTGTTTATATTTTGCATATTGCAAGTGTTGAAAACTATATCTATATATTTATACGTGTTGAAAACTATATCTATATATTTATACATCTATATATGTGTATGTGCGACAAAAAATCATGTAAGACGGTCTCACGGATAGTTACCGTGAGACGGAGCTCCATCACTCACAAACAACATGTGAATTGTATGGTTTGGATTGTGGGTGATTGAGTTGTAGGTTGACATGTCTCACGCAATGCAATAAAAATTCGTGAGATGGTTTCACGTGAGATGCAATACAACTTAGTTATGATTGAACTTCTAACTGTTGGAAATTTTGAGTACATGGTGGAAATTACTTTGAAGAGTTGTTTGAAAAATGTTTTCTTAAATAATGATTTTGTCAAATAAGTTCTATGTTTATGCTTAACAAAATATAATTACCAGGCTTATTACATATTTAATGGACTTAAGGTTATGTTTAATCATAAGACCTAAAATAGTTACCAGGCAAAGCCTAAAACTTAAGTTATAAGCTCGCTAGCATAACAATAATTTTATAATTTATTTAATATCCATATCTTAAAATTTGCGGATATTACATTGTACACCTTTGAGAAGTATTCATGTTACATAATTCAAATGACACAATGATAGACAAATGTTACATATGAACGTGTTATGATGGAGATAAAAATTTCATTTTAAAAGGGGTCTAACTAAAAATATTATAAAAATAAAATGATCTAAATAAATAGATAATTACAAAATATTAACTGAATTGCATTAATATTCGAAAAGGAAAAACTAAATACATTGGTGATCGCACCATAATATTTTTTTAAAATTAATTTATGTATTTTAAATCATTGAACAATATCTTGATCGCTAATCTTTTGAAATACAAATGTTAGACAAATGTTACACATGAACGTGTTGTGATGGAGATAAAATTTTCATTTTAAAGAGGTCTCTAACTAAAAATATTTTTAAAAAATGATTTAAATAAATAGATAATTTCAAAATACTAACTTAATTACACTAATATTCGAAAATGAAAAACTAAACACATTACACCATAATATTCTTTTTTATTTATGTATTTTAAATCATTGAATAATGTCTTGATAGCTAATCAATTTAACTACATCATCTGTTGATTTATGTTACTAAACAACTATTCAATTAGTCCTTCAAATTACACTAATTCTTTTCTTTGTAGAATATGTGATCGTTGATGGGTGATTCTCAATTTTTTTCTCATGAGATGTAATATGAGAAATTCAAACTGGATTATAATCTCTAACACGTGAATTGCTCAAGCCCTTCGTGGATCATTTTTATCATTCTCCCCTATATATTTAAAACATTGATATACAAAGAAATAAGTACATCAAGTTAGATGGTAGTATAATGAGAACTCCAATGTGTATCTCGAAGTCTCTTCATTCATTTTCTAATTTAATTATTTTTTACTTTCGGTTTCATTATTTGCCATCTATTTAATGATCGCCATTTGTTGTCTTGAAGCATATCTTGAAACTTATAAGATCACCAACAAAATTAAATAAATGTCTAACCATATAAAAAGAAAAAAAAATCAGTTATTCATTAGCAATGTAGGCGAACCAAACTATTAGCAAATTATTTTGATTTTGACACGAAAAAATTTGGTTTGAGATCAACTGTTAAGTTTAACAAACTAAGATTGAGATCAATTTCAAGGTCGAGAATTTTATCGAGTTGAACTCGAATTTAATAGTATTCGATTGTTATCTCCCTAAAATTATTTTCGGGGTGAATGAAATGGAAAGATAAATTGTTAAAAAACAAAACTACCCATTTATATATTCATGAGCTTATTCTTGCATTCAAGTCACATGACTTTTTATAAAAAAAGTATATATATTACTTTAATAATTGATTATAATAAAAATCAATACATATGCATATATTTTATTGGGTAAAAAATGATTTCCCATCCCAACTATGCCCGATTTTACACTTTCTGGTAAAAACTTTAAAATGTGGCACCGTACTGACTGAACTTTGCGTGATTTACAATCTATGGTATTCCGATCATTTTTTCCGGCCAACACACACACGTGCTTGACACATGATTTCATTAAGGACATTTATGTCTTTTTAAAGTTTATACCAGAAAGTGTAAAATCGGGCATAGTTCAGATGAGAAATCGTTTTTTACCCTTTTATTTATTATACACTTTATATTAATTTTTTTTTTGAATTATGTTAAATATATGTAATGTGTACTACATGATTTATTTGAAAGGGAATAAATGAATTAATATACTAATATATGATATTCATAACTATATTCTGGCTTGAAAAACTATAAAAATGTAATATATTTGGGCCCAAATCTTAACTCACAAGTTTGGTTTCCCAATTGTGAGCTCACATTGGGTGGCCTAATTAGTGTTCGATGAGTTTTCTAATGTTGATCTATCTTATAAAATTATATTCAATCAGCGATTCAATTCATTTATTTTTTCCAAATTCATTCCATATTCTATGAATTCATATTAAATATAATAAGTCTGAAATAAACACAACATACATAATAAACAAAAAAATACATATTATATAATAAGTTTGAAACAAACACAAAATACAAACAGTAAACAAAAAAAAAAGTATTTTCCCAATTCATATTATATGTATTTTTTTGTTTATTATTTGTATTTTGTGTTTATTTCAAACTTATTATATTCAATATGAACTCATAGAATATGGGATGAATTTGGACAAAATAAATGAATTAAATCGTTGATTGAATATAATTTTATAAGATGGATCAACATTAGAAAACTCATCGAACACTAGTTAGGCCACCCAATGTGAGCTCACAATTGGGAAACCAAACTTGAGAGTTAAGATTTGGGCCCAAATATATTACATTTTTATAGTTTTTACAAGTCAGAATATCGTTATGAATATCATATATTAGTATATTAATTCATTTATTCCCTTTCAAATAAATCATGTAGTACACATTACATATATTTAACATAATTCAAAAAAAAAAATTAATATAAAGTGTATAATAAATAAAAGGGTAAAAAACGATTTCTCATTTGAACTATGCCCGATTTTACACTTTCTGGTATAAACTTTAAAAAGGCATAAATGTCCTTAATGAAATCATGTGCCGAGCACGTGTGTGTGTTGGCCGGAAAAAATGATCGGAATACCGTAGATTGTAAATTGTGCAAAGTTCAGTCAGTACGGTGCAACATTTTAAAGTTTTTACTAGAAAATGTAAAATTGGGTATAGTTGAGATGAGAAATCGTTTTTTACCCTATTTTATTTATACAATCGAGTTTGAGTTTGGTTGTATGTTTAACGAGCTCAAATTAGAAGTAAATTTGTTTAATATATCAAACAAGCTATATATGGATGAAGCTTTAACCATTCGTGAGATCGATAAACTTTTAACTATCAAAGTTCAAATAATCTAACTCGAATCGAGCTCGAGCCTATACATCATTAAAACCAATTAATGTTATGTGACTGAGTTCAGGTTGCGATCAGGTAGTGGTAAAAGTGTTAGATCAAGATTTAAGAGAATTGAATAATTAGTGTTCGACAATTTGATATTTGGATGCAAGTACCCTACTGTATTTTTTTAATGGAAAATGTATTTAATTTTTTAATACATAAAAAACATTAGAGGTAATTCAAGAATTGCATTAAAAAAAAGGAGGAATTATAAATATAAAAGTGGATGTTTTAAACAATGTAGATGTATATGGTTCCCCTAAATTTGTAGACAACTTGATTTTCAAATGGATTTTATTGGTTCAGGCTTTGGTCAATTATCAATGCGGGTTTTAGAGATTAAATTTATCAATAAAGATTTGAATTTCATCTGAATCTATGAAATTAAATTTTGAATTGTTATTTTCAAATCTAACATCGTTATTCTCTTTCAAGATGATACCATTATCTTCCACATGACTCTTTTATTATTTTCTCCTACATCACCTATCGATCGTCTTTGTCATTCTCTTAGACGATACCATTCTTTTCCACATGATTTCTCATACGAATTCTCTTCCACATGATTTTTCATACGATATCATTTTCTTCTACATTAGCTAATGCTGTGCATCAATTTATATATAAGAATTAAAATGAAAGTGTAAAACTTTAATTTGTAATTTTATTAACCACAAGGTCGTACGTTTTCTTGTCGTATTGTATTTTTTGTTACTTGACTAGTTCCTTCTTGGAAAAATACCCTTATTTTGCCACAAATCTACATAAACGACATATAGTGGATATACTTTCTTTCATGGGGAAAATTCATTTTTAGTCTATTTAAAACGCTACTGTCCGATTTTAGTCCACTATGAAAAAAAATTTCAATTGTAGTCCACTTAATCAAAAAATCGTCACTATTTGGTCCTTTTCTCCCAATTTTAGTCCATTTTCCGGCGATTGTATTACAATCGCCCCCAATTTTAATTTTCACCCCACTCGCGCCACCGTTTCGCCTCCCTCATTTTCTCTCTCCTCCAATCTCTTCATCCGGCGACCGATCGGAGCCGATCTTATACCCAAATCGAAGCCCTCGCCGAGCCCGTCATGAATCCGGGCTCGGATCGCCGATCGGCCATGCCGATCTCCGGCAATCGGCCGAAAACAGTTCGCTCTTTCTCTCTCCTCCCCCATTTTCTCTCTCCTCCAATCTCTTCATCCGGCCAACGATCGGAGCCGATCTTATACCCAAATCGAAGCCCTCACCGAACCTGTCATGAATCCGGGCTCGGATCGCCGATTGGTCGTGCCAATCGCCGGCAATCGGCTGATAACAATTTGTTCTTTCTCTCACCTCTCCCCCATTTTCTCTCTCCTCCAATCTCTTCATCCGGCAACCGATCGGAACTGATCTTATACCCAAATCGAAGCCCTCGCCGAGCCCGTCACGAATCCGGGCTCGGATCGCCGATCGGCCGTGCCGATCATCGGCAATCGGCCGATAACAATTCGCTCTCTCTCGACCCTCTCTCTTCGATAACACGTGTCATCCCGGTGAGAATTGGGGGCGATTGTAATACAATCGCCTGGAGAATGGACTAAAATTGGGAAAAAAGACCAAATAGTGACGATTTTTTGATTAAATGGACTAAAATTGAAAAAAAAATTCATAGTGGACTAAAATTGGACAGTAGCGTTTTAAATGGACTAAAAATGAATTTTCCCCTTTCTTTCATTATTTTCATTATATTATGTAACCTCTGTGTTTTTTACACAAGTTACATGTCCTTATTAATCGTATCGCATAATTCCCATGTTGTTTCTTAGAAAAGTAAGTTATATGAATTGTGGTAGAAAATCCACGGGACCCCTTCCATAGTTCTTAGGCTACAAAACCAAAGAATTAAGATTTGCAAATATATATTTCTTTTAAACAATATTTCTAATAGATATGAGCAAGTCTCCAATGGAATTTGCATGGCTCCACGGATCGGAACACCAAAGTTTGAATCTCACTTATGACATAACTTGAAAGTTCTTTTCTCCACCAAAGTGGAGCAATCATGTCACATGAAAGATCAGATAGGTTAAAGTTTTTCAAGTTGAAACTTATCAAACAATTTCTTCGATTAACCACATTGCATAAAAGATTTAATAGACTAACTATGCTGCTAGTGATTGAAAAAGAAATTACTATGTACGTGTTATAGCAAAATTGTAATAGTTATATATCATTTCAATTCAAATTCTTTTAATTGGCCATTATTACCTTGTGAATGAGTTAATGATATATGTTCTTTAACACGATATGCAATAATAGATTAATCGTGTGTATTGTTATCTTATTCAAGTTGGCACAATAATAACATAAGAAAATTCAATCGTGTCAACTTATTAATTAGCAACAAGACATGTCAACCTTTTATTGACACATTAATAAGTAGCTAGTTCTATTAAAGACAATGGTTTCATCGAACTAATGATAGAATATGGGGAAGTGATGAAATATGTGTGATAGATGTAATGTTATGCAAGAGCACTTGATGTGATTGAGTGATGCATAGTTCTTTTCATTCTGCAATGCTCTTGATAATTATTCAAATTCAGCAGGATTGCTTCATTTTGTCCCTACTTTATTCATTCACGTGTATTTTTTATACAAATTTACTAGAAAAAGTTGATGTATTCTGATCTAATTGTGTGGAAAATACTCAGAATTACTATGTGACTACTTGTTGAAAAAATGGATGAAAAGTAATATTATTATGTAACATTCTTGAGTTTTATTATTTCCTTAAATCAATGTGTTGCTTAATTAGCTTTGTTAGACCATTTCCAGCACTGTTGGATTTGTTAGACCATTTCCAACACTTAAAATTTTTAAAATTTTTGTTCTCCAACGCTGCTGGAGAATTCTATGCATAATTTTGATAACCGTTCATTTTTTCACCAGGTTTACACAGTCAACTCTTCTACGCTATTCCTTTTTATTTTCTTTTCCTTTATTTATTTATTTTATTTTATTTTCATTTTTTTAGTTTGTATTCATTTTCTTTTCTTCTTTTCTTATATTGATGCTTGCAAATCTTATAATTTTTTTTGAGGGAAAACCTTATAATTTTATTTATAACATTATTAATCTAAATTTTAAATAATTATAGTTTTATTTTGGGACAAATATTAATATAAAATTTATTTTATTTATACATAATTAAAATCTGAAACAATATGAGTTATTTGAATAATATTAATTTGCCCCGTGTAATATTTTTAATATCGGTGTCGATATGATTTAATATTGTACGATATTTAATATCATTGTCGATATGTTTCAATATTGTATGATATATCCAGTAGATTATGACAATTTTTTTAATCGTATATCCATATTACACTCCAAAACATGATACATCATATATTCTAATTCAAAAATCATGATAAGTTTCATCATTGATTATGTATATTGTACGATATATTCAGTAGATTATGACAATTTTTTTAACCTATATCCCTATTACCCTCCAAAACATGACACATCACATGTATTCTAATTCAAAAATCATGATATATAATTTTTTTAACCTATATCCATATTACCCTCCAAAACATGATGTAAAACATGACACATCACATGTATTCTAATTCAAAAATCATGATATATAATTTTTTTTAACCTATATCCATATTACCCTCCAAAACAATGTATTCTAATTCAAAAATCATGATATATTTCATCATTGATTATGAATATGTCTTTATTACTATTGAAATTATATTCCACAATCAAAATCTTGATTAATATCTATACATATTAATATCCATATTGGAAATCAATATCGATAAGTTACAATATTAGATCGATATTGATATCGATAAATTACAATGTTTAAATATAGATGTCCATACAACCACAATATAAGACATGAGAAGTTGAGGACTCAATCACACATAAAAACACGTGTTCGCGACTATCGATAAATTATCAGTAGCTAAAAAAGGCATGAGAAGTTGAGGACTCAATCACACAAGTGTTTGCGAGTATCGATAAATTATCAGGAGCTAAAGACTCAATTACAGAACGTGAGTATCGAAAATTATCAGTTGAGAACTCAATTTACACTTAAATAGAGGACTCAATTACACATAAATAAACACGTGTTATCATATAAGGCAAACAAGTATCCATAAATTTATCAGAAGTTGAGGACTCAATTACACATAAATAAACATGTGTCATATAAGGTGTCATATAAAACGACACGAGTATCGATAAATTATCAGAAGTTGAGAACTCAACTACACAACGCGAGTATCGATAAATTATCAGAAATAGAGTTAACCTCACAAAACATCTCTAGCATGTAGATGTCATTGAAGATTTAGCAATTCCAGAGATGTCATTGAAGATTTAGCAATTCTTTTTGGAAAAAGTACATTATTGAAGCGTCAACTTCAACATTCATCTTCAAACCAGAATCGAGCATGATCATAAAACTGCATAAAATTAGACTAAAATTAATAAACGAGACAAAATCAACTTAAAATTGAACTTACTCTCATAATATCAAACGAGACAAAATCAACTTAAAATTGAACTTACTCTCATAATATGATCCGGTAAGTGTGCCATATTTCGTATCAAACGAGTTATTCCCAAATCAATACATGACAGATGTGGATATGTTTTTTTTTCCTTTGTGAGGGTGGATATGTTTTTTTCCTTTGTGAAAGCGCTTTTCACGTTCTTTGGATTATGCAAGAAGCATGACTTCAATGAACCAAGCGCGTTCCTTTCGAGCCTTTTTCTCCCCTACATCCAAATTATCGTACATCCAAATTATTGTGAAAGTCATTACGAGCCTTTTTCTCCCCTACATCCAAATTATCGTACATCCAAATTATTGTGAAAGTCATTAATTGTCATGTAATATAACAAAGCTTTTTTCTCCGCCCTCCTTTCGAGCCTTTTTCTCCCCCTACATCCAAATTATTGTGAAAGTCATTAATTGTCATGTAATATAACAAAGCCTTTTTCTCCACCCTACATCCAAATTATAAACAAAGCCTTTTTCTCCACCCTACATCCAAATTATCCAAATTATAAACAAAGCCTTTTTCTCCACCCTACATGTCATTGATTGCCATATAATATAACAATTTCGCCATGTAATATAACAATTTCGCATTTTCTTCTGTAATATTGTTTTGCTTATCATAACAGTTTCTCATAAAGAGTATTCTTTCTTTGAGTGTGAGAATGGCCAAATGTGCCATGAAGTCAGCGATATTGATATTTCACTTATTTTCCTACAAATTATAGAATGAAGTCGTCGATATTGAAATCGACATCGATATCGAAATCAATACCGATATTTATCGAAATTTTGTTGATATTTCCCTAATATTTCGTCAATATTTCCTCAATATTTTACCTATTTTCCTACAAATTGTACCATGGAGTCCTACAAATTGTAGGATGATGTCATCGATATTGATATTTCATGTCACCGATATTGATATTTCATCTTTTTTCCTACAAATTGTAGGATGAAATATCGAGTAAATATCGAAGATATTTTCGGATATTTTCATCACAACTAGCACTATCTAGTTTGTTGCTAAAATCATGTCATGAACTTTTGTTTTTCATACAACTTCTAATGTTATTGTTTGTTATGAACTTTTGTTTCTCATCACAACTATTATCGTTTGTCATGAACTTTTGTTTCTCATTACAACTTTTCATGAATAACATTCTATCTTTACAACTTTTCATGAATAGCATTCTATCTTTGATGGTGAGGATGGATAGATGATGCTTCAGATAGAACTTCATTGATTTCCTAAAAATATAACATTCAAAGAATACGAAAAACAATCAAAAATTTATAATTGAATTGCATAATGAAATTATACCATTGGTTTTCATTCACATGATAAATTAACAATCTCAGAAAATGTACTACATCCATAGGCGTAGAACAGTTACTATTATGTTATAAAGACATTTCATATCATTCACATGATGAATCAATTATGTTATAAAGACATTTCATATCATTCACATGATGAATCAAAAATCTAGGTGTAGAACTTGGTTCGAACAGCTTTACTATTATGTTATAAAGACATTTCAACAATCTCAGGAATCAACAATCTCAGAAATCAATAATCTCATCTCAGAAAATGTGCTACATTTAGAACTTGGTTCGAACAACTTTACTAATATGTTATAAAGACATTTCATATCCTTATGGTGTAAATTCAACAAAATCTACCTTCCAAAACATGACTGAATTCTTTTGGATATCTCCAGACTATCTTTATCGAAATCCTAGTAGTTGTTTTGTGTAAACATGAGATTGTCTTCATTGAAGTGGGACGACAAACACTTCCCATTCATATGCATGTATGCATGTCGCACACGAACTGTAACAAGTTCCGCATTATATATTTCAGCTTCTCCGACACTATCGAATCCCAGTAGTCGTTTTGTGTAACCATGAGATTGGATATCTCCAGACTATCTTCATCGAAATCCTAGTAGTTGTTTTGTGTCAACATAAATAAACAAAATTACTCAAATTATCAGAAGCACGTGTCAACATAAATAAACAAAATTACACAACTACACAACGTGAGTATCGAAAAATTATCAGAAGCATAGTGTCAACATAAATAAATACGTCAATTACACAACGCGAGTATCGATAAATTATCAGAAGCACGTATTAATATAGGTAAAAACTTTCGTGCAACTGGTGCACCGTGCAATCCGCACATTTATGTTATAAATGTAGTACTTTTATGTTATAAATGTAACACCTTTATGCATGTTCATTTTAAAAGGTACAAATATTTGTACATAAAGGTACTGCATTTATAACATAAAGGTCTTCCGTGCAACTCTGTGCACTAATTGCACGGAAGTGTTACTCATCAATATAAATAAACATGCACTCAAGTATCCCGTGGACATTAGCCTGTGAACATTAGCCCGTGATAAGCATTCGTTACTTTTAGACTAAGAACTCAATTACACTTACAACTCAATTACACAAGGCGAATATCGATAATTTGAAAACATCTGAAAACATTTGAAACAGTAGCCGTTACTTTCAGACTAAGAACTCAATTACACAACTTGAGTATCGATAATTTGAAAACATGAAAACTCTTGTCACGGTACTTTCAGACTGAGAACTCATTTACACATTGAGAACTCAAAAAAAACTCTTATACTTTCAGACTGAGAACTCAATTACACGCGAGTATCGATAATCTGAAAACTCAATTACACAACACTGAGTATCGATAAATTATGAGAACTCAATCACACAATGCGACAATGCGAGTATTGATAATCTGAAAACTCAATTACACAACAATGAGTATTGATAAATTATCAAAAAACTCAATTACACAACACTGAGTATCGATAAATTATCAGTAGCACGTGTCATCATTTTGAAAACTCAATTACACAACCCTGAGTATCAATAAATTATCAGTAGCACGTGTCAACATAAATAAACACGCGTCATCATAGTGCCAACATAAATAAACAAGTCATCATATAAGCACTCGAATATCGTGTGGGCATTAAATTATGAGTATCAATAAATTATCAGTAGCACGTGTCAACATAAATAAACACGTGTTATCATAGTACACGTCATCATATAAGGAACGCGAGTAATAAACACGCGTCATCATATAAGGAACGCGAGTATCGTGTGTGAGCATTACCGTGATAAACATCCTGATACGCACACGAATATTGTGTGGGCATTACCCGTGATAAACATACGCAGAAAACAGTGATGAGCAGAATGCAGAAATATATACCCGTGATACTGCAGAAATATAGCAGAATGCAGAAATATATACCTGTGATACTGCAGAAATATATAACTGTACCGCGTGATGAGCATAATGCAGAAATATATACCTGTGATACTGCAGAAAACAATGATACCGCAGAAAACACATCACCCCTAAGTAGAATGCAGAAATAAATACCCGTGATAGTAGAATGGAGAAATACCCCGTGATACCGCATAAAACAATGATAAGCATTCTGATACTTTCAACCATGATACCGCAGAAAACAGTGATAAGCATTCTGATAGTTTCAAACTCTCAGTGGCCGCAGAAAACAGTGATAAGCATTCTAAAACTTTCAAACTCGTAAAAACAGAAGCACGTGTTAACATAAATAAACATGTGTCATCATATCAAGCACGCAGGTATAGCGTGGGCATTACCGTGATAAGCATTCCAGTACTTCCAGACTCTCTTAGTTGCTGTAGAAAAAAAAAGTTTGTTAGTAATTGCTATAAGTAGAAGTGTGTAATTGGTGTGGAAATCCAACAATTCGAGTTCAATAAGAAAAGAAACTCCACATATGGCGGTGAATGTTCCGAAAATCAAGCTAGGGAAACAGGGGCTTGAGGTTTCAAAGAAAGGGCTCGGTTGTATGGGGATGTCCGCTATGTACGGCCCGCCCAAGCCCGAGCCCGATATGATCAACCTAATTGCCACGCCATCAATTCCGGCGTCACTTTTCTCGACACCTCCGACTTCTATGGGCCCCACACCAACGAGATTCTCATCGGCAAGGTGTCATTTATTTTTCTCTATCTGTGAACTTTGATTTCTGAGTGAATAGTAAGTGTTTATCTTTGAAATTATTGAGAATTAGTTGAATACGAACTTGAACAACTTCAATAGCTCTTGCTATCTTTTGCAGTTTGAAAAAGCAGATGTTGCAAATGCCAAGTTTCATATCTTCTGTTTCTTCTATTCTCAAAAATTGTAGATTATTTGTGCAATGTTGTTGGCCATTCTTGACTTGTTGCGAAAACACAAGACAAACCCTAGATGATATGATCGAGTTTGAGTGTTTTAGTTTTAGGAATCTCACTTTTAATATGATAGCCTTAATAAATTTTCAAATTTACTAACGGTTACTAGACATTGAAATTAAGATAATGATTTCCAGCTGAACTTCGAATTGTTGAATGTACGTAGATATAATTTTCAGGTTTAAATGATGCCATAACCCATGTAAAATAATGAGTTATTTAGTCAATCTAATGAGTTTCAAAAGCTATTATCACCTACTAACCTTTTATATTCTAATATTATTTGTTTTAGGCTTTGAAAGAGGTCGAGAGAGAAAAGGTGCAAATAGCTACGAAGTTTGGAATAACTTCAAAAGATGGGAAGTTGGATATACGTGGTGACCCAGCATATGTGAGGGCTGCATGTGAGGCAAGCTTGAAGCGTCTCGACATTGACTGCATTGATCTCTATTATGCTCATCGGATTGACACTCGTGTGCCTATTGAAGTCACGGTTTGATCTCTGCCTGTATTTTGTAGAAGTAATATTTTAGATCCAAAGTTCAACAGTTCATATTTGAAATGATGGCTACACAAAGCTAATTGTTGTTGATGTTAGCTATTGTGTGTCTTTTAGCAAGTGTTTATCCATTCGACTTTTTTATTTTCCTGAAAAAAACTAAGACATCGAAATATGACTGAAACTTATTTCTATTTGTATTGCTTTACCTGTTTATCATTTGTCTGTCAGAGTGACACTGAGAGAGACATAGAGAACTACTATAGGGATGTCTAGTATAGCGATGAAGCTAGATTTGTCTTAGTTTGCAGCTGATGAATGAGATGGAAGAGAAGCTGCCAACTGTATAGAAACATAACTCAAGCACTTAACACAATAGATTTTGACTTAAGTTAAAGCTTGATCAATATGATATTTTCTTAACTCTTTTCTTTTAAGGCATGGAGTGTTGGTGTTGCATTTTCAAGGTTTTCTCATCATCTTCATCCATGGTGACTAGGATGGATATCGTATCCAAAAACTAGCAGTTTCTGGAGAGAACATACTTTGTTTTTCTATGATGCTTTTTTATACTCTATTTTCGTTTAGCTAATATATGTCCTGCTTATCCTTTTTCCATTTTTACGGAGAGCCAATTTGAGTTTTACATGTACGAGGTGGGATGGAAACCTGATGACATCCACTCTCAAAGCATCATGATTCTTGATTTACTTTACTGAATGTTAAAATGTATGCTTACTTTAACGACCTAGTAGTTCAACACATTTCTGCTCTAACCATGACTAGGTGAAACAATGGATTGGAACTACAAATAAGAAATTTAATTAAGAGTCTATTTGTACTGAATTTCGGTGTAGTGCCTTGTTTTACTAAGTTTTATTTCTAATCTCACATTATTTGCTATGCTTTTCAAGATGGGAGAACTAAAGAAACTCGTTGAAGAAGGGAAAATAAAATACATTGGCTTGCCTGAGGCCTCTGCTTCAACAATCAGAAGGGCCCACGCCATGCATCCGTTAACTGCAGTTCAGAATGAGTGGTCCTTGTGGTCAAGGGATTTGGAAGATGAAATAGTTCCTACCTGCAGGTGATTGATAGTCTCTTTCCTTTTCAATATCATATGATGCAAGATTAATTAAATATTCACTTTGTTTATCTTGTGCATTTCAGAGAACTCGGCATTGCAATTGTCCCATATAGTCCACTTGGGCGTGGCTTCTTTTCCTTAGGTGCAAATTTGATACAAAATTTGGCAGAAGGTGACTCCAGAAAGGTTGGTTAAATCAATTATGTTTAACCCTTTTATTGAAAAGACGAAAAGTTTTAATTTGCCTAGTTCTACAACAAGCTCCTTCAGTTTTGTTATGAATAGACATTCTTGATATCGGACCTTACCTCTTTTGAAAGGAGTCTGCATGTTTGATTCCATCCATAAATCGATTTTCTTCCCTATGAGTTCTAGTCTCAATAAGAAATAGGTTCATCGCTCCAGCCCAGAATACGATTAATCCGGATCTCGATTTTTCATATATAAATGTAATTAAAGTACCCCCTCGAATCGAATAGTTTTCAAGTATAACCTGATCCCAATAGTATGATGGAATCAAAGTGATTCCTACTTATTCGTACATCATTTTTTGCAGAATTTTCCACAGTTCAAGGCAGAAAATCTGGAACAGAACAAGCTAGCTAGTATTTGAAAGGGTAAGCGAAATGGCAACACGAAAAGGTTGCACCCCGTCTCAACTAGCATTGACCTGGGTTCATCCTGGGACCACCAAATCGACAACTTCAACCAAAACATCGGGGCTCTCACTGTGAAGTTAAGTCCAGAAGAGATGGCTGAACTCGAGTCCTACGCCTCGGCTGATGTGGTTCATGGAGAGAGGCATGCTTTAATCAAAGACACCTCCACTCTCCTCTTGGAAACCTGAGTAGCTTTGTCGACTTCACTCTCCATACAACTACAGTAATTCAACCAGTGAAGCTAGTCTACAATGTATCTTTACAATTTTAAGATTTTGTATCTATTACCATGTTCTTGCTGAATTAATAAAAATGGAAGTATTGAACTATTCTAAGTGTCAGATGCTAAAACTTGGGTGCAACGGCATTTCGAGTGTAGGGTTTTTAACTGTTCAGCGCGGTTAGAGATTTTCCCAAGAAAAATCTCAGGAAAATGGGTTCGGTTCCTTTAGAGATTGAATGTATTTTTACAATTTATATAAATAATTCATTCAAACAAAATGAAAAAATAAATAATAATAATATATTATCATTTAATTTAAATTTTAAACAAATCTTAAATTAATAAAATAGACTTGATAAATTATTAAATTAGTTGTCTCAGTTAGAAAATAATAGCATTATTTTCAAGTTTTTCTTCAACTTTTTTTTTTTCAAAGTCTTCTTCTATACTATATTAATATTAGTGACAATTAGAAAATCAATTGTTTTAACCATAAAAACATTTATCTATATATATAATAACAATTACCCCTAAAAATAGTAATGCCAAAAGTTTTCCCACCCATTTTTACTTCCTAATTATAGAAATTTTATTAAGTATTAAATATTTAATTTTTTGTGATATTAATTGAATTTATGGTAATTTTCAAAAATATTGATTTTGTATAATGAATATATATGGTATACAATCAAAATTATTTTATATATGGACGAAATATATACATATATGTATATATAACATATAATACAACTAAAATTAATTACCCATGTCAAAAATATCTCATCTAATCGAAGATATAATATGTATCAAGAATATATATATATATATATATATATATATATATATATATATATATATAATTAGTCTCTCAATTTGGTATCTAGATCATTAAATCAATTTTATTTATTAATTTGTTGAAATATATTTAAAATCATAACATGTCAATGAGAAAATAAACTGTTTGTAAATAGAAGAAAAAAAATGTTATCATAAATGGGTGATAAAAAAATGTAATTAGAAAATAATGATAAAAAAATGATTTTTGAAGTTGATCACATCATTATTTTCCAAATGTTCATTCAATTATCAAGCGTGCAATAATTTTTTTCCCTTATATAGATCTCTTCTAATACATTAATAATATATGATTTAATTTTTATTTTCTTTTATTGTGGGTTTTTTATCATTAAATAAATATTATCAATCTATAAAACTATTATGTGTATTTTATCTTTACATGTCAATTAATTATTAATCTTTACACATCAATTGAATGAATAATTATATACCTTTGAGTTTGAAAAGCGGTTGTATTAAATGAATTTTGAATAAATTACATGAAATTATTGTTATAGGTACACTTTCATATGAAAATTTTAGTAATTGTCTAAATATATTTCATATAAATAAATGATACTCCCTCCATCCCACTCAAATTTGCACGTAGGGACGGGCACGGAGGTTAAGAAAAAACTGTCTTTGGGCACGGAGGTTAAGAAAAAATTGTTTTTTGAGTGTTAATATTGAATAATAAAGGGCAATTTTGTACATTTTATTTGCCATTTTTGGAGTGTGCAAATTTGAATGGGACGGACGAAAATGGAAAGTGTGCAAATTTGAGCGGGACGGAGGTAGTATTTTGGTATATATTATTTTTAAATAAAATTTTGAATTGTGATGCGCATATAGATTTACACATATTTATAGAATAATATCTTTCTATAATATACCATATTTAATATCCTATTTTATATACCCATCTATTGTTCATATACTTGGAGTATAATTTATTTTGAGAATATTACCATTTTACCCTCTTAGAATAATTTTAGAGAAGTATAATTTGTTGTTCCTCTGGAGCTTTGGAGAAAACTCTGATCATAAAGAATACCAAATTTAAAAATATTTTAAAACATAAAGATTGATAGTAATTTATCAAACAAATAAATTTATACTTGCATGATTTGTGTATATAAACATAAAAGTGATCATTTTATTAATCCATGAACATTTGAGCTAAAAGTACCATATTTTAAACTATAATTATTTACTATTTAGTATTAGCCAAATGCTAGGTTATTAAGGTTTTTATTATTATTATTATTATTATTATTATTATTATTATTATTATTATTATTATTATTATTATTATATCAAACATTCCCAAAATTAAATATTTTCATTCTGATATTTTACTTTTATATATGTAATATAAATAAAAAATTAAAAAAATGATAAATTCGATATTTAATGCAATGAAAGCAAATTTTAAAAACAAGTTTTAATTTGAAATTATGATTTATATAGAAAATTTAAAACCTCCTTAAAAATTACAAATAAAATTACATATACGAATAATAAATTTGATTCATCATTATAAATATTTTAGTTTTTAGTTTTTATTTTTATATAAATGATGAATTTAATATGTCTTCATTACAAATAGATTTTATATAAACAAGTTTTAATTTGAAATCATGATTTTGTTTAAAAAATTATCATCCTCATCTCCCTTACAAATTTACAAATACAAAAAAAAAAAAAAAAAAAAAAAAACTGACAATAAATAAAATTACAAATAAGAATGATACATTCAATACATCATGTATTAACAATGAATTATAATGAAAAAGTTTAAACCTATGGCTTGATTCCAAAGAAAAAATAAATTATGACTTACATATAAAATTGCAAGTGATAATATAAATTTGATACATCATGAATGTATTAAAGATACATTTTAAATGAAATTAAATATTTTTATTTAGTAAAAAAATGGGGAAAAAATCCTACATTGCTTCCTCCCCTAAAATTTCATAACTATTATGATTTTCAATTTAAAATTAAATATTTAATAAAAAAATTAACATTTGATAGTTAAATTAACACAAAAATTCACGTGAGACGGAGCCTCATCACCTATAAACATGTGAATTGTAGGGTTTGGGATATATGTGATTGGGTTGTTGGTCGACTCGTCTCACGCAATGTAATAAAAATATGTGATATGGTCTCACAAGAGACACTCTAAATTAAATATTAAGTAAATTTGATCATGAAAAAAATAAATACAATTTAATTAAAAAAAGTCAACTTATATACCAAAAATAGAAATAGATTTAATTCAGTAGTTGAATTTACCATTATTGAGATTCTTATTTTTTGCATTTTGCTACTTTTTATAATCACAAAAAGAAATTGACAATTTTTCTTCCTCGGATCATTCTCTAATTTGCATCTCTCCTCCAAAAACAAGAAATATTCTTTTTAAGTAGGGAGATGAAGAACTCCTCCATCCAATTATAAATCCCTTAATCGAGTGAGATGTAAGCAGACCCAATATATAAAGATATAAAATTTTTAAAGGATTTATTATATAAAAAAATATTTATATTATCCAAAAAAATGCTGAATGTAGTATATAAAAATTTGAAGAATTTATAATATTTATATTATCCTAAAGAAAATACAAATTGAATTTAAAATAAATTTTTCTGAAGCATTTATAACATTTAAATTAGTGACACTAGTTTTTTTAAAACAAATTACATAATATATTATTTTAAAAAATAACAAAATGTATTACTATATATATAATATATATACACACACACAATATATAGAGTAACAATTGGGTACATTAGTTGCATGGTATAATTGAGTGTGACCCCGATTCAACCCGGATCCACGCTGAAATTATATTTAATTTTTTTAATTCATGTGATAACATTTATATATATTACATTAGTATAACATTTATGTGATATTACTCATACCTTTTATATAATATTACTCAAACATTTATGTAATATTACTTATTCATTTATATTAACATAAAAATTATATTATTATAACATAGAGATTAAGTTAACATAAAATAAAGCTTATGCTAACATAACGAAAAGATGTAACATGTGAGGTACGTATAATGGAGGTGTAGATTTTGGGCACGTGTGAGTACGCCGTGCAAACGTGTGAGGGTGCATGGAGTGCTAAAAATCAATTTCTGGGTCAGGTCAACAAGTTGCACAGATATATGATCCATGCAGCTGGTGCACACACAACAATTATATTACATTCTTTCATTATATTTTCAAAACAACTAATTACTAATCTATAGTCTATACTATATATAAAATGAAATAAGTTGACAAATTTTACAGATTTGCCATTTTCTCTCCCAAACTATCAACCAATAGAAAAAAAGAAAAAAAAAACTAAATAACTTTTAAGTATCTTATAAAATAAGTTTCACATATATCTTACACAATAAACTATCTTATAATTTATATATAGGAGTAGATATGAAACAAAAGAAACTATCTTAAATGATATGATTATATTTTAATGATATAATTAAAATTTGAAAATAATGAAATTTAAACATTGTCAAAAATTAAAATTTTGAAAATTAGTTTATAATTATAATATATAAATGTGGAAAATAGTTTTAAAATCTAAATTTCATTTTATGAAGGGTTGTAAAATGTTTAAAAGTTTGAAACTATTATAAAAATATTAAAATAATAATAAAATCTGAAATTAATAATAATAATTTCATATTTTATTAATACTAACAATCTTAAATCAACAAATAAAATTTAAAAATTAATTCAAATATATATGTAATATTAATTGTGTAAGATATAAAAATCAATAAATTGAATAATTTTTTTGAAATAAAAATAATAAAAATATTTGATAAAATTTATTCAAAATTATTTCAAATAAATAGATATAATTAATCTAAAAATTGTTTTAAAAAAACTATAATATGTTCCAAAAAAAAAATCTGAGAAATGGTTTCAAAAATCTAAGAAATATTGTTTTAAAATTTAAAACTAATTTGAAACCTAAATTTATAAATATAAACTAATTTTTTTTTTGAATAAATATAATGCTTTTTGAACAAATCCATCTAAAAACAATGCAATTTTTTTTTTATAAATTCTAAAAATAATTATAATATATAAAGGAACAAAAATATGAACAAAACATATTAGTAAGTATAATTAATCACTTCTTAATTATTCAAAAAATAAAATTCACAAACACAAAACTATTATTATATTATGTTCAATTTTATTTTCATATTTAATTGTTGAATATTGATATTACAATAAAAAATATTGATTTTTATAAATTTCGAAATAATAAGATGCCATAAATAACTTTTTAATATAACAACTTCATTATATTATTGCAAATCATATATATTATTATAATACATAATAAACCGCGCATTGCGTGGGAATACTACTGGTTAGTATATACAAGGAAAATAGATTCACCTAATAATTGAAGGAATTTCCCAAATTTATAAATATTATAATTAATTATCACTAATGACTTTTAGCAACATCTATCTAGATAACACACATATATATATATATATATAATATATATATATATATATATTGCACAATATCACAAAATATTGATATTGATAGATTTGATTTTCCTAATATAAAAAGAGGAAATAGGCCTTTATATCCAATGTAGAAAGCAAAATATGAAAAATACCCACTTTATAACAAAACATGTTTTTTTTTACCCAAAATGAGGATGAAAAGTCATAAAGCCCTTATAGCTTTTAATGATTTCACCCACCACAATTGAATCTCCTTATCTGAATGCACTCCTATGTTTGAATCCATATTTTTCATAAAATTCATATCTTAAAATACACAAAATGTGGTGATTTTCATCTCTTAAAGAGCTCAAAAGAGGTAAGATTATTAATATTTTGAAGTTTAGTATATTGTATTTGATAATTTTTTATTGTAGATATATATTTCTGCATGTAAATGCGAGTTATAAAAACGAAAAAAATCTTGAAAAACTGAATTATTTTTATCAAGAACAGATCACGAAGGTCATTGAAGATCACGAAGCTAAACATAGATCACGAAGCTAAACACCCTCATGATATATGTTTAGCTTCGTGATCTTCAATGACCTTCGTGATCTGTTCTTGATAAAACATAGATCACGAAGCTAACTTAGATCACGATGGAATTTTATAACACTTCATAGATCACGAGCACCGTGATCTATTTGAAGAAAATATTTAAAAAAAAATCATAGATCACGAAGCTAACTTAGATCACGAAGGAATTTTTTAACATTTCCATAGATCACGAGCACCATGATCTATTTTAAGAAAATATTAAAAAAAAACCATTGATCACAAAGCTAACTTAGACCACCAAGGAATTTTTTAACACTTCCATAGATCACGAGCACCGTGATCTATTTTAAGAAAAATATTTAAAAAAATACCATAGATCACAAAGGAATTTTTTAACACTTCCATAGATCACGAGCACCATGATCTATTTTAAAAAAATATTTAAAAATACCATAGATCACGAAGCTCATCTTAAATCACGGTGGTAACGAGCACCGTGATCTATTTTAAGAAAATATTTAAAAAATACCATAGATCACGAAGCTCATCTTAGATCACGGTGGTATTTTTTAGCATCACGATCTATTCCAAAAACACCGTGATCTATGTTTTATCATTTATAACCAAGGATGAAAATATCGATATCGCAACCTTAATTTTACGGATATATCGATGGATATATCGATATTGCATATCGATATCACAAAAAATTTGAAAAAATGACGGATATCTTATTAAATTTTTGAAAATTTAATATGAAATTTTAGGGATTATTTTAACACATTATTACACATATATTCCACCCAAATTTACAATAAAATAATATATTTAAAACTAACATATAGATAATAAACTTTATAAATACTGTACTGAATAGTAAAAAACTGACAATATATTACACAATACAATACAAAATTACTAAAATTACATGATACAATACATAATACAAAGATCAATTTAATACAATACATAATACTGGGATAATGTTTTCTTAGATAATATGTATCTTTGATAATACAAAGTAAAAAAAATCCTATTAAAACTATGTATCAACTGAAAATCACATTAAAATACATATTATTATCAATAATAATATATAATACATAATAATAGTTTTATGTATCAGTAAATTTTTACATAAAATAGAACAATAAAGTTTTATGTATAGTTATGTATAATATAAACTTTATATTATAAACTATTATCACATTAAGATACATAAAATACATAAAATCTACTATCAAACAAAATACATAATACAAAGTAAAAAAAATCACATGTTTCAATTTTTTTTAATCAAAATCGCGAATTTTGTTATATATGCGATAATTTGCGATATATCTGTGATATTTCCTTATTTCCGTCCAATTTTATACTACACTGAACCGATATCGATACCGATAGCGATATATCCGCGATACCCAGGAAGAAATACATTAACACTCAATATCCATATCGCAATATCCGTATCCGCGATATATCGCGATATTTTCATCCTTGTTTATAACCATGATTATAATTAAAACTTAAAAAAAATTCTCAATTTTGTTTTAAAAAACATGAAATATTGTCTTACAATTTTAAGAAACATGAAATTGAATATTATATTAAAACTTGAAGAAAAAAATTGTAAATTTGTTTCTAAAATCCAAGCATAATGGTTTTAAAATACTATTTTAAAAAAAAATTATTTAAATATTTGTAATAAATCTTACAAAAAATTCATAAACAGTTTTAAGATAATAATATAATAATAATAATAATAATAATAATAACAATAATAATAATAATATTAATAATATTAATAATAATAATAATCATAATAATAACAACCATTATAAATTGTACAAAAATCGTAATTATTTTTATAAAAATATGAAATATGAATGACAATGGTAACTAATTTTTATATATAAATTTTCAAAATAATTAATATATTATTGAATAATAATAATAATATTAATAATAATAATAATAATATTAATAATAATAATAATAATAATAATAATAATACTTGTAATTAATAATCTAAAATGTAAAAATCATATTTTTTTGTATGTTTTTTTTATCACGAATTGTTTTTCTAAGATCTAAAAAAATAGTCCTAATATATCATTTTGAATATATAGATTGTGAATTGATAATAATAATAATTTAAATCATTATAAAATATCTTAAAAAATCAAATAATATTAATTTAATTTAAATTAAATAATAGTTGTACATTCTGAAAATCTATAGTTTTAAAATATTAAATGTAATAGTACAATATTGAAATTTATTATATTAATTTGATAATATGATATAAAAAATGCAATCATATCAATTTGATAAAATGTATTTATGTTTTTCATAAAGTTTGTATAGGATTTAAATTGTTTTTGTCGTTATATGTATTATTATTTAATTGGCTAAATGAATTGTAATTGTTATGATTTTTTTTAATGTAGATGACAAACAACGAAATCATTATAGTTCATCATGGATATTGGCATGGGTCGGAGTATAAAAATGGAGAAGGTGGTTTGATATATGCATTATTGCATGCAATTTCTTATGGAAAACTATTGGATGAAATTCATTATATTGTCCGAGTAGATCGTAGAACTTGTGATTATGCGTTGTATTGTTTAATGCCAACACAGATTTCAGGAGAAGTGAAATTTAAAATCAGGACGAATGCTGATTTGAGGAGAGTTGCTGAGGTGTATGATTACCCCAAGTTATTTGTTTCTATTGAACCTAAAGAGTCTGATTGGAATATTCCATTCTCATATTCAAGTCAAGGGGGAAGTTATGTTCAGCTTTTGAATTCTCAACAACAATATAGTTATGGAGATCAGCTGAATTATGTGCAAAGTCTTACTGTAAACCAAATTCCTTCCGTTTATCCAGTCCAAAATTTCAAAGCCCCTACTAGCAATCCATTGGAGGATCTGTCTTGCTCTTCTTCCAAGCAAATATCAGTGTTCGTTGTTGATGATCAGAGAACTAGCTCCCCACCACACCACCGACTTTTCGATTTCAATGATATTTTTGATTCGAAATATGTAGATGACAAAGATGATGAAGATGATGTGGTGGTACGGTTCCAGGTGTGGCAGCGACCACTAATGTCTCAAATGACGATGATGACGACGATGATGATGATGATGATGATGAAGCAATAGTGGGGGCAGAGGTTGCTAATGTTCGTACTGATGACTCTGATAATGATGATTATGATAATGATGATGACGACGATGATGGTGATGATGATTATGCTGATTTACTTCATAGTCGGTTATTTACCGAGCAATGGGAAACAGATGAATTTTTTGTGCAAGAGGATTTTGCTCAGAGTGAAGACGTCATTATTGGTAGTACCCATCAACGAGTTCTTAGAAACAAAACCATTTCAATTATAGAAGATGGTTCAAGTGGTGAGTTAGGACCAGACTTAGCAACCAATCAGTATGGGGATTGGATTATTCCAGGGGCGTCGTTTCACACTAAAGACCCTGATCCTATTTCAGTTTGTCCAGTGGATGGTGAGAGAAAGCTCGAGGTTGGTGCAATATTTGATAGCAAAATACAGTTAATGTATAGTGTGGGATTTTACCACATAAAGAATCGAGTCGAGTATGCAGTGAAACGTTCTGACAAGCAACGATATACGATTGTTTGTAAACAACAAGGATGCCAATTTTTATTACACGTTAATGGAACTGAAAAGGGACCGTGGACAGTGAAAAAGTTTAAGGCTCCACATAACTGTCACCTGGACATGACAGCCCGACCTCGTCAATTGTCATCGAAAATAATTGGGGCTTATTTTGCTCCTTCAATGCTTTGAGATGGTCGTATACTTAAGCCCAGAGACATTATGGATGATATTTCTACACACTATGGTATTGAGATTCAATATGATAAGGCACTGAGAGCTCATCATCATGCACACAGCTTAATATATGGCGATTTTGATCACTCGTGGAGGATGTTACATGCGTACTTGCACATGCTGAGAAGATCAAATCCTGGTACTGTAACGGCTTTTGAAACAGATGAGGATGATAAGTTCAAGTATGTTTTCATGGTTGTTGGTGCATCTATAAGAGGATTTCAACAATGTTGTAGACCTGTAATCGTGGTTGATGGAACACATTTGAAAGACAGATACAAGGGTCTTATGTTTGTGGTTGCTACTCAGGATGGTAACAAACAGATTTATCCTCTTGCATTTGGTGTTGGTGTCAAAGAGAACGATAAATCTTGGCATTGGTTCTTGACTCAATTAAAGAAAGCATACAATCATCCGATCGATCTTATAATTGTCTCAGGTTTGAATGTCATTTTTTTAGCTTTGTTTTGATAAGTTAAGTTTGAAATATTAATTGTTTTTTACTATTTTGTTAATCAGATCGTCATGTGAGCATACAAAATGCAATCGAAAGAGTATTTCCAGAGGCATGCCATGGTTTATGTTCGTGGTACATGGAGTTGAACTTTCGCTCATATGGAGCTCGATTTGTGAGCTTGTATAAGAAAGCTGCATATTCCTATACAAGAGAGATGCACGAGAAGTATATGCAGCAAATCAAGATATTAAACAAGAAAGGCTGGAAGAAGTTGAGAAAAGCGAAGGTTATAAGATGGGCTCGTGCATGTTGTCCCGTGCGTCGGTATGAGATTATGACATCAAACTCAGCAGAGTCTCTGAATTCAAGACTCTTATGGGCACGAAAGTTGCCGATTTGTTCTCTTCTTGAATTTGCTCGCAACCTACTTCAAACATGATTTTCGAAACGACGTACGAAATGGTTCAGTGTGGAATCCAGCTTAAGTCCGAATATCCTTCAGAGAATACATGGAACTCAACAAGATAGCCAACGTATGAAGATTTCTCAGATTAGTGGGTCCGCGTTCAATGTGAAGGACGGTCTTCATAACCATGTCGTTGATTTGGGACAAAGCACGTGCACATGTTGTGAATTCCAGTTGGATTTAATACCATGTAGTCATGCAATCAAAAATCTGAGGTAATTTAATACTCCTACGTCATCGTTTTTCTTAGTTTTGTGATGACTAGTCTAATCATACTCCATTTGTCACAGTGAGGCAAATCACTCGCTTGGTTCCTATGTCTTAGACTATTATAAGATGATGACGTTGCAAAAGTTATATTCAGAGCTGATAATGCCTGTTCCGACCCCAGTTGATTGGTGTATTCCGCAGCAAATTGATAATGCCATGATGACTGTCAATCCACCTGACAACCCGAGATAAGCGGGTCGTCCTCGACAGAGACGTCATCCTTCAGGGGGGAATCAAGTAGCAGGACTTGTGTTAAAAAATGTTCAATATGTCATGGTACTGACCACAAATCTGCTAGATGTACGGTGAATTTGATGATGCCGAATGCGAACGTAGCTGCCCAACAACCTGTCGAACCTAAGAAAAGGCAATTGAAAAAGTATAGCATCTGCAGAACAGTTGGACATTCAAAGAGGACATGTGGTCAACGAGCAATTACAAGCAGTTCGGAAGAAGATTGAGGTACGAAGATTAGTTGTCATAATTTCTGATTATAACAATTTTGGTATATCAATGTTATTTTGACTCATTGGGTTGTTGAATTTTGTCTCTTTTGTCTTTCTTCTAGCCTCGAAGTGGTGCAGCGAGGAAGCGGATTCTGGAGATATTTGACTACAATTAGTCCTACAAATGTTAGTGTATGACAATGAATGTATGCTTCAAAATTAGTGAGACTCAGATAGAATTATCACATTCTGTACGAATTATCTTGTCTAATCTCATTACATGTGTGATAAATTGAGTGAAGATGGTTTATTTGAGGTGGATAGAGTTATAAAAGTCGAATCTACATTTTAATTATGAAAATAGGTGGGTTTAATCAAGTTGTGAAAATTTTTAGAAATAGCACTCCACTTTGCCGATTTTTATAAAAATGTATACTTGGATTTTTTTCAAAAATATTTTGGTATATTATACTACATGAAGTTTTAAGTTTATGGTTAAAATTTGGTAATATTTGGAGTAGTCTATGAATTATGAGGATTTTTCAAAAATGGTTCAGTTCGATTTGGAATTATGCAGTTTCAGACCGTAGAAAATTAATTATATAAAATCGATCCATTATACGTTTTCAAAACTGTTTTAAATGTTTAATTAAATGATGTTATAAGTCTAAATTATTAATTTCAGGATGTTTCAGTAAATATACAATTTACGGTGAATTTTATAACACAGACTGATTTTAGAGCATTTTCGAACAATTTTTTATTATATGAAATAATTTATTAAAGCTTTTGTGATTTGAATTTATTCCTAATATTTGAGCATGGATAACTAAGGGTTGTTATGTAAATGCATGCTTATTTTCATGAATTTTGGATGATCTTTTAAATTATGAAAATTGTTGTGGCATAGGGTATCTTTTCTTTCTACATATTACTAACTTCAAGATCAAAATTTTATCTATGATTTAAGATTACAATTTGACCATATTTTGAAACTGATATTATGTGATTAAATGTGTGCTTATGTGTGAAGTGTTAAATAATTTAAATCTTTAGCATATGAATTAGAGTTTTATGAGTTAAGATGTAAAATACGGTTTATTTTCTTCAAGGGATAATTGATGCTTGTTTGAAAATTTATAAATAGTATACATCTAAATTTGTAGTTATTTTTTGTGCTAGATTAGGTATTTTTTTGTTTTAATTAAGTTATTGTTTTCATAATAGTTGTAATATTGTTTTTTTACGTTAATTTAGTAAAACATGTTTATAAATAATGTTCATGAAGTTATAGAAATTTTAGAGTTTTTTTTAATTGTCCGTTACAGCCGCGAAATCTCCGCGAAATTGCAATGTAACCTTAACGATGGTCACCGCGACCGTTATAGCGAACCATGATGTATACCCAAAAACCAACAATATCCCTGCTTGGCAACATCAATATCCCTGATTATAACCAACAATAACAAAAAAACCAACAATATCCCTGCTTATATAATGTATAACCAAAAACCATCAATATCCCTACTTATAACCAACAATAACGAAAAACCAAAAACCGACAATATCCCTGCTTATATAATGTATAACCAAAACCAACAATATCCCTGCTTGGCAACATCAATATCCCTGATTATAACCAACAATAACAAAAAAACCAACAATATCCCTGCTTATACAACCAACAACCAGAAACGGAAGACAATAGCAAGAAACATATCAGTAAATAAACAACCACTATAAATGTCAACAATAGCATCAATACAAGTCAGTCAACCCACAATAAGCAAACACTGAAACCTAGGTACTTATCTCAAAAAGCTTAAGTGCCATTTGTTTCCTATACTGAGCAACAATCTCATCGCTGCTAGGATATACTAATCTACTAGATATAAAGCGCTCAATGTACATACAAGAAAATGCACCACAATTATGTGCGTCATTCTGTTCAAATTGTTCTTCTAGAGGAACCTGTACAACCTCAAATGGCTCATAGGTCGGCGTAATCTTTAGCTTCGCGAACCACCCTACTACCTCAAGTAATCTAGACAACAAACGTCGTAGTGGTGTCAGCTGAAGCACTCTCCTCTCAAACACAGAATTTTCATCATGAACATTGTTATGGCTCAATGAGTCATAGATATGGATTTGCCACTCACGTAAGCGCACTCGACAGGTAATCCAGTGGCTAAAATCTCTGCAGTGGCATATCAGTAAAAGCTGTTAAACAATTATCATCAAAATGTATATAAAACTCCGATATGTAAATTTGTAAATCAAAAACCAAGATCGAATAGACGTTGAAAACTTACATTTGGGACTCGATGCCAAGGGTGTCCCCACGAGGGGAAGGCGTCTCTTACATATCTTTGCAAATCATTATCTGGTGTCCAATTCGGATATCTGCAAGGGCCCGATGGATCACCGTTGACGAACTGAGGTTCATTTTTATACATCCTCATCCAGGAATATCTTATCAAGGTCTGAAAATATGATTTCAACATTGGTATAGCATTCTAATGTTAAAAAAAATACAAAAACTATTAGTAACATAACTCACCATAAAAGTGGAATCAACGATGTTGAAGCTGTTTGGGGCCAATCCGGAAATGACAGAATCATCTTGTTTCAGCTGCAGAGCCAAAACACTCATATAGCTATCCAACACCTACAATCATGTCGAGAATGAAGTCCGTCACCACATCACCTGTTTGCAATATACAATTATTAAAGTGTTTCAATGTATAGAAACAAACTTACATCTGTACTGAGATCCACTGACGTGTCCCTCGATATCCTTGAACCACCTAGCATTCACAAGAAAATTGGTCCCATGAATCCGTCGAGAATCATCAGTACTCATAAAGTCTCTGTAATCAGCCTCCAACTTGAAACGTTTTTTCTTGAGGTCTGAATCGACGAATGGAGTCCGGATTGCAGCAAACTTTGCTCGTACGCGTCTAGTGTAAGTCTCAATGGCCGATCCATCTTGCGGAGATGATTGCATTTCGGATGCATTCACTGTAGGGACATCTAACACATCTTCTGTCTCGTCCTTCTCAGCTGGTTCCTCCGGCAGTGATGCTACCTCATCTCTCTTCTTCAAATCTGCAGTTGGATCCTCATCGAGGGATGCTGTCTCTCCCTGCCATTCTAAGATAGTAATCGGTGGTGGCTGCAAAGGTTCTGGGACAAACACGTCTCCGGATGTCCGTGCCAACGCTTGCGACTGCTGGTCCAACAATATAGGAAATCTAGTATCCTTAGCATCAAAATTTAGAATAACATCAATAAGTAATTGAATGTATATAGTAAACTGATGTCAGACATTTATGAGAAAAGTGTAGTCTATTTGTACTAACCCCATATACGAAGTTAGATGTCTTTGCAGGATTGTGTGCTCCAAGGCATTGGGCACTCTCGGTCTCTTTGGAGGGGATCGAAGACTCAGTCTCCCTCATTTGTCTAACCACGTCCGGAAGCAGCTGTTGACGAAGTCTGGCATCAGATCGTGCAGGATATCTGGAAACGACTGTCGAATAATGTCTGGCATGACATCTCGCAGTACATCAGGTAGCGACTCTCGAATGAGGGATGCCATCATAGATTTCAGGACCTCTGGAATTGTTTGTCGAACGAGGGTTGAAAGTGATTGTCTGACATTATCTATTCCCCGTTGCTCCCCACTCTCTATCGCTGATTTTAGCTCCGTCCTAAAAAATTCAGAAGTCGTTCGTGCAGATAACTTCTTGGATTTACGCCGCTTCTTTGAATCGTCTCTCGACTTCTGATTAAACAACAAAAGTAAAAAAATAACCAATAAGTGTTTATTAATGGAGAATTTGAAAGACATTTATAAAAAGTCGCAAACGCTTGAGTAACAACCTATACCTCAGGTGGTGGTGGTGGTGGTCCACACGAGGCTGCAGGTGGGGGAGGTGCTAGTGGGGATGAAGTGGTTGCTGCTGGAGGATTACCCTCGTCACCTCCCTCGGCAATGTCAATAGCCCTATCAATTTTTGTTCTCTTTGAAGCCTGTTTATTAGTTCTCGACCTTCTCTTTGTTTCCTGAGAACGAACAGTGTCCGACCTAGCCATTCTCGGCCCACCTACACTATGTCCAATCGATCGATTCTGATGGACAAATCGTACTCCAGATAAGATGTCCATCTCAATGTCAGCCATATATGGTGATGCAGTCTCTGTCTGTGTAGACACCAACTGAATTCACTCGATCTTATGCATATTGACATTAAATTAGATTTTAGATGCACAATAAGTATAAGATAAATAACTTTAAGTTCACAATTACTCACCGTTCGTGCATTGAAGATGTCAGAAATACTTGGACGCTTTCCTGGACTTCGCCATCGGACGCCTCTTAGAAATTCATCTGATTTCTTCTCTCCTAATTGCGAACCGAATTCAGGTATGCACTCAAAAGCCCAGATCTACAAAGTGACGATAACGATAATGTTAGATCATAATTGATTGACACAATACTTAATCCGAGTACACAACTTAAACAGTTAAAACTAATATACCTGCAAAACGATTTGATATCCGTATAAATGATATAGTGGTCTTGGAGCGCCGGATGGTAAAGGATGTAGGGAATGGTCCAAGTAATACATCAATCGCTGAAAAACGTACGAGCCCCAAGGGAATTTATCAAACATAGTAGCCTGCTCGACCAAACTCCATAGCCAATGGGGTACCGACGTGCGTACATCCATGCCAAACAGATACAGTGTCACCAACAATATATACGAAATCTTCACTACATCATCTGGACGGCTTCAGAACTCTCCATTCTTAAAACGGTTAAACAAATCACCGGCTACCACGGCTTGCCCATCAAAACTCCTCTTATACACACTGTCCTGAGGTGGCTCACATGGTGAACAATTGGGTTGAATTTCGGAAGTTCCGAATTTCAACCCTGTGATCATACAGAACTCGTCCTTCGAAAACCTCAAAGATCGATCTCCAACACGGAACCAACACTCGTGTGGACTCCCTCCTGGATGGATGATCTCTCAGTCGAATAGATAGAGAAGTCCTCGACCACTAATAACGGCATGCCTGTCAAACCTCAAAAAATGACCAAAACAAGACCGCTGAAACACATCTAACCTATCGCAGAGGCTCAACTCCTTATCTATGTCGCTAATAACCTTGCTCAGACAGTAAGTACTACATCTAGCCTCTAAGTTTAAACGTCCCCGCCACTTCCACTGTGGCTGTTAAGAATTTGCAAATAATTATAATGTTAGAATTGATCTATCAAGTGGAATAAATACAGTGCAACTATAGCCTAAAAACGTTTTCAAATTTGGTTGAATGGTGGAAAGACTATCCATTTTAAAAAAATGAACCGAATAATATCAGACGTTCTTGGCAACTAGTTGAGTGTTCGATGCTATAGTATAGTTGTGAAATATCCTCATAACTTAGTTTAATTATTTTATTTTTTTGTAATGTCATTGCTTCTTTGTTATTGCCAACAAATATAAGTCAATTTCTTACAACTTATTTCACGTCGCGCTTTATTTCTTTGAAAACTATTTTGGTATGTTATTTTACATCAAGTTGTGAGTGTATGGTTAAAATCGGGTAATTTATGGAATAGTGTATGCATTATTATGATTTTTTATTTGTAGTCCAGTTTTTGGAAGGTGTAAAAAAATTAGAAATTATGAAGTCGGCGTTGTCGATTTTTATAAAATCTTATAGTTGGGGTTTTTGAAAACTGTTTTGGTATGTTATTTTACCCCAGGTTCTGAGTTTATGGTTAAAATCGGGTAATTTTTAGAGTAGTTTACGAATTATTATGAATTTTGGGATGGCAAAAAAAACTTAGGAAATTGCAGTCCGCTTTCTCTATTTTTATAAATATAATTCTAGTATTTTAAAGTATATTAATATGAAATTATAATTGATTGAGTTATGTTAAAAATAATATTAGGATTATTGAAGAAATTTTTATAATGTATTAATTAATTTTATATTAAAAAACATGAATAACAAAAATATATAAATATTATTATTATGTTAAATTTTAATATTATGTTGCATTTTAATAATTCTTTTTTGAGATACATGAATAATTTTTTGTAAGTCGTTTAAATATTTTATGCCACATTTATTAATCTGCAAAATCAAAATTTTCTAAATTTTTACCATGAGCATCCTGATCTATAATTATCATCGTTACTAAGCATCCAAATGATTAGTAAAATATGAAAAATATAAACTGTTTTGAATCAGTAACAACAACAAATGATTTCAAGCAAATATTACTAATTTCTAGTATTTTACAAATATATTAATCTTAAAAATTAATGAAATGAGTTATATTTCTACAAATAATATTACTATTTTTACAAGAATTTTCAGATTGTATGAATTAAGTACGTGTATAAAACATGAATTAAAATAATTTTTATTATGATTATTATTTATATTATTATTATATGAGCAATTCATATTATGATATATTTTAATATTTTTTTGACACATTTTAATAATTATTTTAATTTTTAAAGTCATTTTAATATTTTGAACTAAACATATTATTCATGAAAAAAAAATTTAAATTTTTTTTCATGAGTATCGTGATCTACCATCCTAACACCGTGATCTGTTTGAGCTTCGTGATCTATTATGCATAAGGTTTAAGCTCTATTATTTCCATCGTTACTAAGCATACACCATTGTGATCAAGTGACTACCATCGTGATCTATGCTTTCATCGTTACTAAGCCTATACCATCGTGATCTATCCATTCCATCGTTACTAAGCCTATACTATCGTGATCAAGCAAACACCATCGTGATCTATCACATTCATTGTTACTAAGCCTACACCGTTATCAAGCAAATACCATCGTGATCTACACATCTACCCTCGTGATCTATAGCTCTACCCTCGTGATCTATGCCCTAATTCATGAACAGGTTCCAGTCATTGATAGCTACAAATTCTTGCAACAAATTCCACAAATCAATGTTCAAATTGATGTTTTATTTGCACATATCAGAAAATCCTAAACCTATCGTCGCCAATTTTTCCAACAACTGCCATTCTCCAACAAAACTCAAGGCATGTATATGTCGGACAACACTTGTTCTCCTGTAGCCATTCTCCGACAAGTTGTCGCGCCATCGCCGCCTTCAGCCTCAATAGTGCCTTCGCGCCTCCCACCGCCTCCCTCCTCAAAAGATTCATATACGCCCGTCACCACCGCCTTCTCTTTCGAAATCACGAACACCCGTCTTCTCCCTCCAAACCGTTGAGGATGTTGCCGCCGCCTCCCTCCAAACCGGGCACGATGCTTGATTTCGAATCCAACTTCAATCACGAAGATACCACCACAAATCATGAAGAGCAATTCGGGAATTTGGAAGGTAATTTCCCCTCGTGATTATTTTCTAGGGTTGGTTTGAGGTAATTTTGACTCCATTTTCCCCAATTGACTTCACCATGTTTTGTTGAATATGAGGGCACTTAGGTAATTTTCCCTTAAAATTGGGTAGAAAACTTGTTTTCTTAAGAGGTGGGTAAAAATCATTTTTTGTTATACATATTGGTTAGAAATGTCCCCTCCCCCATATAAAAATTTGATTTTAAAATCTTTTCAATTTACCTCTCAATCAAGACCTAAACGATAAAATCTCATTTCCAAAACAAATATCTTAGTTGAATCCAATAGTGTAAGTCTATCCCAAACAGTCCCGTTCTATCCCTAATTCAAACTGCCCCACACCACACTTGCCTCGATCATTCCACGGTAACAAGGACACCATGTCAAAATCAATTTAATGAATGGTAGGCGAGGGTATAACGGGCACTTTACTCAAAATATTAACGCCGTTACTTCTCACTCACATCCGTCAATTATATCTCATTTCAGAAATAACAGGAGGTAGTTTTATGCACACTACCCACCTAATAAATAATCATTAATCTCTTAAATAAACCCTAAATAAGGTATAAAGCAAAAAAGTCTTTGAATTCAAACCTAAACATTCTTCTGCGCTTTTACTCTCTCTCTCACAGAATCTTCTCTGAATTTACATGAACATAGTCAGGCATTAACACTTTACAGTTGACGCACGCCTGCGCCTAGATTTTTCTGTTGAGGAAATTTCAGAGAGATTCGAAGGAGATCTGAGAAAGTTTAAATCAAAATGCCGGTAAGTCAGATTATGAACAATATTTTTACTTCACAATTCTTTTGATTTATTATTTATTTTTATTTTTTTGTAGCAGACAAGAACAGTAGAAGTAAAGCAAGTATCAGATCTAGCCACTGAGAGAGAAATCCATGAGTTCTTTTCTTTTTCCGGTGAAATTGAGAATATTGAGATCCGCAGGTGAGATTTCATTTGTTTTTTTTGTTTATTTTAATATATTGATTGATTAAGCTGAAGTATGAACTATAAATTTGATAAATTACGTTTTTTGTTAACTTTGAGGTGGTTGCAGAGAGCCAGAGCAGTCGAAGACGGCGTTTGTGACTTTCAAAGATCCGAGGGCGCTTGAAATCGCCTTGTTGTTATCGGTAATCTTCTCAATCCTGATTTTATTTTCTATGTGATATCCTCTCTAATTATTTAGTTATTTTTAGTGAATTTGCTATAATAATTAATAAAACTTGTTCATATTTGAAGGTTTGCTAAATTTTTCCCCTTTTTACCGTTAAGATATTTTTGACATTACCCAAACATGCTATTCTTAGTAAATAACAGAGTACATTAACCTTTCAACTTGCTTCCGCTGCGTAGTAGCTGTCATCAACAATATATACATCCTTTTACGGAGAATAATACATAGGAATTACCACAGTTATGAAGTTTTGTTGGGCTGTAGTTCACAAAAATGAAAGCCATGTGGAATTAAAGGAATGAAAAAGCATGAGTAGTAGCAACAATTAATATTTGGAATTCAGTATTGATATCCTTATTTTTGGATTCTACTGTTTCTGTGATGCAGTTGCATACCTAATATGCTGTCTACTTTGAACACCAGTTTAATATTAACGTTAGTAAGATTTATCCTTTTTTTTTTTCTTTCTATAAAAACATATCCTATTGGCTAGGATTGCTTGCAGGAGGAAGGTGACATATCATTCTCTTCATTATTCATTAACTCTTCTACATGATTGAACTAATAAACACAGTTACTATTCAGTTTCCTCCCTTTTGTTGAGTTGCAGAGTGACTGATATATTTGTTCTACCTTGATATTGAAAATGTGTTAAATGAAAACAGTGAGTTGATTTTGAGAAGTATATATGAAATCTAACATTTATGAATCTTGAGCTGTGCTAACTAATCTCAAAACACACATCTGACATGTTATCTTGTCGTGTCTGTTGTAATATCCCCTCCCTGTCTTGGGCATTAGTTTTCCTTTTGAACATTAGTCACTGCTTTTAATGAAACAACGAGTCTGATTTTGAGAAGTATATGATATCCAACATTTATGAATCTTGAGCTGTGCTAACTAATCTCAAAACACACATCTGATATGTTCGTGTCTGCTGTAATATTCCCTCCCTGTCATGGGCATTAGTCTTCCTTTTGAACATTAGTCACTGCTTTTAATGAGTCACCTACACTTTTATGGCACGATAAGTTTGTTGCCCAATATGTCAGTTATTGGAACGCCACTTGTTTTAAGGTCAATTGATGTGGTACTCTTCAGGATATGCTAGTATACATGACAATTGATGTGATCTAGACGTCAAAAATATTTCCTGTTGTGTCTTGCAGGGTGCAACCATAGTGGACCAGGTTGTTAGCATAGCACCTTCAGAAAATTATGTACCACAACCTGAGATTCGGGTAACACTATACATACATGATACTGACAATAACTTCTCCAGCTTTCATTAAATTAATCATGTGTCTAATTTGTTCAGGAAATACCACTTGTTGATAACTCTGTCACCATATCTCAGGAGAGTAGTTCTCCAGTTGCTGAGGTAATAATATATGGCTGAATAGCCAATATTTATCTTTTGGAGGGAGAAATTGAATCTCAGGCTAGTTTTACTAATACTTAGACCTGTTCAAGTCTTGCAACAAGACAAAAAAGAAGAAAATTGAATTTGTAAAACCATAAGATTATGCTAGTCTTAGTATTATGTATTCAATGGATGATGAAAGTTGTATTTAAGTTTCAATCTACTGTAGTTCATTCTATTTTATTTAGATTTTGATCTTTTTTAAAAATTTCCCCTTCTTTTTCTAGCAAGGAAAGATGAGTCCAAATAATGGGAGAGTGTATGTTAGTAAGGCCCAAGATGTTGTAACAACTATGATTGCAAAAGGCTCAGCTATTGGTCAGGATGCGGTAAACAAGGCTAAGGCATTTGATGAAAAGCATAGGTTGACTGCCACAGCATCTGCAAGAGTCATTTCCTTAGACCGGAGAGTTGGGTTAACAGAAAAATTTACTGTTGGAATTTCAGCTGTAAATGAGAAAGTGAAATCTGTGGATCAGAAGTTTCAAGTGTCCGATAAAACCATGTCAGCTCTAATGGCTGCTGAAAGGAAAATAAATGACACTGGATCAGCTGTCAAATCAAGCAGGTCTGTAATTTGTAACCAGTATTATCTGAAGTTTCTCTATTTCTGTACTTTCTAGTTTGTACCCAAAAAGGTGAAAAAGATGTTGGCACTTGAACATCTTGTGTCAAATAAATATATAAGTAAACATGGCAGATGTGAAACTCTTCCATTGATTTTAGTCTTTTTGGTTGCTCGTCTATTTTTATGTCATTATGCCACATGCACTTTGGAACCTGTTATGTTGATCTCAAACTTGAGTTCTTGTTAACGGTTTGGTAAGGTGCATGAAAGACCGATGCTTATTCAATCTAGTCCAATTCATTAAAAGATGAGGAAAATTGCGACTGTTATTTGTTTATGGATTGCTTGGTTTATTCACTGTCTCATTTGGATGTAACTCTGTTTTTATGAAGAAATTTATATTTAATTTTCTTCCTTGAAATGAACATGTAATGGTTAAACGTACGTCTATATCAGGTATGTGACAGCTGGAACATCTTGGCTGAATGGTGCTTTCAACAAAGTGGCAAAAGCTGGGCAGGTAGCTGGTACAAAAACTAGAGAGAAATGGAGTTCGGCATTGTCAAATTTGACGGCAAAGGTGTGTGTCTAACCTTCTGTCACATTAATTATTTGCAAGTGATGAAATTGAAAAAAAAAATCTGGATACATAGCTTCAGTGAAGTCTGTCAAAGCCTTAATTTAACTTCATCTGTAGTGATTCGTTTATTCCTTTAATATATCCACATGGAACATCATTTCATGCTTGGTAATCTGTAATCTCAATCAAGTCTGCCTAGCAAGAAATGTGTACTTACCTTTTTTCAGTTTTGATGAATCTATATTAAAAACGTATGTTTTTCTCGCTGCAACTCCATCTAATTTCACACTTTGTATAATTTTTCATTGCATGTATATGCAGGATCCTCCTATTGCAGCCTAGACCAGGTAGATGGAGTTGTGGCAGAATGCTTACTCCTCTTCGTTTAATGGCTTGGTTTGGAACTATTATTGATATGTTTGGTTTGTAGCTTCGTTTGTTCGTATGAGTGAAAAAAAAAGAAGTAGCTTCATTCTTTGTTTGCAGATTCAAGTGACTCTTTGAATTTTACACTTAGTTGTGGAGTTCGTTCAATTGTTTATAATTTGTTCAATTTTGTGTGGATACCAAGTGCCTCTGTAACTTCACTATGTTTACTGATATTGTGCATTAATGAACTTGTGTTGCTGTTTCATAAATAACATCTTTAGTCTTAAATGTTTAGTGGACTTGCAAATGCTGCTCCTCTTGCATTCAAATGCGATTTACGTGGCAGCTGATTTCAAAATAGGAGATGAAACTTACATGCGATGTACGCGGTAGTAATTTACAGGGTTTGAGTTGTTATCTTCAAATTAGTTTAGATTTAAGTCTAGAATTGGATATTTGATAAAAAAAAAAGCAGGCGAAACATTAGTTTGAGTAAATGAGGTGGTTTTCAAGAGAAAAATAAAATTAAAAAACACTTGTATCAATTGTTTTATTGGAAATTTGTGTAATGTAGAATTCAGAGTGCTATTTGGCCAACTTAGGATTATTTTTGTTCTAAAAAAAAAAAAAACTAAAATTCTCCAATCTAGTTGTAAATTCATAGTCAGATGCTCTGAAGATTCTCACATGCCCAAATAGTAAGATAGCAGCGTCTCAAATATCGAAACATTTGAGTTTGATTCATAGTGATTATGTGCCACAAAAATAAGAAGACATGGAAGGTCTTTGTGCCCTATGACAAAAAATAGGAGGCATGATTTGTCAAAATCATTTTAATACAGATCCAATTACTTATCTTTCTCTCTTTCCAATTAATGAATGCGTGTGATTTGTATAGCAAATAAAAACAAAAAAGAGTAGAAAAGTAGGAGTCATGTGATATGGAAGCTTAAAACTAAAGTTACAAGTGGATTACAAATTACTATAGGATTTATATGTAAAATATGTATTTTTTACAATTTACAATATGTCAACTAATCAAATGATATTAACAAAAAAGGAAAAATAAGTTTTTTGATACTCTAAGTTTACCTCATTAGATTTTTCATTCTCTATTTTTTATCTTTTGATTTTTAGTCCTTTAAGTTTAACAAATACCATTTTTAGTTATCTTACCTATTATAATATGTAAATTTTTATTATTTTTTAATTAAAATTCATCTTTAACATAAAAAAAATATTTTTTTAATTGAGAGAACACTAAATTAATATTAATAGTAAACAAATATTTTTTTTTAATATGTCTAAGTTCAGGATACCCAAATTATTAATATTAATAATTAATAACAAAATTCTAATCACGTTTCACGATGAATTTTTATTTATTTATTAATATTAATTTAGGCATGTTAAATGAAGAATACATATTTGTGATTTAAAAAAATTAGTGATCTTTCAATTTAAAATAAAATTGTTCGGGATGCTCGAATTATTAATATTAATAATTAATAACAAAACTCTAACCCACGTATCGGGATGAAGAATAAATTTTTTTATTATAATTTATCTAGGCATGTTAGACGAAGAATATAAATTTATGATTTAAAAAATAGTGTTCTCTCAATTAAAAAATAAAAGGTAAGTTTGAGATGCCCAAAATTATTAATATTAATAATTAATGACAAAAATCTAACCCACGTATCAAGATGAAAAATAATTTTTTATTTATTAATATTAATTTAGACATGTTAGATGAAGAATACAAATTTGTGATCTGAAAAAATTAGTGTTCTCTAAAATAAAAAAAATGATGTTAAAATTAAATTTAAATAGTTACATGCTATAGTAAGTTAGAAGACTAAAAAACGATATTTCTTAAACATAGATGACTAAAAATCAAAAGATGAAAGATAAATGATGAAAAATCCAATGAAGTAACTTAGAAAACCAAAAAACCTTTTTTTCCTAACAAAAAAAATTAAGATTTCAAATATCGGCATAGAAAAACAACTTTGGAGGTATCATAATCAAAATTTGACATAAAATCTATTTTTATGTCAATAACAACCATAGTATATAACTATATTCATTGAGTATTAATTTAGTAAGTTTTTTTATTCATTTCTTAAACACTTACACTACTTCCATTTCAAAATAAATATAATTTTGAAGTTTAAATATTATTTCAAATTAAGTGTTGTTTTAAACTTTTATACAATTTTATTCCCAAATTATCCCTATATAATATTTCTTAGTTAAAATAAGGATTTAATATGATATTTTTATAGTATAGTTTGACCAACTTTCTAATTTTGAATCCTAAATTTCTTGATTAATTAATGTTATATTTATTCAATTTTTATATTTTTTAATATATAACAAATACTCCGGTAATACTTATATTTCAACATAAAGTATTACTACCTCCGTCCCGGCTTAACTTGTCTACTTTGACCGGGCACGGAGGTTAAGAAAATACAGTTGATTCAAGTGGATATGCACTTTTGGATGACATTTTTGTAATAATATGCACATCAAATCAAATTTTATGCATTTTTGGATGACATTTTTGTAATAATATGCACACCAAATCAAATTCTATGCACTTTTGGATGACATTTTTGTAATAATGTTGAAATATATGAATATTAATGTAAAAAAAAATTTGTCATTTATGGACTGATAAGTTAAGATGAGACAAACAAAAATGACAAGTATGCAAGTTAAGTTGGGACTGAGGGAGTGCTTAATATGTTAATACTTAATGTTAGTACTTTTGGGTCCTCCAAACAAACAAAACATCACAAAAATTTCTACTTCCTCATCATTACCGTATTTAAGATTTGACAGAATGACAAATTTGTTCCACAAAGTGGTCATTGCTATGATAAGTGTGAAAAACAAAGTGATGCTATTAACTATGTTGGCAGCACATTTAATAACACTGGTATTTTTAGAAGTATTAGTTTAATATTATAATCATTTTCCTATGCAAACATTAAAAAACGCAATAAAATATAGGAATATAATGTCCATGCTGCTATTTTAAAAAAACAAGTTTAATATTATATCTGGAAAAAAAGAACTAAAAAATTTATATCTATTAGAATTTTTTTTCTTTATTTTTTATATTTGTTTTTCTTGCAAGCTTTGTTGTTGTTTCTTTAAGGTCTTTGTTTTTTATCTTTCTTTTGGTCATAAGTTTTTTGATTGTCACTTCTCCACATCTTCAATGAGATAGTTCTCATGTCTCTTTCTTTTTTATTTTTCTCTTATTCTTTTTTTTGGTTGTAAAGTTTTTTCAGGTTCCTTTTTTTTTTTTTTTATCTTGTCTTTTGATGTCTCATCTATTTTTTCTGCAACAGCATATTACTTTCTTTCTTTTTCAGTATTTGATCATTCAAATCTTAAAATTTCACACGAAAAAACTTTTGAAGTCAAATGAGGATGATCTTGAGCCCTTTGCTGGTCGGTATAATTTTTCTTGTATTTCATTCCACTCATGATACCAAGTCATTGTGATAAAGAGGCATGAATGTTGCTGGAAGAACAAATCTTTTACCAATTTCACTTCCTCTCATTTCTCCTTTGATGACACGGTCTATAATGGCTTTATAAAGTTCTGCTTGTAAATTTGCTTGGTTACTTCGGAAATAGTCTAATCTCGTGGTTTCCAATTTTATATACATATCGACAGAGTAGTCTTCGTGACAATAAAATGGTTGATTGTCTTGAATTCCGAATTTGCAATTTATAGCAGTAATATTCTCGACATGATATCTTTGTTTTTTTTTTTTTTTGAATAGATTCATATAGGGGTAATTTCATTTTTGGCCTGTAGGAATTGCCGCGGGCCGATTTTGGCCCATTTTCAGGCATTTTTGGCCCAATGCATGATTTCATCTACATATTAACGGAGATATCATGTGCCTTGCACGTGATCGTTAATCAAACAGTGTTTTGGTATTAAAAAAAAAAAGAAAAAAGTGGGTTTTGACGGTTTTCGTTAACCAAACTAACGGACATGGTCAAACTTAATGATTTTTGGGCCAAAATCGGCCCGCGACAATTCCTACGGGGCCGAAAATGAAATTACCCCAATTCATATAATAGCAATGTAATACAACAATTTATTTCAAATCATATGTTTTTTAAAAAAATATTTAAAAGATGAAATTACAAGTAGCTAACCAACTATAACAAGAAATATAATTTTTTACCTAAGAGTTTAAAAAAAACAAAAAGAAAGAAATTAAAAAAAATTAAAAAACGATGGAATTTAATATCCCAATAAATTCTGCTGGTTTTTTGTCCTAGGGATCCAAGTCCATGCTAATCACGATATAATCACTTGGTTTTTTGTCCTAGGGATCCAAGTCCATGCTAATCACGATATAATCACTTGGTGTGATTGACAGCTAGGAAATTCCATGTAGTTTCAGGAATCAGGTTTACCTCGCTGAGAACCGGTCTACATCGGCATGAACCGGGCGGCTCAAGAACTGAAGCTGGAAGTGTCCGAACCGGATCAAGTTAGTTAAGTTGGATTTAATCACTTGGTGTGATTGACAGCTAGGAAATTTCATGTAGTTTCAGGAACCGGGTTTACCTCACTGAGAACCGGTCTACATCGGCATGAACTGGGCGGCTCAAGAACTGAAGCTGGAAGTGTCCGAACCGGATCAAGTTAGTTAAGTTGGTTATGAAGCCTAGCGATTACTATAGCTGCGCAGAGTAGCTAACTTGCAACAAAGATTTCTAGCTAACGGTTTTTGGATCTGTTTGGGGGATTTCATCCTTATATATAGGAGAACAATCCATTCTGATTTCAAGCTTCGATTCATAGAGAATAGCTAGATATTTGAGTTAGGGTTTATAGTGTTAGTCACAGAAAAACCCTAATAGGGCAATCTTGTATTCTCTGATTTTCATCTTCTTGCTTAGTGAATTGTTCAATTCCGTTTGACAGTGGATGTAGATCACCTGGAGTGATCGAACCACTATAAATCTTGGTGTTATTGTTTAGTTTCTTGTATTGCATTGTCATCTTCTTTATCAACTTCATAAACTAGGGTTTAGTGTGTTCTTAGTGATAGTTGTGTTGCTGCTGGCTGCTGCATATTGCATTACACTTGGCTTTCTAATGCATGCTGTAAAACAAAGATTTTGTCATATCAAATTCTATCTGGTTTTTTGTTTGGGATCCAAGTCCACGCTAATCACGATATAATCACTTGGCTTTCTAATGCATGCTATAAAACAAAGATTTTGTCATATCAGATTGGAACATTTTTGTTTACAAAACGTATAAAGATAGCTTTTTATTTTATTCAATCCTTTTCAATAATTTTCTTATTTTTATTCAATTAGTTCTTTTTTTTTTTTTCAATGAGGGAAACAAAAATAACATAACAAGGAGATAGTTTTTTTTTTTTTTTTTAGAGATCCAGGCTTCTAAAGTTTTCTGTACAAAATGAGCTCAAGCATTTATCACTACAAGAAAACACCCAAATTCCAACGGATTGAAAAACCGTTGGAATTTTGTCAAATTCCAACGGTTTTTCCAATGGCATTTGTGGCCGTTGGAATTTTCCAACGGAAATTCCAACGACAAGTAAAAACCGTTGGAAAAGTCATTAGAATTACTATTTCCAACGGAAAAATTCCAACGGACTGAAAAATCGTTGGAATTTTGTCAAATTCCAACGGCATTTCCAACGACATTTATGGCCGTTGGAATTTTCCAACACAAAATTCCAACGACAAGTAAAAACCGTTGGAATTACCGTTGGAAAAGTCTTTGAAATTACTATTTCCAACGGAAAAATTCCAACGGACTGAAAAACCGTTGGAATTTTATCAAATTCCAATGGCATTTCCAACGGCATTTGTGGCCGTTGGAATTTTCCAACACAAAATTCCAACGACAAGTAAAAACCGTTGGAATTACCGTTGGAAAAGTCATTGGAATTACTATTTCCAACGGAAATTCCAACGGTCTGAAAAACCGTTGGAAGTTTGTAAAATTGAAATAAAAGAAATGCATGTAGAATATTACTACATAAAACACTAGTGGTCTAGTGGTTGGAGTACCACCTTGGCACTCGGGTTCGAATCCCTACATCAGTACTTTGTTGACGTGGCATGATGATGTCATCGCCTATTTAATATTTTATTAAAAAATTTTAAAAATTCCAACTGCAATTCCAATGGTATTTGCCTATTTAATATTTTATTAAAAATTTTTTTAAAAATTCCAACTGCAATTCCAATGGTATTTGCCTATTTAATATTTTATTAAAAAATTTTAAAAATTCCAACTGCAATTCCAATGGTATTTTACCGTTGGAATTATCATCGCCTATTTAATATTTTATTAAAAATTTTTAAAAATTCCAACTGCAATTCCAATGGTATTTTACCATTGGAATAATTCCAACGGTTTAATGATGATGTGTCAGCGTTATGATGATATGGTATTTTACCGTTGGAATTATCATCGCCTATTTAATATTTTATTAAAAAATTTTAAAAATTCCAACTGCAATTCCAATGGTATTTTACCATTTGAATAATTCCAACGGTTTAATGATGATGTGTCAGCGTTATGATGATGTCATCAGTACTTTGTTGACGTGGCATGATGATGTCATCGCCTATTTAATATTTTATTAAAAAATTTTAAAAATTCCAACTGTAATTCCAATGGTATTTTACCATTGGAATAATTCCAACGGTTTAATGATGATGTGTCAGCGTTATGATGATGTCATCGCCTATTTAATATTTTATTAAAAAATTTTAAAAATTCCAACTGTAATTCCAATGGTATTTTACCATTGGAATAATTCCAACGGTTTAATATTTTATTAAAAAATTTTAAAAATTCCAACGGTATTTTACCATTGGAATAATTCCAACGGTATTTTACCGTTGGAAAATACCGTTGGAAATTATTCCAATGGAAATTCATTGGAAAATTATTCCAACGGTAAAATACCGTTGGAATTTTTTTACCGTTGGAATTTTGAAATTCCAATGCCCACTTTTCCAACGGCGCAAATTCTGTTGGAATTACCGTTGGAATCATCAATTCCAACGGAAAAATGCCCAATTCCAACGGATTTTCTGCCATTGGAATTTGACTGTTTTCTTGTAGTGTATATTTATAGTTGGACACCTCCTAATATATTCCTAATTCAATGACTATAATTTATCAACCAGAAAATCCTACACAAATATTATGGATTTTATTAATAAGCTTCTATAATATATCTACATTTTATGCTATATTTCTCCGGGCCATTTCTAGAACTCACCTAGATATTTATCCAAGATTTGCCTAGATTATTTCTAGAACTAATGTGCTGAAACTAATTAATTTCTAAACTTGGAGCAAGCCCAATGTTCAAGGTGAAATTGTGAATAAATTTGTCCTTAATGAATTACTTCATTGATTAATCATGTTTTTAATAAGTTTGATTGTATTATTTGTATTGATGTGGTCAATGAAGGGAATGCATGGATGTGAGGAGATCACAAAAGAATCTTGTTCCCTAACATAACTCAGAAAGATATGTAGTTAGATAACTCAATTGTGAGTATATGTTAGTCATGAATTGCAATCAATTGGAATTATATTTGATATTAAGTGTATTAATTGTTAGTCTAATTTCTCACAAGGAGCAATCTACTTCATCCCAAAGGCCAACAATTAAGCAAGGAAGAAGATGCTAGCAAGTTAAACTACTAGATACATGTAAGTGATTTAATTGAGTGATTTTCTTGACATATTTATGTTTTTTTCATTTGTAATTCAAGTAAATCAAAGGGCTTATAAACCAACACCACAAGGTTTTCAAATTAAAGCAATTATTAATTTCCATACAAATGAGTATTTTGAACACGTGGCAATTATGCAATTATTCTCTTTACTATGAAAATTTGGAACCTCCTATATATGCATAGCTAGTCATTAACTATTGTTTTTGGTAAATTTGGAAGTTGGAACTATGTTTTGGATGTTTGATTGAAAGCACAGTTTCATTTTGTGGTAAAATGAATGGTTAATTTGGGTCGTTTGTTTTACAGTTTCATGTTTACAGTTTTGTGGTTGATTGGTTTCATTAGAGTTTTTTTGTTTGATGTTTAGTATGTTATGAGCTTAAGAGAATCCCTTAAAATTGTTACAACTTATGTACAAGTATAGACTAAAAAACTTCAACTAAAATCTCCTAAAAACAAAAAACACGGATAGTCAACATTATCGTGAAACAAATTCTTATTACCCATAAAAAAAATTCATTTTCACAAATTCATATATGAATTATGAATTGTAGGTTATGAGTTAATTCATCTCACGTAATAAGATTCATTCAACGGTCTCACGTAAAACTCCTCAAATTCATTTTCACAAATTCATATATGAATTTTGAAGTATAGGTTATGATTTGACTCACCTCACATAACAAGATTTATGAAACGATATCACATAAAACTTCTTTAACATTTCTGACATATAAGGAAATAATTGAAAGTTTGTGTGAACAATATGGTCTTACAAAAATATACACGCGGATCATACAAACATAAAAATAGTCTAGTAATACAAAAATATAAATACAAATCTTTTTAAAAAAGAAAGCACTCTTAAAAAGAAATCCCATTTCATTAGACATGTTAAACATGAAAAGAAAGAAGAATCTGTGTGGTAATTTTTTTAAAGTAAAAACAATTGGCCTCATTAGTTGGATCTTAACGAGTAATGTGAAATTTACAACAAGAACTATATTAAAATTTTAAGAAAAATCTATATAAATACAAAAATAGATTGAATAAATGAAAAGAATGTTTGGAATATTATACCTGATATAAACATCTCAAGTATACTGGTAATAATAAAAGTCACAGGATTAACCACCAAATAAATTTTAAAATAATTTATACGTGTGTGTATATATATATATTATGAAATATTAGCTTTAAAAAATATAAATATCAAAAAATAAAATCTTCAAAACATGTGTAGTAATAATAATAATAATGGACATTTTTTTTTCAATTTTTTGAAATAAATAAAAAGATATATTAAATCTTTTTTTTTTTTTTGGATGCAATTGAAAATTGTTTGAGAAATTCAATTTTTTTTGTAAATATGAAAATAAATTTAAATTTATTTTAAATTTATTCAGATGAGGGATGATTCAAAATCTACATGTATTGCTCAAAATTTAGTTCAAATCGGAATTGATTGATTTCAAATTTATATTTATCCAACTCCAAAACTGAATTTTCAATGAATTTCAAAATTTTCCTCAAATCCACTATCCAAATACGATCTAAGTTTATATTAATAAATGTTAAAAATATTAATATATCATTACATTATATTATTAAAAAATTAAAATTATTTAATGTTATATAACTAACCGTGCAACGCACATGAGAAAATACTAGTTATATAATAACGTTACCCTTTTTATTAATTTCGAAAACTACGTATATTGAAAGTATATCATACATAAATATAGATATATTGATTTTAATTTTACTCTCCGCTATTTTTTTAATTGGCCTTATCTTAAAGTCATTTAAGACATTTAATATAGCGATTATTTATTTATGATAGCCAATTGGATTGTTGTGTTTGTTTAAAAGAATTTTTTTTTTTTTTTTTTTTTTTTTTTGGGATTGTTGCACCATGAAATAAGGTTTGGGCCTTCACTAATAAGCTGAAAGCCTGTACCATAAACTATATATATATATATATATATATATATATATATATATATATAAATTTAAAAAAAAACGATTTAAAAAAAAAAAATATATATATATATATATAAACGATTTAAACGATTTTCTGGTGAAATGGAAATGACCTGTCAATGTATCTTTTGTTGTTCCCATTCAACGAAGGGTCCCACCACTCTTTTGCTGTTATATATTAATGACAACATGAAGCACATGATTAATGCTTACTACACATTGTCTTTCACTCTCAATAGTTTTCTAATATTTTAAATCATGAATGTCCCACAATGAGAGGACCAGCTAATATGATTGTGAGAGTCAATAACGTATGTACAAATGAAGATATACTATAATAGTCATAAAATCAAATAAAATCAATTTTTTTATTATAATATATAATTTTGTTATTACTATAATTTAGGTAAAAGTTTAAATAATCCTTACAATAATCCTTACACTCACGTATGTAGTGTAAACTTGTTGATTGGTGAATGTAAGGTATTATTTATATCTTGTCACCAAGGATAAAATTGTTATTTTCTTATATTTGTGGTAAAAAAAAAAAATCTATTGTGATAGAAAAATAATTTTAATTATCCTAATTGTGGTAGAAAATGGTGTTATCCCACCTACAATATTAATATAATACAAATATTTTATACCCATTAGTTATGTTAGTGATATTTTTAGTTATGCTAGTGATACATTTATGTTATGTTAGTAGTACCATTACATTCTATTGCACAGACACATAATGCATTTTATTATATTAGTGATACATTTTAGTTATGTTAATGATATTTTTATGTTATACACGCTCACATATTTTTGTGTTCTGACAAAACATTACTAACTTTTAGTTATGTTAGTGATAAATTTTAGTCATGCTAGTGATACATTTATGTTATGTAAATAGTATCCTTGCACTATATAATTTAAGTAAATCAGACAATACCATTAAGTAAATGTATTAATACCTTTAATTTGATGTGTTAATAACTTTGTGTTATATTATTAATATATTTACTTGATACAAGTAATACTCTTACGTTGTATATGAATTAAAATGAGTTAATACATTTATGTAAATGAAATAATATCATTATGTATAATTAGTGATACATTTATATAATATCAATGATACCTTTATGTAGTGAGGCTTCAGCCAAAACTAAATTTATATATAAGTTGCGCGGATCCGAGTTTCAATTAAATTGAGATACTACCTTTATGCAGATGAAATAATATATTTATGTATAACTAGTGGTATCTTTATATTATATTAATGATACCTTTATGTAGTAAAGTTTTAGCGAATAAAAAAAAAACTTATATATAAGTTTTGCGGATTCAGATCGGGTAGATCCATACAACTTGTTCACAAAATACCCATGAAGATGGCTCGATTTTTAAAAATACTAGTATTATAAGATTTAAATTATAACGGAAATGTATTAGTTGCATAACTTCATTAACTAAAATATATTGCGAGATTGTTTTTTTATATTTTCCTTCATTTCGCTTGTTCTTCATTGTGGTCCACTCCTCCTCTTTTCTTCTTCAATGCATGAATAGAAGCAAACCACCTCCTAACCGAAAGTTATGATTCAATTTTTATATTTTTTTTACTATTAAGAGGAAAGTAAATAGACGTGGTTTACTGATATTGCTTTATTTTAACTAGTAGTTGCTCCGTGCGTTGCACGGTTTGTTATATAACATGTGATAAATATAAATTATTTGATAATGTAATGTAATAATAAGTATTTTAAAGATATAAAGTATTTAACAATTAAGAAAATTTGAATTTACGTAACTATAGTTATCTAATTCATACTATCATGTTTATTATATATATCTCACTTGACAATTTGTGATTAATAACACTGAAAATATTAATTATGAATGACAAATCAAATCCAATTACTTAAATTAAATAAATAAATAAATAAAATATATATATATATATATATGTATATATTGAAAACAATACACAAAAAAAATTGAAAAATTTACGTAAAAACCTAATGCAAGCAATGTCAATTATATATTTTCAACCTTTATTTTAAAATAAATTGAATTAGAAAAACATTTTTAATATTGCTTAACATCGAAGATGGCAGATAGTCAATTACTCCATCATAACTATCACATAAATTAATTGTTATAGCCCGATGTTGATTAGTACATTTAAGTTAACACAAAATCTAAATGTAGTAATAATGATAATGATGATGACGACAACAACATACTTAGAAACTAAGCGCATAACTTAAATTATCAACCGAACCATCTTAATTCAAAGCATGCACTCTCATATAAATAGATACGAAAACCTAAGTGTACGCTGAAATTTATATTTGATTATTGGATATTTATATTTGTATTCTTAATAATATTTTCATCATTAAATATATTGGTAAATGATATTAATAATTTTCATCATATAACTAAATGTGTTATTATTAATATATTGAAAATACTTAAGATCAATTTGTGTAATAATTCTAAAATAAGTGAGTCTCTTGTGAGACCGTTGTTCAAAACCTATTTCTAGTTTATTTAATTGCAAGTGCACGATGTCAACTATAGATAGGATGAGTAAAGTCGATCCCATAGAGACTAGTAAATTAGGATAATGTTAATTACCTAACTTTATCTAGGTAACCGAACTGAGAGAATTATTTTTAATTAACCTAAATCAAGTCAACGAAATCAAAAATTAAACAAACAAGTATCAAGAAATATTAATAATCAAACAAGGATCCTAAGACTACGATTTCATTCTACTTCAATCAAGTTTACTAATATAGCAAAATCAAACTCAAATTCAATTATCTTATGTGAGCAATCACGATTATAGATTAACCTCTCTCTCGAACAACTTAACTCGTAGATTGATTATTAATGTTTGTATCTCTACCTCGCAGCTAATAACCAACTCCCCAAAACTCCTAAGATTGTATTCTCACCCCAATTATTACCAATCTCTCGATCTAGCAATTAACTGAGTCATGCATTCTCAAATCTACAATTAGATATCTTCTCTCGATCTCAATCTAATTAATTAAAGTATGCATAAATTTGGCCAACATTTATACATGGAATAAGCATGAAGAAACATGAGTAAGATATAATGGATTTAGAGGAAAAATTAAAACTAGAAATTCAACAAAATATCCATAGAACTACTATCATGCCCTAAGATCACGAGATCCCTAGCCAATAATCATGTTCGTAACGCAAAAATAAATTACAAGACAACATGATAAAAACTAAAAATAAAATCAAAGAAAAATTTAGCGAGTTCATGTTTGGGTGCTTCCTCTTTGATCTTGAATCTTCAATTTCTTGTTCTCTACATGTATTTCGTGGATATGTGCTCCTCCTTTTCCAATGACTCCTCCAGTCCCTATTTAGGGTTAGAAAAGTCAAAATGTAATTTGGATAAGAGTTCTAGTCGAATAAGAGTCCAATTCGAGTAGGACACTCGCGACCCGACCACTTCCAACCCGGGTTGGCCTGGGTGGACACAGATCTCGACTTTCAAATGTGTTTTGGGACTTTTTGTGGGCCGAATTGGTCTTTGATTTCTTCATAAAAGTTGTAGCCCTTGAAGTTTACTATCCAATGCTACTTATTTTAGCCCGATATCAATTTGCTACACCAAGTTATGCCCAAAATACTCGAACCCCGTCAAGACGAAAAACTGGATGATTTTGCACAACTTCCGCCTTTTTGCAATTTTCTGCTCTCTTGGAGGCAAAATTAAGAAATGTATTGACATGAAAGTTGTTGAAAATCTTCTTAGCTTTCCCAACAAGACAAGAATCATCGAATTTTGACTTCTAAAGTTCGAGATATAAGTTTTCTCTCAAAACTGTACGTTTCGACTTTGTATCTCGACTCCAACTTGACTTTTCAATCGATTGAACTCACTTTGTGCTAAAATCTATCAAATTCCTCTTAAATCAAACAAATACATGAAATCTTAGAAAGATAATAAAATCTATCTAAAATATCACGAATGCATGTTTTTTAACACAAAATGATATGAAATCAAGCCCCAAAATGCATCAAATAACGCAAGTTATCAACCGTTTCATGAATTTTTATTGCATTGCGTGAGACGGGTCAACCCACAACTCAAATCCTACAATCTACATGTTATTTGTGGACGATAAAGTTTCATTTTACGATAACTATTCGTGAAACTATCTCACTATCAGTTTTTGTGCAGATAGAATCTGATCTCTCTCTAATGCACAACAATACATAATGTTAATCTCAATCATCCATGTGATCAGATAGTTATTGATCGAAACAACTGAAACCATGATACTTCATTTTCATTAGCAATGTATGCCCACTTATAACTTGTACGTGGTCCATATCTTTTCTGTGTTCATCATCAATTCATCATCATCTTGTAATTAATTTGGACATATTTATAATATTTCTATATTTTTAACAAATTTCAAGAAAGCAAAGGCAGAGTTGGGAATTTTCTAATTTCGAATATAATTTATCATCATACCTGTCTTTAGTTATCTAGTTGAGCACAAATTAAAATTTAATTGTATTTTAGAAAAATATGAATATTATTTTTTTCCATGAAGAGAGCAATAATTAATCACAAACTTACACACATTACGTTAAGGAATATCTGGAAAGCCGAGAGAAACTTCAAAAAAATCACAAAAAAATTAGCATTTGCAAACACATGCATGAACATAATTAGTTTCTCTTCAAGCAATTAATCCTGTTTATCTTCATGAAAAAGTGAACAATACAATTTAGAATGATCACAACGAATAGGTATTATTCGTCCAATAAAAGGTACCCAAATCATTATATATAACCTAATTAATACATTCGAACACTTTTCAAATTCGATTATAAATACCTGCCCAAAGTCACTTTCAAATATATAACATTTTATACATATACATTTATATAAATATTGATGCCTCTATTTTATGTAAATATCTATAAACATAATATAAATAATATATTTGGATTCGAGTACTGGGTATGAAATAGGCCTATACGCGAACTCTAATAGGTAAATTAATTTTTTTAAATGTATCTAATATTTTTAAATGAAAAGTTATAAAAAAGTAATTACAAAAATCTTAAAATTACTAATAAAAAACAATTTATTAAATATAAAATATATGATTTATTCAAATATATCATAAAATAATTTTTTGACACATGGAAATTATCTAAATCAATCAAATAAATCTGAAAGTATACAAAAAAGTTAAATATTATTTAAATTAATCATTATTTTTTTAATAAAATCTTAAAATTAATCTATAAAATAATAAGATAGAGCTTACAAGTATTTACAAAAGAATCTTGGACAAATCATTTTTATCTTTATAAGAAGACAATATTTTCCAACTGTTTAATATGCTATGGTGATCAACAAAAGCCAAGAACAATCATTTTCCCGTGTCGAGATCAGTCTTCAGCCATGATTTATTGTATATTACCATTTTATGAATTATAAATCACAATGGTTTGAAAATATTGATTTGTGGTGATATTGATACAAAAACAATATACATCAACAAGTACCAGTGTTGTTTACCAAAAACACTTTCAAAAATTGTGATTGAAACTTGATTAGTTTCTTTATTAATCATTTGTCTTTATTTTTAAAAGATGTGTACACCACAAATTTCACAACCCTATCATTTCATTATCTTGAAATAAATAGAATCCCAAATTTCATTATGAGACTCCATTTATCTTGAAATAAATTGGCTTACAATTTTAGCCCTGAATTTTGAGACTTCTCAATTCATGGTCCAATTTAATATTATTTCTCTATTTGGTGTTTTAAATTTAACGGAATTTTTCAGATCAAAATCCTATTTATTTGTTAATTCTCAATTTTAAACATAAGTTTTGAGATTTCTCAATTCGAATCTTGTCAAATAGACTTTAAATTAAAATTTATTTTCAACTCAAGCATACGTGCGGATGACAATAACAGAGACTACATATTTCATTCGGATAAATTTCATAACAAGACCTAAATTATAGTTTATCTTTTAATTCTAAACCCAATTTTTTAAGTTTTTCAATAAAAGTCTCTATTTAACTTTTTTTCTTCTCAATTTTAGGCTTGAAATTTAGATTGAGTTCTCAATTCAAGACGAAATTCCATTTTCTTTTTCTTTTTTCTTTTTAATTATATTTATAAATTTATTTATATTTTAATATGTATTTATATTTTTGATAAATTAAGACAAGTTAGTGCAATTTTGGAACGATCTTTATCCGACTTGTATTAATTTATATAAAAAAAATAAAAAAAGAAAGAAAGAAAAATATAATTAATTCAATTCATAAAATAAAATTTATATTAAATTGATTAATATTAAAATTGGGGTTCTCTACTTTTATTCATAAAATTAAGAAAATAAAAAGAATCTTAATTTTATAAATTATATTATATATATATATAAATTAATAAAAGTCAAATGAAAATCATTTCAAAATTGTACTAACTTGTTATAATTTATTTTAAATATTAATACATATTGAAACATTGATAAATTTATGAATATAAATAAAAGAAAAAACAAAAAAATGAAATTTTGTCTTGAATTGAGAACTCAATCTATATTTCAAGCCTTAAATTGAGTCTTTTATTGAGAAACTTTAAAAATTGGATTTAGAATTGAGATTTAATTTATAAATTGGGTATTGTTATGAAATTTATCCTATTTCATTTTGTTTTATTTTTTTCTTATTTCTCATAAAATTAAATAGTTTAATTATACTTCATCTTTCTTTTTTCTTCATGTGAGAGAGGAATGATTTCTCTCATATATCACTCTGCATCAAGTCCTAGTTTTTATTGCTCAAATTCCCTCTTAAAAAAAAAATTAAAATAGGCTAAAATAATTAATTTAATTAGATGTGAAATAAAAAAAAATTATGAAAAAGAATGGTACTCTATTGTCTTTATTAATGCCTTCCGTTTTTTATGTCTGAATTCAGAACCCCAAATAAATAAATAAAGTAGATTAAATTGAGAATTTCAAGATTTGAACTTAGAATTGAAAACCAACAAATAAAGGAATGAAATTCTTCCAATCCCGAAAATATTATATTAGTGTGGTTTATAAGAAAAAGGGTGGTGTGTTGTGTTGGTGCACAGAAAGTGTTGGGAGACAGAGAGGTGTCGGTATGTTGCAATCGCCTCATGGCAAACGTTAAACAACCAATCAGAGTTCATAAGAGAGAGAATTATAATTTTAATAGTTGTAATAATTATAATGCTTTAGAAAAAAAAACAAAAGAAGGAAAAACAAAGTGGGTTCTGACACTAATTTTGTTCAGTTTCTGCTTCCACAAGTATTCTCATATTATTCCAACAAAATAGAGGCAAAAATCAGAGTGCTAAACAAGTGGGGTGTCTCTTTTTCTTTTGTTCCACCTTCTTCCCACTTTTTCTTGATTCTGTATTTCTGTTTATGTTTTGTATTACTATTTAATCTCATCTTTTTACTTAATTTTTTGTATTTGTGATGGAGGAACATTCTTTCTGTCTCTCTTTTCATTAAAAAAAGGTATTTTGTGGAGTTTTCACTTCTTAGGAATCTTGTACTGCCCCTTCTCTCAAGATTGTTTGAATGTAATTAATTATTCCTTTAACTATGCTCTCTTTTTCCACCTGTATTTGAAATTGGAGTTAGCAGCAATGAATTCATCATCATCATCATCATGGGTTGTGTTGCTTTTATTTCTTGCTTTTATTTGGGGGTTTGCAGAAGAAGAAGATTCAAGCCCAGATGATGTTAATATTGGAGCCATTTTTTCATTCAAAACCATCAATGGCAAAGTGTCAAAGATTGGGATGGAAGCTGCTGTTGAAGATGTCAATTCTGATCCCACAATTCTTGGAGGAAGAAAATTGCATCTCTCCACATATGATTCTAATTTCAGTGGCTTTCTCAGCATTATTGGAGGTATCTTTGTCTCTCTTAATTGTGTCTTGAATGATGAATGATATATCTATAAGCATAGGCTATTATATATTTGCATTAATGGGATGTATTATGCTATGAATTTGATACACACAGGATTACAGTATATGGAGACTGATACTGTGGCCATTATTGGACCACAAACCTCAGGAATGGCCCATATTCTATCACACCTTGCAAATGAACTCCATATCCCTATGATGTCCTTCACCGCATTGGATCCCACCCTTTCCTCACTTCAGTATCCGTATTTCATCCAAACAGCTCCCAATGACCTTTTCCAAATGACCGCCATTGCTGACATGGTTAGCCACTTTGGTTATAGAGAGGTAGTGGTTGTTTACACTGATGACGAGCAGAGTCGGGGCAGTATGACAGCTCTAGGCGATAAGCTTACGGAGAGGCGTTGTAAAATCTCGTATAAAGCTATACTTTCTCCTGAGGCCTTGGCAACTCCCACTGAAATCACTAATGAGTTGATCAAGGTTTCGTTGATGGAACCCCGTGTTATTATTGTACATGCTTTTGCTAACATAGGCCTTCAGATTCTTGATTTAGGACATAAGCTTAGGATGATGGAAAAGGGGTATGTTTGGATTGCCACTGCTTGGCTCTCTACGGTTTTAGATTCAACGCCTAAAGCTGCCAATGCCAAATCGATTCAAGGAGTGCTCACTCTCCGGCCCCACACCTCGGATTCAAAGAGGAAGAGTGAGTTCTTGTCTAGGTGGGATAGATTAAGCAATGGTTCGGTTGGATTTAACCCTTATTGTCTATATGCTTATGATACTGTTAGGATCATTGCTAGTGCAGTGAAAGTGTTTCTAGATGAGGGTGGTAAGATCTCGTTTTCTAATAACTCGGACTTGAGTGGTTTGGGAGGTGGGACCGTTAATCTTGGTGCTCTAAGCACATTTGATGGGGGTAGTAAACTGCTTCACAACATATTGAAGACTAATATGACGGGTTTAAGTGGTCAAATTGCATTCAATTCCGATAAATCGATACTTCGTCCTGCTTTCGAAATCCTCAATGTGGTTGCAAAGGGTCACAAGAGAATAGGGTACTGGTCTAATTACTCTGGCCTTTCGGTTGTGGCTCCGGAGATTCTTTACACCAAAAGGCCTAATCGTTCGAGTTCAAGCCAGGAATTATCCGGTGTGGTGTGGCCCGGACAAACTACGGTGAAGCCTCGGGGGTGGGTTTTTCCTCACAATGGAAGGCAGTTGAGAATTGGAATTCCAAACAGGGTCAGTTACAAAGCGTTTGTTTCAAAGGATGAGAATAGCAGTAAGATTCATGGATACTGCATCGACGTGTTCCTTGCTGCCATTGAATTGCTTCCTTATGCCGTTCCTCATAAGTTCATCCTGTTTGGAGATGGACACAAGAATCCGAGTTATGCCCAGCTCGTAAGCCAGATCACATCCAATGTAAGTACGGAAGTGATATTATAAAATTCAAAAATTTGAAATCCGCAATTGGATTTGTAATGGTATTGTGGCTGTGTGTTTGCAGGTGTTTGATGCAGTAGTCGGTGATATTGCTATTGTTACCAACCGAACGAAGATTGTCGACTTCAGTCAGCCTTATATAGAGTCGGGGCTAGTTGTTGTGGCGCCGGTAAGAAAGTTGAACTCGAGCGCGTGGGCTTTCATGCGCCCATTCACGCTCTTAATGTGGGTCGTCACCGCTGCTTTTTTCCTCATTGTCGGAGTAGTAATTTGGATCCTCGAACACAGAATAAATGACGAGTTCCGTGGTCCACCAAAGAAACAGTTCATCACCATTTTATGGTGAGTTATTATAATACTTTGTTCCAAGATTATGTTGATTTTAAAATTCAAACTATGAGCATTTATCTTTATTCATCTTACAGGTTTGGCTTTTCAACCATGTTTTTTGCGCATAGTAAGTATCGTATCCAACACACCATTTTGTCTAATGAAGTATCATAACTTTTGTATGCCAATAAATACTGTTTATATTTCAGGAGAAAACACGATGAGCACTCTTGGTCGAATGGTTCTAATAATCTGGCTTTTCGTGGTTTTAATAATCACGTCGAGCTACACAGCAAGCTTGACTTCAATCCTGACCGTTCAACAGCTGGCCCCGTCCATTAGAGGCATAGATTCCTTGATCACAAGCAATGACCGTATTGGATTTCAAGTAGGGTCCTTTGCTGAGAATTATCTACGTGAGGAACTCAACATTGCCAAATCGAGACTTGTTGCTCTGGGTTCGCCTGAAGAATACGCAGATGCTCTCAACAGAGGGAGAGTGGCGGCTGTGGTGGACGAGCGTCCCTATGTGGATTTGTTTCTCTCACAATACTGCAAGTTCCAAATCGTTGGACGACAGTTCACCCGAAGTGGTTGGGGTTTCGTAAGTATCTCTAAACCTTAAACTTTCACCAAAATGAATGTTCCTATGTTAATGGAAATAACTAATATTAGTTTAAAGCCATGACAGTTCTATCTTTTGCCATATGAAGTATTGAAATCACTAGTAGACCCCCAAACAAACCATGCGAATTTTGCACTCTATCCCCTGAGTATCATTGGTAGCCAAAAGATACTCGGAATTCACTCTAGTGTAGCAAGTGAAACAGACACATCGAAGATATAAACGATTCTGCTTGCATTATGGTTAGAAGTATAAGTCCGGAAATTAATCCCAAAAAAAATTAATTATAACATGTATGGAGAAATTCAAAAATTACAAACATATAAGTAGAGGACAGGGTATTGAGCGAATTCTGGCTAGTTAATTTTTGGGGTCACTGGTGACAAACGAGCCGAGTACAGTCAGGCTCGAGCTCGAGCTCGACCGAGATTATTTTTTTAATGCTCGAGCTGGACTCGACAAATAACTCGATAAGCTCGAGCTCAACTCGACTTAGTACTTGGACAATATTTATTAAAAAATTGAAATTTTAATGTAAAAATTAAATTATTAAGGGCAAAATTGTAAATTTAACATATGCTCGGTTATGTTCGATTAGACTTGCATGCTTGTCGAGCCGAGTATTAATATGCTTGGGCTCGAGATCGAAAGCTGCTCGAGTAGCTCGAGCTCAGTTCAATTATTTTCGAGTTGAATTCGAATTTTTTTCGAGTCGATCCCGAATAGCTCACGAGTTGTATTATCTCATTTATACCCCTACCAGTGACTCTATAGGCTAAAGTGCAAAAACCCACATAGTTTGGGGGGTTAAGTGCAAACTAACTACCATGAGGTCTCATATATGTTATCTTGTATTTTTGTTTATAGGCATTTCCAAGAGACTCCCCATTAGCGATGGACATGTCGACGGCTATCTTAACATTATCCGAGAACGGAAAACTTCAGAAGATACACGACAAGTGGCTAAACACGAAGGCTTGTGGGGAAGCAAGCTCTCAAGATTCGGATCAACTACAGTTGAGGAGTTTTTGGGGTCTTTTCCTAATATGTGGAATCGCGTGCTTTCTGGCTCTGCTCGTCTATTTCTGCTCGATGTTTAGCAAGTTCAAGCGGTATTTTCCTGAGGAGTCGCAGCCGACAATGGAGAGCTCGTCGACATCGAAACGGCTCAAAAGATTCTTGTCATTTGTGGATGAGAAAGAAGAAGAGTTGAAGAATAAGCTGAAGAGAAAGCACATGGAAATGGTATCAAGAAGTAGTGCAGAAGACCAACAATCACCAAGTGGAAATAATCAGGACACCAATGCTTACTTTCATTGAGATCAAATAGTTGCAGATAATTAGTTAAACAAGAAAACGTAAATGATATGTGAGTAATGAGGTACATATCTGAGTTTTTTTCCTGCAATATATATTTATCTGAAAATGCATATTTAGTCTCTGTATTTATGAATATACCCTCTTTTATATTTTTAGTCTCCTTTTTCTCTAATACACCCCCTCTAAATCACCTATAATGCTCTTAAGTATTGAAAAATAAAAAAGTTAGATAATTTCAATAAAATTTGGAAAACACAGGCATCCAAATTCCAATCAACCATAATCTCTTCTTGTTCGACTTATTAAGTTTCATAGTCTATTCTTGTCTGTCTAATTAAAGTTCCATGTTCTCTGACTTCAATTGTCGAACAAAAGACATGCAACCATATGTCGTGGAGTATCTTACTAACGTTTGTTGTCTGGATGTCTGACCATATGTCGCACAACGATGTACAAATATTTTATACAGTATGGCCGAACATTTAAGGATGTTATACACTGTGCGGTCGAACATTTTGTATATGATGTACAATCCATAGTCGAACATGTCTCCATAGTTCGTCATGGTTTTGTCGAACATTGGTTGTATGTTCGATCGTGAGTTGTCGAACTCTGCGCGATACAGACTAAGTACTAGGTTTTACACGACAGAAAAATTCTCCATTATTAAAGTTGGCCAAAAACTTGCATTTTCCATCTTCATTGGAATTTTGCGGTTTATTGTTGATTTCTTTTGTACTTAGAATTTTTAGAAATATTTTTTGTTATAGTATTAATCATAGTTTGGAGGACCCAAAAGAACAAATAGAAAATACTTGTACCAGTCAATATGAAAAATAGTCAAGGTTTGAATAGAATTATGAATATATTTTAATTCTATAAATTATATAAAAAGGTAATATTAGTCAATTTATAAAAGGTTTTTGTTTAAAATTTTAAGAAGGTGTATTCATAAATAATGAGGGTGTTAATAGCTGTTGTCTTTCAAATTTTAGCATTTTTTACTTTTGCCCTATATACTAACTTTTATTTTTGCAATTGTGTGTAATGAAAGTATAGGAAGATAAGTAGAAAGAATAATAATTTATTTTTAATAAACTCCTTCAAACTTCATTATTTAAGTTGAGAATTGTCTTACCAATCTTACAGGTTGCACCATAACCAAGCACTTCAACTTATTTTAATATAAGGTAAAACTTCTTATTAAATTCTAAAACCATCTTATAAGATTCAAAAGCTTATGAGACCTTTTAAATGTGTTCAGCCAAACACCCTCTATATCCAAAGCCCATCTATTCCATCCGTTGGATTTCATTTCATAGAGGGTCAATCAAACAAGTAATGAACAAATTTGCTTCATAATGGCATGAGAATGACACAAAACTACTATTGAACTAGCTAAATGAGTCCATTAACTATGTATTGTATTAACACATCTTGATTTAATCGTATGAACCGTGCAACATGTTTGTTAATAGCTGCTAGAAAATGGTCTTGGAAAAGATCTACATAACGAGAAGAGAATTTGAAATGCTACAAAAACTAATCATCTGCACTTTCCATATTTGCTCCTTTGAGATGCAGATGCTTTTCTCTTTTCTGAAACTCTGTCAAACCCTTCCCACTTCCAGTTACTCCAACCTTCCCAAATGGATCGTCCGGAGATTTAAATATGCTCTCACGCTTTCGACCCGAGAAGAAACCAACCTTAGGAACAAAGTCAAAAGTTAAGTACATAGAAAGTAAAATCACACATTGACTAACTATGCATGATGATGAGACTAAACTTTCGTTTTTATGTTGGAAAACAATCATTTGATAAATTTGGTCACTGCAATTTGTCTGAACCTATTCATGATATACAGAGAACATGAGAAAATAGCACGAACAGTAACTGGCAGCTCCACAGCCAGTAGGCTAAGAGACTGCATTAATCTTCTACGAAACAGGCTTTGTAGAAGTTGATTTCAGCTTGCCATAGGCACTAAAGTCATATTCTGATTTATATGAAAATGTGTTATCTGATGAGAAATGAATGGAACTATCATCCATTTGAGTAAGTTGCTGCAACTCATCTTGGTTTTTTAATTATTGATTCCTATAGTTGTCCATAGTTGGGAACTTGGATCATAACCCCAATGAATTTGCCAAATCTCACAATGTGAAGCCTTTTCACAAGAAGCCGAAAAGCAAAACATAGTGGCGGATAAGCATGGGGTTACAATAAGCATGAAAACATAGCTGTAAATAGGTATGGAAAACATAGCAACGGATAAGCATGGTACTACAGTAGGCATGAAAACATCGCAGTAGACAAGCAAGGCGTTAAATTAGGCATGAAAACCAATCCCTGAAGACCCAATTTTCAATCAACCTAGCCCCTTCCAAATTCTCGAGGAGAGAATCTAGATGGCACAGTTTGGATTCCTAAGGATTACAAAGAGATGAAGGACATGTGACTAGGCTTTTTTTGGTAATGCATGTAAGCAGAACCTAGAGGTACAACTTTAAAAGTATTTTATAATTCTCATCCTTAGATAACCAAGGATACAATAGCCCGTAATAACAAAGTCACTACATTTTCTGTTACTTATGACTGAGAAACAATTGGTAGACATAAAAAGTATTTTCTAGTTCTGATCATTAGATGGTAAAAAACAGTGGCTATCTATGCATTTATGATTTACGTATGTGGGTAAACACCACCGGGAGAGAAAGAAGCAATTGGTCAGAAAGGCAAACAAGAATATTCCATCAGCATGTTGATAAGCAGGTTTTTTGGGGAACATTTCTAGCAGGCAGCAGATTAACATACAATTACACAAGAGTAGCAGATGGACTCACCTTTTTAGCCCTGCCTTTGGTTGTCTGGAATTGCTGCCAAGCATTCTGCCTCTTATTCTGTGTGACTTCCTTTTCTTCCATCCGCATCTTGGACTTAAAAGCATGTAACTTTTTCCGCTTTGCAACTTTCTGTGGAAACAAAAATGAACTATATAAACAACAAACAACAAGACTACCAGATACTGCAAACTAAAAAATGACTAAGTCAAAGACAGCAATGCCAATCGATGACAAAAATATATAATCAATAAACAGGGTATGACTGTAGAAACACAAATAAGACAGAATAAGTTCCACTTGATGCTTCCCCTAATCCTTCGAAATTATATATCGAAACCCTGTATCGAGAAATTTAAAGTAAAAGCATAAAAAGGTGATAAAAATATCAGTATAGTGTTGACTGATACTTCCATCAACATGGAAAATCAATTACACAAACAAATGCTACATAAACAAATGCAGACATATTAATTATGGCACTCGAGGATGATAAAATATGTGACAGGAAACATAATGCCCATAATTTTCTGCAGGAGTTAGATCAATGGAAAATTTGGATTTTACCACTAGCTCATCAATTCAGAAAAACAACATTAAGATATATCATTTGCACAGCGTTAGCTAATAGCTTAGCAGATGATCATAAAGATATACAAATCAATTGGCAAGAAAAAGGTTGGTGATGAATACTAAATTCCTCAATAACTATTACACAAGACATTATATGATCACAATCCTCTATAAATGAACTGTGTTTCAAAACATACCACATCTTCAGGATCATTGGGATCAATTTTAAGTTTCTGTGGCACAGTCCACGACTGGAAGTCTTTAGTAGCAGATTGGGCAATCTTGCGTTTAAGGGCCTCCTTTGTAGCCACGGCAATCTTCTCAGCTTCCAGTAAAGGGTCTGCATTATCTTCTTCAATTGCTCTAACATTATCAGGATCCACCTGGTATCAACAAGCAAGAACCCTAAATATTTAGATCAAATGTTCATAGCTTCCCTACACAAGCAATTCCTACCAGCTTATTTTTCAGCTAAGTCAATATCACAGTTTATTTCCACTATGCCTTTGTTTTTACAATATAAATGATTCCATTAATATACTGTGATTCCTCCTTATATGTTCTGAACATCAACTATTTATCCTTTTTCCTCTTAAGAACAGAAGAAAGTAGCTGATTCATCACCTTCAAAATTTAATATAATGAATGAAGTTTAGTCAACATGAGTTTAGGCATCAACGGAATATCCAATCCAGGGGACGCAGGAGGGTGGGTAGTCATATAGAAGCCAGGAAGTGGGAGAAAGGGTGAAGGCGGGAAGCCAAGCTTTAGTTGAATTCAATCCAAACGCCCCCCCCCCCCCTCCCCAATCCCAAAAAAAAAAAAAAAAAAAAAAAACGACACACCGCACACAAGAAACAAACAAGCTATATGAGATGGAGGCAGGTAAGTTGTACCTCTTCTTTGTTACCCCATTCAATATAGGTGACATAATATCCATTCGGAGTATGAGCTTCAACTGTTGCATCATACCTGAACATTCAATTAAATCAAGCACAATAAAAGGGGGAGAAGGGTAAAGCAATTTAAACATCTCTACTAATATGTCAATGTGTGTGTACATATATATATATATATATATATAGCAAATACCATTCTCCATCTTCACTCCAGACTGCTTGAACTTTGGTACCAATGGGAAATTTATCTTCATCATCACCAGTAGATCTTGATTCCTGGAAGGTGATCCCCAGAAAATTAGTCTTGTAAGCAGCACATGTATGGCAATTACAGTCATGTTAGATGCAGGAGGTATCTAGTGATTAATATACTTGAAATGTGCAATATGTGATGTGAGTTGTGGAAGTATGATCGTAGGAAAGGGAGAGGGAGGGGAGGGGAACATGTCCGCTTCTTCCACAAGCACCAAACCAACAACTTTTTTTTTTTTTTTTACATATACAAGAAACAGAGAAATTTTACTAATTAAGAATAATAATAGCTACAAGGGGCAAGATATTCCAATCCATAAAGAATAAGAATAATAATAGATACAAGGGACGAGATATTCCAAGCAATACAGACAAGTAATTACAGGAGATAACTCCAATCCTAAACTATACAACACATTAAAGATTTTGATATCTTTATGGTTTGACACCAACAAAGCTACTTAAAATTTAGTACTATCCCATACATCCTCTATGGGTTCAATGAAGTCCTAAAAATTTCTCTTATTTCTTCCCAACCAAATGGACCAACACGTTGCTGGGACAATCATTCACCATATTTCTTGACTGTTGAAGGCTAGGAAATCTATTCAAATAGACATTATTAGCATGCTATTAATGACTCTACATGAGCATTAAAAAAACCAACTGTATCCCCTACAATACCAGGTCAACCTCCTAGTGGAGTTCAAAGGAAGGTCTGTGAACACTATCCCCTCATAAGAAAGTGGTGGAAGTGGCATTAGAAGTTGTGAAGCTCCCTTCTTATCCCTGTTTCTCTGAAGTGTATATTCATTTATTTTCTGTTGCTAGTCATGCTTATTTTCTTTTTTGTGTCACACAATGATTTATTGCTTTACAGTTTCAGAGATGGGGAGCCATTATGGATATATAGTCCACACGATTACAGCAGCCTAAAATTGCTAAAGAGGTGCAGGCAATACAGTAGTTGACGAAGTAAGGGTAAAGAGGAAATGGAAAAACAATAAGCTGTATCATTTTTCCTGGTTTAACAAGATCTGAACTCAACTAAAAATCTGATCATACTTTAAATCAGATACTAATATGAAATAGAGCAATGCTTCATTTCTAAAAAACAAATTAAAAAGAGCATAAATTTAACTAATAATCAAAAACCAGACTATTGTCTGCAAGTTTAGATAACACACCACATGAATGGAGCCCCCAGAATGATGTAGAATAGGAGATGCTTCATCACTAGTCCCAGCAACATGTCCAGGACCAGAACCACCATCACTTTGTTTTGCAGTTGCCAGAAGCTCCTCCGTCAGTGCAATCACCTTCAACCATAGACAAAACCCAATTATAATCAGCCAACAATTCTACTGCAAATCTGCAATTAATGAAAAGATGAAAACAAATGAACTTCAATCCAGATTGATATCCCAAATTCACGAGACAGAGCAGGCTGGCCATCACCACATAGCACAAAACCTGCAATGGAATGAAGACACAAGTGATGGGCACCTTGACAAACTCTGACTTTTTATTTTTATAACCTCGAACTTCTGTACACGGTGCATGCATATTCTGTTAAAAGAATAAAATATCCTCACCTTGACAACCCACAAGGGTAAAAACATCTTTTCATCTGTCACCGGTAGTTCCTTGAAACTGCTTGTTTGACCAATAATAATATTTAAGAGAGAGAGATTGTAATTAAAGTTTAATAAAAGTAATGACCTCCTAATCTATCATATCAAATGATTAGTGACTTCAGAGGCAATAAACAATCATAAAACATCTCTAATAACCAAATACCAGCAAAAAAGTGATACAAGGAATATAAATGCCAAAGAATAAGAACCCAACCCCCTCTTCCTTAGAAAAAGGGAGTTCTCTAACAAACAATGGGGAAAAAGAATTTCAGAAAATGGATCACCTCAGCAAGTTCCTTCTCCATGTCCAAATATTCCGAGTTCTTAGGGTCATCATTCAATAGTTGGTGTATCTGATTCATATGAAAAACACAAAGAAAAAAGTTAACTAATATTAATACAAGTTCAAATACTCCTGCACATGCACATGTTATGAATACAAGAATCCATCACCAGAGCCTAACAACAATTTAAAGGATGAAAGTAGGCCCAAATATTCTTTGCACTACGGACAAGATGTGAAAAGGCAAACTCAGTTATATTAGTCCCCTTAATTTTAAGCTAGAAAATGATTGCAAACAAAGAAAAAAAGATCATCTATACAGGATGAGAAATTTATCTGCATGTGTTAGATACTACTTCCATCTGATTCCAGTAAGAGCAAGCTGTTCTTAACTAGTCTGTGATCTTTAAGAAACACCAAAAATTTCCATACTGAGTCAATATATGTTACATCAATATATTGCAACATATGCATGTATCAGTAGAATGAAAACTCTATACAATTTCTTGATGCATTTTTTATCTTTCGTTTCTCTTCTTTTCTTTTTCTTTATTCATTTTTTTTCTTTGGGGGGGGGGGGGGGGGGAAGGGTTAAGTCGGTGGTAGTTTGGATTCATTCATTCCCTGGATTTGAAATTCTTTACCCTCGTTTTTAACTATTTTTTGAGCGATTCGGGTGGATTTAAAATCCATTTGATCTCAAATCCATTCAATTAAAATCCTCGAAATATTAAATCCCTCAATTCAAACTCAACAAAGTTGTTTCTCTTTTTTCCTTTTACTTGTGCTCGTTTGATCTTCCCAACTCAAGGTTTTTCAATAACCTCTAAAACTTTGCATCCTTCAAAATTTTCAAGACGAACATGAGTGTCACACATGTTCCCATGTTTCAAGATTCAACCTTCACTAGTTATGGCCTAGAGCCTTATTCCGCTCTATGCTCTGTACATTTTAGGAATTTAGGGTATGCCAAAAACTTGTGGAGAGATTTTCAACTAATAAAGATTTGTTAAAGCTCTGAACTAATCAAAAACTCAACACTGACCAAATTCGTACCAAATTGACAACAATAAATTCCAATCCTTCCGAAAATAATTCACACATAAAAGCAAATCTACGCACAATACATACATGGAGAAAAAACACACCTGTTGAAGCTGGTCTTTGTAAGTAGAGAGGTTGGCTGCGAGTTCTTCGATGTTCACCTCTTCGCCTTCGCCGCCTTCCATTCTTCCCTATAAATTTCTATTCAAATTCTCTACAACTTCACAGACGATAATTTGATCAATCCGTAAATTTGCGCACAGAAAAGTAGAAATAAGAGGGGAGAAACGAAACCCTTATTCACGATTCCTCGGATATTTTATATATATATATATATATATATATATATATATATATATATATATTATATATTAATATATATATACATACTTATTATTAAAATATATTAACTACTAGCATAGGGGTTCAAAAAAAAACTAAACATGTAAATTAGATTTAAAAAATACACGGTTAGGATAGGCCCGACTATCCGCACCCCAAAATTTCTAAACACACTCTTATTTTTTTTTCAAATGATTTAAAAATTCAAAAAATAGTTAAATTACAATTTTACCTTTATGAATTTAAAAAAAATATTCAAAATTTATTTCCTTGCCCAGCCCGCCCGTCTGCTTGCTTCTCTCTTCTTCAAGTTTTTTTTCTCTTTCCTCAAACCTTGAATTTGTAAGGGGATAATGTATGAAAACCCATTTTATGAATTAACAAATTATACAATAATCGTGTGAAATCGTGTAAAAAGAACGAAAAAATAACAACAAATTTGGGACCCGTTCGACCCTGATTCGTCGAACACAAAGAGGTGTGTTCGACCACCAGTCGAGCACACAGAAGACGGAAAGATGAACAAATTTTTCAGTTTTTTTTAATTCATAAGGATAAAATTGGAATTTTGTCATTTTTTGAATTTTTTAAATCAAATATAAAAAAATGGGGTGTGTTTAGAAATTTTTGGAGTGCGGATAGCCGGGCCCGTTAGGATATTGTTCTACTAATCACGTTTAATATTAATGATAATATGATTTTGATTAATATATTATTTAATTATATATTTTGTATTCGTATATATTAGTAATATTGTATATACACACGTGCATACACGCGTGCATCTCCTCTTATTTAGGATAATAGAATGATCCTAGGCTAATTGTTAGCAGTTTACTTTTTTTAGGAGATTTGTTTATATCTTTTCTTAGTTTAACTCTTTTGGACTTTGTCTATATTCGATACACAATTTAATGGAAAAGCAAAAAACAACATTATATTCTCCAAAATACTTCGTGTTGTTCTCTCTCCTTTATGGTATCAGAGCAGGTTTTTCTTTCATAATTTTTTTTCGAATCATGGCTGACGATAATGAAACACCATCATTGTCATCAACCCCAAATCCTCTTTATGCCCTCGCTCGCTCAGAATGATAATCATGGGACCGTTATCACGCACGTTGTTCTCAAGGGAGCGAATTATGAAGAGTGGGCTAAAGGGTTTCGAGTTTCGTTAGGTGCAAAGCAAAAATTGGGGTTCATTGATGGTACTGTTTGTCAACCTAAGGATAAATCCGTTGATCTTGATGATTGGTGGACTACTAATTATATGATTGTTGCTTGAATTTTCAATACAATTGATCCAGCTATTCAATCTACCATCTCCTATCGCAACATTGCTCGTGAATTATGGGAGGATATTCGACAACGTTTTTCTTTGGGAAATGGTGTTAAAATCTATCAGTTAAAATCAGAGATTGTTGACTGCAAACAGAGGAGTGATGAATCGATAATGGATTACTATGGGAGATTAAAGAAATTGTGGGATGACATTAACGACTTTGATGTCTTACCCTCATGTTTGTGCTTGGGGTGTAAGTGTGGGTTGAATGAGGTCCTTCGTAAGCGGCACGAAATTGATCAAGTGCGTGAGTTTTTAATGGGTCTAGAGACTTATTATGTTGTTATACTCTCAAGTCTTTTGGGTATCGAGTCTCTGCCTTCTCTTCATACTGTGTACTCAAGGCTTGTACAAGAGGAGGAAGTCCGACTTTTGACTGAACGAAGAGCAGAAGCAGCCTCTCCAATGGCCTTTGTTGTTCGGGGTAATGCATCACAGGGGTCGAAAATAGGGGGCTGCACGATCCAAAATGAAGTGCACCTTCTGCGGTTGGCCAGGACATCTCGAGGACCGTTGTTTTGAAAAACATGGATATCCAGAAGGTTGGGAAAATAGGCGACGCGGAGTGGGTCGTGGCAGAGGTGCATCTAGTGCATCATCAAATGTTGTACCTCCAGCCAAAGCAAACGCCATTCTTGGCGAGGTACGGGCCACTACGAATCATGTTCGTTTGAATGGTAAGGGTATTTATACTTGGATTATTGACACGAGTGCTTCGACTCATGTTTGTTGTGACGAAAACTTATTTGATTCTTGTCAATCTATTCGACCTATTGAAGTTGGGTTGCCCAATGGTGCAAAAACAGAGGCTACCAAGTTGGGATTGTAAAATTGAATGACAATCTTATTTTGTCAAAAGTGTTATTTGTCCCTCAATTCAATTGTAATTTGTTGTCGGTTTCGCAACTTTTATCTACTTCACAAGAATTAAGCATGCAATTTACTAATTCTGGATGCTTTGTACAGGACCGTACCCTGAGGACGAAGGTTGGTGTGGGTAAGCTGAATGATGGGCTCTATTACTTGACAATGGGGGAACCAGCTCGAGTTAATGTAGTGTCAGGGATGGAGACTACGGAACTATGACACAAACGGCTAGGTCATCCATCATTGCAAGCATTGGAGCTTCTACCTCAAGTTAGTATAAATAAGAATAATTTAGACATTAGAGCATGTGATATCTGTCATAGAGCGAAGCAGACTCGTGATGTATTTTCGCTAAGTGAAAATAAGGCAAATGATTTATTTGAGTTGATACATTGTGATGTTTGGGGTGCTTATCGTAAGAATTGTGCTTGCAATTCCCGATACTTTTTAACTATTGTGGATGATTTCTCAAGAGGTGTGTGGGTTTATTTGATGAAAACCAAGGATGAGGTGCCTCGTTTAATATTAAATTTCTTTGCCTTGATTGATCGTCAGTTCGGAAAATGGGTCAAAATTATGCGGAGTGATAACGGGACGAAGTTTAAGAGTCTTGATAGTTACTTACAAGAGAATGGCATAATTCATCAAACCTCTATTGTTAAAAGACCTCAACAAAATGCGAGAGTAGAGCGCAAACATCGACATATTCTTAATGTTGCTCGAGCTTTACGCTTTCAAGGTTGTTTGCCAATTGATTTTTGGGGTGAATGTGTGTTGGCTGCTGCATATCTAATCAATAGAACTCCCTCTCGTGTGCTCGAAGGAAAGACGCCTTATGAGTTGCTCTATGGGCGTGTTCCTAATCTTAGTTCAGTTAAAGTTTTTTGTTGCTTGTGTTATGCCAAGAATCTTCATCCTCATGATAAGTTTGACACTCGAAGTCGACGTTGCGTGTTTCTTGGTTATCCCTTTTGGGAAGAAATGATGGCACTTATTTGATTTGGAGACAGGAGATTACTTTCAGTCAAGAGACGTCAAAATTTATGAGGACATTTTTCCTTTGGTCAGTCAAGAGGACCTGAAAGGGTTGCATACCTTATATCCCGAGGAGTTTGGTGGCATTTCTTATGATGCAGACAATGACATGGTTGATGTTGGTCAATCGAGAGAGGAGCCCGTAGTGGTGTCATATGATGTTGTCAATAATAATGGTGTTACGGTTGGGCAGCAGGGTGTACCGACAGTTAAACAACAGCAGCAGATAGATGACACTGCTGACAGCCCGCAACAAAATATCGAACAGGAACAACAACATGATGCTGCTACTTTGGGCAAGACAGTTAGTCGTGGGCTTGTCGAGGCTGAAGAAAATATGACTCGAGCTGATGCTATTGGGAATGCTTCAGTTGATAATAATCTTGGATGAGGCAAACGTGAAAAATTTGAGAATGTTCGTTATAAAGATTATGTGATTCACACAACATTGGTTCCCCCGGTAGCTTCACCCACATCACTCAAATCCTCAGGTACTCCTTATCCCATAGCATATTTTGTGAATTGCAATGTTTTTTTTGTTGCACACCGTTAGTTTCTTGCAGCTATTTCGACGAATGTTGAACCCACCTCTTTTAAAGAGGCCATGCGCGATCCAAGGTGGAAAAAGGCAATGGAGGAGGAAATTGTAGCTCTAGAGAATAATGAGACCTGGACAGTAGAGGACCTGCCTCCAGGTAAATCTGTGATCTGATGTATATGGGTGTTTCGTGTTAAATTTCGATTTGATGGCACTGTTCAAAGATACAAAGCCAGGTTAGTTGTTTTTGGGAATCATCAAAAAGAAGGCATTGATTTTGTAGAGACATTTGCTCCCACTGTGAAAATGGTTACTGTTCGTACTTTTCTTGTTGTTGCTGCTATTAATAATTGGGAGTTACACCAAATGGATGTACACAATGCTTTTCTTCATGGTGATTTAGATGAAGAAGTTTATATGCGTCTTCCTCCTGGTTTTAGTAGTGGTTTATCTGGGAAAGTGTGTAGACTTCGAAAGTCGTTGTATGGACTGTGTCAAGCTCCTCGTTGTTGGTATGCAAAGTTGGCCACAACTTTACGTACATATAGCTTTTCTACTAGTCCTTCTAATCACTCTTTATTTGTGTATCGTAATGATGATGTTGTTTTGAATATTCTTGTATATGTTGATGATCTTGTCATTGCTGGAAATAATAGTGTTGCCATTGCCAAGTTCAAAGCTTATCTTAGTAATTGTTTTCATATGAAGGACTTGGGGAAATTGAAGTATTTCCTCGGTATAGAGGTGGCACGTAATTCAAGCGGGATCTTCCTTTGTCAACGCAAGTATGCTCTTGACATTTTGATAGAGACAGGCCTTCTTGGTTCTAAACCAGCTAGTGTTCCAATGGAAGAAAATCATCGGTTGGCAATTGCATCAGATACACATATGATAGATCCTGCGAGGTATAGGCGGCTGGTTGGCCGATTGATTTATCTCACTATTACTCGTCCCGAGCTTTGTTATTATGTTCATATTTTGGCACAATTTATGCAACATCCTATTGATTCTCAATGCGAAGCTGCTTTGCGAGTTGTACGTTATTTAAAATCTCATCCAGGACAGGGTATTTTGCTTCGTGTTGATTCTAATTTGGCATTGGAAGCATATTGTGATGTAGACTGGGCTAGTTGTCCTGTGAGTCGTCGTTCTCTTACAGCATACCTTATTTTTCTTGGTGGCTCTACAATCTCATGGAAAACAAAGAAACAGGCGATAGTCTCCCGTTCTTCTACTGAAGCAGAATATCGTGCTCTGGCGTCCGCTACTTGTGAGATATTATGGTTAAAAGAATTGCTTCAAAGTCTTGGTGTTGAGTAGATTGTGTCTGTTCCTTTACATTGTGATAGTCAGGTTGCTTTACATATTGCTAATAATCCAGTTTTTCATGAGCGCACCAAGCATATCGAGGTTGACTGTCATTTTGTGTGTGACGAGATTCAACGAGGCATTATTGCTCCTTCTTATGTTCATACTACCTCACAGCTCGCTGATATTCTCACTAAAGCTCTGGGTCCACGACGGTTTCAGTCTCTTCTTGTCAAGTTGGGTATTTTGAATCTTCATACTCCAACTTGAGGGGGTATTAGTAATATTGTATATACACATGTGCATCTCCTTTTATTTATGATAATAGAATGATCCTAGGCTAATTGTTAGCAGTTTACTTTTTTTAGGAGATTTGTTTATATCTTTTCTTAGTTTAACTCTTTTGGACTTTGTATATATTAGATACACAGTTTAATGGAAAAACAAGAAACAACATTATATTCTCCAAAATACTTGGTGTTGTTCTCTCTCCTTTAGTATACGATTATAATATTCTTTATTATTATATTAAAAAATATTAGTTTGTTATATCTAACATATAATTACAAGGATTCTGTTGCTTTCATCTAGAACTGAGGATCATATGATTTGGCACTATACAAAGATGGCAAATACATTTGGATATAGCTACGGAGGATGATGAGCCTATTCAAGGTAATTGGAGGGGGTTATGGAAACTCCGAATACTGCCAAAGGTTAAACATCATCTATGGCAAGTTTGTCAAGATTGTCTGCCCACAAAGTTGAACCTACAAAGAAAAGGTATTCCTCTTTCTTCTTTATGCTCAATGTGTAATGTTGATGATGAAAATAGCTGGCATAATCTTGTTAGTTGTTTATTTGCGGAACAATGTTGGGATGAATTGAAGATTGAGTTTATTGTTAAATATTGGGCTGATCGATCGGTTGGGGAATGGATTTTTAATATGATACAAGCACTCAAGGGGTTTGGCTTTGATTTGTTTTGTGTTGTAGTTTGGAACATTTGGAAAGAAAGAAATAATTTCTTTTGGAATAATCAACATGTCACGTCTGTTGCCATTGTGTTTAGTGCTAAAACCTTCTTATGTGATTGGTTTGCTTCGAGAACACGTTTGGGATACCAAGAGGGAATTAACAAGCAACCTTCATGCTTGCTTTGGCATAAGCCGATTGAAAACTTTTTCAAATGAAATATTGATGCAACTTTTTTTAGAGACAAATGAAACTGGTGTGGGTATGATTTTGAGAGATGATACCGGGAGCTTTGTAGTGTGTAGATCATGTACTTTTGTTGGTATGTAGAACGTCGGTGAGGGTGAAGCTATGGGAATCATTATCCTGGATTAAAAACTTGAATATTTCAAAAGTGGTTTTTGAAATGGATGCAAAGAAGGTGGTCGATGCTATGAATGGAGATGTGGAGTCTATTTTAAAATTTGGATCACTCACTCATCTTTGTTTTAGTTTTCTTTTCTATTTTATATTTTATTCTCTAATTTTCATGTGACTATGTCACATGTATAAGAAATAATTTATTAAAATAAATTAATTTATATCGCTTAAATAGTGTTAATAATAATTGGTAAAATTATACATACTTTTTAAAAAATAAATATGAACTATATTAAAAGAAGCGAAAAAGGTGGGTCTCATTAAAACCCTCATATAGGAAAACCTAATGCAAAAAATACAAGCGAAAAAGAGAGTAGCATGCACTGAAGAAAACAAAAATAAGAAAATTTGAAATACTTCCAACTGGAGAAGTCGAAAATCATAGAGTGAATGATCGAATTTGGGAGAGAGTCCCACCAACTAAACTCCACACGTATCTTCGAAAAGGCCCACCACAAACATTGAATCCGGCTCCAACATTTCTCAAAAGCCATCTCTACAGCATACATAGCATAGCATCCACAATAAATATTCTGAAAGTTTCTTCTAAAAAAAAAAAGAAAATACTTTAGAATAAAATTGAAATAACTATTTTAATATATTTACTAAATGATTGCAAGAGTAGTTTATCATATGTTTTTCAAATATATAATTACTAACAATAATATATATTAAATTTGAACGGGAAAATTCTTATTTCTAGAGCAAAATGTGGTATGGAGTTATTGTTTTATATAATAAGAGAATATATGACGATTATATAATGTATAGACAAGTATTTTCTGAATCTCTACATTTGTGATGCACTTATTATATATACCATAACATAATCTATACTAAACTAAAAGTAACTGATACTATTATTCGTTTAATAAATATATATAAAAGGATGATGTTAATCTTTAGAAAATTTAGAGGGTGTTTATGAGCGTACGAACTTTTGTAACATGTAATAATATATTTAAGAGCTTACAACTTTTCAAGAGTGTTTTGTTTACACTTAAAAATATACATATTATCTATTTCATATCAAATCAAAGAGTTATGAACTTAAAATTATTTTTTTAATCTACAATTAATTTTTTTCAATTTCAAGCATGACTGTCAAATTGTGCAACCTCTTCCATAGACAATATTGCTAAGTGGATTGAGCACAAAATGCACAATTTTAAATATTTAATCTAAATTTTTTAAAAAAAATCCAGTTGGAGGAAAAAAAATTATTTTAATTTAATCTCAATTATGTTTCTCCATCATAGGGTATTTTATTTAAATTAAGATATTTAATATGTTTTGAAATTATAAAAATGGATAAAACACTTAATTGATTAAAATTGGGTCATTTGGTAGCCTACTCATGTAGTATTCTATGTGGAATAAGTTACCGTCGAAGAATGTTATGAATCATATTTCCACAACAAAAAAAGACACATTTCTTCAACGATTCCGAGATGATAATTGGCGTATTATTTGTTTGGAATGCTTTCTCAATAGTATAGTTTAGTATTCCTATTGATGTGGTCAGGCACGGATCCAAACGTATTTAATGACGGGGCACAAAATAACTAAAATATAAAATACGTGAAGAAATTTTTTAATACATAACAATCCAAGTCTATTACAATTGAAACCTACGAGTTTTCATTGACGGAAATATTTGCATTATTGACTCATTATCAACACCATCAAAAACTTTTTTTTTTTTCAATATATACAATCAAACTATCATTCATATTGAGAAGTGATTTGCTTTAATAATAAATTGTATATTTATATATTGTATTGGGTCACACCTACAGGTCATTCTCTATTAAATTATGGTGGGAATGTCTTATTATTTTTATTTTAATTGAGATAATTACATGAAATATATATATATATATATATATATAAAATAGTGAAAAAAATCCAAAAAAAATGTGGGGGCACGTGGCCCCACCCTGGGGAATACAGATCCGTTCCAAACAATTTATCTGATCCCTTGTTAACAAACAAAATAAAATAGTTAACTAAGGAAAATTAAAATATTAAGAGTTTAGCTAAATTATTTTGAATAACTAATATGAATTTTTTTATCTGTATAAATACCATAGTTATCTTAAAAAAAAAAAAAAAAAAACTTTCTCTTCCAAATAAGAAGAATGCAGTATATGATCAACATCTTGAGAAAAAAAAAAAAGTAAAATGAGTGCATAATGAGAAACTAAAATAAAAACATCACCTAATGAGGAGAAACAAGCATAGAGAGAGAAAAAAAAAATGAATGAAAAAACGGATAGTGAAGAAAGAAATACGAACGAGCATTTTATACATAAAAACTCATGTGAGACGGTTTTACGGAAATGATCCAAATTACCACAAAAGATAGTGTATTCTATTTTTTTACCACCAAACATCATTTTTTACCTTTTATACCACAAATTAAGTGAAAATGACCCCAATAATTATTCGTATTGTATTTTTTTGAGTTAGTCTCTTGTGAGACAGTCTCACGAAATTTTAATGCATTGTGTGAGATGGGTCAATCCACAATTCAATTACCCACCACCAAAACCCTATAATTCACATATTGTTAGTGGGTGATAGGTCTCCGTCTCACAAAAATTATCCGTATGACCGTCTCACATGAATTTTTTGTGTTTTTTTTTTTTTTTTTTCATGTAACTTATTTTTTATGCAATTTTGTCGTTGAAATTTAAGTTCAAATTATCAAATGAATACTTTATTATCTGCAATGGAAAAGTGTGCCAAATCTTATAACTTGCAAATTGAAAAATAGGGTTAATTGCGCGAAACCCCCTTGTGTTTTCAAAATTCTGCATAAAATCCCCTCGTGGTTTAGAAAATGCGCGAAACTCCCTTGTGCTTTTCTAAATGTAGCCCGAAATCCCCAACTCTGTTAATGTTAACGAAAGTGTTGTACACGCGCCTTTCTTGCGATTTTTTGTGTTTTTTTTCACTTTTTAGGGTGTAAAATGACATATGTACCCTTCCTTACCTATATAAAAAGCTCATTCTTTTGTGCACCTTCTTACAATTGTAAAACTTTCCTTCAAACTTGTTTTCTGCACAAATAGGTATGTTTCTTTCTTTATTTATTTTTTTTCATTTCTTTTTTTTCACAGTGTTCTTTTTTATTTAATTATTTATTTTATTTAATTATTTATTTTATTGATATTATAGGTAAAATGTCTAGTAATTCTAAGAGATCAATTTCAAGAAATGATGATTGTTTGGATTTGAGGTATATAATTCCATATTGCAATTGCCGACAACTTGCTGCAATTAGAGTCGTTGGCCCGAACAAAGATACACGTGGCAAACTATTTTGCAATTGTCGTACTCGTCAATGTAATTTTTTTCGATGGCTAGAACCAACATCAATTGCCCGGGTCAATGATAGAAATGAAGTACAAATGTCAACTGTGGATCATGAGGATGAAGTGGACTCCAACACTCTTGTAGAATCCAGAATTGAAGAGCTTGTAGCCAACTACAAGAAACTATCAGAGAGCATTGATAAATTTGAAAAAAATCAAGGAATCATCAAGACAATTAGCTTTGTTGTCTTGATACTCCTTCTTATTGTAATCCTAAAATAGATATTTTTCAAATAGGATTTTGCTACTTTAATTAAAATATCTTTTGGAACCAAATGAATGTGGTATTTTTATCTTCATTTTAATGTTCATATAATTCAAAATGTTGTGTAAATAAAATAGAAGCACAAAATATAATATCAACAAAATATGGCTCTCACTGCAATCAAACTGTGTTTATCATGCTCTTAGTTTACCTGATGAATGAGCCAACAAAAAATTGCTAACTTAACCACTTTCTTCTACATGAGCAGGGGACAAAATTCTTCCCAAATCATGAATCCACAAGATTAATTGTTGGTACCACCAACACAAAATAACTTGCTAACTTAACCACTTTCTTCTACATGATCAGGGGACAAAATTCTTCCCAAATCATGAAGCCACAAGATTAAATGTTGGTACCACCAACACAAAATAACTAATGTAATTCTACATATTTAGTATCCTCGTACCACCAACATGCAAAAAAAAGATTCAAAAACCAAAACACAGTTTCATCTCAAGAAATTACCTACTTCAATTTTTTTTCTTGAATTTGGGTGCACTTGAATTTGATTGAGAACTCACCGTTTGTTTTGTTCTTCTTTTGGGTTGTGCTTGCTTTCTTGAAGTTTTTGCCTTTGCAACCCCAATAGAAGGATTCCCAGCATCTGATATTTGAGACTGTGATTGAGGCATCTACATAAATCAAGATATTAAGGATACATACCTTATCATAATTATATACTCAATCAAGATTTTAGTATACATACTTACCTTGTCATAATTAAACACCCAACCAAAATTTTGTTGCACATCATAGTCAAACATTTCTTCTTGTGTAGGTTCAGTGGGGATTGCCGGTTCAGTAGGGTCAGCAAACACCTTGTTTAAATGTCATTCAATTAGAATGTAAATTAAGAAAAAAGTTAACATAGAATAAGAGAACTTAATGATATTCATACTTACTTGTTCTCTTTCTTTCCCTTGCCTTGATGATTGACCTTGTTCATGATTTTGTTCACAATGCTTTGATGATTGACCTTGTTCATGATTTTGTTCACCATGCTGTTCTTCAGAAGGCAACTAACAAAAAATAAAAATATTATTTGTCAATATTAAAAATAGTAAACACCTTAAAATTCATTATTATTAAATACATATATTATTTATCGACATATTGGAGAATATAAAAATTTAACTATCGATATCAAGTAATGTAAGGAAAATATAAAATGGGAGAAAATCTATAACTTAGAATTCATTATTAATAAACATATATTATAAAATTTATTTATCGACATATTATTAAATTCATTTATTGATATCAATAAAAGTAATTTTAAGACAAATATAAAATTGGAAAGAAGTCGAAACCTGAGAATTGTTGCAAGTCCTTTTATTGTGGCCTAACTTGCCACATTTGCCACATGTTGTGGTTAAACCTTTCCTCGATGCTTTTGTTTGAGAATTTCTGTCATTTCCATCAACTCTTCTCTTCTTCTTAGGCCGACCTCTTTTCATCCTAAAATCTGGAGGGGCAATTGGTGATTTGCCAGACTCTTTATAATCATGCATTCCTGGTATTGGATTGATCATATGCGAATAAACTCTCATATATACTTCTTTCTTGAAATAATTATCCACATACTCTGTCACATCTAGCCTGTGGAGGCTAATGCATGCAATTGCATGGCAGCATGGAAAACCACACAACTGAAACATGCCACAAAGACAGTGACCCTCTTTTAAATGGACAATGTAATTGTCAAGATTGTGCATCACTTCGTATTTGTCATCACCAGCCCACCCAGCAAAACAACTTCGACTTATCTTTCTCTGAACTTCTATCTTTTTTATTATGTTTGGACATACAATTTCATTGTATTTCTCCATCCCTTGCCTCTTGACTTGAAGTCTGGTCATGCACCTCTTCCTTATCCACTCAAACATATCTATTATAGGTAGATCTCTTGAAGGCAGTATGTATGAGTTAAAAGACTCAGATAGATTATTCACGATTACATCACACTTTGTATTTGTTGGAAAGAAACATCTTGCCCAATGTTGAGAAGGGATATCAGACAACCACTCATATGCAGTTTGTTCATCCCCTTTCTTTGGAGACAACCTTTTAATCTCTTTCATTATTCTATGATGTTGACTTGCAGAATAGGTTGAGGCAGCCTTCCAGAATAATCTTTTCAACTCCAAACTTCCAAATTTTGTCTTGAAGTTGTTGTACATGTGTTTTACACAGAATCTATGCTCAGAATTTGGGGCCAACTCATTCACAGCCTCAATTAAACCTTTTTGTCTATCTGAAATGAATGCCCAATCTCTATCAGATGGTGTCCCAATATCTTTGAACAACAATCCCAAAAACCATTCCCAACTTTCTTGTTTCTCCACCTCCACATATGCAATGGCTATGGGAAGCATATTGTCATTACCATCTCTGCCTACCGCTGAAAGCAACTGTCCTGCATGTAATCCTTTCAAAAAACATCCATCTAACCCGATAATAGGTCTGCAACCACTCAAGAAAGCATTTTTCATAGGAGCCAAACATACATACATCCTCTTAAATTTTGGGGGAGTCACTTCTTCATTCACCTTCACAACTAAAGAGCTCCCTGGATTGTGATGTTCAATAGTCAGACAATAATCATACAATTTTGAATATTGTAACCCTACATCCACACTTAGCAAAGACAATGCATACTTTTTTGCTCTGAAAACTTTATAAATGCTACACTCCACACCACAATCCCTCTTAATTTTATTTTTTAATCCTTCCAAGCTCTCATTGGGATTATCTCTTATTGCATCTAATACTCTTCTTCCAAGATACTTATAATCAGCCTGTGTATTCTCTGTTCGGTAAGCACATGTATGACTCCCTTTCATGCTTTTTATCTGAAAAGTGTTGCTCTTCTGTACTGTAGATGCTCTCAAAACCCAATCACATCCACCCTTACATTTGGCTGTAATCACAGTTTTCTCACATTTAGGATATTTTAAATCAAATCCCTTTCTCACTGCCCAATCTTTCAGAACTTCTCTAAATCTTTCTCTATTTGGGAATTTCAACCCGACTGACAACTCAAAATTCTCCATGTCAGTTGACTCATCCCATTCATCAATCTCATGTAACTTAACCCCATCATCTAACTCAACATCACTACACCAAGCTTCATCCTCTCTTAATTTGGCTGCTTTTTCATTTATTCTTTCTTCTGCTCTTTGTTTTTTTTTCTCCCTCATGAATCTTTGTGCCATTTTATAAATATTTCTTCCATGATCCTCAGCTTTATCAACAAATATATCATCATCATCTGGACCTTCTAAATCCTCAAACATCCAAGAAGGATTTTCAGATTCTTCTTCTGAATTTGAGTTATCCTCATCAGGTATGTAGTTGTAATCATCACTATCAGTACAACTAGTTTCGACCCCATCTACTCCAACATCCATTTGCTCACCAATATCAGCGTTATTTACTCCGGCCTCACCCATCCCAAATTGCTCACCACTCCCAGTCATATTTTCATCTATCTGCTCACCAATACCAGTCATATCTTCATCTATCTGCTCACCAAAACCAGTCATATTTATTTCTGTACTTGTTCCAAGCATATCCTCATCCATGTGATTACTTAAATCAACCATATTTGATCCATCCTCATCCATACCAAGTATATCATCATTCATTCTCTCATCACTTCTATGTATATCTTCATTGATTTCTTCCTTATCAAATTCCTCATCCAAATTTTCACATTCGTTTTCCTCACATAATTTTTCATTCGGCTCAATTTCCACATCCCCTCCAACATATTCCAAAAGCCCAATATCTCTCAAAACAGAAGTATGACCATGATCATCTACAATCAATGGTGCTGGATTATCCTCAAAATATAATGGAATGACCAATTGCCCATCATATTCTCTCACCAATCTTAGCAAATCTAAATCTGTTTTGATTAGAATCTTATCTGAAATCACCCCAGGCTTGCAACTATACACAGTAACTGAAGCTGCTCTACCATTAGCTTTTGAATACATATCTAGTAGATCTAGATAACATAATTTATCTCTATCATTATGCGGGATAGCCATTCTCCATCCTCCAAAATATTTAAGTTTTGGGAGTCCCCACACGATTTCACCACCCACATAGACATCAAACATCACAGCTTCCATTATCCTATAACAATAAATTAATAAAAATAATAATGAATGTGGGGACCAAAAGAATAAAATACAACTACCAGAGAGATAAAGAGATTATAAATCATCAAGTATAAATATGAAACCAGAGAATGTGGGGACCAAAATAATAAAATACAAATATAGATTATAAATCCTCAAGTATAAATATGAAAACAGAGAATAAAAATTCTATACCAAACAACTTAGGAGACAGAGAGAATATAAATCAACCTAATAAATTAAATTAAACCCTAGAACATAGCTATAAGAACCTCAAATCTTTCTACTTCTTTCATTCTTTTTTTTTTCTTCTGAAAACTTCACATTCTTAGATCAACCCACCAAATTTGTAAAACACAAAAAAAAATTGAGTGAAATTGAAACATACCTTGTACCCGTAACTCTTTCTACCAGAAATCACGATTAGCAGCAAATTTTACTTTGTTTACTTCTTTAATCATCCACTTCAAATAAATTTCTCAGAGAAATCGATTGGTTCTAACATTTTGTATGGATTTTTTGAATCAAATTTTGGCAGAAAACCCTTGTTTTACTTATGCGCTCTCTCTCTCTCTCTCTAACTCAACTGTGTTGTTTGGATAAAAAAAGTCAACATCCAACTCTATGTATGAAGGGTATAACGGGAAATATGATTGAAAAATTAACACCGTTAACTTTCTTTAGAAAAATGGGAGCGTCAGCTACATTTAGAAAAGCACAAGGGAGTTTCGCGCATTTTCTAAACCACGGGGGGATTTTATGCAGAATTTTGAAACCACAAGGGGGTTTCGCGCAATTAACCCTTGAAAAATGTGTCGACTTGGAATGTCAAATTAAGCAAAAAATTATATACCCAGGCCCCAACCCGACCCGGCTCGATATGACCCGTGTATATATACTTTTTTTTTTGCTCTTCTTTTCCTCATCTCGCGGTCTCTTCTCTACAAACCTCAATCCTTCGTAAAAACCTTCCCCTCCTCCGCCACCGCACCACCGCCGGTCCATACGCCACTGATTTATCATCGGATGAATCTGAAGCAACGCAGCAGAAATCGAAGAGAAAGGATCACGAGGTTGTTTTTCCCAATTGCAAGTTTGTCAACAGCAACATGGAACTCGGCTCTGTCTCCAAGCAACCATCGAGCAGTTTCGTCAGGGTGAGGAAGAGAAAATGGGGAAGATATTGCGCTGAGATCAGAGACCCGTTGAGGAAGAAACGCATTTGGCTCGGCACTTTCACCACCGCCGAAGAGGCTTCCAAGGCTTATCTGTCGAAGAAACGTGAAATTGAGAGTGAGATGAAGGTCAAACAGGGGATTGATTGTGTTTCTGGTGAAAAGCTACCAGCTCATGATTCTCCGTCTTCGGTTCTAGAAATTCAAACCGGTGGTGGCGAAGCCATGGAAAAGGATATTTTGGGGAAAATTAGGGTTTCGAAGAGCTCTGATCAGAAACTCGTGCCTCAAAACTTTGTAATATTTTCTCTATGTGCATTTTTAAATTTTGTTAATTTTGTTAAGGAATTTCTAGTTTTCCTCATGTTGAGAGATGCACTTATTCTTGATATTCTTTGATTTTATAAGAACTCTTGAGTGAGGTGATTGATCATTGGTGTTGTCATGATATCTGTCCATATTTCTTAATTTCCTAATGTTTTCTTATTGGTTTCCTTTCTGAACTTTGTGAAGAGTACAAATGGGCTGATGTTTGGTGTTGGAATAAAGGTAGAAGTATCATTTGATGGAGAAGATTTTCAGGATGTTTGGTTTCCAGCCATGATTCGGCAAGATTTGAGAAATGGAGCTTTTTTGGTGGAGTATAGCAGCGCCAAGGGTCAAGTTATGAAAGTAAATGTCGATTCCCTTCATGTTAGTCTTAAGGTGTTACATGTGTTCATTTAAGATATCATATGATTATCTGAAAGGTATTACATGCATATATATATATATATATATAGAGAGAGGATGTTACTCTAAGATATCAAGTGAATACCCTTAAGGTATCATATGTGTTACTTTAATATATCACATGTGCTACCTTAAATGTATTAAAAGTTATTTATTATGATTTTGTTTTTTTATGCAAAAGGAAAATGTGTTTGGTTCTGTTTATTTGACTATACTCTTATATATTAAATATTTTAATATTAAAATATATATATATATATATATATTGATTTAATGTATGATATGTGATACCTTTGAGGTATCTGTTGAATACCTTTTAGGTATTATTTGAGTATATTTAAGGTATCACATGTATATCATTGAAGTATCTGCTGAATACCTTTCAGGTATCACATGTATACCTTCGAGGTATTTACTATATACTTTTTAGGTACCAGCTACCTACATTCAATGTATTAGTTGAATACTTTTAAGTATTTTGATAAATACTTATATTATGATAGTATTATAACTGATAGACATGTTTCTATTTAATTTTGCAGGAAATACATGAAGTTTTCTCTTTGTTATAAGAGAGATTTCAATTGTTTTCAATTACCATATGATGAAGCTGCTAAAGATGAAGATTAAAATAAAAAAGAAATAAGCTTGCAGCTCAAGTCCAGAAATGTTTGAGTCGTCACAAAAGTTCTTTTTTGATATGAAGCTTCTGAAATACCATCATTTGATTATAAACAATGTTTTCAATTTCTATGTTTGTGTAATTGGATTGAAACAATCTTTTTAATTTCTATGTTCTGGGAATTGATAACAATGTTTATGTTTTATATATTTGGTGATTTCGAGATGATAACAATGATTTTTGTGATAATACCTTTAAGGTATTATCTTTAAATGTAAATATATAATACTGTATATGCGAATATGTGATACCTTTAAAGTATTAGTGTAATACCTTAAATGTGCATATGTAATATCTTAAAGTATTATCTGAATGATTCATTATATTGTTTAAAATGTTATATCTTAAAGGTATCTATATAATAGTTTAACAATATTTATCAAATAACTCAAATATTAATATGCAATACCTCAAAGGTATGTATGTGATACCTCAAAGGTATCTATGTAATACCTTTAATGTTACCTTAAAAGTGTTAATTCAATACCTTGAAATCTAAGAATATAGATAGTTAAATATGTAATACATTAACTATATTAGTGTAATACTTTAAATGTATATATGTATATATTAATATGCAATATATATTAATATGCAATACCTCAAATGTATGTATGCAATACCTCAAATGTATGTATGTAATACCTCAAAGATATTTATGTAATACCTTTAATGTTACCTTAAAAGTATGAATTCAATACCTTGAAATCTAAGTATATAGATAGTTAAATATGTAATACATTAACTATATTAGTGTAATACATTAACTGTATTAGTGTATACATACTTTAAATATGTAGATATCACACATTTACTCTTCAGATATCACATATCTACCCTTAAGGTATTATGCAGAAACAGTGTTGTTTTCTTCTTTTTTCCTTTTTTTTTTCTTCTTTCTCCTCCTTCTTCTTAGTTTATTTTCTTATTGATTTGTTATCCTTCTTATTTATTTAGTACATTCTTCTTCTTATTTTTCTTGTATATCTTCTTGTTTCTTATTCTTATTCAAATTGCCATGAAATCATTTAAGGTATTACATAATTACCTAATAGGTATTTGTATATGTTACTTTTAGGGGTATTACATAAATACCATACAAGTATATCACATATATTTTCTTCGAGTATTACATAAATACCTTATAGGTATTTGTATATGTTACTTTCAAGTATTACACAAGTATCTTTTAAGTATCACACATATTATTTTCTGGTATTACATAAATACCTTATAGGTATTTTTGTATATGTTACTCTCATGTATTACATAAATACCTTTTAGGTATTACACAAAATAGTTTTTAAGTATCACATATATTACTTTCAGGTATTATATAAATAACTTATAGGTTTTTGTATGTGTTACTCTCATGTATTATATAAATACCTCTCAGGTATTACACAAATAATTTATAGTATCATACATATTTTACTCTCAGGTATTTTATACATACCTTTCAAGTATTACACAAATAACTTATAGTATCACACATATTTGTTTCAGGTATTTCATAAATACCTTATAGGTATTTTGTATATGTTACTCTCATGTATTACATAAATAATTTTTATGCATTACACAAAAATATCTTTTAAGTATCACAACTTTCAGGTATTATAGGATTTGTAAATGTTATTCTCAAGTATTATATAAATACCTCTCAGGTATTACACAAATAACTTATAGTATTATACATATTTTTTTCAGGTATTACATATATAACTTATAGTATCAAATTTAGAGTTTTTGTTAAATTAAAAAAAAAACAATCAATACAAAACTTGTTGAGAATATTCAATGAACAATATTAAAATAAAACAATTTTATATAACAACAATGATAAGACTAAGAATTAGAGGAATTAATAATCAAAGCTATAGTTGGGATTTAAAATCGAAAAAACAATTTGTCATCTGCAAAAAAGTGGCAGTCTATTTATTGCGGTGGTACTCTCAAAAATCAAAGGAACCAAATTCTGGTTGTCTTTCAACACCTCAAAAAAAAAACCCAATTAAATTCCTTCATAACTTCAAATTATTCTGCTACAACTTTACACAATCGTCGCCGTGTCTCCGCCGCCCCTTTCTCCGATTCTGCAATACTAACCGCTAAAACCATGACAACAACTTTTAGATTTTTGTAACGATTTCACGATGCTCGTTTCTTCCTCTGATTAGCTTCAAAATTTTCTGTGTTTTCGCGTTTGAACTTTTGAATCATATCGTAAGAAGAAGAAGACGATGAGGAGGAGGTGCAGGGCTGTGAAGAGTAATTAGGAATTAGGGTTTGAAGGAAAAAGAAATTAAAAATATATATGTATATATATGGGTGGAGCGGGTCGGGTTGGGGCACGGATCTTCCGTGCCCCAGGGGTACAAGAGTGCTACTCGTCAAATTAATACTCACGTCTGAAAGAATGGAAAAATATGTCAACTAAATATAGTGATCCTATGTTGGTGTTGAAAGGTGTACCAAAATCCAACTCAAGAAAGGGCCGGCTATCCGCACTCTAATTTCTTCTAAACAAACCTCATTTAAAAAAAAAATGATTTAAAAAATTTTAAAAATAGTAAAATTCCAATTTTATCCTTTTGAATTAAAAAAAAACTAAATTTTTTTTCATATTTCTTCCCTGCCCGTGCTTGCTTCTCCCTTCTTCTTCTTTTTTTTTTTCCTCAAACCTTAAATTTGTAAGGGGATAATGTATGAAAAACTATTTTATGAATTAACAAAATATATAATAATCGTGTGAAATCGTGAAAAAATAACTAAAAAATAATAACAAATTTGGGATCCGTTCGACCCTGGTTCGTCGAACGTTATATATAACTAAAAAAGTGTGCCACAACTATATATAACCGACTTCCTAAAACTTTGTGTATAACCCATTTCCTCATATCAAACTCGTGATTCTTCAAAAAAAAAGTCTCATTTTTAGCACTGCGTCTAGCTCCAGCATGTAGGGTGATCAACTTGGTTCATCAGGTGAACACGATTGATTGATGTTAAAACTTCTTCAATGTAGGAAAGACAACCTCTACAACAACAACAATTCGAGCGAAATCCTTCTGTAGGGCACGTTCGGCTTTACCAAGATTATTTTGCCCAAAATAATATCAAAACCGCAATTATTTGTTAAAAAAGTCTATGAAGTAAATATCATTATTTTTCTAAACATTTAGTATATGAACTATTATGTTTGCCTTTTGTTCTCTTCAGCTTCCAATAAATTCAGTCTAGCTCTCTGCCCTGATTTGACATAAATACATTTCATAAAAAAAAAAAAAAAAAGCACTATTCCCAACTTAAGAAGATTGCCAAATCACCTAAATCCATTTAATTTCAAATTAAAAGATAAATGATGCACCAATCTCCGTCATTCTTTCTACTCTTTACATATATAATCAAAACCAAACAGAAAATTCTTACAAGTATTTATCAAGTAGCATCATTAGCCATTCATGTAAATCTTGGTTTATTCAAACTTATAAGTATCTTCTCGGATATGAAAACAAGGGAAAACACAACGCAACAAATGCTCACCAAAGCTAACAACACATCCAAAAGCTCCAACACCCCTCTCTGATTTCTTGACTTGATGATCTTGATCACTAATAATATCATTGCTGTAGCCCACATAATGCTGTAATTCATGATGTGGTGGAGGGAAATCTGGTTGGCTTTTTGAAGCCATTTCTTGGAATTGCAGATCATGTTCCAGCCACGGCGGTATTGGCGGAGCCGACGGTAGAAGCGGCTCATATAGGCAGCTCCGATCAGAGTAACACGGCGGCGGAGGTGGCGGTGCCGGTGCCGGTCGTAGAGGTGGTGGTGGTGATTCATTTGGAAAGATGAACTTGGTTTTGATCTTCTTCTTTCTTGACCAGAACTTGAGCTTTTTCATTGCTTTCATCACCTTCATCTTTGCTAACTCACTTTTTCTAGTTTCAGATCGAAATATTAAGGAGCCTGTCTACGCCTTTAAAACCCATTCTAAATTTCTAACTTTGCATTTTATTTTCAAAATTTCTGACCGTTACTTTATTTATTAATTAGGCCCACCATAATCCATTGTTGAAAATTTCCAGCTTTTAGCTATCTCTATCATATATGAAATAGTAACTTGTTTGTAATTTTGATCAATTTTTGAATATTAACAAATATAACATGAATTTTTATATTTTTTATAATTTTAATCAACAAACAATTTTCACATATTGTTTCCACATATGATTGCACTGTGTATTGTATTCTTCCATTCCGCCCGTCTTAGTCTTTTTCAAAAAATATGAAAATTTATGCTATATTTATTAATACCGGAAAGTATGGTTAAAAATGCAAAATTAAGTAAAGTTCATGATTTTTTCCAACAATTATCCCTATATTTTATGTGTATACTATATCATAATACCAGATGATATGTCGCATGTTCTAATATGTTTTTCATATTTTGGTTCTCTATTTTAACAAAACTGAGTCGTGCATTTACTTTAAACATTACACATAAATAAATGTTTATGCCCATTTCGCTCGGCTTTAAACACAGTTGTGAAAAACAAATGTGCAAAATCGAAATTAAATAATTCCCATCAAATAGCGATGAGAATCCATGACCACATTACATTATCACACTTTTGAAACCTTTAAATGCAAAGGATACCAGATTTTTAATCATTAAAAAATTGTTCCATACTCTTGCATTGCTGATAACATCATTTGACACCTAACTTCTTCATGTTCCAACAATATTTTACAGACAAGTAAAAAATAATTGCTAGACCTGGATATTATTATGAAGACCAAACAAGAAACTGTCACCAAAAGGTGGAGATTTGACAGGAAAATAAGAAATAAATACTATCATCTATCAAAATTTTGAGAAGCTAATGTTACACGTACCCTCTTGGATTGCAGATCTGGATGAGGCCGATAGTTGCCTTGGCCTCACTCGTTTTCTTCCTCACATCATTTTAAAATACGAGGTAGAGAAACAGATACATTATAAGTATAAAGATGCTGCAAAGACAATATCTCTCTTAATCTTGGTAACGGCATCCTCAAATTTGACTTCAAGATCTGTCTCACCAATTGATTTTGCTGCTTGTATCAGCTGCTGAAGGACTTCCTCTAGTCTCCTGATTGCCCGGATCAAGCTTCCCTCGAAAACAGGTGTCATCTCCATTATTTCGTAAAATTTAGATCCTTTGGCCCAAGCATAAACAGCCTCCATTATATCTGGTCTGAATGAACTCACAAAATTCTCAACATCAATCTGTACCTGGTGTCCCAGAAATGAAAAAAGAAAACCTATAAGTATATGATTGTTAAGTTAGGAACTGCAGTGTCATCAAAATCACCATTTCAAATGAAAAAGATTGTATGGAATATGTTATGTATGTTGCATAGACAAGCAAAAAATCAGAAACTCCTAATCAAATTCCTGCCACTAACCCCTTTCGCCATTTGTTAGATGAGTCAACCCCCCACCAATACTCCGCATTGCCTTACGTTTGACAATTAACTAGTAGTTTAGTACTTTAAAATAAAATATTTATGTCCGGCCTATTTATGAATAACTTCATACTCGCAAGCAAACACAGGGAACATCAATGATATTCATCTTTAAATAGCAATATAATCCAATCCATCAGTAAAATCCAGAATAAAGATTTCATGTACCTTGCACTCTAGCTGAACCTTGGCCACCTTACGTGCTGTGTCCTGTAATTGTGTGAAAAGCAACTCAAGCTCATCACGGGGCTTTTGAGCTTCCTGTAGCTTTTCTTGCCAAACGAAACATGAGAGAAGAGATATCATCTCCTCCACTTTAATGTCCTTCAAAACCCCATTGAACATAAATTCTGTCAACGTCAATTCATCTGCACTGCTGATTTCACATGCAACTTTCCCCTTTAACTCAACGACATCATCGCTTGTAATATATCTGTATGTTATCAAAGATGTTGAGAATTATGACAGAAAATTATTAATACAGAAATACAGTAGATGAACATTTCCACTAAGAGAGCACCAATACAGGCCATAGCAAATGAAAGTGTTTAAACTTGGGGTCTTTTAAGCGTGTTACATTTCTTATCATCTAAGGAACTGCTGTCAATAAAACAGATAGGTCAACCATCATCTAACCTACTTTTTAACTCAAGCTTAGTAATGTTGTATCTTCTGTGAACATTCACACAATAGATATCATGGACAAGGTATTTGGTGGATTGTAATGCAAAGAGTGAACCCTACTTTTTTACCATATAAGAACTATGAATGGCCATGACAACCCTGGCAAAACAATTACTTAATGATATTCTTCCAGACCTGAAAACACACAGCTGTCCTTTCATCAACTGTCAGACCAGCAGCAATCGAACATCAAGGCTAGGAGTTTATCCAAAGAACAGCTTAGTATCCTTTAATTGCTGAGATCATGGATACTCGTATTCATTCTCACGCACTTGCAGCAGAAACCTTTTGGCTACATTTAGTTCCCCTTCACTCAGACTGAACTCAGATGTCAAAATACCCAATTCTCGTTTGTTTTGGGAGGTAAAATAGAATTTCTCAATCCAATAAAATCCTATTCTAATGTAGTTACCTACGCCTATTTTCACAATTTTCAATAAAATCTAATTCATCAACCCTCATTCAATATTTCCCAACACATCTTACCACAAAATCACCACCATCCACCTCTTCCAGCATTGATGTGATGCGTACACTACAATCTTACCCTATACAATCTCATAACAAACATATAGTTTCACTATTTATTAGGATTTCTCAATTCCAGAATCTCAAAGGTAGTATTTTCCCCAACCCACTTAAGCCTAATCCAAACATACCCATAGTTCCGAGCACAGATACAATAACGAGAAACAAGGTAATAAATTCATTTTCCATATAACAATAGCAAACCACTTCTAGGTCAATCTGATGCAATGCCTAAAGGAGCTTGAAGTCAAGTTAGCTTGTTTATCCTATCACGTAAAGGAAGATAAACAGTACATGCTCCATGATGATCATTTGTGCTTGGCTTGCTTGCGACATTGAAAAGACTTTACTCAGAAAATTTTTGTAGTTTCGAAAGATACACCAGCATGTCATTGTATTTTGTAGTATTGTGTTGAAGATCATGTCTATTTTTTGTCTATTCAATTTAATTAATTTTAGAACATGGTCACTTTGCCTCAGTGTATAGAGAGCATTGGGAAGTTGATAATTCTCTGGTAGTGTGTATCCTCTAATCTCTGCAAGATTGATACCATCGAAAGGTTGGGAGTTGATCGATACTTACGATCTGAAATCGACACTATTCTAGAGGACACATAGAGGTTATGGCAGCAGAAAGAAATAGGCATTTTCACAAATGTTGCTTGTGTGTGAATGTGTGTGTGCGACGCATTAACTGGCAACTGATAAAAAATCCCAGGTTGACGTGTACTCAATAAATTTAGACCATTTTAGCAAATATGACTTGAAACCAACAGTCTATTAGAGGGTAAATATAGATATATGACAGGCTTGTATCTGTGAAATCATATTCCTTATTTAGTATTAGGAGGAGAAAGATTATGAGGAAAAAACTAAGGAAAATGAAAAGGCCAAAACAAGTTCAGCCAGTAAGCTAGAGAAAAAATCATAACATCTCTAAGTTAAGACATATTATTTACCATAAAAATCTCACAAAAGGACAGCATATTCTATCTCCCTAAATTTTGGGTAACTAATGCACTAACCTTCAAACAGAAATGAAAATAAGATCATAGAAACTATTCACCATCAAATCAAGACACACAGGACCTGAAAAGAAGTGATCTTACCCAAGTCTCCTAAGTACTCTTTTCCTTGCTTTAAGTTCATCTTTGAATGCCAAGACTGAGGAAGACTTCATTGTTCTCTTAAGAGACTTGATTTTTGTTGCAAGTTCTTTTTTTGTATGCAGTAGTTTGAGCTTCTGCTCAATCAGAGGATCCTTGGAAACTTCATGTTTTTCAAAAAGGTTTTCCAGTGCTTCTATCTTTCGTGTTGCCTTCCTGTAAGAGCTGCTTTGAACCTGGAGCATGTTCATACCAAGTGTCAACCGAATAATTTAATTCAACAAAAAAACCTACATGGCCACGAATGATCAGGAACCTACTAGAATAATAACTTAGCGACATACCTTCATGTCATCTTCAGGATCTAGAAGAGGTATGCCTTCTTTTGCAAATCTAGTGAGAACTTCAGTCACTTTCTTCAATGTATTTTCTCGAGCTTCTAATGGCAGAAGATCTTTCGATATAACTAGTCGAATACTACTTAAGCTATCAATCTGCTGAAAATGTTATCAAGAGAAGAAAGAGAAGTCATTACAACATTAACACCAAATTTATATGCATTGTAAGCAATGGAAAATGAATGAATATATAGCATAGCGACATAAATTATGAATAATGAATCTTTTGGTGTTCCAATCATAATTCTATATCCATATTTGAGTGCTTTGAGATTATAAACAATGTCATGACTCATGCCAAGGACAAATAACATATTAGTTGAACTAATGCTTCCAAGTGGCTTGTATGAAGTTAGTGCCAAGAATAAAACATAGCACATAAAATGAATAGCAAATTCTATAGAGAGATATTTTAAATAAATGGCACATTGAAGACTTTGCCTGTGAAATAGGAATTGAAATGACAGCAGGTTCTCCACGCTCCTTTATTGGAAGGATCCTAATTGTTTTTTTGCCAATTTCATCCTTAAGCACTTTGCATCTTGTGAGAATATCCACCATATAGCTTGAATCTTCTGGCTTCTTGTTTGCATCATCTGAATTGAACATCTATGCCATTTACTATCAAGTGAATACTAATGTAGACATCAAGCCAGCTAACTTAAAGTTATCTTACCTTCAGAAGCAGCTTTAACCCTCTCAAAATTTATTATGATTCCCCAAGTGACTTCATCCTGTATAGAGAATGATGGAGAGTTCTCATCATTCTTTGTACATGGTACGGAAACAAGTCTGCCAGGCTGCAGAAAGGGCAAAGAGTGTTTTGGAGAAAACACTAGATCATGGACTTCCTTTTTCAAAGCCCTATATTGTTGCAGGAGAGAGTAATAATTTTCCAAGCTATCTTCTTCTTCTATTACAATAGAATCCCTCTCCACTTCAAGGGTTTTTGCTTGTTTCTGAAACGATAAAGCCAAACACTTAGAGTTGATTTTATATTTGATTGTGGTAGTAATTGCGAACTCATTCCATTTCTTTTTTGAGGATTCGTGACCTGCTAATTTTACAATGGCATAAAAATTGGCTAACCTCAAGATCAGGAATGGCTCGATCTGCCTGGAACTGATGGAAAGAATTCCGAAGCAGATTCTCAGGATTGCCATCTTCAGATCGTATTTGATTTAAAAGCATGTTGTAGCTTAAGTGAAAAGCACTGTTTAAAAAACAACAGACTATCAGAGGAAAAACATATAGTTGATTTATGCAGTTAGATTCCTAGCCTATTTTTCCTGAGTAAATTTGTACCATTTGGACATCTGAGCAAAACTCTAGAATCCAAGATCAATCTGAGCATTGCAATCACAAATACAAATGGCTTACCATCCCCGGTGGAAGACTATTTAAAGCAAGAGAGATACCAATCTATATTTTCACTCATTACTAAATAGCTCATGACAATCATATGCTGTAAGATCCTTACGAAAGTCAAGTTCAAATCAGATCTGATTATTTAACATAGCAATCAACTATTCTTAGAAACCAAGGGAATTGGTCCATATATACATAACCAATAGCCTTGCCTCAGCCATTAATTTAACAATGGTGTCTAATCCTATATTTAGAACATGGAATTCATTTTATCTGTGTGATAATTTATCTAAAAGATGCAACCAATATACTCAAGCTAGACAAAACAGTGTGGTCCAGGCTCCAGATTTGCATCAATATTTGAAGGGTACAAATGGAAATTTAGTTATTGAAAATATTATCTAAATTCCCTGACTACCAAAGTTAATATCGCATTTGCATGCTTACTAGAAATCAAGGTAGGTTGTTACCAGAAGTTTCTCGTACAAATGTTAACTACCATGTAAGGTGCAGAAAACAACTACTTAAGAATCTGATTAAAGACTAAAATTATTCCGGACAATACTGCTAGTTCCTAATTTTCATTCAAAGGCTCATAACCATGTCAGTGAAATAACTATTCTGGCAGGTCACCTGTTTAAAGAATCTGCACTTCCTTTTAACATAAATTTTGCTGTAGAAGGTTCTAGCTTCTCATCAACCATAAGGATGCAGATCCCACGTTCATCAATTCCACGTCGACCAGCTCGGCCACTCATCTGTATGTACTCTCCACTAGATATCCATCTAAACTTATCTCCATCAAATTTGCGAACATTAGTAAAGACAACAGTTTTGGCAGGCATGTTCAGCCCTATGCTGAAGGTCTCTGTGGCAAACAAGCACTATAAGACACAAAATGAAGAAAAAATATACATTAGACAGAATAAAAGAGAGCACAAACAAGGGTTACAAGAAAATGTGCCTTTAGTTTAATTTATTTTTAATGATACAATCAGGAAAGGAGCAAGATCAAAGGACACAGTGCCTTTAACAAACTAGAGGACATAAATATTGATAAGTAATTAAAGGTGTTCAGCACCTCAGTAACATAAATAGTATAAGCATCTTTATACAATAAGGCATACCCCCAATAGAAATTTTTGTATCAACACAAACTAGAAATAGATTGCCGGATGTAAACAAACTTGGAAGTTATCATCACTATTCCTCATGAGAAATGCACAGAGCCACAAAAATAATACAAAAAAGATAAAGTTTGCTTCTTTAATTTTCAAACCAAAAAAGTACAAACTGAGCCAGCACATTAATGGCATATTTATGCACTCTTAAGTAATCAAAGTAGTAAAGGAAAAACATATAGGTACAATGGCTTTCTGAGAAAAAAAAAGTTCTTCTGCTGACCTTTAGAAATCCTTCCTGGAACAGGATTTCAATGACTTCCTTCAGTATGGGAAGCAGACCAGAGTGATGTACACCAATTCCTCGTTTCAACAAAGGCAGCATATTTGAAACCTAGGATAGGTCAAGATATGAAACCATGAATAAGAAAACACTGAAATGCATTTTCATAATATTGGGTAATCACATCTTATCTCACATGCTAACCTGAGGCAATTTCTTATCATCATCTGACAGCATATCCATAGCACTCCAGAAAATAGTCTCAATATTAACTTTCTCATCATCGTCAGTCAGATCCATTTTAGCCATCTAAATAAAAAGATAAAGGTTGCCTATTAACTAAAATTAGGCCTTCAACGACAATATGAATTGCTTTACCTCCACACTTCAAGCTAGAGAAAAATTAAGTAAAATATATGGATCAAAAGGCTAGCATGGGATTCTACACATTTGAGTTTGAGCATTAATTATATAGATATAGCATTAGCAGTAGATAAATCGCCCAAATTAGCAGAACCGGAACAGGCAAACAATGGACTGCATTTTGAGATAGGAGATATTGTCAGAAATAGGCTTCTACATAAGTCCAGTTATGAAGCTTTAATGAGCTTTAGATAAAACCATACATAAATACCAAAAGAGTCAAAAGGTTAAAGAGTTTTGGAAATATTCCTATAAAAACCTCCTCTCTCGTGATTGTAACTTTTAACATTTTTGTTTCACAAAATCTAAGGAAAGCCAGCCAAAAACAGTTGGAGAGCCTCAAACTTTTTAGAACAACCTTAAATTCTATGGTAGGGTATCCATTGCTCTTAATACTGGGAACTGAACCTTTCTTAGTCAGTATCTTAAGTAAGAATTGATACCTGCATAGCAAGGAATTCACATTCTCTTTTGCTGAAACTGAAACATATTACAGGATCATACTGGCGCAGAATGATCATTTTCACCATCTTAAATATATCACTGTCTTCTCCTGCTTTACCTAAAACTAAACCTTTCTGCCATTTTCCATTCTCCTTCCTTCTGTCTTCACTGGTCGGGACTAGTGCGTTCAAAGCCTTCTGAAAGCTGTCCTCACGAAACTTACCTTTTTCATCAACTACTAAATAAAGACCATCACCTCCAGAAGGAAAGATGTAATGCTGAAGGGGTGTTGGCCGATAATCTGTGTAAACAATATGACATGGTTGCTGATGCACCTGCACCATGAAAGATGATATTATGACACTTATGCATGGTCTAAGGTCTAAAACAGTGGTTTGTGCATGATAAAACACAGTACTAACTTAATAAAGGATAATGTTATTATATAGATTCATAACATACTCAGAAGGATATAGGCAGATTAGCTTAGATTACATTTACTTTTTTTGTAGCTTTGATACTGCCCATCATCAATAAAAGAAGTATGATGTTTAAACCATGCATGTAGTTAGAAAACATCTGAATACGAGGCATTTCAAATTTTAATAATTATCTATAAACAATTAAAAGAAGAAGTAAAAAAAAAAAAAAAGTAGCAGGTACCTTTGCAACCCAATCAGCAAACTCTTTTGCATTAGGCACTGTAGCTGAGAGGAACACAAATCGTGAATTCTTTGGGGCCATAACAATACTCTCTTCCCACACTACTCCTCTCTCTCTATCTCTCATGTAATGAACTTCATCAAAGATAATCCAAGCAACCTCCCTTGTTACTTCTGATCCTTTGTACTGCATGCTGCGCCAGATCTCGGTGGTCATCACCTGAAATGAAATTCCAATAGTTTAGCTGTGTAAATTACTCAAAAAGAGCACATCAAAAGCACAAGCATAAGCAAATATAAATCAAACCTACCAAGCAAGAGGCATTGGGATCAATGGTGACATCACCTGTCATCAGCCCAACATCTGAAAACTCTTCTTTGAACTCTCTATATTTCTGATTGCTGAGTGCCTTAATCGGAGACGTATATATCACACGCTGCTTGTTGCTTAACGACATAGCAATGGCATACAAGGCCACAACCGTCTTCCCTGCAGATGTATGCGCGGAGACCTGAAACCATTTCAATCAAAAACAGACCTTTCAGAAACTCACACACCAAGCCTGTGATAAATTGAAGCAAGCAAACTATAATACACAGAGAATATATACAAACTGAGAATTAGCAATCAATAAACCACAAGGTTTGAAACAAACTCAACATCTCCATACTGTATCACAAATTAGAGAGGGGGATAGAAAGGATACCATGACAGATTCGCCATTGTCGAGACACTTGATAGCTTCCAACTGAAAAGGGTCAAGAGAAAAGGGGAATTCCTTGGCGGGCTTTGAGTTTTGTCGATTACTGCGAGACACATAGCCCTCGGGATAGGAAACGTCGTGAAGGCAAGCGACAGGCTCATCGATCATGAACTCATTCTCTCTCTGCTGCTTCAGCGGTGGAGTCTCGTAATCCTCCTTCGCCTCTTCCAATTGCTTCCTCTTCACTGACCCCATAACTAATAATTCTCCACCCCTGAATATGCACAACTATTACCAAGCTTGCTTGTATGAAACGAAGCAAGAATACGCCGGCGGGAGGTGGCTCCAACTGAAAAGCGGAAGAGGCGGCGCTAAAACCCTCTGCTTCTTATGGAGACGGAAAGTGGAGGTTTGCCATGAAAGGAGATACGACGTCGTCCTGGGTGTACCGGTATGCCCGCTTCAATGTCTTGAATTAATTGAAGGGAAGGATAAAGGCACAACACAAACTTCTAAAACTTCCAAAGGCATCACAATTTTTTTTTTAAATTTCAATTTTACCCTTAAGTTTGTCAATTAGTTTCGTTCGGTCAAGATGACCGAACGTGCTTTATGGTGTTCGGTCAAGTTGACCGAACGTCCTTTTATATGTTCGGTCAAGGTGACCGAACACTTTTCTATGTGATGGGAGCGTTGTGCGCGTGCGGGAACGGATGTGTTGTGCGCGCACAGGGACGGGTGACGGGTGCGCTGTTCGACCACCATGACCGAACATATAGAAGTACGTTCGGTCGTAATGACCGAACACATAGAAGGACGTTCGGTCATCTTGACCGAACACCATGAAGCACGTTCGGTCACCTTGACCGAATGAAACTAGTTGACAAACCTTAAGGGTAAAATTGGAAAAAAAAAATTTGGAAAAAAAAGTGTGGTGCCCTTAGAAGTTTGTGGTGTGCCTCTAGTCCTCCTCTTAATTGAATAACCCAGTCTTTTTTTTTTTCAATCGGCAATCAAGTTTAAGATTATACAAGTCATCTCTTTTTATATAACATTTATCTCTCGAGAATTGAATTGAGAGTTTGCGTTCATATATGCATTAATTTTCATTTATATGGAAGTAATTGAAATTCGTTTTGAGTTAGTGGTTGGTGATATCATTCGACCAATTATTTGGTGGGTATTAAAAATAACTACTTAACAATAAAATGCCAAAACTAATGCTTGAAGTAGATAATCGAGGTATATAGTATTTCTCAAAATCGAATTTCGGTAAGTGAGAAATTAATTGTTGAAGTTAGTTAATTGATGTTGGAGTATGAATTATTCATCCTACATTGAAAAAAGTGTACATTTAAAACTAGTATAAATATAATTTTGCTATATGGGTCTATTAGTTGGTCTATTCTTGGAGTAGAGAGCCTGTGGAAACATACACACTCGCTTGGCTCGAATCGTGGGTCTTGACAATTGGACTTTGTGCTGGACTTGTGTGGATTGGGTTGGGGTTTGGTCTGAGCCCCGTATATCTTTTTACGACTAAAAAACTAGTTTGATTTCGCAAACAAGTCTCAACTAGTAGAACTCGTCCAACGAGTCTCAACTAGTAGAGTGTGTTAAGTTGTTAAGAGCCGCAATCCATTTTGAAATTCAAAGCAGATAATCATATATGGTTACAAGTGTTGATAGCTGGTTGTTGCACCTGAAAATTAATTCTCATTTTCATTCGCGTCTAACCCCAAGTGAGGATGTTTATAAAAATGAAAGCATGTCATGCATTTCGTAGATGATTTTTTACGTTTGAAAAAACTCTCTAAAATTAGTTTTTTCATCTGCATCATTACATTTGTAGTTCAGTTCTTAGTCGTCGGAGTTCATCGGAACTTATGAGTTTGTGGTGCTACAACTCACAAGACGAAGTTATTTTTATTTTTGGAGGCAACACGTGGTTCCAATAAGTACTACATGTACGTGTTTTGTCTTAAGGAAAGAGGATTGCCTCGACTCGATTTTTCTTCTTTTTATGTTTAGTAGACATTTTGTTCATAACTTCTATTGCAGTTGCTGATGTTTTGTTAGTAGACTTCTGTTGAGGTTGTTGACATTCTATTAGTATACTTTTGTTGTGGGTTTTGATTTTCTGTACAGTAGACACCAGTTATTGATTACCGACCTTCTAATAGTATACTTCAGTTGTTGATTGTTGACGTTCTGGTAGCTCACATCTGTTGTTGTTGTTGACACTCTGCTTAGAGGTGCTCACACAATTCAAACTGTCGATTTGAAAATTGTGGAGGGACAAATCAAAATCGAGCCGTGGGGATTTTATTCTAGTTTTTAAAATGTCGGTTTTAGAATCGGTGATTTCATTTTTTTTAATTTTCTAATTGTTTTAATTTTTTAAATTAAATTTGCATATAAATATTACAATTATTCATATATTACAAAATAACAATTTTGTTTGAGTTAATAATTTGATATAAATTAAAAATTAGAATTTATATTTACAAATTACAACTTAAAAAATTGAATATCACAATTTCAATACAATGAAATACAAACCATATACCTAAAAAAATTACAACTTATAATATAAATTAAAAATAATAATCAATACAACTTAAAATGAAAGAGTTAAATAGCATAAATGCATAATATTATTTATATATAATTTAATTTTTTTAAATAGATAAACCAACTGTTCGAAGTGTCGGTTAAACCACTAGTTTCACGATTTGAAATTACCCCAAACCGAAAGCAAATCATATAACCACGGTCCCCGGTTCTGGTTTCGAATTGAAACCGGGTCAACAATTTTCCGAACCATTGATACCGGTTTTTTTAAAACCATTTGAGCATGTCTACCTCTGCTTGATAGACTTCTGTTTAACCGACCTCAATTTGTCGGCCTCTACTTTACTATTTATTTTATAGTAGAATAGAAAATCTATAAGTCATTTTTTGTCTCTTTTATTTTAAGTAGACATTGCAAGAATGTCTCTACTAGAATCATTGTGTGGAATAACTAACAATTTTCTTATTTCATTCGAATGTATATATGAATCTTTTCGATTACTATATCTTGTAATTATGTGGTTTTCATATTATTAATGAAGTTATGAATTTATTGATAAAAAAATAATGTTCTTCAATAATTGTTGATGCACTAATCAAATTATATCTATTAGTACAATACGTTGTGTCCAAAACCACATCACTATAAACTTTATAATCTTCTTTCATCATTGAGTTCCTCGAGAAGACAATCAACTTGTCATTTCATCTAATTCACTCTAAAATAAAATTGTATTCCATGACATATGAAGAATAATCTAGACATCCTATTATTGCATTTATCTTTAAATGGTTTACAAAATTCAAGTGACCTTTCAAAATGTGATCATTATTCTCTTCTCCACCCGTATTATGTACCATATATATAACGATAGAAATCAGTTTGTCTCATTCTTGAAGAAACCATATCTTCAATTGTTTAACATTTTCCATTACCCATTTTCCATTTTGAGCGGTGAAAATGACTTCATTATTTTCTAGTAAACACATGATTATGTAACAAGGCTCATGTACAACTTCAAAATAACACTCACCATTACATCTTGTCATAAAATTGGATATTTCCTGTGTTGTTATTTAGATTCAATTGAATCATCCTCACTTACTTTTCCAAACAATAATTTCTTTTGAATCCAATACAACAACATAATAATATTTTTTCCAAGAAAATAATCTCATTGTCTTTTGACATCCTAATAGTTGATCCGCACACATTAAACTCAAGTCATGAGCATGATTACACTATAATTTTGAAGTTTATACCTTTTTGTTTTTATTGTTACTTTCCAACCTTGTCATCATTTTACTCAGTTGTAGAAATTGTTTCAATTGTTTTATATTCAATCACAACATTATTGTAAAAAAATATTGCAAATTTTTTTGTTGAAAAGATAACCTTCAATTCATCTGTGTAAATTTGCCACTCATACAAACTAGTTTTTCCGTATCAGCTTCTTCCATTCGTGTATCTAAGATTTGACATAAATCTAACATAATACAAATTTTTAAGCAATATGTAATGACAAACCTATATATGAAAACACATAAGATTTGGGAGATTATATTTCACTAACTGATAAAATATACTGCGACTCTGTGGTTGTGGGTTGTTAGTTATGTAATAAAAGAATAATATATAAGGATGTACGAAGATGTACAAGGATTTGAAGGAAAGTTTTTTATGGAGAAACATGAGGAATGCATTGGACTATTCGTGAAGAAGTGCTTGGTTTGCTAATAGGTGAAAACTGAACACCAACGACCAGCAGGAGTATTAACTCCGCTAGAGATACCCGAGTGGAAGTGGGAACACATCGCTATGGATTTCATTATCGGATTACCTAGGACCAAGCGAGGAAACCACGATGTATGGGTGATTGTGGATAGGTTAACCAAGTCGGCTCATTTCTTGCCAATTAAGATGACATTCTATTTAGATAAGTTGACTCGAATCTACATGGAAGAGATTGTCAGGCTACACGGAGTACTAGTTTCCATCGTATCAGATAGAGATCCTTGTTTTATGTCCAAATTCTGGCAGAGCTTGCAAAAAGAGCTAGGGACCAAGTTAGCTTTCAATATCGTTTTCCACCCTCAAACAGATGGACAATCGAAAAGGACCATATAAATTTTGGAAGATATGTTGAGAGCTTGCGTCTTAGATCTTTATGGAAGTTTGGAAGATCACTTGTGTTTAATGGAGTTTGTTTAAAACAATAGCTATCAGTCAACGATCAGAATGGTGTTGTATGAAGCTTTGTATGGAAGAAAGTGTTGTCCACCTCTATATTGGGACGAAATGGGCGAGAAGAAAATTTTGGGATCCGAATTGGTTGAACAGACAGTTAAAGTGATAAAGAAGATCCGAGAAAGAATCAGAGTGGCTTAGGACAGACCGAAGTCATATGCAGATAGAGACGTAGAGAGCTAAAGTTTGATCTATGAGACAATTTTTCTAAAGGTGTCACCCACTAAAGGAGTTTATCGTTTTGCAAAAAGAGAAAAGTTGAGGCCAAAGTACATGGGACTGTTTGAGATTTTGGATCGAGTTGGAGAAGTTGCGTACTGTCTAGCCCTACCACCGGACTTCACGGGCATACATAACATCTTATATGTATCCATGCTACAGAAGTACGTTTTCGATCTAAGCCACGTGATCAACCAAGAAAGCATCGGGATCGAGAAGGATTTGACCTGTGAAGAAGTTCCAGTGGCCATCTTGGACAGGAAGACTCGCAAGTTAAGAAATCAAGAAATGGTCTAGTGAAAGTTCAGTAGAGCCGTCATAGAAGGGAAGAAGCAACATGGGAACAAGAAGATGAGATCCTAGCAAAGTATCCAGATTTATCGGTTATAGGTACGCATCTAAATTTTGAGGACGAATTTTTCTAAGGGAGAAATGTTGTAATTCCTAGGATAAAACGATGCATAATTGAATTAATTAAATAATTTAACCCCTAATTGTTTGATTTTATTATGTGCGTTTCAGAAAAATGAAATAATGCATAGGTTAGTAATCGAGCTATAAATTATAATCGAACGATGATATATGTCGAAGCCCTAGATTTATCGGTTAATGGATAGCCCATTAGAGAGCTTGTGGCCGAAATCAAAACATATAAAAAGAACAATGGATCACACATATGTTAGTTTTGGATCTTTTGGGACAAGATATATTTTTTTTCTCTCTCTCTCTCTCTCTCTTTGTTTTTCCGACCGCCACCGCCACATCCCTCCCTCTGTTCTAGCCGATTCATACACTAAATCATAGATTTCGACAAGTCCGTTCCGAATCTGGACTCATCACCGCCGCCTCTACCGGGAATCACCGGTGAAAGGTGCGACCACCATCTTTCTTTCTCTAATCTATTCACTCTCTCTTTCCCGCCTGTTGTCCCTCTCTAGCGTCGCCGTTTTGCACCGCCATCGTGTGGGTGTTTGGTGTGCCAGCGCGAGGAGCCACGCCGATATGGGATGTGTCGCGTGCGTCGGGCACGTCGGTGTCATGTCGGGTCGCGTGCTGGGTGCTTCGGTGTCGAGGTCGTGTTGTGTGTGTGCGTGTGTTGGGGTGCCGCAGCGGCGGCGCCGTGCTATGCTGATGTGCGTGCGTGGGGCACCGTTGTGGGTGACAGTGTCGTGTCGAGGGTGTGCATATGTGTGTGTCAGGTTGGTTTGGGAGTCACTGGCGACGTGGTGTCATCGGCTGTGGTGGAAACGGTGGTGAAAAAAGGGCCTCCTCCGTAAATTCAAAAAGTTCAAGGACCAAATCGCAAACCTAGATTTTTAGGATTTTTTTGCAAATAGCCCTCAAGCTTTTTAAAATCTCGTTTAGTCCTCAATCTTTCTAAAATTTATTTTTAACCCCCAAAAGTTTCTAAATTTTATGTTTTAACCCCCATATCTTTTGAAAATTATGTTTTGACCTCAAAGGTTTTAAAATATATCAAAAGGACCCCAAATCTTTTCTGTTTTTACAAAATGACCCCTTGGTCAAAGTCAACATTTCCAAATTTTATGAAAATACCCCTATATTTTTAAAAACTCCGTTTGAGCTCATTTTTCCTCCGTTAAAGATCTAATCGATCCCTCTAAACCCTACGATCAAGATTTAAGTTTCAATGATCATTTTAACGCCTCTTATGACCTAAAGCTTTTGTTTCGTTTCATTTCCTCTTACGCTCCTTTTCGAGAGAGTTTCTATATTAATTTATGTATGAGTAACGTAATAAGGAATCTAAGAACCCTCGTTTATATGTGTAGGCTTTCAAGGGAAAGAAAGATCTTAGGGCATAGGATTCAAAGTATCACGAGGATCACCACCGAACGAGATGTGAGTAATTTCTAACCTTAAAAGCTTTATATTTCTATTATTAAATGTATGAATGACGATGGACGAATGCATGTTATGTGAACCTAAGCATAATGTAATGAAGCTTAATCGTTATGCTACGTGAACTTAAGATTTATGAAACGATTCTTGAATGCCATGAAATGTTGAATCCTATGCGTCGTGTTTATGTGCTATGAAATCCATGAATGTGCATACATATCATATCTATGCTATGAAGGGACTACGGTCCAAATCATACCATGGAGGGACTAATGGTCCGTAAAAAATGCTACGGAGGGACAGGTAGTCCGTAAAAAGCACCAATGGGATAAAAACCGGTATGTAGGGTAAGACGGGGGCTGCTCCCGCACCTACCTACAATTATGTGTTATGAGTTTATGTGTTGTGTTTAACTGTTGTATTCATGACTGTTTAATTATTTTTGTGATAAATGAATGTTAAAAATAAAAAGTTTCTCCACGAGTGTATTTCAAGAACTCACCCCGTGTGTATTCACGTTACAAGAAATGATGAACATAGGGAGGCATAAAGAGAGGGATGTTGTAAAAAAAAGTATTTTTATTTCTTTCCATCCTTAGCTTTTTGAACAATGTCCGTTTATTCGCTTTGTAAAGCTAAACCGCTTTCTTTTAATGGATCATGTATAAAGTTTTCCGCTGCTTAAGTTTCAAACATCTCTTCCGGCTTGTGCCGATGGTTTTGATTATGTAATAATGAAAGTTTAAAATTCGCAAAATTTTCTGTTATGGATGTTATTTAAATTCTTTTTACCACCTGTTATCTCTTTCCCTATAAAATGTATATTCTTTTCTCTCCCTCTGCACGCCCGCTATTTAACTCTGATACTTTTAAGTTATGAAAACGGGACGTGGCAGTCATTATTGAACATCATTTGTTGCAAGTAAGGACTAAAATATCCGTATTGACGGATATATCGGTTTTTTGTGCAAAAAATTTAAAAAATTTGTAAAAAATTTGAAAAATATATCTAGTACTTTACATAATATTATAAGTAACATTAATACATATATTGAATTAAAACTACAAATAAAATGATAAATTTACTAGTGTACTAGATATATTTATTGTAAATAATTTAATTAAACTTAATTAAATTATGAGAGGAACCTAAATACGGTACTAATTTATTGTAAATAATTTAATTAAATTTATATAAAGTAATTGTTTACTCCACTTATAGATAAAAATATAGATATATAAAAATTAAATAGAGGGATAAATAACTCAATTTTAAACAATATCCTTCAAATACACCATAAAAAGAAAAAAAAGCAAAACAAGAAAAAAGGAAAAGAAAAAAGAAATAAAAAAGAAAGGAAATCAACGTGAAAAAAAAGGAAAAAAGAAAAAGCAAAACAGGAAAAAAGAAAAAGAATAAAGAATTATAATAGAGCATTGAAAATTATGGGTAACAATGAACTCAGGTAACAATGAATACTGGCTTCAGTGTTTTCACATAGATACAGATCTGCTTGTTTTCAACATGTCATTTCTCATTTTGTTGATGAGACTATCAAAATTATGAGTCAAAAAGATCCTTCTTTCAATGTTGATTATTAGGACTATTTTGTTTGTGAAGAATTCATTCTATATCTACGGATTGTAGGTACTGATTTGATAATCAACTAATCTCTGATAAGAATGTGTAGAAACTCAGTTATTCGTCTTCGGAATAGTTGCACCAAAATTCTTGATGTTGACGATGAAACTATTGCAATGATAATCATGAAGCATTTGGTCGACAACTGATGGACTTTCAAAAATGTTTTTATGAATGGCATTTTAGAATATTTTGTATCATTTTAGAGTATCTTTAGAATTTAGTTTCTTAGTTATGAAGGATATCTTAGACTACTGTGTGTTTCATCAGGATTTTTAATTTCTGGTTAGCTACTAATTGTGCGTCTACAAATGTTATGTTATCTATTTACAGTAAAACCTCTATAAATTAATATTGTTGGGACCGAAGAATTTTTATTAGTTTAGAGAGATATTATATCATCGATAAATTAATAATTTATTAATTTAGAGAGGTACTTTTAATGTATATACATAACTGATCTTCAAAATTCCGGGGTTGTATAATCCACTTACAATGTACATTAGTTATTGATGATAAATAAATTAAAACACAAGTTTTAATTACCACTCAAAGAATGTATACTCACATAATCATGTTAATTGGAAGTTTGAATGGTCTCATTCATTGTTTTTGCCAAAGTAAAAGAATGGTCTTAACTTTGCAATCGGTCACTCAAAAAGAAGCATTGCAAACGGTAACAACTCTTCATAACTTTTTATTGCAATACGAGAAGACAACACCACAACTCTTGGGTGCAATTGGGAGATTTAAAGATGAGATCAATGCAAATTTGAAGTTCAACAAAAAACAAGTAACAATAGATTTATATTTTACTAAATTGTCTTAGAATGTTCAAGTGGATAACATATATATTGTATCTGGGAATTTTTTTAATAATTATTAATTTATAGTTTCGTCGGAACCTTAAATATACACTAGGATTTCCAAAAAAAATATTATCTTATTATTTCTAAGATGTAACACATAGCAGAAAGATAGAGAATATTGATAATAGCAGGATTCTGGACTTGAAGACCAGGAGACTGACTTTCTTAGTAAAAAGTCAGTAAGCTAGAGTTAAAGTTAGAATCAGGAAGCTAGATCAGCGAGTGAAGAACAGGAAACTGATCAGTATCAGTAAGCTAAAACAGAACAGAAAGGAGACGCAGGTCAGGAAGGTGATTGCAGGTTTCAGGAACAGGAATCTATTCTAAAACAGAATCCTGGCGTGAAAACAGAAGGAGACTGCTACTTTCAAAGAAGCAAGAAGTAAGGCTCTCAAGACTGTTCAATACAGTACGAGGATTATATTGGTTAAAATACGAGGATTAACTCTTGATGATATAACCAGTAGATAAAAGTTGATGACGAGCCAATGAGGTGTTGCCACCTAGAAAGCAGCTCTGCAAAATACTGTAGCGAAAAGTATGACCCCATTAATGCAAATCAAAGTAGACCATGCCCCTAAACTCTGATTTCCGGCGACGTATTAATTACGAAGATTTGAAGATCTATTTGAATTGTAACGACACTATGCATTCTCTTCAACGGGCATTATTCCACATCTATAAATAGAAGGTTGGACTGACCTTGAAGACTACTGAACAACTAAGCTCTCTCATCACTCTAAAGCTATCTTTCTCAAGCTTTCAAGCCTTTTCGTTCAGTCACTCAACCTTCGAAGCCAGTCTATTAATCAAGAGTTCGAGCTATCTAAGTTCAAGACTGACTTCAACAACACAGTTGAAGAAGCCAATATACTTTTAACCAATTGTTGTGTGATAGGTTGTTTTAAGTTTGGTGTAACTTAGTTGATATGATTTTATCCTTGCTAAGTTTAGTAGTCTTGTGTAGGCTATTTACCCTCTGTGGGATTTGTACACTATGTGGGATTAGTACCCTATGTGGGTTGTGACTTAGGAATCTAGGATTTTGTAGGTAAACTTGTGTTAGGAAGAGGTTTGTAAAGCTAAGTCTTGTAATTCGAACTGACTTAACAAAGTTCCTCCTCGGTGTAGGAGTAGAGTGGACGTAGAAGGATTACACCACATTCGAACCACTATAAGCCATAAGTGTTTATTTGCTTTTGTCTATCTTCATTGCATTGTTGCATATCTATCTTGTTGCATTTGTCATAAGCATACTGGTCAAAAGATTGTGTTTAAAATCATCTTTGAAAAGAAAACTGGTTTTCATAAAGAAACTCTATCGTTGTTTATTCCGCTGCATACTGTGATTCCGAGACAGGAACCTGATCAGTATTGTGTCAGGTTTCTGAATCGAGTCAGGTTACTGTTTCTCTTTAGAATCAGGAACCTGTTCACAAAATGTTTGAAAATGTTTGTCAAATTGATAGGGGTTCATTCACCCCATTTGAACCTTTGACCACTTGGGACCAACACATATGTATGTATGTATACATATATGTATATATACATGTATACATATGTATATGTATACATGTATATATATAGTGTATATATATATACATGTATACATATACATATGTATACATGTATATATATATACATATATGTATACACATATACACGTATACATATATGTATACATATATATGTGCATATACATATATGTACATGTATATGTATACATGTGTATACATATACATGTACATATATGTATACATGTGTATATACACATGTACACATGTATGTATATACATGTGCATATACATATATATACATGTATGTGCATATATGTATATACATGCATATGTGGATATATGTATATACATATATGTATACATATACATGTGTATACATGTATACATATATGTATATGTATATTTATTACTTTTTTCGCTCATTATGTTTGATTTGTGGCAATTTTGCCCTTTTTTATTTCGGGCTTGCAATTTAGGACTGTTTGTTTTAAAATTTAGCAATTACTGCCCAATTTCAGCCTGAATTGCTTATTTCGGCTAAAATCGCATGTGTTTTTGCACGTGACACCTCAATTCGGGCTGAAATTGCTTAGGTGGCTGATATATTTATTAATGTGGATTTTCTTTCTTATTATTTTTATTGACATGTGTATTATTTGGTGGGACCCACTTGGACACATAATTCAAAATTAATTAATCAAATTAAAAAAAACCAAAACCCTTGCCCTCCCATTCCATGGCGGCGCCTGCGCACAACATCACCCTCCACCACCACATCAGCCCGCCGGTGAGAAAAACTGAAAGAAAGGGAGAGAGGAAAAGACCAAGAGTTTGACCAGCCGTTGCCGGCGAAGATGATATCCGATCAACGATCCAAACATGGATTCATGACGGGCTCGGCGAGAACTTTAAGATATGCATAAGAATCGCTCCGATCGGCGGCCGGATGGCCTTTATTTGAAGAGAGAGAGAGAGAGAAATGGGTTTTAGAGAGATAAACGACCGTGACTTCTCTGACCGATTACTGGCGGAGGCGGCTTCGGATGGCTGGTCCGAGCCCGGATTTGGAATGGGCTCACCAAGGCTTCAAAATGACATAGGATACGATATGTTACGGGTTAGTGGAAATTAATTACAAGAATGGTGGAGAGGCTGGATTCTTCTGCAGGTTTCAAGAGAATTTGCGATGCTGGAAAATGGTGGAGAAGAAATGGTTTTTTTAATTAATTTGAATTAGGTAGTGGGGCCCACTTAAAATACACATGGCGCCTGACAATTAATTACAAAATTTCATGTCAGATAATCACTCACCACCTCATCAAATTAAGCCCGAAAAACGTGCAATTTCAACCCAAATAAACAATTCGGACTGAAATTGGGCAATAATTGCTAAGAGCACCCATAATTAATGCCTCTTTTTTGATTTAGATCCCACATAAATGGATTTGGTGCATTGTGTGTGTAGTGTGTAGGATGGAATCCATGGTGGAGGAGAGAGAAGGTTTTGGATCCAAAAAGGCAAAAAAAAAAAAAAGATTCGGAGCCAGCGCGTAAATCACACGCCAGATTGTGATTGACGCGTGATTCACACGCGCTTCGCATGAGAGTGAAGGGACCCGACAGCTAGGTCCCAGTTTGCAGGCGGTGGATTTAATTTAATTTAATTTTTTCTTTTTTTTTTCTATTTCTTATTTTGAAACCAATTATATCCACTAATATTATCCTTATCAACTAATTATCATCTAATCCACTAATTATCCTATCGAGATTTTGAAAGTTATTTTGTATTAATTTTTTTTGTTCATTCTTTATTTAATATAAATTTGCCAATTAATCCTAATATTTTTTTTAATTAAGGTAATAAAAGCAAATCATGACTTTTATTATTTTTTTTATTCTCTTTCCATTAATTATTAAGATTGCCGATAATTTGCATTTTTTTCTTTTATTTTATTCAACTTTGTATGAATTTTATTCAACCTATAAAATTTGTACATTTTAAAAATATTTTTAACCACAATATAAAAATAGGATTTCAAAAACATTACACCATTATTACATGAGTCACATGCACACAATATCAAAATAATATAACAATCAATTATGAGGGAGTCACATGCACACAATATTCACACTTTATGAGGGAGTCGCATGCAACAATAAATACAAGACTCTATTCACACTTTCACATGCAACAATAAATACAAGAGGCCAATTATCACTTTCACATGCAACAATAAATACAAGAGACTTTATTCACACTTTCACATTTGCAATACAACACAACACAACTGAAAAAAATGTCCACATATTCTAACAACTCAGATTCTAGTGATTCAAGTGATGTGGAAGTTGATTCACGAGCTAATGATCGAGAGATGAAATTGATTTCAAGGATAGTTCGACGAAGCAACAAAATCCTTCAAATATGTGTACAAGAAAATGAGATGCGACAAAGAATAATGTATATTAGACGGGATCGTGAAGCCGAACATGAAAGGTTAGTCAATTATTATTTCTCTGAGGTCCCTGTGTATCATGAAAATCTGTTTCGCAGACGATTCCGAATGCGAAGAGAATTATTCATTCGCATCGTGAATGCACTAGAAAATCACTCAACATTTTTCTAATCAAGAACTGATGATGTGGGAAGAGCCTGTTTATCACCATTACAGAAATGCACAACTGCCATTCGTCAATTGACGTATGGAGTTCCAGCGGACTACCTCGATGAGTACTTACGAATGGGTGAGTCAACCTCTATCAAGTGTCTTCAGTTTCTGTCAGGTTGTTAATCAAATTTTTGGTGATCAATACTTGAGGAGACCAACTGTTGACGATACACATCGTCTTCTCCAAATGCATGAGGAGAGACATGGCTTCCCAGATATGTTGGGAAGTCTTGATTGTATGCATTGGGAGTGGAAAAATTATCCAGTTGCTTGTAAAGGCCAATTTTCAAGAGGACACAAGTCTTCTACAATTATCCTTGAAGCAGTCGCATCTCAAGATCTATGGATATGACATGCAATTTTTGGTGTTGCAGGCTCACACAATGATATTAATGTATTTTATGAATTACCTTTGTTCAACAATGTGTTGCAAGGAAATGCACCGGAGGTTAATTTTATGGTGAATAACACAACTTATACGAAGGGGTATTATTTAACAGATGGAATCTATCCAGAATGGGCTACTTTCGTTAAAGCATTTCCATGTCCACATGATCCTAAGAGAAGATTGTTTAAAAAAAACAAGAGGCTGCAAGAAAAGATGTTGACCAAGCATTTGGGGTGCTTCAAGCTCGATGGGCAATTGTGAGAGGTCCAACACGATTTTGGTATAGGAAAAAACTTGAAGAAATCATGTTGACTTGTGTTATTTTACAAAACATGATTGTTGAAGACGATGGAAATATGGTTACAAATTGGTATAATGACGAAGATGATAATCTCGAAGAACACAATCGAGGCCCAACTCGAGAATTTCAAGAATCTCTCCGAATTCATACGGAGATACGTGATACTCAAGTGCATCACCAACTTCGTACAGACTTATTTGAGCATATTTGGGAACACTTTGATGTCTCGATGTAGAATTAAAATGCATAATTTGTATCCGTTCGATTATCCTACTTTTAATTTTATGTTTTTATGTACTTCATTTCAGTATTTATGAAAACGAAATAAATTTGTTTAAATAATTCATTTTAATACTATAATTTTATTTACTTAAAATATATTTAAATTAATTTGTGGTATCAAAAATAAAAAATTATAACATAAATAAAAAATATAAATTAGGAGAGAGAAGATTGAGTGGAGATGGGACCCATCAAATAGTTAAATTGGATTTAATGGATTGTGGGTGTAGATTTAAATTGATGAATTGTTGATGTGAATGAGAGAGAATGCACTTTTTGATTAAATGAATTGTATTTTGAGGGTGAGGGTTGTGGATGCTCTAATTTTGAAAACATAAAATTCTACATTGCTATTGATAAAAAATAAAGTTCTAAATTGTCAGCCCGTAAAAAAGAAATTCCTAAATTGCAAGTTCGAAATAAAAAAGGGCAAAATTGCCACATGGCAAACATAATGGACGAAAAAAGTAATAAACTCTATGTATTTGCATACATATACATATATATACATATGTATATTATACATATAAATATGTATAAATATACATATATGTACATATGTATATATGTATATATATGTATATGTATACATACATGTGTATATGTACATATGTATATGTATATACATATACATATGTATACATGTATATATACATATAAATATGTATAGATAAATATATATACATATACATATACATATATACACATATGTATATACATATATGTATGTATATATGTATACATACATATGTATATATATGTATACGTATACATATATACATATATGTACATATACGAACCTGATGTCGATAAATCCGCGAGTCTAGAAATTCATTTCGGCCAATTGAATCTTCTCGAACTGTTTCTTTTTAAGAACCAAAAAGATTTTTATGTACATATATACATATATATGTATACGTATACATATATATGTACTGTATATATGTACAATATACAAATACATATATACATGTACAATATACATATATATTGTACTGTATATGTACATATGTACATATACATATATACATGTACATATGTATATATGTATACGTATATGTACATGTACATATACATAGCAAATGTATCCATTTCAGGAAGGAAAAGGTTCTATAGGGCTTGATATGTACATGTACATATACATATACATATATATATATATGTATATGTACGTGTATATGTACATATACATACGTATACATATATATATATATATATGTGTACATATGTATACATATTATACATATGTATATGTACATATACATACGTATACATATATATATATATATGTGTACATATGTATACATATTATACATATGTATATATACATATATATATATACATTATACATATGTACATGTACATATGTATAATGTATACGTATGTACGTATACATGTATATATGTATACATATATGTATATTTATATGTATACATATACATATACATGTATACATATGCTAAAAGCTCAAAAGATGTGGGACATTTTACTATAATTAAAAAGTCCATTCATGTTCCCCTTTTAAAAGAAAAAGCTCATCCCATAAATCCAAACATCTTTCTCTCATTAAACCCACCCTTTCCACCACAACCTTAATGGACCAGCCCTCTCATCCTAATAAATCAAAATCATCTCCCAAATCACTAATAATCTCGCTAATATCTGCATCCTTGTAACCCCATGACCCAAAAAATTCTAATCCAACACCATCTCTTATCTCACCTATCTCCTAGCCCATATCCGTACACCCCTCACCGTTACTTTCCAACCATCGGCCCACCGACCCAGCCCTAAATCAACCATCGATCGCCACCGTCGTCCAGTCCTAAATTAACCATCATCCCACCGACCCTACCTCGCCAGTCCAATTCCTCGCCGTCGTCCCATCCATCGCCTTCTCTGACCCCAAACTCGTACAACCTTCGTCATCTCTCCCTTCTCAACCCTCTCTTTCGCTAGCAATCATTTCTTATCCATCGTCGTCGCCTGCATAGATCTCTTCCCATCTCTACATGTCGGCTACACTACCAGAGCCATATCTCATATATAATATAGGTTTGTCAGTCTATCTCCTAATAGATGAAGCATTATAAATTTCAGTATATATGCACAGTTTTATCCACTGATGCTTTTTTATGTTTCCCATATTTGCAACGATGTGCTATTTGACTATAATTTTTGGTTAAATAGTGTTTCTGGAAACACATCTGTTAATTTGTTTCCAAAATTGGATAAATGTCTAATTTTGATATAGTAAAAAGGAAATTTAACTGGAAAAACCTTCTCTCTCAATTTTAATACTATAGTAGCAGCAAAACTTGACCTTAAAATGGTATTTCAATTTGAATGCTTTTTTTTATTCATATGTCTTTGAGCTATGAATTATGTGTATGTTCTGCTTCTAATTCTTTTTGTTTCCTCCGAGAAGAGGTTCTTGTTAAATTTTTACTCTTTTATTTTAGGGTTCTCTAACCCTCATCTTTGATTATTTCTACAGTTCGTGCGTAGTGTATTAATTTTGACCGCCGTTACCTCCGAGAAGAGGTTCTTGTTAAATTTTTGCTCTTTTATTTTAGGGTTCTTGTTGAGTTGATTGTTGGTTGATTGGATGCAAACCCTCATCTTTGATTATTTCTACAGTTCGTGAGTAGTGTATTAATTTTGAAAACTATTTGAAATATCTCTCTAAACCTATAGAAACAAATACCTAACCTAAGGAATACATTTTGTAGTTTATTATACAATATCGTCGTCGTCCACGACAACAACAAGTTCGATTGGTGATTTACTTTGTGATTGTAGAAGTGATGTGATATTGAAAACATCTTGGACAGATGAGAATCCAGGTAGAAGATTCTATGGATGTAAATATTAGACGGTTAGTTGTTCATTTTCCATATTGTATGTTATATGTATTTTTTGTGTCATTTTGACTTTTTTTAAATGGTTAGATCCTGAGATATCCCCAAGAGCAATCAAAACAATTTGGTCTTTGCAGACGCGAAAGCATGAAATTTCCCTCGAGTTGGAAAAATCCTAAAGATTAGTGAAGTGGCTTAGGATTGCACTAATTTCATCATGGATTTTATTCTTATCAAAGTGGTTGAATAAGTAAGACTGAATTATTGTTGTTTTTTTGCATGAAAAGTTGGAATGCTAGTTGGAAAATTCCAATTGTTAGTTTTTGGAAGATTGTAATATTTAGTCTTTCTATTTGTTGAAGATTTTTGTTTGTATCAAGTTATCTTAAATCTAATTTTAAATTCTTGATTGCAAGTATATTTAATAATAGGTTGCTTCATTGTTTTGCATCAATAAATAGTTTGCATCATTTTTATGCATGAAAAACATCGTATAATGCCTTTCAAATGTCTCTGTCATTTTCTCCACTGAGTATGCAAATTTTTTGTGATACCCGAGCTTCTCATGCACTTCATGCATCATATGCATCTCTTATTAATTATGTACTATTTGTGATTTCGCATGATTATATTTTGTTTTTAAATATTGAATTATTTATATGTTCTTTCATAATTAGCGTTGAGAAAGCCCTATTATAATTAGCTAGGACTCTAGTGATATAATGTACTATATAAATTAATTTATTGACGCTAATATAAATTAATTTATTGACGCTAATATAAATTATGGAAAAAAAATGAATGAGATAAAATTTAAAATATATATTATATATGTATAAACACACATGTATACAATACATATATATATATATATATATATAAGAATACGTGCCACAAATGTGTATAGGTCTAAAAGAAGTTAAAATGTTATAATATATATATATGTAAGTGGTGTGTAATATTATACATATAATATTATATATATACATGTGATCAGAACTTCAATAGTATAATATATACTTATATTTATGTGGATGGGAAATGAGTTCCAGCAGCCGACTGAGCAACAATATAATAATTAAATAAAAAAAGGGGAAAAGAAGCTTTGGAAGAAAGGATACGACGAGGCGGTGAGGCGGTGACATAGGGGGATCCTTTTTTTCACAATAAGAAAAGGGAACTTACAGAATTACTGAAGGGTTCGTTTAGTCAGGAGAAGGAGGAGTATTATCAGAGTTCATATTAAGAAAGTACAAGAAGTGAATTAGAAGGTGATACAATAAAAATCTTTGGAATTTCAGGTAAGTAGATATATATTTTGCAATTACAATGCATAAACATAGTATTTTATAAGATAACTGTTTTAATCGGTGAAATTGAATATTACATGTATTTGAGGTTTGATTGTTGTTTAGTAATTATTATTGTTTAATATATATGGTGAATTTGGGGGAGACCCCCAACATGTGTATATATGATGAATTTGTGGGAGACCCCCAACGAGTGTTTGTATGACGAATTTGGGGGAGACCCCCAATGAGAGTTTGTATGGTGAATATGGGGGAAACCCCCAACATGTGTATATAAGATGAATTTGGGGGAGACCCCCAATGAGAGTTTGTATGGTGAATATGGGGGAGACCCCCAACGAGTGTCTGTATGATGAATTTGGGGGAGACCCCCAATGAGAGTTTATATGGTGAATATGGGGGAGACCCCCAACGAGTGTCTGAATGATCAATTTGGGGGAGACCCTCAACAAATGTTATAAAAACAGATTTAGTGATTTCAAAAGAGAATATGAGAGGAAGATTTATATGGAATTAATTTATCATGCTTAATTTCTACTTACTGAGATGTATCTCACGTAGTTTATGTTTTGTAGGTAACTCTGATAATATATAATTCTGTGGATGTATTGGACAAGCTATGGAGCTCCCGCAGGTTTCTGAGTGTTTGTGTACATAGATGACGACTTGTTAGGCTATGAGCTTATTTTGCTTTAAACAATGTTTTGATGAAGAACATGGACTTCTCTTTTATCTTCACTTTCTGTTGGGAATAAGTATGTAAAATATAGAAGTGGGTGTGGCTTGACTTTATGATAAATGCTACGAAGCATGCTATATATTTTCTTATCTAGTTTCAGGTGCAAGAAAAGTTATTTGTTACAGCGTTTAAAAAGAAAAAAAAATCACACACTTACTTACATATCTTTTAATATGAAAATCTATTACATGTCTAGCTATATTAGAAATGTGGTCGTGACATTTTTATTGTAGAAGTATTGAACCTACGAATAAACGCTTATGATTACTTGTTGATGAATGTGTTAATTTCTTTGCCATGTTTTTTTTTCGTTTTCATTATTATTTCAGGTGGGGTGGAATGGGGTTTAGTTATCTCTACATTTAGCATGATATCAGGGCCTCGGAATCTAAAACGTTTGTGAAATTTGAATTAGTTTAGTGTGAATTATGAAAATTCTTTGGAGTTATTGTAAATTTTCATCCCCCGTGTACCATTACTGTTTTGCCAATGAATCTAAAACGTTTGTGAAATTTGAATTATTTTAGTGTGAATTATGAAAATTCTTTGGAGTTATTGTAAATTTTCATCCCCTGTATACCATTATTGTTTTGCCAATGAATGTTCTTCATCTGAATTTTGTAATGCGAGTTTGGTAACTTTAATTGATGTATTTTCGTGTAATTGGGGAATGAAGTTATTGGATTGTGTGATGATATTAGCTGGTTGGAATAGTATAGGAATACATTGTAACAAGCATAAGGTACTACTATCAGACAGAAGATAGTGGTTGGCCCCACCACCTTTGAAAAATCAGCACCGACACCCGCTGATTACAAAAAGACGAAAGTAGAGGACCCATCCATTAATCAAAAGATTAGTTGCCGACACAAAAGGACAACGATGCCACCAAAACCGACAATAAATGGTGGAAGACTCACTTACCTAACGGTGGGTGGAAATTAAAGATGGCTCCACAAAGTGGAAAACAAGCTGGCAAAGCCCACAAGTTGGAAGAGAATTTTGCCTATAAAAGGAAGGCTTCACCCTCAGAAGAAGATCATCGAAATTCCACAACACTTCTCTTTATCATAAGTTCGAAAATCTTCTTTCTAGTGTAATAGTGTTAAACTTTCAAGCTTTCCTGTTCATGGGGGTTTCCCCTTCTCGAGTATTAGCCATGATTGACAAAACAAGTTTTCTCCTCCATTGGTGGAGAATAATATATTGTAATATAGTTTTATTATTTCTTCAATAAAAGAAAGACTTTTGTTGTCAACATTCTATCCGAAAGTTTATATTATTCTGAAGTAACATAACAGTAGTGTCTCCCCGTGATCTCCTCAGAAGGCTGGTGGCCGTTGAAAAGAGGATTGGGATCTGGGTTCTCATCTTGTAAATATTTTGTCCATGATAACGTATTCAGTCACAGTAGTCTCAGATTTTACAAATCTTTTGTTAAAGATATGAGAATATATTGATGTTTCCAAGGAGAGGATGAACTCTCGATATTACTCTTGCATTCAAAGGTAATGATAATTTGATTTTGCAAATGTCCTCCAAAAATTCACTGCGATTGCGGTGTTCTTCTATTAATGAAAAAGTATGTATTTCCGCCACAATACCTGCGTATTTGAATGGTGGAATATACATGTATACATATACATATGTATTCATATGTATATACATATACATACATATATATACATATGTATATACATATACATGTATACATACACATATGCATTCATATGTATATACATATACATACATATATATACATATGTATACATGTATACATATGTATATACATATTTATATGTATACATATATTTATATATACATATATGTATGTATACATATGTATATGTATACATATACATAGATATATATACATATTTATATATGTATAAATATATGTATATATATAAATATATATTTATACATATATTTATATGTATACATATTTATATTTGTATAAATATATGTATATATATAAATATATATTTATACATATATTTATATGTATACATATACATATATACATATTATACATATACATATTTATATATGTATATATATGTATATGTATACATATATGTATATATATATAAATATATGTATACATATAAATATGTATATATATATGTATATGTATATACATATATATATACATATTTATATGTATACATATATTTATATATATATGTATATATATATGTATATGTATATACATATATATATACATATTTATATGTATACATATATTTATATATATATATACATATATGTATATATATGGAAAGGAAGAGAGGATATGATGGGATAGTTTGAGTGTTTGACCATTATGGAAAATAAATGGATCCGAAAATTTAAATAGTTGAGTTCATACCTTTAATTGAATTTGAACGTTTATTGAGATATACTTTGTTAATTAGATTTTGGTTCTTTAATTTCATTTGAGCTGTTTTTATTTTTTTTAAAGATTTGAGCTTTACAAAAATCTGAATTATATTAATGACTTATTTGAGATTAAAGTTTAGAAATAATATTAATAATTAAATTTAGAATTAATATTAATCATATTTCGGCAATAATATTTGACGTATACATGTATTAATATTAATCATATAAATATACATGTATACATACGTATACATGTATACATATGTATATACATATAAATATACACATATATATATGTATACATATACATATGTATATACATATTTATATGAATACATATATACATCATATGTTTATATGTATATGTATACATATAAATATATGTATAAATATATTTATATATATACATAAATTTATACATATATAAATATGTATACATATAAATATATGTATATATATGTATATGTATATATACATATATGTATACATATACATATATATACATACATATATGTATATATATAAATACATGTATACATATAAATATGTATATATATATATATATTTATACATACATATATGTATATATATGTATACATATATTTATATATATAAATATATGTATATATATGGAAGGGAAGAGAAGATATGATGGGATAGTTTGAGTGTTTGACCATTATGAAAAATAAATGGATCCAGAAATTTAAATAGTTGAGCTCATACCTTTAATTGAATTTGAACGTTTATTGAGATGAACTTTGTTAATTAGATTTTGGTCCTTTAATTTCATTTGAGCTCTTTTTATTTTTTTTAAAGATTTGAGCTAGCTTTACAAAAATCTGAATTATATTAATGACTTATTTGAGATTAAAGTTTAGAAATAATATTAATAATTAAGTTTAGAAATAATATTAATCATATTTCGGCAATAATATTTGACATATTTTTTTTCTTTGCAAATTAAGCAATTAAAAAAAACTAAAAAAATAAATATATACATATGCACACATGTATTTAATTTGGTAAAACATCAAATAAAAGTAATGAAATATGTTGATCATTCTTTTTAAAAAGAAGAAAAAAAAATTATTAGATTTATTGGAACAATATATATATATATATATATATATATATATATAATTTGATATTTCATTTCTAAAACGCTAACCTATTACGTTTTATTCCTAACCTATTGCATCTTATACTTAACCTATTTTATTCCTTTTGCTGCCACATTATTTACCTAGAATCAATCATATGTTCTCAACATCAGCTAGAAAAATGAGAGAAAAAAACAAATAAAATTAAATAAAAAAACGTATTACTTTTATCAAACTAAAAAAACGTTGTTGCTATTTTCTTTCTATATGTATACATATGTATATATATGTATGAATATATATATTGTATATATGTAACAATACATATATGTATACATATATGTAACACATATATATGTATATTTAAGTATACATATGATATGTATATACATATGTATGTATATTTATATATGTATACATATATACATATACATATGTATATATTTATACATATACATATGTATGTATACACACATATATATGTATACATATATGATGTATATGTATACACATATGATATACATATACATATATATACATATATGTATATATACATATACATCATATGTATACATACATATACATATGTGTATACATACATATATATACATGTATACATACATATATATACATGTATACATACATATATATATGTATATATACACACATATGATGTATATATATATGTATATGTATACACATATGATGTATATGTATGTATGTGTATACGTATGTATATATGTATTATACATATACATATATATGTATTATACACATATGATGTATGTATATGTATATACATATGTGTATATGTATGTATATGTATATGATGTTATATACATATGTGTATACGTATATATATGTATACATATACATATGTATGTGTATATGTATATATAACATATGATGTATATATACATATATACATCTAAAAGATACCAAGTTTCAACACTTTGAGAGTTCAAACCATATATATACTTCTGTGTATACATATACATCATATGTATATATGTGTATATGTATATGTAACATATGATGTATATGTATATATATGGCATCTCGTTTTTTCTCTCTCAGAACTTGCTCTTCAAAAAATGCTTTAGATCTTTAACACCCGGTATATAAATAATTTTATAATTTATTAGTTATTAATAACTCTTTCAATTTGTATAAACTTGTTCTAGGCCTCCTGAGCTATCTATCTCACACATAGTGAAAAAAGAACTCTTAGATAATCTTTTTTTTATGTCATCTTACATTGGTGTCAAGGGGGGCCAATATATTTTTATAATTATACTGTATTTGAATGATTTAGAAATTATTTTTGAAAATATAGAAGAAAACTATTATTTTGTAATAAGTTATTTATTTTAATGTTAGGATATAATTAAGTTACCATTGTCATTAATTTATAATTTTATTTTGGGTGGGACTAAAGGCATAACACCCTTTTTCTAAGGGCACCGCACTTTAAAAAAATTTCAAATTTTACCCTTAGAGTTGTTGAACTAGTTTCGTTTAGTCATTAGAACCAAACGGGCTTCACAATGTTTGTTTAAAATGACCGAACGGGCTTTGATATGAGGAAAATATGTGCATTTTAGTGGTGTTTAATATGAGATTTTAATATCGTTTATTTAATTGGATGCACCATTTTTCTATATATGTGTGATTTGTGTCTCCAAGTACTTCAAATATTATTTTCTTGATTATTTTAGGAGTTTTTGAAGTATTTTGGAGTCAAGGAAAATGATAATGGGACGAAGAGAAGCCAATTGGGCCTGATTTAATTTCCAAAGTCCAATAGAGTTAAAGAAGACAAATCCAGTGTGGAATAAAAGGAAAGAAGGCCGCTGGATGGAAAGAGGAGTGTCTTTTCTCCCAAGAAAATAACTTTCCATGTATTTGGCATAATATTTAAATCACTGTTCACGAAAGCAGGCAGAAGACGTGAGAATTGAGAGGAGAGATTAGGAGAGAGATTAGAGAGAGAAAGATTTTATTTTGTTTTCCTAGATTAGTTTTGATGGAGTTTTTAATTGCTTGGATGAATTCGATTTTGAAGATGCTCGGCTAATCTTTCAATTTCGGTTAGCAGGGATGTTTGAACCTATATTTCTTTTATGTTTTAATTAATCTCGTTTCCCCTTCTCGATGTTTGATTGGAATTGATTATGTTATCAGTGCAGAACGTTTTCGATTGTTGATACTTAATTTGGACTGATCACCTAGGTTAAGTGTTTGATAATTGATTGCTAGAATTTTAGATCATGAATCCTAATTGTTGTGATTTAATTTTCATAAGTGGTAAATTAGAGGTCGTGCATCTCTAGGGTAGCATAATCCTAGATTATCGAATCGAGCTTGTGTATTTGGAGTCTAGTTCATCCTATCGTCTTGGTGATTAATGCATTTGATGAATTAAATCTAGAGAGCTTGTTCTAGGTTATTCAATTAAATAGGGTTAATTAGTGATCTTATCCTAATTTAACTAATCTTAAGAGACGATTCGGTTTAACAGAGCTTGTTGTTAGACTAGGGGTGATAATTTCATGATAATTGAGAGAGGGGTGTTACATTGATTAAGGCATAATTGAAATTGGGGGATAACCGAACTGTTAACTGGAACATTTGCATCCATTGATCTCTTATTTAATTTGCTTTCTAGGTTTATTTTATTTAATTTAGTGATAGTTAACCAATCTGAAAACCCCCCCAACCTTTCGGTTTCTTGAATTGAATATAGGTGGCATAGTCTATTCTTCACTCCTCGTGGGATCGACCCTGACTTGCCCTAGCTACTAGTTGGTTAGGTTAGGAAAGAAATTTAATTAATTTTGCCGCGTTGCGACGCGCGGTCAGGCTTCATGGTGTTCGGTCAAGATGACCGAACGTCCTTCAATGTGTTCGGCCAACCGGGGCCGAACGAAACTGATCCGGTTCAATCATTTTTTTATGTTTTTTTGCTATGATTTTCACACAATTTTCACACATTTAACAAATTTGTGGAATGTTCATCATTATGTTGGCATTACAATCTTAAAAAAATTAGAATATTTAATATAAAAAAAGAATGCAAAAAAATCAATCAAACCCGATCGCAAAAAACGTAACCCGTCACCCATTGTGCGCGAGCAACGATGGGTGACCATAGGCACCGTGTGCGTTCGCAGATGAGGATGGGGGCACAGTGCGCACGCACGACAGGTGATGGGGGCGCAGTGTGTGCCCGCACGACGGGTGACGGGTTACATTTTTTTTTATGTTAAATCTTTTAATTTTTTGAAGAATGTAATGCCAACATAATAACGAACATTCCACAAATTTGTTAAATATGTAAAAATCGTAGCAAAAAATGTAAAAAATGATTGAACTGGATCAGTTTCGTTTGGCCCCGATTAGCCGAACAAACCACGACCGCACAAGTAGAAGGATGTTCGGTTATCTTGACCGAACACCGTGAAGCTCATTCGGTTATAATGACCAAACGAAACTAGTTCAACAACCTTAACGGTAAAATTGGAATTTTTTTTAAAAGTGTGGTGCCCTTAGAAAAGGGTGTTGTGTCTTTAGTCCCATCCTTTTATTTTTTCTTGAGTTAATATATAATCTTTCCCTTAATTATATGTGAGTTACCTACATTTACATTTTGCAATATATGATATTCAATCTTTTATTCTTTTAATACATGTATTTATTCAATATAAAAAATATATGTATGAATGAGTTTTTTTTTAGTTTCAAATGGGATGGGGACTTGAACTAAAGACTTTACTTGAGTTAGAAATGAATCTTCCGTCGTGCTAAACCTATGAGATCTATATATTTCCAAAGTTGATAAACTAACAAAGATCTATATTTTAAATTTTGTGAAAAAAATTCAAAATAAAAAATTTAATATAAATTCATCTAAAATGAAAGGGTCCGGCTATCTGCACCCCAACAATTACTAAACACACCCCACAAAATTAAATAGAAAAGAAATGATTTATTTAAAGACATTTATACCCTTACTATTAATTTTATAAATAAATTAAAACTATACTATACTCACCCCATCAATGAAAACACACCCATTTACAACACACCCATTCTTCTTCTTCCCCACTTCTTTTTTCTTGCAAAACCTCAAAACACAACCCTAATCTTCCAAACCCTCACCTCATACCTTGTTTGTACTAAAAAAACATTATGTCTCAAGAAAGAATACATGAGATGGACAATGTAAGTTGTTTAGATGTTTTTTACCGTTCATTTTTGTGTATTTTAAGCTAGAAAAAAAACCTGTGTATTTTGCGATCGGTCATTACAAGCCGAACAGATCGAAGTGTGTTCGACCTACAATAGCCGAACATATTGAAGTATGTTCGACCAGCAATGGCCGAACATAATAAATTTTGTTTGACCACTACTGGCCGAACACAATAATGGCCAGTTCGACTAGTAGTTGAATATTATGTTATGTGTTCGACCAATGTTGGTCGAACAACTCGGTTTTTATAAGTTGTTTTGTTTTATTATCAATGTATTTACTTGTACATTTCATACATTATAGGAAATCGATTCAAATGAATCTAGAATGAGCATTGTGAACGTAAACGTCATCAATCCGATGTATGAGCAGATTGATTTTTCTAAAAAATTTAGAACGAATGAAGTATTTTATGATCGTGAAGCATTGGTGAATTGGGCAACTAGAGTTGGAATTCATCTAAACATGGTTGTGTTGGTTAGATGATCGGATAGTAGACGAGCTCAGGTATTTTTGGGGTGTGAGCGTGGTGGTAAGTATCGTCCATCGAAGACAAAAGTTACAGTAGGCACTTCTGTCGATGTTGAGAATAAGTCGTTAAAAGGACGGAATACTGGCACTAAGAAGTGTGATTGTCATTTTATGCCGAAAGAAGTACAGTTGAAAGAGACTGACCAATGGTGCTTGTTCGTTGTATGCGGATCGCATAATCACCTAATGGGGGTGAACTTGGTTGGACACTCATTTGCAGGTCGACTAACAAGTGTTGAAGATCAACTTGTTCATGACTTGTCTATGAACAATACTAAACCAAAGGACATATTGAGTATGGTCAAACTTTCTTTTCCTGAGAATAAGTCGACCTTGAAGACCATTTATAATGCTCGACAAAAGCATAGAGTTGTCGAGCATGGAGGCCGTACTCAATTGTAATTTTTGTTGGGAAAATTGGCATTGGAGAACTACTACTACTTAGCCATGAGATGTGGTCAAACATATAGTGTTACCGATCTGTTTTATGCTCATCCGACATCCGTGGAGTTGTTACGTGCATTTCCTTGCGTGCTATTGATGGATTGTACCTATAAGACCAATAGGTATAGGATACCACGGTAGGAAGTAGTTGGTGTCACATATACAAACTTAACTTTCTCAGTTGCGTTTGTGTATTTGTCCCACGAGTGTGAGGACAACTACAGATGGGCGCTAACTACATTGAAAGGATTAATGAACGATGAATGTTTATCGAAGGTGATTGTAACTGATTGAGAGCTTGCACTCATGAATGATATCTCAGTTACGTTCCCTGACTCCAAGTTGTTGCTATGTCAGTGGCATATCAACAAAAATGTTTTGAGCAATTGCAAGCAGATTTTCGGTCGAAATGAGAAATGAGAACAGTTCAACCATTCATGGAATATGTTGATATTAGCTGAGGATATGAACACAAATTCAATGAGTTGGTTAGGAGACTTGAAAATGACTACAGAGAATATCCTAGGGTTGTTACCTATGTAATGAAGAACTAGATCCAGCCATATAAAGAGAAGTTTGTCTCGTGCTAGACTGACAATATCATGCATTTTGATAACACTTCTACTAGCAGGTATGCTCTTACGTAGATGAATAACTACAATTATTGAAGTTTTCTATTACAATTTATGTGACTTACGTACTTTTATATTCATAGGGCCAAGAGTGCATACGCCAAACTAAAAAATCAATTGGGATTGAGTCAAGGGAATTTTGAGACATCGTGGGAAAGAATCCATCATCTGCTCATCACGTCACATATGAATGTGAAGGCCTCTTTCGAACAAAGTTTTCATGTGGCGCCACATCGTTATGCTTCTCATTTGTTTAAGAACATTCGAGGATTGGTGTCGCATCATGCACTTGGGAAGATGTTTGACGAGATAAGTGACATGGATAGTTGCGGTGTAGATCCTCTCATTTGTGGTTATGTGTTGATAAGGACGTGTGGTTTGCCTTGTGTACACAAATTGGGGGAGTTTATACGGGATGGTCAAGTTGTCCAACTTGATATGATTGACCACTTTTAGAGAAAGTTGGATAGTGAACCAACAAAGTGTGAAGGCTCAAAGAACGTTGATGTTGGAAATCGTTGGGTGGAAACCGTCGGTGATATTAATTTGATGTTTGGAACGGTCTCGGAGTCTCAAAAGTTGTTGCTTAAAAGACTTCGCGAGATATCCATCCCGTCAACAAGTTCACTGCAAGAACCCCAAATGATCACACGTCCATGTGGTAGGCCTAGTAAAGCGAAGTTGAAGAAAGAGACGTCGAAAAAACGTAACCCTAGTAAGTTTGAATACGTTGAATCGTTTCACGACAGTTGTCCATCACCTGTCGATGAAAATACTTACATGGGTGACTTCGCTAAGGCCACTCCAATATTCACAACCTTGAAGAGGAAAATGCTTCCAATAAGGTGACGTTTTGTCCGTAAGGTTGGTGATGAAATCTTCGTAAGTCAACTTCCACCTATCATGCAAGCCCATGTGTTGAGTATAAAAAAAACCCTTTGGGAGACGGGCATTGTTGTTTCCAATGCATTGCCCACAAAATAGGGTTGGGAGAGAACTCATGGGCACAAGTTTGTAGTGATCTCATCGATGAGATCAAAAACTTTGAATGGTTGTACAAGAATATCATCGGTATGCATGATCGGATTAAATAGATAACTACGAACTTGACTTGCTACAAGAAGCCTATTTACCAGATCAATTTTTGGTGGGCATAACCCGAAATGACATACTTGGCGGCCAATGCTTACAACATGACGATAGTCCACCTCTCGACAAACATGTGTGTCACGGTTCTACCTATGAGGACACAAATACCTACGAAGCCTCGTCTTGTATGCATGGCCCTGGTTGGCAATGATCATTACGTTCTAGTAATTTGGATATTTGGTTTTACTTATTTGGTTTCAATGATGCATTATTTTACTTGTTTTTGTAAGTAAAATTGGACGACGAGGCACCATTACACTACAAGAAATCATACATTTTGTGACGAATATTTTTACGACGATAAAAAATCGTCACAATTTGTTACTTAAAGGCGACAAATGTTATTTTCGTCATTAAAATACTAGAAATTGTGACAAAATTTTATTTTGTCACCATAGATAATTTTATTCGTCACTAATTTGTAAATTTCATGACGACATAAATTATGTCGTCACAATAATAATGAGTGACGATTTTAATAATAATTGGTGACGAAATTCGATGTCATAAAAATATATTTTTTCATGACGATGCTATTTTTCGTCATTAATTATTCTAAATAATTATTGACAAAATTATTTCGTCACAATAATAATTGGTTACGATTTTAATTATAATTGGTGACGATATTCGATGTCGTAAAAAATAAATTTTTGTGACGATGCTATTTTTTGTCATTAATTATTTGAATTAATTAGTGACAAAATTCTTTTGTCACGATAAAACCCAAAATAGATTTTTCCAAAGGATCTATCCAAACAAATAAGAAGTTCAGAATCTGATACTTCGATGAATTCTGATACAAGTTTCAATCAATTCAATGAATTGATGCAAGATGCTCAGGATCCTGAAGATAATATTGAGGATCTTACCATTGATGGAGTTTTTGATAAGATAAAGAATTCTCTGAAAGAGAAAAATATTTCTCATTCATAATGATTTTACAGGCTTTTCCTCCATGAATCTCTCAAGAGAACTCGAAGACCACTTCTATCAAAGTCATAGAAGTACTTGTTCAAGATGCTTTTGTTACTCCAAATGGAGAATCAACAAACAACATATTATTGATGAAGGAAGAAAAGAATTCCGTCAAGCATTATTGGCATATCCAAAAGAAGAGAACATTGATCTTGATACTCTTATGACAAGGATTGCCTTGGAAAATTGCATCAAGAAAAAATATAAAAAAGAGTTAAAAATTCTTGATCAGAAATTTCAAAGATGTATGGATAAGTATCCGTCTACTGAAAGATGTCTTCAGCAAACCGCCATAGTCTTTGACAATATGTTTCAACCATAAAAGCAACAGATGGCCGACAAAATAAAGAGATAAGATAAGATTCTCTTTCCACTGTTTATAACTTTTCTTCGTGACATTTTACTGTTACTTATCAGTGACATATCACTATTATGTTTTAGTTTTGAAATCCGGGGTTTCATGTCCGGAATTTCTCTATAAATTTGTTTCTCTTTCTTTTCAGAAGACACGCTTGAGTATTGACTCGCCTTCTCTCTCTCTCTAAAAACTCTCTCCCTTTGTAATATTTGAAGTTTATAAAAGCTTTCAGCCTTGAAGGTTTATTTGTAAGTTTGTGTGTTTTACTTTTCTGTTTTTATTTTATTATTGTTGCTACTGCCGCCTATATGGTCGGCTAGTTTCATTGTGTTAGATCATGACTTGACTATATATTATGCTACTGACATGGTTAAATGAAATTATTTAACACATGGAACAAACATATTTAAGTTGTTTTAAGGTTACGGCTTTTGATTGATGATTTGTTTAAACTTGTTTCGTGCCCTTCCCCCCTTGTTGCCGTAATGTCCAGGTGAGACGCAGGCGTTGTTAGGGTTTTGTGGGTTTTTCTTGTAAGTTTAAACAATGATTTCAGTCTCTTTTTGCTGTGTAAAAGAGCCTGTATGAATAACTTAAAAATGTTTGTACCTGGGTAAAAGATGGTATCAGAATAATTTCTCTTTTTTCATTTTCAATATAAAGATGTGAATCATCATCATCTTTTGCAATATTAGCATATGAGCTTTGAGAACTTGTTTCTGGGATATGTCCCTCTTTCTGTTGTTTCTGTTTAAGAAACTCTTGAAATTCAGTCTGAAGAGAATCTTCAGTATTTGCAATGTTCTGAGCTATAAGCTTCTTTTTCCCTTATTGTATAACAACATTAGGATATGAATTATTACTTCTTCCTCCATAATTAAGATTCAGGGGTTTTCCCCTTCCTCATCTTCCTCTATAAGAGGAAAAGTTTCCACGACCCGGTGTACTCATGCCTGAAAATTCAAACATGTTAGATATTCACGGGTTAAAAAATCAGGAAGATTATTATCTTCTCCTTTTTTATAAATTATTGTAAAATCAAAGGGAGCTAAATGAGCTTGCCATCTTGCAAACATTTGTTTTGAAACATCATGTTTAAAATCTTTTATAAACATAAATTTTGCAGATTGGCAATCAGTTTTTATGATGAATTTTTGATTATATAAATCATCTTGGAATTTAAGAACACATCTAACGATGGCTAAAATTTCTTTAGCAACAGTAGAATAATTTTTCTGTGCATTATTCCATTTTCCAGAATAAAATCTAACAAGATATTCTTGTTTAGTGAGAGGATTAATTTGTTTAAGAATTCCTCCAAAGCCAATATCAGAGGCATCTGTTTCAATAATTTTTTCCCATTGAGGATTTGCAAGCATAAGACAAGGGAGATTTTTAACCTTTTCTTTAATCCTTTTAACTGCTTCAGTATGTCTATCAGACCAAGATAAAGGATTTTTCTTAAGTCTATCATAAAGAATAACAGTTTCTTTATTGAGATTTTCAATATAAGGAGAAATATAATTTAAGCTACCTAAAAATCTTTGGAGCTGTGTTTTATCATTAATAATATCAGGGAATTTTGACCCAAATTCAATACTTCTTTGTATAGGGATAATATTTCCCTTTTCAATGTTATGTCCAAGAAATCTAATATTTGTTTGAAAAAGTAACATTTTTGGTTTTGAAATGACAAGACCATTTTGTATAACAATTTTCTTAAATAATTCTAAATGTTTAAAATGACTTTCTATGTCTTTAGAAAAAACAAGAATATCATCAATATAAACAATAATGAAATCATTGTATGGAGTGAAAATATCATTCATAATTTGTTGAAATTCAGAAGGAGCATTTTTTAAGCCAAAAGGCATGACATTCCACTCATAATGTCCAATAGGAACATTAAAAGCTGTCTTATATCTATCAGATTTGTTTATTTGGATTTGCCAAAATCCTGATTTTAAATCAAATTTTGAAAAAATAAGAGCATGAATTAATCTATCAAGGAGATCTTTTTTGTTTGGAATAGGATGTCTAATCCATTTTAATACCTTATTAAGAGGTTTGTAATTTATTACAAGTTTGGGTATACCTCTTTCTTGTTCAGAATGTTTATTAACATAGAAGGTTGTACAAGACCAAGGAGATTGGGAAGGAGCAATAAGCTTTTTATCAAGAAGAGATTGAATCTCTTTTTTACATAACTCTAAATATTCAGAGTTCATCTGGCAAGGTCTTGCCTTAGTAGGAATATTTTCCTCTTTAAACTCATCTTCATAAGAAAGAGAAACAATATGTTTCTTTCTTTCCCAAAAAGCATTAGGAATATCATTGCAAATTTCTATAGAGAAATTATTATGAATGATTTTAATTTTATCCTGTAATTTAGGATTTTTGAGCTTTTCATCAATAGATAAAAAGTTAATTTCTTCTTTTAAAGAATTTATATGAAAAGTTTTTCTATCTATTTGTTCTTGTAATTCATTAAGAACTCTGTGAATAGGTTTTGTAATAAAATCAAATTGTATAGGTTTTCCTTCAAAAGTACCTATAAGGCCTTTAGTATTGACAGAAGTCAAAGGATAAATTTGGTGAAGGAAAGGAAGACCAAGAATTAATTGACTAGATATATCTTTAGCCAAAAGAAAACTAGTAGAAATACATTTCTTATTTTTACAAATATAAACTTTAGGAAGTTTATAATTTATATTTAGTGGTTTACCACCAGCATGTGAAAGAGAATGAGAAGTCTTATGAAAGTATTTTGTAGGTATAAGACCTTCTTGTATAACATTTAAATCCGCACCACTATCAATCATGGCTATAAACTCCTTTTTATATGAGTTATCTATGAGAAGAGTAATTTTTGTATACCATTTTTGAGATATAATCATGGTAATAGTAGAAAGATGATTTCTTTCAAAAGGTATTTCCTCAATTTGTTCTTCAATGGATATTGATTTTCCTTTTTCAATTTTGGAAATACGATGATGAAGATCATAATTATATCTTTAAGAATCTTAATATCATTTTTGAGGTTATTAACTTCAATAAGTAAATCTTGTATGGTAACAGGATTTTGATTACTATATTTATTTTTAAGAATTCTATTTACTTCAACCATAGAATAATCATTGTTTGAAGAAATAATTTTTTCTTCTTTTTTAGAAGTAGACGGAATATCTTCCATCTGATTAATGATTTGATCTCTTAAATTAGAATCTTTTATTCTTTTAAGAAATTCAAGAATATTATTATTAGTAAGAGTATTAATATTTAAGTCTTTAAATTGGGACATGAGTTTATAAAACTCTTCATCTTTTTCATATATATTTTCATTAATTTTTTCATCAGTATGAGTGTCACTTATATGGTTTATACAAGGCATTCCTTGTTTACAATTATTACATTCTTCATCTGAAAGAAAAGAATCATTATCTGAATTAATATAACTATCATATTCTGTTTCAGAATTATCAGTTTCTGGATTATTATTAAAAATTATATTATAAATAATTTCTTTTGTCTCATCATTAATATCAAGATTTTTAATCTTTTCTTTTGCCCAACATTGGTTAGCATAATGACCTGGTTTTCCACATTTTCTGCAAATAATAGGAGAATCTCTCCTTTTGTATTTATTCTTTTTGAAAGAATTTCTTTCTTTTTCCTTAGATCTATCTTGATCTTTATGTCTTTTTCTTTTCCTATGATAGGATTTTTGTTTATTATCATAACTTCTATCTTTTTGTGAATAATATTTTTTATCTTTAGGTATATCCATACCAAATTGATCACAAAATTGACTAAGTTGTCTTTTTTCAAGACGATTTTGCTTTTTTATTTGTTGGTTTAACCTTATATCATTACATAAAGATAATCCTTCTTGAATGCATATGCTAATAAGATTACCATATGTATAGTTTTCATAATTAATAGAAATATTATCCTTTTTAAGAATTTTTTTAATTCTTTCAGCAAAAAGACTTGGAAGACCGTCTATAAACTTAGCTTTCCAATGTGCAGAACTACATTCTGGTAATTCAAAAATTCTAGATAAGAAAGTATCTTTATACCATCTAAATTCAGTTAAGGTTTTACACCTATGATTACTGAGAAGAGTTCTAATAGTATCACTATTATCAGTATATCTACCTGTGAAATGTTCAATTAAAGTAGTAACAAGAGAATAAACAACATTCTCAACAAGATTACAATTTTCTGATTTAACAGATCCAAGAATTTCAATTCTTTGGTTAGGTTTTAGATAATTATCCCACCAACCTTTTAATTGACCAGTAAATCCTGCAACAATTAGCTTAGCAATTTCCTTATCAGTATTACCAGTATTTTTGCATATGGTGCTAAACATAAGAATTCTATGAACAAGAGTATAGATATGTGTATTAGTATTACCATTAAGATTCCATTCATAAATCTCTTTACCATTATAACTGTTTGAAATAGTAAATTCTTGTTCTTCATTAAGAACATCCATAGGAGTTGGCCTATGATAATAATATTTATTAAGAGTAGGTTTATCAGCCCATTTTATTTTATTGAGAATTTCTTCATATTCTTTATTATCAAGAGCAGATATATTAAAAGCTTTAAATTTTTCTTCAATTAAATTTTCTAATTGAGAAATAGAATTTTTAAATTTAAAATTCTTTATATCGGGAGGAGGTTGAATGGAAGAGGATGCAATAGAAGCAATATCAGTTGATTTTTCAAGTTGTATATGAACATCTGGTTTTATCTGATTAATATGAGAAATGATTTTCTCGACTCTATCTTTAAGAGATATAATCTCTTCTCCAAGGATAGTTAAATAAAGGTTTGTATAATTTTGTTTTTCAAGAAGTTGGTTAATATGCTTAGTGGTAATTTGAAGCATATCATTTTCAAATATTTTTGAAAAAGCAGTAAAATTTATCTGTTTATCATTCTTTTCAATTTGAAAAGCTGTTTGAGGAGGAAAAACAGATTTCTGTTTTTGTCCTGTAGAGAGTTTATAATCTCTTTCTATGACAGAGATATATTCTTTAACAAAAGTGTTAAAGAACCAAGGAACAAAATATATAATTTTGTTATGATTTTCACAGAATTCGTAAAAACTTATGACAAAGAAGTTAAATTCTTCTTTAGAAAAGGTTTTAAAATACCATTCTCTAAACATATCCCATTTGGATTGATAAAATTCTTCATTTATATGTGCTCTAGCACTACATCCTTTGGAAAAATCTATTTTGGGTTTTATATCCATAAATCAAATTGTAAAGTTCATTTCTGATAATGTATCCGTTTCTTTAATGTTATGAACAATGTTATTTTTATTTATTATTATGTTATCAACACGATCTTTTTCTTCATCTTTTCTAGAGGATTGAGATCTTATATCTTCTCTATAATAAGAAGTAGAAGCTCTAGAAATTTGTGGATTATCAATGTTATAATCAATAGGAGATATAAAAGAGTGGTTTGAATTAGATCTATATAAAGAAGGGAAATTCTTCTTTTGTTGATTTTCAAACTGTATATGTACAGATCCTTCATTCGTTTGAATAATATTTTGAAATCTATCATTTATAATGGGATTTCTTGGAACAGCATGTTCAATTATCCAATTTTCAGGAAAAACAATTTCTTCCCATTTAATAGCTCTCCTAGTTGTGATTTTAGATTTATTGAAATTTGTTTCTATAAGAATAGTTTCATTAGAATTTTTATCAACTCTTTTACACATAGGGTTAAGAGTAGAAAGAGGTTTGTAATAAATTCTATAACAGATACATATAACTTCAGTTCCTGAAATATAGTTATAACCATGTGTTTTAACATTTAAAGTTAAAGCATCAAGAATGTTAACATCAGATAGAGATAAAGAAAGGTTAGGATAAACATCAAAATATACTGGACCATGGGCCAAACTGGATTGAATAATTCCCATAAGGGATTGTTTCCAATTTAGATTTCTACCATCTCTAAGAGTGGCAAGGAAACTTTCAGGTAATCCTTCAAGAGTTAAAGGTCTGAAGGCAATTTGAACACATCCTATATGTAGGAATTTATGAAATTTAAAAGGAATAAGATCTCACTTTTATTAAGAAGTCTTATAACCATCTCTTCATCATGAAGAGGAATAGAGGATTCAGTAGTTTTAACAGTTTGTCTAAATCCAAAATTTTCAAATATTCCTGTCTTATAAACCAATTTTGGTTCAATTTTAGGAATAGTCCATTTATTAAGTAAATCCAGATTTTCTGGAATATCGTAGTCTTCAATCATACTGTTTTTAACAGTATTTTTTATACCAAAAATATTCATCAAGAAAGATTTGTGTTAGATCTTGACTGTATTCTAAATATTACACTACTTCCATGGCTCTGATACCATCTTATTCCCAGGTACAAACATTCTTAAGTTATTCATACAGGCTCTTTTACACAGCAAAGAGAGACTGAAATCATTGTTTAAACTTACAAGAAAAACCCACAAAACCCTAACAACGCCTGCGTCACACCTGGACATTACGGCAACAAGAGGGGAAGGGCACGAAACAAGTTTAAACAAATCATCAATCAAAAGCCGTAACCTTAAAACAACTTAAATATGTTTGTTCCATGTGTTAAATAATTTCATTTAACCATGTCAGTAGCATAATATATAGTCAAGTCATGATCTAACACAATGAATCTAGCCGACCATATAGGCGGCAGTAGCAACAATAATAAAATAAAAACAGAAAAAGTAAAACACACAAACTTACAAATAAACCTTCAAGGCTGAAAGCTTTTATAAACTTCAAATATTACAAAGGGAGAGAGTATTTAGAGAGAGAGAGAGAAGGCGAGTCAATACTCAAGCGTGCCTTCTGAAAAGAAAGAGAAACTTATTTATAGAGAAATTCCGGACATGAAACCCCGGATTTCAAAACTAAAACATAATAGTGATATGTCACTGATAAGTAACAGTAAAATGTCACGAAGAAAAGTTATAAACAGTGGAAAGAGAATCTAATCTTATCTCTTTATTTTGTCGGCCATCTGTTGCTTTTATGGTTAAAACATATTGTCAAAGAATATGGCGGTTTGCTGAAGACATCTTTCAGTAGACGGATACTTATCCATACATCTTTGAAATTTCTGATCAAGAATTTTTAACTCTTTTTTATATTTTTTCTTGATGCAATTTTCCAAGGCAATCCTTGTCATAAGAGTATCAAGATCAATTTTCTCTTCTTTTGGATATGCCAGTAATGCTTGACGGAATTCTTTTCTTCCTTCATCAATAATATGCTGTTTGTTGATTCTCCATTTGGAGTAACAAAAGCATCTTGAACAAGTACTTCTATGACTTTGATAAGAAGAGGAATAGAGGATTCAGTAGTTTTAACAGTTTGTCTAAATCCAAAATTTTCAAATGTTCCTGTCTTATAAACCAATTTTGGTTAAAATGGAGAATCAACAAACAACATATTATTGATGAAGGAAGAAAAGAATTCCGTCAAGCATTACTGGCATATCCAAAAGAAGAGAAAATTGATCTTGATACTCTTATGACAAGGATTGCCTTGGAAAATTGCATCAAGAAAAAATATAAAAAAGAGATTCAATCTCTTCTTGATAAAAAGCTTATTGATAAAAGAGATTCAATCTTCTTATTCATACAAAGAGTGTTGAAATTACTCATTTCTCTTCTGGAAATATCTAGGATAAAGGAAACTATAGTTTCTCAAAAATTGTTATCAAAAAGATCATATCTTTTGAGGAATGGGGAATTTCTCCATTAAATGAAAAAGAGATGTTTTCTCAAAGTCATAATACGACTTTTAAATTCAACTATTATGACTATATAGAAAGTTTTTATAAAACTTTTTATTTTGAGAATAAAAAATATTCTCAAAATTCTATAAACCATATGGTTTATAGAATTTTGAGATTAATGGTAATATTTTTATGATACACATAAAAATATTACATGATACACATAAAAGTATTACATTAAAGGTATTGCTCGTCAAATTATGTGGGATAATTATCTAAAACCTAACCAAAGAATTGAAATTCTTGGATCTGTTAAATCAAAAAATGGTAATCTTGTTGAGAATGCTGTTTATTCTCTTGTTACTACTTTAATTGAACATTTCACAGGTAGATATACTGATAATAGTGATACTATTAGAACTCTTCTCAGTAATCATAGGTGTAAAACCTTAACTGAATTTAGATGGTATAAAGATACTTTCTTATCTAGAATTTCTGAATTTTTGATAAGAGGCTGAAAGCTTTTATAAACTTCAAATATTACAAAGGGAGAGAATTTTCATCGTAATGATAATAATTTTTCATTAATTAAGTGGTTTAATAAGTAAAAAATGAGAAAAATTTAGATGGTATAAAGATACTTTCTTATCTAGAATTTCTGAATTTTTGATAAGAGGCTGAAAGCTTTTATAAACTTCAAATATTACAAAGGGAGAGAATTTTCATCGTAATGATAATAATTTTTCATTAATTAAGTGGTTTAATAAGTAAAAAATGAGAAAAAATATATATACCTACAATGACTAGGATTCGAACTCCTAACTTAGGACTATCATACATACCACCAAACCAATCATTTCTTATTGTCTATAGTGCACACAAATATTTATAAAATATAATATAAAAAACAAAATCCTCAAATTAAAAACCTTAAACTAGTTTAATCCTACATTTACTTGGATTTGAACTCCTGACCCAGGACTAACACACATACCACTTTGCCAACCAGTTAATATTGACTTTATTCCACACAAATATTTATATAATATAATCTAACAAAACCTTAAACTAGTTTAATCCTACATTAATTTGAACTCCTAACCCACAACTAACACACATACCACTTCGCCAACCAGTTAATATTTATATAATATAATCTAACAAACAAAATCCTCAAATTAAAAACCTTACACTAGTTTAATCCTACAATCACTAGGATTCGAACTCTTAACCTACAACCAACGTACATACCACTACGCTAACCAGTTAAGTTTGACTTTATTCCACACAAATATTTATATAATATAATCTAACAAACAAAATTCTCAAATTAAAAACCCTAAACTTAGTTCTTTTGTCTCTCACATCTCTAGCATAATTCTCTCTTCTCTTCCAACAAATTGCAGCGGCCCTGTGATTTTTCTCTACTTAATTAATTCTTCAAACAACAATTCCAACAACCTCCATTGTTGCTAGTTTTCCGTCTTCTGCAACGCGTAAGATCTTCTACACTTTCAATATTTTACTTGAGAGATTCTTTAGATCAAGAAAGTCAACCCCACCAAATTGAAGGAGACAAGGGAAGATTGTATTTTCCCGGTGTGCAGAGTTGAAACATCTGTGTTGCTTCCCTCAATTGCCTAAGCTTCAAGTTTCTTCCTATTAAAAGGTTAGTGAATGTAGTTAGAAGTTTAGTTCGTATTAATAAATATTGAAACCACAAGCTTACATACCTCCCAAAATTTGCATATTTTAAATATTGTGTGGCATGAATGGACAATAAGTTGATATAATAAGTAAACTTTTAAGAGATATGTCACGTAAAATATATACCACACCTACTCTGCCAAAAGTTTTAGAACTAAACTAGTACATGGAAGGGAGAAAACAGAAAATTTAGGTGTTTTATTAAATTGAAGAAGTAAAGAACATTATAACTTAAATTGCATGAGACATAATCATTAAATAAGTTGAAAAAAATTTAATAGAGATGAAGAAACTAACCTGCTTATATATGTTCTAATAGATGACTTTGCTGATTAGAGAAAATGTCAATAAAAACACATCAACTCCACTATAACTTGAATGCCATATCCTGTTGTAGTCTCGTGCCTTACAACATAAATAAAATCATCTTTACGTATTTTTTTGAGAATTGGTAAATGAACATTAGTATCTTGGATGGTGACTTCTTACATGACTATTTTCATTTTCTTTGAGTTAATGGACATACATAATTTGTCTGGAGTTTTATATTTTTTTATTTCAAGTGGGTTGTTGATTAAATATAGTTTGTTGCTTGAAAGAAAGGTCGCATTAACATTTCTTTATTAGGTGGAAAAATGGACAAGAGTTGGATGCATGCGATTAAATGGTCCAAACCATATATAGATGACGTGAATAGTTTTATAAAATTTGTTGAAACACACATGGGTCAAGAACAAGACATTCGATGCCCATGTAGAGATTGTTTGAACTTAGTAATAATTGATAAGCTAATAGTCAAGAAACATATTTTGGAGCGGGGGATAGATCCAGGGTACATTACATGGTTTTATCATGGTGAACCAAGTATGAGTAATCATGAAAATCAACAAGTTGATAAAGATGAAAGAATTGATTGTGATGCGCTAGAAGAAAATGATGATGAAGATAATGGTATCGCTGACATGTTATTTGATCTTGGTGAGCAATACTGTCAAATGCAAACTAGTAACATGTCGGCTTGTGATAACATTAATACATGTGGTATTCCGGCATATCTTGAGGCACTCTTGATGGATACTGAAAAAGAATTATACCCTGGATGTAAGAAGATATCAAAAACATCTTTTATTATCCAATTGCTCCATTTAAAAGTGTATAATAGATTGAGTAATAAAAGTATAGATATGATGTTGAAGTTGGTGAAATCAGCTTTTCCTGATGGTGAGACACTTCCAAGTTCTTGCTATGAAGCTAAACAGTTTTTGCATGACCTTGGATTGGGATATGAATGTATTCATGCTTGTAAGTTTGATTGTGTCTTATTTTGGAAGGAGAATAAAAACCTTGATGTGTGCCCTACCTGTGGGACTTCTCGTTGGAAAGTCAATGATGGAATAAGGAAGAAGATACCACAAAAGATCTTAAGGTATTTTCCACTAACACCCAGACTTCGTCGCCTATTTATGTCTTCAAAAACATCTAAAAAATGGTTTGACATCGAGAAAAATGGATTGATGATGATTATATGAGACATCCGGCAGATTCCATTGCATGGAAGAGCTTTGATGATGAATCTTTTCATGAATGATTAATTGTTCGTGGACTAATTTTTTTATCGTCACCAATTATCAATTAATCAAAATTCAAAATCTTTATATAAGAATAATGTATGTATATACCAAAATATCATGTATTTATATGAAATATAATTAGAAAAAAATTTAATATGAACGTGTATTGCAATAACTTCATATAGTTTATTTATTTAATTATTCATATATTTGCAGACTCAAATAGGTATATATGAGTTACTCTACATTTATATGTGTGTATGTATATATTAATTATATAATTATTATATTATGATCAATAATATTGATTTTAAAAAACATAGCTTGTAAATTAAATTTTGATTATTGAATAACCAACTAATAGGAAAAACAAATCATACTAAACTTATATGTGTATTCGAAAAAAATAGTTCAAAACATACGATATTTAATTGATACCTTTTTTTTATTATATACATATCAATTAATAATTCTTGCCATATATCATTGAAAATATTTGTCAACAAAGTTAGATTATTATATACCATATATATTTATTACACAAAAATAATATTTTTAGAAATTAATTTACAATAAATTCAATTAATATCACCAAAAAAATAAAATATAAAATGTTATGAAATTTCTATTATTAAGATATGAAAATAGACCGGAAATTTTTGATATTTCTATTGTTAGTGGTAATTTATATATATATATATATATATATATATATATATAGATTATTTCTCCTATATACCGAACTGATAGTTCTTAACTAGCATAGTGACTTCGACTTAACCTTATTTAACCCAATTAGTGCACTTCAAGATCCCAAATCTTTAAGTGCTATTTATTTTGTGGTATAATTTATAAAATAATTTTATATTCATCACATTTCTATTAGTTTCGTTGTCCAACTTTGCTAATCCAAATCAAATTCATAAGAGGATAAGGACAGAGACTCGGACTCACTTGCGCCGTTTTCCTCTCTCTCTCACAACAAGAAGTCCTGCACTCAGGCCTCTCGCGTCTACAATCTATCGCAATTCCTCATATCCATAAAAAAGATGTACCCTAGATATTTACCTTATCCATATCTCTCTTTTCTTTCTATTGATTCCGTTGAATCGCAACCTCCTATTTCAATCTTTTTTTCTTTTAATTTTATTTTGGGAAGAAGTGGCGGGATATCAATTGGAGAATGTGGGAAATCTAATTTCAATCATAGCATGTATATCTTACCTTATTTCTCGTATACATATAATCTAGGTTATACTGTATCAACCCCTCAAACCTTGTTTTTTTTCTTGATAATCAGTCTTTGAGTCTGGTAAGGGAAAAAGTCTTTGAAAGTCTTTGTAAAATTTCTGTAGATAAAATATTTTCCATTAATTCCTTTCAAAGTGGTTTTTGCAATATATACTAATCCATCTTGGGCTTTATACACTAACCCAGATTATATACACATAAACATAGCCCAATACCCCCCTCAAGTTGGAGCATGCAAATCACAAATGCCCAACTTGCGAAGAAGAAACTCGAATTGCTGGCGACCCAAAGCCTTTGTGAAGATATCTGCCAACTGATTCTCTGTAGACACATAAGAAGGATGAATAGTACCATCCGTGACAGCATCCCGCACAAAATGGCAATCAACCTCAATGTGCTTCGTATGTTCATGAAAAACTGGATTTTGTGCGAGATACAAAGCCGATTGGCTATCACAAAACAAATCCATAGTCTCCCCATGCCGAACACCAAGACAAGAGAGCAATCCCTTGAGCCATTTCAGTTCACATGTAACAACCGCCATAGAGCGATATTCAGCCTCTACGGAAGAACAAGCCACAGTAACCTGCTTTTTAGTTTTCCAAGAAACTGGAGAACCCTCCAGAAAAACGACCCAACCGGTCAAAGATCGACGAGTTAGTGGACAACTCGCCCAATCTGAATCACACCAACCAGTGAGCTTCAGATCACAATCAGAGTGAAGCAAAATTTTTTGCCCTGGACACCCCTTTAAGTACCGCACCACGCGAAGTGCAGCTTCCCAGTGAGCCTGACGAGGCTCATGCATAAACCGAGACAACACATGAACTGAATAGGCCAAGTCTGGACGAGTAAAAGACAAGTAGATGAGACGCCCAACTAGGCACCGATACGGCTCGCCATCGGTCAGAACATCACTGGTGGAGCGACCCAAATGATGCTGCTGTTCCATGGGGAAACTCGAAGGTTTCACCCCAAGAAGTCCTGTTTCAGAGATAATATCAAGAGTATACTTCATCTGACAGAAAAATCCCCTTCTTACTCCTAGCAACCTCAACACCTAAAAAATATTTCAACACCCCAAAATCTTTCATGTGAAAACAGTCACTCAGATAGCCCTTAAATGCCGCTAATGCAGCTAAATTGTTCCCTGAGATAATTAAATCATCCACATATACAAGAATATTTATCTGAACAGAGTCTTTATTTAGAGTAAAAAGTAAGTAATCAGAGTATGACTGTAGAAACCCATATTGTTTCAACGCAGTTGTAAGCTTAGCATTGACTGTAGAAACCCATATTGTTTCAACGCAGTTGTAAGCTTAGCAAACCAACACCTAGGTGCTTGCTTCAAACCATAAAGAGACTTTCGCAGCCTACATACCTGGCCAGGGCGTGAAGACTGGAAGCCTGGGGGTAAACGCATATACACTTCCTCATCCAAATCACCATGCAAGAAAGCGTTATGCACATCCATTTGATGCAACTCCCAATTTTTGGCTGCAGCAACGGCTAAAAACACACGCACTGTAACCATTTTCGCAACAGGTGCAAAAGTATCAGTGTAATCAATACATGCAACCTGATGATTCCCAAAAACAACCAAACGGGCTTTTAGACGTTCCACACTCCCATCGCTGTTGAACTTCACTTTATACACCCAGCGACTCTCAAGGGCACGTTTTCCTGGAGGTAAAGTCTCCATAGTCCACGTCTCATTCTCCTCCAAAGCCTGTATCTCCTTATCCATGGCCTCACGCCATCCCAGATCGGCAACCGCCTCCTTAAAGTTCGTAGGTTTCACACCTGCAGAAACTGCTGCAAGAAAATTTCTATGGCCTGATGAAAAATGATCACAATTCACAAAATGTGCTATAGGATAAGATGTACCTGAGGAATGGTGACGAGCAGGTGAATTTTGGGAAGAAGACGGAGTGGGACTCGACTTTCGTATTGTAGTATATGTAACAAAATCACGCAATTTCACCGATTTCTGCTTAGTACGTTTTCCACGCCCCAAATCTACCTCAACACCCCAACCTCACCAACACCATTCTCGGCTTCCTCAGTCGGCTCCACAACCACAACTATTTCAGCCGCCACCTCATCCCCACCTGCCGGTTCTGGCGGCGCCGCACCCACCGGTGGAACCACGCCATTGGGTGCCGCCCGTGCCGTCAGTTCCGACGCCAAACTATCCCATTCATCCACAAATGGTAAACCCACGGGTCCCTGACTACGACGAACACCATCCAAAGTAGAATAAGGAAATTCATCCTCATAGAATTTAACATCCCGAGATACAAAAAATTCGCCTGTAGCAATATCAAACAGTTTTCATCTCTTTTTATTACGCGGATAACCAACAAACACACACTTCCGACTTCTACTCTCAAATTTATCAGTTTTAGCATGTTGGTTATGCGCAAAACACAAACATCCAAAGACACGCAACTCAGCATAAAAAGGTGTTTTTCCAAACAAGATTTCAAAGGGAGACACGAAATTAAGCAGGCATGAGGGTGTGCGATTAATCAAATAACCAGCAGCCAAAATACACTCCCCCCAAAATTCAATAAGCAAATTCCCTTGAAATCGTAAAGCTCTTGCCACATTCAGAATATGACGGTGCTTGCGTTCCACCCGTCCATTCTGTTGTGGTGTTCCAACACAGGAAGTTTGAAATATAATATCATTCTCAGCAAAGCAATCACCCAAACAATTAAACTCAGTACCATTATCACTGCATACTGTTTTAATCTTGCCCCCAAATTGATGCTCAACCATAGAAGTAAACGAACAAAACATTTTATAAACTTCGGTTTTATCAACTAACAAAAAAATCCAAACAGCTCTGGAATAATCATCCACAACAGTCAAAAAAATATTTAGCTCCACATGAAGAGGGTGTTCGATAAGGCCCCCATAAGTCACAATGAATTAATTCAAAACAAGCAACAACTTTAGACTCACTAAGCGGAAACATGTCTCTAGTTTGTTTTGCTCTATGACATACATCACATGCCTTATTCAAAATATTACTATGACTACCAACTACCGGAAGAGACTGCACTACATTCTCTGAAGGATGCCCAAGTCGCCGATGCCATAACTCTGAACCATTCACTGCCAACGCCTGAGCTCTTGGTACAATACGAAAGTAGTAGAGTCCGTTCCGCCTTTCACCCGCTCCAATCACCATCCTCGTAGTTAGGTCCTGTATAACACACAAATTATTGGTAAATTGTACAACACATTTAACATCATCAATAAGGTGGGTAATAGAAATTAAATTACAGTTTAGGCGAGGAACATATAAAACATCATGCAAAACAACATCCTCAGATAGAACCACTTGCCTACACTGCAAAGCAACAACAACTTTCCCATCCGGCAAACCAACCATACAATCAGGCACAATTTTAACATTTGATAACAAGGCTAAATTTCCTGTAACATGATTTGTAGCCCCGGTATCAAGAATCTAACTGAAAGCAGTTAACTTACCAACCAAACGATCATCAGAAGAATTACTGGAAGAGTTACCCAACAATTTTAAGAATTGTTGTCATTGCGATGGTGATATCTCCGGCAATCCAGACGAAGCCGCTGCACCACCTCCATCACCGCGATGCTGCTACTCACCACCAGGGCCCTGCCGGACAGCTCCTCTGCCACCGCCAGTACGCTGACCATCACCAGTACCGCGGCTGGCGACTGTCGTAGCCCGAACTTCAACACAACCGCCTCGCCCGCGTCCACCACCTGCGGGTCCAGATAGTGCTCCACCGCGCCCACGGCCTGCTCCACGGCCACAAGGGCGATCCCCCCACCAATCCGTGTATCCATGAATCTCGAAACAATATGACTCTTCATGGCCCGAATGGTGACAGTAATTACACTTCAATTCGGATTTATCTTTAACATCAACGCGCGTAGGAGGGTGCGAAGTGCAGTAGTTGTTTGAGGGGGCCGATTTCACGGTCAAAGCCATTACATCATCGCACTCCGCGTGTGTTTGGGATGCCACACGAAGGCGTTCTTCTTGGAGAAGCGTTTGGTAAGCACGTGCCAAACTTGGAAACGGATCTTGAGCCAACAAACTCGAACGAACGTTGGCATAAAATTCTTGATTGATGCCAAACAAGAGTTGGTGAAACCTTTCTTCATCCATTCTTTTTTGGGATTCTTTATCGATGTCACACGAACATCCTCCACACCGACAAGCAAGAACCGGTTGGTAGGTTCCCAACTCGTCCCAAATAACCTGAAGCTGCCCAAAATAGTCAACAACGGACATGGAGCAAGTCTGACGGCACTCGACGAAGGCCTGTTTTAATTGTTGGATTCATGCTCCGTTCCCAACACTAAAACGATAACGAAGCGAATCCCACAGCGATTTGCTTCTTCAAAATATGGTATAGATTTTTTGATCGAATTATCGATTGTGTGCAAAATCCATTGTACAAGCATGGATTGTACACAAAACCAATCCTCCAGTTTCTCAACTTCTGAATCAACCGGTCGTTTGATTGAGCTATCCACAAAGCCAAATTTGCGTCGAGCCCTCAAAGAAAGCCGCATGGAACGCGACCATTCCTCGTAGTTCTCCCCATGAAAAACTACGTTCGTAATACACGATCATTGCTACCCAAGTTATACGGGGAGGAGAGATCGACTTTGTAAGTTGAACTCGTGCCGCTGCCGTCGCCGGTGGTCTTCTCGCCGCCGCCGGTCATCATGCACGGTAAAAAAAAAGGTAGATTTTTAGGGTTAGGGTTTGTTTTTATTTTTCAAGGCTTTGATACCATGTAAAATTTCTGTAGATAAAATATTTTCCATTAATTCCTTTCAAAGTGGTTTTTGCAATATATACTAATCCATCTTGGGCTTTATACACTAACCCAGATTATATACACATAAACATAGCCCAATAGTCTTTGGTAATGGTGCAGAATTAGTTGTTCATTTACTAGACAAAGTAATTGCAAGGTATAGTTTTTTTTATTGTATATTTGAGTGATGTCTGCAATTTGAGTGATGTTCTTAATTATGTTGTAATTGTTACTTTATCAAGATTCTATTACTGAGTTATGTGTTAATGCCTTTCTTACTTTCTTGTCTTTGAGGCCTCAGTGCAAATTAGACGATCTTTTACTGAGATCATAAAGGATTGTATATATAGATGATTGATTCTTGAAAAAAAAGGGTTAATTGATGCAAAGATGATGTTTGAGACTGGTATACATAACAGGAATAGTGCCTGTTGGAATGCAATGCTTGCAAATTATATGAAGTTATAGAATCCCAACCATATTATTAGTATATAATAATCCTAAAATATTCTAGGAATGCTTCCAAGCATATAGTATAGTCGATATCACCAACATCGGACCATTTTGCCTCCTATGAAAGAGCACAAACACTGAACCACTTTCAGGGGATTTAAAGAATTTATAAACTATGTTGGAATATCTCTGCAGATGGTTTCTGGAGATGATCATGATGGGCATGCTTAGCACTTATTTTGCTCTTTGATTTTGTACACTGTTGTGTAGAATGCTCTTTTTTCATGTTCAGGGCTTGATTGTGGTTTAATGTTTATTCTGGAACGGGTTCCTATTTTCTTGTATATATTTTTATTTAGTGCAGTATTCATCTTCACACATGTTTGTGATTGTCTTTAAAATAGCATAAGTATTATATGCATTATGCAATACAATTCATCTGGTGTAGTATACAACTATATATCTGTTCCCCAAACAATATGGAAATATTTTCACTAATATATGTTTACATTTTTAGAAGATACATGAAAATTTATCTATTCAATCATTTTTCCATCAAAAGTAGATCTACCATTTACTGAAGTGTAAAATTTCTCAATATTAATATTCTCTGCGGGATGATGTACTAATATATTGATGATGATTTTTCAAAATCTTCCATGACATTAGGTTTATGATAATGTTTATGATACTTATCCTGTTGGTTACTAAAACGTGGACTACAAGAACTTCCTTTGCATTATTGAATCTCTGTTTCTCATTCCTGAAAAATATTTTAGTTCTAAACAGTTGGAAAAAATTCCCATAGATGATATCAAGGAGTTGAGGTCTACTGAGATATCAGAGCAGGCGGTTGAAGAGTTACTGCAAATCCTTACAGTGAAATCTTTGGCAGAGTTGGAAGGTACTGATGTTACATATAATGATTTAACTACTTTTATTGTATATGTGAGAAATTATGATGATGTTTAATTATCTTCCTGGGAAATAAGAAAAATAGAAAACGAAAATTGAATGGTGACTTAGAAACTTTGGTTCTAAGCTATTAAGAATGAGTGTTGTATTGGTATTTGCTCATAATATTGACTGCAACTCTGGGAGTCAGACTGATTATGTATGCTTTAGATGTTTGTGAATCCCAGCTCATCTTCTTAATTTTTTCTGGTTCTTATTATTTTATTTTTTCAGCCTGTTTTTATCAAGTACAGAATCAGATATATGTTGGAGAATGAACTTCCATTTGCAGCTATGACAGAGAAATCCGTTAATTTAGATCCATATTATTAAATTGAGGTCTTATGAAATGTCTGATCATAATTAATGAAGGTGTACTTGGGAACAAAAAAAATCTCATTTTCACTATTTTTTTATGAAAGGTTTCTATTCATGAATGATTAATTGTTCGTGGACTAATTTTTTTAGTTACGATTACAATTCTCGAGATTTGGTTAATTTATCAAATAGATCTTCAAGTTTATGAATATTACAACTAGACCTTTTAAATATGTGAAACTGAAAACTCATGTATATTTTGACTGATTATTTTGGTAATTTGATGTGAATTCACTTATCTTCTATTGATTCATACTATACTATTATACTTTGAGTTCTAAATGGATCGTACTTTGAATTCTTTAATTTAAGGAGTTTAATTGTAATTTTCATATTAAACCTTAAGGATTGTTTGGCAATTTAAATAAACCTGATCAATGATAGATGCAATACTTTATTTTCATTTTTTGTTCAACATACAATATTCACCTCAAAATAATATTTCCTTTAGTTTTTGTCTGACCACGTACCTAACATCAGTATATATATATATGTATGTATATATATTAACTATATATTCTCTTTTTTATCTATGGAAAAGATATATTTAATCCCCAACTAGAGATGCAACAACTTATTTAATTAAACTGAATTAGTTTCATAACATTTCTGTTTCATAACAGAGATAAGTGGTTGTGTTTGGCTGATTAATGGATAGATCTTAATGTGTAATTAAAACTTGGAGGCTATTCTTGTGATGTGGTTGACCTTTCATGGCTTGTTTCCATTCCTGGGAATTGTTTCTGTTACATACGTGTTTAATTTGAAAAGTATGAGAGCTATTGATACTGATGGTGGTGTGCGATTGCCTAGCTTAGGATTGAGTTTAATATGAAGGGACCGATATGAACTATAGGCACCGATATGAAGGAACTGATATGAACTATATGCTAGTGGGTCTAATTTATACGATAAGGTTAAAGGCATTTCCACCTATTTCTTCAGTCTTAGTTTATTTAACATTAAGTGTTCTAGTGGTTCTTGGTCTCATTTATCTATTGCTGATTTTAGAGGAAGTATATCCAACTTTTATTAGTTTATTGTAAGGTAACATAATTATTTTAATCCTTGTCTAGCAGGTTTTGAAATGGCTCCTAGATTTCTACACAAACTGAAATCAAAAAAACAACTCTAGCATGAAGCAAGATCTCAATAATCAAACTACTAAATATACATTGACTGATTCTGATATCAGAGGGCTTCTAGATGAGACAAACTTATTTGGTGCCAAAACCAATACAAAAACTAAGGCTGCAGGTTTTGTTGAATCACAACATGGTTTAAAGACAAGATTTGGAGTTACAGCAACAAACCAAAGCTCAAAAGGAGGTAAACGTACCACAGCAAATCCCACCACAGAATTTCAAAGTACCACGAGTCAAAATTTTGAAATCTTACAGCACATTGTAATTCCAACAACTCATACTCCTGAAGTACCTCCAATTGAAACCTTTGCAACTCCATCGACTGAGAGCCTTGAACATCCATCACCAAATGCTACTACCACTGGTATAATTTTTCTTTTTGTGCATTCATATGTTTTTCTTTAGTACTTGAATTTCATATCATTTATGTGTGAAACAACAAAATATCACAACACACTTTACATACACATGTAGATACTACTTCTAAGAAAAGAGGACGAGCACATACAATGGGCAAAGGCATTATGAAGTATTTTGCTTCCTCTGGGAATAAAATGAAGATAACTGTGGATTCTTCAATTGGAAGACCTTTAAATGGAGATGAATCTGCAAAACTTGCAAGCCAAATTGGTGTAGTAACTCGAGATGTGCTTCCTGTTCCAAAGAGATGGAAAGAAGTGGATGAAAGAAATAGTTTGGAGCTAGGGCTTGATCATCTAAAGGTATGGATAAGAAAAATTTACATGTCTATTAATATTATCACTTTGTACATCTTATAATAAACTGGTTATTTGCATGATATTTCAGATTCATATGGACGTCAATATTGATGATTCAGGCGTAAGACAATGCCTGATTGATAGGTTGAAAATTAGTAGTCGTCAAAAGCGTCACAAGTTACATAAGCATTTCCAAAAGTTTGCAACTTTGCAAGAAGCCAAGAGTAACAAGCCATCTTCCTGTCCTAGCAAAGAACATTGGGAAGAAATGTGTGATTATTTTGCATCACCTAAATTCAAGGTACTAATCCTATTTCTTTTTATGATTTATTGTCATAACAAAAAATATGGTAATCTTTATTATAATTTACTTTGTTTTTTCAAGCATACAAGTGGTGTGAATGCATTCAACAGAAGCAAGTTGCGATGTAAGCATATCTCAGGCAGAAAAGCTTTTACCATTTGAAGTCATGAAATTGCGAGTATTTAAATATTTCTTTTACATGAAAGTTTTATGTATTGATATCTGATTTTAGTTGAAGCAAGATAGTTGATATATACTATTTGAGTTTAGTTGTTTATAAACTTTTTATATAAGGTTTAGTGAACTATTAAACAAAAAAAATATGTAAAACATGTAAGAAAAATAATTTGAATTATCCAATATGTCATTGTCATGGTTAAATGGTTTTAAATATAGTTTCTCTAGACATAAATTAGATTTTGACTTATCATATTTGTAATTTTTTGTTAAATTTGATATATTTTTTTCATTTTCATTATGTTAGTCCCAATGGGAGTTGAATGGGGAACCTTGTGATAGAATTGAGTTGTATAAACGTACACATTGTTCAAAGAAAGATTGTTCAGTGAATGATGGCTGGAAATCCATTGAGGCAAAACAAAATTGGGTAAGTTACACATTTGTGAGAAATAATTTCAATTAATGCAAAAGTTACTAATTTTCAAACTCTTTACATTCTTATGTTCAAATAGGAGTTGATGATAAAGTACCGTGAAGAATATAGAGAACAAGGAATCGAGAAAAGTTCGGAAGAAATAGTTTTTAAGGTGTTGGGCCCTGGAACTGGTTATATAAAGGGCCTTGGCTATGGTCCAAAACCTCCAAGTAGACGCAACATATTGATTGATTCTACTAAACAACAACTACAAAAGGAACTTCAAGAGACTCAACAAAAGTTGCAACAGTCTAAGATTGAGGTGAATGAACTCAAGATAGAAGTAAATGATTTAAAAGACCAAATGTCTCAGCAAGGAGCAAATATCAACAAGCTTATGATATTTTTAGCAGATAAAGGGCTAAATATCTAAATCATTAATAAGGCCTGCTTACATTTTTAGGAGAATATTTTTTTATGTTCTTTTTATTTCTAACTCGAATATGTTTATTACTTTCGATTTTTGTTACAATTTATTTCACTACATTTTTATTATATTATGCAATTTAAATTTATGATCTTTAATTTAATGGTAGTAGTAGATATTTATTTATTGTAATTTAGAATTTAAATAGTTTATCATGATAATTATTTTTGTCAATTATAAATCTATTTAAATAGTATATGTATATATAATTTAAATCCACAATAAAAATAATTATTTAATAATATTTAATTAATGACAAAAAATATTGTCACCGTAAGCTAATTAGTAACGACAATATACGTTGTCACCTAAATTTTTCGTGATGATTATCAATTTCGTCACTTAATAATATTTAATTATGACAAAAATATTTCATCACTATTACTACATCATTTAGTGACAATAAAGGTTTGGTCATTAAAGTCCTACTTTTTGGTGACAAATTGTGTTGTCATTATATATACATATACTAACGATAAATTTGGTCACAATAGTATAATTATTTCGTGACGAAATATATGATGTCATTGTATCTAAATATTTAGCAACAATTATCATCTTCGTCACTAGATAATATTTATTATGACAAAAATAATTCAACACCATTTTTACACTATTTAGTGACCACAATGTTTTTGTCACCGAATCTTACTTTTTCGTGACTCATTGTGTCATCATTATATGGATACATATAACAACGTCAAAATTTCATCACTAAAGTTTAACTCTTTGGTGACGAATTATATAAAATATGACGAATTAGTTAATCAATTGTGACTAAAATTGTGTCACCAAAATTTGACAAAGTTGGTAGTAAATAGATAATCGTCACTAAAAATTAATATTTTAGTGACAATAAATTAAATTCGTCATGTAAAGTTACACTTTTAGTGACGAAACACCATACTTAGTGATGAAATTTGATGTCAAATGCGACGCTTTATTTGTCATATAGATGAGATGATATAACGACGATAACCTTTAGCGTCATCAAAAGATGACTTTAGATGACGAATTCAAATAGTGTTGCATTTACCTAATACGACGCACTTACAACGACGCTCTTTGTGACAAAAATATTTCGTCACTAAACACCTTTTGTGACGAAAAATGATGTTTTTATGACGAATTTTGTCGTCGTGAATTCTCAAATTTCTTGTAGTGTTACCACCCATCATTAATCGGTAGTTTGAAACTCGGCTAACTTGTGCACACGGTTGGTCTGAATTTTACAAAAGACAAATCATGAAATATGCACTGACAAGTCGTAGTGAAAACTCGTAGGTGGGTATTGCATCAATTGACGTAGACGGTGATTAGATTTTTATGAACAATTGTTGAGATGTATGGAACAATATTTTAGTCATTTGTCGTTGTGATGTTGGGATGTTGGGATGTATGACTGACTTACATGTTGGGATTGTATATACAGTTGTTCTTGTGAAATTTCAATTGATCTTGTTATATTGGATTGGTATATAGCAAGATTTTCAACATTTCTTTTCATCCTAGGCTAATTGTGCCTCTGTTCGGCCACTAGTGGTCGAACACAATCTATCGTGTTTGGTTAAAAGTCGAACATAGGAAGTTCATTTACATGTAGAAATTGTCATTGTTCAACCAATACCGATGGAAAACAAAAACAACATATTTGGCCAATGATCGAATGTACAGTAATGTGTTCGGCCACTAATCGAACATAGGAAGTTCCTTGACAGTCCGAGATTGGCACTGTTCGACCAACATTAGTCGAATAGTGTGTAGCTCATTCGGCCACAAATTGAACGATATTTACTTTGTTCGGCCTTCATTGACCGAACAGTATGTAGCTCGTTCGACCAATATCGATCGAACAGTGATAAAATTGGACATTTAGAGGTTTTCCTATGTTCAATTCATAAGTTAGTCTAATCGTTTGCATGTTGTGTTTATCACATGAAGGTATCATGCTAAATTAACGTCAATTGATCGAAAAAAGTAAACTCTCGATGAAACATAATTGTTTGTGCTAATATTAGAAGAGATAACAAAGTTTAAAACATTAGTTGAGTGCAATTGTTTTTCAAGAAGTTTTACAAGCCTAATACAGGATGATGTACTATACTCTACGACCACGCCGAGACCTAGACGATGATGCCCGTTGTGATGACTCAAGTTCATCGTTGTTGTCGATCTTCAATGCTCGACAAACACCCACTAAAGCTCCCATTACCAATGATGCATAGAGCCCCTCCTGGTCGTGTAGCCATTGCTAGTACACCAGCTCCAAATGTCCAATCACAACTCCAATCATCTCCCACGATTGTGGCCCCCGAGGTCGAGGAGGTAGAACACGATGCTCGGCCACGTTATCTGGGTTTTGGATCCTCAGATACGAGACCAAGTTGTACCATTCCATGTAGTCCTCCGAGCACTCCCAATTCGGGCATGCGCGTCTCCCTCATGGTTCCTCCAAACTCGGAAATAGGCTCCAAGCATGTCTCATGTAACCTTGTACTGGAGGCCATTATTTTCCCGTTGGGTGAGCATGGGAACGAGTGGGTCATCAAGAATGTGTTGAACGTACCCAAATTGGCGAAGCACACGATCAGGATGATACAGCTCCACCGTGTCGAAAGATCGTATACACCCTTGATAGAAATTGACTCCATCCAATGGATGGTGATCCCTCACGTCACTATAGGGCATCCAATTAACTTACATATACCAACAAATATCATAACTATTTGGCTATTCGTAACTCAAGGGAAAAAAACTTAATTTCAAACAATTAAGTATTCACGTCGGTTGCTGACATCGTGTTCAAGACTTCTCGAATAGCCATCAACCGATCAAGGGTTCCACCGGGGTAGGATCGGTTAATCCATTTTCTTGTCAGGGGCTCTCGGTGCTGATAGTTTACATTGTGTGTTGGCCTGAAGACTGGAAAGTACTCATATATCCAAGCTTGACACAATTAAGAGGAAAAATGGTTAAATACATCAATTGAATAACACAAATTACAAGAAGCTTCTTGAAATATTGTACCTCGAGAATGGTCAATTAACCACTCATTTGTCGAACCCTACTTCGAGAGGCGAGTCCGAGCTGTCGATACAAGAACACCAAAGCAGCCGCTCACCACGCGTATGTATGGACACGGTCTAAATGCCCTAGAAGTCTGAGGATCTTTGTATCTGCTCTCGTTCCAGTCTTGTCAGTAAATATTGTGCATCCCAAAACGAACCAGAGATATGCCCGAGCAGAACAAGCTAATTTGTCTGCATCGTCTGAGGATGTGTGTCCTTTAAATTGAGACCGGAGCCATTCAAATTTGATATTGCTTCCTCTAAGACCAACAAGGGCTTCTAAGGCGACTCTCTCATCGACTCATAACAACCTTTTCATCAGGAGATGGGCAAGTTCAAGTCTGTTCCTAGTAGTTGGTAACATCACCGAGTGTCCACTCACTAGGAGGCCAGTGATACAACGAACATCGTCCAAAGTGATGGTCATCTCACCCCATGGCATGTGAAAGGTGTTGGTCTCTGGTTGCCAACGCTCCACAAATGCACAAATGAGATTCTTATTGGGCATTTTATACGACAACCACCTCATATTTGGAATGCTCGTACACCTTTCAAGTAACCTCAAGAAGTCTTGGGACACATTGTTGAAATTTCATATGTCCATCTTCATGGTGTGACACCAACAATTCAGAATCGTCTCTCCACCACATGTCAAATCGAATAGGCAATGTGTGTTTTGAAACTTGGAATGAGGCTCCAATCAATTGGCCCACTGGGACAAGAAGCCGTTAGAAGCCCATCTTCTGCCGATGCTTCCCCTTGTGCCTCCTCAGTTTCCATTTCATCTCCTGCCTCATCTTCTACCTTGGCTTTCGATTCAACATACTGAATTATTTCAAAACTGGGCCCGGGTGCAATTGGTTCCTCTTCCTGTTCCTGTTCCGACTCCTCGTTTCGACGTCTTCTGTTCGAGGCGGTAGGTCTCCTCCTTTGATAAACTCTATCATGTCCTGCAATATTTATCAAACTCGAGTGAGTGAAAGATATTACACAACAATATAAGACTTGATGTGTAGTGAACAAGGTTTGTTCGACCAATGTCGGTCGAACAATGGTCCAAAGGTTCAACCAGCATTCCAACAATCAAGGTAGTATTCGACCATTATTCGAACACGACATGAATTGTTTGACTTCCAGTCGAACACTCAAGGAATCGTTCGGCCATGATTCGAACACAACATGAAATGTTCGACTTCCAATCGAACACTAAGTAGAACGTTTGACTGACAGTCGAACACCAAGCAAACCATTTGAATAACCAAGGCCGAACCGACCACGCCTAGAAACTCAAAAATACACATCACGAATTCGTTTTTCCGGCCAAAATCTACCACAACTACATATATTTTCAACTACAATACATCCTAAACATGAATCCTAAACAATGTTCCTTAATTTTAAAAAACAAAACAACAAATTTCACCCAAAAAAATTCAAAAATTTGGAAAAACGAAAATTGCATACTTACTTGAAACTTCATCTTCTTGGTGAGGATCCATTGTACAGAGATGCTTTGTTGAATATGAACTCACAAAAATTTGTGCGAACTTAGGCCGAATGATTTCTTCGAACAAACCTGGGTTGAGAGGGTAGGGTTCTTGGATAAATTGGGGTTAGGGTTTTGATTTGGGTGTGAATGATTTTTGGGGTGTGTTTGGGTAATGTGGGTGTGTTTAGTATATGTGTGTAATTTAGGATCAAAGGGTATTATTGTAATGTGTTGGGGTGTGTTTAGAAATTATTTAATAAAGTAGATTTAAATGTGGGTGTGTTTAGAAATTGGGGTGTGTTTAGTACTTGATAGGGTGCGGATAGCCGGGCCCAAAATGAAAAGGTAGATGACTACATGTATAAGTTATGCATATTATTGAATTTTTTTACTACTTTCACTTTGCCCTCCTCAATAGAATTTCTAGCTTCGTCACTGGTTGTGGCTCATTAAGTTGTTCATCGTTGATTTGGTAACTATATGCACCAAATATGTTAATATAATCTTATATCTTTCTTCAAATTTTGTTGTTTCTTACAGGTTCCAAACTATTGCAACTTATGACATAACATTGATTGGTAAAGCCAATGCTCTGTTTTCGAAAGAATCAAGGAAAAAATGGTATGCCTTGATCAAGAAAAGCATTACATAGCCGTTAAATTACATACTCATGTATTTAGACGCAAGGAAATCATACAAAGTGGATTAGATGTTAAAGGGATTTAATGGTTTCTATTTAGTTGTTCATAATTGTTTGATTGCTGCAAATCTGCAATGGGGTAACGTGATGGTGCGTGCAGATTGTTCGATGAAATGCCTGAGAGAAATGAGGTTTCTTGGACTTCAAGCTGGGGTTTTGCCTAATGATATTATCTTAACTTGTGTTGCTAGAGCATGTATAGAGTTATTGGGTGAATGTGGATTAGGAAAGAGTGTTTTGGGTTTGGTTATCAAGATTGGCTTTGAGGATTGTATGTGTTTTGGATTCTTTGATTGCACAAGAAAGATACTTGAAAAGATTTCTCAATTCTAAATACATTCAAATTTCAACCCTTATTTCATTTTTCCTTCTAAATGCCCATTCCACTGACAATTAATCCAATGAATTAAAAGTCTCTCCAATCCAAGCATCTATACAAGTGTAAAGAATCCAAAGATTAGGATCAAGAAAGACAATCTTAAAAAAATTGCCTCATCGATCCAGTAATGATGTTTTGCTTAATTTTCTAGACTACGAGAATTGAATGATTTGAAATAGCAAATCCGGAAGATGTGTGTATTTCAAATCCATCATAATTAAAGTATATTTCAATTCATTAAAAAATTTCGAATAACGATTCAAAATGAAAATAGTCAATGCAAACATCATCAATGAATTCGATAATGTAAATTTCTCTTCCACGTCAAGTTAGTAAATTTAACCTACAACTCAATAACTCTATTAATTATTTGGGTTCAATTATGATCAATTTGTTTTATTGAAGTTTAATTCTTGAGGATTTTTCATATACTATTGATTATTTTTTACTCAAATTTTACTCAATCATGTTTTGAATGCATTACACTTAACGTAATCAAGAGATCAATTTAATCATTTTACTCAAAATTCATTCAATTCGTGATTTTAACATAAAACGCTTAATCGATTTGTTTACTCAATTTTTTATTCTTATTTTTGAAATGAACATAGTTTAATAAATAGAAACAGATTTCGCACATAATACTAAAAAATTGTAATATAAGCTTGTGCATTGCACGGAATCCTAATCTAGTTGTACAAAAAAAGGATGTTTGGCAACACGTGTTAACATATTTCCTCTACTGGTGTTGCTGATTATGAGAAATTTCTACGCTATCACTTCATTTCCTGTTTTGCCAAAATACAATAATATTGTGGGCTGAATCACAACCCTGGGTAATGGAGATTTTTTTGTACATTCATGTCAATTTTTATTTCTTCTTTTAATATATTGTGGATTGTTTTTTATTTTAATATTTAGATGATATTATTTGCAAATTCAGAAAGTATTAATAATATAAGTACAGTTTTTAAACTATAACTATAAGTACGTATTTTTATTCTTATTGTTATGTTGTTATATAAGTAAGTGTTTTTCAGGTATAATTATGTGTTTTAAAACTATAAGTATTGTCTTTTTTTCTTATTGGTATGTTGCTATATAAGTAGACCTTTTATATAAGTATGTATTTTATAGTTATAAGTATGTGTTATAAGTAAATGTTTTATAACTATAAGTTTGTGTTTTTTTTCCTAGAGTTGGTCTCCTGTGCAACTGGTGTACAGTGCAATTGGGTCAACCTGAATCCATGCACTTTTTTTGTTTTTTGTTTTTACATTTTTTATTCATGTGTTAATTTTATGTTATATTAGTATGACCTTTATGTACAAATATCTTAACTTTTATATAATATTTTAACTTCAAATAAAAGAAGAATTTCAACACAATTTGTGCATATATTATATATACCTTTATGTGATATATAAAAGTATGACTAATATCACATAAAGGTATGTTGATAAATATTGCCTAAAATTGGTTTTTTTTTTAGTTACAGATATAAAAGTTATGATATTTGTACATAAAAGTCAACGCATAAAATTAAAAAAAAGAGGTACACAGGAGTTTTTGTGTTTTTCTTATTGATATGTTGCTATATAAGTGTTTTACAACTATATGTATGTGTTTTACAATGATAAGTATGTGTTTTAAAGCTTTAAGTATGTGTTTTAATCTCATTGTTATGTTGCTATATAAGTAAGCATTTTATATAAGTCTATGTTTTACAACTATAAATATATGTTTTGAAGCTATAAGTACGCGTTTTTATTCTTACTGTTATGTTACTATATAAATATGTTTTAAAGTTATAAGTATGTGTTTTTACTCTTATTGTTATGTTGCTATATAAATAAGAATTTTATATAAGTATGTGTTTTTATTCTTATTGTTATGTGTTTATATAAGTAAGCATTTTATATAAGTGTAGTTGGATTATGCGTTTTTTCAATTGCATACACGAAGTTGAAGAAGATTCAATTGAGATGCAGTGAACCCATTAAAGTGTTGGTAAGACACGTGTTGGGCATCTGTTACTGGTTGCTTCATACAACAACAAACATAATAATTATGCACATAAAACAAATATACAATCTTAAAAATAATTTTTTTAATAAATCATCTAAAATATATAAAAACAAAAAAAAAACGTTTTACATGGAACAAAACAGAAGATAAAAGAAGCAGGCCTCGTTAAAACCTTAAAAGAGAAGAACACAATGGGAAAAAATTATATCAGGGAAAAAGAAAACCTAAAAAATTCTTGACCCGTCGAATCCTTCCTAAACCCAGATCAGATTACGTCCGACGTGCGAAAACAACATCTAGTTTGGACAGAGCATCTTCTCTGTAGATATGAGATACCCTAAATTCAATGTCATCGGTTTGAAATGTACCACGGCACTAACACCCAGCAAGCCCACAACGTAGATGGAATCGAATTCCAACCACAATCTTCGAAAACCTAAACAAGCAGCCACAAGTTCAACATCAAAAGTAAAGAAAATTCCACATTCATGTGACCGAGGTAATCACCTCCAGCTTGAGCACGACTCGGCGCCCCCAACGCACACCGGTCCAACGATGGAGGGAACCATCGAACCTAAACCATGCAAAGAGCTTTTTTTAGCTGACCTGCAACATGTAAACGAGATAAACACACAAGGTTAGATTGAGTATTAAACACCAATCTCCTATCAAGCATATATGTCTCCTTAATGAATGTACATAACACGCACAAAACAACCTGGTGCACTGGTTTCTTCCCATCAAAGACCACTGCATTCCTGAAATACCAAACACCCCAAAAAGCCACAATAATAGTCGTTTTCCACATAAATTTGGTAGAGGATAGTAATGGTTTTGCAGAGGCTGGCGCATCGATGCGGTGACTCCCATCTGCACCCGATGTCGGCCCTGAGTTAGGGCAAGGAGGTCAATAGCCTAGGGGTCCCATTTTTCAAGGGCCCCAAATTTTCATCCAACGCTTAAGTATATATATTTATAATTTGACTCGATATATCATGTAATTAATCCTATATTTCCTAAAAAATGTAAAACATATATGAAGAAACAATTTGATGAACATTGTCATAAGAAAAATTCATAGTACTACTGAAAAATCTTTTAGAATCAATTATTTCTTGTTATAGTTGACGTAACTATCTCATCTCTGAAGAGTAGAAATGAACTATTGAAAGTTTTCGAAATTATTTTTAGTTTTTTTTTTTTTTTGATTCTAAAAAGTGACTTTCCATTTCTAATTTTTTTATGCAAATGTTGGTGACTGGAGATAACTCTCTTCAATTATTCCTAGGATGGGAGGGAGCGTACAACAACACTCTCTTGGCAGAGTTTTAGGCGACAAGAGATTTTAGAGCTTGTTCGATCTTCTGAGCATAATGAATCAAAGCCGAAGATGGATCAAGGCTTTTATACCAAGACGATAGATGAAGGATCGAAGAATGAAAGATGCAAAGTCAATCGTGCTGGATGTGATTCCCAACGCCGAACGAATAAGAGATTACATGCATATTGTATTACTCTTCAAGTTGCTGTTGCACGTAATGACAAATTTGATATTCATGCTAGTTGATGATTTATTTTCAAAATTGCAACTGCTACAAACATGTTTACTAGCATAAATAAAATCAGTTATTAATAAAATCAATTGTAAAGATTTTGGATTGTTATTCAAAATTAAAATTAAAAAAATAAAATCTTATTAATTTTTGTTTTACATTTTGAATGAGAGTTTTCGTCTCTTCTTATTTTCAGGTTTTTAAGTCACATTTATCATTTAAATAAAAATATTCATTTTTTCTTTGTGGGGCCCATTTTTTTATTTGATCATGTGCTCCCAAAATGTCAGGACCAGCCCTACCTGCACCATGGTGTGGCCGCTTCCTTAGTACAATGTGGCAACCACCCATTTTATATGGGTTGGTCTAAGATTGGTTGAATGTGGGTTGTGGATTTGAGTCGTGGGTCAAATAGATCAATCTTACATAAGAGCTTACTTGAGATGGTTTAACAAGAGACTAACTCATTTTTTAAAACATTAAATTATAATTCTATTCTAAATTATTATTATTATTATTATTATTATTATTATTATTATTATTATTATTATTATTATTATTATTATTATCAATCATTGCCAAATTCAATAAATTAGTACCAAAAATACGAATCTGCTGCGAGTTAACTTCAAGACACATCTTGGAGAATCACCTAATCCAACCATGGAAGAAGATATAAACTTATGCACTGTAATGATGCATTCTCGAAATCTACTTTGAGTAACATTACAAATAATATATTGTTGTTTTAGGATTTTAAATCTTATTTAGGTAATATATGCTATCTAAAATTCTCACATCAAAACAATAAAATTAACCTTTGAAATCATATGCTCGTGCACTGCACGTAACAAAAACCAGCGTGCACAAGTTAACAAGAAATCTATACTGATATCCTAATATAATAGCATAGAAATCTATACTAATATAATAGCAAAGAAATTGACAAAACTTACAAATATACCACTTTCCCAATAAAAAAATGTCATGTCAAGAAGAAAAGATATTAAAAAAATGAAAAATAAAACTTTTTTGGCTAACTATTTGTATATCATTGAAATTCCTCTATTAGTTATTATTATTATTTTAAAATATTTGGGTCCTTTAACTGGACTTTTTGAGTTAAAAGATGATAACTTTTTAATATTTCATTTAATCAGTAGTGTTTGACTAAGCTTCTTTAAATGATCATACAAACTCAAATCTTCATTGATCATATGGGTCCAATTGAAGAATTTCTGAGTTTGCATAATATGAAGAAGAAGAAGAAGAAATCATCTCCTCTAAAATGATATTCTTAATAAGTACAAAAGGGAGAGAGACATTTCTATACATGGATTATGAGAACTAACAAACCAACTTCCTAACCATAACAAACTAACAGAAACAGAAAGAAAAAAACAGAAGAAGTGTGAAAACGCTTATCTAAAACACTAACAAGTAACACTAACAACGAACTTAAAGAAACACATATCGTTTTCCAAAAAAGAAATGAGCCTCCAACATCGAGCAACAACTTCATGCACAGAAGCAGCAACTCCAGCAAAATATGGCTCATCCCCTAGTGACCTGTGCTCATATTCGTATCGAAAAGTTAATGTTTATGAGAACTAAAATTTGCCCAGAAAGTTGTAAGAGGGAAAAAACACAAATTTTTCATAAAATTTAATAACTCACCAGATATATTAGATATTCTTAAGATGAGACACTGCTTTATGTAATGCATGGAGGGCCATCTTCTTTACCTATTTAAAGTTATGCAACAATGAAGCATTAGTGTTGCATCAATTTGAGTGAAGTTTTTGATCATATGACACCACAAAGAATTACAGAATGGAACCAAAATTAACGTGCAAGCACGAATACTAATTTGATCCCACAGAGTTCAAAACATGCACGAAATGATACTCAACTTTCACAACTAAACAATCTACAAGCATTAGGTAATTCGGTTGCACGAACAAAACCAACTCTGTTGCATGATAATTACAAAGATTTTCAGCATAACAAAAATTTATTGCTCAATACTACTGAATCATAGACTATGAAGGTGATCCAGTACTTAAACATGAAAACTGAAAAAAGATAGAGAAGCTTTATCAAGGGGGAAAAAGAAAGATAAAATTTAATCAAATAAAAAATTCAATAAAAATTCAATTTCACCAAGATATCATTGAGAAAATTAATATCACTCTATGTCATGAGAAAATTTAGAGAACTAGAAGATGTAAGATATCTTTAAGGAAGCCTTCAAGATAATGAGTCTATGAAAAGCACGTCTATTGATTCATCCAAAGAAAGGCGATGGCGGATTGGAATCTTTGACTTGGCAGAGACTATGCCAGCCCATGAATTCATAACGCCACATACAATTCTGAACGGTGTTTCGTAATAGTCAGTATTCTTGAGACAAGCAAGATCCTATACAAAATTGATCTTACTTTTGTAAACTTAAAATAAATTGAAGTTATGTTTGGATTGGTGATTTGAGATAAAAGATTTGAAAAGAATGTACTTCGAATCCACCAAATTACTCAAAAATTCGTTCAAAAGGAAAGTGAGGTATTTTAAATCCATATTCAATCCAAAAATCACAAATGGATTTGCTAGTATCAATTTCAAGTTCTTCAAATCCTTCAATCCAAACACAACTTTATTTTTTAAAATTTTCAAATACCAATAGCTAGAGCCAATACTATTCAGCATAATACTCAACAACAAATTTAGCATTCAACAAAAAACTGATTACTAATTCCAGACAATCTCACCAACGTAAAAAGAATCTTTTTTGTCTAGTTCCACCAACTAATGTAGGATGAAAACATTATCCAGATAACAAAAAAACATCATAAAGATCAAATGAGAAACATACCTCTAATTTGTCCTCCTTAGCTCTGTGGTTCTGGGGAAGAACACGAAATTCCTCAGTCAAGCGAATGCACTCTCCAAGATTTTCCGGGGAAACAAAGTCGAGAGCAACTTTTATGCAAGACTGCAAACCACAACAAGGCAACATCATTAAAACACCAGTTGGGCCACATTATTAAGAATCATAGTGAGTGTTTAGATCAAACTTAATCGACAGGGATAGGAAAAAAATTGGCAGATAAATACTCTTGTTAGGTAACTGCTTACCAAAACAGAAAAACTAACATAGTGGGATAATATTAAGATTTTATTTATGGATTTGCCATGCAATATACTTGCTCTCTGTTTTTTAACCTTTTGTACTAATCTTAAACTTGGTTCATTTAAGTACCATTAACTACCATGTTAGCTGTGACCTGCTGAAGGAAAAGGTTTAAGGACAAGAAAGTAATGTATACACACTTCCAGAACCCAAGGGAGGAAATCCAGCTTATAAACCTGGAACTAGACATACTTTGAAAGTCGCAACCACATTCTGTAAATAATGTAAGAACACATTAGGATTTCCAAGGAGAAACCGAAGGTTTTGACAGATACTTATGTAACGGATTGAACTTGACATATAATTTTCTTCCAACCACTAAATAAAGAAAAGCACATACTGCATCTAGGTTAAAAGAAAGCGTACACACACGCTCATATATATATATATATATATATATATATATATATATATATATATATATATATATATATTTATATATATATATATACCTGCCAACAATATGAGGGACAGAAAGAAACAAGTCAGACATAGACAGTTACCGCTGTTACAAGGACAAGGAATTCGAGCCTTTTTTTCAATTGGCAGATGCAGTTTCGTTTTATGTTTTTCATACATTGTTCTTCCTTTTCGATGTGTTGTTTCCAGAGACTCTATGATAAGAACTCAAACCTATGACAAATTAGTTTTATCAAGTGTGATCCTATTTTACTTGAAGTCTTCCTTTCACTTTCTAATTTTCTTCTCCCATCCAATTTGTCCTAGTCTACCTAACCCCATACTGAAAAAATAAATAAAAATACAACGCTACTATAGTAAACTCTAAATACTTTAGGTTTAGCAAACAAACTTCCCACAGAGACATCCTCATGTTGACTAAATGGGGATATGGACAAGAAGAAAATAAATTTTGAGGTAAGGTAAAGTTTACAAAAGTTGAAAAGGTTTATGGCTCATTTACGCTCTTTATTTGGGTGTGTAAATCAAAATAATTCCCCCAACAATTATATCATGTAATTCAAATTCAACACTTCCTCCATGAAACTAAAGGTAACCAAAAAATTCCCTTTCAAATTCATTGAAGGTAGGCACACTGAAGATTCATTCAAAAATACTCATCACAGAAAAAGCTGATCTTTAAACACAGAAGTACAGCTCCAACAATTAAATCGAGAAAGTCAAACCAAAACACATTAAAAACATAGAACCCAGAGGTGCTATGTAGTCAAGAAAATTGACATAGGAAGGACAAGTTAAAAGTTCTGAAGATTCAAGTACCTTAAGATTTCTAACTTGATGAGGGCATCCAGCAGGTATAAATACAGCCTCTCCAAGATTTTGCACAAAAGTCCAAGGTTCAACTCCTATATAAATTTAATAATATAGCAAATTAAGAAATATAATGGAAAAGGAACTAGCCAGTAAAGTCTGAAACAAACCAAATTCCTCCTTGAGCTTTTCTTTATGATAGGAGTTCAAGTACATGCTCTGATCATGAATCGGGTGAACAACCTAGAATAAGAAAATCAAATAGTAATATCTGGGATTAGCCAATAAAATTTCATTACTAAAAAGTGGAAATCACAACCATTAAGAACTAGAGTGCCTTGTATTAGTATAAAGAATGTTTCTTCATTGAAACAAAAGATCAAATAAATCTTGTAACAAACCTACTTGACTACCTGAGTTTCCATATCTTACAAAATCACCAAAATGCATGTAAATGTTAAATTTAAATGCATATCTCCACCAGGGATTGCACATTTCCAAACACATAATAAGGTGTTAGTTCTGGGGTTTTTTACACTTTTAAGTCCATCTAGGTAACAAGTAGAAAAGGATAGAAATTTTTGTAAGGTAGAATGCATTAGAATCAACAAAGAACATTATTAAGTACAAGAGCAATACTCAATGCATGATCAGACAAATAAGTATTAAATGCCAGGCTATCAAATAAGAACTGCTAAAATTACAGACAATTGTTAGGCTCACACCAAAATGCACCAAAATTAGTAGGGTATTGAACTAATTTAATAAATGTTACATTTTGAAATCCATCTTGAAATAATCCTCATATAACCGCAAATATGGGTACATATGAGATTGTATATGCCATACATATGTATGACATTTACTACTTAGTCATATGTAACATATTTTAATACACCTATTGAAAACTTATAAAGGCAGGTCATTATCTCACAAAATCAATCACAATTTACTATTTTGGAAAAATTGATGTTTAATATTTTAGTATTTTCATTACACTTAAAAGTAAAAGATTTATAACCTATTTACTTGTATTCGATGCCAACACATTTAAATATGTTTGCTATATACTATTTGTACGAGTTGGAATTACAATTCTTTTATGACGAAGTATCAAACAATAATGCTCCAATCATAATTCATTGATTGATCTTACTCGTAGATGACAAAACGATAGTATGATATAAAGTTCTAAAATAGTTGCATGTTTAATATACCATTTGAGTAATGATAAAGAAGACATGAGAATGTCAAAATGTTTCAATCAAAGGTGCTCCTACCTAATGCACCTAACCGATATTACAAAACTAGGGGATGGTCTTGCACCTCAAACTTACCTAGGGTGGTCACCTTACATCATGCACACTTTGAGCATCATGCAAGGATAGGTGAGCCTAAACTTTTAAGACAATATTAGGCTGGGTTAGTGTAGACACTAATATAGGCATCTAAAATACTGGAAAGCACATAGGAAAAAATAACCCCTCCCCCTAGTTCAGTACTAGTTCAGAGGTGACCATGGGTCTCAAAAATAACTGAACCGTACCAACACCCGAACCAAAAGCACCATGAACCAACAAATATTTGTTGACTGTTTGACTATGTCCGAATGACACAACTCCAATACTTTTTTTCAATCGAACCATACCAAACCGCAGAATAAAAATCAGAACTTAATAGATACGATTTCAAGGAAGTGACTATATACAAATTTGAATGTATCATCTAATAATTTTGTATATATTGTGACATTGAATTAGTTAAAATTTGATTGAAGTTTAATACTATTTAATATTACTATAATTTTAAGATTTTATTAAAGAAATTTATAATTAGTAGTAGAGTAAAATATTTATATTGAATAAGTTTGGCTGACTCATAAAATCTATTAACTACAAGGATATTAATCAAATAATTAATTTAGAACTTATGTAAAGTAATGCATAAAATGTTTAAATTCAAGCTTATATTTACCTTATCTAGTTTTATTATAAAGTCCTGATTACTTTCTTTTTAAAACATGAATTTCCTAATGGTCGAACCAATTCATTTTCTAATGGTCAATCATGTGGTGTAGAAAAAAACTTTGAAGAAGAAAATTTATAGATAAAATTGAATGTAATGCTACTGCTTTTTAGAAGAGACGACTACTTTCGTAACTTGTCAAGTTTATTATTTTAGTTTAGAACTTGTTTCGAAATTCAAGTTTAATAATGTTGTACAATTTATTTATTATTTATTATTATTAGTTTTCCTTTGCAACTTGTTTGAAATTGAAAATTTCTGATCCGCTCCGTTTACGCACGAATCTTCAAACGAACTGAACAGATTTTATGGTTCAGCTCTGGAGATATCTGTTTGGAACCCTGTTTGGAAATCTCAATAAACCTCTAAACTTCGATTCGGTTCCGAACGTTTCCTGATCTCCAAACCGCACCGTGCTCACCCCTACTCGAAAGTAAGAAAGAAGAAGATAACATCATTTTCTTCTAAACTAACTAAATGCAAATGTTGCAAAAATCACTAGCAATGGTCAGCAGCCGCCTAGTGCCTAGACATCACCTAGACACCAATACAATATTTTTTAATTGATGAATTAAAATAGGTTAATATTGTTCGTCGGAAGTTAACATGTATAGCCCAAACTAAAAACTTCAAAGCCCATTAAGGCACTCCATTTTCTTGCAGATCTCTCACCTCCCCCTCTCTCTTTCTTTTTGCAAAACACTCTTTCTCTTTAAGATCTCTCCTCTCAAGACAATGTATATGGACAGGCAATGCTTGAGGAGTGGTTGTTGGCTTGTTGACCGCGAATAGTCAAATGTGGTGAAATGACGGCGGCGCCACATCGAAGTAGTCCAATTTTGGTAGTTCTTTTGGTCGAATTTGATTGCATTCTAGTCAACATCATCCCATTAAGGCGGCCCAACACCTAACATGACCGGTTAGGTCGAAGTCAAAGTAGAGACTGGCCATCTAGCGCCTTTGAGGGAAATTTTTGCATCACTATTAAAGGCAGGAGGGAAAAGTCTCCATTAGAACTTAAATCAAGTCAACCAATTAATTCGTAAAAAGAGACCCAAGTTGGAGGTATTATTTTTGAGGAATGAACGAGTACACAATATTTTGTGTTTGACATAGGTGTATTGAGAGTTATTACATCGTACATATGCTTAGCATTGCTCGAGCAAGTGCTTTAATTGCATCTAGAGCCTTAAGTGAGCATAGCACTTCTGATAACTTAAAAAAAAAAAAAAGATTAGATTATGTACAAGCAAATTAAATTTACCTACAAAGGAAAGCAAAACTTTGATTAAGTTCTAGAGTAGATGTCTCTTGCTAATCGTTACAAATGGCATTCGATCAATCAACAAGTTAAACTGCCTTACTCCAAATATAGTTAGGCCCATGCATAGAACATGAGATATCTAGCGATTTCTAGAAAATGTTGGCTTAGGTATCATTATAAATTGATCGAATTTACACTTATGTCAACATTTTTATTCTTAAAGATGACCATGTTGCATCCTACAAGCACCAATCATTTTTCCGATTATCAGATCCTAGAATTCATAATGAGGATTCAAAAGATTGCACCAAATTAGACCCTTTAGGCTTTGTTGGGACTGGGATTTAGATGGATTTAGTGAGTTTGGATTTGAGATTTAAGTGGATTTTTGAAAAAGTTGGATTTTGATAAAAAAAAATTTCTTTGGATTTTATAGGATAGGATTATAGTTAAGAAGTCACTGTCACAATGGGAAATATAGAAAAAGTAGATGTTATATTATTTTAGTTTGAAAAGGTAGATGTTGTAGTTGGCAATTGTAAAAGGTACAAAAGTAGGGTAGAGTTATGGGATTTTTGAGATCCCATAACAAACATGGATTGGGATTTGGCCCATCCCAAATCCGGATGGGCTAATCCTAATCCAAAGAGCGGATTTGGGCTAATCCTAATCCAAAGAAAGCCTAGTATATTTGACGATAAAGCAAGTTTAGGAACATGTAGGACTATCTGAAGTTTAATATTTTCAAAGATGAGAATTAAGCCTTCCAATTAAGACATTCTCCTTACACTATTGCATTTACTGTATCTCAAGTTAGAACTAAACCTCAGTGAAAGACTGATATGCAGGAAGAATATACAGACCTTCTCAGGAATCACTTTTGGGACATAGTACCATATCCTGACAGCAACAAATGGATTTAAAGAGTTAAGCATAAAGCAAACACTACAATGGATAGATACAAACTCAGACTTGTCGCACGGGGTTTTCAACAGAATACAATATAGGTGTAGATTATTTTGATATTTTTAACTGTTATTAAGCAGCTAACCATTAGAATCATGTTTACTTAGTTATGCCAAAACGGCGGCAAATACATCAAGTAGATATAGACAATGCATTCCTAAATGGAGATCTCAAAGAGGCAGCTTAATGGCTTATAGGGTACAGCAAAAGAAATATTTAGATTCTACTGAACCAAATCATGTTTGCAAGTTAGTTAAAGCACTCTATAGCCTGAAACAGGCTCCCTGGTATGGAAAAGCTAAAAAATTTCTTGATTTTTTCGGGCCTTTCCTCACTGTCTGATCATCTTTATTCTATCATCTCCATGCTGGTAAACTAATATTGGTTCTAGCATACGTAGATAATATTCTAATCATAGGGGATGATCCATGAATGATTTCTACATTGATCAAAGATCTTTTCAGCATTTCTCACTGAAAATATTGGTGAGATCAGTTATTTTCTTGGCTTGGAAGCACATAAAAGAAGCAATAATAAGTTTCTAATCCAAGAAGCAAACTTTGTTTGGTTATAATTTTCACATGTTTGCTCGTACCTGCTCCACCGGACAACCATTGATATTCCTGAACTCTTTATGGTGTTTGCGTAGATATTCCTCAAGCTTTGGAACGTCTTGCCTTCGAAAAATGTCCCAAACTGCACCACCATGTATTGTATCTGGTGGAGGTGCACGTCATACAAAATCAGCCTGACTAGTGAGAACTGAACCCCCACTGCCACCCCACCATAAGTGCACATGATTCTTCGAGCATACAAGGTTGGAAGTAAAATTACCTTTTGACATAGAATGCTCTACTCCATCTTCAACAGCAGCAGATGACGTGAAGACTGAAGCCTCCGAGTTAAGGCAGACATTAGATTCCTGTATAGTTATTTCCCTCTCTTTCTGATCAGCACTGACTTCATAGAAAAGTTCTTTCTGGTCTAATTCAGTGTGAATTTTCTTTAATTTCGCAATTTTCGAGAGTTGGTCTGACGTAGGAACAACTTCTACAGTGTGCATCAAAACGTTCACCTGATAATCCGACATTATTATTAAATTATCTCAAATGCAAGTTATAAGATAACTGTGTAAATTGAGAAGTACAGAATTCAACAATCTCAAGAGCCCCATATCCAGACAAAAATAAAATTAGTATAAATGATGAGGCATAAAGAGTTGTAGCTAACAGTGAATCAGAGATCATGAATTCTACTGAAAACTGACCCTCACAGTTAATTATTCAAGATAATACTATTCTGGTGAAAATTTAATAAACTGGAAGATCCATCGATTGGTGAGGATGTTGCTGAAAATATTTATCTTTCATCTTGTTTACAGAAGACACAAGATTTATGGATGGATTTACCATCACAGATCAAATATATATTTACAAAAAGGAATCTTAAAGAATAGCTAAGATGTTTTCTAAGGGATAAGAATCACAGTAGAGCAAGAAATAACTCTAGGATACAAACTAATTTTGAATGTCAAGACAAATAATACTCTATTTAGTAATTCATATTTGGCCACATGCCAGCAATATTGAAGCGATCAGCCTAGTCTTCTTCACTGAATCAACTTAATTGATGCCCACCAAAGAAGACCTAAATCACTTACACAAGGTAGTTATACAACTTGTACATTAGCGGAACTGAAGATGCACGATTTCATGCAGTTACCATATACTTTTTTAGAAATTGAATTGACAACAATTGTGCACATTCGTGCAATGCCCTATATGTCACTTCAAATAATACCAATAGCAATACTCAATATTGATTACTCTTACCGCATCAGAAATATCGCAGTGAAGCTTCGTTACAGAATCTCCCCTTCCAAGCTCTTCCAAAAATCCATAAGCTATATATGTTTTAGGCCCAAGGTCTGGTTTCAGCATTTCAGCAGAAAATTTTGTAGCCAAATTTAGAACTCCTGAGCGTAGGTGTGTGTATTCTTTATAGGGCAAGGCACTAAGAAACTCAGCACCATGGCGTGGCAGTCGCTTCTCAAAAAGGGTGGATGGAGGCCAATCCTTCAATTTAAGCATCTCAGGCCAGGAATTTCGATGAGAGCGACCTTCATTGTATCCCTTAAAGAATTGATGAATATTAATATCCACCTACAAATTCACATTGAAATGAACAAAAAATGTTCAGTCTACCTGATGAGACATTATAATCTTCAAACTTTACCAACACTATCAAAGCTTATTAACAATTAGTAATTCAATTACAAACTCTTTGTTATGATGATAAAGTTTATCAATGATTCACTATAATGACCAAATATTTTGACAGCAAAAGGCATATATCCATAAAAACATCAACAGAAAACATATTAACTAATAAATTTTCAGCTACGAAAGTACCAGACATTGGAAGAGATTTAAGGGAAATAGTACCATTTCGTCCAAAAGAAAAGGCTGATTACCTAAAGGCCAAATCTAGAATGCATTTTAGGAAGAGTGCCAAACCACAAAATAATAAAATGCTTTTAAGTTTTTGCAAAGAAATTATAGTATATAACATTCACAGCATTCTTCACTGGTGAGTGTAATCTTTGAGAAACAACCATATGCTACAAGTATGTAAGCCGGCAGCATCATCCAATGAATAACTTGTTCACATAACTACAATATAATCTACAGTGTTAGCTGATTCTTCTGTAATAACTCATGGTTTTCATCTGCCACATCTTGTTATATACTATGCATGATCAACTTCATTGCAGGAAAGTATTATTCTAGTATTAAACTCTCCCATTATAGTATACTCATCTTAAAGCCACAACCAATATTATGGATTCTTTAATTCAAAGATATGGCTTACGTGAGCTTTTATTCTCTAATATACTCATCTTAAAGGTGCAAGAAAAGTAAGCATCATCAATCTTAATCAGGCCATTTGGAAAATATTATCCAGACAATAGATTTGAGGATAAACTGAAAGTTCCATCTAAAACTGCTTACCTCACATGAGTCAAGGCAATCTACTGCTGTCACCATCAAGTCAGAGGAACCCTTTTTAACTAAAATCTCACGGACTGCACGCCACATTACCATCGGATCCCAACTCAATCCAGATGTAAGTTTGAGAACATCGCGTACAATAATTGGTTCTCCCATGATCCAATGTCTCTGAAAGTGCTCCAGTTCCCCTGGCTGAATGTCACTTGCCAAAGGAGTATACAAGTAATTGTCACCAGAATTTCTTCGATCAGCACACTTCCGCAGATGCCGCTCCTCAACAAGAACACCCTCATTGAATCCCAAACAAGAACATCGACTGGAATTTTGAGATACATCAGCAAGTCCACATGAAACAACAGAATTTTCTACCTTCTCCTCCAAATCTGACACCCAACTATCACCCAAAATACACTTGAGCTCCAGCTTTCCCTGTCCACACCCACCTCTTTCCTCATGCGGGCAAGGAATCTCGCCAGACTCCATTGCTTTCCACTCGGGCAATGGCACCTGGTCCGTCCTAGAAATTGACTCACTGCAGGGTAATGAATCTGCTCCATTTTTTGGTTTCATTTCACCATGTAAATCTTTATTTCCTATGTCATTATACTGGATTACTACCTCTTTGTCACATCCTTCCAGACATCCTTTTCGAATCTCCCTACAGCATGTCAAGCAGAGATCATACGAACATTTTGGGCAGCTCCTATGAAAATCAACAATAGAGGTCCTGCAATTATTGCTGCTCAAGAAATTGTTAAATCTTTAAAGCAATGACAATAATAGATTTGAAATAATTAGCACACGTAAGAAGCTTACCAATAGATACGCTCATCTGGTAACCAGTCAATTTGATCTATCTTAACTTCTGATAGCAATAATCCTGCATGTATGGTAATAATGTTGATGAGTTAACAACAGAGTAATAATTACTGTCCTAAAATGACAGACACTAAGGGAGCCAAACCCGACTCTCAGCAGAGAATTTTTCACCAACCAAATAAGATGACAATATAATAATCCTGTCCGAAAAAACCTGTTTGCCATGAGACCTCACTTAATTATATTACTTTTTTTAAGTCAATAATTCAAACTCAATAAAATACATGGATCTGAGTATATCACTATCTAACTAGTTAATTAATCTCATAACATGAGGACAAAATAAATTATGTCAGACACCAGATTTCTTTGTCCATCTACTACTATTTCACCTGTTTACTCTATGAGGCATGTTTTGCCAATACTATTAATAAATTTCTATGAAGCAAAAAATCCAAAGTAATTATTACCATAGTTGTTCAATAAAATTACAACTATCATTACACATATGCAGGAACATTTTTCTTGAGACTGAATGAAATGCAGAACTTCTTCGTATCGAAGGTCAATAATAGTTCTGATTTCCATGGAATTACAGAGCATGCATTAAGTAAAATACCCACGAAATTACCCCTAATGTTGGCTTCCATATCTTTCTCCATTTTCTGGTCCTGACTGAATTGTTTGAGGAAAGGCAATAGGAAACTAATGAGATACTTATTTAACTCTATCTTTACTCTATCATCTTGTGGATCTCCACAGTATACAGTCTGCAATAACCATCAGAAAATTGTTATGGGAAAGAATATGAAAAAATAAAGAACTAGCAAATAGAAGGAAGACCAAGAATTGAACCTCAGGTAGATCAACTTTACGTAAACAAGCTTTACAGTTGCAATTTCTACGACAACATGGGCATGACTCTGCTATAGCTTCCTTTGATAGTTCAGGATACCTATAAAGAGCACACAGAAAAAATCTGAGTAATGCCTACAAAACCATGTTGAGAAGTTTGAACACATCCCCACCAGTAGCTAAATATTCAAGCACAGTCACCACCAATTCATTGTTCAGCAAACAAAAATCACTTTGTAATCTCCCAAAAGGTGTAACTGTGAGCCATAGTTTAATTTTTACACAGAAAAGAATGATAATCTCATTTTCTGATACAAGGAATATCTAGCCTCAATGATCGGAAAGAGCAACTCTATGTTGTATCCGTACACACACACACACAAGAAGAAAAAGGAAAAAGGTTAAAGAACATAAAATCAATAAGAAGCAATCAAACATAGAAAAAGGTGTTTACTTTGCATTCGTTCGACATAGGGACTGGTTATGCTATCACTGAACAAACCATTATTAACTTATTATGAAATATATACTAAAAACATGAGTTTCATCATCATTGGTATATTGACATAGCTATAAGAAAATGTACCATGTTTCCACACAAGAGAAACAGTAGCGTTTGCGGCTGCATTGGCTGCACCTCACAACTTGCCTATCGCTCTTCATGCATTGATGGCACATCTGGAATGGATCCTCAGGATTCTGTTCATTTTAAAGATTAATAATAATTCATTTTTTGAACTACAGAACTTAAAAACAGTTTTAAAAGAGTAAAGAATACAAACATACATCACTCTTATACTTGCTCTTTCTTTTTCCCTTTCTTAACTTCGAGCCATCATCAGAATCTTGTTCATCTCTCGTCATATCGAACGTCTCCATCTCTTGTTTTTTCCGACTTTTGCTCTTCATCATTTTCGAAACCAACCAATCGTCGAGACTTTTATCAGATGCCTTACCTCCTGTATTCTCCATTACCACACAATCATTTTCTTCCTTCGCAGTTTTATTGGTTGGCAATGAGATCTTCCTATTCTCCTCTTTACACGATCTCTTTTCCTTTTCCGTTTTACGCCTCTTCTCTACTCGAACCCCAATTTCATCATCTTTTTTCACTCTCATCCCCTTCCTCCGCAACTCAACATTCTTTTTCTTCAATCTATCATAAAATTTCCCAATATTATCCGAATCCTCCTCTCTAATATCCTCTTCCTCACTTAAGCCCTCCGATTCCAATTCGATCTCCTTTGCAGCTCCTCCTCCTTCTACCAACTTCGGCCTCTTTTCCTCAATCACATCATCCCCACTCGCAACACTCCATTCCACCACTCGCGTTTTCGTCCTTAACCCCTTCGATTTCCCCACCTTCGGCACCACACCAACATTTTCGATTCCCTGATCACCATCATCATCATCCACATTCTCACCACCTCTCTCTGCCGCCTTCTCCAGAATCACCTGCTCCTCAGCCGACGAATAACTCTCCTTATTTTCACGCTTTCGACGGATTCCGCTAGAAGAGAGGTTTCTCGAAACCGTTGGAGCATCGGCGGAAGCAGAAGACGTGCGCTTGGGTTTGGGCAAATGCTTCTCACAGTAAAGCTTGTCGTCGATCCTCCGGTGGCGACACCGCCACTTATTGCCGTCGTTTCGCCGGCAACGGAGGCTGTTCGGCGGCGTGTCCTCTCGCGCTGTGGTCATGACACGTACTTTCCTCGGTGGCACGTTTTGGTGTGTACACACGGAGGTTTTAGCTTTTAGAGGGAAAAAAGCAAAGGGTTAATAATATAATAAGTTTATAATGTATCTGAAAGGATTTTAGAGTGGGGGGTTTTATAACATTTTACTAGCGGCTAGTTTTCCGAATTCCCGCTCATGGGAGCAAATGAGAACAGTTTCAATTCAACACAGGTGGGCTATAGACACCCCAGTCTCTGCTAAACACACCCCATAATGAAAAAAAATTTAGTACCTCATTTTTAAATTAAAAAAATACTTATTTCTTAACTTATATATCTTCTTTCAAAAAAGTCTCAAATCCTAAGTTAAAAAAAAAAAACTAACAAACCTTAATTTGTGAAGAAAATAATCACAATAATGAATGAACAATATATTTGGAATGTATAATTCAAGTTTTTCATATATATTTATAGTTTTATGTAGTGTAATTAAATATATCGAAAATAGAGATGTTGAGTCAAAAAAAATTGACTGAAAATATGTTTTCAACCTATCCAGGTCGAACGATCTTTTAGATGTTCAATCACTTTCAACCTGCACTTTGTTTGAATTTCAATAGTTGAAATTTTATTTTTTAGTTCGACCCCTGGTGGTTGAACAAATTGTTATGTGTTCAATCATTTTTAAGGTCGAATGGAAGATAGAAAAACTTCGATTCAGCTTTTTTAGAACATATTCATACAAATTTTATCAATTTAGTTTAAAAAATACATAAAACAACTATTTATGATGGATGGACATGATTTCTTCATCAACAATTTAAAAAAAAAAAAAAAAAGGGGAGATGGGGCTGTGAGTTCGAGCAGAAGAGAGAGGGAGGGGAGGGGGAATTTTTTTTATCGTTATTGTAAATGATACGATTGTAATATAGTGTGGTGTGTTTAGAAGTTTTATGATTTAATTTTATTTAATGCGGGTGTGTTTAGAAAATAAAGTGTGTTTAATAAGTGGTGGGATGTGTGTAGCCCACCCTTGAACAAATTTAGCTCATGTATAAGAACTCTCAATATGGGTTGGTGGGACGCAGCGACTTACAATCCACTATAATTCACTATTTGGTAGGGTGGGTGTTGGTGAAGCAAGTCTACATTGTAATGGTCAGTCAAAATCTCAATTCAGCCCAACCCATCAATGGACTGCGAGTTAGGCGTTCAATCTGTCAAACTTTCTATTATACTCTTATTTATACTTGACGACTAAACAAAAAACCACCAACATTTATATATTCTTACATAAGTTTTTAACATTTATTAAAGGCGTTTTAGGGGAATTAACTATACAAATAAAGAAAGTTCTATAATTTGGGACGAATAGAATATTGGATTATATTTGTGGGGCGGAGAAAGTAAATAGATGTTAGCTATTGAGGCGAGTGAGATCGTGAGTTTATAACATTTTAATTACAAGTGGCTAGTTTTCCCGATTCCTGCTCATGGGATGAAATGAGAGAGAGTTGTTACACAGTTGCATTGTAAGCTAATTCCTACAATATGAGGAATCTTACAAGTGATTTCCGATAAAAATGTAAAGATTTTATTAGAAGAACAATTATTCTACAACATCTTATTAAATATTAAAAAAAAAAAAACAATATCAAAGTAAGTTTTTTAAGTTCAAAGTTAGCCAATAGAGACAAACTGAAATCTCAAACACTTTCGAGTGACTCAATCAGCAATACCTATACTGACACCATCCAACATTGCAACATTACAACACCCTACATAGAAAGTATTGGTCCACGGTTTTACTTGATAACTTGCGTTACTTGATGCATTTTGGGGCTTGATTTCATATCATTTTGTGTTAAAAAACATGCATTCGTGATATTTTACATATATTTTATTATCTTTTTAAGATTTCACGTAGTTTCTTGATTTGAGAGGAATTTGATAGATTTTAGCACAAAGTGAGCTCAATCGATTGAAAAGCCAAATTGGAGTCGAGATACAAAGTCGAAAATGCACAATTTTGGGAGAAATATTATATCTCGAACTCTAGAAGTTCAAATTCGATAATTATTACTCCCTCCGTCCCAGCTCAACTTCCCTACTTGCCATTTTGGTTTGTCCCAACTCAACTTATCAGCCCATAAATGACAAATTTTTTTTACCTTAATATCCCTATATTTCAACATTATTACAACAATGCCATCAAAAAGTGCATATCCACTTGATTTGATGTGCATATTATTACAAAAATGTCATCAAAAAGTGCATATTCACTTGAGTCAACTGCATTTTCTTAATTTCGGTGCCCGGTCAACGTAGGCAAGTTGAGCCGGGACGGAGGTAGTATCTTTTTGAAAAGCTAAAAAGACGTTCAAGAACTTCCATGTTCAACACTTTTCCTAATTTTGCCTCCAAAAGAGCAATAAATTGCAAGAAGGCGGAAGTTGTGCAAAATCGTCCAGTTTTTTGTCTTGATAGGGTTTGAGTATTTTGGGCACATCCTGGTGTGGGGAATTGATATCGGGCTGAAATTAATGGCATTGGATAGCCAATTTCAAGGACTACAACAATTCGGCCTACAAAAGTCTCAAAACACGTCTCAAAGTTGATATTTGTGTCCACCCGGGCCAACTCGGGTTGGAAGTGGTCGGGTCGTGAGTGTCCTACTCGAATTGAACTCTTTTTCAACTAGGACTCTTATCCAAATCCGATTTTGACTTTTCTAACCCTAAATAGGGACTGGAGGAGTCATGGGAAGGAGAGGAGCACTCATATACACGAATTACATCTAGAGAACAAACAGGAAACCAAGAAATTAAAGATTCAAGATCAAAGAGGAAACATCCAAACACGAACTCACTAAATTTTTCTTTGATTTTATTTCTAATTTTTATCATGTCGTCTTGTAATTTATTTTGCATTAAGAACATAATTATTGGCTAGGGATCTCGTGATCTTAGGGCACGAGAGTAGTTCTATAGATATTTTATTGAATTTCTAATTTTAATCTTTCCTCTAAATCCATTATATTTTTACTCATGCTTCTTCGTGCTTATTCCATATATGAATTCTGGCCAAATTTATGCATACTTTAATTAATTATATTGAGATCGAGAGAAGATATCTAATTATAGATTCGAGAACGCATGACTCGGTTAATTGCTAGATCGAGAGATTGGTAATAATTGGAGTGAGAATACAATTTTAGGAGCTTTTGGGAGTTAGTTATTAACTACGAAGTAGAGATACAAACATTAATAATCAATCTACGAGTTAAGTTGCTCGAGAGAGAGATGTTAATCTATAATCGTGATTGCTCACATAAGATAATTGGATTTGAGTTTGATTTTGCTAGATTAATAAACTTGATTGAAGTAGAATGAAATCGTAGCCTTAGAATCCTTGTTTGAATATTGATATTTCTTGATACTTGTTTGTTTGATTTTTGATTTCGTTGATTTGTGTTAGATTTAGGTTAATTAAAAACAATTCTCTCAATTCGGTCACCAAGATAAAGTTAGGTAAATTAATTAGGTAATTAATATTGTCCTAATTCGCTAGTCTCTGTGGGATCAACTTTGCTCATCTTATCTATAGTTGACACCGTACACTTGCGGTTAAATAAGCTAAAAATATGTTTCGAACAATATTACAACATTGTATCATGCAATAGAGTAACGTCTGACAATATTTTTCTATCACCAAAAGGTAATTTTGTCTCTCTTCAACAAACAAATTACCATTATAAATAGATGAGTGCACTATAAGTTGAACAATTGTAGAGGGAAGCAATCCTAAAATTTGAAAGAACTCTTAAAATCTTTAGTTTAAAAGTGCATGTAAAGTCACTCATACCCACCTATGCAAGTCCATATTCGAAGGATGGATTTTCAAGTTTAGAGGTTATTTCACAATTGAATAAAACTATTTTTCATCTTAAATTTATCCGTGATGTTTTAATATAAGTCTTTAGTTTAAAAACTAGGTTTATAGCTAAAAATTATAAAACTTTGATATGACCATATTACTAGATTTATAGCTAAAAATTATAAACTAGTGTTGTAAATTGTAATTTCAAGTAATTTAACAGTCATGTTACCTTAACTATTATGGACATATTAATATGTTATCACTGCTAATGTGTCAAATATCTAGTATATTCATTAATTTCACTTTTCATATAATTAGGGGATGAGACCATTACACATTATTGGTGGATATATTAAGAGTAGCCAACGGGGGCATTTTAACATTTTCGAGTAATTATGAGTTGTGATGTAAAAACCAATTATCTTCAGCTTCTAACAAACAAAATTCACGTTATTTGAAGTGTTGACGTCAGATTTTGTAGAGTACAAAATTCTAGCCAAACACCAGAAAATACCGATCCGATCCAAAGAAATCGAATCGACAAATTATGAATAAAATCAGAGAAAGAATGGCCCGGTGCCTACTCGGGTAAATTTGCTAGGCTTGTTCTGGTAGGTCAGTGTTGGCCGGCCAAAACGTTTATATTATCTGAGTTGAGAGAAAAGAACTCTCTAATTACTTGAATACAATGATTTCCGAACCCCTTTTTACGAGGTTTTTAGCCTTATTTATAGACTAATACTAAGATACACTACTTGAACAATAAGAAATAAATCCCTAAGATTTAGGGTTTAAATGAGGAAAAATCGGGCAAGATTCTATCTAAATCGGATAAAATCTGATCTTGATTTGTTTCCTTTCTTGAAGAACTTCTCTCGGAATAGACTAAATTTCTTCTGCTCTTCTTATGTGGGACTCCTGGTCATCCGAGCTCCAATCCCAGTCGACACGGTTCTGATCGGACAAGCTAGATATGAGCTCGGCTCGGTGACCATGTCTGACGTTGTGATCCAGAGTGGGTGACCGACCAATCTGGTCGGATCGGACCTCTCCGGCTTGGTCAGCTGATTGGCTCTCCATTCTGCCTCCGGCTCACCGTATATTTAAAATTGGTTCAGGTCTGCCAAGCGGGGTACAACATTAGCTCCTTAGGCCGTGGTCAGAACTTATTCTGGGCGAGGCCTAAATCCGTTCAACCTCGTGAGACCGACCAGAACCCTAAATGCTACACACTTATGGGTTGCGCTGAGTGCCAGATACCGACATCTAGCGCCACGTGTCACCATCTCGGAGATCGGAAGTCGAAACGACGTGGTGATCTCCTATAAATACGCGAGAGGCAAACTCTTTTCTCCACTCTCACCCTCTACGATCTCTTAACTCTCGCATTTTCTAGTTTTTCCTCCGAGCTGAAAGTACCGAGCTGGTCTCGCCGTTCAGGATCTCCCGTCCTCCAATCATAAGGTATTTATATATTTCCAACTTTCTCTTAATTTATGGCCTCAGATTCGTCCACCGGTGGCTTGGTCCAGGATTACGATCAAGGCGTTAATCCTGCTTCCGAGCCATCGTACTCCTAGACATCCGGCTCTTCCGATTCGTCTTCATCATCCGACCCAGAAACCACTCCAGTTGAGCAAACAACCAATGTTTCTGATGATGCCCGTGCCGATCCGACCCCCTCGGCTCGGGGCTTAGGCGAAGCTGGCACATCAGGACGGGATATCGCTACCATCCCTGAGGGAATCCCTATCCATGCCGCCTCGTCCGGGCGGCTGGTCCGTCGAAGCGCTTCCAATCCTGATTCGGAGACCTTCGACTATCCATCGTTCGTAACCATTGCCGAGCTGAGCAAGTGGCGGGCTCTTTTCGATATTCCGGAAAGAGTGAAGTTCTCAGTGCCTCACCTGGCGGATCGGATGGACCAGCCGCCTGAAGGCCACGTCGTCATCAGTGTCCGAGCTCTGGAGGCCGGATTGCGTTTTCCTCTTGCCTCCACCCTGGTTGGCTATTTAGCGCAATGGGGAATCGCGCTAGGCCAGCTTCACCCCAACGGATGGTCGTCCATCATTGGCCTGGTGGTGATGTTTTGGCACTTCGGCCTCGGGGTGCCGAGCCCCCGTGAGGTGGCATGGATGTTCAGGCTGAAAACAGTCCCTGGTCTGAGAAACCATTTTTATTATTTGTCGGTGCGGAAATTCCGACCCCAATTGGTGCGATGTTTACCATCGTCAATCAAGGACTGGCGCAGCAAGTGGTTCTGGGTCGGTGGAGAGTGGACCGACTCGTCTGCTCGGGTTAACTGCCCGACCCATTTCGGGGATGCCAAGGGTATTTACAGTTTCGATTTTTCTAATTTATTAGTCCCTTCTGATCGTTAACTTCTCATTGCCCCTTCTGTAGAGACTACTTCAAAAACTGCAGATTATGGTTCTTTCCTCAGAACCGTAGGCTTATGTGTATGTATTTTCTGACCTTCATCATGACCCTGCTGATTTTGACTTAAAAATCATGAGTAAGCTGAATTGAAGTCAATGTAGTAAATCTTTGATGTAGGTGTTGTCGGCTGTAGCATTTGGTGTTGGTTTGGGATTCAAAGATGGAGTTGGGAAGGCATCTGAGTTTTTCGCTGGGTATGAGAATTGACCTTCAACTAGCACATTGGTTTCTGATCCTATGCAAGTTCTTAACACAGGCTTTAATACATTATTACTGTTTCCTTTCCGATCTTCTTTCATGGAATTGGAACCTCAGAATAGCAAATTTAAGCATCATATTTATTATTTGATTTATGCTCCAAGGGTGTCCTTCCAAATATGATATTAACATAGGGATATGTTTGATCAATATGCATGTATTGGGAGTTCTACTATATTTGATTATTAGTTTGACCATATAGAAGTTTTTCAATCGGAACATGTCATTCTCGCTTGTATAATTCTTTAATGATTGTTGAGTAGGTTTTGCTTAATTATGCATATAGAAGTAATTTTGTGTTCCTCAGTTTTTGTGTAGAATTTCCCCGTACAATGCAATATTCTATGTTTTCTGTATTTCTATTTTGCAAGCTTAATTATACATATCTTATATGTTTAGGTATCTACTGGAGCAGAGTTTATCTGTGGACGTTCTATTTTTATTTGTCCTAATATTCAAGTATTTCAGAGTGGCACTCAATTATCAGGTCTCTAAATGAACAATATCTTATGTAATGTCTTTTTCCTTGAAAATATTATTAGGTTAACTTACCCAGTTTTTATGTTGGCTTTTCCGGTGATAATCAATATGTTGACTGAAATATAGAACCGGGTGCTTTCTTATGGAATTGCTGGTGCTGTAATCTTCTGAATGTCATCAATACTTCTTGGAACAGCAACACTTCAGGTCTCTTGACAATCCTCACTTTGATGAGCATGCATGCTAAAATGTTGATGACTATATGCATGCATCATTAATTGTTTCATGTTTGTACCCTTGACATATACAAACTTTATTACATCTTGCTTTTTTTCTAATTTATGGAATTGGTTTGTCTTATTATGTTAGAAAATTGAGGCAGTTAACCTATTTCTGGCGGCGATACTCCTATACTCTTCATTTAAGGTGCCATTCCTCTCTGACTTCAAGTAACCAATAATAGTTCATACTTCATAGTTGTCATTTATGTTGCTCTCTTCCATAAAATGAATCCAAAACTCAGCTACACTTTGCATTAAAGCCTGATCATGCATATTAGTTGATGAACTTGAGTATGTACAGATAGAACATATTTTCTCTCGTGTCTTAGAAGCTCTTTACTTGGTTGTATCAAATTTTAGAATCTTTTACCATCTTTCACAGTCCTGTTTTCACCGGTTCACCATCAATGCATGAATATTAGGAAGAACCTTCTCCAAAGTTTCTTAAGTGCAAGAGCATGGTGAAAATAATAGGATTAGGATGGTCTTCTATCATACTGCCGTACAAACTTCAAGCTGAACCTTATCTGATCTCAATGACATCAAGAAGAAGCAGCAAGATGAAAAATGGCTTGGCTTATATCCACTTAATGTATATATACATTCATCTTTGATCATGCACCTCTGGTGAGCTTCTTATTAGATGCAGTTCTGAGCTTCCTGTGGACATGCCTTGAACCATTTCCAATAAAACCAGAAGAACCACCATGAATAGCACGAACATAGATCAAGTTTCTTATTATTCAATACTTTATCCATCCTATGCGGATTTGATCAGTCATGCACTTGAAGATTGCCACCCATGCACTTCCTTAAGATTCCTTTTTTATATTTAATATTTCATATTATACACGTCTTTTCTCATGCTACACTTCTTATCAATTTTCATCTAATATTTCATATTACATATAATTCTTTTCTCATGCTACCACTTCACATACATACCTTCTTATTCATTCTCATCCCTGACACAGATCTTCCTATCAATTCTCATCTAATATTTCATATTATAGACAAAATTCTTTTCTCACCCTACCATTCTCATCTAATATTTCATATTATACACAGAATTCTTTTCACACTACCATTTCACATACGGACCTTCCTATCAATTCTGGTATAATTTTTGATTTTCTTTCAATTGGTGAAATCAGAATGCAATTCCGAGACACTTTAGTTTTTCGTGAAAATCTAAGGGCAACAGAATCTTCGCTTTCGGGACGATTTTGGGGACGGAATTTTAGGTGAATTTTTGCATCTTGATATAATTTTTGATTTCCTTTCCATTGGTGAATTCAAAATGCAATTCCGAGATACTTTTGTTTTTCGTGAAAATCTCAGGTTTGCAGAATCTTAGATTTAAGGACAATACTGGCAATGAATTTTCATGTGAATATTTGCATTTTGATGTAATTTTTGATTTTCTTTCCATTGGTGCATTCAGAATACAATTTCGAGACATTTTAGTTTTTTGTGAAAATCTCATTACAGCAGAATCTTGGCTTTTGGGATGATCTGAGGGATAGATTTTCTAGTAAGTTTTTGCATTTCGTGATAATTTTTTATTTCCTTTTCATTGGTGCTTTTAGATCCCAATTCTAAGACACTTTCCTTTTTCGTGAAAATCTAAGGGCAACAAAATTTTGGCTTTCGAGACGATCTTGAGCAGAGACGGACCTACATTGAAGCCGGGGGCACTAGGCCCCCTTGAGATTTTTAAAAAAATTAATAATATTTTAGGTATTTTTATATTTTTATTCAAAAAATATGTATATTAATTAATTTTACTTGCATATTATCAAATTCTTGTTAAAAATATCAATTTTTAAGATTTTTAAGGTAAATTGTTCATATATCTAAATTCATTATTTATTTTTCTTCATTGAGTAATGATATTATTTTAATTTATTTGATTATCAATTGTTATAGAATATATAATGTATTCATTATTTTGGCTTAATAAAATATGAAGTGATTGTAAAGAATTATTATCATTGATTATTATTTTATGAATTGGTAGCTTTGAGTTAGCATTGTTGATAAGTTAGATGTTGATTTATAGTTTGTATAATAGTAATGTTAATTTAATAATATTTAATAATTCTAATTTTATCTTATCTTTCATAAATAATGAAAAAGTATTATAGAAAAATATCAGTACTAATATTAAAAAGTGTTTCAAAATGAACAACATTCAAAATTCACTTTTGAATTCAATGAACGATATACTATTGAATAATTATTTAATAATACATCAGAAAATGATGTATTTGGAAATGTTAGCAACAAAGGTATCTTGCAATGATTTCAAAATAGGAAAAAATACAACATAAATATTGTAATGGTTTTTTTATTTTTATTTGTCATGTTGAATTGTTATAAAGATGTTGTTTTTAGATGTTATTTTATAATGTGATACACTATCATAATTTTATGATTTTATTCTTAAAACTATTGTTATTCTTTTATTAGTTGGGCCCCCTCGATAAAAATCTTGGGTCCGTCACTAATCTTGAGGATGAATTTTCAGGTGAACTTTTGCATTTTGAGATAAGTTTTTTATTTCCTTTCCAATTGGTACTTTCCGAATGCAATTCCGAAACACTTTAGTTTTTCGTGAAAATTTCAAGTCTGTATAATCTAGGCTTTCGGGACGATCTTTTGGACAGATTTTCAGGTGAATTTTTGCATTTTGAGATAATTTTTGATTTTCAATCCATTGGTGCTTTCAGAATGCAATTCCGAGAAACTTTAGTTTTTTTGGTGAAAATCTCTGAGCTGCAAAATCTTGGCTTTCGGGACGATCGTGTGGACAAATTTTCAAGTGATTTTTGCATTCTGATATAATTTTTGATTTTCTTTCCATTGGTGCATTCAAAATACAATTTCGAGACATTTTAGTTTTTGGTGAAAATCTCAGGACAGTAGAAATCTTGGCTTTTGGGATGATCCGAGGGACGAATTTTCTGGTGAATATTTGTATTTCGTGATAATTTTTTATTTCCTTTTCGTTGATGCTTTTAGAACGCAATTTCAAGATACTTTCGTTTTTCGTGAAAATCTAAGGTAACAGAATCTTGACTTTCGAGACAATCCTAGAGACGGATTTTCAGTTAAATTTTTGCATTTTGAGATGATTTTTGATTTTCTTTCCATTGGTGTTTTCAAAATGTAATTTTGAGACACTTTAGTTTTCCGTGAAAATATTAGGTTTGTATAATCTTGGCTTTCAGGACGATCCCTGTGGATGGATTTTCGGGTGATTTTTTGCATACTGAGATAATTTTTTATTTCCTTTCCGTTGGTGCATTTAGAATGCAATTCCGAGATACTTTTTTTTCCTCAAAATCTCAAGACAATATAATCTTGGCTTTAATGACGATTCTGAGGACAAATTTTCAAGTGAATTTTTGCATTTTGATATAATTTTTGATTTCCTTTCCATTGGTTCTTTCAGAATGCAATTCCGAGACACTTTAGTTTTTCGTGAAAATTTTAGGGCTGCAGAATCTTGACTTTTGGGATGATCCTGTGAATGGATTTTCAGTTGAATTTTTGTATTCTGATATAATTTTGAATTCCTTTCCATTGGTGAATTCAGAATACAATTTCGAAACACTTTAGTTTTTCATGAAAATCTTATGGAGCAGAATCTTGGCTTTCGGGACGATTTTGGGGACGGGTTTTCATATGAATCTTTACATCTTGATATAATTGTTTATTTCCTTTCCATTGGTGAATTCTGTAGTGTGTGTGTATATATATATATATATATATATATATATATATATATATAGCATGCATACTCAGTGATATAAGAAGAAATAAAGAAAAAGAAGGAAATTGGAAGCTCAGCAAAAATTGGCTAAGGCATTGAAGAAACGTAAAAGGCCAACTTATAAAAGCGCACTTCTAGTGCGCGTTTTCAAACGGTTATTTTAGTTACTCACTTAAATTGCAATTCTTGATATTTGTTTTTGCAGTTTTGGCTAGTAATCTTGCGGGGGCGATAACTTCTTCGTTACTTAACGAAATCAAGAACGGTTTTCTCCTACAATCTCTATAAAAGGCGTAGTTCAACTTATCAGAAGGGCGCGGAGTCTTTTGAGCTGTGTAGAGAGAGATATCTTACTGTAAACTCTGTATAGCTGTTTAGGGTTCTTTCTCTTCGTTTTTTGTATTGTAAACTCTTGTGTTTCGATTCAGTTTATAGTGAAAAGCTCTCAGTGGACGTAGGCATATTCAAGCCGAACCACTTAAAAGTCTTGGTGTCGATTCTTTAGTCATCTTCTCATTCTTCTTTGTTCTTGTTTGATTGGTTTGCATGCAATTGTGCATGTGATATTGAGTGTGTTCTTGATCAATCTTATGAGAAATTCAAAATGCAATTCCGAGATACTTTTGTTTTTCGTGAAAATCTCAGGTCTGCAGAATCTTGGCTTTCAGGATAATCTTGGCGACGAATTTTCATTTGAATTTTTGCATTTTGATATAATTTTTTATTTTCTTTCCATTGGTGCATTCAGAATGCAATTTCGAGACATTTTAGTCATGCAAATATTTTTAAACATTTTAGAATTATGTTTTAAGTCATGCAAATATTTTCATTATTGGTAGTTTGTCCTTTTGTTTTTCTTATATACAAGTTAAATAATTTTATAAACATACAACATTATTATCTATTATAAAGTTTTTTTAGACACAAAAACCCTATAAGACTAGTGCATGGATTATGCCGAGTCGACCCGACCTGACACACATCCCCATGCACTAGCTTGTGTCCTAAAGAGGGTGCTCACACACTTAGTCTATTTTCTACATTTTCTAGAAAAATTATGTTGAAATTCTTTTTTTAAAGTTGAAGATTACATAAAAGTATACTAAAATAACATTTAAGGTCAACACGTGAATAAAAAATAAAGGTAAAAAAAACGCTTTGATCCGGATCGACCCAATTGCGGTTACACATGAGACTGGCTCATTTTTAGAATATAGTTTATTTTTCATTGATATATCTAACAGAATCATAACCAATAAGAAAACGAGTCTGTAAAAAAGAAGAAGATAAGAAAAATTGTAATTGAATCCACTAAGATTTTGAGTGAAGAATTTTCATGAATGTTAATTTTGGAAATTTAAGGTTTCAAAATGATCTTAAATGGGGAATCACATGACAATGGTTGTATAAAGAAGAAGAAGAAGATAAGTGAAGATTAAAAAAAAAAAACAGAACAGAAAAATGACGATGGTTGTAAAAAGAAGAAGATAAGAGAAGATAAATAAAAAAACTGAAAAATAAAAATAAAAACGACGATGGCTATAAAAGGAAGAAGATACATAAAAAAACAGAAAAATAAAATAGTTATATGGCTGTAAGTTTTAAGGGTAAAATAGATAATTTAAGTTGATCTTGGCTTTAATGAGTAATATCTTGGTTGTGAGTAGAATTACCCGCTGCCTATTCGATATATGGGCTTCATACAAAAGTGCAGCCCATTCGTATGCCCAGAAAATAAAGACGAAACGGCCCACATAAATCCAAGAGTTCTGAAACATTACCACATTAACTAGAAAAGGATTTTCAACCCAAAAACAAAATAAGGCAAATTCAGAAATGGAGACAAATTCAATCCAAATCCCTTTTTATTACGGTTTCAATAAAGATGTTAAAGGTAATGAATTGCTGATGAAAATGGAAACAAGTGGTTGCTTGCCTAATAGTGTGACCTATAATGTATATATGCAGGGGTTACTTAAAAGAAATGTATTAAATCTCAACAATCTTATTACACCATCAACACAATGTGGTTGTTTATTTCAACCTAATCTAAAGAATGCCCAAATCATCACCCAAGATACCACCCTTACCCTTACAATGAATAGACCATACCCACTTTAGTCCTTCTTGACCTTCCTCAGCTTGTGCTCTGGTGTCATTCTATATATACAAGAAACATACTAACAATTTGGTACATAAATTAAGTTAAAATTTTACTATGTGAAATACACGTGTGTACATAATAGATTTTTATTAAAAAGAAAAAAAAATACAAAATCGTGTATTCGTGTGAAGTACAATATATACATAAACTTATTCAAGAAATATAATGTTACCTAATTTTTTTTCAAAATGTTAAGATAAATAACTTAATAATTTGATAATAATTTGGGTTGATATCATTAAGATAAAAACTATGCATTTAATAAATAAAAAAATCACTAGATCATTATAAAGAGAGATTAAAAAAAACGAATTGTAAATAATATTTAATATTCTTGAAAAATATGTGACGAAACTAATAGAGATATAATGTGGATGAAAAAAAAGAATCAAAACAACTTACATAAAAGTTAATAGTCCTCTCACTCACATTTTACATTTTGCAGAAATTCTACTCTTTCACACCATTTTTCTCTTCAACACACGAATAGTTTCCTTGATGAGGTTGAATCATGCTACCACCACTTTTAGAGGAATTGTTTCCAATTCTTCTTTTAATTCAAGAAGGGATTATTTTGTGAAGGAAGATGTGAAGATGGCTTGAAACTTTTCAAGGAAATGCAAGCTCGACAATTATCTCCTAATATAATGACTTTTAATATCTTGTTAGATGGCTTATGCAAAGTTCAGAATACAGTAGAAGCGTGAAGGTGTTAGTCCGGATATAGTAACATACAGTACCCTGATTGAGGGGCTGTGCAAGGATAGAAAGCTTGACATGGCTAAGAATCTTTTCTCCCAACTTCCGTCCAAAGGTTTGCAGCCAAATGTTGTTACCTATACCATCCTTATTGGTGCACTTTGTAAAGAAGGTCAAACACAAGAGGCTGAGGAATTGCTGATGAAAATGGAAGAAAGTGGTTGCTTGCCTAATATACAAGATTAAAAAAGTTAAATATTATTTATGGTTTTATGTTATATCTATAACCTAGTTTTGTATTAAATATAACAGAGTTTGATTAACTATATTATTGAATTGTGTATGTTGCATTTTTAAATGAACATAAGTAATGTTTATCTATTACTATCTCCAATTTTAAATAAAAGGTCTCCAGAAAAAAAAATAATCTTATTTGCCAGTTGTACATTGCTAACATGAGGAAATAAAATAATCGAGAATCTCGAATAACCGACCAAGCCGCTAAAGTAGATAAGTGTTATTTTGAGGTTTTTTTTAATCATAAATAATTAATATAAAAATTTGATAAATATACGTGATAATATCAATGTTTCTCCACGCAGAAATTAAACATTATTTTTTATTTTCCTTCTCCTTAATTATTTAATTATTTCTCTCCACCTTGTCCATAACAAATTGTTAATCTTTTACTTTGACCTCAACTTCACTCAAATGACAAAATAGCAAGTGATCTATGGACAGCTTTGTGATCAACAAGGTTATTTTGGTCAATTTTTCCTTATTTTGGGTAAAAAACATGTTTTCTTATTAAGTGGATATTTTTCATTTTTTGGTTTGCAAAAAGGATAAAAAGACCTATTTTCACCAACCATTTATTGTTTTCACCACACATCACCATATTGTATATCCCCACTCTCTAAATGCTCATTCTCTTTGTATCTTCCAACCTTTATTTCTCATCCATTAAAACTTGTCCAATAATAGTACATACTATCACTTTCAATATAACTAAACTTTGATGTGTGACATAGAGAGAGCTAGAGGGCCAAAAGATGATCCTAACTTTCAATCTTATAAGGGATTATTAATCCTTACTCAAATCGAAGAAATCGGTGCAAAAAGATGATTTTAGCTTTCAATCTAAGGTAATTCTTACTCAATTCAAAAAATAATAATAATAATAAATCATGTTTTCTTGTGTCTGAATTATATAACCAGAAGTGTGACATGCATGTGATAATTTAAATAATTTTTTAAAAAACGACACGACATAATCATGCTTATATTTAAGGGGCAGGGGTGTTTGTACCCAATTTACATAATGTGAAATGAAAATTACCCACTTTCTAATAAAAAAAGTTTTATACCCAAAATGAAGGTAAAGTTACCTAATTGCCCTTAACATTTCACAAATCACACAATTGCACCAAGGTGGGAAAACTGAGCACTTCGTGACGAACCTCAGCTCTTCTCTTCGTGACTTGGGTTTGAGCAAGGCGACTGCTATAGTTCACCGGCTACTGTTGAGAACACCGGCGACTGTGGAGGAGGGACACCGGCTAGGGCGACGGAGGGAGGCGGCGCGATATTGTCAGTGAGAGAGGCAGCGAGCAATTAAGCCATACTCGTTGAAGGCAGGGTGAGGCGGCTAGAGATTGACGAGGGAGGCGGCGCAACCGACACTGTTGAGCTCGGCGGCGGCGGCGGGATAGGATTTCACATCTGAGAATGACCGAAGAAGATCAAGTAAGCCCTAGATTTTTTTCTCCTAAATTCCCTCAAATTGCCATTTAAAAGTGTCGATATGTGCAAAAAAAAAACATGATTTTGAGCATTGAAGTGTTGAATTTGTTGCGATTGGATTGAATTTTTGAAGCAGGGTATAGATCACGAGGGTGGGTTATAGATCACGAGAGGGATGCTTAGTAACGATGGAATGTTAGATAACGAGGGTAGTTTTATAGATCACGAGGGGGGCTCAATAGATCACGAAGGTGGGTCTAGATCACGAGGGTAAAAAATGCTTAGTAACGATGAACTGTTAGATAACGAGGTGCAATTTATTAAATAGGGTATAAGGGCATTTAGGACTTTTTTGCCCTAAATTGGGTAAAAAACATGTTTTGTTAACAAGTGGGTATTTTTCATTTTTTTATACATGTATTGGATAAAAAGACACATTTGCACTATATTTAAACACAATCGTAAATAGTGACATATGTTACAGACATCATGAAAACCTGAAAATGGGTAAAAATCCCTCTACACATGAGATGAGATCCATTGGGACTGGATTGGAGAACATTAGAATTCATCACACGTCATTTCTGTTTGGCCATTAAATATAGTCGGTCACTATCATACTCCTTTATTTCAAATTATGGTTGACATATGTAAACTTTTTAAAATATTTTAACATTAATTATTCCTAGGTTTTACTAGATGGGTAAACATAAATTTGAACACATTTTCAATTTTTTTTTTTTAAACTTGTTAAATATGGTTAGAATTATAAAATTTTACTATGTTCATACTTCATCCTTACATTAAATGATAAAAAAAACTTATAGTTGGAACAATTTCACTGAAAGATCAATGAATTTTGTTAATAACAAAAGGTGTTAAATAAGGGCCCAGATGAATGAATTTGATGAAGATTTGATAGATGCAATGCATCATGTTTATTTTGAATAAATTTTTGATCAATTCAATCAATAGAAAAATAGTTATAACTCTGTATGAAAACAACGTCACCATAATTCGAGATATACTAAAATAGAGAGCAACTATTTTTTAATGTGGTTAATGAAGGAACATATAGAATTCCTACTCATAAGATATTTAAATGGTGGTAATATATATATAGTCCCAGATTTTTGATGATACTTGTGTCCGAGGCTTAATAATTAATATCCCACAATATTTCCAAGAATTCAGACACTCCACTATTGGTGGTAATTAGCCCATTCTGCAATTGTCCCTTGTTGGTGTATTATTTACACATTGCAGCTTATGGTGGAAGAGATGAACATATTAACTACGGTGTTTCTACGATATGACAACGAGAAAATCTACTATCCTAATTCGGTTTTGATCACAAAGCCAATCAGCAACTTCTATAGAAGCCCAGAAATGAGTGATGCACCAATGGAGACTATAATTGCACTCAAGAAAGCAATACAAATGTAAATATTTCCTAATTATGTTATTAGGGTTCATCCCTTAAATATTAATATATGGATTATGATGAGGGCAGGTACATTGAAAGCAAGCCAAAGCATTGGAACCCAAAGCATTCGGTGATAAGAGAATGTGGACAAATTGAAGATGGCATTATGTGTTCGATCAACACACAATCAACCATCAAAATTATGGAGACAGGAGTTTGAGAATAACTGAGTTGAAAAAGATTTTCGAAAATTTTAATATCATGTATCGTCTTCTTCCTCAAGACCTTCATCTCATACAACTCAACTTCATCAACCACTTGATACTCACGCTCAAACCACCATGCTTTCTGTTTATGCTCAATATGTATATTAATTATTATCTGAGAATTAATTGGACCTCTTTTATTACGGGCATTTTCACTGATTTGACAAGAATAAGTTTTTATTGTCTTTTACTTGTAAAGTTTTGTTATCTACACTAACAACTTTGCCATGGTGCTCTCTTTTTATAAATATATATGTATATATCATTAACTATTGTATTTAGATCACATATTATTTTTCTAGACTAGAAAAGAGAGAGAGTTCTTATTTATGATGTTAGAATTTTTAGTTTAAGAAAGATCTATATTATATATAAGAAAGTCTGGCCAAATTTAAAATTTAACTCAACCCTCCTATTTCTCAAACTACTCAAACTAAAAACTTGAAATAAATTTTAAAAAAAAAACTTGTCTCCTACATCTTGATCATACAAAACTTGTCTTCTACATCTTCATCATACAAAACTTGTCTTCTACATCATCTTGATCATATGAAGAAAATGTAGGAGTGTATTGAAGAAGCTGTAAATTTTTATTAAAATCAATCTGCCTATCTTCTCCTTGAGAAAGAGACATGATGAAGTTTTCCCCATCTGGTAATGCTGCTAAAGGCCTCAAATCAAGTGGAATACTAATACTCGAATTTCTTACCACCATCTTTCTACTCCAAGATTCTCCCACTCCATACTCTTCCATTCTCCATATTCCAATCTTGGACCAATCCAAGAAATCAACCACTATGATACCATTCTTCAATACTCCCAGACAAATTGTATACACTCTTTGCAGAGTTTCAGGAAGCTTCAACATCCACCGACTCCTTTCTTCACCTAAATTAAAAGCTGTCAAAAAATGAACATCTCCATGCTCCGAAATCCATATGTAATCTCCATTTAGACAAAGCCCTGTCGTCTCCAGACAGGAACTCGTCTCATCGTCCAGTCTTCTCCAACCACCGTCGATCCCAACGTCCAAAACGTGAGCTTCATCCACTCTCGTGAAGCCGTTTGAAACGACTCTCAGCAGCTTATACCTGTTCCATGATGGAATATAAGCCGCGAAAAAGAGTTCTATGTGGTCGGATGATGCTGGCTGATGTGGCAATGCCTCGTATTCTGCCAGCTCGTTGCAGCCTGTCAGAAGAGGGTTGCAACAGTAGAGTTTTTCCATCAAGCCGTAACTCTGTGAGAAGAAGAGAAACCCGTTATTGTAGGCGTCACGTAGGATTCGGTTGTCTTCATTGTTGTGGTGAGATTACCTCTGTTGGCATGTGATTCAATCAACAGAACGGAGTTGTTTTGGGTGAGAAAAAAGGATGTGAAAGGTGAATATTTGTTGTAATATTTGGTGAAGGATGGTTGGGAGAGAAGGTCGTACCATCCCTTGGATACGCATTTGCATATGGCTATTTCTTTGCATGGAAGCTTCGTCAGTATTTCCAACTATTTCTTTGCATGGAAGCTTCGTCAGTATTTCCAACAACATGTTGTTGTGTAGAAACTCCATAATGCTTCCAACTTTTCTTTGTGTTTTACATACAATATTCATATCTATTTATAATAATCTAGGGTTTCCTAATCCTTTTATAATTACAACTCTTTTTTCTATATATAATCTGGGATATATGAGATTTAACTTTCCTAATCCTCTTCAAACTACAAGTCCTTTTTTCTACATATAATCTGGAAAGAGATTTTTCCAAAGATTTTTCCAAATCCTATTCCAACTGCAATTTTTTTTTCTATAAATAATTTTTTGATGAGTTTAAGGTTTTCCAAATCCTCTTCCAACTCGAATTATTTTCTTCCGTGTATATATAAATTCCGTAATTCTTCCTAATTAATAGAATCAACTTTTTTTATTTAATGCATACCAAGGGTTGACTAGACAAATTTCTATACGGGTCCTTTTTGCGACTATTACTCTATTGGGACCTTATGATAGTCAGAATTTCTTTTGATTTGGGACAATTAATTCTATTTTATCTAGTATCATAACATCACATCACATGTGATATATATAAAATTTTAAAAATACATATGATTAATAATTTTTTTATTTTATTTTAAAATATTCATATCACACGTTATGTAGATTATAGAAATAGAAATAGTTACATTGGTGAGATATAATTTTGAAAACTGTTTACAACAAGTCTTATCTGGACTTTTGTGCGTTTTTATTTATTCTTTATGTTGCAATTTGACATTATTGTGAATGGATCAACTATTAAAGAATATGTAAAATTAATTGCTTCATTATTGCAAATGGACAATTAAAGAATCACAAAAACTTATATACACCATTTGCATGGATCTAGGATCCATGCACCACTTCTGACCCGGCCCATCACTCGCTCTGACGCGCCCGCACGCGCCTCCACGCGCCTCTAGGTCGCGGATGAAATCCGCCCAAATATGCTCCTAGGTGCCTGACCTTTATGTTATGTTAAGTATACCTTTTAGTAGTATTAGACATACCATTTAGTTATGTTAGACATACCTTTTATGTTATGTTAACTATACTTTTTAGTTGTGTTAGACATACCTTTTAGTTATATTAGTCATACCTTTAGTGTTATGTTAAGCATACCTTTTAGTAGTGTTAGACATATCTTTTACTTATGTTAGACATACCTTTTGTAAGGCTAGTTGTACTTTAGCATTTTTTTTAAACTGACATATTAATACTTTTCATACATTTTAGTTATATTAGGCATACCTTTAGTTATGTTGGTCATACCTTTTAATTATGTTCGTTGTACCTTTATATATATTACATAAATGTATGTTTATGTTGATATAAATGTATAAATAATCTCATATAAATGTATAAGTAATATCATATAAATGTAAATATCTACAACTTGTGCTAAATTAGGGTTTATTGTGCCGAAATTAGGGTTTAGGGTTTAGAGTTAAAGTATGAAATCTGGAAATAATGGTATCACTAATATAACATAAATGTATGACTAATATAATATAAAGGTATGTCTAACACAACATAAAGGTCAGGGCAAAAAAAAAAATGCGCGAAAAAAAAGAAGAAAATGTGTTGTGTCAAATAGTGGTGCACGGATTTTAAGATCCGTGCAAATGGTGTACACCAGCCCCACTCTTAAAGAATATATAAAGTAGGATTTTTATAAAATCATCTCACGTATTTAATTTTATAAAACAAGTAGACCCACAATATACATATGAGTAATTAGATTTCATCTACATATCCATAAAATCCTTTCATATGTGTTTTTATGTTTGAAGAATTATCTTTCTGATTTCAGTGATCCAATATACACCCAGAGATGCCACACTTTCTCTCTCTAACACCCTCCCCTATTATGATATTTTTTGGGTATGAAGTATACACGTAAGAAAATAATTCCAGTTAGAAGAGGATTTCCTTAAACTCATGTCAAATTATTTATAGAAAAAAAAACTTGCAGTTAGAATAGGATTTGGAAAAATCTCTTTCCAGAAGAAAAAAGGAATTAGTAGTTTGGAGAGGTAGGATTTGGAAAAATCTCTTTCTAGATTATATGTAGAAAAAAGGACTTGTAGTTTGGAGAGGATTAGGAAACCCTAAACTCTAAAACACAAAGAAAGGTAGGAAGTAGGAAGCATCATGGAGTCTCTACACAACACATAGTGTTGGAAATACTGACGAAGCTTCCATGCAAGGAAATAGCCATATGCAAGTGCGTATGGATGGTACGACCTTCTCTTCCATCCACCCTTCACCAAATATTACAACAAATATTCACCTTTTACATATTTTTTTTCTCATGCAAAACAACTCCGTTCTGTTGATTGAATCGCATGCCAACGGAGGTAATCTCACCACAACAGTGAAGACAACCGAATCATGGCGCCTACAGTGAAGACAACCGAATCCTACATGGCGCCTACAATCATCGGAAAGCAACCGGTTTCTCTTCTTCCCCCAGAGTTATGGCTTGATGAAAAACTCTACTGTTGCAACCCTCTTTTGACAAGCTGCGACAAGCTGGCAGAATACGAGGCATTGCCACGTCAGCCAGCATCATCCGACCACATAACTCTTTTTCGCAGCTTATATTCCATCATGGAACAGGTATAAGCTGTTGGGAGACATTTGGGAGACATTTCAAACGGCTTCACGAGAGTGGATGAAGCTCACGTCCATTCACAAGAGTGGATGAAAGCTCACGTTTTAGATGTTGGGATTGACGGTGGTTGGAGAAGACTGGACAATGAGATGAATTCGTGTCTGGAGACAACAAGCTTTGTCTGAATGGAGATTACATATGGATTTCAGAGCATGTTCATTTTTTAACAGCTTTTAATCTGCTGGGTGAAGAAAGGTGTCGGTGGATGTTAAAGGCAAAGGGTGTATACAATTTGTCTGGGTGTATTGAATAATGGTATCACAGTGGTTGATTTCTCGGATTGGTCCAAGATTGAAATATGGAGAATGGAAGAGTATGGAGTGGGAGAATCGTGGAGTAGAAAGATGGTAAGAAATCCGAGTATTAGTATTCCACTTGATTTAAGGCCTTTATCAGCATTACCAGATGGGACAGTTTCATCATGTCTCTTTCTCAAGGAGAAGATAGGCAGATTGATTTTAATAAAAATTTACAGCTTCTTCAATACACTCCTATATTTTCTTCCAAATGATCAAGATGATGGAACAGGTATAAGCTGTTGGGAGACATTTTCTGCTTAAATTTAATTTTGTAGTTTGAGAAATAGGAGGATTGAGTTAAATTTTAAATTTGGCCTGACTTTCTTATATATAATATAGATTTATCACAATCCATTTATCACAATAAGATATGTAATTTCATCAAACTCACATATTTTTTTCTGTCAACAACTTCTTAAACAGTTTCTCCGCTTCAGCCACCTTTCCTTCCAAGAATAGCCCTTTGAGCAGATTGGTGAAGGTAGCAATATCAGGTGTGTGGCCACGCTTGAAAAGGCTACCTAAGATTGCAAACCCATAGTCAACTCGATTCACATGACAATAGCAATCAATCACAATACTTAGGGTGGAGTGATTTAAAGGAGCATTGTGAAGAAGCATTTTGTCGAACATAAAGAGGGCAACAGAGTATTATTTCATCTTAACAACAGCAGCTAACAGTTTACAGAACCCATTTATCACAAGAAGATATGTAACTTCATTAAACTCACATGGTTTTTCTGTCAACAACTTCTTGAACAGTTTCTCCGCCTCAGCGACCTTTCCTTCCAAGAATAGCCCTTTCAGCAGAGTGGTGAAGGTAACAATGTCAGGTTTGTGGCCACGCTTAAAAAAGCTACCTAAGATTGCAAACCCATAATCAACTCGATTCACATAGCAAAAGCAATCAGTCACAATATTCAGGGTGATAATATCTGAAGGAGCATTGTGAAGAAGCATTTTGTCGAACAGAAAGAGGGCAACAGAGTATTGTTTCATCTTCATAACCGTAGTTAGCAATTTACAGAAATCAACAACAGATGGGCGAGGCCTCATTCTCACCATTTGATGAAACAAAGCAATAGCATCATCCGGATCACGAACGCGACCGAAATCGAATCTGGGTTTTGCGGAAAAGCATCTACTATTCTGGTGGTAATGCAGAGAAGAAACAGTACATGTAATTGAATTAAAAGAAGAATTGGAAACGATTCCTCTAAAAATGGTGGTAGCGTGATTCAACCTCATCAAGGAAACAATTCGTGTGTTGAAGAGAAAAAATGGTGTGAGAGTAGAATTTCTGCAAAATGTAAAATGTGAGTGAGAGGGACTTTGCCTATTTTTTACGTGTTCTTTTTCCTTTTCCTTAATAAATATATACACATATATGATAAAGTAATATTTCTTGATTTCAATATCATTTATTTTTTAAAGTTTATGAACTTATTATTTTGTCATGAGTGCGGCGATTTTATTATAGTTTTTGAGTTCTAGCTAAATAAATTAACAAATTTTTTTTTTACAAATAGCTTTTGTCTCGATACTAGAGTTGTAAACGAATAGAGCATTCGGGATAATTTTGTGAAGAACTCGATTAATGTTTGTTTATGTTTGTGTGTTAGTTTTAATGAACATAACTGAATAAGAAAACTTATTCGGTCATGTTCGTAAACATGTTTGCAAACGTAATCGATTAGTATTTGTTTAATATTCGTCTATTATTCATTCACACTTATTAATTAAGTGTTATTAATTAAACACTTAATGTACTTATTTATTCAATATTCATTTAGTTTTGTTTGATGTTAATGTCTTCTAATATAATTTATTTATATTTAAATTTATTATATTATTCATTTATTTTTAATTGAATGTTTATAAACTTGCATTTCAATTATTAAATAAACGAATATAAACAACGCTCGCTCGTTTAAGATCAACTCATTTACACCCTGCAAAGTGCGAACAATTAAAGAGTTTGGGCCCATTATGTTCTTATATACAAAATGACTACAATAAAGAGTAGATCTTATATGAGACGATCTAACACGCTTTCACGTGAAACCTTATGTAAGACGAAATTCATATGGATCAACGAGACAGGTCAACTTACTTAATATGATCAATTTCGGTCTCACATAAGACTATAAAAAGTTTCGTATGTGAGACGGTCTTACGTGAGTTTTCGCGTAAAAAACTAGGGCTAATTCTAATTTTGGTCACGTATGTAAGACATTTTCCATTTTTTAACAATCAAGTATTTGTTTTTCATATTTGGTTCTCTTGTTTTAATTTTTTCCAATTTCAATCTTTTTTTGATTGAACAAATAAAAAAATATGACGAATAATGATATTACAAATGCATATAGAGATAGGCCAAAATCATTTTCCAACATATTGAATTTTTCTAGTTTTGTTGCTCAACGTAATTTAAAAATAGGCGCAGTTATTATAACTTAAAAAATTTAAAATGTCCAAGCAACCCAAAATGACAAGAAAATATATTATCAACTATTTATTGCAACTAAAATCAACAGGTGTAATAATACAGTGATGTATTATAAAACTAATTACAAAACAAATTGTTGTTCCATACATTTGATTGGTAATTTACCGGATCATACTGTGAAAAAGGAGGATCTGGGTTGGCGTATGACGAGATACCACCGCCATGATATCCGCTCACAAGGCCAGAACCTAAGAGTACCCACGTCAATCAGGGTCGCAAACCAAATTGAAGAAAAAGACAAAAAAAAAAAATGAAAACAAATTCCATAATGGCAATCGGTTGGGAAATGGGTTGATATTTCAACTTTATCTAGCAAACTCTTCAATTTGGGTTAACCAATTAAATCTTGACACATGTCATTTTTTTATTTGTTCAATTAGATTTTGTATGGATAAAATGTATATTGTAAATATTGTGGATAATATGTATTTAAAATATAAATATATATATATATATATCAAAATTCGTATTTTTTAATTCTCTATAAATAGACATCAATATTGACATATTTTGGAACACCATCTAAAATTCTCTATTTTCTCCTCTATTTTTTATCATTCATCTCTCAATTTCAATCATGGATCCAAACCATCCTAATTCTTTTCCAAACTCCCAAAATTATCCAAACACTCAAAATTATCCAAGCTTTGAATCAATTCTTAACTCTCAATCTTTTCCTCTCTCAAAAGATTATCCAAGTTATTATCAAAACTCTCAATTTTCTCTGAATCTAAATCAAGATCCTACTTTTGAGAATGTCCAACCACCACAAAATATCTCCCGAAATTTGTTCCAAAATGTTCAACAACGAAACACAAATCAAAAGGGGGTGAAAAGTGTAGGTTGGACAGTGAAAGAAGATGTAGCTTTAATGTCGTCTTAGTGTTTTGTTAGTGAAGATAGCAAACGTGGCAAAAATCAAAAGTCTATCTCTATGTGGGCACGAGTACATAAAATGTACACAAATCATCGAGATGAAAATCCGGAGGAGATAAGCGAAAGAAATGTGGACTCTCTAAAAGGTCGTTGGAAATGACTTAATGAGAGTGCAAATAAATGGATTGCTGCTTATACTGAAGCACATTCTCGAAAAAGAAGCGGAATGAGCCAGATGGATGTTGAGGGAGAAGGTCATGCAATATTTGGAAAAGAACCAAGGGGTGGTAACAAGTTTTAGGACTTGTTTGTATTCAATGAGGTTATGAGTAAAAATGAAAAATGGGCTTTAAAACTAGATCATGGTTCAAGACATGAATAAAATATAGAGTGTGATGAAAATAGAGAGGGTAATGAAGAAAGTGGTGACAGCTCAAAGAGAGCAAAAACCAGTGAAAGTGGGGATTATTCCACCCCATCCAATACTAAAACTCCAACCAGTGGATACTCAACTAATCCTCGTCCCATAGGCCGAGATATGGCGAAAAGAAAGGGAAAATGTAAGAATTCACAATATGCAAGTTCTATTGAAATTGTAGTAGAAATTTGTGCAATGAGGCTCACTAGAGAAAGTGAAGCTGAAAAGATGAACCAACTAGGAAGAGACAGACTCGAATTTGAGAAAAAAAAGAAGCAAAGGAAGATTATGAAGATAAATTCTGGTATTTTGAGAACATTGTTGGCTAAAGATAACTTATCCCCAGAAGAGGAAGAGATGAAACGTCATCTAATGGAAGTTGTGTCCAAACAGTCAATGTAGTTTGTTTTCATGTTATTTTAATTTTGTCATTTAATTTATGTAATTTTAATTAATGTAATTTTGATTAATGTAATTTTAATTTATGTAATTAATGCACTTATGTTGTCATTTTTTGGCATCTATCTACACATTTTGCATTTTTTGCAAACATGTCTTTATTTCTACTAGTGCAACATGCAGTTTTGTCGAGAATTCGGAATACTTTGAAATTCGCACACTACTTGTGAAACAGTCGGAGAAATCAAACACAATACTCCATTGGAGGAGTGCTGATGGACGATGGATTTTGGCCATCCGAGGCCGTTTGAGGGGCGAAAACGACATTTTACTATTTTTCCAAATTTTATTTATTTTTTTCGAATTTTCCTAATTTTACTTTTAAGTCGTTTAGGGTTCTTGGGAAGTTTGGAGACCATATAAGTACTGTGAAAGTTGTTTTTTGTTTGGTTTTTGACTTGAAGAATAAATTGTGATTCGAGGAATTAGGGTTTCTTCGAACTTTCGTTCCGTTTTCTCTTGGTTCGGTCATTCTCGCAGGGCTTTGGCATCACAACATCTATCTACACATTTATTGACATGCACTTGTCACCTTTATTGACATGCATTTGTCTTGTCACTTTTTGGCATGCACTTGTCAATATGATCGTATCATAGAAGATATGATTATAAACAATCACAATCTTGTCATAGGAGATCACACTCCTAAAGCTAGAAAAAGATATTGTGAAAGAGAACGGGAGATTGGTGAGAAACGTTTGATGAACGACTATTTTGTCGACAGACCGACGTATACTCCTGAGGTCTTTCAACGCAGATTTCGCATGAGAAAATCAGTATTCCTTCGTATAGTGGAAGCTGTAACAGCCAATGACGTATATTTTCAACAAAGGCGTGAGCAACTGGTAGACAGGGTCTTTCACCGATTCAGAAATGCATTGGAGCTATGAGGGTGTTGGCATATGAGACATCTTCTGATGCTGTTCATGAATACTTACGAATGAGTGCAACTATGACAAGGCAAGCTCTCATAAAATTTGTAAAAGGGGTCATATCCTGCTTCGGTAACGAGTATCTCAGAAAACCCAATGAACATGATTTGGCAAGATTGCTCTATATTGGGGAACAACGTGGATTCCCAGGCATGATAGGTAGTATTGATTGCATGCATTGGGAATGGAAAAATTGTCCTAATGCATGGGCTGGACAATGTGCAGAGAGAAGTGGAAAACCAACAATCATTTTGGAAGCTATTGCATCTTATGATTTATGGATATGACATGCTTTCTTTGGAACACCAGGTTCGTGCAATGATATTAATGTATTCCACCGATCTCCAGTTTTTAGTGATATTTTGGAAGGTCGAGCACCGTTAGATACGTTGTGAATGGTCGGGAAAATGATAGAGCATATTATCTCACTGATGGCATATATCCTTCATGGACTGCATTTGTCAAGTCAATTACTTCTCCACAACTCCAAAAACACAAGTTGTTCGCTCAACACCAAGAGGCTGTGCGAAAAGATGTTGAACGAGCATTTGGCGTTTTACAAGCTCGTTTCACATTTCTTCGACGTCCATGTCTTGTTTGGGATAAACTGTTGATGGGAAAAATTATGATGGCGTGTATCATCATGCACAATATGATAGTAGAGGATAAACGAGACACTTACCAAAATTATTTTGATCCCACTGAATTTTTAGTGGATGATCCTACAAATGATGATCAACGTTTTCAATACTCTACTGAACGCATTGCGAACTTGTCCACTTATATGATTAATAGGGAAAAACTTTGCAATAGAGAAGCTCACAACGCTCTAAGAAACGACTTGATTGAGCATATATGACAAAAATTTGGAACTAGCTAGGAATTAATATGTAATTTGCATCTTCTGTATTTGTAATTTTTTTTATTTCATACATCTACTTGTAGTTTGATTTATTTCTTTTTCAATTTCGTCTTTCAACTCTTGTAATTGTAATTTCATTATTATATCTTATTCTAAATGTGTTTTAAATTATTTTTCGTATTATAATTATAGATTTAGAATATTAAATTATTTAATGTAATTTTTATACATTTTAAATATAATATATGTAATTAATATATAATAAAATAATTATTATTATTATTTTAGGTTGGGTTAGGTTGTGGATGTGGGTAAAAAAAGATAAAGTTAATTTGAGTTGTGGGTTGAATAGATGGATGAGAGAGAAATTAATATTTTATTTTAGGTTGGGTTAAGGGAGGGTTACAAGTGTGGGTAGTCTAACTGCAAGAACATAAAACAAATGGAACCTTAACCTACATGAAAACGAGTTGAAATTGATCCAAGGACAAGTACCTGCTTATTCAATGGATTAAGAGACTGATTCTGATAGGACCTCAAGATGAAGTTCTGCTTGAGAGAGAGATTGTTTGTTTTTTTGGAAATTATATCCGTTGGACTTGCCGTTGCCGCTTGGAGTCACTGAAGACCTCGCTGAACCAGATCCAGTCGAGCCATTTCCGGCATAGGCCAGGTCGTATGTGTAACAAGGAAAGGTTTCTGATCCATATGACCCCCATATATCCACCAGTTGAATATGGACCATTGCATACCCTGGATAATCATAAATTTCCAGATTACAATTTCTTTCATAAAACGAAATGGGAATCTCAAGAAATCAATGTATGAACCGCCAGGCGTGCTGAAATAGCCCTTTTCATCTGCCTGTGAAAAGCTGCCATTATATCCTATGCCATTACACGAGACTGTTTTTGTGATTTGTTTATTTTTTTCCATGTCATGGAACTTCACTACTGAAAATTCAAATATTTTCATACCCGTTTTATAAAATTAGATTTGTAAGACGGGTTTCATAAGAATCACATTCGTCAATTATCTGAGTAGGTATGGATTTTGATGTTACAACTAAATTCTCTTGAAATTACTTGACCATATATCTAGGTGAATTTTCTTGAAGAAGAGATTATTTAGATATTTAATTACACGAAACACTTTTAATTAAAGAAGTTTAATTTTTTTTATAATTTTGTAGATTAATATGAAAATAGTTATAAATAAATATTTAATGATATGCTTCCTCCTATCTCAATTAAGTGTTGTTTTAGAGGTCATTTTTTGTTTCAAATTGTTTATATTTTTCAAATTAAGAAAAATTGCATAAATAATTAAGAATCATTCTTCATTTTCCATTGAAGGCGGCAAAATGCAGCAACTTTCCATATCATATATCCACCACCCTTTATCTGAGCCCTGTGTGAAATACACACAATCTCCTCTGCAACCAATTTCTGCTGAATTCACCCAACTGCAACGCCGATCAAAGAAAAACGTCTTCCCTTGAAGCCTATCAATCCTAATCCACTTCAGTTCATCCAAACAGAGACGATAAACTTCGACTTGATCCACAAATTCAAGCGATTTTCGATGAATAAAGAAAAACACGAAGATTTCTCCATTCAATTCAAGCAAATACTCTCTGAAATACCTCGATCTCACAGACGGAACCGCCCTGCTCGTGCTCGTGATCGTGATCGCAGGACGTGAATCGACGTTCTCGATGATCGCTAGAGCCCCTGCAAACTCAGCGCGTAGAATCTGCCTCTAAATCCGATAACACTGGTGAGTTCCATGCACTTCTTCTTCGCATCGAACGGCTCGGCTGCGATGCACTCGTATCTGATGAACGCGCGTCGATCGGCCCAGTACAGCAAGATCTGGCGACAATCCGTTGCCACATTCCAGATCTGGTAAGTGGTGTAGTGGAAATACTTTTGACGAGTGGATGCTGATGAGGTGTTCGATGAATTGCCTGAGAGATGAAGTTTTGGCAATTGGTTTTCGCTGCTTCTGCTGCATCGGCTTGGTGTTGGTATCCACGACTTTGTGGTGCAGGTATTGCTCAAGTAATGTAGGAAGCCCATTCTTCTTCTTCTTATGCTGCGAAGCAATTGGATTATTTCGGGTGGAATGCACGCGTCATGCCATTTGTTGACGCCTCGTTTGATCGACGAAATTTTCGCCATATTTTTCTTGGCTGCCATTGTCACTGATGAGAAGCAAAGCAAGAAACTCAGAGCTGTAATATAAGGTAGCAAGCCTTTGCCTCCAAGTTTTATCAAAATATGTATATTATTATTGCAATTCAATGCTTTTACAATAAATGGAACTTGGGAGATACTTAATTTAATTGTTTTGGGATTAATTTACTTTTTATCATAAAAAGTTAAATATTACCATCTCACAAAATTATTTATGAGGCAGAATTTCACTTTCTACAACTCAAGTTCATTTTCACACTTGTTTCATAAAATTAGATTTGTGAAATGTTTTTATAAGAATTGTACTCTTCAATCATTTGAATAAGTATTATTTTGATATTATATACACCTAAATCCTTCCTTTATTTATATCATTGAATACTCAACTTACATTTGCTTCTCTTTTGATGTCGAATGTTTTAAAAACGTTTCAGTCCTTTGCAAACCAAATAAACATCGTCCATTTTAAATAATACAATTCTGAAATAATAGTAAATATTATTGTTAACAATAATAGTTGGATTCTTTTTCAAAGTAAACATTATATGAATGCTAATCATACTAATATATATTGTCCATAACTTAAATGTACATAACCCAAAATATGATTCATAAAATATTAAAACTGACATCTAAACGATCTACAAACCCAAAACACAAAATATATATGGATCCACTAAAAGATTAACACTGCTATAATAGGTCAAGATAATAAGTACACCGGTGCATTGTGTATAAATATCTTGTTTCATGTGGAACATCTATTAAGATTTGAATTTACAATATTTTGTAATCATGTACTTCTTGTTCTTTCAATAAAGTTATGGATTTCTTGATATAAAAAAAAAAAAAAAAAAAGAATTGGTCTCATTCAAAACATTGTATAAATATAAATTTCAATTTTTTTTATATTTTTACATTCGAATCTTTTAAATGAGGTTATATCACAAGAGAATATCTAGAATGATACACAAATTTAATGCACATTACAAACTTATATCATATCATATATCCACCAACTAATTAAATTAAACATGTGAAAAGCAGCCTGTTTTCATGTCATACACCCACCATCTATTATCCGAGCCTTGGCCCCAAGTGAAGTACACACAGTCTTCCCTGCACCCAATCTCAGCCGATTCCACCCAAACACATTCCACATCAAAGAACAGTGTCTTCCCTTGAAGCCTCCAACCTTAACCCACCTAACCTTGTCCAAACAAAGACGAAAAACCTCGACTTGGTCCACAACCTCAAGTGATCTCTCATGAGTGACGGACGTGTATAGGGACCGGGGCATTGGGCCCCCTGAAATTTAAAAAAAAAAAATATAAAGGTATTTTAGTAATTTCATGTTTTAATTAAAAAATAAATAAATAAATATTAATTTTTCATGATTTAATTTAACATTCTCATCCATTCACATATTTCTTCTTAACTTTTATTTGTATTTGTCTGTGGATATTTTTGTCATTAGTTAAGTATTTTCTTACTCAATCCCCCCTTATAAATTAATTTATGCACAAAATTTATCTTATTATTTTGATTAATTTAACTGAAATTTGTTTTGTTTTTTATTGTTAGATTTCATCAATTTATTTATCCCGTTTGTTGCCAACAATATACTATTGAGTATTGAGGGTTTCCATTTTACTTTATCAAAAAATTAAGTTATTTAAGGTAATTTCTTTGAGTTTGATAAGGTTTTTCAATTGATATTGTGTGAGCATTTCAGTATTAAGAATAAATCAGAAAATGTAGATATGTATTCTTCTTCTACATCTTTTTTTTTCTTTCACAAAGTCTACACAAATCTAATTCTAAGGATCTCTTTTATATTATTTACATCTCTCTCTTAATTCATTCTTCATCTAATTTCAATGTATACTGTGTTAGCAATGAAAATATCATGCACCAATTTCAAAACACGAAAAATATAAGAAACATATTGTAATGTATTAGTTTAATAAAAAAAAATTTAAGTTGATGTTGTCATGTTGGGTTGTAATTAAGTTACTAATTTGAATGTTATTATAATTTTATAAAATAATATATCAACTCTATCAAATTTTGATAAATTTATACTCTTAATTTAAAATTATTGTATTTTTTTTATTAGTCGACTCGGGCCCCTTGGATTGAAATCCTGGGTCCATCACTGCTCATGATCAAAGAAAATTAAATAAACCCCACCATTCATCTCAACCAAATACTCCTTGAAGAACCTCGAACCGACAGATGGCACGGCCCGATTGGAGCTGAAGCCCGTGAAGATGATGCGACGCGAATCGATGACTGCAAGAGATCCTTGCAGGCTTAACGCATACAAGATGCCTTCCAAATAAGCCACACTAGTGAACTCCATGTACTTTTTCTTGGCATCGAACGGGTCGACCACCACGCACTCGTGTATGGGCCGTAGCCGTTGGATGAACCCATTGGGTCATATGCTCCGACGGCCAACCATTGCGACTTTTGCATACTTTGTGTAATGACACGTGTTAGTTAAGTTGCAGGGTTGGAATGAGTTGAGGAGGATGATGGGGTTGTGTGTATAGGTTGCAGCCTTGGCCTCTAAGAGCATCTCTAACCCTTGGAGGCAAATTTGGACTCAAATCTTGGATTTGAGTTCAAAATTGTCTCCAATCATAAAACTCAAATTCGAACTCAATTAGAATATTCTTCATTTTTTCTTTTATATTTTCTATTTTATCAAATATTGGTTTACTTAAGTTAATAGAAAAATTAAATATATAATGTTTCAATGAAATTAAAAAATCTTGTAAAAGAAAATTGATATAAAATACTAAAAGTATATTATAAAATTCATCACAAATACATATTAATACTAAAGAAAATTACATAATCATATAACATAATTGTCCAAAAAATTTCAATTCATGTGCATTAATTCGTAGCCGTTGATAACCATTTTAATCTTTTACGGCATGATTGGTATGATGGAATGAAATTAGGTGGGAATTGAATGAACTTAAGAATGGAATGATGGTGGGAAAGGAATGGTATAAAAGTATTTATTCCTATGATTGGTATCACAAAAGAATGAGAAAACAATGAAATAATCATTATCATTATATTTTATAATTAATTACTACAAATAAAATCCATAAATATTAAATCAATCTTTATTTGACCAAATTACCTTCCACTATGATCTTATTTTGAAATTCTTGTTCCATATATTACTCAAATTTCTTTATTTAGTATATTTAAATTTAAAAACAAATCTTTTTGCGGAAAATTAATCATTGCACTAATATTAAAGTATATTATATTTAAATATTTTAATTTTAATTTTATTATTAATTTACTAATTTTGTATCATTTTTCTTAAAATAGTTAAATTATTTTATATTTATCATAATTTTTATTAATTATGTATATGCTTTTATATTATTTAAATAGTATTATATATAATCTAAAAATATTTTAACTAGTTACAATTTATTTATATATTTTTATATAAATTATTATTTATTCTAATATTCATATATCTTATTTGTATATATTTAAAATTTTCATAAATTTAAAATCACATAATGTAATACATATAATATTTAATGTAAATTGATAACTAGAAGAAATATATAGTTTACAATTAAATGAAGATAAATCAAATAAAAACAAATAATTAAATAAATAAACAATATAAAATTAAATCAAAAAGAAAAAAAAAAGATTTGAGTTGTGAATAGTAGGTGGCAAATTTGCTACCTACTATTCACTTGTGGCAACTTGAGTCCACATTTAAGTATGCATTGGAGAGGGTTTGGACTTAAATTTTGAGTTTGAGTCCAAATTTGCCACTCCTTTGGAGATGGTCTAAGTTGTGTTGGTAGTAAAATATTCCAAGTCAAAGCATAGAGAACAATGAATCATGTGGATACTTTAAAATTGTTCTTTTGGTCCTTTATGTTGGCCTTATTTCCATTTCAATCCTTGGAAAACTTGTTTTTGACATTACAAATTAGAATTTTCTGACTTCTACCTTGAAATCTAGGGTAGTAACTGAATAAAACGTTCGATAAACTATTTGTGATGGTCTGTTTGAGTATTTGTTTATATTCGTTTGTAGTTTTAACAAACTTAAATGAATAAGAATATTTATTTGATTATGTTGGTGGTCATGTTCCTTGTGTTTCTTTAATATTCATTTATTATTTATTAGCTAAACATTTATATAGTTATTTATTCAATATTCATTTATGCTAATTTTGGTTTTAATGTCTATTAATACAATTTATTTATATTTAAATTTATTATATTATTCATTTATTTCAATTGAGTGTTCCTGAACATATATTTTTAAGTTTTGGATGAACTTTTCCAATTTCGTCATTATAAAAAAATAACAAACATGTTCAGGAACCGTTTGTTAATGTTCGTGGACATGCTTAATTATTAAATAAACGAACATGAACACTCTTTTAAGATAAACAAATGAACATAAACAACTATCGTTCGTTCGAGTTCATTTTGTTTCACCGCTATTGAAAATTGAGACAATGTTTACGACTTTACGATAATTTTTATTTTATTAAAAACATAAATTAAAGAAAAATTGTGAATGTTACAAAACTTCTGCCAAAAAGAAAAAAGAAGAAAGAAAACACCAGACTTTTAATATGGCATAAATAAATAAATGAGTCTAATCTTTTATTACATAATTATTACCTTTTAAACTTTGTTTGGACTTTTAGTTTGGCCCATTCTTTTCCTTTTTGTCTTGTAGCCCATTTATTTCTTCAGCCCATTTAAGTTTCTTTTGCGGTATCTCTTCATTCACTCTCCAGAAAAATCCTCCGCCGTCTTCCACCGTATATCATGGCTACCAATAATTTCTAATTTTTCGAAAATGGAGTTAGCTTCTGCATCTCTGAACTCATACTACGTCGTTTCACCGATAAGACCCCCTTCCACAGCTTCCAGAAGCCCTAATTGCAATTGAATTAACCAATTATCGATACAATCCCCAATTTTGTTACTCGAAAAGAAATATGATCGCCTTCGCCTGTGCAGCAAAATCGTTTAAGAATTTGAATCTTCAGAGTACTACTCCACATTTCTTCAGATTCCAGAATGTTCGAACCCTCTTGCTGCAGTCAGCTTCTGAGTCTGTGAAATTGCAGAGACTCACTGAGTCTGATTCTGGTAAATTGTTTTACTTTCTGCTAAACTATAATTCAAGGCTTAATTCTGAGCTAATTCACCACTTCTCGTTTGTTTGTTTACAAGAAAATAGTTAATTTGATTGCATTTGTGGTTTTCTCTTAATTGGTTTGAGTTGTGATTGAACATGAGGAGTTTAATGCGACGACATATTTCTTCTATTAGTTCAGAACTTTATGGTTAGATGTTCGTTAAATTGGCGAACCAACAGATATCCGTGTTTTGAGTTTGATTTGGATGTATTAATGGATTCAGTATATGTAGTAGTTTGAATTTTTAATAGTCGATGCTAACAAGGTTTAAGCAATGAAGTTGAGTTTATGTGGCGTATCTTATGTCTTTGCTATAAATTGTAATTTGTTACCCAGTCGTGATGAGTTTGAGATGATGAAGCTAAATTCAAGGCAATTTCTTACTGCAACAAGTTGAAGAATTTTAAAATTTGCTTTCCAGCAATTGCTTAATTGTTGCAATCCTAAATCAATTTTTAGTGTGTATAGTGAGAAGTCCTTCCACATGCTATATGACTTAAGGCGAAGTTTTGCAATTTTGAATAAAATAAAGACGGAGATTTTTTGTGCTGTTTAAGTTATTAAAAGAAATTGTATATGTGACTGAGGTTACAGTTGAGCTTAGACCTTTTGCTTTCAGCTGTAGTTTCGATACAGATTGAAAAACACATTGCTTGCAGGAATTTTGGAGGTTAATCTGGAAAGGCCTGGAACAAAAAATGCGATTGGGAAGGACATGCTGAGGGGGTTGCAGTATGCTTTTGAAACTGTTAGTAATGACCATATGGCAAAAGTTTTGATGATTTGCAGTTCGGTTCCCAAAGTGTTCTGTGCAGGTGCTGATTTGAAGGTAAAATGTTATATTCTAAAGCATGCCTATATGTTCTGATTTCATGAATACTACAAGATATATATAGTAAAAGAATAATGTGTATGATGGATTCGAAAAGTAAAGCTGTAAATTGGAATGTCTTTAATTCCTAACTATGAAATGGAACATGAAAGAAGATAATCTATTAAAGCTATCGTATGGGTGAACCTCTTCGAAGAAAAATGATAATGTAAGCTAATTCTGGCATGTTATGCTACTTCCTACTAGAACGCCCTTTCTCTTCTCTACTTTTTTTTTTTTTAATTAAATAAAAATTATGAATTTGTAGGAAAGGAAGACAATGGATCCATCTGAAGTTCAAGATTTTGTGCATTCTCTCCGCTCCACGTTCTCCTACTTGGAGGTTTATGTTTATCCTTCTTGTACTTTGCGGCAAGTTCTGTTTAATATGAAGAATAAATCTTTTGTCATTTTTTTTCCTATTGCAAGACTGTTACATCTGAAAAACACTATGCTTTGATTTGATCTGCGGTTGTTTATATTGACATCTTTATGATCTCCATCATTATTCGTCCTTTATCACAACTTGAACCTGAGTAAAGAAATTACAATATTCAGGCACTTTGTATTCCTACAATAGCTGTCATTGAAGGTGCTGCATTGGGGGGTGGGCTTGAAATGACATTATCTTGTGATCTTCGGATATGTGGTCAGTTAATATAATTGCACTAAAAAGATAAACGGCTATGTTTCTACTATATTTCTAACTTGATACTCACACTAATGGATGACACAGGGGAAGATGCAGTGCTAGGATTACCAGAAACAGGACTGGCAATTATTCCTGGGTAAGACCTGTATACACCTTCTGTAGTGCTATGATGTTACTCCTTTTCATACATGTGGTGCATGAACATTAGATTACAGACTCATTAATTCGATATCACGATGTCCCTTTTCGTGCAACACATTCTTGATAGCTATAATTTGAAGTCCTCTCAAGCACTCTGTTACTATACAATATCTTCTAGAAGTTTCCATTTTAAGAAGAGCCTCTTTCAGGGCTGGGGGAACACAAAGACTTCCTAGATTGGTAGGGAAAGCAACGGCCAAGGAACTTATATTTACTGGTCGAAAAATTGGTGGCAGAGATGCTCAATCAATGGGTATGTCCAATTGGTGCTTCTACATTCTGGTTTCATTTTCTAACGTAAAATCTGAGATGGGCTTTTTAGCATGCTACTCCTGAAAATGAGGCATGCTAAATATACTTCTTCGCAGGACTTGTCAATTACTGTGTCCCTGCTGGTGAGGCTCGTAGTAAAGCGCTTGAAATTGCTCGGGATATAAACCAGAAGGTAAACAACCAACTCCACTCATCACACCAGACCTTTTCAGAGCCAACTTCTTTGTAATGCTCTTTTTGGCATTTAAACAATTTTTTATTGTAGGGGCCAGTGGCAATACGAATGGCAAAACGAACAATTGATGGGGGATTGGAGGTCGATATGCAATCAGGTTTGGCGTTGGAAGAAGACTGCTACGAACAGCTCTTGCACACGAATGATCGGTTGGAAGGCCTCGCTGCGTTTGCTGAGAGAAGGAAGCCTAATTATACAGGCCAATGAAATGTAAACGTTGCAGCCCAGTTTATCAAATTATGGAAAATTTTAGCTCATTTTATCAGAAGCTGAAGATTAAACCTTGAAAATGCACAAATTATATAGCTAAATCATTATGTTTAGGCTAATTTCAAAATAATTATTTAATCAATGAGTGTGGATTGACTGGTCTAAATCTCGAATAAGTTGTGAAGATAATTTTTTTTTTTTTTTTTTAATGTTAGTCAAATAATGAAAGATTCAATTCTTGGAGGATTATATGCCAAAATTAGTGCTTGAATTTGGTCAACACTTTTCTTAAATGAATAGAACTATTGAGAGATGATTTTATGGATCTAATATCCTAAATTTGTGATATGGGTCAGACCATGTCACATAGTTCACAGAATAGAGTCTAACTTATAAAAATGAATTTGAAGAATTTGAATTACAAAACTTAGACTGATTTTGTGATCATAAATATATTTGGCCAAGTAATCAATTAGAGTTTCTATAACAATCTTTTTTACCTAAAATAAAATAAATTAAATAGTATCAAAATTAAATAAAACATACCAAAACCTTAACCTAAAACTAGAAATTCCATAACCACTCCCCTTCATCAAATATTGAAGAGATACAAAGAACCTTTCCACAGAGCAGGTAATAGAACTATATACCTACTTTTGCAGCAATTAGTTTTCTTGTATTTAGACATCAAACAAACCATATATTAGGAAAAAAAAAACCCTATTTAGAGGAAATACCCCAAATACCCAATCGAATTTATATCTAATAACAGCACATCGAATTTATAACTATATCACCGTTAATTTAGAGGAAATACCCCAAATACCCAATCTAATAAAAGAGTCTATCAATTCTACCCACATATATAATCAATTACCCCCACATACCCACTAATAAAACATATTATCCCCAAATACCCAATTTTGATTTTTCTAATTATTTTATCTTTTTTTTTCTTTTACTATTCACCTACTTACTTTGATATCAAATAAATATATTTGATATACATATACCGTATAATACGTATGAATTCATATTTTCGTTAAACCCTTATTAAAGTAAGGGTTTAACGAAAATTAAACCTAATTTTCGTTAAACCCCTACTTTTTGGGCTTTTAATTTTCGTTAAACCCTTATTTTTTAGGGTTTAACGGAAATTAGTTTTCTAGGTTTAATTTTCTCTTTTCCTTTTACTATTCATTTATTACCGACAATTTTTTTAACTTTTTTTTGTGTTTTACTTTTTTCAGTGATTTGATCATTCATTCACGAGCAATAATTGATGCAATTTTGAAAAATTTTGAAAAATTTACTATTCCATTCATTCAACAAAATTCACCATTCAACAGGATTCTCTAAAATTATTGAAGCTTTTGAAGATTCATTCGACCCTAAATTTAGAGTATTCATCGAGCTTGAAATCAAGTAAGCGTTTAATAATTCAGTAGTTTAGTTATTTTAGTTATTGTAGAGAATATTTTAGTTTATTTAAAGTTTAATTTGTTTAGTTATTGTAGAGAATAGTTGATAACTTTTTTTTTCTAGTTTTGACGAAACAAATTGATTGTTATTTCATGAACAAAATGTAATTTTTCGCGAAACAACGGGAAGAATTAGTATTTAATAATCATATCATGAAACTAACCCTAAAGTTTTAGGTTTCACGAATAATTATAGAATTTTAGAATGTTAAAATTTATAATTATAGAATTTTAGAATGTTTAAATTTGAACCCTAAAAAGCATTAATCCCTAAAATAAGGAATTAACAAAAATTATCCGTAAAAAGTAGGGTTAACGAAAAGAGTTAGGGTTTTTTGTTAATTATTTAACAAAAATAAAACAATAATTTTCGTTAAACAATTTATTAGGATTAACAAAAATTAAACCATAATTTTCGTTAATCCCTAATTTATTAGTGTTTAACGAAAATTATTGTTTAATTTTCATGAAACCCTAAAATTAAATTAGGGATTAACAAAAATTATGGTTTAATTTTCGTTAAACCCTAAAAAATAAAGGTTTAACGAAAATTATGGTTTCATTTTCGTTAAACCCTTAATTTTTAGGATTTCACGAAAATTATGAATTTATATTTATACTTATATTTCTCTAGTATATTTATATTTATGAAAATTAACGAAAATTTATATGGCTAATCGATCGATTGAATAATTCTAGTATACTTGTACTTTGTTTCTCTTCTAGTATACTTCGTAACACATCACTTTCTTTGTTTATATTTTTCAGTTTAATTATAGAGATGACTTTCTCAGTGGCGCTATGGTATGGAAGTTACTGGCAAGGTTTAGAGTATGTAAATGGTATTCAAGCAGTGATTAATCTTGAAAGATTTACATATCAAGATTTATTGAGCTCAGTTCATGGGGTCGTTCTTGCTGATTTGAATTGTTGGGGTATTCGATCCATTCTCTAGTGGAAACGAATGGAAAATTGAAGAAGAAAAAAATCAAAAATGATTTTGATTTGCAAGATTCTTTTTCAGAGTAGTATGGACTATTGGTTCTTTTTGTTTCGTTGAAAAAGATGGACTTCGGAGTATCGAGTGGATCTTCTTATCATGAACAACAGTGTTCAGCAGATGAAGTGACACATATAGGTGGTCAAAGTTTTAATCCGTTTAGTGAGGACGTTCTAAATTTGAATTCGTCACGTGTTCCAGTAGGGCTACAAGACGACCAAATGTTTTATCGCAGATGGGATATAGAACTAACGTATTCAACTGAACCGTGGCAACCTTGGCCGCCCTCACCTAAACGTGTTGTGTACAATGATTTAAACTTTCAAGACCTGAATGTGGCCCCAATTGAAGAAATTGAAGAACAGGCACCTGAAGATACAACCCAACAAGAAGACCATGATCATCGAACAGGTAATCAAGTATTACTGGACTTATCATATGTAAATTTGTGTATACGATTAACATCCCAAAATATATATCTTTTTTTGGTAGATCCAAACTGTGAAGAAGATGACTTTGTACTGGACGAAGATGTTGAGGCAATATTGGATGAGGAGCAACGAGCGGCATATGAGCAATTCTGCAATGACACAATGAGAGCTCAGTGGCACATTCCGGACATACCTGAATTCGAGGACCCTACTCTAGAGATTGAGCATGCTCCAACTGGTATGCAAAAAGGAGCGATGTTTGGCAGTAAAGGCAAACTAAAGAATGTAGTTGGGCATTATCATTTGGAGAATCAAGTCCAATTCCATGTGGACCACTCTGACAAAAACCGATGGGTCGTGAAATGCAATCAAAATAATTATCAGTTTGTACTCACGACATCAGAAAATCACGGTATTTGGAAAATCGCCAAAGTTGTCTTGCCCCACACCTGTTCATATTAGTTGAATGCTGGTGGTTCCCACAGACTTCCGTCAACTTTGATTGGTGATTATTTCATTCGGAGGCTCCGAAAAGATAAGTCTGATATCATTCCTAAGGACATCATGCGAGAGATGAACGAAAGACATGGACTGAATTTAAGTTACAAGCATGCTCGGAGTGCAAGACTTCATGCAATGAGATATGCATACCGTGATCCGGAGACGTCATTCAACATGCTACCAGCGTACTTACAGGTCTTGAAGGAACGCAATCTGGGTACATATACCGCATTAGACACTCAGAAAAATGGGAAATTCAAGTATACATTTTTTGCACTCGGTGCATCCATTATCGGATTTAAGAGGTATTCCAGACCTGTTATAGTGGTGGATGGTTGTCATTTGAAGGGGCAGTATAAGGGGATAGGATTCGTTGTTGTGACAAAAGATGGAAACGATCAAGTTTTTCCCCTCGCAATTGGGATAAGGAGTGTCGAGAACGATGAATCTTGGACATGGTTTTTGCGTAATGTCCGAAAAGTCTTCGGTTGCCCAAATTGCTTGGTTATCGTGTCTGATCAACACGTAAGCATTGGTAATGCAATAGAAGATGCATATCCTGAAGCAACCCATTGTCTTTGTTATTTCCATCTTCAGCAGAATCTAGCCAAGTATAGATCATATTTGGTTGGGCAGTTCCATATGGCGGCATACTGTTACGATGAAGATACATTTAATAGGTATGTCGAACTTCATATTTAAAAAATTACTCATGATTAGGATCATATATCTGTCTTATATCTCTGATTACCCTTTTTGTATAATCAGGTACATGTCAACGATCAACGAGAGTGGTTTCCAGGGCGCGATTGACAGGTTGGAAAAAGCCGACGCTTCTAGGTGGTCTCGTGTCAAATGCCCTGTTCGAAGATTCAACTTCATGACCTCCAATGCTGTTGAGGTTTGGAATGCTCGTCTCGTGTGGGTAAGAAAGTTGCCTGTTTGTTCCTTCTTGGAGGCTACCCGAAGGGTTATTGAAAAATGGTTTGCTAAGAGAAGGCTGGCCGCTGATAATCGAGGTCCCACTTTCACCAACTCTGTGCACGACAAATTATCCAAATTCATGCAACAAGGGCGATCGATGGAGGTCCAAAGGATGGGACGAGCGAATTTCAAGGTGATTGAAGGTCGAAAAATATATTTGGTGTGCCTCGGTGACGGTGTGTGCAGCTGTATGTACTTCCAAACCGAGGGTATTCCATGCACGCACGCATGTGCGGGCCATCAGGTATTGAAAAATAATGTTTCACTGAGCCTTTTTTTTAATGGTTATTACAGTATTAAATAGTGTTCGAAAATATTAAGTTAATCTTTTTAAATTGTAGTGTTACTAATGAGGAGATTGGCTCGCACGTGGCCCCTTATTATATGACTCACTGGTAGAGAGAAATGTGGGCTTGTGAAGTTCTGCATGTGCCCGATCCAACAGAGTGGGTTGTCACTGATGAGACGCGAAAAATAATTTGTCGGTCGACCAAGAGGCAAGCGAATACCTTCTACTGGTGAACATTCAGGAGTGCGTCGACAGTCATGTACTCGTTGTGTAACCCTGGACATAACTATACTACCTGTTCTGAATACATTCCCCGTCCACTGAGTGCCCCAACAACCAAACCGACGACCAAAGTGGAAAGAAGTCAAGAAGAAAGAAAAGATGTTCTATTTGTGGGTCAGAAACACAATAAAAGAACGTGCCCTGTATATTTGGCTCGGTAACAATTAGAAGATGAAAACTATTCAAAACGTTATTCTTATTATTGGCAAATATTGTTTAAAATAATTTTTGGACATTATTGTTAAAATAATCGAACTCATTATTGTTTACAAGCATAATCTAATTAGTTTACTAATATAATGCTCAATTACATTAAACTAATCTGTAATTGCTGAGAATAGTACACTACATATCAACCATAGTACTAACAAAATAAATGTTCAACTGAGCACTGCATTCCAAATAAATCTTTATAACACATCAATGTATGGCAATCACGCTACAGTAGTTGCATAATTTTCAAGACTTAAAAAGAAAAAAATATGCATTGGATCCATTGCTCTAGTAGTCAAAAAAATCGAGAGGTATGGTGTCACTGGCAGTGGAGTTTCTGTACACAATGTAAGCCATCCTCTTCCTGATGCACTTGATCCTCTTCGAGGTCGTAAGTGTCTGTCGTGGCCACTCATGTAACATCCCACTCTCAAATGCGAGTGACGACCAAGCCTCACATGAGGTGTTGTCCATCTGCTTGTAGCACATGTCCACTTGTAATAGGGCCAATTGGAACTCAGCTACACCCTGTGGGACGTGTCGCCCCTAAACAAATGTCTTCTCATAAAAGTCACAGTACTCCAACAATCGTGGCATAATGCGACGGAATGGGAGGGTCTGTCTGACTCGTTGCTGGACGATCTCTACAGTGTACCGATGCCTAAAGCTATCGGCCAAGAAGATCCTCGAGTGCTCGAGGTCTATAGAACATGCAACCTAATGACCGTCCAGGTTTACTACCGTCCATACCTGCCATTTTGGAAAAAATAATTAGAACTATGTACCGATCCGAAAAAAATAAAAAGAATCAACCAAGGTTAGTATTAAATACTTACTACTGCTATGTCCTCCCACCATGGCTTCATAAAATTCCACTTTGGCCTCGACCCTCACACATAGGGCGCAAGTAGCTCCATCTGTTCCGGCGTGAACATCTCTCTGGCCCCCGGCAGGTATTTGCAATCGTCTTCCTCGCCAGCATGCTTTGTCAACCAAATTTCTTTACATATTTCCTGAGATTTATGACAATTACGACTCATTGGCAATATCAGTACAAATGAGATAATACTATAAAAGTGTGATTTAAAAATGAGATAATACTATAAAATATTTATAGGAACTTACGAACAGATGGATATCCACCAACTGGATCTTCCTCTCGATTTGGCATCTGGAATGTATGTTGGCTGCTTCTGGACAGCTCTGTAGTACGCCAAGGTACGCATCAATGGCCTGGAATAGATAGGAATGACGTTCAAATTACCACACCCTCCAATTCAACTCTGGTAAAAAGACTAAAGACTAAGTATTACCTCGAAATCCATTTCCAACTTTGGATCAATGAAATTCCGGAAGAAACTTGGCCCGACTGCCACACCAACACCCACGTTGCGCCTGTAACGATAATAAGATAAAAACCTAATCAAGTATGAAACACTAAACGTGAAACAAACAATGGTTAAATCAAAAATTGTAACGACAAAATCTGAAAGAATATGAATGCTTACGATTCCACTTTCTCGTCAGACATCATGTAGTAGGCTTTGAAGTCACCTGACTCGATTCCCGTCCTTCTAAAAGGCTCATCCGGTAAAAAGGGACTGCGCACAACTGCTGATGCAACTCTACGTCGCGCTGTAGGTCCAACGAGACCGATATTTGGGACGACAAGAAGTGGGACTGGCCTCGACTCATGAGCGACACTCAAATCAAAAGGTATCTCGGAGGGTGTGCTCGTGTCCGCTGGAAAGGGCCTAGAAGGGGCAGCTGGTGTCTGGAACGACTGTTGTCATGGTCCCTGCCCCATCGTACTGAAGTACGCCCAAACATGATGTTCGATCATACCAGGCATGATTTTAGCCATGCGGTGCCCCAGATCCTAAGTGACGTGTTGTCGTAGACTGGAGTACTCCTGCTCGAATCGAGTCCCCATCCATCCCATCAATCGAGTGAACAGGTCGCCACTCGTCTCTGAGTTCTGTCCGAGACCAATAGGAGCTTCATCGAACGACGTGATAGATGGTCCCCCATCGTCAACCTTATCTGCAGTGGTATCTGCATGCACACTTGAAGAGCATGTCCGAATAGCAGAGGCCCATCCTCGGCCTCTTCCCACCATATGTGGTCTAGATGGACCGGCAGTTGTAGGATCAGTAGTGGATGTAGAAGGTGCCCTACGAGCAGACGAATTAGCTCGACGGCCACGTCGTTACTGGACGACCTGGACCCCCTCGTGGATATCGTTCTCGATATCCTCCCAGTATGTCTGAATTCTCTCCTCATCTGTGGGCACAAGCGTCAAATAACACTCGACCTGTAATGAATCGTACAAATATTAGAAGTAACACATAAACGAATTGTAATAGGTGTTTAAGGACAATTTATGGTAATAAATAAATAAATACAAAATATCTGGCCCTGTAGTAAAGGTGCAACGTCCTCGTCGGATCTCTTCAAACCCCACTTCAGACACCGTGGCGTATTTAATGGCATGCTCAATCTCTTCCCGGCATATGAAGAGGTAATAGGGATCGTCTCAAAAGCCCATATCTGAAGAGGACATATTTGTAAACTTTTTAGCAAACAACATTAAAAAAAACTAAAGTAAATGAATGTAATTTAGATCGTTCATACCAGCAGAGCTATTGAGAATCCATAAAAATGGTGGTGGTATCTATAGGACCGAACGGGAATAGTGGTCGGTAACCTATCCATGTACCGCAGAAGGGTGATGAAGTTGATCTTCCCCCATGGATAGCTCTCTCACATATCTTCCAGCTCCACCAGCATCCAATAATATTGGTTGACAACTGACTTGCCGGCGTCCACCCTGAGCAATATGAGGTGGAGGATCAAGATCTTAGCAATCTTCACTGTATCCTCCACACTATTATCAAACTCGTTGGAGGTGAATCGATCACGGAGCTCAGACACGGTGACCCGACTCGACTCGACATGCACCCTCCAGTATACTGCCCTTTGTGGTGGGGTGTGATCTTTGCCCGAGTTGAAAGCCGAGTCACCGAACTTCAGGCTAGTTACAAGGGCAAACTCTTTCCTCCCGAACCGATAAATACGCCGGTCCTGCCCTATAGCAAACCACCTCTCGTCGACAGGTCTCGCCTGCCCATGCACCTCATATGACATGAGGACAAGTAGAAAATCCTTGCAGGACTCTGTTTCCATCTTCCACATCAAAAAATGTCCGAAACAGGTCTTCCAAAAGTCACGTAGACACTGTCGGCCGAGAGCTTGAAGTCGTGTCTTTATCTCATCGAGTACCGTCAGACGAACGTAACCATTGATGTAGGCGACAGTACCTTGACATGCCTCACGAACGTACTCCAACTATACATTTTACAAACACTAAAATAAGCAAACTATTTAAATAGATCAACATATGAACAAGAATTCAAAAAATAAAGCTTAGCAGCAAAAATCTAAAAAATTGGCTTCAATTTAAATGGTTTGAAGAACAACACGTGTTAAACCCCTATTGCTCCCTAAACCATTATTTTTGTTACTTATGCACAATATATATCATTATTTAACCAATAATACCAAATGATTAAAAAAGAATGAATAATTATGCACCATATATTTTTTATTATTTAACATACATATATGTAGCACCCCAAACCAAAAACGAAGCATAATTGATTAATTAAATATTAAACCCTTAATTGAATTATTATGTGTGTTAATTTTGAATGTTTAATTTAATTACATGCGTTTCAGATATGTGTTTAACGCCGACTTTAGATGAATATAATTTCTAGACATGGAACCTAGGAGAATTTTATAGCAATATTAGATGTGTAATGGAAAAACGAGAAAATAAAAATGAACTAGAGGTCAATCGGAGATCCGTAGCTCAAGTTACGACAAAAAGGGCGAAATATGAAGTTTCGTAAAAACAAGGTAGGTTACCATTTCAGCCTTGTAAACTGATCTTTCCCTCTCGTTTTTTCAACCTTGATCTTTAGGTCTTTCGTTCCGACTCGTCCCTAACGATCGTATCTTCTCCGTTATCGTCTAAATCTTTAATTATATTTATTAAGGATCTAAGAAACACCGTAACTTATGTAGGTTACCAGTTGGATTGAGCTTTGAGATTCTTGACCTTTGGTACTCGCTACTCACGTGGTAACCACCGAACAAGATGGGGGTAACCTCTAATCCCTAATAATTTTATGTTTTCTATACTTAATGCATGATAATGATAATGATCGCATGCATGTAAACTTGGTGTGTGCATGTGAATTGTTGAATCCTACGTGTGGTGGGGGTAACTTCTAAACTCTATTTGTTTATTGTTTTCCATATTTGATATATGAACTGTTGAACTCTACGTGCTGTGATTATTTGATGTGATTACTATGTACATGCATACATTATAAATATGATAAATGTGGACGGAAGTCCAAAATCATGTTAAGATGGACTGGTGGCCCATAAAAGCACCATACGTTAGGAATGACTAGTGGCCCATAAAAGCACCATACATTAGGGATGGACTGGTGGCCCGTAAAAAGCACCAACGCGACGGAGGTCTATGATCTCGTTGTGGATGGACTGGTAGCCCGTAAAAAACACCATATATTAGTTGAGTACTCTTAGAGTTGTATGTCCGTTTTTATGTGCATTGCATTATATGTGCTATGTCTAATTGTTGTATTCGTAAATGTTGAAATGACATAATTGCTTAATGAACTTTAATGTACGAAAGTATCTCCCACGGGTGTATTCAACGCACTCACCCCCCACCTGTACTTACACTACAGGAGATAAAGAAAGTTAAGATGCGTAGAGAGGATGGTGCCGTATCAAGAATTCTATTTTGCTTTCGAAACTTGATGTCAAAACGTTATTTTAAAAATTCACGTTTGTAAAAGATAAATTGTCCTTCTTTTCATTTTTGACCCTGATGTATTTTCCGCTGCTATGTTAAACGTTTTATTTTAGCTAGACGTCGTGGATTTGTATTTGTAAAATCGTCTCCTATCTCTTCCAAAGGTTTCTGTTTTATTTCATACACGTCTTTTCCACTTTCTTCTTTACGCCCACAAAGAAAACTCTGATAATGTTTACTTAAGAAAACGGGGCGTGACAATATACCTGTTAATTAAAAAAAGAATAATTAATTCAAAAAATGAATAATTATGCAAGATATTATTAATTATTTAACAAATAATACATCTTTATTAAAAAAGAATGAATCATTAATTAAAAAAGAATGAAAAATATAATTATGCACGAATATTTTTAATTATTTAACAAAGAATAGTTTAACGAACAATAGGTAATTGTTCATCAAACCTTTAAAATCAAGGCTTAACGAACAATAGCCTATTGTTCGTTAAACCCTATAATTATAGGGTTTAACGAACAATCTTGTTCTTAATCCATATAATTCGACCCTAATCTAACTAAATTAAATACATTCAATCCTAATTCACAAACATATATATCCTAATTCATATATTCTCGTTCATATATATCCTAATTAATGAACAATAATATATCACAGAAACCCTATAAATAAATCATATATATCCTAATTAATGAACAATAATATATCACAAACCCTATAACAACATATGTAGAAAAGATTCAATCCATAAATTCAACAAACAAACAACAATCATATAATAAACCAACATGTATTTGAACATAAATTCTAAATTACAACAGCAATAATAATAAATTCTAACCTCTTCGATATGCTCTTCGGCCATTTCACGAACTTTTCCTTCACGAACTTTTCAACCCAATGAACTTCACGAACTTTTTCTTTTTTCACAACAAAGGAAGCCAAAAAAAAATTTGCAAACAAGAGAGGAGAGGAGCCGCGAGAGAGAGGTAGGGGAGAAGGAGATGAAATTTTCAAAATTTTCGTTAAAGCCCTAAGATTCTTTGTTGTTTGTCCTATGCATATGTATTAAAGTACAATAGTGATAGGTGGTTGTGGGGGTGGGTGGGGGCCATTAATATTCCTTATAAAAGTATGGTCAAATATAAGAATAATGATATAATGTATGATAATCATTTTTATATGATATCAAAATCAAAGACTATAATAAATTTGTAGTTAACGAAAAATTAGGGTAGGAATTAAAAGTAGGGGTTTAATTTTTGTTAAACCCTTAAAAATAAGGGTTTAACCAAAATTGAACCTAGGGACAATATTTTCGTTAAACCCTTATTTTTTAGGGTTTAACGAAAATTATGGTATAATTTATAATTTTCGTTAAACCCCTAAAAGTAGGGGTTTAACGAATAAGTGTAATCTTAGAAGGCTCATTAAACCCTTATTTTTTTAGGGTTTAACGAAAATATATATATTTTGGATATTTTCGTTAAAACCTAAAAATAAGGGTTTAACGAACAATAATATAATTTTCCTGGTTTAATACCTCATTTTAGATATTTTCATTAACCCCAAAAAATAAGGGTTTAACGAAAATTAGGTTTAATTTTCATTAAACCCTTACTTTTTTGGGGTTTAACAAAAATATGCATTCATTGTATTATACGGTATACAGTATATGGAATATTGATATAAAAGTAACTAGATTAATAGTAAAAGAAAAAAAAGATAAAATAATCCGAAAAACCAAAATTGGGTATTTGAGGATAATATGTTTTATTAGTGGATATTTGGGGGTAATAGTTTATATATGTGGGTAGAATTGTTCATCCATTTTATTAAATTGGGTATTTGGGGGCAGCAGACTCTTTAATTTACTCATATTCCCACATGTATATACACAAAACAATAATATATTTACACTCGGTATTCAATTATCACACGTAATCAACAACTTAAACACACACAAAACCAGGTTGATCTTTTCTTACAAGGTCAAATGTCTACAGCCATATAACTCCTCTACTTGACTTAATTAATGAAAATCTCTCAATATAGTTGGTAGGGCCATCCATGCATGCTCTTACCAACATGTTGACAAATCAAATAAACCAGCTATTTAAATGCATATATATGTATGTCCTAAGTCCTAATAACCATAGTTTCATTGTCTGAAAATCAAAATCATGGGAGCTCTTGATATGGTCGAACTTTGGTGAACCAGATTTTCTTATCTAGTTCGGGACAAAATTATGAACCGTTAAAGCGAACAGCTTAAGGAAAGCGAACGGAAGTTGTTGTATAGTGAGCGAACTATATTGTAACATGATTTGAGGCGAGCTATTTCCTACTTGATAAGAGTTCGCAGGTAATATCTCATTGAAGCACGAACTTATTTTGGATTAAAATGACGAACTCATTTCGGTTGAAGTAAGCGAACTGGTTTGAATTCATATAACCGCCCATTTCATGGATCACTAAGCCATTTCTTCCACCTTTTTCGGATAATTCTCAACTGACACAAATTTCAGGAAGTATATATACTTGTCATATTCCTTCTTCTCGTTTTTTTATGCATAATTATATTTGAAAACACTTACACATTCAATTTACTGACTTGAGCGTCGGAGTCCCTTCACCGGGAAAAACCTCTCGGTATTTTACGGTTTTGCGGATTATTTCATCGGAAAAGAAGAAGATTGGGTCGAGAAAAATCAATTGGCGCTGTCTGTGGGAAAACTAAGAAAACTTGGGTATAAGACGTTGAGAACAATCAGAATGGTAGATACCAGAGGATCACGAAGGAGGTTGGAAGTGGGAGGAACATCCATGAGGCAAGATGATGAGGAAGATGATCGGAGTTCTGCACCAAAAAACCTCCCCGTTACTGTGACTTTGACACAGGCGGAATTGGAGAATTTGATGGAAGCGGTTGTTCAGAAAGCTTTAGACAAATAGAGGGTCGAGTCACAACAAGGTAACACTGATATTCATACTAGAAGGGAGCCGGAAGATGACAAGTCCCGAACAGATGAACAAGAAAGTCAGTTCAATCATCCCCACGGCCAGAAGTGAGAACATGTAGAATTATCTGAGAAGGTGGATGATCTGATAAAGGAGTTGCGAGAAGTCCAGAGAACTGTTCGACGGGTTCCCAGAAGTTCGAGGGGAAATCCTTTCTCTGAGGAAGTTATGGAGGACGAATTGCCAGCTTCATTTCGACCAATTAACTTTGATTATGATGGCACTACAGATCCCTGGGATCACATGTGTAGGTTTGAAAATACCGCTCTCTTGCATCGATATTCAGAGGGTATTAAATATAGGGTGTTCGCTACTACTCTCACCAAAGCGGCTCAAACTTGGTTCAGTCAGTTGTGTGATGGAATGATACACAATTTTGAGCAGTTATCTGAACTTTTCCTGCATCAATTCGCCAGTTCGAGAAAACAAAGACGGTCAACGCAGACCTTGTTCGGAGTAAAGCAGAAAGGAGATGAGATGCTGAGAAGTTATGTTAAACGATTCACGGCCACCACGTTAGAGGCCCCTGAAGCTTCAGACGACCTGATTGTTAGCGCCTTTATTCAAGGTTTAAGGGAGGGAGATCTTCATACCTCTTTGGTAAGGAAAACACCTGAGTTTTGATGATTTATTGCAGCGATCTACGAAGTACACCAACTTGGAAGAAGCAGTTCAGATCAAAAAAGTAGAGGGTTCCAGTCGAATGGTTAGATCGCAAGAACATGAGATCGCAAGGAAGAGGGAAGCCATAGATCCTCGAATAAGATTTGCACCTCCACCGTTGCGAGAAAGTAGAATATGGCAAAGATATGATCAGTACACTCCCTTGACCATGGCTCCAGGACAAGTATTGATGGAAATATGGGATTTGCCCCAATTGAAGTGGTCTGCTACTTGGAGTGCCAATCCAAAGAAGCCGCCCACTTTTGGTAATGGAAAACTTTGCAGGTTTCACAATGAATATGGGCATGGAACTAATGAATGACTACATTTACGGGACGAACTGGAGAGGCTGATAAGGAAGAATAGGTTAGCTCGATTTGTTCGTCGAGCTCAACCGAATCTGGAGCAAAGGAATAACAGAGATGAGCCTAGAAGAGAGAGAAGGCTAGAACGACAAGAATTACCTCTACCACCGCCTCTCCTACCTCGGAACCGACCTGAACGAGAAGAAAGGCCTACCATTAACATGATCATGGGTGGGCCAACAGATGGAGATTCCAATAGAGCTCGGAAAGCGAGACTCAATTCAGTTCGACAGCAATAAAATACGGTTCATTCAATTTTTGATGATGTGGCGATTGAGTTCAGAGTTCGAGATCGTGTGGCTATTCAAAGTCCTCAGTTTGATGCTATGATGATTGTTGCTGAGATAGGAGGCTTTAATGTTGAGCGGGTATTCGTTGATACTGGAAGTTCGGTTGATATCATGTTTATGGATTGCTTCAAGAAGATGAGATCGACAGTGGAGGTAAAATCTGTAGAAACTTCACTTTATGGTTTTGCAGGAGAATCTGTGACCGTTTATGGCAAGGTCCAGCTTCCTATGGTTCTAGGAGATGGAGAATGGTGGCAAAATAAAACGATGACTTTCCTCATAGTGGATGCACTCTCTCAATATAACATGAGTTTAGGTCGTCCCTCTCTGAGCTCATATGCCGCAGTCATTTTGCCTGCACATTTAATGATGAAATTTCCTGTTGAAGATGAAGAGGGACGCATAGTAGGAGTGGGAGTGGTTCATGGTGACCAACAAATTGCTCGGCGTTGTTATGTGGCGGCAGTTCGTCAGTCCGAGTCTCGGAAACGCCATAGTGAACAGAGAGATGAAATTGATCGAGGAAGAGATAAAAGTCAAAAGATGGGGGACGAGCCGAACACAGCCGAGTTTGAAGAAAGAGAACTGATGAGTATCGAGCTGATCCCTGAGCAACCTGGACATGCAGTTCGTTTAGGAAGTCAATTACAATGGCAGATTAGAGATGAGATGATGAAGGTTTTGAGGGAGAATATAGATTTATTTGCATGGAAGCCGGAAGACATGAAGGGCATAAACCCAGAGTTAGCGGTTCATAGATTGAACATTAAACCTGAAGTTCGGCCAGTTAAGCAAAAATTGAGGCACTTCGGAGATCAACAGAACGAGGTCATCGAGGGAGAAGTGATGAAGCTGCCGAAAATAGGGCATATTGAGAGGATCCAATATCCTTGATGGTTGGCTAATGTTGTGTTAGTAGCGAAGCCAGGGAATAAATGGTGAATGTGTATCGACTTCAGAGATTTGAATAAAGCCTGCCCTAAAGATCATTATCCTCTACCTCGAATTGATAAGTTGGTGGATTCCACTGCCGGATGCGAACTACTTAGCATGATGGATGCAGCTCAGGGATATCATCAAATTTTATTGCATCCGGAGGACAAGCCCAATGTGGCCTTCATCACCTCTTCAGGTACATATTGCTATACAGTAATGCCGTTCGGATTGAAAAATGCAGAAGCTACTTATCAAAGGATGGTGGATGAAGCGTTCAAAAGCTAGTTAGGGTGAAATATGGAGGCTTATGTGGATGATATGTTGGTAAAAAGTGTACAAGCAAGCACACATGCCGAAGATTTAAAAAAGACAATGATGACTATTCAGAAATATGAAATGCGTCTGAATCTGGCCAAGTGTTCATTTGGTGTCAAGGCGGGAAACTTTTTGGGGTATATGGTCACCGAATGAGGAATAGAAGTTAACCCCAACAAGATACAAGCTATATAGGAGATGTCACCTCCTCGGACAATAAAGGAAGTACAAATGCTAACTGGTCGCATTGTGGCCTTGAGCAGGTTCATATCCAGGTTGGCGGATAAAGGATTACCTTTCTTCAAGATATTAAGGAAGAACGGGCAGTTCGGATGGGATGCAGAATGTCAGAGGGCCTTTGAAGATTTAAAAGTATTTCTATCATCACTTCTTTCGTTAAAACAACCAGTTAAAGGAAGTAAATTGATAGCATATTTGGCAGTCAGGAAAGAATCGGTCAGTTCGGTATTGGTTCGAGAAGAAAGGAGAGATCAGTTTCCAGTATACTTTGTCAGCAGAGTCCTTCATAGAGCAGAAGTTCGGTACACCGAAGTAGAAAAAGTAGCTTACGCTCTGGTTACTATGACAAGGAGATTGAGGCCATACTTCTTGGGATATGAGGTAACCGTGCGAACAGATCATCATTTGAGTGTGGTTCTTGGAAAACCTGAAGCATCAGGAAGATTGATCAAGTGGGCTGTGGAGTTAGGGCAGTTTGATATCAGATACGAACCGCGCACAACTATCAAAGGGCAAGCCTTAGCGGACTTTATTCAAGAAACAACCAGATTACAAGAAAACAAAGAGTGGGAACTGTATGTTGATGGATCATCATCTCGTCAAGGAGCTGGAGCTGGAGCTGGAGCTGGAATATTGTTGATTAGTCCTCAGAATGATGAGTTGGAGTTTGCTTTAAAGTTTCAATTTCGAGCATCTAATAATGAGGCTGAATATGAAGCTTTTTTTACAGGGATTGAGAATAGCTGAGTAAGTTGGAGCTCGTAATGTAATCATCAAATTTGATTCACAGTTGGTGACCCAGCAGCTTCAAAATCAGTGTGAGGTCAAAGAGAAACGCATGGTTTCTTACGTGCAGAATGTGAAAGATATGGAGAAAAAGTTTGAAAAGCTCCGGATTAAGCAAATCCCTCGGAGTGAAAATCAGAAAGCAGACTTTCTAGCGAAGATATGAAGCTCACTACAAGATTGTTCGAGAAGAAGTATTACTGTTATGGGAGTAGGAAAGGAGGAGGAGGTGATGAGTATTGACGAGGTAGAGTCTGATTGGCGAGCTCCTATACTGAAATTTCTAGGAGAAAAAAAGGAAGGAACAGCGAAAGAACTTGAGAAATTGGAGAAGCAGGTTAGATTCTATTACGTCATTGAAGGAATCCTGTATAGAAAAACTTTTCTACCATCAGATGCGAGATGTCTATCTCAAGAAGAAGGGATAAAAGTTCTAAAGGAGGCACATGAAGGAGGATGCGCCAAACATGCAGGTGCAAGGGCACTAGCTCGAAAAGTTGGTCGAGCTGGTTTTTATTGGCCAACAATGAAAAAAGATGCTGAAGATTTAGTTCGGAGATGTGATGCTTGCCAAAGGCATGGATGATGAATTCATATACCAGCCACGGATATGCTTACTGTATGTTCGCCCTGCCCGTTCACTAGATGGGGAATTGATATAGTAGGTCCATTCGTCAAGACAAAGAGAAATAAGCAGTTTCTAGTGGTAGCTGTTGATTATTTCACTAAGTGGGTGGAAGCCGAACCATTGGTCAAAATTACGGAAAATGATATGATTCATTTTATATGGAAAAACATCTGTTGTCGGTTCGGTTTACCAAGAATTTTGGTATCAGACAATGGAGCTCAATTCTGGGGAAAAAAGATCATAGAATGGTGTAACGAAATGAAGATATTGCAAATATTTACTCTTGTAGCTCATCCTCAGGCAAATGGTCAAGTTGAGGTTGTCAATCGTATCCTTATGGACGGAATAAAAGAACGACTTGAATTTGAAAAGTCTAATTGGGTTGATGAACTGCCATCGGTGTTATGGGCATATCGAACTACTTCTCGATCGACTACTGGAGAGACACCTTTCAGTTTGGTGTTTGGAATGGAAGCAGTAGTTCCTGCGGAAATTCAAGGAGAAGCCTTGAGAATTACTAACTTTGAACCCCAAGAGAATGAAGAGTTGCTTAGAACCGATCTATTATTTTTGGATGAAATCAGTGATGAAGCCAGAGTTCGTCACGAACTTTACAAGAGACGGATCCAAACAGCTTTTAATAAAAAGATCCGAAAAAGAGAATTCCAAGTTGGAGATATGGTATTAAGACAATATGATGTCTTAGTAGAGATTGGGAAGTTGGATGCCATTTGGGAAGGACCCTACACTGTTTCAAACATTTTACCCGGTGGATCATATGAATTAACAGATCGGAATGGCAAGGTGCTACCAAGGCCATGACAAGTAGCTCATTTGAAGAAGTTTTATGCATGAAATATTATTTCTGTATGTTACTTCTTTCTCTTTTTATTCTTGTTGATATTATGAAATGATAAGTATTTGCCCCCTCCGTGGATGTAGGTCAAATTGACCGAACCACGTTAAATCCTTGTGTTATTTCTTTTTATTTTTATATGCATATCTCAATGATTAAGCGAACTGAAGAGTTCCCTCGGAACTTATGATTAAGCGAACTGAAGAGTTCCCTCGGAACTTATGATTAAGCAAACTGAAGAGTTCTCTCGGAACCTATGATTAAGCAAACTGAAGGGTTCCCTCGGAACTTATGATTAAGCGAACTGAAGGGTTCCCTTGGAACTTATGATTAAGCGAACTGAAGAGTTCCCTCGGAACTTATGATTAAGCAAACTGAAGAGTTCTCTCAGAACCTATGATTAAGCAAACTGAAGGGTTCCTTCGGAACTTATGATTAAGCGAACTGAAGGGTTCCCTCGAAACTTATGATTAAGTGAACTGAAGGGTTCCCTCGGAACTTATGATTAAGATTAAGCGAACTGAAGGGTTCCCTCGGAACTTATGATTAAGATTAAGCGAACTGAAGGGTTCCCTCGGAACTTATGATTAAACGAACTGAAGGGTTCCCTCAGAACTTATGATTAAGCAAACTGAAGGGTTCCCTTGGAACTTATGATTAAGCGAACTGAAGGGTTCCCTCGGAACTTATGATTAAACGAACTGAAGAGTTCCTTCGGTACTTATGATTAAGCAAACTGAAGGGTTCCCTCGGAACTCACGATTAAGCGAATTGAAGGAGCTCTCAACTCAATAATACAAATTGAAGAGCATTGAATTATGTTAAAACATTGAATTATGTTCAAAATTTTACAAAGATGAGTACGGTTTCCAAAAAGTTATTCAGTATCTATTACACATGTGCTAACTATACTAATAAGGATCTGAAGGATTAACAGAGGGAGCTGGCTCAGAGATTGGCTCAGTGGCGGAAGGAGATGATAATGGAGCGAACATTTCTTCTGGTAGATCCATGGCTGAATCAGGAGCCGCTAAAAGAACAGGAGGGGTAATGTCTAACTGGTACTTGGAAGAAATTTCGAATTCATCACTTCATGTATTGTTTCTTCCAAATATCCAGACCACCATTCAACATCTACTCCTTCACTCAAATTCCCTTTCCAACCAAGAGGAAAGGGGAAGGATTTTTGAAGTTTCTTACCCAAAGCAGGAAGGCTGAAATGGAGTTCGGAGTCAGGCAAAGCCTCTTTCACTTCCTCTTGACATAAACGAACCCCTTCTTTAAAATATATTTCGGCCATTGGGGCTGCTTTAGAGAGAAAGAGGACAGAGTTCCACAGTTGATGGACGAATCTTTCGCGAAACCCCTCCACTATAAGTCCCATTTCTGGACTCCGAACAAATTGATAGAAGCCATCATTAAAGCCCTCACTCCGTTTGGCTTCACCAAATTGAGCTCGAGAATTCTTTTCTCGCTCAAACTCTGTTTTCCAAAAGATCGCGTCCGCTTCCGCTGCCTTCAAAGCTTTTTGTTTTTCCACTGCTTCTCTTTCCTTGGCGAGCAACAATTCATCTTTCCTCGCCACTTCGGATCTGGTGTACCCCAGTTGCAATTCGCAGTCATCTAACATGGTAGATAAAGTTTCGGCTTTACCGGCGTTAGCGTGCACATCTGTCATCAAAGTTATTTTCTCCGCATCCACTTCTTTCAGCTAATCGTGTTGTTTCCGAATTTGAGCTCGGCGGCGTAATGCTGTCCTGCCGAAGTTCTTCAGATAATTCAGTAACTTTTCAGCTCGAGAGATATTCAGAGTCAAATCCCTCTCTTCGGTATCTAGCTCCTGTATGGTAGTTTTCCTCGTGGTCGCCTCCTGAGGGTTTTCCACATCAGTTCGGGGTTTTTTGCCAGGAGCTCTATGTGAACTGGAAGATCCCCTTTTCTTTTTTGGGGGAGAGATAGTTGCTTCTGGAGTTTCCTTATCCACCCCTTCAATTAGGTCGACAGGTTTGGTGGGCTGAGGCGTGGGAAGTGACGTAGAGATGCTGACAGAAGGGATAAGAAGATCGGAACCCTCAGGAAGGTCGTTCTCTCCTTGTTGAACGATCTCTTCAGTGGGTCTTGGAGTTCGCTTGGCCAATTCAGTGAGTCACTTTTCCTCAGATGTTCGGAAGTCTGAAGCTCGCTCTTTGTCCACGGCATGTTCGGCAGGGATGATAGGGGTTCGCTCCACTTTAGTAACCTCATCTGCAAAATTAAAAAACATTGCCATGGTGCTATCTGCAGGAAAAAGAGTTTTCAATCAAGGTACTACTCCACAATATATATATATATATATTAAAAAAACATTGGGGATCTTTCTTTAACCTAGGTCAAATCTAGAGGGGATTTGGCTGTTCGGGTAAAACCCCCAGAAAGCGAGCAGAGACACACACGAGCTCAATTGTACGATGTCGAACCATCCCTTTTGGAATATTGAGTTCAAAAGCCTAATCTGGGAATCTCCCGAAGAAGCAGAACTTGTATGGGGAGGATGATCGATCCAATGAAGTAAGTCAAAAGGTCGGTCTGTTGGAGCGCAAATAAAAAGATAGAATTTTTCCCAATTAGGGATTTTCTCATCTCCAGGGGATAAAAACTGAGCTCGTCTATCTCTACTACGAGGACTCAGATAAAATCGAAAAGGGTTAGTTCGTTTCAACATAAAGCAAGATTGGAATCTATCAGCAGTTGGTTCAACACCCATCCACTTACAAACCATATAGAAAGAAACTATATAGTTAATTGAATTGGGATGGAGTTGGTTCGGGCAGATCCCAAAGGCCGAACCAATGGTATAGAAAAAAAGATGAACAGAATGGATTAGACCTAGAGATATATGCTTCAAGAACCAGGTTTGACAACCACCCGGAGCCTGATGAGGTCGGTCTTCCGAATTGGGAATAATTACTGAATAGCCGTTTACCAAGAACGAACTCAATAGAACAACATGGGTTTGAGTAGCTTTAGTAGCGGAAAAAACATCATCGATGGTTTTCTTCCTTGATTTTTAGGAAGATTAGAGGGTTTTCGATGAGTTGAAGAAGATGATCTAGGGTTTTGTGAGAAAGAGCGGAAAGGAATTTGGTTGAATCCTTCATCTGATTCACTCTCATCTCGAAGATGTATCAAAGAATTTGAAGAGGCCATGGAAATCAGAAATTAAAGAAAGAAGTTGGTACCTGGAAGAGAATGAGAAATCTCAAAAATTGTAAAGAATCTTGCTTGCTGAAGAGTGAATAGTGAATTTGCAGAAGAGTGTTTTTTTGGAAGAGACGTGTTATATTTATAGAATGAAGATGATTTTGGAATTTGGGGGGGAAATTCAAAAGATCGTGTTTTTGACCATTAGATGAAATAAGATCCAACGGATGGGAGGCGAAACGACGGTGGCTTCTCATACACGTTTCAGTTGGATGGGATGTAGGCAGCGTGGAAAAGACGTTTTCATCTAGGGAAACGGGTCCTGATTACTCAGCATATATAATTATCGAACTACATTAGTACATGTGAACACATACTAAAAAAGGGGGGAGTACCTGATATGGTCGAACTTTGGTGAACCGGATTTTCTTATCTAGTTCGGGACAAAATTATGAACTGTTAAAGCGAACAGCTTAAGGAAAGCGAACAAAAGTTGTTGTATAGTGAGCGAACTATATTGTAACACGATTTGAAGCGAGCTGTTTCCTACTTGATAAGAGTTCGCAGGTAATATCTCATTGAAGTGCGAACTTATTTTGGATCAAAATGACGAACTCATTTCGGTTGAAATAAGCGAACTGGTTTGAATTCATATAACCGCCCATTTCATGGACCACTAAGCCCTTTCTTCCACCTTTTTCGGATAATTCTCAACTGACACGAATTTCAGGAAGTATATATACTTGTCATATTCTTTCTTCTCGTTTTTTTATGCACAATTATATTTGAAAACACTTACACATATTCAATTTACTGACTTGAGCGTCGGAGTCCCTTCACCGGGAAAAACCTCCCGGTATTTTACGGTTTTGCAGGTTATTTCATGCAGATAAAATTCAGCTCTAACAAAACTCTGTTCTTATACAGACAAAATTCTTGCAGTTTTATTCCTAAGAGTCCTTCTAGAACTGCTATGGTTAGAATACTCGCCATATGCATTGTCTGGAAGTACTACAAGCTCATCACAGCCATGTACAAGTACATGTCCATGATCAACCAGAAGAGCTCAAGATTTTGTCACAGCAAGAAAACGAGGCCGGATTTGGGCGAATGCAGCGTGTGTTTGTCGGAGTTTGAGGAGGGTGAAGAGGGCAAATAAGTGGTTGATTGCAAGCATGCTTTTCATAGAAAGTGTTTGGAGAAATGGGTGAAAGGGTACAAGGCCACGTGTCCGTTGTGCCGGGGATTGGTGGTGCCTCAGGTGATTGTAGCAGAGTTTGAAAGGATGCAGATTGAAAGAGAAGATGATTGGATTGAGAAGGAGTTGGCTCTTGTCTTGTTGAATGCCTTGGATGGTAGAAGGAGTTGTAATGGCTTCTTTTAGTCTTTGGTTTGGTTAGATAAGAATAGTATAGAATGGTTCATAAGTATGTATATGGTTTTTTATAGATTGATTTGAGTTGGGGTAGAGTTGAATTGGTGATTAGTAGCTTGCTTCTCTTTGAGTTTCCTCTAATTTTGGATTGGTTTGAGGGAAAATGTGTTTTAATGAATATGATTTGTGAGTAGTTGATTATGTAGTTGATGTCAAAACGAGATTAAGATCGGTTTGAACCTTCTAAATTGGTTCTTAAACTCGAACTCTATTAATTTCTAAATAGTACGGTGATTTGCGTGTTCTTAAAAATAGAGTTGCAACTTGTAACTTTTGATCTAGTAATAAACACTTGATTCAGTAGTCGATGTCAATATGAAATCGATCGAGGATTTGAACCTTTTAAGATGGTTTTCACTTTGTGGCTAATAATTTCGTACTTAAATTCTTTTAACACTTATGTCTTGTGAGTGTACAACCAACCACTCATATGTTTATGTTGCATCGGTATATAAATGAAGTTGCATCAACTAACATTTTTTTATTGAGAAGTGAAAATGGTTTCATATAAATTTTAGTAATTTTATTATGTTTTTTTTTCTTGATTACCAAATAATAAATAGATATTAATTACATTAAAATGAAAATGGAAGGACAAGATGTTTCAATATAATTTAAAAACGTCCCTAATTATATCATGTGACAATATGTAAATCTTATGTCGCCATCTTAACGTCAAAATATCTATTCTCAATAAACTCATGAAATAATTCTAGCAATTTTTGTAAATAATTTTATTACTTTTTTAAGAAAACAATTAATAAAATGTTTCAACATACTTTTCAATTAAATTCTAAAACTCCATGAGTTGGATAATAAAATGATAAAATATGCCTACAATAATCTCAAGTTCAAATTATTTTTGAGTTGATTAAATATGGAAGTTGCTATAAAAATTCAAACGTAATCGTTTCACATAAAACTAGGGGTGGTACGGTAGGGTATACCCGTACCGAAAATTTCTCGACGTACCGTTACCATACCGAAATTTCATACCGTTATCTTACCGAAATTTTCGGTATATCGTACCTTCGGTATACCGAAATTTCGGTATAAGAAAAGTTCATACCGTTACCATACCGTCATTTCGGTATACCGGAATGGACCGGCATACCGTTCCATACCGGTATACCCTTCCATACTTCCATACCGTTCCATACCGGTATACCGGAATGGACCGGCATACCATTCCATACCGAAAAGGATTTTTGTATTAGAATTATTAAAAAATAATATTGATATTTATTTTTATACCGGTATACCGAAGAAAAAAAAAATTCATAACCGAAATTTACCGGTACGGTATCATACCTTACCGAAATTTTCGGTATACTGAAAATTTCGATTTTTTCGGCACGGTAAGTGCGGTATACCGGTATTTTCGGTATATTACCCACCCCTACATAAAACCTTGCGTGAGACAAATTTTTATATGAGATCGATATTGATGTTAGACCCACTTTCACTAATCTATATGAATTATGTCTTATATAAAATTTTACACGACACTATCCCATATAATACCTATCCGAAGGTTGCATTATTTGAATTGGGTCAAAAATGTTTTTCCAGATATATCAATACAAAATGCCACTTTATCCAAAATAAATAAATATAGATGGGCCAATCTCTAATATATATTAATTCATAAAAATTGTTATCTAAAATTTATAAATGAGATATTACCACATTTGAAATGGATAATTAATACATAACCATTGCACGCAGGTTACGATTGCCGATATTACCAATACGTGTAATATGGGCCAGCCCATTTAAGTATTGTCATTTTCTCTCATTTATTATGATGACGTGTCATATGTACAATTATATATGAAATTTGGAATCATTTTTGTTATTCTCAACCTTAAATATATCTGCGTGTTCGGCAACGTGGTTTGGGGAAGACTTGAGTCAACTATTTGTTTTCTAAATCACCAAAATTTATATAAAACAATCTCACATGAGATGATATTTTATTATTTACAAACAAAATTTATTTTCACAAATTTATATGTAAATTATGAAATGTGAGTTGGTTGATTAATCTCACATAACTAGATTTGTGAGACGGTTTCACATAAAACCCACTTTTTTAATTTGATAAATAATGTCTAAATTTTATGTAATATTTTCATGGATATTAAATGACGAGAATAAAATATTACTTAATATTATATGCATAGATTAATCATAGATGTGAGGTCTTGAAACCAAAGTGTTTAAATTTTTTTATTTTTTCGTCATGATGGTAAAATTAGAATTTTTTATTTATTTATTTTTTTAAATTGAAATATTTAAAATGGTGAGGTGTCTTTTAGAAGATGGTGGGTGGATAGAGGATACCACACGGTTTGGATTTATTTGTCAAAGACCCCACCGTTTCTCTCCAAATTCTAAGTTAGAATCTCTGATTCTCATCATTCTTTAGCCCTTCAATTCTGTTTCCTTCTTTGCCTTTCTCCATCACGTCTTAGATTTTCTTGTGGGGAATTTTCTGATCCACTTATTTTGCTTTTTTTGCAAGACAATGACCCGAATCAAATTTCATAATAGATAAGATTATTGTTATCATGTGATCCCTTTTTTGTTAAATTCAATTGCAGAATTCTCATGCACTGGGACAACTTTTGATTTATTACTCGATTATTCGAGCCGAGATTTTTAGGGTTCTAGCTTTTCTTATCGTTGGGTTTTCCATTCTCTCAGTTTTGTGCGATGCTGATCAGGGGCTTTCATAATTAGTCCCAAATCAGTGAGAAATTTTTTACAAGACGGTAAATTTCGGCAATCGGAGAGAGGAAAACACGAAAATGGTGCGGAATAGGGATAAAGAAGATTTGGAGAGTCGATTTGCCTCTTCATTGTCGATTTCAGTTTCTGATTCATCAATCAGCCTGTTTAAAGTCATATCATCTTTGATAATTTTTGTTGTGGGTGTAGTTATAGGACTAGTTTCAAGTTCACATGTAGATAGCTACTTTACTTTTCAGGGCCATCAGTATAGTTTGAGAAATATTTATTATGATACCGAACAATTTAGTGATAATTCGAAGACGGTGGTGAATTGTGAGGGAGAGGATTGCCTGAGCTTGGGGAATTTGATCAGGCCGCAAGGTTTGATCCACCGAATGAGAGATGATGAGTTGTTCTGGAGAGCCTCGTTCGTACCCCAAAAAGAAGAGTTTCCTTTTAGGAGGGTGCCGAGGGTGGCTTTCATGTTTTTGACCAGAGGGCCATTGCCTTTTTTGCCGTTGTGGGAGAGGTTTTTTAGTGGTCAAGATGCTGAAAAGTATTCCATATATGTGCATGCTCTTCCTGGATTTCAGCTTAATGTGTCGAATTCCTCTGTTTTCTACAGGCGCCAGATCCCAAGTCAGGTATAAAATCTGAGCCGATCATTTTCTATGTTGATCATTGATGAATTGTAATGTATTGTAGGTGATACTTGTGGTAAATTACAATTCGTTTCTCAAAAAAAAAAAAAAAAAGTATTGTAGGTATTGTTAATCAGAATTCATAGAAGTATATGCTCTGCTTCTAGAGATGTAGAAAAATAGAATATGTAGTTTTGATTGTTGACATGGTGATGGCATCCCAAGAAGATGAGAATGGTAGTTATTATATGGTAAATTGGAATCATGCATCTATGATGTTGCTCAAAGCCTGAAACAACATTGGGTACAATGCAAGCGAACTTAATGGTCTATGATAAGAAAGGACACTACCCTCTTCATGATAAGTCGGTAACTTGAAGAGCATAAAGAGGTGAAACTGGTGCTAAGGAACATATTGGTCGTTTTATCCTGGGATGTAGATGGAGGTGGTGAAAATTGTTTTGATCAAAAGGGAAACAGAAAATGGTTAATACTGGTTAGAGTGTCTTGAGATTGCTGATTTCATATTTGCGATGTTATATTTGGAGGCCTATTACACATTTGTGTAACTAACTGGAACAATTGGTGAAATAGTTTTTCTATTGAAACCTTCGCATTGAAATGATTAGTTATCTGGCTCTGAGCGTCTATGTGCTTCTGCAACTTCTATCTAGAAGAACGTTAGTTATTTGTGATGAAAATTAATCCAGAATCAGGACATGGCAGGCAGAAAATACATTCTATCATTTATGAAAATTTAGTTGCTATAACTTTAAGTATGACTTTGTGATTACCATGGTTTATATGTTAACTTAATTTAGTTGACCCCAAGAAGCTTATAGTGAGTTGCAAAGTTTGACCATTTGAGTTATCATCTGCATTTGACATTTACTCTGAGCAAATACATTTGGCTGACTTTCCTCAAACTAAACAAAATATGGCCTTTTGAAAGATACAATGTTGGCCTCTAGAAACAGGATTAATAATAGAGTGTTGGCTTTGAAAATATGATTGCTTTTTCCTAAAATGTTTCCAGGATTATCTTAGAAATTGCCAAAGACACATGTTTTTCAGACTAGAAAAACAAATCTTTCCACGAAATGATAATATACACACTTTGCATGAATTTTACTGGAGTATATATCTTTTTGGTCAAATACCAATCCTAAGAGCCATTACTCTTGATTAGTCAATTGAGATGAAAGTAGATCTGGTTTTAGGTCACAGCTGGTTGAAGAATTAGAAACTTTATTCGTGGAAAGTAGGTGAACATGGCTTATTATTTCATTTGCAATCACATTAATTAAGTTAGAATTGTTGGAATTATTTATGATGGCTTTTTGGGTTTTTAAATTTTGTATTGAATATGTAGTGTAAAATGTAAATGTAGGCCTCAATAAGTTGTAATGACTTGTTTCATTAAACACTGCTACTCAAGTCCTCTCTGTTTGGCTATAATTTATAACTTACTCTCCTTCGTTATCCTATAAATGACGAGTGAGTCAGATAGGTTAAACTTGTGTTCTTGGAAGTTATTTACTGCTTGTTCTGATACTAAAGGATGCACTGGTGGGAAACATCTTTATATCAAAATTTGGAGTTCATTTGTATAATCTTTGTGTTGGTCTGAATATTGTGGGAAACATGTGACTTACAATGCTCTTTAGGGTAAATACTGAGGAGCAGTTCTTCTACGAGAATGCACCATTAGCATAGTGGTTGATATGCTCTTCTGAATACAATGCTCTCTAGTGTAAACAATGAGCAGCAGTTCCTCTACTTGAGTGGCACCATAACCATAGCAGTGGATATGCTCTTCTAAAAGCTAATTGCACATGTGCCAAGATTCTTGAAAAGATATCCATTAAAAGATTATAATTTGTTGGAAAATAAGTTTAGAGAAGCAATTATTTTAACCTCTAGGATATGCTAAAAATATTGTGAAGCTGTTTCATTTTTTCTTCCTGAGACATTTATTTAGGGCGTGTAAGAAATTGTTCTGTTGCGCACATTTATGTGCTTTAAATAAAATTTCAGATATTTTTCCAATTTGCTTTATTTATCATTTTAACTTGAAAAATCCACCTATGCTGCAGTCCAAACACACCCTTAGTAGTGATCTTGCTGAGTATAAGGAAAATTTCTGTAATCTTTTAGATGCCTTGTTTCCCTCACATCCTATCCTCAGATGTAGACAGTAACATTTTCTTAATGATTTGCAGCATGTTGCATGGGGGTCGGTGTTACTGGTTGATGCGGAGAAACGGCTTTTAGCCAATGCCCTTCTCGACTTCTCAAATGAGCGGTTTGTTCTTCTATCAGAGAGTTGTATCCCTATACACAACTTCCCCACTGTCTACAAATATCTCATTGGATCTGCTCATAGTTTCGTGGAATCCTATGATGATCCTTCTCGTTATGGCCGTGGGCGCTACAGCCGTTGGATGCTACCTGACATTAGACTTGCTGAATGGAGGAAAGGATCTCAATGGTTTGAGATGCATCGCACTTTGGCTGTGAAAATAGTGTCGGACACCAAGTATCACATGCTCTTCAAGAAGTATTGTAAGCCCTCTTGCTATCCAGATGAGCACTACATTCCAACCTATTTACAAAAGTTCCATGGGGCCCTTAATGCAAACCGCACGGTGACTTATGTTGATTGGTCGCAACTGGGCCCACATCCAGCAACCTTCACAGATGTTAATATAACACAAGGGTTCCTACAGTCGCTTAGGAACAACGGCACACTATGTTCGTACAACTCGGAAACCACACCGGTATGTTATCTGTTTGCTAGGAAGTTTGATCCCAGTGCATTAGAGCCTTTGCTGAATATTGCCTCACAAGTTATGGGGTTTTAAATTATTAAGGTTGATTTTCGGTTGAGCTGCTATTACAATATTGGTAACTGTATAGTAGCTTTTGGGTGGTCTACCTCTTGACATCTTACAATTTTGTTTACTGGAATTTTATTTTTGTTGGTTTTAGGGAATTGTATAGAAGTAGTAGTTTTGAGGGATGAGATATTTGGAATCCTTGTGATAAATGGATGAATACAGAAGCACCTGTGCTGATTCTTCCAGGACCTGAGTTTATCTCCTGTCTTTCTTTAGACTAAGGCATATAATTATTGCTTGTTGCTACCACCTCTTACTATCTATTCCTTTCATCAGTGTCTTTGCGGTTCCTGGGGAGAGGTGAAAGCAATGAGAAATCTCGAGGAGCTAATTAAGTTCTGTTTTCCTCTCTTTTTCTATTTTACTATCTACTTTTGTTATAAAAGTATGGTGACCATGTGATTTATTTATTGTTATTTCTCTATAAAAGTCCATTTTCACATCTAATTAAATAACCGAATTACTGTACAAGAAATTGTATTCAATTATAATCATTCGCAACAGCATTTAATAATTTTATGATTCTCTGATTACAATTGACAAAAATTTCCATCTATATTTCTTCCTTAATTTGTTGGGTTAACTAATTCAATCACGTCCACATGAACATTATAAATTTGGCTTTTGAAACAAATCTTTTTTTCTAGAAACCTAATTTAATTTTTTTATTTTTTGGAATGATGAGAGTAATAAAACATAGGATTAACCTAATGAATTCAGTATGAAATCAAGACACATTGTTAACATGTGAGTTATCTTTTACATCCCTCTTTAAGTTGTTAGTTAAACAACATTTTTGTAATTTTAGAAAGTTAATTAAAATAATAACAATAGTTGCATGACCATAATTGTTATACCGTGTGAAGTATTACGTTTTTTTGAACTAAGGTATATGAACTGTTTTTTTTTTTTTTTTGTCAATCACTAGCTAAATTTTGTGAAAGTTTCAATTCATCTTCTAAGGCATCCCCACTAAGAAATATTCCGTTAAGATTCAAATTTTTGCAAAGTTTGTTCCATTTTATCCCCGAAACTAACGTTCATTATGCACTCTGTTTCTTCAGTATTATATATATAATTTATAAGAATCATAGTTTTACATTATTCCTTTGGAGAAATATAAATTAATTTCTACCGATAATAATACTAAAATAAATTTTTTTTATAAATATATAATCAATAAATTTTGAAACTGATCCATCAATCAAAAAACAAAGTTTATGTGAATATATAAATGAAAATTAAAAAGCCTAAAGCTTATATACATTAGTCAAAAAAATTCAATTTTTTTTTAATCTAAATGTTATCTAAAACTTATTTAAATAGGTTTAAATAACCTAATAAAATCAAACAATTTGCAATTCAATGTATAGAAATTAATTATTTAAATGAATCTAAAAGTGATGATTACATTTAAAAATACATTTTATATGCCAATTATTAATATAAAAAATCTAAAATTCAAAACATTAGATCTAATTGTTTTTTTTAATAGTATTAAAAATTATAATTATATGTTGTTGTCACCTCTTGGTTTTTACCAAAAAAGAATAAAGTTTATTTCTCTTAATGCAAAATTTGAAAGAGTAAGTTTGTTGAGAGACCATCTCACAAAATTCTAATGCATTGTGTGATACGGGTGAACCCACAACCCATTTATCCACCACAAAAAACCTACAATTCATATATTGTTGGTAGGTGATGGGGTTTCATCTCACGAAAACTATCAGTGAGACAATCTCACGTCAGTTTTTGTAAATTTGAAATGGAACTAAAGCAGCCTTATTAAAAATTCAAGACAGAGTGGCCCATCATTTCAAAAAAAGGCCCAGAATGAAAACTTGTTTGACATTTTCTCGTCATCCCCATGTCCACTTTAAAGTAGGCCTAGTAATGAATTTAAAATTAATTTTTTTTCTTTTTAATCAAAAATTAAAACCAATGGAATCGTAATCCACTATTAACTATTTTTACACTTCATAATTATTAATAAGCTCATTATGTTTACTCTAATAAAAATACGAATATAATATTTACATTGAAGATTAAAATTGCAAAAAATGACACATAAATATAACATTAAAATGTCAATCATTATCTTTTGCAAAAAAAAGTTCACCAATAATAGTATGAAACCGTACAAGATTATACCCATAACAACGAGTGAATTTATTTATTTTTATTATTAAAATGCTTTGTTTGAGGGTCATTTTTGTGGATATAATATTATTTATTTTTAATTAAAAAAATCAATAATAAAAATCTGAATTTCGGTTTTGAATTTTTGGGAAAAGTTTTTGTCCTTATTTTGGTTTTAAATACACAGGATTTCAGAAATAATGAGGGTATAAACATTTTGGTTTGAGGAGTGAAGTGATTTGGCACATGATTTGATTTTGAGTGATGAAAATTGTGAAAAAAAAAAAAAAAAATTAGCGTCTTTTTTCCAAAGTACAAAAGGATTTTGATGCAATTATCCCCTTTAAATATGAAGGGTATAATGAGAAAATTTAATGTTGTTGTCTAATTTTTTCTAAAATAGAAATGTCTACATTATTTAATAAATCGTAAACTGTCACACAATTTTTAAACCATAAAAAAGTTTCAGACCAATTTACGAATCCTAGTAGAAAATGAATCATCTCTAACTCGTATTCAATCGTCTCCTACGTCCACTAAACACTTTGAAAAATATTTTAGATATAGTATTTGCAAATTGGGTATACATATGTATCAAATTTTATCCAATGCAAGCAAGCTCTTCACCTCCATTATATAAGCTGGAAAAAAAATTATATCAAAACTTGAAATTGTGTGGTCCATGTGTTTTTGTGTGGTTCACAAAACATGGGGATAAGATAAATCTTGAGTTGAAGATATTTTGGGGATATGATTGGCATCTCAAGCTCACATTGACAATATTTGTAAAAGAATGACATTAGATGAGATTGTCTCACATATCTAATTATATGAGACAGATCAATGCACAACTTAGATTCACACTTACATATATAAACATGAATTTTGTTTGTAGTTAATAAATAAGGATATACATCAAATTATTTTATATAAGTTTTTGTGATTGTAAAAATACATGCCTCTATATATAAGATGAATTGGGAATATAAGAGATAATATGCCCTCTCTTGATGCAGTGTATATAAAGAAGACTTTGACTCGTTCAAACAAATAAAGTTGAGTAAGTAAACTCTAGAAAAGACTTTTGACTCTTCAAAGCAAAGAAAGGTAGCTATATCACTATATATCAAGACACAATACTGTCAGATTCTTATTTGGAAAGAGAGTAGGTAAAACTTGAGATATGGCGGAGGCAGCGGTGTCATATGTGGTGCAATCACTGGGAGATGTGTTGATCCAGAAGGTGAGTTTCCTAGGAGGCGTGGAGGGCGAGGTCCGGAGGCTGAAAGACGAGCTGAAACGGATGCAGTGTTTCCTCAAAGACGCAGACGAAAAGCAAGCCAGTGACGAGAGGGTGCGTAATTGGATATCGGAGATCAGAGAGGTGGCTCTAGATTCCCAAGATGTCATTCAAATCTTCCTTGTCAAAGTTGAGAATGCCCAAAGAAGGAGAAGCTTGTTGAGGAACACCGTTTGCTACCCAATCCATGTCTACCATGTCAATAATGTTGGGAAAGAGATCCAATCCATCCGGAAAAGGCTTCAAGACATTGAGACCAGCCGATCTATGTTCGGAATTGAGAATCTCGGAGAGGCGACGTCGATGACGAGATCAAAAGATCAAGTTGAGACATTGCGGCGATTGGCTCATTGGCAAACAGACAAACACCTGGTGGGCATGGAGAAAGACGTGGAATTGCTGCTCGGAAAAGTCATCTTGGACACCAAGGAATTAGGGCTTTCCAGTGCCACCGTCACCGGAATGGGTGGGATCGGAAAGTCAACTCTAGCCAGGGTTGTGTACAACCACAGAGGCGTCGTTGATCGATTTGAGCGACGGTGTTGGGTAGTGGTTTCAAGTGAATTGAGGCCAAAAGAGATGATGAAGGAGTTGATGCTGCAGCTGCTGAAACCCACAGAAGAGGGGCTAAAGATATTGGAGATGATGGAGAAAATGGAAGTGGAGGGCATTCAAGAAATGATTCACCAACACTTGAAGGACACGCGATATTTCATAGTAGTGGATGATGTGTGGGAAGATGCACATTGGGAAATCATCGCCAACGCCTTTCCTCATCAAGGTAACATCTTCACTTTCTTCCCTATTTCCAACATCTACTTCATTTCATAATTATATTTATTAAAGGATTCTTTGAAATTTCTTCAAAATGATAAAAGTACAACAATCATAAAATAAATGCAATAAAAGGAAATTAATTTATATGATAAATATAATTTGCGAATTTTAAATATTTCTTATTTAAATATTTAGATGAATGACATGAGTAGTAGATTAAATTCAAATAACTTTGAAAAACTATATGATTTTCATGATCAACATTTTTATATTAAAAAATTACTAACACATGAAATTTATTCACTACATCACACGAATACCAAATGCGGTTGAAATATTATCAAGATTTGATTATAATGCTCAATAATATCACCATTTTATACTCATCATGAATAAATTATTGAACATAAATTTGCATATGTTTTTTTTAGGCTAATAGTGAAGACAACGTATGATGAAAATAAAAAATATTTAAATTTGTAAATTATATTGGTAGTAGATTAAATTGAAAACACTTTGAAGAATTCTATTATTTTTCATGAACAACATTTTTATATCAAAAAATTATCAACATTTCAAATTTATTTGTCCATACATCACACGAACATGGGTATATCAAATGAGATTGAAAATTATAACTAAAATACTATAATTATTGAAATAACACAAAATAACAAATTAGAATACAAAAATTATTCAAGTAATTATAAAATGACCAAATAAATGTGTTAATAAATACAAAACTTACATTTATAATAATGAGGTGGCCGTTTGCAACATGGTGAATGACCACATTCTAATTCCACACCATAAGACACAACCGAAGAAGTAGAACCAAGAGATAGTAGAATCAATGTTAATTTTGTAAATTCGGCATCACTTTGCTCTCTGTTAACAAAACAACACCGCCGTTTACATGTGAAATTTGATAAATACGGCACACTCTTCCTTTCCATCAAAGAAGTGTTAGCAATGTTAACTTTTGTACTCAATTTTCAGTTATACCCTTATTCCTTTCATTTTAAATATTTTCCTTATACTTTTTATCTTAAAAAATATGAACAATAAATATTATAAAATCATCAATTTGAAATGACCACATTAATTAAAAATTATAAACATAATTCTAGAGTTTCCTAATTAAATTCAGAAATTTTGATTTTAATAAATTCAAACATTAAAAAAAGATCTAAGAATTGATTTTAATAAACATAAACATTTAAAAAATATATGAAAACTCATATTTAAAATACAATTTTTCAAATAAATTGAAATTCTATTTTACTTAATAATCATAAGATTCTTAAAATTTTGAGAATTAGTTAGAATTTTTAATTATATAAACAATATTCATATTTTAAGCTTTATTTTGAATTTTCAGAAACATCTTTTTGATAATTTTTAACTAATTCTTGAGTGAACTTATAAAGAATTATTGTAGTTAATGGAATTTTTATATCTTAAATAATAGTACTTAATTATAAATCATATAGTTATAATATCTCATGTGCAATGACGTGTATTATATATATGGGTAAAAGACATTTTTTTATTTGAACTATACGTGATTTTATATTTTTTGGTAAAATTTTTGAAATGTTTCACTTTGCCCCATGAACTTTAAATTTGAAGCATTTTAGACAAATCCTAGCCGTCCATACCCTACTTGTTAACCAACCTAACCTTGCGGGTAAAACATCCCTACTTTTGCCAAACACTTAAAAGAAACTTATAAATAGAGGTGAAAAAATCTTCAAAATGAACCATTCTTATTGTGACCCTTAGAAATTAGGTAGGAATCCCGGGGATGGGAATTCTCCCCTTACTTACCTCAAACGGGAATGAGATGCAGATGAGATTCATATCTCGTTCATAAAAGTGTAAATGAGATAATATAATTTTGATGTAATAGCAATGAGAGACAAAGTTATTGGGGTAAGGGGCAATCGATCCCCTCAAATTTTAGATAATTATTGTAATAATTTAATAATTTTGAAATTATTTATGGAAAAAAAAAATGCATGGAAGGAAAATGTTATGATGCAATAAGTTATTTATTTTTAATGTTAAGGTGTAATTGAGTTACAAATGTCACTGATTTATAATTTATTTATTTTTTGAGTCAATATATATTATTTTTCTTAATTATATATGAGTCCCCTACAATTACATTTTGCAAGAAGTTGGTACTCAACCTTTAGAATGTCGGTGCGAGGTTTCTAAAAAACTAAAATTGGTAAATTATAAATGCGGTCACCCATCTTTTTATTTTTAAGCATCCAATATTTGAAATTTATCATTTTATTTATCGAACATTTAATACAAATGTGTTAAAAATGCATAGGTAAGTTACGAGAAGTATAGAAAATATTAAAATCTAACAATGATCTATATTTTGAAATTTGTGAATAAAGAATAATAAAAATCAAAAGTTTAACATGTGATCACTATAAAATGAAAATGTAGATGAATGCATGTTAATTAGGTATATTATCTAATTTTTATACTAATGTTGATATCCCTTGAACAAAATTTCTGACTCCATTATTGCTTGGGATCGACTAGGAAATATTAGAATTCGAATGAAAGATAATTGAGTTGAGCTAGAGCATTCAGTATCTTAGAAATATTATTCAAGTGTCAAATGGAGTCGAACTCGAACATATCTAGTTATCTGTTTAGCCACAAATGTTGTATATAGTGATTATCTTCTTAACTGAATAATTAAGTTGTTATTCGAACAGATAATGGCAGTAGGCTGTTGCTTACTAGTCGTAATCGGGTCATCACACAACATAATCGATATGTTCATTCTATGAAAGAGTTAAACCCAAAAGAAAGTTGGAAGCTATTGTTGAAGAGGGCAGATATTGATCAGAATGATGATGGGGAATGTCCAGAAGAAGTGGAGAATATAGTGAGGCAAATCTTGGACAAGTGTAAAGGTCTGTCATTAGCAATCTGTGTGGTTGGTGGCATATTGGCCAAACTGCAGAGACAGTCTAAGTCTGAATTTGAGAAAGTGTTGAAAGGAATAAACTCTCATTTGGGAAGAAGTGGAAGAAGTAATGTATCAGCTATTTTAGAATTGAGTTATCAGAATTTGCCTCCACAGCTGAAACCATGCTTCTTGTGTTTGGCCTTCTTCAAGGAAGATGCAATTATCGAAGCACAAAAGTTGGTATACATATGGATTGCACTTGGCCTCATCCAACAGGAAGGAGGAGAAACGATGGAGGAGACAGCAATGAGATATTTGGATGAGTTGATCAATCGAAACATGATTCAAGTGAAGAAGATGACGAGATATGAGAGGGTAAAAAGTTGTGGAATGCATGATCTCATTCGTGATCTATCCATCAGTAAAGCAAATGAGGAAATGAGGTTTGAGATATTAAGGGATGTTGATGATAAGGGAAGTATTTCTCAATCCTTATGTAAAGCTCGTCATTGTGTTGTCTACGTTAGCGACAAATGGTGTCTACATCTTGATCAGAATAAACATGTTCGTTCTGTTTTCATCCATGGAGATGTTGATGCTAGTCCATCATCTTACTGGAAGAGTTTTGAACTCCTTAGGATACTTGATTTGGAAGGTTGTCAATTTTCAGAATTACCAAAGGAAATTTGTGGGTTGATTGAGTTAAGATACTTGGGATTGAAATGTGGAAGAATAAAGAAGCTCCCACGCTCAATAGGTAAGCTCAAAAACCTCGTGGTTCTTTATTTAAGCAACTCAAATTCCATAAGGATACCGAATGTTCTATGGAAAATGGATAGCCTTCGTCATCTTTACTCATTGGCAATCTGGTCGGCCACCCCTCTGAAACTAAACACTTTGAAGAATATGCAGACATTGAGCTACATTCTGCTGGATGATTTAGAAATCGAGCAGGTATCACAAATGACTAGTCTTTGCAAATTGGGCATACATGCGGGAAAAATATCCAATGGAAGCAAACTCTTCACTTCATTAGCTAAGTTAGAAAAGCTTTTCTATCTAAATTTGAGATTTTGTCGCTCCCTAAACATGGAGGGACTTGCTACACTACATCGTATCACTCAACTTAAATTGCATGGTTTTGAGAGGTTACCCACTAATTTCCCCCCAAACCTTTCTCACTTGAGCCTTGTTGAAAGCTGGCCTTCTAGAGAACTTGTTAAGGAAAACCCAATGCTTGTACTAGAGAAGTTGCCTAAGTTATTATACCTCAATTTATATCATACTTACTATTGTGACGAAATGGTTATCTCCGAAGGCAGCTTCCCTATGCTCCAAGTGCTCCATTTGAGTTTGGAGGAGCTAGAAAATATTGAAGTGGGGAAAGGGGCAATGCCAGAGCTCAAACGACTGAATTTAGATGGATGTTTGAGTCTCAAAAGTCTTCCTCAAGAGCTCAAAGCAATGAAAAATCTGGAGGACTTGACTATACCTAACAATATAGGATTGAAATCGGATGTATACTCCCACTTAATCGGATGTATCACTATTAATGTACAAATATAGAATTGAGGAAATAGGCCTTTGTATCCAAAGTAGAAAGCTAAACATGAAAAATACCCACTTTATAACAAAACATGTTTTTTTATCCAAAATGAGGATGAAAAGTCATAAATATCCTTTTATAGCCTTTAATGATTTCACCCATCACAGTTGAATCTCCTTATCTAAATGCACTCCTATATTTGAATCCATATTTTTCATAAAATTCATCTCTTAAAATGCACAAAATGTGGTGATTTTCATCTCTTAAGGTGCTCAAAAGAGGTAAGATTATTAATATTTTGAAGTTTAGTATATTGTATTTGATAATTTTTTATTGTAGATATATATTTCTACATGTAAATGCGAGTTATATAAACGAAAAAAATCTTGAAAAACTGAATTTTTTTTAGAATAGATCACGAAGGTCATTGAAGATCACGAAGCTAAACATAGATCACGAGGGTACCCTCGTGATCTATGTTTAGCTTCGTGATCTTCAATGACCTTCGTGATCTGTTCTTGATAAAACATAGATCATGAGCACCGTGATCTATTTGAAAAAAATATTTAAAAAAAACCATAGATCACGAAGGAATTTTTTAACACTTCCATAGATCACGAGCACCGTGATCTATTTGAAGAAAATATTTAAAAAAAAAACCATAGATCATGAAGCTAACTTAGATCACGAAGGAATTTTTTAACACTTCCATAGATCACGAGCACTGTGATCTATTTTAAGAAAATATTTAAAAAAAAAACCATAGATCACGAAGCTAACTTAGATCACGAAGGAATTTTTTAACACTTCCATAGATCACGAGCACCGTGATCTATTTGAAGAAAATATTTAAAAAAAACCATAGATTACGAAGCTAACTTAGATCACGAAGGAATTTTTTAACACTTCCATAGATCACGAGCACCGTGATCTATTTTAAGAAAATATTTAAAAACACCATAGATCACGAAGCTCATCTTAAATCACGGTGGTAACGAGCACCGTGATCTATTTTAAGAAAATATTTTAAAAATACCATAGATCACGAAGCTCATCTTAGATCACGGTGGCATTTTTGAGCATCGCGATCTATTCCAACAGCACCGTGATCTATGTTTTATCATTTATAATCATGATTATAATTAAAACTTAAAAAAATTCTCAATTTTGTTTTTAAAAAACATGAAATATTGTCCTACAATTTTAAGTATGTTTTGAAATTGAATATTATATTAAAACTTGAAGAAAAAAAATTGTAAATTTGTTTCTAAAATCCAAGCATAATGGTTTTAAAATACTATTTTTTTAAAAAATTATTTAAATATTTATAATAAATCTTACAAAAAATTCATAAACAGTTTTAAGATAATGATAATAATAATAATAATATTATTATTATTATTAATCATAATAATTTAATAATAATAATAATATTATTATTATTAATCATAATAATAACAACCATTATAAATTGTACAAAAATCGTAATTATTTTTATAAAAATATGAAATATGAATGACAATGGTAACTAATTTTTATATATAAATTTTCAAAATAATTAATATATTATTGAATAATAATAATAATAATACTTGTAATTAATAATCTAAAATGTAAAAATCATATTTTTTTTGTATGTTTTTTTTTATCACGAATTGTATTTCTAAGATCTAAAAAAATAGTCCTAATATATCATTTTGAATATATAGATTGTGAATTGATAATAATAATAATTTAAATCATTATAAAATATCTTAAAAATCAAATAATATTAATTTAATTTAAATCAAATAATAGTTGTAAATTCTTAAAATCTATAGTTTTAAAATATTAAATGTAATAGTACAATATTGAAATTTATTATATTAATTTGATAATATGATATAAAAAATGCAATCATATCAATTTGATAAAATGTATTTATGTTTTTCATAAAGTTTGTATAGGATTTAAATTGTTTTTGTCGTTATATGTATTATTATTTAATTGGCTAAATGAAGTGTAATTGTTATGATTTTTTTTATTGTAGATAGCAAACAACGAAATCATTATAGTTCATCGTGGATATTGGCATGGGTCGGAGTATAAAAATGGAGAGGATGGTTTGATATATGCATCATTGCATACAATTTCTTATGAAAAACTATTGGATGAAATTCATTATATTGTCCGAGCAGATCGTAGGACTTGTGATTATGCGTTGCATTGTTTAATGCCTACGTAGATTTCAGGAGAGTTAATTGCAAAATACGTCCTGTAACTTATACCCAATTCCATCCGTAGTCCTTTATCTTTTTACTTTATCAATTTTAGTCCTTTAACTTTTTAATTGCTCAATTTTAGTCCTTTAACTTTTTAATTGCTCAATTTTGGTCCTATTTGGGTCAAAATTTGAATTTTTTGCCGGAAATTGTACGTGCACAGCACGTGAGTCCTTCAAATTGGGGGTTTTTCAAATCATTTTCCCCAATTTGAAGGACCAAAATTGATAAAGTAAAAAGACAAAGGACCAAAATTGATCAAGTAAAAAGTTAAAGGACCAAAATTGAGCAATTAAAAAGTTAAAGGACTAAAATTGATAAAGTAAAAAGATAAAGGACTACGGATGGAACTGGGTATAAGTTACAGGACGTATTTTGCAATTAACTCGATTTCAGGAGAAGTGAAATTTAAAATCAGGATGAATGCTGATTTGAGGAGAGTTGTAGAGGTGTATGATTACCCCAAGTTATTTGTTTCTATTGAACCTAAAAAGTCTGATTGAAATATTCCATTCTCATATTCAAGTCAAGGGGGAAGTTATGTTCAGCTTTTGAATTCTCAACAACAATATAGTTATGGAGATTAGCTGAATTATGTGCAAAGTCTGATTGCAAACCAAATTCCTTCCGTTTATCCAGTTCAAAATTTCAAAGCCCCTGCTAGCAATCCATTGGAGGATCTAACCTTGCTCTTCTTCCAAGCAAATATCAGTGTCCGTTGTTGATGATCAGAGAACAGCTCCCCACACACCACCGACTTTTCGATTTTAATGATATTTTTGATTCGAAATATGTAGATGACAAAGATGATGAAGATGATGGTGGTGGTACGGTTCCAGTTGTGGCAGCGACCACTAATGTCTCAAATGACGATGATGATGATGATGAAGCAATAGTAGGGCAGAGGTTGCTAATGTTCGTACTGATGATGATGATGATGATGATGATTATATGATGATGATGATTATGATAATGATGATGATGACGATGATGGTGATGATGATTATGTTGATTTACTTCATAGTCGGTTATTTACCGAGCAATGAGAACCAGATGAATTTTTTGTGCAAGAGGATTTTGCTTAGAGTGAAGACGTCATTATTGGTATTACCCATCAGCGAGTTCTTAGAAACAGAACCATTTCGATTATAGAAGATGGTTCAAGTGGTGAGTTAGGACCAGACTTAGCAACCAATCAGCATGGGGATTGGATTATTCCAGGGGTGTCGTTTCACACTGAAGACCCTGATCCTATTTCAGTTTGTCCAGTGGATGGTGAGAGAAAGCTCGAGGTTGGTGCAATATTTGATAGCAAAATGCAGTTAATATTTGGTGTGGGATTTTACCACATGAAGAATCGAGTCGTGGTTGATGGAACACATTTGAAAGACAGATACAAGGGTCTTATGTTTGTGGCTGCTACTCAGGATGGTAACAAACAGATTTATCCTCTTGCATTTGGTGTTGGTAACAAAGAGAACGATAAATCTTGGCATTGGTTCTTGACTCAATTAAAGAAAGCATACGGTCATCCGGTCGATCTTATAATTGTCTCAGGTTTGAATGTCATTTTTTTAGCTTTGTTTTGATAAGTTTAAGTTTGAAATATTAATTGTTTTTTACTATTTTGTTAATCAGATCGTCATGTGAGCATACAAAATGCAATTGCAAGAGTATTTTCAGGGGCATGCCATGGGTTATGTTCGTGACACATGGAGTTGAACTTTCGCTCATATGGAGCTCGATTTGTGAGCTTGTATAAGAAAGCTGCATATTCCTATACAAAAGAGATGCACAAGAAGTATATGCAGCAAATCAAGATATTAAACAAGAAAGGCTAGAAGAAGTTGAGAAAAGCGAAGGTTAGAAGATGGGCTCGTGCATGTTGTCCCGTGCGTCAGTATGAGATTATGACATCAAACTCAGCAGAGTCTCTGAATTCAAGACTCTTATGGGCACGAAAGTTGCCGATTTGTTCTCTTCTTGAATTTGCTCGCAACCTACTTCAAACATGGTTTTCGAAATGACGTACGAAATGGTTCAGTGTGGAATCCAGCTTAAGTCCGAATATCCTTCAGAGAATACATGGAGCTCAACAAGATATCCAACGTATGAAGATTTCTCAGATTAGTGGGTCCATGTTCAATGTGAATGACGGTCTTCATAACCATGTCGTTGATTTGGGGCAAAGCGCGTGCACATGTTGTGAATTCCAGTTGGATTTAATACCATGTAGTCATGTAGTCATGTAATCAAAGCTCTGAGGTAATTTAATACTCCTACGTCATCGTTTTTCTTAGTTTTGTGATGACTAGTCTAATCATACTCCATTTGTCACAGTGAGGCAAATCACTCGCTTGGTTCCTATGTCTCAGACTATTATAAGACGATGACGTTGCAAAAGTTATATTCGAAGCTGATAATGCCTGTTCCGACCCCAATTGATTGGTGTATTCCGCAGCAAATTGATAATGCCATGATGACTGTCAATCCATCTGACAACCCGAGACAAGCGGGTCGTCCTCGACAGAGACGTCATCCTTCAGGGGGGAATCAAGTAGCAGGACTCGTGTTCAGAAATGTTCAATATGTCATGGTACTGACCACAATTCTGCTAGATGTACGGTGAATTTGATGATACTGAATGCGAACGTAGCTGCCCAACAACCTATCGAACCTACGGAAAGGCAACTGAAAAAGTGTAGCATCTGCAGAACAGTTGGACATTCAAAGAGGACATGTGGTCAACAAGCAATTACAAGCAGTTCGGAAGAAGATTGAGGTACGAAGATTAGTTGCCAGAATTTCTGATTATAACAATTTTGGTATATCAATGTTATTTTGACTCATTGGGTTGTTGAATTGTCTCTTTTGTCTTTCTTCTAGCCTCGAAGTGGTGCAGCGAGGAAGCGGATTCTGGAGATATTTGACTACAATTAGTCCTACAAATGTTAGTGTATGACAATTAATGTATGCTCCAAAATTAGTGAGACTCGGATAGAATTATCACATTCTGTACAAATTATCTTGTCTAATCTCATTACATGTGTGATAAATTGAGTGAAGATGGTTTATTTGAGGTGGATAGTTATAAAAGTCGAATCTACATTTTAATTATGAAAATAGGTGGGTTTAATCAAGTTGTGATAATTTTTAGAAATAGCACTCCACTTTGCCGATTTTTATAAAAATGTATACTTGGATTTTTTTCAAAACTGTTTTGGTATGTTATACTACATGAAGTTTTGGTTAAAATTTGGTAATGTTTGGAGTAGTCTATGAATTATGAGGATTTTTCAAAAATAGTTCAGTTCAAGTTGGAATTATGCAGTTTCAGACCGTAGAAAATTAATTATATAAAATCGATCCATTATACGTTTTCAAAACTGTTTTATTATATTTAAGTAAATGATGTTATAAGTCTAAATTATTAATTTCAGGATGTTTCAGTAAATATACAATTTACGGTGAATTTTATAACACATACTGATTTTAGAGCATTTTCGAACAATTTTTTATTATATTAAATAATTTATTAAAGTTTTTGTGATTTGAATTTATCCCTAATATTTGAGCATGGATAACTAAGGGTTGTTATGTAAATGCATGCTTATTTTCATGAATTTTGGATGATCTTTTAAATTATGAAAATTGTTGTGGCACAGGGTGTCTTTTCTTTCTACATATTACTAACTTCAAGATCAAAATTTTATCTATGATTTAAGAATACAATTTGACCATATTTTGAAACTGATATTATGTGATTAAATGTGTGCTTATGTGTGAAGTGTTAAATAATTTAAATCTTTAGCATATGAATTAGAGTTTTATGAGTTAAGATGTAAAATACGGTTTATTTTCTTCAAGGGACAATTGATGCGTTACAGAGTTTTATGAGTTTTAGAGTTTTTTTTTGTAATTGTCCGTTACAGCCGTGAAATCTCCGCGAAATTGCAATGTAACCTTAACGGTGGTCACCATGACAGTGACCACAACCGTTACAGCAAACCATGATGTATACCCAAAAACCAACAATATCCCTGCTTGGCAACATCAATATCCCTGATTATAACCAACAATAACCAAAAACCGACAATATCTCTGCTTATATAATGTATAACGAAAAATCAACAATATCCCTGCTTATAACCAACAATAACCAAAAACCGACAATATCCCTGCTTATATAATGTATAACCAAAACCAACAATATCCCTGCTTGGCAACATCAATATCCCTGATTATAACCAACAATAACCAAAAAACCAACAATATCCCTGCTTATACAACCAACAACCAGAAACGGAAGACAATAGCAAGAAACGTATCAGTAAATAAACAACCACTATAAATGTCAACAATAGCATCAATACAAGTCAGTCAACCCACAATAAGCAAACACCGTGACCTAGGTACTCATCTAAAAAAGCTTAAGTGCCATTTGTTTCCTATATTGAGCAACAATCTCATCGCTGCTAGGATCTACTAATCTACTAGATATAAAGCGCTCAATGTACATACAAGAAAATGCACCACAATTATGTGCGTCATTCTGTTCAAATTGCTCTTCAAGAGGAACCTGTACAACCTCAAATGGCTCATAGGTCGGCGTAATCTTTAGCTTCGCGAACCACCCTGCCACCTCAAGTAATCTAGGCAACAAACGTCGTAGTGGTGTCAGCTGAAGCACTCTCCTCTCCAACACAGAATTTTCATCATGAATACTGTTATGGCTCAATGAGTCATAGACATGGATTTGCCACTCACGTAAGCGCACTCGACAGGTAATCCAATGGCTAAAATCTCCGCAGTGGCATATCAGTAAAAGCTGTTAAACAATTATCATCAAAATGTATATATAACTCTGATATGTAAATTTGTAAATCAAAAACCAAGATCGAATAGACGTTGAAAACTTACATCTGGGACTCGATGCCAAGGGTGTCCCCACGAGGGAAGACGCCTCTCACATATCTTTGCAAATCATTATCTGGTGTCCAATTCGGATATCTGCAAGGGCCCGATGGATCACCGTTGACAAACTAAGGTTCATCTTTGTACATCCTCATTCAGGAATATCTTATCAAGGTCTGAAAATATGATTTCAACATTGTTATAGCATTCTAATGTTAAAAAAAATGCAAAAACTATTAGTAACGTAACTCACCATAAAAGTGGAATCAACAATGTTGAAGTTATTTGGGGCCAGTCTGGAAATGACAGAATCACCTTGTTTCAGCCGCAGAGCCAAAACACTCATATAGTTATCCAACACCTACAATCATGTCAAGAATGAAGTCCGTCACCACATCACATGTTTGCAATATACAATTATTAAAGCGTTTCAATGTATAGAAACAAACTTACATCTGTACCGAGATCCACTGACGTGTCCTCGATATCCTTGAACCACCTAGCATTCACAAGAAAATTGGTCCCATGAATCCGTCGAGAATCATCAGTACTCATAAAGTCTCTGTAATCAGCCTCCAACTTGAAACGTTTTTTCTTGAGGTCTGGATCGACGAATGGAGTCCGGATTGCAGCAGACTTTGCTCGTACGCGTCTAGTGTAAGTCTCAATGGCCGATCCATCTTGCGGAGATGATTGCATTTCGGATGCATTCACTGCAGGGACCTCTAGCACGTCTTCTATCTTATCCTTCTCAGCTGGTTCCTCCGGCAGTGATGCTACCTCATCTCTCTTCTTCAAATCTGCAGCTGGATCCTCATCGAGGGATGCTGTCTCTCTCTGCCGTTCTAAGACAGTAATCGGTGGTGGCTGCAAATGTTCTGGGACAAACACGTCTCCGGATGTCCGTGCCAACGCTTGCGATTGCTGGTCCAACAGTATAGGAAATCTAGTATCCTTAGCATCAAATTTTAGAAAAACATCAATAAGTAATTTAATGTATATAGTAAACTGATGTCAGACATTTAGGAGAAGAGTGTAGCCTATCTGTACTAACCCTATATACGAAGTTAGATGTCTGTGCAGGACTGTGTGCTCCAAGGCCTTGGGCACTCTCGATCTCTTTGGAGGGGATCGAAGACTCAGTCTCCCTCATTTGTCTAACCACCTCCGGAAGCAGCTGACGTACGAAGTCTGGCATCAGATCGCGCAGGATATCTGGAAGCGACTGTCGAATAATGTCTGGCATGACATCTCGCAGTACATCAGGTAGCGACTCTCGAATGAGGGACGACATCACAGATTTCAGGACCTCCGGAATTGTCTGTCGAACGAGGGTCGGAAGTGATTGTCTGACATTATCTGTTCCTCGTTGCTCCCCACTCTCTCTATCGCTGATTTTAGCTCCGTCCTAAAAAATTCAGAAGTCGCTCGTGCAGACAAATTCTTGGATTTTACGCCGCTTTTTTGAATCGTCTCTCGACTTCTGATTAAACAACAAAAGTAAAAAAATAACCAGTAAATGTTTATTAATGAATAATTTGAAAGACATTTATAAAAAGTCGCAAACGCTTGAGTAACAACCCATACCTCAGGTGGTGGTGGTGGTCCACACGAGGCTGCAGGTGGGAAAGGTGCTAGTGGGGATGAAGTGGTTGCTGCTGGAGGATTACCCTCGTCACCTCCCTCGGCAATGTCAATAGCCCTGTCAATTTTTTTTCTTTTTGAAGGCCGTTTATTAGTTCTCGACCTTCTCTTTGTTTCCTGAGAATGAACAGTGTCCGACCTAGCCATTCTCGGCCCACCTACACTATGTCCAATCGATCGATCCTGATGGACAAATCTTACTCCATATAAGATGTCCATCTCAATGTCAGCCATATATGGTGATGCAGTCTCTGTCTGTGTAGGCACCAACTGAATGCACTCGATCTTATGCATATTGACATTAAATTAGATTTTAGATGCACAAGAAGTATAAAATAAATAACTCTAAGTTCACAATTACTCATCGTTCGTGCATTGAAGATGTCAGGAATACTTGGACGCTTTCCTGGACTTCGCCATCAGACGCCTCTTGGAAATTCATCCGATTTCTTCTCTCCTAATTGCGAACCGAATTCAGGTATGCACTCAAAAGCCCAGATCTACAAAGTGACGATAACGATAATGTTAGATCATAATTGATTGACACAATAATTAATCCGAGTACACAACTTAAACAGTCAAAACTAATATACCTGCAAAGTGATTTGATATCCGTAAAATGATATAGTGGTCTTGGAGCGCCAGATGGTAAAGGATGTAGGGAATGGTCCAAGTAATGCATCAATTGCTGAAAAACGTACGAGCCCCAAGGGAATTTATCAAACACAGTATCCTGCTCGACCAAACTCCATAGCCAATGGAGTACCAGCATGCGTACATCCATGCCAAACAGGTACAGTGTCAGCAACAATATATATGAAATCTTCACTACATCATTTGGACGACTTCATAACTCTCCATTCTTAAAACGGTTAAATAAATCGTCGGCTACCACGACTTTCCTATCAAAACTCCTTTTATACACACCATCCTGAGGTGGCTCACATGGTGAACAATCGGGCTGAAATTCGAAACTTCCGAATTTCAGCACTGTGATCATACAAAACTCGTCCTTCGAAAACCTCAAAGATCGATCTCCAACACGAAACCAACGCTCGTGTGAACTCCCTCCTGGATGGATGATCTCTCGGTCGAATAGATAGAGAAGTCCTCGACCACTAATAACGGCTTCCTTGTCAAACATCAAGAAATGACCAAAACAAGACCGATGAAACACATCTAACCCATTGCAGAGGCTCAGCTCCTTATGTATGTCTCGAATAACCCTACTCAGACAATAGGTACTACATCTAGCCTCTAAGTTCAAACGTCCCCGCCACTTCCACGGTGGCTGTTAAGAATTTGCAAATAATTATAATGTTAGAATTGATCTATCAAGTGGAATAAATATTGTGCAACTATAGCCTAAAAATGTTTTCAAATTTGGTTGAATGGTGGAAGGACTATCGATTGAAAATAAACCATACAATAATATCAGACGTTCACATCGCGTTTTATTTCTTTGAAAACTGTTTTGGTATGCGACAATTAGTCTTCAATAAATAATAAAATAAAATATGAAAATTATAAACTGTTTTGTGTAATGCATAAGTTCATAGTCTTCAATGAACAATACCATCATCCGTAACAACAACAAATGATTTCAAGCAAATATTACTAATTTGTAGTATTTTACAAATATATTAATATTTCAAGCAAATATATTATGTCAAAATATTCATATTATGATATATTTTAATTTTTTTTTGACATATTTTCATAGTTATTTTAATTTTTAAACTCATTTTAATATTTTGAACTAAAAATAGTATTCTGCAAAATTATTCTGGAAAATATATTAGTATTTTTGAACTAAAAATAGTCATTTTAATTATTTTTGAATTATTTTTTTCTGGAAAATAATATTTTTGTAATGATCATCTTGATCTACCATCCTAACACCGTGATCTGTTTGAGTTTCGTGAACCGATTATGCATAAGGTTTATTACTATTTTTAGTGGTAATTTTCAGATTGAATGAATTAATTTTATCTTATAAAACATGATGTAAAAATAATATTTATTATGATTATTATTTATATTATTATTATTATGTTAAAATTTCATATTATGATATATTTATTTATTTATTCCAGATATTTTAACAATGGCTCAATAATTTTTAAAGTCATTTTAACTGTTAATACTAAATTTAGTAATCTGTAAGTCAATAATTTGGAAAAAAAAAATTATAAGCACTAATGATCATCGTGATCTACCATCCTAACACCGTGATTTATTATTTGCCTCCTGATCTATTTGCATAAGGTTTCAGCGTCGTGATCTATGGAGTCCTCATGATCTATTGCTTCCATCGTTACTAAACATCGGGGTTCGTGATCTAACATTTCCATCGTTACTAAGAATTAACTTTCGTGATCTACATCTACCATCGTGATCTACAAATCAACCCTCGTGATCTAACCTTTCCATCGTAACTAAGCTACAATTTTTCGTGATCTATCGCTAACATCGTGAAATTGCTCAAGACTGAAAAAAATACTTACTTGTTCCCCTGTTGTCATTCTCCGACAAGCAGTCGCGCCGCCCAACACCTCCCTCAACAGATCCGTCGACAAATTGCCACCGCCTTCTCTTTTTAATCTGTCAAACCTCCAAATCCGAAGACCCGTCTGTCAAACCTCCAAACAGGGCACGACGGCGCCGCAACCTCCCTCCACGCCCGACACAATGCTTGCTTTCTCCTCCAATCTCAATCACGAAGATCCCACCACAATCATGAAGAGCAGTTCTTGCATTTCGAAGGTAATTTTCAGTGGTAATTTTCTAGGGTTGGATTGAAGGTAATTTTGACTTCAATTATCCCCAATTGACTTCACCAAATATTATAATAAGGGTGGTTAGGTAATTTTACCTACAAATTGGATAGAAAACATTGTTTCTTATTAAGTGGGTAAATTTCATTTTGTACTTTGTGTATTGGGTATAAATGAGTGCTACCCCAATATATAGAATTTGTGTGTAATAAACTAGTAGAAATGTTTCATCTTCCTTCTCTTTCTAATCAAGCATATCAAACGGTCTCGCTAAGCCGAGAAGTGATGAGTTCTATCGTTTTCACAATGAGTACATACATGAGACAGACAAATGGATACTATCAAGATAGAGAGACCGACAGAGGCCAAGGAGAAAGAAAGATCGGCTAGTTGATGAGGGGCAGCGATCAAACTTCATGGAACATGGTTTCATGTGAAAAATGGATTTTCATTTTAGATGGTTTATTGAAATGGGTTTTCACCAAACATAATTTAATAATGTATAAGTTTATTTTCAAAATGGACTTCTATTTCAAAATTGTTCCAAACGAGCACATAATCTCCACAACAGTTGAAAATCTGTTTCATCAATCAAGTATGTTTTGTCACCTTAGAAAATTTGTATCAATTAGAATTTTGATGATATAAGTATATAAATGTATAAATACAGCTGATCCAAACCTGGTTCAAATTCTAAAGAAGGCTATTATCCTCATGGTTTGGCAGAAATAATAAAGGGATAGAATCATAGAATAGACACCATAAATAAGCAATACTAAGTCACCATTAAAGGGAGAATTTTTTTTTTTTTTTTTTTTTTCTTATCGCAGTTTGGAATGGACCGATAAACTACGCACTTGAAAAGCATCCCAAGTGTTGACAAATGAAGCAGGCAAAGAACGAATACCTGTATCAAATACCAAGCACAAAATCAGGCTGTCTCAACAAAACACAATTATCATATACAAACAAGATTCAGGTCCTTTGGATCATGGGCCACAATTACTTCACTAATACTTTCTCTATCACAACCCTAGCTTTATTGATCCAGGAGCTATCATTTCCACCAACTGCACATTTAAATTCACACTGTAAGCAATTAGTATGCTAATGCTTGAACTAATAGGCCATTCAAGGCTTCACGAACAGTTCTGCGAACCAAGATGTTTTCATTTTGCATATAGATCACTGGAAATAGCATGCATTGAAAGCAATGACATGGTACCATTTTTTTTGGTCTAAGAATGATGCTGAAGAGAAGAGAAGCACAAAAAAGCTTTTACCATTACCAGGGCCAACAATTACACTAAGATATTATTCCTGCATGAAGGATAAGGAGAACCCACTCTTTCTATTTTTCTTGACATTCAAGTAAGAGTATTTACTCAATAGCGCTCATGGTTGCTCAAGTTTGAATACTATAATAGAAGCATGGATATGCGGTATCTTCCTATCCTGGGATGCACATAACAACATTTTTCCATTAAAAAATAATTGATTTTCGATATAGAACCTTATAAAACCATGTGCACTATGGAAGAGAAATGAAATTGATTTTAACAACACCGTACCTAAGAGAATTTTGATTACTCTAAAGGGAGTCTTTTATCATCTAACCGCTCATACAAAAAACAAGAGATATGAATGAACAGTACATTATTAGGACAAAATTATGCTCAGCCTCTGTCAACAAATCTACAGAAACATACATAAACCAAACAATCCAAGGTTTGGTGTAAGAAAAAATTAGGACTGAAACGCCTAAAGGCTGTTTGAGTAGTTACCTGCCACAAGAGTATCTGATCAATGCACGGATAAACAAAATTTACAGTAAACACTGTGAGTACCATCAGAAAGACTCCAAAAGGGCTGCAAATGGTTGCATATGCTTGTGAATTTCTATATAAAGGAAACAGACAGAGAACTGTAAACAATAATACAAGATTACATGGGACTAACATTATTCTTGAGCAGAAATCCAGGAATGGTGAAATATTTACAGACTTAAGTTATCTGAGAAACTTTAATATGAAATGAAATGTATTGCTACAAGCCTCAATGTTTACCGAAATACTGAATGGTATAAATGTTTCTGGGATTCGAGCGCAAATTTCATGCTAACCAACATGTAACTACAAACAATTCAATCTTGTTCACCAAATTTATCAAGCTTCCCAATTCATTAATTTCAAAGTTCTAGAAGGTTTAGAGGATTTCAAGAATAAGCTGGATATACCCTGTGAGATTATACATAAAAAATCATGGATATTATATGAAGGATGAAGTACCATAATCATGACTAGTAATATAAAATACATGAATATAAATCATAATTATTATAAGTCAACGGACCTTTAATCTTTATATTAAAAAATTACAAATATGCAAGAATTATGTTAGCAGCCCCCAACAGCTATGACCAGCAAGCAACTCTTACAAAACCTTTTTAATATCACTTAAGTATCTCTTACAAAATCTAGTAATGATTATATTCATATCAATTTGCAGTCTACATGGAGCAAAAAAAGGTTGCTCAGCAGCTCAGGTAGTTAAAATTAGTAAATACCTTTCACTACTCCAGCACAAATGAATTGAACCTAATCATCCACATATAAATTAAGCTGCATTTTGTCCTGCCACGCGGGGAAGCTCAACTTCCTGCTCCGACGACATTGGTTGTGAATGTCCCATCTGTCCAGTCATTCGAGCTTGGCCCATTTGATGTGTAAACTGATTTGCATAAGGTATCTGTGGGGAAGAAGCTGTCTGCCAAGGTATTGCAGGATTTCTTCCTCCCTGTTCTACCATTTCAGGCGGCCTTGCTGTGCTTGGCGAGCCTCGTGCTCCCACGTTAGACCTATGAGGTTGAAAAGGACTTGGAAACATGTTTAAAATATTTTCAACTTCCGGCCGTCGGCCTAGCCTCTCAAAAACACCCAACACAAATTCTTTAAGTACAGGAGTAATTCCAATGCCTTGGTTCATCATCTCTCTTAGCAAATTGGCAGTTGCATCAAAATTACCTTGCTCAACAAGTCCTCTTATTACAACATCATAGGTTGTCGCATCAGGTTTTGGTTCTTTATCAGCCATTTTCGATAAAATAGGCAAACAATCAGAAGCTTTGCCCTTTTCAACCAAGTACCCAAACCACTTATTGGCATAAGGAGGAATAACTCTCAAACCTGCCTCAACCATCTTTGTGTACTTCTCAATCACATTATCAACCCTATCCACCTTAATATACGCATCAATCAACGTTCTATATGAATTAACATCAGGAGACAATGACTTGTCACATAACTGCTTATAGTACTGCTCTGCTTCATCCATCATTTCAAGTTCACACAGCCTCATCATCATGTTATTAAAACCAGCCACATCCATCTGGAAGGGCTTTGACTTGACTCCCTTGCCAGACATACTGAAAACCTCCATTGCCTCTTGAACTTTCCCTTCCTTGAAGCAATCATTAATAATCATATTGAAAGTGTCTGAATTTACTGCCTGGAAAGTGGGAGGCGTGTGATCATCCAACATTCCATGGAACAAATCCCATGCTTCTTTCTTCTTTCCATGCCTCAACAGAGTCTCCAACAACACATTTCGCGTGGTAGGCACCATTCTGTAATTCTTACCCATCAAATCCCTGTAAGACTCCATAGCTTCCTTTGGCTTTCCCTGTTTAAAGAACCAATCCATGAATGTTGCATTCACAACCCCATCATAAACCGTACAACGCTCCTTCAACTCATCAAATAACTCAGTAGCCTTGTCCAAGTTGCCCAAATTCAAGAAACCAAGAATCACATTATTATAAACCAAAGAATCAGCACCATGACCCTTGAGCAACATTTCCCGAAGCAACTCCACCGCATCATCAATGCGTCCAGCATCAACAAGCCCCTTGGTTAGGTGGCGATAGGTGACAGATGAGGGGCTGTAGGGAGCATTCTCAAGAACGTATTCATAAACTTTCAGAGCATCATCAACCTCATTGGACTCACAGTGAGAGACAATCAGGTTATTATACGAAACAATATTAGGAATAATATCGAACTGGCGAAAGAAGTACTGAAACAGTGCCTTGGCATCATTGTAGCGGTCGGCCCGATACATTGCGGCAATGATAGCATTGCAGGTGAAGACGGTGGGGCGGATGAACTGGAAAACGGACTGGCGGGCTACATAGGAGGCGGCGTCGAGGTCTCCGGCGCGGATGAGAGACTGAACACGGTTGTGTAGGTTAAGGCGGGGACCCACAAGAGCAGATGTGGAATCAGGGAGCTTGGGCCTGTCGGGATTGCTGGCATTGGAAGGGGTCTGAGGGTTAGGGCGGAGGGCATAAAGAGGGGGCTCAATCCGGAGCCTCCGCTTGCGGCGGCGACGTTCAGCGGCGGCTTCTTCGGCGGACGAAAAGCCATAGGAGCGTTGGGGAACAGAGGGAGTGGAGAATTGGGGATTCTGAGCGTTGTTGGAGTATAATTGATCGGAATTAGGGTAGGGAGGATTGTGAGAAGGAGGATTAGGGGCGGAGTAGAAATTGTTGGCGGCGGTGGAGTGGTGGAAGGGATAGGGATTGGAGGAGTAACGGCGGAGAGAGCGGAAGAGCAGGCGGCAGAGAGTCATCGTCGTCTGGTGGCGTGAGAATGGAGAAACCCTAGTCACACCAGAAACTGTGAGAACTGAGAAAGAAGCAACTTAAACACACACTTGGTAATTTAGGGTGAAAATTTTTGTTTAGGTTAGAATATACACAACCCACTTAATAATTTTTACACATTCATAATTAAAATTTGAAAAACAATAAATATGGATGTAAAATAACTTAGTCGAGTTGAATATCAATGGACTCAAGTTTGGCTTGTTTGTTTTTTCACCAGTTCAATATTAGGACTCGAGTTCAAATTGAACCTCAAAAATGGAGTTTGAGTTGGATCACCTTTAATATCTCGAATTCAAATTGTAAAAAGTTCGTTAAGAAGTTCGAGCTCAACTTGAATATGAGAGCTCGATAAACATATCATCAAACTCGAGCTCGTTAAAAAATCATGCAACTGAGGCTCGAGTTCGTAAAATGTACACTTAATTTAAAAGTTAAATATTTTTCTAATTATTTATAAATTTATATAGTTATTACATTTTGAGTTTTTATAAAGTTGATAAATCACAAAAATAAGAATTCAATCTTATATATAATCATGAACATACTTGTGAATTGAGCTCATAAACCTAACTTGCGTTTGCGAACCTAGTAAACGAAAAATATTCACGAGCTTTCAACCCAAAAAATAAAATAAAACACTAGTTTCGAGTTCGGGTCGAAAAATCATCAAGTTCGAGTTTAGCTTGTTAAAGTTAACAAACAACTTCGAACGAATATCTAATCGAGAATTGAATTGTTCACGAATGGTTCATCTACATAAAAAAAAATTGAGTATGTTAAAGTATTCGGTGTGTATGAATAGCTTTATCTTTAATTATCTATTTACTAGGGAGAGTTTATGATTGTTTTTGATTTTTAAAGAAATGGATGAACTATAAGTTCCATCATTCTATTTATCCAAATACTTCAATAACTTACTTTTGATATAAGCTCTAAAAACATCTTATGAGATGGAAGAGTTTATACTCTTTTAAATAAGTTTAGCCAAACACCTTTTACTTGATAGGTTTGCTTAGATTGAAGCAAGAGCAACAAGAAGAAGACAAAGTTTCGGAGCTACTAAGGAAAAGGAAGCTATTTACAAGGTGGCAACAAGTTGTTGGATAACGTGTAAAGAAGACATGTAGCTGCAAGAAGACGAAAGATCGATGCCAAAAGAAAATACTTATGGTAAGAAAGATTGCTACAAGGGATCTTACAGTTGAATCTATATATTTAAAAGTTTGGTTGGTTCTCTCCGGTTGTGACACGGTTGTTAAATTGTAATATGATTCTTTTATGAAAAATGTAAAAAAAAAAAAACAAAAAAAACAACTTGGTCTCCCATCAGGATTTGAACTCAAGATATAGTGGAAGCACAATATCAAATTTAAAACTCTTAAACCACTAGACCAAGTATAAATTATTTTAAAGTATATTATTACACATTTAAGTTAGAAGTTCAAAAAACTATTATTAAGACTATAACTTAAAATATAAAATTACTACATCGAATGTTTGGTGTGAGAATGAGAGAGTAGTTTGAATGAAAACTAGAGCTAATAAAATTATATGGATTTAGACAAAACAAATATTTCTTATTTATGCTAGAGTTTACATACTAAATCTCACCCTAAACATTAGTTTTTTCAAAACCTAGAATTGCAAAATCTAAACAAAATCCAAAATTTAGACTTGTAAAATCGACTCACTCTCTTGTCCAAACATACTAGCAATTCCGACACTTGAAAGGCCAATTGGATTAAATGGATTTTCTGGTTAACCCAGATAATGAACACCCCAAGCAAAACAATTCATTCATCATGCTGAAAATATATATCACCAAAAAGGTGGTGCTCCAAATGGCATAAACTTGAACCAACACACGTTTGTTTCTTATCCCTTGCAGTAACAAGGGGAACAAAAGCAATTACACTAGTGAAAATAAATAATAAATCAAGAAAAAAAAAAAAAAAAAAAAAGCTCCACAACACCTTAAGTTGTGAAACGAATAAAGAGTTTAGTGTGAGAGATAACAATGTGATGGTTTTAAATTAGGCCACTAGGCTTTTGAATTTAGAAATGCAATCTAGCGCACACTTGAAATCATCGTCTTCCAAGGCAATGGTGAAACGACAGTAACCCGGAATTCCAGTCCAGGAACTACTGTTGATGCACAAACCCGTGCTTCTAAGCATTGCTTCCCTCATATTTGAGTTGTCGAGCTTAAATTCTTGAGTGCTCTCACCTTCGTTTATTTTGATGGTTTTTCCGAGAAGGGCTGATGATGGCTTTGCTAAAACGGATACACCTGCTTGAGCTTCAAGCACCTCCCAACCGCTAGTTTCCAGCTTCTGTACAGAAAGATCGAAACATATGCATGAGATAAATGAGTTATGCATTAGATCAAGTTATAATGGTGAATTCAACAATTTGATAAGTGCGGAACAAAGGTGAGACTACAATGCAAGATGGTGTGAAGTGAGAAAGGTCCTAAGCATTCTCAACGTTAATATATATTATTAGGTCACAGGGACAAAAAATATGGATTGATTTTATTTTCCTTTTCAAAAAGTGAAGTTGATGATCAAGTTAGATGAAATGGGTTCGATTTAACTAACGATGTCTAGCATTCTTAGAAACGTTTATAAGATGGCAAGGTTTACCTGCTTCAATTGAGTGTATCTACTTCCCAAGAACCCTGTCTGCTCAGAGATAGCACTCAGTAGATCCCCTGTTTTCTGCTCTCTAAGATCCAACAGTTTTTTCACCGCGTATTTAATAGTTCTGTGAGGTTTGCTTAATCCTTCAAAGCTACGGAATGTTTCCACCATAGAGGGCTGATTGATAAGCAGATATCCAAATTGAATTCCTCCAGTGAGCACCGTAGAAAATAAACCCCCGAGAAGAGCTATGCAAAAGGCTGGGTAACCAGTGGTTAGTTTATCGATTGGAGCTGCCAAGTTCCATCCCTTAAAGCCCTTAGGATTAAATTCCACTCCCGAGAATGAAGTATCTAGAATTACCCTCGCTCCAGATTTAGCACATATTGATAATAATTTACTGATCTCTTCATTACTGTATAGCAACCCAGTGGGATTGATAGTTGGTCCAGAAATGTAGACCCATGGCTTCTTTATATTTCCCAGTGCACTTGTAAGTGTTTTCTCTGCCAACTTGTATCCTACTTTTGCTTTAGTTGGGATGTACGCAATCTTTGCATTCAAGAATTTTGCAGCAGAAATGAAATTTCCATTTGAACCAGTTGGGAAGCAGAGTGTCGCGTCCTCTTGGATGCAGCAGAGTACCAACTTACTGAAAAGTGCCACTGTACAATCTGCATATATGAACTCAGTGTTGATGGTCGATGGAAAGCCATAACTGCTGCTAATCATTTGTCTAATTCCATATGTAACGTCAGTTTCAGCCTCTGCTATGTTCTGCCTTGCGAAACTCTCAAAGATGGCTGCCTTGACTGGTTTTGTTACTGGCAAAAAGCTTTGTTCGACATCCATATGCACCAAAGGAAGTTCATCGGATTCATTCACTGCCAGCTCCGCATCATTGAGTATGGATATTGTGGAATGGGAGAAGCCATTTACCTCAGAAGCTATGGTCTTCTCACCAATTCTCTAGAGACAAGAAAAAAAATCCTGCACATTATTAACTGATATGCATTTGATATTTCTATTTCTTATCATTAGATTGGCCACTAAAATAAGATTCCTCGATCTCCCTAATGTTCAAGAAAAACAATGTCTAGAGAATCTGGGAAGTTCCTTGCATTGAAGGTCAAAAAAGTTTACCAAGCCCCAATTAGATAAAATAAGAACAGTGAAATCTTGAATCTTATTTTAGTAGGGTTTAAGTTGCTTTATGGTTATAACCACCATATATATATATATATATATTAAAAAACAGATCTTTTGAATCGCCTGTAAAACACTCCATAAATTTTGTCGATCACTCTGGGAGACCAGAGGAGAGGTTAATAAGAATATCCACAAACAGATGAGTAACAACTATATGTAATCTCAAAACAGACTGACCTGGGCGGGTGGATGTCGATCAGCAAGCTGAAAACTCAGAAGCTCATGAAAAAGACAACCATAGTAGTACTGACTAATTATAGAAGTATTTCCTTGTAAAAGTTCCACAGTCTTGCATAGTGCTTTTAACATCGCCTCCTCTTCGGATATGACAAATGCCACTTCCAAATCCGAATAAACCTAGAATCCAGAGAATAGGTGTTAGGTGAGCATTTAACCTGACAATGTAATCTAGAATTTTTAAGTCTTCAATTACTATCCATAGTACATACCTGATTTCTCAGCAAACCGCATACAATAGCTACATGTGAAGGAAGAATATTCCCAGCAAGATACTTAAGGACTCCATTGGAACTCGGTAGGCTAGATAGCTCAAAGTGGTCTGATATATCCAAAAATAATCGACATCCGATTTCTCTCGTGATTTGTATAAGATGCTCAAATGCAGAACTAGTGACGGACTCAAATTGAGCCATCCCAGTGACTACCACCTCTGGCTTCAATTTTCTAATCAGCTCTATCAATAAATCTGATTGCCGTGGTGCTTCAATGACAGCAATTGCCTCATCCAAACATTTTCCATTTTCTGTCTTCTGCAGGAAATTCAAATTGTCATAAAGGATAATGTGCATGAGTCAACACCCAAACTTCACTGATAATGTGCATTATAAGACTACTTTGTGTAAGCTGTTATAATTTACAAAGCACAAGAATAAGGTCATACAAGGGATCTCAATGACTCAAATAACCACCATACCTCAATTTTTAGGGATGTTAACCATTGCCTTGGTAGATGCGGCGACAATAGTTCATCAACAATGGCTAGGCGTGGAGACAACAGTCGTAAAGCACTTTCTATAACCACTGTCCTTGAAGGAAATACAACAACGTTCTAGACCACCAAAAAAAAAAGGAAAAAGAGAAGAATGGCGAGTTAGATATCATAGATTATTTTACCTGAAAGGAAAGAATAAATTTCATACAATAAATATCCCAAAAGAAAAGTTCAACTCAATGCCGAAAATGCTTTGTTAGTAAAGTAGTTTCTACCTAAGACTGAAGACAGGTAAAACTCATACAGAAAGGTGAAGACCACACTAACTTGTAAAAGATTTTTTGTAAAGATTGTCTGGTTAACCATCAAAAGATGCCCAATGAATAAAAATGTACATACTCAGAATGAATTATTGCAAGAAAACAGTATTAATGCTTCTATGAAGTCATTGTAGGGGGAGCAAAGCATAAACTAACTCTTGATATTTTTTATAATTAGTGAAATGACTTTGCTTTGCTGAAGGAAATAATATGGCATCTAAATTTCTGCGCGACTTAATAGCACCCCTCTCCTTTATCCCTTTACCCCTTTCCATTCACCCCCTTCCCACTCCACCTAACCTAAAACCTGGAGCAGACAAATCAAAATGGGAGAACTAAGTAATCTGATTTCTTTCTTCTTTTACTCAAGCTTGGTTTGGACAATTGTGACACCTATTCCACTTCCTATACCAACAGTTAAAAGATCATCTGAGAATGACGTCACTCCCTTCATCGTTGATAAGCAGAGTACTAAAAAACTTTACTCCAGCGGGAATATATTTACTAAATGGTCAACATTTCTTTGGTTTACTATAAGAGAAATGTTGACTAAATGTTTATCTATCTAGCTACTATCAAGAATGTTAATATACTTCCTACAAATTTTGTCTATACACACATCGAAATGTGCACCTAGAACGATGTAGACACACACATGTTCAAGCCACGAACAAATAAGATAGACTCAGCTATACTTGTAATGTATGTGGGATGTGGGGCCATAAAGGCACATGCATGCATGTAATCTTGTGGTTAGGTTTTCACGCTGAATTTTGTGTTTTTATCTTCAGAAAAAAAATGGTGTTTCATGAAAGGAGTCCAACTATTACCCTATTATAGACAAACAAAACACCACAAAAATGTAATCGATTATAAAACTTGCATCCCAATAAGAGGAATTCAAAATACAGTTAAAGGAGGAAATATCCTTACATTTGCAGTAAGTGGAATATGATGGTAGGTTCTCATAAAGCCAGAGATGAGATTACGGAATCTTCTGCTTCCAGCAGGTGGTTCATATGGGAAGAAAGAATTCTTTTTTAAAACGTTGGCAAGATAAGCTAGGAATGGGATCTTCTCATCTGCAACAGAGTCGTCTAGGAAGGACAAATCTAAAGAGCTGCTGATGTCTTTGAATCCATTTCTGAGAAACTCAAAAATTTCTTTTACCTGTTACAGGAGATAAATCAGAGAACATTCATTTCGGACTGAAAAATATTCCCTGTTCTAATTCATTTTCTATGAGCATAATCACACAAGCACCTAGAGAAAATCACGTGCCTGATTAGGTTGACGGAGCTGACAACTGTACACTGATAAAGCATGAGAAATCCGACCACCAGCATTGGCATAAGCCCATGCTGTTCGGGCACAAATTGGTTGGTCTCCAACAAGACCCATGAAAAACTCAAAACGGTGTGGACTATTCTTTTCAATTTCAACTAATGCTGAAATATCTGTGTCAGCAGCCTGCAGAAAGAGATTTATAAAAAAAATACACTTTGTAGATACATCAAAGAAATAAAATTAATGTAGAACCTGCAGAACTTTAGTCTGCCATAGCTTGTTAACACGTAAACCACGACGCTCAAACAAACGTCTGCATACAGCTTGTCCCGGGCGTCCTCCCATATTAAAGATCATAATCCCCAGAGGTTTTATAACAGATATCCCTTCTTCAACGGCCCTTGCGATTAACCCTAAGCCAAACTGATCTTCAACAAAGCCCTAAGGAGAAGAAAAGTAACTTAATAATTCAGTGAAAGGAGCACCTCTACTTCAGAAGTAATCACAGGTCAGAGAAGGTACAAGTAATATTTCAGCAGTGGAATGATCAACTTTGACATTATGTGTAAATTGTAAAGAGAATGAAACTAATTCTTTGACATCAAGTATCACAACAAGAATGATGAATGCACTTAACATAGATAATGAAAGCTAAGTATCAAGACCAGATTTTTAGCACGGGGTGATGAATTATACGCAGGAAACATATGTTTACTTTCAAAGCACGCAAAGCTGCCCTAAAGTTAGATTCCATCTAATGAATATCCATTCTCCGAAAAAGTTCTCTTTCAGTTCATTATAAGCTCATAACTTGATATGCTACCACAGCAATCTTATAAAGTGAGCATTTTTCATGGAAGATAGCTATCTTTTTCTCAAGGAAGTATATACCAAGAGTTTATTGCTCCATTGTAAAATAATGTGAAACTATAGTGAAGGAAAAATGGAAAATGACCAACTATCAGTGTAATTATATCTAACAATTCACTGGAAGGACTAAAGACTAGTTACAAAAGAAAAGCCCAACTTGGGTCAGAGTCCTGATAATATATATGCTGCACGACTATTACAATGCCATATACATACACTAAAAAACTTCAGAGTTACATAAAAAAATAGACTAGTGTGTTTATATACTTAAGTGTGAAGCATCAAACATTTGTTAAGCTGACTACATGCAACATATATTATATATAAATGGAAGTTGGTCCAACCTGAAGAGCACAATAATTGCTTAGAGAATGTAAGAATTCTTCACTTGCATTTTCTGTAATCAATTTGGACATTGCATCTGGATTAGGATTAAGAATCTGCACAAAATTATGAGAATAATCAGAATATGGGAAGACTCTCACCATAACAATGTCAACATAATTCCAAAATAAGCAAATAAAATTACAAATCTTGTGTGTATGGAAAGAATCTTCATTTACTAAACTTTGCAGCAATAATTCTTGAAATTTATGAAATTACCTGTGGTATGCATCCAACAATCCGATCGAGTTCTATTTGATTATCTCTACAGTAAGAGAGCAAATCAGATTCATGAAATTCAACCCTGTCAAGCAAAGTTTTTTTCTCCCCATCATAAATTGGTTGGCCAGATTCATCCAAAGCATTCATATACAGATTTATCCAAGAAATCTTAACTGCTCTTGGATTAATGTCAAGCCCATAAACCTGCATAGGGGTATTAACTGTATTAAGAAACCTTATTTGGCTTATTTCTTGAGTCTCCAAGAAGAAAATCACAACAATACAGTCACACAAACAGAGACACAAAGCAACAAAGAAGTCATAAAGAATGGAGTAGTCAATTGTAAAATTAAGGGACCATGGACCTTTGCGGGTGACCACTTCTCAGCAATTGCTATGGATATCCATCCATTTCCACAACCAAGCTCCGCCAAAGTCCTGTCCTTAAAAATAGAATTTGGGTGTCTGTTGATCCCTTCATAAAAGGTGAAAGACCAATCCTCTGGCATAAAGATACTGGGTATTACCATCATTGTGAGTTTCTTCCTCTTACTGAAACCTGTGAAAAATGATATAGATCTATCACTGCTGCTAGCTAGTACAAAAAGAATTGGGCAAGATTTTGTTTCAAACCAAAGCAGTGAAGAAATGGTGGAACTGAATTGAACAAAATACATTAAATGAAACAAGACGGCATAACTTAAAATGAACAACCAAGAATATGGAGATACAGGTTGGCTTACCAATCTGAAATTTGAAACAACAGAATAAGAGAGTTACACATCAGGAACAAAATGGTCCTCAACATGGTTTAACTACTTTTATTTCCACCCAATTTAATATGTAGATTGGAGTTACTTAATAATTTTATCCCCACCATGAAGCTCAAAAACTATCAAAAAGACATTGTTCCAAGCTCCTCTGAAGATGATTCTAAAAAGGTCCTCTAAGTTCCTAGCTCAACTGGAGCCTAAGCTGAACCCAAGTTACAATCAACTCTACTTCTTGAAATACAGGGTATTGCTTCCTTTGACTAGACAAATTGACATCATTAGATGTCTCAAATTTAACAGTTAATGCTTCAAACAAAAGGAACTACCACTTAGAAAAATTAAGTGCAATGATTATTATATTGAATGTCAAATCAACCTCCAAACAGGACTCTCAGCAACTGTAGCATTCTCTCATCTCAGGTAATCCCAAACAGAAACGGACAAATTTAGGAGCAAAGTGAACATCGGTGAACCTTTAACAATCGCCATCATAACTATTCCCAATTCCCAATTTTGGACGTATTGATAATCTAATCTGTAAACACTTCTTTAGAATTGCTTTCGCATAAATCCAAAAGCGAATCACACATATGTCCAACAGTCAACAAAATTCCGCCGAATCAGAAACAAAATCATCCGATAACCACACACACAATAACACCAAATGCATGTCAAATATGGAGAGATGGCGATCGCATACCTTCATATTGTTCGAGATAAATGTCCTGGATTTGGAAGTGGTAATTCTGGAGACACTCGTCGGATGCCTCTTTGGATTCAAAGCGTTTGTGGAGCTCGGAGAGGAAGATTCGAGCGTCGGTTCGGGAAGTCGGGTCCTCGAGACGCTCGAGGAGTGACCGGAGGGCACTGTACGCCGCATCACCGGACTGTTGACACTGCTTGAGGAAATCCTCCATGGATGCCATTAAAACGCTCGAGTGTGTGTTCGGATTACAAGTTGCAGTGGGAAGAAGAGAAGCAGGAGCCAATGATGTATTGTATGGGTTCGCTGAGCAGTGGATATATATACATACATATATATGCACACACACCTATACGTAATATAATAGAACTGGTATTTATTATTTAATAATACAAAATAAAATATACAAATAAATAAATGGGGACTAAAGGCATCCACCAACTTCTCCCAATTTTAATTAAAAAATAATTTAAAAAAAAAATACTAATTTTACCATTAGGTTTTGTTTAACTAGTTGCGTTCGGTTATAGGTGGCCGAACGTGCTTCTATATGTGTTAGGTCAATCGAGGTCGAACGAAACTGTTCAGGTTAACAAATCTGTGGAATGTTCGTCATTATGTTGGCATTACATTCTTCAAAAATTTAAAAGATTTAACACTAAAAAAAAAAAAAGCAAAAAAATTGATCAAACCCACCCATCTTCGTTCGGCCCTGGTTGGCCGGACACGTAGGAGAGCGTTCGGCCACCATGGCCGAACAAGAGATGGTCGGATTTGATCGATTTTTTTGTGTTTTTTCATTCAATTTTCATACGATTTTCATACATTTAACTAATTCGTAAGATGCTCAACATGAATTTTGTATTCAATTCCTCAAAAAAGTTAAAGAAACAACACCAAAAAATCAAAAAAAGGAAAAAAAAAAGAAAAAGAAAAAAAAACTTGTAAAAGAAAGGATATATGTGTGGAGTGTATTTTAGTCTTTTAATATTTATTTTATTTATATTTAAAGAAATAGGGTGAGTGTTTTTAGTTCTCCCCTGAATAAAAGCGATGTACCTTTATCATAGGAATGTTTTTGTTTACCTATTTTAATATTGCAGGATATTTAGTTAATTTTGTGAAATTTTTTATGGAGATTAGGTAAATTTTAATGTTGTTAATATTTGGAAGTGATTTTAGTTTTTCTAAAAGTCTTGTTTTTCAAGTTATTTATTAAACAGTAATTCTAGTTTTTCTAGAAGACTTACTTTTCTGAGTTTTAAAAGTCTAGGTCCTCTAGGATAATACTTCTATTTATAGGAGATTTCTTTATTGTTTCAGATGTTGATTTATAAAATAAGAAAAGATAATTTTTTTCTTAAATTATTATTGTTTTTCTTGTATACAAAATCAATGGATAATGATTATGTGATTACAACGATTGTGTGGTTACACTTTTATCACCTGCAGTCTCCATCACCATTCTTTCGGGAGAACAACCCATATTACCACAATTGATACAATAAAATCTTATAATACCATTAAATATAAAATAGTGTTTATCATACTACAAAATATAACAAATGATTCTCAAATACTACTTAATGGGCCCAACCATCAGCCACATTGCACCTTTAATGCTATATTCATTGGCCCACTTACTATATATCACATCAACAGTAAAAAATTCAAAAGGTAAGGTAACCCCATTTTAATTTCGTATAGCCCAAAATCCTATTCCCACTCCCAAATTTTTCAAGGAAGGCATTGCAAGTTTGGTGGAAATCATTGAAGAAGAATTACACGAAGAATATGGCTGAGAGTCAGGTTAGTTTTCCTTCTTCCACGAACAATTAATTATTCTGGGAATTTTTTATGCATATAGTTATCGTCTTCCACGAACAATAGTGCGAAAATCTTATGCATATCATTCGTTTAATGGTTGGAATTTTTGTTCGATTTTAGTTTTAGTTCAATAGTGGTACAAAGGACACTATATTTATAATTGGTGGTGTAAAATGCCGAAAAATTATACTTGATGGTACAAAAGGTCACACCTTATATGTTTTGTGGTATAAGTGGTCATTTTCTCTTTTTCTAAAAAATTGTGTATTAAATTTTAAAACAACTATAATCTAATTTATAATGTGATCTAAAAATTAACTACAATGTGAGATTTCAGATTTGGGATTACCATACTCGAATTACAGTAATTAAATTATCTTTTTGGGGTTCTTTTAATGTATCTATATGATGGCTTCTTTAATTCATAGTAGGACTGCTAATTGTGTAGCACATTTCTTGCAAAATTTTATCCTTTCATTTCAATTCTCAAATCCCTTTTATTGGGAGTTTGATGATTTTTCCTCCATGGATTGTAAAATTTGTATTTTTTTGACTTTTAAATGTATAATGAAGTTATTTGTTTTACCTATGGAAAAACAATTTAGTAACACCATATAATTTAAAATGAATATATATATACACACGCACATACTTTATTAAAAGGCCTAATAATCAATATAACGTCAAAAAGAAATCTGAGATTTTTATATTTTTGATAAAAATTTTGAATCATCTATTTAGCTATATTTGGTTGTTTGAGAGCAAGTTTAATTAGTTTGTAAAATGAGTGCAAATTTTAAATTACATATGCAATGTAATGACTATAAAGGCACATAGATTAAAATTTAAATTGGTTTTGAGTTCTTTTAGATGATGTATAACTAAGATCCCATAAATTACATTTGTGGCCAACAATCCATAAATTAACCAAACTCTCGCAGACTAACTAGTACCCTATAGTTAAATTGATTATTAAAAATCATATAGTCAAATTGATTATTAAAAATTGACCCAAATAACAAAATCTCACAAAATATTAAATTTCATTTTCAATAATAATAATAATAATATTGCATTATTCCAAATTTCTGATATTTTAAAACCCTTTAATTACTATTTACCATCCAATAAAAAGTAGTCCATTATCCTTTTATTTATTAATTGAAGTTCCCAATAAAATCTCGCCGTACAATAATAAAGGGTCTTTTTGTCATGGAAAGCGACAACAGGTCCATTGTTTGAGGGTTGGTTGTCTCCTGCTCTTTTGAGCATCTATATATTTTAGAGTTGCTGCCCCCAAATACCCAATTTAATAAGAGGGATGAACAATTCTATCCATATATATAAATTATTACTCTCAAATATTCATTAATAAAATATATTATTCCTAAATATCCAATTTTGATTTTTCTAATTATTTTATCTTTTTTTTTACTATTCATCTACTTTCAATAAATATATTTGATATACATATACTGTATAATACATATGAATTCATATTTTCGTTAAACCCCGATTAAACCCTTACTTTTTTGGGGTTTAACGAAAATATCCAAAAAGATGTATTAAACCACGAAAATTATATTATTGTTCGTTAAACCCTTATTTTTAAGGTTTAACGAAAATATCCAAAATATATATTTTTTCGTTAAACCCTAAAAAAATAAGGGTTTAATGAGCCTTCTAAGATTACACTTATTCGTTAAACCCCTAAAAGTTAGGGGTTTAACGAAAATTATAAATTATACCATAGGTTGAATTTTCCCTAGGTTTAATTTTCGTTAAACCCTTAAAAATAAGGGTTTAACGAAAATTAAACCCCCACTTCAATTCCTACCCTTATTTTATTTTATTTTACCCTATTTTAATTTTATCATACGAAAATTAAACCCTAGGTTTTTTTTTTTGTCATTTATATCATTTTTTCATTTTATTTTATTTTACCCTATTTTAATTTTATCATACGAAAATTAAACCCTAGGTTTTTTTTGTCATTTATATCATTTTTCATGGTCAAATATTCTTATATTTGACCATATAAAAAGAATATTATGGCCCCCAACTCACCCCCACAACCACCAATCACTATTCTACTTTAATATGTATATGACAAAATATGTCATAAGCTTTAACGAAAAAATTTCAAAATTTCATCTCCTTCTCCCCTACCTCTCTCGCGGCTCCTCTCCTCTCCTCTCTTGGAATTTTTTTTTTCTTCTTTTGTAGTGAAAAATTTTGTGAAGTTCATTGTCGGAAAAGTTCGTGAAGTCCATTGCCGGAAAAGTTCGTGAAATGGCTGAAGTAGAGGTTAGAATCTCAACCAATATACTTTATTATTATTAACGTTGTAATTTAGGATTTATGTTCAAATACATGTTGGTTTATTATATCATTGTTATTTGTTTGTTGAATTTATGGATTGAATCTTTTCTATATATGTTGTTATAGGGTTTGTGATATATTATTGTTCATTAATTAGGATATATATGATTTATTTAAAGGGTTTTTGTCATATATTATTGTTCATTAATTAGGATATATATATGATTTATTTATAGGGTTTTTGTCATATATTATTGTTCATTAATTAGGATATATACGAACGAGAATATATGAATTAGAATAGAATATATATGTTTGTGAATTAGGATTGAATGTATTTAATTTAGTTAGATTAGGATCGAATTATATGGATTACGAACAAGTTTGTTCGTTAAACCCTATAATTATAGGGTTTAACGAACAATAGGCTATTGTTCGTTAAGCCTTGATTTTGAAGGTTTCACGAACAATTACCTATTGTTCGTTAAACTATTCTTTGTTAAATAATTAAAAATATTCGTGCATAATTAATTAATTTTTCATTCTTTTTTAATTAATTATTCATTCTTTTTTAATGATGATGTATTCTTCGTTAAATAATTAATAATATCTTGCACAATTATTCATTTTTTTGAATTCATTATTCATTATTTTTTAATTAATAGGTATATGTATGTTAAATAATAAAAAATATGGTGCATAATTATTCATTCTTTTTGAATCATTTGGTATTGTTGGTTAAATAATGATATATATTGTGCATAATTAACAAAAATACTGGTTTAGAATGCAATAGGGGTTTAACACGTATTGTTCTTGAAACCATTTAAATTGAAGGCAATTTTTTAGATTTTTGCTGCTAAGCTTTATTTTTTGAATTCTTGTTCATATGTTGATTTCTTTAAATAGTTTGCTTATTTTGGTGTTTGTAAAATGTATAGTTGGAGTACGTTTGTGAGGCATGTCAGGGTACTGTCGCCTACATCAATGGTTACGTTCGTCTGATGGTACTCGATGAGATTAAGACACGACTTCGAGCTCTCGGCCGACACTGTCTACGTGACTTCTAGAAGACCTGTTTCGGACATTTTTTGATGTGGAAGACGGAAACAGAGTCCTGCAAGGCTTTTCTACACGTCCTCATGTCATATGAGGTGCATGGGCAGACGAGACCTGTCGACGAGAGGCGGTTTGCTATAGGGTAGGACCGGCATATTTGTCGGTTCGGGAGGAAAGAGTTTGCCTTTGTGATTGGCCTGAAGTTCGGTGACTCGGCTTTCAACCTGGATGAGGATCACACCTCACCACAAGGGGCAGTGTACTGGAGGGTGCACGCCGAGTCGAGTTGGGTCACCGTGTCTGAGCTCCGTGATCGATTCACCTCCGGCGAGTTTGATAATAGTGTAGAGGATACGGTGAAGATTGCTAAAATCTTGATCCTCCACCTCATATTGCTCGGGGTGGACGCCGGCAAGTCAGTTGTCGATAAGTATTATTGGACGTTGGTGAAGCTGGAAGATATGTGGGAGAGCTATCCATGGGGGAAGATCAGCTTCATCACCCTTCTGCGGTACATGGATAGGTTATCGACCACTGTTCATGTTCGGTCCTATAGATACCACTACCATTTTTATGGATTCTCGATAGCCCTGCTGGTATGAACGTACTAAATTACATTCATTTACTTTAGTTATTTTTTTGTTGTTTGCTAAAAAGTTTACAAATATGTCCTCTTCAGATATGGGCTTTTAAGGCGATCCCTATTACCTCCTCATATGCCGGGAAAAGATTGAGCGTGCCATTACATACGCCCCGGTGTCTGAAGTGAGGTTTGAAGAGATCCGACGAGGACATTGCACAGTTACTACAGGGCTAGGTATTTTGTATTTATTTATTTATTACCATAAATTGCAATTAAACACCTATTATAATTCGTTTATGTGTTACTTCTAATATTTGTACGATTCATTGTAGGTCGAGTGTTATTTGATACTTGTGCCCATAGATGGGGAGAGACTTCAGACATATTGAGAGGATATCAAGAACGATATCCACGAGGGGGTCCAGGTCTTCCAGCAACAACGTGGCCGTCGGGCTAATTCGTCTGCTCATAGGGCACCTTCCTCATCCACTGCTGATCCTACAGCTGCCGGTCCATCTAGAGCAGGTACGGTGCGAAGAGGACGAGGACGGGCCTCTGCTGTTCGGACAGGCCCTTCGAGTGTGCATGAAGATACCACTGCAGAAGAGGCTGACGGTGGGGGACCCTCGATCCCAGCGTTCGATGAAGCTCCTATTGGTGACGGACAGAGCACAGGGACGAGTGACGACCTGTTCACTCGATTGACGGGATGGATGAGGACATAATTCGAGTAGGAGTACTCCAGTCTACGATAGCACGTCACTTAGGATCTGGGGCACCGCATGGCTGAAATCATGCCTGGTATGATCCAGGATCAAGTTAAGACGTACTTCAGTACGATGGGCCAGAGACCATGACATCAGTCATTCCAGACACCACGACCAGCTGATAGGGCCTTTCCAGAGGACATGAGCACACCCTCGGAGATACCTACTGATTTGAGTGTCATTCATGAGTCGAGATCAGTCCCACCTCCTGCCGTCCCAGATATCGGTCCTATTGGACTTGCAGCTCGACGCAGAGTTGCATCTGCAGTTGTGCGCAGTCCCTTTTTGCCGAATGAGCCTTCTAAAAGGACGGGCCTCTTGTCCGGCGACTTCAAGGCCTACTACATGAGTTCCGATGAGAAAGTGGAATCGTAAGCATTCATATTCTTTCAGATTCTGCCATTACAATTTTTGATTTAACCATTGTTTGTTTCATGTTTAGTGCTTAATACTTGATTACGTTTTTGTCTTATTATCGTTACAGGTGCAACATGGGTGTTAGTGTGCCAATCGAGCCTAGTTTCTTCCGAAATTTCATTGATCCCAAGTCAGACATAGATTTCGAGGTAATACTTAGTCTTTTACAACCACTTACTGGAGTTGATTTGAAAAAATTGGTAATTTGAACGTCATTTCTATCTGTTCCAGGCCATTGATGCGTACCTTGGCATACTACAGAGCAGTCCAAAAGACGCTAACATACATTCCAGACGCCAAATCGAGGGGAAGATCCAGTTGGTGAATACCCATTTTTTCGTAAGTTCCAATCAATATTTTATAGTATTATCTCATTTTTTAATCACACTTATATAATATTATCTCATTTGTAGTGATATTGCCATTGAGTCGCAATTGTCATACATCTCAGGAAATATGTAAAGAAATTTAGTTGACAAAGCATGCTGGCGAAGAAGACGATTGCAAATACCTACTGGGGGCCAAAGAGATGTTCACGCCGGAGCAGATGAAGTTACTTACGCCCTATGTGCAAGGGTTGAGGCCAAAGTGGAATTTTATGAAGCCATGGTGGGAGGACATAGCAGTAGTAAGTATTTAATACTAACCTTACCTGATTCTTTTTATTTTTTTCGGATCGGTACATGGTTCTAATTGTTTTTTCCAAAATGGCAGGTATGGACGGTACTGAACCTGGACAGTCATTGGGTTGCATGTTCTATAGACCTCAAGCACTTGAGGATCTGCTTGGCCAACAACTTTAGGCATCGGTACACTACAGAGATCGTCCAACAACGAGTTAGACAGACCCTCCCACTCCGTCGCATTATGCCACGATTGCTGGAGTACTGTGGCTTTTATGAGAAGACATTTGTTCAGGGATGACACGTCCCATAGGGTGCAATTGAGTTCTAGATGGCCCTATTACAAGTGGACATGTGCTACAAGTAAATGGACAACACCTCATGTGGGGCTTGGTCATTACTCGCAGTTGAGAGTGGGATGTTACATGAGTGGCCAAGACAGACATTTACGACCTCGAAGGGGATCAAGGGCATCAGGAAGAGGATGGCCTACATTGTGTACAGAAACTCCACTGCCCATAACACCATACCTCTCGATTTTTTTGAGTACTAGAGCAATGTATAAGAATTCATATTTTTTTCTTTTTAAGTCTTGAAAATTATGCGACTACTGTAGCGTGATTGCCATACATTGATGTGTTATAAGGATTTATTTGGAATGCAGTGCTCAGTTGAACATTTATTTTGTTAGTAATATGGTTGATATATAGTGTACTAATCTCAGCAATTACAAATCAAGTTTAATGTAAAGCATTATATTAGTAAACTAATTAGATTATGCTTGTAAACAATAATGAGTTCAATTATTTTAAACAATAATGTCCAAAAATTATTTTAAACAATATTTGCCAACAATAAGAATAAAGTTTTGAATAGTTTCCATCTTCTAATTGTTACCGAGCCAAATATATAGGGCACGTTCTTTTATTGTGTGTTTCTGATCCACAAATAGAATATTTTTTCTTTCTTCTTAACTTCTTACCACTTTGGTCGTCAGTTTGGTCGTGGGGGCCCTCAGTGGACGGGGGAATGTATTCAGAACAGATAGTATAGTTATGTCCAGGTTTACCACAACGAGTACATGACTGTCGGCGCACTCCTAAATGTTCACCAGTAGAAGGTATTCGCTTGCCTCTCGGTCGACCGGCCTGTTTTGGTTGATCCGACGCTCGACAAATTATTTTTCGCATCTCATTAGTGACAACCCACTCCGTCGGATCGGGCACAGGCAGAACTTCACAAGCCCACATTCCTCTCAACCAGAGGGTCGTATAATAAGGGGCCACGTGCGATACAATCTCCTCATTAGCAACACTACAATTTAAAAGGATTCATCTCATTTTTTCGAACACTCATTAATACTGTAATAACCATTAAAAAAAGGCTCAGTGAAACAGTATTTTTCAGTACATGATGGCTGCACATGCATGCGCGCATGGAATACCCTCAGTTTGGAAGTACATACAGCTGCACACACCGTCACTGAGGCCCACAAAATATATTTTTCGACCATCAATCACCTTGAAATTCACTCGTCCCATCCTTTGGACCTCCATCGATCGCCCTTACTGCATGAATTCGGATAATTTATCGTGCACAGACTTGGTGAAAGCGGGACCTCGATCATCAGTGGCCAGCCTTCTCTTTGCAAACCATTTTTCAATAACCCTTTGGGTAGCCTCCAAGAAGGAACAAACGGGCAACTTTCTTGCTCACACGAGACGAGCATTCCAAACCTCAGCAGCATTGGAGGTCATGAAGTTGAATCTTCGAACAGGGCATTTGACACGAGACCACTTAGAAGCGTTGGCTTTTTCCAACCTGTCAATCGCGCCCTGGAAACCACTCTCGTTGATCATTGACATGTACCTAATTATACAAAAAAGATAATCAGAGATATAAGACAGATATGTGAACCTAATCGTGAGTAATTTTTTAAACATAAAGTTCGACATACCTATTAAATGTATCTTCATTGTAACAATATGTCGCCGTATAGAACTGCCCAACCAAATGTGATCCATACTTGGCTAGATTCTGTTGAAGATGGAAACAACAAAGACAATGGGTTGCTTCAGGATAAGCATCTTTTATTGCATTACCAATGCTAACGTGTTGATCAGACACGATAACCAAGCAATCTGGGCAACCGAAGGCTTTTCTGACATTACGCAAAAACCATGTCCAAGATTCATCGTTCTCGACACTCCATATCCCAATTGCGATGGGAAAAACCTGATCGTTTCCATCTTTTATCACAGCAACGAATCCTATCCCCTTGTACTGTCCCTTCAAATAACAACTATCCACCACTATAATAGGTCTGGAATACCCCTTAAATCCGGCAATGGATGCACCGAGTGTAAAAAATGCATACTTGAATTTCCCATTTTTCTGAGTGTCTAATGCGGTATATGTACCCGGATTGTGTTCCTTCAAGACCTGTAAGTACGCTGGCAGCATGTTGAATGACGTCTCCGGATCATCATATGCATCTATCATTGCATGACGTTTTGCACTCAGAGCATTCTTGTAGCTCAAATTCAGTCCATGTCGCTCATTCATCTCTCGCATTATGTCCTTATGAGTGATATCAGACTTATCGTTTCGGAGCCTCCGGATGAAATAATCACCAATCAAAGTGGACGGAAGTCTGCGGGAACCACTAGCATTCAACTGATATGAACATGTGTGGGGCAAGACAACTTTGGCGATTTTCCAAATACCTTTATTTTCTGATGCCGTGAGTACAAACTGACAATTATTTTGATTGCACTTCACGGCCCATCGGTGTTTGTCAGAGTGGTCCACACGGAATTGGACTTGATTCTCCAGATGATAATGCCCAACCACATTCTTTAGTTCGCCCTTACTACCAAACATCGCTCCTTTTTGCATACCAATTGGAGCATGCTCATTCTCTGGAGTAGAGTCCTCGAATTCAGGTATGTCCGAAATGTGCCACTAAGATCTCATTGTGTCGTTGCTCCTCATCCAAGTTTGCCTCAACATCTTCGTCCAGTACAAAGTCATCTTCTTCACAGTTTGGATCTACCAAAAAAAGATATAAATCAACTTTTGTTAATTGTATACACAAATTAACATATGATAAGTCCAGTAATACTTGATTACATGTTCGATGATCATGGTCTTCTTGTTCGGCTGTATCTTCAGGTGTCGGTTCTTCAATTTCTTCAGTTGGGGCCACATTCAGGTCTTGAAAGTTTAAATCACTGTACACAACACGTTCAGGTGAGAGCGGCCAAAGTTGTCATGGTTCATTTGAATACGTTAGTTCTATATCCCTCTGCAATAATAATTTTGGTCGTCTTGTAGTCCTACTGGAATACATGACGAATTCAAATTTAGAACGTTCTCACTGAACGGATTAAAACTTTGACCACCTACATGTGTCACTTCATCTGCTGAACATTGTTGTTCTTGATAAGAAGATCCACCCGATACTCCGAAGTCCATCTTTTTCAACAAAACGAAAATAACCAATAGTCCATACTGCTCTGAAAAAGAATCTTGCAAATCAAAATCATTTTTGATTTTTTCTTCTTCAATTTTCCATTTGTTTCCACTAGAGAATGGATCGAATACCCCGAACAATTCAAATCGGCAAGAACGACCCCATGAACTGAGCTCAATAAATCTTGATATATAAATCTTTCAAGATTAATCACTACTTGAATACCATTTACGTACTCTAAACCTTGCCAGTAACCTCCATACCATAGCGCTACTGAGAAAGTCATCTCTATAATTAAACTGAAAAATATAAACAAATGAAGTGATGTGTTACGAAGTATACTAGAAGAGAAACAAAGTACAAGTATACTAGAATTATTCATTCGAACGATTAGCCATATAAATTTTCGTTAATTTTCATAAATATAAATATACTAGAGAAATATAATATAAGTATAAATATAAAGAGATATAATTTTCGTGAAACCCTAAAAAATAAGGGTTTAACGAAAATGAAACCATAATTTTCATTAAACCCTTATTTTTTAAGTTTTCACGAAAATTAAACAATAATTTTCGTTAAACAATAATAAATTAGGGTTTAACGAAAATTATGGTTTAATTTTTGTTAAACCCTACAAAATAAGGGTTTAACGAAAATTAAACCATAATTTTCGTTAATCTTAATAAATTGTTTAACGAAAATTGTGGTTTCATTTTTGTTAAATATTTAACGAAAAACCCTAACTCTTTTCGTTAACCCTACTTTTTTCGGATAATTTTTGTTAATTCCTTATTTTAGGGATTAATACATAAAGATTCTAAAATTCTATAATTTTAAATTTTAACATTCTAAAATTCTATAATTATTCGTGAAACCTAAAAATTTAGGGTTAGTTTTGTGATATGATTATTAAATACTAATTCTTCCCGTTGTTTCGCGAAAGATTACATTTTGTTCATGAAATAACAACCAATTTGTTTCGTCAAAACTAGAAATAAAAGTAATCAACCATTCTCTACAATAACTAAACAAATTAAACTTTAAATAAACTAAAATATTCTCTACAATAACAAAAATAACTAAACTAAAATAACTAAACTACTGAATTGTTAAACGCTTACTTGATTTCAAGCTCGATGAATACTCTAAATTTAGGGTCGGATGAATCTTCAAAAGCTTCAGCAATTTTATTTTGTTAAATGAATGGAATTGTAAAATTTTCAAAATGAAATTGATATTTATTGCATCAATTATTTCTCGTGAATGAATGATCAAATCACTGAAAAAAGTAAAACACAAAAAGTTAAAAAAAATTGTCGGTAATAAATGAATAAATGAATAGTAAAAGGAAAATAATTTTCGTTAAACCCTAAAAAATAAGGGTTTAACGAAAATTATACTTAATTTTCGTTAAAGCTCAAAAAGTAGGGGTTTAACGAAAATTAGGTTTAATTTTTGCTAAACCCTTAATTCAATAAGGGTTTAACAAAAATATGAATTCACGTATTATACAGTATATATGTATATCAAATATATTTATTGAAAGTAGGTGAATAGTAAAACATAAAATAATTAGAAAAATCAAAATTGGGTATTTGGGGATAATATGTTTTATTAGTGGGTATGTGGGGGTAATTGTTTATATATGTGGGTAGAATTGTAGCACTCTTTTATTAGATTGGGTATTTGGGGGTATTTCCTCTATATTTTATGCAAAAACTTGCATGCCCCTACCCGGACATGGATTTTAGATCAGTGTCCTCAATTTGATTCGGTTTGTGAATCGTCTCTACATGCATCCATATATTCTTATGTACGGTTGCATCATGCACCATTTGATTCGATATAATTCATCTAACAAGAGGTATATGTGCGTTCTTCACCGAGTTAGTAATTATGTTCGTAGATTTTGTTGTGCTTGCATTTGGCAAGCCTTTCTACTTATTTCAACAGTTGGCTCTTGAGGTATCGGGTATATACTTTTACGGCATGATTGGTATGATGGAATGAGGTAGAAATGGAATCATCATTCCTATTCCTCTGATTGGTATACTTTAAACAGTGGGAATCACCATTCCCATAGGAATTGATATTCCATAGACATGGGATTAGTCATTCCTTACTACACTCATGGTATTATGTAGTGGTGCCCACGGTTCGCCGGAAACCGGAACCGGCCGGTTCAAAACCGGCGGTCAACGGTTCGGGGAACCGTTGACCCGGTTCCGGTTCCAAATCGGAACCGTAAACCGGATTCATCCGGTTCAGTTTCGGTTCGAGTTTTGCAAAACCGTGAACCGGCGGTTTAACCGGCGGTTCGAACCGCCGGTTTGGTTAATTTTTTTTTTTTTTCATTTTCTGACGAATGGGTTAGCGCCACGTGTCCGTCGGAGCTCCGGCGAAAAGTAGCCGTTGTCGCCGGATTCCGGCGAAAAAGAGCCGTTGCCGCCGGAACCGGCGGTTCGAAGCCGGTTCGGACCAGCGCGGGTTTTTTTTTTAAAAAAAGTTACCGTTGGGACACGTGTCACGCCAGGATCACTCGACCGTTGGAGATCAACGGTCAAGATTTAAGAACCGTTGTAAACCGGCGGTTCGAACCGGCCGGTTCGAACCGCCGGTTCCGGCGAATTTTTTTTTTTTTTTTAAATTTCTATAAATACCCTCCTCCCCCCATTCAATCCTCACACCATTCCAACACTTCTCTCTCAATTCGAAAGTTGAAATTCAATTCTCAATTCTAAAGTTTCAATTCTCAAGTTTTTTTTTTCAATTCTCAATTTACGATTCATTCGAAAATGTCTCGAAGAGGTTCTTCTTCCGCCGGTTCTTCTCACCGAGGAAAGGCACCGATGCCTCCACCACGAGATGTTGAAGTCGATGATCTTATCGATCAATACACTCCCCACTCTCATTGGAGTGAGGAGTACGCCAATTTGGAGGAGGCTCTCGGACCTTAGACCGCCGCCGACTTTGCCGAAGTGGAGGAAGAGCAGGAGCAACCGGAGGCCCGTCCAACTCAAGAGAGTGACACACGTAGCCGAACCACTTCGACACTTCGAAGTGATATTTTCTCCATACATTTTAAAAAGGAGAAAGTATCAAATTCGAACGTGGACTTCACGGTGACGTGCAACTACTGTGGAAAGAGCTACAAGTTCAAGGCCGGAGGGGGCTACGGAACGTTCAACAACCACATCATCAAGAAACATCCGGATAAGATGGGTAATGACCGCTCTCAAACCCATCTTCCTCGACAAAATGCCGGTTCCAGTGGGGGAACCGGAGGTAACGACCCTAACTTCCTTCATAAATTTAGTCAATTAACTCATAGGAAAGGAATGGCCGAATTGATTGCTAAAAAACATCTTCCTTTTCAATTTCCAACTGACGATGATTATGAAGGTTTTACTTCACAAGTTTTTCAACCCGCTAGTAGAAGAATATCTAGGAATACCGTCACACGTGACATAGAAAAAATTGTAGGTGAATATAAATATGCTTTAATTGGAGAACTAAAAAATTTAACACAACGAGTATCTATTTGTTGTGATGTGTGGAAAGATCCTTACGGAAACCATGATTATTTAGGAGTAAAATGCCATTGGATAGATGATGCATGGAACGTGCAAAAACGATTAATTGCCTATGTCGAATTTGATGAAAAACATAGTTCCGTAGCAATTGCTAGAAAAATAATAAAAATTGTTAATGATTATGATATAGTTACAAAAATATTTTCGATTGGTTATGATAATGCCGCTCCTAACACCGCTAGTATACCCACATTAATGGAATTTTTTAGGCCTCCAATAGATGGTAGACTTTTTCATATTCGTTGTGTACCCCATTGTTTGAATTTGTGTGTACAAGATGGATTAACCGCTTTGCATGATAAAATCTCACCTATTACGGATGCAATTCATGAAATTGCTAAATCAACACAATGGCATAAAAAATGGGCAAGATTTTGTAAAAATAATGGAATGGAAGTTAAAAAATTTATATTGGACGTAAAACATAGATGGAATTCAACTTATTATATGCTTCAAGATTCTTATAATTATAAAGAATTGCTAATTGAATTTTATAAAGAAAACCCACATGAATTGATATATTTGAATAGCAACTCTTGGGATGCATGCATTAATTTAATAGCTCTTTTAAAAAATTTTGAAGAAGCCACTAGAGAATTAAGTGGCACTTATTATCCTACTTCTCCATTAGCCTTAGATAATTGTGTTAAAATTGCTTTAATTTTGAATGAATATTGTGCATGTCCTATTATAGGTGACACTATTATAGCAATTAAAGAAAAATGGTTAAAATATTTTCACGAACTTCCCGATATATTTTTAATAGCTAAATTATTAGATCCTAGGATTAGAGAAGATGGTCTAATCGAATTATTACGCATGTATTATAGTGCTTTGTTCCCCCATTTTTTGTTATCCGATTATGATGCGGTTGACTATGTTCCAAATTATGTAGAAGTTGCAGCTAGAGCTAAAAACTATTTGTATGATTTATTTAAAGAATATAAAACCTCATTAGGGGATGATTGTGGGGATAATTTAGGTGCTCAAAATGTAGGTGGTAGTAGTAGTTCTTCACATAATCCATATAATGTTAGTGGTCTTAATGCATTTTATGATTTTTATGATAACCGAACACAAAAACGCGCTAGGGGGTCTAATCCCACACAAGAATTAGATACATATTTAAGTTGTACATTTGAATTTATTTCTTTTGAAAACTCTGTGGATCTTTTGAAGTGGTGGTCAAAGAGGATCAACACTTATCCTATTTTAAGTCATATTGCGAAGAAGATTTTTGCAAGTCCCGCCTCCAACGTTTCAGTCGAGTGCGCCTTCTCCAAAGGACGACATATGTTGAATCCAAAAAGGGTAAGATTGACCGTAGAGAATGTTCAAAACATTACTCTACTTGAAGATTGGCTTCGAGCAAAGAAACGTCAACAACATCTAGATTTATCTGTCTTTGATGACGATGGCCCCGACGAGTATGGCTACGATTCCAACACATCCTCCTCCACCGGAACTAATGGGTAAGTTTGAGGTAAGAGAACTACGTGAGCTTTGATTCCCTAATTCAATTTAGGGATACGTAGGCAATTTCATTCTAACTTTGATATTCACTTTCAAACTTAGAATGAAACTCAAGCTCTTTCATTTTTTTTTTACTTCTCTTAATTGTAATGAGCAAAGAATGTTGTGTGGTAGATGATGTGTCTCAAAGAAAGGAGGAGATAATAAGATGTGTCTTAGATGCACGTCTTATTATGTCCTCCTTTCTTTGAGACATATCATCTACCACACAACATTCTTTGCTCATTACAATTAAGAGAAGTAAGAACTAAGAACCACGTGGGCTTTGATTCTCTAATTCAATTTAGGGATACGTAGGCAATTTTATTCTATATCAAACTTAGAATGAAACTCAAGCTATTTCATTTTTTTCCTCTTTCAATTTGTAATTTGTAAGTTGTAATTATTTTTTATGTTTGTAAGTTGTAATTTTTTTAAATTCAAACTTAGAAGTTTGTTGTTTGTAAGTTGTAATAATTTTTTTTTAATTCAAACTTAGTGTTTTATACTTTTGAAGTTGTATATTTTTTAACATATAAATACATTGTTTAGTAAAAAAAAAAAAAAAACCGGAAAAACCGACGGTTCGAACCGAAACCGGCGGTTGAACCGCCGGTTACAAACCGGAACCGGAACCGAACATACCCCGGTTCGGTTCCGGTTCGACCCCTGCCGGTTTTCCGAACCGCCGGTTCGGAACCGGAACCGGCGGTTTATACGAACCGGGCACCACTAGTATTATGTATTCCTGGCTTCTAAGGAATGAACATATTTTTAATTAATTTTGACAATTTCATTATTATTTATTTTATTTTTTTACAAATTAACTTCCCACAATTAAATTATTATATAATTTTTTAAATAATATTAAATTATTTATAAAAATATAAAATATAAAAATAATATAAAATAAAAATATCAAAAAATAATACAATTAAATACATAACTAGTATAAAAGTAATGAATAAATGTAAAATTCTTAAAAACATAAAGATAGTATGAGTATAATATTAATAATACAGATAATTTTGGTTCTAGTATAAGATTTTTCTAAATATTTTTTTTTGTAAATATATACAAATAAGATATATGAATATTAGAATAAATAATAATTTATATAAAAATATATAAATAAATTGTAACTACTTAAAATATTTTTAGATTATATATAATATTATTTAAATGATATAAAATCATATAAATAATTAATAAAAAATATGATAAATATAAAATAATTTAACTATTTTAAGAAAAATAATACAAAATTAGTAAATTAATAATAAAATTAAAATATTTAAATATAATATACTTTAATATTAGTGCAATGATTAATTTTCCACAAAAAGATTTATTTTTAAATTTAAATATACTAAATAATGAAATTTGAGTAATATATGGAACAAGAATTTCAAAATAAGATCATAATGGAAGGTAATTTGGTCAAATAAAGATTGATTTAATATTTATGGATTTTATTTGTAGTAATTAATTATAAAATATATGATAATGATTATTTCATTCATTTCCTATTCTTTTGTGATACCAATCGTAGGAATAAATACTTTTATACAATTCCTTTCCCACCATCATTCCACTCTTAAGTTCATTCCATTCCCACCTAATTTCATTCAATCATACCAATCATGCCATTAAGGTACTGTTGCTCATTTAGTGAAAGTATTAAGTGTATGTTTTTAAGATATAAGTTGTATACTCCCAAAGTATTAGTTACTCATTCAATGAAGGTATCAGTTGTATTAATTGTTCAATCAATAAATGTATCAATTGTATGTTTTAAGGTATTAATTGTATACTCTTAAGGTATTAGTTGTATACTCATAAGATATTAGGTGCTCATTCAGTAAAAATGTATTAGTTGGTATTAGTTGATACTTTTAAGGTATCAATTGTATACTCTTAAGGTTAATTGAAGGTATCAGTTGTATGTCTTTAAGGTATCAATTGTATACTGTTAAGGTTAATTGAAGGTATCAGTTGTATGTCTTTAAGGTATCAATTGTATACTCTTAAAAATATTAGTTGTTCATTCATTGAAAAGTATTAGTTGCATACTCTTAAGGTATCAGTTGCATACTTTTAAGGTATTAGTGTATTATAGAGTGAGTTTAAAATCTTAAAACTTCAAATACAAGATTTTTATCTATCTTCTTCCCCAAAATTTATGCAAACTCATATTATTCAATCAATAACCAAGTATGGTGTTTGTTGCATCAATTTGTCGTATATTGCTATGATTTCAAGTTCTAGAAAAATAAAAACTCCATATTTTTATACACATTAGGAAAAAAAGAACTTGTTGGAGTATTAGAAAAATAAGAACTCTAAATTTGTAGCATGAAGAAATTGAGAAGGAAGAGAAAAAAAAAAGAGCAATGCGCAGAGGAAGAAAAAAAAAACAAAGAAGGAAGCGCCTAGGAAATGAAAGGAAAAAAAAAAAATATATATATATATATATATATTTGGGAAAGGTAGACAGGTCTGGAGTGGGTTGGGGGTAGTGGTGCCCACCGGTTCGAGAAAACCGGAACCAGCCGGTTCGAAACCGGAGGTCAACGGTTCGGCGAACCGTTGACTCGGTTCCGGTTCCAAACCGGAATCGTAAACCGGTTTCTGCCAGTTCGGTTTCGGTTTATGTTTTTTAAAACCTTGAACCGCCGGTTCATGGTATTTTTTTTTTAAAAACGAGGTAACTACATGTGTCCGCCGGAGCTCCGGCGAAAAGTAGCCATTGTCGTCGGAGTCCGGCGAAATAGAGCTGTTGTCGCCGGAACTGACGGTTAACCACCGGTTCAAAACCAGGCCGAACCGGCCCGCCCATTTTTTTTTGAAAAAAATGACCGTTGGACACGTGTCACTCCAGGATTTACGGACCATTGTAAACCAGCAGTCGAACCGGCGGTTTGAACCGTAGATTTATGGGATTTTTTTTTTCAAACTTTTCTATAAATACCCCCTCCCCCCATTCATTTCCTCACACGATTCCAACACTTCTCTCTCAATTCTCAAGTTCCAATTCAATTTTCAATTCTAAAGTTTCAATTCTCATGTTTTTTTTTCAATTCTCAAGTTCCAATTCAATCGAAAATGTCTCGAAGAGGTTCTTCTTCCGCCGGTTCATCTTACCGAGGAAAGGCCCCTATGCCTCCACTATGAGATGTTGAAGTCGATGATCTTATCGATCAATACACTCCTCACTTTCATTGGAGTGAGGAGTACGCCAATTTGGAGGAGGCTCTCAGACCTTCGACTACCGCCGACTTTGCCGAAACCGAAGTGGAGGAGGAGCAGCCGGAGGCCCGGCCAACTCAAGAGAGTGACACACGTAGCCGGTCCATTTCGACACTTCGAAGTGATATTTTCTCCATACATTTTAAAAAGTAGAAAGTATCAAATTCGAACGTGGACTACATGGTGATGTGCAACTACTGTGGGAAGAGCTACAAATTCAAGCACGGAGGGGGCTACGGAACGTTCAACAACCACATCATCAAGAAGCATCCGGATAAGATGGGTAATGACCGCTCTCAAACCCATCTTCCTCGACAAAATACCGGTTCCATTGGGGAAACCGGATGTAACGACCCTAAATTCCTTTTTCAATTTAGTCAATTAGGTCATAGGAGAGGAGTAGCCAAATTTATTGTTAAAAAACATCTTCCTTTTCAATTTCCAACTGACGATGATTATGAAGATTTTACTTCTCAAGTTTTTCAACCCGCTAGTAGAAGAATATCTAGGAATACCGTTACACGTGACATAGAAAACATTGTAGGTGAATATAAATATGCTTTAATTGAAGAATTAAAAAATTTAACACAACGAGTATCTATTTGTTGTGATGTGTGGAAAGATCCTTATGGAAACCATGATTATTTAGGAGTAACGTGCTATTGGATAGATGATGCATGTAACATGCAAAAACGATTAATTGCCTATGTCGAATTTGATGAAAGACATAGTTTCGTAGCAATTGCTAGAAAAATAATAAAAATTGTTAATGATTATGATATAGTTACAAAAATATTTTCGATTGGTTATGATAATGACGCTCCTAACACCGCTAGTATACCCACATTAAAGGAATTTTGTAGGCCAACAATAGATGGTAAACTTTTTCATATTCGTTGTGTACCTCATTGTTTGAATTTGTGTGTACAAGATGGTCTAACCGCTTTGTATGATAAAATTAAACCTATTACGGATGCAATTCATGAAATTGCTAAATCAACACAATGGCATAAAAAATGGGCAAGATTTTGTAAAAATAATGGAATGAAGTTAAGAAATTTGTGATGGACGTAAAACATAGATGAAATTCAACTTATTATATGCTTCAAGATTCTTATAATTATAAAGAATTGAATTTTATAAAGAAAACCCACATGAATTGATATATTTGAATAGCAACTCTTGGGATGCATGCATTAATTTAATTCAACTTTTAAATTTTTTTGAAGAAGCCACTAGAGAATTAAGTGGCACTTATTATCCTACTTCTCCATTAGCCTTAGATCATTGTGTTAAAATTGTTTTAATTTTGAATGAATATTGTGCATGTCCTATTATAGGTGAGACTATTATAGCAATTAATGCAAAATGGTTAAAATATTTTCATGAACTTCCCAATTTATTTTTACTAGCTAAATTATTAGATCCTAGGATTAGAGAAGATGGTCTAATGGAATTATTACAAATGTATTATAGTGCTTTATTCCCCCATTTTTTGTTATCCGATTATGATGCAGTTGACTATGTTCCAAATTACATAGAAGTTGCAGGTAGAGCTAAAACATATTTGTATGATTTATTTAAAGAATATAAAACATCACTAGGGGATGATTGTGGGGATAATTTAGGTGCTCAAAATGTAGGTGGTAGTAGTAGTTCTTCACATAATCCATATAATGTTAGTGGTCTTAGTGCATTTTATGATTTTTATGATAACTGAAAACAAAAACGAGCTAGGGGGTCTAATCCCACACAAGAATTAGATATATATTTAAGTTGTACATTTGAATTTATTTCTTTTGAAAACTCTGTGGATCTTTTGAAGTGGTGGTAAAAAAGGATCAACACTTATCCTATTTTAAGTCATATTGCAAAGGAGATTTTTGCAAGTCTCGCCTCCAACGTTTCCGTCGAGTGCGCCTTCTCCAAAGGACGACATATGTTGAATCCAAAAAGGGCAAGATTGACCGTAGAGAATGTTCAAAACATTACTCTACTTGAAGATTGGCTTCGAGCAAAGAAACGTCAACAACATCTAGATTTATCTGTCTTTGATGACGATGGCCCCGACGAGTATGACTACGATTCCAACACATTCTCCTCCACCGGAACTAATGGGTAAGTTTGAGGTAAGAGAACTACGTGAGCTTTGATTCCCTAATTCTATTTAGGGATACGTAGGCAATTTCATTTAAAGTTTGATATTCACTTTCAAACTTAGGATGAAACTCAAGTTCTTTTTTTTTTTTTTTTTACTTCTCTTAATTGTAATGAGCAAAGAATGTTGTGTAGTAGATGGTGTGTCTCAAAGAAAGGAGGAGATAATAAGATGTGTCTTAGATGCACGTCTTATTATGTCCTCCTTTCTTTGAGACATATCATCTACCACACAACATTCTTTGCTCATTACAATTAAGAGAAGTAAGAACTACGTGAGCTTTGATTCTCTAATTTAATTTAGGGATACGTAGGCAATTTCATTTTAAGTTTGAAATTCACTTTCAAATTTAGGATGAAACTCAAGCTTTTTCATTTTTTTTCCTTTTTCAATTTGTAATTTGTAAGTTGTAATTTTTTTTTTAATTGTTTGTAAGTTGTAATTTTTTTTTAATTGTTTGTAAGTTGTAATTTTTTTAAATTCAAACTTAGAAATTTGTTGTTTGTAAGTTGTAATTTTTGTAAATTCAAACTTGAATATTGTTATTTGTAAGTTGTGATTTTTTTAAATTCAAACTTAGTGTTTATACTTTGTAAGTTGTAAATTTTGGATATTTATACAAAGTTGTATATTTTTTAACATAAATACATTGTTTTAAACACAAAAAAAAAAAAAAAAAAAACCAGAAAACCGACCGGTTCGAACCGAAACCGGCAGTTTCACTGCCGGTTACAAACCGGAACCAGAACCGAACATACCCTAGTTCGGTTCCGGTTAGCCCACCCTCGATTTTCCGAACTGCTGGTTCGGAACCGGCGGTTTAACCGAACCGGGCACCACTAGTTGGGGGCACGATACATAAGCCCTTCTCTATATTTTAAGGAAAAGTGTGATATCCATTTTGTCCAATAACTTTGAAAAAATACTTTTTTCACTTAGTAATTTAGGACTAATGTTTGAAATATTCAAAAATTTTGTTCTATTTTAGTCTAGATAATTCAACCAGGCTTAAATTACATGTGAAATGCATATGAAACCCTAATTTCGAGTTTTTTTTTGTCTGATTTGTTGATATCCTTATATGTAGCAATCACATATTAATTTCAAATACATTAATTATCTTTATATATTAGAAATAAAAATACATATAAACCACGAAAATAAATAAAAAATTACATTAATAAAAGAAAATTGAGTTCTTATAAGAATTGAAATTTACATTCCAAATAATAATTTTAAAATCCTAAAATATTTAATTTAAATAAATAAATTATTTATAATAATTTACTAAAAGTCCAAAATTCAAAATTATCAAATCCAAGAACACATTTAATATCTTCTAAATCCCTGATTCAATGACTCATCCTTCCCATATTTGTGATTTTAGATTTGATTAAGACCCCTATTTCTATTTGAAGGGTGGAGATTCCTTATAGATTTTGAAGTAGAACAAAGCAATTTGATTAATTTTTCACAATTCGAAACAAATCCATCTTTTTTTATTTTTTTTATTTTATAATCATAAAACTAATTATGGTTAATTCAATGGTTATCAAATAACATTTGCAAGAGGTGACGACTTTTGATTGTGAATATATATATATATATATATATATATATATATAATTATTTTGACTGTTTAATTTAGGAATCATATTTTATTAATTTCGAAATAAATTAAAAAAATGTATGTAATACAGTCAAAATAATTATATATATATATATATATATATTTTTTTTTTTTTACATGTGGCACAATCAAATTAGGTATCAAAATGTATATATCTAGAAATGTGGAATGCCCCTCGAAACTTGTTTACGAACAATGTGTCTTAGAGGGGTTGAATCTTAAAATCTTTGTTGGAACTTTTTGAATTATATGAAGATGTTATAATCATGTCGTGGAGTTTTTATTTGCATTTGATTTGATAGATACTTCATATTCATATGAAGGAGTTCTTCAATTTGAAATTGAATTTTATATAGTTTATATTCCTACAAAGAAGTTCTTCAATTTAATTAGATATTTAATACTTATATGACAATGAGTTCTTCAAATTTATATTTGAATTTATAGTGCCCCACGGCACATCGAGCTTTTACTTGATCTTATGATAGCGAAAACACATTTTATGACTAATTTAGAAAATATTTATACTTCTAACATAACCTAAATGAAAGGGAGCGATTTATTATGTAGTTCGAAAGACATATTTTAATTTATCCGATATCATACACAATATATACTCATGCAATTCAACAAAGACATGCAATTTTGGCTCGTGTATCATGAAACTTCATTTAGCCTTATATGTGCGTGGAACTTTTTATACTTATGTCAATGATCTATATATGATTAGAAATTTGAGTTGAGAGGCTTAAATAGTTTTGACTTGTGTCTAGAAATATTGCAGCCAACTTATGCTTTTGTCAAGGAGCTTTATTCGAAATTAAAATAAGTAATTTAAGTAGTTTATGCTCATAATGATTAGCATTACAAATAATTTATGTTCTTGCTAACAAGCTTTATTCTTTCTTTTTTAAAGTCAACAATCTTATTATATTTCTTGAGTGAAGTTTCTTTCATAAAGTTTCATCAACTGTCTTTCTTCAAAATCGAAGAGTTTTGCACTCATTGATGTTGGCTCTTCATTTGGAGTGTTGGTAGAAATGTCTGTCCCATTCTCAATTATTTCTTCTTTTTCGCAGTTTTGGGTCGGGCTCGGCCACGTCTTGGTCGGCACACGACTCGAACCGGCCCTCGACTTGGGTCGGGCTAGGCCATGTCTTGGTCGCACCCGGGTCAGCCCTCTGGTTGGGTCGGCCCTTGGCTCGGTTGGCTGAACAATATTTTTTACTTAATGGCACACCCGAAATAAATAAGATGGATGCGACTTTAATTGCGATTGAATGTGATGCATTATACTGGTATTAGTGGACAAAGTCGAGGTATCCGCGACTTTCGTGGACGTAATTGAAATTAGTATTGTTGAGGGTGTATGGCCAGGATCCGATGACGAATACATTTAAAGCCCTCTTATACATTAAATATAAATGATCCATCAATGAGTATGTCAACCAATTTATCTCACGGTAGGTGCATGTTCTTGGACTGTTGGATCACTATTTATTGGGGATGTTTTTTGCACGGGTTAAAGGATGATCTACGGTTGTGGATCAGATCGAGAGAGGCCAATGATCTATTTGAGACGATCCACTTGGCACGGGAGATCAAGAGAGAACTCGGAGCAGTACGTGGTTTTGGGGGTGGCACCCAAGGTACAACGAATCAACCAGTGATACACAGTGTTGTATCCATCCCCCTTGTTTTTTCGGGGGAATGAGAACAATGATGATGACAAGTCTCGGTTGGGAAATTCTAGTGCTCGCGAAGGACAACCATTGAACTCGCGATCGCCCAACATGCCAGCTTCTAGTGTGAACATGCCTAAGACCAAATCAACTCGTTGGATTTCAAACAAATATTATTTGGGCAAAACAATCTGTCGGGTTTTTTTCGTTGTGCAGACAAGTCAATACAAGTGATTGTATGGTAGGGATCAAAGATGAGGACGTGCAAGTAGGGGATCCAACGACTATCACATTGGATGGAATAGAGAAACCAAATGAGGGGGTTCAGTATAAATAGTTGGAGCTGTCACAGGTTTCACAACTTGCAATTCCGATGGTTTGTAAACTATGAAACTAAAGGGTCAAGTTGGGAATTTGGAGGTGTTGGTTATGGTGGACATTGAGCGAGTCGTTTCATCACTAGGATTGTAACATCACATACGAGACTGTCTATTGATGAATATCGATGCTCTTCATTCTCCTGGGGGACGGTCGAGTGGTAGCAATTGAAGGGTTGTATTCGGGTGTGCAATTGCAGTTGAATGGTGCTGACTTCGTGGTAGATTGTTATGTTTTTGGACTATCTAATGTGGATCTGATTTTAGGAGTTGCATGACTAGCAACACTTGGGGAAGTATGGGTAGATTAGAATTTAATGATTGTAGTTCACACACAAAAATATTTTAGTGGTTCTTTATAGTGGATCTGTCTTGGTACGTCGAGAGATATCAACGACGAGTATGCTGAAGGTGTACGATGTGGCAGGACAGTGGTTGATATCGGTTATTGATTCGGCAAGTCAATTGGAATTCTATGAAATATCTCATTTTCTTTCGATCAGAGACGAGATGGCTGCGAGTTAGAAGTTGCGACAACAAATGGTAATGGAATTTCTATAGGTTGTGCTGCCCCTACAGTACTTACTTCGCGACATCGGGTTGATCATCACAGTACTCCACACTCGGTTGTTTCGTCAATGTCTGTTTATCTATATTGGTATAAACACTTTATCAAAGACGAGATGGAGAAGTTACTAAGTGAGATGCTAGAAGCCGGAATCATACAGTCGAGTTCTAACCCATACTCGAGCACAGTGTTGCTGGTACGGAAAAAAGACAGGAGTTGACAGTTTTATGTAGACTACAGGGCCTTAAATAAATAGGCAGATCCAAACAAATATCAAATTCCCATGATTCAAGAGATGATGGGGAATTACATGGATCGAGATGGTTCAGCAAGCTCGACTTGCGATCCGGATATCACTAGATCCAGATCGCTCCCGTCGATATTGTAAAAATAGTTTTCTGAACTCATTCAGGTCATTATAAGTTCTTGGTATTATCCTTTGCCCTCACCAACGCTCCTGCTATATTCTAGTCTGCTATGAATGATCTTTTCCATCATTTCATTGTAAGTTTGTGTTAGTTTTCTTTGATGATATACTAATTTACAGTCGTAAAATGACAAACTCATTTACAACACTTACAAATGGTGATGTCATCATTAAAAAAATGATGCTTATGTGATCAATCTGAAAAAGTGTGATTGGGGACAATCTGAGGTTGAGTACTCCACATCATTTCTGGAGATAGGGTGTGAATGGATCCCAACAAAGTGTAGCTATTTTATATTAGCTGACACCTACAACCATCAAAGGGGTTCATGGATTTATTGGCATCACCAAATATTATCGACGATTCATCAAGAATTCTGGGCAGATGGTCAAGCCACTAACAGTCCTGCTTAAAAAGGACCAAATTGCTAAGTTTACATGGCTAGAGGCAGCACAACAAACCTTAATAGATTTGTAACGGGCCATCACTTCGTCCCCAGTCTTGGCAACCTTGGATTTTAGCCAGACTTTTATTGTGGAGTATGATGCTTTAGGTCGTGGAGTTGGAGCCAAGTTGATGTAGAATGCCGACCCATGACGTATTTCAGTAAGGCACTGGGGATCGGAGCATGGCAAAGTCAGCATATGAAATGGAGTTGATGACTTTAGTAGTGACAATACAACATTGACGTCTGTATTTGGTTGGACATTTTTTTGGTTCGGACAAATCAGCGTAGTTTGAAGTTCTTACTACAACAATCGATATCCATCCATGCCTAACATTTTTGGGTGGCAAAGCTACCGGATTACAAGTTTGATATTAAGTACCGAACAGGCAACATGAATTGTACAGCCGACATACTATCACGTTGCCACAAAGATCTTTGGGGCAATATCAGCCTCGACATGGTTCGAATGGAAGGAAATACATGAGGAGGTCTAAAGGAATTCTAGGTTGTATGAAAAAATTTGATCAGTGGTAGTAGGTTCCACCAAGTATCCAGATTATTAGGTCATTAATGGGTGTTGTATTTTTGGGGCGGCTGGTGTTGTCTCGAACTTCTGCGTTTATATCATTATATACCTCAAGGTGGCCATTGAGCTAATCATACTTATCGCAAATTAGCCTTTAATATGTATTGGGTGGGTATGATGAAAGATGTAACTTAGTTCGTGAGGGAATGTTTGGTTTGTCAATGCCAAATATATGAGACGTGATCCCCCGCATGTCTCTTGCAAGCTTTACATCACATCATATTCATTATCGACTCACTCTCTTAGAATAAGATTTAAATTCCAGTGAAATGCTGTCGGGACATCAATATAACTCTTAAAGGAATTGAATAGAGTTCAAATCTAAATCACCCAAAAAATCTAATTTTATTATCTTCAATCCCCAAACTCAACGACTCATTAAAAATAAGGTAAAAACTTATATATTCCAGTGTACGTAGCCGCAAAGATATTATTAGTTTGATATTAGTTATGTACTCAAAAAGTATTATTAGTTTTGTATTAGTTATATACTCAAAAGGTATTAGTTGTATACTTATAAGGTATTAATTGCATATTCATAAGGTATTACTTGTATAACTGAAATATATGTTTTAGTGAAACATTTTAATTGTATATTCATAAAGTACTAGTTGATATTCATAATGTATTAGTTGTTTACTCATAAGTTATTTACATATATAATTGAAATATATAATTTACTAAAAAATATTACTTGTTACGTGTAAAGATATCAATCCTATTATTTAAAAGTATTTGAGTTGAGATTAGGATCACACTCTACCTATAGACACACAAGCCCTGCTCTAAAAATAGTTATCGAGGCACCCAAAAAAATAGCAACTTTAAACATGAGCAATTATTACCCGCATTAGTAAACTAAATAATTAATACTGCAATTGTATTACTTTTTCTTTATTTATCTTTTTTCTATTAAATTTATTCACCATTGGATGTCCTAAAATTTAAATAAATGTGTTTCTAAGTTGTGAATGGATGATGATTGACGCCCTTTTCCATCATTTCTTCCACATGCGCACGCCACATTTCACCTTTTTTTCCATGTTTAGATTAACATTTTCAAGCAGTTTCTAATATCTTAAGCTCAAATCAATACTTAATTTGGATGAGTTTTGAAATTTTGGTTCTAACTAAATGGTTAAAAAAAAAAAAAAAACTGATCATTGGAACAATTGATGGTTTTATTAAGGATTAATTATGTGAAAATCGACTAAGAAAATAGAGAGTGAAACTTTACATCTCAATGGAGTCATGGACAATTTATACGTGTTAAAATTTCGCATAAAAGATTGAACAAAAGGATTGCATTTGGTATCAGATTGTTGATGTAAACATCATAACTGATGTAGATGTCAGGCCGTGGTAGATTAATTGGAACAATTAATCCAATTATAAAGTATTCATTGAATACGGTGAGATAGATTTGGTGTATGCATCAACCTAGCGATCTGGTGCCTACAAATGCACCATAAAAGGAGCACACTTGATTACTCATTACTAAGGTGGGTGGTCTTATTAATAAAATGAATGAATTTTCCTTCTTTTTTCTATGTAGGATAGGTCTTTTCATATTTTACCACTTTTCAATTCATTTTACATATTTAAGTTGACATCTTCGAGCATTATTTCAATCACTTAAAATAAAATTTGAGAAAGTAAAAAATTATCTACTCAAAACGTACTTGTTTCCGTTTTAATCAAATTAAACATCATGTACAAAACTGATCAATGATTTGTCAACGCCAACTTTTCCAAATCAATTTTCCAACGATTAATTAAATCATCTCATGGTAATGCTTGGTCAATTGTTGTATCGTTGTTAGCATTTCCACTTAAGGTTGAAGGTTCACTAGATATAGTCACAAATACATTTATGTCAGCGTACTTTGTGAAACATTTTTTCCATGTATGACAATGATTGATTTGAATATGAATATAGGAAGGATATAGAGTTTGAGTAATTTTCTTGTGAACCAATTGTATGGATTTAGGATCTGTGCAACTTAAACATGATGCGGGTTGGATTTAGGATTTGTGCAAGTTAAACCTAATTCAAACCCGCGTCAGCATATAAATAAGATTTTTTGTGCTACTATGCAGAAACCCTCAGGCACACTCTGTGTCTGCCTCTTCGTCCACTTCTTCTTCTTCTTTTGTGTTCTTCGTCTTTATCTCCTCTTCTTCCTCTTCTTATTTTCTCTCAACTCTTCTCTTTCTTTTTCTTTCTCTCATGCGTCGTCTTCTTTTCCCTTCGAGACATCTTTTATTTTGAGTGATTTTTTGTCTCCGTCTTTTTTGCTTAGTTTATTCGATTCGTTTACAACACCAACATATTTATCCCGATGTGTGAGATTGGACTTCAGATTCTTGGTCTTTTAGGGGTGGTGATAATATTTGTGCAATTAAATATTGGATGGGATTTAAAGATTGGAATCTATTTTGAATTTTTCTTTTTCTTCTCTAATATATAATTGTTGTAGATATGAAGAATACATGAGTTGCAGAAAAAATAGTTGAATATTGTTAAAAAATAATATTATTATTTACCGAAATATATTACATAAAGTTATCGCTAGTATTATCTAAAGGTATCATTAATATTACATAAATGTATTATTTCATCTACATAAAGACATTAGTTCATTTTACTGAAATATGACGTAAAGATATTACTTGTATCATATAAAGGTATGAATATCATAATGTAAAGATATTACACCATTTACTAAAGGCATTACTTAAAAAATGATTTTACTATCTAACTCAAATATATTAATTGTATCACATAAATATGTTATTCGTATCACATAATATTTTACTTTATTTACATGTGTATCATTTAATTTAATTGAAATATAATGTAAGAGTATTACTTGTATCACGTAAGGGTATTAATAATAAAATGTAAAAGTATTAATACATCTACTTAAAGGTATTGCCTGATTTTACTTATAAAATATTGTTTTCATTTTACTAAAATATATTAGTGTATTACATAAAGGTATTAGATGTACCACATAAGCATTATTTGTATCACATAAATGTTAATACTTCATTTATGTAAAAGTAATTACCTCATTTTATGTAATAAATATCGGGGCTCGTTTGGTTTGAGTGATGGGATTGTTAATATTGTTAAGAATGATTGGTTTTTACTATTCACCAAAGACAAAAATGATGTTATTTGGGTGTTTGGTTTGTAGGTTTTGTATTAGATTTGAGTTAAATTATGTGTTTGGTTTAAATGATTATGAGTTTGTAAATATGGGTTAATTTACATTTTATATTTGTTTTGTTAGTTAAGGATGATAAAAAAGATGATAAAACTAAATTACCCTTCATTTCAAAAAAAAAAAAATTGTTTCTATTGTGAATTATCTTTATAGCTCAATTCAATAAAATATTAAAAAAACCCTTACCATCTTCATTTGCAGCTTCTCTAATCAAGTTTAGCAGAATTGACAAGGGAAGTTAAGAAATCACCTCATACCACTTTTTTCTCAAAAAATCATATAATTGAGGATCTACATATGGTTTCTTCTATTTCCTGAGAAAAATCACCATAACTAGGAACTTTGTCTATCCCAAAAAGAATTTCAATGTTGTTGGTGCCAAGTGGTCAGAGGTTCAGAGGGAGGTGAATGAACCTCTATCGATTTTTGAACTTTTTAAAACATTGGTGAACAGGTTATTGATTCAAGGAGGAATGCAGTAACCTGACTCGATTCAGAAACCTAGCAGAATGCTAATTTAGGTTCCTGACTCGGTATCATAGTATCCAGTGGAAAATACTCGATAGAGTTTCTGTTTTGGAAAATGTTTTGTTTCGCAAGTATATTGTTTGAGAAAGGGTTTTAGCAGAATGTTTGTGATGTATGCAGCAAGATAGATATGCAGTAAGTAAATTGCAGCAAATAAATCAAAGCAATGAACATTTATGACTTATAGTGGTTCGAATGTGGTACAATTCTTCTACATCCACTCTACTCTTTTCTAGAGGAGGAACTTCGTTAGGTTAGTTCAATTTACAAGTCTCAATTTTACAAATCTTTTCCTAACAAGTTATACCTATAGAATTCCAGATTCCCAGGCCACAACCCACACAGAGTACACAATCCCACACAGGGCAAATAGCCTACATAAGACAATATACTTAGCAAGGATCTCAATCCTATCAACTTAGTTACACCAAACTAAAACAACCTAACGCACACAGCACAAATGGTTAAAGGATAAAAAGTAGTTTGCTGAGAATAGCAAGCTGGAAGCAGCAGGAAGGGAGCAACACGCTAAGAGCTATAGCAGCTTGCTAAGATCAAAAGTAGCCAACCGATCTTTTGCAAAAAGATAAGTGCTACCATCATCCATGCAGCACGAGGAAGACCATGCAACTAAAGCGAAACAAAGCTATTTGTCAACTAGAGTAGTTATCCGTTGCATGAAGGACAAAGATGTTAGACGTATTAAATGCTCATGTCAAGAGCAACTCAGATGCATTTAATGCGGCCACATAGAAGATCTTTGGAGATCAGAGCTCAAATTCAAAATGGAGAAGTACCTCTTCAACGGTTACTTTTCCTAACTTTATAAATAGAAGGTGTGAGTGACAGAAAAATTGTTGAGCATAGCCGATTGGAAAATCAGAAATACTCCAAAGCTTATTCTAAGCTTTCCTTTGTTCAGTCACTCAATCTTCGAAGCAGTCTACATTTCAAGTGTTCAAGCTCTCAAGTTCAAGACTGACTTCACCGCAATTTATCCTTTAACCATTTGTGTTGTGTGCGCTACGTTGTTTTAGTTTGGTGTAACTTAGTTGATAGGATTGAGATCCTTGCTAAATATATAGTCTTGTGTAGGCTATTTGCCCTGTGTGAGATTGTGTACCCTGTGTGGATTATGGCCTAGGAATCTGGGATTCTGTAGGTATAACTTGTTAGGAAGAGGTTTGTAAAGTTGAGACTTGTAAATCGAACTGACCTAACGAAGTTCCTCCTCTGGGAAGGAGTAGAGTGGACGTAGAAAGATTACACCACATTCGAACCACTATAAGCCATAAGTGTTCATTACTTTGATTTATTTGCTGCACTTTACTTACTGCATATCTATCTTGCTGCATACATCACAAACATTCTGCTAAAACCTTTTCTCAAACAACATACTTGCGAAAGAAAACGTTTTCCAAAACAGAAACTCTATCGAGTATTTTTCGCTGCATACTGTGATACTGAGTTAGGAACCTGAATTAGCATTTTGTCATGTTACTGCATTTCCTCCTTGAATCAGTAACCTGTTCACCAAAGTTTTAAAAAGTTCAAAAATCGATAAAGGTTCATTCACCCCCCTCTGAACCTCTAACCACTTGGGACCAACAAATGTAATAGAGGATCTTCACACGTGATTATTCGTTTCTTGGTGAATATTTAGCATTACAAAAAATCGAACACATTAAAACAACAATTGCCGATGTGGAGCTATGGGATTCGAAGGGTGTTTTACATTTCAGCCGATGAATCGCCACGAAGGAGGAAAGATTCTAGCTAGGGTTTGGTCGATTGGGAGGATCTTTGTCCTTATATCTAATGGCACATGTAGTTTAATTTAAATCTAAGGACATATCAGTCATGTGGACACAAAAATTGAGGACAGTGTGGTAATTTCTCCCTCATTACAATTGGGTCAGAATTAAACCCACAAAGAATGGTGGGTTTATAAACCAAGCTATAATCTAACATAAACTCACCCATTTATCCGGGCCCAATTAAAAAACCGGGCCTGAAAGCCCCAAACCAAACATGGGTTTAGGTTTGTTAATAATCTCAAACCAATCTAAACTCATGATCCAAACATGCCCCAAAGAGTATTATTTACTAACATAAATATATAACTAACATTACTATAAAATATCACTAACATAATTAAAAAATATTACATGTTTTAACACAAAATTATGTGAAAGAATGTGGACACGAATAGCTGACGTGTGAAGGCACATGTCAGCGCATACATGCGCATGGAAGCATTTAAAAATGGATTAGATCGAATTGTACGAATCTGCCAATTGCACAAAAATTTTAAGTTTTTGCCATGGAGTTTAGACTTGTCCACCTGTATGAAATTTATGAAAACTTGACTACATTAACAAGATCTGGGTAGAAGTTCTTTGATGTAAATGTCAAAATCTAAGGACTAGATGATGGATTGAATAGTAACAATTATTACTGTGTGACTTTGGATTGACATGGACATTTGACATTTTCACATATATAAATCTATCAAAATAAAAGGAAGAAATGATCTTCACGATTGTAAACATGATTTTCATGTGTGGATGTATAGATATTTTTGTTAAATGTGAAAAATGACGCACTCATTGTAAAATCATACCCTATATCTAATAAGAGAAGCTACCAATTAATGATTACTACCGTAGACGACCTTTGCATACCCATAATTAACAGACGAAAATATTATATTACATTAAGTATATAATTGAATCTTAGATTTTTTTTTTTTTTTTGAATTGGTCTCTTGTGAAACAGTCTCACATGCGACAAAATTTAAGTATGTGTTTTTCAGCTATAAGTATATATTTTTAAGTATGTTTTTACAATAAAAATATGAGTTATTTAAATATGTCTTTTATAGTCATAAGTATGTTTTTTTCTACTATAAGTATGACCGTCGTACATGAATTTTTGTGTTTTTTTAAGGGATATTTGGATTGAACTTAATCCGGATTTTTTATGGACTTTATTTCTTTTAAGGGAATCTTTGGATTGAATTTATTAGTCAATCCGGATTTTGGATGGGTTATTTCAATCTATATTTGGATAAGGTTTTCTAAAATCCTGCAATAATATTCTATTTTTCATTTTTTCTACAATTCTCAATAAAAACATCCTCATATGCCTTTTTTCATAGTTAGCTGTCTAAGATGGAAAGTAAGCTAGTTCGACCGGAGATATAGGCCAAATTTTTTCCATTTTTTCTACAAATCTCAACAATTATGTACTTTTTTTTTCTACAATTCTCAATGTAAAAACGACATTTTAATAATAATCATACTCTACAATATCTCAAAACAATTACAAAATTTTGAAAAATTCATATTCACAAAATCCTCTTAAATCTCAAATTCGTACTTCCAAAAGTCACCTTAAGTCCATAACAATCATAACACTTTCATTTCAAAAGTTTGCTAAACATTCATCACATACTTTATTACGTAGTAACAATACCAAAAAATTAAAAAAATCCCAATTAGTGGCCAGAGCGATCAATGGGAGAGGATGAATGGCTTGTGATCTTTCTTCTTCTTCTTTTTTCCTCCACATTTTTATTTCCATTTACTTGTATCATTTCATTAACAAAAAAATAAGTGTAGGGGGTAAAAAAAAAATTTCAAAAGTGCTTGTGCAAAAGCCTAAAATCTTAGAAAGTGCTTGGCAAAAAAAAGTGCATTTATCCAAGAAAATGGTCCCCAAGTACTTTATTTGATACTTGATATACCATGAAATACAAAACTGCTGAGGCCAACGGCAATGGAAGATAACTAACTTTACATTTGTCCTTTATAGTAACTCTCTCATGTTAATAGAAAGTTTAAGAGGGGGAAGAAAGACTTGAGCCCATAAATACAGGATATATCCTAGTAAAACAATGAGGGGTTGGGCAAAACATCTAAAACCTTGTATCATTGTGTCATCTGTTGTATCTGCTGTCTGTCCTCGATTTCGCACACTCTCCAAACCACGAAAAACGACCACTTCTACGCGCACGCAAAGGAGTGCCTTGCTTAGCCTGGTTGTCGTACAAGTATTAAAAGAAAGTCATACCATGAAAACTGAATTTCGGAAAGCAAAGAGTGGATAGATATCAGATAGTGTTATTTTGTTATTACCTTTACCCTTCTACGAGGTCTAGTGTTGTTCCAACAGAACATCCCACTGCAACCCGTTGCTCCTGATGCGGATTCATATCCCCTGCACACAAAGTAAAAGACGATATGAGACTCACTACTTGTAATTGTCGAGGCTAAAATTGCATCTGATGAAACATAGGAATGCTGATTCATGTGCATCAACTTAGAGAGTAAAGCAAACAAGCAATTAAAGAACCATGAAGAAAGAAAGAGTACCCATAATGGCAATCAAAGGAAAGTTTCTTTTCTTTTTCATATTTCGTTGTTTATGTCAATATCATGGATTCATGGTCATCTGATACGACTCAGGCTATAAAAGGGATAAAATCACCATTTGTAGTCGTATCATTACCATATACCAATTCAGAATATTAGACGTTTTAGTCAGAGTTCAAACAGGAATGAAGGTGAGTGTAAGAGCTTATACATACAACCAAGATGTGGAAATATTTAGACAAGTTCCTTTAACATGTTTCCACGAGCTGACAGCTGTGATTTAATCAATTTAGCACCACAATTATAATTAGAACTTCGCGCAGCTAATTGGGATTCTTTAACCAATTTTGAAGGAAACATTTTTTTAGCGGTTTTCTAACAATATCACTATACTACCCACTTTTTTATGTCTAAAATACCAGTACTAAAGAGCAAGCAGACAAAGGTAAGGCTGACATGAAAATGTCGTGTCATTTTCCATCATGTATCAACCTTACATTTGCAAGAATGACACCAAAAGTACGATTCACATAAGATCATCATTATGGTATCAAGCAGGAGTCAAAATGAAAGTGGGGTAAGCCAGTTACTACAGGTAAAATGGTAAGAGTATGTAAAAAATGGAACTGTTGGTTAAAAAAGTTAAAATGGAAAGTTTCCCTGATTCAAAGTCAAACTACTTATTTTATTCTTCCACCACTAGAATATCCAACATAATTCTTTTGCTACACCTGTATTTTAGTTGGAGTTCAACAATCAAATTCGCTAATTCTCACCCATAGGTAGGCTAGCAATATAACTAGGAGAGCATGAAAAATGAAACTACATATTTGTACAGTATGAAATTATCAGGTAAAGACTCACATGGTATCTTGGCTGAAATTGTTTGCAAAGCTGCTGTTATGCAACAAGCTTGGAGAGATGGGATGATGACTGATCCTCTTAGCAATTTGGTCCTTCTGAGATGCCATTCCACTGTTGATTTTCAAAGCTTTGATTTCATGATTTAACTCATCTTCCCAGTGCTGCAAAGGCATATCAGCAGAATTCATAGATTCAAGTTCATTTGGAGGATACATGCCATCCTGTGGCAGCACTTGATTTCTTTCAGGTTTCAAACGACTCAACGATCCAGGGGTCCCTTTCTCCATTGCCTGCAACCACGCAGTTTCTAATCTTTGCTCATGAATGATGGATTCAATTCTTTTCACGGGAATATCTGACTTGCCCTCTTTTGAAGTGCTTGAGTTAGCATTCCCAGCAACAGAGTCAAAAGGTTCCATTTGACGACCTTCAGACACATTGAAGCTTCCCCTACGGGTATCGAGATCAGAATTACCTATTGCTTTATTCGAGCTGAACGATTTGTTTTCCATATTCATCACAGCTTTCTGATCCAAAGAATCTGGTAACAGGATTATTTTAACCTCCACATTTCTTCGTAGAGCAATCTCAAATGAGTTAGTGATGCTGCTCAGGAAACCTTCTGCTCTGGTTTTAATATTTTTGTTGCCAAAGGCAATGTGAGCGACAAAACCACCTGCATACAAATAAAGCAAGGTTCAAGACTAGGGTAAAATATAACTCCCCCCAGAAAGAGCTGCGTAAAAAAGTTGTGGCAAAGATAACATCTATATATCGTATACTTTAAAAACGTTCTTGTAAGACCAACATCTAACATGCATGCAGAAAATAGAGATCTAAGTCTTGAAAAGACCCAGTTGTCAGAAATGACGCACAAAAACATTCAAGTTCGAAATTACTTATCTCATTCGGATTTAACTGATATTGCAATGACATGAAAAAGTGCTCAGATATACATCATAATAATGCAAACAATTAAAGAGTTCATAGAGAAATAAGCAAGAAATATGGTATCAATGCATCGCATCCCAAATTTTGTTGTAAATAAGGCCGTTACCTTTAACTTCAGATATTGACACAAGCCTTCCATGCGAATGGAGGAGTTGCCTCAACGTCTTGGAATGGCACTTCTCAATGCACTGAAGCCAGATATCAGTCAACATCTTTGTGTTCATGCATCTCAAAGCACTTCTCCCACCTTTGTAATCATCTCGTGAAATGGTCAATGCTTCACCAGTGATAGATTGGGTTAGACTGGGAGTGAAATGGAAACTGGGAGCATCATTTGGTGAGACTGAATTGTCTTTGCTTGTGGAATTGCAGTGAGCAGTTCTTGGAAACGGTTTGGCAGAACCTGAATTTTCAGTTGCCAGCTGTGTATCACTTCTCTCTCTAAGCATAATTACATGGTCCTCTTCAGTTGTCTTGGAGCTCTGTCGTCGACTACTTCCCGAGTGAGTTCGATTCGGTGAAGCCACAGAACCTAACTGCAATAATGTTGCTGTGAACCATGTTGACCGTTCACTTGAAGCTCTCAGATGCTTTTCTGCCTCTGAGAGAAGCGCCAATGCATGCTTCAATCTGTCTAATTCTCTTTCTGACACTGAAATAAATTCAATCAGTTAGTCGAACAATTACAAGTACAATAAGCATAAAAGTGAAATATTTGCAGCATTTAACTCAACAATATATATTATCCACAAGCTCCAAGTAGTCAAGAATTTTAACTCCAGTCCCTACACTAAAGGCTTTCTAAATCACTAATAGATGGCAAGGATGACGAAGACAATTCCGATTTAAGTAAACATACAAAAGACCTGAAGCTAAGGCCTACTTAAATAAATACTTCGAGGCTCAAGGATACTGGGATCAACAGCGACTAAGGCATCATCTTTAGCTATGTAATAGCAAAACTTTGATACTTCTGTACACTTTTCTCTTGTAATCATGGGCAAAAAATATTGATAATGATCCAAGAAAATTAAAGATACTAGTCCAAGTGGAAATTAAAAAATCAAGAACCAAACATATTCTTTGGAAGCAGGGAATACTAGTCCCTGAAATAACAGAAGAAACTTGAAAATTCTTATTTAAGTGTCCACTTCAACCCTCTGGAGATCCAGATTTGCACAATCACAAAGGTGGGGCCCTATATCTACAGCCCCCAAAATATCCCTCCTAAACCCAATAATCAGTATACACACAAAAATGTTAATGCATATTAGAACCATCAGATGCAAAAACACTCTTTCCATTGTAAACACCATGCATCCGCAACCCATCACATACTGAAGTAGACACATATTTGTGGAACTAAATTTTATGAACATGCTATTTTAGTAGGACAGAGGCATCTGCTACAAGAATCGCATTTTGTAAAGCACTAATAATACAAGGTGTAACTACTGACGAAACCTATCAGTACTTAGTTGTTAATTCCTTCGACTCTTTAGGTAGTGGAGCTAGACCGATTAATTCTTGCCCTTCGCTCGTAACATATTTTGCAACCTTGATAACCCTAATACATTCATGCTAGGGATATCAAATTCCTTCACACTTAAATATGCAACAACTGTCTCTAATAGGTATAGATTAGGAGAATAAATCCGAACGACATAAAAATATAGAAAGCCTATTTCCTTGGATTGTTACTGAAAAAAACTGAATTACCTTCTGACGAAACTTAGTATTATCTTCCTAAGAGTAAGATTCAATAATTCCCTTTTCTTTTCAGTCTTTTAGACACCTATAACAATAACAGAATGAAGATAGCCCAGTCTATCTTGTCCAAGTGTAAAATAATTGCTGTATTTCGTAATTGCTAGTGTGCTGCCAACTTTCCAAAATGTCCATATTTTGTGAGCTACCCAATGACATTGGATTTTCAAAGAAATGTAGTTATCTTTACATTACAATATACGTCAGGTACCAAAGGAGAAAAGATTAGAAATACTTACAGCTTCTCGCACCAAAGAGAGAATCATGCTTTCCATCAATGCTTGGATAAGTTCCAGCAATGATATCTACAATAAGGGTTGCCATTTGAGACATTAGAACTATTGGATCTACTCCTGTATCCATCAATTCTCTGGCTTTAATCACTGTTTCTGTCGCATTTGATGACATGGCTAACTCCAACAGGTCCAATAATTTCTCATCAGAAACAACTCCAATCTACAAAACAGAAAGCACATATTATTTGGAATGTTTGAATGAACACGTTTGCATGTGAAGTTATTCATCCGTTATAAATGACAATACGTCTTTATGAAATTTCGACCACATGAACAATGTTTATTAAGGAATACATGAAAACAGAAAAGTACGTAAGAGAATGTTTCACTAAACTCACAAGCTCATTCACCAAGGAGATAGTGATTCTTTTTCCGAACAAACTCAACTGGTCTATCATAGTTTCCGCATCACGTAGCGAACCATCTGCATTTGAAGCAATCATTTCCAATGCATCTACCTCGACATCCAAGTTCTCTTCAGTCGCAATCTTCCTCAGGCGAGCAACAATTTCATTGTTGCTAATTTTATTGAAAATGTGCTTCTGACATCGGGATATCATAGTACGTGGCACATTGTCAATATCAGTTGATACAAGTATGAAAACAACATGTGGAAGTGGTTTCTCAAGAAGTCGAAGAAATGCCAGCCATGTCTTTGAGGGCAACAAGTGGCACTCATCAATAACAAAAACCTTGAACTGCGAAAATGCTGAAGGATGAACCACAGAGAGACTTTTTAAAAGAGTTTTAATCTTGTCAGTTCCCTTCTCATTGGAGCCATCAACTTCTCTGAGATATCTGCTCTTGCCAGAAATGAAATCAGTACATTCCCTACAGACCCCACAGGGCTTAGTCTCCTCAGAGGCAAGGCAATTCAAAGCAGCAGCAAAAATTCTTGCCGTTGAAGTTTTTCCTGTTCCACGAGGACCATGGAAAAGATAAACCGGGGCAATCCTTCCTCGTGAAATTCCATTCATAAGAGACTGAACAACTATATTCTGTCCAATCACTTCATCAAAAAACATCGGCCTATATTTATGGCTCAGGCTTCTCGAGTTCTCAGGAGAGCCTTCTTCATGTGCTTCCCCATTCAAAGCCACTAGCTCCAATGCTTCCTGGCTCCTACAACTTGTAGACCACCTCCTACCATCCAAACGGCTTAGCGCCTCCAAATCAAGCTCTCCAAAGTTTGTGGAGAGCTCATCATCACTGTTTCCACTTCCCATAGATGATCCTCCCCGGCAGTTATTGTTAGTAAGAAGGGGAACAAGACTTTGATTTGCAGTCCTAGTACTCAGTCTCTTTTTGGACACCAAAGGTGACCGATGATGTCTTCTTTGATGCGTAGACTGGCTTCCACAAAAGATACTGCTCCCTTTCCTTCTTAAAGAATCTGAAAGGGATGGAGAACAACAACTTCCAAGCCCTCCTCTGGATTTCGGTGTTGACCTCCTCGACCAATAACAAGGAATACCACATCCCTGTCGCCCAGGCAGATCCAACTGATTGTCCACATCGTCATCATCATCATTTAACGATCCTGTGGTTGCATCCCAGGACTCAACTGTACTTGAGTTCCTAACACAGTACTTATTATGAGAGCTAGTAGACAAAGCAGGTGTGCTATATGAAACAGAATCATCTTCCTTCCTACGACTCCTCAACAACTTCGTTGGTGAAGGGGCCCAACCCTTATGCTTGAGCCTTGCAAGCAATGGTGAGAGAGCAGACGCCCTCCTTAAATCCTCAGAATTACAATAATCCTCGGTATCATCAGATTGATCAACTAAACTCACCAGATCTTCCCTACCTAGACCCTCCACAACATTTTTCGCACATCTATTCAATACTATCTGCTTCTGCAATTTCTCATTATGATGCCTCAGACTAGCACTAGAATAATTACTTCTCTTCGACTTCTTCCTGATCGTACGCATAATGGACGGAGTGAAATCTGTGTCCTTACACCTAAAGATAGCAGAAGGATACTTCTCACTCATATAAGTATCACTCCTCGAATCATTTCCACCAACATTCCTAGCATCACTCAAGCTATCCCTATCCCTATCCACATCCACACTCTCATCCTGAGTTGAATACGACCCTTCACCCTTACTATTCTCCACATCATCTTCACCAATCTGCTTACTTCTTTCACTCTCCGATTTCTGGCTCCTCCAATTATACAAAAACACTCTCCTCTCCTTCTCTTTCACACCAACATTGCCCTTATCACTACCACCATTTCCACCAGCATAATTGCTAGGGTTACTTTGCAGAAACTGTAGAGAGGAAGAAGCAGTTTCATTACCGTTAATCTGCCCATTCTTATGGTGATGAACATAGTGATGCTTGGTCAGGGATCTCGCAGAATTGATCGGAGACCGCCACGACGAAGACGTGCCAGGGTCTCTCAACACTCTCGCCGCCTTTCGAATTTGCGTCATCTCCTTCTTCAAATGCAAGTTGCTCGGATCAATGCCGCCACCGCCACCGCCGCCAACTTCCACCGACATTGCCTTACTCTTGCTTCAACCACCACCACTGCAACAACAAACAAAACTAGATGGAATTTTCTAGACTAAACAGCAGATCTGATAGGCTTTATTTCTCACTTCTTTGTGCCAACATTTTTTCCTCGACACATAAATAATTAAGAATGTACAGCTAGCAGAGACAGATAAGGAGGTATGAATAAGGGGTAGGGCTTAAGACATGGAAGAATTACTGCTATCACAACTGCAACAATGGCGAAGGATTCAATTATCAATTTATTCGTTGATTAATGGGGGAAAAATGGAAGAGAAATGGGAAGAGTTTTGAAGAACGAAGGTCCCGCCCAAGAGAAAGTGAGTGAGATTTTGAGGTTCCGAAGATTCTCTCTCTTGTAATGAGAGAGAGAGAGAGAGAGAGAGAGAGAGAAGGGGGTTTTTTCTTTCTTTGTCTGATGAGAGAGATTTACTACTTGGTTTGATGTCTCAGTTTCTATACTTATTATTTACACGTTTTTGTTTTATTGCAGCCGTTGAATTGTGGGTACAAACTTTCATAAATTCACAGACTCATTAATTGTTGGATGTTTTCTCATTTAAATCAATTTTCTACCAATGGGTTTTTTGAATTCTCCATTATTAATATCTTCTTATCTATATTAATTTGTTTATCTTCCCCATTAAAGGCAATGTGTTGAGGACCAAAAAATTGCAGTTTAATTCTTCCATGGCTATTTTTTCTTAATATATATTTTTAGTGTTTACATTTGATGTTGTCATGTTTTGCATTTGCCTATAATGGATGATATTCTTATGATATGATATGTAAGTTGTAATATTTTGAATTAAAGAGTTTTACGTGAATAGTCGGTATGTGATTTTATATGGTATATATTTTTGTTATATATAAATATATTTACTTTTCCCACGGTTCAAGCGTGGATTATGTGGACAAACAAATAAAAGGAAATAAATCATGATTATACATTTCGAATTTCAACTTTGTGCAGTTAAAATTTTTAATAGAATGAGTAATTGCATCATGCACTTTCAAATATATATATATATATATATATATATATATATATATGACAATAAAGATTCAACCTCCAACAAATCTTCAAACCTAATACCCAAAATATCTAACAAATGTAGCAAAAGGAACAAACATCTCCAACCTTTATAAGGGGAGAAGAAACTATAGAGAAAATTGTATAAATTTGATGATGAAAGTTAAAAACTTAGCATTTTATCCCCTTATTTTATTTTGTTCATAACAGATACATGCTGAGAGGGAACGTCAACCTATATCGAGAACTTGGAAGTTGACTAAAGAAGAAGTCGGTGGAGAAATTTTCGATGTTGACATAAAGTGAAGGCAATGTCGAGAAGAGTTACGAATAATCGATGGGCGTTTAGGACTGGAAAGTCGACATATCTGAATAGCTAGATGATGACTTGTGATGAAGAGCACCTGTGGTAAAGACAACAAGAACTAAGGCGACCAACTAAAAAATGTTCATGTTGACTATATATTTAAGATATGAGCTAGCAAGTTATAGATCCAAATTCCTGTATATACCTAAAAGTACAAGGTGGTAAAGACAAAATTCAAGAATTTCAGCTAAGTCTTTTAACAACTGAGAATGAAATTAAAATTACTTAGAATAAGGTAAAAACATAGATGTTGAAACAAAATTGAACTCGAAAAGGATAGAGGTTAAATTAGTAAACCTAAACCTAACAATGTAAGCTACCTACTAACGCCTTTTGCAATTGAAAAACACTATTTCCGAAACATCTCTTTTTTCTAGTACAAGTGCGTGAATAAGATTGGTTTGACAATAAGGACACCCAAAGTCACAAAAAGTCATATTTGAGGAGGGATAATTGTGCGAAATCCCCTTATGGTTTGGAAAATCGGCATAAAACATCATTGTGTTTTTAAAATTGCGCGAAACTTCCTTGTGATTTTCTAAATGTAGCTCGAAATCCCCAACTTTGTTAAGGTTAACGGAAGTGCTATACACGCGTTGTTCATGCGTTTTTTCGTGTTTTTTTTTTTGACTTTTTTGCTATAAAATGTATATATATATATATATATATATATATATATATATATACCATTTTTTTGACTATATTAAAAGATTAATTCTCTTGTGGGGTTTCTTGCAATTGCAAACACTTCCTTCAATTTGATTTTTTACATTAACAACTATGCATTATTTATTTTTTTAATTAATTTTTTTATAATATTAATTTTATATATAGTTATTTATTTTATTGTTTTTAATACTAACAGTTGGTAGTATGTTTCATTTTTACTTTTGTTTATTTCAATTATTTTTTTCAATATTGATTTTTATTTAGTTATTTATATTATTGTTATTAATGATTTTTCGTTCTTTTATTTTATTTTTTTCAATTAATTTTATTGTTTTGCAACAATTGATACTTATATTTTTTTCTTTACTTTTTTTTTCAGTTCGTTTTTTCAAAATGTTAAATTTTTTATTTAGTTATTTTTTATTGTTATCAACTCAAATATTTCTGAAAGTTATATTAAATAAATAAGACTTGATATTAAGGAAAATATAAAATAAATAAATAAAAGACTCATTATTTAATAATTGTTAGGTATAACAAACAAAATTAACCATACCAAGAAACAATTAACATACCAAGAAACAATTAACATACCAATTTATCATAAATAAAAAATAATAATAATAAAAATTATGGGGATAATTGCGCGAAATTTTCTTAGTAAAAATGTTCCGAGTTTTCTTTTATTATTATTATTTTTTTATGATAAATTGGTATGTTAATTGTTTCTTGGTATGGTTAATTTTGTTTGTTATACCTAACAATTATTAAATAATGAGTCTTTTATTTATTTATTTTATATTTTCCTTAATATCGAGTCTTATTTATTTAATATAACTTTCATAAATAGTCGAGTTAATAACAATAAAAAATAACTAAATAAAAAATTTAACATTTTGAAAAAATGAACTGAAGAAAAAAGTAAAGAAAGAAATATATGTATCAATTGTTGCAGAACAATAAAATTAATTGAAAAAAATAAAAGAAAAGAAAGAAAAATCATTAATAACAATAATATAAATAACTAAATAAAAATTAATATTGAAAAAAATAATTGAAATAAAAAAAAAGTAAAAAAGAAACATACGTACCAACTGTTAGTATTAAAAACAATAAAAATAAATAACTATATATAAAATTAACATTATAAAAAAATTAATTGAAAAAAAAATACATAGTTGTTAATGTAAAAAATCAAATTGAAGGAAGTGTTTGCAATTGCAAGAAACCCCACAAGAGAATTAATCTTTTAATATAGTCAAAAAAGGGTATATATATATATATATATATATATATATATATATATATATATATATATCATTTTATAGCAAAAAAGTAAAAAAAAAAAAAAAACATCAAAAAACGCATGAACAACGCATGCATAGCATTTCCGTTAACTTTAACGGAGTTAGGGATTTCGGGCTACATTTAGAAAACCATAAAGGGGTTTCACGCATTTTTGAAAACACTAGGGGGTTTCATGCCGATTTTCCAAACCACAAGGGGGTTTCGCGCAATTATCCCTATTTGAGGATTTATGTGAATTCAAAATGTGTCTCTCTTCGGAGGACATTTTTGGTATACCTTTATGAAAGAGATCTTTACTCACAGAAAAGCATGTGAATATTTAAGTAATATACGAGAATATTCAAGTACGAGATCAAACTTGAAGAGCTCATGAGACTCGATACTTTCAAAAAGAATTTTCAAAAAATTTATTACGAGATTTACTTCGATCATGTTCATCGTTTGAGTGTCACTCATTGTTCGAGAATATCTTCTTATAAAAGATTGTGTTAGGGGCCTTTAGGGTTAAAGATATCCTTGGAATTTTTCCATGAAAGGTGGTTGAGAGTTTTCATATCCTTAAAAGCCATGATTTGTGGTGTAGCTCAATTGTTGTTGAAGATACAAGATTAGTAATGAATTTTGTTGAAAGATAGTGAAGAGAAAGTAGAAGAATTAACCCACCTTCATACATTTATAAATCGGGTTCTTGTTTTCTTGAGTGATTAATTGTTTTTCATAATTGTTCATCGTTTTCTTGCATCATAAACTAATAATTATGTGCTTAAAGTGATATTTGAGTAAATAGTTGTATAAGAGTCAGGGCCCCGCACTCACTTGAGTTGATATTCTATCAACAATTTAACCTTTAGTGTGAATTATTGATATATTACTAACTTTGATGTATTATGTGTTTATAAGTCTACATGTGTTGAGATATGTAGTCTACTTGAATAAGTCTTTAATTGATCTCAACATATATTATTGACAATTGTAAAGAAGAAAAAAAATGAATTTACTCATCCCTTTAAATTTGTTGTTGACCATGATCTACAAAAACTCTATTTATCGTAACAAAGATACCTAATATATTAATATACAACGAATTACTTGACAAATATATCTTTTTGTTTATTGTAATAATTTATATGTTTGTAAATCTTTACTACAATAAAAGTATAAATGTTTATATTAATTTGTACAAATATTGCAATGTACTATCTTCATTCATAAAAAATACAACATCGAGATTCATATACACTATCTGAATACACCTATCTTCAAGTCAAAGATAAATTTGTAAATTTCGTCCTACAAGAAATTAGGTCATTGTGGTTTGATTATTAGTATCGTTAGAACAAATAAAGAATTACAAAAATAATTCCATCATAAGGTTTTTCATAAATAAATTACAGAATTAGTCTCAAATGTCAAAATGCTAATTTTTTAAGGAAATTGCAACCAAACATTTAAAAATATTGCAAAATTGGAGGGAAATTGAGAAAACTAATGCAATTTTAGGACATAAAATTATCTAAATTTATATATAGAAAATTTATTTTATTATTTTTCTAATTTATAATTTAATTTATATATTGTCGTCTTATATTTTGTATTTGAAAATAATTTTTATTTTGGACGCATATTTTTTAACTCCAATTTTTAGTTTACTGCTATCATTGAAACTAGTACATATCAATTAAATAAAGTGAAATGCACTAATTTAAATATTTTAGTTTTAACATTTTGCTTTTATATATGCAATATATAACTAATTAAAAATCATAAAAATGATAATTTCGATATGTCGTACATTTGAAAACAATTTATAAATGAAGAAGTTTTAATTTGAAATTATGATTTGCTTAAAAAAATTAAAACCCCCTTAAAATTTATAAATACAAAATAAAATTGACAATAAACAAAATTACTAATAAGAATGATAAATTTAATGCATCATGATAAATATTTTTGTTTTGATTTATTTTTATATATGTAATGTGATAACAAACTAAAATCCATAAAAATGATAAATGCAAAGCAAATTTTAAATGAAAATGTTTTAATTTGAAATTATCATTGTTATTAAAAAAAAAATAACACCTCAAATCCCCTTAATATTATAAATACAAAATAAAATTGACACTAAACAAAACTACAAATAAAAATGATAAACTCGACACATCATGATAAAATTTTAGTTTTGATAAATATTTATACATGCAATGTAATAACAAACTAAATGAAATAATTTTTTAAATGAAAATGTTTTAATTTGAAATTTTCATTTGTTTAGTAAATTTAACATCCTCAACCACCTTAAAAGTTGGAAATACGAAACAAAACTATTAAAAAAAATATTACGAATAAGAATGATAAATTCGATACATCATGTATTAAAAATGAATTTTAAATGAAGAAGTTATTTAAATTTAAACCCTCCAACTTATAAATAAAATTACAAATAGTAATAAAAAAATTGATACACCATGCATGTATTAAAAATAAACTTGAAATAAAGTTAATTTGAAATTATAATTTTGTATTTAGAAAGAAAGGGGAATAAAATCCTACATTACTCACTCCCATAAAAAAATTCATAACTATTTTATTTTTCAATTTAAAATAATATAATGAGTAAGAAACTTTGGAGTTACATTTATTAGTGTTCAATAGTGAAATTAAATAATAAGTAAATCAGATAATGAGAAAATCGCAAATTTAGTTTCATAGATCATGTACAGGCAGGGAGAATAGCAAAAATAGTCTCATAAAAATAGCATGTACATGTGTTAACCGTAAGTTTGGTGGGACCCATCTTACTATTGTCGGAAAATGTGGAATTGTTTTTACAATGTTATTGTTCTAACAAGACTATTTTTGGAATCGCCAATTAACGAGACCAAATTACAATTTGTCATTAGAACGAAATTATAATTAAACATAATATACCTCTTATAATTAATCCATATTCTCTCCATATTTATAATTTTCTGATTCTCTCCTTTGTAAACCAATTATATTTGGCTTCTTCCACATCAAACAATTATATATAACTTCTTGATAATATATTTTGGAAAATTACTATTATAATAGTCATTTTTGTTATTATTTTGCAAAAGTAATCAAGTGATGCATTTGTTGAGTTTGACATTTAAAATTTCATTGAATCATTTCATTGAAGATTTCTTCTTGTTGTTGTTATTTACTGTGAATATATATAATAAATTGAAAAACATACGACAATGATAAAGATATAATTAAACTTCTAAGATATTAATTGAAAAGTTAGTTGAATTATTGACGTTTAGTGGTACAGATTAGTTATAGACAATCAAAATTAATTAATCGGTAAATAATAATTAATAGCTATTCTAAGTGACAATAATTCTGAATAATATTGTTTGCATTGATGAAGTACAAATGATAATGACAAGAATTACAATTTTAAATGGAATTTGATTATTGGATCCACATTGGACCTCTTCTTATCATGTGCAAGCACGTGTTTTTGTACTACATAGCTAGTCAAAACATAGGACGAGGAGTATTCCCACCTTAAAATATGCTACAAACTAAATAATTAACTCTACATTATCCTTATATTAATTGAAAAGTTTCTTTAAAAAAAAAAAAGAGAATTTGTTTTGTGACTTTTTCATACAATAATATTACATTAAGAATTATTATGTCGAGTGAGTCGAATGAACTTCAAGTAAATCTGCTTAGTCCAATTCATAAATCATCGGATATAAATTAATGCATAGCTATTTATTTATTTATTTTAAGTGGCCAATTGGACATGTATGGTTGATGAATTAATGATGAAACTATAAATAAGCCATTATAAAAAGAAACATTATTTTTTATCAAGAATTTGAAAAAAAAAAAATTAGCTAAGAGAATTAAATTTTGTAATAAAGAGGATCATGTCCAGATTTTAATATTTCTTGATTTACACGTACTATGGTCAGTTATAAACAGTTATACAAAAAAACTCAAGTTATGTCTGTGTAAATGATAAACAAATTTTGAAAAGATCTTACAATGATGTTACACAAAAGTCATTTCATGAAAAGTTTGCTCAACACAACAGTTAATGATAAAATATTAATACAATGATATACTAGCACTTGTAATGGTTCGAACGTGGAATAATACTTCTAACCACTTTATTCTTTCACAAAAGAGAAACTTCGTTAAATTTGTTATAACCACTACTCCCCTAACACAACCTAAGGAGTTTACTATTAAGTCTAGCACTTACTCTAACCTCACATTAAATTTAATCTCACACAAATAACAAACTTTCAACTTACAGTTTACATAACTCTACGTTAAAACTCAACCAAATTCTACTTGAAATTCATATTAAAAGTCTACTTAAAATTTTGGGAATCGACTCTCCTCATTGATTGAATCTCTCCAAGTGTAATTTTTTTTTATAATCTTTTTTTATATTTTCATAATTTTTTTAAGAATAAGAAGAGCAAACTTGAATGAGCCTAAGTTTGTGTACAAAATTTGGTTTTGATTGTTTCCTTTTTAATTTTACCTATCTCGATGAGATCTGTTCACTATACACAAAATAGTTTAGGATGGTTTGCGCCATCGAATTTTTCCCCAAAGAAAAAGTCGTGTTTCAAATTTTATTAAATTTTGATTATAATTAAATTTTCACTATACAATATATTTTGATTTCTTTTATTAAATCAAACGTGTTTCAAATTTTCGGATAATCTTTTCATCCATATTATGATAATTTAATTATTAAAATATGCATCTCTGCTTTTGGTTTGACTAATTAATGATTTTTATATAAGAAACCATCTCATACTATGTTTTGTCCTTAAATATATATTAAAAGAAATTTTAATTCCAAGCCACACACACACACACACATATATATATATTCCAATAATTTAATTTAAAAATTAATTTGGCTCGGAGTGTAGGTGGGGGGGTTCAATGATATTGGATAGAGGCCAAAAAGTTGTCAATTACTACAACTATATTATAAAGTTTGCAAAGATAAATCATTAATAATGTTATTGAATATTTTTGAATATTCAAATTCAACAAATAATCAATGAAATACATTTAAGTTTTAACTTTACAACTACTTAGTTATTGTGTTTCTGGAGAAATTAACTACATTATGACAGATTTAACTTAGATGCTTCACTTTATTTAACTTGAACTCATGTAAATAATAATTTTAACTCGAGTAGTTATTCTTTTGACTTTTAAATTGACACCACAAAATGATTGACCTTGCAACATTCAATATATCATCCATAAAAAATTAAAACTGGATTGGCTTTACAACATTATGGACACATTAAAAGAACATGGAATTAAAATTAAGAGAGGATTGTTGGCTAATTAACTTGTGTTAATAAGTATTAATTAAGTTGATTCATTGAAATAAGCTAGTGTCTTTATATTCGACATTCAAATTCATGAAATCAAGTTTTAAAAAATAAAAATAGTAACTTACTAAAAATATTAAAAACATAAAAAAAAAAAAAAAAAAGAACTAGAGAATGAAAACTCTAATTAAAAATTGACACTCTTTAAAACTCCATAACCTACCCAAAAAAAAAAAAAAAAAAAAAAAACCTGAAATACAAAAATAAAAATATGCTCTGTCTCATAGAATGCACTGTGCGAGACATTAATTAATCTTAAATACATTAATTTGATCTTATAAAGTTTGTAAGAAAAATAGCTCTATCCAACAATTTACAAGACCACTATATCCTTTGACTTTTGAATGTGTAAACTTTTTTTTTTTTTTCTCTCTCATTTAAAATTGAAAAAATTCTTACAGATTTTTTGAATATCTGTCAATAGCTTCATCACATGTTAAGATTAGTCTTTTTACAACCAATTGCAAAGAACATTGAAAATCTTGACTCAAATCTTTGGAGATTAATTTTATAATGTCTTAATAATGCATTATTTGATATTAGAATGTCATTTGATAACAAGGGATTCCTCTTTAGATCCCATCTCTCAATCACTATTTATATCTGTCTGATTATCCTAATTCTCATAATCACATGTTCATCAACTCCAAAAAATATTTTAATTACATTAATACGGATTAAAAAAAACAAAAAAAAAAAGCCAACAAGACAAACAAGAATATTTATCAGTTTTAGAACTTATTATTGGCATAGAACATGCTATGCTCTACTTAGCACCAAACCAAAATCAGTCTCACATGAATAGATCCTTGATTGTTTGCAAAACCACATGCCTTATCAAGCATTTTATCCATATTACAAATTAAAACGTTACTATCTTTAATCTAAAAATGTTGAAAGTGCACACAAGTGTTCTAGCACCACTCATATCCTAATCATTTAATTATCCAGTTGAGACACACACAATAAAGGTTTTATATTTAATTTTTGGATTTTTTGGAGTATTAAAATATTATAGAATGAGTTTTGTTAAGGGAGAATAAGCTTTTCCAGTCCTTTTGGATTTTTTGATTTTTAGTTGATTATTTATTCGTTTTCTAATTTTTGTCACAGACTTTTTAAAAGTCTTGATTTTTAGTTCAATTAACTGCAAGAACATGTCAAAATAGCGTATTGCTGTTAATTTGACATCCAAACTAATTATAGAAATTTATTAATAAGTATAATATTGTATTCAATCACAAGTATCAAAAAAAAAAAAAAAAATCTACATGTTTTTTAAAATAATTTTAAAAATATAAAAATATATAATTATACTTTTTTGAGTAAAACCATCAATTATTATTTTATTATTTATAAACTTTCAATTTTTCAAAATCATTCAAATTTTAATAGGCATAACATATCTATAAACAAATTGTCGATGTATATATCATTTGGATGTCAATTGAACAATAACATGTCACTTGATCTGTTGTGGTAGGTTAATCGGACTAAATTTCAGAAGTTTTTAAACTTACAAGACTAAAACAAAAAATAAGATAAATAAAAATTAAAAATCTAAGATAGTAAAGTTACATGACTAAAAAAACAATTTTCCCTTTTTTAATGAGAAAAAATCATTTACTATAATTGTATTTATATATTAAATGAAGTGGGTATGTGAATATAAAATAATGTAGAATGAGAGAAGAAAAATAGAAAATAAAAATTATTCAAAAGGAAAACAAATTATATCACATAATTAACTTCATGAAAATTGTATTTTCTATTAAATGAAAATAATTTAAAATAAATAAATAAATAAAACCTTGGTCGATAATGTTTGTCATGAACAATAAATTCCTTGAGATGGACCAATTTATAAGTGATGGACATTCTGATAACTCCAACAGCTGGGCTTAAAATGAGGGCCCACCCGGGTAGAAGAATTAAAAAGCATATTTATTTTTTAATTATTACGATTATTTTATTAATATATATACACAATAAGTAGATGGGATATCTTATCATATGGTGATATATACACACTCACACAAACGGAAATTAAAAAGAAAAAAATGAAGAAAAGTTGGGATATATAATTAAGAAAAATGTTACTTAGCTATTACAAATTAATTTATATGTATAAAGAAAAAAAAAAGCAGCACTTTGAAGTTAAATAATCTAATTCAATCAACTTTTCTTAGGACATAAGTTGATTTAATTTTCTATTATATGGCCTCTATCAAAGATAATAAAGTCACTTAAATTATGTTTGAACTAGATTTAAAGGTGATTGTTGACACAAATCGTAAATCTTTTAGAATTTTAAAGTATTGGTGCCTATATATTGTGATTTAAAAAAAATAAAATTGTGTAGGGTATTGTATTGTATTGTCTCATCATGACCAGAAAATAAACTGATAAATGGATGTAGTTGTGTAATATTAAATTCTGAAATTTATGTTGGCAAAATGTCTTGAAATACTTAGATCAAATAAAGAAGATTTTTTAACCACATAACGAGGTTTTCTTATTTTTCTACCACAATTTTAGTAAATTGTCAAAAATAATTCTTGTTCACATGTGGAAAGTGCAAAAAGGACTAACGTGATGGTAAATTTGTTTTATAATCACTATATTCATGTCTTATCAATAAGGGTATATTTGTCATTTTAATGGATTGTGATAAAATAGTATAATATTTATTTTGTGTGGTAGAAAAGTAAACCGTTGTATTAATTGTGTAAAAAATGGGTGTTATCTAATTTTTTTTTGTAACGATTAGATGATTGATGTGTGATAAGGAATTGTGAAATAATGATCGTGATATGTTATGCATATAGACACTAAAGACTCAAACTTCAAAATCTTCAAATCACAGCCCAAACATTGGATGAGGACTAGAATTGTAATGAATCAAGTTGAGTTAAGTATTGTCCGACTCGGATTTAAATTCGATTATAAACTTTGAGGTGTGAGCTCAACTCAAACTTAAACAAATTTAGTTTTTTAAAGCTTGAGCTCAAATCAATACTTGAACAATATTCATAAAATTACTTACTCTCCTGAAATCATGCTACAAATGAAAATTTTAAAATCATATTTGTAAATAAATAAAATTTTAAGGGTAAAATGATAAATTTAACATATGATCAATAATGTTGTACGTCCGACGAGTTGAGTGTGATCATGAGTTTGAACTCTAGATTCATAACTGTAAAGTAGCTCTAGATTATCTCAAGCTTGATTATCTTCAAGTCAATTTCAATTTTTTTTAAGCCAATTTTGAGCAGTCCACTAACTGTCTCATCTTATCTACAATCCTAACAAGAACTACAAATTTATCTATTCGAATAGACTAATTACAATCCAAATTCAATTCATCGTTATAACTTATAAGTGTGAGTTAGAGCAAATGTGTCTCGAAAATATCATAATAGAAAAAGGGGGAGCTATAACAACATTTAAAACTTACCAAACATGAATGAGTTGGTCTTCTGTGCATTTGGTGCATCATATATTCGGGTTGAGTTTGGATTGAATCGGATTCACGCTCTTTTTGTGTGTGTTATGACCTTTATAGTATATTAGTCATACATTTATGTACAAATATCATAACTTTTATATAATATTTTAACTTTAAAAAAATTGATTTCCGCACAATTTGTATATATATACCTTTATGTGATGTTACTCATATATTTATGTGATAGTAATTATATCTTTATATCAACATAATGATACATTTATGTAATATATAAATTTACATCTGACATAACTAAAAGGTACACCTAACATAACTAAAATTTATGAAAAGTTAATATGTTTGTTTTAAAAAAATGTTAAGATACAGCTAACATTATTAAATATATGACTAACATAACTAAAATATATGACTAACACTAATAAAATATATGACTAATATAACATAAATGTATGACACTTGGGAGCATGTTTGGATGAATTTGTTCGAGGACCTGACAATGCATGGCTACGATGACGAGTCGGGTTGACTCGTGTGCATATATCTCAGATCCATACACCAAGTGTACAAGAATTTTGGTGAACATAAATGAGTGGTTTTGATTTCTCAATCATATATCTTAGGTCATCCTACTTCTTTAATAGAAGAAAATTTAACTACTTATATAAAGAAAAAGATGTTTTTAGCCACAATTTTAATTCATTTTTCAATCAAGAGAAACAATATTTTTCAGAATATTGGATCAAATTGAAAACAAGTTCTTTATTATCATTAAACTTTAATTTGTGAATCAATTATGTTCGCACATATATACAATATACAAAACATCAGAAAAAAGTAGGTTTAGACCTAATGAAAATTAAGAAAGTGGGATTTTGGGGACAATGAGTGCGCATTGAGTTGCACTTGTTTGTGGCTACTGGCTAATTATATTTGTTCGATCAAAGATCAAATCAGGACTGTGACAACCAAATACATTCTAAATTTTTTTTATTTCTTTAATAATTTTTTTTTATTAAATTATGAATTATCTTTTTCCTCTTGACTGGTTATATCAAAAGTCAATATCATGCATATGTCTTGTTTTTCGACATCTCTCTCTAAAAATGTTTCATTTTATTTTATTTTTTTATTAATGGGTGTATCTTTGTGTTACATTTTTATTTTTATTTTTAATAAATGGAAATATATTTTCTTCCAAATACTTTGCTAGACTGGATGCATGCTATATTCTGTTTTCAAGATTTACTATTTAGTTTTCATACATCTTTTCTGGCCCCTACCTGATTTATAGCTAGCTTCATTTATTTTGTTTAAAATGTCGTTTTAACAAATATATTTTTGTTTCACTCTACAATATTTCACTTGTAAATTGCTACTTCTATCCATATTTAGCCTTATATACCTTATTTTTTCGTATTTAGTCTTCTACATAGAATGCATTAATAAAACAAATTCAGTGCAGTCATTTTATATACATATTATTGTCTATTTAAATATGTTCTTAATTTTTGTCTATTTCGGATTGTCTATTTTGATGTAATTCTTACACTATGTTGGGATTCAAATCAGATAGAAAACCATCACGCATCAGTCATCACAATCCAAGTGCTTTGATAGTGTAGAGAAAATGAGTTTGTGTTTCCTATGTTTTGTTCATGGTTTTGCATATTTCTAACCCCAAAACATTTTATATATTTCATTATATATTGATTAAGTCCAAATCATTTTCCACTTCATCTGAGAGATCGTGTGACCTTTCAGTAGCTAAAGAGCATATAGTGATATAGTCAAGAATACAAGAACAACAAAAATTCAGTTATGTCTCATAAATATTACAATCTAATGCCAGAATCGACATATATCTCATTATCGCCTAAAATATTTAAAAAGAACATATTAGATTCAATAATATGATTCATATTTCCATGAACACCCAGTGAATTACTAAACAAATGGCAGTATTAATAGTCTTCCTCTCCTTCTGTTATTTTTCAGTCATTTATTGTAGTTACTTTTCGATACATATTTCGCATAATCAAACATAATTATTTACGTGTACAAGGTATACGCATCCTAAGTCCGTGTAATTAGATCGACCCGATCCAGGAGTGTATTTCACGCGCCTACATACGCGTCCTAAATCTGAGCCTAGACCCTAGTTTCGCTGTTATATTCGCCTAACCTCTTAGTTTGACGAACTTAACCTTTTAGTTATGTTTGCATAATCTTTATGTTATATTCGCATAACTTTTATATTTCCGCTAGTTTGACCTTTTAAGGTGTATTTCAGACATATAATATAGTTTAAACCTTTTATGTTTTAATAATATATGCATAATAATTTAACATTTCCGTTATAATAATAAAACTTTTATGTTATTTTTTAAGTATAAAAAAAATTATGATATTTGTACATAAATGTTATACTAGTATAACATAAGGTAAAAACTTATATGCCCCAACCCGCCCCGACCCGAATACCCAAGTATATATACATTTTTTTTCCTCCCTTCCTTTCCCTCACCTCACCTTCTGCAAATCGTGTTCTGCAAATCCCCTCAACTCCTCAATCCTTCACAAAATCCCTCTGCCACCGCACCACCCTCGACGCTGCCGTCCCCCGCCCCGTCACTGCCACCGATCGTAACCCTAGAATCGTCTTCCTCTTCCCCACCAACACCGACCTCCATTTCGACCTCTAGATGAAGCCTTTAAACTCCTTCAAGCAACATATGAAACTTTTGCTGCTCATTTTGCTTCTCTTCTTGGTGCTTCTCAGCAGTATTTAGATTCCAAGTTAGGAGAAGAAATGGATCATAGACTTTTGGAATTAAAATCTGAAAGTAAATGGATAAGAAGGGGCTGAAGAAATTCCCTAGCCTCAGTTCAGTAGAAGGGCATAACAATGCTTTGTTACTCTTTCCAAATGCATTGGGAGTTGGACTTTTTACTGAATTGATTTTCTTATGGAAAATTTTGTTTTCAATTCGTATTCTGTTTCAAATTAGAAATGATTGTAGTATAGAAAGTGAGATGGAGTGATGATGATGGTTAGATTAGTGATGATAACTTTTTTGCATGTTGCATGTTTGACAGAATGCCTCAACCAGGTTGTTATATTAAACTTTTGAAAATTTGTGGTTCTATGTTCTTGAACAACACAATTCAGCAAAAATGCATTGTTTCTTTGTCATATTCTCTTGGGAACTTATTACAATGTACTTAACTTCAAATTATGTGTAAATAATAGTCAATCAACTGGAGAAAGAAACAAATTATCAGAAAAAGAATGGAATTTTGAGAATGTTTCATATATGATTTCATATACAAACATCTATAACGTATTCAGATATCCATGGTCAAGGTATCCACATGTATATCTTCAATGTATCCATGGAATACCTTCAAGGTATCTATGGATACCTTCAATACCTGCGCGCACCTCACCACGCCGCGCGCCCATGCGCCTACGCTGCGCACGCACCTCACGCTGCATGCACACCTCACAAACCGTGTGCCCACACCATGGATACCTTGAAGGTATACATGTGGATACCTGCGCGCACTTCACCACGCCGCACACACACCGCACGCCCATGCGCCCACGCCGTGCGTGCACCTCACAAACCGTGCGCTTATACACTCACGCCGCGCGCGCACCTTACAAACCGTGTGCCTATACATTCACGCCGCACGCACCTCACAAACCGTGCGCCCACGCCATGGATACCTTGAAGGTATACATTTGGATACCTTGAAGATATTCCATACATACCTTGAAGTTATACATATGGATACTTGAAAGGTATTCCATGGATACCTTGAAGGTATACATGTGGATACCTTCAATGTATATGTGATAGTTTGCAAAAAGATATTTCATGGATACCTTGAAGGTATACATGGCTGATACCTGAAAGGTATACCTTCAAGGTATTCAGCAGATACCTTCAATGTATACATGTGATACCTGAAAGGTCATGGATACCTTGAAAAAAAACTGAGGTAACTTACATATCATTTTTCACATTTACTCAAGATCCCAATTGCTTTCATGGTGGATTAATTAAGACAAGTGAAAGACGTTAAAATTTCTCAATTTAATAATTCATTATATTAATTTGGGGCTGCCCATTTGTCATCTGAGATCTGTCGCAGTAACTCTTCCACAAACCACTCTACACTCCCATTGATTTTAGCTTTGAATTGCCAAAATCAGAAACCCAGTTCAAATTGAGCTTCGATTTATCAAATTTCATAATACTCGAGTCTCGATTTATACATTTTTGGATTACAATCAAATTGGGTGGAGATGATGTCAGATTTGGGATCGACTATGGTGGACAAGTCGGCGTTCGTGCTGAGCCTGTTGGTGTCGCTGGCGGAGGCGAGGGCGGCGTTGGTGGAGGAGGGCGGGATTCTGGTTCTGGTGGAGATAGTGGAGGTGGGGATGCAATGGCAAAAGAAGGGGAAAAAGATGTCATGCAGAAGAGAGAAGAGGTGGGGGAAGTTGAAGAAAGAGAAAAATATAAAAAAAAAAAAATATATATATATATATAATAAAAAGGATAGACCGGGTCGGGTTGGGGACACGGATCCTAGGATCCGTGTTCCCGGGACACAAGAGACCTACTCATAACATAAATGTTAAATTATTATAATAAAAAGGTTTTCAGCTATACTATAAAGGTTAGATTAATATAATATAAATGTTATATACTATTACAATATAAAGGTTATAAAATAATTTTTTTTTAGAAAAAAAAAAGAAAAAACCTGAGCGTGGATCCGGACCGGACCCAACTCGATCCTCACACCTAATTACACGGATCATGTATCCGTACTCCTGATTCACACAAACACTACTCATAATCAAATCAATCTTAACTAGTGAAAATATGAGAAAGTAACAACACCAAGATTAGAAAAAAAGAAAAAAAAGACATGGGCGAGAGTTGAGGGACACAAATGAGGTAATTCAAACCTTCTAATCTCACGCAATGTTTAGATTTGGATCCACCACCAATAGAGGAAACATGTGATTACGTAGAATGACATAACTAATAGTGTGTTCAATTTTCTATTTTCATATCAAGTAGGTTATGTAGTACTCCCTCCGTCCACCAAAAATGGACTGGTTACTGTTCACACGGGTTTTAAAAAAGTATATATGATGTATAAAAAGTAAAGGGTATTGTGGTCATCACACTATACAATCCTATTTGAGTTAGGAAAATAATTAAGGATTAAATATTCCCGCCAATTTTTAATTGAGGGAAAATTAAAAAAATAAATTAAAAATAAAAATACAAAACAACACAGCTGACATAATTCATTACAACAACTTTTACAAATTAAATACACCTACATGGAAACCATTCAACGTTTGAACATAATTCAAAATACATTTTAATCAAATTTGAGTTCCTACCTAATCAACCATGTTTTGAGTTCCCTCCAAATTCAAAATCCTAAATTTTCCCACCTAATTCACCAACACATTAAATACCAAAGGACTGGCAGAATTCATTACAACTACTTTTACAAATTAAATACACCTACAGAATTGACATATGAAAGAAAAAGGGGTTAAAGTCTTGTCTCCAACATCATATAACCAACAATCACATAAACCCTCATATTATAATTGCATCATAGGGTCAACACAACACATTCAAGTCTCCAAAACTAAGAAAATCATCCTAATGGTGACATTGTACATGCATATAGATTGATTCTCAAGCAAAAACCAACAATCACAGAACCAACAACCAAACATCATCATTTCAACACGAATATTTCACATAACCAGTAATACCCATATCATTCTTGCCCAACAACCAACCCTCAGATTATAAAAATTCATGTAAACATAAAAAATTTAACATTCATAGAGGGATATTGGAGAAGACTTCTCAATAAGCTTCAACACGCCCGGAGTCCACAGAGCATAGGATTCAACCATGTACCGACGCAGTTCAAGGCTCCATGGCCCACCTGAACTCCCAAATATTTTGACAAAATCATCTAAAACATCAGCTTCCAAGTCGGATTCGAAAACAATAATGTCGAAATTGACATTATCCAACACCAAATTTCCAAAAATATTAGAATCGGAAACCCCTGTTTCCGGAAAAACAGATTCGGAAACCACTATTTCGAAATCAGACACTAGGACCGATGAAAATGATTCAACCATTATAAGAGAGAGAGAGAGAGAGAGAGAGAGAGAGAGCAAAGTAGATTTTTCGAGATGCAAATTTGAGAGCTGCTAGGGTTTCTTAGGGAGGGAGAGAGAAGAAGTGGAGAGAGTGAAGTAATGGGAACCGATTAAGTGGGTGGGAATAATGAGAGGGGTTTAATTAGAGTGAAGTGGGAAGATTAAGTGGGTGGGGTCAATGGCAATGTGAGTAAATATATGTAAATTGAAGGATATAGATAAATGGTAATATTGTCATTTTAGAAAAGTAGTCTTTTTTATGTGGACGGACAAATATGGTAACGCAACCCATTTTTTGTGGACGGAGGGAGAATATATTTTCTATATTTAATAATAATCAAATATAAATTATTACTCCAAATATATTTAATACATTAATATGAAATATATTTTAGTGTTTATTGTTCCCTCCAAACTCATTAAATATACTTTTAAAGAATTTTAATTTAATACTTTGAGCAAATTAACATATTTGACGGTAACTGTTACTAATTACTAATTAAAGATTTCAAAAAATTAGAGATTTCATAATTACTATGTTCACAATCAAACTATTAAAAAAAGACAAAGGTGCAAATACACACCTAACGTTTGTGTGGAGGTGCAAATTTACACTTAACCTTTTTTTAGAAGTAAAAATACACAAATGTTATTTTTTTTGGAGCATTTTACCACTAAATAGACATATTTGTTTATCAACTAAAGGCTATTATGAAAAATCTTTTTCTAAATTATTATTCTTTTTTTTAAGTTGCTAGTTATGATTATTCTTTTTTTTTTTGTGGTCAAATAATTTCTAATAAAAAAAATTGGAACCAATTATATTAAAAATTAATAATATAACAAAATTTTGTTAACGGATTTTATGATATAATTCGAATCAAACATGAAATTAAGGTTAGCCTCTCAAAAAATAAAAACCAATTTTACAAAATTCCTCTACTTTCAAGTCATTGTTTAATATTGATTAAGTGAATGAACCATTAATCCAACAAAATTCTAAATATATAAAAAAAAATTAAAAATTCTATATATAACATAGGTGTAAGTTTGGGAAAAAAAAAGTTTTTGAAAGTTTATATATAACCATAAATCCAACAAAATTCTATATATATAACATAGGTGTAAGTTTGGGGAAAAGTTTTTAAATTTTCCTCTACCATAAGTTTTTAAATTTTTTTGAATTTATGGTTCATTCACTTAATCTATATTAAATAATGATTTGAATGTGGAGGAATTTTGTAAATTTTTTTTTATTTTTGGATAAATTAACCTAAATTTTATGCTTGATTCGAATTATATCATAAAATCTTGTTGGGAAAATTCTTTGTAGGTTTTGATGAGACAACGTAACTTTGGATAGAAAGTTAGAGTACCTATTTTCCACATTTTATAAGTGAAACATAGATCTATAACCGTATCTTCATGAAATTAATAATAGGTCTTTGTAAAAATAAAGATAAATGTTTTGAACAAAATGTCAATAAACACTTCGTGTTCAAAGAAGAATCAAACAATCAAAAGATCAGGAAGTCGCATTGAAGACTAAAGAACTGTCTAACAAAGGAAGCTACTCGAGTCAGGATGCTGACAATCAGATGACAAGGTAAGAAAGCTACTTTGGAACAGAAAGTTGTGTTACACCAGAAAGCCGACATCTAAGATTCACAAGCTCTGAAGAACAAAGCAGCAAGTTGACAGTGTCCACTCAAGCGCATTTATCACTACAAAGAATGTATATTAAATGCAGTACGAGGAAGGTTACTGACAAAAGACTCGTTAGACAGAAGTTCGAGCCAAGTCAATGAGAAGATGCCACCTGGACTTGCGACTCTGCAAAAGATCTGCAACCAGGGAGTGGCGCCATTAATGCGGATAGGAATAAGACATGTCCTATACTCTCAAGTTGTCAATCGCATTAATTGCAAAGATTTGGAAGATCATATTTGAACCGAAACAGGAACAATGCCTCTCTTCAACGGGCATTTTCCAAAGATCTGTAAATAAAAGGATGGAGTGACCATGAAGACTACTAAAGCTTCGAAATATTCACAGCAAAATCTCTCAAGTTCTTCATACTCCAAGCTCTTATTAAGTTCAGTCACTCAACCTTCGAGAATCAATCAATCAATCTATCAAGTTCAAGACTAACTTCATCACAACAGTTGAAGAAACCTTTTTATCTTTTAACCATTTGTGATGTGTGCGCTGGGTTGTTTTAGGTGTTCTTAGTTGAGAGGATTGTATCATTGCTAAGTGTGTAGTCTAAGAAGTAGGCTACTTGCCCTTTATGAGATTGTACCCTTTGTGGGTTGTGGCCTTGAAATAGAATTTGGGATTCTAGTAGGCGTAGCTTGTTAGGAAGAGGTTTGTAGAGTGAGGCTTGTAAATCGAACTGACCTAACGAAGTTTTTCCTTAAGAAGGAGTAGAGTAGACGTAGAAGGCTTACACCATCTTCGAACCACTATAAGCTTTTTGTGTTTATTGTTTTGATTTATTTACTGCACTGCATTTACTTTGGTATATCTATCTTGCAGAATATATCATAAGCATCCTGCATAAAAGACTTCAAAAAGAGCATACTTGTAAAAGAAACTGTTTTCCAAAAGAAACTCTATCAAGTTTATTCTGCTGCACTCTATGAAACCAGGTCAGGAACCTGATTAAGCATACTGTCAGGTTACTGATCTGAGTCAGGTTGTTGCACTCTTTCTTGAGTTAGGAACCTACCTTTCAGAAAAGTTTTAAAAGTTTGAAAATGGACAGAGGTTCATTCACCCCCTCTGAACCTCTGACCATTTAGGACCAACAAATCCGTTAACAAAATTATGTAATATGCTTAATTTTTAATTTAATTGGTTGCAATTTTTTTATTAAAAATTATTTGAATAAAAAAAATAGAATAATCATAACTAGTAACCTAAAAAAAGTATCCATCTAAAATAAGATTTTTCATAACAACCATTAGTTAATAAGCAAATATGTCTATTTAGTGGTAAAATGCTTTAAAAAAATGACTTTTGTGTATTTTTGTTCCCAAAAAAATTAAGTGTAAATTTGCATCTCCTCCAACATTAGGTGCTTATTAAAAAAAAAAAAAAGAGTAATAAAAATAAATAAATGTGACGATGAAGGAGAATAAAAAAGAGACAGTTAAAGTTAGTTAAGCAAGAAGACTGAAAATGGTGGTGTAATGTTGAGAGTCTCATGCCAGAGTCTTGCCTTAGCATCATAGCCCTCAAAGTAAGCAACATCAGCCATCTCTACCAATTTCATCTCCAACTCATTCAACATGCTCTTCACCGCCATAACTTCTGGGTGGCGCGTCTCCTCTTCTTCTGCACGCGCTTTCACGCTCCACCTCTCTACTCCTCCCGCATTTTCCAATCCACCAACCAACCTGATGCCATCGTCTTCACCAACATGATCAGATATTACTCCAAATCGAGTGCCAATAATGAAATACTCGCACTCTTTGAAGAAATGCAGAAGTGCAGTTTAAAACCCGATCCCTGTGTCTACCCTGTGTTGGTTAAAGCCGCAGGAAAGAAGGGTGTTTTCTTCCATCCATGGTTGATTAAGTTGGGGCATGATTGCGAGAAGTATACGCGCAATGCGTTGATGAATGCCTATGGGAAATACGGACCCGTTGTGGGTGCACGCCAGCTGTTTGATGAAATGCGTGAGAGAAGTGTTGCGGATTGGAACGCGGTTATTTCGGGCTATTGGAATTGGGGGGTTGAATGTGAGGCTAAGAGGTTGTTTGATTTGATGCCGGATAAGAATGTGATCACTTGGACTACCATGGTTAGTGGGTACTCGAAGATGAAGGATTTGGAGAGCGCAAGGAGCTACTTTGATCGAACACCTATGAAAAGTGTGGTTTCTTGGAATGCCATGCTCTCAGGGTATGCACAAAATGGATTCTCAGAAGAGGCTTTATGTTTGTTTCGTGAAATGGTGAGTGTTGGGATTTGCCCGAACGAGACTACATGGGTTGCTGTTATTTCTGCGTGCTCATCACTTGGTGATCCTACACTTGTTGATTTGGTGGTGATGATGCTTGAGGATCACAGGGTGACTCACTCGAATCAATTTGTCAGAACTGCACTTCTTGACTTGTATGCCAAGTGCGGGCGCCTTGAGATGGCCCGAAAGATATTTGATGAGCTTGGAGTTCGTAGAACGTTGGTGAGTTGGAATTCTATGATTTCAGGTTACATGAGGAATGGGGACTTAATATCGGCACGAGAGCTCTTTGATCGGATGCCTGAAAAGGATGTTGTATCGTGGAACTCAATGATTTCCGGTTATGCACAGAATGGACAATCATCACTTGCTATTGAGCTCTTCAAAGAAATGACAAAGGGTCACCTAATACCGGATGAAGTGACCATGATGAGTGTGATATCAGCTTGTGGCCATCTGGGGGCTCTGGAATTGGGCAATTGGGTTGTAAAATTTGTGAATGCGAACAGTATAAAGCTGAGCCTATCAGGGTACAATTCTCTGATTTTTATGTATTCTAGGTGTGGCAGCATGGATGAAGCTAAGATGATCTTTTATGAAATGGAGACAAGAGATGTGGTCTCCCACAATGCTCTAATCGCGGGTTTTGCTGCTCATGGAAACGGAGTTGAAGCGCTTAAACTTATGGAGAAAATGAAATATCAAGGCATTGAACCAGATCGAATCACCTATATTGGAGTCCTAAGTGCGTGTAGTCATTCAGGAATGTTGGACGAAGGGAGAAAGGTGTTTGAATCAATAGAAGCTCCGGATGTTGATCACTATGCGTGTATGGTAGATTTGATGGGACGAGTGGGAGAACTCGAAGAAGCAAAAAGAATGATCCAAGACATGCCAATGCATCCACATGCAGGAATATATGGATCTCTTCTAAATGCTAGCCGAATACACAGAAGAGTCGACATTGGGGAGCTAGCAGCAAAGAAGCTATTCGAGCTAGAACCAGAAAATTCAGGGAACTACATTTTGCTTTCTAACATGTATGCATCTTCTGGGAAGTGGAAAAAGGCAGATGGAATCAGAGAATTGATGAAAATGAGAGGGGTGGTGAAGACAACGGGGTGGAGCTGGGTGGAGAATGATGGAAAGATGCACAAGTTTGTAGCGGGTAGTTGCTTCCATGAACGATCCGAAGAGATATACGCTAAATTGGCAGAGCTGAAAAGGAAAATGCAGGATGCAGGATACGTAGCTGATAAAAGCAACGTGTCGAGAGATGTTGAGGACGAAGAGAAGGAAGAGATGGTGGGAACTCATAGTGAGAAGTTGGCTGTCGCGTTTGGTTTGATTGTAAGTGAAGTGGGAAGTGTGATAAGGGTGGTGAAGAACATGAGGATTTGTTGGGATTGTCATACAGCTATGAAGATGATATCTGAGGTGGAGCAAAGAGAGATCATTGTGAGGGATAACAATAGATTTCATTGTTTTAAGGATCATGCTTGTTCATGCAATGACTATTGGTAGTACTTACTACTTGTCCAATGTATATGATGTGCAAATGGATTGATTGATGAGTTTACAAATAATAAGGTTGTGTTTGGTGTCAAGGATTTGAGGAATCGTTTGGATTTATGTGGATTTTGAATCCGTAACTTTCATTCTGAATTGATTTTTGACCAACAAATTGTGATTTGGGTTTATTTGAATTATATTCATTTCAAATCTTATATTTCAAGTTACTCAATCCAAAGGGATTGTGTCCTTAAAGCAACTATGAATTAATTTGATAATTAATATATGCTATATTTATTTTCGAACATTTATGTTTATTGTATGCATTTCATTAACATCATAGAAAATCCTTAGTTTATTTGATGTAATCATAATCTTAGTATATAAGAGTTATATACAATAGAGTTGAGATTATTGATAATAAATTTAAACTATGTATGTGATGGAATCAACTAAATTATATAATCTTTAATAACTACATCATTGATGCATCCCAAAATTTCGAGTGTGATCATCTTATTCGAACCATCATGTAAAGACATTTGTGTGGAGCATTTATATATGATTTGATTGTATAGGATTTGGACCGATTTAATTAGTGTTTTTCCCCACAAATTCTATTTAGATATTATTATGAAAAATGAAATGAAATTATAAGATGATCATATAGATAATTTTAAATTCACAATAAATTGAATGGTTGGGAATTTACAGTTGAAGGTGCATAATGACCAATTATCAAAAAATTAAGGCTGCACGACCAATGACAAGTTTAGGTTAGCTATATAAATCATATCTAAAGTTGGAGCAAAATGGCCAATCTTGACAAATTTAAGGCTAGTTATTAATCAAAAGATAATATCTAGAATAATGGACAAGTAGAGACATTGCAGAATGGCTATAAAATTTTGGAATATGCATATATATCCTGAGATTTGATCTGTAGCACAAAAGAAATAGAATACAAGAAAAAAGTATGATGAGATGAAGGTGGAGAAAATATAACAAGAAGATTAAAGATGGGATTTTTTTCCATAACCCAAGTCTAGGATTAAAATCACAATTATCTTTTCAAGTATTAGAATTCATAAGCACATTTAAAAATAGCACAAGTTCCAGAAAAGATTGAAATCCCATCAGCAGACATTAATTCTAATTCATATTGATAACTGAAAATAGGGCAGAGATTGAACATTTGTTCCACTTTGGTACCTCAACACTAACAGTTCTTCTAATCCTTAAAATCCAACGTCTTTGCTCCTCGATTTGACTTCCAATTCGGCAAGGTTAAACTCTAGCCCTCTTGCTACTGCAGCTCGGGCATTTGTACTGCTTGATATGTTCTGCTTTGGCAGGAGTTATCTTCACGCACTTTCCATGGAACCATTTTTCACAAATATCACAGCAAATCCAGAATTCGTCATTGGCGTAATTGTCCCCACAAGCTCCACATAACGTACCTCCTTGTTCATCATCTTCGTCTTCTTCCTCCTCTCCGCTGTCATCCTCGTCCTTTGGCACCGATGTCTTAACTCCTTTGGGCAGCTGAGGCTCAGACTGTCGAGAAGGCTACAAGAAGCCGAACAAATATTGAACATGTTGACATAAAAAGAAATGTAGATGCGCATTTGAAGTGCCAAAGGAAGAAAGGACTTACCATTCTGCCAGCAGATTTGCTCTTGCTGCTGTTATTTGGGGCAACGGGCTGGTCCTTTGCCTGCTTAACAACAGTTCCTGTTACAACTTCAAATACAGTTGGCAGCTCGTTTATCATCTGAAAAAGCCTCTTCCTGCAAAAGATAAATTTCCAATAAATTTAGAGGTTCTGTACAATCACAAGACTTGTTTCTCCAATTAAAAACGAGCAATGCCGAGAGACCTCCTCACTTCACTATGTGCAGATTTATATTGTTGCGTGGGAAATCAACATTTTGATGTTATTTAGGCAAAATAGACAAAAGATTCACAAAAATAATAAAAATACACTTGAAGAAAGAAAGAGGCAGCAGCATAAGAGGCAAAGTAATGGGGCCAAAACCCTTTTCTATGTTGTCGAAAAATTAAAATAAGAAAATAACTAGAAGAAAAGCAAGCAACAAATTCATGTAGCATATGTCACTAATCCAAATTACTTTATTGAAACATTAAGTATAACATATTTTTTAATAGTTTCTTTCCAATTCATTTTAGGTTTTCCCTTTCTTCTAAATTGATTTAATAATTTGCTATTTTCTACACTTGGCATCTCAACGACTGCTATGCATGTGATTTTGATGCAAATTTAGATGCATCTGATTCATGCCTGCCAATTTTAATATGTATCCTATTGCTAATTCTAGTATTACTAAAGTGTTTCTTCTAACTTCACATTAGCTTCCTGATGAGACATTAACAATCAAACAAACACCCACCAGGTATCCGGGAAGCAGCAATAAATGGACATAACAGATTCATTCATACACAAGCTCAAGAAGGAAATTGAAGTCTCATCATCAAAGGCATATAGACCTCATTGAAAGATGTTTGACACCCTCTTCTTAGTGCAATGCATGTAATCAGGTTTTGCTAATTATTCATACCATCATGTATTAAAACATTCTTCTTTTACAAAAATAAGGGACATTTAATTAAACAAAGACTAAGAAATAAATTAGACAGAGAGTGATCTGTTAACTCAAGTAATAGGGCGAAAAAAAAAGGATTCTCAATAGTAAGGGGAAAGAAGAGCATCGAATAAATAATATACTCAAAAATTCTGTCTCTTAAGGAAGTAAAATTTATACTAGTCATTCTTGAGGGACAAAAGGTCAAATATTCAAGAATATTCTGCTTAGAATTAGTAGTAACTAGTAATGCATAAAGGTTTCTCATACTTTTCCAAACCATAGAGTTGTAATGATTACTGTTCAATAAGCTGTTCAGTAATGATGCCTAAAAACAAAAAAGTTAACAAATAAGATGTAGAAATTTTATATCTAAAGGATAAAATAGCAAAGGACATGTTTATTCTTGGATTTAGTAGGACGGGGGAAATAGACTTTTAAATCATGAGATTTGAAAATCCTGATAAATGGTAAAAATATATTTTTTACGAGAGATCGTATCAGGATTTTACTGTAAATGTCACATCAATGCTGGAAAAGTTGATAAAGTTATACTAGTATATTATGTAAAGTTAGTGGGTTGTGTTGGAAATCGTGGAATAGTGATTTGTTGTTCGTAGGTGTAGGTGTATGGTTGGATAGTAGTGCGATTTTAAATCAACTTTTGAGTCCCAAAACAAATTTTGATACGGAAATCCCAAATCCAGACGAGTGAATCCCAAAAATATTATAGTCTAAAGCATTAACTTAGTTCTCTATCAACAGCCACTTTTGAAATATTTACCTCTCACTTTTACCAAATCCAAATCTTGCACCAAAGTAGAATGATACAGAAAGCAGCCACGAATCACTATGAACTGCAACAAGAGATATCCAGTCTTTTTCTTGCATCCCGTCCCTCGCAAAGTTTATTCCAAGTGCTGGCTCAGGCAGTTCAGGTGGCACCTCCTCAACAGGCAGGTTGACTTCCCATGTCTCATTTGGAAGCCCATATAGACAGAGGTTCTCCTTTTCTGAAAGCATAAGAAACACATAATCTACCACATTTATCTGAATTCATTTGCTCAAAACATGCAGATCATATTGACCATTAAACTAGAGAAAAGCTAATGCAGAATCACAGATAATTTAAATTACTATGTAGCGTAGAGAGTCATTACTGAGATAGTGTTCAGTCTTACAGTGAAATGAGTTAAATCAACCAGTAAGAAGATTAAAATCCAACTCTATCTTTCCAACACCAAATATGCCTATTTGTCCAGACAACATGAAATCAAGCAATGCTAATAAAATACACATACTTTCATCAGACAATCAGCAAACCATGCCTTAATATTCACAAACATGTTCAAAGAAAACAGTACTAACTGCCAAGATCTCAAGGCAGCAATCTGTAGTAAATTAGTAATACAAACAAATTGAGATGTGGAGCATATACTGAAAGAAAACATAGGAACAGGGCATGAATTTGCAGACACTAGATCAAAATGATTTTTTTCGGAGACTCACTAGATTAAAATCATAAGATATATACAAAAAAGGGAAAAACAAACACTGATACCATCATAGGATTATGATAGCTTAAAGAGCATGGAAATAAAACTTAATATAAGAATTGATTTAAAGAAAATAAAATAAAAAAAGGTACACCAGAATGATTCCGTCAGCAAAAGCTGCCCAGCCAAAAGCCGAATATAAAGCTAAATTTTGCCTGTTGCAATGCTTGACCCCCTCCATTATTTTTATGATAATATTCCTAATATTAAGCTAGTACATATGCCCAAATATTTAAAAAGTAGTCTAGTAATATGATAGTAATTATGCCCCAAGATTTAAGCTAATAATTTTTCTCCAAGATTAAGCTAGTAATATGCTAGGCTTTATTTTCATCTTCTTTCCTTCCACAAGAATAGACCCAAAAGAAGAGCTTGATTACCTCTATCGATTACTCCCCCATTCAAAACAACCTTGTCCTCTGGCTAAAATTTACTTTTCCCCAGCAATATTCATCCATGGTCTTTGTAGTCACTTTCTGCTTGAACCTCGCTAGCAACCAGTATTTCTGACGATTTGTTTGGGCAATTGTGCAATACCCATCCAACTCTAATTAGCAATGACTACATTGGAACCCACCGAAGATGTGCTAACTATCTCTCTCTCTCAATCTCCCTTGCTAAATGCATCATCCCAAAAATTTCAATGAAACTCTTGAATCAGATTCAAACAATCTCTTTGAGTAAGCCCAACCATTGAGATCCAAAGATTCATGGAACTTGACCCACTCGTGTCACAAGTTCATAAAAATTTTGTCCACCATCCTGGTTTGTTAATATATTCAGATGAATTTACCATAGGATTCCCTCCATATCGTTTCATAAGCTCATACACCAACTGGTTCCAGGACATATTTCAGGATCGATCTAGCAGTCAACAAACCTAGGGCAAGGTGGCTCCCACCATACACACCGAGTCTAGTTCTACTTTTGATCCTCCATCGTATGGTCAATTTGGAAATACTGTTCAGCATCACTCCCAATGAAATTTGGAAGTTCAACCCATTTTGCAAATAGAGGTAAGTCGATGCTGGTTGTCTAAAAAGGCAAATTATCACCAATGGGAGATCCATTGCTATCCTTGCCAAGAGTTGTGGCTTGGAGACAACACCACTCTATTTGATTGTTTTTTCTTTAGCCAATGTGGCTAGCATCTCTTCGTGCTTATCCAATTTGTCCGGTTTCTCTAAAAGATTCCGTTGTTACGATAATTCTTCCTTAAAAAGTCGATGCTTTATCTTTCACTTCCACTCAGCTCTCCATTTGTGTGTTTGTGGTGAACCCTTTCTTGGCGAGGGATTGGAATTTGGACCGGAAGGTTGGACCAATGTGATTAACGAGCAGGGAAATATATTTAGATAATTGATTTAATGATAAAAAAAGGTACACCAGAAAGACAAAAGCCGATTACAAAGCTAATTTTCTACCTGCTGCAATGCTACTATTACTAATATTAAGCTACTAATATGCTAGTAATTATCCCCAGCATTAAGCTAATAATTATTCCCTAAGACTAATCTAGTAATATGCTAGGCCTTATTTTCGCCTTCCCTTCGATAAGTATAAACCCAAAGGAAGAGCTTGATTATCTCTACCGTATTAAGTTCACATTTAACATTAACCCCCCAAAGTTACAAAAAGAAAAAGGAAATAAAGAAACATATGTATCAAGCAGAAAACTGTCTCTGAATGCTAATTAATTGACGTGTCGCTGAAACATTAATTCCCACTCATTCCATTTCAAGCATTAAAAACATAATTGACTTAGTGAGTACCCAAAGGTATCTAATGTAATTCCATGAATTACTGGCTGAGTAAGACCAAATATAAAGTATCTTAAAGCCTTGATATTAACAGTTTGTCATTGTTACATAGTGCACCCTATATATAGCAATGTTTGCTGTTTGTATTCAATATTCTCCTCTTCTCAGAGATCATCTAATTGGCCTTCACACGGACAGTGGAATCACCAATCTGCCAAGTTCATCTAACAATATTTGGATAACTGAGGCATTTTTTATCTTCTGCATCTAAGTCAGTATATTACTATAGTCTATAGGTTAAATATATGTCCAACCTAGATTGCAAAGAGATATACCAAGCAGGCTGTGCAGGTTCATAATGCACCATGAAACTGACCAAAAAAATATAGACAAGTGAGGATGATGCTGATGATCTAGCATGATCTGTTTAATTTTCCACAAATAACTTTGCACACAATATCATGTATCAGGTGTATGTATCAAGTTCCTTATTTTTCTTGAACCAAATTCCAGTTTTTTTCTAATTGCAGGAGTTACCATCTTTCTTATCCACTGACATCAATGACAGATTTGGAACAATATCTCACCTGATTCACAGTGAAACCAAATGCTTGAACCCTTCAGCATTCAGGATAAGATGTTGGATGCATTTGTAATGATTAACATCAAAGTACTAAATAAATGCTTTTGCGTCTTCAGCAATAACAGTCAACTCCTAACTCAATTGATCACAAGTAAGCAAAAATGTACTTCAACTAGACTGAAATGTTATTTAATAGCTGAGTAAAGTGAAGTCCTGTCCCTTCTTTATGTTCATCTACATAGCCAGACACAAAGGTGTCTTTCAAAAATGTATTCAAAAGAATTTACTAGTACAAACAGCTCTTAGTCTCACTCCAGAAAAGGCGAGACATGTCAGGAAATCTGGAAAATTCTGTAAAGGGGTTTCTTGTTGGCATTGTGAAAGCCAAAAAAAAAAAAAAAAACACTTAACAAAGACAAATAAGTAAAAGCACATGGTCATTATACACATTGAATTCAGGTGCCACTAGAGAACAACGTGAAGCAAAGGCAGAGTAAAATAATTAAAGTAAAACTACCACACTACATTTGGCAGAGCCAAAAGGTACGCATTGATCAATTAATTTCTGCAGTTAATCATATGCATTTACAAGAAATTCCAAATAAAGTAGCTGTGTCACGGACAAACTAACACGCACGTGAAACATGTGATGGTCAAAACAAAGTGCACTAAAACCTACAAAGGTAAAAAGAAGAAACTCACCAGGATCACACTGCTGGTAAAATTTCTCAACATCTGCAAGGCCACAATTAAACAAAACCTGAGTAAATTAAACCACTGAATTATCCAACAGAACTTACACACACACAGAAATAGGGCACATACAAATATGACACATCAGCACACATACAAACGAAATTCATGAAAAAACACACATCTTACAGCTAAAATCAAGGTCACAAATTTACTAATCAAATAAACAGCAATAAACAAAACATCATCTCTTTTGTGTGGAATACAGAATTAACCAAACGGAACAAAATACCATTTGTAAGAGCTTTAATGAGGCCAGCTCTACGGCCTTTGAAATCGTTGAACACTTCCTCAACAGTTCTCGGTATCGGATGCGGAGTTCCCTCCATTTCCAATCTGTTCACACCAATTCAGAAATTCCACAAAAGTAAATTAATAATTTAACGCCTCCGCCGCGAAGCCAGGCGGGGTTCGGCCAAATTAGAGCTCTGTTCACAAACTAGGGTTTCTCCCCCAAAATCCCCCAATTAATTCTCGAAATAGACATGCATAACAGGTAAATTCACATATTGGTTGAGCTGTGTCTCTTTGTAAATATGTAAGAGAGAAGGAAAGAAAGAGAGAGAAATCTGAGGAGAGAGAAGCAAGAATGGAGAGACAAGAGAGAGGAAACAGCGGGAATGAAATTGGGTGAATGACTGAATTAGGGTTTTAGTACTAAATTTGATTTGTCCTTTTTTTTGTTGTACTATTTTAAATATTAATTATATATTTTTGATGATTTATTTATCAAATCAAATAAAATTGGAAGGAATTCTTTTTTTTTTTTTTCTTGGACAGTGGCGCAATGTGAGTACGACAAAATGATTTTAAATATTGGAGATTTTCCTTTCCTTATTAAACAAGCTTTGGAATTATAAAATTGGTGAAATCGATGAAAATTAGAAGAAAAAACATTAAAAAAATGGTTTTTGCGTGGACTTTATTACATAGATAGAGGATGTGGGAAAGCGACCAATTTTGTTGTCTCAATCTATTATTAATATTCAGTTGTCAATTTAGGAATATTTATGTATACATTTTATATAATGAATATGTATGTGTTTTTTTATATATCTTTTGTCTTCACTTTAGTGAAATCTAGAATCGATAATCCTTTTTCCTTTTAATAATTAAATGACATATATATGACTAATGAATCAAATTTTTTATTCAGAAATATAGTAATTTTTGAAGAACTTAATAAGGAAGAAATCACAAAAGGTCCTTTTTTTTTTTAGACAAAGTCTTGGGTGAGACCGTATCACGGATCTCATTTCGTGAGACGTATAGAGTCGGGTCAAACATAAAAATTATGTAATACTTTTGTGTGTGTTATGTAATACTTTTATGTATATTAGGTAATACTTTGTATTATATAATGCGTTTTGAGTTGAGTCAGACTACAAGAAAATATGTAATACTTTTATGTGTATTATGTACTATTTTTATGTATATCAAGTAGTACTTTTGTATTATGGGATAATAGTCTGAATTGGGTCGGGTCGGGTCAACACAAAAACGTGCGGATCCTAGCTAGGCGCCTAGGTGCTCTTCTTCCTCGTGCGTGAATTGTGTTATATGTAATATTTTTGTGTGTATTAGGTAGTACTTTTATGTATCATGTAATACTTTTTGAAAATATCACATAACTTAATATTATGTAATACCTTTATGTATATGAGGTAATACTTTTATGTGTATCATGTAATACTTTTGTATATATCATGTAATACTTCGATTCGACCCTACCCATCTCACGGAATGGGTTCCGTGAAAGAGTCTCACACAAGACCTACTCTTTTTTTTAATGTGTTTGGAGGAATGGAATGGGGGAATAATAAATATTAAAAAAATTGTGTGATTCGAGTTCGAATTCGAATCATCACAATCTACACATTTATAAAGATGGAATACCATTTAAACTACAAGACTTGTTGTGAAAAAATAACAGAAAATTCACGTGGATATATAATTATACAAATGCTAATGGTTGGGTAAAAATGGGCAGGTTAAAATGTGGTCAAATGAGTTTTCTAAAGGGTTTGAGGTGGGGGCAAGTTTGACTGAATCTGTCCTAATGAAATTGGTGCTTCGTAGGTTCAATCTTTGACAGCCTCAATCTTGTAATAATGTGGTTTTAATTTTTCAGTTTTATTTCTTGTCACTTGCTTATAATTGAATAAATATTTTATTATATGATTAACATTGGGTATGATATTATATTTAATATGTTTTGTTTTGAATTTTGAATCTTTAATATTATATTTTAATTGTAGCAACATTGATAATAGAATAAAAATAAAAACACAAAAATTCATATGAGACCGTTTCACATAAAGTCTTATATGGGACGGAGTTTTACATAATATTATGTGAAATCGACATTGACCTTGTTGAATGAGTTGACCCGCGTTTACTGATCCTTATAAATTTTGTCTTATATAAGGTATCACATGATATCGTATCAAAAAACATGCCTCACAAAGAGAAGTTGGAGACCGCAACCTGCCTCACCTCTATCCATGAACCCCAATTGTGTCCCCAACTTTTTTTTTTTAATTTGTCTATTTCTTATTTTTATTTGAGTGAATTTTGTGCGAGACCGTCTCACGAATCTCATTATGTAAGACGAGTCAATTCAATCCGGTCAACAGTTAAAATTCAACGGTCAACGTCAGTCAATGGTCGGCCAACATTGTTGACCCAAAAATATTACTTAAGTATTTCATGTTTTATTCTCATAACGTAATGTTTTTATGTATCATGCAGTGACAGATCCAAAAATTATAAATTGGGTATGCACAATTATAGAAAATACCAAAAATAATAATATCGTACAATTCAAAATAGAAAGCAAGTTCTAAAAAAAAGGTAGCATAAACAAAACAAGGTTAATTGAAAAAAAAAACACAAACTTTATTTAATTTGCAATTTTAACCAACTTTTTGAATATCACCAAATCTAACATGAACTTTCATATATTTTGCAAATTTAACCATCGGGCAGATTTCAGGTATGTTTATTTTGGAAATAGTTCTCACCGTTTAAAAATAGAACAATAACATAATATACAAAATGATAGTTATTTTGAAATGGTGAGAGTTATTTCTAAAATGGCTGCAAAAACTCTTGTGAAACTGGTGCACGGATCCTAAATCCGTGCAATCCAAATTGATCCGATCTGGCACAATCTTCCACATGTCGGCACAATCATCCAGCGTTAGGGAAAGGGCGCCACACACTTAGTTTATTTTCTGTATTTTTTTGAAAAAAATGTATACCTTTTAGTTTAACTTCCATACAATTATGTTATGACTTTTATATCTTTATGTTATGGCCTTCATACTTTTACAATTTCTGTGAAAATTTCATACATTTTTAGTTATGCATATCAAACATTTTAGTTATGTTATATTGTAATAAATAAGGTAAAACATTTACATGATACAACTAATACTTTTATATAATACAAATATATTCCAGTAAAAATAAAATAAGATAATATACAACCATTTTTAATTAAAATAAGATAATATGTTTAATTAAATATAGTAATACTTTTACGTTATATGATTAATACCTTTAAATGATATAAATAATACATTTACGTTATATTTCAATAAAATGAGGCAATACATTTATGTGAAATAAGTCATACCTTTAATGCAATAAAATTTATACCTTTATGTGATACAATTAATAAATTCCAATAAAATAATAAAATTATTTTTTAAGTAAAATAAAGTAATACTTTTAACTAAATAAGCTAATGTCTTTACATAATGTGGTTAATACCTATACGTAATGTGGTTAATACCTTTATGTAGTGGTGCCCGGTTCGGTTAAACCGTTGGTTCCGGTTCCGAACCGGCGGTTCTGAAAATCGAGGGTGGGCAAACCGGAACCGAATTGGGGTATGTTCGGTTCCGGTTCCAGTTTGTAACCAGCGGTCAAACCGCCGGTTTCGGTTCGAACCGGTCGGTTTTTCGGTTTTCTGAATTTTATTTTTTTTTGTATTTAAAACAATGTATCTATGTTAAAAAAATATACAACTTTGTATAAATATCCAAAATTTACAACTTACAAAGTATAAACACTAAGTTTGAATTAAAAAAAATCACAACTTACAAACAACAAACTTCTAAGTTTGAATTTAAAAAAATTACAACTTACAAATTACAAATTGAAAGAGGAAAAAAAATTGAAAGAGCTTGAGTTTCATCCTAAATTTGAAAGTGAATATCAAACTTAGAATGAAATTGCCTATGTATCCCTAAATTGAATTAGAGAATCAAAGCTCACGTAGTTCTTACTTCTCTTAATTGTAATGAGCAAAGAATGTTGTGTGGTAGATGATGTGTCTCAAAGAAAGGAGGACATAATAAGACATGCATCTAAGACACATCTTATTATCTCCTCTTTTCTTTGTGACACAACATTCGTTGCTCATTACAATTAAGTGAGGGAAAAAAATGAAAGAGCTTGAGTTTCATCCTAAGTTTGAAAGTGAATATCAAACTTAGAATGAAATTGCCTACATATCCCTAAATAGAATTAGAGAATCAAAGCTCACGTAGTTCTCTTACCTCAAACTTACCCATTAGTTCCGGTGGAGGAGGATGTGTTGGAATTGTAGCCATACTCGTCGGGGCCATCGTCATCAAAGACAGATAAATCTAGATGTTGTTGACGTTTCTTGGCTCGAAGCCAATCTTCAAGTAGAGTAATGTTTTGAACATTCTCTACGGTCAATCTTGCCCTTTTTGGATTCAACATATGTCGTCCTTTGGAGAAGGCGCACTTGACGGAAACGTTGGAGGCGGGACTTGCAAAAATCTCCTTTGCAATATGACTTAAAATAGGATAAGTGTTGATCCTTTTTAACCACCACTTCAAAAGATCCATAGAGTTTTCAAAAGAAATAAATTCAAATGTACAACTTAAATATGTATCTAATTCTTGTGTGGGATTAGACCCCCTAGCTCGTTTTTGTGTTCGGTTATCATAAAAATCATAAAATGCACTAAGACCACTAACATTATATGGATTATGTGAAGAACTACTACTACCACCTACATTTTGAGCACCTAAATTATCCCCACAATCATCCCCTAATGATGTTTTATATTCTTTAAATAAATCATACAAATATGTTTTAGCTCTACCTGCAACTTCTATATAATTTGGAACATAGTCAACTGCATCATAATCGAATAACAAAAAATGGGGGAACAAAGCACTATAATACATTTGTAATAATTCCATTAGACCATCTTCTCTAATCCTAGGATCTAATAATTTAGCTAGTAAAAATAAATTGGGAAGTTCGTGAAAATATTTTAACCATTTTGCTTTAATTGCTATAATAGTCTCACCTATAATAGGACATGCACAATATTCATTCAAAATTAAAGCAATTATAACACAATGATCTAAGGCTAATGGAGAAGTAGAATAATAAGTGCCACTTAATTCTCTAGTGGCTTCTTCAAAAAATTTTAAAAGTTGAATTAAATTAATGCATGCATCCCAAGAGTTGCTATTCAAATATATCAATTCATGTGGGTTTTCTTTATAAAATTGAATTAGCAATTCTTTATAATTATAAGAATCTTGAAGCATATAATAAGTTGAATTTCATCTATGTTTTACGTCCATCACAAATTTCTTAACTTCCATTCCATTATTTTTACAAAATCTTGCCCATTTTTTATGCCATTGTGTTAATTTAGCAATTTCATGAATTGCATCCGTAATAGGATTAATTTTATCATGCAAAACGGTTAGACCATCTTGTACATACAAATTCAAACAATGGGGTACACAACGAATATGAAAAAGTTTACCATCTATTGGAGGCCTACAAAATTCCTTTAATGTGGGTATACTAGCGGTGTTAGGAGCGGCATTATCATAACCAATCGAAAATATTTTTATAACTATATCATAATCATTAACAATTTTTTTTTCTAGCAATTACTACGAAACTATGTTTTTCATCAAATTTGATATAGGCAATTAATCGTTTTTGCATGTTCCATGCATCATCTATCCAATGGCACGTTACTCCTAAATAATCATGGTTTCCGTAAGGATCTTTCCACACATCACAACAAATAGATACTCGTTGTGTTAAAATTTTTAATTCTTCAATTAAAGCATATTTATATTCACCTACAATTTTTTCTATGTCACGTGTAACGGTATAACTAGATATTCTTCTACTAGCAGGTTGAAAAACTTGAGAAGTAAAATCTTCATAATTATCGTCGGTTGGAAATTGAAAAGGAAGATGTTTTTTAGCAATAAATTCGGCTACTCCTCTCCTATGACCTAATTGACTAAATTGAAAAAGGAATTTAGGGTCGTTACCTCCGATTCCCCTACTGAAACCAGTATTTTGTCGAGGGAGATGGGTTTGATAGCGGTCATTACCCATCTTATCCGGATGCTTCTTGATGATGTGGTTGTTGAACGTTCTATAGCCCCCTCCGTGCTTGAATTGTAGCTCTTCCCATAGTAGTTTCGTGTCACCATGTATTCCACGTTCGAATTTGATACTTTCTCTTTTTTAAAATGTATGGAGAAAATATCACTTCGAAGTGTCGAAGTGGATCAGCTACGTGTGTCACTCTCTTGAGTTGGTCAGGCCTTCGACTGCTCCTCCTCCACTTCGGTTGCGGCAAAGTCGGTGGCGGTCGAAGGTCCGAGGGCCTCCTCCAAATTGGCGTACTCCTCACTCCAATGAGAGTGAGGAGTGTATTGATCAATAAGATCATCAACTTCAACATCTCGTGGTGGAGGCATAGGCGCCTTTCCTCGGTAAGAAGAACCGGCAGAAGAAGAACATCTTCGAGACATTTTCGATTGAATTGGAACTTGAGAATTGAAAAAAAAACTTGAGAATTGAAAATTGAATTGCAACTTGAGAATTGAGAGAGAATTGAGAGAGAATTGAGAGAGAAGTGTTGGAATGGTGTGAGGAAATGAATGGGGGAGAGGGTATTTATAGAAAATTTTGAGAAAAAAAATCACATGAACCGGCGGTTCAAACCGCCGGTTCAACCGCTTGTTCGACCTCCGGTTTACAACGGTCCGCAAATCTCGACTGTTGATCTCCAACGGTCGAGTGATCCTGGCGTGACATGTGTCCAACGGTCATTTTTTTTCAAAAAAAAAGGGTTAGCCAGTTCGGCCTGGTTTTGAACCAGCGGTTAATCGCCGGTTCCGACAACAACGGCTCTATTTCACCGGACACCGACGACAACGACTATTTTTCACCGGAGCTCTAAACCGCCAGTTTAACCACCGGTTCAGGTTTCTAAAAACCTAAACCGAAACCGAATCGGTAGAAATCAGTTTACGGTTCCGGTTTGGAACCGGAACCGGGTCAACGGTTCGCCGAACCGTTGACCGTCGGTTTCGAACTAGCCGGTTCCGGTTTTCTCGAACCGGTGGGCACCATTACCTTTATGTGATACAAAATAATACTCTTATCTTCTATTTCAGGTAATATCTTTTGTAAATGATATTATACTTTTATGTGTTACAAATGTCACATTTATGTAATACAACTAGTACCTTTAAGTTATATAATTCATATTTTTTCTCAATTTTTTATAAATGATTATCTACGAGCATCACATCCTTATCAATCATCACCACCCTTGAAAATCAAGAAGATCGCGATTGAATTTGGAGAAAAGTAAGTGATCGGGAGAAAGATCACAATCAGATTTGGGGAAGACTAAGTAATCATGATATGGAGAAGAGTGGGAGCGCTTTGAGAGATGAAGAGAAAAGTCGCACTTCACAAAGAAGAAGAAGATAAGAGATGATCGTCATTGAAGATGATTGTTGCTATGAAAGAGAAGGGTAGAAAAAGATGAAGAAGAGCGCACAGAAGAGGAGAAGAAGATGAAGAGCATGTAGAAGATGAAGAGGGAACCCTAGCGTGTTTTCAGAAAAAAATGTAGAAAAAAAATAGTTTATATAATTACCAGGTGGATTCGGATCAAGGGGGCCAATCCAGTTGCACATATTTAGATCCTTGCAATTAGTGTATGGGAGACCTACCTTTCAAAATAAACGTATCTGAAATATGCCATTGATTAAAATTGTAAAAAAAATATGAAAGTTCATGTTATATTTGGTGATATTTAAAAAGTTGGTTAAAATTGCAAATTAAGTAAAGTTTGTGTTTTTTTTTTTGACAATTAACATAACAAAATATAAGTATTCTAGAACTTGAAAACATATAATATTAAGAATTACAAAAAAATTCTTCACATAATGAAAAATTACACTTGTTCTCGACGAGTTCTCAAGCAAAATATAAAGTATAAGCATAACACATAAAAATCATATGCAAAGTTTAGAGTTCAGAAAATAAAATCTTATTTTAAACTCCACATAGACATTTCTTAAAATAAAAAAATAAATAAAAAATTTGTGCATACTCACTTTACCATATGGATCCGCCATTAGTATCATGTGATACTTTCAAATAATTACGTGGTACACATAAAAATATTGTTTATCAAATTACACGGGTATTTCTCCCCATACGTTGCATGGATTGTTATATTATGTAGTTGGAGTTTTATCATTAAATTATAAATTTTCTTATTTTAATTGTATTTATTGACATTTTATTTTGTATTCATAAAATTTTAAAGTACAATTATTACTTAGAACACTTTTTTTTTAACTTCGATATTTTAATTTACTATTGTAGTCAAAACTTCTATAAATCAATAAAAAAAACTCAAATGCATCAAAATTTAAACATTTTACTTTTGATATTTTACTTTTATGTATACAATGTAAAGAACACATTAAAAAATCATAAAAAATGGTAACTTTGACATGTCACGTTGTAGAAGCGAATTTCAATTTTTGATTTAACTTTGACATGTCACGTTGTAGAAGTGAATTTATAATTTTTGATTTAAGTTGTATAATTCATATTTTTTTCTCAAATTTTCTATAAATGATTATCTACGAGCATCACATCCTTATCAATCATCACCACCTTTGAAAATCAAGAAGATCGTGATTGAATTTGGAGAAAAGTAAGTGATCGGGAGAAAGATTGCAATTAGATTTGGGGAAGAGTAAGTAATCGTGATATGGAGAAGAGTGGGAGCGCTTTGAGAAAGGAAAAGAAAAGTCGCACTTCACAAAGAAGAAGAAGAAGATAAGAGATGATCGTCATTGAAGATGATTTTTGCTATGAAAGAGAAGGATAGAAAAAGATGAAGAAGAGCGCACAGAAGAAGAAAAGAAGATGAAGAGCATGCAGAAGAAGAAGAGGGAACCCTAGTGTGTTTTCAGAAAAAAATGTAGGAAAAAAAAAGAAAATAGTTTATATAATTACCAGGTGGATCCGGATCAGGGGCTAACCCAGTTGCACATATTTAGATCCTTGCAACTAGTGTATGGGAGACCTACTCTTTCAAAATAAATGTATCAGAAATCTGCCTGTTGGTTAAAATTGTAAAAAAATATGAAAGTTCATGTTATATTTGGTGATATTCAAAAGGTTGGTTAAAATTGCAAATTATGTAAAGTTTTTTATTTTTATTTTTTATAATTAACCTAACAAAATATAAGTATTCTAGAACTTGAAAACATATACTATTAAGAATTACAAAAAAAATTCTTCACATAATGAAAAATTACACTTGTTCTCGACGAGTTCTCAAGCAAAATATAAAGTATAAGCATAACACATAAAAATCATATGCAAAGTTTAGAGTTCAGAAAATCAAATCTTATTTTAAACTCCACATAGACATTTCTTAAAATAAAAAATAAAAAAAAAGTTGTGCATACCCACTTTACCATATGGATCCGCCATTAGTATCATGTGATACTTTCAAATAATTATATGGTACGCATAAAAGTATTGTTTATCAAATTACACTAGTATTTCTCCCCGTGCATTGCATGGATTGTTATATTTTGTAGTTGGAGTTTTATCATTAAATTATAAATTTTCTTATTTTAATTTTATTTTGTATTCATAAAATTTTAAAGTATAATTGTTACTTACAACACTTTTTTTTTAACTTCGATATTTTAATTTACTATTGTAGTGAAAACTTCTATAAATCAATAAAAAATTCAAATGCATCAAAATTTAAACATTTTACTTTTATGTATACAATATAAAGAACACATTAAAAAATCATAAAAAATGGTAACTTTGATATGTCACGTTGTAGAAGCGAATTTCAATTTTTGATTTAATATTATAATTTGTATCCATGTCCCTCATAACAACTTTATAAAATAAACTAAAAATCCAATTTTGGTATAAAATATTAGATTTAAAAATATTATTTTTATAAAACATATTTGATCTATCAAGTACATCAACAATTGTTCTTTATCAATAGATAACTCAACTATTTCATATGTATTTGAACAATTACCTATCATACAATTGTATAAACAAGAAATTAAACACAATTTCATATTTTTCGAACTGATAAATGTAAAAGCACTCTCAACAAAGAATATAATCTTACTAAATTCATGCCTTTAAGCGAATTTATGCAGCTGAAAATTGGACAAAATGAGGCTGTTATTTAGGAAACTCCTGGATTTTTTTCTGAAAATTCGAAAAAACATAACTTCCTTCCTTTTCAATTAAAAAAAAGTGTTTTAACAGCTATATAAAAGCCATAGAGATTTAATTTCTTATAAGCTTATCGCATAATTCAAAGTACACAAAAGTAGTTAACAATCAAGATTTCTGCAAATCAACAAAGACTATTTGATTACTCATAAATCATATCCAAAGATTCTAAAATGTTCCATAATTAAACAATAATATATCATCATGCTTTATCTAAAATTTCATTGCAGAATTCCAACGTTTGGAAAATTCGTTTTTTTCCGAAAAACATCAAATAAGATCCAATTTTTTTGCCAAAACACATAATTTAACATCTACATGTCGGAAATAAACCTCCTGGCTCTGATACCAATGAAAGGAAAACATGAGAGATTACCTTCACAATGGAAAACTGTAAACTATCCGATTCTAACGTGATTGAAATCACAGTCTATCTTGATTTTATTTCTTCTACCATCTGGGGAAGGAAATCACAAGGAAATACACCACGAACCACAATCCAAATACTAATATTAAGGTATTGAAAATGTACATTGTTTTACTGTAAAAGAGAATATTTTTCCTTCTCTATTCAACATTCTACGGTTCAATCAAGAGAGAAATAAGTAATGGGGAGTTGAGTTGGAAGTTATCTCATACCTCCCAATATTTTTCATTAATCAACTTCTAACCCCAAAACTTTAAAAAATACATATATTGAATAGGGTTAGCCCACATGGGCGGCCCAATGACCCGGTCCAAATAATAATTCCTACATCTCCCACTTCGCTCGCAAGGTTGAACTCTTGCACAGTGTAACTTTCTTATACTCATTAAATTCATGCTAACAAATGGATCGTGTGACCAATGAGTATGGCAAGAACATTTGGTCATACACAGGTTAACAATATACATCAACTCGACATCAAGAATACCAGGACAACAAAACTCGCTATTTTTCTTAAACATAACCAAACTTATGCAGGATTTTCATGTATTAAAATTAAAATTAAAGTTGCAGGAACAGGAAAGGAAAAGGGAGCATACATTACAATTTCACAAGAGAAAAGCATACAAAATAACCAAACCAATACACCTAATAGAGCTAGAGACTATTATAAAAAGTGTTTCATCTCACATTCCAACACTTTTAAACCGCACCACAAGTTTGTCGATGATGTAATTTGATACACAAGATGTATGGTGGTTATCTTGGAAAATGAGATGAAACATCAATTGGAACAGAGAATCTCGTACGGTAATAGACACTAGCCAAGAGGATTTTCGTCCATCTTTTCATTATAGCCATCATCTATATTACCCAAGGCTAATTTCATCCTCTTACTTTTCTTTTCTGTTTTATTCTCATATTTGCTGCAGTAATGAGTTTATAACTAGAATGGGGCCTCTCACATAGATTTCCAAACTTCTCCTCATAGAAGAGCCAGACTTCAAACCTGTTAAAAACGAGATAGCATAAAGAATTTAAATTCCAAGCTGAAAAGCAAAACAATAGGTTAAAACAATGAAATAGCATAGAGGTTTTGATATAATTGCATACCAGTAAGCCAGGAATTGAAACGGCACATATTTTCTGTAAATGTCTTCAACATCTCCTTGAACTGTTCGATTTGAGGAGGTTTTCGCGTGAACCTGCAATCATGTATAGACATCTTGAGGATTATTCTAACAAGTTAGAAGTAAATGAGTTAAAAGGGTAGTGTGGAAATGATGGAAAAGAAAAACACCTGTTGCAGATGCCTAACAGTTTCAGAATCTGTTGGAATGACATGGTAATAGCCCATGCACACTAGCACATTAGAACATGTGAATGGTCCAAATCCATCTATCGTTCTCAGCTTCTCAGCCAACTTATCGTAGTCGGATAAGCTTAGTGTTTCACAGGCATACTCTAGTTCTTGCAATTGTATTCGTCCTTCAATGACTCCCCGAGCAAGATTTATTACACGGCCTGCTCTGTATCCAAGATTGCAACGCTTAGCCAAAAACTTCACATCAAGGTTAGCTAATTCTCTAGGGCTTGGGAAATTCCCAAGTGTAGTGTTGGCATCATTTTCTGTTACTTCTAAAGGCCTCCGCTTAGAAACATCTCGTGATGGAAAGGTTGGACTTGATACCCCAGTTTCCTCATAGCACTCTAATATTTCAGCAGTACTGGTTTCCATTTTAGCCTCATCAACTCCTAAAACTTCTGCATATTTTTTTGAATGTTCGCGAACTCTAGTCTTTTTCTTTGATTCTTTACCTAAAGGTGTTCTAGGAGCAAATGGCTTGATTTCATTGGTTTGACAACTGGATACATTTCCAGTTTCAGCCATCACATTTGATGCACTGAATGATGCATGTTGCAATTCTGCTTGAAGCTCGGAGAGTGCTTGAGCCATGCTTAAAGTTCTGGACCACCTGCAAAAGTAAACAAGACGAAAAGCTATAGTTATTGAGAAAGCACTAGTCACCTAGCTACTTTGTTTGAAGGCCAAGTTGCCCCCCCCCCCCCCCCAAAAGCTCGGAAAGTGCAAGCCATGCTTAAAGTTCTGGACCACCTGAAAAAGTAAACGAGATGAAAGCAACCCCCACCCACACACCCACTCACCGGCACCAAAGAAACACACACACACACACACATAAAAGATCTTCTAGAGGGATATGTCATTTGAAGAATATATAGGAAGAGACAAATGCAGAAGATATCTGTAAATGGTTGCCTCCAAATGGCAGGTTTTTAGTAATATCAATAATATAAAACACACAATTTGCTGCAGTTTAGTAGTGGCCCGATGTCAGGTTAGGAATCCACTACCGTTTGAAGCCAATATTAAACACAGGCACCAACTTTCAAATTGAGGTATTCCAAGTGTCTTCTCATCGCATTTTATCCCAAAACATACAATACAATGAACAACAAAAAAATAATGGCATCTTTTAATGTTTACTCCAAAATATCTACAATAATCACTAATAGATAATAGTTAGCTTCTAATACATATGAATACTTCAGAAATTTTTGACAATTTTCTTGTGATGACAAAGAAATAGTACTCAATGAAAATATAATACATACATAGAAAATGACATAAAGGTAACCTCACTCACTGGCAATTGCACAAGAGAATACACTTGACCATGTCCTCAAACAACGTAGGCGATCGGAACAATCTCCCAAACCCCCTCTCTTTAGCATCCTCATGCACTTTATGGAATTCAATCACCCTCCTATTTTCTTCCTCTGATAATCTTAGCATTCTTCTAACTTGACTCTACACATTTAACCAAACTCTTAAAATGGAAACATACGTAGACACACACACAAGATGAATGGGCAGAATGATTAATCAAAATGACAAAAAAGAAGAAAGAAATAAACCACACAAAAGCTAAATACAACATCAAATTCAATTATTATAAAAGAACAATCATCTACCCCAGGCAACATTCAATGTACAACATTTGAAGCAAAACGTACAACAATAAACTACGCATTAAGCATTCACCAGCAACATTGATAGTTAATACAATAGTACAAAATGCAAGAAGAATAGAAATCTAGCATCACATATAGCTAGTACAGAGTATTTCATAAGACATTCACAATTTACAGTTGATCAAAAATAGCAATTAAATTAAATACAGCAAAATTGAAAGTAGTAACAGCGCGTACCTGCAAATACTGCTGGTGCTGAGGAGAGAGAGCATGGGGAGCGAAGACACGGAGATGAAGCGCGTGAGGCGAGTGAGGAGGATGAGAAACGTGAACCATGACGGAGATTTCGTCATCATCGGGATCAAGGCGAAGTGGCCGTTTTAGGGTTTTGGAGAGTGGGTCCCAGTGGTTGGGCGCCATCATGAATAATCCATTGCTGCAAACAGCTTTCTGTAGAGAGAAATTTCGCGTGGTGTCGGCGAGGAGGAGCTCCACCAACACGCCGCCGTGGGCGGCCTCATCTTCCCGCTTTATTTTATATTCCATTCGCGCTAATCAGTAAGGCGACAACTAAACTTGAGAATCTGAGATACAAACGGAGTCCGTTTTGGGGAAATTGGATCACAAACTATGTTTGGATTCGTGTTTGTTAATTAGAATTTTATTATGTATTATAACAATATATATGATTTGCAATAATATAATGAAGTTGTTATACTAAAATGTTATATATGACATCTTATTATTTTGAAATTTGTAAAAATCGATTTTTTTTATTGACAACATCAATATTCAACAATTAAATATTGTTGACGTCAGATTTTGTAGAGTACAAAATCCTAGCCAAACACCAAACAAGTCAATCCGGCTTAAAGAAATCGAATCAAATAAAATAAGAAAAAGAATGGTCCGGTGTCTACTCGGGCAAATTTGCTAGGCTTATTCTGGTCGGTCAGTTTTGGCCGGCCAGAACGTTTTATATTGAATTTATTGAATTTACTAGAGAAAATGAGCTCTCCAAGTGCTTGAATACAATCAATTTCCAACCCCTTGAATGAGGTTTTTAATCCTATTTATAGACTAGAACTAGGATATGAAACTTGGAAAGTAAGAATTATATCCCTTGATTTTAGGGTTTAGATAAGGAAAAAATCGGGTAAGATCCTATCTAAATCGGATATGATTTGATCTTGATTTGTTTCCTTTCTTGAAGATTACTTGTAATAACCGAGTCTCGTCTGCTCCTCTTATGTAGGACCCCTGGTGGTCTGAACCTCGGCATTTAGCTCTATTCCAGAAATATCCTGATCGAGTTGATTCTAGTCGGCTTGGTTCAAACCCTGGTCGGATAAGATGTTCATATCTGACACCGTCATCCTTCGGTTGGTTCGCCTACCATGGTCGGGTCGGACCCTTCCGGTCCGGTCCAGTGGTCGGCTCTCCACTACTTTCGGCTTAACGTGAGCATCTATTCTGGTCGGGTCTATCGAGCGGGGTACAACATTAGTCCCTTAGGCCATGGTCAGAACTTATTTTGGACGGGGCCTAAATCCGTCCAACCCCGTGAGACCGATCAGAGCCCTAAATGCCACACACCTATTGGCTGTGCTGAGTGCCAGATGTCGATATCCGGCGCCACGTATCATCATCTCAAAGATCGGAAGTTGAAACGACGCAGTGGTCTCCTATAAATATGCGAGAGACTAACTCTTTTCTCCACTTTCACTCTCTACGAACTTCAAATCCTCGCATTTTTCACTCTCTTGTCCAAGCAAAAAATATCGGCCTCAGCTTATCGTCTAGGATCTCCCGTTCTTCAGCATAAGGTATATATATTTTTCATCTTGCTGTTTTAACTTATGGCTTCAGATTTGTCTGCCGGTGGCTTGGTTCGGGATTATGACCAAGACGTCAATCCTGCCTCCGAGCCATCGTATTCCTGGACTACCAGCTCTTCCGTCCCATCTTCATTCGACTCAGAAACCACCCCGGTTGATCAGCCGATCGACATCTCTGGTGACGCCCGTGCCGATCCAATCCCCTCGACTCGAGGCATAGGTGAAACCAGTACATCAGGACGGGATATCTCTATCATCCCTGAGGGGATCCCTATCCATGCTGCCTCATTCGGGCGACTGGTCCGTCAAAGCGCTTCCAACCTTGACTCGGAGGCCTTCGACTATCCATCATTCGCAACCGCTGTCGATCTGAGCAAGTGGCATGCTCTTTTCAATATTCCGGAAAAAGTGACGTTCTCGATACCTCATCCGGCGGATCGGATAGATCAGCCGCCCGAAGGTCACGTCGCCATCAGTGTCCGAGCTTTGGAGGCCGGATTGCGTTTTCATATCGCCTCTACTCTGGTTGGCTATTTAGAGCAGTGGGGAATCACACCGGGCCAGCTTCATCCCAATGGATGGTTGTCCATCATTGGCCTGGTGGTAATGTTTTGGCACTTCGGCCGAGGGGTACCGAGCCCCCATGAGGTAGCATGGATGTTCAGGCTGAAGATGGTTCCTGGTCTGAGGAACCATTTTTATTATTTGTCGGTACGAAAATACCGACCCCAATTGGTGCGATGTTTACCATCGTCGATCAAGGACTGGCGCGGCAAGTGGTTCTGGGTCGATAGTGAGTGGATCGACTCATCTGCTCGGGTTAACTGTCGGACCCATTTCGGCGACGCCCAGGGTATTTAACGTTCTAATATTTCGTTTGCTAGCGTCTCTTATGATCGTTAACTTCGTTTTGTTCTACAGACATCCCGCCGAAGAACCTTGTGCTCGGTGACTCCTTTCTACGAAAACTATGCTACCTTCACGATTTCTCCTCCGAAGATCAGAGGCATTACAAGGTTCTGCTCACTACAGATAATCTTTTCGGTGCTGGTCTGCTCTTGCCATTTCGTGTTGCCCCCTCTCGCATTCAAGGCGAGTTCTCTTGTTATTTGTTTCGCACATATATTTTATAATTTCGAGGCATCTTTTGATCGATCCTGTTTCATTCTTCAGTTTCTCTTCCTGGCCAAGACATCTCAATTAGGATGGACCCCGCCGAACGCCTCCGACAACGCCAATAACGCACGTCAGCCCTGACTCGGGGGGGCCCGGCTTCTGGTCGAGGTCGGGGTTCTACTCATCCTGTCCCGTCTCGGGCCGCTGTTGTTAGACGGCCGCCTGGTTCTGACCAGGCGCCGAGTAAACGGGCTCTCCTGGAAGAATGTGGCCCTTCAAATGTTGGCCGATCAACTGCTCGGCAACAGTCTGCTCCTAGCCCGGCCTTGAACTTGGCTCGATCGATCAGCATCACTAGTTGGGACCCCCAACGGATCTCCGCCACAGAGGAATGAGTGGGGCGGAGGCCTCCTTTTCAGATCAGCTTCACCCGCGCCCGCTCTCCTCCTGAGGACATGCATTTCCCAGCAGAGATGGAGGAAGCCATGGAGGCGCCAGCTCGGGCCTGGACCGAGGAGCTGGAAGAATATGCACAGCATATGATCGGTATCGATCTTGATACATGTTCTTCCATCCTCTTTGCCCAAGCCTCTGTCTTTTCTTAGAGGGCCCAGACCTCACACCATGCTGCTCGGGAGAGGCATGAGTGGCGGAGGGATGAGCTGCGCGACATCCAAGCTGTCTTGGCCGCCGTCAGAGACGAGAAGGTCACATTGACCACTCAGCTGACTTCCTCTCAGGAGGAACTCAATGAGGTGACCCGAGCAGCCGAAATTGACAGACAGCGTCTGGCTTACCTGACTATGGAGGTGTCTCGGCTCCGTGCTGAACTAGAGGAGGTCCGGGCTACGCGGCTGGATGAGATGACGGTTGCCCAGAAGTTCAAGGCGTCGGCAGAATACAAATATGAAAGTATTCTGACCTACCTCTTGTCCTATATGGACAACATCCAGACCAACCGTGCTGCCGGCGTGGATGATAAGCCTCTGATGGAGGCTCTGGCCTCCTACCAGGAGAAGCAGCCCCTACCTGCTTATCATCTTCGGATGATGGAAGAGTTGGTGGAGTTTCTTCATCCCGGGTCTGAGCATCTCCTCAGGCCAGCTCCTCCCATCGACTTTATGTCGATACCCAGTCCTCCTGAAGACCTTGAGGTCGGAGAGGGTATCGGTGTCGGTGCTGGGGTCACTGAGGATGGTTCGGGCGGGGCGGCCGAGACGGAGGTGGCTACTAAGGCAGTTGTGGTGGCCGAGGCACCTGTGGCAGCCGAGATGGATGATGAGGTGATCGAAGTTACTGACCAGTAGCTTCTGTCCCTCGTTGTAACTCTTTCCGAGGCCAACTGGTCCTCTATCCGAAGTATCAACCCTGGTGCTCGGATTTTGTTTAGTTCAAGTCTTTCGTATTTTACTTGTTCAGTTTTCTGCCTTTTATAAGAGGTTCCGGCATCCAAACCGGATCACTTTGTAAATGATAGAAACTTATTGCTGCTCTTAACTTTGTATATGTTCTGCTCTTTCTGTCTAAACGGCTTGGTATGCTTTAATAAATGAATTAATCAATGAACACATTCTTGTTTTTCCTTCGTTTGTCATCTTATCCAGCCGTAACAAATTGATCTGCAATTTTTATTTGTCCAATCTCTAGCGACCCTAGGGTTGGATCTTCGTGTTCGGCGAATGAGCTTGGGGCCAGGGCTCTCATAATTTGTAGCTCGGATGAACCTGAGGATGGAGCCCCTGGTTAGAATCCGGACAACATAAACGAGCTCGGCGTGGACCGGAGCCTTCGTATTTCGGGGCTCTGGTGAGCTTGGGGCCGAGGCCCTTATAGTTTATAGCTCGGGTGAGCTTGGGACCGGAGCCCTTATTCAAATTCCGAGCTCGGTGGACGAGCTCGGATCAGGCCGGAGCCTTTGTTAGATAACACGAATGAGCTTGTGGGGCCGGAGCCCCTAGTCAGAACCCGAGCTCGTATTGTGAGCTTCGGATCAGGCCGGAGCCTTTTTCAGATAGCTCGAATGAGCTTGTGGGGCCGGAGCCCCTAGTCAGAACCCGAGCTCGTATTGTGAGCTTCGGATCAGGTTGGAGCCTTTGTTAGATAGTTTTGAACAAACTAAAAATGGAATTTTATTAATCAAGTGATCAAAATAACAGAATATGAACGAAATAATTGGACCCTAATATCTACAGGTCATCCTAGCACTTAGTGGTAGTACTTCTTCAAGTGTTCTGCATTCCAAGGTTTGGCTAGCATCTTTACGCTCAGGTCGGCAATTTCTTAGGCTCCTCTGGTCAACACTCGGGTCACTTTGTATGGTCTTTCCCAGTTCGTGCTGAGTGGTCCGGCGTTGAGCTCCTTTGTGTGTTGGAGCACCTTCTTGAGAACCAGGTCTCCAATTTCGAATTTTCTTGCTCGGACTCTGGAGTTATAGTATTTTGCACTTCTTTGTTTATAAATTGAATTTTTTAGGTCGGCTTCTTCTCTTTTTTCCTCTATCAGATCCAGGTTGGTCAGTATTGCCACCTCATTGTTCTGCTCTTCCAAATTCAGTGTTCTCCATGTTGGGATTCCGATCTCTACGGGTATGACGGCTTCCGATCCGAAGGCTAAGCTAAACGGAGTTTCGCCTGTTGATGTTCTGGTCGTCGTTTTGTATGACCATAGAATTCTTGGTAGCTCGTCCACCCATGATCCCTTTGAACTTTCAAGTTTTGCCCTCAAGGTGTGTTTAATGATCTTGTTTATGGCCTCCACCTGGCTGTTTCCCTAGGGTGATATGGGGTGGAGAGCAGTTTCTTGATGCCTAGTTTTTCGCAGAACTCTTTGAACCCTTCCGAGTCGAATTGACGGCCATTATCGGAGACTATAGAATGTGGAATGCCGAAACGACATATGATTGACTTCCAGACGAAATCTGTTATTTTGGGCTCGGTAATTTTAACAAGTGGCTCGGCCTTTGCCCATTTGGTGAAGTAATCGACGGCCACGATTGCAAACTTTACTCCACCTCGGCCCATTGACAGGGGTCCGATGAGGTCAATCCCCCATTTGGCGAATGGCCAGGGTGCCATTACTGAGTTCAGCTCTTCTGCTGGGGATTTTGTCAAGGGGGCACATTTTTGACATCTTTCGCACCCTCGTGCGAAGTCAATTGCATCCTTCTTCAAGCTTGGCCAGAAGTATCCTTGTCTGATGAGTTTGAAGGCTAAAGCCTGGCCACTAGTGTGGTTTTCGCAAATCCCTTCGTGGACTTCTCTTAATGCGTAGTCAGCTTCTTGCTCGTTTAAGCATCTTAGAAGTGGTAGGGAGAATCCTCTCTTGTACAGAATTCCATCTTTCACTGTGTACCGAGCAGCGCGAATCCTCAGTTTTCGAGCTTCGATCTGGTCATCGGGCTCTTTCCCCCCTTCCAAGTATTGGATTATCGGAGTCATCCAATTGTTATATTGCTCAGTATTATATATGGTTTTTTGTTCCAGGGCTGAGCTTTCGATCATTCCGATATTCACCGATCTAATATCTTCTGCTCCGTCACTTGTTGCGAGCCGGACGAGAGCGTCGGCTTGAGTGTTTTTGGTTCTCGGAATCTGTACTGCTCGAATTTTCCCGAAATCTGCTAAAGCTACCTTTACCGATCTTAGATATCTTGCCATTTTGTCATCCCTCGCCGCGTATTCTCCTCAAATCTGGTTAACGACCAGAAGAGAATCGTTGAAAACTTCGAGGTCGTTTGCCCCGAACTGCTTGGCCATCTCTAGTCCGGCCAGGAGGGCCTCATATTCTGCTTTATTGTTTGTTGCCGGGAATCTAAACCTCAATGCCGAGCAAAAGTATTTGTTGGTGGGGCTAATGAGCACGATCCCGGCCCTGGCTGCCGTCTGTGTGGAGGATCCGTCTACGAACATTTTCTAAGGTTTCTCAACTTTTTCCTCTTGGAGTATGATCGCAGGAGTGAATTCGGTGATGAAGTCTGCTAGGGTCTGGCCTTTGATTGCTGTCCTCGGAGAATAGTGGATGTCATATTGTTCGAGCTCGACTGACCATTTGAGTAAACGGCCGGAGGAATCAGGTCGTCCGAGGACTTGTTTTAGAGGGAAGTTCGTCAATACCTTGACTTGGTGGGCCAGAAAGTATGGTCTCAACTTCCTGGCCGAGATGATCAGGGCGTATGCCAACTTTTCCATGGCTGGGTATCTGAGCTCGGTGTCATGGAGGGATTGACTTACATAATAAACTGGTTGCTGGGCTCCTTTTTCTGCTCTGACAAGGACTGCACTTATCGCATATGCTGAGACTGCCAAGTACAGTTGTAACTTTTCTCCAGCCTCGGGTTTGGCGAGTACCGGGGCTTCCATCAGTGATCTTTTGAGCTCTTCCAGAGCTGTTTCACATTCGCTATTCCACTCGAATTTTCCGTCCTTTCTGATCAGTTTGAAGAATGGTCGGCATTTATCCGTTGATCGGGATATGAATCTGTTTAGTGTCGTCACTTTTCCTAGCAAGCTCTGTACATCTTTCACCTTTTTTTGAGGGGTCAGCTCCATGATTGCTTTGATCTTTTCAGGGTTAGCTTCAATCCCTCTCTGACTCACCATGTATCCTAGGAATTTTCCAGATCCGACCCCAAAGGAGCATTTTTTGGGGTTTAGCTTCATTCGGTATTTACTTAATATCTCGAACATTTCTGCTAGGTCAGTGACATGGTTTACCATCTTTTTTGACTTCACCAGCATATCATCTATGTAAACCTCCATGGTTTTTCCAAGTTGGGCCGTGAACATTTTGTTTACCAGTCTCTGGTAGGTCGCTCCGGCATTTTTGAGGCCAAAAGACATCATTCTGTATCAGTATTTTGCTCGATCAGTGACAAATGTTGTGTGTGCTTGATCATGTTCGGCCATTGGGATCTGATGGTAACCCGAGTAAGCATCCATGAAGCTCATAATCTCGTGCCCCACCGTTGTGTCGACGAGCTGATCTATGTTCGGGACAGGGAAACAGTCTTTGGGGCATGCTTTGTTGAGGTCGGTAAAGTCAACGCAGAGACGCCATGCACCATTCGACTTTCTTACCAAGACTGGGTTGGCTAACCAAGTGGCATATTTGCACTCTCTTATGAATCCGTTTCTGAGCAGCTTTTGGACTTCTAGCTCTAGTCCTTCATATCTGTCGAGACTCAACCTCCGTCTTTTCTAAGCTATGGGCTTGGCCTTCGGATCGATGTTCAAGTGGTGACATGCGTCCGTTGGTCGGATGTCTTCCATGTCTTCGTGGCACCAGGTGAAGACGTCTGTGTTCTCTTTCAGGAATGCGATCAGTTTCCCTCTGATCGGTTATTTCACCTCTTTTCCAATCTTAAGTTCCAGCTCTGGTCTACTTTAATCCAGCTGAACTACTTCTAATTCTTCGATGGGTGTTGCTCTTTTTTCGGGGACTTCCTTCATTGGGTCTAAAGTCTTTCATTCCTCTTCATCTTGGACGGCATTCTCTATCTCCATATGTACTTTCTGGTCGACCGTACTCGAGTTTGCGATAACCTCAGAATTTCTGATTGGGTCATTAATCGATTCTTCTGCATTTGGTCGGACCATCCTTTGCTCGGGTTCTACAATTATGAGTTCGGGTTCTGGCTCTAAACCCAGAGATCGTTCGACGATCTCAATGTAATTTTCTGGCGCCACTGTTTGCTCATCGTCTGATCTGGGCCCTGCTTTCTCTAAGATGTTTAGCTCTCCTGGCTTCAGGCCTGATTCACATTCTTGTGCTGCTAATTGGTTACCTCGGATGACGTACACGTCATCGCCGACCGGGAATTTAATGGCCAGGTGGTGAATTGATACTATTGCCTTTAGCTTGGCTAGGAATGGTCGACCCCAGATTGCGTTATAGACTGAGTTAAGGTCTACCACTTTGAATTCAGTTGTCGTGTGGACGGTTTTGTCTCCAGCCCCGAATACGACCTTAAGCTCGCATGTTCCGATTACGCGTGTGATTTTTCCTCCGAAGCCCTGGACTAAGTCTGAGTAAGGCAAGAGGTCGGCTTCGCGAAGACCCATTCTTCGGAAGGTGTTTAACTTTCTGTGTCGACCAGAACTCTATAGACCATCGTGAGGCCAATATTTAGAGATACCACCAAGGCATCGTGGTGTGGTTGTACTCTTCCTTCAGCATCTTGCTCGGTGAGGTCAATGGTGGGTGGATCGGTTCCGACCTTGGGGGGTTACACCGTTGGTATCCGTGTCTCACCTCTCCGAGCTGCTCCATTCTCATTCTTTTTGACAACCTTTGTTCGCCGTAATTGTTGTTCACAAGGGTGTGAATTTCACGAATGGTACCGAGCTGAGGTGGTGGAGGTGGTTGTTGTGGTCCTTGCTCGGAGTTCTTGACATATTCCTTCAGATGTCCTCGGTTGATTAATTTCATAAACTCGATCAGAAGAGCCCTGCATCTATCAGTTTCATGTCCTGGAGATTTATGGTATTGGCAGTACCTGTTCTGGTTCAGCGTGGCTGGGTCGGCCTTCATTGGCCTTGGAGCTGGTAGCACGTTCCGGTCTTTTAGCTCGGTAAGGACTTGTGTTGGGCTGACCATCAAAATGTGTTTGACCCGCTCGAGCTCTTCATTCTGGAATACCCTGAATTCTCCTGGAGGTTTGAAGGATTGTGTACTCCTCCTCTTTTCTTTCCCCTCAATTCTTTCTGAGCTTGGTTTCTCCTCTGGGATAGCTTTTTCTGCTCCGATGTAACTCTCCGCTCGACTCAGGAAGTCGTGATATGTCCTCGGGCCACCAGAACCTGGTTTTTGGTCGGAGGCCGGCCATGATAGCCATCACCACGGCGTCATCAGATACATGTTCTATTTCCAAAACCAGTTTGTTGAATCTGCTCATGTAGGACCTCAGTGACTCTTCTCTGCCCTGTTTTATGTTCACCAATCTTTCCTTCGGGGTGGATCTTGTCTTTGAGCCCATAAATTGAGTGATAAAGAGGTTGGTCAGCTCTTCCCATCCGTTTATGGAGGAATCAGACAGCGAGCGGAACCATCTTTGAGCTCTGTCTTCTAGTGTTAGAGGAAATGTCTTGCACATGAGCTCTTCTCTGACCCCCTGTAGCTCCATCCACGAAGCGTACTTGTCTATGTGTGAGTTAGGGTCGGTTTCACCATTGTAAAGGCCAATTGGTGGTACCTTGAATTTGGTCTGAGTGACCCGACCAGATATCCGATCTGTGAAGGGTGAGGTTTTCTTCTGCCTTTTCTACTGTTCAGGTAGCGTTCTCTTAGCTTCGATTTTAGCCAATCTCTGTTTGAGCCTCTGTTTTTCTTCATCTTCCATTTCAGAATATCTGTTCTCTGCTCTTTGCTCAGTTCATTGATAATCGTTTTCGAAATCCAGAATCTTTCATGATTTTCTAGCCTCTCGAGCAGAGGTAGGGCCAATCCGATCAAACACGCTCCTTGTTTTGGTAGGAAATTCTGTCCGGGTCGGATAAGACCGGGATTGTGTTCGATTTTATTCCATTGTTCTTTCGGCTTGCTGGTTGTCCACGATAGTTTTCCCTCGGTCCTTCCATTTATTCTTTGGTTCATCTGAGGACTGAGTGTCCTCTAGATCGTAAGCTCTGGGATTCTTTTCCCTGGCTTCAGCTTCCTTTAGCCTTTCTCCGAGCTGAACCATCATTGATTTAATTCCCTCCGAGGTCATCTCAACTCCTCTGGGCTCAGTTATTAGGGGAATTCCCATCGAAATCCTTTCCCGTGGTGTGTTGATTGGTGATCTTTGTGTGTTATACTGACGTTGTTGGTCAGGTCCGTTTTGAATCCCGTTATCTCCTATACCTTCGGTTTCGTGAATAGTCACAGAGTTGTGGTGTTGTTCGTGTTTGCCCCTCCTTCTAGCGTCAAAATGTTGACGTCAGATTTTGTAGAGCACAAAATCATAGCCAAACACCAAAGAAGTCAATCCGGCTTAAAGAAATCGAATCAAATAAAATAAGAAAAAGAATGGCCCGGTGCCCACTCGGGTAAATTTGCTAGGCTTATTTTGGTCGGTCAGTTTTGGCCGCCAGAACGTTTTATATTGAATTTACTAGAGAAAATGAGCTCTCCAAGTGCTTGAATACAATCAATTTCCAACCCCTTGAATGAGGTTTTTAATCCTATTTATAGACTAGAACTAGGATATGAAACTTGGAAAGTAAGAATTAAATCCCTTGATTTTAGGGTTCAGATAAGGAAAAAATCGGGTAAGATCTTATCTAAATCGGATATGATTTGATCTTGATTTGTTTCCTTTCTTGAAGATTACTTGTAATAACCGAGTCTCGTCTGCTCCTCTTATGTAGGACCCCTGGTGGTCTGAACCTCGGCATTTAGCTCTATTCCAGAAATATCCTGATCGAGTTGATTCTGGTCGGCTCGGTTCAAACCCTGGTTGGATAAGAGGTTCATATCCGACGCCGCCATCCTTCGGTTGGTTCGCCTACCATGGTCGGGTCGGACCCTTCCGGCCCGGTCCAGTGGTCGGCTCTCCACTGCTTTCGGCTTAACGTGAGCATCTATTCTGGTCGGATCTATCGAGCTGGGTACAACAAATATGAAAATAAAATTGAACATAATATAATAATAATTTTGTGTTTTTGAGTTTTAATTTCTGAATAATTAATAATAATTTTGTGTTTTTGAGTTTTAATTTCTGAATAATTAAGAAGTGATTAATTATACTTACTAATAGGGTTTGTTCGTATTTTTGTTCCTTTGTATCTTATAATTATTTTTAGAATTTATAAAGAATTTTCTACATTTTTTTAGATGGATTTGTTCAAAAAATATTATATTTATTTCAAAAAAATTTAGTTTATATTTATACATTTAGGTTTCAAATTGATTTAAATTTTAAAACAATATTTCTTAGATTTTTTAAACCATTTTTCAGAATTTTTTGGAACATATTATAGTTTTATAAAACAATTTTTAGATTAATTATATCTATTTATTTGAAATAATTTTGAATAAATTTTATCAAATATTTTTATTATTTTTATTTAAAAAACTTTATTCAATTTATTGATTTTTATATCTTACACAATTAATATTACATATATATTTGAATTAATTTTTAAATTTTATTTGTTGATTTAAGATTGTTAGTATTAATAATATCTAAAATTATTATTATTAATTTCAGATTTTATTATTATTTTAATATTTTTATAATAGTTTCAAACTTTTAAACATTTTACAACCCTTCATAAAATAAAATTTAAATTTTAAAACTATTTTCCACATTTATATATTAAAATTATAAACTAATTTTCAAAATTTTAATTTTTGACAATGTTTAAATTTCATTATTTTCAAAATTTAATTATATCATTAAAATATAATCATATCATTTAATATAACTTATTTTGTTTCATATCTACTCCTATATATAAATTATAAGATAGTTTATTGTGTAAGATTTATGTGAAACTTATTCTATAAGATACTTAAAAGTTATTTAGTTTTTTTTCTCTTTTTTTCCATTGGTTGATAGTTTGGGAGAGAAAATAACAAATCTGTAAAATTTGTCAACTTCTTTCATTTTATATATAGTATAGATTTGATATTTGACCCCATTTGTTTTGAGGTTATAATATATTATAATCCTACTTTATTTAAATAAAAAATATAATCATTAACCATATATTATAACCTATTAATATACACCTAAATTTCTACTATTACAATCATCCAATCATTACCATTACATCAACTAATAATATAATATTACATAATAATATTTTTTCCAACATTAATTTAACATCTACCGTATTAATCCTACCCTACAAAATCTCTAAACAAACACAGATTTTAACTATTTACCTTTATTTTAAAAACTCAGGATTTCAAAGTCAGATTTCCCCAATCCTATATAACACCAATCCAAACATCACTCTAGGTTTAATTAAAAAATCAATTTTGGCAAACGATTTATGATTAAATTACTCACTATTTACATAAAAATAACATGTATTTACTATCCACAACCCATTCTTTCCTAAACACATCTTAGTTTTAATATATTTCAATTTAAAAAAGAAAATCAATTCATGACTCATGAGTTAGTAAAATATCTATACTATATATTAAAATAAGAAAATTGGCAAAAATTACAAGAATAACAATTTCCTGTTTAAAAATGTCATGTCAATAGAAAAAATAGTAAATCTTACTTGATAAGTTATTTTTTAATAATAATTATAAGAAAAGATCAATCTAACTCTATAAGCTATTCTATAATCTATATAAATCAAAGAAATGAAGAGAGAGATATATTGATTTTTCAAATCTATGTAAAACTAAAAAATGGAGAAACAATAGTGATTTCTCAACAAAAGATAGATGTATAGAGAATGGAAAAAAAACAAGATATGCAAAGAAATGAAGGAAAAAACCGCAAATATATTTATTTTTCAAATCTTTATAAAACTCAAAAAAAAAAAAAAAACAAGATTTGCTACACATTCAAAGGTAGAAAAATTCTTCCAGATCTTATTGTTTGAAGAAAAAAGAAAAATAAAAAATCATAGATATAATGATTTTTCAAATCTATATACAAGGTTTGCTAAAAAAGTTCTTTCAAATCTTATTGTCTCATATCTTCATCTAAGGAGATCTCACCAATTTGTCTTTGTACTAAATACAAATTGAACAAATAATTTTGTGAAAGAGAAATGAAGAAATGACATAAGAAAACTATATATGATGATTGAAATATGAGAGTGAAATGTACAAATAAAAAATATAAAATGAAAGATTAATTATTATGATTGAAGGAAATATTATTGTATATAGATTAACAAATATAAATATAAAATCAACAAATAAAATAAAAATGTTTAAAATAAAATTAACAATTAAAATTATTAAAGGTTATGACAATTCGTGCAACGCACATGAGTAATATGAAAAATCATTTGTATATGGTACATGTTTTAAATTAAAATAATAAAAGATGTTATGAATAACCTATTAACTTCATTATATTATTATAATTTATAAATATTAACACAAAAAATAATAAACTGTGCATCGCGCGGGTGGACTGCTAGTGTGAAAATTATGTGAAAACACTAAAAATCAAACATCCTTGACAACACCGTTCAACACTAATTGACCGAACATATAGAAGTACGACGTCTTGTGGTCGAACATACTTCAATATGTTTGGCTCTATATGTTTGACCAATCAAAATCTAATAGAGATATCAAGAGTATCGATTTTTAGCGTGTCTTCACATAATTTTCACTTACTTTAGTAATTTGTGGAATGTTCCTCATTATGACATTTTATTCCTCAAGAATTTGGGAGGGTGAGAGTAAAAGAGGAAGAGAGATAGGGAGGGGAAAGAGTTTCAAAAACATTTTTTACTTTTTTTTTCTTCCTAATTAAGAATTAGGAGTAAAATTGGAGTTTATTTTTTCCAATTTTTTTAATTGAAATATATTAAAATTGGGGTTTGTTTAGGAAATGATGGAGTGTGATTCGTGTGGATAGTCCTACCATTTTTCTTATTATAATTATATTTAACATTATTATGTAATATACATTGCACTCGTGAGATGCACGAGATTAAATATAAAGATATTAGATAATATTTTCAATAAATGAAAAACGAACTAAACTTATATCTAAAGTCAATCGTTAGAATATAGTAAATTATACAATATAAGTTTGTCATCAAACAAAGGGAACTTATTCATTATAGTAAAGCATACAATATAAATGTATTATCAAATTAAATGATCAATTAAATATATTGAATCAACATGATATATAATTTGCTTAATTAACAAAAAGAAGTGGTATAATTGCACTATATTTACCTATTTTGAAAAACTTCAATATAAACAACATTGCTAGTCTTACTACTTTGTTCATGTTTCCTACAATAAATCAAAATTTTGAGTCTTGTATGATTGATGACCGTAGACACTGTCATGTGATCCCTAACCAGCGAAATAGTGACAACAACATTGCCATAAATTATGTTGTCGTAAATGAATTGTTTGTGAATTTTTTTAAAAAATAATAACTGCGATAAAATAATGTCGCAAAAACATGTGTTTTCTACAATATTTTGTTGTTCCTAATAAATTAATTGAGATAATGGCCCATTGTACCACAAAATATATAAGTGGACATCCTTTTTACCACATGATATAATTTATTTATCCTTTCTATCACTTTTGTACTTTAAAGTAAAAAAAAAGTCGCAGATGTGAAGTGACGCTTGTCTGGTTCTGTCAGTTTTACAAGACTTAGAATTGATGGCTGACTCACTAACATTATAATTTTTGTGTAAAAAATAATAATTCTTTTCAATTTTTTTACACGAAAATTGATCAATTTTTTTTGTATAACCCTATGAAACATAAAATTACACAAAAAATTATGTATGTCAGTGAGTGCGCCATTATTTTTAATTGAACATGGGATAGATGACCTTATAAATATATCATCGAATAGAATAAAATAGGGAATTTTTTTATTTTTACTATGACATTTTTTTTTTATAGAAAATAACCACTTTATATCAATTGCGATAGTTTTAGTGGCGAGGCCTAAATTTATTTCTACTTGAAATTTCAAACCAAAAGTGCTGTCTTTACTTCACAAAGTCTTAATTGTGCCCAGTGGGTCAATTGGATAGGCTGCATGAATTGATCTCCCTAAAAAGGACCCTACAAATATTGAAGTTGATTTGTTGAAATATCTTTTAGGGAATTTAATAGCCGACCTAATTCTATTCAACTTGTAGAGTGTGGAATTAATGCACTGCCCACTTTGTGTTTCTTGCAAGTGCATCTATCTTATATACATGATGAACCAACTTTACATTAGCTAGGTTTTTTCCTTTTTCAGATCATGGGTTTTGATGATCATCATTTCTAAAGTGTTTCATTTGTTTTTTATAGGAGCATTTCTTAAGATTTGAGTATCGATAAAGGGATTTTTTTCTTTTTTTTTTTTTTAAAGAAAAAATAAATAGAACAATGAAGTCATGTTGGAGGATTGATCTCTGTCAGCTGATGGCTTTAGTCCCACTTTTTCTTATGGCAGCTGCTTCAACAAACACAAATGATTGTAAGTTTGATCCTTCTTTTTCGACTTTCGACCTTACCAAATTACACGTGTTGTGCTGTTTGAATCGATTGATTTGAAATTTCAAGTGATTCTGAATGAATGAATTTGAAGTTCTTTGCATTTGAGAACTACTCATTTCAAATCTCTTGTTTTAGATTTGGTATGCATTAGTAGTGTGAAGAATTTCAAATCGATCCATCCATTACTTGATTATAAAGTTCATAAAGCATTTAAAAATTTTAGATTTATTTTATTATAGTCGTAAATTTTAAATCCCCAAATAGTCCTCAAATTTCTCGATCCAAAAACAACCTTAAGTTTCTATAATTAGTAGAGTCGTTAAAATCTGGTGCACTTATTATTAAGGTTTTCTTTTATCCTTTTTTATTTTTAGTAATTCCATGTACACTAGTTTATAAATTTGGCAAGAAGTTGTGTATATCTAGTTATCTACTATGGTTTGTTGAGGAATATATAGTAATACTGTGAATGTTAACCAATTTGCAAGCAAACGAGATTCTCTATTCCACGTTCGTGTTTCAATATAATCACCACATGCTAAGTGAAACATAAAATTGGAATAGAGGATCAATTCCATTTGCAAGAAAAAAACTATTAGGCAAAACAAATTAATTAACTATTTGGCAAAATTAATAAAAAAAAATTGATTTTCCCTTGAATCCAAAATTTCTTTTTATCTTCATATTCATCATGTTCCAGTTTTCTCTTTTTCGCGTCTTAAGAAATAATTTTCATTGCAGGGTAACTAACTTGGTAATATATATACTACTAAAGTAAAGTATTTCTTTAGTGTGTGTGATATGTAGCATGAATACAATTAATTGATTTCTAATTATCACAAGATTTTCATTCTTGGAGTACTAAGCCTTTTATTCTGAGCCTCAACTTCTAAAACAATCTAATAATATTTTCTGTATATATAATTAATAGACAATTACTAAGCATGTATATATATATATGAAACACAAAAATGGAAATTGACACTTTGTTATACAAATTAGTCCTAACAATGAAGTGATGGATCCATAATGCAGTTGTTGCTCTGAAGGCTCTGAAAGACGAGTGGGAAAACATACCACCAAATTGGAAAGGCGACGATCCTTGTGGTAGTAGTTGGGACGGAATTAGTTGTACTGATGATCGTATCGTTTCCATGTAAGTACATATTAATTAATTTACCACTTGATGATCAAATATATATACCTAAGTAACATTATTTTGTGCATGAATTAATTTAGCACATTAGCAAGCTTTGACTTAAGTGGACGACTATCATCAGATATCACTGCATTATCTGAGTTGCAAACTCTGTAAGTTTCCATATATTCCATCCAATTTAGTTTTACTGTTTTTGCTATATTTACCACTAATATTTTCCATTTTGTAAAGGGATTTATCGTATAACAAAGGTATGATCGGGCCGCTTCCTTTATCAATCGGAGATTTGAAGAACTTGTCAAGCTTGTAAGATCATATAGTACTACTATCATACGCTTAATTCTAGAAGTTTTAAGGCAGTTAACGTAGTTGTTGCTGTTGTTATTATATATATGTGATGTAGGATAGTTGTAGGTTGTGGATTTTCGGGTGAGATTCCAGCCTCAATAGGATCTCTACAAAAGTTGGTATACTTGTAAGCATTTCTTTTTGCTTTTCTATGATATAATATATCCTTCAATAACAACAGTATATGTCTTTTTTTCTCTAACATTTTTGTAAATGAATTAGGTCTCTGAATTCGAACAACTTCATTGGTTCGATACCAGCTTCGATTGGTTACTTGTCGAATCTTCGTTGGCTGGACATAGCTGAGAATAAGATCAGTGGGAGCATCCCTGTCTCCAAGGGAACAACACCTGGTCTTGATATGCTTCTCAACACAAAGCACTTGTATCTTTCTTCAATCTCACCTTTTGCTTTTATGCTTTTTTTTTTAGATTTAACTAATATCAAAAACCATCCTTAAGTACAGTTTTTTTTTTTTTTTTTTGTCTTTCACTTGACAACCTAAACTATTTTTTTTTCTCGATTGCACCCAAACTTCATGATGTTTTCGGGGCATTTTTTCGGCCGAAATCAAAATTTGATTTTTGCTCAAATAAAGTTTGAATCGAATGAAAATTAGAAAATTGATTTGGGGCTTTCATTTGATTCGAAATGTGGAATCATGTTTTGATGTAGGTTTCATGTATTTTTGTTAAATAATAGGGACATCAAATTCGATTTTGACTCAAAAAATGATCGAAAAATGGTCCTATTTATGTTACAAATTGGAAAAAATTCGTACATCTAATTCGCTTTTGTTATTAACCCTTTTTTTTTTAATAACTGAAAAGTATATTAATATTGTGCAGCCACTTTGGAAAGAATCAGCTATCTGGTGTAATACCACCTCAACTATTTAGCTCAAAGATGAAACTCATACATTTGTAAGTAGTATATTACTATAACAATGAAGAGAGATAAAGATGTAGAGAGAGAAGGGAATATTCCCTCTAATAGACTTTGTTTGAGCAGGCTTCTTGAAGACAACCAGCTAACTGGTAGCATTCCATCTTCACTGGGGCTTGTCCAGACACTGGAGGTCATGTAAGTAGCAACTCTTATTCTAGGGGTATAAATGAGAAAATACAACTTATAAGCTACTTCAAATCAATTCTACTCAAAGATAGTCGAGCCAGAGCTACTTGAATAGCTTTTGGTTGAGCACAAAATATAATTTTAAATTTTCCATTCTATAAGCATGTTTTTAGGAATTTACACTGTTTTTAAATATTATTCAGCAGTAAAAAAAATAAAAATTGACAGAGTTCAAATCAAGGTCGACTTTGATGGTATTCGGCTCGACTCGACTCATTTGCATCCTTAACTAATCTCATTTACAATATTTTGGTTGCAACAGACGGCTTGACAGAAACTCTTTAACTGGATCTGTTCCGACAATCCTCAACAACCTCACCACTGTTCAAGAATTGTAAGTGTAAACACGATTTAGTTGAGATTGGGACGAAATCGTGTTTCAAACTTCATGATATATAAATATAAGAGATAATTTTAATTTTGGTCCTGTATGTAAGACACTTTTTATTTTTTGACATTAATCAAGTATTCGTTTTCCAATATTGGACATTCATGTTTTTTTTTTTTTTTTTCAATTTTAGACCTTTTTGTCGGAATTTTCAAAATTGCTGACGTTGCCGCCGGAATATCTAACGTGGCATCCAAATTCCGACAGCCACGTCATTAATTTAGAAAATTTTGACCAAAAATGACTGGAATTGGAAAAATTTAAAGCATATAAAATCAAAATTGAAAAACAGATATAATTAATTGTCGAAAAATGGAAAATGTCTTACATACTGAACCAAATTGAAAATATTCCTAAATATGACATTGTGTTTTTTGTCAAATTAAAATGAATAAACATTAATTGCAGGTACTTGGCCAACAATAAGCTGATAGGACCATTGCCCAACCTAACTGGCATGTTTCGGCTCAATACTGTGTGAGTCCACTCACTATTTTAATTATTTATTTACTGAAACTAGTTTTATATATATATTGATTTGTGACATAAACTATGTATGTTAATAATGCAGGGATTTTAGCAATAATTCTTTTGATCAAACGGATGTTCCTCCATGGTTTTCATCTTTGGACTCTCTAACTTCATTGTAAGTATGTTTGTTTGCCTCTTTTTGTTTGTGTGCTTATTATGATCTCAAAGAGAGGATATTATGTTAGTAATTATTATTATTATGTTGTTTTAGCTATGTTTTTTTTCCCATAATAAGTATTATTATAGAATTTCAATAAATATTTGTTCATATTCTTTCAAAATTACTCACATTTACTACTCTAAGGTCTAAAATTAAACTATATATGAAAATGATCATTGAAAATTTACCTTGTAGTTAAATATTATAGATCAAACTTTTTATAAACGTCCTTCTTAATAATTGTGTGCAAATTTCTGGAACATCATCTATTTTTTTGGAGTGAGGGAGTATTGTTTCTAACTATTTGTTTTTTGACTTTTAAGTAAAGATTATCTCCATCATTCACAATTTCTAAGAAATCTGCTAATTTTCAACCCAACAATTGAATTTTTAGCTAACATTTAGGAATTAGATAAAATCTTCTTTTATAAATTAATTGACTTTCTTTCGGATTTTGAATTTTAAATTCTTTGATTAGTTAATTGTATATTAATTGCAAAAAAAAAATATATATATTTGTTAGTTTCTAACAAAACCTTTATAACATTTAAATGAGGGCAAAAACTTATGTGCAACTAGTGCACCAGTTGCACGGAAGACCTTTATGTTATAAATGTAGTACCTTTATGTACAAATATTCGTACCTTTTAAAATGAACATGCATAAATGTATTACATTTATAATATAAAGGTACTACCTTTATAACATAAAGGTCTGTGCAACTGGTGCACAGAAGTGTTACTCCTTAAATGAGATAGTATATATGGAATATATGATATAATGAATAATGAACTTGCAGGATAATGGAAAGTACACACATTCAAGGGCAACTTCCACCTTCCTTGTTCAGTCTTTCTCAGTTGCAAACTGTGTAAGTATTGTAATTGTACATTTATTCACTTTAATATACAAATTACGAAATATTTACTTAATTCTCCAACTATGTAAGTTTTGCACTTTACTTCTGAATGCCATCAACAACCAAATCTCCTTTTTTTTTTTTGTTTGGATGTAGCTGATGACATTAAAGGTTAAAGTGCAAAACTTGCATATAATTTGGGAGTTAAAATGGTAATTTTCATAATTTTTGTGACAAAGTGAAAAAAATTGGATAATCGGGTGCACAAATACAATTACTTGCCATATATCAACCTTTATACCTTTCCCCATAATGATCATAAAAAATGGTGGTGTTGTGTTTTTTGTTTAGTGTACTAAAGAAGAACAGAATAAATGGAACATTGAATATTGGGTCAAGCTATGGTGACCAACTACGCCTCATTGATCTCCAAAACAATTTCATTGAAGAATTTACTCAACGAGCAGATTACAATGTCAAACAAGTCATGTGAGTTTTTCTTCTCTTCTAACTCACTCTTCTTTACATTATTTCAAGTATGATTATTTTTTCAAATAAAAACATTTTCTTATTTGAGCTATCGTCATTGAACAATTTTCTGTATAAACAAATTTCAAATGTTCTATTTTACCAAATGAACTTTAAATTTGATGCATCTTACAATATTTGATAAATACTAACAATACATGTGTACTGAATCAAAGACTAGAATTTGTCCGATACTGTAAAATGCATCTAATTTAAAATTCAAACGACATTTGAATATTTATACAAAAAAAATGTTGTGATAATTCTGATGAGAAAATGTCTTTTACCCGTATTTTTATACCCTGTAACCTAAACCTTTTTCTCACGGTTATATCCCAAATCCACCGGTTTTCACTTTGCAACCTATTACCATTTTCTCATCACTTTTTTGGGTCAAAATCGAATTTGATATGCCCATGTTTTTAACCAAATTTCATAAAACATAAGCCAAAACTCTCTCGTCTGAAACCATAAAGTCTCAAATCAATTTTTTGATTTCCATTCAATTGAAGCTCAATCGGAGCAAATATCGAATGAAAATTTCGACTTTGACCGGAAAAATGATCAGAAAATGGTATTCAATTGCAAAGTGAAAAATCCATCGACTTAGTTTGCAATCGGAGCAAAAAAAAGGTTTAGTTTGCAACATACAAAAATGGTCATATTTCACATTGTTTTCTGTAGTTAACTCTAAATTCATCGATCGTTCCTCCTCTTTGATTCGTCTCAGACTCAAAGGAAACCCGATATGCGATGAAGGAGCAACAGCAGAGAATTACTGCACCATTTCAGAGCAATCAAATAACTCATACTCAACACCACCACAAAACTGCATTCCTTTAGCATGCACTTCACAAAAGATTTCGAGTCCTACGTGCAATTGTTCGTATCCATACTCAGGCAAGCTCATTTTTCGAGCACCTTCATTCTACAGCTTTGGAAACGAAAGCCTTTTTGACACTCTTAAACGGGCATTGATGGATTCATTCAAGAGTCACAGTCAACCAGTGGATTCAGTTTCATTGGGTGATCCAACCAAAACCATGGACAACTACCTCGTACTTGACCTCAACATGTTCCCTTCTGGCCAAGACTATTTCAATCGATCAGGGATTTCTGGAATCGGGTTTATGCTAAGCAATCAGACTTTTAAGCCACCACATGAATTTGGACCATTTTATTTCCATGGTGACAACTATCTCTACTTTGAAGGTAAGTTGATCTATATATGATTATATGGTGCATGAACTGAAGTTTGTGAAAAAAGTTCTTTTATATTTCTTTTATTGACCTTTTTTTTAACAACTTAAAGTTCGTTCATTTCTAGCCAAGTTTGAAAGTTTTTTTCAGGAAAGAATTATATTGTGACATGGATTTGGAATATGGTTGTTTAGGATTGAAAGCAGGGTCAAAAAAGTCATCTTCAAATAGTGGTTTGATAATTGGAGGAGCAGTTGGTGGATGTATTCTGCTTCTGTTATTAGTGGTTGCTGGAGTTTATGCATTCCGTCAAAGAAGAATTGCTCGAAGTGCTTCTAAAAGGAGGGATCCTTTTGGATCATGGGACCCGAATTCAGGGAGTGGTGGAGTTCCAGAGTTAAAAGGAGCAAGATGTTTTTCGTTTGAAGATATGAAGAAGTACACAAATAACTTCTCGGAACTGAATTACATTGGAAGTGGTGGTTATGGAAAGGTGTATAGAGGGACTCTTCCAAATGGACAGTTGGTTGCAGTCAAAAGAGCTCAAAAAGGCTCTACGCAGGGTGCTTTGGAGTTCAAAACGGAGATCGAGCTTCTCTCAAGAGTTCATCACAAAAACGTCGTCGCTTTGGTTGGCTTCTGTTTCGATGAGGGTGAACAAATGTTGATCTACGAGTACATTGTCAATGGCACCTTGAAGGATAGTCTGACAGGGAAAACGGGGATCAGATTGGATTGGATGAGAAGACTAAGAATAGCAGTGGGAGCTGCGAGAGGCGTGCATTATCTGCACGAGCTCGCAAATCCTGCCATCATACATAGGGATATCAAATCCAACAATGTTTTGTTGGATGAACGTCTCAACGCTAAAGTAGCCGATTTTGGTCTCTCCAAGTCTATGGGTACTGCAACAGCTGATCAGACTCATGTCACCACTCAAGTAAAAGGCACTATGGTTAGTATATACTCTCTAATCATATTAAATCCTTTGTTCAAAACTTAACTACATTGCAAATGAATCAGGGATACTTGGATCCCGAGTATTACATGACAAACCAGCTGACTGAGAAGAGCGACGTCTATAGCTTTGGAGTGTTGCTATTCGAGATTTTAACTTCACGAACTCCAATAGTGAAAGGGAAATACATTGTTAGGGAAGTCAAGGAAGGGATTGATAAGAGCAAGAATTTGTACAACCTTGACTCGATTTTGGACCCGATCGTTGCTTCAAATACAGCGCCAGGGAGTGTCGAGAGGCTCGTTGAGGTGGCGTTGAGGTGCGTAGAAGAAATGGGGAAGAATAGGCCGACGATGAGTGAGGTGGTGAAAGAGATAGAGAAGATAATGGAAATGGTGGGGCTGAATCCTAATGCAGAATCAGCATCAACTTCAGACACTTATGAAGGTGTCAGCAAAGGCTCTGCCAATCCTTATAGTAATGAAAGTATTTTTACCAATAGTGGGGCTTTTTCTCCTGCAAAGCTTGAACCTAATTAGGGTTAATTGATTTGTGTTGGAGTTATGAACATATGTGTGTATGTATGTGTTTGTGTTTCTTTTTTTCTAGATTTGCTGCCAATTTGCACATCATTGGGATCCAAAATAGGTTGTTCATGTGAATGGGAGACAGTTGTACAATTGTTTTGAGATTAATTAGAGTGGTGATTTTCTTCTTTAAAAGATGAGTTGATTTCCAATACACTTTGTATGAATTTAAATCCATGCAATTGGGTCAATCCGACCCGTATCCGCAAGCTTCTGATTCTTTTTTTTTTTTTTTTTATGTGTTACATTTATGTTATATTTATGTCGCATTTATGCACAAATATCCTTAACTTTATATACTGTAATTTAGGAAAAAAAATAAAAAATTTGGAAGAACAGAATCCTAAGGAAGTAACGGCTTACTGCAGTATCTCAGAAGATGTATTAGTAAGCACTTCCTGTAACTTATTCTTTTATTCTTTCAAAGTTGTTTTTCTAGAGCCAGGAAGCTATGTAGTTTTTGATGATAGCTCACCTGTACTTTATTTGTACAAAATTCGTGTATCTATGTACATCTATATATGCTGCATTTGTAAAGGTTTTGTCATCATAAAAAATGGGGAAATTGTTGGGATATTTTTGTATAGATTTTGATGAGACAAAGTATTTATGTATAGAGATTTGGAGTACCCTATTTTTTCATAATGTTTATGTGGAAATTTAGTTTTTGTTAAGTTTCTGTTTTGAGTTGAAGTTTGAAGATATGTGGAAATCAGAAAAATGGAAGTTTCTGATAGTAGCAGGATTTTGGAAAGGAGCGCTATCGGATACTGTTGTTCAGTAAGCAATGAATCAGCAAGCAGCAAACAGTAAGCAGTAAGGAGGATTGGGAAGCTTTCTGATGGACAAGAACAAAAAGCAATGCAGAACAGTAAACAGCTGCAGATCAGTAAGTAGATTCAGAACAGAAAGCAGTTACAGAACAGGAAGTAGTTAACGCATCCTGATCAGGGAGCAGGAAGACAATGCTCTTAATTGCAGTATGAGGAAGATTAATGCATATGAGGATTGAGCCTTATCAAAGTAGCCGGTAGATGGAAGTTAGCAATAGACCTATGACGCGCTGCCATCTGGATAGAAAACCTGCAAATGGCCTGTTGCCTAGGAGTGGCGTCATTAATGCCTGCAGAGAAGGATATACACCTTTCTCTAGTTTTCTAGATACATTTAATGTGAAGATCAAATGAGATTAAAGATTTCAAATTCAAGATGGAGTGTGTCTCTCTTCAATGGACACATTTTCCTACAAGTATATAAGAATGTAGAGTTGACTGGAGAAAACTATTGAAACTATTATCTCTCAATCTCTCTTAAGCAAACACAAGTTTTCTTTCAAGTTTCAGTCACTCAACCTTACTGAAGCAACCAAGCCGAGGATTTCCAGAACTTCAAAGATCTTAATACTGTCTTCGAAGCACCAGTTGAAGAACCATATACTTTTAACCATTTGTGTTGTGTGCTAGGTTGTTTTATTGGTGTCCTCAGTGGGAAGAATTTAGATCCTCACTGAGTGGTTATCTTAAGTGTTTTAAGGCTTTTAACTTTGTGTGAGTTTGTAGACTTTGTGTGGGATTAGCCTAGGAATCTTTCTGATTCTAGTAGGTGATAACTTGTTAGGAGTTGGTTTGTAAAGTTGAGACTTCTAAAGCGAACCTTTCTAATTGAAGTTCCTCCTTAGTGAAGAGAAAGAGAGGATGTAGAAGGATTACACCACATTCGAACCTCTATAAACCCTTGTGTGTTTATTGTTTTATATTTATTTGCTACATTCTATATCTATCTTGCTCATACTGCATAATCAAACCTTGAGAAAAGCATTCTTTGAAAAGAAAATGTTTTTACAAAAGAAACTCTATTTAAGTATTTCCGCTGCATACTGTAATTTCTGAAATAGTAAGCTGAAATAGCATTCTGCCAGCTTACTGATTTGGCGAAGTTGCTGTATTTTGTTCTAGAATTCAGTAACTGCTTTACAGAAGATTTAAAAATTAAAAATTTGATAGAAGTTCATTCACCCCCTCTGAACCTCTAACCACTTGGGATCAACACTTTGTGTAATATAAAAAGGTGTGAGTAATATCACATAAAAGTATTTTAATAAAAAATGCATTGAAATTTTTTTTTTTTTTTGCATGATTGGGAAACAAAGTAGGTTGTGCATGTGAATGGGAGAGACATTTAGTACAAATGTTTTGAGTTTAATCAGAGTGGTGATTTTCTTCTTTAAAAACTAGTATTTCTCCGGTGCATAGCACAAGTTGTTGTGTTTGTTAGATTTTAATTATTTTATCGAAAACTTGTTAATAAATAATCTAAAATTTATATTTAAATTTATTTATTTTATTAGATTTCTTGTTTCTTATTTTTTATTTTTTTTCTTATCTTATTTCATATATATATATATATATATATATATATATATATAAAATTTATGTATAATTTTTACCTAGAGCACATATTTTTAACTTCAATATTTTAGTATACTACTATATTTAGTGGAAATTATAGCAAATGAAAACTCAAATGCACAAAAAATTAATTATTTTCGTTTTGATATTTTGCTTTTATATATCAATGTAAATAAAAAAATCATAAAAATGATATGATATGAGCAAATTTTAAATGAAGAAGTTTTAATTTGAAATTATGATTTGTTAAAAAATATATGATCACCTTCACCTTTCAAAATTACAAATATGAAAGATTAAAAGTGACAATAAATTAATATAAATTTCACTTTACATGCAATTTACAAACATGGGTGTTGATTTATTACATCATGGCCAGCAATTACCTCATGCATAAAAAAATAAAACTTAAATCTTATTTTAGAGTTAAAAAAATCATATCAGTTTTTTAAACTCCATATAGTAAGACATTTCTAAAAAATAAAGTTGGGTATGCACTTGCTACTTAACCAAGAAGATCCGTCATTTTATGCATACCCAACTTTTTTTTTTTTTTTTTAAATGAATGTTTTACTAAATGGAGCTGGAAAAAAAAAAAGTCGAGTAAGCACTTACTACTTAACCATGAAGATCGGTCATTTTATGCATACCTAACTTTTTTTTTATTTTAAAATAAATGTCTTACTAAATGGAGTTAAAAAAATGGTATGATTTTTTGAACTCTAAAATTTACATATGATCTTTATGTTGTGTTTATATTTTAAAATTTGTTGTCATTTTGATTTCTATAATTTTTTATTTTATTTAATATATCCATTTTATAGTCGTGTTGAACCAATTTAAAAATGTTGGATCCACCATTAATAATTACAAGTGTAGAAAGAGCTCTTTCAACAATGACTTATATGAAGAACAAATTGTGAAATAATATTGGACATCAATTTTTTAATAATTGCTTAGTTAATTATATTGAGAGAGAGGTGTTTTTAAAAATGAGAAATGATGACATTTTGAACCTATTTCAAAGTATGAGAACTCGTCAAGAACAAGTGTAATTTTTCTTTAAATTAATAATTTGTTTGTTTGTACATAATTCTTATTGAAGTTCTAGAATGTCTATATTTTGTTTATGCTACTCCTTTTTTAGGACTAGTTCTCCATTTTGAATAGTATGATTAGTGGTGCCCGGTTTAACCGAACCGTCGGTTTCGGTTCCGAACCGGTGGTTTGGAAAACCGAGGGAGGTCTAACCGGAATCGAACCGGGATATGTTCGGTTCCGGTTCCGGTTTGTAACCGGCTGTGGAACCACCGATTTCGGTTTGAACCGGCCGGTTTTCTGGTTTTTTTTTTTATTGTTTAACTCAATTTTTTTCAATCATACAATATGACAATATAAAACAATGTATCTATGTTAAAAAATAAACAACTTTGTATAAATATCCAAAAATTTACAACTTACACAGTACAAACATCAAACTTCTAAGTTTGAATTTAAAAAAAATTACAACTTACAAACAATTTTAAAAAAATTACAACTTACAAATTACAAATTGAAAGAGGAAAAAAAAATGAAAGAGCTTGAGTTTCATCCTAAGTTTGAAAGTGAATATCAAACTTAGAATGAAATTGTCTACGTATCCCTAAATTGAATTAGAGAATCAAAGCTCACGTAGTTATTACTTCTCTTAATTGTAATGAGTAAAGAATGTTGTGTGGTAGATGATGTATCTCAAAGAAAGGATGACATAATAAGACGTGCATCTAAGACACATCTTATTATCTCCTTCTTTCTTTGAGACACACCATCTACTAGACAGCATTCTTTGCTCATTACAATTAAGTGAGGGAAAAAAAATGAAAGAGCTTGAGTTTCATCCTAAGTTTGAAAGTGAATATCAAACTTAGAATGAAATTGCCTACGTATCCCTAAATTGAATTAGGGAATCAAAGCTCACGTAGTTCTCTTACCTCGCTTACCCTTCAAAGTTGGTCCCGGTGGAGGAGGATGTGTTGGAATCGTAGTCATACTCATCGGGGCCATCATCATCTAAGACCGACAAATCTAGATGTTGTTGACATTTCTTGGCTCGAACCCAATCTTCAAGTAGAGTAATGTTTTGAACATTATCTACGGTCAATCTTGCCCTTTTTGGATTCAACTTATGTCGTCCTTTGGAGAAGGCGTACTCGATGGAGACGTTGGAGGCGGGACTTGCAAAGATCTCCCTTGCAATACTACTTAAAATAGGATAAGTGGTAGTCTTTTTTTACCACCACTTCAAAAGATCCATAGAGTTTTCAAAAGAAATAAATTCAAATGGGGGAGGGGGTATTTATAGAAAAATCTGGAAAAAAAAAAGAAAAACAAAATTACAGCCGGTTCGAACCGTCGATTTATAACGGTCATAAAATCTCGACCGTTGATCTGCAACGGTCGAGCGATCCTGGCCCTCCACGTGTCCCTTTTCAAATTAAAAAAAATTACGCGCAAACCGGCAGTTTCGAACCGCCGGTTCCAGCCACAACGGCTAGTTTTCGCCGGACTCCGGCGACAACGGCTTCTTTTCGTCGGAGCTCCGGCGGACAAGTGTCGATTCCTCAATTTAAAAAAAATAAAATAAAAATACCTGAAACCGGTGGTTTCCGGTTTCTAATAATCCTAACCGAAACCGAACCGATTGAAATCGGTTCACGGTTTCGGTTTGTAACCGGAACCGGGTCAACGGTTCGGGGAACCGTTGACCGCCGGTTTCGAACTGGCCGGTTCCGGTTTTTCCGAACCGTTGGGCACCACTAAGTATAATATTATTTTTTTAGTATTTCATATAATTGTATATACCATGTTTATAATTTATAGATCTGCCATTGCTTGCATAACCACTAACCATGTAGATCTGCCACTGCATGTAATACTTTTGTTTCCATAACTTCAAATGATCGATGATTAATTTGAGAAATTGTAATTTGATAAATAATATTTTTATTCTCATAATGTAATAATTTATATATATAATGTAATATTTCTTTTAAAGTATCACATATATAATACAAATAAAAGTAAGGTTAATTATATAAAAAAAACACCAACTTAGGATCTAATTTCAATTGCAATATGAACTTTTTACCATAACATTGTAAACGTCCAATCTAACGCTTATTTCAATTTAACAGATGTTTGGGCTAGTTTTTCGAACTCCAATTTGAGAGGGGGTTGATTTTCAGCGGAAGGGATGGCGGCAAAAGGGGGAGGGGGAAGACACCAGTAAGATGGGAAGGGCAAAGGCGGTAGCAGCAAGAGGGGGAGGGCGGCGGCCGACGAGATGGGGAGGGAAATGACAGTGAGAGAGGATGGAGAAGATGACATGTTTCCTTTTCTTTTCTTTTCTTTTAATTTTCTTTTTTTTATTTTTATGTTTCTTTTGGTTATTAAAAGGACACTGATAAGTTCAAGGATTACGATTTTTTTTTAAAATGTACATGAAATTACACATCACAACATTGAACTTAAATATTTTGGGCTCCACATTAGTTATTTGGGCTAGAAAACGTCAAATATGTCTCAAATTGAAACTTGTATAAATTAGATATTTATGGTGTCATGATCAAAAGTTCATATTACAATTGAAACATGATCCTAAGTTTAGGTTTTTTATATAATTAACTCATAAAAGTATTATATAATATTTCATGTGTATCATTTAATATTTTTGGGTCAATAATATTGACCAGCATTGAGTTATTCTTAAATACGTTGTTATTTGCTCGGATTAGGTTGGCCCATTCATGTAAACAAATCCGGTAGATGATCTCATACAAGACTTATTCTCAATTATCGATCGAATTCTTCATCCTAAGTTTTAATTAAAAGGGAAAGTTTGTTATAAATCTGTTAATATAAATTTAAGTTTAAATTAATTTAGACTTTCCGGAGAGTATTTTTGTTTGGCACATTAAAAGTATTAATTCAAAAGGTGGATTGGGCCTAGTCCGTAAATTCAGTGAACAATCATCCTGGGCCTTAGTATTGAATTGCGTTGATCGATCTTGTAATGGGCTTTGTTAATAATTATAAACATTATTTTCCTATAAAAGATTTTGACAAATCCAAGGTTGGCAAAATAGTTTGAGACTTGCACTCATATAAGCAAACTCAAAAATACTCTTTTTTTTTTTTTTTTTTGTTTTCCTATAACAATCCCTTTTAAAGTCATTCCAACCAAAAAAAATCCTTTGTTTAAACCATAAAATAATTCATTAAAACTTCCTAAATAAGGCTCTATTTATATACACAGATTTGAAATACAAAATTTGAAATAAATAAATTTAAAATCAACTTAAATTGGAGTGGATTCTAAATTCACTCATATTGTTCAAAAATTAGTTCAAAATAAAAGCTATGAGTTTCAAATAATTCATAATATATATATATATATATATATATATATATAACTATGACATTGTATTAATAAATTAATACATACTACTTATAGAAATATTTTACATAATAAAAATAATATTATTTAAATATGTGAATAATGTTAATCTTAATATATCAAAATCATTTTGCTGTATTTCATTAATATTAGTGATTATTTATATTATTACATAAATATATATCTAAGACTAAGTTCATTTATTATATATATTGAAAAAATATTCAAAATTTCATTATATACCTACCATATAGTTTAATATTAAAGATGTGTGCACTTCTAAATATAATAATCTCTATCTACTATATTGAATTATATATATATATATATATATATATATATATATATATATTATGTCTATCATATTAGTTTTGAATAATTAATTTTGAGAATAGTTAGCAGTATTTCATTTTAAATCACGAGTCAATGAATTTTGTTAAAAAATGTTTATTTTTATAGCTATGAATTTTGTTAATTAATATTTGCACACAATACAAATTATGTTCGGATAATATATTTATTGCATAAAATTTACTAAAATATGTAATCACATTGTAAAATCTTAACAAATAGAAATAAAAAGACATTGATTTTGGGACTTAATGTTTCTTTGGTGTATACTTGAAGTTGCTACTCAGTTCTGCATTAACATGAATGCAGGTGCATATAAGTTGCAATATTTTGGTGCATGGAAACAAATTAAATGAAGTTGGTCTTATTTAGTTATTTTCTTCTTGATTGATAATATGATGTTATATATATATATATATATATATATATATATATATATATATGACAGTTGTTGCTACATGTGTGTGTGAATATATTAATCAATTCTTATAGATTGGTTTGAGCATTGGAAGAACTATGCTAGGAAAGCTTAATGCCCTTCTCAATAATTAGGATCGGTCCTGACATTTTTGGAGTCCATGATGAAAAAGAGAAAACGGGCCTCGTGGAGAAAAAGTAAATATTTTTACATAAATGATAAATATAACTTAAAAATTGAAAAAAAAAAAAAAATTTCATTCCAAAAATTGTGTACATGGATCAAGTTTCAATATGCTTTTTTGTCAGTTTTAAACTTTCAAACAAATATCAACTTTCAACAACCCAATTATTACAAAGTTTAAACTTGAGATCCTCCACTTCTTTTCCAATAGTTTGGATTCGTGTCATAATTATATAATGGGCTCTGGTTTATAAAAAAAAAAAGGAACTGAAATTGTGAGATGTAATCATAAAATTATAGAAGAGTTTGCAATGTGTTGTATCTATTACTTAATAAAATGTAGTAGTGCTCTTTATTAATTTCGTTTTTACCATTACAAGCTAAGCTAGGCATAATTTTAACGCAAAAACTCACGTGCATCCGTCGCTACGTCGTATCGTGTGATGGGACCGCACACGGTTGTGCCCCGGGGCATAATCGACCGTACGCGGCAACAATGTACAAATATGTCATTTTCAACTCTAAGTATGTGATTTTTAATTCTAAGTATGTGATTTTTTTTCTCGTGTTGTGGGGAACGATCCAACCGCGTGACATGTGTAGCGCATGATATTGGGCACGATCGATAGTGCGCGTCACAAGTATATGATTTTTACCTCTAAGTATGTCTTTTAGGGCTATAAGTATGTGTTTTTTTTTTTGTTTTGGCGCACGGTCGACCGTGCCCCAAGACGCGACTGTACACGGTCCTGTCGCATGGTGCAACGGTTGCACACGAGATTGACTCTAATTTCAGTTTAAAAAGGTTAATCAATAAATTATCTATTAATTTGATTGCCCATGTACATGGCCGAAATTTTGATAATTTAGAACAAAAATATTTGATTATGACACTTTTAGTTATTTAATTATAAATGAGCCTATTTTAGTTTCAAAATATATAAAAATTAGGCCACAAATAATATATTATGAATTATATATTATATTGGACCAAATACAAAAATATTTTAACTATCTAATACTATATATCTAACTAACTATATATATATATATATATTTGGGGTCTTAAACTGTCAATTTTCTCACCCTATCTCAAGATCCGCCTATCAATAATATGTAATTGAAGATTTTAAGGAAAAAAATAATAATAAAGCATGGGTGCAAGGTCAAAACCAAGGTAAATTTATTAGAACAAATTTTAAACATGTTTTAAAAATAATCATATATATATATAAGTACTCTCCCCTTTAAAATAAATAAATAAACTACTCACTTTTTTATGATAGGTTAGCTAAATAATCAAGGGTCTATAGACGCTAGACATTGATCCTTGAGTCTATGGAGAATTAATACAATTCATAACAAATAGGCGTGAGTTCGTCAATTAGTTATAAGTTACTTATTTGTATTTTTACTCTTTTTGATTTTTCAAAATTCTTGACTCACAAGGTCGGAAAAAGTTCTTGACTCAAAAAGTCTTGGTTTTCTTGGAGGGTTTTTATTAAAACAACTCTGGAACCCTTGACACACTCCATATACGATTTGATAACTATTCAGAAGTTGAATATTTTGATAAAAATTCAGTTAATTGATTGAAACACCTTTTATTTATTTTTTCTAAGTTGAATTACAATCATTAAGGATGTACTAATAATTTTTAAAGTTCATCATTTTGAAAAAAAAAAAAATCTTAAAACCTAGATATTGTGTGGGTTGAAGATTGGACACAATAATTCAATATGATTGCTCCAACATTAATTTGCACATCACAATATATATCTCAACTTCAACAAGAAAACCTCTCGACTTCAACAAAACCAACCCTAAAGGAAAATGATAAAATAAAAGGACATAGTAATAGTATTGTATGTTACAATAATGTGCAATAACATATATAGTTGGATTCACATAAAATATATATATCATTTAATAAAAATAAAAAGGGGCCTCAAAATAAAATAAAAGGAGTCACGAGAGGCTGGGCCACTCACCCGTGGCGGCAAAGGTATAGTGTCACATTCCAAGTATATAATTCTCAAGATTTTATTTATGTTTTTACAATATTTATAAATTATTTGTACACATGCATGTATGATTGTTGAAAGTTTGTAGGTAATAAAGAAGCAATAAATAAGAGGTTCTGACAGTCAAAGAAATAAGTTAGTCAGAGAGTCAACACGCTAGCATCATTAATTCATTATTATTATTAAAACGTGGGGACATTCTGATTTCAGACAATGCAATAACCCCATAACGGTGATCTTGGTTTCCTTTGCCCCACCCCCTTTCTTCTAACCCTACTTTTGTTTTTTATTAAGATAGTCTACTCTTTTTTATCTTCCCAAATTATAATCATTTTTTTATTAGCTGGTAGGATTTCTCTAAATATCCTTAATTAATATTAGTTGGAATAATCAATTTCTAAGTATCGATGATTTTTTTTTTTTTTTTTGGTTATCAATGTGTATAAATTATAAGAATATAATAGGAAGTTGACTCATAATTTTTTTTTCTTAATCTGTGTAAAATGTGGAGTGTGTCTATCTTTGTGGGACAGAACGAGTATTTGGTAGAGAAATTCATGCTATCCATGAGACACATCCTAAAATATATAAAATGTGTCATATAATTGATACCGTCTTTTAAAGTAAATTAGAAAAGAAAAATATTTTTTGAATTGGTTCATATGTCGCACAACAGATTGTATATGCCTTGTATTTGTAAGACGGGCTTATTCGACTTTGTTTTACAAAGTTAATTTCAATATAAGATGGCATAAAAGTAACAAAATTAATTAGTTTTATATAAAGATCTGACGTTACATTTTTGGGTTAATTGCTGCAAAAAGTATGAACTTTCTAAAAATTGCAATTTTAACTATTTTTTCGGTTATTAGTAAATATAACATGACTTCAATGTCTCTCGCATTCGTAATCGACAAATTTCAAGCATGTTTTCCTTGGAAAAAGAAGGGATTTTGAATTTTTCTATTAGATGTTGATCAAGTATTTAGAGGTATGTCGGTTGTGTTTAGTGCACCGAGGAAAAGATTTTTGTAAGGAAGATATACTTGAAATTTGCTTGCTGAAGTCATGTTTTATTTACTAATAACTAAAAAAATTAATTAAAATTACAACTTTACAAGATTCATGATTTGTATAGCAATAAAAGATTTTATATTATATAAATTACTACTTATTAGAATAGTTTAGGCAAGTAGAAATCTATTCATAAGATGAGTAGGCATTGTATGGTGCTCATTGTCATTGGACAACGTTCCTAAAAATGCAACGGCCGACATTTTAGAGATTGTAGCTCCTCAAACCTAAAAACAACTTGGATAATTTGAAGAAATAGAAAATAGCATATATGTTGGGACATGAATTCATATGGAATTAATGAATCATGTTAAAAAATAATGATACCCTAGTAACCCTATATGTCTATTGTTGTTGATGTGTAAAGATTTCATCATTTTAAATATTATAATTTAAGATTAATAATTAATTATGTAGGATTTATGATGTATACTCAATAAGTAATGTAACATATCTCTCATGTTAAATGAAATAATGATGTACAACTAATCATCTTACATGTCTATAAACAAATTTGTAAGTTTTCCACCAAGTGAGATCAAAAAGTATAAATTAATCATTCATGAAACTGTAGAACTAGTACTCATTTTAAACAGTTGCATGCATTAATGTGATATTCAAATGCATGAGTTCTATTTACTAAGTATGATGATCTTCAAGAATATTGTTATGTATAAAAAACAATTACAATCTGTTGTAACACAGTTTCGATACTAAATCATGGCTGTACATCTCTCATACACCATGATAGTCATTTCAACCATGGCCAATTAGTGTATCATTTTCTCACTCACACAAATTCATTGAGAAGTTAAATAAACTACAAAAATCTAGTTCAATTAGCATTAAATATTAAACAATTGATCTAAATGGAGTTAAAAGTTAAAGCTTGATTAGTGTTACACTATGGTTTAGAGTCATTATTATATATATTGCAGCCGTTAAGGAAATATTATATCATTAATGCAAATATTTGTGCATTAAAGAAACAGAAAAGTGGTGTCAATTTGTTCTTTATTTTATCCATTATTTAATAATTAAACGATGTATATACGATGAATAATTTGTGGGCATGTCCCTGAAACATAGCTGGATGTCATTAAACTTCAAACGAGATATTCAGAAAATATCTCGTCATGATATTAAATCATGTAACTGTTTTATTCAAAATGAAAAAGAAAAGGGTCTAAAAAATCTTGACTGAAGACTATAATAATGAGGAAATTGATTGTACTATCATAATTAAATGAAAGGTGTGGAATATGCAATAAATCAAAACGGTGGGTGTTGGTAGTGTTGTTAAATAAGGTTGGTCGATGTCACATTCCCTTGTCGACTTCCTCAAACATATATCTTTTGTCTTCATCATTATATAGATTAAATTGCAGATTTAGTTCCATAGGTTACATGGTTATATTATTTTGGTCATAGTGTTGGATATTAAAATTTATACTACTTCATTTGTTTCAAAATAAGTGTCCTTCAAATTTTTTTGTTATAGATTGAAAAACTTAAAAATTGGATAAATATGTCCTTAACTAATTAATTAAGGAATTTAGGATTCGGAATTGGAAAGAGAATCGAATAAATTTCATAAAAAGTAACATATTAAATCTCTAAATTTTAGCTAAGAAATATTAATATAGATAATTTGGGAATATAATTGTATAAAAGTCTAAAACAACATTTATTTTGAAATAAAATTTAAACTCCAAAACGACACTTATTTTGGAACAAAGAGAGTATAATAAAATTTAAATATTTGACCCCACCGTCACAAAATCAGTACATGTTTGTTAGGAGACTCATGAGTCAGAATTTGAGATTTCAAAATTTCAAATCTTTATTTGTTAAGAGATTTAATGAATGATTAATAAGTCCAATCAAATGCTACTCTATTTTGAGAAAAAAAAAACATCGTAATTAACTCTACACTATAACTTATTAATAAAATTCCAATTCACACCTAAATTTTAACTATTACAATCATCTAATCATTATTATTACATCAATAAATAATATAATATTACACTTACTAATTTTTTTCGGCATTGATTTGACATCTACAGTAATAATCCTGTCCTATAAAGTCTCATAATAAACATAGATTTTTAACTATTCACCTTTATTTAAAAATCACAGGATTTAAAAATCGAATTTCTCCAATTCTACAATCTCAAAACAAACATGCTTATAAATTTGGTGCATTTTTTGTTTCCAACGTAAACTTATACTTGATTTTTTTTAGGGAATTTGAATACGTTTTTATAAAATTAGTTAAAAGTTATTGTAATTTTGAGCCCAAACTTCTCAATTTTTAATTTTCGGAGGAAATTTGAGCATTCCTTTCATAATTTTGGTGGGAATTTGGAATTTTGTTTTGTTTAAAAAATTTCAGGGTTGTCATGAAATAATATTGGGGAACTCATGTGATACGTTTGTAGTGGTGGTGACTTTGGAATTCAAGAAAAATAAAATTAAACAATTAAAAATTCACCAAATAATTTTAAAACTATAAAAAACTATTAAACAAAACCTAAAATTCTTTAAAAATTCACTAAAAACTAAATTTGAATTTAATTTTTTTTTTCAAATATCAAATATAATTTGAATTGATATATAAATAAAATATGAAAAGGTATAATTTTTTCGTTGTTCTTATTTTAAAGTATTTTTTATATGTATCTTATTTTATATAAATTATTTTTTTTAATGTTATTTATTTTTTAAATTATTAATTCTTATTTTTTTGATAGTGTTAGTCATAACTTTTAGTTATGTTAATCATACCTTTTGTAAAGCTAGCTGTACCTTAGCATTTTTTTAGACAAATACATTAACCTTTTATTCTTTTTAGTTATAACAGTCATAACTTTTACTTATGTTAGATATACATTTTAATTATATTAGTTGTACCTTTATATATTACATAAATGTATGATATGTTGATATAAAGGTATAAGTAATATCACATAAAAGTATGAGTATCATCACATAAAAGTAAACATGTACAAATTATGGTGAAAATAGGGTTTTTTAGAGTTAAAAATATCAAATGGAGTTATGATATATGTACATAAAGGTATGACTAATATATTACTAATATAATATAAATGTATGACTAACATAACATAGAGGTCAGAGTAAAAAAAAAAAACAAAATGTAAAAGTGTGCGGATCAGGATCAACTCACACCCAAACACGACCCAAGTGCAAATGTGCATTAGGTGTACATGAGTGCTACTCTTCTTACAAAATAAAGTTCAAAATTTCTTGAGATACAAAAGTTTAGATAAAAGAAAGTATAATCAAAATATATTATTCATTAAAACTTAAATCTTTTCAATTCACATTAAAATTTTGTTAGTAGTTTAACAGGGTGTTGGATAATGATATATATATATATATATATATATATATATATATATATTGATGTAACATATGCAACTTATACTAGCATGAATAGTTATTGTGGACTTGTGTAAAACACAAACTCTGTAATTAATTATTCTATACGACGTCGTAGATTTCATTTTTCTCTCAAAAAAGAAAAGGAAAAATTCCTGAAATAGCCTCATTTAATACTGCAAAACTAGTTGCTGAATTTCAATCACATACATTTAATAGGAGATCCATTACACCTCTTCAATCAAGTCAAAATTAAGGAACTTATTCTCATATTAAAATATTGTAATGGCCACTTGAGATTAATGGTTGGAAATTTTGTCCTTTGATAATAGAGTTTGGTTTTCTTTTGACCAAATTTTACGTGGCCATACTTATTAGAGTTGCACTCACATAAGGGATTCTATCAAGAATCCAATACTTGATCCATAAAACGAGTGTATGGAGAATTTTCTTTTCTGATTTAATTAAATAAATAGATAATCAAATTTGAGGATTTTTGTTCTTCATGTCAAACGATTTTGAAGCATCCAAACTGTATACGGTATTCACTCAATCCCTTCGTACCAAAATAAATGTCGTTTAAAATTTTACTTATAAATTTATAATTACTCATTTTTAAGAAAGACAAATTGCAAATAATCACTTTATATATCTCAGTTAATTTGAGAGAGTTAAATGAGAACATGATTTTTGGCAGTACAATGACACTTAATTTCGGATTATTTTGTGTGGCTAATACGACACTTAGTATATTAAATTAAATTAGGTTAATTGTAAGAATATGCTCAACTTTCATCACGTTTTTGTAATTTAATCGTGTCTTTTAAAAATTACAGTTTAATACATGATTATTATTTTTTGCAATTTGATATTTAAGGTAATTTTATGAATGTTTTGATCGGGTAACTTTTGAAACTTGATGCATATTCCCATGGTCGTTGCCATGTCATTAAATTGTCAAACTCTACTATTCATAGGAAGAGACTTGATCTCATATATATATATATGTCCATTGTGTCATAGTGTTAAGCTTCAGGAGTTATTGTCCTGTTGAGACACGCTAATTTAATTCTCCTTCTTATCCACAACTAATTAGCAGTGACATTGTTTGTGTCATTTCAAAAATATTAGTTTTTTTGAGATCATTTTACGAATTCATGAGATAGATGTGTATAATCATATTTTGAGATAAGGTCCAATCGTGCGCGACGACTCACAATTGCGTGTATATTCGTGTGCGATAATTTAAAAACATGCTTAATAATTAAAATCATGCATGCATATATAGTTTAACTATTTATCACTCTTATACAACTCTTTTTAATTATAAATTAAAAACTAAATTTAAACTTTTGAAACGTAATAATAAACTTGAGAAAATTTTGGAGATATACGGAGTATCATTATAATAGTTGTGCCAAAACGAAGATTAAGAAAAAGATTGAGACTTATGAAGAATATGTCTGGCTAAGCTTATGTAAAAGAATAGCACTCATATGCACTTGATGCACACAAGCTCTCGGGTCGGGTTGACTCGAATCCTCACACTTTTACTTTTACTTTATATTATATTAGTCATATATTTATGTTATATTAGTTTTACATTTATGTCCATATATCATACCTTTATTTAATATTTTTAACTCTAAAAAAACCTTATTTCACCACAATTTGTACATGTTTACCTTTATATAATAATACTCATACCTTTATGTGATATTACTTATACCTTTTATATAAACAAAGTCATACCTTTATGTAATATATAAAGGTACAACAAACATAATTAAAATGTATATCTAACATAACTAAAATGTATGAACGTTATAACTAAAAGGAATGAAATGTTAATATGTTTGTCTAAAAAAATGGTAAGGTACAACTAGCTTTACAAAAGATATGACTAACATAACTGAAAGGTATGACTAACACTACTAAAAGTCTCGCACCTGGGAGCATGTTTGGGTGGATTTTGTCTGCGACCTGGTGGAGCGTGCGGGTGCGTACGGGCGCATGGCGGGCCGGATCGACCCAAGTGCACGGATTTAGGGTCCATACACCAGGTGCACAAAAGTTTTTGTCTATGTAAAATATCTTACAAAAACAATTTCATCTTATAAGTTGTTTTTAGAGTTTATAAAGATGATCATCTTATTTTAAAATAAGTTGTTGAATTGTTTGAATAAATAAAGTTGAGGAACTTTTAAAATGTTAGTAATTGATATTGTGTAATATAAATTATCGTATTTGAAGAAGTTTATAAAAAATAAGATCTTATATTTGAAATGAGAGGGTGTTTGGGTGAGCTTGTAAGCTACTCAAGAGTGTTTGATACAAATTTAAAATAAGATGTTATAGACTTACAAAAATGATTAAATGTCCACCGTAGGCAACTCTTAATATGCTCACCGATGACATGTAATGATTTCATCCCCTGATTTTATGGAAACTGAAATTTATAGATATATTGGATATCTAATACATTAACGATGGACAAAGTTAATATGCATGCCCATAGTAGGTAGGGTAATAGGACTGTATAGACTTATAAGCTCTTTTAAATAAGTAAGAGGACCCCAACGTATTTTTAAAATAAGATCGTATTTTTTATAAACTCTTTCAAATTGATCATTTAAATTACACCATTATCATTACCAATATATTATATTAAATTCCTCCATCATATTTATCCAAGCAATTCATGAATTTAGTTACAAAATAAGATAAAATGATTTATAAAGTTTAAAAATATCTTATAAAATGGAAAAACTTATACACTCTTTTAAAATAAGTTTAGGCAAACACAAAGCTCATTCCATTCTTAAATACTCGAGATCTACCAAATGAGAGAGGCATACCTGCATCTCCAAGTCCTCTAAATTGCTAATATCTTATATCATTCTGAGTCCTTTAAATTGTGATCTTCTTCTTAAAAAGTAGCTAATAAGAGAAGATACTTTTTATAAAAAAATATTATCAAACACTTTTTGAAAACCTAAAATCTTTATTTTTTTAACATATTATGAATATTTTAATATTAAAAAAAAAGAAAAGAAAGGATAGCATGAAAGACAAAATGGGGGTCCCAAAGTGAGATAGAAATAAATATGATCCAGCTTTTGGTAGCCAGCATAACCGCCTCATTATTAAATGCAAAAAGTTGAAATTTGTTTGTGTCTAATCCATTGTGAGGTTCTACATTGTTGGGCATGCACACTTGATATTCTTCTACGAATTTCATTTCCACAATTCATTACAACTCACATGTCATGCACTATTTTGTCCATTATTTCTTTTTGCAAACATCTTCTATTTCAATGTCTAATATGTGTTTAGTTTAATATTTTAAATTCATTATCACGCGTTATATATGTAAAAGAATATCATTAATTAATATTTCCTCCAATCTCAAAATCAATTGGAGTTTTATTCTCTTGTTAATCACTCTAATTCAAGTATAATATGTTTATAACTAATCACAGTTCATTATAATGAGATTGAATAATGTTTTGCATGTCATACTTTAATGATAGAACAATCTTATTGTTGTGTTCATATCTCCAGTATTTTTAAATCTATTTATCGCTTTTAATTAAATCTAAATAACAATTGAAAATGTGGGATGTCGAATAAAAAAAAAAAAAGCATGGTCGAAATTGAAGAAAAGTTGAAACAAAAAATAATGAAAATATCAAAACAAGAAACATGGGGTATTTCATTGATTGACTAAGGATGATGATTTGATGGCATATGAATAAGGGTTGAGCAAGAAAAGGGGATTGGTGGGACGGTTGTAGCCACAACTCATCACACGGTCCCACCTGGTCCGTGATTCTTAGCTAATTAAACATTAATTATGTATTTTTATAACCCAATTAAGGAAACTATAAAACAAAACCCACTTTAATCTACAAAACTCAGTAGAATTTGATTTGAAATCACTTATTTTTATTAATATCATACTATATTGCATACTTTAAATTTTATGAGGATAGCATAATTTTCATAAACTTTGAGGTGTATTTAGTAATTTAATTGAACTTCGGTGGTAAAATGTGTGATTCACCCTTTTTTCAAATCCTTATAATTTTTATTCCTTTTCTTTTGAATTGACAAAAAATTACAAATTGAAAGCTTAAAAAACTACATAAAAAGCAACCTTCAGGGATACATATACATAATAATATAAATAATAATTAAGTAGAGATAAACAAAGTTTATTACAAACAAACTTACAATTTATATAGATTTTTTATAGGTTTTCCTATATGAGGATTTTGATGCCAATACTTCTTAGGGCTTAGTCGGGCTATGACTATGCCTTCATCCGTTCTTCTGTACCCCCCCCCCCCCCTTTTTTTTTTTTTTTGGTTTTTTCTTAATGATATTCGCACTTATTTAAAAAAAGAAAAAGATTCCTAAATCTAAATGCTAATTTATATCTCAATATAAGGATGGGTTCAGATTAATTAATAGTACATGTTAATCACACTATATATAAATAATATAAATTAAGAAAAAAAACTCTCATTTGGGGATGGGGGGGGGGGGTTTGATTTATAAAAAAAAAATACTAAATTATAATATGTAACAAAAAGCCATTGATGTGTTAAGAACCTTAGAAAATTATGCTCAATTACTGTAGGAACGACCCTTGCACGAATTATTGCATCTCTACTAATGGCAATTATAATATTATATATATATATATATATATATATATATATAAGGAGACGTGACAAACCGTCGAAATGGTTAAAGCCACGGGATTTTTGTGGGACAAATATCAGTGATGGGCCCTTATCTACAAGCATGCTTCTATATTGGACTCATAAATATATTTATCTAACATACAAAACAATGTGTGTGTGTGTGTGTGTATATATATATCTATAATTTTTATTTTCTAAGCATTTATGAAGCAATATGACGTTGTGATGAACCCTGAATTTTTAATGAAGGTTCAACTAATTATCAATATCATTTAAATTTAATTTTTTTTATGTAAAATTAGGATGTTCAAAATTACATGATTTTTAATATTGCATTTATATACATATTAAAAATAAAGGAATTGTATGTATATGGACCCAACGAAGTACGTCACTTGTAAAGTTACAGTGGCTAACTAAATCATGTAAGTGTATGGTTAGATATATACATATTCTTCTAAATTAATATAAATTATTTTCCTTTTTTATTTAAACATATTAAATGACTAAAAATGTTCCTACTTATTTTTTTAAAAATTCAGGGATTATATACTATTGTTCTCTAGTACTAATTTTGGAACTTGGGTGAGAATTGAATTCTCAAGATATTGAAGAAGAATAAATAATAGGTTTAGATTAGAAAGACGTAATTTAAAGAAAATAATTACCGATCGAATTAAGAAGAAATGTAACAAATTAAACATCTTGATAATGTTACCCAAAATAGGGCCAAATAAAATATAATTCTTTCATTTCAAAATAAGTATCATTTTGGAGTTTTTGTTATATATAGAGGAACATAAATATTGGACAAATATATATACCTTAACTAACCAAAGAATTTAGTATTCAAAATTGAAAAGAGAATCAAATTAATTTTATAAAAATTATCATATTAAATTCCTAAATTTTAGCTAAGGAATATTATTGTGGATAATTTGGGAATAAAATTGCATAAAAATCTAAAATGACACTTAATTTGAAAAAATATAAACTCCAAAACGCATTTATTTTGAAACGGAGGGAATAGTAATTATCTAATAATCACCATTTAACCAACACAAGATTTTATATTAATTTTTTTTTTTTTTTAGGTTATTTCTTTTACCTTAGACCTTTGGTGCACCTTGCCCTTTGGGGGGCGTTGGCTAATCTCCTTTTGCAATCATTAATAGGTGGGAGTTATTGTTTTTCACTTTTATCGATTTTGAGATATTTAGTATTTTGGAGAGAAAAAAAAAAGAAAAAGAAAGAAAAGCCCATAAACTTTGGGATTTTATCTATCCCAGTAATGAAAGATAAATGAATTATTAATGCTAGGTTTGAAAGATGAAATTTATCATTGTAGGGTTTGAAAGATTTGAAATTATTAAATTAGGATTCTCAAATCTAAAAGGTTAACACGTTCTTTCACAAAAGTCAAGATGATTGTCAGATGATGTTAATGTGATCGTCATTGATAGTAAACCTATATATCTTTTGAGATTTGAACTGATAAATCCTCTTAAACTTTGAATGGCTTATTTTAGTTTTTTCTATAAGATTGAATAAATTTCAAACTCGTTTCTTGTATGGGTGAGACTTTATTTATAGTCTGTATTGACGTATGAATTTGGTAAGATTATTTATAGTCACTGATTTCTAAAGATAGTTTGACTTTCTCCTCAAAACATTTTACTCATAGAGCAAAGCACATGAGATCTTTTATTACACTTCGTGTTACATCTCATATTCCAAAACAATCACTACACGCCAAGTGTATTCGATGACATCACTATTTAATACATGTCATATAATAAATGCTATGAAACATGAGATGTAACACCAAATGTAATAGAAGATCCAATCCGAGAGCAAAGAAGGGATAGGATAAGATGATATATGAATACTACATCGTTATTATTTTAAGTTTCTACATTATTATATATATTTACTGATCGAATTTTAATTGTAGGATTTTGGTTTTATATATAAATTTGGGATTGGAGAATTTTCAATCCCTACCTAGAAGTGATGAATATGGTCCTAATGAAATTCCTTTACGCGTAAAGTAGAATGAATTTAGTCATATATGACAAGTCCACTACTCTGAAAATGACTTTCACAACTCACTCTTAATATTTTGCTTAATGTGTATATCACTTTTCTTCCATGATATATAACACCGTGGATCTGTTGAAAATAAATAATAATGAACACTATAAAGTCAAAATATATATTGTATAATTGCATTATAATATGAAGTTGGTGAAAATTATGATCCCAAGTTTTGTTTATAGCACCATTATATTACCTAATTGTGCGTAATCGAACCAAATCAAGATTTCTCCATTGTTTTCTAGTTACAAGGACATGACTTTAATGGCTGCATTTTTTAGGCTTTCACAAAAAAAAAAAAAAAAAAACATATATATATGAATTATATATTTATATATTGAGTCAATGCATGTACGTGCATGCGTGGAAATTGCTTCTTTGTCTACTGTGGCTACATGATTACTTGTGATTTAAATTAATTATCTTGTTGATTTATTAATAAGAAAAAAATCATGTTTAATCTTGTTATAATCTAAAATAATTCTGTTAAGTTATCAATATCAGTTTTAGTTATGTCTAATTCAACTCTTTTCATCGAAATTTATAAATTCCTTTGGAATCGACACATAACTCACACATGATCCATAAATTTAGGGATTTCAGTCACTTAGATGACATGACACCATTTTGCTAACTTGAATCGAAAAAATCAATTGTTTTTTTTCTTAATTCCCATATTTAAGTCAATAAAATAGCATTACGTCATATTTGTGACTGAAAATACCTACATTTATGGATTACTTGCAAATCATGTGCCATTATTCAATGAATTATACAAATTCTAGTGAAAATTAATGACTGAAATTAGGTGAGGTTTGAGTTACTGGACCAAGATTATTTTATTAATTAGTTTAATAGAATTTTTTTTTTCGAACAATGTTTAGTTAATACTACTAAAAATAAAAAATTCCTATCTAAAATGCATTAACAATAGACATATTAAAATTTCTCATTGGTAAGTAGCCATCTATCCTATTGTTTTATGATAAAAACGAAGGTGGGATTATCTCATAAATCATATTATATAAAATGGAGTCCACCCATTAATGCAGTCCACTTTATTATTAAGTTAAAACAATTCTTATAAATTTTAGGCAATGTAAAGAAATTGCTCTATTTCATATATCAAGATTTATGAAATGTTCTTACATATAAAAGAGTGTCTTGCATGTATGAATATCTATAGGTTTTATTTTAATAGATAAAATGCATGTTTATGACTTCGCACCTTAAATTTTTTTAATTTACCTAGCTAGTATTTAATTTTATTTTTTCTGTAGTTTTTTTGCTCCTGTATATTGTTTATTATTTTACCTTTTGTGTTCTATACTTTTCTTTTCCCCTTTGGTACTTTTAAATTTCTCTTACTTTTTCCCTTCAAAATGAAATATAAAATAAAAATTCAAGGCGCAAATGTTGAAAAAATAAAAGTGCATATATGCAAGGAGAAATTAATCATGTAGAATGACAAGTGAGAGTATATGGGGAATGAAAGTAAAAATAAATAATAAAGTATAGGGAGTTAAGTAAAAAAAAAAAAGGATAATAATAAGAAAAAAAAATTACTGGAGACAAAATATGTGATATCCAATTTAATAATTATGTATTTATGTCTGTCCTTGCATAATGAGAAGGGCCTAATCTATTTGAGCAAAAGTTTCTACGAATATGAATCACAGATAAATTAATTTAAATATATTATAATAAAAAAAATTCATATATTTGTGTCAAGAAGGAAATATATGTAGTGAGTATCTATTTTTATAAATTCTTTTCGCAGATTAATTGTCCTGCTGTAATCCAACGTTATTTCAAGATTATTCTTACTAATTTTTAGTCAACGTCCAAACTCACTGTGTTTGATTCTAATGTGTGGGTGTGAGAGAGAGAGAGAGAGATTAATTGGGGTTAGTATTGATTACATAATGGTGTCAGTCATTTTCAGTCAATTCTAATTTTTTAACAAAGTAATAAGGCTTTATTCATGAGATTTTAAATATATAATTTGAAATTTATTTAAATGAATGGATTTTAAATCCATTGAGTTTAAATTTCACCCATATTGTTCAAAAATTAATTAGTTCAAAATCAAAGTAATTGATTTCAAATTCAAATCTATCCAAATATCGCCGATGAATTTACTATTAGGAATTTCAAATGTCTCGATCAAATTAAATGGAGCCTAAAATAACAATTATTGTGAACCAAACAGTGTATATATAAATAACTTTTGGATCTAATTGGATAAATATTTTATTTTCTTACCAAAATAGAGAAAGGAGTTTCAATCTGAGGGAGCAAAGAGGTGGATGTAGGATTAAGAAAGCATGTCGTTTGTGAAATGTCTTAACTCTTATGTATTTTCTCTGTAATTGGAGGAGCTTTAATTTGGACTTTTCTTATAATAATAATATGTCTTTGATTATATGTTTTGTCAATATCACATTGGACATTCCAATTTTTTGCAAATGATTTCATCTTGTTTATTATTTAGTTTTAATGTTTAAAATCATTATACCAAAACAATCTTCAACAACGAAGTGGGATCTGATATTAATTATCTAGATCTACGAAGAAGAAGACAAATAGAAGAAGAAATCGAGAGAGACATAGAATTATGATCTAATATTTTAAAATCATCGAGATACTATAAAAAATTAAGATGAAGTACAAGATATAGGAGGAGGAGGAGATGATGATCATCATCATTGCAAACATGCCTGTCGAGAGAAAAAAAATTAAGGCCCGGCTATCCGCACCCCCATAAATTTCTAAACACAACCCATTTTTTTTAAAAATGATTTAAATTTTTTTTAAAATAATAAAATTACAATTTTACCCTTATGCAAAGAACTGTGTTCGATTGGTGAACGAACACAGAGAGGTGTGTTCGACCAATTATGGTCGAACACACCTCTCTGTGTTCGACCACCAGTCGAACACACTTCTTGTAAAATTGTAATTTTGTTATTTTTTGAAATTTTTAAATAAAAAATAAAAAAAGGGATGTGTTTAGAAAATTGTGAGGTGCGGATAGCCGAGCCGAAAAAATTGTATATATGGGGTTTGGGGTGGGTCGGGCAAGTGCACAAATCTTAGGATCTGTGCATCAAATATACAAGAAAGTAACTTATATATATATATATATATATATATATATATATATATATATATATATGGGCGCTACGTATGGGGAAAATTGATTGGCACCCAAAAGACAAGCATTCAACAATGTACAATGTTGTGTAATAAATTTGTTTGATTTAAAATACAAAATTTGAAATAAAAAGATTTCAAATACATTAAATTAAAATGCATTTAAAATTCATCCAAATTTACTCAAAATTTATTTTAAAATGAATGTAATGGATTTCAAATTTATATAAATCTAAATGATAAAAACTTTTGTGTACCTGGTGCACGTACCCTAAATTCGTGCACTTAGGTCGATCTGGCCCATCACGCGCAATCACGCTCCTGCACGCATCCGCACACGCCACTAGGTCACGGACAACATTCGTCCAAACATGCTCCAGGTGTTGGACCTTTATGTTATATTAACTATATATTTTAGTAGTGTTAATCATATATTTTAGTTATATTAGTCATACTTTTTGTAAGGTTAGCTGTACTTTAGCATTTTTTTTGACAGACATATTAACTTTTCATACCTTTTAGTTATAACAGTCATACATTTTAGTTATGTTAGATATACATTTTAATTATGTTGGTTATGTTAGTTGTACCTTTATATATTAAATAAAGATATGACTATGTTGATATAAATGTATAAGTAATATCAAATAAAGGTAAACATGTACAAATTGAGGCGAAATTAGGGTTTTTTTAGAGTTAAAAATATTAAATAAATGTATGATATTTGAACATAAATGTATGACTAATATAATATAAATGTATGACTAACATAATATAAAAGTCATGACAAAAAAAAAACAGTAAAAGTGTGTGGATCCAGGTCAATTCACACCCGAACCCAACTCGCGTGCATGTGTATATCAGGTGCACAGAAGTGCTACTCAATCTAAACATCACCAACAAATTACTACTTCAAGTTGAAGATAACATTTTACAGTGGCAAGTAGCACAAGAGTGAATCCTAACAACTTCTTATTGGGAGAGTGGGTAAACATCTTACATCAGAAAAGAACCACTCTTACGAGTCCATATTTAAAAAAGGATTCGAACTAATTCATTTAAAAAAAATAAAAATGAAATCCTAAAAGTCAAAATGTGATTGTGCTCTATTATGAAAAATTTGAAATGAAAACAAAATGGATTAAAGCTATTGTTATTTGTTACTACTTACTACTGTCATATTCTTGCAGATGTGGTCACGGGTTTCTCTTGAATTTGCAGATCTCTCACTCTCTCTCAATAGAAAATGGTGCTTTAATTAACTTTCAAAACAACCCTCAATTTAACTTGGTTCTAAAGATGCTTCTTTATATTTTCAAGTAGGTAATTCCTTGTTGTAACAAGAATTAATTGTTTCTAATTACAAGGACACTACAACATGTTGCAGGTAGAAACATGATAAATATAATTACGATCTGTTGATTTTGAGAATAATAGAAAATAATAATAATTTTGGAGAAAACTCATTTTTCTCAAAATCATTCAACAAATTAGAATAATAAATATAACTCCTATTTAAATAAATATAACTTCTATTTATACTAATATAAAAATTTAAAATCTTAAAAGATAAAGAAAAATAAACATAAATATTAATAGCAATAAAATAGTAAATCTTAAACTCCATCAAATATATCTAATTTCCATTCTCCATCACAATACCTCTTAATGTATTTTAAAATTTTAACATATCAATTATTGTGAAATAGAGGGACCAATAATTTAGTAGACACCAGATTAAGGATCCCATCCTAGCTGTCATATGCATGCATGCTAGTTGCCATGATCAAATGATCACTACTTAATTAGTCACTAAATGTTGTTTACTAAGATTTAAAAATATTTTAATTATCAAATTTTCATCTCTTAATTCCAGAGGATAATGCTTGTCTCCAATATCGGCAACTAATTTGCCACATTCGGATGCTAATATTATAATAAATTTTATGTCTCTTTATATCATCATCCTGACTTTATTTCATCACTGCCTAGTGACATAGATTATATTATATTGTATTACTAAATTTCATCTCCAGTCAAGTTTCTTGTACAGCATACTAGCTTTATTTTATATACCCAGTAAATAATAGCTAATAAAAATATAAGATGTGTAACACGAATAGAAATGAGTGATTCGATGTATGGTAATATTCATGTGACATCACGAAAATTAACCTAAGGATTTCTTATTAATTATAGTGTGTACTCATTTTTCATAAGCACCACTTTGATTTCAGTTTTACTATCCAAATATATATATATACACACACACCATAATTATGTTAAAATTTGTTTGATATATGTGGTGGGTCATGACATCACTTTGATCAATATTTTGATGACTAGCTCTCGAGATTTGGTGGTGCTGCTACCTTAAGAGACGAGGTCGTTTTATCTTTAGAGGCAATATGCAGCATGTTCTAACGTACACTACCTGAGCATATTTTGTTTTAAGAAAAGAGAACTTTTTTCGACTCGACTTGCAGCATTTATTATTTTCAAATTTTTGTAATAGAATAGGGTTTTTATTAGTCACTTTCTATTAGTTGTTTTCTTGCATTCTACATGTTGGCCCTTACTGTAACCAACAAATTATTTTTTAGTTGCTATTTGATTATGTATTAATCATTATTGGTGCATAGCATCGATAGAGTAATTTGGTTTGAATTGAAATAATATAAATTTGTAATATGTTTAATGTGATGATATCTGACATATATACTTATAATTAAATAATATAAATGTACACGTATATATATATATATATATATATATATATATATATATATATGTCCACGCTAAAATTATTTTGAGTGCCAACCAAATGCAAAACAATTATTCTAATCCCTCTTGATAGCTACAGTTCTTTGGCTAATATATAATAGGGAAATATTCGAGTATTTATGGAACATATTTCGCTAATTAATTATCTACGTATATAGCCACGTGCGGTAGTAATTTCATTACGACGCGATTTACATTATTAGCCATTATTAGCCATAAAAATATCTTGCCCTGAGATTCAAATAAATAAATGAGGTAGGACATTCCCCCAAACAAAAAGTAGAGGTGATCATATATATATATATATATATATATATATATATATATATATATATATATATATATATATATATATATAACACAAACACTTCTATACATCTAGTGTATAGATCTGGGGTCTATGCACTCGAGTCGATCCGGTCATCACGCACCACCACGTGCCTGCACGTGCCACCAAGTCGCACACAAATTCACTCAAACATATATCCAGGTGTCATACATTTATGTTATATTAGTCATACATTTTAGTACCTTAGTCATACATTTTAGTTATGTTAGTCGTACTTTTAGCAATATTAGTTGTACCATAAGTATGATATTTGTACATAAATGTATGCCTAATATAACATAAATGTATGACTAATATAATATAAATGTTATCAATGTTTTTAGTTAAAATATTACATTAAGGTTATGATATATAGACATAAATGTATGACTAATATAATATAAAAGGTTAGGGCTAAAACAAAAAAAACACGAATTCGGTTCAGTTCCTGTCCGACCTGACCCGACTCGAGTGATGAATTTAAAATGCATACACCAATTGCATAGGGAACCTCTATATATGAACACACATTGGTGGAAAAACTCACAAAAATATGTCATATACTACCTCTAATTAGATTTTATTCTATAATTTTTTGAGTTTTTAAAAATAGCGTGGAGATTAATGTTTGTTATCAAAACTACTCCATTTGCCGATAGCAACCAGTATACAGCCGGTCAGAAGTGGCTGATAAATGTTACACAAGTGAAATTGTTTTATGAGTTTCTTTTTTTTTAATCTTATATCAATATCACTCAGGGTATTTTTGGCAAAATATATAGGGGTACTTTTAAAAGTCAGCAACGAACACTCCAACCACTTCCCAAAAAGAACATAAAAACTAAGAATATATTATTTCAAAAATCAAAAATATTTTAAAATATCAAAAAATCAACAAATAATATATAAAAAATATATTAACTATATAATAATAATAATAATAATAAATAATAATAAAAGTTTTAAAAAAATAATTTAATCGACATATAAATTTAAAATATTATTTAAGTAAATATAAAAATATATATTTATAAAACTATAAATTATATCAAATATCTAAATATCAACAAATAAATAAAAATAATAATTTTCTTATTTTTTAAAATAAAATTTTCTAATTTTATTATATATTTATATTTACTTTGATAATACTTTAAATGTTTTTGTTGATTTCAAATTTCACACATAATTTCCAGAATTTTTATTATTTATTTTTTTAAGCATATTATTGATTTTATTTGTTTTTGTTTAGATATTTCAATGTAATTTTCCAACTAAAAATATCTATTTTTGTTATATTTTTTGTTGGTTTATAGATATGTCAAAGTAAGTTTTAAAATAATGTAAAAATTTTAATAACTATGATAAATCATTTCTTAGTTATGAAATTATAAATCACAAACTATCGAAACATTGAAAAACAATTTTTAAAATTATTTTAATTATAATTATGATTATTATTGTTGTTATTTTATTGTTAAACATATTTTGTAGATTTTGTTTGTTTATTTTTAGATAATTTAAAATAATTCACTGTTTTTAATATATAATCTTTTGATTTTATAATTTATTCATATGTAGTTAAATAATATTTTAAATTGTATGTCATTAATTCAAAAATCCAAACATAATTTCCGAATAAATTAACTAATAATCATCATTATTATAAAAAATAGTTTTTAGTAATTAAAAAACATTATGATTATATTCACTAAGTAAGAATCATAAACTTTATTTGTTAAATTTAAAATTTCAATAATAATTTTCATAATATAATAATAATGATAATTATTACATTATTTCTAACGTGTTTTCCTTGATTTTATTTGTTTGTTTAGATAATTCAAAATATTTTTATGATTTTGTAAATAAAAAATTTTAGAATTTATATTTTTGTAATAAATATAATTTTCAATTTTTTTTATTATTTTAAAATTTCAAACATAATTTTCGTAATAATAATAATAACTCATTATTTTTAGTGAAATTTGTTGATTTTTGTTTTTTTGTTTTCCGAGTGACATGGATTTAGAAGGAAACAAATAAAGAAAAATCAATTTCACATGTATAACAAATGTTAGGAAATTTATATTTAGATTTTGATGAGATAAAGTAACATTATAATAGAAATTTAGAGTACCCAATTTTTCACAATGTTTAAGTGAAACTTAGATTTGTTTTGAGTCAAGAAGATAAATTGAAGAATGGTGGATCTCGTTACTCAATAACCCACTAATCAATGAAAGTAATACATCAAGTAGCAAGAAAGGCCGCTGCTAGATACAACAACAGAAAACAATATTCAAATACTGTAAGCAGGATAATGCAGCAGCACAAAAAGCAGATCCTATACAACAAGCTAAACAGAAAGTTGCATTATTGCAGTGGTTACAAAAAACAAGTGTTGCACTCTAAAGTCAAAGAAAGACATAAAGAATGAATAAACAAATACACACAACAATACCGTACGAGAAAGATCAATGTTGTTCGAGGAAATGTCTTTTCAAAACTAGCCAGTAGAGACATATCGGTCAATGCAATATCGAGAACCAGTAACCAGCCGACACGTGGACTGACAGACTGCAACAAATCTGCAACCTAGTACAGCCGCATTAAATAACCTGAAGTGCAAGAAAAGGAAAATTAAAGGGTTAATTGCGCGAAATCCCCCCGTGGTTTCAAAATTCGGCATAAAATCCCCCTGTGGTTTAGAAAATGCACGAAACTCCCTTGTGGTTTTCTAAATATAGCCCGAAATCCCCAATTCTGTTAATGTTAACGAAAGTGTTATACACGCGCCTTTCATGCGATTTTTTGTGTTTTTTTTCACTTTTTAGAGTGTAAAATGACATATGTACCATTCCTTATCTATATAAAAAGCTCCTTCTTTTGTGTACCTTCTTATAAAAAATTCACTTTGTATTTGTTGGAAAGAAACATCTTGCCCAATGTTGAGAAGGGATATCAGACAACCACTCATATGCAGTATGTTCATCACCTCTCTTTGGAGACAACCTTTTAATCTCTTTCATTATTCAACATCCATCTGCTCACCAATATCAGCGCTATTTACTCCGGTTTCACCCATCCCAAATATATCCTCGTCTATCTGCTCAACAAAACCAGTCATATCTTCATCTATCTGCTCACTAAAACCAGTCATATTTATTTCTGCACTCATTCCAACACTCGTTCCAAGCATATCCTCATCCATGTGATTACTCAAATCAACCATATTTGATCCATCTTCATCCATACCAAGTATATCATCATTCATTCTCACTTCTATGTATATCTTCACTGATTTCTTCTCTATCAAATTCCTCATCCAATTTTTCACCTTCGTTTCCTTCACAATTTAAGAACTCCTTTCAAAATGAACTATAAAACGATGAGCAATTCTTCCAAGTTGGACAGATAAATCCAAATTCATATTACAGAGAGAAGGAGAGACACACACATATCGGCAGAAAGAGAGACTGACAGAGATTTTGTCAGCAAGCTGAACGAGATAGAGAGGGCGGAATCACTATCACTGCTGTATCTGGAATTAGCATTGCCACTGTTGCCATTCTCCAAGAAATCATTAACCATCACACCCATATCATGCTCACTCTCGTGGCTCACACCACCACCTCCGTTTGAATGCCTTGCCCACAATTCATTGGACGACGGCAAATAAACCCTGCAGTTCATTCCACCACCTACCACTAATGTTAACACCCTTCTATTCAATTCACAAATTCTACCTCTCAAATTTCCATTATCTTCACGCAAAAAATTGGGAGACAAAGAGAATATAAATCAAATAAATTAAACTAAACCCTAGAACATAGCTGTAAGAACCTCAAATCTTTCTACTTCTTTCATTCTTTTTTTTTTCTTCTGAAAACTTCACATTTTGAGATCAACCCACCAAATTTGTAAAAAAAAAAAGAGTGAAATTGAAACATACCTTGTACCCGTAACTCTTTCTACCAGAAATCACTATTAGCAGTAAATTTTACTTTGTTTACTTCTTTAATCGTCCACTTCAAACAAATTTCTCAGAGAAATCGATCGGTTCTAACATTTTGTATGGATTTTTTGAATCATGTTTTGGCAGAAAACCCTTGTTTCACTTATGTGCGTTCTCTCTCTCTCTCTCTATAACTCAACTGTGTCGTTTAGATAAAAAAAAGTCAACAATCCAACTCTATATATGAAGGGTATAACGGGAAATATGATTGAAAAATTAACACCGTTAGTTTTCTTTAGAAAAATGGGAGCGTCAGCTACATTTAGAAAACCACAAGGGAGTTTCGCGCATTTTCTAAACCACGGGAGGATTTTATGCCGAATTTTGAAACCAAAAAGGGGTTTCGCGCAATTAACCCGAAAATTAAATGCAATCCTTTAGAAGAAATGTGCTCCATTCAACAGACATATTTCTACACCTATAAATAAAGGAAGGCTTAACTGAAACAACTACTGAACAACTGAGAACCTGATAATATACTCTCTAACAAGAACAATGTCTCAAGCTCTCAACTCTAAAAGTTTTCAGTCACTTAACCTTTAAGAGAAGCAGTCAAGCCTTAGAGGCATTCGAGCTCAAGATTTATCAAGGCTGCTTCAAGCACCAGTTGAAAAAAAACCATATACTTTTAACCTCTGTGATGTGTGTTTAAGTTGTTTTAGTGGTGTCCTCAGTTGACATGATTTAGATCCTTATTGTGTGTTTAGTCTTAGGAGTTTAAGGCAATAACTTTGTATGAGTTTAGGATCTTGTGTGGATCAGTCTATTTGTTGGTCCCAAGTGGCCAGAAGTTCAGGGGGGTGAATGAACCTCTATCGATTTTTGAACTTTTTTAAAACTTTGGTGAACAGGTTACTGATTCAATGAGAAATGCAGTAACCTGACACGATTTAGAAACCTGGCAGTATTCTGTATCAGGTTCCTGACTCGGTATCACAGTATGCAGCGGAAAATACTTGATAGAGTTTTTGTTTTGGAAAACACTTTCTTTCGCAAGAATGTTGTTTGATAAATGGTTTTAGCAAAATGCTTGTGATGTATGCAGTAAGATAGATATGCAATAAATAAAATGCAGCAAATAAATCAAAGCGATACACATATGGCTTATAGTGGTTCGAATGTGGTGTAATCTTTCAACGTCCACTCTACTCCTTCCCAAATGAGGAACTTCGTTAAGTCAGTTTGATTTACAAGTCTCAACTACAAATTTCTTCCTAACAAGTTATACCTACTAGAATCCCAGATTCCTAGGCCAAAACCCACATAGGGTACACAATCCCACACAAGGCAAATAGTCTACGCAAGGATCTCAATCCTGTCAACTAAGTTACACCAAACTAAAACAACCTAGCACACACAGCACAATGGTTAAAAGATTAAAAGTTTTTCTACAACTGTTGCGGTGAAATCAGTCTTGAACTTAGTAGCTCGAATGCTTAAGTAGACTGCTTCGAAGGTTTAGTGACTGAACTTTGAAAGCTTGAGAGAATTATGAGAGCTTGAAAAATGCTTGAGAGAGTTGGCAGTTCAATTGTCTTCACAGTCACTTTAACCTTCTATTTATATCAGTGGAAAATGCCCGTTGTAGAGACATTGTCCTTGTTGCGTTTCAAAATGATCTAGCAAATCTTTGCAATTAATGCTCCTGGGACAGACTGGATTGAAAGGATTGTCCTTCTCTGATTTGCATTAATGGCGCCACTCCTCGGGTACAGAGCTTCTTGTAGAGCCGCGGATCCAGGTGGCATCGTCTCATTGGCTTGACACATACTTCTGTCTAACAGATCCTTGGCAGGAGCCATCCTCGTACAACATTCAATAAACATTCCTCGTACTGTATTGAATGAGCTTACTATAGGTGCCAACTTTCTGATCTGAGTAAGCTTTCTAATATTTGAAACTCATAGACAACTTTCTGATCTATGTCAGCTTTCTGAATCAAACCACCTTCCAGTCTTCCAATCAGCTTCCTGTTTTATCTGCTTACTAATCCTTCTTCTTTTTCTAAGTCCAGAAACTTGTTCCATACCGTTTTCTCTATCTTTGCAAAGTACATCATTACAAACCGAGACTTAGAAGGATTTGCTCAAAACTATGATTCCACTTATAAACTGTGAAAAATTGGTATTATAACTTTTGTCTTCAAAGTTACATTGTCTCATCAAAACCTAAGAAGAAATATCCCAACACTATTTGATTCGAGCAACCTATGTAGAAGTTGAATCTTAGTATGTAAAACTTGTTAGGTTGATAGTTTGTAAGGTCAGGTCCTATAAATCAAACTTGCTTAACGAAGTTCCTCCTCACAGAAAGAGTAGAGTGGACATAGAAGGATTACACCACCTTCAAACCACTATAAGCCTTGTGTGTTTATCCTTTTGTTTTAGATTTTTATAATCATATCTTGTTGCATTTCATATCGCATCATACAACATTCAAGTGTTCCTAAAACTAATATTTCAAAAAAGGTTTTCACAAGAAACTCTATCAAGTTTTACGGTTTCCGCTGCAAAAGAACTCATGTACAGTAAGTTGCGATGCATTCTAGCCCAACAAGCAGTACTGCATTCTGCGTTGTGTTCTGTTTTAGAATACAGTGTTGCAAGTTCGAAAGATTTTCAAAAATTGATAGAGGTTCAGACTACTTGGGACCAACAATAACTAGTCATGTTAGCATGTCACGGGTTATTAATGGTAATTAGGTATTTTTTACAACCAATATTAATAAACGGGTATTCTTAAAAACTCAAAAAATTAAAGAATACTGTCATAATTAGAGGTAATATATGAAATATTTTCACCAATTTTCCCGCACATCAGTGGAGTGGCTGGAGTCCTAGCTTGCATATTGCATGGGATTCATGTGGGAAAAAAAATAAAGGTTTTAAATGATTTTAATAAATTAAACATTCATAAAAACAAAGATGAGTAGTAGCTAAAAAATATTGTATTAAACATTTGAATGAAATATAATTAAAAAAATATTTTTACAATTTAAATATAATATTTGGAATAAAATAGAATTTAACAAAAACTATTTTCATAATTATATTTTAATATTTTGAATATATTTTTTAAAAGTATTTTTAGACTTGATATGGCAACATATAACAATTTACATAGTTCGGTGGTTATGAACTTATGTGCCATAAAACTTTGGATAGATTCGAGGGTTTAAATTGCTATCTAAAGTGACTTAAGATTTAATTATAATATTTATCTTCTCTCTTCTTTCTTTATGGCTATAAACTTTAGATGCTTTCCTACTTCAAGGTGTCATTAGTTAGAGCAAGGAATTAAATACTATTTAAAATCATATAAATCGTAATCGTATGATGTTAGCATCGTATGTAGTTATATCTTTAAGAATTAAACACTATCTACTTAAATCATATAGTTAATTAACATCAAACTATGATAATTATATCATAAGCCCCGGCCCCGGCCCTATATATCGAACTGGATCGATCTATTTCAATTTAGTGTTTCATTTTATATTTCACTATTTTTTAATCACGATATGTGTAAATTAGTGATGTCATCTTTACACTTGACATGTGTATATACACACATCCCCAAATAATTAGAAAAACTCTCATTTAACTATAAGAATTGCTTTGAATATATACCTATAGTTAGTTATAAGCAATATATCAATATCATTTACTTGATAAATTTTACCATAAAAAAACTATAATATGACATATATGGTTGGGCTCCTGCGCACAAAATGAATAGTTCATTTTATTGTTTATGAACTCTACAAAAACTGCTTATATTGATGGAGATATGCTCAAAATTATAAATCCCAAAACTAAAGGTCTTAGAGTTTGGATTAATGTTCCTTAATTTTGAGCTTCCAAATCCAAGGGGTTTTGTTTTTGAACTCTCTCAGAAGACATCTTGCTGATATAGAAACCATCATAAACCCATTTCCCTATATTTGTCTAAAGCTTAATTAGTCCGTCATATTTGGACCTTAATAATGATATCACTTAATAATTTCATCTCAAAATATAGGGTCATTCAGACATGATTCGTGATTCATATGAATGCTACTTAGAAAAGCCAAATTGTTATCCTCAAATTAATCAGGTATAAGTTTGACGTTGTGTTATTATATTAAAAAAAAAATTCTATTAATTACTGCGAAATAGTAGTACTCCCTCTACCCACAGAATTTAGTCATTTATATTTTGACGAAGATTAAGAGATTTTATTTAATGACAGTGGAAGTGTAAAATATCGAACCTTCCTAAAATGCCCTCCTCAATTGCAGTATTAGCATCATTAATGAAAAATTCTAGTGCATTAAATTGACTAGGATACTGTAGGAAATTAAATTTAAAAAAAATCACTATTTTTCTAGTGAGTGGGCGATACAAAAAGAAAGAATTATCATAGAGTAAATACTCATCATGGCCTATTAATTTTTTATTGAAAAAAAAAAGAAAAGAAAACAATAATATAGCAAACAAGAAAAATGAAAAAGTGATGTGAGTGAAAACAACCCACATTTTAAGAAAGTAAGAAAAAATAATGGTGAACTAAAGAATGCTCCAAACCCACCGCGAGTTGGCCACCCTGTCTTCTAATTTGTGATGTCTCTTTCTCATATTTATCACCTTCTTCTCAACTTGCCGCTCTTACTTATGTGGATCTTTCCATTTCCATAATTAATTAAAATATTATAAAATAAAATGGATGAGAGAGAGAGAGAGAGGCTAAGTCTAGGAGTCCTTTTAACTTTTTTGGGCTTTAGCAATTCTTGATCATCTCTCTCTTATCCCCTATACCCTACCCTACCCTACCTACCCACCCCACCCCACCCCCTAAAACAAAAATCCCTACTTGCTCATATATAGCACAAGAATTCCTCCATGTGTGAATAATGAATGGAAGCATGATTGATTACACGATCAAATTCGAGAGAGCTGAGTAGTGGTTCCATTGTATTGATATATTATTATTATTAGTATATGGCAGTTGCATCCAAATCATCAGCCATGAATAAGAGCAGTGAAGAAGAGAGCAAGAACAAAGAAGACGAGCACGAATACGACGTCGTGATGCCCGGTTTCCGGTTCCATCCGACGGAGGAGGAGCTGGTGGAGTTCTATCTCCGGCGAAAAGTGGAGGGCAAACACTTCAACGTTGAGCTCATCACTTTCTTGGACCTCTATCGCTATGACCCTTGGGAACTCCCTGGTAATTCATTCATTCATCATATAATTATATCAAACTTGCGTGACTCAGGTTCGAAAGAAACCTAGTTATCACAATCTGCACCTTTATAAAGGTGGATATATACCACTTGAGCTATCAGAGGGCTCGTGGTATAATTATATTAATTTTGTTTGAATGAATTAATAGAGAGAGGTTTGATTGAATTATGCAGGTTTGGCAGCAATAGGGGAGAAAGAATGGTACTTTTATGTACCGAGAGATAGGAAGTATAGGAATGGAGATCGGCCCAATCGCGTGACGACATCTGGCTACTGGAAAGCAACTGGGGCTGATAGAATGATTCGAACTGAGAATCAGAGATCCATTGGCCTCAAGAAAACCCTTGTTTTCTACTCTGGTAAGGCCCCTAAAGGCATTCGAACCAGTTGGATTATGAATGAGTATCGTTTGCCACTTCATGAAACGCAGCGCCTTCAAAAGGTATATACTCCATAATATTTGTCTAGATTGTTTTTTCATCACCACCAGTCTCTACAGATTGTGAAAATCAGGGTTCGAACTTGGATCACTAAAGTCTTCCTAGATTTCTCTTTTTGAGAAATCCCTTTTTTTTGTTTGGCAGTTTTATGATCTGATGAGAAATCTGAGAAAGCCCTTTTGATTTCTTGCAGATTGATTATCACCATGAATCACGTGTGTGTTTGTGTGTGTGTGTGTTGAGATTAATTAGTTAAGTATGATGATTTTATTTGGTCTTTGAGGGGAAAATCAAATGAGATATGATATTTAAGTAGTTCTTAAATGTTATGGTCAGAAACATGCGATATGCATGAATTTGCTGCTACTTTTAAAAATTTAAATAAATTCAAACACTTTTGAAATGAACTCATGAACTATTGGTATATATATTAATTTCTGCATTTATTGAATGAAACAGGCAGAAATATCCCTTTGCCGAGTCTACAAAAGAGCTGGAGTTGAAGACCATCCATCTCTCCCATCATCAAGATCAATCTCAAAGCCATCACAAAATCAAGCATCCATGGAAAGATTCCAATCCACAACCATTAATAATCCCAAAAGTATTACTGATCAAATTACAAGCACGAGTAGCACTAGCAACCCCAGCCAGGCTCCTCCTCTCTCGAATCACGACTCGTATAACATCATCAATAATCCATTAATAATACCCTCAAATACATCCATCTTTCCCACTACATCTTCATCCCATGCACTTGATGATCTTCATAACCTAGTCAACAATATTAACTACTCACAAGTGCAACAAGTAGTACATCATGATCATCATCAAAACCCTAGCAATAATAATCCCATTAATCTTGCTGCTTCTCATTTCTCCACATCCTTGCAGCCTCAGACACAGCCGGCTGGGGCCCTCAGCTCGTTTCAGGCAGCCTTTTCGGATCGCTTGTGGGATTGGAATGTTATTTCAGATCAGGCAGGCAAAGATCTCACCAATCTTTTCAAGTAACTATTAATTATCATTAAGATGATATATCTCATTTTATATAGCTACCTTAATTAATTACTCATGCATATTTGATTTATGGCCTATAGATGTGCTAATGTGTGTGTTAAGTCTCTAGCTTTGTTGATTTGTAATGACATTTTTTTTTTTTACCTTTTAGGGTTTTTGGATTTTGCTGGATTTTTTTTTTTAGTTTATTGGTTATGTAATAACTATAATAGCTTCCTCTTTCAACTTGTGAAGAATGATATTAGCTATATGTCTACTTTAATTAAACCTACATATAGTTACTCTTTGAAATTAAGGCTTGTTTAATACAATGATATGAAACTGTCCTCTTAACTAGTAATTTTGTAAACAATATTAATCAAGGGATATGAAAAACTCTGGATTTTAATTGTTAAATGGGATATTCGTGTTTATATATATAAATTAGGTGTCGATTAATTAAGCAAAAAATATACACAATGCATGCTTTATTTAGAGTATGTATATAGTTTGCTTGTTGTCTGGATCTATGTGTGTACTACTATGTGATTGAATTAATGATGTATGTATATTATGTGGGGTGAACACGTAGATCTAGCTTTGTTTAGGTCCTTCTAGTAGTTCTAACATCTATCTTATTTATATGTTTTGCATTTTATAAGTCAATCCTTGAACTTGTATATTTCATCTTGCAAGGTCCTTTTTTAATGGACCGTTAAATGCGTGTGAGTTGTAATTATAAGTGTGGGATTATAAGTTGGTAAGGGCATATTTGAAAGTGAAAACAAAAAATAAAGTTTTTACATTATTTTAATATAATAATTGCCACTCATCTCCAGTAGTATATATTATTTTTTGTATTAAAAATAAATATTTCATAATACTCTTTATTATTATAAAAAAAATGAATAAAAGAGTTAAAAGAAAAAAAAGCAAAATATTTAACGCAAATGTTGACTTGCGTTAGATCCAATGCAAGGTTAGTTGAGATAGTTAGTGTGATCATTTACCACACTGCTAAAATGAAAAAAAATTAAAATATTAGAAATTCAGCGCACTGCTGGAGATGCTCTACTTAGAAGAAAGTAATGAAATGGTCTTGTTTTCATCAGTCATTCAACTTTCAACTTATGTTTGTTTTCATTAATCATTAATTTGAACTTTATAATTCATCTCACAGTTTAGGTTTTTTATGACATCCATATAAAAAAAAAAAATTGGAATTTTGAGTTACATTAGATAAATTTTGAAAAAAGTGACAGTTAAAATACCAAAAATTGAAATGTTTATAATTAATGACAAAAAAAAAAAAAGAAGATCAAATCTAGATTTCAAAACGAAAATTGAGATTCTCTTTATATAACTTTGTATTAACTCAATAGTATTCTTGTTTCTGACTGATAACAAATTACATGTTAATGTTGTGTGCCTATATATATATATATATATATATATATATATATATATATATATATACACATATATATGTCTGTGTGTGGTCCGGTATTAGATGCGATTTACCTCTCATATTTTATTTTTGAGAATAATAATAATAAGAGATGAGGATGTAGCATCGAGAATAATAACTTGCACACATGAATTCATCAATCATTATAATATAATATATATATTGCAGAGGACTGGTCAGAGACAAAATTAAGGTACAGCACCCCCATTCTCATTTTTGACAAAACCAACATTAATTGAGGGACCCATTTTCAAGCGTTAAGAATAGAAATTGTCTTTCCTTTCCAACTCAAGTCATTTCAACTCACGTACTAAAATGAGATTGGTGGATTTTCTACCATTCGTATATTTTTCTATTATAAATGATGAGAACTTATTTGTTTCAACCATGTTTTAAAAAATTTTACAATTTTGCTTCATACAATTCTAATAAGAGTACAAAAAAACTAGAGTTTAGTTGGTATCATATAATATTATATGAATCAAATCATGTAACCCCTTTATATAAAAAACATGGGAATTTACACGAAGGGTTTTTCTTTTCATATAGTGTAGTTCTTTATGGATTATATCGTGTAATTCATATTAGGTTACACGATGTGATTTGTTTCATATTGTCTTCCACGATATAATTCGGATTATATGGTGGTTTACCCAATATGATAATTTATACGAAATGATTTAATTCATACTATTTTACACGATATAATTATATAGTGTTACAAGACATAAACCATTTAATGTTACACGATATGATCCATCGAAAGTTACACAATATGAAAAACAAAAAAACAAAACATTGTTCATCCTTGCACGATATGATTTGACCACAAGCCTTGTAGCTCAAGAGGTATCCCACATTTATAAATGTGCAGAGTGTGATGACCAAAGTTTGAACCCTGTAACGCAAGTATTCGAGTCTTTATTGTTTCTCTCCATTTCACTCCCCCAAGTTCAAAAAAAAAAAAAATACGCAATATGATTTGATTCATATTGCCGTACGCGATGTAATTCATATAGTGTTACATGATATGATTCATATAGGTGGCACACGACATGAACGTTAAATGATTTGATTCATAGGAGGTTATATAATATATAAAAAAAAAAAAACATTGTTCATTCATTTAAACCATTGTGTTTTTTTTTTTTCACGATATCAAAATTGTACATAAGGCAAATTTGTCAATTTTTTGAAATGTGGTAGAAAATCAAGTTTATAAAGGTTATTTTCCTAATAATAATAATACTAATAAATATTAGTATTATTATTATAACGATTAATTTGGGAATAACAATATGACCCTTTTAAATTGTTTCTCTGAAATTTGAATTATCACTGCTAACATCTAATATGATTTACAACTATCTCATTTGTCATCTAACTATGCATTAATTAGGAGTGGTTATTATGATATACCATGTTGTATATCGTATCAAAAATTTCGGTATGCAAAAAATTCATACCGTTACCATATCGAAATGAAAAATAGATATCGAAAATTTGATATACCGATAATACCGTTATATCGAAATGAAAATTACATACCGAAAATATTGTATATCGAAATGGAAAATATTATTTATGATCTTGAACAAAATTATGAAGATTTTACTTATGAGTTTTCATTGAAAATATACGGAAAATTGATGCAATTGGTTAAAAAAATCATAAAGAACGATAAAATTGTTTGTTGGATTATAAAATAGATGACAACTCCAACTTAAAAAGATAATTAATGTAAAATGAAAAAAAAAATTCGTATGATCGAACCTATAAACGCCCAACATCATCTAATTATATTTAAAGGAAAATGATTTTTTTTTTCCAAAATCTATTTGGTTTGCGTGTTTGGGTTGTTTAGAAATATTTAATTAGGTTAAACCTTTGTTTGGATCAAAGGTCAAAGGACCCAAGTTAGTGTCGCACCCGGGTCCAAGAAATGGCTTTAATTTTGGGTTAAACGATGGTTAAATAAACCATCCATGCAGAATAGATGGGTTTATTTAACCTTGTGTTCGCTACAATTTGGAAGTGTGTGAAATGATTTTTTTAAAAATAAATCATGTACATACATATATAAAAAACGGAAAAAATGTCAGATCCAAAAAAAAAAAAAAAAAAAAAGGCCTAAAAAAGGGAGCAATACTAGGGATGGCAATGGGTCGGGTTCAAACTCGAACCCGCCACAAACCCGGTCCGTTCGGGGCGGGTAAAAACCCGATCAAATGGGTCCCGAGACGGGTTTGGACCCGGTCAAACGGGTCTATTTTGGGTCCGGGACGGGTCCTGGTATTTGTTAAACCCACCCCGTAATATATATATATATATATATATATATATATATATATATATAATATTTAGATATATGTATGATTTTAAGATTTTAAGACATGTTGGGATTGTGTTTAAATATTTGAATTGTATGACTATAACATGGATGAATTTTTTTTCTTGTAGTTTAAGTGGTTAAGATTCATATATATTGTGTACTACTTCGAATAGATATTATTTCAAGGCAAACAAAAGAAAAATAGGAAAAAAAAAAACACCAAAAAAAAAAATTTGTAGCGGGTCAGGACGGGTTTACACGTCAGGTTCACGGGACGGGTTTTTTGGCAGGGTGGGGCAGGTCCCGGGTTTAAAATTTTTTTGGCGGGGCGGTCCTGGGACAGGCCAAACCCGTACCAGACCCGCCCCATTGCCATCCCTAAACAATACTTGGCCTAATCAAAACTTTGTTATGGCAAAACTCAGTGGAAAAAAATAATAACAACGAAAAATAATACCAAGCAAGAACAAGTGTTCCCAAAAAAGGTTATCAAAAACGATAGACCTCTTGGCCTAAAACAATATCATGACTAACTCTTATTCTTAGAGTCTGGCCCCGAGGTGGCGCCGTTCCTTGAAGGTCCTCATCGTCCACCAAATTCGAGCACCTCTGCTTTTGCTGCAAGAGACATGGCTCGAAGAGCCATGGATTCCGTTCCACCTTGATAACAAAATCATGTTGACCTAAGTAGACCAAATTATCAATTCCACGCAAGTTGCTTGGCATATTCATATCCGCGTTGTGAGCGATGATCGCCAGCCATATCAAACTATTTTGAATATTGTCTTTCTGAACCTCTACACCATTTTCTTTCCTCCAATACATACACATGCCACGTCGTCTTCGAGGACTCCCTGTAGATTGACGTCTTTTAGCAGCAACCTTTGGATCTTCCTTTGCTACTCGATTCACATCCTTATTTGCATTGCCACGTCGGCATTGAGAGATCTCATGCCCAACAATTTTGCAATTAGCACAAAAAGTCGGAATCCTTTCATAATGGAGAGACATAAAAAAACAATGCCCCATCCTTTCCACTATCATAGTTTCTTGAAGGGGTGAATTAAGATCAACTTCAACGAGAACTCTTAACAAAATGACCAACATAACCATCAAAGTGTGCGAAATGACTGATCATATGTAGTTTATAATTCACAAAAACTCATGTGAGATGGTCTCACAGATAGTTACCGTGAGCCGGTGCCCCCATCACCCACAAACAACATGTGAATTGTAGGATTTGGATTGTGAGTTGACCCATCCCACACAATGCAATAAAAATCTCTGAGACTGTCTCACAAGAGACTCACTCTCTATAATTTTGTCTTTTTTCTTCAGCTTATTTACTTTGCATTACAATATTGCCAGTTTTCTTCAACTTATTGACATTATTGTATTGGCCATTACAATATGGCATTACATTGACACTACCATCTGTTTTATTTGTATATATTTTTATAATATTCATACTTTGTCGAATCTAAATTTATGATTCCAATTTATTTATTTTATATCTGATAACGATAAACTTCAAAATAATTTTTTATTTTCTAAAAGATAATTTTTTAAAATATTACGTAATACCACTCTAAAGCACTATTATTTTCTTTAGAAAAAAGTATTAATACTAATATCATGAAAATTTTGATAAATGATCTTTAAAAATTACGTTTTTAATTATCATCTAAAAGTCAATATATGATTGAACTACATAAATTATTTTAGATAAAATGGAGCATCACGTAAATAATATTTATTTATCTCATTTTTGAAGAAATCAAGTGACATAAAATATTTTTTCAAGATTATATGATTGTTAAACTAGATAAAAAGATTTTAGATAAAATGGAGCACACATAAATAATATTATATTATCTATTTATAAAGAAACCAGGTGACTATCTAATTTGAAAAGAAATCAAGTGACCAAAAATATGTGTCCCAATATATATATATATAGTATAAACTATACATGCTTCGAGTATTTTGGTTGGTCAAGCTTTTATAAATTCACAACAAACATTTGATCCGAACAAAATTTTTATAAATAAACTCCTTTCAAAAAATAATACAACATTCAAAACAAACACAATAATATATCAAATCAAACACTTAACATTCAAACTAAACATCTGATATGTAACTCAATTTAACATAAAAAGTGCAAAGCCACAATAATCAAAGTAACTTAACTAACCCAACAGACGAATCAATATATTTAATTCAATTTGATATGAAAAGTGCAAAACCGCAACAATCCAAGTAACTTGAGTAACCCAACACACAAATCAAATGTGTCCTAAAATATATATTATAAAAAATATTATTCTTTTTACACTCCCCTAAAAAGAGAGGGCAAACAAAATAAGCCTATATTTACAGTTTCACGGTGAGTTGCTCGGCTAATTTAAATAAAAATTGTACAATTTAATACGGATTAATAAAATCTGGTGTTGATGGTGATGTTAGAAAACTAGGCAAAGTCACCGGCACCGGATGCGACTATACGAAAAGTCGTTGCCACTAAACGCGATGTTGTCAAGACATACGCATCCTCATATTTTTTTTTTTCTTTTCTTTTTTTCTTCACAAAGTCGCTAACAATATTTGCCATAATTTTTTTTTTTTAATTATAGGATAAGTCGATAACATAAGGTGCGACTACACCTTCTGACATCACCATTCTTCGCTGCTCTATTCTTGGCTGAAAAGATATAATTATTACTCAATATTAAATTTTAATGTTTTAAAAATAATAATATATAAAGCATTATATATATATATATATAATATTTTGATAAGTATAGGTCTTGTTGAATAAATTTAGTATTTAAAATAAAAACATATATAATGGGAATATCAATCATCATCTTACCTTCAAGAGTCTCATTCAGGGATATAAATAAATCAAAGTGAGTTATTTGAATCTTGATTTGCTAAAAACTTGTTTGAAATCATTAATTTATTGTGATTTGTAGATGAAAAAAAAAACTCAAATTCAATACTCGTTAACTTAAGAGCAAGCTCGTCAGAAGATTCGTGAGATAATTTGTAGAATATATTACTAATGTTTCATATTTTGGTATATTTTTATTTATGATCAAATATATGAATATCTAATTATAATTATTTCTATAATTAAATAGATTTTGATAATATATCATATCTTTAGAATAGTATAGATAGAATGTTATTAATTTTAGATAACATGTTATTTTGGTAATGGATTGATAAATAATATAATTTATAATTCATATTTATTAGGTTTGATTAAGTTGGTAATCCATGAATATATACAATAATTTATATTTGAGATAATTCGATGACAAATAAATTAAATTTAAATTTTGAAAAGTTCAATTTTAATTTGATTTGATTACATCTCATTCAAGAGAGAGGAGAGAGAAAGAGAGTCAGCTTAAAAAGTTAAGTCAAGATTTTACAATATTTGGTGGAGTAAAATAAAAGCAATTAATGTGAAGCAGATGCTTGAATCAAGTATAGGTTTGAGAACATAGTCGCAGCTTATGCCTTGCTTTAAAAAAAAAAAAAAAAAAGATAAAGTTGCATACATGACTAGCGACTTTGTGAAAAATAAAAAAAATAGGGAGGCTGCGTATGATTTGGCAAAGTCGCGTTTGGTGTTAGCGATTTTTCATATAGTCGTGTCCAGTATTAGCGATTTTGCCTAATTTTCTAACATCATCAATTCATCATTGATGCACACTTTATTAATCCGTATTAAATTATGCAATTTTTATTTAAATTAGTCTGGTTGCTCTGCACACTCTTATCTCATAAATTTTTTTCTTAAGAGTTTTTATTGAAAATATAAGGAAAAATGATAGAGCAATCTTTCTTGACAATAAAAATGTTATTTTTTTACCGAAAAAATATGACAATTCCAACTTAATATAAAATAAGAAAAAATTGCATGATCGAATATTAAAATTTAATTAAAAAAAAAAAACATGACTAAGCCTATATTCACACTGTGAGCTGCTCTACACACAAACTCTCTTTCTTATCTCGTAAATTGTTTCTTCTCAGACAACCTTTTGTTTCTCCATTGATTCCCACAATCAAGACCACACCTGTATTGCTTCCCCTTTGTACGATGCATCTATAGAGGACTACACATTGTCGCAGAGATCTTCAAAGCAGCAATCGTGTGTCTCCGATGTGTGGATCTTCAGGAATTTCCCCTCTTAGGATTCTGTGAGTATCTTGCTTCCATTTTAAACCGATAAAGTAGTAAGGTATTTTGAATTTAGTGCTTCTTTGTTTGCTGGGAATGCCTTTGTTACGTTTCCATTGAAATTATGAATTATCGTTAGTTTAGGGGAATTTTTTTTTTTTTGGTTTAGTTTTTTTGTATCGCAATTTGAAGCTTTTCTGTTGTTTAAATCCCAATTGGGATTTTCATTTTTTCAAGGTTCCTTTGTTTCTCTCTCTCTCTCTCTCTCTCTCTCTCTCTCTCTCTCTCTCATTATAGAGGATGCAAATTGCAATAGTCTTTATCTGAAATACTTGGTCCAATATAATCATATGGCTTCTATGTTTCTTGATGATCATCAAGAAAGAAAGTGTATCTTAAATCTAATGATCTGGAAGAGGGCAAAAAAAAGAATATCCCTACTCCCTTGGGACTGCATTTCAATGTCTTAGTTTTTTAGCCTTTTGTTTGTGCTTCTAAATCCAATATTCTTTTGCAGGAAAAAATACTGTTACTCAATGTATATGATCTAGTCAAACATCAATTTTGCAAATTAATTCTTTCTATTTATCTGGATGGCCATGCTTCCAGTAACTTATGCGATGCAATCACTTAGTCAAAGCATTGAAGCTTTTGAATCGTCTAAGTTGTTTGCCTCCACTTGTCGAAAATATGGGAAAATGGTTCCAAGTGATTTTAACAAGTTGGATTTCAAACAGAAAACTGTCAACCGGCAACTCACAGAACCTATCAGACGGGTTTCATATGAACGTCGTGTGCTGAAAGCATCAGCCACTTCAGATGTTTCTGCTGTAAAATCCTCTGAAAAGCTTGCAACTTATCGATTTATGATGGATATTGGTGGTCAATTGAAGGTACTTGTTAAAAGGAAGAATAATAACAAATATGGAGTTTATGTTGAAGTGGAGTCCTTGCCACTTTGTGAAGGACATGGAGAGCTTATCATGGTGTGGGGGCTGTTCAGTAACGATGCAACAAGTTTAATGCTATTAGACTTTCAACAAGCAAGTGCTCATAGCGAATACAGTATCACTGAAACCCCAATGGTCGAAGATTCTGTTGAGTTGGACTTTGAGGAAAGTGTAGCACCATTCTATGTTTCGTTTCTACTTAAGTCCCAATTGGGTAGTAACTCGGAAAATTCAACAATCAGAAGCCATAGGAAAACAAATTTCACAGTGCCTGTAGGTTTTGGCTCTGGGCGTCCTTATCCATTGGGCATTTCCTTTTTAGATGATGGATCCATTAACTTCGCCTTTTTCTCCCGTAATGTTGAAAGTGTTGTTCTATGTCTATATGCCGATACCTCAGCAGAAAAACCTGCTTTAGAGATTGATTTGGATCCATATGTCAACCGCACAGGTGATATTTGGCATGCTTTGTTACATTGTTGTGCGCCCTTTGTGAGCTATGGTTATCGCTGCAGGAGTGGTACTGAAAACAAAGGATATCGTGTTCTATTGGATCCGTGCGCTAAGGTTATTGAAGACTTTGGATTGAATTTGCCTCAAAAATGCATTGGAAAGTTGTGTGAGGAACCGGCTTTTGATTGGAGTGGCGAATTCCATCCTCGTTTACCGATGGAGAAAATGGTTATCTATAGACTGAATGTTGCACGATTTACCAGAGATAAATCCAGTAAGTTACCTGGTGATATTGCTGGAAGTTTCTCCGGTATTTCTGCGAAACTGCATCATTTCAAAGATCTTGGCGTCAATGCCGTCTTATTAGAGCCAGTCTTCCCTTTTGATGAGCAAAAGGGACCCTATTATCCATTGCATTTCTTTGGTCCTGAAAGCTTATATGGACCTTCTGGTGATCCAACGACTGTTGCTAAATCCATGAAGGAGATGGTGAAAACACTACATGCCAGCGGAATAGAAGTTTTACTGGAAGTTGTTTTCACCCATACTAGCGAGGTCGCAGCACTAATGGAGATCGATAATGCTTCTTATTATCATGTTGAAGGAGGAGAGGACTTGAAGTCTAAAAATGCGTTAAATTGCAATTACCCCATTGTCCAACAATTGGTCTTAGAAAGTCTCCGTTATTGGGTGATTGAGTATCATATCGATGGATTCTGTTTCATTAATGCATCTTCTCTCACAAGAGGTCCCCACGGCGAGTTCCTTTCACGCCCTCCTTTGGTTGAAGCTATTGCTTTCGATCCAGTGCTTTCAAACGTCAAGGTAATAGCAGACTCATGGAATCCTCATGGCGTTGAAACGGAGAAAACTGTGTTTCCCCACTGGCAGAGATGGGCAGAGATGAACGCAATGTTTTACGATGATGTGAGGAACTTTTTACGCGGTCAAGGTCTTATCAGTGAACTTGCAACACGTGTTTGCGGTAGTGGGGATCTGTTTTTGGGTGGTCGAGGACCTTCATTCTCTTTCAATTTTGTTACAAGAAACGTTGGACTTACTCTTGTGGACTTAGTCAGCTTCAGCAGTGATGAATTAGAATCACAATTGAGTTGGAATTGTGGGGAACAAGGCCCGACAAATAAAACGGTTGTGCTCGAGACACGTCTTAAACAGATCCGAAATTTTCTCTTCATTTTGTTCATCTCTTTGGGCATGCCTGTTCTTAACATGGGAGACGAATACGGTCAATCCTCCGGAGGCTCCCTAGCATATGCCGACCGAAAAAATTTGGATTGGAATGCCTTAAGATCAGGCTTCAGTTTTCAGGTCACACAGTTTATTTCATTTTTGAGCAAATTGAAGACAAGGCGAAGTGATCTTCTTCAGACGAGAAATTTCCTTAAGGAAGATAACATCGAATGGCACGGAACCAATCTATCACCACCACTGTGGGACAATCCATTATGCAAATTCCTAGCGATGACATTGAAGGCTGATGATGCACAATCAACATCTGGTTCGTTGGATATGCATGGTAACTTATTTGTCGCCTTCAACAGTGGTGATCGTTCAGAGGAAGTGTCGCTCCCACCACTTGCAGTCGATGCAACATGGGTTCGTCTGGTGGATACAGCACTTCCTTATCCTGGTTTTTTCACTGTGGATGGTGTTCCTCTTGAGGATGGATCAGTAACGTATGAGATGAAATCTCATAGTTGTATATTATTTGAAGTTCGGGGCTTGTAGCTGACGTCCATTCCCGAATGGCTACATACGATATGTTCCATAAGGGTCTGTGTAAATATCTCCAATTCGTACACTAATACTTCAATAGAATGTGATGCCACTTGCCCTATAGTGCTCACAGGTACTATAATTCTTCTACAACTAAACAAGGAAACCTCTCGTATCCTATCATGTTGTCATAATAAAAATATGCTTTTGTAGACTATTGTGGTGCTAAACTTTTGGGTCCTCATTACATGTATAATTTTAGTAGTAGGTCCTCTATGAACTGATTAACTACAGATTTGTACTGTTGCTTGCTTATAACCTTTTTATGACTTTATTTATGTCAGATTTTCTTTTCTGTCACTCTTAGAAGTCAACAAAATATATATGCTTCTTGCCCTTTATAATTTTGTAGCAGCATTTAGCTCTGTCTAAAAGGAAGATTGATACAAATTAGCTCCAACAAGCATTAACTAGAAGACCATTGATGCTATGATGTTCATATATGCTCACTCTCGACAATTTCTTGTTTTATCGTCATATGTTTTATGTTCAGTATCTTTTGGTAAAATCATAAGTGGGTGTAATCTCTTTACAAATACTGGTTGTTTGAGTTGGAATTTTAATCCCTAGAGTTCAATACTCGTCCACAAGATATAATTTTCTCCTTGAGACGCTATGGGGAGTTTTGGTTATGTTTGAAGAGTCAACTTTTATTTTTTATTATTTTCGACATTGTATATGAGGTTATATTGATTTTTTGTGTAAAAATGATGATAGGTATAATGTACAGTTTGTGCTTTTGATCCTACAATTTCTTCTCTCTTTATTCTTTACTAACTAAAAAATCGCCTATTCTTCCTTCCAAATATGATTTACAAAAGGAAATCATTGAGGGCATCATTATGGTTGCTTCTCTCGTTACTCCTTATACATTTATGACCATTTCATCCCATTGTTTATTTGCTTAACCTGAATCTACATTATATTACCATGCTTTGATTTGTTTTGTTATGCTAATGATCTTTGAATCAGTTTGAAACTTATGCCACTTATGTTCTTCATCTGTGTATAGTTTTAATGGTTTTTAATCGTTCCACTTGTTTATAGTGATCCGCAACGGCTTTGGCTAAATCTCGTGCCTTTTCAGCAGCATTCTTACTGTGTTAGCAGTGGTATTTGCCAAGAAATAGTATTGATATTTGGCATACTAACGACACAATCCATTGAGTGTTGCTCTATTGGATTTTATTTTTTCAGACAATTCTGCAATGACGATTGTCTTGAGTTGCAATGTATGATTGGAGTTAGGTGGGGATTGATATATTCACTAAAACTGGAGTGGATAGAAGACCATTAATGTCAGTGAGTCCATATTCAACTATTCAGTATGTATATTGAGTTGATTTATATTAATTTTCCTCAATATTATTAACAAATTGATCATTTTGCTGTGTTCCTGGAATTCATCAATATTTGCCACTATATATATTTATCAGGTTGAAGTTGGATGACTATCTTGCACCTCAACTACAAGAAGCTATATCAAGCAGCAGATTCGGTGAGTGATTAGTAACGTTTTCTCTTGATAGTTTTCCATTTGTTTTGAGTTAAATTATTTTCTTCGTCCCATAAACGAAACAAAGGGAAACTGTTCAAAGAAAAAGAATCATGTTTCGTTTTAAGTGAAAAACCTATAACACCTTTGTAAGTAACTTAGGATTAGTTAACACGAATTTTGAATGGACTTGTGAATAAGTAGAGTTATAAGTGAGATTTCATGTAATACACAAGATTGTACATTCTTTAAAATAAAAAGTTGCATTTGAGAAAGGAGATTCTTTTTTTGTGGCATATCATTTATGTTTTACTAATTCGATTTGATCTTCTTATCAGGGATTTTGGGTGATCCATTTTCTCTTTTTGAGGCGTTCTTGATGCCATTCTCATCTCTGCATATTGTAGCATATTTGTAATTAAATTTTTATATGATTTGTAGTCATTTTTTGATGGTGTTTTCATGTCGTGACAGTATTAATATTCAGGACTAGTTAGTTGGTAGACTAGAGGGCCTACGAAATGTTTAGATTGATAAATAAAGAGGTCTTGTGTGAAAAAATGTATAAAGAATATGATTGGTAGTGTTTTGTATGCTATATATAATATAATTAATGTGATTGAGGAATAATACAATTTTGTCCGAGCAAAATTCTAAATCCTTATTAAGCCTCCTAGTGACTTCTCAAATGCTTTAATTAGGGTTTAGTTTTGGAATCAAATTTCATTAATAGCTCAATTCCCCTCTTTTGAATAGAAAAACACATGCTTCTCAGATCAAGAACTACTGTGAATGATGGATCACAATAAATTGTTAGATCAATCAATTGATCAAAACATAAATACCACAAAAATCACTAACTTTTTTCAAAATTGCAATTTTAACATGATTAATTTTGGCTATTAGCAAATTTAATATGACTAAGTCTCGTGACAATCTATTCCCTTTCAAATCGGATGTCCACTGACGGCACATTCCAGGTGGCAACCCACATAACAAGCCCACTTCTCAGGTGGCAACCCTTGGGCCCACCATTGGGTAGCCACTTTCCGCAGCGCCCGAATCCGGCAGGTCAGACTTATTTGTTAGGCCTATAAGTTAGGGAGCTCTAACCCAAAATCATGGTCAAAGGTAAATGTTTGACTCCCAACTATATATCCTTCCATACTTTCATGTGGAACCGATATGGGATATCGTAACAAATGCATTTCAAAGATCCCCAAATTTTCAAGATATTATAAAGAAAATCCCCAATTGATGCTACTACAAACACAAATTTATAGAGTTAAAAGATGCCTGAAATTTATTCATTGATTACAAATACACAGAAAATTGAAAGCCATGTTAAATTTGATAATAGCCAAAAATCATGTTAAAATTTCAATTTTAGAGAAGATTGTGATTTTTGCGGCAGTTATTCCTAAATAATTTCAACTTCATTAATAATTTTTCCATCACATGCTATTATGTATCGAAAAGGATATGTGACAAATAATAAGTCATGTTTGCATGCATAAATAGAGTTTGTTCTATCATTAACATACCAATAAACCTCAGAAGAAGGTAACAAATTATGCATCAAAATTTCAAAAGATTCATCTATTTGTTTGTTGCAAGAAGCCCCTTACACTACATCTGCAAACAATCTACATTTTGCGAACTTGTTACAAAAGCATCATCAAATTACTCAACACATAAATATCAAAACAAGATCCAAAACCCCATTTCCCAAAAGAAATAGATACCTTAACCTTCTAACGAAACAAATCCATCATCGACACAAATCAAAGATTGTCGGCCTTCCTATTTCTACTTCCCCAACGTCTCTGGCGTGCTCGTCTCTTTCTTCCGTCCTTCTCTGCCTTAACATTCTCTCTCAAGTCTCTTTCGCCGCGCCTTTTGTACATCTTGAACGTCATCTGTCTCTCTTCGGCCATTTTCCTCACTTTCTCCGTAATCTCGGCTGCAATCTCTCTATTATACAGCTTTTTTAGACCCCGCATGAGCTTAGCAAAGGTGTCGGGCTGAGGCATCAACCCAGCATCCATCATGTCCAAACAGTAAGCGCAAGCATCTTTCACATGTCCGTTCGAAAAGAGCGCGTGAATCCAGATTGTCCACGCGGACACATTAAGCTCGCCTCCTTTGGCTACTATACAACTCCACATATCTTTAGCTAGTTTCAGCTTATCATCTCGCAACAAAGAATTCAACAAGTCCTTCATAATACCGTACTGAGGTGCGGCTAGAAGACCTCGGCCCACCATTTCGTTGAAGTACTCGCAAGCTTCGACCAAACACCCGTTCTCAACGAACCCATGAATCATGATGAGATAGGTGTCAACCCCTGGACTGATTCCATTGGCTTCGAGCTCGTTCATGATTTTTATCCCTTCTTTAGTCTCACCCAATTTGCAGGCCAAACGGATGATTGTGTTATATATGCTTAAGTCAGGTAACACGCCAATCTTCCGCATCTCCGCCATAAGTTCTATGCACTCCTCCAGTTCTTGCTTCTTCTCATGAGCTAACATGAAGTACAAATACGTTGTCGGATTAGGGGTATGCCCTTTTCGTAGCATAGTGTCTAAAAGCTCGTAGGCTTTCGCAATCTTACCCCACTTACAAAATCCACTTATCAAAGTGGTGTATGTAACAATATCGGTTTCACACCCATTGCACTCCATATCCAAAAAGACATTCATCGCCTCGTCCATTTTTTCTCGAGCACAGAGAGCTTGAATCATGATGGTATACGAAGCTGCATTTGGCTCACAACCATTCCTCCTCATCTCTTGCAAAAGATGAAAAGCATCCACCAGTTTACCTGCCACTGAATATCCGTTAAGCAAATTGTTATAAACCACAATATCAGACTCAAAACCGGCTTCCCTCATTTTCACCAATACCACTTTCGCCTCCATCAACTTTCCTTCTTTACACCAACCGTATAATAGTGATGTGAAATGTTTTATTGTGGGCGTGAATCGAAACCTCATCTCTTCAAACAGCAAAGTAGCTTCCTTTACACTACCGTTTTTGCACAAAGCATCCAACAAACACCCGAAAACGTACTCATCAGGCTCACACCCATACTTTGGCATCTCATCCAACACTTCAATTGCCTTTTTCACCATTCTTGCAGATGCGAATCTCCTCATTAGAACAATAAAAACCTCAGGCGATAGAAGCTGAGGATTTTCCTTCCTCATCTCCTCAATAAGAGCCCAAACAACTCCGAATTGCCTCATTTTCCCTAAAATCTTAATCATTGATCTATAAGCATCATAACTATGCCTATAACCAGGCTGTTTCGATGCCCACATGAAGAATTTGTATCCTAAATTCCCAGCATCACCACAACGGTTAAGCACTCTTTCTGTCAATCCAGGCCTAACCAAAACACCAGATTCATGCAGAGCAAGTTCCAATTTTGGGACTCTAGAATGGAATTTCCTCAATAATCTATATACCTTCTCAACATCAGCAGAAAATTCATCACATTCTGGTGTTTGGCTTTCCGTAGACGATTTCGGATCTTTCTTAAGGTGTATAAGGTCAAACTCTTTTCTTGATTCGTTCAATGTATCTCTATCTTCAGGAATGGGAGGTATGAGAGTATAGTCACGCATTGACAGGATTTTCAATGTACCCACAAGTGAATATTTGGAAAGAAGTAGAGGTTTGGATGATTCATGGAGTTGAAACAATACAAAGACCCTTTTTCCAGAATTTTTGGCTTGGCTAAGTGAATGTTGCAATTGAGGCAGACAAAACATGGTTTTAGTGAACACACTCTCTGCATGTCTTATTGCAGCAGCTCTTTCCTATTTAGCTCATTTCTTCTTTACCTAATTCATGAACCTCCTCTGATGTTCAATCAATGGCACGATGACTTCCTGCATTTTTTAAGTTTTAGCATGATATATCTTCCACCCCAACTCTACCTATTTAGGGTACTTATTTGAGGTTTAAATGTTCAATTTACCAAAATATTGAATTGACCCCTGTCCTGCCAATATCCAAGGGACTTTCTGAACCTAAGCAAGACACCTGCACATAATAAACATAGAAAAAAAAATGTTGATAGCATGAGGTTTATAACATACTTATTAATGATTAAATTTAACCGAGCACTGCAAATATATATAAAATAAAATGCACAGATTATCTTTCTGCACTCAAATCGTAAGGCTTTACAAACTTATAAGATGTATACATTTTTGTCATAATTGTATACACTAAACCTGAAAGATGACTATGCCTATGCATCTAAGCATTATAGTTTTAATGCAAATATTGATACCTAAACTATATACTGATAAACATGAACTTATGATTTGCCAATACATTAAAAAGTGTAAGTAATTTAGTATCTTAATCCACACTTTTAAATAAAATATCCACATAAAGATTTAAGATGTAATTTTCAATCCCTGGTTGCAGAATGACAAACAAATTCAGAAGATATTTTCATTTATCACAACTCACAAGTCAACATTACTAAAAGAGAAAACTGCAAAGCTCTTACCTTGAGAATTCTCAATTTGTCGATGTCGGTGGACTGAGTGAGAAATGAGGTGTTGCCGTCACTGAGCCTGCAGATTTTCAAAATGATATTAGTACACATACATTAGCAAAAGGTTCAAAATAATTATACAATAACTAATGTAAGGTCAACTCTTATTTTCTATATAGTTTGTCCACTAAAACATCTGAAGCGTGAACAACGTTTCGCATAATATCCTTATAACTTATTTCTCAAAGATTTGATTAGTCAATCCATTCTACATACTATCCATCATAAAGGTGACTAAATTTTCACAATCAAAAGAAACATGCAGTTGATCACAATTCATAAGTACACAGAACTAGTACAGCAGGAAGAATAAGGATATGACAGAAGGGGATAATTAAAAAAAGTGCAATACATCCAATAATCCTGCTTTTTTTTTCTTTTTTTTTTTTTAGAGCAAAAATCTGCAAGCTAGATTGCTACTTTGATCCCCTAGCTTTCTCTATCAAACAAGATAGGTCTATTAATCTACCCCAGGCAACTTCATCTCTAAATATACAATGGATTCTCATTGCCAAATTTTGAAAGCAAAATGTTGTCTTCAGAATTGGAACATAATATGATCTAAATTAGGGAATAAATCTAAATTGCCACCTTATGTCTTTAGGTCCACAAAATAGGAGGGGGCACAAACTGATTTCGTCAATTAAAATCAGACCAAGAACAACCTGAGTTTCATCTTCCATTCCACAAGAATCCCTTTCTACTTCTGGTGATTTAAAACTAAGAATTCTAGCCCCTCCCATTAGCTACTCAATACAAGCGACTCTTAGGTGTTCATTTTCAATAAACTAAAAAACATTTAAAAAGGAAAAAAAAAGAAGAAGAAGAAGAAGTCTCATCTTTCAACATAAGTATTCTCTTGCTCAAGCAACAAATCAATCTACTACTCGGAATACTTAATTATGTTCATCAAACATTTGTACTAAATCTCTCAAAATATACGGGGAAAAAAAAATACAAGAAATGAAAATGAAGAACTGGTCCAAACTCCAAACTACACGCCAATTAGATGAGTAGTTAATATTTTAAATAAGAAAAAAAAAAAAAAAAAAAAAGACTGCATTCTTAGGTGAGCAATTTCATCGAACACTACATATGCGTTTTCAAACTCCACAAACCCAAAGGTTAATCGCAGTCTTTCTTGAAACTCAAATGCATTTCTGACTTTATCCACTCATCAGACAACCCAAACCTCAAGTTTGAATCTTTACAGCATCCTCACTCTATTTCTTAGTGAAGCTCCAACATCAATTTTATATCAAATAATTGTCTTCTACAATGTAGAAGAATTTAGTCATTTAGGTACGGAAAGACATACCCTTCTTGCTGAATCCTCGAAATTATTGAATTGCGGATAAATCCTAATACTTGCGACGATAATGGATGTAAACTGACAAGCGGAAACGAGGTATGAAGCTAGGGTTTAATGGTGTGGTTTAGGAACGTTAAATCCGCATACATTTCTTGTAATCAGGGGCGGATCCTCGTATAAGGAGAGGGGGGCTAACTTTTTTAAAAAATTTAAATATTATATATATTTATTAGTTAAAATTAATTTTATATCAATTAAGCCCCCAAAAATAATTTATTTATAATAAAGGGACAACCATAAATTAGATTTATTATTATATTATATATAAGTGGTCTCAATTTATCCACATTATTATTATTATTTGCTATTTTTAATAAATTTATCTCTCCTCTTTCAAAAAATTTTGTGCGAGAGATTATTGCATTTTTGAATATTAAGTATATATATTCATGTCATTTTGTTTTTTTCTCGTTAGCCCCCCAAAAATATCAGTCTAGCTCCGCCCCTGCTTGTAATAGTGTCTGTTACTCTCTCTTTCTTCAAAACCTGCAGTTGAAGAGAACGCCGACGGCTCGACGTCGAATTTGCAAGAAAACCCCCCAAACTTATGTAATTAAAGTTAGGGAGGGAATAAAGGCAAAACACTCATTCTAAGGGCACCACATTTAAAATAAAAAAAATTCTAATTTTACTCTTAGGGTTTGTGCAACTACTTCCTTTCGATCATTACGACTGAACGTGCTTTTATATGTTCGGTCATTACGACTGAACGTCCTTCTATGTGTTTGGTCAGGGTGGCCAAACACTCTTCTATGTGTTCGGTCAACCGGGACCGAACGAAACTGTTCTGATTCAATCGTTTTTTTACGTTTTTTCCTACGGTTTTCACACGATTTTCACACATCCAACAAATTTGTGGAATGTTCGTCATTATGTTGGCATTACATTCTTTAAAAAAAATATTTAACATTAAAAAAAATGTAAAAAAATCGATTAAACCCGACCGCGGTCACCCGTCCCCACGTGCGCACGGCGCTTCCGTCACCCGTCATGCGCGCGCACCGTGCCCCCGTCCTCGTCCGCACGCTCACAACTCTCTCGTCACCCGTCGTGCGCGCGTGCGCACTGGTCCTTGTCCGCGTGCGCCTGGCGCCCACCGTAACCTCGGGCGCGAGCGACGACGGGTGACTGCGATCGAGTTTGATTGATTTTTTTGCGCTTTTTTTATGTTCAATCTTTTTTTTAATGTAATGCCAACATAATGACAAACATTCCACAAATTTATTAGATGTGTGAAAATCGTAGGAAAAAACGTAAAAAAACGATTGAACCGGAGCAGTTTCGTTCGGTTCCGATTGGCCGAACACATAGAAGAGTGTTTGGCCACCCTGACCAAACACATAGAAGGACGTTCAGTCGTAATGACCGAACATATAAAAGCACGTTCAGTCGTAATGATCGAAAGGAAGTAGTTGCACAAACCCTAAGAGTAAAATTAGAATTTTTTTTATTTTAAATGTGGTGCCCTTAGAATGAGTGTTTTGCCTTTATTCCCTCCCTAACTTTAATTACATAAGTTTGGGGGGTTTTCTTGCAAATTCGACGTCGAGCCGTCGGCGTTCTCTCACTTAGAAGGACGTTCGGTCACTTTTGACCGAACACCATGAAGTACATTCGGTGGTAATGACCGAACAGAAGTAGTTGTAAAAATCCTAAGGGTAAAATTGGAATTTTTTTTAAAGTGTGGTGCCCTTAGAAATGAGTATCGTGACTTTAGTTCCTCCTTTAAACTTAATAATAGCCTTAAAAAAATTAAAATGAAATTAGAGATGAGAAATAAAAAAATTTTTTAACGTGGAGCTACACATGATGGTTCTTCAATTGATTTGAAAAAATTGGTTCTTCAATTGATTTGAAAAAATTGTATTTTTTTATATTTTATAATAATTTTTGTATTCCCCCTCCTTTCCACTCCTCCTAAACTCATTAAAAAATTGTATTTTTTGTATTTTATAAATTGTAAGTTGTACTTTAATCTTTAGTTAGTTTAGAAATATTTAAAATGTAAAAAAATAAAAAAATATTGCGCACGGCTACACAGCCGACCGTGCAACAAACATAGGAGCAACTACACAAATGGGACACAGTCGTGCCCTGACGCACGAACCATGTCTGATAGTAAAAAGAAAAATCAAACCGTGTAAACCGCCGGTTCCGGTTGAACTAACGATTTTGGATTCGAACCGACAGCCCCATGATTCTGTTTCGATTTCATTTTTCCTAATTTCTTGAACCGTCGGTTTGCAATCGGAATCAATGATTTGAATCGATTGAGCACCACTAGACCTATTGAGAAAACCCATTTGACCTTATTTTGACCCACCTCATGTCCCATTTAACCATTGGTGTAGCTATATGTTTGAACCTAACCATCGTCATATGTATTCACGTTCACCTTCCGTGTTTTCTTCCATGTTCAATTCTAAAAATAACTTTTTTCTTCAAACAAAAAAATTAATTCATTAGTTCGTATATATTCATTTAGTTATAAAAAATAAAAAGAATTATAGATTCTACAATGCCACCATACTATAAGAGATTTCACTAAAGTCAAAAAAAAAAAAAATACATATACATTATATAAAGAGTAGTGTTTGTATGCATCAAGTGTATAATTATGATCCATGCAACCGGACATGTGTGGGTCGAGTCGGGTTGGGTTCGGCCGGGATCCACGCCCAAGTTTTTTTTTTTAATTTATGTCATAACATTTATGTTGTAATAGTATAACTTTTATGTATAGATTTCATAATCTTTCAGTGAATAACTTAAATTTTTTCACTATAAAAATTCATGTGTATAGTTGAAACATTTATATTATAATAATTTAACTTTTTTATTATATTAACATAACCTTTATGTACTTAAATAATAACATAAGATTATATTATTATAACAAAAATGTTAAATTATTATGCATAAAGATTATATTATTACAACATAAATGTTTTGAATTGTATTATAGGTTTGTCATATAATACAAAATGTTATGTGAATATAAATACAATGTTATGAGATATAACTAAAATGTTAGATTTGTCAAACTAAAATGCTAGACCAACATAATTGCGAAATTAGGGTTTGGACGCGTGAGGTGGGTCACGTGAAACACATCTTCAGATGAAGTCGACCCAATTGGATGAATCCATCTGATACATATAAATAATTGTGTTTTATAAATTCGTGCACCTGATGCACATAAATAATTGTATTATATAAAACGTACACATAAATATTCTTAAATTAACAACATAATATTAATAATAAATTGAGACAAAAATAATTGGTCGCTTTCCCACGTTCTCTATCTATGTAATAAAGTCCACGGAATTTTTTTTTTTTTGTGTTTTTTGTTTTTTCTTCCAATTTTCATCGATTTCACTAATTTTATAGTTCCAAAGCTTGTTTTACAAAGAAAGGGAAGATCTCCAATATTTAAATTTATTCAATCACATATCGCCACGTTTCCAAGAAAAGAAAAAAAAAGAATTCCTCCCAATTTTATTTGATAAATAAATCATCTAAAATATTTATTAAATATTTCTTCAAAAATAATATTTAAGTAATATTTAAAAATAGTACAACAAAAATAGTATAAATTGAAGAAGTATACCAATTATTTATATTATATTATACCTTGAAAATGTGACAATTTCTTTTTGCAATTAGGTCTTTGTAAATTATAAACATACAATCAAGGTTAAAAGTATTTTCCTGCAATTATTTTAAAAACTTTATTTTATTATTATTATAATTTTTTTTTTTATCAAGAATGCCAACCGCCGAAGATTTTGGTTTTTGACCCAAAAAAATTGAAAACATGGCGCCATTATACTTTTGTGGTTTTCCCTCCAAATTATCACAGCACTGAACCCACCAAAAAGCTCAATATTTTGCTCTTTCTCTCATTTATTACGCTCTTTATTTACTGGGTGTGGGGGGCTAGGGTTCAGGCGTCTTTCAATCTCTGAAAATGGTGGCGGACGCTCAATTGGAATCTGTGGGTTTTGAAACCGGTAACTTCCTTTTCTTTTTCTTCGATTTTCCGTAATTTGTATACGCTGCTGAAGTACACTCAAAATTTGGATGTAATTTGTTTTGATTAGCTTTCGCTGATGAATAGATTGGTGTATTGATGATTGATGGAATATATATATATTTTTTAAATTAAAAAAAACCCGAGTATGTTTTGTAGAGTAAGAAATTACTTTCTGGGTTGAAAGCTGGCAGGATTTCTAATGTTGATTGGGAAGTACATTCAAAAAATTAATTAATGTTTTGGGGGTTTAGTATATTTGTTGGATCAGGTTGATTGCAATGTGTTGTGTGATTGAATCATTATGAAGTAATTGATTAATGGTCATTTATGTTGAGAGGTTTCAATAATGGGTTGTGTTACTTTATATGTTGAGATGTCTCCCATGGATGTTATTAATTTAAAGGAAGGTGTTTGATTCACTAGAACAATTCCTAAGGAAAGAGTAAAGTTTTTGTTGTATTGGTTGATGAAACATTTCACAATAGTGGATGTGTCTGTTTCTAATGTGTTGGTTGAATGAGAAGCACACCAAGAAGCCATCTTTGGACCATGTATAGAAATCCATGTTATGAGCCACGTAATGTTAATTGCTAGCAGAAGCAATGAAACAACTATTCCCTGCTTGCACACGTGGAGAGTGAAACAGAAGAACCATTGACGTTTTTATCAAATTTGTTTATAGTTGGATATTGATGAACTGAAAAAACTGAAATTATAAGTTATTTATAATGCTTATGTTTGTGTGCTATCTCAAAAAGATCTTATTTCAGTTGATCAAAGGGGCAACATACTTCTGAAGTTTTGTTAGGAGGAACACAATGATAGATCATAACTGATTTTCAAGTGTTTAGTGGCGATATGTACAAATTTCTAGTACATCTTGCTCATTTTACCATCAAAGAATATGGTCAATCTAGATTTTGGATCAATTGTCCAATGTCATCCACAAATGTTATTCAGCAACCTTTTTTTGTGTCTAGCAACAGTAGTTTACTTTTATTTTTTTTCTCTGAAATGTCACCTTTAATTTGTCATTAATCTATTTTTTGCACTTTAGACTCTTCAATCCAATGTTTAATGTGCCATCGTTTTATTGGCTTGTTTTTCTAGTGTACCGCTTTGGTTGTGTGCCATAGTTTTACAATGATGTTTGCCTGACCTAAATGTTACATTTGTCTTGATTGCCTCCAGGGATCGCAAAGAGCAAAAGCAAAGCAATTTCTGCTTCTGAGAAAAAAATGGCAACTAATCAAAAACAAAAAAAGAGGCTTGCTGCCCCAATAGTTGAGGATCCTATTGTTTCACGTAAAATGCCAAAGCGAGCTGCTGCTTGTTCAGATTTCAAGGAGAAATCTCTTTGTATATCGAAAAAAGATTCTGTAATTGAAACAAAAAAAGATGGAGTTGTTGAAGAAGAAGTTCTAGCTGTCCGTCTGACTTCTGGATTAGAGGATGGCCGCCCATGTAGACGGCTCATAGATTTCACCTTTCATAATTCAGATGGAGTCTCACAGCCTTTTGAAATGCTGGAAGTGGATGATATCTTTATCTCTGGCTATATCTTACCATTGGAAGAAAGTGCTGACAAAGAGAAAGAAAAAGGAATAAGATGTGAAGGATTTGGGCGCGTTGAAGAATGGGCTATATCTGGCTATGAAGATGGTTCACCAGTAATATGGGTTACTACAGAGATTGCTGATTATGATTGTGTCAAGCCCTCTGGCTGCTACAAGAAGTTCTATGACCATTTTTATGCAAAAGCTAGTGCCTGTGTAGAGGTTTATAAGATATTGTCACAATCTTCTGGGGCCAGTCTAAGCCTTGATGAGTTGCTTGCTGGAGTTGTGCGTGCAATGAGTGGAATGAAGTGCTTCTCTGGTGGTCTATCTATCAGGGATTTCATTGTTTCTCAGGGTGACTTCATCTATAACCAACTTGTAGGTTTGGACGAGACTTCTAAAAAGACTGATCACCTTTTTGTTGAGCTGCCCGTCTTAAATGCACTTAGAGATGAAAGTAGTAAGTTTATAGATCTTGCACGAGCACAGCCTGGCTCTTTGCCAGGGAATTTGAGAATTGGTCCAAAGATTAGGGATGATTGTCGGACAGAAGAAGATGAAGATTTGAAAATGGCGAGGCTGTTACAGGAAGAAGAGCACTGGCGCTCAATGAAACAGAATAAAAGCCGAGGTTCCACCTCATCAAACAAATACTACATCATGATCAATGAAGATGAAATAGCAAATGACTATCCTTTACCAGCGTATTATAAGATGTCAAATGAAGAAACTGATGAGTATATAATTTTTGATAGTGGCATAGATGTGCAATATATTGAAGATCTGCCCCGAAGCATGCTCCATGATTGGGCCTTGTACAATTCAGATGCCAGGCTGGTTCCTTTGGAGCTCCTTCCCTTGAAACCATGTGCTGAAATCGATGTTACTATATTCGGGTCAGGCATAATTACTGCAGATGATGGATCTGGATACAATTGTGAAGGTGATTCTGCTCATTCTTCAAGTGGTTCGGGGGATTCCGCAATTGAAGGCATCCCAGTTTTCTTGAGTGCAATTAAAGAATGGGTGATTGAGTTTGGGTCTTCGATGATTTCCATTTCAATACGAACTGATATGGCCTGGTAAGTTCCTGTGTGACAGTGATTGAAGTACTAATAATGCTTAGAATTTTCCTGAAACATGATCTATGATGATTTGATAGGACTTAAAAGATATTGCCTTAAATGTGATTGAAGTACTAATAATGCTTGTACAAGATCCTGAAATGTAATAGAATACAGGAAACATTTTATGAAGGTGCTGGCTATTATGTTCCATCTACAGAAAAAATTAAGATCTTAGTAAATGGCTCATTTTGCTGTACATTTCCATGTTCACACAATTTGGTGATTTGGGAAGTTTCCTCAATTATAAATGCATTGTTTTCCTTCTATTCTTCAGGTACAGACTTGGAAAGCCTTCAAAGCAATATACTCCTTGGTATGAGCAAGTCCTGAAAACAGCAAGGGTTGCAATTAGTATCATTACTTTGTTAAAAGAGCAGATCCGGGTGTCACGACTTTCTTTCACGGATGTGATCAAGAGAATCTCAGCTGTGGCTAAAGATCACCCCGCTTTTATATCGTCTAAACCAGAAGTAGTGGAAAGATATGTGGTTGTACATGGTCAAATTATTCTGCAGCAATTTTCTGAGTATCCTGATGACAATATAAAGAAGTGTGCTTTCGTGATTGGTCTCGCCAAGAAAATGGAAGAGAAACACCATACCAAGTGGCTTGTCAAGAAAAAGAAGCTTTTGCAGAGAAACGAACAAAATTTAAATCCCAGGGCTGCTATTGGGCCTGTTGTGTCCAAAAGGAAGGCTATGCAGGCAACTACAACGAGGCTAATCAACAGAATTTGGGGTGGATACTATTCAAATTACTCACCTGAGGCATTGGATGAGGGAACAAATGGTGATGTAAAAGAGGTTGTTCATGAAATTGAAGAACAAGAGGAAAATGAAGAGGACGATGCTTTGGAGAAGTTGGAAGTAATTGAAGAAACTCAGACTACTAAATCAACACCAATGCAAACCAAGTCAACATCATGTAGCAAGGAAGCAAAGTGGGATGGGGAATCTGTGGGCAAATTACCTACTGGTGAGGTTTTGTACAACAAGGCCATTATCCATGGCAATGAAATTGCAGTGGGGGGAGCTGTTCTTCTGCAAGATGATGAAATGGATGATTTTCCAGCCATCTATTTTGTGGAATACATGTTTGAAAAGTTTGATGGAAGTAAAATGTTTCATGGGAGAATGATGCAACGAGGCTGCCAAACAGTGCTTGGAAACACAGCAAGTGAAAGGGAGATATTTTTGACAAATGAGTGTATTGACACCCAATTACAAGAAGTCAAAGAAAGTATATATGTTGATATAAGATCAATACCTTGGGGCTATCAGCACAGAAAAGCAAATGAAAATACTGATAAAATTGATAGAGCAAGAGCAGAGGAAAGAAAGCAGCAAGGATTGCCTACTGAATATTACTGTAAAAGTCTCTACTGGCCTGAGAAAGGTGCCTTCTTTACTCTTCCATATGGTTCTATGGGGCTTGGATCTGGCTCATGTCAGGCATGCAAATTACAAGATGCTGAAAATTACAAGGAAAAGTTCAGATTGGATGTAAAGTCGACCAGTTTTGTATACCAAGGAACTCAATATTCTATTGATAACTATGTGTATGTGAGTCCTTCCTACTTTTCATCAGAAGAAAGGGAAACTGAATTTTTCAAGGCCGGGAGAAATGTGGGATTGAAGGCATATGCAATATGCCAGCTGCTCGAAATTTGTGATCTTAAACAGCCTAAAAGGTCTGATGCCAACTCTGTTAGGGTCAAAGTCAGGAGATTTTACAGGCCAGAGGACATTTCATCGGAGAAGGCATACTCATCAGATATCCGAGAGGTGAGGTTGCTTGTGTATTGTCTATAACAATCTATGTTAAACATCATATAGAAATTGAGTAATTACCACAATTTAAAAGCTTTTCTAACATTGATGTCTATCAAGATTGTCTTAAGAATTTAATTTTTTCTAAATGGTTTCCCAGGTCTATTACAGTGAGGACATTCACACTATATCAATTGATACAATTGAAGGAAAATGTGAGATCAGAAAAAAGAAGGATCTGGGTTCTCAAGATGTCCCTTTGATCTTTGACCATGTTTTCTTTTGTGAACATCAGTATGATCCTTCTAAAGGATCCATTAAGCAGGTACTTTTTGTTCTCTGGTTCTGGTTCTTTTATTTTCATTTTTTTGTTTAAATTATCTAGAAATATCTGATCCTTACCTGACTTTGGCCACTCTTCTTCTTGCTACTTATCTTATGTTATTTTCTGATCATTTTGTTTGAATTTTTTTCCATGTGCAGTTGCCATCACATGTTAAATTATGTTACTCAACTGGGAAGCTGAATGATGATGCTATGTTTAGGAAGAAGAAAGGGAAATGCAAAGAAGGAGAGATTGATTCAGAATCTGAGGGACGAAAAGAAAACCGTTTGAGTACTTTGGATATTTTTGCTGGCTGCGGTGGCTTGTCTGAAGGACTGGAGCAATCAGGCAAGCTTGCTTCTAACTGATATGCTACGTTAAATTTAAATTCATAATTCCTTGCAAGTATAAATTGTGATCGGGGCATTTGATGTCTTCAGGTATCACTTCCACAAAATGGGCTATTGAGTATGAAGAAGCTGCCGGAGATGCGTTCAAACTCAATCATCCTCAGTCATTGGTATTTGTGAACAATTGCAATGTCATCCTAAGGTAGATTTCTTACAATGCATTTGAATTTTCCTGTCATGACAACAGTTGCTAACTTAGCATAAACCTATATAAATGCAGGGCTGTCATGCAGAAGTGTGGGGATGCAGATGATTGCATTTCAACCCCTGAGGCTGCTGAGTTGACTGCAAAACTGGACCAGGTGGAACTTGATAATCTTCCACTACCGGGGCATGTTGATTTTATTAATGGAGGGCCTCCTTGTCAGGTTGGTTAAACGTCACTTTCCCTGATTATCAATGAATCTGTAAGCTGCATGCTAAAAGTAGTTGAAATTTATCTTTCAGGGTTTTTCGGGAATGAATAGGTTTAACCAAAGCACTTGGAGTAAAGTCCAGTGCGAGATGATTTTGTCATTCTTATCCTTTGCTGACTACTATCGTCCAAGGTTTTTCCTTCTTGAGAACGTGCGAAACTTTGTATCTTTCAACCAAGGGCAGACTTTTCGCTTAACTTTAGCTTCGCTTCTTGAGATGGGATATCAGGTAATGCTATTGCACTCATCATGAAAACGAACTACTGGATCTGCATTTTCTGATGATTTTTTGTGTATTTGTTTGGTTTATGTTAGGTGAGATTTGGTATCCTTGAAGCCGGTGCATATGGAGTTCCTCAATCTAGGAAGAGAGCTTTCATATGGGCTGCGTCTCCTGAAGAGCTGCTGCCTGACTGGCCCGAGCCAATGCACGTCTTTTCGGCACCAGAACTGAAAATCTCACTGTCAAAAAACTTGCAATACACTGCTGTTAAGAGTACTTCAAGAGGAGCTCCATTTCGTTCTCTTACGGTCAGAGATACAATTGGAGATCTTCCACCTGTGGGCAATGGTGCATCTAACAGAAGCATACAGGTATAAATAATGAGAAGCATCCAGAATATTTGTGCAAGAATTTGAGATTAGAGCTGTTCCAACATTTTACCTATGTTCTTGAAACAATAGTTGAAAATGGAAGTGATGGAAATCACCAATGAATTTTCTAATATGCATTCAGATATATCTTGAGATCCTTTGATCCCGACACTTTGAATTGGAGCACTCTTGCATACAACCAATCTAACCCATTTTTGCACTCACTATAAATTTTTATGCTTTATTGTTCATTGCTGCAGTATCAAAGTGAGCCTATATCATGGTTCCAGAAGACAATCCGAGGTAGCATGGACATATTAACCGATCATATATCAAAAGAAATGAACGAGCTTAATCTAATCAGGTGTCAGAGAATTCCCAAGCGTCCTGGCTCTGATTGGCGGGATCTTCCAGACGAGAAGGTGTCAAAGATAATACCATATTTGAACATAATGCAGTTTTTTGAATCTCTTGTTTGTGAGAATTGTTTTCTTATGGTTGATCTAACAATTTACAGGTGAAATTGTCTAATGGCCAAATGGCTGATCTGATACCATGGTGCTTGCCAAATACTGCCAAGAGGCACAATCAGTGGAAGGGACTGTTTGGCAGGTTGTATTGGGAGGGAAATTTTCCAACTTCCATAACAGACCCCCAACCAATGGGCAAAGTGGGAATGTGCTTTCATCCCGAGCAAGACAGGATTGTGACAGTTCGTGAATGTGCTCGTTCTCAAGTAAGTTTACTCATTCCAATATCTTAGTGCATATTCTTCACCTTACTCAGGCATGATAAACTTAATCATGAATGTACAAGATAAAATGATCTCTGCTTGCATCTTAGAAGAACTTTGACTAGAAGCTGAATCAATGTTCTCTAACCCAGTTTCAACTTGTTATACAGGGTTTTCGAGACAGCTATAAATTTTCGGGCACTATTCTACACAAGCATCGACAGATTGGAAATGCAGTTCCTCCTCCTCTAGCATACGCCCTCGGAAGAAAACTGAAGGAAGCTGTTGAGAAGAAAGGTTTGTAGAAGTTACAACATTGACATGATGATGACTTTTGCACTCATCCATTCTTCAGAATATTGATCCATTTATATGTAATTCCATTTTATTGCAATCATTTGGGTGTTGTATAGATCAAATTGGCATTAGCTTTATCTAGTGCATACTCACAAAGGAATTCACCATTGAAGATTAGTTTATAATTTGAGTAAGGAGGTGTACCCAAGATGTATCAACTTGAGGGTGATTATTTACTACTATTATTTGGATTCTGTTTCAGTAAGGAGTACCCTTAACCTTCTTTTTTGTGTATCTATCAGAAGCCATTATCGAGGATTTGGATCATCTGTTGTGTACTTTTTACTAGTTTTTACAGCATAAATTATCACTAATTTATGCTGTAAGAACACTATTGTAGTCGCAGCCCACTAAATACAAATTAGTAGTGTACCACCATGGTTGAAAACATCGGTATTGGTAGAATACTAGAAATATTGGTGCTCTTATTTTATGGAAATATGGTGGAAATATCAATGTTGATTTGGGTAAAAAATTGAAAAAAAATAATAGAAATTATATTAAAACATTGGAGTTTTAATATGAGATTTTGAGGAATATTATTACAAACATTTTGCTTAAAATTTAACTTAAAATATTGATAAATTGATAGATTTATGATAAACAATTTGTTGAAACTAGCATATTAGAAGATCAAACGGCCAAAATAAACGATACAAGCAATTTATCACAATTATAATGTGTAAATAATAATATTATTAGAGCGTAATATCTTTTTTTTTTTTAATTGAAAACCATTCATTATAAAATTTTATTACTAAATAAATCATTTTTAAACCGATATCAATATTTATTGAAATTTTACTGAATTTCCTTGATATCCCTAATTTTCAACAATTTGTAGTGTGAAGTTATCGATATTGCTATCAATATTTAATGACATTTATTGATATTTTACTCAAAATTGCAACAAAATTTCATGACATTTTGTTTTAATATCAAAACTTAAAAAATTATGAAATATCCAAGAAATTTCATGAAATTCATATATATATATATATATTTTAACGCATATTCTCCTATGCACCAGGTGTACGGATCTAAGATCCATGCAATCTGATCAATCCGATCTGGATCCACGAGTTTTTAATTTTTTTTTTTTTTTTTTGTGATTCATGTGTTACATTTATGTTACATTTGCATGATCTTTATGTTATATTAGTATGACATTTATGTACAAATATCATAACATTTATATACTATAACTTGGAAAAAAAAAAGAATTTCACGCATTTTTTGATCAAAATACATTTATATCATATTACTCATACCTTTATATATTACATAAAGGTAAGGATTTTTATACATAAATGTAACATGAATATAACATAAAAGTGATATGAATATCACATAAATGTGTATATATATAAATTGTTTTCCTAAGTTACAGTATATAGATGTAAATATATTTGTACATAAATGTGACATGAATATGACATAAAAGTAACACATAAATAAAAAATAAAAAAGGAACCACAAGCTTGCGGATCCGGGTCGGATCGACCCAGTTGCATGGATTTAAATTCATACAACTAGAGTATAAGAGACCAACTCATCTTTTAAAGAAGAAAATCACCACTCTAATTAATCTCAAAACAATTGTACAACTATCTCTCCCATTCACATGAACAACCTATTTTGGATCCCAATCATGTAAATGTGCAAATTGGCAGCAAATCTAGAAAAAGAAACACAAACACATACATACACACACATGTTCATAATTCCAACACAAAGCAATTAACCCTACTTAGGTTCATCAAGCTTTGCAGGAGAAAAAGCCCCACTATTGGTAAAAATACTTTCATTACTATAAGGATTTGCAGAGCCTTTGCTGACACCTTCATAAGTGTCTGAAGTTGATGCTGATTCTGCATTAGGATTCAGCCCCACCATTTCCATTATCTTCTCTATCTCTTTCATCACCTCACTCATCGTCGGCCTATTACTCCCCATTTCTTCTACGCACCTCAACGCCACCTCAACGAGCCTCTCGACACTCCCTGGCGCCGTATTTGAAGCAACTATCGGGTCCAAAATCGAGTCAAGGTTGTACAAATTCTTGCTCTTATCAATCCCTTCCTCGACTTCCCTAACAATGTATTTCCCTTTCACTATTGGAGTTCGCGAAGTTAAAATCTCGAATAGCAACACTCCAAAGCTATAGACATCGCTCTTCTCAGTCAGCTGGTTTGTCATGTAATACTCGGGATCCAAGTATCCCTGTTTCATTTGCAATGTAGTTAAGTTTTGAAGAAAGGATTGAATATGACTAGAGAGTATATACTAACCATAGTGCCTTTAACTTGAGTGGTGACATGAGTCTGATCAGGTGTTGCAGTAGCCATAGACTTGGAGAGACCAAAATCGGCTACTTTAGCGTTGAGACGTTCATCCAACAAAACATTGTTGGATTTGATATCCCTATGTATGATGGGAGGATTTGCGAGCTCGTGCAGATAATGCACGCCTCTCGCAGCTCCCACTGCTATTCTTAGTCTTCTCATCCAATCCAATCTGATCCCCGTTTTCCCTGTCAGACTATCCTTCAAGGTGCCATTGATAATGTACTCGTAGATCAACATTTGTTCACCCTTATCGAAACAGAACCCAACCAAAGCGACGACGTTTTTGTGATGAACTCTTGAGAGAAGCTCGATCTCAGTTTTGAACTCCAAAGCACCCTGAGTAGAGCCTTGTTGAGCTCTTTTCACTGCAACCAACTCTCCATTTGGAAGTGTTCCTCTATACACCTTTCCATAACCACCACTTCCAATGTAATTCATTTCTGAGAAGTTATTTGTGTACTTCTTCATATCCTCAAAGGAAAAACATCTTGCTCCTTTTAACTCTGGAACTCCACCACTACCTGAATTCGGGTCCCATGATCCAAAAGGATCCCTCCTTTTAGAAGCAGTTCGAGCAATTCTTCTTTGACGGAATGCATATACTCCAGCAACTACTAATAACAGAAGCAGAATAGATCCACCAACTGCTCCTCCGATTATCAAACCACTATTTGAAGATGACTTTTTTGACCCTGCTTCCAAACCTAAACAACCATATTCCAAATCCATGTCACAATATAATTATTTACTGAAAACAACTTTCAAACTTAGCTAGAAATGAACCAACTTTAAGTTGTTAAAAAAAAGATCAATATAACAAATATAAAAAAACCAATTAGAAGTATGAATTTTTTTCATTTTGCAACTTAATTTTTTTTTTTTCCAATTGCCCTTAAAGTTTTTACGATTTTTTTTCATATTGCAACATAGACAATTTTCCAATCTAAATAAAAAAAATCGTTTTTTTTTTGAAACTGAGCTTGAATCAAATGGAAATCAGGAAGTTGATCCAGGACTTCCGTTTGGTTTGAAATGTGCGGTGTTTTGATTGTTCCATGAATTTTGGTTAAAAAAATTTCAAAAATTTGATTGGAAAAGTGATCAGAAAATGACTTAGATTGATTTTTGAAATTATAATTCAGATTGATTTTTGAAATTAACCCTAAAAAACTTTAATTCATGCACCATATAATCTTAAATAGATCAACTTACATTCAAAGAAGAGATATTTGTCACCATCGAAATAAAAGGGTCCAAATTCATGCGGTGGCTTAAAAGTTTGGTTGCTTAGCATAAACCCAATTCCAGAAATCCCTGATTGATTGAAATAGTCTTGGCCAGAAGGGAACATGTTGAGGTGAAGTACGAGGTAGTTGTCCTCGGTTTTGGTTGCATTACCCAATGAAACTGAATCCACTGGTCGACTTTGAGTCTTGAATGAAACCATCAATGCCTGTTTAAGAGTGTCGAAAAGGCTTTCGTTTCCAAAGCTGTAGAACGAAGGTGCTCGAAAGACGAGCTTGCCTGAGTACGGATACGAACAATTGCACGTAGGACTCAAAATCTTTTGTGAAGTGCATGCTAAATGAATGCAGTTTTGTGGTGGTGTTGAGTATGAGTTATTTGATTTCTCTGGAATGGTGCAGTAAGTATCTGTACTTGTTGCTCCTTCATTGCATATCGGGTTTCCTTTAAGTCTGAGACGAATCAAAGAGGAAGAACGATCGATGAATTTAGAGTTAACTACATAAAACGACCATTTTTGTATTTTGCAAACTAAGACTTTTTTTTTTCTCTAATTACAAACTAAGTCAATGGATTTTTCACTTTGCAATTGAATCCCTTTTTCTGATCAATTTTTCGGTCAGAATCGAAATTTTTATTTTATTTTTGCTCTAGTTGAATGGAAATCAGAAAATTGATTTGAGGTTCTATGTTTGGTTTTAGATGAAAGTGTTGGCATAGGTTTCATGTAATTTTGTTAAAAATATGGGTATATTAAATTCGATTTTGACCGAAAAGTGATGAGAAAATGGTAATAGGTTGCAAAGTGAAAACCGGTGGATTTGGATAATCGGGGGAAAAAAAATTAGGTAGCAAGGTGTAAAAATAATGATATAAAAAGTTTTTTCTCATTCGAAATATACGTGATTCAACATTTTTTTTTTCATAAATTTTGAAATATTCTATTTTGTTGTATGAATTTTAAATTTGATGTATTTTACATTATCAGATAAATTCTAGTCTTTTATTTAGGACACATGTATAACTAGTATCAAATACTGTAAAATGCATCAAATTTTAATTTCATTTAGTAAAATAGAATATTTTAAATTAGTTTATACAAAAAATTGTTCAATGGCAATAGTTCTATTTTTATTTTAAAAAATAATCATACTTTAGATTGTTTTTTAATTCGTGAATTAATGTAAAGGAGAGAGAGTTAGAAGAGAAGAAAACTCACATGATTTGTGTGACATGATCGTAAGCTGCTCGTTGAGTAAATTCTTCAATGAAATTGTTTTGGAGATCAATAAGGCGTAGTTGGTCTCCATAGCTAGACCCAATATTCAATGTTCCATTTATTTTGTTCTTCTTTAGTACACTAAACAAAAAACACAACACCACCATTTTTTGTGGTCATTATAGGGAAAGGTATAAAGGTTGATATTTGGTAAGGTAACTGTATTTGTGCAACCAGTTATCCAAAATTTTCACTTTGTCATAAAAACTATGAAAATCACCACTTTAACTCCGAAATTATATGCAAGTTTTGCACTTTAACTCTTGATGTCATCAGCTATAGAAAAAAAAAGAAAGGATTTGGCTGTTGATGACATCCAGAAATAAAGTGCAAGACTTGTATAGTTGGGGGAATTAAGTGATTATTTCGTAATTAGTATAATAAAGTGAAAAAAAGAAATAATTTGGGGGAAAGTTCAATTATCGACACGTACACAGTTTGCAACTGAGCAAGGCTGAACAAGGAAGGTGGAAGTTGCCCTTGGATGTGTGTATTTTCCATTATCCTGCATGTTCAATGTTTATTATATCATTTTCCAGGCGATCTCATTTAAATATCGTTTTATAGTTTTGTTAAATATTAATGAACATAATTTTATTTTTTTTACTAATAAGCACTTAACTAATCAATGAATTTAAGACTCAAAGTCTAAAAGAAGTTAAATTAAATTAATTCCAAAAAAAAAAGAGAAAATTTTATCAAACTCCTAAATTTTATTTAGAAAATTCACATGTTAGGGTTGAAAATTATTAGATTTCTAAGAAATAACGATAGAGATTATCCTGAATTAAAGTTACTTAAAAGTTTAAACAACAAATAATTAGAAACAATATTCCATCAATTCTAAAATAAATATATTTTTCGAATTTTACACAAAATGTTAAGAAGCTTGATATATATAAAAACTGATCTATGATATTTAACTACATTCATTATAGGTAAATTTTCAATGACCATTTTCTTCAGGGAGTACTATATTATTATCATAAAATCCTCTCTTTTATTTGAGATAATAAGCGCACAAAAAAAAAGGTACTTACAGAGAAGTTAGAGAGTCCAAAGATGAAAACCATGGAGGAACATCCGTTTGATCAAAAGAATTATTGCTAAAATCCCTGCATTATTAACATACATAGTTTATGTCAAAAATCAAGATATATATAAAACTAGTTTCAGTAAATAAATAATTAAAATAGTGAGTGGACTCACACAGTATTGAGCCGAAACATGCCAGTTAGGTTGGGCAATGGTCCTATCAGCTTATTGTTGGCCAAGTACCTGCAATTAATGTTTATTCATTTTAATTTGAGGAAATAAAAAAATAATGTTAATATCAATATGAAGTTTGGAACACGATTTCGTCCTAATTAATTCACTAAGTCGTGTTTACACTTACAGCTCCTGAACAGCGGTGAGGTTGTTGAGGTTTGTCGGAACAGATCCAGTTAAAGAGTTTCTGTCAAGCCGTCTGATGCAACAAAAAATGTCTTAATTTTTTTATCATTCGTAAGTGGGATCAGTAAGGGTGTAAGCAAAACGAGTGGAGTTGAGTAGTGTCAAACTCGAGTGTAATTACAAAATTCGATCAAACTTATTTTTCTTAATGTTCGAGCTTGATATTTAAATTTCTAAAAACATACTTATAAAATGAAAATTTTAAAATGACAAAATAGTGAATTTAACATATGCTTGATTATACTGGATTAGACTTACGAGCCCATCGAATCGAGTTTTGTTCGAGTTGATCTGAAATAGCTCTCAAATTGTGTAATGTCATTTATATCCCTGGAATTAGTGTTAGCTACTTACATGACCTCCAGTTTCTGGACAAGCCCCAATGAAGATGGAATGCTACCGGTTAATTGGTTGTCTTCAAGAAGCCTGCTCAAACAAAGATTATTAATTAGAGGGAATATTCCCTTCTCTCTCTATATATTTCTCTCTCTTCATTGTTAAAGAAACATATATACTAAGAGGTATTACTTACAAATGTATGAGTTTCATCTTTGAGCTAAACAGTTGAGGTGGTATTACACCTGATAGCTGATTCTTTCCAAAGTGGCTGCACAATATCAATATGTTTTTCAGTTACTAAAAAAAAAAAAAAAGTTAATATCAAAAGAGAATTTACAGTATGATTTTTTTCAATTTGCAACATAAATGTACTTATTTTTCTAATTTCACCCCAAACTGCAACCTAGGACTACTTTTTGTTCACTTCTTCAATCAAATTCAAATTTTATGTATTGACTTTTTTAACCAAAAAACATGAAACCTACATCAAAACACTCCACATTTCAAATCAAACGAAAGCCCTAAATCAATTTTCTGATATCCATTCAATTCACTTTATTTGAGAAAAAATCAAATAAATTTTCGATTTCGGCCGAAAAATGCCCTGAAAACATCATGAACTTTGTGTGCAATCAAGAAAAAAAAAAAAGTTTAGATTGTCAAATGAAAAAAAAAAAAGACCGATGGTTTTTGATATGAAATCTAAAAAAAAAGACATAAAAGCAAAATTAAAGGTGAGATTGAAGAAAAATACAAGTGCTTAGTGTTGAGAAGCATATCAAGACCAGGTGTGGTTCCTTTGGAGACAGGGATGTTCCCACTGATCTTATTCTCAGCTATGTCCAGCCAACGAAGATTCGACAAGTAACCAATTGAAGCTGGTATCGAACCAATGAAGTTGTTCTTATTTAAAGACCTAATTCATTTACAAAAATGTTAGAGAAAAAAAGACATATAATTGTTGTTGAAGGATATATATATCATAGAAAAGCAAAAAGAAATGCTTACAAGTATACCAACTTTTGTAGAGATCCTATTGAGGCTGGAATCTCACCCGAAAATCCACAACCTACAACGATCCTACAATACACATAAATAATAATAACAACAACAATAACGTTAACTGCCTTAAACTTCTAGAATTAAGCGTAATATTGTGATAGTAGTAGTATATGATCTTCTTACAAGCTTGACAAGTTCTTCAAATCTCCGATTGATAAAGGAAGCGGCCCGATCATACCTTTGTTATACGATAAATCCCTTTACAAAATGGAAAATATTAGTGGTAAATATAGCAAAAACAGTAAAACTAAATTGGATGGAATATATGGAAACTTACAGAGTTTGCAACTCAGTTAATGCAGTGATATCTGATGATAGTTGTCCACTTAAGTCAATGCTTGCTAATGTGCTAAATTAATTCATGCACAAAATAATGTTACTTAGGCATATATATTTGATCATCAAGTGGTAAATTAATTAATTAATACGTACTTACATGGAAACGATACGATCATCAGTGCAACTAATTCCGTCCCAACTACTACCACAAGGATCGTCGCCTTTCCAATTTGGTGGTATGTTTTCCCACTCGTCTTTCTGAGACTTCAGAGCAACAACTGCATTATGGATCCATCACTTCATTGTTAGGACTAATTTGTATAACAAAGTGTTAATTTCCATTTTTGTGTTTCATATATATATACATGCTTAGAAATTGTCAATTAATTATATATACAGAAAATATTTTTAGATTGTTTTAGAAGTTGAGGCTCAGAATAAAAAGCTTAATACTCCAAGAATGAAAATCTTATGATAATTAGAAATCAATTAAGTGATATCTATGCTACAAATCACACACTAAAGAATTACTTTAGTAGCTTACTTATTACCAGGTAAATTACCTTTGCAATGAAAATTATTCCTTAAGAAATAAAAAAGAGAAAAATGGAACATGATGAATATGAAGATAAAAAGAAATTGTGGATAAACCAATTTTTTTTTTCTTATTAATTTTGCCAAATAGTTGATTAATTTTTTTTTTGGGTGCGGATAGAAGTACTAAACACACCCCACTTCAAGTGTTACTGTTCACATGTGTGATGTGAACAGTAACACTTGAAGTGAGGTGTGTTTAGTAAATAGTGGGGTGCGGATAGCCGCAACCTTTTTTTTTTTTTTTTTTGCCTAATAGTTTCTTCTTGTAAAATGGCTAACACACACAGTACTACTATCAGTGCTACTATATATGCCTTAACAAACCATGGTATTTAAATATTGACACAACTTCTTACCAAATTTATAAACAAGTGTACATATGGAATTAATAAGAATAAAAAAGGATAAAAGAAAACCTTAATAAGTGCATCAGATTTTAACGACTACAAATTATAGAATTTAAGGTTGTTTGTGGATCAAGAAATTTGAGAACCATTTGCGGATTAAATTTACAACTAAGATAAAATAAATCTAACATTTTAAATGTTCTTTAGACTTTATCAGGTAATTAATGGATTGATCAATTTGAAATTCTTCACACAAATACATACCAAATCTAAACAAGGATTTCAAATGAGAAGTTCTCAAATGCATAGAATTCAAATCCATTCATTCAGAATCGCTTGAAATTTCAAACCCATCAATTCAAACAGTACAACACGTGTAATTTGGTAATTAGGTCGAAACAAGAAGGATCAAACTTACAATCATTTATGTTTGTTGAAGCAGCTGCCATAAGAAAAAGTGGGACTAAAACCACTAGCTGACACAGATCAATCCTCCAACACTTCATTGCTCAATTTATATTTTCTTAAAAAAAGAAAGAAAGAAAAGCCCTTCTATAGATACTCAAATCTTAAGAAATGCTTCCATAAAAAACAAATGGAAAACTTTAGAAATGATGATCATCAAAACCCATGATAAAAAAGGAAAAATCTAATGTAAAGTTGGTTATCATGATATTGTCTCTTGTTCTACTAAGAAGCGATGAAGATAAAGTTTCAAGAAACACAAAGTGGACAGTGCATTAACTCCGCACAAGTTGTGTAGAATTATTTGACGGGCTATAAATTCCCTATAAGATATTTCAACAAATCAACTTCATTTGTAGGGTCATTTTTAGGGAGTTCAATTCATGCAGACTATCCAGTTGACCCACTGGCAAAATTATGGCCATACGTTTTGTTTTGAAATTTCAAGTACAAATAAATGTATTAGGCATGACAAAATGTTGTAGAAAATACTGATAGATGTGATCACAAACACTAGCGGATGTAGAAAATTTCCACAGATATGACAAAATTAAAAGTAATATACAAGAATTTAAATTTCTATACAAAATGTAACTTATAAGTAATTTTGAAGATTTAGGCTCCATTTTGATAGAGTTATTTGAAATTCTGGATTTGAAATGAATGGACTTCAACTCCACTCAAGTTTGAGGATTTGAAATCCACCAAAATGATTACAAAATTAGTTCAAAATGAAAGTGATGAATTTCAAATCCACATTTATCCAAACACCACCGATGGATTTGCTACCATGGATCCGAAATCTCTCCTCAAATTCACCTATTCAAATCGACCCTTAGTTTATACATTCCGTTTGAACCAAAAAAAAAAAAGGAATGAAAAGATCTTGTTTTCAATTGACTCTGACGGTTCGCCATATTTTGAAACTTGTGAATGATAACTTCATTAGTGACATGCTTGAATATATCATTTTCAAGATAAACCATTAAATTATCATTCATCCATTCATCACTCATTCGGTTGTAAAGCCGTGTTTTCATGATACTCATTCCAGAAAATGTTTTTTCTAAAAATAAAAGAATTAAAATACATAAAAGAAAATACATATAAATGAAACTACAAACTACAAACTTCACAAGCATTTGCTCACTTCTATAACTCAAACACTAATTAAAGTTTTGAAATTCATCCATCACAAATGAGAAATTCATCTAAGTTATCTAAGCACTAATCCAAATCCCAATGCCAAACTGATAATGTCCAAAACAATAAACAACTGAATATTTTAACTCAAAGTTTATTATACATCTGTTTTTATTTTTTTACATAGTGGTGAGAATTACCGTCCACTGATAACCGTTGATACATTTTAGTTCTGTTGGGCTTTCTCCGTAGTAACAAGTATGAGAGGAATGCTCGATTTAATGGAAAGAGTGAATGAGAGTTGAAAAGAGTTAATTTGAAAATGAGAAAGAGAAAACACTTTGTATGTAGGTAAGAATATTTCTTAATTTTAAAATATCTTAAGGGTAAAATTCATAGGAAAAAAATGGGGTGCCACGTCTCTTCCTATCCTCCACTGATCACAAATACATTTTTACGATAATATTTCATCTTAAAAACCTTATTGCAAATAATTCTTTTACGATAGTGTTGTTATCGTTGTTATATTAGGTATAACATGATGATGTCTACAATAAGCAATCATATAAGACTCAAAATTTTGATATGTGACAGGGAATATGAACAAAGTTTGTAAAACTAGCAATGTTGTTTACAAGGAAGTTTTTCAAAAATAGGTAAATATAGTGTGATCATATATATTTTTTTCATCAAGCAAATTACATATCATGTTGATTCCACATATTTAATTCATTTATTTTGATAATCCATTTATGGCTCGTGCGGGTGCGTACGAGCGCGTGGCGGATCTGGTTGATTCGAGTGCACAAATCTAAGGTTCGTGCATCAGGTGCACAAAAGTTTTTGTCCATATATACATATATGAACTAGGAGTTGGTCTTGTGTGCACTTGGTGTACATGCAATCTGGGTCGACCCAATTTTGACCCAGATTCGCGTGTTTTTGAATTTAACTTTTTTTTCTTTAGGTTGTTACTTTTGTGTTGTATTAGTGTGACCTTTATGTTATAAATGTGTGACTTTTATGTACAACTATCATGACCTTTATGTACTATAACTTAGAAAAAAAATGAAGATTTTCAACATAATTTGAACCGTATACCTTTATGTGATATCAATGTGACTTTTATATTATATCATGTCATCTTTATGTACAAATATTCTGACCTTTATGCACTTTTACATATTATATAAAGGTCAGAATATTTTTACATAAATGTGACATAATATAACATAAAAGTATACAATGCAAATTGTGTTGAAAATCTTCATTTTTTTTCTAAGTTACAGACATAAAGGTACAGATGTTTGTACATAAAGGTCACACATTTATATATAAAAGTCATACATTTATAACATAAAGGTCAAGACAAAAATTTGGAAAAAAAAAAGAAATTCGCGGATTCGGGTCGGATCGACCCGAATTGCATGGATCTTAAATCCATACAACTGGTGCACGGGAGTTTTTGTGATGAACTATATATATATTTATTTATTTATTAAAAGTGGACATTGGTGATAGTTCATATATATTTATTAAAAGTGGACATTGGTGATAGTGTATATATATACATGCACTAATATAAAAGCAAAGAAGTTGGAAATATTTACAATTTTACCAATTTTCCTTTAAAAATGTCACATCATGGATATCTTTTTTTTTTTCTCCCTCTCTCTCTCTCTCTCTTTGATGCAATTATGGCACAAGCTTTTGTCATATATAATTTTAATAAGATAATTTATTATAGAAAATCTTAATTTTCATGTTAGCACAATAATATATATTGTTTTATTTCTCCAAACTAATCAATGAAAATAATTATTTATTATTTTGTTTCTATTTTTATGTGGCTCTTTGTTATTTTTATAATTATTTAACCTAGTATATTTCTATTTTTGTTCTATGTATAGATTAATATATAGACTTCTCAATCAATTTATTGAGTTATAATTTTTTTTTTTGTTTTATTTCTAATCCAATTGTTTGAAATTAATAAATACAATCATGTAAGATGAAAGAAATATTTAGATATAGATATTTAAATTTTATTTTTCTAATTATACTCTAATATTTGGTGTGCATATAATTGATTACATTTTATTATCAAGTAATTGATATTTATCACATATTTATCATTTATTTAATATTACGAAATATAAGTATATAAGATAATACATAGTTTTGTAAATTAAGTCTTTTGTAATAATTAAATATTCTATATTCTCTGTTTTCTTCTAAACATTTATATTATTTTATCAAAAATTAAAATTGATCTCATGTTATATGACAAACCTTTTACCAATATATTTTAATGATGAAAATATTATTAAGTATTCGAGTATAAAATACATGATTGACTACTTGTCATTTTCAATGTTAAGTAATATTAAAAATGTCTTTTTAAAAAAAATTCAAATTATTTTAAAATGAAAGGTTGAAAATTGAGTTTAATTTGAAATTCATAATTCATACTTTTAGTATTATTAATTACAGATTACCTAATTGGATATATATATATATATATATATATATAATAAATAAGATTATTATGAATTAAATAGATATTTAATATATAGTTAAGTAAATTCATATTTTTTTAATTGTTAAATACATTATATCTTCAAAATGCTTATAATTAGTTATACTATATTACCAAATAGTTGGTATTTACTACATATTATATAGCAAACCGTGCAATACATGGAAACAACTACTAGTATATATATAAAAGAACAATTGAATGAGATGTGGCATCCTCCCAACCGCTAAAAGATATTATTAATAATTATATTAATTAATTTTATTGTAAACACAATCTTCCTAATATCATGTCAATAATTAATTACAATTTAAAAACCTTGTCAATCTGACATCAATATATTAGTTAGGAATTGTCAACACAATCTTTCTAAGGGTGCCCAACCTACTTTCTAAGGGTGCCCAACCTACTGTACCACAATATATATAGTAGAGAACAATTTTACCACCTTGGATAAAAAAGTGACAAAAATACCATATTTTTTGACCGGTCATAGGTTGAATAGTGTATCCATTAAAATAACAATATTTCACTTGTACCCATTAAACTAAAATTACACTATTAAACGAAAATAATGATGACTTACACCATTAAACGAAAATTCGTTTAATTTTCGTTTAATAAATCCAAGCTAAAACATTTTTCGTTTAATAAGTCCAAACTAAAACTAGTAATAGTGTAATACTATTAAACGAAAATATCAAACTCAGCATGTGTATATTAAACATTTTCGTTTAATGGTGTATGCTAATGATATTTCGTTTATTGCTCAAATTCGTTTAATAGTGCATTTTCATTTCACACACATTTTTTAAAATTAATATAATAATGCTTAGCTCATTGTTTTCGTTTATTGCTCATAGTTTTTGCTAACTAACCAATTAATATAATAAAGATTTTCGTTTATTGCTCATTCATTGTTTTTGCTAACTAACCAAATTTCTATTAAAATTTAAAAGTACACACATACAATTTCCAATTTTCGTGTAATGTTGAGCAGATGTTCATTGTTTTTGCAAACCAATTTTTGTTTAATTTTGAAGTATTTTTTATTTAATGTTTTTACATTTCAAATTCGTTTAATATTGAACAAAGTTCTATTTATTCAAATTGGAGTTGAGTTCTTGGAGACGACTTTAACATATCAAAATAAAGATACACACAAGTCGCAATTTTAGTCCCTTAGTCTATTACAGTGTCAAAATAAGGATGTTCATAAATGAAGCTTCGAAAGTAGTCACATAATCAGCGGTCCAAATCATCACTGTCGACAGTCTCAAAATCTTTTGAGAACCTGTACAACGAAAAAACAACATGTCGCCTCATTTCAAAAATACCATCCGTAATATCGGGTCTAGGAAAAATACAGCTTAGACAACTCTCAATCGCCTTTAGTACATAAACTCCATAGCTAGTCGGCTCGTCCTGCCGATAGCAAAACCGTGTCGGCGCAGATTGGAGAGAAAGCATCGATGGTCTAAATTGAACATGGTCTAACTGGTCATAGTAATTTGTGTACTCAAACAAACGAGGTATTATCCTCCTGATGGGTAGAGTCTGTCGATACTAACATTATATAATATGGATCCAGCGTGTATTAACTTATTTGTAAACTTGAATACTAACATTATAACTTCATTGTCTAGATATGGGCTTACGAGGTAATTCCTGTGACTGGCACAGAGGTCGGTCGTCTACTTGTGGATGTCCCGATCCAATTACCTAGATGTTTGTGTTGGTCTACTAAGAGGGCCATAAACAATATCAATGCACTACTTGCTCAACAGGTATGAAATTTCCCTTTTTTTGATTCAATATAGTTATTTGTGATTCTAAGCGAATTAGTGAAATGATTTGGAAACTTATTGATTGTTTTGTGTAGGTTGATTGTTTCGAGACTCTTGAGCCGAGTCCTGAGGAGACGCAACAAATTTATTGGCAGGGAATAAATCAGGACCTCTCATTTGGTGTTCAGCCTCGTAAGCCTAGTCGTGGTGTTAGGGCTCGGGCGGATCCAGGTCCATCGAGATGTGAGCCCACTTCTCGGTCCATCCGGTCGACTACACGTCAGTCGACACGTACGACGAGCCGCCGTAGCCCACATTCGAATTTGCCTGCTGACACACATGTTCCTGAAGAAAATGTGTTCCGATCTAGTCATCCTGGTTTTATCCCAGATTACACTACAGAGCATGAGGCTGCATCTCCACTTCACATGCCCGATCAGGATTATACATACCAACATAATTCGTCGTCGGAGGTACCTCCTGCTGATCCACGAACGAGTGAGCAGCCTAGCCTATTTGACTGCCTGTTCAGTACAGTGAAGAATTACTTCGACGACAGGTTTGACCATGTGACGCAGGAGTTGAGAGGTGAGATTAAGGATGAGGGTGAACGTTTGGAACGTCAGTTTCTCTCGATTATCCAAGATCAGCTCAGAACATATTACAGTGGTGAAGGTATGCGGTGGGATACTTGGCATTCACATCATCATTACACTGAGGCGGATCATTTTGACCGATACGCTCCTCAGTCCTCGACTTATCAGCCAGATGATCAGACGATAGACAACTTTGACCCAGGAACAACTATTGTTCCCTATTCGGAGACACCATTCGAGATGAATACACCACAGGCATCCGCTAGACAGACTCGCGTACCTGATCCCTGTTTTGTTACCGGTGAAACTTCAGACACATTTGGTGGTGTCATACCTGAAACGAGTGCAAGCATCCGTCAAGTTCGAAGGTGAGATCGGTCACATTATTTGAGAGGTCCATTTACAACTGCGCGGGCCCAAAGAAGAAGTGATCACAACTACGATGACTTTTTAACCTGGATGTCGCTTGAGATATCTGCTGATCTGTAAGTTTTATCTCTCCACAATTTACTTCATTTATCTTACAATGCTTGTAATATGTTGTTCATTTTCAACACGGCTTATATATAATTTATTTCCCTCAGGCGCAACGTTGGCCTCGGTTATGGAGTTGACCCATCATTCTTCCGTTTTGCTGTAGAACCATACATTCAACTTGAGAGTGAGGTAATACTCGTCAGTCTCCGAATTAAGAAATCATTTATTGAAATTATTATAATATTTTTCGTTGTAGGTCCTCGATGCATATCTATTGGTTCTACAAAGCGTTCCTGGAGTGTTTAATGTCAAAGTTGATCAGCGGTTGGAAGGCCAAATCCAAATAGTTGACTGCATGTTTAATGTAAGTTGAATTTGTATTAAATATAACCGAACATACTGATACTTGTTCGAATGGGTTTTAACCGAATTGTTCATGCAGGAAATTTGCAATGACATTTGGAACAGAAAGCATGCAAACGATCCACCAAATGTAATTTATCACGAAGAGGTTAACGAGCCATTTCATCCCTCGGACTTGGATCGACTTGTCCCCTATATAAATGGTGACAAACCAAATTGGCTAAAGATCAAACATTGGAAACACATCCAAAGGGTACATCATTAAAAGATATTCTACGACTGTTTTTTCATCATTTACAGAAATATGTTGACCAATTTTTGTAATCTACGTAACGGGTCCATTTTTTTATTTGTTGATAGGTACTTTTCATTATGAATTTGGATCGTCATTGGGTGGCTGCAGAGCTCTACATTGGGCGCATGACATTGATAGTATTCGACAGTTTACGTCACGAGTGGACCCCGGAGGTAGAACAACTTAGATATCGACAGACTCTACCCATCAAGAGGATAATACCTTGTTTGTTTGAGTACACAAATTACTATGACCAGTTAGACCATGTTCAATTTAGACCATCAACGTTTTCTCTCCAATCTACGCCGACACGGCTTTGCTATCGGCAGGACGAGCCGACTAGCTGTGGAGTTTACGCACTAAAGGCGATTGAGAGTTGTCTAAGCTGTATTTTTCCTAGACCCGATATTACGGATGATATTTTTGAAATGAGGCGACAGGTTGCTTTTTCGTTGTACAGGTTCTCAAAAGATTTTGAGACCGCCGATAGAGATGATTTGGACCGCTGATTATGTGACTACTTTCGAAGCTTCATTTATGAACATCCTTATTTTGACACTGTAATAGACTAAGGGACTAAAATTGCGACTTGTGTGTATCTTTATTTTGATATGTTAAAGTCGTCTCCAAGAACTCAACTCCAATTTGAATAAATAGAGCTTTGTTCAATATTAAACGAATTTGAAATGTAAAAACATTAAACAAAAAATACTTCAAAATTAAACGAAAATTGGTTTGCAAAAACAATGAACATCTGCTCAACATTACACGAAAATTGGAAATTGTATGTGTGTACATTTAAATTTTAATAGAAATTTGGTTAGTTAGCAAAAACAATGAATGAGCAATAAACGAAAATCTTTATTATATTAATTGGTTAGTTAGCAAAAACTATGATCAATAAACGAAAACAATGAGCTAAGCATTATTATATTAATTTTAAAAAATGTGTGTGAAATGAAAATGCACTATTAAACGAATTTGAGCAATAAACGAAATATCATTAGCATACACCATTAAACGAAAATGTTTAATATACACATGCTGAGTTTGATATTTTCGTTTAATAGTATTACACTATTACTAGTTTTAGTTTGGACTTATTAAACGAAAAATGTTTTAGCTTGGACTTATTAAACGAAAATTAAACGAATTTTCGTTTAATGGTGTAAGTCATCATTATTTTCGTTTAATAGTGTAATTTTAGTTTAATGGGTACAAGTGAAATATTGTTATTTTAATGGATACACTATTCAACCTAGGACCGGTTAAAAAATGTGGTATTTTTGTCACTTTTTTATCTAAGATGGTAAAATTGTTCTTTACTATATATATTGTGGTACAGCAGCCTATTTCCCCATCTTTCTAATCCCACATTTATAATGTATTGCCATTAATTGAACATTATGTCAATTCAAGTCAATATTAGTTAGAAGACTAGTTCTCATGTGCACCTATTGCACATGCAACTCACAGGTCGAGTCGGAATTGTAATGCCTACGACAAAACGATGTATAATTGATGAATTAAATATTTAAACCCTTAATTATTTGATTTAATTATGTGCGTTTCAGAAAAATGAAATAATGTCTGATTAATTTATCGAGTGTATATTTTATTCAAAAAACATAGGTTATGTTTTATTAAAAGGTATCGTAGTTGAAAAATCGCAAGTTAAAAGGTTAAAGGACGACTCGTTAAGGGTTCGTGGCCGAAAATACGAAGAATACGAAGAATTGAAAAAGAGATATTTTCGATCAAAAAATAAAAAAAAAGTAAGATATTTAGTATAAAGTGAGATATTTTATAAAATATCTCGATATTTTGAAAAAGTAAAGATATTTTTGAAAAATATCTATATATTAGGAAACGAACCTTAAATGGGTTATTTTTTTCTCATCTTTCTCTTATCTCCCTTCTGTTTTCGGCCGGCGGCCGCCACTTCGGTGCCCCCGTTACCTCCCCCATTTTGGCCGATCTTCCCACCTCTTATAATTTTCATTGAGCCCATTCCATATCCGGGCTCGGTTTTACGTTTCGACGACTCCTTCACCGGGAAACGGCCGATCAAACCTAGCCAAATCCTCTTTCTCTCTCCTCTCTCCCTTTCTCTCTCTTCTCTCATTTCTCCCTCACCCGTCAGACTCTTTCTCCCTCCCTTGTCGGATCTCCTCTTGTCGTCATCGTTCAGGTCGCATGTGTTTGTGTGTGTGGGTGTTGGGGGTGCCGTCGTGAGTGGTGGCGCCATACACACTGTTTTGGATGTGGTTTGGTTGTGGTCGGCACGCGGAGTCGCACCGGCGATGCTGGGTGCGTGTGTGTGTGGCGACAGGAGAAGGGCCGGGAGGCGACGGGGGTGAGGGTTTGGGAGGTAGGGACTTCCTCTGGATATTTGAAGAGTTCAGGGACCCAGTTGCAAATCCCAGACTTTCGAGTTAAGAAAAAATCTTAAGGCTTAGAATTCAACGTATCATGAGGGTTTACCACCGAACAAGGTGGGGGTGACTTCTAATCCTTAATAATTTTATACTTCTGTATTTAACATACAATGTTGTTGAACGAATGCATGCATGTGAATTATATGTTAAATGAATCATTGAAATCTACGTGTTGTATTTATATGCTGTGATTAATGTGTTTATAAATACTTTATGAGTATGATGTGAAGAGACAAAAGTTCACATTCATATGAAGAGACAAAGGTCCACGTTCATGCTGAAAGGATGAAAGTCCACATTCATGCTGAAGGGACAAAGGTCTACTTTCATATTACGGGGTAACAGGGTTCTGTAAAATAAGTCGGTTTGGTGGTCCTTAAAATACACCAGCGGTATAAAAACCGTTTTGTAGGGTAAGACGGGATGCACCCGCACCTTCCGGACTGGGTCGTCCATTAAGGAACCGATTTATGTGATATGCATTCTATGTGCTGTGTCTAATTGCCAAACTTATATCATATGGAAATTATCCCCATGAGCGTATTCAACGCACTCACCCCCATGTGTATTCATATTACATGAAGTGATGAGAATCAAGATGTGTAGAGAGGGTGATGCCATATCAAGATTTCTCCTTTTGCTTTTAATGCTTAATGTTGAAACAATGTTTTTAATATTTCACGTTTGTAAAGATAAACTGTATTTCTTTTATGTTATGGATCCTGTATGAGATTTTCCGCTACTCAAGGTTTTACAATGTTTTAATTTGGCTGGTGCCGAAGTATTGTATATGTAAATCTTTCTTTCGTCTTTTATCATATTCTTCTGTTTTAAAACGTATGTCTCTTTTCCCCTTCTTCCTGCACACCTACAAAAAAAAAACTCTGATATTTTTAAGTATGAAAATGGGGCGTGATAGGAATCGATTCGGGTCTGTGCATTTTTCCTTTTTTTTTTTACCCTGACCTTTATGTTATATTTATCATACATTTATATTTAGATATCATAACCATAGTGTAATACTTTAACTTAAAAAAAAATCGCTGACATTTATACTATGTTAGTCATACATTTATGTTATATTAGTCATACATTTATATTATATTAGTCTTACCTTTATGTACAAATATCATACTTTTATTTAAAATGTTAAGGTACAACTAACATTACTAAAAGTATGACTAACATAACTAAAATGTGTATGAATAACACTACATAAATGTATAACTAATATAACATAAATGTATAACACCTGAAAACGAGTTTGTGCGAGTTTTTGCGCAGATACCTAGCTGCATGGCGACATGTTAGAGCACATCAGAATCAGGTCGACCCAAATACATGAATTTAAGATTCATGCACAAATTACATAAATTTTTTTGTACAGCTTTTTCTAATTAATTGTTAATTATTAGATGAAATTGTATTGACATGCATGGAAGAGCAATGTACTGAAAACATATACAATCAATAATTTATAAGAGTTGTCAAATCAAGTGAGACCACACCCACATCAATATGAATGATAGCCGAAAATCATCACATTTGTAATTATTTTCTTATACCATATAGTAACATATATAGTACCATTTTTTTTTCATTTAATAGATTAGAAAAAGTTAGTTAAAATATATAATCCCATGATAAATCCAAAAAAAAATAAATTATATATATATATATATATATTCCCTCTTCTTAACAAATCCACTATAATAATAAATAATATTGTGAGGGGGTTTTACTCTCATATAAAATGAAATCCAAGTATATCGAAGTAGTCGAAACCAATCATTCAAATGAGACATCAAAGATACGGATTCGAGTTATCCGTTTAGACAAAAACTTCTGTGCAACTGGTGCACCGTGCAATCCGCACCTTTATGTTATAAATGTAGTACCTTTATGTTATAAATGTAACACCTTTATACATGTTCATTTTAAAAGGTACAAATATTTGTACATAAATGTACTACATTTATAACATAAAGATCTTCCGTGCAACTCTGTGCACCAGTTGCACGGAAGTGTTACTCATCCGTTTATGGTTTGTTCCTATTAAAAACAACTCTATGTAAAAAATGCTATATGGAAATGGTTTTTATGGATGATAAGATATATTCATTCTTTTGCATTACATGTTAAATTCAGCTTAATGAAAAATGCTCCGATATTAAATATGATTATTTATTTAGTATTTAACTAGTGTAAGGGTCGTGTATTACGTGGATATTTTATTATTAATTAAAGAATTGAAAATTATTATTTCTAAATAAATTTTATGAGTTTTTGATTTTAATAAAAAAAATTTATATCAATTAATATGATAAACTGTGTATATATGCTTAACTTTATTAGTTAATAGTCTTGTTATATTTTTAATTAAATTTTCAAGTATATAATACTTATATTTGTGAACTTATATTAAATTATTATGTCACTATAATTTGCAATATATTCATCTATAATATATTAACAAATATGTATATAAATTGTCCACACGGGGACAATTTCTGACATAAGTGTATTAATGAAAGTAAATATGTATATTTCGTTGCCGACGTTTATCCTTCATTTTGTCCTATGGTAAAATTTGTAATCACATACAAGTTGCCCTCAATCATTTTATGCGTAATTAATTTCAAATGTATCCTACCAACATTTGCTTGAATTTTAGTTCCCTATCATTAGATACATGAACACAAATTAGAAAATATGATGAGACATAAAATTAAAATCATTATAAACATATATATATATATATATACACACACACATACCTCTTTATTCATAAGCATCATCTCCATGCTATGATAATCGGAAGGATTATAAAATTTGGAAAAAAACCACGATCGAATAACTCGAATCCTAATTTGGGTCAATATTTGTTAAGAGGAGATACTGTACTTCCATTTTTCTATACACTACTCAAAGGAAGAAAAATTGATTTAATGAAGAATTAAATGATTTGTTGTAGCATTTTCAATTATTGAATTAATTCAAATAATATCTTCAATTAAAAAAATAAAAATTATCATTAATTCTTAATTTAATTAGTATGGAAATTAAACTTAATTATGCAAAAACGTTTTCAATATCATACAATTCAATTACAACAACCAACTTCTATTAAAATATTTTGCCTAATAGAAGCTTTTTGTTTCATATGTTACAATATTTAAGTGTGTGTATATATATATATATATATATATTCAATTAAAATTTATTGCAATTATCATTAATAATTAACTTCATTAGTATGAAAAATAATTCATAATTAATTAATTATGAAAATCTTTTTATTTTAATATCATTCCATTGCAACATTCTCTCTCTCTCTCTAAAAAAAATTCTATTACAATTATTTGCCTAGCACTGAATGCAGCATTCATCTTCTATTACAATTATTAAAAAAATAACAATTATCATTAATTCTTAATTTAATTAGTATGGAAATTAAACTTAATTATGCAAAATATTTTTCAATTATCATTCAATATATTTTATGATGCAGAAGTGTCCAACGGAAGTGAACTCCGTTGATTTCTTGTATGAAATTACCGGTGAACACATAGGGTGGAGGCGGTGGTGGTGACTCATATTTATAGGGTGGAGGAGGTGAGGATTTATAAACATATGGAGGCGGTGGTGGTGACTCATACTTTTAGGGTGGTGGCAGTGAGGATTTATAAACATATGGAGGTGGTGGTGGTGACTCATACTTATAGGGTGGAGGCGGTGGAGATTTATAAATATATGGAAGTGGTAGTGGGGACTTGTATTTATAAGGTGGTGGAGGTGGTGATTCATACTTATAGGGAGGAGGTGGAGGTGACGTATACTTATACGGTGGCGGCGGTGGAGATTTGTAAACATATGGAGGGGGAGGCGAGGACTTATACTTATAAGGTGGTGGCGGCAATTATTCATATTTATAAGTGGGAGGTGGTGGTGATTCATACTTGTAAGGTGGGGGTGGTGGAGATTTATACTTGTAAGATGGTGGTGGTGGTGACTCATATTTGTAAGGTGGTGGTGGCAAAAATTTATATTTGTAAGAAGGTGGTGGTGACTCATACTTATAAGAAGATGGTGGCAGTGAGCTATAAACAAAAGGTAAAATCGTAGGGGAGAAATCGGCACTTGTTGTGGCCGCAACAGCAGAGAAGAGAGCCAACAGAACCCATACCTGAGCTTCCATGAATGAGCTTCCATGAAGCTCCACATGGTTACTAAGCAAAAATAAGGCTATGTAAGTTTGAGTTATAATTTGGTTTCTTCTATCACTTCATATATACCCAATTTTGTAACTATGAATTGAAATGGTCTTACAATCATTTGGCTACATGCTTACCACTTCCTCTGCTTTTTTTTTTTTTTCATTATTTGGTTGTTGCTTATGTCGGGATCTATGTAAGAAGTAGTCGGTTTATTAATAACAATTAATTTTTCTAATTAATATTAAACGTTAGCTTGGTCCATTTCTGTAGGAAGACTTTGCCATGTAATGGAATTGCTCAATTGTATATACTGAATTCATTGTATTGTATGGTTGGAATAAAGTTGATAAAATAATTTAATCAACATATATGTTGTTAATAAATCTTAATCGGTAATTGCAAACTCGTCTACATCCATACTAATGTCAACTGTAGAAATCCATAATAATCCAAACTACTTGCCTCAAACATCCAAGACGAGACGTTTTTAGATGTATAGAAATACCTCTTATTTATTTTTTTATACTTCGAGGGTTTTTGGCTAGGCCAATTATTCCAATTAAAAAATGTCTTATTAAAACTTACATATCCCAATTATTCAAATGTCTTAACCTAGATTGTATTTTATTACAACATTTAAAAATTATATATAAAATAAATATAACAAATATATATAATATATATACGGGGCGGGTCCGGGGCGGATCTAGCAAATACCAGGACCCATCCCAGACCCGACGGGTCCTGTTTGACCAGGTCCAAACCCACCCCGCAACCCATTTAATTGGGTTTTCACCCATCCCATACGGGTCGGGTTTGTGGCGGGTCTGGGTTTGAACCCAGCCCATTGTCATCCCCACCATAATTCATAGTTACCAATACCAATATCCCAACAATATTTTTTTGATGATATGTTAAGGCATCAATGATTAATATTAGTATAAAAATCACATATTGACATATACCCGGAAAATATAATTAAATATTGATATCGTTTAGTTGTAAGATAACTTGAGCCGCATATCAAAAAATATATGTTTGATATTTTGACTTTTTCCAAATCGGACATACTATTTTGGTAAGATTTGGTAGATTTTCCAATTTTTCGGACAAGCAAAACTGAAGATAAAAATTTTTGTGCACCTGGTGCACGGACCCTAGATTCGTGCACTTGGGTCGACCTGACCCATCATGCACCCGTATGCGCCCGCACGTGCCTCTAGGTCTCGGACAAAATCCGCCCAAACATGCTCTCAGGTGCCAGACCTTTATGTTATGTTAACTATACATTTTAGTAGTATTAGTTATACATTTTAGTTATGTTAGACATATCTTTTGTAAGACTAACTGTATCTTAACATTTTTTTTAGACAAACATATTAACTTTTCATTTCTTTTAGTTATAACAGTCATACATTTTAGTTATGTTAGATATACCTTTTAATTATGTTAGTTGTACTTTTATATATTACATAAAAGTATGACTATTTTGATACATTTATGTAGTATTAAACATACCTCTTTATGTAGTGTTAAGCATACATTTATGTTATGTTAGTCATACCTTTAATTATGTTAGTTGTACCTTTATATATATTACATAAATGTATGTTTATGTTGATATAAATGTATAAATAATATCACATAAATGTATGAGTAATATCACATAAATGTAAATATCTACAACTTGTGTCGAAATTAGGGTTTAGAGTTAAAGTATTACATAAAAGTATGATATTTGTATATAAAGGATGCTTAATATAACATAAAAGTATGACTAACATAATATGAAGACCAGTGAATTTTTTTTTTTTTTAAGCTAAAGTATTGCACTAAGGGTATGAAATCTGGAAATAAGGGTATGACTAATATAACATAAAGATATGACTAATATAATATAAATATATCACTAACATAACATAAAGGTCAGGGCAAAAAAAATAAAATGCACGGATCTTGATCGGATTCGATCCGACCCGAGTGCATGGATTTACAGTTGCATAGAAGAGTGACTTCAAACTGAATTGTATCAATTCTAACCAAACCAGACTAGAAAATTTTTTAAGAGTTATTTCAAATAAGATGTAATTGCAAAAAAACAAAAAAAAATCACCATCTTTTTTAAAAATTATAATTTAATCCCCACTTTTCGAATTTAGAAAAAATAAATCACGACGTTTATTCATTATTGCAATTTAGATCACATTATATTTTTCAGAGATCATAATCCACATGTCCGACAAACATGCCACATCACATGCCATGTAATTCTCTACAAAAAATAAACTTGAAGTTCAAATTGTAAACAAATCACCAGTTTTATAAAAATTGAAATATAATCTCAACTTTTTGTATAATTAGCAAAAAAATCACAATTTTCATTCATTATTGCAATTCAAATCACGAATCTATTACTTGGTGATCTACAAAATGTATTGATAAAATATGTTAAATAATTTCTGGAAATCAAGAATATATTTAAAGTATATTCTGTGTTAGGCCACGGAATGTATGGGCCCGTGACGCCCGTCCTGTTTATACATAATATACAAAGTAACATGAATGAACTCAAATAAAAAGAGCTCTCATTGGGCATGAAACTATATATCATCTCATGATTTGATTGCTGCAATAGTAAAGTATGTCTCCTTAACAAACCATTCAAATCTCCAAGAATGATAAAAGTAATAAAGCGATGAATTTACAAGACTCAACCTTAATTCTTTGCTTCAGGTGGTGTATCAGGCTGTTTTCCAGGCATTGCACTTTGAAAAGCAGGGTGCTTGTTGTACGTCTCCTTAATCCTTAACAAAATAGGGAATTCCTCCTGCCCATTCATTGAGACTCAAGAAAGTTACATAGAGAAAAATTCAGTATGAACAAGTAAACATGATAAGTGTAAAGGAATTTAAATGTATAACTAAAGAGATTCTTTGGTTCATAGATATACTCAGATGAATTCCCTGAACCATAATCAGCTGAGAAAATGTAGTTTCAGAAATACTTGAATCATGAACTTCCTTATACTTGATTGCGTTTGATATAAACCCATAATAGATAATGTGGGCAAATTCAAATAAACGCGATTGCCAAATTGGATTTCACAATAGTGTATGGAAATGCTATCCTAACATGATACAACATCATATTGTGTAGATGATATTAAGCTCTGATTTAGATCCCAAATTTGAAATAATTTGAGTTTCTCATGTCGAAGAAAACTAAGAGCTGAGGATATTTACATTTTTAAGTTACAATTCAAATACAATACACATATTTTAAAAATTGAAAGTAGGAATTAGAGAAGTAACACACCAAAAAAGCTTCATCTCCCGTGGCATATTTACCAGCATGTTTTTCCAATAGCTTTTCCACAGCTGTATTTATTCAATGTCGAACTATTCAAATAAGATGTCTTTGTACGGTTGTATCTGTGATCAAGAAATTTACAAGCCTTTCCATCAAGATTACTGTTCAAAATTATTATAGTTCCCAGTTTTCTAAGAAGTATAAAAATTAATAAGTTTGTTAAATGAATTACGGAACTGCACTTTAATATTTGAATAAATCAATTAATACAATCCAAGCACATTCCACTAGATAATGAGCATCAGAATTGACACCCAGTAGTACTATATGGTATTAAACCCTCCTCCAAATTGCACAATACAGAGATTATTGTAATTTTTAACACTACTGCTCGAGGTGAGAGACTAGCAATAATTAAAGACATTTAGTGCTAGCATTTTTGGACTTATAATTTATAAAGGGATAAAATCACTCTCTGCTTCAAATGATTTTCTGATATTTATTTCTCATTCCTGTTAGTTCTCTTGATTGAAAATATCAGAGCATTCAACCAGGTATGAGGAGATAATAATTTTCATGGCAAACCTTCACTCAGTACAGTAAACACTCCCAGCAACCCCCTTCCTTATAAATTCTTTGGAGCAAGAAAAAATATCCTTTTTTCAGGGGTTCTGTTGCAATTAAAACAAAATGCATTTGTATATTCCAAACTGATCAAAATGTAAATTTTAAGATATGAAAACACTCTTTCTATAAAGAGCAGTAGTCTTATTATAAACTGAAATCTGAACTAATAAGCCAATGCAATACAAAACTTTTGTCTTAGAAACACGCAATCCATGGATATCAATTCACTTCAAATGTAAAAGGCAGAAAAACTTTATGACCTGATAACGAAGGATGTTGTGGATATTTCTCTTCTAAATACTGCACATAACCAATTACTCATCACACAATCATCATCACATTACACTATACAAAGTCCCAACAACAATACATGATACATTAAATCAATTGGATATTATTACTGTTACTTTTACTGAGAAACTTGCCAATAAGTTTGCAAAAGATTCTGCAACAACAATATCACCATCTACAAGCGCGGGCACGAATCCAAGCGGATTAAGCTTCAAAGTTACAAGAAAAAAAGGTTAGGTTGCATTTTGAGAAACTCTTGCACTTCAACTTGCAATTGGATAAAAAAAATTTAGTTTGCAAATTGAAAAAATGCCATACTTTAGGTTGATTTTTGCATTTAGCAGTTTCCTTAAATCCATACTCCCGACCTGATTCGCTGTATGGATTCCCACCACGCGTTTCAATACGTGGGTCCGTGTGCATTCGTATCCACTTGGATTTGTTTGTACACGAAAATGTATTATTAATTAATATAAGTGAAAAATATTATTTTTATAACTAAAATATATGTTTGACCTAAAGTATTACTTGTTTTACTCAAATATATTATTTGTTTACCTAAAAGATATTATTTATTAAAAGAAAGGTTAATATGTAGGACGAGACGGGTTATTGGAGACCTACTCTTAAAATTAATGCCAACACATTTTGAGATTAATCATACTAAGTAAATTATGGATTTTATTTTTTCAAATTTATCCGTGTCTCATTATTTATCATATGATTTTATAATACAATTAAATCTTACTTACAAAGAAACATATCCCTATTTAAAAGCGATTTTAACATGCTTCAAAATATTAAAATCCCTCGAGAAATAAAACGGGGTACAATATTTCTGCCAAAAACTAAAGAATTCTTCAATTATATGGGTCCAGATGTCCCTGCGTGCCACGTGTAACTATCTACAAGGTGTATTAACAAAAGTGGGCCCTACACTTGCTACACTATTCCTTTCGTCTTCCTCACGAGAGAACTTCTCTCTCCTCCCCCCTCTCTCTCATCAAACTTTGAGGGAGGTTTCCATTTTAATTTAACCCTTCCCCTCTTAGTTTCTCCATTGCTACTTGAATTTTTTTTTTGGGCTCTTTTCTATTGCTCTAAAATATCAATCGATAGCTCGCATTAATCGGGACTCCTCAGATCCGATAATTTCTCCACTTCTCTGTTTTCTAGATGCTCATTCCCCCAACTTCAACCCCTCCCATTTTTCCAAATTTCCCTTTTCTGAAGACGCATTGATGCCGTTGATTCGAATAATCAGTGATTATAGTCTATTGACAGTTGAGAATCTAGGAACACAAGTAATCCCGAATCAAAAACTCGCGATTCTGATTATTGAGTTTCTGTTCCTCAGTTAACTCCAGAAGAAGGTGTGCATTCTCTTTTGAAACTTTGATCACGCATTGTTTATTTTCTGGCAATGTGGGTTGGTTTCTGATGAAAAAGATCTGATTTTCTGATCTGAGTTTTTTGATGGTTGTGAATTGTTTTTCTTTGAAGATTTTTCTTTTGTTGAAGATTCGAGCATTAAGAGAAGAATTTAGAGAGATTCAGCTCTAGTTTATTAATGAAATTGAGTTTCATTGTTTTTTCCTCTTTTGGGTTGCTATAGATCGCCATCTGTGGATTTGGATATAGTTTGGGGCTACATTTTATAGAAGTAAGTTGTATGCGTACAGAGTAGGCCTTTGATTAACTGAATTAAGGATCTGTGGTTGGTTGGAATTGTTTGAAGTTCTGAGAATGCTGTTAAGGCCTAAACTAAATGCTGGAGGTATTAGGGAAAACTATAACAGTTTTATGTTTGAGGAATGTTAGGTTTCTTGTTAAGAAACACAGGGGCCTAAAATTTTCATTTGGTATGGGTTGTGTTTGCTCCAAAGGGGTGAAAGATGAGAGCAAAGTCAAGAAAGAGAAAGGGTTCAAGAAATCTTCGAAAAGATTGGTGGCTTCCTCGAGAAAGGAGGATGTTGTGGTGGAGGTTGATAATGGAGGCAATGATGCAACTACCAGACTTATATCGACTGAGCATACTGAAAAAAGTGCAGCGTCCACCCCAGAGGGGGAAAAGCATATAGTTTTTGAGAAACCTGCGGTGCCTCAAATGCAGAGACGGCCGACAATGGAGTCCGGACAGCAAGTAGAGCAGCCGCAGATATGTAAGGTTTTGAATGTCAGAAATGGGGAAGATGGGGCACAAACTGTTGCTGGATGGCCGTCATGGCTGACTTCTGTCGCAGGGGAAGCCGTCAAAGGATGGATACCTCGAAAGGCAGACTCATTTGAGAAATTGGATAAGGTGCGATGCAGTCACCTGCTGTCCCCATACATGTATTACAATATCCTGTTTGGTCTTATTTCTTCCCTCTTTGTTTCTGTGATTTCTCAGTTTTCTATCTCAATTCACATGCTTACATATTTGCAATTGACCCGTAGATAAACAATGTAACTCATGTATTTGCATTGTATACTTTTTGAATTTTCTTTTAGGTGAAGAATGCTACTCTTTTGATGTGAAAACATGCATAATATGGCCTTTCAGTTGAAAGATTTGGCCCCATTCGAGACTCTTCATATGCTGATTACTTTTTGTTGAGATTCCCGATATTTCTCCTATTTACCTCTTGACTTGCTAAAGAGCTTTTAAGAGAGTCATGCTATTATTATTCTATTACTTGAATTGTTTTAGTAGCTATTGACCTGCTAAGGAGTTTTTAAGAGAGTCATTCTCTGTTTTTTTTTGGCTATTGTTATTTTAATGCTTGAGTTGTTTTAGTAGCTATCATTGTTATTTATAGCTGTTATTATTATTATTATTGCTTTGCAGGGGGGATTGGTGTTCTCTGAAGCAGTTCATGTCATGCTATTTAAATTAACTAAATTTCAGCTTCTGAACCAGTTTTGGAGACTTCTTTACAAAGTATCATTGCATATAACTGTAATATGATAGCATAAATTGTTGACTGTAATGCATTCTCCCCAGATTGGTCAAGGGACATACAGCAGCGTTTACAGAGCTCGTGACCTTGAAACTGGAAAACTTGTTGCTCTAAAAAAGGTGCGATTTGTCAATATGGATCCAGAAAGTGTTCGTTTCATGGCTAGGGAAATTCTTATCCTACGTAGACTGGATCACCAAAATGTCATGAAGCTTGAAGGTCTGGTCACTTCCAGGGTTTCAGGCAATTTATACCTTGTATTCGAATATATGGAACACGATCTTGCTGGACTTGCAGCTTCACCTATAGTCCGATTTACCGAACCACAGGTGTGTTAGCAGATTTCTTTCAGTTTTTGTTTCCCAAGAAAAAGACTGGCTATCTTAAGCATGAATTTTCATCTATGCTTCTAAGTTTGACGTCAAGATTAAATTAGAATTATGCTATTTTTCATCTTCTGCTTAACTTGCCTTCTTAGGTTACCTTTTCCTGACATTAATGTAGACCAAGTAGCAATTGCTGTTAAACATGGGGCTCAAACATGAGCATTTCATGCTCCTCGTGGGATCTTCGCTAATATACATGTGTTTTTCTATTGTTTCTGTTATGGCTCATATTATCTTGCTTCCATGAGTATGGCAAACATCTGAAAGGAAGCCTGTAGCTAAACTTGGTCAATATGATCTCACTTACCCACAATTATTTTGATTGTTAACTTTAAGATGAGCTTCAAATCAATTAATCAAGATGGGATGAGTGCAGAAGCATTTTGAAATATATTAAATTGCACAGGCCCTGTATCTGGTTTTAAGATGTAGTTCTAATTTTTGCAGTATTGCAACCTCTAGTTTTGATATGTTTACTGGTCTTATTTCTTGTTCATATTTGGAACAACCTAAGTTTATCGACCTTTAGTAAACAATATTATTAATTAGTGTTCATGTGATGGCAAGCAGATTAAGTGCTTCATGCAACAGCTGCTTCGGGGACTTGAACATTGTCATAGTCGTGGAGTCTTGCACCGTGATATCAAGGGTTCAAATCTTCTGATTGACAACTTTGGAAATTTGAAAATTGGTGATTTTGGGCTGGCAACCTTTTTCAGCACCAATCAAAAACAGCCTCTAACTAGTCGTGTTGTAACATTATGGTATCGACCTCCTGAACTTTTGCTTGGTTCAACGGATTATGGGGTAGCTGTAGATTTGTGGAGTTCTGGTTGCATTCTTGCTGAATTATTTGCAGGAAAACCAATTATGCCTGGAAGGACAGAGGTACATTCCCAGATAAACAAGACTTTAATGTTTTGGTTTGAGTTTAATCCCAGATTATATAACCTGTGTTGCAATTGAATGGTGTTCAATCTAGTGGAGAGGGACACACAGAATTATCATTGGTAACTTGTGTTTTTATCAAAGATATATTTATTTATTTCCTTTGCTTGGCAACTGAAGAATTATGTTTTTTCATTTGGTATGTAAAAACTTGAATTGTTCCTTAAAATATAAGCTTTTACTTTCACATTTCCATTTTCCCTAATTGTCTCATATGAAGTGGCTGATGGGGAAAACCAAAAAATAGATTAAATGCATAATGCAGGAGCTGATTTTATTGGCTATGCTTGTTTATCTAGCCATCATGTAAGATTGAACTCCGACATTTCCATGTGTTCTCTGAATGCATATGTTTTGTTGATAATAATACTCAGATTGTTTTCTTGTTTCTGTTGTGTTTTTTTCTATTATAAATTTAGTTCTGTTAAACTGTACTGTATAGTCTTTCTTGAACCTTCACTTTAGGCCTATTTTTAGTTCTCATACTCATGTCTTTCAATTTATTTTCTATTGCAAGTTTTAGGAACTCTGTCTAGATCAATATCTATCTTGGGCATTTTATCTCCTCTTTCCTTTAAAGATTCTCAAAAATAATTTTTCAACAAATCATGAACTTGACTGAGAGAATCTACCTTTACGCTGAGCAGCTTTACACTTGATATGGTGGAGACTGTATGTTTGTTTTTTTGGTTGTCACATTCTATACTGCACCTGGTAAACTTTCAGCCATCGTGGAGCTTTTATCATTTATAATATTTGCTTCCTGGCAATGAACTGAAAAAATTAGTTTGAAATTGTACTTGAACAACTAAACAAAAAAGTATGGAAAGTTGGTGGTGTTTTGAATATAGGAATCAGATACATTACCCTTTCAAGCAATATGTATTGGATAATGAATTGAGGTTGACCCAAGTACATGCAAGAAGGCATGATTTTTCCCTCCTTGATATGTTGTACATAAATTCATTTAGGAGCAATATAGAATTTTTCGTCATACAGTTCTATATGTAGTTGAAGGGATGTGCTAGCTACAATCCTGTTTTATCCACTTGAAGTAGTTACTTATCACCTACTCTTACCACCAAGTTGGTTTAGACCTCCACCTCTTTCTCATTTTCACGTTATTGTGCATCTTGCTGAGGGTTGAGTGACAGTTGTGGGTTCTGAATTTTCTTCTTTCACTGCATAATTCCACAGTTGGAAAGACTTCATAAGGAAAGAAATCATGCCAGAAATGACTTTCTTTGTTACAATTTTTTGCTATAGAACTTAGCTACAACCACATTATAATAATTCTAGCTAGGTTGGTTTCTGGTCATTGTGCTTTCATTTGCTGGCAGTGTAAGGCTTGTTTAAGTGATCCGATTCTTAACAGCAATTAGACAGAGATTACTAGTCTTTGTCTAATGGTTTTGTACTGCAATATTGTGACATACATTTGGCACATATCTTAAAGTTAATTTATATTCAAATTTGAGGCAAGTTCCCCCTTTGATGTTTCATATATCGTTTTCTAATGACTTTAGTTTTGGCTTTTTGCTAAAAAAATGCTCAAATGCAGGTTGAACAGCTCCACAAAATCTTTAAACTTTGCGGTTCGCCTTCAGAAGAATATTGGAAAAGATCAAAATTACCACATGCAACAATCTTCAAACCTCAACATCCTTATAGACGATGTGTGGCTGAGACATTCAAGTACTTCCCTCCTTCAGCTTTATCACTTCTGGAATCACTACTTGCTTTTGAACCAGAGTGTAGAGGATCGACAACTTCTGCACTTCATAGTGAGGTAAAGCTCGTATTTTTCTCCTGAAAGTTTCACCTTTATCTAGAGTTGCAGCCTTTTCACTCTCTTGGAGATTCATATATGCAGTCACAGCCTAGTAGCCTACTAGACTTGGGACCATAGACTTATTGGTACCATTTATAGTCTCAGAATCTTTTGTGTTAGTTGATTTACTTTATGTTTCAGAATTAAATAATAAAAAATCAGAGCGAAATGATTTGCTTGATCAAAGGAAAATGAAGTTTTACAGTACAAGCAAGTTGACATTTTGGCACATTCAAACGAACCTTCATCTCTTACCAGTCAATCATCTTAATTGTAAATTGTCTTCAATTACAGGAGAGAGGGAATGATTTTGATTGTAAAGAATAGAGAAGAAAGAATGAGCTTGGAATTGTATGTAATGTTGGTTTTATTTCTGGTGTTTGAATAAACAATGGATTAAAATTGTGCAACATGACAGTCCAGTTTTCTACTCCTTTACCATGTTTTAATCTTGTGTTTCTGTGGTGCTTTCTGCTTTGTGATTGTAAGTTTGATGCTAAAAACTGAAGGAGATGGAGTTACTTTGTTTCTTGTGGACTAATTATTATCATAGATGTATTTTGAAATAGTTATCCCCATTTTAAACATAATTTGCCATTTATGTTGGAAAAACTCCGAATTGAAACACTTTCTATCTTGTTTTCTTTTATCATTTTTTTTTTTTGTTGAAGCGTAATGCCCAGATATATTTCCATAATCTATATATTTATGAGGTGTCTTCTTCCAGTTCTTCACAACAAAGCCTCTTCCTTGTGATCCTTCATCTTTGCCGAAATACCCTCCTAGCAAAGAGTTTGATGCCAAAGTGAGAGATGAGGAGGCAAGAAGGTATATATTCATTGACTTGTATGGAGTTATGCACTGTTACTCCTTGTGTTTAACTTGCAACAAATACTGGTTAAAAAAAAGAAAAAGAAAAAAATCTGTGGTAACCATGTCCCAGAAGATACTATGCTGGCAATGTAAATGGGATGGAGCTCATGGACTATTACTATAATTCATATTTGCTATTTATGCTCTATATGTAACTCCTCCTGTTAGTTCGTAATCTCTTAGTCTTGATATTTTAATATTGTTTTCACTTCAACCTTGATGCGACATGATGCCAGGCAAAGGGCGGCTGGTGGAAAGGGAAGTGCAGTCGAGTCCAGAAAAGGCTCCTCCAAAGCAGTCCCGGCACCTGATGCTAATGCCGAACTACAAGTATCAATACAGGCATATTCATCTGTCTTCTGACTTTTACTCGATGCACCACATATATATTAACATATATAGTGTAATATATATATGAGTGTGTGTGGAAGTCTTACCCTGCAGTCTTACCTCCTGTGAGCACCCTGTGGGGATCTGCTATGTGGCATCTATGTCTTGTTGCCATGTAAGCAGGTGCCGAAAGAGGTGCTCATGTGAGGTGTGCAGATAGTATTACGTTGCACTCCTTCATCCATTTGAATCTTTGATAACTAACTATACATACAAATGTTATGGGAGCTGTAAGTATACATGTATGTCACATCTGATTTGTTGTTATATTTTCCTAGAAACGGAAAGGACAGTCAAACCTCAAGAGCAACAGTGAGATGTATAATCCTGAAGAAGAACCCTCAAGAGGACACTCAATGGTCATGGGAAATTCCTTAAATGCTGTGGATGAGAGGTCTCATAGGGTATTGGATTCCTCAGGCTGTAGGGAATTAAAGACTCAGAGATCTTTTAAACCCCAGGCAACAGCAGCAGCACGATTGTCTAGATTCTCCAATTCAGTGGCATCTCGTGGCATTTCACAGTTCGACTTTAGCAGAGACTCCAGTGCGAATGATGCTGAGTCCTCCAACCACCATTTGCTCGCAAGACCACCTTCTCCTCACAAGAATAATAACGGACATCTACCGTCTTTCAATGAGACTACCATCACTATGGTAACAAGAAGCTCCTTCATCTTTTCTTTTTTTGTTTCGTTTGGTGGTCATTAAGAAGAAAAATGTGTTTATTAGTCATTAGGGGTGTAAACGAGTCGAGCCGAGCTGAGTGCTGCAAGGCTCGAGCTCAAGCTCAATTCTAAAACTCGAAGCTTGAGCTCGCCTCGGTACCTGGAAAATATTTATAAAAAAATTGAAAATTAAAATTTTAATGTAAAATATTAAATTATTAGGGGTAAAATTGTAAATTCAACATATGCTCGTGAGCTTGTCGAGCCGAGTATTAATATGCTCACACTTGAGATCGAAAGCTACTCAAGTAGCTCGACCTCGGCTCGATTATTTTTAAGCCAAATTTGATTTTTTTCCGAGTCGATCCTGAGTAGCTCACGAGTTGTTAGATGTATAATCAATCAAGTAGGGATTATATGACAAAAGTAATATTATGGCACTTGACATTTTGGTGTAATAACAATGGCAGGGGGGCTATGCACCAAAGAAAACACGAATGCACTATTCAGGACCGTTGTTGCCTCCAGGTGGAAGTGTCGAGGAGATGCTGAAAGAGCACGAAAAGCAGATCCAAATTGCAGTGAGAAAAGCTCGAATAGACAAGAACAAGACTAACAGGAAAGGCAACGGTGATAATGGACAAACAGATTCACTCCTCGGAGGAGGATATCTCAGCAACGGACGTTGAATTGTGACTATATGCTGCATCAAAATGTATTCCTCCTCCTGCTCTTGCGATCCACCTATCCATCTGAGCGAGGCGAACGAGCCACCACTCAGCATCAAGCCTGTGTCTTGCCCCTACCCAAGTTAAGTTTTGGGGGAAAACGAAAACCGATATTCATTATTCTTAGCCCAAGTCTCTAAGAGGAGAGATGAGGTGAGCATTGATTTTATGATTGAGGGAGAGGAATTTTTTGCCACCAACATATTGATCTCTATGTATATTGATTGGTTGATATGTAAATCCTATTTTTTATATGGCTTACTGATCCTTGCTAACCTGAATGGAAATGCTGAAATACATCCATACATATCAACAAACAATGATGTTGGTCGTTTTTTTTTTCTTTCTTTTCCTTTTCACAAGTTACATCTATTATTGTTGAGGTTTGGTTAAATTACTAACTTTTTTTTAAACATTACCCAACAAACTATATAAATTTGTATTACTTTACTTTCTCAACCCTCAATTTATCCAAAATACCTTGAGCAATGTATTTTATTTGGAATGATAAAACGAAATTATAATTTTTTCAAAATAAATATATATTTTTTAATTATAACAAAATCCGATTCATGAACAAATTGAAAAACTCTGGCACGGTGATATCAAATGTTTCCCAAAATAGCATGATTACTCATGCTATTTAGCAAAGTTGTGCTACACTAAACTACAAAGTTGAGATGTATTTGGTTGATCCGAGTTTTGCGTGGATGTGCATAACTCAAATGCAGAGTTTTGCGAATTGTGCATTTCACGTGCAATTTGAGTCTAATTGGGTCATTTGAGGTGAAATTGGGCATAATTTTTGAATTTTCAAAAATTGTTCTAGATTGTCAGTTCGAAAAGTTATTGTTCCTAAAGTGTCAGACGAGTTACTTTGCAAAATGGATAGTAAACTGTAATAAATATGTAATTTAAATACCGTGGAAAGAAAAGAAAGAATTTGAAATTAACTATTCTATTGAATTTGATATTGTATTCTTGTTTCATTTCATTAAATGATGTTGTATTTGATAATAGTGGCGGAATGAATGTAAATTATGTAATACATGCTTCAGTTTCACTTCAATTGTATGTACGTCCTTTTTAGTTCCAATAATAAGCTTTTTTTCTTAATGAGCTAAAGAGAGTGCAAGGGAGGGAGCAATAAAAACTAGAAAATTTGGTGATCCAGGTTCGAGTTCTGATCATCATAATCCGCATCTTTATAAAAGTACGATACCACTTGAGTTATTTGGCTCGTGATAGTTCCAATAATAAGCTTTGAAAAGTAGATCAGAGATCTTTTATTTTTTTACAGTGTTATATTTCTATAATCAATAATAAGAAAAAAGAAATTCTCAATAATAATTTACTTTTTTTCATTTTTCCTCAATCCTTTTTATTTTCAATATTTGAATATTGCATGTACTGTTTTCATGTGAAATCTTTAGTCTCCTTTAATGTTTTTTTCTCTTACTCAATTTGATCCACTTTTCAATGGAAGATGTGGTAAATAATATAAATCGTGGGCTTATGCACCACTTATTTGTGCTTGCAACTGGCCAGTATTCAACTGCAATAAACAAAATTTAATCCGTTAAGCACAGGTTATAAGGAGAAATTAAATATTGATTATAGTACTTGGCGACATGTGCTAGCTCTAGCTCTTGCTGAGTTCTTAATTTTTTAATAATGATAATAATAATTTAAGTGATATATCATTCATTAATATATGGATCAAGCATTTGCAGATTAAAATAATCATATTAGTTGTAAGGTTGACTTACTTACAAATGCATCATCGATAGGAATAAGCCCCATTACATCTTTGATAATTTCAGTAGCAAAGTGAATTTGAGGAAAAAAAATCAATTAGAGAGATTAGATGGCTGCTTATGCTGCTGTTGTTTCTTTGAAGCACTCAATATTGACCATTATAGATTATAGTGGTCTAGTGTTATCCAAGTATTATCCCTCCTTGATGGAAATCTTCCAATTTTTGGTCAAGGAGTTGAAGTCTTCTCAAGAATTTGTGGAAAGATTGGATATGAGGAGCAGGATGAGGATGAAAGTTCCGCTTCAACGAATCGCAAAAGCAACGGATCGATTTCAAGAAACATTTATGTTTAATTTGAAGAAAGTACTGGATCAACCTGAAGTGATGTTGGATCAATATGACAAATACTTATCTGTATACGATGAATCTGAAGCGATTGTGGATTTGGATCAAGTATGTAGAGATATACAGGATTTCAGACAAGTGGTTCATTCCTTTGTAGACACATTGAAGAAGATGGAAGGGGAGTATCTAAAAGTACAAGATGAAGATGAAGCTCATGTTGATTCCGGTGGAAAGATGGTTGGATTATCTGATGTGTACAATGAACTCAAACGAGTCATTGTTTCTCCCATGGTTAATGATCCTATTGTCTCACTGGCTGGGATGGCAGGTATTGGCAAGACCACTCTTGCTAAGAAACTTTGTGAAGATTTAGATGTCTTGGAATGGTTCGTTTGTTGTGTTTGGGTCACAATAGGCATAAAATTTCAACCAGAAGAAATTACGGAATCCATACAAGCTCAAATATGCCATCATGATGAACCTGGTATGCGATACCTCATTGTGTTAGACGATGTATGGGATATGGATTTGTGTCAATCTTACATCGACAACTCATTTGGCTTATATAATGGAAGTAAGGTCTTGCTTACAACTAGAATTCAAGATAACTGTCCTTTTTATCTTCTCATAAATTTGCGCTTGCTGAATGAACAAGAAAGTTGGCATCTTTTATGTTACAAGATCTTTGCTCAAAACCCGTGCCCTCTTAAACTTGAGAAAGCTGGAAAGATGATAGCTGAGAAGTGTGATGGTCTTCCTCTTACCATTGTGACAGTTGCTAAACTTCTATCAAAGACCCCAGAATCACTGTGGATTCACGTAGCAACACAAAAGAAACATCAACTTTTCGTTGATGCATATGATGAAATATCAAAGGTACTATATCCAAGCTATGATATTTTACCAAACGATGTGAAATTGTGCTTTCTTTATATGGGTGTTTTTCCACAAAATTCTAAGATCCCCAAATCCAAACTCATCAATTTGTGGATTGTTGAGAAAAATTCTTTCGAAACTTTGGAAGTTTCTGGTATAGAAGTCTTACAACGTCTAGCCATGTTTAGTTTTGTTATGATCTACCAAAGAAGCACCATCATGTTTGATTATCTAAATGAAAGAATAAAAATTTGTGGCCTCCATTCTTCATGGTGGCACTTATGCCACAAAGAAGCTAGGAAGAATAATTTTTTTCATATCCTAGATAGTTATACAGATGCTTTAGAAGAAGTTATAAATAGCCAAAGCAGGTTGGCTGTCCACAACAACATTTTGTTTGCCATTAAAGTTGTGTATAAATCAATGGAGGAAAATTGTGCAGTCACTACTCACTCTCTCCTATGTTTAGGTCCATATCACCAATATTCGGTGCCAATATGTTTCGGTTTAAAGTTACTCAAAAAACTTGATGCTCTTCAAATCCGTTTTTATCACTTCCCTTTGGAAGTATTGGAGTTAGTTAAGTTACGATATCTTGCACTCACTTGCAATGCAAGTCTCCCTCCTTCAATATCCAAACTTTTGAAACTTCAATACTTGATTGTCCATCAACATTTGAGCATGAAATCTGGAGATTTATCATATTTGCCTGTAGAGATATGGGATATGAAAAGATTGAAGCATCTTCATGTAACGGGCAGCGATCTACCTAATGTTGGTGGTACTTTTTTGCCAAAACTCTTAACACTATCAGATGTGAGCTTTAACAGTTGCACTAATGGTGTTGTTAGAGGGATCCCTAATTTGAAGAAGCTAGGAATTTGAATCGATTTAATGCCTAATGAAGTAGAGCCATTCTATTGCTTTGATCATATTTCCCATTTGAGTGAACTAGAATCACTTAAATGTGACGTTGTAAATTCTACATGCAATTCAAAGGTTGTTGAACCACTTGTCCCACTTTCAACGTTCTCGTTGAGTTTGAAAAAGTTGTATCTAAGTGGTTTGGGCTATCCTTGGAAAGAAATGAGCACGATTTCTTCATTGCCAAATCTTGAAGTGCTTAAACTGCGAAGCAATGCCTTTCAAGGCCCAAAGTGGATAGTAGAAGACCATGCGTTCCCCAAGCTTTGTTGTCTTGTAATGGAAGACATTGATCTAGTGATATTGACAGGGGGATATGGAAGCTTCGAACTTCTTAAGAAAGTAAGCATAAAACATTGCTACAATTTGAAAACATTCTGTCTGAGACGTGATTATCAATTTGTTACGGATAGTAGTGAAGTAATTGATTGCAATCCTCTGGTTGGAAGAGAAATCCAAAAGAGTATTATACAAGTACAAAAATTCCCAAAGTACTTGTCCGTCGATTCTTCATGGAATTCATGAAAGGCAACTTGGATCACAAGGTCAGTCATTATCTTTTATGATTTAATTGTTGAACGATAACTGTTTTTTTTGGTTTTTTTTTTTTGTTTCTGTGCTTAAAAATAGTTTTCGTATGATGTATTTCCAATAATATTTGCAATTCTCTCTGTTACTGATAAGTGATAATTGGTATGATTGGATATGATAAAGTATTATGAAGAAAATAGAAAGTATAATACTAGTTAGCTGTCTTTGATTTTTTGGGATGGAAATAGAGTAGAATTGGTGATGTCAATAGGTAGGAGCAACTTGATCTTGGTTCATTCCTTGAAAGCTAGCTGCTTAATTTAGACTTCTACAAAAAGATTAATTGCCATTACCTCTTTAGTTTCAATGCCAAGACAATTGGCAACATGGAATGCAATGTATGGTTATGTAATGATAAATTTCAAAATGACTCTTTGTGGGTTAGTACATATATAGCAATATAGAAATTAGTTTCTTGATCCAATTTGGATTGCTAATGGCTAGGAGTATTGTTTTCAAAAATCTGAAAAAGAGCGACTAATTCTCTTTCCTAGATCTGCATTTTATACAAGTTTATTCTTCTTGGGATTGATTTCAATTGTTTGACTTAAGTTTGATAGAACCATAAATCTTTTGCACTGAAAAATCTTTTGTACTATGCTTTGTTGTTCGTGAAGTGAAAAATCGGTATTTTTCAACTCTGGCAGGACATGAAGCAAATGGGATGTATCTTTGCCAAGGTAACCAAAGGATGCGATTCCCTATCTTATCAATAAAATGGCATAAATTGTTGTGAGGGTTTACTAGTGAATTTATGGTATGCCCTGCTTATGTAATTTATGGATTTTTAATTTCCATTCTACAATATCGTTATTTAATTTATAGAATGTTAAATTCCTTTTTATATGTCATTCCGATGAATGATGAATACATTTGGTACTGTAAAAAATTTGTTATTGTTAAATTGCTGAACTATTTTCATAGCTGGGGAAATATAGAGATCTTTGATTTACTTGCAATGTTTTATCACTTCATGTAAATAGAGATGATGTTATGCCATATGTTTTATACATTATTGTATAATAAATATGTAAGTAAAATACAGTAGGAAAAAAAAAAAAGAATTAGCTATTGTAAATATTTTTGTTTTGTTTCATTAATTATATATATAAAAAATTGCAATTTTCGTCTTCTGATTGCTTGTTCATTTATTTACCACTAACTTTACGTATTCCATGTTCAAAGCTCTGACTATAACTTTTTTTTTCAAGTAAAATCTTCTTTTTGGTAAACATCTTTAACTTTAGCATGTAAAATACAGAATTGTCAATATTAGCCAAAAACCCTCTAAATTGAGATTATATATATAAGCTCTCAAATTAGAGGGTTTTTTTTTTGGCTAAAAATGTATTGATGATTCTGTATTTTACATCTTATAGAGCTATATTTTAATATTTCACCAATTAAGCACTATCTTTTCGAATCCCAACACTGAAATACTTTTTATTAATTTGGGGGATTTTAGGACAATTAACTCAAAAATCCAAAAATTTGGGTCTAAATCGCATGAGCAGGGCATGTGCAATGCATATACCGCCGAAAGCTCATCCAAAATTTGATATTTCTCGAAACTGAACAAAAATATATGTTTTATATATATGTCAAAACACTCATTTCCTCAAACCATAACAAAAGCCTTTAATCAATTTACTGAATTCAATTTGATTCAAGCTCGATTTGAGCGAGAATCGATTTAAATTTTTGAAAAGCCCTGATCTGGAGAGACACATGCACATGCTATTTAAGCTCGATTTTTTTAAATTTCAGGTTAATTGTCCTAAAATCACCTGATTAAAAAGATAGTGTCCTAATTTTGAAACCCGAAAACATAGTGTATCTATATGATGAATAACTAAAAGATTGTGTCTTAAATTTACAATTTTCCCTTTCATTAATTAAAGAAATCGACAATATAGGATGTGAAAACACACAATCCAAAAGACTAGCATAAGACGAGAACACTTCTATATATAAAATACATTTTAACATTTATCAAAGAAACTAATAAAGACCAACACTTCTAGATAATCCTATGCCCAACTCTGATATATCATCCACAACTTCTTTAGATGATGATGATAGTGCCCTAAACAACCACTTGGAAAATTCACGAACTTGATCTGCCATAGACCAAATCCAAGAAGAACCCGTCTCACTCCACGTCATTTTGGCAAATAGGACAATACTCGAGAAAAATGTGCCACAAATTCTCATAACCATTCTCGCACATAACACAATAGGGGACACATTCATCCCTCTTTTAACAATTAGTGCATATCTCACAACCCTCCATAAAAAAACTTAATCTAATGATATTCTAAGATCCTTCTAAAGGTTCTTTCATTGATCTTCTTCTACACTTAGTGATATAGGTAGTCGACAAATAGCTTTAATATCACTTTCACAAAATAAATCTTCAAGAAGTGCCACATCCCATAATCTTTGTCCGAGGAGAAATAAAGATCATGGATTATAGGGGTTTCTAGCCTCATATTAAATCAAATATTGATACTACTCCCATTTGCATTCTGAATCAATGCTTCGCCAAGTATAACTTGGGTTATGCCATTTAGACAATATTTAGCTTAGTATAGTTAAAAATAATTAGTGGGCAAAAACTCCTCCAGATTATATTTATCTGAAATTTCCAACTCATGTTTCTCAATACTCAATTCATTAGCAATAGGGTTAACAGGCAAGAGAAAAACAAATCAAATGGAATTATGAACAGAGAAAGAAAAAAGATAAAAAATGAAGAGTTCATGTTTTTCCTATTATAACAGGACAAAATGGCAATTTGCTGATTTCATCATGATCATGATCCCTGTGACTTGGAACAACAAAGTGCCTCAACCTCCCTTCTTGCTTCTTCATGTAGGCCCCACACAGAAACTCCATGGAAAACCTATCCTCCACCTCCCTATTCACATCATGCACAAACACATGCGTCCTCTCTCCACGTGGCCTGTTCCTCGCCATCATCCCTGCCGTATATATAGCCGTCATCCGCCCCGGCGCCGCCTCATAGTACCCGGTCGGTGCATCCACCATGATCACGTCCCACTGCACCTCATACACCTCACTCGGCAAGCCCTTCAGCGCCAGCTGGCACATGGAGTATCTGGGGTCGGATATGGCGGTGCACTCGGGCCCCTTGCCGGCCTGCATGAGCTCGCCGGCCTGGCTCACCTTGGTGCTGTAGCTGACGTGGTGGGACTCGAGCATGGGGAACCGCCTCCTGATCTGGTGGACCCACGCCTCGTCTTCTTCGAGGAACAGGGTCCGGCCACCGTGGTTGAGGGAGTGCCACATCAGACTGTCGTGGCCGAGGCCGAACACGAGCATGTTGCATGGGGATAGCCTGTCTAAGACTCTTGATGTCACTGATATCTCTTTTAGGGTTTGCTGGGGTGTGATGGTGGAGGTTGTGTAGTGGATCAGGGCTTGGGATAGGGATGCTGGGATTTTGTTGCAGGTAATGCTGCTTGAGGGTTTGGATGGTGGGATTGTGGGATTGGATGAAGTGATTATTTGATTGGGAGATTGCAAGATTGATCTGAAAATGAAGACAAGGATAAATCCTACAAGAAGTATGATGAGTAGAAGTTTGAGGTTCAAAGGGTTATGAGCTTTAGGCCTCATCTTTTTCTTGTTTTTTGTTTTTTTGTTTTTATGTCAAATAGCAAATTAAACTTCCAACTATAAAATATATGATTTTGAGAGAAGAAAAGATAAAAAAAAAAGATAAAAAAAAGAGAGAGGGTTATTGCAAAAGAGGTGGGTGTCCCGTGTGGAGTAAAGATTAAGTGATGTATATATCTATCTATCTATATTAAAAAAAGTGTGGGAAAACTAATCATGTGTAAATGTAATATGGCAATTATAAACCCTACATGCTTAATTTGAATTATGGAACTTGATCTTTTATTTCATTTTGGTTTTCATTTGATATTTCATTGATTTTAATACATGTGACACTTGTGCATTTCATTGTCAATTTTAGTCGATCATAACTTCGCTGGAAATTAAAAATATTTATTGTATAATATTCCATCGCCTATAAGTACATGAACAACACGTGTGGTTTATTGACGTGTCAGTTAAAATTTATCGGAAAAGTCAAAATTGCCAAATTGACACAACTTTCAGAACGGTTTTCAATTTCCAACGAAATTTGGAGCGGAAATTGCATGATGTAGAGTATTAAATTATCAAAATTTTATTCGAATATTTGAACTAATTTTGGAAAAACCCATAATCAAAGTTGCAATATTCCTATATAAATTCCTGCAGCTGAAAAAGACTAGAGAACTGCAAATATTTTGGGAGAAGCAAAAGGGTTTGGTGGTGGATCACAAGTTTGGTGACACATCTGGTAGGATACATAGTAGATGCTAAAAATGAATTATTACTTTTTGATGTTGATAGAAAGTTAGAGACCAACTGCGACTACTTACTAATGAAGTCATCTTGTTTTCTCTTTTCAAATTAAATCATTTTTGGTTTGCATTGACCGGGTGATTTATACTTTATTTATTTAATTTTTTGAGTGTGGATAAACATTTAGTTTTACCACTAATGTAATCTTTTATATATATATATATATATATATATATATATATATATATATATATATATATATTTAAGAGTAAGATCACTAAGGACACATGATAAATCCACATTCTTTTTACATTAAATATGACTAATTAATGATTTCAAATTTTATATTGTTAAGAAATATTACTAAATAATATTAGAAATATTAATAGATTTATCTAAATAACATATGTTAGATTTCAATAATAGAAATTATTTATATATTTGGAATTTGTTAAATTTAAAAATTTGGAGAAAAAATATAAATAAGTATGATGGGTAGGTTGAATAATATAATAGACATATCAATATATATATTTTTCAAAATAATAAATAAAAGATTATTTATGATCTTCTACAAATGTAATATGTATTTCGACAATTAAATGATTATTTAATGATATTATGTTATATTTAATGTTAAATTAAGTGATCTGTATTACGCAAATCATACATTTAATTTTACTGTATAAATAATATTTAATTTTGTTTTATTTTACTAAGTTTAATATATATATTTTTTTTTGTGTGAAATCCTGTGTATTACACGGAACCTATACTAGTGATATATATATATATATATATATATATATATATATATATAACCTTATTACAAAAAAACTATTCTATTTTTATAATATTCTGTTATTCTTTAATTATTTTTTTTTTTATTGTTTTAGTAATGTTTTGGTGGGAAGTGATGTGTGTTTTCCCTCCCAAGATTTAATCATATGTGGATTGATAAAGTGTCGAGTTTTAAGCTAAATAGGATGTATATGTGTACAAGTATGTTCCATTTTGTTTACAAAAAACTATTCTATTTTTATAATATTCTTTTATTCTTTAATTATTATTTTTTTGATTGTTTTAGTAATGTTTTGGTGGGAAGTGATGTGTGTTTTCCCTCCCAAGATTTAATCATATGTGGATTGATAAAGTGTCGAGTTTTAAGCTAAATAGGATGTATATGTGTACAAGTATGTTCCATTTTGTTTAAAATGAACTACACATCAGTAATTTGGGCTAAATAGTCCGAAAATAAGGTGTCACGTGCTAATCACGTACGAATTTAGCATTTCAAGCTGAAATTTGCTTAAATTTCCGAATTTTCAGAAATTAAAGAATAAAATTACCGATCCAAAAAGTTAATGACTGAAATTGTCAGAACCAATAAGTTACTAGGCAAAAAAAAGGTAATAAACTCACATCTGCAACAAGGTCCACCCTGCTCCATCCTCTGATTGAATTTCATAATTTCCCACTTTGTGGATCTTTAGATAAGTAGATATAATGTTGGCAGAGTAAACAGAGTATTGAGAGATAAGTTTCTTTATATTTTTACAACAATGCTAATAATTAAATCTGATATTAGTTATAGGAGAAACAAAATATTACAACCCAGTTACAAATCTGATTGCAAAAAGAAATTCAGAAAACTGATTCAAGTAAAACATTTTTAATCCATCAATTAATCTAAGTTTCTAGTGCATTTATTTGACAGATTTTTTGAAGCATCTTTTTCTCTCTTTGAAAATAAGGTTAAGAAAGATTTTGATGTATTAGTTGTGGGTTTTAGACTGTATTGTCTTCTTTGCCGGATTATTTGACAAGTTTTGCCAATATTTCTTATACAAGAAATATAAAACTAGAGACAACAAAACTTGGCCAAAACTTGATCTACTAAAGAGACAACATAAATGTTCCAAGTGCAGTGCCAATGGTCACTACAAATTACATCAATAGAGAACCCTAATCAACCAGATCTAGGACATGAAATCACCTAAATCAGACTATTGTTTCCTTGGGACAACCTTTTTAACCTTATTAAAGAGAAGACTGCCTTGACCTTCTGCTTGCAGCTGATCAAGTAACAATGAAAATGTGGTTGCATCCAACAAGAAGCCGTCTCTCCATTTCGTTCAAGTGTGGAATAACATCATGGAACAGATTTCTGTTGAGTAATCCCTGGATAAAAACATTGTAGGTCACACTATTAGGCAAGCAACCACTTTTTGCCATTTTCATCAGCAATTTCTCAGCCTCTTGTGTTTGACCTTCTTTACAAAGTGCACCGATAAGGATACAAAAGGTAATATCGTTGGGCTTCAAACCTTTGGATGGAAGTTCATCGAAAAGACTCTTGGCCATGTCAAGCTTTTTATCCTTGCACAACACCTCGATTAGGATATTGTATGTTACTATATTGGGACTAACACCTTCATCTTCCATCATGTTTAGGAATCTAAATGCTTCTGTTGTGTTCCGAGCTTTGCACAAGCCATCTAACAAGGTATTATAAGTCATTACATCAGGAGATAATATCCGAGCTTGCATTTCTTTGAAAAGTTTCAAGCTATCTGCACATCTGCCTACACGAAACAATCCCTTTAGCATGGTGTTGTAAGTAACCACCGTATGCTTTAAACATTTGCGAGGAATTTCAAGAAAAAGACTCCAAGCTTCGTTCACATTTCCCTTTGTGCAATACCCATTCATCAAACTACAATAGGTTACCACATCAGGCTTGAGTCCCGAATTGACTGCTGAATCGAAAACTTCTCTTGCACAATACATATATTGCTCATACATTGCACGCACTTTGGAAAAGATGTTAGGTTTGCACAACAAATAATTAGCTTAATTTGTTTGTTGATTGAACAAAATATTAAATCTTTTTTCGACATTAATACATTCTATCTTATGGATGTTCATGGTCGACAAGCACTGCCAATGATGCGCATCAAGAAAATTATGAAATAGAATAAAAATGTACAGGTGTATGTCTCCCTATATTTTATATATTAGGTTAATTATATAAAAAAAAAAAACATGAACTTGTGGTTTATTTTAAATATCTACTTTGGTTTTATTACCTATAAAGATGGCTGTGGTTTTATTACCTATAGAGATGGCTGTAGTGCTTCTCTGGTATCTGCAAAATTCAGACAAACAAACATCGTCAAAAACAAAGAAACAAGAAACACGTAAATGTAATGAAAAGTAGACAATGAATCTTCTTTCTTATACGTAAGACAACGAGTGCACGCGCAAGCTCCTGCACTTCACCAGCAGAGAATCCCACCTCATCGTACAGTGCATGATAGTGTGTTGGCCGAGTTGTTCCCTATAGCTCATATAGCATGAGCACATATGAGTTAGTTGGAATAAGCACATACAATTGTTTGATTTTAATTCATAAACATTATGATATTCTCATTCATGATCGTACATATAAATGGCTATTATATTGTTTGCAAATTAATTAATGTGCCTTGTTATCATTTTTGGTTTTCCCTTGTTATTTCATCATTATTTCATTAATATTTGATATGTGTATTCACTAAATTTACTAATTACTGTAAATCTTTTTTTTTTTTTTCCTTTTTTTTTGGCAGTGAATTGAGTTATGCTGGGGTGATATTGGAAGGGAAAGTGACTCGTGAACTTGAGAAGTAGCTTTCTATGACGGAAACTTAGACATTAACTTTGATCTTTATTCATTGTTGCAAGAAAAAAACTTGGAAAGTTAAAAAATTAATTATATTGTAAGAACAATGTAATAATATGCTTCAGCTATTTAATTTTGGCTATAGGAAACTATATACATTAATAAGATTCTTTGTCGTGCGACTTTTTTATGTCTACTTAATTATGTGCCACATTTATATATATATATATATATATATATATATATATATATATATATATATATATGATGGGCTGCAAAAGTAAACACCTTCACACATTAAAATTTATACATAACAAAATATTTCAATGTTCACTTAAGTTGCATTTAACGAGAAATACGTAGAAGGCTTGAACTTAGTTTTTGCAAGATTATAACCATATGGAAATAGAAATTTTATAGCTAACTACTAATTCAAAGAAATGTGTCGAATTTAATTCTTTACACCTAAAATTAAATGAATTGGTATGGGTACCCATATGTTTATTTAATAATTAATTGACTAAATGAATTATATAAACGAATTCAAAAAATTCAAAGTTCAAATCAAATGTTAATATAATTGAAATTGCTAATTGAATAACTAGTTAAATTACTAATAAATTCAAAAGGTATGACAAATATAAAAAATATATTATCTATACATATTTCAAGACTTGATTATATGGGAGTCATAGGACATTAATCATACATATTTATACTTTATGCATACATATTTCATAAAAATATTAAATGAATTAAAAAAAACATTACATTTAATAATGTGGTGGGAGATTTCAAGAAACTCACATCTAAAATTTCAAAAGAGTTGAACTTTGTTGTTGATGGATATTTTCCTTATCTTCCAATATTTATATTTTATGTTAGGAAAAGATAAAAAAAAAAAAAAAAAAAGATTTGGACGTAATTTATAACGGTTTAAATTTTGTGAGTGAGTTTCACTTTTTAATGGACTATCAATTTTGAACTGTGCTCATTTAAAATATAACTTTGGGTCATATATATATATAACAAAATATTTTGGGCTTGTACTAGGCTGGAGCCCAGTGCTGCCCTAACATAGATACACCCATATATACATATATATATATATATATATATATATATATGTGTGTGTGTGTGTGTGTATTACACTATATAAGTATGGATGTTTCGTCAATTTTTCATAATGCTAATTTTAACCCGCCTACATAATTAAATCAAATCAAATTAAATTAGAGTCCAAATTAAAGAAAATTCTTTATTAAGGATAGTAACGTTTTGCTTTTATAATCTAGAACACTTTGAATTTTAAAATAAAATTATTCTTATATTAATATATATTTAAAAAACTTTTCAATAATATATTATAAGCATATATATAAAAATAAATTATAAATTTTATATTTTAATTAAAGTATGTTATTATAAGAAATTATGTTCTCATACTTTTTTTTTTCAAAATATTATTTAATTTAATAGAGTCCATCCAAATCACAATTGTAAATAAAATAATTAGACTAAAATTAGTCTTGTATTAATATATATTTAAAGATCTTTTCAATGATATATTATAATCATCTTCAAACTCTTCTTGAAAAAATTACGTGCTTTGATTATTTTGCTTTTATAATCTGAAACATTTTGAATTTTAAACTAAAATTAATCTTATATTAATATATATTTAAAGAGTTTTTCAATGATATATTATAAGTATATATAAAAAAAATATTATAAATTTAATATTTTAATTATAGTATGTTATTATTAGAAATTATGTTCTTATGTTTTTTTTTTCAAAATCTTATTTAATTTAATAGAGTCCATCCAAATCAAAATTGTAAATAACATAATTAGACTAAAACTAGTATATATATATATATATATATATATATATATATATATATATGTCACGCCCCGTTTTAAAAGCTTATAAATATCAAAGTTTACATAGCGGGCGTGTAGCAGGAGAGAAAAGAACATACATTTTAAAAGCACGAAGATAAATAAGCGATAAAAAGGGTTTGATTAACATCCATAATAGAATATTCACGATGTTTAAACTCGCGTTATACATAAACGAAACCGTCAGAATAAAGCAGAAATAGACATTTGAAATCTAAGCAGTGGAAATCTATTTACAGAATCCGTAAAATAAATGGTTTAACTTTACAAAGCAGAGAAACAAACATTGTTTGAAAGATCTAAAGATAGGAAGAATTACAAATGTTTCTCGATACGACATCTCTCTCTTTACGCCTTCTTGTTTTCGTTAATGCCTGTAGTATGAATACACACGGGGTGAGTGTCTGGAATACACTCATGGGGATACTTTCTATATATATATATATATATATGTATCACATACACTCGTGGGGATACTTTCTATATATATATATATATATGTATCACAACACGTAAAACACAACATACATAAGGAAATTAAACGTAACTTAGTATTGAAGGAACATTTCATTAATCATAAGTTCGTGTGGCATTCGTTCATTCTATCGGCATTCATGATATTATCCATAGCTTAAGCATTCATATTAAAGTGGAAAGTAAATCATTAAGTTCAGAAGTTACCCCCACCTTGTTCGGTGGTAACCCTCGTGAAGCTCGGTTTTCTAAATCCTAAGTTCGTTCTTTCACCTCAAAGCCTACACATATAGAGGAGGTTTAGATCTCTAATTACGCTATACGTTTTAAGATTAACTTAGAAATTCTCTATCGAGGAAGAAAAATAGAGGAAAAAAAGCAAAACGGGAGCTTTCAAGGTCATAAAAGGCGTTGATACAATTATGGAAGCTTAGAACGCGATCATGGGGTTTAAAGGGATCGATTTGAGCTTAAAAGGAGGTAAAACGAGCTTAAAACGGCATTTTTAGAAGCATAGAGGCATTTTTGTAAAATCTGAAAATGTTGATTTTGACCAAATGGGTCATTTTGTAAAATCAGAAAAGATTTGAGATTTTTTTTGATATTTTTAAAAACCAGTACGGTCAAATATAATTTTCAGAAGATCTCGAGGGTTAAAATATAAAGTTTAGAAACTTTTGGGTTAAAAAGGAATTTTCAAAAACCTTGAAGGCTTAAACGAGATTTTAGAAAGTTTAGGGACCAAAACATAAAATCACTAAAAATCTAGGGTTTGCAAAGAGGTCCCTGAATTCTTCAAATTTTCGGAGGAGGCCCCTTCCTTCCCTACCTCCATCTAGCCGCTGCCCCATCCTCCCCGTCCCCAACACACACACGCGTGTACAACAACCCAACCCGGCAGCGAAGCGGAGACGGGACGAGAGAAGAGAGTGCAGATGAGAGAGAAGAGTGAGAGAGGGAGAAGAGAAGGGAGAGAGAAGAAGAAGGTTTGGCCACCCTTTCACCGGCTGTTTTCGGCGGAGGCGCGATGGATCGTGAATACGAGACTGGATTTGGAACATGCTCGGTGAGGGCTTCGAAATGGGGTAGGGTTCAATCGGAATGGAGGAGATGAAGGCGGCGGCGGCGGCCGGAAAACAAAGCAGAAGAGAGAGGGAGAGAGAGAAATTACTTTTGTCCAAATGATCCAATCCTATCTCTTAGGTGATCCAATTTTTCTTTTAAATGCACCGTTTTGGGCCACGGGCCCCTAAATGAGTTATCCATTAAACATCTTGGGCTTACACATATGATACCACTTATAATATTTGTTGGTCCCATGTGGTGTCCGAGGTTCAGAGGGGGTGAATGAACCTTGGTCGATTTTGAAAATCTGTTTAAAACTTACTGTTCTGCAAGTTACTTGAACTTACAGCACCAGTCAGTTACTACTTACAGCACTAGTATGCAGTGCTGCACGCTGTAACTTAGAGTTTTATACGCAGCGGAAAAATAAAGGTTTTAAGACACAAGACTGGTTTTCTCAAATATGATCATTTTCAAAGCGTTTTATGCTTATGACAGAGATAGATATAAAAGATAAAACGCAGATAAGAAAGCAATAAAACACTTATGGCTTATAGTGGTTCGAAGGTGGTATAACCCTTTTACGTCCACTCTACTGCTACCTCGAGCAGGAACTTCGTTAAGCAAGATTGATGTACAGGACACTCCTGACAATCTTTCAACTTACAAAGTTAAACACCTACTAGAGTCCAGCGTACACACAACAACTGCAAACTCTAAAGGCAAACCCACACAGGGTTCCAAACTCCCACACAGGGAAGCTGCCTAAAACTTAGACAACTATACAAACAGCAAGGATCTCTCCTATCAATTGTTCGACACCTAAAACAACCTAAGCACACAACAACAAGGTTAAAAAGAAAATAAATCTTCAACTGGTGAGAAGCAGTCTTGATCTTTGAGAGCTCTTTTTGTTGTTGTAGACTGCTCCTAGAAAGTTGAGTGGCTGAACATGTGAAAGCTTGAAGAACTTTGGATGATATGTGAGTTTCCTCTCAACTTTGTCCAACACTTTCTTCAATCAGCCACACCTTCTATTTATAGATCTTGAGAGTTTTATCCATTGGGAGATATCTCCCATTTTGAATTAAGAGTACTTGATCAAAGGCATGACTTGCATTTAATGTGTCTTGACTTTTTCTCTCTGGAGTATTTAATGCGGTGGTTGCGGCTTGCAGCTTTCTGCAGCGCGTCAGTTCACGTGGCGTCTTGGCATTGGCTCCGTGTCTGCAACTTTGATCTTTTCTGGAACGGCTCTATTTATTCTTGCTTGGATCTTCATTCCTCGTACTGCATTTATCCTTCCTCGGATTGCAGGATACTTCTTCAGTTGACTGTTTGAGTAGAAAGCTTCGCGTTGTATCCTAGGTCTGCTTGCAGCTGTTTGTCCTATACTGTGCTGCTGTAACTTAGACCTTCTTGCAGTGTCTTCGTACAGTACTGTTGTATCTTCTTTTGCAGTATTCCTATAACTTTTTCTTGCAGCGATGCTGCATGCCGTTCTTTCTTACTTTGCTGCAATGCTGCAACTGCTTTCTTGCAGTAGCTACTTGCCGCCCTTTCGGAGATCAGCCATCATCCGGAGGAATTCAGCATACGCAGCTTCCTCAATAACCTCTGCTGCTGTAACCTGGATAGGTTCTTTTGAGCTTGCAGCAGCAGCAGCATCAACCTCCTCAGGAGGTGTCTCTAGCTGCTTAGCGGTTACCTCAACTTTTCCTCGAACATCCTCTAAGGGTACTGTCTCAACAGCCACCTCTTCAGAGGTCTTCTCATCCTCAGAAAGTGTTGTCTGAACAACAGCCTCGCCTGAGGTCTTCAGCAAGGACCCTGTCTCCTCAGCCGGTCCTGTATCCTCAACAGTCTCTACTGCAAGAATGGGTTCTTTTAGCTCCTGTTGGTTTCTTGCAGCAGTTACTTGCTTTCTGAGTTCTTCTTTCAGAATAGCTTTCTCACAACCTGCTGACTACTTTTCCAGTATCCTATCTCCTTTTTACTAAGGATACTTCTTCTAGCTTGTTGTTCCCTACAACATGCTGATTCTCAGAAGTGTTCTTACTTCTTCTAAGGTTGGTTTTCCTTATATCTTGGAAAACCATTACATGATCTTTCATTCAGTATCGATAAGCTTGTGATCATGTAATGTGGAAACTAGGTATCAATACCTTAAGCAAACTGTTCTTCTCTTATTGTGTTATTTGTGTTTTGTCTTATCAAGATAACTATTGAAATATCCCAACAATATTTTAACCTAATATTCGATTATAAAATTACGTATTATTACAATTTAAACGCACATAATAAAAACAAGCAATTAGGGGTTAAATTATTTAATTAATCCGATTATGCATAAAATTATCCTAGGTGCTACAATATATATATATATATATATATATATATATATATATATATTATTTAATATTGTGAGTATGACGCACATGTGAGACACCTTGTCTCAAAGGTAGGTGAAGGTAAAAAAGAATTTGAATCTCTAAAGGAGGTCAAATACCAACTTTGCTAGTCATATATAGTTGATTTTATTGCTCGTGCATGGACAAAATATAGCTCATGTTTGCACACATTCTGCACAACACTTGGTTGAGATTGACAAATATTATAAACACAAAAATTGTGACAATGTGCTTTAAAACATAAATTCCAGTTCGCCTATGCTAAAAACTAATTTTAATAGAACACCATGAGAAATTTAACTCACACTACTTTTACTACTAGTTCGCATCAAGAAACTTTTATTTTTTTTGTAAAAAATGGAGGCCAGTCACTTCGAATGAGATTGATAAAAATTGATTTGGGGTTTGAATTGATCTTAAGTAGATGAAAGTTGTCATACGAATTGGCTATTTTGGTTGAGATTTGAAGTGCTCCAAAAATTTGAGCTCACAATCAGCAACAATGGTAGAAAATGATTTCTTGGCTAATTAGAAGGTTTGTTAGTGAAATGGTGTGGGATGGGGAGTTTTTGGCAGCAGCAACCCACGACGGCGATGTAGTAAAGAGGTTAAAGAAGATGCAAACGTGGATTTTTTTTCCATATTGGCAGCTGACAAGTGAAATTTACAAGACACGTACTAAAAAACCGTTTGATGATTCAAATTGCTAGAATACCTAAAGTTATGTATTTTTATGTCCACATTCAAATGTTTTGGTTAAAATTACAATTGAAATAAAAATATGTTGTGAAACTAATATAAAATGAACAAAGTAGAGAAGAAAGTAGAAGAAAACAAAAGTAGAGAGAAAATTTTATTCACTTAAGATTTTTCATACCTCCAAATGAAATCACAAGCAACCTATTTACAGGTGAAAATACATGAAATTATTCAATACACCATTGTGAATCATAAATGAGAGAAAGTAGTGGCTTGTTGTAACTCATGGGAGATGGAAGGGCAAAGGACATCCACATTTCATATAATTATTTGATAACAAAATAGTAATTTTTCGAGTAATTAAGCCTTCAAACAATTGTATTTAAATAATTTTTTCCCTGTAATTTCGTTTTAATACCCATTTGATTTTAATATATAGTTGTTACCTACACGGTTACACCCGTTGTATATTTTGTGGTTTTTACTCTGATCCTACATGAGTATGGTACAATATAGGTAACATTTATTTATTAATTACTAGCATAGGTTTCGTGTAATATACAGGATTTAAAAAAAAATTATATTAAATTTAGTAAAATTAGAAAAAAAGAATTCATATATTTAAAGTTGTACATACATGATTTGTAGTTATGTGATAATCTATTACATGTTATATCATAGATGTATAATATTATCATATTAAAAAATGGGTTCATTTAACACATGGAAATTATTGGTTCATTTGACTATCATAAAAATACTTATACTTTAGAAAATGTTTTATGATTTACATGTTGTACATATTATATCATAAATGTAATATATAATCATATAAAAAAAAATTGATTTGTTTAACACACGGAAAATAGTTTATGGTTTAAGTATTGAAAAATTATCAATTAACTCTTTCAATATTTTAAATTTTTACTTATCTAAATAGTAACATCTATATTTAAAAGACAATTTATCTTAAAAAAAAACATTTAATAAGATTATTTAATGTGCAAGAATTATATGAATGTCATGTGACACATTTGATCTTACTTTTATATATATAAAGATGTCATACTAAATGCTAGTATATATCTTTATCTTTAATATATAAAAAGAATGACCTCCTGCGACACATGACACACAATTTTTTGTATTATTTTTTTATAAATTAAATTTATGATAAATAGAATTTTAATGCTAATTAATATGCATGATTACTTTAATAATATCAAATTTTTATGTTGATAATAACAATTAGTAAATAATATAGAGATTTTAACTTAATTTGTTAAAATAATGCATACTATACTTCAAATATAAAAACATTTGTAAAATTCAAAAAAATTTTAATTTTAATTTTTTAGAGAGAATTAGTTTAATTTAAAAAATTAAAGAAAAAATATAAATAAATAAAAAACAAAAAAATTATAATTAATGTGGTCTGATTAAAAAGGATAATTTAAACTTTTCAAACTTATTAATTAATGCAAATGAATAGTTTTTGGGAATATATGTGTTATAAAATAAATTATGAAATTTATTTGAGAAATTTTGACTTAATTTTTTTCATTTGATTGAGAAAAAAAAATTGAAAGTTATTCTAAACTTTAATAATAAAATCAAATTAAAAAATGGTGTGAATGTTATAGACATAACAAAATATATATTTTTCTAAACAATAAATAAAAAATTATTTGTGTTTCTTTACAAATACAACATATATTTTAATAATTATATTATGTTATATTTAATGCTAAATTAGATATAACTAAAAGGTATTCATTTAATGTGCCGAAATTCTGATATCCAGCAATACCGCGCAGCTATAAATTTTAAAAGATGTAAAGCTTGCATAAAGACAGCTTTTTCACACTGAACTCTTAAAAATAGCTTCCTTTGATTACAACATTCCCAAAAAAGCCTCAGAAAAATATCAAGTATCTAACAAAACAATGTTGAAGCAGAAGAATGAACCATACACATTAAAAGACCATGCATGGGAAGGAAAAATGAAAGTGATACTTGCAAGAATGAGGCCATTAGGATGTCGAGCAACATCCCGTTTCCTTCTTACCACCCGTCTCTTGAGGGCCCACAACGAGTGTTTTCCCTTCTTTGATGTTAGCAGATGCAGGCTCACTAGAAGAGAGTTGTTTCTTACTAATGATCCTATATATCTCTGAAAGGATATTCTGGAAAGCCTTCTCCACATTGGTGGCTTCGAGAGCAGATGTTTCGATGAATGAAAGCCCCTCCTTCTCGGAAAAACCTTGAGCGTCCTCGGTGGCAACACCTCTAAGATGCTTGAGATCAGTCTTATTGCCTATGAGCATAATGACAATGTTTGAGTCAGCATGGTCTCTCAGCTCCTTCAACCATCGGCTCACATTATCAAACGTAGTGGGTTTTGTCACATCATACACGAGAAGAGCTCCTAAAGCACCGCGGTAATATGCACTTGTGATAGCTCTGTATCTCTCTTGGCCAGCAGTATCCCATATTTGAGCCTTCACAGTTCTCCCCTCAACCTACAGAGAAGAAATACAGCACAACCACAAACTGGTTCGTAATTTTCTTCTATACCTAAATCAGATATGAGAAGCAGATGAAATATATGGACTTAACATAGCTTTTTTGGCTAGCAATGTTTAAAGCAAAACCTGTAGAGAACAAACACAACTACCCAAAATATGATACAGCCATCAATCTCAATCAGCCAACAGAAATGATGTGGTTGGAACGACAGATTACTATCAAGATTTGAGCTAAAATAGCCAGATTTGCGGACGGAGCATACTCTGAAAGGAAATCAATGCTATATTTGGTGTTAGTATACAGTTAGTAGTGTTGTATCAAGCTTTATAGTACATTATGATACAATGTAAAGCTGGATAACAAAATGAATGGAAAGTATATGCTTTTATTAAGATGATAATTGGAAAATATGAAAAATTATTAGCAGTTGAGATATATATAATATACATTCAAATTGATAATGATAGAAGTTATTCTATGATAAGATAATGGTTGGGAAAATGAAAATTCATTGATCTTTCAGGGGAATAGAAATATCATTCCTAATCCCATGAGATGTAAATAAATATATGAAAACAAAACCAAACAAAAGCCAAAACTTTAGGTTGTGTTTGGATTGAGGGATTTAAAGAAGGATTTGTAATTCATGGTAGTAAATCCATTGGTGATGTTTAGATCGATATGGATTGAAATTCATCACTTTCATTTTGAACTAATTTTGAGCAATTTGGGTGAATTTTGTGAGTGTGCCATAATTTGAGTGGATTTTGAAATTCATTCATTTCATGTGTTGTATTTCAAATCCATCCATCCAAACACAACCTTAGATAACAAGTGGCCTTATTCATGCAATTAATGTTCAAGCCACAGAGACTCGTTACCCAGTAAAATGCTACTTCCTAAACTTCTTGAATAGTTAGTCTGCAATTTCCTGGGCATGTTTCTCATGCTAAAATCAAGTACATGACGTTTGAGATAAAGAAAATCATTTTCTTGAAATGCTGGAACATAAAAAGATAAATCGCCATCAGTCAGATACTAAACACAGAGTGGATAAAGTGGAGAATGTCCTCATTATGTAAAAAGACTTAAACTGTTCAACAAACATTTCTAACTGCAGATAGCTAAAACAATAAAACACTTGCAAAGTATAGTTATGACTTGCATACTGAACCAAATTGAGAGCTCAACTATTTATTCTAAACCAAAGTAAAGCAATCATGAGAAAAGATAAAGAGAAATTAACTGAAATGTCATCTAAACATATAATTATTGTGCAAAAATGTCACCATCATAATTTTTTGCACAAAGTGTCACTCATGATTGTGCTATTAGTCGTGCACAATCATGAGCGTAGCGCGCTCGAACAAACGCGACAATGCCCACGGCCATGAGTAACTTTTGTACAGGAAATTATTACCTGTGGCATTTTGCCACAAATGTTATGTTTGGGACTTGGGAGGCATTTTTGAAGATAGCCCAAGGAAAAAAAATCAACATAAAATCAAACTTCTCTATTATAAATTTTCATCAAAGTTTTTCCAAGTTGTGTTCAATCAATACTAATTCCCATCATTTACAAAAGAACGTGGGTAACACTCTTCTAGTGTTAGCAAAATGGCCTAGGCACTAGGCGGCCCCTAGCCTCCCTACTTATGGCCTAATTGGCCTTTCTAGGCACCAGCCCACCTAGATGAGACTATGCAGCAAAGGCAGAACTAGACTAAGGTCAAATTTCTTATGTGCTTCAATGCAAAAAAAAAAAAAACAATTGAGTCTCATAATCTTACCCGTAGCTTGAAAACCGAGGACTGTCCATTTCTAATAACGGTGCTTGATTCTATATTATGATTAGGAAATGCCTCTGTATGTTGCAAGAGATCCTCAAGTATCCCCTGCCCTCCCCCATCTCTCTCAACATTTTCACTCCCATCTGAATGGAGGCACCAGGAGATTTCCTCAATTACTCTTGGGCCTAACTACTTTTGAGTAAACATTGGTTTCAGACAGCCTCATAGCCTAAACCAACCTATTGCCAAAAACTTATATGTACTAACATTATGATATACTGATTGAACCAGCTGTATTTAAAATTCCAATTTATATGAAAACCAAATAAAAAATCAGCTTAGATAATCAGTTCAGCTTTCATTTTTCCCTTCTCTCATCCTTAGATACATTTCCTTCTCAGACCCTCATCCTCAGTCACCAATCCATGTCTAGACACCAGCCATGAGCTGCTACCCCTTAACAGCTGCTGTTTATATAAATCAAGCCATCAGCTCACCTCTTAAATGGGCCCAAACCTCTACATCTAGGTCCAAGTTATCAACTTTGCAGGTAACTGGATCTAATTTTGGAAGATTAGATATTCACCATCAACCAAAATTTTGTACATTAAATTCATCTAATTGCTCATGTTCACATCTTACCTGACCTCCGAGCATTTCAGTTATTCATTAATTTTAGTATTTGATGACGATTTGTGACCAGAAGTATTTGTTTTTTATAAGAATATATTTGTTTGGAAGTAGTAGTTTCCCTTAATCATCGAACTTTCAGTAGTATATGTATTTTCTGATTCATCAAATTTACCATTTCATAACCAAAATTAGAAATTCAACTTGATCTTTCTTATTAAAATTTAAGTAAACAGAAAGTTTATTTTTGTTTATGTATGTAAACACTGAATGCACAACACTTATCAACAAACAAGAAGCAACTAATATTATGCCTTCGAAATGTTAGCAATACAGAGACATAACAAAATGAATTTTGAAGTTGACCAGTAGTTCAAAACTTCAAATCATCATATCCAAATGGAAAAATGTAGGACACAACCATCATGTTAAATTTCACAACTGAACCCTTCCAACAAGAAATTTGAAAAAAAAAAAAAAAAAAAATCGAATCCCGAGATTCCAACTCTTCACCTATAAATTCACCACTCATTTATCAGGAATTGTTTGAAGTGATCTGAAAGTACACAGTATAACAACCTACCTACCATGTAGAAAACAAATCAAGAAAACAAACTAAAATAACCAACCCCAATCAACAGCAGATCTAAAAGTTCCAACCCCCATATAAATCACCAAAATCACATCAATAACAATACTAAAATAATCTAAACGTAGCCTCACAAACCTACTAAAACTCACCCATTTTCCCCACACTTAAAATTCTGCATCACAAAACGGAATCTATAAAGCTAAAAAGAGGATCAGTGGAAAGAAGAATTGGACCTGAAGAGTACGGGTGGCAAATTCGACGCCGATGGTGGATTTAGATTCCAAACAGAACTCATTACGAGTGAATCGAGAGAGCAAATTGGTTTTTCCGACGCCGGAATCGCCGATTAGTACGACCTTGAACAAGTAATCGTACTCGTCGTCCGGCCTCCTCGCCATGGCTGTGGAATCGGTCACTCAATCGAAGAAATCGTCTAGAATCTTCAACCTGTAAATTCTCGCTGTTTTTTTCTTTAGTTTTTTTTTTTTTTTTTTTTTCACTGAGATTTAGTAACCTCTGTTCTTTGCAGACATGCCCATTGGGATTCGTATTTTTAATATTATATGCCCTCTGAATATTTAAATGGTACAAGCACCCTAAAATACTAAATACCGGAAATTTGTGATTTTATATCTTTCAAATTTTAGGAGTGTATTTAATAATTTTTTTGGGTATGTATAATCTCACTTATATTTAAATTTGTTTACTTTATCATTTATGAACTGTGAGAGCCATAAAATAGGCAATTTTAGTAATGGCTTTTTTTTTTTTTTTTTACTCTACTTGTTTTAGATTACATAGGTTGTAGTACGTAGGGGAATTAATTTTTTGGGTGGTTAGATTTTTGAATTGGAGTTTTAATTGAATTTGAAAACACTAATAAGTATTAATTAAATTAAATTATATGAGGAATGATTAATGTCGGCATTACCGACAAAACATGAAATTATTCATACCTTATCATTCGCATCAGGCTAACTATTTGATGAGTATTGTGTTAGATCATTATTTATTTGAGTACAACAAGCACAATATTGTGAAACTTGAAGGTTTGAATTTGAAAGTTCACAGGTTTAATAAAATATAATAAATTGACAAGAACCCGTTTAAAAATGTACGAAACTTAATTTGGGATTTGAAATGCATTTTGCTTATAATGTATGTGAGATTTTTTTTTCTTAGTAAACTAGAATTGTAAATGCTAGACTGCATGAATTAATTATTTTTAATTTACATAAAAATTCATGTGAAACGGTCTTACAAACAGTTTTCATAAATCAAATCCTTATTACCCATAAATTGAATTGTTTAGTGTGGATTATGGGTTGACCCGTCTTACACTCTTCAATTTAAGTACATAGTTGGATGAACAACAAACGTATTCTTCGTTATTATAAGAACACATTATATATTAAAACGTGAATACCACACAATTAGATTAGACAAATACAGAAAATACCATATATATAAATCTAATTTATAAAGTATCAAATATATGAAATACACCTCGAAAACAAAAAATGAAAAGATATTTATCATTATTACTCGAAGCATTTATATATGCGGAATAAGATGCATTGGCCAACAAATTTTTTTAGACACATTAGGTTAAAAAAACTATACTATGTTTTGAAATTACAGATAATCAATAATAATAAAAATATTTCACATGTATATTGCTGCAGTTTAGAAATTTAATTTGTTGGGATAATCTTAATAACATTGTAAAATGAAGGTCATTTAGGGTGCACTTGGTGTACATCAGTACCCCAATACTCAAACCTGATAATGCTGAGCATGATCACATCTAAGTATCTATTAAGAATATTACTAAAATGCAGAAAAATAAACAAAAATGTTATTTATTTTTAGCCATTTTCTTCGTTAAGTTTTTATAGGATTATCGGATGATTGATGACAATTCGTATGTAGAATATGCAAGCTCAAGTTTGAGAATTGAAACAAAATAGAAAATAATAACTAACTATAAAAATAAAAAAAAACGGGGGGGTTTACTCTAAAAACTAATTTAACCACCACATAAAAAATATATATATAAAAAACATCAGCTTCTCATGCCATCAAAAATATTTAAATAAAGGTAACAATATACTTGACCCTTTATTTTTATAATTAATTAGTGACTACAATTTAGTTCCATTTTAGAAATTTTTTTGTTAAATTTATGTACAATTCAAATTTTAACTTTAATTATATTTGTAAATATGAATATGATTTTTTATAGTCAAATTTATGAAATATATATTCATTGAGTAAAAGATTTTGTTTAAATACATTATGAATTCTTCTCATATATACATAGTATATATTATATGTGGTTCTTAAAAAAGATAAAAAAAATGAATCAATTGATACCAATATTTAAATACAATGAAATTTCTTTTCATATAAGTTAGTATTTGATTTACTCTACGAATAAAAAATAATGGAAAAAAAATCGTTCAATATTTTTGATGTTGTTTTTTTAAAGTAAAAACTTGTGTAAAAGGAAGAACTACAATTTGATGCATTTTTAAATATAATTAATGTATGATTGTATATACATATATCTCAAGTTCAATTAAATTAATGCTCAACTTAATGATTGAATATGACGTTTTCTTAATATTTTATCAAAATGCCTAAAGTATGTTATAATTCATATTCAAGTATATAATTTTACCATAATAATCGGTTTCAAAAAAAAAAAAAAAAAAGCATTTTTACCATAATGATCAAAATGATATTATTCAACATTTTCATATAAGATTTCTTAATTTATAGTGATCAGAGCAGTATTAAATTTAGTAGTCAGTCCATTATGTAATGCAAAATTAGTGGAACCAACGGTCAAAAAGAAGAAGAAAAACACTCCGTTAATTTTCATTAGTACTTTTAAGTTATTGTTTATATATATATATATATATATATATATATATATATATATATATATATATATATATATATTAGTGATTTGTTTTCTAACAAAAGGAAATTTAAGTTTATATTTGTATGGAAAATACAAATATATGATAGACATTTGAATTTTGAACATTGTTTAATTTGTATTTGCATGTATGTAAAAATTGTGGGACAAGAGAAGAAATCTAGAATCCCACTATGTTACATTTCACGTTTCATCCTCTTTAATTATATTTTTTTAAATATATTTTACATATTATTTAGTTACATAATATGTGGTGACTATATTAAAGTATCAAATAAAAGATCTTATATGAAATACTAGAGAAAATGTATGTATACAAGGTAAGATCATTTGCCCTAAAATGCACCCCTCACGTGTGGCAATACCTAGATTTCATTTTTCCATTTAATCATCTTGATAGTTTTGTTAATCTAGAAATATTCTACTTATTTGAAACCACCTAAATAATGTTCTATTGGATGTCGCAAACAATATTTTTTTATCCAATTTTCCTGTTTCAATTGGTGTTTCAAAATTAACAAATTTACTACAATACACCATATAGATGACATCATTAATTAAATGTAATGAAATATAATATAAGATATTAAAACGAAATAAAGGATCCTATGTGCAATGGTACTTAAATTGCACTTTGATCAATCTATCTTAGATATTATGTTTTGCGATTAAAAATACCTAATAACTTTGTATTATAGATGAGTGTACTTAATAGCTTTACATTTTTTATGATAATGTATTTTTAACTTTGGAAAATTTAATGAAAATGTCCTGCTACCGGTTGTGGCTAGGCTTAACATTATTCGACTTGGCTGATTTGTCAAATTCTTTATATTGATTTGATTTTATTCTTAATAAAATCAGAATATTTTATTTACAAAAACCATAATGTTATTTTCAAATATCTAAAACAAACAAACAAATCAAAAATAATGGGCAATTTCTTAAGAAATAATTGAAATAAATAGAAAAATATAATTAATCTGAAAATTTTTCAAGAACTCTAAATATTATTTTAAAAACTATAAAATATTTAAAAAAAAACTGAAAACATTAACGATATAAGATTTAAAATATGGCAAAAACTTCTGTGTCCTCAAAGATCCGTGTCTCCAACCCGCCCCGAGGGTCCACGCGCCTTCCACGCGCGCTGGACGGGCGTCCACGCGCCCATGTGTGCGCGCACCTGATAGGTATTCTACGCGCACCTGATAGGTATTCTATATTTGCTCTAAAGGTATCCTACATATACTCTTCAGGTATCAGATACTTTTAGTTCATGTTTGTAATACTTATAAGACAAACTTGTAAAACCTCACAAAACAAGCGCCCATGCACGCACACCGTGCACCCATGCCGCGCGCAACTCACAAATCGTGGCCAACGCCGCCCCACGCATAGGTATCTCATGTATACCTTGATGTGCGCCCACGCCGCCCGCACACCCACCACGCCGCGCGCACCTCTCAAACCGCGCACCCACGCCGCCTGTGCACATTTAATGTATACATGTGATACCTTCAAGGCATTTCATGGATACCTTCAAAATATACATGTCATACATATATATCAAAATAAATAAAAAATCTGAGCGAAAAAAAATATATTTAAAATTAATGTGGGGCCCACAGGGTCCTGTGGGCTGGGGACACAGAAGACCTACTCTTAAAATATACACTAATATCTAAAATAACTTTGATTTTTCAAAAATAAATCTGAAAAATAATTCAAAAATTATTTTAAAAAATCTAAAAATAAAAAACCAATAGAAAAATATATTTCAGATATTATTGTATATTTCAACTTTTAAAATAATGTTTAGAAAATTTTAAACAATTTTCAAAATTCTTATAATAAATTTCTGATTAAACATATTGTTCTATTTATTTCAATGATTTATTGTAAAAGATACTCATTCTTTTGTAAATTTTTAGACATTTTAAAATAATATTATGTTTTATTTTGATATTATTAAGAATAAAGTCAACCACTTCACCGGACATCAAAACCCCAATTCAATTGCAACCTCTAGATGCAAAGCATTTTCATCAAGTTTATCAACTTTTCCAAAGTTGAAAGGATTATCATAAAGATTTTAAAGTTGTTGTGTATTCTTGAAATTATTACTAAAATAATCCAAAATTGAAAGGATTATCATGAAAAATTTAAAGTTATTGGTATCAAAAATTAATGTGCATTTGGTATATTTCCTCTTACTTTAATTTAACCAAGATATGAATAGAAAAAAAAAAATTATAATTTGGAGACATGGACATTCATAAGATGTGAATTCGTAAATTTTCTCTTAATTTAATTTAAACAAGATATGAATAGGAAAAATATATATTATAAATTGGAGACATCAACATTCATAAAGATGTGAATTCTTTAGTGACAAGGACGTTGAAAATGTTGTTATCAAATATCGACATTTCTAAATTTTGAAATGCAATAACTTGAGGTGACAAGACATTGTAAATTGGATGAGATGATTTTGTAAATTGGAGACATCACATTATAATTTGGGATGAAGGAGATGCGATTAGATGACATTGTAAATTGGAGACATCCATGTGAGAAGATAATGTATTGTAAATTAGAGACATCACATTATAATTTGGGATGAAAAAGATGCGATGTATTTTAAATTAGAGACATCCATATTCATTGGATGTGTGAAGATAGTGTATTATAAATTGGAGACATCAATATTTTATTAGATATTATAGAAGACAACAATATAATGTTATTATTAAATGTCGATATTAGTAAAATTTTGAACAACAATACAATGTTGTATTGTTATCAAATGCAACAATATAATGTTGTTATCAGATGTCGATATCAGTAAAATTTTAAACAACCATATAATGTTATTAGATGTGAATTCTTTATGAATGTTATTAGATGTGAATTCTTTATGGACATGGGACAACAATATAATGTTGTTATTAAATGTAGATATCAGTAAAATTTTGAACAACAATACAATGTTGTATTGTTATCAAATGCAACCATATAATGTAGTTATCAGATGTCGATATCAGTAAAATTTTAAACGACAATATAATGTTATCAAATAGGTTTTTTTTTTCCTAGTAAAATTTTGAACAACAATACAATTTTGTATTATTATCAAATGCAACAATATAATGTTGTTATCAGATGTCGATATCAGTAAAATTTTAAACAACAATATAATGTTGTTATCAAATAGTTTTTTTTTTCAATGAAGAACCCAATCATATCATAAAAACAACACCACTATTTTGAATGTTGTGATCCGATAAAAAAATCGATGCAGCCACCATAAAATAAAATATAATATAAAATTTAGTCAAAGAAATTTATCTAAAACACCGAGGAAAGCCATCCGCCCCTGCAATTCCACTCGTTTGGTTCCAATCGCTTCCATCATCATCAGATTTATGCCTAATTCATCCAATTTTTTATCACCCCGAGCAATTCCACTCGTTTGGTTCCAATCGCTTCCATCATCATCAGATTTATGCCTAATTCATCCAATTTTTTATCACCCCGAGCAACTTCACTAACGTGCACTGATATATTACAGAAAGATCGAATCATCGACTTCTTCACTTCTATAGTTATCTTGCTAATAGAATTGTATTTTCCATTTTGAGACACTTCTCCAGGGGTGAAAAGTAGGTTGGTCGAAGAACTTATGCCAATTGTTACAACTGGTCACACTTTTTAATGCATTATGAAAATCTATACGGTCTCTTGCACTCAACATATCCACCTTTTCGTCGCAATTCACGATGAAAGATAACACTTCTCTAGGAGACATTATGAACAAATGATTTGCTAACCATTTTCCATTAGTCGGTCCAAAAAATGCTTCCCTAACATCACTCGGCCTCCGACAAAGATCCTGAAGATTGGATATGAATTGACAGGTACGAATAGTTGCTTCATAATCTCAAATATGAGCAAAAATCCTGTTTTCGGCTCTTCCGCATCACTCGTCATCCTCCGACAAAGATCATGAAGATCTTCTGGATATGAATTGACATGTACGAACAGTTACTTCATAATCTCAAATATGAGCGAAAATCCTACTTTCGACTCTCACGTCCTGTCGGAAACGTTGAACTTCACGACATCCCCATGATGGATAGATTGTACAATGTGAATGTTCAAGTGAACGATCAGCAGCATGTTGGTCCACAATGAATTTCAGCATGTGTCTAAGCACAAATTGTCAGAACAAGAGCTGCTCGATTGAGTTTACTTGTGTATTATAAATTGGAGACATCAATATGTTTAGATGTGAATTCTTTATTAACATAAGACAACTATATAATGTTATCAAATGTCGATATCAGTAAAATTTTGAACAACAATATAATGTTATTAAATGTCGATATCAGTAAAATTTTGAACAACAATATAATGTTATCAAATGTCGATATCAATAAAATTTTGAACAACAATATAATGTTATCAAATGTTGATATCAGTAAAATTTTGAAAAAAAAAAAGTATTTTGAAAATTCAATCTAGAATATTAGCAAATATTATAACAAACTTTAATAAATAAACTTAACATAAAATTTCAATAAAATATTATGTTTATAGTAAATATATAAATAATAAATTATATAAACATTATCTGTTATTACAATATGATTTCAAAATTAGTCTAGATAAAATTAACATGAGTTCTAACATATGAGACTCATATGTTGAATGTAAGCAATTTAGACTTATATAAAATAGTATTTCAAATATTTTTTCATATTGGTCTCAAATTATTCGATATTCGATTTGAGTTGTACTATAACTAATCATATCAATATATAGCCATATTTTTATATTTAACTTGGTCATACAAAGATCTAAAATATGGGGTTTCATGATAATATATGTATTATAAATTTTTGCATGAAAATATATGTATTATAAATTTGCGAGAGTATCAAATGTCTGTATTGTAAAATTTTGAAATATTTACGAAAATATACTTGTTCAAATATCAAGATATTTTATCATGGGACAAAGATATATATATGTATATAGGAGGAGAGTTGTGAGAAAAAAAAAAGAAAAAAAAATTAATATTGTTTAGGTGTATATGTATAAAGTACAATAACTCTTTATATCACAAAACTATAGTGCATTATTTTTCTACCGTAAATGATAATTTTGTTAATTTGCTACCGCAAATCAAGAAAATTAGCAAAATCAACCTTTTGATAAAAGGCAAAAATCATGTAATACTTATTCAATTTTTTTTATGTAAAGTCTAAGAGTTGGTCTTGTGTGTACTTGGCGGGTCGACCCAATTTTGACCCGAATCCGTGTGTTTTTGAATTTAACTTTTTTTTTTTGCTTCAGGTTGTTACCTTTATGTTGTATTAGTGTGACCTTTATGTTATAAATGTGTGACCTTGATGTACAACTATCATGACCTTTATGTACTATAACTTAGAAAAAATGAAGATTTTCAACATAATTTGAACTATATATCTTTATGTGATATCAATGTGACATTTATATTATATCATGTCACTTTTATATATTATATAAAGGTTAGAATATTTGTACATAAATGTGACATAATATAACATAAATGTCATATTGATATCACATAAAGGTATACAATACAAATTGTGTTGAAAATCTTCATTTTTTTTCTAAGTTACAGACATAAAAGTACGGATGTTTGTACATAAAGGTCACACATTTATACATAAAGGTCAAGACAAAAATGTGGAAATTTTTTTACAAAAAATAGAAATTCGCGGATTCGGGTCGGATCGACCTGGATTGCATGGATCTAAGATCCATGCACCTGGTGCACAAGAGTTTTTGTGAAAGTCTAATTCCTTATTCAGTGTAAGGTATAAATTTTTTGTATTTTTTTCATGTAAAGTATAATGTATTACTATATAACCCCGGTAATTTTTTCATATAAGGCTTTCGTACAAGGCACTAAACAAAATTGTTTCGTGTGAAGTGTTAATGTGTTGATGCTTTAAAAAAATTGGTGATTTTAGCATAAGGCGTCATATATATATATATATATATATATATATATATATATATATATATATATATTTTTTTTTTTTTTTTTTTTTTTTTTTTTTTTTTTTTTCATGTAAGTCATTAATGCATATTTTTTTATTTTTAATGTGGCACTAAGGCATTTTCTTGATTGATTTTCGTGTAATGTGGCATTAATGTACTTTTCTGATTGATTCTTGTGTAATGTGGCAAAATCGTTTCGTGTAAGTGTTAATGTGTAATTTTTTTTTTTGTGTAAAGATTTTTTATGTATAAGGCATTATGCAAAATTTTATTTTTTTCGTGTAACTCCTTATTCAATTTTATTGTTTAATGTCTTATTTTCATTATTTTCATTTTTCGTGTAAGATCTAAATCGTGTGTACCAAAATCGTGTAATGTCTTCTTTCATTTTTCGTGTAAGGTATAATTCGTGTTACATCCGATACGTGACTTTTTTTTTTACTTTTTTCAGAAGAAAAATTATGTTGATTTTTCTGATTTGTGGTAGAAAAGTAACAAAATCGTCATTTATGGTAGAAAAGTAATCCCTTAAATGAAATATGGTAGAAGCGAACTCATATGGATTATGAGTTTAGAATGCACTGAACCTTTTATGGTGTATGTTATGTGTTTGGGCTCAATTTCGATTTTGAGCTTATTTTATTAGGTTTAGTCTGTTAGGGATTATATATATTCTTATTTTAACTAGTTTCATTGTAATTTGTACTGCAGCCACTCTCAGAAATAATATATGAGATTCTCTCTTCTGCTCGTGGATGTAGCGAACAGATTGTTAGTGAACCATGTAAATTTTGTGTTCTTTTTTTATCATTTTTATATATTTCTAACATCAGTTACAACAAACTAGTATCAAGAGCCCGATTAGGATTTCCGCAATCTTGTGAGAAAGATGTTGGGAAAGAAATGTTGTCTCTAGAAGAGGTTAGATCATCTCTGCATACCAGAGAGCTGCGTCATTCATAAGGCGAGCATAATTAGTAGCTAGTGGGAGTAAGGAACCTGGAAAACCAGGAAAAAAGAAATTCAAGAAGTCTAGTGATAACTTGCGTTATTGTATGCATTTTGGAGTTCAATTTTCATATCATTTTGTATTAAAAAAACATGCATTCATGATTTTATATAGATTTTATTATGTTTTTAAGATTTCATGTATTTTCTTGATTTGAGATAAATTTGATAGATTTTAGTACAAAGTGATCTCAATCGATTGAAAAGCCAAGTTGGAGTCGAGATATGAGGTCGAAAACGCACAGTTTTGGGAAAAATATTATATCTCAAATTCTAAAAGTCCAAATTTGATGATTCTTATCTTGTTGTAAAGCTAAGAAGAGTTTCGACAATTTTTATGTTGAACACTTTTCATAATTCTGCCTCCAAGAGAGCGGAAAATTACAAGAAGGTGGAGGTTGCGCAAAATCGTCCAGTTTTTCATCTTCACTGGGTTTAAGTATTTTGAACAAATTTGGTGTAGGAAATTAATATTAGGCTAAAATGAGTGGTATTGAATAGCCAACTTGAAGGCCGACAACTTTTATGAAGATATCAAAGGCAAATTCAGCCCATAAAAGACTCAAAATGCGCCTGAAAGTTGATATTCGTGTCCACCCAGGCCAACCCGAGTCGAAAGTGGTCGGGTCGCGGGTTTCCTACTCGAATTGGACTCTTTTTCGACTAGGATTCCTATCCAAATCCGATTTTGACTTTAATTTCCAATAATAAATAGGGACTTGAGAAGTCATTCGAGATATACAAGCACTCATATCCACGAAATACATCTTGAGAACAAGTAAGAAAAAAAGGAATTTAAGATTTAAGATCAAGGACGAAGCAATGAAACACAAATTCACTAAGTTTTTCTTCGATTTTATTTCTAATTTTTATCATGTCATCTTGTAATTTATTTTGTGTTACGAACATGATTTTTGGCTAGGGATCTCATGGTCTTAGGGCATGAGAGTAGTTATATGAATATTTTGTTAAACTTCTAGTTTTAATCTTTTCTCTAAATCCATGATATCACTACAAGAAATTCACTATTTAACAACGGTTTTTACCCGCTGTCTTTTCCAAATTTTGAGCGTTGTCGTATCCAGTGTTGTAAAAAAAATTTCGCTAATAGACAACGCACTAAAAGTGTTGTCTTTTTCAGATACAACAACGCATAAAAAACCATTGTACGATAGAGTTGTCTCTTTTTCAATTAAATATTAAATCCATTGTACGATAGAGTTGTCTCTTTTTCAATTAAATATTAAATAGGACGATGACGATGACGTCATCATAACGCTGACACGTCATCATGCCACATCATTAAAGTGCTGACACATCATCATGGTATTTTTTAATAACTTTTTTAATTAAATATTAAATAAGACGCTGACAAGATAGTAAATATTGCGCGTTGTCTGGGATTCGAACCCGAGTGACAAGGTGGTACTTCAACCACTAGACCACTAGTGCTTTATGTAATAATATTCCACATGCATTTACTTTATTTCAATTTTTGATATTTTTCAATTTTCTATTATCACATATTTTTTGTTAATTTTTATTATTTGTATTTTTAATATATTTTAAAAGGTTAAATATATATATATATATATATAATTAGAAGATTAATGACTAATTAATATGTTTAGTAATGTTTAATCTAATTTCATTTTAAGACAATTATAAAATATACTAGTGCATATTTTTAATATATTTTATAAAAATACTATTTTTTAAAATTATGAGTTTGTTCATATAAGATAATATTAATGCAAATAATATAAGATAACATCATGAAATAATTAAAATTTTCAAATTTAATTTAATTAAAAAACAATTAATATTAACACAACACATAAATAAATAAAAAGCGTTGCACAATAGGTTGTCTTTTTTTTAAAAAATCCACTAAAAGACAACGCATAAAGAGTGTTGCATAAAAGGGTTGTCTTTTTTTTTTAAAAATCCGCTGAAAGACAACCCTTTGAAAAAAGCGTTGCACAAAAGCATTGTCTATTTTAAAAAAAATCCGCTGAAAGACAACCCTATGGAAAAAACGTTGTCTTTCTCATTAAAAACATTGTCTTTTGGCGTATTTTTTGAAAAAAAGACAATGCTTTTCGGAAAAAGGGTTGTTAATTCTAGAAAGACAACACAAATTCATAAAAAGGGTTGTCTTTGGTGGGTTGTTAAAAGCCATTTTTCTTGTAGTGTATTGTTAATGTCAGATTTTGTAGAGCACAAAATCCTAACCAAGCACCCAAAATAAATCAATCCGACTTGAATAAATCTGACCGGAGAATAATACTAAAAGCGGATTAAATGAATAGAAGACAGTACCTGGTGCCTACTCGAGCAAGTTAGTTAGACTTATTCTGGTCGGTCAATGCTAGCTGGCCAGAACGTATTTTATATTAGATTGAGAGTAAAAGACCCTCTATATCTTTGAATACAATGATTTTCGAACCCTTTTCAATGAGGCTTCAGACCCTATTTATAGACTAAGTCTAATATGCAAAATTTGGAAAATAAGAACTAAATCCATTGATTTTAGGGTCTAGATAAGGAAAATACAGATTTCCTTCTTTGAAGATCTTCTCTTGAAATAAGTTTCCAAGTCATCTTGTCATCTTTATTACTTTAGGTCTACCTTGAGTAATATGAAAGTGTAATGAGTTTCTGATAGGTTCGTGATCCTAGTTCCTCCTTATGGCTTGCGTGGACCGTCGATTTTCTGATCGGTTAATTATTCTAAGCTCTTCTAAGTTCTTATATCCTTGGTCGTTGAGCTCTTCTAAGATAGTTGAGTTCTTCCCAGATGAGATTGATTTTAAGTACTCTGATCATCTGAGCTTTTCATGTCTTCAGCTCTATCTTGGTTGGCCTACTAGGGCCAATGAATGTCTTGAAGGCTCGGCATCTCTGGTCGGCCTGACATACCAGGTTGTTCTCTGGTCGGCCTCATTGGCTGGTTAGGAATCAGGTCAAGCCGACCTCGGATCGGAGTTGTTTCTATCTTTGATTTGTCTCGAGTATTGGACTTGTGACCCTAGCTTGAAAGACCTGATACTTCTGGGCTCTACTCATCCGAGGTCTTTCAACTTTGGTTCATCTCGACTAATTTGAGGTCTTCCAATCTTGGTTCACCTCGGTCCATCTGAGGTCTCCCGACCTTAGTTTACCTTGGCTCACCTCACATCATCTACGCTAATCTGAGGTCGACCCTTGGCTAAACCCAGCTAGGTATTTGGCCGAGCCAAGCTCTTCTGATCCTCCACATATCCGGTTTTGTTCAGCTCAGATTAGGGGTACAACAGATATCTTATTCATGCTTATTCCATGTATGAGTTCTGGCCAAATTTATGCATGCTTTAATTAATTTGATTGAAATCGAGAGAAGATATCTAATTATAGATTTGAGAATACATGACTCAATTAATTGTTAGATCGAAAGATTGGTAATAATTAGGGTGAGAATACGATTTAAAGAGCTTTTGGGAGTTGGTTATTAACTACGAGGTGGAGTAACATACATTAATAATCAATCTACGGATTAAGTTGGTTGAGAGAAATGTTAATCTATATTCGTGATTGCTCACATAAGATAAATTGGATTTGAGTTTGATTCTAGTAGATTAGTAAACTTGATTGAAGTAGAATGAAATTGTAGCCTTAGGATCCTTGTTTGGATATTGATATTTCTTGATACTTATTAGTTTGACTTTTGATTTTGTTGATTTGTCTTAGATTTAGGTTAATTAAAATAATACTCTCAGTTCGGTCACCTAGATAAAGTAAATTAATTAGGTAATTTACATCGTTCTAATCACTAGTCTTTGTGGGATAGATCTTGTTCATCCTATCTATAGTTGACATTGTGCACTTGATATTAAGTAAGTTAGAAATAGGCTTCGAACATCTGGGTCTAAGGGTCCTAAACCAGATGATATTTGTAACTACTGTAAAGAGCCAAGAATTGAAAAAAATGATTATCCGAAGAAGAAGAAGAAGAAGAAGAAAAATAAAACAGGTACTGTTGTTGTTGCTGAAGGAGATCATACTAATTCCGATGAGGATATAACCCTAGTTGCTGATGGACAAACACATCACACTGATGTGTCAGTTCTTGATTTTGGAGAATCTTATCATATATGTTAGCATAGAGAGTGGTTAATAACTTATGTGCAGGTCGTGGTGGTAATATTTATATGGCTAACAGTTCTATCTGCAAGATGGTTGGAATAAGCTCAATTAAATTATGAATACATGATGGTAAATTCTGCACTTTGAATGATGTTAGACATGTTCCACTCATGATGAAAAATCTCATCTAATTGAGTTTTTTAGACAGTAAGAGTTTTAGTTTAAGGGGTGAATGTGGAGTTTTGTATGGCTGCAGGGGTTCTAATGTGGTTCGGAAAGGTGTGAAGCTGGGGACTTTGTATTTTTTGTAAGGTTCAATGCTATCTAATTATGTTGTTGTTGAAATCATTGAAAGTTCACAAGGATGACTTGACTAAGTTATGGCACATGAGACTTGGTCACATAGGTGAAAGAGGGATGCATATTTTGTCGAAAAGAGATTTTCTTGCTGGTCACAAGGTCACTAGTCTTGGATTCTATGAGCATTGTCTTTTTGGGAATCTTCATCGCAACAAGTTTCCTAAAGCAATTCATAGAACAAAAGACCCATTTGATTACATCAATTCTAATTGTTAGGGTCCTTCTCATGTTGACTCTCTAGGAGGTCACCGATATTTTGTGTCCATGATTGATGACTACTCAAGAATGATTTGGATGATTATGATGAAACATAATCGTCAAGCTTTCAAGAATTTCAAGTACTGGAAAACGTTAGTGGAAAATCAAACGGAAAAGAAAATCAAAATATTGCGAACTGGTAATGGTTTGGAATTATGTTCTCCTAATTTTGATGAGTTTTGCAATAATGAAGGGATTGCAAGACATCATATAGTGAGAGATACACCACAACAGAATGGTGAAGCAGAACGCATGAATCATACACTTCTTGAGAGAGCTCAATGCATGCTCTCTAATGCTGGATTATCTCGAAGATTTTGGGCAGAAGCGGTTAGCACAACATGTTACCTTATAAACTGTGGACCTCACACGTGTCAATCTCAAAAAATCTTATGAGATGTGATCTGGTAAGTCTGCTAATTGCTATAATTTGAGAGCTTTTGGTTGTACTTATTATCATGTCAATGAGGGTAAATTGGAACCAAGAGTGAAGAAATGAGTTTTTGCAGGCTATGGAGATGATGTTAATAAGTATAGAATCTGGTCTCTTCATCAGAAAATAAAGTGATACTTAGCATAAATATTATTTTTGAAGAAAATTCTATGTTTAACCCTAAAGTAAAGTCTATTGTTGTACAAGAAACAATAGTGTAAACTAACAGGTGGAGCAGAGTGAGTCACTAAAGGATGATGGAGAACAACCCTAACATTCTAACACCAAACTGGAAGATGTTTCACCACCAAAAACTCAACCATCTAAGGTTAGACCATACAGTATAGCTTTTGATCGAGCAAGAAGGAATGAAGTTGAAGCTCCAAAGCAATATGAGTTTGAGGATATAGTGGGTTATGCATTGCATGTTGTTGAAGATGTGGATTCTCATTAGTCATCCACCTACAAAGAAGCTGTTACATGTATAGAGACTACCTAATGGCTTGCTGTCATGAGAGGTGAGATGGAGTTGCTTCATAAGATTAATATGACTTAGGAATTAGATAAACGACCTCTGAAGAGAATGATTATTACTTGCAAATTGGTATTTAAGAAGAAGAAAAGAATATCACTTGTTGAGGGTTTCAAATATAAGGTCAGGTTGTTGTTAGAGGGTTCCATCAGAAAGGAGTTTTCTATGATGAGATTTTTCCACCTGGTCAAACATACTTCCATCAAGTGCTACTACAAATGGTAGAACATTAGAATTTGAAACTTGAACAGCTCAATGTGAAGATAATTTTTCTATATGGAGAGTTGGATAAAAAGATGTATATATGATTCAATCAGATGGTTTTCAAATTCCAGGGAAAGAAGAGTATGTTTGCAAGTTGAAGAAGTCCTTGTATGGGCTAAAATAGTCTCCAAGATAGTGGTATAAGAGCTTTGATGTCTATATGACACACCTTAGCTACAACATGAGTCCGTACAAAACAGTATGACTATTATAACTAAAAATTATATCTAACATAACTAAACAGTATGACTATTATAACTAAAATGAATGAAATGTTAATATGTCTGTCTAAAAAAATGATGTGATATAACTAACCTTACAAAAGGTATGACTAACATAACTAAGGTTATGTCCGCGACTTGGTGGCGCGTGCGGACACGTGATGGGTCGGGTCAACCGAGTGCACGAATCTAGCATCTGTGCACCAAATGCACAAAAGTGTTTGTCTTTTTAATAGAGGATTTGGAATGAGATTCATAAAATACATGAATTTCTTGTTGGGAAAAAAAAAAGAAAAAAAAAAACTATCACTGACAAATAAAACTTAAAAACTTACATGTTATCTTTTATATATTAAAATTACATTGTATCCACATTTCCAACTTCACCATTCAAGGTACAACCAAAGCTGAATTACAGCCAAACCAGTGTTAATCAGAATCAGATGAATCTTGAGAAGAAGGATCGAGTATTGTGACCATGTTAGACAGTGTCTCTCCCATGTCTTCTACATCATCTTTTCCGAAACCCCAACCTCTGAGCAACTCAGACCCCATTGCTCCTCTAGCAATACCCAATTTACGAAGGTTTCCCAACCTATTCTCCAAAAACGGCAAAACAGCATTGCTAGAGCGTAGTCTTGCTGCCATTGGAACTGAGTGGACTTCAAGTGAGCCTCTCGATGCTGAACCGGAAACAGTAGAATCTAAAATCTCACCATGTTGGCCAACGAGAGTTCCAAATATAGAAGGGAAAGGCAATGGTATAGCAAGTGGGCATTGAGCTACTGAGAGATGTGAGAATTTGGGTCTTTCAGCGGCATCTGCATAAGCAGCCTCCACTGCTTCTTTAACTTCCGAAACTGAGGCCCTTTTGCATCCTGATAGAAATACAGACGAAAAAAAAAAACCCTTTTTGTTAATACACAGAAAAATATAGTATATGTACTCTCTGCAAGAAGTATTTTTGGGCATTTGTTTTTTGGCTATTCAATGTAAAGCTGCAGTATCTCAGTTATCATTGTCTCATTTCTAACAGCATCCATTATTTTTCAAAACACAGTTTCGTTCATCCACTGTCAGGATGACAAGAAAATAAATGGTTTTCATTGACACTGCACGTGTCAATTAATAATTATTAAACCTGCAGAAAATGAAACCCTGAATTCAGCCATATAAGAGAATAATGTTCAGTTCATTTATACGAGTGAAAATTACAGAATTACACTTGAAAATTGGCAAATTAATAATAAAACTCCACTTATCTTTCAAAACTACAAACACCCTCTTAACAGAAATCAAAAGTCCAGTAAAATAAAATAATTATGTTTCTTTCCCAGTAATTCTCTAACAAAACTCTGGATATCCCAACCAAATATAGCATTACATACACACCTATGGACAATTTTGTCTCATTTGTTGTAGGGATTGAATGTTTGAATACATATTTTAACGAGGCTGGCATTTTTCATTAGGTTATGCGTAATTTGTATTGTAGAAAAACAAGCGAGTTCATTTGTAATTACACTAGACCTTAAAAAGTAATTTTTGTAATTTACCTAAATAAAATCAAGGCCACATAATTTACAATCCAAAACAAATTTCCATGTTTTGAAAAAAAGAAGAAACACCTCACCTCACCAGCACCTAATTAAATTGCATATAGCTGATTTCACAGAAAATTAGGCCATGGATTTAGCTTATTGTAGGAACTTGCAAATACTATAGATCAAGGCAAAATGGGCATAATTTCTCAACATTACCAGATGCAAAGGCTCCGTGAATGGTCATGGACTCCAAAGCTTGCCTGTCTTCAACATCTTCTGCTGTTTCTGGGGTAAGTGGCTGCAACATCTCCAACAAAGATTGCTGGAACTGGGTACCTGGTTTACATGATTCGATATTTCAGAAAGCACAACTAACTAATTCTGAAGTGTTTGGGTTGAAGGATTTTATGATGGGATTCAAATCCATAAATATCAAATCCATTGGTGTGGCTTGGATGGGAAGATTTAGAATCCATCACTCTCATTGTGAACTATTATTTGGAGTGATTTAGATGGATTTAAAATACGCTCTAATTTGGGTGGATATGAAATCCAATCATTTCAAATCCATCAATCCAAACACAACCTGGGGAACAGGTAGAACCGAGGCTATACCTGTCACAGCAGGAGCTGGCATAGAAACATCCAAAATGGAAACCATGTTCTGGCGAGCCTGGCCTGCTAAAATTTGTACAAGATCATTTAGAGTCTGGGCACCAGATGTGTAGCTCAATGGTGCAGTGGGCCCAACTGGTTCCATTCTGAAAGGGAGACTGATGGAGTGCATCGCCGATGCATAAATTGCACTAGTGTGGTAAGGTTTTCCATCATCCAAATAGAGATACTTGGACATTTTACCTTTGTAATTGGAAAACACAAGTTGTAATTAGCAAACTGCTACAGTTATAATTCAGAGGACAAACGACAAGACATGCTTCGCAGAAGAGTGTTTAATACACACAAAAAGAAAGGAGAAAATTCAAAATGTACATACATGATATGATATAGGTCCGTGATAAAAAAAATTGGATTTTTTCTTACACAATTTTGGTGCGTAAAAACTGGTTGAGAACAGGACATGTTGGAAACAAACAAATTTAAATAATCAAGTATATATTGGATCACAAAGATAAAGAAATATTCATCTAGGCATTTCTAACAGTTCATTGTTACAAGTATTACATCATTAATTGCTCAAACAAACAACCGAGACCAAAACTTTTGTATGATGCAAATAGTTTGTTATCTCAAATAAGTTAACATTCATCTTTAGGGTTTAATAGAATTACTTGGTCATCTATCTTTAATCTCTTCTTGTAAGAAGTCAAGACACTACGATTCAATGTGTCAGGGATGGGTAAGCCAAGATTCCTTCAATTGAGCTAGTAACAAGAGTCACAAGACAGTTACAGACAACACTATTATCTCAGTGAAATGGGAAAAGCAGCCATATTTCCATTATTTAAAGTTAAATTTTCAAGAATCAAGAAATTGAGATGAATAATAATATGCAACACAATCCCACAAATATAAGGACACGCTATAAAATCTATTCGCTTTATCCCAGCGTCATTTTATTTTCCTTCACAATACTGTGTTAAGTCTTTATATGTCCAGTGTGAGATCTATACATCCAATCTCATGATTCCTACAGAATTTAACCACTATGTCAAGGAACACAAAAAAACTTCAATAGATTATTAAAAAAGTCATGGCTCTTCCTTTTTTTTTCTTCTTTTTCCTGTTTCGTCGTGTGTGTATATGTGTGTAATGTGTGCCAATCATATTAAATGTAATAGCAGAAGTGTTGGCTTTACCATAACTTCTCAAAACTGGAAACCGTATATGGGGTCTAACTTAGAAAAGAAGAAAAATAATGACTAGCATAGTCCATAACAGTTAATGTTCATTTACATAGTCACACAACTGCAAGTTGAGGTTAAAAAAAAAAAAGGAAGCATCTTGCACCCACAAAATGTTGAAATCAGAGATTAAGCATTCCATAATTCTAACTGCTATTTATTGAAAAAAAAAAAGGAAGAAAGCCATGATCAGTATGCCTTGGACCAGATGGAGCATATGGTTACCATTTCACAAGTACAAAGAAAGAGATCTACTCCCAACTAAACCATGAGAAATATGCATTTTAATTTCAAATAATCTTTTCAGGACATTGCGTATTAATTTGAGAGTAAAAAATCTAGCGAGAAGAATAAAGGTCTCCCAGACTTCATTGTTGTGAAATTACAAGTCTGCAAATTCAGATTCCTCAGTTAGCCTAAGACAAAAACAATCAGCAAATTGATAAAGAGGATTGCAAACTTACTTGTACTCAGAGATGGTAAACCAACAGGGACTATCAATTTACAGAAAGATGATAGCTTTGAAAATGAAACCGCATCATGAAGTTTACGGGATATTGTCCGCTTGTTGTTCCTGGAACCTATGTATGAGTCAGGACTATGAACAGAGTATAGTAGCACTGGAATGTTTGTGTACTCATCTGCAATATTTTCTAAAAACTCTCCTGCTACACCAGAGAATCCTCCAGAGTCGTCAACTATAAATTGAATTCCCTGCCCAAATAAATAGAATTTTCACCAACCATGAAGAAGTGGATGAGACCAAATGTAGATTGTATTAACACAGCTCTGCCTATAAAATGATCTGATTTTAACTGAAACTCTTTCCAGAAACATTAAGGTATTCCACATCTGGATAGAGTTTAAATCTCATCTCCAGTTAAAAAGGGTTTTTTGAAGAAATCCTGTGGAGTGTCAGAATTTTAATATTATGTTGAGAAGTATATTTATGCATGAGCTCAAATTAATATGATAAACCAAGTTTACAATCCAGATAAATGTCAAATCAGCTATCCTGTTTCCTTTTTCTTTCTTAGGTCATAGTTAGTGTCTAAAGACACACAATGAAGACTTACATAAGGGTAAAGTCACAAACATTTTTAACTAGTAGTACCGTACAAGTATGTTTCTTCTGTGACCCGACAAATGAACTCCCAGTTAAATCTAAGGAAGTCTCGCATACTTGTTCAGATAGGTGGTGGATTCTTTTTTGTCACTGATAAACCTCATTATTTTATCCCAATTATTTTCGTATGATTGTCTCAGAAGCAAAAATAATTGAAGTACTATAAATCCAGCTCAGGTTTACATCGTGCCTCAAATTAAAACATTTATTCTTATACTATCATAACAAGGAAAAACCATGTTTTCAAACATACCAATTCGGAATGTCCAAATTAGGGACTCTTTATACTTGCCACCTAATAAACAACCACATATATGCACTATTGTTGCTACTCCAAGACTCCAAGTTAACCATCATGAGCACGCACCATTTCTGCAAGTCTTAGTGAATCATTAACGTCCCATTATAATGTATTCTTATTTTTAAATATTTGAAAACAAAGGCCATAGAAAAAATCCAATGATTGCCATACATGCGTGATAAGTTATGTAGCCAGATATGGTTTATAAACTCATAAACTGAAGCAAGCATTATACATGATGAATTACCACAAATTAATTTGATTGATTTCAAATTTTATACAAGAGCAATAAGAGGTTGACTGGCTTGTCGGGTGCTGCTACAATTAAAATCCCTGTAACAACACTCTACTTTCTCAACACAATTCATCTAAATGCAAATGTTCTGAGTCTTCTGCATACTCTACATATAGCTATGTATCAGAAATGAGCCTGAGTCACAATCCAAGACACACTGAAATGTCAGTTCATGGTGAACACAATTCAGCATTCTCTATCAGAAGAACTCAAATAACTAAAATAAGAGGCAATAAAAACTTTTAGATGATTAAAGAATTTTACATGCAATCCAACACTCGAAACAGAATGCTTAGTTTAATTTCTACAACCTAACGAGAATCAAAACTATTTCAGAACTATACCATGTGTAAAAGTTGTTTAAGAAATATATTACTAAAATGTATACATGCAAAACTAACTCTTCTATAAAAGTCCAATTTAACTTTATCATACCGGTATTAGAAGTGATTGACAAACATGGCAAACTCAGCAAATATATTAAACACAATGAGGTGATCCCCAATCATTAGTCATTAGAGAGGAACAAATAATGACTGCACTTCTTAAGAGGTAAAGAGATCAATTCATCATCAGCAAATGCCTAGGGAACACATAAAGTTACACCTAGGGAACACATTTTAGCTAGCAAATGGAAAGAGTTACAAAGAAGTATCACACATGAAAAGTACCTGAGGAAGGTCACATTCTTCAACGAAAAAACGAAGCCTCTCATTAATTTCTTCTGCATGTTGACCCTCAGAAAATACCTCTCTTCCAATTCCATAATTATTAAATTGGTTAATATCTGTCCACAAACCACATAATTCATACAGACTCTGAGGATGATAATGAACTTTTGAGAAGTCGGTCCAATACTGAACTCCATTCTCCAGACACTCAACAATGTTCTTATCTTGAACTTCAGTATCAGTGTCATTGTTCCCATTGTCGCAAGCCCTTGAGCTGCCCACATCTATATTCTCTTCCAAGTACAAACTTTGCAAGAATAAGTTCTTCACTAGAGGTTGAGAAGCATGAGATGTTACAGGACCTGTCCTACACATTTATCAGGAACTATTAAGTCTACGTAAAGTGAAACTACACAGCAAAAATCATTCAGAGTTAACATCTACTATAAAAAGTACAAGTATACAACTATAATCTTCTGTGATTCAGAAAAGTAGCAGCTATGGCTCAATTAGCATTTAAGGCATCTGAAAATTTAAAATGGGAGAAAATGGATGTGATATAAAGCTCATAGACTAACAGGCTTATGCAACATGCTTACAGTTTAACAGGAGAAAAATACACAAAGACCAGGTGTGAAAGGGAAAATCAAGTGATATTATTATAACATATCAGGATAGCAAATGTATGGAGAATATTCTACAACTAACACTATAGCATGGCGAAATAATTCAAACAAAATGAGAGTTGAGTATGAATATGCTGTCAGTTACTCTTTCATTCAAGCATGGTTTTAAGGGGACAGATGCGCAAAGGCACAAGGGGTGCTCCGGCGCTCGAGGTGCAAAAAACAGAAAATAACATATACAAATTACGTAGAAAACATCACAATAACAACAACACAAATTTAAAGTTCAAACTTCAACACAAAAGCCAATAACATGCAAGAAACCATTATACAAAACCTTTGTGTTTTGTTTTGTGTTGAGTTTCCTTCTTTTTTCTTTTTTTCTATCTTTTTTTCTTTTTTATGGCTGGTACTTTAAGTTCTCCAAACCCTAGTTGTCTAAATATGGTTTGACTGATATACATGGTAAAATATTACTGTTGGAGAAGAGAACAGAAGTGAAAAACATATTTGATTTATGTAAGAAAACACTGAAAGTGTGTTTCAGAAAAGTTTCAAACAAAAAAAAAAGCACAAGAAGCGCCTAGGGCACTCCTCGGATACATAGGTAGAGGCGCCAAAGGCAAAGAACTGAAAGAAGGCACGTGCCTTCTTAAAAATGGCCGCCTCACCTATGTAACGGCGCAGAGCCCATCACCTTGTGCACACCTTTAATAAGTCTGCATTAAAGTCAAAGACTTTTGTGAAATGTAAAAAACAATATGAAGTCTCACCATGTTAAAGTATCAACTGATGTTTCTGGGACCTCGTTGTACAAAGTTCCACGCGAGCTCATCGATCCTAAGGATCCTATTGAGTCAAAGGCAGGCATCAGTATCTCTCATAGAAGATAGATTTATCCATTTTCCAAAAATTTTAAATAATTCATGAACAGAAGTGAGACAAGCAAGATTGCTCAATATATGATAAATATAAGACACAATAACATAGTTATACAAGAAGCACAAATATCTCGTCTCTTTTAAGTAAAATGTGGTCCTCCAACTGCCTGGACGACCTTTTTACTCTATGCAACCTCCATACTCCCAAGTTGCAAACTCAATACTCAATTCCTGAATTCTGGTGTGTGTGTGTATGTCTATATATACATACATATACATTACATATACATATGAATATGTTCGTATGCTGTATAGATGGATAATGATATAGAATAATATGTATACAAATAAACAGATTAAGATAGAAATAAATGATATATAAGGAAGGCTAGAAATTGCACAGAAAAAAGGTGCCACTTAAAGCTTGTTAAATAGGGTATCCTAATTAACTTTTGTTTACAAAATTTTTGCTATGACAGCAACGACAAAACCTCAATCCATATGACTGTGAGACTAATCCATTTCCATAAATAAATTCCCAATATGATTTAGAAAACAACCATATATTCTAAGAAAAAACAGGAGTCCAAAGGAAACTAACAAAGAGCACAGTGTTCAAAAGAATATCTATGAAAATTTAAGTCTTTTTCTTTAGGACAACTCTTTTTCTCACTCCTTTTGTTATAAGCACAAAAGTGCAACCTCAAGTTTCATTTACATTAACAGACACATCTGGTTTTAACTACACTGTGTCCACTGGGGTACATGTACCTTATCTCCAAGTTAGTCATTTGTTTCTTTTATGCTCCCATTAGGCACCTCTTGAAATACAGAGCAAGATAAAATACCAAGTTTTTAGTAGTAATTTAGAGTGACATTGTCACCTTGAAAACCCACTGAAACCAACCGAGGTGTGTATGTAAGAACGCCCTGCACATGATAAACCCGTAAGATACGATTGAGATCGTTGCAGCTCAGCAAGTGCACTTAAAATTAGAGCAACAATGGCTAAGCAAGTCAAACTAGAAACAGACAAAGAAACGGAGAGTAAATTGTACAAGTATTAGATTTCAAAACAGAATAACCTGCTGAGTTTCACCCGTACGATAAAGGACATCCATATCAAGGCCATGGCTTCTAAATACTGGATCACTCTCAGGGCTGTCGGCCAACCCAAGCAACTCATCCTTCAACATGAAACAAGATGTCATTTTTACGACTGAAATGACAATGTCATAGACTTTATTGTCAATAACCATAACAACATTCGAGAAAAACATTAAGACTAATCACTTGAAAAACAATTAACCGTTGGAGCAATACATAAAACACATTGAGCAATAAGACAACCAGTATCGATTTCTGAAATCGGAAAATGATGAGTGGCACACACACACTCACATATACACACAAGCACAAACAAGCAGAAAAAAGATTTCTTGAAGACGTCTGAAGTTAATATATAGATAGAAGAAAAGAGGTGAGAACATATGTACATGAAAATTCCAGAAATGAGAGCCCACAAAATTTGCATAGCTTCCAACTTGAAGAGTGACGATTTCCTTCATAATTAGTTAGTCTTGTATTGGGATTAGTGATAGAATAGCAGTAGACTATTTCTTCTCTCTCAACCAAGGGTTTTGCTTGGGGTTTAGGCTGTCTGAGACGACAATGGTTATGGTGGAAGGATTGTAGGTTCGGATCGGGTCAACCGCCGCCTTATTCAAATCTGGTTGCAATATCTTTATTTATTATTATTATTATTATTATTACAAGTCTGGGTATACCCTTTCTTGTTCAGGATGTTTATTAACATAAAAGGTCGTACAAGACCATGGAGACGAGGGAGGATAAGCTTCTTATCAAGAAGTGATTGAATCTCCTTTTTACGTAACTCTAAATATTCATGGAAATATCCAAGATAAAGGAAATTACAGTTTTTCCAGATTTATCATCAAAAAGATCATATCTTTTGAAGAATGGGGAATTTCTCCATTAAATGAGAAAGAAATGTTTTCTCAAAGTCATAATACAACTTTCAAATTCAATTATTATGTCTATATTGAAAGTTTTTATAAAACTTTCTACTTTGAAAACAAGAAACAAAAACATTCTTGGTTTATTAAAATATGTGAAAACATTTTTCACATACCTATTCCTACGTGGTTTTTTACTTGGTGGAGAACTTTTGGACCTTCCACTGAAATTCTCCCTGAATGTTTTAGTAGCCTCATGAATGAGTGGGTTACTATTTCACAAATTGTTCAAAACAATTCAAAAGAAGTATACATTGAAGGAAAATCCTCTTGTATGTTTTTTATTAAATTTGGTGTTCCATGGATCAGGAAGTGGAAACCAATTTTTGGTTATACCAATTGAGTGACACTTGTGTGCCCTGGGGCACCCCGACCCGCCCTAACCCGCTCCGACCCGCACACACATATAGATATTTTTTATTTTTTTTTTCGCGCATATACTGTTGAGGTATTACAAATTTGTTCTATATGTATTACAAACATGAACTAAAGGTATTTGATACCTGAATAGTATATGTGCGATACCTTTAGATTTGTGAGGTGCGCACGCGGCGGGTGTGGGCGCATGCGGTTTTGAGGTATCACACATTTGTTCTATAGGTATTACACATATGTGATACCTGAAGAGTATATGTGTGATACCTTTAGACTTGTGAGGTGCGCGCGGGTATGGGCGCATGGGCGCGCAACATGGGTGCATAGGCGCGCGGTTTTGAGGTATCACACATTTGTTCTATAGGTATTACACATATGTGATACCTGAAGAGTATATGTATGATACCTTTAGAACAAATGTGTGATACCAACAGGTGTACGCGCGTGGACTCACGGCAAGGGCGCGTGGACGCGCGTGGGAGCGGCCCACGTACCGGGTTGGGTTGGGGGCATACAATTTTTTGTCATACCAATTATGGCGCCCCATGTCTTTGGAGGATAAGTCTTTGCAAATTTTGGGAAAAACTTATCCGTATTAATTCAGATACTAGAGAAATCTTCGGTTTTGATACAATTAAAAAAATGAAAGAAAAGATCGAAGTTTATAAACAAGATCATGAGAAAAGACTTGAAGAGGATAATGCCAGTCTTTTCAAACTTCTTACTTAGAAATATTCTGAGATCTATCCTAAAGAAAAGATCATTGAAATCTTTTTAGAACAGATGAAGAAGGATATATCCAAGCAATTGAGAAGTTCAGACTCTGACACTTCTATGAATTCTGATACAAGTATCACCCAATTCAATCTTCTTATGCAAGATGCACAGAATCCTGATGAGGATATTGAAGATCTCAATATTGAAAATACATTTGAAAAAATTAAAGATTCTCTTAAAGAGAATAATCCTTCTCATTCATAATATGATTTCCAGGAGCTATTTTCATGGATCTCTCAAACCGCTTTATCAAAGGCACAAAAAAGAGTGTGAAGATGCTTCTGTTAGTCTCAATGGAGGATTAACAAACAAAAAATCCTTGATGAAGGAAGAAAAAAATTTCAGCATACTTTGATGGAATACCCAGAAGGAGAAAGGGTTGATATTGATACCCTCATGACAAGTATCAGCTTGGAAAATTGTATAAAAAAGAAATATAAAAAGGAATTGAAAGTTCATGATAAGAAATTTCACAAGTGTATGGAAAAATACCCACCCACTGAAGGATGCCTTCAACAAACAAACATATTCTTCAATAATATGTTCGAAGGATGACATACCAGGTGACGACATTTCCTAGTGACTTTCTACTGTTCATAACTTTTATTAGTGACATATCACTATTCATAACTTTTATTAGTGACATATCACTATTGTATTTTTATGTTTTTGGAATCCGGGGTTTCATGTCCGGTTTTTTTCCTCTTTATAATGTCTTCTTTCATTCCTAGATAGGTACGCTTGAGTATTAACTCGCACCCTTCTTTCTCTCTCTACTCCATCCTTGTAATATTTAAATTTTATTTGAAGTTTGTATAAAAGCTTGAAGCCTTGAAGTACTACTTGTAAGTTTGTGTGTTCTTTTATTTTTCTGTCTTTATATTTTTATTATTGTTACTGCCGCCTATATGGTCGGCTAGATTCTCTGTGTTAGATCATGACTTGACTATATATTAAACTACTAACATGGTTAAGAAATTATTTAAATCATGAAACAAAAATATTTAAGTTATTTTAAGGTTACGACTTTTGATTGATAATTTGTTTAAACCTGCTTCGTGCCCTTCTCCCTTTTTGCCGTTATGTCCAGAAGTGACGCAGGCGTTGTTGGGGTTCTCTAGGTTTTTCTTGTAAGTTTAAACAATATTTTCAGTCTCTCCTTGCTGTGTAAAAGAGTTTTTGATTGATAATTTTTTTAAACCTGCTTCGTGCATATATATTAAACTACTAACATGGTTAAGAAATTATTTAAACCATGAAACAAAAATATTTAAGTTATTTTAAGGTTACGGCTTTTGATTGATAATTTGTTTAAACCTGCTTCGTGCATATATATTAAACTACTAACATGGTTAAAAAATTATTTAAACCATGAAACAAAAATATTTAAGTTATTTTAAGGTTACGGCTTTTGATTGATAATTTGTTTAAACCTGTTTCGTGCCCTTCTCCCTTTTTGCCGTAATGTCCAGAAGTGACGCAGGCGTTGTTGGGGTTCTCTGGGTTTTTCTTGTAAGTTTAAACAATATTTTCAGTCTCTCCTTGCTGTGTAAAAGAGTTTTTGATTGATAATTTGTTTAAACCTGCTTCGTGCATATATATTAAACTACTAACATGGTTAAGAAATTATTTAAACCATGAAACAAAAATATTTAAGTTATTTTAAGGTTACGGCTTTTCTTTGATAATTTGTTTAAACCTGCTTCGTGCCCTTCTCCCTTTTTGCTGTAATGTCCAGAAGTGACGCAGGCGTTGTTGGGGTTCTCTGGGTTTTTCTTGTAAGTTTAAACAATATTTTCAGTCTCTCCTTGCTGTGTAAAAGAGTCTGTTTGAATAACTTGAATGTTTTTGTATCTGGGTCTAAAATGGTATCATAAAATCAAAGAAGTGAAATTTTAGGATCCATAAAAAGTGAGAATGGAACCCTTGTTGAAAATGCCGTTTATTCTCTTGTTACTACCTTAATTGAACATTTCACAGGTAGATATACTGATAATAGTGAAACTATTAGAACTCTTCTTAGTAATCTAAGATGTAAAACTTTAATTGAATTCAAATGGTATAAAGATAAGAAGTATTTGTGGTAATATTAATTTGCTAATTGAATTGTTGCTTTTTTTTTTCCTCAATAGGTGTCTAAAATTCAAAAACAATTTCAAACATTAGTTTTTTCTTTTTGAAAATTTTCGATTGTTACCCAAACTCAACTTTTGATGTATTTTGATCAAGAATCATAGGAAAACTTGAAAATACAATTCACCTCCAAATATTAGTAAAAAAATGCATGATTCATATGTCAAATGATCTTATTCGAAGTCAAATTATAACCCCAAGTCGATTTCGTTTAATTATCATCAAAATTTTATTTTGAAACATAGATTTATAATAATATATTTAAAAAATAATATTTTTTATTTAAGTAAAAATATTAAAAGAGAATTTTATTTCTTTTAAAGTTTATATATATATATATATATATATATATATATATATATTCTAATATGAATGGCGGGATTGTCATCCTAAACAATTATTTCATTTATTTCATTGTACTTAATAATTTTTTTAGCCAATAAATTGTCCGAAAACAGTTGATGTTTTAAAATTTTAAAAGAAAAATTTATGTTTGATCTTCTAATATCACCCTCATTTTGTTATTATATTTTCAAAGTAATTTAGTGTTAGAAAGTCAACTAGTAAGAATGAAATATAACAAGTAGATAAGTCGTTTTATTAAACCATATTTGCAATTTTCAAATACAAGAGTACTTTGAATCATTGGATATTCATATAGGCATATAGAACACTTTTAATTCTAATTGCATGAACCGCATGCGCTGAACCTGATGGAGCAATATTGACAGTGGTCAGGTTGTAGAAACTACTAGAATCAAAGTCAATAGACTAATTTAGAAGGTGGATCTAACGGCAATCGCCATTCCTCAATCCCCAAAAGCAACGGTCCCGATTATCTACCTAGTATTAAGAAAAAGAGGAACAATCGAAGAGAGGAGTAATCTCAAATCGCCGCCGCCACCATCCATTCTCCAGATCGCCATCGCCGCCGCTCTCCGCCGTCAGCGCCAACATCCATTCACTTCGGTACCTTTTCAAATTCATAAACTTAAACCATCGAGAAATTAACTGATAACTGTTTCCTGCTTTACTTGTTTCTTTTCGTGTACAACTGCAATCTTTCTATATTTTAGTTGTAAAGTACTTTGTTATTTGATTAATTGGATCAATCAATTTAGTTGTTTGCTGAATTTTCAATTTATTAGAAATTTGTTTGAAGCCCTTTTGTGAATTTGCTTTTGTACTAATTATATTCTAGTTTTATAGAAAGGGGAGAATTGTATAAATCAAAAAACATCCAACCACATAAACAAACATAATAATTTTATTGATAGATTTATTAGGAACAAAGGAAATTGATAGTTGATGAAAACCAAGCTAAAGTAACAAGAATATAGGAGTAATAGCAACAAGATGATGTGTGTCTAGAACACTCTCATAGCTAGCTCATTGAGGATAGATATCACATCTTGAGCATTCAAAGGTTTCTCCCAGAAATAATCCAAACCAGCCTCCATGAATGTTGCTTTTTCTGCTTCCAATTTGCCACCACTTAACCCTACTATCATGCTATTGACTCCCATCCCTCGAAGCATTCTAGTTGCCTGTGTGTATATGTGTGTGTCAGATGAGTTCTAATCACAAAAATGTGTATTATATGGTATAATTTATACCTGTGGTCCATCCATGACAGGCATGTCCATCTCCATCAACACAAGATCAAAGTTATATCCAGAGAGGAAAAGATCGACCGCCTCTTTCCCATTTTCTGCTACCTGAATTTGCAATCCATGAGTTGCAAGCAGCATCACATGGACACCTCGCACAAGAGGATCATCATCCACCACAAGGGCAGATATCTTCCTCACATCCTCTGCCTGGTCTGTCACCACTTTATTTGAACTTCCGTCTCTGATCATTTTGTTTCCTGCAAAAAACCTATAATGCATGATGTGTGTGAAAAATGGAATGGTCAAGAATAGAAAAATGCATGAAAGTAAGAAATTATGAGGTTGAATTAGGAGGAACCGGCACCTCTTGAATATAATAGTGATACTGTAGAAAAAAAAATGAATTTGATGATTTTCTTCTAGATACAATAGCGTTTAAATAGGTTGAAGAAGTGATTTTCTTAGCAAATTTTATTAAATGAAAGTTGTGGTACGTCCAAATAAGTTGGTTATGATTCATATCCTCATTTGCTTGGTTTAATTTTTTGGAAAATTTCTGCAAATACATACGTACTATATTACATTTTGAAGATCTACTTTTCTGATTAGGAAATTCATTTAATGAATGAGTGCATATTTGTAGTGGCTAAAATCATGGCATTTGCATTCATCATATCTCTTGTTATAGTTCATTAATAATTTAAAAGAGTTCACCATAGAATCTATTTGGTAGATTTGCTCCTTAGTTATAAGGCCTGTTTTTTAAATTTAGACATTTCTTATATGCAAATTATTTATTAATAATGAACCATATGTGCACATCACTTTAATTTTTTTTTTTCATATGAGCCATTTCTCCTTAATTCAATTGATTCTTTTTTTTTTTTTTTTGCTTTTTTGAATTTAATTCTTCCAATAAATGGGAGTTAATTTGGAACAATATTCTCCTTTACAATAAATCATATTTTTATGAAATTATTTTAAACTAAATAAACGGTAACCCCTCAATAACCCTATTATGTATTCTCTCTTTTTGTTAAGATTTGTACATTAGAGGCCTTGAGACCAAAAAAGTTATTTCTTTTGGGCCTGTTATGACCTTTATAGTTTGCCATATATGGGCTTAAAACACACGTGCATGCCCGATGGCCCTTGCCCCAGTCTCATTTCTAGATAAACAACTACCTTCAACCTTAGCTTATCAAGTGTATGAAGATGTTGTTTAATTACTTTTATGAGTTCTATTACATTTAAATCCATAATGTGTCACACTTTTCTTGATCATTCCATCTTTCACACATATGACACATGCATGCATTGTATTTTGAAAGAAAGTGGTGGCAAATCAGACAATGGAGGTGATGAAAATATGTACTTTTATGGTGGACTAATATCCTTGGTGTGGGTGCCAAATGATACTCCTTGCTTGCTACTCATGATTGCAAATTTAGGCCGCGGAAAATTGGCATTCATTGTTTCTCTTGTTACAGTCCATTAATTATGAAAGAGTACACCATGAAATCTATTTGGTAGAATTGTTTTGTCATAAAACTAGTTTTTTGAAATTAGACATTTCTTATATGCAAAATTTGCAAAAATAGAGTTGGAATCACTGTTTTCATAACTGGACTGAACCACTGGTTCAATCAATTAAATTGGGAATCGGTCACTGATCTAGTCCGAATAGTCATATGAAAACATTGATCTGGTCTGAATAGTTATATAAAACCGCTTTCACGGTTAAATTGGTCAAAATCAGGCAAGAACCGGTTGGACCGGTTAAAAAAAATCGAAAAAACCGGTTTGAATTGTTTTATTTTTTTTACTTTTAATTTTGTTTTGTGTGTGTGTGTGTGTTTTTTACCTTAATGATACAGTAGAGAAGGTATTTGGTGTAAGTACACTACTAGACATTATCATCATTTATATATAATAATATTTTCAATGTCATTTTACTAATGAACTAACGTGGGATGATCTGATCTCTACTAGCATTATTTATAGTGAATGACTTAATTGTCGTTTTAGTAACTAACCAATGTGAGATAAATTCATAGTCACTGTCTTATTTATGGTGCATAGCTTCAATCTCATATTAGTTTGTTAACCCATGTGAGACGCTCATATCCAATCCCCTATATTTTATTTGGATTTTTTTCAAATATGAGAAAACTTATAAGTTTCCCTTAATTTTAGATAAATGTATATATATATATATATATATATATATATATATATATATATATATATATTGGATATTCTCTTCAATTTTATTTAACTGGTTGAACCATCGGTTGAACTTGAATTGATAGCCAGATCGTTTTTTATCATCGGTCCGGTTATAAAAATATTAGTTGGAATTCTCCCATTGTTTTTGATCATCGGTCCGGTTATAAAAACATTAGTTGGAATTCTCCCATTGCGACACGTAGGATTTTTAATTTTAATCGATCCTTTTTATTTTTCTGGACTCTTCATTAGCTATTCTTATATTATTGATCTTAATTTTGAGAAGTTTGATGGTCATTAGTGACCATTATCATCCTTATTTACTAGCATTTACTTCATTTTTTGGGATTGAATTTCTTTTAGTTTCTATTGTTGACAAAAAGGTTTGTTTTATAAAAGTTTATTTATTGACTAATTATTATTGAAATGGATAAGTGGGGTCTCTTTCGTAACCATTTATTGATTATTTTATGGCGTCAAAATTTTTACTAGAATTTTATTTAAATTTTATCTTTTTTTCATTTTTATGCTTCGAATTAAAATTAAAAAAAAAAAAAAGATAGATCAAGGTATTTTTTTTCTTTTCTAATCTTTCACTCTTAAATTTTGTTGTTATATCGTGTAAATAATAGTTAGAAAAACTCTTAAATGATTTTTAAATTAGTGAAATTAAAAAAATGGATTTAAACTTATTGAAAATATGGTTGATGGAAGAAATTATAGCATTTCAATATATTTTCAAGAAACTATAGATTTTATACTTTAATTATTTAAAATGGAAATTTTGGTTTATTAGAGAAAAAAAAAATCATTGTAACTCAGAGAAATGAACAATAGTGGAAAAAAAAATTTAAGTTAAAATATTTTATTTGTGTATTTAATGAATCATATTAAAAAATAATAATATTTTTCATAGTCCATAGGGCAAATAAATAATCACAAAAACTTATGTATGCGTAGTGTACGGATCATAGGATTCGTATCCCCAACCTAACCTGACCCGATATCTATTCGGGTCAATATATATACATAAGATACGCACGGTTTTTCATTCTTCTCTTCTTTTTTTCTCGTTGTTTTCAGTTTCCTGCAAAACCACTCTCTCTTCTCGTTTATTTTTAGTTTTCGCTTCGATTAATCTTTGCTTTTGTTAGCTGGTAAGTAAGTGTTTGTGATTTTTTGAAGAATATCGGTGATTTTGAAGATAATTAGCAGATTTTCGAGCTTTTTAGAAGTGGTAAGTTTTGATCATTTTTTTTGTTTTTTTTATTTTCTAGATTGTTCTGTAGTTGTTATTCGTTATTTTATGTTCATGTTGTTGATTAATTGCTGTTATTTTTCATTTAAGCTAAATTTCTAGGGTTTTTTCTGCGTTTTTTTTGTACTGTTTCTTCTTTTTTAATTTTTGCATCTTCTTTTGTTTGTTATTTTCTGCATTTGTGTTTGTTCTTCCTTTTGTTTGGATTATGGTTTGTCTTTTTTTTTTTTTTTGTTAAGTTCCAGGAAAGTTTTATTGTCATAAATCATGCTTTTGCATTTGATTTGTTTTCGTATATGTGTTTTGTGCATGTGTTTTGATCGTTATATGTTTGATTTTTTTTTTTTGAAGTTCCTTTGCGTCTTTGTTTCCGTTTTTCAAAATAAGGAGTATAAAGGTTCATTTCATTTTTGTTTAATGTGTTTTGATGGATCAACAATTATATGTTATATGTATACAATGTTGTTTTTGTAAAGTTTTGTATATGCTTGTGGTGGATAGATTACAATGGGTGAAACATCAAGTGTGGTATTAGTGTGTTTTGTGTTACTGTTTGCATTGTTGGGGTTCTTTTCTCATTGTATGTTAACTTTAAGAGTTTGTCTAGTGATTTTTATATACTCTTAAATGCTTGATCTGCATTGTTATCTTTTTATTCAAGTTAATACATAAAGAGTTTTTGTTATTTGATACTTTTAGTTGTCGTACAATGGATAAACAAGATCAATGTGTAACAAGAAGTGTTGCTGGAAAGAAAATGAAAACCATATTAGTGGATAATACAGCTATTGTGGAAAAAGATCTAAAGTCCAATCTCAAGAAGTCGTGCAAAAGGCAGCTGCTATTTTTATAACTAGCAGTGTTTGTCATATAATATGTGGTTTATATCATATATTTGATAATACAATGTAACTAATTATAAGCGTTTTGAAGATATAATAAATGTAGTTATTCCAAATTTGAATTACTATTTAAATATTTATAGCTAATTCAATTTATTTTTTATGGAAAACAGAAAAATGAGAGATGTAAAGCTCTACTTTTATGGAATTCTATTTATATGACTAAAACAAAACAAAAGATTGAACAAACATATACAGAACGAGATATAAGCTCTATATTTTATGAATAAAGATATAATAAGAGAACGAAATGTTGTTGTTAAAAAGAGAGAAAAATATAAAAAGTATTAAACAGTTTTAAAATAGAAAATTTTCTAATATGCAAATTTGATATTGTACTACTTCTATTATTATATTCGTTGTATATTAAAATTTTCAATCCTTGATGATCATTAGTTATTCTTGTATTTTTAAATTAAAATTAAACAACTTATAAGTTATAAAAACAACTTATAAGACGTAAGAGAATCCCAACACTGCTATAAAAACTTTTGGATTTGATGTTTTTCTTCTCGAGCACTACTGCACTCCAACTCTTTTTAATTGCCAACTTGGCTAAGAATTTATGCGTTATTTTTTTTCTTTTTTCTTTTTCATTTTTCAAATAAAGAAAATAGAAAAAATAATAATACTAAGGAATATTATGAAATATTCCATTTTAGTGCAACAAATAGTATAGATTGGGGGTGTGCACTATTCTGGTTGGTTCGGAAATTTGAAAATTTTCGAAACCAAACCAAACTTCAGAGATTTTCAAAAATGATTCTATGTAACCAAGCCAAAATAGAAAATCTCCATAACTAAACCAAACCAAATTTCGATTCGGTTCAATTTAGAAATTCGGGTTTACTGGTTCGGATCAATTTAGGATGGATATTCGGAGATATAATAAAATCAAAATTAGAAGGAAAAAATAAGGTATAAGGAAAATCTATTTTAGATGCAATTAATGCAACAAATTAGTAAAAATAATTAACTAAAAACTAATTTAACATGTACCAACACAATTTCATTAACTACTAAAAGTCAAGTGTTTCATAATTATTTTAATAAGTTAGAGGGAGTGGAAGGGAGGAACACAATACGAACAAGAAAACTTGTATGATCAGGGTTCGAACCTTGATCATCACAATTTGCACCTTACAAAAATAGGATACCACTTAAGCTATAAGGCTCGTGGTTCATAATTTGAAAAGATATATGTTATGTTAACAAGGGCTATTAGAATATAGTTAATATTATTAATTATTAAAAAATTGAAATTGAAATTATTTGTAACATTATAAATTATTAACTTAATTAAATAGGTATTACGTAATTATATTATTATACCAATATATATGTATATATATATATGACTTTTTAAAATCGATTCGTTAGTTCGGTTTCGATTCGGTTTGGTTCGGTCCCAACTCGATTTGGTTCTCAATTCGAATTATTGAAAAATCTCTGGAACCAAATCAAAAAAAAAAATTCATTTCGGAGAAAGTCAAAAGTCAATGGATATTTTCGATTCAAAACTTTTTCGGTTTGAATTTCGGTAATTTTTAAGACCCATGCACAACCCTAGTACAAATTATCGGAGATTAATGACTATTTCTACTTTAAAATAATGTAAAATTTAAGGTAAAATATGGTGCAATGCCAAAGATGTCCTAAAAACTTATAAGCTCTTCAAATAAGGTTAGCCAAACAACCTTTAATGGATAAAATTTTTGTATCAACGATACTCATCCAAAAAGATTGTTCCAAAACAAAAATTTCATTCATTTCCTCACAAGAATCATGGTCCATGGATCATGGATGACATAGATGGACCAAAAACTCCTAAAAGTAATAAAAACAATTCAATAACACCATAAGGTGCAGATTAGCCTGTTCATGTAAACATCTATTAAGAAGCAATATCCTCTTTGTTGGTTTCTTTTCTGATGAAAATAGATACACATGTATATGAGAAAAGGTCCTGCACTAGCAAGCAAAGGAAACCTAATCCTTGAATAAGAGAGGAAGTCGGGACGACATCACTTCCCTCACCACATTCCTAACGAACCAGTCGAAACAAGATGAGCATTGACCAGCAAACAGGTTAAGGGTCGCAAACGGGTTAAGAGTCGTGCCTTTACTGGGAATACTTCGTGTCCTACACAGTGGCGGCCCTGGGGCCGCGCAGGTGGTGCCGCCGCACAGGGCCCCTGAATTTTTATTTTATTTTATTATATATATATATATATATATATATATAAAGTATATAAACTCTAACGTTGGCTAATTTGATATAAAGTAGAGTATAAATAAGTTGGTAGCCATATGGTTTTACCTTTATAAGGCCCTGTTCAAATTCTGTTGCTGTTGTTTGTCAAAAAAAATTTCATATTTTTTTTTCATATGCCAATTTATTTACTTTTCTTTCTTCTTCCTCAAGTTTTCTCCATATTTTTTTTCATATGCCAATTTATTTACTTTTCTTTCTTCTTCCTCAAGTTTTCACTACATAAGATGAGTAAGAATGAATTGAAGATATAATTTTTGTCAAATTTTTTCCATATTTTTTTTTTCATATGCCAATTTATTTACTTTTCTTTCTTCTTCCTCAAGTTTTCACTACATAAGATGAGTAAGAATGAATTGAAGATATAATTTTTGTCAAAATTTTTCCATATTTTTTTTCATATGCCAATTTATTTACTTTTCTTTCTTCTTCCTCAAGTTTTCTCCATATATTTTTTTTTCATATGCCAATTTTTTCTTTCTTCTTTCTCAAGTTTTCACTACATAAGATGAGTAAGAATGAATTGGAGATATAAAAAGTTATAAGTGAAAACTTGAGAAAGAAAAAAGCAAAGTAAATAAATTGGCATATGAAAAAAAATATATGGAAAAAATTTGACAAAAAGGATGGAAAAAATTTGACAAAAAAATAATGAACATATATAAGATGAGTAAGAATGAATTGATGATATAAAAAGTTATAAGTGAAAACTTAAGGAAGAAGAAAGAAAAGTAAATAAATTGGCATATGAAAAAAAAATATGAAAAAAATTTGACAAAAAGGATGGAAAAAATTTGACAAAAAAATAATGAACATACATAAGATGAGTAAGAATGAATTGAAGATATAAAAAGTTATAAGTGAAAACTTGAGGAAGAAGAAAGAAAAGTAAATTGACATATGAAATTTTTTTTCCATATATTTTTTTTTTTGCATATGCCAATTTATTACTTTTCTTTCTTCTTCCTCAAGTTTTCACTTATAACTTTTTATATCTTCATTTCATTCTTACCCATCTTATGTATGTTCATTGAAAGAAATTGACGATTTATTTTTTCCATAATTTTTTTTCATATGCCAATTTATTTACTTTTCTTTTTGTCAAATTTTTTTCATATGCCAATTTATTTACTTTTCTTTCTTCTTTCTCAAGTTTTCACTTATAACTTTTTATATCTTCAATTCTTTCTTACTCATCTTATGTATGTTCATTATTTTTTTGTCAAATTTTTTCCATATATTTTTTTCATATGCCAATTTATTTACTTTTCTTTCTTCTTCCTCAAGTTTTCACTTATAACTTTTTATATCCTCAATTCATTCTTACTCATCTTATGTATGTTCATTGAAAGAAATTGACGATTTTTTTTTCATATGCCAATTTATTTACTTTTCTTTCTTCTTCCTCAAGTTTTCACTTATAACTTTTTATATCCTCAATTCATTCTTACTCATCTTATGTATGTTCATTGAAAGAAATTGACGATTTTTTTTTTCATTTGCCAATTTATTTACTTTTCTTTCTTCTTCCTCAAGTTTTCACTTATAACTTTTTATATCCTCAATTCATTCTCACTCATCTTATGTATGTTCATTGAAAGAAATTGACGAATTTTTTTTTCCACAGATTTTTTTTTCATATGCCAATTTATTTACTTTTCTTTCTTCTTCCTCAAGTTTTCACTTATAACTTTTTATATCTTCAATTCATTATTACTCATCTTATGTATGTTCATTGAAAGAAATTGACGATCGGCCTTAGAAAAGAATCATGTCTTTTCTAATAAGGTACTTTTAAGATCTGTTATTAATATATTTAGTTGATCACTTCAATATATAGTTTCTTTACAAATTTATTTTATTATTTTCATGAATGGATTTTTATTATTTATGTTTTTTAATAGTTAATTGAGAAATTGAGATGCCTCCTCATCGAAAATATCCATCTGGATATAAAAAACGTAAGAAGAAAAAGAATGAAGAAAACTTGGTTACAACTCAGAAAGGGACATTGGATAAATTTTTTATTGTGAAACCACAAAAAAGTTCATCACATGAAAGATTCAGAAAAAATAGAACCAAATGATGATGATGAATCAGAATTGCATACAAGTGATGCCGATTTATGCTTGGATGCTGATATTATCGATAATGAAGTTCAAGACGATGGTAACAATATTGATCATGATTTTGTTGATTGTGATGGAGATAATATTATTCAATCTGAAAGTGATGATGACGTTGTTGTTAGTGTAATAGATGAAAAAATAAGTTCATCAGTTCCGTTTGACATATTTGATCCAGTGAATTGGGATAATTTAGATGGTAAATGGAGAGACCTGCTAGTCGAAAAAGATCCTATAAGAGACGTATTGATTGGGAAAGGTCCTAAAGATGAATCAAAAAGACGTTTCTCTTCAAAATTCTATACTCGATATTAATAAATACACTGCTTTTTATTTTTTATTAAAATACGAAGAGCCTAACAATTTTTTTGCACCGAGCCCCTAATATCACAAGACCGGCTCTGGTCCTACTGCAGCTAAAATGGTGTGTGTAGAAAAGTCCTTGCAATGCACTTGAATTTAAGGATGTCTGCATTTACATGGTAGAGATTTAAAGTGAGCAAATTGCGGATTGGTGCATAAAAACTGTTTTAAGAGAATTTGAGAGTTGGTGTCGCCTGTCGGACACACTAAAACCATCTCCTACGGTGTATGTTATTTTACTGTAAAATATCCATTATTTTGATGTAAAAACCGCCACAGATTTCCAATGTCATGCACTAGTTTTTGCACTAAGGATTAATATTCCATAATATTCCTTATTATTAATGTTTTTTACTTTTTATTTATCATATATTTATTAATATTCATTATTGTTGTTAAATAATCAAATTTGATCTTTATTATTATGTAACTTTGAATAAATTATATATTTTATATCTTATTTAATATGATATTTTTGTTCATTCTATATTTTTTACATTAATCAAGTCTTACATACAATTTCTGATATATTAATTATGATATAAACAAATTTATAATATTTGATAAAATTCAATATAAAGAAAAAAAAATACAAATTAAAAGATAATAAAATGGATAAAAGAAAAAGAAAAGATAGCGTGGAGAGTTGACCTGTGTAAATCTAACATAGTAGTAATGATTGAAATGATTAGACCAAAATTTGACGCAGTATTGGAGATGATCTTGCATAAAAATATAATAGTTGCTTTGATAGGCTAGATATACAAACAACCATTATTGATTAATGAGTATTGTTTGTGTGCACCGATAGCACCATGCAACTAGGCGTAACCCGAATCCGCGCTTGATTTTTTGTTTTAATATATGATAATCTTTAGAGAAAGTTATGACTAGAATATCAAACTGTGGCAGATTCTGCGAAACTGCCCCGCATCATATTTTAAGTTGTGAAAGAGGAATTTTTAAGAGAAGAAGACGGTTCTTAAACTGTTTGATATAATGCTTCAATGAGTTGATATTTCTGAACTTGGTATGATTTTCCAATTAAACTTGGAGAATTGTTGCTCGTGTTTTCTTGGATTGTTATCTGCTTTTGTATAAATATTTGTTGTAAGATTAAGATATAGAGTGAAGAGATTGTTTCTGCGGGGGTATGCGCAAGCGTAGGTTCCTTTGCACTACATTTGTATTTTTTTTTTTTTTATTCAAAAAATAAATAAAATTAAAATATAAAAAGCCACGTGAGCAAAATTGGCCCGAAAAGTCCGAATTGATGAATTTTCATGCGATCCACGTGCAATTTCGGTCCGATTGAACGATTCGGGCTGAAATTGAATAGAGTTCACGAAGCCCGAAAAATTATTGTTTTAGATTGCCAGTCCGAAAATTAAAATTCCAAATTGACAGACCCTGATTTATTGAGGAAGAAAAACAATAAACTCTTAAAAAAATATTACTGATCAAATTTGGTGTTTGTTAACTTGGGATATATGATTGCTTTGGCAGATACCGGTTGATTATGGCTGATTCAATGGAAGAGCTTGTTTTGGAAATTTGTTCTTCTGGTGTTTGCTAATGGCTGTGATAGAGATGTAAGAGATTTGAGAAATTATATAGTTTCAAGTGAGAGGAAGCAACCTTGATTGACTGATACAAAAGAGTTGTTTAGAAGGAGAAGAAGATAAAGAAGAAGAACCGTGGAACACGTAGAAGAAAGAAAGAAAGAAAAAGCATGGAAGAAGGAGAAAGAACGTTGAGCCCTAATTTTTTAAAAGAAGATGAAAAAAAATTAAAAAAAAAAAAATTATATATGATGGGACCTGGTCGGATTGGGGGTACGGATCCTAGAACCTGTACCCGAGGCATATAAGTTTTTATCATAAAATAAAAAAGAAAAATCATATACCAACGCGGGCCTAGCGTACAGCCACACCACTCGCCTCCGTGGTGTGTGGTGCCACGCCCACACAGTGCTCTTCACGCACAACCTCCTAATTTGTTGTTGGAAAAAAGTAAGGGGACAAAAACAATGTTTCTGCACTAAAACACACTATTTTACGCTAAAACACCTACTTAAAAACACTTTTACAATAATTAACATCAATCAAGTTTTAGTTAATCACAAAGTTAAAAACATCAATGCACATGCCCTCACCAACTAGGCTGGCGCTTCAAATCCTCTTCGGCTGGTCTAACCAAGAGAATCCCAAATGTTGTTCCTCACAAATCCATGCAAACTTAAGCATTATATAATAAAGATAATTTCAATTTTGATTCTGCAACATAACCTTTTTTTTTTTTTTACCCCCATTATATCAATTTCATTTTTGGTTTCCTAAGTTTTATTTTTCCAAATTAGGTTTGATTTTGACTGGAAATTCAATTTGTACCGACGTAGATGTCGGAATCGGTGACATGAAGTTGGAATTGATGATGTGGATTTGAAATGGGGGATTCCCAATAATTGAATTAAAAATTGAGTCGATTTGTCAAAAGATTTTGCTACACATAATTAAAATATGAATAAAGAAATGCAAAATTAAAACTAAAAATAATTTAAACTGAAAAAAAAAAAATGGACAAAAAATATAAAAAATTAAGCCTTCATCTTCTGCACTGCTCCGACTAGCCTCTGCCGCACCACCACCTGCACGCGGATCTTCGTAAAATCTCCTCCAATCCTTCCTTTCTTCCTCTTTCCAAGAGTCATGATGATTTTGGATAATTAATAATGTGCAACAGATTAAGTTTCAATTTTTCAAAAGGGCTAATTACAGATTTGGTTCTATTTCAGGTTTAGTATCTTAATATCACAAGTCATCATAAGTTTGCATTAATGATACTCATCCAGAAAGTTTGTTCCGAGACAAAAATTTCATCAATTTCTATATCTTCTTTTCCCATGGTCCATGCATGGATGACATAATGGACATAAAAATAACAAAAAAAAATCACTAGCACAAGGTGCACATGACATGAGCCAGATCATGTAAACATCTATAGAAAAGCTATAACCTACTCTGTTATTCTCTTTTCTGAAGAAACAAAATAAATAAATAAATAAATAAAGAGAAAGTCCTAAACTAGCTATCAAAGGGGCATCACTTGAACAAGATAGGAAGTCGGGAAGACATCACTTCCCTCACCACATTCCTAACGAACCAGTTGAAACAAGATGAGCATTGACCAGCAAACGGGTATGTCTTCTGACCAGCAACACTGACATCATCGTGATCACAGATTAAGAGTCGTGTCTTTACTGGGAATACTTCGTTCAACCGATGCTCGTGTCCTACTGCAGCTAAAATGGTGTGTGTAGAAGTCCTTGCAATGCACTTGAATTTAAGGATGTCTGCATTTACATGGTAGCAATTCAAAGTGAGCAAATTGCAGATTGGTGCATAAATACCGTATAAGAGAATATGAGAGTTGGTGTTGGACTATTCGTTCACCCGAAAAAGGTAAATGATATCAGTGGATTTGAGTACACTAATATGCATAAAATACAGAACAACTGCTATGACCGTGAATTGACATTTTTTTTGTATAAACTTTAAACTGTTCCACTTTATCATATGAACTTTAAATTTGATGTATTTTAATGTATCGAACAAATCCTAGGCATACAAGTCTTCAGAGTTAAATACATATCAAACAATTACTAGTCTATACAGTAAAATGCATCAAATTTAAAGTTCATGTCAAAGTGAAACAATTCAAAATATAGAAAGTGTCCAATCACGTATAGTTCGGATGGAAAAAAATGTAAAGCAACCTTTTTTTAATGCGAAAGGGGTTCAACACCACAACAATGAAGATATTCCAAAATTACAAGTTTGAGCAGGTCTATATATATATATATATATCTATCTATAACTTCACGACTAGCAAGGTGCATGTGCATCAAATGAGCAAAAAATTTTACTTGACATACCTAAATCCAAATTTCTGGACAAGCTGTGTAAATGATGCTTGACCGTGAACTGCACATGCTCCTTTTCTGGAGAAAGGTTGAACGTGTCTCTCAACTTAGAAGGCGGTATGCTAGCGTCCATACCAGTATTTGACAAGCGATTGGAAGGATGGAGTTGCTGATGATTCAAACCATGACCTATCCTTGCACTAGTTCCAGAAAACTCAGTCTGTGAGGGTTGACAAACAGAGTGATCTGTGGATGTAGAAGCTTGATGGTGTCGCACTTCTCCACCATACAATGAAGGCGTGGTACTTTCTGGTAATCTTCTTTGCTGATGTGGCACTTCCTGCACCGGAACACCTTGCAGAGGTACTACAACGTCGCGACAAACTTGAGAACCGAAGAGACTAACTCCTGATGCTGGGCTCGTGCCAGCATTCCTTTCTGATTGTCTACTCCTGTTAATAAGAAGATGAATCTGCTGCTGTATTCGTCGTCTTTCATGTAAAGTAAATGCCCCAGTTTCTTGAGACAATGAGGTTTCAGGTTCGTACATCACGTTGAGATCAACAGTTTCATGAATAACCGATGAACCAACAGACAAGTTGTTATTAACTTCCCAATAGGGAGTAGGATTTAGAGCTGGTTTACAGCCATCACAGTACCAGTTTCCTTCAGGTACTTCACGTCCGAGGCCAACACAATAAGTGTGGGCGGGCGAATCACAGATATCGCAGAGAAGCATGAGAGAGTCATCCCCGCCTTGATGACACTCGGTACACGGAACATTTTCGTACGGATCAACATAGCCCCTAAGCTCTTCCTCAGATGGTTCATAAACCTGTATATAAAAGCATCACTCAAGTGTTGCACGAACACAAATATAAACTAAGAGTTTCAAAGGTGGGCCCCATACCTGATCACGCACGGGAACTGAAATAACTACGTCGCTTAGATCATGTGCACCAGCCACCTGTGAAGTCCTACTGATCGTTGTGAACCTCCGTTTGCAGAGAGGGCAACGAGATTCCACCTTCGACCACTCCATGATGCAACCAAAACAAAAGTAATGTTTGCAGCAGTTTAGTATTCCCTCGACAGTTCTCTTTCCCTCTTCCGATAGACAAATCCCACAGACCTGCTTTCCTAACTCAATCTTCATATCGACCATCGTCTCTTTATTCTTTCTTCCCGGGAGTTTTCTTTCTGAAGGTACTGTTTCTTGCTCCTTAATCATCTTCATAAAACTTGAACTCCGTAAATTAGTGGTTAACCTTCCACAAAACTCATTAGCTTCTCTGATCTGTTCCCTCTCTTCTTCAGAAATGGTGTACTCGTGATCAGATGATCTTCCCCTACCATTTTCATTACTTCTGTTTGCCTTTCCTGCAACAGAGGCCTTACCTCTAGACCCCTTAACACGAGATCTAGTTTTTCTCTTCAAAACTCGTTTTTTAATCGATATTTTTCTTCTGGTCCTCTTCGGGGCCTTCACATTCCTCTTCCGGTTCTTCCCTTTGGCGCTCTGAGCCTCTAGCATGTCCACCTTCCTTCTCTTCATGACAGGTAATTCTTCTTCATCATCCACAATGTCAAGTGTAAATTCCTCGTCCTCGTCCTCACTAGAACAATTAAAATCACTATCTTCATTTTCTCCTCCATATGAAACTTTCGTTTTCTTTCTAGGCTTCCGATTACATTGAACTACACGACTTCGTTTACCAGATGAAGCCCGTGTTTTGTTTCTCAAGTTCTTACCAAGATGTTTACGTATACCCCCAATGTCGTTGTCTTCTTTTTTGTGATCCGATAGCGTACTTTTCTTTCTTCCAACCTTCTTAATTTTATTTTTTACACATTCATCAAATTCTCCTGAACTCTCTTCCGTTTCATCATCGGCAAGAGAGGAGCAATACTCTTCCTCAGACTCATCAAACTCCTCATCTTCGCCCATCATGTAATCTTCATCCGACCCTTCCAAACCCGTGTTCTTCAACTGGACTGTATTCTTGGTCTTGCCTCCCCCAGGCATCTGCTCGTGCGCCGACCAAGAGCAGAATTAACTTAGATACAGTATATACTAAAATCAAGTCAAATCACCAAATCAATAAACAAGAAGAATTTTCTCTTTAAAATAAATTATGCTGCATTTATTTCCCTTACAAGGTCTCTACTTGCATATCCAAATTACGAACAATTTACTCATCATATTAGAGAAACTAAAGAAGCATTTCCATGTCAACAACACCACAAGCTGGAATTTAGTGACTCTACAATTAATTAATAGAATTTCTCATTTCTATATGAAGCTTAATGGAATTAGCTAAATCAAGATATTCAAATACAAAAAAAAAAAAAGTCAATTAAGCTCCCAAAGTGTTCATCCGGATGCTCCTTCCAGAAAAACTAATCCGAAAAAGAAAAATAAAATTCAACGATTCAATCAGATTAATCCCAAACGAAACCCTAGATAAAAAAAAAAAAGAAAAAGGAAAAAAGAAAAAGGAGCGGTTGAATCTTGGTACCTGCGTCCGCGAGGAGAGAAGAAGGCAGCTGATAACCAATTTTAAGGTGGTCTCTCTCTCTCTCTCTCTCTCTCTCTCTATATATATATATATATATATATATATATATATATATATATATATATATATGGTTTTGGCGGTGAACCTCGTGTGTTTCTCACGAGACAACGACGTGGGATAGTTTTTCGCTAATCATGTTAGACTATATTTGTTATGAAATTCACCCAATTCAATTCACAAATAAATATAAAAACTTTTGTTTATCTGGTATATGGATCATAAATTCATATATTCGGGTAAATCCGATCCACTACATGCAATCATACGTTTGCACGCACCATCAGATCACGCACAAAATTCGTTCAAACATGTTTTCAGGTGTCATACATTTATATTATGTTAGTTATACATATTAATAGTGTTGATTATACATTTTAGTTATATTAGTCATATATTTAATAATGTTGGCTATACTTTAACCTTTTTTAGACCGACATATTAACATTTCATACATTTTAGTTATGTTAGTTATACATTTATATGTTATATAAATGTATGGCTATATTGATATAAAAGTATAAATAATATCACATAAATGTATGAGTAATATCACATAATGGTAAACATGTACAAATTGTGGCGAAATTAGAGTTTTTTTAGAGTTAAAAGTATTTAATAAATGTATGATATTTAGACATAAAGATATAACCAATATAACATAAATGTATGACTTAGACATGTTCACGGTTCCGAAACTGCCGGTTTACAGTTCCGAACAGGCGGTTCGACGAATCGTGGAAAAACGAACCGAAACCGAACTGTGGGGGGCTCAGTTTCGGTTTCGATTCAGAACCGCCGATTAAACCGAAACCGGCAGTTGGGTTTCCCCTTTTTGTAATTTTTTTTATTTTTCTTGTTTTTTTTAATTGTTTAATATTTCATAATTTTAGTCTTTAGATTTTTATATATAGTTTTGAAGATTTTTAATAAAGTAAAGTGAGTGAAAAGTAATAAAATACAATCAATTAAAAAATTACAATAAAACATTAGAAATTTAGAAGTACAAGTACAACATATGTTCAAAATCATATATTACAACTTAATATATTACAATCATAAATGCTGAATCATACTATAATATTGAAGACTTGAATTTAAAATATTACAACTTTTTAAAATAAATTGAAGAAGAGGAAAAAAAAATTGAAAGAGCTTGAGTTTCATTCTAAGATTGAAAGTGTAACTTCCAAAGTTAGAATGAAATTGTTTTTGTATCCTTGTCAAAACGAAGGCACTACAAGAAAAATGCACATAGACAACGGTTTTTAACCGTTGTCGTAGCTGGTGTTGTCGTAGGGTCCTGAAAATTTCGCTCATAGACAAAGGTTATTAACCGTTGTCGTAGCTATCTACGACAACGGTTTTAAACCGTTGTGTTTTTTATCTAATTACCATTGTCGTAGAGCGTAGTGTTGTTATTAACCGTTGTCGTAGAGCCTACGATAACTGTTTTTAACCGTTGTCGTAGAGTAAAATGACAACGGTTCGAAATCGTTGTGTTTCTATCTAATAACCGTTGTCGTATTCAGCAAAATAAATAAAACAATATTTTGCCACGTAAGCTTGCCACATCATCGCACACGTCATCCTAAGGATGACACGTCTATGACAACGGTTCGAAACCGTTGTGTTTCTATCTAATAATCGTTGTCGTATTCAGCAAAATAAATAAAACAATCCACATCATCGCACACGTCATCCTAAGGATGACATGTCATCATAAGTATGACATCATCATAATCAATATTATGCTTTGCATGAGATTCGAACCCGGGAGGCCTAGTGGTACTCTAACCACAAAACCATTGATGCCTCATGTGACAATATCTTACATATATTTCTTTTATAATATATTTTTGATATTTTTCAATTTTCTATTATTACATATTTTTTGTTAACTTTTATAAAGTACCATTACTTATTAATATAAGTAATTGATTTCCAATTTTGATATATTAATATATATATATATATAAATAAATAATTGAATGATTAATGACTATATTAATAATAATTAATATAATTTTCAAATTATATATATAATGAATATAATTTTCAAATTATATATATAATGAATATATTTTTCAAATTATATATATAATAAATATATTTATAAAATTAATATATATTTCAAATTATATGTATTATTAATATATTTATAACATTAATGTATTTTTTAAATTAATATATTTATAAAATTAATAATCTATTGTACATATTTTCTAAAATTTCTTTATAATGAAATAAAATTTAATTCTCAAAATTAGTTTATTTCATCAATTTAATTCAACAATATATAGCATTTCTTCTTTCATTTAAAAAAAATTGTAATATTTGACTTTTTTTTTTTAAATATTAGTCTACGACAACTATTCTACGAGGCTACGACAACGTTAGAAAACAACTCATGTGACAATGTCTTACATATATTTCTTTTATAATATATTTTTGATATTTTTCAATTTAATTTCTATTATTACATATGTTTTGTTAATTTTTATAAAGTACCTTGCTTATTAATATAAGTAATTGATTTCCAATTTTGATATATTAATATATATATATATATAATTGAATGATTAATGACTATATTAATAATAATTAATATAATTTTCAAATTATATATATATAATGAATATATTTATAAAATTAATATATTTTTCAAATTAATATATGTATATTAATAATTAATATATTTTTCAAATTATATTTATAATTAATATATTTATAAAATTAATAATCTGTTGTACATATTTTCTAAAGTTTCTTTATAATGAAATAAAATTTAATTCTCAAAATTAGTTTATTTCATCAATTTAATTCAACAATATATAGCATTTCTTCTTTCATTTAAAAAAAATTGTAATATTTGACTTTTTTTTTTAAAATATTAGTCTACGACAATGCTTCTACGAGGCTACGACAACGTTAGAAAACAACTCATGTGACAATGTCTTACATATATTTCTTTTATAATATATTTTTGATATTTTTCAATTTAATTTCTATTATTACATATTTTTTGTTAACTTTTATAAAGTACCATTACTTATTAATATAAGTAATTGATTTCCAATTTTGATATATTAATATATATATATATATATATATAAATAATTGAGTGATTAATGACTATATTAATAATAATTAATATAATTTTCAAATTATATATATAATGAATATATTTATAAAATTAATATATTTTTCAAATTAATATATGAATTTTCGGGCTACGACAACGGTTTCAAACGTCTACGACAACGGTAGGTTAAAACTGTTGTCTATGAGAGAATTTTTCTGGTTACGACAACGGTTTCAAACGTCTACAACAACGGTAGGTTAAAAACTGTTGTCTATGAGAGAATTTTTTGGGCTACGACAATAGTTTTTTAGACTACGACAACGGTTTTTTTGAAAAAACACTTGTCTTAGGGGCGTTGTCTATGAGAGAATTTCTTGTAGTGAGAAATCAAAGATCACGTAGTTCTCTAAGTCACCTAAACTTACCTTCATTCATTGGTTCCGGCGGAGGAGGACGTGTTTGAATCGTATCCATAAGTGACATCTCCATCTTCGTCTAAATACGAGAGATCAAGATGTTGTTGATGGTTATTTGCTCTCACCCAATATTCAAGGAGAGTAATGTTTTGTACATTCTCTTTCGTCAACTTGGATCTTCTTGGATTCAACATGTGTCCTCCTTTGCTAAAAGCATATTCGACCGCAACGGTTGAGGCAGGACTTGCAAAAATTTCCTTAGCAATAGTGGTTAGAATAGGATAAGTGGTAGTCTTTCTTAACCACCACTTCAATAAATCTATAGGATTTTCAAATATAATTTGTTTCAAATGTGACACCTAAATAATTATCTAATTCTTGACAAGGGTTACTACCTCTAACTCGTTTTTGTGTTCTAACATCATAAAAATTGTAAAATTTACTAAGTGTCAGAGCCGCATGAAAACTAGATGATTGTGTCAATTGACTACTACCTCCTACATTTTGATCACTTATATCATTACTAGAATCACCTAACATTTGTTTATATTCTTTAAATAAATCGTATAAATTTTTCTTAGTTCTACCTACAACTTCACTAGGGTTGGAAATATAATCACATAAATCATAATCATTTAATATCACATTTGGGAACAATGCATTATAATATATATTTAGCAATTCTTCTAAGCCATTTTCTCTATTCCTAGGATCTAATAACTTAGCACATAAAAATATATAGGGTATTTCATGAAAATATTTTAACCATTTAGTTTTCATTACTAAGCATGTGCCACTTAAAATATCACATGTTGAATATTCATTTAAAATAAGAGCAATTTTCACACAATTATCTAAAGCTATACGAGAAGTAGGATAATAACAACAACTTAATTCTCTAGTTGCCTCTTTAAAATTTTTTAAAAGTTCAATTAAATTAAGACATGTATCCCATTAATTTTTAAATAAAACAACTTTATCATGTGGATTTTCTAAATAAAATTCACAAAGCATTTGTCTATACTTATACAAATCTTGAAGCATGTAAAAAGTAAAATTCCATCTATGTTGCACACCAACTACAAATAATTTAACTTCTAAACCATTTTTCTTACAAAACCTAACTCATTTTTTATGACAGGCCGTAGAGCTAACAATTTTAGATTTTGATGAGACAAAACTTCACTTATAATAAGACGTTGAGACCCCTATTGGTATTCTTTGAAGTTGATAAGAACTAGATTATAAGATTAACTTTTTAAATTAAATCTGACCCCGAATTAATGAAATAATTTGAAGATACATGAGGATGTGGGGTGTAAATATCATTCATTATATATGACTCCCTTAAAGAAATGTTAACCCAAATACGACTCTTATTAAATAATATTTCTAGATATATTAAAAAAAAATCCCTCTGCAGTCCTACTCATTGCATAGGGCCACCTACAATCAATTCAGAACACTACCTATCGTTGGGATATTTCTGTTAGGTTTTTATTTTATGAGATAACGTAGTTTTGTTGTATAGGAAGTTGAAGTACCCCATTTTTCTACATTGTTTAAGTGGAACTTAGTTTTGTTAAGTTTATTTTCTGAGATGTATTTTGAAGATATATAAAAATCAGAAAGATGGAAGTTATTGATCGTAACAAAACTCTGCAAAAGAAGAAGTACCGGATGTTGATTTTCAGTAAGGAGAATCAGTAAACAGAAGAAGTAAGCAGAATCAACAAGCTGGATCAGTAAACAACATACGGTATACACTAAGGAGAACGAGAGGCTTTCTATAGGATTTAAAAACAGGAAGCAATTTCAGAATCAGTAAGCAGACACAGAACAAAAAGTTGGCGCAGAACAGAAATACTTTGATAATATATAATATTTTTGTGTGGATCGTATAATTCCCTTCATAGACCTAGCTATTCATTGCCTAGTACCATATATATATATATGTATGGAAATACTTTGAGTAATAATATATATATATTTTTTTTGTGGAAGACCTAGCTATTCATTGCATAGTACTATCGGTAGCTAGGAATATCAATTCAAATAATCCTATTAAATAATATATATCTTTTAAAAAATTTCCCACTACAGACCTATTCATTGCATAGTTCGGCTACCAACAATCAATTCAAAACATACTTTTCATGTCCATTTCTTAATCGTCGACACATTCTGGTATATATCTCCACTGTTAACATATCACATATTTAATATAATTATTATTTTTATTAATTTACTGATGAAATATAGTGGGAGTTTTGTTGACTTGGATCTATAAATTAATACGCTTAGATTTTCCGCCTATATATCAAGTCAGCAAAACTCAATTGAATATTAGACCAAGGATATGTTTGTGAATTGTTATGAAAGGTTATGATTCATTTTGAAAATTTTGAAAGGGTGTGGTAGAATGGTTAAAAAGAGAGAGTGTGTGTGTGTATATATATAGCAAATAAGCATGCATGTTTTTAAACTTATATAATGTATTATTATAATTATATATTAAGTTGGTATTTTTGAATGTAGAATTCCTGTCATTTTTATTTGTTAACTTAGAGAACATAATAGAATAAAATTTATACATGTCATATCTCATCATTGTACTTGATTGAAATATATGTTTTTCTTACGAGATAAAGACATGGGATAGTTTTTCATTCTCTACCTTTACCATTTTAGATTTTTAATCCTTTATTAGTTTATTTATCTATATTTTTAATTTAATCTTGTAAGTTTAAATTTTTTTAATTTTTATTAATCCTATTAACCTATTATATAGAGATCAACTGATCAAGCAATTCATTATTATTTACTCGACATCCACACAGTGCCGGATTCAAAAAAATTTAAATGGGGGTACGTACGATCAATAGATAGTAAAAAAAAAAAAGTCATACATAAACATTGTTTAATAATAAAACAAAAAAATTTGTACATTAACATTTTTTAATATTAATTAAAAGTCATACAATCCAAAAATACAAATAAATAAGTTATTACATAAAATTAGAGTAAAAGTTAAAATTACAAGTTACATTAAATAGGTTCGTTGAGTCCCTTTTTTTTTTTTTTTTCCCTTCATTATCTTACTTTTAATTAACTTCATTTAAAAGTATCATTTCTCATTTCTAATTAAATTAGTAGCAGATAATAAGAACAAAATCATATAAAGATAAATAATTGAAATTCTATAAGAAATCCACAATATTTACAATGTCAAATTGTCAACCACAACAAATTCAAAAAGAATTAACAAGAAATTTTGTCACAAAATTAATCAACTATCTAACTTATAATTAAAAGGAGTATTAATTTTTTAAATGCATAACAAATAGTATTAAAATTTTCAAATTTGGGGTACAATGGTACCTCTATGTTCCAAGATCGGATCCGCCGTGCATCCATATATATATTAACAAAAAAATTCACACATAAGTGATGCCTATTAAATCTTGAATAATTTTAAAAGTAAATTTTATAATAATAATATAATTATCTATTTTCATTTATATTTTTAAAGATAAAACAATTATTTAAAATATCATGTAGACTTTTTATTTTGGCAGTTTTTTTAGCTAGGGTTAATTACATAAAACAAACATGAACTTATGGTCCTATTTCAATTACAACATGAACTTTTGACTATAACATTATAAATACTTACTTTAATATTTGTTTCAATTCAAGACATGAGTAGACTTTTCGGGCTTCAATTGTTGATATGAAGTCCGAAATTAAAAATTGAAATTCAGTCATCAATCCATGTGGAATGTAAACAAAAAGTTAAAAAAAATGGAAAAAGAAAAGAAAATGGAAAAAAATTAATTCCAGCATCTTCCTCCTTCTAGTCACCGTCGTCGCTGCCGCCGAACTATTGCCAGACTGTTGGACCACCACCGAAAATTCCAAAAATTTCTCATCTTTTACCAAACTTTACAAAATGAAACTCCAAAACATTTTCCCTTAAAAAATTTAAGAAAAACAGCCCTTCAACCCATAAAAATATATCCTTATCCCTACTACCACATCTCGTCGGAAAACTCTATTGTTGGCACCAAACTTTCAAATTCTTTCTTTTTTTTTTTTTCATTTCTCAACCAAAATACAAATAATCCTCTACTCAAGACCAAATACATACCCATTTTAATAAATAAGGAAAATAATTTAAGCACGTCAAATGAATTTTGAAAAATATAAATTTAAAATTTAAAATCAAAATAGTAGTAGTAATAGTAGTAGTTTAAAATCAAAAATAAAAACTAAACATAGTGGTAGTAGTAGTTGTTGTAGTTGTTGTAGTAGCTAGTTTAAAATAAAAAAATAAGATGTAAACAAAAATTCAATATATGTTATATATTAAATATGAAAAAATATAAAAAGTTTTTTTTTTCAGTCTTCCAAATCCATAGGGTAGTATGTATCTATACTTTTTTTTTTATGAAATATAAATACTATAGTTTGTAGCATTTAATATTGGAGGTATACACTAGCCATAATTTGAGTGTGCATGTCACACTAATGTTATGTTATAAATAGCAAGATAAAATTAAGTGTAAAATGTGAACTTATCAATTAAAGATGGAAGGTTGTGTGCAAGTAATCTCTAGAGAGATTGTAAAGCCTTCATCTCTAATTCACAAACAACCCAAAAATTTGAAACCTTCATATTTAGATCAATTAACGCCCTGCATATATGTTCCCCTCATCTTCTTCTACCAAGCTGATGAATCCAAAGGATTGAAAACCTCTAACCATGAACAAATCTCTCAACATTTGAAACACTCTTTATCCCATACCTTAACTTCATTTTATCCATTAGCTGGACGGTATGGATCCGACGATATCTTTGTTGTTGATTGCAAAGATGCTGGCATTGAGTTTGTAGATGCTCGAATTCATGTTGCCCTCACGGATGCCATAAAAGACTCTAGCATGGAAGAGTTGAAGCAATTCGTTCCAATAGATCCAAGAAGTGCAAGTTACCACATTGAAACACCCTTGGTCCTCGTGCAAATCACTTTCTTTGACTGTGGAGGAATTGCTCTTTGTGTTTGCTTTTCACATTTAATTGCTGATATGAAGTCTATGGCGACATTTATCAATGCATGGGCAGATACAAATCGAGATGAAAATAGTCAAATTTCTCAATTGGTCACTTTTGACTTAGCCAAATATTTTCCGAGAAGGGAAATATTTGGCTAAGTCAAAAGTGACCAATTGAGAAATTTGACTATTTTCATCTCGATTTGTGAAATACCTGATTCGAGTACTCCAAGTCGTGCTTTGCTTCTGTCTAATGAAAAGTTCATAACAAAGAGATTTGTTTTCCATAAGGAAGTAATAGCATATCTTAAACGAGATGCTATCTTATCATCCAGAGTGAAGGATCCTAGTCGAGTGGAGGTCGTCTCCGCTTTCATATGGAGACATATCATAGAAGTGGCGAAATCAAAGGACCCCAAAACCACGAAACCCTTTGTTGCACTGCATGCAGTGAACTTGAGAAAAAAAAAGCTCCCAACTCATCTTCTTGAAAATGTTTTCGGTAACTGCTTTATGTTAAGTCCTGCAATATTCGATGCTCAACATGAGGGCGTTGAAGAACCTCAAGATATGGTGAGCAAACTTAGGAGCTCTATCAGAAAGATCGATGATGAGTACATTACAAAAGCACAAAGTGGAGATGATTATTTGAATGATTTCAACAAGATGGTTTATCAATTTGTCAAGGGAGAACTGGAGCTGTGTGTGTTCACCAGCTGGTGTAGGTTTCCTCTTTATGAAGTGGACTATGGTTTTGGTAAGCCATTTTGGTTATGCTCATCTCCTATTGCAATGAAGAATCTCACACGTTTGGTGGATAGTAAATGTGGACAGAACATAGAAGTTTGGGTGAACATGGAACACCACAGTCTTGAAATGCTTCAAAACAAAATGAACAACCTCATGCTTCAATCCTCATCTCATAATTAATTAATGGGTAAAATACATTTTTCTCTGCGAATTAATTATATGTGATTCGACTTTTTTTTGTATAATCTTTTTGAAATGATCTACTTTTTTTTATGAGCTTTAAATTAAATTGATGCATTTAATCATATCAGACAATTCTAGTCATACACGTTATTGATCAAATCAATGGCTAAGATTTTTTTGATATTGTAAAATGCATCAAATTTAAAGCTATATGGAAAAGTGGGACTCTTCAAAATATATACAAAAAATGTGTCAATCACGTATCATTCGGATGAAAAAATGTTTTTTAACTTTTAATTAAATTGATATAGTTGTACTGCTTTTAAATATTTTGTTGTTGATTAATAATTTTCTATGGCCGATTAAATAATTCATACATGTTATTGTATCGTTTTCAGAGGCCATGCATTGGATATCGTCTCAATAATATTAAGGGAAAAATGCTTTACAGCCATTTTCAATTTTAAAATTATGTTTCTATATACTTGTTTTGACACATAAAAACTTAAATGCGTACACTTTATGATTAATAATAAGACAGACGCCATATTCCCTGCAGGAATTCGGGTTTCCCAAATTATATTTCTACAAACTAAAATTTATAATTTTCAAACAATTCTCAACAAATATAAATCAAAACAACAAAAAACAATTCATAAATTAAAACTCAACAACAATCCAACATCAAATATTATGAGATCATAAGTTATTTGAAAAAGAGATGCAAAGTATTTGAAAATTTTGGAATAAATTATTAATTATTAAATATATAAGTAAATATAATATTAGGGAAAAAAAAGAGAAATTCCTATTATATATAAACCGAGCCTACTTCGGAATCAAGAATTGGTGAAGATGAGAGGTGGGGGTAGGAAGGGGATGAGTTATTGATAAGTAAAAAGGTTAATTACATTAAGAAAACATGAATTTATGATCTAATTTCAATTGCATGCGACATCAAGTTTTGACTGTAATACTATAAACGTTCAATTTAACATAAGTTTCAATTTGAGACATGTTTGAGCTTTTTGGCCTCCAATTAATGACGTGCAGCCCGAAATGTAGAGTTGAAGCCCAATCATCAATATATATGGAATTTTGAAAAAAAAAAATTAAAATGAAAAACAAGTGGAAAAAGAAAAAGACTAGTATCCTCCACTGCTGTCTTCTCCTTCCCGTTGCCGCCTTCCCCGTCTCCTGCCTTCCTCCTCCTCATGCCACCACCACCGTCTTTCCCTCATAAAATCAAAATTTTAAAAATAAAGATGAAAATTGCAGAATTTAAACAAATGAAAATTTCAAATAAAAACTTATTTTCAAAATTACTCAAAATTGAACGGTTTTATGTATAAAATTATTTATCTGACTTTGAAATTTTTTTCTTAAACTTAATGATTTATTCATATTTTCATATGTTACTCTTAATTTTATCTTGCTATTTATAGCATTATTATGGCATGCATACGCAAATTATGGCTAGTGTATACTTATTTTATTCCCTAATGCTCCAATATTAATTGCTACAAACTATTATATTTATATTTATAAAAAAGTATAGATACCAACTACCCTATCTATTTGGAAAAAAGAAAAAAACCTACATCTCATCCAAGATAACTTTATTTATTTATTGGTCAACAACTAAAACAATTTGATTCTTTTAGGTCAGAATTTTATTTTTCTCCTGCATCTTCTACTTCCTCCCACCTATCATTCTCATCCTCCAAAATTGTAATATTCCTCCCAACTTTTCAATAATAGTATTTCAATATTCATTGTAGGGTAGGTTTGGATTGAGACGTGGATTTTGTAAGTTTGGATTTGAGATTTAAGTGGATTTTGATAATTTTGTATTTGTTTTAAAATTTTATAGGATATAACTACAATTAAGATGTCACATCATATTGAGAATTGTAGAAAAAATTGATGATGTTATATTATTATTTTTATTTTGAAAAAAAAAATGTATTTATTGGAAATTGTAAAAATGTAGATAAAGTAGAAAAACTAGAGTAGTGCTATAGGATTCTAGAATTCTCATAACAAATATGGCTGAGATTTTCTGCTTTCCAAATCCGGATGAACACATTCTAGTCAAAACACCCCCTTAAACTATGTTTATCAACAAACCCAAATCAACTAACTTTTTAATAAGAAAATCATTTTTCTTTCATCCACATACACAACTTACAACCCAACTGAACTCCAACTTTTGCGAATGGTACTAATAGGCCGCCAAATGCTACCAGTGGTGGCATATTCCCCAGAGATGCTTATTTTCAAGGGTATTTTTGTCTTTTAAAAGAGTTGGGGTGGAAAATAAAATTCCAAAAACTTGGGGTGGAAGCTATAATTTTTCAAAGTCCTTAAAAATTACAAATAAGTCCTTATAATCTTTTGAATTCTCAAAATAATGCACTTCAACTAAAAAATAAACAAGAGAAATTGAGCCAGAAAAAATAATAAACATAATAAAAGTTGACAGAAAATCAATGCTCAAAATATTAGAATTAAAACCCCTATAACAATTTATGAAAATACATATACGCAAAAGAATTTTAAGAATAGGGGTTTGATTTGAATTTTTATTCTGTTTTTGCTCGATTCGAGCTTAAATTGAGTGATAGCTAAAAAATTGAGTTGGGAATTTGGTTGGATTTGCGGAGAGAATTAATTTGACGTAAATTTTGTGTATTTTGGTTAAAATTTGGAGAAAATTTGATTTCGAGCTTGAGGGACGACCATGGAGTTTTACGACGACTATGATATTGGTTTTTTTTTCTTGTGGTATTAGTTTGTTTTTTGCCATATTCTTCTGAAAAGCGAAATGAAAAATGTTGTTTGGTTGAATTTGACCCATAACACGTGGATTGAAACGAAAATTGGAGTTTTGAAGGATTTTCCAGTAGTGGTGGTGTGGTGGGTTGAGGCGAGCTAATTGTTGGAGGAGAAAGATGCATAATTAATAAACAAAAAATTAATTAAAAGATAAAATTACCTAAAAGAATAAGCATTTGTAGGGGAATATTCTACTGTACCAATCTATTAATACCATTCGGAAAGATTGACTGTTATACAGTTAAGTTTCAAAGTTCAGATACCTTAATGCAAAAAAAATCATAATTTAACATGAATTTTGTAATTTACTCTTTCTTTTAATAAATGTTTTGTCTTATTGAACCAAACCAATCCAAGAATCACCAAATAGTCTTTCCAACAATCATATAAGCTCACACATAATGGTTTATCCAATGAAGAATTGTCGTATTGTCCAATAAAAAATAAAATAAAGCATTCAAACTCAACAAAATTATGCCATATCTGTCACGCCCCATTTCTAAAACATATTCTTATCAGAATTGCATAATGAGCATACAGAGAAAGAGAAGAAGAGCATATATTTTATATAAATAAAAGAAGATATGAGACGACAGAAAGATTTATATATACAATACATCGGCAATTAACCGAAACAAAAAGTTTGTAACCTTGAACATCGGAATAAAATCTCATAGGATCCATCAGATGAAAAATACGATATAACTTTACAAACGAGAAACATTAAAGTATCGTTTCAACATCAATTTTTGAAAAGCAAAACGAGAAAAACTTAATCACAAAAACTTATATACACATTGTGCATGGATCTGTGATCCATGCACTACTTCTGACCTGGCCCGTCAAGCGCTCAGACACACCCGCACGCGCCTGCACGTGCTTCTAGGTCGCACATAAAATCCACCCAAATATGCTCTCAGGTGCCTGACATTTATGTTATGTTAAGTATACCTTTTAGTAGTGTTAGACATACCTTTTATGTTATGTTAACTATACTTTTTAGTTGTGTTAGACAGACCTTTTAGTTATGTTAGTCATACCTTTAGTGTTATGTTAAACATACCTTTTAGTAGTGTTAGACATACATTTTGTAAGGCTAGTTGTACCTTAGCATTTTTTTTAAACAAACATATTAATACCTTTCATGCCTTTTAGTTATATTAGGCATACCATTAGTTACGTTAGTCATACCTTTTAATTAAGTTAGTTGTACCTTTATATATATTACATAAATGTATGTTTATGTTGATATAAATTTATAAATAATCTCATATAAATGTATGAGTAATATCAAATAAATGTAAATATCTACAACTTGTGCCAAATTAGGGTTTATTATGCCGAAATTAGAGTTTAGAGTTAAAGTATGAAATCTGAAAATAATGGTATCACTAATATAACATAAAGGTAAGACTAATACAATGTAAAGGTATGACTAACTCAACATAAAGGTCAGGACAAAAAAAAACAGAAAATGCGCGGAAAAAAAAAAGAAAATGCGCGGATGCGGGTCGGATTCAGCCCGACATCCATGCACTAGTTGCACATCAGTCCAACTCAAACTTGATATGGCACCACCCTCTCTACACATCTTGATTCTCGTTATTTCCTATAATGTGAATACACATGGGGGTGAGTGCGTTGAATACACTCGTGAGGATAATTTCCATATTTTAACATTTATTAAACAGTTAAACAAATCAAATATATATAAGTTTGGCAATTAAACACAACACATAGAATGCATAGCACATAGTTGCAAATAGGTATGGGAATAACCCGTCCTACCATATATAACAGTTTTTTATACCGTTTGTGCTTTTTACGGACCACCAGTCCCTCTGTAGCATTTTTTACGGATCATTAATCCCTCCGTAGCAAGAATGTGGACCTTAGTCCTTTCACAATATAATAGTATGAACACAACATTCATAGCATATAATCACGGCACATACAGTTGAACAATTCATATATCAAATACGGAAAACATAAACATATAGAGATTAGAAGTTACCCCCACCTTGTTCGGTGGTAAACCTCGTGTAAATCAAAATATCAAGTTCTAATGTGTTTGTTCCGATGGAGAGCCTACACATGTAATGAGGTTTCTTAGTTTCATATTACATTAATTACGTATACTTTAATTATATAAACTCTCTCGAATAAGAAACAATAAGGTAAATGAACAAAATGAAAGCTTTAGAGATCAAGAATGAAGAAACGAGCGTGGAAGGTTAAACATGTGATTATAGGGTGAAAGGGAAACAATTAGAGCTTGAACGAAGGAAAAACAGGATTAAATGGAGGAAAAACGAGATTAAACGGCAGAAAAACAAGCTTAAACGGAGTGTTTAAAGATGCAGGGGAGTTTTCGTAAAATTTGGAAAATAGTCGACTTTGGCCAGGGGTATAATTGTAAAATCAGAAAGGTTTTGGGGTCTTTTGGATATATTCAAAACTTTGGGGGTCTAAACACAATTTTTGAAAGTTTTGGGGGTCAAAGTCTAAAGCTTGAAAACCTTTGGGGGGTTAAAACATAGTTTTTGAAAGTTTGAGGGCTAAAACGACATTTTTAAAAGATGGAGGACTAGATTGCAAAAATCCTAAGAATCTAGGGTTTGCGATACGGTCCCCGGGTTTAACGAAATTGCCGATCGGCCCTCGTCTCCCTAAACTCACCCCGTCGCCACTCACATACCCAATGCATTGTTGGCGACCTCCTGTCACCGATGACTCCACACACTCACACACACATGGCGGCGCTGCACCGAGCGCCGCCCGACACCGAGCACGACGGCACTGCACAGAGTTGCCCTCACACCCATCTGGCGCGCACACAGCGCACCCGACTCCGTCATACGACGCGCACGTAGCACAGATCTGGAACGGGCTTGGCGAAAGCTAGAAGAGGTGAGAAGATCGGCCGAAATGGAGGGGAAAGTGGCGGCGGCAGCGTGTTGGCCGCCAGCTGGAAAAACAAAGGAGGGAGGAAAGAGAGAGAGAAAAAAAAATCTACCTTTCACCTTTTGATTCGAATTATTACTTTTACGACTCGTTTCCTACTATATATATATATTTTTTTTTTTTTTTTTTTTATTCTTCGTGATTTGTGCCACGAACCCTTAATGAACCGTCCTTTAATGTTTTAACTTTTCATTTTCGACTATGATACCTTTTAATAAAATATAACCTATGTTATTTGATTAAAATATACACTGGATAAAATAATCATGCATGCATTATTTTGTTTTTCTGAAATGCACGTAATTAAATCGAACAATTAAGGGTTTAATTATTTAATTAGCCAATTATGCATCATTTTGTCCTAAGCATTACATCCCTTTCCCCTTAGAAAAATTTCGTCGTCGACAATTAGATGTGTACCTAAAAAGGCAAATATGGTGTAACACCCCCTTCTAGTAGGGTAATTACTTAGAATAAATTATGCTTAACTTTCAAACTATCGTTGTGATTTTTTTTTAAACAGCGGAAACAATTTTTGGTAAGAAACATATCAAATTTTAAAATAGTCTAAAGCACCCAAAAAGAATTAAATCGTTGCGTAAACTTTCGTAAGACAAATCAAACAAAAAGTCTTCTTAACATGCAAATACAGAAACTCTCAAAATCTTAAACCAATTCCGAGGCCGTCACCACCAATCACGCTTCAGCGCTGCTACCTCCTTGCATCACATCTTACCTTTGCCTTTATCTGCAGTATGAGGTAATATTATAAGCAAAAAGCTTAGCAAGTACATCACCTATCTCACAAAATATTTTTCTTTGTAACTTAATAGAAAACAAGAACATCACTAATTAAAACAATAATATACTCTTATACTTGAAAATAATATACTATGGGCCCAGATATGGTACTAATGCGCGCAACTCAGAAGAATCCGGGGTAGCTAGCCACCGAATCCAAACGGAGCAACTAATAACTAATAGAGCAGTTTAGAAGCTTTTAACTTCTTCTCGTGGGCAGTCTAGGAGCCCGGTACCAGTCTCTTAAAAAAAGTAAAACTATATATATAAATATATATAATCCATCTCAAAATATTTTTCTCACTTTACATGAAACAAGATTAACTAGCTACTTGTACTTGATCAAAACACATAAAAGCATGTCACTTAGCAAATCATCTCTTCACATTCACATATATCATAAATAAAAACTCACGAAGCATTTAACTTAGCAACTCATTAAAGTATACCCACATAAAACATAAATAAGCACTCACGTAATTCGCATAATCATTAAACATTTAAAACAAAACTACTCATACTGCAGGTGAGAGATGTACTTACCTGGAATTCCCAAAGCTTATAATATCTCAAGACTCTTAAACACGTTCTAAGCTTTCTCAACCAAATCTAAAACATAATCAATCGATGACTTGAAATCAAAATTTATTAACTTAAACATACTAAATTTATAGAATTTTGGTAAATTTTATCAATATTGTTACATTGCTAGATTACTGTCTCAAGGTTTAATTAATCATATAAATTACAATACACCTCTATAGTAGACATCCGTTTCTATTGCACTGAATAATCTTAAATAAATTAATAAATCTGAAACTTATAGAATATGAGAACTAATGTAACTGACCACAAAACTCCTTAATTAACTACAAAATTGTGACACCTACGCACTGATCTTCTGTAAATCAAACCTTATTATATAAATCCTTAAATCTGAAATTATGGAAACTTGAATGCAACCGCACCACTAATGGTTTAGAATGAACTAATGAGATACTAACCCATGGTGTAAACCTGATCTTAAGCAACAGTGAACTAATTAATAAATTTCATTAACTGCAACTCAGAAGATTAATTATATTTATTCGGATTATACAATCTAATTAATCTCTAAAATTCAACTACCATATAATCTGACTTTAAAACTAAATCAGGTAAATCAATAATTAATCATGCAATAAATTAAATTTTCAAACCACACTGCATAATTAGCTAATCAATATATAAATAATTCCTAAACTAATCAAATTAACCGTCTAGCAATAACAGATCTTCTTCTGATATATTATTGTTCTAAATATCTGTTTTCTGTTAATTAGGACTTGTTTCTTCAGCGTTTAGTTTAAGTCAATTCCAAAAGATTTGTGGTTAGTTTTCTTGATTCTATAATTTTTACTTAATGAGGACCATATACAATAGTAAAGGTGTGATATGGAATCATTGCAGTGAACAAACAGACATGAAATGTAAATTATTGCATTTGTTAATTCAAAGAAAGCATTCAAAATATAGGCAACAATTACGAAGGCTGATCCAAGATTATTATAAACTAATTAATGCAAGACTACATATAAAACTTCTTCCACTCAAATTATTTATTTTCAATTCCATTAGCAACAATGAAACCGTAGGCCCCAATTCCTTTTAATTATTTACTTAGATTTATAATTGTTTATCACAAACATAAAGACATAATTATAAAGGCACAGAAACTAGATTATTTAAGAATAATACCAGCTGGTGATGACTTCAAATTTGAAGCTTCAAATAATGCTTCAATTTCACTTTTCCCTTCTCTCTTTTCTCGTTTCTTTCTGTATTTTTTTTTTGCGGCTGAATTAATAGGAAAACCCTTAAGTGAGATTGCTGAAACCTAAATATCTCATTTAGATTCTCTCTCTCTCTCTCTCTCTCTCAAGATGTGGACTCCCTATTTTCCTCAACAACCTATATCTCTTCTTTATCTCAATTAAGGTTAATTTAAATTCTAGAGATTTATTCCTAATCTATTAGTTATTAGAGTCCTAATCACATTAGACATAGTTTATATACTATCACATAACTCATGTCAGTATACCTTATTATAAATTCACAATTGGATAAATGAAAATTCTATTACTCGTAGAAGAATTATTAATTTGAAATTTAGGGTATTACATATGGATACTTTGCTAAGATCTCATCCTCTTGTTCCCATGTTACTTCTTCCTTTCCATGGCAACTTCACTGGACTTTCACTAAAGTCATATCTCGATTCCTTAACTTGCGAGTTTTGCTATCCAAGATGGCCACTGGATCCTCTTCATAGGTCAAATCTTTTTCGATCTCTATGCTTTCTTGATTGATCACGTGGCTTGGATCAAAAACATACTTCAGCAGCATGGATACATGGAAGACGTTGTGTATGTCGGCATAGTCCGGTGGCAAGGCTAGACAATACTAGACTTCTCTAATCCGCTCCAAGATCTCGAAAGGTCCCACATACCTTGGTCTCAACTTTCCTCTTTTTCTGAAACGGTAAACTTCTTTAGTGGGAAACACCTTTAGAAAAACTTTATCTCCCACATCGAACTTCAGCTCTATGCGTCTCTTATCCGCATATGTCTTTTGTCGATCCTAAGCTACTCTGATTCTTTCTCGAATCTTCTTTATCACTTCCATCGTCTGTTCCACTAATTTGGGTCCCAAAATTTTCTTTTCACCCACTTCGTTCCAACATAGAGGAGAACGATACTTTCTTCCATAGAGAGCTTTGTACGGTGCCATTCCGATTGTCGATTGATAACTGTTGTTATAAGCAAACTCCACCGAGCACAAATGATTTTCCCAACTTCCGTGAAGATCCAAAACGCAAGCTTTTAACATATCTTCCAAGATCTGTATAGTCCTTTTTGATTGTCCATCAGTTTGAGAGTGAAAAGCGGTACTGAAAGCTAACTTAGTCCCTAGCTCCTTTTGTAAGCTTTGCCAGAATCTGGACGTGAAATGTTCACTAATTTCTTTTAGCTACTCCCACAAGTGTACAGTGTAGGGTGTAGAAATGATGAGCAAGGTCGATCCCACTGAGACTAGCTATCTAGGCACTAACTAACTACTCAAATTCAATTTTCAGCTTTATCTAGGAAAATCAAATCACACTGATATTAATTTAATGGAAAAATAACTACGTAGATAAATTCACTCAAGAATAACAGATATTTAAGACAGGTTCTAGAACATGCTTTCATCTAATTTTCATCAAAACATCACTTTAACCAATTCAAGTTCATTAATCAATCATCCTATATGAGCAATCACATATGTCGAATTCACAGCTCTCCCGAGTCAGTTAACCGGTTGATTATTATGCCACCAAAGGTATCCCTACTCAATTTGATTGAAACTTAACAACTCTCAAAAGTACCTAGGATTGATTTCTCATCACATAAATTCCTTAATCTCCCGATCTAAGTCTTTTTATGTATCATGTGTTTATTCTTCCATAATTAAATCTCATCTCCCAAATTTTAATCTAATTACTAAAACATGCTCAATTACCTGCCGAATAACCAAACAAGCAATCAACTCACAAACACACAAATAGGATAAACGATCATGAACTTTGAATTGAAATTAAAGATCCATCTAGATTCGAATCAAATTACTAACAAGCCGTAAAACCCTAAAAAATTAGCTAGACATGATTATAAACAAACTCATAGACAAGATTGGAAATATCATATCTACTAATAACTAACAAGAGAAGAAAATATTAAAAACTCTATTAGACGACGATCTCGCGATTCCTCGATCTCTTGAATTATTCTTCAAATCCTCTCGATACTTCTCAGACTATCGTGTTTTTCTCTATAAATCTCTCTTCCTAATTTCTCTCATCTTTAATTTTTCTTTCTCATTGTTTACTTCTCTTCACGTTGAGTATTTATATTGTGTTGGGAATCTTTCAAGTGAAGTAAGAGGTGAAAACACTTCAAGAAAACCAAAACTCTTCGAATTCCTGTTCACCCGGGCACGGTCGTGCTGTACGGCACGGTCGACCGTGCCTTGCCAAGAGGTCACTGGCATTTTCACGGAGTTGACCGTGCTGTGGGGCACGGTCGTGCCCTATCATCGAGCACTCACTACATACTAGTGCACGGTCGTGCTGCATGGCACAACCAATCCGTGCGCCACCAACTCTTCCATGCGATCTTTCAACTTCTATTCTTCCTCGTTTCTCTATGATTCCTTCCTTGATCATCAATTACACTTGAAACTTGTACTTTTCTCATCAAAATCATGAAACTAAGCACAAACCCATCAAATGCAACTTATACAATATAATATCAGAAATCACCATAAAAAGGTATCTAAACATATTCAAATGAATACATAAACATACGTAAAAATAAGTGAAAAATGACACTTATCATGAAACATCTCTATCTGATACGATAGAAACCGGTACTCCATACAATCTGACGATCTCTTCTAGATAGATTTGAGCCAACTTATCCAATCCGAAAGTCATCTTGATCGGTAAGAAATGAGCAGACTTAGTTAATCTATCTACAATCACCCATACACCATGATTTCCTCGCTTGATTCTCGGTAATCCAACAACGAAATTCATGGCGATGTGATCCCATTTCCATTCAGGTATCTCCAACGGAGTTAGCATTCCAGCTAATCGTTGATGTTCAGCTTTCACCTTTTGGTAAACTAGACATTTCTTAACGAAAAGTCTGATGCTCCCTTTCATGTTTCTCCACCAAAAGCTTTTCTTCAAGTCTCTGTACATCTTCGTACCTCCAGGGTGTGCTGATAATGACGTGCAATGAGCTTCATCTAGAATTTCTTCTATCAATTCATCATCCTTTGGCACGCATAGGGATGACAACGGGGTGGGTCTGGAACGGGTTTGGCCTGTCCCAGGACCCGCCCCGCTAAAAAAAATCAGATCCGGGACCCGCCCTGCCCCGCCAAACCCGCCCTGCCCCACCAAAACCCGCCCTATGAACCCGGCGGGTAACCCGTCCCGACCTGTTTTTCTTTTTTCCTATTTTTCTTTTGTTTTTTCCTGAAATAATGTCTATTCGAAATATTATACAATATATATGAATCTTAATCACTTAAACTACATGAAAAAAAATTCATCCATGTTATAGTCATACAATTCAAATATTTAAACAGAATCCCAACATGTCTTAAAATCTTAAAATTATACATATAATGTTCAATGCAAAATAACATAATAGAATTAAAAACATAACTCAAATGTCTCATTTCTCAAGTGATACATTCTTCGAGTTCATCTTCTTCTTCATCAAGTAACGAAGGACAAACAGATGATGTAGAAGATCCTACAAAAATTAAAATGGTGAATTATATTATATATTTAATAAATATACCAATTAATGTAAATGATAGAAATTGAATAATAAATTTACCTTTCTCTTCATTCCATAACCAACGACGACTACACATCAATGCCTCAATAGTAGTTGGATGAAGTCTATTACGATGAGGGACTAATCAATCGACCACTATCACTAAAGGATGATTCGGATGCAACTGCTGATATCGGAATTACCAAAATATTTCTTGCCATCTTTTGTAAGCTTGGATATTTAACTCAATTTGTTTTCCACCAATTAAGAATATCAAAATTTGGAGTTCTTGGTAAGACATCTCCTTCCAAATATATGTCCAACTCAGAGGTTTTGGACAATGAAGAAAAAGGATTTGAACTTAAAGCCACAAATTTATCATACATGTCCAATGTGTCACTCTCGAGTGGATCAATTATTGAACTAGAAATACTGGATGATGTCATTCCCGTACTCAAAGTATTATCACCCAAACTGTTCTCAATCAATGTTCTAGAGTGGTAATCAACCAACAAATCATAACAGTTTTTCCGAATCTCATACAATTTAGAATCAGAATCTTCACCATAGATCAATGGAATATAATGGAATATAAAACTCAACCAATTTCATTTTATACCTAGGATCCAAAACAGTAGCAACCCCCATCATGAGATGACATTCATTCCAATATTTTTCATATTTCTCCACCATCTTTCAGCCATAAGTTTTACAATAAACTTTGGACTCTTCAACCACTTATGCAACTCCATTTTGATATCAAAAATCTTTGGAAAATAAAAGTTAGAGGTGGGATATTGTGTTCCAGAGAACATCTCAGTCACTCTATAAAATAACCTCAATTTTCCACACAATTCTTGTGCTTTTTTATCCCACTCTTCATCAATTGGTAGACTATTGTAACTCTTTTCCCACAATTTAAGTCTCACAAAAACATTTCTATACTTAATTGCAGTCTCCAACATCAAATAAGTTAAATTCCAACGAGTTTTACAATCAAGAGACAACATTTTAGAACAATCAACATGCAATTGGTGTGCAGCTTCTCCAAATTTTTCAATTCTAGAAGATGAACCGGTCCAAAAAAATAACACTATCCCGAATTTTTGTAATTTCACCACTAATAACATCAAGACCATCTTTCACAATCAGATTTAAAATATGAGCACAACAACACATATGAAGTACATGTCCCTCTAGAAGTAAACTTCTCATTGAAAGCTTATTTGGTAGAATCCTAAGCATGGCATCATTTATCGAGCAATTATCAACGGTGATTGTTGATAATTTTTTATCAATATTCCAATCCATGAATGACTCGACGAGAATATCAGCCATGTCCTTAGTTGTATGTGGAGCAGGGACATATACAAATCTATATTGAATAAATGAAAACTCAAAAATATAATTGACAAATACATCAAATGAAAGCTTCTAAGAATCCATGAAATTATGAAATTTGACATAACTCAAAATGAAGCTTCTAAGAATCCATGAATCATCAATGAAATGTGCTATAATAGCCATAAAACCTTTCTTAGCATTATCTGATGTCCACATATCGGTTGTGATTGCAATTCTACACTTAAGTTTGTCTAACAATTTATAGCACTTTGCTTTTTGAGCATTGAAAGTCTTCAAAATGTCACTTTTAAGTGTATTTCTTGAAATCATGTTAAAACAAGGTTGAAGAGTAGCAGAATATCTTCGAAATCCAACGTGATCCATAATACTAAGAGGATAATCATGCAAAATAACCATATTAGAAAGTTCACGCTGATAATCCTCTTGGTTGAAAACTTGTGTTGTAAGTTCTTGACCACTAGCTCTCTTGTTCATCAATAATACACTTTGATGGATATCCATTTTTTTAGGTCTCTTCTTGCAAGTTTTTTCATAGTGTTTCTTCAAATGAGTAGTCCCATGGCTTGGTGGAGCTTTGAGACGAGTGGTACAATAGTTGCACTCGGCATATTGAATTTGCTCGTGCATTATTCGTCTAAAATGATTCCACACTTGATGTATGTTTTCTTTTCGAACTACATTGAGAAACATTCTCATCTCCCAAGCTATCATTATTATCACCGCAATCTTCCTCAGAAGTTATGTTCATTACCACATCAATTTCTTCAGGATTATTTAATGGAATATAATTATTTCCTTCTTCAGACTCCATCTATTTTGAAAAAGATAAGTTTATAATAGGAAAGAATAAGATCCTAATATTTTATATTGGATGCATATCTTCAACTTATAATAAGAAGAAATAGAAGCAGGGCTCAAGGGCTTGTAGACAAATACTAACATCCAAGGTATAAAATGTTCCGGGAATATTTTATTAAATAAAATTAGGAGAAAAATAAAAGGGAAATTATGCAAATAAACTAACACAGAAAAAAACCATATTATCATTGGAAATGGATGATATTATTATTTAAATTTAGTCGAAACAATTTGTGGGAAAATCATTGAAAGTTGCCAACTGTACTTCCTGATGATCATTCGTAAAGTCTCTTGGAAGTCAACTTCATCAAATTCTTAAAAATTACATGCATTATTGTAATAACTGAGAATCATATTTAGAAGGGAATTCAAGAAAAAAACTTCAAATAGATCAAGAGATTAGCGCGTAAATTAAAATTCAAGACTACGATTCTTGATTTTTCATACAAACAAATAAGCAATGATTTTAATACTTTTTAAAAGCCCAAAAAGCAAATACATAACACACAGTGGCGAAAATACCAAAAAGAAAAAGAAAAGATTAATCAAGAAATACGTCAATGTAAGCTCCATACCTGTATTTTCTTCAGCCCAAAGATTCCAAAGAAGTGCAGATTAAAACCTGAAAAAATGCACAAATTTATCATTTATATAATTTAAAATGTATATTCGGCGAACATCACAATTCTAAATTGCATAAAAAAATTCTTATGTTGAGGTTCGCCTAATTCAAACCGTTCTGACTTCTGAGAGAGAGAGAGGTATCAGCGGCGAACCTGTGGGCTTGTAGCGGAGGCGAACCTGCGACAGCGGTGAAGAACATGCGGCAGTGGTGGCGATGGCGATGAGCTCTATTTCAATTTTAAACCCTAGACAGTGACTGTGACTTAGGCTTCTGGTTCTCAAATCTCAATTAGTTAATTTCTCATTAAATATTAATAATATATAATTATATATATATATATATATATTTTTAAACGGGGCGGGTCCGGAGCGGGTTCGACTAATACCAGGACCCGCCCCAGACCCGGGGTAGACCCGTTTGACCGGGTCCAAACCCGCCCCGGGACCTGTTTGACCGGGTTTTTATCCACCCCGAATGGGGTGGGTTTGTGGCAGGTTTGGGTTTGAACCCGGCCCATTGCCATCCCTAGGCACGCACAATCTTCCCCTGAAGATAAGGGCTCCATTTGTCGCCAAAGTGAAACCTTCTGTCTTTCCATTATCCATACGCGTCTTCATCTTTGTTAGAAAATTATCTTTTCCCTGAGCTTTAAGTATTCGCTTGCCAAATAAAGCTGCCACTCTAGCCTTGATGTTGTTCGGAGGTGAAACTACCTCCAAATTCAATCTTGACATCTCTTCGATTAGTTGGTTCTGGTTGGTGATCAAGGAAGTCACTATCTCTTTTCCTTTTCTACTAAGAGCATCAGCAACCACGTTCGTCTTTCCGGGGTGATAGAGAATCGTACAATCATAATATTTCACCAACTCCAGCCATATTCTCTGTCTCATGTTGAGCTCTTTCTATTCGAAGAAATACTTCAGGCTCTTATGGTCGGTGTAGATCTCACATTTTTCACCATAGAGATAGTCTCCAAATCTTTAGAACGTGTACAACAACGACCAACTCTAGATCATGTGTTGGATAATTCTGTTCGTGAGTCTTCAGCTGTCGTGATGCGTAGGCTACTACATTCCCTTACTACATCAGAACACACCCTAAACCTTGTTTGGATGCATCGTTAAAAATCACGAATTCTCTCATTACATCTGGAATCGTTAGAACTGGTGCCTCCGTCAACCTATTCTTCAGTTCTTAGAAGCTATGCTCGCATTGCTCAGTCCATTGAAACTTTACATCTTTCCATGTCAAACGAGTCATGGGAGTGGCAATCTTTGAAAATTCTTCTATGAATCTTCAGTAATATCCAACTAAGCCAATGAAACTTCGCACTTCCTTAACATTCGTTGGAGCTTCCTCATTACTGACATCTTTTACTTTGTCAGGATCCACTTCAATCCCTTGAGAGGAAACAGTATGGCCAAAAAAAGCTACTTTGTCCATCTAGAACTCACACTTCTTAAATTTTGCATAAAGCTTCTCATTTCACAAAATCTCTTGTGAAAATTTTGAGATGATGTTCGTGGTGCATCTTATCGCATGAGTAGACTAGAATGTCATCGATGAACACAATGATGAAAAGACAAAATACCATCAAGTAGACTAGAATATCATCGATGAACACAATGATGTCATCGAGGTACGGATGGAAAATGTAATTCATTAGATCCATAAAAACAGTTAGTGTGTTGCTGAGTCCAAATGGCATTACTACAAACTCATAGTGGCCATACCTCGTTCTGAAAGTTGTCTTAGATATATCAGCATCCTTGACTTTCACTTGATGGTATCCAGACCTTAAGTTGATTTTCGAAAACACACTTGCACCTCTCAACTGATCAAATAGATCTTCAATTCGAGGCAAAAGATACTTGTTCTTGATGGTTCATTTATTCAACTCTCGATAGTCAATGCACATCTGAAAGCTTCCATCATTCTTCTTCACAAAGAGCACTGGAGCTTCCCATGGTGACACACTTAGACGTATGAATCCCTTGTCCAAAAGTTCTTGTAATTGAACCTTCAGTTCCTGCAACTCCTTTGTTGTCATCCGATACGGAGCTTTCGACACCGATGCTGATCCTGGTATAAGATCAATTTCAAAAGTAATCTATCGATCTGACAGAGGACTGGGTAAATCTTCTGGAAAAACATCTATGTATTTCCTTATCACAGGCATATTTTCAATAGGATTCGTTTCTTGTTCGAGATTTACCATGTTTACCAACCAAGCTTCACAACCTCCCTTACTAAGCATCTTGGTTTCTTTCATAACCGATACAATCCTCGGGTTGACTCTAACTCGTGTCCCATAAAACATGAACTCCTGTTCTATAGGTATTTGAAAAATAATCTCTCTTGCATGACATTTGATCACTAGGTGATTTTTCTCAAACCAATCCATCCCTAGGATCACATCGAAATCCTTCATCTCCAACGCGTATAGATCGGCTAAAAGGATTCCATTCTCAAAAGCAATTCTTAGATTACGGTAAAGGTGTTTCATTTTTACCATCTTTCCCGATGGAATGCTAACTTCTAGGGTTTCAACGACTACCCTACCGTTCTCATGCTTCAACAGATCACAAAATTTGACAGGGATAAAAGAGTAGGTTGTTCCAGTATCAAACCGGATGAGAGTAAGGATATCACATACTGTTAACATACCTGTCATAGTCTCTAACCCCTCAGTAGCTTCCGTACAAGTGAGAGCAAAATCCCGAGCCTTGCCTGCTCCTGGCCTCAGCCTCAGTGTTGCAGCTGCTGGGTTTTCAAACTTCTAACAGTTAATCGCGATGTGTCCCGGTTCTCTATACGTGAAGCAATTCCGAGTTTTTTGTTGGCATGGTCCCATATGAATTCTTCTACATCTGGTACATGGTTTCCCGGCTTGGGAATGAGGAGAAATGGAGCATTGTTAGCCCTCGGAAATTTATTTTGATTGAAACTCTGGCTCGGACCGGTCTACTTTCTCTTTCCGGGCATCACAACAACCTTCTTGGGTGGTATAACATCCAAGCATAAACAAGAGGAAATCTCTTGAGCTCTCTCAACGATGTTGGCATAGGTCATGGTTCCTTGGCCTGCTAGAATTGAACTAATCTCTGGGCGAAGACCCTTCTCGAAACGTCGAGCCTTCTTGATGTTGGTGTCAACCAGGTGAATCACATATCTATTAAGCTGAATAAATCTTCACTCATATTCTCCCACCGATGCGATTCCTTAATGGAGATGTAAGAACTCCGTTTCTTTTCGGTTACGGTATGATTAATGTATGAAATATTGTTTGATCACCTCCTTAAAAGTCTCCCACGTCACAGCCTCCTTCTGGTCCGACAACAAGGTTCTCTCATACGACTCCCACCAGTGACTGACCTCTTCCATGAGTTGAAAAATCACGTAGGAAATCTTTTGTTCCTTCGTACAGGTCAGGTGCCCAAATAAATGATCAAGTGACCTTAGCGACTCCTTAGCATCAGCCGGTTCACCTTTTCCATTTAAAGTCGGTGGATTGAAGCGCCGAAATTGTTCAAAGATCAGGTTTGCTTTATTCCTCACTAGCGGTGGTGCAACTTGTGTAACCTTAAAGTGTTGAGCCAAATCTCTAAGGATGGACACTAAATCCCCCATCGTTGCATCCATATCTTATTCTAGCGGATTTCCGATCGGCGGCTGGTCCCTACGTGGTCAGCCTCAAGGCATAATTTTGTTATGATGTATATAAAGTTCCGTCGATTAGGAGTCATAACAACACTATAGATAAAGAAAATAAGCATGAAACGCGGGAGAGAAGTAAACTTGTATTCCATAGTATAACAAAAATCAAACGGGTACTATATATATAAGCAAACATGGGCAGCTTATGCATCATACAAAAGGGCTATGTACACTAACTACATATTAAGAGCTACCACATACATATATACATATAAAAGTTCATCATCCGTATATCTACACAAAATATATATATCATCATTTTATCACCTTCCTTAGGGTCCTTCTCATCGGGATCCTCCTTAGGAACCTCCTTCTCGGAATAATCCTCTTCGGCCTCTGAACTGTCGCTAGACGGATCATAAGGTCCTCGCTCTAGAGTAGTCGGAAGGCTATGACGGCCCCATAGGTCCAACAAGTGCCAACAACCCTCCTGAAATTGATAATTGGAGTACCATCCAGTGTTGAATACACTATCTCATCTCTATAGACGAGGTGCGCTCTAACTGCCCACTCGTTAGGCAGTGTCCATATCAAATGTAGGCAAGCCTGAATACTAAAAATGCTACCCCCAGCACCCTCAATCTCCCTCCAACAATGAAAGAGTCTAGCGACATGCTCACCCACAGACACGTCCCCCGTTACTCAACTATCGTAAAAACGATGTCTAAGCCTCATCGCTCTTGTCTCTGGCTGTTAGACCCTTTTCCTAGCAGTAAGTCTAACCCTAGCCATTTGTCATGTACAAGTTTATGTAAGTTTCATAGTGAAACCACCTCTTTAACATCCCCTCAAACTTAAAAGTTTAAACTAGATAAACGAGAAAACATGATACAGATAAACATTCTTTTTATTAAGTTCTGTGATTAAGGAGAGAAACATATTGAGAGTGGTGCTTATTCGTTTATTTTTTAAAAGATTTTCACGTTAAAACACGTTTAAAAGAAAAACTGGCTTGAGCAGGGTCCAAAAAGTGTAGAACATTGCTTTGATATCAAAACTGTCACGCCCCATTTCTAAAACATATTTTTATTAGAGTTGCATAATAGGCATGCAGAGAAAGAGAACAAGAGCATACGTTTTACATAAACAAAATATGATAGAAGACGATAGAAAGATTTATATATACAATATATTAGCATTAACCGAAATAAAAAGTAAACCTTGAACAACAGAATAAAATCTCATACAAGATCCATCAGATGAAAAATACGATATAACTTTACAAACGAGAAACATTAAAACATCGTTTCAACATCAAGTTTTGAAAAGCAAAAAGAGAAAAACTTGATATGGCACAACCCTCTCTACACATCTTGGTTCTCGTTATTTCCTGTAATATGAATACACATGAGGGTGAGTGCGTTGAATACACTCGTGAGGATAATTTTCATGTTTTAACATTTATTAAACAATTAAACAAATTAAATATATATAAGTTCGGCAATTAGACACAGCACATAGAATGCATAGCACATAGTTGCAAATAGGTGTGAGAATAACCCGTCTTACCGTACATAATGGTTTTGTATACCATTGGTGCTTTTTACAGACCATCAATCCCTCCGTAGAATTTTTTACGGACCATTAGTCCCTCTGTAGCATGAATGTAGACCTTAGTTCTTTCACAATATAATAGTATGAACACAGTATTCACAGTATATAATCACGGCACATACGGTTCAACAATTCATATATCAAATACGAAAAATATAAACATATAGAGATTAGAAGTTATCCCCACCTTGTTCGGTGGTAAACCTCGAGTAAATCAAAGTATCAAGTTCTAAAGTGTTTGTTCCGATTGAGAGCCTACATATGTAACGAGGTTTCTTAGTTTCATATTACATTAATTACATATACTTTAATTATATAAACTCTCAAAGAAGAAGAAACAATAGGGTATACGAACAAAACGAAAGCTTTAGAGATCAAGAATGAAGAAACGAGTGTGGAAGGTTAAACATGTGATTATAGGGTGAAAGAAAAATGATTAGAGCTTGAACGAAGGAAAAACGGGATTAAACGGAGGAAAAATGAGATTAAATGAAAGAAAAACGAGCTTAAACGGAGTGTTTAAAGATGCAGGGGCATTTTCATAAAATTTGGAAAAGAGTTGACTTTGACCAGGGGTATAATTGTATAATCAGAGAATTTTTGGGGTCTTTTTGATATATTCAAAACTTTGGGGGTCTAAACACAATTTTCGAAAGTTTTGGGGGTCAAAGTCTAAAGCTTGAAAACCTTTGGGGGTTAAAACATAGTTTTTGAAAGTTTGAGGGCTAAAACGATATTTTCAAAAGATGAAGGGCTAGATTGTAAAAATTCTAAGAATTTAGGGTTTGCCACTCACATACTCGACGCACGGCCGGTGACCTCCCGTCGTCGGTGAATCCACACACATGCATACACACGGCGGCGCTGCACAGCGCCGCCTTCACACCCACCTAGCGCGCACACGGCGTGTCCTAACTCTATCGCACGACGCACACGTAGCGCGCCCAAACCCAACCACGGCGCGCACAACGTGCACCACCAACACACCACGACAACGCACCTCGCGCCGGGCACACGCACAACCTGCGAGCACATGCAGCGCCGCCCCCAATACACACACACACAAGCACGTACACACGCGCACACACCCACATAGCATGCGTGGCTACACAACACGGTGCCACTGCTCACGGCGGTGCCTCCAACACATACACGGACACCGACCGACGATAGATGGGAGAGGTAGAGAGATTTCCAGCGAGGGAGAGAGAGAGAGAGAAGAAGAAGAGATGAGAGAGAAAAATTAGGGTTTGGCCGTGGTTTGACCGGTCGTTTCCTTGCGAAGAAGACGTCGAAACGTAAAACCGAGCTCGGATCTAGAACGGGCTCAGCGAAAGCTATTAGAGGTGAGAAGATCGGCCGAAACGGAGGGGAAGCGGCGGCTGTCGGCCGGAAAACAGGGAAGAGGAGAGAGAAAAATCTACCTTTCACTTTTTGATTCGAATTATAACTTTTACAACTTGTTTCCTACTATATATATATATTTTTTGATTTTTCATATTCTTCGTGATTTGGGCTACGAACCCTTAACGAGCCGTCCTTTAACGTTTTAACTTTTTGTTTTCGACTACGATACCTTTAAATAAAATATAACCTATGTTATTCGATTAAAATATACACCCGATAAAATAATCATGCATTATTTCGTTTTTCTGAAACGTAGGTAATTAAATCAAATAATTAAGAGTTTAATTATTTAATTAGCCAATTATACATCGTTTTGTGCTGGGGCGTTGCAATATCACTTGTAAGTAGTTGGAAAAATCCGAAATTTTCAGGGAAGTGTGAGGATACAGAATTCTAGGGATTTAATAAATTTCGGAGGGAAATAATAACTAAAGTTGGACATTTTTTGAGTTAGATAAGCTAGATAACTGATAAACTGATAAATTTCAGCGGAACTAGTTTGAAATAATATTATCATTTTCAACATCACTAAAAGGAATGTTAACCCAAATACTCTTAGTAAATAATATCGATAGATATCTTAAGAAAATAAATTCCCTCTACAGTCCTACTCATTGCATAGTATAACCTGGCCACCTACTATCAATTCAAAACACTACCTATGTAGCATTATAAATATCAACACGATAGGTCTGCCTATTTCTCCATTATGAACGTAATTTAATATTTCAATTATTGATATGTCATATATTTATTGTAATTATAATTTTATAATTAATTTATTGGTTAATTTGAGTAGACGACTAAAATTGTATAACAGTGGAAATTATGTTGAGTTGGATCAAAAATTGACACACTTGGATTTTCCGCCTATGAATCAGCAAAACTTAACTGAAAATTAAACGAAGGATATGTATGCTAATTGTTATGAAAGGTTACGAGTCATTTAGAAATTTTTGAGAGGCTGTGGTGAATTGTTAAAAAAAAAAAATTGTATTTATTTAGAAACTAAGCATTTTTTCAAAATAAATTTTTGAATAAAATTGTCTTATGGATTCCACACCATAAGATGGGTTGGTTTCGCCTGATCAACTCGAGTCAACATCCCGATCAATACAGTCAAAGTTAAGTACTTTTATATATTTTAAGTAATATTTTTGTATCATATATTCCAAAGACAAATATTAAAAATAATCATCAGCTAAAGAGTGGTTGATTGGTGAGTAGAATAAAATTTAATATTAGACATTGAATAGAAGATGAAACAATACAGATAGACGGAAAAATTGCAAATTCAGGATACTATCTTAAGACCATTCACTAATGAAAGACACTAATTTAGCGCATTCCAACATTGGGACACTAACCTTTCAATTTGGACAATTGTAGGACAAAAAATCCAAAATCCCGAATTTCGAGAATCACATGAGATTTGGGCTTTTTGATGAAGTGATTTGGCTAAAACTCATGTGATTTCGGGCCTTTTTTTTATCCTAAAATTGCACAAATTAAAATGTTAATATCCAAGTGTCGGACTTGAAAAGTTAATGTCCTTTATTGATAAATGATCTTAAAATAGTGTTCTAAATTTACAATTTTCCCTACATACACCATAAACTCGTGCAATGTCAATATATATTGATGCATGGCTGTGTATATTGATAAAAGAAGATAAAATAGTAATCTTATTAACCATGTACCTCACCGCTGCCTTCATCGGTGCCATTGACATCTTCTTTCTTTTCTTCTACTACTCAGTGCTGTCTGCTAAGCCAAAAGCTGGTGCAGATAAAGCACCGCCACAGGTAGGCGGCGTGCGGCCATTCACCGGCCATCTCCACCTCATGAGTAGTGGACTTGCTCACAAAAATTTAGGTTGTGCAACCGATAAGAACGGCGTGATTATCACAATCAGGATCGGCGCACAGCGGGTCGTGGTGGTGAGCGACTGTGAGCTGACCAAAAAAGTGTTCACCACCTGCGACACCGCTAGTGACGGACCCATGATTTCAATCCAAGGGACCGAGTCGACTAATTAAAAAAATACAATAATTTTAAATTAAGAATATAAATTTATCAAAATTTGATAGAGTTAATATATTATTTTATAAAATTATAATAACATCCAAATTAGTAACTTAATTACAACCATGACAACATTAACGTAAATTTTTTTTAATTAAACTAACACATTACAACATTTTTCTTATATTTTTTGTATTTGAAAATTGGTGCATGATATTTTTATTGCTAACACAGTATATATTGGAATTAGATGAAAAATGAATTAAGAGAGGGGGAGGGAGAGGGAAAGAGAGGTAAATAATGTAAAAAAGATCCTTAAAATTAGATTTGTGCAGACTCTGTGAAAGAAAAAAAGAGATGAAGAAGAAGAACACATATCTACATTTTCTAATTTATTCATCATATTGAAATGCTCACAGAATATCAATCGAAAAATCTTATCAAACTCAAAGAAATTATCTTAAATCAATGAATTTTTTGATAAAGTAAAATGGAAACTCTCAATACTCAATAGTATAATGTTGGCAATAAAGGGAATAAATAAATTGATGAAATCTAATGATAAAAAACAAAACAAATTTAAGTTAAATTAAACAAAATAATAAGATAAATTTTGTGCTTGAATTAATTATAAAGGAGGATTGAGCAAGAAAATACTTAAGTAATGATAAAAATATCCACAGACAAATACATATTAATAAAAGTGAAGAATAAATAAGTGAATGGATGAGAATCTTAAATTAAATCATGAAAATTAATATTTTTTTTTTTTTTAATTAAAACATGAAATTACTAAAATAACCCTATATTTTTTGGAAATTTTCAAGGGCCACTGGACACTGCCGTGTCCACGAATGAGGGTCGGACAACACTTGACCTACAACTTCGCCATGTTCGGCTTCTCCCCCTACGGACCATACTGGCATGAAATCCGGAAGCTCGTTACTCTCGAGATGCTATCCAACCACAGAGTTGAGATGCAGAGAAAAGTGCGTGTGTCTAAAACTGTGCAGTTTATTAAGGATGTTTATGAGCTGTGGGAGAAGAAGAAGAAGAAGGATGCATCCGGCAGTGCATTGGTGGACCTGAAGAAGTGCTTTGGAGACTTGAGTTTGAATGTGTTCCTGAGGCTGGTGGTGGGCAAGAGATTTAACGGTGGAGACGAGGCAGTTGCAGAGGTTGATGGGGAATGAAAATGAAGAAGAAAATGAAGGAAACTGCAAAGGAGATGGACAGAGTTTTTTGTGGGTGGTTGACGGAGCACAGTGAAAAGGAATATTCCGGCGACCATAAGCCGCGCGATTTCATGGATGTGTTGTCGGTTGTAAAGTTTGAAGGACAACATGATCGTGATACCATCATCAAAGCAACCTGCCGGTATGTATGTTTTAATTAGGGTTAATTTCTGTTATACCCCACTAATATGACCCGACCAGGAAGGCAGAAGACTCGACCAGGGTCCGACTAGAGATATCCGAGGGGCACGCCAGATTTAGTTTATTTCACGAAAGAGTCCACAAAAAGGAAACAAATCCTACACCAAATCATATCCGATTTAGATAGGATTAAATCTAATTTTATCTTATTTAGACCCTAAATCCTAGGGATTTATTTCTTATTGTTCAAGTTATGCATCTTAGTTTTAGCCTATAAATAGGGCCTCAATTATCATTCAAGAGGAGATCAAATTCTAGAGAAATATCAAATTCTAGAGAAATATCGAATTCTAGATTCGAAATCACTGTAATTAGAGAATTTTATTTTCTCTCTTCTTTATATAGAACGAGCCGAAAAAATTTGCCCGGGTAGGCACCGGGCACAGTCTTTCTTTTACTTTATTTGATTTTCTAAATTCTATCAATTCTTTTACTTTATTTGATTTTCTAAATTCTATCAATTTGCCCGGGTAGGCACCGGGCACAGTCTTTCTTTTACTTTATTTGATTTTCTAAATTCTATTCGATCCGATTCATTAAAACCGGATCGATTTCTTTGGTGTTTGACTAGGATTTCAATTTTGGTTTTGTATATAAGACTCTTACAATTTTTAGTTTTATAAATAAAATAATTTATGTTTTGTTAATTTAAGTTTTTAATTTTATTTTATATTTCTAGTATAAATATAATGTCTTTTAATGTATTAATCTATGTTTTTATTTTTAAAATTTTATCAATAAATTGTTAGTTTAAGTTTTAATTTTAATTGGTATTTCTATCATTGTATAATTTCATTTTTCTATATTCATCAATGTATGTTTTCTATTTATAAATTTTTTGTGCTGAAATAACTAATGATTTGTTAATTTAAGTTTCTGTCTTAATTTAATTTACATTTTTAATATCATCGTATAATATCATCAAGTCTGGATATTTGAAAAGAAAAAATAAAATAAAGGATAAAGAAATTAGTTGAAATCAAATTACATTTGAAGTAATTATTTTAAACTTCATTACTTATTTTTATGACAATATTAATATCTAGAATATTATAACAACTTCAATTTTTATTTTTTTAGATTGACTTTGTACAATTGGTATTAGGGGCCTATTTTATAAATTCTATTCAGACCACAATATTTACAGGTCCGACCCTAATTTACATGTATTTAAACTTTTTATGTGTCAAAACAAGTATAAAAAAACATAATTTTAAAATTGAAAATGGCTGTAAAGCATTTTTCCCTTAATATTATATATTGAGACGAAATCCAAATACATGGCCTCAGAAAATGATACAATAACATGTATGAATTATTTAATTGGCCATTGAAAATTATTAATCAACAACAAAATATTTAAAAGCAGTACAATTATATATATATCAATTTAATTAAAAATTTAAAAACATTTTTTCATCCGAATAATACGTGATTGACACATTTTTTGTATATATTTTGAAGAGTCCCACTTTTCCATATAGCTTTAAATTTGATGCATGTTACACTATCAGAAAAATCTTAACCATTGATTTGATCAGTAACGTGCATGACTAGAATTGTCCGATATGATTAAAAAGCATCAAATTAATTTAAAGCTCACGACACAAAGTAGATCATTTCAAAAAGTTTTATACAAAAAAAGTCGAATCACATATAATTAACTCGCAGAGAAAAATGTATTTTACCCTTGAATTAATTATGAGATGAGGACTGAAGCATGAGGTTGTTCATTTTGTTTTGAAGCATTTCAAGACTGTGGTGTTCCATGTTCACCCAAGCTTCTATGTTCTGTCCACATTTACTATCCACCAAACCTATGAGATTCTTCAATGGAATAGCAGTTAAGCATAACCAAAATGGCTTACCAAAACCGTAGTCCACTTCGTAAAGAGGAAACCTACACCAGCTGGTGATGATACACATCTCCACTTTTCCATTGACAAATCGAGAATGCAGGTTGAAAAAATCATTCAAATAATTATCTCCACTTTGTGCTTTTGTAATGTACTCATCATCGATCTTTCTTATCGAGCTCCTCAGTTTGCTCACCAAATCTTCAAGCTCTTCAGCGCCCTCGTGTTGAGCATCAGATATCGTAAAAGAATTCATGATGCAGTTGCCGAAAACATTTTCAAGAAGATGAGTTGGAAGCTTTTTTTTTCTCAAGTTCACTGCATGTATTATAGCAAAGAGTTTCATGATTTTGGGGTCCTTTGATTTCGCCACTTCTATGATATGTCTCCATATGAAAGCGGAGACGACCTCCACTCGACTAGGATCCTTCACTCTGGATGATAAGATAGCATCTCCTTTAAGATGTGCTATTACTTCCTTATGGAAAACAAATCTTTTTGTTGTGAACATTTCATTAGAATTAGTAAGCAAAGCACGAGTTGCAGTACTCGAATCAGGTATTTCCCTTCTCGGAAAATATTTGGCTAAGTCAAAAGTGACCAATTGAGAAATTTGACTATTCTCATCTCTATTTGTATCTGCCCATGCATTGATAAATGTCGCCATAGACTTCATATCAGCAATTAAATGTGAAAAGCAAACACAAAGAGCAATTCCTCCACAACCAAAGAAAGTGATTTGCACGAGGACCAAGGGTGTTTCAATGTGGTAACTTGCACTTCTTGAATCTATTGGAACGAATTGCTTCAACTCTTCCATGCTAGAGTTTTTTATGGCATCCGTGAGGGCAATATGAATTCGAGCATCTATGAACTCAATTCCAGCATCGTTGCAATCAACAACACAGATATCGTCGGATCCATACTGTCCAGCTAGTGGATAAAATGAAGTTAAGGTATGGGATAAAGAGTGTTTCAAATGTTGAGAGATTTGTTCATGGTTAGAGGTAATCAATCCTTTGGATTCATCAGCTTGGTAGAAGAAGATGATGGGAAGATATATGGGTGGTGCTAATTGATCTAAATATGAAGGATTCAATTTTTTGGTGTGTTTGTGAAGTTGTGATGCGGGCTTCACAATCTCTCTAGAGATTACCTGCACATAACCTTCCATCTTTACTTGATAATTTCACATGTTACTCTTAATTTTATCTTGCTATTTATAACATTATCGTGACATGCATGTTCAAATTATGGCTTCCAATATTAAATGCTACAAGCTATAATATTTATTTTCATAAATAAAAGTGTAGATACCAACTACCCTATGGATTTGGAAAAAGAGAGAAACCACATCTCAAGAGTTTTGTGTTTATGAACTATTATGCTCTTAATTGTTTTAGGATCCTCAATACCTTTTTTTTTTTCTTTTTTTTGGATTTTATCGATCAAAGCTACAAAAGATAAGTCAACTATCAATATGAGGTATGATAGATAAATCTTATCTATTTAGGGCTTGAATGATTGAAAACTATTAAATTCAGATTTCAAAATGAAACGTTGTTATCATTTCTCTGTTAGACGATATGCCATTCTCTTCATGTAGTGGATGTGGCTACCAAATCTCTATCAAAGATAAAATTCTTTTTTTTTTATTGGAAAAATAAAATAACCACGTTTTATCCAACATAACATTATTGGTGAAATGGATGGGAAATTGTAAATTTAGTACACTCTCTTTAGGTCATTAACCACTTAAGGACATTAGCTTTCCGAACCCCATCATTGGAACACTAATTTTTCAATTTGGGCGATTTTAGAACAAAAAAATCCGAAATTACAAATTTCGGGTCCAATCACTTAAAATTTGATTTTTTTGCTGATATTGATTTGACACAAAATTCTTGTGATTCAGCTGTGAAAAGGTTCCAAAACAGTTATAAGTTTTTCTAATTTCGTCCCATAAGTTTAAATTGCTGGATTGTGGCATCAAAATCCCTGGGAATAAGAACAGTATTTGGAATCACGCATGTGCTCAAGAAAAGATCAAATTTGGGGGTTTGCAACAAATTAAATTCTTATTGTTATTATTATTTATCATCATTTATCATCATCATCATTTTAATTTTTTTTTACTTATTTTTTCTTAATAAATATTTGTTTTTAATAAATATTATTATAAATAATATTTATAATTTTGAAAGAAAATTAAAAAAAATAGACTTAAGAAAAAAGGAAAGAGATGTTTAACAAATCCGATTAATTCTAATATTGTATTCATTTAAATGATTTTTATAAAAACAATTGTGTATGTATATGTGTGTGTATATATAAGCTCTATAATATGTCAAACTATAGGGTAGTAACCCCTTCCTAACCATCTTTACTTATAAAAATTCTTTTTTGTCAAGTTATTAAATTTCGTTCTTTTTTAGCCAAGAGAAATGATTTTTGCCAACTATGTCCTTCTAACATTTGTGGTGTAATATGATGATACGGTTACATTAATGATGGTACGAAGATGTATTATGATGGTACGATCTAGATTAATAATGGTGTGAAACTGTATATGATGTGATGCGAACTACATTAGTTACGGTACGGGTGTGTACTATGATGGTACGAGTTCGTAATAAGATGGTACGGACTAGTACGAGGTGAAATATGATGGTATAGGATGGTACGGAGTTAATTTCATTATAGGTATAATAGACCAAAAAATATTGTTTTTTTCTTGACTGAAAAAGAATAATTTAAAACATTTGGTTAAATAAGAATGTTTTTTCTAGTGGGTTAGTTATAATTTCATAGTGACTTCTATTGATTCAATTTTGAATCAAGCCTACTTGTGTTTCTTTTATTTCTTGGATTTAAAATCATTTAATAGCAGACAGTTTTCATAGAATATTGCATTTTTTTATAGTTTCCTTTTCAAGATTTTTTCCTTTCTGAAATAAACACAAAGACTACAATTAATGTGGGCTAGCCAAGTTCCCTACTGAGGGCATGAAATAATTTAAGATACATGAGGATGTGGTGTGTAAATGCCATTAAATATGACTCCCTAGCAGGAATATTTTCTATTAAATTAAAGTTGAAATATATATATTTAAAAAGAAAATTCCCTGCTAGGGAATGACGAGTGTGCTTCTGGAGTACACCCCAACCTTAAATATATACTTTATGAGTAAATAATTTATTTCTTATAAATATATAATTAATATGTTTTATTAAAATATATATTTCAATCATATAAATAAAAGTTAATTTATTATTCATTTCACCCAGTAACATAAGAAGACTGACATTTTCAAACAGAAACTTTTCGGATTAGCAATTTAGGATAATTTTTAAAATTCGAAAATTTTGCCCAAGTTCAGTTCGATTGATGCAATTGGGCTCAATAAAAGTGGTTTTAATGTATTTTTATTTGTTTTAAAGTCAATAAAAGTGTATTAAATTTATATTTGATGGCCACATGTACAGTTATCAACTAATCGGGCCCAAAAGCCCAAAATTGAGCCTAATTAGGCCATTTAGATTGAAATTGGATAAAATTTTCGAATTTTAAAAACTTATTATTCTAAATTGTCAGCCTGAAAAATTACTGCTTGAAAATACTAGACCTCCAAAATTATTGGGCAAAATGGGTAATAAACTCTACAAATAATACCTTAAGAGTTAGCAATTAATATCTTATGAATATACAACTAATATCCTTCACTAAAACATATACAACTAATATCTTTCACTAATATATTTCATTAAAACATATATTTCAGTTATACAAGTAATATTTTATGAGTAAGCAATTAATATATTATAAATATACAACTAATATCTTTCAATGAAGAAGTAAAATGTAAACATACATTCCAGTTATACAAGTATTACTTTATGAGTATGCAACTAATTTCTTTTGAGTATACAACTAATACATTTGAGGTACAGTATACCCTTGGGGTATATAAGTTTTTGCCATATATTTATTGTTATTATTATTTATCATCATAATATTTATTTGTTTGTACTTCTTTCTTTTAACTTAAATTTTTTATATTGTTTCAGATTTAATGTTTAATATATATTTAAATAATTTTTTAGGCATTATTTGTTGCTTTTAAATTTAATTTTTGGTTTAATCATGTGACCTTAAATAATAATAATTATTATAATAATTATTATTATATTATTGTTGTTGTTGTTGTTTTTACTATTATTAAATATTAACTTTGTACATTTCATTGTTTGTTTTTCAATTATTAAAAATAACTTCAAAGTTCTTAAACATTTTCGTCAATTTTCATTTTATATTTTAGATTTATATATTTTTCAAAATTAAACTAAGGTCTTAAAATTATTTTCCTTATTTAGTTTCTTTTATTTATAATATTACTTTTTGGATTTTGAAAATTATATTCTGTAACTTAAATGATTTATTTCATATTTTCATATGCTACTCTTAATTTTATCTTGCCATTTATAACAATATTGTGACATGCATACTCAAATTATGGCTAGTGGATTGTATACCTATATATTCCCTAATGCTCCATTAAATGCTATAAACTATATAAAATTATTATGTTCATAAAAAAAATTATAGATACCAACTGCCCTATGTACTTGGAAAAAAGAAAAAACCCATATCTCATTTAAGTAGTGTTTCTATGCACCATGTAATTGGGTGCGCATGGGTTGGATCCGATCCGGACCTGCACTCAAATCTTTTTTTTTTTTTTTATCAATTTATACGGTAACATTTATGTTATATTAGTATAATCTTTATGTTATAATAGTATAACTTTTATGTAGAAATATCATAAACTTTAAGTGATAGTACTTAAACTTTCTTCAGTATAAACATTCATATAGTATAGTTGTACCTTTATATTATAATAATTTAACATTTATGTTATATTAGTATAACATTTATATATAAATATAATAACATTTATGTTTTAAAATACTATATAAAGGTTATATTATTATAACATAGAAATTAAATTATTATAACATAAAACTTATAATATTATAGCATAAAGGTTTAAAAGGTATTATAAGTCTGTAATATAATGTAAAAATTAAACTATCATAACATAAAAGTTACGTGAACATAATAGAAAGGTTAAGCGCATGTAATAAGAGCGTGGGTGCGGATATGGAAGCACGTGGGAGCGCATGTGGACACAGCGCGCACGTCTGAAGTATGAAAATTACTTTTTGAGTCATATAACTCGGATTGTATGGGTCATGATCCATGCACCTGATGCATATAAATATTTGTGAATTTTATTTATTTATTGTTGAAATGTTCCCAAAAACTTAGTCTTTTCAATTTCATTGCATAAGTTTAAAATTACTCGATTGTGGCATCAGTCACTAGAAATAGGAAAATTAGTTGGAATCATAAATGTGCTCAGGAAAATATCAAATTTGGGGGTTTACAACCAATTAAATGGGTGGTGCCTCAAACTGACATGAAAATGAATTCTTTTTAGGTTAATTTTTTTTTTTAATTCATATTATATCATATAACGGAGGAAAGATCACCTCAAAACTCCACGACTACCCCCACTTCAATCAGATTCTTGGCATTTTTTTAAATAACACCATTACTTGACCTTTTTTTGTATGCCCAACTTTTATGTTAATTAAAACAAAAACTCCCTCTCTTTATTTCATTGTGAAAAATCTTACCCACAATTGCTAAATGCAAACACAATTATTTATATACACCAGTTGCACATATTCTATTTCTATGCAATTGGGTCGACCTCATCCGGAAGTATTTTTCACGCATCTCACACGCACCCACACGCGTGCTCACATGCCCAAATCCTAGCCCAGCGCGCCTAACCTTTTAGTTATATTCGCCTAACTTTTTAATTATGTTCGCATAACCTTTATGTTTCTGGTAGTTTAACCTTTTACAGACCTATAATAATACATTTTAAACCTTTATGTTATAATAATATAACATTTATATTATTCTTTAAGTAATAAATGTTATGATATTTGTACATAAAGGTTATACTAATATAACATAAATGTTAAATTATTATAATATAAATGTTCAGCTATACTGCATGAATTTTTATACTAAAAAAACTCTAAATTATTCACTAAATAGTTATGATATTTGTACATAAAAGTTATACTCATATAACATAAAGGGGAAAATGGTAAAAATACTTCATATATTACCCCTAATTATGACTTTAACCTTTAATTTTTTGGGCTTTTGAAAATACCCAGTATATTATCCCTAATTAAAGAAACAAATAAAATTAAAAATATTAATTAATAGATAAAATCAAAAAAAAATTATTTAAAAATTAGAAAAATATTTTATAATATCTAAATAAACAAAAAAAATCTAGAAAAAATGTTAAAATAAAGTAATAATAATCGTTATTACTATTATATAATGAAAATTATTTTTCAAAATATAAATTTAACAAATAAAATTTATAATACTTATAGAGTAAATATAATATATTAAAAATATTTATTTAGAAAATCATATTATTTTAAATTACTAAAACCTGTTTAATAATAATATTATAAAAAATTATTTTCAAAAAATTCAAAAAAAAATTTAATAGTAATTTTAAAATATTTATAAACCAACAAAATAAATCTAGCAAATAGATTTTGAAATAGATTTTTTGTTGGAAAATTATCTTAAAATATCTAAAAAAACAAATAAAACCAATGAAATGCTTAAAAGTAAAAAATAATTTAATAAAATTGATAAAATGCTTAAAAATAAAAATAAAGTATTACTAAACAATATTATATATATAATAAAATCAGAATTTTTTATTTTAAAAAGCAATAAAAAATTAATTTTTTTTGTCCTTATTTGTTGATTTTTAAATATTTAATATGATATCTGTTTTTGTAAATAAAAATTTCTAATTAATTTTATTTTTATATTTAGTTAAATAATGCATTAAAATTCAAAATAAAATTAAAATATAGTTTTTAGAACTTCTATTATTATTATTATTATTATTATTATTATTATTATTATTATAATTATTATTATTATGTAGTTAATATTTTTTTACATTTTCTTTTATATTTAGATATTTTAATTTCTTTTTTTTCTGAATTAAAAAATAATAAATTCTTATATTTTCGAAAATATCATGTATGTTTGTTTGTTTTTGTCAAAAATACCCCTATCTAGAATCACATGGATATAAGATTAAAAAAATTCAAAAATAAATTCCACATGTGTAATTATCGACCACATCAAATTGTGACCGGCTGAATACCTTTTAGTACCGATAAATGAGTATTTTCGACAACATACACTAATATATGGGGTAGTTTTAAAAAACTCAAAAAACTAAAGGGTAATGTCATAATTAGGGGTAATATACGAGGTATTTTCACAAAATTTTCTAACATAAAGGTAATACTCGTAAAGCTAAAAGGTTCAGCTATACTACATTTATAATGAAAAAAGTCTAAATTATTCATTTAAAGGTTATGACATCTGTACATAAATGTTATACTAATATAACATAAAAGTTATACTCATATAACTGTTTTAGCTATACTATATGAATTTTTGTAATGAAAAAAGTCTAAGTTATTCATTTAAAGATTATGATATTTGTTTAAATGTTGTACTAATATAACATAAAAGTTATATTTGTATAACTAAAATGGTATAACATAAATTAAAAAAAATTAATTTGGGCGCAGATTCAGGTCGGATCCGATCCGACCCGCACGCACCCAGGTGCACAAATCTAGATCTGTGCACCTAATTCATAAGAACAAATAATTAACTATTAATTATTAAATATTAATTAACTATTAATTAACTAATTTATAACTCAAGTGCAAATTATTTGTATCAACACATACTAACTTTTATTAATATTACAATATTATCCTACTTGATCCGGATCAATTCGATCCTCATAGATTTATTGAATTTGTATTTCCAAAGTAATCTTTAATAGCATCATCATCTACTACCGCTACTAATAGTATTGCTGCTGCTACTACAATATAGGTTAATTTTTTTAGGCAAGTCATAACTCGAATGAAATATTTTAAGATGCATGAGAGAATGTGGGGTGTAAATATCATTCATTATATATGACTCCATTAAAGGAATGTTAACCCAAATACTCTTATTAAATAATATCTCTAGATATCTTAAGTAAATAAATTCCCTATGCATTCCTCATTGCATAGTATAATCTGGCCACCGACTACCAATTCAAAACACTACCCATGCATAGAAGGGTTCATACGGTTTGAAAAATTATGGAGGGACAAATCGAAATCGAATTGTGGGATATCCGATTTCGATTTCGGTTTCGGTTGTATACCGCCGGTTTAGCAGTTTTGTTTTTTATTTATTCTTTTTTAATTTAAAAAAATTAAATTAAATTTACATATAAATATTATAATTATTCATATATTACAAGATTTAACAATTTTGTTTGAGTTAATAATTTCATATAAATAAAATATTAAACTTACAAGTTACAACAACACAACATTACAACTTACAAGTTACAACTTCAAAAAATAGATATTACAATTTAAATACAACGAAATACTAACCATATATCTAAAAAAATTACAACTTATAATAAAAATTAAACATAATAATCAATACAACTTAAAATGAAAGAGTAAAATAACATAAATGCATAATATTATCTATATATAATTTAAATTTAAAAAAAATAGATAAATCGGCAGTTTAACCGCAAACAACCGATTTGGAACAGCTGGTTTCACGGCTTGAGATTACTCCGAACTAAAATCGAACCATTTAATCACATGTCGGTTCAAATAGAAACCGGATAAACCGTTTGAATTATTGATCCGATTCAGTTCCAGTTCAATTTCGATTTTTTTATATGTTTGAACATGTCTACCTATGTAGCAGTATAAATATCAAAACGATAGCTCTGTCTACTTCTCAATTATTGACATATTTTAAATATCTCAATTGTTGATATGTTATATATTTATTGCAATTATTATGTTATAATTAATTTATTGGCGAATTGGAGTAGACGACTAAAATTGTATAGGGTTGATCTCATGTGCAACTGGTGCACAGTGCAATTGGGTTAACTTAGATCCACATGCTTATTTTTTGTTTCTGTTTTTGCTTTTTTTTTTGTTTATTAATGTGTTGACCTATGTCACGCCCCAAAATCTTTTTGTAAAATATCAGAGTTTTCACACGGGCGTGAAGAAAGAAATAGGTAGAGGACAAATTCTTTTTTTTTTATTTTACACAGAAAGAAGTAGCAGGAGATGACAGAAGAAAGAGGTGAGGAATGATGTGAATCATTCACATATCACCAATCGGCCTCTGCCGATAGCAATCGATCTCAATACCGATATTTACATATATCATTCACACAGCAATCGGCCTCTGTCGAAAGCAATCGGTCTCAGTACCGATATTTACAATATGCACAACGGAATATCATCAAGATCTCACATCCCAAATCAGTACAAGATTGTACTTTACAAAACGTGTTTTACTATAACATTGCTTAACTGACAAAAAACATCGAGTTATAACTAATAAATCTAGATAAGACACCACCATCTCTCTCTGACTCTAGGGTTTGTCATGCACGCTAGTACCTGTAACGTGAGTTACAGAATAGGGGGTGAGTGTGTTGAATACACTCGTGGGGACAAAATCCGCATCTTATGACACACGACAGACAACCGACAGAAAATAAAAACATGTACCAGCACGTTGCCACAGCATGTAAAATGCACAGTAGATATTAGAAAATGGTGAGAAGTAGGTGCAGGATTTTCCCGTCTTACCCTATAAAACGGTCTCAATACTGTTGGTGCATTTCAATAGGACCACCAAACCTCAATAGAGTAGTAGAAGAGAAGCGGGGACGAATGCATGATCAGAGTCGGACCGCAGCCCTCTTATAGTATAAAGGATGTCACAACAACTAAATTTCACAGCACATAGTATTCCATAGTTCATGCTTTTACTAGGAAAGCAGTAAACAAATAAAGATTCAGAAGTTACCCCCACCATATTCGGTGGTTACCACGTGAGTCACTAGTATCAAAAACTTGGTATCTTGATTCCCAATCCAACTGATACCAACCCAATGGATAGCCTACACAATTTTACAATATTTCTTAGATCATTAATACGCTTAAAACTTATATTTAAAATGTATAAAGACAGCCGCAAAGAAGAGTCGTTCGATAGAGACGAGACGGATCGATAACTCGAGAAGTTAAGATTGAAGAAACAAGAGGGAAAGATCATTTTATAAGGCTAAGATTAAAGAGGGTGTGATTTGGGTTGCAACGGAAAAAAGAATGAGCTCGATCGGAGTTGAAACGAGCTCGAACGGAGCATTTTAAGATTGAGGGGTATTTTGGTAATTTTGGTCAAGGGTTGACTTTGACCGGGATTCCCGACTCCCGACAACTTGATAAAAACATCCGAAACGGAACGACGGGTGAAAACGCTCGACGGTGCGCATCCGGCGCGCACACCAGCGCGTCTCGCCGCGCATGCCCGCGCGCGTTCCTCGGCAGCTGGCGCCCAACGACCATGTGCCCGTGCGCCCACGCTCGCCCGTGCGCCTACGCCCGCCCGTGCGCGTCCGCCTACGCCCGCCCGCGTGCGTCCACCTCGGCAGCCAGCATACCCGACACTCGGCCAGGCTCGGCAGCTGCCGAGTTTCCTCGGTAGCCCTGGCGCCCAGCCCCACCAGTGCACACCCAGCCGCCCAGGCAGCTACCAGCAGCCACCTGCTGGTGCGGCGACTCCGGCAGCGGTTTCCCGCGACGGCGGCAGCGGTTCGTCAGAAAATTTTAAAGAAAGAGAAAAGAGAAAGAAACTTGTTTTCGTCACTTTCGTTTCGTTTGGAAAAACGTTAAGTTTTGAATTGAATGAGTGTAACACCCCGTTTTCAAAAAAAAAAACCCTGCATATGCATATTTTATAAAATATCTTTTAATGTTCATTTAAGAATGATTTAAGTGTGAGATCTTATATTACATTAAGTTATGATTTATGATTTCGTTGTGCTTGTTTATTTTAAAGATTTTATGACATGTTTTTCTTTCGAGATTTTAAGGGTTTTTGCAGGATGACTTACGGAGGAAACCGAGCTCGATCTCCACTCACTCGACACATATGAACGGAAGTAAAAAGATAAGATGTTAACTAAATGAATAAAATGATTTTAGGTTTTATGGTATTTTTATTCGTTACCGTTTTTGAATGCTTTCTTTTTAGGAAGTTTTACTTATGATCTTATATGTATATTTATGAAATAAGACGTCTTACTTGAACGAGCATGCATTATAAGTAATTATTGAAATAACCGAAATGCTTATTATTATATTTATTATTAATTTAATTAATACTTAATTTAATGCTAAGCAAATTCCACACTTATGTGAAATATACATCACATTATGATTACTAGTCCATTTAATAAGGTATACATATACTTATATATATATATGTGTGTGTAATATGAAACATGAAATATCAAGATAAATAATTACATTAACCTTTATTTTTAATCCAAATCTTCCAAGATAAGTTTGCTAACCTATGACTAGGTAACCTAGCCTAGCCACCTCACTAATCTAATAGCATCATGCAAATAACCATCAACTTGCAACATGCCATACATCTTAGCTTGAGGATATTTCTTCTCTCTCCCTCCCTCTCTCTCGATCACTCTCTCTCTCTCTCTCTCTCCCTCTCTTGATCACTTCATATAAAAGAGCCAAAGTCAAAGATAAGTTAATACAAGAGATAAAGGAAAGCAAAGATCATATATCCTTCAAGTTCTTTTTCTCAAACCTAAAGGTATTTTTGGCTAAACCCTTATGAATCCTTCATTAAAACTCATGATTTATGCTTAATACTTTAGGATAAGAAGTCCAAAGATTTTCTTTGGCATATTTGTTGGGATTATATGTTGTTTGCATGGAGGAATAAGTTGATTCTAGAATAGGCTTAAGGATATGCTTTGTTTTGTTACTGTTTTAGTTGTGTTCGAAAATTTTACAAATTGAATTAAGATGAATCCTTTTGCTAGATTGAAATATATGAAGTCAAGAATATGCCTGTAAAATTTCATGAGGTTTGGAGTTAAATTCAATTTTATATGATTTTTCTAAGATAAACTGTTCGGAGGCAGTTTTCACCCTATTTTTGGGTCTGGTTCGTATAATTTTCTGGAATAATATACTTCGAATATGTGTATAATATTTTACTATGTCCAAGAACCTGTTCTTAGGTACATGTAGCATTTTATTATGCATTTTTTCGAGTCTTGTACTATTTATGCCGAGTTTTACAATAAAACCTATTTTTCACGTAGACAATGTCCTGTTTTCAGCTTCGTTCTAAAAGCCATAACTATTTATTGAGATCGTATTTATAAACTGTGTTTTACTATGTTGTAGTAAATGTTCTTATAAGTATGTAGAAATTTACTATGACATTTTTGGAGTCTTGTACAAAATATCATTAATTTTACAATATGGTCTGTTTTCGGTCTAGATGATACCCTGTTTTCTACCAACTTCTAAAATTCATAACTAATTATGTACATGTTATTTTCAATTGATATTTTAATATGTTATACTTGGATATGTTTTCTGACTTCTGTAAAAATATGAGAGTATTTCCTTAATCCTATAATATTTAATAGGGTTTGCAATATAGACTGATTTTGAGCTGAAATTCAAGTGAAAGTCTTGTTTAGGATTCTATTTTTATTTATTTATATACACTGCGAAAAATTATGAGTTTTCAGAATATGATAGTTGAAACTAATATGTGATTATATGAATAATTATGTGATTTTAGGAATTATGTGGGAATTATTAAAATTGTTACACCTTTATATGTCCTTTAGGTCTAAAATTACTAGTTTAAAAACTTAACAATTAAGTCATAAGTATGAATGTGTTTTAGGTTAATATAACCTAATATAAATGCAAAAGATTATGTTATACGACATAAGAGGCTAATCAGTTAAGTGTGTCGAGCGTAGTCGAGACGATCGGAGAATCCGGAAGCCATCTTTGCATAATCAACGTACAAGTGGGTAACTTCTACTCTCTACTATGTGTTGTTAATTGAGTTGATAAGTTATGTATGAAAATCTACGACTGAAGTCCGTAGCTATAACCGGTATGTAACTTCCATACCCGGCGACGACCTTAAGGGCTTAAATGTCTGGTCTATGAAAGCGACCATAAAGGCGAAAAGTGTCTGGTCTATGCAAGGTTTAGTGGGCGAGCGATTCCCACATTCCTTTATGATGATGATGATGCAAGGTTTAGTGGGTGAGCGATTCCTACATTCCTTGATGATGACATGTAGTACTTGCTTAACGATTTAATTGCTTCAATATATTAGATAGTAAGGTTATCCCATTGGGATCCCTCTCCGGAGGTGTCTCATGATACTTTATTTATATTTTCAGGCTCGGCTGGTGATGACGAGGACGTGTAGCGGCTGGGTCGATTTCTCCCTACTACTTTAAAATTGTTATGTAAAAACCATGTTACTTTTACTTTAAAAACGATATGTTGTTTAAACGTGTATTATATGAAAAAAAAACGATGGGCCTAGACTTATCTTATATTATATGTACGTTTTGTTGTGTAAATTCATGTAAGTCTTTAGTTCAAACTTTTTCCTAGAAATGTGGGTAAGACACGACTGGACTTGGTTTACAGATAGATATATATGTATATTTGTTGCGTTTTAAAAACTAAAAATTTTATAACTCTCGTGTCTTCACTTTTAAGTCTTCCGTTATACTCTGAATATTAAAAGAAAAAGAAAATGATTATATTTCTTTAATTCCTAAATAAGTAAAGGGTGACGACCTATTTCCAATTAAATTGGGAACGGGGCGTTACAGCGAGCCCCTATTTATAGATTTTGGAAACTTACTTTGTTTACTGTTGGAAAATTACTATTTACCAAAAATATCTTAATTTACCTTCCATTAAAATATTCTTTTTATTTTTACCGTTCATCAAAATTTTACCATTTCCTTCGTCAATTGAGTTACGGGTCTCCGATTGACCTCTAGTTCGTTTCTATTTTCTCATATTTTCGATACGAATCTCATGGTGAAGTAATATTCTAGGTTCCATGTCTAGAAAAATATACCCATCCAAAACCGGCGTTAAACACATATCTGAAACGCACATAATTAATTAAACAAACAAGAATTTAACGTACATAAAATATTTCAATTAAGGGTTTAATATTTAATTATTCAATTATACTTTATTTTTGGTCCGGGGTGCTACAACCTGTATGTTATATTAGTGTGGCATTTATGTAATATTAGTATGAACTTTATTTATAAATATTCTAACATTTGTGTAATATTTTTACTTTAAAAAAAAAAAAATTTAAGCACAGTTTGTGTATATACCTTTACATGATATTACTCATAAATACATTAATGTAATATTACTTATACTTTTATATTAACCTAGTCATACCTTTATGTAATATACATACATTAGATACAAACAACTAGCATGACTAAAAATAATGACTTTATAACTAAAAGATATATATAACTAACACAACTAAAATGTCTAAAAGGTATTGGTCTTTTCTACAACGCACCCCCGATGCACTAGTAAACCTGGGTCACTTTTACCAGCATAGCAGGTAACCATTTTCACAATACCTAATTTTAATACAATTTTTTTGACCAATCAGCCTGCTGCTATTCTCAAATCAAATCAAATTTCAATATCAGCCCATTTTTTTGCCCTACACTCTGCTTCAAAGTAACAAATGGAAGTTTTTTGAAATAACTCTTCTTCGTCTCTCCTGCGATTATGTTTCAATTCTTATTTGTCAAAGTAACTCTCCTTCGGCCCTCTCCACTCTGCTATTCTAAACTTTTGTATCTTTATATGCAAGCTCTTTTGCTCTAATTTCATGTTTTGGTTGCTTATTTCATCTGGTTTTTTATTTTTCTGTAATTCTTTTTATTTCTTTAACTCTACTTAAAATGATTTTGTTGGATGAGATATATACAATATTGGAAACTATGATTTCAACAAGATTTTTTTTATATAAAAAAAAAAAAAAAACCGACCCAACCCGCTGGATATACGAAAAGTGGGTACCCGAGAAAATCGGATATATTCGGGTATTAATGTTAGGGTACCCGACTATTGTGGTTACCCAACCCGCAAACCCGATACCCACTAATATCGACCCTAACCCATCCTAATCTCAAGAACGTTTAGCGTGGATAATGATCTTGGTCTTCATCGGAGTTACCCTATATCAACATACTCATACATTTATATAATATATAAAGATACAACTAACATAAATACAAGATATGACTAACATAACTAATTAAAATATATAAAAGGTATTAATGTTTGTCTATAAATATTAAGGTAACAATTAATATTACATAAAGTATGACTAACATAACAGAAAAGTTTGACTAACACTACTAAAATATATGACTAACATAACATAAATGTATAACACCTGGGTGCGAGTTTGTGCGCGGACACCCAGGCGCGTGGTGGGGCATCAAAACATCACCAATTTTGAAAATCTGACCAAAATGAATTGAAATTGGAAAAAAATTAAAACATAAATGACTAAAATTAAAAAACGGATACTTGGTTGTCAATAAATGGAAAGTACCTTACCTACATGATCAAAATTGAAATTATTCTTAATAAATATGGTGCAACTGTCTTAATATTAATCATAAAGTGTCCGTATTTATGATGTTTTTTATGTGTCAAAACAAGTAAAAAAAAAAAAACATAAATATAAAATAAAAAATGACTATAAAGCATTATTTCCTTAATATTGAAACGAAATCCAAATACATAGCCTTTGAAAACGGTACAAAAACATGTATGAATTATTTAATCGGCCATTGCTTATTATTAATCAACAACAATCTAATCTAATCTAATTTAATCTAATATAATACTATTATAAAAGTATCTTGTTCGGCGGTCAATTTTTGAAACGCCTATTATATCTTTAATGAGTTTTAAAAATTAAAGGTACTTATATAATTTTATAAAAATTAGATAAGCACAACAATAATTGCATAGAGGTCCTACTTAAAAAAAAAAAAAAAACTCTATTTATCTAGAATAAAATTTTGGGTTAATTGCTGAAAAGTTCACAACATTTACTTAAATTGTCATTTTAACCAAACTTTTCAATATTGGTCAAAATAACATAACTTTATATATTTAGTATGTTTTTCGACTAAAATCAGTTTTCGAAAAGTTGTATTTTTTTAAAATAGACTTGAGGGGAGTGGAGGTTAAGGGAAAGAGACAAAACAGATTAAAAAACTTAGGTGAAAAGTTGTATATCAATAGATAATGATTTTTTTTTTTCACTATCTTAGTTAAAAAAACATATTATCTGTATAAGGTTATGTTATTTTGACCAATAATGAAAAATTTGGTTAAAATGGTAATTTGAGCAAAGGTTATGATTTTTCTAGTAATTAACCCTAAAATTTTTTGTTATCTATTTCAACCAATTATCACCTTTTATATATATATATATATATATATATAGTAATGATAAGGAGCCCACTGTTGGGTTTCTTATGGAGCCAATCTGGCTTATGTGGCGTATGTTTTAAGTTCCGCGATATTCTACTTAGCGTGATATTCTTTTCTATGTAATTTTTTTTCTTTTTCTTTTTCTTTTTTGTTCTTTTACACGCTTTTTTGTTTTGTTTTTTACGTACGTAATTTCATTTTCTTTTTCTTTTTTTTTTACATAATTTAATTTTGCCTATCATTCCTTCTTATCTTATTTCATTTTTAAATAAACTTTTTTTCTTATTCATCTCAATTTTTTTCTTATTCTATATTATTCTTTCTTAGTTTATCCCATTTTTAGATAAATTTTTTTATTTATGTCAATTTTTTTCTTATTCTATATCATTCCTTTTTTTTTTTTTCAAATTCATCTCATTTTGTTTTAATAAATTTTCTTATTCTATATTATTCTTTGAATATATATTTTTTCAAATTAGTAAATTGTCAATTTTTTTTTTCTTCTCTTGTTGCCATTAATATCAATAGTATTTTGGAAATATTTTTCTTTAATTGTACCTAAGATTAGAAATTGTGTAAAAGTTTCATATACTTATAGATTTTGATGAGTAATCTCAACCATCTATTTTTGAAATTGTAGATAAGTCTAGAACTTGTCTAAAAATTGTTTAAAAGTTCTTATAAGAATTTTTATGGGGTAATCTCAACCATCTATTCTTTAATTCTAATATTCACAATTTATAAGAAGGTGACCAGAATATTTATAAATGATTCGAATCCAAACATTCTTATGGGTTGTTCTTGCATAAATATAAATAAACCTATCAAAATCTATAAGTATATGAAATTTTTACACAATTTCTAATCTTAGGTAAAATTAAAGAAAAATATTTCCAAAGTACTGATATTAATGGCAACTAAAAGGGAAGAAAAAAATTGACAATTTACTGATTTGAAAAAATATATATTCAAAGAATGATATAGAATAAGAAAATTTACTAAGACAAAAAGGATGAATTTGAAAAAAAAAATTAATGAATGATATAGAATAAGAAAAAAATTGACATGAATAAAAAAAATTATCTAAAAATGGGATAAACTAAGAAAGAATGATATAGAATAAGGAAAAAGAAATTGAGATGAATAAAAAAAAAGGTTTATTTATCTACAATTTCAAAAAATAGATGGTTGAGATTACTCATCAAAATCTATAAGTATATGGAACTTTTACACAATTTCTAATTTTAGGTACAATTAAAGAAAAATATTTCCAAATTACTATTGATATTAATGGCAACTAAAAGAGAAGAAAAAAATTGACAATTTACTAATTTGAAAAAATATATATTCAAAGAATGATATAGAATAAGAAAGTTTACTAAGACAAAATGAGATGAATTTGAAAACAAAAAAAAATAAGGAATGATATTGAATAAAAAAAAAATTGACATGAATAAAAAAATTTATCTAAAAATGGGATCAACTAAGAAAGAATGATATAGAATAAAAAAAAAAGTTTATTTAAAAATGAAATAAGATAAGAAAGAATGATAGACAAAATTAAATTATGTAAAAAAGAAGAAAAAGAAAATGAAATTAAAAGTGCGTAAAAAAACAAAAAAAAAAAGAAAAAGAAAAAAATTAGATAGAAAAGAATATCACGTTAAGTAGAATATCGCGGAACTTAAAACATACGTGTGTTGCCACATAAACCAGATTGGCTCCATAAGAAACCCAATGGTGGGCTCCTTATTATTACTATATATATATATATATATCAGAACTTGGAGCAGTGTTGATATTCGCTTTTTACCATGAGTACAAAACATGAAGTTTCTAATGCAATATGAAATCCATAGGTTTGACACATTCAACAATAATGAAAATTCTAATTATAAGTTAAAGTTTGCCAATAAATAAGACTTTGATTATGGTTGATTTATAAAATAAGAAAAATAAATACATATAATATTTTATACTCTAAGTTATGTTAGTGCTGAATGGAATTATGGGTAAATTTTATTTAAAATTATTTATTTGTTTATCTAATTTCCTTAATTGTATTTACTAAATTATTATTTCAGTGTTTCTGTATGGTTGCACAATCTTCTTGGTATTGCGCTTCGTTTTACCAACAATGTGCATACGGTAATTTTATTTATTCTTAATAAATATTGAGTATTAGTAATTAATTTATTTAATTATATAAGTTCTTGAATTTTTTCTAACTTAGTTTTATATACTTTTTAGATGAGATGCAAAATTTCACATCTTTGATAGCCAATATGGTGAAGCAAGAGAATCTGTTTGCATCACAAGGAGGTCCAATTATTTGAGCTCAGGTTTGAATTTTAATTTTACATTGTGGGTTGCATATTTTACACTCTTTTTATTTAATAAATTATAAGAAATTTCATATTTTAATTGTGAGACTAAAATGAATATTGTAATGTAATTTCATCGTATGGAGATGCTGGAAAATAATTTGTGAATTGGTCATGTGGCTCTATCTGTTGATATAGGGGATTCCATTAATTATAAAAAAGGTATGCTTCTAAATTAGACCAATTAGTCGTATTTATTATTTATTCTATTTTATTTTCATAATATTTAAGATACTTTATGTGTTTATTTTTAAAAAAAAATCTAACTCATTTATTATTTTATTTTTTGAATTATAAAATTTAGGTAAACACATGTCATAGGTCAATTGCTGTTACTGATCACCAAACATCCCAAATAGCCTTAAAATGTGGACAAAAAATTGTATTGGATGGTTTGTTTTTTCCTTTTTATTTCTCAATAAAAAAATTAAATAAATTGTAAATAATTATCTAATATTTTATACTCTAAGTCTTCAGGTTTTAAAAATTGGAGTGGTAAATGTTGACGTCAGATTTTGTATGACACAAAATCCTAGCCTAACACCCAAGAATATTGATCTGGCTTAAGAAAATCGAACCAAATAAAAAGTATAAGAATCGAATAAAATAAGAAAAAGACTGTGCCCGGTGCCTACTCGGACAAATTTTTTAGGTTCTGTTGTTTTATTATATCAGATTTAGAGAAAACCACTCTCTAAGTGCTTTGAATACAATGATTTCAGATCCCCTTTCGAGAGGGTTTAGGGTCATATTTATAGGCTAAAACTAAGATACATTACTTGAACAATAAGAAATAAATACGATTTGGTGTAGGATTTGTTTCCTTTCTTGAAGAATCTCTCTTGAAATGAATTAAGTCTCGTCTGCTCTTCTCATGCGGGACTAATGGTCGTCTGGGCGGCGGCATTTAAATATGCTCCAAGTCCACCCTTGCCGAACTGATACAGGTTGGATCGCCCAATCACCTGGTCGGATCGGGTGACCATATCTGGCATTACAGAAACTCGATCCCCCTCGTCTGGTCGGGTCGGATCTTCCTGGCCCGATCCAGTGCTCAGCTCTACACTCTTTGCTTCCGGCTTAGTTTGGTTAAACCCAACTCAGGTAAATGTGGCGGGGTACAACAGTAAAGATCAACTTAGAATAGTTGAAGATGTCGCATTTACAATAGCAAAATCTTTTCAACTTGAAGGCATCTTTCAAGATTATTACATGGTAAGTAATTTTTTATAATTATATTTCACATTATTAAATCATATATCAAAATTCATTTTTTTTCTTTTTTAATTTATTACTGTGGTGGAAGAAAATTTGGTAGAACAGATGGGGTCCATACAACCACATCTGACGATTATGATGCCCCCCAACATATATGGTAAATAAAAGAAAATGTATTTAATTAAATATTATATTTTCCTGATTAATTCTTCTATAAATCTATTTTCGAGAAATTATAATTATTCTGAAGGCTCATAGAACTAACCAAAGTATAGCCATTTGAAGCAACTTCTAACTCATGGATGCCCAAAGTTGTGGATACTATTTTCCCTTTGAGAAAATGTCAAAACATAATGATGTTATTGATGATATGCGATACATGTTAGTGATTATATGTGATATTTTAATTGTAGTATTTAAATAGTTTATGATCTATTTTTCTAAACTTTTTTGTTTTTACGACTATATAATAGTTAAGATATTCTTTTTTACTCTGTTTTTTTATTTTATTTTAATAGTTTGGATATTGAGAGAATGATATTTGGAGTAATGAAATGAGTTTGAGTATAAACGAAACTCAGGGTGTATTAAACACTTTGTGTAAATGGGGATCACATTGTTAAGTAAAGTATTCATTGATATATTTATATTTGATATACTTATATATTTATTATTTTTTATTGTAATTAAGTTGTGGTAAAAAATGATGGTGGTTTTTACTTTTTATAGGTTTGATAATATGGGCTACAACGAATTTCTTATTATGTATTTGAGGAGAATGTTACGTTCAATTGTGGGAAAAATCAAATTATATTGCTTAGTGTTACAGTTGGCCTACGGGTTCAATTTATTATCGAATAATTATTGATAAACATATATATATATATATATATATATATATATATATATATATTCATTTTTAACTATCAGTTTTATTTTTTAATATGTAAATTTTTCAATGGTGAAGAATTATGATCCTTATTTTGATATGGTACAAATGGGCTGCGTGGACAAATTATTGGTAAGAAAGGAGACAAAACCATCATAAAGGGATATCTCGAAGTATATGTAGAGACCTACAAAGTTGGTCTAAATGGACTAAGAAACCTGTTATATATCATCGATATATGAAAGTTCCATGTGTCACATAAAGGATCTTCCCACCAATAGAATGATGACTTGATTCAAGGTAATTTAATTTTAATATTATCTTTCCAAATAAAATGCATTTTTTAAAATTTTTGTTATCAGATTTTATTTGATAACTACATTAAACTAATGATTTTTTGGGTTATATTTTTTTATTAGACAACTTAGGTGCCTTTGGATGAGGATCCTAGGGTAGTGGAGTTGTTAGAGTTGGTTAAAGACCTAGCTTAGGTTAATGGAAATAATCTAGATTAATATTGGCCAAAGTTTTAGTAGAGAAGAACAATCACTCCAACCAGACACATGTATAAGTTTTACTTTGTATCGTATTAGTTTTATGTATTGATTATTGACTTATCTTTCGAGCTGAACCAATAAAATTCTTCAGCCATATTAATATTAGGGTTCTGTTTTAATTTAGTTTAAGCTAAATATTGAAGTTTTTTGTTTTAATTTAGTTTGAACTAAACAATGACCTATAGCTACATGTTCGATTACTTCCATCAAAAAATATTGAATAAATATTAAATAATTATTAATTTTAGAACATTATAGATTTTTTTGCATCAAGTGACTGATATCAAATATTATAGTTTCTTACAAGTTTATAATTAATAGTCATTACATAAAGTTCCCAGAAATATACTAAAAAATTCAAAATTGAACTTAGATATTGAAAATAGTAAGTAATTACGACTTTTGGACTAATTCTCAATTGAGTTTTTTTTTACTATACAATTGAATCGAGTTCTTTTAACAAACTCCATAATATTTTAATGATTACTTATGATCACCTATTTTTTTATTGTTAGTTTGTTTGATGACTTGCTTTTTGTTGCACATTTTCAATTTTTTACTTCCTTGATTTAAAGATATTGAACTTCTTTATTAAAAATAGTAACATAAACATCATATTTCTCATTTTTCCGTCTTTTCTTAATATTTATGTTTAATTAAAAAATAATAATTTATAATAATCAAATATTAGATAATTTAAAAAATAGTTCAATAAAAAACTAAAGGTCAACAAATATTGAAGAAGAAAAATCAGCAAAAATATGACTACAAGATCAAATTAATACTTTCGAAAAAAAAAACCTTACACGTGCAACGAACGTGTTCAATACTAATATTATTATAAAAGTGTCTTAATTTGGTCAATTTTTGTAATGCTTATAAAAACCTCAATGAATTTTAAAATTTAAGGGTACTTAGGTAATTTTGTAAAAGCACAATAAATATAATACGTTAGTCTTAATTTTTAGATACAAATACAATTGCCAGGCTTCAAATGCTTCGAAAAGATTGACATCAACTTTCGAAATACCTTGATTTATAATAATTGATTGTGTCAGGTTAATGTTTTGAATACATTAAACAATATACCATAAAACTAATTGATATTTTCTCTTGGAAGAAAATTATTCATTTCATGGAAAATAAATTTATGAAATTCAAGAATAATAAAATCAAATTCACTTCAAACATAGAAAAATGTGTTTGGTAAATTTTCCATCTCAATTCTCAAACATAATATTCATATATACTTTCTATAAGTTGATCGGGTAATTATAAATTTATGTGATTGATTTGAAGTAATTTATTATGATTTTCTCACTTATATCATCCTTTGTAGTTATACTTCGATCCAACGGTAAATTAAGGTGATGGATACTTCAAACTTGTTGTCTAATAATCAATTAATGTCTTCTAATAATAATTTTTAGAATACCCAAATTTATCTTAATCCATTAGCTTATTCTACTTAAATAATTTATCTTAAATCCGTTAACATTTAAATTATGTCCCAAGAGAGTAAAAAATTGAATAATAAAAATTCATTTAAGATAAAATTATATATTTGACCAAATTTTTGGAGCAAAATTTTCATATTTCTACTTCTACACTAAAAGGAAAAGAAAAAAAAGACTTTTGTATGCAAATAAATATAATTATTTATCTCAATAACACACGATGTAGTAAATTCTTCATTCAATGAAATACATATGCTGTAACAATTTCACTTCACCTAAGATTAATATACAAGATATATACTATAACTCTTGCATTGCTTATCTAACTAATTGAATTTGATCAGAATTTTTATATATAAGTTAAAAAAAGTAATGTTTAATCGTACGTAGTACATTATATCTACCTTTTGATTTATGGGGTGACTAAATATGACTCGGCTCAAATAAATCAAGTCATAAATGTTATTACTCCACAAGCATAATATTTTGTGAACTCTTATTATTTTAACTAATGCAATAGTTTTTATACTATATATATATATATATATATATATATATATATATATATATATATATTAACCTTGGGAATAGTATATCCCATACTTAGTCAAGGTCTGTACATTTTTCATAAATTGACTAATAACTAATGATTTGAGAAATTAGTTATATAACACAATGAATTCAAATTAAGGAGAAACAAGAGGAAGTGAAGTTGGTGAAAAATATGTTCTTCCTACAACATTTATTGGCGGTCCAAGAGAAATATGGTGCAGATATCTTGATGCATTGACATTAGCACAAAGATTTGGAAAACTAGGGGTGAGCGAAACCGTACCGAAAATGAAATTGAAAAACTGAATCAAATCGAGTGATTTCGTTCGGTTCGGTTTTTATATACAAATCGGTTCGGTTCGGTTTTAGACCAAATCATCAAATTATACTTAAAAACCAAAAAAACAAATCGACCGAGGGATTCGATTCGGTATAGTTTTTGTGTGTGAATTGGCAGTTTGGTTCGATTTTGGAAAAATATACATTTCAATTTTTGGTTTTTGGTTATTTTCAGTTCGGTTCGGTTTTGGGCCGAACCGACCGATTACTCACCCCTATGGAAAACCAATCCTCTTTATCACAATGACTTGTAATCTTGAGTGGAATGAAATATAAAAAAAATTGTATGACGGATAAAGAGCTCAAGATCATCCTTATTTGACTTCAAGAGTTTTCTGTGCTAAAGTTTAAGATTAGAAGGATCGAATATTCAAGAAATGAAAATTTCAAAGGTGTATTTGCATATGTTCATGTAATTATTTCAAAAAACGAGGATTACCACATGCTTATATACTTCATATCTTGAAGACTTAATATAAATTAATACTCCAAATCAGTATGATAAGTTTGTTTGTGCCGAACTTCCTGATGAAGAGAAGTATCCTAATTAAATTATATGAATTAGCGAAAAAACATTCATAAAATCATAACTTCATAAAACCAATGAGTATATTATGTGCATAAACAAAAAAAATTCATGTTGAAAGAAACCACAAGTCGTCTGACTTTTAATGAAGGAACACCAATAATTCGACTGAAGGTTATTCGAATAGATCAATATAAAAGATGAAAGATGAGGTACGTAAAATTTCAAATTTGACTAAGAAACTAAGAAAACCATGAAAATAAGAAATAAAATATGCTTTAAAAAATCAAATCCAAGCAGGGAGCCCTTGTTGGAGTCCAAATATTGAATGACGATATCAATCGATACATAGGATTAAGAGATAAGACATACATGCATGATAACAAACACAAAAAAAAAAAAGATTGTCCCAATATTCGTAAGCCCACACCCGAAAAAAAGAATTTGTCCTCAATCAAGAGAGTTTTGTTGAAGAGACAAGCAAGAAAATCAACTAAAAAAATCATTATAATTTTGTAGAGTTCCTCGATTGTAAACTGGGGAAAGAAGAAGAATTTGATACAACATTAATTTTGAAAACTAATAACATTCTTTGCATATATTTGTGGTATGTTGATAAAGGTTTATGGGTGTCGAAAAACATTGGTGAACAAACAAATCCTCAAATCAATACAGAAGTTCATCATCATGAAGAAAAAGTAAGTAACATCATCTAATTGTCTCATTCATTTGCAAATGATTATTTGTAACTCATGATTTATCAAACAATTTATTATATCATATCTTTAAAATACATCATTTCACCAACAAAAAATGACCATGGCGATAACTCTGTGGAAGGACTTAGCGGAAATGGAAGGACACATTTTGGAAAAAAGTTTGGAAAGAAAAATGTTTATAACAATTACAAAGGTCCTTGAAAAAATATACATAAATAAGTTTAGAATTAAAATAACTAGAAGATTAGGAGTGTGTATAATGGAAAGTACAACTTAATTAAAATATATTTTAACAGACGAGACAACATTACAATAAACATTAGCATCCGTATTTCACATAGGCTATCGTCGAAGAATTTGAGGACATTTATCGATGGTGAGTGCTACTTTAAAAATAACTACATGCTTGTTTGATTATTATATCTTTGTTTTTATTTGTGTTGTTTATAATTAGTTTCTAAATTGAAAAAATATTGGAGGACAATCAAAATACAAAATCCTTTAAAAATACAAAAGTTGACAAAGAGCTGAAGAATGAAAGAACATAAAGAAGTGATGTTTAAAGATATTATAGAAAATCAAACATTATTAACTGAGGTAATTTTGACATTCTCTTTACTTGATAAGTTTATGATATGATTGTGATATGTGCGTAGTTCGACGTGGATGTTATGTCTTATGCATATAGTTTTACACACACGTTTTCATCCATTGAATTTCTCCTATCAGTATATAGTAAATTAAGTTATAAAATGTTATGAAGGACAGGGATTGCATTTATTTAGATTTTTTTTTAAACGAACATTTAAAATATATTATTAAAAGTTGATAAACAAAATATCATAAGAATTATTTTGTAACACTTTACTAACATTGAGAAATCACAATGACAAATAACACTTATTATAGTTTCACAACAATTGTGGATAAAATTGAAAACATTTTATTAATATGGTACCAGAGATGTGCGGAAGGATCTTACAAGAGAGGAGAAAAATGAGTTTGTAATAGATATGATATGAGACAAAATTCATAGCGGGAGAAAAACAAAATGGAAGAGGTATGAAGACTATCTCAATTAGGGGTGGAAATCGGACGGATCGAATCGGAAATAGGGTGTTTCGGAAAAATTCCAAAATATTTCGGAAATGAAAAACCAATTCCAATTTCCATCCAAAAAATTTCGGAAATGTGAAATCCAATCCGATTTTGGAATTTTCGGAAATTTCGGAATTTTTTCGGAAATTTCGCAAATTAAAAAATTCAGAAATTCAGAAATTTTCGGAATTAATTAGTTGGTCTATTAGCTATATAACCTTTTCTAATATCCTAAGAAATAATACGACCTCGAATCTGATATTCCAAGCATTTAACATCAATATAATATCTACCAAAGATATGGGAGATTAATCATTCTGCTGATGTACTATAGAATATAAATAGTTATAAAATAAAATAAAATTATAGTTATAGTTATAAAATAAAATTATAAATAGTATATAAATACTATATTAATTTTTTTTACTTTTTTCACCTTTAGTTTTTGAGTCATATTTTATATTTAATATATACTATAGTATATAGTATAAAATAAAACTATAAAATTTATATGAATAGTATTTAGTATATAATATATAGTATAAAATAAAACTATATTATAAACTATTATCATTTTGTAAGTAATTATACTTATTAATTCATATTTATTAAGTTATTTTTCTTTTAGGAAGCTCAAATCAAATGAATATTTGAATCTATATTATGATTTATGATAATGCATTGTTCGAAATCCTTCGATATTTAAAATACTTGTTTTATAATTTGTATAATTTTTTTTGTCATTATTCCTATTATATAAAATGTTATCATTTTTAATGAAATTTATGATATATTTACCTTTGAAATTAGATATTCACTTTTTATTTTATATAATATATAGTATATAATATATAATATATGGTATATAGTATAAAGTATTCTTTTATAGCATATAGTATATAGTATAAAGTATATAGTATATAGTATGTAGTATTTAGTATGCAGTATATAATATAGTATAATTCTAAAACTACAATATAAACTATAGTATATAGTATAAAATAAAACTATAGTATAAACTGTACTATATACATATAGTATATAGTATATATAGCATAAAGTATATAATATATAGTATATAGTATTCTTCTATAGCATATAGTATATAGTATGTAGTATATAATATAATATAATTAAAAAACTACAGTATAAACTATAATAAATAGTATATATTATAAAATAATACTAAACAACTACAGATACTACAGTATAAACTATAGTATATAGTAAATATTATAAAATAATACTAAAAAACTACAGTATAAACTATAGACTATATATAGTATAAAATAAAACTATAGTATAAACTATAGTATATACATATAGTATATAATATATTTATATACTATCATATAGTATAAAGTATATAAAATATATTATATAGTATATAGTATTATAAAGTATACTATAATATGTATATTTATATTTACATATAGTAAATGTATATAAAATATATTATATTATATAATATAATTCAAACATGTTATACTATATACTATTTGCTATAGAAGAATACTATATACTATATTTATATAGTATATAGTATTCTTCTATAGCAAATAGTATATAGTATAACATGTTTGAATTATTTACAATAATTACTATTGGTTTGATGGTAAGTTTTGTGTTTTGAGTGTGAGAGGTCTCGTGTTCGATTCTCAAATGCCTCTACTTACTCTACATTTTATAATTTCGGTTCGAAAATTGAATTTCGGAAATCAGAATTTCGAAAATATTTCGGATCGGATTTCGGAATTTTCAAAAATTTCAAAACTAATTCCGATTTCCATCCGAAAATTTTCGGAAAAATCGGAATTTGGATTTTTGGATTTCGGATTAAAAATATTAGTTCCAAAATCGGAAAATTTCGGATCGGATTCGGCAGATATCGGAAATTTCCGTTCCAATTTCCACCCCTAATCTCAATGAAGAAAGCAGAGATGAAAATCAAAAAACTCAAGGCCAAAACAAAGAAATAAATAAAGACCACAAGAACAACGAAACATGCAAGAATAACGAAGACAAAAAATAGAAAAAAAAAAGTAGAATATACATCATTGTTTACCTTTTTTTTTAAGATTAGTTTTTAGTTTGCTCAATTTAAATTATATTAAAGCTCTTTATTTTAAATAGTAGCATAAACGTCATATTTCTCTGTTTTGTTGGATTTAATTTCTTAATGTCTACATTTAAGTAAAAAATTAATTTATAATAATAAAATATTAAAGAACATAAAATATAGAAATATCATAGGATCAAATTAATACTTCTAAACGAATGAAAAAGTGGCCTCCAAGTGCATCGCACGTAGAACTAGTATATATAGAAGCAGTATAAATATATCAATTCAATTAAAAATTAAAAACATTTTTTCATTTGAAAAATTCATAATTGACACTTTTTTGTATAGATTATGAAGAGTCATACTTTGTCATGGAACTTTACATTTGATACATTTAATACGATATCAAAAAATTCATAGTCGTTGATTTCAGTAATGTGTATGGCTAAGATTGTCTGATATGATTAAATACATCAAATTAATTTAAAGCTCACACAACAAAGTTGATCGGTTTAAAGTTTATACAAAAAAAAAAAGAAATGTTGAGTCACGTATAATTAATTCATAGAGAAAAATGTCATTTTCTCCTTTAATTAATTATGAAATGAGGATTGAAGCATGAGGTTGTTCATTTTGTTTTCAAGCATTTCAAGACTGTGGTGTTCCATGTTCACCCAAGCTTCTATGTTCTATCCACATTTACTATCCATACTGTCAGGAAATTCTCCAAGAAACACACAAAAACTTGCAATTCACAAGTCTTCAACTCTCTAGATCGATTGCAATTCGATTTCAATCAAACCACAACAAGAACGAACAAACAGAACACAGCGATATACGTGGTTTGGCGTAAAAAGCCTACATCCACGGGATAAAGGGGTGGGGGATCTTTTATTAAACTGAACGAGAGAAATCAAAAGTTACAAGATTGCAAATCTCAAACACTCAAAAAATGACTAACAACCTATCTTCTAGCTAATTTATTTATCTCTCTAGAATGCTAAACTCAATTATGAAACTGACCCACTGTAGACTCACATTTATAGAATCCAGAGCAACAAGAATGATAAAAAACGATCAAGAACCGAAACAAAAATCCTAACTGAAAAACACCAACTTGGAAGCAGAGAAATCTGATTCATGTTTATCGACTCCAAAGGATATAAACTGATAAGAAACGCACTTCACATATGACAACTTAATAAGTGAAAATGCGCCTTTGACACTACTCAGCAAAAATTTGTTAAAGGGTGCGGCTATCCACACCTCAGGATTTACTAAACACACCCCAATCCTAGTGTTACTGTTCACAAGTGATGTGAACAGTAACACTAGGATTGTGGTGTGTTTAGTATTTAATGGGGTGCGGATAGCCGGGCCCTTTGTTAAATTGGGCTCACACTTTTATCAAATCTCCACATTTAACCTGATTTCAACCTTTTGCTAATTTGTGTCATATTTGCTGATTTTCTCTCTTCATGTGATCTTAGTAGTAGCTCCACCAACTAGTCCAATGAGCTCCATGCACAACTTGAACTTAGCAGTAGGAAGAGTCTTTGTGAATGCATTAGCTGGATTACTTTCAGTTGGTATTTTGCAAACTTTAATCACTCATTTCTCAACTCTATCTCTGATGAAATGCAATCTGACATCTATATGTTTTGTGCGTTCATGATAACCAGGATGTTTAGCTAGATGAATTGCACTCTGATTGTCACAATATATAGTGACACATCTTTGAACGATGCCAAATTGCATTAGTATACCTTTAAGCCATATAACTTTTTTCACTGCTTCTGTAAGAGCTATATATTTGCCTTTGTAGTTGAGAGAGCCACTACAGCTTGTTGAGTTGTCTTCCAACTTATAGCAGTGCCAAACAAGGTGAATACATAATCTGTCAATGATTTCTTAGTGTTTATGTTTGAAGCATAATCAGTATCAACATAACCAACAATAGAATCTTCTAAGTTTGAACTCTTGCTTCAAACCATCTTCTACTAACCCCTTTATGTATCTCAATACATGTTTTACTGGTTCCAGTGAGTATGACCAGGTTCTGCTATATGCCTGCTAATCACACTCATAGTGTGCTAAATCTGGCCTGCAGCAAACCATGGCATACATAGTGCTACCAACTGCATTTGCATAAGGTATTTATGGCATTTGAGCTAATTCTTCTTGTGTCTTAGGACTTTGATCAGCTGATAGTTTAACATTCACACCAATTGGTGTACTTACACTTTTGGCTCGATTCATTCGATACTTGATCAACACCTTTTTCAAGTATGCAGACTAATGTAAGTATATATCACTTGAGTTGTTATCCCTAAGAATATCCATGTCTAACATTCTCTTGGCCAATCCAAGATCTTTCATTTCAAACTCAACCTTAAGCAACTCTTTAACAACATTAATACCATTAATTGAACTGCTAACAATAAGCATGTCATCAACAAATAATAATATAAAAGTATAAGATGTAGAATCATGTTTAATGTAAACACATTGATCATACTTGCTTTTAATGAATTTAACTTTATGCATAAACTCATCAAACCTCAAGTACCATTGTCTGGGGCTTTGCTTTAGACCATAGAGAGATCTTCTAAGTAAACATGCTTTGATATCCTTGTCAGCAACATGTAATCCATCAGGGATCTTCATGTATATCCTTTCCTTGAGTTCTCCATGCAAGAATGTTGTTGTAACATTCATTTGATGAAGCTGCAAATTAAATTGTGAGACCAAAGCAAGTAAAACTTTAATTGAACGATGTTTAACAACAAGAGAAAAAATTTCATTATAATCAACTCCCTCTCTTTGTGTAAAGCCTCTTGCCACTAATCTGGCTTTGTATCTAATAGCCCCTCCTTTTGAAGATTCAACCTTCTTTCTGAACATCCATTTGTACCCTACAAGCTCTGTTTAGTTGGTTTATCAACTATCTCCTAGGTACAGTTCTTCTTCTCTAATGAGCATAACTCCTGTTAAATTGCAACCAGCCACCACTTCTTGATAATCTTTTGGAAATAGAGTCAACCATAGCAACAAGAATGATCGAAAACGATCAAGAACCGAAACAGAAATCCTAACTGAAAAACGCCAACTTGGAAGCAGAGAAATCTGATTCATGTTTATCCATTTCCACACTTTTGATTGGCTAAGACTCCAAAGGATATAAACTGATAAGAAATGCACTTCACATATGACAACTTAATAAGTGAAAATGCGCCTTTGACATTACAACAAAAATTTGTGAAATTGGGCTAACACTTTTATTACATACTATCCACCAAACCTATGAGATTCTTCATTTGAAACCACGAATTTTGGGTCCAATCACATGAGATTTGGGCTTTTTGCTTAAGTGATTCGGCTGATTTCAGATTTTTTGTTCTAAAATCACCAAAATTAAAAAGTTTGTGTTCCAATATTGACCCAAAAAGTTAGTGTCTTTCATTGATGAATGACCTAAATATAGTGTCCTAAATTTGCAATTTCCCCTACATAGTAATGTATGAAATTTCCAATGAAATCATTATGTTCCTTTTCTTTTCTTTGCCTAAAGAGGCTTCGAATTACCTTTTGGTTTGTCGTTCTAGTGTTTTGGAGTCCTAAAGTTACGAGATGAGAGTCGTTGTATCTTGAAACGCTTATCGAAAAATCCTAAGCACTAGAGCGGGACAATTTCATCTTATGGAGAAAACATCTTACTTGTCTTGATTCAAATTTACACCCCCTTTTTCTAAATATATTATTTTATGTCATGATATTACATACATACAACTATTTTTTCCAACAACATAAGATAAAAATATGTGTAATATTAATGACTATCCATCCACTAGTGTGTACGTATGAAGAGGAAGTAGGAGAAATTTATATTACACGTACTTGTTTTCTACTTATAGTTGTGCCAAAATTCCTACACAAAGATGGGTTTCACTACTCTGAATGAGATGCAGAGTTTTTATATCATACATATAATATCATACACACACACATATATATATATATGTATATATATATGATCAATTTATTTTTAATATATTTTGTAATATAAATTACAATAGTGTTGATATTTTTTTAAGTAATACTTTTATAAATTTTAAAAGGTTATATAAAGGTTTGTAGACTATACATAGTAAAAGAACATGCACATGTTTTTCACAAAGTTTCTTTAATGAGGTGAAGATAACAAACTTAAGGGTTAGGAAAAGAACTTCATGAGCATAATGCTCAAACGAATTACTCTTTTTGTCCATGAAGATAGCCATATTTTCCTGCTTTCTTTTCTTGTCCATCTAAAATTAGAGAAGGGCTTGTATGCCCCTAAGTACAGTGTTCCCACGACCTCAATTCTAATACCTTTAAATAATACGATTAATATTTTTCCATGTAAAAAGTAATACCTTAAATAATATATTTCACTAAAATATATAATTCAGTTTTACAAGTACATACCTTATGAATATACAACTTATATGTTTCACTAAAACATATATTTTAGTCATGCAAAGAGTATGCAACTTATACCTTATGAATATACAACTAATATATTTCACTACTATATTTCACTAAAACATATATTTTAGTTATACAAGTAATGTCTTATGAGTAAGCAATTAATATCTTATAAATATACAATTAATATCTTTCATTGAGCAAATAAAATGTAAACATATATATATATATATATATATATATATATATTTAAGTCATATAAGTAATACCTTATAAGTATGTAACTAATACCTTCAGGGTATACCAATAATACCTTATGAATATACAACTAATACCAAATTAATATAAGTTTTTGCCCTAAAATTATACTCCAAATTTGTTGTTGAAGGTATTGTTTTTTTTTTTTTCCAATGTACTCGTACTTGAGATTTTTTTTTTTAAATTAACCATTTTATTTATAATATCAATTAACAATATAGTAAATTAAAGATATTATGCAAGATCATGTGTCTATTTTATTTTTCCTCTAACTAACTGAAATTCTCAATTTGTCGGAAATAAACGGAACTATATTTGTTGGACATTGGTTTATTATAGAGTTTTTTGTTTTTTTTTTTCAATTAATTGTACTAAAACTTTTGTAAGAAGCCAAACCAGAATATATCTATGGTGAAGCAATGAATCAATCTTATAAACTATATAGGCCCACTCGGGTCCATAATTGAGCCCACAACATATAAATGATGAATGATATGATGAGTTGCAATTTTTTTTCAAGAATTTCCACCATATCCTTATATTAGAGGATAATATTTATTACTTAAATTTTCTTGTTTTCATTGAAGTATCAAATTTCTCAATTGGTGTAGATATATAAAAGTGACTTCCAACTTAGGTGATCATTGAATAGCTTCTAATTATTCAACCTCGTGAGTTCTAAAATATAGGAACTCATTTAATAGCAATTTGTACATTTCTTGATTGAAAACTATTCTACACAAGACGGGAAATGTTCAAAATGGCCTACAATATATATATATATATATATATATATATATATATATATATATTAAAATGTAACAAAATGTAAGTGTAATGTACTACTATTTAGGGGTAATAATATATAACTCAATTTAATCTCATTCTTTAGTAAGATCTTTTGAAGGCTTTTCAAATATATTAAAATGATTTTATAAAATATACATATATATATATATATATATTAAAATGTAACAAAATGTAAGTGTAATGTACTACTATTTAGGGGTAATAATATATAACTCAATTTAATCTTATTCTTTATTAAGATCTTTTGAAGGCTTTTCAAATATATTAAAATGATTTTATAAATGCTAGGCACACTTACCTGGTAATGCTTTTAATGATGACACGTAAGAATAACTTTTGAAAATATCATATCATGCATATTTATTTATTTTCTATAGAATAGTACTTCTCTTCGAATTTTAAACATATTAATTATGTTATATTTAGAAAGATAAAATCTTCATTAACAACTATTCTAGTGGACCTGTTACAAATGTAATTAAAATGGAAACATAAGTGAAAATGGATTACTCTGTCCGATTATTGGAATTATATAATATATTTAATGTTATTTTTATTTTGTAATTAGTCAAAAGTTTGATTAAAATTACACAATAAATGTCCTGATTTTACCGACAATTAACCTATATTACAAAGTTTGTAATATATAATAACTTTCTATGTTATTTGGTGAATTACATACATTGTTTTTAGACTAGAAACCATGTACATTTTAATTTCTTTATATCTTATGTTATGTATCACTTATTCTTTGTTGAAATGTTTAGTTTATTTTCCTTGAAAATATTATGTTATTGAGAAATTTTACATTAAATGCATGTATATTAATAATACATGTGCATCGCACGAGACTATATTAATTGGTGTAAAATTCTAATTCCCCCAATGAATTAGTTTCAATATAAAATTAGGTTTAGGTTATGGCCTTTAAATTATGGTCATAATCTCGGATGTTCCACGAGCTGGACGATGATTTAAAAGAAGTAATTAATAATTAATATTTCATGTGTTGCGTATTTTTATTATTTTATTGTTTTTGTGATAATGAAAATTCATGAATACTGACAATAATAGTATACAAATAAAATATGTGTTAAAGCATTTTCACATAATCCTAAACAATCCGTATTGGACTATAAGAAATCTTCAACATGACAGAATTCTGAAGAAATCCTCAATATTGAGGTCGTGGCTCCATGGGAAAGCCAACTGGTTTGATTTATACTTGCTTAAGGAAGAAGAGGGCAGTACGACACAACTCAATCTATTAATCATCAATGAAGAGAATGTCTTTCAGGAGATTATCTCGTTATAAATATGTCCATGAATTATTATTGGAGGATGCTTTGAAGTTTAATATGATTCCAGAGAACAAATAAATCTCAATAGGTTAAGAGTGTATATGAGTTGATGGAAAGACTTTCCGTATACATTGATGATATATTCCCATATATTGTTGCTAAAGAAATAGCACGATGATATTGAACCACGCAAAATGTCAAAGAGCAGATGATGAGACATAATCTCCTGTAATGAACGTCATAACGTTCCACTATTTAGTCAGCTTAGTTGTTTCCGAATGATTGGAAATGCAACTTATGAATGTGGTTACAACATATCTCTATGGGATCTTAATTCAAAGATATATATAAAAATGTCTGATGACCTTTAATTGCCCAAATCAAGTGACTCTAAACCATGGAGTGCATTTGTAATTAAATTCAATCACACACTTTACAAATTAAAATAATGTGGACGGATGTGGTATACCCGTCTAAGTGATACTTGATTGGGAAATAATATAAGAGAGATGAACTTTGCCAATGTCTATTTATAAAGAAAACAAGTTCCCGGATTTACAAATATAGCGATATATGTTGATGATATAAACATAATGGGTACTCTTAATGAAATAAGTGAAATGGAAAGCTACTTGAAATCCGAATTGGAGATGAAAGTTCTTGGGATCGAAACTCGATATCGTCTATAACATCGAGAAAGATTCATTTCATCCATAAGAAGATGACAAAGAGTTGTTGGGTGGTGAAATTACCTATCTAAGTGCAATATGCGCTTTATTGTACTCAACTCGATGCACACGACTGGATATTGAAGTGAACCTGTTAACTAGATTTAGTTCATGACCAACACAACATCATTGGAATGATATTTAGAATATATTTTGATACCTAAAAATGAACAATTGATGTAGGTTTTGTTCTTCCCTTATAAAGAAAAGAAAGGGACAATTAATGATACTATAACCCCAAAGGAAATGATGAAGGTACCTCTCTGACCAACATAAAGAACGCACCCAAATTGATTATGTATTTACCATAGGGAACACAATGATATCCTGAAAATCAACCAAGAAATGTTTTGAATCTATCTCCTTAAATCATTCAAAGATTATCATCTTACTCGAAGAAGTTCAGGAGTTTAGTGGTTTGAGTTCTAATACTACTAAAGAGTCTGCTTGTATTTATGAAGATTATGCAAAATGTATCTAGCAACAACTGACTTCCCTCGTGATTCAAGTTACTCAAGTGAGCTTTGAAGAAAATTTAGAAGATTTGTTTACTTAGATATTGCCGCAGACAATTTTCAAAAAGCATGTGAAAAGTATGAGATGTGATGATCAAGGGAAGTCCTTTGATAGATGTACGTATCAAGGAAAAATGTGTTGACTTCAGGGGGAGTATTATTAGGTATGTTGTGCTCTTTTTCACTTCGATCGAGATTTATTTTTCTCATTGGGTTTTATTATTTGGCAAGGTTTTTAATGATGTAACGAAACATGCACCATTTTATTTTTAACTTGGTACAAAGGGGAGTGTTAAAAAAAAAACATATTTAGTGTGCCTTCGTAAAAAAGCAACTTCCAAAGGATGTTTTAGGTATTCATTATATTTATTTAGCTATGTAAATCCTAGATGTAGTACCCTATATAAAGGGGTTTTATGATGAAACAAAGCAGTCACTTCTTCTTATTCTCATTATTCTACAACATTTATGAATTATTTTTTCTTTTATCTGTTGTTTATTTTTTCGTATCCTATTTTCAAAATCATGAACCCACCATTTACATTACCAGGTAAGTGTGCTCAACAATTTAACATTTATAGAATCATTTTTTAATATTTGAAAAGCCGTCAAAGGGATTAAATTGAGTTATATATTATTGAGTTACAAAAGAATAAGATAAAATTGAGTTATATATATTATTGCCCCTAAATAGTACATTACCATATACCACTTACATTTTGTTAGATGTTGTGACTTACGAAATGCACATATCTATTAAACAATACTGTTATCCTATCTTTGTAGAACACAACTAATATATATCTATTATTGATGTGTCAATTATTAAATATATCTATTAATTTCACTTTTTATATAATAAAGAGATGAGATCATTACACGTTATCGTTTGGCATATTAAAAATTGCCTACAATGGATATTTTATCATTTTCAATCTGTTAAATATTATTGTGGGCCATTTCAACCTTTCCGCTCTTGTGCCGAATAGTTTTATTTACTAACATTTTCCAAGTGTTGTCCAAAATTTTCGATCAAGAAATGTATAAATTTCTATTAACTGAGTTCCTACATTTTAGAAATCACAAGGTTGAATAATTAGAAGTTATTCAATGATCACTTAAGTTGGAATTCACTTTTATACATCTACACCAATTCATGAGGAATTTGATACTTCAATAAACACAAGAAAGTTTAACTAATAATATACTGACGTGTAATATATGGATATGGTGGAGACACTAAAAGAAGAAAGAGTATTTGCAACAACAAAATGTTGTCGTAAAAATATTGATAATTGTCGCAAAAATATTTTACGACAACATTTTGTCGCTAAGTTATTATCGGAAATGCCTTCTCGTAAATAATTATTTGTGACTACATTGTTGTTGCAAATAAGTATTTTTTCATTACCTTTTGTGATAACGTATTGTCAATTTATATTAACTTTTTTGTGATAATTTATTGTCGCAATAAATAGATTTTTCACGACAACTTTTATTATGACAAAAAACTTATCACAAATACCTATTTTTCTTGCCGCGACAGTCTTGAAAAATAATCATTTTGTTGTGGGCTCACTAAAGGACCTGGTGATGCCTATATAGTTTACAAGATTGATTCATTGCTTGACCATAGATATATTCTGGCTTGACTTCTTACAAAAGTTTTATAGTACAATTAATTGAAAAGAAAAAAAAAGACTATAATACACCAATATCCAACAAATATAGTCCCATTTATTTCTCACACAAATTGAGAATTTCAATTAATGAAAGGAAAAATAAAATTAACACATAATCTTGCACAATATCTCTAATTTACTATACTGTTAAAATGGTTAATCCCAAAAAAAAAAAAAAAAAGTCAAGCTGGATTACATTGAAAAAAATAAGGGGTGTATTGGTTTAGGATTTCACAGGATTTTAAAAGACTTTTTTTTTTTGTAAAAAACTCCGTTGGTATTCAATCAGGATTTTATGTCACTTAAAAACAATCCACTGGTATTCAATCTGGATTTTCAAGATTTTTTAAAGAGTCCATTCAAATCCATTGGTATTCATGCAAGACTTTTTACTGTTTAAAAATAATCAATTGGTATTCAAAAATATAAGGATTTTACAGGATTGTTGTGTTAGATGGATTTTGAAGGACTTTTCAGTGATATCTATAAATACCAACAATCCCATCCAAACCCATCAGATTTTAGAGGACTCTTGAAGTGCTTCCTCCGGTAATGTCTCTTCACCTTTATCTCTTCACCCCTAGAATTTCATGTCTTCCAATTACCCTAAATCGATTTACAGAAGAAATCAGAGAAAATATTGATTTCTCTTCACTCTTCACTCCTAGAATTTCATGTCTTCTAATAAATCGATTTACAGAAGAAATCAGAGAAAATATTGATTTTGGAAAGCAGAAATCCTGCGGTGAAAGTTGCCAGCAATAAATGTGAGTTTTCTATCTCTCCTTTTCATCTGGCGTTAGAAGGGTTTTCCCTGAAATTTCCGTTCAATTTTCTGAATCTTATTTCTTGCATAATCTTCTCGTCTTCTTGGAAATTAATAATAATAAAAAGAATCTGGAGTTGTGAATCTGGTAATAATCCAGTCTTTGTTTTTTTATTTGTTTAATTGGTTTAAAGCATGCTAAAGAAAAATAAAATCATAAAGATCATTAGTCGCAGAATGTAGTAGCTCCTCCTAGAATTTCATGTCTTCTAATAAATCGATTTACAGAAGAAATCAGAGAAAATATTGATTTTGGAAAGCAGAAATCCTGCGGTGAAAGTTGCCAGCAATAAATCGAACATTTCGATGTGAGTTTTCTATCTCTCCTTTTCATCTGGCGTTAGAAGGGTTTTCCCTGAAATTTCCGTTCAATTTTCTGAATCTTATTTCTTGCATAATCTTCTCGTCTTCTTGGAAATTAATAATAATAAAAAGAATCTGGAGTTGTGAATCTGGTAATAATCCAGTCTTTGTTTTTTTATTTGTTTAATTGGTTTAAAGCATGCTAAAGAAAAATAAAATCATAAAGATCATTAGTCGCAGCAGTAGCTCCTCCACTGTTGAATGTTCAGGTGGTGGATTGACTAATTTTTAGGATGCATCAATGTAGTCAATCTACTTAAGTAATGCCCCACGTTGCAAAGATTGTGATTCAAAAGAGTATAATGAGGTAATATTGTATGAGAACCTGGAATTTATTGGTTTGCTATGTGTTTTAGCAATTAGGATATGATATGAAAAAAATTTCGTGATATGTATAGTGTGTGTATATATTGTATCTCTTTGTTTGTATTGGGTGATGCTATTGACGTTTTCATGTATGAATAGGTGAGTTATATTGGATTAGGAGATGCTATTGACGTTTTCATGTATATACCGTATCTCTTTATCTTTTAGAATTCATAGTTTCATTCCCGTTACTTTTTTTTTAGTAATTCAAATGGGAGATTCACAAGGAAATAATAAAGGAAAGGGAAAAGAGAAAGAAAACTATGAAGCTTGGACCAAAGAGATTCCGATGAATTGTTACAACTGATAGTGGATGCTATAAAAAGTGGACTGCACGCAGTCCACTTTTTATAAAGTATAAGTTAGGATGAACAATATTGTTTTGGTGTTATTTTGGTTTCACTTACTTGAAGTATTTTCTTTTGGTTTTGTCAAACTATATTGTTTTGGTATTATTTTGGTTGCACTTGTTTGAAGTGTTTGCTTTATATTTTGGTTGTGTATGAACACATTTTGGATTAATGGAACTATATTGTTTTGGTGTTATCGACATCGATCATATCAATTACAATATCTATATATCAATATTTAAATTATTTAGAACTTGTTAATATTATCGACATTAATCATATCAGTTGCAATATCTATATACTAATATTTTAACTCATCGTTATCGATCATATCAGTTGCGATATTTATATGTTGATATAAATTATCGATATCACTATCGACTACCATATGTATATGTTGATATAAATTATTGATATCACTATCGACTACCATATGTATATGTTGATATAAATTATTGATATCACTATCGACTACCATATGTATATGTTGATATAAATTATCGATATCACTATCGACTATCATATCATTTGCGATATCAATATGTCGATACACATCAATTTTTATAATTGCTTCACATTTATTATAATAAATAGGCCACCTATCTCATTCCTCATAAATCAAAATCAAATTATCGATATCACTATCGACTACCATAATTGATATCACTATCGACTACCATATTATTTGCGATATCAATGTATCGATACACATCAATTTTTATAATTACTTCACATTTATTAAAATAAATAGGCCACCTATCTCATTCCTCATAATTCAAAATCATAATTTATATTCAATGTCTAAAGACTACCATATAATTTGCGATATTAATATGTAGATACACATCAATTTTTATAATTACTTATAAATAGGCCACCTATCTCATTCTTCATAATTCAAAATCAAAAATCAATTTTTATAATTACTTCAAACCTAAGAGCAAGAGCGACAAGAGAATTATTATTTTTATTTTTATTTTTTTTTGTCTTTGACTCTTTTTAAATTCGAATGTATGAAAGAAATCTTGAACTCTTATCGTACTTCATAAATCCATAAAGTTCTGCAAAGTCCACAAAGTCCTACAGAATCCATTAAAATCTTGATTAAAAAGTCTTTACAGAATCTTGCAAAATCCATTAAAATCTTGATTAAAAAGTCTTTACAGAATCTTGCAAAATCTTAAAAGTCATAAAAATCCTGCAAAGTCTTTTAAATTCGCGTGACTTTTTTCAGCTTAAAAAGTCCTTTAAAATCCTAATCCAATACACCCCCATAAACCTTTAACTAAATAAGTGGACTATAATTTTAGATGGACCAAAAAAAAAAAAAAAGAAAAAAAATATGGCCATCTTCTCGAAGCAAAAAGAGTAATTCATTTGAGCAATATTCCTAACCCCTAAGTTTGTCATCTTCACCTCATTAAAGAGACTTTGTGAAAAACATGTGCATGTTCTTTTACTATATCAACTATAGTCTACAAATCTTTACAAATTTATAAAAATATTAACACTATTATAATATATGTTTCAAAATATACTAAAAATAAATTGATCGAGTATATATATGTGGATAAAAACTTTTATGCACCTGGTTCACGAACCCAAGATCCATGTACTCGAATCGATCAGGCCACAACATGCAACCACGCGCCTGCACGCACAAATTTGCCAAAATTCACTCTCAGGTGTTATACCTTTATGTTATGTTAAGCATAAAAGTATGCTTAACATAACATAAACGTCAGTGGTTTTTTTTTTTTTTTTAATTCATTAAGGGTATGAAATTTGGATATAAAGATATGACTATCTGTACATCAAGGTATGCTTAACATAACATAAAAGTATGATTAACATAACATAAATGTCAATGATTTTTTTTTAAAGTTAAAGTATTATACTAAGGGAAATTTGGACATAAAGGTATGTCTATCTGTATATAAATGTATATCTAACATAACATAAATGTATGTCTAACATAATATAAATGATAGAGCAAAAACAAAAAAACAAAAATCACGGATCCGAGTTGACCCAAACCCAGACCCGATCCACGAGTTGCATGTGCAATAAGTGCACAGAACACTTACTCATCTATGTAATATTATATGTATGATATAAAAACTCAATATCTCATCCATAATCATTTATAGAGCAGTGAATTTGGACACAAAAGTCATTAGTAGAAAACAAGTACATATAATATTCATTTCTTCTACTTTAGGTAATTGACTCCCTATTGTTTCTTTTAATCATTGATTGATATACTCTATTCCAAAATACCTAACGTTACTCATAATAAAAGAACATCAGAAAACCCTATAAATATCCTCTATCATTTGAAAGTTCCACCCCCTTCCTCTTCTCTCTAAATACATATTAAAGTATCAGCACAAGTTTTAATTTTGCATCTGAGCATTTGAGAAGTGGTAAGTATGCATATATATTATTTCTATTCGCCATTGCAATTTTTTCTTTTGTTACTACTAAATTGCCAACGTAATTATATTCATATATTTCACACTATATATGTCATATGATCCTCATTTGCATATGTGGAGGCAGTGATTAGAAATTTATTATCATACTTATCAATATTATAATAGAAAATTCAACTTTAGTAATTATCTCGTTCATGATCTTCTACATGTCTATATCATCTCTCTCGATACTGGGTGTGGTTAATTTTCTCTCTAGTTAATTACATAAGTAATCCTTGTAATTAGCTATTATTTGGTCAAATTGATGTTACTTATGTTATTTTACAAATTTATCAAACCATTCTTGACTCGACCTATAACATCACAAATTAATACCCGACATGTATAAAATGCTATGTAACACCAAATGTAATAGAAGATTCAGACTCACTTAACTCACCACAACGGATCATGATGGGTTTGAGCCAAGAAGCCCTCATGAGTCATGACGTATATAATTTTATATGTTAACAAACTTTATTTAAACATCTAATACAGAGCTTGAGAAAAATATTTCTTTTACTCTTGTAAATTTCATTATTTTTATTTTTCATCTAATAAATTTACCTATTTTTGAATTAGACCTATGCGTTGTAATTCTATTTTCTTAAAATATTTTTATGATCGATTGTTTAGACTCATCATCAACCCATATATTTTCTCCATTCCTATTTCTTTCATCTCCAAACCCATAAACCAACCAACCAAGCACCCCATGCCCCCTAAGTTGGCATTTAAATCAAATGATAAATAAATAGACTTTACAATTTAACAATAAGCCAATTTGTAACATTATCATAACAAACGAAATTTATTAAAAAAACACATATCAACAAAAATAAATTTCTTTTCTTGTCTTTGTTCATTTTAAAGTACTTTTTGAGAAAGACCTTTAAGTGAATTTTCAAAATAATAAACTAATTAGATTATCTTGATATTTAGCACAATCAAATAAACAAAACTAATTTATTATATTATAGTTAAGAGTAATATTAAATTACTTAACTAATTAATAATTTGTTTTTTAAACTAATTAACAGTATGTTTATATTTTGAGACACTCTTGAATTAGTTTTTTCACGATTCCATATAAATTCATAACATATTTAAAAGTCCACCATTAATAAAAGATACATAGTACTTCATTTTCTTCTGTTGTTCTCTCTCTCTCTCCCCCTCCCTGAGGCAACATTCCCTTTCATTTTTCTACGTTGTCTCAATTAATTCTCTTCATCCTGGTGGTAATAGTATCAGAATTATATTATCTAAAATTTATGGATGATTTTGAGATGAAATTGATCGAAATCATAGTGTCTTTTAGACTTGAAATCACACATTTAACTCTTACATGACAATTTTCACCGCCAAAGACAGTACTTTGCGATGATAGGGAAAATACCCCTTATATCATAAAAAGATATCAAACATGCATTTCTAGCACTTTTTTAGCCAAAAGACCAATGATCCGAATAGAATTATACGACATGAGCCATATAAGGTTACACGATATGATTTGATTCATATAGATTTACACAATATGATTCATATAGGATAACACGACATAATTCATAGACGTTACACGATATGATTGGGTTACACAATATGATTCATATAGGGTTACACAAAACGTAATAATTTTTCTTTAAATTTTGTTTTAATTTATGGTAGAAAAATAAGTTTTTATATGTCAAGTGCTAGAAAATCCACTAGTCGTGTGTTTTGCTAACTTTCTTCTCATAAGAGATTTAATAGACTTACAGAAAATTTAAAGAAAAAATATTACATTTTCAAGTAAAAGTAAATAATATTTCATTTAATTTTAATTAAAGGACTTTTTGGAAACTTTGTCATAACTTAAAAATCATTAAATTTAGACAAATTTTAACATCTAAAAAGTATTTAAGTAGGATTAAATGGAGTAATTTTATAAGTAAAAAAAGAATACTTTGAATAAAATTTTACTCTATAAATAAAAAAAATCCAAAATAAAAAGTAACATTTTACATTAGTACTTTCAAAAGAAATACTAAGTAATAATATAAAAAAGATACTTTTCAAGTTAAAATCAATATAATGTACACAAACTATATTTTCAAGCGAACATTCATACAATTATAGTAGAGAATAGACTTTGAGTTTGAGTTGACACATAATTGATTTGATCAACGAAAACATTGAGTGACTCATGTACAAAAAAATGAGACTACATCTCGAAAATTAAGATTTTTGTGGACTCTTATGGGTTTTTGTTTTCTATTTTAGTTAATTGTTTTTTATTATATTTTAATTAATTGTATTTAAAAATATCATTAATTATAAAATAGGTATCTAGAATATAATTAATTTTTTAAGGAAGAAAATATAATTAAAAAAAATTGTACATAATAGAAATTCTTCTAATCCCTCGCTGGGTCAGCACCACCAATTTACCCAAAATCAAAGATCAATTCCACATAAACAACCTGACGCAATCCTTTGGGCTATGTTTGTGCTAGATTTAAGGTGGTTTTTGCAAATTTGGATTTGAAATTGAGAAGGATTTTGTGAATGAATTTTGAAAATTTTGTGTTTGTTTTGGGATTTTGTAGAGTATGATTATAGTTAAGATGCCATTTTCATATTGAGAGTTGTAGAAAAAGTAGATGTTGTTTGTTAGGATTTGTAGAAAAAAATGAATAAATCAGATGCTTTTTATTGGAAATTGTAGAAAAAGTAAGAAAAATATGGTATGACAGTAGGATTTTGCAAATTCTTGTCCAAACATGGACTGAGCTCACCCATCCAAAATCCGGATTGGTCAAGTCTAGTCCAAACATAGCCTTAGGTCTTTGAATTTGGAGTTTTCCTCTAGTTGAATTTCTCAAATCCAGTAAGAGATTTGAAACAATCGCATTTCACTTTCATGTCAATTTTAAATTGGTCTTGTAATTACTTTGTTGTTAGCTAGCAATGTCATCTGACTATTATGGGGAAATTGCAAATTTAGAGCACTATCTTTTAACTATTAGTCATATAAAAATACTATCTTTTTGAGTCATGATATGAGATACTATCTTTTTAATTTGGGCGATTTTAAGAGAATTAGTCCGAAATTTCAATAAATTGGGTCTAAATAGTCGCATGTGTCTCTCCAGATCAAGGCTTTTTGAAAATTTAAATCGATTATGCTCAAATCGAGCTTGAATCGAATTGAATTCGATAAATTGATTTTGAGCTTTGTTATGGCTTGAAGAGATGAGTTCTTTGACGTATAAAACATATATTTTGATTCAGTTTTGAGAAATATCAAATTCTTGGTGACCTTGAGGGTGGTCATGACAGATTTTGGCCATAGAAACAGCAGTGGGACGGTGGTTATGACATGGTTTTTTCAAAACTTAACTAAAATTTATATTTTCTATGCCTAAACACTTCTTTCTTCAAGCCCTAGCCAGACCCCAAATAAATTTATCAAAATCCATTCGATTCAAGTTTGATTTGATTGAGAATCAACTCAAATTTTCAAAAAAAAAAAGAAAAAAAAAACCCGAATATGTACCTACATGTAGTGCATATGTAATTTAGGCCAGAAATTTTGGAATTTCAAGCTAATTGTTTTAAAATTACTCAAATTAAAAAGATAGGGTCTCAATATCGAGACTCAAATAGATAGTGTACTTAATTGGTGAATGCTAGAAGATAATATCCTAAATTTACAATTTTCCCGACTATTACATATATTTATGTCTCTCTTTAAAATTCTAATTTATGTTAAAGAAAGAAGCACAAAGGCATGGCGGTAGCAATTTTGGGCTTAGTGGGAAGTTTTCTTGGACCGGCTATTCAAGTTGGACAATGCATTGTTGAACCGATCAAGCGTCAGTTTAGTTATCTTTGTTGCTTCAACAACAATGTCCAAAACCTAAGGAATGAAGGAAAAAAACTAGAGAATGTCAAAGTTGAGCTGCAAATGCAAGTTACTACAGCCGAGAATAATGCCCACGAGATTGTTCCTCAAGTTAAGGATTGGTTAAAAGATGTGGGTGAGATCCAAGAGAAGATGAGTGAAATTGAGATGAAAATTAGCAACATACAAAGTGGAGGTTGTTTTGTTGTCAAATCTCGTTTCTCACTTAGCAAAATAGCTAGAAAGACAACTGAAGCTATGAAGCAGCTTCAACTGGATCGCCATAATCTTAATGTCATATCCCAACCCCCACCACCTGCATCAATGACCTCAATTCCATTAGGAACCACATATGAGTTTCAATCCAGGAAACGTATTGTAGATGATATCATGATAAGCTTGAGAGATGAGAATGTTAACATGTTGGGGATATGTGGGATGGGTGGTGTTGGGAAGACGACGATGGCTAAACAAATTATGGAAAGAGGGAAGAAGGAACATCTGTTTGATGACATTGGCATGGTAGTTGTTGGCCAAAAAATAGACAAGTTAAGAATTCAAGGTGAAGTGGCTGGGTTATTGGGTTTGGAATTAACAGAGCAAACTCTATCATCTAGAGCAACAAAACTACAGGCTAGAATAATGAAAAGAAGAACACTTTTAGTTGTAGATGATGTTTGGGAATATCTCGACTTAGAGGAACTAATAGGAATTCCGCCTCAAAGTGGCTTGAAAGGATGCACAGTTCTTTTAACATCTCGAGACAGGGATGTTCTCGATGAAATGGGTGCTCATAAGGTTTGTGAAATAGAAACCTTAAATGAAGTAGAAGCATGGTCTCTTTTCAAAGAAAAAGTTGGTGATCGTGTTGATGATCAAAATTTGCTTCCTATAGCACGAATGATCGTTGAAGAGTGCAAAGGTTTGCCAATTGCCCTTGTAAATGTTGCTATGGCGCTCAGAGTTAAGAAAAACAAGTCGAGTTGGGAAGATGCACTAAAACAGTTAAAAAGCTCAAACCCAATAGACATGCCTAAGATCCTTGAACATGTTTATAATTCCATCAAGCTAAGTTATAATTTTTTGGAAAGTCAGCACCCCAAATCCATATTCTTACTTTGCTGTCTATTTCCCGAAGATTATAACATTTCTCTTGAGTATTTGACTTCTTTTGCTATGGGGTTGCGAATGTTTGAAGATATAAGGAATTTAGGAGAAGCAAGAAATAGAATATGCTCATTGGTTGAAATGCTTAGAAGTCGTTTCTTGCTTTTGGAGGGTAAGGATGAATGTCATGTCAGAATGCATGACGTCGTGCGAGATGTAGCCATTTTCATTGCTACTGAAGAAAGGCACTTGGATATAAAGAGCAGCGATTGCACTTGGATTTCTCCGTATGTCGGAGACAAGACTTTTGAGCTTCCTGTTGAATTGAGCTTTCCAAAGCTTCATCTTTTATTGGTTAATGGTGACGATGAAGATGAAAAATGTCGAATCATTGACAGTTTTTTGGAAGGAAAGATGGAGCTCAATGTGTTGTCCATGAAAGATTATTCATTGCCATCATTACCACATACTACCCAATTCCTAAAAAATCTTAAGACATTGATTCTAGAATCATGCGATTACTTAAAGAGCGTGAGTGGTGTTGGCGAGTTGGTAAATCTTGAAATTCTCATCATTCGTTATTGTTATTCCATTGGAGAATTACCATCAGAGATAATGAGATTAAAATGCCTAAGGTTGTTAGAAATTTTAGGATGTGGAAATCTTCGTGAAATAGCAGCAGGAGTGATATCAAGCCTGGATAAATTGGAGGAGCTGAAGATAGTTGAGAGCTTTAACAAATGGGAAGCAGAAAAGATTAATGCGAGGCTGAGTGAGGTCGAGTCGTTGTCCAATCTCACCTGCTTGCAGATTCAAGTGAAAGATTATACTTCAGCTGCGCAACATATAAGGCTTCCGCCAAATATAGTTAAATATGACATTGCAATTGGTAAATTTGGGATAGACGACTTTCATCGCCTGGGCTATGATAAAAAGTTGTTTCTCAAGTTGCCAAGAGAAATGACATTGGGAAACTGGATTCATGAATGTGCAAAAAATGTTGAGTTTCTATGGTTAGAAGGAGATGGTACAAATAGTTTGTGGAAGAGAGATAGTTTCAACAATCCTAAGGTACTACCTCTTTATCTTTTTTACCTATCTTATAAAGATTGGTGTATGCTTAGGTTTTTTATATTATTTTTATTGTTTCTAAATACATATAGAAGATGGTTGAATTTATATTTCTTTTTCCTCTGGAAAAATATATAACTAGTAGAAATGAATAGTTTTTTTTAACTATTATAAATATATATCGTTAGCATAAATAAAAAAAATGTTGTTTTCAATGACTTGAACTGTGATTTAACAAGACAGTATAATTTTAATTTTTTTTCTGGTAATCCCCCTTTTAGTTTTTGCAAATTATACCAATAATGCTTTTGAATACTTGATTGCAAGAAGATAAATAAATATATGAGCAAACAGAGAATAGGCTGTATTTGGTACTTTGCTTCTTTCATTCATTTTTTTTTTTTAACTTTTGATATGTTTAGGATTTCAAAAATTATTTTTGAAAAATATGTTAAGGTACTACCTCTTTATCTATTTTACTTATATTATAAAGATTGGTGAATGCTTAGGTTTTTTATATTATTTTTATCGTTTCTAAATACATACAGAAGATGGTTGGTTTATGTTACTTTTTCCTCCAGAAATAAATAAATTAATATATATATATATATATATATATATATATATATATATAGTACAATACTCGTGTGTCACATGAGATCTATAGAAATTAATAGTTTTTTTTTAACATGTAAATATGTACTAGTAGTTTTTTATAACAAAGATAATAATAATAATAATAATAATAATAATAATAATAATAATAATAATTTACTTTTATCGATAAATATTTCTTGCATTACAGATTACAAATACATACTTCTAATGTAAAATATTTATGTATATATTTCTAACTTTATAAAACTTTAAACATTTATGTTTAAGTGCATAAATTTCAAAAAGTACGTAGACTTTTTCTTCTATTAAACTCTTTTATCAAAAAGTTCATATTAAAATAATATAGATGATTTAAAAAAAAAAAAGATCCATAAGCGGGTCAATATGAAAAGGTAAATTTTCTATAAATATTTTATATTATGTAGATGCATATAATTATGAAACTTTTAACTTCAACTTTGTACAATTTATAGCTATTAAATAATAAAGTTATTTAAATAAAATTTAATAGTATAATCTATACATATATAAAATACATGTTTTTTCTTTGTTTTGTAATAATACATCCCTTATTAGGAAAGATATGTTTATTCTTTTATTTTATTTATTTTTGTTTATGATATTTGATATAGCTTATCAAGAAAGTCTAGCATTTTTCATTTTCTTTATAATTTTTTGATAAGACACTTTTAGAAGGGAAAATGGCAATTAGCAAATTTTGCCATTTTTCCTTTTTTTTATATAGTATAGATTTAGTTTTTTTATGACTTGAACTCTGATTTAACAAGTAAAGACTAAAGACTATATAATTTATTTTTTTCTAGTAATCCCCCTTTTAGTTTTTGCAAATTATACCAATAATACTTGATTGCAAGAAGATAAATAAATATAAGAGCAAACAGAGAATAGGCTGTATTGGTACTTTGCTTCTTCCATTTTTTTTTTTTTTAATAATTTACTTTTGATATGTTTAGGATTTAAGGTGTCCATGGGATTCATCAAAATTATTTTTAAAAAATATGTTGCATTAGTACGATCACAAGGGGTGTATGTCTAAAATGGTTGTTGAATTATAAAAATATAAAATTTGTTTTTGGGTTTGATAGAATTTATGTTAAGCTAATGTTTTAAGTAATATAAAGTCCTAAGTAATGTGTAAAACATATAGTGATGGAGTAGATGATTTTTTCATTTTCAGGTTGTGTTTGGTAAGTTGGAAATACTGATTGTATGGAATTGTAACAAGATTAAGAGCATATTTTCATCTACAATAGCTCGTGATCTCGTTTGTCTCAAAATCCTATACATTGCATGGTGCGACGAGATGGTAAAAATCATTGAAGGGGAGGAGGAATGTTCAACTCGTCTATTTCCTCATCTGGAAGAGCTATATTTGATTTACGTACCCAAGTTGAAGATTTTTTGTGAATGGAAATGTGCTCTTGAGTTGCCATCATTGAAAGAAATCACCATTAATTATTGTTTTGAAATGGAAAGATTTAGTTTGGGATCTCTTACCATACCCAAACTCGAAACCTTGAAAATAGATTTTGAAAGCATTGCCATCATCGAAGATATGGACTTGAATCATGTGTTACACCAACGCTTTCTGCGAATCAAAGTAAGGGCAATTGTTAATTTCCATCGAAAAATAAGACTTTGAAATCACTCTTTGGATTGATGCTTATTAGTTGTAATACTAATTTTGTGATAGATTTGAAATCCATCTTTATAGTAATAATATGAGATCAATTGATTTTAGTAATAATATGATCGATCAGGAGGAGGAATCAACATCAAGCGGAGAAAAAGATGGGCAGGATGAATCTACTTCAAGGTTGGAGGAATCTACTTCAAGTGAAGAAGAAGATGAGGAATCTAGTTCAAGTGCAGGTCAAGAGGATCAGGAGGAGATCAGCAACACAGATGGGGAGGTACACATATATAATTGATGCAAATTTTTTAGTACGATGATTTGAAATCCAAACCTAAATCCACTCAACTTGTTTAGTTTAAAACTAAAATCAATACATTTAAAATATCTTCGCGTTTTTATCTGTTTATGATAGATTTGAAATCCATCTTTATAGTAATAATATGAGATCAATTGATTTTAGTAATAATATGATCGATCAGGAGGAGGAATCAACTTCAGGGGGAGAAAAAGATGGGCAGGATGAATCTACTTCAAGTGAAGAAGAAGATGAATGAGAGTACCGAAAGAAGGCTTTCTTGTAAGATAAAGTAATCTTAAAAATATGTATGAGATTAATATTTGCCAATAAGTATGAACTAAGAGCTGTGAATGTTTTTAAATAATGCCAAAAGAGCTACAGTAAAAACTCTTTATAGTAATACTCTATATAGGAATAAACTCTCTATAGTAATAAAAAGTTCAAGTCCCAACTTGGGACTAGTTATAAATAAGAATAAACTCCACATTGTCATAAGTCATACATTTTTCAAGTCCCGTCTTAAGGATTTATACCTCTATATAGGAATAAATGATTAATATATTATAAAAATATTTATTAATTATATTTTTGTTTATCAAAATCAATAACATTTTTAAGATGACTTAAAATATTTATCTATAGTCGATTGTGACATTTTTTGATTTAACTCAAGTGTATGTATTTAAATTTCTTATTCAAAACTATTAAATTAGTTACATGAACTTGTGAGATAGATAATATACAATGTATATGTTATTTTTATATTTATATTATTTTTTATATGAAAAAATTATTTTTTTTTTATAAAACTCTATATAAGAATAACTCCGTATAGTAATATTTTTTCCCGGTCCCAACGATATGACTGTATGGAGTTTTTACTGTATTAGATTATATCTTTTTTTTTTATGAAAAAACACGATTGAAGGAACCCAAATTGTCAAAAAAGCTATTAGGTCTTATTGATTTAACTTAAAAGAGTCCACCTTTTTACACAAATGAACACCTAAAAATCTATAAATAAACTATTCTTATTCCACAATTTAAACATTGGATATGCATTCAATATACATAGAAGTGAAAATTGCAAATTTAGAACACTATTTTTTGGTCATTCACCAATGAATAACACTAACTTTTTTGAACACCGATATTGGGACACTCACTAACTTTTCAATTTGGGTGATTTTATGATATAAAAAAAAAACTCAAAACCACGAATTTCGGGTCCAATCGCATGAGATTTCGGCTTTTTGCTTAAGTGATTCAGTTGATTTCAAATTTTTATTTTTTTTCTAAAATCACCCAAATTGAAAGTTTGTGTTCCAATGTCGTCCCCAAAAAGTTAGTGTATTTCATTGATGAATGACCTAAATATAGTGTTCTAAATTTGCAATTTCCCCTAAATATAAAATGTATGGAATTTCCAACGAAATCATTATGTTCTTCTTTCTTTTCTTTGCCTAAAGAGGGTTCAAATTACCTTTTGGTTTGTTGTTCTAGTGTTTTGGAGTCCTAAAGTCACAAGATGAGAGTCGTTGTATCTTGAAACGATTACCGAAAAATCCTAATCACTAGAGCAGGATAATTCTATCTTACAGAGAAAGCGTCTTACTTGTCTTGATTCAAATTTACATCCCCTTTTTCTAAATATATTATTTTGTGCCATTATATCACACATATACAACTATTTTTTCCAACAACGTAAGATAAAAATCTGTGTAATATTAATGACTATCCATTCACTAGTGTGTATGACGAGGAAGTAGGAGAAATTTATATTATGTATACGGCTATCCGCACCTCAAAACTTACTAAACACACCCATTTCTATACAAATGAAAAATATAAAAACACCATTATTTCTATACAAATGAAAAATATAAAAACACTATAAATGGGGTGTGTTTAGTAAGTTTTGGGGTGCGGATAGTCGTACCCTTATATTATATGTGCTTGTTTTCTACTTATGGTTGTGCCAAAATTCCTACACAAACATGTGTTTCACTTCTCTGAATGAGATACAGAATTTTTATATCATACATATAATATCACATATATATACATGATCAATTTATTTTTAATATATTTTGTAATATAAATTACAATAGTGTTGATATTTCTTTAAGTAATACTTTTATAAATTTTAAAAGGTCATATAAAGTAAGTTTCTTTAATGAGGTGAAGATGACAAACTTAGGGGTTAGGAAAAGAACTTCACGAGCATATTGCTCAAATGAATTACTCTTTTTATCCATGAAGATAGCCATATTTTCCTGCTTTCTTTTCTTGTCCATCTAAAATTAGAGAAGGGCTTGTATGCCTCTAAGTACAGTGTGCCCATGATCTCAATTTTAATATCTTTAAATAATACGATTAATATTTTTCCATTCACTAAAACATATATTTCAATTTTACAAGTACATATCCTATCCGCTGCTGGTGGTAAAGGTAAAAGAAAGAAAGAAGTTGGTAGCAAGTTATGAATATACAACTAATATGTTTCACTAAAACATATTTCAGTCATACAAGTAATACCTCTAGAGTAAACAACTCCTTATGAATATACAACTAATATATTTCACTACTATATTTCACTAAAACATATATTTCAATTATACAAGTTCAAAGTCACACCTGACCAGTAAAAGTCAAAGGTAAAACTTTTAGGTATATTAGGTAATACTTTTTGAAAATATCACTTGATACACATAAAAGTATTACATGGTACACATAAGAATATTACATTACGAGAATAAAAGCATTATATAATACTTTTATGTAATAGTAAAGAGCACGCGCGTTGCACGTGAAAGACGAATTTTGTTGTTGTTATTGTTTAAAAGAAGGAAAAAAAAATTGTTACATATTATGGATATACCTTTTTTAGAAATAATAATTGATATTATAATCATTTCTATGCAAATATTAAAATTATTTTAATAAAACATAGAAATATGTTGTTCATGCTGCAATTTTTGAAAAAGAAGTTTAATATTATATAAATTTGAAAAAAAAAAAAACAAAAACAAAAACTAATCTAAAAAAACAATAAATTTCACATTTCTTTCTTGGCTTCCAACATTTTCTTTGTTTATACCATATGTAATCTTATTCACTTATACTACACATTGCAATACTCAAGTATGGTCCCATGTCAAAATATTTTCTGATTATTGATTTGCTCCATATGTCACGCCCCGTTTTCTTTCTTAAAATTTATCAGAGCTTTTTTTTTTTTATAAAACAAAGGCGTGCAAGAAGAAAAGAAGAATGCAAGAGACGATCAAAAGTAGAAGGAGATATGAGACAAACATATTCTTTACTCATAAGACATCGGACACAGCCGATTCCATATCTTATACAAGACATCGGACACAGCCGATTCCATAATATATAAAACATCGGTCACAGCCAATTCTAAAACAAAATGTCAACACAGTGGAAAATAACTTACAGGATCCATCATCATCAGATATTTACAGAATTAATATATATACATTTCAAAGATAGTGATCATTGTTTCTTCTTACTTCGTAAAAGACAATTTATGAAAATCCCAGATATGGCACCATCTCTCTCTCTACTGCTCTTATTGTTCGTCATCTCCTGTAGTGTGAGTACAGATTAAGGGGGGGTGAGTGCGTTGAATACACTCGTGGCGATACAGTCTGCAACTTATAACAATCAACAGTTATATCGTACAGGAAAGGTAACATTCAATCACAACAAGTAAAATGCACAACAAATATTAGAAATGGTAAGGGGCGAATATGTGCGGGTTTTCCCCGTCTTATCCTATAAAATGGTCTCAAAACCGCTGGTGCATTTCAAGAGGACCACCAAACCTCAACAGAGTAGTAGAATGGAGTAAGGGGCGAATGCATGTGTAAGAGGTGGACCGCAGCCCGTTCACAGTTTAAAGTATGTCACAACAAATATATTCACAACATTTAGTATTCCTCAATCATGCTCATAAATAAGGAAAATTGTAAACAGATAAAGGTTTAGAATGTACCCCCATCTCGATAAAAGGTTATCACGTGATCTGACAAGTTTTAAGTGTCAAGCCTAAAGCGTATGATCCAACAGATGTCCTACAAAGGTACCGTGATATCTTAGATTCTCAAAAGATAAAAATTACGAATATAAATAAAGAGATAAACGTTTTCGGAGAAAGAACGATCGAGAAGACGGTACGAAAAAGAATGACTCGATGATCGAGGATAAAGAGAAGAGTGTGAAAGTTAAATGCTATAATCTAATATGAAAGAGGGAAGAATTGGGTTATAACGGAAAAGGAATGAACTTAAACGGAGTTGAAACAAGCCCAAACGGAGCGTTTCAAGATTGAGGGGTAAAATTGTAATTTTGGTAAAAGGGTTGACTTTGACCGAGACCCCGACTCCCAACAACTCGACGGAAACAAACAACTCGGACCGACCCGCGAAAATGCTCACCGGCGCACACACGATGCACACGGCAAGTACCCGGCACGCGCACTGCGCGCGCTCCCCCGCGCAAGGCCGTGCACTCCACGCACGACCGTGCGCCATCTTCTATTGGCCGCGCACGGTCTCGCACACCCGCGCACGACCGCACGGCCCTGCGCGCACCAGCGCGCCACCAGCACACCACCAACGCACAGCAAGCCCTTGCTGCGGCGGCGGCGCCGCCCCCCACCAGTCCCGCCGGCCACCCAGCTCCGGCAGCCGCCGTCTCCGGCGACTTTCAGGCGTGAACAATAATTTTTTCCAGATTTTCCTCCCAAAACCCCAAACATACAAACACACACAAACAACCTCTAACACCACCTTCCAAAACCTTCTAGCTCTGGTCGGCGACCTCCCATCGCAGGCAGCACCCAACCACACACAACCTAAGCATGTACAACACATACACAACACACACAAACACATGTTTTCCACCAAAACCACAAACACCCACAACTCCGGCAACGCCGCCCCCAGCGGCGCCACCACCCCCAACCTATGGCCTTACACTCCGGGATGGCTATCTACCACTCCGGCGAGGAAGACGAGAGAGATAGCAAGAAACGAGGAGAGAGAAAAGGGTGGTTGACTCCAACTTAGGTTTTTCCGGCGATTTACCGGCGATCTAACCGTCGGAATGGAAAAATGAGACCAACACTAGACTCGTCTCGACGAGAGCTACAACCTATGTGAAAACCGTTCGAAACCGAGAAAGTTGACTTTTTCGGCCACCGGCAGCGGCGGCGGCGACGACCGGAAAAAGAAAGAAAATAGGGAGAGAAAACTTACGTGTTTTTCGATTATGAGTTCGTTTGACTTCTTGACTTAAAACCAACCTATATATACTCCTCCGGAAAGACTACTATTCACCATAAAAATCTCGTATTCTACCCTTCGTATACCTCTCATATACGTCGTATTCTTCGTTTTCACTGTTTTCTTCACTACTAGAGCTACGTAACTCCGATTGACCTCTAGTTCATTTCTATCTTCTCGTTTTTCCGATACGCGTCTTATGGTAAAATAAAATTCTATGTTCCGCAAACAACTTATTCTTCCATCTAAAACATGCATTAAACACATATCTGAAACACACGTAATTAAATTTAAACAGTCAAGAATAGCGCACATAATAATATTTCAATTAAGGTTTAATTATTTAATTAACCAATTATGCTTCGTTTTTGTCATGGGCGCTACACCATAAGTTACATTTTGTTGGTTGGGTAGATTTAATTGCAAGTTGATAACTAGTGAAGATATTGCATATAAATTGAATTCAAAAAATTCTCAACATTGCTTCTTGAGTAGAGAGTCACCGAGCATTTTGGAATTGTTTTATTTCATCAATTATATCTTTATTATATTTTTGGGTCATGTTAATTGCCACTCGGTCATGACCTTTTGTAGATATATTTGTACAAATACTTCACAGCTAGAACATATCTTGACATTGATATGAATTACATCTAGATAAAAGATATGAATTGCATGGTACTATTCATTGATTGTCGAGTTGTGCATTACGTACATTAATATCAATGCTTGTTTTTATTCTTTTGTAAATGAGATATCCATCTTTATCATGAAGGGTGATTTCACAATATGTTCGTTGAAGTGATATTTACATTTTTCTTTGGACATGCATGAATTTTTAGGATTTTTATCACAACACAGCCATGAATCATATCTTTTTACTAATTCATATAGTTCTAGAAAATTTTCTATATCTATAGGAAGTTTGGTGTAGATTAATTTCTCATATATCACAACAAAATATAAATGACTCGTATTCAAATTTCAAAGCACCACGATAAATGCAATCAGTCACTTCTTTTAATTAGTGTATTTTAGAAATAAATTCATGAATTGAAAATTTTAAGATAATGAAAAAAATATTATAAAAACTTAGTAAAGAATAATACAATCAAGACATCAATGCTTAACATAAAGCAACACATATAGATCAACATAAACTTCACATTTTGAAAATTCATTCACCAAACTTTAGAGCATTATTATCAGCAAATACACAAAAAGAGAAGTCTAATCTCTTTCATAAATAAAAGAGAAACCTAATTAACATGCAAAATTTGTTGAATGGAAAATTAAAAAACAAAATCTCCATGTGATATCAATTAATGAAGGCCTAATTGTGAATTTAAAAGCTAATTAAGACATGAAATGAAATGTAAATCCATAAAACTCATCGTTCCTTTGGGATGCAATATTCTTGCTTTTGAATAGTTTTCAAATTTGAATATTTTCTTTTATGCAACATTTCTCCTTTATTTATATACTTCTGACTCAATAAGCATCATTATATAATTACTAAAAAATAAAAACTACACCAAAGAAGACCAATCAAGAATTTATGAATAAACTAATATAATTTAGTGAAGGTGGAAAGTAGAACAATCAAGTATTTATGAATAAACTAATATAATTTGGTGAAGTTGGAAAGTAAAACAATCCAAATATCTATAAACAAACCAATATAATTTGATGAAGTATAAGAAAATAATTAATATTCATTGTCCTTTGAGGAATGGTATTATAAGTACGTACACATATGTTTATAAGCTCATTAAATTTATTAAAATTAGTTGGAACTTATTTAATAATTTTGTGTTTTTTATGAAGGATAAGGTACGAATTAATATTGTTCCTCGTACGTATATTTAATTTATTAAAATTAGTTGAAACTTATTTGATATTATATGTGTTTTTTATGAAGGATAAAAAATAAATTAATATTGTTCCTCATACATACGCATATGTTTTTATAAGATCATTAATTTTTTTTAAATTAGTTGAAACTTATTTGCTAATTTTATGTGATATAAAATCAGATAAAATATAAGAATTTTAAGTGATAAAATATGAAGGATAAAAAATGAATTAATATTTTTCCTCATACATACACATATGTTTATAAACTCATTTAATTTATTAAGATTAGTTGGAATTTATTTTCTAATTTTATGTGATAAATAATCAGATAACATATAATTTTGTAAGTGATAAAATATAGTTTTATATGATATATATATAAGAAACAAAATTAATTTAACGTATGTATAAAATTAAATAGTATTATATAGATATACAAATTGATATTCCTTGTCCTTTGAGAAATGCTATTGTAAGTACGTACACATACGTTTATAAGCTCACTTAATATAATAGGCATAACAACATATATCTTTTTCAAAATAATAAGTAAACAATTATTTGAGTTTCCGTATAAATGCAACATATATTTTAACAATCAGAAAAATATATTAGTCAGATTATATTATATTTAATATTAAATTAGACGATACATATTCCATGATATCCCCAATATATATTTTTTCGTACATAAATATAATATTTGATTTTTATCAATTTTACTAATTTTTTTATCTCATGTAATAGATGGTCCTAAACTACTAAATACTAATATATATAGCCACATTTTTAAGTCATAGATATGGGTTTTCCTGTTTCGAACAATAATAGGATTAGCTTTTCCGGATTACCAAACTTAAGTTTTGATTAATTAATCAACTAAAATGGTATTTTTAATTTGGATAATTTTTTATTTATTTTGAATTGATAATTTGCTAGTGCTTTTAAATTTTTATTTGTTTATTCATTAATAGAAATGTTAGCATCGATTTCAATTCAAACATAACAATATTTTCAAGGTCAAATTTTTTAATCAAATCACAAATTGTGGAATGTAGAAAAAAAAAAAAAAAGACCTCAAGTCCACTGCTAAGTCTTTCAATCCTCTTCACAATGCCAATTTATTTACCTAAACAGTTCTTCTAGCTTCATGTCAATAATGATACTATAATTAATCTACAACATGTTATTGTAGTCAAACCCAAAATTACTCATTTCATTGAAGTGAATTTAAAATTTAATTATAGTTTCCTAAAAAAATGATACATTAATTATTTTTTAACTTAATATAATTTTATATGTAATAGTTTTACTATGAAAGACATTAAATATGTATCCTATCCTTAAATAAATATAAAAACCACGTACTCCATGCTTAAAAATATGAAATAGCAGCATATATAATTTTTTTTGGGTAATCTAATTACCATCACTTTACAAAAAAGTTATTATAGGACATTAATTAAAAATACACTTTATTATTAACCTATTACATGCACACAACTTTAATAATAATGATGAATATAATTCTTATTAGTACTAAATCACAATTTATTAAAATTATTAATTATTAAATTATTATTATGACCTAAAATAATAATATTTAATAAAGATATATTAGGCAATTCAAAATTTGTAAGTAACATCCACACTTTTATATAGGTAATAGATAAGAGACAATATTTTTATGTGTATCATGTAATATTTTTAAATCAACGGTGTTAACCGACTGTTAACCAATATTGACCATTAACTTTAAACTTTGATTGTTGATCGAATTGGATTGACCCGTTTCAAGAAATGAAATCCGTGAGACATGCTCCAAGAGTCCCCACCCCTACTTCAACTAGCCTTATTTCTTATTGAGGCAGATGAAATAAAATTTCCCCTTTCATATTTACACAAATAATCGACAACAGAAACTCCCACCTTCTGAATATTTTATTAAAAATTGTTTTTGATTTTAATGAAAGACAAAAACTTTTGTGCACAAGGTGCACGGATCCAAATTTGTGCACAACAATACTGTTATATTATATAAAGTAAGGCAAAAACTTATGTGCACCAGTTGCACCGTGCAATCCATACCTTTATGTTATAAATGTAGTACATTTATGTTATAAATGTAATACTTTTATGCATGTTCATTTTAAAAGGTACAAATATTTGTACATAAAGGTACTACATTTATAACATAAAGGTATCCGTGCAACTCTGTGCACCAGTTGCACAGAAGTGTTACTCATAAAGTAATACTGTTATATTATATGAGTGATACTGTTATAATATGAAGTAATATTGTTATATTATATGAGTGATACTGTTATATTATATGAAGTAATACTGTTATATTATATGAATGATACTATTATATTAATATAACAATATCACTCATATAATATAACAGTATTGTTACACCTTGTGCACAGGAGTGTCACTTTTAATGAAAATATGATGAATCGAGGCTCAGATCAGTGTAAAATAACGGGCAAGAGAAAGAGACCACGCCACCGGTTGCATTCAATTCAAACGCCGTCCGGGATAACCCCGCCAAGATACGGGTCGGGTTATCTCATTGCCCCATTTTCTAATCAAATATTATCACAATAAATCCCTTTCTCTCTCTACCCTCATTCTCTCTCCTCTCCCACTGGCGTCTTATCTCTGCTTCCTTTTATTTTCTTCCTCTAATTTCTTTAGAGAGAATGGGCTTCAAAAGGTTAGCCCAATCCAGAATTGATATAACTGAAGCCCAATACAAGAAATTTATAAAATGTTCCGAATGGTTTGATGAAAATGCTATTGGTTGATAATATGTCCTTTAATGTAAAAAGCAGCAAAATGCCAAAAAAAAAAAAAAAAAAAGACACTTCAATAGTAGCATACTTTCTCCCACATTAAAAGAATTTGAGGGGAAACATTATATAACATGTTAGAAGTGAACATTGTCATCAATAAATTTAATAATTATTATATCTGATTTTTCTATAATGATCGGATTAATAAAAATCCAAATTTTGGCACTAACTAAAGCAATTATTGATTACATCGGTCGAACCAGTTGATCCGATCCCACAAATCATGGCTTGAATGAAAATAAATAAATATAACGTACATAAATAAATATGCATGATATATGGTATTTTCAAAAGTTATTCCTACGTGATAACATGTCAGCATTACCATCGGATCATTTTTATATATTTGAAAAGCCTTCAAAGGATCCTACTAAAGAATAAGATTAAATTGAATTATATATTTATTAAATAGTAGTACATTACACTTACATTTTGTTAGATGTTGTGACGTATATATATATTAAATATTATTGTGGGCCATTTTCAAACTTTCCCCTCTTTGTGTTAAATAGTTGTATTTAACATTTTTCAAGTGTTGTCCAAACTCTTCAATCAAGAAATGTATATATTGCTATTAACTGAGTTCCTATTACATTTTAGAAATCAATAATCAGAAGTTATTCAATGATGACTTAAGTTGGAATTCACTTTTATACATCAACACCAATTGAGAAATTTGATACTTCAATGAAAAGAAGAAAATTTATGTAATAATATACTCTCCTCTAATAAATGGATATTTCTTGAAAAATGATCATTTGGTTGTGGGCTCACTAATGGACCTGGTGGGCCTATATAGTTTACAAGATTGATTCATTGCTTTATTCCGGTTTTATAGTACAATTAATTGTAAGGGAAAAAAAAAACAAAAAGAAAACTCTATAATACTCCAATATCCAACAAATATAGTCCCATTTATATCTCACACAGATTGAAAATTTCAATTAGTGAAAGGAAACATAAAATTGACACATAAACTTGCACAATATTTCTAATTTACTATACTCTTAATTGGAATTATAAATAAAATGGTTAATCCAAAAAAAAAAAAATGAAGTAGGATAAGATTGAAAAAATAATAATCCTTTAACAAAAAAATGGACTATAATTTTAGATGGAAAAAAAAAAAAAAAGGAAAAGAAAAGAAAAGAAAGAAAGGAAAATATGGCTATCTTCATGAAGCAAAAAGGGCAATTCATTTGAGCACTATGCTCATGAAGTTCTTTTCCTAACCCCTAAGTTTGGCATCTTCACCTCATTAAAGAAACTTTGTGAAAAACATGTGCATGTTCTTTTACTATGTAAAGTCTACAAACCTTTATATAACCTTTAAAAAATTATAAAAATATTACTTGAAAACATATTAACACTATTATCATATATGTTACAAAATTTATTAAAAATAAATTGATCGAGTATATATATGTGATATTATATGTATGACATAAAAACTTAATATCTCATCCATAATCGTTTAGAGCGGTGAAATCCGTATTTATATAGAAATTTTGGCACAAAGTCATGATAAGTAGAAAACAAGTAGATATAATATTCATTTCTTCTACTTTAGGTAATTAATTCCCCACCTTTTATTTTTTATCATTGATTGATATATTATATTCCAAAATACCTAACGTTGCTCATAATAAAAGAACATATCAGAAAACCTTATGATTAAATATTGTTTCTTCATAACCTCTCTAAATACATATTGAAGTATGAATACAAGTTTTTGTATCTGAGCATTTGAGAAGTTGTAAGTATGCATATTAATATTTCTATTCATTTCTTCAATATTACTTTGGCCATTGCAATTTTTTCTTCTGTTATATATTCATATATTTGACACCATGTCAAATCCTCATTTGCATATGTGGAGGAGTGATTAGCAATTAGAACATCTAAGTAATATAAACATTAAATAGTTAAACATCAAATTAAAAGAATATTCAGAGCTAGTCTATAGACATAATTATATCATTTAATTACCAAAATAAGCTCACAAAGATCATGAGGAAATTTATAATCACACATAACTATAGTAATTATCTGGTTTCTTCTTCTACATGTCTATATCATTTCTCTCGAAACTGGTGTGATTAATTTTCTCTCTAGTTAATTACTTAAGTAATCCAATTGTAATTAGCTAGTATTAATTTGGTCAAACTCATAGTACTTATGTTATTTTATAAATTTATCAGATCATTGTTGAATACTCGACCCAACTCACCCACAATGTGATGGGTTTGAGCCAAGAAGCCCTCATGAGTCACCTATATATATAACTTTTAATTCTTTTTTCCATTCCCATTTCTTTCATCTCCAAACCCATAAACCAACTAACCAAGCACCCCATGACCCCTAAGTTGGCATTTTAAATCAAATGATAAATAAGTAGACTTCACAAATTTAACAATAAGCCAATTTGTAACTTTATCCTAATTAAACAACGAAATCTATTTAAAAAACATACCAGCAAAAATAAATTTATTTTTCTGGTCTTGTTCATTTTAAAGTACTTTTTGAGAAACACCTTTAAGTGAAATTTCTAAATAATAAATTAATTAGATTATCTTGATTTTTAGCACAATAAAATAAACTAATCTAATTTATTATATTATAGTTAAAATAATATTTAAATTACTTAACTAATTACTAATTGTTTTTTAAACCTTTAAACCAATAATATATGTTTATATTTTGAGGCACTCTCGTCATGTATTAGTTTTTTAACGAACTGATATATATATATAGCCCTGTTACCATACCCACCACGAACACGTTAAGATGTGTTTACGGTTAAAGTGTCAAAAATCCATAATACCTATTAATTTCACTTTCCATAATGAGAGGATGAGATCATTACATGGCATCGGTGGACATATTAAGTGTTGCCTACTATGGGCATTTTATCATTTTCTTATATATATATATATATATGTCCACCATCAATAAAAGATCCATATATAGTACTAATTGGTTGTTCAAAGCGATTTTACTTCTGCATTTTCTGCTACTCTTTCTCTCTCTGAGGCAACATTCTCTTCCATTTTTCTCCGTAGAAGTTAGTCTCGATTAATTCTCTTCCTCATCTTTCTTCTTCTTTGCATTTGTCCATATTATCATTCTTAGACCGGCATAGTCAATCCCAATGGCATAGTATCAAAATTATATCATCTAAAGTTTACGGATGATTTTGAGATTAAATTGATCGAAATCATTGTTGTCTTTCAAATTTAAAATCACACAAATTTAACTCTTACACTACAATTGTCATCGCTAATTAAAGACAATATTTTGTGTAGATGTTTGTTGATAAAATATATGTATATTAATATACAAATGCAAATAGGGAAAATAACCCTTTATACCATAAAAAGATATCAAAGTTACATTTCTACCACTTTTTTTAGCCAAAACAGATCAATATAACCTTACGATCCATTTAGGGTTACATGATATATAAGTCATATAAGGTTACACAATATAATCCATATAGGTTTACATGATATATAAGTCATATAAGGTTACACAATATAATCCATATAGGTTTACACGATATGATCTGATCTATATAGGTTTACATAACATGATTCTTATAGACGTTACACTATATGATCCATATAGGATTACACTATATGATATGATTCATATATGTTTACGTGATATGATCTATATAGGGTTAGATGACATGATTCATATAGGATATATATGTTTACACGATATGATCTGATTCATATAAAGTTATACGACATGATTCATATAGGGTTACACAATATTATCTATATAGGGATTACACAATATATATATATATATATATATATATATGATCAATAGATATTACATAATATGACCAAAAATTATTATTATTATTATTTTACTTTTATCAAAATTGTACTTGGGGCAATTTTGTTAAAATTTTTGAATTGTGGTAGAAAAGTAGTATTTTTATCATTTTTGGTAGGAAAATAAATTGTTATATGTAAAGTGCTAGAAAATCCAGTAGAAATGCAAATATCACTTAGTCGTGTCATTTACTGACTATCTTCTCAAAATAGATTTAATAAATTTAAACAAACACTACAAAAGTCCCAGGAAATATCGACAAAAAATTTCATCTGTAACACCGAAAAATTTCGTGAGTAATCATATTACCGACAGATTTAACGATGGAATATTTTATCACTGATTTTCTTGTCGGTAATATATTATCAACGAAAAAATGATTCGTCGGTAATTTAGCGATAAAATATTATGTCGGTAATATATATTATAAATGGATTTATATTGTGTTGACGTCGATTTACGGCTGGTTCGTAATCTCAGTCAAACACTTGAATTGATCGTTTTTCTAGCCCAACCTAATTAGCCAAGTTAAAAGAGTTAGGTCAAATGAGGTAGGAAGTTCAAGGGAATGTAGAACACTTGTCTTTTTCTCATTTTTCCCCCCTAAAAATCTCCCCTTTCCAAAGGTTTGAAGGGTCTTATTTATAGACCCTTCACCTGGACAGCATCCCCCGAGTCAGGGGATCTTGTCCCTATAGGGCCAGGGCTAGATGCTCCCTGTCCCATACTATTACAAACCGAGCCGAGCTCTTTTTATATTCTAATTTTTAGACATATTTCTAGGTAAGGAGACTCTATCAACCGCTATCCGAGCTGAAATCAGGTCGGTTTGGTCAGGTCGGCTTTGCCTCTGATGGGATGCGGAAGGTCGGTCATTCTGGCCGAGCCGGTCAAAGAAGGTCGGCTTTTGCTCACGTCGGCGTTTAGGAAGACTTGATTCGAGCTCTCCCTCCATTTTGAGTTCTAGGAAGCTGGTTTCATTGAAGTATCAACAAGCCGGTTAAGGGGTTCCTGGACGGCCATGTTCTGCTCGGCTCGGCCATGTCATCCCTCTAATTCGTCCGAAACATAGGTCGGCGAAATAACCGAGTCGGGCTGGAAGACCGGTCACAGCTGCGGAACGGTCATATCAGTTCGAGTGGGGTCAGGCCGGGCCGAACAGGGTGACTGGACTGGGCTGTCAGGTGATGGGGCTGGTCCTCCTCGGTGCATTGGGTCAGATGGCCTTTAGTTCGGGTCCGAACTCGATCCATGCGTGGGCGGCATAATATTGAGGGCCCAACATTAGCCCCTCGGACCCGAGCAGAACAACGGAGGCTCGAGTTCGATCGATGGGCCCTAGTTTGCGCGGATACGTCCCGTGGTGATTTGAGACACGTGTGTCGCCACGTGGCGCATCTGGGTCCCACCACCTGTCCTTAATCCGATGGCTAGAAGGCGAACGGTTTCTTTCCTTAACCTATAAATAGTGGTCCCCTCCGCCATTTGTGCTCCATTCTTCTCTCCGCGCTCTCAACTTTCGCAACTTTCTCTCTGAATTCCGAGCTAAATCGCCCGAGCTAATTCCACCGCCCTCTTCATCCTTAGGTAATTATGTCTGCCGTAACCATTTCTTCATCTTCTGAAAATGACCAAGGTTCAATGGGGCGGCTTGAACGACCGGCCTTTACTCCGAGCCCTAGCCCTAGCTCCCCTCCGTCCCCTGGCGACTCCTCGGAGTCTGCCTCAGAGGAGCGGCCTCTTCCAGATCTGGCGGACGGCGACGACCAAAGCGAGCCGAGCACTTCGGGCCGAGGCGATATTCCTATGGGGATTCCGATCACCACTTTGGACGACGAGGATTTGAGGCCGTTCCGTCCTTCAGTCGGTAAAGACGAGCTGTCTAAGTGGCGTGCGCGGTTCAAGATTCCGAGCTCGGTGACATTCGAGGAGCCGGTCAATCTTGCCCGACCAGATCAGCCCCCTTCTGGTCATGTTGCCGTGTCCCTCCGAGCTCTCGAGGGCGGGTTGAGGTTTCCGCTGGCACCGGCCATAACCTCGTATCTGCTCCATTGGGGGTGGCCCCGGCCCAGATTCATCCAAACGGTTGGGCGTCCATCATAGGACTGCTTAGTCTGTTTTGGGAGTTCGGCTTTGGAACGCCGAGCCCCGCGGACTTGGAGTGGATCTTTGTGCTGAAACAAGCGCCGGGCTCGCCTCTACCGATATATTATACATCGGTTTGGTCTCGGCGTCCGCAATTGGTCGTCGCCGCCCCGTCCTCCGTGAAGGAGTGGAAGACGAAGTGGTTCTGGGTGGGCGGAGATTGGCAGAGCCCTTTTGAGGTGGACGGCCAACTCACTCGGGTCGCCTGCCCGGTCATTTTTAAAGAGGCTCAACAAGGTGAGCTTTGTTCCGAACCGAACACATTTTGCATTTTTCTGATCGTTGATTTCTTTTTATTTATTTCAGTTCGGCATCCTCGGGAGAGCCAGACATCTGGGCTCATCTCTCGCCAGCTCGCCTACCTACGGGACCAGGTATCCGAGGAGGATAGGAATTTCAAACGGTTGGTGGCGCAGCGTCGTTTGGAACAGGTCGGACTTACCGTCCCATTCTGTCCCGTACCGAGCCCCCGAGCAGGTATGTTTTTATCAGCTGAGCTCGTTTTCCTTGTGTATTATTTTTGGTAACTTTGTTTTTCTTGGCAGTCAGCAACCTCCCCGTTCTTGGCTTGATGGCGGACCCAGCGAGCCGTTTTGAGGCAATGGGTGCCGCTCGGAAGAGGAAGTAGCCGCCGCCTAACCGATCTGAGCGGGCTGACAGGGCACCAACCCCCCGGGCTGAACAGCCACCGCGTCAAAGGATTCGGATCAGCCGATCCGGGTCGTCTCGTGACCAGGAGGAGCCCCGACGCGCTCATTCCGACCGATCTGGGGCTGATGTTAGACCGGCGGTCTCCGCCAGTCCGCCAGCTCGCCATGCTCCGCCGGCCACTGACATACCTGCCGGGCCCTCGCGTATCTCCTCCATCCTTGGCGACGATCCGGAGAGGGTGGAGGTGACTCGCCGCTATGAGGGGAGGAGGCCTCCTTTCCAGCTCGCCTTTGCCAGGGCACGGGAGCCATTCACCGGCCAGGAGCTACCGCCTCACGTGGCTACTGCCCAGATCAACCTTCCCAAATCCTGGACCCAGGACTTGGAAGAGCACGTTCAGAGGATGACCAACCCGGTCGACCTCCAATGCAGCGCCGCGGTGTTGGCTGCCCAGGTCAGCGTCCTCCAGTGGCAGTCTTATGCTGTCGCTGTCGAGACGGAGGAGCGGTTCCGGGCCTGCCGGGCCGAACTAGGTAAGTCTAGGGCCGAGGTGGACCGGTTGAAGGCCCAACTGGAGGCCGCCACTGCTAAACAGGAAAGTCTGGCCAAAGATGTTCAGAGCGCCCGGGCAGAGGTCGATCGAAAGAGGGACGAGCTGGGTCGGACCCGGGCTGAACGGGACGAGGCCCGGAAGACAATCACTTCTGCCCAAGCGGAGGCCGTCCGTCTTGGGAGGGAATTGGAGGCCGCCAGGAAGGCTTCATCGGCCTCGGCTTTTGGGGCTTATCTCCGGGCCTTCTTCCGGTCGGCGGAGTACAAGGCCAGGAGCTCGGTGGGGTACCTCTTCGCCTTCATGGACATCCTTGAGAAGGTGAAGGCGGATGAGGGGAACATCGCCCCCCTTCAAGACGCCCTGGCCACGTACCTTGCCCAGAACTCTCTTCCGCCGGACTTCCTGGACGTTCTAAAGGAGAGGCTGGAGGTAGGCTGTATATATATATATATATATTTTTTTTTTTCAAGTATTTTTACTTCGGCTCGGTTCTGACCAATTTTCATTTCAGGCGGCTCTTCCTGCTGATTGCCACGATGTCCTCCAGCCCGGGCCGGAGATAGACATGCCGTCCGAGGTAGGTCTCGAGGATGAAGAGGAGGTCGCCGTGGAGGCAGATGAGGATGGGGTTCCTCAGGCCGCTGGTGAATCATCCGACCTTCCGCTCCCCTCAACTGAGGTCGGTCCGGAAGCTGGCGAGCTCCAGGCGGATGAGGTGGTGAATGTGGTGGATTGACCGCTCTCATTTTTTTGTTTTTAGATTTTGTAACTCCTTTTTGTTCAATTCCGAGCAGGATTTGTTAATACCATCCCTGCTCGGGGCCCGAGCAGAGTTTGTTCTACCATCTCTGCTCGGGTCATATACTATTTTGTAAGAGGTTCCGGCCTCCAAACCGGTTTTCTTTTTGAATTTAATATATATTTTGTTCACTTTCAATATTCGTGCATTATTTCAGTTTGTGTATGCTTTGTGCTCGGATGTCTTTCAGCTCGGCCATTATGTCTGATTTCCTTGAACTAATTTTCACCAAGTAATTTTAGATCGTCCATTTCAGCCCGGGTTTGGCGTGCTCGGTCCGGCCCACATAAGTCGGACCATTCGGTCGGCTCGGACTATCCAGTCCTCCCCTCCCTTTTTTTTTTTTTTTGACCGAGTCAAGCTCGGGGGGTCGAAGCCCCATCTTTACCGAGACAAGCTCGGGGGGTCAGAGCCCCATCTTGGCCGAGACAAGCTCGGGGGGTCGGAGCCCCCTCCTTGCCGAGACAAGCTCGGGGGGTCGAAGCCCCATCTTGGCCGAGACAAGCTCGGGGGGTCGGAGCCCCATCCTTGCCGAGACAAGCTCGGGGGGTCGAAGCCCCATCTTGGCTGAGACAAGCTCGGGAGCTCGGGGGGTCGAAGCCCCATCTTGGCCGAGACAAGCTCGGTGGGTCGGAGCCCCATCCTTGCCGAGACAAGCTCGGGGGGTCGAAGCCCCATCTTTACCGAGACAAGCTCGGGGGGTCGGAGCCCCATCCTTGCCGCTGCAATTCAAAATAGATATTTTTCATTTCACTGAAATTTCTTGTACAAAAAGAACCTATTACAATTATCTTATAATTATCCTAGCTAACGAAAGTAACGTTTGAGGAGCTCGGCGTTCCACGGCTTGTCGAGCACCCTTCCTGCCAGGCTTTCCAGTTCATATGCCCCTCGGCTCAGTGTCCGAGCTATTTTGTAGGGTCCTTCCCAGTTCGGTCCTAGGCACCCCGCGTTTGTCTCTCTGGTGTTGAGGACGACCTTGCGGAGGACCAGGTCACCGACCTCAAACTTTCGGGCTCGTACTTTGGAGTTGTAATACCTCGCACTGCGCTGTTTGTACACCGTATTTCTGAGCTCCGATTCCATCATCTTTTCTTCTAGAAGATCGAGGCAGGCCAGCATGGCGACCTCGTTTCCTTCCTCGTCCCGCTGTGTAGCTCTCCAGGTCGGTATTCCGACCTCTACTGGGATGACTGCTTCTGCCCCGAAGGCTAGGGAGAAAGGGGTTTCTCCAGTGGCCGACCTGGCTGTAGTTCGGTAGGACCACAGTACTCCGGGGAGTTCGTCCGCCCACGCACCTTTGAGCTCATCCAGCCTGGCCTTCAGGGTGTGCTTGATTATCTTATTGATGGCTTCTACCTGGCCATTGCCTTTGGGGTGGTATGGCGTGGAGAACAACTTTTGTATCCCCAGGTTGGAACAAAATTGTGCGAACTCCTCGCTATCGAATTGTCTCCCATTGTCGGTTACCAGGGACTGGGGGAGCCCGAACCGGCATATGATTGACTTCCATACGAAGTCTGTGATTTTGCCCGAGGTGATTTTTGCAAGGGATTCGGCCTCTGCCCACTTCGTAAAGTAGTCCACCGCGACTATAGCATGCTTTACACCTCCACGTCCCGTCGGCATGGGCCCAATTAGGTCTATGCCCCATTTTGCGAATGGCCATGGTGTGAGCACCATGTTCAGCTCTTCTGGCGGGGCCCTAGTGAATGGAGCATATTTTTGGCATTTGTCACATTTTCTGGCGAATTCTATTGTCTCTTTTTTTAAGCTCGGCTAGAAATAGCCCATCCTGATTATCTTGAAGGCCAGGGCCTGTCCTCCTGTATGATTCCCACAAATTCCCTCGTGGACCTCCCTCAGTGCATATTCGGCCTCTCGTTCGCTGAGGCACCTCAGCAAAGGTAAGGAAAAACCTCTTTTGTACAGAATGTCGTCTTTCAACGTGTACCTGGCCGCCCTGATTCTCAATCTCCGAGCCTCCACTGGGTCATCTGGCCTTGTATCTTCTTGCAATTATTTGATGATCGGGACTCATCCACGTGTCCTCTAGGTCGATCGTGCATATCGTTTGGCTCTCCAGGGCCGAGTTTTCCATAAGGCCGACATTAACCGACCCGATATCCTAGGCACCCTCGCTTGTGGATAGTTTGGCGAGCGCGTCGGCCTGGGCGTTTTGTATCCTAGGAACCTGTTCGGCCCGGGTGCTTCGGAAGCCGGCCAGGGTGACTTCCACGGCTTGGAGATATGCGGCCATTCTTTCGTCCCGGGCCTCGTACTCGCCCGAAATTTGGTTGACCATCAGCAGGGAGTCACTGAAAATCTCGAGGTCATCGACGCCGAACTGCTTGGCCATCTCGAGTCCGGCCAGCAGGGCTTCATATTCGGCCTCGTTATTGGTGGCCTTGAATTTGAATCGGAAGGCCGAGCAGAAATGCTTGCCTGACGGGCTGATGAGGACGATTCCGGCCCCGGCTGCGGTGACGGTGGACGAGCCGTCCACGTACATTTTCCATGGCTTTTCCTAGCTTTCCTCCTGGATGGGCGTAGTGGGGGTGAACTCAACGATGAAATCGGCCAATGCTTGCCCCTTTATGGCCGTCCTGGGGGAGTATTGCACGTCGTACTGCCCTAGCTCCACTGCCCACTTGAGAAGCCTTCCTGAAGCGTCAGGTCGGCCTAGGACCTGTCTCAATGGGAAATTGGTCAGGACCTCAATCCGATGGGCCAGGAAGTACGGTCGGAGCTTCCTGGCCGAGGTGACCAGAGCGTAAGCTAACTTCTCCATTGGCGGGTATCTCAACTCTGCATCGTGGAGGGAATGGCTAACATAGTATATGGGCTGTTGGGAGCTCCTCTCCGTTCGTGTCAGGACGGCGCTTATCGCATAGTTGGACACGGCCAGGTATAGTTGTAGCTTCTCTCCCTGGAGGGGCTTGGCGAGGATAGGTGCGGTCATAAGGGACTTTTTCAACTCTTCTAGGGTCGTCCCACATTCCGAGGTCCATTCAAATTTTTTGTCCTTCCTGATGAGATCGAAAAACGGCCGACATTTGTCGGTTGACTTTGAAATGAATCTATTGAGGGCGGCCACCTTGCCTGTCAGGCACTGGATGTCCTTGACCCGCCTTGGTGGTGTCAGGTCGATGATGGCCTTGATTTTCTCAGGGTTGGCCTCAATTCCCCTCTATCTAACCATATACCCGAGGAACTTGTCCGATCCGACCCCAAACGTGCACTTCTTCGGGTTGAGCTTCATTCGATACCTTCTCAAGATGCCGAACATTTCGGCCAGGTCGGCAACGTGGTCCTCCTTTCTTTTTGATTTGACCAACATGTCGTCCATATAGACCTCCATTGTTTTACCGATCTGGGCGGCGAACATCTTGTTAACCAACCGTTGGTATGTGGCTCCGGCGTTTTTTAGTCCAAACGGCATCGCCTTGTAGCAATATTGAGCTCGATCCGTCACGAAGGTGGTGTGCACCCGGTCCTGCTCGGCCATTGGGATTTGATGGTATCCTGAGTACGCGTCCATGAAACTCATCAGCTCGTGGCCGGCCGTGGTGTCCACGAGCTGGTCAATGTTGGGGAGTGGGAAACAATCCTTCGGGCATGCTTTGTTGAGGTCGGTGAAGTCAATGCACATCCTCCACGACCCATTCGATTTTTTCACCAAGACCGGGTTGGCCACCCATTCCGCGTATTGGGTCTCCTTGATGAAACCATTGGCCAGGAGCTTCTGGACTTCCATCTCCAGGCCCTCATACCTATCAGGGCTGAGCCGCCTCCTTTTCTGGACTACAGGTTTCGCGGATGGGCTGAGGTGGAGGTGATGACAGGCGTCTTCAGGTCGGATGCCCTCCATGTCCTCGTGGGTCCAGGCGAACACGTCAGTATTGGAGCTGAGGAATTTGATGAGCTCGGCTCGGATCGGGTCCTCAAGTGTCCGCCCTATGTTGAAGGTCACGTCCGGGCGACTCGGATCCGGGCTGATGAGGTCGAGCTCCTCCACCGGCGAGGCCCGGACCTCGTGTTCCCCTCGTGGGTCTAAGGTCTCCAATTCCTGGAAGGGTTGTGCCAGGTTGTTTTGGGCAAGCTCATCGCTTTGGGATTGGCTAGCCTCTCCGACCTGGTTGATCTCCCTCGGTCTAAGCCCGGCCTCGCACTCTCTTGCAGCGAGCTGGTTGCCCTCGATGACGAATATTTTCTCCCCGACGGGAAATTTGATGGCCTGGTGGTAGATGGACACTACGGCCTTGAGTTTGGCCAGGAGGGGTCGGCCCCATATGGCGTTGTACGTTGAATGTGCATCTACCACCCTGAATTCCATCAGGGTATATACTTTCTCTCCTTCCATCTCGAAGGCCACCTTCAGCAGGCACTTGCCTAGTACCTTTGTGGTCTGCCCTCCGAACCCTACCGCGATCTCCGACGTGGGCTCGAGGTCGGCTTCTCTGAGCCCCATCCTCCTATACGTGTTAAGATATAACACGTTGGCGTAGCTTCCCGTATCCACCAGGACCCTATGTACCCTGATGTCCTGGATGTCCAGGACATCGATCAGTGGGTCTTCGTGGGGGTGCACCAGGCCCTCCGCCTCCATACTATAGAAAGTGATAGCGTGCCCCCCCGCTGTATGTTTGGGCGGGTCGCACCTTTGGTAGGCATTTCTGGCCTCCCGAATGTATCGCCGCCGGGCTCGCTTGGATCGCCGGTCCTCCTCGAAGTTGTGATTGATCAGTGTGTTGATCTCCCTTATCGGAGGGTTTCCGATGGGGGGAGGGGGTAACCGCTGTGCTGGCGGAGCTACTTGTTCCTTAAGGGGGCCGGGTCTCTTCACGAATTGGTCGAGGTGCCCCCTCTCAATAAGCTTCATGAGTTCGGCCAATAAGTGTCGGCATACGTCAGTACCGTGGCCGGAAGCTCGGTGGTACTCACAGTATTTTTTGGAGTTGGTCCAGCTCGGGGATGGCCTCTGAGGGCGCGGTTCTGGCAACAAATTTTGGTCCTGTATGGCGGCCAAGATCTGTCGAGGAGATACCGTTAGGATGGTTCTCACTCGCTCGGCTGAGTCGGGCTGCTTGGGCCGGTCTCGGCTTGGTTCGGTCGCCTGGTATGGCCTGAAATTACCGGGCGGCCGGAAGCTTGGCTGGCGCCTCGAACATTCCTTCTCCTTCTCCCTCCTCTCTGGGTGTTCCCTTGCCCCTTGTTCCTCCTGGATGGCCTCCTCGGCGTCCACATACATTTCTGTCTGTCGGAGGAACTCGTGGTAGGTTTTTGGTTTGAATTCCCGAACTGACCACCACACCTTTGAATTGACCCGGAGACCTGCCATGGCGGTCATGAGTTTGGTCTCATCATGGACATATTCCATGCCGAGGATTAGCTTGTTGAACCGCTCGAGGTAAGCTTTTAGGGACTCGCCCTTGTTTTGTTTGAAATTCAACAATTTTTCCTTCGGCGTCCTCCTTTTTTTCGACCCCATGAATTGTGTGAGGAAGAGCTCCGACAACTCCTTCCATCCGCTAATGGAGTAGTTCGGCAGATTGCTGAACCAACTTTTAGCCAGGTCTCCCAATGTTAAGGGGAAAGCCTGGCACATGAACATTTCATCGGCCTTTTGGAGGCGCATCCAGGACACGTAGTTGTCTAGATGACATGCGGGGTCGGTCTCTCCATTGTAAGTGCCGATCGGTGGTATTTTAAATTTGGTCGGCAGGTCGGCATCACTTATCCTTTTGGAAAACGGGGTCGGTCCGGCCCAATCATCAACGGAGTTCTGATTGTCGTTCTCACCTTCATTTTCTTGGGCCTCGAGTTCGGCGAGCCTTCTTCTCAGACATCGAGCCTCGTCTTCCTTCCTGGTTCGTTGCCGAGTGGATTCACTTCCCTCGGCTGGCTCATCATGATAGTCGAGCCGCTTGGCCAACCTCAATGCTTCATTCGCCTGTTCAGACCCGAGCTTGGTGAAGACGCTTCCCACTTTCCTTTGTCCTTGTGGGGCTGCGGTCCGCGGGCGCTTCCTTAGCCGGCTCGGCCAGTCCAGGTCGGCCGATATGTCCGTGGATGACTCATCGTCGACTTCCTGTTCGGCTCGGGATTTCTCCAAGGCCCTCTGAATGGGCTGGTCGGCTCGACAATTCACGGCTTCCTCGCGGGGGGTCTCTTCCTGTAATTCTGCCTGGCCACGCTGTCGAGCCTGGTTGAGCTGTTCCGTCAGTTGGTGGATCGCGGCTTGTATCATCTCGGGGGAGAGGGTCGTGGTGCCGCCCTCCATGACCATTTGGTAGGTCATGTCTCCCCATGTTGATGTGCCCCCTGTTAGGTTTCTATTTTCGTTACCCGTGCTCCTTCCTCCCTTGGAGTTTTCGCTTCCTGTCATTAATTGATAGCTGAGTAGAGCTGAATGCGTGCCCCCTCCTTCTAGCGCCAAAATGTTGACGTCGATTTACGGCTGGTTCGTAATCTCAGTCAAACACTCGAATTGATCGTTTTTCTAGCCCAACCTAATTAGCCAAGTTAAAAGAGCTAGGTCAAATGAGGTAGGAAGTTCAAGGAAATGTAGAACACTTGTCTTTTTCTCCTTTTCCCCCCCTAAAAATCTCCCCTTTCCAAAGGTTTGAAGGGTCTTATTTATAGACCCTTCACCTGGACAACATCCCCCGAGTCAGAGGATCTTGTCCCTATAGGGCCAGGGCTAGATGCTCCCTGTCCCATACTATTACAAACCGAGCCGAGCTCTTTTTATATTCTAATTTTTAGACATATTTCTTGGTAAGGAGACTCTATCAACCGCTATCCGAGCTGAAATCAGGTCGGCTTTGCCTCTGATGGGATGCGGAAGGTCGGTCATTCTGGCCGAGCCGGTCAAAGAAGGTCGGCTTTTGCTCACGTCGGCGTTTAGGAAGACTTGATTCAAGCTCTCCCTCCATTTTGAGTTCTAGGAAGCTGGTTTCATTGAAGTATCAACAGGCCGGTTAAGGGGTTCCTGGACGGCCATGTTCTGCTCGGCTCGGCCATGTCATCCCTCTAATTCGTCCGAAACATAGGTCGGCGAAATAACCGAGCCGGGCTGGAAGACCGGTCACAGCTGCGGAACGGTCATATCAGTTCGAGTGGGGTCAGGCCGGGCCGAACAGGGTGACTGGACTGGGCTGTCAGGTGATGGGGCTGGTCCTCCTCGGTGCATTGGGTCAGATGGCCTTTAGTTCGGGTCCGAACTCGATCCATGCGTGGGCGGCATAATATTGAGGGCCCAACATATTGCAACTGAAATAAGATCCTAAATTCTTCATGTTTTTTTATGTAATTAACACTTAAAAATATCATTAATTATAAAAGGTAAAAAATTGTATGCCCTAGGGGCACAGATCTAAGATCCCGATCCGACGCGTGGGCTGCTCCCAGACGCGCCCACGCGCACTGTTATGGTGTGGTCACGTGCGCACCTGATTAAATACTCTTCAGGTATCACACATTTACTCTTCAGGTATCACACATTTACTCTTCAAATATTAGGTATCGCACATCTACTCTTCGGGTATTATGTAGAAATAATGTTGTTTTCTTCTTTTTACCCTTTTTTTTCTTCTTTCTCCTTCTTCTTCTCAATCACTTTTCTTATTAATTTGTTATTCTTCTTCTTATTCTTGTCTATCTTCTTCTTATTCTTTTTCAAATTGCCATGAAATCATTTATGAGGTTTTTTCCCTTTTTTTATTTATGAGTAATTTTAAACATTGAAAATAAATTATTCCAAACAATATGAAATCATGATTTGTAGAAAATTTGACGAAAAATATGATGAAATCATGATTTGCAAAAATTTTGAGGAAGAAGATGATGAAACATTTGAAATCTTAAGATTTTCAATAAAAATATTAGGTGCATGCTCTTAAGGTATCAGTTGTTTACTTTTAAGGTATCACACATTTACTCTTACGACATGATTGGTATGATGGAATGAGGTGGGAATGAAATCATCATTCCTACCTTCATTCCTATTCCCCTGATTGGTATATTTTAAACAATGGGAATCAACATTCCCATTGGAATTGATATTCCATAGAAATGGGATTAGTCATTCCTTCCTACACCCATGGTATTATGTATTTCTGACTTCTAAGGAATGAACTTTATTTTTATTAATTTTGACAATTTCATTATTATTTATTTTATTTTTTTACAAATTAACTTCCCAAAGTTAAATTATTATATAATTTTTTTAAATAATATTAAATTATTTATAAAAATATAAAATAGAAAAATAATATAAAATAAAAATATCAAAAAATAATACAATTAAATACATAACTAGTATAAATAAAAGTAATGAATGAATTCTGTTGGGCCCTCAATATTAGGCCGCCCACGCATGGATCGAGTTCGGACCCGAACTAAAGACCACCTGACCCAATGCACCGAGGAGGACCGGCCCCATCACCTGATAGTCCAGTCCGGTCACCCTGTTCGGCCCGGCCTGACCCCGCTCGAACCGATATGACCGTTCCGCAGCCGTGACCGGTCTTCCAGTCCGGCTCGGTTATTTCGCCGACCTATGTTTCGGACGAATTGGAGGGATGACATGGCCGAGCCGAGCAGAAAATGGCCGTCCAGGAACCCCCTAACCGGCCTGTTGATACTTCTATGAAACCAGCTTCCTAGAATTCAAAATGGAGGGAGAGCTCGAATCAAGTCTTCCTAAATGCCGACGTGAGCAAAAACCGACCTTCTTTGACCGGCTCGGCCAGAACGACCGACCTTCCGCATCCCATCAGAGGCAAAACCGACCTGACCTAACCGACCTGATTTTCAGCTCGGATAGCGGTTGATAGAATCTCCATACCTAGGAATATGTCTAAAAATTAGAATATAAAAAGAGCTCGGCTCGGTTTGTAATAGTATGGGACAGGGAGCATCTAGCCCTGGCCCTATAGGGACAAGATCCCCTAACTCGGGGAATGCTGTCCAGGTGAAGGGTCTATAAATAAGACCCTTCAAACATTTGGAAAGTGATGGATTTTTTGGCAAGGAAAAAGAGAAGTGTTCTACATTTTCTTGAACTCCCTCTCTCATTTGACCTAGCTCTTTTAACTCGGCTAATTAGGTTGGGCTAAAAGAACGATTAATTCGAGTGTTTGACTGAGATTACGAGCCAGCCGTAAATCGACGTCAACAAATTCTTAAAAACATACCGATAGTATGAGTATAATATTAATAATATAAATAATTTTAGTTTTAGTATAAGATTTTTCTAAATATTTTTTTTTTGTAAATATATACAAATAAGATATATGAATATAAGAATAAATAATAATTTATATAAAAATATATAAATAAATTGTAACTAATTAAAATATTTTTAGATAATATAAAATATTATTTAAATAATATAAAAGCATATAAATAATTAGTAAAAATTATGATAAATATAAAATAATTTAACTATTTTAAGAATATGTAAATAATACAAAATTAGTAAATTAGTAATAAAATTAAAATTAAAATTAAAATATTTAAATATAATGTACCTTAATATTAGTGCAATGATTAATTTTCCGCAAAAAGATTTTTTTTTAAATTTAAATATACTAAATAATGAAATTTGAGTAATATATGGAACAATAATTTTAAAATAAGATCATAGTGGAAGGTAATTTGGTCAAATAAAAATTGATTTAATATTTATGGATTTTATTTGTAGTAATTAATTATAAAATATAATGATTAACGATTATTTCATTCATTTCTTATTCTTTTCTGATACCAATCATAGATATAAGTATTTTTATGCCATTCCTTTCCCACCATCATTCTATTCTTAGGTTCATTTCATTCCCACCTAATTTCATTCCATCATACAAATCATGTCGTTAAGGTATTAGTGCATAAATAGTGTTGCTTTCTTCTTTTTCATTTTTCCTTTTTTTTTCTTTTTCTCTACTTCTTCTTAATTTATTTTCTTATCGATTTGTTATTCTTCTAATTTGTTTTGTACATTCTTCTTCTTCTTCTTCTTCTTCTTCTTCTTCTTCTTTACATATTTACTTTTAAGGTATTAGTGCTTATAGTATAAGACAACTCTTAAGGTATCAATTGTATGTTTTTAAAATATCAGTTGTATACTCTTAAGGTATCAATTATATACTCTAAGGTATTACATATTACCTTTAAGGTATTAATGCTTATAGACAAGGTATTTCATATGCACCTTTTAAGGTATTACATGCTTACTTTTGAGGTATTAATGCTTATAGTATAAGATATTAGATATGCACCTTTAAAGTATTACATATTTACCTTTAAGATATTAATATTTATAGTATAAGGTATTAGATATGCAATTTAAGGTATTACATATTTACCTTGAAGGTATTACATATTTACATTTAAGGTATTAATGTTTATAGTATAAGGTATTACATATTTACTCTTCATGTATTAATTGTTCATTAAATAAAAAATATCACTTGTATACTATTTAGGTATCATTTTGTATACTTTTTAGGTATCATTTTGTAACAATTAATAAAGAAATTGAGAAAGAAGAGAGAAAAAAACAAGAAGAAGAAAAAAAACAATGAATTAAAGGGGAAGAAACCAAAAAAAAAAAGAATAAGAAAAAAGAAAAAAAGAACGAACAGCTAGAGCCTAGAAGTGAGAAGAGAAAAAAGTGAAAAAAGAAGAAGATAATATTGCGAGCACATGCCTCGGGCACACAAGTGTGCCCATTATAAAATAGGTATCTATAATATAATTAAATTTTAAGGAAGAAAATATAATTAACTAAAATAATCTACATAATAGAATTAAATTCTTCTACTCCCTGGCTGGGTCACCACAACTAGGGATGGCAACGGGCGGGTTTGGGACGGGTTTGGCCTGTCCCATGACCCGTCCCGTCAAAAAAAATTTAGACCCGGGATCCGCCCCGCCCCGTGAACCCGACGGGTAACCCAACCCGATCCGATTCGTTTTAAATTTTTTCTTTTTTGGTGTTTTTTTTTTCCTATTTTTCTTTTGTTTTCCCTGAAATAATGTCTATTCGAAACATTATACAATATATATGAATCTTAATCACTTAAATTACATGAAAAAAAATTCATCCATTTTATAGTCATACAATTCAAATATTTAAACACAATCCCAACATGTCTTAAAATCTTAAAATCATACATATAATGTTCAATGCAAAATTACATAATAGAATTAAAAACATAACACAAATGTCTCATTTCTCAAGTGATACATTCTTCGAGTTCGTCTTCTTCTTCATCAAGTAACGAAGGACAAACGAATGATGTAGATATATATAATTATATATATATATATTAAATATATATATTCTCAATTCTATTAAATATTAATAATATATATAATTATATATATATATATATATTTTTTTTTTAAACGGGGCGGGTCCGGGGCGGGTTCGACAAATACCAGGACCCGCCCCGGACCCGGGGTAGACCTGTTTGACCGGGTCCAAACCCGCCCTGGGACCCGTTTGACCGGGTTTTTACCCGCCCCGAGCAGGGCGGGTTTGTGGCGGGTCCGGGTTTGAACCCAGCCCATTGCCATCCCTAACCACAACCTCCGCTGTTATCGTCCCCTCTGCCACCACCACCCCATCTCGCTGCCGCTGTCAAACCGGATCCACTACAACCAATTTACCCAAAATCAAATATCAATTCCACATAAATAACTTGACGCAATCCCTTAGGACTTTAAATTTGGGGCTTTCCTCACTAGATGAATTTCTCAACTCCAGTAAGAGATTTGAAACAATCACATTCCGCTTTCATGTTAATTTTAAATTGGTCTTGTTATTTACTTGACGCAATGTCAATTGATTGTTACGAGGAAATTGAAAATTTAGGACACTATTAATTATATAGAAATACTATATTTTTTGCACTGATATTGGGACACTATCTTTTTAATTTGGGCGCTTTTAGGACAACTAGAACGAAATTTCAAACAATTGGGCCTATATTACATGTGTCATGCATTTGCCTCTCCAGATCAAGATTTTTCAAAAATTTAAATCGATTCTCGCTCAAATCGAGCTTGAATTGAATTGAATTTGATAAATTGATTTGGAGTTTTGTTATGGCTTGAGGAAATGAGTGGACGTATAAAACATATAATTTGGTTCAGTTTCGAAAAATATCAAATTTTATGTGACCTTGAGGGTGGTCATTGTGATTTTGCGATTTATAAGGCCTGGAATTTTGGAATTTCAAGCTAATGATCTAAGATTATCCAAATTAAATAGATAGTGTCCTAATGTCGAGTTCCGAAAAGATAGTATACTTAATTGATGAATGCGAAAATATAATATTCTAAATTTGCAATTTTCCTAACTATTATATATATTTATGTCTCTCCTTAAAATTTGAATATATGTTAAAGAAAGAAGAGCGAAGGTATGGCAGTAGCAATTTTGGTCTTAGTGGGAAGTTTTCAAGTTGGACAATGCATTATTCATCCAATCAAGCGTCAGTTTAATTATCTTTATTGCTTCACAGCAATGTCCAAAACCTCAGGGATGAAGAAAAAAATTGGAGAATGTCAAAGTTACTAGAGCCGACAATAATGCCCATGAGATTGTTCCTCAAGTTAAGGATTGGTTATGGTGAAGCAATGAATCAATCTTATAAACCATATAAATGATCAATGATATGATGAGTTGCAATCTTTTTTCAAGAATTTCCACCATATCCATATATTAGAGGATAATATTTATTACTTAAATTTTCTTGTTTTCATTGAAGTATCAAATTTCTCAATTGGTGTAGATATATTAAAAGGACTTCCAACTTAGGTGATCATTAATAACTTCTGATTATTCAACCTCGCGAGTTCTAAAATGTAGGAACTCATTTAATAGCAATTTGTACATTTCTTGATTGAAAACTATTCGACAGAAGACGGGAAAGGTTCAAAATGGCATACAATAATTATATATATATATATATATATATATATATATATATATTAAAATGTAACGAAATGTAAGTGTAATGTACTACTATTTGGGGGTAATAATATAGAACTCAATTTAATCTTATTCTTTAGTAAGATCCTTTTGAAGGCTTTTTAAATATATTAAAATGATTTTATAAATGCTAGGCACACTTACCTGGTAATGCTTATAATGATGTCACGTACGAATAACTTTTGAAAATATCATATCATGCCTATTTATTTATTTTCTATAAGAATGGTACTTCTTTTAGAATTTTAAACATATTAATTATGTTATATTTAGAAAGATAAAATCTTCATTAACAACTATTCTAGTGGACCTGTTACAAATATAATTAAAATGGAAACATAAGTGAAAATGGATTACTATGTCCGATTATTGGAATTATATAATATATTTAATGTTATTTTTATTTTGTAATTAGTCAAAAGTTTGATTAAAATTACACAATAAATGTCCTGATTTTACCAACAATTAACCTATATTACAAAGTTTGTAATATATAATAACTTTCTATGTTATTCGGTGAATTACGTACATTGTTTTTAGACTAGAAACCATGTACATTTTAATTTCTTAATTTATATCTTATGTATCACTTATTCTTTGTTGAAGTGTTTAGTTTATTTTCCTTGAAAATATTATGTTATTGAGAAATTTTACATTAAATGCATATATATTAATAATACATGTGCATCGTACGAGACTATATTAATTGGTGTAAAATTCTAATTCCCCCAATGAATTAGTTTCAATATAAAGTTAGGTTTGGGTTATGGCCTTTAAATTTGGTTAATAATTTGTTCAATGTCTCGGTCATAATCTCGGATGTTCCACGAGCTGGACAATGATTTGAAAGAAATAATTAATAATTAATATTTAATGTGTTGCGTATTTCTATTATTTATTTATTTTTGTGATAATGAAATTCATGAATACTGACAATACTAGTATACAAATAAAATATGTGTTAAAGCATTTTCACATAATCCTAAACAATCCGTATTGGACTGTAAGAAATCTTCAACATGACAGAATTCTGAAGAAATCCTCAATATTGAGGTCGTGGCTCCATGGGGAAAGCCACTGGTTCGATTAATACTTGCTTAAGGAAGAAGAGGGCAGTACGACACAACTCAATCTATTAATTATCAATGAAGAGAATGCCTCTCATGCATTAGATTATCTCGTTACAAATATGTCCATAAATTATTTCTGGAGGATGCTTCGAAGTTTAATATGATTCTAGAGAACAAATAAATCTCAATAGGTTAAGAGTGTATATGAGTTGATGGAAAGACTTTCCGTATACATTGATGATATATTCGCATATACTGTTACTCAAGAAATAGCATGATGATGAGACATAATCTCCTGTAATGTACGTTATAATGTTCCACTATTTAGTCAGCTTAGCTGTTTTCGAATGATTGGAAATGCAACTTATGAATGTGGTTACAACATATCTCTATGGGATCTTAATTCAAAGATATATATATATATATATATATATATATATATATATATATACACACACACACACATATGAAAACGTCTGATGGCCTTTAATTGCCCAAGTCAAGTGACTCTAAACCATGGAGTGCATTTGTAATTAAATTCAATCACACACTTTACAAATTAAAATAATGTGGACGGATGTGGTATACCCGTCTAAGTGATACTTGATTAGGAAATAATATAAGAGAGATGAACTTTGCCAATGTCTATTTATAAAGAAAACAAGTTCCCGGATTTACAAATATAGCGATATATGTTGATGATATAAACATAATGGTTACTCTTAATGAAATAAGTGAAATCGAAAGCTACTTGAAATCTGAATTGGAGATGAATGTTCTTGAGAAACTCGATTGTGTCTATAACATCGAGTTGGTGGAATATTTATTCACTAGGTTGAATATGTCCAAAAGATACTCAGGTGATTTAACATGGATAAAGTGCATCCTATTAGTACTCCCTTGATCAGTCGAAGCTTAGATTTAGAGAAAGATTCATTTCATCCATAGGAAGAAGACAAAAACTTGTTGGGTGGTGAAATTCCCTATCTAAGTGCAATATGCACATTATTGTACTCAACTCGATGCACTCGACTGGATATTGAAGTGGACTTGTTAACTAGATTTAGTTCATAACCAACACAACATCATTGGAATGATATCTAGAATATATTTTAATACCTAAAAATGAACAATTGATGTAGGTTGTGTTCTTCCCTTATAAAGAAAAGAAAGGGACAATTAATGGTACTATAACCCCAAAGGAAATGATGAAGGTACCTCTCTGACCAACATAAAGAATGCACCCAAATTGATTATGTATTTTCCACAGGGAACACAATGATATCCTGAAGAACAACAAAGATTTTTTTTGAATCTATCTCCTTAAATCATTCAAAGATTATCGTCTTACTCAAAGAAGTTAAGGAGTTTAATGGTTTGAGTTCTACTAAAGAGTCTGCTTGTATTTATGAAGATTATGCAATAAGTATTTAGCAACAACTGACTTCCCTCGAGATTCAAGTTACTCAAGTGAGCACTGAAGAAAATTTAGAAGATTTGTTTACTTAGATATTGCCGAAGACAATTTTCAAGAAGCATGTGAAAAGTATGAGATGTGATGATCAAGGGAAGTCCTTTGATAGATGTACGTACATTAGAAACTCTATAAATTAATACTCATGGGACCACCAAAATTTATTAATTAAAAGAGTTATTAATTAATCGATAAATTAATAACTATTAATTTATATATTAATTAATATTTTATTAATTTATAATGAAATACTCAATTTACAAACACTTTTCAAACTTCCACTTAATTATTGTACAATGCGTGTACGTACATATATCAAATGAAGGGCACAATTTGAAAGAACCCTTCTTCATGGACTATGGATGTTCGTGCAAATACAATTGCGAACTATTTTCGTCATTGTAAACTTCGATCAACAGATAACATAGCTTTTGAGAACTCCGATGAACAGGTAGGTGGTGAAAGCACTCAAGAACTCCGAAATTTGATCAAAGAGTTGGGTTATCGCAATGCAATGGCTGTCGAAGATGTCCTGAACCACCCAAAAGAAAATGTAGTTGCATAGTTGTTGACCGATGAAGAAATTATTGAGAGCGTTATTGGAACTGATAAAGATGATGAAGATGATGATGAAAGTTCTACCATGGAGCCCCCTTCGAGAAACGAGGCTATTAAAGCGGCAATCACATTGAATAATTTCTTGTTGAGCTATGAGAAAATAACACCAGAAGTTCTTACAATGATAAGGAAAATGAGAGACGAGATTCAAGGTGAAATTGATTTCAATAAAAAACAAAAGACAATTGAGTCATTTTTCAAGAAACCTTCATAAATCATTCATGTAACATATAGTATATAAGGAATTATTCATTTATATTTTATATGGGGTCTATAGAAATTATCAAAAATGTATTATATTATAAGTTTAGCGAATTATTAATTTAGCACCTTATCCCCGAGTCGGGACTGGCCAAAAATATTATCTTAGAGAGTTTATTAAATAATCGAGTATTAATTTATCGAGTTTCTATTATATCAAGGAAAATGTGTTGACTTCAGGGGGAGTATTATTAGGTGTGTTGTGCTCTTTTTCACTTCGACCAAATTTTATTTTTCTCATTGGGTTTTGTTACTTGGCAAGGTTTTTAATGAGATAACAAAACATGCACCATTTTATTTTTAATTTGGTACAAAGGGGAGTGTTAAAAAAAAAACACATTTAGTGTGCTTTCGTAAAAAAACAACTTCCAAAGGATATTTTAGGTATTCATTATATTTGTATATGTATATAAATCCTAGATGTAATACCCTATATAAAGGGGTTTTATGATGAAATAAAGCAGTCGCTTCTTCTTATTCTCATTATTCTACAACATTTATGAATTCTTTTTTCTTTTATCTGTTGTTTATTTATTCGTATCCTATTTTCAAAATCATGAACCCACCACTTACATTAAAAGGTAAGTGTGCTCAACAATTTAACATTTATAGAATCATTTTTTAATATTTGAAAAGCCGTTAAAGGGATTAAATTGAGTTATATATTATTGAGTTACAACAGAATAAGATAAAATTGAGTTATATATATTATTGCCCCTAAATAGTACATTACCAAATACCACTTACATTTTGTTAGATGTTGCGACTTACGAAATGCACATATATATCTATTAAACAATATTGTTATAATGTTGCGACTTACGAAATGCACATATATATCTATTAAACAATATTGTTATACTACCCTTGTAGAGCACAACTAATATATATCCATTATTGATGTGTGAATTATTCAATATATCTATTAATTTCACTTTTTATATAATAAGGGGATGAGATCATTACATGTCATCGTTGGGCATATTAAAAATTGTCTACAAGCATATTTTATCATTTTCAATCTATTAAATATTATTGTGGGCCATTTCAACCTTTCCTCTCTTGTGCCGAATAGTTTTATTTACTAACATTTTCCAATTGTTGTCCAAAATTTTCGATCAAGAAATGTATAAATTTCTATTAACTGAGTTCCTACATTTTAGAAATCACAAGGTTGAATAATTAGAAGTTATTCAATGATCACTTAAGTTTTGGAATTCACTTTTATACATCTACACCAATTCATGAGGAATTTGATACTTCAATGAAAACAAGAAAGTTTAACTAATAATATACTGACCTATAATATATGGATATGGTGGAGACACTAAAAGAAGAAAGAGTATTTGCGACAACAAAATGTTGTCGTAAAAGTATTGATAATTGTCACAAAAATATTTTATGACAATATTTTGTCGCTAAGTTATTATCGGAAATGCCTTCTCATAAATAGTTATTTTGTGACTACATTGTTGTTGCAAATAAGTATTTTTTCATTACATTTTGTGATAACGTATTGTCAATTTATATTTTCATTTTTTTTGATAATTTGTTGTTGCAATAAATAGATTTTTCACGACAACTTTTATTATCCCAAAAAACTTATCACAAATACCTATTTTTCTTCCAGCGAGATTCTTGAAAAATAATCATTTTGTTGTGGGTTCACTAAAGGACCTGGTGAGGCCTATATAGTTTACAAGATTGATTCATTGTTTGACCATAGATGATAGATATATTCTGGCTTGACTTCTTACAAAAGTTTTATAGTACAATTAATTGAAAAGAAAAAAAAAATGACTATAATACACCAATATCCAACAAATATAGTCCCATTTATTTCTCACAGAAATTGAGAATTTCAATTAGTGAAAGGAAAAAATAAAATTAACACATAATCTTGCACAATATCTCTAATTTACTATACTGTTAATTGAAATTATAAATAAAATGGTTAATTCCAAAAAAAAAAGAAAAAAAATAAAGTCAAGCAGGATTACATTGAAAAAAATAAACCTTTAACTAAAAAAGTGGACTATAATTTTAGATGGACAAAAAAAAAAAAAAAAAAAGAAGAAAAATATGGCTATCTTCTCGAAGAAAAAAGAGTAATTCATTTGAGCAATATTCCTAACCCCTAAGTTTGTTATCCTCACCTCGTTAAAGAGACTTTGTGAAAAACATGTGCATGTTCTTTTACTATATCAACTATAGTCTACAAACCTTTACAAATTTATAAAAATATTAACACTATTATAATATATGTTTCAAAATATACTAAAAATAAATTGATCGAGTATATATATGTGGATAAAAACACGGACCCAGGATCCATGTACTCGAATCGATCCAGCCAACACGCAGCCACGCGCCTGCACGCACAAATTCGTCAAAATTCACTCTCAGATGTTATACATTTATGTTATGTTAAGCATAAAGTATGCTTAACATAACATAAAAGTTAGTGGTTTTTTTTTTTTTTAATTCATTAAGGGTATGAAGTTTGGATATAAAGATATGACTATCTGTACATAAATGTATACTTAACATAACATAAAAGTATGATTAACATAACATAAATGTCAGTGATTTTTTTTAAAGTTAAAGTATTGCACTAAGGGTATGAAATTTGGACATAAAGGTATGTCTATCTGTACATAAAGGTATATCTAACATAACATAAATGTATGTCTAATATAACATAAAAAATAGAGAAAACAAAAAAAAAAACAAAAATCGCGGATCCGGATTGACCCAAACCCGATCCATGAGTTGCATGTGCAACAAGTGCACAAAACACTTACTCATATATGTAATATTATATGTAAGATATAAAAACTCAATATCTCATCCATAATTATTTATAGAGCAGTGAATTTTGACACAAAAGTCATTAGTAGAAAATAAGTACATATAATATTCATTTCTTCTACTTTAGGTAATTGATTCCCTATTGTTTCTTTTAATCATTGATTGATATACTATATTCCAAAATACCTAACGTTACTCATAATAAAAGAACATCAGAAAACCCTATAAATATCCTCTATCATTTGAAAGTTCCACCCTCTTCCTCTTCTCTCTAAATACATATTGAAGTATCAGCACAAGTTTAATTTTGCATCTGAGCATTTGAGAAGTGGTAAGTATGCATATATATTATTTCTATTCGCCATTGCAATTTTTTCTTTTATTACTACTAAATTGCCAACGTAATTATATTCATATATTTCACACTATATATGTCATATGATTCTCATTTGCATACAGGGTGTGGTTAATTTTCTCTCTAGTTAATTACGTAAGTAATCCTTGTAATTAGCTATTATTTGGTAAAATTGATGTTTTAAAATTGCCCAAATTAAAAGGATAGAGTCTCAATATCGAGATTCAAATAGATAGTGTACTTAATTGGTGAATGCTAGAAGATAATATCCTAAATTTGCAATTTTCCCGACTATTACATATATTTATGTAACTATTTAAATTTTGAATTTATGTTAAAGAAAGAAGCACAAAGGCATGGAGGTAGCAATTTTGGGCTTAGTGGGAAGTTTTCTTGGACCGGCTATTCAAGTTGGACAATGCATTGTTGAACCGATCAAGCATCAGTTTAGTTATCTTTGTTGCTTCAACAACAATGTCCAAAACCTCAGGGATGAAGCAAAAAAACTGGAGATTGTCAAAGTTGGGCTGCAAATGCAAGTTACAAGAGCCGAGAATAATGCCCATGAGATTGTTCCTCAAGTTAAGGATTGGTTAAAAGATGTGGGTGAGATCCAAGAGAAGATGAGTGAAATTGAGATGAAAATTAGCAACATACAAAGTGGAGGTTGTTTTGTTGTCAAATCTCGTTTCTCACTTAGCAAAATAGCTAGAAAGACAACTGAAGCTATGAGGCAACTTCAAGTGGATTGTCGCAATATTAATGTCATATCCCTACCCCCACCACCTGCATCAATGGTGCCAATTCCATTAGGAACCACATATGAGTTTCAATCCGGTCAAGCGCCAAGCGCACCGAAGGCCGACCCGACCAGAGCCGAGACGGCCAGGGGCCGAGCCAACCAGGGTGAGGGCCAATCAGGGCCGAGCCACCAGGACCGAGCCGGTCAAGCACCGAGCGCACCGAAGGCCGACTCGACCAGAGCCGAGACGGCCAGAGGCCGAGCTGACCAGGGCACGGGCCAACAAGGGCCGAGCCACCAGGACCGAGCCAGTCAAGCACCGAGCGCACCAAAGGCCGACCCAACCAAAACCGAGACGGCCAGGGGCCGAACCGACCAAGGCGCGGGCCAACCAGGGTCAAGCCTCCAGGACCGAGCTGGTCGCTCGACCCGACTAGAGCCAAGACGGCCAAGGGCCAAGTCAACCAGGGCACGGGCCAACAAGGGCCGAGCCACCAGGACCGAGTCGGTCAAGCGTTGAGCGTACCAAAGGCCGACCCGACCAGAGCTGAGACGGCTAGGGGCCGAACCGACCAAGGCGCAGGCCAACCAAGGCCGAGCCACTAGGATCGAGCCAGTCAAGCTCCGAGCGCACCAAAGACCGACCCGACCAGAGCCGAGACGGTCAGGGGCCGAGCCGACCAGGGCACGGGCCAACAAGGGCCGAGCCACTAGGACAGAGCCAGTCAAGCTCCAAGCGCACCAAAGACCGACCCGACCAGAGCCAAGACGGCCAGGGGCTGAGCCGACTAGGGCGTGGGCCAACCAAGGCCGAGCCACTAAGACCGAGCCTGTCAAGCGTCGAGCGCACCAAAGGTCGACCCGACCAGAGCTGAGACGGCCAGGGGCCGAGCCAACCAGGGCCGAGCCACTAGGACCGAGCCGGTCAAGCTTCGAGCGCACCAAAGACCGACCCGACCAGAGCCGAGACGGTCAGGGGCCGAGCCGACCAGGGCACGGGCCAACAAGGGCCGAGCCACTAGAACCGAGCCGGTCAAGCTCCGAGCGCACCAAAGACCGACCCGACCAGAGCCAAGATGGCCAGGGGCCGAGCCGACTAGGGCGTGGGCCAACCAAGGCCGAGCCATTAAGATCGAGCCGGTCAAGCGTCGAGCGCACCAAAGGTCGACCCGACCAGAGCTGAGACGGCCAGGGGCCGAGCCAACCAGGGTGCGGGCCAACCAGGGCCGAGCCACCAGGGCCAAGCCGGTCAAGCTCCGAGCACACCAAAGGCCGAGCCAACCAGAGCCGAGACGGCCAGGGGCCGAGCCGACCAGGGCGCGTCTAAATTTGTTGTTGAAGGGTTTTGTTTTTTAATTAACCATTTTTGTTTATAATATCAATTAACAATATAGTAAATTAAAGATATTATGCAAGATTATGTGTCTATTTTATTTTTCTTCTCACTAACTGTAGTTCTCAATCTGTGGGAAATAAAAGAGACTATATTTGTTGGACATTGGTGTACATGTATTATAGAGTTTTTTGTTTTTTTTCTCAATTAATTTTAATACTTCTTCAATGTTTAGTTTTAATTTTTATTTTAGTTTAATTTTGATTTTGGTGGTTCAGCATTTAATTTTTATTTTAGTTTAGTTTTATTTTATTTTATCAAGTATTTAATTTAAACCCTAAAATAATGACGTGTCATATTTTGCTGGAAAAAAAATCGGAATGAAATGCCACGTCGGAAAATATTAGCCACATCAACGTAAAATCATCAGATGGTTGAAATTGGGGGCGAGTGTTGTGCACTCGCCCGGAGCTGACCGGAAAATCGAGTTAGGAGGATCAAAATTGGGCTTTCGGACTAAAATTGGACAGCCGGAGATTTAGGGGGACTAAAATTGATGATCGGAAAACAAGAGGATTAAAATTGGACAACGTCCCTAGGGAAGGACGAAAAATGAATTTAGTCCAAATTAAAATATATGTTAAAGAAAGAAGAGCGAAGGAATGGCAGTAGCAATTTTGGGCTTAGTGGGAAGTTTTCAAGTTGGACAATGCATTGTTCAACCAATCAAGCGTCAGTTTAGTTATCTTTATTGCTTCAACAGCAATGTCCAAAACCTCAGGGATGAAGAAAAAAACTGGAGAATGTCAAAGTTACTAGAGCCCAGAATAATGCCCATGAGATTGTTCCTCAAGTTAAGGATTGGTTATGGTGAAGCAATGAATCAATCTTATAAACTATATAAATGATCAATGATATGATGAGTTGCAATCTTTTTTCAAGAATTTCCAACATATCCTTATATTAGAGGATAATATTTATTACTTAAATTTTCTTGTTTTCATTGAAGTATCAAATTTCTCAATTGGTGTATATATATAATAGTGACTTCCAACTTAGGTGATCATTGAATAACTTCTGATTATTCAACCTCGTGAGTTCTAAAATGTAGAAACTCATTTAATAGCAATTTGTATATTTCTTGATTGAAAACTATTTGACAGAAGACGGGAAAGGTTCAAAATGGCATACAATAATTATATATATAGATATATATATATATATATATATATATATATATATGTAACGAAATGTAAGTGTAATGTACTACTATTTAGGGGTAATAATATAGAACTCAATTTAATCTTAATTATTCTTTAGTAAGATCCTTTTGAACGCTTTTCAAATATATTAAAATGATTTTATAAATGCTAGGCACACTTACCTGGTAATGCTTATAATGATGTCACGTACGAATAACTTTTGAATATATCATATCATGCCTATTTATTTATTTTCTATAAGAATTGTACTTCTTTTAGAATTTTAAACATATTAATTATGTTATATTTAGAAAGATAAAATCTTCATTAACAACTATTCTAGTGGACCTGTTACAAATATAATTAAAATGGAAACATAAGTAAAAATGGATTACTATGTCCGATTATTGGAATGATATAATATATTTAATGTTATTTTTATTTTGTAATTAGTCAAAAGTTTGATTAAAATTACACAATAAATGTCCTGATTTTACCAACAATTAACCTATATTACAAAGTTTGTAATATATAATAACTTTCTATGTTATTCGGTGAATTACGTACATTGTTTTTAGACTAGAAACCATGTACATTTTAATTTCTTAATTTATATCTTATGTATCACTTATTCTTTGTTGAAGTGTTTAGTTTATTTTCCTTGAAAATATTATGTTATTGAGAAATTTTACATTAAATGCATATATATTAATAATACATGTGCATCGTACGAGACTATATTAATTGGTGTAAAATTCTAATTCCCCCAATGAATTAGTTTCAATATAAAGTTAGGTTTGGGTTATGGCCTTTAAATTTGGTTAATAATTTGTTCAATGTCTCGGTCATAATCTCGGATGTTCCACGAGCTGGACAATGATTTGAAAGAAATAATTAATAATTAATATTTAATGTGTTGCGTATTTCTATTATTTATTTATTTTTGTGATAATGAAATTCATGAATACTGACAATACTAGTATACAAATAAAATATGTGTTAAAGCATTTTCACATAATCCTAAACAATCCGTATTGGACTGTAAGAAATCTTCAACATGACAGAATTCTGAAGAAATCCTCAATATTGAGGTCGTGGCTCCATGGGGAAAGCCACTGGTTCGATTAATACTTGCTTAAGGAAGAAGAGGGCAGTACGACACAACTCAATCTATTAATTATCAATGAAGAGAATGCCTCTCATGAGATTATCTCGTTACAACTATGTCCATGAATTATTACTGGAGGATGCTTCGAAGTTTAATATGATTCTAGAGAACAAATAAATCTCAATAGGTTAAGAGTGTATATGAGCTGATGGAAAGACTTTTCCGTATACATTGATGATATATTCGCATATACTGTTGCTCAAGAAATAGCATGATGATATTGAACCACGCTCTATTGCAAAATGTCAAAGAGCAGATGATGAGACATAATCTCCTGTAATGAACGTTATAACGTTCCACTATTTAGTCAGCTTAGTTGTTTACGAATGATTGGAAATACAACTTATGAATGTGGTTACAACATATCTCTATGGGATCTTAATTCAAAGATATATTTAAAAACGTCTGATGGCCTTTAATTGCCCAAGTCAAGTGACTCTAAATCATGGAGTGCATTTGTAATTAAATTCAATCACTCACTTTACAAATTAAAACAATCTGAACGGATGTGGTATACCCGTTTTACATATTAAAAATTGCCTACAATGGATATTTTATCATTTTCGATCTATTAAATATTATTGTGGACCATTTCAACCTTTCCCCTCTTGTGCCGAATAGTTTTATTTACTAACATTTTCCAAGTGTTGTCCAAATTTTTCGATCAAGAAATGTATAAATTTCTATTAACTGAGTTCCTACATTTTAGAAATCACAAGGTTGAATAATCAGAAGTTAGTCAATGATCACTTAAGTTGGAATTCACTTTTATACATCTACACCAATTCATGAGGAATTTGATATTTCAATGAAAACAAGAAAATTTAACTAATAATATACTGACATGTAATATATGGATATGGTGGAGGCACTAAAAGAAAAAAGAGTATTTGTGACAATAAAATGTTGTCTTAAAAACATTGATAATTGTCACAAAAATATTTTGCGACAACATTTTATCGCTAAGTTATTATCGGAAATGCCTTCTCGTAAATAGTTTTTTTGTGATTACATTGTTGTCACAAATATGTATTTTTTCATTACTTTTTGTGATAATGTATTGTCAATTTATATTAACATTTTTTGTGATAATTTGTTGTCGCAACAACTTTTATTATCACAAAATACTTATCACAAATACCTATTTTTCTTACCGTGAGATTCTTGAAAAATGATCATTTTCTTGTGGGCTCACTAAAGGACCTGGTGAGGCCTATATAGTTTACAAGATTGATTCATTGTTTGACCATATATATATTCTGGCTTGACTTCTTACAAAAGTTTAAAAGAAAAAAAAGAGAGACTATAATACACCAATATCCAACAAATATAGTCCCATTTATTTCTCACAGAAATTGAGAATTTCAATTAGTGAAAGGAAAAATAAAATTAACACATAATCTTGCACAATATCTCTAATTTACTATACTGTTTGTTAATTGAAATTAAAATAAAATGGTTAGTCCCAAAAAAAAAAAAAAAGTCAAGTAGGATTACATTAAAAAAATAAACCTTTAACTAAAAAAGTGGACTATAATTTTAGATGGACAAAAAAAAAAAAAAAAAACAAAAGAGAAATATGGCTATCTTCACGAAGCAAAAAGAGTAATTCATTTGAGCAATATTCCTAACCCCTAAGTTTGTCATCTTCACCTCATTAAAGAGACTTTGTGAAAAACATGTGCATGTTCTTTTACTATATTAACTATAGTCTACAAACCTTTACAAATTTATAAAAATATTAACAATATTATAATATATGTTACAAAATATACTAAAAATAAATTGATCGACTTTATATACGTGGATGAAAACTTTTGTGCATCAAGGTCCCTGCACTCGAATCAACCTGATCACCACACTCAGCCACGCGTCCACACGCACATGCACGCGCCACCAGGTCGCGCACAAATTCACCAAAATTTGCTCTTAGGTGTTATACTTTTATGTTATATTAAACACACTTTTATGTTATGTTAAGCATACTAGGTATGTTTAACATAACATAAATGTCAGTGATTTTTTTTTAAAGTATTGTACTAAGGGTATGAAATTTGGACATAAATGTATGTCTATCTGTACATAAAGATATATCTAACATAATATAAAAATATGTTTAACAAAACATAAAGGTTAGAGCAAAAAAAAAATAAAAATGCACGGATCGGGGTTTACCCAAACTTGAACCCGATCCACGAGTTGCATGTGCAACAAGTGCACATAACACTTACTCATATATGTAATATTATATGTATGATATAAAAACTCAATATCTCATCCATAATCATTTATAGAGCAGTGAATTTTGACACAAAAGTCATGAGTAGAAAATAAATACATATAATATTCATTTCTTCTACTTTAGCCTTTAGGTAATTAATTCCCTATTGTTTCTTTTAATCATTGATTGATATACTATATTCCAAAATACCTAACTTTACTCATAATAAAAGAACATCAGAAAACCCTATAAATATCCTCTATCATTTGAAAGTTCCACCCCCTTCCTCTTCTCTCTAAATACATATTGAAGTATCAGCACAAGTTTAATTCTGCATCTGAGCATTTGAGAAGTGGTAAGTATGCATATATATTATTTCTATTCGCCATTGCAATTTTTTCTTTTGTTACTACTAAATTCCCAACGTAATTATATTCATATATTTCACACCATATATGTCATATGATTCTCATTTGCATACAGGGTGTGGTTAATTTTCTCTCTAGTCAATTACGTAAGTAATCCTTGTAATTAGCTATTATTTGGTCAAATTGATGTTACTTGTGTTATTTTACAAATTTATCAAACCATTGTTGACTCGACCTATAACATCACAAATTAATACCTGACGTGTATAAAATGCTATGTAACACGAGATGTAACACCAAATGTAATAGAAGATCCAGACTCACCTAACTCACCCACAACGAACATGATGGGTTTGAGCCAAGAAGCCCTCATGAGTCATGACGTATATAATTTTATATGTTAACAAACTTTATTTAAACATCTAATACAAAGCTTGAGAAAAATATTTTTTTTTACTCTTGTAAATTTCATTATTTTTATTTTTCATCTAATAAATTTATATATTTTTGATTTAGACCTATGCCTTGTAATTCTATTTTCTTAAAATATTCTTATGATCGATTGCTTAGACTCATCACCGACCCATATATTTTCTCCATTCCTATTTCTTTCATCTCCAAACCCATAAACCAACCAACCAAGCACCCCATGAGCTCTAAGTTGGCATTTAAATCAAATGATAAATAAATAGACTTTACAATTTAACATATAGACAATTTGTAACATTATCCTAACAAACGAAATTTATTAAAAAAATACATATCAACAAAAATAAATTTCTTTTCTTGTCTTGTTCATTTTAAAGTACTTTTTGAGAAAGACCTTTAAGTGTATTTTCAAAATAATAAACTAATTAGATTATCTTGATATTTAGCACAATCAAATAAATAAATCTACTTTATTATATTATAGTTAAGAGTATATTTAAATTACTTAACTAATTAATAATTTGTTTTTAAACTAATTAACAATATGTTTATATTTTGAGACACTCTCTTGTATTAGTTTTTTCACGAATCCATATACATTCATAACATATATAAAAGTCCACCATTAATAAAAGATACATAGTACTTAGTTGTTCAAAGACATTCTACTTCTTCATTTTCTTCTGCTGTTCTCTCTCTCTCCCCCTGAGGCAACATTCCCTTTCATTTTTCTACGTTGTCTCAATTAATTCTCTTCATCCTGGTGGTAATAGTATTAGAATTATATTATCTAAAATTTATGGATGATTTTGAGATGAAATTGATCGAAATCATAGTTGTCTTTTAGATTTGAAATCACACATTTAACTCTGATAAAAATATAAGCATGGATCATAAACGAGCGAACTAAAACAGAAGAGGGAACATATTTCAGTTCGCTTTGCACATAGCAGTTCGCGGAACTCGCTAGCGAAGTTAGTTAGTTCGCTGGAAGTTCGAGTTCGAACTAAGGAGAGAAGTCGCGGTTTATTTGTATAGGCACATTTAAGTTCGACTAACGGTCTAACGGTTTTCTGTTGAGTTTGTTTTGCAGGAACAACTCGGAGAAGTTCGGAACAGCTCGCTGAAGTTCGGCAGGTAGACGGTTAAGCAGTCGAACTAATCTTAGGCGGGAAGATTCCAGGCTACAGCTGTCTATATATATAGATCGCATTCTTCACACACACACACAGATAGTTCTGAAAAAGCATAAGTTTTCTAGTGAGAGAAAGTTTCCTTTCAGAGAGGCAGTGAGAGATTTCTAGTTGTTTTCTCTTGTTGTAAAACACTGATTAGAAGAAAGTCATAAAGAAAGTTTGATTTGTGGATGTAGGCATTTGTTAAGCCGAACCACGTTAAAATTGTGTGTTGTTCTTCTTCTCTGTTTTGTGTTTTCTTGTTTGGGTTTTGTTCTTGATTGAGCATTCTTGATCCGAATTTATAACAAACTCTTACATGACAATTGTCATCGCTAAAGACAGTACGTTGCGATGATGTTTGTTGATAAAATATAGGTATATACAAATGCCAATAGGGAAAATACCCCTTATATCATAAAAAGATATCAAACATGCATTTCTAGCACTTTTTTAGCCAAAAGACCAATGATCCAAATAGAATTACACGACATGAGCCATATAAGGTTGCACGATATGATCTAATTCATATAGATTTACACGATATGATTCATATAGGATAACACGACATAATTCATAGACGTTACACGATATGATTGGGTTACACAATATGATTCATATAGGGTTACACAAAACATAATATTTTTTCTTTAAATTTTGTTTTAATTTACGGTAGAAAAATAAGTTTTTTTTATGTCAAAGTGCTAGAAAATCCACTAGACCCAATGCAAATATCACATAGTCGTGTGTTTTGCCAACTTTCATCTCATAAGAGATTTAATAGACTTACACAAAATTTAAAGAAAAAATATTACATTTTCAAGTAAAAGTAAATAATATTTCATTTAATTTTAATTAAAGGACTTTTTGGAAACTTTGTCATTATTTAAAAATCATTAAAATTAGACAAATTTTAGCATCTAAAAAGTATTTAAATAGGATTGAATGGAGTAATTTTATAAGTAAAAAAAGAATACTTTGAATAAAATTTAACTCTTTAAATAAAAAAAAATTCAAAATAAAAAGTAACACTTTACATTAGTACTTTCAAAAGAAATACTAAGTAATAATATAAAACAGATACTTTTCAAGTTAAAATCAATATAATGTACACAAACTATATTTTCAAGCGAACATTCATAAAATTATAGTAGAGGATAGACTTTGAGTTTGAGTTGACACATAATTGATTTGATCAATGAAAACATTGAGTGACCCATGTACAAAAAAATTAGGTTACATCTCGAAAATTAAGATTTTTGAGAAAGACTCGTATGGGTTTTTGTTTTCTATTTTAGTTAATTGTTTTTTATTATATTTTAATTAATTGTATTTTAAAATATCATTAATTATAAAATAGATATTTAGAATATAATTAATTTTTTAAGGAAGAAAATATAATTAACAAAAAATTGTACACAATAGAAATTCTTCTAATCCCTCGCTGGGTCAGCACCACCAATTTACCCAAAATCAAAGATCAATTCCGCATTAACAACATGACGCAATCTCTTGGGCTATGTTTGTGCTAGATTTAATGTGGTTTTTGCAAATTTGGATTTGAGTTTGAGAAGGATTTTGTGAATGGATTTTGAAAATTTTGTGTTTGTTTTGTGATTTTGTAGAGTATGATTATAGTTAAGATGTCATTTTCATATTGGGAGTTGTAGAAAAAGTAGATGTTGTTTGTTGGGATTTGTAGAAAAAATAAATAAATTAAATTTTTTATTGGAAATTGTAGAAAAAGTAAGAAAAGTATGGTATGACCGTAGGATTTTGCAAATATTTGTCCAAACATGAACTGAACTTACTCATCCCAAATCCAGATTGACCAAGTTTAGTCCAAACATAGCCTTAGGTCTTTGAATTTGGAGTTTTCCTCTAGTTGAATTTCTCAAATCCAGTAAGAGATTTGAAACAATCGCATTTCACTTTCATGTCAATTTTAAATTGGTCTTGTAATTACTTTATTGTTAGCTAGCAATGTCATTTGACTATTATGGAGAAATTGCAAATTTAGGGCATTATCTTTTAACTATTAATCATATAAAAATACTATCTTTTTGAGTCCTGATATGAGATACTATCTTTTTAATTTGGGCGATTATAAGAGAATTAGTCCGAAATTTCAATAAATTGGGTCTAAATAGTCGCATGTGTTGTGCATGTGTCTCTCCAAATCAAGGCTTTTCGAAAATTTAAATCGATTATGCTCAAATTGAGCTTGAATCGAATTGAATTCGATAAATTGATTTTGAGCTTTGTTATGGCTTGAAGAGATGAGTTATTTGACGTATAAAACATATATTTTGATTCAATTTCAAGAAATATCAAATTCTTGGTGAGTTTGAGGGTGGTCATGACAGATTTTGGCCATAGAAACAGCAGTGAGATGGCGGTTACGATAGGGTTTCTTTCAAAACTTAACTAAAATTTATATTTTCTATGCCTAAACACTTCTTTCTTCAAGCCCTAGCCAAACCCCAAATAAATTTATTGAAATCCATTCGATTAAAGCTTGATTTGATTGAGAATCAACTCAAATTTTCAAAAAAAAAAAACCCAAATATGTACCTACATGTATTGCATATGTAATTTATGCTAGAAATTTTGGAATTTCGGGCTAATTGTTTTAAAATTACCCAAATTAAAAGGATAGGATCTCAATATCGAGACTCAAATAGATAGTGTACTTAATTAGTGAATGCTAGAAGATAATATCCTAAATTTGCAATTTTCCCGACTATTACATATATTTATGCCTCTCCTAAAAATTTGAATTTATGTTAAAGAAAGAATCACAAAGGCATGGCGGTAGCAATTTTGGGCTTAGTGGGAAGTTTTCTTGGACCGGCTATTCAAGTTGGACAATGCATTGTGGAACCAATCAAGCGTCAGTTTAGTTATCTTTGTTGCTTCAACAGCAATGTGCAAAACCTCAGGAATGAAGCCAAAAATCTGGAGAATGTCAAAGTTGGGCTACAAATGGAAGTTACTAGAGCCGAGAATAATGCCCACGAGATTGTTCCTCAAGTTAAGGATTGGTTAAAAGATGTGGGTGAGATCCAAGAGAAGATGAGTGGAATTGAGATGAAAATCGGCAACATACAAAGTGGTGGTTGTTTGACTGTCAAATCTCGTTTCCTACTTAGCAAAATAGCTAGAAAGACAACTGAAGATATGAAGCAGCTTCAACTGGATCGCCATAAATTTAATGTCATATCCCAACCCCCACCACCTACATCAATGGCCTCAATTCCATTAGGAACCACAACTGAGTTTCAATCCAGGAAACGTATTGTAGATGATATCATGATAAGCTTGAGAGATGAGAATGTTAACATGTTGGGGATATGTGGGATGGGTGGTGTTGGGAAGACGACCATGGCTAAACAAATTATGGAAAGAGGGAAGAAGGAACATCTGTTTGATGACATTGGCATGGTAGTTGTTGGCCAAAAAATAGACAAGTTAAGAATTCAAGGTGAGGTGGCTGGGTTATTGAGTTTGGAATTAACAGAGCAAACTCTATCATCTAGAGCAACAAAACTACAGGCTAGAATAATGAAAAGAAGAACCCTTTTAGTTGTAGATGATGTTTGGGAATATCTCGACTTAGAGGAACTAATAGGAATTCCGCCTCAAAGTGGCTTGAAAGGATGCACAGTTCTTTTAACATCTCGAGACAGGGATGTTCTCGATGAAATGGGTGCTCATAAGGTTTGTGAAATAGAAACCTTAAATGAAGTAGAAGCATGGTCTCTTTTCAAAGAAAAAGTTGGTGATTGTGTTGATGATCGAAATTTGTTTCCTATAGCACAAATGATCGTTGATGAGTGCAAAGGTTTGCCAATTGCCCTTGTAAATGTTGCTGTGGCGCTCAGAGTTAAGAAAAATAAGTCGAGTTGGGAAGATGCACTAAAACAGTTAAAAAGCTCCAACCCAATAGACATGCCTAAGATCCTTGAACATGTTTATAATCCCATCAAGCTAAGTTATAATTTTTTGGAAAGTCAGCACCCCAAATCCATATTCTTACTTTGCTGTCTATTTCCCGAAGATTATAACATTTCTCTTGAGCATTTGACTTATTATGCTATGGGGTTGCGAGTGTTTGAAGATATAAGGAATTTAGGAGAAGCAAGAAATAGAATATGCTCATTGGTTGAAATGCTTAAAAGTCGTTTCTTGCTTTTGGAGGGTATGAATGAATATCATGTCAGAATGCATGACGTCGTGCGAGATGTAGCCATTTTCATTGCTACTGAAGAAAGGCGTATAAAGAGCAGCGATTGCACTTGGATTTCTCCGTATGTCGGAGACAAGACTTTTGAGCTTCCTGTTGAATTGAGCTTTCCAAAGCTTCATCTTTTATTGGTTAATGGTGACTCACAAGATGAAAAATGTCGAATCATTGACAGTTTTTTGGAAGGAAAGATGGAGCTCAATGTGTTGTCTATGAAAGATTATTCATTGCCATCATTACCACATACTACCCAATTCCTAAAAAATCTTAAGACATTGATTCTAGAATCATGCGATTACTTAAAGAGCGTGAGTGGTGTTGGCAAGTTGGTAAATCTTGAAATTCTCATCATTCATCATTGTTATTACATTGTAGAATTACCATCAGAGATAATGAGATTAAAATGCCTAAGGTTGTTAGAAATTTTAGGATGTAAAAATCTTTGTAAAATAGCAGCAGGAGTGATATCAAGCCTGGATAAATTGGAGGAGCTGAAGATAGTTGGGAGCTTTAACGAATGGGAAGCAGAGGATGAAGAAAAAAAGATGAATGTGAGGCTGAGTGAGCTGGAGTCGTTGTCCAATCTCACCTGCTTGGAGATTGAAGTGACAGATTATACTTCAGCTGCGCAACATATAAGGCTTCCGCCAAATATAGTGAAATATGACATTACAATTGGTTGTTCTGCTTCGATATTGATTTATTTCCCGGGCTATGATAAAAAGTTGACGCTCAAGTTGCCAAGAGAAATGACATTGGGAAACTGGATTCATGAATGTGCAAAAAATGCTGAGTTGCTACATTTATATGGAGATGGTACAAATAGTTTGGATTTGAGACAAGCTCATCAAAACATAAGATGGTTGTGTTTGGTAAATTGTTCGAAAACAACATCAATCGTTGGGAGATGTGGTTCCACTCCTCACTTGGAGGTTATGGTGCTTGAGAACCTCGACAAGTTAGAAGAGATATTTGATGGCCAGATTTCAGAGAATCTCAAAACATTACACCTTTACAACTTACCGGCACTTAAGCATTTGTGGAAGAGAGATAGTTTCAACAATCCTAAGGTACTTTATATTTTTTACCTATCTTATAAAGATTGGTGTATGTTTAGGTTTTTTATATTATTTTTATCGTTTCTAAATACATACTGAAGATGGTTGGTTTATGTTTCTTTTTCCTCCAGAAATAAATAAATTAATAAATTAATATATATATATATATATATATATATATATAGTACAATACTCGTGTGTCACATGAGATCTATAGAAATTAATAGTTTTTTTTTTAACATGTAAATATGTACTAGTAGTTTTTTATAACAAAGATAATAATAATAATAATAATAATAATAATAATAATAATAATAATAATAATAATAATAATAATAATAATAATAATAATAATAATAATAATAATAATAATTTACTTTTATCGATAAATATTTCTTGCATTACAGATTACAAATACATACTTCTAATGTAAAATATTTATGTATAAATTTCTAACTTTATAAAACTTTAAACATTTATGTTAGTGCATAAATTTCAAGAAGTACGTAGACATTTTCTTCTATTAAACTCTTTTATCAAAAAGTTCATATTAAAATAATATAGATGGTTTTAAAAAAAAAAGATCCATAAGCGGGTCAATATGAAAAGGTAAATTTTCTATAAATATTTTATATTATGTAGATGCATATAATTATGAAACTTTTAACTTCAACTTTGTACAATTTATAGCTATTAAATAATATAGTTATTTAAATAAAATTTAATAGTATAATCTATGCATATATAAAATACATGTTTTTTCTTTCTTTTGTAATAATACATCCCTTATTATGAAAGATATGTTTATTCTTTTATTTTATTTATTTTTGTTTATGATATTTGATATAGCTTATCAAGAAAGTCTAGCATTTTTCATTTTCTTTATAATTTTTTGATAAGACGCTTTTAGGAGGGAAAATGGCAATTAGCAAATTTTGCCATTTTTCCTCTTTTTTTATATAGTATAGATTTAGCATGAATAAAATAAATGTTGTTTTTCTATGACTTGAACTCTGATTTAACAAGTAAAGACTATATAATTTATTTTTTTCTAGTAATCCCCTTTTTAGTTTTTGCAAATTATACTAATAATGCTTTTGAATACTTGATTGCAAGAAGATAAATAAATATATGAGCAAACAGAGAATAGGCTGTATTGGTACTTTGCTTCTTCCATTCTTTTTATTTATTTATTTACTTTTGAATATGTTTAGGATTTAAGGTGTCCATGGGATTCATCAAAATTATTTTAAAAAAATATGTTGCATTAGTACGATCACAAGGGGTGTATGTCTAAAATGGTTGTTGAATTATAAAAATATATAATTTGTTTTTGGGTTTGATAGAATTTATGTTAAGCTAATGTTTTAAGTAATATAAAGTACTAAGTAATGTGGAAAACATATAGTGATGGAGTAGATGAATTTTTTCATTTTCAGGTTGTGTTTGGTAAGTTGGAGATACTGAGTGTATGTTATTGTAACAAGATTAAGAGCATATTTTCATCTTCAATAGCTCGTGATCTCGTCTGTCTCAAAGAACTAACCATTGGAATGTGCGACGAGATGGTAAAAATCATTGAAGGGGAGGAGGAATGTTCAACTCCTCTATTTCCTCATCTGGAAAAGCTATATTTGATTGGTGTACCCAAGTTGAAAATTTTTTGTGAATGGAAATGTGCTCTTGAGTTGCCATCATTGAAAGAAATCACCATTACCTGTTGTTTTGAAATGGAAAGATTTAGTTTGGGATCTCTTACCATACCCAAACTCAAAACCTTGGATATAGATATTGAAAGCATTGACATCATCGAAAATATGGACTTGAATCATGTGTTACACCAACGCTTTCTGCGAATCTAAGTAAGGGCAATTGTTAATTTCCATCGAAAAATAAGACTTTGAAATCACTCTATGGATTGATGCTTATTAGTTGTAATACTAATTTTGTGATTAGGAACAATTCACATCAAGTGCAAGTCAAGAGGATCAGAAGGACATCAGCAGCACAGATGAGGAGGTACACATATATAATTGATGCAAATTTTTTAGTACGATGATTTGAAATCCAAACCTAAATCCACTAAAATTGTTTAGTTTAAAACTAAAATCAATACATTTAAAATATATTCGTGTATTTATCTATTTATGATAGATTTGAAATCCATCTTTATATTAATAATATGAGATCAATTGATTTTAGTAATAATATGATCGATCAGGAGGAGGAATCAACTTCAAGGGGAGAAAAAGATGGGCAGGATGAATCTATTTCAAGTGAAGAAGAAGATGAATGAGAGTACCGAAAGAAGGCTTTCTTGTAAGATAAAGTAATCTTAAAAATATGTATGAGATTAATATTTGCCAATAAGTATGAACTAAGAGCTGTGAATGTTTTTAAATAATGCCAAAAGAGCTATTAGATTATATCTTTTTTTATGAAAAAACACGATTGAAGGAACCCAAAGTAGTCAAAAAAGCTATTAGGTCTTATTGATTTAACTTAAAAGAGTCCACCTTTTTACACAAATGAACACCTAAAAATCTATAAATAAACTATTCTTATTCCATAATTTAAACATTGGATACGCATTCAATATACATAGAAGGGAAAATTGCAAATTTAGAACACTATTTTTTGGTCATTCACCAATGAATGACACTAACTTTTTTGAACACCGATATTGGGACACTCACTAACTTTTCAATTTGGGTGATTTTATGATAAAAAAAATAAATAAAAAAATCGAAACCACGAATTTTGGGTCCAATCGCATGAGATTTCGGCTTTTTGCTTAAGTGATTCAGTTGATTTCAAATTTTTATTTTTTTTCTAAAATCACCCAAATTGAAAGTTTGTGTTCCAATGTCGTCCCCAAAAAGTTAGTGTATTTCATTGATGAATGACCTAAATATAGTGTTCTAAATTTGCAATTTCCCCTAAATATAAAATGTATGGAATTTCCAACGAAATCATTATGTTCTTCTTTCTTTTCTTTGCCTAAAGAGGGTTCAAATTACCTTTTGGTTTGTCGTTCTAGTGTTTTGGAGTCCTAAAGTCACAAGATGAGAGTCGTTGTATCTTGAAACGATTACCGAAAAATCCTAATCACTAGAGCAGGATAATTCTATCTTACAGAGAAAGCGTCTTACTTGTCTTGATTCAGATTTACATCCCCTTTTTCTAAATATATTATTTTGTGCCATTATATCACACATATACAACTATTTTTTCCAACAACGTAAGATAAAAATCTGTGTAATATTAATGACTATCCATTCACTAGTGTATGAAGAGGAAGTAGGAGAAATTTATATTATGTATACGGCTATCCGCACCCCAAAACTTACTAAACACACCCATTTCTATACAAATGAAAAATATAAAAACACCATTATTTCTATACAAATGAAAAATATAAAAACACTATAAATGGGGTGTGTTTAGTAAGTTTTGGGGTGCGGATAGTCGTACCCTTATATTATATGTACTTGTTTTCTACTTATGGTTGTGCCAAAATTCCTACACAAACATGTGTTTCACTTCTCTGAATGAGATACAGAATTTTTATATCATACATATAATATCACACATATATATATATATATATATATATATATATATATACATGATCAATTTATTTTTAATATATTTTGTAATATAAATTACAATAGCGTTGATATTTCTTTAAGTAATACTTTTATAAATTTTAAAAGGTTATATAAAGTAAAAGAACATGCACATATTTTTCACGAAGTTTCTTTAATGAGGTGAGATGACAAACTTAGGGGTTAGGAAAAGAACTCCACGAGCATATTGCTCAAATGAATTACTCTTTTTATCCATGAAGATAGCCATATTTTCCTGCTTTCTTTTCTTGTCCATCTAAAATTAGAGAAGGGCTTGTATGCCCCTAAGTACAGTGTGCCCCCGACCTTAATTTTAATATTTTTAAATAATACGATTAATATTTTTCCATTCACTAAAACATATATTTCAATTTTACAAGTACATATCCTATCCGTTGCTGGTGGTAAAGGTAAAAGAAAGAAAGAAGTTGGTAGCAAGTTATGAATATACAACTAATATGTTTCACTAAAACATATTTCAGTCATACAAGTAATACCTCTAGAGTAAACAACTCCTTATGAATATACAACTAATATATTTCACTAAAACATATACAACTAATATATTTCACTACTATATTTCACTAAAACATATATTTCAATTATACAAGTTCAAAGTCACACCTGACCAGTTAAAAGTCAAAGGTAAAACTTTTAGGTATATTAGGTAATACTTTTTGAAAATATCATTTGATAAACATAAAAGTATTACATGGTACACATAAGAATATTACATTACGAGAATAAAAGCATTATATAATACTTTTATGTAATAGTAAAGAGCACGTGCGTTGCACGTGAAGGACAAATTTTGTTGTTGTTATTGTTTGAAAGAAGGAAAAAAAATTGTTACATATTATGGATATACCTTTTTAAGAAATAATAATTGATAGTATAATCATTTCTATGCAGATATTAAAATTATTTTAATAAAACATAGAAATATGTTGTTCATGCTGCAATTTTTGAAAAAGAAGTTTAATATTATATAAATTTGAAAAAAAAAAAAACTAATCTAAAAAAACAATAAATTTCACATTTCTTTCTTAGCTTCCAACATTTTCTTTGTTTATACCATATGTAATCTTATTCACTTATACTACACATTGCAATACTCAAGTATGGTCCCATGTCAAAACATTTTCTGATTATTGATTTGCTCCATAAGTTACATTTTGTTGGTTGGGTAGATATAATTGCAAGTTGATAACTGGTGAAAATATTGGTTTTGGGGTCCAAATGAAGTTTCTGGAATTCTGGGGGGTCGAATTGTAATATACAAAAGTCTTGGAGAAGTTCTGGGGGTGAAAACATAATTTCCAGAAGTTTTAGGACTAAATTGAACGAAAGGAAAGTTTGGGGGTGAAAATGAGAGAACCCCAAACTTCAAGAATTTGCAAAATAGTTCTTGAACTCTTCGAATTTTCAGAAATGACCCCTGCCCCCAAACCCCTTTCCCCGCCACTGCAAACATCGAGAACTCCATCGCCGGCGACACCTCGTCGCCGGCGACCACACTCAGACACATGCACAGGCTGGCGCGTCGAGTGCCGGCCACCTGCGCTGGAAGCGTCGCCCAAACACCATCCAAACACAGCCTGTTGCGCATGCATATACTCCCTTTCCCGGCGGCCACTGCCGCCGGCTACACACGCACACATCGCTGGCGCTCCTTGCGCCGGCTATATACACACACGGCGGCGCTGCTTGCGCCGCCCCCGACATCTGGCCAGAGAGAGACGAGAGAGATAGCAGGAGAGAGGGAGAGAAAGATCGAGGAGAGAGAAAGAGAAGAGAGGAGAGAGAAAACTAAAGTTGCAGAATCTTTGACTGCTGCATGCCGGAGATTGAGCCGGCAGATCGACAATCCGAGTCCAGAATCGAGACGGGCTCGGTGAGAACTACAATCTAGGCTCAAGAATCATCCCGATCGGTGGCCGGATGGCCGAGAACGAAGAGAGAGAAAGTTAAGGGTTTTTAGAGAGAGAAACCGAAACTTCTCCGGCCAATTGCCGGCGAAGGCGGCGACGGATGGCGATTCCGAGCCCGGAATCAGAACGGGCTCGTCGAGAGCTTTGAAATGATATAGAATACGATAGGTTTCAGTCGGAGTAAAATCCGGCGACGGTGGGTCGCCGGCGGCAGCGACGGCGGCGCTCCGGCCTGCCGGCCGCCGGAAAAGCCAGGAAATAGAGAGAAGGAGGAGAGAATCTTACCTTAGGTTAAGATAATTATATTATGGTTTTTACTACATGAGGAAAGGGTATTTATTTTATTAATCTTGCAATTATAACATTAAACTTTATATTAAACATCCTTATGATATTAATTAATTTGGGGTATCAATCGAACTCCGATTTGGTTCATTCTTTCGTTGTTTCGTACGATTTCTCGTTCTCATCAATCTCGTCCCACTTACGAATTATCTTGTCGACTTTTCTTTTTATGAAATATCTAAAGCGCTGAACTTAGATTGAAGCATACACGTAATTAATTTTCTGAAACGCACATAAGATAAATCAAGTAATTAGATGTTTAAATATTTAGTTATCAAATTATGCATCGTTTCATCTCGGGTGTTACACTTCATGTCAATAATGATACTATAATTAATCTACCACATGTTATTGTAGTCAAACCCAAAATTTCTCATTTCATTGAAGTGAATTTAAAATTTAATTATATTTTCCTCAAAAAAAAAAAAAAATGATACATTAATTATTTTTTAACTTAATATAATTTTATATGTAATAGTTTTACTATAAAAGCATTAAATATGTATCCTATCCTTAAATAAATATAAAAACCACGTACTCCATGCTTAAAAATATGAAATAGCAGCGTATATAATATTTTTTTGAGTAATCTAATTACCATCACTTTACAAAAAAGTTATTATAGGACATTAATTAAAAATACACTTTATTATTAACCTATTACATGCACACAACTTTAATAATAATGATGAATATAATTCTTATTAGTACTAAATCACAATTTATTAAAATTATTAATTATTAAATTATTATTATAACATAAAATAATAATATTTAATAAAAATATATTAGGCAATTCAAAATTTGTAAGAAACATGGATGAATTTTTTTTCATGGATGATGTTATAGTCATAATAATTATATATATTATTAATTATCTACTTCAACTAGCCTTATTTCTTATTGAGGGAGGTGAGATAAAATTTGCCCTTTCATATTTACACAAATAATCGACAACAGAAACTCCCACCTTCTGAATATTTTATTAAAAATTGTTTTTGATTTTAATGAAAATATGATGAATCGAGGCTCAGATCAGTGTAAAATAACGGGCAAGAGAAAGAGACCACGCCACCGGTTGCATTCAATTCAAACGCCGTCCGGGTTAACCCCGCCAAGATACGGGTCGGGTTATCTCATTGCCCCATTTTCTAATCAAATATTATCACAATAAATCCCTTTCTCTCTCTACCCTCATTCTCTCTCTTCTCCCACTGGCGTCTTATCTCTGCTTCCTTTTATTTTCTTCCTCTAATTTCTTTAGAGAGAAATGGGCTTCAAAAGGTTAGCCCAATCCAGAATTGATATAACTGAAGCCCAATACAAGAAATTTATAAAATGTTCCGAATGGTTTGATGAAAATGCTATTGGTTGATAATATGTCCTTTAATGTGTAAAAAGCAGCAAAATGCCAAAAAAAAAAAAAAAAAAAAAACTTCAATAGTAGCATACTTTCTCCCACATTAATTTCACATTAAAAGAATTTGAGGGGAAACATTATATAACATGTTAGAAGTGAACATTGTCATCAATAAATTTAATAATTATTATATCTGATTTTTCTATAATGATCGGATTAATAAAAATCCAAATTTTGGCACTAACTAAAGCAATTATTGATTACATCGGTCGACCCAGTTGATCCGATCCCACAAATCATGGCTTGAATGAAAATAAATAAATATAACGTACATAAATAAATATGCATGATATATGGTATTTTCAAAAGTTATTCCTACGTGATAACATGTCAGCATTACCATCGGATCATTTTTATATATTTGAAAAGCCTTCAAAGGATCCTACTAAAGAATAAGATTAAATTGAATTATATATTTATTAAATAGTAGTACATTACACTTACATTTTGTTAGATGTTGTGACGTATATATATATTAAATATTATTGTGGGCCATTTTCAAACTTTCCCCTCTTTGTGTTGAATAGTTGTATTTAACATTTTTCAAGTGTTGTCCAAACTCTTCAATCAAGAAATGTATATATTGCTATTAACTGAGTTCCTATTACATTTTAGAAATCAATAATCAGATGTTATTCAATGATGACTTAAGTTGGAATTCACTTTTGTACATCAACATCAATTGAGAAATTTGATACTTCAATGAAAAGAAGAAAATTTAAGTAATAATATACTCTCCTCTAATAAATGGATATTTCTTGAAAAATGATCATTTGGTTGTGGGCTCACTAATGGACCTGGTGGGCCTATATAGTTTACAAGATTGATTCATTGCTTTATTCCGGTTTTATAGTACAATTAATTAGGGGAAAAAAAAAACAAAAAGAAAACTCTATAATACTCCAATATCCAACAAATATAGTCCCATTTATTTCTCACACAGATTGAAAATTTCAATTAGTGAAAGGAAACATAAAATTGACACATAAACTTGCACAATATTTCTAATTTACTATACTCTTAATTGGAATTATAAATAAAATGGTTAATCCAAAAAAAAAAAAAAAAGAAGTAGGATAAGATTGAAAAAATAATAATCCTTTAACGAAAAAATGGACTATAATTTTAGATGGACAAAAAAAAAAAAAAAAAAAAGAAAAGAAAAGAAAAGAAAGAAAGGAAAATATGGCTATCTTCATGAAGCAAAAAGGGCAATTCATTTGAGCACTATGCTCATGAAGTTCTTTTCCTAACCCCTAAGTTTGGCATCTTCACCTCATTAAAGAAACTTTGTGAAAAACATGTGCATGTTCTTTTACTATGTAAAGTCTACAAACCTTTATATAACCTTTAAAAAATTATAAAAATATTACTTGAAAACATATTAACACTATTATCATATATGTTACAAAATTTATTAAAAATAAATTGATCGAGTATATATATGTGATATTATATGTATGACATAAAAACTTAATATCTCATCCATAATCGTTTAGAGCGGTGAAATCCGTAGTTATATAGAAATTTTGGCACAAAGTCATGATAAGTAGAAAACAAGTAGATATAATATTCATTTCTTCTACTTTAGGTAATTAATTCCCCACCTTTTCTTTTTAATCATTGATTGAAATATTATATTCCAAAATACCTAACGTTGCTCATAATAAAAGAACATATCAGAAAACCTTATAATTAAATATTGTTTCTTCATAACCTCTCTAAATACATATTGAAGTATGAATACAAGTTTTTGTATCTGAGCATTTGAGAAGTTGTAAGAGTATGCATATTAATATTTCTATTCATTTCTTCAATATTACTTTGGCCATTGCAATTTTGTCTTCTGTGAATTCCCAACGTAATTATATTCATATATTTCACACCATGTCAAATCCTCATTTGCATATGTGGAGGCAGTGATTAGCAATTGGAACATCTAAGTAATATAAACATTAAATAGTTAAACATCAAATTAAAAGTGTTGATTTTCCAATCAAGAAATGAACAGCAACTCAAGCAAAACACACTTGAATTCTCAAGAACAACAAATGTGAAGAACACAAAGCAATAAACACCAAAACCAACGATCAAGAACACCAGATATAACGTGGTTCGGCTTGAATAATGCCTACATCCACGGAGTAAACTTCCACTAATCGATCAGAACAAGAATCAATCGTTTTACATGAAGAAAGATGAAGAAACGAGAAACAGAAACCCTAATCTTGCACTCTCTGTTTACAGCTCTCTTTATCTTTCTACACAACTCAATAATGCGAATAATGAACTAATGAACTAAACTATGCTATATATACTATCCATAGCAAGAAACCGCATCCAATTCGGTTGAGAATCAAGAAAGATCCAGGCCCCGTAAAACCACTACTCGAAACTGGAATAACAAACCTGCAAAACAAAGTTAGCCAAATAACAGGAAAACGCGACTTTTTAAGTAGAAAAACGTTTTTTCCTATACTTGGAGAATTTAGCTGATACTTCCTTTTTTATTTCCTTCCTTATATTTTATGTATTATGCATGCTTCTTCATGCTACTTCTCACAAAAAGAATATTCAGAGCTAGTCTATAGACATAATTATATCATTTAATTACCAAAATAAGCTCACAAAGATCATGAGGAAATTTATAATCACACATAACTATAGTAATTATCTGGTTTCTTCTTCTACATGTCTATATCATTTCTCTCGAAACTGGTGTGATTAATTTTCTCTCTAGTTAATTACTTAAGTAATCCAATTGTAATTAGCTAGTATTAATTTGGTCAAACTCATAGTACTTATGTTATTTTATAAATTTATCAGATCATTGTTGAATACTCGACCCAACTCACCCACAATGTGATGGGTTTGAGCCAAGAAGCCCTCATGAGTCACCTATATATATAACTTTTAATTCTTTTTTCCATTCCCATTTCTTTCATCTCCAAACCCATAAACCAACTAACCAAGCACCCCATGACCCCTAAGTTGGCATTTTAAATCAAATGATAAATAAGTAGACTTCACAAATTTAACAATAAGCCAATTTGTAACTTTATCCTAATTAAACAACGAAATCTATTTAAAAAACATACCAGCAAAAATAAATTTATTTTTCTGGTCTTGTTCATTTTAAAGTACTTTTTGAGAAACACCTTTAAGTGAAATTTCCAAATAATAAATTAATTAGATTATCTTGATTTTTAGCACAATAAAATAAACTAATCTAATTTATTATATTATAGTTAAAATAATATTTAAATTACTTAACTAATTACTAATTTGTTTTTTAAACCAATAATATATGTTTATATTTTGAGGCACTCTCTTCATGTATTAGTTTTTTAGCCCTGTTACCATACCCACTGTGAACAAGTTAGGATGTGTTTACGGTTAAAGGTGTCAAAAATTCATAATATCTATTAATTTCACTTTCCATAATGAGAGAATGAGATCATTGCATGCCATCGGTGGACATATTAAGTGTTGCATACGCTGGGCATTTTATCATTTTCTTATATATATATATATATATATATATATATATATATATATATATATATATATATATATAGTACTAATTGGTTGTTCAAAGCGATTTTACTTGTGCATTTTCTGCTACTCTTTCTCTCTCTGAGGCAACATTCTCTTCCATTTTTTTCCATAGACGTTAGTCTATTAATTCTCTTCCTCATCTTTCTTCTTCTTTGCATTTGTTCATATTATCATTCTTAGACCGGCATAGTCAATCCCAATGGTATAGTATCAAAATTATATCATCTAAAGTTTACGGATGATTTTGAGATTAAATTGATCGAAATCATTGTTGTCTTTCAAATTTAAAATCACACAAATTTGACTCTTACACTACAATTGTCATCGCTAATTAAAGACAATATTTTGTGTAGATGTTTGTTGATAAAATATATGTATATACAAATGCAAATAGGGAAAATACCCCTTTATACCATAAAAAGATATCAAAGTTACATTTCTACCACTTTTTTTTAGCCAAAACAGACCAATATAACTTTACGATCCATTTAGGGTTACATGATGTATAAGTCATATAAGGTTACACAATATAATCCATATAGGTTTACACGATATGATCTGATCTATATATTTTTACATAACATGATTCTTATAGACATTACACTATATGATCCATATAGGATTACACGATATGATATGATTCATATATGTTTACGCAATATGATCTATATAGGGTTAGATGACATGATTCATATAGGATTACACTATATGATTCATATATGTTTACACGATATGATCTGATTCATATACAGTTATACGACATGATTCATATAGGGTTACACAATACGCAAAAACTTATATGAGACCGTCTCACAGATCTCTTTACGTAAGACGGATCTAATTTGACCCTGATCTTAAATCACAACCATAGTCCAACCCAAATCAAGTTAAAATACAAAAAGAGTCCAAGAGTAAAACACGCAAGCCTTCTCCTCCATCCCTGCTAGTCCACTCCGGCCCATAGACCCAAAACCACCGATCTAGCCCAAAAGGTTTGCCACTATACGGTTTTATTGATTTTGCTAGTGATAGAGAATTTAGTGTTCGCCACTAATTCAATTAACTTATTTTTCTTTGCGTAGATAGATTAAGAAATAAGAAGTGTTTTACTTTTTTTATAATAACTGTATACTTCATTTTTAATTTATATAAGTGAACTCATGTTATTCTTATATAGATAAGCTATCTAAGATGTTTTATAAAGCTCTTTGATGTATGTTGTTTGCAATTATATCTAATATCATCGAACTTTGTGTAATTATAAAGTAGATTTTGATATTTGTGAAAAATTCACTTATAAATTATTTCAACAATCAAAATTTTAAAATTTAAATTCATTGAAACTTAAAATATGAAAGGGTGCGACTATCCGCACCCCAAGAAATACTAAACACACCCCAATCATAGTGTTACTGTTCACATCACATGTGAACAGTAAAACTATGATTGGGATGTGTTTAGTAATATGTGGGGGTGCAGATAGCCGCACCCAATATGAAAATATAGAATGATAATGATAGAAAATGAGTCGAATTAAATTACCCATGCACAAGTTTGGGAAGAAACATTAAATCAGTTCTTAAATTTTTTCGTAGATAACTTCTCTAGTTCAAAAAGCATTTGAATCTATTTATGTAATTTGATCAAATTTCAAGAATGTAGATGTATAGTTATAAGAAAAAATGGTAGATGTAGTAAAAAAAAAGGACTCCAATGTTAGTAGTGAAATTAGATAGATCTTACAATTTTTTTTACAAAAAATAAGTATGTGGTTATGTTACTATATTGAATTAATATACTATGTATATAGAAGTATGTGGTTATGTTGCTATACAGATATAATGTAAAATAATATTGAGTTTGCTGGCTTTGATTTGCACCAATTTGTACAAGTATGGATTCTATAACTAAAAGTATTTGTTTTAAAGTTATAAGTATGCATTCATGTTATATATGTATGCGTTTTACAACTATAAATATGTGTTCATATTACTACCAATATGAGATTTATATAAGTATGTGTTTTACAACTATAAGTATGTGTTTTAAAGCTATAGGTATGTATTCTTTTTACTACCAATATTGAATTTGTATAATTATGTGTTTCACATCTATGAGTATGTGTTTTACAATAATAAGTATGTCTTTTTAAACTATAATGTAATATTGAGTTTGTTGGCTTTAATTTGCACTGATTTGTATAAGTATGTGTTTTATATCTATAAGTATGTGTGTTTACATCTATAACATACAATAGATATTGAGTTTGTTGACATTGATTTACACCAATTTGTAAAAGTATGTGTTTTACAGCCACAAGTATGCGTTTTACAACTATTTTTAATATGATGTGTTAATTCAATGAATATAAGATCAAATATAAAACATCAACCTGATAATTCAAACATTGAGTGACTACTTATAATTAAAGTTCTTGAATAATAGGATACTTTTTGTAATAGAAACAATGGATGAAGATCTAAATTTATTTTTTCAAGAGCAGAAATCATACTTCCTGGCTCCTGCAAAATACTAATATTAATTATTAATTTTATATTTAACAACAAACACAAAAGTGATTTATTCAGTTTCCAAATCCAAAGTAATGGAGAAAACACGTCATCAAAGTGTGACAGAGTCAGCTAATGTAGGGGAAATTAATTTAGGACAGTAACTTTATCTCATTCACCATATAGGGACAATATCTTTTCGGGCTTTGAAATTGAGACTGTATGTTTCAATTTTGGGCGAATTTAGGACAATTCAGCCCAAATCGATGAATTTCGGGCTGAATTGCACGTGAAAGTCACATGTCCTTCTTAATTTGGGCTTCTCGCTGATGTGGCGGGATGAATAATAAATTAATTTGATTTTTAATTCCACATCACTAAATATAATGCTACATCATTTAATTAAAATAATTATAACTAAAATAATTATAATAAATATTTAAAAAAGCATTAATTTCTTTTGAAAATCTGAAAAATTGTGTTATTAATGTTATTATTTTTCTCACACTCATAAATTTATTTCTAAAATCTTACAATAATATTTTTAAAATATTATTATTCAATAATAATATTAATATTGATTATAATATTTATAATAAATTTTAAAAATATATATTTTTATAAATTTGAAAAATTGTCTTATAATCTAACTTTTCTTTTATAAATCAATAATTATTTCTAAAATCTTAAAATAATGTTTTTCAGATATTATTATTCAATAATAATAATAAATAATAACACTTTTTAAAATTCACTTTTAAAAATATGCTTCTCCCTTCTTCACCCCCTTCGTGGGGGAAATTGCAAATTGCAAACATTATTTAACGATGGAATATTTTGTCGTTGATTTTCTTGTCGGTAATATTTTATCAATGGAAAAAATGATTCGTCGGTAATTTAGCGATAAAATATTATATCGGTAATATATATTATAAATGGATTCATGTTGCAACTGAAATAAGATCCTAAATTCTTGATGTTTTTTTTATGTAATTAACACTTAAAAATATCATTAATTATAAAATAGGTATCTATAATATAATTAAATTTTAAGGAAGAAAATATAATTAACTAAAATAATCTACATAATAGAAATTCTTCTACTCCATGGCTGGATCACCACAACCTCCGCAGTTATCGTCCCCACTGCCACAACCACCTGTCTCGCTGCCGCAGTCAAACCGGATCCACTACAACCAATTTACCCAAAATCAAATAATTTGATTCAATTTCGAGAAATATCAAATTTTATGTGACCTTGAGGGTGGTCATGGTGATTTTGCGATTTATAAGGCCTGTAATTTTTGAATTTCGAGCTAATGATCTAAGATTATCCAAATTAAATAGATAGTGTCCTAATGTCGAGTTCCAAAAAGATAGTGTACTTAATTGATGAATGCCAAAATATAATATCCTAAATTTACAATTTTCCTGCTCCTTAAATTTGAATATATGTTAAAGAAAGAAGAGCGAAGGTATGGCAGTAGCAATTTTGGGCTTAGTAGGAAGTTTTCAAGTTGCGACAATGCATTGTTCAACCAATCAAGCGTCAGTTTAGTTATCTTTATTGCTTCAACAGCAATGTCCAAAACCTCAGGGATGAAGAAAAAAACTGGAGAATGTCAAAGTTACTAGAGCCCAGAATAATCCCCATGAGATTGTTCCTCAAGTTAAGGATTGGTTATGGTGAAGCAATGAATCAATCTTATAAACTATATAAATGATCAATGATATGATGAGTTGCAATCTTTTTTCAAGAATTTCCAACATATCCTTATATTAGAGGATAATATTTATTACTTAAATTTTATTGTTTTCATTGAAGTATCAAATTTCTCAATTGGTGTATATATATAATAGTGATGACTTCCAACTTAGGTGATCATTGAATAACTTCTGATTATTCAACCTCGTGAGTTCTAAAATGTAGAAACTCATTTAATAACAATTTGTACATTTCTTGATTGTAAACTATTCGACACGACGGGAAAGGTTCAAAATGGCATACAATAATTATATATATATATATATATATATATATATATATATATATATATATATATATATACTAGTAAAGAGCACGTGCGTTGCACGTGAAGGACGAATTTTTTTGTTGTTGTTGTCTATGAAAAAGAAATAGAATAAATAACATAATATGTTATAATCTTTTTTCTATGCAGACATTTAAAAAATGCAATAAAACATAGAATTATGATATTGATGCTGCAATTTTTAAAAAAGAAGTTTCATATTATATAAATTTGAAAAAAAAAACTATTCTAAAAAAACAAAAAATTTGGAAATGAAAGATAAATAAAACATTAACTTGCAGTCATATCTTTTCTTTTTTGATCTTCTTTTGTGTCATACTCTTGCTCTTCTTTTTTCGAGATTTGTCTAATAAAGCTTTAAGTGTATTATTCTCCTCCTCGTCGCTAGATATGTGAATGTATTCTTCGTTTTTCTTACTTTTAATCCTTCTTTTTTTCTTTGGTTGATCTTCAATTGTTGTAGTCTCTGTTAGTGTTGTTGTGATATTATTTATTTTCTCTTCTTTTATCTTCACGGGTTCTATGGCCTCAGCTATTGCATTCAATCTTCCATCTTCTATTTTTGTACTGTAGTTCAACGCAATTAGAAAACGGATCTCATTTGTTCCTTGTAAGCTGAATGAACTAATGGGTTGACCCTGCATTTGTTTTTTTTGTTACATATATTTTTTTTAAAACCATTTGCAATAAAGAAATTTTGATACCTTCTCAATAGAGTTTATATAGTCTTCTACTGAACATCCGACATAAACTGACGCCGTGTCACCAAACATCGTTATTGTTGCTTCAAGATGTTCTTGTTTCACCCCTAGTTTAATTACATATCTGCAATCAATAAACTTATGTAAGTTTTGTTGCATGTAATTGATCATTTTTTGTGATTTATTATTTGAAAGTTTTACCTCGGCATTGTTTGCACCGGATCATCTTGACACTTTTTACATGCTGTATTTCCATCATGTTTAGGTGCTGATGTTGTGCATTCCCATCGAGCATCTTGGAATTGTTTGATTTCATCAATCGTATCATTATCATCTTTTTGGGTCATGTTAATTGTTACTCGATCATGACCTTTGTAGATATACTTGTATAAATATTTCACAGCTGGCACTCCGGAACATATCTCAACGTTGATATGACAATTATATCTACTTAAGAGGTATGGATTGTATGGTACTACCGATTGATTGTCGAGTTGTGCATTACGTACATTAACAACAATGCCTGTTTTTCTTCTTTTGTAAATGGGATATCCACCTTTGTCTTGAATGGTGAATTCACAATATGCTCGTGGGTAGTGATATTTACATTTTCCTTTGGACATACATGAATTTTTAGGGTTTTTATCACCACACGGCCCATGAATCATATGTCTTCTTACTAATTCATATAGTTCTGGAAAATTTACTTTATCTGTAGGAAGTTCGGCGCAGACAAATTTCTCATATTGCTCCAATGTATTGATTTTATAATCAGACTTCAAAATTATGAGCATGTGAGCATGTGGCAATCATCTTTTCTGAAATTCTATGACATAAACATGTGTAGCTACATCTCCAAATATTTTCTTCTTAAATAATTGATCTTTCAAATCTTGAAGTTTTGCTCGAAATACTCTTGAGATCAAATCTGGTCGATCTTGAGGTGTTTGACCATTATACAAATTTTCTTTTATTTCCTTCCACTCTGGGTTGCAAGTCATTGTGATAAATAGATCTGGTTTTCCAAATCTATGTACCAATGTTAATGCATCAAGATATCTTCGTCGCATATCTCTTGGTCCACCAATAAATGTTGCTGGAAGTACAATTCTTTTTCCAATTTGACTACCTTTAGTTTCTCCTTTGAAGACACTATCGACAATTCCTTGATATAACTCAGCTCGCATATTGATCTGGTGCCGTCGAAAATAATCCAATCTTGTTGTCTCCAATTTTATATAACTGTCTACTACATATTGTTGTAATAGTCTTCCGGTACGTAAAAGTGTTGATTGTTTTGAATTTCTAATTTGAAGTTTGTAGCAACAATATTCTCTACATGACACATTTTTTTAATTTTCTTTTTGAATAACTGTCAGATTTACACAATATAATTAGTTCTTAAAATTATTAATAAAAATACTAAGACATAAAAAGTTAACATTTAAAATCATCTTTTACATTCAAATAGATGTTATGAATTTTACCTTGTTGTTCTTGAGAAATGATGTCTTTTGCCGAAGAAAAACTTGATATTGTTGAGGTATGGATGACATTTGAAATGTTCCCTGAAATAAAATATTTAATAACAACTTTAAAATTGAAACAATTTGTTACATGCATGAAAATAATATGTTAATTAATATGTTAATTAATTCTACATAAATAATATAATCAAAGTTTAAAAAACTCGTAATATTAAAGACGGTGTACCTTGTTCTTGTTCAATGTTTTTCGTTGAACTACTGGATTTATGTGGTTTAATTTTTCTGATATTTTGATGCCAACCTGTTTTGCCCTTTGGAAATATAAGTGGATATTGTAATGGGTCATAACATCCGTAGTAGTACATTATTCTATGTCTCTCACCAGAAAGAGTATGGACAATAATGTCTCGTTCGTAAGGTATGTTATTATTATTTCCTTCAACCCATATTGCTGCCACTTGATCTGCTGTTGGACAATTGTACACCCTTTGATCTAATTTAACATCTTTTGAAATATGAAGTTGTACATTGTCCATAGTGGGATACCTTCAATCTACGGAAAATTTTTGCATATGGATTTCCTTCCAAAATGTGCAAAAGTTTCTGCACTATATCTTCAGACATAGTTGTTGTTACCGTATTCATTCTACTTTGAACTTCATTCTCAGTTTCAAAAAAATACAACCGGAAAGGTCCGGGACCATTCTCAGCAGAAGTCAAACTTGGGAGATCATGATACACCATTCCTTGTGCTCGAAAAGTGAAAATTCCATGTCTTGCTGAAGCAAGTTCTTTATCCAGTTTTACACCAAAAGTAGTAAAAGAAAATATTGAATTATAGGAACGAATGTTTTTCCGAAATTCAATCGCATCTTCTGAGTCGGAAGTAAACATATCCCATAGTTCATTTGGAACTTCAGTAGTTGCAAGTTTAATTTTTCCATTATCACAGCAAAATGTAGGTGGTATTCAAATCTCAAAGCTCCACAATAAATGCAATCAGACACTTCTTTTAATTCGTGTATTTTAGAAACAGATTCCTGAATTGAAAAACCTAAAATAAGGAAAAATATTATAAAAATTAATGAAGAAAAATAAAATCAAGTCACCAATGTCCAACATAAAACAACACATATAGATTAATATAGACTTTACATTTTGACAATTTGTTCACCTAACTTTAGAACATAATTATTAGTAAACACACCAAAAGAGATCCTTTTATAAATAAATAAAAAACAAATTAAAATGCGAAAAAAAATTGTTGGTTGAAAACTAAAAACAAAATGACCATGCAACATCACAAATTTGATGTTTTATTTTAGTGTATTTGTTTAGAAATTAAACAAAAGTAGACTGCCATGCAAGAATTCTAAGTTTCTTTGGAGGCACATCCCACATATTTTGTCTCCTTAAATTGAAGTTAAAGCTTTCACTGTTTCACGTATGGCATATCCATATAAATTCTGAGTCATTTTCTTGTGTTTGGCCGCATTAAATAATTAAAATCAAACATATAAATTTATAACTCACTGATATTAAATAATAGAAATTAAACATGCAAAAACTCACCCTGACTTTGGGACATTAGCTTGTTTTTCTTCTTTTTATCAATATATTCTTGTTTTTGAATAATATTCAAATTGGAATATTTTCTTTTCATTGTCGCATTTCTCCTTTGCCGATATACTTCTGACACAATAATCATATTTATAAATTTATAAATAAACTAATATAATTTGGTGAAGGTGGAAAGTAAAACAATCAAGTGTTTACGAATAAACTAATATAATTTGGTGAAGGTAGAAAGTAATACAATTCAAGTATTTATAAACAAATTAATATAATTTGATTACGAATAGGAAATGAATTAATATTCTTTATCCTTTGAGGAATATTATACTTTTCCTTATCCTAATGAAGGTAGAAAGTAATACAATCCAAGTATTTATAAATAAATTAATATAATTTGATTACGGATAAATATACGTATTCCTAAATTATATGAATTATTTAACGTAGTGATATAGGAAGTAATCGAGATGAAGTAGGACTACTTAAATTATAAAAACGAAAAGGCAGATTACAAAAACTACAAATATCTTATATATAACACTTTTATATTAGAGTTCTAATTATAATAGAATTCTATAAGATTTTGAATTAGTTAGGATTTTAATATAATAATAATAATAATAATAATAATAATAATGATGATGATGATGATGATGATGGCCTGGAGTATATGGTTAATTAATCATGACACGGCAATGGAGTCCTTAATAGTAATTCTCAATGGTACGCCTTTTAATGTCTAAAGTAGATTAAGACTAATTAATTAAACTTTCAAATGGATTATGATGGCACAACTCCATTACTTAGCGGGCTCCAACATTAATTTTTCTTAAATTACTAATATAACCTTAAATAATAATTTTTAATAGGGATACTTTTGGCAATCCATATTTTGTAAGAAACATCCACACTTTTATATAGGTAATAGATATATATATATATATTAAAATGTAACGAAATGTAAGTGTAATGTACTACTATTTGGGGGTAATAATATAGAACTCAATTTAATCTTATTCTTTAGTAAGATCCTTTTGAAGGCTTTTTAAATATATTAAAATGATTTATAAATGCTAGGCACACTTACCTGGTAATGCTTATAATGATGTCACATACGAATAACTTTTGAAAATATCATATCATGCCTATTTATTTATTTTCTATAAGAATGGTACTTCTCTTCGAAATTTAAACATATTAATTATGTTATATTTAGAAAGATAAAATCTTCATTAACAACTATTCTAGTGGACCTGTTACAAATATAATTAAAATGGAAACATAAGTAAAAATGGATTACTCTGTCCGATTATTGGAATTATATAATATATTTAATGTTATTTTTATTTTGTAATTAGTCAAAAGTTTGATTAAAATTACACAATAAATGTCCTGATTTTACCGACAATTAACCTATATTACAAAGTTTGTAATATATAATAACTTTCTATGTTATTCGGTGAATTACGTACATTGTTTTTAGACTAGAAACCATGTACATTTTAATTTCTTAATTTATATCTTATGCATCACTTATTCTTTGTTGAAGTGTTTAGTTTATTTTCCTTGAAAATATTATGTAATTGAGAAATTTTACATTAAATGCATATATATTAATGATACATGTGCATCGTACGAGACTATATTAATTGGTGTAAAATTCTAATTCCCCCAATGAATTAGTTTCAATATAAAGTTAGGTTTGGGTTATGGCCTTTAAATTTGGTTAATAATTTGTTCAATGTCTCGGTCATAATCTCGGATGTTCCACGAGCTGGACGATGATTTGAAAGAAATAATTAATAATTAATATTTAATGTGTTGCGTATTTCTATTATTTATTTGTTTTTGTGATAATGAAATTCATGAATACTAACAATACTAGTATACAAATAAAATATGTGTTAAAGCATTTTCACATAATCCTAAACAATCCGTATTGGACTGTAAGAAATCTTCAACATGACAGAATTCTGAAGAAATCCTCAATATTGAGGTCGTGGCTCCATGGGGAAAGCCACTGGTTCGATTAATACTTGCTTAAGGAAGAAGAGGGCTGTACGACACAACTCAATCTATTAATTATCAATGAAGAGAATGCCTCTCATGAGATTATCTTGTTACAAATATGTCCATGAATTATTACTGGAGGATGCTTCGAAGTTTAATATGATTTCAGAGAGCAAATAAATCTCAATAGGTTAAGAGTGTATATGAGTTGATGGAAAGACTTTCCATATACATTGATGACATATTCGCATATACTGTTGCTCAAGAAATAGCATGATGATATTGAACCACGCTCTATTGCAAAATGTCAAAGAGCAGATGATGAGACATAATCTCCTATAATGAATGTCATAACGTTCCACTATTTAGTCAGCTTAGTTGTTTTCGAATGATTGGAAATACAACTTATGAATGTGGTTACAACATATCTCTATGGGATCTTAATTCAAAGATATATCTAAAAACGTCTGATGGCCTTTAATTGCCCAAGTCAAGTGACTCTAAACCATGGGGTGCATTTGTAATTAAATTCAATCACTCACTTTACAAATTAAAACAATCTGGACGGATGTGGTATACCCGTTTTACATATTAAAATTTGCCTACAATGGATATTAATTTTATCATTTTCGATCTATTAAATATTATTGTGGGCCATTTCAACCTTTCCCCTCTTGTGCCGAATAGTTTTATTTACTAACATTTTCCAAGTGTTGTCCAAATTTTTCGATCAAGAAATGTATAAATTTCTATTAACTGAGTTCCTACATTTTAGAAATCACAAGGTTGAATAATCAGAAGTTATTCAATGATCACTTAAGTTTGAATTCACTTTTATACATCTACACCAATTCATGAGGAATTTGATATTTCAATGAAAACAAGAAAATTTAACTAATAATATACTGACATGTAATATATGGATATGGTGGAGACACTAAAAGAAAAAAAGAGTATTTGTGATAATAAAATGTTGTCTTAAAAACATTGATAATTGCCACAAAAATATTTTGTGACAACATTTTATCGCTAAGTTATTATCGGAAATGCCTTCTCGTAAATAGTTTTTTTGTGATTACATTGTTGTCACAAATATGTATTTTTTTATTACTTTTTGTGATAATGTATTGTCAAGTTATATTAACATTTTTTGTGATAATTTGTTGTCGCAATAACTAAATTTTTCGCGACAACTTTTATTATCACAAATACCTATTTTTCTTACCGTGAGATTCTTGAAAAATGATCATTTTCTTGTGGGCTCACTAAAGGACCTGGTGAGGCCTATATAGTTTACAAGATTGATTCATTGCTTGACCATATATATATTCTGGCTTGACTTCTTACAAAAGTTTTAAAGAAAAAAAAAAAAAAGACTATAATACACCAATATCCAACAAATATAGTCCCATTTATTTCTCACAGAAATTGAGAATTTCAATTAGTGAAAGGAAAAATAAAGTTAACACATAATCTTGCACAATATCTCTAATTTACTATACTGTTTGTTAATTGAAATTAAAATAAAATGGTTAATCCCAAAAAAAAAAAAAATGTCTAGTAGGATTACATTAAAAAAATAAACCTTTAACTAAATAAGTGGACTATAATTTTAGATGGACAAAAAAAAAAAAAAGAAAAAAAAAAGAGAAATATGGCTATCTTCACGAAGCAAAAAGAGTAATTCATTTGAGCAATATTCCTAACCCCCAAGTTTGTCATCCTCACCTCATTAAAGAGACTTTGTGAAAAACATGTGCATGTTCTTTTACTATATTAACTATAGTCTACAAACCTTTACAAATTTACAAAAATATTAACAATATTATAATATATGTTACAAAATATACTAAAAATAAATTGATCGACTTATATACGTGGATGAAAACTTTTGTGAATCAAGGTCCCTGCACTCGGATCAACCTGATCACCAAACTCAGCCACGCATCCACACGCACCTGCACGCGCCACCAAATCGTGCACAAATTCACCAAAATTTGCTCTCAGGTGTTATACCTTTATGTTATATTAAACACACCTTTATGTTATGTTAAGCATACTAGGTATGTTTAACATAACATAAATGTCAGTGATTTTTTTTAAAGTATTGTACTAAGGGTATGAAATTTGGACATAAATGTATGCCTATCTGTACATAAAGATATATCTAACATAATATAAAAATATGCCTAACAAAACATAAAGGTTAGAGCAAAAAAAAAAAAATGCACGGATCAGGGTTTACCCGAACCCGATCCATGAGTTGCATGTGCAACAAGTGCACATGACACTTACTCGTATATGTAATATTATATGTATGATATAAAAACTCAATATCTCATCCATAATTATTTATAGAGCAGTGAATTTTGACACGAAAGTCATTAGTAGAAAACAAGTACATATAATATTCATTTCTTCTACTTTAGGTAATTAATTCCCTATTGTTTCTTTTAATCATTGATTGATATACTATATTCCAAAATACCTAACTTTACTCATAATAAAAGAACATCAGAAAACCCTATAAATATCCTCTATCATTTGAAAGTTCCACCCCCTTCCTCTTCTCTCTAAATACATATTGAAGTATCAGCACAAGTTTAATTTTGCATCTGAGCATTTGAGAAGTGGTAAGTATGCATATATATTATTTCTATTCGCCATTGCAATTTTTTCTTTTGTTACTACTAAATTCCCAACGTAATTATATTCATATATTTCACACCATATATGTCATATGATTCTCATTTGCATACAGGGTGTGGTGAATTTTCTCTCTAGTTAATTACGTAAGTAATCCTTGTAATTAGCTATTATTTGGTCAAATTGATGTTACTTGTGTTATTTTACAAATTTATCAAACCATTGTTGACTCGACCTATAACATCACAAATTAATACCTGGCGTGTATAAAATGCTATGTAACACGAGATATAACATCAAATGTAATAGAAGATCCAGACTCACCTAACTCACCCACAACGAACATGATGGGTTTGAGCCAAGAAGCCCTCATGAGTCATGACGTATATAATTTTATATGTTAACAAACTTTATTTAAACATCTAATACAAAGCTTGAGAAAAATATTTTTTTTACTCTTGTAAATTTCATTACTTTTATTTTTCATCTAATAAATTTATCTATTTTTGATTTAGACCTATGCCTTGTAATTCTATTTTCTTAAAATATTCTTATGATCCATTGTTTAGACTCATCACCGACCCATATATTTTCTCCATTCCTATTTCTTTCATCTCCAAACCCATAAACCAACCAATCAAGCACCCCATGACCCCTAAGTTGGCATTTAAATCAAATGATAAATAAATAGACTTTACAATTTAACAATAAGCCAATGTGTAACATTATCCTAACAAACGAAATTTATTAAAAAAACACATATCAACAAAAATAAATTTCTTTTCTTGTCTTGTTCATTTTAAAGTACTTTTTGAGAAAGACCTTTAAGTGAATTTTCAAAATAATAAACTAATTAGATTATCTTGATATTTAGCACAATCAAATAAACAAATCTAATTTTTTATATTATAGTTAAGAGTAATATTTAAATTACTTAACTAATTAATAATTTGTTTTTTAAACTAATTAACAATATGTTTATATTTTGAGACACACTCTGGTATTAGTTTTTTCACGAATCCATATACATTCATAACATATATAAAAGTCCACCATTAATAAAAGATACATAGTACTTAATTGTTCAAAGACATTCTACTTCTTCATTTTCTTCTGCTGTTCCCCCTCTCTCTCTCTCTCTCTCTCTCTCTCTCTCTCAGGCAACATTCCCTTTCATTTTTCTACATTGTCTCAATTAATTCTCTTCATCCTGGTGGTAATAGTATCAAAATTATATTATCTAAAATTTATGGATGATTTTGAGATCGAAATTGATCGAAATCATAGTTATCTTTTAGATTTGAAATCACACATTTAACTCTTACATGACAATTGTCACCGCCAAAGACATTACTTTGCGATAATGTTTGTTGATAAAATATAGGTATATACAAATGCCAATAGGGAAAATACCCCTTGTATCATAAAAAGATATCAAACATGCATTTCTAGCACTTTTTTTTAGCCAAAAGACCAATGATTCGAATAGAATTACACGACATGAGCCATATAAGGTTACAAGATATGATCTGATTCATATAGATTTACACGATATGATTCATATAGAATAACACGACATAATTCATAGACGTTACACGATATGATAGGGTTACACAATATGATTCATATAGGGTTACACAAAACGTAATATTTTTTCTTTAAATTTTGTTTAATTTATGGTAGAAAAATAAGTTTTTATATGTCAAGTGCTAGAAAATCCAATAGACCCAATGCAAATATCACATAGTCGTGTGTTTTGCTAACTTTCTTCTTATAAGAGATTTAATAGACTTACACAAAATTTAAAGAAAAAATATTACTTTTTCAAGTAAAAGAAAATAATATTTCATTTAAATTTAATTAAAGGACTTTTTGGAAACTTTGTCATAATTTTTAAAAATCATTAAAATTAGACAAATTTTAACATCTAAAAAGTATTTAAATAGGATTGAATGGAGTAATTTTATAAGTAAAAAAAGAATACTTTGAATAAAATTTAACTCTTTAAATAAAAAAAATTCAAAATAAAAAGTAACACTTTACATTAGTACTTTCAAAAGAAATACTAAGTAATAATATAAAAAAGATACTTTTCAAGTTAAAATAATATAATGTACACAAACTATAATTTCAAGCGAACATTCATACAATTATAGTAGAGAATAGACTTTGAGTTTGAGTTGACACATAATTGATTTGATCAATGAAAACATTGAGTGACTCATGTACAAAAAAATGAGGCTACATCTCGAATATTAATATGTTTGAGAAGGACTCGTATGGTTTTTGTTTTCTATTTTAGTTAATTGTTTTTTATTATATTTTAATTAATTGTATTTAAAAATATCATTAATTATAAAATAGGCATCTAGAATATAATTAATTTTTTAAGGAACAAAATATAATTAAAAAAAAAAGTGCATAGAAATTCTTCTAATCCCTCGCTGGGTCAGCACCACCAATTTACCCAAAATCAAAGATCAATTCCACATAAACAACGATGTCATTTTCATATTGGGAGTTGTGGAAAAAGTAGATGTTATTTGTTGGGATTTGTAGAAAAAATGAATAAATTAGATGTTTTTTTTGGAAATTGTAGAAAAAGTAAAAAAAGTATGGACTGAACTCACCCATCCAAAATTCGGATGAACTCACAATGAACTCACTCATCCAAAATCCGGATGAACTCATCCATCCAAAATCCACAATTACCGTAGGATTTTACAAATCCTTGTCCAAACATAGACTGAACTCACCCATCCAAAATTCGGATTTGGCCAAGTCTAGTCCAAACATAGCCTTAGGTCTTTGAATTTGGGGTTTTCCTCACTAGCTGAATTTCTCAAATCTAGTAAGAGATTTGAAACAATCGCGTTTCACTTTTATGTCAATTTTAAATTGGTCTTGTAATTACTTTGTTGTTAGCTAGCAATGTCATCTGATTATTATGTGGAAATTATAAATTTAAGGCACTATCTTTTAACTATTAATCATATAAAAATACTATCTTTTTGAGTCCAGATATGAGATACTATCTTTTAAATTTGAGCGATATTTAGAGAAACAGTCTGAAATTTCAATAAATTGGGTCTAAATAGTCGCATGTGTTGTGCATGTGTCTCTCTAGATCAAGGCTTTTCGAAAATTTAAATCGATTATGCTCAAATCGAGCATGAATCGAATTGAATTCGATAAATTGATTTTGAGCTTTGTTATGGCTTGAAGAGATGAGTTCTTTGATGTATAAAACATATATTTTGATTCAATTTCGAGAAATATCAAATTCTTAGTGAGCTTGAGGGTGGTGATCATGACAGATTTTGGCCATAGAAACAACAGTGAGACAGCGGTTACGACATGACTTTTTCAAAACTTAACTAAAATTTATACTTTCTATGCCTAAACACTTCTTTCTTCAAGCTCTAGCCAAACCCCAAATAAATTTATCGAAATCCATTCGATTCAAGCTTGATTTGATTGAGAATCAACTCAATTTTTCAAAAAAAAAACTCGAATATGTACCTACATGTACTGCATATGTAATTTACGCCAGAAATTTTGGAATTTCGGGCTAATTGTTTTAAAATTGCCCAAATTAAAAAGATAGGGTCTCAATATCGAGACTCAAATAGATAGTGTACTTAATTAGTGAATGCTAGAACATAATATCCTAAATTTGCAATTTTCCCGACTATTACATATATTTATGTCTCTTTAAAATTTGAATTTATGTTAAAGAAAGAAGCACAAAGGCATGGCGGTAGCAATTTTGGGCTTAGTGGGAAGTTTTCTTGGACCGGCTATTCAAGTTGGACAATGCATTGTTGAACCGATCAAGCGTCAGTTTAGTTATCTTTGTTGCTTCAACAGCAATGTCCAAAACCTCAGGGATGAAGCAAAAAAACTGGAGAATGTCAAAGTTGAGCTGCAAATGCAAGTTACCAGAGCCGAGAATAATGCCCACGAGATTGTTCCTCAAGTTAAGGATTGGTTAAAAGATGTGGGCGAGATCCAAGAGAAGATGAGTGGAATTGAGATGAAAATTAGCAACATACAAAGTGGTGGTTGTTTTGTTGTCAAATCTCGTTTCTCACTTAGCAAAATAGCTAGAAAGACAACTGAAGCTATGAAGCAGCTTCAAGTGGATTGCCATAATTTTAATGTCATATCCCAACCCCCACCACCTACATCAATGGCCTCAATTCCATTAGGAACCACATCTGAGTTTCAATCCAGGAAACGTATTGTAGATGATATCATGATAAGCTTGAGAGATGAGAATGTTAACATGTTGGGGATATGTGGGATGGGTGGTGTTGGGAAGACGACCATGGCTAAACAAATTATGGAAAGAGGGAAGAAGGAACATCTGTTTGATGACATTGGCATGGTAGTTGTTGGCCAAAAAATAGACAAGTTAAGAATTCAAGGTGAAGTGGCTGGGTTATTGGGTTTGGAATTAACAGAGCAAACTCTATCATCTAGAGCAACAAAACTACAGGCTAGAATAATGAAAAGAAGAACCCTTTTAGTTGTAGATGATGTTTGGGAATATCTCGACTTAGAGGAACTAATAGGAATTCCGCCTCAAAGTGGCTTGATAGGATGCACAGTTCTTTTAACATCTCGAGACAGGGATGTTCTCGATGCAATGGGTGCTCATAAGGTTTCTGAAATAAAAACCTTGAATGAAGTAGAAGCATGGTCTCTTTTCAAAGAAAAAGTTGGTGATCGTGTTGATGATCAAAATTTGCTTCCTATAGCACGAATGATCGTTGAAGAGTGCAAAGGTTTGCCAATTGCCCTTGTAAATGTTGCTATGGCGCTCAGAGTTAAGAAAAATAAGTCGAGTTGGGAAGATGCACTAAAACAGTTAAAAAGCTCCAACCCAATAGACATGCCTAAGATCATTGAACATGTTTATAATCCCATCAAGCTAAGTTATAATTTTTTGGAAAGTCAGCACCCCAAATCCATATTCTTACTTTGCTGTCTATTTCCCGATGATTATAACATTTCTCTTGAGTATTTGACTTATTATGCTACGGGGTTGCGAATCTTTGAAGATATAAGGAATTTAGGAGAAGCAAGAAATAGAATATGCTCATTGGTTGAAATGCTTAGAAGTCGTTTCTTGCTTTTGGAGGGTTGGGATGAATGTCATGTCAGAATGCATGACGTCGTGCGAGATGTAGCCATTTTCATTGCTACTGAGGAAAGGCGTATAAAGAGCAGTGATTGCATTTGGATTTCTCCGTATGTTATAGACAATATTTTTGAGCTTCTTGTTAGATCGAGCTTTCCAAAGCTTCATCTTTTATTGGTTAATGGTGACTCACAAGATGAAAAATGTCGAATCATTGACAGTTTTTTGGAAGGAAAGATGGAGCTCAATGTGTTGTCTATGCATGATTATTCATTGCGATCATTACCACATACTACCCAATTCCTAAAAAATCTTAAGACATTGATTCTAGAGTCATGCCAATACTTGACAAGCGTGAGTGGTGTTGGCGAGTTGGTAAATCTTGAAATTCTCATCATTCGTGATTGTTCTTCCATTGAAGAATTACCATCCGAGATAATGAGATTAAAATGCCTAAGGTTGTTAGAAATTTTTAGATGTGGAAATCTTGGTGAAATAGCAGCAGGAGTGATATCAAGCCTGGATAAATTGGAGGAGCTGAAGATAGTTATGAGCTTTAAGAAATGGGAAGCAGAGGATGAAGAAAAAAAGATTAATGCGAGGCTGAGTGAGCTCGAGTCGTTGTCCAATCTCACCTGCTTGGAGATTGAAGTGAAAGATTATACTGCAGCTCGCAACATATAAGGCTTCCGCCAAATATAGTGAAATATGACATTACAATTGGTAATTTTGTTGGGCGACTTCCTTATAGCTATGATAAAAAGTTGATGCTCAAGTTGCCAAGAGAAATGACATTGGGAAACTGGATTCATGAATGTGCAAAAAATGTTGAGTTTCTATGGTTAGAAGGAGATGGTACAAATAGTTTGTGGAAGAGAGATAGTTTCAACAATCCTAAGGTACTACCTCTTTATCTTTTTTACCTATCTTATAAAGATTGGTGTATGCTTAGCTTTTTTATATTATTTTTATTGTTTCTAAATACATATAGAAGATGGTTGAATTTATATTTCTTTTTCCTCTGGAAAAATATATAACTAGTAGAAATGAATAGTTTTTTTTTTAACTATTATAAATATATATCATTAGCATAAAAAAAAAAATGTTGTTTTCAATGACTTGAATTGTGATTTAACAAGACAGTATAATTTTAATTTTTTTTCTAGTAATCCCCCTTTTAGTTTTTGCAAATTATACCAATAATGCTTTTGAATACTTGATTGCAAGAAGATAAATAAATATAAGAGCAAACAGAGAATATGCTGTATTGGTACTTTGCTTCTTTCATTCTCTTTTTTTTTTTTTTTTTTAACTTTTGATATGTTTAGGATTTATGGTGTCCATGGGATTCATCAAAATTATTTTTGAAAAATATGTTAAGGTACTACCTCTTTATATATTTTACTTATATTACAAATATTGGTGAATGCTTAGGTTTTTTATATTATTTTTATCATTTCTAAATACATACAGAAGATGGTTGGTTTATGTTTCTTTTTCCTCCAGAAATAAATAAATTTATATATATATATATATATATATATATATATATATATATATAACTAGTACAATACTCGTGTGTCACATGAGATCTATAGAAATTAATAGTTTTTTTTAACATGTAAATATGTACTAGTAGTTTTTTATAACAAAGATAATAATAATAATAATAATAATAATAATAATAATAATAATAATAATAATAATAATAATAATAATTTACTTTTATCGATAAATATTTCTTGCATTACAGATTACAAATACATACTTCTAATGTAAAATATTTATGTATAAATTTCTAACTTTATAAAACTTTAAACATTTATGTTTAAGTGCATAAATTTCAAAAAGTAGACATTTTCTTCTATTAAACTCTTTTATCAAAAAGTTCATATTAAAATAATATAGATGATTTAAAAAAAAAAAAAAGATCCATAAGAGGGTCAATATGAAAAGGTAAATTTTCTATAAATATATTATATTATGTAGATGCATATAATTATGAAACTTTTAACTTCAACTTTGTACAATTTATAGCTATTAAATAATATAGTTATTTAAATAAAATTTAGTAGTATAATCTATACATATATAAAATACATGTTTTTTCTTTGTTTTGTAATAATACATCCCTTATTATGAAAGATATGTTTATTCTTTTATTTTATTTATTTTTGTTTATGATATTTGATATATCTTATCAAGAAAGTCTAGCATTTTTCATTTTCTTTATAATTCTTTGATAAGAAACTTTTAGGAGGGAAAGTGGCAATTAGTAAATTTTGTAATTTTTCCTGTTTTTTTATTTAGTATAGATTTAGCATGAATAAAATAAATGTTGTTTTTCATGACTTGAACTCTGATTTAACAAGTAAAAACTATATAATTTATTTTTTTCTAGTAATCCCCCTTTTAGGTTTTGCAAATTATACCAATAATGCTTTTGAATACTTGATTGCAAGAAGATAAATAAATATAAGAGCAAACAGAGAATAGGCTGCATTGGTACTTTGCTTCTTTCATTCTTTTTTTATTTATTTACTTTTGATATGTTTAGGATTTAAGGTGTCCATGGGATTCATCAAAATTATTTTTAAAAAATATGTTGCATTAGTACGATCACAAGGGGTGTATGTCTAAAATGGTTGTTGAATTATAAAAATATAAAATTCGTTTTTGGGTTTGATAGAATTTATGTTAAGCTAATGTTTTAAGTAATATAAAGTCCTAAGTAATGTGTAAAACATATAGTGATGGAGTAGATGATTTTTTTCATTTTCAGGTTGTGTTTGGTAAGTTGGAGATACTGATTGTATTGTCTTGTAACAAGATTAAGAGCATATTTTCATTTTCAATAGCTCGTGATCTTGTCTGTCTCAAAGTACTAGACATTGAAAGGTGCGACGAGATGGTAAAAATCATTGAAGGGGAGGAGGAATGTTCAACTCGTCTATTTCCTCATCTGGAAAAGCTATATTTGATTGGTGTACCCAAGTTGAAGATTTTTTGTGAATGGAAATGTGCTCTTGAGTTGCCATCATTGAAAGAAATCACCATTAATTATTGTTTTGAAATGGAAAGATTTAGTTTGGGATCTCTTACCATACCCAAACTCGAAACCTTGAAAATAGATTTTGAAAGCATTGCCATCATCGAAGATATGGACTTGAATCATGTGTTACACCAACGCTTTCTGCGAATCAAAGTAAGGGCAATTGTTAATTTCCATCGAAAAATAAGACTTTGAAATCACTCTTTGGATTGATGCTTATTAGTTGTAATACTAATTTTGTGATTAGGAACAATCCACTTCAAGTGCAGGTCAAGAGGATCAGAAGGAGATCAGCAACACAGATGGGGAGGTACACATATATAATTGATGCAAATTTTTTAGTACGATGATTTGAAATCCAAACCTAAATCCACTCAACTTGTTTAGTTTAAAACTAAAATCAATACATTTAAAATATCTTCGCGTTTTTATCTGTTTATGATAGATTTGAAATCCATCTTTATAGTAATAATATGATCGATCAGGAGGAGGAATCAACTTCAGGGGGAGAAAAAGATGGGCAGGATGAATCTACTTCAAGTGAAGAAGAAGATGAATGAGAGTACCGAAAGAAGGCTTTCTTGTAAGATAAAGTAATCTTAAAAATATGTATGAGATTAATATTTGCCAATAAGTATGAACTAAGAGCTGTGAATGTTTTTAAATAATGCCAAAAGAGCTACAGTAAAAACTCTTTATAGTAATACTCTATATAGGAATAAACTCTCTATAGTAATAAAAAGTTCAAGTCCCAACTTGGGACTAGTTATAAATAAGAATAAACTCCACATTGTCATAAGTCATATATTTTTCAAGTCCCGTCTTAAGGATTTATACCTCTATATAGGAATAAATGATTAATATATTATAAAAATATTTATTAATTATATTTTTGTTTATCAAAATCAATAACATTTTTAAGATGACTTAAAATATTTATCTATAGTCGATTGTGACATTTTTTGATTTAACTCAAGTGTATGTATTTAAATTTCTTATTCAAAACTATTAAATTAGTTACATGAACTTGTGAGATAGATAATATACAATGTATATGTTATTTTTATATTTATATTATTTTTTATATGAAAAAATTATTTTTTTTTGTAAAACTCTATATAAGAATAACTCCGTATAGTAATATTTTTTCCCGGTCCCAATGATATGACTGTATGGAGTTTTTACTGTATTAGATTATATCTTTTTTTTTATGAAAAAACACGATTGAAGGAACCCAAATTGTCAAAAAAGCTATTAGGTCTTATTGATTTAACTTAAAAGAGTCCACCTTTTTACACAAATGAACACCTAAAAATCTATAAATAAACTATTCTTATTCCACAATTTAAACATTGGATATGCATTCAATATACATAGAAGTGAAAATTGCAAATTTAGAACACTATTTTTTGGTCATTCACCAATGAATAACACTAACTTTTTTGAACACCGATATTGGGACACTCACTAACTTTTCAATTTGGGTGATTTTATGATATAAAAAAAAAAAAACTCAAAACCACGAATTTCGGGTCCAATCGCATGAGATTTCGGCCTTTTGCTTAAGTGATTCAGTTGATTTCAAATTTTTATTTTTTTTCTAAAATCACCCAAATTGAAAGTTTGTGTTCCAATGTCGTCCCCAAAAAGTTAGTGTATTTCATTGATGAATGACCTAAATATAGTGTTCTAAATTTGCAATTTCCCCTAAATATAAAATGTATGGAATTTCCAACGAAATCATTATGTTCTTCTTTCTTTTCTTTGCCTAAAGAGGGTTCAAATTACCTTTTGGTTTGTCGTTCTAGTGTTTTGGAGTCCTAAAGTCACAAGATGAGAGTCGTTGTATCTTGAAACGATTACCGAAAAATCCTAATCACTAGAGCAGGATAATTCTATCTTACAGAGAAAGCGTCTTACTTGTCTTGATTCAGATTTACATCCCCTTTTTCTAAATATATTATTTTGTGCCATTATATCACACATATACAACTATTTTTTCCAACAACGTAAGATAAAAATCTGTGTAATATTAATGACTATCCATTCACTAGTGTATGAAGAGGAAGTAGGAGAAATTTATATTATGTATACGGCTATCCGCACCCCAAAACTTACTAAACACACCCATTTCTATACAAATGAAAAATATAAAAACACCATTATTTCTATACAAATGAAAAATATAAAAACACTATAAATGGGGTGTGTTTAGTAAGTTTTGGGGTGCGGATAGTCGTACCCTTATATTATATGTACTTGTTTTCTACTTATGGTTGTGCCAAAATTCCTACACAAACATGTGTTTCACTTCTCTGAATGAGATACAGAATTTTTATATCATACATATAATATCACATATATATACATGATCAATTTATTTTTAATATATTTTGTAATATAAATTACAATAGTGTTGATATTTCTTTAAGTAATACTTTTATAAATTTTAAAAGGTCATATAAAGTAAGTTTCTTTAATGAGGTGAAGATGACAAACTTAGGGGTTAGGAAAAGAACTTCACGAGCATATTGCTCAAATGAATTACTCTTTTTATCCATGAAGATAGCCATATTTTCCTGCTTTCTTTTCTTGTCCATCTAAAATTAGAGAAGGGCTTGTATGCCCCTAAGTACAGTGTGCCCATGACCTCAATTTTAATATCTTTAAATAATACGATTAATATTTTTCCATTCACTAAAACATATATTTCAATTTTACAAGTACATATCCTATCCGCTGCTGGTGGTAAAGGTAAAAGAAAGAAAGAAGTTGGTAGCAAGTTATGAATATACAACTAATATGTTTCACTAAAACATATTTCAGTCATACAAGTAATACCTCTAGAGTAAACAACTCCTTATGAATATACAACTAATATATTTCACTACTATATTTCACTAAAACATATATTTCAATTATACAAGTTCAAAGTCACACCTGACCAGTAAAAGTCAAAGGTAAAACTTTTAGGTATATTAGGTAATACTTTTTGAAAATATCACTTGATACACATAAAAGTATTACATGGTACACATAAGAATATTACATTACGAGAATAAAAGCATTATATAATACTTTTATGTAATAGTAAAGAGCACGTGCGTTGAACGTGAAAGACGAATTTTGTTGTTGTTATTGTTTAAAAGAAGGAAAAAAAAATTGTTACATATTATGGATATACCTTTTTTAGAAATAATAATTGATATTATAATCATTTCTATGCAAATATTAAAATTATTTTAATAAAACATAGAAATATGTTGTTCATGCTGCAATTTTTGAAAAAGAAGTTTAATATTATATAAATTTGAAAAAAACAAAAACAAAAACAAAAACTAATCTAAAAAAACAATAAATTTCACATTTCTTTCTTGGCTTCCAACATTTTCTTTGTTTATACCATATGTAATCTTATTCACTTATACTACACATTGCAATACTCAAGTATGGTCCCATGTCAAAATATTTTCTGATTATTGATTTGCTCCATATGTCACGCCCCGTTTTCTTTCTTAAAATTTATCAGAGCTTTTTTTTTTTTATAAAACAAAGGCGTGCAAGAAGAAAAAAAGAATGCAAGAGACGATCAAAAGTAGAAGGAGATATGAGACAAACATATTCTTTACTCATAAGACATCGGACACAGCCGATTCCATATCTTATACAAGACATCGGACACAGCCGATTCCATAATATATAAAACATCGGTCACAGCCAATTCTAAAAAAAAATGTCAACACAGTGGAAAATAACTTACAGGATCCATCATCATCAGATATTTACAGAATTAATATATATACATTTCAAAGATAGTGATCATTGTTTCTTCTTACTTCGTAAAAGACAATTTATGAAAATCCCAAATATGGCACCATCTCTCTCTCTATTGCTCTTATTGTTCGTCATCTCCTGTAGTGTGAGTACAGATTAAGGGGGGTGAGTGCGTTGAATACACTCGTGGCGATACAGTCTGCAACTTATAACAATCAACAGTTATATCGTACAGGAAAGGTAACATTCAATCACAACACGTAAAATGCACAACAAATATTAGAAATGGTAAGGGGCGAATATGTGCGGGTTTTCCCCGTCTTATCCTATAAAATGGTCTCAATACCGCTGGTGCATTTCAAGAGGACCACCAAACCTCAACAGAGTAGTAGAATGGAGTAAGGGGCGAATGCATGTGTAAGAGGTGGACCGCAGCCCGTTCACAGTTTAAAGTATGTCACAACAAATATATTCACAACATTTAGTATTCCTCAATCATGCTCATAAATAAGGAAAATTGTAAACAGATAAAGGTTTAGAATGTACCCCCATCTCGATAAAAGGTTATCACGTGATCTGACAAGTTTTAAGTGTCAAGCCTAAAGCGTATGATCCAACAGATGTCCTATAAAGGTACCGTGATATCTTAGATTCTCAAAAGATAAAAATTACGAATATAAATAAAGAGATAAACGTTTTCGGAGAAAGAACGATCGAGAAGACGGTACGAAAAAGAATGACTCGATGATCGAGGATAAAGAGAAGAGTGTGAAAGTTAAATGCTATAATCTAATATGAAAGAGGGAAGAATTGGGTTGTAACGGAAAAGGAATGAACTTAAACGGAGTTGAAACAAGCCCAAACGGAGCGTTTCAAGATTGAGGGGTAAAATTGTAATTTTGGTAAAAGGGTTGACTTTGACCGAGACCCCGACTCCCAACAACTCGACGGAAACAAACAACTCGGACCGACCCGCGAAAATGCTCACCGGCGCACACACGATGCACACGGCAAGTACCCGGCACGCGCACTGCGCGCGCTCCCCCGCGCAAGGCCGTGCACTCCACGCACGACCGTGCGCCATCTTCTATTGGCCGCGCACGGTCTCGCACACCCGCGCACGACCGCACGGCCCTGCACGCACCAGCGCGCCACCAGCACACCACCAACGCACAGCAAGCCCTTGCTGCGGCGGCGGCGCCGCCCCCCACCAGTCCCGCCGGCCACCCAGCTCCGGCAGCCGCCGTCTCCAGCGACTTTCAGGCGTGAACAATAATTTTTTCCAGATTTTCCTCCCAAAACCCCAAACATACAAACACACACACAAACAACCTCTACCACCACCTTCCAAAACCTTCTAGCTCCGGTCGGCGACCTCCCGTCGCAGGCAGCACCCAACCACACACAACCTAAGCATGTACAACACATACACAACACACACAAACACATGTTTTCCACCAAAACCACAAACACCCACAACTCCGGCAACGCCGCCCCCAGCGGCGCCACCACCCCCAACCTGTGGCCTTACACTCCGGGATGGCTATCTACCACTCCGGCAAGGAAGACGAGAGAGATAGCAAGAAACGAGGAGAGAGAAAAGGGTGGTTGACTCCAACTTAGGTTTTTCCGGCAATTTACCGGCGATCTAACCGTCGGAATGGAAAAATGAGACCAACACTAGACTCGTCTCGACGTGAGCTACAACCTATGTGAAAACCGTTCGAAACCGAGCAAGTTGACTTTTTCGGCCACCGGCAGCGGCGGCGGCGACGATCGGAAAAAGAAAGAAAAAAGGGAGAGAAAACTTACGTGTTTTTCGATTATGAGTTCGTTTGACTTCTTGACTTAAAACCAACCTATATATACTCCTCCGGAAAGACTACTATTCACCATAAAAATCTCGTATTCTACCCTTCGTATACCTCTCATATACGTCGTATTCTTCGTTTTCACTGTTTTCTTCACTACTAGAGCTACGTAACTCCGATTGACCTCTAGTTCATTTCTATCTTCTCGTTTTTCCGATACGCGTCTTATGGTAAAATAAAATTCTATGTTCCGCAAACAACTTATTCTTCCATCTAAAACATGCATTAAACACATATCTGAAACACACGTAATTAAATTTAAACAGTCAAGAATAGCGCACATAATAATATTTCAATTAAGGTTTAATTTTTTAATTAACCAATTATGCTTCGTTTTTGTCATGGGCGCTACACCATAAGTTACATTTTGTTGGTTGGGTAGATTTAATTGCAAGTTGATAACTAGTGAAGATATTGCATATAAATTGAATTCAAAAAATTCTCAACATTGCTTCTTGAGTAGAGAGTCACCGAGCATTTTGGAATTGTTTTATTTCATCAATTATATCTTTATTATATTTTTGGGTCATGTTAATTGCCACTCGGTCATGACCTTTTGTAGATATATTTGTACAAATACTTCACAGCTAGAACATATCTCGACATTGATATGAATTACATCTAGATAAAAGATATGAATTGCATGGTACTATTCATTGATTGTCGAGTTGTGCATTACGTACATTAATATCAATGCTTGTTTTTATTCTTTTGTAAATGAGATATCCATCTTTATCATGAAGGGTGATTTCACAATATGTTCGTTGAAGTGATATTTACATTTTTCTTTGGACATGCATGAATTTTTAGGATTTTTATCACAACACAGCCATGAATCATATCTTTTTACTAATTCATATAGTTCTAGAAAATTTTCTATATCTATAGGAAGTTTGGTGTAGATTAATTTCTCATATATCACAACAAAATATAAATGACTCGTATTCAAATTTCAAAGCACCACGATAAATGCAATCAGACACTTCTTTTAATTAGTGTATTTTAGAAATAAATTCATGAATTGAAAATTTTAAGATAATGAAAAAAATATTATAAAAACTTAGTAAAGAATAATACAATCAAGACATCAATGCTTAACATAAAGCAACACATATAGATCAACATAAACTTCACATTTTGAAAACTCATTCACCAAACTTTAGAGCATTATTATCAGCAAATACACAAAAAGAGAAGTCTAATCTCTTTCATAAATAAAAGAGAAACCTAATTAACATGCAAAATTTGTTGAATGGAAAATTAAAAAACAAAATCTCCATGTGATATCAATTAATGAAGGCCTAATTGTGAATTTAAAAGCTAATTAAGACATGAAATGAAATGTAAATCCATAAAACTCATCGTTCCTTTGGGATGCAATATTCTTGCTTTTGAATAGTTTTCAAATTTGAATATTTTCTTTTATGCAACATTTCTCCTTTATTTATATACTTCTGACTCAATAAGCATCATTATATAATTACTAAAAAATAAAAACTACACCAAAGAAGACCAATCAAGAATTTATGAATAAACTAATATAATTTAGTGAAGGTGGAAAGTAGAACAATCAAGTATTTATGAATAAACTAATATAATTTGGTGAAGTTGGAAAGTAAAACAATCCAAATATCTATAAACAAACCAATATAATTTGATGAAGTATAAGAAAATAATTAATATTCATTGTCCTTTGAGGAATGGTATTATAAGTACATACACATATGTTTATAAGCTCATTAAATTTATTAAAATTAGTTGGAACTTATTTAATAATTTTGTGTTTTTTATGAAGGATAAGGTACGAATTAATATTGTTCCTCGTACGTATATTTAATTTATTAAAATTAGTTGAAACTTATTTGATATTATATGTGTTTTTTATGAAGGATAAAAAATAAATTAATATTGTTCCTCATACATACGCATATGTTTTTATAAGATCATTAATTTTTTTTAAATTAGTTGAAACTTATTTGCTAATTTTATGTGATATAAAATCAGATAAAATATAAGAATTTTAAGTGATAAAATATGAAGGATAAAAAATGAATTAATATTTTTCCTCATACATACACATATGTTTATAAACTCATTTAATTTATTAAGATTAGTTGGAATTTATTTTCTAATTTTATGTGATAAATAATCAGATAACATATAATTTTGTAAGTGATAAAATATAGTTTTATATGATATATATATAAGAAACAAAATTAATTTAACGTATGTATAAAATTAAATAGTATTATATAGATATACAAATTGATATTCCTTGTCCTTTGAGAAATGCTATTGTAAGTACGTACACATACGTTTATAAGCTCACTTAATATAATAGGCATAACAACATATATCTTTTTCAAAATAATAAGTAAACAATTATTTGAGTTTCCGTATAAATGCAACATATATTTTAACAATCAGAAAAATATATTAGTCAGATTATATTATATTTAATATTAAATTAGACGATACATATTCCATGATATCCCCAATATATATTTTTTCGTACATAAATATAATATTTGATTTTTATCAATTTTACTAATTTTTTTATCTCATGTAATAGATGGTCCTAAACTACTAAATACTAATATATATAGCCACATCTTTAAGTCATAGATATGGGTTTTCCTGTTTCGAATAATAATAGGATTAGCTTTTCCGGATTACCAAACTTAAGTTTTGATTAATTAATCAACTAAAATGGTATTTTTAATTTGGATAATTTTTTATTTATTTTGAATTGATAATTTGCTAGTGCTTTTAACTTTTTTTTTGTTTATTCATTAATAGAAATGTTAGCATCGATTTCAATTCAAACATAACAATATTTTCAAGGTCAAATTTTTTAATCAAATCACAAATTGTGGAATGTAGAAAAAAAAAAAAAGACCTCAAGTCCACTGCTAAGTCTTTCAATCCTCTTCACAATGCCAATTTATTTACCTAAACAGTTCTTCTAGCTTCATGTCAATAATGATACTATAATTAATCTACCACATGTTATTGTAGTCAAACCCAAAATTACTCATTTCATTGAAGTGAATTTAAAATTTAATTATAGTTTCCTAAAAAAATGATACATTAATTATTTTTTAACTTAATATAATTTTATATGTAATAGTTTTACTATGAAAGACATTAAATATGTATCCTATCCTTAAATAAATATAAAAACCACGTACTCCATGCTTAAAAATATGAAATAGCAGCATATATAATTTTTTTTGGGTAATCTAATTACCATCACTTTACAAAAAAGTTATTATAGGACATTAATTAAAAATACACTTTATTATTAACCTATTACATGCACACAACTTTAATAATAATGATGAATATAATTCTTATTAGTACTAAATCACAATTTATTAAAATTATTAATTATTAAATTATTATTATGACCTAAAATAATAATATTTAATAAAGATATATTAGGCAATTCAAAATTTGTAAGTAACATCCACACTTTTATATAGGTAATAGATAAGAGACAATATTTTTATGTGTATCATGTAAAATTTTTAAATCAACGGTGTTGACCGACTGTTAACCAATATTGACCATTAACTTTAAACTTTGATTGTTGATCGAATTGGATTGACCCGTTTCAAAAAATGAAATCCGTGAGACATGCTCCAAGAGTCCCCACCCCTACTTCAACTAGCCTTATTTCTTATTGAGGCAGATGAAATAAAATTTCCCCTTTCATATTTACACAAATAATCGACAACAGAAACTCCCACCTTCTGAATATTTTATTAAAAATTGTTTTTGATTTTAATGAAAGACAAAAACTTTTGTGCACAAGGTGCACGGATCCAAATTTGTGCACAACAATACTGTTATATTATATAAAGTAAGGCAAAAACTTATGTGCACCAGTTGCACCGTGCAATCCATACCTTTATGTTATAAATGTAGTACATTTATGTTATAAATGTAATACCTTTATGCATGTTCATTTTAAAAGGTACAAATATTTGTACATAAAGGTACTACATTTATAACATAAAGGTATCCGTGCAACTCTGTGCACCAGTTGCACAGAAGTGTTACTCATAAAGTAATACTGTTATATTATATGAGTGATACTGTTATAATATGAAGTAATATTGTTATATTATATGAGTGATACTGTTATATTATATGAATGATACTGTTATATTATATGAATGATACTGTTATATTAATATAACAATATCACTCATATTATATGAATGATACTGTTATATTATATGAATGATACTGTTATATTAATATAACAATATCACTCATATAATATAACAGTATTGTTGCACCTTGTGCACAGGAGTGTCACTTTTAATGAAAATATGATGAATCGAGGCTCAGATCAGTGTAAAATAACGGGCAAGAGAAAGAGACCACGCCACCGGTTGCATTCAATTCAAACGCCGTCCGGGATAACCCCGCCAAGATACGGGTCGGGTTATCTCATTGCCCCATTTTCTAATCAAATATTATCACAATAAATCCCTTTCTCTCTCTACCCTCATTCTCTCTCCTCTCCCACTGGCGTCTTATCTCTGCTTCCTTTTATTTTCTTCCTCTAATTTCTTTAGAGAGAATGGGCTTCAAAAGGTTAGCCCAATCCAGAATTGATATAACTGAAGCCCAATACAAGAAATTTATAAAATGTTCCGAATGGTTTGATGAAAATGCTATTGGTTGATAATATGTCCTTTAATGTAAAAAGCAGCAAAATGCCAAAAAAAAAAAAAAAAAAGACACTTCAATAGTAGCATACTTTCTCCCACATTAAAAGAATTTGAGGGGAAACATTATATAACATGTTAGAAGTGAACATTGTCATCAATAAATTTAATAATTATTATATCTGATTTTTCTATAATGATCGGATTAATAAAAATCCAAATTTTGGCACTAACTAAAGCAATTATTGATTACATCGGTCGAACCAGTTGATCCGATCCCACAAATCATGGCTTGAATGAAAATAAATAAATATAACGTACATAAATAAATATGCATGATATATGGTATTTTCAAAAGTTATTCCTATGTGATAACATGTCAGCATTACCATCGGATCATTTTTATATATTTGAAAAGCCTTCAAAGGATCCTACTAAAGAATAAGATTAAATTGAATTATATATTTATTAAATAGTAGTACATTACACTTACATTTTGTTAGATGTTGTGACGTATATATATATTAAATATTATTGTGGGCCATTTTCAAACTTTCCCCTCTTTGTGTTAAATAGTTGTATTTAACATTTTTCAAGTGTTGTCCAAACTCTTCAATCAAGAAATGTATATATTGCTATTAACTGAGTTCCTATTACATTTTAGAAATCAATAATCAGAAGTTATTCAATGATGACTTAAGTTGGAATTCACTTTTATACATCAACACCAATTGAGAAATTTGATACTTCAATGAAAAGAAGAAAATTTATGTAATAATATACTCTCCTCTAATAAATGGATATTTCTTGAAAAATGATCATTTGGTTGTGGGCTCACTAATGGACCTGGTGGGCCTATATAGTTTACAAGATTGATTCATTGCTTTATTCCGGTTTTATAGTACAATTAATTGTAAGGGAAAAAAAAACAAAAAGAAAACTCTATAATACTCCAATATCCAACAAATATAGTCCCATTTATATCTCACACAGATTGAAAATTTCAATTAGTGAAAGGAAACATAAAATTGACACATAAACTTGCACAATATTTCTAATTTACTATACTCTTAATTGGAATTATAAATAAAATGGTTAATCCAAAAAAAAAAAAAAAATGAAGTAGGATAAGATTGAAAAAATAATAATCCTTTAACAAAAAAATGGACTATAATTTTAGATGGACAAAAAAAAAAAAAAAAAGGAAAAGAAAAGAAAAGAAAAGAAAGAAAGGAAAATATGGCTATCTTCATGAAGCAAAAAGGGCAATTCATTTGAGCACTATGCTCATGAATAGGGGTGGGTAATATACCGAAAATACCGGTATACCGCACTTATCGTACCGAAAAAATACCGAAATACCGAAAATTTCGGTAAGGTATGATACCGTACCGGTAAATTACGGTACGGTATGAAATTTTTTTTTTTTCGGTATACCGGTATACCGAAATAATTTTCGGTATACCGGCATACCGAAACTTTTCGGTATACCGAATAATTTCGGTATACCGGTATAAAAATAAATATCAATATTATTTTTTAATAATTCTAATATAAAAGGATGTTCGGTATACCGGTATAAAAATAAATATCAATATTATTTTTTAATAATTCTAATACAAAAATCCTTTTCGGTAATACAAAAATCATTTTCGGTATGAAACGGTATGCCGGTCCATTCCGATATACCGGTATGAAATGGTATGTCGGTATGGAACGGTATGCCGGTCCATTCGGTATACCGGTATGGAACGGTATACCGGTCCATTCCGGTATACCGAAATGACGGTATGGTAACGGTATGAACTTTTCTTATACCGAAATTTCGGTATACCGAAGGTACGGTATACCGAAATTTTCGGTAAGGTAACGGTATGAAATTTCGGTATACCGAAATTTTCGGTACGGTAACGGTATGGCGAGAAATTTTCGGTATACCGTACCGTACCACCCCTACTCATGAAGTTCTTTTCCTAACCCCTAAGTTTGGCATCTTCACCTCATTAAAGAAACTTTGTGAAAAACATGTGCATGTTCTTTTACTATGTAAAGTCTACAAACCTTTATATAACCTTTAAAAAATTATAAAAATATTACTTGAAAACATATTAACACTATTATCATATATGTTACAAAATTTATTAAAAATAAATTGATCGAGTATATATATGTGATATTATATGTATGACATAAAAACTTAATATCTCATCCATAATCGTTTAGAGCGGTGAAATCCGTATTTATATAGAAATTTTGGCACAAAGTCATGATAAGTAGAAAACAAGTAGATATAATATTCATTTCTTCTACTTTAGGTAATTAATTCCCCACCTTTTATTTTTTATCATTGATTGATATATTATATTCCAAAATACCTAACGTTGCTCATAATAAAAGAACATATCAGAAAACCTTATGATTAAATATTGTTTCTTCATAACCTCTCTAAATACATATTGAAGTATGAATACAAGTTTTTGTATCTGAGCATTTGAGAAGTTGTAAGTATGCATATTAATATTTCTATTCATTTCTTCAATATTACTTTGGCCATTGCAATTTTTTCTTCTGTTATATATTCATATATTTGACACCATGTCAAATCCTCATTTGCATATGTGGAGGAGTGATTAGCAATTAGAACATCTAAGTAATATAAACATTAAATAGTTAAACATCAAATTAAAAGAATATTCAGAGCTAGTCTATAGACATAATTATATCATTTAATTACCAAAATAAGCTCACAAAGATCATGAGGAAATTTATAATCACACATAACTATAGTAATTATCTGGTTTCTTCTTCTACATGTCTATATCATTTCTCTCGACACTGGTGTGATTAATTTTCTCTCTAGTTAATTACTTAGTAATCCAATTGTAATTAGCTAGTATTAATTTGGTCAAACTCATAGTACTTATGTTATTTTATAAATTTATCAGATCATTGTTGATCACTCGACCCAACTCACCCACAATGTGATGGGTTTGAGCCAAGAAGCCCTCATGAGTCACCTATATATATAACTTTTAATTCTATTTTCCATTCCCATTTCTTTCATCTCCAAACCCATAAACCAACTAACCAAGCACCCCATGACCCCTAAGTTGGCATTTTAAATCAAATGATAAATAAGTAGACTTCACAAATTTAACAATAAGCCAATTTGTAACTTTATCCTAATTAAACAACGAAATCTATTTAAAAAACATACCAGCAAAAATAAATTTATTTTTCTGGTCTTGTTCATTTTAAAGTACTTTTTGAGAAACACCTTTAAGTGAAATTTCTAAATAATAAATTAATTAGATTATCTTGATTTTTAGCACAATAAAATAAACTAATCTAATTTATTATATTATAGTTAAAATAATATTTAAATTACTTAACTAATTACTAATTGTTTTTTTAAACCTTTAAACCAATAATATATGTTTATATTTTGAGGCACTCTCGTCATGTATTAGTTTTTTAACGAACTGATATATATATATATAGCCCTGTTACCATACCCACCACGAACACGTTAAGATGTGTTTACGGTTAAAGTGTCAAAAATCCATAATACCTATTAATTTCACTTTCCATAATGAGAGGATGAGATCATTACATGGCATCGGTGGACATATTAAGTGTTGCCTACTATGGGCATTTTATCATTTTCTTATATATATATATATGTCCACCATCAATAAAAGATCCATATATAGTACTAATTGGTTGTTCAAAGCGATTTTACTTCTGCATTTTCTGCTACTCTTTCTCTCTCTGAGGCAACATTCTCTTCCATTTTTCTCCGTAGAAGTTAGTCTCGATTAATTCTCTTCCTCATCTTTCTTCTTCTTTGCATTTGTCCATATTATCATTCTTAGACCGGCATAGTCAATCCCAATGGCATAGTATCAAAATTATATCATCTAAAGTTTACGGATGATTTTGAGATTAAATTGTGTTGGAAATTATATGAAATTCCAGCATGTTTGGCCCGATTTTGGGCATTAATTGCGAGCGGGTCCCGTACCCGATTGTGGAAATGTAAAATTGGAATGTGTTCTCCTCCATGAGAGGTTCGTGGCGATATGTGGTATGCCCAAATCGGATATTGGGTGAATGAGAAATTGAGTCTCAAAGTCGCATGATTGAATCCTAGTTTATGGAGAAAGGTTGGTTGTCCCACATCGGAAAACCAAGCATGATTTCTCCATTATATAATGAATTTCCCTTTTGTAAGGGATAAGAAGTATTGGCTAGGAGGCTCTCTCTACGCGCGCGCGGGGGGGTGCAAATCAAATTCCGATTGATCTTCGGACCATGCGACTCGGGTGCACGCACGACCTGCGTACACGAATGTCGGACCGATGGGCTGCGGGCCCGGCTACGTCCTTTTTGCCACATGTAACCGCTGTGACCTTCCAAATTCTTGTAACCTCCAAGGCTTTCCACATTCATAACCTCCAAGCCATGATGGTGTGCACTAATTGCAACCTTTGGCATGGGCTCAAGGAGGCCTATATATAGGCGTGCTCCACATGAGGAAAGACACACCTTCAAACACTTTTGCTCTCGAAATTTCCACCTTTGCTTCCTCTGTTTTGGCTTCGATAATTCTGCAATTCTGCTTCGTTTTTTGATTCCAATCGGGCTCTATTCCAGTTCGCCGAGACAGCAGGTTTGTGCTTAACTTGGCTGTGGTTTTAACCGTTGTATCCTAGGAAACGGACGTCCATAGAGTACTCAAGCACCGAGAGAGTCGGACGAATCTGTTTTAAGGAAACCGTGCGTGCACGGGCCTCGGTCTTATTTTTTCCCAGATTCCAGTACCAGGTGTTGCCGAAGGTGTTGCCCAACATTTGCGACAACATTTCCAGATTTTACCCAACAGTCTTAAAACAGATTCCTTTACTTTCTGGAAATGGCGACCACTCCTCCTGCCCCTGCTCAGGTTCCCCCTACTGGTGCTAACCCTGCTGGACCTACTGCCCCTCCAAACGGTCCTCCTGCTCCGGTCAATCTCCCGATCAATCACCTTGATAAGCCGGAGAAGTTCAATGGTTTGAACTTCAAACGTTGGCAATCAAAGATGTTGTTTTATTTGACAACGTTGAACCTTGCTAGGTTCTTGACGGAAGATGCTCCGATTCTTGGTGAGAATGCGGATGCACAAGCCGTTAATGCTTTGGATGCATGGAATCACGCCGACTTCTTGTGTCGGAATTACGTGATGAACAGCCTAGCCGATGGACTGTACAACGTGTATAGTTCGTTGAAAACGGCTAAGGAACTGTGGGAATCTTTGGAAAAGAAGTATAAGTCTGAAGATGCCGGTGCCAAGAAATTTATAGTTGGCCGGTTTCTTGACTTCAAAATGGTTGATTCTAAGACCGTGATAAGTCAAGTGCAAGAGTTGCAAGTTATATTGCATGAGATCCATTCTGAGGGGATGACGTTAAGTGAAACCTTCCAAGTGGCTGCAATAATCGAGAAGTTGCCACCGGGTTGGAAAGACTTCAAGAACTACTTGAAGCATAAACGTAAAGAAATGAATGTGGAAGAGTTGATCGTGCGTCTTCGTATTGAAGAAGACAATCGTGTCTCTGAAAAAAGGTTGATCAGCCCGGATGTGGCGAAGGCTAATGTGGTCGAGCATGGCTCGAGAAAGAAGAAGAATTCCGGTCTTGATAGCAAAGGGATGCTAGGGCCGAAGAAAGAGAATTTCAAGAGGAAGTTTTCTGGCAATTGTTTCAATTGTGACAAGCCGGGTCACAAGGCGGCTGAATGTCGAAAGCCGAAGAAGAAAAAAGAATCCAACATGGTTGATAACATCACCAAAGACGTTGATGACATGCACTTAGCTGCTGTCATTTCTGAAGTTAACTTAATGAACTCCAATCCGCTTGAGTGGTGGATTGATACTGGAGCTACTTGTCATGTTTGCTCCAGCAAGGAGTTGTTCAGCAAGCTTGAGGAATTTGGGTCCGAAGAGAAGCTGTATATGGGGAATTCGGCCACGTCTGATGTGAAAGGCAAAGGAAATGTGGTGTTGAAGATGACATCTGGGAAGGAGTTGACGCTTCACAATGTCTTGTATGTGCCGGAAGTTCGCAAGAATTTGGTATCCGGTTCGCTTCTGATCAAACACGGTTTTCGTATTGTTTTTGAGTCTGATAAGGTCATTTTGACCAAGAATGGAATGTTTGTAGGGAAGGGTTATATTGTTGATGGGCTGTTTAAGCTCAATGTAATGGTTGTTAAACCGAAAAATGTTATAAATAAAATTGGTACCTCTTCCGTTTATATGCTTGAGTCTTCGTTTATTTGGCACGGTAGACTTGGACATGTCAATTATGATAGCCTGCGCAGGTTAATGAATTTGAAAAGCATACCTACATTCGAAATCGACTCTAAACTTAAGTGCGAAACTTGTGTTGAAGCGAAATTAACAAGATCATCGTTTCATACTATTGAAAGAAATAGTGAACCACTAAGTTTAATTCACTCGGATGTGTGTGACTTAAAATCGGTGCAAACACGTGGTGGAAATAAATATTTCATCACCTTTGTAGATGATTGCACTAAGTTTTGTTATGTCTATCTTCTAAAGAGTAAAGATGAGGCAATAGAGAAATTTATTCTCTACAAAAATGAGGTGGAAAATCAAATTAATAAAAAGATTAAGGTGCTAAGAAGTGATCGAGGAGGTGAGTATGTATCACCTTTTGCCGACTTCTGTGCTCAGCACGGAATTAGGCATGAGACAACGGCACCTTATTCACCTCAACAAAATGGCGTTGCAGAGCGTAAAAATCGAACTCTCAAAGAGATGATGAACGCCTCCGAACATGTGGGGGGAAGCTGTGTTGTCAGCTAATTTACCTTTTAAATAAGGTGCCCCGTAAGAAGTTAGACAAAAGTCCATACGAATTGTGGCATGGAAGGGCACCATCCTATAAATACTTGAGAGTGTGGGGGTGTCTAGCAAAGGTAGTCGTACCTCTTCCCAAACAAGTGAAAATCGATCCTAAAACTGTTGACTGTGTATTTATTGGATATGCACACAACAGTAGCGCCTATCGGTTTCTTGTGCATGAATCTCAAATAAATGACATACACAAGAACACGATAATCGAATCACGAAACGCTTCGTTTTTCGAACATATCTTTCCACACAAAACGAAAATGGATGATGTATCCATTAGTAGGGATGTGGGAAAGGAACCAAGTGAAGATAACGAGGTTGAGCTAAGACGTAGTAAAAGGGCTAGAGTTGAAAAATCATTTGGTGATGATTTCCTTACCTACATGCTCGAGAGTGAACCTCAAAGTTACTCAGAGGCTGTGAGTTCCTCTGAAGGACCTCTTTGGAAAGAGGCAATTAAAAGTGAAGTTGATTCAATCCTGCAAAATCACACTTGGGAATTAGTGGATCTTCCTCCGGGGAGTAAACCACTAGGATTCAAGTGGATCTTCAAAAGGAAAATGAAGGCAGATGGTACAATCGATAAGTATAAGGCAAGACTTGTGATAAAAGGTTTTAGACAAAAACAAGGCCTTGACTACTTTGATACATATTCTCCTGTGACGAGAATAACATCCATTAGAATGGTGTTAGCCATCGCAGCTTTAAGGAATCTTGAAGTGCATCAAATGGATGTCAAGACTGCGTTCTTGAATGGAGATCTCGAAGAAGAGATTTATATGGAACAACCTGAAGGTTTTATAGCTCCTGGAAATGAAAATAAGGTGTGCAAGTTAGTAAAGTCTTTGTATGGCTTGAAACAAGCACCAAAACAATGGCATGAAAAATTTGATAATGTCATGTTGAGTAGTGGATTTAAAATCAATGAATGCGATAAGTGTGTTTATGTGAAGAACACTGAAATTGGCTACGTCATTCTATGTCTTTACGTAGATGACATGCTCATCGTTGGTAGCAACGATAAGATGATCAAGTCCACTAAAGATATGTTGAATGCGAAATTTGACATGAAAGATATGGGTTTGGCCGACGTGATCCTTGGAATTAAAATCCATAGATCGTCTGAGGGACTTGTGTTAAGTCAAACACATTATGTTGATAAAATTCATGAGAAATTTAACAAGGATGATTCAGCATATGCCAGGACCCCGATAGATCCTAGCCAACATTTATCGAAAAATCGAGGAGACGGTGTGTCTCAAGTTGAATACTCTCGAATAATTGGAAGTCTGATGTACTTGATGAGTTGTACACGACCTGACATTGCTTACGCTGTCAGCAGACTTAGTAGATATACGAGCAATCCGGGTGCTGAGCACTGGAAAGCTATCGTGAGAGTACTGAGGTACTTAAGGTACACTCGAGAGTATGGCTTGCACTATTCCAATTATCCAGCTGTAGTTGAAGGATACAGTGATGCGAACTGGATATCGGATGTGAAGGACTCTAAGTCCACTAGTGGGTATGTGTTCACACTAGGAGGTGCAGCCGTTTCGTGGAAATCTTCTAAACAAACGGTAATTGCTAGATCCACTATGGAATCTGAGTTTATAGCTCTAGATAAATGTGGAGAAGAAGCGGAATGGCTTCGTCACTTTGTAGAAGATATTCCAATGTGGCCTAAACCTGTGCCCGCAATTAGTATACATTGCGATAGCCAATCGGCTATTGGGAGAGCACAAAGCCACATGTATAATGGTAAGTCTAGACACATTCGTCGAAGACATAATACCATTAGACAACTACTCTCTACTGGAGTCATCTCGATTGATTACGTAAAATCGAAAGACAACTTGGCAGATCCGTTAACCAAAAGGTTAAATAGAGAGTTGGTTGCAAGTTCATCGAGAGGGATGGGGCTAAAGCCTTATGATAAATGAGTTGAGACAAAGGAAAACCCAACCTAGTTGGCTGGAGATCCCAAGATCTAGGTTCAAAGGGACAACCGACTTGTTAAGACTCGAACGATCACTGTGGGGGATATTTTCTAATATATCTCAACACCCATCCTTAATTGAGAAACAGTGATTTAGTGGGTTTAGGGTAAGCTTAAAGCTTTTAATGATTCTGTCGTGGAGGAAGAATCACCTATGTGAGAAAGAAGTGGGGCCGCTTCAAAGGGAATCGTTGAAAGGCTCGATTCTTAGCAATTCTCGCAGAACCAGGACGATGTTCATGGCCAAAACGAACATAACCATGAGAACTGGATAGTGTTAGGGAAAGTCTTGTGTGAGGCGCATCATCGTTTACACCAATGGCCGATTAGTTCAAGGACATCACGTCTACTAATTAGCTAGTAAAGTAAATGTGTTTTCACAAGGGAAGGTTCAAAGGGTAACCTACCTATCCTATGCAAGACTCGACTGTTGATTGGTATCTTTTCATCTCTGTATCAATTTTCATTCATGTGGGGGACTGTTGGAAATTATATGAAATTCCAGCATGTTTGGCCCGACTTTGGGCATTAATTGCGAGCGGGTCCCGTACCCGATTGTGGAAATGTAAAATTGGAATGTGTTCTCCTCCATGAGAGGTTCGTGGCGATATGTGGTATGCCCAAATCGGATATTGGGTGAATGAGAAATTGAGTCTCAAAGTCGCATGATTGAATCCTAGTTTATGGAGAAAGGTTGGTTGTCCCACATCGGAAAACCAAGCATGATTTCTCCATTATATAATGAATTTCCCTTTTGTAAGGGATAAGAAGTATTGGCTAGGAGGCTCTCTCTACGCGCGCGCGGGGGGGGTGCAAATCAAATTCCGATTGATCTTCGGACCATGCGACTCGGGTGCACGCACGACCTGCGTACACGAATGTCGGACCGATGGGCTGCGGGCCCGGCTACGTCCTTTTTGCCACATGTAACCGCTGTGACCTTCCAAATTCTTGTAACCTCCAAGGCTTTCCACATTCATAACCTCCAAGCCATGATGGTGTGCACTAATTGCAACCTTTGGCATGGGCTCAAGGAGGCCTATATATAGGCGTGCTCCACATGAGGAAAGACACACCTTCAAACACTTTTGCTCTCGAAATTTCCACCTTTGCTTCCTCTGTTTTGGCTTCGATAATTCTGCAATTCTGCTTCGTTTTTTGATTCCAATCGGGCTCTATTCCAGTTCGCCGAGACAGCAGGTTTGTGCTTAACTTGGCTGTGGTTTTAACCGTTGTATCCTGGGAAACGGACGTCCATAGAGTACTCAAGCACCGAGAGAGTCGGACGAATCTGTTTTAAGGAAACCGTGCGTGCACGGGCCTCGGTCTTATTTTTTCCCAGATTCCAGTACCAGGTGTTGCCGAAGGTGTTGCCCAACATTTGCGACAACATTTCCAGATTTTACCCAACAAATTGATCGAAATCAATGTTGTCTTTCAAATTTAAAATCACACAAATTTAACTCTTACACTACAATTGTCATCGCTAATTAAAGACAATATTTTGTGTAGATGTTTGTTGATAAAATATATGTATATTAATATACAAATGCAAATAGGGAAAATAACCCTTTATACCATAAAAAGATATCAAAGTTACATTTCTACCACTTTTTTTAGCCAAAACAGATCAATATAACCTTACGATCCATTTAGGGTTACATGATATATAAGTCATATAAGGTTACACAATATAATCCATATAGGTTTACATGATATATAAGTCATATAAGGTTACACAATATAATCCATATAGGTTTACACGATATGATCTGATCTATATAGGTTTACATAACATGATTCTTATAGACGTTACACTATATGATCCATATAGGATTACACTATATGATATGATTCATATATGTTTACGTGATATGATCTATATAGGGTTAGATGACATGATTCATATAGGATATATATGTTTACACGATATGATCTGATTCATATAAAGTTATACAACATGATTCATATAGGGTTACACAATATTATCTATATAGGGATTACACAATATATATATATATATGATCAATAGATATTACATAATATGACCAAAAATTATTATTATTATTATTTTACTTTTATCAAAATTGTACTTGGGGCAATTTTGTTAAAATTTTTGAATTGTGGTAGAAAAGTAGTATTTTTATCATTTTTGGTAGGAAAATAAATTGTTATATGTAAAGTGCTAGAAAATCCAGTAGAAATGCAAATATCACTTAGTCGTGTCATTTACTGACTATCTTCTCAAAATAGATTTAATAAATTTAAACAAACACTACAAAAGTCCCAGGAAATATCGACAAAAAATTTCATCTGTAACACCGAAAAATTTCGTGAGTAATCATATTACCGACAGATTTAACGATGGAATATTTTATCACTGATTTTCTTGTCGGTAATATATTATCAACGAAAAAATGATTCGTCGGTAATTTAGCGATAAAATATTATGTCGGTAATATATATTATAAATGGATTTATATTGTGTTGACGTCGATTTACGGCTGGTTCGTAATCTCAGTCAAACACTCGAATTGATCGTTTTTCTAGCCCAACCTAATTAGCCAAGTTAAAAGAGCTAGGTCAAATGAGGTAGGAAGTTCAAGGGAATGTAGAACACTTGTCTTTTTCTCATTTCCCCCCCTAAAAATCTCCCCTTTCCAAAGGTTTGAAGGGTCTTATTTATAGACCCTTCACCTGGACAGCATCCCTCGAGTCAGGGGATCTTGTCCCTATAGGGCCAGGGCTAGATGCTCCATGTCCCATACTATTACAAACCGAGCCGAGCTCTTTTTATATTCTAATTTTTAGACATATTTCTAGGTAAGGAAACTCTATCAACCGCTATCCGAGCTGAAATCAGGTCGGTTTGGTCAGGTCGGCTTTGCCTCTGATGGGATGCGGAAGGTCGGTCATTCTGGCCGAGCCGGTCAAAGAAGGTCGGCTTTTGCTCACGTCGGCGTTTAGGAAGACTTGATTCGAGCTCTCCCTCCATTTTGAGTTCTAGGAAGCTGGTTTCATTGAAGTATCAACAGGCCGGTTAAGGGGTTCCTGGACGGCCATGTTCTGCTCGGCTCGACCATGTCATCCCTCTAATTCGTCCGAAACATAGGTCGGCGAAATAATCGAGCCGGGCTGGAAGACCGATCACAGCTGCGGATCGGTCATATCAGTTCGAGTGGGGTCAGGCCGGGCCGAACAGGGTGACTGGACTGGGCTGTCAGGTGATGGGGCTGGTCCTCCTCGGTGCATTGGGTCAGATGGCCTTTAGTTCGGGTCCGAACTCGATCCATGCGTGGGCGGCATAATATTGAGGGGCCAACATTAGCCCCTCGGACCCGAGCAGAACAACGGAGGCTCGAGTTCGATCGATGGGCCCTAGTTTGCGCGGATACGTCCTGTGGTGATTTGAGACACGTGTGTCGCCACGTGGCGCATCTGGGTCCCACCACCTGTCCTTAATCCGATAGCTAGAAGGCGAACAGTTTCTTTCCTTAACCTATAAATAGTGGTCCCCTCCGCCATTTGTGCTCCATTCTTCTCTCCGCGCTCTCAACTTTCGCAACTTTCTCTCTGAATTCCGAGCTAAATCGCCCGAGCTAATTCCACCGCCCTCTTCATCCTTAGGTAATTATGTCTGCCGTAACCATTTCTTCATCTTCTGAAAATGACCAAGGTTCAATGGGGCGGCTTGAACGACCGGCCTTTACTCCGAGCCCTAGCCCCAGCTCCCCTCTGTCCCCTGGCGACTCCTCGGAGTTTGCCTCAGAGGAGCGGCCTCTTCCAGATCTGGCGGACGGCGACGACCAAAGCGAGCCGAGCACTTCGGGCCGAGGCGATATTCCTATGGGGATTCCGATCACCACTTTGGACGACGAGGATTTGAGGCCGTTCCGTCCTTCAGTCGGTAAAGACGAGCTGTCTAAGTGGCGTGCGCGGTTCAAGATTCCGAGCTCGGTGACATTCGAGGAGCCGGTCAATCTTGCCCGACTAGATCAGCCCCCTTCTGGTCATGTTGCCGTGTCCCTCCGAGCTCTCGAGGGCGGGTTGAGGTTTCCGCTGGCACCGGCCATAACCTCGTATCTGCTCCATTGGGGGGTGGCCCCGGCCCAGATTCATCCAAACGGTTGGGCGTCCATCATAGGACTGCTCAGTTTGTTTTGGGAGTTCGGCTTTGGAACGCCGAGCCCCGCGGACTTGGAGTGGATCTTTGTGCTGAAACAAGCGCCGGGCTCGCCTCTACCGATATATTATACATCGGTTCGGTCTCGGCGTCCGCAATTGGTCGTCGCCGCCCCGTCCTCCGTGAAGGAGTGGAAGACGAAGTGGTTCTGGGTGGGCGGAGATTGGCAGAGCCCTTTTGAGGTGGACGGCCAACTCACTCGGGTCGCCTGCCCGGTCATTTTTAAAGAGGCTCAACAAGGTGAGCTTTGTTCCGAACCGAACACATTTTGCATTTTTCTGATCGTTGATTTCTTTTTATTTATTTCAGTTCGGCATCCTCGGGAGAGCCAGACATCTGGGCTCATCTCTCGCCAGCTCGCCTACCTACGGGATCAGGTATCCGAGGAGGATAGGAATTTCAAACGGTTGGTGGCGCAGCGTTGTTTGGAACAGGTCGGACTTACCGTCCCATTCTGTCCCGTACCGAGCCCCCGAGCAGGTATGTTTTGATCAGCCGAGCTCGTTTTCCTTGTGTATTATTTTTGGTAACTTTGTTTTTCTTGGCAGTCAGCAACCTCCCCGTTCTTGGCTTGATGGCGGACCCAGCGAGCCGTTTTGAGGCAATGGGTGCCGCTCGGAAGAGGAAGCAGCCGCCGCCTAACCGATCTGAGCGGGCTGACAGGGCACCGACCCCCCGGGCTGAACAGCCACCGCGTCAAAGGATTCGGATCAGCCGATCCGGGCGGTCTCGTGACCAGGAGGAGCCCCGTCGCGCTCCTTCCGACCGATCTGGGGCTGATGTTAGACCGGCGGTCTCCACCAGTCCGCCAGCTCGCCATGCTCCGCCGGCCACTGACATACCTGCCGGGCCCTTGCGTATCTCCTCCATCCTTGGCGACGATCCGGAGAGGGTGGAGGTGACTCGCCGCTATGAGGGGAGGAGGCCTCCTTTCCAGCTCGCCTTTGCCAGGGCACGGGAGCCGTTCACCGGCCAGGAGCTACCGCCTCACGTGGCTACTGCCCAGATCAACCTTCCCAAATCCTGGACCCAGGACTTGGAAGAGCACGTTCAGAGGATGACCAACCCGGTCGACCTCCAATGCAGCGCCGCGGTGTTGGCTGCCCAGGCCAGCGTCCTCCAGTGGCAGTCTTATGATGTCGCTGTCGAGACGGAGGAGCGGTTCCGGGCCTGCCGGGCCGAACTAGGTAAGTCTAGGGCCGAGGTGGACCGGTTGAAGGCCCAACTGGAGGCCGCCACTGCTAAATAGGAAAGCCTGGCCAAAGATGTTCAGAGCGCCCAGGCAGAGGTCGATCGGAAGAGGGACGAGCTGGGTCGGACCCGGGCTGAACGGGACGAGGCCCGGAAGACAATCACTTCCGCCCAAGCGGAGGCCGTCCGTCTTGGGAGGGAATTGGAGGCCGCCAGGAAGGCTTCATCGGCCTCGGCTTTTGGGGCTTATCTCCGGGCCTTCTTCCGGTCGGCGGAGTACAAGGCCAGGAGCTCGGTGGGGTACCTCTTCGCCTTCATGGACATCCTTGAGAAGGTGAAGGCGGATGAGGGGAACAGCGCCCCCCTTCAGGACGCCCTGGCCACGTACCTTGCCCAGAACCCTCTTCCGCCGGACTTCCTGGACGTTCTAAAGGAGAGGCTGGAGGTAGGCTGTATATATATATATATATATTTTTTTTTTTCAAGTATTTTTACTTCGGCTCGGTTCTGACCAATTTTCATTTCAGGCGGCTCTTCCTGCTGATCGCCACGATGTCCTCCAGCCCGGGCCGGAGATAGACATGCCGTCCGAGGCAGGTCTCGAGGATGAGGAGGAGGTCGCCGTGGAGGCAGATGAGGATGGGGTTCCTCAGGCCGCTGGTGAATCATCCGACCTTCCGCTCCCCTCAACTGAGGTCGGTCCGGAAGCTGGCGAGCTCCAGGCGGATGAGGTGGTGAATGTGGTGGATTGACCGCTCTCATTTTTTTGTTTTTAGATTTTGTAACTCCTTTTTGTTCAATTCCGAGCAGGATTTGTTAATACCATCCCTGCTCGGGGCCCGAGCAGAGTTTGTTCTACCATCTCTGCTCGGGTCATATACTATTTTGTAAGAGGTTCCGGCCTCCAAACCGGTTTTCTTTTTTAATTTAATATATATTTTGTTCACTTTCAATATTCGTGCATTATTTCAATTTGTGTATGCTTTGTGCTCGGATGTCTTTCAGCTCGGCCATTATGTCTGATTTCCTTGAACTAATTTTCACCAAGTAATTTTAGATCGCCCATTTCAACCCGGGTCTGGCGTGCTCGGTCCGGCCCACATAAGTCGGACCATTCGGTTGGCTCGGACTATCCAGTCCTCCCCTCCCTTTTTTTTTTTTTTTACCGAGTCAAGCTCGGGGGGTCGAAGCCCCCTCCTTGCCGAGACAAGCTCGGGGGGTCGAAGCCCCATCTTGTCCGAGACAAGCTCGGGGGGTCGGAGCTCCATCCTTGCCGAGACAAGCTCGGGGGGTCGAAGCCCCATCTTGGCCGAGACAAGCTCGGGGGGTCGGAGCCCCATCCTTGCCGAGACAAGCTCGGGGGGTCGAAGCCCCATCTTTACCGAGACAAGCTCGGGGGGTCGGAGCCCCATCCTTGCCGCTGCAATTCAAAATAGATATTTTTCATTTCACTGAAATTTCTTGTACAAAAAGAACCTATTACAATTATCTTATAATTATCCTAGCTAACGAAAGTAACGTTTGAGGAGCTCGGCGTTCCACGGCTTGTCGAGCACCCTTCCTGCCAGGCTTTCCAGTTCATATGCCCCTCAGCTCAGTGTCCGAGCTATTTTGTAGGGTCCTTCCCAGTTCGGTCCTAGGCACCCCGCGTTTGTCTCTCTGGTGTTGAGGACGACCTTGCGGAGGACCAGGTCACCGACCTCAAACTTTCGGGCTCGGACTTTGGAGTTGTAATACCTCGCACTGCGCTGTTTGTACACCGTATTTCTGAGCTCCGATTCCAGCCTCTTTTCTTCTAGAAGATCGAGGCAGGCCAGCATGACGACCTCGTTTCCTTCCTCATCCCGCTGTGTAGCTCTCTAGGTCGGTATTCCGACCTCTACTGGGATGACTGCTTCTGCCCCGAAGGCTAGGGAGAAAGGGGTTTCTCCAGTGGCCGACCTGGCTGTAGTTCGGTAAGACCACAGTACTCCGGGGAGTTCGTCCGCCCACGCACCTTTGAGCTCATCCAGCTTGGCCTTCAGGGTGTGCTTGATTATCTTATTGATGGCTTCTACCTGGCCATTGTCTTTGGGGTGGTATGGCGTGGAGAACAACTTTTGTATCCCCAGGTTGGAGCAGAATTGTGCGAACTCCTCGCTATCGAATTGTCTCCCATTGTCAGTTACCAGGGACTGGGGGAGCCCGAACCGGCATATGATTGACTTCCATACGAAGTCTGTGATTTTGCCCGAGGTGATTTTTGCAAGGGGTTCGGCCTCTGCCCACTTCGTAAAGTAGTCCACCGCGACTATAGCATGCTTTACACCTCCACGTCCCGTCGGCATGGGCCCAATTAGGTCTATGCCCCATTTTGCGAATGGCCATGGTGTGAGCACCATGTTCAGCTCTTCTGGCGGGGCCCTAGTGAATGGAGCATATTTTTGGCATTTGTCACATTTTCTGGCGAATTCTATTGCCTCTTTTTTTAAGCTCGGCCAGAAATAGCCCATCCTGATTATCTTGAAGGCCAGGGCCTGTCCTCCTGTATGATTCCCACAAATTCCCTCGTGGACCTCCCTCAGTGCATATTCGGCCTCTCGTTCGCTGAGGCACCTCAGCAAAGGTAAGGAAAAACCTCTTTTGTACAGAATGTCGTCTTTCAACGTGTACCTGGCCGCCCTGATTCTCAATCTCCGAGCCTCCACTGGGTCATCTGGCCTTGTATCTTCTTGCAAGTATTTGATGATCGGACTCATCCACGTGTCCTCTAGGTCGATCGTGCATATCGTTTGGCTCTCCAGGGCCGAGTTTTCCATAAGGCCGACATTAACCGACCCGATATCCTGGGCACCCTCGCTTGTGGATAGTTTGGCGAGCGCGTCGGCCTGGGCGTTTTGTATCCTAGGAACCTGTTCGGCCCGGGTGCTTCGGAAGCCGGCCAGGGTGACTTCCACGGCTTGGAGATATGCGGCCATTCTTTCGTCCCGGGCCTCGTACTCGCCCGAAATTTGGTTGACCATCAGCAGGGAGTCACTGAAAATCTCGAGGTCATCGACGCCGAACTGCTTGGCCATCTCGAGTCCGGCCAGCAGGGCTTCATATTCGGCCTCGTTATTGGTGGCCTTGAATTTGAATCGGAGGGCCGAGCAGAAATGCTTGCCTGACGGGCTGATGAGGACGATTTCGGCCCCGGCTGCGGTGACGGTGGACGAGCCGTCCACGTACATTTTCCATGGCTTTTCCTGGCTTTCCTCCTGGATGGGCGTAGTGGGGGTGAACTCAACGATGAAATCGGCCAATGCTTGCCCCTTTATGGCCGTCCTGGGAGAGTATTGCACGTCGTACTGCCCTAGCTCCACTGCCCACTTGAGAAGCCTTCCTGAAGCGTCAGGTCGGCCTAGGACCTGTCTCAATGGGAAATTGGTCAGGACCTCAATCCGATGGGCCAGGAAGTACGGTCGGAGCTTCCTGGCCGAGGTGACCAGAGCGTAAGCTAACTTCTCCATTGGCGGGTATCTCAACTCTGCATCGTGGAGGGAATGGCTAACATAGTATATGGGCTGTTGGGAGCTCCTCTCCGTTCGTGTCAGGACGGCGCTTATCGCATAGCTGGACACGGCCAGGTATAGTTGTAGCTTCTCTCCCTGGAGGGGCTTGGCGAGGACAGGTGCGGTCATAAGGGACTTTTCAACTCTTCTAGGGCCGTCCCACATTCCGAGGTCCATTCAAATTTTTTGTCCTTCCTAATGAGATCGAAAAACGGCCGACATTTGTCGGTTGACTTTGAAATGAATCTATTGAGGGCGGCCACCTTGCCTGTCAGGCACTGGATGTCCTTGACCCGCCTTGGTGGTGTCAGGTCGATGATGGCCTTGATTTTCTCAGGGTTGGCCTCAATTCCCCTCTATCTAACCATATACCCGAGGAACTTGCCCGATCCGACCCCAAACGTGCACTTCTTCGGGTTGAGCTTCATTCGATACCTTCTCAAGATGCCGAACATTTCGGCCAGGTCGGCAACGTGGTCCTCCTTTCTTTTTGATTTGACCAACATGTCGTCCACATAGACCTCCATTGTTTTACCGATCTGGGCGGCGAACATCTTGTTAACCAACCGTTGGTATGTGGCTCCGGCGTTTTTTAGTCCAAACGGCATCGCCTTGTAGCAATATTGAGCTCGATCCGTCACGAAGGTGGTGTGCACCCGGTCCTGCTCGGCCATTGGGATTTGATGGTATCCTGAGTACGCGTCCATGAAACTCATCAGCTCGTGGCCGGCCGTGGTGTCCACGAGCTGGTCAATGTTGGGGAGTGGGAAACAATCCTTCGGGCATGCTTTGTTGAGGTCGGTGAAGTCAATGCACATCCTCTACGACCCATTCGATTTTTTCACCAAGACCGGGTTGGCCACCCATTCCGCGTATTGGGTCTCCTTGATGAAACCATTGGCCAGGAGCTTCTGGACTTCCATCTCCAGGCCCTCGTACCTATCAGGGCTGAGCCGCCTCCTTTTCTGGACTACAGGTTTCGCGGATGGGCTGAGGTGGAGGTGATGACAGGCGTCTTCAGGTCGGATGCCCTCCATGTCCTCGTGGGTCCAGGCGAACACGTCAGTATTGGAGCCGAGGAATTTGATGAGCTCGGCTCGGATCGGGTCCTCAAGTGTCTGCCCTATATTGAAGGTCACGTCCGAGCGACTCGGATCCGGGCTGATGAGGTCGAGCTCCTCCACCGGTGAGGCCCGGACCTCGTGTTCCCCTCGTGGGTCTAAGGTCTCCAATTCCTGGAAGGGTTGTGCCAGGTTGTTTTGGGCAAGCTCATCGCTTTGGGATTGGCTGGCCTCTCCGACCTGGTTGATCTCCCTCGGTCTAAGCCCGGCCTCGCACTCTCTTGCGGCGAGCTGGTTGCCCTCGATGACGAATATTTTCTCCCCGACGGGAAATTTGATGGTCTGGTGGTAGATGGACACTACGGCCTTGAGTTTGGCCAGGAGGGGTCGGCCCCATATGGCGTTGTACGTTGAATGTGCATCTACCACCCTGAATTCCATCAGGATATATACTTTCTCTCCTTCCATCTCGAAGGCCACCTTCAGCAGGCACTTGCCTAGTACCTTTGTGGTCTGCCCTCCGAACCCTACCGCGACCTCCGACGTGGGCTCGAGGTCGGCTTCTCTGAGCCCCATCCTCCTATACGTGTTAAGATATAACACGTTGGCGTAGCTTCCCGTATCCACCAGGACCCTATATACCCTGATGTCCTGGATGTCCAGGACAGCGATCAGTGGGTCTTCGTGGGGGTGCACCAGGCCCTCCGCCTCCATACTATAGAAAATGATAGCGTGCCCCCCCGCGGTATGTTTGGGCGGGTCGCACCTTTGGTAGGCATTTCTGGCCTCCCGAATGTATCGCCGCCGGGCTCGCTTGGATCGTCGGTCCTCCTCGAAGTTGTGATTGATCAGTGTGTTGATCTCCCTTATCGGAGGGTTTCCGATGGGGGGAGGGGGTAACCGCTGTGCTGGCGGAGCTACTTGTTCCTTAGGGGGGCCGGGTCTCTTCATGAATTGGTCGAGGTGCCCCCTCTCAATAAGCTTCATGAGTTCGGCCAATAAGTGTCGGCATGCGTCAGTACCGTGGCCGGAAGCTCGGTGGTACTCACAATATTTTTTGGAGTTGGTCCAGCTCGGGGATGGCCTTTGAGGGCGCGGTTCTGGCAACAAATTTTGGTCCTGTATGGCGGCCAAGATCTGTCGAGGAGATACCGTTAGGATGGTTCTCACTCGCTCGGCTGAGTCGAGCTGCTTGAGCCGGTCTCGGCTTGGTTCGGTCGCCTGGTATGGCCTGAAATTACCGGGCGGCCGGAAGCTTGGCTGGCGCCTCGAACCTTCCTTCTCCTTCTCCCTCCTCTCTAGGTGTTCCCTTGCCCCTTGTTCCTCCTGGATGGCCTCCTCGGCGTCCACATACATTTCTGTCTGTCGGAGGAACTCGTGGTAGGTTTTTGGTTTGAATTCTCGAACTGACCACCACACCTTTGAATTGACCCGGAGACCTGCCATAGCGGTCATGAGTTTGGTCTCATCGTGGACATATTCCATGCCGAGGATTAGCTTGTTGAACCGCACGAGGTAAGCTTTTAGGGACTCGCCCTTGTTTTGTTTGAAATTCAACAATTTTTCCTTCGGCGTCCCCTTTTCTTCGACCCCATGAATTGTGTGAGGAAGAGCTCCGACAACTCCTTCCATCCGCTAATGGAGTAGTTCGGCAGATTGCTGAACCAACTTTTAGCCAGGTCTCCCAATGTCAAGGGGAAAGCCTGGCACATGAACATTTCATCGGCCTTTTGGAGGCGCATCCAGGACACGTAGTTGTCTAGATGGCATGCGGGGTCGGTCTCTCCATTGTAAGTGCCGATCGGTGGTATTTTAAATTTGGTCGGTAGGTCGGCATCACTTATCCTTTTGGAAAACGGGGTCGGTCCGGCCCAATCATCAACGGAGTTCTGATTGTCGTTCTCACCTTCATTTTCTTGGGCCTCGAGTTCGGCGAGCCTTCTTCTCAGGCATCGAGCCTCGTCCTCCTTCCTAGTTCGTTGCCGAGTGGATTCACTTCCCTCGGCTGGCTCATCATGATAGTCGAGCCGCTTGGCCAACCTCAATGCTTCCTTCGCCTGTTCAGACCCGAGCTTGGTGAAGACACTTCCCACTTTCCTTTGTCCTTGTGGGGCTGCGGTCCGCGGGCGCTTCCTTAGCCGGCTCGGCCAGTCCAGGTCGGCCGATATGTCCGTGGATGACTCATCGTCGACTTCCTGTTCGGCTCGAGATTTCTCCGAGGCCCTCTGAATGGGCTGGTCGGCTCGGCAATTCACGGCTTCCTCGCGGGGGGTCTCTTCCTGTAATTTTGCCTGGCCACGCTGTCGAGCCTGGTTGAGCTGTTCCGTCAGTTGGTGGATCGCGGCTTGTATCATCTCGGGGGAGAGGGTCGTGGTGCCGCCCTCCATGACCATTTGGTAGGTCATGTCTCCCCCTGTTGATGTGCCCCCTGTTAGGTTTCTATTTTCGTTACCCGTGCTCCTTCCTCCCTTGGAGTTTTCGCTTCCTGTCATTAATTGATAGCTGAGTAGAGCTGAATGCGTGCCCCCTTCTTCTAGCGCCAAAATGTTGACGTCGATTTACGGTTGGTTCGTAATCTCAGTCCAACCTAATTAGCCAAGTTAAAAGAGCTAGGTCAAATGAGGTAGGAAGTTCAAGGGAATGTAGAACACTTGTCTTTTTCTCTTTTTTCCCCCCTAAAAATCTCCCCTTTCCAAAGGTTTGAAGGGTCTTATTTATAGACCCTTCACCTGGACAGCATCCCCCGAGTCAGGGGATCTTGTCCCTATAGGGCCAGGGCTAGATGCTCCCTGTCCCATACTATTACAAACCGAGCCGAGCTCTTTTTATATTCTAATTTTTAGACATATTTCTAGGTAAGGAGACTCTATCAACCGCTATCCGAGCTGAAATCAGGTCGGTTTGGTCAGGTCGGCTTTGCCTCTGATGGGATGCGGAAGGTCAGTCATTCTGGCCGAGCCGGTCAAAGAAGGTCGGCTTTTGCTCACGTCGGCGTTTAGGAAGACTTGATTCGAGCTCTCCCTCCATTTTGAGTTCTAGGGAGCTGGTTTCATTGAAGTATCAACAGGCCGGTTAAGGGGTTCCTGGACGGCCATGTTCTGCTCGGCTCGGCCATGTCATCCCTCTAATTCGTCCGAAACATAGGTCGGCGAAATAATCGAGCCGGGCTGGAAGACCGGTCACAGCTGCGGATCGGTCATATCAGTTCGAGTGGGGTCAGGCCGGGCCGAACAGGGTGACTGGACTGGGCTGTCAGGTGATGGGGCTGGTCCTCCTCGGTGCATTGGGTCAGATGGCCTTTAGTTCGGGTCCGAACTCGATCCATGCGTGGGCGGCATAATATTGAGGGCCCAACATATTGCAACTGAAATAAGATCCTAAATTCTTCATGTTTTTTTATGTAATTAACACTTAAAAATATCATTAATTATAAAAGGTAAAAAATTGTATGCCCTAGGGGCACAGATCTAAGATCCCGATCCGGCGCATGGGCTGCTCCCAGGCGCGCCCACGCGCACTGTTATGGTGTGGTCACGTGCGCACCTGATTAAATACTCTTCAGGTATCACACATTTACTCTTCAGGTATCACACATTTACTCTTCAAATATCAGGTATCGCACATCTACTCTTCGGGTATTATGTAGAAATAATGTTGTTTTCTTCTTTTTACCCTTTTTTTTTCTTCTTTCTCCTTCTTCTTCTCAATCACTTTTCTTATTGATTTGTTATTCTTCTTCTTATTCTTGTCTATCTTCTTCTTATTCTTTTTCAAATTGCCATGAAATCATTTATGAGGTTTTTTCCCTTTTTTTATTTATGAGTAATTTTAAACATTGAAAATAAATTATTCCAAACAATATGAAATCATGATTTGTAGAAAATTTGACGAAAAATATGATGAAATCATGATTTGCAAAAATTTTGAGGAAAAAGATGATGAAACATTTGAAATCTTAAGATTTTCAATAAAAATATTAGGTGCATGCTCTTAAGGTATCAGTTGTTTACTTTTAAGGTATCACACATTTACTCTTACGACATGATTGGTATGATGGAATGAGGTGGGAATGAAATCATCATTCATACCTTCATTCCTATTCCCCTGATTGGTATATTTTAAACAATGGGAATCAACATTCCCATTGGAATTGATATTCCATAGAAATGGGATTAGTCATTCCTTCATACACCCACGGTATTATGTATTCCTGACTTCTAAGGAATGAACTTTATTTTTATTAATTTTGACAATTTCATTATTATTTATTTTATTTTTTTACAAATTAACTTCCCAAAGTTAAATTATTATATAATTTTTTTAAATAATATTAAATTATTTATAAAAATATAAAATAGAAAAATAATATAAAATAAAAATATCAAAAAATAATACAATTAAATACATAACTAGTATAAATAAAAGTAATGAATGAATTCTTAAAAACATACCGATAGTATGAGTATAATATTAATAATATAAATAATTTTAGTTTTAGTATAAGATTTTTCTAAATATTTTTTTTTTGTAAATATATACAAATAAGATATATGAATATAAGAATAAATAATAATTTATATAAAAATATATAAATAAATTGTAACTAATTAAAATATTTTTAGATAATATAAAATATTATTTAAATAATATAAAAGCATATAAATAATTAGTAAAAATTATGATAAATATAAAATAATTTAACTATTTTAAGAATATGTAAATAATACAAAATTAGTAAATTAGTAATAAAATTAAAATTAAAATTAAAATATTTAAATATAATGTACCTTAATATTAGTGCAATGATTAATTTTCCGCAAAAAGATTTTTTTTTAAATTTAAATATACTAAATAATGAAATTTGAGTAATATATGGAACAATAATTTTAAAATAAGATCATAGTGGAAGGTAATTTGGTCAAATAAAAATTGATTTAATATTTATGGATTTTATTTGTAGTAATTAATTATAAAATATAATGATTAACGATTATTTCATTCATTTCTTATTCTTTTCTGATACCAATCATAGATATAAGTATTTTTATACCATTCCTTTCCCACCATCATTCTATTCTTAGGTTCATTTCATTCCCACCTAATTTCATTCCATCATACAAATCATGTCGTTAAGGTATTAGTGCATAAATAGTGTTGCTTTCTTCTTTTTCATTTTTCCTTTTCTTTTTCTTTTTCTCTACTTCTTCTTAATTTATTTTCTTATTGATTTGTTATTCTTCTAATTTGTTTTGTACATTCTTCTTCTTCTTCTTCTTCTTCTTCTTCTTCTTCTTCTTCTTATTTACATATTTACTTTTAAGGTATTAGTGCTTATAGTATAAGACAACTCTTAAGGTATCAATTGTATGTTTTTAAAATATTAGTTGTATACTCTTAAGGTATCAATTATATACTCTAAGGTATTACATATTACCTTTAAGGTATTAATGCTTATAGACAAGGTATTTCATATGCACCTTTTAAGGTATTACATGCTTACTTTTGAGGTATTAATGCTTATAGTATAAGATATTAGATATGCACCTTTAAAGTATTACATATTTACCTTTAAGATATTAATATTTATAGTATAAGGTATTAGATATGCAATTTAAGGTATTACATATTTACCTTGAAGGTATTACATATTTACATTTAAGGTATTAATGTTTATAGTATAAGGTATTACATATTTACTCTTCATGTATTAATTGTTCATTAAATAAAAAATATCACTTGTATACTATTTAGGTATCATTTTGTATACTTTTTAGGTATCATTTTGTAACAATTAATAAAGAAATTGAGAAAGAAGAGAGAAAAAAAGAAGAAGAAGAAAAAAAACAATGAATTAAAGGGGAAGAAACCAAAAAAAAAAAAGAATAAGAAAAAAGAAAAAAAGAACGAACAGCTAGAGCCTAGAAGTGAGAAGAGAAAAAAGTGAAAAAAGAAAGAAGATAATATTGGGAGCACATGCCTCGGGCACACAAGTGTGCCCATTATAAAATAGGTATATATAATATAATTAAATTTTAAGGAAGAAAATATAATTAACTAAAATAATCTACATAATAGAATTAAATTATTCTACTCCCTGGCTGGGTCACCACAACTAGGGATGGCAACGGGCGGGTTTGGGACGGGTTTGGCCTGTCCCATGACCCGTCCCGTCAAAAAAAATTTAGACCCGGGATCCGCCCCGCCCCGTGAACCCGACGGGTAACCCAACCCGACCCGACTCGTTTTAAATTTTTTCTTTTTTGGTGTTTTTTTTTTTCCTATTTTTCTTTTGTTTTCCCTGAAATAATGTCTATTCGAAACATTATACAATATATATGAATCTTAATCACTTAAATTACATGAAAAAAAATTCATCCATGTTATAGTCATACAATTCAAATATTTAAACACAATCCCAACATGTCTTAAAATCTTAAAATCATACATATAATGTTCAATGCAAAATTACATAATAGAATTAAAAACATAACACAAATGTCTCATTTCTCAAGGGATACATTCTTTGAGTTCGTCTTCTTCTTCATCAAGTAACAAAGGACAAACGAATGATGTAGATATATATAATTATATATATATATATATATTAAATATATATATTCTCAATTCTATTAAATATTAATAATATATATAATTATATATATAAATTTTTTTTTTTTAAACGGGGCGGGTCCGGGGTGGGTTCGACAAATACCAGGACCCACCCCGGACCCGGGGTAGACCTGTTTGACCGGGTCCAAACCCGCCCTGGGACCCGTTTGATCGGGTTTTTACCCGCCCCGAGCAGGGCAGGTTTGTGGCGGGTCCGGGTTTGAACCCAGCCCATTGCCATCCCTAACCACAACCTCCGCTGTTATCGTCCCCTCTGCCACCACCACCCCATCTCGCTGCCGCTGTCAAACCGGATCCACTACAACCAATTTACCCAAAATCAAATATCAATTCCACATAAATAACTTGACGCAATCCCTTAGGACTTTAAATTTGGGGCTTTCCTCACTAGAAGAATTTCTCAACTCCAGTAAGAGATTTGAAACAATCACATTCCGCTTTCATGTTAATTTTAAATTGGTCTTGTTATTTACTTGACGCAATGTCAATTGATTGTTACGAGGAAATTGAAAATTTAGGACACTATTAATTATATAGAAATACTATATTTTTTGCACTGATATTGGGACACTATCTTTTTAATTTGGGCGCTTTTAGGACAACTAGAACGAAATTTCAAACAATTGGGCCTATATTACATGTGTCATGCATTTGCCTCTCCAGATCAAGATTTTTCAAAAATTTAAATCGATTCTCGCTCAAATCGAGCTTGAATTGAATTGAATTCGATAAATTGATTTGGAGTTTTGTTATGGCTTGAGGAAATGAGTGGACGTATAAAACATATAATTTGGTTCAGTTTCGAAAAATATCAAATTTTATGTGACCTTGAGGGTGGTCATTGTGATTTTGCGATTTATAAGGCCTGGAATTTTGGAATTTCGAGCTAATGATCTAAGATTATCCAAATTAAATAGATAGTGTCCTAATGTCGAGTTCCGAAAAGATAGTATACTTAATTGATGAATGCGAAAATATAATATTCTAAATTTGCAATTTTCCTAACTATTATATATATTTATGTCTCTCCTTAAAATTTGAATATATGTTAAAGAAAGAAGAGCGAAGGTATGGCAGTAGCAATTTTGGGCTTAGTGGGAAGTTTTCAAGTTGGACAATGCATTATTCATCCAATCAAGCGTCAGTTTAATTATCTTTATTGCTTCACAGCAATGTCCAAAACCTCAGGGATGAAGAAAAAAATTGGAGAATGTCAAAGTTACTAGAGCCGACAATAATGCCCATGAGATTGTTCCTCAAGTTAAGGATTGGTTATGGTGAAGCAATGAATCAATCTTATAAACCATATAAATGATCAATGATATGATGAGTTGCAATCTTTTTTCAAGAATTTCCACCATATCCATATATTAGAGGATAATATTTATTACTTAAATTTTCTTGTTTTCATTGAAGTATCAAATTTCTCAATTGGTGTAGATATATAAAAAGGACTTCCAACTTAGGTGATCATTAATAACTTCTGATTATTCAACCTCGCGAGTTCTAAAATGTAGGAACTCATTTAATAGCAATTTGTACATTTCTTGATTGAAAACTATTCGACAGAAGACGGGAAAGGTTCAAAATGGCATACAATAATTATATATATATATATATATATTAAAATGTAACGAAATGTAAGTGTAATGTACTACTATTTGGGGGTAATAATATAGAACTCAATTTAATCTTATTCTTTAGTAAGATCCTTTTGAAGGCTTTTTAAATATATTAAAATGATTTTATAAATGCTAGGCACACTTACCTGGTAATGCTTATAATGATGTCACGTACGAATAACTTTTGAAAATATCATATCATGTCTATTTATTTATTTTCTATAAGAATGGTACTTCTTTTAGAATTTTAAACATATTAATTATGTTATATTTAGAAAGATAAAATCTTCATTAACAACTATTCTAGTGGACCTGTTACAAATATAATTAAAATGGAAACATAAGTGAAAATGGATTACTATGTCCGATTATTGGAATTATATAATATATTTAATGTTATTTTTATTTTGTAATTAGTCAAAAGTTTGATTAAAATTACACAATAAATGTCCTGATTTTACCGACAATTAACCTATATTACAAAGTTTGAAATATATAATAACTTTCTATGTTATTCGGTGAATTACGTACATTGTTTTTAGACTAGAAACCATGTACATTTTAATTTCTTAATTTATATCTTATGTATCACTTATTCTTTGTTGAAGTGTTTAGTTTATTTTCCTTGAAAATATTATGTTATTGAGAAATTTTACATTAAATGCATATATATTAATAATACATGTGCATCGTACGAGACTATATTAATTGGTGTAAAATTCTAATTCCCCCAATGAATTAGTTTCAATATAAAGTTAGGTTTGGGTTATGGCCTTTAAATTTGGTTAATAATTTGTTCAATGTCTCGGTCATAATCTCGGATGTTCCACGAGCTGGACGATGATTTGAAAGAAATAATTAATAATTAATATTTAATGTGTTGTGTATTTCTATTATTTATTTATTTTTGTGATAATGAAATTCATGAATACTGACAATAATAGTATACAAATAAAATATGTGTTAAAGCATTTTCACATAATCCTAAACAATCCGTATTGGACTGTAAGAAATCTTCAACATGACAGAATTCTGAAGAAATCCTCAATATTGAGGTCGTGGCTCCATGGGGAAAGCCACTGGTTCGATTAATACTTGCTTAAGGAAGAAGAGGGCAGTACGACACAACTCAATCTATTAATTATCAATGAAGAGAATGCCTCTCATGCATTAGATTATCTCGTTACAAATATGTCCATAAATTATTTCTGGAGGATGCTTCAAAGTTTAATATGATTCTAGAGAACAAATAAATCTCAATAGGTTAAGAGTGTATATGAGTTGATGGAAAGACTTTCTGTATACATTGATGATATATTCGCATATACTGTTACTCAAGAAATAGCATGATGATGAGACATAATCTCCTGTAATGAACGTTATAATGTTCCACTATTTAGTCAGCTTAGCTGTTTTCGAATGATTGGAAATGCAACTTATGAATGTGGTTACAACATATCTCTATGGGATCTTAATTCAAAGATATATATATATATACACACACATATGGAAACGTCTGATGGCCTTTAATTGCCCAAGTCAAGTGACTCTAAACCATGGAGTGCATTTGTAATTAAATTCAATCACACACTTTACAAATTAAAATAATGTGGACGGATGTGGTATACCCGTCTAAGTGATACTTGATTGGGAAATAATATAAGAGAGATGAACTTTGCCAATGTCTATTTATAAAGAAAACAAGTTCCCGGATTTACAAATATAGCGATATATGTTGATGATATAAACATAATGGTTACTCTTAATGAAATAAGTGAAATCGAAAGCTACTTGAAATCTGAATTGGAGATGAATGTTCTTGAGAAACTCGATTGTGTCTATAACATCGAGTTGGTGGAATATTTATTCACTAGGTTGAATATGTCCAAAAGATACTCAGGTGATTTAACATGGATAAAGTACATCCTATTAGCACTCCCTTGATCAATCGAAGATTAGATTTAGAGAAAGATTCATTTCATCCATAGGAAGAAGACAAAAACTTGTTGGGTGGTGAAATTCCCTATCTAAGTGCAATATGCACATTATTGTACTCAACTCGATGCACTCGACTGGATATTGAAGTGGACTTGTTAACTAGATTTAGTTCATAACCAACACAACATCATTGGAATGATATCTAGAATATATTTTAATACCTAAAAATGAACAATTGATGTAGGTTGTGTTCTTCCCTTATAAAGAAAAGAAAGGGACAATTAATGGTACTATAACCCCAAAGGAAATGATGAAGGTACCTCTCTGACCAACATAAAGAATGCACCCAAATTGATTATGTATTTTCCATAGGGAACACAATGATATCCTGAAGATCAACACAGATTTTTTTTGAATCTATCTCCTTAAATCATTCAAAGATTATCGTCTTACTCAAAGAAGTTAAGGAGTTTAATGGTTTGAGTTCTACTAAAGAGTCTGCTTGTATTTATGAAGATTATGCAATAAGTATTTAGCAACAACTGACTTCCCTCGAGATTCAAGTTACTCAAGTGAGCACTGAAGAAAATTTAGAAGATTTGTTTACTTAGATATTGCCGAAGACAATTTTCAAGAAGCATGTGAAAAGTATGAGATGTGATGATCAAGGGAAGTCCTTTGATAGATGTACGTACATTAGAAACTCTATAAATTAATACTCATGGAACCACCAAAATTTATTAATTAAAAGAGTTATTAATTAATCGATAAATTAATAACTATTAATTTATATATTAATTAATATTTTATTAATTTATAATGAAATACTCAATTTACAAACACTTTTCAAACTTCCACTTAATTATTGTACAATGCATGTACGTACATATATCAAATGAAGGGCACAATTTGAAAGAACCCTTCTTCATGGACTATGGATGTTCGTGCAAATACAATTGCGAACTATTTTCGTCATTGTAAACTTCGATCAACAAATAACATGGCTTTTGAGAACTCCGATGAACAGGTAGGTGGTGAAAGCACTCAAGAACTCCGAAATTTGATCAAAGAGTTGGGTTATCGCAATGCAATGGCTGTCGAAGATGTCCTGAACCACCCAAAAGAAAATGTAGTTGCACAGTTGTTGACCGATGAAGAAATTATTGAGAGCGTTATTGGAACTGATAAAGATGATGAAGATGATGATGAAAGTTCTACCATGGAGCCCCCTTTGGGAAACGAGGCTATTAAAGCGGCAATCACATTGAATAATTTCTTGTTGAGCTATGAGAAAATAACACCAGAAGTTCTTACAATGAGAGACGAGATTCAAGGTGAAATTGATTTCAATAAAAAACAAAAGACAATTGAGTCATTTTTCAAGAAACCTTCATAAATCATTCATGTAACATATAGTATATAAGGAATTATTCATTTATATTTTATATGGGGTCTATAGAAATTATCAAAAATGTATTATATTATAAGTTTAGCGAATTATTAATTTAGCACCTTATCCCCGAGTCGGGACTGGCCAAAAATATTATCTTAGAGAGTTTATTAAATAATCGAGTATTAATTTATCGAGTTTCTATTGTATCAAGGAAAATGTGTTGACTTCAGGGGGAGTATTATTAGGTGTGTTGTGCTCTTTTTCACTTCGACCAAATTTTATTTTTCTCATTGGGTTTTGTTACTTGGCAAGGTTTTTAATGAGATAACAAAACATGCACCATTTTATTTTTAATTTGGTACAAAGGGGAGTGTTAAAAAAAAAACACATTTAGTGTGCTTTCGTAAAAAAACAACTTCCAAAGGATATTTTAGGTATTCATTATATTTGTATATCTATATAAATCCTAGATGTAATACCCTATATAAAGGGGGTTTATGATGAAATAAAGCAGTCGCTTCTTCTTATTCTCATTATTCTACAACATTTATGAATTCTTTTTTCTTTTATCTGTTGTTTATTTATTCGTATCCTATTTTCAAAATCATGAACCCACCACTTACATTACCAGGTAAGTGTGCTCAACAATTTAACATTTATAGAATCATTTTTTAATATTTGAAAAGCCGTTAAAGGGATTAAATTGAGTTATATATTATTGAGTTACAAAAGAATAAGATAAAATTGAGTTATATATATTATTGCCCCTAAATAGTACATTACCTTATACCACTTACATTTTGTTAGATGTTGTGACTTACGAAATGCACATATATATCTATTAAACAATACTGTTATCCTACCCTTGTAGAACACAACTAATATATATCCATTATTGATGTGTAAATTATTCAGTATATCTATTAATTTCACTTTTTATATAACAGGGGGATAAGATCATTACACGTCATCGTTGAGCATATTAAAAATTGCTTACAATGGATATTTTATCATTTTCAATCTATTAAATATTATTGTGGGCCATTTCAACCTTTCCCCTCTTGTACCGAATAGTTTTATTTACTAACATTTTCCAATTGTTGTCCAAAATTTTCGATCAAGAAATGTATAAATTTCTATTAACTGAGTTCCTACATTTTAGAAATCACAAGGTTGAATAATTAGAAGTTATTCAATGATCACTTAAGTTGGAATTCACTTTTATACATCTACACCAATTCATGAGGAATTTGATACTTCAATGAAAACAAGAAAGTTTAACTAATAATATACTGACCTGTAATATATGGATATGGTGGAGACACTAAAAGAAGAAAGAGCATTTGCGACAACAAAATGTTTGTCGTAAAAGTATTGATAATTGTCGCAAAAATATTTTACGACAATATTTTGTCGCTAAGTTATTATCGGAAATGCCTTCTCGTAAATAGTTATTTTGTGACTACATTGTTGTCGCAAATAAGTATTTTTTTCATTACTTTTTGTGATAACGTATTGTCAATTTATATTAACATTTTTTGTGATAATTTATTGTCGCAATAAATAGATTTTTCACGACAACTTTTATTATCACAAAAAACTTATCACAAATACCTATTTTTCTTGCAGCCAGATTCTTGAAAATTAATCATTTTGTTGAGGGCTCACTAAAGGACCTGGTGAGGCCTATATAGTTTACAGGATTGATTCATTGCTTGACCATAGATATATTCTGGCTTGACTTCTTACAAAAGTTTTATAGTACAATTAATTGAAAAGAAAAAAAAAAAAAAAAAGACACTCTATAATACACCAATATCCAACAAATATAGTCCCATTTATTTCTCACAGAAATTGAGAATTTCAATTAGTGAAATAAAAAATAAAATTAACACATAATCTTGCACAATATCTCTAATTTACTATACTGTTAATTGAAATTATAAATAAAATGGTTAATCCCAAAAAAAAAAAAAAAAAGTCAAGCAGGATTACATTGAAAAAAATAAACCTTTAACTAAAAAAGTGGACTATAATTTTAGATGGACAAAAAATAAAAAATAATAAAAAGAAGAAAAATATGGCTATCTTCTCGAAGCAAAAAGAGTAATTCATTTGAGCAATATTCCTAACCCCTAAGTTTGTCATCTTCACCTCGTTAAAGAGACTTTATGAAAAACATGTGCATGTTCTTTTACTATATCAACTATAGTCTACAAACCTTTACAAATTTATAAAAATATTAACACTATTATAATATATGTTTCAAAATATACTAAAAATAAATTGATCGAGTATATGTGGATAAGAAAAATTTGTACTCCTGGTGCACGAACCCAGAATTCATGTATTCGGATCGATCCGACCACAACACGCAGCCACGCGCCTGCACGCACAAATTCGTCAAAATTCACTCTCAGATGTTATACATTTATGTTGTGTTAAACATAAAGGTATGCTTAACATAACATAAAAGTCAATGGTTTTTTTTTTTTTAATTCATTAAGGGTATGAAATTTGGATATAAAGATATGACTATCTGTATATAAAGGTATGCTTAACATAACATAAATGTCAGTGATTTTTTTTTTAATTTAAAGTATTGCACTAAAGATATGAAATTTAGACATAAAGGTATGTTTATCTGTACATAAATGTATATCTAACATAATATAAATGTATGTTTAACATAATATAAATGTATGTCTAACATAACATAAATGATAGAACAAAAAAAAAAAACAAAAATCGTGGATCCGGGTTGACCCAAACCCGGACCCGATCCACGAGTTGCATGTGCAACAAGTGTACAGAACACTTACTCATATATATAATATTATATGTATGATATAAAAACTCAATATCTCATCCATAATCATTTATAGAGCAGTGAATTTGGACGCAAAAATCATTAGTAGAAAACAAGTACATATAATATTCATTTCTTCTACTTTAGGTAATTGATTCCCTATTGTTTCTTTTAATCATTGATTGATATACTATATTCCAAAATACCTAACGTTACTCATAATAAAAGAACATCAGAAAACCCTATAAATATCTTCTATCATTTGAAAGTTCCACCCCCTTCCTCTTCTCTCTAAATACATATTGAAGTATCAGCACAAGTTTTAATTTTGCATCCGAGCATTTGAGAAGTGGTAAGTTTGCATATATATTATTTCTATTCGCCATTGCAATTTTTTCTTTTGTTACTACTAAATTGCCAACGTAATTATATTCGTATATTTCACACTATATATGTCATATGATTCTCATTTGCATACAGGGTGTGGTTAATTTTCTCTCTAGTTCATTACGTAGGTAATCCTTGTAATTAGCTATTATTTGGTCAAATTGATGTTACTTATGTTATTTTACAAATTTATCAAACCATTCTTGACTCGACCTATAACATCACAAATTAATACCCGGCATGTATAAAATACTATGTAATAGAAGATTTAGACTCCCCTAACTCACCCACAATGGAACATGATGGGTTTGAACCAAGAAGCCCTCATGAGTCATGACGTATATAATTTTATATGTTAACAAACTTTATTTAAACATTTAATACAAAGCTTGAGAAAAATATTTTTTTTACTCTTGTAAATTTCATTATTTTTATTTTTCATCTAATAAATTTACCTATTTTTGATTTAGACCTATGCCTTGTAATTCTATTTTCTTAAAGTATTCTTATGATCGATTGTTTAGACTCATTCCAACCCATATATTTTCTCCATTCCTATTTCTTTCATCTCCAAACCCATAAACCAACCAACCAAGCACCCCATGACCCCTAAGTTGGCATTTAAATCAAATGATAAATAAATTATAGACTTTACAATTTAACAATAAGCCAATTTGTAACATTATCCTAACAAACGAAATTTATTTAAAAAACACATATCAACAGAAATAAATTTATTTTCTTGTCTTGTTCATTTTAAAGTACTTTTTGAGAAAGACCTTTAAGTGAATTTTCAAAATAATAAACTAATTAGATTATCTTGATTTTTAGCACAATCAAATAAACAAATCTAATTTATTATATTATAGTTAAGAGTAATATTTAAATTACTTAACTAATTAATAATTTGTTTTTTAAACTAATTAACAATATGTTTATATTTTGAGACACTCTTGTATTAGTTTTTTCACGAATCCACATACATTCATAACATATATAAAAGTCCACCATTAATAAAAGATAAATATAACTTAGTTCAAAGAGATTCTACTTCTTCATTTTCTTCTGCTCTTCTCTCTCCCCGTGAGGCAACGTTCCCTTTCATTTTTCTATGTTGTCTCAATTAATTCTCTTCATCCTGGTGGTAATAGTATCAAAATTATATTATCTAAAATATATGGATGATTTTGAGATGAAATTGATCGAAATCATAGTTGTCTTTTAGATTTCAAATCACACATTTAACCACCAAAGACAGTACGTTGCGATATTGATGTTTGTTGATAAAATATAGGTATATACAAATGCAAATAGGGAAAATAGAATTACACTACATGAGTCATATACGGTTAGACGATATGATCTGATTCATATAGATTTACACGATATGATTCATATAGGATAACACAACATAATTCATAGACGTTACATGATATGATTGAGTTACACAATATGATTCATATAGGGTTACACAAAAAGTAATATTTTTACTTTAAATTTTGTTTTAATTTATGGTGGAAAAATAAATTTTTATATGTCAAGTGCTAGAAAATCCACTAGACCCAATGCAAATATCACATAGTCGTGTGTTTTGCTAACTTTCTTCTCACAAGAGATTTAATAGACTTACACAAAATTTAAAGAAAAAATATTACATTTTCAAGTAAAAGTAAATAATATTTCATTTAATTTTAATTAAAGGACTTTTTGGAAACTTTGTCATAATTTAAAAATCATTAAAATTAGACAAATTTTAACATCTAAAAAGTATTTAAATAGGATTGAATGGAGTAATTTTATAAGTAAAAAAAGAATACTTTGAATAAAATTTAACTCTTTAAATAAAAAAAATCAAAATAAAAAGTAACACTTTACATTAGTACTTTCAAAAGAAATACTAAGTAATAATATAAAAAAGATACTTTTCAAGTTAAAATAATATAATGTACACAAACTATATTTTTCAAGCGAACATTCATACAATTATAGTAGAGAATAGACTTTGAGTTTGAGTTGACACATAATTGATTTGATCAATGAAAACATTGAGTGACTCATGTAAAAAAAAATGAGGCTACATCTCGAAAATTAATATTTTTGAGGACTCGTATGGGTTTTTGTTTTCTATTTTAGTTAATTGTTTTTTATTATATTTTAATTAATTGTATTTAAAATATCATTAATTATAAAATAGGTATCTAGAATATAATTAATTTTTTAAGGAAGAAAATATAATTAAAAAAAATTGTACATAATAGAAATTCTTCTAATCCCTCGCTGGGTCAGCACCACCAATTTACCCTAAATTAAAGATCAATTCCACATAAACAACTTGACGCAATCCCTTGGGCTATGTTTGTGCTGGATTTAAGGTGGTTTTTGCAAATTTGGATTTGAACTTGAGAAGGATTTTGTGAATGAATTTTGAAAATTTTGTGTTTGTTTTGGGATTTTGTAGAGTATGATTATAGTTAAAATGTCATTTTCATATTGAGAGTTGTAGAAAAAGTAGATGTTGTTTGTTAGGATTTGTAGAAAAAAATGAATAAATCAGATGCTTTTTATTGGAAATTGTAGAAAAAGTAAGAAAAATATGGTATGACAGTAGGATTTTGCAAATTCTTGTCCAAACATGGACTGAGCTCACCCATCCAAAATCCGGATTGGTCAAGTCTAGTCCAAACATAGCCTTAGGTCTTTGAATTTGGAGTTTTCCTCTAGTTGAATTTCTCAAATCCAGTAAGAGATTTGAAACAATCGCATTTCACTTTCATGTCAATTTTAAATTGGTCTTGTAATTACTTTGTTGTTAGCTAGCAATGTCATCTGACTATTATGGGGAAATTGCAAATTTAGAGCACTATCTTTTAACTATTAGTCATATAAAAATACTATCTTTTTGAGTCATGATATGAGATACTATCTTTTTAATTTGGACGATTTTAAGAGAATTAGTCCGAAATTTCAATAAATTGGGTCTAAATAGTCGCATGTGTCTCTCCAGATCAAGGCTTTTTGAAAATTTAAATCGATTATGCTCAAATCGAGCTTGAATCGAATTGAATTCGATAAATTGATTTTGAGCTTTGTTATGGCTTGAAGAGATGAGTTCTTTGACGTATAAAACATATATTTTGATTCAGTTTTGAGAAATATCAAATTCTTGGTGAGCTTGAGGGTGGTCATGACAGATTTTGGCCATAGAAACAGCAGTGGGACGGTGGTTATGACATGGTTTTTTCAAAACTTAACTAAAATTTATATTTTCTATGCCTAAACACTTCTTTCTTCAAGCCCTAGCCAGACCCCAAATAAATTTATCAAAATCCATTCGATTCAAGTTTGATTTGATTGAGAATCAACTCAAATTTTCAAAAAAAAAAAAGAAAAAAAAACCCGAATATGTACCTACATGTAGTGCATATGTAATTTAGGCCAGAAATTTTGGAATTTCAAGCTAATTGTTTTAAAATTACTCAAATTAAAAAGATAGGGTCTCAATATCGAGACTCAAATAGATAGTGTACTTAATTGGTGAATGCTAGAAGATAATATCCTAAATTTGCAATTTTCCCGACTATTACATATATTTATGTCTCTCTTTAAAATTCTAATTTATGTTAAAGAAAGAAGCACAAAGGCATGGCGGTAGCAATTTTGGGCTTAGTGGGAAGTTTTCTTGGACCGGCTATTCAAGTTGGACAATGCATTGTTGAACCGATCAAGCGTCAGTTTAGTTATCTTTGTTGCTTCAACAGCAATGTCCAAAACCTAAGGAATGAAGGAAAAAAACTAGAGAATGTCAAAGTTGAGCTGCAAATGCAAGTTACTACAGCCGAGAATAATGCCCACGAGATTGTTCCTCAAGTTAAGGATTGGTTAAAAGATGTGGGTGAGATCCAAGAGAAGATGAGTGAAATTGAGATGAAAATTGGCAACATACAAAGTGGTGGTTGTTTGACTGTCAAATCTCGTTTCTCACTTAGCAAAATAGCTAGAAAGACAACTGAAGCTATGAAGCAGCTTCAACTGGATCGCCATAATCTTAATGACATATCCCAACCCCCACCACCTGCATCAATGGCCTCAATTCCATTAGGAACCACATATGAGTTTCAATCCAGGAAACGTATTGTAGATGATATCATGATAAGCTTGAGAGATGAGAATGTTAACATGTTGGGGATATGTGGGATGGGTGGTGTTGGGAAGACGACGATGGCTAAACAAATTATGGAAAGAGGGAAGAAGGAACATCTGTTTGATGACATTGGCATGGTAGTTGTTGGCCAAAAAATAGACAAGTTAAGAATTCAAGGTGAAGTGGCTGGGTTATTGGGTTTGGAATTAACAGAGCAAACTCTATCATCTAGAGCAACAAAACTACAGGCTAGAATAATGAAAAGAAGAACACTTTTAGTTGTAGATGATGTTTGGGAATATCTCGACTTAGAGGAACTAATAGGAATTCCGCCTCAAAGTGGCTTGAAAGGATGCACAGTTCTTTTAACATCTCGAGACAGGGATGTTCTCGATGAAATGGGTGCTCATAAGGTTTGTGAAATAGAAACCTTAAATGAAGTAGAAGCATGGTCTCTTTTCAAAGAAAAAGTTGGTGATCGTGTTGATGATCAAAATTTGCTTCCTATAGCACGAATGATCGTTGAAGAGTGCAAAGGTTTGCCAATTGCCCTTGTAAATGTTGCTATGGCGCTCAGAGTTAAGAAAAATAAGTCGAGTTGGGAAGATGCACTAAAACAGTTAAAAAGCTCCAACCCAATAGACATGCCTAAGATCCTTGAACATGTTTATAATCCCATCAAGCTAAGTTATAATTTTTTGGAAAGTCAGCACCCCAAATCCATATTCTTACTTTGCTGTCTATTTCCTGAAGATTATAACATTTCTCTTGATTATTTGACTTCTTTTGCTATGGGGTTGCGAATGTTTGAAGATATAAGGAATTTAGGAGAAGCAAGAAATAGAATATGCTCATTGGTTGAAATGCTTAGAAGTCGTTTCTTGCTTTTGGAGGGTGAGGATAAATGTCATGTCAGAATGCATGACGTCGTGCGAGATGTAGCCATTTTCATTGCTACTGAGGAAAGGCGTATAAAGAGCAGCGATTGCACTTGGATTTCTCCGTATGTTGTAGACAATATTTTTGAGCTTCTTGTTGGATCGAGCTTTCCAAAGCTTCATCTTTTATTGGTTAATGCTGACTATGAAGATGAAAAATGTGGAATCATTGACAGTTTTTTGGAAGGAAAGATGGAGATCAATGTGTTGTCTATGAAAGCTTATTCATTGCGATCATTACCACATACTACCCAATTCCTAAAAAATCTCAAGACATTGATTCTAGAGTCATGCCCATACTTGAAGAGCGTGAGTTGTTTTGGCGAGTTGGTAAATCTTGAAATTCTCACCATTCGTCATTGTTATTGCATTGAAGAATTACCATCAGAGATAATGAGATTAAAATGCCTAAGGTTGTTAGAAATTTTAGGATGTGGAGATCTTCGTGAAATAGCAGCAGGAGTGATATCAAGCCTGGATAAATTGGAGGAGCTGAAGATAGTTGAGAGCTTTAAGAAATGGGAAGCAGAGGATGAAGAAAAAAAGATTAATGCGAGGCTGAGTGAGCTCGAGTTGTTGTCCAATCTCACCTGCTTGGAGATTGAAGTGGAAGATTATACTTCAGCTGCGCAACATATAAGGCTTCCGCCAAATATAGTGAAATATGATATTACAATTGGTAATGTTGATTCGACAGAGATTTATGACCAATGCCAGGGCTATGATAAAAAGTTGAAGCTCAGCTTGCCAAGAGAAATGACATTGGGAAACTGGATTCATGAATGTGCAAAAAATGTTGAGTTTCTATATTTGGATGGAGATGGTACAAATAGTTTGGAATTGAGACAAGCTCATCAAAACATAAGATGGTTGTGTTTGGAAAATTGTTCGAAAACAACATCAATTGTTGGTTCCACTTCTCACTTGGAGGTTATGGTGCTTCAGAACCTCGAGAAGTTAGAAGAGATATTTGATGGCCAGATTTCAGAGAATCTCAAAGAATTACAACTTCACAACTTACCGGCACTTAAGCATTTGTGGAAGAGAGATCCGTATCAAGATACAAGGGATTTTTGTCTACAGCTGAAAAGTCTTGATATCAGGAAATGTAGAATGATGGAGGAAGTGTTCTTGTGGAATGGAGAAGAAAATGAACGTCGTCACATCAAAATAACGTTCCCAAAGTTGAAGGGCATAGTGCTATATAAACTGCTAAATCTCACAAATTTCTGCAAAGGAATAGAAGGCATTGAATTTTCTTCGTTAACTGGTATGTGCATCTGGAAATGCCCAAACCTTGTTGTTTTAACCTCTCCAGGCATCCACAATCATCATCATTCTCTACCTTTGTTTTCTAATCCTAAGGTACTACCTCTTTATCTTTTTTACCTATCTTATAAAGATTGGTGCATGCTTAGGTTTTTTATATTATTTTTATCGTTTCTAAATGCATACTCTTTTATCAAAAAATTCATATTAAAATAATATAGATGATTTTAAAAAAAGATCCATAAGCGGGTCAATATGAAAAGGTAAATTTTGATTGTAAGAAGATAAATAAATATAAAGGCAAGCAGAGAATATGGTGTATTGATACTTTGCTTCTTTTTTTTAACTTTGATATGTTTAGGATTTACGGTGTTCATGGGATTCATCAAAATTATTTTTAAAAAATATGTTGCGTTAGTACGATCACAAGGGGTGTGTGTCTATAATGGTTGTTGAATTATAAAAACATAAAATTTGTTTTTGGGTTTGATAGAATTTATGTTAAGCTAATGTTTTAAGTAATATAAAGTCCCAAGTAATGTGTAAAACATATAGTGATGGAGTAGATGATTTTTTTCATTTTCAGGTTGTGTTTGGTAAGTTGAAGATACTGCGTGTAGGGAGTTGTAACAAGATTAAGAGCATATTTTCATCTTCAATAGCTCGTGATCTCGTCTGTCTCAAAGAACTAACCATTGGAGAGTGCAACGAGATGGTAAAAATCATTGAAGGGGAGGAGGAATGTTCAACTCGTCTATTTCCTCATCTAGAAATGCTAATTTTGTGTAACGTACCCAAGTTGAAGATTTTTTGTGAATGGAGATGTGCTCTTGAGTTGCCATCATTGGAAATGATCTCCATTGATGGTTGTTTTGAAATGGAAAGATTTAGTTTGGGATCTCTTACCATACCCAATCTCATCGCCTTGGATATAGATAATGAAAGTATTGACATCATCGAAGATATAGACATGAATCATGTGTTACACCAATGCTTTCTGCGAATCAAAGTAAGGGCAATTGTTAATTTCCATCAAAAAATAAGACTTTGAAATCACTCTTTAGATTGATGCTTATTAATTTTAATACTATTTTGTGATTAGGAACAATCCACTTCAAGTGCAGGTCAAGAGGATCAAAAGGAGAGAGGCAAAACAGATGACCGGGAGGTACACACATATATAATTGATGCAAATCTTTTAGTATGTTGATTTGAAATCCAAACCTTAATCCACTCAACCTGTTTAATTTAAACTAAAATCAATATCTATTTATGATAGATTTGAAATCTATCTTTATAGTAATAATATGAGATCAATTGATTTTAGAAATAACATGATCATCAGGAGGAGGAATTAACCTCAAGGGGAGAAAAAGATGGGCAGGATGAGGAATTGATTTCAAGTGATACTTCAAGTGATGATGAATTTACTTCAAGTTTTGAGGATCACGAGGAGAGAGGCAGAACAGATGGGGAGGTACACATATATAATTGATGCAAATTTTTTAGTATGATGATTTGAAATCCAAACCTAAATCCACTAAATCAATACATTTAAAATATATTCGTGTTTTTATCTATTTATGATAGATTTGAAATCCATCTTTATAGTAATAATATGAGATCAATTGATTTTAGTAATAATATATGATCGATCAGGAGGAGGAATCAACTTCAAGTGGAGAAAAAGATGGGCAGGATGAGGAATTTAGTTCAAGTGATTCTTCAAGTGATGATGAATTATTTACAGTTTTGGAGGAACTTACTTCAAGTGAAGAAGAAGATGAATGAGAGTACCGAAAGAAGGACTTTCTTGTAAGACAACTAGAATTTTAAGGGAAATGATAAAGTAATCTTAAAAATATGTATAGATTAATATTTGCGAATAAGTATGAACTAAGAGTTGTGAATGTTTTTAAATAATCTCAAAAGAGCTATTAAATTATACATTTTTTTATGAAAAAACACGATCGAAGGAACCCAAAGTAGTCAAAAAAATAGTTATTAGGTCTTAATTGATTTAACTTAAAAGAGTTCACTTTTTTAAACAAATGAACACCTAAAAATCTAAAAAAAAACTCATGTGAGACGGTCTTATGGATAGTTACCATGAGACGGAGCCCCAACACTCATAAACAACATGTGTGGGTTGCTCTATCTCACACAATGTAATAAAAATATGTGAGACGATCTCATAAGAGACTAAATAAAAAATCTATAAATAAACTAGAGTAAATACCCCCAAATACCCAATTTCATATAACATGTATACAATTCTACCAACTAAATTTTAATATTGTCCCCAAATACCCAAAAACACATTTGTTCAGAAATGGTGCAGAGAACCTGTTAGTTGTCGGTACGGTTTGGCAGGAAATGATATAAAAACAATAATATGATTCTTTCGTTAAACCCTAAAAATGAAGGGTTTAACAAAAATAAACCATAATTTTCGTTAAACCCTTCATTTTTAGGGTTTAACGAAAATTATGGTTTATTTTCGTTAAACCCTTAATTTTTATGGATTTAACGATAATTAATTAATTTTATTTATATTATTAAATAATTTTCATTAAATTGTCAAATAATTTTGTGTTTAACTAAAGGATAAACAATTGTGGAATTGTTAACGAAAATTATAGGATAAACACTATAGTATTATTAGTGAACAATTCGTGAACAATATAAAATTAGTGTTCAATTTTCGTGAAATTAGTGTTCAATTTAATAACAAATTAAAGACATATTAACCCCATATTTGTGAAACCCTATAAAATTAGTGTTCAATTTTCGTGAAGACCCTAATTTTTTTTTTTACGAAAATTATTTGATAATTTAACGAAAATTATTTAGTAATATAACGAAAATTAATTAATTATTGTTAAACACATGAAAATTAAGGGTTAACGAAAATAAACCATAATTTTCGTTAAACCCTAAAAAAGAAGTGTTTAACGAAAATTATGGTTTATTTTCGTTAAACCCTTAATTTTTACGGTTTAACGAAAGGATCATATTATTGTATTTGATAATTTAACGAAACTTCATTAATAATTTAACGAAAATTATTTAATAATATAACGAAAATTATTGGATAATTACGAAAATTAGTTAATAATATAACGAAAATTATTTGACAATTTAACGAAAATTATTTAATAATATAACGATAATTAATTAATTTTCGTTAAACCCATAAATATTAAGGTTTAACAAAAATATACCATAATTTTCGTTAAACCCTAAAAATGAAGGGTTTAACGAAAATTAGGGTTTATTTTCGTTAAACCCTTAATTTTTAGGGTTTAACGAAAGAATCATATTATTGTTTATATATTATTCTGTCAACCGTACCGACAAGTAACAGATTATCTGCACCATTTCTGAACAAATGTGTTTTTGGGTATTTGGGGACAATATTAAAATTTAGTGGGTAAAATTGTATCACATTATATTGAATTGGGTAGATTGGGCTAGGAACTCAATAAACTATCCTTATTCCACCATATAAACACTGGATATACATTCAATATATATAAAAGGGAAAATTGTAAATTTAGGACACTATTTTTAGGTCATTCACCATTGAATGACACTAACTTTTCGAACACTGACATTGGGACATTAATTTTTTAATTTGGGTAATTTTAGGATAAAAAACTCGAAACCATGAATTTTGGTCCAATCGCATGAGATTTGGGCTTTTCGCTTAAGTGATTCGGCTTATTTCAGATTTTTTGTTCTAAAATCACCAAAATTGAAAAGTTTGTGTTCTATATCGGCCCCAAAAAGTTAGTGTCTTTCATTGATGAATGACCTAAATATAGTGTTCTCAATTTACAATTTTCCCTACATAGAAAATGTATGGAATTTCAAATGAAATCATTATGTTCTTCTTTCTTTTCTTTGCCTAAAGAGGCTTCGAATTACCTTTTGGTTTGTCGTTCTAGTTTTTTGGAGTCCTGAAGTCATGAGATGAGAGTCGTTGTATCTTGAAACGATTACCGAAAAATCCTAAGCACTAGAGCGGGACAATTTCATCTTACAATAAAAGCATCTTACTTGTCTTGATTCAAATTTACACCCCTATTTTCTAAATATATTATTTTGTGTCATTATATTACACACATAGAACTATTTTTTCCAACAAACGTAAGATAAAAATCTATGTAATATTAATGACTATCCGTCCTATACTGTGTATGAAGAGGAAGTAGAAGAAATTTATATTATATATATGTACTTGTTTTCTACTTATGGTTTTGCCAAAATTCCTACACAAAGATGGGTTTGCTCTGAATGAGCTCGATAGAGTTTTTATATTATACATATAATATCACATATATATATATATGGTCAATTTATTTTTAATATATTTTGTAATATAAATTACAATAGTGTTGATATTTTTTTAAGGGGATAATTGCATGAAACCCCCTTGGATTTTGGAAAATTTGCGTCGCTCCTCCCTTTGTTATCAAAATGACAAGGATTACACGTCTGATATAAAAAAATACGACATACGTTCCATTTTTTCGAATTGGATTTAACGCCGTTATATTTTGTCTTGAATTTCCTGTTATACTCTTAAAATAGAATTAAAGTTTAATTAAAAAAAAATTCTTATAAAAAGAATTAAAATGAAAGAGCGGCGCTGTTTTCGAAAGAAGAAGAAGATGGCACTGTCTGCAATCACCGAAGGTAATGGCCAGAAGGGGTCCGTCGGAACTGGGGGTTCGATTTTAGAGAGAGAGATGGAGGTAGATGGTGGTGGTGGAGAAGTTGAGTTGGCGGAAGCTTTTGTTTAGAATCACTGTGATTTTACCAATTCTATAGGTTTATGAGGACTGATTTGGTGTTGCTCAATCTTAATTGATTATGTCCTTTCTGAGAACTGAGATTGAGTGCGTTTGTTAGTTTGTGCAGTCAAAAATTTGAATTATTATTTCTCAGTTATGATTTAATGGGTATTTTGTAGTCATATAAGACTTCTGTTTCTGTACTAGTTTGATTTTCTGTTTGCAGAGGAAAAATTGCAGCAGTCCGCCGGAGATGGTGGGAAGAGCTAGTCAGTTCGCCGGCGCAGATGGTGGTGGAGCAAATCGGAACAGAGCAGCGGGGAAGGTGAAGAAGAAGATGGTGGTGGGCAGGAGAAGAAAAAAACAGCGGCGGCTGGTGAACAGCAGCGAGAGAGAGAGAGAGACCATGGGAATCGCGCCGTCTGTTTGGGATGGAGAAGAATGGATGGCGGCACCGCCGCTCGCCTTGAGGACGATGAATAGTGAACAGAGACGATGAACAATTAATTGAGTTAGGGCTCCAATTTTCTGAAATGTTTTGAAGATTTGCATTTTTTTCATTTTTTTGTTTTATTTTTATTTCTATTTATTTTTAATTTTCAGATTTTTTGTTTTTATGTTTCTTTTTTAATCTTATATTGGGATAAATTTATGATTTTTATTATTTGATAATTCCCACAAATGTTAGATTTTCGAAAATTTGATCAATCTTAGAATTTTAATTTTTTAAATAATTTAAATTCTAATTTTTTATATTATTTTTTCAAAGATTAATTTTATTGGTTTTCAAATTAATTAAAAAATAAATTATATGTATACAATGTTTAAAAGAAAAAATTAATCAAATGAAAATTAGTTTGAACATAAATTCAATTTAAAATTAAGGTTGTAAAATATTCAAAAAGTATATATAAATAGTAATAATAGAAGATATCTTAAATAATAATAATAATAAATAAAAATAACAAGTTATTAATCTTAAATATAAAATTTATTCAACTTTTGGCATGATTTCCTAAATGTAGAAGATATTTTTTTCTAAAAATAATTGTAATTAAATAAGCACAATATTTATATAAACAAAATTTTATTTGTAAAAATAAATATACAGAAATTTTACCATTTAAGCAATTAAAAACAAAATTACCAGTTGAAAATTAGAGTAAAAGAGGGGATTGTATGCTATAATTTAAAAGAGATCAATGCATATTCTTATACAATGGAAATGTATTATAGTCATTACACAACTCAAAAAGTAGGCAAAATCTACAACAATTCGCACATGAGGCAAGTGAAACACACTCTCGTTAAGTTAGACGGAATAGGGGATTTCGCGCAGACTTAATCATATCAGACGTATAATACTTGCCATTTTGATAACAGAGGGGGGAGCGACGCAAATTTTCCAAATCCTAAGGGGTTTTCATGCATTTAACCCTTTTTTTAAATAATACTTTTATAAATTTTAAAAGGTTATATAAAGGTTTGTAGACTATACATAGTAAAAGAACATGCACATGTTTTTCACAAAGTTTCTTTAATGAGGTGAAGATGACAAACTTAGGGGATAGGAAAAGAACTTCACTAGCATATTGCTCAAATGAATTACTCTTTTTGTCCATGAAGATAGCCATATTTTCCTGCTTTCTTTTCTTGTCCATCTAAAATTAGAGAAGGGCATGTATGCCCCTAAGTACAGTGTGCCCACGACCTCAATTCTAATACATTTAAATAATACGATTAATATTTTTCCATGTAAAAAGTAATACCTTAAATAATATAATTCAGTTTTACAAGTACATACCTTATGAATATATAACTAATATGTTTCACTAAAACATATATTTCAGTCATACAAGTAATACCTTAAGAGTAAACAACTCATACCTTATGAATATACAACTAATATATTTCACTAAAATATATATTTCAGTCATACAAGTAATACCTTAAGAGTAAACAGCTTATACCTTATGAATATACAACTAATATATTTCGCTACTATATTTCACTAAAACATATATTTCAGTTATACAAGTAATGTCTTATGAGTAAACAATTAATATCTTATGAATATACAACTAATATCTTTTATTGAACAAATAAAATGTAAACATATATATTTCAGTCATACAAGTAATATCTTATGAGTATGTAACTAATACCTTCAGGATATACCACTAAACCTTATGAGTATATAACAAATACCAAATTAATGTACCTTTTGGGGGTACATGCCCCAGAGTATATAAGTTTTTGCCCTAAACTTATAGTCCAAATTTGTTGTTGATGGTTTTTTTTTTCCAATGTACTTGAGTTTTTTTTATTTTAAATTAACCATTTTATTTATAATATCAATTAACAATATAGTAAATTAAAGATATTGTGCAAGATTATGTGTCTATTTTATTTTTCCTCTCACTAACTGAAATTCTCAATCTGTGGGAAATAAATGGAACTATATTTGTTGGACATTGGTGTATTATAGAGGTTTTTGTTTTTTTCTCAATTAATTGTACTAAAACTTTTGTAAGAAGCCAAACCAGAATATATTTATGGTCAGGCAATGAATCAATCTTATAAACTATATAGGCTCACTCAGGTCCATAAGTGAGCCCACAACATATAAATGATCAATGATCTGATGAGTTAACTACAAGAATTTCGCACGACAACAACGGTTAATAACGGTACATTACAAGTGTTGTTGTTGAGCGCATTTTTTCACACAATGATAACACTTTTCCATAAAAGTGTTGTAAATATGATAACAACAACAGAAAATGCTTAAAAGTGTTGTAATTCCTGTTGTTGTGCATATTTCTTGTAGTGATTGCAATCTTTTTTCAAGAATTTCCACCATATCCATATATTAGAGGATAATATATATTACCTAAAGTTTCTTGTTTTAATTGAAGTATCAAATTTCTCAATTGGTGTAGATATATAATAGTGACTTCCAACTTAGGTGATCATTGAATAACTTCTGATTATTCAACCTCGTGAGTTCTAAAATGTAGGAACTCATTTAATAGCAATTTGTACATTTCTTGATTGAAAACTATTCGACACAAGACGGGAAAGGTTCAAAAACTGGCCTACAATATATATATATATATATATATATATATATATATATATATATATACACATTAAAATGTAACAAAATTTAAGTGTAATGTACTACTATTTAGGGGTAATAATATATTACTCAATTTAATCTTATTCTTTAGTAAGATCCTTTTGCAGGCATTTCAAATATATTAAAATGATTTTTTAAATGCTAGGCACACTTACCTGGTAATGCTGATAATGATGTCACGTACGAATAATTTTTGAATTTATTTTATATAAGAATAATACTTCTCTTCAAATTTTAAACATATTAATTATGTTATATTTAGAAAGATAAAATCTTCATTAACAACTATTCTAGTGGACCTGTTACAAATGTAATTAAAATGGAAACATAAGTGAAAATGGATTACTCTGTCAGATTATTGGAATTATACAATATATTTAATGTTATTTTTATTTTGTAATTAGTCAAAAGTTTGATTAAAATTGCACAATAAATGTTCTGATTTTACATACAATTAACCTATATTACAAAGTTTGTAATATATAATAACTTTCTATGTTTACATACATTGTTTTTAGACTAGAAACCATGTACATTTTAATTTCTTTATATCTTATGTATCACTTATTCTTTGTTGAAGTGTTTAGTTTATTTTCCTTGAAAATATTATGTTATTGAGAAATTTTACATTAAATGCATGTATATTAATAATATATGTGCATCGCACGAGACTATATTAATTGGTGTAAAATTCTAATTGCCCCAATGAATTAGTTTCAATATAAAGTTAGGTTTGGGTTATGGCCTTTAAATTTGGTTAATAATTTAACACCATAAAGGAAAAATATTGTATCATTGTAATTATACTACTAATATGTAATTTTTGATATCATTTTTTATACTTCTTTTTTTTGGTGATATTTCATCATTCAAGTCAAGATTTTTGGGATGGATTGATTTGACAGGTGTAACCGAGAATCGATTCAGTTAGTATTGAAAATTGGATTTTTATTAATCCAATCAACATAGAAAAATCAGATATAGTTAATATTAATTTGTTTGATGACAATGTTCAATTGGGACATGTTATATAATGCTTCCCCCTCAAATTCTTTTAATTTCAAATTAATGTGGGAGAAAAGTAGCCTACTATTGAAGTCTTTTTTAGCATTTTGCTGCTTATAATATAGCAAATTTTCATTATCCTTTTCACATTCATTTTGTTGGAAGACAATTTCTTAAATATAAGATGTTTTATATTATTTTCCTCTCAATTTCTGATCGATGTGGTTGAAAATATGCAATCATCTAACATTTTCTTTAGCGTAATTACACATTAAGTAAATTTTATCAACAATTTTTTTTTTTTTAAATACTAGTTAATTAGTTATTCGAAATTTCTTGTATTGGGCTTCAACTGTATTAATTCTGGATTGGGCCAGCCTTGAATGGGCTAAGCCTTGAAGCCCATTTGTTTCTAAAAGAAATTAGAGGAAGAAAAGAAAAAAGATCATATGTCCATATAAAAACCCTGGAAGCAGAAAAGAGACCCCATTGGAGGGCTGAGAGGAGAGAGAATGAGGGTAGAGAGAGAAAGGGATTTCTTCAGGGTGGTTGCCCTTCTCTCCTACTCGATGATTCTCCCCATCCATTCACAATCAAAACCAACAACCCTTTCGTGTGTGTGTATGCGCTCTTGCATAAGCATATATATATATATATATATATATATATATATATATATATATAGAGAGAGAGAGAGAGAGAGACAAGATAATGGATCTGTTTGGAGATACCCCTTCTTCATCGTCATCTTCTTCTTCTTCTCCTTGTTATTATTATTATTATTTTCGCACGGAGGAAATGCTAGTATTACTGGGCTGTGATGATATTTCATTAGAATCCTCTGTAATGGGGCAATGAGATAACCCGACCCGTATCTTGGCGGGGCAAACCCGGATGGCATTTGATTCGAATGCAACCGGTGGTGTTTTTGCAGCCATGGCGTGGTCACTTTCTCTTGCCCCATTTTTACTCTGATCTGAGCCTCAATATGATCATATTTTCATCAAAAACAAAAAAATGCTTTTAATTAAAAAATTCAGAAGTTGGGAGTTTCTGTTGTCTATTATTTGTATTTTGAGTCTTTGACAGAGCACTCAGTATCTTGGACACTAGGAAATAGGTTTCATATTGAATTTTTGTGTCGTGTAATTTTTTTGTATATGGGTTTCCCCACAATCTTTAAATATTAATTAATAATAATAATAATGATCATAATGATAATATTGTTATTTTTTTATTTTTTTTAAAGAAGAATTGTTATTCATGATTTGATCAACATGAATTATTGTTATATGTGGCACTATCCAAAAGCACAACATGAGCTTGAGAGTAGTATTTGATAATATCTTTTTGGATCTATGCCAAATAGGACATGATATAAGTTGATACTCTTCAACACCTATTCCACAACAGATTATTTTGTACAAGATGTTGTCATGCAAAGAGAAAAGGGGCAATTCGAAATAAAGATTTTAGAGGTATTCCAAACATGTTTTCGATCAAGAAAATAGGTCCCTTTAACAACATTACCTTTGAGCTCCAAATTAGACTTTAATTTTGCCCAAAATTGGCATTTAGCTTTGATGATCTTTACAACAAGTGTGTTTGGATTAGAAACAAGTTTTCAACTAAGCTTACCTAGCATTGCAATATTAAGGATGTGCATCCTATCCCAACACATACAATGAATACAATTGAACGTTCCAATTCCTCTGCTAATGTGATAGGGCAGAAGATAAAATTGATATATTAAGGGTATATATTTAATATATTTGATTTTGTTGCCTTTAACTCATCAATGTTATTCAAAAGGTTGTCCTATTTAAAATGTACATTCAATCATGTGAAATAACACGATAAAAACAGCTTTGATGACAATTATTCACACTATGTTAGTGGATCTCTCCACTAGAAAACTTACCAATTATTAGAATTTGGAAGGCCACCAGCCACATAGACTCTTAATGGGCCTCCTCGATGGGCTTCCCGAATGGGGTTTGCATGTTGGGCTTTTGCACACGCACAATGTGCCACGCCATGTCGCCACCAACTTCGTACATGTACATCAAAAATCAGCTTTGAAATCATAAATACACTATAATAATCTATTCAAAATGTAGATTCAGTTTTTACCCTTTTATTCTTTATTTACCCGACTTCAATTCCTCAAATTAATTATCAAACACATATGGTCAACACTTTCTACAAAAGTAACAATTGACCAACACTTCAATTGACTCTGCATAGACATACATAATCAAAACTTATATATTCTTTATAAAGGATATATAATGCTAAAATATAAAACATTAAGATATTCGAATGAAGAAAATGAAAGCTTGAATGAAAATATGACTCTTTTCCTATTAATTATTAATAGTATCATAATTACAATTTGCTTAAATTTAAAACAATTTGTTATTAATTTTTATTTTCACCATTATTTTTAGTAATCTCTATAGCCCATTTTCCACAAAATTTATTAAGAAATATAGCTCCATGTTAACAAAAAACACCACTTAAAATTAAAATTAAAAATTTTGAACTAGAATTGTTAGGGGTAATTTCCTTTGGAAACAAACCCCTCCAAAAAAAGGCGTATGCCGCTTGAATTGCGACAAGCACACGGTATTCTTTAGTAAAAGGCGAAAGAATAGTTCGCTTTGTGCTTAACGCGCGGCTGTGTGATTTTATTACAAGAATTTGCTTTGCTTTTATAGGCCCATCTTATCTTCACCTATTCTTTTCTGTTGATGTGGGACTAAGACACTCAAGGAAAGCACACTGCACTACAAAAATATATTCTTATTGTGGGATTGAAAAATGTTCTTATGTGTTATTTTGGAAAAATACAATGAAAGGAAACAGGGTTGGATCTACAAATATGATATTTGCCCTCAATTGTACAAACTTAATGCAAAATTTAAGATTTGAAATTTTTTTATATTAAGATATTTATATGATCACTAAAAGAAAGTTTAGTTTAACATAATTATTTAAATACAACTTGTCTTACCGTTTTAGAATTTGGAGGTAAAAGTATTAATGAAGCATGTGTAATCAAGTTGTTCGATCATTTCTTTGTTAATGGATAATATAACTAATCATTCAGTATTTCTTAGGGCTATAATTATATTCTAATAATTCGTAAATCCATTCGATATTTTTTTGAGTTGGAATTATATTATAACTAGTATTTCACCCGTGTGATGCACAGTTACATATTATTTATGTACCAATATTATAGAAATATAATGAGAATTATAAAATATTTTGTGATTGCATGCACCTTTTTCATACATATATATGTTTTGATATCAAAATACTTCATATATTATTTTCACAATCATTTCAAAAAATTTGGAGTATTTTTGGACCAAGAAACGTGTTTGTGGACCAATTTGGACCCAAAAGTCCAGTACACTAGGAAGTCCAGTATCGGCCTAGTTTGCCAATGTGAAGCTCACTATGGCCCAACGAGATTGTGAGTGAGAAATTAGTTTGGGAGAAGACAAAGCCCATCTCCAAAGGGCTGAAAAAGACACACAACTAGGAAGAGAGAGAAAATTCTTTTGGAATGCTCCCCAAGATACAATTCCAATTCACACGCCTCCATCATAAATCACAACTTCGTATTCACTTTCCTTCTTCCCAAGTTACATTCCAGAGAGAGAAAAAGATTTGGAGAACAATAAACACCTCTCGATTAGTTTTTCTCATGAATTCTTCTTGGATTTTCATTTTTTTTTTTTTTTTTTTTTTTTAAAGATGCACCCTACGGGGTGAGGGGTTTAGGCAGACCCCCAACCTGTGTATAAAAACCCAAAGTCATAAAATACATCGTAAAGAAAATAAAGAAAGAACAGAAACGGCCGAAACAGGTGGCCAAAAACAACTGCCGACAGGAGGCAATATAAACAAACCTAGAGGACTAAAAACAATGTCTATAACAGGAAAAACCGAAACAGATAAAGGTACATCAAGTATGAGCACCTCCTCGATCCACTCAAAACGACGGCCATCCCAACTGATCAAATCTAGCCAACACCTGGACCCGTCGAGGCAACCCTTCCGGAGGAAATGATCCAGCTAACTCAGTCTGACACCCTAAGTTAGCCAGGAAATCTTCTTGGATTTTCATTGTTTTGATTTCAAGGATGCAAGACTAGATTCCATATTTCGGTTAGAATGGATGTTTGAACTTGTGTATTTATTTATGTTTTAATTAATTTCCTACTTCTCTCTCGATGTTTTGATTGAAATCGTGTATGCTATCTGATTGACATGATTTCAATTATTATTGTTTGATTTGGATTGACCACCTAGGTTGAGTATTTGATAATTGATTGCTAGAATTTTAAATCATAAATCCTAATTGTTGTGATTTGATTTTCATTAGCAGTAAACTAGAGGTTGTGCATCTCTAGGGTAGCATAATCCTAGATTATCGAATCGAGCTTGTGTATTTGGAGTTTAGTTCATCCTATTTGTCTTGGTGATTAATGCGTTTAATGAACTAAATCTGGAGAGTTTATCTAAGTTGTTCAATAAAATATGGTTAATTAGTGATTTTATCCTAATTTAAATAATTTTAAGAGACGATTCAGTTTGATAGAGTTTGTTGTTACACTAGGGGTGATAATTTCATGACAATTTGAGAGAGAGAGAGAGAGATTACATTGATTGGGGGATAATTGATACTAGGGGATAAGTGATAACTGAACTGATAACTGGAATACTTTCATCTATTGATTTATTGTTATTTAATTCACTTTCTAGATTAGTTAATTAATTTAGTGATAGTTAATCAATCCAAACCCCCCATTTTTTCTTATTCCTTTGAATTGAACATAGGTGACATAGTTAATTATTCACTTCTCGTGAGATCAACTCCGACTTATCCTATCTACTAATTAGTTAGGTTAGGAAAGAAATTTATTAATTTTATCACGTCACGACAGTACGGTCAAATTTTTGCGCCGTTGTTGGGGAGTGATTTGAGTTTATTATGTCATCTTGTGTCTTTTCTAATTTATTTATTTTTAAAAAAATAAAAAGAAATTAGAAAAAACAAATTTGTTCAAAAATTCAGTTGTTCCTACTCTATTTTACTCCCAGACTGCTCTGTTTTGCTATTGCTTTGTTCTGTTGTATTCTATTTTCCACACTGGCACACCCAGTGTGACTCGAGTTTTCCAGTGTTAGATTCTGCAGTCTGTTTTTAGTGAATTTTAAGAGTTTTAACAGTCATTGAGCATCTTTTGTAGATTGAGAATTAAAATCAAAGGGAGAAATGATTCTGCAGTTTGTTTTCAGTGAATTTTAAGAGTTTTAACAGTCATTGAGTATCTTTTGTAGGTTGAGAATTAAAATCAAAGAGAGAAATGATTGCAAATCAAACGTTGAGGGAGTGTGTCTATACCATATCTATTCAATAATCGTTTTGCATTGACTATTCTAATCTTGATGCCAACACAAAGTTGAGCTTGACTATTATTTTATACTCTTGTTACCTATGTTTTATGGCTATGCAGATGAGGACCCATACAAATTCTTGAAAGAACTCCACTTGATTTGCTCGAGTATAAAATTTTTAGGAGTGACTGATGAGCAAATTAAGTTGATGGCTTTTCCATTTTCAGTGAAGGACTCGACGAAGGATTGGGTGTATTATTTATCAGAGTCTGTCACCACATGGGCCGAGATGGAGAGCTTATTTTTGCAAAGATATTTCCTTGCATCTTGGATAATCAGTATGCAGAAGGAGATTTATGGTGCAATGCAAATTTATGGAGAGTCCATTTCTGAGTATTTGGGAGCATTTCGAGAGATTGGTGGCAAGTTGTCCACAACATCAGATATCAGAAGCACTCATAATCCAATTCTACGATGGGTTGTCATCGATTGATAGAAACATGATTGATGTAGCTAGTGGAGGATCGCTGGTTAATATGACTTCGAAAGCAGTAAAAAGGCTTATTTCAAAGATGGCTATGAATTCACAACAATTTGACACATATGAAGCACCATTGAAAATGGTGGAAGAGGTAAATGATTGTTCTTTTAACGAGAAATTAACTGCATTAATCTATTTTGTTTGCAAACTCGCTACAGGTGTTCCATAGGTGAAACTATGTTCGGAAATGAGCAATTTTCAATGGAAAAATCAGGAGGGGACCCTTAATGGAGTTAATGATTGTCCATCATATCAATCAAGAGGCCCAAATTACCAATTTTAAGATGATACACAATCGAGTATTACAAATCTTGAAACACTAGTGAGTTAGCCGATGATAGTCATTAGCCACCTAGAGACTCAAAACAGTCGAATAAATCCATGGAATGACAATGCAATAACTTCAAGGAGTGATATGTAGTTTGGAGAGCCTAAAAAACTCGAGCAAATGCTGGAAAACGACGAGGAGGAAGAAAAACCCACTGGTCAGTTAGACACTGGATCATCCAATGTGGAACCAACATCTAGTGTCAAACTATCAGCCTGTAAGATTTTGGTAAAACAACCAATTTCTGTTCAATTTAATGCTAATCCTTTTCATCTTTATTGATGGGTGAATAACTCAATTTTGGAGGACAAAAGAAAGCATGTTGAAGAAGTAGTCGTATTAGATGGAATCCATAAATTCGTATTAGATGGAATCCATAAATTAATTAATAGATGGAATCCATGTTATTTTATAAATAGTCAAGAAATGGTTGCAAACGATCCATTTAGTCAATAAATTAAATTTCAGAAAGTAATCTCAAGAATAAAGTAACAAAAAAAATTATAAAAAAAAGTTTAATCTCAAGAATGAAGTAAATGCTAGTAAATAAGGATGAAGTAAATTATTGACCATTAAACTTTTCAAAATTAAGATCAAGAATAGAGGAATAGCTAATGAAGAGTCTAGAAAAATAAAAAGGATCATTAAAATTTAAAAAATAAATGAGACATAAATAATGACATATATACGGCACATAGGCGACATATGGTGGATTTTAGGAGCTTAAAAAATTCTTCGTGTCGCAATTGGAGAGTCCAACTTGTGTTTTTTTTTCTTTCTTTCAAATTTTACATATAAGAAATGTTTAATTTAAAAAAACTGAATTTATGACTAAGAAATTTCCCACTATAAATAAGAAACGATAAATGCTAATTTTCCGCTGCATAAATTTGCAATCCATGAGTAACAAGCAAGTAAGAAATATCATGTGGACACTCACACCAAGGATTATCTTCCACCATAAAAGCACATATCTTCATTACCTTTATTGTCTGATTTGCCACCACTTTCTTAGAACATACAATGCATATGCATGTGTCATATATGTGTGAAAGATGGAATGATCAAAACAAGTGTGACACATTATGAATTTAAATGTATAAAACTCTTATATGTAATTAAACAATATCTATATACATTTCATAAACTAAGGTTGAAGGTAGCAGCTTATCTAGAAATGAGACTAGGGCAAGGTCCACTAGACATGCACGTGTGTGTAAGCACATATAGGACAAACTAGAATGCTTATATCTGGCCATAAATAAAATAAACTTTTTAGATCCTAAGATCTCCAATGTACAAATCTTAAAAAAAATAAAAATAAGAAAAATAAATAATTGAGGGGTTACTAAGGGATTATGGTTCATTTAGTTTTAATAAATTTCATTAGAGCATGATTTATTGTAAAGGAGAATGTTGTTCCAAATTATTTTCCCATTTAATGGAAGGACTGAATTTAAAAAGGAAAAAAATTAAATAAAATTAAGAAGAAATAGCTCAAATGGAAAAAAAAAAAAAAAAAAAAAAAAAAAAAGATGATGTGCGTTTATTGTTCATTCAACATCACTGATGATATAATGTTTTAAATGAACCTTTCATTTTGTTAATGAACTGTAGTACACAAGAGATATGATGAATGTCAATACCATGATTTTTAATCACTACAGAGATGCACTCATTCATTAAATGAAAATTTCCTAATCAGAAAAGTAGATCTGTGAAACGTAATAATCCAAGTAAACATTTGCAGAAATTTTCCAAAAAATTAAAAAAGGCAAATGAGGATATAAATGACAACCAAATTATTTGGACGTAAGCCCAGTAAGCCCAATGATTCGTGGTTGTGGTTAAGTCTTTTATCTTCTCCATGATTTTTATTTAATAAAGTTTTCCACGAAAATCACTTTTAATTATAACCTATTTAAAAACACGTAGATAGAATAAAATCATTAAATTCATTTCTTTTCTGCAATATTGATACAATTAATGTATTCAAGAGGTGTTGGTTCTTTTTAATTCAACCTCCTAATTTTTTATTTTCATGTCTTTTATTTTCTTGACCATAACATCTTCCACACAAATTATACATTGGGTGTTTCTACTAGGAAATAAATGATAAGAGGTAGAAGTTTAAAAAAAGTGATGGTAAAAAAAAACAGAGGAGGTGCCGGGAAATGAGAAAGAAATCGTCATCTTTTCCTCTTTGGAAAGAGCTTTGATCTTGTGTTCATGGTCATGCCTGTCATGGATTGACCACAGGTATAAATTATAACATATAATACACACATTAATTTTTGTGATTAGTACTCTAATCTTACACACACATATATGTATATATACAATACATGCAACTCGAATGCTTCGAAGAATAGGGTCAGTAGTATGATAGTAGGGTAAGTGCTGCAATTTGGAAGTAGAGAAAGCAACATTTACGGAGAAAACATTGAATTCTTAAGTTTTAATATCTAATACTTCGAGCTAGTTATGAGACTGCTCTAGACAGACATCATCTTCTTGCTATTACACCCATATTATTATCGTTTTAGCTTGTTTTTCATCAACTATCAATTTCTTTAGTTCCTAATAAAACATGCAATAAAATGCACGCATGTGTCATGTGTGTGAAAGATGGAAAAGTGTGACACATTATGGATTTAAATGAAATAAAACTCCTATATGTAATTAAACAATATCTTCATACAATCCTTAAGCTAAGGTTGAAGGTAGCGACTTATATAGAAATGTGTCTAGGACAAGGCCCACTGGACACGCACATGTGTTTAATTAAGCCCATATAGGACAAATTAGAAAATCCATAATTGACCCAAAATAAAATAATTATATTGATACTAAGACCTCCAATGTACAAATCTTAACAAAATATGAAATAAGAAAAATAAATAATTGAGGGGTTACTAAGAGGTTATGATTTATTTAATTTTAAAAACTTTCATAAGAACATGATTTATTGTAAAGAAGAATGTTGCACAAAATTATTTTTCCATTTATTGGAAGGATTTAATTTAAAAAGAAAAAAAAATGAAATGAAAAAATATAGCTCAAATGGAAAATATGAGAAATCTTGTATGCAAATCTTGTGTTGATGGACATGGCCACGCCTATCATGGATTGACCCACAAGTATAAATTATAACATATAATACACATTAATTTTTGTGATTAGTACTAATCTTACACGCGCGCATATATATATATATATATATATATATATATATATATATATATATATATATATATATATATATATATGCCGGCAACTCAAAATACATTCCATGATGAACCCTTTCAAATTATTAATGAACTCTAAACAAAAGATATGATGATTGCCAATACCATGATTCTACACATATGCACTCATTCATTAAATGAAAATTTCATAATCAGAAAAGTAGATCTTTGAAACATAATAATGTAATTAAAGATTTGTAGAATTTTTCCAAAATATTAAAAAAGGCAAATGAGGATATGAATGACAATAAAAATATTTGGGCGTAAGTGCGGGGATTCCTTGTTGTGGTTAAGCGTAGCACCTCGAGCTTGGATTCCTTGTTGTGGTTAAGTGTAGCACCTCGAGTAAAATTAAGCTTGAATTCGAATTTTTGAGAATTTTTAACAGTTTAATTTAGGAAGATAGTGTCATTATATTCAGTTGATTTTAAATTTAGTTAAGCACTTCTTCCATGATTTCATTTATTTATTTTCACATAAAAACTTTTACAAAGAAGTTAGGCAATTTAGTAGCACTTTGACTCAAAAGTATACCGTCCCGAGTCGGGGCGTTACATTGTCTTTCATCTCCTCCATTATTTTTATTTAATAAAATTTATCAAGAAAATCATTTTTATAACCTATTAAAACACATGTAGATAGAAGAAAATCAATAAATTCAAATCATTTTCTGCAATATCTTTACAATATATACCAGAGGTGTTGCTTCTTCCTTAATTCAACCTCCTAAATTCTTACATACATGTCTTCATTTTTCTTGAACATTCTATCATTCACACACAATATGCATTGTGTTCTTGCAAGGAAAAAAATGATAAGTAGTCGAAGTTCAAAAAAAGAAAAAAAAAGGGCAAAGTAGACAGAGGAGGCGAGGAAGATATTTATCCTTGCGGTGGATGATGATCCTCTTGTGCGAGGTGTCCATGTGATTCTGCTTGCAACTCATGGATTGAAAATTCAAGCGAAGGAAAATGGAAAAGAAGTCGTCAATCTTTTTCTCTTGGAAAGAGCTTTGATCTTGTGTTGACGGACATGACGTCATGAATTGACGACAGGTATAAAGTATACTTTATAATACATATTTTTATGATTATTACAAATGTGACACACACAAACACTCACAAAAGAGATTAAGATAAGGCCCACAGGACACACGTGAATATAAACTCATATAGAATAAACTAGAAAGCCCATAAGTGGCCCAAACTAAAATAAGTTTTTGATCCTAAGGCCTCCAATGTAAAAATCTTAACAAAATAAATAAATAAATAAATAATTGTGGTGTCACTACGAGGTGATGGTTTATATAGTTTTCAAAAATTTCATAAGAACATGATTTATTCTACATGAGAATGTTATTCCAAAATATTTTCTTATTTATTGGAAGGAATGCATTTAAATAGGAAAAAAGAATTAAATGAAATTAAAAAGATATAAATCAAATGGAAAAACAAAAACAAAAAAGCGATGTGCTCTTATTGTACAATCAACATCACTTCTTATAGAATGTTTTACTGTTAGTACCAATTCTGAGAGAATGGGGAAAGAACAAACATATTATATTATGTAAGTAAAATTTGCATATAAGAAATGTCTAATTTTTATAAACAAGATTTATAGCTAAAGTGCAAATCTACGAAATAGATTCCATGTTGAACCCTTTCAATTTGTTAATGAAAATATTTGTTAATGATGAACTGTAACCAGGAGATATGACGAATGTAAATGCCATAATTTTAATCGCTACAAATACGCATTCATTCATTAAATGAATACATCTACGAGACGTAATAGTGCAAGTAAGCATTTGAAGAAATTTTACAAAAAATAAAAGAGGCAAATGAGGATATGAATGACAACCAAATTATTTGGACGTAATCCCAGGGATTCCTTTTCTCGTTAAGTCTTTCGTCTTCTCCGTTATTCTTATTTAATAAAATTTATTAAGAAAATCACTTATATAACGTATTTAAACACGTGTAGATAGAAAAAAAAATCATTAAATTCATTTTTTTCCTGCAATATCGCTACACTGTATTCAAGTAGTGTTGGTTCTTCAAAATTCAACCTCCTAAATTTGTACATTCATGTCTTTTGTTTTCTTGACCATTCTATCTTTCACACACATTATGCATTGAATTTTTGCAATAAAAAAAAAAAAGAGGTGGATGTTCAAAAAAAGTGATGGGCAAACCAGATAGAGGAGGTGAGGAAGATATCTGCCCTTGCGGTGGATGATGATCCTCTCGTGCGGGGTGTCCATGTGATGTTGTTTGCAACACATGGATTGCAAATTCAGGAGAAAGGAAATAGAAAAGAAGTCGTCGATCTTTTTATCTCTCGAAAGAGCTTTGATCTTGTGTTGACGGATATGACGTCATGAATTGACGACGGGTATAAATTATACCTTATAATATATATTTTTATGATTAGTACTAATGTGACACACACAAACACTCACAAATGAGACTAAGGCAAGGCCCACAGTACATGCACGTGAATTTAAGCCCATATAGAACAAACTAGAAAGCTCATAACTGACCCAAAAATAAAATAAGTTTTTTGATCCTCAAGCCTCCAATGTGAAAATCTTAACAATAAAAAAGAAATAAGAAAAATAAATAATTGAGGTGTTACTAAGGGGTTATGGTTTATTTAATTTTAAAAAATTTCATAAGAATATGATTTATTCTAAAGGAGAATGTTGTTCCAAAATATTTTCCCATTTATTGGAAGGATTGAATTTAAAAGGAAAAAAAAATTAAATGAAATTAAGAAGATATAACTCAGATGGAAAAAAAAAAAAGGCGATGTGCGCTTATTGTACAATCAACATTACTTCTTATAGAATGTTTTGATGTGCGCTTATTGTACAATCAACATTACTTCTTATAGATGATGATGATGACCCCGATGAGTATGGCTACGATTCCAACACATCCTCCTCCACCGGGACCAACTTTGAAGGGTAAGCGAGATAAGAGAACTACGTGAGTTTTGATTCCCTAATTCAATTTCGGGATACGTAGGCAATTCCATTCTAAGTTTGATATTCACTTTCAAACTTAGGATGAAACTCAAACTCTTTCATTTTTTTTCCCTCACTTAATTGTAATGAGCAAAGAATGTTATGTAGTAGATGGTGTGTCTCAAAGAAAGGAGGAGATAATAAGATGTGTCTTAGTGCACGTCTTATTATATCCTCCTTTCTTTGAGACACATCATCTACCACACAACATTCTTTGCTCATTACAATTAAGAGAAGTAAGAACTACATGAGCTTTGATTCTCTAATTCAATTTAGGGATACGTAGGCAATTTCATTAGTTTGAAAGTGACTTTCAAACTTAGAATGAAACTCAAGCTCTTTCAATTTTTTTTCCTCTTTCAATTTGTAATTTGTAAGTTGTAATTTTTTTTTTATTGTTTGTAAGTTGTAATTTTTTTAAATTCAAACTTAGAAGTTTGTTGTTTGAAAGTTGTAATTTTTTTTAAATTCAAACTTAGATGTTTGTTGTTTGTAAGTTGTAATTTTTTTTAATTCAAACTTAGAAGTTTGATGTTTGTACTTTGTAAGTTGTAAATTTTTGGATATTTATACAAAGTTGTTTATTTTTTAACATAGATACATTGTTTTATATTGTCATATTATATGATTGAAAAAATTTGAGTTAAACAATAAAAAAAAAAACCGAAAAACCGGTCGGTTCAAACCGAAACCGGCGGTTCTACAGCCGGTTACAAACCGGAACCAGAACTGAACATACCCCGGTTTGGTTCCGGTTAGACCTCCCCCGATTTTCCAAACTGCCGGTTCGGAACCGAAATCGGCGGTTTGGTTAAGTCGGGCACCACTATTCCCAACATATGTCAATATCAACAATATATGGGTCTACCAATTTTTTGGCTTGAGTCAAAATTTTAAAATAGACCTCTAATATGTAGTGTACAAATTCAAAGTAAAATATAAAAAATTTAACTATTTACAATATTCAAGATATCTATAATTAAAAAAATTAAATAATTACTTAAATCTAGGTTAACTTTGAATTAATTTCTCAATCCTTAATTTTTGTTTTATTTTCTTATATTAGGACCCGTACTTGGGAGATATTATACAATAATACTTAAAAATATAAATTTAATTAAGTTTGAAACTTAAACTAATAAATCATGAAATTTTTTATTAAAAAAAATTTAAAATTAGAAATACATACATAGATGAATAAAAAAAGGCCAATTAATAATAAAAAAAATCATAAAAAACAAAAAAATCAAACATATAACGATCAAAACACATGCACAAAACACATATATGAAAAAAAATCAAATGCAAAAGTATGATTTATGACAATAAAATGTTCCTAAAACTTAAAAAAATAGAAAAATAAACAATAATCTAAAACAAAAAGAAGAACAAACACAAATGCAAAAAATAACAAACAAATGAAGATGCAAAAACAAAAAAAGAAGAAACAGTACAAAAAACACAGAAAAAAACCCTAAAAATCAAGCGTAAATGAAAAATAACAACAAAATAGTGATTACTCAACAACATAAACAAAAAATAATAATAATAACGAACAACAACTAAAGAACAATAAAAAAAGGAAAAAAATCATTAAAAACTTACCACTTTGAAAAAAACTCTAAAATCTGCAAATATACCTTCAGAATCACCAAGAATCTTCAAAGAAATCACAAAAACTAACTAACCAATTAACAAAAGCAAAGATTAATCCAAGAGAAAAAAAAAACGAGAAGAGAGTGGTTTTGCACGAAACTGAAAACGACGAGAAAAATGGAATAGAAGAATGACAACCGTGCATATTTTTTGTATATATATATTGATCCAAATAAAAATTGAGTAAGAATAGGGCGGGTTGGGGAAACATATCCTAGGATATCTAAAGAAAGACCCGGGTGTACAAAAAATTTTGCTGACTAAGTAATATATACTCTTTCCGTCCCGGATCTTTCTTCATATATATGTGTGCACAATTATTAAAAAAACACTGTTTGATAGGACATTTTACCTTTTAGACTTGACATTTTAGAAAATATGCATTACTTTTTCTTTCTATTTTTGGGTTGTGAAGAAAGAGTTGGGACAACCAAAAAAGGAAATTGTGAAGAAAGATCCGGGACGGAGGGAGTATCTAACTATTACTCTAAATAATAGATAATGAATTTTTGATTAGAAAAAGAAGAAATAAACTTGTGCATTGTATAGGACATCATCTAGTTTTCATAATTTTCACCCATGTTGAAAACAAATTATTTACAAGTGTAATTTAATAAATATTATGTGTCTCACCCAAAATCCTTGCGGAAAATCTGTTTCCAAAATAGGGAATCATCATTCCCGTACCAGATTCTTAAAGTGAGAATGATAGCGGGAATGATATTTATTGTCATGACTTAATATGGGAATGGTATTGTTAATACCATTCCGAAACCACCATTATCATTCTTACTAGATTTATAGGTTAAGTTTTTTAGAGAAGCTTCACCACGAATGAAACAATTTTAAAATACTTGGGGAGGATGTGGGATGTTAATATCATTGATTACATATGAATCCCTTAAAGGAATGTCAACCCGAATACCCTTATTAAATACTATCTCTAGATATCTCAAGAAAAAAAAAATCTCTACTCAGTGCATGGTATTATCGGAAACATTTTAATACCTTCACCATTAATATGTCACATATTTATTGTATTAATTATTATTATTTATAGTCGGTTAATTGTTGGAAAAATCGCAATATGTTGTCAATTGTCATTTTATCCATACTTTTCACTATTAAAAAAAAAACCCTTATATATCCTTATATAAAATAGCCAAGTTTACAAGTCATAAACTACTTCATCAATTGGAGAAGAACTTTTAAACTTACTTCGAATTTTGAGTACAATTTTGAGGAGACATGAGTTGCGTATCTCCTTATTTACAGTACTTGATGTTCTCATTTTGCAGGGACTGCTTTGTATTTGCTTCTGCTGAGAATATTAAAAAGTTTAAACTTGCAAAAGGAGAATTCATGCACAATATGCTATGAGTTTTAATTAGATATCTATAGAATTTTACCACATGAATCTAGGAACCAGCTTATAATATGCTGATTGTTTTTTCCCCTGAAGTTTTCAGCACTGCTATCTTACTAATTTTATTCATTATAATGAAGCTGCTTCCTTTAATTATAGGATGCTAAGTTAAATATATTCTTCTTGGTGACTGTCAATGAGGAAGGTGTACTGGCCACAACAGGTGAGTTTTTCAAAACACCTTAAAGTATATTTGCTAAATCTTCTCCCTTCTCGATCAAAGGGTTTTTTTCTTGGTAAAAGCTTTCCATCTCAACTAATTTTGGAGGATACAACACATGATTTTAATGCTTCGTGTTCATCTTCTTGATGAAGATTAGGAAATTGTGGATATGGTTTCATTGTCCAATTGTAATTACACTAATTCTTATCTAATTAGTTTAATTTGCATATTTTATACTTCATAAAATGAAGATAATTTTTCTAATTAATATATTTCCTTTCCCACAGTTTATGCTGCAATAGAGTTAATATAGATGAAGTGCATGTTGAATGAGTTGAATCCATTCAAGAACATATAAATATGTAGAACAAGGTGATGGTTAGATTTTAATTTGCAATGTTGTTTATTTTATTTTTGAATATATATACAAATTTAATATGATCACATTCTGATATACAATCATGTTAACACTTTTTGTACCTTTGACAGATTGTGGGGACGTAGGGAGTACTTATGAAGTTTGTGATGCTGTTTTTTTTTTAAGACCATGTTATTGAAATTGTTGGATCTAAGTTTTGTCAACATCTTATTGTTGAAGTCTATAGTTTTATAGACGTAACATTGGAGTATTATGAATAGTTGTACTATTGGAGGATTTGTGAATTTATGTTTGACATTGATGATGTTATATGTTGAAAATTGTGTTTTGTAATGTATTTTTTTTAAAATATATAATTATTTAAAATTATTCTATTATTATAGGATACCAAAAATATGAAATAATGTAAAAAAAAATGTAAATAAGAAAGACACCGTATAAAATCATTGTTAAAATAAAATGACCACAAAAAAAAATACCGTTGCATAAGTGTCGTTTTATTCTAAAAAGACAACACGAACGTTGCATAAGTGGTGTTATTCCAAAAAAGACAACACCAAAAAAGTGTTGCATAAATGTTATTGTGACCAATAAAGACAACAGTTACAAGTGTTGCAAATATTTGGGTTGTGGTTAATGAGAAAGACAATGGTTGATAAGGGTTGCATGTATTGTTGAAAACGTCCGTAAAGACAACACTTTTGTACAACGATTTATATGTGTTGTCGTATCAGAAAAGACAACGCTCTTTTGTTCGTTGCCTATCAGCACGGTCTTTTACAACGCTGAATACAGCAACCCTCTTTCTCTGGGAAAAACTGTATTTTTCTTGTAAAGGTTGTTCATTTTGTTTTCAAGAATTTCAAGACTGTGGTGTTCCATGTTCACCCAAGCTTTTATGTTCTGTCCACATTTACTATCCACCAAACCTATGACATTCTTCATTGCGATAGCAGTTGAGCATAACCAAATTGGCTTACCAAAACCATAGTCCACTTCGTAAAGAGGAAACCTACACCAGCCGGTGAAGATACACATCTCCACTTCTCCATTGACAAATCGAGAATGAAGGTTGAAAAAATCATTTAGATAATTATCTCTACTTTGTGCTTTTGTAATGTACGCATCATCGATCTTTCTTACCCAGCTCCTCAGTTTGCTCACCAAATCTTCAAGCTCTTCAGCACCCTTGTGTTGAGCATCGGATATCGTAAAAGAATTCATGAAGCAGTTGTAAATGTCTTAATATAATGTCATGTGGTTGGTGGATACAATTCTATATTAAAGAGGCATTTTTAAGTGTAGAATTTTTGTCATTGTTATTTATTAACTAAGAAAAACATAATAGAATATAAATTACTGAGTAATCCTCATTTCTAACCATCTTTATTTATAAACTTTTTTTTTTCAAGTTATTAAATTAGGTTTGTTTAGTTAGAGAAATGACTTTTGCCAATTATATCCTTCTATCATTTGTGGTATGATATGATGGTATAGACTACACTAATAATAGTATAAGTGTATTATGACGGTATGAGCTACATTAATAATGATACAGAAGTGTATATAGTGGTACGAACTACATTAGTTATGTATGAGGGTGTATTATGATGGTGTGGTCTAGTACATGGTGAAATAAGATGGTGAAATTCTTAGTTAAAGAATTTAAGAAACAATGGTTTCCTTTTCTTTTTTTTTAAACAAGAATAAATGAAGCATCACCTGCTATATGAAAATGGTGAAATTCTTAGTTAAAGAATTTAAGAAACAATGGTTTCCTTTTCTTTTTTTTTAAACAAGAATAAATGAAGCATCACCTGCTATATGAAAAGGATTCAATAACATGTATGAATTATTTATGGGATGAAATTATAAGTAGTCTATTATAGAAAGAAACATTATTTTTAATTGTGAGTTATTATTATTTTTAGTTAAAAAAATATTTTTTTGGACCATTGTAAAATTAATCTCGTACCAACCCGTATCATTATATTACACTTTGTATCAATCCGTACCATCATATTACACATTCCTACAATTATTAGTGTAGCTCGTACCACTAATACATCCAACCATAATTAATGTGGATCATACCACCATACTATACATACGTATCATTATTAATGTAGCTCGTATCATCATATCACATAACAAATGTTAGAAGGGTATAGTTGATAAAAAAGAACAAAATGTAATAACTTAAAAAAAAAAGAATGTTTATAAGTAAATATGGTTAAGAATTGGGGTTCCCACATTATTTAATCAACAACAAAATATATAAAAGCAATATAAATATATCAATTTAATTAAAAGTTAAAAATATTTTTCATTCGAATAATACGAGATTGACATTTTTTTGTATAGATTTTGAAGAGTCTTATTTTTTCCGTAAAACTTTAAATTTGATGCATTTTACCATCTCAAAAAAATCCTAGTCATTGATTTCAGAGACATAAATGACTAGGATTGTCAGATATACTTAAATGTGTCAAACTAATTTAAAGCCCATACACAGAGTAGATCAGTTCAAAGTTTATATAAAAAAATGTCGATATATAATTAATTCGCAGAAAAAAATATTTTTTATCCTTTAATTAATTATGAGTTGAGGATTGAAGCATGAGGTTGTTCATTTTGTTTTCAAGAATTTCAAGACTGTGGTGTTCCATGTTCACCCAAGCTTCTATGTTCTGTCCACATTTACTATCCACCAAACCTATGACATTCTTCAATGGAATAGCAGTTGAGCAGAACCAAAATGGCTTACCAAAACCATAGTCCACTTCGTAAAGAGGAAACCTACACCAGCTGGTGAAGGTACACATCTCGACTTCTCCATTGACAAATCGAGAATTTAGGTTCTGCAAATCATTCAAATAATTATCTCCACTTTGTGCTTTTGTAATGTACTCATCATCGACCTTTCTTATGGAGCTCCTCAGTTTGCTCACCAAATCTTCAAGCTCTTTGGTTGGAATTAGCTTTTTCTTTCTCAAGTTCACTGTATGCTTTGCAGCAAAAGCTTTCGTGGTTTTGGGGTCCTTTAGTTTCACCACTTCTATGATATGTCTCCATATAAAAGCAGAGACGACATCCACTCGACTAGGATCCTCACTCTGGATGATAAGATAGCATCTCTTTTAAGATGTGTTATTACTTCCTTATGGAAAACAAATCTCTTTTGGATCTATTGGAACATATTGATTCAACTCTTCCATGCTAGAGTCTTTTATGGCATCCATAAGGGCAACATGAATCCGAGCATCTACAAACTCAATGCCAGCATCGTTGCAATCAACAACGTTGTATATCGTCGGATCCATACCGTCCAGCTAATGGATAAAATGAAGTTAAGGTATGGGACAATGAGTGTTTCAAGTGTTGAGAGATTTGTTCATGGTTAGAGGTAGTCAATCCTTTGGATTCATCAGCTTGGTAGAATAAGATTTCAATTTTTTGGGGTGTTTTTGAATTAGAGATGAAGGCTTTACAATCTCTCTAGAGATTACTTGCACACAACCTTCCATCTTTAATTGATAACTTCACATTTTACTCTTAATTTTATCTTGCTATTTATAACATAACATTAGTGTGACATGCACACTCAAATTATGGCTAGTGTATACCTCTATATTTAATGCTACAAACAATAATATTTCTATTCATAAAAAAAAAAAAAATTGTACATACAAACTACCTATGGATTTGGAAAAAGAAAACAACCGCGTCTCATCCAACATAACTTTATTTGTTTATTTTTGAAAGGGTTCCAAAAATGTTAGTTTTTTCAATTTCGTCCCATAAGTATAAAATTGCTGGATTGTGGCACAATGAATAGGAAAATTATTCGGAATCACGCATGTGTTCAGGAGAAGATCAAATTATGTTTAGTTTTTATTTTTTATTTTAAACTACTACTATTTTGATTTTAAATTTGAGATTTATATTTTTCAAAATTCATTTGACATTTTTAAATTATTTTCCTTATTTAGTTTCTTTGATTTATAAAATTATTTTTCTGACTTTGAAATTTTTTTCTTAAACTTAATGATTTATTCATATTTTCATATGTTACTCTTAATTTTATCTTGCTATTTATATCATTATTATGACATGCATACTCAAATTATGGCTAGTGTATACCTATTTTATCCCCTAATGCTCCAATATTAATTGCTACAAACTATTAAATTTATATTCATAAAAAATGTATAGATACCAACTACCCTATCTATTTGGAAAAAAGAAAAAAACCTACATCTCATCCAAGTCAAGATAACTTTATTTATTTATTGGTCAACAACTAAAACAATTTGATTCTTTTAGGTCAGAATTTTATTTTTCTCCTAAATCTTCTACTTCCAACCATGCAACATTTAGTTCTTCACAGTTTTCTTCCTCCCACCTATCATTCTCATCCTCCAAAATTGTAATAATTCCTCCCCAACTTTTCAATAATAGTATTTCAATATTTATTGTAGGATAGGTTTGGATTGGGACGTAAGTGGATTTTGCAAGTTTAGATTTGAGATTTAAGTGGATTTTGATAATCTTATATTTATTTTAAGATTTTATAGGATATAACTACAGTTAAGATGTCACATCATATTGAGAATTGTAGAAATCATAGATGATGTTGTATAATTATTTTTATTTTGAAAAAAAAATGTATTTATTGGAAATTGTAAAAAATGTAGATAAAGTATAAAAACTAGAGTAGAGTTATTGGATTATAGAATTCTCATAACAAATATGACTAAGATTTTCTCCTTCCCAAATCCGGATGAACACATTCTAGTCAAAACACCCCCTTAGACTATATTTATCAACAACCCAAATCAAATAATTTTTTAATAAGAAAATCATTTCTCTTTCATTCACATACACAACTTACAATCCAACTCAACTCAACTCCAACTTTCTTTTTACTTTAAAATTACAATAGTTTGGATCCATAATAGGAAATGATAGAAATTAGGTGAGAAAATAAAGATTTCAAATTGTGAGAAAATATAATTTCAAATTGTGATAAATAGAGAGCTTCATATTGTGCATACAAATATGTTAAAACACAAAAACTCATGTGAGACGGTCTCACGGATAGTTTCCGTGAGACGAAGCCCCATCACCCACAAACAACATGTGAATTGTAGTGTTTGGATGGTAGGTAAGTGGGTTGTGGGTTGACCCGTCTCACGCAATGTATTAAATTTCCGTGAGAAGGTCTCACAAGAGACTTACTCATGTTAATATTGGGCTCTATTTGTAGAAAAAATACGAATTTTGATAACTTTAAAAAAAATTAATAAAAATTATCTTCAATATCAATAATTTAAATTATATCCATAAAAAATCTATTCACACCAATATAAACATGACAAGTGTCAATACAAGGATATGATGTGGTGGATGGTGTTGGAACCGACGGATCGCCGGCCCTATGCAATCAGAATCGGGTTCCATAAAGATATGCGCAGCGGAAAGAAAACATACCTTTTGAAGAAGAACCGATCGAAGTTAAGACCTCTCAATCTTCTGCTGTATTCCTAGCCTTTCCCTTGGACGTCGTGTGACTGACGATCTCCCGAAGGTTCAACGATCTCGACTCCTATCACTCTCTCGTGAATCTACTTTTTACGCACACGTGAGTTTTTTTTGTTATTATTACCGGAGGCGCTGACTTAAGGTTATTTATAAGCTACAATAGGAACCTAGAGGAGGAATTAGGGTTGGGCCTCCTGATGGGCTTAGGCGTCCTGTGTTCGGCCCAACACCCAGCTTAAGCCCATCAATTATAACTCGGTCCACTAAGGAGTTATAATTGAATTACCGCCCCAATCCCATATTACAATATGGGCTCCTTTATTATGTGCATGTTTATTTCCCCGCGTTTAAGATATCGAATGTCCGTAAATTAAATAAGTTACTGACAACTTAATTAATTTACATCTAATTCCAAGAGTAGTACCACTCATCTTTATTATCATGTCGGATTAAATTCACCTGCAGGGTTTACATGATAATCCTTATGAGCTCATCAAGGGGACATCATCATCCTAAATAATTAGGATATGGATTCCTTCTATAATCAACAACACACCATATAAACAGTGCTTTCTCCCAATTCACCGAGCCTATTGATTTATAAATAAATCTCACCTATTGGCAAATTAAAGAAACAAACATTGAGTACACGTGCTCGTTATTATATAGGGATTAAGAAAACGTACATCTATAATAATAGAGGTCTTGTTCTTTTATATAGTCAGTACAAATCGAACAACCTCAAATGGTCCTACTCAATACATACAAAATGTACTAGTGTAACTTTATAGTCAAGACAGACTAATACCAAATTACACTACAACCGTTCTAATGGTTTGTCCAAATCCATCTTGGTTGTGAGCTACTATTTATAATCCATGAGGAACTGATAGCATGATCTTCTGTGTGGCACCACACACCATGTTATCTACAATATAGACTAATTTGGACAATAGCATTAACATATATAACAAATATAAAATGCAAACATTTGATCATAATGAATCTCATATCATAAAGATATTCATACAAAAGCTAGGCTTATAGTATACATCCTAACAGATGGATGGATTGTGACCCAAGGTTGGCAACCAACCAAGTCACGTCTTTTCTCCTTTTTTTTAGGGTAATTTACAAAAAAATCATGTAGCGCCCAGGAAAAAACGATGCATAATTTGACGAATAAATAATTCAACCTTAATTATGTGATTTAATTTATGTGCGTTTTAGATAAATTGAACGATGCATGATTTAATTATCGAACGTACGAATTATTTTTAACGAAAACGTAATTAATTGAAAGGGGCTTACGTTTATGTTTGTCGAGGATTAAATTTATTCGAAAACGGAATATGCATGATATGAGAGTGATCGCGATCGAAGGACAAAGAAAAGGAAACGAAAAACGGCCCAATCGGAGACCCGAGGCCCAAGTTAGGCTCAATTTGATGAAAAATGGGAAATGGATATATCACACCTAAGATGATTTTCATCACACTTTGCATAATTCTCACTAAGGTAAAAATGTCTTTCTCTCTCTCTCTAACTCCCTGACTTTTTCCGGTGGCCGGATCGCCGCCGCACCGGAGGCGGCGCGACCGCCGGCGCCGCCGCGTCTCCTCCCCTTTTTGTTCGAACCTTATATCAAATCGAAGCCCTCGCTGAGCCCGTTCCGTTTCCGGGCTCGGATTTCCACTCCCTCGCTGGAGCCGCCGTGAATCGGCCAAAAACAGCCGGCGAAACCCTCTCTCTCCACCCCTCTTTCTCTCTCTTCGTTTCTCCCCCATTTCTTCTCCGATCGAGCCGATCTACACATGAATTTGAAGCTCTCATCGATCTCTTCACGATTCCGGCCTCGGATCGTTGATCGGTCGGCTGGATCTCCGGCGAAGGCCGCCTGAAAATCACTGATCTCCATCTCTCCCTCTCTCTCTCTCGTGCATCTCTTCTCTCTCTCCCCGCTCTCTCTCTCCTCGCCGCTGCATGTCGTCGCCGGGGGTGTGTGTGTGGTGGTTGGGGGCGCTGCCGTGAGGGCGGCGCCGTGCTTGGTGTCGCCGGCGATGCTCGCCGGCGAAGTGTTGTGGGGGTGTGTGTGTTTCTCTGCGCGTGTGTGTGTGTCTTGGGGCGGCGCTTCCAGCGCCGCCGTGTGTTGTGGTGGCCAGCGCGAGGATCGCCGGCAGGTGGTGGTGGTGTTGGGGGGCGGCCGGCGACGTGGTGTCGCCGGCGGAGCTTGGATGCGGCGGCGATGGCGGTTTGCAGCGACGGGGGAGGGGTGGGTTTGCAATTTTCAAAACCCCAGGGACCCCTTTGCAAATTCTGGAAAGTTCACTTTGGTCCCCCAACTTTCCCTTCTTTCAGTTTAGTCCTCAAACTTTTTGGGAATCCCAATTTCACCCCCAAAACTTTCCAACCTTTTGATTTTCACCCCCATGACTTCTGGATATTTCATTTCGACCCCAGAATTTCCAGAAAATCCTACTTTGACCCCAGAACTTCGCTGTAATTACTTTTTCACCCCGAGTCAAAGTCAACCCTAGCCAAAAATTACGAAACTGCCCCTAAACCCTAAAACGCATCGTTTTCACTTGTTTCTTATCCGTTTTAACTCATTCTTTCGCCTATAGAACCGTAATCGAATCCCCTTCGATATGAGATCAAGTTCTAAGCCTTTCTAATCGTTTTTCTTTCCATCATCGTTTCTTTAATTAATATACGTAACGATCATAAAACAAAACTAATAGATTACGTTTGCATGTGTAGGCTATCGCGTTTAGGAGCGTTCGTGTTTATCTTTAAAGCTTGCATCTCTCGAAGTCAAAACACCACCTAATCAGGTGGGGGTAACTTCTGAACTTTAACGACTTTTATGTTTCCGTATATGATATGTCTTGATATGTCGATTATATGTTTATACGTGAATTAACGTGTTTATATATATATATATATCTGTATTCGTATGTTGTGAATTGAACGAACTTATGTGTCTCGGATTACGTGTTGTGTCTTTATTTGTTCATTGCTTATATTATGAATGGATTGGTGGCCCATAAAAAGCACCAATGGACTGGTGGCCCATAAAAGCACCATCGGACTGGTGGCCCATTAAAAGCACCAACGGTATAAAAACCGTAACAATCGTTTCTTACCCATTTCTTCATGCATGTAAGATAAGACGGGCTGCTCCCGCACCTAATTAAAGTTGTGTGCTCTTAAGTTATGTGATATGCATTATACGTGTTGTGTTTAATCGATGTATTTGTAAATGTCAGAATGATTTAATTGTTTAATGAACTTTGATATATGAAATTACTCCCACAAGTGTAATCAAACGCACTCACCCGTATCTGTACTTACCTTACAGGAAATAATGAAAGATAAGACTTGCAGCGAGAGAGGTGCCGTATCCAATGTCTCTTTTGTTTTAGTTTATGTTTGATGTAAAACGATACTTTATAACTATTCATGTTGGTAAAACTATTTTTGTTTCCTACGATGGATCCTGTTTATTTTTCGCTGCTGGTTTAAAATGCTTTCTTCTGGCTTGTCGTCGATGCTCTTAAAATGTGAAAAGATCGTCTATTTAAACTGATTTATCGAAGTCCTCGTTTCTAGATGTCGTTGTAGATCTTGACTCGTTCGCATGTTTAACTGTTTTCATTCGCGCTTGATCCGTATGTCTTTTTATGTCTTCTTTTATTTATTTCAATGAAAGCTTTAAAACATACGACTCTTATCTTACACGTTTATCTTTATTCTTAAAAAGAGATTCATGTATGTTATCTTCTAAGCTATCTCTAAAACTTGTAACACAGGTCTGGATGTTTTGCAACTATTGTCGCTTTTAAATGTATTTTCGCTCGTTGTTTCCTTTGGGGTTTTTAATTTAAAATGTTACCTATCTACCTTATTCGTAAGTTTTAAAAAGTATACTTCTAATGAACTTAATTGTTTCTAAACTCGTATTTCCGACCTTCGATGTTTTGATCTGTTTGACGATTTTTAAGAAAATTTTTGTTTACTAGCCTTTTATTATACTTAAAAGTACGTTTCTATTTTTCTTTTCCCTGCACGCCCAAAGGCAAACTCTAATATTTTAAATATATGAAAACGGGGCGTGACAAATCAAGTCAAACTATGACACATTTTGTACTAAATTACATGAACTTTGAAATTTTATTGTACCACCACCAACTTTTGTGAATGGTACTAATAGGCCGCCAAATGCTGCCAGTGGTCGCATATTTCCCCGAAGATGCTTATTCTCAAGGGTATTTTTATCTTTTAAAAGAGTTGGGGTGGAAAATAAAATTCCAAAAATTCAAAATAATGCACTTCAATTCAAAACATAAACAAGAGAAATTGAGCTATAAAAAAATAACAAAAATAATAAAAGTTCAATGAAAATCAATGCTCAAAATATAAGAATTAAAATCCCTATAACAATTTATGAAAATACGTATACGCAAAAGAATTTAAAGAATAGGGGTTTGATTTGAAATTGTATTCTATTTTTGCTCGATTCGAGCTTAAATTGAGTGTGAACAAAAAAATTGAGTTGGGAATTTGGTTAGGCTTGTAGAGAAAATTAATTTGACGTAGATTTTGTGCATTTTGGTTAAAATTTGGAGAAAATTTGATTTCGAGCTTACGGGAAGACCATGGAGTTTTTCGACAACTATTGTAGTGGTCTTTTTTTTTATATATGGTATTAGTTTGTTTTTGGCCATATTCTTCTGAAAAGCAAAATAAAAAATGTTGTTTGGTTGAATTTGACCCATTACACATGGATTGAGACGAAAATTGGAGTTTAGAAAGGTTTTCCAGTAACGGTAGTGTGGCGGGCGACGGCGAGCTGATTGTTGGAGGAGGAAGATGCAAAAAAAAATAATTAATTAAAAGACAAAATTACCCTCAAGAATAAGCATTTTTAGGGGAATATTCTACTGTGCCGGCCTATTAATACCATTCACAAAGATTTACTGATATACAGTAAAGTTTCAAAGTTCAGACACTTTAATACAAAATGATCATAATTTAACATGAGTTTTGTGATTTACTCTTTCTTTTAATAAATGTTGTCTTATTGAACCAAACCAATCCAAGAATCACCAGATGTCTTTCCAACAATCATATAAGCTCGCAAATAATGGTTAATCCAATGAAGAATTGTCGTATTGTCCAATAAAAAATAAAATAAAGCATACAAACTCAACAAAATTATGCCATATCACTTGTAACTTGTAAGTTGTAAGTTGTAAGTAGTTGGGAAAATCCGAAATTTTCAGGGAAGTGTGAGAGTACCGAATTCTAAGGTTTTATAAAATTCGGAGGGAAATAATAACTAAAATTGAACATTTTTTGAGTTAGATAAGCTAGATAACTGATAATTTGATTTTTTTTTTTTTAATTTCAGCGGAACTAGTTTCAAATAATATTATCATTTTCAACATCACTAAAATTGAATATTCCCTTTTTTTTCTTTGGTGTGTTTTGCCTTGTTTGGATTGGAACTAACCCATATGGATTTGGAATGAGTCAGATCTAAATCCATGTTTGTTATGAGATCGCAAAAATCCTATAATCCTACCTTACTTTTCTAATTTTTACAATTCTCAACATCTACCATTTTCAAAATAAAGTAATATATTATCTACTTTTTCTACAATTCACAATTTGATTGTGACATCTTAATTATATTTATATCCAATAAAAGAATTATAAAATTGTTAAAATCTACATTTTACAAAATCCATTTAAATCTCAAATTTAGACTCAATAAATCCATCTAAATTTTAGTACAAACAAAGCTAAATGTTATTACAAACTGGTACATGAATTCAATTTTCATTTGGAGTAAAAATAAGAGCATTTGTTTATAAAAGTCTTTCAACTTATAGCTCAAAATAAGTAATGAAAGAGTGTTTGGAAAAATTAATTCTACTCAAGTTAATCATCAGTTTAAAGTTGAATTCAATAAGCAGGTCCATTCCAACTTCAATCTGATTCTTGGCATTTTTTAAATATCTCCATTACTTGACCTTTTCTCATATCCCCAACTTTTATGTTAATTAAAATTAAAACAAAAGCTCGTTTCATTGTGAAAGATCTCACCCACAAGTGTGTGTTAACTAAGTGCAAATTTGTATTCCAAAGTAATTTTTAATACAAATACGCCTACTTTTTTATTTAGTAAACAATCATTTCATTGTAATAAACGTATTGTGTTATTGTAAATATTATTTTATTATTAATTTTTGGGTTAATTTCAATTTTGGTCTTGTATGTATGATTTTTCCGTTTTTTGACAACCAAGTATATGTTTTTCAATTTTGGTCCTGTATATTTCAAATTTTTCCAATTTCAATCCAATTTTCAATTTTGGTTATGTATGTTTCATTTTTTTCGAATTTCAATCCAATTTTGATCAGAATTCCCAAAATTACAGATGTCAAGTGATATTTTCTGGCGGCCATCTGACCAAAATTAGATTGAAGTTGGAAAAAAATGAAACATACATGACCAAAATTGGATAAAAATTAAAACATGTAGGACCAAAATTAAAAAAACGCATACTTGGTTGTCAAAAATTGAAATTAATCCTTAATTTATTAACATATTGTCTTCTTCTTCATCATCATCAAAAGAATTAGATTTTGATGAAATCAAACCACACTTACAATAGGATTTAGAGACTCCTATTTGTATTTCATGAAGTAGATAAGAACGAAAATTTTATGAAATAATTTTAAGATAAATGAGCATGTGGGGGTGTAAATACCATTCATTATACACAAGGATGAAAATTTCTGTTTCGATGGAAATATCGGTATCTTAGTTTCACAAAAATATCGTGTAAATATCAGTATCGGTGGAAATATCAGTACATATATTTATCAACATTTTTTCGATATTTACCGATGTTGGTCCCAAGTGGTCAGAGGTTTAGAGGGGGGTGAATGAACCTCTATCGATTTTTGAACTTTTACAAAATATTTTCTGTAAAACAAGTTTCTGATTCAATGATGAATGCAGTAACCTGTCTCGACTCAGAAACCTGGCCGTAGGCTGATTCAGGTTCCTGACTCGGTATCAGAATGGAGCGAAAAATACTTGATAGAGTTTCTATTTTGAAAAACGTTTTCTTTTGCAAGTATGTTGTTTGACAAAGAGTTTTAACAGAATGCTTATGATGTATGCAACAGGATAAATATGCAGTAAGTAAAGTGCAGCAGATAAATCAAAGCAGTAAAACACTTATGGTTTATAGTGGTTCGAAGGTGGTGTAGGTCTTCTACGTCCACTCTACTCCTTCACAAGGAGGAACTTCGTTAGGTCAGTTCGAATTACAAGCCCAGCTTTACAAATATCTTCCTAACAAGCTACGTCTACTAGAATCCCAAACTCTAGTTCAAGGCCACAATCCACACAGGGTTCACAATCCCACACAGGGCAAATAGCCTATACAAAGACTATATACTTAGCAAGGATTTCAATCCTATCAACTAAGTTACACCAAACTAAAACAACCTAGCGTACATAGCACAGTGGTTAAAGGATAAGTTTTTCTTCAACTGTGGTGGAGAGAAGACAGTTTTTACACTTGAAAGCTCGAATGCTTGAATATCTGCCTTCTCAAAGGTTGAGTGACTGGACTTTGAAAGCTTGAGAGAAATGTGAGAGCTTGAAGGATCTTGAGAATAGATAAAGACTCAGTTGTTCAGTTGTCCAATACTCTTCTCAGTCACTCCACCCTTCTATTTATATCATTTGGAAAAATGTCCGTTGAAGAGAGGCATTGCCCATGTCATGTCAAATAGTGATTTTCAAATCTTTGCAATTAATGCGTCTGAAATTTGCGACTACTAATCCTTGTCATTTCTCTGACTTGCATTAAATGTGCCATGCTTCCGCTACAATGCTTGCAGAGCCGCGGATCCAGATGGCATCTCCTGATTGGCTTGACACAGAACCTCAGTCTAACGGATTCTTGACAGGAGCCATTCCTCGTGTGATATCAATATGTTCCTCGTACAACATTGAGTATGTCTGATACAATTACTGCTTACTGTAGAGGTTGCAGTGGCTGTGTGCTGCTTTGTGCCAGCTTTCTGATTTGCATCAGCTTTCTATTCCCGAACAGCTTCCTGTTCTCAAAACCTGCAGTCAGCTTCCTATCTTCTGTATCATCTGCTTACTGGTCTAGATTCCTTCTTCAGCTTTCTGTCTTCTCTTTACAAGGGTAGTCTTCAGATTTCTTTATGAACTTCGAAACCTAGTAAGGATCAGTTTTCTCTATCCCTTTTTATCTAAAAACTTAGCAGTTGTATCTAAGAAAATTAAGCACATCAGACCTTAGTCCACTTATAAATCGTGGAAAATGGGTACTCAAAGATTTTATCTAATATTACATTGTCTCATCAAAATCTAATTCGAAATATCCTAACAACTGACATTTCCGGATATTCCACCGATATTTATCAATATTTCCTCAATATTTACCGATATTTCCTTGATATTTCTCTGATTTTTCTATAATTTGTACCCAAAGATGAAAATATCTTGAAATATCTTCGGTATTTTCCTGATATTTCCATTTTTTCATGTGAACGACACAAAAACAGGGTGCAATTGATATATTTTCGATATTTTCATTTTTTCACATAAAAACAAGAAACTTTGTCAAAATATCGGTAAAATATCGATAAATATCGGTATCAATTTCGATATCGGTGGCTTCATGATACAAATTATAATAAAATAGGTGAAATATCAGGAAAATATTGATAAATATCTGTGAAATATCGTCGATGATTTCACGGAACAAATTATAGAAAATAGGTGAAATATCAGGAAAATATTGATAAATATAAGTGGAATAACACGTCAATATCCAAAATAACTTTATTGTTCATTGGTGAAAGGGTTCCAAAATATATAATTAGTTTTTCCAATTTCGTCCCATAAATTTAAAATTGCTCGATTGAGGCATCAAAATACTAAAATTATTCCGGAGAAAATCTAATTTGGGGGTTTAACCACTTAAATTATTATTGTGTTATAATTCTTTATTATCGTGATTTTTATTTGTTTGTCGTCCTTTTTTCTTTAATTTAATTTTTTTTATGTTATTTCAGATTTATATATATATATATATATAAACTTTTTTTCAGGTTCAATAATTGTTGATTCATATTTTTGATTTAATCTTGTGACCTTTACTACTACTATATAACTTTATATATATAATTGTTTGTTTTTAAATTATTAAAAATAACTTTGAAGTTTTCAAACATTTTCATCAATTTTGATTTGAGTGACACTCTTGTGCACAAGGTGCACAAATCCAGATTTGTGCACAACAATACTGTTATATTATATAAAGTAATACTGTTATGTTATAAGAGTAATACTGTTAAAACTATATAATATAACAGTATCACTCATATAATATAACAGTATTATTTCATATAATATAATAGTATTGTTGTGCATAGATTTGGATCCGTACACCTTGTGCACAAAAGTTTTTGCCTTTTGATTTTGTATTCTAGATTTATATTTTTCAAATTCTTCTGTGGTTTTAAACTTAATTTCCTTATTTAGTTAATTTCTTAATTTGATTTATAAAATTATTTTTCAGACTTCGAAAAATATTTTCTACTACTACTACTATATAACTTTATATATTTCATTGTGAGAAATCTCACCCACAAGTGTGTATTAACTAAGTGCAAATTTGTATTTCAAAAGTAATTTTAAATACAAATACTTCTTCTTTTTTATTTAGTACACAATCATTTTATTGTATTAATAAACGTTTTGTGTTATTGTAATTATTATTTTATTATTAATTTTTTGATGCATATAATTTTTTGCATTACTCGTAATAGATAGTATCATCATCATTATCAAATTTTAAATTTTGACGAGACAAAACTACATTTATAATAAGACTTTCAGACCCATATTGGTATTCTTTGAAGTTGATAAGAACTAGATTAATAGGTTAACTTTTTTAGACTAAATCTGACCCCAAATTAATGAAATAATTTGAAGATACATGAGGATGTGGGGTGTAAATATCATTCATTATATATGACTCCCTTAAAGAAATGTTAACCCAAAAACGACTCTTACTAAATAATATCTCTAGATATATTAAAAAAAACAATTCCCTCTGCAGTCCTACTCATTGCATAGGGCCACCTACAATCAATTCAGAACCTATGTAGCATTATATATAGAATATCAACACGATAGGTCTAGATCCACCTATTTTTACATTATGAATACAATTTAATATCTCAATTGTTGGTATGTCAAATATTTATTGTAATTATTATTTTATAATTAATTTATTGACTAATGTGAGTAGACGACTAAAATTGTATGACAGTGGAAATTATGTTGAGTTGGACCAAAAATTGACACATTTGGATTTTCCTCCTATAAGTTAGCAAAACTTTACTGAAAATTAAACGAAGGATATGTATGCTAATTGTTATGAAAAGTTATGAGTCATTTTGAAAATTTTGAGAGGTTGTGGTGAAATTGTTTAAACAAAATAAAAACTTGTATGTATTTAGCAATTAAGCTTTTTTTTTTCAAAATAAATTCTTGAATAAGACCGTCTTACGGATTCCAGTCCGTAAGATGGGTTGGTTTCGTCTGGTCAACTCGAGTCAATGTCCCGATCAATGCAGTCAAAGTTAACTACTTTTATATATATTTATATATATGAGGAAATACTTTGAGTAATAATATGTAATATTTTTGTATGTATCATATAATTCCTTCCATCTAGAACTAGCTATTCATTGCATAGTTCAGGCTACCAACAATCAATTCAAAACATACTTTTTATGTAACATTGTAAATATCCTGTCCATTTCTTAATCGTCGACACATTCTGGTATACATCTCCACTGTTAACATATCACATATTTATTATAATTATTAGTTTTTATTAATTTACTGATGAAATATAGTGGGAGTTTTGTTGACTTGGATCTATAAATTAATACGCTTAGATATTCCGCCTATATATCAAGTCAGCAAAACTCAATTGAAAATTAGACCAAGGATATGTTTGTGAATTGTTATGAAAGGTTATGATTCATTTTGAAAATTTTGAAAGGGTGTGGTAGAATGGTTAAAAAGAGTGTGTGTGTGTATATATATAGCAAATAAGCATGCATGTTTTTAAACTTATATAATGTATTATTACAATTATATATTAAGTTGGTATTTTTAAATGTAGAATTCCTGTCATTTTTATTTGTTAACTTAGAGAACATAATAGAATAAAATTTATACATATCATATCTCATCATTGTACTAGATTGAAAAAAATGTTTTTCTTACGAGATAAAGACATGGGATAGTTTTTCATTCTCTAACTTTACCATTTTAGATTTTTAATCCTTTATTAGTTTATTTATCTATATTTTTAATTTAATCTTGTAAGTTTAAATTTTTTTGATTTTTATTAATCCTATTAACCTATTATATAGAGATCAACTGATCAAGCAATTCATTATTGTTTACTCGACATCCACACAGTGACGGATCCAAAAATTCTGAAATGGGGGATACGATCAATAGATAGTAAAAACAATTTCATACATAAACATTTTTTACTAATAAAACAAACAAATTTGTACATAAACATTGTTTAATATTAATTAAAAGTCATACAATCCAAAAATACAAATAAATAAGTTATTACATTAAATTAGAGTAAAAGTTAAAATTACAAGTTACATTAAATAGGTTCGTTGAGTCCCTTTTGTTTTTTTCCGCTCATTATCTTACTTTTAATTAACTTCATTTAAAAGTATCATTTCTCATTTCTAATTAAATTAGTAGCAGATAATAAGAACAAAATCATATAAAGATAAATAATTGAAATTCTATAACAAATCCATAATATTTACAATGTCAACCACAATAAATTCAAAAAGAATTAACAACAAATTTATCACAAAATTAATCAACTATCTGACTTATAATTAAAAGGAGTATGAATTTTTTAAATGCATAACAAATAGTATTAAAATTTTCAAATTTGGGGTACAATGGTACCTCTATGTTCCAAGGCCGGATCCGCCGTGCATCCATATATATATATATATATTAACAAAAAAATTCATACATAAGTGATGCCTATTAAATCTTGAATAATTTTAAAAGTAAATTTTATAATAGTAATAATATAATTATCTATTTTCATTTATATTTTTAAAGATAAAACAATTATTTAAAATATCATGTACGTAGACTTTTTATTTTGGCAGTTTTTTTAGTTAGGGTTAATTACATAAAACAAACATGAACTTATGGTCCTATTTCAATTACAACATGAACTTTTGACTATAACATTATAAATACTTATTTTAATATTTGTTTCAATTCAAGACATGAGTAGGCTTTTCGGGCTTCAATTGTTGACATGAAGTCCGAAATTAAAAATTGAAATTCAGTCATCAATCCATGTGGAATGTAAACAAAAAGTAAAAAAAAAAAAAGGAAAAATTCAATTTTAATCCATTTAAAAAACTATTATCCAATTTTCGTCCACCATGGAAGCGGTTTTCAATTTTAGTCCAATTAAGCCAAAAATCGTCACTATTTGGTCCATTTTTCGCCGGAATACCACTCTCGCCGGCGATTGTAATACAATCGCCCCCAATTTTAATTTTCGCCCACTCACGCTTATTTGGCACATTTTATCACACGTGGTCTCTATGAAAAAATCAATTTTAGTCCATTTAAAAAGCCACTGTCCAATTTTCGTCCACCATGGAAGTGGTTTTCAATTTTAGTCCAATTAAGCCAAAAATCGTCACCATTTGGCCCAAATTTATTTTAATTTGATTTTATATTTTTTGATTATAATATATGACACTCAATTTTCTTGTCAAATAAATGAAAGTCAAATATTCCCAAAACAATGCCATAGTTTATTTTAAAACGATTAAAATAAACTATCAATCACACTAATTAAAAAAAATTGTTTTGGGAATTTCATAGTTTATATCTATTTATCTATATTTTTCTCTAAAATTTTAAACTTACAAATTTCAAATATATAAATTATTTATATATTTGAAACCTAGCATGAGTTGTTTTAACAATTGCAGTTAAAATTCTTATATTATTTAGTAATATTTATTAACAATAATAAATTTGATATAATAAATTAGTCATATTAATTAATTTTAAAACTCTAATTATTTATTATTTGTAAGAAAAAAGAAATTAATATAAAAAAAATGTAAGCAACACGTGTGGTAATTCTTTTATATATAATAACAATTTTTAAAGTGTTACACATGAAATTTTTCAGAAAATATTGTGTTTATTAAAAATCATGATTGTAATTGTTAAAAATATATTCTTTAAATAATCCTATGAAATATTTTTAATAAAGAAAAAATTGTATATGTATAATGATAATATGTGTTTTAAATAATCCCATAAATTCATATAGTAGATAGGCAAAGTCTAAGTCTACGCAACAAATTTCCACAACACGTCCAATTAATATTTAAAGCCTTTAATGATCAAAAATGAAAATGAAATGCAGAATGATTCTTAGCCACACAAAAAACAGAGTAAGGGTAACCATCAAAACATTGTGAAACATAATAATGATGTGATATAACAAAATTTTTTTATCAAATTGAACTTCAAAGGCCACCCTTAGCTTGTGTTTTGGTGTTTGGAGTAGATCCAAAGTGCAAGAAAAAGACCACTCTCAATTTCTCTTGATATTTGCAGTAAATCCAAAGACCAAGAAACAATTTGAAAAGAATGCTGCCAACTTTGCTTGACTTGTTGTGTATGGGAAAGTCGTTTTATTTTCTTATCATAAAATTTTTATGTGAGAACATTTCACTACTACAACCATGTGAAACAGATCGATCCTGCTACTATCCACAACTAAATGCATTTTAATTCATAATTAATCAAACTATATTTTATTGGTTATGGATGGATTGGCTCCCTGATAAGAATTCTACTCATTTCCATTTTTCTCTTACATTAATTCGTAGTTATTTATTTATGCTATAAGAATTAAATAAAATTCTTTATTTGAACTTGAATTAGAGTACTTAAATTCCATAAAACCAAGTCAAAACTATATATTTTGATTCTCATACTGAACCTTATTCTTTATTTTCTTTTGTTGTTCCTGTAATGTTATTTACATCTCTTAGAAGAATATTTGTATTTAAATTATTATTTATTTGTCGAACCAACAAATTTAAATTGAATCCGAATAGTTATGATTTGCATAATTCAATGTGACAATTAGGTTTGATTACGAACTGAAATATTTAAAAATCGACTTTGAATTTTATTGGCTTTGTTAAGCTCATAAACACATAAAAAAATTGATAGTTGTTAAAATTGAACTATTTGAAACCCTTATATATCATCAGTAAAACAATAGTCTACTTACAAGCATCTATCAATAACTTTATGTACAAGATATCTAATTTCATAGCTTCAACACTTGGCCATCAATTTGAACCTCCAGTTTTGCAGTAGTTGCTAATTCAAAGTGCGAGTTTACCATTCTGGTTCCAAGAAAAAAAAATCTGATTATACAAGAAGCAAAACCACGATGCTAAGTAGCATCAAACACACTCAAACACAAGATAGTATATTATCAAGAACAACAAATCGAAGATGTTGTATCAACTATATAAATCAAATATCGTCATCATATTCATTATTCGGTCAAGACACATGAGAAAGTACATTTAAATTACGAAAAGTATTAGACGGAACTACAAATAATTTGATAGCTATCCAAATAATATATTGAGAATCAAGTCAACAACTACATAAAGAACTACTTTGTTGAGTCAGCAAGTCTAACATTCTTTCTCATATTTGTGAGCATGTCTAGTCTCTACAGATCTCGAAAGACTTGTTTTTCTAAGTCATGCTTCCATGGTGGACGAAAATTGGACAGTGGTTTTTTAAATAGACTAAAATTGAATTTTTCCCGTCATTCCGGTGACAATTGGGGGCGATTGTATTACAATCACCGGCGAGAATGGTATTCCGGCGAAAAATGGACCAAATATTGACGATTTTTGGCTTAATTAGACTAAAATTGAAAAACACTTCCATGGTGGACGAAAAATGGACAGTAGCTTTTTAAATGTACTAAAATTGAATTTAACACTTACATAATATGACCGAAAATTATTATTATTATTATTATTATTTTACTTTTATCAGAATTGTACTTGGGGCAATGTTGTTAAATTTTTTGAATTGTGGTAGAAAAGTTAGTATTTTTATCATTTTTGGTAGGAGAGTAAATTGTTATATGTAAAGTGCTAGAAAATCCAGTAGAAATGCAAATATCACTTAGTCGTGTCATTTGCTGACTATCTTCTCAAAATAGATTTAATAAATTTAAACAAACACTACAAAAATCCTAGGAAATATCGACAAAATATTTCATCCGTAACATGAAAATTTTCGTGAGTAATCATATTACCGACGGATTTAATGATGGAATATTTTGTTGCTGATTTTCTTGTCGGTAATATTTTATCGACGGAAAAAATGATTCGTCGATAATTTAGCGATAAAATATTGTGTCGGTAATTTATTTACTAACAAAAATAAAATTCGAATGTGAAAAATCTCCAAAAAAAAAATCCACCAAAATACCAACTGAATTATTTTAATTATCGACGGTAATTCTCGAAAGAAAAAAAATATAAATAAATAAAAACTACTGACGGACATGAATCCATTTTTGGAAGTTTTTTTAATTAATTCTAAAATACGAAAGTTAATCTAAATATGTATTTTTAATAAGAATTAAGAACAATATCAAATGAAAATTTACAAAAATAAAATGCAAGAAACTGAAAATTTGTTTAAAATAAAATAAAAATCTCTATCCAGTCCTCATCGAACACTCCTACGTCTCCTCATCTTGAATCAGAGCACCTGATCCTGTGCTCAAGCCGTAGATTCAATAACCTCTCCTGCTCTCTAGCCCAAGCCTTCATATCAGCCTCCAACTTTGACATTCTCTCAGCTTTCTCGGTTCGGAGGTTGTTGATAATTTCCTTCTGCATCTTTCTTCGAGTCTTCTCAGCAACAACTGCCTCTCTTTCTCAATCACCCAAAGATATTCCTCATCTGTGTAGGTGACAACCGTGGAAAACCATCTAATCGAGGATAACTATCTAAACTTCCTTTTTATATATGATTGATAATGTATATATTAATTATCATCAAAAGTTGAACAACTTAATTATAGAGTTTATTACTTTTTTTGTTGAGTAAATTAGGGGGTCTGGCACTTTCGGACCAAAAACTTTCGGGCTGGCAATTTTGTCCGAAAGTACCAGACCCCCAATTTTGTTCGAAAGTGTCAGACCCCCTAATTTACTGGACAAAAAAAAGTAATAAACTCTTAATTACATATATATATATATATATATATATATATATATATATATATGTGTGTGTGTGTGTCACATAATTATTATAATATAAGAACATTATGCAAATTGTATGTTTAATATACTAGTTTTTTTTGTTTTGATCAATCATTAATTTTAGATTATTTGTAAGAAAAATCAATATAAAGGTTTTAAAAAACTTACTAAACCCTAAATTTAAGGGTTATCAACGGAATTACGGACGAATTAGGGTTTTTCTCATTACCGATGAATTTTCGTTGGTAACATTGACCAAAATGACACTATTTTGAGATTTTCATTTTTCCGATGAAAGATTCATCAGTAAAATCATAAAAAAATGACATTGTTTAAAAGTATTTTCCAAAGCAATCCAAAACAACGTCATTTTTGCCAAGGGTAATTGATGGAGTATTCTATTGGTAATATATCAACGGTATACCATTGAAAAATCAAGAGTACTGACGGAAACTTAGCCATCGGTGATTACCGATGGTAGTCCGTTGTTAATCGGTCGGAAAATATTAAAAACAAGAGTTTCTCGATGGTAATCCGTCGATAAATGTCGTTGGCATGTCGAGTAATTATTGTAGTAAAAATTTCAAGAAAAAATATTACATTTTTAAGTAAAACTAAATAATACTTCATTTAATTTTATTCAAAGGACTTTTCAGAATTTTTTTTGTCATAATTTAAATATCATTAAAATTAGACACATTTTAACATCTAAAAAGTCATTTAAATAGGATTGAAGGGAGTAACTTTTTAAGTAAAAATAGTTTGAACAAAATTTAACTCTTTAAATAAAAAAAATTCAAAATAAAAGGTAACACTTTACATTAGTACTTTCAAAAGAAATGCTAAGTAATAATATTACAAGGATAATTTTCAAGTTAAAATCAATATAATGTACACAAACAATATTTTCAAGTGAACATTCATACAAGTTTAGTAGAGAATAGACTTTGAGTTTGAGTTGACACATAATTGATTTCATCAATGAAAACATAGAAAATACGAGGCTCCGCCTCGAAAATTAAGAATGATGAGAAGGACTACATGGGTTTTTGTCTTGTATTTTAGTTAATTGTTTTGACTATATTTTAGTAAATTGTATTTAAAAATAGGGTTAATTGCATAGAAGAATATGAGCTTAGGGTCATATTTCAATTGCAACATGAATTTAGGATGTTTACGTCATAACTACACAAAAAATGAGTATGTGTGATAAAATTGTCACAAAAAATGTTATTATAAATTGACAATATGTTGTCATAAAAAGTAATGAAAAAAACTCATTTGCGACAACATCAATACATTAGCGAAAATAATGTTGTCGCAAAAAAACTATTTGACTGAGGGGAGAAGGTAGCGTGGAATACCATTTCTTTTTTTTTTCCCCTTTTTTTTTCATTTGTTTTTTAATTCCACTTCGAATAATGACTGAAGTTCAATTTTACATTTTGTGCTCCACGTCAACAATTGTAGTTCGAAAAACCCAATCATGTCTCAAATTGTTATATATAAATGGATTCATATTGCAACTGAAATAAGACCCTAATTCTTCATGTTTTTTTTTTTTGTAATGTAATTAACACTTAAAAATATCATTAATTATAAAATAGGTATCTATAATATAATTAAATTTTAAGGAAGAAAATATAATTAACTAAAATAATCTACATAATAGAAATTCTTCTACTCCCTCGCTGGGCCACCACAACCTTCGCTGTTATCGTCCCCACTGCCACCACCACCACCACCCCGTCTCGCTACCCAAAATCAAATATCAATTCCACATAAATAACTTGACGCAATCCCTTGGGACTTTAAATTTGGGGCTTTAAATTTCTCAACTTCAGTAAGAGATTTGAAACAATCACATTCCGCTTTCATGTTAATTTTAAATTGGTCTAGTTATTTACTTTCTTGTTATTTACTTGATGCAATGTCATTTGATTGTTACTGAGGAAATTGCAAATTTAGGATACTATTAATCATATAGAAATACTATCTTTTTGGCACTGATATTGGGACACTATCTTTTTAATTTGGACGCTTTGAGGACAATTAGAACGAAATTTCAAACAATTAGGCCTAAATCGCATGTGTCATGCATTTGCCTCTCCAGATCAAGGTTTTTCAAAAAAATTAAATTGATTCTCACTCAGATTGAGCTTGAATTGAATTGAATTCGATAAATTGATTTGGAGTTTTGTTATGATTTGAGGAGATTAGTGGATGTATAAAACATATAATTTGGTTCAGTTTCGAGAAATGTCAAATTTTATGTGACCTTGAGGGTGGTCATGGTGATTTTGCGATTTATAAGGCCTAGAATTTTGGAATTTCGAGCTAATGGTCTAAGATTATCCAAATTAAATAGATAGTGTCCTAATGTCGAGTTTCGAAAAGATAGTGTACTTAATTGATGAATGCCAAAATATAATATCCTAAATTTGCAATTTTCCTGACTATTATATATATTTATGTCTCTCCTTATATGTTAAAAGAAAGAAGAGCGAAGGTATGGTAGTAGCAATTTTGGGCAATGCATTGTTCAACCAATCAAGCGTCAGTTTAGTTATCTTTGTTGCTTCAACAGCAATGTCCAAAACCTCAGGGATGAAGCAAAAAAACTGAAGAATGTCAAAGTTGGGCTTCAAATGCAAGTTACTAGAGCCGAGAATAATGCCCATGAGATTGTTCCTCAAGTTAAGGATTGGTTATAGTTTACAAGATTGATTCATTGCTTGACCATAGTACAATTAATTGAAAAGAAAAAACCAAAAAAAAAAAAAAGACTATAATACACCAATATCCAACAAATATAGTCCCATTTATTTCTCACAGAAATTGAGAATTTCAATTAGTGAAAGGAAAAATAAAATTAACACATAATCTTGCACAATAACACAGAACACTTACTCATATATGTAATATTATATGTATGATATAAAAACTCAATATCTCATCCATAATTATTTACAGAGCAGTGAATTTTGACACAAAAGTCATTACCTAACGTTACTCATAATAAAAGAACATCAGAAAACCCTACAAATATCCTCTATCATTTGAAAGTTCTTCCCCCCTTCCTCTTCTCTCTAAATACATATTGAAGTATCAGCACAAGTTTTAATTTTTCATCTGAGCATTTGAGAAGTGGTAAGTATGCATATATAAAATGCTCTATCTGAAAACTCTATAAATATCAGAAAACTCTATCTCTCTCTTGTTTTCCGGCCGACTGGTCGGAGCGCCGCCGTGCCGTCGGGGCGCCGCCACCGGCGCCGCCTATCTCTCCTCCGTTTCGCTCGTTTTTTTACACCAAATCGAAGCCCTCGCCGAGCCCATTCCGGATCTGGGCTCGGATCATCCAACCGACGCCGGCTCAGCCAGGAATCGGTCGGAGAAGATCCGGCCAAACCTCTTCTCTCTCTTCTCTCCTTTCTTCTCTCTCCCGTTTCTCTCTCCGGAGTTTCTCTCTCTTTCTCTTCCCTCCATCGCCGCGGTTGACGTGTGGTGTCGGGGGCGGCGCTAGGTGGCGCCGCCGTGCCCAGAGTCGGGTGTGGTTGTGTGTGTGTGTTTCGGTGTTTGTGTGTGATGACGGCGCTGGAAGCGCCGCCGTGTGTCGTGGTGGCCGGCGTGGTCGTGGGTGTGTTGAGGTGGTGGCCGGCGACGTGGTGTCGCCGGCGTATGTGTGTAGGCGGCGGGGGTGGGGGGCAGCGACTGGGGAAGGGCCCTGCTCCCTCAATTTTCGGATAGTTCAGGAACTAGTGTATTTACGATTTAGTCCCTGAATTTCTTCAAAATTTCGTTTTAGTCTTTGAATTTTAAAAAATTATGTTTTAACTTCCAAAAGTTTTCAAGTTTTAGATTTTGACCCACGAAATTTTAAAAAATTATATTTCGACCTCAAAGGTTTTGAAAATATCAAAAAGATCTCAAAACTTCTCTGATTTTACAAAAAAGCCTCTGGTCAAAGTTAACCTTTATTCAGAATTTACGAAACTGCCCCTGCACCTTTAAACGCTCTGTTTAAGCTCGTTTTTGCTTTGTTTAAGCTTGTTTTTCCTCCGTTAGAATCCTAATCGATCCCTTTACATCTTATGATCAAGTTTCAAGCCTTTGTTTTGCTTTTCCTTTCTCCAACGCTTCGTTTTCGAAAGAGTCCTTCTAAGTATACGTGATTATCGTAACAAGAAACTAATAAGCCTCGTTTGTATGTGTAGGTTTTCACGTTAAGAATCAATTGTAGGCTTAGTACTCACATTTCATGAGGAAACACTACCGAACAAGGTGGGGTAATTTTGAAACCATAAACTTTATGTTTCCGTTAATGAATGTATGAATGACGATAAACGAATGCATGTTATGTGAACCTATGCTTAGTGAAATGAACTTTAATCGCTATGCTATGTGAACCTAAGATTAAGATAACGATTCTATAACGCTATGAAATATTGAATCTTACGTGTCGTGTTTATGTGTTGTGAATTTTATAAATGTGCATGCATATCATATCTATGCTACGAAGGGACTAAAGTCCAAGATCATGCTATAGAGGGACCAATGCTCCGTAATGAAAGATGTTAACGGGATAAAAACCGTTTATAGGATAAGACGGACTGCTCCCGCACCTATCTATAACTACGTGTCATTATGTTATGTGCTATGCATTTTACGTGCTATGTTTAATTGTTGTATTTGTAAATGTTCAAACGACTTAACTGATTAACGAACGTACTCACCCCCGCGTGTATTCACGCTATAGATAACAGTGAACATGGAGAAGTATAGAGAGGGGTGCCGTGTCAGTTGTGATCTTTTTCCCTTTCCATTTTCTGGATTTTCCCTTTTTAAACAATGTTGATCGTTTGTAAAAGTTAAATTGATTTTCTTTTCATTATGGATCCTATATGATTTTCCACTGCTATATTTTGAATGTTTTCTCTCAGTGATATGTCGATGGTTTTGAATATGTAAAAAAATCAAATGTTTAACTGATTTTTGAAGGTTTTGATTTGTATGTCTATTTAAACTCTTACTTGTTTATTATACCTGTAAGTTTTGAAAAAGGTATGGGGTTAATTGCATGAAATTTCCTTGTGGTTTGAAAAATCGGCGTGAAACCCTCTTGTGCTTTAAAAATTGCGCGAAATCCCCCAGTGGTTTTCTAAATATAGCTTGAAATCTCCAATTCCGTCAATGTTAACGGAAGTGCTATGCACGCGCTCTTCATGTGTTTTTTTGTGTATTTTTTTTCACCTTTTTATTAAAAAAATGACATATCTACCATTTTTTACTATATTAAAAGACTAAATCTCTGTGGAGTTGGGGGGGGGGGGGTTTTACAATTGCAAACACTTACTTCAAACTTATTTTCTACATTAACACATATTTATTTATTTAGTTTTATTTATTTATTTTCAATTAATTTTTTATTTAGATATTTATTTTATTGTTATTAATACTAACAGTTTGTACGTAGGTTTCTTTTTTTACTTTTATTTATTTAAATTCATTTTTTTATCAATATTAATTTTGATTTAATTATTTATATTATTGTTATTAATGATATTTATTTCTTTACTTTTATTTTTGTAAGTTCATTTTTTACAATGTTAATTTTTTATTTAGCTATTTATTTTATTTTTATTAATGTTAATAGTTGATACATATATTTATTTTTTTACTTCTTTTTTTCAGTTCATTATTTTATAATGTTAATTTTTTATATGGTTATTTTTTCATTGTTATTAATTAATAGAAGATTAGATTAAAAAGATAAAATTTGATATTAAGGAAAATTTAATATAAATAAATAAATAAATAAAAGACTCAATACTTAAGAATTGTTAGGTATAATAAACAAAATTAACCATATCAATAAACAATTAACATACCAACTTGTTAGAACAAACAAAAAATAATAAAAATTATACAAGAAAACTTGGAACATACCAATTTGTAAGTGACAAACAAATAATAAAAAGATTATATCAAAAAATTTGGAACATACATTGTACTCACTTCACGTTCTCATTCTAAAATAAAATGTACCTCAATAGCAAAATTTATCATTGTTCATGCCTTTAAGCATCTAGATTTCTCCAAGAAATTCAATGAATTTTTAATTTTTCGTATGGACATCGATTTTTTTTTTAAGAAAATAATAAACTAATTATATTTAGGGTCTCATTAATTACACTTTGTGGTTGATTTGAGGTGAAAAAAATATTCCATCGAGTATTTCCACATCCTCCTCATCAATAGTCGACATTAATATTGAGTCTTATCCTTTTAATCTAATCTTCATCAATAGGTTGATTAATAACAATAAGAAAATAACTAAATAAAAAAATTAACATTGTAAAAAAAAAGAATTGAAAAAAAAAGATAAAGAAAGAAATATATCTATCAACTATTCACATTAATAACAATAAACTAAATAACTAAATCAAAATTAACATAAAAATGAATTTAAAAAAATAAAAGTAAAGAAATAAATATCATTAATAAAAATAATATAAATAACTAAATTAAAATTAATATTAAAAAATGAATTGAAATAAAAAAAAGTAAAAAGGAAACCTATGTATCAACCGTTGATACTAATAACAATAAAAAAAATTAAGTAAATAAAAAATTAACATTGTAAAAAAAATTATTGAAAATAAATAAAGAAAAACAAATAAAGAAATATGTGTTAATGTAGAAAATAAACTTGAAGGAAGTGTTTGCAATTGTAAGAAACCTCTCATAAGAGATTTAGTCTTTTAATATAGTAAAAATGGATAAATATGTCATTTTTTAGCAAAAAAGTGAAAAAAAAAACACAAAAAAACGCATGAAGAGCGCGTGCATAACACTTCCGTTAACATTAACGGAATTGAGAACTTCGGGCTATATTTAGAAAACCACAGGGGGTTTCACGCAATTTATAAAGCACAAGGGGGTTTCACGCCGATATTCCAAACCACAAGGGGATTTCGCACAATTAACAAAAAATGTATGTTTCTTTCCTTCTTTTCCTGCATGCCCACAAGAATACTCTGATATTATAAGTATGAAAATAGGGCGTGCCAATTTAAACACCTAATACAAAGCTTGAGAAAAATATTTTTTTTAATCTTGTAAATTTCATTATTTTTATTTTTCATCTTATAAATTTACCTATTTTTGATTTAGACCTATGCCTTGTAATTCTATTTTCTTAAAATATTCTTATGATCGATTGTTTAGACTCATCACCAACCCATATATTTTGTCCATTCCTATTTCTTTCATCTCCAAACCCATAAACCAACCAAGCATCCCATGACCCCTATGTTGGCATTTAAATCAAATGATAAGTAAATAGACTTTACAATTTAACAATAAGCCAATTTGTAACATTATCCTAACAAACAAAATTATTAAAAAAACACATATCAACAAAAATAAATTTATTTTCTTGTCTTGTTCATTTAAAGTACTTTTTGAGAAAGACCTTTAAGTGAATTTTAAAAATAATAAACTAATTAGATTATCTTGATATTTAGCACAATCAAATAAACAAATCTAATTTATTATATTATAGTATTTAAATTACTTAACTAATTAATAATTTGTTTTTTAAACTAATTAACAATATGTTTATATTTTGAGACACTCTCTTGTATTAGTTTTTTCACGAATCCATATACATTCATAACATATATAAAAGTCCACCATTAATAAAAGATACATAGTACTTAGTTGTTCAAAGACATTCTACTTCTTCATTTTCTTCTGCTGTTTTCTCTCTCTCTCTCTCCCCCTGAGGCAACATTCCCTTTCATTTTTCTACGTTGGCTCAATTAATTCTCTTCATCCTGGTGGTAATAGTATCAAAATTATATTTTCTAAAATTTATGGATGATTTTGAGATGAAATTGATCGAAATCATAGTTGTCTTTTAGATATGAAATCACACATTTAACTCTTACATGACAATTGTCACCGCCAAAGACAGTATGTTGCGATGATGTTTGTTGATAAAATATAGGCATATACAAATGCCAATAGGGAAAACACCTTATATCATAAAAAGATATCAAACATGCATTTCTAGCACTTTTTTTAGCCAAAAGATCAATGATCCAAATAAAATTACACGACATGAGCCATATAAGGTTACACGATATGATCTGATTCATATAAATTTACACGATATGATTCATATAGGATAACACGACATAATTCATAAACGTTACACGATATGATTTGGTTACACAACATGATTCATATAGGGTTACACAAAACAAAATGTAATATTTTTTCTTTAAATTTTGTTTTAATTTATGGTAGAAAAATAAGTTTTTATATGTCAAGTGCTAGAAAATCCACTAGACCTAATGCAAATATCACACAGTCGTGTGTTGCTAACTTTCTTCTCATAAGAGATTTAATAGACTTACACAAAATTTAAAGAAAAAATATTACATTTTCAAGTAAAAGTAAATAATATTTCATTTAATTTTAATTAAAGAACTTTTTGGAAACTTTGTCATAATTTAAAAATCATAAAAATTAGACAAATTTTAACATCTAAAAAGTATTGAAATAGGATTGAATGGAGTAATTTTATAGGTAAAAAAAAATACTTTGAATAAAATTTAACTCTTTAAATAAAAAAAATTCAAAATAAAAAGTAACACTTTACATTAGTACTTTCAAAAGAAATACAAAGTAATAATATAAAAAAGATGCTTTTCAAGTTAAAAACAATATAATGTACACAAACTATATTTTCAACCGAACATTCATACAATTATAGTAGAGAATAGACTTTGAGTTTGAGTTGACACATAATTGATTTCATCAATGAAAACATTGAGGGACTCGTGTACAAAAAAATGAGGCTACATCTCGAAAATTAAGATTTTTGAGAAGGACTCGTATGGGTTTTTGTTTTCTATTTTAGTTAATTGTTTTTTATTATATTTTAATTAATTACATTTAAAAATATCATTAATTATAAAATAGGTATCTAGAATATAATTAATTTTTTAAGGAAGAAAATATAATTAAAAAAAAAGTACATAATAGAAATTCTTCTAATCCCTCACTGGGTCAGCACCACCAATTTACCCAAAATCAAAGATCAATTCCACATAAACAACAATGTCATTTTCATATTGGGAGTTGTGGAAAAAGTAGATGTTGTTTGTTGAGATTTGTAGAAAAAATGAATAAATTAGATGTTTTTATTGGAAATTGTAGAAAAAGTAAGAAAAGTATGGACTGAACATGGACTGAACTCACCCATCCAAAATTTGGATGAACTCACAATGAACTCACCCATCCAAAATCCGGATGAACTCATCCATCCAAAATCCGGATTGGCCAAGTCTAGTCCAAACATAGCCTTAGGTCTTTGAATTTGGGGTTTTCCTCACTAGTTGAATTTCTCAAATCCAGTAAGAGATTTGAAACAATCGCATTTCACTTTTATGTCAATTTTAAATTGGTCTTGTAATTACTTTGTTGTTAGCTAGCAATGTCATCTGACTATTATGGGGAAATTGCAAATTTAGGGCACTATTTTTATTTATTAATCATATGAAAATACTATCTTTTTGAGCCCTGATATGAGATACTATCTTTTTAATTTGGGCGATTTTAAGGGAATTAGTCCGAAATTTCAATAAATTGGGTCTAAATAGTCGCATGTGTTGTGCATGTGTCTCTCTAGATCAAGGTTTTTAGAAAATTTAAATCGATTATGCTCAAATTGAGCTTGAATCGAATTGAATTCGATAAATTGATTTGGAGCTTTGGTATGGCTTGAAGAGATGAGTTCTTTGACGTATAAAACATATATTTTGATTCTGTTTCGAGAAATATCAAATTCTTGGTGAGCTTGAAGTTGGTCTTGACAAATTTTTGCTATGGAACCAGCAGTGAGACAACGATTACGATAGGGCTTTTTCAAAACTTAACTAAAATTTATATTTTCTATGCCTAAACACTTCTTTCTTCAAGCCCTAGCCAAACCCCAAATAAATTTATCGAAATCCATTCAATTCAATTTTCATTTGATTGAGAATCAACTCAAATTTTTTTTAAAAAAAACCCGAATATGTACCTACATGTACTGCATATGTAATTTAGGCCAGAAATTTTGGAATTTCGGGCTAATTGTTTTAAAATTGCCCAAATTAAAAGGATAGAGTCTCAATATCGAGATTCAAATAGATAGTGTACTTAATTGGTGAATACTAGAAGATAATATCCTAAATTTGCAATTTTTCCGACTATTACATATATTTATGTATCTAATTAAATTTTGAATTTACGTTAAAGAAAGAAGCACAAAGGCATGGCGGTAGCAATTTTGGGCTTAGTGGGAAGTTTTCTTGGACCGGCTATTCAAGTTGGACAATGCATTGTTGAACCGATCAAGCATCAGTTTAGTTATCTTTGTTGCTTCAACAGCAATGTCCAAAACCTCAGGGATGAAGCAAAAAAACTGGAGAATGTCAAAGGTGGGCTGCAAATGCAAGTTACAAGAGCCGAGAATAATGCCCATGAGATTGTTCCTCAAGTTAAGGATTGGTTAAAAGATGTGGGTGAGATCCAAGAGAAGATGAGTGAAATTGAGATGAAAATTAGCAACATACAAAGTGGTGGTTGTTTTGTTGTCAAATCTCGTTTCTCACTTAGCAAAATAGCTAGAAAGACAACTGAAGCTATGAAGCAAAAAATTGTTGTTGTTGGCCAAAAAATTGGATTTGGAATTAACAGAGCAAACTCTATCATCTAGAGCAACAAAACTACAGGCTAGAATAATAAAAAGAAGAACCCTTTTAGTTGTAGATGATGTTTGGGAATATCTCGACTTAGAGGAACTAATAGGAATTCCGCCTCAAAGTGGCTTGAAAGGATGCACAGTTCTTTTAACATCTCGAGACAGGGATGTTCTCGATGAAATGGATGCTCATAAGGTTTGTGAAATAGAAACCTTAAATGAAGTAGAAGCATGGTCTCTTTTCAAAGAAAAAGTTGGTGATCGTGTTGATGATCAAAATTTGCTTCCTATAGCACGAATGATCGTTGAAGAGTGCAAAGGTTTGCCAATTGCCCTTGTAAATGTTGCTATGGCGCTCAGAGTTAAGAAAAATAAGTCGAGTTGGGAAGATGCACTAAAACAGTTAAAAAGCTCAAACCCAATAGACATGCCTAAGATCCTTGAACATGTTTATAATTCCATCAAGCTAAGTTATAATTTTTTGGAAAGTCAGCACCCCAAATCCATATTCTTACTTTGCTGTCTATTTCCCGAAGATTATAACATTTCTCTTGAGTATTTGACTTCTTTTGCTATGGGGTTGCGAATGTTTGAAGATATAAGGAATTTAGGAGAAGCAAGAAATATAATATGCTCATTGGTTGAAATGCTTAGAAGTCGTTTCTTGCTTTTGGAGGGTGAGGATAAATGTCATGTCAGAAGGAGATGGTACAAATAGTTTGTGGAAGAGAGATAGTTTCAACAATCCTAAGGTACTACCTCTTTATCTTTTTTACCTATCTTATAAAGATTGGTGTATGCTTAGGTTTTTTATATTATTTTTATTGTTTCTAAATACATATAGAAGATGGTTGAATTTATATTTCTTTTTCCTCTGGAAAAATATATAACTAGTAGAAATGAATAGTTTTTTTTTTAACTATTATAAATATATATCGTTAGCATAAATAAAAAAAATGTTGTTTTCAATGACTTGAACTGTGATTTAACAAGACAGTATAATTTTAATTTTTTTCTAGTAATCCCCCTTTTAGTTTTTGCAAATTATACCAATAATGCTTTTGAATACTTGATTACAAGAAGATAAATAAATATAAGAGCAAACAGAGAATAGGCTGTATGGGTACTTTGCTTCTTTCATTCTTTTTTTTTTATTTTTTTACTTTTGATATGTTTAGGATTTAAGGTGTCCATGGGATTCATCAAAATTATTTTTAAAAAATATGTTGCATTAGTAAGATCACAAGGGGTGTATGTCTAAAATGGTTGTTGAATTATAAAAATATAAAATTTGTTTTTGGGTTTGATAGAATTTATGTTAAGCTAATGTTTTAAGTAATATAAAGTCCTAAGTAATGTGTAAAACATATAGTGATGGAGTAGATGATTTTTTTCATTTTCAGGTTGTGTTTGGTAAGTTGGAGATACTGCGGGTATGGAATTGTAAGAAGATTAAGAGCATATTTTCATCTACAATAGCTCGTGATCTCGTCTGTCTCAAAATCATTGAAGGGGAGGAGGAATGTTCAACTCGTCTATTTCCTCATCTGGAATTTCTAAGTTTGATTAACGTACCCAAGTTGAAGATTTTTTGTGAATGGAAATGTGCTCTTGAGTTGCCATCATTGGAAAATATCATCATTTATGGTTGTTTTGAAATGGAAAGATTTAGTTTGGGATCTCTTACCATACCCAAACTCAAAACCTTGAAAATAGATAATGAAAGCATTGCCATCATCGATGATATAGACTTGAATCATGTGTTACACCAACGCTTTCTGCGAATCAAAGTAAGGGCAATTGTTAATTTCCATAGAAAAATAAGACTTTGAAATCACTCTTTGGATTGATGCTTATTAGTTGTAATACTAATTTTGTGATTAGGAACAATCCACTTCAAGTGCAGGTTAAGAGGATCAGAAGGAGAGAGGCAGAACAGATGGGGAGGTACACATATATAATTGATGCAAATCTTTTAGTATGTTGATTTGAAATCCAAACCTAAATCCACTCAACTTGTATAGTTTAAACTAATATCAATACATTTAAAATATATTCGCGTTTTTATCTATTTATGATAGATTTGAAATCCATCTTTATAGTAATAATATGAGATCAATTGATTTTAGTAATAATATGATCGATCAGGAGGAGGAATCAACTTCAAGGGGAGAAAAAGATTGGCAGAATGAGGAAGAAGAAGATGAATGAAGTATCGAAAGAAGGACTTTCTTGTAAGACAATTGAAATTTTAAGGGAAATAATAAAGTAATTTTAAAAATATGTATGAGATTAATATTTGCGAATAAGTATGAACTAAGAGTTGTGAATGTTTTTAAATAATGTCAAAAGAGATATTAGATTATACCTTTTTTTATGAAAAAACACGATCGAAGGAACCCAAAGTAGTCAAAAAAGCTATTAGGTCTTAATTGATTTAACTTAAAGAGTCCACTTTTTTACATAAATGAACACCTAAAAATCTATAAATAAACTATCCTTATTCCACACTTTAAACACTGGATATGCATTCAATATACATAGAAGGGAAAATTATAAATTTAGGATACTATTTTTTTAAGTCATTCACCAATGAATAACACTAACTTTTCGAACCCTGACATTGGAACACTAACTTTTCAATTTGGGTGATTTTAGTATAAAAAGCTCGAAACCACGAATTTCAGGTCCAATCGCATGAGATTTGAGCTTTTTGCTCAAGTGATTCGACTGATTTCAGATTTTTTGTTCTAAAATCATCCAAATTGAAAAGTTTATGTTTCAATGTCAACCCCAAAAAGTTATGTCTTTTATTGATGAATGACCAAAATATAGTGTCCTAAATTTACAATTTCCTCTGCATAGAAAATGTATGGAATTTCCAATGAAATCATTTTGTTCTTCTTTCTTTTCTTTGCCTAAAGGGGTTCAAATTACCTTTTGGTTTGTCGTTCTAGTGTTTTGGAGTCCTAAAGTCACAAGATGAGAGCATTGTATCTTGGAACAAATAGTGAAAAATCCTAAGCACTAGAGAGGGAAATTTCATCTTACAGAGAAAGCGTCCTACTTGTCTTGATTCATGATTCAAATTTACGCCCCCTTTCCCCCTTTTTCTAAATATATTATTTTGTGTCATTATATTACTCACATACAACTATTTTTCCAACAACGTAAGATAAAAATATGTGTAATATTAATGACTATTCATCCACTAGTGTGTATGAGAGGAAGTAGAAGAAATTAATTTATATTATATGTACTTGTTTTCTACTTATGGTTGTGCCAAAATTCCTACACAAAGATGGGTTTCACTGCTTTGAATGAGATACATAGTTTTTATATCATACATATAATTAGGGGTGAACATGGGTCTCGAAGATAACCGAACCGTACCGAAATTTGGATTGAAAACACTCCAAATCGATAGATATCCGTTGACTATTTGACTTTATCTTTTTTTATGAAAAAACACGATTGAAGGAACCCAAAGTAGTCAAAAAAGCTATTAGGTCTTCATTGATTTAACTTAAAAGAGTCCACCTTTTTATACAAATCAACACCTAAAAATTTATAAATAAACTATCCTTATTCCACAATTTAAACATTGGATATGCATTCAATATACGAAAATTGCAAATTTAGAATACTATTTTTTGGTCATTCATCAATTAATGACACTAACTTTTTTGAACCCCGACATTGGGACACTCACTAACTTTTCAAATTGGGTGATTTTAGGATAAATTAACTCGGAACCACGAATTTTGGGTCCAATCGCATGAGATTTCGGCTTTTTGCTTAAGTGATTCGGTTGATTTCAGATTTTTTGTTCTAAAATCATCCAAATTGAAAAGTTCGTGTTCCAATGTCAGCCCAAAAAAGTTGTCTTTCATTGATGAATGACCAAAATATAGTGTCCTAAATTTGCAATTTCCCCTTAATAGAAAATGTATGGAATTTCCAATGAAATCATTTTGTTCTTCTTTCTTTTATTTGCCTAAAGAGGATTCGAATTAACTTTGGTTTGTCGTTCTAGTATTTTGGAGTTCTAAAGTCACAAGATGAGAGTCGTTGTATCTTGGAACAATTACCGAAAAATCCTAAACACTAGAGAGGGACAATTTCATCTTACAAAGAAAATGTCTTACTTGTCTTGATTCAAATTTACGCCCCCTTTTTCTAAATATAATATTTTGTGTCATTATATTACACACATACAACTATTTTTCCAACAACGTAAGATAAAAATCTGTGTAATATTAATGACTATCCATCCACTAGTGTGTATGAGAGGAAGTAGAAGAAATTTATATTATATGTACTTGTTTTCTACTTATGGTTGTGCCAAAATTCCTACACAAAGATGGGTTTCACTGCTCTGAATGAGATATAGAGTTTTTATATCTACATATAATATCACACATATATATATATATATATATATATATATATATATATGATCAATTTATTTTTAATATATTTTGTAATAAAAATTACAATAGTGTTGATATTTTTTTAAGTAATACTTTTATAAATTTTAAAAGGTTATATTAAGGTTTGTAGACTATACATAGTTAAAGAACATGCACATGTTTTTCACAAAGTTTCTTTAATGAGGTGAAGATGACAAACTTAGGGGTTAGGAAAAAAACTTCACGAGTTTTATTATAGAGTTTTTTGTTTTTTTCTCAATTAATTGTACTAAAACTTTTGCAAGAAGCCCAACCAGAATATATTTATGGTCAAGCAATGAATCAATCTTATAAACTATATAGGCCCACTCGGGTCCATAAGTGAGCCCACAACATATAAATGATCAATGATATGATGAGTTGCAATCTTTTTTCAAGAATTTCCACCATATCCTTATATTCAGGGCGGAGGGACATAGGGTCCAAGGGGGCACTGGGCCCCTCTGAGATTTTTTAAAAAGTTAGGGGTATAATAGTCTTTTTATATATCCTTTAATTTAAAAAAGAAATTATATATATGTCAAAAGATAACAGCCTTTGAATTTGGGAATTTGGATTCTTCATTCCCTCATCTCCTCCTCTGTCTGCGCAGCTTCACAGGTAACATGTGCCCACCATCTTCAATGTTATATATAATTTATTTTACTTTTAGTTTTTTATTGTATTCTTTATTTTTCTATATATTATTGTATTCTTTAGTTTTTTCAATTTTATATACTCCCTCCGTCCCGTGATAAGTGTCATATTTACTGTTCGATCCTATTTTTAAGAATTATTGTATTTAAATGTGAGTGGGGGGAGAGAGGTAGTGAGATATATTATTATAATGTAAGTGGGAGGAGAGAAAGGTAGTGGAATATATTATTATAATGTAAGTGGGGGAAGAGAGGTAGTGGGATATATTATTATTATAATGTCCATTTTTAGTAAGTGTACAGTGTGACATTTATTTTGGGACGTCCAAAAATGGAAAGTGTGACACTTAACACGGGACGGAGGGAGTATTATTCTTTATTAAAGTCAGCAATGAAGCTATCATGCAACGGTACCAGAATATGAAAAATAGAAGAGAGATGTTATGATGGACTTGTATTAGTTTCTCATTTTGAGTGTTATTATAATTAAGTTAATATATTTTACTTTGTCAATGTTTATATTAATTATGTTTACTTGTAATCTAGAATTTTATTATTATTTACATTCTACATTATTGTTAGTCGGGCCCCCTAAGTAAAAATTCTGCCTCCGCCATAAGTTATATTAGAGGATAATATTTATTGCTTAAATTTTCTTGTTTTCATTGAAGTATCAAATTTCTCAATTGGTGTAGATATATAAAAGTGACTTCCAACTTAGGTGATCATTGAATAACTTGTGATTATTCAACCTCGTGAGTTCTAAAATGTAGGAACTCATTTAATAGCAATTTGTACATTTCTTGATTGAAAACTATTTGACACAAGACGGGAAAGGTTCAAAACGGTCTACAATAATTATAAATATATATATATATATATATATATATATATATATATATATAAATGTAACAAAATGTAAGTGTAATGTACTACTATTTAGGGGTAATAATATATAACTCAATTTAATCTTATTCTTTAGTAAGATCCTTTTTAAGGCTTTTCACATATATTAAAATGATTTTATAAATGCTAGGCAGACTTACCTGGTAATGCTGATAATGATGTCACGTACGAATAACTTTTGAAAATATCATATCATGCATATTTATTTATTTTCTATAAGAATAATACTTCTCTTCGAATTTTAAACATATTAATTATGTTATATTTAGAAAGATAAAATCTTCATTAACAACTACTAGTGGACCTGTTACAAATGTAATTAAAATGGAAACATAAGTGAAAATGGATTACTCTGTCCGATTATTGGAATTATACAATATATTTAATGTTATTTTTATTTTGTAATTAGTCAAAAGTTTGATTAAAATTGCACAATAAATGTCCTGATTTTACCAACAATTAACCTATATTACAAAGTTTGTAATATATAATAACTTTCTATGTTATTCAGTGAATTACGTACATTGTTTTTAGACTAGAAACCATGTACATTTTAATTTCTTTATATCTTATGTATCACTTATTCTTTGTCGAAGTGTTTAGTTTATTTTCCTTGAAAATATTATGTTATTGAGAAATTTTACATTAAATGCATGTATATTAATAATATATGTGCATCGCACGAGACTATATTAATTGGTGTAAAATTCTAATACCCCCAATGAATTAGTTTCAATATAAAGTCAGGTTTGGTTATGGCCTTTAAATGTGGTTAATAATTTAACATCATAAAGGAAAAATATTTTATCATTGTAATTATACTACTAATATGTAATTTTTGATATCATATTTTAAACTTCTTTTTTTGGTGATATTTCATCATTCAAGTCAAGATTTGTGGGATCGATTGATTTGACCGGTGTAACCGAGAATCGATTCAGTTAGTACTAAAAATTGGATTTTTATTAATCCAATCAACATAGAAAAATCAGATATAGTTAATATTAATTTGTTTGATGACAATGTTCAATTGGGACATGTTATATAATGCTTCCCCCTCAAATTCTTTTAATTTCAAATTAATGTGGGAGAAAGTAGCCTACTATTGAAGTCTTTTTTAGCATTTTGCTGCTTATAATATAGCAAATTTTCATTCTACTTTCACATTCATTTTGTTGGAAGACAATTTTTTAAATATAAGATGTTTTATATTATTTTCCTCTCAATTTCTAATCGATGTGGTTGAAACTATGCAATCATCTAACATTTTCTTTAGCGTAATTACACATTAAGTAAATTTTATCAACAAATAGCATTTTCATTGAACTAGTCAAATCAATTTGCTACTCAATCATTCTCCACAAACATAACCTTCAGTTATAGTACTTTAACAGTTTACTCTAAAGTTTTTTTTTTTTTTTTTTAAATACTAGTTAATTAATTATTCGAAATTTCTTGTATTGGGCTTCAACTGTATTAATTCTGGATTGGGCCAGCCTTGAATGGGCTAAGCCTTGAAGCCCATTTGTTTCTAAAAGAAATTAGAGGAAGAAAAGAAAAAAGATCATATGTCCATAGAAAAACCCTGGAAGCAGAAAAGAGACACCATTGGAGGGTTGAGAAGCTGAGAGGAGAGATAATGAGGGTTGAGAGAGAAAGGGATTTCTTCAGGGTGGTTGCCCTTCTCTCCTACTCGATGATTCTCCCCATCCATTCACAATCAAAACCAACAACCCTTTCGTGTGTGTGTATGCGCTCTTGCATAAGCATATATATATATATATATATATATAGAGAGAGAGAGAGAGAGAGAGAGAGAGAGAGACAAGATAATGGATCTGTTTGTAGATCCCCTTCTTCATCGTCATCTTCTTCTTCTTCTCCTTGTTATTATTATTATTATTATTATTTTCGCACGGAGGAAATGCTAGTATTACTGGGCTGTGATGATATTTCATTAGAATCCTCTGTAATGGGGCAATGAGATAACCCGACCCGTATCTTGGCGGGGCAAACCCGGATGGCATTTGATTCGAATGCAGCCGGTCGTGTTTTTTGCAGCCATGGCGTGGTCACTTTCTCTTGCCCCATTTTTACTCTGATCTGAGCCTCAATATGATCATATTTTCATCAAAAACTAAAAAATGCTTTTTTGTATATGGGTTTCCTCACAATCTTTAAATAATAATAATAATAATGATCATAATGATAATATTGTAATTTTTTTTAATTTTTTTTGAAGAAGAATTGTTATTCATGATTTGATCAACATGAATTATTGTTATATGTGGCACTATCCAAAAGCACAACATGAGCTTGAGATTAGTATTTGATAATATTTTTTTGGATCTATGCCAAATAGGGCATGATATAAGCTGACTCTTCAACACCTATTCCACAACAGATTATTTTGTACAAGATGTTGTCATGCAAAGAGAAAAGGGGCAATTCGAAATAAAGATTTTAGAGGTATTCCAAACATGTTTTCGATCAAGAAAACAGGTCCCTTTAACAACATTACCTTTGAGCTCCAAATTAGACTTTAATTTTGCCCAAAATTGGCATTTAGCTTTGATGATCTTACAACAAGTGTGTTTGGATTAGAAACAAGTTTTCAACTAAGCTTAGAGTGGTTCAGCCACCCAAAATTTTCTATTTAATACTCCTTCCGTCCCTTAACACTTTTCACACTTTCCTTTTTAATCTGTCCTCAAAGACTTTGCACACCCTAAAATGGAAATTTTACCATAATTATTACCCTCCTAATACACACTTATTTACACACAATGCCATTACTTTTTATCTCTCAACACTTTATTACTTTTTTGTCATTTTCTTACATAATTGACCCTTATACCCTCATTTATAAAGCAATCATTCAATTTTTCTTAAAAACCGTGCACAAATAAGTGTGCAAAGTATTTCGGGACGGAGGGAGTATAATATTATGTATAATATTAATTAAAAAGTTAATTTTACACTCAATATAATATTATGTATAATATTAATTAAAAATTTAATTTTACACTCATCTAGTTCCCCCGCCCTTCCTACTCATGTACTAATAACTAAATATTAAGGGTATATATTTAATATATTTGATTTTGTTGTCTTTAACTCATCAATAAAATCGATTTAGCTCCGCCTCTGAAATCAAGTTCAATTATGTTCATAAGGACCTCTTTGCTAGCTTTGGAGATGTGTTAATTTCTTTTTAACATCATTACTAACTTTAGCAATGAAAATGATGTTTGTGTTGGTTTATAATAAAACGATTTTGTAATGAAGATTTTACGAGCTCTGAAAACTATGTCGATGTTATTCAAAAGGTTGCCCTATTTAAATGTACATTCAATCATGTGAAATAACATGATAAATGCAGTTTTGATGACAATTATTCCCACTATATTAGTGGACCTCTCCACTACACTACTTACCAATTATTAGGATTTGGAAGGCCACCAGCCACATAGACTCTTAATGGGCCTCCTCGATGGGCTCCCAAATGGGGTTTACATGTTGGGCTTTTGCACATGCACAATGTGCCACGCCATGTCGCCACCAACTTGGTACATGTACATCGAAAATCAGTTTTCAAATCATAAATACACTAATAATCTACTCAAACCATAGATTCAGTTTTTATCCTTTTATTCTTTATCTACCCGACTTCAATTCCTCAAATTAATTATCAAACACATATGATCAAGACTTTCTACAAAAGTAACAATTGACCAACAATTCAGAGTCATAGACATACATAATCAAAACTTATATATTCTTTATTAAGGATATATAATGCTAAAATATAAAACATTAAGATATTCTAACGAAGAAAATGAAAACTTGAATGAAAATATAGGACTCTTTTCCTATTTATTATTAATAGTATCATAATTACATTTTACTTAAAATTAAAACAATTTGTTATTAATTTTTATTTTCACCATTATTTCCAGTAATCTCTATAGGCCATTTTTTAAATTAAAATTAAAATTTTTGAACTAGAATCGTTAGGGGTAATTTCCTTTGGAAAACAACCCCTCCAAAAAAAGGCGTATGCCACTTGAATTGCGATAAGCACACGGTATTCTTTAGTAAAAGGCGAAAGAATAGTTCGCTTTGTGCTTAACGCGCAGTTGCGTGATTTTATTAAAAGAATTGGCTTTGCTTTTATATGCCCATCTTATCTTCACCTATTCTTTTCTGTCGATGTGGGACTAAGACACTCAAGTAAAGCACACTACACTACGTCGTTTTAGACAGATTATTTATTCAACAAAAATATATTCTTATTGTGGGATTGAAAAATGTTCTTATATGTTATTTTGGAAAAGTACAATGAAAGGAAACAGGGTTGGATCTACAAATATGATATTTGCCCTCAATTGTACAAACTTAATGCAGAACTTAAGATTTGAAATTTTTTTAATATTAAGATATTTATATGATCACTAAAAGAAAGTTTAGTTTAACATAATTGCTTAAATATAACTTGTCTTACAGTTTTAGAATTTGGAGGTAAAAGTATTAATGAAGCATGTGTAATCAAGTTGTTCGATCATTTCTTTGTTAATGGATAATATAACTAATCATTCAGTATTTCTTAGGGTTGTAATTATATTCTAATAATTCGTAGATCCATTCGATATTTCTTTGAGTTTGAATTATATTATAACTAGTATTTTACCCGTATAATGCACAGTTACATATTTTTTATGTACCAATATTATAGAAATATAATGAGAATTATAAAATGCTTTGTGATTGCATGCACCTTTTTCATACATATATGTATTTTGGTATCAAAATACTTCACATATTATTTTCACATTTATTTCAGAAATTTTGGAGTATTTTTGGACCAAGAGATATGTTTGTGGGCCAATTTGGGCCCAAAAGCCCGGTACACTAGGAAGTCCAGTGTCGGCCCAGTCTGCCAGTGTGAAGCTCACTATGGCCTAGCGAGATTGTAAGTGAGAATTTAGGCTGGGAGAAGACAAAGCCCATCTCCAAAGGGCTTAAAAAGGCACGCACACGACTAGGAAAAGAGAACGAATTCTTTTGGAATGCTCCGCAAGACACAATTCCAATTCACACGCCTTCATCATAAATCACAACTTCGTATTCACTTTATTTCTTCCCAAGTTACATTCTAGAGAGATAAAGAGACTTGGAGAACAAGAAACACCTCTAGATTAGTTTTTCTCATAAATTCTTCTTGGGTTTTCATTGTTTTGATTTCAAGAATGCAAGACTAGACTCCATATTCCGGTTAGACGTGATGTTTGAACTCGTGTATTTATTTATGCTTTCATTAATTTCGTACTTCTCTCTTGATGTTTTGATTGGAATCGTTTATGCTATCTGATTGACATGATTTCAATTATTATTGCTTAATTTGGATTGGCCACCTAGGTTGAATATTTGATAATTGATTGCTAGAATTTTAGATCATGAATCCTAATTGTTGTGATTTGATTTTCATTAGCAGTAAACTAGAGGTTGTGCATCTCTAGGGTAGCATAATCCTAGATTATCGAATCGAGCTTGTGTATTTGGAGTCTAGTTCATCATATCGTCTTGGTGATTAATGCGTTTATGTTGTTCAATTAAATAGGGTTAATTAGTAATTTTATCCTAATTTAAATAATTTTAAGAGACGATTCAGTTTAATAGATTTGTTGTTAGATTAGGGGTGATAATTCCATGACAATTTGAGATAGATATATTACATTAATTAGGGGATAATTGATACTGGGGATAACTGAACTGATAACTGGAATACCTTTATCTATTGAGTTCTTATTATTTAATTTACTTTCTAGGTTAGTTAATTAATTTAGTGATAGTTAATAAATCCAAACCCCCCATTTTTTCTTATTCATTTGAATTGAACATAGGTGATATAGTTAATTATTCACTTCTCGTGAGATCAACTCCGACTTGCCCTATCTACTAGTTAGTTAGGTTAGGAAGGAAATTTATTAATTTTGTCGCGTCACGACAGCGCGGTCAAATTTTGGCGCCGTTGCCGGGGAGTGGTTTGAGTTTATTATGTCATTTTGTGTCTTTTCTAGTTTATTTATTTAAAAAAAATTAGAAAAAAAATTTGTTCAAAAATTCAGCTGTTCTTGCTCTGTTTTACTTCCGAACTACTCGATTTCGCTATTGCTTTGTTTTGTTTTGTTCTGTTTTCCACACTAGCACACCCAGTGTGACTCGAGTCTTCCAGTGTTAGATTTTACAGTCTGTTTTTAGTGAATTTTAAGAGTTTTAACAGTCATTGAGTATCTTTTGTAGGTTGAGGATTAAAATCAAAGGGGGAAATGATTGTGAATCAAACGTTGAGGGAGTGTGTCTATACCATATCTATTCAACAATCGTTTTGCATTGACTATTCTAATCTTGATGCGAACACAAAGTTGAGCTTGACTATGATTTTATACTCTTGTTACCTGTTTTTCATGGCTATGCAGATGAGGACCCATACAAATTCTTGAAAGAACTCCACTTGGTTTGCTCGAGTATAAAACCTTCGGGAGTGACCGATGAGCAAATTAAGTTGATGACTTTTCCATTTTCAGTGAAGGACTCGACGAAGGATTGGTTGTATTATTTATCAGAGTCTGTCACCACATGAGCCGAGATGGAGAGCTTATTTTTGCAAAGATATTTCCCTGCATCTCGGATAATCAGTATACGGAAGGAGATTTGTGGTGTAATGCAAATTTATGGAGAGTCCATTTCTAAGTATTTGGGAGCATTTCAAGAGACTGGTGGCAAGTTTTCCACAACATCAGATATCAGAAGCACTCATAATCCAATACTTTACGATAGGTTGTCATCGATGGACAGAAACATGATCGATGTAGCTAGTGGAGGATCGCTGGTTAATATGACTCCGAAAGCAGCAAAAAGGCTTATTTCAAAGATGACTATGAATTCACAACAATTTGACACATATGAAGCACCATTGCAAATGGTGGAAGAGGTAAATGATTGTTCTTTTAATGAGAAATTAATTGCGTTAATATTTTTTGTTCGCAAACTCGCTACAGGTGTTCCATAGGTGAAACTATGTTCGGAAAGGAGCAGTTTTCAATGGGAAAATCAGGAGGGGACCCTTAATGGAGTTAATGATTGTCCATCATATCAATCAAGAGGCCCAAATTACCAATTTCAAGATGATACTCAATCGAGTATTAGAAATCTTGAAACACAAGTGAGTTAGCTGACGATGGTCATTAGCCACCTAGAGGCTCAAAATAGTGGAATAAATCCATGGAATGACAATGCAACAACTTCAAGGAGTGATATGCAGTTTGGAGAGCCTAAAAAGCTCTAGCAAATGCTGGAAAACGACGAGGAGGAAGAAAAACCCACTGGTCAGTTGGACACTAGATCATCCAGTGTGGAACCAACATCCAATGTTAGACTGTCAGCCTGTAAGATTCTGGTAAAACAACCAATTTTTGTTCAGTTTAATGCTAATCCTCTTCATCTTTCTTGATGGGTGAAGAACTCAATTTCGGAGGATAAAAGAAAGCATGTTGAAGAAGTATGCATATTAGATGGAATCCATAAATTAATTGAAAGATGGAATCCATGTTGAAGAAGTAAAAAAATGTATTTTAAAAATAGTCAAGAAATGGTTACAAAAACCCATTTAGTCAATAAATTAAATTTCAGAAAGTAATTTCAAGAATAAAGTAACAATCTTTACATATATGAAGGACCAAGAATGCCACATGGTATTCATAGAAAACTTGAACATTTATTTCTCTTATTAAATGTTACTTTTAAAGATATCTATTATTATATATGTAAGTTTTTTTTATTATAAATATATATTATTCATACAAAGTTTGAACATTTATTTCTCTTATTAAATGTTATTTTTAAAGATAATCTATTATTATATATGTAAGTGTTTTTTTATTATAAATATATAGTATTGAAAGAATATACTTTTAATAATTAGATCATATTTTTTAATAACCACAATATTATTTGAAAAATATCATGTATAAAATTTTAAAAATATCAAATAAATGCTACTATTTATATTTTAAAATCTAATTTAAATTTATAAGACATTCTCAAATTTTGAACATTAAATTTTCTTATTAAGTGCTTTTTTTTTTGCCACTACTATTATTATATATGTAAACTTTTTTCTTTATTATAAATATATAGTATTGAAGGAATATACTTTTAACAATTACAATTATCATTTTTAATAACCATAATATTATCTAAAAAATATCATCTATAAAACTTTAAAAATATCATGTATAAATAAATTCTATTATTTATATATTGGTTTACATATATACTTTATAAATATACTTTGTAAATGTTATATATGATATTTTTGTTTACATATATACTTTTTAAATTTAAATCTTACATAATAAACTTTTTTTATTATATATTTTTTATATTTTAATATACTAAAGTTTTATATGATCGACTCATATGTTGTGAACAAGTCAATTAATATTTAGATATGAAACCTACATTTAGTAACAAGAGTCATGCCAAAAGAATTAATGTGATTTGATAATTAATGCCAAATTGCAGTTTCACTTAAATCTTGCAAATCTATGATCATGCAATCATGCAAACTATAATCATGCAAATGGCGGTTACTTTTACATATGCCTTATTTAAGAACTTCAATTTTATTTGTCATTATAAATCTCAACCTCTAACTATTATATTCTTACATGCTTGTTTCTGTATTTCGTACAGTACCCCAACCCTTCTCAATTTTTGAATTGTATATTTCATGTGATATTGTATTTTAAAATTCAACAATATAATTTTCTTTACATAATATTCTAACCTAATCATTTTTATGCATTTTTAAGTGGACATGAAATACCTTGCAATTGCTGACATTGATCCATTCAATGAGACATGTGTAATAAGAGTTCGAGTTATCAAATCATGGTTTATACCTCAAAGAAATTATCCATCGGAAAATAGCCTTATGGAAATGGTTTTGATGGATGATAAAGTATTTTAAGAACACATCGTATTATTACATAAAATTGGTATATATATTCTTCAATGATGAGTTTTTTTATGTTTTTTAAAATCTTATAATATGCTTACAATTCAAATTTATTTAATTCTAACATTTTTTTCTCTCATGATTCATTTTCAGTTTACAAGGATCTAGGCTACTGTTGCACGCAGTCAAATTAGTAGATGCAAAAACATGCTAAAAGAGGAAGTGAGTTGTTCGTTAAAAAACTTTCAAATAGGTCAAAAGAGGAAGTGAGTTGTTCGTTACAAAACATACATATTGATTGAGCATCCATAAATTTACTACAATCAAACTTTCTCCTAAAGTCCCAATCCCTATGTGTATGGCTTTGAATTTACTGCCTTCGAAGAAATTATCTCATGTCCTGATTTAGAAACCCGTTTAGTAGGTATGAATCTTTATTGTTTTGTCCAATTTATGTTATTTAAATTCACTTATAATTAAAAATATTTGATTGATGATTCTTAGATGTCATTGGCGAGGCCTTTCCAAAAAGTGCTATTGAAGAGATCGTGAAGAAGGACAATGAAATGGTTGTACAAATTCCTGAAGATATACTAATACAACATGGTGATGATCCAATTTCAGCTATTGTTGATAGTACATATCCTTCATTAATTGACAACTATTTGACTCTGAATTTCCTTGAGGAAAGAGCTATTCTTGCACCTACTCATAGTGTTGTGGAAGCGGTGAATGATTACATGTTATCCTTGCTTCCTGGAGAGGAAAAATAGTTCTTGAGTTCTGATAACATTTGCAAAACATATGAAAACAATAATGCTAATGAGAAAATTTTCTCTACGGATTTTCTAAATAGCATTTGATTTTATGGAATTCCAAATCACAAGTTGCGTTTGAAGATTGGTGTGCCAGTTATGTTACTTCGAAATATAGATCAATCTTCAGGATTATGCAATGGTACGAGATTGGTGATTACACAGATTGGAAATCATATTATCGAGACCATGATTCTATCCGGAAAAAACATCGGAAATAAGGTGTATATACCACAAATGAACCTTAGCTCATCTGATAGTAGATTATCGATAAAGTTTCAAAGAAAATAGTTTCCACTACTCGTGTGTTTCGCAATGACCATAAACAAAAGTCAAGGTCAGTCACTAGCTCATGTTGGTTTATTTTTGCCAAAACCAGCTTTCACACACGGTCAACTATATGTTGCAATATCTAGAGTTAAAACAAGGAGTGGTTTGAAAATTATGTGTTTAGACAATAATGGGAAGATATGTAATACTACAACAAATGTAGTGTACAAGGAAGTTTTCCAAAACTTGAGTTGATAAGGATAATGGTTTTAGTCCATAGAGATTTTTTTTTGGTTAATTTACTACAATTATTACATCATATATCATTATTGAAAGGTTTATTTATTTTATGCATTCGAGATTTTTTTATCCAAAATTATAAAAATATACTTAAATAAAAAATATTACAAAATTGAGGAAAAAATATGATCAATGTGAAATGACAAATACATTATGCATTTATCAGCATATATATGTGAAATAAATAAATAGTAAATCATAAATTAAAATAAATATCATTCAAACTTAAAATTTAAAATAATATACATAAATAATAAAATTTATTTATCATAAAAAATACCCCGTGTATTACACGGGTCTTACACTAGTAAAATTATAAAAAGAAGTTTTATCTCAAGAATGAAGTAATGCTAGTAAATAAGGGTGATAATGGTCATTATTGACCATTAAACTTTTCAAAATTAAGATCAAGAATAGAGGAATAACTAATGAAGTCTAGAAAAATAAAAAGGATCATTAAAATTTAAAAAATAAATGAGACATAAATAATGACATATATACGGCACATAGGCGACATATGGTGGATTTTAGGAACTTAAAAAATTCTTCGTGTCGCAATTGGAGAGTCCAACTTGTTTTTTATTTATTTATTTTTTCAAATTTTACATATAAGAAATGTCTAATTTCAAAAAACTGAATTCATGACTAAGAAATTTCCCACTATAAATAAGAAACGATAAATGCTAATTTCCACTGCCTAAATTTGCAATACATGAGTAACAAGCAAGCAAGAAGTATCATGTGGACACTCGCACCTGAAGAGATAATAAGAGAAATTGATTTTCTATATCATTGCAGGAGTAAATATACAAAAAATAAGAGCGACAAATCAGGAAGAGATTACAACAAATCAAGAAAGGATAAATACAATAATATATACAAAATTATCCTCTAATACGCCCCCTCAAGATGGCGCTCCATGAGTGATGCCAATCTTGTCCATGAGCAAGCGTAGACGAGTAGAAGATAGCGGCTTCGTCAAGGCATCGGCCAACTGATCAGCGGAAGCAACATGAGAAACACGAAGTTGAGCAGCCTGAACAAGCTCTCGCACAAAATGATAGTCGATCGCAATGTGTTTCATGCGAGAGTGAAATACCGGATTAGCACAAAGGTAGGTGGCTCCAACATTATCACAATAAATGACGGGAGCCGATGGGAGAGTCACGCCCAACTCTCGAAGAAGCGTATGCGTCCACTGAAGTTCAGCAGCTGCAGAGGCAATCGCCCGATATTCTGCCTCAGTGGACGAACGAGCAATGGTCCGTAGCTTCTTGGAACTCCAAGCAATGGGATTAGGCCCGAGAAAGACAACATAAGCGCTGGTGGATGATCGGTCTCCGCATCACCACCCCAATCAGCATCACTAAAACAATGCAGAGACAAAGAAGAATCAGACCGCAAGCGGAGACCAACATCCCTCGTCCCATTTAGATAGCGCAACAAGCGCTTTACCGCCCCCCAATGGCACTCGGTTGGAGCATGCATGTATTGAGATAACTTATTGACGGCACAGGCAAGATCGGGTCGCGTGAGAAGAAGATACTGTAGACTTCCTACCACCTGCCGATAAAGAGATGCGTCGGCCGGGGCAGTGCCATCAACAAGCGTGAGCTTCACACTGGAAGCAAGGGGTGAGGAGACCGGTTTAGCCGACAACATGTTGTGGCGAGCAAGCAAATCAGTGATATATTTGCGCTGAGAAAGCACACACGAACGAGAGTCGTATGAGACCTCAACTCCCAAAAAGTACGACAAGGCACCGAGATCTTTGATGGAGAACCGAGTGGAGAGAGAGTCAACAACACGAGCGAGAAAATCAGTATGACTTCCAGTGAGGATAAGATCATCCACATAGACTAGAAAATAGGCGAGAACCCCATCGTTGTTGTATATAAATAACGACGAATCAGATTTGGCATTGACAAATCCCAACTCCAACAGAAAGGTTCGAAGAGCCGTGTACCATGCTCTCGGAGCCTGTTTGAGGCCATATAAGGATTTCTTCAGCTTGCATACATAAGTTGGATAAGTACGATCGGGGAATCCGGGGGGCTGACTCATGTACACCTCCTCATCAAGTGTACCATGTAAAAAGGCGTTGTTGACGTCCATCTGGCGAAGAGGCCAGCCGCGACAGAGAGCCAAAGACAAAACAAGTCGAACAGTGGTGGGTTTGACTACCGGGCTGAAGGTGTCAAAATAGTCAAGGCCGGGGCGTTGGTGGAACCCCTTAGCAACCAAACAAGCCTTGAACCTATCAACGGAACCATCGGGGCGACGCTTTATCCGGAAAACCCACTTGCAACCAACAACATTCTGTGAGGAGTCTGGGGGAACTAGATCCCAAGTACCATTTATCAACAAGGCATTAAATTCATCCGACATAGCCGCTCGCCAACGACTATCGGCTAGAGCTTGAGTAACACTCACCGGTTCAATCTCCGAGTCAGGGACATGAGAGGTAAGGCCATATTTAGTGTTGGGTTTGTGAATACGATTCTTGGATCGGGTAGTCATATGGTGAGTGGGAACGGGCTGGTGGGTGGATGGGGGAGCGGGGTTATCGGTGACGGGTTGAATTTGAGTGTAGGCAGTGGGAGATGTTGGAACTGGGGGTTGGTGGAGGCTACAGTGGTGGGGTTAGGGGATGGTGGCGTAGGCTGGGGTACAACTAAAGTGGCAAAGTGAGGAGGGGGTGGCAGTGAAGGAGGCATGTCGTTGGGGGTTGGCATGGGCGAAGATGAAGCGGTTGGCACAACGGCAACGGGCACAGGCGGAGGAGTGGCGACGGGTAATATGGGAGCAGGAGATAGTGACGGAGACACGGACGAGGACGATAGCGAAGGTGTGGAGAATGGGAAGATGTGTTCCACAAACTCCACATGACGCGACACTAGAACTTTCGACGTAGAGGGGTCGAAGCAGAGATACGCACTTTGAGTGGCCGAATAGCCGAGGAACACACATGGACGGGAACGGAGCTCGAGTTTGTGGGATGTGTATGGGCGAAGCCACGGAAAACATTGGCACCCAAAAACACGAAGTTTGTCAAGATTTGGTGGACGACGAAATAACTTTTCAAAGGAAGAGAGCATATCTAGATTAACCTTGGGAAGGCGATTTATAAGATATGTAGCTGTGGTTAGAGCGTAGGGCCAAAACGAAGTAGGAATAGAGGCGTGAGTGAGTAATGCAAGGCCGGTGTCGACAATGTGACGATGCCGACGTTTCGAGAATCCATTATGCTCGGGAGTATGTGGAGGTGTGGTTAGGTGAGAAATGCCATGGGCGGATAAAAGAGGACGAAGAGCAATATACTCGCCCCCATTATCTGTGAAGAGGGTTCGAATTTTTGAGGCAAAATTTTTTTCAACTAACACTTTATAAGTGTTGAAGGTGGTGAGTACATCAGATTTGCGCTTCAAAGGGTATAGCCAAATATACTTGGTGAAATGATTAATAAAGATCACATAATACTTATACCCATCAACTGATAAAACAGGTGAAGTCCACACATCACTAAAAATTAATTCAAAAGGCATAGTAGATGAAAAACTGGATTCATAAAAAGGTTGTTTATGACTCTGAACGCTCTTGCAAGAGCTACAAGAGAAATCTGATAAAGCATTAGACGAAAGGGAAATGGACCTAGACCTAGCAATATGACTCAAAATTTTTAGCGAGGGATGACCCAAACGGGAGTGCAACAGGGATAGAGAAGTCTTGACAGAGGGAAGAGCAGATGGAGTAGGAGAGATGCCCGCTGCCGGCGGCCAAACATAGACGCCATTAGTGTGAGGACCTTTGAGCACTGTACCCCCCGTACGACGATCCTTCACCTGAAAGCCATTAGGAGAAAAAATAACATCAGCATTATTTTGTTGGCAGATTTGAGATACAGAGATTAAGTTCTTTCGCATGTTTGGAACACATAAGGCATGATGAAATATAAGAGGAGTGGGGGTAGGGACTCGGAGATTGCCCGTATGGGTAATACCCAAACCGTTACCATTGCCAATCACTACGTCGTCACAACCATCATACGGAGAGTGTAGTGAAAGATTGGCAAGATTAGATGTAATATGATGGGACGCCCCGGAGTCAAGGAGCCACTCAGCCGTGGAAGGGGATGGACCTGCAGCCATATTGGCGGAAGGCGATGAGTAAGCAGGGCGGGGTTGAGCGGGTGGAGGCGGTGGTTTGACGTGCTGCAGGAGGGGACATCGACGGGCTGAATGGCCGGGTTCCTTGCAAAACTGACAAGTCCCGAGATAGGGCTTTGGGCCCTTGCCGTCGGAAGGGTGAGACTGGCCTGAAGACGCACGCTGCGAGCCACCATTACCGCGCTGAGGTGGGCGAGATTGTGACTGCGACGGGCCACGATGCTGATTTTTGTTGGCGATAAATGCCGTGGCAGGAGCAGATGGAGCAGCCGGTGACTTGACTGCAAGTTGAGATTCCAAACTCAGCAATTTTTCATGAAGCTCGTCAAATTGAATTGGCGATTCACGAGCTTGAATGGCATGAGAGAGCTCTTTGTACGAATCATCGAGCCCAGTCAATATCTTTAGAGCAAGATCCTCGGGATCAACAGGCACACCAAGGAGAGCAAGTTCGTCAACCACCGCTTTCACCTCGTGCATGAATTCGGTGATCGAACGAGAGCCTTTGACAGGGTTGAGAATCTGGTTCTTGAGGGCAAGAATCCTCCCCCGAGATGGACGGCCGTAGGTATTCGTAAGAATATCCCAGGCCTGTTTTGACGTGGTTGCAGCAGCAATAAATGGGATGAGAGACGGCGAGATGGCGCCAATGATGGCACTGAGAAGCAGTTTATCCTGGCGGATCCAGTGAGAGTAGATCGGATTAGGTGTTGTGGTGGAGCCAGTGGTGAGAAGAGGCGACGGACATGGCTTCGTCCCATCAATGAATCCAAGGAGATCGTAGCCGACAAGGAGAGCGTTGAATTGAAACTTCCACGCCGTATAATTGGAAGCATCGAGTTTTAGGGGGGCTTGCGTCGCAATGTTGAGGGCGACGAGAGGAAGGTTTCCATCGGCCGGAGGAAGAGTGGAGGTGGCCATGGTGGTAGAGCTGGAATCGGCGTTGCTCATAACAGCAGTGGGTGGCCGGGCTAGGATATGGGGAAGGGTGGGGATCGGAAAAAAAAAATTGGCATTAGCCTGGATGGCTTGATACCATGAAGAGATAATAAGAGAAATTGATTTTCTATATCATTGCAGGAGTAAATATACAAAAAATAAGAGCGACAAATCAGGAAGAGATTACAACAAATCAAGAAAGGATAAATACAACAATATATACAAAATTATCCTCTAATAGCACCAAGGATTATCTTCCACTATAAAAGCACATATCTTCCTTACCTTTATTGTCTGATTTGCCACCACTTTCTTAGAACATACAATGCATATGCATGTGTCATATATGTGTGAAATATGGAATGATTAAGATAAGTGTGACACATTATGGATTTAAATGTATAAAACTCTTATATGGAATTAAACAATATCTATATACACTTCATAAACTAAGGTTGAAGGTAGCAGTTTATCTAGAAATGAGACTAGGGCAAGGCCCACTGGACATGCACGTGTGTTTAAGCACATATAGGACAAACTAGAATGCTTATATCTGGCCATAAATAAAATAAACTTTTTAGATCCTAAGATCTTCAATGTACAAATCTTAAAAAAAAAAAAGAAAAATAAATAATTGAGGGGTTACTAAGGGATTATGGTTCATTTAGTTTTAATAAATTTCATTAGAGCATGATTTATTGTAAAGGAGAATGTTGTTCCAAATTACTTTCCCATTTAATGGAAGGACTGAATTTAAAAAGGAAAAAAATTAAATAAAATTAAAAATAAATAGCTCAAATGGAAAAAAAAAAAAAAAAAAAGGTGATGTGCGTTTATTGTTCATTCAACATCACTGATGATACAATGTTTTAATCTTAGTACCAATTCCGAGGGGGTGGGGAGAGAACAAACAAATTAGGTTATAAAAGCAAATTTTGCATATAAGAAATGTCTAAATTTAGAAAAAAAAAAAAAAGCTTTATAACTAAAGTGCAAATCTACCAAATAGATTCCATGATGAACCTTTCATTTTGTTAATGAACTGTAGTACACAAGAGATATGATGAATGTCAATACCATGATTTTTAATCACTACAGATATGCACTCATTCATTAAATGAAAATTTCCTAATCAGAAAAGTAGATCTGTGAAACGTAATAATCCAAGTAAACATTTGCAGAAATTTTCCAAAAAATTAAAAAAGGCAAATGAGGATATAAATGACAACCAAATTATTTGGACGTAAGCCCAGTAAGCCCAATGATTCGTGGTTGTGGTTAAGTCTTTTATCTTCTCCATGATTTTTATTTAATAAAGTTTTCCACGAAAATCACTTTTAATTATAACCTATTTAAAAACGTGTAGATAGAATAAAATCATTAAATTCATTTCTTTTCTGCAATATTGATACAATTAATGTATTCAAGAGGTGTTGGTTCTTTCTAATTCAACCTCCTAATTTTTTTATTTTCATGTCTTTTATTTTCTTGACCATAACATCTTCCACACAAATTATACATTGGGAGTTTTTACTAGGAAATAAATGATAAGAAGTAGAAGTTTAAAACAAAAGTGATGGCAAAAAAAATAGAGGAGGTGTGGAAGATATCTGCCATTGTGGTGATGATAGTCATCTCGTGCGGGTGTCCTTGTGATGTTGTTTACAACTCATGGATTGAAAATTCAGGTGCCAGGAAATGAGAAAGAAATCGTCATCTTTCCTCTTTGGAAAGAGATTTGATCTTGTGTTCATGGTCATGCGTGTCATGGATTGACCACAAGTATAAATTATAACATATAATACACACATTAATTTTTGTGATTAGTACTCTAATCTTACACACACATATGTATATATACAATACATGCAACTCGAATGCTTCGAAGAATAGGGTTAGTTGTATGATAGTAGGGTAAGTGCTGGCAATTTGGAAGTAGAGAAAGCAACATTCATGGAGGCTGTCTTAGACTATTTAAGGGAGAAACATTTGAATTCTTAAGTTTTAATATCTAATACTTCGAGCTAGTTATGAGACTGCTCTAGACAGACATCATCTTCTTGCTATTACACCCATATTATTGTAGTTTTAGCTTGTTTTTCATCAACTATCAATTTCTTTAGTTCCTAATAAAACATGCAATAAAATGCACGCATGTGTCATGTGTGTGAAAGATGGAAAAGTGTGACACATTATGGATTTAAATAAAATAAAACTCCTATATGCAATTAAACAATATCTTCATACACTCCTTGAGCTAAGGTTGAAGGTAGCGACATATATAGAAATGTGCCTAGGACAAGGCCCACTTGACACGCACGTGTGTTTTAAGCCCATATAGGACAAACTAGAAAATTCATAATCGACCCAAAATAAAATAATTATATTGATACTAAGGCCTCCAATGTACAATAACAAAATATGAAATAAGAAAAATAAATAACTGAGGGGTTACTAAGAGGTTATGATTTATTCAGTTTTAAAAACTTTCATAAGAACATGATTTATTGTAAAGAAGAATGTTGTACAAAATTAATTTTCCATTTATTGGAAGGATTTAATTTAAAAAGAAAAAAAAATGAAATGAAAAAAATATAGCTCAAATGGAAAAAGAAAAAAAAAAGGTGATATGTGTTTATTGTTCATTCAACATCACTGATAATATAATGTTTTAATCTTAGTACCAATTCCGATGGGGTGGGGAGAGAACAAACAAATTAGGTTATAAAAGCAATTAAAATTTGCATATAAGAAATGTCTAAATTTAGAAAAAAGGCTTTATAAGTAAAGAGCAAATCTACCAAATAAATTCCATGATGAACCCTTTCAAATTATTAATGAACTATAAACAAGTTATATGATGATTGCCAATACCATGATTCTAATCACTACAGATATGCATTCATTCATTAAGTGAAAAATTCATAATCAGAAAAGTAGATCTTTGAAACGTAATAATGCATGTAAACATTTTCAGAAATTTTCCAAAAAAATAAAAAAGACAAATGAGGATATGAATGACAACTAAATTATTTGAACGTAAGCCCAGGGATTCCTAGTTGGGTTATGTCTTTTATCTTCTCCATGATTTTTATTTAATAAAGTTTTCAACGAAACTCACTTTTAATTATAACCTATTTAAAAATGGGTAAAATATTTTTTAAGTTCCGTAACTTAGGTCTTGTCTAGAAAATATCCCGTAAGTTTCACATTTCCAATTTTGATTTTGTATGTATAGTAAAATGTCCAATTTAAGGACTCCGGCCATCGTCGCCACTTAAGTCGCCGGATTTGGCATGTGAGTCCTTAAATTAGACAATTTATTATACATACAACCAAAATTGGACATGTCAACCTTACAGGATATTTTCTGGACAAGCCTAAGTTGCGGGACTTAAAAAAATTCATTTCTTTTTCTGCAATATCGATACAATGTATTCACGAGGTGTTGATTCTTTCTAATTCAACCTCCTAAATATATTTTCTTTTTGACCATAACATCTTTCACACAAATTATACATTGTGTGTTTTTGCTAGGAAAAAAATGATAAGAGGTGGAAGTTCAAAGAAAGTGAAGGCAAACAAAACAGGGGAGATGAGGAAGATATCTGCCCTTGTGGTGGATGATAATCATCTCTTGCAGATGTCCTTGTGATGTTGTTTACAACACATGGATTGAAAATTCAGGCAGCAAGAAATGGTAAAGAAATAGTCGATCTTTTCCTCTCTAAAAAGAGCTTTGATCTTGTGTTGATGGACATGGCCATGCCTATCATGGTTTAACCACAAGTATAAATTATAACATATAATACACACATTAATTTTTGTGATTAGTACTAATCTTACACACACACACACACACACATATATATATATATATATATATATATATTTATATATTTATATATATACACCGGCAACTCAAATACATTCCATGATGAACCCTTTCAAATTATTAATGAACTCTAAACAAGAGATATGATGATTGCCAATAGCATGATTCTACTCAGTACACAAATGCACTCATTCATTAAATGAAAATTTCATAATTTGAAAAGTAGATCTTTGAAACATAATAATGTAATTAAATATTTGTAGAATTTTTCCAAAATATTAAAAAAAGGCAAATGAGGATATGAATGACAATAAAAATATTTGGGCGTAAGCCAGGGGATTCCTTGTTGTGGTTAAGTGTAGCACCTCGAGTAAAATTAAGCTCGAATTCGAATTTTTGAGAATTTTTAACAGTTTAATTTAGGAAGGTAGTGTCATTATATTCAGTTGATTTTAAATTTAATTAAGCACTTCTTTCATGATTTCATTTATTTATTTTCACATAAAAACTTTTACAAAGATGTTAAGCAATTTAGTAGCACTTTGACTCGAAAGTATACCGTCCCCAGTCGGGGCGTTACATTGTCTTTCATCTTCTCCATTATTTTTATTTAATAAAATTTATCAAGAAAATCATTTTTATAACCTATTAAAACACATGTAGATAGAAGAAAATCAATAAATTCAAATCATTTTCTGCAATATCGTTACAATATATACCATAGGAGTTGGTTCTTCTTAATTCAACCTCCTAAATTCTTACATACGTGTCTTCTTTTTTCTTGAACATTCTATCATTCACACACAATATGCATTGTGTTCTTGCAAGGAAAAAAATGATAAGTGGTTGAAGTTCAAAAAAAAAAAAAGAAATGGGCAAACTAGACACAGGAGGTGAGGAAGATATTTGTCCTTGCGGTGGATGACGATCCTCTTGTGCGAGGTGTCCATGTGATTCTGCTTTCAACTCATGGATTGAAAATTCAAGCGAAGGAAAATGGAAAAGAAGTCGTCAATCTTTTTCACCTGGAAAGTGTTATGATGTATACTATAAGTCTAGCTTTTGTATGAACATCTTTTATGGAATGAGAATCACTTTGGTCATATGTTTGCATTTTATATTTGTTATATATGTTTATGCAATGTCCAATTAGTTTATATTATAGATAACTTGGTGTGTGGTGCCACACAGAAGATCATGTTATCAGTTTCTTATAAATTATAAATAGTAGCTCACAACCAAGATGGATTTGGACAAATCATCGGAATGGTTGTAGTGTAGTTTGGTATTAGTCTGTCTTGACTATAAAACTACACCAGTACACTTTGTGTGTATTGAGCAAGACCATTTGAGGTAGTTCGTTTTATACTGACTATTTAATAGAACAAGACCTCTGTTATTATGGATGTGCGTTCTCTTAATCCCTATATAATAACAGTCACGTATACACAATATTTGTTTCTTTAATTTGCCAATGAGTGAGATTTATTTATTAAATCAATAAACTCGGTGAATTGGGAAACAATATTGTCTATATGGTGTACTGTTGATTATAGAAGGAATCTGTGTCCTAATTATTTAGGATGATGATGTCCCCTTGAGGAGCTCATAAGGATTATCATGTAAACCCTGCAGGTGGATTTAATCCGACATGATAATAAAGTTGAGTGGTACTACTCTTGGAATTAGATGTTAATTAATTAAGTTGTCAGTAACTTATTTAATTAACGGACATTCGATATCTTAAACACAGGAAGATAAACGTGCACATAATAAGAAGGAGCCCATATTAAATATGTGATTGGGACGGTAGTTCAATAATAATTTTTTAGTGGACTGAATTATTATTGATGGGTTTAAGTTATGTGTTCGGGCCGAACACAGGATACTTAAGCCCATCAGGAGGCCCAACCCAATTCCTCCTCTAGGTCCCTGGTGTAGCCTATATATAGCCCTTTTCCATCAGTGCCTCAAACACACAAATCACAGAAAACACGTGATAGTGAGAGAGAGCAGAATTGAGATTTCTCGAAGGATCGTTGGCCACGCAACGTTCAACGTTCGAGAAAGGCTGTAGGAATACATCAGAAGATCAAAGAGGTCTAGGGTTACGAAAGATCAATCTTTGGCTCGTTTTCTTCTAGATTGATCAAAAGGTATAACTCTTTTATTCCGCTGCGTTTGTTATATCTAGCATGGAACCCGACTAATTAATTGCATAGAGCCGGCGATCCATCGTTTCCAACAGAAAGAGCTTTGATCTTGTGTTGAAGGACATGACGTCATGAATTGACGACAGATATAAAGTATACTTTATAATATATATTTTTATGATTATTACAAATGTGACACACACAAACACTCACAAAAGAGATTAAGGCAAAAGAGATTAAGGCAAGGCCCACAGGACACACGTGAATATAAGCTCATATAGAATAAATTAAAAAGCCCATAGCTGGCCCAAACTAAAATAAGTTTTTGATCCTAAGCCCTCCAATGTAAAAATTTTAACAAAAAAAAAAAAGAAAAATAAATAATTAAGGTGTTACTAAGGGGTTATGGTTTATTTAGTTTTAAAAATTTTCACGAGAACATGATTTATTCTAAAAGAGAATGTTGTTCCAAAATATTTTCCCATTTATTAGAAGGATTGAATTTGAAAAGGAAAAAAAATAAATAAATGAAATTAAGAAGATATAACTCAGATGGAAAAGAAAACAAAAAGGCGATGTGCGTTTATTGTACAATCAACATCACTTCTTGTAGAATGTTTTACTTTTACAACCAATTTTGAGAGGGTGGGGAAAGAACAAACAAATTATATTATATAAGTAAAATTTACATATAAGAAATGTCTAGTTTTTAAAAAAGAGCTTTATAGCTAAAATGCAAATCTACCAAAAAGATTCCATGTTGAACCGTTTCAATTTGTTAATGAAGAAATTTGTTAATAATGACACACGCAAACACTCACAAAAGCGATTAAGGCAAGACCCACAGGACATGCACGTGAATTTAAGCCCATATAGAATAAACTAAAAAGCCCATAACTAGCCCAAACTAAAATACGGTTTTTGATCCTAAGGCCTCCAATGTAAAAATCTTATAAAAAAAAAAAAACAGAAATAAGAAACATAAATAATTGAGGTGTTACTAAGGGATTATGGTCTATTTAGTTTTAAAAAATTTCATGAGAACATGATTTATTCTAAAGGCGAATGTTGTTCCAAAATATTTTCCCATTTATTGGAAATATTGAATTTAAAAAGGAAAAAAAAAATTAAATGATATTAAGAAGATATAATTCAGATGTGCGCTTATTGTACAATCAACATCACTTCTTCTAGAATGTTTTACTGCTAGTACCAATTCTGAGGGATGGGGAAAGAATAAACAAATTATATTATATAAATAAAATTTACATATAAGAAATGTCTATTTTTTAAAAACAAGCTTTATAGGTAAAGTGCAAATCTACCAAATAGATTCCATGTTGAACTGTTTCAATTTGTTGATGAAGAAATTTGTTAATGATGAACGGTAATCAGGAGATATGATGAATTTAAATACCATGATTTTAATCACTACAAATATGCATTCATTCATTAAATGAAATTTCCTAATCTAAAAAATAGATCTACGAGACTTAATAGTGCAAGTAAACATTTGAAGAAATTTTCCAAAAAATAAAAGAGGCATACGAGGATATGAATGACAACCAAATTATTTGGACGTAACCAGGGATTCCTTTTCTCGTTAAGTCTTTCGTCTTCTCCATTATTTTTATTTAATAAAATTTATTAAGAAAATCACTTATATAACCTATTTAAACACGTGTAGATAGAAGAACATCATTAAATTCATTTCTTTTCCTGCAATATCACTACACTGTATTCAATAAGTGTTGGTTCCTCCAAATTCAACCTCCTAAATTTGTAAATTCATGTCTTTTTTTTTTTTTTTTTCCGACCATTCTATCTTTCACACATTATGCATTGTGTTTTTGCAATAAAAAATAATAAGAGGTGGAAGTTCAAAAAAAGTGATGGGCAAACCAAATAGAGGAGGTAAGGAAAATATCTGCCCTTGCGGTGGATGATGATCCTCTCGTGCGGGGTGCCCATGTGATGCTGTTTGCAACACATGGATTGCAAATTCAGGAGAAAGGAAACAGAAAAGAAGTCGTCGATCTCAACTTTGATCTTGTGTTGATGGACATGACGTCATGAATTGGTGACGAGTATAAATTATATCTTATAATACATATTATTATGATTAGTACTAATGTAACACACACAAACACTCACAAATAAGACTAAGGCAAGGCCCACGGGACATGCACGTGAATTTAAGTCTATATAGAACAAACTAGAAAGCCCAGAACTACCCAAAATAAAATAAGTTTCTTGATCCTCAGGCCTCCAATGTACAAATCTTAACAAAAAAGAAAAGAAATAAGAAAAATAAATAATTGAGGTGTTACTAAGGGGTTATGGTTTTATTTAATTTTAAAAAAATTCATAAGAACATGATTTATTCTAAAGGAGAATTTCCCATTTACCGGAAGGATTAAATTTTAAAAGGAAAAAAAATAAATGAAATTAAGAAGATATAACTCAGATGGAAAAAAAAGGCGATGTGCGCTTATTGTACAATCAACATCACTTCTTATAGAATGTTTTACTGTTAGTACCAATTCTGAGAGAATGGGGAAAGAACAAACAAATTATATTATATAAGTAAAATTTGCATATAAGAAATGTCTAATTTTTATAAACAAGCATTATAGCTAAAGTGCAATTCTACCAAATAGATTCCATGTGGAACCCTTTCAATTTCTTAATGAAGAAATTTGTTAATGATGAACTGTAACCAGGATATATGATGAATGTCAATGCCATAATTTTAATCACTACAAATATAGATTCATTCATTAAATGAAAATTTCTTAATCATAAAAATAGATCTACAAGACGTAATAGTGCATGTAAGCATTTGAAGTAATTTTACCAAAAATAAAAGAGGCATACGAGGATATGAATGACAACCAAATTATTCGGACGTAATCCCAGGGATTCCTTTTCTTATTAAGTCTTTCGTCTTCTCCATTATTCTTATTTAATAAAATTTATTAAGAAAATCACCTATATAACCTATTTAAACACGTGTAGATAGAAGAAAATCATTAAATTCATTTCTTTTCCTGCAATATCGCTACACTGTATTCAGTAAGTGTTGGTTCTTCCAAATTCAACCTCCTAAATTTGTATATTCATGTTGTTTCTTTTCTTGGCCATTCTATCTTTCATACACATTTTGCATTGAGTTTTTGCAATAAAAAATAATAAGAGGTGGAAGTTCAAAAAAAGTGATGGGCAAACCTGATAGAGGAGGTGAGGAGGATATTTGCCCTTGTGGTGGATGATGATCCTCTCGTGCGGGGTGTCCATGTGAATCTGTTTGCAACACATGGATTGCAAATTCAGGAGAAAGGAAACAGAAAAGAAGTCGTTGATCTCTTTCTCTTTGGAAGGAGCTTTGATCTTGTGTTGATGGACATGACGTCATGAATTGGTGACGGGTATAAATTCTACATTATAATACATATTTTTATGATTAGTACTAATGTGACACATACAAACACTCACAAATCAGACTAAGGCAAAGCTCACAGGACATGCACATGAATTTAAGCCCATATAGAACAAACTAGTTAGCCCATAACTGGCTTAGAATAAAATAAGTTTCTTGATCCTTAGGCCTCCAAAGTAAAAATCTTAACAAAAAAAAAATAGAAATAAGAAAAATAAATAATTGAGGTGTTAATAAAGGGTTATGGTTTATTTAATTTTAAAAAATTTCATAAGAACATGATTTATTCTAAAGGAGAATGTTGTTCCAAAATATTTTCCCATTTATTGGAAGGATTGAATTTAAAAAGGAAATAAAATTAAATAAAATTAAGATGATATAACTCAGATGGAAAAACAAGGCGATGTGCGCTTATTGTACAATCAACATCACTTCTTATAGAATGTTTTACTGTTAGTACCAATTCTGAGAGAGTGGGGAAAGAACAAACAAATTATATTATATAAGTAAAATTTGCATATAAGAAATGTCTGATTTTTATAAACAAGCATTATAGCTAAAGTGCAATTCTACCAAATAGATTCCATGTAGAACCCTTTCAATTTGTTAATGTAGAAATTTGTTAATGATGAACTGTAACCAGGATATATGATAAATGTCAATGCCATGATTTTAATCACTACAAATATACATTCATTCATTAAATGAATTTCTTAATCAGAAAAATAGATCTACGAGACGTAATAGTGCATGTAAGCATTTGAAGAAATTTTACAAAAAAATAAAAGAGGCATACGATGATATGAATGACAACCAAATTATTTGGATGTAATCCCAGGGATTCCTTTTCTTGTTAAGTCTTTCGTCTTCTCCATTAATATTCTTATTTAATAAAATTTATTAAGAAAACCACTTATATAACCTATTTAAACACGTGTGGATAGAAGAAAATTATTAAATTCATTTCTTTTCATGCAATATCGCTGCACTGTATTCAGTAAGTGCTGGTTCTTCTAAATTCAACCTCCTAAATTTGTAAATTCAAGTCTTTTCTTTTCTTGGCCATTCTATCTTTCATACACATTTTGCATTGAGTTTTTGCAATAAAAAATAATAAGAGGTGGAAGTTCAAAAAAAGTGTTGGGCAAACCAGATAAAGGAGGTGAGGAAGATATCTACCCTTGCGGTAGATGATAATCCTCTCGTGCGGGGTGTCAATGTGATGTTGTTTGCAACACATGGATTGCAAATTCAGGAGAAAGGAAACAGAAAAGAAGTCGTCGATCTCTTTCTCTTTGGAAAGAACTTTGATATTGTGTTGATGGACATGACGTCATGAATTGACGACGGGTATAAATTATACCTTATAATACATATTTTTATGATTAGTACTAATGCGACACACACAAACACTCACAAATGAGACTAAGTCAAGGCCCACGGGACATGCACATGAATTTAAGCCCATATAGAACAAACTAGAAAGCCCATAACAGGCCCTGAATTAAATAAGTTTCTTGATCCTTAGGCCTCCAATGTAATAATCTTAACCAAAAAAAAAAAAGTAATAAGAAAAATAAATAATTGAGGTGTTACTAAGGGGTTATGGTTTATTTAATTTTAAAAAATTTCATAAGAACATGATTTATTCTAAAGGAGAATGTTGTTCCAAAATATTTTCCCATTTATTGGAAGGATTGATTTAAAAAGGGAAAAAATTAAATGAAATTAAGAAGATATAACTCAGATCAGTGTTCTAAAGTTCGCTAGGCGCCAGTCGGGCGCCAAGCTGGCGCCTAGCGCCTAGGATGCCTAGGCGGCCCTACTAAAATAAATCAATTTAATAATAAAATTTAAAAAAAATACACACCTTATTAATTGAAACAACATATTAATCTATTAAATCATTTTAAAGTTTAACAAAACAACCAAAATTAAAATATAACATCCAAACTTCAAACTTTCATAGTCTCAAACTCTCATACATCGTCAAAATAAGTGAATAACAATACATAATATAACTATATAAGTGGAAGAAAGTTCTAATTCATAATTATATTATGAGAAGAACGGACTCAGGAGAGCAAAAAACGTGATTTAGAAGAAATTTTGAATTAGGGTTTTCTTTTCAACATTAAACTACGTCGTTTTGAGATTTGGGAAAAATGAAAAAAAAAAAATCATTCAATGCGGCTGTGCGGTGCCTAGGCGGCCTAGGCGGTGAAAACGCGCCGATTATGCGCCCGGGCGATTTTCTCAACGAATTAATCGAATTCGGTTCGGGCTTGGGGCGCATAGCGCCTGGGCGGCGCCTAGGGCGCATTTTAGAACACTAACTCAGATGGAAAAACAAGGCGATGTGCGCTTATTGTACAATCAACATCACTTCTTATAGAATATTTTACTGTTAGTACCAATTCTGAGAGAGTGGGGAAAGAACAAACAAATTATATTATATAAGTAAAATTTGCATATAAGAAATGTCTGATTTTTATAAACAAGCATTATAGCTAAAGTGCAATTCTACTAAATAGATTCCATGTAGAACCCTTTCAATTTGTTAATGTAGAAATTTGTTAATGATGAATTGTAACCAGGATATATGATGAATGTCAATGTCATGATTTTAATCACTACAAATATACATTCATTCATTAAATGAAAATTTCTTAATCAGAAAAATAGATCTACGAGACGTAATAGTGCAAGTAAGCATTTGAAGAAATTTTACAAAAAAATAAAAGAGGCATACGAGGATATGAATGACAACCAAATTATTTGGACGTAATCCCGGGGATTCCTTTTCTTGTTAAGTCTTTTGTCTTCTCAGTTATTCTTATTTAATAAAATTTATTAAGAAAATCACTTATATAACCTATTTAAACACGTGTAGATAAAAGAAAATCATTAAATTCATTTCTTTTCCTGCAATATCGCTACACTGTATTCAGTAAGTGTGTGTTCTTCCAAATTCAACCTCCTAAATTTGTACATTCATGTCATTTCTTTTCTTTACCATTCTATCTTTCACACACATTATGCATTGTGTTTTTGAAATAAAAAATAATAAGGGGTGGAAGTTCAAAAAAAGTGATAAGCAAACAAGACAGAGGAGGTGAGGAAGATATCTGTCCTTGCGGTGAATGATGATCCTCTCATGCGGGGTGTCCATGTGGTGTAAGTTTCTTGATCCTAAGGCCTCTAATGATAAAAATCTTATCAAAAAATAATAATAATAATAATAATAAGAAAAATAAATAATTGAGGTGTTACTAAGGGGTTATAGTTTATTTAATTTTAAAAAAATTCATAAGAACATGTTTTATTCTAGAGGAGAATGTTGTTCCAAAATATTTTCCCATTTATTGGAAGGATTGAATTGAAAAAGGGAAAAAAATTAAATGAAATTAAGAAGATATAACTTAGATTGAAAAAAAAAAAAAACAAAGAGGCGATGAGCGCTTATTGTACAATTAATATCACTTCTTATGGAATGTTTTACTGTTAGTTCGAAATCTTAGGGGGTGGGGAAAGAACAAACAAATTATATTATATCAGTAAAATTTGCATATAAGAAATGTCTAATTTTTATAAACAAGCTTTATAGCTAAAGTGCAATTCTACCAAATAGATTCCATGTTGAACCCTTTCAATTTGTTAATGATGAACTGTAACCAGGATATATGATGAATGTCAATGTCATGATTTTAATCACTATAGATATGCATTCATTCATTAAATGAAAATTTCTTAATCAGAAAAATAGATCTACGAGACGTAATAGTGCAAGTAAGCATTTGAAGAAATTTTCCAAAAAATAAAAGAGGCATACAAGGATATGAATGACAACCAAATTATTTGGACGTAATCCCAGGGATTCCTTTTCTCGTTAAGTTTTTCGTCCTAATTCAACCTCCTAAATTCGTTCATTCATGTCTTTTCTTTTCTTGACCATTCTATCTTTCACACACATTATGCATTGTGTGTTTTTGCAATTAAAAATAATAAGAAGTTGAAGTTCAAAAAAACTAATGGGCAAACCAGACAGAGGAGATGAGGAAGATATTTGCCCTTGCAGTGGATGATGATCCTCTCGTATGGAGTGTCCAGGTGATGTTGTTTGCAACACATAGATCTTTGAAATGTAATAGTGTAGTAAACATTTGAAGAAATTTTCGAATAAAATTAAAAGAGGTAAATGAGGATATGAATGACAACCAAATTATTTGGACGTAAGCCCAAAAATTCCTTGTTGTCGTTAAGTCTTTCTTCTTCTTTATTAATTTTATTTAACACAAATTTCAATGAAATCCCTTTTCTAACCTATTTAAACACGTGTAGATATAAGAAAATCATTAAATTCATTTCTTTTTCTGGAATATCACTACAATGAATTCAAGAGGTGTTGGTTCTTCCTAATTCAATCTCATAAATTTGTACATTCATGTATTGTGTGTTTTTGCAAGGAAAAAATGATAAGAGGTGGAAGTTCAAAAAAAGTGATGAGCGAACCAGATAGAGGAAGTGAAGAAAATATTTTCCCTTGTGGTGGATGATGATCCTTTCGTGTGGAGTGTCCATGTGATGCTACTTACAATTCATGGATTGCAAATTCAAACGTAAGGTAATTGAGAAGAAGTCGTAGATCTTTTTTTCTCCGGAAAGAGATTTGATTTTATGTTGATGGACATGGCAGTATCGATTAACCAAAGGTATAAATTATACCTTATAATAAACATAAACACACAAATGAGACTAAGACAAGGCCAGTTGAACATGCACGTGTATTTAAGCTCATATAGGATAGACTAGAAAGCCTATAACTGGCCCAAAATAAAATAATTTTATTGATCCTAAGGCCTCCAATGTACAAATTTTAATAAAAGAAAAATAAATAATAGAGGTTACTAAAGGGGTTATGGTTATTTAGTTTTAAAAACTATCATAAGAGCATGATTTTTTGCAAAGGAGAATGTTTTTAATATAATATAGTTCAAATGGAAAAAAAAGGATGTGCGTTTATTGTTCTATCAATATCACTACTGATAGAATGTTTTAATCTTGGTATCAATTCTGATGAGGTGGGAAGAGAACAAAACAATTTAAATTATAAAGGTAAGATTCATATAAGAAACATCTAATTTTTTAAAACAAGATTTATAGCTAAAGTGCAAATCTACCACTAGATTCCATGATGAACCCTTTCAATTTGTCAATGAATTGTAAACATGCGTTATGATGAATGTCAATGTCATGATTTAATCACTACATATATGCATTCATTAATAAAATGAAATTTTCCTAATTAGAAAAACAGATCTATCAAACGTAATATTGCAAGTTAACATTTGCAGAATTTTCCAAATAAATTAAAAGAGGCAAACGAGGATATGAATGACAACCAAATTATTTGGACATAAGCCCAAGGATACCCTTTTTTCGTTGTCTTTCTTCTTCTCCATTATTTTTATTAAATAAAATTTATCAAGAAAATCACTTTTATAACCTATTTAAACACGTGTAGATAGAGAAAACCATTAAATTCATTTCTTTTTCTGCAATGTCGCTACACTGTATACAAGAAGTATTGGTTCTTCCTAATTCAACCTCCTAAATTCGTACAATGTTCAAGTCTTCTTTTCTTGACTATTCTATCTTTCACACACATTATGCATTGTGTGTTTTAACAATAAAAAATGATAAGAGATGGAAGTTCAAAAAAAGTGATGAGCAAACTAGACAGAGGAGGTGAGCAAGATATCTGTCGTACTTTGTTGTAGATGATGATTCTCTCGTGCGGGGTGTCCATGTGATGTTGCTTACAACTCATTGATTGCAAATTTAGGAGAAATGAAATGGAAAAGAAGTTGTCGAACTTTTTCTCTCGGGAAAGAGTTTTGACCTTGTGTTGATGGACATGGTGTCATGGATTGACCACAAGTATAAATTATACCTTATAATACACATTTTTGTGATTAGTACTAATGTGACTACACACAGGCAAGGCCACACATTTTAAGGGTATGGTTTATTTAGATTTAAAAAAATTCATAGGAAATGAATTTAAAAGGGAAAAAATATAAAATGAAATTAAGAAAATATAGCTCAAATGAAAAAAAAAAAAAAAAAAGGCGATGTGTGTTTATTGTTCAATCAACATCACTGTTGATAGAATTTTTTAATCTTAATATCAATTCTGATGGGGTGGGGAGAGAACAAACAAATTAGATATTAAAAGTAAAATTTGCATATAAAAAATGTCTAATTTTAGAAAACAAGCTTTATAACTAAGTGCAAATCTACCAAGTAGATTTCATGATGAAGCCTTTCAATTTGTCAATGAACTGTAAACAAGAGATATGATGAATGTTAATGTCATGATTCAAATCACTATAGATATGCACTCATTTATTAAACGAAAATTTCCTAATCAGAAAAATAGATCTTTGAAACAAAATAATGCACATAAACATTTGCAGAAAGTTTCCAAAAAAAAAATTAAAAGTGGCAAATGAGGATATGAATGACAACCAAATTATTTGGACGTAAGCCCAGGGATTCCTTGTTGTCGTACGTCTTTCATCCTCTCCATTATTTTTATTTAATAAAGTTTGCCAAGAAAATCACTTTTAGAACCTATTTAAACACGTGTAGGTAGAAGAAAATCATTAAATTCATTTCTTATTCTGTAATATCACTACAAATGTATTCAAGAGGTGTTGGTTCTTCCTAATTCAACCTTCTAAAATCTTACTTTCATGTCTTTTATTTTCTTGATCATTCCATCTTTCACACACATTATGCATTATATATTTTGGCAAGGAAAAAATGATAAGAGGTGAAAGTTCAAAAAAAGGTAAGGGCAAACCAGATAGAGGAGGTGAGGAAGATATATGCCATTGTGGTGCATGATGATCCTCTCGTGCAGGGTGTACGTGTGATGATGCTTTCAAATCATTGATTGAAAATTTAGGCGGAAGGAAATGAAAAAGAAGTCATCGATCATTTTCTTTTCGGAAAGAGCTTTGATCTTGTGTTGATGAACATGGCGTCATGGATTGACCACAGATACAAATATAACTTCTAATACACATTTTTGTGATTAGTCATAATTAACACACACAAACACACAAATGTGACTAAGGCAAGGCCCACTGGACATGCACGTGTATTTCAGCCCATATAAGACAAACTAGAAAGTCCGTATCTGGCCCAAAACAAAATCATTTTTTTGATCCTAAGGCTTCCAATGTACAAATCTTAACAAAATAAATAAATAAATAATTGAGGTGATACTAAGGGGGTTCATTTAGTTTTAATAAATTTCATTAGAACGTTTACTGTAAAGGAGAATGTTGTTCCAAATTATTTTCCCATTTATTTGAAGGATTGAATTGAAAAAGGGAAAAATTTTAAATAAAATTAAGAAGATATGGCTTAAATGGAAAAAAAAAAAAAAAAAAAGGTGATGTGTGTTTATTGTTCATTCAACACCACTTCTGATAAAATGTTTTAATCTTAGTACCACTTCTGAGGGGGTGGGGAGAGAACAAACAAATTAGGTTATAAAAGCAAAATTTGCATATAAGAAATGTCTAATTATAGAAAAAAAAAAAAAAGCTTTATAACTAAAGTGCAAATCTACCAATAGATTCCATGATGAACTCTTTCAATTTGTTAATGAACATTAAACAAAAAATATGATGAATGTCAATGCCTTGATTGTAATCGCTATAGATATGCACTCATCCATTAAGTGAAAATTTCTTAATCAAAAAAATAGATCTTTGAAACGTAATAATGCATGTAAACATGTGAAGAAATTTTCCAAAAAATTAAAAAACGCAAATGAGGATATGAATGACAACCAAATTTTTTGGACGTAAGCCCCGGGATTCCTAATTGTCGTTAAATATTTCGTCTTCTCCATGACTTTCATTTAATAAAGTTTGCCAAGAAAATCAGTTTTATAACCTATTTAAACGCATGTATATAGAAGAAAATCATTATATTCATTTTTTTTCCTGCAATATTGCTACAATTTATTCATGAGGTGTTGGTTCTTCCTAATTCAACCTCTTAAATTCTTATTTTCATGTCTTTTCTTTTCTTGATTATACCATATTTCACACACATTATGCATTGTGTGTTTTTGCACGGAAAAAATGATAAGAGGTGGAAGTTCAAAAAAAGTGATGGCAAACCAGACAGAGGTGGTGAGGAAGATATATGCCCTTGTGGTTGATGATGATCCTTTCGTGCACGGTGTCCATGTGATGTTACTTGCAACTCATGGATTGCAAATTCAGGCGGAAGGAAATGGGAAAGAAGTCGTCGATCTTTTTTCTCATAAGGAAAGAGTTTTGATCTTGTGTTGATGGACATGGCTTCATAGATGGACCATAGGTATAAATTATATCTTATAATACACATTTTTGTGATTAGTACCAATGTGACACACATAAACACACACAATATCACACACATACATACATATATATATATATATGATATACAGGGTAAGTGCTGGCAGTTTGGAAGCAGAGAAAGCAATATTCATGGAGGTGTCTTGGATTATTTTTGGAAGAAACCTTTGAATTCTCAAGTTGTAATATCTATCCTTTACGAGCTAGCTTTTTAACTGCTCTGGACAGACATCATCTTCTTGCTATTGCACTCATATTCTTGTTCTTTTAGCTTGATTTTCATCAACTATCAATTTTCTTTGTTCCTAAAAAATCAATCAATAAAATGATTATGTTTGTTTATGTGGTTGGATGTATTTTGCTTTATACAAAACTCCCCTTTCCATAAGCCTAGAATATAACTAGAACTAAAGGGATTGAAACAAATTTCTTATAAATTGAAATTTCAGCAAACCAAAATACTATATTGAAACGAGAAAACAACTAAATCCGATCGATTCAATTATTACCTAGCTTTTCTATTAGTAATTACAGAATTCAATTAATCAATAACAAAGTATTTGACAACTAAAATATAGAAAAATTTCAGTTGTACACAAAAAGAAACAAGTAAAGCAGGAAGCAGTGATTAGTTAATTTCTCAATGGTTTTAGTTTATGGCGGTCTGGATTATGGCAGTGCACGAACCACACACACACCACGCACGGGTTGTGTATTGTATGAACCATACAAACTATCACAGTTTGTGCAATGCACGAACAACACACCACATACACACTTAGTGTACACATTATATTTAAGTAAGGGTATTCGTGTCAAACTGTCACTTTTATTACTAAAAAAAAAAACAGATGTTATGAACTTGGCTAGAATAAATTTTTTGTTATCTTATTTAGCTATTTCCACCCATTATCATATAGAATTATAAAAGTCAGGTAAGATAATGTTTCTTATTTAACCTCGAATTTGTGCCATATATTACTAAATATTTTTAAAATATATTGCAAAATGTAGTTTAAATTCAATTTATTCATGGCATGCATGAATTTATATTAGATTTTTATTTTAGGAAAAAAAAATGATTTAAAAATGTTTTAAAATATTTATTTGGATGAATGCTAAAAAGGTATTATCTTTTAAAATTACATACTTTCTATTAGTTTCAATTAGTTTATTTCAATTTTATAGTTGTATCGAACTTCTTTTTACAAAAATTGTGTTGAGTAATGTTTTTCAATTATATTTTGGTGGATGTAAAATTAATTTTGAAAACAATATTTCTTAATAAGTTAATTTGTGTAAGCTCTCATCTTATTTTTTGAAACATTTTCCTCCTTATAAAGTCGTAAACTCTTAGTAAAACATTTATTTTTAGTTGATTAAATACTCTAATTAAATGAATAGATTTAAATATAAATACCAACTCAATCAAAATATTAATGATGCATAAATGATCACGATTTAATTGAAATACTAAACTAGCATACATAGAACCATAAATATTTTTTTATATAAATAATATTTAATTAATTTTTCTAATTTTACTAAGTGTAATTTAACTTTTTTCTTAAATCTCTAAATTAGTTTAGTCATAAAAACCGGATTCTTAGTTTGGAATCGAGTGAATATAATCGCGTAAATATGCATAAACTCGTCTCACTTATTTAAGATGTATTTAGTACAGAATTGTAAGATCATCATCAATACAATATCACATATTGGTTTTCTTGTTAATATAAGTTTGTCAAAGAGATCAAGAAACCTTGAGGGAAATATGTGGAGAATAATGAAATTTTTAAATTCGTATTATTTTTTGATACAATGCGAAGATATGCTTTTCAATTGTGTATGCACTAATTGATACAACGATTGACTAATGATGTATTGATCGGGTTCCTGTTGTACAACATATATGTGATCTCTTCCATGACTCTACTCTACATCTATCATTCCCTTTTTTTTTTTTTTTGGTTATTTCATTTATCCTATTGTATAAATTAATTTTATAGATACTACTAAATAAAATTTCGCATTTTTTTTCTTAAAAAAAAATCGTATTTATTATTCATACAAATCATAAACTCACTTAAACTATTTGCTTAGCGTACGAACGCTCGTGTGGAAATTTTGATCATCATGGTCATCTTACACATGTCAGGTTACATTTATTGTAATTTTGAGAAGAGTACAATTTTAACTCATCACGATTTAAACATATGTAAACTGCGCTTAGACTATTAATGCGAGATACATTACACTTAAAATTAGATTACTCATTTCTCAAAGTACCACTAAAATAATACATAGCATGTTGTTTTTAGACAACAGAATCAACGCTCAATTTTGTCCATCACGTGTGTGTTTTCAACAATAAGGTGTTTAAATCTGTATTATGGTATTCTTATAGTCGAAGATGTTGATATTGTATGGGTTTATTATATTCCTAGGAGTAGTGTTTCTGTGCACCAATTGCAAGCCATGCAACTGGACGCATGTGGGTCTGATCTGGTCGGATCCGACTCGAATCTGTGTTCAAATTTTATTTTTTTTTTCAATTTATGCAGTAACATTTATATTATATTAGTATAACATTTATGTACAAATATCATAACCTAACCTTTAAGAGATATTACTTAAATTTTTTCAGTATAAGAATTATTTATATTATAATAATTTAATCTTTATCTACAAATATTATTATCTTTATGTTTTTAAGTATTACATAAAGGTTATATTATTATAACATAAAAGTTAAATTATCATAACATATATGTAATAATATTATAACATAAAGGTTTAAAATATAATGTAAAGGTTAAACTAAACAAAAAGGTTACACGAACATAACCTAAAGGTTAGCGCGCGGGATAAGAGTGTGGACACGGACACAGGAGCGTGTGGGTGCATGAGCATGCGTTTGGAGCGTGAAAATCACCTTTCGAGTCAATATGACCCGTATTGCATGGGTCATGACCCATGCACCTGATGCACATAAATATTTGTGTATTTCTAGACGTGAAAATGGAGATATGGATTTCTACTAATCTCATGCTTGGACATCAAAAAATGTATGGACATAAAAAAATTATAATCATCCAATCCAAGGGGTGGTTTGCCTAAGCTTATTTTTAGAGCTTATAAGCTCTTGCACCTTATAAGATGTTTTAGAGCTTATAAGATGTGTAATTTAAGATTAAAAGATCTTGGGTGTTTGGGTGAGCTTATAAACTTCTTAAAAGAACTTATAAGATGTTAAGAGTTTTTAAGTTCTTCAAAAGCATTTTACTAAATTTCAAAAATAAGATCCTATTTTAGGAGTTTATAAGATGTAAGGAACTTATAAGATCTTTTTTGGAAAGTTAGGGAATCCCAATTTATTTCTAAAATAAGAGCTTATTTTTTAAAATACCTTCAAATTTGATCATTAAAATTACACAAATGTCATTACTAACATCTTATAAGCTCCACCATCTTATTTATCCAAACACTTCAACAACTTATTCTAACTTAAATTTTACATTTCACAAAAACTCATTTGCAACCATCGCGTTGTGCGAAGATCATACTTATAACTATAAAAGACATACTTATATAACTCAACTTATACCTGTAAAAAACATACTTATAAAACACATATATAACTAAAAAATACCTGTAAAAAGTATACTTGAATCTCGTCTCATATGAGACAATCTCATAAGAGACTAACTCTTTAGATTTTACAAGCTCTAAAACCATTTTATAAGATGGAAGAGCTTATAAACTCTAAAAATAAACTTAGCCTAACAACCATAGGTGAATGTTACACAAGATATTGAGATTAAGATAAAATATCAATTTTGATCATTCGTAATATAAGGTTAGCTTTGTGCATAAATCGAAGTGCTTGAACCAATGCTTATGATAAAGATTAGATTCATTTGGGGTTAAAAACATTTTCCCATCAAAACTATAAGTGATTTTACACTTTATGGTATAAACTTTGAAATTTGCATTTTGTGGTATGAACTTTAAAGTTTGATGCATTTTACAATATTGAACAAATCATAGTTGTACACATGTCCTAAATCAACGACTAGGATTTTTCTGATACCATAAATTGCATCAAATTTTAAAGTTCATACCACAAAATGCAAATTTCAAAGTTTATACCAAAAAATATAAAATTATAATTTGGATGGGAAAATGTTTTTAACCCTTTCATTTATCATGGTTATCCTCGGACACATGTCCATCTAACATCTATAATAAATTTATGAAGAGTGCAATTTTACACTCAACACGATCCAACACATTGGGCTTAGACAATTAATGCACGATACACTATCACTGGGCTTGGCAATGGGATGGGGAATCCCCATTCACCATGAGGGTCCGCCTTGAACGGGACGAGAAATCCACAAAATTAGCCTCATGTGGCGGGGTTAGGGATCATACTCCCCGCCGTGTAGAGACCCTGCCCCATTGCCAACCCTAACTACCACTTAAAATTAGGTTATCCATACATCTCAAAGTACAACTAAACAATAATACATAGGCAAAAACTTCTGTGCAACTGGTGCACCAGTTGCACGGAAGACCTTTATGTTATAAATGTAGTACCTTTATGTACAAATATTCGTACCTTTTAAAATGAACATGCATAAAGGTATTACATTTATAACATAAAGGTACTACCTTTATAACATAAAGGTGTGTGTAATTCTGTGCAACTGGTGCATAGAAGTGTTACTCTAATACATAACATAGTAGTTAAACAACTAAATTAACTCAACTTTGTCCTCACTTCTCAAAATAGAAGTAAAAATAAAATCTGCAATACATAAGAGTGCCTATATCAGATAATAACCAGTACCTTTTCTTTTTTTCTTATGGAAAATGCGGAAACGACATAAACTATATCCTGCTCTTCCAGCCAAACTCTAGGCAATGCAAGAATGTGCAAGCAAGTAAATTCGAAGAAGAGGCTCACGTATATTCCAAAGGGGAAAAATCCGAGGAAGACAACCTAGAAGTTAAAGCTGATTTCACGAGCATCAAATATCCGCTATTCTTCACTGATCTGAAGCAAAGGTTGAGAGGATATTCTTCTTCAATGTAAACTCATCAGCCTTTGTTGTGCTGATTGACTGCATCAACAATAGTCATGAAAAATGTCTTCAAATTTTCTCACAGGATGAGATTCTCGAATAAAATGCTATACATCTCTATTAAAAAGACGTTTGCAATACTTTCAGATCTTAATTTCCAAATTAAACTGAATGCAACTGCAAACAAAATGAGCTTTGAGTGGCTGTGGATCAATAAAAAGTGAGACATACATTGAACTGTGGTATAGAATGCTATTGGAGTGAAGATATTATAGCCAGACATTATTTTGGGAAAACAAATAAAGCTGAGATTTTGCATTAATTCAATTTCACTGTTTGAACCAATTTAATTTGAGATATGAAGATGATTGACAGAATTAAGGGAGAATGCTGGTAATTCAATCTACATATTTTCCAATTATAGAGCAGAAGAGCCAATGATTACCTTAGAAAGAATGCGTTCCAAGCGTTGCACTTCATTCTTGGCATAATCAGAACCTTTGTCGAGGCAGCTCTTAGCAGCTTTCACATAGATCTTCCCGTATCTGCAGGAAAATCAGACAGGTTATTATCAAGACAACTAACCGGTTAAACCAAATCTACATAATATACTCCAGATCAAATGATACTATAACATCATTATATGACTAATCAAAATACAGTATGCATTTGCGAGAACCTTGCAGTGGAACCTTGCAGCTTCTCAGCTTCCTCCTCTAACCGTTTGTATACAGCTTTTTTCTCATCATTTGATGCACTTACAAATTCCTTCACTAAGTTATCAAGTGCCTCAACAACACCAGCCTACAAGCAAAAGGTTGAATTAGAATGTGTGTGAGAGAGAGAGAGAGATGTATCAATAACTTCGCTACAAACCTTGGATGTCAGTTGTCCCTTTGCATCTCGGCTAGTTCCACACTTCTCATTAATAAAATTAACAAAATCATCTAAATCTCTGCCACCATCATAATCTTCACCAGCCTTGTTGTTCTTTGGGAAGAACTTCAGTGTAGGATAACCACTAACACCATACCTGCATTCCAGAGAAAATGCATAAGACAATTACTATTTTTTAGAAATTATGCATAAGAAAATTACAATTTTTTAGGAATTATGCATAAGAAAATATGCATAAGAACTTCAGCATAGAAATTATTGTTTTTAGAAAATTACATAGATTTCTTAAGGAATCTAATGTGGACGTTATCTCCATTATACAGACGATGAGATCAACTCAAGAGAAGTAAAAACCAGTTATTTATCAATCCACAGCATAAAGAAATCACTAATTTTTAGTGCTTACTTTTCTGCAAGATCCTTGTAATTGTCAGCATCAACATTTGCAATGACCACATCTTCCTCCAGATTAAATGCCGTTGCAACTTTTTCATAGGTCTACTTGTAGAAAATATAATAAGTTTAAATATTGAAATAATCTCTCTAGCAATCATGCCAATTTAACTAATATTGAACCGGTAATGCACTTACAGGAGCAAGGCTCTTGCAATGACCACACCTGGAAAAGAAAAGCATTAAATTAAGAGCAAAAATAGCACTCACTAATACTTCCCCTTCCCCCCTCCCCCCCCCCCCCCCCCCAAAAAGAAAAGAAAAGAAACAAGGCCCCTTATAGTGGTCTATAAAATTGCATAAAAACATCTGAAATTCCATTACAGTGCCTGAGTAACAGCAGTTTATCATTTAAACTTACCAAGGTGCATAAAATTCAACTAGGACATCTTTTTTCTCATCAAGTACAATCTCATCAAAGTTATCAGAGGTCAGAACCACAACACTTGATGGGATCGAAGCAATCTTGACCTTGGTTCCTGAAGAAAGAACAGCTTTCATAAGGCAAAAGGTTGAGAATCATCATTTACCATGGTTCTAGTCTTTTGATAAGTATATAGGTAAAAACAGTCAGCGAAAACACCACACAACCTAAATAATGGCCAGATATGAAAACAACATTAAATATATATTCATCAGAAAACTATTAAAAAAAATATATCCATGCACATAATGATTATGTAGCTTCAACGACAATCAGTTATACGACACCATCAACATAACATAATCAATCAAGTGATGTAAAAAAAAATTCTAGATCATGAAAGAACTCCAATCTTCTCAGCACACAATTTTTCAAATTTTTAATAAATATTTCTAAATAGTTAATCATGGATGTCAGAATATAACATAAACCAAAAAAGTTTTACCTGCTTCGTTATTCACAAACTCAGCAAGGGCTTCAGCAGTTCGTGCACTTTCATACCTAATAAATGAAAACTTTATCCATTAGGGATAAACAGAAAATATACCTTCTGAAAGACTAGCATGGTTGCCAACAATGAAAAATATACAGCAGCATTAACAAGCACTTCAATTGTAGAAACAGATAAGAGGAAAGCAAAAAAAAGTTAAAAATAAAATTTGAAAGAGTTTAACTCACTTTTTTGGCTCCAAGGAACCTTTAGGGAACCACTGGATGGTGGGATATCCAGACACCCCATACTTGCTGCAAATGCTCTTATGTTCATCACAGTCAACCTAAAACAGAATTGCAGATGTTGACATCTAGCATGTTGTGTTGCTTCCTCAAATAAATAACTAAAAATAAAAGAGGTAGATCATCAAATTGTTGTTGCACATTCCATGACTAATACTCGATTCCATAACAGAACCTAATTGGTCATCCACTAAGTTGATAGTGTAAAACTACAATTAGTAACAGATCTAGAAAAAAATTACTTGCACCTTAACCAGACCTAGACATGGTTAAAACAAACTAAAATTGCATCAACCAAAAATAGAACAACGAGACCTCAGAAACAAAATCACATGATATATACAAAATTCCATTTCAAAATTATCGTAGAACAATTAAAGGTATTAATTTATGTTCTTGAGAGGGTTCAAGCATTATGCATCAAGAGATAATTAATACACATATATTGATGAATTTGCGATATATTCCAGAGATAAAACTTATGAAATATGAGTCACCTGTCTCAACTTGATGATTTCTAACAAGATAGTGTAAGCGATAAGTTTTAAGAACCATGAATGTATCAAATCTAATATAATTCTTTACCAAACCAAAAAAATATATATATAACCTTAATAACCAGCTTCAACATAATGAGCAAAAATCAGAATTTGACTAATATTTGTAACACATATCAAACGAATCAAACACTTGGCAAGACGCCAGAGACTAGAACATCCTAACCTTGCCAATCAAAACAGATTTTGCCTTCTTGAAACTTGCACCAAGCTTTTCATACTCGGGAGCAAGCTTTTTACAGTGCCCACACCTGTGTAAGATCGAAAGTCACATTATAATCTTTTTTTTTTATAACCCAAGTCCACTTATGGTTGATTAATTTGGGTTAAAAACGTCGGGGTTCTCAAAGTTTCTACCATGTAAAGAAGTCGTAGGATATGCTTGAATGACCCAATTTTGAAGTTAAATCAACTAATATTACCAACAATGTCCTACCCAGATGGGAGCAATTTTTGCTTCCCTAGGATTTGAACCCACATTGCTTAACCTTTTTTTGCAATTCAATTATGCTCCTGAGGCAATTAATCTTAAAATTACATAGTTGCAGTAACAGCAAGAGTCAGAATATGTTCTGAAAAATTATACAAAATGACTAACTAACAGGCTGGAGATTCACCTTCAAACAACTCTCAACTAAAGGAAAAGGAAATACGCCTTTCTTTTCTGATAAAAAACGAACAGTTGAAATCATATTCAACTTTGCAATCTTTAAATGCATAATGAATACTATAAACTAAGAGAAATTTCAGAAACAACCTATCAAAACAGATCTAGATCAATGAACTCGACTTCAAAAAAAAAACTCTCATAAATATTACTCGTTTCGTAACATAAATAATCAACAAAAGAGAAAAATAAAACCACGAAACAATCAATTTAAAACAAAACTTAACAAAAACAAATAAAAAAATCAACAATATTGCATACCAAGGAGCATAAAACTCGACGAGAGCTCCACGATCTTGACCGACCTCTTTCTCGAAATTCTCCTCGGTGAGAACAACGACGTCGTCCGCAACCGCCGAAGCGACCAATAACAACGTTAAAGCGGCGAAAAGCAAGCAGATCGGCGATCTCGACATTTTTGGTGTGCTGAAAAAGAAAATGGAGATTGTTGTTTATCTACTGTTTTATAATTTCGTTAAAGAGATTTTAAAGTGGTTTAGTTATCATTTGGGTGTCAATATTCATACACCACCATTTTCTAACCATACTTCAAAATTAAAATATTGTAATTAAAAAGATAAAAGAAAATATTTCAATTGAAAAAATCCACCCCCGTCTCACGAAATGGAAATGGCTCCATAACACGGTCCTACTCAAGACTTTATCATTCATATTATCTATCTATTAAAAATTTAAAACATAGTTTCTTGTTATCAAAAAATGTTCTCACCTATCTATTTTAACTTAGGTTGAATTGAAAAAATATATATATTTCTTTTAGAAAATTGTAAATTTATCTGTACTTTTTGAATTTCTTAGGAAAAAGAATCAAACTCAATCCTATAATAAAACTTACTAAAGTATAATATATTCTTCTGTGGGCAAGAACTACATAATTAATTTTTATAATAGTAATAAAATTTAGGCAAAGTGTTGGGTGAGACCGTCTTATGAATCTCATTACGTAAGACGGGTCGGATCGGATTAGACATAAAAAATTATGTAATACTTTTAGGCAAAGTGTTGGGTGAGAACATCTTATGAATCTCACTACATAAGACGGGTCAGATCGGATCAGACATAAAAAATTATGTAATACTTTTGTGTATATTATGTAATAATTTTCTATATATTATGTAATATGTTGGTATTATATGATATCAGCATTTTGGATTTCGTCCGACTATAAGAAAATATATAACATTTTTTTTGTGTATTAGGTAATATTTCTATATGAGTAACACTTTTGTGCACCTGATGCACACATGCACGCGGGTCAAGTTCGGGTGTGGGTTGACCCGGATCCGCGTACTTTTACTTTTTCTTTTTTTTCCCCGACCTCTATGTTATGTTAGTCATACATTTATGTTATATTAGTCATACCTTTTATGTCCAGATATCATACATTTATTTAATACTTTTAACTCTAAAAATCCCTAATTTCGCCACAATTTGTACATGTTTACCTTTATGTGATATTACTCGTACATTTATGTGATATTACTTATACATTTATATTAACATAGTCATACATTTATGTAATATATAAAGGTACAACTAACATAACTAAAAGGTATATGTAATATAATTAAAACATATGATTGTTGTAATTAAAATGAATGAAATGTTAATATGTTTGTCTAAAAAAAATACTAAGGTACAACTAACCTTACAAAAGGTATGACTAACATAATTAAAAGGTATGACTAACACTATTAAAAGGTATAGTTAACATAACATAAATGTCTGGCACCTGGGAGCATGTTTGGATGAATTTTGTTCGCGACCTGGTGGCACATGCGGGCACGTACGAACATGTGGTGGGCCGGATCAACCCGAGTGCACGAATCCAGGGTCCGTGCACCAAGTGCACAATTTTTTTTGTCTTTTTATATATATCAGATAATACTTTGTATTATTGGATATATGACCCGAATTGGGTCGGATCGAGTATAAGTAAAAACACACGGATCCTCTAGCACCACCCCATGCCCTCTTCTTCCTTGTGCGTGGATTGTGCAACATATGTTAGGTAATACATTCGTGTGTATTAGTCTATTAGGTAATATTTTTCTATATATAAGTTAAAATTTTTGTATTGGGATCCGTGAAATGGTCTTACGCAAGACTCATCTTAAAATTTATTGTTTTAGGGAGGTTGTTGCTACAATATTTAGATGTGTAACATGGAATTTCTTTTCATCATATCTAAAAATATTTAATAATATTGTTGGTCATAAGTGGCACAAAGGTTCAGAGGGGGTGAATGAACATCTATCGATTTTAAAACTTGTAAACTTTCAGCGTTGTAACATACTTAAGCATACAAACACATAATGCAATTTAGCTTACAACACTATTGATCAGCAATGCTACTTATTGTAACTAACAGAATTGAAATAACCTTTTCAGATAGATAAGGTCCTTTGAATTTTTTTTTTTTAAATATGAGCTTTTGTAAGATATTTTATGCAATATGATAGATATAATGCAAATGATAGATATATAACAAAATGTAGGAAATGAAAATAAACACACAAGGTCTTATAGTGGTTCGAGGGTGGTGTAATGCCTCTACATCCACTCTACTCCTTCTCAAGGAGGAATTTCGTTAAGTTGTTTGAATTACAGAACTCCCTAACAAACTCTAAACTCAACAAAGTTATACCTAGTAGAACTTAGTTACCACACAGGTTACTGCAGGTTCTAAAGGTAGACCCATACATGATCCTTACAACCTACACAGGGTTATTGTCAAGACTCTCAACAATATACACTCAGCAAGGAACACACTTCTTATCAATTGAGAACATCTAAAATAACCAAACACACAACAAAAGGTTAAAGTATATAAAAAAAGTCTTCAATTGGTGCGGGAAACAACCTTGAGATCTTTGAAACTTTGATCAAATACTTGAATGCTTCTTAAAGTTGAGTGATTGAAGCTTGTATGTTTGAGAACACTTTGAATGCTCGAGAATTTCTTGCTTGTGATTTAGAGAGTTGTAGTTTTAGTAGTTGTCTCAGTCTTCTCTTCCTCTATTTATAGGTGTAGATTTATGCCCGTTGAAGGAGACACAAAAACCGTAGCATTTGAATCATCTTCCTTAGTATAGGACTTGCATTAAATGTCTTCTAGGGTTTGCATTTAAGGTTTATTATCTTACATTGCATGTTCATTAACGATTTGTACTAGGTTGCAGCTTTTATGCAATCTGTCAGGCTAGCTCATTGGCTTTCTATACTGTATCCTTCAGTTTGTCTCTACTAGATAGTTTTTAATCCGTTGAAGTGACCAAACCTTGAACGGATCTTGATCTTCCTCGTACGTCGTTGTTATCAAGTTTGTATGTTGTTTGTTTACTTGTCTCTTCAACTTGCAGCATGCAACATTCAATCCCTACAACCTTAGTCTGCTTGTAGCAATTGTACTTGTAGTTTGTCTGTAGTAACTTTCTGGTTTCGGCATATATTGTTTTATCCTTTCTTGCAGCTTTCGACAATGATTCTTTACACCTTGCAACAAGGTTTTCACCTTTTACCATTATTCATACTATATTTTAAACTCAAAATCTAGTCTAATTTTGTGAAAAATGGATACTCTAATTTTTTATTACACTTATGTTTTGTCTCATCAAAACTTAAACATCAATTTCCTAAGATAAAAATTAAAATCCATACATTACACAAATCAAATATTTGTTTTAAGTTAGAAATTGGATGAACTTAGAACTCCCAACTCTTCCAAAAAAAAAAAAAAAGAATATTTTTTTTTTCTAATTTCTAATAACATATATCGCCGCCAGAATTCAAATACAAAATTAAATTTAAGATATAATTTTAGTACCCTACTGTAAATCTTGAGACAATTCCAAAAGAGTAAAGAACCCAATTCTAAAGGCTAGGGTTTAATTATTCTCTCCCCCAAAATTTCCTAATTATCTTTAATCTCCATTGCGATTATTGTTCATACAAATTCTGCGTAAAAGTCAAATAATAGAGCTGCGTTATGGCTCAATCCGGCAACTCGGTGCGTGCAATTCTCTCTCATGTTCATCCATATTTTGTGTAATTTGGATTCACGGATTATAATGGCGGATATTGTTGCTTTCATGTACAGGGTGCTGGAGTTGACAACACTTTTCGAAAAAAATTCGACCGAGAAGAGTATCTGCAACGTGCCCGTGATCGTGAAGCTAAGGTCTGATTATGGGTAGAATTATGTTCTTCGATTTATTCTATGTTTTATTTGCTGAGGCGTATTTGTTGATTGTTTGTTTGTGTTTGTCTGTTGTAGGAAGCGGATGGTCGGACAAAAAAATGTACGATTTCTGGTTTAAATTCTTTTTCTTGATGAATTTATGCTTCTGAATTATTATGTTATAACTATTGGTCAGTAACTTGTGTCGGCGAATGATGTGTAAACGATTGAATGCTTACTTTGGAGTTTTGAAGTGTTGGATAAGTATCATGGGAGTGTGTTTTGATGCAGCAAGTGGTCCACCGATACAAAGGAAACCGTTGAAGCACAGAGATTATGAAGTGGACCTTGAATCACGCTTGGGAAAGACTCAGGTTAGCTGTTGTTTGGAAAAAAAAAAGTGCTTACTGTTAACCAATTAATTGATTATGTTTAATCGTGTTAGACACATGATTAGCTGGCGTTTTCTTTCTTTGCTGCACCACTGATGAATTAGATGAGTTGTTTTACTCCAATATCTTTGTTATTATCAATTTGATTTCATATTGTTGATATCGACAAATATGAGCTCCAAGTATGATTATAGGGAGCTTGTCTCAGCGAGGCATGTGGAACTTACTGATTTTGTATTCCTCAGCCCTCTAGCTAAAACTCCAGAGTCCAGACCTAGATTAGGAAGTCTTTTGAGTTTTGATTAAGCAATCATCAAATCATGGGGAATGAGGATCACTGAAGAGAGAAGAGTAATGGTCCAAATTTAGATCATTGTTCAATTCCTTTCAAAACATTACACATTTAACATATCTGCTACTAGATGCTAATTTTCATTTTATATATGACGTTATCTATTCAATTCAATGTTGTCTCAGTGAAAACATGCAAGAATTTAATGGTTCTTAAATGATGATATGAATTATGCTGTACAGTTGCACCTTTTGATTTAGCCACTGATTGTATCTTCCAGATAAAAGTTAGGGTGGGGCTATCCACACCCCAAAAATGAATTTTTATACCTTTGATTTTTTTGTTTTTTTATAAATTGGGGGTGTGTTTAGTATTTCATGGGGGTGTATAGTCTCACCCAAAGGTCATCTTTCATTGTTGCTATTGCTTTATTTTCTTCTTTTCCTTATAAACTGTTGCAATATTTTAGTGGCACATAATATGATTTTGTTTCTTCAGGAGGCAAATGAATTAACTTATCTCTCTCTCTTTTTTTGTAGGTCGTGACACCTATTGCGCCCCTAAGTCAACAGGTATCTGAAACCATTTCTTTTTATTATTTCTTCCATTGTAGTAAAACCCTAGCATATTAGTAGGAACTAGAAAACTAGTAGTGAATCATGATTGTTTCTTTTCTCTATAAATAAGTTCCTACAAGTGTATATGAATTTAGAATTAAATGATTGAAATTGGGTAGAGCCTTTTTGGCTGTTTGACAGTGCATCTTGGTCCTTGGATATGTTATGGATTATGATGCTGAGAGAATTTTGAATACTTAATATATGAAATTATGCGATGGGCTTTGAGAATCTTTTGTTAGAGAGGATTAGTCCTTAGTGAGATTTTGGCTGTATTTGGGCTGGAGTTAGCTCATCCGGATATGGGATGGGTCATGTCCAATCCAGTGTTTGGAATAAGATTACATAATCATATGATACCAACCCACTTGCCTAACTCTAAGGCCTAATCACCATTTCCCCCCATTTCTCAAAAATCCCAATAAGGTATTATCTTCAACACATTATTTGAAAAACTTTTCACAATAAATAATACAACTACAGTACACCTACTTTTTTTGACACTTTTCAATGTGACATGATATCTTAAAATGAATGAAGCATTAACTCTTACTGAATACCCCTGTTTGTTCTGTATGCGGACTATAATTCAATCATTTTGTTGCAGGCTGGATACTTCTGTTCAGTTTGTGAATGCGTAGTAAAAGACTCTGCAAACTACTTGGATCATATAAATGGAAAGAAGCGTATGTCATTTGTTGATCCCACACACGGTTTATTTGTCTGTCTTTTCTTTTGCTATTTTGCCTTGATATGCTTTGCCAATTCTTTTGACTTTTTCCTAGATCAACGAGCTTTGGGCATGTCTATGCGGGCTGAAAGGGCAACCTTGGAGCAGGTAGGCCTAATATATTCTTTCTAGTACTTGGATTTGAACATGTTAACTATTAGCCATTAGATCTACAAATTTTAACAGATTTGTTCACCTCCGCTGTGTAGCTAATATACTAAGTGCTTGTGGGGTGTAATTAATATATAGGCTAATATGAATTCTTTGGAAGTAATAAATCACACAGATTATGTTTCTAATGGTAAGTGATTTCTGATTAAAATGATTTGTGGTCTGCATCTTAAGGCTGTTGCAGTACGAAAATTTGATTCCTAAAAACAAGAAACATCAAAATCACTAATCCAAGAGAAGATGAAACAACTTTAACTGTGTAAAGAAATGGAAAATCTAAACAACTTGCAAACAAATGAAAAACTAAACAAAATATATGCCCAATTGCCTTTCAAGAAGCGTTTGTTAAGATCAGTAATTTAACCCTCTATCTGAAGTCCAAAATTAAGGCAGATGGAATTGATTGCATGATTCTTTTCGTGAATGATTCTCCTATGACATGGTGCTTCCGCTGCCATTGAGTCGTTGAATCACCTTGCTGGCTGCTGGAAATGTTGGTATTGCTGTTTCTGTGGATTCGTTAGTCACCAAGTAATTCTCCAATTGTGCAACCACATGATTCTTACTAAATTTTTCTTCCATCGACTTGTTTACCAGATCAAACAACACAAGTCCTCAAGAAAAGTGTATTTAAAAAATTAAATTCATATATTTCCTCTCCCACACTAAAAAGAGCTTTTCATTTTTGACATCAATATTTGCATTGGTAATGGCGAAAAAAGGTCATTGTTTGATGGGGGTTTGATTGTCCTCATGCATAGTTCAAATATTTGGTCTAATGGTCAGTTTTATCATAGTTTTCATAATAGCCAAAGTTAGCATAAACTGTTTATTTTGCTACCATTTTAGTAGTGTATTAACTTCAGGTGAATTTGAAATTATAATTTTTCTGGTAACAGTATAGTGTACCATTCAAATTGTTTCATTATATAATAATGGATAAGAGTAAATTATGGTGTTATTTCTTTCAGGCTAAAACTGTATGCTTGACCAAATCTTTGGGGAAAAAATATCTCTATTCCTATGAAAAATTTCTTAGCTTGATAGTTACATCCTTTTGGATGCCTACTGGGTACTTGATGAAATGATGCCAATTATGGTGATTTTTTCTTGGAATCAATTGAGCACCTTTAGTTTCTTACATAAACTGGCATTAAGGTAATGCAAAGCATTATTAAAAGCCATATTGCATAAATGTAAGAGATTAAAAAACTACTTGGCCCTTTGTGCTGAGAAGGCCTATAAAAAAAATGTTATTATTTTTTATATAGCACCACCCTCAGTTTAAGCTACTATACCCAATTTCCTCTAACGGTAATGAGACGTGATTTTGTTCAAGAACATTGCGTGGATGGCATTTGTAAAGCTCCATACATATTAATATCGATGTACAATCTTCAAGAACATAAAGAATATTCCCCATTGTTTTTCTAGATGAACTTAACCAGTCTTCAATTTAAGGGGAAGTTAACAGTAGCTTATATGGGAAGGGAAATGTATTCATGTTCTTAGTTTCCGCTATTCCATTTTGTGACTCACTCTGCATCTGGTGCTTAGTATCGATTTCTCTAACCACATCACTCCTGCATTCTGGTTAATTGAAAATTCCTCATTCATAGATTGAATCGCATGCTGAAGGTCTTCATTTTGCTTAGTCCTGACGACCAGCACTGGGTTTTTGATACAAGGTCTCTAAGATTGATTTTTTGGGGTAGTGCAGGGTAAAAGGGTTCATGTTGGATTTTGAGAGGCTATTTAGGGTTACCTTGAGGAGCTTTTGTTTTGGTTGTCACTGTAGAAGATATATCCAAACCAAAATAGTATGTATTAGAAGATGGATCAGTTGAAAGTATCAACAAAATCAGCATGCTCTAGTGATGAATTTTGCGGGGTGGAAATCTCTAAATGGCTATCTAAGTTTAGATGTCCTAGTGATCCACAATCTCAGAAGGAAAACTATTTATCAACAAAATCAGCCTGCTTTAGTGATTGGCCATGGTTGGAAGAAATTCCTAAACTGACATCCAGTCTTCCCAAAAGGACATAGGTAGTAATAAATGCACGAAGGAGTGGAATTAACCCAATGGCATTGAAGATGCATGAATGAATAAAAAATGAAACTCAGCCTATACACTAAAATATCATGCTCTTTTTCTTCACCTGTCTATATACAATTGTATATGTATGCGAAAACAGTTGTGCACTATATGGGTCTATGTTAGTCAACATCACACAAGACTTCAAGGTGTATGGTAATTGATTGAAGTGAAACAGAGATCATGAATTTGGTAAGTTAGTCATTCTGTGGAGGTCCAACATATGTGTGGTATTGGAGTCATAACAAACTACCTGGTTATATCATACACAAGAAAATAGTAATCAATAGTTTATCTTTATTGATTTTGTTTGGTACACAGGTCCAGCGGCGGTTTGATGTTCTCAAGAAGCGGAAAGATACTGGAGGCTTTACAGAGCAAGGTGAGAATTGGGTATATCAGAGTTCAATTATTATATTTTCTCATTGTTGTTAGAGGTACACGCCTTGGGCCCTGGACACAGGCTGTAGCGCCTCTACAAGCTAGAGGCCAGTGCTGTTCATGAGGCGTTTGGCTTTCTGTGTCTTTTTTGTGTTATTAGGTCCCCCTCTTGTTCACTGGACACCCTCCAACCCCAACGTTCTTAAGACCCTTTTATGATTTTTTAAAGACATTTTTTCCCTAAGGGAAATATAAGAACAGTAGGAACTTCATTTTGAGAGGTAAAAGACTTGTTTTTTGTTCATTTTTTGACATTTAATATTGCTCCAACAATATTATGCATTAGTTTTGTAAAGTAACATACACATTTAGTTTTCTTAAGACTTTTTTATTTTTTTGGAAATTTGCACCTTTGTGCCCCTGGATTACCTTTGCACGTCTAACAATTATCTATTTGCCATCCCAAATTAGATTTCACCTTGTATTTTGATTTTAGCTCAAGTTTTAGTCCTCCTTGAAGTGGCATGATTTTAATTTCTCCACTTTGACCTCCAATTGAAGTTTATCCAGATCATTATTTTTTAGTTGTCAAAATAAGTATTGAAATGCTCAAATATCATGCAAGGATCCTACTGAGGAAAAACAAGGTTATTCTTATGAGAGCTGTATTTTGAGATTTCTGCAACAGCAGTTATTTCAAACTTCTTTGTTTTTGGTAAGAAAACAATATATTTTATTAATAAAAGAAAATTACAAAGGGATGAGGAATCCCCAAATAAGAAAAAAATAAAAAACTACAGCTAAAGTACACTATTCAAATCTCGATAAGCATCTGATATAAATAACCCCCTAAAGCTCTTGTGTCCCGAAATCCGTCATGCAGCCCCAAGATTTAATTTTTCCCACACTTCATCTAGAGATTCCTTAGTATTTTCAAATACTCTCCTATTCTTCTCCAACCAAAGGGACCAGCATAAAGCTTGAACTATAGTTCCCCACAGGATCATAGCTCTTTTACTAATGAGAATACCAAAGTTAACAGAAAACATTCCTTAATGGACTGAGGGGCAGCCCAAGACAGGTTTAGCTCCTGTAATATCCTGTTCCATAATGAATGAGTAAAGGGGCAATGCAAGAAAGTGTGATCCAAATTCTCGGAATCTCTTTTACAAAGCACACACAATTAGGGGATAGCAGTACATTTGGAAAGTGTTTTTGAATCATGTCACAAGTTAGTACTCAACCCAAGACCATCAGCCACGAGAGAAACTGAACCTCTTTAGGCATGGAAACTTTGTATACTGATTTGTAGTACGGGAAAGGAGGACAATTATCCTTAGGGAAGAATGACAAGAAAAAAAGATTTGCAAGAGAAGACCCCTCAAGATTCTAAATCCCAAATCCTATTATAATGCACTTCTAAGGACAGCCTAACATCTGCTAGAAGCTCTAATAGAGGGCAAAATTCAACGATTTCATTTTCTTTAAGATTCTGAAAGAAGAGGAAATCCCAAGAGATTGAAATTGTCATTCTTAAATTTGGAAAGAAGCATATACTTGTCATCTTGATAAGAAGTTCTGTTCCCAGGATGTTATAACGACAACTAGTGAATGGTTCTTACTCTATGATTATTATTTTCGAACAATCATTATCACTGCTTTTCTCATTGTGCCAGTTTTTAGTACACTATAATATATAGTGGTTCTGGAGTTTGCTTTGTATTATGTTTATCCATTTATCCTAGTTACTTGCACACTGGAAGATTGCTTGGTATTCAACTCTATAACATGCTATAATCACAAGGGATTGCTCACAATTTGGCTAGATCATGTTTATAGTGAATACATGATGAACTAACACAACTAGGTTTCTATGAATAGACAGATTAGTTACATATTAGCTGTATTCCGTGTCAGAGGATACAATTGTCCTAGTGTAAAGTAACTACATATTGAAAGTGCATCACTAAGCTGTAATCTACTGCAAAACCTGAAAGCAAAATAACCAATAAATATGCATTAAATTAACATTTATAATGACATTTTGAATTCTGTTTTCAAATGTGATGTTTGTTACATTTTTCCGTCTGAATATTGTCTTTGTTTACCTTAAATTTGCATGCATTTTGAAGGATTGCATGCTTGAGTGTGCACATAATTAAGGTTCACATCTGTGATTTTTTGAATCGAATTATATTTGCATTTCAATCAAAAATAAAAGAGGTTCACTTGTGTGCTTCAAGCATATGGCCTTATGATGGATGAAACAACTTGTAATCTTCTTCCAATTATAGATTTTGATGAACGGATCCTGAAACAACAACAAGAAGAGGAGGAAAGAAAGCGTCAGCGTCGAGAGAAGAAGAAAGAGAAGAAGGTTAATAACCACCACAATTATAAAACCTTATTTTTTATTTATTCAGCTCTTTTATGATTCTTATACAACTAATACAACTAAATAAACTAAGCTTTAACCCCACCGTGGGGTCTCATTTATATTCTAGTATGAGATATTCTTTTCAACAGTTTTTAGGACTTCCTCTTTCCATTAGTCTGGTTTAACAGATTTCTACTTTCCATACAGCACATTCATTTATGATTGCTAATGGTTTACCAAAATTTCTCAGAAAGAGAAAGCAGTAGAGGAGGAGCCTGAGATGGACCCAGATGTAGCAGCTATGATGGGATTCGGAGGTTTCCGATCAACCAAAAAATGATCTCGTTGGTTGTTACTCCACAGCAATGCAATCGGAAACGTAAGTGAAGCAACTAAAGTAAGTAACATACTTTGGTTACCCTTCTAATTGAATGAAATTCTCAGTGGAATACAGAATTATGGCAAATAGGTGGAGACATCAGATGTCTACTGAATTGGATTGTGTTTATTTATGTAATTTTGGTTCTGTTTTTTCCCCCCCTCCAGTTAGTGTTGTAAAAGATTCGATAGCCCGAGTTATGCCTCTGCTTTTTTCTCTATTTGAAATGAAAGTCATAGTTCCGCTAACCTGTACACTAATCTAACACGATTAATAATTTCACATCACATTATTTAAGGAAAAAAGTTAATATCAATTTGCTTTCTGAACTATTGCACTTTAGGTGTCTAAACTAAAAAAATTTGCATTACTAGCTATGACTTTAATATTTGACGTATTTTTCCAGCAAAAAAAAAAGAAGCCACCGGAAAATTGAAACACAATTGCCTATAAAATGCATAATTTATATATCAAAATGACCCACTTTTGAAGTTAAATTATAATCTTAAGTTGAATTCATGAATTCCATTTGATATGAACATGAATCGAACAAAAAATGATCAAAACTTTAGAATGATTTTTGTTCAATTTGGGTTTAGATTGAACGAGCATCATGAAATTGACTAGTGGTTATTTTTTAATAAGGATCCTTTGATGTATGATTCATGTATTTTATTTATTTTTATTTGAGGTGAATTGTATTTTCGAGCTTTTTGGTGAATTTTTATAGGTAAATATGTCAATTGATTGAGTAGCAACCAGAAAAAATTCATAAAGTATTGCTAGTGATTGAATTCTTTTCATGTTTAGGTATTTCATCTACTGGAAAAAAGTGCAATAGTTTAGATAGTAAATTGATACAATTTCATCCTTATAAAAATGAATTATTTATACATCATGTTAAGCATATTAAGATATATTTATGATGGGTATGTTAGCATTTTCTCTAAGTTATAATGTTAATAACTTAATATGCAACAATGAAATATTTTGAAAAGCTGATGTAGGTAACTATTGACTGATCACTGCTACTAAAAGGATATCAATATTCTCACACACATTGATATTATAAATGAGAAAAGTCAAGTTTAAGTTATAATTATTAAGATATGGTTATTATCCTGCAATTGGGCTTTTCTGAAGTACATAGTATATAATTTCCAAATTGATAAATCATATTAATAAGTTTTTGTTTCAATAACTTTATAATAATGTTTTAAACCTCTCTTATTATGTAAAAATTTCATCTTTGTTTATTAATCATATAATTAATTTTTCAATTCTTTTCATGTGTAGCATCACTAGTAAATCCTTAAAAAGAAGAAAAATTGGTAAAAATGCACTTTTTATACGTAGATCATAATTATCATAATTATGAAAATATAATTTAATTCAACACTTTTTGTAAAAGTCCTATAATTATTGAAATATTGTTAAAAATGTCCTGTGATCAACTATCAAAGGTATCCAACAACTGGTCATAGACTAATCACAATTATTTATGTGCATCATGTGCACGAATTCTATATCCGTGTAATTGGATCGATTGGATCCAAGAGTATATTTCACGTGCCCTACGTGAACTTCATGCGTCCATACGCGCGCCCACTCTCTAAATCCGCACCCAAACCCTAGTTTCGTAGTTATGTTCACCTAACTTTTTAGTTATGTTCGTATATCCTTTATGTTTTTGCTAGTTTGACTTTTAAAAGTATATTTCAGACCTATAATACCTTTTAAACCTTTATATTATAATAATTTAACCTTCACATTATAATAATATAACTTTTATGTTATTCTTTAAGTACATAAAAATTATAATATTTGTACATAAACGTTATACTAATATAACATAAAAGTTAAATTATTATAACATAATGGTTAAGCCATACTATATGAATTTTTATACTAAAAAAAGTCTAAGTAATTAAAGGTTATGATATATGTACGTAAAACTTATACTCATATAATAGAAAAGTTACATAACTTGTAATTATGTTATTTATACAGCAAAAAGTCTAAGTAATTTTACCTAAATGTTATGATATATGTACATAAATGTTATACTCATATAATATAAAGGTTATGGCATAAAAAAAAAAAACCTAGGCACGGATCCGGGCCTAACCGGACCGACCCAACCCACGTGTGCTCAGTTATACGGATCATGATCCGTATACCTGATTCACACAAACACTACTCTAGATTAATTTAGCGGTCAAATGACATTTGTGGCACGCGGTCAAAAGCTGATGACATGATTTTTCTGATGTAATAAATATATTCTTTTAAATTTCTGATTTGAATAAAAAATATTAAATATACAAATTCAAAATCTAAAAATAATTTCAATGTATATAAAAATTACAATTTAATACAAAAATAATTTTTAATAATCCAAAAAAATTCATAAATCTAAAAATTGATTTAAAAATTCCAAAATTATTCTCAAACATTATTTTAAATCTAAACTTAATTTAAAAATCTGAAAATAAAATAACGAGTAAAATTTTTATTTTGCTAGGATTTAATTACATAATTAACCTTCCAATTTTCTCATGATCACAATAACTTGCTTACCAACATGAACCACATACACACTTTCAATAGCTAAGCTAACACACAACACATGAATCATTTGACCTTAGCATACTGCGTGTCTGAATATCCGATTCCTCTTCGAGTAGTTGGAAAGATCGTGAACAAGTCGCTCGAGAAAACCCCAACTGCAAGAGGTAAATTCATCACCAAAACATGCACATTTGCTCCTCCAAATGGATACAAACACCTCTGCAAATCACTGTCGCAGAAGGCAAACACTAAGAACACGAATAGGGACGAAAAGGCATGGAGAAAGTCGATCAAACTCAATCTAAACTTGGATAAGTCCAAGGTAGCAATGTCTTGTTCATGATGGATGTTTGTGTTCTCATCCCTATTGAAAATATAGAGGCCCTTGAAGGTGGCGATTCCGTAGTAGAGCTTGCCATGGGAATCGGTGAAGCTATCGGTGAATGAAGAGATGAAGCAGCTAATAGAGCAGAAGATGACTAGGGTTTCAGTTAGAAATATGTTGGATAATAGGCAAATGTTTCCCTTGTTGGAAAATGAAGGAGCTAGGGTTCAGAAGGCGAGGACGGTGCCGGTGGGTAGGAGGTTGGCTAGGTTGGCGACGCTGGCCAGGGTTTTGTGGACCGGGTGGGTGGAGGTGGCGGGTGGTGGTGGCGCCGGTGGTGGTTGGTCATGAGCCATGATTAATATTGGCTTAGGGGTGTTTGTTATGTTGTTAATGAAAGATGAATGTTGGGTTATTATAAAGAGAGAATGGGAGTGTTTTTTCAGTTTGGTTAAAGAAAATAAGTACGTATACATAACCAACTTGCATGTGTGGAAATCCTTTTCTTGGAGGTTATGACGTTTCTCTAATTTGTTTGTTTTGGAGATCAAGCCACTCGGCTTAACTTGATGATCTCTCTGATTCATAATAAGTGTTGTTTTGGTGGTTTAGAATATCTTTTATAATATTGGTTTTACATTTTATGTTTCATAATATTTAATATAGAGTAGTGTTTGCGTGAATTGAGTACACGAATCATGATCGGGTCGGCTCCGGCCCGGATCCGCACCCAAGTTTTTTTTTTTTTTTTAAAAATTTATATCATAACCTTTATATTGTAATAGTATAACCTTTATAATCTTTATATACAGATTTCATAACCTTTGAGTGAATAACTTAGACTTTTTTTAGTATAAAATATAAAAATTCATGTTGTATGGTTGAACATTTATATTATAATAATTTAATGTTTATGTTATATTAGTATAACTTTTATGTACAAATATCATAACATTTATGTATTTAAAGAATAACATATAAGGTCATATTATTATAACAAAAAAGTTAAATATTATGTATAAATGTTATATTATTACAACATAAAGGTTTTAAAAGGTACTATAGGTCTGTAGTATACTGCAAAAGGTTATGCGAACATAATTAAAAGATTAGGCCAATTTAACTAAAATGTTAGGCGAACATAACAGAAAGATCAAGCACGCGAGCTAGGGTTTGAGTGCGAACCTAGGGCGCGTGGGCGGACGTGTGGGAGCGTGAGCGCGCGTCTGAACCTTCCGAGTCATATGACCCGGTTTGCATGTGTCCTGGCGCACAAAAATATTTGTGTTTAATATAAGTTATAGGTAAAAATTTCTGATCTGTGTCCTCAACCCACCTCGAGGACCCACGCGCGCCTCACGTGCGCCCACGCGCACCTACGCGTCCATGTGCGCACATAAATATTCCATATTTATTCTAAAGGTATCCCACATATACTCTTCAGATATCAGATACATTTAGTTCATATTTGTAATACTCTATAAGATAAACCTGTAAAACCTAACCAACCACGCGCTCATACGCCCACACCACGCGCCCATGCACCCACGCCGCGTGCCCACAATTATCCCATACATACTTTGAAGGTATCCATGGAATATCATCAAGGTATCCACATGTATACCTTCATGTATCCACATGTATACATGCATCTTACCACGCCGCACGCACACCGCGCGTCCATGCGTCCATGCCGTGCACGCACCTCACAAACGCGCGCGCCCACGCCATGGATACCTTGAAGGTATACATGTAGATACCTTGAAGATATCCATGTGATACCTGCGCGTACCTTGGCCACCAAGCCGTGCGCGTGCATGCGCCCACGCTGTGCGCACACCACGCGCCCATACGCTCAAGTCGTGCGCGCACATCACAAACCGCGCGCCCATACACCCACGCCGCGCACCCCCAGATCATGAAAACCTTGAAGGTATATATGTGGACACCTTAAAGATATTTCATGGATACCTTCAAGGTATCCCTAGAATACCTTCAATATATACATGAAAAAAAAAAACTAAGCGAATTTTTTTTAAAAAATTTATGTGGGGCCCACAGGTTGGGGACACGGATCTATCCGTGTCCCCGAGACATAGGAGACCTACTCTAAGTTACATGGTGAATTGGTTATGTCATATGATAGGCGTGTCATGTGATGATTAGTTTGGAATAGAAAATGTACGTATATAGCACGAAGTGTAATAGAAGATTTCATGTACATTTGGAGTTACATCTTCTATTCCAAAATAATCACTACACGCCACGTGTATCAATGACATCACTAATTAAAACATGACATCGTGCATTAAATGTTATGAAACATAAGATGTAATATAAAATGTAATAGAAAATCCGAACAGATATACATTGCCATGGAAATGCAAATCAATTACCTTAATTCATCATACAAATTAAGGATATATATATATATATATATATAATACAATGTATAATTAAATTGTTAATTTTCCAATTGTTAATATGTAATGAATTTTAAATACATTTAAATTGTACATAAATATACAAAAATGAAATGTAATTTAACAAGCAAATAGTCATGTCAATTAAGTTATATGAGAACAAAAATTTAAAGGAAATTTAAATAATTCAAGCATTTTCAATAACTAACTTGTAATTTATTATTATTATTATTATTATTATTATTATTATTATTATTATTATTATTTTATAAATCGGGTGATTTATTTATATTTTAAAGTTATATATGTGTGTATTTTACTTCATTATACCAACCCTAATTTAATCACATTTGTGGTAATGCTTAAAAAAACTCAATTATTATAGCAACCATTAAATAGAAAAGTATAAAAACTCAATTATGAGAGAAGAATTAGATAGTTAGGTAGGTGTGTGTTGATTTTGAATTGAGTTGTGAAGGCTGCCCGTGATACATGGTCGGGCAGTTGAGAAAGAGGCATTGGTAGCATAGTAATTAATTGCATTGCTTTCTTTGCATTAAATAGGTTTCGTAACATGGTTGGGCAGATGGGACTTCTTTCTCACTTGTCTCTTTTTATTTATTTAAATTAGTGGAGAGCCCGTGTGTTACACGGGATTGATCTATAAAAGATAACAAACATCTTTTAAAATACTTTTTGAATTTATTGTTTGATTATTTTAAATAAAATTTCAAATGAATAAATTGTACAATTACACCAAAAGCCAAATCATCATATTGCAAGGGTGCTCTCACGTTAGAAAGTGTGAATTACATTCCAAATCCTAATATCTATCAGATCTTATAACTTCTACTCAAGATTCAATGTCATAAGAATAAACACAAAAACTTGTGTGTCCCCGGGACACGGATCTTAGATCTGTGTTCCCAACCCGACCCGCGCCCCACGTGCGCGTGGGCACTTTGCTGCACGCTCACATGATAGGTATCTCATGGATGCCTAACAGGTATCCCATATATATTTTGAAGGTATTCATGGACAATGTATCACATGTATACCTTAAAAGTATCCATGAAATATCTTAAAGGTATTCACATGCATCTCACCACGCCGCGCACGCACATCGCGCGTCCATACGCCCACGCCGCGCGCACACCGCGCCCGCCACGCCATGTATACCTTGAAGATATTTCATGGATACCTTCAAGGTATACGTTGGATATCTTGAACATATTTCATGGATACCTACGCATCTCACCACATCGCGCGCCCATGCATGCACCCATGTGCCCAAGCCACATGCGCACACCGCACACCATGCGCCCAAGCCGCGCACGCCCATGCCATGTATACCTTGAAGATATTACATGGATACCTTCAAGGTATACATGGGATACCTTGAAGACATCCATGTGGATACCATGCGCCCACGCCATGTATATCTGCGCGCGTTCATGCGCCCACATCGGGTTTGAAGGCATCCATGTGGATATCATGCGCCCACGTCATGTATATTTGCGCGTGTTCATGCGCCCACATCGGGCGTGCACCTCACAAGTCGTGGGCGCGCCCACGCCGCGCGTCCTTTTTCTGTAATAGGTGTGATACCTTCAGAGCATCCCATGGATACCTTCAAGATATCCATGGGATACCTTGAAGGTATACATGTGATACCTTTTTTTGTATATATGAAAAAAAAAATTGAGCAAAAAAAAAAAATTATGTGGGGCCCATGGACTGGGCTGGGGATCCAGGGGACACAAGAGATACACTCAAGAATAAAAATCCATTCAATATGTATATGTGCATATTTTTTTATTCACAAGAGAAATCTCCTATTGTTTTGTAGATGACTCCCATGGTAGACTGACTCCATTACTCTCATCCTTGAGCCCCCAAATCTGCCAATTATAACTATGAATATTCTTCTAGATTAAAATTAAATCAAAGTTCTGGAACAATGAATACTTCTGTGACAAAATATGTATTTCTATAAAATTTTGTAGATACATATATACATTGTCCTTCAAATTTCCATTTTCATACTGCATATATAGTCCCCACTTCCAGGTCTTGATGAATTATGTCAACAAAAACTTGCATGTATATGTTTTCATATATTCTTGTTATATAGCCCATCAAAAACAAATAGACCAAAACCAACAATTTTATTCAACATACACACACACACCAATTAGAGCTACTCAAAAAACTTATAATTAGAATAAAAATTGAAAACTCAACATACCTTAAATAATTTGTTTCTAATGGCAAAGGGAATCATTTCTTCCAACCGGTTCACTCTAACTCTCATTCCATATATGGATATGTTCTAATAATCTCAATCATTTGATGCTAAGCAAGTAAGCATCTAAAACTAAATAACGAGAGTAAAGATAGAAGCATATGACTGTAGTTGCGTGTTTATCTTCATACTACAATTCTTTTGAAATTAGATTCTTGAATTAAATAAGAATATTGGTAGAAATTTAAAATGTCTATTTAGCTTCTATAATGTTCCAAACTTGTTTATAGAAAAAATTAAGTGTACATTGTTTTCTAGAATTTGAGGTAATTTTTAGTTAGAGCTGATTAAATAAAATGGTAATATTGTTCAATGGAAGGCTTATTATTGATTATCAAAACATTCTTAATTTTTTTCTTAAAATATCATTTATGTCTGATCAGCTTATTTGTTCCAACAATTGTGATGCAATTTACAATGTTTACATAGAAGCAAATGCACAATTACTATTTTTCTAAGTAGTATTTTCTTATCTTGAGCTCTGCCATTATCAAAACAATTAATCATCATATAGATCAAGTCATTGATTCGACTCACTAAATTAAGCTACTAAGAAGAGCACGATCCGACAACTATGTAGCTGAGAAAATGAAATGATAACATATGAAACCCTTTTAAATATATCATTCACATAAATCATGACGATCGAATGAATTACCATGTTTTTTAATTTGAGAAATGTGATAATTGGTGGTGATAGCTAATGATTTTTTTAAAATTATGACTCTAAAGTTTAGTAAAATTACAAGTTTGAAAATTAGTAAACATAAAAATTAAAAAGTAAAAACTATCAGACGATTTAAGAAATATAATATTTTCAAATAATAGATTTAATTTATATATTTTTTAATCTTACTTTTATACTGTACGTATAATTTTAGATCTGAGAAATATGAAAAAATATATATATATATATCCTAACAATCAAATGAAAAATCATATATTTAGATTTGAGAACTGTGATAGTAGTTTGATAGTTTATGTTTTTCTATTATAATTCTAAAGTAAAAAAAAAAAAAAAAAAAAAAAAAAAATATATATATATATATATATAGGGAGGGAGAGAATTATTTGTTAAATTTCATTACAAATTCATCTTCTCTCTTTTAATTCTCCATACTTAATATTTAAATGATTCAATTTGTGATATTTTTAGAGCAATATACATCAATCAACTACTCTTCTTTATTCTCCAAACCAAGTTAATATTGCAGTTTTTAATGGGATTTCATAAATCTGTGCTTTGAATGTAGTTGAAAGTATTGGATGTGGATCTTGGATACTAGACACAGAGGCAAATGAACATATGTGTAATATTTCTGTGTTTTTTACCTCATGGAACTACTAAGCTTGTTACACACATTGGAATTATTTACATTAAGAAAGATACATCACATTAGCATATGTTCTTAATGACCCTTCCTTCAAGTACAATCTGTTATCCATACCACATTTAACTTCTACAACACACATAACCTGCCTCTTTACCTCACAAACAGTTATAAATGATAGGGTTAATTTTAATTTTGGTTCTGTATATAAGACCATTTCCATATTTTGACAACCAAGTATACGTTTTCCAATTTTGGTTCTGTATATTTCAATTTTTTCCAATTTCAATCCAATTTTTCAATTTTGGTCCTATATGTTTCAGTTTTTCCAATTTCAGTCCAATTTTGGTCGGAATTCCCAAAATTGCTGGTGTCACATGAGATTTCCCAGTAGCCATCCGACCAAAATTAGATTGAAATTGGAAAAAAAATTGAAACATAAAGGACCAAAATTGGAAAACTTGACTGAAATTGGAAAAAATTGAAATATATTGGACCAAAATTGGAAAATTTTGAAATATATAGAACCAAAATTGGAAAACATATATAGTTGTCCAAAAATAGAAAGAGTCTTACATATAGAATCAAAATTGAAATTAACCCTAAATGATATAACAAAGTGCTAAATCACGTGAACTTGAAATAGATTTTTGTTTTTTTTACCTTATTTATTAACCATAGTAGATGATTTTAGTAGGGCAACATAGACTCATCTTTTCAAACATAAAAGCCAGAAACTTCATACTGTCAAGATCATTAGAAGTGACAATGGCCTTGAATTTGTTAATACTAAATGTGCTGATTTCTTTGCTACCTTAGGAATTATACACTAGTTGTTCTTAGTATACACTTCAACAAAATGGGGTGTGGTTGAGAGGAAACACAGATATATTCTTGATATGGCTAGATCCATCACGTTTCATTCGAATCATCATGTTAGTTTCTAACCTTATTCTGTTTTGTACTCAACTCAACTCATCTCATCTCATTAACAGATTGCCTTGTTACATCATTCACTGGAAAATACATTTTAAAAGAAATGACTAATCTCATATTCATGGTAATCACAATACCAATTACGGTAGGAATGGTGATTCCCACTTATAAAATATCTATTATCTATCTATCTATCTATTATTATTATTATTACCTATATAAAAATGTGAATGTTTCTTACCAAATATGAATTGTCGAATATATCTTTATCAAAAATTATTAAGGTTATAATAGTAATTTAGGATTTTCATGTTTAAATAATTTTATATTAGAATTTTAATTCAAAATCCCATAGAATCCTATTATAATTAGAATTCTAATGTATAAAATATTTGTATTATTTTTTTTCTTAATTTGAGTTGATTTCCATGTGCAACGCACGTAATCTAAAACTAGTATTAATCAAAAGGAATAATTATGAAGGTAGGAATGATGATTTCATTTCATTCCACTCCATTTCACCATAAGAATCATGCCATTACAGATTAAGATTTGAGGTCAATTTGGAAAAAAAAAAGTGACACATTAACTAAAACAACATTTAATTTAAAACAAAATATAATCTAATTTGAGAAAAAAAAGTGACCCATTAACTAAAACAACATTTAATTTAAAACAAAATATAATCTCTAAAACGATATTCATTCTGAATTGAAGAAATGGTCGAATTAAACCGAGTAGCTTGATTTGCAAAGCAAACAAATTAGAGAAACGTCATAACCTCAAAGAAAAGGCCTTACACACATGCAAGTTAGTTATGTATACGTACTTATTTTCTTTAACCAAACTCAAAAAACTCTCCCCATTTTCTCTTTATAATAATCAAACATTCATCTTTCAATAACAATCAATCATGGCTGACCAACAACCACCTCCACCACCGGCGCCGCCACCGTCGGCCGCCCACCCTGTCCACAAAACCCTAGCCACAGCCGCCAACCTTGCAAACCTCCTACCCACCGGCACCGTGCTCGCCTTCCAAACCCTAGCTCCTTCATTTTCCAACAAGGGAAACATCTGTCAATTATCCAACAAACTTCTAACTACAATCCTCCTAATCTTCTGCTCTATTAGCTGCTTCCTCTCTTCGTTCACCGATAGCTTCACCGACTCCCATGGCAAGCTCTACTACGGAATCGCCACCTTCAAGGGCCTCTATATTTTCAACAGGGATCATGAGGACACTCATGAACAAGACTTTGCTACCTTGGATTTATCCAAGTTTAGGTTGAGTTTGATCGACTTTGTCCACGCCTTTTCGTCCCTATTCGTGTTCGTGGTATTCGCCTTCTGCGACAGTGATTTGCAGAAGTGTTTGTTCCCATTTGGAGGAGCAAATGTGCATGTTTTGGTCATGAATTTGCCTCTTGCAGTTGGGGTTTTCTCGACCTTCTTGTTCACCATCTTTCCTACTACTCGACGAGGAATCGGATATTCAGACACGCAGTCTGCTAAGTTCAGATGAATGCATGTGTTGTGTGTGTGTTTATATATATATCATCTATGTATTATTAGCTGTTAAAAGTGTGTGAGTGGTTCCTGTTTGTAAGCAAGTTGATGTGCATGCACTCATGCACTATTTCTAGCTATGTAGTTAAAATACTAGCTATTTTCAGATTTTTTAAATAATGTTAAGAGTTTGAAATCATTTTAAATTTTTAAATCAAATTTTAGATTTATGAAATGTTTTTTTGGATTATTGAAAATTAATTTCTTGTATTAAATCATAAATTTTATATACATTGAAATTATTTTTAGATTTGATTTTGAATAATTAGGGTTATTTGTATACAACCAAATATTTTGATATAAATTAATAAATTTAAACTTTAGATAAAGGCTGGTGTGTTGTGTACACCGACTATAATACCTTTAAGTAATACGATTAATATATTTACATGTAACAAGTAATACGATTAATATATTTACATGTAACAAGTAATACGATTAATATATTTACATGTAACAAGTAATACCTTAAGTAACATCTTTCTTTAAAATATATATTTCAATTATGCAAGTAATACTTTATAAATAAACAACTAACAAGTTATGAATATACAACAAATACATTTCATTGAAATAAGTAAAATTACATACAATACCTTATGAATTTGCAATTGATATTTTATGAGTATACAACTAATATTCAAGAATACGGATCTAAGAATTTGTACCAGGATATATAAGTTTTCGTGTAAAACTTTAAACCCTATAGTGGCGACAAGTATGATCTTTTGAGCTTTCTAAATTTTTGTTATGTGCATAGTCCGTATATATAATAGTTTATTTAAGAGTGCGTGTATCTTCAATCATGTTTTAAATATTAATTTTAGTAAAGATAAAAAATAAATAAAGATTAAAAAAGCTTCTAGAAATCCAAAAAAAAAAACATTATACGAATGATAAGTAATGACGATTAAACCTCGTAAAATAAGATTGAAAACTCTCAAAATCAAAATTAAACGAAATTAATATATTCATAATTTTATTGCCAAAAAAAACTTTAAATATTCAATAAATTTAAATAGGGTTAATTACATAACAAATCACCACTTTTTGTCTATTTTTAGTTACAACATAACTTTTAAACTGTACACAAAAACTCATGTACAATCATCGCATTGTACGATGGTCATACTTATAGCAGAAAAATGCATACTTATATCTATAAAAGACATACTTATATAACTCATATTTTTTATACCTGTAAAAAACATGCTTATAGAACACATATTTATAGTTGAAAAACATATACTTAATTATACCTTTAAAAGATATACTTGAATCTCATCACATATGAGACGGTCTCACAAGAGACCAACTGTGAGACCAACTTTAAACTGTAACAGCACAAATCATTACCTTTAATTTTATAACAATTAGGTATATGGTAGGATCATTCAAGCTCCAATTGCTGGTATGGAGTCCAAAGCTTTATATATATATATATATATATATATATATATATATATATATATATATATATATATATATCTTCGAATTCTATCATAGAAAATCATTAAAAAAACCCTAGACAATATATAAATTTCATTGTTAAGAAATCATTGAAACGACGTGTTTAATGTGATGTATACGTGTATATCATTGAAGATCTGTCATGTAATTAACCTATTAAATATGTTTTAGATTTTTGGTCAATCAAAATTAATTTATTAATTGTAGTTGTCCGTTTCCAACGATATGAGATAACTTGTAAGCATTTTAATAGATGTGGGCTCTTTAGCTTGATAAATAAATTAAAATGAGCCCATCAACTTTTTTATTCAGAAATATTAGAAAAAAAAAATATATTTTTAGAATTTTGGTCAATCAAGATTAATTTTTTAAAGAATATTTTATTCATAGCCACAATATTTTTCTCTATAACCATGATTTACTTAATTTCTTTGTTTTACTGTTAATTTTTACTTATATTTCCACCTCCTTCATCATCCCAACTATGAACTCCTCTACCAAAAAAAAAAAAATTCATTCCACTTTTCATTCTTTCATAAATTATGAATTTCAATAATTTACCACTCGATACATAGGTTGAATGCATAACTTTTTAATTAGTCTCCATACATTTTATTTGAAGTTATTTTGGATTTAGATTTTTTTCATATATATATATATATATATATATATATATATATACACATTTTATTTGAAGTTATTTTGGATTTAGATTTTTTTCATATATATATATATATATATATATATATATATATACATACACACACATCCATGATTATATTTTTCTCTAAACTTCAATGTTCGATTAAATTGCATTGTATAAATACATTTTTTTTTCTTACAAGCCTTATGTTGTTCCTAAATGTGGGAATGATTTTAATGATGTTGATCAAGATAGAAAAATGATTTTTAAAGAAATTGTGCTATTATAATGTTAATTAAATTAAGAGGAATTTTTAATTAGAAATAGTGAAATATTCAGAGATATTTTAAAAAAAATTAAGAGGAATTGAATGGCTCTGATAATTTAGAATAATTTTTCGAAATAGGATTTGGAGTTTCAATGATAGTGCACAAAATTTATCTATATATATGTTTAAGACATAATGAAAAGGGTGGTTGTTGAGGGCTATAAAAATAAAAGAAAAAAAAAATCTTAAGATCATAATTGAGAATTTAAATATATAATAATTGTATGGAGAAATATTGTGGTTGTGATTACAATTATCCATTTTATTAATTGTAGTGGTCCATTTCCAATCACATGAGATAACTTGCAAGCATTTTAATAGATGTGGGCTATTTAGCCTGATAAATAAATTAAAATGAGCCCATCAATTATTTGTTCAGAAAAATTAGAATAAATAAATAAAAGATAATTCTATTCACACCCGCATTATTCCTCTCTACAGCTATTATACATGTGAATTTTTTATTTTGACTTTTAAATCAATTTTTTTTTTCTTTTCACAGCTTCCAACCACCACTTTTATATTCTCCTTATATGTATGCAAAAAGAGATTTTATGCACTCTAAATATATATTTTTTAATTATTCAAAATTAATTGCTCATATAATTTCTCAACAATTTTTTAATATCTCCAAATGTTTCATTAAAATAATTAATATTATAAGAAAATTGAGTTAGTGAGGTAATAAATGTATCTCCTTAAAATAAATCAAAAAAATCGTTCCCACGCTGAGAAACACAGGACAATGCAGAAAATTTTATGTATTTATACAGTATAAATTAATCGAAATACCAAATGTAGAAAAAGAGAGAGTCATGGTTGTAGAGGGATATAATTTTTTTTGAAAAATTCTAAATTCAAAATAACTTCAAATAAAATGTATGGATAATAATAAAAAAATTAATTATTCATTTCAATCTAAATATTGTGTGACAAAATCATTGAAATTCACAGTTTATGGAAAAATAGAGACAGAAACGAATGTTGTTTTTGTTTGGAGAAAGAGAGGGTTAACGGTTGAGATAATAAAGGTGGTGGACATATGATAGTTGTGAAAAAAATAAAAAAAATTAAGGATAAAACAGGAAAATTAAATGTACTATGGCTGTGGAGAGAAATATTGATGGTTGTGAATAGAATTACTTATAAATAAATATTGAAAAATCATGAGATAACTTGTAAGCATTTTAATAGATGTGGGCTCTTTTAGCCTGATAAATAAATTAAAATGAGCCCATCAACTTTTTGTTCAGAAAAATTAGAAAAAATAAATAAATATTGAAAAATCAAGAGATAACTTGTAAGCTTTTTAATAGATGTGGGGTCTTGAGCCCGATAGAATAAATTAAAATGAGACCCATCAATTTTTTGTTCAGAAAAAATAAATATTGATAAATGGAGATGCGGGGTATCGATCCCCGTACCTCTCGCATGCTAAGCGAGCGCTCTACCATCTGAGCTACATCCCCATAACGATTATTTATTACTGTAATTTATATAAATTAGTTTTTTATTTTTTTGGTTTTATAAATTGATGATTAGGCCACCAGAATATGGATGTCTTAAGTCTTATTCGCACCTAATAAAGTATATATTGGAAATTACGTATCGATATTGCCTGATATTGGTGCACACTTTGTATTATAAACTAACTGATATCAATATTTATTTATAAATTCTTGAAATTCTGACAAAGTTATTTTTACTCCGTGAATGTCAATGATCCTTGAAAATCGAAAATTCAGAAAGTTTTCCCATTTTCTTAATTTGGTAGAGATAATTCAAGTCAACCATATTAACTAAGAGTTTTATTTGGTAAAACATTGCAACATACTTTTGGACATAATTATAAAAAAAAACTATACATTTCATGGGTACTACTTTAATGGATTTTAGGAATAAAGTAACTTCTCTAAGTCTACTTGGAAATAACTTGCTGGCTTAAAAAAAAAAAAAAAGTTTTTAATTTTCTAGTGATTGAATTAAATGTACTTTTATGAGACGTTAACAATATTTAAAAATCCATATATTAAAAGTGAAAAATAACATAAAAGATTGATGTCTTCGACTATGTTGGTGACATTTGGCGCAAAGGAGCAACTAGAAGAGAGATGAAAACATACCCTACCTCATTCATCTTTTTATTTTCCACGAAAACTTATATGAGGTAATCATACGGGACAAAAACTTATATGAAACAATCTCACGAGTTACAGATAAATATAAAATCGTATTCCTTACAAATTTGGACATAGACCGTGTCCCACTGATGTTGACGTATTCGAGATGAAAAGCCCAGTGAAAAACGATGATGTTTGGTAGAAAGAAAAATAAAACGACAACGTTTGAATTAGATTTAGTGAATAGTATATATTTCGCCAAAATTGAAAAATTAGTCCACAACTATCACAAATTGTAACAAAAGTTTTTGATCAAAAAGTCAAATGAGGATAGTTTTTCATAAAAACTACAATCGGGTTACAGAAGGATCCAATGTCCCATAAGACTTGAATAAATAGTGAACTTTTGCTATTCATATTTGAAACATCTGGTGATTAACATTAAACAACAAATCCATCAAAATCCAATGACTCAAATCTGAAAAATGTATCTTAACCCATCTACTAGATATACTGAGAAACCCATTTGAAGCCATCACCATAACCCATCTTACGCACAATGCTGCACATGAATACCTCGATGGGACGAACGTTTGAATCAGACATGCTGACCTTCCCTTTTCCAGTGGTGATGCCCATCAAACCCAAGTGGTAACTCAACTCATCTTCAGATGCAGCATAAGGAATATCAATCTTGTTGCCCAGAATCAAGAATGGAACATTAGCCAAAGCATCATCCGAGAGAAGAGCATCGAGCTCTTTCTTTGACTCTGCAAACCTCTCCTTGTCATAAGCATCCACTAAGTAGACAACAGCATCTACCTTCTCACCCAAAAAGTTGTGTACATTGTTAGATACCACACAATAATAAAGAGTTACATAATTAAAGTTGCATAATATAATTAACTATCTGAACCAGCCAAGGAAGCCATATGGACAAAATGAGATCTCTCTTAATTGTACAATTGTTTCAATCACTAGAGTTTTTTGACAGATAGAATGACTAAAGGCAAGTAATCTTAATGTTACAATTTTCACTGTTTAATAGTGTTAGTATACGTATTGTAATTATTATTTTTTGGGGAAGCAGATGTCATAGGTGCAAATTGATCCTTTAGACAAAGGGTGAGGGCCATATTGATACTTTTCCAAACTTCAAGTGATGTGGTTTCTAAAACTCATAGAGCATACCTACTTCCACATTCAGTAACTGGTGTTTAGAAGAATAATGTTCTAAAATAGAAAGTATTGAATTTTTTCGATCAGTAGTACATACTCAAATTCATCCTAGAAGTTCTTAAGAATTTGACCAACTAACCCAGTTTCAGCAAACAAATCATCAATAATAAAGGAAATACCAAAAGATAGTCATCTGTCATAACTAGGACAGACCATACCCATCCAGTGCTCAAGTCTTTGAGCTCTAGCTATCTTCTATGTGCTTAATGCTTTCAAAATGATGTCCTCACAAACAGATACGAGTCTGGTGAGGTACTATTGAAACACCTTTAGGGGAATAAAGGTGCTTTCAGCAAATTCCCATTTTTCATGTAGGCCTCCCATGAATCAAATAAACATACAAGGAGCTGTTAGGGATTAAGAAGGCTCATTTTAGAATTTATTAAAAGAAAATCATTTTATCACAGGATTGGACTCACTAATGGACCATTGAAATAACTAAATAGACAATTCAGGGCACTTTCCTCTTTCAAAGTAGACAAGTCTATTTTCCACCACAGCATTTTTCTTAATTTATACGTATTCGCAAGAGGCAACACAAAGCTTTGAATTGCTCAAGCACATTACAGGAGAAAAAACACATATTTCTAGCTTACTCAAAGAAAATGATTGCATCAAAGTCTGGCAGTTAAACATCACAGGGAACTAGATATTCATATGGATCATCAATTATGGGTTAAAAGAACCAATTACACCTATGCCTTGCATTTTAGATGGCCCAGCATCAGAATATCACACCAAGGCTGTATTTGTAAAATCTATTAAAGTATTTAATGAATAGCAGCATCCTTGGTATAGAAAATTTGAGAATCAACTTCCAGCCATTCCAAAGTGGCTGCAGATAGAGTGCAGCAGTAAAGAATATATACCAAGAAGCTGACATCTTAAAAAATAAAAATGAGGATAAACCAGGAGATGCCATATTGGTAAAAAAAAATAAAAAAATAAAAAGGATCTACAGACAACACAGGCATAACAAAACATCAAACTTGAAACCCAAAGTAATTTCTGGCACTAAATCATGAAGAGAATTACTAAAGATCAATAAGCATCATGTCACGGGGACAGTAAGGATAAAAGTTCTAAAAAGATTATACCTTGGCGTAATAATCTTTCCAGACTCTGCGAGCAATCTGATGGCCTCCCAAATCAAAGGCCTTAAATTTGATATTCCCAATACTCAGCTCCTCTGAAGTTGGATGCTGAGTTGGCTGATGCTGCACCAATCTCTGCACATTTCCAACACCTTAACAATCTCAGATTACGCATAAATGCAGGCAAAACAGCTTGATTTAAAACAATCGGAACATAGGACCGACACCACAAGAAACCAAGAAATTATCAAAATGCAATATAGTTCCAAAGGCTCGTCCCACAATTTCTTTTGAGTGTCGGTCCCAAGTACAATTTCAAAACATGATCAACATAAACCTCATATTAGATTCAGATTAATGAGTTGACTTAAATATAAAATGGATAAATAGGCATCAATTTTGGTTACAGTCCCAAATTTCGCAGAACAAAAGCTAGAATGAGCTTATACCACCATTTTGCCTCCGATGAATATCCAGGACCAGATATTAAAAAAAAAAAAAAAGTCATTTTCATAAAAAACTTCACTTGTAGCTTATCTGTAATTCTGTTTAATTACCAAAATCATAAAGTCCGTACAGCATATCTCAAACAAGAGCTAAATAATAAACAAAAGATTCATTACAAATGTCAACACTAGATAAAATAAAAAAATTAAAAATTCCAGAAACATGAATAGCAAACAAGGAAATGAAAACAGAATGCAAGAGAATGAGACCTCATCTTTGAGCATATGCAGGAGAGTGGTTTTGCCGGCGTTATCGAGGCCTAGAAAGAGAATCTTCCCCTCCTTTTGCCAAAGTCCTAGAGAAGCAAGCACTCCATAGAACCAATCCAGGAAGAACATTTTGAACAGCAAATAATTGTCCGATCCGAAGAAGTCAGCAAAAGAATAGATCGATCTGCGAAGGCGTTGCCGTTCGCAATCTCTCGATTGGCTTAACGCCTCGAATCGCGAAAACTGATCGCTGTTTTCGCTTCTTGTATTTTCTCTCCTTTCTTGGGAAGAAAACCAAACAAAATTGGTGTGCGATATTATTTTAAGGAAATAACTGAACAGAGAGAGAGAGAGAGAGAGAGAGAGAGAGAGAGAGAGAGATGGACGGTAACGGATTCACAATTTCAATTGTTAATGTTAGGTGAAGCTTTGTTTGGTTGATGGATAATAAATTTTGGGTAAATAAACTTCTAACATTCGTTGTTGAGGAGTAAATTTTTTTTTTTAATATTTTTTATTATTTGTATTAAATTGTGAAATTTACTCCAATCTTCTTCTTTCCACATTATTTTTTAAGTATAAATTTAATATATATATATATATATATATTAAAAGATATATTATATTATCAATAATAAATTTATGGTTTTTATTTAAGGGTTTCAACTAATAAAATAACAATAATTATATACTAAGAGTATAAATTTGTAACAATTTCAATAAAGTTAATATATTACATTATAAAATAATTATATTTAAAATCAATAATTTAATTACATCTCAACATGACAACATCAACATAAGAAATAAATAACTTAAACACATAATTTACATCATTTATCTTCAATTTTTCGTATATTGAAACTCTTGCCTAATAGCTTCATTTATAACATTTCTAAATACATGTTTTGCAACGTATGTTATTAAACAATCATTCAATAATATATCGTCCATTCAATTGTGAAGAGAACTCGTAATGATCTTCATTGTCAAAAGATCTATTTCTATTGTGAAAGTCGCTATCATTAGACAACAATCTAGAGTAGTTTTTAAAACATTGAGTATGATAGACTATTGAGGATAAAGTTTGAGTAGTTACGGTCAAGGACAAAAATATCAGTATCGGTAGAAATATCGGTATCGGTAGTTATGCCACTTGCATTTTCTCTTTCGGTGTCCTCGATTTGCCGATATTTCGCCGAAAAATTGGCAAAATTTCCCGATTTTTTTGTCCTTGGTTATGGCTACTTTTTATAATACAACTAAATATCAGCCAATTTGGCAAGACTAGTATTAATCCTTGGTTGGAACTTGATGTTGTAATTTGAAGTGAAATATTGTACAATTGCAGAATGCAGCCAACCATACAACAACAATAGTTTAAATTTTCACTAGCATGATTAGGAATTCCTTATTTTGCAAATATAAACATCATCAGCACAAATTTTATATTGAGTTATACAAGTCAATATGGACCCCAGGAGCTTCAAGACCAATCTTGATGTAAATATATCAATATTGGGACAATATTTTTGAAATTTTAACAAAATTGTCTTGAAGATAAAAGTGAGTTAGGTCACAGGCATCTGTCATCAGTCCATCCATATTTATGTTAATAAATGGTAAAAAAAAAAACATAATTCACTTAATGATAACTGAAATTCAAACTTGGTATATTGCTACAACAAACAGGGAAACTTGTTATTTGACAGATAAATTTCATGGTTTATTATTTAAAGTTGGAAGAAGTCACTCATACAAACAAGGCTGGACAAAATTGAATTCCTAGAGCAAGAAAGAAAGTGACTAAAATGTTGGCATCTGTTAACTAATTTCAGGAATATGGAAGAGACTCAATTTAGAGCATTTCCCCTCACAGCTTCATAACCTTTGTGAAATCACATATTCATATAAATTATTCCTCCTTAAGAAATCTAAGCTGCAACTGGCTCACCAACTTTTTTAGAGGCGCTGACTGTAACCTACAATAACAAAGAATGCCGAAATATGTTGTTACCAAGATCTTCATAGAAGATATTTTCAACGTCAGTTCGACATTAGAAGCGAAGATGCACCAACAGTGTAGTAAAGACAATATTTATTAGGCTTCATTGCCGAATGAAATTCCAAACTCTTACGAGATTTTGCTATTTTCATCAATTGTAAATTTAGCAATGATAGTTGAGTGCAATTTTGGCCAGTTTTTGAAATGAGATGCAAAATTCAATGACAAATAATCTGATTTTAAGGTCCTAGAAACAACCCAAATGTAGTTTAAAGTTTTATGTTGTTCACCTAATTTTGCACTCATTTAAAAAATTGGCCAAAATCTAAATCGACAATTTTAAAAGAATTGATTAAATGAGCAAAATCTCACTAAGGTTTGGAATTTTTTAAGCTATTAGGCCTATTTAGTACTATGCAGATTATCCGAGTAAAACGGGCCATCTAATGTACCATTGAAAAATGAGAGGGGGCTTCAGTTCAGGAGTTAACAAGGGTTTCCTTTCTACCTGCAGTTTATGTTGGCAACTGCATGAGGAATCTAGCTAACATGCACTCTCATTTTCACATAGCTGCACAGCCTAATAACTTATATATATTTTAGCTCTATGATGATTCATGCACAACCAGAAACTCAACAAAGCCTCATCATTAAGAAATGAACTTTTCTTTTTTGGTTTGTACAAGTAAAGAAGTATATTTCAAGGTAAAGAACCAATAGGTTACCTTTGCTGCTTTATAGAGCTCATCAAGCACTTCAGACAAGGTTGGGTGTGCATGCACTGCAAATTTTATGTCCTGAAAAGTGCAATAATAGAGCAGCAAACATCAAACATCCCTCGAATTGAAAAATTAAATATGGTAATATCACTGGTCAAAATCAATGCTTTTGGCTAAAATTTGATTTGTTCCTGGTGTTGTAAAAAACAATAAAAATCAAACAGGTTTGTTCATTGCATGCAACAACCTTTTCTGGTGAATAAAGACCTCATTGCAAGAAACTACATTTTCATGAAGAACCATGTAAATTTTTAAATGCAAACAGTCTGAAGAAGAAATTTATCGAGCTTATTAGTAAGCTAGCACATCTCAACAAGTGGATGAATCTGGCATGCACCAACTGGTGACATAGGCACAAATCTTTCTATGCTCCTTTCTGATGGGATGTTTACATAACGGCTCCCCTACCCACTGTGGGTGGGTACAGCTCCATTCATGTGGCGAGTCCACAATGGGGTGTGTTCATGATCACCATGATCTCAAATTGAACTCCCATGCGCCACATCAGCGGAGGGCACATTAAGTTGTGCCCATGGTGGGTAGGGGAGTATTTCCTTAACTTTCTATATCATACAAGCTGTTTTCTTTCTTCTAGGCTATAATCTGGTACTTAACCTAGAAGGCTTCGGAGTAAAATACAGTAGCTTTAGCAAAACAAAAAGGAAAATATACCTGTATACGTGTTCCCAGGGCTATGGCATTAGATGCTTCATGTATGAGATCTGCAGCATGTAGTCCAAAAATATGAACCCCAAGGATCTCGCCATTGTCAGGCCTATATATCAACTGCACAGAATAATAGATTCAGCAAGCACACCAAATTATTTATCTCATATATTAGGAACTGAAGTATAATAAAGGATCCAAGACTTGTAGACAGCTAGCAAGATGAACTGGTGAGTTTCATATAGAGTTTGCAATCAATCTTCTTAAATTATCCAATGCAAGTGATGAGGTGGGTAGCAAATTAACTTTCTAAAAGATTCTCCCAAAAAATATATCCATTTCAATAACGGTATATGTAATTTTTTGCCTTTGGCAACAATTAAGTTAAGCAGTCCTGATCAGAGAAATGAAGCAAAAAAAATCAAAGTATACTAACATGAAAGCAACTTATCATGAATCATGCATTACCTTGGCCAGTCCTTCTCCTTCATTTTCAGCAAGGGCCTTTGTATTGGCTTTGAAACTTGTCTTGGCAATGCTTATTTCAAATCCTTCCTTCTGAGCTTTTTCTCTAGCTTGAGGCTGAAAATTTTCAGAGATTTAGCAGCAACTCTGAGAATAATAAGGAATCAACCTGAAAGCAGCAATCTACACTTGTTTTTTTTATTTAATTATTACTTGAGACCAAAATCACTGAGATTTACCAGAAAACATTCTCTCATAAAAAGAAACCACCAAATATGCACAATACCACCAAATATCCTATTACCGCTATAAGACCTATATTACTTTCTTGTCCTTTAACCTATGTAGTTCACTGTAAATCAGCTTAAGGTATGACTTAGAAACCGTTCTTAACATAAGTTTTTATAAAGTTAAAGGAATTTAGTTATGGAACCTCATTATATGTAATTATTCTCCAAGTCAACAAAAGAACAAATCAGTTGGTCGCATGATAAAGGAGCTAGATACAAATATAGTAATAGTAGTGAAGGAATTGCCTGAGATAGCTAAGCAGTATACAGCCTATAGCCATAATCCACATGGTACAAGATTTGCAGGAAAAGGAATGACAGTAAAAATGAACACATTAGGAATATGCAGAGGCCAGAGAGAGAAACAATTTGCTGATTTGCAAACTCAAGTAACCAAACCAGGTATTGTATGAAAGAAAACCTATGGAGAGACACATACCTCTGTCAATCCAACCATACTGATCTCAGGATGGGTAAAACATGCTGCTGGAATGCTTAAATGATTCAGCACATGGTCATGCCCGGAAACTTGCTCAATAACTAAAAACAATTCCAGGAGTTACTTGACTACAACACAAGATAGAAAAAATATCAAATTGTTGATGTTTCATATTACGTTCATTACCAGAGATTCCTTGTGCGCTTGCTGCATGGGCAAGCATCATTTTCCCATTAGCATCACCAATGCAATACAAATGAGGAACCTGATACGTAAAACTTTGATTCAGAAAAAGGCACAGATTACAGATAAATAGTACCTTTTGAACATCACAAGAGAATATATATATATGTATGTATGCAAACCCACCAACTTCCCATTTGCGTCAATCACTCTCATGCGCTCATCAACAGGGACAAATCCACGTTGTGTTTGAACATTTATCTGAAAATAATATATTTCAGATGAATTGGATTCTATTGTAAAACTAATTTAACATAAAGAACTGTAAAATATCAATCCTAAGTTTACTAACATTTTCCAAACCAAGTCCTTGAGTAAATGGAGCCCTTCCAGTTGCAATAAGAGCCGCATCTACCTGCAACGATCATACAGCTCATTATGTACCTAGAGTTCTAATTTAAACTAGTAACAGAAACAGATGGAGCAAACTAAGTTGGAACAGACGAGTCTTCGCATACAGAATTGTTATATGGTCATCTGTAAGAACATTCAAAAAATGAGGGGATTTTGACAGATAATGAGATTTTTGATACAAGACGATATTCTGCATAACTGTATCTCTTTCTCAGCTTAAATTGTTGATCATGAATTCTATATGAATAATGATTCATCTTGTTCTCAGCAATACTCGTAGGTAGCAGCTGTAAGCCTGTAACTAATCAATATCACGTGCAGAGGGATGGGTTTTGTGTAGGATTTCTATGACCAGATTTTCCCCAAGATTTTCTGAATATTACCTCCAGAGTTTCCTTTGGCTCCTTTGTCTTTGCATCAATGAGCTCTATTTGTACTGGTTTTCCATCCTTTGCAGGAGTGATCTGTACATACAGTCAGCAAATTCATAAAAATTGTGCAGCGTACTGGACATGGGTGTTTCTTTTATTTCTCTGAATGTAATAAGCAAATGTGACTTTTAAGCACCTTGCTAGCAAATACACCGGTGTAGGAATCGATCTTGCGAGGATTGACAAGAACTCGCTGAGCTAATTTTCCTATCTCTGGATCGAAGCCTGGCATGATTTGATCTAAAGCTTCAATAAAAGTAACCTACACAGTCAACAACAATGAGGGTCAAAGTATTTACAATATGCCATTAACATAAGTACAGGTGCAAAAAAGACAATAGAAACTGCTGCATAGATTTTCACTAAGTAATGGAATTGCGATCAGCAATGATGGTGGGAAATTAAGATTAAGAAGAAAAGAAAAGGTTCAAATCTCTAATACCCCAGGCAAAAGGATATCCAATGTGGCTAATAATATAAATAATCTAGATGTGAAGTAATATTTAAGAATAAAATGCCACACCTCACTTCCAAGGGCTGTATACACATCACTGAATTCAAGCCCAATGTAGCCACTTCCTACAATAGCTATCCACTGTGGAACAGATTCCAATTTAAGAGCATGGTCGCTTGTAATTACTGTCTTCCCTGCAAACAGATGGAAATTAAGAATTTAGTGTATTTTAGCCTAGGATTAGAATAATAGTTGAAAATCTTAAATAAATTTCTTGGAAATTAAGATAACAGAAAATATGAAGTGCAGACAAGCAACTACCATCAACTTCAATTCCCTTGGGCACTAAAGGAACAGAACCAGTAGCAATAATGATGTCTTTAGCAGTTATGGTCTTGTCTCCAGAATCTCCTTTTCCAAATTTCAACTTTTGTGGACCCTGAACATGTTTGCACATAGACATGTCAAAGACAAAAGGTTCATAATATTTATTATTGGATATGGAATACAGAAGTTTAAGAAATATATGGACTTAGAAATTTGAGAACTGAAGAGGTGACTCACCAAAATTGTACCAACACCTGTCAATATATCGACACCGAGAGCTTTCATAGAGTTGGTCAAGTTGCTTCTAATCTTTGAGGCCAAGTTGTTTGCATGATCAGCAACTGCCTGTCTGTCATATCCAGCAGCTGCAACCTATCATCATCAAATTTGATGATAAGTAAGTTCAGAAAACATGATTCAGAAGGAGGAAAAGAAATTTCTACTGAAGGTCTGCAACCTATGATTAAGGGATTTGATGATTGGGAAGTTCAGAAAACATGATTCAGAAGGAAGAAAAATTCTTGTTACTGAATAGCATCACATGCATAATTGTTTTACTATGCATATTACAGAAAACTAAAGATTTCTAACTAGAGCTTCTTGTTTATTTGTCAAACTCCTTGTTCAGTAACTACTTTACTGAACCAAGAAATAACATCTACCCTTTTGCACGAAACCAAGCAATCAAAAATTCAACTGCTGTTTGATCTTCATAAGAGTGGGAAAAAAAAGTTTAACGATTTTTCCCTCCATCCAAAGAAAGAGCCTTCTTTCAAAAGCCTTTTTGTGAAAAAAAAAAAAAAAAAAAAGTCCTGTTTCAAAGTCAGTTTTTAACAAACTTCCTTTTTTTGTAATAATCTTAAGATGACAGTTTGATGAATAAATAGAAGGGCATACACAACAATTGATAGCTTATAGAAGATTGCACCTTCATTTAGTTGACCTAAAACAAAAGGCAGTATTTCGAAGAAACACGACTTTTTTTGTTTTTTTTTTGGGGGGTGGGGGGTTGGAGATAAAAGAAGTAATTATCAATAACTCTTCTTTTTTAAAATTGTTAAAGTAAATTATACAAACAATGGTTGGAATTTCGCAAATACTTTGGTATGCACAAGAACGAGAAGTACCTGCAAACCAAAAGACTTCATGTGGTGCTCATTTTGAAGCTCGCGCATGCGACCACTGACAGCAAGAAGTGCTTTAGAAGGAACACAGCCCCTATTGACACATGTTCCTCCAACTACATCCCCTTCTATGATTGCAGTTTTCAAGCCCTGAAGTTCGTGTAAATTCAAGATAATACATCCCATAAACAGAATATATATATAGTTACAATGATTGGACATCCCAATAATAATAAAATCACAACCAAAAAATTAAAATCGGCATTCAAGATGACATGTATTTTTCACCAAGACTGCATCAGTACAATGTATAACCTCAAAATATTCATACCAGAACTGAGAAAACAGGGTAAAAGATGAGACTTGGTGACAATTTTTTTTCAGGGATTTATTAGTAAAAAAATAAAAATGTTTGTGAATAAAGAGAGATTAAGAACTTTGATCGGTCGCTATTACATTCCGTTACCAAAAAAACGAATTGTTTTCACTTAATATAGTTTTCAAATTAGTGATAAACTGTGCAGCTTGTAAGTTGTAACTTGTGTAAACATTGTATCCAAAAATATGTTAATCAACAATATCGTTGGGCAGTAGATAGAGAAAGAAAACTCATTATCTGAGTTTATATATCAAATTTTCACCATAAGATGTTAACCAGTTTTGTAATTGATTCACATGTAACTATACACCAAAAAAAGAAATAAATAAATAAAACAAACAGTGCAATGCAGGGAATTAGGTTTACCTTCTCAACGGCATGAAGCGCGGCGCCATGGCCACCAACTCCAGCTCCAATAATGACGAGATCATAGTCGAAACCACCGGACGATGGAGTCCCGTTGCCTTTCAATGCCGCAAAAACTCTGCTGAAATTGGAATGCTTGGAGGAGTGGGAATCCAATCGAGCTAAACGCGAGGAAGACGCATCGAAGGAGACATTGGCATCAAACGCCTCTCTGCGGAGACCGCAGAAGCGGAGGGAACGAGGCGCCGGAAAAGAGGCATCGTTGGCGCTGGTGAGCGCAGATCGAGCGATGGAGGAGGGGGAAGAAAGGGAGAGAGATATGGCAGACGGCATTTTGGAGAAGAAGAAGAAGAAGAAGAGAAAGAGAGAGTGTGTGTGGTTTAGAGAGAGAGAGGGAGAGTGAAGAGGAATAATAATGGGGGAGATGATGGGTTGGAGCTTCGGGAGATCCGTTGAAGGGTGGCGGATTTTACAAAGAGAAATGAGTGTTGTTTTTCTCAACTATTGCTCAACTAACTAGTGCCTATTTTTTGCATCTTTTGCAGTTGGATTCATTCATTATTACGTCTTTTTGTCTTCTATTTCTAAATCTTTTTTTCTTTTCTTTTTTTTGTTAAATAAATGTGTATATTGATACTTTTATTTTATAAGGGTAGTATTGACATATTATTTTATATTGATAATATAAGAATAGTCGATAACTTTTTGTGCTTCAAAAATATAATTTATTAGAATTTAAGATGTTAATTTTCAAGTGATATTTCATTAGGACTCCAAAGAAATGAACACCATCCGAACATTGTATATAAATAATTGTTTCAAATTTATAGATTGTGATGTTCATTTAATTTTTTTCAATCCAATTAATTATATAACACTAAGTTTTACATCTTAATTTTGTTTTTATCAAATTACCTTATAATTTTATAAGATAATGCTAATATGTCAATTGTGGATATGTCTCAACATGTTCACCGTTAATGTGTAAATATCATATTCACTTAAGCCTTAAGATTTGAAATTAATGGTTTTGTTCGATTTGTGACACATTATTGGTGGCATTTTTATAATCTAATTTTTTATATTATACTATTTCATCAACCACAAAATCTTTATTACCAATCTCAATAGTTTTTTTTTTCAATTTCAATCTGTTTATATTCTCTAACAAAACTTCACATATTTTAAATATAAACATTATATTATTTAACTAAATTATAGTTTTACATTTTTAAATTTATGACCATACATATCACAAGTCAAAAACTAGTGAGTACAATAATAGCGACATTTGATATGTAATGAACCAAATTTTGTCAAATTATTTCGAGTATTCCTCATCCCAAGTCGACCGTTAATTAACTGCATTTTGTAAAAAATGATGCAATGATTATTATCAGACTTTCTCTAATTAAAAGAACAAGACATGTTTTAATTCTAGTTTTAATGTTGAAGTCGCATGGAATTCGCCACAAGTACTTTGATGCAGCTTCAAACTGTTTTCTTTTTTCCCTTACAAAAAAGATGAGCTATAACCCAAAAAAAAAAATACAGATAAATTTTCGTGCAATTTACTGCTCGAGCTATACTCGTCTTGAGGGCAAATTGTCATGTGAAGTGTTACAATCTTCTATCACCTTACAGTTCGTCCTGCACAAGATTTAAATATATAAATAAATTAAATATAATAAAAAGATAAGAGGATACCCATTCACAAGGGATTAATGCTCTTACATGTGCATGCTCATCGGAGATTTCTGCTTCTTTACTTTCTGATTTAGTATCATCATCCACATCGCCACCTTCAGCCTCATCGGAATCGTTATCTAAATCCTCAGCCTGTAAAACGAACGAGTTTACCAATTAGGACGCTATATATAATGAAAATTCAACGCATCATGATTCGAGAAAAAGAAGTTAGAGCTTACTTCAGAATCCACTGGATCCTCCTTTGATTCCTAGAAATAGAGAAACTATAGAGTAAGTAGGCGATTAAGCAGATAAACGAAATGATAGGATATATTCATTTCAAGCTATGATACCTGCTCTTCTATCTTCTTCTCTGCCTCCTCAAAAGCAGCCTTTTCACCCTGCATTGTCGAATTCATTCACGTACAATTAAGGTAAGATGGAAGGAGAAACAGATTTTAAGATGGAAGAAAATTTCTAGAAAGAGATATAATCATACATCCTTTTGCTTGCCCCATGTTTCGTCAGCTAACTTCTTAGCATACTCAGGGTCATCGGATATCAATACATTGTCGAACAAGGTTCCGGATTTCACCTGCAAATTGTATTATACGACTCTCAGTTGAGAAAAGACATTCATTAAGATTATGAGGAAAACTTGAACCAAGGGAAAGGTAAAGATTTATTACCTGCCACAGCTCAATGCCTACATACTTCAAATTAGGAAAAACATAGATATCTGGATCATCTTTAAAGTCTGCAAAAAATGCCAATATTTGAGATTAGCCATTTTTGAAAATCAAATATGTTGGCAGTTCTCTTAGTGGTTAGAAGAGGTAAAAGGACCTGGGTTATCAATCAACGGTGCCTTCCACATGCCCTTGTAGTTGGGGTTTTTAAGTTGCTGGCAACAGAAAGGGTAGAGCAATTAGTGGCCATCTATTTACTGATGCAAGAAAAGTTAAATTAAGATTCTGCGAACCTTTTGCATCCAAGGGCCCTTGTATTCAGGGTTGGGAATAGTGGGAGCTGTCCACTCACCATCCTCCTCATCATCCCAGTCCTCAGGCTGCAAATGCAACGAGTTTTTACACAAAAAAGTTTAGCTACAAATTCTTAATGCATTTGATAAACAGGAAATGAAACCGGATGTTGAAAGTTACCTTCTTGGCTTCAGGATCCGGAATCTCCTTCGGGATGTCATCATAACCCTATTAACAAAAATGAATTTTGACTTTTCTTATAAATACTGACAACTCTCCAATAGAGTATTAGAATGGAAAGATTTAGATAATGAACTATTAGTATAAAATCAATACGATGTGATCTCCTATAGCATAGAACTTTAAAGACTACTCACCTCTGGTTTCTTGTCCTCAGGATCAGGAATGTATTCATTATCATCCCAATCTTCAGGCTGCCAATATGATACAAAAACAAAAATATATGAAGCTCAAGCACTAGAACATGATTTCAAAAGTTAACACGCAAAACATATATATAACTAGAGCAACAAACCTTTTTCGCCTCAGGGTCCTTGATCTTCTTTGGAGGAAGAATATCCCAGTCAGAGTATAAGCTACCAGACTGCTTCTCCACATTGTCAATGAGAATGGTGTAAGTAGCATCGGGGCGGAGCACAAAAGTATATACATGAGTCAGTTGATCAGTTTCACATGGAACTTCCTTCTTGATCAAGTGGTTTGTTCCATTGCGGGTGAGAATAGCATGAACCTTTTTGGTGCTGTAGCCACAGATGTCTGGTCCAAACATGATGCTGCAAGACAGCCATATATATACCCGATTAGCAATTCCAATGGGTAAACAACTAAATACAAAGAGTAAACCCTCAACAATAAAAAATGAAGGATGAGCAAGAGTAACCTGTATGGGGTGTCACCACCAAATTTTTTCTGGTCAACTTCACCACTGAGTAGTTTCATGTAACCACCACCACAGTCAAGCTTCTGTTCATGCTTGACAGAGAACTGAAACACTAAGGTCTTGTCCTTGTTGCTGAATTCTGGGAATTCAGCTGAGATGGCAAAGAATCTATAGTCTTCACTGGTTTGGATACCTGCAGTAAGGTGGAAAAAAATTATACAAAATTAAAACTGTAGCATAGTTCAGTCTACAAGAAACTGCACTTAATTTGCAAACAATGTTAACTACCTTTGTCGTTAGGGTCTCCATTCCATTTTCCAGAGGTGAAGTTCCATTCACCGGCCATGTTCTCATCTTTCTTCCAGTCAGATTTAACCCATCGACTCTCCCACCCATCTGTGGGATTCAGTAGAGAAAATTCAGTTCGTTCAAAACCATCCAAAAAAAAAAAAAAAAAAACGGCTTTAAATAACAGATTACATAAAATGGAAAAAATAAAATAAAAAAACTCCTAGCAGTAATTATTTTCTTATCCAGGCACCATACTACTTCTACACCTCCACTTTAGAAGCAAAGTGTCATCCTTAAAGTTCAAGAGGATACTCAAACTTTGAAATTAATACAATATCCAAAACAGAGCTTTGCCTAACAGTAATTTTCCACATCCTCTCCATTTTCATAAAGTTTCCATTAAGATCACTACTCTCTTTCCTCCATGAAACAAACCAACTCCATGGCTACGATAAGCATATACACTTACAATAATACAAACACATATAGTCCATGATAGGGATACAAATTCCGTCATTTGAAGTTAATTAACGGCAACCTACATTGTAAGTGGGGCTATATAACATCAGTTCTTACTATGCAACTGCATTAAATATTTACATTCAAAAAATGTCCAAGCAAATTAGTGAGACAAAATTTAACAAGATAATCAGAAACAACAAAATACCATTCGAAGGATAAAAACAATTGGAACCAATTATCATGACAAAAACACATTAGATCGTTCACCAGTTATTTGATTCAACATTATCATAATTGTACACAAAATTGTTGCAAGTTGATAACTACCACAGGAAAGTAAAACATAAATAAGAAATATCCCACATTTATCCTAATCATCACAACTTTATTAGAATCAAATCAGAATGACATCAAAAGCTAAACACCGGATTCGTCATTGACATAAATCAGGAAAACCATAAATAAAAGCAAAATGACTGTAAAACAGGCATAACAGTTGCAGCTACGAGCTAACAAAACAGAGACTGAGCATTACCATCAAAACGCTCCTCGAAGAAAACTTCGGCAGAGGAGATCACGAGGAGGAGAGAGAGTGTAATGGCTAGAGAGAGAGAGTTAGGGCTCATAATTCGCGCTCTTTTCTGCGCAATCGCCATTGCTGTTTCTCTTCTCCTGAGGTTTGACTAACAACCAGTGAGGGAGTGGAGTTTATAACGCAGGTTTTACCTCCATGTCTGACGTGGCAGGGCTGAAGAGATTGGCCAATGAGAGAAGGACACGTCGGATTCTATTGTCATTGATTCGACGTGGCTGTTGTGGATTGGGAAACTACACGAAATGGAGCACTTGTACGGCAAGGGGGGCTGTAGCTGAAAATGACGCATTTGTCCTTGGATTTGGAGTGGAAGTTACAATATTTGGTTTCATATGGAATTGGGCATTAGAGTCCGCTTATTAATGGGATAGAGTAATAAGTGTGTTTAATTACATATCAACTTTATTACTCCCTCCATTAAAAAAATTAATGTCTTCCAAAAAAATTTTGTTAGTTTTTTTGTTAGAACGTTTTATAATACTTCTTTTCACAAGTGTTTTTTTAGAAAATCTTCAATGGTGTCAACGACCATAATTTATATATTTGTATATATAAATGTTTTTTCAACTTTGTATAGATGTTTCTGATTTGTTCATTTTTTGTATCAATTTTTCCAATTTTTATAAACATTCTCAACGACAACGATAATACTGCTCCATATATAATCCAAAACTCTATCACAGCATTCAATGTCTATCTCATGAGAAATTCTGAGTTACTTGATAAAAAAACATCAACTTTTAGCAACTTGATTGAGCACATCAGAGCACAATATGCAATAATTAAAAAGTTTAATTTAATTTATGAAGTTTTTAGTTATTTTTCTTGAATTTTATTTTATGCATTTACTATAATTTATTTTTTGCATTGTTTTCATTTATTTGTTTCCAGTAATTTTCAATAATATTTTGCCAATTTTTTTTTTTTTCAATTTTCAATAAATTGTTAATTTATTAAAATAAAATAATATACAAACTTAAGAAATAAATGAATGAAGCTGAGACACTTGTGAAATTGTCTAAGTAATTCTATATTAGTAAGACATGTCAAACTCAAACTCTATTCATTTCAAATCCATCAATGGAGAAATGATCAAGATACATCTCACCCTACTCTGAGCTGGTCCTTATTCTTCTTTTCTATCTTTTCTTTTCTTTTCAATGAGAGAGAGAGAGAGAGAGAGAGAGAGAGAGAGAGAGCAGTAGGATGCAGCATGAATGATATAACTTTCACTATAATTCTTTCTTATCCCAGAAGAATAACTAGCAAAATAAGTTATTGTTTGTTACCATCCTGTAAAACGTAACGTGCACACGAACCAGCTCACCGAGATTCACTAGCCGTCATCTTCATTTTTGTCCAAAGATGCAGATAGAAAGCTCAAGATAAATCCATCAAGATCACCTTCTAGGACTGAATCAGGATCTGAAACCTCATAGTCTGTTCGATGATCCTTCACCATTCTGTATGGCTGCTCGGAAACAAAAAAATAAAATAAAAATCAGGGCTACATAGGACATTGATGAAGCGTCTTAATGAGTAGAATTTGAAAGCATACATGGAGCACATAAGACCGTATTTGGCTGCCAAAATTGATGTCAGTGAGGGACACTGTGTGCTCTGCATTAATCCGAGCTTGACGTTCCATTTCAAGTTGGTCCAACCGAGACTGAAGCACAGACATTGCTGAAGCCTTGTTCTGATGCTGTGACCTGTCGTAATAACACAATATTTGTAACCGGCAAATTACTAAAACTACCCTTGAGTCAGAACCTCCAATGTATTGAAATTACGAATATGGCCTTGCCCTTTCAACAAGTGCAATTTGTAAGTTTGGAAAGAGAGCTGGGTTTTTGTAACTAGGCTAAACTTCAGAAAAGTATTTGTAGTTATCCATATTTAACATAGGGTTTAGAACATTTTCCCATCCAAACTTATACGTGCTTTGTCACGTTTTTGTATAAACTTTGAAATGTTGCATTTTTGTCGGATGAACTTTAAATTTGATTTATTCTACGGTATTGAACAAATTCCTAGCCATACACGTGTCCTAAATCAACGACTAGGATTTGCCTTATACCGTAAAATGCATCAAATTTAAAGTTCATATGGCAAAATGCAACATTTCAAAGTTTATACAAAAAGTTGTCAAATCAGTATATTTCGTATAGGAAAATGCTTTTTACCCTTTAACATATAAATTATAAAGTCAAAATGGTGGATTGTAGATGATAGCTTCATGATCCAAAAAACGAACGGTACCTTTCATTTTGACAAGAGGCAGTGACTCCAGTGGGGATATGAGTGATCCGTACAGCACTCTCAGTTGTATTCACGTGCTGACCCCCAGCCCCCCCTGCTCGGAACCTCTCAATGCGTAGGTCAGATTCATTGATTTGAAAACGGGAAAATCCATCACCAAGAATTGGAATTACAGCTACAGAGGCAAATGATGTATGCCTGCGTTTATTGCTGTCAAATGGAGATATACGTACTAGACGATGTGCACCAACTTCTGCTTTAGCGTATCCAAATGCATACTCCCCGACAACTTTGATTGTGGCTCTCTAGTAGATGAAATTGAAGAAAAGAAAAGGATACAACAAAAGTCAAATTCCGAAAAACAGAACAAGCTATAACAAAAATGATTGGACTAAAATTAAAGTTCATATATTGCAACGGTATATAGCACCATGTTTATTTATCAAGGAAGACAAAATATTAGACATCTGATAAACATCACTATTCATTCACCAGAGTTATCATGCACCCACTAATCATTCACAAATATATCATGTAAAAATCTCTCATGATCAACAAATGAAAAAGAAAGACAAAAATCAATGACTAAGAGTAGTTGAAGTTGAAGGTGTGATGTTTTATTTTCTTCTATTTTATTTGGGGGGGTGGGGGGGGGGGGGGGGGGTTGGGGACATCAATGTGTTCTGCATATACTTTGTATGATTAAAATTCATTGAAGAGCATGAACACCTTGATTCCTGCAATGTCACCAGGCATTTCATCCACGACAGTAACTCCAAAGCCCCGACCTTCAGCCCATTTTTTGTACATCTGCATGACCATTGAAGCCCAGTCCATGCTCTCAGTACCACCAGCTCCAGCTTGAACCTATCGTTAGTAGAAGTGAGAATTCATGCAAAGGATGATGTTGAAAACAGTAATATTTATGTTTTTTAATTGTTTCTTAATACCATTTCTTTTTAACACTTCTTTCCCCTTTTTATTGGTCATATAGTGGTGGCATCACCCACCCTTCAGAGGCGAGATGCATCATCCCAGTGATTAAAAAAGCGAAAAGCGCCCCGAGGCGCCAAACCTGTTGTACTGCCTAGGCGCGAGGCGCGAGGCGAGGCGCCCGCCTCACCGAAGCAAGGCGCCCAAACTAAAAAAAACCACATATATACTATAAAACATTTCAATATACGAAAATATAACAATATTAATACCCCAAACTCCAAACATAATAATTTCTAATATCCAAACTTCAAACATAAACATAACATGAAATATCCAAACATAAACATAACATGAAATATCCAAACATAATAATAGCACACTACTAACTAATCATCATTAATTCCTAAGTCAATTTGTGCATCATCCTCTGATGCATATTCACCAACATCTTGTTCCTCTCCGTCATCCGACTCCCCTCCGTCATCTCTCCATTCCTCTTCCTCCTCATCCACAAGTCCTAAAGAACTAGGCCTAGACGATGATGATGCTTTAGAAGGCTTTGAAGTTGTTGTCCTTCTAGTATATGTCTTTCGTGTGCTCCTAATGGGTTCATCAACTCCTGCAGCTTCTGCAACATCATCCCACCTCAAATCATCATCATCATCCTCAAACACACGATCTTCATCCGGAATCCCCACCAACCATTCATTACTCTCATCAATCTCTGATAAGGCAATTGGATCAATCTCTGAAGAGGAACTCATACTTGATAATACGAGGGTGGTGGCAAATCTGGTCCATAATCCCCAATAGCTTGTACCATAGGTGCAAAACTAGGATTTTGGACTACAACCAAAGGGATGCCCGTATCATACAAGAATCTTGCTATTTTTTGATAAGCTCGTTTTGCCAACTCCTTTTTACTGGGATTGTTCTCATCAATCTTTGGTTGTTTCCCCGTTTTTTTTCGCATTTCTACTACTGTTTCTGCATCAGGAGTGAAGTAGCAATCGATAGCCCCTTTTCTCTTGGGCTTCCTAATAGGTTGCTTGCCCTTGTTTGTTTTAGATTGTACATAACTAGAGGAAGAATCTTGATTACTTGGCAACGGTTGTGAGTCGTCGTCAATATCAATTTCATAATCTTCGTCGCCGACCATCTCATCAATATCAAAACCCTTGTTGATTTGCTCCTTCGCCTCTTTTTTCTTATTCATAAATTCTTGGATCTCCTGCTTAACTGGTTGAGGACACTTTAGACATGTAGCAACATTTTTATGGCCTCCAGCAAGATGTTGCTTTAACCGAAATACACCTCCTTTAACTACTTTCGCACAAAAATTGCATTTAAATGCAAATATATTAGTCTCATCTCTTACGGCATACTTCCATGCAGGATCTTTTCTATTGTCGTTCGTCTCACTCGACATCTCTACAAAAAATTATATTGCAAAATACTAAAATTATACAAAAATTACAAAAATTTCAGATTAGGATTTAGAAGTAAATTTTCAGATTATTGTAAATATGAATTGTAACTAATTTTAAGATCAGATTATTGAAAATAATATTACAAAAATAATAATTTTCAGATTAGGGTTTATAAGTAGTAGAATTCTGACCAAAACCAAAAAAAAAAAAAAAAGGAAAAAAAATCTGACCTAAAGGTCCTAAACTGTTACTGCAGGTCGCCGGTGGTGGTCGCCGGTGGTGGTCGCACCGGTGGTGGTCGCCGGTGGTGGTCGCCGGTGGAAGTTAGAAGGAGGGAGAGGAGAGATAGTGGAGAGAGGGAGAGAAATAAAAAAAAAACGGCTGTTCTGGGATTTTTGGGTCTAGGGTTTCTGCTATTTTCAGTTTTTTAGCATTTTTTAATTAAATAAAAAAAAAAAAAACAAGAAATCACAATAAAAAAAAGCGCCGCTTTTTTACCGCCTCGACACAGGCGTGAGGCGCCCGAGGCGCCCGCCTAGGCGCCGCTTTTCGCGATCTCGCTCTGCCTCGGTGTACCGAGGCGCTAAGAGGCCTAACCGCCTCGCCTCATGCCTAGGCGCGCTTTTTTAATCACTGCATCATCCCATTTTAGAATTGGGCTGACAATGAAATTTGGACCATCATCGCCTTCATCTGCTAGGGCATGTTTACTTCATGTGACTGAGTGTCGAGTGAGTTGGATAACAAATCCATTGCTGAGTACTTCCCGTGATGTTGATCATAATTGAAAGACAAGCCTGATCCAAATTTCTACTTTAATTGGAAGATACATCCCAAGTAAGAAGTGGGATAGCCAGCTAAAAAATCTTGAAACACTATGATCATAATACCATTAATTTTAAATATCCAATTACTATTCTCAATCAAACACAAGGTTTGATGACTTTCCTATATGAAGAGAAGCCCCTGCAAAATGAAGTGTTTATTTGCTCCATTCATTGTGTCTCCATTCATGCCATGTCCCCTTTACTGGCTGGTTTTACCCATTATAGATCAGGTTTCACAATGCCAATTTTGAGTCTCTCTTATTTTATAGACAGGTAAAGAGAAAACAAAAAACAAGACAGAAGGTGAAGAAGAAATAGGAAAAAGATGTAAGGAGAAGAGCTGAAAGAACAGAGCCTGTAGAAATGTGGAGAAGAAAAGAGGAATATCAAAGGAAACATAACAGGGAATGAAAGAGAGTGAAAGGCAAATGAAATTTGTGATTGAAGGTCACTTTAGCATCGTAATTTCAGTCCCATGTTCCTAATCCATCTAAATAAAGGCCACCTTTTATTACATTGTTTTTATATTCCTCAACTAATCATATGAAGTACCATGCATGCATTATTGAAATAAAACAATACCATCCTACAATTATGCATACTGTCTCTTATGAAATCATCCTATCCAAAGAAAAGGTAAACAGGCCTTAAAATAAACATGATGGTTGGATTTTCTAATATATCCAACTTTATCAAGGAAGTAATCAATCCATAAGTTGATTAAAAATGGTACATAAGTTCACCTCGATGAAGCAAGAACAAGAGTCATGCTCCCCAGCTAACAAAGCCTCTAGCTCTTTTTCTTTGACGTGCCTTCTCAGAGTAAGTAGAGCATTCAACAACTCCTGAAATTGAGAGAAAAACAGATTAGATTAGGACATGCAAAGCTAAGTCACCCTTAAATATTCATGCATTTATACAACACCACCAAAGTAGAAAAATTAAGGAATGCAACAGGAGAAGATATCTCTTTGACTGCAATTGACAGGAAATTCACAAAAGATCAACTGCTAAGTATGATACTAACAGTCTCTTGTGGGTTTCAGAGTTACACAAGTTTTGAGAAATCATAAAGCTTTAGCGATACAGAAGAGGAATGTAAATAAAGGATGCATATGCTGCCAGAAAAACCAAACACAGGTCAAAGGTTTGTAACTATCAGTGGAGAAACATAATCTCATGTCTACATCATCTGATTAAAAATTAAGTCAACCTTGTGTCTTTTAATATAATCACTCTATCAAGTCTTCCTAGCTCCAAACAACCACTCAATCGGAGCACTAATAGACAAATACAGAACACATGCAGAGGGGTACACTCTGCAGAGAGAGTGACTTAATAATGGGAAAATAGGCAAATTCTTGAAACGAAGAGAGTAACTTGCATCCTTAGTTTCTGTAAAACATGGGGAAAAAGATCAATATGTTTCAGCTTTTAGACACAGAACTCCAGAGTTTTTAATTCATGAGAACTTCAAGTGATGAAGAATTTGCATTCCAATGGACACAAAACCCCAAGGACATAAAATCTTACCTTCACATCCCCTGATTATGTTTATTCTTTCACAAAAGGTGGATAAGAACATACATTTGTCTTCTCTAGATTCTGCCTTCTTTAAGGAGACAACTACATGGGAAGCATTAATAAGCTATTTTTGCTAAACATAATTACTGATAAAAGATAAGAATACATTTATGTAATTATGTTACTCACTATCCTTGACTAATTCATTTTCATGTTGTTGCTTATCCATAAGAGCAAGTTCTACATGGACTTACAACTTATATATTCAAATCCAAATGATGTAACTGAAATGGTATAATGTAGGATCCCTACAGACATGCATAATCCAGAGATTCAAGATTCTGCTTGACATACAATAGTTATCCTACTCATAGAATTTTTTAATACCCTCATCATAATCATAAGATAATCTAGTATATAAATGAATTAAGGGAAAATGGCATAAAAAGGCCATTAGAAGAAGACAAACATCATTCAACTGCATTATTCTCTGCTAGAGTAAAATTAACACAAAGCCTTAAAAATATGAATACGTGCCTAGAAAGAGAATAACCGAGGCCCCACCGATTCCAATTCTGAGTCATTCTCTTCACGAGCAAGTTTTATCATATCAATATGTTCAAATAGTTGTTGCTCAAATGCGTTAACCTCTTTTATTTTCCCCATAGTTGAGCCATGCTCACGGCTTATCTTTCCTGCATGTGCAGGATCATCCCACAGGTCTGGCTTATTCAACTGTTCTGATAATTTCTCCAGCTTAGGTGTTAACTTTTTCCACTGCCACCAAAAACCATAATAAATGTCACCTTTCCTATAAAACCTAATCAATAGCTTGAATCAGTACAAAACCGAGTAACATAGGCACGTAAATTGAAGGACTGGAGGACTTGAAATGCAGGATTTGAATCCATCCAAATTAGAGGAGATTTCAAATCCACCATAGTTCATAGAAATTAGTTCAAAATGAAAGTGATGGACTTCAAACCTATATCTCCAACAATTTGCTATTATAGATTTCAAATCCACCATCAAATCCTTCAATCCATATGCAATGTAAACACATTTTTCGCCATCCAAACACAAGCATAGAAAATTTATACCATAACTATGTTAAATGTTCTGAATCTACATCCATTTAAGATAGAAAACCTCTGAAATCCGAATCTTCAATCGCATCCAAACAAATAACTCAGGCAACTATCAGTAAAATTAAAATGTTTATTGATCGCAAAGACAAGGGACTTGGCTAATCAAACAAGAAAATATCATCGAATGGAACAGCGAGCTCCAACTTGCAAATTCAAATTTACGAAATATCAACAAGTGAATAAATAGGAAACAGAATTAATCAGAAACACACTCTTAAGCGTTTCTTGATAACATGAATGGACTGAGCAATAGCAGCAGCATGACTCTTCCAATCACTCTCATTTTCATCAAATATCAACCAATTATTCGCAATAATTCCATCCACCGTTAACCCATCAGAAGTGGACGCTTCAAAAGCGGCCTGTGAGCTTCCAAAACGAGCAAAACTTGATCCATATGGCAGAATCCTCCATTTCTCATAAAATAGTGGAAAATCCCCATTTTCTTTCGGCGCTGAAAATGCAGAGCGAGATGCTAAAACTGTGTGATTATAAGCAGGGATAGAAGAGAATAAACAATTAAATAAACGAGCGTTGCGAATGGGATTGCGAATTGGGATTTTGCTGCATGATCTTTTGACTATCAAAGATGACATTGTTTAGAAAGAGAGTTTTGAGATTGATCATATCAATATCAATTGTTTGTGGGTTGTGTTGGAGAATGGAGGTTCAGGAAGGGTTTAAGCAGGAGCTGCATAATGGGCAAAGGTAAACCCGAAACGACATCGCTTTTCCTTGACCATAGAATGATGTTTTATTTCCAAATATATTTCTTAATATTAATCTCATATTGATATGATATCAATTTAAAAAACACAAAAAATCATGTCAAATATCTCAATAATCTGATTTTGTGAGATCGAAGTTAATTATCAACAAAATAAACTTAATTTTTATAAATTTATATATGAATTATAGATTGTAGGTTGTACGACGATTTATTGTATAGAACCAGACCGGTAAAAATTAATCTTACAAAAGTCCTAATTTTAAAGATAAAAACTTTTGTGCATCTGGTGCATGAACCTTAAATCCGTGCACTCGGGTCGACCCAACCCGCCACGCACCCGTACGCGTCCGCACATTAAGTCACGGACAAAATCCACCCAAAACATGCTCCCAGGTGTCAGACCCTTATGTTATGTTAACTATATATTTTAATATTGTTAGTCATATCTTTTAGTTATATTAGACATACTTTTTGAAAGGTTACCCGCACCTTAGCGTTTTTTTTAGACAGACATATTAACTTTTTATTCTTTTTAGTTATAACAATTATACATGTTAGTTATGTTTGATATATTAACCTTCCATTCCTTTTAGTTATAACAGTCATACTTTTTAGTTATGTTAGATATATATTTTAATTATGTTAGTTGTACATTTATATATTACATAAATGTATGACTATGTTGATACATTTATGTAGTATTAGGCATACCTCTTTATGTTATATTGGTCATATCTTTTAGATTTTTACATGTACCTTAACATATTTTCAAACAACTATTAATATATTTCATATTTTTTAGTTATATTAGTTATACATTTAGTCGGGGGCGGAGCTACATTGGAGGCAAGGGGGGCACTGGCCCCCTAAGATTTAAATATATATATATATTTATATATATATATATATATATTAGGTAATTTTATATTTTTATTCAAAAAATATGTATATTAATTAATTTTACTTGTATATTATCAAATTCTTATTAAAAATATCAAATTTTAAGATTTTTAAGGTAAATTGTTCATATATCTAAACTCATTATTTATTTTTCTTCATTGAGTAATGATATTATTTTAATTTATTTGATTATCAATTGTTATAGAATATATAATATATTCATTATTTTGGCTTAATAAAATATGAAGTGATTGTAAAGAATTATTATCATTGATTATTATTTTATGAATTGTTAGCTTTGAGTTAGCATTGTTGACAAGTTAGATGTTGATTTATAGTTTGTATAATAGTAATGTTAATTTAATGATATTTAATAATTCTAATTTTATCCTATCTTTCATAAATAATGAAAAAGTATTATAGAAAAATATCAGTACTAATATTAAAAAGTGTTTTAAAATGAACAACATTCAAAGTTCAAAATACATCAGAAAATGATGTATTTGGAAATGTTAGCAATGAAAGTATCTTGCAATGATTTCAAAATAGGAAAAAATACAACATAAATATTGTAATCGTTTTTTTTATTTATTTGTCATGTTGAAATGTTATAATGATATTAATTTTAGATGTTATTTTATAATGTGATACACACTTTATCGTAATTTTATGATTTTATTTTTAGAACTATTGTTATTGATCTTTTATTAGTTGGACCCCCCTCGATAAAAATCTTGGATCCGCCACTGCCTTTAGTTATGTTAGTCATACATTTTAATTGTGTTAGTTGTACATTTATATATATATTGCATAAATGTAAGTTTATGTTTATATAAATGTATAAATAATATCACATAAATGTATAAGTAATATCACATAAATGTAAATATCTACAACTTGTGCCGAAATTAGGGTTTAGGGTTTAGGGTTAAAATATTACATAAATGTATGATATTTGTATATAAAGGTATGACTAACATAGTATGAAGACTAGCGATTTTTTTTTTTAAGTTAAAGTATTGCACTAGGGGTATGAAATCTGGACATATGAGTATCACTAATATAACATAAATGTATGACTAATATAATATAAAGGTATGACTAACATAATATAAATGTAAAGACAAAAAAAAAAACCGCGGATCCAAGTCGGATTCGGCGCGACCCGACCCGAGTGCATGGATCTAAGATCCATACGCCAGTTACACAAGAGACTGACTCAATTTTAAAAAAAGCCAATATTGCATTTTATTCCTCTCAATTGCATCCACAACAAAAAAATATTGATTACACGATTATTTGTATTCATAAAATAAGTATAGTACCAAATTAGTTTTCATAAAAAAGATAATACATTTAGAGAATTGAAGCGATAAATTTAATATAAATAAAAGTTGATACTTTTGAAGTATCACAATAAATTTACACTATTATCTTAGTTCTACATAACAATATATATATATATATATATATATATATATATATATATATATATATTAGTTGAGAACACGTGTGTTGCATGTGAAGAGACAAACTTTTGAAACCTATTATTTAGTTGAATTTGTAGTTTTTTTTCCCTTCACTCGTTCTTTAATATTTTATTAAAGTGTATACAAATTACTTAACATTTGATTATTATAAATTAATTTTTTTTCAATTTAAAATAGGTATCATAACAACGATAATTTATTAAGAAAAATATCATGAGATCCTCGAAATTGTCTGTGGTTAAGTATGAGTATAATTCAATGTGAAATCCAAATATACCAAAAATATTGTTTTGGGAGTCGTCAAAAAAATGTTAAAAAATATTATTGTATTAGATTATAAATTCTAATTCCTCTATTCCTATAATTAAAATATTAAAAAAATAATAAGTGTCGAATTTCTGAAACAAAAGATTATAATTCTAACTAACTAAAAGTAACCAAAACATGTTTGATCTACAATTAAAATCAAAGATAGTTAAACAATAATAAATGAAGATAAAATAAAAAATTAAACAAATTCAATATAAACAAAGAATGAAAATAGGGCTTAAGCTAGTCACAAATTTCAGGATCGGTATCAATTTCAGATTTACATATTTTCTCTTTTGTCCACCAAGTTTCCTTGTCACAATTTATATTTGGTGTTCGTTGTTCAAAAACTCAACAATTCAAAAAAGAATTAAATATAATATGAAACGCAACTAACTAAAAGTAACCAAAATATGTTTGATCTACAATTAAAATGGACGAAACATCCATACTTATATATAATGTTTCAAATCAACCATCATACTTTATTCTAAAGAAATATTGAAAATAAATAATTAATTAATTTATATTTTAGAGAATAATTAATAATTTAAATATATACTCACTTAATCAAAAAAAAAAAAATCATGATTCTCCAATTCACAACTTTCTATATAACATACTTTTTATATCCATGTCGTATTTTTATATATCTTTTTGAAAAAAAAAAAATTATTAGCTATTTTTATTATACTTCTATTCTCTTCACATCATTCTCCATTAGCTTCATTATTATTTTTCAAAAACTATAAATGCTATATATAATTTTATTTTCTTAAATGTATAGCTTTCATTGGATACCTTCATGACATCAAACCAAATTATTTATCAAATACATTTAGTTACTTATCTAAACATTTTGATTTTTTTTTCACCATATCAAATATATTTAGTTACTTATCTAAACATTTTGATTTTTTTTCACCATATCATTATATGACTCATTAGTATAATATTTCTACCTATACTTAACAGAATTTTGTTTAATATATGCTTATAATATATCATTGAAAAGCTCTTTAAATGTATATTAATATAAGACTAATTTTAGTTTAAGATTCAAAGTGTTATAGATTATAAAAGCAAAATAATCAAAACATGTAATTTTTTTCAAAAAGAGTTTGAAATGTTAAAGACTCTTGCCATTTATAAGCAAATAAAAAAATAAAATAAATATTGAATTAGGTTACTATCCTTAATAAAGAGTTTTCATTAATTAGGACTCTAATTTAATTTAATTATGTAAAAGGGTTAAAATTGATATTATGAAAAATGGACGAAATATCCATACTTATATAGTGTAATAGATACTATTTTTAGTTTATAAGAGGTAATAATTTTGAATGAAACCAACCAGTATTACATTTTTGATATATATTGGTAATATACGATTAATAAATTTCAAGTATGGTAATGTTTTTCATCAAAACAGAGCAATATACATTTTGATTATATTAGTAACTTTCAATGAAACAAAATAAAACTATGACTATTTACAAATCAACATGAATCATCGTTAAAAAAATAAATAATTTGTACCACAAGAAGATGAAATTAATATACAAATTTATACCACCACCCGATCTCAAACTTGAAGTTGAAATTTTTAAAGGCTCCACATGAATAGAATGATTTAAAATCTAAAATTTAAAATAAATAGTTTTCAAATCCTGTCAGACGAGAGTTGATTTGAAATCCATCCATATCACTATAAAAATAGTTCAAAATAAAATTGATGGGTTTCAAATCCGCATGTATCCAAACATCACTGATGGATTTATTGCTACGTATTTCAAATCATTCCTCCAAATAGAGCATGACAGTTTGGATTAGCTGATTTCGCAACAGAAAAAGTTAAGAATAAAATGATAGAACAGCAATACTCACAACAATACAGAAACTCTGCTCATCATCTTTTTATTTGCAAAAAAAAAAAAAGAAGTGGCTGATCATAGATAGCATCAGTGGCTACATATATCTTCGTAATCAATCAATGAATGAGGATATCTCCTCATATGAGGATATTACCTTAGTATTTTACATTGAGCTACCTCCAAAGAACAAAAACTCAACAATTACTGCAATAACGAGGATGGCTCGAGCAAGAAAGACCAAGAGGAGACGATTTTAATACTATTGCAACTTGTCGTTCTCGTTGAAAGCCAAATCATATATTTGACCATAGTCATCGACAAAATGCACCTCGAGGCCTTCCTTTACATTAGGTGCTAGCTCGTCAAAATCTCTCCGGTTAGCTGAAGGAAATATGATGGTCTTTATTTCGCTCCGCCTTGCAGCGATTGTCTTTTCCTTCACCTGAATAAAACCAAGTGAATGTTTTTTAATGAATAATGAACAATTCTTCATCCCAGATGTCGAATACTATAAGAAACATATAAACATATAGTTCCAAAGGAAATGCTTCCCTATTTTCTGAACTTCCCACATCTGAGGTGCACATATTAAGGGATATGCCAAAAATGGATAAATAATAGGAAACCCACGATGACAGCAATTAAAGTTAACTTCACATACCCCACCAATAGGAAGAATTTTTCTTGTCAATGTGACTTCTCCAGTCATTGCAAGGTCCTTCTTAACAGGTTTATTCATGGCAAGAGATAGCAAGGATGTTATCATGGTGCAACCGGCACTAGGGCCGTCCTTAGGGGTAGCACCGGCGGGGACATGAAGATGGACCTTCGTATTGGCAAAGAAGTGATTCTCAGGATCCTTCTCAAGCAATATGGCCCTGGCAACAGTGGAGGCAATCTGGGCACTTTCCTTCATGACATCTCCAAGTTGTCCTGTGAGATTCAGACCTCCTTTACCTTCACCTTGCTCAATCTGAGAGGTTTCTATGTAAAGCGTAGAGCCACCCATTGCAGTCCAAGCAAGACCCATAACAACTCCAACTGGAGTTTGATCATATATGCGCTCAGCATGGAAGACAGGCTTTCCGACGAAATCTACAAGGTTAGATGAGTCAACTAAAACCTTCTCCACCTTTTTAGCAGCTTCGATATCCTGATTTTTCTCAGCTTCGAGAGTGTCCTGCCATTGAAATCCATATTAGGAATCTGAATCGACACATAGATAATATGAGGTTGAAGACAACAGCTCATGCTAAATATTTAAAACAGTCATAATAAGTAAGAAGACTACATGTAGAAACTGATTATGTAGCCAAGATAATGCATTTCAAAGGGTAAAAAGCTATGGCTAATCAAATTACTGTCATCTAGAGAGATTAAAAACAATTTTCATTAGTTGCCCATTCAAAAATTATTTCAATGCCACAAATTCTGCTTAGTAGGGACCAAAACACACGAATGGTTTTCTGAGAGTCAGATCATGCCTTAGAGAAAAGGGAGAATTATGACACATCACCTGTCAAACCCTTTCCGAGAGAAAGAAGAAAGAAAATGGGAAGGGTAAAGAAAGAGATGAAAGTGGGATCAGCTGTATATGACACATCATCTATATATGTTTAGATACCTATGGAGTGATAAATAGAGTTGGTACCTGATCAGCTGGGGAGTCAACTATTTCAGCTTCTCTCTCATTTTCGGACTTTTTTGAATCTACAGCTTCAGCTTCTACTCCTTCAACCAAAGAATCACTAGACTCGGAATCTTTTACTGAGTTATCCTTATGAAGTTGGACCTGAGCTCCACCAACCACAGGATCAATATTTCCTTGTCGTACAAGTTGTAGAGCAATCTGAACAGTAAAGAGTAGATTATTAGAAAAAGCAAACTATGTAAAGTAGTGTCACAACCAGAATCACAAGTTGCAGATATGACAAATTAAATCATGATAATGCACCTAGCATTTATTGAACCATATTAAAGTTCTCAAATGCTAAACAAAAATAAATCATAAATCAAGGCAAAACCTTTCGATATATCTTCTCAATTTGCTTTTGAAGATTCCGAACCCCTGCCTCTCTGCAATAATTTTCAATCAATGCAAGAAGAGCTGGATCTGAAACATCAACCTGGATTTAAAAAAAAAAAAAAATAGAATGACTCAGTGATCTCCAACACCAACAGAGAAGGCCTACATGTATACTGCATCAACAATGCATGCATATCATCACATGTAGTCATGCTTTAGCATGGGAAACTCAGCCATATTTGCATGTCCGGAACTTCTGAACCAATATAAGAACAAAGGATAGGCATCTCTGATTCTTATCAGCAATGAGAAACCAAACATGAGTTAGCAAGAGGGCCGAGATTATTATTTGATAAATAAGGCAAGTACAACTTCTGAGATGAGAGATCTACCAGAAATCTAGAAACCAGGTACAGCAAATACACAAACAAAATCTACTCCACAAGTTCATCAATCCAGTCTTCTGAACATATTTTTTGTGCATAACAAATTGATTCTTCAGCATGTGATTATTGTCTACTATGATATTTTGTCAATATGGTGCTCAGATGCATAAAAGTAGGGAGATGGAAGGTTCCATGCAGAGTGTACATGGGTCGTGTAATTGTGCATGTTTGCTGTGTGTGTGTGTTGGGGGGGGGGGGTGAGGATAGGTAAGAGAGTAACCTGTTCTGGCTTGATACCACATGCTTCTCGGGTCGTTTTCTCTAAGTAATCTCTAGCAATGTGCATTTTCTCATCAGTAATGTACCCAGCAATGGATATCACCTCCATTCTATCCAAAAGGGGGTTGGGTATACTTTCAACAACATTTGCTGTACAGACAAATAAAACCTGCAGCAAAGTTCAGGAATTCTTAAAACATTAAAAAAACAGGTAAAGGCAGATAATCTACCAAGAGAAAACCATATTACAGAAAAATCAAGAATTAACAAATAAGGAGCAGCTCATAGCATCCTTACAAACAAACTTGGAATTCATTTCAAAAACACTATAAAGGCCATATATCAGAAGCCTTTAGCATTTCGATCACTATGGAAAATATGCCACCATAAAGGCAGTTACAATGATAATCTGACCAACATACAAATAAGTCAGCGTCACACTGACCTTGGACAAATCGATTGGAACATCAAGATAGTGGTCTAAAAAATTTGCATTCTGCTCCGGATCAAGGAGTTCGAGCATTGCACTTGCAGGATCACCTGCATGTCCCCTTCCTAACTGCCAGAAGATAAAATTATTTGAGATTGCTGTCAGAACTGATATGATCGCTTAACAAGATCATGTTGAATAATACATACCACAATAAGAAAAAGGTGAAGAACAATAGCAAATGAATATGTGTTCATCAACAGACCCAACTAGTTGTAAAATAAATACCTTGTCTATCTCATCAATCAGAACAAGAGGGTTGGCAGTTCCCACACTTTTTAAACATTGAACCATCTTCCCAGGCATGGCACCAATATAGGTTCGACGATGCCCCTGAAGTGCATTTCAGTCTCAAGAGTTACTAGGTTTGATCACAAGTACAAAGTTTCACCATTACCTAAGATGTTTCAACATCCATTACCCACCTTGATTTCAGCAACATCTGATAAACCTCCAACTGAGAACCGGTAAAATTTACGGTTCAAGGCACGAGCAATGGAACGACCAATACTTGTCTTTCCCACTCCAGGAGGACCAGAGAGACATACTATTTTACCTGTAAGCAATAAAAGGAACAAGGTAGAGTTAAGATATCTTCCTTTCAGGAATGTTCCCCACATTTCCTGTCAACTCCATTTCACCGTCTTATTTCAAATGACTCAAGCTTTTATGGAACCAGTCACAGAAGTAGAATCTAATGCAATGACAATTTTCAAGCTCCAAAGTGCAACTAAATCATAACCAACCACATCGTTTAAGATATTTCAAGAAGTCCTTTAGGAAAGGAAGCATAACTGATAGCATCAAAATAAGTACAAGATAATATTACCGGACCAGAAAAGCGGTAGAGAGAAAAAGAAAAGGTCATCCAGATATATTGGAAAGTTGATTGCACTCAAATATTTCATGTACAGGATAAATAAACAGTAACCAGCTTTCTAGTGAGCCAATGGGATCACATGAACAACACAAATACAGCTAAGGGATAGATAAATAAAATAACAACTTCAACCAATGCGATACAAGCTTATTCTTAACTTGTCTAATAAATAACACGCATTACAAGACATATCAAGCATGGTAACCAGATATGAAAAAATAATTATAAAACCAGCAAAAAGGGCTAGCTTTCTATGGAAAGCTAGAATCCAGACAATTTATCACCCTTATTCAACGGTCTAGTATTATTCCAGAGAGTAAAAGGGGAAAGAAAAATCAAGAAACTGCCAAACCTTGTGAGGTTCCTCTCAGTTTCCCCACTGCAATGAACTCCAATATCCTTTCCTTAACATCCGTCAATCCATAATGGTCTTCATCCAGAATTTTTTGTGCATGGATTACATCAAAGTTCTCATCACTGAAAAGTTAGAAAGAAACGAGAACAGCATTAGCAAGGTACCAAAGATATTTAATGAGAACATTTTTATTGCTATAAATTGAAAAAGCTAGTCCACGTTTACATTGGACTATTAAAAGAAACGTGTAATACTTTAATGTAAACAAGAACATGTTATTCGACCTAACACGAAGACGAAAATGATCCACGGGCCTATTCCACAGTGGGCTAAAGATTTAAATAGTTCTCCTTTTTATTGGGCATGGGGTGGGGGGAGGTCAGACACTCAAGATCCGATAATCTAGTAAATCTGATGTATATCTTTTTCGAGTCTCTTATGATTGTTCGAAGTTAAATTCCTCCTGGAAAGAAGTCAAAGTATCTAATGTAATACTCAAAAGCATCAGATAAGTTGGTAATTATATAAAATGTCCAACAGCAACATGTTTCTAAACATAAGCACGATTTCAGCTTAGCAGCCACTATTGTTTTGGGAAATCAATTTCAGATTATTACAATAGTCACTAGGCGAGGAACGATTAGTAAGAAGGAAAACTTTATGATTGATTGGAATACTAACAACTATTTCCCTGGTGAACTCCAGAATCTCAAAGTTCTATTAGTGGGTAGTTTCTACTAATCACTGATAATTCCATCCATTTATCACGCATGCCCAAGCACTGAATTCAAAAGAATCTTCATATTTCATACAATTTGACATTATTGTAAGGAAGATGTCAACTACAGTTCAACGAAACGAAAAATCACTAACAAGGTTCATTATCTCCTAAACATGGAAAGTAAAAAAAGCTACTTGGCACTATAAATGGTCAAAAGCTTGAAATTAGGAGGAAAACAAATTCAATCTTTACAGAGTTATTTCTTTGGAGGAAAGTAGTTTTCTTTTGTTTTTTTTTTATTTTCAAGAACTAATATAAACAACACAAGGATGTACTGAGATTTGAACATGACAAAGCAATAGTAACCATAATAGGGATGATATTTCAACTACAAACCTGTATTCTCCCCAAGGCAACGCAGTCAACCAATCAAGATAATTGCGTGTCACGTTAAACTCACTAGAACTTGCTTCCAACAACTGCAATTTTGTAAGTTCTTCTTCTATGACTTGCAAAACATGAGGTGGGATCTTTTCCTTCTTCGGATCAAGCCTTTCTCTGAACTTTGCTATAGAAAGTAAAGAAAACTATCATCCACCAATATTAACCAGAAATTCCAGTATATATCATTACACAAATTTGATTAAGAATCACCATTAGCTAGCACCATCTAAATCCAAGGAAAAAGCTAATATACACCATAACACTAGCTCACAAAAGCATATTACGAACCTATCCACATCAGCACATAATATTTATTTGAACATACAGGGAAAAATAGAAATAGCTGGTCTTGTAGCATTCTTCGAACACCAAATTCTCTAGTTACGTCCAAAAAAGAGAGTGCAGTATTTATCAAGTGACAGACCTGCCTACACCCCCTGAATCCTCCATTTATTCATGTATGTCATCTGATGGAAACAAGGATACAGAATGACATACACATCTGATCTAAAAACTATAGCTTATAGGGTACAAATAAGTAGTTCAACTTGAAGCAAGAAGGGTCTGACTAGACAAACTTATATTATCATAATTTCCAATAGAGAAAGAAAATGAGCTAGTACCTAACACCCATAAAGTTCTTTCCCTGAGACTATTGCATGTTGCAACACATCTTTTTTATATTGAAAATAAATGTTAGAGAATACAAAGAGGTGGATTAGTAGTTCTAAAAACACGCGATAAGTTACAACATGAACTTGCCAATCTCTTTGCGAGTGCCCCAAAGATAGGAATCTAACAGAGCTAATGCTCTAAACCAAAGAGAGGTAAGGTGTACAATTACTTTGAAACATGTTCTATAAAACGAGTAACAGCCAAAGAGAAACATGCATTCTGTTCACTGAGATACATAAAATCATAGCAAACAATAGATGTCCACATTCTTTTAGATTCGTTGCCATCTGTAACTCCTCAAAATGGCAGCAAAGGATCTAATTTATTGAAGGTGGACATTATTGTTTAGTAACTCAGGAAGTCTCTCTGAAAACGCCTTGAACATTGAACAATATGAAGAAAAATGATAAAGGATGGGCAGCAAGTATCTAATGAAGGAAAGAGTTGCAGACATAGTTTTCAGAAGGATTTACAGTCCAGACCCTATAATTGCACACAAGAGATGAACTTCAGTCTTTAGCAGAAGCATATAGATGAATACAAAGTCGCTAACTTCTCAACTATTTAAGCTAAAAAATGGAAGTTCCAACAGTAACAATATCCAACAAAAATGGAAGAGAACGGGTTTCATGGACAAGAAAAAAAATAATGTTACGGAGAAAATAGATGACATGGTCTACCATCTACACAGATATCCTCCCAAAAGAAAACCCTGGCACACCCCCTTTAGTATATGACACAACTAACAAACATAGAGTACTCAGATACTGCTTGATCGTTTAGCAGGCTTTCAAATGTTTTTCATTTTTTTCATACATCTTGTAGCTACCAGAAGGGAGACCCAGAGAAAGAAAAAGTGCAAGAAAAAAATATGAGTTTTTTATAGATAAAAATCAAGTGAAAGAAAAATTGTGAAAGAGATCAAACCAGATAGAGCAGTTTTGTCATCAGTCTCCAATCCCAGTTCCTGCATAAATATAATTAAATATATAATTCCAAATCAAACACCCACCTTATCAGAAGCAGATTCAAGCAGAATAGAACAAAATAAAGTGATCCATAAATTTGTCAAGTAAAAAACTTAAACCACTAAATTATTTATACTTATTTAACCTACCTTTTTAATGGCCTTAAGCTGTTCATTTAACAAGTAGCGGCGTTGCTCCCCGCTTATCTTTTCTTCAATGGCCTTGGCTATAGATTCCTAAGTACAACCAGAAACAGGGAAAATTTGATCAAGTATAAGTGAAAATGTTAAAGCTGGAATTGCTTTATTGTTCAGAGTGTCACACCTGGATTTTGCTAATCTCCATTTCTTTCTTCACCAGCTCCAAGGTGAGTTTTAACCTTTTATGCACCTGAATGTGGAGTGTTTATAGAATCAGAAATGCGAGGTACAAAAAACTTATGTCTTAAAAAAATAACAAAACAACTATGTCGGCTATATGGATCATATCTCGCCAATGTTTCTGGTTTAGACACAAGCTCCGTATATATTTAAGTATAACATGTCATTATTATTAGTTCCTTTCCAAAGTTTTTTGGCCTTTCCCCTCTTAATTCGACTTAAGATTCATTACCTTCTATACGTCGTAGTATGTGTGTGAAGGCCTCCTATGTGTATGTCAAAATCATCTAATTTCTATTTCTCTAATTTGCTCATCTACTGGTATTTGGTGCTACCCCCACTTTCTTTCTAATGCATTCATTTCTTATTGTATCTAATCTAGTATGTTTGCACATCCATCTTAACATTGTCATTTCTACTACTCATTTTCCAATCATGATAATATTTAGTCACCAAACACTCTTGCTCCATGAAGCATATCAGGTCATATGGCTGTTTCAAACAAATAAAAAAAAATTCTTTCAAACTTAAAGGTATTTATATCATTAAAAAAACATACAGATAAATAAGTAACCCTCAATGTAACCAAGCACACAAAATGGCATAGGCATTTGAGTGAAATGAATATCTTGGAGACAAGTTTTCTTCATTTTTTTTCCTAAAAAGCACCTTATCAAGCAAGCTGATCCGATCTGTTTTTAGAAACATTTTGGTTCAAAGATCTTGCTAGTTAATACACTTAGACATGAGATGTTTTTGGCCCCCATTAAGTTAAACAGTATATCCAGTTATCCACCAAGAGAATATGTAGTTGGACCCTCGTAATTAAGTCAAAACCCTCGAAAGGTGTTCAAGACACCACATGAAAGTAATGTGAGGTAAGAACTGAAAGTTTTCCTTCTAACTTTATAAACAAGTAGGCTCAGACTTTAAAGTATCTTAAGTAAACCAGTGGACTTAAAATCACAAGAGAAAAACAAATTTAGAGACCCAATATTCATTCTGATGAAGATGGTGTGAATCAGACAGTCAGTGATGAACTGCTTACATCTAGTTCTTCAAGCACTTGTTGGCATTGTAACTTATTTGCACCTGATATTGCTGCTCCAAAATCTGCCACTCTTGGATAAGTGAAATCGCCTATGTGCTGCAGGCATTAAAGGAAGGACATAAGGACACCAGTAAACAAATAAATAGACAATTTCAAATATTAATAAATAAGACACAACATTTATAACTTCAGTCTCAAAATTATGTTCTGAAATGGAGCAAATGACCCCTCAATTATGTCAAGAATTCAGAACTCATAACATCAAAAATATAAATTTAATGCCATCCAAACTCCAAAGTTTAAGAGGTTATTTCTCCACACACAAATCTAGATGAAACAGATATCTTTAGACAATATATCTTATTCATGAGTACAGTAACAATGCATCAGATTTTTCAAGACCATAAATCAATTGGTCAGCTACCAAATCTTTCTAGTAAATTGTTTAAACCATTAGTTGAAGTAAAATATATGAGTTTGAAAAGAATATCTGCACGAGAACTTCCACTTTATTTGGAACTAAAGGGACCAACCAATCAGGATTCCTCCACTAATAGATCTAGGGTATCCTAAGAGGATGAAAAAGTTTGGATTTCAGTCGCTAACACACCAAGAAAAAGATGCAACAATTTCCCAGACCATTCTAAATATCATCATCATCATCATCACGACCTTTCTATATATGCCAGAGAAAGCACTGACAGTTATTTTGGTTGGGTGAGTGGTGAGGAGGAACAAACCTGAGTATAAGTTTGTGCATGATCCCGCCAAAGGGGACTTGTTTTCAGAACATCTCTCAGAGTTGATATAACTTCAAATGAAGTAGCCTTGAGAATGTCATCATCCTTATCGTATGGCTTTTCCTGAAATAAGCATCAATAGAAGTAAAAAATTGCCACATGAACGGGACATCAAGTTCTAAAAAGGAATCAGGTACTATTATATAAACAAATTTTGAATACCTTGAGATGATCAACTTTGACTGTCAGGGGATCTTCACTGACCTGCATACAACATGTACATCTAAGAAAAGTTTGCATTATACATATATATGTATATGGGCATGGGCATGGATGTATATATATTTGCTAAAAATACAACTTGTATAATAACCTTGATGCATTATGGTTATATTATGCATATGTATATAAATAAACAAATTTGGTCAGGGTTGGGGAAAGCAGGGGATTATGCAAGAGAGTTGACAATCAAGATATCCGTATAATCCATTCTCAACATAAAAAAAAAAAAAAAAAAAATATATATATATATATATATATATATATATCTTCTCACCATCTCTGTGATTCGGAGTCGTCGATGACCAATGAGAACAACTTGATCTCCTTGAATGCTTGTTATCTATATCATCAACCCAGATTGATAAATCCAAATCATCTGTTATGCAGATCTAAAATCTTAACATAGCTTGACAAAGAAGTAGAAGGCATTACCTGAGCTAGAGTACCAACTTCATGAAGGCGATTTAATAAATCTTTTCCTTTCAGATCATATATATTCTTGTCTCCATCTGAACCATCAGTCCCTTCCTCATCTTTAATTAAGAAGGCACCAGTATATGGGGCTTGCCTTTTCCTACTCTCTACTAAAGCTGCTAACAATTTTGGATCCTGTGAAGTCAATCCAATCAGCTAACTTCATGACCAGGAAGAAGTGTAGAAGTAATAAATGCAAGATAAAGATTCTGAGGGAGACAACTTCCAGATATATGAAACCTATTCAATTTAATTTTTCCACCTTTGTAATGTGTGTGATGCCTAGAAATTCCAACACTATAGTCTAATTGCAATTTGAAACATATCAAGCACTACAAGAAAGAAAAAAACTGATGATATACAAGACAAATAGAAGTGCAAGAATAAATGTAGAAAATTGAAGCCAGCAATAGCCTGATTCCAAATGAATATTGGTGTGTTGCCCTTCAATTATTTGGAACTAATCACACATTTAAGTTTCTATCAGTTAAAAGCCTAAATAGACACGAAAGACATATCAAAAAATAATAATAATAACATTCACACTACATGCCGCAATACACCAGTAAAACAAAGGAGGATATAAGACAATATTTAAAAGTCACAAAAGCGACCTTACCTTGATACTTATTGGCATATACAATTAAAGAAATAATGAACCATGAAGCTATGTTTTTCCACAATGCTCAAGTAAAGCAAAAGGAGATTTAAGCATGTTGTATTAGACTAATAGTTTAGCACAATATTAAAACAAGTCACAACCAAAAGCAACCATACCTTAACATATACTGGCATATAGAATCCTGGAAATAATGGTCTATGTGGCAGTGGCAGCGCTATAACCTGCAAATGAAACATAAATAATATTGTATCACTATGAGATTATGTCAAACAAATAACTAAAACGCAGAATATAATGTGAATTGTTGCGGTCTCATAACTTGAACAAGAAACAAAAAAAATTGTTCTTGCATAGCTATGAGACTAGCTAGGAATAAGCAAATAGAAGGGAAAATGTTTGTCTTTATCATAGTCAAACAATCTCCCTAATATTGTTAACATATGCAAAAGCAAAAATCTATTGAATTTTAAGGAGAATCAAAAGGATGGGTAAGCATAAGTTCACAAATCACAACAAAAAGGGAATAGCTGGAATACAGTTGTATACATTATAATGAGAAGATATATATATGTGTGTGTGTGTGCATTTGAAACCCATCTTTGAGAGCAGTACACATGATACTACAGCAGACCATCTGATTCTACCAGGAAATCATTAAAAACCAAATAGAAACTGGGAATATGTGATGTGACTGGTTTACTAAACAGCCTACCGTACACTTAAATACACTTCAAGATATCACAACAAAATACAAGCAGACTGGCAGTAGTTCTTTTAGCTTGTCAAATATTGCATCCGTTCTTACTAATGTAACACTTTCCTACAGGACACCAGGAAGATCCTATTATCCAGACAAAATTGCATATGCACCATAGTAAGTCCTTAAAGCATGAAACTTGAAAGAGTTCTGCCAGGAAAGTATTGTCTCTCACACTTAAAGTTCCGCATTGCATTAGTTTCGAGAATCAACATCATGGATGATGGAACCAATCCTGATCAGGAACCAATACCGCTAAAACAAAATAACAGAAGTAATAACAGCTGGGCAACAAATCCACTGCCAAAACCAAAAACCATTGACAATTTTCTCCACAGCCCGTAGGAAAGAGTGGTGATCATCGTCACTTGGTCAAACTTTGAATTCAAAAGTATCCTTCTTTCTTGTTTCTTGTATGTATAAGTCAGGCAGTATGTCAGTGTGCACATGCAAGAGAAATGTGAGCTTCCTTGTCCTCCTAATAATAAAGCTAGCTCTTTGCATTAGAATCTAGCTAAAATAACTACCTAGGGAAATGTCCACCATGTTATTTGTCAGAGCTCTGCTATTACATAACATGAGAAGGGAAGCAAATGAATGGAGAATCCAGTACCATGAGAGAAAAGAAACCCCTGGGAATAAATTCCTTCATATGCATGTCATACTAAAACATCTATCTCTGTTTCTTTCTCATATCTATATATATTTATGTATATTAAAAATATGTTAAAGATGTTGCTTGGCTATGTCATATTCAGAAAAATTGTTCCATACCATAACATTCATATAAAGAAGAAAAGCATAGACTACAATGTCTATACATTCAAACGACATCTTGATCTACAGTCAAAATTATAAAAAATAAATAAATAAAACTCATTTATTGCATTTGAGGGAGGTTCTCAAAGTCCTATGAGAGTTACTCTATGCTAACTTGAAGAAATGTTAATTCATGACAGACTCCTTGCTATTTTTAGGATATATTGTTAGTTCCAAGGGAATTCGGGTGGATGAAAGCAAATTTGAAGCCATAAAATTGGCCAACACCTACTATCACATCAAAGTTTCCATGGCATGTCTTCATTTTACAGTCGCTTAATCAAGTTTCAGCAGCATAATTGCCTCAATTACTGACTGCTCGGAAAAGGGCAGGTTGAGCAGTCAAATGAAGCTGGAAAGAGTTTCCAACAAATTAAAGAGAAACTTATTCCAGCCCCTATTCTAGCTCTGCCAGATTTTGAAAAGATTTTTGAATTAGTGTGCGATGCATCTGAAATTGAGATTGGAGCAAAACTTAGCTAAGAAGGAAGACATGTTTCATTTTACAGTCAAAAACTGAATGATACAAGGACAAGATACAGCACTCATGACCAGGAATTCTATGATATTATTCAGGCTCTTAAGCATTGGCAGCACTATCTGGTGCAGTGGGAGTTATTTTATATTCAGATCACAAGGCATGGAGGCAAATCAACAACCAAAATAAACTAAACAAAAGGCATGCATGCTGGGTTAAAATTTCTACAACAATTAGTTTTGTAATTCAGCATAAATCTGTAAATAGCAACAACATAGCAAACACACTAAGTCGGAGATCTGGTACACACAAACAGAAGATCCTAAGCTTCAATATAGTACGTCCTATCATCTCAAAACGGACAGACAAACAGAAGATGTTTATTCAAAGTTTGGAAAACCAGTGATCATGCTTGGTGGGAGATCCTAAACAGTGGGAAGTTGTAATAGCTAAAGCTGAATTTGCTTATAACAACTCCAAAAATCGAACTACAGGAATGAGTCTTTTTGAGATTGTTTATGGAAACCAGCCAATACATTTCTATGACTTAATTTCTATACAACAATTGGAGAAAAATAATGTCAAGGCAAAAAAAAATAGTTCAGAAGATGCAAAAGTTACATGAAAAGATCAGGCTGAAAATTGATCAATCAAATGCAAAGTAGAAAAGGCATGCAGACTCAAAAGGCAGGCTAAAATTTTCAAAGAAGGTGACATGGTAATGGTTTTTCTACGGGAGGAAATATTTCAAGTCGGGACCTACTCCAAGGTAAGGAAGAAAAAGACTGGTCCGTACAAAATCATTGAGAAAATATGAATGAAGGCGCCTGATGCTGAACTCGAGGACGAGTTTCTTCCAAGGGAGAGGGATTGATGCAGTCAAAATGTCAGACTCTGGAAAGAGAACTCCAAGTGAAATAAATTAATTAAACATAGGGTAAATAATCAGTCCAGTCCATATTCCTGGGATAGCTGAAAATCTGGTTAATCTTAGGATTAGTTTTGACTACTTGAGAATTATAAAATACATTTAGCTCAGTAATTAGTATAAATTCAGTCCAGAATCATCATTTGTGATCACTCATTTCCTATTTGAAAATCAATTTGCTTCAAAACCTCAGATGTGCTGAAGTATCCTAATTAAGTAAATCAAAAAACTTAGAAAAATCCTGCCACTAAACAGTTAAATCACATAATTGTATTATATATCAATTAGAACATAACAAAATTTTAACACAAACATACCATAAATATGTGAAAATGCCACATAGAATGTCAATGCTAATAATAAACCCGTTTAAATTTCTGAACAACTAACCGTTAAGCAATCTTCGGGTCTAACAACAGTAGGCACAATAGCCGACGAAGACTTGGGCTCCTCCGCGTCTTCACCCGCCTCGACCCGCTTCGCCTCCAACCCAGCTTGATCCGGTTCGGACCCATCGGAGGAATCCGAGCAGAATACCCTCCGGAAAAGGTACGGACTTCTCCTATTGTGCCCTAGAAGAACTCGGAGCAACGGGGACGCGGATTCTCCGATGGTCACGTGCCGGCTCAGATGAGCCCCGAACGCGGATTGCGCACTGCACCGTGTAGTGAGGGCTTTCAACATTGGGAATTGTTATATCCAAAGAGGAATTAGGGTTTGGAGTGATGATAGGATTTGGATTACAAGCGGGGGCGAGTTGGAACCGCCATTATAGAGTGCAAGAGTAGCTGTTTTATGCTTGGGGAAGAAGAAGCAGACTTCTATTTTATTTTATTTTTTTTCTATTTTGGGTTTATAGTTTTAAACCCTACATAAACCCATGGGTCTTTTTATTTTGTTGACGAAATTACCCCTGATTCTGATGGTACTCTCTAGTACTTTGTAGAATATTTTAACATTTAGTTGGCCTCTTCCGTCAATTCAACAATTATATCAAAAATTAGTTCCAGTTTATTTTTTTCCAGATACCAATTTGCCTTTATGCTCCTATACTCTGTCATTCTACTCCCTTATATATTTTTATGTAAATAGTTTTAACAAATTATGTTTCATATTATATCTGATGTGACTTTAAGTGTAGTATCATATAATAATAATATAATAATAGGTTATTATCAATTTGCTATTTGAATTATGATTTTTTTTCATATAATGCCTAAACCTAAAAAAAAGAATTTCGATCATTATTCACTAATCATACTTAATGAGGGTTTCTGATTGTTACTACAACTCAATTTTTGATACAATTTTCCAACTAAAGCAACAGTCGAAAAACTCGAAAATTCAAATTCATCTACAAATATGAGTTAAAATGCATCAGTCATACTTAAATGCCTCATTTCGAAACCAAATTATAATCATTAGTCAATTTCATGTTTCATATATGAATCGAACTAAACGATTTTATTCGATTTAGTTTCCAATTGAACGAGAATCATGAAGTTGACTTAGGGCTATAATTTCTTCGAAATAAGTCATTTTGGCATATGACTCATATATTTTGGTTGATTTGGAGGTAGATTGTATTTTCGAGTTTTCGACACCTATTTTTGACAACAACAAAAAAATACAGTAAAATGTGTCAAAAACTAAGTTTGAGGTGCAATCGGAAAAATTTGTAAAGTATGACTATTAAGGACGAATATTTCAATTTCGTTAGAAATATGGGTTACCTTAATTTTATGGAAATATTGGTAAAATTTAGAAAAATGATGGAAATTTTGTTAAAAATATGGGAAATTGGACATGTATTTTACACATATTATAATCATTCTTACATGTATTCAACTCAAAAGTTCAAATAAAACATATTTACAACAAATATAGAAATAAACTACTATATAAACACTATATTACACAATAACAGAAATTCAGAATATTTGAATATGTAATCATCAATACCAAAATGAACTCATATGAGATTTAATGAATAAGATGACATGTTATCTTGAAAGTTGAAGTAATATGGGCAGTTATTTTTGATCTCATAACTTTGATCACTTTCACAAATAATTCAATACTTATATCAATTTTCAATTTAGTCTCCTAACTCAAATCAAATATTGCTCGACTTTCACATTTTAATTGGCGAATACAAAATTCCCTTGAAACTGTGAAGTGAGTATCACATAACATCAAAATTTTGAGGATCATAAATGACCTAGCACCATGTGGCATTTTTCCATGGTCTGACTATTAAAAAAATTCAAAAAGTGACATTAAATTTACACATCATATAATTTTGATGTCACGTCATCAATAAATAGAAAAAAAAAAAAATCATCTTCCTCTCCAACAATGTTGTAATCGCCATCTCCTCTTCCCTATATCCATGGCCACCTCCAACCTATCTTTTTCCTAAACCCTAGTCACAGTCTCCCCCACTCATCTCAAACTCCACCACAACGCACACACAGTCCAACATTATACAAACGCAATTAAACATGCTCACAAACACATATTGTTTGTGGGACCGTTAATACAATTAATTCGATCCACAATCGATCGTTGGTTTGGTCCTTTAGGTAAAAAAATCAATTCACGGTTTGACCGGTCAAATTGATTTTTTAATTTTATTTTTTAAAGTTTTAACTGTTTTTTAAAAACTTTAACTTTAAGAAATGTGGGATAACTACATTTCTAGAGACTAGCATCATTTACAACGTATGACCTCAATGTTGGCCAAACATAATTATTGTGATGACTTCAACCAACGTGGAACAAACTCTTACACTATCATTTATAATAGATGATCTCAAAATTGGTCAAACATAACTAGGATGTCAGTTTTACCCGTAGGGTAGGGTTACCCGCGGGTAATAGGATAATCGGGTAGGGTATTACCCATGCCCACTAAAGTATGTTAGGGTAGGGGTAGAGTATGGGTTTAACATTTTACCAACTACCCAATCCGATTACCTCCTATTACCTTATATATAATATTATATAATTTATAAATTAAATATAAAAATTTAATACATGATATATTGTAATACCCCAAATTTCAAATTAATATTTCTTCTACAAGTAATAGAATTTTCATTTATCCAATTGTGACTTTATAATAATTATAGTGAAATGAGTTATGTGATAGTATATAAACTATGTCTAATGTGATTAGGACTCTAATAACTAATAGATTAGGAATAAATCTCTAGAATTTAATTTAACCTTAACTGAGATAAAAAGAGAAATAGGTTGTTGAGGAAAAAAAGGAGTCCACGTCTTCTAAGAGAGAGAGGAAGAATCCAAATGAGATATTTAGGTTTCAGTAATCTCACTTAAGGGTTTACCTATTAATTTAGCCGCAAAAAAAAAAAAAAAAATACAGAAAGAAACAAGAAAAGAGAGAAGAGAGAAGTGAAATTGAAGCATTATTTGAAGCTTGAAATTTGAAGTCATCACCATCTGATTCAGTCGAGAAAGTTTAGAAGGTGTTTAAGGATCTTGAGGTAGAGTGAAATTTGGAAGTTTCAGGTAAGTACATCTCTCACCTACAGTATGAGTGTTTTGATTGTTTAATGATTATGTAAAATTACGTGAGTGCTTATTTATGTTTTATGTGAGTATGCTTTAATGAGTTGCTAAGTTAAATTCTTGGTGAGTTTTTATTTATGATTTATGTGAATGTGAAGAGATGTTTTGGTAAGTGTGGTGATTTCATATGTTTGATCTGGTACAAGATGCAAGTAATTTGTTTTACGAAAAGTGAGAAAAGTATTTTGAGATAGAGTATATATGTATATGGTTTTATTTTATATATTTTTAGAGACTGGTACCGGGCACCGAGATTGCCCACGAGATGAGTTAAGGGCTCTGAGGTTGCCCTATGAGTATTGAGTTGCTCTGTTTGGATTCGGTGGCTAGCTACCCCGGATTCTTCGGAGTTGCGCGCATTGGTACCATGTCTGGGCCCATAGTATATTATTTTCAAGTATAAGAGTTAATTATTTTTATGAGTGATGTTTCTAGTGTTTTCTTTTAAGTTGCAAAGTAAAATGTTTTGTGAGATATGGGATGTACTTGCTAAGCATTTTTGCTTATAGTGTTACCTCATACTGCAGATAAAGGCAAAGGTAAGATGTGATGCGAGGAGGTAGCAGCGCTGAAGCGTGATTGGTGGGGACGACCTCGGAATTGGTTTAAGATGTTTAAGAGCTTTCTAAATTGCATGCAAAGTAAACCTTATTTTGAGTTCTTTTGACGTGAAGTTTTACAGAAACAATTTAATTCTTTTTGGATGCTTTAGATCGTTTTAAAACTCTGATATGTTTCTTAACAAAATTATTTCCACTGTTTTAAAAAAAAAATCACAACGATTGTTTGAAAGTTAAGCTTAATTTAGTATAAGTAATTACCCTACTAGAAGGGGGTGTTACATATATATATATATATATATATACTTATATCTAGTTCATATGATGTAGTACTATTTGATTATATTGTTGTTTTTATCCTTTTTTATTGTGGGAAATATTGAATCGGTGGTCATTAAAACATATATTATTGATCGTGGTATATGTTCTTTTTTTTTAATAATAAGTTTGACTTTTTATATGATTTTTTTTATTAATGTTGTTAGTGGTTAGTTAGTGAATATTGATAAAATGTATTTTATTTATTGAAAATGTGTAGTTTAATGAATTCGAAGAAGTCAATCGAATATATTAATTTATAATGTAATATTATGTAAATAGGTGCTCGTTTACCGGTAGGGTATTACCATACCCTACCCGATGTAAATAATACTCCCTTCGATTCAAAATAAGTGTCGTCCTCCAGCTTTACACACAAATTAAGAATGACTTTATTTTTCTATTATACCCTTTATTTATTATTTTTGTCTTTTAACCATTTCATTTTCATTCAACTATAATTAAATATTAACCAATGCATAATTTATTTCTCATTCAACTATAATTAAATACTAACATATGCAGTATGCAACGTTTCGATATATGAGACTCCCATATTCATCCTATATGAATTTGGTGATGATGAAAGTGAGAAGTCAGCAAGTTTAACACCAAAATTCTCAAATGTAAAATCACCAAGTCCTAAACTAAAATTTTGAATTTGAATCCAATTTTTTTGATGAGTGCCAAAGTTAAATTTTGGATTAGATTAGATTTTTAAGATTAGATTTGCTATATTTATAGTTATATACCATGGCAAAGTGTTCATGCATGAGAGTTTAATTAGTTCTTGAATGTTCAATTATTGTTCAATTACTCAAAGTGCATGCATTTTTTCAAAACATGAGAATGTGCATACAATAAATAAATAATTAATTAAGTATAGGGGCAATTTTGGAAATAACCCTCAAAACGACACTTAAAAAGAATAAATCACAAAGTTCTAAAACGACACTTATTTTGAATCGTATGGAGTAGTATAATAGGGTAGGGTATGGGATAGGCGTATCCATACCCTACCCTGCCCGTTACATCCCTAAACATAACTAAACTTCGAGGCACTAGTGTCATTAATAGTGCATTACCTCAATGCTATTATTGTCATTTATAGGTTATTTCTTAGGGAAAAGTCATCACAATACCATAAAAACTATAATATAGATAAGAAAATACCATCAAATATAAATAACATCCATTTATACCACCAAATATAATTTTATACCACAATATACCACATTTTTAGTCAATGACCCACATGTGCATTTAAGCACATTAACTACTTCTTGGACCTACTTTAATATATTAAAATATTTTCTCCTAAAAATGATTATTTTATTCAAATCCATAATCAAGCTTTGAGAATTGATTTTCCTACGGAATAAGTATATAGACTGGAATACTTTCCTCGTGTCAATACTATCTAAATAACAGTGGTCTGGAATGAGTAACAATGTCACGTACAAGTTCCTTTGGAGAATTAAAATTAAAAAGGTTAAAATATCCCTATATTTATTTGGTTAAATCCGGACCTCTAAATGGTATCAGAGCCTAGGTTTATTATGAACTTGGATTTTATATTTATTATGTTTAAGTAATTAACAATTTTGTGAGGAGAAATTCTCGAGAAAATATGGATCTGGACAATTGTCCAAGATGTTTACCATACAGGAGATATCGCCAAATTTTGGTGATGCATGAACAGGAACATAGAGATAATGTCAATTATTGGCAGAATCAATATGTTGAACAAGAAAATGTAGGAGCCGACAGGCAACCTTAAGGCAATGTAGTAGACAAGCGGAATATCACAGGGGTTTCCATTTGGTAAACCTGATGTTATATACCGAACTGATAAACATCCAGGAAATAGTTCATCTAAATCATTGATGACAGAAGGAGAACCTGGATGGAGAGAGATTTTTTCGGACACATCTAAGCTCTCCCAAGATCTTAGAGAAATCCAGAAGACGGTGCAAAATTATGGCAACCGCCATAATCATTTACCAACACAAGATCATCAGATCCAGAACCAGATGGAGACGATGATAAAGTATCAGAATGAGACTATTGAAATCCTTCATGATATTCAAAAATGAGTAAAAACCCTAGAGGACAGACCAAGTCTTGCCGGAGGAAGGAAACGTATAGATTTCGGAACAGTTCTCTATTTACATTTATAGGGGAAACCTACTGAAGTTATACGTCCAATGACCAGAGATGAAAAGCTCGTCGCTATCATCAAAGGAAAATCCATCATAAATTAAAGTGATGGATATGGAGAAGATCATTCTTGAAGATTTACACGAACTTACCGAGTCTTTCGCGGGATTAGGTATCGTGGATCTAAAAATGAACACAGGAGATGGTTCAGCTTTGGTTACACGTGACCAACACCAAAGACCACCTCCACCAGTAAATCCCAACATTGCAGAAAGCTCAGGTTCACATCATGTGGACGAACCAATACCGCACGCTGGAGATTTCACAACAAGAGGAGATCCTATTGTTGCAGGAACTCGAACACGTTCTAAAAGACCAAATCTCATGAATACGCCTTATGGGAAAACACAGCTTGAACCTATACATCTGTATGGGTTAATGCTAAATCTGGACATTCCAGATTTCAAGAATCGAGAAGTCTTTATCGATGAATGGGCATCAGGAATGAGGATAACAGCAGAAACCCTTAATCTTACAAAAGAAGGATTCATCTTACTCCTAGAGATAAGTCTTGAAGGATCTGCTAAGATCGCATGGGATATGACAGCACCAGAGATGAGGAATGATGTTACAGCTGGTGAGTCATTGACAGGGATCGTCAATAATATGGCAAAATTATTCAAAATCCATTTTATCGGCGTAGGCTATTTTGAGGGAATAGAAGAGGAGAAAAGAAAAAGATATAAACAAGCCCTCTACTGCCTCGAGTTGCATGATATTTGTCATGTTGATGAATATATCAAGCTATTCACCGAGTACAGATGGAAATCCAAAGTGGATGAAAAAGAGGTTTCGCAACTTTTCTTTGTGAAGATACCAAGTCCCTAGAGAGAAATGCTCATCAGGGAATACAAGAGTGCAGACGATTTGGATACTGTGGCCAAAAGAATGTCTTTCTTGAAGGCCAAGTTAGCCGAATGGTGCCACCAAACAGCACTCTACAAGAACTGCAAGAGACTCCGAGGAATCAATAAAATGGTTCCCCTGTGTTGCGAAGATAATGACATCCCAACAGTCGTGGGAGGTCAACCATAGAGGCATAAAAGGAGGAAGATGAGAAATCATCCATACCGCCGTGGAAATAGCAACCAAAGAGGAGGTCGTAGGTCTTCATGGAGACCTAGAAGAGTGTGGTCAAAACAAAAGGCCCGAAGTTATAAATCAGGACAAAGACCAGCACCGAGTAAGAGTAGGACCTATTCATTAGGTTCTAACCAAGGAAGTTCCAGCAGAACTCTAAGAAGGAGAACTTTCAGACGAGCTCAAACCAGAGCTAATGAAAGTTTCAAAAACTGTAATTGCTGGACTTGCAGAGCAAGAGGGCATATCTCAACAGATTACCTGGACAACTAGAAGAGAGGTATAAGACAGTTCGAATCAACACCAGAATTTGAAGAAGTTGTCTATTATTAAGATCTTATACAGGTGTATCAATTTGAGGATTTACCCTCAGATGAAAGCATCTATGAAGAAGAGATCTATTCAGATGATGGAAATGAATCCACATCAGAATCGGAGTGAAGAAGAAATTCTTCAAACAACAAGAGAGGATATGTCAGGTTTCCTCTCTTACACAACAGTCTCTCATAAAACTCTAATGAGGATTATGAAAGAGGATCCAAAGCTTCGGATGTATGATGGTTTTACCATTGGAGCAATGGAGAATGCACTGGATAAGTTTGGGGTTCGTAATAAAAAACACCAAATTATCCATAGAGTTACTACTGGTGAATTTACTATTCCAATGGAATTCACAAGTAACTTGATCGAGATGCAGTTGATCCCGTACAAAGAAATTCGGGATATCAAAAGCAAAGTTAAGAGAGAAGTTGCAAATACACTCTCATGGATTCACATCGGAGCCATAAGAGTAATTATTAAGGCAACATTCAAAGAATGAATAGATTCGCCACTCAATCTTGCGATTTTTGACAAGCGAATCTCCAATCTCAAGGACTCATGCCTAGGAGCGATTACAGGAAACTTGTGTGCAGGGAAACTGGCATTTAATGTCTATCCCAGAATTGCATACAATTTGGGAGATCGAGACTTCAATAGAGTTTTAACCCTTCATCAAGATTTCAAAAGAGAAGATTTGATGAAAGAAGGGAATAGACCATACTCGATCACCTACAAGATTTCTTATGCTCTCTCGAATACACATCATTAAGAGGTATTCTTGAGAAAGGAATTCATTAAAGTCCCAAGAATATTTGAGGATTTCGCTTCGGTGGTTCTTCTAGAAATGATCTAGTCTCAAACTATAAAAGAGATCGATATGAAGATCCAAGATCAACCGGTCTTCAATAAGAGTCAGAGCCTCAGAATGGAGACCAGGAGGATTTCTTTCCAACAAGACAGATTAATGAGTAGCAGTCGTTGGGAAGAGAAAAGGCCCAGTACAGTTCAGCGAATCCCAGGAGTTTTTAAAACACAAGGAGAGCTGAAATGTCCAGAAGGCTGGAGAGAGTTCCTTGTGATGTTCTATATTATCTCCAACAACCGATAGTTGGAAGATTTCAAGGAAGCCTAAAGATGGGTGAAATTGAACTGACTATTACAGGTGTTGCAGGAAGAATCCCAGAACAATTAGTGCTGGGTATTAACTTTCTTGAGGATCATAAGCCTTGGGAAAGATTACAAGATGGAATGGAGTTCACAGTGGCTGATAAAAGATACAGAATCAGATGACCACTAGTCCATTCTCCATATACATTTCTATCGGAATGATATATGGTGAGTACAAGGCTGAGTATTTCGCAGCCTATGTTGACTCAAGAGCAGGGATTTGTACTGCAAACCAAGGGGTCTTTCCTAAAGATTTTAGAGAAGATCTACCAGCCATTGCAGGAAGAGATTTCTCAAAAAAGATTCTTATCTTTAATAGAGGAATCAAACAAGCAGAAATCATGATCGGAGGCGCTGGCCGTACCCCATGGTACAAAGTAAAGACGCCACCAATTTATTTCCATGATACAAGAGCAGATGTTTTGCTAGGAAACAATTTCCTACAAACATTCAAGTGTTTTACACAGGAAAATGAGACAAGAAGGCTTATTTTCACAACATTATGTGATCATAAGATTATTGTCCAGAGACTGCGGGAAGCATTCTACAGAAAAATGCCTATTAATTTTCGCAGCAAGCGTGGTGATGAAGCTAAACTTCGACATCCGAATATGGCGGATAAAAGAAAGTTTGGCGATGTCTTATTATCTTTTCGACAATTTGGTTCGAAACAAAAGGATATCAAGGCATGGGGTAATACTTTGTATTCATTCAGAATACAAAGAGAAGAACGAGTTCCACCAGAGGCTATTGCAGAATTGCGAAAAGCCATATTGGAAAATCCACCAAGTGAGGTTACCATTGAAGAACAAATATCACTTGAGGATTTTAAGAAAAGGATCCAAAGAAATTACAATGAAGATCCTTTGGCATGGTGGGATAGGAACGAGCTCAAAGCATCCTTAAAGGTTAAACCTGGAAAGGAACATGAGTTCGTGAGACTTAAACCAATCCTTATGAATCAGAATGATCATGAGGATATGCAGAAGATACTTAAGGAACATCTGGACCTTAAGTTGATTTCACCATGAGTTTCTCCATACAGCAGTCTGGGGTTCCTAGTAAGGAATCATGGAGAAATCAAAAGAGGTAAACCTAGACTTGTTATTAATTACAAAGGGATTAATAATATTCTGGAGTTTGATGGATACTACATCCCGAGTAGAGAACACTTGGTTAACTGTATCAAAGGTGCCAAGATATTCTCAAAGTTCTATTGCAAGTCTGAATTCTACCAGATTAAGATGGAGAAAGAAAGTAAGAAGTTCACAGCTTTCTCCACACCACAAGGACACTATGTCTGGAACGTGATGCCTATAGGATTGACAAATGCACCCCAGATATATCAAAGAAAGATGGATAATTTGTTCAATGATTATTTCAACTTCATGTTCGTATACATTGATGATATTCTCATCGCATCAAAGAATATGAAGGAGCATCTCAAGCATTTGGAGATATTTTCAGATGTTTGTCATAAAGAATGATTAGTGCTTTCCGAAAAGAAGGCAGTAATTGCTACGAGACAGATTGAATTCCTCGGAATTGAAATCGATGAGTCTGGGATCATCCTACAAAGCCACATCGTGGAAAAGATACAAGGATTTCCAGATGATCTTAAAGACAAAAAGCAACTTCAAAGTTTTCTTGGAGTTGTCAATTTTGCTGGAATGTTTATTAACAATCTGACACATCACAGGAAGGTGTTCAGCCCATTACTCAAGAAAGATGTTGTATTTAAATGGGAAGATGAACATCGAGAAGGGATTAAGCAACTTAAGGAAGTCTGTAGAAAACTTCCGAAACTTGTTATTCCTCAGGATGAGGATGAACTGGTTCTGTATACAGATGCCAGTGATTTTTGGTGGGCAGCAGTTCTTATGAAGACCGCACCAACTGGAAAAATGCCATGCAGATATTGTAGTGGTCTGTTTTCAGATGCAGAAGCAATTCGATGGCATATCAACGAGAAAGAATTCTTCGCAGTCAGAAAGGCTTTCAAAAAATGGCCTTTATTTCTTCTGGCTAAGAAGTTTATTCTAAAAATTGATAATTCAAGTGTCAAAGCATTTCTGAAAAATAAAATTGAATCTAAACCAGAAAATGCTAGGAAACTTAGATAGCAGGCAGAATGTCAATATTATGATTATGATATTGTCATTGTGAAATCTCATGAGAATATTCTTGCAGATTTCCTAACACGAGATGGAAGGACGCGTCGCTGACGAGGTCCTCAAACGAGTGAGACATGTCCGGGAAAACCTGGAAAGTCTCGAACGAGCTTTTGGGACATTATGTCTCAATGCAGAAGTTGCTGAACGACTTCAACGAGTTGATCAGGAATCCGTTTCTGATCTAATACGAGCATGCTTTTATGCACAGGGACAATTGTTCTCTGTGTTGCATGGGCCTATCTTCCAAGCTGCATCTTCCACGGTGCAAAAATGAGAACTTCGAGATCGGGACTCTAACCCGAAGGCTATGGATTCAAATACCATGCCTACGAGTGTTAGAGGGGATCCATTCCTTGAGAATGAACAACCTGTAACGAATGTTGAAGCTCCGGTGTCACAACCCAAGCCTTCAAGTCAACCCAGTACCTCTGGGGTTAAAGAGGTCGAGGTGAACTTGAGGCCGCAGACAGGCAAAGTGAAGGTTCAAGCTCACACTAACGAGATTTCTCCTATGCAGGTATACCAAAGGCAATGGGAGAAACTGGCAACGAGACGAGAGATCAACCCGGAAAAATCAATCATTGATATAGCCGGGAAATACCCAAGAGTTTGGATGAAACTTGGAAGTCATCCAAACGAGGTTCAAGAATGGTATAATTTTGGAGCTTTAGCTTCGGTATATACCATTTCACCTGATTTCCCAGAAATCTCAAAGTTACCGAGATGGATTGGGGAAGCAGTTTACGAGACCTGGGCAAACAATCCACACTTGTCTAGAGGAGACATCTTGGAGCTATACTTTATCAGTGCTGCTCCAGATCCAACTAAGAAAGGCTTCCATGAAGTCTTTCATTTTATCAAGCTTCGGAGACCGGACGAGAACGCCTTAAAATACATAAAGGCAACCTCCCCGGAAGAAGTCCCGACACTGGTAGGAGCATTCACTGAAGACGATGCTTCTACACGACGAGCTTGGGGACTTTGGACTTGTATGACAGAAATGGACAAAGTCATCTTCCAGAATTCAGCCAATGGATCCTTCATGCTGAATACAATGACTGGATTGACCATAGGATTTGCAGAGGAGCTTTTTGAAACCAAAAGAAAGATCCTCTGGGAAAACAAGATTCCGGCAAGTAAAGAAACTTACCGGAAATTCTGCAACATGGCACACATTAGACGATGGATCGATCGGATCTGTCAAGCGTGCCCCGAACAGAAAGAACCCGAGTTTGGGAAAGGATTCCGACCCAAACCCGACCGACAAGCAGCTGGAGCCAATAAAGATAAGGGTCCAGTACAGAAGAAACGCTATCCCCGGGGACCACAACGACTAAATTATTATAGCGTTCTCGATAAAGTTAATGGGTTAGGCCACGAGAAAGTGACTCTCCAACCAACTTCACATGGTGGGCTGAGTCAAAAGTAAATGATTCCCCGACAAACCTAACATGGGCTGAGTCACGGGGCATTAAGAGAAAGAGCACCAACCAAGTTGAAAGGGACTCCCCAACTACTGTCACATGGGAGCACTAATGGAGTAGGCCAGCTGGTGTTCAAGAGGGATTTGGAATCCGCATTTCAAGTCTGGATTCATCCCTATAAATAGAGAGAGCGAAGGAAGCTGAAGATATCGACCATTCCCCTCAGTTTTCTTCAAAACATCTATCCTTAGTTTCTGTAATAAACATCTTTGTATTCTTAGATAGTTTTCAAGTTTATGTGTTTAGGTTTTCAAGCCTCCTCTATGAGAGGCTAAACAAGTTTTCTCCTTCCAAAAGGAGATTACTTATGTAATAAATATATTTCCAAGTTCATAATAAAATAAAGGTTTTTGCTTCAACATGTGTTCTTAGTACGATTTGTTTGTCCCCTAGAAGGAATACCTTGTACACCTGGTGTAGGAAACGAACCAAGGTTGTGTTGTACAGTTGCTGAAGGAGCTAGATAACTTGCAGATCATCTTCCTCAAGGAGTTGAAGTTGGACAGTGAGGAGCTGTTCGTAAAAAGGTCTGGGGGCAGTGATTTTCTAGCTGGTGGATTTGCAAACCATCTCACCCGGTGTTGTTGCGGTAAAAAAGAGGTATGAATTTTAGGGGATGGATTTATTTTACGGAAGCATGTTGGGCCTAATATTGATCAGATTATGTTTAATTCGGATCTAATTAAATAAATGATGAGGGATTAATTTAATTACTTGGATGACTTGGATTTGCATTTAATGCTAAAAGGAGAAATTAATGTGTTTTGAAAGTTAGTTAAAAGTAATGATTGAAACATTGAATGATTTTGTGATATTTTGTGACATAGTATTATAGTTGATGGTATTTTTATGCATATTGTTTTATTTGATGTTAATTTTAAGATGTTGTTATATTTGGTGGTATTTCATTACCTATATTATAGTAATTGTGGTAAAGTGGGATGATATCCCTATTTCTTATTATTCCCAATCAATATGACTTAAACTCATACACTATCATTTATAGTTGATGACTTCAAAGTCATTTTAGTTGAGTAACCAATATGGGACAAATATATATACACTTTATATATAGTACAATACATGTATATTTTCTTTGGTTTTTTTTTAATATCAGACAACTTCTAATACAAACTAATACACATTATACTACAATCTCTTTTTTTTTCTTCTTTAATATAGGACAACTTCTAATACAGGTTATGAGAAATTAAAATATCGCAAGAACTCACGTGAGATGGTTGCTCTTATAATATAAAAAGACATACTTGAATAATCTTGATCATACTTATACTGTAAAAAAACATACTTATTAAACACATACTTATAGTTGAAAAACATATACTTATATCTGTAAACTACATACTTGAATCCCGTTGCACGTGAGACGGTCTCACAAGAGCCAACTCTTAAAATATATTCATATTTTTAAGAGATCAAATTCATATATAATTAAACTTAATGAGTTTTTTTAGGTTTTTTAAAAAGTAGAGAGACATAATTTTGGATATTTTTATTTTATTTATCTATAATCATCATCATTATCATCATCTACAAATTTATTGAAAATTACATAATATGAGTATTGAAAATTTTTCAAAAAGTAAAATTATTAATTAAATTTCTTTTAACCGATCAAACCATCGATTGAACTGAACAGACATATTGAACCTTGAACCAATGGTTAGACAAATTTGATCACCTATCTAATTCCATAAACACTACAATTGTGTACACGTTTCAAGATGCCCGGTTTAATCGAACCGCCGGTTTCGGTTCCGAACTGGCAATTTGGAAAACCGGGGGGGTCGAACTGGAATCGAACCAGGGTATGTTCGGTTCCGGTTTTGGTTTGTAACCGGTTTCGGAACCGCCGGTTTCGGTTCGAACCGACGGTTTTTCATTTTTTTTTGTTTTTGATTTTTTTTTTTGTTTTTTTTGTTTCACTCAATTTTTTTCAATCATACACTATGACAATATAAAACAATGTTACTATGTTACAAAATAAACTACTTTGTATAAATATCCAAAAATTTACAACTTACAAAGTATAAAAATCAAACTTCTAAGTTTGAATTTAAAAAAATTACAACTTACAAATTACAAATGAAAAGATAAAAAAAAAATTAAAGATCTTGAGTTTCATCTTAAGTTTGAAAGTGAATATCAAACTTAGAATAAAATTGTCTACGTATCCCTAAATTGAATTAGAAAATCAAAGCTCACGTAGTTCTTACTTCACTTAATTGTAATGAGCAAAGAATGTTGTGTGGTAGATGATGTATCTCAAAGAAAGGAGGACATAATAAGACGTGCGTCTAAGAGACATATTATTATCTCCTCCTTTCTTTGAGACACATCATCTACTACACAACATTCTTTGCTCATTACAATTAAGTGAGGGAAAAAAAATAAAAGAGCTTGAGTTTCATCCTAAGTTTGAAAGTGAATATCAAACTTAGAATGAAATTGCCTACGTATCCCTAAATTGAAGTAGAGAATCAAAGCTCACGTAGTTCTCTTACCTCGCTTACCCTTCAAAGTTGGTCCCGGTGGAGGAGGATGTGTTGGAATCGTATCCATACTCGTCGGGGCTATCATCATCTAAGGCCGACAAATCTAGATGTTGTTGACGTTTCTTGGCTCGAACCCAATCTTCAAGTAGAGTAATGTTTTGAACATTATCTACAGTCAATCTTGTCCTTTTCGGATTCAACATATGTCATCCTTTGGAGAAGGCGCACTCGACGGAGACGTTGGAGGCGGGACTTGCAAAGATCTCCCTTGCAATACTACTTAAAATAGGATAAGTGGTAGTCCTTTTTTACCACCATTTCAAAAGATCCATAGAGTTTTCAAAAGAAATAAATTCAAATGTACAACTTAAATATGTATCTAATTCTACAGTGGGATTAGAGCCCCTAGCTCATTTTTTTGTTCGGTTATCATAAAAATCATAAAATGCACTAAGACCACCAATATTGTGTGCAGAACTACTACTACCACCTACATTTTGAGCACCTAAATTATCCCCACAATCATCCCCTAATGCGGTTTTATATTCTTTAAATAATTCGGTCAAAGTTGTTCTAGCTCTACCTACAACTTCTACATAATTTGGAACATAGTCAAATGCATCATAGTCGGATAACAAAAAATGGGGGAATAAAGCACTATAATACATTCGTAATAATTCGGTTAGGCCATCTTCTCTAATCCAAGGATCTAATAATTTAACTATTAAAAATAGATCGGGAAGTTCGAAAAAATATTTTAACCATTTTGCTTTCATGGCTATAATAGTATCACCTAAAATAGGACATGTACAATATTCATTCAAAATTAAAGCAATTTTGACACAATGATCTAAGGCTAATGGAGAAGTAGGATAATAAGTGCCACTTAATTCTCTAGTGGCTTCTTCAAAAAAATTTAATAGTTGAATTAAATTAATACATGCATCCCAAGAGTTGTTATACAAATATACATCTTCATGTGGGTTTTCTTGATAAAATTGAATTAACATTTATTTATAATTATAAGAATCTTGAAGCATATAATATGTTGAATTCCATCTATGTTTTACGTCCAACACAAATTTCTTAACTTCCATTCCATTATTTTTACAAAATCGGGCCCATTTTTTATGAAAAAGCGTAGATTTAGCAATAATATAAATTGCATCCGTAATAGGTTTAATTTGAGTATGCAAAGCAGTTAGACCATCTTGTACACATAAATTCAAACAATGAGGTACACAACGAATATGAAAAAGCTTACAATTTATTGGAGGCCTACAAAATTCTATTAATGTAGGCAAACTAGCGGTGTTAGGAGCGGCATTATCAAAACCAATCAAATAAATTTTTGTAACTATATCACATTCATTAACAATTTTTATTATTTTTCTACTAATTGCTACGGAACTATGTTTTTCATCAAATTCGGCATAGGCAATTAATCATTTTTGCATATTCCATGCATCATCTATCAAATGACATGTTACTCCTAAATAATCATGGTATCCGTAAGGATCTTTCCACACATCGCAACAAATAGATACTCATTGTGTTAAATTTTTTAATTCTTGAATTAAAGCAAATTTATATTCGCCCACAATTTTTTCTATATCACGTGTTACGGTATTCCTAGATATTTTTCTACTAGCGGGTTGTAAATATTGACTAGTATATTCTTCAAAATCATCGTCGGTTGGAAAACAAAAGGAAAGATGTTTTTTAGCAACAAATTCGACTACTCCTCTCCTATGATTTAATTGACTAAATTTAAAAAGGAAAGAAGGGTCGTTACCATCGGTCCCCAAACTGGAATCGGTATTTTGTCGAGGAAGATGGGTTTGAGAGCGGTCATTACCCATCTTATCCGGATGCTTCTTTATCACATGGTTGTTGAACGTTCCGTAGCCCCCTCCATGCTTGAATTTATAGCTCTTTCCACAGTAATTGCACGTCACCGTGTAGTCCACATTCGAATTTGATACTTTCTCCTTTCTAAAATGTACGGAAAAAATATCACTTTGAAGTGTCGAAGTCGATCGGCTACGTGTGTCACTCTCTTGAGTTGGCTCCTCCTCCACTTCGGTTTCGGCAAAGTCGGCGGCGGTCGAAGGTCTGAGAGCCTCCTCCAAATTGACGTACTCCCCACTCCAATGAGAGTGAGGAGTGTATTGATCGATAAGATCATCGACTTCAACATCTCGTGGTGGAGGCATAGGTGTCTTTCCTCGATGAGAAGAACCGGCGGAAGAAGAACCTCTTCGAGATATTTCGATTGAATTGGAACTTGAGAATTGAAAAAAAAAACTTGAGAATTAAAACTTTCGAATTGAAAATTGAATTGCAACTTGAGAATTGAAAGAGAATAGAGAGAGAGAGAAGTGTTGGAATGGTGTGAGGAAATGAATGGGGGAGGAGGTATTTATAGAAAATCTTGAAAAATAAAAAAAATTGCCGGAACTGGCGGTTCGATCGCCGGTTCACAACGGTCCGAAAATCTCAAACATTGATCTCCAACGATCGAGTGATCCTGGCGTGACACGTGTCCAACGACTTTTTTTTTTTTTTAAGGCGGGCCGATTCGGCCCGGTTTTGAACCGGTTCCGGTGACAACAACTATATTTTGCCGGAGCTCCGACCACAACGGCTACTTTTCGCCGGAGCTTCGGCAGACACATGTCGCAACCTCGAATTAAAAAAAAAAAAAAAAAAGCTTGAACCGTCGGTTCACGGTTTCCGAAATTGCGAACTGAAACCGAACCGGCCGAAACCGGTTTACGGTTCCGGTTTGAAACCGGAACCGGGTCAACGATTCGCCGAACCGTTGACCGCCGGTTTCGAACCGGCCGGTTCCGGTTTTGGCCGAACCGGGGGCACCACTTTCAACCACTCAACGTCAAAATTCAACTAATAATTATTATTCCTTTTCAAAGGTAAGAAAATAATAATATTAATAATAATAATAATATATTATTATTATTATTATTATTATTATTAAAGTCAATCTATGTGTATATATAATAACAGGAACATAATTCAAAATAGAAAGTCGAGTTTCCGTCTAGTCTCTCACTAATTAAAAAAAAAAACTATTGGTTTCTATAGCTTTCTGTCAGAATTCTTGTCAAGCTGGAATATTTATGGGGTTTGGGAGGAGCCTAGCGACAGAGGTCATGGATTAGTGAGGGTTTCTTTAATCGAGGATTGCTTATGCGCATAATTTCATGGGTTCTTAATTTCCTTTTCATATTTGTAAATTAATTTTTATTTATTTATAGCCAATTAAAAAACTTCACACCAGCATCATTTAATCCACGTCACTAATGATCGACGTTAAGCTCAAATTTGATGTCACATGTTCAGGGAATTTTGTATTTATTGACTAAAATTGAGTAATGCTTCGAGTTGTTGTGTGACTATTTAAATTGAAAAATATGATAGTTATAAGATCGATCATTTGCTAGTGGTCAAATTTAGGGGAGTAAATGAACCGAGCTTGACCGTATGAGGGTGAGAGTTGTTCATGTTCATTTGTTTATTTTAAAAAAGTGTTCATGTTTATCTATTTAATAATCGAACATGTTTACAAACGTTGACAAACAGTTTACGAACATGTTTATTAATTTTTTTGTAACACCCCCTTCTAATAGGGTAATTAATTCTACTAAATTGTGCTTAACTTTCCAACTAATAAAAATATGTCATAAGTATTCATAGAATTTTCTTTTATTTTTAGAATAGCAGAAATAATTTTGTTAAGAGACATATCAGAGTTTTAAAACGGTCTAAAGCATCCAAAAAGACTTAAATTATTTGTGTAAAACATTGCATCGAAAGAACTCAAAACTAAAGTTTACTTTGCATGTAATTTAGAAATCTCTAAAAAAAAAAAAATCTTAAACCAATTTCGAGGCCGTCATCACCAATCACGCTTCAGCGTTGCTACCTCCTTGTATCACATCTTACATTTGCCTTTATTTGCAGTATGAGATAACACTATAAGCAAAAATGCTTAGCAAGTACATCACCTATCTCACAAAACATTTTTCTTTGCAACTTTAGAAAACACTAGAAACATCACTTATAAAAATAATTAACTCTTATACTTGAAAATAATATATTATGGGCCCAGACATGGTACTAATTTGCGCAACTCCGAAGAATTCGGGGTAGCTAGCCACCGAATCCAAATGGAGCAACTCAATACTCATAGGGCAGCCTCAGGGCCCTTAACTTCTCTAGTGGGCGTCTCGGTGCCTGATACCAGTCTCTTAAAAATATAGAAAATAAAACCATATATATATATATATATATGTATATATACTCTATCTCGAAATACTTTTCTCACTTTTCGTAGAACAAAGATACTTACATCTTGTACCAGATCAAACATATGGAATCACCACGCTTAACAAAACATCTCTTCACATTCACATAAATCGTAAATAAAAACTCATGAATCATTTAACTTAGCAACTCATTGAAGCATAACCACATAAAACATAAATAAACACTCACGTAATTTGCATAATCATTAAACAATATTCACTTAAACACAAATAAGCATTCACATAAATTTTGCGTCGATATAAAATGATCAAAACAAAACTACTCATACTGCAGGTGAGAGATGTACTTACCTGAAGTTTCAAAAACTTATACATCTCAAGAACCTTAATCACGGTCTAAACTTTCCCAATACAATCTAACAATTAAAATCATTGATAAAAAAATATAATTAGGATACTACTAATATTAGTATTAATTTATTTCTTTTAACATCTATATTATTTCTTGTAGTTTCAAGCTCCCATGGACATATGTGTACATAATAATTAATTCATATTGTCTTCTCAAATCATAACCAATATTTTTAATTAATTAAAGTATAACCAAGCGTAAAGATAAGAAACATAATAATATAAAGGGTTAAATGCAAAAAACAACCCCAACTACCGACTTTTTTCAATTTGCAATCTAATCTTTTTTTTTTTCCGATTGCAACCTAATCTATTGTTTTTTTTCCGATTGCAACTTCCATCCATTTTTTGAGCATTTTTCCGGTGAAAATATCATCACATGACTTGTACACTCACAACTTAAGGTATAACATTCATTTAAGGGTGATTTTATCATTTAAGGAAAGTGAAGAGAGATAAATGCCCTAATTTTTTATTTAGGGCAAAATCATTTTTATAGTTTATTTTGTTAAATACATAATGTAAAAAGACGATTTTACCCTTTTAAATGATAAGTGTGCTAGTCACGTGATGATATTTTCACTGGAAAAATGCTAAAAAAGTGAAGGGAGGTTGCAACTGGATAAATTACAGAAGATTAGGTTGCAATCGGAAAAAAAAAAAACAATAGATTAGGTTGCAATCGGAAAAAAAAAAGAAAAAGATTAGGTTGCAAATTGAAAAAAGTCGATAGTTGGGGTTGTTTTTTGCATTTAACCCTGATATAAATCATCAAGGTACCTAACAACCTTTCATGCATCACTATTGTGCAAGTGTGTATCTTCTTTCTCTTAGTATTTTAGTTATTTAATTCATGTGGTTAACCAAATATGCTACTGGAATTATATTACTGAACCGAAAATAAAACCCATCAAATTACATAAGTTGACTTCGTGAAATTCATTAATTAGCAATATTTATTAACCTGCTCAATTTCATAGAATCGTTAGCTAGATGGAAGTCTCTTTCTAAATTAAATATGTGGAGTAATTAATTTACTTATTAATCATACTATGAAACATTAATTAATCATTATCTTTATACCGAATTTGTACATGATTGTCCATCATAATAAAAATGACTCCAACATAATTGATAATTCTTTAATCCCTAATTTACAGAAACTAGAAACATGGATACTTTCCCAACTTCTCAATTAATTTTATCAATATCCATAAAAAGATTAATTTTATTTATTTGGATTATAAAACCTAATCTAATTATACAACCTGAAATAGAAAAATCTCTAAACAAAACAATTTGCTTAACAGGTCATTTTTTACCGTAATAATCAACTATTTAATTAGCTGAACACAATAATCAAGTCTCAGTTATAAGAATTAATAAACTTCTATTTTTCAATTTACATCAATAGCAAATTATTTTCTAATCAATGTATACTTTGAAATTTCCATACTCTCATTTTGTTCAATAATAAATTACAAAAAAATTCTTAAAGCAAAAGCAAATCAATTAATTGACCATAATCGGTAGTATTGATCTCAATCTTATTAACAAAACCACTAGATTTCAAAGTTATGGAATCTAAGGCAAAAAGACGATTAATCCTAATTAATTCCCTAACTAATGTAAATCTATCTACGAAAATTTACTCATGTATAGTGCCTGAATGTTGCTCTGATCGGTTGCAAGGAATTGAATCTTGCTTCTTCTTTGTTTTTTTTTTTCCTTACCCTCATTTTTTTTTTCTCACTTAAAAGCTGCGGATGTTTTATCTTCTTCTTTTTTTTTATAACCCTCAAGAGACATTTGTAACGCCACGTTTCTTTTCTATAAAGGAAATCTTTAACTAAGGCATTAGTACAAAAATTCACCTTTTTAAGAAATATAAACGTAAATAAGATAAAGAATAATTACAAATTACATTTTTCATAAAATAAAAACGTCGTAAATAAAATTCTTTTGCAACCTTTAGAACATCGGCTACCAGCATCCACTGCTCGCACTTCACTCTCAAAATTTCCTTAAACTGAAAACATTTTAAACAAAAAGGGGATGAGTGTATAAAGACACTCAGTGGGGTGAGACTTGTGAGCAATTAATAACACTGAGGAAAACATAAACATTCCACTCAATAGCACATAAATGCAGTTCTGAGCCGCCTTTGGAAAATACGGTTTTGAGCCGCCGTAGAAAACATTTTTGTGGTTCTTAGCCACCTTGGTGCGGTTCTTAGCCGTCTTGGTGTGGTTCTTAGCCGCCTTGAAAAACATCTTTGTAAACACATTGATTCACTTTGCATACATTACATATTCATTCATTTTGCAATTAATACACATTCACGATCATCTTTCAAACGTCAAACATTCACTCACAATCTTCATCACTTTTCATCATTCACATAGTAAAACACATTGATTCACTTTTCATATAACTTACATTCATTCGCACTTCGTAGTAACACATATAATGCAATCTTCACTAAACAAACTTACGCGTTTCATGTAAACACATAATTTCACATTAACTAATCAAAGAAACATATACGTAATACAGGAAATTACCCCACCTCAGATAAACGGCGGTGGCACCGGGGGCCGAACCGAGCCGTACCCGTGACGGACTCATCGAAAACTACAATTTGCACCGGTTAATTTCTGAAAATGGGCAATGGCGGCCGAGCTTCTCCTGTAATGGAGATGGCCGATGGTGGCTTAGAGAGAGAGTGAGAGGGATAGCTAGAGGAAAATTTCTTCTCGTCATTTTCTTGCTTCTTGTTTTTTTTGTTACCAAAGTTGATAAATGCTAATTAACTTATTAAGGGGGTGGGATAGGTGTCAGTATCATGGAGAGGTGGAGGCTAGGTGTTACAATTTTAGCATTTTATGAGAAAAGCTAAGTCTTCATGCACGTGGCTCAAGTCTTAGAGTTTAAATGCTTATGCATAACTAAGGAATAATTAAATAAGTGAAGCATTAAATCCTAATGAATCACTAGGGTGTTACAACATTAGAATGATTTATATCTAGGGTTTGAGATTTCTTATCCTTTAGGAATTTAAAAGTACGTGAACTCCTAGATCTTCTCAACTAATTATTTTAAATTTTAAAATCATACATCTAATGTGATATGATCTTTAATCTACTAATTATTTAAGAATTCTAAACACCTCACATAACTAATTCACTATAATTTAGTATGAGGCCATGATAAAAATAAAATAAAATCTACTATTTGTAAAGGAGATTTAATTAGAAATTTGGGGTATTACATTTTTATAATAAAAAAATTGTAAATTTTCATGCAAAAATTAAAAATATATATTTATCAGCATTCAATTGGAAATAAATGAATAATATAATAAAATTATATATAAATAAGTTATATTTGAAGACATAAAAATCAAAATGAACATAAGTGAATATTGAATAAATAAGTATATAAGTATTTAACTAGTAAATAAATATTAAACAAACACTATATGTTCGAGAAGATATTCATGAACATAACCGAACATGTTTTTTTGTTCATTTATATTTGTTAAAACTAACAAACAAACGCAATTAAACATTAACCAGGCTCGATCACGAGTAGTTTGTCGTATTCTCTGTTCGTTTACACCCCTAGTCAAATTTACGAGATCAAAATTGATTTTAGCTCGATGACACTATATATCAGCAATTTCAGCCCAAATATGATTAATGTATGTAGATCAAAACTGTTCTCAATTAGAGAAATATTTATAGTTGGAGTTCTCAATTAGCAGTTCTAAATTGTTCACATGATGTCATGCAAACTCTCCAAGATGTAGACGAATTAAAGGTTTGTAATAGCATATTGGGAAAAGATTACATTATATTATATTGAAGTACATATATATTTGTGAACTTCCATGCTGCTCAATGCATAGATAGACTTATTCAAGCTTGGAAAAACAACACTGGAATGAGAAAGACACACAACAATAACACAAAATGGTCTTCTACAACATATGATCACTCAATTAGCAAATATGATCTTCACCTTGGAATTCTTCAACCATCTTCATCATGGGATTGAACCCTTGAAAATTTTCACCACACTTGCTGCAAGGCATTAGGTCCGGTCCTGACCCGGCCCTATCAATTCGAAGCCCGGGTTTTGTACACTTACGAGCAACAATCACCGAGTTGATGACCTCATCGGTTGGATGATACACCGAGAGAACCTCAAACCCAACAAGATCACGAGGCTCCACCACCGGATACAGGAAAGCACGGGCCCCATGGGCACTTCTGAGCACCAGAAACGCCCCTGGGGCCATGTGCTCTGCTAAATGCATGACCACACGCTTCTTCTCCTCCGTCTCCATTCCCACAAGGGCGGCTAAGAAAACCACGTCATAGTCTTCCAACAACACGACATTCATGATGTCCATCGTGCGGAACTCCATCCGTTTGGACAGGTCGGGGTGGGAGGCGACGAGCTTCATCGCCATGGAGTTGGCGGAAGCGTCGATATCATAATTATGGAAATGGGTGGTGGTCAGGTGATGAGATGCCAAGACTATAGAGGTGAGTGGGAGTGGGCCCGACCCCACAAACGCGACGCTTGTGGGGTCAGAGCAGTGTTGACTGAGGAGGTTGAATTCTAGGCGGCTGAGTTTGAGGTAGTTGGAGTAGTATGGGAAAATGTGGAGGTGATCGAGGGGGTTTTCGTGGGCCCCGAGGATTTGGGAGTAGTGTTTTTCGAGGAGGCCTTCAGCATTGCCACATAGGCGAATCAGGTGGGCCCGCATGGATTGGTTTTTGGTGCAGAGTTGGGAAACATCGATGGGGTGGGGAGGGGTGCATGTCGACACGAGCTCAGTGAAGAGCGTGTCGACTGCTTTGGAGGGGCTCAGGGTTTCGAGCTTTGAGATCTTGTCGTGGAGTTGGCTAACTTTTTGGATAAGAGGGTCTTTTATACAAACCATATCGAAATATGAGGTTGTTAATTTGTAGTAAGAACAAATGAACTTTATTGGTTCTTGATATTGTGTTCAATTGAGAGTTGATGATGAGAAGTGATCTTGGCCTCGACTCTATTTATACATACACGTATTTGTATTGGTATTTATTTATTTTATTGTGTGTGTTAGGTGGGGTGGGGTGTGGGTGGGGGAGGGTTTAACGTAGTATGTTGCATCTTTCATGCATTAATGATTTATGTAAGAAACTCAAACTATATATAAATTTATATTTTATATCTTATTATTAGTGCATAACATATGTATGCCTAATTTTAATTAGTAAAAACAAAAAAATATGACTTTAATTTATTACTTGCTTCAATAATTGATGTGCATGAATTGTAAAATTAAGTTTTGCGTCAACGAGCGTGATGTTAATTTGGTTGTTAAGTATATGTAAAACATATCATATTATATTTTCGAAGCTAGCTAATATAATTTGATGGTAATAATTATCACTTAAAACAAACTATTTAATTATATATATATACACACACACACACACGTGAAGGAAATGGATTACAACTTAAAACAGACTATATATGATTTGATTTATCTCCTAATAAATAAATTATTGAAATTTATAAAAATCTTAAAACAAATAAAAGTGATATATAAAAAATAAAATAAAACACAAAGATGATTTAATTTATAAAATGCATGCTCTTAGTTTTATTACATATCTCTCTCTAAAGTCATTAAATATTAAAATATATATATATATACACACACACACAAAGAAGAAAATTATGAGGCAAGCATAATTTGTTTGAATTCGTAAAACACAGAATTAATTAATTAATTAGGAGGGCATGAAGCATCAAAATATGTTCACACCACAAAGTATACTTGTTTTGCCATTATATTCCACAAGTTCTTATGCGGTTCACACTCTATCAATTATTTTAAAATTAGACACATGCACCAAATTTAATATTTAGCTAATTGTATTAGCTATTAAATAATTATCTAGCCTTTAGCATCCTTTGATTTCACAGCAAAACCTCATTTGAGATCGTCTTACGAATCCCCTTCCGTGAGACTGATCTATTTGACTCAAACCCAACCCAACCCACAACACCCCAACCTACTAGAAGAGACACAGCGCGCTACCCGGCCGGATGGCGCACACTGTATTGGCAGGGGCACACGCGCGACCCGACCGGATCACCCGGCGCCCCAGGTAAGTTTTTTTTTTTTTTCTTATTTTTGTTGTGGGCTGGGCTGAGGTGTTGTGGGTTGGGATGTGTTTGGCTCGAATAGTGGGTCAAATAGATCCGTCTCACGAAAGGGGATTTGTGAGACTGTCTCACAAGAGACCTACTCTTCACACTATAGAGATACAAACTTCAGTACTATTGCAAATGCATCAAAGCCCTTCAGGCTATCACAGATGTATTCAGTGACACTATAGAGATACAAACTTCAGTACTATTGCAAATGCATCAAAGCCCTTCAGGCTATCACAGATGTATTCAGTGTAAATTAAATCGTCGTTAAATCACGATCTTTACAAATTACAATTTTAATCAAAATTTTGAATATATTAACAAAACAAATCTAAATATTCTGTTCAATTTGAATTATTGGGTACATTCACTCAATTTAAGTACACTAAAATGACTACATGTTATATGCCAAAATATCAATGATAATCTATTTACCAACACTTATATGATATATTATACAACTATCAATATACAAATTGTTGAAATCTACCTGTTGATTCGAATAACACGAGATATTTGAAGTTACATATTTGTCTTGCTAATATCAAAAAATTAAGTTAAAATTGCAATTAATTACTCTAAATGTCAATATTTAACCGTCAATGACGCTATTTACTATCGTTGGATATGTAAACAAATAATTTTATGTAATATTCAAGCCAAACATCAATTACAAAGTCAATTAGGTCTCTTCGGTCTAAATGCAGTATGGTTTGAGTGAATTTGAAATAGATTCATTTATGTTGTGAAGGTTCAAAATTGCAAGACAAAATCAACCAAACAAATAAGCACAACCAACGAGTAATCCCAAGTCCATCGCCCCACTTAGACCGGACCAAATAGACCCGAATATTTTCATAGTTCGACCCAACCTTATATACAACTTGTTCAGAATAGCCCATCAAGCCGAACTCAAATTGCCAGTTCTATTATGGATGGTAAGCACAATCAAACAACTGATGTTTACAAATGGCATAATAGGATCTCAAATAGCATAACAAAAGATATGCCTACTTTAGCATAGATTCAAATTAACAGCCAAACATAAATGCTTGTTGATATGAGACTGACAAGTGAAAGCAAGATATCACCAGTTCTGAAACAAGTAGTGATTACAAGGACATGAGATGAGACTCAGCTAAGTGATCCTAGGAACAATATTTAAGGATACAAACACTAATTTTGCCAATAACTCAACTAAAGCTAATGCCCTAACAATTTTACAAGCTACCAAACACTGAAATCTCGTCCTATCCACGAGCTGCTCGGAGGAAGTTGTCGAAAGGGCTGGCAGGGGGCAACCTCAGGGCTAGCCACGTGTTCGTGCCCGGATTAGTTTCTACGACAGGTTCGTCGCTCGATATCTGGAGGAAAAATACCAAAATCTTAGTATGATGGAAATATAGAATTTATAGGAAACATGGTAAGTAAATACATTATGCACCCAAGTTCTATGTAAAAACATACAATTAAAATTGGGGTAAATTAACAGATTAGAATAAAGTTTGCAAAAAACCAACCTCAAGTGTGGTCTTTTTTTTTGCAATTTGCAACCTAATCTTTCTAATACCATTTTCAGGCCATTTTTCGGCCACAATCGAAAATTCCATTTGATTTCTACTAAAATAGAGCTTTATCTAACGTAAAGCAGAAATTTGATTTGAGGCTCTTTGAAAAGTGGAGTGTTTTGGCCGTATGTTTCATGTATTTTGGTTGAAAAAATTCGATTTTGGCCAGAAAAGTGATTAGAAGATGACCCGAGATGCTATTTGAAAAAAATCATGAAACTTTGGGTGAAATTGAGGGGGGAAAGTAGAAATAGAAAAAAGGTCATAATTGAGTTTGGTTTTCGATATTAACCCTAAAAACTATTTGAACAAACATTAGGTTATCCATGACCTTCGCCTCATCAACTCACCTTATCGATTGCAGAAAATGATGGGATCGATGTATCACCGGTTTTCGAGGAGTGGTTATCATACAACAACCAACTAGAAAGCTTCTTTCTAGTGTCTGTACCAAAGGCCTCGCACTGATTCGTCATCGCACTGTATGGAAGTGGCGATGTTGAAACAGATGTTCCTGCTACTTGGCCAGCAACCTCGAGCGCCTGAAATCAATTTGCTTATAGATGAGTATGAAAACGGCACTCATTTAACTTGATTATAATAAATACACTTCTTTCTTGAAAAACGAAGACATGGAGAAAAGCGAGAAGAGAGCATTACTGATTCTAGAAGCTGGCCAATGCTGACGATATGGGACATTGAAGGCGATGCAGATGGAGGCACCTTGGGGATGAATCGAGAAATATCTGCAACTGATGATATACTCATTGCATCGTCTTCAACGAGAGAATTCGCAGAAAATTCCTGAATCGAAATTTAATTAGAAGCCATAGTTGAAACCCTAAAACTTGAATTGAAATAAGTTAGCAATTAGCATACCCCATCGAACGATTGTGATTCCTTGGAGTGTAGGGCCATCTGGATGTGATCTATATCGAGCATTGATTGTGGGCCAAACATGAAAGCTTCATCTGGTACGAATCCTTCTGACAGCTGCTTGCTGATTTCTTCTGCCTCAAACTTAAAACAAACATAAATTCAGCATAATCTCTCTAGAAAATAGTGAAGTGCATGTTATCAAAGAAAATACCTTTGTAATGGAAGATAAACTTTCAACTAATACGGCAAATACGACTTTGTCAGATTCATAAGCCTTGTTGCGCAGCTCAGCGAGAGTCGACAAAGCCTCTTCATTATCAGAAGCCGAGCCATAATCTTTGACTTCGGATTGAGGCTTTAAATAGACTTGAAAGTCGTCACTGATGCCAAGATATGGATCCACCTGAATCATGAGCCCCCAAAGCATGAATCATAGTTTTCATTTTTCGATGTTATATAGAGTAAAAACACGAATATATAATACTTACATCAGATTCAAGTAACAAGCTGGCCAAATTATGAGTCTCAGCAATATGATACAGCTTTGCAGCAAACATCATCAATGCAGTCGATAATGCAAGAAGTGATCTCTGGTACGATGGAGGGAACAACCCTGTTTAAGACAACATCATGTCAGACACAAATTTTTATCAATTTTAGAAAGAGAAGCTCATTGAATAGTGACCCAAACCATTATTGGAGTCGAGGGCCATCTTCCTCATCAACATTGGAAGCTGAAAGAATCTGAGTACTAGGTTATCATTTGTGTTCTGCAACAAAGTAAAAACGACAATCAACCCTACTATAGTTTACTACATGGCTTGAAAAAGAAAACATATAATCCAGTTCTAACCTTAAGACGAGAAGAAATAAGCGCCAAACAGAAGGAATGAGCTATAGCTTCAATATTAGCAGGTAGATTGTCGTGAAGATTAACTTGCATCCATAAAGCAGAAAGCAACTGCGCTATTTGATCCTCGTTGCATCGTAGAAAATACTGTTCCTGCATAAATTGAGAAGAAAGTTCACTTAACAGATAGAGAATTAATCGAGCGCTTTGACGAGGTAAAATATCCCTACAGTCTCAGTGAAGTTAGCGGGTCCATTGGTCCTGTCGACAATGGAGCTTATTATATGCATATTAGGAGAGCTTTTGTGGGACCTCCCATGCTTCCACTCTTCGTCGGCTTTGTGATAGTCATCCCTTTCACCTCCTTTAGTTCCGTATATTTCCAAGCGAAGCTTCTCGAGCAGAGCTGTGATCGAGGAAAATGTGGATGCACTTTTGGAATGCCACCTTCTTTGATGGTCGAGAGCATCGTTTCTTGCATGGGCGAAACTTGGAATTAGAAGAACGCAGAATATCTGATGACCTCCAACACGTATTTCGACATCAGTGTGTAACATCACTTTCAAGAGCTGCATGAAAAGAGCCTCGGGGAAAACCTAGAAAACGTGCCAAAACTCACTTCAGTACTCGTAATGATAAACCAAAATGGCAACGGATATCTCGTTTTCTTACTTGCTGAGTGTGGAATGATACAGATGCCATGGAAATAACGTGAGCAAGAATCGTAAGTGAAGCAAGTGCTGCCCTAGCAACGACTTTTACGGGAGAAAGCTTCTCGAGTGTGATTGCCATCATATCAAACAGAGGCCTCACATCGACAATCTGAAAATTTACAAACAATTTAGTAGGAAAACGGATTGAAAAAGGCAAATAATTCAATGTTGTTAGTCGAGTCGATACCCCTCTAACAGTTTCGAGCAGACAAGTCTCGATGGAAGTTTGTAATGCAGCATTGACATTCAACTCCTGCTCTCCATCCGATTCTGCTGTTGCTTGAAAGCTTTTGCGCAAGTGTCTGAAGAGATCACTAACGAACCCCATATCGGAAATCACACCTTCTGACCTAACTTGACAGGCCAAATAGCTGGCGGTTTGGATGATGTGGCATTTCATCTCGGGATCATGGGAAACATTCTTGTGGTCCAAATGACGAACAACACCAGCTAAAATTAATTGCTGGTATCCTGTAATCAGATGAAGAAATGTCATCGTTAACCTGAATCTGTCGAAGTTCAAGATTTTGAATCAAGAATCCTTTTGTAAGTTAACCATCAGCCGCATTTAACTTTGATTAGGAAAAAAAAAACAGACAATATATGAGTTGGATTAAAGAGACTTTACTAAGACGGGGTAAATCACCTGGATTTTCCACGAAGGATGACATATCTGAAAGAACAATGGGAGCAAGGCCATGCTGAGGAAGCCATTGTCTTCTGAAATCAAAATAAACAAACATTGGGTCTAATACACAACGCATTGTGGTACTCTCCTTTGCCAGATCGACCATTCTTTGGATGCATATCTGAGCCCATATTTTTGGTGTCTGAACCTCCTCTCTATGTCAAATGAAGTAGAAAGAGATCAATAACAAAGACCAAGTGGCAAATAATTATCTGAGAAAAATGCCATTTACTTTTTGAATTCACAAATTAAAAAAAAAAAAAAAAACCTTGTAAGGAGAGCAGGGTCTTTCTTCTCTGGCCGGAATCTTATGGTGATGTTGCTAGGGCTAAACTCACCACCAACACCAGGAGTACTTCTTCCCTCGCATCTCGCAACTTCATCAACCCAATTATGATGTGCCTCACTTCGTTCTTCGTCTTCTGCATTTTGTGTCTCCATCTCATAGTTATCAAGAGTAGCATGCACAACCTAAACAAGGTTAAATAGAGTTATCATTGAAACAAGTTTTGATTTAGTTAACTCTACAAACTGACAATGAAACTGCTCGTCAATAAGAATAAGATTCTTATTTATCATCATGATCATCATTATTATATTACAGCTACCATTACTACAACCACTTGTATTGTTCGTGGTGGTGTCAGTTCTTATTGCTGTTTTTTGTTGTAATGAAAATTTAAGAATAGCAAAAGTAAATAAATGAACAACTTCATTTTCTGATCTGGGAATTACTGAAAAGCTTCAACAATAAATGTGAAAACCCTGCTCAAATGACAAACCTTTTCAAAATCAGCAAAAATATGCGAGAACTCTGTCATGAACCAAAGCTGCACATAGAAGAACCAAACTAAGTTAATATTTTATGAATGAAACAAATGTCTAATGAAGCATGAATTAATAAAGAGATGTGAAAAGAATTCCTTAAATCCAATCTAACTAACACACTTTGAATGATATAAAATGTGCTAACAGATGGATTTTAATTCTCATGAAAGATAGAGATAGAAGATATATATAATGATACAAGAAACCTATGAAAACTAGTTTCAGAGTTTAAATTACCATAGCTGAGAGGCACCGCAAGCTTGATGCCCTTAAACCTTGGTTTTGATGCTCATCTTCAGTCTTACGTGACAGCATGCAAACTTTGTCAAGAAAGTTCTCAATGTTGTGTGTATACGTTCCATCCACCTGTAAATAGATATGCAAACAAGAATAAGACAGCTGCGTTATCTGCACCATGCATATAGAAATATATATATAAACACATAGTAAATAAGTCCATAATTATGTTCTTGTCTTCCATGCAGAGCTCTCCACTTTTCTTTTCGACTTTTTATTTCTACCAGGAGGATATATGAATCACTTCGCTAAATATATTTGCAATATGCCAATTTCATTCTCTGCAATATAATCAAGAATGCATTTATCTTGATCTTGTATCACCAAGCATTAAGTACCTTAAATATCAATGCATAATGACTCACTTTTGAAGCAAAAACTTAAGATATTATAAAAAGGTACCCAAGCTTCAACATTTAATCATAGGATAAGAATCCTTCTAAAGAAGTAAATCACCTGGCAGTAAATAAATGAAGTCAGTGTATCACATCCCAGTATATGCATGGCATCTTGCTTAGAGTCATCCAGCAGTTCAAAAATTACATTCAACAAATTAACAGCAAAATAGGCCCTGCAAGATGAAGAGATGAAAACATTAGCAAGATGGAATCTGTTTCTGGTACTTCACCCTGCAAAAATCTACTAACTCATTTGTATTTTAAGAATAAATAAGAGAGGATAAGTGCATGCAATAAAAGCGTAAAAGTTGGGTTCATAGTGCAATTACAAAACTTCCAAATATATATATATATTCATTTGTATATTAATGCTCAAGAAAAACAACGGTTGCTTAGTCAAAGTTAGCATTACCACACATTATTCACATGAAATGATAACTTACATTTGCTCCTTACAACTGCAAAGCAGTTTGTTGTAAATTTCAGCAACGATGCTGACAAGGTTGACATTACCATTTCGCAGTTCTTTGTAACATCTTCCTTCAAGATATTTTGCAATCTAATAAACGAGAATTTCAATCAAATTAGTTGCTTCCAAGAAACATTGTTGTGCAAACTTTTTTTCGTTAATAAGAATACAAATGGTCTCACCTTTGGTATCCGGAAAGGATTTTTAGAAGCATATTCACATAGTTTTACAATTTTTCTGTCATTTGGATGGCCATCCTGCATAGTCAAAAATAAAGAGTTACATCACTTAATTCAATTTTTGAACAGGGGCATTTCTAGATATAGCTTATTAGTTTTATTTTAATCTTACACTAATTCAGCTTCCCCAGATTTATAGTGAAACCCACTTGTACAAGAAAAAAAAAAAACAACAACAAAATTATTCTTGTAAACCTAATTCATTTCTTTTTAATCCTTATAGTGGAACCCACTTGAACATGAAAAAAGCTTACAGCCCTCACCATGGTTGTTAAAAGTAATTTGCACTTATAATCTGTTGGTATTTTAGTTGTCTTAGTCTAGCGATTGAATTAAATTAAAACTTCAGAAACAAAATGGAAGATAGTCTTGCAGATAACTTAGTTGTTTACATTGATAAGAACTTTTCACTACCTAGTCTACTTTCAGTCTTTTACCACACTTGATAATATCTATTTTGAAATAATGAAGATCTTGTGCAATTCTCCTAGGTTCAGAAGATGAGTGATTTTCTGTAATTACTTATGGTTTGTAAATTGTTCATGACATCTCATTAATCCTACCATTAATATTGGGAAAAGGTTTTATGCTCGACATGCTTGGTTTTGATATTTCATACCCCCCCCCCCAATAAAAAAGATATTCTTTTAGTTCCACTCCTGTGTTTCAAAGCAAAGGGTGAATATTTTTGGATCAATAGAAGCCCTCTCAGCTTTCAGGAATATGCCACAACAGAAGCTACTAATCCATGTTTTATTGGATTATATATCCCATCTCTTGATTCCAGTAATAATAAATTTAAGTGTTGTGTCCATCACTGGCTTTTCATCTCAACTGCAACCATGTTCGACAACTGTTCAGCCAGACCATCTTTTGGAGAAGGCACTGTTCTAACAAATATATCCAAAGAAGCAAAGATATGCATCATGAATAGCCCATTAAATAAGTATAAATGCTGTCAATCTGGTATTTGCGTTTTGTCCCTTTCCAAAACTTGAATATTTGTTACATCAAGTCCATGCACGTAAGCACCAGAGGACAGAATGACATCATCAGGATGGCCTTATGACTAAAAACTGGGATTTTTCAATTTTATTGGATCAATCAATTATTATTAAACTGGAACACAGCGGAAGTGGAGGCTGAAAATTGCACTTTCTGGTCCAAAGTAAACAGTCAAAAGCACAAGGACTAAACCAGTCAATATGGAAGACTAGGGACACTAAAATGATGTTATCTTCTAGTCATAATTAAGGTTCTAAATAAATCAAACTAGAAAGAAAGGTTTTCTATGAAAGTGCCAACATTAGAAACCAGCCAAATATTGTTATCATTGATATAGAACAAGATAAGCTAAATATTTCCTCATGCATATTACAATGTGACTTTTTATTTGATTGATCTGAGTAATATATCATAATCGACCCTCGAAAAATCACTCATTATTACTAACCTGAAATAATCATCAACTACTCAAACAATAAACATCTAACAAGGCAAGAACAAACACCAAGATACAAATTTTCTTAAGCACAGAAACTCACTGGAGATTTGGGAAATATTTCAGCAAGCAACTTCTTGTAACGCTTAACAGGTTGTCGGGATCGTGACCTCAAAGCAGGACAACAAACACACATACTCTCACACGCCGGAAATATGTTGCGCGAAATAACACCCATTTTTCCTATATAAAAAGAAAACAAACAAGAAACAAAATATCCTCAGCAATCAAAATACCATTACTCAAAGAACCCTCAACAATCACAGCACAATGCACCATTTCACACAATAGATAAAATGTATAACCAAAGTTAGCAGAAATAAATTAAAAACCAGAATGTAGGTAGCAATGGAACTATATAAAAAACAAAACTTCAAGAAAAGATGAAATAGCACATTCACAATGAAAAAGAAACCCCAAAAATCTCTCAACTTTAACCTAGCAACAGTACACACAATATTACAGAAAACCCATTACAGAAAATTAAGAAGATTAAAAATAAACTTAACAAAAACCGTAAGGATGTTACATTTAGACAACGTAGAGAGAGAATATAAGCAAGAAAACGAAACCTGTCTAAGAAGAAGCAGATCTGTGGAGCCAACCCAAGAACTCTCCACAGAAAGTTATCAAAGCTTTCAAGAACCACAGCCACCAGTGTTCAAAATTCAAACCAGACCAGAGAATTGGAAGCCGTGCAGAAAAGGGTAATTGGGAATGGAGAGGAGAGGGAGAAGGAGGGTGGAGAGAGAGAGAGGGGGGGGAGAGATCACGTGATTGTCAGTGAGCTCAGTGGTGTGTCTAAAAGGTCTTTGCTTTGTCATTGTCTAAAGCCTGTTAGAAAACTTGGGGAATCCAACCCATATTCTATAATTCTTCCATCTCACTATAATTAATTTCTCTTGATATAACCGACTAATTTGGAGATGAATTTATTATAATACACATGTGATAAATTCTACCCAAAATATTCAATGAGGAAAGGTGGATACAATTTTGGCTTTTCTTTCCTAATTTTTTATTATTTTAGATATTAAAATCATGTTTGTTTTATCTTTTTTCTAATCATTTATATTTGTTTCGTATACTCATTTATATTTTTTTCATAAATCATGGCATTCAAATTGAGTATTAGGAAAACAAAAAAAATTTGATCATCTAGGTTCGTCTTCTTGTTAGATTTTTAATCTTCTATCTTTCATATTTTAATTTTTAATCATTTATGTTTACGAAAACATAATTATTTAGTCATTTTACATGCAATAGCCAAGGACGAAAATTTCGATTTCGCTAGAAGTTTCAGTACCTTGAATTTATGAAAATTTCGAGAAAATTTTTTGATTTCGATGGAAATTTTGGTAAAGTTTAGAAAAATGATAGAAATTTGTAAAAATTAGATCTTCAAACTTTTGATGAGATCATCTGATACTGATTAGTAGTATTCATGTTGTTGAAAGGCATGTTAGAAATGATAGGCAATCCATGGGAGTCTGGGACTATATTGGTTTCTTACAAATAAGTGATAGTATTTTTTATTCTTTTTAGTTTTTGCAACTTGAATTAGTCAACCTGCTTTTTGTCTACATCTATATGAAAAACCCATGTAATATGAGAAACATACGAGATCCATTGCAAAGCACTATAAAGTATAAATATGCAGTTATGCACAAAAGTCAGTAGTCACTGATTCAAGCACAACCAAATAATTTAATATATATTTAGTTTAGTTTCTCTAATATGGTTGTAGATTTGCATAGTCCAAGCTTGATAATAATGATGAAATTTTAGTTTAATTTTAAGAATTTGCTATAATTTTGTCTAATATGCAGGTACTTTAATGAATTCAATGACATCTTTAAACGCTTCAGCCCCAATTAGTGATTCATCTCAAGCTCAAGCCACATTTGAAATGGAGGCATCAATCATTTAACGCTTCAACCCCAATTTGTTTTGTTTTGTCATCTATGATGTTTAGACTCTTAAATTAGACCTGATCTTCTTCTTTTTTCTACCACTAGTATGCATTGTTATTCTCTCATTTTAATGATGTATGGAAGTTTGGGACAATAGAAGTTGAACTTTGAATGCTATATTTTAGATTTTGAATGTTGTTTCAAACTTTGAAATGATTCAGTAGGTTAATATTTTGTAGTTATAATTAAGATTCGTAATTTTTATTAATTTATTATTAAAATATATATATATATATATATATATATTTTTTTAGGGGGGCCGCCTAGGCATCCTAGGAGCCAGCTTGACGTCTGACTAGCGCCTAGCGAATTTTAGAACACTGGTGAAGAGGGCTCTTAGTGTTAAAAATAAATTGCGTCTTATTGATGGCTCCCTTGTTCCCCAGTCTGAAAATGATCCGAGGGCTCTTAGTATTAAAAATAAATTGCCTCTTATTGATGGTTCCCTTGTTCCCCTGTCTGAAAATGATCCGATTCTATACTCTGCATGGGTCAGGGCTAATGATCTTGTGTTGCTTTGGATTCTTAATTCAATTAAGCCTGATATCTAGCAAACTCTCGAGTACTTCACATCTGCAAAAGAGGTTTGAGATGAGCTTCATATTAGGTATGCCAAGTCCGATGGTCCTTTTGTTTATCACCTGGAAAGTCGGGTAGTCAATCTTTAGTCTTGCACTAAATTTTTTTTAAGTCTCTTTGGGATGAGTATTTGAGCTATAGGCCTGTTTTGAAGTGTACTTGTGAAGTAATGTCTCAGTGTTCATGCAATTTGGTGCAAGCTATAGTCAAGAATCAAGAACAAGATGCAGTATAGAAGTTTCTAATTGATCTTGATGATTCTTATGCGGCGATTAGGAGTCAGTTACTTCTTTGGCTAAGGTGTACTCATTGCTTCTTCAAGAAGAGACACAAAGAGAGTTGCATTCATCTACTTCTCTGCAGTTGGATTCAGTTGCTATGCTTGCAAGAAACACCAATTATAATAAATTTCAGAAAGACAAGAAAAAGCTGAAGTGCTCTAATTGTGGAGGACCTGGTCACACAATGGATAGGTGTTTTCAAATTATAGGTTATCCTCCAGGATGGAAAGGTCCAAGAGGTCCTAGAGTCAACACTGAGACTACTACTAATGCATCTATGAAGGACAGTTTTGAAGCTACTGCCATTGTGCCTGGAAAGGGTGACAAAGTATTGGATACTAATCCATTGTTTACTCAGCTGCACAAGGGTGGTGATGTTTCTCACACAGCAGCTACAGCTTTTGCACCACAAGAATGCATTAATGAATCTACTGAGACAGGTTATTCTTGTTTTCATTCTACTTCTTTTCCTAAATCTTCCACTTTAATTCTTGATACAGGGCCTACTGATCACATTATTAGTGAATATAGTTTGTTTTCTTCTTCTCCTAAAAAGTCTGATATAAAGATTACATTACCAAATAATGAGTTAGCAACTGTCTTGGTGATATAATTCTTAATGATTCATTGACTTTATATAATGCCTGCCTTTTCATTTAATCTTATGTCTATTTCTCATCTTACTAAACTTTCTGCTTGTTTTATTAGTTTTCTCACCTCACATTGCATTTTTCAGGACAACAGAATCTTGAAAGTGATTGGTATTGCTGAACAAAGATGAGGCTTGTATCACTTAAAGGCTGATGTTGATAGAAAGTTTGTTGTTCATTCTTTTGTGAGTTGTAGTTCCTTGGTTGCTTTATGGCATAAGAGACTAGGTCATATATCTTCTAAGTCTTTGTCACATATCAAACAATCAAATGTAAAATGTAATGTTCAAGATATGCAATGTGATATTTGTCATCTTGCAAAACAGAAGAAAAATCCCTTTCCTACTAGTCTGTCTGAATCTTCATTTCATTTTCAGCTAATTCACTGTGATGTTTGGGGTCCCTTTTCTATTACATCCTATACTGGGCATAGATTTTTCTTAACTATAGTTTTTGATGATTTTAGTAGATGCACTTGGATATATTTGCTTAAGACTAAGTCAGATGTTAGAGCTTCTTTGGTTAAGTCTTATAACATGGTTTTAACTCAGTTTGATGTTGAAATTAAAGTGGTTAGAAGTGATAATGGCACTGAGTTTATTCTTTCTATCATGATTATGGGATTCTGCATCAGACATCTTGTGTTGAGAGAAAACATCAACATCTTTTACAAGTAGCTAGAGCTTTACTTTTTCAGTCATGTTTGTCATTGACATATTGGAGGGAATGCATCTTAACAGCTGCTCATCTTATCAATAGAATGCCTTGTACTATGATAAATAACAAAACTCCTTTTGAAATGCTTTTTAAAAGACACTGCTCATCTTATCAATAGAATGCCTTGTACTATGATAAGTAACAAAACTCCTTTTGAAATGCTTTTTAAAAGACAACCTGACTATCTTTATATGAGAAGCTTTGGATGTTGTGTTTTGCTACTACTCTTTCTCAGAATAGACATAAGTTTAGTCCTAGAGTTTGTTATTAAATGCATATTCTTGGGATATCCTTTTGGAACTAAAGGTTATAAGCTCCTTGATATCAAGACTAAAAGAGTGTTTGTTTCTAGAAATGTCAAATTTTATGAAGATATATTCCCTTTGTCTGATCAGTTTATGGATTCTTTGATATCAAAGGACAATGTGTTTAGTGAAATATCAGAAAGCTTGTCTACTATTAATGATGTCAAATGTATTATGATTCTCCTTTTCATGAGACTAATCTAGAAGATAATAACATTGACATTGTGCATGATAATTCAATTGGTAATGTTTTGCATAATGACTTAGAAGAAGAATTTAGTACTCATTTGTCTGACCCTCAAATCTATAGGCATCCCTATTTACAGGTGTATAAAACATCCATAAATCATTGTAATTTCAAAGTTGTTTCAAAGAAGGGTGTTCAATATCCTATTTCAGTCCATCTATCTACAAGTCAACTGTCACAGTCCTACCAGCATTTCACAACTCCTATATCTCAAATCCTACCAGCATTTCACAACTCCTATATCTCAAATTCAGGAGCCTAATTGGTGATTCTAATTGGCAGAAGGCCATGGAGGCTGACTTAACATTTTGGGTGAGCTAAGCAAAATTAACAAGGTTTAATTATTGTTTGAACCAGGAGTTAAATATCAAAATGAGACATGAATTAATATTGTTTTTAGTTAGTATCTAACTCGAAAAATAAAATTAGATTGCCACATATATTTTACGGGTTTATTCAATTGCAATCCGAACTCAATAGCTGATGAGATTGAGAATGATGAGATCAAGATAAGTTTTAGCAGCCAACTAACAAATATCCAACTTCAACATTCTCATCAAATCTTTTCACAAAGATCCAACAACATCCACATTACATTCAATTCAACAGAACTCAAAAAATTATAACCAAAGAACAAACAAGATTATCTAACAAAGCATCCAGGAGAAACATATTGGAATGGTTTATCTGCAAAACTACTCATAGTTGATATGATATTCAAAAAGAAACTATTTACAAGATCGTCGTAACATCCATATTACATTCAATTCAACAGAACTCAAAAACTCATAACCAAAGAACAAACAAGATTATCTAACAAAGGAGAAACATACTGGAATGGTTTATCTGCAAAACTACCCATAGTTGATATGATATTTCACAAGATTATCCAAAACTAAGCTGTTTATAAGACCGAGAACGAATGAAAACTATGAACAAATCAAGAAGACCAATTGGAATGGAATGGTTCAGAGGATTAAAAGAATGGGATCAAGAATAGTTCGGGATGGGATCAAGAATAGTTCAGGGGATCATATGGTGGGGATCAAAAAAGTAGGTGGGATGTGTCAATCCCATCAACAAAATAGTACCCACAATGCGCTGTACAATATTTGCAGCCTCTTGAATTTCTCCATCATTGAATATTAAGCTGGTACTAGGATTATTCCAAATCTCGGAATGCATTTAAGGAGCAAAGAAAAGTGGTTTCTTATAATCCCAAGCTTTAACAAGGCAGTCAGTAAATCATCTCCTATTCCATTTGCAAGCACCAAAAAATTAAAATAGTAACAAATATCAAATCATCGGGAAAGCAAGAAACCCTACAATCTAGCACCAAGAAACTAAAATATTAACAAATATCAAATGGGAAAGCAAGAAACCCTAATAAAGAACAACTCAACAAATAAAATAAATCATAGGCAGTAAAGCAAGAAACCCTAATAAAGAACCACTCAAATAAATGGATTAAATCACACCTTCGCTAAGGTGTTGGAATCCAGGGAGCAATGACTAAGATATGGCCATTGCGCTAGTTCAATGCATGGATGAAAATATCCGGAAATATCTCCGATATTTCCCCGATATTTCTATTTTTTCACGTGATCGATAAAAAACGGGGTGCAATCGATATATCTTCGATATTTTCATTTTTCCACATAATCGGTAAAGAAACAAGAAACTTTGTCAAAATATCGGTAAAATATCGGCGAAATATAGATTTTCAGGGAAACATCGACGAAATATCGATTTCAATATCAATGACTTCATGGTACAATTTGTAGAAAAATAAGTGAAATATCAGAAAAATATCAGCGAAATATTGATTTTAATATCGATGACTTAATCCTACAATTTGTAGGAAAATAAGTGAAATATTAAGGAAATATCGAAAATTTGTAGGAAAATAAATGGAATATCAGGGAAATATCGACGATATATAATATAGGTATTGATTTCGATATCAGTGGTTTCATGATACAAATTATATGAAAATTCGTGAAATATCATGGAAATATTGGTAAATATCGGTGGATTCATCCTGTAGGAAAATAAGTGAAATATTAGGGAAATATCGACGAAATATTAATAAAATTGGTAGGAAAATAAGTGAAATATCAGAGAAATATCGACGAAATATCGATAAATATTGGTATTGATTTCGATATCGGTGGTTTTATGATACAAATTATATGAAAGGAAAATAAGTGAAATATTAGGGAAATATCGACGAAATATCAATAAAATTGGTAGGAAAATAAGTGAAATATCAGAGAAATATCGACGAAATATCGATAAATATCGGTATTGATTTCGATATCGGTGGTTTTATGATACAAATTATATGAAAATTCGTCAAATATCATGGAAATATTGGTAAATATCGGTGGAATGTCGGGAAATATCATTAAATATCGATAAATTTATGTACCGATATTTCCACCGATACTGATATTTCCACGATATTTTCATAAAACTAAGATACCAATATTTCTATCGAAATCGAAATTTTCATCCTTGATTCGATGTGAAGAGGAAGAACCCACCCTTCTCAGAATCATCAGCATCTACATAGGCCCTATTTCAGTAAGGATGACCCTGACTTCTCCAAAACCATTGAGAATACTGTGAATATTCGCCTGCGTTGCACACGCAGAAGCAAGGATTTTCCTCTCTTGCCCTTCAGGCTTCAGATTTCGCCTGCGAATATTCGCCTGCGTTGCGCACGCAGAAGCAAGGATTTTCCTCTCTTGCCCTTTAGCTTCAGATTTCGCCTGCGTTCCACATGCAGCAGCAAGGATTTTCCTCTCTCGCCCTTCAGGCTTCAGATGAGTCAGCTTTCGAGAATTCCATTGATTAAAGAGAAACCAATTTGATTTGAGAGAGAAACAAAATGAATTACAGAGTTTGAAAATCGGGGTTTTTTTTTTCACAAACCCTGTTTTTTTCTATTCTAACATATTTTAAATTTCTAATATAAAAGGGAATGTATTTCTAATGGAACTAGCATATGTCCCGTACGATGTACGGGCAGTGGCGGAGGGACATTGGGTCCAAGGGGGCACTGGGCCCTCTGAGATTTTGAAAAAAAACAGGGGTATAATAGTCATTTAACTTATACCCTTTAATTTAATTAAAAAAAATTATATATATGCAATCAAATTCAATTGGAAATTGGCATTCTTCTTTCTCTTTCTTTTCTCCTGCAGCTACAGCTTCACAGAATCACAGGTATTGTTCCTCTGTATGTATCTATACTACTGTCTGTAGATAGATAGTTGACTGGAGTTAACCCTCATAAAATCTACCTTGTAATACTCTGATTTAGACGGATCAAAACTCAGAAAAAACGGGACTATCTTTTCGCCTATCTTCAGAGGGTCTTTCTGAATCTCCAGTTTTCTTGCTCGTCTGGTGGTTTTTTAGATTGTGGTTTCTATATTTCGTTTATAATAATGCTTTAACTCTGAGAAGAATTTTATGGGATTTAAATGTTTCGACATAGACCCTAAATTTTCTTTTCCAGAATGACAACTAAGAAGGAAAAATAATTATACAGAAGGTCGAGTTTTATATTATTATTCATTAACAATTTCTTATAATATTTTATTTTGATAGAATGGCCACATCAATCGATCATGAATCGGGTTTAATAAATTGGAAGAAGCAACTAATGTCAACTTACATTATTAATTTATTTTTAATTTCTTCCTTTTTTTTTTTTTTTGTGGATTTAGGCTTTGTCTAAATCATCAACTTGTCATCAAAAAGTTAAAAGTAATGGATAATTAATACTCTTAAAATTGTCAAAACTCTGGAGAATATGATATCACCCTATATATGATTGTGACTTGTGTTTATGTAATAAAATATAAAATCAAAAAAAAAAAATCATAAATAGCCGACAATATTGTTTGTGGGCTAAAGCATCTGTCTATAAAAAACCTGATTAGAAGGAAATTATTATTATTTGTTATTTTCTGCTTCTTTTTAGATCAAATTACTTATTATTTTGAACGTTTTTAGATAATGGAGCGATTTTATGAAAAAATACCACCAGTTGCAAAGAGATCATCCACAGTTGATGCTCCTGTTGTTATCCTTCAAGAATCATCAAGCCAAGATAATGTGAATGTTGATTTGGAAAATCTTCCAAGCGATCCGGGGCTACGACCTAACATAATGAGCTATTCACCTAATTTGATTGAACAGGTACGTAGAGCTTACTTATTAAAAGGTCCATGTCAACCACGTAAGCATAATTTTCCTCAAAAGGTAGACGGGAATCGAAAACGCAAATTTGTTGAGTCTTGGTTTGATGAATTCAAGGATTGGTTGGAGTATAGCATTACAAAAGATGCAGCATTCTGTTTATACTGTTATCTTTTTTCGGTTGGGCATACTGAAAGAGGGCATGATGCTTTTGTTTCTGAAGGATTTAGTGTTTGGCGTAAGAAAGAAAGATTAAGAGAGCATGTTGGAGACCATCGTAGTGATCATAATAAATGTAGACTTGCTTGTCAAGATTTGATGAATCAAGATCAACATATTGAAGCATCTTTTTCTAAAGTATCTAAACAATCAAAGATTGATTATAGATGTAGATTAAATGCATCAGTTGTTTGCTTGCGTTATCTTATCATGCAAGGACTAGCTTTTCGAGGACATGATGAGTCAGAAGAATCATTGAATCAGGGAAATTTTATTGAACTTCTGAAAGTTATTGCTTCGTGTAATGAGGGAATAAATAATGTTGTTTTATCTAATGCTCCTGATAATCTCAAACTTACATCCCCTGAGATTCAAAGAGATATCATAAATGCAGCTGCTACTGAGACGACAAATTTGATCCTTAAGGACATTGGAAATGATTTTTTCTCCATTTTAGTTGATGAGTGTCGTGATGTATCAATCAAAGAGCAAATGGGGGTTGTCATACGCTATGTGAATAAGAGTGGTTGTGTTGTTGAACGTTTTCTTGGTCTCATACATGTTAGTGATACAGCTGCAACATCACTTGAGAAAGGTATTAATTCTTTGCTCTCCACTCATGGTTTGAGTATTTCCAGTTTGAGAGGTCAAGGTTATGATGGGGCTAGTAATATGAGTGGTGAATTCAAGGGGTTGAAAAGTTTGATACAAAAGAAGAATTCTAGTGCTTATTATGTCCATTGTTTTGCTCATCAGCTCCAACTCACACTTGTTGCTATTGCCAAAAATCACGCACTCATTGGCTCTTTTTTTAATAATGTGACACGTTTATGTAATGTTGTTGGGGGTTCTTGTAAGCGCAGAGATATACTTCGAGAGAAACAAATGGAGAAGATTATTGAAGGGATTGCAAATGATGAAATCAAGACCGGAAGAGGATTGAATCAGGAAATGACATTGAAAAGACCGGGGGATACACGTTGGAGTTCTCATTATGGTACTATCATCAACTTGATGGAATTGTTTTCTTCCGTAGGTGAGGTACTTGACTATATTGGGGAGTATGGTAATGATAATCTACAAAGGGCTGAAGCTTTTGATTTACTTGACATTATAAAGAGGTTTGAGTTTGTTTTCATATTGCATCTAATGTGGAAAATTTTAGGAATCACTCATGAATTGTCACAAGTTCTACAAAGAAAAGATCAAGATATTGTCAATGCAATGAATCTTGTCAAAGTATCAAAAGCTCGTTTGCAAGCAATGAGAGATGATGGTTGGGATAGTTTGTTCAGTGATGTTTCTGAATTTTGTTGCAAACATGAGATAGTCTTACTTAACATGGATGATGTATATGCAGCTCGTGGAAGATCAAGACGTAATGTTGAAGGCATGACCAATCTTCATTATTATCGAGTTGAGTTATTTGTCTCAGTGATTGACAAGCAAGCTATGGAGTTAGATAATCGTTTTGACGAAGTGAATACAGAGTTGCTTTTATCTATGACATGTTTGGATCCTAGAAACTCATTTTCTGCATATGATAAGAAAAAGCTGCTTCGTCTTGCAAAGTTTTATCCATCTGAATTTTCTAAAGTTGCATTATATGAACTTGAAACTCAACTTGAGAACTTTATTTTTGATGTGCGTTTGGATGGAAGATTCTCTGAAGTGGCAGGAATAGGAGGTCTTGCTCAAAAGATGGTTGCGACAAGAAAACATGACGTTTTTCCGTTGGTTTATTTGCTAGTTAAGTTGTCATTGATCTTACCAGTAGCCACTGCAACAGTAGAAAGAGCTTTTTCTGCAATGAAAATCATCAAAAGTTCACTACGCAACCGAATGGGAGACCAGCTATTAAATGATTGTTTGGTAGCATACATCGAAAAGGATGTATTTATTAAAGTCGGCAATGAAGCTATCATGCAACGGTACCAGAATATGAAAAATAGAAGAGAGATGTTATGATGGACTTGTATTAGTTTCTCATTTTGAGTGTTATTATAATTAAGTTAATATATTTTACTTTGTCAATGTTTATATTAATTATGTTTACTTGTAATCTAGAATTTTTTTTATTATTTACATTCTATATTATTGTTAGTCGGGCCCCCCTGAGTAAAAATCCTGCCTCCGCCTCTGTGTACGGGCATATAAATTTTATTTTATTTTATATATTTTGATATGAAAAGGTTAAACATGAAAAATAATAAATTTCTTGGTGGAATTTTATTCTGATTTATTACATGTGTGATGCACGATCATAAAATTTAAATATTTTGAGTTTGATATGAAAATGTTAATTTATGAAAATATTATCAAGTTCTTGATATTTGGTATTTGTATGATGCATGAACAAATAAATTTCAAGTGTTAGTAATTTTTTAATATAAAAATATTGATCATGAAAAACAATATAGTTCTTTAAAATTATTTCAATTTAATATACTATCCATATAATTTACGAATTTAAATATTTCTTATTTTCATCATATGTTGTCTAACTACTTTACTAATTGTTTTTGTCACAATTGGCTTGAAAAAAACTTATACAAATATATGTTCAATAACTTATTCATAATGAGTATAAAACTGTGATATTATTGTATATTATAATCAAGTTTTGATAATATTTCAATACCCGTGTGATGTAGCGGATAAATTTTAAATGCTAGTATTTCTTTGATATAAAAGTGATGATCATGAAAAACAATATAGTTCTTTAAAGTTATTTTAATTTAATCTACTACCCATATAATTTATCAATTTGAAATATTTCTTATTTTCATCATATGTTGTTTGACTACTTTACTAATTGTTTTTTTTCACAATTGGCCTGAAAAAAAAAACTTGTGCAATTATATGTTCAATAACTTATTCATAATGAGTGTAAAATATTGCTATTATTGTATATTACTCCAAAATAAAATTTCTAAATTTAACATATCATTAAAAAGATTTATGTAATTTTTTTCCAAATATGATTAGGTTTTTTTTTTCTCAATTTTTGTGTATATACAAAATGATTTGCATACTATGGATATACATAAATTATGCAATATTCAATATTTATAACTTATAAATTATAAAATAATAAATATTTCTATTTCTATTTTTGAAAGTGGAAATGAGATTAGTTGGTTTTTATATAGATGACAATGAAATTTCATAATTAAAAATTCAAAATATTTAGAAGATATATGAATTTTTTTCTTTATTGACATATTATCACTCTTATAAAATAGCAACGACTTTCTATTTTTCGAGATTAATAGTGAAGAATTATTATATAATTTGACATTTCGAAATATAAAGTATTTTTTATTAATTTTTTAAATGTATAAGTATAAATGATATATTTTTATATCATTTTTTTGTAAATGATATTTTTTATACTTAATTTGTGGATTTTAATAGAAAGTTTATAAATTCATAAGTTCATACTTCTGTTTGTAAATTGTACGCAAAAATATAACACACACCTTTATGATTTTTAATAAGAATTAATATAGCGTAGATAAGATAAGTATTTCAAAGCCTATCATCATTTTTATTATTTTATTATTTATTAGATTATATGATAAATATCTACTTAATATAATTAAATAATGTAAAACACTATGTTATATTATATTTGTATTGTTACATGGAAAATATATTAAACTGGAGTATTGTATATGATATACTTGTTATATAAAATTATGTGATTTTTATTATAGTTTTTCAATACATATTTTAAATATAGTAAATAAAAATAGTTAATTTGCAATGTGTTATTTATGCCGATTAACTTCATTAATTAATAACTCACGTCTTTGTTTTCAATCCCTCAGTCACTACGATCACCGATCAGTGAAATATTATATATTTATTGAGTTTATATATATATATATATATATATGTGTGTGTGTGTGTGATGGGGGGCAATATTAAAGATAATTTTTTTTTATCTTTGATGATTTAGATTTCTTGAAATCGAATCATTGTATTATTTTAATTTATTTAATTAACATATCTTTAATCTTGATTATAGTAATAATTAAATATTTATAGATGAGATCATATTAACATTCATATACCATCATAGATTATAAATTCCAAGATTTTGTCAATATCATAAATGATATTATAACCATATATATATATCAATTTTATTACAATATTAATTAATAATTTTTAATTTATAAATTATGAAATAATAAATAGTTGTATTTCTATTTTTGGAAGGTGGAAATGGGCGGGAAAATTTTAGCATTTCTATTTTGAGGGGTAATTGTTATTTTATATATATAGATAATTGATAAAAAATAATTTAATCAATAATAATAATTTTTTTGAAAATACCAATTCTAGCCTTTAATTAAAAAAAAAACAAAAAATGGAACCTCTAATCTCCATCTTCTTCTCTATTTCTCCATTTTTCATCTTTCTTGCTTTTTTTTTTAAATTTTAAATCTTTTAATTTCTTGAGGAATGTAATATCTATATAATGACGAATATTCCACGAATTTGTTTAATGTATGAAAATCGTATGAAAAAACACAAAAAACACAATCAAACCCGAGCAGTTTCGTTCGGTTTTGGTTGACCGACGACCTTGGCCGAACACATAGTAGCACGTTCGGTCATCTTGACCGAACACATAAAAGTACGTTCGGTCATCTTGACCGAACACATAAAAGTACGTTCGGTCCTATTGGCCGAACAAAATTAGTATAGTTGACCTGAGGGTAAAATTGATATTATTTATTTCTTAAATTTTATTAATCAAAAATCTATAAATTAGGGTGTGTTTAGAAAAGAGTAGAGTGTTTTCAGTCCTCCCTAGTTTTATTTGTATTCTAGTGCTGTGATTAAATTGACAACTGCAATTGTTGACGTGTAAAGTTGATTTGAGTCAATTTATTAAGTCAAATTAATAGGAACACCATTAAATATGAGTTCGGATAGTATTTAAGTAAGTACTTGTCGTGCTTAATTGAGAGTTTTTTTTTACAAATTTTCCAATCTTCTATCTTACAAATGATCTCTATTTATAATAATATTATTAGAGACGAGATTTCTAATTACCCTTGATTTTGGGGTATCAATCTAGCTAATTTTTATTTGAATTAGATTGATTTCTCCTAAATTTTGGGGTGTTGACAAGATAGTTCTAAGTAATCTAAGGAGAGTTGTTCTCGGTTAGCTCCCTAGTCGGAAGACGACCACGTGGGTCTTTTCCATTTTGCATCTTCGGTGGTGGACAAACTAATTTTCAACTGGTTTAGTGGATTGGTCTGTCATACGCCCTGTTCTAGGGATGGCAACGGGGCGGGGTCGGGGAGCAATCCCCATCCCCGTTCCCGTGTTAGCGGGTAATCCCTGTCCCCGTCCCCGCCAACGAATCGGGGAAAATTTCCCCCGCGTCCCGCCCCATATTTTTTTTTAATTTAATTAATATACAAAAATAATTCATATGACTCAAATATTAACAAAAAAAAGGACTCAAAATCCAAATAAAAGATGAAAGCATAATTTAATAAAATTAGTTAAAATACAAAGATAAATTATCTTAATACATTTTCATTAATTTCCATCATTGTTCAATATTTCAATGCACTCAACATTTCAATCTCTATATAATTAATTTTTTATATTAATTTAATTATATTATTTTAAAAATATATTAATATATATATATATATATATATTATATAATTTTCGGGGACCTGGGGAATACAATCCCCATCCCGCCCTGCCAATCAGGAAAAGTTCCGGTCTCCATCCCCACATGGCGCATTTGGGGATTCCCCACCCCGTTCAGGACGGATCCCCGCAGGGAACGGGAATCCCCACCCGTTGCCATCCATACCCTGGTCGGTCATATGAGTATTTGTACATGTCTCGTGTTTCTTTTTAACATTGAGCTACCAACTTGATTTAGTTGGTCAAAGTTAATGGTGGTGTCGGTTTGTAACTTTCTCACTCGGTCATCCTTCCTTTCTTGGTTGGGTCAGTAATTACGACACAACAACATTAATATTCGAGTTTTATTATGATCATAATGTATGTTGGAAAAAAAAAAAGCATTTAAATAGATAATAAAGAACATCATGGATGTTTCATCTGTAAATTCATGTTTTCTGCTTGAGAAATTATAATTAAAAAAAAAGTTGTTACTCTCTCTATCAAATGCAATAAATTAATGGAAGAGCATAAATAAGATTTGTTATTTTGCAAAAGTTTGTATATTCATTTACTAGAAAAGTATTAATTCTTGTTTATTAATCATTAAATTGAAATATATAATTTACTTTCAAGAAAAATATATTACATAATTTTTTTTTTCTTTGACAACAACACAAACAATCAATCATACATTCTACATAAACTAAAACAATATATATATAATATTGCTAATATGCATAATATTTAGAAATATTACACAATATGTTTTGTACAGGATGATTAGTCTAACTAGTAAATCTCATGTGTGTTGCACGAAATTGATTTGAGATGTATATCTTCAAGTTCTAATACCACTCTGCTTTCTACAGCAAAAAAAAAAAAATATATTTATATTTATATATATATATATATATATATATATATATATATTAGTTAATAGTTAGTATAATATTAAAATTCAAAATCTACACGTGTTTTAAAGAAGCAGTGTCTGCCTAAATATGGAAACAGGATTTGCAGAAAAGGTGATGTATGTAAAGTACAAATAGTAATTCGAAAAGTTCAAACTAAAAAGAGTGATTTTATAACTAAAAATAGAAATAATAATAGAAACAAAAAGAGTAAGTCTCCTGTGCAACCGTCGCACATGTGACGGTCAAAAATATGTGATTTTCGGATATAAATATGTGATTTTCAAGTATAAGTATGTGATTTCAAGACATACTTATGGTCGAAAAAGACATACTTGTCAAAAGACATATTTATAGTCGAAAAAGACATACTTATGGCCGAAAAAGACATACCCGTCGCATGTGCGACGGTCTCACATGAGTTTTTGTGAAACAAAAATATATTTTTTAATGGATGGAGTTATTTATTTTGTCAAAAAAAATAAAAATGGATGGAGTTATTTATTTAACTGAAATTCTTTTTAATTGTTTTGCATTATTTCCGCAAGAAACTGTTTTGCCCTAATAAAAACTTTTTTCATTATTTGTTTTTGTTTTTTTAATTTATATTGTAGTAACTTTAAAATAAAAGGAGTTATTTTATTTTTGGTGCACTTTACTTCTGTTCAAAGGGACACGGACGTTCTTATTTAAAAAGTTGGCAAAAACTTCTGTGTCCCGCCCTCGAGGGCCCACGCGCGCATCTAGCGCGCACTTGATAGATATTTCATATTTGTACTAAAAGTATCCATATATATTCTACAGGTATCAGATACATTTAGTTCATGTTTGTAATACCTATAAGACAAACTTGTAAAACCTCACAAACCGCGTGTCCATACATCCACACCGAGCGCCCATGCACCCACGCCGCGCGCGGTATCCATGAAATATCTTCAAGGTATCCATATACATAGTATACATGTGGATACTTTGAAGATATTTCATGGATACATACACCCATCTCACCACGCCGCGCGCACACACCTAGCGCCCATGTGTCCACGCCGTGTGCGCACCTCACAAACGCGCGCGTCCACGCCAAGGTATCCATGTGGATACTTGCACGCACCTTGGTTACCAAGCCGCGCGAGCCCACGCACCCACACCGCGCGCACACCGCACGCGCACATCATAAACCGCATGCCCATACACGCACGCCGCGCGTGCCCATGCCATGGATACCTTGAAAATATTTCATGAATACCTTCAAGGTATACATGGGATACCTTCAATATATATATATAAAAACTGAACGAAAAAAAAATTATGTGGAGCCCGCAGGTTGGGGACACAGATTTGATCCATGTCCTCAGGACATAGGAGACCTACTCTAAAAAGTTTGGTTAAGTATATAATTTTTTTCCTAATTGTATACTCAAGTTTGTCTGAATCTTTCATTATATGATAAAATAATTCGAACGTTAGTATCATACAATAATTTCTAACAATTAATTTAATCAAGGGTAAAATTTGAGACACACCTAAAAATTGATTATGACACCAAATAAGTATAATGTATATAACCCGTGCGATCATTCATGGAAAACGTTATTGAATCATGAGTCTAGTAGTTCAAGTGGTATCTCATCTTTATAAGGTGTAGATTATGATGATCAGGGTGTGGCCTCGGATCACATAAGTTTTCTAATTCCTATTATATCTCTCTAACTCATCCTTTTACATCCACTTTACTCCTTAATCGAGAAGGAACTTCGTTAAGCAAGTTTAATCTTACAGGACACGACCTAATAAGTTTACACAAAGGCTAAACACGAAGTTGGTCAAGTCTTAAAGGCTGACACACGCAGGATCCTAAAACTCACACAAAGTTATTACCTTAAACTTTTAAAACTAAACACTCAGCAATGAACACTTTCCTATCAACTATATAATAACACATAAAACAATTGAAGCACACAACATGGGTTAAAAGTATATAAAATTCTTCAATTGGTGCTTGAAGAAGCCTTGAGAAATCTTACACTCGAACTAAGGCTTGATTGCTTATTTAGAGGTTGAGTGATTGAAACTTGTAGCTATGAGGGCTCTTGAACTTTGATATCTTTCTTGCTTGAGCTTAAAAAATTGTAGTTTAAGTAGTTGTCTCAGTCAAAGCTTCCTCTATTTATAGGTGAAGGATTGTCCGTTGAAGGGAGATGCAATCCTTTGAATTTGAATCATTTTTATGTTTGTGGAGCTCGCATTAATTGTCTTTGAAGACTTGCATTAAATTTTCCTTATCTTGCACTTCAGGGTAGTAAATGTGGCTGTACTAGGTTCCAGGTTTTTGTAGTTTGTCATGCCACGTATTGTCTGATTACTGGCTCTGCGTTGCTTCATTCAACTTATCTCTACTGACTAGTTTTGAAGTGATATTTCCTCGGACTTCAACTGATCTTCCTCATACTGCATTGATGTTAGTAACTTGTCTTCTTCATTTTTCTTGTCTCCTTAATTTTGAGAATGCAACACTTATTTTCTGCAACCTTCCATTATGCAGTAATACAATTTTCTGTTCTGCTTTATTTATTCTGTTCGCGGTAAGGTAGCTTACTGTGCCTTTGCTGTAACTTGTTGCTTACAACTTGTCTTTACTGAATCTTTCTCTGCTTTTAGTAGTTTTTTTTTCTGCTTACAGCAATTCTTTACTTGAATGTTCAGTTACTGTTCTTCGATTACCTCCATTCTTCAACCTAAAATTTGAACTCAAATCATACTCTAATTTCACTTAAACATTGTGAAAAATGAGGTACTCTACTTTCCTATTTCTTCTTGTTTTTTGTTTAATCAAAATCTAAACAATAATTTCCTAACATAAATTAAATTGGTTAAATTAAACAATCAAATTTGAGTGGTTATTTAACTCAATGAATTTCTAATAAAAAAGAATATATATTGTTATACCTATTATATTATTCAATCCACCCATCATAACTATTTATAATTTTCTCTAAAATTTTAAATTTAACAAATTTCAAATATTTCTATTATTGAAGCCTAACATATGTTATTTAAATAAATTTATGTTAACACTTCCATATTGTTTAGTAATATTTACAAAAAAAATTTATAATTATTAATAATTAATCATATTTAATGTAAATGTAATGTGTACTTTCCAAATGTCCCCCTTGATGTTACTTTAAGAACAAAACTTGCGTGCCACCGTCGCACCTGCGACGGGACCGCGCACGGTCAACCGTGCGCTACAATAATGTACAAGTATGTCTTTTTCAACTCTAAGTATGTAATTTTCAACTCTAAGTATGTGATTTTTTTTCTCGTGCACGGTCGTGTCGTGGGGCACGATCCAACCGTGCGCGACAATACAACGGTATGTGTGGTGCACGGTCGTACCCCATGGCACGATCGACCGTGCACGACACAAGTATGTAATTTTCAACTCTAAGTATGTCTTTTACGACTATAAATATGTGTTTTTTTTTTTGCACATGATCGACCGTGCACCAGGCACGACCGTGCGCGATCCCGTCGCACGTGAGACGGTTGTACAAGAGACCAACTCTTACTTTAATATATAAAGATAACAAGTTATTAATGTAAATATAAGTTGTTATTCCAAACACAGAAACACTACCTTCATACTATTAATCAAATTCTTTTTCACCGGTAAATTAAATCACTAGTCATACGTTCTTTTTCACCAGTAAATTAAATCACTAGTCATACGACGTCGTTTGTCCAGGTTCATTTCACAAAACCCCGCTTTAAACCCTCGAGCCGTTTCACCAGCGTCTGCTCACTTTCAGATGACGATTTTGAGAATCATTAGCCGCTTGATCCTCAGAAAATCCTCGCCATCTTCTACTCCACGGTGGCTTTCCACCGACACTGAAGCGGCGGCGTCGGCGACGGCAGCGGCGTCGGCGGCGGAGCAACCAAGTAAGCGAAACCTCCTGTACAATAAAGTCGCAAAGAACAGCTCCAAATTCGGTATTGCAGACATTCTGAATAAATGGGTGGATGAGGGAAATCAAGTGAAGAGGGTTGATATTTTTTCCCTCAGCAAATACTTCCGCAACCGCAGGAATTTCAATGCTGCTCTCCAGGTCTTTCTTCTTTATTATTATTATTATTATTTTTTAATTTTTACTCTTTTTTCCGCTTCGTTTTGTTTGATTAAATTTTAAGAAATGTTCGAATTCTCCTTGCATTGCGAAGGCTTTAATTTGAATTTCCATGTATTATTAGATGAGAGAAGTACATATGATTTGTCATTTAGTGCAGTGTTTATTGTGGACTTGCACATTTAAATAAATCTCGATCTTTTTATGTGTATATATTTGCATTTTCTACTAATATTTGGGATATAATGGTATACCCGATTTTTTAATACAGCTTCTTGAATGTTGTAGTTTTTTGTTCCCTGTCTGCTTATGGGATGAAAAAGCTAGAAAGTCCATATATCTTGTTCAATGATCCAATTATAAACAATTCTTATTTCCAATTTGGTTTTCTTTGTTCACGTTGTAACTTAATTCAAGAGAGATTATGCACTGGGGTTTAGAAGGTTTAAAAGAAAAATTCAGGAGAGAATTTGTAATGTGTGAAATTAGCAATTAGAAAACGCAGTACCAGGTGAACAAAAAGCGCAAGCTTCGCCTTGAATACTTATTGAAAACTTTGTATTGCATTGTTGATGATTCTTGCCTTCTATGTTCTGGGATGTGCATAATTTTCTCCATATTTTTCAGCTGTGGTAGGTTTTGAATTGGCCAGGAACCATGGTTAGAGGAGTTTGTGATGTTCTTTTATTGCATATCCTTGAATATTTTCTGAATGCTAGTTACAAACTATGTACTTAAGTGTGTGTGCTTTCTGCTATACGGGTAACGTTTACCACCAGCATTTTTTCTTATTTGTCCTCAACTTCTAAGTACCACATGTGTTCTGTTTTTCACTTCAGTTATTTGTCCTCCTTAACTTGTAAGTACTGAATATGTTCTGTTTTGCGCTTTCCAAAATTTTAATCCACTTTATCCTTACCAGCTGTATAACTGGATGGATAGCAGTAATCTTGAGATAACCAATGCTGACCAAGCCAAACGCATTGACCTTCTTTCCAAGGCTGAGGGTGTAGCTTCTGCTGAAAAATATTTTGATAGCCTCCAAGAATCAGAAAAAACCAATAAAACCTATGGAGCTCTTCTTAGCTGTTATTGTAGGGAGAGAGTTGCTGATAAGGCTTTGGAGATCTTCGAGAAAATGAAGGTACTAAATTACACATCCACTCTAAATTACAATAACGTAATATCACTTCACTATAGCATGGAACAGCCTGAAAAAGTCGTCTCTCTAGTGCAAGAAATGGAGGAGAAGAATATAACTGCTGACATTTATACCTACAATCTGTTGATTAATAGTTATGGTGCTCTCAAAAATCTAGATGCCATGGAAGGTGTTGTGAAGAAAATGGAAAGTAGTAACATGATGCCTGATATGTTTACGTATGGAAATCTAGCAACCGTATATTTCAATTGTGGGTCGCATGAGACGGCCAATGCTTTTCTTGAACTGATGGAAAAAATGGAAACTCAATCCAAACAAGCTGCATTTGAAGCCTTCCGCACTCGGTTGAGGCTGTACTCCATGATGAATAATTTATCAGGGGTTAATCGGACGTGGGAGGCTATAAAGTCGGCTTTTCCAACCCCATCTAATACTAGCTATCTTTTGATGCTTTTGGCTCTTTCCAAACTAGGGGATAAGGAATACCTTGAAAAGATTTATAAGGAGTGGAAAGCAGGCTGCTCGGTGTTTGATTTCAGGTTACCAAGTGTGCTACTAGAATATTACCTCGATCAAAACATGATCGAAGAAGCCAATTCATTCTACAAAAGTATTAGAAATAGAGCGGAAGAACCCAATTTGAGGGCACTGGACTTGTTTGCAAGTCTATGCATAAAAAACTGTGAAATAGACTTGGCTCAGAAATACTTGGAGATGGGTTTGGATAAAGCAAAACTACGAAAAAACAAGTGGTTTCCCACAGATAAAACCATAAAATTATTCGTCAGTTATTTTGAGGCGAACAATGATACAGATAGAGCTGAGAAGTTCGTTGAGAGCATGAAGAAGCACGACCATTTGGACTCCAGTTCTCTGCTTTTGAACATTAAAGTTCCCAACGCAGAAAGCTAAAATCAGTTGCAAATAACTGTAGTTAAGTTTGAAAAGTGGGGTATTGTAAGCAGATATTGATATAGTCCTTATTTAGATATCTGAAAATTTGCAAGTAACTGTTGCACAAGGGTTTTTCTTTCTCCATTACTTTGTTTTAGTGAAATTTTGCATTTGAACCTTGTTTAGTGAGATCTGCTTTTGATGTATTGTAGTTTGGGACTAATATTACTGTTTAGATTAAATTCAGGGAGGATCTTTTGGCTGTTATTATTATTATTATTATGATGATGATGATGATGATGATGTTTTTTTTCTTGAATTAGGGCATGTATGATGATATATGAAGGAAGAACAAAAGAAAGTCATTCCATGACTTGTGTTTGGATTGAATCATGATTTAAATTTCAGTCTTAATTAAGTGAAGCATTTAAATGACAGTTGATGTAGGTTAACTTGAGATTTATGATAATGCTAATGGAAACCATTGTTTAAAAATTTAATCATATTATACAACTTCTACAACTTAATTCGATAAGTAATCAAACATCTCGATGTATTAGCCTATTAGGTAGTGAATTCTTGAAAAAAAAAATTCGTATTACAGATTTAATAATTTATTGAAATTGTTATAGAGCTAACTATCGCATTTTCTTGAAATGACTCTCGTTTCCTCAATTGTGGCATCAAATTTCTTGATTATGTAATTTTCTTCTTTAATTCCCATAATTAATTAAGTTTGCAATTACAATGACTTAATCCAAAAGTAATACTTCAGGAGGTTAATTAATGAATGACAATATCTTTTAATATTTTTTTTGGTGGTTTCATTTTTATCACACATTGAACAATAAATTATTTTTTTAGCCGCAACTTACAATTCATTTCTTCCGAGTCAAATTCGATATTTTATCCTTCAGTCCTGTAAAACATATATTCATCTATACTGTAAAAAATTAAATCGTAAATTCGTAACATACTATTCTGTAACCAATAGAATTGAGTCATTTTATGCATCTATACTGTCCAAAACTTATATTGAATCATTCACATACTACATATCATATCATCCCACCCGTACCAATAAAATTAGTCGTTACATGTTAATTACCTGTTAATTTGTTCTATATCATTTTAAGAGTATAATTGACTGAGATGACTAAAATAAATAAAAATAAAGTCGTGGTTAAAAAATCTCTGTTTCTCATGAGTTGATTAAGAAGGAAGTTAGCACTATAATAGATGAATGGATAATGAACAAAAAGATATGACTAAGGGCTCGTTTGGTTTGGGGGACGGGTTTGTTTATAATATTCGGGCTGAGATAAATTTACTGTTCATTTTGACTTTTTGAACAAATTATCTTGCGTTTGGTTCAAGGGTTGAGAGATGGGTTTGAGATAAATCGGTTGTTTGGTTCAACTTATTATGTATTTTGAAGTGTGGTTTTGAGATATAATTTGTTGTTTGCTTTATTGGTTAATATTGATAACCTTTGAATTGACCAAACTACCCTTCATGACCTAAACCAATTTTTTTTTTTCTCATCCAAATCTGCAGAAATGCCTAGCATCTTCTCATTCCATTTTCTTTTCTCCTTCACTCATTTAACAGATGAGCACAAATGAAATCTATCATTTGATCAAATCCAATGAGCCCAATTTCATAATTGTAACAATTGATAATTTTCAGCATAATCAAACTCAGTGCAAATCTGAGCTATTGAAACAATTATGTGAAAATTTTGTATTCTTAAAAATGAAATATGAATCAAGTTACATAAACCAATTCTTGAGTTTTCTTCTTCCAAAGAATCACAACCATAAAATAATGCTATATACACTCCATACAAATGAAATCAGAACAACATTCATATGAACCTTACTCTAGTTCAACTTCAATGGTATCCTCTTGATCCTCTGGATTGATACAGCTCCAACTTCCCCTTCGCCTCTGGTAACAACTTCTCCACATCTTCGATTTGGACCAAAAATGTCTGTTTTGATGCCCATTCGAGCACTGCTAGCACTTCAGCCTGAGCAAGCTCTTCACTATCCGACACATGCATTGCAATGAAGCCCAACAAAACCAATGCACAATCTGCTCACCAAAGTAGACGAGCTGAACGAGATGCTTAGCTCCTCTAGCCTCAATGATGGCCTTACAATGGTCGAGACCAAACCTCCACCGGTTAAGAGATCCAAATAATCCCAAACAAAAAAACAATGCATTAAATGAAAAACTAACACATTGTCATGTATCATTCACATTCAAATTCGAGGATAAATCAAAACAAATAGTTCCTAATTAAAGATGTTTCTCAAGAAGCTGATTAGTTTTCACTCTTACTAAGGCCAATCAATTCGACGAAGAATTATGCAAGTGAGTGTAGGGAATCTGGACCCTTCACGCGATCGGACTTAAACCAGACACATGTTTATTGGCCATAGTTCCATCTTAAGCAAGAATCGAGCATGGATGCTAACTCCAAATAAGATTTATTCACACATAATTATCAATCCATGGAAAGTGCACCCAGAGCTAACCAGTCTAAGAATTTCATTCAATGAGGTCTCCACAATTTGTGTATCAACTATGTAAAAGTTGAAAGAAACACATATAAGACACTTGCAAAATAATTTGTCAACTAATCTTGAATACAACTGTTGACCAGATAATGTATAGGAAGGAGATTAGCTAACCTTTACTGATGGATAACAACTCCTTGAGACGTTTCTCTATAATAGTCCATTTCTACAGAATTATGATAAAGAAATTAAGCTAAATGGATGCACATCCAGGAGAGAATAAGCCACTCAAAACTCACTTCGTTATAGATCTCCACTTCAAAAACAGTTGCTGAAAAAAGATTGATCCAAATTGTTCTTAGAATTAGTTGAAGAATTTGAAAACATGATTTATCTTAAAAGCAGCATCTAATGCAACTCAAGAAATTAAATTTCTATTGAACTCTGATCTTTTCACAAACTGGTGATTTACAGATAGTACTTCTAAAAAGTTCACAGATGAACAAAACGTCAAGAATTTCAAATTTCAATAGCTTCAAAATGTGCAAGAATTAAGCACTAGAATAATGGTATCAATCAATCTATGAATCAATATCTATTTCTAACATATATAGTACCAAATTAACTTCTTGTGATGATAATTTTTACCTCTATAGTCAATAAACGGCACGAGGAGCTCGTCTCTCCGACTACCGGAAACTATACACTACGAAAGAGACGAAGACGCTACATATCGGCACACTTCCTCGGTGCAAACCCTAGCCTCGACTGCTTCGTATCGTACAAGATATGGAAATTTTCCTACTGGTAATTGCCAACAATCGACAGAGCCGAACTAGGGGTCCCAAGAATCGCCAAGCAGACGCCACCGTCCGGGTCGAGCCTGATGAAATAATTTTCGACCGGGAAATTCCACCCCGCACCATCACCAAACACGATCCCAAACGACGGCAACTTGAGGGAGAAGATCGAGGGGCTAGGGTTTGGGTTCCCTCGAAAGCCACAATTTCACAGGGGAAATGACAGATTTGATATTTGTTGATGATGTGGGGGTGTTATGGTCTTTCAAAGTGAACAGTGGGGCATATTTGGAAGATCAAGGATTTTTTACTGTTGGGCTAATTTTATGGGTTTAGGAACCCATCTATATTTTGGGTTTATAAAACCTCTTTCAAGCTCGGATAAACCCAAAAACCTAAAATTATATCCGGGCCAAAAAAATAAAATCGAGCTTCAAACAATTAAACCAAACATGGGTTTGGGCTGGGTAGAAAGTCTAAACCAGCCCAAACCCTAGAACCAAACGAGGCCTAAGTAAATAACTATAGAGGTTTGAGAGTAATCAAACCTCATTATTAAATCGGACGGCTCAAAGTGGCCGGATTAGTTGTTGTTGTTGTTTTTTTTTTTTTTTTTTTAATTTTATATTTTAGTTTTATTTACCAATCTTGCCACCTCACAAAAACCCTGCTTTAAACACCCTTGCGCACCTTGGTACTTCACTCACATTCAGAGAACCAGTGAAGAAGCTCAGATGACGATCATGAGAATCGTTAGCCGTATAATCCTCCGAAATTCGTCACAATCTTGGTCCACACGGTGGTTTTCCACCGCTCCGGAAGCGGCGGCGGCGCCGCGACTAAATAAGCCAAACCCTCTTTACAAAGTCGTGGTTGAGAGAAGCTCCGACGCCACTATACCAGGCGCTCTCGATCAATGGGTGAATGAAGGAAATCGTGTGAGGAAACCCCATATTTTTAGTCTCATTCATCACTTCCGCAATCGCAATAAGTTTCAAGCTGCCGCCCAGGTCTTTTTCTTTTAGGGGGTTTTTTTTTTTTGTTTTTTGCGCTGAGATTTTGCTGGGATTATTAATGTAGTTTAGACTAGGAAAGTTTTATGAAATTGGTCAAATTTCTGTTAGAAGAAAAAATATATTAGATCTTGTTACGTGTAAAGTATGCAATTTCTCGTAGTCTCTTTCAAAGAACCAATTTGCTCATCCTTTTCTTCTCATTTTCTCATTTGTGGTTTATTGCTAGGATAGGATTGATTACAAATATACTGTGTAGCTGTTTTTTCCCTGTTTGCTTATTGGATGAAAATTCCATATTTCTTGTCTGTTTTTCTAATTGGTTCTCTGTTCATGTTGTAGTTTTGTTTAAGAGAGATTGTGTAGAGGGATTTAAAGGTTTTAGAAGTGAATATTGAAGTGAATCGCAACATGTTAGATTAGCAATTAGCAAACGTGGTGCAGGCGAACATAAAGGACATACATTGCCTTGAGTATTTATTGAAAACATTGTAATGCTCAGTCATCATTATCGTTGTCTACATTACATATTGTTGTAAAAAATTCAACTGCTTCTTTGTTTTCCTCATAAAAATTTGCATGCTATATATGTGGTGTTTTTAATTTTAATTTTAATTTTTTGTCCTTAAAGACTACTTGAGTATGTGTGCTTTCAGCTGCATGGTTTTGTTTTGAGTAATTTGTCTTCTTTAACTTCAAAGTATTGAATATATTCTGTTTTGTCGTTTCCAAATTTTTCGATCCAATGTATATACACCAGCTGTATGATTGGATAGATAGCAGCACTCTCAAAATAAGCAATGCTGAACAAGCCATGCGCATTCATGTTCTTTCCAAGGCTGAGGGTGTAGCTGCTGCGGAAAAATACTTCAATAGCCTCAAAGTATCAGAGCAAACCATTAAAACCTATGGAGCTCTTCTTAGCTGTTATTGCAGGGAGAAAGTTTTCGATAAGGGTTTGGAGATCTTTGAGAAGATGAAGGTACTGAATCACACATCCGCTGTAAACTACAACAATGTGCTGTCACTTTATGCTGAGATGGAACAGCATGAAAAAGTTGTCTCTCTAGTGCGAGAAATGGAGGAAAAGAATATTGCTCCTGATCGTCATACTTACAACCTGTTGATTAATAGTTATGTTGCTCTGAAAGATTCTGATGCCATTGAAGGAGTTCTTGAGAAAATGAAAAGTAGTAACATTAAACCTGATTTGTTTATGTATGGAAATCTAGTGACCATGTTTCTCAATTCTGGGTTGCATGAGAAGGCCAATGTGTTTCTTGAACTGATAGAGCAAACGGAAGTACAACATGATGAAGGTGCAGTAGAGAGCTACCACACTCGGTTGAAGTTGTACTCTATGATGAATAATATATCAGGGGTTTATCGGACGTGGGAGGCTATAAAGTCAATTTCTCCAACCCTCTCTAATACTAGTTATCTTATGATGCTTTTGGCTCTTTCCAAACTGGGAGAAAGGCAAAACCTTGAAAAGATTTTTAAGGAGTGGGAAGAAGGCTGCTCGGTATATGATTTCAGGTTACCAAATGTGTTGCTAGAGTATTACCTCACCCACAACATGATTGAAGAAGCCACTTCACTCTACAAAACTATGGAAAATAGAGCGGAAGAACCCAATTTGAGGGCGCTCAACTTGTTTGTGAATCTATGCATAAAAAATGGTCAGATAGACTTGGCTCTCAAGTACTTGGAGATGGGTTTGGATGAAGCAAAACCACGGAAGAATAAGTGGTTTCCCAAGAATGAAACAATGGAATTATTTGTGAATTATTTTGAGGCGAACAACGATACAGTTAGAGCTGAGAAGTTAATTCAGATCATGAAGAAGCACGGCTGTGAGGACTTCAACCCTTTACTTTTGAAAATTAAAGCTCCTGATGCAGGTAACTAAAATCTGTTTCATAACTGTCGTTATCATATCTGAGCTAGGAAAGTTAGAAATTATAAGCAGAAGAACTCGTGTAACTATTTTTCAGAATTTTACTTATTTATTGGATGTTGCATTAGGTTTTTACTTTCTCTATTTCTTGCATAGTTTGGGCGCTGTTTTACATTTGAGCCTTGTTATTCTGATCTGCTTTTAGATTAAATTGGGAAGATCTTTTTTGCATTCGCTATGTTTATTTGTTGAATTGTGGCATACATCAAAAGATGAAGTAAAAGAAAAGGAAATCCTATGACTTGTATTCAATCATATTGAGCCATGATTTAATTATTAGAAATTACTAAAGTATTTTAAGTGACTGATATATGATTAATTTGCAACTTCAAATTTATGATAATAGTATTAGAAAACATGGTCTGAAAACACTGAATAGAACTTAAACCTATTAAAAATAACATTAAACTTAAAGTTTTAATAATTCAATTTGATGATAGATTTAGAAAATTAGATTCTGTTGTTTATGATATTTTCTTTTTTGTTTCCATTTCCTCTCCCTCATATCGTGCAGTCTTGTTTTATAACCTTTTCTATCTAAGAACTTGTGTAATTTTAACGTGTCAATACGAAAAGAGAGGTTTTCTTTTCTCTAATTTCTGTCATTCGATTCTTTTCATGGTGCCAGTGTCCTAGGTTCTAATCCAGGGATCATCCGTGGCCAACCAAGAGCCAATGCTATTGGCACACTCGAGAAACATAAGGCAAGCCTCAAAAACAGAAGAAGAAACACGGTAGTGAGGGTCTCAAATCAAGCCGGACGAGTTCAACCATACCCACAACTACAACTGCTGGCGCTTCTAAAGGCTTAGACTCGTTGGGCGCTATTGAGAGCCGTTTCTTAGGTCGTCTAATGAGGTAGGTGTAAGCCGCGGAGGAGTATGGAGAATCTCTTGAATCCCTTGTTGGAGTAAGCAAAACATAGGTTCCTTCTTTGAATCTATTTATGTTTCTAACAATACTAATAGTATTATTTTGTGACATTTAAAATTGGCAGCCCAAGTTTGAAGAATTTGAGACGTTAGTTTCCTAGGATATATGAGATAGTAAGGATCCATCCATCTTTGTTTCACTGTGAATATGTGATTGTGTGAAGTAGAATGTGCATCTTTTTGCTTCAAAGCCTTAAAACCCATCAAAACCTTTCACTATTAATTTTTTTATAATTCATCATAGTTTAGAGAATCAGAGGTTGAATGGTTTTATAATATATATATATATATATATATTTTTTTTTTACAATACTAACATGCAAATTTTCAGAAGTGATAATAGGAAAGAGTATTTTAACATGATCTTAGGAAAAAAGAATTGAGAAAGGGCTAATTAATCATAGTTCTTTCATCAATACACCTGAACAGAATTGTGTTGTTGAAAGAAAAAATAAACTGTATTAAAATGCCCTCCAAAATTTTACTATTTCAAACATGAAATGTTTTCCAAGTGTTAATTTTTTGCAAATCCACTGTACCAAAAAAATTGGTTTTATAACATTGGTTTATGAACCAAAAGAAAAATTAAAAACAAAAAATTAATCTTGGGCCTGAGCTATGGAATTTGGAAAGGCTATAGAAAGACACTGGGTTTATGTTTTCTTTTTAAATCATAAACTTTTAATAAATGAAAAGAGATAATCTCAGTTCAATAATACGACGTCGTTATATCACTCCAAAATTTAAACCCTTGATGAGCATCGTTGTCATCCTCTGCTCGCTCGGATGACAATTGTTAACGGAATCATCGGCCGTTTGGTCCTCCGAAAATCTGCTCCGCGCTGGTTCAGCACCGCCACCGCGTCGGAAAATGCGACGTCAGCAACGCAACCACCGAGAAGGCGTAGCTATCTTTTCAATAAAGTGATTAGGACAAGCTCCAAATCCAGTATCGCCGACATTCTCAAAAAATGGGTGGATAAAGGAAATCAAGTGAAGAAAGTCGATATCATCGATCTTAGCTATTATTTTCGCAACCATAAGAATTTCCACGCTGCTCTCCAGGTACTCTCTCTCTCTCTGTTCTGTTGGCTTTGTTGCATTTTGGTAAGTAATATCTGCTTAATTAATCAAATTTGCGGAGAGATGATATTTGAAGGTTTTGGTTCGAATTGGCATGTAATTTGGTTTAAATAAACAAAGTTATCTGCAACCACTCTTCACCAAATTTTACACAAAAATCAATGTTACCTGCACATTGTGTATTTCATTATGTTCTATTTTATCAAATATTTGTTCAGAATCAAAAATATGTTTTCATATTTAAATATGGGTGGGACCATCCGCACCCAAGCTTTTCTAAACACACTCCAATATCTATTCACACCCCAATTTTAATATCTACATCTTAAACTATTTCTAAACACACCTCAAATATTTTCAATTTTACCCTTTGACCCAAAAAAAACAAAACCAAGGTTAAAAAAAAAAAAAAAAAAAAAAAAAACTAACCCTAAATTGCAGTTTGAACAAGAATGAAAGGGAGAAGAAATTTTTCGACAAATTAGTTTGTCTTATGGTGTGAGCATGTAATTGTAGTCTATTGTTGGAAAATTTTGTATATTGGATGCTGAAAGACGTCAAAATTTCGAACAAAAACTCGACACTGGTTTGACTCTGGTTCTTCGTGCGATGTGTTGTGTGTTCGACCTGGAAAGTCGAACAAATCACAGTCGTTCGACTGGAGAATTCAAACATGGTGTATGGCGTTTGACTCTGATAATCGAACATTATCTTAGAATACTCTTCATACCGTTTGATTTTTTAGGTTGAACACTCTTCACACCGTTCGATTTTTTAGGTTGAACATTCTTCATACCGTTCAACCTGGAGTAGTCGAAAGGTACCGTTTCAGCCGGATTTTCTACTTTTAGAACCAAAACTCGATTTTTTGTACTATACTACTAAAAACTATTAAAAATGTAGTAGAAATCTTACATTGCTCGCTTCAAATGTATCTCCCCGTTCCATAGACATTTTTGTAGAGAATATTGGTTGGGTGATATTGTTAGGGTTTATCAAAGGAGAAAAAAAAATTGTGGTATGGAGAAGAGTTTATGCAATGAAGGAGAAGAAGAGTGGGGATGAAGTGTGTTTAGAAATTATGGGGTATCATTAGTATTTTAAATTATATGTGGGGTGTGGTCAAGGGGTATTATAGACATTTAATATATAATTACTTTTGATTTATTTAATTATGGGGTGTGGTTAGAAAAGCTTGGGGTGTGGATAGTCCCACCCTTTAAATATATGTAACCAAAGAATTAAAAATAATAATATAAATTAAAATTTTTGAACTTCAATGAAATAAACGACTAAAAAAATACTCAATATAATACGAGTACAAATATAAATTACATAACAATCATAATACAACATTAGCAAAATATAAATTATATATTGATAGCCATTGATTTTCTGAAGTAGAAGATTCTTCCAAACATGCTCAACCATGTTATGTCTTGTTGTATGTTCTAATTAGTTTATATTTTGTGTTCATATAATTTTCTTCATTATTGAAATTACAATGTAGCGAAGTTATTTATTTTCAAAATTTTACAAATTCCGCAATTTTTTTTTTAAATCATAAAATTACATAGGAAATTGTAATATATATTGTATGTATTTACAAAGGGAATATCATAAAAAACAAAAGAAAGGAAAAATAATGCTAAACTTAATATTAAAATTTTGAAAAAGAGAAAAGTTTGCTTCCATGGATAGTATGCCGCAAACTTGTGGTACTACTGATCTTGGGTAACAATTTGCTACCACTTTTGATGTAGAGTTGGAGAACATTTTTTGGCACAATTTGTTATTTTGCCTATATTTGCTATAGCATTGGAGATGATGTTGGTGATAGTAGAATCATTATTTTATTTTACTTTAAACAAGAGTAGCTTTATGAACCAAATTTTGGAATTTTTTTTAGTTAGTGTTAAATGTGCATTTTGGTTTATTCAATTTTGGTTTTCAGGTTTATTTCTCCTATAATTCAATTCCATTTCTGCTAATTTATGTGAAAAAGTTTCCATGTATCTTTCAGAACTTTTCCAAGTATAAAAAATTCTTCTGTTACTTTCAAAATTGGTTTTCTTTGTCTAATTTTGACTTTGTTTAAGAGAGATTATGCTTTGGGGTTTAGAAGGTTTAGAAAATGAATATTCAACTGAATTTTCCATGTATTAGCAATCAGAAATTCTCATATTTCACTCAGAACATTTAATGCTTCGTTCATGATATGCACTATCGTAGGTGTCTCAGATGATGTGTGGCTTTTGTGCTTTTTCCTTAATCAGCTGATGAGTTTGTGACATCCTTTTGTTACATATTCTTGAAAAACATCAACAGCTGGTATTATGTTGTGTGTGATTTTTGTCCTCATCAAAGGTTGCACAGTGTATACTTGATTTTGTGTTTTTTAAGATGAGCATGTATCATATAACATGAGTGGGTCTTGCTGGACACTGGCATATTTTAACTAGATTCATTTTCCCCCTGAGTACTGAATATGTTCTGTTTACTGTTTTCCAATTCTTTTAATCCAAATTATCCACACCAGCTCTATGACTGGATGGATAGCAGCGAACTGAGAATAAGTGATGCTGATCAAGCAATACTCATCGACCTTCTTTGCAAGACGAAGGGTTTAGCTTCAGCGGAAGAATATTTCCATAGCCTCCAAGTTTCAGAGCAAACCAATAAAACCTATGGAGCACTTCTTAGCTGTTATTGCAGGGAGAGAGATGCTGATAAAGCTTTGGAGATCTTTGAGAAGATCAAGGAATTGAATTTAGTGTCCACTCTAAATTACAACAATGTTCTTTCGCTTTACCACAGACTGGAACAGCCTGAACAGGTTGTATCTCTAGCGCAAGAAATGGAAGAGAAAAAGATTGCTTTCAACCGTTATACTTACAATCTGTTGATTAATAGTTATGCTGCTCTGAAATTTTTTGATGCCATGGAAGTAGTTGTGAAGAAAATGGAGAGTAGTAACTTGAAACCTGATTTGTTTACGTATGGAAATGTAGCAACCATATATTTCAATTCTGGGTTGCATGAGAAGGCCAATGCTTTTCTTGAACTGATGGAGAAAATGAAAATTCAACACGATGAAGGTGCATTTGGAGCCTGCCATACCCTTATCAAGTTGTACTCTATGATGAATAATATATCAGGGGTTAATCAGGCTTGGGAGACTCTAAAGTCAGCTTTTCCAACCCCATCTAATACTAGTTATCTTCTGATGCTATTGGCTCTTTCAAAAATGGAGAATAAGGAAAAGCTTGAGAAAATTTTCAAAGAGTGGGAAAAAGGCTGTTCAACATATGATTTCAGGTTACCGAATGTGTTGCTAGAATATTACCTTGGTCGAAACATGATTGCAGAAGCCACATCACTCTACAATACTATGGAAAATAGAGCAGATGAACCCAATTTGAGGGCACTCAACTTGTTTGCAAATCTATGCATAAAAAACAGTCAGATAGATTTGGCTCTCAAGTACTTGGAGATGGGCTTAGATAAACAAAAATCACGGAACAATAAATGGTTTCCGACAGATGATACCATTAAATTATTCATCAACTATTTTGAGGAGAACGATGATTCAGATAGAGCTGAGAAGTTCATTCAGAGCATGAAGAAGCAAGACCGTTTGGACTCCAATTCTTTGTTATAGAACATTAAAGCTTCTGATGCAGGTAGCTTGAATTTGTTGCAATAACTTTTCTAATGATATGCTTATTATGATAAATGTTGTTAGTAAATGTGAGCTAGGAAAGTAAAATACAAAGCAGAAGCCACAGCCTCATATCAATATATAGTTGATGGTGGTTCGGATGTCCCACATCCTTGCTTTCCTTTTTTACGTGCTCATGTAACTACTTTTCGAAATTTTTGCATTAACTGGATATTGCACTAGATTTCTTCTTTCTCTTTTCCTTGTTTTGGTTGCAATTTTGCATTTGAACCTTGTCTGCTTTTGATACTCATTTATGCTGCCTTCTGTGATGAACAATTTCGCCTATTATTCTTAACCATTATGAGTTTGCTTGTAGTAGTTTGGAGTCAGTGTTTAGATGCTGAAAAGTGATAAACTATTTCCAAATGCTGCATACATGTCATGTTACAAGAAGCATTTGACATTGGCAAAAAACTCATTGAACATAAAAGCTGTTGCAAACAAGGAGGTCCCTGCCTCATATTGATAGTTAATAGCGGCTATTTTATATCCCGACACTTGTCCTTTTGATATCCTCATTGTAACCATGGATGTGTAATCAACCCGGTGTAGCATGTAATCCACCGATGCAGCATGAGGTCTTTTTCTCTGCTACTTACTTATCTTGGGTGCAATTCTGCATTTGAACATGGTTTACTTAGATCTACTTTTGATACTCGTTTATGTTGCCTCTCTCAGTAAAAAGTATTTATTAATGTATCTTAGCAGGGAGGATAGAACTCAGAAGCCTATTATTCTTAAAACAATCATTCTACCACTAGTTTGGTTGTCGTTGTTTGGGGCCAATCGACAGATACTGAAGAGCGGTAAATTTAGCCGAATGGTATGAACTAAGAAGCCTGTGGGATTTCAATGCTATTGCGAAGAGCCAGAGATGATTATGTTAATAAATGGGCAAGAGATTTACTCTTTTTTTGGGTCATTTTCTTCTGCTATTTCATATCTGTGTTTTGCCTTTCTTGAATTATGTTTTTATAATTGTCTTTTTAGGGTATTTCATATCTTCTTCCATGTTTAGTGAGAGAAGTTGGAAAGAAAATAAATATAGCTTCGATGTGCATTTTGTAGAATGAAATGATTTTGGCAAATTTGAAGTGTTAACCCGCGGATGAGATCCATGCACATTATTTTGGTGAAATGGGATTAGTAAACAACTAATCAATTTGTGTTTATGAAAAGGTCATTCAAAAATATGAACACTTTTGCTCTTATTGCATCATAGGCTCTGAAGATTTGTATGTTAGATTAATAGGGTTATATCAGTGTTTTCATAATCGAATCGGTGATCAAACCGGTTTGGCTATCGGTTTAAGGTTCAACCAGTTAAATTAAATTGAAGAGAATATCCAAATAAAATATATTTATCCAAAATTAAGGAAAACTTATAAGTTATCTCACATTGAAAAAAAAACCCAAGTATAGGGGATTGTGTATGAGTTTGTCCTAAATTGATTAACAAACTAATGGGATTGATGTCATGCAATATTAATAATATAGTGTTGAATAAATTTATCCCACATTGGTTAGTTACTAAAATGACAATGAAATCATTTAATTTGACTATAAATAATGTTAGTGGATATAAGTTAATCTAACGTTGGTTAATTACTAAAATGGTATTGAAATTGTTTTTATAAATGATGATAATGCTAGTAGCGTACTTATAACAAATACCTTCTCTACCAATTAAGGTGAAAAAAAAATTAAAATAAAATTCAATTCAAACTAGTTTTTTCGGATTTTTAACTAGTTTTGACCTATTTTACCGTGAAAATGATTTTATATAACAACTAGAACCGGATCAATGATTGATTTATGGTTGAACCAATTGAACCGGACGGTTTGATTATGAAAACTGTGGTTTATATCAATTTTGATATCACAAGTAAATCTCTAGTTAGTTGTGATATCCAGAGGTCATTGATTTTGAGTATTGGTATTCAATGTTTGAAATTGTATCAATTTTGATATCTACTATCTACTTTTCGTCCAAATCTAATGGAAAGTTGTACTCAGAGTTTGTACTCAATTTTTGAAATTATAATAAGTGTGATACATTTTTATCCCATTTGAACGAAAGTTGATAGAAGGTATTACAACTGACACTAAGGTTTACATAGAATACCAATTTTATTTTATTTTCCCCTTAGATTAACATTAATATTAATTGCAAAAGTAGTGTAAACATATTTGATGGGACCATCCCCAGCTTTATAAACCAAACACAAACGATCATTTAGAAATTCATGAAAGACCAATAACAAGAGCATGAGCTAAGCTACTTGAAGAGACTTTAATGATTCTTACAGCTTAAATAAGAGAAAATATGTCCAAAAATGGCTATTAGTGAATGTTATTATTAGTCTGTATGTGCATATCCTAGTACTTTTATTGCATAATAACTCATCTTAATCTGATACAAGCTCATGAGATATCAAAATTGTCACATTTATAGACAGGTAATCCAAATAATTCCTAACTAATGAACTTTGCAATGATTTAATTATTTGTATCAACTAGTCATGCTATTCTTTATTTTATAAAAGGGTGTTTTGCTAATTTTACAACTTTCCAACTACTACTTATCTCAAACCTCTTCTTCCTCTTCTAATCTTGATTTTCCTTTCTCTTGGCTGGTAACAACACACTATAAAAAACGTGGCTTATAAAAAGGCTACCAGATTATCCATTTTATTTAATTATTAGCTAAATAGAGTATCTGAATATTGGGTGGTCCAAGAGTCAAGTTTCATGTTTTTAATGTAATCAAAGGTGATAGATATTAATGTTTGTACTCTTGAGTCGTGTAATATCTGAGCCTATAGATAGGTCATGTAACCATTTTATAAATTATCATTTTGACATTAGTTGTGTTATATCAAATAGTTTGTCAAGTTAATGAGTTAAGTGCAAAAACTAATATGAAATATGATAGATTTTAAATTTTTATTCTAAAATTATTTTTTTATTCGATTGCAATATGAAGTTTTGGAGTTTTTTAAAATACAATAGAAACTAATTTTCCAACAATTTTCTTGAGGTGGTGAAGAACCAAATGATGAAGGAATCATGGGTAGTACAAATTGCCGAAGAAACGTTGATGGTGCTTGCGAAGGAGAGAAGAAATCGCAACACTAGGAAGAACGACGATGAGAGAGGAAGGGAAAGACGGGACGTGGTGGGATGATTGTTTTTTTTTTCTTTCTTTCTTTAAATTCCACGATGATTGATGACTAGGATTGACTTATACATTTCAGCTTCACACTAACAACAATTGAAGTCTAAAAAACCCAAACATATTTTAAATTGAACATTTATGAAATGATGGTAAAGAAATAATATTGTAACTGAAACTGCACCCTAAATTCATATATATTTTTTATGTAATAAGATGAATAATGGTGAATAAATGACAAAAACATGTAAAGATAAAAACATGTTATATGGGCTGATTTAAAAAATAAAAAAAAACGTGTTTAAATCCATATTCTTGGAAGGGTTAATATCCATATTTTTGGAAAGGTTAATATCCCAACTTACCACAATTCTTGGAAAGTGTAATAAAATGGGGGAGGGTAAACTTATGGCTTTTTTAATAGAATATTGTAATTTAAAAATTTTATTAACAAAATATAGTGTAAAATGGGAGTTTTAATGAAATAGGTGCGGAGGCGACTTTTGACACATCTCATTATTTTATTAATTTTTAATACAAGTCACCATCATCGGTGGCGACATCAACTAATCTAATTAGTTTTTAATACTAGTCGCCACCACCGATGACGACCATCATAAAATTTAATATATTTAATGACCGATGGCGAACAAGTATATTTCGATAATATTTAATTTGCTACAATTTAATTCGTGTATTTTAAATATGTAAGTGTTGGTTATATTTATCGGATAAATATTATTATTCGATAATTCATTTTATTTGTAAGTTAATTTTAATTACTATATCATATAATACTAGGGTTGTAGACAAACAGAGAGTTCGGCAAACTATTCGTGATCAAGTTTATAAGAAATTAATAAACATGTTGTGAACTGTTCGATTATTAAATAAACGAACATGAACAACCCTAGTTCGTTCGAGTTCGACACATTTACACCCCTATATATGACCTTAATAATAAATAATATAGTAAGGAGAAATAAACATATCAAATAACTATAAATAAATAATTAAATGTTGTTGTGAAACTGACCATTATTATTAGTAATATTTATTTACAGTTGTTTGATATATTTATTTCACTCTTTTATTATTTATTATTAAGATCATATATTATATAATAATTAAGATTAACTTACAAACAAAATGAATTATCGAATAATAATATTTATCCGATAAATATAAATATCACCTACGTATTGAAAACACATGAATTAAATTGTAGCAAATCAAATATTATAGAAATATATGTGTTCATCATCCGTCATTTAATATATTAAATTTTACGATGGTTGCCACCAATGATGCCAACTAGTATTTAAAAATAATTAAATTAGTCGATATCGCCACAGATGGTGGTGGCAACTTGTATTAAAAATTAATAAAATAATGAAATGCGTCAGAAGTTGCCACGGCCACCGCGGATCACCTATTTTATTAAAATTTCCCTTTTACACCATATTTTGTTAATAAAAATTTTAACTTGCAATATTCTATTAAAAAAGCCTAAATTTATGCTGCAATAATGTGAGGAGAAAGAAGAGAGAGAAAGAGTAGGGGAGTAGGGGAAGATGACGGGAGCAAGGTCGGAGTGGAGTCACATCCGATGAGAAGTGAGTGAGTGATCGGACGGCTGATAGTGACTCTCCAGAACCCTTGTCCATAGGGTACAGCACCCGCGGCCAGCGCGGGGGAATCCCGTCTTTTTCCATTCACAAAACAAATTTTTAATATTTTGTCTTCTCAATGACACCTTTCTTCTGACACACAACACCTAATTCTACTGTTTCCACCTTTTTCCACCCTTTGACTCCTCCACATTAACATTCTAAATTTATATTATATTTGGAAAATTGCCACAGGCTTGCCTATTTTATAATAAATATCAAAAAAATTAGTTATATTCTTTTTTATGTGAATTGAATTTCTATACTTCTAGTTAGCCCAAATTTCAAAATAAAATATAATCACAAATATTTATATGCACCAGATGCATGTATAGGAAACCGTGCAACTAGGTCGACCAAATCTAGCAATGTTTTTCATCCACACACGTCCAGATCCACACTTAAACTTTAGCCCGCGTGTCTGATATTTCTGTTATGTTCGTCTATCCTTTTAATTATGTTCACGTAACTTTTATGTTATGTTCGCATAACCTTTATGTTATGCTAGTTTAATTTTTTCACAGTATATTACAGATTTATAATACATTTTTAACATTTATGTTATTATAACCTAACCTTTATGTTTATAATAATTCGACATTTATGCTATAATAATATAACATTTATGTTACTCTCTAAGGACATAAATGTTATGATATTTGTGTTGACGTATAAAAATAGTAATTTCGTCTTTAATGGCCAAACAATCAGAGTAATTGTAATAGTAATCGATATTATGAATTATATGGAGGTTAATCAAAAAAAATATTGATATAAACCCAAGATATTCGGTTATATTTGATTGAAGAGAAACTTTCAACTCTTCTTTCTTTTATAAATTGGGTCGGTCAAAACAAATGATTCAAGGAGTCGTTCGGCTCATTTTCCTCCAGTTTCTTAAGTAATTTCTTTTCTCATTTTTTTAATCGTCCCCTTTTGCATTAAATGACTCTTGGAGCAAAAAAAGGTTGAATCCCCAACCCCAAAGGCCCCACACATTCCGGTCCGAGGAGCAATAAATGACTCTATTTATAGGTATATGTGTTTTGGAGGGATTTTGAGCTATAATCCCTTGATTTAAGAAAGTGACCATGCTTGTATTAAATGTGATTACAATTCAGACTTGATTATCTCATGCTTAGGCACGGTGGTTGGTGGGAGTAAGTGAGAAGGGACTGTTGCTACCATGCTGTTGTCAGATGAGTCGGGTCTCTTGCTCGGTCATTATCCTACTCGTGAACGATCGTTTTCACGAGTTGTTCATAAATCATTCTGAATGTGGCTAATCATACCGATGTCTGCTTTTGATAGGTTTATTGTCTTTTATTGATGAGAACCCTATTCTACCATTAATCCTATGGTTGAGATTAGAGTGTAACAAATTGTACATAATGTTATATTAATATAGTATAAAGTTTAAATTGTTATAACATAAAGGTTTAGATATACTATATGAATTTGTATATTGAAAAAGTCTAAGTTATTCACTAAAAGGTTATGATATCTGTACATAAATGTTATAGAAATATAATATAAAAGTTATATTCATATAACATAAAGGTTATATCATAAATTTAAAAAAAACATGGAGGCCAATTTGAGTTGGACCCAACTTGATCCGACCCACGCTCATCCAGTTGCACGGATCATGATTCGTGCACCTGGTTCACAAAAACATTACCCAAATATACTAACACATTATCTAAAACTAGTGACTCAATTAAAATAAAAAGTTTGAAATACATGAATTTCCTCTCAAAAGGAAAGGAAAAAGAAATATAGGGACTTTTAGAAAATTCAAAGGGTTTCTCAATCCAAATGAAAACTAAATATAAAGGGACCCAGATATTATTTATATTGAAATTAAGGTGAAATAGTCATTTTTTTCTATATTTTATTTCTTCATTTTCTCTTTTACAGAAAAATAAAAGTGATATTATGAGATTTTTGTTATCGATTAAGAAAATAAAAACTTAGATAAATGAGTGGGGCTGGTGTACACCATTTGCACGGATCTTAAAATCCGTGCACCACTATTTGACCCAGCACATTTTTTTCTTTTTTTTCGTGTATTTTTTTTTTTTTTGGCTCTGACCTTTATGTTGTGTTAGACATACCTTTATATTATATTAGTCATACCTTTATGTTATATTAGTGATACCATTATTTCCAGATTTCATACTTTAACTCTAAACCCTAAACCCTAATTTCGGCATAATAAACCCTAATTTGGCACAAGTTGTAGATATTTACATTTATATGATATTACTTATACATTTATATGAGATATTTATACATTTATATCAACATAAACATACATTTATGTAATATATATAAAGGTGCAACGAACATAATTAAAAGGTATGTCTAACATAACTAAAGGTATGCCTAATATAACTAAAATGTATGAAAGATATTAATATGTCAGTTTACAAAAAATGCTAAAGTACAACTAGCCTTACAAAAGGTATGTCTAACATAAGTAAAATGTATGTCTAACACTACTAAAAGGTATGCTTAACATAACACTAAAGGTATGACTAACATAACTAAAAGGTATGTCTAACACAACTAAAAAGTATAGTTAACATAACATAAAAGGTATGTCTAACACAACTAAAAAGTATAGTTAACATAACATAAAAGGTATGTTTAACATAACTAAATGGTATGTCTAACACTACTAAAAGGTATGCTTAACATAACATAAAGGTCAGACACCTGGGAGTATATTTGGGCGGATTTCATCCGCGACCTAGAGGCGCGTGGAGGCGCGTGTGAGCGCGTCAGAGCGCGTGATGGGTCGGGTCAGAAGTGGTGCATGGATCCTAGATCCATGCAAATGGTGTATATAAGTTTTTGTGTAGATAAATATACCTTTAACTAATCAAGGAATTTGGAGTTGAAATTTTGAAAGAATCAAATTAATTCCATAAAAAATATCATATTATATCCCTAAAATTTAGTTAAGAATATTTATAGGGATAATTTGGAATAAATGTGTAAAATAACACTTAATTTAAAACAAAATTTAGACACTTATTTTGAAACAGAGGGAGTATATTTCAAAATCACATCCGCTTATTAATAAAACATAAAAATATCACTAATATAACTCTGTATAATAGAGTTTTATTTACTATCCAAAACTCAAACTCATTTCATAAGTAAAATTTGTTTGGTGAATTATGAATTGCCGGTTGATTCATGTCATCAGATATTAAATTTATAAAAGATCTTACAATAATCATATTCTTAATAAAATAAAAATAATTTTTTATCTTCAAAATACTTTTTAATTCACGGCTCAGTATATATCCCTTGGAATGTAGTACTTTTTTATTGTTTTTACAATATCAATACTAACTAATAGTAAATTGTATTGTAAAAAATTAGTATATTACAACACACTTCAATACACATAGTTTTATACAACACAACTAGAACAAAAAGACACTACACATCATCTAACAAAATCATGATAACTTTATAAAGACCCAACGTGATATATAATCCTCTTGTACACATGGAGGAGCATTTTGCAAAATGATAATGAATTCAAGATGAGATGGAAAGATTCAACACTATTTCTACTATATAATCCTCTTGTACAAAATGAGAAGCATTTAGTTTGGAAAAGAACACAAGTCTAAGATGAAATAGAAAAAAGTTAATATACAATCCCCCTAATAATACACATGAAAGAACACTTTGATGCAGAAGACATGAATCTAAGATGAGATGGAATAGAACACACTCTCTACTATTAGTCAACTAATGTACAAAATGATCAAGAGCAATGAGACAATGTACTCATTTCCGAGTATCTCGGAACCCTACGTGATCGCTCCCCGGGCTCGCTAGGGTTAAAACCACATCTTGAAGTTCGCTATTAGTCCTCGAACGATCTTTTCCTACACATAGAGATGTTCGGCTCTCTGGAGGCGATCTTCTCGTCTGAGCTTGCTCAGAGCTATGGCACGACCCTCGACCAATCACTTTCACCGGATGTTGCCTTGGATAACTAACAGTCGGATGATTTTGGCCAAGAATAGTAGTGCCTCTTGATACGACATCCGGTCCCTTGATTGAGACAAAAAGTTGGGTTTTAGAAACCTTAATTGTTAGGGAAATTCATTGAATAATGTGAGCTTACTGGAGCAAACAAAACTCCTCGGAAAACTTTGCCGTTAACGGTGGCCGTCATTAGGTAGCCGGAATCAAACGCGCCGTCAACTTGACCACGAACTTCAGCTCCTATCTAGGGAGAGAGATGGGAACAAAACAAGAATTAGGAGGTGATATTTTCATGAGAAATGTATAAAATTATCGGTCAAACGTACCAAATTTCTCGTCTTTCCTGCCTCCAAAGATAACAGCTCCACATCATTGCAAGTCATATCCTTTTGTGGTTTAATCTGATTTGGATTCTCTGAAGTAAACTGATAACATATGGTTGGCCTAGAAAACGGATGAACTCTGGAAAACAAGCCAATGTTTCTCTTCACCGGTGTGTGTTCGTGATCAGATTGGGACGGGGAATGCTCATCCACCTCCCGATTTTTTTCAGGCAACTTTGAATTACTTGTTCGTCGCCTCTTTGGATGCAACGTATCTTCAAGTAACAAAACAAGTATTACTCAAAACTATTCGTTTTTTAATGCAGTGTTTAAATGTTGTGATACCAACCAGAACTGAAATGGAAAGACTGCTTGGTGACAAGATCGAGCTCTTCGACTTCCTGTAATGCTGAATCTTCGTTGTCACCTACGACAATCGTCTTTTGCTGCAATAATCGAAATCCCTATTAAGCAAATCCATTTATAACACACATTTATATAAGCAGAGTTACTAGTACTTAGCAATTGCGTACCAAATTGTTCTCTTTGTATCCATTTACGAAAGCTCTGCAAGTTAATGAATCGATTTGTAAGATCAGTAATTCGTTGAGAGGACGTTCATCTTCTCCGCACCTGCAACACCAAAGCACCGTGTACAAAAATGAGAAAAGCTCATAGGTGAAAATAATCAAGTAGAAATTTGCATGAATGTGAACGTCTCACCCTCCAAACACGGCAATCCCTAGGTTGGTGACGGTGGCTGTATGAGAAAATCGGCCTTGAGATTTTCGAGAGTTAATGTCGAGCTGAACCCAAGAAGACGTGATCACATCAAGAACCCAAATATCACTATAGTATTGTTTGTCACCAACTCCACCTAGTATATACACCTATCCAATATACACATTGTGTTTGGTTATACATTGATAAGAATCCCTCAAAAACAGGACACAAGTAACATGAATCACTTGTTCTAAACAGAGGAAGACAGAGAATTGAAAACTGAATTATCAGAGAATCACTTGTTCTAAGTAAAGAAAGACAGTATAGAAAAATAAATTATCGAAGAATCACTTGTTCAAAAACAGAGTAAAACAGAGGATTGTCAAATGAATTATCAAAGAATCACTTGTTCTAAACAGAGAAAAACAGAGCATTCAAGAATGAATTATTGGACATTAACTTGTTCTAAACATAGAAAAACAGAGAATTGAAAAATAAATTATCGAAGAATCACTTGTTCTAAACAGAGAAAAACAGAAAATTGAAAATTGAATTATCAGAGATCGACTTGCCTTGGTCCCGATACTCACAGCAGCATGACCAGCACGAGCACCGGGTGACGGCCCACAAGCATCCAACTAAATTCACCAACTTTATTAAGCCATACATTCATTCAACCAAGAAAATCATATTGGAAGTAGAAAGATACGAAAGAAACAACGTTCATTCATATATACCTTAGACCAAACCATCTTATTCATATCGAGCACACTAACATCACCTTGATACCTATCACCCGAGTCTCCACCAAACACAAATAGTCGATTCCCCACCACCACCGAGCTATGGCTATCACGAGGAGCCGGCACAATTCCCCTAACATCGGGCGAAGACCACTCCATCTTTTTTAGGTCGAGAATATGCAAATCGTTCAAGTAATTGGCCTCGCCTTCTCCACTACCCCCAAACACGACCAACTTCTCGTCACTAACGACGTTAATGGTGTGGCTTTCGCGAGCACAAGGTGGAGTTCCATGGCATTCGGGTTGAGTCCATTCCCTCGATAGGAGATCAAGAACGTGAAGATCGTTGACCTTCTTGCAACCATTGGTGCCTCCAAATACTAGCATCTTGTGCCCCACGAGCACCGTGCTGTGGCTGTCTCGTGGGCCCGGGCCCGGCCCGGAAGTCTTGAGAATGTTCCATGTCATCGTCCCGAGATTGCACATGAGCACGTCGCTGAAATGCACGCCTCCGCGGCATCCCTGAATGGAAAAAATTCCGAACAATGACGAGATATGATCTATATAGCAGGCCCCATAGATTGGAACTAAGATGTAGTTTTTTTGTTATTGTAATAATGAATTCAAACACTCTACACCTAATCCTTCACTCCATTCTTACAAACATGATTCTCATTTTACATTGCACTTACACAGTGTGTTAATTCATCGAGTATAATATCCACCACGCGTTCACGCAGCCACACATACCCGTGTGGGTGTGTGTAGAATGTGCAGTGAATTCCACACTTGGTAGAAGTTAGAATGCATTGCAATTCCATATACAGGTTATAGACAATCTCTCTCTCTCTCTCTCAAATAAAAGTGTTTGAAGAAGCAAGTTATAATCCAAGAATGAGAAGATAAAATGAAGCAAATGAAAGAGGAAAAATGAAGATTCTTTAACATGATACCAACAACCTTATTCAAACAAGAGACAAATAAGGTTTCACATATGCAGCTAATTATGCAACAAGAGAAAACAAATAAGTAAAGATAGAAAAACACTAACCCCATTCAAGAAAGTGAAGTTTTCTCTTACCAAAACCAATACAAACACACACAACACACAAAACTTGGGGAGAGAGAGAGAGAGAGAGAGAGATTGCATACTCCAAAAATGTAAAGGAAGCCATTGAAATAGGAAGAAGAATGCCCCCATCTCTCAGAAGGGTTAGCACCCATCATCTTAGGATACAGCCACATTGCCTTAATGTTTCTTGCTACCACTTCTCCCCCTCCCAAAGACCCCAGTTTTCTCTTCTTTTCTCTTTCCTTTGGTGTGAGTGTGAAATTCAACACTAGTTCAATACATACACAGCTTGACAATGATGGGAAGAGAGAGAGAGGGAGAGAAAAGAGTGAGTCAAATAAAAGAAGAGATGAGGAAGGCAAGTGACATATCAACTATCAATGTCAATGGACATGAAAAGATGGGCGCTTTCAAAGTCCTAATCACTGTGCCACCACCAACACATCAAACTCCAGTGTAAAGCATATAATTACTTTATTTCAATTTTTTTAATCATCAATTAATATATACAATTAGCTAAATTAATACATGCATAAACATGCATGTCAAAGAGTCAAGAATCTAATAAGGGTGTCTCTCACTCTCACACACAGTTTTGGGTGGGTGGGTGTGAGAGAGAGAGAGAAGGGAACTAGTAGTAGTAGTACTGATCTTGGTTTGTTGTTTCCCATGTTTATTGTAGTTTATTTGCATCTTTAACTTTTCCTCGGCTGTCCAACTGAAAATGATGGGAAGTTGTTTGGTCTCTTTCTTGTGTGCGTGAGAGAGAGAGAGAGTGAGTGTGTGAATGTGTCATCGGGATTGATGGGAGTGAAAATTAGCAAAGGCAACCAATTTTCAAGAAATGTGTCTTCTCAAGGTCTATGTACGAAGCGTGGGGTTCTGTGTTTTTCCATTTCTTTTTTTCTTTTTTCTTTTGGGCACGCTTTCCCTCAAATACTCCCAATTTTCTTTTTAATATATTATTATTACCTCAATTCCGAAATAAACTATCATATAAAAAATAAATTTTATTTTAATTTATCTATAGTTTTCTTATCACAAAAAATAGTTATTAATTATTTTAACACTAAATAAAAGTCTATTATGAGAAATAAGATAGGATTAGAGTTGAAAAAAATATATTAACTCTTTTTGATGATAAAAGGTGACAATAATATTTGCAACAAATTATTTTCTGAAGCCGCAATTATTTTGAAACTAATGAAATTTTATAAAATATTAATTATGCATATTAAAATGTTGGATGATATAATTATTTTATACATATAACTAGTTGTGTATTTGTGTAAAGTTTAATAATTTTAAAATTTTAACAACATAATGTGAAGTTATTTTATTTTAACATACAAATATAATATATGTTCGATATTTATATGAATTAAAATTTGAAAATTTAACTTTATATTATGTCATTCTAAATAATTGTAATTGATAATATTGAAATTTCGGTATACTAAAAATAACATACAAATATATAGATAAGTTAAGCATTATTAGTTGATCGATCATACTTAATTTTAAGTAGCTACATTTTAAAATGTAAGAACTATAGAAAACAAACATCAACGAACACATTTATATATGATAGTTTGCATAATGGATTCAGAAGTGTATTTCAAAAGTAGGAGGGAGTTAGAAGTGAGCAATTTGATCCATTGATGTTAAAAATTTTGAAAGACTATCTTTTAAAATATTTCTGGTTGAATCTTTGTGCTAAATATTTTTGCAACAAATTATTTCTAAGGTTGAACGATTTTTTTTTTTTTTTTTCAAATCAAGCTAGAATCTAATGAGAATATTATGAAATTACTTGATGTTATAATCTGACTTTGAAAGAGTATCCTTTTGATGTATAACTCATGCATTTTGGCAATTGTTTGGAGGTGGGTTACATTTTCAAGTTTTTTGACCGATGTTATTCATCAGAAAATGTGTCAAAAATTGAATTTGGATAGCAATCTAATAATTTTATAAGTATGGATATCGTTCGGAAAAAAATATTTTGGTTCAGATTATGGGTGGGCATTAGGTCAGATAGTGTCGGTTTCAGATATCCGATTTTTTGGGTATCTAATTTTGCTACCTGAAATCGATCCAAAAAGTTAGGGTCCTCGATGTTCGGATAATTTTGGGTATGCGTTTTTTCGGATTGGTTTCTAGTAACCTGATAATTATTTAATTTAAACAACTTTCACAAATTGAATATAGGAGAATAATTAGAAAATAAACATAATTGTTTTTTTAATAAATTAAAATAGTTACTAGAATACACAAATTAAAACTTCATTTTAATCGTCTAATAGTGACATTTCTCAACTTCTAAGGTAATAGAATATTCAACTAGAAATGAATTCAAATGGTATCGAAAAATGTGATCAATCAACGATTCAATTGATTAACCTCTCTTATGGATGTTAAAAAAAAAACCTAAAATTGAATTTCTCTCACTAAAAATTAGTACTCCCAATTTTGACAATTCACCAAAATTATGATAGAAAAATAATAAAATTATATTTTATGGTAAAAAGTTTCTTTATTTGATTTAGTGATATTTCAATTTTGATGTGAATTAATAACTTTAATTGTCTTTTCGGAAAGAAAATTAACAAAAACTACCCATAACTAATTCAAAATGAGTACTCTAATAATCTCTTAATTTTCCAGAGCACCAAGCTTCGAGGTTAAAATTAAATTGCAATTAGTCACTTAACAAGTGAAAGCATTTAGTTGGAATATAATGAAATGAGTTTTCGTGTGTGTATACAGCATTTCAGTATAATATTGTATATTCATATATTGTATAATCATTATATAAATAATATTTATATTTGTAAATATAAATGTATATACTGATATACATATACTTTTAAATATTTACTTACATTTTTCGATATATATATATATATATATGCGTGTCTATATGTATGAGTATTTATATTCGTATTCATATATATCAAATATATCAAAGACGTGGTATGGTATGAATACTTCAATGATAATCGGGTTAAATGCGCCTAACCCCCCTATAATATGGAAAATTTGCGTCACTTCCCCACTTATTTTCAAAATGGCAAGGTTAACACGTGGACGTGGGTTATCAAAAGGTCGACATACACTTCATTTTTTCGTATTGGATTTAACTTCCCCATTTATTTTCAAAATGGCAAGGTTAACACGTGGACGTGGGTTATCAAAAGGTCGACATACACTCCATTTTTTCGTATTGGATTTAACGCCGTTATATTTTGTCTCGAATTTCCTATTATACCCTTCAAATGGAATTAAAGTTTAATTTCCTGTTTCACGTCGTCATCCTCCCACCTCCGTCATCATCTCCATCTCCTCCGGCAAGCGCAACCTGCTGCTACAGTGAACCGCCGGCGCAGCTCCTCTTCCCCTTTCCGTTTAACCGTCGCTGCTATCCGCCGAGCACAGCCAACTCAGCTTCTCGCCACCACCACCGTCTTCATCCTCCACCTTCCATCCATCTCCTCCGGCGCGCGCAGCCCGCCGCTGCAGACCACCACCATCTCCAACCAACCTCATCGCCGCCTCCACTATCTTCATCCAACACCACCTGCTTCTCCTCCACCAGCGGCTACTTCCATCTCTGCTTTCTCCACCGCCTTCATCGTCATCGTCTTCTCGTCCACCTTCTTCTCCATCTACTGCTGTTTTAGAGAGAAGAATAAGATGGCAGTGTCTGCAATAGCCAAAGGTGATGACCGGAAGATGTCGGTCGGAACTGGGTGTTCGATTTTAGAGAGAGAGATGGAGGTCTGAGGTAGGTGGTGGCGGTGGAGAAGCTGAGTTGCATTATTTATTTTTTTTGTTTTATTTTTAATTCTGAAATTTTCTGAAGATTTGCATTTTTTATTTTTTATTTCTTTTTATTTTTAATTTTTAGATTTTTAATTTTTATTTTTCTTTTTTAATTTTATATTAGGATAAATTTATGATTTTTCTTATTTGATAATTCGCATAAATGTTAGATCTTTAGATTTTAATTTTTTAAATAATTTAAATCCTAAATTTTTATATTATCTTTTTAAAGATTTATTTTAATGGTTTAAAATTAATTAAAAAATAAATTATATGTATACAAAGTTTAAAAGAAAATGTTAATCAAATGAAAAAATAGTTTGAGCATAAATTTATTTTAAAATTAAGGTTGTAAAATATTCAATATATATATAGTAATAATAGAAATAATTAAATTAAATAAAGTAGAAATTTTGGAGTAAAAGAGGGATTATATTAAATAAAGTAAAATTCCAAAAATTGAACCAAGAAAAAGAGAATAAATAAAATAGTATTAAATTACAAATTTTATTGTGAAAATGGGGCATGGTGAATTTATAGACAAAAGGTAAGGATAAAATAGTCATTTAACACTTAAAAATTGATTAAAAACCAACAAATTTCGCACTACAGATATGTGCATTGCACTCCTTTTAACTTTTACGATTTAGAGAAAAACGCATCGATTTTTCGATAATCCACATGTTAATCTTGCCATTTTGAAAACACGGGGGAAACGACACAAATTTTTTATATCATAAAGAGGTTTGATGCATTTAACCAAATGATAATCCATTCTCAAGCTTTTCAGAACCTTCTTATTCATAGCTATCTTCTCAAAGGAAAAAGAGGTAAACAGTGCATTTTGTTGGGTGTTGTAATGATGTCATGTTTAGGGGTGATATTTTTTCTATTGATTAGATTGATTGAGGAATTTAATATTAGGGTGTGGAATTGGATGTGTGTTAAGGATCTGGTATTTTTTAATGTTACGTTTGAGAATTGGCATGTGAATCCTATGATGATTCTATAGTGTTAATTTGTAAATATTTCATGGCTTGGGTATGCCGTATATCTAAACTTATTATAAAATTTCCCTTTATTGATAAAAAAAGAAATCAAATATATCAGATGACATATAATTTATCATACATAATTCAGATTTTGAGGTAGAATCAATCGTGTCACATTTAAATTTTAAAAAAAAAAATCACATTAGTTAAATGTAGAAAAGATCATTAACATATATAAATATGGACATTTATCTCCATTCATATGAGATTTTTTGAAGTAAAACTAAGTTAATGTGGACTTTACTCACAACAGTCAATATCATATGTGGAGACATTAAACTTCAACAAATGCTATCAAAACATGGTTGCCATTAACAATGTTGTTTGAATTCTTGGAGCAACATTATTGAGTAGCATTAATGGTGAAAAATGTCAAAATAGTGTCATTTTTATTCTGTTTTAATGCTTATTTCATGATTGTTGAGAAGGTCAGATTTTGTAGAGTACAAAATTCTAACAAAACACCTAAAATATCGATCCGGTTCAAATAAATCGAACCGAATAAAAAGTATGAAAATCGAATAAAATAAGAAAAAGACGGTGCTCGGTGCCTACTCGAGCAAATTTGTTAGGCTTGTTCTGACCGGACAGAACATTTTTTATATAAGAATTGAGAGTAAAAAACTCTCTAATTACTTGAATTACAATGATTTCAGAACCTAGAATTCCGTCATTTTGAATGATAATTGAGGCCTATTTATAGACTAAATGTAATGATATGAAACTTGATAATTAAGACTTAAATCCCCCAATTTTAGGGTCTAGATAAGGAAAAATCAGGTAAAAATCTATCTAAATCGGATATGATTAGATCTTGATTTGTTTCCTTACTTGAAAACTCCTTGAAATAAACTAAGTCTTTACTGCTCTTCTTGTGATGATGGCCTCGATTCCTGGCCTTCTACTTGATTTTTCAGAAATGTCTTGAGTAATAAAACTTTTGGACCACACCGACTACAGTACCTAAATTTGGATCAATCGCGAGTCCACCCTAGCAGCCGAAGTGGGCTAGCCTAGGACTAAGCTCGGCCCTGGCCGGCTCGGGTCGGGTCGGCCTTGCTCTGGCCTTCCAACCGATTCGGTCTCCAATGGGTCAAATCTGGCCTTCTGGTCGGTTATGGTCTCCACCTGGGCCGGACCCTAGACCGGGTCGGTTTGGTGGGGGCCCAACAATGATTAATTGTTATTATTGTTTGTAGTTGGCTCAACCCAAATCTAATCCAAACGTACCCTTAACTATTCTTATTATTATTACAGTTGAAGAATTTCAATCAAACACATGATTACTTCACCACCACTATATAATACGCTAGGCTTGCGTACAATTTTATTTAGTTTACTTATTTCTTTGCATTAAATGTAAATGAAACCATGAGATTCAAAATTTCAACTTTACAATTTTTTATTTTTATTAAAAAGCGAGTCATGATGTAATGGTGAGGAAGAGTACGATTGCAAGTAATATCGATCTAAAAATAAGAAAATAATATATTATTAATATTTAAAGTTTAAAAAAAAAAACTAAGTAAAAGCAAGTATCACATCAACAATTAACAGTGAAAGCTATACATGCGTAGGATGGGATATTGTTGTATAGAGCTACAGAGAAGACTCAGACGTGACGCGATAAACACGGGCGACCTTTTGCTTTTTTATTTATTTATCAAATATATATATATATATATTTTTTTTTTTCTTTCTTTTCTTATTCATTTTTATTAAATAGAATTAAATTATGTGTTTAATTATTCATACTTTTAGGATTAATTGTAGTAATCACATCAAAATATGAGTGATTTCTCATATAAATTTTCGATTTTTTTTTGTGACATAAATTATACGAATTTTACATTTAAATCATCAAACTAATTTTTCGGCCACTTTGCACCTGATTTTAAAACATAACTTGCGCGTGACATCAGATTTGCAGCAACCCCACCAAACTCAATGATTTTGCACATAAATCATCGAACTTGTTTTCTTTTGGCACCAATATATATAAACTATATTGGTTTGACAATTAAACCATCATACTCATTTTCCCAGCCACTTACCAGATTTTTGACACATGACTTGCATGTGACACCGGATTATAAATCCCACCGGATTTTCATTGGAACAAATCATTATGATGGTGAAACGGTGTTTATAAATCCAAAAAAAAAATTAAAGAAAAACATATAATAGTTAGGATACAGATCATTCATTCCTCGAACATGTCACGTCATTTTGTCCAACCAAACTGAGATTTCAAATTGCATAATCAATGAGGTTTTGTGTGAGAGGATTAGCATCAACAAATCACCAGGCTAACACTCGACAACAATGAAAAGGAAAATTTTACCTCTTTTTTTCAAACCTTAATCCAGAAGCGAAATTCCTCTTTTTTATCTCTTGTTTTGACAATAAAAAACCCTTCAAAATATATGTCACGTGAAAGTCACGTGCCAAAATCAGATTAAAAATTATCAAAAAAATGAGTTTTGTGGTTTTTGTGTCAAACTCATATACTTTGTATATATCGATGCAAAAAAAGTTCGATGGTATGTAAAATCACCGATAGTTTGATGGGTTTGTTGTAATTAACTTGATGTCATGCACAAGTTACCTGTCAAAATCCAGTGGAAAGTTCGAAAAATTAGTTTAGTGGTTTAAATATCAAACTCACATAGTTTATATATATCGATGCCACAAAAAAAAGTTCGGTGGTTTATATGCAAAAGTGTGGTTGCTGCAATTAACTCAATAGTTTTATGTACCATGGATTATAGATTTGTGTAACTCAACCTGATCTATTTTCACGTGTTCTCATGTGTCTCTACCTATCAGTCAGTTTGTACCCACACCTTCTCATACTTGTTTTATTCAGGCAAATAAGTAATACATTTTAGTTATGTGCATGACTAATACTCTTCCGTAATATTTCAATAAAATGAGGTAATATTTTTATGTAAATGATATATGTGATACAACTAATACTTTAATGTAATACAATTATATTTTTATGTGGAAATAATATACTTAAAAAATGAAAGGGCTCATCAACAATAAATAAACAAATCAAATACAGATTTCTTTTGGCTATTTTAGAGAGGTTTCAAACAACACAAAAACTCCTGTGCACCAGGTGCATGGATCTAAGATTCATGCAATCCGGGTCGATCCGACCCGAATCATTGAATTTCTATTTTTTTAAAAAAAAATTCCACATTTTTGTCTTAACATTTATGTTATAAATGTGTGACATTTATGTACAAATATCCGTACCTTTATGTCTGTAACTTAGAAAAAAAATGAAGATTTTCAACACAATTTGTATTGTATACATTTATGTGATATCAATGTGACATTTATGCTATATTATATCACATTTATGTACAAATATTCTGACATTTATGTAATATCAGTGTTCTAAAATTCGGCCTAGGCGCTAGACGGCCCCTAGCCGTACTGATTTTTACCTATTCGGTCACCTTAGGTGCTAGGCGGAACAATTCGGCCATAGGCGGTCTAGGCGCCAAATACTTTAATTTTTTTTTATTTTTTTTTCTTTACATTTTTTACATTTTTTTTCACTTTTTAGCAAAATGATGATATTATTAATGTATTATAGTCTTCTATCAAATTATTATTAATTAATTAGATATAGATAAAAATTTCACAAATTGAAAAATACAAATAAAAATAATTTTATAAATGAGATATGATGTTTTTACTTGTCCTCTTATATTAAACCAAAACAATATAATATAAGAATTCCAAAAATATTTTGTAAGGATAAAAAAATTAAGAAAAATAGGTAAAATAATAAAAAATCTATTTAATTTAGATATGCCGCATAGGCATCCTAGGCGCTAGGCGCCAGTCAAGCGCCCGACTAGCGCCTAGCGAATTTTAGAACACTGTGTAATATATAAAAGTGCATAAAAGTCAGAATATTTGTACATAAATGTGACATGATATAATATAAATGTCACATTGATATCACATAAAGGTATACAGTTCAAATTATGTTGAAAATCTTCATTTTTTTTCTAAGTTATAGTACATAAAGGTGATGATAGTTGTACATAAAAGTCACACATTTATAACATAAATGTCATACTATTACAACATAAAGGTAACAACCTGAAGCAAAAAAAAAAAAAAAACTAAATTCAAAAACACACGGATCCGGATCAAAACTGGGTTGACTCGAATTGCATGTATACCAAATGCACACAAGACCAACTCTTCAAACAAAGATTATTCTCAAATACTCTCATATTTTTTTGAAAAAAAAAAATTATAATTAACTCCACTCAAATCTACTAATACATAAAATTTAATACACACACTTAAATTTGTACTATTACAATTATCCAATCATTTCTATTATATTAACTAACAATAACAATATTACACAAATACAATTTGACATCTACAATAATAATCATACTCTATAAAATCTCATAACAAACACATATTTTATATATTGAATAGGTCTCTTGCCCCCCGGGGCACACCCCTGACCCGCCTCGTCTGCCCCTACCCCTTTTTTAATTGATCTTCTTCTCCATCACACCCACACTGCAATCTCTCCTTCTTCACTTCTACACTGCACTTTTTTTTTCCTTCTTCTCTTTCTAACCCTAATTTTGAGCCTCATTCTTTTCTTCTCTTTTCTCATGATGCACTTTTTTCTCGTTTCTTCTTCTTCTTCTTCTTCTTCTTCTTCTTCTGCATATGATCTTTTTTTTCTACCTTCATCCCCTTCTTATTTGACTTATGATTTAATGGTTGTGATTTCTTCTTCCAATCATGAAATCATGTTTTGTGATTTCTTCTTCTACATCTTCCTTTTATTTTTCACCTTTGTAGATTATTTGTTCCATTTTTTATTTCATGAAATTATTGCAGAAAATTCAAGGAAAAAGATGATAAAAAATCGTATTTGAAATTTTAAAATTTTAAACTTACACTTTACAATATACTAACACATTTAGAGTATATGATTAATATTTTTAAGTTATATGAGTAATACCTTACGTTTCAACAACTTGTAAAATGAATTTTAAGATTTTAAACTTAATTTATATTACACTGATACCTTTTGACTATATGAGTAGTACCTTTAAGTTATACAAGGAATACCTTTACATTTTACAAGTAATACTTAAGTCATATATTTCACTAAATAAAATAAGTAATACCTTATGAGTATGCAACTAATATCTTAAGAGTATACAACTAATATCTTTCACTGAATGAACAACTAATATCTAGTAAATATGCAACTAATACTTTAAAAGTATACAACTAATACCTTTCACTGAATGAACAACTAATATTTTAAAAGTATACAACCAATACCTTTCACGGAATAAATTATATGGAATCAGGTGACACTTACCACACACCAACTATGATACGATCTGCGCGTGGACGTGTGTGGGGCAGCCCACACGCTGGTTCGAATTGGGGGTACGAATCTTAATTCAGTATTCGAATGTGTAAAAGTTTTTACCTTGTAATTAATCTTTATTTTGAAAACTCGGAAGTTTAAAGTTGGATTTCCTCACACCCACTTAATCCCAAACAAACAATAACCTTTAGTTTGTGCTTGAATTGTGAAAGAGAAACAAAAAGGGAAAAAAAGAAAAGGGGAATAGAAGTAAGAAGACATCAATGAATGTAATCCAAATATCCAATCCCATCAATGAGGAAGAGAGAGAGAGAGAGAGAGAGTATTGAGAGATTGATTCTAGAGAGGGAATCAATATGAATATAATAATGTTTGTTGGTTGCTAAAACACACTTAATTGGCAGTGGGATTGCAGTGTCGTGTTGCTAATTCTGTCTACTAAGCTCGTTTTACAATTAACTCAAATGCTTTGTGTTTTGTGTAAAGTCGCACTTCTTCTGCCTGCGTGACGGGTACGTGCAGTTGCCCCTCTTACACCTTTCTCACACCTCATTTCACTCTTTTATTAATTAATAATATCCACATTATATATATTTAATATCCATATTAACATATGATGTGTTCGATCAAGCAACACATTAAAGAAAAATTCAAACACTGATCGATTACCGAAACTACACCTACATATATAAATTTGAAGCACTAGTCTAGAATTGTTAAAACGTGAATGAACGAGTAAATAATTGTGATAATGAAAGATGTATATACATTTGATTGACACAATGAAAATGGTAACCACAAATGATGAGTCAGTGTCCTAACAAACAAACCGCCACATGCGAGTGAGATAGTCCTAATAAAGATTATAACAACCTTTTGTAAGAAGTGGACCCCATCCTCTAAAATATGGTTGTAATAAAAGCTTTAATGAAGCATGCAATTGCAGTCCATTTTTCAACACCTTAAGATTATGAAAATAATGTTTCCCCTATTCATGTTTGGTATGACTTAAAATGCTTGTTGTTGACGTGTAGAGATTACATTCTTTTAAATATTGCAATTTGAATTTAATGATTATATTAGATTTTTGTCACATTAGTGTAGGGCACATGAGACGAGATAGGATTACATTACATTCTTGCAGATTATGAAAGCTGCTCTACTCATCCATTTCTTATATCTTAAACACACAACTATTGTTTCAAGGGGTCCATTGCATTTGAATATTTCAATTTACCTTTTCTTTTTCTTTTTTATTACTAACATTTTTTTGTTTTGTTTTTTTGTTTTGCATTTGTATTAGCTTTCATTTGGGTCACTGGTAATTTTCACAACATCATCAATTAATAAGTGCAAAAGAATATGGTTAATTGTTAAAGATAGAAGCAACACATTTTCCTAAATTGCAATTTTGATCAAATGTGTTAGAACATCTGCAACAATGTTTTTAAGAGGTGTTTTCAAATATTTTAATAATATATTTCATGTGATGTGTTTTTGCATATTAAACTGTAATAACATTCTTAAGGAGAGAGAAAAAAGACTCATGTCAATGTCATTCACTTTCTTCATAATTTTTGATGTTATTTTAATATTATAATAGTGAAAACAAAAGTAATGGTTACAGATACCCTTAGAAATTGCAAAAAAATAATAATTAATTCCATAATTTATATAGGTTGTATTGCAAATCAAAGGACCGATAATTTTCTGGCTGAAAAAAAGACCTTTTTTTTGTAGTTAACTTAATCCAAAAGAAAATGACCAAAACTGAGAAAAGTGTATTAACCAAAAAAATAAAAGGTAGCTAAAATAAAAATCAGTACAAAGGTTAACTGCTCTATAGTATGTACCCAGCTAAGCTTGCTACTTCACAATGTAAATTGTACTAATTGATTGAATAAGTAAAGTTTAAATCTACACTCCACATTTGGCAATATCTCCAACTTCAACAATCAAATGATTCACTGTCTTGAATACTGCCAACTAATATGAATTATTTCTATCATCATACTGCTATTTGAACAATAATGTTGTCCTCAGTATCTATCATCAAGCTACCAAACTGTACCCAAATAAATGAATACATTCATGCTAAGAGTGCAAATGAACTAACATGACTCATGGTCCAGTGAAACCTATGTATGCTATCTCTGTCTCTTAGCAGAAGACTATAGCAAAATTACATATTGTGATCAATTCTCTGCAAAATATTTGGATGCACATACAGTGTAATAATCAAATCGACACTCTTATGTGGGCAAAATGTGTCGAAAAGTTTGCCAAATGTGACTATCTGATCTATGACATGTTATTGTATGTGCATAGTGCATACCTTGGGCTCTCGCAAGTTGAGATCACAGCCCCTCAAGTATCAAGTCTCGTACAATTCACTCGGGTTACTTCATTAGCTTTGCAGCTGTGATAGAGGAGCAAAATAGTGAATTAGTATACATTATTCAGGCATATACAGACCTTATGTATATTCAGTTAAGGATAAAAAATAATTTTAGGATAACTACAAAAAACTACTGCAGAAAAAATAGTATTATGTTTCGAAACTACAATACCCCATTGACATATTACAAACACCCCCTGAGATATACATTTTTTTACAGCTGTAACTAAAAAAATCATTGAGTTTTTTTTTTTCTTTTAAATAGGTCAAACCTCAAAGGGCACATTCTGTGTTTATCCCTAAAATTTAGTTTAGATTACCAAAACACTCTTATTGCTTTGTCAAATCACTCTCAAATCTGGGCCACCCTTTAGATCTCACTATCATTATTCAAAATGCTAAGGGAATGCTTGGTTGGTAATTTCAGGATTGACTAACTAGTTTCATCTCCCTAAAAGCAGATGCAACTGCAATTGTTTTATCCTACCAGAAGACTGATCAGAAAACAATCTGTTTCCTGAGTAGTAGTTAAGGATGTTTCCAAATAATGCAACGTTCAAAAAATCAACCAGCTTGAAAAATATGACAGCCCTGTCCTGTGTTTCAATGGAAAAACTCCATTCAAATTGAACCACCTAAATGAAGTCAAAACACTAATAACAGAACTGAAGTATCTTCAGATAAAATCATTTCTTAACCAACTCTTCATTCTGGTTTCTGATTTTTGGCATTTGAATCAGAGAAGACCTTATCTTTCCTGGCTTAAAAAGTGAATTTTTTTTTACAGCATTACCAAAGTCTGAATTCGTAATTTTTTACTCCAGAAGGTAAGAGGGCCATCAACAGTAAGTAGAACAAAGACATGGAGGAGCATATAAAACAAGAATTTCAGTAATTATGTTCCTCATTTCAAACATTCCGCAGAGGGAATTTTGTTCAGAGCAAATCAGCATAATACGAATCAATCGATCTAAGCACAAGTACAAGAACATAAAAATCTCTACTTACATTATTAGACTGCAGCTCTAAAGGAAAGAGACTCTTCTGCATGTCAGTTGGTTTCTTCAGCCATCCACAGTATAAACATGCTGCCCCGACTACTGACAGGAGAGACAACATCACCAGAAATCCAAAATGCGAAACATCATTCGCAACTATCGCCACCCCTAGCATTATTGATTCTGCCAAACTAGCAAATGACACCTCTGTTGCCCCAATGAGATTTGCTTTAGATGCAGGGATCCCAGTTTGTAAAATTTGTGCCCCTACAACATCATATGACATGTGGCCCAATCTAGAAAATACCTGTCAAGAAGAAATGTATTTGTTTATGAATACTAAATAAGCAAGGTCCAATGAAGCTCTAAAAAACAAACAAAACTTAGTCTATAATTGAAGAAATTTTATTGGCCTAATTATTGTATTTTAACTTAAAGACCCAAATGTCTTTTTGCTCATTTAAATAAATAAATAAAGATCAAGGCCTGCTGGTCTTGTCTAGGTGGGCTGATGCCATAACAAGGCTGGTTAGGCCAAAAGGTTGGGGGATAGGATTACATTGCTAAATAACAAAAATGCAGTCAATGTCTCATGCTAAAGGAAACAAAAATCGTCTAACAAAATATAAAATTAAATATAGAATTAAACTATAGTGAATCTATATTTTCTCACCCATCATCATGAAAGTCCATTCCAGCTACTTGCAAGGATAGATAAAATATGCATGTTAGAATTTCTGAAGCAAAAGGTTGCCTAACACCAAAGTGAGATACTTTTACAGTGCTAGGCTGTCACAGACATACACTGACATTCCTGCTTCGTGTGGCCTAGTTATATCGCCCATCACAAGTGCGAGTTATCTAATTATTACATTGATATTTCAAAATCTTCTACAATAATTGTTTGGTCTTCTACATTTTATATCCTAATCTAAATTAAATTATTAAACTATTTTAACTATTTCATGGTATAAATGATTAAACAAACTCTATCATCATGACAATATAACCTTAAAGAACCAAACAATAAAAAAAGGAAAGCATATCAAAAAGAATATAGATGACTATACTTAGTCAAAAAGTTAGAATTAAAAAAAACCTAGATCAGAGATATTTTGAAATAAATGAAAAGAGGTTTTGACATTAATTTCTATGTCTACATTTACATGCATCCAGACTTTCATGCACATCTTTGAGGTATAGATGAAAAAATGGAAGACTTACAATTAAACACAAAAAGAATACTAATGGAATCTTCTGAGAAAAAGAACCACTCCAGTACACAGCAACTGCAATGGTAAGAAGTGAGGCCTGAAGGATGAGGCCAGCTGCTCCAGCCTGTCATAATTAGGTTCAAATATTAACAACAATAGAAAATCTTAGAACTGAAAAATATACTTGATGAAATTTACCTTCAGAATGCCAAGTTGTTTGACCAGTTTTGCAGACACAAATGTAGCCGTGACACCCATAAAAGCACATAATCCACTAAAACCTCCAACTATTGAAGGACTTAGACCTGAAGCATTAACAGCCACATTAATAGAAAGTTGAGTATTACCACTAGAAAATGGCAACAAATTTTCTATTTCAAAATGGTAAATTTCATATTTGCCAAAGGGGAAAAAATCAGTACAAAGATCTAGAGAGACCAGTGCACGTGCATGTAAGTTGGCACATTTCAATATCTTATTAGACTAAACGTTCATCAAGTTATTCTTGATTTACAGAAACAATCATAGGCACATCCCTGACAGCTTTGCATGTTATGATATCTGATCCATTTCTTTTGGTAGCAAACACAATCGTTTTTCTACTAGAACTAGCATTTAAGATCATTCACCATCAATAGAATAATAGATCTCCAATCTGGCTCTTTTGTTAATCATTCACATATCTGCAACAAACAACCTCTAAAACCCTTAGCTTTCCCACATTTTACAACTTCATACCCAATGATGCAAAAGTTAACTGCACTCAGCCATCAATTTCTTGCGCTCAGATCTACAATGGGATGTTTGGACTAGGATTGCTGGGACTCTGGATACTGCACTTCAGAATCTTGGGTATTGGAAAGGTAATAAATAGTAAGAATCGTTGTTTTTTGTAAGATTGAGAATCATGTATATTTTATTGTATATGTCGAATCATGTCTAGAAAGTTAGTGATATTGTACTATTATATAATATTTAGTTGTGTTTTTAAAATATAAATATAAAATAAATAATGGCGAATGAGTAGTAAATGTCAAATCATGTTTGAAATGTGTATGATGTTGTAAAATTATATATTGTATGTGTAGATTAGGGTTTGTAGTAGTCAATTTCGAGTCCATCAAAATGGAGTCATACAACAAACGAGGACTGGCATTCGGAATCCCGATCCTAGTTGAGAATGCCAGTCAAAACATGCTGTAAGGTTTTCATTTTCCACTGATATAGAAAAGCAAAAAGTGGAGTGCAATTAGCATCTTCAGCATGCAATATCAAAATTAGTTCTTCAATTCAGATCCAAAGACAAAAGGTCCGATTGCCTTTCAGTAAATCATTTGCATTCTCTAATGAACATAAATACTACTGCCAAAAACCATCACAAGTCATAGCATAACCACCTCCAATCACCTAAGTCGCCAGTTGTGGAACTTGATTCAAAACAAAGAAAAGAAAAGACTCCTAGATATTTAAATGTTTATATTTATTTATTTATTTTGTCGCCTACCACTTCTGCCAAGGACGCTCCTCAGAAGCTCTTCAGAAATCAGTTTTTAAGGTAAAACTTACATGAAAAGAGTCCGCCCTAAATTCTAAGAAAGAACTCTAGGAATCTATCATCTAGACACCCATCCCCATAGCATTCAAGAGGACTGCTGACTCAAAAAAACATGCTAATGCTTCATTTTGGGTTTTTCTTTTCTTTTCTTTCTTTTTCTTTTTTCTGGGATCAGAACATAACTTCATGAAACCAAAAATTTATTTCAGGTTAGTTGTATGGGATAATGGGAACACTCTCATATTTACTTACAACAATTGCCCACAACAACGAATTACAATTTAGGATCATGTTTTGCCTTTACAACAATGAATTAAGGTCATCTTTTGTATGAGCGAAAATAATTCACATCAACAAAAAGCTTGGTACTGATGCTGGAAGAAGAAAGAGGAACTATTTGTGGGGAAGGAAAAGGATACAACACAGGGATCCAAATCACACCTAAATGAAAATGATATAAGAATAAATCCACAATTGACTAGAAACTCAACATTTTTAGCCAATAACTCTTCAGAAATAATATGAGTATATACCAAAATTGCATGCATTTATAAGCTGTTTCTAAAATCATTCCAGACAAATGGGACCCATGAAGCCAGTAGAAAAGAAAAGTACCATGCTGTGTTAAGAAAGCAGTCATCAAACCACCAGGAGCAAGAGCAACATTGAAGTAGAGCAACACATAAGCAAGGCTTGCTGGCAGAACAGGTTGCTGAAAGTATTCAAACCATCCATGCTTTATAGCTTCTACACTTGCAGTAACTGTGCACAAGAAAGGCTGAGTCAGTCATACAACACAAAGTAAATCACTGATAGAGATTAATAAAATCAGTGAAATTACATATATTTTCAGCATCTGGGATAGATCTAGTCGAGGAATATCCACGATCAGCTTGTGGGCATCTCGCATGGCCCAGGACTCCAGCAGAAAGCTTGTTGGTTAGCCATGTCAGAGCAACCTGTCTCACAGAGCAAGAATATCAGAAAATTGATATATTTCCAATTTGAGGCTTAAACAGCAAGATTAGATACTACCACAACAGGTAGCGACCACATCATCAAGGTAGCAGCCAGTTTCAAGCATGTCACTGGTTCATATTTAGATAAAAAGATACCAAATAATGATGCTCCTGCAATCTGTAATAGTACGAACATGAAAAGTATGAGCACCAGTATTCATGAAGTATAGATAACATGATCTTTTTAACATGTATAATTACAAATTGTAAAATAGGCTATGAGAGACAATCACACATGACAATCACCTCGCAGAGGAGATCAATTCTACTAAGAATAGCATTTGCTTCAGCAAGGGCAATTGGTCTATTTGTTCCAGCTAACTGAAATAATAAGTCAAAAGCATAAATGACAGAATACTAGAAGAATATATCCAATTAGAAAAAGAAAAAAGTAAAATGACAACTAAAACATTACCAAAACAACCCAATCACGCTCCATTGTAACCCCCAGAGCTAATCCAGAGAGCCTTTCAACAGCCAGAGCTATTACAAGCACAACAAACCAAGGTTGGACAAGTATACAAGACACGGAATTGGGGTGTATGGTATGGGCATGAATTATCATTCCAACGGATAACAATTGAGCAGCTACCTGGGATGGATCAGTTATGAGAATATAACTTTGGACAAAAGGCTGAAACTAAATATCGTTTCAGTCCCAGTGACAATACCTGGATAACAGTCAAACAGTTATATGCAGGTACTCTTGGAAAATAGTCCATAAGTTTCCCCACCAAAGGGCCTCCAACGATCACGGAAAGCTGTTGAGATGCATATGGTGTATTAGTTAATTCCACTGGTTTCAGATTTTGAAGGCTAGTGATTTATATGTGCAGATACCTTTGCAAAGAAGCCAATGACAGCCACAGGAAGAAGACTTGGATGAATCAATGCAATGACAGCAGGCCATGCGATATTCCAGAGCTGTTCAACCAAATTCCCGGCCAAGCAGCTTGCATATAAAGCTAGTTATACAATTAACTTTCATTAGAACAAGGGCTAATCAAATAAATGAATTAACATGCTACAGGATAAATTTTACTTTCATTAGAAGCCAGTGAGAAGACAGCTTCTTATTTTCGCAGAAAATGTAACATAGATCAATGATTATTTCTCACACTTTTACTTTTCTACAAAATAATATTGATGAACATTGAAGATGGTATTTGAAATTGAAATTGTGCTAGTTCTTATGCTATGGAAGAAATTACCAATGCCAAAGAAATGAACGTTTCTTTCAGTTCAGGTGAGGGGTAAAGTCCAGAGGATGTTTGGGAGCAAATCACTCTTTTTGCAGCCTTGTTTCCGGCATTATATCATATTTTTTCATTGCATCACAAACCTATCCTTTATTTCACCAAATTTTAATTCTTGCTTTCCTAATTTTATCTCAGGGGACTTTCATTTTTTCCTAAACCTAAAAGAATCTGAAATGAGTGATCAGTGCTCTTTGCTGGGAAGTTTGGAAGGAGTCAAGTTAGTTGAGAATGTGAAGGATGTTTTGAAGTGGTTATTGGATGCCTCAAGAGTTCTCTCGTAGATCTTTATTTATGTCGTTTTTCTTCACAGCTTCACTACAGATATTTTCCCTTCATTTCCGTTCTTCAAATCAGTTTGGAGAGTCCCCATACCTAAGAAGATTCAAATCTTTTCATGGCTATTGGGTATGGGAAAGATGCTTACATGTTATGTGCTTTGAAGGTGCTTTGTTTTGTTCTTTCTGTTCCCAAACTGGCTTATCATGTGTAGGAACGATTCCAAATCCAGATCATATGTTTTTTGCTTTGTTTTTTTTTGTTTTTTTGGGCCTTAGTTAGTGACATAGAGTTCTGAGTGAGTTGGATCTTCAATGGATTCTACAATCTTCGGTGACTGGTCTATTTTTTCCAATCTAGGGAATTTATCTGTAAAAAGGGCAAAGTTTTTTGGGTGGCATCAGTCCTGCCTATAGTTGATCTTTGTGGTTAGAAAGGAACAACCGAATTTTTGAAGATCAAGATGAACGTTTAGAGGTGTGGGGTAAGTTTAGGTTTGCTTGGGTGGTGTCTAATCATACCGACTTCAAGTGTTATATTTTCCAGAGATTGTTAGGAGTTGGAATTATGTCTTTTAGTTATATTTTTTGTTGTTTTTAAGAGGGATGAGTTGCCCCTTGTAAAGCATTTTTTAATAAAATTTAGTTTCTGTTTCTTATAAGAAAAAAATTGAACTACCATCATCAGGAAATACTTTTCGATACCCTGCCTCTCAGGAAGTTTCAGTCCCTTTTATGTTTAATTGTTTTTAACCAGGAAATTATTTACAATGCAGAGTGTGAAGATCCAACACTGTGTAGTTTACTCAGTCTCTAGAAGACCAGAAAAGAATATTATAAACACTTCGGCGGATATTATTTTCACTTGTATCTAACTTCAAAATATGTCGCTATATCATTCATTGAAGATATGTGATATAATTATCTGTAGGAGTAAACTAACCATAGAGTCCAGCTGGATGAGCAGGAGTTGCAGCAATAGCCTTCTGCTCCTCCTTGGATAAGACCTATATAATTCCCAAGGAGAAAACAACAAACAATAAGATATGAGAAGTCATGATTTCATGAAATGCAGGGATTCTGATTTCTGAAAAATGGTGATATGAGAGCTGCCACAAACTTACAGGTAACACTGTCAAAATAGTGTCTACATAAGTGCCACCAAGTAAATTCAGTCCTTCCGTCTCAAGGGAATCAGATTTGAGATTAACAACGGGAACTACACAATTTGTATCAAGAAGTGTGGTATCATCATGGACTTCATCAGCAGCAACAGAATTAGAGGCATCAGTGTTAGTAAATGAACACCTCAAACTAAAAGTGCCAAGCCTGCAAGTGAATAGAAGACATATGAACAATAATACTAAAGAACTTTTTTCCCATAGACATCTTGAATCTACACAATCAGAAGTAGAACTACTCCACCTAATCAAAAGAGATAAATATTACTGAAGTCCAACACCCACCCCCATCCCTGGCTGTCAATTCTATGTAATCAGGTCTCTGTTGCCCAAGAATTTGATCATAATTAGTTAACAGTGACAAAACAGAAAAACTCAATGATAACATAATTGGGAAATAGTCAACCATATTGACTCTTGATCATTGTATGAAATTTTCAAAAAAAAAAAAAAAGAAAGAAAAAAAAAAGGCTATTGCAGATTTAAATGAGAAATTAAAGGAGTCTTCAAATAGAATATTAAATATCAAGTTATCAACAACTGAAATACAACATCTTTTATCAAACAGAAAATTTCTATAGAAACATTAAATATTGCTAACAATTCAAGCATCATATCTTTTCAAAAGATATTATAGTACTTAAAAAAATAATCAATTTTATCAATACCCACAAGCCCCCACCTCACCAAATCTCTAACCATTACGATGCCCTAAAGTGAAGCTCCATTTCCTACACATAAATCATTCTTTTCTCAAATATCTTATTACTTCAGATGTAACACACCACTAACTCTCACCAAAAAGTATTCACCGATATGTAATATATAACACGACTCTCATCTATAATTGGACCGATGGCATTGTATTTGTCAATCCAACATGTTTCACTACCAATTTGAATCTCTGAAAGAGCTCAATTCAAAATATCCTTTATATTCTCAACACTTCTAGTAATTGTGAACTAAAGTTTGTTTTCAACATTGTAGTGGATGAACCAATAGAATAATCCAAACTTGCTGACAAGGATGAGCGACGTATTCAGGGTTATAGCTGCTAAAACATGTTACATGTGCTCTGTGATAAATAACAGCTGAAAACACCTACTAGCATCTGGAATTCAGCAAGCAATGCTAGCTTAGGCTGTACCCAATTTCTAATCCTAAATTAAGCAAACACAAATTTCAAAATCAATAAAGCTTCAATACCAAAACTTAAAGCACCAACCCACAAATCATTATATGAACAAATTTCAATAGACAAAAGAGGGCCTCGCCAACTACAAAGTTCAATTAATTCTTCGAACAATTCATTATTACAATTGCAAAAGCGGAGGTACCTCGGAGAGATTAAACGGGAATTCAACCACTGTCGAGGGCGTAATCTGAAACAAGACGGCGAAGTAGCATGAGCATGGGTGAACAGAGCGGCGGATGGCTGACCATGAGCAATGGCAAGCACACCCATGGCCATATTTCTCCTCCTCTACAACTATAAACCCTAACTTTCCCAAATTCCGAGTTCAATCTCCCCTTAACCCCTAATTCTACTACTAATAACTCTTCTTCTTCTTCTCGTTTGATACTCATGCAGCTGATTGATCAAAGCCAAGAAACAGTAATAACGCCACCAGAAAATGGTCCTCCAGCCACTAATGTTAAAGTTTTGGGCAAAATCAATGGGAGAAAATTGCAAGGCAGTGGAATTCGTTTGGTGTTGGGGAAGTGTAAGAAAATGGAGGTAGAGTGAAATTTGCTTTGTGTGGATATTATCGTATTATTTGTATGCACGTGGATAGCCATCTTTGAAGGTGCTACTACAACACCATTTCCATTTTGAGTGACACTCCTGTGCACAAGGTACAACAATACTGTTATATTATATGAGTGATATAACAGTATCATTCATATAATATAACAGTATTATTTTATATAATATAACCGTATCACTCATATAATATAACAGTATTACTTCATATAAAACAGTATCACTCATATAATATAACAGTATTGTTGTGCACAGATTTGGATCCATGCACCTTGTGCACAAAAATTTTTGCCTTTCATTTTACATTTTGAAAAAGTCATAATTAATATATTTTGATATTTTTCAAAATACGCACACGACATAGATAAGGTAGACAAAACCTTCATTTTGGAACATGATTGAGTTGGATTGGGTAATATAGTTGTGCATTCTTTTATGTGTTCCCAATCATTGGGTGATAGCTTAACTAATATAGAATATGATTAATTACCCTACAAATCATGCATTTTTAAGTTAACATTTTTCAACTTTAACTTTATATATCACCATTTTTAATTCTTTAAGTATTCGATATAATTAATATAAGATATTTTGAGATCAAATTGCTGACGTAGAGTCTTAAATTTGTGCATATTATGTATCTCCTTCCTCATTCTTTGTCGCTAGCACCCCATGGTACTATCGCCGACCATGGCTCGAGACCCCCCAAATCCAAACCCCCTCATTTCACTCCCAATTTTTCAATTGATGTTAGGAAAATCACATTTTCATCTGAAAACATCCAAGAATCAGACATATACATCGCCAAAAACATTGATTGCTATCAAAAATGAATTTTAAAACAGTCATATTTCATATTGTTTTGGTTGATATTAACAATAAACAAACCCTTATGATTAGGACGTGCAAGTTACGGATTTTGCTTTCGGCCAGAAAAATAATTGAAAAATGGGTTTAGATTGTACTTTGAAAAACTTTTTTTGACTTCAGGTTGCAATGAAAAAAAATTATTTGCAAATTGAATAACAATCATCCCTCAATTTTTTTTTTCTATTTTAACACAACTTTTTTATTTTCCAAATGGTGAAGTTATCCACACCCTATCCAATACATAGCACACCCCATTTTTACGTTATAAACTTTTCTTTTTTTAGAAATATGGAGTGTGTTTAGTAGTAAGTGAATATATATGAGAATGTCTCCTATGTGCATTTTTGTTATGTTAGTCTTACATTTATATTATATTAATCATATCTTTAAGTCCAGATTTTATAACCTTAGTGCAATACTTTAACTTTAAAAAAAAATCGCCGACCTTTATATTATATTTGTCATACATTTATGTTATATTTGTCATACATTTATGTTATATTAGTCATACCTTTTATGTACAAATATCATACATTTATGTAATATTTTAACTCCAAAAAAACCTTAATTTCGGCCCAAGTTGTACATGTTTACCTTTGTATGATATTACTCATACATTTATGTGATATTATTTATATATTTATATCAACATAATCATACATTTATGTAATATATAAAGGTAAAATTAATATAAGTAAAATGTATGACTAACATAACTAAAACATATAACTAATATAAATAAAATGTATGAAAGATATTAATAGTTGTCTAAAAATATGCTAAGGTATAGTTAAAAACGTATACTAACATAACATAAATGTATGTCTAATATAACATAAATGTACAACACCTGGAAGCGAATTTGTGTGCGACGTGATGATGCATGGTGGATCGAGTGCAATGTTCCAAATCCGTGATTTATTTGGCAAAAGATTTTCTTAGAATTGTTAAAATTTCGAAAGACTAGGATTTATGTAGGAGTTAAGCCTATTTCATATTGTCCCCTTTTTTTCAAACAATTTTTTTCTAATTCAAGATTAAAAAACAAAATGTTGCTCGATTTTCAAAATTTGAGGACAGTTGGTTTTTTTTTTCCCCTTTCCCTTAACAGGAATATCCCCCCCCCCCCCCCCAATTTTCTAATTAACAAATTAAATAATTGATTCAATTGTACTTGTAAGTTGTAAGCAAGGACGAAAATTTCAGTTTCGGTAGAAATTTCGGTACATTGATTTTACAGAAATTTCGGTGAAAGTTTCGATTTCGGTGGAAATTTCGGTAAAATTTAGAAAAATGTCGGAAACTTTGTTAAAATTTGGGAATTTGGATATGATATTGTATAGAATATTATAACTAACATTAATACATATATTCAACTTAAAATTTCAAACAAAATGACATATTTACAACCAATATTGGAATTAACTATTATTAAAATGTTGTCTGGTATAATAACATGAGAAATTCAAAATAATTTAATGCATTATTACTATAACCAAAAAGAACTTCTAGGAGCTTCAAATGAATAAGTTGGCATACCGTCTTAATTTAGACAATATTGGTACCAACTTATGACATTATTTGATGGGATTATTTGAGGTAATAATTTAAATTATTACAACTTTGATAAAATATTTAATATATTAAATGTTATAATTAAAATGTGAAAACAAAATACATTTTTGTCCTTCAAAATTAGTGATTTCCTATGCTTCTTATGAATGACACTACATTATCTTTTTGTGGTTTGAGTGGAATAATCCATCTCATCTTTTCAATCTGTGAGCCATTTACGATAAATATGTAAGAAAACTATTTAATTGTGTTATGCACGTTATAATTATAATGTGCAAAATACAATATTTTTCCCTTAAAAATTGGTGTAATTCATTATAAAATATTATAATTATTTGGGGTAAAAAAAACAAAAAATTTCACCGAAATCGAAATTGAAAAGAAATTTCGAGATTTTCAAACATTTTATACTATAACTTTACCGAAATCGAAATTTTGCCGAAATTTCGGTAAAATGCTGACGAAATTTATTCAACCCCCGTTTCAATTTCGGTGACTCAAAATTAGCGAAATTTCGCGAAATTTTTTTCCATGGTTGTAAGAGCCTCCACAACAATCTGCACTACTTTAGTAGATTTAGCATTAAATCTGCACTAAAGTAGTGTAGAAACAATATTTCATCTTCAACAATTTACACTAAATTTTGCACAAAAAAAAAAATTTCATAATTTTCTCATTATGAATTTATTTAATCATATTTTCAAACTTTTTTTTATAATTTATTAACATAAATACACACGTAAATATATTTTAATACAATTGTTTACTCTTCATATTTTAAATTTAATAAGTAAAGAAATCATATGATTAATTGAATGAACCTTAATGTAAATGAAAAGAGAGCAATAACTTATTTTTATTGTATTTAGTAATGTTTTGTAATTGTTTATCATTTTTATTGTATTTTTATTTTTCATGTTGAGAAATGATAACACGTGTTAATTTAAACTTTATATTATCATCTATGTTGTTCTAATAAGGATAAATTACATTTTTGATACCCAAAGTACACCCCAATTTCACTTTGGGTAATCTGTTTTCGCAAGTTACAAATTTGATATCCAATGTTTCAAAAAAATCGCACATTGGGTACCTTCCGTCAAGTTTCCGTCTAAACTTGACGGAATCCTAATTTTTTGGAGGCAAAATTACTATCTTTTTCCCCCGATCATTATAAAAAAACAAAATTTACCCTAATTTCTTGAATTACTTTCAATTTTCAAGAAAATTGATGTAATTAATGAGATTAAATACAACTATTGTTTCTTCCAATTCGCCTGCTTTAGCATAGACATTATTGAACATTAATACATTGGGGTAACCCCTTTTCTCACAATATCTTCAAGCAACTCCATGGCTTCCCTCATCATTTTCTTCTTCGAAAATCCACTGATAAATGTGCAATAAGTAACAAGATTTGGCTCCAAACCCATTCCAACATTTCATCCCTTAAAGCCATTGCTTCATCGATTTTTCAAAATTTTATTAAACAAAAACGAGTCAAAAAATTGTAAAATTATAATTCCAAATATTTAAATTTGAAGAAAAAAAAAAAAAAGAAAAAGATAGCATTGAAAACAGTTTGGTGCTATTTGTGGCACCACATTGTGCAAAACTCCAGGGTAGTGCCGAAAGAAGCGCCTTGCTGGGAGGAGAAAAGTGGCACTTGGCTCCAAAATAGAGAGTTGTTTCAGGTGCTCTAACTTGTTTAGAGCAGAGAAAGAAACATAGGAGAATTGAAAAAAAAAAAAAAAAACACTAATAGTGCACCTGGTGCACGGATTTAGGGTCCATGCACTTGGATCGACTCAACTGCCACGCGCCGTTAGGTCTGCGCACAAACTCGTCCAAACATGCTCTTAGGTGTCATACATTTATATTATGTTAGTCATACATTTTAGTAGTGTTAGTCATATCTTTTGGTTATGTTAGTTATACCTTTAGTAATTTTAGTTGTACCTTAACATTTATTTTAAACAGACATATTAACATTTTAGTTATATTAGTTGTACATTTATATATTTCATTAATGTATGACTATGCTTATATAAAAGTATAGGTAACATCACATAAATGTATGAGTAATATCACATAAAGGTATATATGTGCGGAAATTGGTTTTTTTTTTTTTAAGTTAAAGTATTATATAAAAGTTATGATATTTGTACATAAATGTATGACTAATATAACATAAATCATAAATTTATAACTAACATACTATTAAAGTAAGCACAAAAAAAAAGTGATGATATTTTATACATAAATGTATAATTAATATAATATAAATGTAGGACTAATATAATATAAATGTTACAACACAAACAAACAAAAAGTGCAGTTCCGAGTCTGTGTGGACCTGACCCAAGTGCACCATGCACCAAATTTACAGGAGACCATCTTTTTTTTTAGGAAATAACCTAACCTAATTAACAACGACGCATTTAGAAAGTATGAGACTCATATCATGACGACTTCAATACCATGAAACTATTAATACGAAGTTCTCAATTAAATGTCTAGTTATAAGTTAATTTGAATTTTATAGATATCAAACGAAGTGTTGTACTTTTTTTAAGGGAGGACAAGGATTTAGATACGAAGTCATAGTCCAACAAATGATGTTAGGGATTCATTCAAATTTATTACAAACTTATATGATAAAACATATTCAATTTCAGTTAAGATAAGTGTGAGATTATACACACCTCATTTTTTTAAAAATGTAAAGTATAAAAATACAAATTTTGGAATGTGTTTAATATTCTTGGGGTGCATATAACTCCACCCTTAAGATAAACTACAAATGATTTTTGGCATTTTATGGTTATTTGTGAAATCTTTTTATGTAAAACATATTTAATTTGTTTGAAGATAAACTACATTGTAAACGAAAAAAGAAAGAAGTCTTTGGATGTAATGACCAATTAGTGTGATACATAGTCGGAGTAGGAGAGGACCGAGAGGTCACTCAAATCTGAACAATTATACACAAATTCTGCATGATGTTTGCCCGTACAAAATGTCTTGTTATAGAATACATTCGGGATTAAAAAAAAAAAGTCTAAGCCAACATTAGTGCTAAATGCTAATGGACATGAATGTAAATTTGTAAATTTGAGAGGTTTCATAAAAATTCATGAGATTATTATGCAGATGAAAATTCATGAAATCTTATCCACAGACCAAACTCATATCTGGATTGTAAATTATGGGTTGACCCATTTTACGAAATCAAATTCGTGAGACAGTCTCACAAGAATCCTATTCGAAGGTTATTTTTATTCTTTTGAATATATGTTCTCACTTATTTCACAATATGAGTGAAAATACTGCAATGATTTAACGGCAAGTGAATTAGCATATTTCATTTAAATTTAAAGAACAAGTGTTTGGTTCATTCCGATCAACACAAAATCCCAGCTAAAATTTCTCGAGTAACTAAGATTTATATGACCACAAGAAAACGTATTGAACCCTCTCTGATAGATCATACAAGCAAGTTAACACAAAATTATAGCTCACTTGTAGGGGCAGACATGAGAGAGAGTTGAGTTGTTCACATATCTGGATTTGCTTCTTCAGGAATTACAGTCAAAGTCTCGGTGACGTTGTTTGTCCTTTTCACAACAACCTTCAAAGGTTTTCCGACCTTATCTCCCATAATATCAATCACCTTGGGGAAAAAACCATACACGAAGAGTCAAGAAGGTTTTAATCAAATCAAAATCAGAGTGATAAAAAATCAGGTTATGCTTTAGCTTTATGTTGAAAAACCGAAACATTAGTCCGAAGAAAATATTATTACCTCCTTGGTGCTTCCAACGGGCCTTCCTCCAAATTCAACTACAACATCTCCAGGACGAAATCCAGCGTGATCAGCTGGGGAACCAGGTGATACCTGTTAAAGAAAACAATATCTTTGCCATTTCAAAATTCTAATAGAGGATTTTTCTTGTGGTTCATTCATAGACACATAATAATGTATAATGAATCAGATAGGTGGATGACTTAAGAAGACAATGGTAAGATAGATGGTTTTGTCTTGAAACTGATGCAAAAGTCTCGACTCAATCAACCAAGATTTATTGGTTTTGGTACGAGGGTGCATTACAACAACTACCAAAATGAAACCTGGGTGTTTTTAATCTCACTAAAGAAGCACAAAGATGTGCAAGTATCATTGTTTCAATCTTTAAGTTTGCATAAAGTTTGATATTTCATATTTCTGCAAACTTAAGATAGTTCACGCTTAAACATTGGTCTGCGTGGAACCAAAATTTGTTTATCATCCCATTTTTAAACAAAGCATAGCCACACCTGAAACTCTGTATAGTACAGCTTAATGCAAAATCAGGACCAACCAATTAATGGGAAAATCAATGAGATGAAACACGTCATTGTAGGCGCTAACAGTAACTATCAAGTAATCCAGAAATGCATAGAAACTTTTCTGTGTCTCCCTAATTCCATCAACTCAAAATGAACTCTATTGCTACATTTGATGGCAGTAGCTACAGTAATAACATTAATAGTAATCATGTCAGGTTATAGTTAGTTATATTTCAATTGAAGAACTGCTAAAAGACAAGATGAAGGCTGCTATAAATCATATTTAAGTTCAATAACACAACAAATCCAAATAAACTATCATGATTAAGTTGATCCTAGTACAACAAAGAAGCTGTTGCAATAGGATACTTCAAATTGACAATAATAATAACAAAAATAATAATAATAACGGCTTTAAATTGATAAGTTAACAGATTTTGATTCAGACATATTTAAGAATTGTGTGACACGCCATTTCATGAGAAATATGAGCATACTCAGATCCTTCCTTTCCTTATTGTCTATTGGCAAAACTTCAACATGCAACCAATCAATTTGCTTCAATACTCAAGTTGGCATATTCAGTACTGTGATAAATATTCTAACCCTCCTCTCTTTCCAGAACATTAAAGGAAAAGTTATGACTTAAGTTTATCCTTAAGCATGTATACTAGCATAGCAGATAGCAATCATTTACAATCGTCTAACCAGTGTAATTAAAATTAGATGTTATAATTTGCAAGGCATGTTATGATATCCCACATCGGTTCCACATGAAAGTGTGGAAGGGTATATAAGAGGGAGTCAACCCTTTACGTTTGATCATGATTTTGGGTACCCTTCCACACTTTCATGTGGAACCAATGTGGGATATCGTAACAAGGCACAATGGTTATATCTGGAACAAATTGAGGTTCTATCAACAATAATGGAATGCAAGATGTGTTATTCTCATTAGCTAGGCTATCTTTGACACGATCTAGTATTTACCATAATCCTAGTTAGTTGTGTTAACGAACCAATATTTCCAAAACATGACCCGCGTTACCAATATTTTCATGATAGTTATTTCAGACTATGTATAGCTAGACAATATTGATTTCCAATAACTTGAGCATATTAGAAATTATAGAAATTGCATTCACAAGTACATCCATAGGGGAAACCAAAACCAGCAGCCACCACAGACACAAATAAAGAAAATGAAAACAAGAAAACATATGCAAATGGTCTTAATGAAATCATAAATATGCAGAATAATACTGAGGATTGAATCTCAGCAAGTATCTGACCATAGGTATAAGAACTCCTCTGCTGACATCTGGGAAGGAAGCATTTCTTTCCTTGAGATGTGCAATGATCATGTCATTGAGATCAAGCATTTTCAAACCAAGCCAAGGCCGGACAACTCTCCTGCATTATTAATTATTAATGTAATTACCATGTATGGGGTATCAAAAATAGTTTAGTTAGATAATATGAATCAAAGCTTCATGTCCAGGATGGAAGCAACAGAGCAGGTGAGCTGAAGATGGGCAGCCAAACCTCTTCCATAGCCAAAAAAGAGGCAACTATAGGGGCCAAAGCAAAGAACGCAAAGGGGTCAAACATAAAAGCCCAGCCACAAGGGTCTGAAAGTTCAAACTTCAAAACTATATGCAAGGGTAAGTAATTAACCCTCTATATTCAATTTCCGGTTAAACTATATGAAGTGGCTTATAATTAGCAATTAAAACAGAGTAATGAACCCAATTTTCTCAAATAGGATACTGATTCTCATTAGCCAAGTCCTAGGGATTTCTAGAACTTAATGCCCCTTGATTCTTACGCTTGCTACCTATAAGCTGTCTATTATGTCCTTGATTAACATTATTTTCTAATGCCACATATTCATTGTGCATTTACAAGTTTGGTCAATGGTTGTACAAACATTGGATTATAGAGGTCATACAAATGCTACACATTAGAATGTTTAAGTGTTGAATTTGTAAGCATATAAGTCTGTGGTCTGTGGTCTGAAGCAACACATAGGAACTAGTTGAATGGACCAAAAGATCTTCCACCAACATTTATATTGAGGTAAAACCCAAAGAAGGTCAGCATCTAACTTCCATTAAATGAGATAACCACTGACTTGGCACACCCAAGGAATGATGACATGATACATGATTCCAAGAGAATATTAGGCACCATCACCTAAAGCAGTTGATTTAGTATTGGCACTCGCGTATGTGCATTGTGTGTGTGTGTGTGTGTGTGAGAGAGAGAGAGAGAGAGAGAGAGAGAGAGAGAGAGAGAGAGAACGGAATACCCCTTCTTTTTGAAGTGCTCAATTATTTTTGAAACAGAATCAATTGGGACAGCAAAATTTAACCCATCAGCACCCAACACTTTCATGATATTAACACCTATGACTTCTCCATCAATATTGACTAGAGGTCCACCAGAATTACCCTACAACCAATAATTTATTATTAACAATACACAATAACTAAAGGTTTTGGCAGTATACAATTAATGCAAAGAAGAAAAACAGTTGATGAAGACATCTTCTGTGGTTCAAAATGTGTAATTCTCATAAAGGATTAGAAAGAAAAGAATCATATTTATAATCCCTTTCAAGCAAACTTTATCAATATTCAGCTTGAACACAATGACCAGGATGAGCCATGAACACACATATAAGAGACTTAATAAATATATAGCGTCAGAAATTATTTTTGTTTATGCTTTAACTAGGCAATAACCAATTAACCCCACAAACTTGTACCATCAAAATAGAAGGCTACTCCTGATACCACCATCAAATACTAAAGGAGTAAAATACATGTTTGCAGACATGCATGTTCTTTGATATATGTAATATTAATGCAAATGTGTCTGGATAAGTATTCATGCGTATAGATACAGGATAAACACCATAAACCAATTCTGGGTCATGGTTATCTTAACAAGTAAAAGTTGCCTCAAGTCACCCCCCCCCCCCTCCCACAACAACCCACCACCTAAAAGAAAAAGGAAAAAAAAAAGACTGGACATAAGTAGTGCGGAAAGTTCTTCAAAAGCAGGTGAAGGAAAAAAAAAATTACCTCATTTATGGCACAATCAGTTTGCAAATATTCCCTGTGCATGCCTCCAAGACCCAAGTCACTACTTTTACGATCAACACAACTAATAGCAACATTGAAGCAACAAAAAACACATCAGATAAAATATGTATCTCACAACCATTGACGGATCCACAAGGGAGTCGGGGGATCCCTGAAGTTTTAATTTTTTTAGGGGTAGGATAGTAATTTAAAAATACTAACTAAAAGATACATAAAAGAAAATCATTATGATGTATTAAGTTATTTATATTTATTAGTAAAATGTAATTAAGTTAATATGTCAGATTTTCTCAAAAAAATTGTTGTTAATTTATAATTTAATTTTAGTCAATCCATACTATTTCCACTAGATTATTCAGGGGCCACCTACTTCTATATTTTGCAGGTAAATGATATTCAGCATATGATTTTTATAATTTTTAGATACCAACATCAAATTATAGGACACTTGTGTGTTTAATTCTTCAATTTTGAAATGGCACATTATATGTGATCACCTATTTTTGAATTGATTTTTCTAAATTTTTTTATCCAATCTTTGAATTTTATCATTTTAGTTATCTAATGTTGAATGTTAATTTGCTCCAAAATGTAGAGGTAGGTTATCACATGTATATAGTATCTCTTTCAATTTCCAAAAAACCATAAGCTTTTTATATTCTAAAGTTTTTGGAACTAAAATGATAAATGTCAAATGTTAGATACTGATTTATTAGAAAATGATAGGTGATCACATATATAATTTCATTTTTATACGATTTTAAATTGGGGCCCCCTTAAACAAAATTCCTCAGTTCGTCACTACTGACTACACTTTCGTGTAGGTCATTGTTATACACTCAGTTTAACATGCATGCATGACACTGCCTACATAAAACAGATGGCAAAGGTAAATTACCTTACAATACCTGCTGTAACAGTATTCTGAAGGGTAAGGGGGCAGCCCATAGCCACCACCCAATCTCCAGGGCGAAGCTTACTCGAACTCCCAAGTTTTGCTGCTGGAAGTGGAGTTTTTGATTTGATCCTCACTATTGCTATATCAGAATGCAAATCAGCATTCACCACAGTACCCTCAAAAGATCGACCATCTTGTAATGTCACTTCAACCTGCCGCAATGATCAAGCTTAATGGACTTGACTAAACATGAAACCTATGTACTGTATATGGACAACTAGTAGAGAGAGAGAGAGAGCAATTGATACTATGTAGCCAGTGACCTGTGGCATATAAAAGTTTCTAATACACATTCAAGGCAAGGATGAAAGAAACTCAATTAGCAATCAGATTGATACACATGATGAGTACATAAGTTTACCAGATAGAACATGTTTAATAGCATAACAGATGACACACAATCATGGGATTCCATTTTCACAGTTCACCAATAAGAATATGCATTCATGCACGGCACAGCACATTACTAGCATCAGACCAGAGATATCTTCAAGGTTATAGTTATATTCCATAGTCAACCTTAATTAACACTCAATGTGGTTAAGATATATTCACTTGAAACTCAAATATGTGCAAAATGGGCACATGTTGTTAGATTCCATCAAAATCCAATATCAAGTCCAATGTGATGAACAGCAGATTGAGAAAATTTGCGGAACCTTTCAAGTAGCATTTTTTTTTGGGGGGTCCCTATACCAACTACTCCATTATACCAAGAAAAAAAAAAAAAAAAAAAAAAGCATACCTTTCCCTTGGATGAAGACCTCAAGCCTTGAAAATCAACCACCACATGGGCACAAGTCAAGATAGTACCATCCTTGTCTATAATGGTTCCTGACCCAATGCTTTTACCCGTGGTGATACCATAGAAACCTACAAAAAGAGCATCACAGTTCAGCCATGACAAGCCAAAAGATAATTTCTTTTTTCTGCAAATTAACAAAATCAGAAAATATGGAAACAGAAAAGGGAAAAGAAAAAATGATTAAAGACCTTGGGGTACTGACAAATTGACGACAGCAGGACCAATCTTAGCAGCTGCATTTGCAATAGTATCACGGCCAAGACAGTTGCAGGAATGTTTGGGACCATCTCCAGCATCCATTGCAGCTCCTTTACGTATATCAGAATCTGGCAAGGTATCAGGCTTAAAAAGTAGTGGACGAACACCTACAATTATGTGTTATCTGTCAATAAGATTGGAAATAATATAACTTTTTTTAATACCAATAAAAACCTAAAGAAATGCTATATACCATACTGTGAATGGTTCGAGTGAATAAATGAAACACGAGCGCTGTTCTCTTCCATAGTTCTCCATCCCCACATTAATGAATCCCGAAAGGTTGAGGGTATTGAAACCAATACTGATGTATCTACTCAATAAGGTAGTACACACAAACAATAATAAGCATAATCAAATTAAATACAGCTTACAAAATCCAGACTTAACCTCTTTATGCATTCATCTCTTTAACAAGTGAACCCAAAACAACTTCAGCATTTCAAAATCATTAACAATGTGTGTGTGTGTAACATTCTTGATAAAGGAAAGAAGTCATTACTGTAATCAGAAGAATTGGTGAAGCATAATATCCCTGACCCTGCGGTAGCCAAAGCCACTGCACGTACGAGAGAGGGTTTGTTTGAAAACTTTCTCTGCAAACACAAAGCGCCGCCATCATAGCGTAAAGCAAAGCAAATAATACAAGATTCTCACAGGAAATTCATCAAACACTTTGCAAACAAGCCACATTTCGAACTCTTTAGTTGAGAGGCAGATGAAATAGGGAAATGAAAACAATCAATTGGAAATCACTTACCAAAAAATGCATCATCGATGCTACGTGATTTATCAGTGATTGAATCCAAAGTAAACTATCAACGCCTTCTGTTTGTAGTGAAAATCCTAGTTTTCTTTGCAAACAAGTTTATCACCGTGATGTACAGACTATTTTCGTTTCGCGACTTGCGAGTAGCAATGTTTAGGAAAAATAAAGCAAAAGCAAAAATAAATAGACATTGAAAGTCTAAAATACCCTTACCTCACTAAATGATTTTTATTTTCATTTTTTTATTTGAATAGTGTTTGTGCGATCCATGTAATTGGGCGCGTGCGAGTCAGGTAAAGTCGGGTCCGACCCGGATCCGTGCCCAAATTTTTTTTTTTTTTAAATTTAGATCATAACCTTTATGTTTACCGAATATAACATTTATGTTAATCGAATAGAATCTTTATGCAAAGATAACATAATTTTTAAGTGAAAAACTTAGACTTTTCAGCATAAAAATTCATGTAATATAGCTGAAACTTTTATGTTATGATAATTTAACTTTTATGTTATATTAGTATAACATTTATGTACATATATCATAATTTTTAAGTAAAATTACTTAGACTTTTTTCAATATAAATAACATAATTAAAAGTTATGCAACATTTATGTTATATGAGTATAACCTTTATATTAATTTAGTATAACCTTAATGTACATATATCATAACCTTTGAGTAAAATTAATTAGACTTTTTTCAATATAAATAACACAAAAGTTATGTAACATTTATGTTATATTAATATAACTTTTATGCAAAGATTTCATAACCTTTAAGTAATATTACTTAAACTTTTTTTCAGTATAAATAGCATAAAAGATTATGCGAACAGAACTGAAAGGTTAGGTTTGCTAAACTAAAATGTTAAGTTCGTTAAACTAAAATGTTAGGTCAATATAACAACGAAACTGAGGTTTGGGTGCGTGAGTGCGCGTGTGGGGCGCATGAAATACACCCTCGGGTCAGGTCGACCCAATTGTGTGGATTTAGGATCCGTGCACCTGGTGTACGGAGATATTTGTGTTTTTAAGATGCATTTATAAAAAATAAAAATAAAAGATTTGATTTTGATTTACATCTATTTTGGATATTGTTAGGAAATTTCTATTTAGATTTTGACGAGACAAAACAACATTGTAATATAAATTTAGAGTACCTCATTTTTCACATTATTTAAGTGAAACTTAAATTAGTTTTGAGTTAAAAAGACATGTTGAAGAATGGAGGGTTTTGCAATTCGGTAGTCAGTTGATCAAGAAGAAGATACAGTAAGCAACAAGGAAGGTCACTACTGATGCAGCAAAAGAAAACAGTATTTGAATATTGTAAGTAGGATAACGCAACAGCATAATAAGGAGTGTTGAATGCAGCAAGCCAACAGAATGTTGCATTACTACAATAATTGCAGAATTTACAGATACTGCACTAGAATCAAAGAAAGACAGAAAGAATTAAATAAACAATCACACACAACAATGCAGTACGAGGAAGATCAGTGTTGTTCGAGGAAATGTCCTTTCAAAACTAGCCAGTAGAAACAATTTGACCAAGCAGTACCGAGAACCATTAATCTGTCAACATGTGGACTGCCAGACTATAACAAACCTGCAACCTAGTAAAGCCGCATTAAATAACCTGGAGTGCAAGATAAGGAAAATTAAATATAACCCTTCATAAGCAATTAATGCGAGCTCAAGAACATTTGAAAATGATTCAAATTCAAAAAGTGTGTCTTCCTTCAACAAATATTTTTTTACACTCATAAATAGAGGAAGACTTAACTGAAACAAATACTGAAAAAAAACTAATCACTCGCTCTCAAGCAAGAACAAACTATCAAGCTTTCAACACTCAAAGTTTTCAGTCACTCAACCTCTAAGAGAAACAGTCAAACCTTAGAAGCATTCGAGCTCAAGATTCATCAAGGCTGCTTCAAGCACCCGTTGAAGAAATCTATATACTTTTAACTTTTTTCCTGGGTGCTTATGTTTTAGTGGTGCCCTCAGTTGGCAGGATTTAAATATTTGCTGAGTGTTTAGATTTAGGAGTTTAAAACAATAACTCTGTGTGAGTATAGAATCTTATGTGGGTCAGCTTGTTTGATTCAAGCAACCTATGTGGAAACTGAATCTTAGTAGGTGCAACTTGTTAGGTTGATAGTTTGTAAGATTGAGTCCTGTAAATCAAACTTGCTTAACGAAATTCTTCCTCAGAGAAAGAGTAGAGTGAACATAGAAGGATTACACCACATTCAAACCACTATAAGCCTTGTATGTGTTTATCTTTTGTATTTTAACATTTCTATTGTTCTATCGTGCTGCACTCTACATTGCATCATATAGCATTCAAGCTCTTCTAAAAACTCATATTTCTGAAAAGGTTTTAAAAAGAAATTCTATCAAAAACTTAAGTTTCCGCTGCAAAAAGAACTCTGGTACAGCAAGTTGCGCCGCATTCTAGCCCAATAAGTTATATTGCATTCTGCACTGTACTCTGTTATAGAATAAAGTGTCGCAAGTTCGAAAGATTTTGAAAAATCGATAGAGGTTCATTCATCCTTCCTCTGAACCTCTGTGCCACTTGGGACCAACATATATCCAAAATTACTATTATTTAATAAATTATATTAAGATGAGACTATAGTCACTATACACACTTAAAAAAACACACTTCAAAAATTTGTATTTTTATACATTTTATTTTTAAAAAAATGAGATGTGTTTAATAAGTTTTGGGATATGTATAACCTCATTCATTCTTTTATTATATGTATCTTACTAGTATAGGGCCCGTGTAATACACGAGATTTAATAAAAAAAATTAAATTTAGTAAAATTAAAAAAATTAAATATCATTTACACAATAAAATTAAATTTATGATTTGTGCAATATATATCGTCTAATTTAACATTAAATATAATAAAATATGATCAAATAATTATTTAATTATCAAAATATGTGTTGCATTTGTAGATGATCATTTAAAAAATTTATTATATTTTGAAAAAAAAATATACATTGCTATACCTATTATATTATTCAACCCACCCACCATTTTTTTTTAATTTTCTCTTTATTGTTTACATTTGTAACAACCCTCAACTTTTATTTTCAATTAAATGATACAAAATTAAAGTCAAAATTTCACAAATAAATTCCATTGTTTATTTTAGAGCATATATTCAAAAAATTATTTGATTTCAATAATTAATAAGTTTGAATAATAATTTTCAAGCTGCCCACCTTTATTTTAATTTTTTTCTTTTGTATCTATTTATATATATTTTTTTACATTTTTAAATTTAACAAATTTCAAATATATAATAATACCTATCATTAAACTTTAGCATATGTTATTTAGATAAATCTAATCAATATTTCTATATTATTTATTAATAATAATATTTCTTATCAACATTAAATTTGTAGCAATTAATTAACATATTTAATATGAAAACATTGAAGGCTTGCCATGTGGCACTTTAGTCTTACTTTTATATATATAAAGATTTCATAGCTATAAATGTTCTATAATAGTTGAAAAGGCAAAACACACAACCACTCTTCACTTTTTATATACTCTTCACGTTCCATAATTCATAAGTTCAATAATTCATAATATAACAATATCAGGTCTGTCTGTTATTCTACTCACGGTATGTACCCATCGTTAATGTGTATAACAAATTTAATATAATCATTAATTTCAACTCACATTATTTGGAATAAAACATGTCCACGATGGATATGAGACATTTATTATTTATAACGAGTTTTAGATCACGTGTGTTGCACATGGAGATTAATTCAAATTAAGAAATAAAATAATAATACAAATACCTTATATATAACACTTTTATATTAGAGTTCTAATTATAATAAGATTTTATAAGATTTTGAATTAGTTAGGATTCTAATATAAAATTATTTAAATATGAAAATCCTAAATTACTATATTAGAGTTCTAATTATAATAGGATTCTATAAGATTTTGAATCAGCTAAGATTCTAATATAAAATTATTTGAATATGAAAACTTAAATTACTATTATAACCTTAAATAATAATCTTTGATATGGATATATTTGACAATCCATATTTTGTAAAAAAACATCTATACTTTTATATAAGTATATTACTTATATATAAGTAATAGATATGGTGTGGCTATCCGCATCCCAAAATTTACTAAACACACCCTATTTTTATACAAATGAAAAATATAAAAACACTAGAAATGGAGTGTACATGTTTAGTAAAACACTAAAAATGAGGTGTGTTTAGTAAGTTTTGGGGTGCGGATATACTATCAAAATCCTATCCATCAAAGACCTTTTGAAGTTTGAGGAGTTGCATCATTTGCATCGAGTCATTGTGGAGTTGTTGTTGGGCCTTTCTTCTGATGCAGTCTCCAAATATGAGTTTAACAGTGAAATATACCACAATTTTTTTCATCTTTGGTTTTCTATTGAACAATCTGCCAATAAGATGTGGAAGATTGTAATTTTTCCATCCTCACTTTTTTTTTTTTTTCCTTTTTTGCACATAACATATTCGAATTATATCATTCCTTTTTTTTTTTTTTTTTTTCTGATCTCTTAAATTTAAGAATCTGTTTTTTTTTTTTATAATTATTTTATTCACTTTATTCATTTTGATCCAAGTTACAGGTGATCATGTCAATGATTCTTCCACTAATTAAATGATATTAGTCCTACGTGCTTGCTAAATAGTAAATCCCATATTGATGGTTCCAATTTTCACAGATAACAAAAAACTGTGACATTTGAATAATAAATTTACACTAAAATATACATTCCCAAAATTTATAGTAGCCCATTATTCTTCCTCTCATGTATACTTTCTAACTATGTAATATATTAACTTTAATTTTTATTAAATTTAGAAGATATGTGTACTACTAATTCATAAGACGTGATTTTTTTTTAATCTCTAAAACCATCAGAAATTTGAGAATTTCATTCTCATTTAACCAAGGCTTGTTTTTTAGACTATAAGATTCACTTGACCACTAAATGATGACACATAAGTAACATAACTAATCTTTATATATATAAAAGAATGATCAAAATGACACATGACAATCATACAACACTCTCACATTAAATATAGCTAATTAATTACTTCAAATTTTATGTTACTAAGAAATATTATTAAATAAAATAGAAATGACAATTAAATTTATCTAAATAATATATGTTAATTAACTTAAATACTATAAGTTATTTACATATTTGAAATTTGTTAATTTAACAGTTTAGAAAAAAAAAAAAATATATATATATATAAAGGTAAAAAAAAAAAACTAAAATAAAGGCGAGTTGATGGAAAATGATAGTTCAAACTTTTCAAACTTATTAATTCATGAAATTGAATAATTTTTTTGAATATGTGTTTTAAAATAAATTATGAAATTTATTTGTTAAATTTTGACTTTCATTTTTATAATCTCATTAAAAATAAAAATTGAGGGTTGTTAGAGACATTAAAATAAAAAATAAAAAATAAAAATGGTGGGTGTGTTGAATAATATAATAGGCTAATAATATACATTTTTTTTATCCTCTACACATGCAACTCATATTTCGATAATTATATAATTATTTAATCATATTATGTTATATTTAATATTAAATTAGATGATACATATTGCACAAATAATAAACTTAATTTTAATATATATTTAAAAATTTTAAAATTTAATTTAATTTTTTTATTTTATAAAATCCCGTATAATACACTGGGCACTATACTAATTGTAAGATATAAAATTTCATTTATGTCTCTTCATTATTGTTCACCAAGTCAATCATTTAAAAATTCTTGTAACAAATCAAATGTTAGTTATAAGCAATTTTTATAAAAGTATCCAATTTAAAACTAACTTGAACTTTTGAATCATAACCTTTTATTTTTGGGTCAAACATTATTTTGATCGATATGAAGCTTTTATTAAGGACAAATTTTGTTTTTAAATATAAGTACTCTTTTTAAAATTATTAAATATAATTAAAAACTAATTTTAGATTACAGTTAATAAATATTAGATTTACTTAAATTATTTTAAGTTTTAATCTGCTTTTTATTATTTAAATATTTTGTATATTGTCTTTTTCCTAACTGATGTTTATGTGGTGTAATATTTAAATCGTAGTCAGCTTTAAGAGCAGTGAGTAGATTTTTCTCGCAAACGAAATTCACAATTTTGGGTCAATTTGATCACGTGAAGATCATTTTGCCATGTGACCAAATAAATTAAAATAAATAAATTAAAATCCTCTTAGAGAAAATTGTAATTTCCACCAATTTGAGCTCTTTTTGGAAAGAGATATGTTTCGTTAATTGGCGATTAATTTCCTGTAAAATGTTTGTTCCATAATTGGTAATTGGCATATAAAACTAAGGGAAGGTTTTGCGTAAGATGGTTTCACGGATTCTATTCTATGAGACGGGTCGGGTTTGATCCGGTTAACAATCAACGAGTCAAAGTCAAAGTTAATGGTCAAAGTCAACATCCGATTAATACTTTTATATGCATTAAATAGTACTTTTTGAAAATATCACATCATACACATAAAAATATTATATAGTATACATGAAAGTATTATATTATAAGAATAAAGCACCGTGTAATATATTTATGTACATCATGTAATACTTTTTGAAAATATCACATGATACACATGAAAATATTACATTATGAGAATAAAACACTATGTAATATTTTTATGTATGTCATGTAATACTTTTTGAAAATATCACATGATACACATAAAAGTATTACAGATACACATGAAAGTATTACATTATGAGAATAAAATATTATGTAATATTTTTATGTATATCATGTAGTACTTTTTTAAAATATCACATAATACACATAAAAATATCATGTAATACTTTTACATATATGAGGTAATACTTTTATGTCTATCGTTTAATATTTTTGAGTCAATGATGTTGAGCGACCGTTGACGGGTATTGATGGTTGGCTCTTTGACCGTCGTTGACCATTTGATCGTTTGCTTTGTGACTTTGACCATCAACTTTTTTATTTTGTCTATTGATTTTTTTTTTTTAACTATTATTCAAATCGGATTAACTTATCTCACAAAATGAAATTTGTGATATGATCTCAGATAAGACCTACTCTAAAATTAATTTCATTTTTCAATAATTACACTTAACGAGTGCCCATATTAAAAAATGCAGCCGCCACCCTAACATGTAGATTGGATTTTCTCCAAATATATTATCTTATTTGCTCCATAATTAATTTAGTCAAGCATCAATAACGAATAAAGAAACGTATTATTACTATTTCAATTATTGTTGAATATTATATTGTGCAAGTGATTCGGAGTTGTATACATGCAGTTTATGTATTTCGCAGCAGCCAAAAATGACCAAACATTGATGAAATAAATGTTCTGTTCGTCACTGTTCTGTTATGCAAAGCAAACAATCAATTATTGGTTAAGAGGGATAAGTTTCGCTTTTTTTTTTTTTGTTTTTAGGATTTTTTTTTTGCTACATATGATCTCATTGGGAGAAAATACGATTTTCTTCTGTAAATTAAAATTTATATAAATCTATTTGCTGATTTAAAATTTTCAATTTTCGAACTACATTTTCAAAAAGTATATATCAAATTTGAATTTTTTTCGATAACTCCATGAATTTTCTACCCATCTTTTCTATAAATAACTTTTTGGATTAAATGTAAAAATCAATCTAAATTATTGTTTTTTTTTTTTTTCATTTTCTAAACTAAACTTTTCTTTTAGTTTGGATAAAAAAAAGTTTAGGTTGAAAAAAGAAGAAGACAACAATAGTTGTTTTTTTGCATTTAACCCTAACTTTTTTATCCATATTTCCTCATTATTCCAAGCTCCTTACCAAAATACTCTTTGTCTCTTTGCCTATTTTATTATTAAGATGGTTCTGTTACCTTACCCACTGTAGGCACATTAATATGTGTTCACAACTGATGTGTCAAAAATCTAATATACATATTAATTTAACTTTCCATATAATGAGAGGATGTAATCTTTAAGAGTTACCCACGATAGACATTTTATCATTTTCCATTATTAAGATATGTCATATAAAAAATATTAATTATTTGAGTAGCACTCTTATACCCCAGGACAAGAATCTAGATCCATGCCCCCAGCCCAGTCCGCCCGCCAGCCCAACCCCCCACCAGCCCAGTCAGCCAGCCCACCAACACCTTTTTTTTTGCCCTAAAACAACTTCTACACCAATCTTCTCCTCTATTGCTTTTCTCTTCTATTTTCAAGATCTTCTCAATTTTTTTTTGTTCTTCTCTCAACTTTTCTCTTCTTTTTTTTTATTCTTCTCGTCTTTTTCAGAGTATTTTGATGATTTATTCATACTCTCAATTAATTTGATTGTAATTATTTTGATGATATTTCATATGATTTTATTTTTTATTTCATTTCGCATGAAGATTGAGTTCTTTAAAATTTTGTGTTGATTATACATAAAATCCGTTTTATTTTACCTTGAAAGCATGATGAAAATTGAGTTATTTAAGATTATTTACGAAAATTTTGAGTAAGAAGATCATTTGCAGAATATTTGAGGAAGATGAAAATGAAAATCACAAATTTGAGATATTAAAATTTACATTCTATAGTTCATTGATAGTTTGATACCTTAAGAGCATACAACTGATATCTTAAAAGCATACAATTGATACCTTAAGAGTATTGTAACTAATATCTTTCATTGAATGAACAACTAATACCTTAAAAGTGCATATGTAATATCTTAAAAGGTAAATATGTAATACCTTAAATGGGCGCATATGTAATATCTTATACTATAAACATTAATACCTTAAAAGTAAATATGTAATATTTTAAGAGTAAATATGTAATACCTTAAGAGTAAACAACTGATACCTTAAGAGTATGCAACTAATACCTTAAGAGCATACAACTAATACCTTAAGAGCATACAATTAATACCTCACTGAAAATCTTAAAATTTCAAATTTCAAATTTCAAATGTTTCATCATCTTCCTCAAAATTTCTGCTAATCGCGGTTTCAACATCTTTTTCGTCAAATCTTCTACAAATCATGATTTCATATTATTTGAAATAATTGATTTTCAATATTTTAAAATTTTTGTAATAAATTGTGATTTGTAATCAATTATCTAAATCTAAGAAAATGAGTAAAAGAGAAGGGGAAGAAGAAAAAATCTCATAAATGACTCCATGACGATTTGAAGAAGAATAAGAACAAGAACAAGAACAAGAAGATAGAGAAGAAGAAGAATGTACAAAAAGAATAAGAAGAATAACAAATCGATAAGAAAATAGATTAAGAAGAAAGAGAGAAAAGAAAAGGAAAAAAAATCAGTATTGTTTCTGCACTAATACCTTAAAAGTAAATGTATGATATCTCAAGAGTATAAACTTTACCTTCGCAGAATACACTATATAGTATACAATAAGGTGCGCTCACAGCGCACACACACTATGGTGTGGACGCGCGTGGGAGCGGCCCACGCGCCGGATCGGGTGGGGGACACACAATTAGTTTCTGCGTAATTATTTTACATCCTACATAGTATCTTATACACTGAGTATTAATTATTTTACACTATACACATGGCACATTAATACAAATTCATGGTTTAATTATACCACAATTTAAACATAATTGATTTCTTTGAAGAATTGAGATATACATCTTGATCGCAAACTTTCCTATTAAGTATTATAATTACCTTATTAACATACGTTAAAAATTGTTTAATTTGTTCCAAAAACAAAAAAAACACAACTTAATCCTCCAATTAAAAAAAAAAAAAAAAGAATAGATGATGATCATCAATTGTTCCTATAAGCAATGTAATCAGCAAGAGCAATCAAAGGAGCAGTTTTAGCCGGATCAAATCCCAGAAGCTGCTCCAAAGCTTCCTCCTTCAACTTCTCGGCCATCTCCCTCGATTTCTCGATTCCGAGCAACTTCGGATACGTCGTCTTATCGGCCATCAAATCCTTCCCCGCCGTCTTCCCCAGCTCCTCCGACGACTTCGTCACGTCGAGTATATCATCCACCACTTGAAACAACAACCCTATGCACCTAGCAAACCTCCTCAGCTTCTCCACCTGCTCATCATCTCCGCCGCCGAGAATCGCCCCCATCACCACCGCCGCCTCCAGCAGCACCGCCGTCTTGTGCACGTGGATGTACTCCAGCTGCTCCAGCCCCACCTCCGCCACCCCCTCCGAGCATATGTCCACCACCTGGCCCCCCACCAGCCCCTCCGACCCCACGCACTTCGCCAGCTCCGCCACAACCCTGATCACCCTCTCCGGCGAGGCTCCTATCGTCGCCGCCGCCACGTGCTCGAAGGCAAAGGAGAGGAGCGCGTCGCCGGCGAGGACCGCCACGTCCTCGCCGAACTTCTTGTGGTTGGTCGGCTTGCCTCGCCGGAGGTCGTCGTTGTCCATGCATGGGAGGTCGTCGTGGATGAGGGACATGGTGTGGATCATCTCCACCGCGCAGGCGGCGGGCATGGCGGTGGACTGGCGGCCGCCGACGAGCTCGCAGGCGGCGATGCAGAGGAGGGGGCGGACGCGCTTGCCGCCGGCGAGGAGGGAGTAGCGCATGGACTCGTGGAGCTTCAGTGGCTCGCGGAGGACGATGGCGTCGTCGAGGGCTTGGTTGACCGATTTGCCCTTCTCCAGCATGTACTGCTTGAAATCGAAGGCGGGGGCGGAGGCGGGGGCAGTATCGTCCTTTTGCTCCTTGGTTAGAATGGTGGCGGAGATGGAGAGTGATGAGGAGAAAGAAATGAGTGGTTTTGTGTTAATGGGGGTTGAGAAAGATTTGAGGTTGAGTTGGTGGGGATGAATGAAGGATGATTTGTTGCTGAATAAATTGTTTATGGATTTTGTTTGTGGGCATGTTGTCGTTGGAGTTACAGTGTTCATTTTTGCTTTGGAGAGAGAGAGAGAGAGAGTGGTGGATAGAGAGAGAAAGAGAAGAAAACTGGTTAGTGTGATTTTAGAGTTGGGGGAGTACTATGGTGGGATTATATAGTGTCCGCTTTGTGTGACTTAATTTAATTTTCTTTTATTGCTTCAAGCCTCCAATCTTGACAACTAAAAGCATGCCCACACTATGCTATCATCGTCCTATCTAATAAATAAATAAATAAATAAATAAAAAAAAATAATAATAATAGTAGTAGTAGTAGACTAGTAGTAGTAGTCGGACCTTTCTTTTAATATTTTATGATCATGTTTTCAATTCCTTTAAATACATCGATTAATATTTTTAAATCACTACATATTAATAAGTATTTGGACTAAACCTATAAATACTCAACTCGAGCAATTAATATGGTTAAGATAAAAAAAAAAAAATATATGAATTGTGTGATATTTTTTACACTCTGAAATTTAATTTAATTAATTAATTTTTTATTATTATTTTTTTGCAGTCCAAAAGTTCAAGGGTTTTATTTTGCAACCTATATATACTCATTTCCCGATCACATTTCAAATCAAAATCAAGTTTTATATTCCAATTTTTTTTTTAACTAACAATTCTTAAAACATAAAATGCCAAAACACTTTACATTTCAAACGAATCAAACCAAACCAAAGCTTAAAATCAATTTTTTAGTTTTCATTTGATTCAAACTAAAATTTAAGTAAAAAAACGGACGAAAAATTCAATTTTAACTACAAAATTGATCATAAAATGAGTTTATGTTGCAAAGTGAAAGACTCATAGATTTTATGATGCAATCAAAGAAAAAATAAAACATAAACTGCAAAGTGTAAAACAAATCATATTTCAGGCTTTTTTTTTTTATATTTAATTTTAACCAAATATATAAACGTGTACAGACAAAACTATTAAAAGTTTGGCTTACATTTTGTTTTCTCTTGCCTTTCAACCTGCTGTTACTAACCAAATTATAATTAATGAATTTAATTGTTACGTCGTAAAACGTGACATTATTAGATTCTCCAAATGAATTTAATGTGTAAAACTATCCTTTATATGTGGAAAATTTTTATTATATAATACCTAAGAAAATATGTTTTTTAATTAATTTTTCAAATGTGGAGCCACATTTTCAGAACTTCATGGCCCGTCATTTCGATCATCATGATGAACTTCGAGATCTCAAAACTCATAAATTGACAAATCACAACTAAGATAATAAATCTTAAAACTCATAACAGATCGTCTTTAAAAAATAGATAGAATATATTCTTTAAAATGATGTATAAACTATTTTCATTTACGCAAAGTATACATTCCTATATTGAAGATAAATTTCAATTATATATTACTGGAATTGATCAGCTAGTTATCTATCAATAATTGAATTTTAATATTGTCCATAACTTTTTAATTAGAACAAATAAGAAGATTGTTTTCCCTTCCTTTTTGGAAAGAAAAGTGTAATCAGGAAAGATAAGTGTAATCCGTTAGTAAACCAGGTTTATTATTTAATAGTAATTAACGATTATATAACATCTTGTTAAAATTAATAATGAATCCGGTCAAAGTAATGCGACAAAAGATGAAGAAGACAAATACCCTATTTATTACTTTGCCAACGAAGCAATTTGCAATAAACTTTAGTTTTTATTGACACCAACATTGACTATTGACCTGTAAACATATAATTCCTCTGCATAGTCCATTTTTCTGTTTCATCAATATTTCTAAAATCATAGTCCATATTTCTTGTTAAATATTTTATTTATTTTTCAAAATTTATTAACGTTTAATGTTTATTGGAATTAATAAAATTAAATAAGAAAAAATTCCAAATATATATCTTATATGCATGAAAATGTACTATATTCGTATTATACTATTTTGTGGGATGAGGAACAAAGTATGATAAATTTTAATGAAATTTAATGTGTTGAATAATTAATTGGTGAAAGTGTAGAGCCCATCACATCATAACAGCAGAAATCACAAGTCAAATTAAATATTGTTATTTCATTTTGTGCAGACAATTTGTGATGCATGTGGCACCAACCGATCTATGTATTAATTATAAAAAATAAAAGGATCAAAACCATTCAACACATGTTGAGTCAAATATGGATGGAGAAAGAAAAAGAAAAATCATCTAAGCCTTAGAATTCAACACATATTTAGTCAATAATGGATGGGAAAGAGTTATGCTTACGAAGCATAACACGAATTTTCATAAGATTTGTAAGATTTACAATGAATTTTTATGAAATCATTTTATAAGTTTAATTTGGTGAAATTGGTTTTAGAAATCTAATTTTGCGAGGTTTTAGACAATGGACTTTATGAAACCGTTTTATAAGTTTAATTTGGTGAAATTGTTTTTGAAATCTAATTTTGTGAGATGAGCTAATTCACAGTGATCAAAATTCATAAATATATACTTAATTTATGAAAATGAGTTTGACCCCATTATGAATAGTGAGACTGTGTCTGATTGAATTAATCAAAATATATCTTATATAAGTTTTTGTAAAAAATTATATTTGATATATATAAACTCTTATTATATTTGATGTTTAATTTATTTTGTGGAATTCTTAAAAAATACAACTCATTTATAATATTTTTCTATATAGCTTCTCTTTGACTTTTTACTTGAATATAGGGATGGCAAATACCAACCCCTATTACTGCAACAGTCTTGCTATTTTAGGTGTACTTAAATAATTACTGATGTTAGGCATATATATACAAAAAGAAGAAAGAATTATTTTTATATATTTATGTGTAAGCATGATTAATTATTGGATGTACAACGCTAACGCACCCGTCATACGTAGTTACATTAATTTGGTTTATTACTGCTCATGTATCAAATATCTAATATATCTACTAATTTCACATTTCATTATTTAAAGGGATGAGATCAATATAAATCATCATGACATTTTAAAACGAAATCCGATTTTCTATGAAGATGCAATCTCATGTTCCATCCTATTGTACTTGTGAAGTAGTATTTTGAAGTTATGCAACATATTCTTTCTGCAACTTACAACCGATCTAATAATATCACATATGATCATTTATTCTGCAGTGTATTTCGGTGTTATGTTTTTGTATATATCGATATCATTGATATGATGAAATCATACCCTATTATACATAACATGCATAAATGAAGTGGAACATGACATTGGAATAGAGTATCACATTATTACCCAACTTAATATTATGAATTTTCCTGTTTATTTGTACTCATTTTTCTTAATTTTTGGTCTATGTTTGATTAGTTCCAAGCATAATGGCTTGAAATGTGTGTTTCTAGGTATGTTTATGTATATGGGTTTTTTCTGTTGTTCTTACTTAGGAAAGTTGTGCATGTAAGATGTACTCACTATCATATTATCTTACATTTGAAAAGAAAAACTTCTATGAATGAATGTGATCTGTGAATTTTTAGTATAATTTGGATGTTCTTAAAAGCATCTAATGATGTTCATAAATTGAATGTTCTTATTGGAGAATTTTTAGTATAAATTGGATGTTCTAAATTGAATTTTTGGTCACTAGAGAGACTGTCACCATCCCCATTTATTATTTAACAAAATGCCTTAGCTAATATACTGAAATTATCGTCCATTTTCTCACAAGTTATTTTGAGGACCTGGCACTTCTGTTTGTTTTATTTAGGGTCGAATGACTAAAACTAATTTGACTCTGCTACTTTTTTTTTTTTTTTTAAATCTGAGGACATAATTTTTTTTTTCTACTCTTCTTCGTTGTCGCATGTGATAATAGGAGCTGTAATATTTGGCCATTTCTAATAAGCTGGTGTTTTAGGTCGAGGGAATTCAATTGCTAGAGGGCTGGAATGGTCAACTCCACATCAATTGCTAATTTTACAAATTTTATATTACTTTTTATAAATGTTATTTTAATAAATTATTATTATTGATTACTCTTTTACAAGTAACCGTCTCACTTTTTAGGGAAAGTTTCCGTGAGATAAATTCTTTTTACCCACAAATCAAATCAATTTTCATAAATTTATATATAAATTGTGAAGTGTGGATTGTGGGTCGATCCATCTCACGTAAGATGATCCGTGAGACGGTCTCACATAAAACTCACTCTTACTCTTTTACTCTGTTCGGAATGAGTTTATCTGTAAACGTAAAACTACTCAATTATATAAAGGAAAATTGAGAATCATTCAAAGTAAAATGTTTAAAGTAATGTGAAGAGAATATTAGAAGATATGGGGGATAATACACTTAGGAATTTGCAAAAGTCATTTTTCGATCATTTATTGGATATTAATCCAAAATGACCAATTGAATGAAATTGTTTTACATCAGATTGTAACAAGACATGTGACCCTTTATGGCATGAAAAAAAAAGTTTACTTTAGAGCATAATTTATTCGATAATCAAAGATGGAGTTTTGTATAACCATGAATTTGAATTGAAGTTTCGAACATTAGATTTGACTTGAATGACGTTTACAATGTCGTTGAAGATGGGGTTTGAAGCAAATACATTGTAAGTCTGTTGTTGGGTAGAAAATTTGTGGATTGATTTTAAGACGAATAAATTTGATGACCAACCGGATGTTACACTAATTATTATTGTAGAGTTGGTATTGTTCGACTATGCTAAGAGATAGTGTAAGACTTAGATTTGAACCCTTGTGGAGGATAGACAAAAGTGGGATGATTTACCATGGGAAAAGTTAGCATTTCTTAATATTTTGCATTATTTAGATAAAATCAATTCATCTCCTATTCTTTCTAAAACAAACAACGAAAAACACGCATATCATTGAAAAAAAAAGTATATACTTGTGTAACGCCATGGAAAAACCAAAAAAATAATGTGTGTTTTTCGTTGTTGGTTTCAAGAGTATCGAGAAGTGAATCGATTATATCTAAATAATACAAAGTATTGAAGAATGCAAACTTTCCACATGGGAAATCATCCTACTTTTGTCTATCCTCCACAAGGACCCAAATCTAAGGCCTTAAATTGTCTCTCATCATGACTGAAAAGTACCAACTCTGCGATAATAATTAGTGCAGCTTTAACTGCAAGTCTACAACATCCAATTGGCAATCAAGTTTGTTTCGTAAAATCAATCCACATATTTTCTACTCCAATAGCATGACTGTCAAAATATTTGTTCCAAACCCCATGTTCAACGACATTGTGAATGTCATTCGGGTCAAACTCTAATATTTCAAACCTCAGGTCAATGATAACTTAAAACTCTACTTTTGACCACCGAATAAACTATTCTATAATGCGAACCAAACCTCCGTTTTGTTGCCCTCAAAGGTCACTTGTCTTGCTATAATCTGATGTAGGAAAATTAAATTCAATTGGTTTATTTGGATTAACATCCAATAATTAATTGAACTTGATTGTCAAAAATTCCTCAGTGTATCATCTCCAATACTTTCTAATATTCTCTTCAAGTCACCTAAAACCTTCGGTTTTGAATGATTTTGAATTTTCACTTTGTATATAGTTGAGCAGTTTTCAACTATATAGAAAACACATATTTTTAAAAACTATTCAATTTCATTAATTAATAAATTTGAAATAATTCTTTTCAATCAACTCACCTTTATTATAGTTTTTACTTTTATTTCTTTAAATTTTTTTAATTAAACAAATTTCAAATTTATAAATGACTCTATTTTTGAAGAGTTGCACACCTGATGCACAAGCATCGTGGGTTAGGTCCGGATCTAGGTCGACCTGGATCCACAAACTTTTCCTTTTTTTTGTCATGACCTTTATAGTATGTTAGACATACTTTTATGTTATATTTATCATACATTTATGTCCAAATATCATATATTTATTAAATACTTTTAACTTAAAAAAAAACCCTAATTTGTTGACCATGTGATCACGACGTTGATCCACATTGATCAAGTTTAATCAAGCCATCTAGAAAATAAAATATGTAAAACGATCTTACCTAAAAACTTACATATTCCAAAAGTGTCCAGAAAAGCCCTAGTTTATGTTAGCTCACTTTGATCTTGGGTGTAATTTTTAAGTGCTCCACAATTAAAGAAAAGTTGTCAAAATTCTAATGACACGACTAATTTTGGGGAGTTTTGTAGAGTTTGTGGTGAAAATTAAATATAAATGACTAAAATTGAAAATTTTAATTAGTATTTGGAAGAGAATTACGAGGGTGGAAGAAATCCTGCCATTAAAATTGTAGATTTTGAAGTAAAGATTAATAGTTAAAATATATGTTTTTCTTAAAAATTGTGCTTTTTTTCTTAGAAAAAAAGGATGTATGATTCCTTATATTTTTAATTTAGAGCTTGGAATGAGACTTTGAAGAAGCAAGAACAAAGATGATGTGGAATGGATGTAAGGGAGTTAAATTTGGTTTTTGATGTGTTTAGAAATTATTAATGAGATTTATTTTAGAGAGACACTCCTGTACAACTTGTGCACGGATCAGTGGATCAATTTCTGCCCCCACTCACACCCATCACGCGCTGTAAATGGCGGGCGCGTGTTAATACGCGCCATTAATAAAAAAAAATACTATTCACTGTGCGTCACTGTAGCAGCTTGGGGAGAAAGTTTCGACAACCATTGATCAAATCGCGAAGGTAATCTCTTTTTCGACCATAAAAGTAGACTAATACTCTAATTTAATTTCAAACCATTGACATAACACGTCCACCATTGATGAAATTTCGACCATAAAAACAGACATACTGTTTTTGATAAAAAAATTTCCACCATTGATGAAGGTTTAAAGCTGATACAGTGATTGATGAAGATTTAAAGTTGATACAGTGTTCGAATACCCATTGATTGAAGATTTGAAATTAATATAGTGTTCGAATAACCTAGCGACCTCCATCTAATTGAAGATTTAAGGTCGAATCTGAAAAAATATGGCAGAAAATACTAGTAATTTAAATTGAAATCCATCTAATTTTAATATTGTTATATTAAGTTATGTAGTACTGTTATGTTTTTACATACTTGTTATGTTAATTGAATAAAGTTATATAATACTGAATGTTTTTACATGTTGTGTTATTTTAGTGATACTGTTGTGTTATTTGAATGACATTGTACTTATAATTACAGAATCAATGACTGTAATAATTGTAGAAGATGAAACAACAAATGTGGAAGATTTAACAAGTGCTGCAACAATTGAAATTGATTCAGGGAGTAGTCAATTGGTTCACATTGAAGATATTGAAGCCCTAGCTAGTTTATTTATTGGATACAAACAGAAGACTATTGATGAAATGTATGAGCTACAGAAAACATTCTCGTTTGATCGGATTTAAAGTACGGAAATCAAACAGTAGATACTCTACAATTGATACATCTATACTACTTGGGAAAATATTTGTTTGCTCATCTGTTGGATGCAAAAACAAACAAAAAGAGGTTTGAACAAGTTTAGGTGTGATGGAAAAGAAAACCAAGAAGACAAAAACAACAAGGACAAACTGCAAGGCATCACTTATAGTCAAGTTGAATGATCAAAATGAGTATGAGGTAGTAAAACACGAGACTTTCCATAATCATGCACTTACAAGAAATGAGTGAGGTCATTTGTATCGTTCAGAGAGACATATAACATATGAAAAACATGCAGCAATCCAGACAATGCTAGATTCAGGGATGAAACCATCAAACTCTTACCGTTACATGACATGTGATTTTGGTGGAAAGGAAATAGTTGGGCACACCATGAAAGATCACTTGAACTTGGTGCATCGAATGAAAATGAAGAAAATCGAAGCAGGTGATGCACAAACAATTTTAGATATGATACAAGAGCAAGATACAAAGGAAGATGATTTTTTTATAGAGTAAAATTGGATGACGAAGACAGGTTATTGAATATGTTTTGGAGGGACTCTATGATGAAGGAAGATTATGCATTATATGGTGATGTGATGATATTCGACACAACATATAGGACAAACAAATACAATTTGATTTGTGCCCCTTTTGTTGGTGTCAACAACCACATGAACCATGTCATGTTCGTTTATGCATTCATTTCGGATGAGAAGATAGAAACATTTGAATGGTTGTTCAATGTTTTCAAGAAATCAATGTGTAGACAAAGTCCCATCACAATTTTCACAGACCAAAATCAAGCAATAGCAAATGCAATTGAGAATGATGTCTAGAATTGTACTGTAATTTTTTTTACTCTGTTTTTTTGTCATCATCTAATACTGTATAACTTAGTAATACTCTATTGGGATATTTCAGTAGTTATTTTGATAAGACAGAACAATATGCGTAATAAGACAAAATAGTTGCTAAGGGTATCAATACTTAAGTTTCCACTGATTACATGATCTACAACTTATGTACCCATGGATAAGATCATGTAATGGTTTTCCAAGTGTTAAGGAAAACCAACCTTAGAAGGATTGAGAATATATCTTCTAAAAGTTAGCGAGCTGTAGGGAACATCAAGCTGAAGGAAGTATCTGTATAAGAAGCAGATAGGATACTGCAAGTAGAAGATAACAAGCTGTGGGGAACAACATGCTGGAAGATCAACGAAGGTAACAGAAAGCTACAAGTAGAAAGCTGTCAACGAAGGAAACAGAAAGCTATAAGCAGGAAGCTGTTAGCAGACTATAGAAGTCAGCAAGCTGGAGACAGTAAGAAGCAGCATCAGGAAGATCATGCAGTAAGAAGAAGAGTAAAGCTAGCTGACATCAAACAGCCGTTGCATGAACTTCAACCATGGACCCATACCGACTTGACAGGTCAGCATGAATATCAAAAAGGTCCAAGAGCTAATAGTAGACACATTAAATGCACATGTCAGAAACAACTCAGAAGCATTTTTAATGCAACTACAGAGAAGATCTTGGGAGATCAAAGCTCATATTCAAAATGAAGAAGTATCTCTCTTCAACGGATACCTTCTTCCAACGGATACATTCTCAAGATCTATAAATAGAAGGTATGGTTGACTGAAGACATTGCTGAATAGAGTCGAGAGAAAAATCAGACATATTCCAAAGCTTCTCAAGCTTATCCATGTTCAGCCACTCAACCTTCCAAAAACAGTCTATCATAGCATTGAAGCTTTCAAAAATCAAGACTGCTTCGCACCAGTTGAAAAACATTTTTATTTCTCAACCATTGTGTTATGTGCGCTAGGTTGTTTATGGTGTAACTTAGTTGAGAGGATTAGATCTTTGCTAAGTGTGTAGTCTAGAAATAGACTACTTGCCCTTTGTGGGATTGAGAACCATTTGTGGGTTGTGGCCTCGAACTAGTCTGGGATTCTAGTATGTTGGGATTTCAGTGTTTAGATTTTGATAAGACAAACCAAGAATGTAATAGGAAGTTTGAGTACCCCATTTTTCACAATGTTTAAGTGAAAACATAGACTAGGATTGAGTCTAGTTATAGAAGCTGAAAGATGGAGGTACACATGCATACTATGCTGCATCGAAGATTTCAGAACGAAGCTGCCGCAAGAAAGCAGATACAACAACACTACAAGAAGACAGTTACAACATTGCAGCAAAGTAAGTAAGAACAGCATGCAACATCGATGCAAGAAAAAGTTACAGGAATACTGCAAGAAAAGATATAGCAGTACTGTACGAAGATACTACAAGAAAGTCTAAGTTACATCAGTGCTGTAAAGGACAAACAGTTGCAAGCAGACCTAGGATACGGCGCGAAGCTTACTACTTAAACAATCAACAGTGCCAATGACAAACAGAATAAGTATCCTGCAATCAGAAGGGTAAATGCAGTACGAAGAACGAAGATCCAAGCAAGAATAAATAGAGCCGTTCCAGAGAAGATCAAAGTTGAAGACACGGAGCCAATGCCAAAAGTACACTTAATGATTGTTAATGATTGATACGGTTACAACATAAACAGTAATAACATAAACATAATATATTATACATATTTTTACAACAGTATTAGTATCAAATATAAACAATATTAGTCATAAGACTTAACAGTATCATTCAATATTATTGTCAAACATAAACACTAATAGCCATAAGCATTAACAATATCATACTTGAACGTAAAAATTACTTACACTTAAATATAAAGTATTAATGCATAATATATAACAGTTTTGCTATTAAATGCAACATTTAATATATATAAAGAATTATAGTGTAAGATAGTTGCATTAATATTCTTAAAAAATAGATCAGTATTACTGATGAACAGTAACAGTATTACTGAAACAATAGAACAGTATTACTTAAAGCTATGATCTAAAACAAACTTTCTTTTGTATTGTGTTAAACTGCCAAATTTTGTATTGTGGATCCGTGCACAAGTTGTACAAGGGTGTCTTTCTTATTTTATTAGTAGTCAAGTTAAATAATGAGAGTATTTATGGCTTTTGATATATATTTACTTTCTATTAAATTTATGTGCGTTGTGTTAAGTAAATGGTATGGTGGGGTGGGGCAGATCAGACATGGGGTTTATAATATGAAAAGAAAAAAACAAGAAGGAAACTACGTCAAGCCCTAAATCTATCACCACCACAGATTTAGCATCGTCAAATTTGCTACAATTTTTAGGAATATGTTTTTATTTTCCATTGCTACACCTAATTTATGATGGACAAATTTTATGAAGCTTGACAAATAAATGGAAGAGAGAGGTTGGGAAACCTCTTTCAATAGAGTAGGGAGGCTTGGAAATCAACAGCAATGATTAGGATATTCTTTGGGATTCTTTTATTGAGGGTAGCATTGTCTTTTTATTGATGTATTTAATAAATTGAATGATGTATTTAGTAAATGTGAAGTATTAAGCAAAATTAGGGGTGTTAGTAATCTCAAAAAATTGCATTATTAGATGGAGCTTACAACAAATCATAATAGTAAAATTTTAAATGTAATTACTTAACATTGAATTTTTAAATTGCATTATTTCCGTTCGATTTAATGTGTGTTCAATACATTAGCTTAGCTAATCTTCTGCACACTTTTGCACCTATAGGAAGGCTAATCTCCAGGTTTGCGCGAGAGTAATCATGTATTACAAGCGCCCAACTAGCAGCTAGCGAATTCTAGAACATTAAATGAATTGCAGAAGGATACACATAACTTACTTATTGGAGTGGGCGGGAAACTGGAGTTGGGGAAGTGAACGAGGATGATTTAGGTTTGACGACATGTGTCAAAGATATCTCAGTCGGGGGAGCATCTGGGATACCCTCTTTAAAAGATATTTCAAACATCAATGGCTGATAAAGACAAACCTCATCTTCCTTGCAATAGTATACCTGTACACCAACAACAGAATGAGAGAGAATTGGTTAAGTACTATGCTATGATAACTAGCTCTTTACTTCAAACTCCAGACATTCAATTGAAGTGCTTATTTCCGGATGATTTCTTGATATTGCGCAGTCTTTAGAGTCGTTTTAAACATGTTGAAGAGCATTGAATCGAAAACTCTCTTCTTTAAGGGATTGAAATGCTCTAATCCCCTAAAAAGTATACACATAACACCAATCATATCAAATTAATACGTGAAAATGGTGAATGCTTCACTTTCTTCTTTGAATCCTCATACAGAGAAACTAGTTTGAGATTATACAATAATTCAAATTATATTATTATTAGAAGAAAACATATGTTTTTCCAAGTTTCTTATGAAACTAATATATATGTTTATTACATGAGCATTATGTGGATTCTATTTGTTTACATCAGATAGAAATAACAGAACAATAGTTTAGGAGAACAGTATGGTAATTAAAAAGAAATAGTTGCAAGCACATAATATAGAATACTTAAAGGAACTTTGCTAAACACAGAAAGGAAAAAAAAAAAGCAGTCTTCTAATTAAGAATGATCCTAAAGGAAAAAATAATTAAGAATACCGTAAATTAAACAAAAAAATGAAAGAGAAAACATACCTTGCAGTAAATTCTAGTTTTAGAAGGTGAAGGGGAGGATCTCTTGAACTGTACAACAGCTGATCCTTGAGGGCTGATATTGCCATCGAGGGGATCAACCAATGCCGCATTTTCTGGTTCCATTTCCACACTGAATTTACTTTGTGCTTCCTAAATATGGGATTCAAAAAGTTTATATATATTTATATATGGCTGAAGAAAGTAGAAAGATAAGCAAGGACAAAAAGATCAAACAAATGCACAACATAATATATTGCCTGTTTAAACAAAAATGCAAACATAACACTTTTTGTTTGGTCATAATCCAAAATATTCCAACCTTTGTGTCTTTGGTTGTGTATGCTATATGTGTTCATCTTCCACCATATGAACACACAACTTTCAGCTCAATCTATAACATTTGTTTTTTAAGGATATTCTCTACATGAGAAAGTTCTTTTTGTTACAATCTTTATCTGCTCATATTCAGATTTCTCAAAATGTGATGTTCTTAGAAAATTAGTGTTCTTTTTTCCTCTATTTACTAACCTTACCAACGATGAAAGTCTAACAATCCTACTCCGTATTGGAAGTTGGTTGATAGCCTCATTTATCTAACAATGCTCAACCAGACATTTCTTAAGCTATGCATACGCATACTGTCAGTAAGTTCATGGAATCTCTTCTGCATTTTCATTTATCTGCAGTGAAACGAATCATTAGATATGCCTACAAGCTTGGTGATGCCTAGTTGCGCTCTATTCTTTCCTACAAATTTATTGTGATGTAGACACGGAAAAAACTACTACATAATGGAGTATGTTTCTTGGTGATACTCTTCTTTCCTGGAAATGGAAGAAACAAGACGCTGAGATCATTTGGTCGAGTGGTCAACTAACTGAACATGGCTTTTTCGAAGGTAAACCTACTACTCTAGATGTTGATGATACTACTAGTGCCATCTAGATTGTTGAACCGTGAATGCACAAAGAACAAAGAAGTTGACTGCCTTTTTACTAGGAGGCCTATGACCGACACATTTATCACTTTCCCACTTTCTAGCACCCTACAAATTGCAGATATCTTCTCACCAAATCAATGATACATCAGTGCTATATTTTCTTGTTAGCAAATTGATGCCGGATTTATTAACAGATTTTAAGGAAGGCGGATTTGTAGCTAAAAAAATCAGCAGGCAGAATGTTTGCACCTGATTTGAGGCAGATTTGGAGCTGAAGATTTTAAAGGATTCAATTTGTGTAGCTTTAGGTGAACTTGTATATGATAGTTAGCTAGTTTTACAAGGAATCACTTGAGCTCGTTTCAAGTTATTAGGAATATTTCTTCAAGATATAGACACATATAAGAAAAGTTAGACATGGGGGGGAGGGGGGGGGGGGAGAGAGAGAGAACCTTTGACAAATGGTATCCTTTTTCTACCGATATTTGTAGGCATAGTTTGCCCTCAGTGGTAGAACCACCATCAACGACTATGATCTCTGTGTCAGCAGTGGATCTCCTTCTAAGGCGCCTCAATGCTTTGGATTTTGGTACTGGAGGTTGGACACCTTTCAACTCCAAAGTACCAAGTATTGGTTCTCTCTCGTTCAGGTCCAAAAACCTTATTATGCTGTTATTTGTATCGGCTATCAATAATCTTCCTGAAATCCATAACAGTCAAATTTAAGGTTATATATTTGCTCTTTTTGGAAGATGTCAAAATACTTGTTAAAGATGCATCAAATCTAGAGCACAATATCCTAGAGTTCTATCATTCGCCACAGTAGTGTATATGTTGATTATTATTATATCTAAAACTTAGAACAATTAGTTTTAGTAAAAAATGCTGTCATATCAGATAATAACAGGGTACTCGGATCATATTACTACAATCATATTATCACAAACTTCACCTTGTTGATATTCATTCCTAGATGAACATGCATTTTCATTGTAAACAAGCATATTTTTCATTTTGAACTTGTACACAGGGATTTTTTTATAGCTATGATTGATGATATTATGCATAGAAAATATTTCAATCAATCACATTATAGTCTCAAATAAGTATAATAAGGTTGAGGTTGGTAGCTGGAAATTACCATTTCCGGCTTCGACAAGTCCGGAAGGTTCTGAAAGCTGCAGATATAGAAGACATCAGGATCAATATTTCAAGCTATAGGACAAAGCAACAACATGGATAGTGCAGATAATGAGGATGGATGCCATTCTCCACGAACCAATAGAACTTAATTGGAGATGAATCTTGTCATATAATTTTTGCCCCCGTTTACCATATTACTACTAGAAGAGAAAGAAGCCTTCTAGATAATGTACTGCTTGTTATAATAAAAGTCTATCCATGGATGAAAACATGCAACTAATTTTCTTGGACTTTGATATTATTGGAATTCTTTGGTGATTCATTCATATCAACATTTTGTGTGAATAATATTAAGCAGAGAGGTCTCATTTTCCATTTGAAGTAACTATGGTTTGTGAACCAAAGAAGTTAGACCAAAGAAATATACTAAGATCCAGAAATATCTAATTAATAGGATCGAGTAATCTATAGAGGGTTGTTCTTCTCAGCTACGTCCATTCAGTTTTCCTACAGTTTTGGCATGTCAACACCGAACGGTTTTCAATATTCTGATGCAAAGTTATTGCTAATTTGCTAACCAACTGAAGATAGCCAAAACCATATGAAAAGTAATGTTATGCTATATTTTTGCTAACTAATGTTATTCTACATCTCAACTGTGCCTTTTTTTTTTTTTTTTTTTCTTTTTTTGTAATTTTACAAGTTCTCTTGAATTTGAATGCCTGTTGCCTAAAAGCATCAAATGCAGTTTAGGAATCACCAATAGTAATTTCTTCGATTTATATTTGCATTTTTGATTAAACTACACAACAAAACTTTGACATCTGAAGGACTACCTGGGCTTGCAAAGCTGATCCATCCTTAAATCCAGCCTTTCCAGTACCTGCTATCGTACCGACTCTCCTACTAGCTAAATCCAGCTTCTTAATCTGAAATGTAATTAAAAAGCAGAAGACGAACTTAATTTAAAAAAGAATATAATTAGACAGTTAAGAGAAAGCAATAAAGGATCGACCAAGATAACTAGTTGCATGATAACAGAACAAGACACATTCAACACTAGCTAAACTCAGTATACCACTTTCAATTCTTATAGAAAGCTACCACTACTTTAAATAAGCATAGGATAGACTGTTGATTATTACTTTCAAAATGAAATACATTGCACATATATCAACAATTGGCAAAACTACAAATATGTTGCTCACCACGATCACTAAACCCAAATATAAGTAATCTTAAGCTCAACGATTTTGATACTAGTTCTGACATAAAACTTTGTTTTGATTTGACTTGCCATCTTTATCAAATTCTTATGTAAAGTACCTTGTGATTGTAAGAATCCGTTAGATAAATTTGACCATCATTTCCACAAAAGACACCTAATGGATGTTGAAGAAGCACCTCAGAACCTACTCCATCATGGTCCCCAAACTGCATCGAATAATAGGTAAAATCACTTTAGCAAAAATGTTTGATACACAACAAATGAAACATGGATTGGTAGCAGAAGTACCTTAAACAAATTGTCGGAGAAAATTGGATCACCACCTGCTAGTAGTCTAGATCCTCCTGTTCTAAGATCAAGAGCTCGAATGGAGCTACTCTCACTATCAGCAATGTATGCTTCTTTAAAATCTATGAAAACAAACAAGAGAAAATAATTAGTGAATTGACAGTTAGCAGATCACTGATGAGTTATATGCAACTAGTTTGATATTTTACCACATACCAGGTGACAACGAAATTCCAGAAGGTTGAGCAAATGAAGTGCTTGTAGAGCTGTATGAACATATAAAAATAAGTCATAAGAAAAAAAAAATTAATAAAAAGAAAACTCAATATCCAAATGTAGAATCAAGGATTTTTGAACAGTTAAATTGTGCTGAGAAATAATAGTTCTGGATGTAAATATAAGGCACTGTTAATAAACAGACACAAAGAAGAGTCAGACAGAAACAACCCCTTCCAAGGTGTTATAGCAGACTAAGAGTTGGGTGCTTTTTGAAACCCACCTGAATATGTGAAATTTTTTATTATAATCAACTTTAGATGGTGCATCTAAATCTTTTATTAGGTAAGCACTAAGAGGACAATAGTTTAGGTTATATGCTCTGTTAAACTGACATCTTATGAGTCTATTCGGGAGGTAAGAACTATCACATCACCTATATAATTCGCGAAAAATTAAGGATGCCACTAATTCAGCTACTCCATGTTGAGATGTGTTATAGTTATAACTTTGACAGTGCAAAGGACAACAGTGCTCATGCATTGACCATGCAAAAAGACACCATTATACTTTGACCATACAAAAGACAACAGTACTCAATTCAGTTACAAAAATCTTGGCTCTGCTACTACTACTATTACTATCATAAGGATATTATTGCAGGTAAATCAACCATCATACCATTTTTACAAATATGTAATTATCCTTTGTCTTTAATTATTAGACAAGCAACCAAGAATCGAAATAATATGAGCATAGAAACTAGTTTCTGCCTAAAGAAAACCACATATTTCTTAGCTGGGAGAACTGCATGGAGTGCTGTCACAGCCCAGCTCACGACACAACGGAGATATTGTTAGGTTTATCCACATCTCTTTTAACCATAAATAGATAGCTTTTTCAATTTAAAGCTGCTGATAGAAGCTGAACTTGAGAATGAACATGAAAAAGACTCCCAAAAACCAACTTGTAAATGAAATAAAGATCCTACACTTGTGCTGTAATCTAGAAGCCAAAAAGTTCCTGGACTAATAATATAGTTCCATTCATAACAAAGGCAAACTAGTAACTGCAGTACATATATTACCTGGAACCATTTAAATTTCTTTCATATCCATCACCACTGAAAGCTCTAGTAGTTCCATCTAGGGTATTATGTTTCCAAATTTGATGCTGGCCAGCCATGGCAATGTAAACAATTTCATTTGCAGGTTCAAAGCAGACATCCCAGGGAGAATTTAGGAGCTGAAAATGAGAGAATATCAAGCTAACAACATAGTAATCAAACTGGATTCACATGTCACCTCAATATTAATATATCACCCATCAGCATAGCATAACATTCAAATTAGCTCCATATCCAAGATGTTACAATCCATAAATACTTCTTATATTTTTCTCATAAATCTTGCCTGTGTTGTTCCTGATCCTCCTCCCTGGTAGTCAGAACCTTTGGTTCCATTTCCAGCAAGTGTTTGCACAGTCTCATCAACAAAATCAACCACCCTAGAGTATAAGAAGCTTATGTCAAGAAATTTGAGAGAGTGCTATAAAAATTAACTAATTGGGTACAGTTGGAATTTTTAGAAAGTGATCAACAAAACATAAATAAGAATGCTGCTCTTGGATTCTTTGCATCATCAATGAACAAACTGTTTTGTTTCAAATTGGGAAGTTTAACATTATCAAAATGATAAAATGAAAAATGAGATTTCCTTTTTGTGTAACTCACTATTTTTACCAAAAACAAGAAAGACAATCAGAATGTGAAAAGCAAAATCACTTGTCCCTGGACCACTGCTACCTTAGAGCATGATTTTCAGTGTCAGCTACATATAGGAGGTTCTTCTTTGGATTGTAAGCTAGTCCCTATAAATGCATATCACACATTGTCAGGTTTTGAAGCAAGTAAAAGAAAAACCATATTCAGCTGGTCCATATGAAAAAAGTACATTAAGCAATTAACTATTTCTAAAAGATATAAGTAACTTAAAGAGTAAACAAATTCATTACCTGTGGGCGGTTGAACATGGCATCGTCAAATTTACCATCACGGAAACCCTCTTCTCCAGTGCTTCCAATTTGCATTTTGAAGTTACCTTCAAGGTCAGTGACAACCTGAGATAAATCAATTACTCAAATACAGTCTGCTCATATACATTTGGACAAGCATTTGCTACCACTGAAAAGAATAGGAAAATGTACAATGAAATTACATAAAATGACAAAAGATTAAGAAATAAAGATAAGCTATGGATGTTGAGAAGATTTTTGAAAGATGTTCATATATAGAGAAAGCTACAAAATCTCTTATATTCCTGTCCTTTTGAAGCATGAATAGAATTTATAGCAGAGGCAACAATAGAAAACTTGGGAGTGAGAATGAAGCACTGTTGAAAATGACACCCTCAGGTTAATTATAGAAAACCAATTAATTTATGCGTTCAATTATCAAGAACCTTGATAAAATGCACAAACAGGATGTATTTGCATAAATATTTCACATGGAGACATGATATAAAATAAATGAAGGAAGAACAAAGGGGGATGGATAGAAGAACTTACTATGCGGTTGTGGTTGCTGTCAGAAATGAAGAGTCTGTTATTGAGGACATCAACCTCCAGCTTACCAGGATATTTCAAAGGGGATGTCAATAATCGAGGATCATTGTCTTTCTCCAAATTTAAGGGAATAGGGGTGTTTTCCAATAGTTTCTTTCCACCATAATATAATAATGCTGCCTCAACCAAGTCATCAAGATCCTTGGGAAAAAAAAGTATTAGAGAGGAATCACTTCAGTATTTAGCATTTCATGACCCCATATGAATTCATTGGCAAACAGCTACTTATGTCACTTACGATTCAGCCTAAACTCTGAGAGATCAAGACAAGTGTATTTGTATATGAAATAAAGGTAGCAAGCCTCCATAAAAAAAGGTGATTTTAAATAGATAAAGCAACAAAACAGCGATGATCTTTGATAGATTAAATGGATACTAAAATAAGATCTATGTTGCCAAAAGGTAACAAAATTAATCTTATTAATCAGATATTCAGAAAAAGATAAACTAAAAATCTACCAAACCAGGAAATAAAGTGAATCAGTAGAAAGTTTGACCAAGCAGATTTCCTAGACTAGAATTTGCCTAATGAAATCCTCAAATCCTCAAGGGATATTTCAGACTTTCCAGTTCTTTCGACTATAAACTCAAAGCACATTACCAAGAAGAGCCTCGAAGACATAACTAATTGGGGTCAGGTCAAGCAACAGAGAATATCTATATGGATTAGTGATTACCTTTCGGCGCCCTTCACCTGATACTTGTGCTATTAGCTTTCCATTTGGTCCAACAAGGGCAAATGTAGGCCATGAACTTATGCCTAACTCTCGCCATAAATACATATCACCATCATTGACAACCTGGGTATTGGTTCAAAGAATTGTATTGTATTGACATGTCAACGGGTCCATAAAGCATCAACAAAAAACAGGCAAATAAATACTCATACATATAAGCGCATGTAGTGTGTGTGTGTGTAAAATAGAACCCAACACCTTCCACTCACTTAGGGGATTTGATAATTAGTCTGTTGATTCACATTTCCATTCACTTCCCTTTTTTCTATAGCTCATTGATTTCAGTAAGTGATTTATCCTTACTGCTTATATCTGTATGTTTCAACTATAAAAATAATGAGAATCAGATTCATTCTCAATTCTTTTCAATATTTAAAAGGACTTCTCACTGTCTACAATATTTAATTCCAAAAGAATTTAGGTCGACTTAATAAGAATTATCACTGATAGAAAATATGTAGCGTAATATATACCTTTAGTATGTTTGTTATTTATATAAAACAAAGCTCATAAGTTCCAATCAATTACATCATACTTCGTCGGAAAATAAGCTAGTTAGATTTTGTACATGTTTCTTATAAATCAAACCCAGAAGCATGCTAGGCCTCATTGAGCTAATAGTTTTTTTTCTCCTGAATGAGTGGGCAAGTGCATATTAAAATATTGAACACTTTATGAGAGCATGGCCATTAAAATGTCTACTGAGTGACAGATGACACCTAATATACACCTTCCATTGTCCTATGAGTATTTATGCATTATAAGTGCAAGCACTGGTATTGACAACCCATCCATGTCTTCCAAACTTAGCTTCTCGGTTATAATTACCCATTTATGATGTTATTCAATAATATCTTATTTAGCAGCAATTTTTATACTTTGATGTGGATAATGGAGAGCTAGGACTGATGACTCTAACCACTTGTCAAAACTTGGATTGTTAAAGATCAAGTGGAATAGTAGACTCTCTAAGGACCTCCATAATGGTACTCAAAGTAGTACTTTTAGGTTGTTAAGTTTGGAATTTGGTGAGAGTTTAGGTGAAGTAACGGTCATTGCAATGTTAGATTTAACTGTGTTAAGTAATAAATTTGAAAAGCAATGATCCTTGCAATATAATAAGGCTGAACTGACAAGAATATTAAGGCCCTTTACTTTGAGAGTTGTTCTAGTAGGTCTGTAAACTTCAACACGCTTGTTTCTTGGATGGGTCTGTGGTTGGTATATAGAAATTTGTACATGGGTATGAGGATGTTTAGCTAAATTCCTTAAGCATAAATATCAAATGACACAAGTGGATATATAAATATGTATAATTTTGGAGGATAGATACAAGGCTAATTTGAATTGCTTCACTTTAGATATTGTCCCTGCAGTATCACAGTGTCGGATTGTGTCCTTTTATTGTTACTACTTCATTCTTGATCTGCAACTCCCCCTGTCCAAGCTCCTAGTTCTATTTTTGATATCCAAAAAAATGTTCCGTTTACACTACAAACATAAAACATGGGCTAGACGAGTAGTACATACTAGTTACGAAACACTGAAAATGGCATGTATGCCTCCTCTATAGTGTGTTTTATCTTTATTTTCAATTTATTATCACTACTAAGTTTCTAAAACTCAAAAAGATTTTTGGACCTAACTAAATATATCTCAGAATATCATTTCTCAACCTTAATGTAACTATGTAAGTGATCTAGATACTGTCAAGATATAAGCAAGTCTTTCGACTCTTAATCCACACCATCAAAATCTATTACAACATTAGAATGCAAGTACATACCGGATGAGTGATTCCATAGCGTAAAACTGCATTCCGAATGGCCTCCAAGTCTTTCTCATTATCAAACTTTGCAGAATGCACTCCTACAACAACAAACTGTAATAAAAAGATGTTACTTAAAATGTTTAGATAGCACATGCCCCGTTCAAGTTATAAGCTACATAGTTAATCATTGTCATGGATAATTTCTTGATACCCAGTTTCAGCATACGAAAGTTGCATTTCTGCAGTAAATCTGTGCAAAATAGTATTGTTATGTCTCATTATATGCTTCTATGTTCCCCATTATATCATTGTTCAGGAGCATTATGTAAATTATCCTCAGTGTGTACTACACTTTTGGTTGATGGAACATAGAACTGTTATAAATGATCTTTACTGCACACTATACTTCTCCTTCTTTGGAATGTCGAATCACATATCATTCCATCTTAAAATCTACACTTTTGGTTGATGGAACATAGAACTGTTATAAATGATCTTTACTGCACACTATACTTCTCCTTCTTTGGAATGTCGAATCACATATCATTCCATCTTAAAATCTCTTCCTTGTTGTGCTATAGTTTAAATTGTCAAACCAACACAGTCATGCATCAGAAGCGTACAGCACTATTTTTAAATGAAGTATATTCAACAATTTAAGAAGAGATGACTTTCCAACAATGTTCTCAGATTTTAATAACAAATACAAATGAAGAATTACATTACTACTAATTTAATGAAGAATTACATTACAACTACTTTACCACACACTTTATTACCTAAGCACCAGGTTGTTCAAGAGTTATTACCTTTGTATTATTGGTGGTTCAGATTTGGTTACATGTACTAAGAAATAGAAGCATATGATGACTAAGTTCCAGGATCGTTGGAGTACTAAAGGGCATCATTAGTAATATCTACATTCTCTGTCATAGAAATAGAAGCATATGATGAATAAGTTCCAAGATGACACATCTTGTGACATACTTTTGACACCTCATAGAAGCTATGGCCACGTTAATTGTAGGGTGTAACTAGTTTCTGCAAATATCCATTGTACCCTAATTGGTAGTAAAATAACTAAACCAATAAAATGAGATCAAACAAAATAGAACAACATTCAGAAGATCAGGACCGACAAAGGAACATCTTTGACTGATCAAAACATTAAATAGAGCAACTACAAAAAAGGAATATCTGAAGTTACAATTAATAAATCACTTGTGTAAAAATTATAGAAAACTAGAAAACAGGAAATATAGGATCTTACTGGTTCATCTTTATACTTTTTCTCAAGGAACTCGAGGTCTGGTAAGACATGCATGCAATTTATACAGCAATAGGTCCAGAAATCGAGAAGAACCACTTTTCCTTTTAAATCCTGTCCAGTAAGAGAGGATTATGTTAGAAATGGCATCACATTGTTAATCCCATCTTGTTACTGGTGTTCAAGACAGTATATGATCACAGCTTTGCAGTAGAAAATGTGCTGGTGTGGACTATTGGTGAGAATAAATTTAAAGACAAAGCAGAAAACATAGTTGCAAAATATGAAACTCGGGATTTACCCTCCTCAACTGAAGAGGAGCTGTGTTTAGCCAGTCAAGCTTTGTCGGAAACTCTGGCACAGTAGTCGCAGTTCCCCTTAAAATAATACAAGTTAGGACGATATCTTAAGAAATGATTAAAAAAACAACCATGCACACAATATGCAAGTTGACATAGAGAAAGTTAAAATGCTACTGCAACAAATTAGAGATTTACATCAAACCTATATTACAAATCAAGAAAGGACAAATTTCTATACCTTTTCTCCTGATCAGACATGTAGTCCACAAACTGTTTTATTCTGTCATTGTGAGATTCTTCTGCACAAGGGGAAAGATTATGAGTTTCTTTCTTCATCTCCTGATTAACAGAAAAAATGTTAGATGCACATGCATTTAATTTAGTAGAGTTTATGCATTAGAATAAATGAGAGAATGGAATTGCCAAGAAGAAACTGGAAGATGAAGAAAGATGCACAAAATTAATCAAATACAGAACAGGGAAAATAGTTAACAAGAAATCTGTTGATATTAAACCTTCTTTTTGTCCAAAACGAGGGTTGCTAGCCCCCCCAACAAACAAATTCCAGATGGCTTTTGGAGATGCGTACTGCATGGCCTGCAAGACATGAAAGCTTCCATAGAGACATCCATAGTTAAACTAAATGAAGCATCGGTGAATGCAGTTAGTCCCTAAGTTGAATTTTCAGAAGAGCAGTATACCTTCCAGTTTGTAACAGTGAAGAGAAGGCAAGACATGGCAATTCCCAAACTTCCATATCTCACAATGTCACGCCGAGAACCCTGAAACCTGTGAACAAATCATTTCTGCAATTCAAGCAGCATTGGACAGAATGTCCTTAGGTATACTATTTACAGCACTTACAAGATGATAAACCAAGTGTGGAGCATTAGTGTTCCATTACGAAGAAATGATGAAGTGAAAGAAAATCCACAATGGGAAAAGCAAAATTGTAGAACCTCTTAGAATTTCTTTAAAATTTTTGGTTATGTTAGTGCGTCACTCATGACTAGGAGTAATACAAAACAAGATTAAGCAACATATTCGATCATGGCAATCCCTATGTCCAACCAAAATAATCTTCCAACACTTCATTCTTTCATTTTCACATAACATATCACAACATATACGGCACTTACTCAATTAGGGTCTTACATTAAGATAGCCTCAACTAATGTTATAAACCACTTTGCCTTGATTATTTCACAGATTATATCTTTAACAAGATTCTACTAAATGATCATACTTCTATATAACTTTTCCACTGTGATATATATAATAGCTCTTACTTCTGCAAGTAAGTACTTCACCCCCTAAACTACTTTAGATGATAGAAAAGGATTTTAAGATCTCCACAAAATCAGGCAGCAATATCCTTCATAGACTAAAGGAAAATGTAGAAATGCTATAACCTAAGAATTTGAATTGCACTGATCTAAAATGGTAAGTGATTTTGAGAGAAAGTAGTCGAGAAATAAGAAGCTAGGGATAAGTAAACTAGGATGAGCTTCCCCTACATAATGATACCAATGTTCTGGAGTTACTACACATAACCAAAACCATTAAACTGATGAACCCATCCTTACCCTCCAATTGAGAAGATTGTGTTGCTCACAGAATCTTTATCCTGAAATGATTTAAATTCTTTACTGTATGAATTGGGCAGACTTTGGGCAGAAGCACTAATATTTTGAGAAGGCTGCCTCTCCGGATCTGCAATAATTTCTCTTCATTAGCTCCTATTTCACCTCAAAAATCTTCAGCATCAAGCACTAGCAACTATTAGTGCAGGAAAACCATAGCTAAGAGATATCACCCATGCTTTCAGATAGAAAGCCCAAAGTTACAGCAGCAAAACATAATTATAGGAAAAGGAACTTTTAATTTAACGAAATGGATATAATCTTTCAAGTACATAGATTTTATTACAGGAAATAGGAGTTAGATTCTCTTTCAGATCTTATACGAGAGGAGTCTGAACTGAGTACATTATAAGTGATGCAAAAAGAAATCATAAATTTACTTGCACAACTACATACTATGGTAACTAGAGCCACCATTCAGAATATCATCAATGGAAATATCTCCTATCTCCTTCCTGATAAGTGATGGACCAGCTTCCTCCAATGTATCTTTAGTTAATGTTGTCGTTACGGCTATGCATCTGCAAGCACACCAAATAGTCTAAAACCCACCATATAATCATTTAAATAAATTTAAAAAAAGCAGGAGAAGGAAATGAGATTCAGTTAGAGAAGGGGATAAAATCATTTTTGATCCCACAACTTTGACATTTCCGCAAATGGTCCCACTACTATCGGATTTCTTAAATTAGTTCCATAACTCAAATAATTGCTCGATTTTGGTAGCACAAGAAAATACAATGAACAAAGACAATTTAAGTAAGACCATAGACTTCAAAATACACAAATGCAACAAAGAGAAACCTACACGATTCAAGTGAAAGAAAGTCCTAAATCAGTACCTCATTTTAGCTGATTTGGCAGCTTGCACTCCAGCTAATGCATCTTCAATCACAAGGCACTGCATCAAACTAAGATTGAGTACTCCTTTCATACCTAAACCCTTTCTTGTTAGAAAACTGAATTTCCTATCAAGTCCTCAAATATAAATGTTTAACAAACTTAGATATTAAACAGATTTCCAAATATATGAAGGCACCTATGAAACAATATAAAAATAGCTTCTTATATTCTGTTCTTAGGATGCCAAAATATATTTAATTGGAAGTCTCAAACTCAGGTCATTAAAACACACATCAGCACTTATGCCTTGAATGAGTAAGAAACACAGCAACCAAACATCACACTTACTAAATGGTTACCTCATCTGTGGAGACATTCAAAATTTTTGATGCAGCTAAGAAAATGTCAGGAGCAGGTTTTAAGTTTTCAAATGCATCAGCGGAGACAATAGCATCAAACCTGTTAACATAACAGGAATGTCAAAGGAAAAGAATTATGAGAACTGCAAAATAACCCAAAAGGTTTAGATAATAAAGACCATTAAATGAGTTGGTGATTATACATAACAAAAAATAATACAAAAAAAAAAAGAGTCAATAAATAAAATTAAAAATTAGAAAATTAATAAAATAAAAGAGTTTGGATCATTTGGGGGAAAAATGACAAACAAATTTTTGTTATATCTGTTTGGTCAATTTGTGTTGTAATTCGTGTAAATTGAATACTGAGTTAAGTCCAAATATTTTTTTATTAAATAGATAGCAACAAAATTTAGGGTATTTGATAGCTGATTTTTTTTTTCTTGAATTTGGAATAATTGAGTTATTTGTGTTGGTAAAACTTTCAATAAAAATATATATGTCTATTTATATAGTTATGAAAACTAATAAAATATTTGCTCATAATTTTTTTAACAAAATCACATAGTAAGCTAAAGATAATTATATTATAAAAATATATATTATTTATTAATCTTGGTGCATAAATTATATCGATTCCAATACGCATTACTTTTAGGGGTTAAAAGATCTTTTTTATTTCAGCTATTGTTAATATTATGACACAATAAGTTTTTTTGTGCTACTAAATTTAATTTATTGTGATTTTTAAGTAATTAATAGGTGTCTAATAATGGATTGAACATTTTCATTTGTAACTAAGATATTCAGCCCAGTGATTCAGAAATGTTGTATATAAAAGAATCTTGCAAAAATTGTAATGTTAATTGGTCCCTTCTAACTACCTTCTATTTCTAATATAAACTTTTGAAATAACTATTTAAATTATCTATCAATGTGTATGTTAAATTGTAATGTTAATTGGTCCCTTCTAACTACCTTCTATTTCTAATATAAACTTTTGAAATAACTATTTAAATTATCTATCAATGTGTATGTTATTGTCTTTTTTTATAATTCTTATATTGTTAAATATAGTTACTTAAAAGAAGGTTCATTTAGAAATATTGCATATAAAGATATATTGGATCAAATGTTTTTAATTTGCAAGAAAAATAATCACTAGAAATGTTGTATATAAAGATATCTTTCAAAATTGGTATTGTTAATTATATTGGTCACTTCTAAGTTTTAACTAACTCATATTTCAAATATAGACTTTCAAATTGTTTCAAAATTATAAGTCGAAATCTCTTCAATTATTAAACCATATTGAATTGTGAAACCCTGACATTGGAAACAAAATGAATGAACAGATACCATAAAACTTAATTTAAACTGGCCAAATAAATTTATAACAAGCATACCCTAGTTGCAACGACTCCCTTTTTTTTTTTTTCTGTTACAATGTCTTCTATTTACACTAAAGAAGAACACTCTGGATGAGTGTTTTCCATATTTTGTGGACACGTGAGTTGAATTAAAGGTACTTTATAAATCATAATATCTCAAGACATACGTACAAAATAATAAAAAGATTGAGATTATTTTAACAATGGTATCAAAATTTCTTGGATAAACTTACATTGATAATTGCAAACCAGCAGCTGCTAAATTGGCATCAACCTTGATGCGGTCAGCACTTGATGCAACGGCAACTTTGAGACCTTTGTTTTTGCACTGTTGTTCACCAGCACCAAATCTAAATCAAACAAACATTTTCTAGGAGGCAACTAAAGTTTTTTTCTTGCTAGCGTACCTGTACTATAAGTTCAGAGGCACCAGGGAAACCTATGCCAGAATTTGGTTTCGCGTACTGCAACAGATGGAATATGTTGATGGAGTCATGTAAATCTTTTTCAATGTTACAAATAAATAAAGAAAACATCACATAAAAAAAATTCCAACTACCTTATCCAGATATATCTCAAAAAATCTCTTTTTTGCTGCCTCTGTATTAAATCCCTTCACACCCTTTACATTAGCAACACCCCCTAAAAAGTTGGCTTCGCCTGATTCACATTTAGGGAGTACATAAATTCAGACACAGGAATGATGACAGATGAGGAAGCAGGTAAGGATTTAATCATGTTGAGAAAATGGGTGGTGTATGTGGAAAGGGAAAGAAAAGAAGGGCAATCAGTATGTTACACTAATTGAATTGGAAGTATATCAATAAGTTATGCAGGTCAGGAAATCAATCTTAGTATGAATCTTAGGCTGCAGCTGCACTGAAAGATTATTAACCGTTTTATAGCTAGACAACAGGATTTTAACTGACCTATCACCGTTATGCTACTAATTATACTTCACGTCTGGTAAATGGAACTCTTAAGCTATATCTTGCCAAAATAGTTGAAATTCTGCAAAACCTCTAAATGCACTGATGGAAGGAGCCGATTATAGGAAAGCATTAAATGAAGGTGAGGTAGGATGACTGTATTTGATGGGAAGTTCACGGTATAGGATCTTTGTGAAAGCATTATAAACAAAGTAATAAATGAGGAAACTAACTCATACTGAGGTGGCTGCTGAGAATTGAGATAAATAAGGAAACATGAAATATATCCATCCATCCAATTAAAAGAATGAAACTACAGTATTGTGAAAGAAGAGGCATTGAATCAACAAGGTTCTTGTAACCAGTGCCAGTGTAAACCATTAAAGCAATCATCCGAACCATGTCCAAATAATGCTTCTTCATACAAATCTATGTCATTGACTGATGAATGTAATGAAAAATAAATTAGACACTAGAAGCCTTTCATACATGGTTGGTATCAGTTATATACTAACAGTTAGGGGATAATTTCAGTTCATCTGGGAGTTCTTTCTTGTGTTTGTTTGCCTAGACCCAGTCAGCGCATCTATGCTAGCCAATAGCAGTGTGGCACAAAAGTCTACAAGAATTTAGAACAAGATTCTGAAGTAAGCCACTTCTCTTAAGCTTTGAAAGCTAACTAATTTACAAGATGAAAGCAATTAGTACACCTTATCATTCAGTTCCCACACTTTACATTCATGTTTAGGATGAAAGGTTTCCCCACTCAAACCTACATACGGTTGGCTTGGCAAATGAAGTGAAAGCTTCTAAAACAGATTGTAAATGCACTGAGATCACGCCTAAACAGCCCTCTCACATTGATAAGATAACATGCCAAGCATTTGCATCCAGATAGGTTCATTGAAGAATACCACCGGTCTACTGCTTCAGAATCAATAAGAAAATATGTTCTAAGTTTTGTATCACCATATAACTGAAATGACTAATTGACATTTCAATCTCATCACCTAAAGCAGACTAGGCTTCCTGCCAAAAAAAAAAGCCCTTTCCCAAACCGAGTGAATCGATACTTTCCTGAGTGAACCGAAACAAAGCCCATCTCCTACCAAATGACCAAAAGTAACAGACAAAAGGAATCAAAAATAAGATGCTCTTTCTTGATCTACTTAGTATCCTTAGTATGCTCTCAAAATACAAAGGTGCAACTATTTCACTGAAATGTCTCATAACTATTGATCTATCCAAGATTCTTAAAACAAGCATTCTACATAAATCATTATTATGAAGAGTATAACTTAAATAATTCATAGAAAGAGAAGATTATATTTATACCAGTGCCCATGAAAGGCACAAAGTCATGAACAGTGACTTCAACTCCCATCTCGGCGAAAAGATCGACAGCAGCCAATCTTGAAAGCTCTTCGCTGTTGCACAGCACTCCATCCATATCAAACAGCACTGCTGAAACCTTTCCCCATTCTTCGCCAGTTTCTTGTGGGGTTTTCTCTTCCAATTTCACACACGCCACCACCATTTTTTCACTCCGCCCAGATAAGTTCATGGATTTCTTCTCTTTTCTCAGCCATTGATTCTCGAGAAATCTTGATCTTGAGTTCAAGAAAAACAGATTTCTCAAGTGGGTTCTTGAAGAGCAAATTGAGAAAGGCGCCGGTGCTGGTCTCAAGGCCATTGTTCCTCAGTGTGTGTGTGTGTGTGTGTGAGAAAGAGAAGAGACTGCTTTGGTGGTAGAGAGTGAGGGACCTTCTTATCATACATACAGTGCTTCGATATTGTTCATAATTCTTGAATATGACCGTTGGGAGTTGATTGTGTTTTTTCTATTTTCCTAATTAAAATAAAGAAATTATCATTATTTATGGTGGACAATACTTGGCAACACTGGGTTATCTAGACTGGATAATGAATTCCCTTTTTTAGAGAGATTGTATGTTATAATGTTTTAATTTGGAAATGGATCCTCTCCATTATCTAAATGGTAAATTTAATCAATCTCATATATCTAATCTCATATATCTAATCTCATACACTATTATAAAAGTGTCTTAACGATAAATTTCTAGCATCTATTAAGACATTTCAGATACACAAAAATTTCTATTCATCTAGTGCATGGATCATCCGACCTGACCCGATCCAACCTGATCCAAATCCACCCCAATGCGTCACCAATGCACCTAGGTGAGTGAGCCCAAACCAAGGATAGAATTTTCGCTAAAACTTCAGTAAAATTCACAGAAATTTCGGTGAAATTTTCAGTACATTTCGATTTTGATGAAGTCATAGTATAAAATGTTTGAAAATGTCAAAATTTCAGTAAATTTTGTTTCAATTTCGATTTCGGTGAAATTTTAGTAAAAAAATATTTTACCCCAAATAATTATAATAGAATTTTATAATGAATTACACCAATTTTTAAGGGAAAAAAATATATTTTATATCCAAATAATATTATAATTTGCACATTATAAATGTAACTTATATACATTCAAACTCAATTTCATGTCATAAGTTGGTACTAATATTGTCTAAATAAAGATGACATGCCAACTTATTCATTTGAACCTACCTCATAGAAGTTCATTTTTATATTAGTAATAATGTATTCAATTATTTCGAATTCCTTATGTAATTATACAAGATAACTTATATATGATAATTATTATACTAGACAACATGTATATGATAGTTAATTCCTCCATTTGTTTTAAATATGTCACTTTGTTTGAAATTTTAAATTGAATATATGTATTAATGTTGGTTATAATATTATGTAAAATATCATATCCAAATTCCCAATTTTTAATAAAGTTTCAGTCATTTTTCGAAATCTTACCGAAATTTCCACTGAAATCAAAATTTTCACCGAAATATCCATAAAATCAAGTTACCGAAATTTCTACCAAAACCGAAATCTTCGTCCTTAGCCCAAACCCACTCAAAGCTCTCAGGTGTTGTACATTTATATTATGTTAGTCCTACATTTATGTTATTTTAGTCATACATTTAGAGTTTTTAGTTGTACCTTAACATATTTTTAGACAACTATTAATATCTTTCATACATTTTAGTTATATTGGTCATAATTATAGTTATGTTAGTCATACATTTTAGTTATATTAGTTGTATCTTTATATATTATATAAATGTATGATTATGTTGATATAAAGCTATAAATAATATCACATAAAGGTATGAGTTATATCACATAAAGGTAAACATGTACAAATTGTGCTGAAATTAGGATTTTTTTTTAGTTAAAGTATTACATAAATGTATGATATTTGTGCATAAAGGTATGACTAATATAACATAAATGTATGACTAACATGGTATAAATGTTAGCAATTTTTTTTAAAGTTAAATTATTGCACTAAGGTTATGATATTTGGATATAAAGATGTAACTAATATAATATAAAGGTTAGGACAAAAGAATTGTACGGATCCAGATTAAATTCGACCCAATCCAACTCAAGTGCAAGATACATGCACTTGATACATATGAGATTTACACTTATAAAAATTACATTGTAAGGATAATAATATAGTTTTAACGTCCAAAATTACATGTTATGTCATCCACTTTATCAAATGTTATAATTAGCTTAACAAATAAAATTCTTTAATTCCAATCTTTTAACATTGATAAAGAGTGGGAATTAGTGAGAGGGAATCTCAACTCTATTCATCTCAACTTTCTAGAACCATTTATATTCCCCGTCAAAGATACCCAACTTCTATGCCTTGGGTTAGTTTTTCAATGGAGAGCTCAAATACTCATCTTAATATCTCTGCCTTAGGTCCATATAGAGTAGTAAAAAATTTGAAGAATCCATTTTGTTAGTATCTATTTTTTGATCTAGGTATGAATCTTGGTCACTGTAGTATTGCATGAGAATTTTAAGGAGTGAAACCTAAGTAAAATTTAGAAAAACAGACTTCTCTCATGTTTCTAAAAATACACCCAAATCTGGAATCTTTCTGATGCAATATTTGGAGTTTCAATCATGGGATCAAGATAAAATTTGGACAACACATTCAAAACTCAGGGAGCTATATTTTGAACAATGGAGATCTTGTTTAGTGCTTTGCAACATTGAGAAATACACACAACAACTGGTTGTTGTGTTAATAAAAGTTTGTGTTAAAAATCGTTGGATCGAGCTGCATTTTGGGCAACACGTTCAGACTACAAAGAGTCAAGTTCTAAATGGTGAAGATTCATTTTAGATAATCTAAACATCAAGAACAATAGGTAGATAATAGGGGGTTGAGTGAGTTTATTTCAACTCTTGATTGTCATCGAAATTCATGATGTGGTCTTAAGTTATTTTATTGTTGTAATCTGTTGTGATAGATTGTAAAATTTGTGTACTACTATACATTATAATGGAGTTTATTGGTGGACTACGCACGTGGTTTTTACTTCTCACGTCGGAGAAGTTTTCCACATTAAAACTGTTTGTGATTTTGTCTTGGATTTATGATTGTGTTGTTTCTATTGACATAATATCCTATTAGATTCACACATGGAAAGAATAATATTATTCCGCTGCATTGCTTTTGTTCAATCATTAATACAAATTGAATTTGCAAAATTATCCCATCAATCTGGCGCTGAGTTGGAGCCCAATGATGAAAATATCGATATCGCAAGTGATATCGCAACTTTAATTTTACGGATATATCGATATCGCATATCGATATCGCAAAAAATTGAAAAAATGACGGATATCTTATTAAATTTTTGGAAATTTAATATGAAAATTTAGGGATTATTTTAACACATTATTACATATATATTCCACCCAAAATCACAATAAAATAATATATTTAAAACTAACATATAGATAATAAACTTTATAAATACCGTACTGAATAGTAAAAAACTGACAATATATTACATAATACAATACAAAATTACTAAAATTACATGATACAATACATAATACAAAGATCAATTTAATACAATACATAATACTGGGATAATGTTTTCTTAGATAATATGTATCTTTGATAATACAAAGTAAAAAAAAAAATCCTATTAAAACTATGTATCAACTGAAAATCACATTAAAATACATATTATTTTCAGTAATAATATATAATACATAATAATAGTTTTATGTATCAGTAAATTTTCACATAAAATAGAACTATAAAGTTTTATGTATAGTTATGTATAATATAAACTTTATATTATAAACTATTATCACATTAAGATACATAAAATACATAAAATCTACTATCAAACAAAATACATAATACAAAGTAAAAAAAAATCACAAGTTTCAATTTTTTTGAATCAAAATCGCGAATTTTGATATATATGCAATAATTTGCGATATATCCGCGATAGTTCCCGATTTCTATCCAATTTTATACTACACTGAACCGATATCGATACCGATAGCGATAATTTGCGATATATCCGCGATATATCATCGATACCCAGGAAGAAATACATTAACACCCAATATCCATATCGCAATATGCGTATCCACGATATATCCGCGATATTTTCATCCTTGGTTGGAGCTTTCTTTATTTTATTCTTTTTTTGGGTAGTGTTAATCTTAACATTTTTCAATGTATAGAAAGTTTATATTTTTTTGTTGGAGATGATGATATCTTTTCTCTTTCTGATATGAAGTAAGAGGTATAAAAAATTTATATGAAAGATATTGTTATGTTCTTTGTGGATCTGATCATCCATATTTAAAGTAGTATTTGTGTGAATCAGGTGTACAAATTATGATCCAAACACATAATGGTTGGGTCGGGTCGGATCCGATCCTACCCGGATCTGTACTCAGTGTTTTTTAAAATTTATGTCATAACATTTATGTTGTAATAGTATAACTTTTATGTTATATTAATCTAACTTTTATTTCTTTTGTTAATTTTAAAAAAAAAGTTAGGATTAAATATTTTAATTTTTTTTTAAGTTATGATTTAATTTTGAATTTGTCAAACTTACTCATGTTATATTTTTCGAAATTACATGATATCTAATATGACATTTGACATGATTCTTTGTTGGACACATGATCGTTCGAAATAAAATTATACTCATGTTATATTTTTCGAAATTACATGATATCTAATATGACATTTGACATGATTCTTTGTTGGACACATGATCGTTCGAAATAAAATTATAATTTAAATTGCAACAATTAATAAGTGTCATGATTTTTCTTACTAAATTCAACAAGTTGGGATAAAACTATAATTACAAAAGGATGGTTTATTTATTTATTTTTTTTGGTTTTTTTAATTAGGCTAAAATCAATCTAAAAGAACAATGCATTTCTATCCATCTAAAGAGTGGTTTGGAGAATGAATGTTTGAAGACATATGGGTGATGGTAGAAGTTGCTAGATTGTACAAGTAAAAAAATTATTTTGCCCCTAATGAATCTACATTAATATTAATTGCTAGATTTTACAAGTAAAAAAATTATTTTGCCCCTAAAGAATCTACATTAATATTAATTAGTTTTTTTAGTAAGATTTGCAACCAATTCATTGCTTATTTTGAACGTCTTGAAGTGATTGATACTCGAGTGATTGTACTTTAAGATTGTGATATTATATATACTATCCATTCTCTCTCATTTAAGTATCCTTTAGATTTCAATCTTGTTTTCAATTTTTTTTTTTTTTTTTGACCTTTTTGCGATTTTATTTCAAAATTATTCATTTCTCATTCACAAAACAGCTAATTTCAACATAATGTGTGATTTTCGGCTAAAATTTAGAAATTTGATAGAAACTCTTTTCTTTTTATATAATTAATGACTCTATTTCAATTTTATATCCTAATTTTCTTAATTAAAATTTTAAAACGGCAGTTACTTGAAATTGGAGGAGATTTTTTTTTAAAACTACAAGCATCATGATGTACATGTAATTTAAAAAGGATTAATTGCTCAGGTTTCAAAAAAAAAAAAAACAGAGAGAGAAAAAAAAGTAAAAAAAATAAAGAGCAATCGCTCAAAACAGCGTACACAACGGTCACAACCAAACAATCCCTACAATATCGTCGTGTTCGTGCGCGCACACACAGGAAAATTGTAAGAACATTGACCAGATCAAAACCCAACACTAGCAACTTGGAGATTTCCTTCCATCCTTCTCAAGTTAACTGGCCTCACAAATTGATGGTATGTTAATCCTCTTGCTCTTTTTTTCAGAATTAAAAATTCCAGATTTGGATGCATTCTACATCTCTATTTCTCCGTATCGGAAATGAAACCTTATTCTTGCTCATGGGTTCAAAATCTCAATTCATCTTCCCTTTGATGCGCCTTTTCTGCTCCATATGCTTCTTTTCGTTGCACAATCTATCTTTTTCTTTATTTTTCTGATTTCCGCTATTTAGTTTCTGAAGGAATGCCTGAATGACAATATATTAAACTTTTTTTGTGGTTTTTAGAAAGTCAGAGAGAATAATTTCCAAATGGTTTCGAATTCGTTGATTGGCATTGAAAGAATAGCATGAAAATGAAAAATAAATGAGTCCCTTTCAGGTTTTGGTAGCTTTCTTGCTTGCAGCTGCTTAATGGCTTATTTATGGTCTAGCTACACCGAGTTTATTACACTATATGTAATAGAATATACCCTTATACTGTAATCTTGTATTTAATGGTAACCATTTTTGATAAGTTTCCATGTCTTCAAGTCAGGACATTAAGTGCAAAGACTGCATTGTGGACTCCACATCGAAACATAGACAATCGGAAAACTATGGCTTCTTGTTGTCGATAAGAATATTTATCTATTAGCTTCGCAGCTTTGTTAGATTATTTTTGAGTTGAAGTGAAAGCGACGAGATTTGTATTGATAAAGAGGTTTTGAAGCATGAGTCGGGTAGATTCAAGTGGAAGTGATTTAGATTTAGACATTGACTTGGAGAGTGGGGGAACAAGCGAGGAAGATGCAGGCAAAATTCTAAGTCTGGATTCTGTAAATACGAAGAAGCTATTGGGTAGAGTAAGGAGTGGGTTAACCAGTTGCGAGTCATTAGGTGAATGTACAAGTGGTGAAGAGTGTTCTTGTTCGTACGACAAATTGATAAATTCTGATGAGATTTCTGCTATGGACACGGAGCAATTGGGAAAGTTTAGGCAGAAAGTGATGAATTATGGTGATGCAACAACAGACGAGGAAAAGCCTAAGAAGCAGAATTCTTCGAAGCCTCCTCGTCCTCCAAGAGGTCCCTCACTGGATGCTTCTGATATGAAGTTGCTTAAGGATATCTCTGAGCTCAATTTGAAACGTAGAAGGATGGAAAGAATTAGGGCCTTGAAGAAAATAAAGAAAGAGAAGGCCTCTTCGTTGAGTACCAGTATTTTCGCCTGTTTGCTGACTCTAGTCTTTTTACTGGTGATCATCTTTCAAGGTAATATTGTGTTACAAAAAAATGCTTGTCTACTTCTCTAAGCTAATTACGCACTCACTTACACACTATATGTCTGAAATTTGTAATTTGCGAGTCTCACAAACCCCATATTTGCACTTTTTTCGTATCTCGTTGGAATGCACATCGTGTTGGGACTTTTTGGTTCTTGAATTTTGTGCCTCTAAGAAGCATCATATGGACATTAGCCATAAACTATTATTGTATCCTCCCCATGACTTGCATCTAAAAATTGTTTCTGATTAAAGTCTTCCGAGTCAACAAATCTTAAAAAACAATGGTCATTTGCTTCCTTTTTTAATTATCTCATGAATCATCCATCAGAAGACAATATTTGACGCCATTAGATTCATCCTTGATGGATCCTTGAATTCTAATAAGATCTCCTTTTGAATTGTAGAAGTCTAAGAAGCATTTTTTTGAACAATTCCTCAGAGCAATGGAATTTACATCCTCATTATAAGAGGAGGTGTGTTTTCAAATCTTTATAAAATTACCATGATTATGGGAGTTTGGGCATTTATCACGGCCTTGATAGGTTATACGTTGAAATGCATATAAGTTTGCAATAATGAACTTTGGGTGGGAAATGATACTCTGCGACAAACTTTGGAGATTCTTTTGTACACGTGTCTTGTTTGTACATACCTTTCTGAATGTGCTGCAAGGAGTGCAATGAGTTCATTAAATCATGGATTCTTTCTCAGCCTTCTCATGTGAAGATTTTGAATTCTTTCCTTCATGAATAAAAGATATAACTTCTTACCTTCAGACCTTTCTCTGGATTGAAATTCATCAATTAAAATTGTTTGCCCCTAGAATATATTGAAGGATTAACAAAACAAAACATGGCCATAAGCAACTATTTTTTTAAGAGAAAAAAACAACCATTTGGAAAATACTCAAGTTGGTAAAACCTCTATGCTATTCATACGGACCGTATCTACATATTTGGGTGAATGTTGAAGAATTCATCCCCAAAGTCTGTCAATTACATAAGCATGTCTAGTAAACTCTTCTCTATTATTTGCTGAATAATTACATATGGGCTTGCATAACAAGCTCCACTTCAAATATGAGCTTCCATCAGAATCTTATTCTTGATCAATCTTCTCGAACTTTGTTCAAGAAGAGTTTAATCAAACACTGCATGCAATGATAGTGATTGTGTTTATCCAAAAGGTGAGGCTGACAACTATCAAACTACTCTCTTTTATGGTAGACTTGAAAATGTGATAAACTGTAATATAAATTGGAAGATGATGACTGATTATGTGTTAGAAGCGGTGTTATATAATCGTTGAAAACCATCTCTTCTATAGTTTCTGATAATGTAGAATATGACAGCATAACGTGATCTTTCATTGTTGAATCTTCAGGGCTTCTGGGTTCACGAACGTGACTCTAATTGATACCTCGCCCAGTTTCCATGTAAAGTTCTGAACTGGTTTATTTTCAAATTTTGTGTAGGTAGCATTGATTATTGATGATGGGATGTTGATACATCTCTTGGGATTAAAAGCATCTAATTGTCTTGGTTCGTTCTATTGCACAACGTAAAAACTGCCACAGTCGGAGAATGTTTATCTCTCTTATTTAATGATTTGTTTGACTACTATTTAATATAAATCTTACTTGGGAGGAACTTCAACAAGATGTAATTCTTATTTGTTAATACAATCACAAATTAATGTTGCTCTGTTATCTAGTGAAATTCCTTTAAATATCTTTGACTTGCTAGATAGATGATTGAGTTTCTTCATCCACTATTATTAGCTAGAATTCCGTGGAGATTAGGATTCCTTACCCTGATGAGTTAACTCTTAGTTTCTAAATACTTCTTTCAGGATCATTCTTTGCATAGCTCTTGAAATCTCGTTTTCTGGTGATGTTCCAAGCCGCTAAGATCGCACCTCCTTATCTTCCTAGGCAACCCCTTTTTCATATTTCCTTTTTAACTAAATGGTTGGTAGTATTCAAATCAGTCATATCATAATTTCACCAGGTGTTTGGATTGAAGGATTTGAGGATGAAACGGAAATTCATAATAGAAAATTCACTTTTTAAGTGATTTGGATGGATTTGAAATTCACTTTGTTCTAGTGAAATCCTTACAATTCAAATCCCTCGATCCAATGACAATACTGTCAAAGGATGCACATGCTTGTGTGGAACTTGTTTGACCATCTAATGGTAATCACAAGTAATCTGTCTATGATAGTGCAGTTGGTGCATAATATAAACCCTTAGTTGTGCTGAAACGATGCATAGTTTGGTGAGTAAAATAGTTCCGAAGATAGTAACTCGTTGCCAGTGCATATTGACTGTATACGTTGTAAATTTCAAGCTCCATATGCATATGCTTAATATATGTCGATATGTTCTTAGTTTCATCTTAATTTCTTGCAGGTTTGTTGATCTTATGACACGACATAAAAATTTTCAAGAATGAGGAGGCGGCATGAGATCCGGAGTCTCGACAGAACTATTTCTTCTTCCTCTCTTTCTCTCTCTCAGATTTGATGCATGTATAAAATTTTGGTGATTTTGTAAGAGTGAAAGGAAAAGAGATTGTGATGTTGCATTGACTACAACAATGTAGGCTTTCATCTCTCTCTCTCTCTCTCTGGTTTCTAATGAAGTATGAAAATGCTAGGATCAAATGAGGACATCCAGAATGTAGATTTCTTTGGGTTAATTCAACTAAAATCCAATGATTAGAGTTTAAATATACTTGTGTAGGATAATTTTGTTTCACCAGCTTTATATGCGTTTTTAGAGATATGAAGTGCCAAGTGTACGGTGTGTACCCATTGAAATTGTTGAAAAATGAACGTGGTTGATTTCAAAAAGTTTCTTGCTCGTTATTGACAAATTAATGATGTAGGGACTCATCATTATTGAAAATGTATGAATTGATCATTTTCTAATTCGAATAATTAATGTCTATCATTATGTAACACAGCCTGTAAAATTTTAAGCTACGATTTGATTCTCTTACATAAATCGATCAATTGGGAAATTAGAAACTCACTTTGTACAATTAAATTTAAAACTAAGTATTAAATTGATTATAGGGTTTTTTTTAATATTTTAATTAATAAACATATTAGTTTATAATTTTTTCAGAGTATAAAATTCAACATTTTGAGATAAAATGAATACAATTTAATAATTTATGAAGATAAAGTTTAGGTCTCACCAGTTCACCACCTAACTTATTCAAAGGACACATGGCATAATTATTTCATGCATTACAAAATATAAATAAAAAATAAAAAAATCAATTTTAGTAATTTTTTTTTGTTTTTTTTTTTGCCCTTCTATTCTTGTAGAATTTATCCCTCAATGATCAAGACAACGCTTATGACAAAAACACAATTTGTAGAAAACCCTAAAACCGAAGAACTCAAAACGCAGAAAATTAAAGCACAAAAACGAAATAAGAGAACACGGATTTAAGGTGGTTTGGCGCGCCACATCGGCCTACATCCACCATGAAAGGATTGAACAAATTCCACTAAGAATCAAGGCTGAAATCAGCTGAATACAATTTCCCTATTTCTAGGTTTTCACTCTCAAGAACCCTAATTTCGAAACTTACAAAATACAATGAATTGAGCTGTTAAATCACAACTGTGAATACATCTATATATAAGAGTCGAAACCCCTCTGGAAATTGGAAGAAACGAATAGCGGTTTTGAACGATTTTCAGTTTGAAAATCGCAGCCTGCGCGTGCACTGTAGCTTCAAGCCCTAACAGCTTAACCACCTTGAACCGGTGATTACACGCTAACTTCCAGCTTCCGGTTTACCACTTTAAAACCCGATTCTTGCCCATCCGATTCTGGTTCTGAGTCCTTTGAATAATTTCTGAGTTGCTAAGCTTCAAATCTCCACCTCAACTCGTGAAACACATTCAATCCTCTCTCTTCAGTTTTGCTTAGCTCTTGTGTTTTCCAGCCCAGTTTTTGACCTGGACCAAATCCCTGCAAAACACAAACTTTGTTCTTGGAAGAACCTTAGTTAACATGTCAGCAGGATTATCATTTGTGCTAATTTTCTTAGCATCTATTTCACTTTTATCTATTAAGTTTCTCACAAAATGCAACTTAATTTCTATATGCTTACACCTGTCATGAAACATCTGGTGTTTGGATAAGTGAAGAGCACTTTGATTATCACAGTAGATGGATACTCTTCATTGCCTTACATTTAATTCTCTTAGAATTCATTTAAGCCACATTGCTTCCTTTACAGCTTCTGCCATGGCCACAAATTCAGCTTTGGTGGTGGACAAGGCTACCACATGTTGTTGCATGGCTTTCCAGCTCACAGCAGTTCCAAACAATCGAAATACATAACCTGTAGTTGACTTCCTAGTGTCTGGATTACCTGCAAAGTCAGAGTCAACATAGCCTTCAAGAGGATTAGTTTGATTTGGTTGTTGACAAAACATCAATCCCAAATCTGATGTTCCAAGCAAATATCTTAGCATCCATTTTACTGCTTCCCAATGTAATTTCCCAGGATCAGCCATGAATCTACTTACTCTACTCATGGCATAAGCAATATCTGGTCTACTGCAAACCATAGAGTACATCATGCTATCTACTGCATTAGCATATGGTACACTCAGAATGTGTTTCTCTTCGGATTCATTCTTTGGTTTTTCTTCAGCTGTCATCTTGAACTGAGTACCTAAAGGTATGGATACTGGTTTAGACTCATGCATGAAAAACCTTTTAAGAATTTTCTTTATGTAATTTGTCTGATATAGAAAGATCCATCCATTTTCTCTATTTCTCTTAATATCCATGCCAAGCATCCTTCTAGTATCTCCAAGATCTTTTATTTCAAACTGATCATGTAGCTTATTCTTAATAACCTGTATTCTTTACATGCTTTTACTTGCAATTAGCATGTCATCTACATAGATGAGAAGGAAGGTATGAACTGATCTGTTTTCCTTTTGCAAGTACACACAACTATCATAATTGCATCTCTCCAGACCAATGCTCATCATAACACTATAAAATCTTTTGTACCATTGTCTTGGGCTTTGTTTCAGCCCATATAATGATCTTTTTAACAGATAAACTTTGTGTTCTTCTCCTGGTTTCTTGAAGCCCTCGGGTTGTGCCATGTATAGAGTTTCATTAAGATTTCCATGTAGAAATGTTGTCTTAACATCTAGTTCATTAAGATCCATAGGAGAAAAGATTTCATGATAGTCAATTCCTTCTCTTTGAGTGTAGCCTTTTGCTACTAACCTGGCCTTGAACCTTACTTGTTCTTTTCCAGCAACTTCTATCTTTCTTTTGAAGATCCACTTGCAACCAATCAACTTCTGCCCTTCTGGTTTGTGTACCAGTTCCCAGGTTCTATTCTTTTCTAAAGACATGATCTCTCCATTCATTGCTTGAACCCATTTATCACTGTCCTTAGACCTCATGGCTATTTGATAAGTGTTTGGTTCTTCATACTCAATTTCCTGAGCCACACACAAAGCATAATTCACTATGTCTGCTTCATCATACCTTGATGGAGGATTGATAGTTCTCATTTGTCTATCTCTGGTCAGATTATAGGTAGAGAGGTCCTCAGTTTCTGCATTTTGATCAGTCTGATCATCAGTGACTTGCTCCTCTTCAGTATCACTAGAGCTTGAACTCCCTTCATCTGAGCTTGACTGATTTGTACTTGGAAGCTCCACCTGAACTCTAGTGTTCTGAGTGAGTGGTTCATCTTCTTCTGCTTTTCCAGAAGCTTGCTGTTTTTCTTTGTAACCCATCACACCTTCTTCAAACACAACATCCCTACTTATAAAACATCTAGGTGTTCCAGATTCCAAACTCCATAGTTTATAGCCTTTTACTCCACTTGGATATCCAATGAAAATGCATTTAATAGCTCTAGGTTCTAATTTATCTTGTTTAGTGTGTGCATAGCAAAGACATCCAAAAACTTTGAGAAAAGAGTAATTAGGAGTTTTGGAATACCATACCCGATTTGGGGATTTAAATTGAATTGAGGAGGATGGACTTCTGTTTATAAGAAAAGCTGCTGTGGATACTGCTTCCCCAAAAAAAGACTTGGGTAACCCTGCATCAAGGAGTAAGCACCTCATCATTTCTAAGAGGGTTCGATTCATTCGTTCTGCTATACCATTTTGTTGGGGTATAACTACCACTGTTCTGTGTCTTGTAATTCCTCTTTCTCTGCAGAAAATTTGGAACTGATCTGATAAATATTCTAAGCCATTATCAGTTCTTAAATGCTTCAATCTTTTTCCAGTTAGATTTTCTTATTGAGTCAACCAATCCTTGAATTTTTCAAAAGCTTCAGATTTATGTTTCATGATATAAATCCACACATTTCTACTGTAATCATCTATGAAGGAAATGAAATATTTACCTCCACCATGGGTTTCCATTCTTGCTGGTCCCCAAATGTCTGAATGGACATAATCAAGAGTACTTACAGTGGTGTGATTTCCCTTTTGAAAACTTGTCTTTGTGAGTTTTCCTTGAATACACTGCTCACACCTTGTAATCTTCATTACTTCTTTGTTTCCCAGGAGTTTCTGCTTTGTTAGTTCTTGTAGGCCTTTGTCTCCTATGTGACCTAACCTTTTATGCCATAGGTTAGCTTGTTCTTCATTTACCACAGGTGCTGCTCCACATGTTATTGTTGTTCCTTGAAGCACATAGAGTCTATTTGACTTGGTGTCTTTCATTACCAGCACTCCAGATTTGGTGACTTCAATCTCACCATTTTGTGTTTTAAATTCACAGCCTGTAGCATTCAGTAAACCAAGAGATATCAAATTTTTTTTGAGTTTAGGAATATACCTGACATTGCTCAGAGTTCTGATTCTCCCATCATGTAATTTCAGTTTGATAGTTCCTATTCCCATGACTCTACACGAGTGATCATCTCCCAATAGTACAAGCCCTCCTTGTTATAGTGTGGGAGTGCTGAACCATGACTTCATTAGACACATGTGGAAAGAGTAGCCAGAGTCCAGCACCCATTCATCCTTCATTTCTGAATCAGTAATGCATAACATATCTGCGCTGTCATATTGCTCTTGAGCCACAGTTGCTTGATGGTTGTTGTTGTTCCCATTGTCCTTCCTCTTTCTCTCTGGACAATTTCTCTTAAAATGCCCTGGTTTGTGGCAATGAAAACACTTTCTCACTTCAGCTCCTTCATTGTTTTGTTTAGAGTTTCTTTGGTCTGATCTTTGTGAGTTGTTGTTCCTTTTCTTGAATTTCTTCCCTTTTATTGCTAATCATTCAACAAGACTTTGATTCTTCCTTTCAGATTCAGTACCAAGAAACCTTGATCGAATTGCTACTTCAACTTCTTCAAGAGTTAAAGGCTTCTCTCTCCCATACACCAATGCATCTCGAAATGATTGGTAAGATTTTGGAAGTGCATTCAAAAGTAGAAGAGCCTTGTCTTCATCCTTCTGTTTTTCTTCAATGTTCTCAAGATCATCAATGATCTTGTTGAACTCATCTAATTTATCAAGAATCTTCTTCTCCTCAATAATCTTGAAGGATATCAATCTTTATTTTAAGAAAAGTCTGTTTGCCAAAGACTTGGTCTGATATAATCCTTCTAGTTTCTTCCATACCTCCAATGCCGTTTTTTCTTGATACACTTCCCTGAGGGCCTTCTCTCCTAGACATAGAATGATCGAGCTCCTTGCTTTCTTGTCAATCTTATTTTGTTCTTCAGATGATGATGGATCTGCAGGTTTCTCACAGATGGCTTCTTCTCATCCTTGTTGAATTAATACAACTTCCATCTTTGCCTTCCACAGTGTGAAATCTCCATTGCCTGTAAACTTTTCAACATCGAGCTTCATACCTGACATCTTGGTGATCGATCTGGTTCCCACAGACGGCGCCAATTTGTAGAATTTATCCCTCAATGATCAAGACAACGCTTATGACAAAAACACAATTTGCAGAAAATCCTAAAACCGAAGAACTCAAAACGCAGAAAATTAAAGCACAAAAACGAAATAAGAGAACACGGATTTAAGGTGGTTCGGCACGCCACATCGGCCTACATCCACCATGAAAGGATTGAACAACTTCCACTAAGAATCGAGGTTGAAATCAGCTGAATACAATTTCCCTATTTCTAGGTTTTCACTCTCAAGAACCCTAATTTCGAAACTTACAAAATACAATGAATTGAGCTGTTAAATCACAACTGTGAATACATCTATATATAAGAGTCGAAACCCCTCTGGAAATTGGAAGAAACGAATAGCGGTTTTGAACGATTTTCAGTTTGAAAATCACAGCATGCGCGTGCACTGTAGCTTCAAGCCCTAACAGCTTAACCACCTTGAACCGGTGATTACACGCTAACTTCCAGCTTCCGGTTTACCACTTCAAAACCCGGTTCTTGTCCATCCGATTCTGGTTCTGAGTCCTTTGAATAATTTCCGAGTTGCTGAGCTTCAATTCTCATGATTAGTTTTTAATTTGTTGAAATGGCTGATGGGGTTTAGACTTTAGAGAGCACAAATATTTACACTTGGTTGGTCTTTAGATGATTCCAATGATGTAAGGGGTAGTAAATAAAATAAATGTCAAGTGGTTAGACAACAAAATCATATATATGCTATTTCTAGGCAAATTCCACCGTATGGTATTACAATCACACCTTACAATGTTGTCGTGTATGCATTTTGTATTTAAAATGATAGAAAAAAAATACACTCATGACATAAAAAATGCATACATGGCAACATCCTAAGGTGTGATGGTAATATCATCGCATGTAGGATGTAGAATTTATCTTATTTCTGATAGTAAATAGGTGAGCTCAGTTTAAGTGGTTCTGAAGAAGAGGGATGACAATAGTTAAGGAAGAAGGTAATAAGACAATTACCATTAGGGTTGTTAAGGGTTTACATCACGTGTATATCGATTACGTCACGTATGTATCGATTACGAGAACTCTGGTAAGATAGGCCAATCCACAATTCATGCTCCATAAATCACATAAATTTGTGAAAATGAGATTTTTCTTTTTGTAATAGGACTCAATCTCACAATAATTATCTATGAGGCCGTCTCATAAGTTTTTGCAATCGATTATAGAAAATTGAATGATGCAACTCTTAAAGATGACTTTCGTTACTTTTTGTAGATCAAACGATGAATCATCTTACATGAATTGAGTTATATTGTTTTCTTGACTGATACTTTGGTTACAGTTAAATTGTGATTTTTCTAGAGGACAAAATATATATATATATATATTTACATGTTTGTATGATACTTTTGTATTCCATAAAATACCATTTAGATTACGTAATGCACTCGCAGTATATGGTGATTATTTTTCATGGGTTCATTGCAAATGCCAATGTAACCTTTCATTAGCTTTGCAGAGGTGTAAGATCATCTTTGTTATTAATTGGGAGAAATGTCATTTGTAGTAAGACATAGTATCGTGTTTGGTCATTGTATCTTTTCTGCAAGATTGAAAATAAATCGTGCACAAATAAATGAAAAAATCGTCTGAAGATCTCATTCAAAATCTCGAAGATGGGTCATTTATTTTAAAAATAGATTAAATCTAATTTCAATTGTTTCTTATTTTCATGTGTTTAGGAGGTTAAATAAATTAAGCATTGGTGAGTGCACCTATTTTGGTAGTTCCCAATTGACACAACAATTTGAATTAGGGTCCGGCTATCCGCACCCCCGGTTCTTCTAAACACACCCCATATTCTAAACACACACACACACACATTTAAATCAATTTTATTAAATAATTTCTAAACACACCCCAACACATTACAAAAATACCCTTTAACCTAAATTACACACATATACTAACCACACCCACAATCCCCAAACACACCCCATAATTCATTACCCCCAAATCAAAACCCTAACGCATTTCAATCCAAGAACCCTATCTCTCAACCCAGATTTGTTCAGTCTAAGTTCGAACAAATTTTATCACATTCAACAAATCATCTCCGTACAATGGATCCTTACAACGAAGATGGAGTTCCAAGTAAGTTTGCAATTCGTTTTTCCAAATTTTTTTCCTCTATTTGGGTGAAATTTATTGTTTTATTGTTTGAAATTGAGCAACATTGTTTAGGAATCATGTTTAGGATGTATTATAGTTGAAAACATGAGTAGTTGTTGTAGATTTAGGCCTGAAAAACGAATTCACAATTGAAATTTTTCTGTTTCTAGGCACGGTCGGTTCGGCCCTGGTTCGCCGACTGGATAGAGGAGCGTTCGACTAGAGTTCGAACTCTGTGCTAAGTGTTCGACTCTCAGCCGAATGTTAATGTTCGTGTTCGACTAGAAGTCGAACATCCTTTGTTTTGTTCGACTCATGTTCGAACATTCTATTTAGTTTTTGAATTCTGGTCGAACGACACCAATGTCTTTGGAAAATTGTTGGTCGAACAGACCATGTTGTGTTGTGTTGTTCGACTCATGACATTGTTTTTATATTGTTGTGTTATATCCTTCACTCACTCAGGATATTGTTGTGTTATGTTGAAACTCATGACATTGTTTTTATATTGCAGGACATGATAGAGTTTATGGAAGGAGGAGACCTACCGCCTCAAATAGAAGACGTCGAAATGAGGAGCATGAACAAATAGAGGAACCGATTGCACATGGGCCCAGTTTTGAAATAATTCAGTATGTTGAACCGGAAGCCGAGGCAGGAGATAATGAAGGAGAGAATGCAGAAGAGGAGGCAAGAGATGAAATGGAAGCCGAGAAGGCACAAGGGGAAGCATCAGATGAGGATGAGCTTCTAACGGCTCCTTGTCCCGGTGGGCCAGTTGATTGGACTCTCATTCCAAGTTTCAAAACACATATTGCCTACTCTATTTGGCATGGAATGGAGAGACCGATTTTGAAGTGTTGGTGTCACACCACCAAGATGGAGACATGAAACTTCAACCATGCATCCCTTCCCTTCTTGAGGTTACTTGAAAGGTGTATGAGCATTCCGAATCTGGGGTGTTTTTCTTATAGGACGCCCAACAAGAATCTCATTTGTGCATTCGTGGAGCGTTGGCAACCGGAGACCAACACCTTTCACATGCCATGGGGTGAGATGACGATCATCTTGGACGACGTTCGTTGTATAACTGGCCTCCCGATGAGTGGACAGTCGGTGAATAGTGTTCGAACACTCTTTCGAATTGTTCGACCAGTGTTGGTCGAACAGGAGGAAAATTAGGGTTTTAATTGTCCAAATTCTTCCGACAAATGTTCGAACATAATATAATATGTTCGGCCAATGGTCGAACACCATATAGACTGTTCGAACATTGTTGGTCGAACAACAAAAAAATCTCTTAATTTGAACTTATTATATTGCACACTACATTCCAACGAAACAAGATATGATGAAAACTTGTATCAAATTATAGATACCGCACCCATTGTTCAAACATCAACCGATCAACATTACAAGATGAAATTTTGTCAAATATTGTTTCATACAAAAAAACCAAATGTTTATATAAATCTAGTCATCATCTATGTCAATTGACGCAATTCCCATCGACGAGCTTTCACTACGACTTTGAAGCGCATAATCCATGATTCGTCTTTTAAAATATTCAGACCACCCGTTTGTAGGTGGTAGCCGAGTTTCGAACCACCGATCAATAATTGGAGGTAATGGTGCGTCGTCAGCCAATTTTACCTACAAACAATGCAAATACATTCTGTGTAAGAGGCACACTATATAATTGATCATCGAGTAAAACAAAACGCAAAACCATAGTAATTTACGTGAACGTAATGATCGTTGGCAACCAGGGCCATGCATATAAGTCGATACTTCGTTGGTATTTGTGTCCTCATGGGTAGAACAGTTACCGACAGGTTTCTAGAGAGGTGTACAATGACCATGTTGTAAGCATTGGCAGCTAAGTAGGCCATTTCAGGGAATGCCCACCAATAATTGATCTGGTAAACAGGTTTTTCGTAGCAAGTCAAGTTCGTAGTTATCTGTTCAATCCGATCGTGCATACCGATGATATTCTTGTATAACCATCCAAAATTTGTTATCTTCTTTATTAGATCGCTACGAACTTGTGCCCATGAGTTCTCTCCCAATCTGAGTCCGTGGGCTATGCACCTGAAACCACAGTGGCCGTCTCCCAATGGATTTTTTATACCCAAGACGTGGCCTCGCATGATAGGGGGTAGTTGTTCAACGAAGACTTCATCACCACATTTGCGAACAGATTTTCGTCTTATTGGAACCATTTTCCTCTTCAAGGCCGAGAACAAGGGTGTGGCCTTTGCGGTCTCACCTATGTAAGTATTTGAGTCGACAGGTGAGGGGCAACTGTCGTGAAACGATTCAACGTATTCAAACTTACTAGGATCACGTTTTGTCGATGACTCTTTTTTGAACTTCGCTTTACTAGGCCTACCACGGGGACGTGTGATCATCTGGGGTTCTTGCAGCGAGCTTGTTGACGGGATGGATATCTCCCGAAGTCTTTTAAGCATCAACAATTTCTGAGACTCCGAGGCCGAACCGAACATGTCGTTGATATCACCGACTGTTTCATTCCAACGATTGCCAACATCAACATTCACCGAGTCTTCACATATTGCAGGTTCGCAATCCAACTTTTTCCAGAAGTAGTCAATCATATCAAGTTGGACAACTTGTCCATCCCTAATTAACTCCCCCAGTTCGTGGGAACAAGGCAAGCCACACATCCTCCTCAACACACAGCCACAAATGAGAGGATCTACACCACAACTATCCACGCCACTCATCTCCTCAAACATCTTACTAAGTGCATGATGAGACACCAATCCTCGAATGTTCTTGAACAAAGGAGAAGCATACATATGTGGAGCCACATGAAGACTTTGTTCGAAAGAGGTCTTCATATTTGTATGCGACGTGATGAGGAGATGATGGATTCTTTCCCACGACGTCTCAAAATTTCCTTGACACGATCCTAATTGTTTTTTCAGTTTGGCGTGTGCACTCTCCACTCTATAAAGAAAAAAATTACGTAAGTCACATAAATCATACCACCGTAAGCCTTTCCTCGTTTGAACCTCGCCCTTAATTGCCCTTATAAATTATAAATAAGGCTATGCCATCCTAAGGTGCTGCTAAATGGATGGATCTTATCAACGTCCATGAATGATAAATCATAGATCGAACCGCCGAATCGGAAAAATTGGGTGCTATCATATAGCTTTGTATCGGCTAAGTTCATGAGTTGGAGATAAGCGGACTCGAATTCATCTATAAAAGATTCTACCTGCTAGTAGAAGTGTTATCAAAATGCATGATATTGTCAGTCCAGCAAGAGACAAACTTCTCTTTATACGGGTGGATCTAGTTCTTCATGACATAGTTAACAGCCTTAGGATATTCTCTGTAGTCAGTTTCAAGTCTCCTAGCCAACTCATTGAATTTGTGTTCATCCTCGGCTAATACCAACACATTCCAAGAATGGTTGAACTGTTCCCATTTCTCATTCCGGCCGAGAACCGGCTTGCAATTGGTCAGGACATTTTTGTTGATATGTCACCGACACAACAACAACTTCGAGTCGGGGAATGTAACCGAGATAGCATTCATGAGCCCTAACTCTCGATCGGTTAAAATGACCTTCGGTGTGCATCCTTCGTTGAACAATCCTTTCAACGTAGTTAGCGCCCATCTGTAGTTGTCCTCACGCTCGTGGGACAGATACACAAACGCAACTGAGAAAGTTAAGTTTGTAGATGTGACATCAACTACTTCCAACAGTGGCATCCTATACATATTCGTCTTATAGGTACAATCCATCTGTAACACGCAAGGAAATGCACGTAACAACTCCATGGATGTCGGATGAGCATAAAACAGATCGGTAACACTATCCGTTTGACCACATCTCCTGGTCAAGTAGTAGTACTTCTCCTGCTCCAAATTTCCCAATAAAAATTGCAATTGAGTACGGCCTCCGTGTTCGACAACTCTATGCTTTTATCGAGCATTATAAATGGTCTTCAAGGTGGATTCATTCTCCGGAAATGAAAGTTCGACGGTACTCAATATGTCCTTCGGTTTGGTATTGTTCATAGACAAGTCACGAACAAGTTGATCTTCAACACTTGTTAGTCGACCTGCAAATGAGTGTCCGACCAAGTTCACCCTTATTGGGTGATTAAGCGATCCACATTGAACAATCAAGCACCATTGGCCAGTCTCTTTCAACTCTACTCCTTTCAGCATAAAAGGATAATCACACTTCTTCGTGCCAGTATTTCGTCTTTTCAATGACTTCTTCTCAACATCGCCAGAAGTGCCTACTTTTGTCTTCGATGGACGATACTTACCACCACGCTCACACCCTAAAAATACCCGAGCTCGCCTACCACTGTCTCCACTATCCGATCGTCTAACCAACACAACCATGTTCAGACGAATTCCAACCCTAGTTGCCCAATTGACCAAAGCTTCACGATCATCGAATAGTTCATTCGTTCTAAATTCTTCTGAAAAATCAATCTGCTCATACATTGGATTGATGACGTTCACAATGTTCATTCTAGATTCATTTGATTCGATTTCCTATAATGTATGAAATGTACAAGTAAATACATTGATAAAAAACAAATAAACTTATAAAAATTGGCCTGTTCGACTAACAATAGCCGAAAACATACAGAGACGTTCGACTATTGTTCGAACAAAACGTATACGTTCGGCCAATGATGGTCGAACATACTTCACTACGTTCGGTCATTGATGGTCGAACATACTTCAATAATTTCAGCTATTACAGGCTGATCGCGTCGCGTACAAATTTTTTTTTCTCAAAAATACACAAAAACGAACGATCAAAAACATCTAAATAACTTACATTGTCCATCTCTTCGACTCTTTCTTGAGACATGATGATGTTTGAGTACATTGAAGGGTGGTAAGGGTTTGGAGATTTGTGTTGAGTTTTAATGGGTTTACAAGAAAAAAAGATGTGAAGAAGAAAGATGTGAAGAAGGGTTTACAAATGAGTGTGTTGCAAAATGGGGTGTGTTTTCAATTTGGGGTGTGTATAGTAAAGTATTAATTAATTGATATTGTATATAAAAATAATAGTAAGGGTATAAGTGTCTTTATATATTTCATTTATTTTGTATTTCATTTTATGGGTTATGTTTAGTAATGATCGAGGTGCGGATAACCACACCCTTTGAATTAATGTGTGATTTTACAATTGATGAGACTTTTAGACAAAAACAAAATAGAGTTTTTCAAGTGATACATTCTATTCATAAAACAGTTTCACATAAACTTTGTCAATAAGAATCAATTCCTATTATAAAGATGAATAATCTTTTATCTAATACGATTCCGATTAAATGACTCAACCTTTTCGAATAAAAGTTTTGCTAAATTTATTGTTTAATTCTTCACTCCCACATCAATCTAACTCCTATTTTTGGCATGGTAAATAAATATCTCACGATTAATTAATTTATAATGGAAATAAAGAGAATTTATCAAATAATAATAAGATTTCATTATAGCATAAAGAGAAACACAGACCAAACAATGGGCCAAGACAAACAAAATACTAATAAATAAAACAAAAATTAGCGAAGAGTTGAATTGACCAAACTACCCTCGAGCTGAAGCAGTCAAGCGGCAGGTCATCATTGGATCGCACTCTCCAAACACAAACAAATTTTATATACGAAAAACGAAGACACAAATACCCCCACACCCCACGCGCTCGGACACGCGCCGCGCATCATCAAAGCCTCCGCCGCCATTTCTCAACGGGAGTTTCAACCACGGCCAAAAAAGTCGGAAAAACTAACCGGAAACAGAAATCCACCAGTGTATCGATCGTGTACGTGAGCGTCCACGTCATAGGGTGCACCCGCAGAAGACGAAGAAGAAGCAGAGGAAGGAGACGAGAGCGAGAGACTCCACGGCGGAGACGACGGACCAGACGACGTCGTCCACCGTGGGAAGGCTGATGCGTGGGGCGAGGCTGAGGCTGCTGCTCCAACTCGGCGGCGAAGTCAGGTAGGAGGCGAAAAGCCTGGGCCACCGAAAAAGCGATGTAGGCAGCGAGAAGCTGACGTCCAGCCACCGGAAAACAGTCGCCGGCGACGTCCAAGCGGACATGATTCTTCTGTCGGTGTTGATTGTGTGGAGATGAAATCTGAGTTGCAGATGGGGAATACTCCAGCTTAGTTATGAAGAGGAAGTATGGAATGATCTGGACCGTCCATTTTGACCGCTCGATCCGAGGGAGATTTCCAATAATTTTGGGCACGCCGATCATGTGAGAGGATTGATAATGATATAAAATTCGTTTTTATTCCCACCCTCCAAGATTTTTTTTTTTTTGAGTTGTTCTCTTATGAAAATGTCTCACATAGTATGTCTTTTACAAGTATAAATATATATTTTTCATCTATAAGTATGTGTTTTATAACTATGTTTTTTATAGTACAAGTATGAATTATTTAAATATATCTTTTACGGCTATAAGTATGTCTTTTTATATTATAAGTGCAACCGTCGCACTGTACGACGGTTGCATATGAGTTTTTGCCTTTTTTTTAACTCAAAAAAAAAAAAAAGATAATATTCATTTTTTTAAATTATAGGAAAAAAATGTTTTTTAGTCCTTTATATTTGACTCATTAGATTTTTAGTCCTCTATTTTTCACCTTTTGATTTTTAATCCTCTATGTTTGGCTCATTAGATTTTTAGTCCTCTATTTTTTACCTTTTGATTTTTGGTCCTCTATATTTACGAAATATTATTTTTTAGTCTTTTTACCTATAATAGAAGGTAACTTTTTTTTAATTATATTTAATCTTAACACCAATTTTTTTCATTCATCTAACATGTCTAAATTAATATTAATAATTAAAAATGATATACTTCATCCCGATACGAGTGAGTTCTAATTTTGTAAGTTTGAGAAATAAAACATTTTATCATCAAAATTGATATTAAGCAGTTAACAAATTTATTTTTCACAAATTATACATTTTGTGTTGAAAATAGATATCACAAAAGTAAAAAAATGACATTAATCATATTCTGCTAACTTTCAAATTACACCAAATGATCCATGGGGTTGATGTTAGTTTAATTTTCCAACAAATGAATTGATGTAATTTGAAAACTAGTAGAATATGATTAATGTTATGTTTTTAGTTTTATACTATTCGTTTCCAGCACGAAATGTATATAATTTATGAAAAACAAATTTTTTAATTGCTTAATATTTATTTTGATGCTAAAATGATTTATTTCTCATATTCACAAAACTCTAACTCACTTGTCTCGAAATGAAAAATAGAATTTTTAATTATTAATAGTAATTTAGACATGCTAGTTGAATAAAAAAAATTTGGTGTTAAAATTAAATTATAATTAAAAAAAAACTTACCTATTATTGCAGGTAAAAAAACTAAAAAAATGATATTTTTTATAAACATAGATGACTAAAAATCAAAAGGTGAAAGATAGATGACTAAAAAATGATATTCTTTAAACATAGATGACTAAAAATCACAAGGTGAAAGATATAAGATTAAAAATCTAATGAACCAAACATAGAGGATTAAAAAACTTTTTTTCCCTAAATTATATTTCATATTTAACTGTATGGTTTGCAGGATATTTTTCTATACTAGTTATTATTGGTGTTCTAAAAATCGATCTTCCAGTCGTTTGATATACTTTCTTTTAGTCACACTGATTTTTGGATATTCAACCACAATAAATGGAGTTGGGCAAAACTATTCAGTTTTAGGTGGGCCTAGGTAGTCCGTAAGCGCCAAATAACATAATTTTTTTTACTTATTAGCAAGATATGAGTGTTTTTAATATATTATAGGCTTCTTTCTATCAAATTATTATTATTATTATTTAATTAGATATAGATAGAAAATTAATGATTTGAAAAATACAAATAAAAAATAATTTTATAATTATTACATAAGTCACAACAAATTTAAAAACTTATATGAGACCATCTCACGTAAAGTTTTATGTGAGACAGAGCTTTTAATAGCTTTATATGAGATCGAAATTGATTGTATTAAATGGATTGACTCATCTTGTTGATCTATATGAATTCTATTTTACATAAAGTTTCACATGAGACCGTCTCACGTAAGACCTACTTCATAACAAATAGGAGTATAATTTAGTTGAGATATTAAATTTTACTTATATACGTCCTACAAAATAAACTATATATATATATATATATATTAAGAGTTCCAAAAATATTTTTTAAAGATGAAAATTTAAGAAAAATAAAAAATAACAGAAAATCTATTTAATTTAGATATAACGCATATGCGTCTCTAGGTTCCGACTAGGCATCCTAGGCGCCAATCAAGAGTTCGATTAGCTCCTAGCGAATTTTAAACATTGGTTATTAGTATGTTTGATTATATCACACTTATCATTACTTTCATTATTGATGTTTTCAAAAAATATAATTTTAAAAGATGAAGTCCCAGTATCCATGATTCACTCATTTTTATAAGTGAATTTTTATTTTATAGATTATGTATTGATTCGTATGTGTTAGATTGGTGAGACAATCTTAAAAGAGTTTTATACATATTTTATTATGTAATTCTATAATATCATTTACAACATAAATTTGATGTTTAATTATGATGGTTAGTCAAGTTGTATTAGTATAAGACTAATCATGATTAGATATCTACTTGATTGGCTATAAAAAGTTTTTTTTTTTTTAAATAATTCAGTACTAACAAATCATAAAATAACTTGTCCCCTACTAAAGTCATTCATAGCTTAGTTTAGTCCCTCTTTAAGACGAGACGGGAAACAGAAGCTTTCCATTTTAATGACTGCTTCTGTCTTTTTATACCTTTCTATATGTGCATATAATAAATATATCATGCAAAACTTGGACTGATTCTTTATTAATTAGAGTGACACTTGCGTGTCTGGGACGCGGTGTCCCCATTCTTTTTTTATTTTATTTTTTTCCATTAATGTATAAAGATTCAATTGCTTATTTTTCTACTCATGATTGTATAATTTAATACAGTGCTCTTGTGTATTAAACGGAATTTATAGAAAAGGGATTAAAATAAAATATTCTAAATGTACTTAATAAAACAAAGAACGATAAATATTAGCATTTAAACTATGCTGTAAAATGTCAGAGTGTGATTAATCAGCAATACTAAATTAGATTTATTATACTTGTTGGTGATATATATATATATATATATATATGTGTGACGAGATTCTGAAAATACTAAAAATGGATGATTAAAGATAGAACCACGTAAAGTCATGTTAATATGTACTCACTACTAGTGTATCAGATATACAATATATTTATTATTTTTGTGGGCAGATTAAGAACTGTCCACAGTGAAAATTATATCATTTTGGGAACCACATATTCACACATATATTTTTCTTCTAGTAAATGTATAGTAGATTTATTTGATAAGGTAAAACAAATTAAAGATTTTTTTTTAAAGTAATGCTATAAATCATTGCCTTGATTGACGTCCCAATGCCGTGCTTTTCATGATTAAATGGAGTGATTTTTTATGCATTTATGAATTTTGTAGTACATAATAAATTGTTTCTTGCTCATAACGACATTAATTTAGTTTGGAAACTTTGTGCTAAAAGTATTTTGGGTTAATTGCAACCACCTATCAATTTATTAGAACTTTGCTTATGAATTTTGACATTTAAATTATCAAATTAATCTTTTAATCATTTTTCACTAAAATTTGACACGTGACTTACATGTCACATATTTTTAAGGGTCTTTTTCTTCAAACAATTGAGTCGTGGTATTCATGTTACATAATTGAAGGTTTTTTTAATACAATGACTTAAATGTTTGAATAAAAATCCCTTAAAAAGTTTGGTGGTGAAAAATGATTGGAAAATTAGTTTGGTGGTTTAAATGTCAAAATCCATATAGTTTATATATGTCGGTGTCACAAAAAAAATCGCAATAACTATATTAGACTGTCTTACATAAGACCTTATGTGATATGAAACTTTATATAGACATATGTGAGATCGATTGACCGTGTTGAATGAGTTTACTTGTTTTTATCGATTCATAAGAATTATGTACGTGAGACTATCTCATATAAGACCTACTCAAAAAAGTTTAGTAGTTTATGCATAAAATCGTTGATAGTTTGATGAGTTTGTTGCAATTAACCCAAGTATTTTCTTTGTGTGAATCTTTGCATCAATGTATAATAACAATATATCAACAAAATACATATTAAAAGAGAGAAAATTAATCTTCTTATTAATCAATCATGTGGCCATCCTTTACAAATTACAATTATTGATCTGGATCATCTATTGTGTTTGGTGTAATATTTTATGTTTCATAACATTTAATATACGTTACGTGTTAATTAATTATCATTTATGTGGCGTGTGGTGAGATATAACACTAAATGTAACAAAAAATCTCATCTATACAAATATAGAAGAAATAATGAGAGTTATAACCAGTGACGGACTTACTCTAGGTTCAAGGGGCACACTCGGCAGACGATGACGTGGACGTGTAGCAGGCTGGACTGACTTCTCACTATCCCTTTAAAGTTGTTATACTAGAATAATATTTTCTTTTGAAAACAATATGTTGTTTAAAGATGTATGGTATGATAAACAATGAGCCTAGACTTATATCCTATCATATATATATATATATATATATATATGTTTTGTTGTGTTAATTCATATAAGTTTTTGGTTCGAATATTTTACCTAAAAATGTGGGTGAGGCACAACTAGACTTGGTTTATAGTTGGATATATATGTTACGTTTTTAAACAAACAAAAAAAATATAGCTCTCGTGTCTTTATTTTAAGTCTTCTACTGTATATTAGAAAGTAATTATAATTTATTTAGTTCATAAATAAATAAAGGGTGACGACCTATTTCCAATTAAAAGAGAAACTGGGCGTCACAACGTGGTATTAAAGTAGAGGTTTAGGAATTTTTCTCTCGGACTCTAGGATAAATGTTTTAGCATAAGTGTGTTTTCAAATATAAAGTTATATGTCTGATTAGGATTATGAACTAAGTATGCTAAGTGAGGGAAAGTCAACAGCCAACTACCATTCGAATCGTCGTCGGGTAAATACTTTAAGTTATGTTTTAAAGATATTCGATAAAGTATGATATATTTTATAAAATAGTTTTAGTTATGATGTTATGCAGTAAGAGATCGTCAGAAACAGTCTAATGAGGGTATGAAAAGTACTAATAAACAGTATGTAGTGGTAAAGTATTGCAATGATCGAAATGATTTAATTATTCTGTTGTTGTTTAAATTTAATCATTTTATTTCAAAAAAAACATAAATGCATGAATCCCTAGATTATGGAACTTGAAGTTGACTTGAATGTGATGTGGCATAGATAGTATAGTTGAATGGACCATGAAGTTGAACGCCCACAGTTAGAATGGAAGTACCGCGAGTGCCGTCAGCACGACTGGGAGGACATACAGGAGTTTTTAGGACGCATTAGTGAGACGCGTAAGAGACTCTCGGTTCTAGGTCTTGCAGACTGTAATTTACAGGCAATCGAGCATTTACGTGCTCGAGTACACCCAGCATACCAGATTATTGTTTGGTCAGTCTTCCAAAGGCTGATCATCCTTGATGGTAGACGGAGACCTCAGATTGAGTACATAGCTTACTGTTTGAGTTTGCAGGAGGCTATAGAGCATTATGAGATGTGATTGGCTGATTTAGTACAAATGGAGAACGAAGCTCATCAGTACTCACTACGAGCTATGATGTGGGTCACTCGTCTACAGACTATTGAAGAGATTTTGGCATATGCTTACACCGAGTATCATGGGACCTACTCTATCACACTCTAGCCTCCTATCAAACTGCTAGTCCTTCATTTGTATCTCTGACCTAACGCTACCCTACTCGAAGCGAGGTCCTGATAGCTCTGGACCTCTCAAACATTTCATAATTGTGAGTAGATAGCCTCTCATACTCGATGTAAGCATATGCCAAAATCTCTTCAATAGTCTATAAACGCGTGGCCCACATCATACCTCGTAGTGAGTACTGATGAGCTTCGTTCTCCATTTGTGCTAAATCGGCCAATCACATCTCATAATGCTCTATAGCCTCCTGCAAACTCAAGTAGTAAGCTCTGTACTCAATCTGAGGTCCTCGTCTACCGTCAAGGATGATCAGCCTCCGAAAGACTGACCAAGCAATAGTCCGGTATGTTGGGTGTATTCGAGTACATAAATGCTCGACCGCTTGTAAATTACAGTCTACAAGACCTAGAACTTAGACTCTTACGCATCTCACTAATGTGTCCTAAAAACTCATGTATGTCCTCCCATCCAGTGAGAAGTCAGCTCAGCCTGCTACACGTCCACGTCATTGTCTACCAAGACTGAAAAATATAAAAAAATAATATCATGAGACACCTCCGGAGAGGGATCCCAGTGGGATAACTTTACTGTCTAATATATTGAAGCAATTAAACTATTAAGCAAATACTACATGTCTTTCGGGTACGCTCACCCTGGACCATACTATAACATAAAGGAATGTGGAAGTCGCTCGCCCACTAAACCTTGCTTTCATAGACCAGGCACTCTCGTCCTTATGGTCGTTGCTCGGTAGGGAAGCTACCTACCGATTATAACTACGGGACTTTGGTTGTAGATTCCATACATAACTTATTAATTCAATTATCAACACATAATAGAGAGTAGAATTTACCCACTTGCAAGTTGATTGTGCGATGATTGCTTTTGGATTCACCAACTGTCTCAAACTGTGTTCAACACATTTAATTGTTTAGTCTATTATGTCATATAACATACTCGTGTGTATCTTATATCTAGGTTATCTTAACCTAAGCATAGCCATTTAATAACCTTATTCAAATAAATCATTCTAAAAACATATATTAATAAAATTTTATACTCATTACTCCAACATTTTATTTGTCATACTTCATTCAATACATGCTTGATCCTTATATTAAATTCTAAACATGATCATATTATACACAAATTATTTAAGTGGGATTTAGAATATAGAATACATCATCATACTTATTATATAATTGTTAAGCACTTAAACTAGCAATTTTAAAGATAAAATGACACATAAAGTCGCAATAATTTTAATAACTCATAAGTAATTCCTAAAAGCACAAAAATATTTACATGATCACATATTAGTGTCAATTATCATATTATAAAAATTCATAATTTTTCACATTGTATATAAATAAATAAAAATAGAATCATAAACAAGACTTTCACTTGAATTTCAGCTCAAAATCAATCTATATTGAAAACCCTACCAAAACTTATAGAATTAAAGAAATGTTTTCATATTTTTATAGAAGTCAGATAACATATTAAAGTATATCATATAAAAATATCAACTGAAAATAAGATTTAAATAATTAGTTATGAATATTCTAAGTTGGCAGAAAACAAGACATAGTGTATGCTGAAAATAGACTTTCTTGTAAAAATCATCATAAATCGTAAAAGGTTCCAAAAATTACATGGTAAATTTCTAGTCTCAATAAGAATCTTTAATAAAACATAGTAGAAGATCAGTTTTGAAATCGAAGTAAAAAAGTCTAAAGAATGGTTTTAATCAGACCTAAAAACAGGGTAAATCTGTCACAGGACAGAACTATATTTGAAAAATCATAGTAAATCGAATTCAAGTCCAAATATTATGAAATTTAACATAAATGTTCTTCACTTTGTATCTTATAACATGTTAAAATAATTTAACCTAATTCAATTTCAAAATATTTCAAAAAGTTACAGAACAGAGAAGCAGATCATGAAACTTTAACCTAGCATCGCAAGAAGCTCTTTATTTTCATTCAATTAAAACTTATATGAAAAATCTCAACCAAATTACAAAAAATATATTTTTATCTTCTAATATATGCTACAAGTTAGAAAAGATCAAAACTTAAAGAAAAAATTAAAGGTTTTAGCCGAAATACCTTTAAAGTTGCAAGGGAGAACTTTGATGTATTTTGATCTTTTCTTTCTTTACTGATTTTTGTTTCTCTTCCTTCTATTAGTTAGTGGGGGGGGGGGGTTGTATCTCATGTTATAGTGCATGTGAAGTTGGAGGTGTCAAGAAAAGGCCTTAGTCATGGTAGTAGGAGGTGTGTTGATTGTGGTAACATTAGTCATCAAAGATATATATATATATATATATATATATGTGTGTGTGTGTGTGTGTGTTTGCTAATCCTTTTTTTTTCTTTCTTTCTTTATTCTTTTTTTTTTAACTCTAACATGTATATATTATAAATTAATATGTATATAAATATATGTGTTTATAATTACAAAAGAAACTAAAATTAATACTACATGCATAATTCATTTTACTAAATAACATTCATCATAACAGGAGATACAATTCTCATCTCATGCATGTATGTTAAAAATTGCATACTATGTCTTAAGGTTTTATTTTAAAAGAGAGAGAGAAAGAGAGAGAGAGAGAGAGAGAGAGATATATATATATATATATATATATATATATATATATAATATGGATACACATTATGATGCATGCATGTGTGTTCAAGTAAAATAATTTATCACATAAAATCACATAAATAGATCATACGTAAAATTATATTAAATAAAGCATTTATAGGCACAAACGAGTAAGTTAAGTGTCTTAACCTAATATAATCTTAATTAATTTAAATTTATCTATTATCTTATCTTTTATTTTCATCCATGCTTGTCGAGTGAGTTGGGATCGAACTCGATTTCCTTCGTGAGCAATCCTGCAAAACCCTTAAAATCTCAAAGAAAATATCTATCATATAATCTTTAAAATCATCAAGTACAACGTAATTCGTAAATCATAACTTTAAGTAATATAAAAACTCCCACTTAAATCATTTATACTTGAACGATAAATGAAATTTTATAAAATATGCAATGCATGTTTTCTTGACGGGGTGTTACAACATCGAAACCCTAAATTTTTAAAAATTAGTTAGGGTATTTATGTAATTTCACAATTTTAATTAAAATTAAGACCTCAACCTCTGTGTCTTTCATATCTGTAAAAAGAAAATTCTTGTTACACAAATACTAGAAATTCTCTCCGTTTTTTTCTTTCTCAATTCATTCTCCATCTAATTTCAAGTAAAATGTTGTCTTTATATTATTTATTTGCTTTACTTTTATTATTGTTGTTGATTTATTGTTAGCAATGAAGCTATTAATTATTATGCATCGATTTCCAAATACAGAAAATAAAAGAGGAATGTTGTAATTCATGTGTTAAATGATTTATTTTTTCACATTGATTTGTCTAATTGAGATGTAATTAGATTACTAATTTTGGATGTTATTATTTTATATAGTAATATATTGACGTTATCGAAATTGTGATAGATTTATGTTCTTAGTTTAGAGTGGGTCTTGTGTGAAACCGTCTCAGGGATCAAGTTACGTGAGATGAGTCAATCTATAACTCACACTTTACAATTCACATATGAATTTATAAAAATAGATTTTGTTTATGGGTAATAAGGATCTATCTCACGATAACTATCAATCGTCTCATATAAATTTTTGTGTTTTTTTAGTTAACTTGGACCCGTCACTATCTATAACCCGACCCTAATGGAATAACATAGTACAATATCATCTTACTTTTTTTTTTCTTTTTTTACAACACTCATTTTAGATATTATCATGTCATATATATGTCTCGTAAAAAAAAAAAAGTGTTAGAAAATCTAATGAGAGAAAACTAATTAATCAAGAAAAAGAGTGTTGTACATGTGTCTTACTTCTATTACATTGTTGTCTCCTTGAAACATTTGGTCTAAAAAAAATAGTAGGATCAAAACTTTTCTAAGTCAAAAGAGGACTATTTATCAGGAAGTGTCTTGAATTTAAGTTTTTAACTCGTATTCTTAGTTGAAAAATGTATCACTTGTCTTTAAAATGTATTTTATACAAATTTTAAGTTTGGATTATCCAAACGAAATTAAAGTATATATATCGTACTTAAATTAACTCTTGACCCCAATATACATAATATTTAATTACCGTGAGGAAAATGTTGAAAGCCAAGGATGAAAATCAATATTTTAATTTAATATTGAATATAATGTGATCGTTTTATACAAGAATTTGTTCTAAGAATTTTTTTTAATTATCCATAGACCATGGTGTAAGTATAATATAGGAATCCATACATATGTCTTAATGTTGATATTTGGAAATTGGATCATCTACATGAATACATTTTGGAATTTTATCTCGTAATTTAATTGTCTCAAAATAAAACAGAAAAAAAAAAATCTTGTTAGAGATATTTGTTGTGCATCAGCCAATCAGTAAAGCAATAAATGTCGGTTGGTGGTCAATACCACTGCTACATTAACTAACCAGGATATGGACAGGGACACCTGTAAATTACTTTTTTTTTTTAGGTAAAGGAAATGACAATAGTACCCTTTTCTATTGATTTTTTGTCGTATTTTTTTAACAAATGAATTAATGATTAAATGGTACATTTATTCTAACAAATGGTACATTGTGAATAAGTGAAAGAATATAACTGAAAGTTGAGGTCTATCAAAAGATTTCACATTCTAAATATAAAATTCATATTTTCATGAAATAAGTAATATTCTGATAAAAATATGAATTTTTTTTAATGTAATATTGAAATATTGATTATGCGTGAAACTGATAATGAACAATTAACCGAAAACTAACTTCTATATTGGGTCTAGTTGTAGCCGATTAAGGAAAGTTGATATTTTACCATAATCTCAGAATATTGTAACATACATATTGATTAAAAGTAAAAAGACAATTATTTTATTCCTACCTTGTTATATATTTCTCTTAATTGATTTGAGCGTCCTAAGTCGAAACCCTCCAACATGCTTGTGGAAAGATCTCATTTACTATAGTTATTATTTAAGACTGTTAAATTGTAGTGATGGTAATTTTACACACATTAGGATTAATAGAGTATTTTGTAAAAAATATTAGATGTAATGTATGTAGAAGACTTTTCCTCAAAATCAGCCTTGAATATGGAGATTTGATGGATACCACGTTCTTCTCATTTATGTTCACGCAAATAATACCAACTCCAACGATGCCACATATTTATTTCTACATCACCCAACCACTTTTTTGTGAATTTATATGTCAATTTATATTTCAAAAAACAATAAAAAATTAAAAGGATAAAAATATGTCAATTTCGTTTGACGAGTTGTGCTGCTATCATTATTCATTCCCCCAATAGTTCACCTACAATTGGTTTATTTCTGGTCATTTTCAAGAGGGTACTGTTTTAAAACAGTTTGAGGTTAACTTGAATGATTTTACGACAGCACGGTTTTTCTTTATTAAATGAGTTGACTTGTACATACAATCAAAATTGATAGAATCAAAGTAAACTTATGAGTTTACCCATCTGATTTTGCAATTCTTACGCCGGAGTTTAAAATTTTAGATTAACTTTTTTTTTTTTTTTTTTTTTCTATTTTAGCTTCAATAAATGCATAATATATGTTTCGAAAAAACAAACACAGCTTAGAATTGAGTTTTCAAGTTCTTTGGGTAAATCAATAATGAAAGTTTTGCAAAATTCCACCGAAAGTACGGTGAATTTTCGAAGTTTTTGAAGTTTTGTATCGAAATGTGTTGTCATAAAATTATTAGTTAAAATGTAGGTAAAATATTGATACCAATTTTAATATCAATGAATTTACAATACAAATTGTTGGAAAAACATCAGTGAGATGAAATATCGGGAAATATATCAGTAATGAAATAATTTTTTTTTATAAGAAAATAAATGGTTTATTTTTCAAGTAATGTTATTATGAATGACCTGCTTTTTAAAGAAAAAAAATGTATTTTGTACCCTAATAATTTTATAATTTACACATTATAATTGTAAAAAATTGTTCATATCATTTGTAAAAAATTGTTCATATCATTTACTTTGACCGATTGATCTTCCAATGTTATAATTTCAACAATTTGTTTATCGTGAACATATTGTCAGTATTTTAAGTTAGATTTTTAACAAAAATGTTTATTATATAATACTTATTAAAATTTCACATTAAATTCCAAAATTTTAATATAATTTTTGTCAAGTTTTTCAAATTTAGACCAAAATCGGTATCAATATCTTTATTCAGTTACTAAAAAAAAAATGAAATTTCAGTTGATTTGTACATTGAATTTCAAATATAATTTACAATTTATTAAATTATTTATTCATTAGTTAACCAACAAACTTTTGACCCTTCTCTAAAATCATCATTTCCGAACACATACAGTTCAAGCTTTTGAAACTAGAGTACCGATGAGTCAATCTAATTTCATGAAACAAATCAATTAAAAACCTACAAAATCGAGATTAACTAGTGAAAAAGGATGTTGGTTATGGAGCACCATCACGATCTCATATATGTTTTTACTTTGAAAATAAACAACATTCCGTTGTGATGAATAATCTATAGACACAAGCCTTCTACACCCTTAAATGTACAGAACATAAGCAAAAAGTACTCTTTATAATTCAATGGCAAGAAAAAACGAATAATAACATATCAAAAAGCTTACACTTCAAAGACGATTAAAACTATATTTAGAAGGCCAAAAACTATTATAATTATAATTCCAAAAAACGAAGAAAAAAAAAAAAGAAATACCAACACTATGATAGATGAAACCGAAACCAAACCGAATAAAAACCGAAGCTTGAAAGTAAACACACCTTTCTCAACCAAAGTTGAAGCCTCCAGCAGGTACATTTGGCTGATTGTTGCCAAAGCTGAAACCATCAGTGACATTATGGTCCTCCTCGTCTTCCTCGACCCAGTATTTTTCCAATATCTTCACAGCCTTTTCGTATATCTCATTGTTATCGTGGCTTTGGAGATTCTCTATTTTGTCCAATCCATCGCAATCATCAATCATTTGGGCATATATGTTGATTCCACCATTCTGGCCGCTCTGTTTATCTGCTTCGCCAACCTTCAAAATGTTTTCAAGTCCTTCCAAGGAAACAGTAACGATCCTTGGGTCTGGACAGATTAAGAGATCACAGAGTGGCTTGATGCAACCTTGAGTTACCAAGTATCTGCAAGAGTGACAATGCTTCAATAACATACACACCCAACTTTTTTGTGGATGTCTATAGTCATAGGAAGGATACAATAAAAGAAAATATATTTATTTATTTTTTAATTACATCTCTACACTTTCATTTGTTAACATTGGACATGTACTTCCATTTTTTTTAGCAAAGTTCCATGTACTTTCAATTTTGAGAATTGGGTATTGTACTCGTAAAAATTGAATCTACATTCTTTCATTTGCTTAAAAAATTGATCCTTATATTAACCACATGTACAGGGACCCAATTCAAAGAATAAACAGAAGTACAAGAACTCTACTTCTACAAATGAAAGTAAAATACTCAATTCAAATAAAATTGAGTCTGAGGACTAAACTCTAGAGATGAAAGTACGGAACCCAGTTCAAACAAAACAGAAAGTACAAATACTCAATTTTCACACATGAAGTATAAGCACCAAATTCCAACAATTTTGAAAAAGCAAATGTTTACAAAGAAAGAATAGAGATCCAATTCATAAATAACAAAAATGCAAGACCCCAGTGTGCTTTTTAATTTTCCCATAAGAAGAAGGCAAAATAATTATGGAGTAGCATAATTATTCATATAAATGTCATAAATATAATAGAGCACATCAGTCTCTGGTAATTTGCTTCTACTAATGGAATAGTTCCCTTTGGTAGAAAAAGGCAAAAGATGGAGGGTCCAGTAATGCCAGAAGAGGGGAGAAAGAACAGAGAGAGAGAGAGAGAGGAGACTAGATCAACGTAAAAAGGGAGAACCAAGGAATTTCCCAAGCAAGAAATCACAAGCAAACGCTGCCTGATAAATGAAGTACAGAACACATTAAGAAAAAATCAAATCCATTTCCTTGGAATGTCTAATGTTCAAAAAATAATCAAGCTGCAATAGATGGCTTGCTATAGTCCAAGACTCCAAGAAACATGCATCAGGAACCTATTTCAGAAAAGCTTTCGCTTAAATTTTCTATATATGTTTTCAAAAAACCGCCAAAATCCCAATTTCCCTCACAATGCCAGCAAATCAAAACCCTAGTTTCAGAAAAAAAATCTCATCAGAGGAATTGTTTAAAGAAAAGGGAAGGCCTCTCTTCTAGTACAGTGAATTCCTGACAAGGCAAGCCAATGAGCAATATTCTATTTTATTAGTGTAAAAGGTTCTTGACAAAACAATCATTGTCTTTTTCTTGTAAATGGTTTTTAAAATGAGGAAATAATTTAATGCACATATATGTAGGTAAACAATATACATATAATTATATTTCAGAACGTCAATTACAGAGCAAGTAATTAGATTTTCTTAGATATTCCAAGATCTTTAACTCCATTATGATAGTGGGGTTGAGAAAAAGGAAAGAGACCAATAGGGTCACACAAACATGTAGAATTGAATATGCATACATCAATATATACACAAATACAAGCACATGTATACAGCTCTATGTAGATCAGGTAATCAGGTAGGGGAATTTCGAATATGGGGATTGGGACATGTCTTCGGTTACCAAGCCCAAAATGTTACCCGATTAAAATGTCCATTACACACACACACATTTTTTATTTGATAGTAAAAACCTTAAAGCTAAATAAATTCACTTAATCGTTCTTTTCTCAATCAAAAACCCATGTGTTGCCTCGTTTTCTTTACTTTCATTTGAGTTATTTTTATTGCTCACTAATTTTTCATCTGCAATCATTTTTTTCTTGTTTTTCCCTTAAGAATTTGATAAGTATTTGTAGCTTTATCGAAATAACTCAGGGTTGTAGGTAGTAATAGGGTATTCTGGTACATGATCCTCTTACAAGTATGGGGATAGGGATGTAAAGCAGATACCCAACAAGGATGGGTTGGGTGGGGGTGGACTATAAATCACACCTGAATCCGTCCCATTGCCTCCCTAGTTTAAACAATCCAAAATACTAAAGTTCCACCATCCTTTTCTTTCCAAATCAAAGTGACGATTCATATGCATTTAACATTTTCTTGGGCAGGCATTACGATCAGCTGAACATTTAAGTATATAGGTCATAATAACTGTACACCATACAAACAAAATATACCTAATCTGCTCTGCAGATCCGCCAGAGGTGGCATTTGAGATAGCCCATGCAGCCTCTTTCTTTATGTCAAACTCTGCATGTTGAAGAAGTTGAACCAAAGGCAGAAAGATTCCTGTCTCAATGACAGCCTGTTCCAGAGCAATTCAACAGACAGCTAGGTAAGAAGACAATCACAGGAACATCAATATAGCAGATAAATAAGCAAGCTCAAAAAGTCTTTTAGAAAAGAACGAATGAATAGATGTTTTCCTACATCCTTTTGTCTACTCATAATTATCTGGAGCAATTTCTCAGGTTGATTATTTAAGGTCACTATTTCATTCTTAAGTTATCAAGTATTGACCAATCTTGTAACCACTTGAACAGTAGTGAACATAAGTTTCTTTACAATTTACAGCTCATCACAAAAGAAGCCATAGTTCATTGAAAATATACTTACAGTTGGAAGAACATACAGAACACACACCTTCTAACATATGATCACAAGCATATACACTTATTATAAAGATGGTGCACCAAAATGGAAGTCTCAGTCAACTAAACATCTTGAAATTTCCTCTTCTTTTATTTTTCTTAGTGGCAGAGGAATGACATAACCATATACAATGTTTGTTAATAAGACTACAAGAATCGTGTGTTTACTCCACCTGTTAATGTCAACTTCAGGATTAATATTTTAGGTTTCTTCTTCTAGATAACTCATTCCTATTGTAAGTTGTAAGATAGCCTCCACCAACTGTTTCTTGCTTTGCCTACGCCCAATATGCCAGGAAAATCTCTATCTATTAGCAGTTTTTGTTAACTGGCGTTTCCACAAAGATATCTTTTATTTTTGCTCTACTTTCTCGTTTTTTTGAATCTAGCATTCTCATCTCGACCACACTCATTGAAGATGTTACTTCTTCTTTTTTGGAGCAAAGAAGATGTTACTTTTATGTGACAGCATTTGGGAACTATAATCATTGCAGGTTAATTAAATGACATACAAACATCACCTTTTAACAGTATAAGGAATTTGTCACTCATAATCATACAAAACCGATAGAATGAAAGAGGTCAAAATAGAAAGATGAAAAGGCCGATTAGTGTTCATTCATGTATTTGATTGAATTATATGCCACAACATTTTCTCAATTCACAGGTATCATATATGAAATTGAATTTTATGAAATGGATTTTCTTTACCTGGTCGGGGAAATAGAAGCTCAGTAAAGAAGTAAGATAAAGTAGACAAGTACCTGAATTTGAGCTCTATTACCCGCAGTGATATTAGAGATTGTCCAACAAGCTTCTTTCTTTATGCTTTTCTTATGACTGTAAGTAAGCAGCTGCTGGAGACATGGAAGGACTTTATTGTCTATCACAAACTGACACATACAAACAAACTTTGTCAACATTCAGAATAGATGAAGCCAAAGACATAATAACAAACATTTGCCAATAACATTTATTTCTAGTGATTCTGAACAATCATCTCACTAGTACTACATATATTGAATGGAAAGGCTATGAATAGAATATTAAAATCAAACAATGCTCAATTAGGATGCTATATACAGTGTGCCAATAATTGCAGAATTTATTACACAAAAATCCATTAAGAGCATGCCATGTATAGAACAATCTACAGATAGTGTCTTTTTCACATAGATCAATGGAAGATCCTGATGAAGAGATCCAATAAAGCTAATAATAAAATCATTCAGCCTGGCCATTTCTATAGATCCTAGGATATGTGCAGTATGGTAAACCACTAGAGAACTGTAATGTTACAGAACTTAAATTGGTTTTTTTTTTTAAGGTAGTTGATATTTGGTGCAGAAACAGTTGTTTGAGCAGGTCTACCGTACTGCACTGAAATATATAAATTATATATATTCACATCCCACCTCAAACTTAAAATTAAAAAATTTATAATAGAGAAATAAGAATGAAAAAATCTTTTTATCACATATATTTCGATTAGATATCATACTGAATATACCAGAACTATTTCATATACAAACAAAACTGAACCAAAGTCATTCCGTTCTGTTTTCTTATGGTAAAATGATGTGCTGAATTTAAAGTTCCTTTTCATGAAGTTCTGCAGATGCAAAACCCTATCAAAGCTTTTTGAGAAGAACTAAGAAAGGACCATTGCAACAATAAATATATGCAAAAAAAATTAGCAGAAAACTATAACAGGGAAACATCATTTGTATTATGTTGCTAAATACCTGTGTCTGAGCATCATCACCAGTGACAATATTGCCCACAGTTCGAAGAGCAGGTACAAGAACAGTAGGTGATGGATGGCTTCATGAGAAACAAAATGCTGTTAGCAAAATAAGATTGATAACTAAACATTAGCATTTTTTAAGAGGGGTGTTAGAAACAGCATTCAATGAGATCAAAAGAAATATGAAAAAGATATGGACAAGTAAAGAAAAAAAAAAGGCAATGAATAAATAGACTTCAACTTTTTTTAGTGGGAATAGGAAAATACCCCAGAAGCTCCACAAGCCGTTGGCAGACATGTGACTCGATCACAGCTTGAATTTTGTCATTCGTTCCATCAGAAAGATAGGAAAGAGCCCAGCAAGCGTCAGTCAAAACCTCTTCATCGTTCAAATGGATAAGTTGCCTAAGAACAGGCAATGCAGGCCTCACCTGACCAAGTGCAGATAAAAGTAACACTGCATTAACAACAGCATAATGACAAGTGAAGCTCCTGCAACATCCCAAAATCTAAATTACTTGAAACTAGATCTGATATTCCACAACTGACTCAGACCTGCTCAAAAGCAGTGGGTGGCTTTCCACGACAGAAATTAGATAAGGTCCATGTAGCATTTCTCAGCATGGAGAGCTTTGAATTATCATTTAACTGAGATAGCAGTGGCACAAGGGCACCATGCCCAAGGACAAGATCCCTACAAGTTGGAGAATCACCAGCAACATTACCAAGAGCCCAAACTGCCTGCTTAACAGAGCAGTTGAGACAGATGTGTTAGAACTTGGCTACGAAAATCAACCACTTCGAAGAAAAAAAAAATCCATTCAGTTATAATTATCCACAACCTCACTGGGGTGAGATATAAAATATAGATACAGATATGAAAAAAAATCTCTCCAAAAGGGAAGAATAAAATACCTGCTCACGAACATCATCACTGGCAGAATTAAGGAGTTGTACAAACATAGGAACAGCACCATGTTCAATTACAACTCGTGTGTGCTCGGATGTCCCAGAAGCAACATTTGTCAAAGCCCATGCAGCTTCAAACTGCAACCAAGAAAATCCAGGTTCTGATGATATTTGTATAAGATTTCGGAGAAATATCCAGTCGGAGAACTTACTTGCAGCTGAGGAAGATCATTCCTACCAAGAAACTCAACAAATCGAGGGATCACCCCAGCTTTAATCACCTCATCAATGGGTGGGCTACGCTCTGAAAAGTTTAGAAGATACAAGATACATGTCATGAAGGGATAATCCAGGAAATGAAGGAATTCAAAGCTTTTAGAGACGAGAATACCAATTGATAAAAGCTTTCTGAACTGGGTGGTTGCCTCCAGTTGAGCATTAGGATCATTTGACCATACTCCTTGTACCATCGAAGGTATGCTTTCCAACTGTCAGAGAAATTGACTGTGAGCATCAAATGATAACAGATTGAATCAAGTGCAAGTAAATTTCTCATTCAAATCCAGTGATTCACTCAGTTCCACAACCACTGGAAAAGGTATTGAGAATGAAAAGGCATCAACAAGAAACAAACCACACAAAATTAATTTACTGACATCATTTACCCAGTGCTCAACTGATCCAAAAATAAAAAAATCATGCAGCAGATTACAGCAAAACTTCAGCTAAAGCCTAAGCATCTGCAAGAGAAGACGGTTATAGCTTTGAGCAAAAGCACTCAAGAAAAGCACTAGAGAAGCCTTTTGTCCTCCTACATTATCATAACATCCCCAACTTGATCCCTAAAAATTCCAATCCACCCACCACTTCACTCAGAGACCCCAAAAACTACAGATCACAGTTTTCTCATGAAACCTTATACAAACAGGGATCACACCACGCTTCCACTCTCAGTTTCAAGTGAGTAATCGAAAGAAACATAGATCACCAAGTAGCACAGAAATCCACAATCAATTGCCAATATTTTGCGGAAAAACAGATAAAAAAACAAATGGCAGGAGCACTGTTACCACCTTCTTCTCGATGGCGGCAGGAGATTGCGACGAATCGAGAGGGAAGAGCTGCGGCTGCTGGGGAAAGCTGCCATTGAGAAGACCTTCGCGGCGCTTTTTAAGGAGATTATCCTCCCGCTTATTCTTCCTGATCTCGACCAAATTATCCTCCCTCCGCCGCCGTGCATCATCGGCGTCAACACCAATCTTGTAGCCCTTCTTCCGAACCTCCGCCCTGCTGCTCGGCCGCAGCGACATCTCGACGGAGCTGTGGTCCGATCACTCCCCTCGACGGTTCGCGCAAGTGTTCGATGAATTGCCTAATAGAGAAAGAGAGGAGAAAAAGAAGTAATAAAAAGTTGAAGTGGAGAGTGAGGCAGGGTTGAGAAGACGAAAAATACAAAACGCGCAATTGGGGCCTCAGTGGGCAAGCCCATTTTCATCCCAAATCCCGGATATTATAATATTTATTTATGATAATGATTATAAAATTAGAGAATTTTAATATTATGATATTAAAAATATATTCATAATTTGTACTCTACCTATATTATCTAGTTTGCATTGATGGTGATATAGTTGGACTAGTATATTATTTAATTGCTTATTTTGTATTTGTAATTGAACATAATAATTTTCTTAATATTGAAATAAATCAATATTGTTATATTTGCCATATTATTCAATACTTCCACCATTTTTTTTTTGGTTTTTTATTATGTTTTTACGAATTTTAAATATTAAAGTTTAGAAAGATCATCAAATTTTCTTTTCATTGATTAAAATAATTTTCATAATTTATTAAAAAACGCATGTTTGAAGATATTATTCAATCTTTTATATAAAAGATAAGAGAGTTTAGACTCTCCAGAGCATGACACATCAGCATTTCAATTCATTTAGAAGCTGCCATGTGTCAATTTCTTAGAATTTATTTTATGTATATATGAAGAAAAAATATCATCAAAGAATGATTAAATTGCTTAGTATGCAAAGAGTCACCCTCAACCGTTCCACTCCATCTCTCTCCACCTCTGTCATTACTTCATTTCTAATTCTTAGAATCAAATCGTGCATTCTTGAAAATTCTCAACCTCTCTTCGTCTTTCCGACAGTGAGATGAACACCGATTGACAGAGAGACGTAAAGAGAATCCTGAGAAAAGCTCTACAAATGGGTTTCGAGGGCAAGAGGCTAACCTCGGAAGTGAAGAAGCTACAGAAAAAAATTAGAAGAAACAACAGAAACTCCATCTAATTTGGTCCTGCAACGTTTGGGGATTGAAGCAACCATTTAATCAGGTAAAATCCACAATTCATTATCTATTCTAATTGTTTTTTGGTTTAGATTGTCACTTTTTAGGATTTGTTTTTTGAGATTAGGCTTTTATAAAGTTGAATTCATTGTGTTGTGTTTATCAAAACCATGTGTTTTGAGGTGCTCAGGTGACATCTGTTATCTGCATGAGGTGTGCTTTATTTATATCAGTCATGCAGTTTTGTTTTGCCTGTTCAGATGATTTTGATCTTCAAGTAGTGTTGTAGTTCTTCCTAAGGCAACAATTAGGATGTTATAGTGGATACTCATTTAGTTTCAGGTGTTATTTGTTATTTCTTATAATAGATTCTCTACAACATTTTTCCACCATAACTTTCTAAATCACTATATAGCTATCATATGTTACTGAAGGTGCTATGGAAAGAAGTCTTAGTGAGTCTTTCTATTTTGAAATTACTATAGAGTTTTCTCAAATTTAATCTTAATTATTTCAAAACTCAGTTGATGTTTCTAAGAACGATTTGCTTGCTGATTATTATGTTATCAGTAGGATCACTCTTATCTGATCATCTTCTCAAGTTGCCTCTGATCGTGTGATGGATATCTAACAATTCCTAATCCAGGGGCTGGGGATTTTATTCCAATGTTGACTTATGAATGGCCTCATAACCTAACATTGTTAGGTAATCAACACTCCACATATAATTTAAGCATACCATTAATTCATATACACCATTGGATGACATATGAAAGGATTTTATATAGTTGGATTTTTTATTTGTGTTTCTTTTATTAATTTCTCAATACTTATGCACTTTAACTTCTAGGTGTTTTTTGTTAGTTTCTGTGGCAGTAATGATGTAATAAAATGGTGAAAAGACTACCCAAAATGTATAGAAAATGTCTTCCGAGCAGCAGAGGTTGTTGATAAGTTTACATGGATTTTAGGAAACTGGCAATGGATATAAATGACACTATCGGGATCAGTGGTGAGGTAACATTAATTTTTATATGATTAATGCATGGGATTTTAGTATGTTGTTTGGTTGCATCTGATAATTGGTTTTTTTTTTTTTGCTAAAAAGCTTTGAGGAATAGTTTGATTAATAGATTTGCTTAATTGCTTTTCACAATTATAAGGTTTTTCTTCACTCTTATGGATCGGATCATTAAGCATGCCAGATAAAATAAGCCCTTTAGTGTTTATCTTTATAAGGACATTAAATGTATATGGCCGAGGATAAACGATATCAGAGTTTTTACAATTTCCCGTTCATTCAATAATTAGAATGCTACTCTCTCCGTCCCGGAACACTTTGCACACTTTCTTTATAAATTACACTGATAGTGTGCAGAGTGTTCCGGGACGGAGGGAGTACTATATTGGTGCAAAAATAAAAATTCAGACTGAGATGTACTCTCACATTAGCTTATTAGACAAGATGTCATGACCAATGGTCGGTTTCCTATGGTTTCTTTACAAAAAAATTATAACACTTCAATGTTAAAATCTTTTTTTTGTTGTAATGCTCCGAACTGTTGAATATTCCAATTCTCCATATTTACATCTTATGATTCATCTCTTCAAGGTTAAGATTCTGTTGAATATTCAAATTCTCCATATTTACGATCTTATGATCCATCTCTTCAAGGTTAAGATTCTGTACTTTCAGTTGAACATCTAAAATCCATGAGCCTTTGTTAGATATGCTATGAGCTATTCTTTCTTTATTTGGTTTTAACTTCATTAAGTTTCAGTGGGGTTTTCTTATTTTGTTTTATTTATTTTTTAATTGAAGTATGAGTACAGGGCTTCAGCTCCTGCATACAATGAGTCTCATTTCATGGAAGAGTTTGAGTACAGGGCTTCAACTCCTGCATACAATGAGTCTCATTTCATGGAAGAGTTGGATGATGATCTTGACAATGGTACAATAATTATAGTTTATTGTAGAAATTAGTCATTTTCGGTAAAGGTAAAAAAGAGGATTTTCAAAATTGGACCTCATGCAAATTGGCCTTTATCTAATTCATGTTTCCAGGTTTGTTTCGCCTTTATTGATGCTTTGAAGAATAATTTGAATGAAATAGTTCGGTTATTCTTAGCGATAAATATTGCTTTCATACATGTAATGTTTTGAAGTTGAGTCAATATGTCAATGAAATGAAGTATTGTTTGATAATTTAAATTGTTTGGTGCAACTATGAGAATATTGGTTTTAGAAATCGCATACCTTATTAACTTATTAGTTTTTTTTTTCTATTTTTATTATGTAATTAAACTTTTATATTTGATGGAAATGGATTCTTTTTTTTGGAAACTTTGCTTTTTACAAATTTGAGAAATGTTGAAAATACACTGCAAGAGGAATGAGGAAGACGGAGATGATGGGATTCAATGATTGTTAATATGTACTTTATATTTTGCAGCTGATGATACTCAAAATATGAAGTGTTAACAACATCATATGGTTACAGGGTGATCATGAGAGGAAGATGATATGTATATAGTTGTTATTTCAATTTGACTAAGAGATTAGATCTTTCATTGTCTCAATTAGCTTCACTTATGAAAGATCCTTATATTTTATCATAAGAAAATGTTGAACTTACCTTCATTCAAATTGTTTTATTTATTGTTTTCAAAATAAAATAACATATGAGAAAAAAATGTTGAGACTTGAGGAAGTTGTTTGTAAGTCCCGTGCGTCCGTGCACGGGCGTTCCACTAGTTTCATTAATACGTAAGTTTGGAAGTTTCATTGATTTAAATCATCTCACCTTTATTTTCGTTTTTTCTTTAAATGTTTTAAATCAAAATGAATACACATATATAAATAATTTTGAGGTGTGATTATGTCACATGTGCCGGAGCGATCGAACTTATATATGTGTGTAAAGTATATTTTTTAGTTTTTGTATAATTAAAATCATATTATATTTATTAATATTAGTATTAGTAATAGTAATAATTTACTGTTATACCAATTAGTTAATAACAGAAGATTTTTGAGGTGTGATTATGCCAGACTTAATTTTTGTATGTGTAAAGTATTGAAAATTGGATATAACAATTCAATTCATTTAGACAGATATATAGATCAAACTATATATTATACCAAAAGTTTAATTTGTTGGTAACTCTTTTATAATCAATTTTTTTAACTTTATTAAAATTCTTTTACTAATTTTCTAATTTGAGATTATAAATATGGTTATTTTTGTTTGGTAATTCGTAATTTTGTTAAGTACAAGTTTTAGTTTGATGATATAAAAATTAGTGTTAATTTCAATTTGCTACCTGAATTATTGCATTTTTTTCAGTGGGTGTCTAAATTCAATATTTTTTCCAATCACTAGCCAATCTACAAAAAATTTCGATTGCTACCCAAAGCACATATTTTCCGGCCAAAATTCGCTGGAAAACTTGAAAAAACAATCAACTTCCAAATATCAGTAAAAAATGCATGATTCATACGCCAAAATGACCCTTATTTGAAGCCAAATTATAACCTCATGTCAATTTCATGATTCTCATTCAATCCGATAACGAATCGAACAAAAATCATTGTAGGGTTTTGAATATTTTTTGTTCGATTCAAGTTTAAATCAAACAAGAATCGTTAAATTAACTTAGGGCTATAATTTGACTTCGAAAGATAATCATTTTAGCATATGAATCATGAACTTTTGAGTTTTACGGCAATTTTGGCTTGAAAATATGGGCTTGGGGTAGCAATCGGAAAAGTTTGTAGAAAATGACTAGTGATCGAAAAACCTTTTGAGTTTATACACCTACTAGAAAATTTGTAATAGTTCAGGTAGCAAATTGAAATTAACCCCAAAAATTACAACTGAAACAACTACAAATTAATTTAAAAACTATCCAATTACATCAAAATTTTAACATCTTAGATTTAATATTTTATTTTTTCAATTATAGTTTAAATAACAATTGAAGATCATAAATAATGGATAGCCTTTATACATCAAGAATTGAAAACGAATTTCAAAAAATAATATTCTTTAATTTAAAACTGTGATTTATATTAAAAAAGAAAGCACATAGAACTGTGATATATATATATATATATATATATATATATATATATATATATATATATATATCAATCAAATTCTTCTTCAATCTCTCTATGAACCCTATCTTTTTCAGATTCTGAAAAACAGGGTAGCCAAGGCAGCCATGGATGTAATAATCCCCAAAAAAAAGCAGAAAAAAACAGTACACCAAATAGTACTCATCTTCCACATGAAATCATAGAGATAATCCTCTCCAAAACACCAGTGAAATATCTCAGTAGATTCAAGTCAATCTCCATGAAGTGGAATTCCACAATCTCCGATCCAACGTTCGCAGAAACCCACCTCCAAGAATCTCAGAAGAACCCTAATCTAGTTGCATGGGAGAAAGAAAAAGACTTCCAAGGACTCCTCATCACCAAACTCCAAAACGACAAGTTTCTTTTCGTTTCAGTAATCCAACACCCATGGGAAGACCACTTTGTCCGAACAATGTCTGAATTGTGTCTATCACGATTATCATGACAACAATACGAAATATATTCTTTGGAATCCATGCACGAGAAAGTATAGGAAGCTGTCTGACCCTTATCCAGCAGCCCACGATCTCGTCATCCATGGGATCTGCTACGATCCATTGACGAAGGATTATAAGGTGGTGATTGGTGATATAAAAAAATATGAAGTGTTTTCTTGCAGAGACAACAAATGGGGTGAGATGAAAGAGATGGAAGACTATTCATGGGACAATGATGAAGAACGTTATTGCAAATCAGAGATCCCTTTAAATGAAAATGAGATTATAGTTGTTCTTAAAGATAGATTAAGTGTCTACTCTATGACCAAAGTGGTGATTCCTTTGTAGAGATTGAAAGGAATGAATATAGGAATGTTCCCGTCCCATATGTGGAAAACCTATTTGTGTTTTGAGACAAGTTTATTAATTCCTAGTTTATTAGAGCATCCACGAGAACTAATTTTGTGGTGTTATTAATGAATGAAAGTGTTGTGTTCATCGTTGTAGAAATGTTTTTAAGTGTGTTATTTGAGTATAACTAGTAGTTGTCCCCGTGCGTTGCATGGTCTGTTATATAATATGTAGTAAATATTAACTATTTGATAATACAGTTTAATTAATTATAAGCATTTTGAAAATATAAAGTATTTAACAATTAAAAAAATATGAATTTACCTAACTATATATATATTAAATTTCTATCTAATTCATAATAATTAATCTTGTTTATTATATATATCCAATTGGACAATCTGTAATTAATAACATTAAAACTATTAATTATGAATTTCAAATTAAACTCAATTACTTAAATTAAAGATGTATACATTTGATGGTCATGGTATATGAATCATCTTACAAAAAAACATGTTATTAATATTTATAAAACTCAAACCCCAAAATGATTTGTAAGATGAAACAAGAATTTTCATAACATGAGTTTATAGTAATCTTAATTTTTTTATAAAACCCAAATAATGATTTTCCAATAATTATCATTGCGGATTATGAAGGAAGAATCTTAATAAATTTATTACTATATGGGAAAACAATTAAAATGCAAAATAAAAATAAAATTGATGTCATATTTTTAGGAGAGAAAATGGCAAAATTGTAAATATTACCAAATTCTTTGGTTTTATATAAGTATAGATAGTGTGTGTTATGGGAGGATAATGACATTATTATTCCCCCCCCCCCATCTTGTTCCTTAATTCTCATCTTGTCCCCTCTCATTTAAAAATAAATATTTCATTTATATTAATTGTATTTGAAAAATATTTTTATGATTGTAATGAGACCCATATGCCATATGTAATGATTGTAATAATATTAAGGGTTAATTTCAATTTGCTATCTAAACGATTGCATTTTTTTTTCATAGGTGCCTATATTCAAAAAGTTTTCCAATCACTACCCATTCTCTTCAAAATTGCCCCAAACTCATATTTTCAGACAAAATTCATCGGAAAACTCGAAAATGCAATTCACCTCCAAATATTAGACAAAGCTGCATGATTCATATGTCAAAATGACTCTATTTTGAGGTCAAATTATAACTCTAAGTTAATTTAATGATCCTTATTTGATTTAAACTTGAATCGAACAAAAATTTGTTTAAAATTCTAGAATGATTTTTGTTCGATTTGTGATTGATTCGAATGAGATCCATGAAATCGACTTGGAGTTGGGCTTCTAATAAGGATCATTTTAGCATATGAATGCATTTTTTTACTAATATTTGGGATGTAAATTGCATTTTCAAGTTTTCCGGCGAATTTTGCCCAGACAATATGAGTTTGGGGTAGCAACCGGAAAATTTTGAAGAGAATGAGTAGTGATCTGAAATTTTTTTAAGTTTGGGCACCAACTAGAAAAAAATCTAATAGTTTAGATAACAAATTGAAATTAACTCTAATATTATTGATGTGGGTGTGTGTTGGTATTTTTAATTTGGTATGGTGGCACATAAAACCCATAATAATTGATATTATTAATATCCATTATTGTGGATGTTGTTATGTTTATGGGCTGTTTTTTATATTGTTTTAGAAGGGCTAAAAAGATATAGTTATTGTGTGATTTTTAATTTGCTCAGCAATATTTTTATTTGAAACTTATGACAATTCTTTGGTTGTATGAGATGATGCTTATTCATGATATTTGGTTTTCTACATATGATTCTGTCCAATTTTTGCTATATAATCTTCAAGATAAGGATTAAAAAAAAAAAAAATTCACTCTCCCATAGTTATATACATTGTGGCCTAAATAATGTCATATATCCGTTAAAAAAAATCGAAAATTATACTAATACTTTGATGTATCAAGTATTTGGAAAAAAATATCTATATTTATTTAAGACGCTTATTAACGAAATACTTAGCTATATTAGTGTTGGGAAAAAAATTACACAACCCAAAATTTTGGGATTAAAGTTGGTGTTTGGGATCAAGTTATGGTTCAGACCTTCTTATATTATCGTGTCATAAATTTAAATATTCGATAAAACAAGATTTTAGTATATATTGATGCTAAAAACATTTGTAAATTATAATGGAGATTTTGATTTTAATTAAGTGAATATTGATACTATAGACATTACTTTTACCAGTGACCCCATCAAGGTAACTGGGAATTACACAACAACCACTCTCGTCCTCGATCAAATCCTAGGGTTTTACTCCCAACATTCACACAAACTTTCTCTCATCAATGGCGGACCACGGGATCAATCAGCAAATCAAGAATGAAGTGGAAAACAATTATGGCGTGCTATTGTACTACAAGTACGCAGCAATCACCGACCTCCAAGACCTTTTCCATTTCTACAATTCGAACTGCACCTCTCTCTCCCTCCTCGGTCGCGTCCGCCTCTCTTCTCAGGGCGTCAACGTCACTGTAAAGTCTTGGGCGTTTGTGATTCTTTCCGTTCATGTTTTCTTCTAGAGACTTAGCGTTTTCTGTTGTATAGGTTGGTGGAAGGTTGAGTGCGTTGGAAAAACACATTGAGGCAGTGAAATCTAATGCTTTGTTCGAAGGGACGGATTTCAAGCTCGCGTCTTGCTTGGAGCCGTTGAATGATCAAGTCGCCAAAGAATGTGGATTCACCTCTCTCTCTATCCGGATAGTCAAGGTTGTACATAGCTTAATTTGCCTTTTAATCTTTTTTATTTAGATTTATCTTGGATCAAAGACTAAGATATAAGATGAGGTTGTAATTTTGGTTGAGTTGATGAGGTTGTAATGCTGTTTTTGGGTAATGTTGAGTTGATGGATGAGCAAGAGTTGAAGAAGAAATGTTTGAAATTAGTTGCAGAAAAGACTGAGCATTACTGTGATGTTGGTTTATGTAGAAGTGCTAGTGAGTGATTAGGAATGGAGATCTAGGAGTATCTAAAAAGTGTGTGTTTAAGCTCCACTAGTTAAGTAGATATTGGAGATATAATGCAAAAGATAGTCTTTTCTCTTAAGCATAGCTCTAGGGTTCATGTGGAAATGGAGGTTATTTGGAATTAAAATATTATTTTGCGGCGACTGCAGGAGATGATGTTGTAATTCTGATGGAATTATGGGTTATTAAGAAACACTTTGAATGTAATGAAACGTCTGATGTCAGTTTTGAGTTAGCTAATTATTACGGCAAGAAAGGCTAGCCTTATTTCATTTTGAGATGGTGTCGTTATTCTCAATTGAGTCATTGGTATGACTTACTAGATGTTAGAGAGAAAGTTGAAACAGAGAACTCATGCTGGCGAGTGCCAATTAAAAGTTCATATTTCAGTTCTCTTGAAGATGACCATTCCTATGCATTTAGGTATTATAATTGTAATATCCAAACAATATGACTTATGAATACATTTAAAATAAAAAAAGAAATTTAACATCTTAATCCACATATTTTAATAAAACATCCATGTAAGGTACTAAAAGTAAAAAAAAAAAAAAAAAAAAAAATCCTGGAGAAGACTTTCAATGTGACTGCATGAGCTTGAATTTCTTTGCCCATTGAGTATGGGTAGAGTAGTGGTCTGTTGCATGTTTTTCTTTGCCCTAACCCCAATTTCTAATAATTTGACTCTAAATTGATTCTAAAATTGATTTTGAATTTAAATTATTAGACTTAAATCATTAATGGATTATGGATTTGATTTTAACTTTGACATTGTAGGGCTTTAAGTTTTGGGCAGAAAATAGCTTGAAATTGGACCAAAAGATATAAAATTTCGATAGCACCTTCGTGACATCTTGTTATGTTTTATTAGGTAGTTGGCCGGCATTAGCACATGTTCTGTTTGTTGGGAGGTGGGGTTGTCCAACTATAACATATCAAAAGTTAAAACTGTGTACCAGTTGGTCTTATTCGAATTGTAATAAGTTTTCTTTATTGCCTCGATTCTACTCTATCTAAATTAATTGGGTTACCAAAGTCATTTGCTTTCCTTCCCTCACATCCAAGCTGAAACAGGTTGTCATACTGTCCATAGGAATTGGTGACATTAAATTCTCATCCGCTGTTGAAGTCCCCAGAGATTTCAAACGCTGGGAGGCATCTCTCTGCAGCTGAATTTCATTCAGTCCTTCAAAGTGCTGGTATTGACTCTTGTTTTGCTTCATGAATTCTTTCCCACATTTCCCCTTTCTAGTAGTTGTTTTTAGAGTTATGCATAGTTCAGAAGAACAGGAAATCAGAACAACCTATCAGTCAAGTGTCTATGCTACTTACCTTTGAAATAGAGTGGCATTTTGGCCCATAGATAGTGCCATCCCATCCAATGCTTTTGCTTGATGTTGAACTGCAAAATTCTCTTTTGCCAACCCTTTTTACTATTGAATTTTTGGTTATTTCTCAGGGCAATGCCAAGAGATATCTGACAAGAAACTGATACTGTTAGATGCAAGGAACTTGTATGAGACCAGAATAGGCAAGTTTGATACTCCAGGTATCAAAACATTGGATCCAGAAATTAGGCAGTACAGTGACCTGCCCTCATGGATTGACAACAATTCTCAGCAATTACGAGGGAATAATATCCTTATGTGAGTATTTAAGATGAAGCAGACTATGTTCTGCATTTTATGAAATATGGTGCACTGAATTTTACTTCAGTTGAGCTGAAGTGCAGTTGTGGTTTGTATTTGAGTTGTTTTGATATCTACATATAACCTTTAGTTGAGAAAACATTGGATTATCCTTTTCTATTTGCTTGATAGAGTAGTAATCTTTGGGCACCACAATATGTCCCTTTTCTTGTTTTGAAAGTCTTCAATACTTTTCTAATCTTGCTTTGAGTTGATATCTCATAGAGTGAGGTTTCTTGATTCCTTGCAAAACTTGTTATGTTTGAAGAATGTTTCTTGTCATCCTTTCATTGGCTTTTTCTATGACTTCTAGTTTTCCTTGTGTATATTCTGCGCAGGGTGATGCCACTGAACTTCCATTGCTATTTTCTATTTATTTTTTCTATTTTATGCTACTCTGTGATCAATATGATCTTGTATACTTACCTATTCCTCCTTTTACTGCCGTGCTATCCTTAATCTATAGAAGACAGAACATTTTTAAGTATCCTTATTGTTAATTTGTTGTTGTTCAAAGGTACTGTACTGGAGGAATTAGATGTGAGATGGCATCAGCCTATATCAGATCTAAAGGAGCTGGTTTTGAAAATGTTTTTCAGGTGATCTCCTCTGAGCATTGAGTAAAGCTACTACTGATATTTGGATAGGTGTTTTGTGTTTTTGGTTGATTTGTATTTGCGTGATCATGAGTTACCTAAAAAAAAACTGTACTGTAGAATAAACTCCTAGCAAAGAAGCCATCTCTTTGGAATTGGATGAAGTAACCTTGACATTTTGTTCTCTTATTATTTTCTGATAATAAATTTATATTGATCTATGAATTCCTTGTGCCATAGCTTGCAACTTCATGTACCAGAAGAATAATAGGTGGAACTACTGTCTTTTAGAAGCTCAAGTTGAACCTCTGGTCATGAACAAATTAAAATAATTAGAAAACTAGTTTTTTGACTTTATCAAGATATTCATTCAAATTACCATTATATGTTCAGTCAAGGCTGCTTCTATGTTCTTCATGTATTTGATTGTAAGTATATGGGCGTAGTTAACCGAAAAACTTAAATGCATTCGTTCAAGTTGCCTGGCACTAATTTGTTTTTGACACACTTCAAGGTTATTATTGCTCCTCTTGCCTCAATGCATTTGCCCTGGTGCATCAGCTTTCTGGTTGGAGATCTTTTTTTATTATCTGGCATCTTGAGGAAGATCAAGTGTTCTATGTGAATTTGCAAGCTACAATCTATCTAAGCTTGACCTGTTGGGGCCTTACACACATTTCAATTAAGGAAAACATTTCCAATTCCAGAAACCAAATGTTTATTGTATAACCACAAAAGTTGTGATAGCATGTCTCCTTTTTTATCACTGCATGCTGAAACTTATGGTCCGATATTCATTTTCTTTGACAAAAAAAAATAAAAAATTACTTTCTTGGTTTGAGATAGGCACTCATCTTTAGTACATCACCATACGTCTTTGGTAGGTTTTCCTTAATATGTGTAAGAGAATAACAGTGTTGCAGATACTGGTGCTTGCATATTGTTTTGTTGGACGTTTTCTTTCCCATGCTAGGCTGGGTTTTGAGAATTTTAAAGCAAAATGATGCCCTTAGGGGTGAAACAATGTTAGGTGAAGAATGCTCAAATTGTTCATTTTGTGGCTATTTTCAGTTATACGGTGGAATTCAAAGATATATGGAACAATTTCGTGATGGAGGCTTCTTCAAAGGAAAGAATTTTGTTTTCGACCATAGGTATGCTTTATATATTTGTCCATATTCCGTTCTTCTGACTTCCATTCAGAAAGAATGCTGCAGTTATCTTTATTTCTCTGCTCCAGCACATTTCTGTGATAAAAGAAAATACTAAAATTGCTGGTTTTACAGAGTTCGCAACTTGAACCCTATTTTGTGTGTGTGTTTGTTGGGGCGGTGGAATGGCTGTCTCCACACATTGGTTTTGGTAATTTAGTAATAATATGATCTTTTTCTTACAGGGTTTCTGTTGGGAGCTCAAATGCTAATGTTTTGGGAACTTGCCTTCTATGTGGCATGTCGTTTGATGACTACACTTCACGCTGCCGGTGTACTCACTGTAGGATGCTCGTGTTGATCTGTGATAGTTGCCGGGTGAGTTCTATTTGTAATATCTGAACCTATTTAGATGACAACTAGTATTTCAGCAAATAATTTATGGATATGCAATTCCATAATTAGTTGCTATTATTATTCTACACCTTATCCTTAATGCAATTAGAAGATTCTACAATAGATCGTTTTGCTTGTTAAGAAGCCAATCTGAAATTGTGCAACTAATATTTTCAGGAAGCAAATTCTTCCTTCGTTTGTGAATTGTGCCAGAAAGATGGCAAACCTGCCACATTATCGAATCAAGCGTGTGATGATCATAGTTTCAACATGGATGAAGCCATCCATTCTCCTCTTTCCATTTCAAGTACAGTCTTGTTCTTAGCATTTTATTCTTCAATTGATTGTTTTCCATACTTGGTTGACATTTTTCACATTTCTGTGATTGTTTTAATGACGGTGTTTAGTCTTATATGCAATTTAGTTAGCCACATTAGTTATATTTACTAAGTTTTCTCCTGATCTAGCCACACATTCTTCATTTTTCTTTTGGGATAGTTACAGAAACTACTCTTCATATATGCCTAATTACAAAAGACTCGCAAAAGTTTGTTTCCTTAAACCAATTAAGGGAGGTGTTTGTAAGAAAAACACATTCAAGGGGCTGTTTGTGATACTTTGGTGGCTTATTTGTAAGAAAACAAACTTTATTGGGTCTGTGGTTAGGCTAAACTTTAAGGCTAGTTTTTGTAACTTTCCCTTTTCTTTTTTCGCTATTCTCTGTGGAGTCATTAAGAAGGTAATTGACTTCATTGTGCAGGACAAACCACTGCTACGACTGAATCAACAAAACTGCGAATTTTATGCTTGCATGGCTTTAGACAAAACGCATCCAGTTTCAAAGGAAGAACAGCATCATTAGCCAAGAAACTCAAAAACATTGCTGAGCTCATATTTGTTGATGCACCACATGAATTACCTTTCATTTATAACCCTCCTCAAAATCACAATGGCGAATCTACCCCAACCTTGAACCATTGTAATAAAAAGTTTGCTTGGCTGGTTGATGCAAACTACAATGGAGAGCAGCACGATGCTGAGTGGAAGATGGCCAAAGCTCCGTTCGACCCTCTGCAGTACCAGCAGCAAACAGAGGGGTTTGAAAAATCTATCGAATATTTGAAAACTGTATACTCTCAAGCAGGGCCGTTCGATGGGATATTGGGATTCTCTCAAGGAGCTGCAATGGCTGCCTTAGTCAGCACTCATAGGGAGAAGCTCAAAGGTGAGATTGATTTTAGATTTGTGATATGTTGCTCTGGTTTTGCTGCTAATATGGAAGATTATGCTGAGGGGTCAATCAACTTTCCCTCACTTCATATTTTCGGCAACAAAGAGGGTAAAGACAGACAAATTGAATGCCAAGCTAGTCAGGAGCTTGCATCGTTGTTTGAGGAGGGATGTTCGGTGATTATCGAACACAATCTTGGTCATATAATTCCCACAACACCTCCCTACATTGCTGAGATCAAAGATTTTCTTGGACGATTTCACTAACTTAAATTCTGATTTGCAGGATTTTATTTTTTAATACTCTTTAAGCAATGTATGCATATTCCCTTTGGTTTTCAGTGCAAGGCTTTGATTTTTGTCCCTTGTTGTAATAGAAAAATGTGCTAATGATGTTATGGTCATATTGGATCATTTCATATTTATATTTCCTGCAATATTACTTCATATTGTAAATTAGGTTGTTGAATATGATATTTCAAGCATTAATGTTTGTATTTTTTTCTTATTATCTGAATACGTATATTTTGATGAATTAGGAAATTTTTAATGTTTGTGTCTAGGTTTGTCTGTTTGTGTTCTTATGGTGTCAACATGTATGTGAAAATTTTCTTCTTGTGTTCTTGTCGACTCGTCAAGACGTGATAAAAATTAACAGATTATACAAATTAATATAGTAGTCTGATGCATGTTATTTTGATAGTGACATGATATTTATAAAACTTTATTAAAATTTTGCAATTGTCTAAAAAGGAAAAGGAGGGGGTTAAAGCTAAAAACATTAAAACTTATACACCCACCCGGTGCGTGGGTGCGGTCCTAACAAGTATCACACATTTGTTCTAAAGGTAGTATCACACATTTGCTCTAAAGGTATCACACATATATTCTTTAGGTATCATATAACCTATATATAATGTATTATATTTAGGTATCACACATTTTCTCTTTAGATATCACCTATATATAATGTATTATATGTATTATATTTAGGTATCACACATTTTCTCTTTAGATATCACCTATATATAATGTATTATATTTAGGTATCACACATTTTCTCTTTAGATATCACGTATTTACTCTTCAGGTATCACATATATACCGTTAAGGTATTACACAAGTATTATGTTCGGGTATCACACATTTTCTCTTTAGGTATCACACATTTACTCTTCAGGTATCACATATATACCCTTAAGGTATTACACAAGTACCTTTTAAGTATCACACATATTTCTTTTGAGTATTACAAGTAATTATGTAATACATGTAGTTCATGTATGTAATACCTATAGAATAAATCTGTAATACCTCAAAACTATTTTTCATAACTTACATATCATTAAAGTATGTAATTATATAATATCTTTAGTTCATGTTAGTAATACTTCTAGGATAAATTTGTAATATAAAAAAAACCTAAGAAAGAACGCGCACCTGAGGGGAAAAAAAAAAAAAAAAAAATATATATATATATATATATATATATATATATATATGCGGATTTAAAACGGGTCAAAAACGGGTTAGCGACATGAGGCACATGAGAATCACTCTACTAAAAAAACCTTGCATGGTATAAATAGAAATTGGTTTTACCATTCCACCCCATGAGTTTTGGAAATTGGCGGTAGTTGGCAATCCTCTTACATTCTCACCCCAAAATATTGATATGATTATGTGTCAAACCGATTCGAGACCACCTCAATTTTTGGTAAGTTCAATTAATTTTTGGTGTGACGACTAAGTTCAATTATAATTTTTTTAATTAATTTTTGGTGTGTTGCTTGTTGCACAAACATCCACCTATTCTCGTAACTTTTCTTTTATTTATATTCCATTAAAAAACACCTATTATTTTGTGAACATTATTAGCACCGTTTGATTTGTTGTTTTCTCTACCATAAAAAAAATTCTTGTAACTTTTTTTTTTTTTTTTTTAAATTTATATTTCATTAGGAAACACCAATGACTGTGTGAACTTTATCAAATCAGCACAGTTTGATTCGTCTTTTTCTGTACCACGAAAATGCTTCCTATTCAAAATGTGCTCATTCATCCGTTCCCATATTAGCATGGTTTGATTGGTCGTTTTCTCTACCATGAAAATGCTTACTATTTAGAATGTGCTCATTCAACTGTGCTCATATTTTTCAAATTACAATATTTCATTAAAAAACACCTATGACTTTGTGAACATTGTTCTCCTATTTTTCAAAGAGTAAGTCTTTTGTTTCAGAGTAAGACTTTTGTGAAACCGTTTCATGAATTTTTATTACATTACGTGAAACGGGTTAATTTACAACCCAATCATCTGCAACCCAAACCCTACAATTTACATGTTATTTGTGGATGATGGGCTCCGTCTCACGGTAACCATCCGTAACATGAGTTTTTGTGTTTTTCAAATTACAATATTCCATTAAAAAACACATGACTTTGTCAACATTATTACCTTGATCGTTTTCTCTTGCTTCACATTCAAAATGTTGATATATTGTCGGCTCAAAATCCGTTATCAATTTTGAACCTGTGTAGAAGAAGTTGTAGAAAAGTTAAATTATTCAACACATGATCGTGATGTTTAAAACAATTCATACTCCTAGATGAATTATAAATAATTGATACTTTTATTTATACTCCTAGATGAATTATATATATGGTGGAAATAATGTGCGGTGGAAATCCACTCAATTGAATGATCAGAAGTTGTTCAAACTCTACCTCTATACAATATTCCTTCACTAATCAGAGTCCAACTTCTCAAAATTGTTAGCTATCATTTCTTAATATTGGTGTATCATTTATATACTGCGGGATAAGGCGTGAAATACAAATCGTTCGAACTCATTTGATGGAATACAAATCACTCCTCGAATTCATTTGAAAATAGATTTGAAGAATCAATGGAATACAATCGTTCGACTCTTTGATGGAATACAAATCACTCCTCAAACTTTCAAGTTTGAAAGTAGATGTGAAGAATCAATGGAATACAAATCACTCCTCGAACTCATTTGAAAGTAGATGTGAAGAATCAATACATTTGTCCATGTAGTACAAATCCTTTGTTATTGTGTATCATTTATGTATTGCGGTGGAATACAAATCATTATCGTCATCCTCCAACTCCTTTCAGAGCAGTTTTAAAGAATTTTATTCTCAAAACACTTTCAAAGCAACTTTAAAAATGTACGTTTGCAGTTTGCAGTTAGAGAGAGAGGAGGACCCTCTATATAATGATTTTATATTATATCGTTCTCAAAACACTTTCAAAGCAACTTAAAAAATGTATGTTTACAGTTAGAGAGAGAGGAGAACCTTCTATATAATCATTTTATATTATATCATTTCAAACACTATGCAACATGAAGAAACTTCTCAGCATTGTCGCTGTCGCCGGAGTACAATGGATCGCCGGAGCCGTGAAGAATCATCATAACCTCAACTATAATGAAAACGTGATTGCCGTCATGGATGAAAATATCCGGAAATATCTGCAATATTTCCCCGATATTTCCATTTTTCATGTGACCATATAAAAAAAAGGGGTAAAATCGATATATCTCCGATATTTTCATTTTTCCATATAACAGGTAAAAAAATGAGAAATTTTGTCAAAATATCGATAAAATATCGACGAAATATCGACTTCATAGTACAATTTGTAGGTAAATAGGTGAAATATCGTGGAAATATTGACGAAATATCGACGAAATACATATTAAGAGGAGGACCTCTATATAATCATTTTATATTATATCGTTCTCAAAACACTTTCAAAGCATCTTTAAAAATGTACGTTTGCAGTTAGAGAGAGGAGGACCTCTATATAATCATTTTATATTATATCATTTCAAACACTGCAACATGAAGAAATTTCTCAGCATTGTCATTGATGTTACTCGATCCAACACTCTTCTTCTCCAAACAAAAACTCGAAACCTCTGATCCGAATACCTGCAAAACAAACATCGGGAGGGATTCCCGGTGATGGGACTCCAACGCTCAAGCAGTACAGTGATCGACGATTTTTTTTCCCGGTGATGGGACTCCAACGCTCAAGCAGTACAGTGATCGACGATTTTTTTGTCAATGTGTATCAGTGTGCTTGTTGCAATATTATTATCTCTGTAAACTGAAAGAATGAAAATTATAAGTTCATATACTCCCTGTGAAACGTGGCAGTTGTATTTACCGAAAAAAGTGGGAAATGGGCGACTGATCTGCGAGAATGACGGTTATTTGAATTCAAATCTGTTCGCTTTGCTCATCATTAATCAGTTCGTCAACATGCCTCAAATTCGCTTCGCTCATCATTAATCATTTTGTCAACATGCCTAAAAAATTAATTAATTCGCACTCCGTTCGCAATCGGTTTACAATCATGCCTTATATGTAGACTCATACGAAGTAGAAATTAGTTTGCTCCTCCTAACACAACCCTTGTTCGCTTCTTTAAGTTGTTCACACCTGTTGACTTTGACTTTGATTCAGTTCAGAAGAAAAAACCCGGTTCATTTTAATTCGAGCATATCAGCCATGAAGAAACTTCTCAACATTGCCGCAGTCGCCGGAGTACAATGGATCGCCGGAGCCGTGAAGAATCATCATAACCTCAACTGCAATGAAAACTCCGGAATCATCATAACCTCAACTGCAATGAAAACGTGATTGCGGTCATTGCTGAAAATATCCGAAAATATCTGCAATATTTCCTCGATATTTCCATTTTTCATGTGACCATATAAAAATGGGGTACAATCGATATATCTTCGATATTTTCATTTTTCCATATAACCGGTAAAAAAACGAGAAATTTTGTCAAAATATCGGCAAAATATCGAGAAATATCGGTGACTTTATAGTACAATTTGTAGATAAATAGGTGAAATATCGTGGAAATATTGACGAAATATCGATTTCAATATCGGTGACTTCATCCTACAATTGAATACAATTTGTAGGAAAATAGGTGAATACAATTTGTGGTGAAATATCGTGGAAATATCGATAAAATATCGATTTCAATATTGGTGACTTCATCCTACAATTTCTAGGAATATAGGTGAATACAATTGGTAGGAAAATAGGTGAATACAATTGGTAGGAAAATAGGTGAAATATTGATGAAATATCGATGAAATAGATATTTCAATATCGTGACTTCATCCTACAATTTCTAGGAAAATATGTGAATACAATTTGTAGGAAAATCGGTGAAATATTTGTAGGAAAATAGGTGAATACAATTGGTAGGAAAATAGGTGAAATATTGATAAAATATCGACGAAATAGATATTTCAATATCGTGACTTCATCCTACCATTTGTAGGAAAATAGGTGAATACAATTTGTAGAAAAATAGGTGAAATATCGAAGAAATATCAACAAAATATGGATTTTAATTCAGTGGCTTAGGAAAATAGGTGAAATATAAAATATACTACATTTGTCCATCTAGTACAAATCTGTATTTTTGTTATTGTGTATCATTTATGTATTGTGGGCGTGGAATAAAAATCATTATGGTCATCCTCCAACTCCTTGGCATCAAACCGATCACTCTTTCAAGAAACTAATTAGCGCATCAAACTGATCACTGCATTACATCAAAGATTTCATCCATTAAATATTCAAGAAACTGATCATACTCTTCCACCACAAAATACATTTCTCAGAAAATTTGAACTATTCAGGAAACTGATAACTCTATCACGCTTTAAATAATTTTGTTCTCAAAACATGTTTCTAAACAGCTTTAAAAATCTGTACATTTGTACTAGATCCGTCCCTTGAATTTGTTTCAAACCAAATTTGTAGATAAATACAAATTCATACGCTTGAATTTGTTTCAAACCAAATCGGTAGATAAATATGCATATTGTTAGTTTCTTGTCCTTAATTTGCTTCAAATCAAATTTGTTGATATTGGATATTGTTAGTTAACACCAGAAGCAAAGTAAATAGCAAAAGAAGTTGATATTGGATATTGTTAGTTAACACCAGAAGCAAAGTAAATAGCAAAAGAAAAAAGAAATTGAGTCCTCTAACATCTTGATAATGATTTGTTCAAGATAATAAACATGATCTTTAAAACACCCAGATGAATTATAAATAATTTATACTTTTATTTATACTTTAGAAATGATTTCTACTCCTATTTATATCACTAATATATAGGGAAATAATGTGGGTGGAAATCAATCTATTTATATCATTAATATATGTTTATATCACTAATATTTGAGGAAATAATATAGGGTGGAAATCAATCTATTTATATCATTAATATATGTTTATATCACTAGTATTCCAGGAAATAATGTACGGTGGAAATCAATCTACTTATATCACTAATATATGGTGGATACAAACTCAATGAATGATTAGGAGTTGTTCAAACTTCTAGACAAGATCTAGAATATTCCTTCACTATTCTAGATATACTCTAAATATTTCCTTATACAAATAGATTACTTTGAATTAAGTACTTGAACTCTTGTTCAAGAGAAAGACTGGGTGTCCTGACTAGTTTATCCCCCAATCCCAATTCTAATACTTCTATATAATACGATTAATACTTTTAAATGTAACAAGTAATATTTTAATATATTTTACTAAAATATATATTTCAGTTATACAAATCTTTTAACCAATTAATACCTTATGAATATATAATTAATATTTTTCACTAATATCTTTCACTAAAACATATATTTCAATTATGCTAGTAATATCTTATTAGTAAACAATTAATATCTTATGAATATACAATTAATACATTTTACTGAACAAGTGAAATATAAACATATATTTCGATTATATAAGTATTGTCTTGTGAATATGCAACTAATATTTTATAAGTATACAATACCTTTAAGGGTACACTACTAATATCTTAAGAGTTTGTTTGCTTACCCTCGTTGGACATGATAATACACCTTATCCAGAAGATTAACTTGTTTATTTAAAAAGACCAAGCCCAAGAAATAAAACATGCATGTTTTTTGTATCACTTAAACTTGTGATATGGTGATTCATGGGAGTGGGGAGATGACTTATCCCATGTATTAAGTCCACCTAGAGATGCCCGGTTTAACCGAACCGCCGGTTTGGAAAACGGGGGGGGGGGGGGAGGTCGAACCGGAACCGAACCGGGGTATATTCGGTTCCGGTTTCAGTTTGTAACCGGTTTCGGTTCGAACCGCCGGTTTTCCGGTTTATTTTATTTTATTTTATTTTTTTGTTTAACTCAATTTTTTTCAATCATACACTATGACAATATAAAACAATGTTACTATGTTACAAAATAAACAACTTCGTATAAATATCCAAAAATTTACAACTTACAAAGTACAAAAATCAAACTTCTAAGTTTGAATTTAAAAAAAAATTACAACTTACAAATTACAAATGAAAAGATAAAAAAAAAAAATAAAAGAGCTTGAGTTTCATCCTAAGTTTGAAAGTGAATATCAAACTTAGAATAAAATTGTCTACGTATCCCTAAATTGAATTAAAGAATCAAAGCTTACTTCACTTAATTGTAATGAGCAAAGAATGTTGTATGGTAGATGATGTGTCTCAAATAAAGGATGACATAATAAGACGTGCGTCTAAGACACATCTTATTATCTCCTCCTTTCTTTGAGACACACCATCTACTACACAACATTCTTTGCTCATTACAATTAAGTGAGGGAAAAAAAAATGAAAAAACTTGAGTTTCATCTTAAGTTTGAAAGTGAATATCAAACTTAGAATGAAATTGCCTACGTATCCCTAAATTGAATTAGGGAATCAAAACTCACGTAATTCTCTTACCTCGCTTACCCTTCAAAGTTGGTTCCGGTGGAGGAGGATGTGTTGGAATCATATCCATACTTGTCGGGGCCATCATCATCTAAGGCCGACAAATCTAGATGTTGTTGACGTTTCTTGGCTCGAACCCAATCTTCAAGTAGAGTAGTAGAGTAATGTTTTGAACATTCTCTACGGTCAATCTTGCCCTTTTCAGATTCAACATATGTCGTCCTTTGGAGAAGACGCACTCGACGGAGACGTTGGAGGCGGGACTTGCAAAGATCTCCCTTGCAATACTACTTAAAATAAGATAAGTGGTAGTCCTTTTTGACCACCACTTTAAAAGATCCATAGAGTTTTCAAAAGAAATAAATTCAAATGTACAACTTAAATATGTATCTAATTCTACAGTGGGATTAGAGCCCCTAGCTCGTTTTTGTATTCGGTTATCATAAAAATCATAAAATGCACTAAGACCACCAATATTGTGTGAAGAACTACTACTACCACCTACATTTTGAGCACCTAAATTATCCCCACAATCATCCCCTAATGCGGTTTTATATTCTTTAAATAATTCGGTCAAAGTTGTTCTAACTCTACCTACAACTTCTATATAATTTGGAATATAGTCAAACGCATCATAGTCGGATAACAAAAAATGGGGGAATAAAGCACTATAATACATTCGTAATAATTCGGTTAGGTCATCTTCTCTAATCGTAGGATCCAATAATTTAGCTATTAAAAATAGATCGGAAAGTTCGAAAAAATATTTTAACCATTTTGCTTTCATGGCTATAATAGTATCACCTAAAATAGGACATGTACAATATTCATTCAAAATTAAAGCAATTTTGACACAATGATCTAAGGCTAATGGAGAAGTAGGATAATAAGTGCCACTTAATTCTCTAGTGGCTTCTTAAAAAATTTTAAATAGTTGAATTAAATTAATACATGCATCCCAAGAGTTGTTATACAAATATACATCTTCATGTGGGTTTTCTTGACAAAATTGAATTAACATTTCTTTATAATTATAAGAATATTGAAGCATATAATATGCTGAATTCCATCTATGTTTTACGTCCAACACAAATTTCTTAACTTCCATTCCACTATTTTTACAAAATCGGGCCAATTTTTTATGAAAAAGCGTTGATTTAGCAATAATATAAATTACATCCGTAATAGGTTTCATTTGAGTATGCAAAGCAGTTAGACCATCTTGTACACATAAATTCAAACAATGGGGCACACAACGAATATGAAAAAGCTTACCATTTATTGGAGGCCTACAAAATTCTATTAATGTAGGCAAACTAGCGGTGTTAGGAGCGGCATTAGCAAAACCAATCGAATAAATTTTTGTAACTATATCATATTCATTAACGATTTTTATTATTTTTCTACTAATTGCTACGGAACTATGTTTTTCATCAAATTCGGCATAGGCTATTAATCGTTTTTGCATATTCCATGCATCATCTATCCAATGGCATGTTACTCCTAAATAATCATGGTATCCGTAAGGATCTTTCCACACATCACAACAAATAGATACTCGTTGTGTTAAATTTTTTAATTCTTGAATTAAAGCAAATTTATATTCGCCCACAATTTTTTCTATGTCACATGTTACGGTATTCCTAGATATTTTTCTACTAGCGGATTGTAAATATTGACTAGTATATTCTTCAAAATCATCGTCGGTTGGAAAACAAAAAGGAAGATGTTTTTTAGCAACAAATTCGGCTACTCCTCTCCTAAATTTAAAAAGGAAAGAAAGGGTCGTTACCATCAGTCCCCAAATTGGAATCGGTATTTTGTCGAGGAAGATGGGTTTGAGAGCAGTCATTACCCATCTTATCCGGATGCTTCTTGATGATGTGGTTGTTGAATGTCCCGTAGCCCCCTCCTAGCTTGAATTTGTAGCTCTTTCCACAGTAGTTGCACGTCACCGTGAAGTCCACGTTCGAATTTGATAATTTCTCCTTTTTAAAATGTATGGAGAAAATATCATTTCGAAGTGTCGAAGTGGATCGGCTACATGGGTCACTCTCTTGAGTTGGCCGGGCCTCCAGCTACTCTTCCTCCACTTCGGTTTCGGCAAAGTCGGCGACAGTCGAAGGTCCGAGAGCCTCCTCCAAATTGGCATACTCCCCACTTCAATGAGAGTGAGGAGTGTATTGATCGATAAGATCATCGACTTCAACATCTCATGGTGGAGGCATAGGCACCTTTCCTCGGTGAGAAGAACCGGTGGAAGAAGAACCTCTTCGAGACATTTTCGATTGAATTGGAACTTGAGAATTGAAAAAAAAACTTGAGAATTGAAAATTGAATTGCAACTTAAGAATTGAAAGAGAATAGAGAGAGAAGTGTTGGAATGGTGTGAGGAAATGAATGGGGAGAGGGGGTATTTATAGAAAATCTTGGAAAAAAAAAGCCAGTTCACAACGGTCCGAAAATCTCGACCGTTGATCTCCAACGGTCGAGTGATCTTGGCGTGACACGTGTCCAACGGCTATTTAAAAAAAAAGGTGGGTTGGTTCGGCCCGGATTCAAACCGCCGGTTCCGGTGACAACTGCTATATTTCGCCGGACTCTGACCACAACGGCTACTTTTCGCCGGAGCTCCGGCGGACACGTGTCGCAACCTCGAATTTCAAAAAAAAAGGCTTGAACCGCCGGTTCACGGTTTCCGAAATTGCGAACCGAAATCGGTTTACGGTTCCGGTTTGGAACTGGAAGCGGGTCAATGGTTCGCCGAACCGTTGACCGCCGGTTTCGAACCAGCCGGTTCCGGTTTTGGCCGAACCGGGGCACCTCTAAGTCCACCCAACTAAGTTGTTAAAAGATGAATTTGCCCTCAACATAAAAGAAAAGGAACCCTAATTTATTTCATTTTCACAATCTTCTTCCTTTAGCCTACTGGACGCAACCCAAGAACCTTGAAGTACATTAATGTCACTTCCTTCTTCATCGTAGTAAATCGGCAATACTTGCAAATAAACGATCTTTGATTTACTTCATTTTCTTTGACATACATTCATACGTACCGATTGGTTATCGAGCAAGTTACTCGTTTTCTTTTATAAACAATTTTTTTTTATCATCATGACAAATGAGAACTATTGTGAATTCCTACTTGAAACTGTCTTTGAGGTAACTAAACCCTAATTTGTATACGTTGTTGGGGCTTCTGCTATTTATGAGATCCATCTGCAACTCGATAGTGAACATTTATGCTTAGTGGTGCTCAATCGATTCGAATTGTCGGTTTTGGTTTCGAACCGACAGTTCAAGGAACCGGCCAAAATGGAACCGGAATCGAACCGTAAGGCTATCGGTTTCGGTTTCGGTTCGGAAACTTCCGGTTGAACCGGAACCGGCGGTTCCTACGTTTTTTTTTATTTCTAGCCAGCGCACAGTCTTGATCGAGTGTTTTATATTTCACACACGGTCGGTCGTGCCCCGTGCGTTGATTTTTTTTTTTTTGCATTATTAAATTAATGTTTCATAATTTTAGATTTTTAATAAAGTCTTAACTAAGTAAAATAATTTTTAAATTAATAAAATACAATTTATATATATGGAATAAAATGCAATCAATTAAATGTTTATAAATTAATAAATTATACAACTAAGAAGTACAAGTACAACATTACAATTTACAACTTAAGAAAAACTACAATAAAACATAATACAACTTCAGTCTATAAGATTAAAATAAGTGAAAATTACAATTATGAATTAAAAAATATTACAACTCAATATATTACAATCATGAATCATACAAGTACAATAATATTGAAAACTTGAAGTTAAAAAATTACAAAATTTTCATCTTTGTATAAAATAAATTGAAACTTGAAATTTTTTTTTGAAAAAGTTTGAATTTCATTCTAAGTTTGTAAGTTACATTTCTAAACTTAGAATGAAATTGCCTACGTATCCTTGTCAAAATTAAGGAATCAAAACTCACGCATTTCTCTTACTTAAACTTACCTTCATTCATCAATGTTGATTCGGGTAGTGGAGGATGTGTTTGAATCATATCCATACGTGTCATCTTCATCGTATTAGTATAAACAACAAACATTTATTAGTCTCGGATCTGATTATTTGAATCTCTTGGATTTCAAGTTTGGATACAAAAGGCTTATAGTTTTTGTACGATGAATTTGAGGTTCTTGTTTAGTGAAGGCGAATAGTTATGACTAGAAGCCATAGGAGGCATTGACCGTGCTGTCGCGACATGATAAAATTAATTAATTAATTTCCTTCCTAATCTAATCAACTAGTAGCTAGGGCAAGTCAAAGTCGATCCACCATGCAACCTATGTTCAATTCAATCAAATAACAAATTATGAGGGGTTTTGAGATTGATTAACTATCACTAAATTAAATTAAATAAACCTAGAAAGCAAATTAAACAAGAAATCAATATATGCAAATATTTCAACTAACAGTTCAATTATCCCCCGATATCAATTATTTCATAATCAATGTATTACCCTTCTCTCAAATTATCATGGAACAACAAACTCTGTTAAACCGAATCGTCTCTTAAGATTAGTTAAATTAGAATAAGATCTCTAATTAACCCTATTTAATTGAATAATCTAGAATAAGCTCTCTAGATTTAATTCATTAAATGCATTATTGAATAATCTAGAATAAGCTCTCTAGATTTAATTCATTAAATGCATTAATCACCAAGACGATAGGATGAACTAGACTCCGAATACACAAGCTCGATTTGATAATCTAGGATTATGTCAATCCAAATCAAGCAATAATAATTGAAAACATTATGTACAAATAACATAATCAATTCCAATCAAATATCGAAAAGAGAATATATGATTAATTAAAAAACAAATAGATATACGAGTTCAAACATCTCTGCTAACCGAAATTGGGAAATTAGCCGAGCATCCTCGAAATCAAATCCATAAAAGCAATTGAGAAACCATCAAACTTAACCGAGGAAAATAAATTTGTTCCTCTCTCTAAACTCACTCTCTCTAAAAACTCCTTTCTCTCTCTCTCTCAAAACTTTCTCTCCTGCGTGAACAATCTGATGCTTGGAGGAGAAGTCAAAATAAATAGGGTGTGACTTTGCCCTCAAGTCATGGATCATGGCCCTTTTTCCTTCATTGTCTTCTAATTCATTAAGCCCAAGTGGTGTGAATGTGGAAATGATCATGAGCCTTCTCCTCTTCAATTTGGGCTTTTGGAATAAGATTCGCCCAAACAACTGGACATAACCACGATCATTCTTTTCTTCACTCGAAAATCTTCCAAAAAAACCCCTAAAATAATCAAGAAAATAATATATGAAGTATTTGGATACACAAATCACGTATATGTAAGAAAATAGTGCATTTAATCAATTAGACGGCCTTAAAATCTCACATTAATCACTATTAAATTGCACATATTTTCCACATAGAGCTTGCAAGGATGTAAAAATTGGCATCAATTTTAGACCATTGCACTTGTAGAAAGAAGCATGCAATTTGTCAACATGTTGTGCCCTCGACATAACCTACCTTCATAAACTCTGGTCCTAAATCTTTTTAGCTCTTTGCTTAGAGAAAAGGATATAGACAGAGGAATTCCACATGATTGTTTTCTGTGGATCACTCCTTGACATTCATGGAATTCCACAGTGATTGTTGAATGTGAAATGATCTTGAGGAACCCCTTGCGATTATGTATCTAACCAAATGCCTAAATCCTGAGACAACAATTTGGTCGTGGAATCTGCTTGGCCCCAATTTATATCTCAGCTTTATACAATTGCTCATTCTTTTAATTTGCTATGATCTTGATCACTAATTAATGGAATATCTCTCTCTAAATTCCGGGTTCCTTTTTCTTCTAGGTTGTGTTTAGATTGTGGGATTTGAGATACAAAATTTAAAATGAATGAATTTCAAATATATATATATATATATATATATATATATATATATCAATCCAAACACCACCAATAGATTTACTACAATGAATTGCAAATCATTTCATCCAAACACAACCTTAGTTAATTGAAAGTAACTGTGACAAATGACTTGTGCATTTTGATTGATATTCGGAAGTTGACTGCATTTTTTTTAGGTAGCAATTGGAAAGTTTCGTAAATACGAGGAGTGACAGAAAATTTGTAAGGTTTAAACACCAATTAAAAAAAAAAAAAAACATAGAAAGATGACTTTCAAGAGCCACTACCTGGTTGCACAACAATAACTAATATTAGAAACTCCTCTAGGGTAAAGAAGCACACTCCTACACCCACTGCAACCAACTTGGTTCTGAGCCCAACTTATATTTAATGAATTGTGATCATAATTTTTTATTTATAATTTCATACATTTTCTATAAATTATGTATTATTTCTTGTTAATTTTATTTCAGTTTATTTCAATGGTTTCCTTTAATTTCCATGATTTTCTTTAATTTATTTTATTTAAATTTATTGTATTCTTTCATCATATATTTTGCAAATGAATCATAAAAGATATCAGATATTTTTTTTCGGTATTTAAAAAAAAATTTGAATCAGAAAACCACAACCTAATTTTCTCCTATTTATCATTGAAAATAATGGATAATTTATATTCATCGTGAAACTGAGACAACAAGTGGTAAGAAAATATGTAAAACAAATGAAGTTTAGAATCTTTCTATTCATACATAAATTGAAAATAATGAAATCAAATCAAGTCTTGCAAATAAATTTTACATCGAATGTATAAAAACATTATTGCTTATTAAATTCTCTTCTTCTACCATTTCCCGAAATCTATCTTCATCAGACTCAGTCCATTTATAAAGATGAAGTTGAAACCCCTCGTTGCCAAGCTCCTCTTGTTCAACTATTATTTTTACTACGGAAACGGCAGCTGATGTACTGCACTCTACCAAATAAATATATCTAAGTGTTGGTATCTCTACAATACCTGGAGGGATCTCCGCCAATCGATATCTCGTAAGTTTAAGATTGTGGAGGACTGGAAAATGGGATTTCTCTGCATTCCACTCGATAAAATCACCTTCACATATAATTTCCAATGATATCAAGCATGGAAATTCCCCCTTGAATTGCCCTCTGATTGAATCCAAAAAATGCAATTGGAGAACTTCAAGACTGGGCAGCTTGGTAGCAATCACAGTCAAATGTTCCCAATCAAGATATCGACTTCTTAAAGACAATCTGTAGAGTGAGCTTGGGAGGTTCAGTCCAGAATCACTCCAATTCAACAATTTAGCAAAGTCACACGCTAGTGATTCCAGTTGTTTGAGGCAGCAAAGATTGTGGAGACAGTAGTGTGAGGATAAGCTTGCCTCGTCATCATACCATAGCCATAATTCCTTGATGTTTGGAATTCTTTTACAGACCTCCTCACTCAACCTCAAATTCTCTACGTTATAGAGTGTCTGTAGGTTGTGCAAAACCAAGTCACTTGGAGGAGGATCTGGAACACAAACTCGGGGACTGATATCCAAATGCCTAAGGTTTGGCATCTCCCAAATTTCAGATGGTGCCATAATTCGTACATTCTCGTCAGCTTCCATAATTAAGGTTTGCAAATTCCAGAGTAGGAATACTGATGAATGAAGGTAGACACGCGGAGCAGTTTTATACATTGTACAATGAAGGTACCTCAAGCAAACTTGCTGAAACATGGTCCGCGGATAAACCACATCCGACTCATCCTCTATCGTGAAAGTATCCACCAAATGTATTTTCAACAATCTCAAGTCAGAGGAACAACTCTTTAATTGTCGTGGAGACAACTTCAAGGCCCAAACAAACTTCTCTTTCTCAGCTACCATTAAACACAAGTCTCTTAAAAGATCATGAATCTCAAGAATTTCAGCTCCTCCAATCAAATCCCGTCGAGTAACAAAAATCAGATTTCTATCAATGAGATCATCTAAGTAAACCCGTCCAACTTCTTCCAAGCTATGTGTTTCGCTTTGCTTTAGAAACCCCCCTGAAACCCAAAGATCGACAAGATCGAAACCTCTGATTTTTTTGTCTTCTTTCAGAATAATCCCAATAGAAAGAAAACATGGTTTCAAATGAGCAGGTAAGTGGCTATAACTCAAATTCAATATAGTCAAACATTGCTCATCCTCATCCAAAACTGAGTTTATATCATTAGCAACTTCCAACCAGTACTCCTTGGCCCTAGAGGAGTTTCTTAGATGTCCCCCAATCACAACAATCGATAGGGGAAGTCCTTTGCATTTCTTCACTATCTCTTTCCCGATTTCCTCCAACTCATGAGGACATTCTTCTTCTCCAAACACCTTCTCACAAAGCAGCTTCCAACTTTTATCCACATCCAGAAACTTCATCATAATACACAAAGAGTTCAACTGAGTAGCCACATTTGAAAGCCTAGTAGTTACAACAACCCGACTTCTCTCACCTTTATTAGGAAAGAAAACCTGTATCTTATCCCAAACTTCAGTATCCCACATATCATCTAATACAATCAGATACCTTCTACCACATAAACGTTTATACAACTGTTCTCCTAATTCATGCATAGCACTTTCACTAGTAAATTTTGCTTGCGTGCAAGAAAGAAGTTGTAAAAGTATTTCCCTCACATTACACTGCTGAGATATTGTAGCCCAGAGACAAAGATCAAAGGTTTGCTTTATAAATAAATCCTCATAAGCATTTTGAGCAAGTGTAGTCTTACCCATTCCTCCCATGCCGACGATTGAGATGATTATCCGACCAGAATGTTGTCTAGTCAGCAAATCCTTAAGATGAATCAACTCATCCTCAAATCCTACCATAGTAGGCTTTCTTCCACTGGTAAGAGCAGCAATCATGGGATTAGTGGGCTGCTTATTCTGCTTCACCTCCATAACCTTTTCTGTGATAAAATCCATATCTACTATGAGTTTGTGCAGATCAAGCAAGTATGCAAGCCTTCTTTTCTCACTTGATCCAGCAACAATTTGATCTTTTATGTACTTATCTGTTAGATTTTCAGCCGCATAAGCTGCAGATGCAATTCGTTTCTCCAGATCCTCAACTCCACGAGAATTATAACTCTCTACGAAATCGAGTAAGAATTCGACATCTTGTGCAAGATATTGAATCTGGATCTCATCAAAAAAGGTGGAAATTCGAGGATGATTCTTTATCTGCACCATGAGATTGGAAAGACAAACAAGAGATGCATAAGCTGCCATCTCTAACAGATGATCAAAACCAGGGAAAACGTTGTGTACAAAATTTAAGTGCGATAATTAGAATTGAGCCATTTGCTTCTTTTTCTCTAATTAATAAACTTGCAATGCCCGTTTGTCAAAATATCTACAATCAAAATTTATATATATATATATATATATATATATATGTGTGTGTAAGTCCCAATGCTGGCCCAAAATTTATATATATATATATATATATATATATATATATATATATATATATATATATATCCCAACACTTTATTTTCATTAAATACAATCCCAGCCCATTTATTTAAATTTTTGAAGCCACTTTTATATTAAATACAAACTCATTATAAATTTGTGCAGCCACATTTATTATAAATACAACCCCATAGCCCATTTTTCTATTAAATACGCAGCCACAAGTTTGCCCAGCCAAATTGACAATTCCTTGTTTTTTTTATTTTTTTTCTTTTATCTTTCTTAAATATAAATAAAAATATTGTAGGACAAAGAAATAACTCAAGAAGAATTTTCATCAACAATAAAGATCAACTCTCTTGAAATTTAGATGTGGATTTTTTGAAATCTTTCACCACAATATTCAAGGTTTTGGTTTTTTTAATTCATTTAGTATGTTTATGAGATATGTATGAAAAAAGTATTAATATTTGATCTTTATACTCTCTTTTTTTTTTTTCATAAATATCCATGGGCTCTAATATTTTAATCTACACTAATTTGACTCCTAATACTTTTATTTATTTATATTAGGGCATAGAAAAATTTATAGAGAGACTAGATATGTAATCACTCATAGTATTCAATGTATATATTTCATTGTCGTTTTTAGCAATGAAGCATGTGAAGACGACACTTCGTAACAAGATGGAAGATGATTTACTTGAAGATTCTCTAATGCTTTATATTGAGAGAGATTTTGTTAAAAATATAGATATAGACTCAATTATTAATGAATTTTATGTTTTGAAGTCTCGTAGGGCACAACTTATGTAAAGTTTGAAATATTTTTGTTATGTATAAATTTTAATGTGCCGAAACGTTTACTTTTTAGCCCACCCCACTATAAAATCCTGAATCCGCCCCTGGTACAACGTATTGACCTTGGAGTTTCAGAGTCTTATCTAAGTGTAGTAATTTCTTAGTTGGTTCAGCTATATATAGTAATGAGACTAGGTAAGATTTTATAACTGCAATCCATTGATTTAAGGAAGTTCATCATGCCTGAGTAAGTTTGACATTAATTACTGACCCCATGCTTGTTATGGTCGTGGTTAGCTGACTTCCTGACTCCTCGTCTTGTGTCAGGGGTATGAGGTCGGCATGTGTTGCGCGCTAATGTCGGGCTCGAGGTTAGGTTGTGGCCGGGCTGGGAGCCTCTTCAAAGCTCGGTTTGAGGGAATGGAGCTTTGGACTACCTCCTTCAATATGCTTATGAGATCATTAATTGTTTAGGGTATAACAAGATAGAAAGTGATTATTGAAAATTTATCTTTAATAATTAATTGCACTTGGGAATGGGGACTCCAACTACTGTAATAACTTCAGAGTAAATCAGGTTTTTTATCAACATTTTTAATCTATGTGCAAAAATCCTTAAACAATACTAGCACCGTCCCACAAAGATAGGTCTACTTATATTTTTACACAAATTAAGAAAAATTTGAAGTTCCAATTATACCCTTATTTTCCATTAATTCTAGCATTGAATGAAACTTTTTTTGTTTTAAAAAGTAAATAGGAAGTTGAAATGTGGTGATTCAATGTACATTTAATTAAGGACATACATGAAATTATAAATTAAAAACCATAATAATATACTAACAAATCTATATTCGTGGGATAGACGAAAATAATATACAAGTCTATCTTTATAGAACATATTGATTATTTATTTTGGAAATGAAGAAGTAAAATTAACTTTTTCTACCATTCTTAGTGTTAAAACATTTTAACTATAATCATATTTTGCAAAATTCCAAAATAAACTCAAGATTTTCAAAATCCAAACTTACAAAATCATGAACTTAGACTTGCAAAATTCATCTTTAAATCCAAAATAAACATTTCCTCTAAAATCTCTGCTCAAAATTCTTAAATTCAAACACGGCCTTGAGTTACTACAAAATAGTTCATAACAAAGTACAAGAATGATAAAACCCAAATCCATATCAATTCAAACAAACATTTATAGATTTGCCAAAGTGGATTTCAAATCCTTCCATCCAAATAAACAATTATAGCAACCAAACATGATTAGATAACAATGGTGAAGAAAATGTCACCAATCAAAATAGAAGTGTTCCTCAAGTTCTAGAATCCAAAATTAGGTTTCATTTCAAGGAAACATTTCAGCATAATTTAAGCAATATGCATTCTAGCAACGACGGACCAGCCAGCCAGTGTTCCTCTGCTACTATTTCAGAACCTGCAAAAAACCGGATAGTCATTTGTTAAAAAGAGAACGAAAAATGTGTAGTATTGGTAATTATCTAACATTTCCCAGGGAAAGTGATAATTACAATGATTTCTCTCGTTCAAATTATTGGCATGACAATAATGCTACAGACTTTTCATTCCAATTTTGCAAATTTCTACACTTTATCATACAAATTTTTTTTTGTTGCACTCTTCTCCCTGAATTTTACGATTTGGTGCACTTCACCATCTTAGACAAATATTAGTCAATGATTTCTTGGCACGTCAGTGACGGAGATTTGTCTGGGATGGCAAAGTGCAAAAAATTTTAAAGTTCAAAGGAAAATGAACAAAAATAAAAGTTTAGTGGACAAAAGCGAAAAACCGCAGAATTTAAATGGCGAAATGCATTTACACCCAACAAAATATGCTGATGCCATCCCTGAAATGTGTAAATTTTCTATTCCACTAATGGTTATGGTGTATTTGTGGACATAAAAACCATCCACAGGGTGTAACAATAGTCATCCAAAGATGAAGAAGTTCCTAAAGATTGATGGCACTCGAAGTTGCAAGAAAAGTGCTATGAAAACAATCAGAACAGACCACAGCAATCAAGCCTGTTCTAAATGTACGTAGGCAACAATTAGTTGCATGCATGCACACCCAATACTGGTCAAAATAACACTTGTAATTAATTGCTAGATCGCATAATTAATTCTGCAAACATAGGAAAACAACATACCTGTTGTTTGTAAGTGATATCATAAATATTTCAGGGTACAGGTCATTGATAGATAACGCAAAAGTTGGTCCCAAATTCACCCTAACCCTGTCATTTATCTCTATTTAAAATCAAATGATTTTATTTGAAATTTAGTTGAATTTGAGATCATAATTTTGCACTGGATAAAAGTAGCTGTTTTGGACAGTTGTATAGTTATAAAGTTTAAATTGTTCCCTCCTGTGACCATCGAGTAAATTTGGCATTTTCAAAACTATTAGGACAAAATTGTACATCAGACCAAACCTTTAGGGGAAAAATGCCCCTATCGCTATATTTCATGATATAAGTTGCAAATAAATAACCATACTAACAAGGATTTCCATGCATGCGTGCATTGCAAAGATATGTCTTACAGGACCTATGTAAATAAAAGCTGCCAGAGAGATATACCTTGGAGGAATAATGCCATCTTCCATTTCTCCATTCCTGATGCATCCGCAAGTCAGAGTGCTCAAACTTCAACTCCTCATCAGTAGTTTTGAAGTATACACTGTATTTGTCGTTTTTAAGAACTTTAGAAATCATGCCAACCCACCAACAATCATTGTAGAAAGCATCAACTTCTTCATAAAGTTCAAAGCCGTCAACCAATTTAATATCAGGTGGGCATGGCCTCATATGGAGTCCATCAACCTCTTCTCTCATGAAGTGTGTGTTATCATCATTCATGAGGTAATGATATTTGATTAGATATTTGCCATTGTTTACAGCTTTAAGAACAGTTGCAGGAAACCAAGCACCTTCAAATCCCTGATCATCAGTACTGATTTCAATGTCGTCTCCAGGGTTGAAATTATGTTCAATCACCTCTTTGTTAGCTTCTTCGACTTCAGAAAAAAATGGTGTTTGCTGGATCAAAAGGTGAGAAATATTAGCACACACATTTGTATTATAAATTTTTAAATAAATAAACATAGTACAATTAAAATTTTAACCTTAACCATTATTTCATGTAATTACAACCTGTCAATTAAATGCAGTATTTAATTTCAAGTTCAGGTTGAACATAAAGTCATACACTAGAGATATATCATGTACCATCCGATGAGTCCATAGTCCAGACCCGTGTTGAGGATGTGACGCAGTAAGATCGATTGGTACTCTTCTTTGCTTTCTGAAAACGATTAGCATAAATTGTTGGGTCTATAGTATCCAATTATTAGCCAAACTTTCTCTCTCACAACCAGTACGGTGCATTATAATTGTCCTCTCTTGAATGCAAATTATATCCGAGTGTTCAGTCAGGCCATACAAGCCTAAGTTTAAAATTGGTTCAGCTAATTCTATATGCACCATAGTCCGTGGAAGGGAGGAAGAACAACTTAATGAGTTCCATTTGAAGTTACTTCACAATTGTCCTTGCTATGCAACACTGACTAATCAAAGTTGATAGATGTCTTCAATTATAACACGTAATAAATCAATTGAGTTTTTCTCACTTAATGCATGAAGGATACCAACATTGACACGTAAGGCATACATAAATTCTTAAGACGGGAGGAGCCACCATAAGCATACTATAAAAATTAGATATAGTAGATCTTGCCAAATTCCTATTTCAGCCAGAAAATTGGAGGTGGAACCTAGTTAAGAAAGTCAAAAAATCAAAAAATATATCATCATCACATTAACTTTCATACGTAAGTTATCAATGCTTCATTAAGACATCTTGAGCAACTTTCCAATTTACCCCCAACGAAAATACGTTTTGGCTTATGATCCTAATACCTTTTCTCGCTTTCTACAAAATACACCTCAATGGCTCTACCCTTTTGCAAATATGGATATGAGCCAAATTCACTTGAAGCATACTTCACACCAATACTTAGTCCCAGATAAATCATCGGATCAACTTAGTAATTCTTTTTCATCACCTCTTCCACACATCCTAGCACACCCTAATCCATCTAAGCAAGATTCCATATTCCATAATTGGTACTAATGTGGCTACTTCTTCGCGGCTTCAGATATGCAATTCAATAAGCAGGACACAATATGGGATTTCTTAATTTGGATTTGCATCAACATAATGAACGTAAACACATCAATGAAATCCATAACCAACAACAACAACACAATAATCAAATAAGAACCACAGAACTAGATTCAAAAGATCACTCGAAAAGGCGGTTACCTCATCATCAGTAGCCATGTCGACACGCGGCGGCTCTTCCAAAGGCGGGAACCACATCTCGTCGGCCCACTCACGGTGGAGCCTGAGATGAGAGGCCTTGAAGAAGAGCTTTTCCCTGGTCCCACGGAAGTGCACCTTATACGAATCCTCCACCACCTGGATGATTATACCCTCCCACCAGCCGCCATTAAGCAAGGCATCCACCTCCTCACAGAGCTTGAAGACGACGCGCTTCTCCCGAGGCGGACGCGGCCGCAGCTGCGCCACCTCTACATTCTCCTTCAGCGGCCGCGTCCCCGCCGCGTCCGCCATCAAAGTATCGTACTTCACAAGCACCTTCGGAGAATCCCCCTTTTGTGGCCGAATCACAGTCCCTGCGAACCATGCTCGATCTAGGCCTTCTTCTCTGCTGTTGATTTCGATGGGGGCTCCTACCTTGAAGTACTCCAACATTCTGTCTTCACTGTCGCTTTCCATTGACAGATGAATGGCGGGAAATTCTTTTCAATTTGCTTCAATTGTGAAGATTTGCTGCTGCACTGAATTGATGATGATGGGCTAAAACCCTAGCGATGAATGACAAAGAAGGAAAGAAATCTAGAACTGGGATTCAGAATCGTGATCACGCTACTGCTCTGCCTGACTGCCTCGTGAGCCGTGATCGATGTTTCATATATAGATTATGAAAGGTCTTTGGGTGGGCTTATAACTCTTTTTTAAAAGGATTTATTTTTTAAATAAAATTTTATATTTTAAAACATCTTCAAATTCGGTTTAAAATTCTCGTAGAAAGTTAAATTTTCAATTTTTTATTTTTGTTTTTTTAATTAATAAATAAAATTTACAGAAAAGATAATTTAAATATATTGAGAAATTTAAATTTGGAAACATGTTTTCAATTAATGAGAGATTTTCTTTTTCTTTTATTGTGCTGATTTTTACCTGGTTTTAGGAGATTAATTATTCTAAGCAAATTAAAATTACCTTCTCATTAATATAAATTAATTAGACAAATTAATTTACTTATTCAATTTTTGATATGTTGCCGAAATGATCTAAATAAACAAATGGTTAATTATTATGTTGCTAATATACCAAAATTTGTGAATATCTATATATATACATACACACAATATATACACATATATTGCTACAACTTGTATCTAAATTTAAATAAGTTGACTTGATAATATAACTTGCAAGAATCCAATGGTATTTTATAACTATATAATTTAATACTGGAATTTTTAATAGTACAATAGTTAAAGAAATAATCAAATATTATTTTAGTATGTAATTTAAATATATTATTTTCATTTTTTGTTAGTTTTAATTTTCTTTTCTAATATTATTCATTTATATATATACACATTATTATTATATGGTTTTTTTAGTTTAATTGTTGCATTACATTCTGTAGAAATATAATGTAATATTATGCTGAAATTTATTTTTATATTTATACAGTAGAATATCTTTACATATATATGATACTTTGTAAATTAATTAGAACTGGGTAATAATTCGTAGCATCTATCTTTATACATATATAATACATTATTAACAAATAATTTATATATGTTATTGCAATGTATGTTTGTCTATTATCTACGCACGATTTGAGGGATATTACAGATTTAATTTTGGTGGTTTTTTTTTTTCTCAAAATTTTGATGCATGTAAAAGTATGTAAGTGGAAATGTTTGCTTAAAAATATTAGAAATTGATTAGTGAAAGGTAGTCCCCAAGCTAAGGCAATATCATGTGCAAGATCTTAAATCCATACATTTGAGTTGGGTTGGATCGGGCTGGATTCGGTCCGGATTCATAAAAAAAAATTTGTTATCCTAACTTTTATGTTATGTTAGTCATACATTTATATTATATTAGTTATACATATAGTTCAGATTTTATACCCTTAATGCAATACTTTAACTTTAAAAAAAAAATGTTATCCTTCATACTATGTTAGTCATATTTTTATATACAAATATCATACATTTATGTAATACTTTAACCCTAAACCCTAATTTCGGCACAAGTTATACATGTTTACCTTTATGTGATATTACTCATACATTTATGTAATATTATTTATACCTCTATATCAACATAAACATATATTTATGTAATATATACAGGTATAACTAAAATAATTAAAATGTATGACTAACGTAACATAAATGTATGTTTAACACTACATAAAAATATAACAGCTATGATTGAATCTGGGCGAATTTGTGTGTGACCTTGGGACCTATGTAGGCGCTTGGGAGGCAAGTGCACGGTTTTAGAATTGTGCAACGGGTGTATCAAAGTTTTTGTCATGAATTAAATATATTATATTTTTTATTATATTGTTTAACTTTATAATTTGAATAATGCTTAGTAACTTTGATTGTTTATTTTTATATCAAGATATTGAAGATTAAAAAAATTTGCACACTAATTTATTAAATTTTAAATTTAGTAAATATTCTTTTTTATTTTATAGAATATCTTATAATTTTTATTATTGTTTGTATTTACTTTATATTGTCAAAATCATATTTTTAATTCATTCAACGAAAACACAAAACTTAAAGGTGTTATAATTAAAAATGATGCAATTTTATATTTAAAATTTAATCAAAACATATTTAAAAATTGCACAATTTAATTTTATATTTAAAATATAATTATATTTTTTTATTAATGACTCGATTAAAACTCATTTAACCCGATAGAGTTAGAGTTGTGGTTATGTTCACAATGTCATAGTTTGTTTAATCTGAAAGTGTCTGAAGCCATTTCGAAATGCTAGCCCGTTTAACATTTCTAGTTTTCTCATTAACAAGTGACACCATATTTAAGCGGCTCAAATTGATTTCACTATATCAATACACAAGTATAAAAGTAAAAAAAAAAAAAAAAAAAGATTTATTTTATCCTTTAAGTTTGTCTTATTGGATACTCCCTCCATCCCGACTCAACTTGTCTACATTGGCTGGGCAATGAGGTTAAGAATATGCAGTTAGCTCAAGTGGATATGGACTTTTGGATGTCATTTTTTGTAATAATATGCACATCAAATCAAATCATATGCACTTTTGGATGATATTTTTTGTAATAATGTTGAAATATAAGAATTAATGTAAAAAAAATTTTGCCATTTATGGGCTGACAAGTTCAGTTGGGACAAACCGAAATGACGAGTAGGCAAGTTGAGTTGGGACGGAGGGAGTATTTATTATTTATCTTTTATCTTTTGATTTTAAACCCTATATTAAAAAATAAAATAAAAACCTTATTTGGTCTAATGACTTACTAAAACAGATAAATTTATCAACATATGACCTACATAAAACTTAAAGGTACGATAATAATAAAATTTTGTGAGTTCAAATCAATATACTCATAGAAATCAATCGAGCATTGTATGAGTTTTTTTTAAGATTTTCATAGTTAAAGAGTTCGATTGTAAATTTCTCAAATCTTAGGGTCGATTTGACAATTTGATCAAACTTGCAGGATGATAAATGTAACTCACCCAAAAATAAAAAAAAACTTTTTTTTACCTATTATAACAAGTTAATGGACTTTCTGAACATAAACAGTTAAAAAACAAAAGGTGAAAGTTAAAGACAACAAGTCTAATAAGTCGAACTACTAAAAAACTTTTTTTTTCAAATTAAAATATATATATATATTTATTTATTTATTTATTTAAGGAATCAAATTCTAAGGTGTACAAGTACGTTGTGTGCGCCAAGCAATAACTCATAAATTTGCTGCAACCTAAACCAAATGGTAAAATTCCATACATTTTCCTATATATAATTTGTCATTAATATAAAATAGAGGAACAAAAAAATAAAAAATGAGATAAGAGATTTGAGTTTCATGCAAGGATGAAAATATCGCGAAATATCGCGGATACGGATATTGTGATATGGATATTGGGTGTTAATGTATTTCTTCTAGGTATCGCGGATATATCGCAAATTAGCGCATATATATATGTATATATATCAAAATTTGCGATTTTGATTCAAAAAATTGAAAATTGTGATTTTTTTTTTTAACTTTGTATTGTGTATTTTGTTTGATAGTAGAAGAAATATATTCATATGTTCCTGACAGTTTAGAAAGTTTACAATTTGGTTGGAGTATTCAAAATATTTTTCATCACCCACTTCCTCAAGAAATGTCGTATGGAGATCAAAATGAGTATCAACAATATGATTTGATTAGTATACACTATCCAATTCATGGTGAAGCGGTTGGGCAAGATAGAGAAACTTATGAATGACATGTGCATAACTATATCCACGAGTACTCTAATGTGATGAGTTGATATCAGTACTGTCTGGACAAAGATGACATTTCATCTACTATGTTTGAACCTCATAGGTCATCTTTTTTATTCTAGTGTATTGTATCATGTAATTTTAGTAATTTCGTATTGTATTATGTAATATATTATCAGTTTTTTTTATGAATATTATCTATATATTAGTTTTAAATATATTATTTTATTGTAATTTTGGGTGGAATATATGTGTAATGATGTGTTAAAATAATCCCTAAAATTTCATATTAAATTTCCAAAATTTTAATAAGATATCCGTCATTTTTTCAAATTTTTGCGATATCGATATATCCATAAAATTAAGATTGCGATATCACTTGCGATATCGATATTTTCATCATTGGTTTCATGTAAGATAAAATCAACGTATTAATAACCAAGTATAACACAAAATCTTAATTTACACACACAAAGAAAAAAAAAAAAAAAAAGGAAGAACACAAGTGTAAACTGCAAACGTTCAACCGGGGTGGCTTAACATACTTGTTCCCTTGTATAAATTTTACACTTTATGATTGAGCTCAACTCAATTTCTTGCAACTTTTTACTCTTGTATTCCTCAGCCACAAAATTTTACTTTTTAATCTTTACAACCCTTCAGTTGACATTTTCTACATTCTTACTACTATATTCTCCACAAAATATAATGTTCCAATGTGTGAGAGAGAGAGAGAGAGACCCACATTTTATAGGATTCTGAAACTGTATTCTAAAAATTCAAAAGGCTTAACAATCAGACAATCAGTCTAAAAATGCTTAAGGGGAAACCAATCACATAACAAGATTTCCCCAATATTAACAAGTTCCCAAATTATGAGGGAAGGTTAGTACCTTAACAAGAGCACAAGCTTTTTGTCCTCTCTTCTTCGCCCCGAGCAACCTCGTTATACTGTCTTCTACAATGCAACTCATACTGTCTACATCAGCACCTGCCCTTTACCCTTTTCCTCCCAGGTATTTCTGTATCTCCTGCTGAATAAGAGAAGAAATGTTGTTCATTTCAGAGAACTGTAAGTTATTGGAAGTGTCACCAAGTCCATTATCACTTCTAACCATCTTCACTTCCCTCTGGAATTGTGTTTGAATCATGTGAATAAATTGCTTCAGATATGAAAACACTAGACTTGTTTGTTTCAAAAGATACACCCAAGTAGCCCAACTAAAATTGTCAACAATTGTGAGAAAAAAAAATGCATATGTAACTGATGGCTCTCTACAAGGCCCCCAAACATCGACATGTATTGAATCAAAGATAGCAGTAGAAGATATAGTGTTAGAAGGGAAAGGAAAACGATGCATTTTGCCCTTAATACAAGTAACAGAAGACTTTATTTCCTCAGTAGCAGTGGCAGTACACAATTGTCTGAGAAAGCCTATATGTTCTAGTGTTCCAACAGAAGCATGGCCAATGATTTTGTGCAAAGAATACAAAGAGTCTGGAGGTTTTCTAATCCCAAAACTAGCACACATATGAGCATATAGGCTTGCAGGAATGAACACACATTTTAAGTTGATTAATATGGACAGTGCCAGAATGGGAAACCTTTTTAACAGAACAATCACGAAGAAAAACGGAAACAGGTGTTTGTGTAGGCTTGAGGTTAGTCATGAGATGTTTATGAATGCACACGTGTTTATTGTTGCACCAGTATCAAATATCCATGAACCAAGTACCAAAAATCAACACAACTCAAAACAAAAGCAAAATGAGAAGACATACTACCTGCTGAATTGACAAAATGAACATAGTCATTCTCATCCTCCTCACTTGCCCCTGACACCTGTACCTTGCCTCCAAAATACTTTCGCAACTCTTGCTGAATGATAGAAGAGATGTTACTTAGTTGATTAGTCTGCATACTTGCTGAATTATCACTAGAACCATCCCTGGCAACCTCAGCCCAAGTATTGGTGCAATTAGCAGAATTTCGGCTTTGTTGTACTTTGTCTTTAGTGTACCATTCAGGTACTCCATGAATCCTAAAACAGTCTGTCATTTCATGTCCATTAATGTGACAATGGTCACAGTATAGTTTTACCCTTTCCTCCTTAGTTCTCCTCACATTTCCCCTGCCACGTCCGTCATATCCACCTCGATTAAAACCTCCTCTGCTGGAACCACTAGCACCTCCACCAATCATAGCCACATTTTCAGAAGTATCAGAAAAAATCAGATCGGTCGATTTTAGTTGCTCCACCCGTAACAGCAAAGAAAAAGCTCTATCAACTTCCGGCAAAGGCTCCATTAAAAGAATCTGTGACTTCACAGGGTCATAAACTTCATGCAATCCCATCAAAAATTGAAATAACCTAGCATGATTCTCATATTCAGCAACGTGTTTGCCACTTGGACAATCACATACCGTAGGAGCTTTCAGATTATCAAATTGATCCCATAGCTTCTGAATCCGAGAGAAATACTCCATAATCGAGTCTGAACCCTGGCTAATACTATTAATTTGCCTATGTAATTTGTATAACAACGGTCCATTGCTTTGACCGAATCGTTTGGCAATCCGTTCCCACAATTGCTTTGCATTCTTCGCATAAACGAAGCTTTCAACAATGTCCTTGGAAATTGCATTCAAAATCCAGGAAACTACCATACAATCAGCCTTCCTCCACTCTCCATACAAAGGATCAAACTCAGCAGGTTCAACAATTTTCCCATTAATAAAACCCAATTTCGATTTAGCTCCTAATGCAATAGTCATGGAGGCTTTCCATGATAGGTAATTCGAACCAGTCAAAACATGTGAAACTAGAAGCATACCAGGGTGGTCAGAACCTTGATCTTGATAGGCATCTGCAAGAGCACCAGATCGAGAAGCTCGACCACCATCTCCGGCGTCGAGCACTGAAGCATTCCGAGATGACGCCATTAAAACATGGCTCTGGTACCATGAAGAAAAATAGAAAAAATATCTAGAATCATATCCGGGAAAATAGAAAACTGCATGAAGGAATCTTTACTATTTCATAATATTTCATATTTTTCTCAGAAATTAGAAGAAGAAATAAACAAAACTTAGTAATTAGTATACCTGCTTCTGGGGTACATCGTCAAGCTTGCTAAATTCCCCAATCGAACTCCCATCATTATCAACTATTTGTGTCGAAGACCCGAGTTTCTCATCAGAGCTCTTCAAAACCCTAATTTTCCCGGATTGAATTTGGGGAACCGAAGATGGAGAATGATGAGCTGGTAGCTTTTCACCAGAAATGCAACCAATCCCCTGTTTGGCCTTCATCTCATTCTCAAATTCACGTTTCTTCGAGAGAAAAGCCTTGGAAGCCTCTTCGGCGGTGGAGAAAGTGCCGAGCCAAACGCGCTTCTTCCTCGAAGGGTCTCTGATTTCAGCGCAATATCTTCCCCATTTTCTCCTCCGTGCCCCAACGAAACTGCTCGAAGGTTGCTTGGAAACAGAACCGAATTCCAAGTTGTTGTTTGGAAGAACAGCCTCACTGCCGATATCCCGATATTCTGTCTTCACTGCCGTCGCCATTGATGATCGGCTTATAAAACACTCTAAATTTGATCATTTAAAGATATATTCATATCTTTTGTCAAGGATGAAGGCTAGGCAATACCGTGGTACACAAGGCAAGATAGACATTGGTGGAGTGTGTGCAGTGGGAAGGACAATTCCAGCTAATGTAAAGAGAAGGAGATTGCAGGAAACGGTTACATAGTATTCTTGTATCTTTCTTTCTTGTAATATATAGCAATATCTTAGTAACTTTAAAGCAATCAATGAAAGAAAAAATTTCATCCCTCTATTTTTATGTTATTGTCTTAACATCTTTCCATATATTTTCTTGCATTTTCAATATTTTATGGTCTTTGACATCATGTAAAGATCAATATCATTTTTTCCTTCATAATGGCAAATTTGAATATGTTGAGTAGGTCTTGCAATGAAACCGTCTCGCGCAAAATTGTTTGGATATGGTCAGTAACTATAAAAATGTATATTTTTAATTTTAAAACGCATATTTATACATTATTGTCGTGTACGGTCGATCGTGCTTCATACACATGCTGTTGTGGTTGTCGTACACAGTCGGACCATGTCCCGAAACATGACCGTACGTAAAGAAAATTAAAATATATACTTATAGTTGAAAATCGCATACTTACACTTTGTTGTCACGCAAAGTCGATCTTATCCCAAAACACGACCATGCACGATACCGTCGCAGGTGCGATATTCTCACCTGAGTTTTTGTGTAATATGTTTTACTCCCTTCGTCCTAAATAAATGCTTTTAGTCAACTATTTTAATCCAAAATCTGATGTGTTCAAATTTTATTTATAAGAATTAAATATATGGAATAATAGTATAATACTTATAACCTATAAGTATCAAAATTTAATTGATAAATGCTTATAAATTACGAGTGTATTCATATTGTATTGCAATTTATTGTCATTTTTTTAACAGATTCATTAATTTTTTTTCAGCTAATAAAGATTTTCAATGTCAATTCTACTTTGTAAAGAGTGACTGACAATCAAATAATTGTGTTGCATGATTATATATAAAATTTGAAACTTCAACATTCAAATATTTTGACTTTTATTATTACAATGAAATTATTAACTGCATAATTTTATTTTTATGAATCATTTAATTTTATATATGAAATTTGAATACAATGTTAAATTTGATTCAATTTTATATTTGAAATACATTATAATCTTTTTATTAATTGCTTAATAATAACTCGTTTAACCCGAAACCCGCAAAGTTACAATTAGAGTTATGTACACAATACCAGAGGTCTCTTTAACCCGAAAGTCTCTAGAGTTAGCCCGAAACCACTAAGACTAATAGTTTGACATCTCTAGTTTTCACATTAACAAGTGACACCAAATTTAAGTGGCTCAAATCGATTTCGCTGCACTAATTCACAAGTATAAAAGTAAAAAAAAAAAATGTCTTGTAAATTTACCTCATTCGATTTTCACAATTTATCGTTCATCTTTTGTTTTTTAGATCTATTTTTAAAATGAAACAATTTTTTGGTCTAATTACTTACTACAATAGATTAATGTCTTATTTTTTTATTACAAGTTTACCCTTCAACGATCAAATTTTCAACATAAAACCCATTTAAAACTTAAAGTATGATAATATAGTATGATATCAATGAAAATGTGTTAGTTTGAATCAATATACTCATAGACACCAACCGAAACATTACGTGAGTTTTTTTAGGTATTTCATAATTAAAAAATTTATTATAAATTTTTCAATCCTTGGGGGGTTGATTTGACAATTTGATCAAACTTGGAGGACGATAAATGTAATTCACCAAAAAAGAAAAAGAATTATTTTGCCTATTATAGCAAGTCAGCGGACTAAATAATTGGTCTTATTAAAATAAAGACTTAAAAGACAAAATGTGTGAAGGATAAAAACAAAAAGTTCAATGAATCGAACTTAGAGGACTAAATTATTTTCATACATACACACACACACACACATATATATATATATATATGAATTTAATGATTCAATACGTTGTTTGTGGGCACCAAACAATGAAACAATGACTCATAAATTTGCTGCAACCTTAAACCAAATGGTACAATTCCATAAGTTTTTCTACATTTAATTTGTCATTGATATAAAATAGAGGAACAAAAGAATTACAAATGAGATTTGAGTGTCATGTAAGATAAAATCAGTACAATCAGTCTAAAATGCTTTAAAGGGTAACCAATCATATAACAAGATTTCCCCAAAATTAACAAGTTCCCAAATTCTGAAGGGAGGTTAGTACCTTAATAAGTGCTCAAGCCTTTTGTCCTCTGTTCTTCGCTCTGAGCAACCTGGTTATACCGTCTTCTACAATGCCAACCAACATCAAATCCATGTTTTTCCAAATCCGGTAACCTTTCCATTATGTCATCTATGATGCTTCTCCGATCATTCAACTGCAATATGAAAGCTTTTTGCACCATATGACATACAGCCAAGCCAAGCCTGAACTTTGTCTGAGATGTTCCAAAGGCTCGAAACATGGCTTCTATTGTATCCTTTGGAAAACTTACGTAACTTCAATAATTTCCCAAAGTTTAGATTTTTTTACAAAAGGAAACCTTTGCAACTATCAATGGGTGATATAGAATCTGTATCAACAAAAGCTGAAGAAGCTTGACATCCACTTACTGGTTGCTTCAGTGCTTCTCACTATTTTTAACAAGCGTAACGCCAACAGAGTTTCCAACTGGACCCCACTATCTTCCTCATCAAGTACAACACCATCTCTCAGTTTCGAGCTATCGCCCATGCCTCCAGATGCAGACGGAGGGTCCATCTCCTCAGTGCACTTTGAAAGTGGTTCATCATCAACCTCCACCCCCATCACCACCACTTGAGTAGTTCTCCATGAATCATCTTCCATTCTGTTCAAATTACTTGAATCAATATCTCCATTTTGAGTTTTCTTCGACACTGGGGTACGAGCAAACCAGGATTGTTTTAGGCCTTCGCCTCTTTCTTTTCTCATTAGATTCTCCAATCTCTGAATGTTTGCTCTAAATTGCGGAATTATTAAGTTGCTAGGCTTGTTCATTCACAATATCCCCAGTTTCTACACTTGGAAACCAATAACCGAAGGAAGCACAGTTTTTTTTATTTTGCATGCTCGTTTTGAGCATCTTCTTCAGTGTATTATGCTGCATCTGGCCCTTTCTGTCCAAAATCATGTTCCCGACTATCAAGTGGCAGCATTCTACTACTGCTCTTCTTCATGGTACTGGATGAGAACTTAATCTTCAGCCTGAGATTTGTTGTTTTGCTCGAATGCTTCGGTTGCTTATCTCGATTTTTCATTCTGAGTGAAGAATTACAAGACTGGTCTACTGTAGTTTGTGCTGCAGAGATTTCAAGATTATCAACGGAAGCTCGACTAACAAAACCACATACACCTTGTTTGATTGGTTTATCTTGCCTCTCTTGTTGATTTGCTCCCTTCACATTTCCTTTCTTGAGCTTTTTCAGAGCAGTCACTGAATCAGATAGATGATACCGTCGTTTCTTGGTCACATGAGAAATTTTCTGATTATCAGGACTTGATTTCTTCTTCGATGTCAACGAAGAGAGAGATTTTCCACCAATAGAAATTGCAGTCATTGCAGATTTTTGATCAGGTGTGTTCTTATCTTCATGCACTCCATCATCTGTCGACAATAACCAGTTGCCATCCCTCCATTCCATATGAGGTCTTAATTGCGATTGATTGAATTCCTTATCCAGTTTCATTTGCTTAAAGTGGACAATATATACATCCCTTTTAAGCTCTCTCGTAATTACTCCACTCCACCATCCAAAGTGAAAGAATGCATCAACCTTTTCCGATAAAACAAAATCATATCTATCCTTTGGAAGTGGAGGGTAGGGCCTAACATGAAGGGAATCAACACTTGCTTTCATAACTTGACCCTTGGTGCTGCTATACTCCACCAAAAAAGCTCCATTTCCCAAATCTTGCCGAATCATGGCTGGAAACCAAACATCCTGAAAATCTTCTCCATCAAATGATACTTCTACCTTTATTCCAACACCAAACATCAGCCCACTTGTACTCTTCACAAAGTTCAGAAAGGAAACCAATAAAAAAACATTAGGAAATTAGGAAACATGGACAGACATCATGACAAAACCAATGATCAATCACCTCATTCAAGAGTTCTTATAAAATCAAAGAATATCAAGAATAAGTGCATCTCTCAACATGAGGAAAACTAGAAATTCCTTAAAATAATTAACAAAATTTAAAAATGCACATAGAGAAAATATTACAAAGTTTTTGAAGCATAATTTGACTTATAACACAGCATAAAAGATGAAAATTTAACAAAAGGAACATCTCATGATACTTCATATTTTCCTCAGAAATTAGAAAAAGAAAAAACAAAACTTTCGGTATACCTTCTTCAGCGGTACATCGCCAAGCTTGCTAAATTCCCCAATCGAACTCCCATCATTATCAACTACTTGCGCCAAAGACCCGAGTTTCTGATCAGAGCTCTTCAAAACCCTAATTTTCCCGGAAACATCCTTTTCCACGGCGTCGCCGCCACCGGTTTGAATTTCGAGAACCGAAGACGGAGAATCATGAGCTGGTAGCTTTTCACCAGAAACACAATCAATCCCCTGTTTGACCCTCATCTCATTCTCAATTTCACGTTTCTTCGAGAGATAAGCCTTGGAAGCCTCTTCGGCGGTGGTGAAAGTGCCGAGCCAAACGCGCTTCTTCCTCAACGGGTCTCTGATTTCAGCGCAATATCTTCCCCATTTTCTCTTCCTCACCCCGACGAAACTGCTCGATGGTTGCTTGGAAACAGAGCCGAGTTCCATGTTGCTGTTGACAAACTTGCAATTGGGAAGAACAACCTCGTGAACCTTTCTCTTCGATTTCTGCTGCGTTGCTTCAGATTCATCCGATGATAAATCGGTGGCGTATGGATCGGAATACACAACTCTGACTTTCTTAGAATTGGCTGTAAGATCTTCCATGAATTCGGAATTGGAAGTACAGGAGATATGAAGTAATAATGTAAAAATGAAATTTCAGAAATGCTGAATCAAAGCCAGGCACAAATGGGGCTTGGGATGACGTCACTGAGTTATAACCCAACTAGCTACACGACAAGACTCCGAGTTGAAGATAAGTAACGTTTAGCATTCACTGGTCCCAATCTCCAATTTCAAATCCGTGTCTGAGATTTAAATTTAAATCTTACGTCCGTTAAAATCATATTTTATAAATGCAAAATGTCTTTAAATACCATTAATCAAATAAATAAAAAAATTATCGCACAGTATAATTGTGTTGCTTTTGTATTATAACTTTAATGAGTAATCAAAAATAGCTCTTGTTCACGTGTGTAAAAAAGATTGGATCGGTGTGATGATAAATTCATCTTATCACCACTATATTTATGTCTTATCAACAAACATAAATTTATCATTTTATCATATTGTTAGAAAATTATATTATTTAACTTGTATAACTATACTAATTATGGTAATGTTATCTCATCTTATAAAACAATTTTTTATTGTATACACTAATTATTGTCGATAATATATGTTTCACAATAAAATATTACAAACGTTAACTTTTCAGCGTTAACTTGATTTTTACGGGATGAGAATATTAACATCCTTCATTTTTATGAATGCAACCCCTTTTTAAACATATGTCTTTTAAAGAAATTTAATCTCTTTTTTTTTTTTTACTTAATACGCCTCTCAAGTCTCAAATTACTTATTATATCCTTTTATTATAAAAAAAAAATTTAAAAAAATATCTTGAATTTCATTTCCATCTGAAGAACTCAAACTCATGGATTCCTCAGATAAGTTGAACAAACACGAAAAGCCCAATGAGAGGAAGAATCGAAAGCTTAGTGATGATGAATTTTCCCATTTTATGATCACATGCTTTCGGTTTTGTTCATTACAAGAAAGATGGGTAAGTTGAAGCATGCATGGGAAGATATTATATTTATGATAAAAGATTAAGAAATAACCAAACAAGGACATAGAAGTTAGCCAGAAAATAAACATTGTAGAAATTAATTAATCCTCTCTTACAACACTTGAATTTAGCATAAAGGAATCAGAAAAAACACAAAAAAAATTAGCTATGAAAAAGGGGATAAAGGAGAGATGTGGTTGAAACTGTGAAGGTGGTGGTTAGGAAAGATGAGTCAAATGATAAGAGTTAATTTTATATAAAATCATATTTTAGCCAATTTCATATAAGATTATTTTATTTGTACAACTAAAATATGTTACTTATTTGATAGAACATGAACATGTGCAAGAAAGTGTGTACGTGCATAAATTGATGCGTGAGGATACATGAAAGTACGTGAGTGTGCATGTAAACGGGTTAGATCAAATGATACAAATTCTATCACATAAAGACACAAAAATATATGTGTGTATACGTGTGTGTAGGGTTTAATTGCAGCAACTCCATCAAACTATCATACAAACCACCAATATATATAAATTATATAAATTTGACATTTAAACCACCAAATTACTTTTTCGGTTATTTTCACAGGATTTTGGCACATGACTTGGACAAGACATATTCTAAGGGCATTTCTGTCCAAACATCTGAGTCGTTGTATTCCGAAAAGCCTTTAAATATGTAGTGGTAATACAATGACTCAATTGTTTGAACAAAAAGTCCTTAAATATATGTCACACACAAGTCACGTGTCAAAATCTATTGAAAAATAGCCTAAAAGCTAGTTTGATGGTTTAAGTAACAAATCCGTTTAGCTTTTATATATTGGTGCTATAAAAAAATCGATAATTTATGTATAAATTCACTGATAACTTGATGAGGTTGATGCAAGTAATCCTATATTCCAAAATTAATCAATTGTGTTGGGGCCCAACTACAAGTATTAAATTTCACATATGAGTGTTGAATTGATTTGAATATATTATAATATACAAAAGATTTAATAAGAACAAACTTTTAAATTTGAACAATAAAAGAATACAGATATAAATATTTTTCAAATAACTCAAATAAGAATATATATATATATATATATATATATATATATGTGTGTGTGTGTGTGTGTGTGAGAGATTTAATTTCCATGAGAGTGTATTAAAAATCTAATTATGTGAGAGAGGTCGATTCGATCCGATCCGGTCAATATTCTTGACTTAAAAATATTACATAATATATATAAAAATGTTACATGATATATCATGTACATAAAAGTATGTACTACATTATGATAATAAAAATATTACTTGTCAAATTACAATCTTTAAATTAAGCATAGATTTGAAGTCATGAAACCAAGTATTACCCATTATGTCTAAAAATATTACATCATACAAATGAAAGTATTACATAGTATTATTTAGAGAAATATAGTTTTTTTGATCCTCTAAATTTACCTCATTAAATTTTTCATCCTTTATCTTTTACCTTTTCATTTTTAGTAACATGTTTAAGAAAAAACCTTTTTTCAGTCCTCTAACATGCTATAGCAAATAACCTTTTTTGATCAAATTTTAATTTTAACACCAAAACATTTTTTTTATAATTAAGAGAACACTAATTTTTTTAATCAAAAATTTTTATTCTTCATCTTACATGTCTAAATTAATTTATTAATATTAATATTAATTATTAATATCAAATTATTAATATTAATATTATTAATATTAATACTTGGTTTAGAGTTTTTTTTATTAATATTAATATTAATAATTTAGGCATATTAATACAAATTTTATATTTTAATTATGAATATTATTTTAAGCATGTTAGATTAAGAATACAAAATTGTAATTAATTAATTTTAGTATTCTCTCAATTAAAAATATTTTATTAAAATTAAATTTTAATTAAAAAACTACTTACTATCATAGGTTAATTGACTAAAAAATAGTAATTTTTAAATCAAAAGATGAAAGATAATGGATTAAAAATCAAATAAGACAAACTTAGAGACCCAAAAAACTATTTTTCCTTATTATTTATCAAACTATAATTTTTTAAAAGTTATGGACACAAAAATATTATATGATGAGAATAAAAGTATTACTTGTGAGATTAAAATTTCTCAAATTAATCATGGATTTAGAATATTGGAAGCAAATATATAATATGATACACATAAAATTATTACATGATACTCACAAACATATCGAATGATATTAGTTGTCAAATTATAATTTTTAAAAGTATTATCTCGTGTATATTAAAGTATTACATAATACAAAACTATCACATTCGATTTTATTGACCGAACATTGATCAAATTGACTAATAATATATCAGATCGTTGATCGGATCAAATCCACCACAGTTTACGGAATAGAATCCGACGAACTTACCAAAAAAATTATCTTAATTTAAATATCTTTCCTCATTTCTAGTTTTGGGTTTGGGTCTAGCATGGTAAGCAACATCATGCAGCAAGATAGGTAAAACACCTGTCATTCAAAATACCAAATACCTTTTTGAAACAACACAAATTACTTAATCATCATAGATAGATTTGGTTATGGTTGAGATAAACATTAATTTAACATAATAAATGTAAACAAGAAAGTGCTACTATGATATAGTGGTGGGCCAATTAACAATAGAGAATATTCTTCTAGTATATTCAACTTAATCACATACACAACTTTTTCTCACCCTGCACCGCCCATTCTACATCATCACCGAATGATGCTGCAACAATAATCAACCGCCAAATATTGCCACACGGACGGTCAGGATTCATTCCCTTTACACCGTCACTATTCCTAATCAAAATTCTGTTTCCTGATGATATTTTCATTTTAATTTGTATTCTAGGCATACGTCATTTTCCATGCAATATTTTATAAATTTTTCCTTCCCTAAAATTTCAATACAAATGGTGTAGGATCCTATCCCTTTAGGCCATGTTTGTTTCAAATTTGATCTATTCTCATTTTGAATGATATATATATATATATATATATATATATATATATATAAATAATTATAGGGACACTTGGCAAACTCACATTATTTGTACATTAAAATGGTTAATTAATGATTTCAATTTTTTTATAGTTAAGAAACATTAGTAAATAATATTGAAATATTAAATAAATTTATCTAAATAACATATGTTTAGATTTCAATAATAGAAATCTTTATATATAAAAGTAAAACCATAGGGATACTTGGTAGTTGGTAAGCTCACATTATTTGTACATTAAATATGGCTAATTAATGATTTTAATTTTTTTATAGCTAAAAAACATTAATAAATAATATTGAAATGTTAAATAAATTTATATAACATATGCTTAGACTTCAATAATAGAAATTATTTATATATTTGAAATTTGTTATTTTTAAAATTTAGGGAAAAAATTATAAATAAATATGATAAGTGAATTGAATAATATAATAGGCATACCAATACATATTATTTTCAAAACAATAAATAAAAAATTATTTATAATACTCTACAAATGCAACATGTATTTCGACAATTAAATAATTATTTAATCATATTATGTTATATTTAATATTAAATTAAGCAATATGCATTACAAAAGTCATAAATTTAATTTTATTGTATAAATAATATTTAAAATTTAAAATTTTATTAAGTTTAATTTATTTTCTTATAAAATTTCGTGTATTACAGTGGACCTATATATATATATATATATATATATATATATATATATATATGAATTGGGATAGAAGGTGTCAAGGTATAGATAAATCTAATAAAAGATCATCTTATTGGCGCTCAACCAAATTTTCAACAGTCGTGTAAATATTCAACCGAACTTGTCGTTTTGAAGTGTTAGAAAGGGTGAACACAAATATTCTAACCCTTTTTACAGGTTCTGGTTGAGATAAACAAAAAATTAATTCCTAAAATTATATTTACCTACCTTTTCAGCAATTTTCAATATTTACCTTTCCAAAATAAAATAATACAATAATAACTATTATGCTTCTTACAATTTTGAACGTGGAAATGAACACTTTTAAGTTTTAACTTCTAACATCCGTAATCGTACAGCGTTCTTGATCTAAATTTTATACTATTATTCTGACATCATTCTCCATGCAATAGTCTCTCACCCTCTCTCCTCAAATTTCTATATAAAGGGCTCATATCCTTTCCTTCCATTCCCACCAAAGCTCAAACAAACACTGCATACACTTCACAAACACTCAACATTTCAATCACTCTTTTCATCAAATCAATATGGCACCTGAATTGATCAGTAATCCCTTGAACCGGGCCGCCTCCGGTCTGGCCAAAGCCGGAAGTCTGCCGAGCCGTGCTTACGTCACCTTCTTGGCCGGAAACGGCGACTACGTGAAGGGCGTGGTGGGCCTGGCTAAAGGGCTCAGAAAGGTTGGTACTATTTACCCTCTCGTGGTGGCGGTGCTGCCCGATGTCCCGCCTGAGCACCGCCGCATGCTGGTGGCGCAGGGCTGCATTGTGCGTGAGATCGAGCCGGTTTACCCCCCGGAGAACCACACCCACTTCGCCATGGCTTACTATGTCATCAACTACTCCAAGCTCCGCATTTGGGAGGTAATTTTTTGGTTAATTCATTTTTGAACTAATTAGTTCTTCAATTTTATATATAGGAATTTTTTTTTTTAACTGAGGACACTATTTTCAGGTTATTCATTAATGAAGAACGCTAATTTTGACACTAATTTTTCAATTTCAGCGATTTTAGAACAACAAAAATTTTGAAATCACAAATTTTGAGTCTAATTGCATGAGATTTAGGTTTTTTTGCTGATGTGTTGGCCCAAAATTCTCGAAAAGTTAGTATTCCAATATCCAAGTCCAAAAACAGTGTCTTTAACAACAGTTGAATGTGCTAAAGACAGTCACTCAATATATAGTATCTTTTAATTTTGTTAATCCAAATTAACGTGTGTTTAATTAATTGCAGTTTGTGGAGTATAGCAAGATGATATACTTGGATGGCGACATCCAAGTATTCGACAACATCGATCATCTATTCGACATGGAAAACGGGTACTTATACGCAGTGATGGATTGCTTCTGCGAGAAAACATGGAGCCACACTCCACAGTACCAGATCAGCTACTGCCAGCAAAGCCCGAACAGGGTCCAATGGCCCGAAGGTCTGGGCCCGAAGCCCGCCCTGTATTTCAACGCAGGGATGCTGGTGTTCGAGCCCAACCTCACCACCTACCACGATCTCCTCCACACGCTGAGAATAACAGCTCCGACCCCATTCGCAGAGCAGGATTTCCTCAACATGTTCTTCAGAGATGTATACAGGCCAATTCCCAATGTCTACAACCTCGTCTTGGCCATGCTGTGGCGCCACCCGGAGAACGTGAAGCTGGAGGAGGTGAAGGTGGTGCACTACTGCGCCGCCGGGTCGAAGCCGTGGAGGTACACCGGAGAGGAGCACAATATGGAGAGACAAGACATCAAAATGCTTGTTAACAAGTGGTGGGATATTTACGATGATGCCACTCTTGATTATAAGCCTGAGATCGCCGCTGCTGCTCCGCCGCCTGGTGGGACCCAGGTCGTGCCGGCGCTGACGGAGGCCGGCGTTGTTCATCTTATCGCCGCCCCCTCCGCCGCTTAGGCTTGGGTTAATTTATTGGTAGCGATAAATATATATATATATATATATATATATATATATATATTTCCCCCCCCCCCCCCCCTCTTTTGAGTGATGTATAGATGGGCCTTGAGCTTTTAAGAAAGCCCATCAAGAAATATGTACTTGTGTAGTTTTTTCTTCTTTTTTATTAAGTTATTTAAGGTTTTAACTCCCCATATTTTGTATATTATATTGAAGATTATGTTGAACATAATTTTGAATAATAGTTGAGAATAGTTATGTGATAAAAATTTCGTTATTATCTAGAAATTACTTCATATACATCTATGTGCAACTGATATCCTCTATTTCAATATATGTTTCATTTAATATTTCAAAATAATCATTACACATCACTGGTATATATCATAAGCGGAGTAGTGAATAATGTGAAAAGGAAAGACATAAAAGTTATTCTTTATAGTTTGGTCCTCTATTATCTTTGAACTAACAAAAAGAGTTCAAAGAAAATTTACTTTTACATGGTGAGACACTTGTGTTTACTATAAGTTTAACGAGATATCAAAAGTCTACATATTAAGAGGGTATTTAGTTGAAATTTTAAGTTTCCTAAAACACTTTAGAGTATGACGAGGGTATCTGGCTGAGTTTAAAAGTGTTTTAATAACATTTCTTTGTTCTTTTTGAAAGAAAGTTTTTTAATAACGTTTGGGTAGTGAAGTTTTGTCTTATAAAATTAAATTCATAAGATGATCCAACATTAGTTTTTGTGAACATTATGAAATATGTCGCTTATAAGATCCATAGAAGTGTGAAATTTTATATATATAAGATTCCTAGTTGTGTTTAGATTGAGTGATCTGATTAATTCAATCGATATATTTCAGATTAATTCACTCAAATTAGAATGTGTTAATATTCATCTTCATCCCATCCAAATTGTTTAAAAATTAGTTCAAAATGAAAACAATAACTTTTGTTCAAAATGAAAACAATAACTTTTGAATTCATAGCAATCCAAACATTTCTACTCAGGATTCCTAACCTTCGATCCAAACACAAACTTAACTCTTTCTTTTTAAAAGTTTGTAATGTCAGACACATATGGCCCCGGTAAAACCATTCACATTTAAAAACTATTAATTTAAGCTTTTATTTATTTATTTATAAACAAATATCACAACTATGACTTTCTCTCAATGAGGGGACAAAAGTTAATATAATATAAAAGATAGAATAGATACTACACATGACAAAATCAAGAAAACTTAAAACACAAGTAGCGAAATAGCATAAAATAAAATAGGGTATATTAGGATCAAAAGATTTTAAAACAAATTCAAAATTCAAAATGGAATAAAATGTATAATCCCTTAAATTTTAAATACTTCACACAACCCATAGCTTACAAAATAAGATAAATTTACGAAAACTTATTTGATTGTGATAATAACTCTTTTTCACAAAATTATAGTTATAACACAATTATATATATATATATATATATATATTTACATATTTCAAATATACTTTATTAAGGTAGGGCATCTATACCACCAAAAACCATGATCGAATGATTCAATTACAACACATAAAATAAAAAATCATGATAACATAAAGTGTCAAAACTAAATCAAATGAAGTGTTCCCATGTGTTGGCGAAAACAGAGCAAAAAGTCAACACCAACTAACTAATTAACTACAAACTAAACAAGGTATTGAAAAAGAGGTTTAACTAATTAACTGCCACCTAGGCCACGTGGGCTTGGTTTGGCTAAGGTTTGAATCTTAAGCCGAATAGTCTAGACTGAGGACTTAATATAGGTGGGACCCATGGGATATTTTGTCTTGCCAATTGCTTCCACCTACGTTTTTCTTGTTGCTCAATCTAACCTAATAAATATTTTATGGGTCCGCTATTAATTTAGAGAAATAAATGTTTTGCTAGTCATTATGAGACAATTTACTGTATTCATGCCAGGTGGTACACGAGAATAAATTTCAAATTATCATGGATGATGTAAGGAAAATTCCCACATGTCCATCATGGATAAAATTGTAAATCATCTAATGTAAAATTAATAAATATATTGGATAAATAATGTATCAACAATTGATATATTGATATATACATACAGTGGATATAAAAGGGTTAGTAGAAGTAGGAAGATATATAGTAACCTTCGTTCTATTCTAGCTGTTATTTAAGTTATATCACAAATATTTTTAAAAAAAATTGATATTTATTATTATCATATAAATGATTTTATTACTCTTATTTCACTAACGCATTCATAAAAGAAAAAATGAAATATAAAAAATTATGATACATGTAAAATTGAAAAGAAAAACTTTAATACTTCTTCATAAAAGCAATCAATTAAATGGAACAAATCATATTTTCCAAAACCAATGAATAAAATAAAACGATGTAGTTAATAAATTGCACTTGATTGTGGTTAAGAAATATAAGAAACAACCTAATCTAATTAACCCACAAACATGATATAATCAAAAACATTAAACAGCTAAATTTAAATTCAACTCGTGGAATATTATATGCTTTCTACGTGTTGTATAATAAATAATGTTGAGAAGACATTTGGCCCAGCTTAAAAGAATCACAAAAACTTTTATGCACCAGTTGCACAGAAGTGAAATTCTGTGCAATCCATACATTTATGTTATAAATATAGTACTTTTATGTACAAATATTCATACCTTTTAAAATGAACATACATAAAAGTATTACATTTATAACATAAAGATACTACATTTATAACATAAATGTATGGATTGCACGATGCAACTGGTGCACAGAAGTGTTACTCTAAAAGAATATATCTATCATTGTCTACATTTTTCGTAACATACCATTAATTTATGGTCTACAACTTGTTTTGAAAAGGCAGCATCTAAAATATTTTAAAAGGTTGTCTTTAATATCATTCTTAAATATGAAGGAAGAAAAATTATCAATCTGTCTCTCAATCAAACATTATATCCAAAGTTAAAAAAAATAAAAAAATAATAATAAAAAAAAATAATAAATTTAGTGCCTCTATTTTTGACCACACACGTAATATTTTGACAGGCCATTATGATAATTATGTTATATTAGATCAACAATCTGATTAGTCAACTACGTTGTTGATAAAATACCAGCTTAATTATGTGGAAACATGTAAGGTGACCTCTCACTAAATAATGACTCAATTGGTGTCCCTAATGGTTTTTCTCAACACTTGTAAATTAGTTTACAAATGTAGTAAAGAGAATGAATAGCTTGTCAAGTGAATCAATCTATGCGAAACTTGTTCACAAATGACTATATATCAAGAGAAATTAATTAATAAGATGCAAATTATATTATTTTCCAACAATAAACCTCACTAGATGTAAATAGGTTTTCATTCAATTAGAAACAACCTTTGAACTTGAAAGCTTCCTTGCTTGGATGTGGTTATTTTAATTTGTGCGGATTTAAGTGATTTGGGAAATTTGAATTTAGGCTTGCTTATAAATTGCTCAGTTGTATTCTTGTTGTAAGTATATATTTTCCTGTTGATATCCCATTTCTGACCCTTTTACTTTAATTGATAATTAAAGGGTTTGGTGTTTGAAAGATTTTATTAGAACTTACGTCATATAAGATGGTTTTATGATTCTTCAAGTACTTTTCTTGAATTTTTTTTTTTTCGGAAAATGTCCAGGTTTTGTATGTACGTACTTCATATTTACGCAAAAATTTATATAAAATTGTCTTAAATATCACCTTATATGACATAGAGCCTCATATAGATCACTCAAAGTTCAGTCAACATGGATCAACCAAACTAATGTCGGTCAATGTGGTCAATAGATCAGTTCACACGTCAACTAAAAATATTAATAATACACATAAAAGTATTAGTTTTATGACTAAAAATATTACATTAATGTAATATTACTTTTAACATAAAACTAATACTTATACATGTATTATTAATACTTTTATGAAGTTGCAAATAAATATAATCTCAATATTCTAGCAGTTTGTAGATATTTATTTGCAAGTTTATAGAGTATTAGCAATTCATGTATAATAATTGGAGGGTGTTTGACTAAGCTTATAAACTAGCTCTTACATCTTATAAGATGTTTTTGAAGATTATAATGATGTTTTAATTTTAACTTAAAGTAAGTTGTTGAAGTATTCGGATAAATAAGATGGTGGAATTTATAAAATGTTAGTAATGACAGTTGTGTAATTTTAATGATCAAATTTGAAGGTGTTTAAAAAAAAAAAAAGTCTTATTTTAGAAATTAGATGTGATTCACTTACTTTTCAAAAAAGAGCTTATAAGATCCTAATATCTTATTTTTGGATAAAATAAGATCGAATTTCTAAAATTTAGCCAAACACTTTTGATGAGCTTATAAACTCTAAAACAACTTATAAAATATTTTAAGGAGCTTATAAGCTCACCCAAACACCCTCTTAGTTTTATCATAAAATGTTACATTAATTTAACATTTAATATTGACCGGCTCATATAAGTTTCATCTCATATAAGGAAACTCGTGAGATGTACTCACATAAAACTTTAATATTTATTACCTAAGCTTTTGTTTTAAATGAAAGGTGAGGAGGATTAATTTGGGTAAAGATTTTGAATAACTCAATATAATGTGTTTTAGTGATATTTATTTCGAATCTATCAGAAATCTCTAAAAATGGTTAGAAGTTGTGAGATTTTGAATTCATTGAAGAATAATTTTGAATTCATTAAAGAATAACTTGCTAGGAGGTTATAAACCCTTTTTTTTAACTTATTTTCAAAATAAGATCTATTTTTTTTATAAACACCTCCAAAATGATCATTTAAATTACACAATTGTCATTACTAACATCTTATAAGCATCATCTTGACAATTTATTTTTAAACTAAAATTAAACATGTTATAAGATGTAGGAGCTTATAAGTTCTTTCAGATATAAGCTTAGCCAAATACCCTCTTATTTGGTTAGGTTAGGTTTAATTAGCTAACATTTTACTATGTATTGCTTTTGCACTATGTTTGTTCTGTACTTAAAGTCGATTTTGCAAGTGTGGATTTGAGATGAATAATATTAAACTCTAATAATTAAAAAGCAAGTATGAATCAAATCTTCATCGTCACCTTCAAATCTTTCTTAATTAATGATTGAATCCTGAATGGAAGGATCTGAATATACTCCTTGAATATGAAACTAATTACTTACAACATGTGTTCACGCAAAAGCAATACAAAGTACAGTATTAGCTAATTATGCTAAGTACCCTAACCAACTAACTTCCTAACCTAGAAATAACATAATTGATAATACTTAAAGCCATGCAATATAAAAGCACACTTTGATTTAGTACTATTGCAAATACTTGCACACAACTAACAAGAGAAAAAAAATCCAAATTTCATGCGATTGGACCAGAATTTTGCCCTAAAATCGTTTAATTTGAAAAATTATTATATTTCATTGGTGAATGACCTAAAAATAACTTTCCTTTATAAAAGCACACTTTGATTTAGTAGTATTGCAAAAGCACAACAAACAAGAAAGAAAGATGGAAGAAGGGATCATTAAACAAATGAAAGAAACAGATGAAGAAAAACAGGCAAAGGTAGAGATATGGGACTACGCTTTGGGTTTTACTCCAATGGCCGTGCTAAAGTGCGCCATTGAACTACAAATAGCCGATGTCTTGGAATCCCACGGCGGAGCAATGACGGACATCCAGCTCTCCACCACCATCGGCTGCTCGCCGCCTCTCCTCCGCCGCATAATGAGGTACTTAACTCACCGGCGTTTCTTCAAGCAGACAGCCCAAGAACCATCAATCACCTCCTACACACAAACACCTCTTTCGAAGCTGCTCATGCAAACTGGAGAAAACAGCATGGCTGCTTTGATTCTCCTTCAAAGCAGCCCAGTAATCATTGCTCCATGGCACAGGCTAAGCTCAGGAGCTTTGGAAAATGGAGCTCATCCATTCGAGGCTGAACATGGTCGGAATCACTGGGACTATAATTCAGAAAACCCTGCAGAGAGCAAGTTGTTCAATGATGGAATGGCCTGTGCTGCCAGGCAATCCATTGAAGCCTTCATCCATGGCTACCTCGACGCGTTTAACGGGATCGGGACGTTGGTGGATGTTGGTGGTGGTGACGGAACGAGTCTTCGGTCTCTGGTGAAGGCATTTCCATGGATTCGTGGGATTAACTTTGATCTCCCTCATGTTGTGTCTGTTGCTCCACAGTTTGATGGTATACAACATGTTGCAGGCAACATGTTTGATATTGTTCCAAAGGCTGATGCTGCTTTCATCATGGTATGTTTTAATTTTTTTAGCCACAATTATCACACGTTTAGTCTAAAATATTTTTAGGTTTGTATGGAGGAATTTGTAATTTTAGAATAGGTTAATTGCATTAACACCGCCAAACTACTAGTGATTTTGCATATAAATTACCGAACTCTTTTTTGTAGCATCGATATATATATATAAACAACACGGAATTGACTCATAAATCACTAAACTTTTTCCCAGCCATTTTTCACCGGATTCCGACATATGACATACACATGACATATTTTAAAGGGGTATTCTTGTCCACACAATCAAATTGTTGATATCCCCTTACACTTAGAGAATTTCAATGAAGTTGTGTGGACAAAAATACCCATTTAAATTATGTCAAGTGTAGGTCACGTGCCGAAATCTGGCGAAAAATGGTCGAAAAAAAAGCTTAATGGTTTATATGTCAATTCCATATAGTTTATATATATTGATGCCACAAAAAAAAAAAAAAAAAAAGTTCAGTGCTTTATGTGCAAAATCACTGATAGTTTGGTGGTGTTAGTGCAATTAACCCTTTAGGATAACAATAGTTAGTCATTCATCATATATGGGCATTAACTTTTTAAACTCTAATATTAGTGTGCTAACTTTTTATTTGGGACCAATTTAGGTTAAATTAGTCTGAAATCCCAAAAATTAAAGCTGAATCACACTTGTAGCTTTCCAAATTATGGCTTTTCAATAATTGGATAGATTCTTGCTCAAATCGAGCTTCAATCAACTGAATTTAATAAATTATTAAGGTCTTTGTTATGTCTTGAAGAGAAGAGTGTTTTGATGCATGTAGGACATTTTTGGTTAAGTTTTAAGGACAATTGAATTTAGGGAGAATTTTGGTGGTTATGGCAGATTTTGACGAGTGTTGGCGATATTGATGAAATTGAACTGTACAAAATATTACTATATTCTAGGGATGAAAATCTCTCAATCAATTTTTAAAAAAATGCATGCAAAATCAGGTCCTCAAGAATGAGTTTTTGATTGAAATTTTGTCCAATTCTCGTTCAAATCTCACTTGCATCGCACACAAATCGGTAAAATTGATTTAAAGTTTTGTGATGACTTGAGGAGATGAGGAATATATATCAACAATAATTGTCATTTCACCGCCGCCTCTACCTCTGGAATCCACCATACCACCCTCAAGTTGCTCTGGTTGCTCACACATCACACACTCCTGTAGAGGTTTCGAAAGATTGACCTCAACAAGCACACAAACAAAATGACCAAAATTTTGATCTTCTCCAAAACTTTACTAAATTGTACGTCTTCTACGCCAAAAACACTACTCATATCAATTCATAGCAACGACGTCCCAAATCAATTTACCAAATTGAGTTCGATTGGAGCTCTCATTTGAGCGAGAATTGAATGAATCTTTCAAAAAACCCGAATATACAAGTGTGATTGAACCCAAAATTTTGGAATGTTTGGCTAATTTGTCCTAAATAATTTGCTCCAATTAAAAGTTAATGTCCTAATTTCAGAGCCCAAAAAGTTAGTATTCCTAAATAATGAATGAACAAAAAATGTTGTTCTAAATTTGCAAATTTCCCGTAATATATGTATTTATTTGTACTGAATAGTGAAATTCTCCAAATTTGTAATTCAAAGATGACCATGTATATATGTTAATTCATTTACTCATGTTGCAACCTGCACTAAAGCTCTTGGAAATACAGTGGGTACTACAGGATTGGGGCGACGAAGAGTGTATACGCATACTGAAAAATTGTCGAGAGGCGATTCCACAGGATATAGGGAAAGTGATAATCGCGGAGGCAGTGGTTCGAGAAGGAGAAGAGGAGGAGTATAGCGATGTTTGGTTGGCTTTAGACATGGTGATGTTGGCTTACACTGAGAAAGGAAAAGAGAGGACTTATGATGAATGGGAATATGTGGTGAAAGCAGCTGGTTTCACTACCCTTACTGTCACTAATATTGAGGCCATTGTATCAGTTATTGAAGCATATCCATGATTCAAACAACTAGCTTCAATATTGGTAATAATAATAATAAGTGAAATTTCGTCCACATTATTAATCCGGCGCCCACATAGTCAAAATAAAAAATCGGACTAAAATTGAAAAAGAAAAAAAATAAAGTGATAGTTGTTGTACCCCACTCGATAGACCCGAGCTAATATTAAGTATACGACGAGCTGAAGGTAGAACAGAGAGCTGATCGGTCGACCAAGCCGGAGTGACCGACCCGACCAGGGTGATTAACCTAGTGATCACAGCATCGGGCAGTCACCAATCCGACCAGGAATTTGGCCTAGCCGACCAGAATTATTTCGGCAAGAATAGCTTTAGAGCATGGTCGGATGTTGAAGTTCAGATTATCAAGAGCCTTGCATAAGAAGGGCAGGAAAGACTTGGTCCATTCCGAGAGAAATTCTTCAAGAAAGGAAACAATTCAAGATCAAATCATATCCGATTTAGATAGGATCTTATCCGATTTTTTCTTTATCTGTGCCCTGAAATCAAGGGATTTAGTTCTTATTTTCCAAGTTATGTATCTTAGTTTTAGCCTATAAATAGGATCCTAAACCCTCTGGAAAAGGGGTTCTGAAATCATTGTATTCAAGTAATTAGAGAGTTCTTTTCTCTCAACTCAGATAATAAAGACGTTCTGGCCGGCCAAAACTGACCGACCAGAACAAGCCTAGCAAATTTGCTCGAGTAGGCACCGGGCCTTTCTTTCTCTTATTTTATTCATAATTTGTTTGGTTTAATTTCTTTGGACCGGATCGATATTTTTTGGTGTTTGGCTAGGATTTTGTACCATACAAAATCTGACGTCAACATTTTGGCACTAAAAGGAGGGGGCCAGAAGCTACTGATCGGTAACTTCGATCACCTCATCCTCCACCTCGACAACCACAGCCGTCCCGACTGCATCAACTGCCTCTGCCGGTGCCGCCTTCCCCACCGCTCCACCCTGGCCGCCCTCAGCACCGACGCCGCTGCCCTCTCCGACCTCAAGGTCTTCCAGAGGATTGGGCATTGACATAAAGTCGATGGGAGGAGCTAGCCTGAGGAGATGCTCAGATCCTGGAGGCAGATACTCCAGCAGCTCGTTTATCATCCGAAGATGATAGGCTGGCAGAGGCTGTTTCTCCAGATAGGAGGCCAGAGCCTCCATCAGGGGCTTGTCATCCACGCCGGCAGCAAAGTTGGTCTGGATGTTATCCATGTAGCACAAGAGATAGGTCAGAACACTGTCATATTTGTGTTCTGCCGACAACTTGAACTTCTGGGCAATCGCCATCTCATCCAGCTGCGTAGCCCGGACTTCCTCCAGTTCGGCGCGGAGCCAAGACACCTCCACAGTCCGGTCAGCCAGACGTTGCCTGTCAATCTCGGTTGCTTGGGTCACCTCGCCGAGTTCCTCCTGAGAAGAGGTCAGCTGAGTGGTCAGGGTGACCTTCTCGTCCCTGACGGCAGCCAGAGCAGCTCGGGTATCACGCAGCTCATCCCTCCGCCGCTCATGCCTCTCCCGAGCAGCATGGTGCGAGACCTGGGCCCTCCAAGAAAAGACAGAGGCCTGGGCAAGGAGGATGGAAGAACAGGTATCAAGATCAATACCGGTCATATGCTGGGCATGTTCTTCCAGCTCCTCGGTCCAGGCCCGAGCAGGCGCCTCCATAGCCTCCTCCATCCCAGATGGGAAACGCATGTCTTCAAAAGGAGAGCAGGCGCGGGTGAAGCTGATCTGAAAGGGAAGCCTCCACCCCACCCCATTCCTCGGTCGCCTCAATCCGTTGGGGGTCCCAGTCGGTGATGCTAACCGACCTAGCCAAGTTGGGGGCCGGGCTGGGGACAGGCGGTTGCCGAGCAGCTGAGCGGCCAACATTAGAAGGGTCGTCTTCCTTCAGGCGAGCCCGTTTGCTCGGCGCTGGCTCGAAGCCAGGCGGCCGCCTGACAATAGTAGCCCGAGTTGGGACAGGACGGTTAGAACCCCGACCCCGACCAGAAGCCGGAGCTCCACGAGCCGGGGCTAACGTGCGCTGTTAGCGTTATCGGAGGCGTTCAACGGGGTCCATCTTGATTGAGATGCCCTGGCCGGGAAGAGAAACTGGAGAAAGAAACAGGAGCGGTCAGAAGATACTTCAAGATTATAGAATATATATGAGAAACAAATAACAAGAGAACTCACCTTGAATGCGAGAGGGGGCAGCACGAAACGGCGAGATCAGGCCAGCACCGAGGAGATTTTCCTCGGCGAGCAGAACCTTGTAATGCCTCTGGTCTGCTGAAGAGAAGTCCCGCAGGTAACGGATCTTCCGAGTGAAGGAATCACCGATCACCAAACTCTTGGGCGGAGTGTCTGCAGAACAGAGAAAAGTTAACGATTAGAAAAGGTGTTAACAAATTAACACATCAAACGTTAAATACCCTGAGCATCACCGAATTGTGTCGGGCAGTTAACCCGAGCAGATACATCGGTCCAATCCCCTCCGACCTAGAACCACTTGTCTCGCCAGTCCTTGATCGACGACGGCAAACAACGTACCAGCTGAGGTCGGTATTTCCATACCGACATATAGTAGAAATGATTCCTCAGACCAGGAGCCGTTTTCAATAGAAACATCCAGGCAATCTCGAGGGGGCTCGGCACACCGAGGTCGTAATACCAAAACATCACCACCAAGCCGATAATAGACGACCACGCATTGGGGTGAAGTTGTCCAGGCGCAATCCCCCAAAACTGGAGGTAGCCGGCCAAAGGGGGAGCAAGAGGAAAACGCAGACCAGCTTCAAGAGCTTGGACGCTGATGGCAACTTGACCCTCCGGCGGCTGATCCATCCGATCAGTTGGGTGAGGAACAGTGAATGTTACCCTCTCCGGGATATTGAAAAGGGCACGTCATTTGTTCAGCTCAGCTGCGGTCATGAAAGCCGGATAATTAAAGGCCTCCAAGTCAGGGTTGGAAGCGCTCCTCCGGCTCAGATGCCCAGATGAGACGCCACGGATAGGAATGCCCTCGGGGATGGTTGAGATCTCCCGCCCCGAGACACTGGTTTCGCCTGAACCGCGGAATGACGGGCTCGGATCGACATGGACATCACCGGAAACGTCGATCAGCTGCTCGGTCGGAGTGGGTTCTGAGTCGGTCGAGGAAGAGGACAGATCGGAACTAGTGGTCCAAGAATACGATGGCTCGGAAGCAAGGTTAACTCCTTGATCGTAATCCTGAACCGAGCCACCAGCAGACGAATCTGAAGCCATAAGTTAACAAGGAAATATATATATACTTTTGGCTGAAGAACGGGAGATCCTAGAGATAAGCTGAGGCCGATATATTTTGCTCGGAAGAGAGAGTGAAAAATGCGAGGATTTGGAGTTCGCAGAGAGTGAAAGTGGAGAAAAGAGTTTGTCTCTCGCCTATTTATAAGAGACCACCGTGTAGTTTCGACTTCCGATCTCCGAGATGATGACACGTGGCGCCAGATGTCGACACCTGGCACTCAGCGCAACCAATAAGTGTAGCATTTCGAGTTCTGGTCGGTCTCGCGGGGTTGAACGGATTTAGGCCCCGCCCAGAATTAGTTCTGACTACGGCCTAAGGGGCTAATGTTGTACCCCGCTCGATAGACCCGAGCTGATATTAAGTATACGACGAGCTGAAGGTAGAACAGAGAGCTGATCAGTCAACCAAGCCGGAGTGACCGACCCGACCAGGATGATTAACCCAGTGATCACAGCATCGGGCAGTCACCAATCCGACCAGGAATTTGGCCTAGCCGACCAGAATTATTTCGGCAAGAATAGCTTTAGAGCATGGTCGGATGTTGAAGTTCAGATTATCAAGAGCCCTGCATAAGAAGGGCAGGAAAGACTTGGTCCATTCCGAGAGAAATTCTTCAAGAAAGGAAACAAATCAAGATCAAATCATATCCGATTTAGATAGGATCTTATCCGATTTTTTCCTTATCTGTGCCCTGAAATCAAGGGATTTAGTTCTTATTTTCCAAGTTATGTATCTTAGTTTTAGCCTATAAATAGGGTCCTAAACCCTCTGGAAAAGGGGTTCCGAAATCATTGTATTCAAGTAATTAGAGAGTTCTTTTCTCTCAACTCAGATAATACAGACGTTCTGGCCGGCCAAAACCGACCGACCAGAACAAGCCTAGCAAAGCCGACCAGAACAAGCCTAGCAAATTTGCTCGAGTAGGCACCGGGCCTTTCTTTCTCTTATTTTATTCATAATTTGTTTGGTTCGATTTCTTTGGACCGGATGGATATTTTTTTGTGTTTGGCTAGGATTTTGTAACATACAAAATCTGATGTGAACAATAGTTAGAAGACAAATGCATAAAATTTGTAGTGAAAAAATCGATAAGACTTAAGTTAGATGTGGACGAAATTTCCCTAATGATTATTACATAGGGTTTTTAAAATCCTGTCCAAAGTGTATTTTGTTTTTGTAATAAGGTGCAAACTCTTGTGTTGTACGTTGAACTCTTATGTCTGTCAAAATCGATTCTACGATGTTTTTTTGCCTTGTGCAAATGGTTTTATTTTCCAGGAATAATAACACCAATTATAAGCTTGGTATTTCAATTTTTGGCTTTATTTGTTCATTTCTCCAATTGTTCAGCAACTAATTGAGAGATTCAATTGTATTTTTAGATTGAACTATTTGAATGATGAAGGAATCATACTTCCTCTATACTTGAAAAAAAAAAAAATATATATATATATATATATTAAATAACTGTTTCTAAAAAAGTTCCGTGCAGATTAAAAGGAGTTTGGTTTCAACAATCAAGTCAGTATTTTCATTGGAATTTTTATAATGCAATTATAATTAACGTTATTTTTTATAATACTTTTCAAATTATACAAAAACTTGGGTGCACTTGGTGCATGGATCTAAGCCGTGACGGAATCAGGATCATAAATCGAGGGGCCAATATTAATTAGAAAAAAATTTACACTAAACAAAAAAAAAATTATTATCAAAATATATAAAAAGGGTAAAAAAAAATTTGTTGATATTGAAAGTTCTGGTGGGCAGAATTTTCTGCAAAAATAAACTGATAGACTAATGTTGTCCCAAATGTTAAACATTAATCAAAACATTATCCAAAACGGAATTGAACTTTAAGAAAAATATGAAGAAAAGAGAAATTATCCACGAGTATATAAAGATACTCGTGGAACGCAAGTAGGGCAAAACTTTATTACTTCTATGAGTAATTATAAAAGTCCAAAGAGATCTCGAAAGACTCTTCAGAAAAACACACACTCTAAGTATTTTCTCTCAAGTTTTGAGTGTGACAAACTATCAATAGTTTACAAAGCAATCCTAAAAACTAAACTAATCAGAAACTGGAATCACTATGTGTCAACATCAGACTGCTTTGTAAACGAAAACAGAAACTGTTCTGCACTCTCTCTTTAATCTTGATTGCTTATCTTGCTTGTTCGCTCTTCTTTCTCCAGACTCTGATCTGGTATTTATAGACCTCTGTAAATGATGTATTATCCTCCATGATCTCCATCGTCTTCATGTCATGTCCATGATCTTCAAGATATGTCACTTCTCCACTTTGCACTTCTCCACTTCTCGCTTCCTTCTCTCTCTTTTTCCATGTACTTCACGTTTCTTTTCTCACGTTTCTTTTCCCACGTTTCTGCAAAATAAAAGAGATACAAAAGGAACAAGAAATCCTATTTTCTAGGAAAGGATCTTTTAAATCCTTTAGACTTCTTCAACAAGGAAATCTTGTTATCCAATCCCTAAAATATCTCAACCATAAAATCATATCAAAAATAAATTAATTTGGGTAACAAATAAAGAAAAAAGAAAAATTAATTAGTGTTAAAAAGTAACACTAACAGATAGGTTGGGGGTGGGGGGTGCCCTTCCCTTACCTTTAGTTATGTCCCTGAATGTAAGATCTATGCAATCGGATCGAAGCCTATCACGTGTTCATATTCTGATAAATATGTAATACATTTTGGTTATGTTAGTAATATATTTATTTTATTTATGTCAATAGTACCTTTACATTATATCATATTCGTGCTCTAGCAAACATGTAATACATTTTAGTTAAGTTGGTCATACCTTTCAATTATATTATGAGTGTTACATTTATGTCATGTGAATGAATAGTACTATTACATTAAATTATATAAAATGAGGTAATATATTTACGTAAGTGAAGTAATACCACATCAACATCTTCAGTGTTCATGTCAGCAAATTATTATCTCTAAAAATCGAAAATTTTGATTAAATCAAATTATAAATTACTATTATATAAACTAACGTTCTAAAAGACGTTAGAGACTATTTGGTCGAAGTGACTTACCTAACACCTAGGCGCCTAGTAATTATATAAACTGATTAGATTTTCTGTTATATTAAGTAGAATGAAGTTAGTCATATTAATGTTGGGTAGAACTCATATTTTCTATTGGTGGTCGTAGTGTGATTGAATATGATTAATCAAACTTTCCAAACCTATTATGAATTTTAAATATTTTCATAATTTAAAATAATTAAAAAAATTGATGATCATTTGAGGCTTTGCCAATTTTTTTAAAATAAAGCTAAAATAATGGTGGACGAATCCAATAGTTTATTTATATTAATCAATTAAATTATATTTAATGTCCAGTTAAATGATATTATTGCATAAATTCTTAACATATTTTTTCGATATAAATAATATTTACTTTTTTCAAATTTTACTAATTTAGGTTTAAAACATTTTAATCAGTAAAGTTTATAACGTCATATCTTATATTAAAAATAAGTTGTTAAAATGTTTGGATAATTAAATAACATAATGAAACTTATAGGATGTTAGTAATTAGAATCGTGCAATTTAAAACGGTGATTATCAAAAGAATTTGTCAAAAACAAGTTCTTATTTTAGAAATAATGTATCTTCTTACCCAAAAAAATTCTTACTTTTATATATTTACCGATCATCTTTGGGAAACATATATGCAAGCTCTTAAACATTATAAGATGTTTGTGCACCAAATTTTCTTGTGCCTGAAATAAGATGAACAAAATACAATAATCAAACCTCAATAGTTTGATTCCTATTTGCAGGGAAAAACAAATATTCTCACGGATTATGTTATTTGAGACGGGTTAACCCACAACTCACCATTCACAATTCATATGTAATTTGATGAAAATGGGTTTAGTAGATGGGTAAAAAGAATTCGTCTCATAGAAACTATCCTGTGAGACCGTCTTACGCAAGTTTTTGTGATATATAATTGTACCCACGATAGGTAGGGTAGAAGAATTGTATATGAATATAAATAAAACTAAAGATAGTAGTACTTATCTTTAGAATTTTTTGTGGGAAATTTTCAGATATTGGTATCAGTTAGAATTTTCGTTGTGATACCAAAACATAATTAGTATCAAGAAAAAAAAAAAAAAAAAAAAAAAGGATAACATTATAAGTATGAATAGAAAATTTGTTTCTATCCATTTCTTTCTTTTTTAATGAGTTGGGAACGTGGCATACTGATTAATATTGAAATTATAATGTAATATTTTTAAAAAAAAAATCATTGTTACCCTTAATTTTCTCTCCATGAGTTGGGGGTATTATAAGTAACAAAATTTGATTCAAGTAACTACATTGAATTTTATTTTTTTTTGAAAGGTAAGTAGGTAACTACATTGAATATTTCTTCTGATACTAAATTAAGATTAACTAGTATTAACTCACCAAGTGTCCTGGTCGTCATGCATTAATTGACCAAAGGCTTAAGTAGCCAGGTGTCAACTAATTTGACAAGTGTCAAAATAATTACTTAGATACTAAGTCTATAATATTAGTATAAACTGCTGTTCATACTGAAAAACAATACATTATATGTCCAATTTTTAATAATAGTTCAATATAGCTTTTTTTTGCGAAATAACTTTTAAATTTTTCAAAAAGAATATTTAATATTCTAAAAGAATAACCCTTCTACTTAAAACACGCAATTACTTTAAATTTAAATACACACAAAAATAAGCAACAGCTAATTTTTCATATATATGTATGAATATAATATACACATCCCTGAACTAATCATACAACCCTGGCAAAAATTAACCACCAGGTTCATACATCTACAACCTTTAAACAAAAATAAAAAATACACAAGTATAATTCTTTTTATGATGTGCTTTTTTAATAGCTCAAGCCCATCCACATCAACACTCCAAAAAAGGAAAAAAAAAAAATATTATTTATCGCAATTAAAGCCTAAGCAGCGGAGGGGGCGGCGATAAAATGAACAACGCCAGCCTCCGTCAGCGCCGGCGTGAACTGGGCCCCACCAGGCGGCGGAGCTACGGCGGCGACATCAGGCTTGTAATCAAGAGTTTCATCATTGTAAATATCCCACCACTTGTTAACGAGCATCTTGATATCTTGTCTCTCCATATTGTGCTCCTCTCCGGTGTACCTCCACGGCTTCGACCCGGCGGCGCAGTAGTGCACCACCTTCACCTCCTCCAGCTTCACGTTCTCCGGGTGGCGCCACAGCATGGCCAAGACGAGGTTGTAGACATTGGGAATTGGCCTGTATACATCTCTGAAGAACATGTTGAGGAAATCCTGCTCTGCGAATGGGGTCGGAGCTGTTATTCTCAGCGTGTGGAGGAGATCGTGGTAGGTGGTGAGGTTGGGCTCGAACACCAGCATCCCTGCGTTGAAATACAGGGCGGGCTTCGGGCCCAGCTCTTCGGGCCACTGGACCCTGTTCGGGCTCTGCTGGCAGTAGCCGATCTGGTACTGTGGAGTGTGGCTCCATGTTTTCTCGCAGAAGCAATCCATCACTGCGTATAGATAACCGTTTTCCATGTCGAAGAGATGGTCGATGTTGTCGTACACTTGGATGTCGCCATCCAAGTATATCATCTTGCTATACTCCACAAACTGCAATTATAAACTCACCTTAATTTGGATTTAACAAGATTAATAGATATGTAAATATAAGAAAATTTAGGATATGTGACCAACACCGACATTGAGATACCGATTTTTCAATTAGGCCAATTTTTTATAAGAAAAGCCCGGAATTTTCGGGCGAATTAATATCAGGATATAAAAGTTCGAAAACGACGTATTTCAGGATATATCACTTGAAATTTGGGTCAAATCACATTAAAAAAAGTCCAAATCTCATGCAAATTTCAAATTATTTTTTTAAATCATCGAACTTGAAAAGTTAGTGTCTTTGTAATTTTTTTGTATATATAGAAAATTGATAAACTAATTAGTTCGAAAATGAATAAATGAAAATTTTACCTCCCAAATGCGGAGCTTGGAGTAGTTGATGACATAGTAAGCCATGGCGAAGTCAGTGTGGTTCTCCGGGGGGTAAACCGGCTCGATCTCACGCACAATGCAGCCCTGCGCCACCAGCATGCGGCGGTGCTCAGGCGGGACATCAGGCAGCACCGCCACCACGAGAGGGTAGATAGTACCAACCTTTCTGAGCCCTTTAGCCAGACCCACCACGCCCTTCACGTAGTCGCCGTTTCCGGCTAAGAAGGTGACGTAAGCACGGCTCGGCAGACTTCCGGCTTTGGCCAGACCGGAGGCTGCCCGGTTCAAGGGATTACTGATCATTTCAGGTGCCATATTGATTTGATGAAAAGAGTGATTGAATTGTTGAGTGTTTGTTTGAGTTTGGTGGAAATGAAAGGAAGTGATACTGCCCCTTTATATAGAAATTTGAGGAGTTAAAAGGGGTGTTTGGTAACAAGGATCGCAGGTGTGAATGAGACGATATCCATCGTACACGTGGGGGAGTGGGGGTATAATCGGAGGGCTAATATGGTGCGGACAGATGGGCGGTGCTGACTGAAAGAGTGAGGAGAAGATTGGGTTGGGTAGGATTTAATTAATTAGAATTAAGTAGAACAATGTACTTAATTGTATCCTGGCCCACCATATCTACTAGTAATTTCGATTACATTCATTACTAATAGATCTGGTGACTAAGTGATTGATTTCAAAGGGATATAATAAAAGATTAATTGTTTGATTAGTAAGTATGGCTCAATTAATCTTTGCACATTTTTCTTTAAAAAATAGAATTATTTATACGTGCCCTATATTTCTATTTATTATTTTAGTTCCCAATCTCTTAAGTTTTATTAAAATAATGTTGCATCTTATATTCTTCAGGAAGGTTTGTTGACACCTCGTCTTTATTAAATAAACACCAATTTTTTCGGATAATAGTATGTAATATAAAAGGATTTAAATATCACATTTTAAAAATATAAATTAAACTCCTTAAATTCTGGCTCAAATCAAGTTTGATCTTAATATTATTTGATTTAGTCGGTGAGTTCACTCGTGTATAAGTTAGTGAACTTTTTTGGAAGCTTAAGATCAGTTCATTATTTATGGAGTTTTTAAACATATATTTGAGTAAATTTAAGAATGTGGCATCAGATCAGAATAATAGTTACGGACAATCCATATTATCATTCGTAAGTAAATTGTTTAGGAATTTTTCACATGTCCAAATATGGTCCAGACTCAATTATATATGTTTAACAAGTTGGAACTTATATAAAACGATTAACATAATTGATTATCATTTATTGAGTCAAATTCAAATATATTAGTTGTATATGATAATCAAGTTAGTTATGAGAGTTTAACCCTTTCTTAGATAAATTTAGATGGTTTTATATTAATGCACTCACTGTCCGATGTTGGAAACATATAATACAACACATAATGAAAACATAACGCACAAAATTTGATTGAGGGATAAAATCTATTTATCTTCCAGACTTTATTATTACTAATAAGAGAAAACTAGTGAATTTTGTACAATAATTGATGTAACAATTAAAAATCCCTTGTAACGACATTCAATCACCAACCTAAATTCCAGCCGTTGATTCCAATTTCAAAATTCTTGTTTGGAGATTAGGCAGTAGTTGTCGACATTTTAGTGGTTCCATATTTATTCACAATCTTTGGCCTAATCAACGATGATACAACTTATAAAGACTTGGGGTGTTGTTTTCTTCAAACATTAAGGGTAAAAATGTATTTCCACTAACTTATGCTTTGCAAAATATTGTATATTATATTATGCAACGGTCTAGAATAAACTTACAATTTTTTAAAAGTATTTTAAAAAAAAAAAAAATTTAAATATATTTTAAGTGTTCTAGAAAATAAGTTTGCAGTCTCATAAATAAAATAATAAGTCACCTAATATAACTTTATGACAAAATAATTGACTTTTCCAGTTTGACTGTGTAATTATATATACTTATATTCCTAACTTGTATAATTTTTATGTGTTTTATTCCTTAAATAATTGAAAATTGCATATTCGATGCAAAATCAAATATTTTCATCAACTTTATTAAAGACACACTCGTCATAGAATTTTAGTGATCCGAGTATGATATAAAGTACAATCAATATGCTTTGTAACTCGTATACTATAATATATATATATATATATATATATATATATATATATATATGGTACTTGATCCTGTAACAAGTTGGTCTCTTGTAAGACCGTCTCACGTATAACGCGATTCAAGTATGTTTTTACAGATATAAGTATGTGTTTTTTCAGCTAACAGTATATGTTTTATAAGTATGTTTTTCACGGTATAAATATGAGTTTATTCAAGTATGTCTTTTACAGTTATAAATATTTTTTTTCATTATAAATGCAACCGTCTCACGTAAAGCCTTACGTGAGACGGTCTCACGTGAGTTTTTGCATTAAGTGATCAGTTGAAGCTTGAAAATATGATCACAATGAGTGTCACACTTAGTAATTGGTATAATCAATTCACGAGAATATATGTCCAAGAAAAAAATTGCCATTATTTCAATAAGCCAATAGTTTAAATTGAGTCATCCCAGAAAATACTAATAATAATAATATATATAAGAAAAAAAAAAAAGAGACCACATAGCTCCACGAAAAGCCCAAATTTAGTGTTACTAAAATAACTTACAATGGTCGACATTATAATATCTACTAATATAGATTTTTGTCACATCATCCTTCATTAACATATCACTTCTATTAAAATAACAGGAGCTAGATCTCCTATTGTAGCATATCTTCTTTTCAAAGTTTGTGAACATGTCATGTGTTATTACTCATCATCGCCGTTGTTATTATTATTATTATTATTATTATTATTATTATTATTATTATTATAAAAGTTGGGTTTGATTCTCTTCTATTGTGACAATTGACATGTATATCTTTTTGAAACTTAATGAACATGTCATGTGTCCTTGCTCGTTAAATTCTTTAAATAGAAGTACTTAGAAGGATTTAGGAGGATATTGAAATCTAAAAGTTTCCCATTAAAAATGAACTCAAAGTATGGATATAAATATTTTTGTATACATATATATTATACATGTTCGATATAAGCCTGAAATACGAAGAAATAAGAAAAGGAGAAGAAAAGGATCATTCTTGAAAGAAAGAGAAAGAAATTAATGAAAGGAAAATAAGCAAGAAACAAAGAAGAAGAAAAAGCTCCTCTTCCCCAATCAAGTAAATTTGATGCAAGAAAATATTCAATTGAAGTCTTAATTAATTGAAGATAACACGATATTCATTCATCTATTTGTTTCCAAGGTTTTTTTTTTTTAATAATATTCAAAACTTATTGGATATTTTAGGTTTATGATGGTTTAATTAATTTATCCACAGAAAAAAGGTAGGGAAAAACAAAAAAAAACACTATTTTTAACGCACAATATGTGTGTGCATACCATTGAGACATCTTAGATAGAATTATAGGCATGTTTATTGTAAAGTTTGATATAAAATAGGGTTAAATGTAAAAATCAACCTAAACTATTGGTTTTTCTTCATTTTGCAATTAATTTTTTTTTTTTTATCAAATTGCAGCTTGAACTACTAAAATTTATGAAGGGTTAAATGCAAAAAAACCACCTAAACTATTGATTATTTCTGATTTTGCAACCTAAACTTTTTTTTTTATCAGATTGCAACTTGAACTACTAAAATTTATCAAATTGCAACTTTTGAACTATTTTTCGATAAAATCAAGAACACGTAACACATATGCCGAAAACATAAGGGTATTCTTGCAATCTTAGTGTGCGCATCACGTGTTCACGTTTTTACCAAAAAAATGGTTCAAAAGTTGCAATTTGATAAATATTAGTAATTCAGGTTGTAATCTGATCAAAAGAAAAAAGTTTAGGTTGCAAAATGAAAAAATGCAATAGTTTAGGTTGTTTTTTGCATTTAACCCATTTATCAAATTGTAACTTTTGAAACATTTTTCGATGAAATCGAGAACACGTAACACACACGCCGAAAATATAAGGGTATTCTTGCAATCTTTTAATTAAAGGTAGCCCTTATATGAAGTTAGTGTGCGCGTCACGTGTTCACGTTTTTAGCAAAAAATGGTTCAAAAGTTACAATTTGATAAATATTAGTAGTTTAGGTTGTAATCTGATAAAAAAAAAAAGTTTAGGTTGCAAAATGAAAAAATGCAATAGTTTAGGTTATTTTTTGCATTTAACCCATTTATCAAATTGTAACTTTTGAACCATATTTCAATGAAAACGAAAACACGTAACTTGTACGCCGAAAACATACGAGTATTCTTGTTTTCTTATAATTAAAAGTGATCCTTATATAAAGTTAGCATACGTGTTACATATTCACGTTTTTGCCGAAAAATGGTTCAAAAGTTGCAATTTGATAAATTTTAATAGTTCACATTGCAATCTGATAAAAAAAAATATTGATTGCAAAATGAAAAAAAAAACCAATAGTTTATGTTGTTTTTTTGCATTTAAATATAAGGAAAATTGATGCAAATCTTTGAAAGGAAAAGGTTCATAACAACAAAAAAAAAAATTGAATTCGACAACTCCATGTCCTTTGGACCTTCAATAAACTTGGAGATGTTATGATGCCCCTTAGATCGTGCAATTAGACAACTCAAATTCTTTTAATTCTTATCTTTTATAAGACATCTAGTATGCATTTTTTCTTTTCATGTCGGTAATAATTACATTTTCTTCCTCAAACGTCAAAATCATTAGTTAATTCTCAAAAAGAATAATAATGTGAATTCATTATCTTTGGGTTTTGGATAAACTTTTTCATATTATTGGCTAATCTTTTTTCAAATTTCATAGTCTAGTTAACTGAGGCAGTTAATTTTTAAAATGCTAATTACCATGATATAGTAATATATCTAATATAAAGCATGATTCATCTATATTTTAATCACTTAAATATTTTTAGCAAAAGAAAAAAAAATTCTCACAATATTTGTTATTTTAGGATGAGACAACCACAAAAGTAACCTAATAAGGTTAGAAAAATTTTAAAATTATCAAAAAAAAAAAATGACAAAACATTAAATAAAATCAAATTTGATATTTTCACCCTTCATAAATTGATCGCACTCCTTGAGAAATCAAGGGAAAAAAGAATGATGAGTATTTTTGTTCATAACATTTTTTTAACTTATAAAATATGTTTCTTGGTCAGAATAAATTTTTTGTTATCTTATTTAGTTATTAATATCCATTACCATTTTTAGGAATATCGAAATTATTCACATTTTCTTTTCTTGAATAAAATATGTTAGTAGTTGAAAATAAATATTGAGAATGAAATAATACAACACAACTACTAAACGTAAACAAGAAGAAAAAATTATTTCACTATTAAATAAGATCTATAGTATGTGTGAAATCTTCTAAAAATGAGAGAAGAATTAAAAAATCCTTCCTTGAAACTCACTCCACATAAATTCTTGGCATGGTTAAACTGTTAAAGTGGGCATAAAGACCGACCAAATCTCACTCAGCCACACGCTGCACTCCACGTGTCATGCTAGTAGGTGGTGTGAGTCGGTGAGGTAAGGCGTAGGGCCAACCGCAATCGGACGGCCCAGATGAAGTTAGTGACTTGCATCAATGGAGCAGATTGCAACACGTAGCTCCACAGAAGCTTCGCCGAAACTACCGGGGTAACTGTAGCACATTTACAAGATTATCCGTTATAGGCGTTAGTTACGTCAGTTTTTGAACAGAATTCTTTGGTTTGGATAACGTGACTTTTTTGGTCATTGCCGACTTCTAATCTTGACTCCCTATTAATTGGCTACTTTTCATTTGAATATATATATATATATATATATATATATATATATATATATATATATATATATATATTTATTTATTTATTTATTTATTTATTTATATATGTATATATATATATATTAACTAATATTTTTTTCTTAAAAGAAAATTATTCTTTAATCTTATATGTTAATAGAAAAATACACATTTACTAGCTAATTTTATTAGAACAAATGTATTGTCGGCTTATAGAAAAGAAAAAATATAAAGAATATTTTAAATAAAAGGAAAATAAAGGAATATAAATTTCTTAGTGGGAAAAGCATCCCTATTGAGACCCGAAGTTTACGAACCGGGGAATCCTTGGGAAAAATGGGGATGAAATTTATATTCCTGTTTCTGGTTTATATTTTATATTTTTAAATATTTTTATATTTTAATGTATATTGTATATATATTTAAAACATTTCATTTTAAAAATAATAACTTATTTTGATTCGTAAACTTATTGTTATAATGAATCCAATCATTGTCATCCCTGTGAGATTGGTTGCTAGCTACCTTCCCTGTGATAATTATTAAATTAATTTTATTTTTACAATAATTATTAGAATCTAATTCGTTTATACCAATTGGGCCAAGCTTTACAAATTATACAAGCAAATGTTTATAGACTTCTTACGAATGAGACAAATTTTAATTAAATTTTTATCTCAACTTCAGTACTTACTCAAGCCCACTAAGGAGGCCCAAACCATATTGGGCCCACATGAATTGTAAAATTACCCAAAGCATGACATGTACTAGGCTTGCAAACATAGCAACTATTTTTTGTTTTCAATTTTCAAAATGAAAGAAACATTGTCGGGGACAATCATCCATCTGTTATGAATAAAAACTTATACTAATCAAAAGATAACAAAATATCTTTTAACAATCAAATTGACACACATTATACAAAATTTTAAAATTTGAGTTCATCTACCCCACTCCATCTAGAATCTGAATAATTTGTAATTACTATCCAAAAATATTTAAACATAATTTAATAAATATAGAAAATTATAGTAAATTATTAAATAAATAAAGAGACCAAAAGAGATAATTATGGTCCAAGTTATTGCTTTTATGAGGTCACTGCAAATATTTATTCGAGCCCAAGTACTCTTCTCTTCTCCTCTCTGCATAGATCCTTCCTTATCAACTAACCAATCTAAAATTTGAAAAGTTTGAGTGTCTAATTCCTATTACATTTCCAATTGTCATCAAGGAGAAATGGATCCTCTCAATTTACCAAATAGAAGATTTAGTAAATTTCTTTAAATGTTATCTGTTTATTTGATCAATGAATCATAACAAGCTACATCATTCATTCTCAAATCTTAAACAATTTTTCAGCGCTATTCATACCTTGTTCTCTACTATTTTCTGTTGAATTGGAAAAGATTTTTATACGCCTTATAATTCATCAATCTTTTTGTGCTCTTTTCCGCCACCAATTATCTCAATTTATCTCAAGATCAATTTATCATTCTCAAGTACGTCGTTTGATTTTGTCATACTCCCAAGTACGTTAGGTTTACTTCTATGTTTATTATAATTTAAATTAATGATGTTGAACAATTGCTATTCATTCTTTTAGTGGTAATTGGTACATTACTTTTAGTTGATGAACAACAATGAATTAATTATCCCAAGTGAGAAAGGAAATGAATTTCAATTTTTTAAGTAGAGAACGTGCATAAATTGTTTATGGAGAGAGAAGATAAGAAAATGGTTAATTGTTTAAGATTTGAGAGTGGATGATGTGACATATTATGATCCATTGATTAAATAAATGTATGAGATTTAAGAAAATTTACTAAATTTATCATTTGGTAAATTGAAAGGATTCATTTCGCGAAATCTATACAATAAATTCTCTAACAACTTTCCCCCTTTTTTATGATGAATATTAACTTTTCAAGTCAAGAGTAGATTACAAAAAATACTTTTAAATTAAAACAAGAAATAAATTATAAGATGTAATCTTTGCTCAAAACAACTTGTAAATTTAAAAAGGATCATCTAAGAGTACATATTAAAAGTGGGAGAGTGCGGAATTAAGAAAATTACAAAAATAAAATATCTACAGAGAAGAAAGTGTGTAGTTTTCTGATTTGCATCACAAGTCCCGACATGGATGATGGACGAAAATAAATTTGGATATTTAAGATTATTTTATGTTGTGTTTAGCTTAAAAGGATTGGAAGAATAATTTGAACTTCATAATAACAAATTGATTGATAATGTTTAAATTCATATGAAATCAAATTTCATCACTCTCATTCTAAATTAATTTTTTGAAATAAACATTCAGAACAAAAGCATCCATACATTTAGAAGATCATTTAAAAGGTTGATTTAATGTCTTATCTTTTATTTATTTATTTTATTCTCTTTTTGCTATTTTTGTTCATTAACAACACTTTTACTAAGAGTTGATTATTTGAGCTAATAACTCACTCAAAATATCACATAAAATGTTAATCAAATTCAAACTTCCTAGATAAATATTTGGTAAGAAAAAAAACACACCATGTTTTAAACCACAATAAGATATCAACACCTTATAAACTATTTTTCAGAGGCAAGAGAACTCTTTATCTTATTTTTAAAATAAAACTTTATTTTGACAAACAAGTAAAATAGCATTTATAAATAATACAATTACCAATACTAATTTCTTAAAAATTCTATAATCTTATCTGCACAAATATCTCAAACAACTTATATTTAAAATAAGATAATACATCTTATAAGCTCTAAAGAACATCGTATTAGATGAGACATGCATTATCACACTAGTAATAATGCAGCCAAAGCAAAGATGAGACATGGTTGGAATAAAGTGGTGAAATTACAAAAAAGCACATCTCAATCTCCATTAACAGAGATGACTATCTATTTGAGTTCCACTACATGATTTGCTTTGAACAAAAGCCACAAATTTAAAACAAAGGATACCTTCACAAGGAGTAGAGAACCAAATATCTTTGAACATCCCACTTTTTAAGCCTGTGGAAGCAAACAAAAAGTAGATAACAAATTAGATCTTGCAGTATAAGATTATATAATGATTAAACTCTCGAGGACAATGACGAAAGACCCTACCTTGTTAGCAATGTTGTTGGAGAGCCAATCGAGCCCCTCGTACAACCCTTCTCCGGAGGTGGCACATGTGCTCTGGATATACCTACACGATACTCCAAAAGTGAGCCCTTTAATAGACGAGAGAGAGAGAGAGAGAGAGAGAGAGAGAGAGAGAGAGAGAGTACCAATGACGTTGACGGAGAGAATGAAGTCCAAGCTTGTCAGTTATCTCAGCAGCATTCATAGCATTAGGAAGATCTTGTTTGTTTGCGAAAACAAGCAGCACTGCATCCCTCAGTTCATCCTATGACATTATCAATCAATTCATTATTGGAACGAAAAGAAACAGCACATGATTTGCAATTTGTGGGAAATAATGAATTTTTGGGTGACATAAAATTTCCCTAGGTCAGTTTACAAGATAATAAAGGATTTTAACTCTTAGAAACTTGATGGAGGGATAGTGCAGGAGAAATAATAAAGAAATTGTTCAGATCTTCAGACACCACAAAGGTATTATTGTGCTCAGAAATGGTGAAAGCAGTTGAATAGGAGGATCCACTATGAATATAGCTCTTGGTAAATTTACCAAAAGAAAAAAATGATTTATTTGATATTATGGATCACTGGTTGTAGAGGAACAGTTGTTTGTTGGCTGATCTTCTAAGTACATATAAGTTGCTATGGACAGAGTAAAAATTTACCTCATTTAACATCCTATGCAGCTCATCCCTGGCCTCAACAACACGATCTCGATCGTTGCTATCAACAACAAAAATAAGCCCTTGGGTGTTTTGAAAGTAATGCCTCCACAATGGTCGGATCTAGATGAAAAATATCATAATACAGAATCCCAAAAGCAGGTTATGATTACTAAGAGATGATAAAGCTTGAACCTTAGATAATAAAAAACAACATAAATGCATCAATTAATCCATCATAATCTGAAAACAAAGAAAATAGCATGTTTCCTATTATAAATGGTAAGCATGTAATCATATACCCCGATGAACCAAATGTGCATGTGTTTCTGTTGTATATAAAAAAACAGACATATTGATAGAGTGAAGACAATGGGGTAAACGGAAATATATAGAAAAATCCTCAAAACGAGGCCACAGAGAATAAATCTCTGCCACAACCAAAGTTGCCCAACAATAATGATCCAAAGATAACTCTAACTCTAATGAGACTCATACTTAAATAGACTCAAACCTAAACCCTAACTTAAGCCCCAAGTCATAAGGCCCATGGGCTATTTATTTAATCTAAACTAATTAAAAGACTCAACATAAATTAAAGACTAACAATAATAATAAAAGGCAATTAATAAAGATGCGTATCACATATATATTCCCCTTATACTTTATCCTACCATGATCCGATGTCAATTGATTTGACTTCAGATTTTACTTAATATTAATTTTTTTATATACATCAACCTTCAATTATATGTGGAGTAACTAAATAAAAAAGATATTCTTAAAGATAGAGAGGACACATTAAAAATTAAAAAACTCATGTTGACATCTTATGTATACATCGTTCTCTAAGCATCTCTCAGATATTTTATATACTTTACACTCAAATTCTAAGATCAGAATATGAGTTTTCTTATCAGTTAGTTTTCCATTTTTATTTTCCTTGACAAATATATACAAATTGAAGCCGTATCCCTTAATATGTTTGAACTTTGTTGTGCACCTAATATAACAGAATAAATTATTACTTTAAAACATGTCAAATAAATGGACCCCAGTATTTATTTACTTCTTAGAGCAATATTTCATGAAATGATAGAAACAAGATTATACAATTATTTATTTTAAATTTAATGTGTCTTCTCCACACTAATAATTTAAATTTATTTTAGATTTGATTGAAGATTGATTTATTTGACAAAACTAAAAACGGATTAAATATGGGATCAAAATATTTAACCAAAGTACTTGTGTTAATTACTTTATTAAATTGGAGGGATATTTGAAGGTTCAATTAGTTAAAGGGTAATTAATAAAAAATTATAGAACAACGAGGTAACATGAGTTTTGCCAGAATTATCATCCAAAGTTTCACAAATAGCATAAAAAACTCGAATAACATAAGGCGACAAAGATTCCATTTGTACCTAGCATTCTGATTTCGTCTCTCTTCCACATAAATTTGGGCTACCTATATTCTTCTATCTTCAATGTAATATGAGCTACTTTCAGCACACATGACCTCCAAAATGTCAACTTACATGCAAATTACTACAAGCATTTCTTTCACTACAAATACAACATATACTAAAGATCAAACCAATATTTCCTACATGAAATTCCACTAAGAGAATCATTTACATGAGGTGCTCATAAAACTAGGCACAGATTATGAAACACAACCTATATGATGCACAACTACATGGACTGGTTTCTCCTTTCCAAATCAGTTCAATACTTCAATTCAGTTCAAAGTGAAACTTTAAGAGAAATAAGGATATTAAGAAGACACCTATAGAAAAAGATATATAAGATCTTATATATAGATAGAAAGCTATATACCTTGTCTTGACCCCCAACATCCCAGACAGTGAAGCTGATGTTCTTGTATTCCACAGTCTCCACATTGAATCCTGAAGGAGACGTAAATAAGTTCCAAAATCAGCAAGGTGTTAGTCTATGAGCATACTATCTAACGTACAAGCTACACGACATGATTTCCAGATACACAAAAAACTATCATGAAATTAAATGCTAAATAACGGACAGAAGAATGTTATCCGGCCAAAACACAAAGGTCATACCAATTGTAGGAATGGTCGTAACTATCTCTCCAAGCTTGAGTTTGTATAATATGGTAGTCTTACCAGCAGCATCAAGACCTACCATAAGAATTCTCATTTCTCTTTTGGCAAACAGCCGGCTGAAAAGCTTGGTGAAAGACAACCCCATTTTCTTTGCCTGTTTCACCCAAAATTAAAGTCAAAATAGAGCTTTCAGAGAGAGTTGTCCATAAACCCGATACAGTTCATAGTTTCTTCCTTTCACTTTCAAAGAAAACACAAAGAACTCTAAGAAATAGTGAAGCAGGATAGTGCAAAGCAAACACAGTAAAATGGGAATCATGATGAATTTCTGTTCCATTATTGACTCCAAAAATAACTATACAAAGAACCCACCTGGATATAATAAAACAGATTGTGTTTGGATTGGAAAAGAATACATTTGAAATTGATACAAAAAATACGTTTGGTATTGTTTAGATTTGAAATCATGGATTTTCAAATTGAACTAATTTTTCATTGATGAAATTCCTTCAGAAATAATGCATCTCAAATCCATCAATCTAAACAGAATCTTAAAGAGTTTTAGATTATTCTATCTCATCCAGTTCAATCAAAACTGAAATCATAAGCATCAATAAACCATTTTTTCGAACAAATAGGCTCTTAAACTTTGCCGATATTACCAGTAATTAACCATAAATCATCTACAGCGTTCACATCGTTCAACTGATACGACACAGATTTGGTCGCAAAAGAAAGACAAAATTCATATATTGAAATCAGATCCATATAGTCATAAATTAGGGTTAATAATTAAACAAACAGAATCGGCTAAGCCAACAAAACCAGATCAATCAGTTAATACAATAGCACAGCACAAATAAATACAATCATAGGCAAAAAAAAAAACGCAGAATCAACAGATTAGGGAAGTGAAGCTGCAACCTAAAAGTCTAGATCTGCAACTCTACTCGCGAATCACTAAAACACGCAACATACAAATGGAGAAGTTAAGAGCAGATCTTACTGTATGAAAATTGGGAGAAAGGAGTGATGATTGGAGAAGAAAAGGGCAGATCTTGCTCCGAGATAATGCTGCTACTGTACGCTATGTCGCTGTGATGAATGAAGCTGGCAATATATAGGGAAATTCTATATCGGTAATACCATAACTCGTGTAATATTTTCCACATTTTAAAAATATCTAACGGTTAGTTTTTTTGTTTTTTTTATAAGATGTGTGTAATAATATTACGATGATATTTATATAGATGGACTAATATAGGTCCCGAGTATTATATGAGTTTAAAAAAATTACTTAAATTTGGTAAAGTTATAAATTTTTAAATTTTTGTATAAAAAAAATATATTTATGGTTTGTGCAATACATCTGACCTAATTTAGTATTACAAATAACACAATTAATATATAATTTAATTTTGTTGAAATAGATGTTGCATTTGTAAAGGAATATAAATATTTTTATATCTATTATTCAAAAATATATATATTGTTTTATGTATTATATTATTCAAAATAAAATTAGTTTGATTTTATTATTAAAGTTTAGAATAACACTAAAAAAAATTCAATTAAATGACAAAAAAAGAAAGTCAATTTTTCTCAAATAAAAATTGTAGTTTAGTTTATTCTAAAACCCCATATTCACAAAAAACTATTCGATTTCATTAATTAATAAGTTTCAAAAGTTTGAATAGTCGTTTTTAATCGGCCGCACCTTTATTTTAACTTTTTTTCTTTTTTAGTTAATTTATATTTTTCTCAAAAAAATATATAATTAAAAATTTTGAAATTTGTAAATTATTTTTATATTTGAAGTTTAGCATGTATTATTTTGATAAATTCATGTAAAATTCCTATATTATTTACTTATGTTAATTATCAACATTAAATTTGGTATCATTAAATAGGCCTATTGTTCACTTTAAATTTTTATTTACTATAGATTTAATTTATAAGAAAATGAAATTAATGTGAAAAAATTATTGGTTTGTCTTGTGGCATATGTGGTCATTATTTTATAATTTTTATATATTATATTATATCTTTATATATATAAGGATATAAAAGAATGACCATAAAGACACACAACAAGCATACAATATTCTCATATTAAATATAGCTAATTAATTACTTCAAATTTTATTTTGATAAAAAATATTACTAAATAATATAAAAATGTTAATTAGATTTATTTAAATAACATATATTAGACTTCAATAATATAAATTATTTACATATTTGAAATTTGTTATTTCAAACTTTAGAGAAAAAATATAAATGAAAAAAAAAACTAAATAAAGTTGGTTGATTGAAAATGATTGTTCAAACTTTTCAAACTTATTATTAATTAACATATAAATGGTTTATAGATTTGAAATTAGGTTAATTTAAATTTTTTAGAGAAAATTATAAATAAATAAAAAGTAAAAAACTAAAATAAATTAACGTGGGTTGAATTCAAACTCTTCAAATTTATTGATTAATAAAATTGAATAGTTTTTGCGAATATGTGTTATAAAATAAACTCTGAAATTTATTTGAGAAATTTTGACTTTCTTTTTTTTATCATTTAATTGAAAAGAAAAGTTGGGGTTGAATAATATAACAAATATAATAGTTTATAAATTTTCTAAATAATAAATAAATACTTATGTTCTTTTACTAATACAACATATATTTCAAAAATTTGATGATATATTAATCAGATTCTATGTTATTTAATATTAAATTAGACAGCGTGTGTTGCATTACATATATGTTTTTGTAATATTATATACAATATCCTTAAAATAAAGTACAATATTATATACATTTTATTTAGTATCGTTTCATAGTGTTTCATATTCTACAGTAGCTTTCGCACCCAATCGTCTGGCCTCATCCAAATTATAATCTATTGAATTACCTGAATCATCTAAAGTCGGATAATGATGAAACTCAACTGAGCATGTTTGTATCCGAATGTAACACTCATTAACCTAATCCTCCACTCCAAAGCCTCAACACGATAGAGAGCAAACAACTGATTGATTTGCAGGAGTTATATCTTGAACATTCATATTTCATCACTCTTTTCTCCAACTTGTTATAACGATTCGACTTCTGTGCACCAGTTGCACCGTGCAATCCATACATTTATGTTATAAATGTAGTACTTTTATGTTATAAATGTAATACCTTTATGCATGTTCATTTTAAAAAGGTACGGATATTTGTACATAAAGGTACTACATTTATAACATAAAAGTATCCGTGCAACTCTGTGCTTGCACAGAAGTGTTACTCTGTATTTGGATATTAAAAAAAAGAAAAACAGTTTTTAAGTTGCAAAGTGAAAAATCTAATTCATGTGTGAGGCACATGCGAATCACGTGATCTCCACTTTGCCGAAAAAATGATTGGAAAAGTGATTTAGGTTGTAATAGGATAAACTTCGTAGCTTCGAGGTTACAACCGGGTAAAAAAAATTAGGTTGCAAATTGAAAATATTTTAAGTGAATTTTTGCATATAACCATCTATTTGAACAAAATAATTGAGGGTTATTCTAAACTTTAATAATAATATTCAAAATAAAAAAATGGTGGGAGAGTTGAATAATGCAAAACACACAATAATATATTACTTATATCATTACGAGCCTTGTAGCTTAAGTAGTACCTCACATTTATAATGAAACAATTGATGACTAAAGTTTGAAATTGGATCACGCAACTAGTCATTACTGTCTCCCTCTCTTCTACTCCTCTTAACTCATTATATATATATATATATATTTCAAAATTTTAATCTATATAAATTAAGTTGTATTATATTTATTGTTAAATTAGTCCATATCTATTGCATGAAACCATAAATATATATTTTCTTACATAAATAATATTTAAATTTTATTAATCTTACTAAGTTTAATTAGTGTTTTAATCCTATATATTATAGGAGCCATAATCTTATATATTATAGAATAATATTAAAAATAAATCATATGACTTGGAATGACCACGGTGCATCGTAGAGCAGATGATTACTAATAAAATTTAAACCATAAAGTCTAAACTACTCATCATTTCACATTTTCCAACACAAATAACTAATAATTTCACAACAGACATTAACAACATCTTATCATAATATCTTACGCTACATCATCACGAAACAAAGAAATATAAAATTCACTATGCACCTTTATTATACAACGAGACACATCTCACCAACACATGCAAATAGAAATAATAAATTATTTTTGTGGTTTATGGACCATATATTATGGTTGCAACCACTTTAAAAATGAAAGGGGCCAATATAATTGCCAGTTTGTGAAGCCAAACGAGTGAAAGGGTGTTATTGAAGATGTGTTGGTTAAGGCCTAAGGGTGTGTGTGTATATATATCATTAATATACACTAAAAAAGAAATCATTGACAGATATCAACTTATGATTAAACCTTTTCTCATCTAAACTAAATTAATTTTAACCATACTAAATCATCCATTTTTGAATTTTAATTATTATACTAATATAACTCATAATTAAAATAAAACTCATATTTCCTAAACACCCCTCATTTATTACATTTTAATAATGATAATAATTGGATATTAAAAATCTATAGATACATACATCAGTATTATATGATACATTTATACATGAACTTTGTATATCAATTCTATACAGAAATATTCTTAAAAATATATTGCATCGATTTGGATAGATGGATCTGAGGAGGGATTTGAAATCCATGATAGCATATCTGTCGATGGTGTTTGGATAGATGTGGATTTGAAATTAATCACTTTCATTTTGAACTAATTTTGAAGTCATGAATTTGAAATCCATTATAACTTAGTGGATTGAAATCCATTCATTTAAAATCCAAATTTTCAAATCTCTCCATCTAAATGGAATCATTGTTTTTACTTATTATTTATATTATTGAAATTAATCATGAGAATTTTACTTTTTATTTTACATACATTTTAATTTATTTATATTCATTTGTAAATTTATCCTTTTAAAAAATTCCATCAAATAAATGGATACAAACCTTATTGATATAAATCAGTTACATTATATTTAAATATTAAACGATATTACGATAGTCATTTAGAAAATTTATTTCAATTTTGTTTTTTGTTTTTTGTTTTTTCTTAAATCTTGTGTGTATTTTATTTTTACAAGATGCACCCACTTTTCTTCCTAAAATTGGAAATTGCGGGGATATTTCAGACATTTTAAATAAGGTTTTATTTATTTATTTATTTTAATTAAAGAAAAAAGGAGGGTGTATGGGGGTGTGATGTGAATAGCCTCATCTACAGTGAAAATGGTGGACAATTGAATGCTTTTAAACAAAGTAGAAGAGAGTGTGAGCAGTTGCAATGCTGATGGATCAACGTGTCTCGTTGAAGGCTTCAGATTTTGATTTGCGCTCCAACAGAAGCCACGCAGCCATAAACCCCTTGTTTTAAAGGATCTGAAGAAGAAATCGAGATTCAATAATGGCTGCGGAGATGGAGAAAGCTCAGCCCACAGTGCAGGTGACCAGGCTGAAATTCACCTACCCCGGAATCGATGGCCATCCTCCTCCCGGCGCCGCTCCTTTGATCGAAGATTTCTCCCTCTCTCTGTTCCCCGGCGAACGCTGCCTTCTTGTCGGCTCCAATGGCGCCGGTATGCCTCTTCTTATCTGTTTCCTTTGTCAGGATCTGTTGCTGATTGCGTTGTGTGCTTGCAGGGAAAACTACTATTTTGAAGATTTTAGGAGGGAAGCACATGGTGGATCAGGAAATGGTTAGGGTTTTGGGAAGATCGGCGTTTCACGACACCGCTTTGACTGCTTCCGGTGATCTAGCTTATCTTGGCGGCGAGGTTTGTCAATGTTCAAATTTTTTTCTGTTTTTATTTCTTTGATTTGTATGTTCTGTATTTGCTTTGATTATAATTGACCTGTATTTCATAAATATATGTTTTATGGATGAAAATTGATGGAGGGAAAACCTCGGGTTTGGTCTAATTATCAATTGTCCTTGTAGTTTTTGAAAGATGAAGTTACCATAATCCGCTAAGTTAACTCCATTTAAATTGTATCATCTTATATGGAACTTAAATGAATGGAGAAATATGATTTACCACTTAATAAAACTGGATGATATAGAAGGTATTTGTTAGCTTGTGATGCTGTTAAAGAACAGCTTCCAGTTGGGAATAAATAGTCCAAAATTGTTCTCTTGGAACTCTGGTAAATGTATGTGGATTTAGAAACATTAAACCATAAGCTTTTTTTTTTTTTTTTTTTGTATATGGAGTTTGTTATGTGTAGGATATGATGCATTTGATGTGTTGGAAACTTGCAATATTGATGAATTGAAACAAGAGTGAGTTTTATGTGAGACCGTCTCACGGATCTAGTTATGCGGGACTAATCAAGCCACAAACCACACTTCACAATTCATTATATAGCGAATGATTAGGATAAAATTGGTTATCTTAAAAACTATTAGGGCGAAAATTGATTAGACTAAACTTTTGGGGCAAAAATGTCCCTATCCCAGTTGATGGATTGTCAGAATGGATTGGATCTTGCATTGTGAAAAGAAAAGGTTTTATGCAATCTGATTCTGATTGAAATTCAGTAATAAAAACATTGAATTTTTATTTTGGAAAGAAAAATATAACAAAATTTTTAGTGTGGAAGAGTTTACAAAATTCCTCAAGTTTTGTTGTGTTTATTGAAGGTGGATTTCTGCCAGTATCTGTTGGGTTAAACAGCTTATTTATCGTTGATGTTGTTTTGGAGATTATTCTGTTGGTTGTTTGTATGGGCTAATTGCTCCTCAAATGGAGCAGATGCTATTTCATTTGTAAATGATATTTGATTTTGGTTTGTGGAAATTTACTGAATTCCAGTGGAGGCGAGAGGTAGCTTTTGCTGGTTTTGAGGTTCCGATTCAGATGGATGTGTCTGCTGAGAAAATGATTTTTGGGGTAGCTGGTATCCATCCCCAAAGACGGGATGAACTAATAAAGGTATGGTTTTACCTTTGATTGCTTTGCCTCTTCGTGTTAAGATTTCACCCAAATGATTGATGCAAAACAACTGCATTGATTGGGAAATGGATGTTGCAATTAGTTGACTTTCAAAACAAAAGAATTAACCAAATTAGCAGTTGTTTTTTTTGTGGCAGCTTACATCATGCATGGTCAAGCATAAGAACCCTAGTTTAAATATTGTTTTAATTGTGATAGATCAATCATGAAAAACCTGTGACCTCCATATTCATATTATGAAGAAAATTAGCGCCTTCGCCTTTCATACTCTAAAACCAATGCTCGAACAGAAGGTTTACAAGAATATTATGATTTGTCTTTCTGACAGCTTTTCCAAGTGCTAGATTGTATTGATGAAACATATTAGAGGGACAAAAATGTTTTGCCTAAATGCGCTTCGTGAGTTGATTTGATGTATGCAATTATCTTATTTTCGGGTGACAAGCAAAGGTTTCTTGATTGCCTCATGATAAAGAAAAGGACAGTATTCTTTGAAAACTTGTACAGCATTTTAAATCGGACTTGGCTAGTTTGAGAAGTTGTGTGTGAATTAATATCTGTATTTTAGGTTTTAGATATCAACCTATCCTGGAGAATGCATAAAGTATCTGATGGTCAAAGAAGGAGGGTTCAAATATGTATGGGTCTTCTTAAGCCTTTCAAGGTAATTTGAAGCAGTTATTATGTTAGTCCATTTAAACTGTTCGTAATTAGAGTTGATTACATTACGACTCTGTTGTTGTTGTTGCCAGGTTCTCCTGCTTGACGAGATCACGGTTGACTTAGATGTTCTTGCCAGGGCTGACCTTCTAAAGTTTCTGAAGAAGGAATGTGAAGAACGAGGGGCTACAATTATTTATGCTACACATATTTTCGATGGTCTTGAAGATTGGCCATCTCGTATTGTAAGTTTAATTCTGATAACATGCATTATAAATTTGTCTTCCTCGACTGTTTCTCATCATGACCTTAAATTTTGACAGGTTTACGTGGCCCAAGGGAAGTTGCAATTAGCAATGCCTATGAATGAAATTAAGAAGATCAGCAATTTGTCATTGATGGTCAGTTCCTCTACCTAATAAATAATAACTCCTATTGCAGATTTTGTTTGAATTTGCTATGTTTTATTATGTTATTACATTGAGCAATCCTTAGCTGGAAGTATGCACTGTATTGATCATTGAAAATGTTGTGTTTGGATTGAGGGATTTGATATGCAATATTTGATCTGAATGAATTTCATATCCACCCAAATCACTCGAAAGTTGGTTTAAAAGGGTGAAAATTGGCTCTAAAAGTAGCATGAACATCATAGATTATATTCTAAGATAAGCTAAAAATGAATTGACTATAGATCATATAATTTGAAGGTGCCCTTATATTATTAATTACCTCTCGACATCTTCAAAACTGGAAATCTCGCAAAGGCTTGATTTATGATAGTAGTTGGTATTATAAGTAGCTCATTTGAGTGCTCTTGTAGTAGGGTGGTACTTATATAGAGTTCCATTTGCAGAGAACTGTGGAGAGTTGGCTAAGGAAAGAGAGAGACGAGGAGCGGAAACGGAGGAAAGAGAGAAAGGCAAATGGCCTGTCAGATTACGAGGAACGAGTAGAGGGTAGTCGTGTCGTAGGTGACCCTGCTCGTGTTGCTGCCCGTGTAATAAATAACGGGTGGGCTGCTGGCAGGCTAAATTCAACTATGGCTGGTGAAGAAAATTTTGTCTTGAGCTCCAATAGGGTCCTGAGATAAAGATTTGTATTTTCATTTACACACATACACATGTGTATATGTTCAAATGGATAGAAATCATGTAGCATTTACATGATCAGAATGAGTACAACATTTTATGTGAGTTGAGCTATATAATATATAGTAATATATAGCTATATTCTTTTTATTTGCTACTATGCTCTATGTAAGTTTAGTAGCCTTTTCGCTGTTGAAAATTGTTTCATCTGAAGAATGTTTACTACCGGCTCAGATCATGTATTAGAAAAATAATTAATAATGTCCTTTGATTTTGATATAAATCAATTTTGAATATGCTTCTATTTGTATACAAATTGAACAGTGTATATATATATAAAGAAATGTGTGTTGCATATGATCCAACAAAGTAGCATTCAATATTTGATATATATAACTTGAAAAAATTAAGTGGATTTCATATTTTAAAATGCACACAAAAATACTTCCTCAAAATTGATTGATAATGTAGAATATTGCTTTAACCGCTAGGTTCAACTAGTAACATGGTCAGTTTGATCATCAAATTGTTTTTTGAAATCTCTGTGTGAAGATTAAAAGCTACAATTTCAGTTAAAAATTTTGTGGATATAAAGAAAAAATAAATAAATAAAAGAGATCATGATCAACAAAGTCTACCAGATTAAAGGGTATGTAATTGAAGAAAATAGACGTTTAATCCCTTTTTTTTACTGTACTTCTATTTTTTGTGTACTACCTATAAAATATTCTCATATAAACATCCATCCCACCTTATTTAAGATTACTACTTATAAAAAAAGGGTATGCTTATTTTATTATATCATATTGAATAATTAATATTTAATATTTATTTGTGTGTTTATAAATAAAATAAGGAGGGTGTGGACCGTGTGGTAGAGCCCGAAGACAGAAAAAAGAGAATCAAAAAATTGATATTTTTTTTATATGCATGAAAGTATGATAGGTGGGACACCTGTCACATTTACAATAATTTCAAAATTATTGTATATTATAAACTTATTTCAGTTTTGAAAAAATTATTAAAAAATGATAAAATAAAGATGGATTATTGTAAACCCATTATTTTGTAATAGAATAGGATGGTTTTACAAATATTTGCTTAAAGTTCATTTAGAAAAACTTTACTTGTGATTTTTAAACTATAAATTAAATAATACACCAATCACACAATGTTTTTCTGAAGGAATATGAGAAAATTTTATTCTATGTTGACCAATGTGAAAGAAAACCCAGTGGCAAATAGAGTAATTTCTAGAGAAGCGAGGCCCGATTCAATAAACATCAAGAAAAATATCTTCTCCATATCTCGAACCTTCTTCCAGCGTTGGACTCTCTCTCTCTTCCACCTCCTCTCTCTCTCCTCAGATATTTTTATGATCTCCCATTCTACATTGACGTATATAATGAATCAGGCTTCGTTGTTTATTGTTCTGCCAATTCTATAGATGCTTATACGAGCCGGAATTCATCGCGATTCTTTTCTCTCTCAGTATATGCCTGCTTATTCATAATCGATCATTCGTTCATCGTTTGAAGGTTGAAGTTAATCGGGCATGGATCGAGAGGGAGGGTCCCACGGCGGGTCTTTTTGCTACTACTCTGTGCTTGGGATTCGCAAGGATGCCTCCTTCTCTGATATTCGTGCCGCTTACCGCAAACTCGCTCTGGTAATTCACTCATTCTCTCTCTCTCTCTCTCTCTATGAAATGAATTTTCGATTTTGAAGGTGTTATTGAGATTTTTTCGGGTTTTTTTTTTTTGGTGAGAAGCAATGGCATCCAGATAGGTGGGCGAAGAATCCCTCCGCCGCCGGAGAAGCCAAACGCCGATTCCAGAAAATCCAGGAAGCCTATGCAGGTGCGTCACTGAATGTGTAAATTTATGAATTTTATTTTAAATTTGATTAAAATTGGGAGGAATGTTGGAATTTATGGTTGATTGGGGGGTGGCGCAGTATTGTCGGACAAGGGGAAGAGGTCAATGTACGACGCTGGATTCCTTGATCTCTTTGAGGAAGATGAGGTGCGTGTGCATATCCCTCTAAAAGTAGTTAACTCCGATATTTTTCTTTCTTTTCCCCTGGCTTTTGCTACTGCCACGCCTTCTTTTTGCTTTTCCACTCTGCCTTTTTAGATAAATAAATATTTTCCTGCAGGTTGTTCCTTTTGCATGCAAAGTTGTACATTCTGTGTCTGATTGATGGGCTTAATTAAACCCAATCATTGGAAATTTGGAATGTATCATAGATTCATATCTGTAGCGAAGTTCATTTGTAGATTAATATTGAATGATTAAATCAGAAAATACATTCATAATTTATTTTTTAATGACCGAATATCAATTAAAATGCTTTCAAATGACTTTGAAAAACATGTATTGCTATAATGGAAGCTTATTTTGAGCCTTTGAGCTTGGTATGGTTTGTTTGTTATTGAATGTGATCTTTGAGCTTAATTAATGAATACATTTATAGTTTGCAAGCTTATTAGAGCTTAATTAAGGCCAAACGTTTCTTACTGAATACTATTTACCAACCTCATTTAATTATAAAAATAACTAGTTAGATTTTTATGTATATATCACACGTAAAATATGAAAATATATAACACAATGTCAAGCATGTATATATCTCATGAGCTTGTGAATAAGCTGCTAACGACTCGAATATCGTTAAACTTAATCGTGTTTGTTTATCTTAATGATACACAACAAAGTTTTGGAATGAGTATTTGTCCGATTCAGCTCTAATAGATCACAATGATTTGGTTCATTTATGCCCCTAAATTCAATACCAAGGATGTAGAATAGATTAGGGATTCAGGAATGATTATGAGAATTCCTTAGGTACCAATCAATTGCGTTTCTTGAATCACAAGATTGAAAATGGATCGTTGTTGGATGATAAACAGGGGATGGGTGATTTCCTCCATGATTTGATGAAGATGATGGACCAGAATGAGGTACGGAATTTCATCATTTTTGAGTAAATTGATTATTTATAAATGACATTTGTAGTAGGAATTTTTTTATAACAATACCCAATTTATAAAGTTCTCAATTTTACACCTAAATTTTGAAATTTCTCAATAAGGGCTCCATTCAACTTTATTTCTCAATTTTGGGTTTACAAATTAGATTTGAGTTTCAAGATAAAATTACATTTTCTTTTTCTTTTTATTTATATATTAACAGATTTATTTATATTTCAATATATAATTATAAATGAATTAATTTTTTCACTTTTATTTTTTCTTTTTCTTTTATTTATATTTTTTTTATATTTTAATATGTGGTTATATTTTGTATAAGTTAACTTTGTTACTCCTTTTCTTTTTTCTTTATATTTACAGATTTATTTATATTTCGGGTATATGATTGAGAATTAATATATATATTGGGTATCGTGATGAAATTTATTCGCAGTAGGATTATTAATAAGTATAAGAAAATTAATCAAAAAAATAAAAAAGCATAAGAAATTATGATTTGCAGAAGGAAGAAAGCTTGGAGGATCTGCAGAAGTCATTTGTGGAATTGTTCGGTGAGGATCTGGCGGATATGATAAGAGGAGAGTAATGATCCAACGGCTAGGAAGAGGGGGTGCGACAATGGGAGCAATACACGGGCCATACCCAAGCGCACCGCCCATGTCTGACTGCTTTATTTATCATCCTCATCATTATTTCCCTTTCCTTCTCCTTTGTAGTTGTAAAACTTGTGCCATGCCATGTAATTAATTAATTAAGGAGGGGTCGGTTGGTAATTTAAGTGACTTGTTAGTTTGGTGGCCGCAAAAGACCTCTTTCCTTGGTTTCCTTTCGTAATGAACTATCTCTTCACTAGTTATAATCAATCCCATGTCATCTTTTCACTAATCACATCCACGTCATGGTATAGTTCTAGTTTTGATTCTTACTATTTGGTTCTTTGACATCCTAACATGAGAAAACGCTCAATTGGGTGTCAAGCTGGTGTGATAGAGGTTGTCAATTCACAACGTACAAGTTAGCTAAAACCACTAGAAAGGTTGCTGCTTAAAATTAGGACTTTTTTTATCATCTAAATTTGTTTTATTAGATTTTTAATTAGATCTATATTTGAAAAGATATATTTGTTCCACTTATATTTTACAAAGAGCTATCAAAATTAGCTAGGTTTATTGAGTTGTCCATCATGCCTCTTCTAAATGGTGGGATGAGTGGAGTATTTAAAGGGTCATTCCACCAATAAGTCTCATCGAGTTGTCCGTCATACCTCGTTTAAATGGTGGGATGAATGGAGTATTTAAAGGGTCATTCCACCAATCAAGTCTCATCATGGTTGGTCTGGAGTATTTAAAGGATCGTTCCACCAATCAAGTTTCATTGAGTTGTCCGTCATGTCTCGTCTAAATGGTGGGATGAGTGGAGTATTTAAAGGATCATTCCACTAATCAAGTCTCATTGAGTTGTCCGTCATGCCTCATCTAAATGGTGGGATGAGTGGAGTATTTAAAGGATCATTTCACCAATCAAGTCTCATCATGGTTGGTCCATTGGTAGATGGTGGGTTGGTCTTTAGTTAGGTTGGACTGCCTCTGTTTCCTTTGAAAAATATTGGCATGCTGAGCCACCTAGCCCGTTGTCCACCCATGGGTTGGGCTGAGCTGAGTTGCATTGAGATTTTGGTGGTCCGCCACAATAAAGGTCTATTCTGTCATGTTAAATGGTGGGTTATGGTGGTTGGACTGACCTACATTGACACCTTTAATTACAAGAAGTAATTTTCATTTTTATGGGTGAATTATATCATTCTCGAGATTTAATCAAATAGACACAAGATTTGTGATTACCAACCATATATAAGAATGTTGGTTTTACCTGCAGAGTAGGGTTACCTGCGGGTGTTTAGATAGGACAACGCTCGAAATTTAGGGTAACAGGTAAGGTATTGTCCATATCCACTAATATATGTTAGGGTAAGGGTAGGGTATGAGTTTAGCATTTTACCCGCTACCCAACCCAATTATCCGATCCTATTATGTATTTAATATATATATATATATATATTATAATTATATAAGTTTAATATATTCCTATATATTAATTTTTATTTAATATTATATTTATGTTTTAACTTTTAACTAAGCCTTCTTTAATTCTCATTACTCTACAGTAAATCTCACTACTTTTTTTTATATAGTAGGTTTGAGCTTTTATATGATTTTTTGTTAATGTTATTAATGGTTAATAAACGATTATTGATAAAATGCATTTTTAATTCTTGAAAATGTGTAGTTTAATGAGTTTGGACAAGCCAAACTAACTATATTTATCTATATGTAATATTATGTAAATGTGTATTCGTTTGCCCGTGGATGCCCGTTTACCCGTAGGGTACTATCTGTACACTACCCGATATAAATAATAGGGTAGGGTATGTGCAGGGTATTTTAAAATAGGCTAGAGTATGAAATAGGCTTACTCGGACCCCACCCTACCCATTTACATCCCTAATCATACATACCAACTGTGAAAAAATTGAAAGACCACGAAAGGTTTCAATTTATTTTTACGAGTAATTTGATTTTAGTTGATTTATTTTAATCGATATCATACTATATTATCTATCATACTTTAAAATTTAAGGGGTCATATATTGAAAATTGATGAGTCAATTTGTAGTAAAAATATATAAGACATTTACTCATTTACCTAGTTAAGTTGATCCAAAAAAAAAAATCTTTTTAAATATTGATGACTAAAAAACATAAGATAAAAGAAAAAAAAATATGAAAAATTTAATGAGACAAACTTAACACACCAAAAACTCTCATATGTTATGATTAAAAAAACTGTACTTGTGACTACAAAATAAATAAATCATATTAATTAAATTGTAAATTCTGCGAGATACTGTACTTTTATATGTATGTAATCCCATGGATCCATTTGGATGTAGAGATTTGAAATTTAGTATAGTATATATATTGGTAGTGTTTGGATATATATGATTTTGAAATTCATTATTTTCATATTGAACTAATTGTTTTGCCAATATGAATAATTTTGAATTCACTTCAACTTAAAATGCATTTTAAATTCATTCATTTTAAATTATATATTTTAAATGAAATTATCCAAACAAAATCTGTATTTATTTTTGGGTTAATTGTCGGAAAAATTACAACCTTGACTCGAATTGTTATTTTGTCCAAATTTTTAACTATTAGTTAAAATAATATAACCGTATATATGCAGTATGTTTTTTTTTTACTAAAACAGTGAAAAAAAAATTCATTACCTATCAATATACAACTTTTCATCCGAGATTTCTATTCTTTTTTGTCTCTCTTCCCTTCAATTCCTTGAAACTTATTAAATAAAATACAACTGATTTTTAGTAAAAAAAAAAATAAAATACTATGTATATAAGATAACAAAAATTCTTTTGTGCACCAATTGCATGAATCTAGATCGATGCAATTGCGTCTACTCGATCCGGATCTGCACACTTTTGATTTTTTTTTTTTAATTCATGTGTTATATTGGTATGACCTTTATATTAATATGACTTTTATGTACAAATATCACAACCTTAATGTAATTCTGTAACTTAAAAAAAGAACCATTTTTCAATGTATTTTTGGATCAACATACCTTTATGTGATAGTACTAATACCTTTACATAATATTACGTATACCTTTATATCAATATAATCGTACCTTTATGTAATTCATTTTTATACTTTTCTAGTTATGTTAGTTGCACCTTTATATATTACATAAAAGAACAAAGTTTATATAAAAGTATAAGTAATATCAAATAAAAGTATGAGTAATACCACATAAAAAAAAAAATATATATATATATATATATGCAAATTGTGCTGAATTTTTTATTTTTTTTAAGTTAAAGTATATATAAAGGTAAGAATATTTGTACATGAATGACATACTAATATAACATATAAGTTACACGAATATAACATAAAAACAACACATGTATGAAAAAAAACTCAAAAGTGCGTGGATCTGGGTCGGGTTGACCCAGTTACATGAATCTAAATCCATACAACCAATATATAGAAGACCAATTCAAAAGATGATATTATTTTAACCAATAATATAAAATTTATTTAAAATAACAATTCGAGTAAACATTGTAATTTTTTTTTACGATTAACCCTTTTTTTTGTTATCATAAATAGGGGTGGTACGGTATGGTATACCGAAAATTTCTCGCTGTACCGTTACTGTACCGAAAATTTCGGTATACCGAAATTTCATACCGTTACCTTATCGAAAATTTCGGTATAGCGAAATTTCGGTATAAGAAAAGTTCATACTGTTACCATACCTTCATTTCGGTATACCGGAATGGACCGACATACTGTTCCATACCGGTATACCGTTCCATACCGGTATACCGAATGGACCGGCATACCGTTCCATACCGACATACCGTTCCATACCATTCCATATCGAAAAGGATTTTTGTATTAGAATTATTAAAAAATAATATTGATATTTATTTTTATACCTGTATACCGAAAAAAAAAAATTCATACCGTTACCGAAACGAAATTTACCGGTACGGTATCATACGTTACCGAAATTTTCGGTACGTTAAGTGCGGTATAGCGGTATTTTCGGTATATTACCCACCCCATAAACTGAAAATTCTTTTAACAAATGCAAACTGTGTTCAAGGCCCAATATTAAATCTTTGTGAGAGAGACCAAGGCCCAATATTGAATCATACTGAGGGCCATTAGCCCAATATGAAATCGAATAGGGCCCAAATGCGAAAGATTTTCAAATCTAGTGTTGTTCCCTCACATGGAAATTCAAATTCAAATTTGCGCAGTGCCATTCCCCGTAAATACCCGTTGATCCATGCCCGTTTGTTAATAAACCGCCTCAATAAAACCCCTGTATAAATTCCTCGCTTCTTCATTCCGCCACTCTGAATTCAACCCCCTTTCTCTTCCATTTCTCACTCTCTGCGATTTCTATACATTGTTGTAAGGCGATGTCGCTCAGGCCTAATGCTCGCGCGGAGGTCCGCCGCAACCGGTACAAGGTCGCCGTCGACGCCGAGGAGGGCCGCCGGCGTAGGGAGGACAACATGGTTGAGATTCGCAAGAGCCGCCGCGAAGAGAGCCTTCAGAAGAAGCGCCGTGAGGGCATCCAGCAGTTCTCTGTCCCCCTCGATGCCACCACTGGTGTTGAAAAGAAGGTAGATGTCCGATTACTTGTGGATTGATGAGGTTTCGATGTTTAGGTTTTTCTAGAATGTTTGTTGTGTTTGTGATGTTTTGAGTTGTGGAGGTAGGGATTATAGACCTATTTATGGAATTGAATGGTTTGAGTTTGGTGCCTAGGGTTTTGTGGTTTCCAATTGATTGTACGGATTTTTTGATTTGATTATTGCTTTTTTTTTTGTCTAATTTTTATACGCTCTATTCCTCAATAGAAGAGCGCTCTAATGTTGTTCTTTGTTTCTCACCTTCCTTTTGAACTGAATTTTGTTTCATCTGCATGTGGATTGTAATCCTCAATAGGAGTGATAAGTAGGACTAATTGTTTTTGCACTCCTTATGAGCAGTTCTGTATTGTGTTGATGTTGTGGATGTTTGAGCTGATTTTTTCAATTCTTTGAATTGAAGGTGCAGTTAGAAAATTTACCTTCAATGGTTGCAAGTGTTTGGACTGAAGATGCCACTAGACAGCTTGAGGCAACAACCCAATTTCGTAAATTACTTTCTATAGGTAATTATTATGTTTGGAAGTATTCATACTATTGACAATATCATTTATTTGTATTTTAATTGGTGAGCTAATTCTTTGTGTGGTATAATGAATTTTGGCAGAGCGTAGTCCTCCAATTCAGGAAGTCATTCAGTCCGGAGTTGTTCCCCGCTTTGTTGAGTTTCTAATGAGGGAGGACTTCCCGCAGCTTCAGGTATAATAATTTTATCATGTGTGTTTTGGAGTGTTTTAGTGCATTGTGTATGTGTTATCTTACAGCATTACTATGTCTAAAACCACTGCAGTTTGAAGCAGCTTGGGCTCTCACAAATATTGCTTCCGGAACATCTGAGCACACCAAGGTTGTAATTGATCATGGAGCTGTCCCCATATTTGTGAAGCTTCTTGGTTCTCCAAGTGATGATGTTCGGGAACAGGTTTGTACATACTAAGTTCAGTTTTGGCCTTTGAGACTCTTTGCTTGTGAGATGTTGTATCGATAAAATTTTCTCATAGCAAGCAGTTATATTCGTTTTGTTTTCAATTGTTTGTATTTGCAATTCAGGCTGTATGGGCTTTAGGAAATGTAGCTGGTGATTCCCCAAAATGTCGTGACCTTGTACTTGGTCATGGAGCTTTGGAACCTTTGCTAGCTCAGTTGAATGAACATGCCAAGTTATCCATGCTCAGAAATGCTACTTGGACGTTGTCAAATTTTTGCAGAGGCAAGCCGCAGCCTCAGTTTGAACAGGTTTGTCTCCTATGGGTTGGTTTTATTTCTATATTATTATAATGAACATAGGAAGTCTTTCCATTCATGTTTGCCAGCATTACACTTGAACTATAGCCCATTGACATGCAACACTTGAACCACAGGAACCTTGTTTGCTAGTTTTTTATGTGATTCCATTTTGACCTCGATATGTAGACAACTTTTGGCTCTGGATAACATTGATATTGTAATGTACAGACAAGGCCTGCACTTCCAATTCTTCGACAACTTATACACTCAAGTGATGAAGAAGTTTTAACTGATGCATGTTGGGCACTTTCTTACCTTTCTGATGGAACCAATGATAAAATTCAAGCTGTAATTGACTCTGGAGTATGCCCTCGTTTGGTTGAGTTATTGCTGTGAGTATATGTTCTCGTACTATGATACCTCATTCATGTTCTTTTGTATGAAGAATATCTTTTCCTTTTTATCCTTCTGATAATGTAATGATCTTTATTTCAGCCACCCGTCACCCTCTGTTCTTATCCCTGCCCTTAGGACGGTTGGAAATATTGTCACAGGAGATGATATACAGACTCAGGTATGATTAAAGGATGTTATGTCACTTTGTTGGTCTTACATGTTATTGTTTCCTTGTATGGAGTCATAAATGTTGACTTTGGTGACAAGGATAGGTTTCAGACCTGATGAGGAAAATAAACAAGTACAATAGGAAACCTTGTGATGTGGAGTTCATCTTGATTTACTCATTCTATTTGTACATTAGGCATAGATCCAAATGTTGAGCAAAATCAGTCATTTTAGGAGGTGGGATAAAGTTTGTGCATTTCTTATGATGTACGATGACTACTGGATCTTGATTTTCCTTGGTTTCTTTCTTTTGGTTTCTTTGTTGACCATGAGATGTGATGGAAAATCTGGTGAAGTTGATCAACATTTTTGACTATCCAGAAGACTTGTACTTACTATAGTTCTAATTTTAAACACTTCTGGTATTATAATGTAGGAGTTTTTGAACTTTAATGTAGTGAGCTGTCTTTGGTTTGGGTGTAGTGATAGGTGAACTGTAAGTAGTTCTGAATACCCATGAAGATAGCTGATGCAGATGGTTTTACACCTAGCTGAAGTCCTAACTAAAAGAAATTAACCATGATAAAGCTGGTTTATATTGTTAGTAATTATGATGAATACTTGTGCATTTTTTCTTTGAATTGGGTATCATGTTTTGTATCAATGCTTGTAGGTGAAGTGTTGCATGTCTATCTTTCTTGAGAAATTCATGTGTTTTCGGAATAGGTTGAGCATATATGATTTGAAGATAACTATGTTTTAGAATATAGAATCTGGCATTAGTAAATGCAGAACATGTTTTATCCATACTTTATTTTTTCATGCACCACTAACTGTACCATTAACTGTAGTCATGGGTCCCCTCTACCAGATTTCTTTAAAGACCAGTTTATATTTGTATGTATTCACTGTTGTTTCACATCTGAAAATTGGATACTTTTTTTCCAGTTTATCATCAACTACAACGCGTTACCTTGTCTATTGAACCTCTTGAGTGGTAATCATAAGAAGAGCATTAAAAAGGAAGCTTGCTGGACTATTTCCAACATCACAGCTGGAAACAGGGATCAAATTCAGGTAAAGTTCGGTTGCCTAACTCATCTATTTATGTAAGAACTATGGAGCACACACCTATCATGTTGCCTTGGAGTAGTACCCTGTAATATTGGGTTAAGTATATAACCTAATAAGTTTCATTTAAATTTGCAGGCTGTGATTGAAGCAAATATAATCATTCCACTAGTCAACTTGCTGCTAACTGCAGAATTTGATGTTAAAAAGGAGGCTGCATGGGCGTTATCAAATGCAACCTCTGGGGGTACTCATGAGCAAATAAAGTGAGTGATCTGCACGATGAGTTTTTTATTCATTCTGTTGATACCATATCACTGGTATTGGAATTAATCATTTTGTGTCTTGTACAGGTACCTCGTAAGCCAGCAATGTATTAAGCCTCTTTGTGATTTGCTAGTGTGCCCTGACCCAAGGATCGTAACAGTCTGTTTGGAAGGGCTTGAAAACATTTTAAAAGTTGGGGAATCTGAGAAGAGTTTGGGCCGAACAGGAGATGTCAATATTTATGCTCAGATGATAGATGAAGCTGAAGGCCTAGAAAAAATCGAGAACCTGCAGAGTCATGACAATAATGAGATTTATGAGAAGGCTGTGAAGATTCTTGAGACATACTGGTTGGAGGAAGATGACGAGCCGGCCCCACCAGGAGACGCGGCCCAACAGGGTTTCCAATTTGGAGGACCAGAGGTCTCTGTCCCATCCGGTGGATTCAGCTTCAACTAAAACGTTTACATTGGTTGTATTCTCTCTTCTTGCAACTGGCATTTTAAAATGATTTGATGGTAATTCCTTCCGATTAGTGGGAAGCAATCTTTTTCCCCCCTTTATTTTCAATGACTAAGAAGAGATTAATTATTAGAAACCGCATGATCTTTGCTTCGATGGCTGGGAGTTTTGGTTCTCCCAAAATATTTACGGGACCTGGCTGGGTGACTTTTTTTGTTAGGATTTCTCTCTAATGTTGTGGATTGTTAATTTCACCAAGTGTTTTATTCTGTCAAAAGGGTTTTGTTGAATCCAATTTCTGATTGAAGTGTATCTGAATTGGAATTGTTACGGTTTTCTTTTTTCAATCTTTTATATTATTATACACTTACTAGTTTTAATGTGTTTGCATTATTTGATTGGGATCGAGATTTAATCTCTCTTATGATTTCTCCACGCAATTTGAGTTTCCTAAGTGATTATTTATGATGCACAGTATTCTGAGTGAGAGTGATTGTGGGTGTTGTGATTTTATTTTGTTGTCAAAATATAATGCTTTTAGGGCTCGTTTGGTATGAGTTATTAGCTTAGGATTAGTGCATTTATTTTCTCCATTTCAAATGTTTGGTTTCCGAGACAAAATGTAGCGGTTCAAATCTCATTTTGCTCTTTATAAAATGGTATCAAGCAGGTGAGACTGGATTGCCTATACTGTCTTCAACAGATAAGAGGAATTGTCAAATTCACCCTTGATTTGTTCTTACATATGTGGTGTATAAGCCACTGAAATTTTGAAACCGTATATTTATGAAAAGTCTCTTGGCACTTGTGTTGATGTAAAAGAGTCGATTTGGATTCGGTAATTTGCTTGAGTACCCTTGTGTGCTTGGCTAAGCACATAGAAACAAAATTACAATTGTGAACCAACAATCTTTTATAAGGGATCTGAATTCCATGAAATCTTGATGCCACGAGTGAAGTACATCAGCAACAAAACCGCGTTGTGAATGGCAATAGCATCTAATAATGCATTCCATAATGGCAATCAAACCAAAAGAGAGGTAGGTTTTCTCTAATGAGACTAATAACAGAAATAATAAGAGAATGAGGTGGGTTTTCCCAAATTTCAATAATAAGAGAAATATCTTCGTTAGCAAAACTTAGATTTGAGAACTAAAGAAATGCAAAGCAAACACAGTTGTGCCAGAAACCCAAAGAATATAAGCTGAATTTTCAATATCGATTATATATTTTTCCAAAACTAAAATCAAAATTTCTTATTTATCACTGATATTCTCTTTAGGATTTTTTGTAATCAAACCTTCTCATTTCCTTAAAATTTTAACAACAATATTTCAGTCAGAATTATAAAACATCATCATTTCACCATTTTGAAGACTGATAAAAAGATCGGAACCAAAACATATTTTTAAACAAGAACACCGATATCCCCAAATTAGTCAAACATAAGTCTATAACTGAGTTAAAATAAAGAACATTAATAAACACTAATAACCCCATCATCAATTACAAAATCAATTGAATAAAAAATAACAAGAAAAAAGTTCAGTTATTGAGAAATAAGGAATAGAAGTTGAACTCTAACTGCTTTCCTTTTCATCACACAATGAATTCTCCATCCTCACTGATTTCCATCATAGTACAAATGAGGACACTATTGAGCTGAATACATAGAAAAATTAATGTCTGCAAATACTGCAAAATAATGAGTTCAGTAAAAGAGTTGATGCGTTTATCAATACAATTTGTAAATAATAGTGATAATATTTTTTATGCTAATCCTAGGTTTCAAATTTTTATTGTTTATCCAACTTCTTTCAATAATCTCCAATACCAAAAGCTATACTCGCAATCCACTCAAACCAAAAGCAAATACGATCGATTAAGATACCGTAGTTAGACAGGTGACGAAACAGCCTCAATGGCACTTCCCAATGGCCATGCCGCTTCAACTAGAGAATTTTGATATTTAACCTTTTTCACCAATGTAATCTCTTGCCATGGATCGAGGCCTGTCAAACAAGATATGATATCAGTACTTTTGTTGGTGTCCTAACTACGTGAGTAATCAAGTCAAGTCGATAATGTCAAGGTCAAGGTTGAGCAGTTGAGCTCGACTCAGAAACTCGAGGCTTGTGCTCGACTCAAACTAGATCAAACTTAACTCTTTTAAGCTTGAGCTCAACTTGATGCAAAGCTTAATAAACTCAAGTTCGACTCAATTACTTAAATGATATAGTCTGAAACATATTGTAATTCAATAAGAAAGGCTAGATAAGGCTCAGCTCAATTATATATATGTAATTGGAAAAATATTAAAATACTTTATTTAGGCTCAATTGGACTACGAAGCCTATTAAGTGGAGTACTCTTGCTCAAGTTGACTCCATAACCTCGAGATGAGTTTGAACTTTTTAGAGCTGGCTCGATTCAGTTTCATTACATCCCTAATAGCTGACAAAATGCATTAAATTTTAGAAAAAATAGATGCAGTTACTCACCAAATCCATCAACAAGCACCGTAAATTGATAAACAAGGTCCATGCACAAGTAAGGTAGGTTATCTGGTTCCACATGAGGATAAGTAGAGCTGCCATCCTCGAGACGCATTGCACAAGCACGTCTAGCTGCTTCCTCAAAATTAGCTGGATGAACTTTTGCAACGGCCATGCTTGGATCAACGAAACCAACCTATATATCAACATAACCAATGTTGCCAATCTTACATGACGGCTAAAAAGGGGTTGCTTAGTTGTAACCAGTTTGTGAAAATGATTTGAAGCATCTAAATGTAGAACAAATACTCACCTCAGCAGCTCTATCGAAAAAAAATGAAGCAACAAATAAGTTCTTCTGGCCATCCCCTCCCCCACCGTTCCAGATGCCCCTAAATGTACATTTCATGTGGCTACATGATTCGTTGACTTTCAGTGCCTTAATAGCTGCCTCTCTGCATTTGCTGAGGCTGGAACCAGATGGCAAAGCCGAAGCCTTATATACTGATGGGCCATATTTGTAAGAACCTAGAAAACAAACATTATATCATCATTTTCTCCAACCAAAAAATAAAATAAAATAAATAGTCCTCTTGTTTTGCTACATTGAGACACAGTAAACGTTTGGTTGATACATTGAATACTACTTATTTTTTCACAATTTTGGCATCATACTCCTTCCAACCAATATTATTACACTTTGCTTATTGCTTCCATCTCATGATATTAAATTACATTACATGGCGAAGCATAAAAAAAAAGGTATCTTAATAAGTAAAATTGCATTGCTATAGCACCTACAGGATAAAGGTGCTGAGATTAGGATCCAAATCACCTCTAGGCCCAGCACACGTAAATCATACAATGACAATAACATTATTTTCTCTCTTATCTGAAGATAATGAATTGGCACATTTGATTCTTTCATACAACTTGAACGAGAAAGAAGGCCACAATCAACAAGCCAGTACTAAAAAGCAGGAGTGTTTATGGTATAGGTGCCACATCCACGTTAGAAAAGGTCACAAATCCAGTCCTAGGCAATCGGCATGTTTAAGCAACTTCACTTACAAATAATCTTACATATTGATCAGAAAAGAGAGTAGAGACATATGAAAGCCAATTTTTAAGGTCAAAAACAAATCTGGAAGAGAAAACAGCATACATTTTAAAGGCAATGGCATTTGAAAATCTTGATATAAAAAGATTCTAAAAAAAGAAATAAATCAATATACACAAAAGCAAGAGAGGTTGATTAAGCTGTACACACCATTATAACCCCCCAATATACATGGATTGCCAGATTCTTCATCAACCTTCAAAATCTCAGCTCGAGCAGCCAGTAAACCATAATGCAGGTAACTGCATGCAAGAAAATTTGTCCACATCAATAAATAAATACAGAATCCAGGTTATCCAATTACTCTGAATCAAATTTGTCATAACTAGAAGAACGTATCATGATAATTAAAATACAACAATTTAAAAAATAGGCTAAAGAAAAGCAAAAACACATAAATATCAGTCTTGCAACAAACAGCTTGCAGGGAAACTGAGATGTACAGTAACAACATTAATGACAAGAGAGACCTGTGAACATAGAGATGATATTTTGTTCCCTTGAGATACATTTGCTGCACATATGACTCCTCTCCGTCAGATAACTTTGGAGCTTTAGCAGCATCTGACTCTGAGATGGCATATGCCATTTGTACAGAACCACCCCCAAGATCAACCACTCCAACTGTACTAGAGTACTTCTTCCCCAAGTTTCCCAATAAATAGTTAATAGTCACCTGTAAAGATGTAACACTATCTGAATAAGTTCTTAGCCATGTTAGTAGACAAGAAAAATAATGGAATAAAATCTGCTATATTTGTATACATTTCTGGTGCAGCAGGCAATCACAAATCTATCAATGTAAACTACTATTTCTATTTTATTTCAAGTTGTCAGCAATACCTGACTACACTTATCTGTCCCCAAGTAAAACTATATATAGAATATTTTGTTAAGTTAAATCAGAGCATCATTCAACTTTCTTTGCCTGAACTATTATCCATACAGTTCTTATATTTCTTCACAGCTTGTTCAAGGTATAAATGAGATCTCCTTTACTTTAGAAAACATATCCCTAAATTCCTGAATACCTAGAAATATTTACATTGAAAGATGCTCAGATACAACTTTATGTATTATTGCATGTCATTAAGTCCAAAAATATGATTTTCATATAGATAATATAACTAGATTAATAATTATTTATTTCACATCCACAGCCCAAAGTTTCAAAAAGAAAAGCAATCCAACTATATCTGTCGAGGAGAAATGTAATATATGAATACACATGTATTTTTAGCACATTTCTGATATAAAGATATCTTCTGGATTTCCCCTCCTATAAATGTCCTCAGTTATTCTGAATAACAAAAGTTCATGTCAAACAATGTCTTTGTAAGTACATGCAAAGCTAACAATATTTGCAATTTTGACAAGTATACGACTAAGAAAACACACCAACTTATGGAAATTACTGTGAGTCCAAATTCTACTTTTGAAAGATGACTGAACAGACTTGCAGTAAGTTTGTGCTAACAAAAGTTAAATGGAATCATGACCACATACACTCAGCATTCAAAAGTTTGATATTGTTGTTTGGTGATTTTTATCAATGGGACCAACTGTTCAACTTCACTTTGGATTAAGAAAACTCGTAACATTTAAATAGAATCTAGACACATGACATCACATAAATTATTTTCCTATATGAAAATTTGATTCATCCTCACAGAACGTAATCGCCAGATTAGTTAGCAGGATTTTTTTTTCGTTTTTCTTCTATCTATTAGGCACTGCAAGAACTACAAATAAAAACATCCTAAAAATGAAAAGAATACAGAATACAAGCTGAACTGCAGCTGCCATATTTAGAATGCAATCAGAGATAACAAAACTACTCTGCCTGATTATTTTTGCTGGGGGGTCCATTCATCATCTTATAGTCCAGATTTAAGCTGAGGGTCCTTTCATTGTCATATACAACCAGATTTATTGTAAAACTAGTCATATGCAAACTGAAAAAAAGTAACTTAGGCACTCAACTTTATGCATGCTTTTTCCCATTTATAAGCAATTCAAAATGTTGCTCAGCCAACAATGACTGAAATATACAGATCAAAAAAACCAAAATAAAAAGGAACATAAAGAAGTATGTATGAACATACCCATTGATAAGCACCTTCCTGATTCCCATCCAATACTGTGACCCAGTCAGCCTTTGACTTAAAGGAGCTTTTATTCTTCAAAAAGTCCCTCACCTTTGCAAGAGTTTAGAGTTGTGACAACACTGAACTTGAAGAAGATACCAAAAATGCAATTTGTATATGAAACTTATGGAGAATGTAGTTACTGCTTGTAAAATCCTGTCAGATGCATCACCTTCCAGTTGCCTTAGACCAGCAGTAGCCTGCATGAACATCAGTGGAGCAATTCAGTTTGCAGAGATGCAAAACAATAAACAAGATCTCCATAAATACTAAGAAAAAGCTGACAAAATTGCCTACCCCAACTTTTACTGGTGTGCTGTACCGCAGCTCTACAGGAACTGCTGCTTCTGCTTTTTCAAGAAGATCTGAGAGTGAATTTGCAGCAGCCTCAGGGTCTGTTGCATATCCACTCAGACCTGGTTTTCTCTACAAGATGAAAGTCAATCTGGACTTGTAAAAGAAATATACAGACAGATTAATTCTAAATATGGGGACAAAGAACAAATAAGCAGACAGAAAGCTTGAGCAGGATATGCATTGATTTGAAATAATCAATAAATCATTAAAATCCACCAATATATATTATGATTTGATTGCAAGTGAGGACCTAGTTATAATTAGAATATCAATAAAAAGATGAAGAAAAATATGAAAGAAGGCTTTAGATGTGACTAGAGGAACAACAAAAATAAAGTTAAGTATGCCAACATTGAAGCTTCTTTATTAGGAATCATTAAACATAGCATAAAAATCAAATTAGTTTACTCAAAATTCAAGAGCAACTACAAAATCAAATGCAAAATTAATCAAGTAAAATGCAAATAGCATACTGCTTGCAATAGATGAACCATCATATTACCTGTTCAAAAAGCTCAAGATCTTGGCCCATGGGAACAAGATCTAGCTCCTGGTTGAAGCAGAAGACATGGACCCTACTGCCAGAACTTCCAGCATCAAAGATGACTGCATAGCGCTTAGAAATGAAGTTGGGAGAGAACTTGCGAGAAATTGAATCAGAAGGGGACCTAGCAGGCATGAGAAAGATCACAAAGGAGATGAGAAGGAGAGGAACCAAAACCAATAGCATGGGACCACGCCATCTCTGGATCTTATCAGACAACAGCTCATGCTGCCTGTTTCGTTTCAAAACCTTCTCCATCTGAACTTGCTCCTGTGCATCTAAAAGTTCGGCAGCGGATGGAGAACGATAACGAATCTGGCTGTTTCCTACTCCAGGCTTCAATGACTGGGAGTCATGTACCTTCTCCAGCTCTTCTTGCTCGCTGTCTTTCCCTTTAAATCAGATAGGGGGTCATGATCCGACTCAATCAACAAGTATAATTAAACTGAGACTTACTCTTACCAAATTTACTGTATAAGGTATAAAAATACAATTTTATCCCTAGACTTTGCCTATAAACATATAAACTGGTTTGACTCATTCTATTTGGACAGACAGTGTTATTTTACTAATTTTAACAAAATCTTTTTTACTAATTTCAACCCAAATTATCTTTCTTTTTTTTTTTTTTTGGCCAAGAGCAAATTTTAATTGTCATTATATATATAAAAATTGGGAGTAAATGTATATAAACAAACTACCCCCACAAACCACCACATTCCAAGTATAAGAAAAACTCCATTTAAAATATATATCCAATTCTGGGGCCCAAGAACCAAGAACAACCACATTATTTCTAGCTCTAGTAAAAAGTCCAAAACAGTGTACTAATAGCTATACATAAACAAAGTATCATAGTTCATAGAAGAAAAAAATTAAACTGCGCAAAACAAATACTTCATACATATCATATCCATGCAACATATAGATGGATTCAAAGTATGAGATAACTCACCCTTTAACCAACGCATGCCCAATGCAACTTTATTTTGATCAAACACCAAGCTCCTCTCGGCTCCTGTGAAAAAGAATAATGTCTCAAAATATCAAAATCACAAAATATAATTTATAATTTGAAATTCTACAAAAGATCGGTTTTCCTCAATATTGGTGAAAATAAAATATGAATAAATAAATTTTTCTAATTTATATCTAAATTATGAAGTTACATAAGTTTAAAGAAAATAAGCATTCAAACTCATTCCAGTATAATTATCCACGGAAATATAAACACTAGTTTAATCAATACACGAATAAATCAGCATCTTTGAAGACTAAAGAGTGTGTTCAATTTTGTTTGAATCTGATTTCGTTTAGAATCCTATTCTTCTCACAATCATTTGAACAAAGGAATCTGATTTTCCTATGATATATAATGCAGTTTCAAAGTTGGTAGCTTTAAGATTCAGATATTATGATTCATTCATCATACATAATCAGAGAGAAAATGAAGAATTTTCTGAAATGTCTCTGGAGATAACTCGATGGGATACCATTTCATGTTCAACCTCAGGATTTTTGTGCTATTTTACTTGAGTTTTGTTTGATTTATTTGTGTGGAAAGAGGAAATCAAGGCTAGAGAGACTAGTAGAAGTGAGTATATCTGCGTTTATTTCTCTGTATAATGTATATGTGATATATGGGTGCTCAGACTACAATATTGTTTTATTACAATCATAACTCCAACCTAAATACTAAAATAAAACAGAAGGCACTAAAATGATATTGTGAAGTTGAAATTTTGTAGCTGTCGTTGCTAAAATCTTATTCTAGCAATCCTCAATACAAAATGCAAATAAATGAATGTCTAGAAAAATATGTGCAGTATGATTATTGGAATTTTAATACTCCAGATAATAGATCTAAAAATAAAATTTCATCTGAATAATGAAAACATGGCAAATGTTCACAAAATCACTTGTGGAGTAAATATATAATACTAAATTTGTCATACTTTTGTGTGTGTGTAGAATATACTTAGTTTAGCATGAAGCAACGTAGCCAACATAGGGAAGTTTATGAACTTCAACCAGAGTAAAATAAACCAAGGTAATGAAGCGCACTCAAGGTGCAAAGCGCAAAAGTGTGCTCAACCCAAGTAAGGCCCACCAGAATATTGTTCAGTACACTCCACTGAACATATACTTAATGGTTCATAACTTTGATCCTAAGATACAGATTAATAAAATCATGAAATACTTAGCCATATGAGACCTAATTTATTCACATTTCATTATTCTAATGTTTCACTCATGAGCGCACTCCATATGTATGCAAAAGATGTAATACAATACACAAATAGTGTGCATTAATAAATTAAAACATGACAAGAAATTATCCGAATTTCAATTAATGAGCATAAGCAAGAAAGTGCTTCATGATATCTATAAGTAATTAGGTGCGGCTATCCGCACCCCAAAACTTACTAAACACACCCCATTTCTATACAAATGATGTTTAGTAAGTTCTGGGGTGCGGATAGCCGCACCATAAGTAAATCTAATCTTTCCATTTCAAATACCTAAACAGCTGCAATGAAATCAAGACCTACACCAATATTTATCAATTCAACAATTTTCTTAGGATGAAAAAAACCATATAAATAATAAATAATATGAACATGATCCATGACCATCAAAAAACCACACAACGGATCAGCAAAACAAACAGAATCAGTATAAATTAAATCCTTAATGAAATAACGGGGGGCGGATCCCCTGCTAAGAGGGGACACGGTAAAGCCTGCTGTGCAGCAAACGACACCGAGATTTGGGGTTTCTCCGAAGAACAAGCAATACACCAAAAATTGCAAGGAGCTTGGTTTGAATCCCCTGTTCAACAACACAATTGGTTGCAATTCTTCAATCAGTAGAAGAAATGCAGCAAGCATCACTGAAGATGATCTCTAGTTCACCATTTCTGATCGCCGTTTGATGCACAGCAGCGGATCTAGTTCACCAGTCCACCACAGACGAAATTGAAAACAAGAAACAGGATAATGGTTGAGTATCAGGCAAAGATAGATAGAGAAAATGGCATTACCTTCTTCTTCTTCAAGTTCCTTCACTGTTCACTCCCACCAGTTGGCTGTCGACTCTGTTTGCCCAAATTGGATGGATTGGGGCTTTACATATAATTTAGTTGCAATGGATTTACAACAAAACTTTAATTATAAGTAAAGACCCCAGTCAGAAAAACCACGATATATTCATTTTTTCGCATTCAAAAGAGGAAAAAAAAATATTTACATATTTAAAAAAAATACAAAAACTTATACGAGACTATCTTATAAATATTTACGGATAAATTTTTATTATGCATAAACAAAATTCATTCTCACATATTTGTAATTGAATTAAGAAATATGAAATATTGATTCATCCATTTTAAATAACTAATTTCGTGAGATCTCAGGTGGGAGCCCACCAGAAGAATAATTGGCTTCCATTATAAGTAACAATAATTATACTCAACACTTCACTGTTGGGGAGACAAACTTTTCTAAGTTTGACAAACTTGATTGTGTGAGTTGTTAAAAAGGTAAAATGGCATTTTATTGTTTCAATTTTGAAAAAGTCATCTTCTACTTTAACATAAGAAATATTCCTTTTTTCTTCAAATGACAAATATTCGGTTAGAATTAAGTAAACTATGTAACGTAGTTTCACTGTCATGTTACGTAACACTTAAATTATATCGTGTAATGTTTAAATTATATCATGTGAAATGTATATTAAATATCTTGTGACTTGTTATGTTATGTGAAGACTAAAAATTGACTATAATATCATGTAATACTTAAAAATAGATTATTATGTCGTGTAAGAACACTTACAATTAAAATAAAAATATGATTGTAACCATTTTACCTATAACCAATACACCATTGCATATGTATGAAAGTAATATCTTGATAAGAAAAGATAACTAAAGAGTGGTCAAGTTTATCATGGAGGGGAGAGAGAGAGGGAGGACATTCTTGGCTGGTGTGTGTTGCGCACGCCCCGCTTGACGCATCCAGGTGATTGATAAACTTCTAAAGTGTATTACATATTTCACATAATTGAGATAAAAACGAGAGACTAAGGACGCTTGAAAATGGGGTAGATCAAGTTGTACGAACATATAAGTTTTTGTCTATGTGGAAATAAGATTTTATGTTTACCATATTTCAAACAAGGTTAATTACATGACAACTTTTAACTTATTTTCATTTATAATATGATCTTTCAAATTTATCGCCACAAATCACCTCCTTCAATTTATTAATAATTCGGTATATGATTTGCCACAAATCACCTCCTTCAATTTATTAATAATTCGGTATATGATTTGACTTTTGGGGATCAAATGACCAACATTAAGGCCAAAATTAAGAGCCACGAGGATAGATGATGAGAATAATTTTCAAATATTGGGTTAGAAATGATATAATACGTTTAAAAAATGGAAGTGTGATGATCTGTGGTGATAAAATTGAAATTTCTATGTTTAAAAAAGAAAAGTTAGAAATGATTGTCACGTAATCAACCCTTCAAACGACGACCTCAAATCAAAGTATAATAATCAAAGTATAATGAGAGATTCAAAATATATTAATTTATTCCTTAATCTAAACAAAGAAAAAAAAAGGAGCTATCTTTATGCTACAAATGTTGCATAAAGAATTCATTTTAATTTTTGTTTGCACGATAACTTAATTAAAATTGAAATAAATCGTATCATAAATCGTATCATAAATAGTTATATTTAACCTAGCTACATGATTCATAATTTCATTAACAAATTACGTATATAACATACTTTTCGTTTCACATACTTATTTTTCGTTTTACATTATGATTGATTGTATAATTTTCTAGAGGGATAAGTGTAATTTCGATGATGAGAAAATCATAGAATAGTTGAGTTCTAAGTTTTAGTTGAGTCTTAGATTAAGCTGGGCCTCATTCTTCACAATTGTTACCGTGAACCTAGTTTACAAATCGAGAATCGTGTAATTGGGTCGATCCGATCTGACAATACTTTTCACGCGTTTTACATGTGTTTTACATGCCCACGCGCCCCAAGTTCGCACTCAAACCTTAGTCCCGCGCTCCTAACCTTTAATTATATTCACCTAAACTTTTAGTTATGTTTGCCTAACATTTTAGTTATGGTCGCATAACCTTTACATTCTTGTTAGTTTAACCTTTTATAATGTATTACAGACCTATAATACCTTTTAAACCTATATGTTATAATAATAAGATATTTTTGTTATAATAATTTAACATTTATGTTATTCTTTAAGTACATAAATGTTATGCTATTTGTACATAAATGTTATACTGAATATAATATAAATATTAAATTATTATAACTTAAATGTTCAACTATACTACATAAAATTTTAAAGTCTAAGTTATTCACAAAAATGTTATAATATTTATACATAAAGATTATACTAATATAACATAAATGTTATACTCGTATAACATAAAGATTACCGCATCAATTTAAAAAAATAATAATTTGGGCGCAGATCTGAGCCGAACGGAACTAAACCCACATGCGTCCAGTTGCACAGATTTAGATCCGTGCATCTGGTTCAAAGGAATACTACTCCTCATTTTTTTATGGCAAAAACTCATGAGCAACCATAAAAGACATAGCCGTAAAATGTATACTTGAATAACTCATACTTATACTGTAAAAACATACTTATAAAACACATACTTATAGCTGAAAAACACATACTTATCCCTGTAAAAAACATATTTGAATCATGTCGCATGTGAGACAGTTTCATAAGAGACCAACTCTTCTTTTATTGAGGCATCAAAATGTTGAGTACCTAAAGATTTGAAAACTTGAGGAAACAATTTTATTTTGAAAGCTAACCATCTGAATATTTAGCCAAGAAAACTGAGGATCTAAGCTGACAATATGAATTTGATCGATACACTAAAAAATCACATATGAAAGAACCGACAACCTTTTTCAAAAGCTAGTTGTCGAGCTAAGTTGAATACTCAACAATTCAAATATCCAACTATGTAATCAAGAGATTAGCTGACAATCTGAGTTGAAGACTCAACATGAAATCCTAAAATGAACATGTCAAATACATTAAATTTCTTCTTAATTTGTTATTCCAATTCAGATGAGACTTTGAACTCACTCACAAGATTTGAAAATGTTAATTAGACTTTTCGCAATGTTCAAGAATTTCAGTTTCTCTTCTTCTCTCTAGCAAGACTTTATTTATGTTTCAAAAATTAGGGTTTAGAAGATAACGAAGAAGAAATGAAGGTGGAAAAGGGAAGAACAAAACGTTTATGTTAATATTTTAATGGGGATAATTGCATGAAACTCCTTCGTGGTTTGGAAAATCTACACGGAACCCCTTAATGTTGAAAAAATGCTTGAAATCCCCTTGTGGTTAATTAAATAATGCACGAATTCCCCAACTCTGTTAATGATAACTGATGTGAATAACACGTGCCCTTATTGCGTTGTGGAGTGATTTTTTAACTATTTTTGTTTGTTAAATGACTTTATTACCCTTATTTTAGTATACATTTGTATCATTTATTTTGTGGATATTTTATGTTGCATATAAATCATACTCTAATACCTAAAATTAAGGACAATCATTACCCAACAAATTAATACATGAACGAATCAAAACTACATACATCATACATATAATTAACTAATCCTTATACAAGGAAAAAAAATATAGTTGAAAGAAAAAGGAAAATCCCAAAATTCAAAATTATCCAAAAAAATAAAATAAAATTTACACTCATCATCAACTTTAAACATGTGCACGCATCATCAAATTTACAATGAAATACTCCTAACCTGCAAGCTAGACTCATTCAACCCAAACTTCCGTTTGAACAAATCAATAAAGAAATTTTTTTGGAGATCTAAAAAAATTCGCTTTACTTGTGTATTTGCCATATTTGTCAGGAGATCTTGTTGGGATTTCCTATTTTTTTTTCATTAATCTCAATTTAAAACTCTTATTCATCCGAAGGGACTTCTACTTTATTTAGTTAACCACACGGGATCTCGCGCATTTTCTTTATCATGAGGGAATTTTGAGTCAATTTTCGAAACCACGAGGGGTTCCATGCAATTAACCCTATTTTAATATGAGTTAGTCTCTTGTGAGACAGTCTCACATGCGATGAGATTCAAATATGTGTTTTTCAGGTATAAATATGTGTTTTTCAGCTATAAGTATGCGTTTTTTAAGTATGTTTTTTACAGTAAAAACATGAGTTATTCAAGTATGTCTTTTATAACCATAAATATGTATTTTTCTACTATAAGTATGACCGTCGCATGTGTGACAGTTTCACATGAATTTTTGTGTTTTAATATAAGAGTGTTTTTTGATATTTCAGTTGAGGTTAATTTTGTCCAAAAATATATGGGGGTATATTAAGAAGTTTTGGGTTTATAGCTTCACCCCAATTAAATTTTGACTAGTTAGGTAATTTGTATGAAATTTTTAATTATATCTCTCATTTAATAAAATTTCTTGAGAAAATATATTTATTTGATACACGGTCACAGCTGGAATTTAATTTAAAGTATTAGCTTTGAAAAATACTTTTATGTCTAAATTAAAATGTCAACTCGTTGACATAGATAAATATTTCTGAATACAAGTATAGGATTAAATGTGGGCATTAATTATGTCCATATTAATCTCTCCATATTCTTTCAACAAATTCACAGATTACGTGAATGCTTATTGAGTACTTCATTTGATATTATAAAAAAAACACTTTTGCGATATTAATCAACAAAATTGAATTAAATCAGTCGAATCATATGTTATTGAATAACATAGATCAAATAAATTTTAAAATGAATAGAATTTGTTGAATAATAAAATAGTACATCAATATTAAAAAGATAATATACTAACATCTAATAAAAAAAGATATTATATTAACATCCTATACCCGTAAGAAATTATATATATGTTTTTTTGTGAATAGAAATTATATTCTAATTATTAGAGAATTATAAATGATATATTAAGATAAAATGCAATTATGTTATGCTAAAAAAATATTGAATTTATCATATAAACTTGAAAATGCAAGTGAAAATAAGGAAAAAGAAATTCATTGTTTGGTTGGGTGCACCGAACAAACCTACTCGGCGTAACACAGTAACATTTTCCACAAGACTGATAAAAATGAGTACAGAATAGATTTGTCTTTTATTTTCACTTGGGCTGCGAAAGAAAGACTCTGTCACTCTCAGTCAGTCCCACTCTCACTGGAACCACTTTCAATCTCTACATACAGAGAGAGGAGAGAGAGAGAGAGAGAGAGAGGAGAGAGAGGTGAATTTGAAAAAGTAGAGAATAAAGAAAATAAAAGGTACGAGTGTGTTTCACGCTCTATGTTTTTTTGATCCACCATCTTTTTCTTTAACAAATGCCCCCTACTTTATGATTCATCGCTGTTAAATTAGGTTAATCTGTTGGGTATAATCTTTCGTGTTTTCTTGTGGTTGGAATTGATTGGAGCTGGAGGCGCAGACAAATGTTGTGATCTGCTTCGGATTTACGGAGAATTTATTTCCTGTTAGTCGATGGTCATCCTTTTTTGTGTTTTGCTTTTCTTCTCTTCTGATATATGCTTTATTTAAATTTGGGGCTGGACGGACTGGCTTGGCTTATTTTTGTTTGGTTTTGGTAAATCTGTAAGCCTCAGAATTGTTGTCAGTTTTTGATTTTGGAGTTAGATCTGATTAAATATGTAAAATTTGGTATATTTTGAATTAGAGACTAGTTATTGACTGTCTTATCATGGGTTTTTGGACTTGGAGAAAGAAAAAATCTATAGGAATTGTGAATCCTATCGAAATCAATGATTTTCTGTTGATGTTAGGGTTCTCCATGTAGAATAGAGGATCTTGTTCACAATATTAGAATTGACGAATCAATAAGGTGAACTTCTGTAATGGAGCCTGAGAAAGAGCAGTCTTATTGCAGTTTCTATATAGTTAGTGCTCTTGCTCTTAAGCTTAGAGTTGATTTTCCTGCGTCTCACATGTTCTAGTGTCTATTAGATGTGGAGGGAAAAGGAGAGCAAGCAAAATAAGTAATGGGTTTCAAGGTTTGTTTGGTTATTATCGAGTACTAAACATCATTGAGAACATCCCACTTCTAAGAAAACTTGACCTGCTGGACAAAAGGTGGGCACAGTCTATCAGATGGTTCTTGTTGTACTTACTCAGTTTGTGTCATTTACCATCAATCTAACTCTGAGAATTCTACATTTACAAACTCTTAATTAAATAGTCAAGCTTGGTTCTCATGTACTTGTGAATGTTTGCCAATGTTCATGTACCTTGATTTTCATATCAGGTTCAACATACTTGAGCTAACAGACAAAGCAAAAATGTCCAAGAAAACTATTATTTCCTTGATGCTATCTTCAAAGTACGTAGCATTTCACATAAAATAAGGATTGCTATTACCTAATGAGAAATGAGAAAAAGTATCAGGTAACCAATCATTACACTCCAGTTTCCTGGATGCAACAGGACACTGTGAAGCATGTGATCATTGGTGAAATATAATCGTGGAGACATGTTCTCAATATCCTCAATTGCTCCCTTTTGTTCGGCTGTTTCATGTTATGCTCCAACTTAGGATGCTGCATACATGCTATGCTGTGAGTACACGCCACTGATATGTTGGTTGGTAGGTGCAGTTCATATGTAGAAATCATATGACATAACCTGTGTATTTGACTAGAACTTTTGTACAAAATTAGATGTTGCTAGATGGAACAAAAAAGTGCAATTCCTGCATCCTGTGGTTGTAACTCGTCGGTATTATTTTCTTCTAAATTTTGTTGTCTGTTAACACAAATAGATGAAACATGGTTTGTAGCTCAAATATATTGCTGTGGGGATAAGCAAAACATCTATCATCAGTAAGAAATCTATGCATGCTATATACAGCATATGGCAAGATCTCAGTTGGACATATCTCCTGATCTTTTATGTTTTGTGCTGCTTTTAGCTCATTTGCATCTTTTCATCATTGGTTCTAGTTATGATGTTGCTTACTTTACTCGGAACAAGTAGAGGACATGAACAATGACAAAAAGAAATTGTTCAATCATATATTTTTATATATGTTTGTGTGTGTAGATGTGTGTATATATGTACATGTATTTACCACTGTCGCTTTGTATTCAGGAATCATGTCCCACTGTTTTTCATATTCAATGGTACTGTAGTATATGAAGTACCATCGCACATTTTCCTTCTAAAATGAAGTTTGTTTGGCAAACTGGCTCAATGACTTTTCTTTTTTGCATTTATTCAGGTAAAGTTTGGCATCATTGATATGGAATGTTACATCCTTAAAAATTGGAGAGGATATTAGCACATAGATCTCATCAGCCTTACTCATGGCATCTGCTGGCCTAGGACATGGAGGAGCTGGGAGTTCAAAATCTGCTAATGGCTTCAAGGTCTCATCTAGTTCAGTTGACTGGCTGGGAAGAGAGATGCTTGAAATGAGATTGAGGGACAGAGTGGACCCTGATGATGATAGGGTAATTTTGGAGCATTTTCAGTGCTCACTCTTTGATCTGCCTACCTTCTTTTACTGCTACTACAATAAATTAACTTGTTGACTTGCTTCTATACTGCAATTAATTTTGATCACATGTCCGAGTCTATATTATGATTATCTTTACAATGATAATTTTCTTTGTTATGCAGGACAGTGAGCCTGACGTAATTGATGGTGTGGGTGCTGAAACTGGGCATGTCATAAGAACAACTATTGGAGGTCGGAATGGTCAGTCCAAACAGGTTGGTAGATGTACCTTTTAGAAGTATGAAATTACTTGCTGAAGATGATTCTTGATAATAATTTGTCCTTTATTTGGGTTGATAGGTGGTAAGTTACATAGCAGAACATGTCGTTGGAACTGGTTCATTTGGAGTGGTCTTTCAAGTAAGCTATGTGGCAGTATTCAGTTTCAAATGTGCATTACTTTTGTCAGGACTATTATCTTTTTAGTCTATGCCTCTACTCCCCCTCTTTGTATGATTTTAACTGTTTTCGACAGGCAAAATGCAGAGAAACAGGAGAAATAGTTGCTATCAAGAAAGTTCTTCAGGACAAACGCTACAAGAATAGAGAGTTGCAGATTATGCAAATGTTGGACCATCCCAATATTGTGGCTCTGAAGCATTCATTTTTTGCAAAAACTGAAAAGGAGGAGCTTTACCTGAATCTTGTTCTGGAATACGTCCCTGAAACCGTTAATCGTATTGCTCGACAATACAGCAGGATGAACCAGCGAATGCCACTTATATATGTCAAACTTTATACCTATCAGGCATGTTGTAAAGTGTTTTTGTGTTTTAAATCTTATAACTAGTTTCTCAATGTTATTATTATTGTTATTTGCTTGGAGATAGTGGTACACTTGTTCAACTCTAAATATCTTCCCTCGCACCCCATTTTTGCATTTGAAATTTCTCTCACGCCCACCCCTCTTCTGTCTCTTTCAATGCATCCTCAGTTCAATTTTTCAGAGACATCTGTATTTTATTAAAGCAAGGTGATCTAGTTCATGTTATGAAGCTGTTTCTGTTTTATGTGTGTTCTTATTCCTCATTATTCTTTTTTTTTTTTTTTTTTTCCTGTCAATCAAAAGCATGGAATGTGATTACCGTAGTTTAATTGAATCTGTGCTGTCTGCCGCTACCAGAGCATGCATGCATGACCGGAGATTCCTTGATGTGATAGAGGAAACTGGACATCAATAATTTAGTGATTGTTTCATCAATTTGCATTTCAGTTGTTGACATAAAAGCACCTCGCCCAACTATCCACACTGAAAAATAATATGGCTTTACACCAGAGAGTTCCTTTTTTTTTTTTCCAGGCTACACTTTTTCGCACAGAATAAAACTTCAAACTTCGAATGGCATGTAATTGTGTGTGTTCAGTGAACTATATGTAAGGTGCTTCCATTTGTAATATGCTTGCTTCAGTCATAGTGGACGGAAATCACACGTGCTACCTTCATAGTGTCACGCCATCATAATCAGAGCCATTTCTGCTACTTGCGGGTTTGGCTGATGCATATTTATTCTCCAATTTATTAAATCCCAATTCAAACACAGAACTCAAATAGGTCTATCCCAAACTTGGATGTGCCAATGCTTGTCCAAATATACTCACAGTTTCATTTAAACTATCTTATTTGCGCGTTGCTGATTCTCATTTAATACCTTTTTGTCCTTTTGTTGGGATTGTGAGGATCTCTTTAGTGACAACACCTTTGTATGTATGCAGATATGCCGAGCCCTTGCATATATACACAATTGTATTGGTATCTGTCACCGTGACATCAAGCCTCAAAATTTACTTGTAAGTATTTTCTTTTCCATGAATAAGGTTTTGAGTTTTGAATCCAGTACAACTTAATGACCTTCATTCATAAACAAGTAATCATCAGTTCATGTCTCTAATTTGTTAATTGGTAGTTAAGCACAACCTTTTTCCCTTATATGGGATCATGGATGGAATTCAATAACTGTTCCTGGAATAATTCTGTTGATACAACTATGAGTAGTCATTTCAAGTTCATTTCCGTCCTTAGTTAGACATGGCAATATGATGAGAGCTGTCTGAGCAGGAAATCAATCTGAGTTTTGTGTATGATTATAGGTAAAAGGCAATATAAGTTTTATCTATAATTTTTAATAACCTTTTAATCTTGAAGGAGTCTCCATAATTGAATGTTATTGAATGATACATCATGGTAAACTACTACGTAACAAAAATACTCAGCCTTTAACTGACATCTCGAATCATTTGCACTCACAGAAATTATAGTTTTCATGGGAAGCATAATCAGAAATCTGTGTCATGACTGCATAGTCAATTATATTAATTACAGAACAGCCATTACCAATTTATGCCTATTTTTTTTCTCAATATGGATCTTGAACCACTAAATTGAATACATCCAAGATTTTTTTAAATTCTTCCATTTTATGTTAAGTTGCAATATTGCTGATTTAGAGGGTCTTTTGTGAAGCTTGTTTAAAAATCTTATGAGCTGTTAGTCTAATAAGATGTTAAATCTCATTTTAAAAATATGTTGTTGAATTGTTTTAATAAAATAAGATATTGGAGCTTTTGATATGTTTCTAATGAAAATGACAAAATTGAAACGAGTTTTGTCAATGTAAGATCTTCTTTCAAAAATTAGTTAGGGTTTTTTATTGGTTAGTTTTTTTGGAACAGTTTATAAATTCCTTATATTTTATTTTGGGAGTAAATAATATCTTTTTTGAATAAAAATAATTAATGGACACTTTGAGGAGCTTATAAGCTCTCAAAGACTCAAATGTCTTATAAAAGCTCTTTTAGATTAAACACCCTCTTGATTTGTAAGATTGATCATTTCTTAATTCATAATATTGCAAGTCACCTATTATATATATATATATATATATATATATATATATATATATATTGATGTTAACTCAAATAGAACAATAGCAGGGATAATGTAAGTATTGAATCGTCTAACCATTTTATCCTTTGATGTGGGCTATATCATTATAGTCATCGTTTTCTCTTCAATTTCTTCTTATAATCAGAAACTTAACAAATATTAGATGATAAATATGAGATAAAGATCCAAAAGGTGTGGATAAGTTTTACATTTATTTATTGATGCATGAGCAACATAGTTTGTTGAAATGAAGATTGTAAAGTCACTCCTGGTCAGGAATTGTTTTTAGCTGATTGCTATAGAATGTTGTTTTCCAGATGCACCTTTTAAAATGGAGTATATTCTCTCTGATTAGGTATTGGGAATATGTGTAATTGAAGCTTTCATATGACTCAGCATATATCTATTATAATGTTAGTTTTTTTTTTTTTAAATAAGAATTTTGTTTTACCCACTTGAATGAAGGAAGAAGAATGATTTACTGTCCTGCTGAAAAATCAGGGGACTCGGGACTAAATGATTGGTGGTTTTTTTTTTTTTTTTTGTGATATCCTTTTCTTTTATTCCCATTCATGAAGCTCAAGGTCTATTGATATATTTCCAGGTGAATCCACACACACATCAGCTGAAACTTTGTGATTTTGGAAGTGCCAAAGTTTTGGTAAGTCTTTGTTCAACATGGGTCATCAGTAATAGTTTGTCATTGTTAATGCCTTTGGGTTATCCTTCAGGTGAAAGGGGAACCAAATGTATCCTATATCTGCTCAAGATATTACCGTGCTCCTGAGCTCATATTTGGTGCTACTGAATATACAACTGCAATAGATATATGGTCAACTGGTTGTGTTATGGCTGAATTACTTCTTGGACAGGTTTGCCCAATTATTGAATGTTTTTTACTTTCTTTCCAATATTTGTGCCTTTATAGATACTCTTATATAGCTCTCTGATCTTTATTATACAGCCCTTGTTTCCAGGAGAGAGTGGAGTTGATCAACTTGTTGAAATTATCAAGGTAATACCAGTCACAATAAATGTTAGAAATGAATATTTTGCATAAGGTTCTTGTAGTGGTCGATATATAGCTAAATAGCCCTAACTTTTTGAGTTTGACGCTGTATATCCACAAGTGTGACTGACTAGATATAGATATGTAAAGACAGATTAGATCTCTGGAAACTTTCCATTTGGGTTCTGACTATTGCATGTTGTTTGAACTGCAATAGGTTTTGGGAACACCAACCAGAGAGGAGATCAAATGCATGAACCCGAACTACACCGAGTTCAAATTTCCACAAATCAAGCCCCATCCTTGGCATAAGGTGTGTTCCTTTAGCAGACTTTCTTTGACTAGTTGAATCTTTAGTTCTTTTCTTCTCCTTCTAAAAGCTCAACACATCTCAGTCGGTACATGACAATTCTTCTGATTATTAACAACTTATTCTTCAAGTTATACTGCGTGATATATATGTGAATTTCCCTATATATTTAAACTTTTCTAACGAGCATTAAGGCTCATATCAAGTACATCGAAAATTAATTGGTAACTCCTTTCTTCTCAGTTCTGAGATCTCGTTGTGGTGTTTAGACTGGCTATGAAAAATTGATTTCTAAAAGTTAGTTTCACTGTAGTCCTTAATCATGAGAAGACCCTTTTTCTGGCAACTATATTAATATAAGTTGTTTCTAGAAAATTGGTTTCCGTTACTAAATTTGTATGTTGCTGCATTTAATCTGTTTCAGAGTACTGGTTCTAGTTGCATGTGATTTGTGTGTACTTTTTCAACTGTTTTGCCACTTTCAGTCAACTACAAGATTTAGTGTCATTCATTATCTGGTTTTAACATCAGGTCTTCCAGAAGCGTCTGCCTCCAGAGGCTGTGGACCTTGTATGCCGATTTTTCCAATACTCACCAAATCTAAGATGCACAGCTGTAAGTTCAACTTTGAGCTCAGCCAGCTAAACTGCAAAAACCACAAGCAAGTTTACCATCCTTTTTGTAATATTGCAGTTGGAAGCTTGTATTCACCCTTTTTTTGATGAACTGAGGGATCCCAACACTCGACTTCCAAATGGCCGCCCACTTCCTCCACTCTTTAATTTTAAACCTCAAGGTAACTTGTCTCAACTCACCAAGGCAATTGCATGCGACGGGTTTGCCTTTTGCGTTCTATGCGACTATTTTTTAAATATATTGTTAAATTGTTATGTCATGAACAGAACTCTGCCAATGCAGTGAGTTATGTTAGTTTCAAATAGTCTTGAGCATCATTCAGTTTACTATTTCCTCTGGCAATGAAACTCGCAACTCCCATGAGCATTTCAGCCAGCAGAATATTACAAAGTGCTTTCCACTTCAATCCATTTTAGAAGCATCCTAACATAGTAACTCGTTGTTTTTCACAGAGCTTTCCGGAATACCACCTGATACTATACACCGCCTCATTCCAGAGCATGCTAGGAGGCAGAACTTGTTCATGGCTTTCCACTCCTCCTAGCGGGTTGTGCACAGTCTGTGCATCTTGTCTGTTAAGTTCCGGGCATCATTTGTAGAGGAGAAGAGTTTTGGGTTGATGAAATTCGTAGCATGACAGAAGTATGACCTCTTTTGCAATTATGCGCGTATTTATACTAAGAGACTGCAGAATGTTTAATGCGAGAATAGTGAAAAATGGAAATGCTTGTAGATGGATCGGTTTTTGCATCACACGTCTTGTCTATGTAAATGGGTTGTTTGCATCGCCAAGAGCTCATGCCTTTGGACTATGCTAATATGTAAATTGTAACATTTCATTTGGTTTTTATTTTCTGGAGATTATTTCACTCTTGCCAAGTTATATGTGAGATCTCATTTGAGGTGTCAGCCAACCTTTTAGTAAGAGAAGAACATATTATATGGCAAATCACAGGAAAAAGAAAGATCGCACTTTTGCTTTTTTCTCAATCTTTACATTTGCCTAAGGATTACAGTATGTTTTGCTCTCTGTGGAGTTGATTATCTTAAAGAAGGATTATAGAAACTCAAGGACGAAAAAAACTTAGGGATATTTGGGTTTTTAGTCTTCTAATTTTACATTTTAAATTTTCTTCACTTTATCTATCCATTTTTATTTTATTTTATTTAGTCTTATAATTTTAAAAATTTCTATTTTTAAAGCGATCAAGATGTGTTTATCTAACATATAAACTTGGATTAAAAAGATTTCCTCATCCGATGATTATGATTTGAACGCTTACTCTGTACAATTATCTAAAACAAATATTTCTTTAATCTTGGGAAGCATGTAATTTTAAATTTACTTGAACTAATATGAAAATATATAACCTAAATGGAGGTAAACTAAAGAATTATGGTGAGCAATATCCAAATAAATAAGGTAAAATTGACCATTTAGGCCAAATGTTTGGAACACACATGACCTTTGCCTTGGACCAACAAACACAATACAATATGATGAAAAAATTTCAGGTGAGAATGAGTAAAAAATGCAAAGTTAGGTGATTAAAGTTTCATTCTTACAACACAATCTATGGTCCTTGTGCAAAGCTACAATAAACCCATTATCACGTTAGAAGTGGTTAGATTAGAAGATTTGGGTTTTGGACACTCTATTAGTGTGAAATTTATCCAAACAAGAATGCATTCAAGACTTGACTTGTCAAATTAACACCTCCAACAACATCTAAAAATGGCATACACAATAAGTTGATGTGTTCAAATATCTGCATGAGCAAGACGAGTAGTCGGGGGAGCCGGGCTGATGGCACGGCTCCCGACTATTCTTCTCTCGAGAAAGTGAGGAGAGTCGTCATAGTGCAAGGCTTTAACACAACATCCATTTCCGGGGCCCTGCTTTGAAGCAGAGTGGTAGTGAGAAGGCGGAAATGGATGAGGGTCGAATTGGTATTTCGCTCCTTCGGCCCTTCCAACGGATCTCACAGAGATAAGCCTCCTCTCGCTTCTCTGAAGATCAATAGGCGGCTTCGTTGCTTGGCAGTGGTGAACATACTTGGTTTGTTGAAGGGTAACATTGACATTCGAATTCATACTGCTAATGCTGGGCGAGCTACGGACTCTAGGCATACCACTCATCCTGCGACTACTATGGTAGACACTGCTTTGAGGATTGATCGAGGATTCATTATAGGTGAAAGGGGTCTCAACAGAGCAACTATCGGGGGACCGGGGGGACCGAGGGGAGGTGCACCGGGAGGAAACCCGAGAGCCGTGTTGGTGCACAAACACCGGGTGTGGTTTCCGGATGATGCCATTGATGGCGTCTATGTACCGTTGCTCTAGTGCATGTGGCTCGAATATCTGCTTCTCTGTCACCACTGGATTCGCGGGGAAGAGGAAGGCTCGGAGCCTTGAACTCCCCGCGTGTTTGTGGCGATCGATTTCGTCACACATGTGGCCCACATCTTCATCACATTTAACTGAGACTAAGGCATCAAGGTCCTCTGACTCTACTTGGTATTTGAGTACCATTTCTCCATCTATTTGGTATGTTAGCTTCTTCATCAGTTCTGCACAACAAACACCAATACTTTATTAATCAAACTAATTCCTAATATAAAACTCAAAGCAGAGATATTAATTATTTACATTAGGGTTAAAAGCCTTATCAGCAAATAGTTCCATAGAAAAATTGCTCGATTTTGCTCCGAATTTGGCAGAAAATTTGTCACATGTCACTCACATGATGTCGAATTTAAGGTTTCTAGGGAGTTTTTCAAATTTCCAACCATGTGGATCGAAATTGAGCAATTTCATGAATTATGAGATGAAATTGAAAATTTGCGGAAATGTAAAAAGTTATTAGATTGATAATCATTTGAACTTGTTTTACATTATAAAGTTTCTAAAGCACAATATGAATAATTTGTTTTTTTTTTTTTATCAGTAAAAAAATTTCATTAATCTATGGGATACGACGGATACTCAAACCCTTACATCATATAACCCACACAGGACTTGCAAGAATTTCACATTTCAATAAATGTTTTAGGATCTTCTAGATACAAAATACAAGTAATTTGTGTCCTAATAAATGAACAATGTGTTGTAAAGAATTTAACATTTTGGCAAAACGAAAACTAAACATAAAATACACAAGCACAAAAAGAGTTATTTCAAAGTTCCTAGATAATTGTGTTAAATTAGCACCAGATATGTTTTGCAATAATAAGAACATGAATCCTTCAATATAAGCATAAGAAAGGCAATGTATAATGTAATTAGAACATCCAAAACCTCATCAATTCAACAAACAAAAATAGGACATATTTCATATATTGTTTTGATATTTCCATGAAACAATATGAAAAAAATAAAATAAAAATAATACCCTGAAAAGAAGTGTCTCTAGAAAAAGAAATGACGCGGGTTTCGCCGCCGACGTATTTGAGTTGGCCGTCGGGGGAGCGGGGGAGGATCTTTCCGCCGTGGCTGCATAAGAATTTGTACCGGTTCCGAGGTGAACCGGGTGCCGAACCGGACGGATTAATTGCACCACCATCTCTACTCATAATTAATCATCGGAATATTACACAATCCTTAGTTTTGTTTCTCATAAAAACGAAACCAAATATACGACACAAAGCAATGGAACAGAGCAGTTTTAGACACACACCCAATTTTGTTTCGTTTTTCTTTTGTTTTTTAAATTAAAGGAAGAGGATGAGTTATTTATAGAGATTTTTTTCCAAAACAAATGTATTTATTTCTTTCCCAAAATTACACGTCATCATCATATTTATGTAAGGATCGGGTCAATTCCATCAACGCGGGAATTTAAAAGAAATGACAAGTAATACTTAAAAATATTATATGACATTATATACCTAAAGATACAACGTTAGTATCAAATTACAAATTTTAAAATTAAGCATTAATTTAAAGTTATGGAATCAAAATATTACCCTATGCACATAAAAGTCATGTGATACAAATAAATTTTTACTTATAATTTCTTATATTTTCATAAATTAATCATGAATTTGGAGTCTTGAAACCAAAATGTATTATATGACACGTATAAACATATTACACAATATTATTTGTCAAATAGTAATTATTCAAATTCAACTATTATTTGGTACATAAAATTTTTACATGATTACAAAAATATTATCTAATACATATAAAAAGTATTACCACTCATGTGGACTGGAACATTAGACCTACGTACGTTGATCAGGCTAACTCGACCCATCTAACAATATTAAATTCGTGAGATGATCTCATACAAAAATTTGTCTTTATATAATTGTTTTATCATAATTTTTTTTTATACATAATGCAACTATCTTGAGATCCAACGAAATTAAAATCAGAATATTGAATGAAAATCACAACCTATTGGTGACTTTTGTGGGGAGTAGAGTGGGCTTAGTTTGAATGTTGGTTTCACCTCAAATCAAACTCATGCTTGTTCGAGTGAAGAAGGTTGGCGCTTTCATCTCTTTATTAACCTTAAAAAATAAAAAATAATCCAGAAGTACATTACATCCAATATAAATATTTGAAAAGCATAGAATTCTCATTAAAGCGTATTTGACCACAAAATGTGACATATGGTAGCAATTCAATTCAAATACGAACGTTAAATACCTATGGATCACCATCATTTCAATGTTCATCAATACTCCCATTTTCCCCAATAATTCATCCAACAATTTTATTATTATTATTATTATTATTTTTAAATCGTGATTCGCCCATGAAAAGAAAGAAAAAGCTAAACACAAAATCCAAGCAATCACACCCTAATCCACCTCATTTTCATTTGTACTTCCATTTCGAGCTGAAACAAAGTGTTGATGAATATGCTTGCCAGTGAGGTGGAGAATCCCCATTCTCTATTGGGATTCGTCGAGGATTTCCCTAATCATACATAAAAAATGGTATTAATATATAAAAATGGGAATAATTATTTACTTAGATAGGACGCGAAAAGAAATGGGGAATTTTTTTTCTTCGCTATACTAGGGATGGGGATGAGGACTATCCCTAATCCCCACCATCACCCCCACCCAAAATTTTAAAGTAAGGCTTCCTAGAATATTAAACAATAGAAAAGATATTCAATAATTTGACCTATCAGAATTTACTACATAAAAAAATGATAGTTGTATTAATAGTCGTATTAGAATTTACTACATAAAAAAATGATAGTTGTATTAATAGATGGGAAAATTGGAATTTTAGAATAATAATTTTTGATCACTTATCATTTAGGATACACAATTTAGACACTAACTTTTTAATTCAAGTCAATTTATAATAAATTAGTCTAAAATCCTAAAATTCGGGCTAAATAACATGTGCAGTGCACGTGTCTCTAAATTCTGGTTTTTCCGAAATTTCATTCAAATTTCTTACTCTAATCAAGCTTGAACCGAATTGAAATCATTAAATTGATTTCAAGGTTTGCTATGATTTGAAAAGAACAATGTTTCATTGGATGTATGACATGTGAGACAGTTTGAAAAAATAGTGATTTTTGATTTTCTTTTTCAAATTGTTTCAAATTGTTTCACATGTCACACGTCATATGACTGACTTATGGTATTACCCACATGAGTAAGGTAGACAAAACCGGATTTGGGGTGGTTAAATATTGCGGAATCCGATGAGGAAATTGCATAGGGTATGTTTGGATTAGATTTAAGTGGATCGATAGATTATTTACCTTAGAAAAATTCTGAATATTGAAAGATCATATTAATTAGTGAAATTGTATGTTTGTTGTAAGCTTGTAAATGATATACTTGTACAATATATGTCACATCAATATTTTAACATATTGATGATCATAATATTATATTGTGCAAGAAATATTGGTGAGTTAGGATTATACTCTCAAAATGAAAAAGATAACATTTTGATATCCAAACATACCATATGATGATGTGCTGCAATTATTCCCTCAGATTGTTGTTGAAACTTCCAACTCAAAACTTTGAACTGCTCTAACTTTCTAACATAGCATATTCCAAAAAGAAAGTAGAAAAACTTTTATTTCAGTTCAAAAAGAAAGAAAGAAACAAACACAGCATTGGGTCTGAAAGCAATGATGTGGATAGTTGAGATTTTGCCTTCATTACTGCTCTGTTTATCTCTACTTCACTTTTCATTTTAATTTAATTTATTCCTTCAAAATGTACCTTTTCATCTCACCAGAAATGCCATTCAAATTCATTCCTCAAATGGGATTGGTCGGTTTGATGGTGCATTATAATAATCCTATGTATTCTAGTGTGCTAGCCGACCCCCGCAAAAGCACCCAGAATGGGCCCACTACTCACCCGCCCACTCATTTATACTTCTAAACAGGCCCCTTGAAAAAAAATCATGTTCGATCAAATACTGATCGAACATTATTTGAGGTGTCTGGTCAATACCGACGATATACCTTAATTTTAGTGTATTTTATTATCTTAAACTTATGTATTTAAAGAGTTGATGACTGGTCAATACCGACGATATACCTTAATTTTAGTGTATTTTATTATCTTAAACTTATGTATTTAAAGAGTTGATGACGAATGACAAAGTTCTTACCTATTTATATTTAGACTCAAAATCAAATTTTACATCAAGGAAATCCTACCCTATAAATTATACACACATTGATGATCAAATATTAACAACAACATCCTTTCACACTAACATACTTATTTTAATCATTAACAACAACATAATTTCACAATATAATGTTACAAACATCAAGCTTTTCTAGACATGACTTGATATCTACGCTACAATCATATCATATACATTTTCAGTTCAATTTTATTATACAATTCAGAATTTTAAAGTCGGATTTCTTCTAATATCCCTCCAACTAGAAACAAACATAACCTAACCGAACATCTAAAATCGAAAGATAGGTAGTGTAGAAGGGGATACAAATAGCATCTAGGCCACATATAGTTCCATCCTATTTAAAATGTGCATCAAGAACCAACTCAAAAATTTGTTGACATTCATTAATTCATCATGATCATCAACTTCCCACAACGCGGGTGCCTTCACTCTCAAGCCCTAAATTCCATAGCACCTAATAGAAACAAAACTTAATCAATATTCTTTCAACTCAACTCATATATACTTTCTATTTTTCAAAACCTATATTGCTAGGATTATTGCATGCGCCAAAGTGGCCAACTTGTTTCACTTTCTTTCCTCTTCCATAATCCCCTATATAAACCTCACAAACAACCACAAAGAAAGAAATAAAAAACAACCATCATAAACATGGATTTCTATAGATCCTCTATGATCATGTTTTTCTCTATCCCTTTTTGTCTTTTAACTCTTTCAGCTCAATGCAGACCTTTAGTACACTTGAAACTCTCAGCTCATCTCACAATTTCTCACATATCGGCACCACCTTCTCCGGCACCCCAGGCGCCGCCTTCGATTTTCAGTGTGTTGTCATATGGTGGTGTGGGAGATGGTGTTGCTGATGACACACAAGCATTTAAAATGGCTTGGACTGCTGCTTGTGATTCTGATTATTCTGCTCTTTTGCTTGTGCCTAAGCACTATACTTTCATGATTCAATCTGCTATCTTCACTGGCCCCTGTAAAAATGGACTTGTTTTCCAGGTAATTATTTTAATCTTTTGCATTTTTGTTTGATTCAATGTGATTTTTAATTTCCATATACACTATATATTTCAATTTAAGTAATACTTGATAGAGACTAAAAAAATACTTCAGCCATCTCAAAATAAATGTTGTTTTAGTTTTTTTGTTTTTTTGTTCCAAAATAAGTGTGTCATTATAGGATTTTAAGAAACATTTGCCAATATTCTATCCAAAGCGCCTCCATTTACTACTAGCATATTAAAATTTTACCTACAATTGTACTAAAGTAATAGTAGATCAGTCTTTTCATCAGATTTCTTAATCTGTGTGCGGAATTCTAAAACGACATTTATTTTGACATGAAGAAGTATACATTAGGCTACTTAATTTTTGTTTTTTACTTAATGTAGTTCAATAAATATGGGAAATTTTTGGAAATTTAAGGGGATTTATCTCTTGAATTCATCAAAAAACACTTATTATTGCACAAACTAACTTTTTAGCTACAACACTTATTTTGAAACGAAAAATAAATATATTTATTGTATAAAGGTGATGACATTTTGTATGTATGCACAACAAAGAATCAAAGAACCTTTTTGCAAAGGTTGTATTGATAAATATAATGAAAGTTAATGTGTTGTTTAAAGATTGAAGGAAGTATAATAGCACCAAATGGGCCAAATTCGTGGCCAAAAAGCAATAGCAAGAGACAATGGCTGGTGTTTTATAGGATAAATGGAATGTCAATGCAAGGAGGAGGTTCAATTGATGGAAGAGGACAAAAGTGGTGGGACCTTCCTTGCAAACCTCACAAAGTAATCCTATTTCTTTTCTTTAATTTCTATCTTCACCACATCAATTAATTATATATTCAATTTTTAAATTTATCTAAGTTTATATATATGTCAATGTAACAGGGAACAAATGGAACAACTCAACCTGGTCCTTGTGATAGCCCAGTTGTAAGTGATCAACCTAATTCATGTCCTAATTATATATCAACCTAAATGAGTAATTTCAATTTTGATATTATATTTTAGAGACTTTCCATTTTTTGACAACAAAGTATTCGTTTTTCAATTTTAATAGGAATTTTTAAAATCATTGATGTGAGAATTGGCTGTCGCGTCAGAATTTCCAACGACCATATCAACAGTTTTCTAAATTCCGACCAAAATTGGACTGAAATTGGAAAAATTAAAACATATAAAATCAAAATTGGAAAACGGATACTTAGTTGTCCAAAATTGAAAGTGTCGTGCAAACATGACAAAAAATGAAATTAACCCTCAACCTAAATATGGTGTCAATTCACACTTGTTAACTTAAATGTTTTTTTTTTATAATTAATTTTCAGGCATTAAGGTTTTTTTGGAGCACGAATTTGAGTGTACAAGGACTGAAAATCAAGAACAGCCCACAATTCCATTTTAGGTTTGATAGCTGCAATAATGTCCACATTGACTCACTGTATATAAAATCAGCAGCAGGAAGCCCTAATACTGATGGAATTCACATAGAAAATAGCAATGATGTGAGGATATATAATTCAGTCATTTCTAATGGTAATTCCTCAATAACACAATTTTATTAAATATTTTAATTATATATATATATATATATATGATTATTTTATAATAATATAGAGGTGGATCTCTCTGTGTAGGCGATGACTGTGTATCCATTGGAGCTGGTACTTTCAATGTGGATATTAGGAACATAACTTGTGGGCCCAGCCATGGAATAAGGTATAAATTTATTTATTGGACATGCATATCACATATCACATATGTATCTTATGTATCTCCCATTCTTTAATTTATGATCATTATTTTATTATATATATTCAAAAGACTTTCAAACATAGCTACCACAACAATATTGTCAATAGTTAGAGAATAAAGGCACTCATGAGTTACAAAAGTACTTTTCTCTCTAAATAATTTAATTTAATTTGGTCCCCCACTTTACCATCAAAAAGACCAAAGAAGGTCTAAGATTCCCTCAACTTTTGGCTTTTTCATAATTTTTATCTAATTAGCTAATCATCAACCCAAAGGCTAAAAAAAAAAAAAAATAGTATCAATTTGAGAAATGAATGATTTTCAGTAGCACATTGGTAACTAGAAAATCTTGAAATTCCTAATGTAGAGAGAAGCAAAAACTACTATTTGACTTTTTCCTATTACTAACATTTTTCCGATATTTAAATTATTCATCGTTCAATCTTATCTTGATGCAGCATTGGGAGTCTCGGCATGAGGAACTCAAGGGCATGCGTTTCGAACATAACCGTGAGAGACTCAACAATCAAGCATTCAGACAATGGTGTCCGAATCAAAACCTGGCAGGGTGGGTCCGGGGCAGTGTCCAACATCGTGTTTAGCAACATCCACATGGACACGGTCCGAAACCCGATAATGATAGACCAATACTACTGCGACAAGAAGGCGTGCTTGAACCAAACATCAGGAGTGTACATTAGTGACATATCCTACACAAGTATCAAAGGTACATATGATGTAAGAAGCCCTCCAATGCACCTAGCATGCAGTGACACAGTGCCTTGCACTAATCTCACCATGTATGATGTGGAGTTGTACCCTTCTCTAGGCGACAAAATCTTGGACCCTTTTTGTTGGAATGCTTATGGAGATATCACAACACTCACAATTCCACCATTGATGTGCTTGATGGGGGGACTCCCACAGACATTGCCGACTAACGATGTCGATCAGTGTTAGAACGGATTTGGATCCTCTATTGTGCATCAAGACAAGTGTAATATTGTAGAAACACAATAGTAAGCAAAACTAATTAGGCAGTAAACAGTGCAAGGATCTAAATCCTGTCATAACTATATATGTATGTATACTAGAATTTACCAAAATCATGAACCAGCTATGTCTGAGCCAACAATTATTAAATCAATTGTTGTTGAAACTATCAATCGCATATGTATTTTCTTGCCTCCTTTTGTTTTGTTACCATACTTTTTGATGTGGATTTTCTATCCATTTACATCCAGTAAAAATGTTATCTATCTTTTTTTTTTTTTTTTGACAAAAATACACTTCAGTTTAATTTAAATAATGTAAGAAAACATATAATTTTACCCACTTTTTAAGAGTATATTTTTGGTATATTATAGATAAAAAAAAGGGTAAAAAACATATTTCTTATATCAGTAGGTAAAAACATATTTTTGTAGTATATAAGAAAGTTCAATAACAAGTATTTCCCTATTTTTATTACACATAAGAGTAGTTACAAAAATTGTGAAATGTGCTACTATTATACTTACTTTATTTTTGCAAAAAATAAAAATAAAAATGGCACACAATACTATGGTAAGGAAACTATTTGGCCTAGATAATTAATTAATTAATACATGATCATAACTGAAGGAAAAAAAATGATAATTTACCTTAGTCAGCTGAAATTTATCAAATTCATCAAATCTTCTACATTTAAAATATGATAATTAAGTTTGACGATGTTACGTTTACTCCTATATATGCTAGAATCAACATCATATACATTATCCACCCTAAACCACAATCCAAATACAACGTGTGTTTTAGCATATGTTTTAAATAAAGTGATATAATCGAGTAGTTTATTATTAAGTGTCAGAGTTATTTAATAATTTCCACACCACACATCTTTAATTTAACAATAAACTTCTACACCATTTATTTATTTAAGTTTAATAGTATTAGAACATATGAATAACCCATTGAACCGTTCATCGATTCATTTCAATTTATTGATGCCAACAATAACCCAAGTTGCATTAGATTGAAATTTTGGGTTTGTGAATTAAAATCATTCAAAAAATTGTTTAAAATTGATGGATTGCAAATATATTATAAAATGAATCAATCTAATTAAGTAACAATAGCTTATTTCTTTATATATAAGAAGAGGATACTTTTTTAATTATATTATAACGTTTGTATTGTATACAATATATTTCAACATATTTTGTCTAGAACGTAATATGGAAAAAATTGTTAAGAAAAATTATGTGAAAATATAGTAATATTAATTTGAAATATATATATATATATTTATTTATGTCAGTTGCATTGACATCTACCTTCGTTTGAGTGGATGAAGGTTAATACTGACGGTTGTGTTAGCGGTTCGTCAGGTAGATTGCAAGTAAGAGACATTTTTAGGAATTTTCGTGGTTTTTGTTGTGGGTGTTTTTCTTTCATCGATGGGGTTGGATATGCGTTTGATTCGGAGTTGGTGGTACGTATGTTGATTGGTTGTCAAACCAACAAAGATAAAAATCCTACTCCGAATGACAAATGCACGAGTATAACGGGAAGCAGAGTCGATCCACAGGGAATATGACTTAATTCTCTTGAGCATAAACGAACCAAAGGGGGATTTTTAATTATCTATATGCCATTGAGACGACTTTTGATAAAGGGTTTGAGTTGGATTCAACATACGTTGTGGGCATCCTTAGCAATCGATCGATGATTGTGTCTTGCTACTTTAGGACCCGTTGCGAAAACTTGATTCAATGATGTTTCGGATTTCACATATCTTTCATAATGGCAATCAACTGTTGGATATCTTCTCGAAGATGTATGTGGAGCTTCAGTGGTGGAATACCCCGCCAAAATTGATTGAGCATGAGATTTTTTTTTTTTTTTTTTTTTCAGGTTAGAAATTTCTTAGTTTCAGTGCATGGTACTCTTTTTTCTTTGTATACGTTTTACCCACTGATTTTAATGGGCTTGCATTTTCAAGGAAGTAGACATGTGACTACGTTGTCTTGTTTTTTGTTTTCCTGTGTAATTTCTTTCTTTTTTTTTTAATAAAATTTGTATTTATTCAAAAAAGGTGGGAATTTTTTAGGGGAGGACTAAATGCATAACCCTCAATTCTAAGAGCACAACACCAATTTAAAAAAAAAAAAAATTCCAATTTTACCTCTAGGGTTGTTGAACTAGTTCCGTTCGGTCAAAATGACCAAACGGACTTCAAGGTGTTCGGTCAAGATGACCGAACGTCCTTTTATGTGTTCGGCCAGGGTGGCCGAACATCCTTCTAAGTGTTCGGCCAACCGGGGCCGAACGAAACTGCTCCAATTCAATCGTTTTTTTACGTTTTTTGCTACGATTTTCACACATTTAACAAATTTGTGGAATGTTCATCATTATGTTAGCATTATAATCTTCAAAAAATTAAAATATTTAATATAAAAAAAACGTAAAAAAATCGATCAAACTCATCGCAAAAAACGCAATCCGTCACCCGTCGTGCACCCGCACAGCACCCCCGTCCTCATCCACGCGCGCCAGGCGCCCATGTCACCTCGGTGTTCGGCCACCTTGGCTGAACACTTAGAAGGACGTTCGGCCACCTTGGCCGAATACTGAGAAGCACGTTTGGTCATCTTGACCAAACACCTTAAAACCCGTTCGGTTATCTTGACCGAACGGAACTAGTTCAACAACCCTAAGGGTAAAATTGTAATTTTTTTATTTTTTATTTTTAAAATTGGTGTTGTCCTCTTAGAACTGGAGGTTGTGCCTTTAGTCCTCCCTTTTTTTATTGTATTAGCTAGTGACATGTGTTGTTAGCCGTTAAACTTTATGTAATAAGTGGATGTAAAATCATGTTTTAACGAATTTCAGCTTTAAATTTTATCATTTAAATCATACTCTTATCATTACCAAAATTTTTAAGTTTTATATTTAGTTATTCAAATATTTTAACTACTAATTTTGAAAATAAGATATAATTTTTTTGTTAAATTCTAAAAACATGTTCTAAGATATAAAAGTTCACAAAATCTTTTAAATAAGTTTAGCAGTACTCTAAAAGCCATTAAAAAGAAAATAAGATATTTTTTGTTTATAAATTCCAAAAACATGCTATAAAATATAAAAGTTTACAAAATCTTTTAAAGAAGTTTGCATACTACAAAAAGCCATTAATAAAAAAAAAAAACCCCCCACAAGAAGTAGGTTAGGTGGAGTGTAGAGTAACATATATTAAGTCCCTCTTTTTCTCAAATATTATATTCTAGCTTTTAATTCTCATTTTCAAATACTAAGATTACGTCACTATAAATAATTTATTTCCTTTGATTAAGAAAGACCTTGCATGATCTTTAAAATAGCACACCGGCCACAAACTCTCAACTATTATTTTAAAACAGAACTAGATTCTTTCGAGAAAAGAAAATCTTTGAATTTTATATAGATGTGAATCAATCATGAACCTTATAGTATAAGTGGTATTAATTTTTATAAATATATAGATTATGATGATTAGAATTCGAAATTGAATCACACGTACAAATTTTCTAGTTTTATATCTTTTCTTCAACTCTATAGCTCATTAAAAAGAATCCAAAATGTGAGCCAAATACCAAAAACATAGAAGAGATGAGGATAATTAGCAAAATAATAATAATAATATAAAAATAAAAAGAATTAGAAAAGAGTAGAAGTAAAATAAAAATAGAGCGTGGGTTTAGATAGTGGGAAGCGGGAAATGCGGCTGGGGGTGGGGCCCGCCTACTACAGGCAAAACACTATATATTTATATAAGGAAATGGGCGTGGGTTCATAAAGGTGACAAGGGCCGGTGGTGCACTCCGACCATCTCCATTGAACCCCAACCCCAACCGTCTCATTCTCAGCTTCCACTATTATTCTTTCCTCTATCTTAATAAAACTACTTCTTTCTCTTTCATAATCACCATTCTATATATTATAATCCTTTGTCTTTGTCTTTGTCTTTGTGGAATGAGGGTTGTGACAAAATTTCTCATCAAGTTGGTTAAAAAGAGTTTCGTTTTTTGTCCGGTCTTCTTTACTTTGTTTATTTTTAATCATTTTGGTCAATTATACTCCAGATACGGATAGAATGATATAAACTAATGACAATGGAACAACCCGATTCAAATGGTATGAGTTGGGACGGTACGATCTGTGTTTTGAATGTTACGAGCTGATATAAGTGAACTGACCTAATTATATTGGTGATGAAATGTTAAAGTCTAAATTTTTATGGTACGAGTTAGTGTGCATGATACAAACAAAAAGGATAAAAATGTCAACTTTTTACTAAAATAACGAATTATAAGTTGTGGCTAATATATATATATATATATATATATATATATATATATATATATATATATATATTTTACTCCACAATTGTTAGAAAATGAAACCATGCACCAATTTGAATTATACATAACTATGTGGACTTCCCCAAATATGAAAGAATAATGCAACAATTTTTTGATTCCCTATTGTATATCTCCTATGTACTGCAATAAAAACATATAATTCAGTCTTTTGGTTAAGTGGAAAAACTATCATCTTGATATAAATGTTATTGGTTTAAATTCACATGAAATATTCGGGTCCACCGTATGTTTGATTAATATTTCAAAATAATCATGATGCACTATATGTATTAGTAAAAATGAGATATAAGGTGAAATATCGAATATATTAAAAAAATTCAAATAATTGACATTAGAATTAGTACTCTATTCACATCCAAATAATTTCTCATTACAATGATGATTATACATTTCAATTTCATCCTCCACTTACAATCAACCATCTATTTATAGCCCAATACTAAATGTTTCTTTTTTTCCATTAACAGCACACAACAACAATGATTACATTTAGCCTCATTCGAAACCCTCCATTTTTCAAACATCACTCGAAACCAATTTTATGATAATGACATTTTATTTTTGCTTAAAAAAAGAATTGCCATTAACAAAATAAAAATAAATCTCAAACTCCATCGATGAATCATTTTCAACATATTTCATGTTCTTACTCATCTTTGTTCGAAAGACGACTTTCAAATAAAAGCAACAGAAACACTTATGAGTTATATTTAATGTAACAACCTAAATCGACCACAAAATTGGATTATCTAAGAGCAAAAAATAGGATAATTTATTTCAAAACTTATTTCTTCAATTCATTTTGGTAATCTTGAATCTTTGTACCACAAAATAGCAATGCAAATTAGTTGGATTCGAATTCTATGTGCTTACTATAGAGATGTCAAATTGCAAACTACTTGCATTCATTATGAGAGGTTGCAATCATGTTAGTGCACTTCACACTATTGAATTTTCAGCAGTAATAAGAGAATGGAATGTACACTATCTGTAATTTTCAGTAGATATTTTTAATGGAGTTGGATTGATAGTCTTCAACATATATCAGTCGACATTGAGGATCAGTTCGAGATAAGATGGACATCAATTTCAAATATGAGCAATAGAGATTATTGTAAGATAGTCATTCTGAATCCGTTGGATGTTGTCTAACCAATGGAATACATGTCAGGATTACTGTTCAGAATATTGTTTGACGTCCAATCGTTGAAATACATGTCTGAACGATTATTGTAAGCTGCTTCGAAAAGTTGTCAGCATATCGTTGAAGTACATGTTTGGATTATTGTATCCCGCCTACAAAAAATGTTTATGGTATTAAGGATAGGATAGTAAATTTAACATATGTTCGATTCGACTTGATCAGGCTCAAGTCGAGTATTATTGTGTTTGAACTTGAGATCCAGAACTACTGGAATAGTTCGAGATCGAGTTCGGTTTGAATATCTTCAAGTCAGATTTGATTTGTTCAAGTTGATCTCGAATCGCTCACGAGCTGCATTATATTGTTCAATCTCTAATTTAGTACAACCTCCATCCCACGAAGATAGATCTACTTATATTTTTACATAGATTAAAAAATATTTGAAGTTCCAATTATACCCTTGTCTTTCATTGAAGACTAGCATTAAATAAAATCTTTTTTTTTTCTTTTTCAAAAAGTAAATTGAGAGTTGAAATGTGGTGATTTAGTACATATTTAGTTAAAGGTATATATGGAATTACAAATTAAAAACCATATTAATATAGTAACAAGTCTATCTTTGTGGGATAGACGAAAATAGTATACATGTCTATCTTTGTGGGACAAAGGGAGTATCATATTATAGTTAAATTGCAATTTTAGTTTGGTTAACTATAAAGACATTTCCAAATATCGAAAGTGATAAAACGTCCACCATGAACAATTCTTAATATGTCCACTGATGACGTGTAATGATCACATCCTTTCATTATATGCAAAGTAAAATTAGGTATATTAGATTTTGGGTTAAATGCAAAAAACAACCCAAACTATCGATTTTTTTCAATTTGCAACCTAATCTTTTTTTTTTCCCGATTGCAACCTAGTCTTCTGTAATTTATCCAGTTGCAACCTCCATCCACTTTTTGAGCATTTTTCCGGCGAAAATATCATCAGGTGACTAGCACATTTATCATTTCAAGAGTAAAATCGTCTTTTACATTATGTATCTCACAAAATAAAAAATAAAAATGATTTTTCCCTAAATAAAAAATTAGGGTCTTTCGCCGGAAAAATGCTCAAAAAGTGGATGGAGGTTGCAATTGGATAAATTACAGAAGACTAGGTTGCAATCGGAAAAAAAAAATTAGGTTGCAAATTGAAAAAAATCGATAGTTTGGGTTGTTTTTTGCATTTAACCCTTAGATTTTTGACACATAAACAATACACATCTTAACGTGCCTAGGATTGATATGGTAACAGACTGTTCCAAATATAGTCATACTCAAATCAAATTTAATTTGCAATTTAATCAGATATCTTCAATCGGTCACAAATGTAGTCCCAAAATTCTTACAAATTGAGAATTTGACTAGTAAAAGTTACTATCAAAATCACGGTTCAAGTTACAAGAGGTCTAAATTCATGATCAGTATAAAATAAAACTACGGAAATTAAATTACAACTTGTAATATCAGGACCAAAATTGGGAACTGATGATCTCAATAGTTATGAAACCAAATTCGCAATTTTGCCACGTCATCATCGACAGAAAAAGTCAAAGGAGACACGTGGCGTAGAATAAGTGGTGGAAAGTATCTTGGAAGCTATAATTGAGTTAGCAGCTTCAGTATAGTGGATCCCATCCCAACTTACAGATTGAGTTGAAGCTTCACACACTGCATAGCCAGGAAAGGTGCATGCCACCTTTCTATCGTAGTTGTAGGGCGGTCCACCTGAGCCACAACATGCCATCAATGGACTCGACAAACCTGCGAATCAATGAGACGAGCTAATGTTACTGCAATACTACGCATGTTTTGGCCTCAGTCGAATTTTCAAAATAGATCCTTAATTTCGATTATACAAAGTTCAAAATAAATATTTAAATACAACTAGCCTCATAGTTTTGGAGAGAATATTAATAAGGTCCGTATTCATCAATTGTTTAATCATCATTAAAGAATTTTACAATTTTTTCATAGGGCTGGAACAGAGCCCAACAAAATTGATATTTGAATGTTGTTGGGTTAAAATCAGAGCCCAACAAAGCAGAGGCCTTGTTATAAATCGTAGGGCTAGAATACAGCCCATCAGCTTTTAATGTTGTTGGGTTAGAACCAGGGCCCAACAAAGCAGAGGCCTAGTTAAAAGAGAAAAAAAAAAAAAGAAAAAAAAAGAACCACTGGTCATCAAATTGATGCCTACACACACACTCCACTTGGCCATTTATATGTATTATAATAATTATTACATTTCTAAATGATGCATTTTATAATGAGACTTAATTTATATATTAATTCTCAATTATAAATTTAAAACATGAAATTTCTTAATAATTGACTCAATACAATCTCATATATTTTAGAAGATTGAATTCTCAATCTTATATATATATATATATATATATATATATAAGGTTTATTTGTGTTATATTATGTATTTATATTATGGATAAATTAAGACAAGTTAGTAGAGTTTTGTAATGATCTTCACGTAATATATTCTTGAATTGAGAATGCAATCTAATTTGGAACCTTAATTGAGAAATAAAGTTCAATTAATAAGTCTCTTACTGAGAAATTTCCAAAATTTGAGTTTATAATTAAGAATTAATATATAAACTAGTTTTTGTTATGAAATTTATCCTTATTGCGTATTTAAAAATACATTAGATATACAAGTATATGTAATATTTTTAAGTGTATTAAATTCTTTTTTTGCCTAAGTCGATGGACTCATGAAAAGTCCGGCCCTAGCTATTGAGTTGGTGCATAGCAAACCTGAAGAGCTCATTCATAAAACAAGCTTCATATATAGAATAATGAACTTACCATAGTTGGTTGAGTTAGCTATGAGATCGAACTTGATGGCGTATAAATCGACATACACAATGCTCGCATCCTTCATTTCCGATCTCAAATGAATGCAACTACGTCGTAGTCCTTCGTTGAACACTTTTGCAGCTGTGTTATAACTCGCAATACATCCAACGAAGTCGAGCTTAATATTCGACTCGTTTTTAAGTTGAGATAGTTTCTGGGGCAGACAGCCCAGAGGGCCAGTGTTGTGAACCCAGAATTTTCTGCCTCCTTCCTTATATATTTCCTACATTACATATACAATAACACTCAATGCTTTGTAATTCTCCATTTTAAACTTCAAACTTATGGAATACACTCAATACCCACATTAGATTAAAAAAAAACTACAGTCGATTCAAAATATGTGTTATTTTGAAGTTTTTGTCATGTACTAAGAAGCATTTATTGATATGCAGTAATATAAGAGAAAAAATAAGTGCAAATTGAGATTATGAAAGGTTGTAGAATTTGGTGTGAATAAATTTTAAAGAGATTATACATAAGTCTAAAATTATGAAATCTTTTATGGATTGTTAGCACACTAAACTTGACAAAAATGATAAAATAGTTAAAAGGAAAGTTAATTTGAAATAAAATTTGACCTTCAAAATTACACTTATTTTGAGAGTTGTTTTTAACCTTCTTTTTAACTGTGGCTCACCTTTTCAGAGTTTCGAGATCTAAGAAATCAATCATGTTTTGAGATCTCGAAGCTTCAAGATATAAAAGATCACCATCAACATCTTAGATCTCGAACCTCATGAGCATCGAGATGTGAGATCTCGAACCTAACAAGCATTGTGACCTCAAAAACATGGTTCCCCCCATACACAACTCAATGAATTGTGATAGAATTAAGAAAAAGAGAAGAGTAGAGTGAGTTGACCTTAACAGCGTTGTTGATTTCAGCCAAAATAGAAGGTATCTTTTTGAGGACTTGAGCGTAGGATAGGCCTTTGGCAAATGAATCAGCAATATCATTTTGCCCAATATCAATCATGTATAGAGCCTTCTCATAACCCTTCACACCTAAACTTCCAAACAACCTCTATCATATTCTTCTAAACAAAGATATAATCCATGCCAACATAAGATCAATGAAATTTAAAAAAAAATTGATCTAGATCAGCCTCATTGATTTTCATCATATTTATATTTCACCATATATTTTTTTTTTTTTGTCTTTTACTTTTTTAAAGATCAATTTTTTGATTTACTTACCTACTAAATGTCGTTACTTTTGAGTGAACTACATCTATTACATTCGAATTTTGGTCAATTACCAAATAGACTTTGAAGTTTGTGAAAATTATTATCAACCTCTTTAACTATGAAAAATCCAAAAAATTCATTCGACGTTTCGACCAATTTTTATTAGATACAAATATGGTATGGAAAATAGGACAAAGTGTTTGAGTCTAGACTTACCATGCCCTAAAAGCTCAGTTCGGGTTTTCCATTACATTTGGTGTCTCATGTCATTTAACACATGTCATATAATAATTAATAATGTTATTTGATACATATAACATTTGATAATTGTTTTAGAATATGAGATGAAATATAGAATGTAATAGAACATTTCATGTGAAAAAAAAAAACCATTAACTTAGACCAATCTTCAATTTGAGCAAGAATTAATATGCAAGAAATGATGACCTGTGGAAGCAAGTTGAAGTGATCGATCCTTTAAGTGCTTGAACTGCCTGACTTGAATATTCAATGCAAAGGGTATATAATTTGGCAACGTGAAGGACCCTGCAATTGCAAAGTTTGCCCCATTTGAAAAGTTTGATCCTATTGATTCCAAATAAGGGCTTAGAAGACTTGTATCCACACTTTGACCTGCAAAATTAATATATATTACGCTAACATTTTTTTTCTGCTCAATAATAACATTATATATATGTTTAGGAACTTAGGCAGAAAACTATAATTTTCAAGCAAAATAATATTCTACTAGTGTTTTTCTTTTTTAAACTGCAATACCTATAGAGATGCTTTCAATCATGTATATGTAATTTTTTTAGTCTATTGTAGTATTTCAGAGTTTTGGATAGCAATAATTACGATTAGTTTGTGAATATTATGCCTTCGTTTTAGGGACTATTTATATGAGCTGTCTTGATAACATATTCATCATAGACATTGATGAGTTGGTCTTTTATGAGACCGTATCACATACGACGAGATTCAAGTATGTATTTTTCTATTAAAAGTATGTGTTTTATAAGTATGTATTGTACAGGTATAAGTATGTACTGCTATAAATATGTGTTTTTTTCGATGGTGCGACAGTTACACATGAGTTTTTGTGATTATTGATATGTCAAATATTTTATATATCTATTCATTTATCATTTTAAAAAAATGTGATTATTACAAATTATCGATGGACATAGTCTAGACTTTTTAACATTGCTTTTTAGGGGTCATAGCCAAAACTACCATTATCCATATATAATAAAATCTCAATATACATCTATCCTTATAATAATATCCATTTCTACCAAAAATTCAAAAATGGATCAATTAACCCTTGTTAACTTTCACAAACTTCCAAAACCTTTTCTTTAGCCATTTTCATAATTCCACTCAAATTATTTAATTAGATCGCGAATTAAGAGTAAACAGATCAATATTAGGCCCAACATGTTTCCGTATTTAAATGCATACTTTGGTTATACATATCTTGGTCTCTCTAGATTTCGACTTGTTTTACCATATTACTTTGTAATCCAACCACACGACCACAGTCGGTGGTTCCACTTCGTCTTCAATGAAAACCTAGATCACAACCCTTTTTTCACTTTAAGGGGATCACTTGGAGATACACTACTAGTAGTACTTGTAGAGTAATAAAAAACGTTCAGATAACATGAAGAAAAATAAAATCCTTAACTTTTATTGAAGAAATAATTATAACTTATATTACAATACTAATTTTCTCTGTTAGTGGAATAGAATATCTTGCCTACCCACTCATGGCTGACGTAAGGGGAATCCCCTATACACTCGAAAACAAAAAGCTTAAACACGAAAGAGAGAAGTATTTAAGGAAATGTGTTTGATTTTTGATGCTTCGTCTCTCCATGCCTTTACCGGTCGTTCCTTTGGCTAGGTCCCTCAGAGAGGCCATTCGAGAAAGAGATCTTCAGGGTTCATACAATACAAAAGGGGCAAACACCAGGAGATACAAATATTCATGCCAAAAGCGGATTTGGAATGCTGCTTCAAAAGGTTGGATCCGTGCAAGGGAAGGGTTTCACGAACGATCCGCTAGAGTATCTCTGCCACTATCAATCGATAAAGCGATCAAGTCAGAAGAGGCAAGCCCTGTGCTTTGAATCTTTGTTCACTTGTGCTTAGAGGTCGTAGGTAGTGGTTTAAGGTCCTTTCAAAAAGAAAGGACTCAGGCTCAATGGCTAATCGAGTCGCATACAAGGACAGAGTCCAGGTCTATAGTTTAGTCTTTTTTATTAGAGTATGGCGGCGTGCGGCCCAAGGAAGTCACGGTACCTTTAAGGAATAGTCTTGAACCAAGATGAATCTTCCTGCCCCCAAGCCTTACCGGAGTTATAAGGAGACACTTAGCCATACTAGAGAGCTTAGAAATTTCCCATAGCATAGGTCCACCCTGTCTTGTATGACTGCGTATGTTTGTTAGATTGCATGGGGGCTCACTCTTTTTCACCTTTGGAAAATGTAGAGCCGTCTCATTATCCTTTGATTATTGGGTGGTGACTTATCTTTTGATGGTGGTAGGACCACCCAACTATACCATGTATGGTGAAGTGTAGTGAGGTAGGTGCTTCTTTTCACCATGGATGTTGGTGATTGATAATCTTATCCCACGTGTTTGTGGTTTCTTACACAAATATCCATTTTTTTGGATTATATATAAAAATAAATCTCTACTGGACCTATTACACGAATATAAATCTCATATGAACTTACAACTTTAATATTTATTGATTCTAATTAGACTCATTTTCTCTTATTACATTTATGAGTTTTATTATCTAAAAACCTTCTTGTGACCCTTTCTTTTCTATTGTTGATCGAGTTTGTTATCTTTGATTTTGAAACCTTGTCCGAACAATGACTTCTCTTGTGTTTGATAGTAAAAACATAGTCATTCTTCTCATCAACCTATATGTATCATACTAGATACCTTTCTTTTTGTATTTTCCGTTGTCAGAACCTTATTTTCCCAAATGAGCTTCCTTTCATTTTAAAAAATGTTCTCCGTAAATCTCGTGGTATTTCCTATCATGAAATTTAATAGATTTGCGGAGAACCTTTTTTGAAAATAAAAAGAAACTCATTTGGGATAACAAAATTCCGACAACAAAAAATACAAAAAGAAAGATAATATGATACATATCGATCGATTGGAAGAATGATTATGTTCTTACTGTCAAACCCAAGAGAAGCCATTGTTCGGACAAGACTTCAAAGTCAAAAGTAACAGACCCGATCAACAACAGAAAAGAAAGGGCCCCATAAGGAATTTTTAGATAATAAAATTCATAAATGTAATAAGAGAAAATGAATCTAATTAAACTCGATAAATATTTTGGTTGTAAGTTCAGATAAGATATATTCGTGTAATAGGTCCAATAGTGATTTATTTTTGTGTAAAGTCTAGAAAAAATGAATTTTTGTGTAAGGAACCCACAAATACGTGGGATAAGATCATTAACCACCAACATCCATGGTGGAAAGAAGCCTAGCACACTACACTCCACCAGACATGGTGTAGTGGGTGGTCCTACCACCAATAAAAAATAAGCCACCACCCAATAATAAAAGAATAATGAGACAACTCCACAAAAAAATAATCACACTCCACCCGATAGAAGATGGTGGATGAGTGAGGATGAAATATGACAACAAACAGAATTGAAATCCACATTTGAAGTCCGAAATTTAATTATAAAAGGAGTCTTCGGCCATGGAGAAAGACATTAGAAATCAAACATATTTCCTAAATACTTATGTTTCTCTTTTGAGTTTAAGTGTTTAAGTTTTCTGTTTTCGAATGTATGAGGGATTCCCCTTAAGTCAGCCATGAGTGGCTATTCTCCTCCATTGACGGAGAGAATTAGTATTGTAATATAAGTTAGATTTATTTCTTCAATGATCCCTTTAGAGTGAAAAAAAAAGGTTGTGATCTAAGTTCTCATTGAAGTTGGAGTGAAACCACCAACTGTGGGTGTGTGGTTGGATTACAAAGTAACCGTAAAAACCAGTTGAAATCTAGAGAGATAGAGATAAAGACCAAGATATGTATTATGAGAGTATGCATTTAAGTATGGAAGCATATTGGGTCTGATATTGAACTGTTTACCCTTAATTCACTATATAATTAAATAATTGGAGTGGAAGAATGAAAATGACTAAATAAGAGGTTTTGAAAGTTTGTAAAACTCAACAAGGGTAAATTGGTCCATTTTTGGATTTGTGGTAGAAAGAAATATTATTATAAGAATATTGGTATATTGGAATTTTATTATATGGATAGTGGTAGTTTTGGCTATGATAGACTTGTAGGCTTTGATACCATTTTGAGCTCGAATCTAAAATAAATTTATAGATTGAAATTGCTTGGAAAAATAGATTGGAAGTAGTATTTTTCAAGAGTTGGCCTCCCATGCACTAGTTGTATGGATTTAAATCCATGCAACTAGGTCAACCTGACCTGAATCCACGCGTATTTGTTTTTATTTATTTATATATTACTTTTATATTATATTCATGTCACCTTTATATTATAGGCCCGACTATCCATACCCCATCTGTTTTATATTTGATTTAAAAAATCCAAAAAATAACAAAATTCCAAATTTACCCTCATGAATTAAAAAAAACCTCCAAAGTTTATTTTCTCCTCCCTCCCGTTTGTTTCTTTTTTTTTTCTTTTCTATTTCTCAAACTTTTTATCTTGAATTTGTAAGGGGATAACGTATGAAAAATCATTCTATAAGTTAACAAAATATATAATAATCATATGAAATCGTGTAAAATGAATGAAAAAATAGATCAAATCTGAGGACTCGTTCGACTCTGGTTGGTCAAACACAGACATTGAACACACTATAACATGTTCAAAGCCTGGTGCTCTATGTGTTCGACCAACTAGGGTCGAACGAATCCTCAATTTTTTTTCTTTAAGTTTTGAGAAATAACACCGTAATATAATGAAAATCATTTATTTGGTCAACTAAATATGTAAAAAAATGTGTGAAAATTGTAGAAATCGTATAAAAAGAAAGAAAAAAAATGGATCAAATCTGAGGCCCCGTTCGACCCTAGTTGGTCGAACACATAAAGATGTGTTCGGCCACCAGGTCGTTGAACATGTTAAGTGTGTTCGATGCCTGGTAGTCAAACACACCTCTTTATGGTCGAACACACCTCTTTGTGTTCGACCAACCAGGATCAAACGAGTTCTCAAATTTGATCCATTTTTTTCGTTCTTTTTACATGATTATTATATATTTTGTTAACTCATAGAATGAATTTTCATCCGTTATCCCCTTACAAATTCAAGATAATACTTGGTTAGCCGATCATGGCTCAACTCTTAGGAAAATCCCCCATAAACTAGAAAACTTAAATTTTAAACACTAAAATCTTTGAGAGAGAAGTGCTAAAAAAATGGTCGATTTTTTATGTCATTCTCAAATGGCCAATGCCCCCATTTTATAGTGTAGTTTCCTAATTTTAAAATGCAGATTTCAACTTCATTCAATTAGTTGTTCTTGTGCTAGCTCAATTCCACCATCTCTTATTTAGTAAGTGGCCATATGACCTTCCACTCTCCCTTGTTGGTTGTGGAATGGTGGTCCCTCCACTATCTTTTATTGAAGATGCTCTCTTATCTCCGTTTGGTGGCTCGTTAATTTTTTGGAGATCTAGGTCCTCCCCTACACCGTGTCGAGTGGAGTGTAGTGCTTGGTAGGGCTTTACATGAAAATCGAAAGGTTTACACGAAAACCTAATCCTACAGGAAAATCCATTTCTTTGGATTTTCTTACACGAAAATAAATCCTAAATGGACTTATTACACAAAAATAGGACTTATCCTATTTTTTACACGAGGATTTAATCCTTGCTTACACGAGAATTTCTCTACATGAAATTCATACACAAGATTTTCTCTTACACGAATTTTTATCAAGTCTAATTAGACTCACTTTCTTTTATTATATCTTTGGATTTTTCTTTCTAAAAACCTTTCTTCGGACCCTTCATCTTTTGTTGTGGATCGGGTTAGTTGCTCTTGATCTTAAAGCCTTGTCCGAACAATGGTTTCTCCTATGACTGACAGAAAGAACAAATTCTTTCTTCCCATCGTCCGATATGTATCATGTTACATACCTTTTTTCTTGTATTTTCCACTATCGGAATCTTATTTTCCCAAATAAGTTTTCTTTTATTTTTGAAGAGATTTTCATGTATAGTCCTACCAAGCACTACACTTCGCCCGACAAGGTATAATGGAAGGACCTACCTCCAAAAAATCAACAAGCCACCAAACAGAGATAAAAGAGCATCTTCGATAAAAGATAATGGAGGGACCACCATTCCACAGTCGACAAGGGAGAGTGGAAGGTCACATGACCACTTACCAGATAAGAGATGGTGGAATGGAGCTGGCACAAGGACAACTAATGAAAAGAAGCTGAAATCCACATTTTGAAATTCGAAAACTCAACTATAGGGGCATTGGCCATTTGAGAAGGACATCAGAAATCGACCATTTTTTAGCACTTCTTTCTGAAGGATCTTAGTATTTAAATTTCAAGTTTCCTAGTATATGGGGGATTCCCCTAAGAGTTAAGCCATGATCGGCTAACCAAGTATTCTCCTCCACTAGCAGAGAAATAATAGTGTATTATAAATCTGTATTTTATTCATTCAATAAAAGAAAGACTTTTGTTTTCCTTCATGCTATTCGAAGGTCCTTGAATACTTTGTATAATTAATACCGACAGTGCATCTCCTCGTGATCTCCTTGAAAACTCTACCAGGTGGGTGAGAATAAGAATTGTGATCCGGGTTTTCAGTTTGAAGACGGAGCGGAACCCCCGATTACGGGCGTGCGGTTAGATCGCTGATCCAAAAATACCAGTCGAAATCGAGAGGATTAAAGACAAAGGCAAAAGTATGTATTTTACAGAGTATAAAAATAAAATACAGATATAATTACTATTTGGAGTGAAAGAATTAAATGAATAAAGAAAGATTTTTGTGAAAGTCAAAATTGAGTAATGATTGATTTGTGGTAGAAATGGATAAAAATATAAGAAAAATGATATAGTGGGATATTTATTACAAGGGTAAACCCCTAAAACTACCACATTTTCTATAATATGGAACAAAAATACCACATTGGATAACAAAGTGACAAAAATACCACAAATTTAGTCAAAGGGAATTTTGAACCCTTTGAACCCACTTTGATTTTACTACCAAGCATATTTTTCTAATTCCAAACAATATGCTATCTAACTTAATTAATAATTCTACTCCAAATATTGAATAGATTCGAACCCGAAAATGAAACTTTAAAGATTGATTTTCTTCAGGAATGAGTATATCGGCTGGAATACTTTCCTCGTGCCAATACTGTCTAAAAAATAGTGGTCTGGAATGAGTAACAATGTCACGTACAAATTCCTTCGGAAATTGAAAATCTTAAATGGGGCATAAAAGCGGGAATAAAACGTTGCGTGAAAATGGTATCAGAGCGTATAAAAAGCCCCGAGCCTCTGCTGCATGATCTTTCACGAAGTGTAGTTCTCCATAGGGGATGACTGGCGAGTATGCAGATCACATACAATTCTGTGACTTAGTCCCTTGTGAGTTCGCAAACTGATAGGTATCTTTTGTTGTGATACTCCTTTGGGTATGCAGGTCACATACAATTCTGTGACTTAGTCCTCCATCGGGGCACAGAGACAAAATGGTACCATTTTCGGTCCCGTATTCTTTCGAGTTTAATTTTTAAAAAAATTTGTATGTGGCGTTGTTACTCATTCCAAACCACTGTTTTTTAGACAGTATTGGCATGAGGAAAGTATTCCAACCTATATACTTTTCCAAAAGAAAATATACCCGTTTAATTGCTCGGATTAAATCAATTTTTGAAGTTAAGACTTATTAATCAAAATTAAAAAGACATAGATTAGAGTAAGTAAAAAGATGCTTGAAAATAGCTTTTACCAATGATTTGGACAAATGGGGTCCATGGGTATAAAGGAAAGTGTGTATTTTGGGATATTACCTTATATTGAGGGGTATTAAAGAATGTTGTTATTTGGAAATGGGTATTAACCCTATAATTAAGGGTACCCGTCCCTTTCTACCCCTTTTCATATAACAACATACAATTCTACCCCCAAATATAACATATTATCCCAATATACCCATTCTTCTTATATTATATTCAAATCTACCTAAAAGTCAATCATTACACCATTAATGATCTTACACCAACTTTCAAAATTTGTCTTTTATGCAAAAAAAAAAATTCCACTCCAAATAGTGATTATATCCGGCTTAAGAATACATAGATAAAATCAGGCCCAACATACTTCCGTAAAATTAATTAATCCCCTAAAATTAATACATTTCATTGACCGCAACAGCACCGGGTGAGATGGTTTGCAAAGCCACCTGTTGGAAAATCACTGCCCCCAAACCGTTTTACAAACAGTTCCTCACTGTTCAACTTCAACCCTCAGGGAAGTTAATCTACAAGTTATCCATCTCCTTCAGCAACTGTACAACACAACCTTGGTTCGTTTCCTACACCAAGTGTACAAGATATTCCTTCCAAGAGATGACCTAATCGTACTAAGAACTCATGTTGAAAGCAAAAGCCTTTATTTTATTAAGAACTTGAACGAAATATTTAATACATATGTAATCTCCTTTTGGGAGGAGAAAACTTGTTTAGCCTCTCATATATGAGGGCTCATACTCGAAACACATAAAACTATTACAAAGATTTTTATTTGTAAGAAAACTAAGGGGAATGGTCGATGTCATCAGCTTCCTTTAACTCCTGCTATATATAGGCAATGAATCCGGACTTGAAGTGCGGATTCCAAATCTTGTTTAACACCAGCTGGCCTACTCCATTAGTGCTCCCATGTGAAGTAGTTGAGGAGTCCCTTTCGACTTTAGTTGGTGTTCTTCCTCTTAATGCCCCGTGACTCAACCCATGTTAGGTCTGTCGGGGAATCATTAACTTTTGACTCAGCCCACCATGTGAGGTTTGTTGGAGAGTCACTTTCTCGTGGTCTATCCCATTTAACTTTATCGGGAACGTTTTAATAATTTGGTCGTTGTGGTCCCCAGGGATAGTGTTTCTTCTGCGCTGGACCCTTATCTTTATTGGCTCCAGCTACCTGTCGGTCGGGTTTGAGTCGGAATCCTTTCCCAAACTCGGGCTCTTTCTATTCGGGGCACGCTTGACAGATCCGATCGATCCATCGTCCGATGTGTACCATATTACAGAATTTTCGGAAAGTTTCTTTACTTGCCGGAATCTTGTTTTCCCAGAGGATCTTCCTTTTGGTTTCAAAAAGCTCCTCTGCAAATCCTGTTGTCGATCCAGTCATTATATTCAGCATGAAGGATCCATTGGCTGAATTGTAGAAGACCTTAAATGGGTATTTGACTTTGTCCATTTCTGTTAGACAAGTCCAAAGTCCCCAAGCTCGTCGTGTAGAAGCGTCGTCTTAAGTAATTGCTCCTATCAATATCGGAACTTCTTCCGGAGAGGTCACCTTTATATATTTCAAGGCATTCACGTCCGGTCTCCAAAGCTTGATAAAATGAAAGACTTCATGGAAGTCTTTCTTAGCTGGTTCTGGAGCGGCACTGATAAAGTATAGCTCCAAGATGTCTCCTCTGGACAAGTGTGGATTGTTTGTCCAGGTCTCGTAAACTACTTCCCCAATCCATCTCGGTAACTTTGAGATTTTTGGGAAATCAGGTGTAATGGTATACACCGAAGCTAAAGCTCCAAAGTTATACCACTCTTGAACTTCGTTTGGATGACTTCTAGGTTTCATCCAAACTCTTGGGTATTTCCCGGCTATATCAATGATTGATTTTTTCGGGTTGATTCTTCGTCTTGTTGTCAACTTCTCCAATTCCCTTTGGTATACCTGCATAGGAGAAACCTCGTTAGTGTGAGCTTGAACCTTTACTTTGCATGTCTGCAGCCTCAGGTTCAACTCGACCTCTTTAACCTCAGAGATACTGGGTTGACTTGAAGGCTCGGGTTGTGACACCGGAGCTATAATATTCGTTGCAGACAGTACATCCCCAAGGAATGCATCACCTGTAACACTCGTAGGCATGATATTTGAATCCATAGCCTTCGGGTTAGAGTCCCGATCTCGAAGTTCTCCTTTTAGCATCGTAGAAAATGCAGCCTGGAAGATATGCCCATGCAACACAGAGAACAATTGTCCCTGTGCATAGAAGCATGGTCGTATTAGATCAGAAACGGATTCCTGATCAACTTCTGCATTGAGACATAATGTCCCAAAAGCTCGTTTGAGACTTTCCAGGTTTTCCTGGATATGTCTCACTCGTCTGAGGACCTCGTCAGCGACGCGTCCCTCAATCTGAGTTTTCTAGCATTTTCTGGTTTAGATTCAATTTTATTTTTCAGAAAAGCTTTGACACTCGAATTGTCAATCTTTAAAGTAAACTTCTTGGTCAGAAGAAATAGAGGCCATTTTTTGAACGTCTTTCTGACTGCGAAGAATTCTTTCTCATTGATATGTCATCGAATTGCTTCAGCGTCTGTAAACAGACCACTGCAATATCTGCATGACACTTCTCCGGTTGGTGTAGCCTTCATGAGAACTGCTGCCCACCAAAAGTCACTGGCATCTGTATACAGTACCAGTTCATCCTCATCCTGCGGAATAGCAAGTTTCGGAAGTTTGTTACAGATTTCCTTAAGTTGCTAAATTCCTTCTCAATGTTCATCTTCCCATTTGAATATAGCATCTTTCTTGAGTAATGGGCTGAACACCTTCCTATGATGCGCCAGATTGTTAATGAACATTCCAGCGAAATTAACAACTCCTAGAAAACTCTGAAGTTGTTTCTTGTCTTTGAGATCATCTGGAAATCCTTGTATCTTTTCCACAATGTGGCTCTGTAGGATGATCCAGATTCATCGATTTCAATTCCGAGGAATTCAATCTGTCTCGTAGCAATTACTACATTCTTTTTGGAAAACACTAATCCTTCTTTATGACAAACATCTGAAAATATTTCTAAATGTTCCTTCATGTCCTTTGATGCGAAGAGAATATCATCAATGTAAACGAACATGAAGCTGAAATAATCTTTGAATAGATTATCCATCTTTCTCTGATATATTTGGGGTGCGTTTGTCAATCTCATATGCATAACGTTCCAAACATAGTGTCCTTGTGGTGTGGAGAAAGCTGTGAACTTCTTACTTTCTTCCTCCATCTTAATCTCGAACTTTGAGAATATTTTGGCCCTTTGATGCAGTTAACCAAGTGTTCTCTATTCGGGATATAGTATCCATCAAACTCCAGAATGTTATTAATCCCTTTGTAATTAATAACAAGTCTAGGTTTACCTCTTTTGATTTCTCCATGATTCCTTACTAGGAACCCCGGACTGCTATATGGAGAAACTTCTGGTGAGATCAACTTAAGGTCCAGATGTTCCTTAAGTATCTTCTGCATATCCTCACGATCACTCTGATTCATAAGGATTGGTTTAAGTCTCACGAACTCATGTTCCTTTCCAGGTTTAACCTTTAAGGATGTTTTGAGCTCGTTCCTATCCCACCATGCCAAAGGATCTTCGTTGTAGTTTCTTTGGATTCTTTTCTTGAAATCCTCGAGTGATATTTGTTCTTCAATGGTAACATCACTCTGTGGATTCTCCAATATGGTTTTTCGCAATTCTGCAATAGCCTCTGGAGGAACTCGTTCTTCTCCTTGTATTCTGAATGAATACAAAGTATTATCCCATTTCTTAGTATCGTTTTGCTTCGAACCAAATTATCGAAAGGATAATAAGGCATCGCCAAATCTTCTCTTATCCGCCATCTTTGGATGTCGAAGTTTAGCTTCATCACCACACTTGCTGCGAAAATTAATATGCATTTTTCTGTAGAATGCCTCCCGCAGTCTCTGGACAATAATTTTATGTTCACATAACGTTGTGAAAATAAGTTTTCTTGTCTCATTTTCCTATTTAAATCGTTTGAATGTTTATAGGAAATTGTTTCCTAGCAATACATGTGCTCTTGTATCATGGAAATAGATTGGTGGCGTCTTTACTTTGTACCATGGGGTACCACCAGCGCCTCCGATCATGATTTCTGCTTGTTTGATTCTTCTATTAAGGATAAGAATCCTTTTTGAGAAATCTCTTCCTACAATGGCTGGTAGATCTTCTCCAAAATCTTTAGGAAAGACCCCTTGTTTTGCAGTACAAATCCCTGCTCCTGAGTCCACATAGGCTGCGAAATACTCAGTCTTGTACTCATCATATATCATTCCTATAGAAATGTATATGGAGAATGGACTAGTGGTCATCTGATTCTGTATCGTTTATCAGCCACTGTAAATTCCATTCCATCTTGTAATCTTTCCCAAGGTTTATGATCCTCAAGAAAGTTAATACCTAGTACTAATTGTTCTGGGATTCTCTCTGCCACACCTGTGATAATCAGTTCAATTTCACCCATCTTTAGGCTTCCTTGAAATCTATCAACTATCGGTTGTTGGAGATAATATAAAACATCACAAGGAAATATATTATCCTTTTGAGTGATGTCGAATATTACTTCAACTTCTCTCCAGCCTTCTGGACATTTCAGCTCTCCTTGTGTTTTGAATACACCTGAAATTCGCTGAACTGTACTAGGCCTTCTTTCTTCCCAATGACTGCTACTCATCAGTCTGTCTTGTTGGAAAGATATCCTCTTTATCTCCATTCTGAGGCTTTGACTCTTGTTGAAGACAAGTTGCTCTTGAATTCTCATATCGATCTCCTTTATGGTTGGAGACTCAATGAGTTTTGGTAGAACTACTCTGGCGAAATCTTCAAAGATTCTTGGGACTTCGATAAATTCTTTTCTCAAGAATACATCTGAATGATGTGTATTCGAGAGAGCATAGGAAATCTTGTAGGTGATCGAGTACGGTATATTCCCTTCTTTCATCAAATCTTCTCTTTTGAAATCTTGATGAAGAGTTAAGACTTTGTTGAAATCTCGATCTCTCAGATTATATGCAATTCTAGGATAGACATTAAATGTCAATTTCCCTGCACACAAATTCCCTGTGACAACTCCAAGGTATGAATCCTTGAGATTTGAGATTCACTTGTCAAAGATTGCAAGCTTGAGCGGCGAATCAATTCTTTCATTGAAGGTTGCTTTAATAATAACTCTTATGGCTCCAATGTGGATCCATGAGAGTGTTTTTGCAACATCTTTCTTGACTTTGCTTCTGATCTCCAGAACCTCTTGGTAATAGATCAACTGCATCTCGATCAAGTTACTTGTGAATTCCATTGGAATAGCAAATTCACCTATAGTAACTCTATGGATAATTTGGTGTTTTCTGTTACGAACTCCAAACTTATCTAGTGTCTTCTCCATGGCTCCGATGGTAAAACCATCATACATCCGAAGCTTTGGATCTTCTTTCATAATCCTCATTAGAGTTTTATGAGAGACTGTTGTGTGAGAGAGGAATCCTGACATATCCTCTCTTGTTGTTTGAAAAATTTCTTCATCACTCCGATTCTGATGTGGATTCACTTTCATCATCCGAATAGATCTCTTCTTCATAGATGTTTTCATCTAAGGGTAGATCCTCAAATTGATACACCTGTATAAGATCTTGGTAATAGACAGCTTCTTCGAATTCTGGTGTTGATTCGAACTATCGTATACCTCTCTTCTGGTTGTCTGGGCAATCTGTTGAGATATGCCATCTTGTTCCGCAAGTCCAGCAATTACAGTCTTTGAAACTTTTATTAGCTCTGGTTTGAGCTCGCTTGAAAGTTCTCATTCCTGGAGTTCTGCTGGAACTTCCTTGATTAGAACCCGATGAATAGGTTCTACTCCTGCTTGGTGCTGGTCTTTGCCCTGATTTATTACTTCGGGCCTTTTGTTTTGACCACACTTTTCTAGGTCTCCATAAAGACCTACGACTTCCTCTTTAGTTGCTATCTCCACGGCGATATAGATGGCTTCTCAGCTTTCTTCTTTTAGGCTTCTGTGGTTGACCTCCCACGACGGTTGGAATGTCATTATCTTCGCAACACAGAGGAACCATTTTATTGATTTCTCGGAGTCTCTTGTAGTTTTTGTAGAGTGCAGCCTGGTGACACCATTCAGCTAACTTGACCTTCAAAAAAGACATTCTTCTGGTCACAGTATCCAAATCGTCTGCACTCTTGTATTCTCTAATGAACATTTCTCTCCAGGGGCTTGGTATCTTCGCAAAGAAAAGTTGCGAAGCTTCTTTATCATCCACATTGGACTTCCATCAGTACTCGGTGAATAACTTGATGTATTCGTCAATATGAAAAATATCTCGTAACTCGAGGCAGTAGAGGGCTTGTTTATATCTTTTTCTTTTCTCCTCTTATATTCCCTCGAAATAGCCTATGCCGATAAAATGAATTTTGAATAACTTTGTCATATTATCGACAATTTCTTTTAATGACTCACAGCCGTAACATCATTTCTCATTCCTGGTACCGTCATTTCCCACGTGATCTTTGCAGATCCTTCAAGACTCATCTCTAGAAGTAAGATGAATCCTTCTTTTGTAAGGTCAAGGGTTCTTGCTGCAACCCTCATTCCTGATGCCCATTCATCGATTAGGACCTCTCGATTCTTAAAATCTGGAATGTCCAGATTTAGCATCAACCCACACGGATGTATCGGTTCGAACTGTGACTTTCCATAAGGCGTATTCATGAGATTTGGCCTTCTGGAACATTGTCGAGTTCCTGAAACAATAGGATCTCCTCTTGTTGTGAAAAATCTCCAGCGTGTTGCATTGGTTCATCCATATGATGTGAACCCGAACTTTCTGCAACGTTGGGATCTATAGGTGGAGGTGGTCTTTGGTCACGTGTAACCAAAGCTGAACCATCTCATGTGTTCATCTTTAGATCCACGATGCCTAATCCTGCGAAGGACTTGGCAAGTTCGTGTAGATCTTCAAAATTGATCTTTTCCATATCCATCACTTTAATTTATGATGGATTTTCCTTTGATGATAGCGATGAGCTTTTCATCTCTGGTCATTGGACGTATGACTTCAGTCGATTTTTCTTTTTGGTGTAAATAGGGTACTGTCCCAAAATCAATACATTTTCTTCCTCCGGTAAGACTTGGTCGGTCCTTCAGGGTTTTTACTCATTTTTGAATATCATGAAGGATTTCAATGGTTTCCTTCTGATATTTTATCATCGTCTCCATCTGGTTCTGGATCTGATGGACTTGTGTTAGTAGATGATTATGACGGTTGCCATAATTCTACACCGTCTTCTGGATTTCTCTAAAATCTATAGAGATCTTAGATGTGTTTAGAAGAATCTCGTTCCACTCTGGTTCTCCTTTAGGAACCATGATTCTGATGGGCTTCTTCTTGCAAGTTCATAAGTCTAGCATATAACATTTGGTTAACCTGGAGGTAATCCAAATGATATGCTGCTTGTATATTGCATTGCCTCAAGGCTTCCCTGCAGGCTCCTGTGTTCTCTCGTTCAACATATTGGTCTTCCCAATATGTCATCTTGTGTAGGTGTTCTTGTTTATACATCGTCAAAATTTAACGATATCTCCTTATGGTAAACATCTTGGACATTCATCCAGATCCATATTTTCTCGGAGATATTCTCATCACCAAAGGTTAATTACATAAACATAAAAAATATAACATAAAAGTTATTAATAAACCTAGGCTCTGATACAAGAAGAAGCAAATCGATGGCATATCAACGAGAAAGAATTCTTCGCAGTCAGGAAGGTTTTTAAGAAATGACCTTTGTTTCTTCTGGCTAAGTAATTTACTTTAAAAATTGATAATTTTAGTGTTAAGGCTTTTCTGAAAAATAAAATAGAATCAAAACCAGAAAATGCTAGAATACTTAGATGGCAAGCTGAATGCCAATATTATGATTATGATATTGTCATTGTGAAATCTCATGAGAATGTTCTTGCAGATTTCTTAACACGAGATGGAAGGACGCGTCGCTGACGAGGTCCTCAAACGAGTGAGACATATCCGGAAAAACTTGGAGAGTCTCGAATGAGCTTTTGGGACATTATGTCTCAATGCAGAAGTTGTTGGACGACTTCAACGAGTTGATCAAGAATCTGTTTCTGATCTAATACGAGCATGCTTCTATACACAGGGATAATTGTTCTTTGTGTTGCATGAGCCTATCCTCCAGGCGACATCTTCTACAATGCTAAAAGGAGAACTGGGCCTATCCTCCAGGCGACATCTTCTACGATGCTAAAAGGAGAACTTCGAGATCGGGACTCTAACCCGAATGTTATGGATTCAAATACCATGCCTACGAGTGTTACAGATGATGCATTCCTTGAGGATGTACCATCTACAACGAATGTTGAAGCTCTGGTGGCACAACCCGAGCCTTCAAGTCAACCCAGTACCTCTGAGGTTAAAGAGGTCAAGTTGAACCTGAGGCCGTAGACAGGCAAAGTGAAGGTTCAAGCTCACACTAACGAGGTTTCTCCTATGCAGGTATACCAAAAGCAATTGGAGAAGTTGGCAACAAGACGAGGAATCAACCCGGAAAAATCAATCATTGATATAGCCGGGAAATACCCAAGAGTTTGGATGAAACCTAGAAGTCATCCAAACGAAGTTCAAGAGTGGTATAACTTTGGAGCTTTAGCTTCGGTGTATACCATTGCACTTGATTTCCCAAAAATCTCAAAGTTACCGAGATGGATTGGGAAAGCAGTTTACGAAATCTGGACAAGCAATCCACACTTGTCCAGAGGAGACATCTTGGAGCTATACTTTATCAGTGCCGCTCCAGAACCAGCTAAGAAAGGCTTCCATGAAGTCTTTCATTTTATCAAGCTTTGGAGACCGGACGGGAATACCTTGAAATATATAAAGGTGACCTCTTCGGAAGAAGTTCCGATACTGGTAGGAGCAATTACTTAAGACGACGCTTCTACACGACGAGCTTGGAGGCTTTGGACTTGTCTAACAGAAATGGACAAAGTCAAATACCCATTTAAGGTCTTCCAGAATTCAGCCAATGGATCCTTAATGCTGAATACAATGACTGGATCGACAACAGGATTTGTAGAGGAGCTTTTTGAAACCAAAAGGAAGATCCTCTAGGAAAACAAGATTCCGACAAGTAAAGAAACTTTCCGAAAATTCTGTAATATGGCACACATCGGACGATGGATCGATCGGATATGTCAAGCGTGCCCCGAACAGAAAGAGCCCGAGATTGGGAAAGGATTCCAACCCAAACCCGACCGACAGGTAGTTGGAGCCAATAAAGATAAGGGTCTAGCGCAGAAGAAACACTATCCCCGAGGACCACAACGACCAAATTATTAAAGCGTTCCCGACAAAGTTAAATGGAATAGACCACGAGAAAATGACTCTCCAACCAACCTCACATGGTAGGCTGAGTCAAAAGCAAGAGATTCCCCGACAACTTCACATGGTTAAGTCACGGGGCACTAAGAGGAAGAGCATCAATTAAAGCCGAAAGAGACTCCCCAACAAACCTTCACATGGAAGAAATAATAGAATAGGCCAAAGGGTGTTAAACGAGATTTGGAATCCGTAATTCAAATCCAAATTCATTCCTATATATAGCAGGGGTAGAAGAAAGCTAAGGACATCGACCATTCCCCTTAGTTTTCTTACAATAAAATCTTTGTAATAGTTTTAAGTGTTTATGTGTTTCAAGTGTGAGCCCTCATATATGAGAGGCTAAACAAGTTTTCTCCTCCCAAAAGGAGATTACATATGTATTAAATATTTCGTTCAAAGTTCTTAATAAAATAAAGGTTTTTGCTTTCAACATATGTTCTTAGTACGATTAGTTCGTCCCCTGGAAGGAATACTTTGTACACCTGGTGTAGGAAACTAACCAAGATTGTGCTATACAGTTGTTGAAGGAGCTGAATAACTTGCAGATCATCTTCCCCGAGGGTTGAAGTTGGACAATGAAGAGTTGTTCGTAAAAAAGGTCTGGGGGCAGTGATTTTCCAGCTGGTGATTTTGCAAACCATCTCACCCGGTGCTGTTGCGGTCAAAGAAAGGTATGAATTTTAGGGGATGAATTTATTTTACGAAAGCATGTTGGGCCTGATTTCGATCTGTTTACGTTTTATCCGGATATAATTACTATTTGGAGTGAAAATAGAAATTAAGTGGGAAAACATTAAATGTTTTGAGACAAATCTTTGGAAATTGGTTTAGATGTCATTAATGTTAATGATTGAATAGTGGTAGAAAAGGGAGTTTTATAAGAAAAGTGGTATTTTTGTCAAATTTTTATATGATGTGGTATTATTATTCTAAATTATAGCATTTGTGGTAGGATTAGCTATTAACCCTTTATTATAATGAGTGGTAGATAAGAATTTTATTATGTATATTGTGGTAAAAGGGGATATTATCCCATATAATAAACTTCCCAAAATACCACAAAAATAATCAAATGACAAAAGAACCTTTTGACCCCATTTTTTCAATCATTAAAAAATACTACATCCAAACACATTTTACAAATTTTCAATCCATATTTCCAAGTTTAATTAATAAATCCACCTCCAAATATTGATTAAATCCGGGCCTCAAAATGGTTAATGAATAAATCCACCTCCAAATGTTGATTAAATTCGGGCCTCAAAATAATATCAGATATTAGGAAAAATATGGATTGAAAATTGTAAAATGTTTTAGATGTAGTATTTATTAATGATTGAAAAAATAAGGTTAAAAGATTCTTTTAACTATTTTTGTGGTATTTTTGTAAGTTTGTTATATTTTGCGGTATTTTAGAATTTTGTTATATTTTTTGTGGTGGTATTGTTTTTTATATTGATGAATGATAAATGTCAAACTATCATTTCATAATGATAGTCCCTACCAATTAATAATACCATCCATAAAGCACATGCACTACATTCCGATCCGAGTATCAAGAAAAAACATTTATGTCAGTTATAATTTATTATTAGGACCAAATTTTCCTACAATACATTTCTTTTTATATTATTATATAATATTTAAATGCCCAAAATCTTAATAAAGTAAATCTTTCTCAAAAAGAATAGAAATTTTAAATTTTTTTTTATTTTAATTCGTTTTGGAGTGGGTATAAAACACAACATTTACACCTGATATTTTGCCACCCCGTACAGATGCGCAATTAATAGAAATTTATTGGATCGTCTAGTTGTGGCTTGTGGGGCCCATAGTAGAATGCATACCAGCTCATTCCGAATAAATTAATATTTCCATTCAAAATAAACTAAATTAATAACAATTTCACTAAAAAAACAATGAGAAAAAGGAATTAATATTAACACTGGGAACTAGGGTTCTAAACAAATTTAATAGAATATTATAATATTAAATTCGAATTCCAAAGTTTTTAACAATTTTTGTATTCGTATTTGATTATATTCAAATATAAATATTGATTCGAATTCAATTCAGACGAAGTATTTAAACATATTCAAGTTTATTTGAATATTCGTCTTCTAAATGCTGACTTAATTTTATTGTTTGTTTTCTTCACAAAATCTTGCTAAATTCCACATTATTTATTAATTATGAAGAAACATTGTATTTATATTCGAAAATAATTCTAATCCAACAAAAATTCTTATTCAAAATTTTCGAATTTAAATCTCGAATTAAAGCAATAATGTATGCGAATTCTTTACAATCCTCCTCGAAACCTGCCCTAGAAGAAATATTAATGCTCCAAAAATATGTGGATAAGAAAATAATAGAAGTTGAATAATCATTACGAAATAAAACCTATTTATCTACTCTGTAAGAATTAATAGAGAAATTCCTCCTCTAAACGCGCGAATTTAGCACAAAAATAACAGAAAATAGAACAAAATCATGATTGGGAAAAAAAAGAAAAATGTATATATGGTACGTACAGAGAAAATCGATGAGGAGGCGTCCATCGGAGAAACGGCCGGTGGATCGGCGGAAAAAAGTACGGCCATATGGCAGCTTGAGAGGGAATCCGATGGCGGCGACGAGGCCGCCGGTGTCGGAGTTGGAATCGCCGAAGTTGAAGATGATCGGAGGGTTTGTACAGATGGAGTGAGCTAATTGGAAGGAAATGGTGAGGAGAAGGAAAAGGAGTGAGAAGACGGAAGACATGATGGGTTTGAGTGGAGTGAGCTTTATTGGATTTGCTTTGTGCTTTTATGGCTTCTTCCTTTGTTTTCTATTTTGATTATTTTTGGAGGGATGATGAATTTGGTTGCTTGTGCTTTTCTACACTTATTCAAATGTGATGGGCCCACTTGAGTCTTGGAAACTTATTATGATTATGATTGATAGAGATGTAACAATGAAGGTGAATACAATAGTATGTTTAAAAACAATTGGAATTAAGGTGAAATACCGAGGGAATTTCTTGGTAGTGTCGAAAGGAAGAGGGATTGTTCATAAACATGAATGGTTGGACTATTTCACACTTTTTCTCTAAACTTGTTTCCTTATTTTGCAAAGGGTTTCAACGCGAAAAAAAAAAAAAAAATCTAAACTATCAGTATTTTTCATTTTTCAACCTAAACCATTTTTTTAAAATCAAATTGCAACCTAAATTATTAAATTCTATCAAATTGCAACCTACTAATCCATTTTTTGGCGAAAACATGAACACGTGACCTGCATACTGAAACATAAAAGTATTCTTATAATTTTGTAATTTAAGGTGACCCTCATTTGAAGTTAGCATGTGCGTCATGTAGTCACGTTTTCTGCCGGAAAATAGTTCAAAAGTTGCAATTTGATAAATTTTAATAATTTAGGTTGCAATCTAATAAAAAAAAGTTTAAATTGGAAAATAAAATTTTTTTTAATAATTTAGGTTGATTTTTTCATTTAACCCTTTACAAATTGACACACAACTTTTGTAGCGTCAAAACTTTGGACTCATATAGTCATATCCATAAGCACAATCTGGAAAAATTTATCTTTTTGGTTTAAAATCAAATTTCTTCCACATTTTTGTTGAGATCAATTTCAAGATTTTGCATATAATTTGATCAAGGAAAGAACCAAAAAAGCAATGAAGGACGCCTCTCCAACGCCAAAAAAAACGCTCAACGTTGCCGCCTGAGGTAGGGGAAGGCGGTGTAGGAGAGCCCCTCCTCTGACCAACAACCGGTGGGCTTTTGAAAGAATCTTGTGTCTGTTCGGGCATGACAATCCCCTCATCTTACGTGTGGCTAAAACTTCATTTAACATAAAACTTTGTTGGAAATTTTTTGAATTCGTTGTGTTGTGATTCTTTCATTAGTAATTCTTTGTATTTTGGGGACCTTTTCCATATATCGTAAAACATTAAATATGGGGCAATTCATCTTGCGGAGAAAAAATCTAACTTTTGCCTCCATTTTTCCCATTTGTTATCTTAAGTCATTTTCAATTATACCACATAAATTTTTCAACACTTTATATTTCATCTCGTGCATCGTATTGGAACATAGAATATCAAAATTCAGTAACCTATGTTTCAAGGTGACAATTTTCCAAATTTCGTATAATTCGGAATGTAATTAAATTGAATTGAATCGAAGTAAGTATGAGTCTGAGTTTGGTTATTATTGAATGAACCCGTAATTTAATCGAATATTTTAATGGTTCACGAGATTTCTCAAACTTAATCGAATCCAAACAAACTTAATAAATATAAAATATAAATAATATTATTCACCAATACATTAACAAAATAAATTCTATATTCTAAAATTATTTAATATAGTATCTAATAATATAGTTTAATTATAAAATAACTATAATTAGATATTTATATATTTATCATTATTCAAAACATTATATATATAAATATATTAAAATATCAGATTTAGTAATATATTTTACAAGCTCGTTTACGAGTTGCTCACAAGCTAACAAGCTGAATAAAATCAAACTTGTTGGATCTGTTTGTTTATTTTAATAAATCACAATGAACAATTTCGAACAAACTTTTATCGAATCGGATAATTAAGAGAGAAGAGGTGATTTGTGTTTGCAATTGGACTCGTGATCAGATCGACCTGACCATTAGTCAGACAGATTCAATCGAGGGTCCGATTGACTAAAACAAATTTAACAATTTTTTTTTTAAATTTTGTTATATTATGTTATTTTTATAATATTTTAGAGGATAATAATAATAATACAAAATTCCTTTTTAATATTAATGATAAATTCAAAATCTTTTTTAATAAAATCTAGAATATTAAATATTTCATAACATATAAAATTACAATATATATAGACCGAATAAAATAAAAATATTATATCTCTTTTTTTAAAACTCAAAATACTCAATAAGTTTAATTATATTAATTTTTTTTTAAATTTGAATATATTCTTTATAACTTATTCACAATATATTATTAAAAGCATTCCCCTGCACATTAAAAAAAAATTAAAAATTAAAAAATGACATTTGGTGTGAATTAAAAACTTTATTCCACTTTAATGTTTTATCTTGTATTTCAAAAAAAAAAATCAATACAAATCAAATTTAAAAATGACATTTGGTGTGAATTAAAAATAATGGAATATAAAATAAAATTAAAACATAGTAACAAAGGATTCAATTCATGTTTGGACGTGTACAAAACTCATAAAAAAAATCAAAGGAAAGGACAAATTTGTCCCACGTCATCGAGCTATGAATTTAAGGTAAAATGCTGGGACATGGAATCGAGAAGATACGTATTGATATTTCCCACTATTGGCGGACCCAGGATTTTGATTTGGGATCCAACACATGATTATAATTCAATACAAAAATATTCAAAAATTAATAACTAAAATATTAAAACATCAATGTAAAAATATAAGGCAAAAACTTTTGTGCACAAGGTGCACGGATCCAAATCTGTGCACAAGGTGCACGGATCCAAATCTGTGCACAACAATACTGTTATATTATATGAAGTAATACTGTTATATTATATGAGTGATACTGTTAATATGAAGTAATACTATTATATTATATGAGTGATACTGTTATATTATATGAAGTAATACTGTTATATTAATATTACAGTATCACTTCATATAATATAACAGTATTGTTGCACCTTGTGCACAGGAGTGTCACTCAAAATATAAATAACAATACATGAATTACAACATTTTTCTTCTATTTTGCATATTTTGAAATCGATGCATTATAGTCTGATTGCTAACATTTCTATAAAAATTGAACAATTATTAGATAATAAATAAAAAGTTCAAAGAATTTAGTGAATCAAAATAGGATTTTTTTTTAAAAAGTATAAGTTTGCCCATTCCATAACATAAGTTTGTCCATCTCCATTCCATAACTTCAAGTATATATAATAAAAAATTGATAAATAAAATGTAAAATCATTTTAAATTAATCACTAAATTACATCTAATTTAAGATACAATAAATAAAAACACAAAGAAAAAGAAAGCAAGAATATATAAATATAACATCTTACCTTAAGATTAGATGTAGTAGATTTGTAAAATAAATAGAGAAAATCAAAATACAATTAGGGTTTTTGTTGGATGAAGTGAAAAGAAATTTGGGGAAAAGCTTCGCTGCCCCTCTATTGGAGAAACAATTCGCTGGAAAGGAATGTTAATTTATTGGAGAAACAATTTGGGGAATTCATATGATTTTTTAATTAAAATATTAAATTACCAAAATATTCATACCTTTTTTTAATTTCAGGGGCCCAACGGCCCCTTGACCCCCTCTAGGTCCGCCCCTGTTTCCCACCCAAGGACCAAAATATCCATATCAGTAGAAATATTGGTACCTTGATTTTATGAAAATATCGACGGATATATCGATTTCGGTGGAAATATTGGTTTTTTACGCAAAAAATTTAAAAACTTTGTAAAAAAAAATTGAAAAATATATCTAGTACTTTATATAATATTATAAGTAACATTAATACATATATTGAACTTAAATTTCAAATAAAAAGATATGTTTACAACAAATTTAAAGATAAATTATTATATAAATGTTGTCTCATATGATAACATGACAAATTATCTAACAAAATTAATACATGACCTAGTAATAGCTTGAACTCCTATGAGGTTCAAATGTATAAGATGACACGGCATCTTGAATCAAACAATATTGATGACAACTTAAGACACTAGACCAATTTTCAGCGTAATCATGGAGATAACTTTCATAGGTTTCTTTATTTCTTCCAACTGTAGTTTCATAAATCTGATAATGTAGATTGACTCAATATGGTTGACTATGTTGATGCATGTTTGACCCTCCATGTGACATTTCAGGTAGTTGGTTATAAAATGGATTTTGACTAGAGCAATCAAACTCGGTAGTGCTACGTCTGCCGTGAGAATACGACGGTTGATATGCATTGTACGGATCATTATTCATATTCATTGAGTTAAGACTCATAGAAAGTGATTCAATATCAGTGTTTAAGCTCTCATCTTAGTTCCAGTTCCAAGCATGTCTTCTACCGTAATTCTTTCCAATAGCACCAATCCCTGCACCCCTGCTCTACTTCCATGGTCAGAATCTTATGTTGCATGTGTGTAATCACTCTCACCAATAAATGGACTTAACTGAAATTGATCTTCAGCATCATAATTTTCGACATTTCCACCACCACCACCATTGATGCTTCCACCAACATTGCTTCCACTATTTGTGGAAGTATCCACAAATTCACTTGAACCACTAGTATTGGCACCAACATCATCTTCCATTATCTGAGACACATTCATGCCATATTCACGAGCAGCTATTGCAACTTTTGGATCCGGATTACCTTCAGCGTCGTCCATGTGGATAGGCCAAATCCATTGGAACAATGGATCTTCTTCCTCATCACCAATGTCAGGCGCTACATCAACTACATCAAGATAGTCTAGCTCATCAACGTTGTCATTTTCAGCTTCCATATCTCGTAACCTTAATTTCATGTTGTAGTAGCAAAAGACAAGTTTCTCAAGTCTTGCATATGCAAGTCGATTGCATTACTTAGTGTGTATCAAGGCAAATGTACTCCAATTTCTTTCACAAGCAGAAGACGATGTTGTTTGTCACAGTATTCTTATAGCTATATTTCTAAGTGTAGGCGATGATTGGCCATACATAACCCACCACTCAGCTGCCAAGCATTAATAAATGTCAAACATATATATTTTCCAAATAATTTTGTTGTAACCAAATAATTTTGTTTTAATTAATATAATCGGTAAGAAAAGATACCTGGGGTCATTGTATTTCGTGATGCAACCGCAGCATGATCACTGAATTATTTTTTCACATCACGAAAATAGGTGATCTGTAAATTCACACAATTATGCAAGTATACTCTATAAATTTGAATTTCACTAGTAGTTATATAAAGCATATTCTAATTATAGTTTTTAAACCTCATTTTCAATTTGGGCTATGTCTTCTGAATAGGGTTCAAGTTTATTGAACACTTCGTGCACCGCTTGAATTAGGGTCATATCTTCACCAACTCCTTGGGTATATTGAAATCTTGTATTCAAATAGAAAGTTACAAAATAAAAAATGCAGTTAGTATATCATATAATGTATACAAGTGCATAATATAGGATGTGTTGCATGATATTACCTACAACATGTAGTGGATGTGAAAGTGTGTTCTCCCATCTAGTATTTATTATGTTAAGTACCCACACTGACGATCTTGTATTTTGGACTTTTTGTGTCATGATACGAAACAAATCATATAAGATTGGCATGATAGGAACAACTTCGGTATCCACGACTCGAAGTATTTGATATAATGGCTCATAAATGTCCACCACATGTCTTACTTGATCCCAGAACCGGTGGTCAAGAACGTGACTTTCCACTGATTTACCCACCTCTGAATGGCTCAAATGATTTTCAGCCCATTCGTCACTCGTAAATAATTGTTTCAAGCTAGATTTTTTCTTCAACAAACTATCTAGTGCGATATAGTTTGTCACAAAATGAGTTGCTCCTGGCCGTACTATGTCTCCTTGGTAAAACTCTCACATTTTTGCCAGCAATCACCCATGATTATAAATGTATTCGTCAATTGCCTAGCCTTTGTAATGATTGTCTTGACAGTATGATTTTTTCCAATATCTTCAAAGATCAGGTCAATGCAGTGTGCAACACAAGGTGTCCAATATAAGTTGTATTTTTGCATGAGTTTTTTCCCACATTCACAAAAGCGGAACCATTATTTGTAACAACTTGAACAACATTATTCATTCCAACCTCTTTCACCACTTCTTTAAGTAGATCATAGATGTATTTATGATCCTTGATCTTATTTGATGCATCAACAAATTTAAGAAAGATAGTGCTCCCCTTGCAATAGACCATGAAATTTAGGATTGATAATTTTGTTGGTCCTGTCCATCCATCGGTCATGATTGTACACCCATATGTCTTCCATTTTTCCATTTGTGTGTTCACATGCATCTTCATTTCAGTGTACTCCATATCTAGATACTTATGTCTAATCTCATATGGAGTTGGTGGTTTTATCCCTGCACCACTTTCCTGTGCACTTTGGATCATATTTCAAAAATGATGCGACGAAACTTTCTCTGGTGGTACATTATCGTAAATGAAAAATTTACTCACCATCCGACCCATTTTTTTCTCTAATGTTTCACCAGAAAATATACTCTTTATCCTTTTTTGTTTTGCATCTTGTGACTTATATAAAGATGGTGCTGGTGCTGGTGCTGGTGCTGGTGCTGGTACAAAATTCAATCCATGAGTACTTTGAGAACCTCTTTTGTTACGCCCAAAGTTAGACATTTGATCTCTTTCCCACTCGCCTTAGATTATCGTACAACAGCACGATATTGTTGTCGTTCATTTTGATCTATCATGTCATCAGGATACGCAATATCGTCAGCATCCTCATCTGCATCCTCATCATATAACCCCCTTCGAAATTCTGCTCTAATGTTATCCATTTTTGCAACTTTCTTCCCTTTTGAAACCTCCTTAGCTTTAATATAATCGCAAATCTCTTTCTTAACCTCTGGGGGGTACATTTTTACAGGGACGTGCATTTTTATTTGGATTTGTGTGGCTCAAGTGATATTTGAAACGTGTAATACCTCCACTCATAAACGTGTGGTTACAAAAGCTACAAATAGTGGCATTTGATCGTCCGGAGATGACTGTGCAATATTTCCATGCAGGGTCTTTTCCATCAAAACCACTTTCACTTGCCATTCCTTATTTAGGTATAAGAAAATATTTCAAATATTTTAAGTAAATAATTTAAATACACAAAGATGCATAATACATTAATAACAACAATAACATTAATGACATTGATGAGGTCTAGGGTATCTTGTTAAATATGTTCAAATATTTTAAGTAAATAATTTAAATACACAAAGATGCATAATACATTAATAACAACAATAACATTAATGACATTGATGAGGTCTAGGGTATCTTGTTAAATATGTTTAAATATTTTAAGTAAATAATTTAAATACATAAAGATGCATAATACATTAATAACAACAATAACATTAATGATATTGATGATTGGTGTAGGGTATCTTGTTAAATATTTTATGACTATTCACTCCATTATGAATTTCTTAGATATAATCGTGTGAATTATGAATTATAATTTCATTAATATGAATTATAGTTTCGACAATACCCATTATTTTACAATTATACATGCTTGAACACATTATTTTACATATAATTATATAGATTGGCTCAGCTTTCCTACTTTTGCGTGTCTTATATAAGCAGGTGCAAGTTGATATGTTTGGATGCTCATACATAAAGCTGTAAACTTTGCAACTTCTTTTTTACACTTATTCCCTTCTCTTTTCACTCTTTTGTCACCATCTCTAAGTTTTCACTTTTCAGTGCAACCAAAAACTAGATAACATTTTGATTTTATATTAAGAAAAGAAAGTCCTAAACTCTTAACTTTACTCTTAAATTAAAATTAAAATAATGAAAGTGATAATTGTAGAATTAAAAACAATCCAAATCGCACAATAATCACATCTATTAATTAAAAATTAAAAATAATATAAAAATTGCATATGGGAAAGCAATACGTTTGGTCTTGCACCGCCGCCGTATTCGATATTAATTTGAAGTTTAAGATTTATTTTTTAAATTTTTTTTTGGGTTGACATAATAGCAAATCAGCAATAGCTAACAAGGAATTTGGTTTTGTATAATTGCAAGTCAACCCCCTGTAATTCCAACTCCCTACGTTGTTCTAAATATTTGATAAATGAATTTAAATTATGAATACAAATTCACGGAATAATTAATTTATGAGAAATATCTAAATTCAAATACTTCACTAAATATACTAATAACAATATAGATTACAAGAAAATACTATATGTGAAAGCAAAACATGATAAGATTTTGGAGGAGAAAGATCGATATAATTTTGTGATGTCTCACCCCACTACTTGTGATTCTTCGCCAAAGTCTTGGCGAGTTCAATCTACTTCCTCTATCGAATTAGAGAGAGTACAAGGTCGGGACGTGGATAGGGATCATATTGTGAGCAAACTACTCAGGGTTAATGATGATAGCTTGGTTCTCTCTATAGTGGGCGTGGGGGGACTTGGGAAGACCACACTTGCTCAACTAGTTTATAATGATAGTCGAGTAGATATTTGTTTCGACTTAAGAATCTGGGTATGTGTTTCTGATCCCTTCGATGAGGTTGGGATTGTCAAAGGGATTATCGAGAGGGTGACAGGGAGTAGTAGTCACGCAAATACAAAGGAATTGGAAATGCTTTTACAATATCTAAGAGATTGTATTTCAGGGAAAAAATTCCTTCTCGTCCTCGATGATGTTTGGACAGAAGAGTGTGCGAAATTGGAGCCCTTGAAAAGCGATCTAATTAAATATGGTGGATAAGGTAGTAAGATTTTGGTGACAACAAGAAATGAAAGAGTGGCGAAAGTGATGTGTTGCATTGAGAAGGACATGTACCGCCTGCGACAACTGTCTGATGGAGAGTGTTGGTCACTATTGCGTCGCATATCCCTCTCCGAAAGGAGTGAAGAGGAATGTGAAAAATTCGAGGACATTGGTAAGAAAATAGCTAACAAGTGCAAGGGCTTGCCGCTTGCTGTAAAAGTTTTGGCAAGTCTTTTGCGATCTAAGAATAGTTTGGAAGAGTGGGAGAATGTGTTGGAGAATGAAATATGGCAATTGGAGGAAGCGGAAGTCGACATTTTTCCTCATTTGCTTTTGAGCTACAATGAATTGTCACCAGAACTTAAGCGTTGCTTCTCATATTGCGCAGTCTTTCCTAAAGACTCTGTGATTCAGACGAAGAGGTTGATTGGAATTTGGATGGCTTTAGGTTATTTGGGATCCAATATGGAAACCATGGAACTTAAAGGGTGGGAGTACCTTCAGATTCTAGCATCGCGGAGTCTATTTCAAGAAATTGTAAAAGTGTATTCGGATGATGAGGAAATAGTTAGTTTTAAGATGCATGATATAGTGCATGATTTTGCTAACTTTGTTAGGAAGGGTAGAAGACGAGTCGTGGAGGAAGTTGGATCAGTGAAGAAGAAGACAGTTAGTTGCCTTTGCAGCTCTTTTTTAATTGCCCGCGTAAAAGAGTATCGTAGTTTGTTATTTGGTGAGGATGAAGCTCCTTTACATATTTGTGATTGCCTCACAAGTGTGAGGGCATTGGATATATCATGCTCTCATAAGTTAAAGTGCATACCCCACGGAACGGGAAATTTGATTCACTTGAGATGGTTGGATTTAAGTAACCATTATTGGTCCAACGACAACCTCAACACCATTTTCCAGCTGTATAATTTGGAAACTCTTTTGTTACATGAGTGTCGCCTGAAAGAGATTCCAAAACACATCGGAAATTTGATTCACTTGAAACACCTGGATTTGAGTGCCAATGTTGATGTAACGGAATTACCAGAGAGCATATGTGGTTTGCATGAGTTGCAAACCTTGAATATTGATTATTGCTCTAGTCTGTGTCGACTTCCTGACGGGATCCACAGGCTCATAAATCTCAAACATCTGCACAATTTCGATAACTGTGTAGAGCAGTTGCCTCAAGGACTAGCTCAGTTAACTGGCCTTCGCACATTGAGGGAATTTCAAGGGGGAAGTGGTTTGAGCAAGTTGGGATTGTTAAAGAATTTGAACCATCTTAGTCGAACGCTATCGTTGGCAATCAGAATAAGAGATGATCATTCGGATCAAGAATTAGATGATGTGGTTGTGGATGCCCGTGAAGCGGAGTTGAGAAAAAAGAGACATTCAATATCTCTATATATCCTTTTTCGACAATCTAATTAGAGAAAACGAGTCGTCGGTGATAGTGGATGTATTAGATGCTCTGATGCCCCACGAGAACCTGAGAACTCTGCTAATCGGAAACTACATGGCCTCCAAATTTCCTGGTTGGATCACCTCGCCCCTCAACCGATTGAGGGAGATCAGGTTCCATGGCTTCACAAATATGTCCTCAGTATCGCCTCTCGGAAAGTTACAATGCCTGGAAGTGCTTCATATTTGGGATATACGAGGATTGGAAATTGTGGGACGAGAATTCTTGGGAATAGGGAATATCGGATTCCCTAAGCTGAAGAAACTCAAATTCTGCGAGTGCCAAGAGTGGGAGGACATCACAGTTGAAGAGGAAGAATGTGATGATGTGAAGTTGATGCCTTGTCTCTAACACTTGATTATCGAATACTGCAATAACTTGACTCTGCTGCCACATCGCCTCCTGCATAAAGCCTCGTCCTTGAAGCTATTGAAAATATGTGGTTCCAGACAGCTACAACATTATCAGGACAAGGATGGTTCCGCCTGGAAATCCATATCCCAACACAATCTCACTTGTCGGATTCAGATTACCAATCTCTGAACTAAATGCTCTTGGCTCGTGATCGAGTATCCATCAATTCTATCTTCTCTAAACAATAGTAATTGTCAACTTTTATGTGTGTGATTTTTTTAAAAAATATTTTGAAGGGATGTAATCTAACTACATCATTCAAGTTTTGGGATGTGAGAAAAACATATTTGTTGTTTTTAAATTCAATGAGCACTTTATGTTCTGCCAGTATACATATGAGGCTGTTTGATATTCTTCACAATCACAATCAGTAGTAGTTAATCCTCTTAACACTATATGCAACCAGTTATCCTGTAGTTTGTTATTGTGTGTTTTTCTGTGCTTTTAAGATGGAATCTATTCATTGTTAGCATTATCTTTTGTGTTCATTTGGGATGTCATTCTTGTAATCTATTAACTCTATGCTTTCACAACCAAAAATACGTCAAAGTAAACACCAAAAATGAAAGTTTTGGAGTCTTTTTGAAGTGTGTTTGATTTTGTATAGCATATGTGATTTCTTGGAGAATGCAGATAAATATTAATGAAATAGGGAAAGAATGTCCAAGTAGTTAGTAATAACAGCTGTAGGGGCACCTGCATCAATAGTTTTAGAAATAATATTAATATATTAAAATAATAAAAAATAAATAAGGAAAAAAAAATAACAACTGACACTCTCTCTCCCTTTTAAAATACGTGGCTGCTGATTGCTTTCCACACTCTCTCTCCCCTTAAAACATTCTTTTAAAATATTGTCACTCCTGCTAAAATGCTAAAATACTGCAATCTGATTTATTATTAAAATATTCAAAAAGTCTGTAAATACGCTTCTAAAAACTACTGATGCAGGTGGGCTTTAGACTACCTTCATTCACAACCCCACACAATCGGTTGTGGGAAAAAACAAAACAAAATAATTTTAAAAAAAGAAAAAATCAATCTTTAGACACAATCCATGAAATAAAGAGGATGTCATCCAACCCAAGTTCATGAAATGGGCATTGAATCTTCTTGTGCCAAGTGTCAACCCATTATTGGTTGATTTAAATAGTTATGGATATAATTTAGATTGTTGATAAATGATATAATTTGTGTTTAATTTATTTTTTAAAAATTATCAAAATTCCTATTTTTTTTTTGTCTATAAGTAGAGTCTAATATTGACATATTTTGAATCATAAATTTGAAGTTTCCTATTTTCTCTCAATCTCAAATTCTATCTTTTTTTATATTTTGATATTCTCTCTTTTCTCACATAATTTCTATCATTTGTTATTATGGATCCAAAAAATCCAAAATATTTTCCTTATTATAAAAAAATTATATCAAAAAAGATTTTAATCTATGCAAATATTATATTTTTAAATGTAATTAAAAAAATTCTAAAATAATATATTTTTAAGTATTTTGGGTTTTTCGATTATTTAATTTATGTGAAAAAATCATTTTATGTTGTGTTTGTAGATGAAAGAGAAATAATATTTTATTAAAATGTTAGGTTGTATTAGGTTGTTGATGAAGTATAAAAAATTTGGAATTTGGTTGGGTTGTAGGTTGTGTATGTGGATGAGAGAGAAATTAATATTTTATTGTGAGGTTGGGTTGTAGGAGGTTGTTGATGAAGATAGTCTTAGATACGCAACATTGATCTTCTTCTTCTCCTCCTCATAGTTCATTTTTATATGGTTGTTATTTTTGTTTTGCTCTTCTTCATTTTTGTGATCTTCTTTACCTCTATTAAAATGCTCCAAACCATTAGCCCATAACCACTCCTTTACAGAAATGAAGAAAATGAAGGTTAAAAATGATTTTGTTATTTTATTGGAATATATCAATTCCATCACATAAATGTAAGTTACATCACATCAATGTATTATTACTTCATTTTCTTAAAGTTATTACCTCATTTTACTGAAATATAACGCAAAATTTTTACTTGTATCAAGTAAATATATTAACCATAAAACGTAAAGATATTACCTTATTTTACTGTAAAATAATTTTATGTTAGATTACTAGAATATGTAATTTTATTGCTAAACTTGTTAGTTGTATTACATTTGGTATTTGTGGTGTTACATAAAAATATTACCTTATTTTATTGAAATATATAACCGTATTACTCTCATAACTAAAATGTATTGTTATATATACGAGAAAAAGTAATTACATGTTTGACAAAACTTGGACATAAGTGAGAGGTTGTGGATGTCGCCATAGCTTGTGTGGAGCGCATGAAAATGGGTTTGGTTGAGTTACACAGAGACATGCATTAGTTGTTAAGTTTTTGCCTTCTTTAATTTATTTATTTTTGGACAGATTGTAAAGTATTGTTAAATTTGAGAGTTTATTATAATTTTTCATTATTCGAATTATACATGATTTGACATTTTTCTTTGTATAATTTTTGAATTGTTTCATTTTTTTCTAGTATTAATTTTAAATTTGATGCATTTTTTATTATATCGGATAAATTCTAGTTATTCATTCTAACATGTGCATGGCTAGAGTTTGTTTGATACAGTAAAATACATCAAATTTAAAGATCATACGACAAAATGGAATAATTTAAAGTTTATACATACAAAAAAGTGTCATTTTGGATGGAAAAATAATTTTTATGTTATTTTCAATTTAAAACACGTCACTACTTTCTCAAAATCTTATATATATATATATATATATATATATATATATATATATATATATATATATTTGTTATAATTTTTTTTAATTTCTTACATTTTTTTGTAATGTCTATAATATATATATATATATATATGTATATATTAAGTAAGAATTAAATAATTATATCCTTAACTTTATCTATTTATTTATTTTATTTTATAAAAAATATACAAATATTATTAATCGAAAATCAATTTCAATTTGAATTTGATATAGATGTAAATTAGATAGTTAGATCAAACATAAATTAGTTAGATCATATGATATTGTTGCTTATCAATGATTAGATACAATTACAGATGGAAAAAGGTAATTTCCATACACGTTTTTTTTTTATAGTAACGTAACGATCAATTTTAAATTTACTCATCTTCAAATGACGAAGTACAACTTGAAAGTGGAAAGTGGCAGGTGGGCGCGCGGCGTGGCCCATGCATCGGGGCGGGTTGAGGGCACGGATCTTAGATCCAAGTTTTAGTGTAATTTAAAAACATCGAGGTCATCATTGGAAAGATTAGCAAGTTGTGCTTAAACTCAAAAACCATGAGAATGTTCTTCCACTTTCAAGTTGTACTTCGTCATTTGAAGATGAGTAAATTTAAAATTAATGAAATTAAATAGATGAAAACTAAAAAACCATAAAACAATTTAAGAAAATCCATATAAGAATCAATTTCAAGAAACTGAGTTTTATTTTCATAGTCAAACAACATAACGAATCTAAAAAACTGCTTGATGATTCGTGTTGCATGAAGTACATAAAATCATGTAAAATTACAATCGAAATAAATTAAATTTGTGACCTTTTGACAATTGAGCAATACAAATAAAATAATTTATTTCTATATTGGTAGCTCTAACTGTGTCGAGTTGGCGGAACACATCAACAAGAATAAAATCAAAATTTGCATGATATTTCAAATTGAATAATATAACTAACGTTATGTTTGTTTTGCAATTACCCAACTATTAAATTAAAATTGCAACCAAAGTAAATATTTATGATTTTTTCCACCAATTTACCCTTGAAAATTTGATTACAATTACACCTAATTGATCCAATCACATCTAAGTTGATAAGTTTACAAAACTAAAATAACAAAATGAATAATTCTTTTGAGGTTTTTTTTTTTTTTTTTTTTAATTACCTTCGGAAATTTAATAACACAAAACACTTGATAACTCATTAATTTTTCCCTCCAAAAGCATTTTCAGTTGCATTAAATCACGTGTTCACGAATAGAGTGACAACGTGGAAATGCGGGGCCCAGTCCCCATAGAACCCAAAACTGTAACCGCCCCGATTGTCAGCGTCCAGGCATTTCCGTAATAAAGTAGTTTCAAGAAGGGTAATTTAGTGATTTCAATCGAGCAGAATATTCAGTTCATAACAGACAGCTCTTCTGAGGAAACGAGTTAATAAAAAAAGCTCTTCAGACCAAAAAACCTCAAAAAACACGAAAGCTTCTTCTTCGAGTTGTTTCCAGGAATCAGAGAAATGATGGACGCCGACGAGGTAATCTCCGCCACCGAACTCCGCCCGCCCTCTCGATGGCGGCGCCACCACTTTTCTCTTTCTTAACAGTTCACACCAACTACATAATTGATCCTCTTAACCGTTTCTTTTACCCTATTTTCGAGTTTCGTTTCTTGCTGCATTTCTTTGCTTATCACTTTGGATGTCGATCTTTTATATACTTTATCGTATTGTTTTGATCTAAAATTTGAAATGGGGTTAGATTTTGATGACTTTGCTATGTCAAATGAGCAATTTTCTTATTAATTCCTTTTGTTTGTTGGTTTATTTGTTGCAGAAATTGATAGCATTGAAGAAAGCGTATGCTGATATAATACTAAACATATCTAAGGAGGCTGCATTGAGGGTTATGTCGTCGGAGAAAAGGGCTCTGTTGTATCAGCATGAATCGAAGGTCGCGAGAGAGGAGGCGTTGCGAATGCTGCTACGACTCAAGCAAATGATGGATTTTAGGGTGAATTATTGGAATTGGTTGAACTTTTAGTTTGTTTTTTTTTTGTGTGTGTTTGATTTATGATTTGTGAAGATGGTTTTAATGTATGCCTAATGTTTTGAATCTTGTGATTGACAATTGACGTTTCTTGATGAATTTGCCGGCAAAATATGGGGTTAACATGTTTATTGTTAAATTTCATGTTCCATTCTGTTGGTAGCCACTGAATCTTTACGAGATTATATCCGAATTGGTGACTTGTTTTTGAATGTATTGATGTTATATTGCCAACTTATTGTTGGCTAATCAACTACGGTTCCATTTTGAACTGTACGACAAATGCCATTATTTTCTACAAGTGATTGCTGTTTTACCTTTGGTGGCTACACAAATACTTGCATGTTTTATCTCTAATGGAATTATATTGATCCTCATGTAGCTAAAGAAATACCACCTCATGTTTCCCTAATAAACTATATTAAGTCTCTTGTGGCATGGCATGAAGACAAATGTTTGAATTGTATTCAGTTTTTCGTCAATTATGCAAATCAGTGACGTAATTGATTTTCTGTCAGTGTGTTACATGGAGGGGAATCCCTCAAATTCGACTGTCTCCAATACATTGTATTCATATATAAGAGACACTCAACTGATGTGCGTACAGTTTCAATTGTATGACTTGACATATTTGGCCAATTTTTCAGGCTAGTGAAGTGGAAGCAGCAGCACTCAATCAGCAGAAGAAGATTGAAGAACTTGAAGCTCAACTTCAGGAAGCTGAAGATATTGTTGAAGATCTTAGAGAAAAGTTGGGAGAAGTGCAAGCTGATATGGAAAGGATAATGAAAGACAATTTGCAGAATGTAAACGAACATAATGATGCTAGTTCAAGAGATTTCACTTCTGATGAAGCAATGCCACTGATCACTCAAAATGAATGTTGCACGTGTTATCACAGCGAGAAAGTTTGTATGGGTGGTTCATATAGTAGGAATCAATATTTACCTTCAATAATATCGAGAAACAAAGAGTTTGGATTAAATAGAAATGGTTGCACTCAGAGAATCCGTGCGTGTGAGAAGAAACTTTTGGACAAGGATTTGTGTCTGTCCGAGGAAACTGATATACTAAATTACAAGAACAATAGTGAAGAAAATACTCATTCTGGCATGAAGGTAGTGCAAAAAGATGAAGGATTAAAGGAAACTGGATTTGCAGAGAACTTATCGTCTTCTGCTTGTAAAGTGGATATGTTAATGCCATCGAACGGTATTGATTCATCTGAAGCAACTAAAGGGATTCTTAGCCAACATGTAAGGGAAAGAGTTTTCAAATACACGTTTCAAAGGAAGCGTAAGAGAGGAGCTCTAAGTGGATCAGAAGTGAATGTGCCACCTCAGACAGAAAATAAAACCGGAGATTATAAGAATGACCATCAACACATTGAACCATCCAAGTCTAGCTTCTTGGTGGAATCATCACGAGATAGTAGGCGATTGGCACAAGTTGCTCGTCAGGTTAGTGAATAAAAATCTGTAACTGCATTTGAACTTTACCTATTAGTTTGACAAATCACGTGGATATATGGATGTGCTTCAATGCATCCTTTATTTAAAAGAAAAAAAAATTGGGTTCTCTTGCTTAATGTTTTGCTAGCCTAGAGTGTGTCTTCGTCCTAAGTGCCGTTTTGTTACTTCTGTAAATTTATAGTCTATCTAACTGGCTGAATCACCATTAAAAGACGGAATATGCGAATGACTAAACCTCTTAAGATTAGTGCAACATGCTATTACGATATCTTGAACGTTGATGTGTCGCTAATTTACTTGAAAGTCCTAGTACTTTTGTGTCAATAATTTTGAGTTTAAGTTTTGTGATTTCAAAATCTTTATTCTTTTTAAAATAGTGATTATTGAAACCTAGAGAAACAAAAGAAAATAAGCTATGAGGATAAAAATAGCTAGTAAAATTGCAAAACAAAAACCATTCCTCTGAAACTGTATGCCCTGTAAAACTCGCAATAGCTATACATATAAAGCAAGTCAGGCTGGAATTGTTAGACCCTATTTACACTTATACATGAATAAAACATTTTGTACCATGTTACAGGGACATGTCTGCATTTAGTTTGCCATCAGTTTAACTGTCAAAATACATGACAACAAAATGATGTGGCATACAGGTTCAGCATATTGTGTCTTTTGATTTGAATGCCAATTTTCTTCTATCAAACATGTCTTCCACATAAGCATTGTGTTTTTTGTTTTTGATTTGGCAGCTTATTTCTTTGTCCGAGAAGAAGAGGTGGGATTGACGATGACGCTTCACAGTTCAAATGTGCATTCTTTCAACCATTCAACATGAGACGACACTTAACTGAAAAGATTGGAGAAAGAGATGCTGGTTATTACTTCTAATCTCTTAAAGCAACGATTTGCATTTCAAACAGGTAGACATATATGTACATATATCCGAATTCACAAATTATGAGCACTATGTTTGTTGTTGCATGAGCACATAGGCATTGTCTCATAGCTAAAACCTTGATTTGTGGAATTTTTTTTTTTTGAAGTTCTGAGTTGAGTTTCTTGTTTGCTTTGGTGATGAATTCGCCGTTTTCTTAATTGCTAGGATTTTTCTCTCTTACAATATGTATATTTACATGTGCAATATATGCCAAAGCTAGTTATGATATCCTGATTATTTGGAAAAGAGTTTGCAACTCTTTTCCCCTGCAACTGCAATTTGGATCTATTATTTTGATGTTTTATTTGGTCTTTTATTGCATCAGTTTATGTAATTAATATTACTATGATATTATTTAGTTTACACAAAATGTAGTCCAACACAAGAATACAAGATAAAATGTTGTTTTTACAACATATCAATATCTTGACTTGAGTGCAGTTTTCTACTTCAAATATCGTGTATTTTTGTAAAATAAATTAGATATATTTTGCAGCTACTTCGGCTCTTTCATAAATTGCATGTAGTATTTTGATGGGGTTAATTGCAAATTGGTTGCAACCAAAAAATAAAATAAAAAATTTAAACAGATTTTGAGTTGTGAAAGAAGTTAATTTTTAATTAAAATGGATTTGAAATTCATTTATTTCTCTTGATATATTTTTGGTTAATCCCAGTGGATTTGAAACACTTTATATGAAGTTTTTCGGAAAAAAAATTCCTTTCAAATATTCCACTTTAAGTCAACTAAAAGGAGTGATCAATATTCATTTAGCAACAACTTGATTAATCATAGATATAACAAACAAACTCGAGCATAATTCACGACTGATATAAAATTTGATTCAAACTTGAGCTCGACATTTAAAATGATGAAAAATTCGTTCAAGCTCTATCCAATCGATAATCAAATAGAAGGATCAAATACAATTTTTCAAAACCTAATAACAATTCATACTAAAATAATGTGAAGATAAATGAGAAATGTACAGATGATTCATGTAATTATACATTGCATAGAACATGAAATCAAGGATTTTTTTGGTCATTGAATCTTCATATTTAAGCTTCAATCTCATCATACATCCTCAGGTGTGATTCAAAAGGACAGAACCTCAAATTCAACTAAGTATGAAAAAAAAAAGATTTTCAGCACATAAGAAAATGAAAGAATATACATCTATCTTATTCTTTTCAGGCAATGAGCAAATAACATCCAAACTTTCTCCGATAGACGACTCGACTCCAGCTGCACGGTGGTCTGAGTTCTTTCCTTTGCCTTCTCTCATAAAGTTAATAAGGAAACAAAGAAGCATCCAAGTGTGAGCTCTAAATCAGTCCAACAGTGATGGTAGTTGATTATAAAGAATGATGTCTAAATTTCCTTGTCAATCAATCAAGCTCAGACTGTGGTCCATCATATGTTTATGTTTCATATCATACGATCTTTATCATACCTTAGCCTGCATCGAACATGGAGCGAAAGAACAAGTCAATATGGTGAGTCTGATGTCATAGAACTTTCATCGAAGATAACTTATTCTCATAGTTTAAGGACCAGTCAAGATAATGGTGTATGTTCATGAGGAAGCACACAAATTCAAAAATTTTGGTAGCAAAGGATATCAGATGGTGCTTCTTAAAAATGCCAATGATAAACATCAAGCAGATTCAAGTTTGCAAAGTTGTGAAACTAGTAAACTCTATATTTAACAGATATCTAGTAATCAGTTAGGATCAGTGGAGGTTATACCTAGAACAATCCGGGCAGCTGTATGCGCTACTGATCTCAAACAACAATGTTCTTAGCAACTCCACTTGAGGAAACTTCTGAATGCCCCTGGGAGCCTCTAGGGACTTCAGCCAATGGGTTCATTATAAGCCCATGACCACCTTGGAAACGGTATCTCCGGTTATGCAATGGATACCCTTCAGCATCTTCATTAGTTGATGGGGTTCCACGAAGAGCGGGTAACTGAGAAGCTAAAGGACGGTCTTCTGTTTTTCTCCGGAGTTTGGAGCTCAAGAATTCTGTTCCAGGCAACTTGCAACACATACTTCCCTTAGCATCATTTCGTGACATCTGTCTGTTGGAGACAGCTAAATCAAATGAGATTTCATCCAAAGCCAATTCCAAGCCATGAACACGTGCCTCTAAAGAGTGAATACCATTCTGTGAGCTCCCAATGAATCTCTGGATTACAGAGTGAAAAACAAATGTCAGCAAATTGCTTTGCGGGGTGCATTATAAAACAGAAAACTAAACTGTACGACATCTGTATTTTTTAACCACAAGCAATCATCGCACTGTACCAATCATGAAGCATTTTCGATTTAGTCAGGTTTCAATGAGCATGAGCAAGTTAACGATTCTTATTATAAATTCTAGGGGGAACACGAAATTCTATTGTTCATAAGAAAATGCCTTGAATACCTGGAGAAGGTCTAACAAATTCGATTGCTGATTCTCAATCTGAACAAGCTGCTTTTGGATCTGAGAGAGGTCTTCACAGTCCCTCTGGTTCCTACATATATCATTACTAACTACAATGCTACTCTCGCCACCTTGAACTACACGATAACCACTTTTATGCACATCAAGATTCTGCTTCTCATATTTCTCATCAAACAAGGCTCGTTTGACCTCTGGCTTTGGGAATTGTTTCGCCTCCGCTATGGATTTTGAAATTTCCCCATTCCCATCCAAAGGGTTATCCCCTGAAACCAATGTGCCAAAAGAACCAGTAGGAGCAGTAATTTCAGCTTTCGTGTTGGAGGGCTTCTTGCTGTCCAACTTCCGGAACATTGGTGGACTTGTTCTGTTTCCATTACCACCAAGAGAGCTTCTTCTCCTGGCTGTGGAAGCAGGAGAGCCATTTGCAAATGGTGTCCTGCTGCTAGCTTGGTCGTCCAGAGGGCTACTTTTCTTTGCTTGTGATGCGGTATAGTTAATGACAGTTTTCGGGCCAGGAGGATAACGTCCATCACTAACAATTTCTGTACATCAAGCAATCAAGAAAACAAAAATTATAATGAAAGAAGGAAAAATGTTGCAGATGTATGATACTTTAAATTAACAGAAGTGTTTGACAATATAATCATGGAAAAGATGTCAGACACAATAGGAAACTACAAAAAAAAAAAAAAAATACAATAATGGCAGTATCATAACCAATTTGAACTACCAAGACTATAGTACAAAATCACAAATCGACAATATCTTGTTACAAAATCGCCACGTGCAATGCGGACATTTGATAGACTAAACAGGGACATTTTCATAGGGCAAATCAGATATTGCAAGTAAATTACAATATACATTACTTAAAAAAGGAGAAGAACACAGCAACGACAAAAAAAAAACCAATGTCGGGGCATTTAGCGTTTGAACACAGGCTATGTAATATCAGAATCAACTCCTTTTGTTTGTCGAATTAAGTTACTCTTTTGATGGTATATAATCTGGAATTATCGTTCAATCGTAAAGTTGGACAATAATTTCAAACAACCATAAAGTAGATCAACCACACAATTAACTATATAGTAATATAAGTAAATCAAACAACATCTGTATATCATACCTTTAGACGATGTCTGTGATTCAGGAAAAGGTGAAACCTCATCAGCTTGATCTGGGATTTCCTTCCATGCCTCTATCATCAGATGCATCGTCTCCCTCGCAGCCTTCACCTGATCAATTCGACCCACATCCAATCAACAAAGATATATACAAATACGAATATGAATACACATAAAACAACAACTAGACATTCCCAATATCGATCAGCGGATAAATTCATCTCAATTTTCACCTAAATATGAACGAAATCAAACCTTATCAAATCGCTTAGCTTCAAAAGTCTTCAGGCAAGAAGCTTTATACTCCGACAGAGCATCTTTCTCCACCGCCGCGATCTTGATCAACGCCTCCGCGGTCGCCTTCCTTGCAGCCCAGTCTTCACTACACAAAAACTCCATCAAACACATCAACAAACTCTTAATCACATTTTTCCCTCCGCTACTCAACACTCCCTTCACTTCCACAACGCTTCCAATCAACGCCAAAACCGCTGCTTTCGCCTTGAAACTCTCGCATTTCGCTAATCTCTCCAGTCTCAGAAGCAGCTTCCTCAAGCTTCCTACGTCCGGATTTCTCGATCCCTCAATTACCGCCGCCAAGCACAATGCGGCACCGTTTTGAGTGTTGGAATCCTGCTCGATGAAGAGCGATTCAAGGAAGGGTTTCGTAATGGAGGTAAACGGAGGAGAAGTGAGCTGCGAGGAAAGCGAGAGAGAGGCGGCGACACACGCGGCGCGGACGGAGGAATCCGGATCGCGGAGGCGGCGGACGACGGCGGAGAGGACTTTAGACAGGTGAGGGGAGAGTGAGTTCCCGTGGTGCTCGGAGAGAACGGTGACGAGGCGGATGCATTGCCGCCGCACCGGAGACTTATCGGAGGAGTCGGTGGCGGAGATTGACGAGATGAACGAGGGGAGAGCGTCGGCGGAGAGCGTCCTGGCAATGGACTCGAGCTCCGACGCGGCGGCGGTGTGGGTATCCCTATCGGAGAGCTTGTGGAGGCACGTGAGCACGCGGTGCTTCAGGTCACGTGCCTGTGCCTGCGCCTGCTTATTGGAAACCGACATTCTTATACTGCAAAACTGGATAGTAATGTCCGTCCGCTAGATGGAGCTACGTAGTGAACGGAGGTGGTGGCGCCGCCGCGACTCCAGCAGCATAGGGGTGGTGGCCGGTGATGAACGTTGCAGAACATCTGAGTAGTTTCCTAGCTATCTCTTTTGAGCTTTATATATACATACATGAAAGATATAATGGATGAGAATAGTTTCCAGAAATCGAACAAACGGTGTCGTATTTATGGATAAAGTTTCCATACGCTGTCGTATTAGGCTGTTACCCGCCAGATATGCTAGTATGTGTATATAGGAGATAAAATTAAATAAGATATTAAGCTATAAATATGGGTTAGTTTTGTTTTACTCGATAATTGTGGGGATTAACAAATGGGAATTAGCTGGACATTCCTAGTGGCATGTTTGTTGTTTGATAATTTTATCTTTATTAAACCATGTGATTATTTTACCACACCACGTCGTGGTAACTATCTAGATAACTCTTTATTAATTTTAGTATATAATAAATCCAACATAATCATTAATTTCAAATCATAATATTTAGAGGTGTAAGATTTTTATACATAATGATGAATATATTAAACATGTGGTGGATAGGGGAGCATTATTTCTTTTCAGCATTGTATTTTTATACTATTAAAATCACCGTATTTTGACAGTAAATTAAATTGTTTGCAAAATAACTTAATTCTGAGAATAGTCTACATGTGAGTTGTAAAAAAAGTAGGATATTATATCAATTGTTAAATATATATTTCAACAGTCCCTGCTAACCTACGTTTTATGGTTATATGTTAATGTATTCATTGTTGATGTGTAAAAAAAAAATCTAATATAACTACTAATTTCACATCACATATTTTAAAGTAATGAAATATTTACACATTAACGGTGGACATATAATCATATACTTACGTTGGGGAATGTGAGCATTATTTTACGTTTCAATTGTTGGTAAATATATTAATTACAAAAGACAAAAAATCAATCACCTTATAATTTAATTGAGTCTTCGTTTTTTGAAACGATATTTGACATCATCATCTGGAATTTGTAGAAACAAAATTTTTTATATATAAATAACCAACAATCATTTAATAATTAATCACTTTTGCTATGGCGCAATCTATTTTTATTATAAGTCATTTTTCAAAATACTCTTTCCATACTTGATACAAATTTAACAAGCAAATAAATCACCAACAAAATCACACGTTTCTTTGTTTCTAATAGATTTCTTATTACATTGGGTTTCTTTGATTTAAGAGTTTATATCATTATTTATTTCCTGATTGAATTAATAGTAATTAAATAATAAGAAACACAATCGTATAAAAAGAAATAACTTTAATTCAGTAACAAATTTTTAATCACAATGCCACACCTACAACAATTTCAAAATGAATTAACAACAAATTTATCAAAAAATCGACCAATTTCATTAAAAAAAAAAAAAGAAACAAACAGACTAATTTATAGTCAACAACCTAAATCATATTTACTATTTAATAAACTAAACCAAACAATAAATATTAATATTGTTGGTTGAAACAGTAATTGGTGATTGTATATGAAGGTGGTTGTGTTCAATTCAATTTTTCAAACACAATATTTGTATATTTTAATTATTTAATAATTATAAATGAAAACATTGTAATTTTAGATTAGAAGAGATAATATTTTAAAATACATAAATTTTTTTTCTCCAATTGTACTCTCATGTCCCCATACTTCATGCATTACTTAATTAGCAAATGCTACATCTAATGAATTACACCGATAGATATTGTATGTGATATAATCCGCTACATATTACATGAATTATATAATTGAAGGCTATACAATATGCATGTGAAATGAAGATAATAAGAAAAGTAAAACAAAACAAAATATTACGATCTTATAGTTATTTTAATGAGCTAGAGAGAGTGGAAGAGAGAGAATAAACACTAAAAAATTTATGTGATTCAAATTCGAAAATTGATCATCACAATCTGCACATTTATAAGTGTGAATACTACTTGAACTATAAGCCTCATGTTTATTACAATATTATAGTTGAAATTTAGGAAATTGATGTGAGCGATATAACCCTAACCTATGGGCTATGGCTATGCAAAATGCATGTGAACTATTTGGACTTTTGTGTAATTAAAAAGTAGTGAGAGGCCTTTAACATAAAAATGAATAATTAATGTTTGGCCCCCGTGACAATAAAGAGGGGGTTTGTGTGCAATAGATCCGAATCTTTAGATGGTGTAGCGTCTAATTAGTTTTGACTGTTGAGTGTTGTACGGTTGAATTTAATGTAAACAAATACTAGTAATCTTTATATATATATATATATATATTTTTTTTTTTTCTAGTAATATTAACAAGTTTTATTTAATGAGGCAATGATATTGTTGGATAGAGGTTCCTCACAAATTAATTAACATGGCTTCATTTATATAAGTCGATATGAATTCATTTATAATGAATAAATGAGTTATTTATGTTTTTGTGATTTTTTTTTTGTGGGGTTGCTTGTAAAAAAATAATTTGATTTTTTATTTTATTTCATCAAATTAATTCTAGAGGTACAATATTATTGATTTTGTTTTGTATGCTTTTACGTTGTAAGAAAACTATGATTTTTTTTTTTTATACCCGATTATATATGTTGACTTGGTATCAACTTTTTTCTTTAAGTTGATTGATGAACTTGAGTTATACATTTTAAAATTATTAAAATAGACCTATAGACATTTTTGGATGTATGGGTTTTAAATTTTAGCTTTCATTTTATGTAGTTTTTAGAGTGGTATTGAAATATGAAATAATCTCAAATTCATTTTGTGAAATTTTTCCTCAAATCAAATGATTTCATACGGACACAAATCTCAAATATTTGACATTAAGTGTATGATTTGCGTGATATGTCAACTCAAGACTCATAACCTACAAAGTAAAAATTTATTTGAAAATTGTTTGAATCGTGGATAGTAGGACTTTGTCCAACAAAAATATGCCCGTAAAAATGTCTCATATAAATTTTTATTTTCATAAATATGTAAAGGGGGTGATTTATATTAAAGATATTTTGTTTTTGGTACATATACAAGGGATGTAATAAATAAAAACATTGGCATAAAATATAGGCCTTATAATTTCATTTTCCACTCAGATTTATGAGGTTTACTGCAGTACACATGAGGTACTTATACCTTATTCAATTTAAATTATTAGATAAAATGTATTTAATTTTCCACTGTAAGATTAAGAAATAATAAGAAAAAACTACTACCTATATAAAAAATAAAAGTTAAAAGATGCATTCGTATTTAGGTGCACCATAGAAACAATCCAATTTTATATGAATACAAAATTGGTCTTTTAGAGAGCTTTCATATTCGTTGTACATAATTCTGAACTAAATATATTAAAATTTCTTATATTTTTAACACGAAATAGTCAATAGATTAGAATTGTGTTTCATATTTATTACCATCATTTAATTATTAGGTCATGTGGTTTTCTTCACGATAGGTTTCCCTATGCTTCTGGGCTTCTTTTAGTAACTAAGGGTGGTCCAAAAAATAAAATATAAATTCTGAGACTGTCACAAGAAATAGAGTGGTCCTTAGATGTAGAGAGAGAGAGATTATTTTGAGATGAAAATAATAAAATGTTCTTAATATGCTCATCAATAACATGTAATGATCTCATCATTTGATTATATGAAAAGTGAAATTAATAGGGATAAATTTCATAACAAGACCAATTTATAGTTTAGTTCTCAAATCTAAATCCAATTTTTAAAGTTTCTCAATAAGGGGCTTAATTTAACATTTTTTTCTCAATTTAAGAATTGAAATTTAGATTGAGTTCTCAATTTAAGACAGAATTTCATTTTAATTTTCTTTTTCTTTTTAATTATATTTATAGATTTATTAATATTTCAATATATATTTATATTTTAGATAAATTATAACAAGTTAGTGTAATTTTGAAACGATTTTCATCCGACTTGTATTAATTTTATATATATATATAATTAATGCATTTCATAAAATTAACATTCTTTTTATTTTCTTAATTTTATTAATAAAAGTACAGAAATTCAATTTTAATATTAATCAATTTAATATAAATGATATTTTATGAATTGAATTAAATTTTTTTTCTTTCTTTCTCGTTTTTTTATATAAATTAATACAAGTGTGATGAAAAATCGTTCCAAAATTGCACTAACTTGTTATCTAAATATAAATACATATTGAAATATAAATAAATTTATAAATATAATTAAATAGAAAAAAGAAAAAAGAAAATGGAATTGTGTCTTGAATTGAGAACTCAATTTAAATTTCAAACCTTAAACTGAGAAAAAAAAAGGTTAAATTAAGTTCCTTATTGAGAAATTTTAAAAATTAGGTTTAGAATTGAAAACTAAACTATAAATTTGGTGTTATTATGAAATTTATTCTAATTAATTAGTAGGTATGCTAAATGTCTGACACATAATATGTTCATGGTGGGTAGAGCAACAAGAGTGTGTATATTGAGATAGGATAAATAGATAATTTGGTATATTAATGATTAGTCAGGACAGTTAAAAGCCGTTGATTGGGCTTGCTAATTAAGGCAATTTAATGGCGATCATGGTGCCTATTCGTTTCTCTTTATAGGTTATTCATTAGCTCTCCATGATTTGATCTCATTCGATTAAAGAGATTGCATATCCACATTTTCTTCACAAAAACTTGTATGAGATGGTCTCATAAATAATTTTCGAATATTTTCATCCACAAATCAAACTAATTTTTACATTTTTTTATATAAGTTGTGAAGTGTGGGTTGTGAATTGATTCATCTCACGTAAGATGATCTGTAAGACGGTCTTATATAAAACTCACTCCATCTTCTTTATTTATAATTAAAATTATATTGTTTTGATAATATTTTTAACAAATACCATCAAAATTATAATTTTAACGATTACATATGAGTGAGAATGATAATCGAAATTATTGTCAAACTATATGATTTTGACTGTATATGATGAAAATAAGAAAATGAAACAAATATAGACTTTTAAAAAAATTAAATAAAATAGAAATAAACTTAAATTTAAACCTATTATGCATTGTTTTATATAAGTTCTAAGCTAAAATATTTTAAATATCTAATGTTGTTAATTTTTGTTAAGTGTTTCCAAAATCATTCGTATAAATATTTTCTACTTACTGTGTTATTACTTATTAGTTCATTTCATAAAAACTCGATAAATATAGGGTATAAAACATCTTCTCATCTGCACTATACCTGATTTTTATTTTTTTTTGTAAAAATTTTGAAATGTTTCACTTTGTCGTAAGAATTTTAAATTTGATTCATTTTACAGTATCAGCCAAATCTTAATCGTACACGTGTCCAAAATCAATGGTTAGGATTTGTCTGATATCATAAAATGTATCAAATTTAAAGTTTATTTGGCAAAGTGAAACATTTTAAAATTTTTACAAAAAAAATGTAAAATCGCGTATAGTTCAGATGAGAAAATGTATTTAACCCTTAAATATATAGTTGTACTAAATAGTTTTAAAATTCTATCAAAATTTCTAACTAATTATTCATTAGTGCAATATAAACAAAATATATTAAACGATGTGTATAAATTTGTACATAGGTATTTCCTTAAAATAGATTATACTCGATTCTTATTTTGATTATTCGATTCAATATGATTTGATTTGACACAAAAAAATAAAAAAATATTGGAATGGTTTATTCTGGATTATAAGAGTTGGTCTCTTGTGAGACCGTCTTACGTACAATGGGATTTAAGTATGTCTTTTATAGATATACGTATGTGTTTTTCAACTATAAATATGTGTTTTATAAGTATGTTTTTTACAGTATAAGTATGAGTTTATTCAAGTGTGTCTTTTACAACTATAAGTATGCATTTTTTGTTATAAGTGCAACTATCTCACATAAGGTCTTATGTGAGACGGTCTCACATGAGTTTTTGCAGGATCATAAAATTAAACAATCAACGGGCATTTATAAGATTTTATATGCTTTTAAGTATGGTTTGGCTATCTTTGAAACCAATATATTCTCACTCCAAATTTCCTAATAATAGTTTAATATTGTATTACATTTTGTAATTACTTGGAGATGACAATTAGTGATTACGGTGATGGTATTGACAATATCATCTACATACCAAAACATCACACCAAATATCATCTTCTACTTTGAGAATCTGGTATGTGAACAGAGATTCCTTGTTTAGGAAACAAATTTCCGAGAGAGGATTCGAGTTTCCATATTTATTTTTCTACGAGTTAAAATTATCATTTTTATAAACAATTCTCGAGAAATAAATATCAAGCAATTCATAAATAAAATATCAACAATAATCAAACATCAAATATCATGAGATAATATGTTATTTATAGAGGAATTGCAATATATTATTTGAAAATTTTGGTATAGTTATTATATATATATATATAATATTAAAAAGGGGAAATGAGTTCCCATTTTATATAAACGAAGGAGATTGGGTGAGGACATAAATATTATACCTATACTAACCCTCAATTTCTAGGGAACCCCGTTCCTCAATATAAACATATGTGTTCATATCATACATATTAAAATTGTTTTGATTAGACCCCCAATCCAGATCTGATTTTTTGGATTAAATCTACAGAGATTTTCTTGATATAAATAATAGTCAAAAGTCTTGCAAAACAACAAAGTAATAATTTGATTTTGATAGGTCCTGTACATTTGCACAGGATTCCTTGGTTTTAAGAAATCAGAAACAAAAAAAAAAAAAGGTATATATAATTAAAACATAAAAAATCGTATTAGGCTTGCAAACACACACCATGTTTCAAATGCCATGCTTTAATTGGACATGTCGCCTTGCACACCCCATCGAATTGTTCTTGTAGATATAATAGCAATTTAATTGAGTCCAATCAAACTATTGAAATTTCGAATTTGATTTAGTTTACTGAATACATTCATAATTCACAAGTTTAATAAAATCCAAATAAACTTAATAATGATAAATCATGGTTATACTATATTCATCAACTCATTCACAAAATAAATTATATATTTTTACAAATTTCATATATTGTCTGATTTTTATAATTTAATTATGAAAGTAACTATAATTGGATATTTATATATTTATCATAAGTAAAAACACTATGAAAACAAATATCAACAATAGTATTAGATTTTACGAACGATTTCATGAGTTTTTTAACAAACTTATTCATGAACTAACGAGTCGAATGATGTCAAATTTGAATTTATTTGTTTATTTTAACGAATCACAATAAACAATTTCAAACAAATGTTTATTAAATCAAACTCCCAATATGTATAACTTACAAATGATTTGGTTCGTTAACATATATAAACATATCATAAGATACATTTAAAGCGTGTGACATCAATTTTCCGCTGGTTTAGGCTCACTTAAATCTATTTTAATTTTTTCTTTCAATTGATCATGTTCAATTAGGAGCCCACTTTGAGTCACATCTAGAAAATAAAATAATTAAAGGGGCCATTACTCGAATGATTTTGCAAAAAGTTTGAATCTTGGTTTTTTGCAACTTTTTTGGGTGACCAACCGACGGCAAAAATGTTGTTGCAAATATGAAACTCATCCTCTTGAATAATCTTTTTTTTTATTAGGGTAGATTAGACTTTTGATCCCATTCTTTAATTTGTATGAAAAATCTAAAATAATATTTGTTTTGAGATGCACGGAGTAGATATTAGGTTTTATAATTCCCAAAATATTGCATTAATTTGTTTAAAGAATAAATTAAAATCATGTGTCATTAAAGAGTAGGGCTTGTGTTCCCTTAGGGTATATGGCGTGCCCTCAACCCCAATTCTAATACTTTTAAGTAATACGATTAATGCATTTACATGTAACAAATAATACCTTAAGCAATATCTTTCACTAAATCATATATTTCAGTTATATATACAAGTAAATAACTTATGAATAAACAATTAATATCTTATCAATATACAACTAATATCTTATGAATATACTAATATATTTCATTAAAACATATATTTCAATTATACAAGTGATACCTTATGAGTATGCAACTAATGTCTCATGAGTATGTAACTAATACTTTTATGGGTACTTACACGGGGATATCTAAGTTTTTGTCGTCTTTAAAATGTTGGTAATCACAAATTTTTAGTTAGAATGACCAAATTTAAAGGAATTAACCGAAATAAGAATATACGTCAAAGATAAGTTAAGATTTAATTACCTTTTGAAAATTACTCTTAAATTACTAATAACTAATTTTGAGTTTGTTAAAAAATTCTTGTCTAAAGGGACAGTTGCCAAACAGTACTTATAAGAAATTTATAAACTCAACATCATAATAAATCTAATTTATGAGTATCTCACCTAATTAGATGAGAAAATGGTGAACATATAAGAAGATCATGCCTATAAGTATAGGTTATGAATGTATTGAGTTGAGAAATTAACCGTCACTCATAAATGAATAATAACATATAACTTTTATATATTAATTGATAAATAAGCTAAAATTATAAATAAAATTTACATAGAGTACTGCTCTTATTACTTATTAACATAAAACTATATTTTTATTAAATCATTTCACATATCCTTTATTAGGAAGTTTTCCAGAAAAAATTCTAATTATATAATTTTATTGATTAAAGGATGACCATATTCTGAGTTCTAAATTTCTTAATTAATTTTGTTGACTTAGCATATTTCACATACTCATTCTATACTAATAAATTATTTATTTATATATTAATAAGATCTCCTTTAACTTATAGATTTAGGTGGTTTCAAAGTTAAAGTAAATTGCAAGGTTTTTTTTTTATAAAGTAAATTGCAAAGTTAGAAAATAATATCACTTTATACGTAACTGCAAAATCATATAGATTAATAAATGTTGCGTGCTATTATCAATTCCAAAACAATGAACTCCTATAATTAAAATTGCACATGACTATAGAGTTAATTAATAATAATGAAATGCACATGGCATTAGGAAAAGGATTAGGGGGGTATGAAGGACTGGGCTGCTGTTTTATGTCTGAATTGCAACAATATTAATGTGATGATATTAAAAAAAAAATAAATAAATAAAAAAACAGAGTTTCTAATTTTGGTGTGCATAATCCTTCAAGGTCAAAACCACACGAGATCTTCTATTACACTCTATGTTATATCTTCTATCTCAAAATAATCATCACATAACACATGTATCAATGAAATCATTAATTAACACGTATTGTGTATTAAATTGTGAAACATAAGATGTAATACTGAATATGATAGAGGATTTGGATCGAGAAAAAATAATCAATTGATTCATTTATTTATAGTTTTGAGTATGAATCTTGTGAGATAGTATTTACAAATTTAATTCTGTGAAACAGATCATTTTACTATCTATAATCTACAAAATAGAGATGAATTTATGAAAATAGTGAGTAGTATTTGGTGCCCGGTTTAACCGAACCGCTGGTTCCGGTTCCGAACCGGCGGTTCGAAAAACCGTGGAGGGTCAAACCGGAACCGAACCGTGGGAATTTCGGTTTCGGTTTGTAAACTGCCGGTTTCGGTTCCGGTTTGAACCGCCGGTTTGGTCGGTTTTTTTTTTTTTAAATAATTTTTTAAAATTTTTAAAAAATTAAATTTGCATATAAATATTACAATTATTCATATATTACAAAATAACAATGTTTTATGAGTAAATAATTTGATATAAATTAAAAAATAGAACTTACATTTACAAGTTACAACAATACTACATTACAACTTATAAATTATAATTTCAAAAATTAGAAATTACAATTTAAATATAACCAATACAAACCATAAACCTAAAAAAATTACAACTTATAATACAAATTAATAATAATCAATACAACTTAAAATTAAAGAGTAAAATAACATAAATACATAATATTATTTATATAAAAATATAAATTAAAAAAAATAGAAAAACCGCCGGTTTACGGTTCGAAGAAATTTCAAACCGAAACCGAACCGTCGAACCACGGTTCACGGTTTCGGTTTGGAACCGAAACCGGGTCAACGGTTTTCCGAACCGTTGACCCCGGTTCGGTTCCGTTCCGGTTTTCCAAACCGGATGGGCACCACTAAGTAGTAAGTTTCGTTTCATAAAATTATATCAATAAAATAACCTAATATAAATCTCTGTGTTTTTTTTTTTTAAATTGTAAATTTACCAATTATTATATTTTAAATAGTAAATTCACCCATCAATTCAGATTAATTCCTCGATTTAAAAAAAAAAAAAAAAGAGGCATGGCATGTGGGTGGGTGGTTAGGTTGGAGGATCCGCGTTTTGTCAATCCTTAAAAGAGAAAATAATAAAAGCTACACGAAGACGTATACTCCTACTCTTCTTCCATACCAAAAATAAATGTCGTTCGAGCAAAATTAATATTTTTCTAAATAAATGTCATTTTAGTATTTCAAAATATACTTATCAATAATTTATCAAAAATATATTTATTTACTTTTAAAAAATTAAAAAGGGTTGTTAAGAGGAAATTTAAAAAACTTCCACAATAACTATACTTAAATAGGGATAGATTAGTGTTTATATCATTTTTCTTAATCGATGTGAAAACACCTAAAACGACATTTATTTTAGAATAGAGAGTATAAGTATATTTTATAAATATAATGTTATACAACATAACAATTTATAATTCAAACTCATTTTTACAAGGCAATCTATATTTAATGGATTACGAATTGTAATTTGATTCATTTTATCGAATTTGATCTGTCACGAGAATTCTACTCAAAAAAAAGAAAGGCATGGCAAAATCCTTTTTTTATATTCCCCATTAATCTTCTCAGCCTTTATTTTCCAATTGTAAAAAAAAAAAAAAAAAGTTGAACAGGATTGATACTTCGTATGAAGAAATGGTTAACAGAGAGATATATTTATATAATACTAAACCATTCACGGGTTCAGAAATTTTAATTACAAATGATATTACATTCATTTCAATTTAGTTTTCATTTTACAAAATAAATTAATTCAATGTAATTAATGGCTTTTGATTTTTCAGAATCCCTTTTTTTTTTTTTTTTTTTTTTTGCAATATTACCATTATCTTGTTATTATACCAGGTTTTTATGCAATTGAGTATATTTATTATGTCCATTAAATACTGCACATTGTTATGATTTTACACATAATTATATTTCTGAAATATATTTTAAATTTTTATGAAACAATTCTAAAAAATAATTTTTTTGAAACATATGAATTATTATTGAAATGAATTTATAATTTGAAGAAGTTTTGGTTTGGTGGGATGATAATAGATGGAGGGGCGTGAAAAGGATGTTTTTGCAATTAATGGATAACAGCTTCATGGAAAAGGATGCAATTGCAATTAATTCTTTCCATCTTTTATGTTTGCCATTCCCAATGTCTCTATTCCCATCAATTTTTAATCTTTTTTATAACTTATTACAAACCTAATTTTCCAATTTATTCAAGAATAACAATGTCGGCCCTTTAAAGTTGTTATCATATAGATCGTGAAATATGTTTCAATGAAATATTTTTTCAACTGAATCTATTAACATCACTAACAAAAATCTTTTTCCAGAAGAAAAAAAATATCGAATTAACAAGAAAAAATAGGTTATATTGTCAATGAATATACATAAAAAGAAAATAAAAGAATTCGTGTGGACTCAATGTGGAGAAGTTCAAAAACAATTTCATATCAACTCGATCCAAAGCAGATAATATCATATTAATGTAGATATCAAGAGTCTATTATCATATCAATGTGGAGTTTGAGAGTGCATCAAACACAACAAGATTTACTTCATAAAATAATACTAATTTTTAATTTAAATTCATGTCATAATGTCCTCGATGCTGGGCCAAATATATAGTATCATTCATTTGTCAAAAACCCTTATATTTAATGTCCTGAATTGAAGTTTTCCCAACATTGATGTATACACTACATAATCTTTAAAATAAAAACAAAAACACTCATGATGTAAAAAATTGGTACTTGCTATTTTTACATATAATCCATTCAATGTATACATTTATATGGGCCCATTAGAAGCTAGCACATTCACATATCCAATCATAGTGTAAAATAATATCAAAATATATGATTGTGTAAATGCTATGTATACAAGCCAATATTATTACAAGATACATGTGAGCATTAATATTATTTCAAGATTTGAAGATTAGCCATGTGCAGTTTCTTTTCAAGTGGCTAGACAAAGAACATGGGAGAGGAAAAACAAATGATGTTGATCTAACCAAATGAGGCAATTGAAGAGGACAAAGATTTGTTGTTATTAGGGTTTTTTGAGACTTGGGATTCTTATCCTTATACACATATATACAAACATTCTTTTTGAGTGGATATGCATGCATTTATATTGCATGTGGAGTATGGTCCTAAGTTAGAGGGGATCTTAGTATTGATAAATATGTTTTTTTTACTATAGTTAATTTTTGAAAGATATATTTACTGCAAGAAAATATATATCAAATTAAAGACGAACAAATTCATATATATCCTTAACCATTGGAGATATGTTTCTACTATGTTTTTTTGTCTTTAAACTTAATGACAAAATTTTACAGCATAACATAAAATTGAAGATCGAACTACTTATGTGTGTCTAATATTTCACCAGTTGGAATATATTTAGGATGTAATAAAATTTATGTCACTTTGTATAATTAGTCTTTCTTTATTTGATTTGCTTGAAAAACCAATAACGATAATTTGAATGTTTAATTTTAATCAAATTATTATATTTAAATAAGGGGAAATTGCAATTTCATTAAGTAATTTAGGTCGTGTCCATCTTTTTACCACCAATTTTAAGTTTTTAAAATTTTTTGGTCCAATTTTTTAAAATTTTCCTACATGGACATCATAATTGTTGATGTGGATTCTCTACTTTCGATTCTCATGCAAGTAGAAATTTACATTCAAAGTAAAATCAAATAACAATTTAAAAAAATGATAGTTGAAAAACTAAATTTAAAATACATAAAATTCATGCAAAAATGAAAATGCCTCAATTACTGAAAAAAAAAATCCTTTTAAATAATCTTTAAGTATCATGATCGACAAGAATCTCCTCCTATGTATTCATAATTAAACAAGGATTCAAGTGGCTATGAGCTATATTTTGCCAAAAAGACATGTGCAATATTGCAAAAAGAAATTAATTATACCAGTAAATTATAATAGAAGACCTACATTTTATAGTCTTGACTCTTGTGTATTATCGTGAAAACCCTTTCAATTCCACATGCAAGCAAGTGTACAATCATGTTTTTGTTTTTGGATGCATCTCTAATCTGGGAAAACACACACACTCTACATAATATATATATACCATCTCTCAAATCTAATCTAATTACATGAGACGAACTAATCCACAATCATAACCCATAAATAGTTATTGACTTTTGAAAAATGATTTTGAGTTGTAAAAAGTATATATGGGCTCTGTCACACGAAATTTTATGTGTGAAACATGAGACAATAACATATAATTTTTTGTGATTTTATACATGTATCAGAATATTCTTCTTTCTGGTATTATATTTTAATTTTATATTTTATTTAAGTAGTACATATTATGATATTATTAGTAAATGAAATATAAGATTAAAACATGACATAATAAAAATAAAGCATCTGAAATGTATAAATTCTGAGACAATGTGAATTATTAGATGTTGAATCCTGAAAGGAAACATAATTGGGGTTGTAGATTAAAGTTATCCAGCTTAATAATCTTTTATATCAATCAAGAGGAGCAAGCTGTGGACATACCACATGTATCATCTTCATCTTTCACTCTTTATAATTAACGGAATACATTTTTTTATTGAATGATTCTCAGAGGAAATCATTGAATTATAAATTATTTTAGAAGTGGAATGGACAAATTATTGAAACTTTTTTTTTTTAATTGAATCAAATCCAATGTTAATATGTATATGTATACACACATACATACACAAATTTGATATCAATAATTTGGTTGTTTTGCGGAACCAAACTCAATGTAAATTATCTATGAATTGTGTTATAGCAAAATCTTTTTTAAAACATAAATGACTAATAATCTGTATTGAAATTGACTTTCTAAGAACCCAACATTGGATTTCAAATTAAGATCAATATATATATATATATGTGTGTGTGTGTGTGAATTTTTCAAGTGGACAAAATAATTCTTGGGTTAAGAGTGAGGAAATTATAACATACGCAAAATATAAAATTAAAAAACAATATGAGCTAAGGGGTCTGAGTTTTTGATTAGTTATGTTTTTGGTGTTATTATAGATAAGGACATAAAGGCTGATTTCCACTATATACAATATAGGATTAAATACAGATCAAAAGTAGCAAAAAATAGGACATAACTGCTCACCAAATCACATATGTTTTCAATAATTAGCTACATTCTTTGAATTGTTTGACAAGAATGGAATACCAACGTCGGAAAAAAAAAAACAAAAAATTCAGATATATGATGAGACAGGTTAATTTACAAATAAATAACCCATTAATTACAGATTGATTTATGAAAATGGATCTTCATCTTATGAAATTATTTTTAAGTTTTTCTGATGTATGATTGAACAGTGATATATTGAACAACTAATTACTAAAAATAACATAATTTCATGATTCCTATTTTTCACCTTGAATTGATGAGGAAGTAGGGAACTCAAACAGAAAATAGAAATAAACATGAAAGGAAGTGGGCCATGACACACTTATTTGAGTTTTCTAATATTTTTATTTAGAGATTGTTTATTGATTTTTTTTTTTTCTTAATTTCGATTTATTACCAAATAATATGCAAAAATATTAATGTTAAAGGTAAACATATTAGTTTACTCTTTGGGCCTGAAACGATTAGATTTTCCTTTCCCTATAATCTAGTGGGCTTTGGAGCCCATTAGAATAGAAATTCTCTGGACTGTTTCAAATATTGCACAATAAAATAAAATAAAATCAATTGAACCACAATATATCTATATATAATATATATTAAAAGCAAGAACTTCTCTACCTTTCTATTACTATACTAGGGTTGGCAGAACCGTCTCACGGATCATTTCGTGATGTAAATCATAACTTAAGTATGGATATAATCCATATATAAGTTTACGAATATAATTTTATTTATAGGTGATAGAAATTTGTCTTACAAATTTATATCTTTAAGATTGTTTAATATGATTTTTTTTTGTACTATCATTTTGAGCTTGAAAGCCCATTAAGATATAGTTTCTTACAGAACTAAATGAAAGGGTGCGGTTATCCGCACCCCATCAAATACTAAACACATCTCAATGCAAGTGTTACTGTTCACAGTGTGTTTAGTAATATGTGGGGTGCGGATAGCCGCACCCTAAATGAAAACATATGTAAATTAAATAAAAACATAATTATCATTTTTACAATATTGACATGAATTGCATGATTGAACGACTATTTAGTAGCAAGATCAATTCAGGAGTTTGGAGGACTTTCTACCATTTTGGACAAAAATACCCTTCTATTTGATTAAAACAATGAAACGAATGCTATGAAACATTTTTTTTAGCCACTTTCCAGTGATGTTTTAGTCTTTCAAATCAAAAGTGAGTATCCAATCTATAATCACTAAATCATACTTGTTTCGTTAAATATGCTCTTCAGGCACTTGAAACCGCGCGGATCACATCTAGACAAGTCGAAGCGGGTCGATTGGCGCCATAAAGCAACCAATTCACATAGACAAAATTCTTGCAAAGAATTCATGAGAATCTACTATGAATCTTGTTTATGTTGATATAGATACATACCTCTAAGCAACTCATTATAAGAGGCGTTTGTGTTTATACCAGGCGATTGCAGCAACGTACAAGGCAACGCAGCCTATGGTACCACCTCCAACAGTCCAAAGGAAATCGGGCATCCCTGCTTTCTCACTGTCGAACAACTCAACGCTGATGTTCATTCCGAAAACCCCAGATAAGGCTATGAAAACGCTCACCACAGCTGTTGCTGTTGATAACATCACTCCCATTTGTAGAAGATGGTTCTGTTTGTCATCCAACATTATGTTAAGGTAATCCTCCGTGTCATCTACGTACTCCCTCAGCTTCTCACCACATTTCAACGAAAATATTGTTAGTAACACAAAGATTGCAAATTCTAAGAATGGAGCATTTGAAATTGACATTGACTATTCAATGGAAGTTGTGAGAATATTTAAAGCGTTTAAAGAAGTACTACAAATTATCAAGGGTACATTTTCTTAATATGAATGCATATATCCTAAATGACATGTAATCAGAACGGGAGGGGTACTTTTCTTTCTTTTATTGAATATGCAAAACTTCAAAGGGCAATTTTGTAAGTTGCTCTGTTCACTATTCCATGTCTGCTGATCGTTATGCTCCTTATATGTGCAACATAAACATAATCGGCAAGAACATACAGAAGCTAAAGCCCGAGTGGTAGCATACATACAGTGGATAGTTTGTTGAGTGTGCCCTCAATCTGAACAAAATATGCTTCCAAGATCATTTCAAGCTCTTCCACATCAAGATTCTTTGAAACAGTACTCCGAGTACTAGTATGAGTAGTCCCATAAAAGTCTCTTTTTCGAGAGTTAGGCTCACCAATAGTCTGCTCTTGCTCATTGTTGATTTCCAGGATCTCAGTATCAGAAAGAACCGAATTCCCATCACGTCCCATCATGATCTCAACAGGGGTCCTAACATAATGAGAATACAGTTATAGTCGGAACTCTAGAAAATGAACACAAAATGATTCTCGTAAACTTTTAGGTTGTGTTTGGATGGAGAGATTTGATGAATGATTTGAAATTCATAGTAGCAGATCCATTGGTGGTGTTTGGATTTATATGGATTTGAAATCCAATCATTTCAAATCATGTACTTCAAATCACTCAATACAAACATAACCTTATACTATCAGCAATAGAGAGGCTTTTTCACATGCCTATTCTCCAGATCAGGAGGAACAGCTTCTTCATCCATGTCATCTAGCTCGTTTATTGAAGAAGCAGAAGAACTCTCGAGCAACTGCATCTCAAACTTTTCGCTCAAGTACATCTCCGCCATGTCTTCATCGTCATCAAGCAAATGCTCTAGTTCATCCCTCACCTGCTAAACCATGTTAGTTACACTAGATGAAGAAGAATAGCTAGAATTTGATAAAGGATCAGTAGCGATACAAATATCAAGAACGAAATAGTGTGCAACAAACGTAATCCGAAGATTAAACCTTTGATGTGGCTTTAAAGAGACAAATTCTCCACAAATAGGGACTCTGTCCCATGTTTGTTTTATCCTTAAAAGGTTCACAATTCCCTTCTTGTTGGTATGCACATTCCCCTCTGATATGATAAAAGGTGTTACAATCATTATAAATCAAGGATGATGAACACTAATTGTTCATGTGTTTATTCTACCAATTAAACAACAAAAGTTTTGTTGGAATTACAAAAAAACAGGGCACTTTTTTTCTTTCTTTTTTTGTGGAGAAAAAGGATTCATGAAAATTAAAAATAAGACCAGTTAAAGACGGAATAATTTAAAAGATTACTTCTACTATTATTCGTTAAAAATGAATATGTTAATAACAAACTTCAGAAAAGTACACTGAGAATGGATTGATAAATGGACAACTTAGCAGGAGGTAAACACAGACATTCTACAATAAAAACAATGATAAAGTAATGATTGAAGAATAAGGACAAGGAAAAACTCTGACCTTTTGCACACGGCCAGTTATAGCAACCAATCGGCTCTTAATTTGTCGTACACGTTCTAAATTGAGAGTGCTGATCTTTGAAGTCAACCTATCCAATGCTGGGTGAGCTTCTTGCTCTAATCTTGTAGCCTTATTCGAAATCAATTATAAGACAAAAACAACTGAGTCACTCTAACCAACATTGAAGATAACCAAACTATTGCAACGAGCAAATAGAAAACATAGTGCAAGAAATCCATACTTCATCATCCAAGCTACTGCAAGCAGCCTCAAGACACGCCTCGAGTGCAACAAATTCAAACGGAAGAAGCTTGAAATTGTGAGCATTCTCTCCATCTCGATGTTCTTCATCACCATTTCCCTCTTCACTCCTTTTCGAAAAACTTCCACTATAGATTTGATGAGGACTAAGAGCCCTTCTTTGTGAATCTTCAGAATCACCCATTTTTACCCATACTCCATTTTTACCATCCACTCTAGCTTCCTTAGACACCATCACAACATTTCATCACATCATTAATTCATAATAACCCTAAGAAATTACTCAACTAAGATCTCATTGCATACATCAACTGAAATAAATAAATAAAAATTCCCAAATTCTAGTTTCAATCACTAAAATCACAGCATCAAACAATCATCATTACAGAATACAGATTTAATCACAACATCAGAACACGCCCAATCAAATCGCACAGATCACACAAGCAAGGAGATGACGTAATGATTACGAGAGACGGAGAAGGAGACCTGCTTTGACTTCACAGCTTGACGATGGCGGAAGATCCCTTGAAGCTTGGCAACGAAAGGGTTGACGAAAGGGTCTCTGGCATTGAGAAACAGCACTTCATGGGCCGTGATTATCGCCTTAATATCTTCCAAATTGACAACAATGGCCCGCTCCCGGCCCAATACAGTGGAGGGGTACGACAAAACAGGGTCCAGTATGCGAAGGTCTCGGGCCGGGAGGCCTGTCCGCCGCATGATGGCATGCTTGCCGGACTCCATGATCTGGGCTTGGCCCGTTGAATCCACCAGCAGCCATGATCGGACCCATGCACCCTTCTTCCGAAGCCCGGCTGCTCCGCCGGTTGTTGGCCGGAGAAGAGGTTCTGCTGCACCGCCTTCTGGCGGCGGAGTTGACTCTTTTGACGGCGGAGTCATTGCCGTAAAACTGGAGATCTTTGGTGTGCTGAAATCTGAATGTTTGAATTGATTTTCAGAGCGTGTAATATCGAAAAGAATCGTATTCTCGTTATTACGCATTAATTCCTTGAAAAACACATTTAAATACCACTTGTCAAAATAAAGCAAGGGTGCCTTAGAATTTCCTACACCATAATTTATATGATTTTCAATTAAAATAATAAAATGAATATCAATTTTACCCTTTAAAAAATTAATTTTTTTTTTATTAATTTTGTTTGGTCATATCGGCTAAATAAGTAGAAGAACGTTCGATCAGTCTGGCCAAATGTACTTCTATATGTTTAGTTCGAGTGACCGAACATACTTCTACGTGTTCATATATTTAATTAATTCGTGAGATATTCATCATAATGTTGTCATTTCATTCATGAATAAATTCGAAAAAAAAAAAAATCAAGAAAGATGAAAAAAAAGAGAGGAAGTGAAGGGGAAGAGAGAGAACAGGGTTCAAAAATTTTATACTATTTTTTTATTTCCAAAAGGGTAATGTTGGTATTTTCATATATTTCCTATTTTTAATTGGAACTTATATAATTGGGGAGTACTAAGAAAATGATGGAGTGTCTTTAGTCCCCACCCATAAAACAATTTGATTACATATTTAAATGAGCAGGACTCGTTATATATAGCCCATCTATTTCAAAATAATTATAGTTTATGGTTGGTTTATAGAGATTAGAAAAACATTTAATATTTCGAAATAATTATAGTTTATGGTTGGTTTATAGAAAATAGAAAAACATTTAATATTTATAATTATAAGTATATAATAACTATTTCGTCCAGTATTTAATATGTATAATTAATGTATAATACTAAATAAAAGGTTAACAAAAATATGGGTAGCACTCTTGTACTCGGAGGTATGGGTGTAGGATCTGTGTCCTCATTTGCCCAACCCGACCTGTTGGAAAAGTATATATATATATATTTCTTTTTCTACACCCAGTACCCCTCCCCTGTCTCCTTCTCTCTTTTGCAGTGTTCCTCCTACTCTTCTTCTTCTTTATTCTCCTCTTTATGTCGTCTTCTTTTCTATTTTTTTTCATCTTTATTCAAATCATGATTTGTGTTAATGGATATGAGAGTAATGATATGTTTTTTGATGGATTTTTGAATGAATTCGGATCGAATGAGGATTATTCCTTTGAAGAAGTGTTGAATTCAACAGATTGTGTGGATTATTTAGGTTGTGGAATGGAGTGTTTTTTTTCTTAACTTTGATGGATAAGGGGAAGAAGATCGATGTATATGTATATAAAGTTCTTATATTATTTGTTTTACTAATAAATGGCACTCACTTCTTGTTGAAGTTATGATGTGTTGTTCTTTCATTGCATTGATGTTAATAGCTCTGTTTTCTTGATGAGATTGTTGATTCAATTTAATGAAATTAGTTACAGAAAATTTGAGGAATAAGATGATGAAAATTTGAAAAAAATTGATTACCAACAAAAATTCCGTCGGTATTTTGTATTTTCAAAAAAATTGATTACCGATAAAAATTCATTTAAAAAAACTGATTACCGATAAAAAAAATTGAAAATACAAAATACCGACAGAATTTTCGTTGGTATTAGTGACGGAAAAAATTCCATCGAAAAATAGGTTTATCAACAGTTTTAACGACGGAATTTCCGACGCTAGTTTGTCGACGAACATTTTCGTCGGTAATTATTAATTAAAATTAAAAAAATATTATTTTTATAATTCAACATATATTTCAACAATTAAATATTATGTTTATCTAATTATGTTATATTTAATTGTTAAGTAATGTGATAGGTATTGTACAATATATTTTTTCTTAAATAAATAATATTTAATTTTTTTTTAATTTTACCAAGTTTAATTTAGATTTTTTTTTATCTTATGTATTATATGGGTCATATACTAGTGGGAAACAAAGACCGGATTGTATAGTAAAAACAGTTGGTCTCTTGTGAGACCACCTGACGTGGATGGAGTTTAAGTATACGTTTTACAGGTAGTATGCATATGAATGATAGAAAACAACTATAAGTACGAGTTTTTAATTTTAAGTAAAGTATAAATTATATAAATATGAGTTATATATGTATGCGTTTTATAGTTATAATTATGGATTTTATATTTATAAATATGCATTTTTTCCAACCGCTGCATGGTGCGATAGTTACATATGAGTTTTTGTATAGTAAAAATAATACTCTCTTCATCCTATAATGAATGTGGTTGTAGAATTTGTACATAGATTAAAGAAATTTGATATAGAGTCATATTTAAATACATTTATAATAGATAAATTTCTTGGGAATAGTAAATTAGGACAATTTTGGTAAAGTGTGTGTAATATACAATTATTTATTGAAATTCTATAATCACACTTATTTAGGATAAAAAGATTGGACTGAAACGACATTTAATTATAAACGCAAGGGAGTGTAAGTGTACTGGAGATGGAAAAAGCCACCACCGCTAATCAAGGTGCATATACAGTGTATTTAGTTACTTGCTAATCAAATGGTTAAAAGGAATGTGGCCTCCATTGTACAAGCCACATGCAATAAGGTTGTGTTTGTTTCATGGATTGGTAAGCAGGGATTGAGCTAGGTTTTTTTTGAATACAGAGCGAAATATTTATTTTTGGGATATTTATCAAAGTTTTTGAGATTTGAGGATAACGAAATTCGTATTTTTAACTACAATTACATTGTATATATACATATATAATAATTCCATTGGAAATTTTGAACGGGACGGCCACCGCTAGTCCCTCTAGCTCCGTCTCTATTGGTAAGGGTGTAAGGCCCAAGTCATTAATTTTGTTGCATGGTTCATGAGGTTGGTTGGGTTTAGGAAAATATTAAGGTTTGTCGAGGTGAACCAAAGCCCGATCCAGATTGTTGGATAAATGAGTCTTCTTGTGTGTTAATTATACCATCTAATTTTTTATGCATAACTTAATTCATTACAACATCTACCATTACTTTCGTTAGGTTTACAAAAATATCCTTGATTTTGAAAACTATAATTAGATATTTATATATTATCATAGATATATAAAATATTTAACAAAATGTCCAATATTAATATTATATTTTCTGAGTCTTCTGATGAGCTAACAACTTATATAATGTCAAGTTTAAACTTGTTTGTTTAATATAAAAATCACAATAAATAGTTCCAAACGAGCTTTTATCAGATCGAACAATTTGATTCGTTTACATCCCTAACTACAGAGCAAGCATGAATCATTTTTAAGTTAATTGACGCATGTATTTGACAAAGAACTCAAAACTTGACAGGTTTCTACATTGACCTGAAAACTAAACTATGTACAATCAACCTTGATTGATGCACACATACAAATGAAAGAACACATAACATAAGTAACTACACCCACCCAACACTAGGAAGCTTGACAAAGACCAATCTTCATCTTAAGTGTTGGATTTAACCCAAATCTCTCTCACACAAAATCTACTTTTTTTTGTTGGAGAGACAAACACAATGACCCCTAATAATACTGCACATAGCTATATATGCCTATACAAATTCCCTTGGTTTCATTTACAAAAGAGAGTAGAGATAATATGAAGTAATAAATAAACCATCTGATAAGAGACTAATCACCCTTGTTTTCTTGTTAGCAATGTAGCCTCATCACATATAGCCAAAGATGCGGTTCCATTTACGCGCAGCCACATTGCGCCTAACCAGTATCCGCCACTTCACCACCGCAAGAACCTTGCACCACCTCGTTTTCGGCCTTGGCATAATGATCCCATCTCGATTTCCGGGGTCAAGAAACATCACTCCATTTCCAGATGGAAAATAACTATCATCATCCATTGGTAGATCATAATCTGTTGAGATGTGTGAGTTTGATCCCATATAGTTGCCTCCAATATAGAATCCCGGTTGAGAATCTATACTGAACGTTGGAAAGTCATCGAACAAATGATGCTTGTCTTGTTCCACTTCACTCGGTGATGAAATTGTCGACGGCCCCACACCATTCATCGCCATTTCACGGTGTTGGAAAACGAAACTAGGATCCGTGAAACTGCCTACTGATGGACTTTCTAGAAGCATCGGGTATCCAACAACTGACTGGGTGAGGCTATTCAGAGGATGGGAATAATCGTTTTCTAAATTGCACGTTGTGGCATGCCTAATAATCGTCTCCCATGTCTTTTTTGACACTGCAAGTATCTACATATATATGTATAGAACCAACACATAAGAAAACATTTCGATTTTATATTTATCTTAAAAATGTATTGATCAAGAAAGAGCTCTTACATTGCGTAGTCTGGGTTGATCCGTAGCATAGAGGCTCAGGAAATCACCAACAGAGAGTATTCCAAAATCGTTGAGTTTCTTATGGGACGGACCATCTTTAGCAATTTTCTCCAATCGCCATACTTCATCGCTCGTTGACGGGGGATACAGCTTCTGATAGGCTGCACAACAACAGATAATAAGTGTCATTATAGGATTTCAAGAAACATTTATTCATATTTTAACAAAATGGTTCTTAGTTACTACTTTCAAATTAAATAATAATTGCCATATACAATTAAATTGAAAATTTAGCTATAATAATTGCACTTAATTAAGATAGGCCAGTCTTTTTATCAACTTTCTTAATCTGTATGCGTAATCCTAAAACGACATTTATTTTGGAACGAATTAAGTATTTATTATACTGAGAATATACTATCAACACTTACATTCTCCACGATGATCCTTGACTCTGAAGGCGTTACTCACGGCCTCTCTAATGCTCGTCTCATCACCAACGACCGCTTTTGCTCCCAAACGGAACTTCCCACTTCTGATCCAGCTCGAGTTGTCCGTGAAGCTCACGTCACCCAAATAACCGACTCCATTCTTCAACGTGACCGTCAACTGATCACCGGCAACCAAAGGCCTTTTCCCCTCTCTGTTCTTCACAAGTTTGCCAGCAAAATCCTTGTTCGTCCAATCTTCCCGATCAAAGTCACCATCAAGAACAACGACAGTGACTTTGAGCGAAGACATGGGCCCACTCGTGATAATTTGGCCCGTGACAGAGTTGTACAGGACAACCTTCAAATGGCTTCCGTCCTCAGACAGAAGCCGGTTGCCCGTAAACAAGGTGTCAGGCAAATTACCATCAAATTGTAGCTGCAATTTTCTTGATGATACCGAGCATCCAACTTGATCAAAGGAGGATCTGCAAGAAATGTACACAATCAAAGAAAATAAATTAATTAGTCAAAGCACATGATATATTTTATATTGATGCTTAAAAAAATAAAAAGCACAGTACATAGTATAAAAAAATATGACTGCATGGAAAATGAGAAATTGAAATTAAACTCACCTCAGAAAAGGGTCGATTGCTACGTCAACTGCCTCTTGCACCTATGAACCAATAATAGTAACTATTAGTAAAAAAAGACTTCTCAAAAAAATTTTATATATACACACACATATCCAATTGCTCTATGAAAAAAACATCCAACTTTATATATATTAAATACAAAAATGATGTAACATGAGATATTTACTGTTTTGAGCATACAACCATACATCGAATTAGCCATAGGTCCACATCAAACACGACAACTGTCAACTCATATGGAAAAAGGAGAAATTACTATAAACTGCTAAAACACATCTTCATAAAAAAACAATATAATTAACATATATAGACTTTATATTAACAAAAAAAAACATATATAGTCTTTATTTGCACACCAACAATCAAACTGTCAAAACACACTTTTTCATGACATAGAAGTTAAACAAACAAAAGGGTTATTAAATCAAACTCTCCATATTCTTACTTGTAAATCTTCTGATTAATGAATTAATTTCATCGATTAAAAGAAAAAAAAAAAAAATCTTACCCATTTTCTGAGCATGGGCTCCAAGCAGGACACAGTTTCTTGGAGATTCCGACCACAATTAAGCCCTCTGCATATACTACACAAATCCAAAAAAAAAAATGTAAATAACACTAATATTGATGAATAAGAGCAAATTAAATGGAAAAAAAATTATTAAATTAATTAATCAACCCACCTTGAAGCTAAATGGCGGCGTTTATTCGAAAGCTCAGAGCCTTCCTCACCTCCCTGCCTACGGTGTCGTTTTGGTACCATCAAGCTCAGAAGAAGTATAGTAATAATTGAATTTTAAAAAAAATATTGAAAGATTTAGAGAAGGTAGCCTAGAACTGAGAGCCGCCAAAGGTTTAAATAGAAGTGAAAATTGTGATAAATTGAGTGGAAATTACAGAGGAAGCTTCATGTGCTCACACAAGTCAAGCAAATATGGTTCTTACAATATTCATTATTTAAAGTAGCCACAAATCCTATGTGGGTTTGTGTTGGATTTATGTTTTATTACAATATGTTTGATGAAGTGATGTTTTGATGATATGGGTTTAGGAGAAAGGGTTTAGTTATATAGACCTGTAAGGATTCTTCAACCCAACTGAACTAACCGCGTAGAGATTGAAAGGTACTACTCGTTTTAACGAAGACGAGTACAAATTAAGAATTTTTAATAATTATTTAACATGGGAATCACAGTCCAATCACAAATACATTGACTTTTATTAATTTTTAAGTGCTTGAAAGAGTTTAGAATTTATGTTAGAAAAAGAAAAAAAAAAAAAGGCTATGCGTTGTGGAACCTAAACAAAATTAAATTATCACTTAAAGACCTTAAAATAAGGTGTGTTGGTGGTAATTTCAAAATGTAAACTTTACTATTTTATATATAATTATTATATTGTTTTTGTACTATTTTATTTTTTGTATTTTATTTTCCTACATGTGGAGTTTGTCGATCATATTTTGAGATTGTCATTTTTGTAAATCTTTTTGAATAATTAGAAATCGCCGGTTGCCTAACAAAACTTTGATTTTATGGGTCTTTAAATGATAATTTAATATTTCAAATCCTAAACCCATCATTTAAACTTCGAATTGATTCATATCCTAAATTTATAAATATCTAGAAGAAGAAAAAATATTTCATTTGATCACAATTAAGTATCGTTTTAGAGTTTGTCATAGATTAAGGAATAAAAAAATTGGATAAATATATCCTAACTAATAAAAAAAATTATGATTCAAAATTTAAAAAAAAATCAAATTAATTACATATAATAATGTCAGGTTCTTAAATTTTGACAAAAACTTTTATACATCCATTGCATAGTTCTGAAACTGTGCACTCGCCTTCCACGCGCTCGCACGAGCCCCAAGGTCGTGCACAAATTTGCCCAAATTCGATGACAGATGTTATACCTTTATGTAGTATTAGACATACCTTTATATTATGTTAGTCATACTTTTTAGATTGTTACATGTATCTTAACATATTTTCAAACAACTATTAATATTTTTCATACATTTTAGTTATATTAGTCATACTTTTAGTTATGTTAGTCATATTTTTTAATTATGTTAGTTGTACCTTTATATATTACATAAATGTATAAATAATATCACATAAATGTATGAGTAATATCACATAAAGTAAATATCTACAATTTGTGCCGAAATTAGGGTTTAGGGTTAAAGTATTACATAAATGTATGATATTTGTATATAAAAATATGACTAATATAATATAACTGTATGACTAACATAGTATGAAGACCAACGATTTTTTTTAAATTAAAGTATCGCACTAAAGGTATGAAATTTGAACATAAGAGTATGACTAACATAACATAAATGTATAACTAATATAATATAAATAAATGTTTGACTAACATAACATAAATGTCAGGAAAAAAAAAAAAGGAAAATGCATGGATCCGGGTCGAAGCCGGCCCGCCCCGACCTGAGCCGAAGATTCATGCATTAGTTGTACAGTAAACCTACTTATAAATTTTAATTAAGGAATATTAATCAGCTTTGAAAAGCATTATTTGATAATAAATTTGTATACAAATTTAAAACCACACTTAATTGGAAATAAAATTTGACATCTAAAATATTAGTTAATTAGGGTGGAAGGATCAAGGAAGTAATGTATATATATAGAAAGAGAAAGATGAAAGGAACGCGGATTAGACGACCAGTTCGTAAATGTTGATGTTGAAAGATGTAGAGAGAGAATGAGAGAGAGAAGAGGAGAGAGAGTGGAAGAAGAAGGTGGGAGGAAGATGCAACGCGGTGAAAAATATGAGCACACGTCGTATATATCCCCACGACTTCTAAAGTCTCTCTCTCTCACTTTCTTCTTGTCCAATTTCATTTAGTTTTGTTTGAATTCCTGTTTTTTATTGTCCAACTTTTTTTTAGTAATTTTTTTAATTTATAAATAGGGAAAATCATACTCCCTCCGTCCCGCTCAGATTTGCACACTTTCTGTTTTCGTCCGTCCCAATCAGATTTGCACACTCAAAAAATGGCAAATAAAATCTACAATATTTCCCTTTACTGTTCAAAAAAGTGCACTTTACACTACAAAAAACAGATTTTTCTTAACCCCGTGCCCATCCCTACGTGCAAATTTGAGCGGGACGGATGGAGTATTTGATATGTGAGCGGAAGAAAGGAGGGGGCAAAGAAAACTTTGCAATATTGTGGATTTTTTGCACCCTATAGACTTTCTTACCTTCGTACTATTATTAAAATGAGTTAAGTCTATTAAAATCAAAACGGTAAAAATGGAAGGGATTTATTGAACTAGTTTGTTCAATTCCACTAAAATGAAGAGTTGAGTTAAGTATGTAAGAGCCCTCTAGAAGATGAACTTAACCTGACATTGGAAAAAGGCTTCTAATGGATTGGATGATGGACGAAAAGTGTATACGTAAAATAATGATAAATATTCTTATCATACAAGTGATGATGTATAAAATATTAAGTTTGGTCCTTTATTTATAGAAACGAATGAAATTTAAAGAAATAAATAAATTTTTTTAATGTGTAAAAAAAAAAACTATATATATTTCTTTATTTTCAAAAACTACCAAAAAGAATAAAAATTTCAAATGGACTGACACGTGTGACAATTCTAGATGTGGCTTATTAGGGCATAGAAGTGGTTGTTTTCTTTAAATTTTAAAATTTTTTCACTCTAGAAATGCGATCATCTTCTTTAAATTTTAAGATTTTTTTTCACTCCTACAGTGTGTCTAGGTCGTGGTAAATCATCTCAATTGCTCTCTTTGTGTTAGATCCACAAAATCATCTCAATCATGGTAACATTTTCAGAAACATTTAGTAATTATTATATTGTTTGATATATTATAAACCAACAAAATTAAATTATATTGTTGGATTATTATGTATGCAGTATGCTAACATAGGAGAGTGTTAGAGTTCAAGCTAATAAGATGTGAAGTTAAATAAAGGCATACTTGGAAGAATTTTTTTTTTTAAAGCATTCTTAGAGCTACACTTTTTGGGTCAAAAAAAATTCCCATACGGATTATTTTCGCATTATCTTTCTTATTATTGTTCACAATCTCTTTATTTAATTGGATAAAAGAAAAATATATATTGCCAAGTGTTAAGTTTTAAGGGTTTATGAAATTAAAAAAAACAAGTTAGTTCTTGAAAGGCTCTTCAGTTGATTAAGACATTCTCTACAATAAAATGGTGGCCTGAACATTAATAGCAAGCTATTTTAAAGCCAATGGGAGTAATGAAGATGAATCAGAATACAAGTTGCTATTCAAAATTTAAATTCCAAGTCCTTGGACTTAAGCATGTTGAATACGAGATTATAATATTGAAAGTACATGTTATTATAAAATTTAAAAAGAAAAACAAGACTCTTGCCAGATTATTTCAAAGATTTGATTTGATGAGACATATCAACTCAAAATCCAGAACGACACAGATCTCAACTCATAATCTATGTAAGAGATTGTGAAAATGAGTTTGATTTGTGGTAGTATATTCATGAGATTTTTGTTGAAAATACATGAAATTATTTTGATTATATTGATTTGGGCAATGCAAAGATTTGTCGTTTGTTAATTAATTTCGATTAGTTGATTCCACAAACATCAGATGATCTTTTCTATGTATAATGTCTCTACAGTTTAGCTAGAAAACTACTGGGAATTTTATTTTTATTCTTTCTTTTTAATGGAAGATAATATATATATATATATATATATATTTATTCTTATATCATCAATACATAAAAATAATTAAATAGTAATTAGGAATAATTATCCACATTTACCAGCTATACCAATTTTCAAAAGTTGTCGAAGTAGAGATAATAATGACTTTGTGATCTTGAAGTCTTGCATTAATGTTCAAATCATATTTTTGTCATTTACCAAAAAATAAAGAAAAGTGTATTGAAATATTTGTGAATATTATTATACTGTACCTATATTTTATTCTCCATGAAAATTGAAAAGAATGCAAGAAATGTTGATGATGGTCAATTACAAAACATAAGAAGAATGATTACTAAGCAAGATCCGGAATTAATTACTAACAATTGTTAAGAGAATTTTCTAGGAAATTTGAACAGTCTTGCTTATATATTCCGCGAAGTTGATCTAATTTGACTTATTGTCTCCACAAAAATTGTTTGAATTTGTGTTTTTTTTTTTTCAAGAAAAACAAATGAGATATTTTTTTCTTTGAGTGGGAGAAAAATGTAATTGTAAGTAAATATTTATTTCTAATCGCAGGAAAGCCACAATCTTTACAAAAATTATAATTCAAACCTAACATTTTGAATTAGGAACATAACAAACATAGTTTTTACTCATCATTATGATTCAAATCACCACTTCAATTTTTAGTGATCCTAATTTATATGAAAAAAAAACCACATCATTCGCTATGTTATCTGCCATGTCGAATGCAATATCGCTAGATCACAAGCATGGGTGCTCATGGCAAAGGCCTAGAGAGCACGTTCTTGCCCGTCTATCCTACTTTTATCAGTTTTATTTGTAGGTCTTGTAAGTATAAATATTCATCTTAGGTCAATAAAAACATATTTTTTCTCATCTGGACTCACATTTTACATCTTTGAGCTATGGAGAATTCAACTAACTCTTGAAAGTCTTGCAAGTATAAATATTTATCTTAGGACAATGAAAACATACTTTTTCTCATCTGCACTCACATTTTACATCTTTGAGCTTTGGAAAATTGCAAGTTGAAGGTCAAACATCGAATCAATAACGACAATATTGAAAGATAAACCGATCTTTTCTAGAGTTCTTTCTTTCCAACCCTTTAATTTTCTTTTTATGTTAGACATGATGTATCACAAATTTTCAATGGACTGTTTTATCATCCATGTCTAGCTAAACTATTTGAGGTTCTAATGGTGCTAGTAATTTAATTCAACATTTTAATGAATATTTGATTTAATTCAACTTCATAGTTTAGAATTAAATTCATGTGTATTTTTTATTGGTTGTTTGATTATTTGGTATCATAATTAAGCATCTTTAATTCATTGAGACAAAATTCCAAAGATAGATTTGATGATAGATTAATAAATTCATGACTTGAATGCTTGCTTATTCAATTTGAGAAATTAATATGTTCGTGAATGTTTGAGTGCTTTAAAGGAATTAATTGCTTATTGAGTAGGAATGTTGGCTTAAATGATTAATAAACCATATCATCATCGTAGAAAATGGATTATTTCGATAATTATGACCACTCTATAGGATAGTAAACTTATGAACTTAGAATATTGATTAAATGGATATCCTAAAAGAGAATTAAATTAACACAATAGTCATCCATCTTTCCATTTCGCTAGTTTTTTTGTCAAGGTATCACATATTTGCTCGTTTTTAAAAGAAAAGGACAACTGTTTTGCATAGTCCATTATAAGAAAACTTGTCGACAATGATGGAAAATCCATCATCAAATTATTAATCACGTCATTTATAAAATCTTACATCAAGTCAAAATAACTAATTTGATCAAGTTTCGAAGTCTAGTTTTAACTTTAACTTGACCTAAGGAGGCAGCCTTATAGGTATGGGCCGCAAATCTTATTTGTATCATATTGCAATTTGGTCTCACACGATGTGGGCCACATAATGAGCTAAATCCATTTCCGTTTTACAAAAAAAGAGATTCGAGGAACTAAGATCCAACACAATTGGTCCACTTTTGTCTTGCCATGCCTTAAGGCATCACTACTAATATAGTGAAACTTATAATACTAAATTTCCAATGTGGGATAGATTTATATTAAATCCTTTTACCTACCAAACATCAAACTTCTAATGTAGGATAGTTGAAAAAAAAATTATTCTCAATCCACACATTTTGTGTATTAATTTTTCGTTCACAAAAAATTGATTTTGAGAACTTAAACAAACTATGATCATCTACTCAAAACATAAATTAACCTTGTATCTTTAAATTCCACAACGATTCAAGTTTGATCCCTCAAATCAACGGTCAAACATGTATGACTACACATTGACAACGCTTCAAATTTTGGTCAATACCAAAATCATAAAACAATTTTATATAAACTTTATGAAGATTGATTAACATACTGCAATTAATGCTACAATCAGAGGCGTTTGCTCGTAGTATGGATGCCCAACTTTTCAAGTACCAATGTCGTTTTAGGTATTTTTATACAAATTAAGAAATATGATATAAAAACTGATTTACATCTATTTAAATATAGGGTTAATTTCAATTTGTTATCCGAACTATTGCAATTTTTCCCAGTAGGTGTCTAAACTCAAAAAGGTTTCCAATCACTACCCATTCTCTTCAAAATTTTCCGTTTGCTACCCCCAAACACATATTTTCCTGCCAAAAATCACCAAAAAACTTGAAAATGTAATTCACCCTCAAATATTAGCCAAAACTGCATGATTTATATGCCAAAATGACCCTCTTTTGAAGTCGAATTATAACCCAAAGTTAATTTAATGATTCTTATTTGATTTAAACTTGAATCGAACAAAAAATTGTTCAAAATCCTATAATGATTTTTGTTCGATTCGAATGAGATTCATGAAATTGATTTGGGCTTATAATTAGACTTCATTTTGGCATATGAATCATGCATTTTTGAATGATATTTGTAGGTAAATTGCATTTTCAAGTTTTCCGGTGAATTTTCGCCAGAAAATATGTCAGAATTTGAGTTTGGGGTAGTAACTGGAAAATTTTGAAAAGAATGAGTAGTGATCTGGAATTTTTTTTGAGTTTAGACACCATTGGAAAAAAGCCCTAGTTCAGGTAGAAATTTGAATCTAACCCTTAAATATAGGTATTGTGAGAGTTTTTTTTTTTTTCCTTTTAACAATTTGGAAAGAGTAAATGAAGATATTTTTGGTAGATTATTGGTAAATATGTTTTGAAATTTTAAAATGACACTTATTTGAGACAGATTTCTTTTGTTAAAACGACATTTATTTTGGAACAAAGAGAGTATTTTATAACACCATATCAATTAAAAATTAATTTTACTCTAATACAAATTAACCCCCATGCTAAAAGAATCATTTATTTATTAATTAAATTAAAATTTAAACAATTTACTTTTTTTATATAATTAATATATTAGGGTTTTGGTATCCACTACAATTAGAGGAAGAGTTTTTTCATGAGCAATGAGAAGAATCAAAAAAAAAAAAAATTAAAACAAAACTTTAAAACAAAATGGGTGATAAGTGTTGATAACTTAGTTGTTTACATTAAGAATGAAAATTTATTATAGCACGTATTCGTTAAATAATTGATTCTGAGTCGATGAAGAAATGTATGTGCAATTTTCTTAGATTAGAGTACGATGATAATTAATAAATTCTCTATACTTCGTTTTGGTTTGTAAACTATGAATATATATTATTGTATTTTTAAATATAATTGAGTTTATATATCCAATATTCTTGATTTTTCTTTTTGGCCCCCAACAAAATCGGTTTATAGTTGAATTCTCTAATTGAAAAGGATGATTTCATCCCTAACGTCACTTGGGAGTATCCTTAACTCATAATTTTAAATTTATTCCCACACCAAGTTTTTTATATTTAAGGATAATGGTTATCATAAATAGGACGATTTCATGTTATTTCTATCAATTGTGTTAATATACAAATGAAAATGAGTTAAAAAGTAGATGAATATTTAATTGTTGATGTTTTTAGATCAAAATAATAAGTTAGACATCCACTGATATTAATATATAATTGGTAGGGTAGATGAAATCACTCCATAAACATCTATTCCAAACATAAATTTTCAACCTTAACAAAATCAGATAAGTTGTTCACAGGATCAGATCTTTCTGAGGTCCGTCGACTCAAACCTAAAAGATTTACAAATTTATTTACGGCCTTGTAATTTATATATATATATATATATATATATATATATGTATACAGTCATGTTACCCTACCTATCGTAGTCACATTAACATATGACAATCGTTGATGTGTCAAACATTTATGATATTTATTAATTGAACTTTCTATAATTTTAAGAGATGAGATCAATACATGTTAGCAATGAACATATTAAAAACTACACACGATAAACATTTTATCATTCTCGTATATGTAAATAGGTGGCGTTATAGGATTTGTTTATCATTTCAGCAGCCAAGTGACTCACTGTTCGAGCCCAGTAGTGGCAACAGCCAAATGCAGTTTTTGTTTTTTTTAATAAAGCTAATGCTCGCTTGGGCCTCCTCTAAAAAAACCCTCATGTCTTTTACCTCTTCAATGACAAAACTCAATGATTTGACTTGACATAATTTAATTAAAAACTTCTCATGATAATTTTAAATCCCAGCTCAAAGTACCAACTTAATATATATTTTTCACCTATATATAAATTTTTTAAAATTTTTTATTGATAAAATAATTCATTGTTTGTTAATTTAAAGCTTAAAATTCAAAAACTGCCAAGTATACATGATTTAACATGTTGTTGTATCATTTTCAAATGTTTTTATTTCACTATGCATAAAGTATACGAATTTTGTATATTATAATATTTTCAGCTGTCACGTCATAAAATCTTGTTGAAAACTTTTTAAACACATTTTAATTTAGCATTTTGTTGTATAAATTTTAAAAAAATTCACTTCACTATAAAGCATACAAATTTACATGTTACAATATTTCAATAATCACATCATAAAATGATACTTAATTTGAAATAAAATTTAACCATTACACCTATTTTAATTCGAAGAAACACTTTTAAATGGGTTATGCCACAAATTTTGTGCCAAAAAAAAAAAAAAACCAACTCCATCCGTTGACTTTTTGAACATTAATTATAATGGAAAACAAAAAATAGCTGAATAAAAGACCCCACACAAAAGCGACCTTATCCCAATTCCCAACCCAAGAAGTAAAAAGTCGAAAAAGCCCTCGCCATCCATCTCCCGAGAGGTGCAAGTACAATCCAAGGGTGCCCGGCGCAAATTAGCAGCACACAAACGCAGTCAGCATATTGAATTCAAGTGCCAATATTGCTTGCAAACAAACATGGAAATAAAACATAAATGGAGGCAAAAAATTCTTGTCATTTTCAGCATCAAACATTTGTCTTGCTGTTTTCCTTTTCCTTCTTTTTTATTTTCTGCAATTTTCTCTATCCCTAGTAAGATTCTCTAATTTCCCCAGCAACGCATTTAATCCAACAGTACTTCACATTTTTCATGCATTTGCGTTCGCGATTTCATTCCGTTGTTGTATTTCACGCTTGATTTTCTGCAAATGCGCAGTTGTCGCCGACATATATTGCTTTTTTCCGTGTTGGAAACTGTTGTGTGTATGTGTGTATTTGGAGGTAGGGTTTTTATCGTCACTCCTCGTTGGTAGTACGATGGCTTTTGTCGATTACTTTGATAATGCTTTGCTTATGTTGTAAATTTTTTTCCCCTTTGATTACCAACTTGTGTTGGTGAGTTGAAGTATTTCTTTGTGATCTTGGTGGGTTTTTGATTTGGATTGTTGCTGCTGTTCATCCATTGAAATTGTTTCCTGTCTCTTTTAAGCTGTTCTATTGGATTGGCTATGGCTCTGTTGTAAGATTGACTTTGCCATGCAAAAGAATTGATTTGTGGACACTATGTAATGGAATTTTTTATTCTTTCTTTTCCCCCTTGTGTTTTATTACCATCATTGTGCTGTTGGGTCACTGAGGCATTAAGTTGTTCTTCGTTGTTTTGACTCTTGTAGCTATCTTGAAGGTAATGTATCATGTGGTGATCATGAAGAACTAACATAGAGTATCGTAAAATTATATCCTAGCATGAAGTTCCGAAGGACTTCAGGCGCTATGATTACGCAATGATTTAGGAAAGTCGGTAAACATTTGCTAGTGCTCCAGTGTATGTTCTGAGGAAAAAGACATTCCTTCTTGAATACCTGAACTGTATACCATATGCTGACATCAATTCATTTGAAAGTGACAGTTAGTAGCACTTTAATAATGATCAGTTTCACCTTAGTGTCTTCCATCCATTTTACTTACGTACTTAGTCTTATCCTTTGGTGCCAATGATGCATTTAGTTACATTGTTCCTTTTGGAGAGCTATATAAACGAGATAATATCAATGAAACCACAATCTTACAATCAGATTGTTAGTGCTGTTTATTGCCTATTGGAATGCATGAAAGCCAGTAGGAATGATGTATTTGAGGGGACTGAAGCATCTTCTTAGTTGTAGACATATATTGTTTTTGAAAAGGAAGGGAATCAGTTGTCCGCTTTTTGGTCATTTAATTGCCTTTTATTTGGTGGACAATGGCTTTCATTTATTAGAATTATCAGAGCAGGTCAATATGTAGAATTATCTGTTTCGTGTGCAATAACATTTTACTAATGTCTAGACGGGATGGGCATACATAGTTTAGATTGGTTGCGAGGTTTCCAACTTGACATTAACTCCTGGTTGGCTATGTGGATCTATGACTTGTTGGTTGCATGCTTGAAAGTTGAATCACATATTTTTGTACCTGAAGGCTTGTTTAGCCTTAATCTCATAAAGCTTAGAATAACTGACTTAAAATAGATTGCTTAGCTAGGAAACCAATTTATTCATATGCATTATATCTTAGTTTGCAATCCTCATTAATTCAAAGTTGCTAGTTTCACGTCAGACCATAGAGTTGTCCTTGGCCTTGAAACTATATTTAATAAAATGGATATAGACCTTTTGCTATTTATCTATTTCCTGGATGGGAGTTAAAATTTATAGATATGTTTTTGGGGTTAAAAGTGACATGAATTGCCAAAATTCTATTGATGACTTCAGGAAAGGCATATGTGACATGAAGGGAGTTGTGGCTAGCCACATCTAGAAATTCCTTTGATGGATAACATAGTAAAGAAAGGTTTGTTGAAGCATGCTATTCAAACTCCTGTATCGAATGGCATGAACTGCATTCTATTTTTCTTTCACATCAATTGCGTATTGAATTCTTTAAATTTTGGTGTTCAAGTATGAGTTGACTTTGCATAAATCCCATTTGATTGGTTTATATGAATATGTTGATATCATAACGTGTACTACTGTACATTAATAAGGGTCAAAGTTGTAATGTTTTCTGAAAATATTATGAACTACAGAAATTACACTTAGATGATATCCAGTGTTTAATTGTACAAATTTTGGTCCGATAACAATTTCTTATTTATTGGATCAGATTGCATGAATATGAGATTAGATTCTCTAATTACACAAACCAGCATTATTACAATTAAGCTTGTGGTGAAAAAATACGCAATAAATGGTAGATCGAAAAGTGAACTCGCTAACGTATGCATCTATGTTATTTTGCGTTTCTTCTTTCAGCTAAAATTTGTCACTCATTTGGACTCATCTGGAAGTTTTCTGTTCTCTCGTCAGGTGCTAAGGGCTTCCGATATCTGCTACACATACATCCAGGGCTACACCAATCCACTTCAGTATTAGAGCCAATTTTAGAATTCTAAGGATCACCAAGTAAGCATTACATTCACACTAGCACATTATCAAATGTCTTACAATTTTTATCATTTTCTTCTATGATTTTCTAATGATGAATTTGAGATTCTTATAATACTCGAATAACTGAGTGGACAGCCTGTCAATAATCAAATTTTGTGTACGTATGATGTTATTCATTCTTATGCTTTTGTCCGCAGTTGTCAAAATTCTCAAATTCATGTCTTGAAGCATGTTTCTTTGCTGAATTCATTGTGTCACTGAGTTAAATTGTCAAAATAATTAATCGGAGTGAATTTTGTGATCTACTTGCATTTCAGCAAATCCATTAAACGCATCTTTTCAGTATTATTACAGAAACAAACACATATTTTCACTACCGTTCTCTTCCAACGGTAATATTTTACCATATATAACAGTCAAACATATTTAGACAGCTAGGGTTTGGAGAAGTTAAAGTACCAGACAAAAAGAAAAAAAACAAAACAAAACGAAGGAAGCAGAACACAAAACAGCGCATCTCCTTAAGTTTTGTGTTATTGTAACTTTAAATTTGTTATTGTGATGTTTTCTACATGATTTGTGTTTTTTTATTCATTTTTTCTGTTTTGTGTGCCCCTGATCAAGAGGCACGCACCTCAACCCTCGACCCTCGGGCTTGCACCAGAACACCCTTTGCGCCTCTCGCTCCTAAAAAGTAAAAACTATGCTTATAAATTTGATTATGTTAATGTGAAAGCTCAAGATCCCATAAATTTGTAAACCTGACATGGAATAATTGAAACATAGCAGCTGTTGCAGCTCTTTGCCTGTTTTTGTTGTCAAGTTTACTAGCACTCTTGTATCGATACTATTATTGCTTAGCCATTAACATGCCTGTTTTATCTTTTGTAGGTTTTTCATTCGTTGACCATGGGAATAGACGGAACTTCAATATATAGGCAAACCTCCATATCCAAGCATGCATTTTCTGATCTCTCTCATGTTTCTCCACTGGTCTTCTTGTATCTCATTAGAGGATGTTATTCTTATGGTATGTTTGACATCCTATGTTATTCATTTTTGATCCCACGAGCATTCTTTTTTTTTTTTTTTTTTTTTTTTTTCCGGTAGGGGATATGTCCATTGGTAAACAGAATGCTAAATTTTGTGCTTCACTTTTGACAATGTAATCAATTGGGGCTTGAAAATTTCAGTTTTAAAATCTTAGGTTTGTCTGGAAGAGAAAATCAACTTTGAATTACCCTTCTTGTATGGCATATGAATTTGGCATTTTGATTTGTATGAAAATAAATTGCTGATTATCATATTTTTGTGGTGTTCTTTTAGTCTGACCTCATGTTGGGTTGTTTCTTCCTTAAGAGTCATCATTCTTTTTTCTCCTTTCCATTATTTGTTATTATTTTGCTTTTGATAGTTGTATTATGAACTATTCATCTTCGCAGTATCATTAGGTTTTGCAAATAAGATACACCAAAAGAACTATATCACAAAGTTTGGCCTACTCTAGCTTATTGATTTAAGGTCAAGTTCCTTGCCAGATATCTTCATAGTCATTCCCTCGAGTGTACCAAGAAATGTTTACCAAATATTCTTAAAAAAGATGGATTTAGTTTTTCAAAGATAGTGACTGATTTGAAAATTTTAATGTTATCACTAAGTTTAGCTTAGTTTTTTATAAATGTCCTGAGCTGGCAGTATCTTTATAGTTGGCTGTAATTTGTCTCAAAGAAATGAAGTCGTGATACCTTTTACACCCTTGCTGTCTTTACAGCACTATCATATATGTACTAGTAAATAAACATACCAACCATGCATATGCTCTGAATTCAGATCAGTAATTAAGTCAAAGTATAAAAAATTACTTAAAACAACACATTAATTGGAGATTGGAAAGCGATGTACTGTCACCTACCCCCTCTAGTATGTATTTACTTGGTGTTTGTTCTAAGTATGACTCATTTGACAGGAACATGCAAAGCATCTGTGAAGTTCCGTGCATTACAACAACAACTGCATCTGGTTTTCCTCAACAATTCCCAAGCTGGAGCAGCAACTTTAATTTCTCAGTGCCTCTACATATTACCCATCTTTGAAGAACAGTGTGATGGCTTCAGCCATCTGGTACTATCAGCTCTTTGTCGTTTCCTAAAAACAGGAGTCAATGATGAAGATGTACTGAAGGCAAAAAGGTGTGCTGCAAAATTATTTTTGGACATTATTGATGGAAATCTAGCACATGAGGAAGGGGTTCAAGTTAAGATTGTTCAAGTTTTTGATATCAATTTATCTGATATTGATAATGTGATGTGTGATCCATCAATTATGAACAATCCTAAGGCTGAAACAGCAAAAGAAGTGGTTGAACAGTATGTTTTCAAGCTGATAGAGGTCCAATCATATATGACTGCTGTTAATCTGCTAATACACTTCTCTATCCATGAGTCTGGAGAGTCATTTTTACTAAAAATGATGGAGTGCCGACAAATGAAAGCAGCAGAGAAGTGGGCGAGCTATTGGGGGAAGCCAATGCTGTGTTTGCTTGTCCAGGAATATGTTGACCAGAAACTACTAAAACCTGCATATGAAATTATAAAGAAAAATAATTTGCGCAAGGAATTCCCTGAACTTTATCATCAGAGTAAAGAAAGGCAAGACATTTCTGTTTATTGCTCTTTTACTGGTTTATTTACTCATCATCTTTATAGATCATTTGGTTCAAATCCCCAACGGGAATCTGCTATAATAACAATTTTTACGTGATTGCAGCTCAATGAAGAAGCTAGCAGAAAAAGGCGTCTGGGAGATAGCTGAAGCAAGAGCTAATGGTGATAGACAACTTCTTGAATATTTGGTATGTAACGGATACATGTTATTTGATTTCTAAGGAACATTTCTGAACTTGCTTTTTATCCTTATAGTTGAATCCAAACTCCTTCATTTTATACTCCTATGGTATTAGCTTGCTGACGTCTTTCAGATTTTGACTTAAAGTAAACCATTGCTTCAAGTAATCAAGTGAATATGAATGTGAATAATGGTATACTGTTTCATCTTTCAGAAGGGAAAAACAATGTCGTTGTCCACATGAGAAAGTTGTGTGTGCGTGTGTTCTTTTTATTCAATGAGAAGGAATTTTAAGCATGGGTGAACTTTCAGTTGCAAAACTGACACTTGGATGTTTCTGTTTCTGAAAATTAGTACATAATGAAAAGAGCAAAGCAAGCAAAAAGATGACACATTTTACTTGAAAATGTTAGGTTTATTTAGCAATGGAAGCCGGCTATTCTGAGAAGGTCGAAGAGCTTTGTGATCGTTATTCCCTTGAAGGTTTCTTGAATTTCAAAGGTATGTTTCTAGAAAGATCACCATCAATGTCTGTTGATTTTAATTACAAGCAAACTACATAACAGTGCCAACTGAATATGTCAATGTCTACATAATAAAAGAGCATGCTCTCAGTGTCTTCACACCAACTTGATTGTGCATCCTCAGACAATGCTGCTGCCTTTCTATGCCCCGTATATTTGCTTTTACACTAGGTTCTTAGCAAGTATTATTTTATGTATTGGCACTCGGCAGACTGATTCTAGTCAGCAAGTAGTTGGTAATTTCTGGGGATGGCATCTTTTCATAGCTGAAATAAAAATCCTTATCTAGAGTTTGTTGTGATGAAGACTATTAATATGATTCTTCTGAAAAGTTCTTTATATATAGATACAATGATAATGTTAGGCATATAAGCTAGGGAGCCCCAACTTAACTAAAACCATGGTCAAGGGTAAAGGTTTGACTCCCACTTATATACCCTTCCACACTTTCATGTGGAACTGATGTGCGATATCGTAACAGATAAATTGATGTGGTTCTCAGAGTAATCTATGAGTTTTCTAGATATGAAGGTAGAGTTAGGTCTTTGAGCAGAAACATATGATTTTGTTGGCCCGGCCTTTTAACTGCCTGATCATATGATGTAATAATTTACTGAAATGCACAACAATAATGCTGGATGGCTGTTTGTGGTTGCTTCCTAAGGTTGTTTTGAGTTTTTCTGTACTATTTACATTTCTGATATGTATGGGAGCATCTTGTTTTTTCTTCTCTTTAGGGTATGTGGAGAGCAAAACTAAGCATCCCCTGGTAGAAGAACTTTCAGTTTGTATATCACAAACACATGGATTTATCTTGTCTGGTTGAAAATTAAAATTGATGGATTTAAATAGCTACGACAATTTTGTTTTTCAATAAGCTGCAAGTTCCAAGATGAATGGGTATCTACTGTCTAGTAGTTTTCTGGGACTATTCTTGTGCTTCATTTTGCAAGTTAATTTGCATGTACATTATGTTTTTTTAGGAAATAACCCTAATTTATTTAAAGCAGTGTCTTTTTTTTTTTTTTTTTTTTAAGGGATATATACATTTTGGAGATGTCATGTCTAAAAGTTCCTTTTTTTTCCCGTCCTTCATGTCACATCAGCCTTTGTTATTTTCAGGAAGATGCTCCACCCACCCCCCGTGGGGAATAAAAACAAACATTACCATCGTCTTTTGGAGAATTGCAAGTTTTTTTCTTTTCTATGACTGATAGAGCACTTGATTTCAGACTGAATTTGATTATGCTCTTTTAATTATTAGTATTACAATCATAGTGATTTAAGCCTTATTTATTTTTTGTTGTCTAACTATCATTTAACGTTTTTCATAGAGTCTGGATCAAATCCTTTGCACCGTCGCTATTTGAACCTTCATGAATTGTCTGTTGAGGATGTTTTGTGGGTTGATGAAATCAATGGTTTACGGGATGCAATATGCTATTTTGAGGAATGCAAAGTTGTGGGTGTTGACTGTGAATGGAAGCCTAATTATGAAAAGGGCAGCAGACCCAGTAAGGTAAGTGTATTCAAGTGTGGTTTATCCATTATCATCACATGGAGCAAATTGATTTCTTCTAATGTAAACTGCCTTTAATTTTCCTAAAAGAGTATCATGCATGAGAATATATCCTGTTATAGTACTGAAATATCAATAATTTCTCAAAAGAAAGGCAGCTTATGATTCTGAAAGAAAAGTTGCATATATGATCTGCGTACAGTATTTATTTCTTCTTTGTTTTTTTTTTTTTTTTTGTTCTCACAAGATTAGTTTCCCTCTTTCATGTATCTTCCTTCTTTTTCATAAAGTTATATACCCATATGTTAATGGGCATGTTTTTAAATTTTTGTATAGATTGTTTAATTGGTGTCTTGTTGCATCTTCGTTGTCACTCTTTCAACCTTTATATTACTATATATCATTTAATTGGTTAACTGTATCTTTTAGACACATGGGAATGATAAACTTTTACCAGTTTTTCAAGTAGGATCTCTATCTACTTGGTTAGTAATTTTTTTCCATTTTGCATGTGCCTATGCGATATACACACGTGTGCACATGTCTAAAAAGTAAAAACAACAGTCTTATGTGCATATATTAGTACTTTTATATTTCACTTTCTTCTAATAGCAAGTGACTTAGTTTTGGACCAATTTTTTTGTAATTTCTGAATAGCATCCTTCTGAATTTATCGAAATTTAAGATAGAGATCATATGCTTCCATATTTTCTTATTCATAATGTATTCGGTTGTTATCAACCATGCACTATTGCAAGCTTAGCTATAGGTTTTTACGGATTTTAGTAAAATTATTTTCGTAATTCATATAAAAGAAACATACCTGTGTGGAGTGGAAGAAATGTGGTATGTTAAAGTCGTCTGAAAATTTGGGGTAGGCTTGATATTAAGTGGACAAAAACTTAATTCACCTTTTGCTCAAGCTATGCACAGGCAAGTAGGCAACTGATTTAGTTTCAATCATTTATTACTCATTGGAGGGACTGCATGCATATCTAAATACCTTCCTTCTGGGAGAAGATGTTTATGGTTTATCTGTTAATATCTAGCTATAAAATGTTATCACATACTGCAGGTCTCAATCATGCAAATTGCTTCAGAGAAGAAGGTTTACATATTTGACCTTATCAAGCTCTATGAGGATGTTCCAAATGTTCTGGATGAATGCCTTAGCCGCTTACTGCACTCTCCAAGTATATTAAAACTTGGTAAATCACCTTTCTTTTCCTTTTTTTTCGAGTTTTTAAAGTAAAGTATCTATTTTGGCTTTTAAATTTTAAAGTACTAGTATCTGTATTATGATATTGCCATTTTGGTTAATATTTTAAAATTTATTCAAGTTCATATGTTTTCTATTTAGTATTGATTTATATATGTTTAGGTTAATTGATATTATAAATAAAATAATAAAGAATGTTGAGGAATATAAAGTGCAAAATGTGGTGCAAACTGCTGAAGATGGATATTGATTTGTACTAAAATTTGCACCAAAATAGTGCAGAATTTGCACTAAAATAGAATGCTTTCTAGGAGATGCTCTCAAAAATGCTAATACACCCTGAAACAATCATTTAGAAAAATTCCCTGATTTGTTTCCAATTGATATGTCTAATTGCATTATTACCATGTTTTATTAATATTACTTCTTTGGTGTTTTTGTTTGTATTGATATGTTGTTACTAGAGTCTTTTGGCTTTTCATATGGAGCTACCTATGTTATGGTGTTTCATTTTATGGGTTTTTCTTGGTCAGCTAATGGAACAATATATGATTATAAATATTGACTGCAGTTATGAATTTGCAGGTTACAATTTTCAATGTGATGTTAGGCAGCTTGCACATTCTTATGGACAATTGAATTGTTTTAAGCACTTCGAGATGCTACTTGATATCCAGAATGTATTCAAAGAACCACGGGGTGGTCTCTCTGGCCTGGCAGAGGTAATTCTACTAGCTAATAAAAATAAGCATGTTCATCAATGATTTTGACTTGTCCCCATGTTCTTATGATATTATGGTATTCGTTTGAATCAGAAAATATTGGGCAGTGGTTTGAATAAAACAAGACGAAATAGCAATTGGGAGCAACGACCTTTAAGTCATTATCAGGTAGGTCTTTTTGATTCTAATATTTTCTGAATCTCAACTTCCATCTTAAAAATTTTGGGTCATTTTAGTAATGCTTCATTGAGCGGTAGATTTACAGGTTCCTTTTGGTTTGTGTGTAACATACTTTCCTTTCTTATATTAAGCTGGATAATGGAGAATAACAATGGAAATCTGTTAAATGACCTCACAATCTATTCTAAGACTGGTTTCAAAGATAAATCTATTCAATTATAAACAGTGGGACAAAATATGAAGATGGGACAAAATGTTGAGCTTTCAAAATTTAAATAGAATTCAGGAGAGAATAAACCAAACATCGTATCATCATATCAAAGTCTAACCTAGAATGATTGGAATGAATATCTTACTACCTCAAAACTCAAACTAATATGGTAGTTTACCAGCTCTATCATGGCTGTTGAGTGCTGTGGATTTGCCAAATCTTTATTTTACCTTCTGGAGTTGCTTGAATTTATATGTCCATGCCCTTCCTTTTCATTTATGGAATATTAATGCAGCTGGAATACGCTGCTCTTGATGCTGCTGTTCTCCTCCACATATTTCGGCATGTGGGAAGGTATTCCCAGCCTACAGGTGCCCCAGATGGACCTGCCAAGATTGAATGGAAATCACATATTGTATGTCTCTCTCTCTCACACACACACACACACACACAAGGTTGTATGTCCAAGTACATGCATATTGATGAGCACAGTATCACGAGGTTTGGATCTTCTGCTATGCACAACAGGTGCACGTCGTTTTGTACTGTGTTAAAAACACAGCAGTGGTGCAACATTTGTGCAGTTGTACTAAGACTATTTATGTAAACAAAACGCGCAATATCTGCTATGCGTAGCAGAAATTCAAATACGTTATTAAAAGGTTATGATGCACTAATCAGTATAGTAGGTAGGTAAGGATAGGCTGACCTGCTCTCTTCTACTTGCTAATAAATCCAAGAATAAATACATGCAGATTTCGCATATGGATATGGAGAGCTCAAAAATGCCGAGAAAGGACGGTGGAAACGGAGACGAAGCTGATCCTGGAGATAATGAAGATTGTCCATTCCCAAACAGCTAATGGCTGTTGTGTTGTTAGCTCAATATGTTAGAAACTGAGACTTTTGGTAAACCTTTGAAAAACAAAAGTGTAAATATAGTTTTTACCATAAACATTGAAACTTGAACACTACTTAATGGCATCCCCCTTCACTGCATGCATGTTTTTTGCGTTTTCTTTACTTCATCGTGCATTGACCAAATTGCAAAATTACCCTTTGAGATTTGACATATTTACAAGAAAACCCTTATTTTGTTTTCAAATTACTGCATAGGTTCTTGGTTTTAGTAGAAAACAAAAGCACAAAATAATTCATTTGATATTTACTTACCATCCCTTAACAAAAATCGGTGCATGTTGAGCTGCTTTAGGCTTTAGCCCAAGTTTGTTAATTGAATATGGTATATATGTGTTGGAAAAATCTAATGTTGCATTTAAATTGAATGTTTTGATTCTTGGAGGATGGTTTTGAAGTTTGCAACAATAAATCATTGGTGTTGTTTGAAATGAAAGTGTGGAATGAATTCATATCATCTCATTTTAAACTTTTCTTTTCGTTTCTTTTTTTTTTTTTTTTGGGAATGCTTTGGGTAAATTTAAAGTTTTAGTAGATTAACGAAGTTGACCGTGTAATGCACAAGCTTTTATGAATTTCGATGCAATTTTTTTTTTTTTTTGCATTTTTTACTAAATATATTTTTAAGATGGAGTTCTTGTATTTTTTGTAGTTCAAAAACCATATATATTGTTATGTGAGGTTTCCTTTTATAAGAATTTGAACGTGCCTAATGTGTGTTGAAGATAGTTTTTTATTTTTTATTTTTTCATCCTACCTTGTTTTGAGTGGATAAATTTGTTGATTATCCATCATAACCCTGAAATTTGCAATAAGTTTAGAATATTAAATAAAAATTCTTGAAAACTATTAGATGAATATCTGATTATCTTCGATTAAGACTTAGAAACGAAATAGTGGGAATAGATTTAACATAAAAATACAATGGTGATGAGAAATGAGTGATACATACAGAAACTCTTGCATGGATTTCTATTACTTGCAACCATGAATAAAAAGTGAGAAGTTTGGGAAGCTCATCCAGCAAAAGCTCTTTAGAACAATAGATATGGAGTTGAGTTTGGCCAAGATTGCATATATTGGATTGATGATATATATATATAATTTTTTTTTTTGAATTTTTTTTTTAAATCATGAAAAACTTCATTATTTCAACTTCAAACATCACGTTATGACCAGTACATGTATAACTATGGCTAATTTTAATGATCACAACTAATTTTCAATTTTCGACGATTTTGGTGCCACAATTGAGCAATTTTTGGACTTACAACATGAAATTGTAAAAGTTAAAACTATTTTTTAAAATCTTTTGCATACAAACACAAAGTTATGAACAAAAGTGATTTTTTTCGATCAAAAACCTCAAATTTAATTATTACATGACTAACACATGCATAATTTTGACTATATTCTGATTCTTGAGAAGTTTGGGTCATGCCGAACAACTTTTGGACTTTAAAGTGTTATAGTCTATCAGAAATTCAGAATTAAGTGTGTGTGTGTGTGTGTGTGTGTAGAGGAGACCAAACTCAATATATATGCATCTTAGAATGGAAATGGTTTATTCTTGTCTTTTAACTTCTTTTTAATATCGATTAGAATAAGTATAAAAGAAAGATGAAAAGAAAAGCAAAAGGAAGCTGTGAATCATAGTTGGCACTAACGAAATGAAGCATGAAATAGATTGTAATAACTATTAGCATTAATTTATTGGAAAATAATATGAATGGTCCTACATGTATTAAATGGATTAATTTCATTTTGAAATAAATAGTACTAAGATTTTAATTCCTTAAAAAATTAATGGAGTCCCTTCCTAATGATACATGCATGTTTATTATTATTTATTTGACAAAATGATACATACATGCATGCATGTTTCAAAATCTCATATCAATTTAAAATCTTAACCTCAAACCAACCTTCGATCTGAAAAAAGATTAAATACAAACCCTCAACTTACAACCATTTTATTGAAGAACTAATTCTTACACAATTTCGTCTAAATAGTTTAAAAGTTGTGCTCGCCTTGTCATGGAATTCTTAACCCATAAATGATCAGAGTAATGGTGGTCGTGTCAACATGATTTTTTGCATTCTAAAAAATTGGATAATATGCACAACTTAGTATTATGGTAAAAAATTAGAGAGAATTCCAATGATTTTTAATATGGTTTCTTACTTTCCGTGAAGAAATCATGGTTGTTTGTCTTAGTAGGACATAGGGTTGAACAATTTTGAAATAAAAAGTAAAACAATACTTGTAATAAAAAAAAGCTTAATCTATAGTAATAAATCCCAAATGAAATCCATTACTAATCCTCTTTAACATGAGAACCATGAAGACGCCGAGCCTTTCGGCTAGAAAAGAGCTTCTCAAGAACTAAATATATTAGCAAAAAAGTGGAGAAAAATATAGAAGAAGCCATGGATTACCACAAAATTCTGAAAAATAAAGATCCAATTTTTCATTTTCATTACAAAAAAAAAAAGAAGAGAGTCTCTTGTTTTCTTTAAAACTTCCCCTGCATATCTCTGGTTCTCTCCCATTCTTCTTCTTCCAAGAGAATAGGAAAAGAAATATCTCTCGTATGAGATATTAAGCAACAGAGTTTTAGCAGGCAGAGGAGAGGTAGGGTTGTACATTTGTGATAATGCATGCATATTAAAGCATGCATTTTGATTCTTGATTTTGAACAGTAGTACAATGGCGGAGGGGGTGTTGCAATTCAATGTGGCTTCAATGGTGGAAGATGTGCTTCAACACCATGGAAAGAGGCTTTGCACCATTGATTTTGCAGCAAGAAAAGTTGAAGAAGCTTGTATGTTTTTTTCTATTCTTCATAACCTTTTATGATCTTTCTTTGGGTACTTTTATGGGACATCATTCTTTCAATTGAGAAAAAAAAAAAAAATTTAAAATCTACCTGTTTGACTATTTTGTTTATTTATTCTTGAATCTTGATAGTTAATGTTGGTTCTGCTTTTAGATTTGGGTGAAATGGGATTGAGATTTTAGAGTTGATAACCAAAAAGAAAAATTTGGGAAAATATGTAAAGTTCATGATTTCTTGTTTTTGGTATTAGACCATGATTTTATATGGGGGAATTTTGTTGGCAGCATTGAGGAGATATGAGGCAGCTGGATGGTTAAGGAAGATGGTAGGGGTAGTTTTGGGAAAAGATTTACCTGCTGAGCCTTCTGAAGAAGATTTTAGAATCGGTTTACGAAGTGGGATTATACTTTGCAATGTGCTTAACAAAGTTGAATCTGGTGCTATCCAAAAAGTATGCTTCTTCATCAATTTTAGCTCCTCTAATTTCCCTTTGTTGGTTAGTTTAGTAATCGACTTTGACCTTTATTGCTTCTAGGTAGTCGAAAAGCCTTCAGATACCGTTATCATTCCTGATGGAGCTGCTCAAACTGCATATCAATACTCCGAAAATTTGAGGAACTTCCTCGAAGCTATAGAGCAAATGGGGCTTCCGACTTTTGAAGTATCCGATTTGGAACAAGTATGTTTTTATCTGTCTGTATATTTAAACTTGTTTGTGTATGTAATGTAGAAATGGTAATAGTAATGAATGCTATTGAAACCAAATATTAGGGTGGGAAGTCTTCGCGGGTTGTGAATTGCGTCTTGGCGCTCAAATCGTACTATGAGTGGAAACAATCGGGTGGAAATGGGCAACGGAAATTTGGTGGAAACTCGTCATCGAAGCCTCCTAATGGAGGAAAGCCGATTGTTAGAAAAAGTGCTGATCTATTCCTGAAGTCTCTTGATAGTATGTTGAGTGACGAGAACTCGTCCGGTGATCTTGTGCAAGATCTTAATGGAGTGGTTTGTATGTTTACTATGATTATTTTGAAAAAGAATTTACAACGAGATTATGGTTTTCACACTGGATTTTGTAGGAGATCTCTCCTTCGTTGCACAAACTTGTTCATGAGCTTCTCTCTGATAAGAGTAGCGAAGAAATTCCTTTGGTTAGTGATCTTTTTTGTGAGTTTCTAGTATGTAAAGCTCCCACCATTAGAAGGATAGCTATTTTCTAACTGTGATGGTTCCACTGAACAGATTGTTGAGAATATGTTGAATAAAGTTTTGGAAGAATTCGAGCGCAGATTGGAAAGAAAACACGAACACGTAAGTTTTGTGTGTTTCCAAGTGATTATGTATCTTCATTTCGCTACCTTGCAACCATAGACTCATTACGAACATTGGTTGCAAACCAATTTTGAGGTGTTTAATAATTTGATTTTTTTATTTTGTTGGTATGACAGAATAGAACTTCGCAAGATAAGAGTGTTTCCGATTCCTCCACAACCGGGGATACGAAGGTCTGTTTTGCATTGGTTTAGCTATTACTTTTAAGCGTGCAGGTACTTGTATTTGTTTTAGTTTCTTCATTACATATAATGACTTGCTATTTGGTATCACAGATTAGAACAACTTCGCAAGATAAGGATGATGCCGTTTCCCACACAAGCAGGGAGACAGAGGTTTGATTGCATTGGCTTTGCTTATATTACTTCTGAACATGCATTTGAATGATGGTTAAAGATTTCATTGCATGCAATGGCTTTTATTCTACGTTATGTAAGACCTTAAACCATTGATTTTGAGGTTTTAAAGGAACTTTTCTTTTCGATTTTTGGTTGGTATGACAGATTAGAATGACTTTGCAAGATAACGATGCTCCTGTTTCCAGTTCAACGGAGACAGAGGTATGGTTGCATTGGCTTCGCTTATAATACTTTGCATTTGATGCAGTGAATTTTGCAGTTTAATTTTGAGGTTTTTTTTTTTTTTTTCTATTTTGTTGATATTACAGATGAGAACTTCACAAGATAAGGGTGATCCCGTTTCGTCTGAGACTAGAAATACAGAGGTTTGTTCGCACTGTCTAGTCTTATACTACTTTCTAACACGCATTTAAAATGATTTTTTCTTTGACAGATTAGAACACGTTTGCGAGATAAGGGTGTTTCCAATTCCTACGCAGCTAGGGAGACAGAGGTTTGATTGCATTGGCTTGACTTATATTACTTTATGGATGTTCGTTAGATGTAATGACTTTTTCTCTTTGTTCGTCCGAGAAGGATTTCTACGACGAGGCAGCACGGGCACTTTCATTGAAGTATCTAAAACATGTAGAACAACAGCATACAAGTGTACAGGTCATCTTCACTTGAGATCAACTGTAATAAGAAAAATAGTCCCCATCTTCGGACAGCAATTTATAAGAACATTTGTTTCATTAAATTGTAGGAATTGAAGAATATCCTTCATTCTGCAAAGGAAGACATGCAAATGCTGCAACTCAAGTGTAAAGAAGATGTCAACACTCTAGGTAAGTATCATTTCAATGGTCATCTATGATGAATGGAAATGTAGAGAACCTGAATTCAAGGATAAACGGGACTCAAGAACTCGACTTTGTTTGGCGTTAGGTAAGCATGTCAGCCTTATGGCCAATGCAGCTTCGGGATACCAAAAAGTTCTTGAGGAAAATCGCAAATTATACAATCAAGTGCAAGATCTCAAAGGTGAAGTTCTTTTGGTTTTAATCTAGACGCCGATGATTGATTTTTATGAAGCCAACTTCAATATAGAGTAGTGTTTTAACAAAAAATAACATGATTTCCCATAGGAAATATAAGGGTGTATTGTCGAGTACGTCCTTTTCTCCCTGGCCAGGTGAATGGTTCGAACGTTCTAGAAGATATTGATGATAGAACTCTTACACTACAAACTCCTTCAAAGCATGGAAAAGGGAGGAAGAAATTCACTTTTAACAAGGCCTTTGGTCCATCTTCAACTCAAGGTGACTAATCTCTTTCTTTTACAATTACTATCCTTTGTAAAAAGATGCAGTTTCTCACTTTGTTTCTTCACTTTTGCAGAAGAAGTATTTGCGGATACTCAGCCACTGATTCGATCCGTTCTTGATGGTTACAACGTTTGCATATTCGCGTATGGTCAAACTGGATCCGGAAAAACATATACTATGGTAAGCACTTCTCTTTATCGAAATTCATTTGCTACATCATTTCTTGTCGTTTCTCTAACTTCATTAGTCTATCCACAGACGGGGCCAAAGGAGCTTACGACAGAAAGCTTAGGTGTTAACTATAGAGCATTGAGTGATTTATTCTTGATCTCAGAACAGAGAAAAGACACCATTGTTTACGATATCTCTGTTCAAATGATGGAAATCTACAACGAGCAAGTTAGAGACCTTCTCGTTACGGATGGACGTCAAAAAAAATATCCTTTCACCAAACCTTTTAGAGTAGATCTTGTGTAAGATCGTCTCACGGATCACATTCTGTGAAATGGGTTGGGTCAACCGAGTCAACGTTGATCAATGCCTGCTCAACAGAATGTGGGACATTGACCCACATTGACCTGAACTGTTTCATGGAATGGGATCCATGAGACAGTTTCATACAAGAATTCGTCAACTTTCTTTACCTTAACTCGTACACACATTAGAAATCCGGAACAATACTTCGGATGGTATCAACGTACCAAATGCGAATCTTGTACCTGTTACATCAACAGCTGATGTCATATATCTGATGAACCTCGGCCACAAGAATCGCGCAGTCGGTTCTACCTCTATGAATGACCGAAGTAGTCGTTCTCACAGGTATCCGGATCCTCATGTTTCTTTCATCATCAATGCTTCTGAACTGAGCCTAACAGTCCATACATTTCGCAGTTGTCTCACAGTTCATGTTCGAGGCAGAGATCTGACGTCTGGTTCAGTTATCCGTGGTTGTATGCATCTGGTCGACTTAGCAGGAAGCGAACGATGCGATAAAACAGACGCAGTTGGTGATAGGTTGAAGGAGGCTCAACATATTAATAAGTCTCTTTCTGCTTTAGGAGATGTTATAGCAGCTCTTGCACAAAAGAGTGGTCATGTTCCCTACAGAAACAGTAAACTCACACAGTTGCTTCAAGATTCATTAGGTAACACATCTCTCTCTCTCTCTCTCTCTCTCTATTGAGGACATCTAACACTTGTGATTGTCAGGAGGACAAGCAAAGACTCTAATGTTTGTTCACATTAGTCCGGAGCCTGATGCTCTTGGCGAAACGCTTAGCACACTTAAGTTTGCTGAACGGGTTTCAACAATCGAGCTTGGAGCTGCAAAAACGAACAAAGAGAATACTAGTGCTCATGAAGTGAAGGATCTAAAAGAACAGGTTAATGTTCTTCGTACTTAATCCTTTGTTGTCATGTAATAGCCTAAAACACGAGCAAATGAATCGCTTTGCCACCTTCTATATTCATGCAGATCGTTGCTCTCAAAGCAGCCTTAGCACAAAAGGACGGAGGAGATTTGGCGTCATGTGGATCTTTTTCTCCATCACATTCATCTTCGAAGCCTGAGGTATCGTTCTGTAACTTTAGAGAGCACCAGTTTCAATGCCATTCCTGCTTTCTTTTAACTTAATAAATCAAGGATCAATTGTACAATGGAAGAGATTCAATAGCTATATATATCCCTCTTAATTTGTGTCCATTTTGCTTAATATATGTTGCATAGTTCGTCTTAGACCCTATCTAGAACTGTTCTCTTCAATTTTTCTTTTTTTTTTTTCAAATCATAACATACAATATTTTCAAACCATTTTTTCCAGCCAAAATTGAAATTTCCATTCGATTTTTGCTCAATTTCTGAAAATTGCTTTGAGGCTTTCGTTTGTTTTGAAATGTGGAGTATTTTCATGTATGTTTCATGTATTTTCACCTAAGTTTCACGACTCTAGATTGCAACTAAAAAAATCTTGGACTTCGAGATGCAATCTGAAAAATAAAAGTTTAAGTTGCAAACTGAAAAAAAAAAAACCATAACCTTTTCGTCTTTTTGAATATATCGTATCCGAAAAGTAGCAGTTCGCCTATTAGTCCGGAATAATCGCATTTAGTGTTGAAGTTCTCTCATTCTTTCAGGAACAAAGTAATGGATCATCATCGCGAAGGCATAGCTTGGATAGTCAAGAATCGATAATGAATTCTCCTCCGTGGCCTATGGAAGACGAAAAAGGTTTGAGTGGTCATAACCAACACGGTGGAGGTGGTAGAAGATCGTCGGAGGCACACTCGGCAGGACAAGGTGAGAAGAAGAAGAGATCGTTAGCAGCACCTAGAAGACACAGTCTGGATAACGGTTTAGCTAAGACAACCACTCAGTCTCAGACGACCACCGATGACTCCGAGGAGGTCGATGCTTTAACGAGTGATTCTTCGGAGGCTGATTATCGATATCAACTCAATGTTTCCAAGTCCAACACCACGTCAAATGTAGCTGGATCGAAACTCCGAAAACCTACTCCTAAGTCGACTAAGAGCCAAGACACGAGGTACGTTAGTAGTTATTATGCATCAAGATCCTCTGCTGCATTAATTATAGGTCGATTTTCATTTACAATATCAACTTTGGACGTTAACATTGATCAACATTAATTCGATACATAATTGGACATTTGGGTTCCAGTTGGTCACGTGAAGCCCGAAATGTGTGTCATCATCCTAGTCATCAATAACATATTTCGGGCTCCACTAGGATGGGGGCAAACATTTCATGTTCCTAAACCTAGTCAACAATTGAAACCTAAAATATCTAATTATGTATCGAGTTGATGTGAGGCCCCTGGGTGTGTTAAATTTAATTATCTATATATACTTTTTCGATTTTTTTTTTTTTAATTTTTAGTGTTAAAATACTAATTTTATTGTAATCTGGCCCCTCCAAAGTCAATCAATCCCCTCAATATTTTTAGTCCAGCTCCGCCCCTGATTTTAAAGTTGATGGTTTGTGATGAGGCGGAAAATTCCTTACTCTGACATCTTTGCATGGATTAATACTGAATCCTGAGTCTGGCCTTCGATTTTGGAGGTTAGAGCAGAAGAACTCTGTAACAGTGGAGAAGGATTTCGCCTCGAATCCAAATGATTTCTTGTCTTCTCTTAAGATATTTCGAGTTGGATAAAATGAAGCTCCTCAAAGCGCAATAGTTTTGTATGCTATCGTCCAAGTTCGCGTTATAAATGAAAATTGACCTAAACTTGGTGTTTCTTTATGTAACAAACCCTATTTAATTTCCTTTGTCATTTCATTTATGCAAAATTAGGCATTTGTTTTTAATCAAATCTACTTTCATTCATATCTAATTCAATTTATCTCAAAATCATATCCATGCATCCACATGAACTTGCTCAAATTATTTTACAATGCTTGAATTGTTTCAACATTTAGGAGCCAAATTCTTGAGCCAAGTGGGAGGGTCTCAAATTCTTCATCGGCCAAAAACGCGCGGCAACCTGCAGCTTCGGCTGCCGGGAGGCGAAAGTCAGCCGGTGGGAAGTAAGAAAAGCTGGTGAGTAGTTCGTAAAATCATTCTTGTATGTTGTGGTTCAGGTTTGTGACCAAAAAAATGTATTTAGTGAGAAATACAACATTGCTGCACATAACTCTTCATTGTATTACTTTGATGAATTTATGTTGTAATATATATCATAACAATTTTAAGTAATTTATTGTTATTTCCTCGCATGTCACTTGGGTTTTTTCAAGTCATTTTGTTTCGTTGATTGCTACTAATTAATTGTTTTTTAAAGTCTAGCACATGTTCTTTTTAAAAATTTGAGTAACTTTTAATATTTGTGAATTCTTTAGTGTAACTATTTATTGAGAATATATTTTGTATTTTTCATTTTATATCTTCTACATTGTAGCCAAGCCCACCAGAAAGAGCTTAATCTACTGCAACTATACAATCCTAACGCAATCTTTAAATTTCCCACCATCCAAAAATCCCCAAAGCCTACCAAAAATATATCTAATTCAATACAAATTAATTCTCCAGACATTACGATATTACGTTTGTGAAAGATTGTGAAAAGAGAATGAGTTTGATATATTATGAATTGATTATTATATAAAAAATATTGCATTTTAAATTCTTCTTTGGAAAATGAAACAAAAATTTAAAATTGCAAACATAATAAATGCAAATTAATTCTTCTTTATTACTCCAAAATAAGTGTCCTTTCGAGAAAATTGTACAAATGTTATTTTAGGAATTTAAGAGACAATTATTTAATTTTCCAAGATTCAGTCTTCTCAAACTAAATGATTTACTATTTGAAAATAAGCATAGAATGAGCAAAAATATTTCATAATTAGACTTAAATGAGGTCAAATAAGTCATTTTATAAGGTTCTTTATTTTGGTGAACTTTTATAAAAAAATATTTAATTCTAGGATGGAATGAGTAGTTGATTTTCATTTTTGGCAAAAAGTTAAACAAAATAGTATATATATCTATTACCTATTACAACCTATATAAAAGTGTGGATGTTTCTTACAAAATATGAATTGTCGAATATATCCTTATCAAAGATTATTATTTAAGGTTATAATAGTAATTTAGGATTTTCATGTTTAAATAATATATATATATATATATATATATATATATAATAACAATTAACCCCTCAAAATAGAAATGACAAATATTTTCCCGCCCATTTTCACTTCCTAATATTAGAAATATCATTAATTATTTTTTTATTTTCTAATTATATTAGTTGATGAATTTATGGTAAATTTCCATAATCATTGATTTTGTATTCATATAGATATGAATGGTATATAAATCCTATCAAACATACAAATTTTCTACCATCAACTTTGGTTAAAATTTCGAACGAGGACTATGCAGACTTTTTTTTTTTTGGTTTTTATAATTAATTATATAAGATTAAATATCAAATTATCTATGGTATGATCATCTTAACATTCTTCTTATATAGATGGTATGTCAATCAAAATGTTACATGTAAAAATTATAAAGTTCAATTATAAAGCTTTGTGAAGTTTTATGCATAAATCTTTTCTTACTTATACATAGATATGGTATAATTGATCCAACTCCATTATTCAAATTAGTCTGTATGCTGTACAATCAAATTGCAATCTAATTTCCTTCTTTTTTAATCAGTGGTTGTTAATATTTTTTTATTATGACCATTTCATAATGGGAACCTTTACAAAATATATATATATATATATATATATATATGTAACAAAATAATTAAAAATATTATATTATATTATATATAAATAATGACAATTTCCCAAAATAAAAAGTACTGAAAATGAGGCTATTTCCCTGTGCATTTTCACTTGCTAAATATGTAATATATTAATAATTAATTAATATTTGAAACTATTAAATGTAGAAAATATAGATTATGTAATCTCTTCTATATGGAAATTGAACTCACCATTAGTTATATCATACTATTCAATCATATGTTTCATTTATTGACAGTAGATCTAAATTTAAGCATTATTTTGTGAATTTTTTTTTTGTCCAAAAAAATATCACCTAAATTTATGAATATATATATTATCCACCAATTGAATATAAAAAAGATATTATTTTGTGATTCTCTATTTTTCTAAATAAATAAACACACATATATATATATATATATAGAGAGAGAGAGAGAGAGAGAGAGAGAGAGAGAGAGAGAGAATGATTGAATAATAACTACAATTCAATTTGGTAAAAAAAAAAAAAATCAAATTTTATAGATAAAAGAAAAATAATATCGTTTAAAAAATAAAACATGTTTAACAATATTAAAATAACGAAAAACTTATGATTTTGAACTAGATTTACAGATAAATACATTGTTAAAGATTGACCTGAATTCTACAAGTCAATACGGATATACTATTGTCAAAATTAATTTAATTAGTATTAATTAGAACATGTTTGATTGACACTCTAATTAACAAATTAATTAACATATAATTAGTGAAGTAGTCCACAACATATCATGATGACTATAAAAAATATCTAAAATTCGTAATTTACATGGGTATTAGATTAATTAAATTAAATTAACTCTAAAAAATTGTATTGTTTTTGCTTGAATATTTTTATATCAAAAAATTACTTGATATTGTTCATGCATCACACGAGTGTTAAATAAATGAAATATTATTAAGAACTTGATTTTTCTACAAATTACCATTATCACATCAAATTCAAAATATTAAAATTTTATGACCTCGCAGTTAATATACAACTTCCAACCTAAGATCGTATTCTCACCTCAATTATTACCAATCTCTCAATCTAGCAATTAATTGGGTCATGCATTTTCAAATCTATAATTAGATATCTTCTCTTGGTCTTTTATACATGGAATAAACACAAAGAAGCATGGATAAGATATAATGGATTTAGAGGAAAAATTAAAACTAGAAATTCAACAAAATATCTATAGAACTACTCTCGTGCCCTAATATCACGAGATCCCTAGTCAATAATCATGTTCGTAATGCAAGATAAATTATAAGACGACATGATAAAAATTAGAAATAAAATCAAAAAAAACTTAGTGAATGTGATTGGTTGTTTCCTCTTTGATCTTGAATCTTCAATCCCTTGATTTCTTGCTTATTCTCTAGATGTGTTTTGTAGGTATTAGTGCTCGTCCCTCGGATGACTTTTCTAGTTTCTATTTAGGGTTGGAAAAGTCAAAATCGGATTTGAATAAGAGTTCTAGTCGAAAAAGAGTCCAATTCGAGTAGGAAACCCACGACCCAACCACTTCCAACCCGAGTTGGCCTGGGTGGACACAAATCTCGACTTTCAGATGCGTTTTGGGCTTTTTATGGGCCAAATTGGTCTTTGGTATCAATAAAAGTTGTAGCTCTTAAAGTTGGCTATCCAATGCCATTAATGTCAGCCTGATATCGATTTCTTACATCAAGTTATGCCCAAAATACTCAAACTCTGTCAAGACGAAAAACTTGACAATTTTGCACAACCTCCGCCTTCTTGTAATTTTCTGCTCTTTTGAAGGACGAATTACGAAAATTGTTTAACATGAAAGTTGTCTAACGTCTTCTTAGCTTTCCAACAAGAAAAGAATCATTGAATTTGGACTTCTAGAGTTAGAGATATAAGGTTTCTTCCAAAACTGTGCGTTTTCGACTTCGTTTCCTGGCTACATCTTGGCTTTTCAATCGATTGAGTACACTTTGTGCTAAAATCTATCAAATTCCTCTCAAATCAAAAAAATACGTGAAATCTTAAAAGGATAATAAAATCTACATAAAATATCAGGAATGTGTGTTTTTCAACACAAAATGATATGAAATTAAACCAAAAAATGCATCAATAACGCAAGTTATCAATCACACGGATAATAAGTTAGATTAAAATTACTCTAATAATATTTATTATTTTTTGTGTTAAACATTTTTATATCCACATTAAAATAGTAAAATTTCTATACTCACGGATAACAAGTTAGATTAAAATTACTCTAATAATATTTATTATTTTTTGTGTTAAACATTTTTATATCAACATTAAAATAGTAAAATTTCTATACCTGTGCATCGTACGGGACCTATATTAGTTTTATATTAAAATCTTAATTTAAAATTCTATTATAATTAGAACTCTAATATATAAGGTATTTGTATTTTTTTTTCTTAATTTGAATTGATCTCCACACACAATGCGTATGATCTAAAACTCTATATATATATATATATATATATATATATATATATATATATATATATATATATAATCTAAGTCAAATTTGAATTAAAACCTTTTTGCATTGTAGGATTCGATATCATATTAAAATTTGAATGAATCATCCACAACACAAACTTTAGAAAGAGAAAATATTTTAAAGATGCTCCATTATATTACTGTCACATAACTATTCTTAGCAAAATAAATTTTCTTGACAACTTTATTCAACTACATTACGTGGAATTAATCAGAAAAAAAAATGTTGATAAATAAATATAAAATTTAGGTGCGTGATTGACGGGCTATTGCCACATTATTCTTTAGCTTGACTTTTAACTTTTGCAAAATTGCATATATCTTACGGGACCTACTCTTGTCACGTGATACCTTTGCTTTTCCCTTCCTATCTACATTATTATTTCCCAATTTTTCCTTCATTTTTATTTTCTATTTTGCAGAATCCATGTTTTTTTTTTTTTTTTTTTTTGTATTTTACTATGCAAATTACGAATATTTTACATCGAAAAAATCCATTATAAATACTTGTTTGAGCTATTTTCACATTTTGCAAAGGGTGTCTGGGTGAGCTCACCAAGAGTGTTTTGAAATTTTTTAGGAATAAGATTTTATTTCAATCTAAAATAAAATGTTAGAATCTTATAATTTGTTGTTTTTTTAAGTAAGATGAAACTATCTTATTTCTAAAAAATAAGGTGTTGGTACTTATTGAAGTTGGATATTAGGAGGCTTCAAATCAAATTTATATTCAAATCGAACCAATTAATTACTTTGGAAAACAAATAATTTGTGAGATGATCTTTTTGTGAGATAATTTTTTAACTATTTTTTTAAATTTCATATATATATATATATATATATATATATATATATAAATTTATATGAGACCATCTTATGAATATAATTTCATAAGATAGAATCCTATTACTCACAAATTCAAAAAAAAAAATTCAGAACTCAATCTCTATTTATGGGTTATAGGTTCTGGGTTGAAAAACCTGAAATGTGACGATGTTTTGCACTTTGCAACTTAAAATGTTTTTTTTTTTCCCTTCCATTGCATCTTAAAGATTTACAGTTTTTCACTTTGTAACATTAACCCCTTTTCTGATCACTTTTTCCGTCAAAATCGAATTTTATGTAATACATAAAACCTACATCAAAACACTAAAAACCTCAAACCAAAAGAATACCTTGAATCAATTTTAAAATTTTAAATTTGAACAAAAATCGACAAGAATTTTGATTTTGGCTAGAATAGTGATTAGAAATTGAGCTTGGGGTTGCAAAATGAAAACCCATGAACTTTAGAATACAATCGAATAAATAAATAAATAAATAAATATATATATATACACACACTACCATAACAAATCATACTTTAGATTGTTTCTTTGTCGTTTGTTTTAACCTTATATTCTATATTTTTATAAGATATAATTAAAACAAAAAAAAAGGGATAGTGTGAGCCAAGTTGAAGAAAGAAAATGAATATGTTATGAAAGGACACTTACCTCTCAATGGAAAAATGTCAAGAAAAGAAGGAAAAGTGTGGTGTTGAGAAGAAAAATGAATGCAATATCCATTTTAGTGTGAGCTTTCCAGCTTGCAAAAGGAAATTAGTGGCTCAACCTAACCATGAACCACATGGCCACGTCACCCTTTCTTTTTTCCTTACATTTGATGTTGGCATGTTGCCATTTACATTTTATTAAATTGCCATGACATTTATACCATATATGGCTATGGGGTTTTTGCGAGAAATTTTGACAGTTTTCATCACTTGTTTAAGTTTTATGAATCAGTTTTTAGTGTTTTAATTCTCTGCTAACAAATTATAAAATCTACTAGAATCTATAATCCAGAAGCGGGTTGGGGGTTGCTTTGACAAATTCTCAATTAAATTTAAAAAAAAAAATCATTTTTTTATTCCAATTTTATCCTTGTCAATCACATGTATAGCTTATTTAGCAAACACTTCAAATTGTACTTCTATTAGCTTTTAAAATTATTTTGCAAACACAATCTACTTTTGCTAGTAAGTGATTTTTCCATAATCACTAAATTTAATCACTTTCTTAACCATAAATTTTTTTGCAAACACCCCCTATATCTAACTTATTCATTCAAGTTACACGATCCCTTGTTACTATAGCTATTTAAAAAAAAAATTATATGATATTTTTGAATTCTAGCAATGTTTTATTTTTTGGTTCAAGTTGGAGGACAATTATAATATAATATTTTATTTGTATTATATTTGTATATAATATTTCAACGATTTATTATTTGTATTTCCTAACTTGTTGAATTAGCATCTTTATTTAAATAACAATTCAATAGAATCTTAATATCATAAAAACGACATCGTTTTGCTAAGAGATTTGAAAGAGAAAATTCATCACCTAGAATTGTCAATTCCCACGTAGAGTTTAGGATTGACTGATGCTTAAAGTGACTGAATAGATTTAAATTTATGTAATTAGTCACATGAAACTTGAATGTTGGACATTATTAATACTGAATATACATAAAATATGAAAACTAGTTAGTTCAATATTTTTGGGTAATGATAAAAGTATGGAAATCTCTTATTATTTATCATCATACTCACGTGTGTATTATTTTAGCATTGTAGAATGTGTAATATGTGTTACAGTTTGAAAAATTAAAATAATAATTATTGATTTTCTATTTTTCAAATTGTATTATTTATCATATATCCAATAAAAATAAATTAAAATAATACTCACATAGATGGAATGGACTTGAGCCGAAATTTGTCACCCGTATTGTCATCCATCTGTGAAAATCAAACTGTCCAGTTGTGATTCATTAATTTATTGGAGTGATAAAAAAGTGTAGTTGTATGGTAGTCTGTGGACCAATATTCTCAACCTTTATTTTACTAGTGTTCTTTACCAAAAATAAAAAATTAAAATAATAAAATAATAAAATAATAAAAATAAAAATAATAATAATAATTCAAAAGTTTATCTTTATTTTGTGGTGGCAACAAACTTAGGTGTAGCTGAAGAAAACGTTTATTTTAATCTTTACATGGATGAATTTCCAATGTTAAAATTCGAGACAATTTTTTTTTTTCACATCAAAATCATATATTTATATTTTATACATACTATATATACCTATTAACATTCATTTTACAATTTTCAATAAAAATTAATTGATCATCTCATTCCACATTTCCAAACATATTTTATCACGATATAATGTTACAACCATCATGATATCTATGATATCATCCTAAATTGCTACTCTTAACAAATATACCATTTTATTATTCATAAGAATTTAACTATCTAGGCTGATAATGGGTGGAGATGAGATTTAAATAAATCTTAAATTTTGTTCAAATTCTTAACATTTAACAAATTTGAGATAAATCCTTAATTTTGTAGTTGAGATTTAAATAAACGTCCAACGTCTTAAATTTTGTTCAAATTCCTAACATTTTGCAAGTTTGAGCTAAATCCTTTAAGGTGATGTTTGGATTGGTGTTATGTAGGATTGAGGAAATCCGATTTTGAAATTTTGAGTTTTTTAAATAAAGTTGAATAATTAAAATTTGTGTTTGTTTAAAGATTTTGTAGGGTAGGATTAATACTGTAGATGTCAAATCAATGCTGGAAAAAGTGTTATTATGTAATCTTATATTGTAAGTTGATGTAATGGTAATGATTGGATGATTGTAATAGTAGAAATTTAGGTGTGTATTGAAATTTGTGTATTAATAGGTTATAGTATAGAGTTAATGATTGTGTTTTTATTTAAATAAAGTAGAATTTTGGTAGATTATATAATCCTCTTCTAACCTCAAAACAAACTGGGATTTGAATGAATTCAAATCCCAAATCCCGACTAGCAAACACTAATCCAAACATAGCTTAATGTTTAAACTTTATAATTTATTTTTATGTTGGGTTTGAGTTAAAGATTTATATTATCACTATTTATACTATATAAATAATTAGGACATAACTTTATTTTTGATATGTTCATTAATTTTACTAGTTGCAACTCATTTAGATGAATACTCACAATTTTGTTTTTAATATTTTTAATTGGTTGAATGCTCAAAACCCTCTCAAACTCATTTATTTATAGTAGTATTTAATTGTAGAGGTTCTATTCAATATATCTTTTAATGATCACAATTAAGACTACTAGCCACCAATTAAATTAAACCTTTTGAGCTATTGATAAAGATACTAGCCACCGATTAAATTAAGTTTTTGGGATACTGATAAGACTACTAAATTATGCTTCGAGCTATTGATTAGCAAAGGAAAACAATCAATAAGCTCACAGTCGGTCACTTGCTAAACCACCGATTTGGCCTTTTGACTGCTGACATCAAACACTCATGGTTGGTTGGAAACGTTTCAACCAATAGAACAATTGAAGGATAATGATCATGTGGATAAGCTTGAAGAACAACATTTCTACATTTAAGAGGCAGGTGTTGGGCATGCAATGACCTAACTATTACCTACTACTTCATGCAGTAGTACACATGTAAATAGAGTTTTCACTTGTGCAAGCTACTATAGTAGCTATAATGATAGTTTTACTATTTTTAGATGAAAAATCAACTATAAAAGGGTGATCAATGCCTAAGAAAGTGATAAATCCTGCAATAAAAAACTTCATTTTACTTCTCTTGTTTTCATAAATTTGTAGCATAATTTCTCATTGTTGGTCACCAAGTAGTCCCAATACTCATCCACCATTTCTAAATCAATAATCGGTCGGTGAAAATAGTTAGCCACAAATAATTACCAAATTACTGACAAATCATCAAGTTTATTTGAAAGTTGATCTTCCATATCAATAATATAGACATATATTCTCAATTCTAATTGTGAAAGCTAGCAAATAACAATAGCTATGTGTATTTAATGATATATTTAATATATGATGTGTATTAAGTGTTATAATATAATGCCTAATATAATAGAAGATTCAATCCACCAAATTAGTAATCCAAAAGGAATCTTGTATAGAACTTTATAAAAATGAAAACAAGGTATCTTGTGTATGGCTACAAAATATAGAATCTCCCACCAAATTCTCTTTCTCTATACCTACACATTACCAACCAAATATGGACGAAAATTTTATAATAACCCCTTAATTAAGAATTGAGATTGACAGAAGAGTCATAATAGTAGATGAATAATTTATGTTCATATGTATGTTTGAAGATTAAATCTAATTAAGTGTTTGAATATGCTGTATTTGGAGAATATACATTTTAGTCATTTTCCTCAAATATGTTTTAGTATTCTTACTTTTTTAATAATCAACAACAACAATAATAATAAAATCATTTTTCTAAAAAGAAATAAAAATAACAGATGCACAACACTAATATAATTTTGATAACCGAATAGTGTCATTTACTAAATATAACGAATAATCCAGTAAAGGATACATAATTTAGTATGATAGGTAGATAAAAGCTCATTCTTATAAAAAAAAAATCTTATAATTTATGTGTCATAATCATATTTATCCAACCAAATGGCACTTTGTAAAATTAATAAATTATAAAAATAAAAATAAAAGAAAGAAAGAAAGAAAAGCTAGCTAGTATGATGATGACATTTTGGTCATATTACATACAAGGAAAAGACCCAATCCATATAAGAGCTAATAGGAAGAAATCTCTACGTTGAGGACAACCAATTTTATAAATAAATAATAAATATAAAATATAAAATATAAAATAAAATAAATAAATATGTACGTTGAGTACAACTATTAATATTATAAATAAATGTGTAAATTTAATCAAACCCCGAATTAACCCCTTTTGTTCGAAAACTCCTTCTCTCTCGCAAATCAGATCATTTGTACAAAAATCTCTATTTCATTTTTATGTCATTAAAACTGCTATGCAGTTTTGATATTGAAAAAATGTTATAGTTCGAAAATCCCTTCTCTCTCCCAAATCAGATCATCTATACCAAAATCTCTATCTCACTTGTGTGTCATATTAAAATTACTATGTAGTTTTGATATTGGAAAAATCTTATACTCCCTCCGTCTCAGGATAATTTGCACACCCATCCCGGCACGTGGAATAAAAAAAAGTTGTTTTTTACCTTTTGAGTTGAATAAGAAAATGTTGTTTTTTACTTTTTAGTTGAAATTACTTTCATTTTCGGGGTAGTACAAATTATCCCGGGACACCCCGAAAAGAAAAATGTGCAAATTATCTCGAAACGGATGAAATAATTTATAACCGTTTATAATTTGAAAATTAATATTACTGTGTTTTTTGGGTGTGGTACTCACATGTTACATGAATATTTGGTACGGAGGATCTGATTTCTTTCCCCTCTCTCTCTCTCCGCGTCTTCTTCGTCTAGTGAATTACAGAAAAATTTCTTATAAAAGAAAACAAAGCTTCGTTATTTCTGTGTCTAGGGTTTTTCGACTCTGAGCTCTATCGATCTGCTTTAGCTACCTCCGTCAATGTCTTTGCTGTAAGCCCTTGCATTTTTTTTCCTTGCTATTGGAAAAAAATTCTTTTTTCTCTCAATGCACTTCTTTAAAGAGATTTTATTTTTGGCCATGGTTGTGGTCAATGTATGTGCGAAATTGTCTCCAATTCTGAGTTTAATGCAGCAGGATGAAATTTGTGGTAATTGAGTGTTGCTAAATGTGCGTGCGTGTGTGTGTTTCCATGAGTTTCGTGTGCATTCATCTGAGTTAATTATGGAATTCAGTTGAAGCAGATTGCATTTTACTATTTATGTTTGGGTTCAAGTAGTTCTACCTAATTTGACTTACATTTGCACAGTTAAGCTCAGAGGTGGTGATGCTCTTTTTCTCCTTTTAGATAATTTAGAAAAAGACATTCTCTCTTTTGTGATCGACTGAATTACATGTACTTGAGGTATGCTTGAATTTTATGCTGATCTAGTCTCTGTATGGGGGATTAGAGGATGGAAATGAAGATTCGAAGATGCTTAAACGAAGAGTAGAATGAGCCAAACAGAGATATCCAAAATGAAGCAGATACAACAGCCTCTTCCACTTGGGACTTTGATTGGTCGTGAGTTGAGAAACGAGAAGTTAGATAAGCCCATGATGAAGTATGGGCAAGCTGCTCTCGCCAAAAAAGGAGAGGACTTATTTTTAATCAAGATGGATTGCCAAAGGGTTCCAGGGAATTCATCCACGCCGTTTTCATTGTTTGCGGTATTTAAACTCTCGTTTTGGAATTGATTATGTGTAATTTATAATGCTTGCATTGACAAGATTGTTCTATGACAGATTTTCGATGGCCATAATGGTATATCTGCTGCTATATATACTAAGGAGAATTTGCTGAACAATGTCTTGAGTGCTATTCCTCAAGAACTTGGTAGAGAAGAGTGGCTTCAAGCCCTTCCTAGGGCTTTAGTAGCCGGATTTGTGAAAACGGACATAGAGTTTCAGCAGCGAGGTATGTTCCGAATTTGGTTATAAATAACTTGTTTCATATATCGGCTGTTGTACTTGCTTTAATTTGTCTCTTATTACAGGCGAGACTTCTGGAACAACAGTTACATTTGTTGTAATTGATGGTTGGACTGTGACTGTTGCTTCTGTTGGAGATTCTCGGTGCATTTTAGACACACACGGGGGGGTTGTTTCTCTTTTGACAGTAGACCATCGTTTGGAAGAAAATGTTGAAGAACGTGAGCGTGTTACTGCAAGTGGGGGTGAAGTGGGAAGGCTAAATCTTTGCGGCGGCAGTGAGGTAATATTTAACCTTTTGTTTTGTCCCCTACTAGAATTCCAGTATTTAATAACTAGTGACTTTGGATGTGTAGGTTGGTCCATTACGTTGCTGGCCTGGTGGATTATGTCTTTCAAGGTCCATTGGTGATACTGATGTTGGCGAGTTTATTGTCCCGATTCCTCATGTTAAACAAGTCAAGGTTTTTAACCTATTACCCTTAAAGATGTAAAAATGTCTTAAGACTCTTTAAAAGAATTAAGTTTCTTAGAATTGTTTCTGGCTGTGACGTGTCAGCTTTCAAATGCTGGGGGAAGACTAATAATTGCGTCGGATGGTATATGGGATGCTTTGTCGTCTGATATAGCAGCTCAGTCTTGTCGGGGCTTACCTGCAGATCTTGCTGCAAAGTTGGTCGTTAAGGTATTATCATATTATAACTATCTTTTTGCCAATTCGGGCCTTCTGATCTTGAGAATTTTGGTGATGTTTTAATTACAGGAGGCACTTAGGTCACGAGGTTTAAAGGATGATACAACCTGCTTGGTTGTTGATATTATTCCTTATGATCATCCTATTTTGCCCCCAACACCTAAAAAGAAGCAAAATATGCTGACGTCACTTCTCTTCGGAAAAGGTTATAAGAACTCTGCCAAAGGAACTAATAGGCTATCTGCTGTCGGAGTTGTGGAGGAATTGTTTGAGGAGGGTTCTGCCATGCTTGCTGAGAGGTACCTTTCATTCTTTTTGCATTTTCAGTTTTGCAATTTCAGCTCTTCTCATTTGGATTTGTAATCATTATTGCTCTTGAATTCTTGCAAAATATATATTCTTCATAGTGATAAAATTGGCCTAAATTTGCGGAAATTTCCTTTCCTGAAAGTTGCCATAATTTCTTGAATTTGATGAATCATATATTGACTTTGGATCTAATATACTTTTTTTTTTTTCCAATTATGCTTCGTCTGCCAGAGTCTTGGCAACTAAGAGCTTTTTTGTCTGCCTTTTTTTAATATCTTACTATAGACTAAGTCTAAATCAGAATTTTCTTGAGGCTTTTCGCAATGGGAGGAAGTTATAGGATGTGATTTTTGTGCCCTTTGTAGTATGTGCACATTGTTGGGTTACATTCTTAATTTCGATCTCTTTCCATCTTCAGATTATTCTTCAAGTGGTCTCGTAGTTATTATTCAGATGGCTGCGCTTTGTATTTACTCTATTGTTTTCTCTTTTTCTGGGCACAACTCATAATGCATGGGTGATAGGATGTATGAAACAAACTAAACATAGCAGTTACATAAGGAGATAAATGTAGCGAAGTCAAATGCAATCAATGGTGGAAAGGTTGCCAAAATTTCTCCAATATATGGACTTACTATATTTTAAAAATCACTTTATAATAATATAATTTTCGTTTAATTATTAATCCAGTCGCCCATCAAGTTTGTCTTGTAACGAATTTAATGAATTTAAAAAAAAAAATTCCAATAAAAAAGTTAAATTGCCTTCATTTGAGGTACAGCATTTGTTTTCAAAATTATGAATAGTAAAAATTTACCTGTATTTATATATCGCTTTAAATAAAAAATTAAGATTAATTAAACTTGAGGTGGTGGAACTTATTGATAATAACACCAATTCATAAAGGGTATTCTATCCTTCATGAATTTATTTGTACGAGTATGGCTTATATTAGTCAACAAAATACTCATTATTTATTAATGTTATATTGTTAACTCATTTAGTTGTCCGTTTTGTGCTTATTGTTTAAGATTACCCTTTTTTGTTTTTCCTTTTCTGGCATCAGATCAGAATTGATTTTTATTTTAATTTGAAAGTTGATTTTTGTTGAGAATGATGATATCGCTATTTTTGGTTGTTGTCTTTAACTATGTATATGTGGTTTATATATACACACAGGCTGGGTAAGGAGTTCCCTCTCGACTCAAACTCGGGGCTCTTTAGATGTGCTATCTGCCAAGTCGATCAGCCACCTAGTGAAGGTTTATCTGTTAACTCGGGCCCCTTTTTTTCACCTGCATCCAAGCCCTGGGAAGGCCCTTTCCTCTGTGCAACTTGTCGAAGAAAGAAAGACGCCATGGAAGGGAAAAGGTCGACTACACCTACACTGACTGTATAATCTGGTAAATATCGATATATAAATGTATGTATTTTTATATGTGGCAGCGAGCATGCTTGTTTTTCCTGTAACAAGTGAATTAGTTATGTTTAGGGAGCAATATATTTTTTGTCGTGTTTCCTATCTATGCTCGACTGATGTTTGACCCAAAACAGACATGCTAATGCATATACATATATGTGATAGTGTGATAACCTGATTGCTAACAGCTTGACTATGTAATTGAAGAAATGACGTGTAATGTAGCATCGTTGTTCTGTTAGGATTCTGTTCCATTTTGTCGATTTTCATAGTATGTATAACTTCCCGACTTCATTGACATTATTACGATCCTTTGGATATAACCTATTCTCGAAAGTTAGCTTATTTTAGCGATGTGGAATGGAAATGGCATCATAGTGGATAGATATCCAAGTACGTAGTTTGCTGTCTTCATCATTACATGCAAGTGTATTCTCAATGAATGATCGTTTTTTCTTTTTTTGTTAGTAATAAGTTGTATGAAAAAGACCATATTGTGACGCAAATCAGAGATAATTTTCTAACACGTAGACCATGTGACGCTACACATCATGCCATATGAAAGTGGCTTATGTGAAGGAATCCTATGCATTTTAGGGGACAATTTCTGTTTTTATTGTTCTACTGTATACCTATGAGATTTCTGTTGGGAAGGAAATGTCAAGGAAATATATTTTTCTTTGTGTGAGAGAGAGAGTAAATTGTAATTTACTTGAGTAGTAAATTGTAATATACAACATTTGACATTTTATTAATATACATCATCTCTATGAATATAAATACGCATTACTTGCGGGTCTCATTAGTAAACCAACTCATATTTATTTATAATTTACATCAATCTAATATATTTATTTTTTAATTACAACTTAAATTTATTATTCAAATAAAATTATAATTATACATCCAAAAATATATTAATTAATTATATTATTTTTAAGAATTAATATGAATAGAAGGGAAAAGGTTGCAATATTTTGAATGTGGAATTAAATTATCAAATTAAAATGAAAAATCTCATTAAAATAAAGTTGCAAAAAAATAAAGAAAATTTGGGCAAATGTGCCAGAAATAAGAAAGAAAAAGTTGATTAAAAAGAAGAGTAATCCAGCTGAATCAGGCTGCTGCATGCGGGGTCAAATTAATGCATTATTACATATTAGTTATTACTTGGCATTGTGTCCAGTCATCTATATTTAAATCTTCTAATTGGGAACTTCATCTCATGATAATATAAATTAATTTCAGAATACTACACATGGAGATAAAGAACAGACATTGCGCACAAAGTATGAATGATGTCGTCCTAGCCATGTCAATTCTTAACTGAATACCTACAATCTACGCTCTAACAAGATACACAGACGAATTTAGATCATATTAAAAAAATATATATATATCATCTTTGGACCTGTTCAGGTGCATGGTTGCTAGCAGTGGACGACGAACCTGTCCTCCCATTTAATAGACCGTTGTCGGCTGGAGGAGATACTCCCCACTTCCCATCCGAGTCTGTGGGTTCTATCACTTTGACCGACCCGTCTGTCAACCCAACAGCAAATTGGTTCGGCTCCTGAGGATGCGCTGCAACGACCACTGGATATACGGCTTGGCTTCTGGGACATGAAATAAACGAGGTCAGCATTCAGCAAATCGTCCAATCCATTCAAGGATTCCAAAAAATAAAACGAGACAAAGGGATGTGTGGATATTATGCTCGTTGCAACATATGAAATGAAATCAATCTCAAGGAAAACTGAAGATGTTGAGCAATTCATGCTCGTAGCTTGGACATGAAAGATGGTTGGACATTTCTAGCATAGCTAGTATAAACAAATGGGAATAACAAAATAAGAAAAGCAAAAGTTAGTGTCCTTACCCATTTAATACTGATTGGGACATATATGCAGACGGGGCAACTCGACATCTTAATCTCAGGGTATCAGCGTCAAAGATTCCAATGTTTCCATCACAAAATGAAGCAAAAACAAGCAGACTGTTGCATGCGTATGCTGCACATGATATGGGTGCAGAAAGGGCATCTTGTGGGACCCACTACAAACAGGAAATTGTAATCCTTCAGCCACATAGTAGAAGGTGGTTGGAAAAAAAGACACGAGCTGGGTATATTATTTACCTGACGTATGCGTTCCATCTTGGAGGCATCATATATTGCTAATTGAGTTTCATGGGCTACAAGCAAGCGTAATTGATCCGAGTGGAACTGCACTCGAGTGTCACCACTAGGTGCTTTACCAGCAGGCAGTTGTATTGGAACCGACTTTCTCTTCTCCCACATGTCAATGCTCCATATGCAAAGCTGAAAACAAAAGTATATGATCAGGTAAAGAAACTCAATTCTTGTCAACTCCAATTCGATAAATAATTGTCCCATCGCAGGCAATAATAGTAATCAGAAACAACATTTTACAGGAAGTCAAACAATGGTCATATAATAAAAGGGTAAGCTTACTTGAGCATCTGCACCAGATGATACCAATATGTTCAGGTTGGTGGAGAAAGCTAATCCGGTAATGCGCTTCTGGTGACCTTTCAATTTCGATTTCACCTATAAAATTCACGTTCAATTTAATTAGTTGCGGTAACTAAGCCATGAGATATGGAAACACTAAATGTTATCGAATAGGATAAACCATTTACCTCATCAACCCTAACATTGTAGATGTGGATAGTAGAGTCCTCCATTCCAATTGCTATAATGTTGTTATCTTGTGGGTGGAACGCCAAGAAAGTGGAAGCCGGTGGTGGCGGCATAAATGTCGTCATCACCTGTCAAAGAATATTAAATTTTTAGAGCCAACCATCTAGAGACCATTGTTAAATATAAATAGGGCCACAAGAATATATCACTTACTTTAAATGTCATCATATTGAACAATGAAACCTTTCCACCAGCAGCTGACATTACATAAGAGTCATTTTTTGAGAGAGCAATGCATGGAACGGCTTCCTCTAGGTTAACACCTGAGACGTCATTAGTCATAAGAAGACCACTGTTTGGTTGCCAATGTTGAGGAATAACACTGGCCGTGGCCTTTAAATAAGACACATTTCAGATATTATTATTCAATAAAATAATCAGAGGAGCATAAAGTATTAATAGACCAAAATGAAATATACAAAGAATTAAAATTGTTACCTTTCCACTAGGGTTTTGCTCATTGCGAACCCACTTCCACAGCTTCTGGACGCCATTTGATCCAAGGGCCAATACGCCAACACCAGAATTTGTATAAAGAAGCCGAGCAACCTAGAAATAACCATAGCTAAGGCATCACATTCAGGAGAAACAATGCAAGTACAAGTCTTGGTACAAGTTAACCATGATACCTTGTTGGTAACATCAGTGCTATCTGGCATGGTCACCATGCGGCACTGAGCAGGGTCTAAAATTTCAGTTAACTGCCAGGGTTTCATCTTATCATTAACATCATCCAGAACTCTTGGCTTTTCCATGCTTCTAGCCATGGAATCTACACCATTCTGAATCCAAAAAAAAAAAAAAGTACACAAGTTTTAATTTTCAATCAGAAAGCAAAAGATACTAGAGGCAATGAATGGACTCCATGGAGAGAGAGAGAGAGAGAGAGTTCAAAATAAATTGATTTTATTCTGTGTTATCAAGTGTTTCAATTTTAGGAAATCTATGAAGGGCAAGGCCCTCTAAAAAAAAATGATTTCTAAAATTCATAGCAGCTTTGGTCTTACAGTAAAAACCAAGAAACATCTACAGTGGCCTAAAGAGAGAATAAAGGTTGACATACAAGGATGGGAGATGGTCGCACAGGCGAGCTTCTTTCTACTTTAGGAGCAACATTTGGAACAGAAGATCCTGAAACCTGCTAGTCACAATGGGAAAATCTGTTAAACAATATGATGGTCGTTGAGCTATAGATCAGGAAGATCCTGGATTATAAAAGACGACCTTAATAGCCGCTGCTTCCAGTGGGGACCTTAAAGCTTCAAAGGGTGGGGGTTCAACTGTTCTCAAGGACCTCATGCCAGTAGCATTTGCTAATATCTTGATTCCATTGTCGGCCGTAGTAACGGCAAGCAGATTGCCATCCTTGTTAAATCTCAAGCGTGGAAGACTCTGCATAAAAATTTACTTTAACATTATATATGTTGTTTGACTTGCATAAATTTGTAATTGCAGGTGGGAAACATAAGGCAATCTGCTTGGTAATTTCAGCATTTCATGTGACACAAATAACACATTAAAACTCACCGGAAGACCCCCATCTGCATCTGTAGTTGTAAGTATGTTGACATTATCCATGTCCCAAAACTTTATCTGGTTCTCTTCGCCTACAGCCAGGAAGTGATTTTGTGTGGTGTCAAACTGCACGACACCAGTTGACTTCTTTCTAAATCCAGTATAAGTTCTCTTTATCGCCCCTTCACTTTCATTCCATTCCACCAGAAAAGAGTCCCCATCTTTGCCTGTTCCACAAGAGAACAACCTGAAAAGGAGTAATGTCTCAATTGATATACTGAGAAAATGTTACAAGCGATAATTCAAACACTTTCAGAAAACATAGTATATTCTGAAGCCCACCCACTCCTACAGTAACAAACCATTAACAAAAAATCCTACCTGCTTCCATCTGCACTATATAGCATCGTGGTACACCAATGACCAGGAGCATCATAGTCAACTCTTGATCCCCCATTATCATAAAGCCAAGCTTTGATTTTCCCATCGACAGCAGTTGAGAAAATAAACTGCAAGATAAAAGCACAAATAGTTCAGTACAGAACATTGTCATCTCATCAAAATTTGTAGTGAATTAGAAAGAACATGAAGTGATATCTAGGATATATGAGCAGAAACAATTTTTACATGCCAGAATGGTGCTGTCTGATTCCAAGGTCTTTGTGGTATTACAAGAAAACCAATGTTGTAATACAGTGCTCCTAAAACAAGTTATTGTGAATCTGTGATACACAATAAAGCAGAAACAAGCATGTTGCATGCATGAAAGTTGAAAGCATAGTGCAGAACTTTACAAGAAGAAAAGTTAAAACAGTTGAGGACAAAGAAAATCTATATGTGTATATATATATATATATATATATATATATATATATATATATATATATATACCAGATGTCACAAGATACATAGCAGTACTATGAATACTTCTAGAAAGAATTAAAGCTGAGGCAAATCATTCTTATTCGAATATGTTGTTTTTGCTTCATTTTAGTCAATCCTGTTTCTTTCATAGAAGATTGCTCTTATGTGACATATTGATCACAGGCCTGACTCGTGGAAATGACTAGTATGATTTGCAGAAGTACCTCATCTAATGATTCGAACCTATTAGGACACTGTAGACAAGTAGTTGGATTCAAAAAGGACTTCAATTTCTAGGTATCAATAAAGTATCGAAGATGTGAGCCAGAACACATTAAAAAAAGAATCTCTTCAAACAGACTTGAAAACCCAACACCCCCTCACCGAAAAAAAAAAAAGCTATAAAAAAAAAAGAAAAAAAAGAAAAGAAAAGCAACTATGTGTAGTCCTGGAGGATCCTCCTCTAGAGGCAAAACAAGATCAATGGGGACTGCTGTAAGGATCATAACTAAGAGCCAAGTAAGATCAATGAAAAAACATGTGATGTAAAGTAGACAACCACAATTTCCATGTCTTCAGGAAGAATTTCTTCAGAATATTAACTTGACACATATATATTTGCAATTTCTCTAAAACCTGCCCCTAAATATTTCACCAATTAACTTACATGAACCTTACATGCTTATGAAATTTGCATAGGTACCTGAATGTTCTCTTTCTGATGAGGACATATAGAATAAACAGGTGCTTCATGGCCTTCAAAGTTGAATAGTTTCCTACCGGTCAAATCCCACACCTGTTTCAATCTCTCCATCAGTTGTTCTGGCACCCAAAATCTCAAAAACATCTTTAAGAAAGATTATGAAGTTCCCCCACTTACCTTTATCAACTTGTCATCCCCACAAGTCACAACACAGAGCTGCTTGTTTGGATGAGCAAAAGCAATGTCGTTAACACCTCCTGCATGAGCATCAATCTGCATAACAAACTTAATATTAAGACCCTGTTTCAAACTTTCACCTCTACATCAACAAGTACACAACGACAACAGCATACCTCCAAATGTTGGCGTAAATCATTTGGTCCCGCATAAGAATACAAATGGATTAAATGCTTTGAGAATGCAGCTCCTGAAACATGAAAAAAACTACATTACTACTTGATATAACATTAAAATCACAGGAACCTTCTCAAATAGAGCAACCAAATACAATTTTACCGCAGAAATTTCCATCCGCGCTCCAGGTAACTCGGTTCACAGAAAATGGTGCATCCTTGGCAGCAGAAGCCTATTCAAAAGCTCAGTATGTAAGGAAACAATGACAGTTATGAAAAGTGAAAGCCTACTAATTCCAATGGCATTGAAACTATGTATATATCAATTCAACCAAATTAACTGTTTTTATAATAAAACACAAAATGGTTACACTAACACAATGCAAGGTCAAAAAATAATTAACAAAAACAACGATCAGAAAATCTTGGAATATGACTTACAAACCTGGAATGTTAATGTACAAGCTTGTATTTCCCAAATCTTGAATGGCTTTGAAACCATCTTCTCTCTTATTCCAGCTTCCCAAAGTGTTATCTCACCATTACTGCAGCCCACTGTCAGATGCACCTCACGTTAAACAATATAAGATGACTGTAGTTTCGAACTTATAAAGCTAGAAGGGACAAGGTGTAGATTCTAAACCAAAATAGATTCTCAAAAATAAAATACCAAGAAGCAACGTATTGTGTGACGGGTGAAAGTCCAAGCTTGTTACAGAAGATCCCTGATGTAAAGTAAAAGCCGCAGTTCTAGGCAAGTCATCCAGTGACCAAGATGCCTGTTGACGAACTGTAGGATATGTAACCTGAACATAAAAGAACGTTAGCAAGTCATAAATGGAAAATAGCTAATATTTCACTGGATTAGTTGTATTTTTATAGAACATCAATAATCAATAATTTAAAAATAAATAAAAAAAGTTGCAATAAGTACGTGATAACTGAAAAACATGATTTATTTTGTCAAACTAGTTGTATTCTGAATAATAGTGTTACCTCTTCAATCGACTGAGCAGGACGCAAACGCTTCAACAGTTGTTCATGTTCAGCATTTTGATAATCAACCATACCCAGTGTTGCCGGGGGAGTGATTGGGCGCTTCAAAATCGAAACTGTTCAATATATACAAAAAGTTAAGGTAAATTGCAGTATAACCCATTTTTATCTTTATTATAGTGGTCAAAGAAATAAAATTGGTAAAAGTATAGAACTTCTTTCTTCATCAACTCAGCAAATTGAGCTTCTCAAAGGCAAGATTAAAGATAAGAGCTATCACCTTGATTAGGCGGAACAGGTAAGGATGATGCTGTAACAACAGCTGCTTGAACAGATGAAGATGCAGCCGCATTTACCATCCAACCAGCTAAGGCATTAGCATTGGCTGCTGCTGCTGCAGTAGGTGGGAAGGGCTGCCAGATATAAACATGAGGACGGTACATAAATTTAAGAAATCCTATAGTCAACATACTCGATGATATTAATCAAGGATGAGATTAAAGAACAGGTACTGAACATCAAAAGAAGTGACCATGATTATACCCCATGAGCTCCAAGAGACGTGTAAGCAGCAGGCTTAGCAACTGCAGCAGTAGGAAGATTAACAGGAGTAGGTGCAAGAGCCCCATTTGGGGGAGTGCATGTATGGTCGGTGAATAAGGTTTTAATGTCTGGATTTGGCCTCGGGTTCTTACAGAGTTGGTGCTGCCAATTCAAACTGCAAGAACAATACAACCAGACTCTGCCTATAAGGAACCCAATAAAAAAGTAAAATAAAAGAACAAAATAACTAGCTAACCTAACTGAGAGACATGCAGAACCAGGTGGAATCATAATAATACCTTTGATTGATGAGTGTCCTCAATCTAGATGACTTCAAAGTAGGAAAAAGAAGCTTTTCACGGAAAAGAGGATTTGCTTCAATTAACTTTTTGAGCTCTATCAACATTATGCTACGAGCAGTCTTCGTGTCACCATATTTGGAGAGCTGCTCATTCTCCCTGTAATCAATAAACATGGTAAGATTTGATGGACTAATAACATTCTCAAAATATCAGAAAAGCAAACACATTTCATCTGAAACGAATTATGGAATTCAGGTATGAACAGCTTCAATTGCTCAACAGAGAACAACCAGATCAAATGCTTAATGCAGCAGTTCCTTGTTGCTCATTTTGAAGGTCTCTTATCTGTACTTCATATAATCAAGGCAGTTGAGACTGACAGAAAAAATACCCCCAAAATTATTACTAATATTAACTTGCACTTCTAGCATCCAGGCAATATTATAGAGAGAGACAGAGAGAGTTATCTCAATCATTTTCGTTCCTATTTTCTAATGTCCAGTATCATGTCTTTCTACACCACATAACATCATATCAAAACAACATTTCAGGAACAGCTGAACCATAAAACATCAAAACAGAACAGCAATGTCTTAAGCACCATGTCCTAGAGCTTATATCTTTCATAGAAACAAATGTTCCAGCTTAACAACATACTAGTAGTATGATATAATATTAGGTTGCTGACAGGAGATGTATCTACACAATTGATCCCCAATTGCAGTCAACAAAAAATGCTCAAGAAATCAATAGAAAGTATATTGATGCTCTTTTGCTAACATGTAAGTGCAAAAGTTCACATCTTGGATGAAGAACTTCTGTAATGTGTGTAGGGCACTTGTCAATTATAACTTGGTAGCACAGACTTGTCACATTAATTGTAAAAGTAAGCAGATTTAATAAATTCCTCCTATCCAATTAAATACATCTCATATTATCATTTCATGCACATTCTTCTTAGTGATATAAACAATTGTTTACCACAGCAACTAAGAGTAATACAATCAAGCCAAATGTGGTGGAACCCCCATTCAACATTCCAGAATATTAGTTAGGTGAGTTGTAAATAGGATCACAATAACCCAGTGCCAATTTATACATAATTAAAGGATTACACACTACCTGAAATTGCCAAGTGTCAATAGCTGAGTAATTTCCTTATATAGATCTTCATTAAATGTCGAGAACACTTTCAAATCATTCACCAGAATCTCAACTGCCTTTGCTTTGTCTTGCCTGATGATACCAAGATTAGAAAACAGAAGTAAAAAGGAAAAGGCAAAATCAAAGAAAAATGTAAATTTTCAAATTACCTATCAAGAGCCTCAAGATACTTCTGCTTTCGTATTTCGAAAAATATCTTCATAGAGTATCTATTGTCGTCAACTTTGGTAAAACCAGACAAGTACTTCTCAACCTCCTCCCATTCACCGGCATGCACTTTCTCCTCAAAGTATTTCATGTTAAAGAAAAAACCCGATTCTTGTTCAAGCCTACAACAGACGAATTCACATACAATGATTAGGGGCAAGCATTTTCAGGATAGCACTTAAGCAACAGCATGCTCCCATTTTCAAGTTGAAGGACATGTTAAATTTCTGTGCACTACTCGACAGTTGACCAGGAGGCACCTATGAATTGGTCAGTGCATTATCTACTCAACTGCTTTTTAACAGGTGGCAAGACATCCAATTTGAACTCAATTTTTCTAGAACAACTGTCCTTTCCTTTTCAAACATATACAGCTGTTCAACTAGTATTCTGTAGCCAATTAAACCTCCTACAACGGCATAGATCCAGTAAAAACAAAATGAATCGCCGCAAAGCAATCAGGAATTAAGACCTATAAATCTCATTTCAAAATTCGGGAGAAGAAATTCACCACTGAATTAGCTGGTTACAACGTTCTTTTTTCATCTCACTTTTCCTAACTGATAAAAAATAAAAAAATAAAAACACAATAAAACAAAGAATTAAAGGTGTATACTTCCCTATCCTGTCTATCCATTAAAAGCTCTCAATCACACATATTCAAACGCGCATAACGACAGAAAACCAATTCAATGAAACGACACGAAAGCACAGATAAGCTCAAACAAAAAACAATCTAATTTAATTACACAAATAATCACAAAAAACAGAGTGCTAAAAAATAAAAAACAAAAAAAAAAGCTGTGAAATCTATACTTGTGCACGGACTCCTTGAATTTCTCCTCCTCGAGGAACTGGAGAATTAAGAAAACCAATTCTCTGCTCAGCGACGACATTTCGCACCTCAGATTTCTCAAAATCCGGAGCGAAAATCAACAGATCGAACCCTCCACCAACAAATCCACCGACGACTCCCCAGTCGAACTTCTCCTAATTTTTTTCTTCTTTCTAGGGTTTCTCTAAAAACACAGGCTGCGATGAGAAAGAAAAGTAGATAGATAGAGAGAGAGAACTTGTGATATATATACACAGTTATATATATATGAGCTGTATATATAGAGAGAGAAAGAGAAAGTAGAATTAGAGGTGGTGGTGGGGAAAAAAAGACTTGGTCTCGCTATCTTCGATGCGTTTGGCAGGAGTCTATCTTTTTCTACTGACCTATCACTGATAAGTTCTACTACATATCAATTTCCACTTGCTTATCTTTATAAGCTATAGTACTTATCAATTAGGTTATCATTGCGTGAGGTGGAGGGGAAATGTGTAGGGGTTGGCGGATTTGAAATTGGAAGTTCAAATCTAGTTGAATATTCAGCTTGGGTTACAGACGGTACTTATGTCGCTGTCCTATTTAATAAACCCCGCGATCTCACGAGATAACGCGATTTATCGGGATAGTTTGAGTTGCAATTGTTTCCTTCAGTTCGTGGGATTTTGAACTTAGACATGTTTGCTGTTGGAGAGAAGTTTACCAAACAAAAGGAATTATTGACTAAGCGATGGTTCGAAAAGATATTTTCTTTGTCGAGATCTCTACTAAAATAGTAATAATTGGTATATCATATTCTTTTATATATTAATGAAAATATATCTATATATAATTGTAGAAGATTGTCTCACAAATATTCGAAGACAAATTCCAACAATTCTAACTCATTTTTATTTGGTCAATCTCATTTTGTAAGTTATTAATTATGGATCTATAAATTTTAAAAAATTAAATTTGTAAAATGGTTTCATTGGAATTCTACTTCTACTTGTATATATACCATTAACTATATAAATATTTATAAAATGTTTGTTTGCTTGTGTATAAATAGTAATGTTACTACGAAATTGTACTTAAGCTCTTGTTTGGATAATTTAATTGTTTTGGAAGTAAAAAGTTTGGTATTGGAAGTTTTTGTTAAGAATAAGTATTTGGTGTAGAATTTAGTGGCTTTTTTTTTCATGTCAAAACATATTTGGAATTATGAAAGAATATATTTGTTGTATTGTTTTACTAAATTAGATTGGATAATTGAGGATTCTATTCGTTTTGTCCCAAACAAATGTTGTTTTAATCCAACTAGTATATAGGTCCCGTGCGATGCACGGACATATAAAAATTACTATTTTGGTGTTTTGATATGAAAATGTTGAACACAAAATAGTATATTATTTTAGATTAATTTCAATATAATATGTTATCTGTGTGATGCATAATTATAAAATTTAAATATTTTGAGGTTAATCAATTTACGAAAAAATCAAGTTTTTAATAATATTTCAATTTCATTTGGTAATCCGTGTGATGCATGGTATATAAATTCAAGTGTTGTAATTTTTGGATATAGATACATTAACTATGTAAAACTAACCTTAATTATTTAGAATATCTTTTAAATATAACAAACATTTTTTTTAATATTCTTTTTCAAAAAAGTTTCATCACATCAGCATATATAGTAGAATGTCAAATAACATTCATTCTCCAATTATGACATTACGTTCTCTATCAACCCCCTCCACCACCAATGAATTTTCATATATTTATCATCATTTCGACATAGTTTAACTTTCTAATATTTCCCACTTGAAAACTTGAGATCATGTTCATAGTTATGATATTGTCATAAATCTTGACGATTTACTGGAGGGACAAACATATAACAAATTGATGGAAAATATTAAATAAGCGTTTCATTATATATTAGAATATATTTGTTGATTTTGTTATTAAAATTCTAATTAGAGCTATACAATTGCATAAATCAAAATATAAAGGGGTATTTTAAATTTTAATATTGACTTTTTTCAGTCTGTACATTTTTTTATTAGATTCCATCAAGTATTATTATTTCTTTTAAAGTTCATAGTTAGTGTACTCAATTATTTTACATTTTTCAAATATTAAGATATTTTCTAGAGAACATATTAATTGTTCAAATTTATTTGTTTAATTTATTTATATTTGTATACACTTCACAAATTAAATTTAATGTATATTAAAATAACAAAATAGACAACTTGTTTGTTTTGTTATAGTTCCATTTATTTGTTACATTTGAAAATATTAAATGGATTGAAAAAATTACTTAAAATGTTTTTAGATAAAAATTAAATAAATAAATAAAGTTGCTCTTATTCCAGAAATTGGCTGCGAATGACATATCCAAATTTATTTAAAACATTTTAAAATAAAAAAACATGTATCATTTAAATTGTTATTTAGTGTTTCAATCAAACATGTTTCAACTAATTTTATATTAATCTTGAATTTTTTTATCTCTCATATTGAAATGTAGTTATGCATATAAAGTTTGCCAATCTATGTATGTATAAATTTATAGCATAATTATTAGTTTAATGCTATTTTAATATTGTTAAACCTGTTTTTTAATTAATTTTTTATGTATAAAAGTTGAGTGTTTTTTTATCGAATTTAATTGTAATTATTATTCAATATATATATATATATATATATATATATATATGTGTGTGTGTGTGTGTGTGTGTGTAGGTGTAAAAAAATTAGAAAATTGAGAATCACAAAATGACGTCTATGTTTTTACTCAATTGGTGAGTAGTAATTAATTAAATTAACTTATCAATCTATATACATAAAATTTAGGTGATAACTTAGTGGAGAAAAATAATGTTTAAATTTAGATATACCCACTAAATAAAGAAATGTGTGATTGGTTAATATTAGATAATTAATGATAGGTGCAATTTCTATATTTAGAAGATCACACAAAATATATTTTCTATATCTAATAATTATCAATTATTAATTATTAATATATTACATATTTAGTAAGTGAAAATGAGCGGGAAAATTTTTACATTTCTATTTGTAGGGGGTAATTGTTATTATATATAGATATATAGATATATATAGATATATATAGATATAGATATTGTTGTCCCAAAACAAATGTTATTATTGAATTTTAATAAACAATTGCTCATATTCTACCGAAACTGTTTTAATTCCATATTTGCACATTAAAAAACATACAAAATGTATCATGATTATTGAAAATCAAGTAGGACTCTTATGAGACCATCTCACGAATATAATTACGTAAGACTGAACAACCCACAATACATATTTTATAAATCACATTTTGTTTGTGGGTAATGAGTTTCGTCTCACGGTAATTATTTATGACACCATCTCATATAAGTTTTTGTATTGTAAATCTACCTATGATAATTGTAGTTAAATACGGATAGATTAATTTTTTTTATCAACTTTCTCAATTTAAGTGTAAAATTTTATGATAACATTTATTTTGGAACTAATAGTACTATATTTAAATCACAAAAATTTATATGAGACGGTCTCACGAATAGCTTTCGTGAGACGGATATATATATGAATTTGTGAAAATGAGTTTAATTTATAGATAAAAAAGATCGGTTTCAAGAAAATTATCAGTGAAACCATCTCACACAAGTTTTTGTGTATATATGATCATCATCATCTTATTAGTTTGATAACTCATATATATAATTTTTAATTATACAGCATATATATAAATATAAGTGTAGAAATGACAGAACCCACCAAAAGTTGATTGAGAAGGTGATTTAGAATCAGACTTGTCATACAAACAACAATTGGGAATTCAATGAATCTGAACTGTTGAAATAGTGTAGTATTTATGATCACACACGTGTGTGTCTGTGTTGGTATAAAACTATAAATAGATGATGGGAATTCACTAGTATACAAAATCGTACGCATCTATCATTAATTATTCATTTAGTAGTTTTTTTAAATGATTATCAGTTTTTAAACATATACCCCACGCGGGACTAAGCTATTCAGAGGCCAGGGATCACTGTCATCTTCAAATCTTTAGAAAAAAAAAAATGTTGTATATATTAGATAAAAAAAAAAAAAAAAACATAGAAATATCGCATAGCAGATTTCATCCACAATCCATTCACTCGTCACTACATCCTTAAACTCTTTAATTATTTATGGTTTTGTTTTTTTAGTAATGAAATAAATGTATCAATGTTTCTATCATTTTAGAGATTTAAAAAGCATCCCCTATTTGTCTACTTGAACGATTTAAATTTCGTTAAAATGCAAGTTTGAGGTAAATTCTTTGATATTTAAATTTTATAATTTTATTTCAACCTTATAATTTTTTTTTATGTTAGTCTTGAGTTAAAGATTTTAATTATGAGTTGTTATATATAAATAATTACGTGTAGAACTTTTATTTTTAATGTTGTGATTGATTTTACTAGTTGCACTCTTTTAGACGAATACTCTCAATTTATTTTTTGATATTATTTAATTTGGATGCTCAAATTTATTTATAATATTTAATGGTAGGTTTTATTGAATACAACTTCTAGAAATCTTCAATTCAATAAATTTTTAAAAGATGTCTAACTTTGTTTAGAGTAACATCTTATATTTTTAGAAAATGGTCTTCTAGATAATTAATGATCCAAATATATATGAACTTCCTCAATTGTGTATGACCCTCAATGAAATTTCTCGCTTTATCATTGGCTCCACGTGTTTTATTTCAAAATTATTCTTTATTTTGACACACACATCTAAATTTGAAAAAAAAAAAATATAGAGAAAAAGAAAATAGAGAGAAGAAGAAATATGGCAAGCCCTACATACCTGCCCACAAAAGCATGTGGAGTTAAGTAGATAAAAAAGGAAAGAATTACGAAAACCCATAATCAGTTTAGATAAGGTTATGGTTTATTTGGAATTATTTTCCTATTTTTGGGTAAAATTGCAGTTGCCCAATCACAAGGGAAATTAGCCTTTTACGCATACAACTAGCGTCATGGCATACACGTAGCTACTAGACTAGCTTTAAAGTCCACAATTATATTAAAATTTAAATATATTAGTCCTAAAATTAAATTTTAACAACAATTCTATTGATGTGCACCACTAAGTAAAACATAAACAACCACCTTTTTCTCAAATGAATTAATTCACATCATATGTTTCTTCCAACAAGTAACTTGGTTGGAAATTGGCTTTATATATATTTGATATTTTCTCGAAAAGTTGATGGATCAAATCAACTATATACACTTCTAAAAAAAATACTATTCAAAAGCATTATATTTTGAATAGTATTTGTCACTTCAGAATAGTAGCATACACATTTATCTTACTGATCATATTCAATATGTATGTTGGTGTATATGTGTAAGCAAATTAAATCTATGCCTAATATTTATTTCATGTTGTTATTATGTGATGCTTTTCTTGTAAAGTTTATTTTAATAACTTTACCACATGTCCCTGTGGGTTTGTGATTTAATGTACAATCTTACCACATTGTAGGAGTAATTATAGAAGAGGTTCAGCTGGTGCCAGAACATTTCATGGAGTTGGTGATAATTAAAATCAATTTGGCTAGTCGGATAAAACTTGTGTGTAATACTTCACTTCAATAAATAAAAAGATTAAAAAAAAAATTACGGATGGAATTTTTCGACAGTAACACTTTAATTTTCATCGATAAACAGAATTGAGTAATGGTTTTTCGAAATATTCCACCAAATTACCAACAAAATTTGCGAAAAAAAAAGAAAACCACACGTTGCCGATGAAAAAATTTCGTAGGTAGTTTCGCAAAAAATAAAATTTACAACACATTATCGACAGAGTTAAACCCGTCAGTAATGTGGTTTTTTTTTTATATTTACTTTTATATAATTATTATAATTTGTTTATTAATAGTAAATCAAATAGAAATATGTTCGGGAAAAACAGCATCGGTTTCCCAATTATCGACAAATTATTGATTTCCGTTGGTAAAACTGCGAAAACGACGTCATTTTGCCAAAAATTTCCAAAGAAAGTAATGTTGTTTTCTCATAGATTACTGACAAACAAAATTCCATCAGTAATCAGTCGGTATTGGAAAAAATAGATCACAAATGAAATACAGTCAATAAATTGTTGGTAACTATCGATGGAAGTTTTCCATCGATAATTTTGATCCGCATTTTAATAATTTTTTTGTAGTGTTTCATTTTCTACTTTTATCGATTTGTTTTATTATAATACGATGTAACATGTTTATTTAAATCAATTGATTCATGTTTCTTCGCCTCTTTTAATGGATTGTATTTGTAAGTTAAAAAAAAAAAGTGAATAAACCATTTATAAATCGGAAAAACAAATCAAATATTTAAAAGATGTGATATCCAATCAATATCTGTAGAACAGATTGTTGAAGAAAATATATGGTGTTATGTCTACATATTATTCATGAATCCTTCTATCATTTTTTTTAGTTTTTTCATTAAATGAACTTAAATATAATTTAATCCAGATTTTAATTTAGATTGAAAATCAAATCAATGTAAAAATGACACATGTCCTTAAATGAGTTTTCCTTTTGTATATACTAGTGTCGATGTATATATGGAAACAAAATATGATGTATGTATTATAATTGACAACCTATTCATTTCCTTTTAGTGTTATTAAATTAAAATTTTAAGTATCTGTTATTTTTAAGCATGTAAGTGTCTGCTGAAACGTATGATTAACTTGCTAAATTAAATAATTAAATATGAAAAATTCAAATAATGAAAGATTAGTGTTGTTGACAGTCACTTAGACCCTATAGAGAAATTGAGAATATAACATCACATCAGAGGTGTCTTATATACTTTATAGATGCTTGCATCTTAGATAATGAGTCTTCATAATCATTATCTTATTGAAATTGTAGGAAATAATCACCTATGTGAATACCCCACCAGCTTAACCTGCTCTCTAATCAAAACTACTCGTAAGCTTCAATTACTTTTCCGGGATATGAGGAATAATTTCAAGATTTAAAATTTTATAGGATGTATTAGTAATTTTATAAGTACTACTTCTGACTATTATATGATTATTTAGTATGTGTAGAAAAATGTATTTATAAATGTGAAGGCACTAGACACAATTTCAAAATATAAATAATATAGAAAAGAATAATCTTATGATTTAATCATATTAATGTATTTCTTTACTAAGTTGTGATGTGGCTAAGTCAACCAACTTCATGTGAAAGATTTTTATGAACCTGCAATGTGTTAACATTTAAAGTATCATAATAATTGATAACATTTGATATTAATTGTGTATAATTTATTTAGAATACAAAAATATGAAGATTTTATTTCTTGTTCTTTACATTGGATTGATTGAATTCACATTAATATAGCTGGCTGAGGCATGAGATAAACATACAGTAAAACCTTCATAAAATAATACTCGATAAATTAATAACCTCGATAAAACTATTAATTTGTCCGGTCCCAATTTGGGACCAGTTTAAATTTGAACACCAATCAATTAAATAATAAGATAATATTTTTTTTGAAAATCCTAATATATATTTAAGGTTCCGACGAAACTATAAATTAATAATTATTAAAAAATTCCCAAATACAATATATATGTTATCCACTTGAACATTTTAAGACAATTTAGTAAAATATGAATCTACTGTTACTTGGCTGGTTTTTGACGTTTAGAAGAACCGCATTTCTCAAAGTCAGTCGATAGGATCTTCACTGATCGCTTGAGAGTGTTTGATATTGTTGATTGACTAACTTTCAGATTGAAACTTTTTTCAACCCATTGTACCAAGTCTTTTTGAGTGCACTCGGGATGATCTCTCTTATACTCACATAACATTTTTCGTTGTTGGTTGGTCATGGTTGATTTTTGAACACCTTTTAGATGAGAAGCCATTGTTGTGTATGGTTTAGAAACAATACAATGGATCATTATATATTGATCTACTTCTACACAATATACATTATATACGTAAGTCCATGAACCATTCTTTTACTTTGGCAAAAAACAATGAATGAAACCATTCAAACTTCCAATTTACATGATTATGTGAGTATACATTCTTTGAATGATAATTAAAACTTGTGTTTTAATTTATTTGTCATCAATAACTAATGTACATTGTAAGTGGATTATACAACCCCGAAATTTTGAAGGTCAGTTATGTATATACATTAAAACCTCTCTAAATTAATAAATTATTAATTTATCGACTATATAATATTTCTATAAATTAATAAAATTCTCTGATCCCAACAATATTAATTTATAGAGGTTTTACTATTTACACACACATATATATATATAGTATATCATAATTATTTATGTGCACTAGGTGTACGGATCTTAGATCCGTGTAAATGGGCCAACCAGATCCGGGGGTGTGTTTCACGTATCTCATGTGTCCGCGCACCTAAATCCCAGTCCAAACACTAGTTTCACATTTATGTTGGTCAAACCTTTTAGTTTAGTGAACCTAACATTTTAGTTATATTCGCATAACATTTTGCAGTGCATGACAGACCTATAATAACTTTCAAAACTTTTATGTTGTAATAATATAACCTTTATGCATAATAATTTAACATTTTCGTTATAATAATATAACATTATGTTATTCTTTAAGTACATAAAGGTTATGATATTTGTACATAAATTTTATATAATATAACATGAAGGTTAAATTATTATAACATAAAGGTTTCAGCTATACTACATGAATTTTTATAGTGAAAATGTCTAAGTTATTCACTGAAATGTTATGAAATCTGTACATAAAAGTTAAATTATTACAACATAAAGATTATACTATTACAAATTAAAGGGTATGCCATAAAAAAAAAAAAAAAAATTGGACGCAAATCCGGACCGGACCCGATCCGATCCAACCCGTGCACGTCCAGTTGCATGGATCATAATCCATGCATTTGATGCACACAAACATTACTCATAGTGTATTTGTTGGATTCGAATTAAAAGAGCACAATTTTAAATTCTTAATATTACACCACTCGTTTAAGGATAATAATGGACAAATGAATTTTGAACATACGAAAGATCACAAACACACGTGTATATATATATAATATGTAAATTGTAAAGTTTGGATAATGGGTAATTGGATTATAGATTGATCCGTCTTACGCAGATTTTAAAATTTCGTGAGACGGTCTTACTCATAATTGGATGTTTGTGGTTTTAGTTTCAAGATTTAATTGATAGTTTTACAACTTAATCATTTTCTTCATTTTTTAACACTTTGAAATTCGTACGTCTTGATATGATAAAGAAAAAAGTGAAACTGGTAGAAAAATTGAATAAAAGAAAAAAGTGAAACTGGTAGAGCTACAAGCCTACAAGTCAACGAGGTTGTATTTGTTTTAATGGTAATTAAATGGGAGAAGTTCGAGATGAATTTCAAACTTATAATAGCATATATGATAGTGGTAGTTCGATTTTTTTTTTCTTTAAGGATTTAAATCATTTTTATTTTGTATTAACTTTTAAAATAATAGTAAATCAGTATAGATTTGGAACTAATTCAATTATTCAAAACCTAAACTTAATTGTCTGAAAACAAATAAAATCTCAAATTATTTAGAGAAAGATTGATTTTTAACAGTTGTTTTATGACGTACATAACATGATTAGATTTTATAAATTTATTTCAAATTCAAAACAAATATTACACGTAAAAATATTTCATCTAACAGAAAATTTATATAAGATATTGTATTTAATGAGATGTAGTTCCACTATATATGCACAACTCAACTCTCTTTTGCAAGAGTGACACTCCTGTGCACAAGGTGCAATAATACTGTTATATTATATGAGTGATACTGTTATATTAATATAACAGTATTACTTCATATAATATAACAGTATTGTTGTGCACAAATTTGAATCTGTGCACCTTGTGCACAAAAGTTTTTGCCCTTTCACAAATCAATTTTTATTTTGTGGATTCTAAATTATAGGTTCAACATCTCACAAAATTAAATTTATTAAATCTAGAAAAACTTATACAACATATATGTTTAAGGACCATAATATTTGTATGGTTTTTAATTTTTTATTATAAAAATAAGAGAGAAATAATGAGGTAGGGAGTGAAGAATCCAAATCAAATGCAGAAGGGAGCAAAAGCACTCAAAAATCTCCAACCATAATTTCCGACCGTTACGTAACTTTAAATATTATCGTGAGATGATAAATGGGAGGTCGAAAACATCACAATATATACGATAAATTGATTGGTGATATATTCCTTTTCCTTTGTCCGTTTTCTACGTCACGAAGTGCGAGAAATTGCTAAATACGAGACAGTTTACAGAGTTCAGTGAGAAGTGTTTTTGTCAGGTGGGCCCCCCAGTTGAGGTTAACTTATTAAAGGCCACCTGTCTTTATTTATGTTTATTTTCGATGCTTCTTCTACACGCGCTCAAGTCAGCAACTGCAGGACACTTTCCAAATTTTTTTGCCACATGCTTCATTCAGTTATTTTGGAGTTTTTTTTTTTATTAAATTAAGGAACATAATAATTGAACAAATATACTCCATCTGTCCCATAAATATAGACATGTTACTATATTAGTATAGTTTTTAACTTGTAATTCCATATGTGCCCTTATTTATTTTTTAGGAAAACAAAAAAGTTGCATTGAATGTGTGGTCTTCATTTGTTCATTTTTGACAAATTCCCATAATCATTTCATATTTCCAAATTGTCATTAATGATTAAATTGAATTACCACTACACTAATCAATAAATGCTCATTTTAATTCATGTTCATTGTTGAAATGTGAAAAAAAAAAAAAAAAACTAATACTCCATGAATTCTCAAGAGCAGAAGAAATGGCGAAAATTTAAATTGGAGTACAATTTGAGTTTCAAATTTTGTTGAAAAACTTTAGTTGCCTCCTAAATTTGAGTTGCAATTTTTGTTTAAATTGTTTAGTTTCCTCTCTTCTAAATTTTTTTAGTTGCCTCTCTTCCTTGAAAGTAGAAAAATGTACCTTGAGATAAACAATATCATTAATGCAATATTATAAGTGTGAAAATAATTTTTGTTTCAATTAATGAAACTTCAAAATTGGAGTAGAATTAATTCCTTGAACAATTAATGTATGATAAGGGTATAATTGGAACTTCAAAAAATTTCTTAATCTGTGTGAAAATAGAACTAGGCCTATCTTTGTGGGATGGAGGGAGTATTATTTACTGATGAGTAGTGCCTTGGGTATGGGTGTGCCCACAATCTCAACTCTAATACTGCTAAATAATATGATTAATACATGTACATGTAACAAATAATATTTTTCTTTTAATCATATATTTCAGTTATACAAGTAAATAACTTATTAGTAAACAATTAGTACTTTATGAATATACAATGAATATATTTCACTAAAATATATATTTCAGTTATATAAGTATACCTTATAAGTATGCAACTAATAACTTATAAGTATACGACCAATATCTTTTGAATATATAACCAATACCAAACTAATAATACCTTGGGTATATAAGATTTTGTCCTTACTATTTAAGGAATTTAGAATTCATAATTGGAAAGAAAATAAAATTAATTTCATAAAAGTATCGTATCAAATTCCTAAATTTTAACTAAGGAATATTAATATGAATAATTAGGGATATAAATAAATAAAAGTTTAAACGACGTTTAATTTGAAACAAAATTTAGATTTCAAATTGACACTTATTTTAAAATTTAGATTTCAAATTGACACTTATTTTAAAATGAATGGAGTATATATTTGAAAAAAGAATTGTTTCCACATAAAGTAACAATAGTTTGTAAAATAATACTATATTAGATACTATTTAAACGTCTGTTTTATAATTTTATTAAATATAAAATTTTGACCAATGAATTTATGATCCAAAATTTCAGAGAGAATCGAATTTGTTTCAAAAAAAGATATGTTGCTTCAAAATTCTAAATTTTAGCTAAAATGTCACATGTTAAGTTGAAATTTAGCAATTTTTTTGGGATAGTGATAACAAGTCCAAAAGACAAATAAGTGAAAAATATAATTGAACCTTTATAACGGCACTTAAATAGGATCGAGGAAAACATCAACAATAAATATTTTTTAAAGCTTTTTTTTTTTTTTCAAAATTTAAGAAACGTAACAATTACTATATATCTATGTGTATCGACACTTAAACTAAACTTTACTGTCAACTCTTAATAGTGTGTCACTCACTTTGGGGTTTTCCCTAAACCTAGCACAGAAAATTGGCCTAAATACTTAGCCCACATTTCTGGCCCACTTGTAAAATGAAGCATTTAGGATTTTTCCATAGGAATTTTGTACACAAGTGTAAACATGTTTAGAACATTCTTGTACTTGTAGATCATTATGGAGTATTCTAGTGAGCAACTTCTATCATTGGATCAAGTTGATCCTCACCGTCCATTAGGGATGTGACTTAGTATAAATAGATTTAGGATCCCATTTGTAAATCATCTAAACATTTTGAGTTTTAGCGAATATAAGAATTTCCTACAATAAGATAGTTGTACTTATAGTATGGGTCGTCAATGTACCCAATACAATACGAAAATTTTCTAGGGTATACTAGAGAATTGATGGTAGAAATTAAAAGACCAATATGCTCAGGTTACCCATGCTCGACGTCACATCATCCATATATAAAACCTTATATATACAATGTGAATCTTCACACCAAGAATCAGAAAAATAATTTTGGCTGGTCAGAGTTACATGGAATACTAAGGTAGGTAGAGGAAACTTTTGGATTATATACTGGACGATGGTGTACACTGGAGTTTCACCAATGGAAACATTTACAAATTTTTTTTTTAAATCCTGGGTGTGGAGACATACGAGCTCTATACTCATTTGGATGCAATGAAGGTGGTGAAATAAAATGTGGATTGTAACTGGTTTAAATAATTTAGGAAGCAAGATTTAATTTGTGTTCAATTAAGTGAGTTTAAGGTTTCTAGTTAGCTACTAACTAATCGATTCATTCATCTTGACCACCGAGTTTGGACGTGAGAAAATAAAACTGGCTGACTCCCAAAACCTTTGTGAAGAAGTTTGCTAATTGAAATTTGGTTGAAATATGATGTAGAGATAAAAAAAAAAAACAAAAAACAAAAAAAAAAACAACTTTATACTGCAAACTAAGTGGCAATCTATATCCAAATTCTAGAAATTGGTTATTAACATCCTATTGTTAAATTGTAACAATAGAGATAGAATATGATAGAAGGTTTATGAAATTTTAATAAGCACGTTATTAATGAAATATTAGAGATCCGTCTCCAATTTGTTAGTAATTTTATCTCTAATTTTATATTAAAAACCGAAATTCAATCACTAACTTAGAAAACAAAATAAATGTTGTCTTAAATTTTAACAACCAACATGTCAATGACTAACAAAATTATTTCAAATCCATCACAAATATGTTTTAGAGAATTGTGATTAGAGATTGAATTTTTTATATTATTTTATATTTTCGTATATTTGTAAAGTGTCATTTCAATCATTGTCCAACTTCCAAAACAGGGTACAACTTCTATTCAACGAATTAATGAATCGTGGATGATTAAAAAAAGAAAAAATGGAAAAAATAATTGAAGGGGTATATGAAACCACGTTGCACGAATTAAAATGATAAAGTGGTGTCCCCTTATAATAAGCGACAGCATATTGCTGTTAGGAATTAGACACAAGCAAAGAATTGATGGTACTAATCACATCTTTTTTTTTTTTTAATAGATTCCTCAGAGCGCGTGAGATGAACGGAGGCGCGTGTTGTCTTTTGCAATGTCGATCCAACGTCATTTTCAACCAAAAAAATAGTTATCGGATGAGAGAGAATTAAATTGTGGCAGAGAGGGAATGATATGTGACATTTTGTAATTAAGTGTACACACAAATTTATAGATAAAATTTTATTGAGGGATAGCATCATTTCTACTATAATTAGGATAAAAATAAAAAAAAAATTATTACAAATTTATACATACATATTATAAATGTAAAAAAAAAAAAAAGACAGTTGTATCTTTATTGATAAGATATAAATAACATTTCACATTATATCCGTTAACAATGCACTATATACATGTAAGTGCAAGGTTTATTTTAGATTTTTCATCCAAATTGTAGTAGAAAAGTAATAAAATTGTATGTTGTGGTAGAAAGGTTCATTTTATTATATTTTGTAGTATAAAGGATTATTATACCATTTTATTAATATCCATATGTAACCAAAACCTATTTTTACAAATCAAACTTAAATTGTAAAATATAAGTTGTGGATTGATTTTATTTTACGTAATTAGATTCATGATATGATCTCACAAAAGTTCTATTCGTGAGTTTTTCAATTAAGGTAAAATGGTTATGCACATATAATATTTGGTGAATTGTACATCTATCATTGCAATATATTATATATATATATATATATATAAATTTTATAATTTAAAGTTTATATTCCAAAAGTTGAAATTAGTAATATCCTTATGACAAAAATGTTTAAACGTTAAATGTGATAGAACAAGTTAAATCAATAAACAAAAATAGAATAAGTGACAGACTTATAAAAGATTGTAGTCTCATTCTATTAGTCAAAAATGAAAAGCTATACTAATTTGAAAATATAAGAATTTATTTTTTTCACGAAGGAAGCATCAAATATAGAGCTTGTTGAAACTTTTGGGATGGACATTTAAGCATAAAAATACATACTACATATTTAGATGTTTGGTAATTTATCTTGGATGAACTTTTAAAAAAGTGACATCCATATACCATATAAACTCCATGTTAAAAAAAAATAATAATAATAATCATAAATGAGTGGCTTTTTAAAAAGCACTTTATAGAAATCCATTATGAAGAATCTTCAAAGATCTTTTGTTTTAGAGGAAATCATCAAAAAAAATTGATATATAAGATCAAAAAGGACATCCTAAAAATTAAAATGCACTCATACTAAAATCCCATATCTTAATTTAACTTTCAAATTAAAAGCATTTTCAAAGAAGCACATACAATTTATAATAAATTATATATATATATATATATATATATATATATATATATATATATGTGTGTGTGTGTGTGTGTGTGTGTGTGGAGTCAACTTCAACAAAATACCAGTACTATGCGTTAAGTTGCGTCCCTCTTTAATTTTTTATAATACAAAGTTTCTTTTAATGTGTTAAAATTATCTTCATAAATAACTTTTATATCAAAATTATATATATATCATGAGCAGATAATATGTGTGTGGATATTGAGTAAAATATTTGGTGTGTAGTTTTGCATGTGTGTGAAATGTTTCCATTAAAGGATTTAAATAAGGATAAAAAAACACTTAACCATTCGAACTATAGCCCGTTTTGCAGTTTCTTGTAAAAACTTTTTTTCGTTGCACTGTCCCTATTAAACTTTGCAAGATTTGTACATTCCAATAAAATGACACTTTCCAGCTATTTTTTCCGGCGTACATGAAACGCTGTCGTTATAATTAAGGGCAAAACAGACTTTTACTGTTAAGTCACACGTGAGTGACACGTTTACTGGAATGTACGCCGGAAAAAATAGACGGAAAATAGCATTTTACTGGAATGTGCAAATCTTGCAAAGTTTAATAGGGACGGTGCAACGAAAAAAAGGTTTTTACAAGAAATTGCAAAACGGGCTATAGTTCGAATGGTTAAGTATTTTTTACCCTTTAAATAATGTTTTCTTAACATTATACAATCTTAATTACATTGTTGAAATGTTACGGAATTTAGGTGGAAATAGTTATAAAATCCCACACATAAATAGATATAAATCAATAAAATTGAGCAGCTGTTAAAATGTATTCACATCGATGATCGATGCTTGAATTTTGTACAAAGGCAAAAATGGCTCGGGAAATCAATCAAATTCGTTAGCCTTTCAAATAACTTAAGATATATGTGTTTTGAAATGGAATATATCATCAATATCTAGTCGATCAGTATAAATACACAAAAACTTATATGAGACGATCTCATAGATAGTTTTCGTGAGACGGAACCCATCACTCACAAACAACATATGAATTGTAGGGTTTGGGTGGTAGGTAATTGGATTGTAGATTGATCCGTCTCATGCAATGCATTAAAATTTCATAAAACGATCTCACAAGAGACTTACTTGTATAAATATTGTTATTGTATTTTCAAACAGTTGTCAGCAGTAAATGAAATTATAAAATATTGTTAAATACATCATTTATTTTGTTATTTAAAAATTCAAATTATAATTGTAATCTCATGAAAGTTCACATTAAATTTGATTTAACATGAAACTCTTTTTTTTTTTTTTTTACTACTAAGCCAGTAAGCCTTGGAATATAATAATATCATGTGATCTTAACTAAGTTGAGTTTAGCTCTTATCAAAGCGTTTCACGAATTTAATTATGTAAGATAGATCAAATTACAATCTAATTTAAGGTAATGATTTGGTTTGTGGATAAACAGACTGTATCACAAAATAATATCTGTAAATATGAGATTTTGTGAATTAAATTTAACATTTATTTTATTAAATAATTGGGTTAAATGCAAAAAAACAACCCAAACTATCGACTTTTTTCAATTTGCAACCTAATCTTTTTTTTTTTTTTTTTTCCGATTGCAACCTAGTCTTCTGTAATTTTTCCGATTGCAACCTCCGTCCACTTTTTGAGCATTTTTCCGGCGAAAATATCATCAGGTGACTAGCACATTTATCATTTCAAGAGTAAAATCGTCTTTTACATTATGTATCTCACAAAATAAAAAATAAAAATGATTTTTCCCTAAATAAAAAATTAGGGTCTTTCGTCGGAAAAATGCCAAAAATGTGCACGGAGGTTGCAATCAGAAAAATTACAAAAGACTAGGTTGCAATCGGAAAAAAAAAAAATTAGATTACAAATTGAAAAAAGTCGATAGTTTGGGTTGTTTTTTGCATTTAACCCTAAATAATTTGATTTGTTTATCTATTTAAAGACTTGACACGTGAGTCCTAACCAATTTCAACTGTATTTTTATCTTTTGTTTCTAAGAGAAGGTGGGAGAGAAATGGAACATGAGATTTCTTTTTCCAATGAACTGAGTCTATTTTTTAATCAGGCTAGTTTACATTATACCAAAGTGTTACTTTTACTACTTAATCATTTACTTGTTAAAAAAATATATATAATAAGAAGACGACGACTTTTTAATACTTTTTAACTTCCCAGTAAAAAAAAAATTCCTCGGAAAATGTTTTTACTGTGGCCAAATTACCCAATACCCGCTCTCCAAATTTAGAAAAAAAATAAAATGGAACTCTTATTTAAAATAAACATTAAGAAATTACCCATTTGTATTTTACTATGCATTTTTTTTTTTATATAGAAATATGTTTGATTAGATGGATGAACGATATGGAAAATCTCTTAAATATATATAAAATAAAAAAGAATAATCTATACACAAAAGTCATCTATTACCACTTCTTAAACAAAATTATAAAAATAGAAATTTTTTCCAATATTTTTTAAATTTTAAACTTATACACGTTTTTAAAATTAAAAAAAAAAACTGATTTTTCTCTCTATCTATATTAATTTAAATGGCTCCTTCTCTATCTATATAAATCTCTCTCAAACAAACTACTTGCCTCCATCATTGAAATTTCCAACCGCAGTCATCTTTTTCCTAATTTCAGAATATATATATATTATGAACATTTCCGCAGATTTTACAAAAATATCTCCCAAAATCCTCTCAGTCTATCACCAAAAGTTGTTTTTTTGTTTTTTTTTTTTTATGAAAATGGTGAAGGGCATATCATCACTTTCACATTACTACCAAAATTTTCAAAACAAAATATTTTCTCCAAAATCACTAATTTAGTGATGGTTCAATTAATCTAGAAAATTTTCGTCTACTCTATAACCTCAGTCAAATTCATCTACAGTTTCATCTCTTTCAGCTTTTGCCGCCAACAATACTCTACAGTTTTTTAAATCTCCGAAAGATCATAGATCCTAATTGATTTTAGGTTTGTGAAGTTTTGTGACGAAATAGACATTTAATTTGTTGTAAATATCATTACAGGAAATGTAAATATTGAAATCCTTTCGATGATTCCATTTGTGGCTTCAATTCTCTGTTCGGACTCATTCAATCTTCTATTTCTCCTGGCGTTTTCAAGTTCGATTGAGCTCTGAATTTTAAATCAAACGTTTTGTTCTTTTATGGAGTTTTTAAACTACATATTTTGATTGTTTGAGAAATTTATTTGATTTATGTTTTCCAATTTAGAAATTTTAGTTGTTTTCATTGCTACCCTTTGTTAAAAAGTTTGCCCTTTGTATACAAGTTGTGGATATTTAGATTTTCCAATATTTGGGTTTTGCGGTATACAAATTCTGGATATTATTTTCCGAATTTTATGTTTTAATGAATTGTGTGAATTAAATTTATGTTGACATAATTCTTCAGATTGAGATATCACGTTCTTTGATATTGTCATGGTTTTCATATTTTGAGATTGTCTGTTAAGAATATATGAGATTGAGATTGTCTTGGTTTTTATATCTTAAGTGAATGAGATTGAGATTATCATGATTTTTATATCTTAATTGAAGAGTGTAAAATAAGTAGTAGAGAATGAAATTTTAGTTGTTATCTTTTTAGGTTTGATAAAATTTGCAGATTAGATAAGTATGACAATTCTTTAAATATCTTGAGATTTAGATAAATATGACAATTCTTTGAGCATCATACTTATATTTGTTGAGAAATCACTCATTGAATCTTTTTACTATTTTTTTCTCTTTTCATTTAATTTTAAGAACAATGTTTTTTGTTATTATTTTTTTTTTTCTCAAAGAGTGCTTCTCTATGCTCCATAAACTTTGTTTTTTTTTCCCCTCCTTTTATTTATTTATCGTTGTTTTTCTTAATTAGCTTTCCCCCCAAAATATGCTTATTTATGTTCCACAAAATTTCCTTACGACAAAAATGAATAGTTTGTATCATTAAAATTTATGTTATAGAATATATATTTGGTAGGTCAAAAATTTTGAAATTTCTCAATATTTTTCTAATGTATTTTCTAATATTTAAACTTTTGTTTCCTCAAAAATTTGTCATTATCAATATCAACTGAGAAAATAACAATAATTCATAACAATAATTTTAATTTTTTTAATTCCCCTAATATTCACTTAAATGATTGAAATTTCAGAAAATGGATATAGTTTAACGATACTAGAAAACAACACCATAAATCGTATTACCCTGAATTATTAATAGCTAAAAATGAAATAATTAAAAAATGAAATCACGTTACAATTTAATGAGTTCTCTAATTTCATGATGTAATATTTTCTTTAACAATAAATATGTATACTTATTCATTATGTGAAATATTATTAGAACTCGGGCCGTGCATCGCATGGCGGGTGTGCTAGTATTTCAAATAACTTGTCATAACTGAATTTTCAAATTGGAATAGGATTAGCAGTTAGGCCCAATATGACTTGATTTTCCAGTTGGACATGGATAAGTAATAAGGCCCAAATTGACTAAAAGGCCATGAAACCGATAGCACACATTTACAACAGTACACCATTCGGCCCATAAATAATAGCCCATATTAAGTCTTCTGTCCTTTTCAAAATTATAGTCCATATAATATATTATTAACAATAAATGGAAGTACAATTAAAATTAGGATTTATTACATTTTCTATTATATGTTACTTAACACTTTTTTTTAATACAAATTTTTACATGTTTCGTTCAATTTACCTATCGCCCTTTAACAAATAAAATAATTCTCTCTTTCAAATATTGCCCTTATGGAGTTATTTTATTTGATTTTCATTTATTAACATATTTTTATTGGAAGTTTCATCCTTTTAACTTGTAAAAGAAATTTTCGTGCATAACAATTTGGTAATGGGGAACCCGACCTTAGCCCGCCTTCACTTAAGGAAATAGAACCGAGGATCTACTCTTGGTTCTGTTAAAATTGTGTAGCAGTTCAATCCATAACCTACACGAGTCTATTAAATTTTATATCTTTGACATTGTCTCTACAAGTTTTTAAATTTTTATAATCATAATAAAGGTTAAAACATCAAATAATTTTTTTAAAACTTTCAAAAATGTCACTTTACCATGAAGTTTGATGCATTTTATGATATCAAATTAATCCATATAAGATTAGTATTTGGCTAACATCGTAAAATATTTTAGCTTAAATTGATATAACAATTAAACATTTCAAAATTTATATTAAAAATAAAATTATATATTGCTCATTAGATGAATTGGAAAAGATAGTTTTCTTAATCATCGTGACAAATATTTATTTCATTAAAAATGTGAAACAGCCATAAAAGAGGAAAAATTCATCAGCAATTACGAGGCAACAGAAAAGACAAATAAAATAGCCAAAGAAAAATAGAATATTAATGGATAATTGAATGTGGGCCCTCAATATTGAAAAGAGGGCTTCCAAAAATTGACGGGCAAGCGCCGCCAAAGTAGGACGGAGCTCACTCGCCGTTAAAAGTGTGTTCGATGTATGGGCGTTGGCACGACACGCCGTCACTTAACGTTCATTGACGTGTCGCCTCAGCACCCCCAACAGGACGGGTGAATTTTTGCTTAGCGCAGAGCCCTTTGATATATACCACACCTTTCCTCTCCTCTCTTTCCCTACTTTCCGATGTGGGATCTGCTATTTTCACTTTCACTCAACAAACAATTCTTGTAATTTTATTCATTTCTTCTTTTCTTTTGTGGATGTGGATTTCAAATCAAATATTATAATCTTCCATTTGAACACGAATACTTTGTATTGGTCGACACTTTTAGATTGTGTGCTTTAGTAATAATATCATTTGTACATGGCTTAAAAATTAGAGTATTTTACTCAGCCATTTAATAGTTTTGCTTAGTACCATAAAATGTAAGAGCTCCACTATTTATATTATATTATATTATTTATTTGGTTTTTATTCATTATGATTAAATCTAACTTTTTTCCCCTAATTTGAAGAGTTAAAAAAAAACACTTGTCTCTGGAGTTGAAAAAAGTTATATGGGAATAGATAATAAGAGGTTGAGAGGGGGCTATGGTGGGCTTCTTATTGGGTCTACTTATAATTTAGGCCCAAGTTTTCATCTAACTAAACGGCCCAAAATATAATTAGATCCATTTATTTAGACAGGTCCAGTTAAGTAGACTATTCACACGAACAGTATGCTTTTTTAGATTTACTCTTAAAAAACGGTCAAATTAATTTTGAATATAATTAAATTCAATCGCCGAAAAATCCCAATACATTAATGTGTATTTATATTTTGAATAAATTAAGACAAGTTGGGTGAAGATATCGTTCCAAATTTGCATTATCTTGTCTTAATTTATTCAAAATATATTGAAATATAAATAAATCTATAAATATAAATAAAAGAAAAAAAAAAGGAAAATGAAATTTTATCTTCAATTGTGAAATCAATTTAATTTGAAGCCTTAAATTAAAAAATAAAATCAAGCCAGTAAACTTAAAAACTAATATATAAATTGGGTGGTATTATGAATTTTATCCTTAATTTTTTTTGCAAAAACTAATTAAGTAGCTATATATAATTAAGGTAACACGCAAGATTGGTTCGTTGGGGGATATATTTGAAAAACAACTTATCATTCCACGTGTATGTTTTTAGTAAATTATATTTTAGACATCAAAATCCGACTAGTAGTCTAGTACTGATTCTGTCGATGGAAAAACAGTTCGATCTCTGATTTTAATTAACAAATTCAATTATTATTTAATAATTACTACTTATCGACACATCTTTTAATAATGAAAATTACTTGAAAACTGCCACATTTTTTTCACGTCTCTTTTTCTAGTTAATATTATCTTTGGGTTTGTTTTCACATCTGAACCCAGTTGACTATGAAAAGAATATTTAGATTGGCGTCCTAATTTTTTTTCTTTTTAAATTTGAATCATCTATATATTATAGTCCATATTTGGTGTTTTAGTATACATCTATCCCTCATATTTGAGCCTGTGACAATACCTGGCTTTTAGCATTATCTAATGGAATATTATAGTAAAGTTTTATTCAAATTATACTAAATAAGGGTCTAAAATTATCTACTTATAATTTATAAATAAGTTGGTCTCCTATGCACCAGTTGCACGGATCTAGATCCGTGTAACTGGGTCGCCTGACCCGACCCATACAAATAATATATATAGTTTTTTTTAAACCCTAAACTTCTCTTCTCTCTCAACTTCTCACGCCTCTCCTCTCTCACGCATCTCTCCCCTCTCAGCTTCACCATTCCTCTAACTCTTCACCTTTTTTAGATTCTTCAACTCAATTCTTCTCCTTCTCCATCTTCATCTTAATTCTTCTTCTTCCATCATCTTATAATCCGAAAACCTTTATGAAATTTGTTATTTACCATTGAATTGCAGACAAGAAACATGGAAGATGAAGGTAAAATTTCAAAAATTTGTTATCCAGATCTGCTGAATATTTATCCAGATCCATACTTCCCATCATCTTGTCCAAATCGCAATATGCTTATAGCGGTTCATTCTTATCCCTTTCAAATCGCGATTTGTCATCTTCATCTCCTCTTATTCACAACACACGTTTGATTAAACATGATTATCATTTGCTGGAAATTTGAGAAAAAAAATATGGATTATATAACGTAAAGGTATTGGACTTACTACATAAAGGTAAGAATTGTAACACATAAAGGTATTATCTCATTTTATTGAATTAGAACATAAATGTATTATACATATAAAATAAAGGTCATCATTATATAATATAAAAGTATTACTAAATACACGTAAAGGTTTTCATATTTTTTTTTATACTTGATACATTCATTTAGCTCAACTTTACTACTGTCACATAAAGGTAACACTAATAAAACATAAAAGTCACCCAACAACAATGTAAATGTATTACTGAATACATATAAAGGTTTTAAGGTTTTTGTATACATGATACATTCTTTTAGTTTTAGCTCAACTCTACTACTATCACATAAATGTACAACTAATAAAACATAAAGGTCACTCAACAATAATGTAAAGGTATTACTGAATACACATAAAGGTTTTCATTTTGTAGATGTCACATAAATGTATTAACCACACTACGTAAATGTATTAGTGCATTTATTTAAAGGTATTTCTTTATTTTACTTAAAAATGATTTTATTATTTGATTGAAATATATTAATTGTATCACATAAATGTATAGGTTTTATTGAATAAAGCTATGAGTTGTTTCACATAAGTGTTACCTTTATATCATATAAAGGTATAAATCATTTAACATAAAAGTATTACTACATTTACATAAAGATATTATTTTATTTGAATTAAAAATGGTTGTATATTTCCATTTTTACTGGAATATATTAGTTATATTGCATAAAGATATCAATTGTATTGCATAAAAATATTAGTTGTATCATGTAAAAGTTTTACCTTATTTACTAAAATATAACATAAAGGTAATATTACCATAACTAAAAAGTCTAATACGCTTTACTTAAAGGTTTGATACGCATAACTAAAAAGTATAAATAGCATAGCTAAAAGGGTATAAAAATTTGACAGAAAGTGTAAAGGTATGAAGATCATAGCATAAAGGTATGAAAATCATAACATAAAGGTATGAAAGTCATAACTAAAAGGTACACATATTTTCCAGAAAACTGCAGAAACTACACTAAGTATGTTGCGCCCTCTTCCCAGCGCGTGGGGGCGCGTGCCAACATGTGGATAGCCGTGCCGGCGAGTGGAATACTGTACCGGGTCGGACCGACCCTAATTGCACGGATCCTAGATCCGTACACCAGTTTCACAGAAGTGTTTGCGTTTATAAAAATAAGGAAACATCCTTATTAGTCGTTTTCTACTTTTTAGATTAGTAATATCTTTTTAATTTCATTTAAAATATAAAGAAACATCTTTTTAACTACTTTCTAGATATATTTTGATCTTTTAAATGAAAAGTCAAAAAAAAAAATCCATATAATTTCTTATGTTAATAACTAAACAGAAATATTACAATACCAAGAAGGAATTATTTCCACTACTAAAATAACCACATGGTATAAATACTCTTTTTGAAAAAAAAAAATAAAAAAAAGAAGGCAAAACTTAGTGGTCAAAAACTTGATGTCACTTCAAGTTTAGGAATAATCTTGATTTGTAATTGCATGTTCTTTTTTTTTTTTTTTTTCAGGGTGCGTAGTGGAACTTGCTTTTAAACATATAAAAATATATTTTCCGTTCTTAAAAAATAATAAAATACCCACTGTGGATAATTCTTAATATGTCCATCGATAATGTGTAATGGTTTTATCCTCTCATTATATGGTAAGTGAAATTAATAGGTATTCTTATTGTTGACACATCAACCGTGCACGTCTTAACGTGCCCACGGTAAGTAGTGTAGCAAGACTGATCCGTTCTTTTGTCACCGATAATCAATTTAAATGAGTGAATTACATTTTCCATATTTCTATATGATTTGTTCACGTAGTTCTAAGGTTTGTAAAAATTTCTTAATATATCAATCATTAACAAGTTAAAATATAATTGTATGGTATGATAATAATGAAATCTTGTAAATTCAAATTAAATTACCATGATCGAAACAATACAAGAGTCTTTTAGTTTTTTCATAATTAATAACATGATCTAGTTGTAATTTCCATGGAATCAGAAGTTTATTTCGTAATTTGATAAAATTTCGAGGATGCTAAATGTAATTCATCCATTTTAAATTTGATCTTAGTTCTACTCTTCTTTTAAACTATGCATATATCATTTAAAATATAACTAAAATTAGTCTTCGAATTATGCATTGTTTTAAAGAGAATTTATAGAAACTTTGTAGGGCTACTCATTACAAATTAAAAAATTTGAAGTGGTTATGAAAACCCCAACCCCAACCCCAACCCCAATAATTTAAGTGCATCGTGTTACAAATATGATGATTGGACATGGAAACAAATATCCTCCCAGTTGCCTATGATTTTAAAAATATAAAAATAAAAATAATATATACGAGTTCTAATTTTTTTTATATAATAAATAAATAAATAAAATGGTGGAGGCTAGAGATATAATTTAGGTCAAGATTGGGTTGTCTGAGAGAATATATGAGTACAAGTGTACGACATATGTGTCTGCCACAATCACCAATAAATGTCGTGGATCAAATTATCTGCTCTCTATGTAATTTTTGGTATCAAATCTCACTTACCAAAGATTCTACTTATGGAAATACGATTTGATCCCTGATTTTCATTTTTCTATAATCTCATACTGATTTTTACTTATTAATTTAACGCATCTTTTAATTAATAATTTTAATATATTAGGAAGATATCATTTTTTATGTCCTTTCTTTCATAATTTTAACCATCTAACTAAATCCTCTATTGTAAAAGAACATCAGTTAAGCATGATAAATTTTCAAAATTAAAGTAACAGGTAAGGGCAACTTTGTCACATCTTAACAATAAAAGGTTAAAATAGAACAATGAAAGTAAAATGGAATAATTAGATTACGAATCTACAAGAATTTACTCAATAACTAGTTAAAATAAACTTATTCAAATAATTTAAATTGATCCTAAAAAAACTTGTTTAACATCATCTCACCTGATTACATTATGTAAGACAAAGTCATAACCAATTTATTACATTTTAGTGACCTCATCTTTAATTGTATGTCTTAAATTGGGCTCATGAGTTTGTTTATCTTAATACAAGCATTAATTGTTTATCATAATAAGAGGTATCTATAAATGGTTGTTAATTTTAATAAAAGTATTAATTGTTTTGATATTAATTGGAGTGAATTATAAAATTTATTGTGCCTCTTGTTTCTTTTTCTGCCCTATGTTATTTAGAAAAACAAACATCAAATTATAAATTATAATAATGCGCACACAATTCGATCTAAAATTTGATTATAATTTACAGGACGGTAAAATACACATTTTTATAGTAAAATATGTTAATATTTTGTCAGTGATTTGCATAGTAATCTCACTAAATCATACAAAAAATGGAAGCAACTCGACAAAATTATCAAATGGACCTAATGTAATTAATTTAACACATCATTTCTGCTATTAAGAATTAGAAAAGTATTTTAATAATTAAAGTTTAATATTAATAATCACTCTCTATCGAAATTAAATACCTATGGAGCCTAAGGCTAGCACGCGTTGGCAACTTGCAATTGTTTTTGTCTTTCAATTAATGAATGAAAAATTTCTCATCATTTTATCTTGTAGCAATTTTGATTAAAACTACTCTAATTTCTTGATACAACATTATTGAACTTTAGAGTCGTGATTGAAGCTATGTTATTTAATTATTTTACAATTATTCTTAAAGATATAAATTAAACTATTATAAAATAAATAAAGTACCAAAAAAAAAAAAAAACCACTTAATGAGCATTCAATTTTAAAATATGAGATGCCCCTCACGTTGTAATGTCATTGTCCAAAACATTCATGTGCAAAACTTTTCGTATATCTATGTTGTTTGGATTTGTTTGTATTGAAATTATAGGTGCATTAATCAAGTTGTCCTAAGCATGCAATTAATTCACGACCGTGACTAGTTGGTGGTCTTCTAAGCCTCCTAAGTCCTACCTATAAAATTAAGGGCAATTTATTAAAAAGACTTATTCTTATTGTGTGTACACCAACATAATCAAAATTCATTTAGCTTGTGTTTGGATAGGTGGATTTGATTAAAATCTATAATAATAAATCTGTTTATGATATTGGGATAGATATAAATTCATCAATTTCCAATTTAAATAACGAATGTTAAATACAATCATTTCAACTTTTGAATTTCAAATCCCATGATATAAAAGCAACGATTAATATTCCACTAGATTGAGAAGCCTAACACTAAATTGGGAGTTGTCCTTGGTCAAAAGAAATGGAGTAGATCTTATGTGAGGCCGTCTCACAGATCTTGTTATGTGAGACGGGTCAATTCATAGTCTACACTTAAGAATTCATATATGAATTCAATTTATGAGTAATAATGATCTGTCTTATGGAAACTATTCGTGATACCGTCACATATGAAACGTGTCACACTACTTTACACACGGCTCATGCATGTACAATTTAGTGGACCCAATAATTGTAGAGAAGGGAAATGGTGTGGGGAATTGAATTCAGAGCAGGTGTTGGAATTCAACCACCAACGCGGTGGGTGCGTCGTTATCCGGTGCGCCGCCCCACATGTGATTGTTGAGTCGGACCACGTGTCGTCTCATGACTGGGTTGTAGCTTTTCGGATATGAATCTCATCTCACCACCATTATTACCCTAGCCCACCCCCTCGCTTATTCTCATCTCATATTTCATTTCTAAATCTGCCCACATTTTGTAAATAAACTAAAATTGAGAGAGAGAAGAGAAATTCGTTTAAGGTTTTAATGTTGCTCCTCTTTGTTTCATCTATATATATAATAGATAGATAGATTTATTTGATTTTTCATACAAAATTAAAACGGTTATTGGAAAATTTCATATTGTACTTGTATTTAATGAATACTACATTCTCTAATATAGTACTCATTCTATAAAATATAAATGTAGATTTAGGATTTTACACAGATTAAAAGTGGGGAACTTGATAAAAATATTAGTCTAACTTATATCTCATTCAATTTTAAACACTTAAATGATGAAACCAACATTATTTTGAGTGTTCTAAAGTTTTTTTTAAAAAATATTTTGAAGACTAAAAAGATTAAATTGAATAAAATTTTATTAATAAATGAGTTAAATAAATATTACTATATAGAAAATTGATTATATACTTGGAATATCCAAATATGAAAAACAAAAACACAAATATATATTGTAAAAAAGAAACGTATATACTTGTGAGTTATATTAAATATAGAATATATATTTATATAGTGCATACATATGTGTGGTAAAAGAAATTATTATATTTTCGAATTATATTAAATATAGATTTATATTTAATGAGAAATATAGATATGTACATAATTGTGCATAAATTGTTGCTTCAAAAAATTGAGTACAAATTGATGTGGCCGACACTAAAGTCAGCTGGGAAAAAGGAAAATATAGGATAAAAGTACCAAATCGTGTAACAAAAAAAAAAAAAAAAACTCATATGAAATTGTCGCACTATGCGATGTCGACGGTTTTACAAAATTCATACTTATAGCAGAAAAATATATATCTATAACTGTAAAACTCATATTTGTTATATTTGTAAAATACATACTTATAAAATGCATACTTATAGCTAAGAAAAACATAATTATACTAGTAACACATACTTCAATTCTATCGCACGTGAGACGGTCACACAAGAGACCAATTGAGCTAGTAAAAGTTTTAACTAGTAGAATGTTGTTTTACCTAAATTTTTTTTTTTTTTTTTTGGTTCATAAATTTCTAATTAAAAGTTTTAATAAAAAAATGACTAATAAATTAACAGAAAAATAAAATTGAAAATAAAACTTTGAGATATTAATAGTTATAAGTTTGTACAATACATGGAACCCTAGCCCTTGTATTAGTATAAATTGCATTTTAGAGAATCGCACCAAGAATTAGAAGAATAGATATGGAAACTTTTGTAGAGTTAAGTGAGATAGATATTATTTGAGACGTAAAATCATATTTAACGAGGGTAAAAATAAATATTATATTATTATATTCATAGGATAATGATGCATAGAATATTATCATATATATATATATATATATATATATATAATTTTTTTTTTTTTTTTGCTCGTAGAAATAGTTGTTGGTAACAATACATGTATAATTAGTTATATTGTATCATAAAATTCAAGTCCATAATTGCTCTAAATACACACATTAATTATAATTTAGAGTATTAATTAATGATATGACAACTTTGGACCCCTGTATTTGGAAGGACGACTACAAGTCAACATAATTTATGTATGACCGTTGGTACGCTATGTGTATGTCGCTATAATAATTAAAAGACAACAAACTAATTATGAGTATGAGTTTTATAAAATCACTTTACAAATCCAAATTTATAAAACAAATTAATTCATAATTTATTTTTGAATTCAATTTATAGATAATGAGGTTACTTCCACGAACAATATTATATGAATTTTTGTTAGTAATTATAAAATTGTAGGTGAAATTAATTAGGAGAACTAATAATAATTAGTGTGTGTGCGTGGTTGAGGGGATGAATGTTGTTTGGGCATTTTCAACACTGCAAAGTATTTTATTGTAAATTTTGTATTATTTTAATATAAAAAATGTTATTCATTTTCAACTATCTACTTCATTCTCTGCACTAATAAATAAATATTTCATAATATTCTTATTATTATAAATAAAAGAATGAAAATATAAGAAAAAAAAGAATGAAAAAATGAAAAAGTAAAAAAGAATACCATAAGTTTTAAATCTACGTTAATTTGGTATCCCATTTTTGTTAAAATGCAAATTGTGATGATTTGAATTCGAATTCAAATCACACAAGTTTTCTAGTTTTTATCGTTCTCTTCCTTCCGGTCCACTCCTCCAAACTCATTATAAAAAAATGGATTAAGTCCACATTAACTTGGTAAAAAGATAACAATTGAGAAATATTGACACAATATTTTATAACATCGTTGAAGATGAAAAATATGAAATTCAAATGTTATTTACAACAATTCTGAGGTGCTCTTTAACCAAATACCGACCATGAAATCAGTGATGACAGAGGGTTTGGGCCCACAAAAAATATGGCCCATCAAAACCTAATTATATATACTTTAAGGTAATTGTGGGCCCATTTTCATATATACCATAACTTTTTTTAATCTTTTTTGAGGAACAATGACTTTCTATTATTGGTTTTTCCTGTTTTGATTAAATAATTTAAATTTTCAGGTGCTCATGCGTCATTCACTAGCTTACAAACATGCTTTCAGATCTTCTTCAACAAAATCTGTTCACTGTTTGAATTTATTGTTTTTCTTAAAATTTCAAAATAACGTTTCATGTTTTTTTCAAACTAGTGAAAAGTAATTTGTTTGCTTATGAGGCTATTTGTTCAAATTGATCGTTGACATAATACGAGCATACACATTTATAATATTTTTTAAATATATTTTCTACTTTCAATCGACCCACCCATAACATATGCAAATTTTGTTGAAATAGCCACAAAACTTAGAAGAGAAAAAAAAAACAAATGTAGTGACATGATTTAAACGAGCTATAAGCTTCAATTTTTTAATTATATAGGTTTAAGTATTTGGCGAATCTTTAGACCATGTTTATTGGGCATGTCATGCGCCCGGTTGTAGCAAAAGACAAAGGAAAAATTAAAAAAAAAATCAAAATTATGCCCATTTTCCACGAACGGTTGGCGGAACAACCTCCCCATTTTTTTAGGTTGTGCACACTTTTCAAGAGGCTAATTTATCAAATTATGCCACTTGTCAAGTTGCGATTGGTTTATGTGATTTTTTTGAGATTTTTTTTATACACTCAATTATCTATAAAGAAAAAATTATCAAAATTCGTGATTTTTTTCTCTATAAATAGAGATTAATATTGATACATTTTGAATCACAATATCAAATCATCTCTTTTGTCTACTATCTTTTATAATCTCTCATAATTTATATCATATTCTATTATTTCTCCTAATTTCTATTATGGATCCAAGTAATAGCATATATGGCAAAAATTCGGCACCGATAATTAAATATGCAATTTTCATCTTCTGCATTGTTATTTTTTACTCATCTATTTGTAGCTTGACTTATTTATTTATAATTTTGTATTTCAATTCTTGTAATTTTATTTTTGTTATTGAGATTGTAACTTATTTTAAGTGTATCATATATTTTTTTATAATTAAGAATTTGGAATATCATATAATTTAATAAATTTCGTACAAATTTCAAATAATAAAAAAAATTGATTATAAAATATATGTAATTATTAAATAATAAAATAAATAATTGTTATAGGTTGGGTTGAGTCATTGATAAAATGTGAAAATTGTAGAGGTTGGGTTGTGTATGTGGAGGAGAGTTAAATGAATTTTTTATTAAGAGGTTGAGTTGTGGAGGGTTGTTAATAAACACAGTTTTAGAAGACTAGTGAAGTTGTAAAAAAAATTGATATTTAAATAATTTTTATGAATTATATTAATAATATTTTATTTTCTAAATATTTTAAAATGTATATATTTAACAAGTAAAACTTTTCAAAAACACACACAAAAAAAAAAAAAAAAAAACTCGCCAAGAATGAAGTTTATGTTTTGATGCAGATAACCATTAAACGCATAATGGGAGTGTTATGGTAAAAAAAAAAAAAGAAAAAGAAAAAGAAAAGGAAAAATATTATGTCTCTCAGTTTAAAAAAAGGAAATGGATTATGAGTAGTTGGGCCCACAGGCATGAATAACATATATTCCTTTAAGTTCCTAAACTCCAATTTTGAGCATAAAAGCAGGACATAAATTTGGATGTGAATGTAATAAATGACCAAACGAGTGTAGAAACTTCCTAATGTAGAGGGCATGGCCCACCATTAATATAAGTGGATTTTAGCCGCGTGTACCCATTATTAATCATTAATGGCGTGTGACTTGTGTTACAAATGTCTTAATCTATATAACTTTGAAAAATTGTAATTTAATGGACTCTCAATTTTTTTTTTTACAAATTGTTTAAAGGTAAATAATAAAAGATGTACTCAACTCATACAAAGATAGAGGTTGGAGCATTTCACAATAGAGAAGATAGGAAACAATCTATAGGATTGGTAAATCAATCATTAAGAGAGTAACAAAAGGAAAATGAATAATGACTTTTGAGCCATTTCCACAATCAAAAACTTCACAGCCTCAATAATTTTTAGAATATTTGACTCAGCTTCATTGAAGAAAAGATCATTTCTTGCTCTCCATACACTCCACATCGTGCATTGCCAAATCAAATTTAACAATTTCCTAGCAATTTTTGCGGTTTTGTAGTAGCAAAATTGATAGAAGTGATCGATAAAAGTTAAAGATGCCAACATGGCTGTCCCAACCATATCCCTATCGAACACCACATAGAGGAAGACAAAGTACAAGATAGAAGTACATGATCAACCGATTCGAAGGTAGTAGAGCACAACAGGCAACATAGATGGTTGGGGTTGCTGAGAATACCACAAATAACGAGATTGCCTCTTGTAGGTAGACAATTTTGAAATGCTCTCCATGAAAACGCTGAAACTTTGCTCGAAATGAACTTGCACCAATTTTTTTAGAAAATTAGATCGGACTCCATCTCAGAACGAGAAGCATTATAAAAAAGATGATAGAAGGACTTCATAAGAAAGTTCGGTCCTTGGAATGCTTCCAAGCAAGTGAATCAGATATGCATTCCTTCACTTTAAACCTGCCAATATCAAACCATAGATTAAGAAAATCATCAAACTCGTGAGCATCAAAAGGTCTACCACTCCCAAGATCCCTCAAAAAAAGAACCGAACCTATTTCCTTCACCCTACAACTTTTTTGACTCGAAATGGAGAACAATCTACTATATTTATCCTTATAACAAACAAACCTACCAGTTCAAGAACCTAACCAAAAACGACACAAATTCCCTCTTCCTAAAGAGAACACTATGTTTTCGCAAAACAATTTACCCACATGTCCTCCCACAATAGATTCTCTCCACCACAAAAAAATATCTATTACCCAACTCTCTTTTTTTTTTTTTTTTACAATTTTCTTGGTCTCTTCCATCAAAGTTTTGGAGCTACCATATATTAATGTTGATGAATTGGATTGGATATTTATATTTGTATGAGCATAATCTTTTTTTTTTTTTAAATCTAATGAGTAACATATTTTAACTCTTTTTCGAAGGTGATATAAAATTCTAATGTGGCAAATAGATCATCCAACCTGATATTTAATGTGACAATTTAAATAGTCAAATTTACAAAATAACAACTAAAAAAGTGAAATCTTCAAAATAAATCCATTTCGAATTCATTCAACTTAAATGTTTTATTTAGGAGACAAACAAGACTAAAATTTAAAGCCACTCAAATAACTTGAGAAACATCATGAGTTTCATAATCTATGATGATATGGCATCATTCTTATGAGATAAAAAATGAAACACTAAATAAAGAATATACAATCACTCTTTTGATATGTGTCCATTTATATAGATAATTCAATCTCTAATTTTACATTCAAACACAAAATCCAGTCATTAGATTTAAAGACGGAAAAAAATCGTCCCTAAAATTAATCATTCTACATATTAGTAAGTAATGATTTTGTCTCAATTTCATAACTAATAGTATATACTTTAGAAACATAAGTACTTAACGCAAAAGAACAAGAAAAAACGTTCTTTTTGTTATTGTACAACTAACATTTTTGTGAATGATAATAGTTTTCTTTTATAAATTATCTATAAAAATAATTAGATAGAATAACTCCAACCTTTTCAATTGATAAAATATCCCGGCGATGACGTGTAATGATCTCATCCCCTCATTATATGAAAAGTGAAATTAATAGGTATTTTGAATTTTTGACACATCAGTCGTGAATACGTCTTAACGTGTCCACAGTGGTTGGATAGCAAGACTGTAGAAAGATATATGTTCAAAAATATTATATATGTTTTGAATTTTGTAGTTGAAAAGCAACTCTAAATCAAGTATTTTAATTGGTAGTGATTGCAGGATGTAATAATATTTGCATGAAAGATCACATCCTATTTGATTGTGTTGACAATGATCATAAAATATATGATACATCAAAAGTTGTCGCTTTAGTGCTTAAATTAAGGTTAATCTAAAAAAAGATGAAATAGTGTAGTAGCATGGAAATGTGACTCGTGTTAATAATGTTACACATTGCATTCATATCACCGAAAGAGGGCAGTGAGGGGACTTTACCTTATAATTGCAATTGGCTGGTCAACTATTGCCTTCAACAACTCAGTTCGATCCTTTATTATATTTGATATAGTTGAGAATTGGTTTAGTATAAGTGGTAGGATGGTACCATTTTAATCAATAGTTAAGTGATTATAAATTAATCTTTTTAAAAATTGGATGTCAAAAGGTTTATCTATGTTTGGAGTAGATAATTGAGACATGTTGAATCGCTTAAAACCAATTTTTGATGAGTGATAAATTAATCGTTAAAGATGACAACTTGAATTGAGAATGTAAGGGTCTTGAGTGTGGGAGGAGGACTTCGCTGTCCCACATAGGAAGATGAACATTTTAAATGCAAGAGTAAATAAAGTCATGGGAAAAATATTAGTAATTAAAATACTCTTTTAATGATATGCTTGGGCAACACAAATGCACGTGCTTTGCCCAGTCCCAGACCCGACCTCGGCTGTGGTTCTGGGTGGACGGAGGCTCAGCGTCGGGTTACAGCATGGGTTTTAGTTTTTGAATGAGTCAGTACCGCATTAAAAGACTCAATCAAAATTTGAAGTCATTTTAGTTTTTGAATGAGCCGGTACCACATTAAAGACCCAATCAAATTTCGAAGTCATTTTATAGAGATCTATATATTGGGGTCTTCATGCATTGTTTTGACACAATCAAAATTCGAAGTCATTTTATCCCGGTCCCGAACCCGACCTCGGCTATGGTCCTAGGTGGATGAGGCTCAGCGCCGGGTTGCAGCGAGCGTTTTAGTTTTTGAATGAATCGGTACCGCATTAAAAGACCCAATCAAAATTCAAAGTCATTTTGTGAAGATCTATATATTAGGGTCTTCATACATTGTTTTGACACAATCAAAATTTGAAGTCATTTTATCTTTGAGAGACAGACAATAGACACGATCCAGTGAGCACCACCTCGTACGTATCTCGTCTTAAGGAAAAAGACCTTTCCTCGACTCGACTTGCTGCTACATTTTTGTAATAGATTAGACTTTATTATAAGTCACGTTGTGTTGTCTTGTTCGTTTTTTTCTGTTGTTTACAAATTCTGGCCGTTGTTAAGTGCTATTTACCAACATATATTTTATCTCATATTTTATATTATATTATATTTAATAAACAGTCATATGTTTATTAGTGATATCATTTCATACACGTCACACATACTGTATGATGTTTAATTTGAATATAAGAGTGTGATAGGAGATTTTGTGTGCAATTTCTTCTTAAATCTCGTTAGTTTTTAACTTTTAGGATATATATATAGAGAGAGAGAGAGAGAGAGAGAGAGAGAGAGATATATATATATATATATATATATATATATAGATTTATTTATTTATTTATATTTTGTTATTATGGAACTGATTTTCTTACTATATATTGAAAATCTCATAAATATATTAGTTTATCTAGTTAAATATAAGTTTTCTATTAAACTTTTATATCTATAGCATTTTATGTCTTTTCATTCCCACACCAAATTGATTTTGAAACATATTAAAATGTAATTTTATCATGCAAGAAAAAAGAAAATTGTAAATTTAGAACACTAGTTTTAGGTCATTCATTAATGAAGAACATTAATTTTTTTGGCACCGACATTAGGATACTAACTTTTCAATTTGTGTGATTTTAGAACAAAAAATCCAAAATCACAAATTTCAAACCAAATCACTTTAGCAAAAAACCAAAATCTCATACAATTGAACCCGAATTTCATGATTTCGAGTCCCCCCCTAAAATTGTCCAATTTAAAAGGTTATTGTCCCAATATTGGCCCAAAAAATTAATGCCCTTCAATAATGAATGACCCAAAGATAGTGTCCAAATTTTACAACTTCCCCATATATATTTTTCAATTTTTTGACTGTCTAGTTTATTAATTGGGAGTATAATTCATGTAAATATATTTATTTTTAAACCAAAATCTAGTACAAAGTATTTTCCTTTTCAAGGAAAATACTTTGTAAGAATTTGACAGTAAGAATTTAAAATCAAATGCTAAGATCTTATTATTAAATCTAACATTTTCTGAATCTCAGTTATCTTATTTCAGTAAAATATTTCAAATATTCGTATATAAATCATAATTTACAAATATAATACCTCATAAGATCTTAATGAATATTAAGTTAACCAAACATCCTTTAAATACTTTCGCGGAAACCTTCATGTTATGAGTCAACTCTTATAAGATATATTTTTATTTTGCTACTTCTTAATTCCTTTTTAATTTTTTAAATATTTTAATTAATAATAAGCAAAAACTTCTGTGCAACTGGTGCAGCACCAGTTGCACGGAAGACCTTTATATTATAAACATAGTACCTTTATGTATAAATATTCATACCTTTTAAAATGAACTGCATAAATGTATTACATTTATAACATAAAGACATTACATTTATAACATAAAGGTCTGTGCAATTCTGTGCAACTGATGCACAGAAGTGTTACTCTTAATAATATCACTTTTATTTGATAGTAATAGTCCAACTTAAATTTAGATGGTACAAATCCATAAAAATAGACAGATTTGATTCGGTTGGTATGAGATATGTTGATACAATCTTAATATGTATAATGTATCCTGATGTAAAATGAAACGATTTCATTATGTTGGTATGAGCTAGTGTAGATATGAACAAAAAAGGATTAAAATGTTCAAATTTAATTAAATAAAATTGAATATTAAATTATATATAAATAAGAATTTTTCTTACGATAAGTGGCTTGAAAATAAAATAGTTGATTATTCTAATCTCTTTGCTGATGGGTATGACTGGAATTTTATTGGTCGAATAAAGACTTTCCTACAAGCTATGCCATTTGTACTTCTCACCTCCTAGTGTTGTCTATTTAATCAAATTAATCTAGGTTGTCATCTTAGACAACCCATATATAGAGCATCATCATTGATGACAAATAACACATTAAGATAATCCTTAAAGTTAATTATGTAATTTATTTTTATTTGAATGTTAAAGATATCCACCAAAATAAAAACTACCCACACCATTTCAAATTAAGTGATGTTGTGGTTTTAGAATTTTATATAATTTTATTCCTAAAGTATTCCTATTAATATTTTTTTTTTCTAAAATGTAGAGATTTAATATGATACTTTTTAAGAAATTAGTTTCATTCTATTTTCAATTTTAAATCCTAAATTATTTAATTAGTTAAGGATATATTTGTTCAATTTTTACGTTTTTTTAATTTATGACAAAAACTCCAAAATAACATTTATTTTGAAACGAAGGGTATATATACTATAAAAATGGTGGGTGAATGTAACTTGCTTCAATTATTTTCAAAAAATAAGAATAACGAAGAAATAAATGGGAATGTACCCTGCATGTATTAATATAAAATTGAAAAGAAATGTTCAAAATCATTAAAGGGTCTAATATATATTAGTAAAAAATTTCCAGTCAAATATTACTGTTATAATCCAATGAATATTGATTATTGAACAACGAAATACTTTACTCCCTACATTTCATAATGACAAAAAATTTTGTGCACCTTTTGTACATATTTGAAATCGTGCACTCGCTCCTCACGTGCAGTCACGCGTCTGCACATGCCACAAGGTCTTGCACAAATTTGTCCAAATTCAATCCCAAGTGTCATACCTTTACATAATGTTAAACATGTCTTATGTAGGTTAAACGTACCTTTTATATTTTTATTTGTATCTTAACATATTTTCAAATATTTATTAATACCTTTCATATCTTTTAGTTATATTAGTCATACATTTTAGTTATGTTAGATATAACTTTATATATTACATAAAAGTATATTTATATTGATATAAATGTATAAATAATATAACATAAATGTATGAGTAATATATACATAAAGGTAAACATATACAACTTGTGCCAAAATTAGAGTTTTTTTTGGAATTAAAGTATTTCATAAAGGTATGATATTTGTATATAAATGTATAACTAATATAACATAAATATATGCATAATATAACATAAATGTATGATTAACATAACATAAAGGTGAGGACAACAAAAAAAAAGAGAAAAATGCACGGATTCGAGTCGAATCCGGCCCGACCCGACCTGAGTGCATGGATCTAAGATCCATATATCAGTTGCACAGGAGACCTACTCTTTCATAATAAATGTCGTTCTGTAGTTTCTGTCATAAATTAAAGAACATAAAAATTGGACAAATATTCTCTTAACTAATCAATTGAATTTATGATTCAAGATTGGAGAGATAATCAAATTAATTCCATAAAAGATATCATATTAAATTCTAAATTTTAATTAAGGAATATTAAAAGGGATAATTTAAAAATAAAATTGTATAAAAGTCTAAATTGACACTTAATATAAAATAAAATTTAGACTCCAAAACGACACTTATTATAAAACCGAGGGAGTATTATTTATGAGTTTAAGTAATCAGACATTCAATACGTATGTGTGTGTATATATATATACCCTTCAATATTTTATATCATTTTCGAATTAATTAAAAGAAATTGTGATCATCCAAGGCAGTAATCATCCTACCATGCATACCACGCCACGTATTCCGATATAGCCTCCTAAAATTAATCTAATCATTTAATTTATTTTAGTCTTTTCGAGAAATAAAATCAATAATTTATATCCACTGTTGAGCAAAGACTTACCAATTATATAGAGCCGCAAAGATATCAATCATTACTTATATAACTTTTTATTTAATAACGTCGGCATTATGATTGAGAAGCCTTTAGAATATGGAAGAGTCAAAATATTATACATAATTAGATAATATAATTATATTCGCTCAATCAAACTCACAAATAATCATAATAATTGAATTTTTTTTTTTTTTTTTAAAGCAGTGATGATTGAGTTCCTAGAAATTTGGTTAAACGCTCATGATTTAGTAAGATATTCATGGTTTTCTAAATATGACTTATTCCTGATTTTTATAAGACAATTTCAAACTCACGATTTTGAGGTAAGAGAGTAAAGTTTTTATTTTTTACTCCCCAAAATTTGAACATTTATGCTATGCCCAAAACACTATTCCAAAAAAGAAAAAAAAAATTGTTCCCTCAGAATTAATTTTTTATTTTTATTTTTGTTGTAAAAGGGTTGGGTTATGAAATAAAAAGATTTCGAATTTAAAATCTTACTTTATCTAAATACTTTATTCTTTTCAAAATAAATGTCATTTTAGACTTTTAGACAATTTTATTCCCAAATTATCCCTACTAATATTTCTAGCTAAAATTTAGGAATTTAATAAAATACTTTTTTATAGAATTAATTTGATTCTCTTTCCAATTTTGAATTATAAAGGGTATATTTGTTCAATTTTTATGTTTCTTAATTTGTGATAAAAACTTCAAATCGACACTAATTTAAAACATAAGGAGTATTAAATAGGGTAAATATCAATTAGTCATCCGCACTGTTCAAATTTAATATTTTTTTGAATTGTTAAAATTTATCGTAGGAACTTTAAATTTAATGTATTTTACCATATCAGATAAATTATACATATATTATATATACACTTAAAACTAGTATAATATAGTATATATATAAAGTTCATAACTTCATATAACAAAACAGAATAGCTCGAAATTTATATAAAAAATGTCTTTTTATATATAATTGGAATGTGTTAAAAAAATAGGGTAAAAAACAATTTATCCAAAAAAAAGAAGAAGAAAAAAAAAAAAAAAAAGCTTTTGAACATGCGTGAATTCTATTGGTGGAAACTACCGTTACAAGAAAACAGTTGATTACACCCCAACCCACCCACACCCAACCACCCCACCTCACCCAAGTAAAATTTCACGCGTACAATTTACATACAGTATTATGTTGAGTATGCGCCTTTGTTTTCTTCTCCTCTCTTCCCATTAAAATAACATCCAAACTAAGCTTCATTTCATGGATTTCGATTCTTCACTCTCTCCACCATTTCTCTGCTTCTTCCGTCGGAATCCCGTCTTTTTCCGGCGACCCACCTCATCTTTCCGACAACTTTTCGGTTTTCCGGCGTAGCCACACCTCTTCATCAGGTGTTGTTTCATTTCATCCTTTTCAGTTCTGGGTTTCCTGTTTTGAATCACAGTTTTCAATTTGGTTGGTTGTTGTGAAGATTCAAGCAAGAGAGAGAAATAGCTCTTTTTCTTATTTGATGTCTTTTTCATTCACATGTTGTGGTGTTTTGCTTCACCAGCTATCAAAATCTTGGAATGTTTGTTTGAACTGTTTTATAAATCGAATTGGGCTTTTAATAATCTGATCGTGGTTGGTTTCTGCGAATCTTGCTTTGGAGAGTAGAGAAAGGGCTATACCTTTTCTATTAATTCTTGATTGTCTTTGTGTGGCTACTTGGATTTAAGAATTGATTAAGAATATTCTAGATTTTCATCTTCTTTTGTTTCATTACCATCTGACAAATTGATGTAATCATTCATGTTAGTGGAATTCCATGTAAGATTTCAAGATTCTCTGCTTTAATCCACTCTCAGCTTTTGAGTCAGCAAAGCTTGGTTTTAAGCCAATCTGCATAAGCTTCATGTGACCAACTGAAATGGGATTTGTGTGGTTTTGGGATTTAGCTATGATTGTAGTATAAAGCCTTCTTCTTGTGTAGGTTATAACTTATAAGCAAGTGGGGGTGGTGTGAGCTATGGGGCATTTCTCTTCGATGTTCAATGGGCTAGCGAGGTCACTTTCGATCAAGAGAACGAAAAGCTTGAAGGGCAATTGTGGAGATTGTGATGGAAGGGAGGCTGTTAAGGCCATGGCGAAGGACGCGAAGAAAAACGAGATGATATTGAGAACATCAGGCGTTGTTAATGCTGATGGGTCCAAGAATTTGGCTTCTGTTTTCTCTAAGAGAGGAGAGAAAGGTGTGAATCAAGATTGCTGCATTGTTTGGGAGGTATGCCTTTTCTAATCCTTATCTAAATTTTCAATTTGGATTTGGATACTCTAGATTGATGTGTTGTTTATTATTGTGGTTTTAGGAATTTGGATGCCAAGAAGACATGATATTCTGTGGGATATTTGATGGGCATGGTCCTTGGGGGCATTTTGTGGCAAAGAGTGTTAGAGAGTCAATGCCTTCTTCTCTTCTCTGCAATTGGCAAGAGGCACTCGTTGAAGCTTCTCTCGATTCTGAATTCGATTTGGAATGTGAGAAAAAGCTTCACAGATTCAATATATGGAAGCATTCCTATCTCAAGACCTGTGCTTCTGTAGATCAGGAGCTTGAGCATCACCGTAAATTCGATGCATTCCATAGTGGTACCACAGCTTTGACTGTTGTTAGACAGGTAAATAATGTTCGTTTTACTCTTCTCATTAGTTCTATTAGTCACAATTATTATCCTTTCATTAGTATTAAACTTATCTAGAGATCCCAAATATCTACAACATTGGTTTATGTCACAATCAACTCTAGACAGGTTCAAAATGTCTTTATTTCCATGTGGTGGTCCTAGAAGGGACCATCTTTCTGTGGATCTTATTGGTATGAAATACTCTACTATAATGAATCATGAATCTTTTATCTTCACCAGGGAGATGTTATCTTCGTAGCCAACGTTGGAGACTCACGTGGCGTACTGGGCACCACCTCAAACAATGGTAACATGGTTGCAGTGCAGCTTACGGTGGACTTCAAGCCCAATCTGCCTCGTGAGTCTCTCTCACTTACAGTTTCTTATGAAGCCAATTTCAATGCAGAATGCTGTATCTGTTTATTATATCTAAGAATCATTGGGCTTTGTTGTGATGTGTGAGCAGAGGAAACAGAGCGAATACTTCAAAGCAATGGCAGAGTATATTGTCTAGAAGACGAGCCGGGGGTTCATAGAGTGTGGTTGCCACATGAGGATTCTCCCGGACTGGCAATGTCTCGAGCTTTTGGGGATTACTGTGTGAAGGACTATGGACTGATTTCCGTGCCTGAAGTCACTCAGAGACGCATAACGAGTAAAGATCAATTCATCGTGCTTGCAACAGACGGGGTATGTATAACTAATTCTCATTTGAAATGTTGTCGCCATTTTGATTGGTTTGTGATGGTAAATTGTGTGGTTTTGTGAAGGTGTGGGATGTTATATCGAATCAAGAAGCCGTTGATATTGTGTCGATGAGTAAAGAGAGGGAAAAATCAGCGAAGCGTTTGGTGGCGCGTGCTGCTCATGCGTGGAAGAAGAAGAGAAAGGGGATAGCTATGGATGATATATCTGCAATTGTACTCTTTCTTGATTCATCATCACCTTCTTGTGACAAATTTCAGTCTGTATCTAAAGTGGAATAATAATGTCACCAAGTTGAGTGAAATGTTTCATATTATAGCTATATTTAAAGTGGAATAATAATCTCACCAAGTTTTAGATCATGTGCATTGCACGTGAAAATTAATTCAAATTAAGGAAAGAAATAATAATACAAACACCTTATATATAACACTTTTATATTAGAGTTTTAATTATAATAGGATTCTATAATATTTTAAATTAGTTAGGATTCTAATATTAAATTATTTAAATATGAAAACTTAAATTATTATTATAACCTTAAATAATAATATTTGATAGATATATATTTGACAATCCGTATCCACACTTTTATATAAATAATATATATATATATATATATATATATGTGTGTGTGTGTGTTTTTTTTTTTTTTTTTTCATATTAGAAATACTTATATATAAAACAGGATGATGGAATCTTCTATTGTGGACATACTATTTGAAACATAGAATCTCGTGCAGAGATTTTGGGGTGGCATTTGTCAAGTTGGCCATAAAGTGACATCCCCAAAATTCTCTTTTGCCAAATGAGAAAAGGTAAATGGATAATTTTATGATTTTTGTCATTTCTTAATTAAAGGAAGGATCCAGTGTTGGTGCATGCACATGCTTAATTTAACAATAGATACATATCTCAACTTGATTGAGATTTCACTTTTGAATTTGTATCTTTAATAGCAACTCAAAATAAAGATGTTTAAGACAACCAAAAGGGGTAAATTGTAAAAACTTTGAACACGTGAGATAGTGGGGTTTTGGGAAATGCTTGTCATTACCACTTTTATACAAGGAAACAAGTTTTTACTCACTAACATAAGAAAAATATGTTTTGTTTTTTTTTAAAATCCATTTTTCATTTAAGAAACCAAAATACCACTGAGATTGAAATGTGGATAAAACAATTTGTTTCCTTATATTTATTTACTCAGATTGAAGAATATTTTTGTCTAAAAAATAGAAAATAGGATAAATAACATCTAAAACTATATATAAATTCATTGTCTCATGGTAACCTTTATTATCCGCAACTAGAAACTTACTTCAAGAATCACCATCTTCATATCTTTCACATTTTTCTACTTACGTTTATGCTCGGTTGGATCATATACACTTGTAATAAGTGATGTGAAATACAAGATAATACATTATATTTAATTAAGGAAAAAGATAATGTATCCTACTAATAAGTATAGGGAGAAAAACACCAAATAAGCAAGCAACAACTTAAAGTTGAAGGAAGATTGAAAATTTAACGATGCATATAACAATCTAAAATAAATACCGATTGAATATTATTCGAAATCTATAGTGAACAATGAATGTGATTTATTTTCAATAACTTATATACAAAGATATACAAATGATTCTACTCTATTATCAACAGAATACCATCTTCATTTGCTTACTCAGTGGAATACCTGAGAAGATGCGTAGAACTCACCCTCGATAAACATCGGTCTGAGATCATCTTCATCGCTCATGAACATCAACGGAAACGAAACAAGAAGCCCTCTTACTGATTTTAGCTTTGTCATTGGGTCGATAAGTCTCGTTTTCCCATTCTCATCATGGTATTCAAGTTTCTGAGGCGCCACTCCCAAGTCGATTGTTGTGTGGCGAAGCTTCTGTTTCCAATGGGACATACTTTGTCTAAGTGCAGATCTGAAATTGGTTGCAACTATTAGTTAACACGTGAAATGTAAAAGACGAACATGATATAAAAATGACTACATAGGTTTCTAGTAAGGTACCTCGAGTGGATGGTGTCGTTGGGGATGCAAGAGAATGCCTCTTGATAGATCTTCGTATTTGACTGCGAAATGAAAATCAACGCTAATATTATCTTAAAAAATCGAAAGCACGTATACTCCTACACAATTAAACTAATGAACGTTTTTCTCACTTTGGCGATGTCTAACCAAAAATTCTTGTATGTTGAGTCAGCTATGGGGTCTTTTATTTGGTCAACCTGGAATTCGGAGAAAAGTTTAGTGCTACAATTTAAGTATAAACATGTTTATTTGTGAATATGTCAAAATATAGCCAACCAATATAACATCAAGAAGAGATATAGTCGACCAAAATTTGGGGTTCAAATCTTGAAAATCTGATCCAACTTGATGCTCTTTGATGGCATCATGGTTCATATATATGACTAGGCTCACCTCTCGAGTATCTAAACCAAGGTGCTCGGCCCACAAAGATAGTCTAAGACTCGAAGCAAATTTTCCAGCATTCCATGGCTTCCCACCCATGGATGAATCGACAAACTCCTTATCTTCAATCACAACAGCAATCTGGATAAGATTCATTCAAACACTTTGTCATTTACTTTCCAGAGACGAAAGATAAGCTTAGAAGCTTAGATATTCGATCATCTTCAATTGATCATAGGACAGCTAGGACCAAGAAAAAAATTAGTTATGTAAGAGTGAGGCTTTGATCATAACAAGAATGGGGAAACATAGTGACCTCAGAGTCTCTTGAACCCAGCAAACTTCGATCGTTTATGTTGGATGAGCCAATCAAAGCACAACAATCATCTACTATCATCACTTTACTATGAACATAAACCTGTGCCACAAAAGTTGCTTAGAATAGGTTAATCGAGAAGCATGGCATGGGCAAAAGTGTCCATCTGAAAAAAAAACATACCTGACTTGTAACCAAAGGACCAGCATCAATTAGTCTGCCATAAGTTCTTAAACCGAAGAAAGATATGAAATCATGAGTCGCGGGACCCAACTTTGAGCAAAGTTTTTGCAATATCGAACTTTCTCCCCTGCAAATTGTACGATATTGCCAATGCATTATAGCTCTAACTGTAGCCGCATCACCATCATCCACACCCCCCTGTTTAAAAATGGCTAATCCTTATAGACCAAAAAAAAAGGGAGATAGAAATGGAATATTTATTCGTTAGGAAATTGGTACCTGAAATCCAGGTAAGAGTGGGATGACAATTATGACTCTGAAGCAACTTTTTTCTGTGTGGGCCCGCATTATGCGATTGTATAGACATTCAAGAACACGGTTTTGTATAACTTCGTCTTCAGAAAGGCCCGATATGAAAAATTGATTCTGGAAGTAGACAGTGGATAAAGAAGGAGTATGACTAATTGATACTCGTCCAATTAAATATCAAGTTAATAAATACGAAGACAAATGATGTAAGAAAAATTGATGCTTTTTTTTTTTTTTTTCCCAAGATTACATAAAAGCAGAATGATCACTCATAAGAAAATGAAGAGACATAAGATCTATGCATAAAATCACCTCGATGTAAATGAAGTGCTCCGCTTCCTGAATGAGAGCACAATAAGCTCTATGAATGCTGTCTTCGGTTTGGTTCGTCCCAGCAGACCACTGGCTGACACTTCTAACTACCTATAACAATCAAATATACAACTTCAATCTTTGCCTTTATCATTTTTTAAGAATGTTGAGTTTGTTCCAGAGTCTCAAAAGCAGATTGTCGAGTATAAGAAAACACTACAATTTCGGCAATTATATATGAACCTTTTTAAGGGAGACAAAAGATTCATGTCAAGTTAGTCAATTTTCTTTTTACTACTCGCTTCGTCCCACAAAGATAGACCGATAGTTATTTTTAAATAGATTAAGAAATTAAAATTTATGTAGTTAAAATAATTGAAGTTCCATTTATACACTTAAAGTTCACTAATTGAGACTCATTGAATGAAGCATTTTTTCAAAAAGTAATATAAGGAGTTGAAGTGTGGTGATATCATTATACATTAATTAAGAGTATATATGTAATTGAAACTGAAAAAACATATCAACATAGTAACATGCCTATCTTTGAGGAACAAACAAAAATAATAATCAGGTCTATCTTTGTGGGATGGATGAAGTACATCTTTTGAAGTTCAGACATGAGCAATTATAAAAATATCTTAATAAACTCTCGTATTTATAGCTAACCTGGCAGTGGCATAAAGATCGTGGACCAACTTGTGCTACTTCATTAGAAGCTTGCTCTTGTGTTTCCAGCCAATTATCTCTGGCTAGCAAATCAGACTCTGGCATTGCTTCCACTATTGTTGCACTTGGGAGATCTACATAACCATGATTATCAATCTAACTGTGTGTGTTATCTTGATGAGAAAAAGAACGATCCGTACAAAGCCAAGTCAGCTAACCTGGAAAGTATTCACTTGAATTGAAGCCAATTGATTTATCTTCCGTAGTGGTAGAGTCTGTACCATTTGCTTCATGAGGCAAAAGCAACGGGATATCATCGGGTTGTGTTGGCGGATAAGAAGAATCCTTCTGACTGATTTCTTCTGGATTTTCTTCTAGAATCTTCCTTTCAATGTCTACATTCTTGCTTCGTCCCATGTAATGCGGTAAGACCATGTGATGTTGAGGCATAAGTAACGGTATTTTCTGTTCGTTTGGTGCTTTACTCCTCTGAATCGATGGTGGAAATATATATAAGTTGTTAATCTTTTGTTCTTTTGTTTCTTTTTAAATGCACGATGAGTTCGAGGACTAACCTTTGCATGGTTCCAACGTTGAACAAAATGTCTAGCAATATCGCTGCAAGGTGGGCCCCAGACAGCACAGTGAACGTCATGCCACGGCATCCGGGGGTATTTTTGTCTGTCCAGTTCGTCTTTCAGACTGTCTTCCCAAGAATTTGGCTCCGATTCTCTGCATAGTACACGAAAAGTAGCGATATTTCAAATACCTTGGAGTGGTCGGAATATAATGTTCTACACTTTCTTTGCCTTGAAAGAATTCTATATCCAAACTATCAACCAATTCCAAATTCCAAGCTAGTTTCATATTAATGAAATAGGGTTCATTGCCGCAAAAATCACGAACGTTGCCCAAAATTGCAATCTTAACATGACTTTGGCTATCGACAAATTTAACATAATTCAATGTCTCGTACATCCATAACTAATAGGCAGATATCGGGCATTACAGAAATCCCCAGATCTTCTGAAATTATGAAGAAAACCCCCATTTGATGCTACTACATGTATTAAAATATACTAATTGACCTAGAAACACGAATTTATAGAGTTAAAAAATGTCTGAAATCCATCTGTTCGTTACAGATGCACGGGACATTGAAAGTCTTATCAAACTTGTTAATAGCCAAAAGTCATGTTGAAATTGTAATTTTGGACAAAATTCGTGATATTTGTGGCATTACCCCAATGAAATATATTCACCTTGGATTATAGTAGTCTTTGCCTGGCCATAGAAAAGGAGGTAAATCACCGACTCTGTGTTCAGGCGTGTCAAATCGGCCAAAGCATAAATCTAGCCCTCCGATAAAACTTATCTTGTGATCAACAATAACAAGCTTTTCATGGTGAGACCTGCATACACCATTTACTAACAATTTCAAACTATATCATATGAACTCCTAAAAAGATGTATAGAAGTGAAAATTCTTCAATTGTAAAAATATGATTTCTGAAGCAACAAACCTACCATAAATAGATTCCAGTTGACAAATGGTCCGGATATCGCAGCACTTTAACGTTTTCATGAATGTCAAGAAGCTTTCTCATACTATATAAACTGTTAATTTTTAAAGCAAGAGAAACTTCCTTGTAAAGAAGAATGTATATCTGCAAAGTATTATAGGAAATGAGTTCAGAGAAGAATTATAATCAAATAAACGAAAACCAAACAATTAATATATTAAGTTCGACCTGAACCCCTTCCTTAGCTTTAGCCTCGAGTAAATAATCAAGCCGTGAGGAACTATGATTTTGAAATGGTCGTCTTAAGTACAATTCCGGGCAGAGCCACCACCCAGTCATGTATATCTGCAGGAATATATTCCAACTAGTTTAGATATTTTTTAATGTCCAAAAATGGTGAAAATTTAATTGAAGTTAATATCTCTAAATGTTAAGAAACTTAACCTCTGATTTTGCAGCCTCTATTGCTAAAGCAATTGCTTCAAATGCTGCTTTTCCATCTATAAACCATTGGGCTAGACTTCCGTCTTCAACGAGTCCTCTAGTCGGTGCAAATGAATTGAAACGGTGAGGATGACACCAACCTTCAGAATGCTTTGATCCAACGGCATTAATAGCAGATACCCACTGTACAACTTTAGCGTGGCTCGTAGTTCTTAACTTTATGTTTCTGTTCCCACAAGAGACCTTTTGACCACTCAAAAGTCAAAACAAGAAAATCAAGTCAGTTGCTTATAGCTAAGATAATCAAATTCAATCTAAAATACATCATTTGTGTTTACCATTTCTCGCTTGTTTTGGTAAACATGGACATGTAAGTAGGTATTATCAACTTAAAGTTTGGTAAACAAAATGATAAACTAAATACTCAAAGCATGGGCTAAGATAAGCAATGAGATAAATTAGTAGCATAGTTTCAATCATAATATTCATTTATGATGCCCAAACAAATGTAAAGAGAAGAAGAAGCTGACCTGAAAGGCGTGGCGCAAAGGATTTCGTTCCTTTAACACTTGGGCCAAATACACTTCATCACCTCCTTTAGCATCTGATGCCAGTAGGGCTTCAAAGACAGCTATATCTAGGAGTTTACCATCAGAATGATTTTCAAGGAGAGCCAAGAAACCCGGTTTCAGGACAAGCCAAACCTAGATTCAGGTCATGTGCAATCAAATTATGAATAAATGACCAAAAACAAAAAAGGAAAATAATAAAAAGAGTTTATCTTCATAACATCCACCTGAGCACCAGTTAACTGTTAAGACTAATATATTTCACTTCACTCATTGAAAATACATGAAATAGATGTCCTTAGTTTTCTATTGGCCATTAGAGCCATGAACCAGGTATGCTGAGAAACCCAACTTAAGCACATTAGTTTTGGTAATGAACTGTCTCGAGTGTGTAACACACATAACTATAGTCCAAGCAAATTCCAAAAACATAAATATGCAAACAAATGGTTTTTATGTAGCATCATGTGAAATATTTCATCACATTTCAGTCTTATTTGCCAATAAGCCTTGTTTAGGATTTAACTATTTGGTCCAATGAAACATATCTGATACTTCAAAGTGAAACCAACTAGTCATCTAAAACATTTGCAAAGAACAGCATTATAACGACAATGCTGATATGCAGTTGTTTTGGTATTTATCCAATTCCAGTCAAAGAATTCTTCTTTAAGTTCTCAGTGCATGTAGTTCATAAATGAGAATGTTGAGATGAATTTATGGACACACTAAATTGAATAGGATAAATTAATGAATGCATTAGAAAGAAAGTGGGGTTAACCCCAATAGATCAGAGAAACATGCTTAAGATGTTCTGGATAGATGCTCCAAAATGACGAGAAGAAAGTAGAGAATCATTAACTCAAACGGGAAATGGAAGACCTAAGAATACTTAGATAGAAACTAATACAAAGACATGTTATACTTTAATATAAATGATAATTTTTTCTTGACTGATCACAGTGGTGAGATGAAGGCTTAGTTTGTTGTTGCAAACAAAGTGAAAAGGGAGAAAAACATATAAATACAGAAGTGAAGTTAATTTTTCATGCTTGTACAGACTTTTCAGCTATGTAATCTGACACTTTTGGCAGAAACATAAAACACTATTTTCTAGTCAAGATTAAAAAAAAAAAAAGCTTACTTTTCGCCAGTTTTTGCCACAACAACCAAAGCAATGACATAGACAACATCCAAAACATGTGTTATCCTCTGAAAGCCTTGGCAAATGCTTAACCAACACATATCCTTCCTTCAGCTTTGGACCATACTTTGGTGAAAATGATAACCTAGACACCTCCAAGAACTTGCATACCTGGGATGGAAAAACAAAACAGACCGGGGTTAGATCTGTCATTTCATGTAGGATAACATGTAGCACAAAAATATCTGCTGAAAAATGAACTTCAGAAGCATGTGGATAAACCATAAGCAGCTATCAGCTGCATAAATTTTCGAAATGTAAATATGATATGCATTTAGATTGGAATAAGTAGATAGGTAACACGATCTCGACTTTGTATAATATTTTTTATTAGAAAATTATCAAATGATGCGTAGAAAATGAACTTAATTCTCAATTTTCACCTCTGGTGAATTAACAATGTCCAAGTTTCCCAGAAAATGATTCAGGTAACCTTGCATTGCAGCTTTTGCTTTGTCTGATATCTGCTGCTTCCCAATAGCCGGCCGAACGATTGACAGAGCAGCTCTTGATGGAACATTTCTGCATTAAGAAATAGCTGTGAATACTCAATTCAAGACAGTAAATTAAAAGCCATTTCTAAATAAATAAATTAGGAATGGTTTTCATCACCTATTTTTTAGGCTTTCGTCATGATATATAGGCAGGGCTCCATCATCATCAGGATCATCTTCATCATGAACAACTGTTGCATGATCTACTAATCCTATATTATGTAGAAATTCCCTAACCTTGGCAGGAATAATTAACAAGGTTCAGCACCAACCAGTGATAAATGAAAAAACTAAAATCATAAAGCATCATTTCCTCCATAATAGGGGAAACCCAAGCCCATAACACAATCTCTAGAAGAATCCATTGGGGAAGACCATAGACCAATCTCTTGAAGAATCCATTTTCTAGAGTTCTTTCTAGAGTATCAATTTTCTAGAGTTGTTTGAGGAGTTCTAGAGAAATAAGAGACACATTTCTCTGGAGTTATCTTAAAATATAGCATTAAAGATTTCTCTAGAAATAGAATCTCCCAATGAGTAGTATAAATATAGAAAGATTGGAAAGACTTTGACAAGAGTCCATCCAACTAGTTTCTACTTAGTAAGAATAAATGTATTAGAGGGTTTATCCTAAGGAGAATCATGCACAAATAGGAAAAGAAAATTTCCATAATCTTGAAAAAATATAAAATAGAACATGCTCTTATTTTTTATTATTATTGTCTATCTTAAATCCACAAGGTGGAAAAGGAAATTTCTATGAAAAAAGATACAAGAAAATACAAGAAATATAAAGAGAACCTGCTCCTGTTTTTCATGAAATTCTTCAATTATTGCACGTTTCTTCAGTGCAAAGTGGAGATAAATTACTTGAGAAGCCTTCTTTACCAATTGCCATTTGAACTGGAAGAAAGAAAAAGAATTCAACATTTCACTTCAAAAACCTAAAAACAAATAAAAACAAAAAACATAAATAACAAACAAAGAACTTTCTTTATAACCTAACAACTTAATAGAATGATAGAATATTTTATCTTTTAAATATTATTTACTTGAAAGACAATCTTTTGTCTCTGTCTTCTTCTACTATTTCGGAACTAGAATCAAAAGTAACAAGAAATACATTCTCCCACCACTATTGTCGGAACAGAATCAAAAGTTTCTCATTGGGGTGGACAGAGATTTCCCCATAGAATTAAAAAGCTTAATAAACATGTGTTTCAGAAATTGTGGAGAATATATGTGAGAACTTGATAGTTTTCATTGATATGGTGTACAAAATAAATATATATATATATATATATATATATATATATATTTGTAAAGTGATAAATTTAGATCCAATAGATATACATAAATAAGAAAAAATACACAATTCTTCAATACTTCATTACAATTAAAAAAAAAAGTTCAACATTCTTCACTACTTCGCTACATTAGAATGGTACTTCAATACTTATAAATTTAGAAACCAGTACTACATAAATAATAAAAACTTTCACAATTCTTCCCTATTCACAATTAAGAAAAAGTACATCATTCTTCATTATTCATCCAAATACAATCAATTAGTTTAACTACATAAAAACAAGAATAATCTTCAAAGAAACAAAATTGTTTATCCTAAAGAAAATGCCCCACAAATTCTGATGGAAATTATTTGCTAAAGTATTTATCTATTATAAATTATAAACTACTAATAAGATTTAATTGTTTGAGATCCACCTAAAGAAAATACCACAATTTTTTTTGGTAGAACATATTGTGATGAAAATTATTTGCTAAAGTATTTATCTATTATAAAACATATTGTGTTGGTAATTATTTGCTAAAGTATCTATATGTTATAAATTATAGACTACTAATAAGATGGGTTTTTCTAATGTTGATACTTCGGACTACTTTTCACCCTTTCTTCTTGTTGTTAATCCTTTAATTAAATCAAGACAAAAACTTTTGTGCACCTGGTGCACGAATCCTAGATCCGTGCACTCAGGTTGACCCGGCCCACCATGAGTAGCCACACGCCTGCACGCGCCACCAGGTCGAGAACAAAATCACCCAAACATGCTCCAGATGTCAGACATGTTAACCTTCCATACATTTTAGTTATAACAGTCATACCTTTTAGTTATGTTAGATATACATTTTAGTTATGTTAGTTGTACTTTTATATATTACATAAATGTATGATTATGTTGATATAAATGTATAAGTAATATATTATATAAATGTATGAATAATATCATATAAAAGTAAACATGTACAAATTGTGACGAAATTAAGATTTTTTTAGAATTAAAAGTATTAAATAAAGATATGATATCTGGATATAAATGTATGACGAATATAACATTAACTAACATAATATAGAGGTCAGGGAAAAAAAACAAAAAAAGTGAAAATGCGCGGATTCGGGTCAACTTGCACCCAGACCCCACCTGTGTGCATATGCATAAATCATTGTTTTATTGGGTTTTCACCATTTCTTTCATTTATGTTTAGCAAACAAATCAATCCAACTTATACCACAACATTAATGGCTAAAGCAAGCATAATATCTACATGAAATATATTTAATATTAACTTGCCAAATAGAAGAATGCTACCATATTTAGGTCCATATTGATGAGTGTTAATAACATTCATTATGTGGACCTCACTTGACACATCATCCTTCTATTGAGATCCTCATTATATTAATTTACATCCATATTCATTTTAACGATAATTTTTATATGAGACCGTCTCATACGGAGTTTAAACGGTTTTATGTGAAACCGACATTGACCGTGTTGAATAAGTTGACCCACTTTTATTAATCTATATTAATTCTATTTTACATAAGATGTCACGTAATACCATCGCACATAAGACCTACTCCAATATTTATTACCCGTGAGTTTCATTACACACCGAGAATATTTTTTTTATATTCAAAATCAACTAAATACATTTGACTTACAATTTAAAATAATTAATTATTCTAACGAAATTGTAATTATCACTATGTAAATATAGTAACTGATTAAATTATGTTTAATGAATAGTATATATTTAACAATTAAATAAAATGGGCTGGAATTAAAATTTCATAGTTGTTGTTTCATCAAAATTATATCTACATACATTAAGAAAAAAAAAAAGAAGAAACCATTTTCAATATATTTAAAATAAGTTTTTATTAAAACAAAACAATATAACACGTGGTGCAATATAAACATAATATATATATATATATATATAGTAAATAAGATATTATTTTTAAATATTTACATTTAAAAATCTAATAAACTCCAAATTATTAAAGTACATCTGTAACAATCTCAGAAACTCAAATTGGGGATCGAGTCATCCACCTACTCATCATGCAATATGCATCTATATGTCAAATTGCACACACATACACGCACAATGCACGTGCGAGAAACATAAAACTATATGCGTGCACACAATACACACACTAAGCACGAGGGTGGCACGTGGGAAGCAAAAACGACGACGGATTTTGCGCACCTGTTTGTACTGGAGTTCAATGGTGTATGACAAAAGCAACGGAGTGATGTCACTCGCATCGGGGCGTGAGACCGACGCGATGGTGGCCGTCGGAAGCTCCTCGAAAATCCCTGGCGGCGCTGCCGCTGCCTCGCCGTGACGGAACGACTGAGATGATGAAATCGCCGAGTGATCGTGGCCGGAAATCAGCCTCTCCGTCGACATTGCAGAGAGCTCTCAATTAATCACAAATTACCAACTCTAATTCTTTTCTGCATGCTCTTTGCCAATATACATATATTTTTTTTTGAAAGAAAAATAAAATAAAATTCCGCCTATATATATGTACTCTGTATGTATATATTGTCAATTTGTCATACACTGAAACACAGAGAACTCTGTATAGGGTGGGGTTGGTGGGGTGAAGGGGGAGGGTTTGAGTGCATAAGAATTTCGTGAAGTCTAATTTATATGGTGACACCTGTCATAAACATTGACGTGGCATCTATTAGAATTGGTCGTATTAATTAGCGCTACACATTCTCTCTCTAGTATATGCTAATTAAGGATAGAATATTTGGAGATGTGATTGATTAACCTGGTTTTGCTTCTGATAATAGTTTTGCAAGTGGGAGTTAAGACGAGGAATTTTGAAGTCAAACATGTTCACCCTGCTAAAATGACTAAACTAGCCCCACAATTTTATGTTAATTTATTGTTATTATTAGGAAGTAACTTCATTAGTCGTCTTGTTTTTAAGTTATTTATTAGGAAGTAATTATAATTTCTCTAAAAGTCATATTATTTTAGGATTCTAGGTACATAATAGTATAGTAGTAAATATAGGAGTTTTCTTAGATAGTTGGTTGTTTTATGAAAAAAAAAAAAAAAAAAAAACAGGCAGCAAAACTCAAAATAAAAACACCTGAATTTATTGGGAAAAAAATAAAAGAAAGGAAAGAATGGCATTCTGTGTTTTTGGTAAAAGGGCAATTTGGTAATCTCAGGTGATGGGGCAAGAATTCAGAAATGGATCCAGCAAAAGAGCAGCAGCATCCTGTGTAGAATATCCAAGAACAATAGTGCAGGCCCATGCGAATATGCTATAGACGCCAATACCACATACTAATATCCCCATAATTGAGGTGGACCTACCCATTCCCATTTATTTTAATTTTCTGTTTAGAATTTTTTTCATAGCTCAAGTCTAATAAAATTTGGAACCTCCAAGTTGCTATTATATAAAGCAACCTTTTTTCTACTATTTTAATTTTGACTATTTTGTTATACGTGCTTCCTCTTTTTAATTTTCTGTTAAAAAAGAAAAAGAGTCCTTTCATGTGAAACTATATGTTTTATTAATTTATGTCAAAATCTTAAATACGATATTCTAAGATAATGATTTTTTTTTAATTTGTTATATTTATATATTTGTCCAGAAAAAAATATATTTTAAAATATAAATATATAGACAATTAGTCATTGCATCATGTAGAACAAATAAAAATAAGGATGGTCACATTAGAAATTCAATTTTGAGAAAGCAACTTGTCATTTTATACCAAGAAAGTTATTTAATTATTCTTTTTCTGTGAAGAGATGAACCCAGTTCTTAGTAAATATCAAATTTAGAAATCTTAGGAGAGGAAGTTAGATTCAAAGGTATTATTTCTGTAATTTAGAAAATCAAAATGAATACTTGGAAAAAAAAACAAATTTTTTTTTTTTACACGGTCACCAAATTGACATGACTCATGTTTTAGATCATGTTTATCCATACCCAACCATACCCACAACCAACTAATAAACAATTCATTTTTCTCTCTTCCACATACACATTCTACACTACAACCAAATCTCATCTTTTTCATACTTTACCAATAACCACCCACAACCACAACCAACCTTTAATAAATTATTTCTTTTATAATCTAACAATTATATCTATAATTAATTTTTATTATATTTTAAATATTTAAGAAATATATACAATTATTTAATATTAAAAAAATCGTAATTATAATAAAAAATTGGGAATATAGTTAAAATAAATTATAACATCCAATAACAAAATTAAAATTACAATAATTGAAATACAAAAGAAAATAAATAAATCGAGCTACCCCAACATGCATAAATTACAACAAAACAAAAGATGCAAATTACATATTTAATTAATAGTGCCGAATTTTTGTCATATATGCTCAATCAAGTCGTTCTTAAGAGCGGCATGAGCTTCTCTATTGCAAAGTTGTTTCCTATTAGTCATATAAGTGGATAAACTTGCAATGCGTTCAGTAGAGTATTGAAAGGGCTGATCATCATCTACGGGACAATCCATTAAAAATTCGGTGGGATCATAATAATTTTGGTATGTGTCTCGTTCATCCTCCACTATCATATTGTGCATGATGATACAAGTCATCATAATTTTTCCCATCAAAAGTTTATCCCAAACAAAACATGGACGTTTAAGAAATGCGAAACGAGCCTGTAGAACTCCAAATGCTCGCTCAACATCTTTTCATACAACCTCTTGGTGTTGAGCAAATAATTTGTGCTTTTGGGTTAGTGGAGAAGTAATTGACTTAACAAATACAGCCCATGAAGGATATATGCCATCAGTTAGATAATAAGCTCTATTATTTTCCCGACCATTAACAACATAATTAACCTTTGGAGCTCGACCTTCCAAGACATCTGTAAAAACTGGAGAGCATTGAAGTACATTAATATCATTGCACGTACCTGGAGTTCCAAAGAAAACATGTCATATCCACAAGTCATATGATGCAACAGCTTCCAAAATGATGGTTGGTTTTCCACTTCTCCCTGCATATTGCCCAGCCCACGCAGCAGGACAATTTTTCCATTCCCAATGCATACAGTCAATACTGCCTATCATACCCGGAAATCCACTTTGTTCACCGACATAGAGTAGTCTTGCCAAATCTGCATCAGAAGGCTTTCTAAGGTACTCTTCACCGAAGCAGGAAATGATGGCTTCAATGAAATGATTGAGAGATTGTCTTGTTACTGCTGCACTCATGCGTAAATATTCATCAACTGCATCAGTGGATGTCCCATAAGCCAACACCCTCATAGCACTAGTACATTTCTGTAATGGTGAAAGACTTAGTCGACCTGTGGCATCCGGTCTTTGTTGAAAATATTCGTTATTGGCAGTGACGACCTCCACTATACGAATGAATACAGATTTTCTCATGCGAAATCTGCGTCGGAACATCTCAGGAGTATATGTTGGCTTATCGACAAAATAGTCATTCATCAAGCGTTCCTCACCTAACTCGCGTTCCCTTTCACAATACCTTCTTGTAGCTCTAGGATTGGAATCTCCTCCGGTCATATTAAGATTGCTTAAGACCATATCCTCGATCATGCGATCTATTTCAAAATTTGCCGAGCATTCCGTTCTTGCCATTCATCAAGATCATTCAAATTTAATGAATCTGAACTTGAGTTTGAATCTGAATCTATCGAGATATTTTCATTGAGAGACATTTGTAAACTGGAATATGTAAGACAAATGGGTAGTAATTATATTTGAGAGGAGTAAAGATAAGGATTTTGGTGTAAGTATGATTTATAGGAAATAGTTTATACGAAATGTATCTTTGATAATGGAGTGATGTAACTTGTCATGTGGTTTGATTCTCACTTTCTTTATGCATGTGAGCAAAGATAACTTTAATAGTGGAGGGGTACAACTTGTCATGTGATTTGATTTCCAATTGGGATATGCATGTGATAACTTTAATAATGGAGGGGTACAACTTGTCATGTGATTTGATTCCCAATTGGGATATGCATGTGAGCAAAGATAATTTTAATAATGGAGGGGTATAACTTGTCATGTGATTTGATTCCCACTTGGGATATGCATGTGAGCAAAGATAACTTTAATAATAGAGGGGTACAACTTGACATGTGGTTTGATTCCCACTTGAGATATGCATGTGAGCAAAGATAACTTTAATAATAGAGTGGTACAACTTGTCATGTGGTTTAATTTCCACTTGGGATATAAATGGATAGAAAAATTACACCGAATTGATTTCATAATTAAAACAACTAATAGAGATTACATGAAATAAAATAAAATCACACAAATTAAAAACCTTACAAGACAAAAAAAAAAAAACACAATGTAAAAGTACATGAAAATAAATGACATTGATTATTTGAACAATGCCAATAGATGGTCTTTCATCTCTTTTTCGCCTGGTGATAAGTGATCTTTCGCCATCAATTGGGATAAAAGAGAAACTTACAGCTCCATTTTCTTCTCCGCTTTCTTCCTTTGCTCTCTTTCTCTCTGTAAATCGATTCGTTCTCTAACCACTTCAACTTCAGTTTCTCTAGTGATTCTCATTGCACGAATTTGTTCAGCAAATTCATCTGACATCACCTTACCTTTTCCTTTTTTTTCCGCCTTATCTCTACCTATAGGACGTGAGATAGTTGAACTGCTGCTGCCTGGAGTTTTTGGATTAGTGGGGTTGGAATACTGCCCTTCTTCACTGGTTCTTGATCTCTTTGAGCTGCCACCACTTTCTTCATTACCTTATTCATCTTCAGCACGAGGACGAGTTGGAGCACGATCGAAATTTATTTGCCACTTCACATGTTTACTCAAAACTTCATTAAACACAACCAAGTCTGTAAACTTGTGTTTATGTTCAACACAATAAATTTCATGAGCTTCTTTCTCAATATCCCCTTGGCTCATTCCACTTCTATATCGTCTATGTGCTTCCTTGGATGCTTCCAACCACTTGTTGCAATTTTCATTAATTCGTCTAAAACGACTTCTCATCATTTCTATATTTCTTTCATTTATCTCCTTCGGATTTTCTCTTCGAGCTTCTTCGTACATAGCATGTACTCATTCCCACACTTTTGAGATCTTTTGATTTTTGCCAACCGTGCCATCTTCACTGATGAAACACCAAGACGACATTAATGCAACATCTTCTTTAACAGACTATCCTGTTTTTATCACCTTTTTCTTTTTTTCTCCGAACAAATCGCAAGAGATATTTTCCGATCTTTGAACTTATTCAGAGATAGGAATTTGGTTCAAATTTGGAGAAAATTGAGAATTCTGATAATACTAAGAAAATTGGAAATCAATAGTATTAAAAAATGAATCAATATTTTGATCATTCTGAGAATTTGGATGGTTTGGGGAGTAGTGAGAATAATTGGGCTGATTTGGATCCATGTAGAAAATGAGAAAAATTTAGAGATTTAACACAAGTTAGAAGAGAAAAGAGAGTGTATGAGATTGTGATCCAAAATATATCAATATTGGTATCTATTTATAGAGAATTTTATTTTATGAATTTTGGTGTATATTTTTTTTTTAAGTGGATAAATCGAAATCTGAAATTATCTAAATAAAATACACTCGACGAATCATATGATGACACGTGTCATCACAATTGATTAAAAAAATTCTCATGACCATGGTCATGGAACGCCCTTGATCATGGAAATAAATGTCATTTTCCTTTTTTTTTTTTGGCAGCTTGCTATGCCCAGGATTGATGACCAACCGATAAACATAGTCTTAGGCGAGAAAGTGACAATATAGTAAATATTCCAAACTGTCATGTTATTAGTATAGTATATATTTATATTTATTTTTCAAAAAACATTAAATAAATGTCAAATAGATTTTTTAAAAAAAATCAGTTATAATTAGATTTCACAATATATTTAGTTTTGGGGTGTGTTATTATAGTACCTATTCGAATTGAATGGGTACAAAAGAAAATAGCAGAACACGATCTATAGCAATAAACAAGATTAAAGGACCAATAGGCAAAATCCAGTAAATTCAAGGGAACTTTTAAACAACTATAGGTCATTAATCCATCGAGTTGTTGCAGTGAGGCATCAATATAGTAAAAGTGATTCAGACAGAAATTTGCAACATTATAATTTTATTATTATTATTATTATTATTATTATTATTATTATTATTATATAAAAGTGTGGATATTTCTTACAAAATATAAATTGCCGAATATATCCTTATCAAAGATTATTATTTAAGGTTATAATAGTAATTTAGGAATTTATATTTAAATAATCTTATATTGCAATCATAATTCAAAATCCTATAGAATCATATTATAATTAAAACTTTAATATAAAAATATCATATACAAGATATTTGTATTATTTTTTTCCTTGGTTTGATTGATATCCATGCACAACACTTGCTTGCGATCTAAAACTAGGACACTCAAAATACCAAACTACCTAGAAAAGATATAACAGAATAGTAGAAATGCATGGAAAAACTATTCAAATGAGACATGACCATGAAGGAAAGAGTAAGAAAGTTCCACCCTCTAAAATCACAAAATCCCATGAATAGGGCAAAGTCAAATTATGTTTAAAGCTGTATAGATCCTAAAATATTGTCTTTCTTTTGTTTTTCATTGAAGTTGTTGTCTTAAACTTAGTCTTTCTCGTCCTCTTCCTTCAGTTGCTCTTCCAAGCTGTTGTCCAACAACGTGATGTGTTGTTCCAAAGATCTAAGCTCCCCCAAAAACAATTTCGGGGAATCAATGGGTTCAAAGTTTTTGGTGAAACCGATCCTAAATTCGTGAAAGTACAACACCTTTTTGGTGTTATACAATGCTTGAATCTCTGGCCTTTTATAAACTCCCTCGTAAAACTCCCTCGTAAATCCGATTAGTGATCAAATCACTAAAAACCTGAGCTTTTACTTCTGTATTCGGTTCTGTAACAAAGTTCTTATCAATATTAATAAAATTGCTCCACATTCTAGAATTATCTAGACATATTATTAGCAAACTTAATCATTAAGAGTCTCTAGAATTATCTAGCTTAATCATTAAGAGTCTCTAGAATTATCTTGTATAAAATATTAGAAAAGCTTCCCAATTGATCTCTAGAATTATCTTGTATAAAATATTAGAAAAGCTTCCCAATTAAGATTCAATGGTGGTGGAATGTATACAAGAAAATTCTAGAGGAATTTTTCACCACCTTATGTCATCTATAAATATGCCATCAACATATTGTAAAAACTATTACAACTTCCAATAAGAATTGCTCCTAAAGCCTTTGTCTCTCACTACTTGCTCCATTTTCATTACTACTACTCTTGCTCCATTTTCATTACAATTATATGCTCTGTCTCGATCACTTAATTATAATTCTCCATTTTCATTACAATTATATACTCTGCTCAAGTCTGGATCACTCAATTATAATTCTCCATTTTCATTACAATTATATACTCTGCTCAAGTCTCGATCACTCAATTATAATTCTCCAAAATATTTTGCTACCATATTCCATATCTCAAATACTAACAAATATGTAGCTTTAGGTCGCGATATACCCTATTGCTTCGCGAAAATATTCTCTCGACTAACCTTGGTGAAGCGTTTCTCCCATTCTCTTTTCTAGATTCCTTCATGTTCATCAAGTATAGGTCCTTGGTTCTCAGTTTGCTCAGGTTTGCTTAAATGAGGCCTAAACACTACCAAATCTCTTCCTTCAAATCTTTCAGGTCCTAAACAATAAAGGTAAAGTACAAATAAAATAAAACGTAAATCAAATTGAATAAATTATGTAAATCAAAATGACTATACCTCAGACTCTAGGTCTAAACGTCGAGTCTGGTTAATCATTTTGCGCTTTATTTGAGGCTGTATATTGCTGAAAAATTGGCATGTATCCGAAATATTCCTCGACCATTATCTCGTGTAAATGCCAGCAAATAATATATATCAATCCTAGTAGGAATGATAAAAAAAAAAAATTAAAATCAACATTTCACTATTTTAAAATATAAAGTTGCGCTACGGTTAAATATGAACCACCTTAATTATTGGCCTGGACTGTCTCTCCGATTAAACTGAACGACAAGTGGTTAAATATGAACTTTAATTGGCCTGGACTGCCTCTCCGATTAAACTGAACGACAAAGGGATTCTAAAGCACCAGCAACAACAACAACAAAAACTGAACGACAAGTAGATTCTAAAGCAACAACAAAAAAAGAAAAAAGAAAACAGAAATCAGGATGAACAGAAATCAGGATTGAAAAAACAGCAACAACAAAAAAAAGAAAAAGAAAACAGAAATCAGGATTGAAAAAGCAGCAACAAAAAAAAGAAAAAGAAAACAGAAATCAGGATTGAAAAGGCTGAACGACAAATGGATTCTAATAAAGCAAAAAAAAGAAATCAGGATTGAAGATTATCAAAATCACGATAACACTACCCTATCAAATCACAAGAACAACACAAAGAATTATATCGAAGCACAGATAACACTACTCTATCAAATCACAAGAACAACGCAAATAATTCTATCGAATCACAGATAACACTACTCTATCAAATCACAAGAACAACGAGGAGAAGAAAATGGCTACATGATCTCTTCATTTTCACAAGAACAACGCAAATAATTCTATGGAATCACAGACTCTATCAAATCACAAGAACAACGAAGAGAAGAAAATGGCTACATGATCTCTTCATTTGAAAGAAATTCATTGCTTGATTTCTATCTGTGTATGCAAACAATGCGCTGAACTTTCTTGACGTTCTTTACTCCTCACCTCCTCTCTCTCTTAAGTTTGTTGAAAAGAAAAAAATAATACGTCTGAACTTTCTTGACGTTCTTTACTCCTCACCTCCTCTCTTAAGTTTCTTGAAAAGAAAAAAATAATACGTAGTCTCTCTCTTGAGTTTCTACAGTCGTAGGTGCCCGCACACTCCAAAAATAATACGTAGTCTCCCTCTTAAGTTTCTACAGTCTCTCTTAAGTTTCTTGAAACCCAATGCGTGTGTAACCGATAATTGGCGGGAGGGTAACGGTTATTTATCCATTTTCAACTAAAAAATTAGACTTTTTCCTCAAACCATTATAAAATGTTCAAACATAACTAATACGTTTTCCAAATTAGAAACTATGAATAGAACCTAACTAGTTACATTTCACAAACTAAATAAACTGCATTTAAACTATAATTAGAAGACATTAAAATTTGGTGCCAATATATTTTAACATAATATTGATGTGAATCTAGAAAGTAAGGATATTGGTAAAATTGGTCAGATGGACATTTTAATATAGTATTTTGAATTTATTATATTGTTATTATATTTTATAAAATCATAATCACGACGGGAGTAACTGTTTGAGATCTAACTAGGTAGCAATTGGAGGGTGTCTGGAAAGTGCATGGGACAAAATTTTCACTTCCAACTGCCTCATATTTCAAATGGTTGGGACTATTAACACCCACTTTTTTATGAATACACCTCCAAATTTAATTTAAAAAAATATATAAATGAACTAAAATACCCTTAGATATAAAGTGAATTCCATCACCGCCTTCTTCTGCAGATTGAATCATTGAACCCTCTCCCCACCACCAATGCTTTCTCAAGTCATCCTTCTGCTAGTTTTGTCTGCAATTCAAGTGTTGTAAAATTGGATGTTGGTTTCTTCAATTTAAGTTCCAATCCGTTTTTCTGCTGCAGATCGATTTCTCAATGTGTTTGCTTCTATAACGTTCGACTCTCTCTGTGGATTTTTAAGAGAAAGATTTGCTATCTTAATAAAGAGAAAAAGTTTTATGTACCTGGTGCATGGACCCTAAATTCGTGTACTCGAGCCAACCCGGCCCGCCACGCACCAAAATCCGTCCAAATATGCTTACAGATGTCAGATTTCATGTTATATTAATTATACATTTTAGTAGTGTTAGCCATATCTTTTTAGTTATGTTAGTCATACATTTTGTAAGACTAGCTATACCTTAGCATTCTTTTTAGACAAACATATTAACCTTTCATTCATTTTAGTTATAACAGTCATATATTTTTGTTATGTTAGATATACTTTTTAGTTATGTTAGTTGTATCTTTATATATTACATAAATGTATGATTATGTTGATATAAAAATATAAATAATATCATATAAATGTATGAGTATTATCACATAAAGATAAACATGTATAAATTGTGGTGAAATTAGGATTATTTTAGAGTTAAAAGTATTAAATATTGATATGATATCTTGATATAAGGGTATGATTAATATAATATAAATGTATGACTAATATAATATAAATGTATAATTAACATAACATAGAGGTTAAGACTAAAAAAAAAAAAAGTGTGTGGATTCGAATCAACTCATGTCCTCATCCAACTCGAGTGCATGTGTGCATCAGGTATAAGAGTACTGCTCCTTAATAAATGAGGTTTGTTCGAATAAATTATGAGGTTTCTTGTTGGCTCATATTTCTTTAAGTACCATTCTTTTGTTGTGAATGCACAAATTCATTGTGTATATATTTTTAAAATACTAAATTAAAAAAAAAAAAAAAAAGGTTACATCCTAATATGTTATAATATACTCCTATAACAAAATAAAATTTCATCTTCTATATATATATATATATATATTAGTTATGATGATGATTATCCCTAGACAAATTCCATTCGAGAAATCTCACCCCTAATTAAATGATTTATCCCCCCCCCCCCCTCTTATCAATATTTTTCATTATCAATGCTCATTTAAAAAAAAACATTTAATTCAAGAAAAATAAATGTTGACATTTTTGAAAGGGTAAGAATAATGATATTTTTGATAATTGAACAACATTTATTTTGAAATATAATTTTCTTGCTTAACACGGCACAGAATGTAGGGGGCAAATATGAGTAGTAATTATTGCTCTAATTTTTCGTGTTAATCATATGATATATGAGTGAAATACAAAAAAAGAAGTGAAAAGGGATCTGATTTGCAAGAAAAAAGTGAAATACTCGTCATAGATTTGGTCAACAGTCGTCAACTGCATTAACTGTATAGGGTTGGAACACCGTCTAAATTATTTACGTTTTCTAACCTACCATAATCCACCATCTCTTCCACCCATGAAACAACAACTGCTCTCTCTCTCTCTTCGTTGTTACTTTCTACCAAGATTTCGTATGAAGCCATGAATGAACACTCAAAATACATATAGAAATACAAGTTATTGAAACCAAAAAAGTAAAAGAAAAGGAAAAGATTGATTCAGAAGGAAGTTAATGCAAGCTTTCAACAACCCCTTCTCAGCCTCGAAAGTCGTTGCAGATTGACCCTTGTCCTGCTCAGGCCTCACAATTTGGGGTGTGTTTGAGAGCTATCATGTTTTCAAGAAACGCGTTGATCAATAATCGTGATGAAGAAGAAGCCTTGTTTTGGCTGCTTGCAGAGGTCTCCCACGTATGATCGAGCCAGGACGGCACTTTATCGGAATGCAGGTTCTTGATAAGTTGGTCTCTGCAGTTAATGAGGATTTGGAGGGATTTTGAAAATCGGTTCGTCAGAGATTTGATGCATAAGGCTTTTGGGTTTCTGTTTTTGTCTTTTGAGATGTTTGTTTTGTGTTCTTATCTGACTTCCTACAAGAGGTACTCATCTGAGTTCAAACTTTGAATTAAAATCATGCTACTTGATCCGAACTATAGAACTTACATCTTAAAGATCATGCATAGGTAATGCCTGAAAAGGATCAAGATCAGTACCGGTTCATGAATGAACAGTACTACTATGTACCCGTGGCAAAGTTTATAGAAGGTTTTCAATCTTTTCATGTTAGAAATTTATTGGCACAGGAGTTGGCTATTCCATTTGATAAACGTTACAATCATCCAGCTGCTCTGTCCTCCAAGACTTATGGTATAAGTCAGGCTAAGCTTCTAAGGATTAGCTTATCCTGGTAAAGGCTACAATTGAAACAGAATGCCCCTGTTTTCATTTTCAAATTCATTCAGGTAATAAAATCTTTATCCTCAGCCAATAAGATTTTTTGTTTCCCTCTTTTTCTGGAGCATCGAGATCTAACTTGGCACCATTCTGTTGTGCTCTTAACTGCAAAATTTTACATAGGAATGTTTTTCATTTTGCAGCTCTTCTTATTTTTTTGATGATAATAAGTGTGTTCTTCCGAACAACGTTGCATCATAACACCAATGATTCTACGTTTGATTCTCAAATAACTGTACTTTTACATGCTTTCATTTTTGTTTCTCTGATAGTTTAGCACAGTTGCAATTCTGACCTGCTTATGTGTACAGATGCATTATGCAGTTCTTTTTATACTTGACTTTGCACCAGATGTCAATAGGTCTTTTCCGCGTTATGGCATCATTAGGACGAAATATGGTAGTGGTAACCTAACTATGTTACTATTTTGACATTTATTTAATAATTCTACCATACTTGACTTGTGCTGGGATTTTACTTCCAAGCAGATAGCATCCCAGTTTGGTGGATCTGGGGTTACTGGTTTTCCCCTATGATGTATGCCCAAAGCGCAGCTTCAGTTAATGAATTTCTCGGCCACTCCCGGGATAAGGTAGCCTCATATGCCAGTACCATTTTTTGCCTCATCTGTCCTTGTTTAACTTAAGATGGAACAGCCTCACATGTATTACCAAAAATGAGATTACAAAATTAAATTTGTTTGTATAAAATTTTCAAAGTCTTGTTGAAGTCTATTACTATACTGCCTCATACATCTTTTCTAATGAGTTAAAAGTTTGACTGAGAATTTAACTTTTCAGACAAAATTTCTGAATAATCATCTTCCCTAGAATGGAACTGTTAAGTACTTGGAGTTTAATAGCACTCGGCTAGCATCAAAATTCTACTGTTATTCTGGGCCAAGCCTGAGCTAGATTAGTTGGCACCTGAAGAAACTAAAGCATTGACACACTCTGCATCTGCCGTAGTGAGGGTCATGCAATACCAGTTACTCTATTCCGTCATTGTCTACAGAAAATAAATCAATCTCTCAGCTGATTATTTGTTATCATCCTCTCATCAATACGTCACCATCTTTCCTTTTTGTAATAAACTATTTTCCTTTTCTTCTGATGATAGCAAGCTGGAAACAACACTTGTTTGTCATTGGGTGCAACGTTATTGAAGGTTGGCAGTTTATTCCCAGATACACCTTATTGTTCAACACTCTCTTCCCAGATGATAGTAAGTTTCATTCCTCATCCCAAGAATCAAGAAACATTTGCAAGGATTTGAGAGCTATGTGGAACATTGTTGATTCTGGTAGAACAATTGTCTGCATTGATATTTTAGAGTCTTTTGATGAGGTTTTCTTCTTCAACATGAACGAGTAATCTTTTGATGAGGTCTCCTCAACCCCAAGATTAATTTATCGCCGTCGTGGGAAGAAAAGGAACACTGGGCCTGGGCCCGCGATTAGCAATCTTTTAATTTAGTCTTTTGATTCCTGTTGGGCGGGTTTTGCATGGGCTTGTCACGCGGGCCTTAGTATAAGTACTCTTGTTCTTTTCCAGTTTAGAAAAGAAGGGATTTGTGATTTCAGCCCTAGGCTTGGACGGGAACCTTTTCCCGGGGAACTAGTCAGTGGTTCTTGTTAGGGGCGATCATACAAACTGATAAACCGCACCAACCGACCACTCCACACCAGACCGTTGTAGCTAAATTCCTAAAAAATCTGCAACTTAAAAAATTATCTAAAATTATACCGCATATATGGTTTTGTTATAGTTTTTGATTGATATTGCACCGCACCAAACCACCTTTTATTATTATGTATATAAATATATATATATATATATATATATATATATATATTATAGACTTGCAATAATAAATTTTATATTTTGAATTATATTGTTATTGTATTGTATATTTAATTTATTTTTTAAGCTTATATTAATTTGTTTTTGTGTCTATATTTTAATATGTACAATGGTCATGAACTATTTCACAATTTTTTTTTTGTCTTTTATTAATATTAAACTAAAAAAATATATTCTTACTTTTAGATTAAATCATTTTTAATATATATGATTTAGAAGTGTTTGATTCTAATTATTACAAACCAAACAATCAATTCATAATTAAATAGCCTCGTATGAGCATTTGAAATCATATTTTATTAAGTAAACAATTATTATTCAATTAGTAGTTTACTTCTAATTTTTTTAATTAATTAAGTTATCATATAATATAATTTTGAAGGTATCTATTTTAAATTTTGATACAACTATATATATATGAATATAACATAATAATATAATTTTAAAACATTTAAAATATCATAGGACATTAAAGTTTTTTTTGATATGGAACAAATTGGAGGCTTGGGCCTCAGGATATGAATTAAGGATGGGTGGGATTAAAGGCATCCATAATTTTCTAAGCATATTTTAGTTTATACATTTTTCAATTAAAAAAATTAAAAAATAAATAATATTAGTTTTATCCTTAGGTCAAATTCTACTAGTTTCGTTTGGTTATCATGACCGAACGTTGATGGCCGAACGTACTTCTACATGTTCGGCTATGATGACCAAACATACTTCTACATGTTCAACCAAGGTGGCCGACCAATCTTTTATGTGTTCGACCAACTAGAGCCAAATAAAACTGCTCGGGTTTGATCAATTTTTTGCATTTTTTCATAAGATTTTCATACGATTTTCATACGATTTTTATACATTTAACAAATTCGTAGAATATTCGTCATTGTGTAGGCATTACATTCCTCAATAAATTAAAAAAATTAACTTTAAAGAAGCAAGATAGATGGAAAATAGAGAAGGGAGGAAGAAGAGGGAGATTAGAGTTTCTTTTTTTTTTTTTTACATAAAGGGTAAAATTGGTATTTTTAAAATTTTTACTTTTTTAATTAAAGTGTTATTTAATTGGGGTGTGCTTAGAAAAGGGTGGGTGCCTTTAGACCCACCCTTAAAGATTATGTAAGTGTTTACAATAACTATTTTATATTTCAATATTTTAATATTATATAATGTAAAATTTTAAATAATCCAATTTTTTTAATCTTTTTAAATACAGCAAATTAAATTTAAAATTTGAAAATTTAATTTAATGTAATTTTAAAGAAATTAATTAATGTGTAATATGTATTTTATAAGTTCATGTTAATTAATATATAATTGTATGAAAAGATAAAAGAAAAGAAAATAGAGTATAAAATATTACTAATTATATATAACAATAAGATTGGGAAATATATGATATCAAATGCTATATTTTTGTAAGGCTTTATATACTTTCATCTTTCAAATCTGAATTGATAGCTTTTATCTATAAACATGATCGAGTAGTAGTGATGAAATCCAACAAATGAATGATAGTAAAAATAAAATAACATACACCAATTTTAAATAATATTATAAATTATGATCAATTTTGATAAAATCAATATATTAAATATTAAAAAATATCTAATTTAATGCAAATACATCAATACGATTCACTTATATTATTCATAATTTGAAACTATAACAATTAACCTGTATTATAGCATTTCAAAATACATTGTTTCAATACATATAACAAACACTTATTTAATTAAAAAATTTAGAAAACAATATAAATAAATATGATAGGTGGGTTGAATAATATAATAGACATATCAATATAATATTATTTTTAAAATAATAAATAAAAGATTTTTTACGATCATCTACTAATGCAACATGTATTTCAATATTTAAATAATTATTTAATGATACTATGTTACATTATATTAAATTAAGCGGTGTGTATTTCAACATTTAAATAATTATTTAATGATACTATATTATATTATATTAAATTAAGCGGTGTGTATTACGTAAATCATAAATTTAATTTTTTTGTATAAATAATATTTAAATGTTTTATTTTACTAAGTTCATCTAACTTTTTATAAAATCCCGTGTATTACATGAGATATATAGTAGTTCTTATAAAATACAAATCCATCCAAACATACCCACCAAAGTCCACTGTCTTTGGTTTCATTTGCAATCTTTATTTTACTTTTCTGGATCCAAACTATGTTTGCCTTCTCATGTCAACTAAAACTCCAATTTTCATTCTCTCAAAATATCAATTATTTTTAGCCCCCACCAACAATGAATAAACAACTTTGACAAGATATGTATTATGTATAGTTGAATCTGTTTCATACTAACTCCAACAAAACAAACCGACAAGGCAAGGAAAAAACAATTATCTCCTAAAATATATTTTCTCCAAAAAACAAAAAAAAAAAAATCGAAACATATTTCTGTTCTCAGCATGTTTTCCAGTCTCACTGCCAAAATACATGTTCCCAAAACGAACTCAAAATAATGGAAAATAAAACAAAACTCATTGTACATATTTGGCTCTCTTGTGTCATCTTGTTTACTTGACCACCATAAAAACTAGATCCAACCTCCTTATGAAATTGAATCCAGATTTATGTTTCTAGTTAGTTGTACAAATTTGTATAAGGACAATGTGTAATGTCTTTTAAACCTATATCTAATGTCATCAAGGCATTTATCTACCAACATGTTTTCTCAAAATTACTTGATTGTGAAGAAATTAAATAAGATTTCAAATTTTTGAAGCCAAGTCTTATTGCATCTTAAAGGTGAATAAAAACAGTTAAAACTCCAGGTATGCATCTTGAAGATTCCAACTAAACAGATATTTTCAGGAATTAGGTAATCAGATAATCAAGAAACAGAGTCGAAGATAACAACAGTCGCTTTTTATACATACGCAATAGATGCATATATAGATATTTATTAAAAACTTGGTAAATATGAAACTCATTTCACCAGGTATGTAAGTTGGTTTTCAAATGAAGCTCCAGTTTCGGCAAGCGCAATGAACCTTGGCAAGTGATGCCATGTAGTCTTCAGACCTGGGATTACCATTCGTAGATGTAAAAAATATGCTGCAAAGCTTTGTTACGAAAACACAAAGATAAATTGTATACCATACCTTGAACCATAAGGAGATTTACTTGCAGCAATTAAGTGAAATTTAGCTTCATCAGACTTGTTCTGTTTGATGAAATTACAAATCAAGTGTTAACAATTTAGATGTATTCAGTAACCATACACGTATATCATTTAACGCATCGATTGCCAAGCCTAGAAAAAATCTTGTTAATAAAATAATAACATTTAGAGGACTGTATCATATTGATGGCCAATTTGAACAGAATTACACGTTCTCAAAGAGGTATCTAAAACTGCAATTTGTGGAGAAAATACAGTGTAATCAAAACGGAAATACCTTACAATCAGATATCTAACAAATTTAAGAAAAATCTTTTCAATGAGTTTGGAAAATTTTCCAGACACTGTCCTTTTCATGGTCTTAATTACTCAACAAACATCACACTTTCTAGTTGCAAAGGACTAATTCACGGACAAATACGGATCAGAAAAAACCTGAGATTCATAATAAAGGCCAGCATATAAAGAAGCATAGAAATATTCATTCTCCCGACCACTTGCAAATGCTGCAACAAGCTGTGAAGAGAAAGCCAGTCAGTTCGTATGAATGATCTCTTATAATAACCAAGAAATGCAAACAGTAAGTAAAGGGTTGCCAGTTTGAATAGTAGACATGCTAAAATAATTGTTGAAGACATGATGTCGTACATGCAAATTTAAAATGAAGAGAAACCGAGCTTTAGCTATTACATATTACACAACTTATGAAATTGCAATTGATTGCCTCTTAAGAATATAGTTAGAAATTAGAAGAAGGGCATAACAAGTCTTTTAGCTGAAAAGGTTGAAGCTACAATAGTCCACGCATTAGAATTCGGTTCTAATTAATAGTTGCAGCTATACATGTAGTCTTGCACTCTAATTCACCAGAATGGATAGAAAAACAAAAGTTGATTTTCTCTGTGCAAACACTTATCATCCCTCTAAAATTATGCATTATTGTCTTTTGTTCAATGTCAGTTATCTCTTTTCCATCCTTAGGAAATAACAAGAACAATTAGTGTTGAATCTTAACGTCATCTTGATAAATTGACAAATTGACCATCTGTTTCAGACTTTCATTCTAATGGAGTAAGCTCAGAAGAGAAACATTTGTAATTGTGAATGAGGAAAGTCAAACTCTTCTCGTCATAAATTTTTAATAATTTCCTCTCATAACTTGAACTTTTAAACGAGGTAGTTATTCAATAGTATCACGATTAGACGAAACAGAGTCCAAGCTTCAAAATGCACAGCCTCTAGCTTAACTTTTAGATGATCTAAACAAAACAAAAGTGCATATAAGAAAACAGTTCTATCTTTATCAAACTTGAGAACACTATTCAAAGAAATGTAGTAGTACCTTAGATATAAAATACTACTGAGCTACAAAGGTACAACTATAGAATAAGAATTCATATTAACCACCTTTTCGGGGTCCCCTCCATCCTTAAACATGCGGTACGCTTCCCTCATGACAGGTCGGGAATCAATACCAACCTGCATCCAAAAACAAGCAATTAAAACATTAATTGACAATCTTTCTGACCATTAATTAAGAGAGTGATGAAAAGAGGTTTAGTCTAACAATTCAAATTGAAGCAGATTACAAGAGATAACAAGCTAACATAATAACATATCTTAATCATGGATATTACCATCTACAAAGACATAGATATTCCGAGTCATTTACCTCCAAACACTGCTTTCTCGCTTCATCAACACCATATAATTGAGCTTCACAAAGAAAGCACCATATAGACTCCTCCGTATCATTGGGGTTTCGTGCAACATCTAGTCTAAATTGCTCTGCTCCCTCTTTGAATCTAACGTAAAGAGACACAATGCAGCAACCCAATGTTAAACTAAGAACAACTAAATCATAATAAACTCAATGCAACAATGCAAGAGAAGCAGGTACCTATCAAGATAGTATAGCGATAAGCCTCTTTGCCAAAGAACTGATTACCTAACAACAAACTCACATCACTACTCCAATAAACAATTTCTATTCCCAATTTCACCAAAACCACATTTAATAATTACACCAACAAACTAAATTTTGCATTAACACCAGGATCAAACTGCATTGAATCAACAAAACCCTTACATTCTTTCTGACGAGGATCGAGGCTAATAGCCTTGTCAAATTCAACCACGGAACCCAGCACATCACCCTTCACCATAAAACACAATTAAAATCAAACAAAACAAAATGAACAAAAAACAAAAATTGTAAATCAAAGCATAACTATCACAATTTTCACCTGTCTAAAGAGAAGCATTCCTCGTCGAATAGCGGCGGCGGCTTCATGGGGGAAGCTGTTGCCGGTTAAGGCATCCCACAGCCCAGAAACTGAAGCCAGAATAGTCCTTCGCGAAATAGAGTTTTGATGGCTGTGAATTTTTGAAAGCCTTCCGAGAAAATTGGACGCGTTGTTGTTTGGTGAGAGTGAAGAGTTGAAAAGCAAGGAAGAGTTTGGAGAGGAGGTAACGAGCAAGCAAATTGGCGTTGGATTTGAGAATTTGAAGTTGTGGATTGCCGCCATTGACGAATGGTAAGGTCGAAATTGGTTAAAGAGGGGAGTGATATAAGCCGCCAAAAATATCAGATAAATAGTTGAGTACAATATCATATCACTCTATAATCTATTTTATATATCTGGTATTGTCTCATGTTGGTTTTTAGAGTCATTTTCTTATGTAACTGGTGCACACGAGTCGATTTGAGTTGATTCAGATTTTTGTATTCACGTGTTAAGACCTTTATTTTATATTACTGTGATTTTATGTTATATTAATATGATTTTTATATACAAATATCCTAACAATTATCTAATATTTTAACTTAAAAAAATAGAATAATTTCAGCAAAATTTATACGTATATACTACTTATACATTTATATCAACATAGTCATACTTTAATGTAATATATAAATGTACATCTAACATAATTAAAATGCATGACTGGGTGACTAAAAAATATAACTAATATAATTAAAATGTGTAAAATGTATTTCATGTTTGTGTAATATATGTAAAAATATGAATGTCATAATATAAATGTATGAATTTTATAACTAAAAAGTATACATATTTTTTCAGAAATGCAGAAAACAAACTAAGTGTGTGAGCGCCCTCTCTAGGGTGTGTGGGGGCGCCTGCCGGTGCATGTCGTGTCGACCGGGACTGCATGGATTTAGGTCCATGCAAGTGGTGCACATGAATTTTTGTGTAGTTTTTATCAATTTAGTAGTTATGATCATGTAATTTTTAGAATCGAATTGAAATGTAAAATGTCTGGAATTAAATATAATCAAATTTCGATTCGATTTAATTTCGATATTCCATATGGGATTTGGAGAAATGGATATTTTCAGATTTTAAATTAAAAAAACCATATTGAATAATATATAGGCATTGAATTAGATAAAACAAAAGGAACTAACAATATTCTAAACTAGCACAAATATCAAATTTGAAATCCACTAACTAAATTTAAAAACTAAATAAATGTGAATATCAATCAATTGATTTTGTATAGTATAAAGATATAACCAAATGTATCTTACAAAACTTTACTCCAAAAAGTCACAAATTAAAATTTCATAATATTGTTAGTTTGTTGCTTACTTCTCTGGTAGTAATAGAATTTTTTATATTTGATAAGAGTTAGGATATAGTAAATGATTATTGATCATCATTAATAATTAAATATAAAATATTAAGTTATTTGTAGCATTATATATTATTAGCTTAATTACATATGTGATTTAAGAAAACTTGATTAAATATGTAATGATTTCAATATCAAGATATAAATAAAAATGAAAGACATATATATTTATAGAAATTAAAATTAAATCGATTAGTTATTATTTTTTTTGTCCATATAAGTTCTATTTCTTTTATTTTAGATGAATTTTTTTCGTTAAATTACTAGATAAATCGTCTCAAGAAATTTGTTCTCAAATCATATACGTTATTATTTTTCTAGTAACACTCTTAAGAAAAAAATAATACGAATCAAATTTGATAATATTCATCATGATTGATAACTCCATTTTTTATGAGAATAAATACTCCCACTCTTTGACGAAAACTTCCCAAAAAAAAAAAAACAAAGAAGTTTAACGGTTTAATTAAAATGCATTTTACCTATTTAAATTGGTAAGAGAACACTAAATATAATGATATGAATGGCCTGATAATTGATATATAAAGTCAATTCAGATTGATATGATCATGAGTTAGAATATCTATTACAAAATAAAGGTTTAATTACTGTTCGAGGTGATAGTTTTTTTAAGAGGAATATAAAGAGAGATTAGAAAATGATAAAATGTCCACGGTGAGCAATTCATAATATGCCCCCCATAACGTGTAATGATCACATTCCCTCGTTATATGAAAAGTAAAATTAATAGGTATTTTGCATTTTTAACACATCAACGGTGGACTTATCTTAACGTGCTCACGGTGAGTAGAATAGTTAGGCTAAAGAGAGATATTATATCAATGATATGAAAATCGTCATATGTGAAATTGATGTGACATTATAACGCAACTTATACTAAAAATTTACAAGAAATAAAATAAATAAACAACGTAGAATAGTAGTATATGATGGCTAATTGCATCCTATTTGAAAACAACATATCCTCTTAGGCGACACTTCTTTCTATTTTGAACTAAACATGCAAATTAGAGAAATATGTGTTTTTAATTTCATTGATTTCTAAAGCAAATGTGTTTAAATATATATAGAAATATGACAGCTAATTAATTATTCCTCCTAACTAATCGGCTAACAAACTGATAGTAACCTAACAAACCAACTATGAATAAAAAAAGAGAAAAAACACTTAAAAAGGAAAAATCGTATCAAATTTTATGATATTAATTAAAAGTTGTAACCTACAAAATGGGTAAAGATAATCATTCCTTTTAATAATGCCTGTAATTTGTAAAGTACCAACTATATACGATATGTTACCAATAGAGAATGAATACGTACAATAGTCTAAGATCATTTTAAATAGAGACAGATTTTTGAAAATAAATATTGTACATAGTTGAATGTTATAATGTGTAAAAATGTTAAGAGAATATGTTTACCCAAATTATAAGAAACACATGTAAAAATTTAAATGAGACGATCTCATAAATAGGCATTGTGACTTATTATTTACCAATAAAACTCATTTCTACAAATTCATATATATATGAAGTGTAGAGTGCTGGTTATAGATTTACAATTAGATTTGTAAGATAGTCTCACAAATGTCCTACTCAAACATGTTTATATCCACACATAAAAACATGATTTTTTAAACCCAATTTTCAACGCCCCTTTTAAGGATTGAGATGATGATCTGCCATTTGGATGTTCATGAAATTCAAAATCTAAGATCTTGAAGCTCATAAGCATGGAGATGATAGATCACATTCCAAAAATCTGATCTTGAAGTTAATAAGTGTTGAACTTTACTCTCAAGAACAACAAATAATGATCACAAACTCAAAGGCGCTCGAGTTCTTGCAGAACAATATGAAAGAAAACACACCCAATTAACTGACAAAATGATAAAGAACACACGGGGATTTACGTGCTTTGACTCATTAACATTGGCCTTGTTGGGCCCCCACCAAACCGATCCGATCTAGGGTCCGGCCCAAGTGGAGACTAGAACCGCCCAGAAGGCCAGGGCCGACTCGTGAGAAGGCCAAAATTGGCTAGGTTGGAGACCAAGTCCGTCGGAAGACCAGAACCGGCCAGAAGACCAAAGCCAACCAGACCGTCGACCTGGGCCAGGGACCGACCCGACCACAACCGAGCCAACCAGGGGCTGACCCGACCAGGGAACGAGCCGACAGAAGCGCTGAAGAAGTATGAAGAGCTGACAAGAGAAGGAAAGTTGGATCGCCAGAAGCTTTTGATTGAAAGGGTTAAGAAAGGAGAAGAGGTTCCTTACTGCCATGATTATTGGCTAAGATGGATACAGATTCTTGAGATTGCTGTGCAGATGAAGAAATCTTATCAGGATTCTATCATAAACTGGTGGAAGGGAACTAAGTATGAAGAGGTCGTCAAACAGAATCAGCAAGCGTCCTTAGGACATGACCTAGTGAAGAGGAAGTTGTTTGGTGACAAGAAACCTAATGAAGAATAGCTTACTGACTCTATCAGACATATTTTGAGTAAGCATTCCTTGTAAAGGATTTTATGTATTCTTTCTTATTCCTTCATTTTTATTTATGAAGATGTAAGTTTGGTTTGTTCATGTGTTGTAATAGCTTACATTGTACTATACTTGTACTTATTACTTGTATAAAAGTACATTTGTTTTACTGCTATATGGGTTTTGTCATCATAAAAAAAGGGAAATTGTTGGGATATTTCTGTCTATGTTTTGATGAGACAATGTAATATTAGATGATCTTTCAGAGTATCATTTTTCCACGTTTTATAAGTGGAGTATAGTAAGTTGTAACCTATCTTTCTTTGTTGAGTTTTGAGATGTTCATATATCAGAAAGATAGAGAAATCTGATGTTAGCAGGATTCTGGACTTAAAGAGACCCCGAAGAATGATTTTCAGCATGAAAAGTCAGTAAGTTGGAGTTGAAGTCAGAATTAGGAAGCTAGATCAGCAAGCATAAAACATATAGTTGTTCAGGATCAGGAAGCTGTCCGCAGGCACCTGGAACAGGAAGTTGCTCAGTGTCAGGAAGCTGAAGCAGATCAAAAGAAGACGCAGGTCTTTTCAGGAACAGGAAACTGTTCTGAAACAGAATCCTAACGCAAAACAGAAAGAGGTTACTGCTATCAGAACAACAAGAAGTAAGTCTCTCTAGCCTATTCAATGCAGTACGAGGTATATACTGGTTAAAGTACGAGGATTGGTTCCTGTCGATATTACCAGTAGATAGAAGTATGTGACGAGCCAATGAGGTGTTGCCACCTGGAAAGCGGCTCTGCCAAGTATTGTAGCTAGAAGTATGGTGCCATTAATGCAGATCAGAGTAGGACATGCTCCAAGACTTTGATTTTCCACGATGTATTAAATACGAAGATTTGAAAATCTTTTGGATTACAAATGGCCCATACCTCTCTTCAATGGGCATTTTCCAGAAAGCTATATATAGAAGGATTGTGTGACCTTGAAGACTACTGAACAATTGAGCTTTCCATCTCTCTAAGCTATCTTGTGTACAAGTTATTTTCTCAAGCCTTCAAGTTCAGTTACTCAACCTTCAGAAGCAGTCAAGCTAAGCATTCGAGCTTTCTAGTTCAAGGCTGTCTTCGAGCTGCACCAATTGAAGAAACCATCATATACTTTTAACCATTTGCTGTGTGCTAGGTTGTTTTAGTTTGATGTATTTAGTTGATAGGATTTGATCCTTGCAAAGTTTTGTAGTCTTGTGTAGGCTATTTGTCCTGTGTGGGATTTGTACCCTGTGTGGGATTTGGCCTTGGAGTTGTGTGGCTCTTGTAGGTGATAACTTGCTAGGAAGAGGTTTGTAAAGTTGAAACTTGTAATTCAAACTGACCTAACGAAGTTCCTCCTCAGTGAAGGAGTAGAGTGGACGTAGAAGGATTACACCACATTCGAACCACTATAAGTCATAAGTGTTTATTTGCTCTTGTCTATCTGCATTGCATTGTAGCATATCTATCTTGTTGCATTTATCATAAGTATATTGGTCAAAAGATTGTGATAAAATCATCTTTGAAAAGAAAACTAGTTTTCATAAAGAAACTATATCTTTGTTTATTCCGCTACATACTGTGATTTCGAGACAGGAACTTGATCAGCATTCTACCAAGTTTCTGAATCGAGTCAGGTTACTGTTTCTCTGTAGAATCAGGAGCCTGTTCACTAAAAGTTCTAAAAATTTTAAAATCGATAGAGGTTCATTCACCCCCTCTAAACCTCTGACCATTTGGGATCTAACAATCATAATCTCTTTCTCACAACAATCTCTCTAGAGATTACTTGCACACAACCTTCCATCTTTAATTGATAAGTTCACATTTTACTCTTAATTTTATCTTGCTATTCATAACATTAGTGTGACATACACACTCAAATTATGGCTGGTGTATACCTCCAATATTAAATGCTACTAACTCTATTATTTATATTCATTAAAAAAAAGTGTAGATACAAACTACCTATGGATTTGGAAAAAGAAAATAACCGCGTCTCATCCAACATAACTTTATTTGTTCATTTTTTTAAGGGTTCCAAAAAATGTTAGCCTTTTCAATTTCGTTCCATAAGTATAAAATTGCTCGATTGTGGTATCAAAATCACAATGAATAGGAAAATTATTCGGAATCACGCATGTATTCAGGAGAAGATCAAATTTGGGGTTTAACCAATTAAATCATTATTGTTATAATTCTTTATCATCATCATTTTTATTTGTTTGTAGTCCTTTTTTCTTTAATTTAAACTTTTTATATTTTTTCATATTTAATATATAATATATATTGAATTTTTGTTTACATCTTATTTTTTTATTTTTAACTAGCTACTACAACTACAACAACTACTACTACCACCACCACTATGTTTAGTTTTTATTTTTGATTTTAAACTACTACTATTATCAGGGATGGATCCAAATTTTTTTAATGGTGAGGCACAAATTAACTAAAATATAAAATACGTGAAGAAATTTTTTAATATATAATAATCCAAGTATAGTACAATTGAAACTTACGAGTTTTCATTAACTGAAATATTTGCATTATTGACTCATTATCAGCACTATCAAAAACCTCTTTTTCAATATATATAATCAAACTATCATTCATCCATTGATCTCTCATCCAGTTGCGTAGACGATTCTTTATAATATTTATTGTAGAAAATATCATTTCAACTATAGCAATATATACTATCAACTATAAAAGAATAAATATGATATAAAATGATACTATCATGACCAACAATATATATGTGATTGGACATATGATACTATATGGTATAAGTATCAAGTATATATTATATAAGAAGAATACATTTCTACAATGACGAGCAATATATACATATGATATACACGTCTAATTAAATACTATCAATACTATCAAATATAATATTGCACTCCGAAAAAAATAGAGGAAGAAGAAAATTTTGCATTTTATTGGGGGAAGAGAGAGAGAGAATGAGTGCGGATTAGTGAATAAAAAAATGTTTATTTTTTGTACTCTAATTTTGTCTTTTTACATTTTTAGTTTTGTTGAAAATCAATATGGGCTTGTTCCTGGTTCATTTGGGATATCAATCTGGGCTTGTTCCAGGTCCATTTGGGAATTGAGTTGGTAAAATCGGTATTACAACTATGGACCAATAAGTCAGTTTTAGGTTTGGTTTTGTCCACTCCAATTTCATAAATTAATTTTAAGGAAAAAATTCCAAAAAATTGTGGGGGCACGTGCCCCCACCTGGGGTATATGGATCCGTGCTTGACTATTACTACTACTATTTTGATTTTAAATTTTAAATTTATATTTTTCAAAATTCATTTGACGTGCTTAAATTATTTTCCTTAATTATTAAAATGGGTATGTATTTGATCTTGAGTAGAGGATTATTTTAATGCAAATTTCATGTATTTTGGTTGAGAAATGAAAAAAAAAAAAAAAAAATTGAAAGTTTGGTTCCTGATATTGTTCCGATCCAAAGCTCCGGTTCTTCAACCCAAAAACTCGAATTCTCGAACCTTGATGTTGCTCCGATTCGATTCTCCGACTTCCCGATCCAAAAACTGATGATCTTGAACACAAAGACCTGCAAAATAAACACCGGGAGGGGTTCCCGGCGATGGGACTCCGACGCTCAAGTCAGAAAAAGGGAAGAGGATCTTTTTTGCAAGTGTACGTGTGTGTATTTTAATTATAAGTGTGCATAAGGAAAAATAAAGAATGAACACAAGGTATATATAGACTCCCTGGCTTATGAGTTGGTTGAGATTCGTCCCTTAAAGTATGGGATACGGACTAACAGTTCCGCTGAAATAGCGGTTAGTTAGGTTCAAAGTCTGTTCGTCATATCTCGCGTTAATCAGTTCCTCTTTCGTTAGTTCGTTCATCGGGCTGTAACTTAGTTCATATAGCTTCGCCACATACCAGTTTTTCCTCATCTAACTTAGTTCATCGTTGTACTTCCCGTCTGCACTAGCTCGCGCTTCCTTAGTTCGATCAGGAGATGGTCGAACAACTTCCTTAGTTCATCGTTGTCCATACCTCAAGTGCTTTGACTTTGGCCTTAGTTCGGTTTCTAAGAGAAGGATTCGGTTCGACTTTGTTCGACTAAGTTCGGCCGATAAGAGGACTTGGTTCGACTTAGTCCGACCATATCAGTTCCAACAGTAGACTTTTCCAACAAGATGTGGCAACTGGGATAAGGATATATTTTTATGGGTTGAAGGGCTGTTTTTCTTAAATTTTTTAAGGGAAAATGTTTTGGAGTTTCATTTTGTAAAGTTGGGTAAAATAAGAGAAATTTTTGGAATTTTCGGTGGTGGTCCAAAGGTCTGGCAATAGTTCGGCGGCGGTGGTGACTAGAAGATGGAAGATGCTGGAATTAATTTTTTTCCATTTTCTTTTTTTCTTTCCTTTTCTTTTCTTTTTCCATTTGTTTTTTTTTTTTTTTTTGGTTTTTGTTTACATTCCAGGTAGATTGATAACTGAATTTCAATTTTAATTTCGGACTTCATGTCAACAATTGAAGTCTGAAAAGCCTACTAATGTCCTGAATTGAAACAAATATTAAATTAAGTATTTATAATGTTACAGCAAAAAATTCATGTTGTAATTGAAAGTTCATGTTGTAATTGAAATATGACCATAAGTTCATATTTGTTTTATGTAATTAACCCTAATTAAAAAAACTGCCAAAATAAAAAGTCTACATGATATTTATAAATAATTGTTTTATCTTTAAAAATTTAAATGAAAATAGATAATTATATTATTATTATACTGTTAAAATTATTCAAGATTTAATAGGTATCCCTTATGTATGAATTTTTTTTGTTAATATATATGTGGATGCAGCGGCGGATCCAGCCTTGGAACATGGAGGTACCATTGTACCCCAAATTTGAAAATTTTGATAATATTTGTTGTGGATTTAAAAAATTAATACTCCTTTTAATTATAAGTTAGATAGTTGATTAATTTTGTGATAAATTTGTTGTTAATTCTTTTTGAATTTATTGTGGTTGACATTGTAAATATTGTGGATTTGTTATAGAATTTCAATTATTTATCTTTATATGATTTTGTTCTTATTATCTGCTACTAATTTAATTAGAAATGAAAATTGATACTTTTAAATGAAGTTAATTAAAAGTAAGATAATGAGTAAGATAATGAGCGTGAATACTGTCTTAGCTGCGTCCTTCAAACAGGCGGAAGAAACTCGCCTCGCCGAGCTAGCCAAAAGGACTCCAGGCCCAACTGATCATGTGATGCAAGAGGACGTTCTGCCCACTGCTGAAGCCCCTTTCAGTTCGACTACGCCCACTGTTCCCTCGTTTGATCATGTCGATCTGACCGAGGAGATCGCAGAAGACGTGGCGAAGGCTACGCCTTCTCTTCAGGGGAAGAAAAGGGGGCCTACTAGTTCGCGTAAATCCGCGGACAAGAAGCAGAAAACAGCTGAGGCGCCCCCTGCTAGTTCGGAGGTCTCGAGGGATGTGGTCGTTCAGAAGGGGAAAACGGCAGATGTTGAGGAGGATGCTGAGGCCAGAGATATAAGGCTAAATCTTGCTCGCCTGGCGAACGCGAGGAAGTTTTTTGAAGGGTTAAGCAAGAGGGCTCTTCGTCGCCGGGACAAAGCTTTGGAATACCGCCATGTGGCGGAAGAGAAGGATGAGGAGAAAAAGGCGTTGGAGAGCGACCTGGCGATCCATTCTGACCAGACGAACAAGTTGTCCGCTGAACTGGAGCAGTGCCAGGTCGAACTTGCAATGGCTCGGTCGGAGGTGTCGAAAAGGGATGATTTGCTGTTGGAGAAGGAGAAGTTCGCCACGGAAAAACAAGAGCAGCTCTTAACTGTTGAGGCTGAGGTTCGGAAGCTGCGGGAGGATTTAAAGCGGGAGGAGAGTGCGCGGAATCAGTTCGCGGAAATTTCGAGGATAGAGGGATTCCGAGCTGGGATTACAGAAGGCTTCCATCAATTCGCTCGAAGCTCGGAGATGGAGCTGATAGCTGAAGAGTTTCGCGAGAGGCTCTTCAGTCGCTTGTGGAATTCCATGCTTTTCCTCTCCAAGGCTGCTCCCATGGCCGAAGCCTATTTTAGGGAAGGTGTTCGGCTGTGTCAAGAAGAGGTGAAGGAAGCTCAGCTCGAGTCCCAGCTCCGATTCCGTCTTCCTTCGCTTGGTAAGAAATTGGAACAGTCCTTCCCGATTCCTCCCGGTTGGCAGGGGGATCCGAACGAGGATGTTGATGCCAGATGGTGGGCCGGATTTCTTCAGCAAGCCATTTCTGAAGTCCTTCCAAGTACCAGTTCATCTATTCAACTCGAGGAAGATACTCCAAATCTTATGGTGGATCTTCCTGATGAGATGTTCGATCCTTCTGCACCGCCAACCTCCGCTGCTGAACCTTCTTCCAAAAAACCTTCTGATGATGCTTTGTAAAAATTTTCGCATTTTTTATCTAGAACTATTCTGTATCTTTTATGATCAATCCATCGAATTTCCTATTATAATTTTGTCCATTCCTATTACAAGTTACTCACGACACAAACTTTATTAATAAGCGAATGGACCATAAGATATGCAAGCCTTAGTTCGAATAATCAACACTTTGTAGTTCGTTTAATCGGGATTGATCAGGACACTCCGAGGGAGTGCTTACATTCCGAGGGAATGTTGAAGTTCGCTTGATCAGGACACTCCGAGGGAGTGCTTACATTCCGAGGGAATGTTGAAGTTCGCTTGATCGAGACACTCCGAGGGAGTGCTTACATTCCGAGGGAATGTTGAAGTTCGCTTGATCGAGACACTCCGAGGGAGTGCTTACATTCCGAGGGAATGTTGAAGTTCGCTTGATCGAGACACTCCGAGGGAGTGCTTACATTCCGAGGGAATGTTGAAGTTCGCTTGATCGAGACACTCCGAGGGAGTGCTTACATTCCGAGGGAATGTTGAAGTTCGCTTGATCGAGACACTCCGAGGGAGTGCTTACATTCCGAGGGAATGTTGAAGTTCGCTTAATCGAGACACTCCGAGGGAGTGCTTACATTCCGAGGGAATGTTGAAGTTCGCTTAATCGAGACACTCCGAGGGAGTGCTTACATTCCGAGGGAATGTTGAAGTTCGCTTAATCGAGACACTCCGAGGGAGTGCTTACATTCCGAGGGAATGTTGAAGTTCGCTTAATCGAGACACTCCGAGGGAGTGCTTACATTCCGAGGGAATGTTGAAGTTCGCTTGATCGAGACACTCCGAGGGAGTGCTTACATTCCGAGGGAATGTTGAAGTTCGCTTAATCGTCATGCATGATAGTAGTAAAGCAGAAAAATGACACAAAGATATAACGTGGTTCGGTCAAATCGACCTACGTCCACGGGGTAGATGTTTCTTATTTCATAAAATTGCAGGGATTTAAAAAGTAATAAACAACCTATATATACATGAATCTTCAAGCATAGAACTTCTTCAAATGACTCACATGCCAAGGTCTGGGTAACCTCTTGCCATCTTCATCTGTCAGTTCGTAAGATCCTCCCGAAAGAATCTTGGAAACTATGTACGGACCTTCCCAAGTAGCATCCAACTTTCCAATTTCGACCAGGGCGTCAGCTTGTCGTAGTACCAGATCTCCTACTTGGAATTCCCTCCTTCGAACTCTTTTGTGAAACGCAGCTTGAACGCGTCTTTTATAGAGCTCGTGTCGAACTCGGGCTTTATCTCTCAATTCGTCCAGAAACATTAGGTCAGTTCTAATCAACTCCTCGTTTTCTCGTGGTTCAAAATTGGTGATCCGTAAAGCTTCTCCTTGAATTTCTGTTGGAACCACTGCTTCCATTCCAAACGCCAAACTGAAAGGACTCTCTCCCGTCGTCGTCCTAGTCGTTGTTCGATATGCCCAGAGTACTGATGGTAGTTCATCCACCCAGTTCGACTTCTCAGATTCGAGCCGCTTTTTGAGTCCGTCCACTATGATTCGGTTTACTACTTCGACTTGGCCATTTGCTTGTGGATGTGCAACTGCGGTAAACACTTGCACGATTTTCATCTCTTCGCACCATCCCGTGATTTTCTTTCCTCGAAACTGAGCTCCATTGTCTGACACCAAAATCCTTGGCAAACCAAATCGGCAACAAATATTCTTCCAAACAAAGTGTATCATGTCAGCTTCTGTAATTTTGACTAGAGGTTCGGCTTCAACCCACTTAGTGAAGTAATCTACTGCTACTACCAAAAATTGTTTGCTTCCTCTGGTTTTCACAAACGGACCAACTATGTCGATTCCCCATCTAGCGAAGGGACAAGGCGAACAAGTAGTTAGCATATCTGCGGCTGGTGTGTGGATCCGCCATCCATGTTTCTGACAAGATTCACATTTTCTGACAAGCTCCTCGGCATCATTCTTCAATGTGGGCCAATAAAATCCAGCTCGTACCACCTTCCGAGCTAAAGCTCTTGCTCCAGAATGTTCGGCACATCCTCCTTCATGGGCTTCTTTTAACACCTTAATCCCTTCTTCTCGAGATAAGCATCTTGCATCCGTTGGCAAAAAGGTTTTCCTGTATAATAATCCGTCAATAACATAGTAGAAACGAACTTGCCTTTCTAACCTTTCTAACTCCTTCGCTGTTCCTTCCCTTTTGCCCTCCAAAAAATGTAACAAAGGGGTTCTCCAATCGGTCTCTGCCTCGTCGATATTCATAACTTCACTTTCTCTTCCAACGCCCATCACAGTGATACTTCTCTGCGAACAGTCTTGCAATGAACTGCCTATCTTCGATAGGAAGTCTGCCTTTTCATTTTCACTTCTGGGGATCTGTTCAATTTGAAGCTTTTCAAATCTGTTCTCCATATCTTTGATTTTGTCCACATAGGAAATCATCCTATCTTCTTTGACTTCACACTCATTTCGGAGTTGTTGTGTTACCAACTGTGAATCTGATTTCACTGTTAGGTGGCGCGCTCCAGCCTGTTCGGCTATCTTTAAACCCTGCAAAAAGGCTTCATATTCTGCTTCATTGTTAGATGCTTTGAACAAGAATTTTATGGCAAACTGTAATTCATCCTTTTCTGGACTAATCAGCAATATTCCAGCTCCGGCTCCTCGATGAGATGAGGACCCATCTACAAACAACTCCCACTCCTTCTTTTCTTGTGCTCTGGTTGTTTCTTGGATAAAGTCCGCCAAGGCCTGACCTTTAATAGCTGTTCGAGGTTCGTACTTGATGTCAAACTGACCCAGTTCGATGGCCCATTTGACCAATCTCCCTGATGCCTCAGGTTTTCCCAGAATGGTGCTCAACGGATGATCTGTTCGCACTGTTATCTCATAACTCAAAAAGTATGGCCGTAATCTCCTGGCAGCGGTAACCAAAGCATATGCCACCTTTTCGATCTCAGTATATCGCACTTCGGCTCCTTGAAGAACTTTACTGACGAAGTAGACAGGGAACTGGTCCTTTCCTTCTTCTCGTACAAGAACCGAACTAACAGATTCTTCGCCAATCGCCAAATACACCAGTAGCGCTCCTCCTTGAATTGGCTGCTTCAATAATGGAAGTGAAGAAAGGAACACTTTTAAGTCGTCAAAAGCCTTCTGACATTGTTCGTTCCATCCGAACTCACTATTCTTTCTAAGGACTTTGAAGAAAGGCAATCCTTTATCCGCCAATCTTGATATAAACCTGCTTAGAGCAACAACTCGACCAGTTAGAACTTGTACCTCTTTTATGGTTCGCGGGGGAGCCATATCTTGGATAGCTCGAATCTTGCTTGGATTAACTTCGATTCCCCTCTCAGTAACCATATATCCCAGAAATTTCCCGGCTTTTACTCCGAATGAGCACTTCGATGGATTCAACCGCATCCCATATCTTCGAATAGTTGTCATTGTTTCTCTCAAATCTGCCGCATGAGTGTTCGCCTGAATACTCTTTACCAACATGTCATCCACATAAGCTTCCATATTACGACCCAACTGGTACTTGAACATCTTATCCACCATCCTCTGGTAAGTAGCTCCCGCATTCTTTAATCCGAATGGCATCACAGTGTAACAATAGGTACCTGATGAAGTGATGAAAGAAACTTTGGGCTTGTCCTTCGGATGTAGCAAGATCTGATGATACCCTTGTGCGGCATCCATCATGCTGAGCAGTTCGCAGCCGGCTGTTGAGTCTACCAATTTATCGATTCGAGGGAGCGGGTAATGATCCTTTGGAGAAGCTTTGTTCAAATCTCGAAAATCGATACACATTCGCCATTTGTTTCCAGGTTTAGGCACCAACACTACATTAGCTAGCCACTGAGGGTATTGGATCTTCTCAATATGCCCTATCTCCAACAATTTCTGAACTTCCCTTTCTATTATCTCATTTTGTTCGTCACCAAAGTGCCTCAATTTCTGCTTGATCGGTCGAACCTCGGGCTTAGTATCCAGCTGATGAACTGCTATGTCTGGGTTTATACCCTTCATATCTTCCGGCTTCCATGCGAACAAATCCACGTTTTCTCTTAATACCTGCACGATCTCACTACGATTCGGTTCAGCCAAATGACTGCCAATGCGAACTACATGTCCCGGTTGCTCGGAGATCAACTCAATGCTCATCAATTCTCCCTCTTCAAACTCCGCGGTGTTCGCCTCTCGTCCTTTCTTTCGATTCTGATCTCTTTCTCTATCAATCTCAGTTTTCTGTTCGGCCTTCCGTTTTTGGGATTCGGACTGGCGAACTGCGGCTACGTAACAGCGTCGAGCTGTCTGCTGATTGCCGTGGACTACTCCCACTCCCACAGTTCGTCCTTCCTCATCTTCCACTGGAAATTTCATCATCAAATGAGCAGGTGAGATAACCGCTGCGTAAGTACTCAACGAAGGACGCCCTAAAATCACGTTGTACTGCGAAGGCGCGTCCACCAATAGGAAAGTTATTGTTTTATTTTGCCTCCATTCCTTTTCTCCCAGAACCATGGGTAACTGGACCTTGCCAAACACTGTCACGGCCTCTCCAGAAAACCCATAAAGAGAGGTCTCCACCGACTTCACTTCGACTGTCGATCTCATCTTTCGAAAACAGTCCATGAACATAATGTCCACCGAACTGCCGGTATCAACGAATATCCTTTCTACGTTGAAACCCCCAATCTCGGCCGCAATCACCATAGCATCGAACTGCGGACTCTGGAGAGCTACTTTATCTTGAGCCCCAAACTGCACTACTACCTCGTCGAAAATTGTTTGAACCTCATCACCTTTCTGTCGAACTGAATTCAATCTCGCCTTGCGAGCTCTATTCGAATCTCCATCCGTTGGTCCTCCTATAATCATGTGTATAGTGGGCCTTTCCTCCCTCTCAGGCCTGTTTTGCGGCGGAAGCGGCGGAGGGGGAGGTAGTTCAGGACGATGTTGTCTCCTTTCTCTTCTAGGCTCCTCCCGAGCATTCCTCTGCTCTCTGTTATCTTGTCGGCGAGGACGAACATACCGAGCAAGCCTATTTTCCCGAACTAATCTCTCTAGTTCGTCTCTAAGGTGCAGGCATTCATCAGTGCCGTGTCCATATTCGTTATGAAACCGACAAAGCTTGCCATTCCCGAAGGTGGATGGCTTTTTGGGATTCGGGCTCCAGGTCGCCGGCCATTTCAGTTGGGGCAGATTCCAAATCTCCATCAATACCTGTCCAGGAGAAATATTCAGGGGGGTATATTGGTCATACCTCCTACCAGCTTTGTTCTCACGCAATGGCGGAGGTGCGAACCTCGATCGAGATTCTCCCGTCTCCTTTCTTCTTGTAGGCTCCTGTTCCTGCAACTTACTAGCTCGGTTAGAGCCCTCACCCTTCTTAATCCGCACTGCCTCTTCCAGGTTGATGTACTTGGTAGATCTCTGCAATAAATCATCAAAATTCCTCGGCATCTTCTTAACCAAAGAAGTATGAAGATCACCCTCTTTCAGACCCTGTATGAAGGCATTGACTATTAAGTCATCCGAAGCCCCAGGAGCTTCCCGAACTGCATCTGTAAACCTTCCAACGTACTCTCTCAACATCTCATCCCCTCTCTGTTTCACCCCGAACAGAGTTTGAGTAGACCGCCGCTGTCTTCTGGCGCTGACGAACTGGTGTAGGAATAACTCTGATAATTGTTTAAAGTCATGAATAATTCCATCAGTCAATTGGCTGAACCAAGTCTGAGCAGCCTTGGTGAGGGTAGTAGCAAACACCCTGCACTTGATGCCATCTGAATACCGGTGTAAGAGAGCGGTATTTTCAAATCGACACAAGTGATCCCACGGATCGGCGGTACCATCGTAATCAAAATTCACCGGTCGAAAAGATGCCGGTAATTCGTCTTCCATCACCTCCTCCGAAAAGGGATTCCCCCTTGAACCCTTTGGGACTTGTCGAATATTACGCTGAACTTCTTTCATCTCTCTTTTCAGTTCATCAACCCTATCCGATAACTCATCGCGGCCTCGTTTCTGTCCCCGAGAGCCATCAAACTGGCTTTCCTTCTCATCCGTTTGTGACCTATAATCACTGGCTTCTTTCTCCCGATGAGTGTCCATATTATCCTGATGTGACTCAGCTCTTTGTTTCCCCATTGCTTTCTGGACAGCTGCCTCCATCAAGTCTGCCAATTCCTCCGCCGTTAAAGTAATGGTACGGGGGGGATCCACCGGGGTAGGACTCCGGTCACCCTCTCGATTTTCAGGCCTCCTGGACGAATCACCGACTTCCATTCTTCTTTTTGATCCCCTGGTATTCACCATGCTTGTTATCTCAACGCCTTAAAACTCAAATTGCTTTCCCACAGACGGCGCCAATTGATATTGTTCCGATCCAAAGCTCCGGTTCTTCAACCCAAAAACTCGAATTCTCGAACCTTGATGTTGCTCCGATTCGATTCTCCGACTTCCCGATCCAAAAACTGATGATCTTGAACACAAAGACCTGCAAAATAAACACCGGGAGGGGTTCCCGGCGATGGGACTCCGACGCTCAAGTCAGAAAAAGGGAAGAGGATCTTTTTTGCAAGTGTACGTGTGTGTATTTTAATTATAAGTGTGCATAAGGAAAAATAAAGAATGAACACAAGGTATATATAGACTCCCTGGCTTATGAGTTGGTTGAGATTCGTCCCTTAAAGTATGGGATACGGACTAACAGTTCCGCTGAAATAGCGGTTAGTTAGGTTCAAAGTCTGTTCGTCATATCTCGCGTTAATCAGTTCCTCTTTCGTTAGTTCGTTCATCGGGCTGTAACTTAGTTCATATAGCTTCGCCACATACCAGTTTTTCCTCATCTAACTTAGTTCATCGTTGTACTTCCCGTCTGCACTAGCTCGCGCTTCCTTAGTTCGATCAGGAGATGGTCGAACAACTTCCTTAGTTCATCGTTGTCCATACCTCAAGTGCTTTGACTTTGGCCTTAGTTCGGTTTCTAAGAGAAGGATTCGGTTCGACTTTGTTCGACTAAGTTCGGCCGATAAGAGGACTTGGTTCGACTTAGTCCGACCATATCAGTTCCAACAGTAGACTTTTCCAACAAGATGTGGCAACTGGGATAAGGATATATTTTTATGGGTTGAAGGGCTGTTTTTCTTAAATTTTTTAAGGGAAAATGTTTTGGAGTTTCATTTTGTAAAGTTGGGTAAAATAAGAGAAATTTTTGGAATTTTCGGTGGTGGTCCAAAGGTCTGGCAATAGTTCGGCGGCGGTGGTGACTAGAAGATGGAAGATGCTGGAATTAATTTTTTTCCATTTTCTTTTTTTCTTTCCTTTTCTTTTCTTTTTCCATTTGTTTTTTTTTTTTTTTTTGGTTTTTGTTTACATTCCAGGTAGATTGATAACTGAATTTCAATTTTAATTTCGGACTTCATGTCAACAATTGAAGTCTGAAAAGCCTACTAATGTCCTGAATTGAAACAAATATTAAATTAAGTATTTATAATGTTACAGCAAAAAATTCATGTTGTAATTGAAAGTTCATGTTGTAATTGAAATATGACCATAAGTTCATATTTGTTTTATGTAATTAACCCTAATTAAAAAAACTGCCAAAATAAAAAGTCTACATGATATTTATAAATAATTGTTTTATCTTTAAAAATTTAAATGAAAATAGATAATTATATTATTATTATACTGTTAAAATTATTCAAGATTTAATAGGTATCCCTTATGTATGAATTTTTTTTGTTAATATATATGTGGATGCAGCGGCGGATCCAGCCTTGGAACATGGAGGTACCATTGTACCCCAAATTTGAAAATTTTGATAATATTTGTTGTGGATTTAAAAAATTAATACTCCTTTTAATTATAAGTTAGATAGTTGATTAATTTTGTGATAAATTTGTTGTTAATTCTTTTTGAATTTATTGTGGTTGACATTGTAAATATTGTGGATTTGTTATAGAATTTCAATTATTTATCTTTATATGATTTTGTTCTTATTATCTGCTACTAATTTAATTAGAAATGAAAATTGATACTTTTAAATGAAGTTAATTAAAAGTAAGATAATGAGTGGGAAAAAAAAGGGGGACTCAACGAACCTATGTAATGTAACTTGTAATTTTAACTTTTACTCTAATTTAATGTAATAACTTATTTATTTGTATTTTTGGATTGTATGACTTTTAATTAATATTAAAAAATATTTATGTACAAATTTGTTTGTTTTATTATTAAACAATGTTTATGTATGAATTTTTTTTACTATCTATTGATCATACCCTATTTTAAATTTTTTGGATGCATCACTATGTGGATGTCGAGTAAACAATAATGAATTGCTTGATCAGTTGATCTCTATATAATAGGTGAATAGGATTAACAAAAATAAAAAAAATTAAATTTACAAGATTAAATTAAAAACATAGATTAATAAACTAATAAAGGATTAAAAATCTAAAATGGTAAAGTTAGAGAATGAAAAACTATCCCATATCTTTATCTCGTAAGAAAAACATATTTTTCAATCAAGTACAATGATGAGATATGATATGTATAAATTTTATTCTATTATGTTCTCTAAGTTAACAAATAAAAATGACAGGAATTCTACATTCAAAAATACCAACTTAATTATAATTGTAATAATACATTATATAAGTTTAAAAACCTTAAAAACATGCATGCTTATTTTATTTTTATATACACACACTCTCTCTCTCTCACCATTCTACCACACCCTTTCACAATTTTCAAAATGAATCATAACCTTTCATAACAATTCACAAACATATCCTTGGTCTAATTTTCAATTGAGTTTTGCTGACTTGATATATAGGCGGAATATCTAAGCGTATTAATTTATAGATCCAAGTCAACAAAACTCCCACTATATTTCATCAGTAAATTAATAAAAATAATAATTATAATAAATATGTGATATGTTAACAGTGGAGATGTATACAATGTTACATAAAAAGTTTGTTTTGAATTGATTGTTGGTAGCCTGAACTATGCAATGAATAGGTCTGTAGTTGGAATTTTTTTTAAAGACATTATTTAATAGGGTTATTTGAATTGATATTCCTAGCTACCGATAGTACTATGCAATGAATAGCTTGGTCTATGAAAGGAATTATACTATCCATACAAAAATATTATATATTATTATTCAAAGTATTTCTATATATATAGGCAATGAATTGCTAGGTCTATGAAAGGAATTATACGATCCACACAAAAATATTTATATATTATTACTCAAAGTATTTCCATATATATATATATATATATATATATATATATATGAGTTGGTCTTGTGTGCACTTGATGTACATGCAATTCGGGTAGACCCAATTTTTGACCCGGATCCGCATGTTTTTGAATTTTGCTTTTTTTTTTTTGTTTTTTGTTTTTTTTTTTTAATTCAGGTTGTGACATTTATGTTGTAAATGTGTGACTTTTATGTTATAATATATGACATTTATGTACAACTATCATGACCTTTATGTACTGTAACTTAGAAAAAAATGAAGATTTTCAATATAATTTGAACTGTACATCTTTATGTGATATCAATGCGACATTTATGTTATATTATGTCACTTTTATGTACAAATATTTTGACTTTTATATAATATATAAAGATGCATAAATGTCAGAATATTTGTACATAAATGTGACATAATATAACATAAAAGTCATATTAATATCACATAAAGGTACATAGTACAAATTGTGTTGAAAATTTTCATTTTTTTCCTAAATTACAGTGCATAAAGGTAGGGATAGTTGTACATAAATGTCACACATTTATAACATAAAGGTCAAAACAAAAATTTGGAAAAAAAAATTAAAAACTCACGGATCCGGGTCGGATCGACCCGGATTGCATGGATCTTAGATCCATACAACTGGTGCACAGGCTTTTTTGTGTATATATATATATATATATATTACTAGGCAATGAATAGCTAGGTTTATGAAAGGAATTATACGATCCACACAAAAATATTATAAATTATTACTCAAAGTATTTTGTTCTGCGCCAGCTTTCTTTTCTGCGTTTGCTTACTTATTCTGAAACTGCTTCCAGTTTCTAAATCTACTTGTTTTTGAATCCTACAGAAAGCTTCCAGTTCTCCTTACTGTATACCGTATGCTGCTTACTGATCTAGCTTGTTGATTCTACTTACTTCTTCTACTTACTGATTCTCCTTACTGAAAATCAGCATCCGATACTTCTTATTTTGCAGAGTTTTGTAACGATCAGTAACTTTCATCTTTCTGATTTTTATATATCTTCAAAATACATCTCAGAAAATAAACTTAACAAAACTAAGTTCCACTTAAATAATGTGGAAAAATGGGGTACTTCAATTTCCTATACAACAAAACTACTTTGTTTCATCAAAACCTAACAGAAATATCCCAACAATAGATAGTGTTCTGAATTGGTTGTAGATGGCCCTATGCAATGAGTATTGAGTAGGACTGCAGAGGGATTTTTTTTAAATATATCTAGAGATATTATTTAATAAGAGTCGTATTTGGGTTAACATTTCTTTAAGGGAGTCATATATAATGAATGATATTTACACCCCACATCCTCATGTATCTTCAAATTATTTCATTAATTCGGGGTCAGATTTTATCTAAAAAGTTAACCTATTAATCTAGTTCTTATCAACTTCAAAGAATACCAATAGAGGTCTCCACGTATTATTATAAGTGAAGTTTTGTCTCATTAAAATCTAAAATTTGATAATAATGATGATACTATCTATTACGAGTAATGCCAAAATTATATGTATCAATAAATTAATAATAAAATAATAATTACAATAACACAAAATGTTTATTAATACAATAAAATGATTGTGTACTAAATAAAAAAGAAGTATTTGTATTTAAAATTACGTTTGAAATACAAATTTGCACTTAGTTAATACACACTTGTGGGTGAGATTTCTCACAATGAAATATATAAAGTTATATAGTAGTAGTAGTAGAAAATATTTTTCGAAGTTTGAAAAATAATTTTATAAATCAAATTAAGAAATTAACGAAATAAGGAAATTAATTTTGAAACCACAGAAGAATTTTGAAAAATATAAATCTAGAATACAAAATCAAAATTGACGAAAATGGTTAAAAACTTCAAACTTATTTTTAATAATTTGAAAACAAAAAATTATATATATATATATATATATATAAAGTTATATAGTAGTAGTAGACAGTAGTAGTAAAGGTCACAAGATTAAATCAAAAATATAAATCAACAATTATTGAAACTTGAACAAAAGTTTAAATATATATATATATATATATATATATATATATATATATGTATGTATGTATATATATATATATTAAATCTAAAATAACATAAAAAAATAAATTAAAGAAAAAAGGACGACAAACAATGACAATGATAAAGAATTATAACACAATAATAATTTAAGTGATTAAACCCCCAAATTAGATTTTCTCCGGAATAATTTTAATATTTTCTATGAAATATAAATACTATAGTTTGTAGCATTTAATATTGGAGGTATACACTAGCCATAATTTGAGTGTGCATGCTACACTAATGTTATAAATAGCAAGATAAAATTAAGAGTAAAATGTGAACTTATCAATTAAAGATGGAAGGTTGTGTGCAAGTAATCTCTAAAGAGATTGTAAAGCCTTCATCTCTAATTCACAAACACCCCAAAAAATTGAAACTTTCATATTTAGATCAATTATCGTCCCGCAGATATGTTCCCCTCATCTTCTTCTACCAAGCTGATGAATCCAAAGGATTGACTACCTCTAACCATGAACAAATCTCTCAACATTTGAAACACTCATTATCCCATACCTTAACTTCATTTTATCCATTAGCTGGACGGTATGGATCCGACATTGATTGCAACGATGCTGGCATTGAGTTCGTAGATGCTCGGATTCATGTTGCCCTCACGGATGCCATAAAAGACTCTAGCATGGAAGAGTTGACGCAATTCGTTCCAATAGATCCAAGAAGTGCAAGCTACCACATTGAAACACCCTTGGTCCTCGTGCAAATAACTTTCTTTGATTGTGGAGGAATTGCTCTTTGTGTTTGCTTTTCACATTTAATTGCTGATATGAAGTCTATTTTGACATTTATCAATGCATGGGCAGACAAAAATCGAGATGAGAATAGTCAAATTTCTCAATTGGTCACTTTTGACTTAGTCAAATATTTTCCAAGAAGGGAAATACCTGATTCGAGTACTGGACGTGCTTTGCTTAGTTCTAATGAAAAGTGCATAACAAAGAGATTTGTTTTCCATAAGGAAGTAATAGCACATCTTAAACGAGATGCTATCTTATCATCCAGAGTGAAGGATCCTAGTCGAGTGGAGGTTGTCTTCGCTTTCATATGGAGACATATCATAGAAGTGGCGAAATCAAGGGACCCCAAAACCATGAAACTCTTTGCTGTAATAAATGCAGTGAACTTGAGATCTTGCTTCCAACTGATCTTCTTGAAAATGTTTGCTTGATGAATTCTTTTGCGATATCTGATGCTCAACATGAGGGCGCTGAAGAGCTTGAAGATTTGGTGAGCAAACTGAGGAACTCGATAAGAAAGATTGATGATGAGTACATTACAAGAGCACAAAGTGGAGATAATTATTTGAATGATTTTTTCAACCTTTATCCTCGATTTGTCAATGGAGAAGCGGAGATGTGTATCTTCAGCAGCTGGTGTAGGTTTCCTCTTTACGAAGTGGACTATGGTTTTGGTAAGCCATTTTGGTTATCAACTATTATCGTAATGAAGAATGCCGTACGTTTGGTGGATAGTAAATGTGGACAGAACATAGAAGCTTGGGTGAACATGGAACACCACAGTCTTGAAATGCTTCAAAACAAAATGAACAACCTCATGCTTCAATCCTCATCTCATAATTAATTCCAGGGTAAAATACATTTTTTTCTGCGAATTTATTATATGTGATTCGAATATTTTTTGTATAAACTTTTTGAAATGATCTACTTTGTTTTGTGAGCTTTAAATTAATTTGATGCATTTAATTATATCGGACAATTCTAGTCATACACGTTAATGATCAAATCAATGGCTAAGATTTTTCTGATACTGTAAAATGCATCAAATTTAAAGCTCTACGAAAAAGTGGGACTCTTCAAAATATATACAAAAAATGTGTCAATCATGTATCATTAGGATGAAAAAAATATTTTTTAACTTTTAAATAAATTGATATAGTTGTACTGCTTTTAAATATTTTGTTGTTGATTAATAATTTTCAATGGCCTATTAAATAATTCATACATGTTATTGTATCGTTTTCAGTGGCCATGTATTTGGATTTCGTCTCAATAATATTAAGGGAAAAATGCTTTATAGCTATTTTCAACTTTAAAGTTATGTTTCTATATACTTGTTTTGACACATAAAAAGTTTACATACATACACTTCATGATTAATAATATAGGGTCGGACATGTAAATATTGTGGCCTCAGTCGAATTTATAAAATAGGTCCTTAATACCAATTGTACAAAGTCAATCTAAAAAAATAAAATTAAAGTTGTTATAATATTCTAGATATTAATATTGTCATAAAAATAAGTGATGAAGTTTAAAATAATTACTTCAAATCTAGTTTGACTTGAACTAATTTCTTTCTCCTTTATTTTATTTTTTCTTTTCAAATATCCAGACTCGATGACATTATAATGATATTAAAAATGTAAATTAAATTAATATAGAAACTTAAATTAACAAATCATGAGTTATTTCAGCACAAAAAATTTATAAATAGAAAACATACATTGATGAATATAGAAAAAAGAAATTATACAATGATAGAAATACAAATTAAAATTAAAACTTAAACTAAAAATTTATTGATAAAATTTTAAAAATAAAAACATAGATTAATACATTAAAAGACATTATATTTATACTAGAAATATAAAATAAAATTAAAAACTTAAATTAACAAATCATAAATTATTTTATTTATAAAACTGAAAACATAGATTATTATAAAAAGATATTATATTGATACTAGAAATATAAAATTAAATTAAGAAATCAAAAATTATTTTAAAATACAAACAGAAAATAAAATGAAGACAACTTTACAATTGGGAATCGAATGGGGTGTTTTACTTCAAGATTCAAAAGACAGTCCATCGGGCCAACGAAACTTACCACAAAATGTATATATCTGTTAGTTATATAAGAGTGTGGATTTTTTCACAAAATATGAATTGTCGAATATATCCTTATCAAATATTGTTATTTAGGTTTATAATAGTAATTTAGTATATCATATTTAAATCTTATAAAATCATATTATAATTAGAACTCTAATATAAAAGTGTTATATATAAGGTAGTTGTATTATTTCTTTCCTTGATCACGTGCGTTGCACATGGAGATCAATTCAAATTAAGGAAAGAAATAATACAACTACTTTATATATTACACTTTTATATTAGAGTTCTAATTATAATAGATTTTGAATTAGGATTCTAAATATAAAATTATTTAAATATGAAATCTTAAATTACTATTATAATATTAAATAATAATCTTTATCACTTACATATATTTTCACATTCTTTCCATTTCGAAAATCTTTTGCATGTTTAAGAAATAATTAAATCATGAATTGAAGAATATTTTAAGTGTACGTGTCCCAATTTGCAAAAGATAGATTTCTTCGAGTTTCACTCATCTTGTGAAGGATCTATAGGCCTCGGGAACACTTCTTCTCAAATGGATATGTACTTAAAAGATGGATTTATACAAAGCTCAAGATATCCCAAGTCTGCTATACTAAGGGGTGTTTGGCTAAGCTTATTTTTAGAAATTATAAGCTCTTACATCTTATAAGGTGTTCTTAGAGCTTATAAGATGTTTTATCACGCCCCATTTTCACACTTAAAAATATCAGAGTTTTCTTTTTAGGCGTGAAGAAAAAAGGAGAAAAGACGTGCATGATATAAAACATAAGTCTTTGGAAAACGTTAACATACGATTTTTACATATACAAATCCTCGACGTCTAGCCGAAATAAAACATTTAAACATAGCAGCGGAACATCATACAGGATCCATAACATAGAAAAGAATAAGTATAGTTTTCTTTACAAACGTGAAATATTAACAACATTGTTTCAACAAGTTTTGAAAAGCAATAGGCGATAACATGATATGGCACCCTCATCTCTACATCTTGATTCTCGTCACTTCCTGTAATGTGAATACACATGGGGGTGAGTGCGTTGAATACACTCGTGAAGATACTTTCCATGTTTTTAACAGTTATTAGGTAGGTATAACAAATCAAACATATACCAGTTCGGCAAATAGACACAACATATAGAATGCATAGCACATAAATTTTAAGAACACACAACTCTAAGAGCACTCAACTCTAAATAGGTGCTTTTTACGGGCCACACGTCCATCCCTAACGTATGGTGCTTTTTATGGGCCACCAGTCTATCCCTAACGTATTTGTGGACTTTCATCCTCATTTATCATATTCATAACATATGCACGTACATAGTAATCACCGCATATAATCACAACACGTAAAGTTCAACAGTTCATATATCAAATATGAAAAGCAATAAACATTTAATATCAAGTTCATAAGCATGCATTCATTATCTTCATATATTAAATAAATAATTGAAAAGGGCGTTTAAAGTTTAGAAGTTACCCCCACCTTGTTCGGTGGTTACTACGTGAGTTGTCGAGTAACAAGTATCAAGTATTAATACTTACAATCCGACTGATAGCCTACACAAGTAACGGGATTTCTTAGATCCTTAATATGTTAATTACGTATAAATAAAGATATAGACTTTCTCGAAGAAGAAACAATCGGTAAAAACGAGACAGAACGGAAGATCTAAAGATCGAGGATAAAGAAACCAGTATGGAAGGTAAAACCAATGATCTGATGATGAAGAGGGAAAGATTTGGGCTGCAACGGAAAAAGAATAAGCTTAATCGGAGTTGAAACGAGTTCAAACGGAGCATTTTAAGATTGAGGGGCGTTTTGGTAATTTTGATAAAAAGGTTGACTTTGACTGGGACCCCCGACTCCCGTCCGGTGACATCTCGTCGCCAGCGACTCGACAAAAATATACGATACGAAATGACGTACGAAAACGCTCGCCGGCGCGTACAGCAACTCACGCGCGCCCTCTGCGTGCACATACCCACGCATGACTGTGTGCCATCGTTCAGAACGTGCGCACGACTGCGACACCCGGCACACGACCGCCCCCGTGCGCGCACGCCTAGCGCACCCAACCATCTTCCAGCAGCCTTCAGCTGCGGCGCCGCCCCATCTGACTTGCCGGTGACCCCAGCACCGGCCACCACCAGCTCCGATGTGAACAGTACCCTCTCCAAAATTTATTTCTATCTTCTCGTTTTTCAAATACACATCTTATGGTAAAATTATAATCTATGTTTCTCGATTAAATTATACTTCCATTTAATTAAACATGCATCTATCATTTTTCTGAAAGGCATATAATTAAATTTAAACAATCAAGGGTTAACGCACATAATAAAATAAATCGATTAAGGGTTTAATTATTTAATTAATCAATTATGCGTCATTTTTGTCCTGGGCGCTACATGTTTAATTTAAGTTAAAAATAAATTATTGAAGTGTTTGGATAAATAAGATAGTGGAGCTTATAAGATGTTAGTAATGACATTTGTGTAATTTGAATGATCAAAATTGCAGGTGGTTTTAAAAATAAGCTCTTATTTTAGAAATAAATTGGGATTTCCTCAGAGGGTGTTTGGGTGAGCTTATAAGCTCTTTTAAGGAGCTTGTAAGATGTAAAGAACTTATAACCTCCTCAAAAGTGTTTGGCAAAGTTTTAAAAATAAGACCTTATTTTAGGAGTTTATAAGATGTAAGGAACTTATAAGCTCTCTTTTGAAAAGTTGAGGAATCCCAACTTATTTCTAAAATAAGAGCTTATTTTTAAAACACCTTCAAATTTGATCATTGAAATTACACATATATCATTACTAACATCTTATAAGTTCATCAATCTTATTTATCCAAACACTTCAACAACTTATTTCTAACTTAAATTAAACATCTTATAAACTCTAAAAACACCTTATAATATGCGAGAGCTTATAAGCTCCAAAAATAAGCTAGCCAAATACCCTCTTACCTTTCAAAAAAGAGTTTATAAGCTTCTAAAATAAGATCTTAATTTTAAATTTAGTCAAACATTTTTTAAGAGCTTATAAACTTTTAACATCTTATAAGATGTTTTAAGGAATTTATAAGTTCACCCAAACACCCTCTAAATTTATTATTCCAAGAAATTATGTTTATTGCAATCTTATTTATGTTCATTCTGTTTATTCCATGGAAGCAGATCTTAGGACATGCCTTCACCAATCACATCAGCAAATGGCTTCAGTACATACCGTCTTAGTTTTGTCACTTGACCAAAATACATATTCTTAGAGCACTTACAATGATAAAAGAAAAGGGTTATAGTTATTGAACTATAACCAGCAGCCCATTGGAGCATTCTGATATTGACGGATTTGTAATTGGGAGTGAAATCGAGTTCACAAGGCTGAACCCGGAAAAAAAAAATTGAGCGCGCCCAGATACGCGTACTGTGATTGGCGCGTGCAGTGCACGCACCACACAAGCGCGTGCGAGATAAAGTAATGTGACTGTTGGCGCATGTGGTCTTTGGCAGCCTTTTTTTTGTTTATTTTTTGCACTTCATTTTATTAAGGGTGCGGAAATCTACTAAACACACCCCAATTTTAAAAAAAATGATTTAAGAAATTAAAAAAATAATAAAATTCCATTTTTACCCCTTATGAATTAAAAAAAAAACTGAAAATTTTTCTCCCTTACCTTCCCCAAACCCATCTGCTTGCTTCTCCCTTCTTCTTCTTTTTTTTTTCTTTTTTCCTTTACTCAAACCTTAAAATTACAAGGGAACAACGTATGAAAAATCAATTTATGAGTTAACAAACTATGTAATAATCGTGTGAAATCGTGTAAAAAGAACGAAAAAAAAACAACAAATCTGGGACCCGTTCGATCCTGGTTTGTCGAACGCAAAGAGGTGTGTTCGACTAGTGTTCGAACACACCTCTTTGTGTTCGACTGGTGTTCGAACACAGAGAGGTGTGTTCGACCAACCATGGTCGAACACACCTCTCTGTGTTCGAACACCAGTCGAACACATTTCTTTGCATAAGGGTAAAATTGTAATTTTATTATTTTTTGAATTTTTTAAATCAAAAATAAAAAAAATGCGGTGTGTTTAGAAATTTCTGGGGTGCGGATAGCCGGGCCCTTTTATTAATTGAGAAGCACATTTCATTAATATATTTGGCTACAAATTTGAGAATCGGATAGAAGCTTTTAATTTTTTTTAAATCTTTTTTTTTTTCCAATTTTTTAGATAAATCATTTTTTTTTTCAATTTTCTTATTAGTTCAATTTCAAATATATATTTAATTAAATTCGACAAAAAATATAAAAGTATATTAAATTAAAATTCAGCCATTTATGGTCGTTGCCAAAATAGAGTCGTTTATGGTTGTTAATAAGCGGCTCTATTTTTTTCTTTAAATACACCAAGTCATGACGCTTTTATTCCACCTACAAAATCGTTTTCCAAGTTTTTTGTTGGTTTCATATTTTGATTTATCTTTTTCAATCCACTTCTCCAAATGGCTGAAAACAATCAAGATTTCTTCGAAATTTTTTATGGACAAAATTCATCATTTTCACAAAACTTTGATTCTTCGCAATTTTCTTCACCTACACAAAATCCACCAAACTCAAATTTACCCGATTGTTGGGAACAATCAGAAATACCATCTTCTATGCTGGAAACACAACCATCACAATATTCAATTCCAATTGATTTGGATAATTCTGAACAAGAAGTTGTCGCCACTGGAGGAAGATGCCCGGTCAAATAGAAGGTTCAGGAAGACGAGCTGCTAGCATACTCATTCGTCATGGTAAGTGAAGATCCCATAATCGGCAATGATAAAAAAGTGATGCCTTTTGGAGAAGAATTGCAACATACTACAATGGTAATCGCAAGGCTAGTATGTCAGAAAGTATGTGTAATGCGATGAAATCACACTGGTATAACACTATTCAGAAGAAGGTAAACCTTTTCAATGCTTGCTATAACAGCATTTCAAATATTTACAGAAGCGGGCATAACGATGAAGATTTACTAAGAATGGCATATGTCAAATATCGTTCTGATAACAAAAATAGTGCTTTCAATTTTGAGCATGTATGGAGAATTACAAAGGATCAAGCACTTTGTGCTCCACAATTTGGTGTTCATCAAGATTCCTCGAAAAAGGTAAGGATATTGGATTCAAATACGAGCAACACGTCAACTCCACGAGGTAAATGTTTAGAATTTGATCTAAACTTCGAAGAAACGCATCCAATCGGACAGAAGGCTGCTAAGAGAAAAGCAAGAGGAAAGGGTAAAACATCAACCCAAAATGTTGACCTAGATCATGTTTATAAAGTTATCGAGCAATTCAAGGAGTATTCAGTTCACAAGCAGCATATGGTCGATGCAGTAAGAGAACAAAACATGCAAGTAAAAGAACAAAATATTCTCAAAGAACGTGAACTCGAGTTGATTGGGTTTCAAATTATGTCAATGAACACCTCTTTTATGACTCCTAAGCAATTGATTATGCATCAACAAATGTGTGATAGGATTAAATCGAAGTGATATGAATAAAATAATCAACAACAATATGTTTTGATGATGATTTCGCATACGTAGAGATTTATTCATGTGTATAGTTAACACATTAGAGAATCATTCGACGGAATTTCAACAAAGACCTGACGCTACGAGTAGACAAGGCCTCTCACCAGTACAAAAATGCACTGCCGCTATTCGTCGGTTGGCTTATAGAATCCCTGTCGACAGCCTTAACGAGTACTTATGTTTGGGAAATTTTACTGCTGTAAGGTGTCTATTCAAATTATGTGAATGTATTTATTCATTATTTGGTACTAGATATTTGAGAAGACCAAATAACAATGACATTCAACATCTTCTACATCTTCACAAGTCAAGACATGGATTTCCGGGCCTGTTGGGTAGTCTTGATTGCAAGCATTGGGAGTGGAAGAACTGTCCAGTTGCTTGGAAAGGTTAATTTTCAAGAGGCCATGGAGCTCCAACAATTGTGCTTGAAGCGGTCGCATCGCAGGACTTGTGGATATGGCATGTCTTTTTTGGGGTCGCAGGTTCTCGCAACGACATCAACATCTTGTATGAATCGACTTTGTTCCACCATGTTTTACTTGGGGAATGACCAACGGTGAATTATAGTGCGAACGGCACGCACTATAATCATGGATACTATCTTACAGATGGAATCTATCCGGAATGGTCGACTTTCGTCAAGGCTTTTCCATGTCCACAGGATCCAAAGAGACGATTATTTAAGGAAAGACAAGAAGCTATAAGGAAGGTCGTCGAACGAGGATTTGGAGTGCTGCAAGCACGATGGGTTATTGTCAGGGGACCTGTCCATTTTTTCTATAAGAAAAAATTAAAGTTAATAATGTTATCATGTAAAGTTAATAATGTTATCATGTATTATTTTGCACAACATGATTGTCGAAGGTGAGGGAGAAATGATTTCTCATTGGAATTCCGATGAAGTTGAAGAGCCCACACAACCAACACTAGGAGGTACACGAGATTTTGCAAATTATCTATAGATTAATTCAGAACTACATTCCAACACGGTTCATCACCAACTCCGTGTGGATTTAGTTGAGCATATTTGGGCACGTACCAATGAAAATATGCATTAATTTGTTATCTATTTTATGAGAGAAATTTGTGTTAGTCGGTATTTTCAATCAATTGTCTTTAAATTCTTATTCAGTCTTATGTACTACTTCATTAAGTTTTTGTTTAATTTGATGTACTATTTGATTACATTTATAATAATTGTTTACAACTATATCTTTTCCGAGAGGCAAACTAAATTGATTTTTTAATAATTCTTCCAAATATTAACAAAAAAATTAATAATATTTCATTAACAATATAATGAATTAATCTAAATTTTAAAAAAATGATATTTATTTTATTCACAATTTTGTAAATAAAAAATTATTTTTTTGATAAAAATTCTCAAATTAAATATAAGTTTATTTGGATAAAAGATGTGATTTGATTGTTGATATTCAAATATTGTTTAACCAATGATATGGTTGGAGGAGTTATAAACTGTGAGTTATAGTTAAAGGAATGGAAGAGAAAGATTTAACTATAACTAACAATTTTTGTACCATTGTAAGTGCTCTTATTCATTTAGCTATAGAAATGGTTTTCTTACAAATAAGCATTGGGTCTCTGAATAAGAAATAAATATAATTAAGAGAATACAAATAAAACATCAAAAGTAGCGGGAAGAAAGATGTAGTTAATCAATAGAATTTAAGTGGCGTAAAAAATGTAAGAATATATTAAATATTAATTAGTAATATTATTTTTAATAAAATCATTTTTACACTTAGTATGTATTGGTTATTTTTAACCATCAGATAAAATCGAAAATAGAATAGAGAATCTTGGTTGAGTTTGGGATACCATATGAATAGTCTCATATGATGAGGTGGGTAAGAATAAACAAACAAGAAATAAGGAAAGTGTTGTCATATGTGAAATAGATGTCGCCATTATAACGCAACTCAACTCATACTTGAAAAGTACAACAAATAAACGAAAATTAGACAAAAACATAGAATATCAAATATATGATCGCTCGCACGCATCTTAGCTATTTAAAAACTACATTTTAGGACAATACTGATCAATACAATTTTATTTAATTAATCTTCCAACATACAACAAATCCTCTTTGGTCATAACATGGCGGAAACGACGGTGGAGGATCTGCCGGAAGAATGCCTATGCCACGTCATCTCCCTCACTTCTCCACATGACGCCGCCAGCTCAGCCCTCGTCTCCGCAGCATTCCACGACGCAGCAGATTCCGACCTCGTCTGGGAGAACTTCCTACCGTCCGATTACGAAGACATTATATCAACGTCTGTTTCTCCGCTCCACTTCTCCTCCAAGAAGGATTTGTTTCGCCGGCTTTCCTCTACTCCCCTTCTCATTCATGGGGGTAAAAAGGTCTTTTCATATATATATAATTTTTTTATCATCAATATTGTCATCTGAAAATTCTGCGTTACACATTTTAAACATGTTCTACTCCAGAAAATGCAATATAATACACACAAATATTTTTGTACACTATGTGCACAGATTCTAAATTCGTGCAACTGGGTCGACCCAATGCGGGGTGTATTTCATGCGCCCACGAGCCCAAATCCTAGTTTCGCAGTTATATTGACTTAACATTTTAGTTTAACGAACCTAACCTTTTAATTCTATTCGCATAACCTTTGTTTTATTTATACTGAAAAAATGTTTAAGTAATATTACTTAAAAGTTATATTAATATAACATAAAAGTTATACTCATATAACATAAAAGATTACATAACTTTTATGTTATTTATACTGAAAAAAGTCTAATTAATTTTACTTAAAAATTATGATATATGTACATAAAGGTTATACTCGTATAACATAAAGATTACATAACTTTTAATTATGTTATTTATACTGAAAAAAGTCTAAGTAATTTTACTTAAATGTTATGATATCTATACATAAATGTTATACTAATATAACATAACTGTTAAATTATTATAACATAAAAGTTTCAGCTATATTACATGAATTTTTATGTTGAAAAGTTTAAGTTATTCACTTAAAAGTTATGTTATCTTTACATAAAAGTTATATTCAGTTAACATAAAGGTTATGACATAAATTTTAAAAAAAATTGGGCTTGGATTTGGCCGGATCCAACCCGCTCGTGCCCTAATTGCATGGATCATGACTCATGCACTTGGTGCACACAAACAATACTCTATAATACAATACAGAATATTTAATATAAGATGCTGACATGAGTTTTAAATTTGTAAAAAAATGCAGACATTTTCGATAGACAAAGGTACAAGTAAAAAAATCTACATGTTGAGTGCAAGAGAGCTCTCAATTGCCTGGTCAAGCAATTCTTTATATTGGTCATGGAAACCCCTCCTTCATTCAAGGTTAATTTCTATAAACCATATATTAATATCCTCCAATATATTAATTTCCACTACATATAACTAGATTATTTATTTTTTTATTTTTTTATTCTTCTACATCAGATTTCCAGAAGTAGTTGAGCTCGTAATGGTGTGTTGGTTAGAACTACAGGGAAAAATAAACATCGGAATGCTATCACCAAACACGACTTATGGAGCATACCTCGTAATGCGTCTATTGGATCGCGCTTTTGGCTTAGATGTGGTGCCATCTGAAGTTTTAGTTGAAATTGGGAGTTATAAAGCACAAAAAACGCTTTACTTGAAGTGCGACTTATGCAAAGGGCAAGGATTGAAGGAAACAAATGAATGTGAAAAAAGGGTAGTTTGTCCACGTGGCGATGGATGGTTGGAGGTTGAATTGGGAGAATTCTATAACAATAGAAGGGATGAAGAAGAGGTGAAAATGTGGTTTAGAGAAATCAAAGGTGTGCATCTTAAAGGGGGAATTGTTGTTGAAGGAATTGAGCTTAGACCTAAGCAATGAGACATAAAATAGGTGTATTTCTAAATCAGGTGTATTTATAATGCTTCTTTTTATTCCTGAGTTAATTTTCATTTAGAATTTTATTCTAAATATAGTTTGAAAGTATTAATTGACTTGTAAAAACACTAGCATAATTAAATTAGTTTCGATGGACTCGTTGACGTTTAATTACATGTATTAATACTTGTAATTTGGATTTGTTTTCAGTTGACTATTTCTGTTAATGAATTTACTAAAGTTCCATTTGGATAAAATGATTTGAAATCCAGAACTTAAAATGAAAATATTTTAAATCCATTCAAGTTTGGGTAGATTTATAATCCACTCGTATTACTCAAAAAATAGTTCAAAATGAAAGTGACATATTTCAAATTAATTTTGGTTTTGAGTAAACGACCTTCACTAAATTTTTAAGCAACTAAACATTTCATTCTTGTGGAATTGAGTGGTGGCTTACTTATCTACGTTTCAAGTAGATATTTATATTGTAATCATTTTTTTTTTATCAAAATCAACTTTAGTGAGCGAAAAATCGTTACACCAAGTAGGCCACTTGTAAAAGGTATATACAATGTTTTGGACGATTCGGCTTGCAACAGGGATTGCTAATACCTGATTGTGTAAGATTTTTATTTGAGAAAATGACCCAACATTCCACCAAATATATAATATAGGGTCATTTTTACCTTCAAAGATAGTTTTCATCTTTCTGAATCATAAAAGATAATTTTTGATCCTTTTTATCATAATATTTTACCATCACGTGAATAGTGTCACGAATGAGATGTGTTGGCCTCAATTAATGTCTAATCAAATGTAATAAAATGAGAATGTAATAGTATTTTTTAGGATTTGTGAATTATATTTTGTGAGAGAAGGATATTGCCTCAATTGAGGATTGTGTTCCATTCCATCAAGTATTAAAGATACAAGAATAGCGTAAAAGATAGAAACAAGATAACTACCAAAATTACACAAGATATGCTAAATATTACGAATATTATTGCCAATACCCCGCAAGCGAAGCGTGGGATGCAAATCAACACGAAGCTTGGAACGAAACATCTCGAATAAGGACCGAGGTAGATTCTTAGTAAAGATATCCGCTAGCTGCAAGGACGATGGAACAAAATTAGTTTGAAGACGACCATTCTCCACAAGTTCGCGAACAAAATGGCAGTCAATGTCAATGTGCTTAGCTCGTTTATGAGAGACTGGATTCTGAGCAAGAAAGAGAGCACTCTTGTTGTCGCTAAGAAGAACCGGCGGTGAAGATAGAAGGGCGCGAAGATCACGTAGCAAATTGCACACCCAAACAAGTTCAGCAGCGGTGTTGGCCATAGCACGATATTTCGACTTACAGCTGGAACGAGACACAGTGGGCTGTTTCTTCACACTCCAGGACACCAGATTTGGACCGAGAAAAATGGAATACCCATAAGTTGACCGTCATGTATCCAAGCAACGAGCCCAATCCGCATCGAAGTAACCAACAACAGAAGAAGATCCTGCAGAAAATGAAAGACCAAAGCTAATAGTACTCTTCACATAACGAAGTATACGCTTGACTGCCTAAAAGTGATCAATAGTGGGATGCTGCTGGAATTGGCTCACAGTGTTAACAGAGTAAGCAATATCCGGGCGCGTAATCGTTAGATACTGAAGGGCGCCAACCAGAGAACGATACAGAGTGGGATCATGGAATGGAGTACTAGCTGCAGTAAAAGAAGCTCCAGGAGCAAGAGGAGTAGATACCAGTTTGGAGTCAAGCAACTCAGCCCGCAAGAGGATGTAACGAGCATACTTTGATTGGCTGAGGAATAAACCAGAAGACGGATATGACACCTCCAATCCAAGAAAATAGCCAAGACGCCCAAGGTCCTTGATTGCAAATTCCTACCGAATGCGAGAAAGGAGCAAACGAAGAGAAGTAGGAGCATTGCCAGTAACAATGATATCATCGACATACACCAAAAGATAGATGAGTGTAGAGTCGTGCACGAAGATGAATAGGGATGTGTCAGCAGTACTGCAAGAAAAACCAAGTTGAAGGAGAAAAGTGCGAAAACGCTAATACCAAGCTAGGGGAGCCTGGTGAAGACCATAAAGAGCCTTTTTGAGTCTGCAAACATGAGTCGGATGCAAAGGGTCGATGTAACCCAGAGGTTGCTCCATGTAAACAGGTTTGGAGAGGTAGCCATTCAAGAAAGCGTTCTTGACGTCCAACTGATGTAGTGGCCAGGAATGCATAATAGCAAGAGAAATAATTATACGGACAGTAGAGGTTTTCACCACAGGACTGAAAGTATGTATGAAATCAAAACTAGGAAGCTAACTGAAATCCTGTGCAACTAGGCGTGCCTTATGGCGATCAACTGAACCATCCGCAAGAAACTTTGTCTGATAAACCCACCTGGAGCCGATTATGTTTGTGTTAGGAGGTTGGGGAACAAGGTCCCACGTGTTATTAGCACGAAGAGCCTTCATCTCCTCATTCATCGCGGAAACCCAATGAAGTGATTTGAGTGCCGACTTGATGCCCTTAGGCTCAGAAACCGCAGTAAGAGCAGAATAAAGAGAGTTGGATTGCAAGAGTGCAAGATCAGCGGGATAGTGTGGCTTAAAGATACCTGACTGAGCTTGAGTCCGCATAGGATGGGTTCGAATAGGAGCAACCAGCGATTACCTGGTGAGGGCAGAATTGATGGTGGACTCGCAGAAGGTAACAACTGCGGAGTGCCCATAGGATCCACAGGTGGTGCATGTGGCGGAACAAGATCATCAGTAGGTGGACACAAAGTGCATAGTGGCGAGCCATGTACTGCCGAGACATGAGGTTTAGGTAACATGGCAAGATGCGTGTTTTCTGTGAATGCTGAAGAAGATCCATCCCAAAATTCTGAGATGTCAAGTTTGGATATTGGCTTGGCAGTCGATGAGACAGCATATGGGAAATATTTTTCATCAAATATGGCATGACGACTAATATACACACGAGAAGAGACCAAATCCAAACACCGAAAACCCTTGTGTTGCGTGCTATAACCGAGAAAGACACATGGTGCACTCCAAGGTGAAAATTTGTGTGGCACATAGTCACGAAGACAAGAATAGACACAACATCCAAAAACATGGAACGTGTCATAAGCGGGAGGCCGATGGTACACCTGCTCAAAGGGTGACTTATTTTTAAGTAGCGGAGTGGGTATCCGATTTATAATATATACCGCAGTACTAAAAGCTTCCACCCAAAATTTCAGAGTCATAGAAGAGTGAAAAAGCAAAGCCAAACCAGTCTCAGTGATATGCCTATGCTTGTACTCAGCACGCCCATTTTGAGCCGGAGTATAAGGGCATGACATGACATGATGTATGCCAGAAGCAGACAGATGAACACGTAAATGATTATTTGTAAACTCGGTTCCACCATCTGATTGAAACTGTTTAATTTTTCTAGAGAACTGGAACAAATAATTGAAATCGGATAAACACATCATAAAATTCTAACTTCGCATGCAATGGATAAAACCAAACAAAGCAAGAATGATCATCAATAAATATAGCATAATACCGAAAACCAGAAGAAGAATTTACAAGAGCAGGGCCCCACAAGTCACAATGTACCAAATCCAAGAGCTGAAGAGCCCGCTTGTCATTATTAGCAAAAGGTAAACGTTTGCTCTTCGCCAATTGACAAGAATTGCATAGATTGGGCGAAGGCAACAAAGAAGTAACAGAAACATGACCAAGTTTTTGCAATAAGGAAATAATAGAATAAGCTACATGTCCGAGGCGGGAATGCCATAAATCAAAGGAAGCATGAAGCCTTTTATTTGTAGTTATTGCAGAGAGGGCCACGGAGCTTGAGTCTAAAAGATAAAGTCCGCGATCACGTGTGCCTGTCGCAAGGAGCTGACCTGTGTCCCGATTCTGAACGCGGAACTAAGATTCAGTGAAAGTGACAGTAACAGGAAAATTATACGTTAGCTTGCTAATAGATAACAAATTTTTAGTAAGACCAGACACCACAAGAACATCACACAACTTTAAATTGCGAGAAAGCATTAATGAACCTGTATGAGAAATAACAAGATACGCATTGTTTCCAACAGTAACATGATCTGAACCAGAATATGAAGATGTTGTATCAAGTCTTGCGACGTCAGGAGTCATATGAGCCAAAGCTCCAGTGTCCAAAAACCAATCAGAAGAGGAGCCAGGAGAGATAGAACATCCGACGGAGAAAGCCTCAGCAAGATTAGCCGTGTTGGAGGGCCTAGACGAACAATCATAATTACAATTGAACCTGTAGGGACAATCGAACACATCGTGATCAGTTTTCCTGCAAAAATGGCACCGAGGAGTAAAGTTCCGACGACCACGACCACGACCACAGTTATTCAAAGAGCCTCGGCCACGCGAGGAGGAGGTGCGACCACGACCGCGAGTGACAGCAGTGAAGGCGGCCTGACTAGGTTGTGTGTCGTCTTGCGATTTTTGAAAAAACTCATGACTCTGTGCACAAGCCATTAGAGTAGAGAAATTGGGTAAAGAGTCTTGGGCCATCTGCGCCGCAGTAAAGTTTGAAAAAGTGGAGCCAAGACCACGGAAGAACAGGTGGGATTTATCAGATTCGTCAATTGGGCGACTGATGGTAGCGAGTTGATCGCAAATGGTTTTAAAGTGGTGATCATAATCTGCAATAGACTGAGAACCACGCTTAGCAGATAACAAGTCATCTTTAAGGCTTAACTCGCGGGTCTTTGAACCGTGGCTATAGGTAGTGGAGAGAGCCTGTCACACGTCGTACGCCGTTTTGCAACCAATAACAACAGACATGGACTCTTCGGTTAGAGTCGATACGAGAAACAACTTGAGAAGCTGATCACGAGAATACCACATGGTGTAATCGGGATTGGAGATGACCTGACCAGCGTCGTTGGTAACAGTTTGCGGCGGTGGAGGGGATGATCCATCGACAAACAATAAGAATTGTTGGCTTGTAAGCAAGGGGTGGACTTGGGCATGCCATAGTAAATAATTGGATGAGGAGAGCTTGATAGTTACCATGTGGATCGTGGTGGAGAGGGGAAGAGAAGGAACATCCGTCGTGGCCATGGAGAGATCGGCGTACGACGACGGGAAAAGAGTTAAAAAACGGTGGCGCGTCTCTAGGTTTAGTCAGTAAAGCTGATACCATGTGAGAGAAGGATATTGCCTCAATTGAGGATTGTGTTCCATTCCATCAAGTATTAAAGATACAAGAATAACGTAAAAGACGGAAACAAGATAACTACCAAAACTACACAAGATATGCTAAATATTACAAATATTATCGCCAATATATTTAATAGTAAAAAGACAATTTTTTATATCAATTTATGTAGTTTGGTCAGCGCAGTCTTTTTAATTTTCTCACATCTAATTAGTAAGAAAGCCTGGTTTAATTTATTTGTATGTTAGGATGGATTTATGCTCCTTAACCAACAAAAACCATTGTTTGGTTTGTGGGTTAAGAGCCCAAGTTTGATGAGTAGCTTGAGTTTGAAGTGGGTTTAAAAGAGACATTTTTGTAGGTTAAGTAAACCCACGAAAATTGGTGGGTTTAATAAACCCAAACACATCTGCTACAATATTTATACATGAATTCTCATTTATCCCTAATATTGAGGCTAAAATTACATAAATGCCCTATAAGTTATTACACATGCCATTGCATTTCCTTCCTCTTGTTTCTACAGTAGTTATGACTGAAATACGAGATGAAGGCTTGAGGTATATTCAAGTTTTTGGTCCTGTTAATTATGTTGTTTGGATTTCTTTATATTTTTTTCTCTCGTTGTTTAGCATGAATCCAAAGATTCAATTTTCACTTTATGACTCGAATATTAAGTTTTGGTCAAAAAATTTGGCAATTGTTCTTCGATTTAAATCAGTTGCGATTAGATTTTTCGAATGACTAGTTTGATTTGGGATCTTTTTATTAAGATTCAAATCACAACTATTCTTGTATGAAATTTTCGATATATATTTTATTTATTTATTTCTTTTGTTATTTATTTAAATTTGCTTCCTTAATGGACATTTTTCTAGTTTTTTTCCTTTTTGTAGTTATTGAATTTTTTTGGTATTATATTTAGTGATTCTTGTTGTTGAATCAGTCGAAGAAAGAAAGTTGAGAGGCTATTCACAAATTGGAATGAAAGCCCCAATATGAAGAGTAAGTCTCTTGTGAGACCGTCTTACAGAATTTTAATGTATTGTGTGAGACGGGTCAACCCACAATTCAATTACCCACTACTCAAACCCTACAATTCACATGTTGTTTGTGGATGATGGAGCTCCGTCTCACGAAAACTATCCGTGAGACCATCTCACATAAGTTTTTGTGCAATAAATATGACTCCTTTTTCTACACTTTGAACCAAGTAAAAAAGTCATCATGCCAAAAAAACTAAAATCAAACATGTTCAAAAATCTAAAATCGATAGAGAAAAAAAAAACCCAAAATATAAACTGAAATTAAGTAAAAGATAATGGAGGGTAAAATAGTCAATTTTTATGATATACATTATATACAACCAAACAATAGTTAGATGTATTAACCCATTTAAAAAAAATACACTAATACTTAATCCAAACATACAAATTAAGTTAAACCAACAATTTCAACATTTCAAATCAAAAAACAAAAGAAGAACATTAAATCACTGCTTTACGAACAGTAAAACAAACTATAACTAACTATATTTAAGTAACTCAATCTACAATCCAAACACTTTGTTTAGATTTGTGTTTGAACTTGTAAAATACTGCAACAATTAAAAGTAGCTCATTAAATATTTGCATGTGACCCTTCATATCCCAATATGAAAAGTCTCTAAATAAAAAATGTCATAAATTCGGTGCTTTAATGATTCTTATTGGTGGAATAAGTATATATAATGTTCACTACATTAACATATACATCGCACAGCTGTTTCTAGCCTTTTTTCGACCTCTTTTCTTTTTTAGCAAGGAGAGACCAAGAATTCACCCTATGACATAAATTAACAAATTGAGGAATAAGTTCGAATAATAAACATTTGTCATAAAAAAAAACCCAACATATTTCAGTAATGATTTGCTGCACATGAGGTTTGAATTTGTATTGTTGGAGGATCTTTCTCCACCTCACCACATGTTTTACCAACTTAATCTTTTTTCTCAACAACATATTCTAAAATCACATCTTCTAGTTCGTTATTGTATGTAGCATATTTTTCTTATGGAAAGTGTTTTGCACGCCTCGACTGAATCCATTCTCTAAAATCTTTTATGCAAGTTTCTATTTGTGTTCGTAGGGTTCAGTCAAATGCTCCTAGTTGTTGTGTTGAAACATCCTTTAAATAAGAGACGACTATGATTCATTTACTCACTCTACAAGTTTTCTTGCAACACAAATTCACCAACTCAAATCAAACATCTGGATGGTGGTGAATAACTACCCGAGTTATTGACTAGTGTACACCTCATCATCTCCAGAATGAAATTTAAAAAAAAAAAATTGTATATTTTGGTGTATAAAAGATTTCATGATATATTCCAAATATATATTCCCAAATTTCAAAATTCAATTAGAAAATATAATACATTAAAAATATATCTATCTATCTAATAACAATTATCCACTCAAAATAGAAATGATAAAATTTTCCCGTTCATTTCCACCTCCCAAAAATAGAAATACAATTATTTATTATTTTATAATTTATAAATTAAAATTTATTAATATATAAATATTAAACATGATGTTGTACCCCACTCGATAGACCCGAGCTGATATTAAGTATACGCTAAGCTGGAGGCAGAATGTAGAGCTGATCGGTGGACCGAGCCGGATGGGCCCTACCCGACCAGATTTGCTGGTCATCCAAATGGCATCGCAGCGTCAGACGTGATCATCGAGCCGACCAGGTTATCCGACACCTAGAACACAAGTGCTGGAGCTCGGATGACCAGGAGTCTCGCGTAAGAAGGGCAAGAAAAACTTGGTTTATTCCGAGAGAAATTCTTCAAGAAAGGAAACAAATCAAGATCAAATCATATCCGATTTAGATAGGATCTTATCCGATTTTTTCCTTATCTGTGCCCTGAAATCAAGGGATTTAATTCTTACTTTCCAAGTTATGTATCTTTGTTTTAGCCTATATATAGGGCCCAAAACCCTCTCGAAGGGGGTTCCGAAAAATCATTGTATTCAAGTAATTAGAGAGTTCTTTCTTCCGAATACTTATATAAAATCGTTCTGGCCGGTCAATACTGACCGACCAGAATAAGCCTATCAAATTTGCCCGAGTAGGCACCGGGCCAATCTTTCTCTTATTTTATTTACAATTTATTCGGTCCGATTCATTAAAGCCGAATCGACTTCTTTGGTGTTTGGCACCGGGCCAATCTTTCTCTTATTTTATTTACAATTTATTCGGTCCAATTCATTAAAGCCGGATCGACTTCTTTGGTGTTTGGCCAGGATTTTGTGTCATACAAAATCTGACGTCAACACATGATATATATATATATATATGGTATCAATATCATCTATGATATTGACAAAATCTTGAAAATTGTAAACTATATATGTTATATGAATGTTAATATGATCTCATCTAATAAAATAATACTCAATTATTGTTATAATAAGTATTAAATTTATGTTTATTGAATAAATTAAAACAATACAATGATTGAATTTCAAGATTACTAGATCGTCAAAGTAAAAAATATATAAAAAAATGATTATTTAGAAATTTTATTTTGGAGTAATATACAATAACATCAATATACGCTAAGGATGAAAAATGAAAATTTCGATTTTGATGGAAATATCGGTACATAAATTTATTAATATTTTTCCGATATTTAACGATATTTACCGATATTTCGGTACATAAATTTATTGATATTTTTCCGATATTTAACGATATTTTCCCGACATTCCACCGATATTTACCAATATTTCCATGATATTTCACGGATTTTCATAAAATTTGTACCATCGAAATTGATACCAATATTTATCGATATTTCGTCAATATTTCTCTAATATTTCAATGATATTTCACAGATTTTCATATAATTTGTATCATGAATCCACCAATATCGAAATCGATACAAATATTTATCGATATTTCAGATATTTATTGATATTTCGTCCAAATTTCCCTAATATTTCATTTCTCTTCCTACAAATTGTAGGATTTCATTTCTTTTCCTACAAATTGTAGGATGAAGTCATCGATATTAAAATCGATATTTCGTCGATATTTCCATGATATTTCACCTATTTTCCTACTTTAAATCGATATTTCATCAATATTTTGACAAAATTTCTCGTTTCTTTACCGATCATGTGGAAAAATAAAAATATCGGAGATATATTGATTACATCCCGAAAAAATTGAAATATTGGGATGTATCGATCACATGAAAAAATGAAAATATTAATATTGAGAAAATATCAAAGATATTTCCAACCTATTTCCACTGGGTATGAAACCTATTTCCACTGGGTATGAAACCAAAACGTCTTGGCAAAACAAGTTTGGATAGATGTGAATCAACGCCGAATCGGACCTCCTGAACTTAACGAGCTCCATCCATCCTTATACTGCACATGATTTCCTCCATCACCGCACCACCCGCAATAAGTCCTGGAACAACCAGGCCTCCACAACCATAATATCTTGAACTCCTGAACTTAACGAGCTCCATCCATCCTTATACTGCACATGATTTCCTCCATCACCGCACCACCCGCAATAAGTCCTGGAACAACCAGGCCTCCACAACCATAATATCTTGAACTTGATACCATATCTAAGTAAAACAATACAAAAAAAACTTTTAAAACATGATTAGTTAAAAAAAAATATAACTTACCACTCAGTAATTATCACTAAACTAACTTACCACTCAGTAATTGTCAAACAACAATATAGATATAGCCAGTGTGAAGTATTAATATAGATATAGCCAGTGTGAAGTATTTCGATTTCGATGAAAATATCGGTATTTTAATTTTACGAAAATATCGTGGAAATATCGGTATCGGTGAAAATATCGATACATAAATTTATGGATATTTCGATACATAAATTTATGGATATTTTTCCGATATTTAACAATATTTACCGATATTTCCCCGACATTCTACGATATTTACCAATATTTCCATAATATTTCACGGATTTTCATATAATTTGTACCATGAATCTATCAATATTGAAATCGATACCAATATTTATCCATATTTCGTAGATATTTCCCTGATATTTCAATAATATTTCACGGATTTTCATATAATTTGTACCATGAATCCACCAATATCCAAATCGATACCAATATTTATCGATATTTTCCTGATATTTCACTTATTTTCGATATTTTGTTGATATTTTCCTGATATTTTATTTATTTTCCTATAAATTGTACCATGAAATCATTGATATTTCGTCGATATTTTCCTGATATTTCATCTATTTTCCTACCGATTGTATCATGAAGTTACCGATATTGTAATTGATAATTATGACAAAATTTCTCGTTTCTTTACCGATTACGTAGAAAAATGAAAATATCGGAAATATATTTTTGTATCGGTTACGTGAAAAAATGAAAATATCGGAGATATTTCCGGATATTTTCATCCATGGTATACACTCATAATGAATAAGTTATTGAACATATATTTGTATAAGATTTTTCAGGCTAATTGTGACAAAACCAATTAGAGAAGCAGTTAAAATATGTATGATGGAAACAATAAATATTTAAAATTGGTAAATTATATGAGTAGTATATTAAACTGAAATAACTTTGAAAAACTATGTTATTTTTCATGATCACAATTTTTATATCAAAAAATACTAATACTTGAAATGTATTTGCTGCATTACACGAGGACAAATGAGGTTGAAATATTATCGAGACTTGATTATAACATACAATAATATCATCATTTTGCACTCATTATGAATAAGTTATTGAACATCTATTTGCATAATTTTTTTTCCAGGCCAATTGTGACAAATACTATTAGTAAAGTAGTCGGACAATGTATGATGAAAATAATAAATATTTAAAATTCGTAAATTATATGGGTAGTAGATTAAATTAAAATAACTTTTTGAAGAAGTATATTGTTTTCATGATAAAATAACGATTTTTTATTTCAAAAAATTACTAACACTTGAAATGTATTTACCCGTGCATCACACAAGAACTATATGAGAAATATTATCAAGAACATTATTTTTTTTATGAATTAACATTTTTCATATCAATTTTGAAATATTTAAATTTTATGATGGTGTGTTACACGGATAATAAATTAGTTGAAATCTCCAAAAAAAATTATTATTTTTTATATCCAACATTTTCATATCAAAATATGTAAATAATAAAATTTATACCCGTACATCACACGATACTTATACTAGTGAAATATAAATGCTAATTGATCACTAGGCCGGGCTCTAAATGCGGTCCAATTTTCAACAAGTTTAACAACATCTCCATGTAGTATGTACTCCTTCCTTCTTCTTCTTTTTTTCCTTTCATTCCATTTAAGGTTCAAAGTTAATGCTATCTATAATCTATCTCAATGCACATCTCTCAAAGTACTCTTTCTTTAATGCTATATATATATATATATATATATATATATATATATATATATATATATATATATATATATATAGTCTTGTTCTATTTATGTGGTGGATCAGACTAATGAGGTATGTTGAAAGCCTTCAACTTAATATTTATTAGGGTAATAAAGTATTTTGAAAGATGGACTTTGCTTAAATGTGAGAGGTATATAGCATAGCTTGTAAACCTTGTAGGGATGTAATCAAAGTCATAAGATTAAGTTATGACTACTGACCAAAATTTGTGATCAACTAGCCTTATTTAATCAAAGTCATACCTCTCTCTAGTCTCTAATTCTATAACATACAATACATAAAATTCAAGTTGATTGAATTTTTTTTATGCCTTCTCTTCCTTTTTGGTTTTTTTTTTTTTCTAAATTAAATTGTTTATTTTAGAAATTCATATGTTGTTTAAGAAAGCATATAATTGAGGTTTGTTCAGTTGATACAATTAGTTTATGTTACAATTTTAGAAAGAAAAAAAAAAAGACCCTTATAATATCATTTTATAGATCTAATTTTGTTAGACGGGTCAACTCATAGTCCACAATCTTCACACAAGTTTGTGAAATTTTTAAATAAACAAAAATTCAATTCTAAGAGCATTTACACTCATAACAATTTATTGACTTAGAACCCAAATAACCAAAGCTAAATTAATGAAGACTTTAGCTAGTTAAGGTGGAACTCCTGAGTCCTGCCACCCCTCCTGTCAAGTAACCCAGTTAGCCAGCGTAACTCACATTTAAATATTAAAAAAATAAAATGAAATAATAATCTCGCATATCATGATGTAGGATTTTCTTTATTTTATTTTATATAAATTCTGATTGGTTAAGTGAAATAAATAATTAGAATAAAATGAAAATCCAAGGGTGAGAGCTATTTCAGCCCAGTTTTTTAATTACCAAATTCTTTTATAAATATAAAACAAATCTCATTTTATATTTTATCAACTAAAAACCATTCCAACTTCTAAAATTGCTCTACATTTTATTTTCTATTATATTATAGAAAAAATCATCTTTAATCCTCTATTCCAAATAACCTAAAAATATACCGAGGATTTTTTCAAAAATTGTATTCAACCAAAAAATTTGAAAGAAAAATCGAGTGGGCAATATTCATAGATATTGAAAAACTCAATTTTTAAGAAATCTCAAGAAATCAAATTCTAATTTATTCACATTACTAAAAAAAATTAGAAATTATTTTAATAAATAAATGTTCTCAAATTGGAAATACAAAATAAGTATTAATTTGATGTAAAATATAAATAAAGAAAGTAAGTGGATTGTGGGTCCTAAAAAAATGAGTTATAACCATAATTGATGAATGCATTAGTTAAGAAGAATTGATCATAATGATGATATGAAGGAGAGAAATGAGATATTGGTTAATTAATGCATGCACATGCCCAAATAAGGGATATATATACTCCAAGTCCACAAAACCATTATGACGTAGTATAAAGGAGTCGTTTATTAGAAGATACATTCTCTTATGAAATTATTTCACATCTTGACTCATTTAGAAGATTCGGATGAAAATAATCATTTTTACTTAATAATGAGATGACATGAAGTGAGCAAAACTCCTACATCTTAAAGAAATAATATATAGTTCATAAGACAATTTCATCCAAATTTTTCCATACAATATAAAATCATTGAAAGAACTAATTTCAAGAAATTTGAAAAATATGTTCATGATGAGGTTGATCTGGTTTTGTCACATTCTGAAACTGGAATCCAATGATTTAACGGAAAAGCAAAAGAAAAAAAAAACGGGTGGGACTATCCGCACCCCACATTTTTCTAAGCACACCCCAATTTCCACATATGAGTGTGCCCAATTTCTAAAGAAATTGAGGCGTGCTTAGAAAAATGTGGAGTGTAGATAGTCCCAAAAAAAAAACGTCAATTTCATTTAGAATGAAAAAGACTGGAAAAGTGACATGACGCTTTTTAATTCCTTATTCTGCCAAAGTGAAGCTGCAATGTCATAAAGTTTGCCTCATCTTTGTAAGGAAACACTCAATAATGTCCACATGCCTAGCAAAGCAAGTTGTGGAAATTTTTAAATCATTTTAAATTAAATAATAAAACAAATTTTCATGTCGCTCATATCTAATAAAATTTCATGATAATAACGTTTCATAGTAAATTCTTCCTGCGTGCATGATTTATTTAATATATATAAATGAAACGATTAATACTTTAATCGAGCTCACAAGCACACCAATACAAATCCCCACAACTCAGCTACAACTCGCAGATCAAGAACAATAATGAAGAAAAATGCGGAAAAATAGAATTGAATAGAAGTAGCTCCAAACACAAGAATTAACGTGGTTCGACTCTGGGAGCACGTGAGTCTACATCCACGATCAAGAATCCAAACACTTTATTAAGAAAATAGCAAAGAATCGAAAGTTACAACCAATTGCGCAGATTAGAGTTTAAGAAGAAAGAAACTTAGAACCCTATCAAACTGATCTCACAATCCTATCGACGAAACTCTCTGAAATTACAATGGTATATGCATGACTATATATGGAGTGAAAACCCTCTATCAATTGAACTGAATAACAACTGAATCTCTACGACTTTGATCAATTGTAACAGACTTACGCGGGAAACCCTAGTTTTGCCCTCGAAACTGTTTCTTGCCATGCAACTCGACTTTTACCAAACTAACTGATTTGATTTGGTTTGTTATATTCCCAGTGATCTTGACAACAGATTTCAGCTCCTTGCCACGTCAACATGCAGCTCATTCCACGTCAGATTCATTCCAGATTTTCGTTTATTCAATAAAGATGTATCATTTTATTTAAAACACAGATCTAGAATTTAGATATAAATTTTCATTATAAATATTTTCATTAATAAATAATTTATTAAGTTAATTTTAAAAAAGAAAATCATATAATTAATATTCGACCTATAATAGTTAATAGAGATTTTATCAATTCAGACCCTGAAACATAAACTAACTATCAATGTGGGGGTATGAAAGGGCTTGAAAGATTTGAAACTATTAAATGAAAGATTTCCAAAATGAAACGATTTAACTTTTTCTCAAGCATTGTCTCATTATCTTCCCATAGCTGATGTGACTATCAAATCTTGACGTATTGAAAAATGAAAATTAAATGAAATTTTATGTGGACTACCAATATATTACGCTTGTAAATATACCAAATATTATCTTGTAGATATTTGTTCGATAAATATTATCATGCAAATATTTGGTTGACATATATTATTTGACAAAAATCAATATCACAAAATATTGATATTATATTGAATTCAATATTATAAAATATTGATATTGATTGATGTATATTACTGGACAAATATTAATATCGCAAAACGTGTAAATATCAATAATATATTACACTTGTATTTATTAATATTATTATGCATATATTTGTTCGATAGATATTATTGGTCAAAAATCAATATTGCAAAATATCGATATTATATTGAATACAATATGACAAAATATCGATATTGATTGATATATATTATTGGACAAAAATTAATATCACAAAAGTGTAAAAATATCAATACTATCATAGAGTAGGTCTCATATGCAACTGGTGCATGAATCTTAGATCTATGCAATCGGGTCGGGTTGGATCCGCGCATTTTTTTTTTGTCTTGGCTTTTATGTTATGTTAGTCATACTTTTATATCCACATTTCATAACTTTAGTGCAATACTTTAACTTAAAAAAAAAATTCGCTGATCTTTATACTATGTTAATCATACATTTATATACAAATATCATACTTTTATATAATACTTTAACTCCAAAAAAAACCCTAATTTCGGCACAAGTTGTATATGTTTACCTTTATGTGATATTACTCATACATTTATATTATATTAATTATATTTTTATATCAATATAAACATACATTTATGTAATCTATAAAGGTACATCTAACATAACTAAAATGTATGACTAACATAACTAAAATGTATGACTAAAATAACTAAAATGTATGACTAATATAACTAAAAGATATGAAATGTATTAATAGTTGTCTGAAAATATGTTAAGATACATGTAAAAATCTAAAAGGTACGTTAATGTATGTTTAACACTATATAAAGGTATGACACCTGAGATCGAATTTGGACAAATTTGTGTGCGACCTTGTGGCGTGTGCAGGCGTGTGGCTGCGAGTAGGGGGCGAGTAAAGGTATGTTTAACACTACATAAATGTATGATGCCTAAGATCGAATTTGGACAAATTTGTGCGCGACCTTGTGGCGTGTGCAGGTATGTGGCTGTGAGTAGGGGCGAGTGCACGGTTTTAGATCTATGCAATAGGTACGTACACAAAAGTTTTTGTCATCATCATATAGATATTAATTTGTTTGATATATGTTATTGGACGAAAATCAATATCACCAAATATCGATATTATATATGAGATATGTTGAACAAATATGTGCATGATAATATTAATATCTTTACAAGTGTCAAAATAATTTGATAGCCACATCAGATATGGAAAGAGAATGAGATTGACGCCTAAGTTAACGCCGTGAAATCTTAATCTGATAGTTTCCAATCTTTCAAATCCTGAATTGATAACATTGATAATTTACTTATCTTTTAGGGTTTGAATCGATAAAATCCATAGTAAATTTTGACTATGACATTTTCATTTGACATTTAATCACACTTAATTTGAACACTCAATATTGATCGTATAATCTCTAAGATCGCCTTTTTTCTTCTTTAAACAATCCTATAAATCACACCTTCTAATCTCTCCCATCATTAAATTAAGTCCCTAGAATCATATAGGACAAGTGATTGATTGACTATTGGGATGATTATGACATGGGAAAAATGTTAATGAGAAAGAATTAATAGTATAGTTGTCATGTCATACATTAGTTCACCTAACTTTGGTTTACATTATGTTGTGACCCGATTTTCGAGTTCATTTAATTTGGAATTGGAATTACCTCCGTGACCCCTTTGAATCACCTATTCGCAAATTATGTTTTATTTTGGATTTTTGTAACTTTAAATTCATAACATGGTTATATATTTGTAGTTTTTCATTCTATAGATGTGTGACATGTTGCTAATACAACATATAATATATATATTTTTAAATAGGAGATGAAATTTGAAACAGAGCATTCATTAACGGGAAAACTAAATTGTATCATTTTATAAATGTGACATTTTTTAGTAACATAATATATAGTAAACATTTTAGAATAGAATAAATTTGAAACAAAAGATTCCTTAGTCAGATAAACTAAATCGAGGATAATATTGTTGTTGCTGCTGCTTAATTAAAATATCATTTTTGTCACAACTAGAATAAATTCTTACATTCTTTTATTTGCTCAAATTAATATCATTAAAAAAATTACTGCACAAATAATCTGACCACTCTAAAGATTAGAGGACTAAATTACATCCAATTAGAGAAATTATACATAATAATTTTAAAATAATAAAATATTATAAATTCTTAGAGCTTCGTTTTTTTTTTTTTTTTCGAATAATTTTACTTAGCTAATACAGAAGTGATGTGTGCATACATTGAAAAATTTCTAATTAAAAAAATGAGTTGGTATGAAATATGAATGTTGCATAAACAAAAAAGGTATTTTAAGAATAGTTGTATTTGATCAAGCTGTGATTCTTTACTCTTACATAATTTATTGTTAATTTATTTTTACGTAACAAACTTATCAGTTTCTTGGATTTCAATTAAATATATATATATATATATATATATATATATATATATATTAAATATTCATTAAAGTTTCATACTGAAACTTATACAAAATTGATTATGATATATTTACCCACACATTTCTATGAATTTAAGGACTCAATATTTTAATTGAGTACGCATGCCTTACAGTAAAGTTAAGAATCCCATCAAAATGAGGACATGTGATTATAATTATTTGTGTGTATTATAATTGGGTCAACTCGACCCCGTAAGTGATTTTCATGATCCCAACATACACCTCACGCGCCCAAAATCCACGCTTACACTGTCTCGCGTGTCACATCTTTTAATTTTGTTCGCATAATCTTTATGTTATATTCGTGTAACTTTTATGTTATGTTAGCTTAATATTTATATTATAAAAATATAACATTTATGATATAATAATATTTCACACAGACATACATGAAAATACCTTTTAATTTATGTTATAATAATATAGTTTTTATGTTGATATATATGTACAAGTAATATTACATTACATAAATGTATGAGTAATATCACATAAACGTATGATCAAATTGTGTTGAAATTTTTTTAAGTAAAAATATTACATAAAAATTATATTAATATAACATAAATGTATGACAATGTTGATGTAAAAGTTGATGAATTTTTAAAGGTAAGATAGAAAAATATAAGTAATATCACATAAATGTTATGATATTTATCTATAAAAGTTATATTAATATAACATAAAGGTTACCGCATGAATTAAAAATATATATACATATATTTTCAATACCAGATTTGGGTTGTATATTGATCGCACCAATTACACCATGCAACTGGTATACACAAACAATACTCATCTATAGATGGTGTAGTATATTTTAGTTTGATTAGCATTTTACATTTTTTAACTTATAATTTTTTATTTTCAATAATGTGTAGTATAATTTCCCGTAATTGTACTCCTTAATTTCAAATATATAGTAATGTTTTAAGCTTGTTTAACTTTTTTAATTAATTTTTAATGAATTATTATTCATTCAAAATTTGATAAGGAGAGATGTAAATATGATTAATTTATAAATGCATGTATTTACTGCGAGAGTTGAATAAATGGATACCCAAAACCCATAAATAATGCATTGTATGAATGAAGGAATATAAATATATGTTCAAATGAATAGGAAGGTGATATAAAATGGTTGGATTCTTCTATTACATTTAATGTTTAATGAGAAAAAAAGTTCTTTGTCCTCTAAAATTTGTTTAATTAGATTTTCAAATATTCACCTGTCATATTTTTTTTTCCTAGTCCTCTATATTTAAAAAATATGCATATTTTGATCCACTCACCTATTACAACAAGTAAATATATATATATTTTTTAATTATTATGTTTTCGTTACAAGTTGTCCCCTTAAATGCTCGACTTTACACATATAACGTCCTTCAAATTTGAAGTATGATAATATAGTATTATATCGATAAAAATGAGCGAGTTCAAATCAAATTACTCATAAAATCGATCAAAAGGTAGCATGCATATTTTATTTTATTTAGTTAAAGAGTTTAATTGTAATTTTCTCAAACCTTAGAGTTTATTTAAAAATTTTAATATTTTCTTTTATGACATATTTAATTCATCCAAAAAAAAAAACACATTTACATGATATAGTGGATAAATGGATAAAAATTTGAATATTTTCAAATATAGAAAACCAAAAAACAAAACATAAAAAATAAAAAATGAAAAATTGAAGGAGTAAAACTCAAGACCAAAATATCCAAGTTGAAATGAAATGAATAGTTGTTGTTCAAACCATCAAAATGTGGCCTAAAGACACCACGTTTCGACTGTTGCATCTGCCATCACCATCACCATCACCATTCTCCACTGAAACAACCTTTGCAACTCTCCATTCTCTCTCTCTCTCTCTCTCTCTCGACTGTTTTCTTAGAGAAATCAAACCATCAAAGTTGTAACTCCCATCACAAGTGACTTAGATTTGACCAATAAAAATGTCAGCTTCAGAGGGCATTTCTTCCTTTCGAAGCCTTAGTGAGATATCAGATGAGGGAACTCATCGCTTCACTCTCGATCTTGTAGCTTCTGCTAGAAAAACCCTTGCCTTTTTAAGACTTGTTTCTGATTCTCACTCCCTCCACCACAAATCTACCATTCTTGAAGCCATCAGAAGGTTTCTTCTTCTCTTTTTCTATTTTTCGACAGATTTTACCATGTTACTTGGTGTAGAAATTTGATGGGATTTTGTTGTATTTTTTGCAGGTATGATCAGCTATGGATGCCACTGATTGCTGATCTCACAACAGGCTCAAAACCTCCCATGATTCTTCCTCCTCTTGATGTTGAATGGGTTTGGTTTTGCCATACTCTTAATCCGGTATTTTATTTATTATTTATTCTCATTCTTTTTAACAAAAAAAAAATAGCCTTCTTTTTTCTTTCTTTTTATGGTATTGGGAGTTGAATCATCTGAAGTTTGAACACAAATTACCAAATTTGTAATTTTCCCATATAAGTTTGTGTTTAAAAAGAATTAAATCCCTTGTTCTAATCAGATAAAAAGATGCCTTTTTTTTTATTGATTAAACTTTTTCCAGGCTAAATACAGTGATTACTGTGAATCAAGATTCTCAAAGCTTATTGGAAAACCAGCAATATTTGATGAAGAGAATGAGGAGTATGCACTAAACAGATGCAGAAAAATCTGGGACCATAAGTTCCCTTCTGAGCCTTTTGAGAATGAAATCGATTCCGATTCCGAAAACGATTCATATGTTGGTAGTGAAAATCTGTTGGATCAAGTGTCAAAACATAGAAATTTATACAGATTATTCTCAGAGCCATACTATTCTGAGATGGTGTATTTAGTGGCAGCCAAGCAGAGATACAGAGGTTTTGTTTACATGGTTCATAGCTTTGGAGATGAATGTTCTTCCTTTGTGCCCACCACAGATGTTCTCTTGATGTGGTTCACTCATCAGGTGACTTTCTACTCTTTTATTAGTTTTTATTTTTGGCCAATTAGATGATGTGGTACAATACTAATTGACATTGTTTTGATAGTTGTTGTGGATTTATTCTATAGAGTAATTATTATATGTGCTAGTTATGACATTTTGTAAGAGATTGAATTTAATATGAAGAGTCACATGGAGCATATGATGTCCTGCACAATTGTTCTGTAGCTTTTGTCCATATTGGTTCTCTGTTTCTTCACTTTTGAAGTCTTCATGATTCGCTGCGAAATCTATGTAAATGTTTTAGTTTTTTGTAAGAGCAATAGAGAAATAAGTCTTTTACAGTAATACAAAAATTCATATGACACCGTTTCACAGACGGTTGATCTGCCTCACAGAATTAGATCCGTGAGACGGATTTATAAGAGTCGTACTCTTAGAATAAATGGTTGTTGATGAGTTGTTACAATCACTCAATCAGTGGAAGAAGATGTTTTATTTAGTTTGTTTGTTTTTTGTTGTACTGGAAATAATATTTATGGCAGGAAACACATGGGGACACAAGAAGGGACCAAATTGCAAATATTCTCTGAGTTAATATCTAATTCAAGTCAATCATGACAATTTTATTTCTTAAAAAAAAAAAAAAAAGGTAAACTTATTCATGGCGAATTTAACCTTGGTAATTTTTTTGTTTTGTGTCTAACTAAAATAGCCTTTTTTTCTGTATTAATTTATTACAAGATTTGTCATAATTTAAGATATGACTAATATGTCCTTGAACAATTAATTGCCTAAAAATCATTTCTTCTTTGTGAGTTAGAAATTAGGAGATTTTTTTGGGATAAGGTATGGATAATCTTGGTATGAAGTTTGGAAAAAGTCGTCGTTAATTGACACCATAATTTAACCTCTAAAAATACATTTATTTTGAGTTGGAAGGAATACCATATATGAAGTGTGCTAATTCAAATTACAATACCAAAAAAAATACAAAACAAAGAAGTTGTTGATCAACATAAGATGTTATTGTATGCCAGTTTTTGCTATCCATAATTTGCATAATGCATCTGTATATATAAAACTGTATGCGTTGCTCCTGAGAAATGTAATGATGAAAGCCACATTGTATTTGAATATATTTACTAGAGCTATCCAACAGTATATGCAGTAGATTTCAAGGAGTTGGATGTGGAGAAAATGGTGGGGCCATGGGATTCACTAAAGGAAGAAGACATCGAAGAAACGAAAATGGTTTGGGAGAGAACGTTCGATCAACCTTATGAGAAATCTGGGGATGCATCCATTGCACGACCTATTTCTGAGCCACCTTTTTATTGGGACGTAACAAATACTGATGTTAACACAAAGTACAAATCCATGGTACCCCGATTCTTAATTGAGGTTAGTTGATTATCAGTATGAGAAATTTCTCTTCGATTAGTTATCTTTGCCAAAGTAATCATCAATGATCTGGAATCTCAGGTGTGCTTATCAGTTAAAGTGATGTCAAATATCAAGCAAATGAAAAGGGATATTTCACAAGAGTTTTTTCGTCTCCGGATGGTGAAGTGTCATAAGGAGCTGAAATTGGATAAACGAGCGTCGTTGTTTACATCAGAATCTTGGATAAAAGCTTGGCATTTGTACTGTGAATTAGGGACGAAAGGGGTGATTCTTGACCTACGTTATCGTGGTGGGCTCTGTTCTAAAGGCAGTTCTTTACAAGATAGCATTTCGTTTTCTTGGAACGATTTGCTACGTGCGCCTTCTCTCACTTTGGGTAAAGAGATTGATGAGAGAGTGAGGATTGTTTCTTCGATAACTCCACCAGTTCAGGCCTCATACTTGCTGAAATGTGTGCCTGATCGGGTGACAGATGACTCGGGCGCAATGATCTCGGATGTCATTCTGAAAATGAATATGTATCGTCCACAAGAAGGTAGGTGGTTGTCTCGTACGGTTCTGGATCATGGAGGAAGAGAGTGTTTTGTCATTCGAATGAGGTAAGAAATGCTTATTAATTGAGTTTGTTTACTACAATTTCTTTCTGGGATTAGCTGTTGATTTTGAACTTTTTTTTGGTCAACAGAGTTGGAGGAGGTATTTGGAGACGAGGGGGTGAAGCTCCGACAGCTGTCAAATGGGAGGATCGAATTATTCAGATATGTGAGGGTTCTTGGTCTTATGTTGTTGGCTCGAGTTCTATCGGTAGATCTCCTGGTACGTTAGACGTTCTTCACGTACGTAATTTACCCTTTTGATCCCCTCTTTCTGTTGTAACATGTCATAGATTGTGGAAAAGAAAAGGGTAAATTAGACTTTGTCATCTGAACTATGGGAGTTTTTGCACTTTGTCATCTAATTTTTTCTGCTATTTAATTGGATGTGCCATCTAGAGCAGGGAAAGTGGTAGGAACCGCGACGCCAAAAGAACCGAGGGAAGGGTCCCAAGCTTCATGGAGCTTCTCAACGGGAAATGAACTGTTGATACAATGTGAAAAAACAACATCGATCTCAGGATTGAGATTTGATCTCCAAAACGACACTTGTTCTGAACCAATGGTGAGGAAACCTCACTTAACTTGAGTGAAAAAGTCGTTGCATGTTGACATTGATCAAACTCGATTATTACAGGTAAAGTTGTTGCAAGGGCGACATTTGCAGTATCAGGTGAACAAGTCCGATCAAGAGACGAGCAACGAGGAGGACGAATATGTGACTGTGATTAGGTACTCGGAGGAAAACCCTACAGGAAAAGCCACTGCTCTTCTCAACTGGAAGCTCCTTGTGGTCGAGGTGCTTCCAGAAGAAGATGCAGTTCTAATGCTTCTTCTCTGTCTCGCAATACTCCGGAGCGTATCGGAAATGAGACGGGAAGATGTTGGGGGCCTTTTGGTGCGGAGAAGAATACGAGAAGCTAAGAGCGGAGACAGAGACTGGGGCTCGATTATTCTCCACCGTTCATCTTATTCTCCGTCTCTTTCTTCTCCGTATCTTCACCCTTGGTATTGGGATGCAAAGTTTGTTATGGCATCCCAAGCAAAGGATCAAGTTGTAGCTCAACCATCTTCTAATTACTCACAGGCTGAAGGTGGAGATAAGTTGTTCAAAAGAGGAATTATGCCTTGAAATTATAATTGATGATTTGTTAGTTGTGATGGAATAATGATAGGGTGTTTACATTGATGATATGAGATCCTCTATTGCAATTTGTGTTTGATTTTTTATTTTAATTTTACTAATAAAATCTTATGAAATGAAATGACAACACATGGATTGAAGTTGTAAGAATCTGCAGATTAAAAATGTTTTTGGATAATTTTATATTCTCACAATTTTTGAATGTATTAGAGATGTAAAATATGAATATAATTATTTTCTTGTATGGAAAGGAGTTAACTTTCTGATACAAGACTTGCTGACTAAGGATGGTTATTCTGACCATTGTTTGTTCTACTTTTAGGTTGGTTAACATTTTTCTTCAAAACTGAGATACTGAGTAGGCTCTTTTAATCTTTTATTGTTAATAATAGTAATAGACGTTGAAAGAGTGAAAAAAAAAAAAGGAAAAAAAATATTTTTGATTCTTTATCAATTTGAAGTGTTTCGGTCTGGATATCTCAATAGTTGAATTATCTCCGAAATTCATACTCATTCCTATACTTTATAACATGTTTTACAATAATAACATCGTTCTTGTCAGAAAATAAAGGTATGGGAGAGTGGACTGCTGGAGCGAGAAAGTACTGCTCATTTCGTATTTGTTTTTCTTCCTTTTTTTCTTTTTTTTTTTTCAAAATTTTTATATTATGTATATATATCTTAAATTGTATTATAGTCATATTGTCTAATCTAAATGATAATATATTTATAAAAATTAAAAGTAACTTTTAATTAAAATAATTAAAATATTAAGTAATAATGTTGTCAATCACTCAATTGAATTGCAAATTGAATGTTAGAATAAGACTCAAAATACTCGTATGAATATTTATCTACGAATGTGAAATATATAAAAAATTAAAAAATCAAATCAATCAAAAAGTACATCAATTGTTAGTTGTATATATTTTTAATCAGTCTTAATTTTTTTCTTAAATTATTCAATTCACATGTTAATAAAAAACTTATTTAAAAAAATCTCATTGATTCTAAATTATATTATCAATAATTCATTATTTTCAAAAATATGAGTTGATAGATAATGAGATCCTCAAGTAATGATCATTAATATTTAATTGATTTGAGTGTGTATTTTTAAATGAGGATGTTGTCAATTCCGAAGATCATTCATAAGGATATAGTCAACTAATGTATTATGGTCTCATTAAATATTTTATTTAGCTATTTACATGTGCAATTATTTAACTTCAAATATTTAAATTAAGTTTCCCTTTGGTATGTATTCTATTCAGCGATCAATCATATTTGTAAACTATTCTGAATGTAACTTTACACTTTCTAATGAAAAACTAAATGAAAACTATAGACTCCCTTTATAACATTTGATAAAGCTACCAAATAATATAATACTTATTTTAATAAAACTTGTAAACTATATACAACATTTCCAAAAGAGTACATGATGAGCATTTATTACGAGAACTTAGATAGTCATTTTAGAATCCATATCACTTCAACATCAAGGCATTTCCTTGCACGAATGCATATCCAACGTCATCATACACAAAAAAGTCATTATGACCATATAAATAGCACTGTAATTTTTCAATATGAAGAGAATCATTTTTCTACATGTAGGAAAAGGGAGCATAAAACTTGAACTTTGCCAAAAGGAAAATTAAAGTATATTTTCTATCAACATCGACATAGCAATATTCTTTTCCCTTTATTTTCATCCATGACAAGCAATCCCATTCTTGCTAACATAAATATATATACATATCTCTTCCAACAAATTAAACAATACATGCATGTACTAATTAATTAACCAATGGCTAACTTTCCCAATTTCATCCTCCTTTTTGCCATCCTATTCTTTTCCCTTCACTCTCTCTCCTATGCAAATATCAATCAAAACCAAACCCTTGAAGCCATCATGGCTCAATCTTGCAACAAAATCAATGATCAAAACTCATGTCTATCAAACATCCAATCACAAATAGAGACTCATAACCGCCACACCCCCGTCATGTCGGTTCTCAAGGCCGCCCTAAGGAACACGATCAACGAGGCACGATCAGCCATTGACATGATCACAACATTCAACACCTTATCCATAAGCTATCGCGAGCAATTGGCCATCGAGGATTGCAAAGAGCTCCTAGATTTCTCGGTTTCTGAGCTAGCATGGTCCTTGTCAGAAATGAACAAGGTCCATGCTGGCTTCAAAACTCCCCACTCCGATGGAAACCTAAAGGCCTGGCTTAGCGCCGCCCTAAGCAATCAAGATACTTGTCTTGAAGGCTTCGAGGGAACTGATAGGCGCCTCGAACACTTCGTTCGAGGAAGCCTATCTCAAGTAACTCAACTCATTGGCAATGTGTTGACTTTATATACACAAATGCATAGCCTCCCTTTCACACCACCAATAAAGAATAATACCATGAATATCAATATTGATACTGATATTGATCAGAATGGAAGGGGGGATTTCCCTAAATGGATGACAGATGGGGACAAGGGGCTTCTTGTGTCGAGGCCAAATGGGATGCATGTAGACTCCGTGGTGGCGTTGGACGGAAGTGGGCAATTCCGATCGGTAGCTCAGGCGATATACGCGGCGCCCAGTTATAGCAACAGAAGGTATGTGATATATGTGAAGAAGGGGGTTTACATGGAGAATATAGATATGAAGAAGAAGAAGACTAATATCATGTTGGTTGGAGATGGAATTGGGAAGACTATTATCAGTGGTAATCGGAATTTCATGCAAGGCTGGACTACCTTTCGAACAGCTACTGTTGGTAATTTATCTTACCTTTTTCTACCTTTTCCAAAATCTAAATTAAGATTCTCTCATCATTTAATTCCATGATTATGGTCTCTTAGACAATGACGATACATATATTGAGTTGTGAAAATTCTTATATGGACCTTCCTGAAATATAAAGTTACAATTATGTCATATATTGACATCACACGAATTTCATTCAAACTCTGTAGAATAATTTTTTCAAGTACTATATATAACTATTTTCACACATTAGAATTTTATTTTATTAACAACTTGCAAATTAATTATACTATACTCAATTTGCTTTGTATTTTCAAAACCTATATATATGCCGCAACCATAAATTAACATTAAAAAAAAAAAAAAAAACCCACCAAATTAACATTTTTAGTTAGAACAACAAATTTCAGGGCATTTTGTTCATTTCAACGATGAGTTTTAAGGACCAATTTGTTCATTTTGTTCATGGACGGTTTAAACATTTAAATGCGAAATTTTGAGTTCTAAGGACCAATTTCCTTTGGCATTTTAAATAGATCAATTCTGTATTCCCCCTATATATTGTATTAAAACTAAAGGAAAATTTTCAATATTAATTCTTAATTACTATTCTTTTATGACCATTAATTTTACGGGGTTGTGTAATAAGACTATTTAAGTTCTAAATTTTCAAAATTTAGTCCTATTTTCGTACGAAATCAGATTACCAATGATAATTGTTGATACAAACGTCAATAATGTAAATTTAATACTCTAAATTGAGAATTTTTTGTTGTATTGAGGGAAAATTGATATACGTACCTCAATGGGGATCTAATTAGAGTCATATGGATCAACCCACACAATCAGACACCTCAATTTATAGCAGCACAAGAATATTATTACATCATGCCAACAAGTATCGTGATAAAACAATTTCTGATTAAAATCAAACTAAAATAAGAAAAATAACTTAAATAGCTATTATAAATCTCCAAAAAATTAGTTTCCCAAAAATATAACACAAGCATATTGACATATTCATGTTACATAACTTGTTGCAGCTGTTTCGGGGAAGGGATTCATCGCAAGGGACATGACATTCCGGAACACGGCGGGGCCGGAGAAGCACCAGGGCGTGGCCCTGCGCGTCGACTCGGACCAGTCGGCGTTCTTCCGTTGCAGCATGGAAGGGTACCAAGACACCCTGTACGCCCACTCCCTCCGCCAGTTCTACCGCGAGTGCTCCATCTCCGGCACCATCGACTTCATCTTCGGCAACGGGGCCGCCGTCCTCCAGAACTGCGACATCTTTACGCGGGCCCCACTCCCCCTCCAGAAGGTCACCATCACGGCCCAGGGGAGGAAGGACCCACACCAGAGCACCGGCTTCTCCATCCAGGACAGCCACGTCTACGCCACGCGCCCCACCTACCTGGGCCGGCCCTGGAAGCAGTACTCGCGGACCGTGTTCATGAACACCTACATGAGCTCCATGGTGCAGCCCAGAGGGTGGCTCGAGTGGTATGGGGATTTTGCTCTGGGCACTCTCTGGTACGGTGAGTACAGGAACTACGGGCCCGGAGCGTCGCTCTCGGGCCGGGTCAGATGGCCTGGTTATCATGTTATTAGGGATGCTTCGACTGCGGGTTTCTTCACCGTTGGCCGGTTTCTTGATGGGATGGCGTGGCTGCCGGCCACCGGCGTGAAGTTCACTGCCGGTTTAACGAATTAGTCTGTACTTAATTAATTATCTACCTAATTATAATTAGGGTTTGCATTAAAGTAACATTAGATCTATTAATTAGTTATTTGCTGCACTATAATCGTACAAGCTGTGTATTTTCTGATTCCCTTTTTATAACATTATTAATTTGATTGGTTAATCATGCGTTCTTAATTGGTTTGCCAATACTAGTATATAGATGGGTTAAAACCATTTTTCGTTTTATAATTATGGTTTTGATTTTGATCCTCTAAGAATCATAATTTTCAATTTAATCTCAGAATCCAATTTTAGTCCACTTTTGATCAGAAAATGTCACGTTTAATTGACATAACTCCCAAATTAGGGCTTTCTGGTAACCTTGAAGTGATATGACAACATATGTCAATCAATATATAAGAATTTGACATATGTCATCACAATCACTTTTAGATCATCGGAAAACACAAATTCAATGAAATTGAAAGATAGATTCCTAAATTATGACTAAATTAAAAATCGTGATAAATTTATGGAATTAAAATTAAAAAACACCATGATTTTTATTTGAAAAAAAAAACACCATAGTTATGAGATGAAAAATAATTTTTTTTTCCCTATATTTCTTGCCAATTTTCTTAAAATACCCAGCCTCTTTATACATGTTATATTTGGTTTTGTCTATATTTTTGTTTCTAGAGAGATAATAAAGAGGATTATTAGAAATGAAACCAAAGAATGATTAGATTTTGAGCTCAGAATTGATAAGCCATCCTAGTTTTATAATGAGACTTAATATACAAATGGGATATCTATGTTATATACAAGTGATTTCTAATGATTATTTTGATATATTTATAAAAATTAATAAAGAGTCAAATTCAGTTATAAAGTTATAATTATTTATAACTATAAAATTGAATAATTATTTACCATACCATTGATTCTTGGCAAATTAATTGTTGGACAATTCATGTTTCTCGGAACCTCTTACTAGCATTGGTGGTCCAAATATCAGCTCACTACTCTAGATTCTTGCAATGGTTGGTTGGTTGTAATAAAACATCGATCTCCTTCTCCTAGCTTCATGCAACTCCTCGCATGTCGTCATATTTCCTCCAAACCTCAAAAACTCCATAACAGAAATAACCACCATTCAAATTTTAGTCAAATCCTTTTCCCATTCAACCAATGAGTCAGTTTTAACTACTCATCCTATCAATGCAAACCCCCGAGTTTCTCCTTCATACTCTTCCATAAGGAGAAGTTTTCTCCTCAACAACTCCTCTACCCTTTCCTCATTCTCTTTTTTTTTTCCTTTTTTTTATTTTTATTATTATGTCATTTCAATTATTCCCAATTATAATCTAACTTAATTTCAAAAACAAAAACAAAAACAAAAACAAAAAAAAAAAATTAAAATTTAACCAAACATGGAGGATGGCAAGAAACAAGTCGCCATCATCACCGTATGCTCCCTCCTCCTCGTTGCCATGGTCGTTGCCCTGATCATCGCTGGCCAGGGCAGCAGTGACAGCAACGAGGAGATAGACGTGGCGGGATCCCAAAAGGCGATCACCGCCGTCTGCCAAACCACGGACTATCAAGAAACATGCATGAACAGCTTGCAAGGCCACAACAGCAGCAACCCTAAGGAGCTCATCGAAGCCTCGTTCCAAGCCGCCATTGACAACATCAAGGACGCTCTGAAGAACTCGACAACCCTAAAGGAGCTCCAGACGAACCCCAGAGCCAAGGCCGCCCTCGACACGTGTGGCGAGCTGGCCAACCGTGCCATCGAAGATCTTCATAGATCATTCTCGAAATTCAGCCAGTTCGACGTCACCAACGTGGACGACGTCCTCCTGGACCTGAAGATCTGGCTGAGTGGCGCGCTGACGCACCAGGAAACGTGCCTGGACGGGTTCGATGAAGAGATGGGGGACGCGGGGGCGAAGATGAAGGAATTGCTCACGACATCGATGCAAATGACGAGCAATGCCCTCGCCATGGTTACGGAGATTTCGACATTCCTGGAGTCGATGGGGATCCAAGGGTTTCAGAGCCGGCGTCTCTTGTCGGAGGAATTACCCGTGTTGGGACACGGCGACGACATGCCAGGCTGGCTGGATTTCGACAGGCGGTTCCTCGTCTCGATTAGGCCGCAGAAGATTAAGCCGGACGTGGTGGTGGCGAAGGATGGGAGTGGGAAGTTCCGTACGATCAATGAGGCTTTGAAGGCTCTTCCGGTAAATAGCAACAAAACGGTTGTTTTGTACATCAAAGAAGGTGTGTATAAGGAGCATGTGAAGATTAATAGCACTATGAAGAAGTTGATGATGATTGGAGATGGCCCAACCAAGACGAGGATTACTGGAGATTTGAACTTCATTGATGGAACTGGGACATATCACACTGCAACTGTTGGTATGTTTATATATACACTTCAATGCTATATGTTTTTCTTACCAACATATTTTTCTCACATTTATCTAATCCTTGCATCAATCGTTTACAAGATTACAAATAGTGCAATTTTGCTATTTTTTTTTTCTTATGAATGAGGACAAAGATTGGTTTTTTAAAAGATTGGTTGAAACTTGTTTTGTTTGATTAACTCAATAACTTTTCTACCTGTCTCTACAAATAACCTTTTTTCTTTTTCTTTTTTCTACCTATTTTTTCTTGGTTAAAATCATTTTTCGTCGTATAGTTATGATATTATTCTTTAATTTTTGTCTCATAATTGTCACGATTTTCAATTTAATCCCACAGTTTAAGAATATATTTAGTCCAATTTCTTTAAATTGGGATTTTTTTGATGATCTGAAAATGATGTACGCCACGTGATCACTTCTAGGTCATCGGAAAACTATTTTCAAATAAAATTTGAATTTTTCGGTTAACTTTGAACAAAATTCGAACAAATTCTTAATATTGTAAATATTGATACTTATGGGACCAAAATCAGTAAAATGAGATGAAAATGATTTTAACCTTATTTTTCTTTATTTGTAGAATTTCCTTTGACTATTCTTATTAACCCACGAGTACTTCTTATTAACCCACAAGTACCAGATTATTTCGCCATATATATAGTGGGTGTAAATTGCATCACTCATTCTCTCCATTCATCAAATTTCCAACTCAAGTTAGAACCTGCATTCACCTCCTTGCAACTAATATAAGAAGAGTTAATAAATTCATTTAACTGCAGCCGTGCAAGGAGATGAATTCGTAGCCAGAGACATCGGTTTCGAGAACTCAGCTGGAGCCGCGAAGCACCAAGCCGTAGCTCTGCGTGTCAGCGCCGATAAGGCCATTTTCTACAACTGCCACATGGACGGCTACCAAGACACCCTCTACGCGCACACCTACCGCCAGTTCTACCGAGACTGCACCGTCTCAGGCACCATCGACTTCATCTTCGGCGACAGTGCAGCCGTTTTCCAAGGCTGCACGTTGCTCGTCCGAAAGCCTTTAAGCAACCAACAGAACATTGTCACCGCGCAGGGCCGGAAGGACGTGCGCCAACCCACCGGCCTCGTCCTCCAGAACTGCACATTCAAAGCTGATGATGCGTTGTACCCTGTTCGGACCCAAGTCAAGTCGTACCTAGCTAGGCCGTGGAAGGAATATTCCAGGACTATTATCATGGAGTCATTCATAGACGATTTCATCCACCCCGATGGATATCTTCCATGGAATGAGACGTTTGCGCTCAACACTCTGTTCTATACAGAGTTCAACAACAGAGGCCCTGCTTCGCCTAAGGCGAAGCGCGTGAAATGGCCCGGTGTTAAGGAGCTGCCACCTAAGCGTATCCAACGCTTCACAGCTGCAGCGTTCATTGACGCGAACCGGTGGGTCCCGCCTACCCGAGTGCCGTACGCCGCAAGCTTCATCTTCCCTGTGCCTAAGGAGGATCCGAATATTAAGTACTCACCAGTTGTGCCGGAAGAGAATAAGGATCTGGGGTCGACTGATAAAAGCGCGTACGCTCCACGCACCATTAGTCCGCCAGCTCAGACTACTCCGGCTATGCCACCTCCAACTGTTACTGTGCCCCCATCGGATATTGCTACTCCACCAACAACGGCCGCCTCTCCGCAGGGCCAAGCAATGGCCCCCTCTCCACAGGGCCAGCAGATCACAGCTGCCTCGCCAGACGTTGGTTCAAATCCCACTCTTCCGAATCCTATCACAGATCCTGCAAGTGTGATCATCGATCTTTCTCCATCTCCAGCTACAATTCCGACTTTTGAGGCTGCTCCTGCACCTGCTCCTCTCTTTGGTTCGGCTTTGAGTCCTCAGTCTGCATCGTTTGTTGCTCCGTCTGTATCACCAAGTGGAAGTTCGGCTTCGTCTCCTCAGCCGGATGTAGCTGCTACTGCTCCGTCTCTACCACCAATCGGCGATTCAGGTTCGGCTCCTCTGTCGGATGTAGCTGCTGCTTCACCTCTCTCTCCCGGTGGCAATTCAGCTTCGTCTCCTCAATCGGATGCGACTGCTTCTCCGCTTACTTCTGTTTCTCCGCCTACCGCTGCGTCTGGCCCTTCGGCTTCCACTCCGCAATCGGATATTACAGCTGCGGCTCCACAGTCATCAAATCCATTAGCTGGAGCTCCCTCTCTTAGCTTTGCTGTATAGAAGCAATAAATTTTCTGTTCCCACACTGTTTTGCATGTATACGTAATTATGTGTGTGTAATTTAAAGATTCTTTTCACTTGTACATAAATATATTTAAATTTATACACACAGACATATATGATCATCTTGATTGGTTCTTCCACAGTATGCGTATGTCTGGACTCCACACATATTTCTTTTTGTGCAAATTGTGTTTTCTTTCCTTGTTCTAATCTATTGTTATTTAATAATAGTAGGAGTGTTTGTCATATAAAAATTTAAATATTACTACTATAATGTTAATAATATAAGTAATAATATATTATTTTAACTTAAATGTATGATGTTTTTTAATATTTATATTAATAAAAATTAAAATGCTTTAAGTTGAAATTTATTACATTCAAATAATTGTATTTAGGAATAAAATAATAATATCTAAATGTATGGATAGGTTAAACTACAAATTGGAAAATTTATATTCGACATATGAGGTTCTTAAAAGTGGTGAACTTTATACACTCATTAACAACATAAAAAAAAAAAATCACACTAAATTCAAGTTAACGTAGGAAAAAAAAACTGTGTAATAATATTACAATAGCTAAATTATTGAAAATCTCTTACCATCTATTTGATTAAAAATATTGAAAATTTGACCTAACCAAATATTCAATCCCCTTGAATTAAGACAGATATACCATTTTATTATAACAAAAGTTTGTTTGTCTTTTCTTTTTTCTCAAATAATTTAATCCTTTTATTTTAAAACATTATTTTATTAATTTTCTAACTTTTAATTTCATTTATTGTATTTCTATTTTACATATGCAATTTTAACTTAAAACACATTTTTTAATTCCCAAAATTTTGTCTAATATTATAATCGAAAATAATCAATGATTATAAAATAAAATAAATATACCAATATTTAACTATTAGATTTAATATTTTACTTTAATATTTAATATTTTGAAAACTTTTGTTAACTTTTTTTTTTAATATAATTTTAACATTCAAACTCTATTTTTATTTCTCTCACTTTTAGTCTATTACTACAGTCGAAAATATTTCAAATCAATAAAAAATACTCAAAAATATTAAATATTAAATTAGATAATTTAGTTTTATATAATGAAATGTAAATATACAAATTAAACATTATAAAAAGTGATAATTTGATACTAAAAGATTAATAAAATGAAATAGTATAAAGAATACTATTTTTATTCTCAAATAATTTAATGAATTTATTAATTTTCTTATGTGTAATTTGCTTGGTCTAATTTTTATCTTACAAATAATCTTATTTGTAATTTATTTGATATAACTTTTGTATAAAAAAAATCATGAAAAAAAGATATAATTTTAAAAAATTTGATTTGTTGTAGAAATGAAATAAATTTATGTCTACAACCCTCCACGCACACACTACACACCTTTTCTTTACAGATTTTATTGCCAAAAAACTGCCCAATCTCCATCGCTTCCCTTCCCATGCCCCTCATATCCTCCTTCTCGCATCACCCTCCCTCATTCACTCATTAATTAATACAGAAAAGCTGTCAAAAAGCTATTTATTCCCCCCTCTTTTTTTCTTTTTTTTAAAAAAAAAAAAAATTCCCACCTAAAAACATATCAATCCCCAAGAGGTATGTGTTGTTATCTGTTCAATCTCGCCCAAACCAATGATAATCGTTGGTATCACTATTAAAGAAATAAAAAGTAGCACAAAGAAACTAATAGCCCCTGATATTGTTCTTAGAAAAAAGCAAATAAAATTGGTGTTTTTTTCCTTTTTTGGAATCAAAGGATCTTAGATGATCTATTAGTAGTAGACGCTAAAGGAAATACAAAATTTCATAGAAAATAGAGAATTCATATTAAATAAAGTACGACTGTAAAACTTTGATTGACATAATTTTTTTTATTGCATGTTAAAAACATGGTACGAGATAATATATTAAAATGTCATAAAATTTTGAGGTGTTTAGATATGATATTATACATAAATTTGTGGATTGAGATGATAGTGACATTAATGTATTTCTTCATTGTGGTATGAAATTGTGGGTTTTTAAAATTGATTTGATGATTTTTGGGTGACTGGTAAAAACTATGATACAGTACATGAGTGTGTAATCATCTAGGTAAAAAACTGTCCCAATAATATTAAGATTTATATTTCTTGTAATAAAAAACTTATGATATAAAATTTAACTTTAATTAGAAAACATGATATAGACTTATCTCAAACATCCCTACAAATCGTGAACATAATTTATGAGTTTAAATATATTTGTTAAAGGCAAAAATGTATATACCCCTGTTGTACGTAACTCTAAAGTATAATTAGTTTGATAATAGTTATATATTCATAAGGTATTGATGGTGTACCTCTGAAGGTATTAGTTATATATATACTTATAAAGTATTACTTGTATAACATAAATTTGTTTTTGTGAAATATATTAGTTGTATATTGATAAGGTATTTATTGTTTACTCATAAAGTATTTACTTGTATAACTAAAATATATTACTTTAAGGTACTATTTATTGTAATGTAAAGTACTTGTTACAATGTAAATATATTAATCGTATTATTTAAATGTATCAGAGTTTGTGTTGGTGGTACAATATATCCTAGGGATACACCAACCCTTCTTTTTGTTTAAACATAATTCCTAATGTACAAACCTAAAAATGAAGTCATAAGCTTGCTATCACAATAATAATTTAATAATTTAGTTAAAATCTATATGTTAAAATTTATAGATAACACAAATCCAACCAAACATTTACTGATTTTTACATCTATAATCATCAAATCATTTTCCATAATCTAGAACACAATTCAACCACACATTCTACAATTACCAAATCATTGTTCCATAATTTACAACATAGTTAATTAATTTTTTTATGGCAAAGACTCATGTGCACCAGGTGCACGGATCTTAGATCCGTGCAATCCGGGTCAATCCGACCCGGCACGGTCATCCACTTGCCGGAACAGTCATTCACGCGCCCCCACGCGCCGGGAAGGAGGCGCAATACACTTAGTTTATTTTCTGCATTTTTCTGGAAAATATGTATACCTTTTAGTTATAACTTTCATACCTTTATGTTATAACTTTCATACCTTTATGTACAAACATCCATACATTTATGTCTGTAACTTAGAAAAAAAAATGAAGATTTTCAACACAATTTGTATTGTATACCTTTATGTGATATCAATGTGACATTTATGTTATATTATGTCACCTTTATGTACAAATATTCTGACCTTTATGTAATATATAAAAGTGCATAAAGGTCAGAATATTTGTACATAAAGGTGACATGATATAACATAAAAGTCGTATTGATATTACATAAAGGTATACAGTTCAAATTATGTTGAAAATCTTCATTTTTTTCTAAGTTATAGTACATAAAGGTCATGATAGTTGTACATAAAGATCACACATTTATAATATAAAGGTCACACATTTACAACATAAAGGTCACAACCTGAATTAAAAAAAAAGTAAAATTCAAAACACGCGGATCCGGGTCAAAAACTAGGTCGACCCGGATTGCATGTACACCAAGTGCACACAAGACCAACTCTTTTTTTATAATATAATAATGCAATTAAACCATCTTTTCATAATCCTTTATTAGAGTGACTTTTGAATTGACAAAGACGACGTCGTTTCCTGAACGTCTGAACCCCTTTAAATCGAGCCGAGCTAATTTGTCGATGATCATTAACACATTCAAATAATTTCAATGGCCGCGTCTTCATCCCCAACGACGTCGTCTTCATCCTCGGACGTGTCTCGCCGCCGGCGATGCCACCATCGCCGCAATATGACCGAGAAAGACGATCTCAGAGTCAGCAAAAAGAGCCGGTCCCACACAAAACGGCGTCGTAGACGTCATTCGCCCTCTTCCTCTGCAAGCTACACCTCCTCTTCTGAAGATTATAGGTTTCGCATAAAACTATTGTTTTTCATGATTTTACATTGACTAAATCCTCTTGTTTTGTAATGATGTCTTGTATACTGTGATGCACTGGTAGGAAATGTATTTAAGAATATGATGTATGTTTGATATATTGATTTTAAGTAGGACTGGATATATGAATCCTAATAATTTAGGGCTTGGATAGAATGAGGGAATGGATAATGATATAACATGAGTAATAATTTTAAAGTTGTTTTATGAAAGAGGTTTTATGAAAGAGGTTTACGAGTAAAATTGTTTATGATGAATATGTATCTAGAATATGAGCCATGACAAGTAAAGAAAGCAGAGATGATGAATGATACGAAGAAATATGAAATAGATTTCTTTTAGTTAAAATGTTTTATAACTGGTATCGTTCTTCTTACATTTAAATTGATTACAATTATTTATTTTTATTTCAGTTTTATCTTTAAATGAGAAAACTGTTTTTTTTATGAAAATGCATACATTATTCAAAAAATGTACCCCCAAGTTGTAAGATTAGAGATGTACTTAGAGCTGACTTATCGTTTGATGATAACTTTACTTAGGAAGGATCATGATGAGGCACGTAGACAGCGTTTGGAGAGGGAGTATATAGACTGTTATTAGCTGGGGCGGGAAGACATCCGAGAGTTCGTAGCTAGGATTATCGATTTCCGTGGGAGAGCTCATTTGTATGGATGAAGGACACTGATATCGAGGCAACAGAACATCTTAGAGCTAGAGTGGACCTGACATATATGACTATAGCCAAGTTAGTGTTCAAGCGATTGTTGATTTACGATTGTGAGGTCGGTGCACAAATGGAGTTTAAAGCATATTGTTTGAGTCTACAGGAGGCGGTAGAGCACTACGATGCTTGTTTGAATGAGACAGTCGAGCTAGAGGCAGAGGCGCATCGTTACATGTTGCGAGCGATGAACTGGGAGGTTTGTATACATACTATTTCCTAGCTGAGGCTTATGCTGAGCGTGGAAGACTCAATATGCGCAGCCAAGAGTTATTTTAGGGAGCTAGGTCCCTTCTTGCGTCACTTGGATTGGAGGATCATCCAGTCACAAGGCCTAACAAGGGTCCGACAGCAGTAAGTCCTAGTGGACAACTTATCGAAGCTCCCCTACTATGGATGGCTCGATAAGGAGAAAGATTGAGACACATCTCATAGTCTATTGTTGTAGGTAGTAGTTTTTGCTTCATTGGTAGGCTAGTATAGTAGATAGCCCCAATTTGATTGTATGGTCTGGACGCGTTATCTTTTGATGTATAGACAATCGCGGACTATCATATTTTCTTTTGTTGAAAAACTTATTTTACCTTTAAAATGAGACAATGTGATCCCTAAAAATTTCCTTGGACCAAAATATTGATGAATGAAAATTGTCTACTCTATTTTTAATTCACATCTCATAAGTTTCTTTCTTTTTAATCTTCTTCACACCTAGAATCTTTATTATATTCTAAAATAATAACCACTAAATTACACATGTCACTCTCTCATTCATTTGGTTTTCCTCCCAGACCTCAATTAAAATATATTTAATTTTATTTTAAATCATTAATTATTGAAGTCTAACATATGTTATTTAGATAAATTTAATAGCATTTCCATATTAATGTTTCTTAACAACAAAAAATTTGAATCATTAATTAGTCATATTTAATGTAAAAATAATGTGAGTTTGCCAAGTGTCCTATTAGTCTTACTTTAATATATATAAAGATTTGTGAACATATTTAATGAGCTTATGTAACAATATATATAGTTCTTTAATCATAGAGTAACTCTCCTATTCAATTGGTGTATGGATTTTAGATCCATGCACTTGGGTCGGTCCGAATCCGACCCGACCCACGACCTTTTTTTTTTCTTCTATGCATTTTTTCTTTTTTATTGTCCTAACTTTTATACTATATTAATCATACATTTATTTTATATTAGTCCTACTTTTATGTACAAATATCATACATTTACATAATACTTTAACTTCAATAAAAAAAAATCAATTTCAGCACAATTTGTACATATATATATTTTTATGTGATATTACTTATACTTTTATATGATATTATTCATACCTTTATATCAACATAGTCATATCTTTATGTAATATATTGAGTATCTTTATGTAATCGCAAAAACTTGTATGTCCCCGAGAGATCCATGTCCCCAACCCGACCTACGCCCAATGCACACCCCACACGCGTCCGCACGCCTTGAACATGCGCATGGGCACCTGCCGAGCCCCTCCATGCGCGTACCTGATAGGTATCCATGGGATACTTGATAGGTATCCCATGGATATCTTGATAGTATCCATGGGCAAAGTATCCACATGTATACTTGATGGTATCCACATGTATACTTGAAGGTATCCATGGAACCTACGCGCATCTCACCATGTCACGCGCGCGCACACCGCGGACCCATGCACCGACGCCGCGCGCAACTCACAAATCGTGCACCCACGCCGCCCACGCACAGGTATCCCATGTATATCTTGAAGGTATCCCATGTATACCTTAAAGGTATACATGTGATGTGTAACATCCTCGACCCAAAACATACATGTCATTTGACATTCATTTCATACATTTATTTCATAATGCATTAAAAACATATCATATTGGCATTCGTAAAGAATTTAGAATAATACTTGGTATGAATTGATATATATATATATAAGGGGCTTAATTAATATTATATATATACGTAAGTGTTGTGTGTGTAAGTATGAAATTAACAAAATATTATAATATTTATATATATATGGCGTGACAGTGCATGCATATAAATTAATATAAAGGTAAGTTAATAATAATAATAATAATAATAATAATAATAATAATAATAATAATAATAATAATAATAATAATAATAATAATAATAAAAGTCTTACAGCAGAATTATAATGGCGGTGAGGCGGTGGAGAAAGTAAATAAAGAAAAAGAAAGAGCAGCGAGGACAGAACAAAGAGAAAGAAAGAAAGAAAAACAGAGAGGAAAGAAGAAAGGAAATAAAAGAAAGAAGAGAGAAGGGTTTGTGATTTTGAGTTCGTTTCTTCACCGTTTTGCTTTAAATTTTGAGGGGGAGCTCGTGGTGACATGCTCTTCGATTTGATCAGAGTGAATTCTCAAGATTTTTCCCAAAAGGTACAAAGAAATTAGTGAATTAGATATATCTCAAGTTATCGTAATTTATTGATGTTTTGGTGACTTTAGAGGCCGAATTAGGAAAAACTTAAAACATGAAAGTTATAGCCCTATCTCTTAGCTAAACTCAGAAGTAAACCGTAAATGACTCGGTTAAATGTTGAGTGAGATAATGTCAAAATTACAGAGCTTGTCTGTAAAGACCCGGTTTGAAAACTGTTAATTATGCTGTGTTTATAGCCTAATTCTATGCAGGTTGGAGACTGAATTATGAAAAATGATAAACATGAACATGGTAGAGCTATATGTTAAGTTTCTACAGAATTTTACCCTGCTTGACTCGGAATTTTATAACTCAAGTTATAGGGAAAGTAATGAACATGGTTAATTAAGCATACATGCATTGCATTTCATTGCATAATGGAAATAAATATTAAAGAGATGATTAGGCTAAATTGCATTGAATCATATAGGAGCACGGGCTGTAGAACAAGAAGAGGAACCAGAGCAACGAACGAATTACTTATCTTAGTCAGGTGAGTATAAACCGTATGTGTGATTTATACGCAATGTGATGTGATTTATATGTGACGTTTGTTATATGTGTTACATAAGAAATGTGTATTTATATGAATTTGTCATTGGATCAAATGGTATATTGACAAATGTATACGTGATCATATGTTCAGATGATTGTTGTGTTGCATTACAATTTGCATGAAATTAAAAAGGCCTATGACTGTCTTGCTATGGATCTATATACACAGTGGAGACCTTCGTGTCAAATTCATAATGGAGACCTACGGGTCTATACACAGTGGAGACCTACGAGTCTAAATTCATATTGGAGACCTACGGGTCAAATTCATATTGGAGACCTATGGGTCTATATACACAATGGCATATTGGAAATCCCGGGACAGATCCAAGCTTGAGCAGTTCACAGAATAATAAACCGGACATAGTGGCATTTGCATATGTTTATGATCAATGTTAATGATTGTTATTGGCTTATTGTGCAATTAAGTTAACGGTTTATATTCACTGAGTTGCGACTCATAAAAATCGCATATATATTGTTTTAGGTTCAATAGGTCTTTTGAGGTGGTTTGTATATATAGACGTCACGCTATACAGGTCGGCCGGCTGATGCCTCGTGCAACCTTCTCCTTCTCCTCATTTTGCATTTTGGAACACATGTATCATGATTTGTATTTAATATGACCTATGTTGAGATATTGATTGTGTGTTTTAATTTTATATAATATCAGTCATATAATAATATTTTCATACTTATATGGATAAATGAAATGTCAGAATGGTCTATCTACAAGATGAATATTTTATTATTGTTAAATATACGTCAGAGGGGTATAGGGTGTCACATGATGTTTGTAAAATGATATTCCATGGATAACTCAAAGGTATTCCATGGATATCTTGAAGGTATCCCATGTATACCTTAAATGTATACAAGTGATGTCTGTAAAATGATATTTCATGGATAACTGAAAGGTATTCCATAGATATTTTGAAGGTATCCATGGAATACTTTTCAGGTATCCATGTGCATACTTGCACGCACGTCACAAACAGCGCACCCACGCCGCCCGCACACCTTCAATGTATACATGTGATACTTCAAGACATTTTATGGATACCTTGAAGGTATACATGTGATATCTATACATGAAAATAAATAAAAAAACTTGAGCGAAAAAAAAAAATATTTAAAATTAACGTGGGGCCCATAGGATGGGCTGGGGACACAAGAGACACACTCTTATATAATATATTAAGGTACAACTAACATAACTAAAAGTATGAAATATATTTATGACTGTCTTAAAAATTGTTAATGCACGACTAAAAATCCTAAAATGTATGACTATTATAACATAAAAACATGACTAACCTAACATAAAAATACGACTAACATAACATAAATGTAAAACACTTGAAAACAAGTTTAGGTGCATCCATCCAGGCGTGTGGAGGCGCATGATGGGTCAGATTGATCCAAATAATTCGATAAATCAATTACACAAAAAATTTTGTCTTAATCATAAAACCTAATGTATAAACCTAAAAATGAACTCATAAGCTTGCTATCACAATAATAATTTAATAATTTAGTTAAAATCTATATATTAAAATTTATAAATATTACAAATCAACCATACATTCTTCAATTAGAACACAATCCAATCATACATTCTACTGCGAGTTAGTTAAAATGTATATGTTAAAAATTTATAAATATTTACAACTATAATCATCAAATCATTTTTCCATAATTTAGAACACAATCCAACCTTATATTCTACAATTATCAAATCATTGTTCCATAATTTACAACATAATTCATCAATTTTTATAATATAATAATGCAATCAAACCAACTTTAGGTCTTTGACTTTTAACTTGAGGACGACGTCGTTTATAGCCTGCTGAACGGCTGACCTCCTTTAAATCGAGTAGAGCTAGTTATTTTTTTCTTTGTCGATGATTATTACACATCCAAATAATTTCAATGGCCGCGTCTTCGTCCCCAACGACGTCGTCTTCATCCTCGGACGCGTCTCGCCGCCGCCGACGGCACCATCGCCGCGATAAGGCCGCCAGAGACGATCTCAAAGTCAGCAAAAAGAGCCGGTCCCACACAAAACGGCGTCGTAGACGTCATTCGCCCTCTTCCTCTAAAAGCTACACTTCCTCCTCTTCTGAAGATTATAGGTTACGCATAAAAATATTTGTTATCCATGCTTTTACATTGAATAGATCTGATTTTGTGGATTTGATTCTGAATTGTCACTTTTTTCGTTTTATGACCTGGGACTGAAATCCTGTTCAATGGTTTACCTTTTATTTTTTTTATTTTTGTTAGTATATTGGTTACACGGATTCAGATTTTTCTTGTTTTTTGGGTCTGATTAGCAAACTCAGTTGACGGGATCAGACCAAATCTCTCTGAATTACTTGAACCCTTATATACTCGATTTTCTAGTTTGGCCAAGTTAACATACAACTATTGATTTTTAAAAAGGGTTTTAGAAATTTCCATTGGCTTTAAAACAATGAACGAATTAATTTTAACAGGCAACTTTGGGGGTAAAACCAAAAAGAATCAGGAATTAAATGAATACTGTTTTGAATCCCCTTTCCTCTTGGGATTGGATTTACTTCGAGTGTTTTGGAAGAAATACTTTGTAAGAATGTGTTTGCATAGATGTTTTGTATACTATGATGCACTGGTAGGAAATTTATTTAAGAACATTATGCATGTTTGATATTTTGATTTTAAGTAGGACTGGAATATGAATCCAAACATACTAGTGTTTTTAGACTTAAGAAAACTTCAATGATCTAGTTTCTAGTTTATGTGATTTATAATTAGCTACAATGAGTTATTTAGAGGTGCTTAGATAGAATGAGGGAATGGAAAATGATATTGCTAATGTTGGGAGATGGCTTTCATCCCCCTCAACTGTAAAGGGTATGGCTCTCTCCGACAAAAATCAGATATGAACTTCCTGGCTTCATGATTCATTTCTCCTTACCAAGCATGATTTTTCATTATTTTCTCATTTCTCATCTCCAAAACAATTTCTCATCTCCTAAGCATCTGGGAGTCTGAGATATATAGGAAGCAGTAAGTAGAAAGCAGTAAGCAGTAAGCATGATTGTGCAAATTGATATAATTTTTGAGGTCTTAAGTCAGTAGGATACGTCTAAATATGTTGAATGATTATCTTCTCTAAAATTTTAAGCTGTTAGAGAGGAGTCTCATTTCAAACAAGAGGATTTTCTACACGTCTTAATGTCAGAGATGTTTGTAACTGCAGGTCAAGCTATAGAAATGCCAATTTTAATTCGAAAATCTAGAATCTACTCCATAATTAACTATTCCGATATTGCCAATTTAGCATGTGGAGTAGAGTTGCCAAGTGCTTGGAAGAAAGATTTGTTGTTCTTGTAATTAGAAGTATAGTGACAGTGAGTATACAAGATCAGAAGCGTATATAAATGCTAGATCCCATTGTGTATATTGTTTGTAGTAAAATTAATTGGTACGTTTGTGCAATGATGGTTAGATCAGCATCGAAAGATGAGTTAGTGATGTTGTCTATATATGAAAATAAAGAGTTTAACAAAGATGTTTTGTTTAATGCTCCTTGTGCTGTTGTTGAAAGCTAATGCCTTTGAACTTTTCTTCTAACTATATGTTATTTCATTTTGTGAATTTCAGTTCTTCCGACAGTGAACATCAAGTATCCCGACACCCTAAGAGGCATAAACGAAATGATAAATCAAAGAAGGTGGCTATTCGAGGAGTTTGATTGCATTGACTTATACATATTTTTCCACATTATTACTAATTGACTGGTTGGTTGATTGCATTCAGAACAAAGATAAAGAGAAAGGAAAAAGTCATAGCCATGGACGTCATAAACAAAAAGCTAAAGAGGTAGAGAATGACTTATTTTGCTCCCTGGATCTTTATTTTCAATTGAGGATTCTTGCTAAAGCCCACAAGTATTTTATTTTTAGATTTATTTATCTCAAGGCCATTGAGTTATTCTTTAAGTGGTTTATCTATTGACTTGAGGTTCCTGTTTTTCATTGATGCATGGTTATATTTTGTGAGGTTCTTATGTTACTTTTTGCCTTTTATGAATGGCTCTTCGAAATTGGAGCTGGTGTCTGTGACATGATGGCATGGCTCTTGTTTGGCTTGCTGGGATATTTCTGGCTTGGTTTTGTCCTGTCACTGTGAGCCATATACAGAAGCAGCAAAAGGAGAATAGTGGTCCTGTGCAGCTTTCGAAGGTTTTTGCTTCTTCATCTAATTTGGATACTGCCAACCCACCCCACCACACCCCAGCAGATATTAAACTAATCATTTAAAGGGTTGATCTGATTTAATTCCTAATATACTATACATTTGGTTCAGTTCTTGGGAAAGGACAAAGATGATAGTGCTCGTCGCAGTGCCGTCTCTGGAAAAAAGGTATGGTTTGTCCCCCCGCCCCCTCCTCTCTCTCTCTCTCTCTATAGGGAATGATGTTCCTGCAACTGCAAGTGCCTTGTGCGTTGGTTTCAATCAACAACATTGATCACATAAAATTTGTGAACCTCATTATATTAATTTCCCTCTTAAAAAATCGCATCCACAAAATAAATCAGGTATAATATGTGGGGCTTTATTGTAGTTGTAGATTCGAAATATGAAGCTCACCTTATTGTATATGTGAAGAAAATTATTACCAAATTAATTTATAGGATGGCCTTGACTTAAGATTTCCTCTAGTGTATGGTCTAACTACATGTAGAACCTAGGATATTTGTTGGTATCTTATATATACCCTAATCATCAGTCTGTTGTAATTATTTGCAAAAAGACAAGTTCCGGACCCTGAGTTCATTTCCTAATTGACCAAAACTGTCACCTATATATACCTAATCGCTTAGTTATGCACAAACATAACATCACTAGATTAATCTAATTTTCAATAATACTTGGATTATATCTTATGATTTATCATTGAAAATCATATTATTTAATGTGTATAATCATTTGGGATTTTGAAGTACCCAAGTAAATTTGGAAAAAAAAGAAAAAAAAAGTATATATATAGTTAAAAACTTACAATAAATTGTATGTTTTATGCTTAAAACATTACCTTTGGTTGCCTCCATCACTTGAAAATCCTAGTGGCTTCTCGTCTAGAAACCCCAATTATAGATATTAAAGCAAGCATAATATTGGTGATGGCACATGTCAGGCCTATAAGTAGAAGCAACTTGAAGTGAGGTATAATTTTGACTTGAAGGTTCCTAAAGAAATGTAACTAGACAAACTTTAGGCGACTATAATTTAACATCATAGGTAGTGTTAGGATTGTTGAAGAATGGTAATTTTTTTTTTTTTTTTCCATTTTAAAAAAATTAGGACTGTTAGTGCAAGGTGGAATAATTTCCAAAAGTCTTAAGAGTATGTTTGTTTTAGCCTTCACAAGGATGAATTTCGAATGTCAAAAACTGAAATCCGCCTTTGTTTCGGGACTCAAATTCAAATTTCCTCATCTACCAAATTTTTACCCTATAGATACTACTTACACCTTTTAACACTTATTTTTAAAATTTTCAATAAAATCTGTTTCATTCCTTCTCATTCCGCATTTTCCAACACATCTTACCACAATATATGTACTGGGTTTAAATAGAACCTCATGGGAGGATTGTGCTATTGTCCTTATTTCTTAGTTATTATATTTATTTTTATGTTATTATATTTATTTTTATGTAAAACTTTATTATTGATTGGTAAGAAATTTTCCTATTATTAAGGACTTCATCGTGGAAAATGTAGTATGTTTTAGAAGGGTGACTGTATTATTGATAAATTTGCTGGTGTATCCTTGCTATTTACCATGCATCAAACATCAGCTATTAATACGTTTTGTTGCTATTACAAATGGGCATTAAGTGCATATCATACTTTCCTTTGTAGATATTACTGAAGCTTGACAAAACCAAGGAGGACAAGTTGGCTGAGAACAATCGAAATGAACTATTAAGGTTCTTGAATGCTAGTTATGATTGATGATGTTTTGGACAAAGCAATTACATCATTTCCTTTCATGGAAGGCGACGATTGATATGTGATATTGAAGGTTCGTTGTCTGGAAATCTCCGTTATACAGTCTTTGCTAGTAATCACCACTGGACTTGTTGGCCTTTGGAAAAAATTCAGGTTTGATATTATGTTTAACATGAATATTAATTTTTGTTAAAATATATTTTATTAATTTTGGAAAAGAAATGCCTTGGTAACTTGCTTGTTAAGGTTTTAAAATATTCTCGAATTGAGTTTGTTTATCGTTTCCCCTTTCTAGTTTCGTGCATGATGTATTTAGTAACTTTTTTTTTTCTTTTCCGGAAATGGTAGTAGGTATAATTTATTTCTAGAAAATAACATAAAGAAAAGATACAAAATCAAATAGGGATTTCAAGAGATTGATGTGATAGGTTGTGTTGATATTAGTATTCATGCTGTCAAAAATAATATTGTCATTTCTCATTAGAGCATTTTAGACTCCATTTAGATAGAGAGATATGAAATATAAGATTTGACATAAATGGATTTGAAATCCACTCAAATCGAGAAAAATCCACCCATATTACTAAAAAAATTGCTCAAAATTAGAAGTGATGGGTTTTAAATTCATGTCTATCCAAACATCATAGATGAATTTACTACTAGAAATTCTTAATCCCTCAAATTTGTCCTTCCAAATGGATCCTTAGACTATGTTTATTTGCAATCTGACCAAATCCAACTTTTTAATAAAAAAATTTATTTATTAAATGATGTAAGAAATAGAAAAAAAATTGATATTTTAATTCTCTAATTATATTAGGGTAGTTTTTTTTTTCTTTTCGTAAACTTAAAAATATCTATTAACACAATAATTAAATTAAAATTACAATAGTTGGAATACGAAATTGAAAAAAATGTCCAGCTATAATGAGATAAACTTTCAATGTCTAAACACAATTGTCATTAGATGACTTTCATCTCTTCAGGGGATGCATGATTTTTCGCCAACAATGTATTAAATATAACTTGATTCATCTTCATAATTTTCATTTGTTCCATTTTTTTAGCTCCAATTCCATTCTGACATTTCCCAAATTGTTCATTATTTCAACTTTATTGTCTCTAGTGAGTTTCAATGCACGAAATTCTGCATCAACTTAATTAGTTGAAGAAGATTGTAATTAGGGGTGACAACGGGGAGGGGACGGAAGAGCATTCCCCATCCCCATCCCCGCGATCTCGAGGAATCCCCCTCCCCGTCCCCGCCAACTTAACGGGGAAAATTCCCCACCCGTCCTTGCCCCGTGGGGATCCCCACCCCCGCCACTAAACGGGGAAAATTCCCCACCTCCCACGCCCCGTAGGGATTCCCCGCTCCATTTTTTTAAAGTACAAATTAATACATATAAATAAAATGTCAACAAAAACATAAAAAATGACTCATAATCCAAATAAAAGATGAAAACACAATTTAATCCAAATAGTTAAAACACGAAAATAAATTATCCTAATACATCATTAAATTCCATCATTCTTCAATACTTCAATGAACCCACATCTTCAATCTTTATGTGACTTTTCCGTACAAGTGATATCATCCTTAAATATCATACAAGAAAGTTCAATAAAGTGAGTAATTTAGAATGTTATAAATAAGTAAAAATAATTTATTATTTCTTAAGAAAAAATACATAAAAGTGATATGCGATTTAAATAAACAAATTACTTACAACTTCTTCTTCATCAATGTCCTCATAAAATGTACAACATTCGGAATGAGCAAACACACAAGTATCTGTAAATAAAACATTTCAGTTAATTAAAGTTGAAAGAATAATGCAATTGTTTGATATTATTAAATGATATTACCATGAATTTCAGCACGTAACCAATTTTGAGCACACATCAAAGCTTCTAATGTGTCGTGGTGAAGTCTACTGCGATATGGGCTAACAAACCTCCCACTTGTACTAAATGCAGACTCTGAAGCCACAGTCGAAATAGGAATTGACAAAACATCTCGAGCAATCAATTGAAGAGTAGGATACTTAAGTGCATTCTTCCACTAACTTAAGATATCAAAATCAACCTTCCTTGGTATCACACGTTCCTCCAAATAAAGATCAAACTCGAACCTAGCATTGTCATTCTTACAATCCGAGGCAACAAACTTATCATAATCACTCATTGGATCCACCTCCTCATGAATCGATGAATAAGATTGAGAATGAGAATGTGAAAAGCTCGTAGAAGAGTGAATAGAAAAACCACCATCTGCAATCATTTTCAATTTGGATGAGTATTCAACTGCCAAGTTAGAACAAAGTTCTTGAATTCTCTGAATTTCCCTCTTTGCACCTTCATCACCATAAATAAGAGGAAAATAGTAATGCAATAACTTGAGTTTATATCTTGTATCCAAAATAGTAGCTACACCCATAATGCCATGAATTTGAGACCAATACTTATCAAATTTGTCTAACATTTTAGCTGCCATAATTTCAATGTTAGAATCCCCACAACAAAGCCATCGTCTCAAAGCCATTCTAATTTCACAAATCTTTGGAAAATATATATTAGCAGTGGGGTATTTGGTCCCTGAAAACATCTCAGTCACACTGTTAAACAACTTCAATTTATCACAAATTTCCTTGGCCCTTTCCCAATCTTCCTCAATAGGAACACTTTTATAAAACGGCTCCTGTTGTTTCAAATGAGTGAAAACATCTTTATAACAAATGGCGACACTAAGCATTGCATATGTAGAATTCCATCTAGTCTTACAATCTAAGATTAACTTCTTAGTGATTGGAATTTTCAATTGGCGAGCTGTCTCTTCAAACTTTTTATATCTTTTAGGAGTGGCTACCCAAAAGGAAACACTAGTACGAATCCGTTCAATACCATCACTAATAACATCCAAACCATATTTGACAATCAAATTTAAAATATGAGCACAACATCGCATATGCAACAATGAACCTTCTAACCAAAGTAAACTTGTATCCAATTTGTTCAAAATAATATCAATCAGTGCATCATTAGTTGTACAATTATCTACTGTTAATGTAGACAACTTCTGATCAAGATTCCAATCCATCAAACAATCAACAAGAACATCCCCAAGTACTTCAGATGTATGCGGACATGGCACATAGATAAACCTAAATTAAATAATAAGAAACAAACGAAAAATGCAATTTATATATATCATACCAACAAACTAAACCTTATCAAGTTTGAAAATGAACAAATACTTGATTATTCGACTTTGAAGCTTCCAAGATCCATCAATAAAATGAGCAGTGATCGTCAGAAATCCTCTCTTTTGATTGCTTGATATCCACATGTCCGTTGTGATAGCAACTCTACTTGTATTTTTATTAAGAAGCTTCATTGTCTTTAACCTCTCATATTCATAGATCTTCAAGATATCCACCTTCAAAGTATTTCGACTAACCACTTTAAAAAGTGGTTGAAGAGAACTCACAAATATTCGAAATCCAATATGCTCCACCATACTCAATGGATACTCATGCAATATGATTATAGTCGTCATTTATTTCCTAGCAGTTTCTTGATCAAATGAGTAGGTTCTTAGAGCAACTTTCCCATCAATGCTGTTTTTTGGCATAAAAAATGTTTGTTTTATGTCTTTCGTGTTTCTCAATGGACATATTTTAAAGTGATCATGTAAGTGTCTTGTCCCATTCTTTGTATCCCCTCCAAGTTTTTTCTTACAATACACGTATTCTGCTTTCCATTTGCCGTTTATCTTTTGTCTCTTATAGTGATTCCACACTTTTGATTTTAAGCCCCTTTTACTACCCAATGTTTGAACTTTTTCACTTTCATCCGTGTATTGTACTTCAGTTGTATTAGTCGGCGTTGGATTCAAATCATCTTTAGGAATAGTGTGATCACTTGGTAGAGAGTTATCAATTGGTGATGAGTGAAATGTGGAATTTTGAGTAAGAGGGTGCCATTTTTTTACCTATTAGCACAAGTAAATAAAGATGATGAAAATTGATTACAATTTATTAGATCCATGCAAACTCTATCAATATGCACAACAAATCTTGATAACCATGACAAACTAACAAAATTTGCACCAGAATTAGCAAAAAGTGACTGAATGTGTTAACAATTTTAAAGTGACTAAAGAATATGGCAAAAAATATCACAAAATTTGGAATTTTTAAGGGCTATTTGGCATAAATTTCTAAGAATGAAAATACCATCATCGAAGCACAACATTCGAATCACAATCAGAATAAAATTATTTCAAAACAAACCAAGACAAGTGGAACTTGATTGGTACCAAAACCAAAACCCTCACATTTGACTTGATGATGAAATCCATATAAGAGTATATTTCCACTTGAAACCAAAAGTGCTACATTTCTTTTCAAAATACAAAATGAGTTAAAAAATTCCCAGGGACATTTGATACATTACTTAGATTTAGCTTCTAATGATACAAAACTGAAGGTAATACATGATAATCACAATCAAGGCCAAGCCAACACAAATTACAATTACCAATAAATACACCACTTTATTCTCCTCCCAAAACCCATCTATTCACTTCCATAAATCAACAAAAAAAACTCACAGCAAATTCTGCAACAGTTGAAGCACAATGTACAAGATATAGAATAAGGCTTGTTTGGTTGTCGTCTTCCGCCGCCACCGCCGTCGTTGTTCACCACTGTTGTCCTTGCCCTTCGAGACAGAAGTTTAGAGATTTCAAGATCCCTTTATTTCTTTCTGTCTTGTGCCGCGTTCCCCTCTGGAGTCTGGTCTTCTTAGGATTTGGAGAAACTTAGGGTTTTGTTATTTTGAATGAATTCAAATTAAAATAAAATTTATTTTTTTATAATAATTAATTATATTATATTAAATATAAATATATATATATATATATATATAATATTTGCGGGGTCCCGTGGGGAACGGGCTGGGATCCCTGCGGGATGGGGAATACAATCCCCGTCCCCGTCCCGCCTCGCCAATTGGGGAGAATTTTTGCTCTATCCCTGTCCTCGCGGGGTGCATTTCGAGGATTCCCCGCCCCATTCGGGGCAGATCCTCATGGAGAACAAGGAATCCCCGCCTCGTTTCCATCCCTAATTGTAATGTCCTACATTTTCTTTACTTTTCACCTTATCTTTTCATCTTGGACGGGGATTAGTTGAGCAACCACTACTTGGAGTTTCTAAATTGGAGGGAATAAAATACTCTCTATTTTCACTAGTTCTTATCCTTTTGAACTCTCATCACTTTCTTCATTACCCTCTTCATTTTCAAGGACACAAATGTGTTGAATCATGGTTTAATTTTAATTCTCACTTGGGGTGTTACACATAACTTCATTAAATATAATTAAGTCCTGAAACTTGTTGTCACCTGCTTCAAAAATTGTATGAGCTTCTTTCTTAACATTTTTTTATCTCATTCCACTCATTTTTCGACCATATGCTTTATTGCAAGTTGCAATCCACTTGTTTCCATTTTCATGAAGTCGTTTGAAACAACTTTTCAATGAAACCACATTTTTTTCGTTGATATCTTAAGGAGTTTCTACTCATGCTTCAAGAAACATTTTATGCACTTGTGCCCATATCGAGGGACTCTTTTGATTTTTGTCATGCACTCTATCTTCACTAACGAAATACCAAAACGACATGAGTGTTACATCTTCTCTCACACACCAACTAACATTTTTGCCCCTTTTAAGAAATATTTGTCTAATGAACATCTTGGAATAAATTATGAGAGATAATTGTTTGGACTTGTTTAGAGGTAGGAACTTAATTGAGATTCAGGAAAAAAATTGAGAGTTTAAATAATGAAAGTTTTGATAATATTTAAATTTAGAAAATATTGTAAGTTTTGGATAATCTTGGGAGTTTGGATAATTTTATGAGTTTGGAAAATAATTTGGATTGTTTGGATCATAAAAAGATTTGATAGAAATTAGGTGAGAAGAGATAATTTGAGATTGTAAGAAGAGAATTTTAGATTGTGAGAAAATAGAGAGTATTAGATTATGCTTCAAAATATGTCAATATTAGACTCTATTTGTAGAGAAAAAATATACGAATTTTGATAATTTTTTACAAAATTTTAAATAAAAATTATTTTCAATATCAACAATCTAAATTATATTTATAAAAGAATTAATATCACCAAAAAAAAAAATTGACACAAAGCAAAAAGTGGATAAGATTTTGTGATAGATTGGGTTGTGACTTAGTTTGGCATGCCATGCCATGCCATTTCTCCACCCAAATAATGACATTGACACAATTTTCTGTACTTAGATTCGAATTCTTATTATCACACAATCTACATAAAAGATAAGATATGACTTGAGCTACAAGACTTGTGGTAAATACTATGTTGGTTAAATGTAATGTAATAAATTTTCTCTATCCAAATAGTAAATAAAAATAAAAATTATAGATTAAGTGTAATGTAATAAATTTTGTAGTCTTTTTATTTTTATTTTTTTTAAATTTTTTATTATTTTTTTTAGGGTGGAGAAAATTTACTACATTACACCTAACCTATCATTTTTATTTTTATTATTTATTATTTGGATGAAGAAAATTTATTACATTACATCTAACCTACATATTATTTTGACCACGAGCTTTGTAGCTCAAGTTATTTCCCACTTTATGAAGGCACATATTGTGATGACTAGGATTTGAACTTGGTTACGTAAGTTTTCTAATCTTTATTGTTCCCCTCCCTTCCACTCTCCCAAACTCATTCAAAAAAACCTACATACTATTGGGGTGGAGAAAATTTATTACTCCCTCCGTCCCGCTCAGATTTGCACACTTTTCGTTTTCATCCGTCCCATTCAGATTTGCACACTCCAAAAATGGTAAATAAAATTTACAAAATTGCCCTTTACTATTCAACTTTAACACTACAAAAATAGTTTTTCGTGCCCAAAAGCAGCTTTTTCTTAACCTCCGTACCCGTCCCTACGTGCAAATCTGAGCGGGACGGAGGGAGTACATTATTACACCTAATCTACAATTTTTATTTTCTTTTACTATTTGGGGTGAAGAAAACCTACATTTATTTTTTATATTACACATAATATCATAGAAATTTTTTTACATTACATCACATGGGTTAAATGCATGAAACCCCCATATTTTGGAAAGTCAGCATCGTTTCCCCCCATTGTTTTCAAAATGGCAAGAATTACTCCTGAGTTAACAAAAAGTCAGCACACGTCCCATTTTTAGAATCGTAGTTGACGGTGTTAAATTTTAGAGTGAACTTTTTGTTATGTCTCCAATATTAACCAAGGATTTCATAGTGCGAGTTGTCACGTCCTGTTTTCATACTTAAAATATCAGAGTTTTCTTGTGGGCATGCAGGAAAAAGAGGGAAAGAAACGTACATTTTAAAACTTGTTAAAGCATAGCCAACGAATAAAGATTTAAAAACAACATCTGAAACAGAAACTTCGGAAAATATTAAACATATGATTTTACATGTTCAAGATCCTCAGCATCTAGCTGGAAGAAAACATTGAAAAACAAAGCAGCGGAAATCTTACAGGATTCATAACAAGGGAAAACAGTTTGACTTTACAAACGATTCAAGACATGTTTAGGAAAATCGAAATACAAAAGGGGAAATACACAACATGATATGGCACCCCTCTCTCTATGTTTTTCCGCTTTCATTGTTGCCTGTAGCATGAATACATGTTGGGTGAGTGCGTTGATTATACTCGTGGGAGTTGATATGTTCAATTGTATACAAATGTAATAATTAAACACCACGTGAAATGCATTGCACATGACATAATATAGTTCATATTTGCAGCAGGGTGCGGGTACTCCCCATTACCCCTAGGTGAGGGATTCTTTGACTTACTTTACGGAACATTGGTCCCTTCGTAGTATGAATGTGGACTTTCGTCCCTTCAACATGAATGTGGACTTTCATCCCTTCAGCATGAACATGGACTTTTGTCTCTTCATAACATAATCATAATGCATGCATGAACACACTAATCACAATACGTAGGGTTCAACAATTCATTTAACATCAAGCTCACATGCATGTGTTTGTTCATCATCATTGTGCGTTAAATACAGAAACGTAAAGTTATTAGAGATTAGAAGTTACCCACACCTTGTTCGGTGGTAATCCGCATGTAAAACAAAGTCTTAAGTTCTAAAATGTTGTTCCGTTTGAGAGCCTACACATGTAAAGATGTTTCTTAGTTTCATTATTATGATAATTACGCATAATAATTATATAAACTCTCTCTCGAAGAATAAACGATAGGGTAAACGAAACAAAACGAAAGCTTTAGAGACCAAGAATGAAGAAACGAGCGTGGAAGGTTAAACATGTGATCATAAGATGAAAGGAAAATGATTAGAGCTTGAACGGAAGAAAAACGGGCTTAAACGGAGGAAAAACAAGCTTAAACGGAGTGTTTAAAGATATATGGGCGTTTTTCGTAAAATCTGATAAAGAGTTGACTTTGACCAGGGATATAATTGTAAAATCAGAAAGGTTTTGGGGTCTTTTTGATATATTCAAAACCTTAGGGGTTAAAACGCAATATACGAAAGTTTGAGGGCTAAAATGAGATTTTAAAAAGATGGAGGGCTAGATTGTAAAAATCCTAAAAATTTAGGGTTTGCGATTTGGTCTCTAAGCTTCACGAAATTGCAAAACGACCCTTCCCGCTGCAGTCGGACAACACGGCCGGCGACACCACGTTGCCGACAACACCACACACACGTAGACCCAGTTCGCACACCCGGTGCGCGCGACACGCGGCCAAGGCGCAGCCTCATCCTGGCGTCTGCGCGCGTGCACCACAACCTAACACAATGGCACGCCTAGTAACACAACAACACACATTTAATACTCGACTTGCCATCGCGTCTCCGCGCGTCGGTCACGACCGACGCCAATTCGGCCACCTAACGAGCACGGTGGCGCTACACAATGCCGCCCCACAAACGCATACGGTGGCGCTACCTAACGCCGCCCACACACGCACATACACCCCCCGACAACACACACTACGACGGTGGCAGAGATTCGGCGAGGGAGAGAGAGAGCCGACGGGAGAGAGAGAAGAGAGGAGAGAGAAAAAAAGGGTTTTGACCGGCCGTTTCCCAATGGAGGAGGCATCGAAACCCAAAATCGAGCCCGGATTTGGAACGGGCTCGGCAAAAGCTATAAGAGGTGAGGATTGACTAAAATATAAGGGAAAGTGGCGGCGGCACGGAAGTGGTGCGGCGGCCGCCGATCGGAAAGCAGAAGAGAGAGAGAGAATATCTACCTTTTTCACTTTTGATCGAATTATTACTTTTACGATTCGTTTCATACTATATATATATATATATATCTTTCGATATTTTGTATTCTTCGTGATTTGGGCCACGAACCCTTAACGAGCCGTCCTTTAACATTTTAACTTTCAAGTTTTCGACTACAACACCTTTTAATAAGATATAACCTATGATTTTTGATTAAAATATACACCCGATAAATTAATCATGTATTATTTCATTTTTCTGAAACGTACGTAATTAAATCAAACAATTAGGGTTTAATTATTTAATTAGTCAATTATGCATCGCTTTGTCATAGGCGTTACACAAGTAATGCCTAGGACAAAACGATGCATAATTGACTAATTAAACCCCTAATTGTTTGATTTAATTATGTGCGTTTCAGAAAAAAAATATAATGTGTAATTAATTAATTGGTTGTATAATTAAATCGTGAAGCATATGTTATAATTTAGTAACGATATCGTAAAATGATACCTAAACATATCGTAGTCGAAAATCGAAAGTTAAAACATTAAATAACGGCTCGTTAAGGGTTCGTGGCAAAAAACACGAAAAATCGAAATTATATCTATATAGTACGAAACGAATCGTAAAAGTAATAATTCGATCAAAAGTGAAAAATGTAGATATTTTCTCTCTTTTCTCTTTCTCTGCTTTCTAGCCGTCGCGTCGCCTCCAGTGGCGCCACCACCTGCCCTTTCGTTTTGGCCAATCTTCTCATCTCTAATAGCTTTCATCGAGTCCGTTTCAGATCTGGGTTCGGTTTTGCGTTTTGACGCCTCCGATGCTAGGAAATGATCAGCCAAACCCTATTTCTCTCTCACTTCTCTCATTTTTGCTCCCTTTCTCTCCCGTCAATCTCTCCCCTCTGCCGTCGGTTCGGTGTGTGTTAGTGTTGGGAGCGCCTCTGTGTTTGTTGTTTGTGGGGGCGGCGTTGTGCATTGTCGTTGTGCTCGTTATATTTGCGTGTGGCCGGCGTAGGGTGCGCCGGCGGTGTTGGGTGGCCGTGTTGGTGATGGTTACGGGAGTTGCGCCGATAAGTCGTGTGTTGTCGCTGGGTTTGGTTGGGGCCGTCGTGCTAGTGATGCGTGTGTGTGTGCGCGGACGTCGGGACGAGGATACACCTCGGTCGGGTGTTGTGTGTGCGCATCGTGTGTCTGTATTGCCAGCGCATGGAGCCACGCTGGCGTGTGGTATGTGTTGGAGTGTTGCCGGCGTCGGGAAGTCACCTACCGAGAGTCGGGCGGCGCCGGGGTAGCGCTGCCGTGTGTTCGTGGCTACGAGAGAGGGGTTTGGGGAGACGGGGTCGATTTGTAATTTCGTTAATCCCGAGGACCAAATCGCAAACCGTAGATTCTTAGGATTTTTACATTCTAGCCCTCCATCTTTTGTATATCTTGTTTTAGCCCTCAAATTTATGAGTATTAGGTTTGAACCCCCAAGGGTTTTTAAGCTTTAGACTTTGACTCCCAGAACTTTCAAAAATTTCCTTTTGACCCCTAAGATTTTGAATATTTCAAAAAGACGCCAAAACTTTTCTGATTTTACAAAATTGCCTTTGGTCAAAGTCAACACTTTACCAGAATTTACGAAAACACCTCTGCACCTTTAAACACTCTGTTTAAGATCATTTTTCCTTCGTTTAAGCCCGTTTTTCCTCTGTTCAAGCTCTAATCATTTCCCTTTTACCCTATGATCACATGTTTAACCTTCCACGCTCGTATCTTCATTCTTGATCTCTAAAGTTTTCGTTTTGCTTTGTTTTCCCTATTATTTCTTCTTTGAGAGAGTTTATATAATTAAAATATACGTAATTAATGTAATATGAAACTAAGAAACCTCTTTATATATGTAGGCTCTCAATCGGAACAAACACTTTAGAACTTGATATTTGATTTACATGAGGGTTACCACCGAACAATGTGGAGGTAACTTCTAATCCCTAATAATTTTATGTTTTTGTATTTAACGCACAATAATAATGAACGAACGCATGCATGTGAGTTTGATATTAAATGAATTGTTGAACCCTACGTGCTGTGATTATATGTTGTGATTAGTGTGTTCATGCATGCATTATAATGATATTATGAAGGGATGAAAGTCCACATTCATGTGAAGAGACAAAGGTTAATGTTCATGCTGAAGGGACAGAAGTCCACATTCATACTGATGGGATGAAGGTCTACTTTCATGTTATGGAGGGACCAGTGATCCATAAGGTAAGTCGGGGAGTACCCGAACCCTACTGCAGATATGAGCGTTATGATGTTACGTGCAATGCATTTGACGTGTTATGTATAATTGTTATATTTGTATACATTCGAACATATTAATTGTTTAATGAATTTTAAAATACAGAAATTACTCCCACGAGTGTATTCAACGCACTCACCCCCATGTGTATTCACACTACATGAAACAATGAAAGTGGAGAAGCGTAGCGAGAGGGGTGTCATTTCAATTGTCCTTTTTTGTCTTTCGGGTTTTGCCCTTGAAACAAAGTTGATCGTTTGTAAAAGTTAAACTGTTCTTCTATGTTATGGATCCTAATGATATTCCGCTATTATGTTTTCAATGTTTTTCTCCCGGTTATGTGCCGAAGGTTTTAAATATGTAAAATCGTATCTATAACTGTTTCCGAAGTTTCTGTTTTTGGATATCGTTAAAATCCTTCCTCGTCTATTATATCTGTATCTTTTAAAATGTATGTTTCTTTTTCTTCTTTTTCTGCACGCTCATAAGAAAACTCTGATATTTTAAAAACAAAAACGGGGTGTGACAAAAAACAAACTGTAGAGAGGAAAAATTAGGGTTTCGAAATGTCATCTCTTTCCATCCAATTTCACTAAATATACTACCCGTTTCTTCGATTGAAATCGAGTGTATATACTAAGAGAGTGATACCCACTGCATTTAGGATTCAAGAAGGTCGTGTTGCTGCTTTTCCGTGAAGAAAGCAGCAACGCGGCCTTCTTGAATCCTAAATGCAATGGGTATCACTCTCTCAATATATATACTCGATTTCAATCGAAGAAACGGGAAGTATTTTTAGTGAAATTGGATGGAATGAGATGAGATTTCAAAATCCTAATTTTTCCTCTCTACAGTTTGTTTTCACTTCTACTTGTGCTGTGAAATCCTTGGTTAATATTGAGGGCATAACGGGAAGTTCACTCTAAAATTTAACACCGTTAACTACGGTTCTAAAAAATGAGACGTGTGCTGACTTTTTGTAATCCAGGTGTAATCTTTGTTATTTTGAAAATAAGGAGGGAGCGACGCCGACTTTCCAAAATATATGTGGGTTCTATGCATTTAACCCCATATCACATGGTATTATGAAACCATGGTTAATAAATTGGTGAAAATAAAACAATATTCTTGCTAAAAGTTAGGACACATGGCGGTAAAATAAGTGGTGATGGTAATACCATCACTGACAAGATGGAATGAGCCCTTAAAAGTCAAAATATAAAAACAATAATTTGGGGAGCATGGAAGCATTTGATTGGCTCGTGTCGGGTACATGCCCTTTTAGTGTGCTCGGGTGGACGAAAGTTGGGTCCACCTGACACTATATGCAACAACCATTGTCCCTTTTTTTCTTAATTTTTAATTAGTTGGAAGACCATTTCAAAGGTCAAATAGTCAAAAATAAATCCAAAATTTTTCGATTTTTTACTATTTTGGTTAATTCTTTTATTTTTGTCAATTTATCCATGATTTGGAAAATTAGTTGTTATTTTGGTCAAATTAGGATTTGAGTTAAAATTAAATGACATGTCAAAACATGTGGTAGACACTTAAGCTATTTGACCACATCATGCAAATGACATGCTTTCATCTATCCTTGTACTCTCTTCTTCCTGTATCTCTTCATCCATCCATGGTCTTTTCAGTTTTTCATTTATTTTCTTCAATTACATCAATTTCTTCCATTTTTCTTTCTCCATGAACTTCCCCTTCTTGGACATGTCATCCACCATTTTCTACCATTGGAGCTCCGCCACTTCGCTGTAGTCTTTATCATCAAGAGCTGCAATTATCTGATGATGGAGGAGTGCACCAACTGTAATTTTGGCTTTCTCATACTTTCCTTTCGTGATTTACTTAGTAATTTTTTCCTTTTCATGCTTCAAGAATTTGTCCTTGTACGTTTTCATGGCAATTGAAGCCATCCTATTGTAAGGAATTGAGCCACAATCATTAAATCCAATACTCAGGTTCCAAGCCTTTCATAATAGCACCAGTACTTGCTTCTATTTATGATCTCTCACGCGATATGTATAATGGGCCTCCTCTACACCTTGATACTCTGGATATTCCTCTTTTTGAAACACCTTAACAATGGGTTTGCCGATAGTATTAATCTATCGAAGAAAGAGCCAACAGAGAGGGGCACCATTTGTAGTCAGGCTGATTTTGCAAGAATCCCCATAATTCTTTGACTGAACATGGAGGTAGTTTGCAGCCTGATTGATTTGTTGTGAAGTAATGGAGGTAATTTCCTTGTTGTGAAGTAATTGAGGTAATTGAAGGAAAGAAACAAGAAAATGAAAAGGTAGAATATGAAGGAAGAAGATGAAGTGGAAGATGAAAAAGGGAATATTAAAGCACTGTCATTTCCGTGACATGGCTAAAATAGCTTATATGTCAACTGCATATTTACCATATCATTTAATTTTGACTCAAATCATAATTTGACTAAAATAACAACTAATTCTGAATCATGGATGAATTGACAAAAATAAAAAATTGGCCAAAGAAAGCAAAAGTCCAAAAAATTTAAGATTTTTTTTTGCCTATTTGGCCTTTAGCAAAATATGCTCAATTTTCCTCTTTTTAATTTCTATATATCAATTTAGATATTAACTGAAAAACAAATTATCAACAATTAATGTCAATATGATCATTTAGAAAACACAACTTTTTTTTCCCTATTAATATACCTGAATCATATTTCATTTTTTCATATCTTAAAATTAGTTTTCATCTACAATTCTTTATTTATTTATTTTTATTTTTTGCTTTCTAATATATTTTTAAACACTTTTTCAACCTTTTTCTCAAAATGGTAAAAAAAATAATTGATATTTATTACACATATATTATCCCAAAATTTCTCAAAAGAAATTATGGTAGGCAAACTTCATCAACCCTACAAAATTTTCAATATTTGCACTTTCTTTTTGTCCACAATGTACAAAATCGCTTAAATTTATTTTAGTATTAACAACAATCGTCAGGTCAACTTTCATGCAATCCCCACCTCAAATATTTTCTCTTTCGGGGGCATTCAAAATGTTATGAAGATCACATATATTTAGGGAGTCAAAAACACTATTATTCGTTTCGAAGGCACACCCATCTTAGTATTCAATTACGATTGATTTGAAAAGTTTAGAACAAAAATGTTGGGGTGGACGCCTGATAAAATGGAGAATTGAAGAAGATGATCTTCTAGCAAAACTCTTTCATCATGGTAAGGATACCGTTATCGACAATTATCAAAAAAAGAGATATCTTCTAGGAAAGAATTGCAATATACTACAACGATAATCAGTATGTGCTCAAGGATTCACAATGTCATGAAATCACACTGGTATACCACAGTTTAGATGGAAGTGAGCTGCTTCAATGTTTGCTACAATGACATTGAAAATGTTTATTAAAGCAACCCAATGATGAAGATTTACTAAGAATGTCATATGACAAATATCTATCCATAACGATAATGTTGCTTTTAATTTTGAGAACATATGCATGATTACAAAAGATCGAATATTTTGTACTCCACAATATGGTGATTCCTATGATTTTTAGAAAAAGATAGACATCAGAGTCACATGTGAGCAACAATTCAATTCCATGGTGAAGATGTTTGGATTTGATTTAAACATCAATAAGACGTGTCATAAAGTTGCTAAGAGAAAAGGTTAGAGGCAAGGCAAAAACAACCACCCAAAATATTGATGAGATTTATAAAAAAAAAAATCATCGACAAATTCCATCAATATTTGACTCATAAACAACAAGAGATCAAACTTGTAAAAGATCAAAATATTCTCAAATAATGCGAACTCGAGTTGTGAATTGTATGAGACTATGTATAGGGACACCTATAATATTGATCGCTGAGCAATATGCTCTAAATCCAAAAATTTGTGTTAGGATTAGAGCAAAGTCAAACTAAATATTGTTCTTGTAATTCTTTAATTTCTATTTCCATGTAATTTCTTTTACTTGTAACTTAAGTTTATTTCCTTCAATATGTTATAAGCATTAATTTAAAAGTGTCCTATTTGTTCTAATTACAATAATTTGAAAAGTAGTAAAATATAAAATATTTAAATCATACTAAAAATCATAACTAAAAAATCTATTACTTTATTAAAAAAAACTGTCATATGCAAAGAGTCCAAAATGTTGTTATGACGAGTATTTTTTTTAATGTTTAGTATTTTTAAAATTATTGAAAAGTGTAATACATTTGCAACCACATAATTTAAGAATCTATAATTTTATTAAAAATTGGTCATATGCTAGAGTCTAGTATGACATTTGTTGAGTTCATTTCTTCACATGTAGTATTTTCAAATTTATTGAAAAGTGTGATACAGTTGCAACTACATAATTTATGATCTATAATTTTATTAAAAAAATTGTTATATGTTAGAGTCCAAAATTACATTATGACGAGTTTGTTTCTTTACGTGTAGTGTTTCCAAATTTATTGAAAAATGGGACAAAGTTAAAGTGTGTGGTTATATTTTATATATGTAGTTGCAAATGTATCCCACTTTTCAGTAAATTTAGAAGCATTACATGTGAAGAAACATGTTCGTCATAATATCATTTCGGACTCTTAACATATGATCATTTTTTGTTAAAGTTATAGATTTTTAATATATGTGGCTGCAAGTATATCATACTTTTCAATAAATTTGAAAATACTACGAGTGAATAAATAGATTCCTCATAATGTGACTAATGTCATATTAGATTCTAGCATATGATCATTTTTATAAAGTTATAAATTTTTGATATATGCTATTGTAAGTGTATTTCACTTTTCAATAATTTTGGAAACATTACACGTGAAGAAACATGCTCATCTCTAGCATATATATTTTGTGAATTATATATCAACTTCCATAATGTTTGGTATGATTTAAAATTTATATTTGAATCAATTTCAAATTATTGTAATTAGAACATATATATGTTGTTTTTCAATTAATGATTATAACATATTGAAGTCAAATAAATTTAAGAAGTTATAAAATAAAAGAAATTACATGGATACTTAAAAAAGAAATACAAGAATATTATTTCCTAACACAATTTATTGCTATATAATTAATTGCTCAAGGGTCATAGTTGAGGTGTCCCAAGAAATAATCTTATACTTTTTTAACTCGAGTTCGCATTGCTTAAGAATTTTTAGTTTTCTTTTATTGTTTCGATCTATTATTGTTTATGACTCGAATATTGGTTGAATTTGTAGATGGTTTTTTCAACAATTGGTTGTTTTTTTTTTTTTTGCTTGTCATTGATTTTTCTCTTAGCAGTTTTTTATTCAACTGGACACGTTGTCGATGTTTAGAGCATCCACATCAATGTATTATTAACACTCATTATTGTGGATTTCACATGCCACCTACCTTATTTAAAAACATCATCATTTTAAAAATACACACTTACATCAATTAACATAAAAAAGTAATATATTTTCTCTCACCTCTCTCTTCTCTCCATTCTCGCTCTCTCACACACATTGGAGGTGTTTTGGTATTTTTCATGAAAAATACATACAAAAACACCTAAAAAATACATACAAAAACACCTCCAAAACACATACCTTAAAACATGTACACAATAATTAACAAAAAAGTATTTTAGTTAATAACACTCCTCAAAACATCAATGTAGATGCTCGTAGATCAAAATACATATATCTTTCTTGTGGATTAAATGCGTTGCTCGTAACCGACTCTAATGTCATTGTTTTCTTTGAGGAATTGTGAGAAGTTATCATGTTTTGGAGAACAGATTACTCAACCCTTTGAAATTCTTCATATGTATTCAAAATTAAAAGCAATATTGTTGTTTTCGAATAAATTTAACATGTCATTCTCAACAAATCCTCATTGTTGTTCCCGTTGTTGTAAGCACTTTCATTGTTATTGTACCAACTGTTGAAATGGTTCACTTCCTTCTAAATTATATTGTACCAATGTAATTTCATCGCATATAAATTTTTTAGCACATATCGTTAGAACAATTATCATTGTAGTACATTGCAATTATTACCCAAAAGAAATTCACTTTTTTTATATTTGTCGATTATGACATCCTCACTAACCATAACAAAATAGTTTTCTAATAGCTCATCTTCCCCAATCCTCTAGTTCAATGGGCGTCTACCCCCAATGGTGGATACATTCTTGTTCGGAAATTTCTAGATCAATCGAAATCGAATCCTAAGACGGTTGTGTTTTTGTAATGAAAGATGGTGTTTTTGGTTTTCTAAAAAATTTGTGACCTCTTGCATTTCGGTTGCACGAGAGTAGAAATTTTTTTAGACAAAGATTGCATGAATGGTTGACTCGATGATTGTTGCTAAGTGTGTAAATGAGTTGAACTTTAAATAAACGAATGTCGTTCATGTTTGTTTGTTTATCTTATGAGCGTGTTTGTGTTCGTTTATTCAATAATCGAACATGTTCACGAACGTTAACGAATGGTACGAGGACTTATTTTATTAATTTTTTTTCATAATGAAAATTTTTAATGTGTTCGTATATAAGGGTGGCAATGGGCGGGTTTGGGGATGGTATTGGTAATACCATTCCCATACCAAGTTATTATATCTTATACCATCCCCACTACCATCCCCGCTTTGAAAATCTGGTACGGGGATGGGGATTCACCATTTGGGGAACTGATTCCCCACGGGGAATTCAGGTTCTCCAAATTTGATTTTCTATAAGTTAATTTTTTTTAATAATATTTAATAAATAAAGATAAAAAAACTAAAATAACTCATAAACAATATTAATCCAACATCAAATACCATAAAGTCATAAATCTAGTTTTTAAAACAAAATTATGAAATGCATAATCAAAATGACAACGCAATCCAACAAGTTAATTTCATACAACTTAAAATATGAAATTTTATATATATATATATATATATATATATATATATATTAATAAATAATATTAAATGGGGAACGAGGAATCCCCATTTCATATCAACGGAGTCAGTTTCGAGGTCGGGGATTGGGTGGGGGGCATGAATACCATCCCCGTACCATCCCCATAATTTTTAAACTGAGAATCACCATCCCTGCCCCATTCCCCAATTCGATCGGGGAATCCCCGTCCTGTTAATATTGGTACCCAACGAGGATGGTTCCCCGCGGGGAAATTGTCATCCCTATTCATATACATACTAAAAGGCATGTTCCTGAACACATAATTGAACATAAATGAATAATAAAATAAATTTAAACCAAATAAACATAAATGAGTATTAAATAATAAATAGATAAGTGTTTAATTAATAAATAATGAACAAATACTAAATGAACGTAAACGAACAAGTTATCTTGTTTGTTTTTGTTGTTAAGACTAATAAATAAATATAAACGAACACACACCGAGCTGCATCACTAATAGTTTGTCGAACACTCTATTCATATATACCCTCTTTATTGGTGATCCAATCGATTGGGTCACAAGAAAGCAACAAAATTTATTAAAAAATAAAATAAAAAAAGAAGAGAAATGGCGTGACCTGATTTGGGTTGGTTAGCCTGCCTACCTAGGTCACAACCTAATCCATCACCAAATCTTATCCACTTTTTGACATGTCATTTTTTTATTATTGATATTAATTCTTTATGAATATAATTTACATTATTGATATTGAAGATAATTTTTATTAATTTTTAAAAATATCATCAAAATTCTTATTTTTTTCCTCTACAAATAGAGTTTAATATTGACATATTTTTTAAGTACAATTTGAAACTTTCTAATTTCTCACAATCTGAAATTCTTTTTTTTTTTTCTCACAATCTGAAATTATCTATTTTCTCACCTAATTTCTATCATTTTTTTTATTATGAATACAAACAATCCAAATTATTTTTCAAATTCCTAAAATTATTAAAACTCCCAAGATTATCCTTTCTTTTCTGAATTCTGAAGATTATCAACTCTCAATATCATCAAAACTCTTAATTTTCCCAATCACAATCAAATTCATATCTCTAAACAAGTCCAAACATTACAAAATATCTCTCAAAATTTGTTCTAAGATGTTTAACAGACTAACATCTTTAAAAAAATTGGCAAAAATGTTAGTTGGTGTGTGAAAGAAGATGCAGCTCTTATGTCATATTTTAGTGTTTCGTTAGTGAAGATAGAATACATGATAAAAATCAAAAGGGTCCTTCGATATGGACATGAGTGCATAAAATGTTTCTTGAAACTCGAGTAGAAAATCCTAAAAGTATAAGCGAAAAAATGTAGATTTACTAATAGGTCATTTCAAACAACTTAATGAAAATGGAAACAAGTGTATTACGGCTTGCAAGAAAGCATATGGTCGAAAAAGGAGTGAAATGAGCTAAAAAGAAACTTATATAATTTTTGAAGCAGGTAGTAGCAAGTTTCAAGATTTAATTTTATTTAATGAAGTTATGAGTAAACATTTCAAATGGGAATTAAAATTAACTCATGGTTCAACATGTTTCATTCTGAAAATGAAAAAGGTAATAAAGAAATTGGTGGGAGCTCAAAAAGATCAAGGATTAGTGAAAATGAAGAGTATTTTATCCCCTTCAATTCAGACCCTTCAATTCAGAAACTCCAAGTAGTGGTTGCTCAACTATTCTTCATCTTATAAGTAGAGATAAGATGAAAAGTAAAATGAAAGGTAGGACATTACAATCTTCTTCAATTAATAAGTTGCTATAAAAATTCGTGCACTCAGACTCACTAAAGACAACGACATTTAAGTAATGAAGAAATTGGGAAATGCTAGGATTTAATTGGTGCTAAAAAAATAATGTATGAAGATTATGAGGATGAATCAAGTTATGTTGAATACATTGTAGACGAGATCGCTTATCTCCAGAAGATGAAATGCCATCTAATGACATTCTTGTTTAGACAATTAAACTTTATCTCATTGTAGTTTTTTTTTTTCTATTTCGTATTTCAACTATTGTAATTTTAATTTACTTATTGTGTTAGTAGGTTATTTTAAGTGTATGAAAAAAATTCCTTATTATAATTTAGAGTTAAAATATCAAAGATTTTTTTTTTTTATCTATTTCTTACACCTTTTAAATATAATAAAAAGACTCCCAAAATAATATACAATTATTAAATAATGAGAAAAAAAAATATTTTAAAGGTTGATGTCACTAATAAAGTAAAAAAAAACTTGGAGTTGGGTTGAGTTGTGTGTGGATGACAAAGAAATAAATTTTTTTATTAAAAGATTGAGTTGAGTTAGGTTGTTGATAAATATAGTCTTACAACCCTGATTGTTTTCAGTAATCGGATAAATTTGAGTTGTTTGGTAGAATTTTTGTAGATGAAAATTGTGTATGTACTAATAAGAAAAGGGGGTAGAGTAAGTCTCCTATACACCAGTTGCACGGATCTAAATCCGTGCAACTGGGCTGCCCCGCTCCGGATCCGGATCCATATGGAAAGTATATATAATTTTTTTTTTCTTCATCACTTTCACGTTATCCCTCTTTTATGCGTTTTCTTCCTCTTCTCTACACCTCTCTTCATCTTCTTCTCTTTGCTTCTTCTCCAGGTAATATATTATTATTATTATTATTTTTTACCTTAACCTTTCTTCTCTCTGGTTCTTCTCCATTGCTCTCTCTTCTTCTCCATTTTCTCGCCCTTTTCTCAACTTCATCTGAAACTTCTCATTCTCCATTTTGCACTTAATTCTTCTTCTTCCCTCAACTTTCAATCCGAAAACCTTCTTCTTCTTCTCCATCTTCGCACTTCTCTTGCCCCTTCATCATGAATTGTAGACAAGAAACATGAAAGATGAAGATGAAAATTTCAGATAATCGTGCAAAAACATGATCCATCTTTATTAGTTTGAAAAACATAAAATTGTATCCGATTTCGTATTCTTAATGTTCTATAACAGGTGATTGTTCAAATACAAATGAAATACTTGAGTTCTACTGATAAAGATGGATTTGTTGATGGGTTTGTTACAATTTCTGAAATAAGTGAGGGTAATAAATATATCTCATGAAGGTATCATACTTATAACATAAAGGTCATCATTATATAATTGAAATGTAACATTTGTAATACATAAAGGTATTAACTGAAATAGAAGTAAGAGTATTACTAGTATCACATAAAGGTGTTAACTACATTACGTAAAGGTATTAACCATAGTACGTAAATGTATTAATGCATTTCTTTAAAGGTATTACTTTATTTTATATAAAAAATGATTTTATTATTTTATTAGAATATCTTAATTGTATCACATAAAAGTATAAGTTTTATTGAATAAAGGTGTTACTTGATTTGCATAAAGGTATTGCTTCATTTCATTGAAATATAATGTAATATATTATTTATATCATATAAAGGTATAAATCATTTAACAAAAAAGTATTACTATATTAACATAAAGGTATTATTTTATTTTAATTAAAAATGGTTGTATATTTCCATTTTTACTGGAATATATTAGTTATATTGCATAAAGATATCAATTGTATTACATAAAGATATTAGTTGTATCATGTAAAAGTTTTACCTTATTTACTAAGATATAACATAAAGGTAATATTACCATAACTAAAAGGTCTAATACGCTTAACTTAAAGGTTTGATACGCATAACTAAAAAGTATAAATAGCATAGCTAAAAGGGTATGAAATTTTGACAGTAAGTGTAAAGGTATGAAGATCATAGCATAAAGGTATGAAACTCATAACATAAAGGTATGAAACTCATAACTAAAAGGTACACATATTTTCCAGAAAACTACAGAAACTACACTAAGTATGTTGCGACCTCTTCCCACCTTTTCCCGGCGCGTGGGGGCGCATGCCGGCGCGTGGATAGCCGTGCCGACGAGTGGAATACTGTATCGAGTCAGACCGACCCGAATTGCATGGATCCTAGATCCATGCACCAGTTTCACAGGAGTTTTTGCCAGGGGTAATGTGATTGTGATATATTTTTATTATAAAAGAAAAAATAACAAAAGAGCCGCTTTAAATAAGTGGTCATATTAGAACTAATTGTTGAGATTTTTTTTCTTATATAATGCTAAACTAATGTATAGGAAATCACGAGAGGAAAACAATCTTATTTTGCACATGACCTCCAAATAATAAAAAATTGGGTGCGAATATCCGCATCCCAAAACTTACTAAACACACTTCATTTTTATACAAATGAAAAATATAAAAACACTAGAAATGGGATGTGTTTAGTAAGTTATGTGGTGCGGATAGCCGCACCCTAAAAAATTAGGGGAAAGTTTATTTTGCTCATGACTAGACCCTAGTTATCAGCCAACTGGACGTGCCTGTCATAGCCTTGTCTTAACCTATTAATTCGATCTTTTTAGTTTGTACATAAGTAAGGATGAAAATATTCCTAAATATCTTCAATATTTTTTCATTTTTTCACTTAATAGATATAAAAATGAGATGCAATCGATATATATCGGTATCAAATTCGATGTCGCTAGTTTCATGTTATAAGTTGTAGGAAAATAAGTGAAATATCGAGGAAATATCGGCGAAATATCAATAAACATCCATATCGATTTCGATATTCATGGTACAAATTATAGAAAAATTGGTGAAGATTTCAATATCGGTGGTTCCATATAGAAATTATAGAAAATCGGTGAAATATTAGGGAAATATCGGTGGAATATCGGTAAATATCGATAAATATACCGATGTTTCCATGATATTTCCGTGAAATTAAGATACCAATATTTCCATCAAAATTGAAATTTTCATCCTTATACATAAGTCATTGTTGAAACGTTTACAATGGTATTTGGTTATTGTTATACGAATATAATTGAAATTTTCAACTATTATAAGTGGCTATTACAATGATATTTAGTTATTGATATACGAATATATAATTGAAATTTTCAACTATTGTAAGTGGTCTATTGGTGAGAGAAGATGGTGCGAACAAGCTTAATTCTTGATTTACAAACTTGGGATTATGTAATTTATCATACCAGATTCTTGATTTTACTGTAGTCCTTGTTCTCATATGGCTCCGTCACTAAGAATGGAATACACGGACTCTTGACCAACCACATCAGTGAGCATTGTTATACCCATTTTCATGGAAGGGCAAAAGGCAAATCCAAAGACCCACACCCAAGTTGCATCAATGTTATGATCATGATAATGTACTTCCCTTTTAGGTCGTTATGGGTGAGGAGGGATTTGAACCCTGGACATCATGGTTCGTAGCCATCTGCACTAATTCTCTTAGCTACGCCCCACCCAGTCTTCGCTGGATTTGTTCTCGAGAGTACCCTAAAATGAGGAACATTTCCTCTCCCCTGCTATTTTGGGTTAAGAAAATGTGAAAGTGCGTTAGTACACATTTCATAAAACTCATTTTTAACTTTAATAATTGTCTTGGTATTAAACGACATAATATATTGAGTCATGACATAATTAAATAATCTACACATAGGTTAAATAACTAGTACTCCCTCATCATACAAAATTTGTCTACTATTTTCTTTTGATATGTTTCAAATTATAGTTATTTTTTTATTGCTAAGATATAATTTATCTTAATTATACTTTTTTTTAATGAGTTTGGAAGGAGTGGAAGAAAGGGAGATGATAAAATTTGTGTTACCCATATTTGAATTCCAGTTATCATAATCTACACCTTTATAAAGATGAAATATCACTTGAAGCAGCTTGTGATATCATAATTATACTATACATGTGAGTGCAATATCATCTTAGACTTTTCACCCAAATTATGATAAAAATAAATTAATAAAACTATAAATTATGATAGAAAAATTAATTTTATTTGATTTTACGATGGAAATTACTAGTATACCAAATAATTAAATGGATAATGAGGTGAGAGAACGACATCCAAGGGTAAATATGTAAATTGGAATATGTGTCTCTCTCTCTCTCCCGTCTCTCTATAAAGAAGCAAAAAATTTAGGTCGAAATGAATTTAGGGTTCTATACTTGTTCTACTCCGCAGCCTTCATCTTCTCCTTCTTCGTAAGTTGCTATTTTTCAATTTTCTTTAATCTTATTTAATCGTGAAAACGCACATAGTTCTTCTCCGGATTCAATTTATCAATGATTCCTGAGATTTTATCTGTGCGCAGATCAAATTACTCTCGTGTTTCATCCTCTCTGCTTAAGCTTTCTCCACTATTCTAAATCTATGGAGTTGCGCTTCAATGTTATTGGATGACATTTCCTTTATTATTTCATTTATCAACCCTTTTTTTCCTTTTTTTAACATTTTTTCTCTATTCGATATTTCGTTGATTTCTTTGGGTTTCTTCTTTAATTGGGATTTACATGGGTCTCTGTTTCCTCCGTTTTCCAGAATTCTGAAATTAAAGAAAAAAACCCCAAAGTTTTATGATGTTAAGCATCAATTAGAGATAATGTGAAGTGAGGTAAATTTATGTGATATCATTTTATGTCTTTTAAGATGGATGAACTTATAAACCACATGAATTTGTTTAACATTATATTTAATTCATATTCAAAATTATATTTATATAATGGTTGTGTTTGAAATTGAGGAAATGACACAAATTAACCAGGATAGTGTAACATATTTTTTAGTCAAAAATTTAAATTACAATTTTTTAGTAAAAAATGTGATCATTCAACTTAAATAACTTGTTAGATTAAATATGGGTTCACCTTCCCCTCTTTCTTCTTTCTCTTATGTCTAATTGTGTCTCTTCCTTTTTCCTAATACATCTCAAAATAATTTTGCATTCTTCATGATAAATATGCAATGATATAAAGGAACAATATGTATGAATAATCATTTCTTAAAAAAAGTACATTCATAATGTTATGAAATATTGGTGAAAACACATACTCAGATCTATACAAACTAGCTTTGTGTGGTTTGTGCTTGCACAAGCATACAAAAAGCACAAACCACACAAAAAGATAGGACCTACACACACGAACATATACGAAATACTCCCTCCGTCCAGCTCAAATTTGCACACTTTCCGTTTTCGTTCGTCCCAATCATATTTGCACACTTCAAAAATAGCAAATAAAAGTATACTTTACATTCCAAAAAGTAGTTTTTACATCCAAAAAAACAGCTTTTACATTCCAAAAAACAGTTTTTCTTAATCTCCGTGCCCGTTCCTACGTGCAAATTTGAGCGGGACGGAGGGAATACAACTTATGAGGCCACATGAATTATAGCCTACACACAAATTACAACTCATGAAGCCACACTAATGGTGTCTCGTGTGGCCAAACGAAATGTATTTTTTGTGGTGGTGGATCAAATAAGTTTTTAAATTTTTGTTATTTCATTTGAATTTGAATAATCCCACCTTATCATGAGTATATTTGAGAAATTGATTAAAATTTGACTCAAAAATGTAAATTATAGTTTTGATTAGAAAAAAATGTTACACAACCTATTTGGCTATTTATAAATCACAAAAATTTGTGTGAGATAGTTTTACAGATAGTTTCCGTGAGACGAATTTTTTTTACCCATTAATCAAATCAACTTTCATAAATTTGTATGTGAATTGTCTCATGCACGGATTGTTTTTACCCATAAATCAAATCAATTTTCATAAATTTGTATGTGAATCGTCTCACGGAAACGTTCCGTGAGACAAATTCTTTTTACCCATAAATCAAATCAATTTCCATAAATTTGTATGTGAATTGTGAGATGTGAGTTGTAAATTGAGACGAATTATTTTTACCCATAAATCAAATCAATTTCCATAAATTTATAACAAATTCTTTTTACCCATAAATCAAATCAATTTCCATAAATTTGTATGTGAATTGTGAGATGTGAGTGTAAATTGAGACGAATTATTTTTACCCATAAATCAAATCAATTTCTATAAATTTATATGTGAATTATGAAATATGAGTTGTAAATTGACCCGTATAATATAAGGTGATCCATGAGATAGTCTCACATAAAATTCACTCTTTATAAATTGACTATTTATAAATTTGGGCCTTTGAAGTTTGTGTCGAATCAAACTTAAATGACATGATTGGTATGCATGAATAGATTAGGAATGGAATGATTGTTCCCAAATCCATTCCAAATCCTAGTGGTGCCCGGTTCGTATAAACCGCCGGTTCCGGTTCCGAACCGGCGGTTCAGAAAACCGACAGGGGTCGAACCGGAACCGAACCGGGGTATGTTCGGTTCTGGTTCTGGTTTGTAACCGGCGGTTCAACCGCCGGTTTCGGTTCGAACCGTCGGTTTTTCCGGTTTTTTTTTTTTTACTAAACAATGTATTTATATGTTAAAAAATATACAACTTCAAAAGTATAAAACACTAAGTTTGAATTAAAAAAAAATTATTACAACTTACAAACAACAAACTTCTAAGTTTGAATTTAAAAAAATTACAACTTACAAACATAAAAAATAATTACAACTTACAAATTACAAATTGAAAGAGGAAAAAAATAAAATAGCTTGAGTTTCATTCTAAGTTTGATATAGAATAAAATTGCCTACGTATCCCTAAATTGAATTAGAGAATCAAAGCCCACGTAGTTCTTAGTTCTTACTTCTCTTAATTGTAATGAGCAAAGAATGTTGTGTGGTAGATGATATGTCTCAAAGAAAGGAGGACATAATAAGACGTGCATCTAAGACACATCTTATTATCTCCTCCTTTCTTTGAGACACATCATCTACCACACAACATTCTTTGCTAATTACAATTAAGAGAAGTAAAAAAAAAAAAAATGAAAGAGCTTGAGTTTCATTCTAAGTTTGAAAGTGAATATCAAAGTTAGAATGAAATTGCCTACGTATCCCTAAATTGAATTAGGGAATCAAAGCTCACGTAGTTCTCTTACCTCAAACTTACCCATTAGTTCCGGTGGAGGAGGATGTGTTGGAATCGTAGCCATACTCGTCGGGGCCATCGTCATCAAAGACAGATAAATCTAGATGTTGTTGACGTTTCTTTGCTCGAAGCCAATCTTCAAGTAGAGTAATGTTTTGAACATTCTCTACGGTCAATCTTCCCCTTTTTGGATTCAACATATGTCGTCCTTTGGAGAAGGCGCACTCGACGGATACGTTGGAGGCGGGACTTGCAAAAATCTCCTTCGCAATATGACTTAAAATAGGATAAGTGTTGATCCTCTTTGACCACCACTTCAAAAGATCCACAGAGTTTTCAAAAGAAATAAATTCAAATGTACAACTTAAATATGTATCTAATTCTTGTGTGGGATTAGACCCCCTAGCGCGTTTTTGTGTTCGATTATCATAAAAATCATAAAATGCATTAAGACCACTAACATTATATGGATTATGTGAAGAACTACTACTACCACCTACATTTTGAGCACCTAAATTATCCCCACAATCATCCCCTAATGAGGTTTTATATTCTTTAAATAAATCATACAAATAGTTTTTAGCTCTAGCTGCAACTTCTACATAATTTGGAACATAGTCAACCGCATCATAATCGGATAACAAAAAATGGGGGAACAAAGCACTATAATACATGCGTAATAATTCGATTAGACCATCTTCTCTAATCCTAGGATCTAATAATTTAGCTATTAAAAATATATCGGGAAGTTCGTGAAAATATTTTAACCATTTTGCTTTAATTGCTATAATAGTGTCACCTATAATAGGACATGCACAATATTCATTCAAAATTAAAGCAATTTTAACACAATTATCTAAGGCTAATGGAGAAGTAGGATAATAAGTGCCACTTAATTCTCTAGTGGCTTCTTCAAAAAATTTTAAAAGAGCTATTAAATTAATGCATGCATCCCAAGAGTTGCTATTCAAATATATCAATTCATGTGGGTTTTCTTTATAAAATTCAATTAGCAATTCTTTATAATTATAAGAATCTTGAAGCATATAATAAGTTGAATTCCATCTATGTTTTACGTCCAATATAAATTTTTTAACTTCCATTCCATTATTTTTACAAAATCTTGCCCATTTTTTATGCCATTGTGTTGATTTAGCAATTTCATGAATTGCATCCGTAATAGGTGAGATTTTATCATGCAAAGCGGTTAATCCATCTTGTACACACAAATTCAAACAATGGGGTACACAACGAATATGAAAAAGTCTACCATCTATTGGAGGCCTAAAAAATTCCATTAATGTGGGTATACTAGCGGTGTTAGGAGCGGCATTATCATAACCAATCGAAAATATTTTTGTAACTATATCATAATCATTAACAATTTTTATTATTTTTCTAGCAATTGCTACAGAACTATGTCTTTCATCAAATTCGACATAGGCAATTAATCGTTTTTGCACGTTCCATGCATTATCTATCCAATGGCACGTTATTCCTAAATAATCATGGTTTCCGTAAGGATCTTTCCACACATCACAACAAATAGATACTCGTTGTGTTAAATTTTTTAGTTCTCCAATTAAAGCATATTTATATTCACCTACAATTTTTTCTATGTCACGTGTGACGGTATTCCTAGATATTCTTCTACTAGCTGGTTGAAAAACTTCACAAGTAAATTCTTCATAATCATCGTCAGTTGGAAATTGAAAAGGAAGATGTTTTTTAGCAATCAATTCGGCCATTCATTTCCTATGAGTTAATTGACTAAATTTATGAAGGAAGTTAGGGTCGTTACCTCCGGTTCCCCCACTGGAACCGGCATTTTGTCGAGGAAGATGGGTTTGAGAGCGGTCATTACCCATCTTATCCGGATGTTTCTTGATGATGTGGTTGTTGAACGTTCCGTAGCCCCCTCCGACCTTGAACTTGTAGCTCTTTCCACAGTAGTTGCACGTCACCGTGAAGTCCACGTTCGAATTTGATACTTTCTCCTTTTTAAAATGTATGGAGAAAATATCACTTCGAAGTGTCGAAGTGGTTCGGCTACGTGTGTCACTCTCTTGAGTTGGACGGGCCTCCGGTTGCTCCTGCTCTTCATCCACTTCGGCAAAGTCGGCGGCGGTCGAAGGTCCGAGAGCCTCCTCCAAATTGGCGTACTCCTCACTCCAATGAGAGTGGGGAGTGTATTGATCGATAAGATCATTGACTTCAACATCTCGTGGTGGAGGCATCGGTGCCTTTCCTCGGTGAGAAGAACCGGCGGAAGAAGAACCTCTTCGAGACATTTTCGAATGAATCGTAAATTGAGAATTGAAAAAAAAAACTAGAGAATTGAAACTTTAGAATTGAGAATTGAATTTCAACTTTCGAATTGAGAGAGAAGTGGTGGAATGGTGTGAGGATTGAATGGGGGGAGGAGGGTATTTATAGAAATTTAAAAAAAAAATTCGCCGGAACCGGCGGTTCGAACCGCCGGTTTACAACGGTTCTTAAATCTCGACCGTTGATCTCCAACGGTCGAGTGATCCTGGCGTGACACGTGTCCCAACGGTAACTTTTTTTTAAAAAAAAAACCCGCGCCGGTTCGAACCGGCTTCGAACCGCCGGTTCCGGCGGCAACGGCTCTTTTTTGTCGGAATCCGGCGACAACGGCTACTTTTCGCCGGAGCTCCGACGGACACGTGGCGCTAACCCATTCGTCAGAAAATGAAAAAAAAAAAATTAACCGGAACTGCCGGTTCACGGTTTTGCAAAACTCGAACCGAAACCGAACCGGCTGAATCCGATTTACGGTTCCGGTTTGGAACCGGAACCGGGTCAACGGTTCCCCGAACCGTTGACCGCCGGTTTCGAACCGGCCGGTTCCGGTTTCCGGCGAACCGTGGGCACCACTACCAAATCCTATGATTGGTATATTTTAGGAATGAGAATACTAATTACCTTGGGAATGACTATTCCCAAAAACATATGAATGATCATTCCATCTCTCCCCCTAGTATTATGTATTCCTAATCTTGATGGAATCAAATTATTACTAATTTTTGACTAAACTATCCATACTTATTTTTATTTTGACAACATTATCCTACCCAATCTAATAACTCATTAAATTTAATTTCATATACAACAACCGTGTTTTCTCATTTAAATATTTTTTTTGGCATATTAATTAATTTTATATCATATTCTATGTTTCTTGTATCATAATTTCTTTTTAATGTTTTTTTTAATATTTTTTTTTACCCAAAGAAATAAATGAAAAATTATATAATATCTTAAAAATTAGATTAAAGAATAATTTTATAAAAAATAAAATGAACTGTGTCGTACAATGTCCCACATATAATGTAATGATTAAATTTTGATTTCATGATAATATAAAATAAAATTGTAAATATAAAATTTTGCAAATTAATTGTATAATAATAATATATTGAGTATATCAAACAAACAAAAAAATTATAATGAAATATATGTAAGGACATATTGGTTATTTAAGATGAATTCAAATCTATACCCATCTTTTATTTTAATATACCAATCATGAGATTGGAATTAATTAAGGAATTATTATTATATTCCTTGTCAATACCAATCATAGAAATTATTATTCTTGTGTTATTCCATTCTTATCCTCATTTCATTCCTTAATTCATTCCATTCATCTTCAATTCCATTCAGTCATACCAATCATGCCGTAAATAGTTAAAAACTTGGGTGAACTACGACTCTAGTAGATAAGCTGAATCGAATATTTTTTATGGGTTTATTCCTTAAAAAATGTTTCATATATTGATATCTATTATTTCCTTAAAAATGAATTAATCTTGGAATCAGAAAAATATTAGTAACGGACAAATATTATCCAAATCAAATAAAAAAAAATTATTCACCTTTGCCTTTTGTACATAGTTTTAAATTCAATTTGATGGAAGAAAATTCTACACAAAATTATACTTAAATAACTAATTACTTCCTCCGTCCCACAACATTTCACACACTAAATTGGACACAATTTTTAAGAAAAAAAAGAATCTTTGTTTTTTGATTGAGGTTATAAGAGTCAATTATGTGAGAAAAAGGCAAAAAGTAATAAAGTGTTGAGAGAGAAAAAATAATGGCATTATGTGTAAATAAGTGTGTATTGGGAGGGTAATAATTGTGATAAAATTTGCCATTTTTTGGTGTGCAAAGTGTTTTGAGACAGATTAAAAAGGAAAGTATGCAGAGTTTTGCGGGACGGAGGGAGTAATATTTTAATTTTTTGTAACAAAATTGATACTGATAATATATTTACACAAAAATATTAATATCATTAATTGGCTGTTGTATTTATTGTCACGCGTTAATAGCTGTTAGGTGTAATTAATACATTAACGACCTTTGAAAATAAGGAATTTTACTTAAAATATTGCATGTTGCTTTGCATGAGCTAATATATGACCTGCATTTTTCACAATTCAAGCTAAATTAAACAGGATTGTTATGACAGAGTGGATTGAATTAGTTATGATATTAAAGTTTTGCTCTAATTACTTAACTAGCTTAAAGGCAAGCAAGTTTGTAGATATGAATCGTTTACTATTTTACTCTCTCCATCCCAAATTAATTGACGTTTTAGTATTTTTCATACAGATTAAGAAGACCTATAAAATGATCGATTTACCCATAATTTTTTAAATTCCTTTTTATATTTCCAATACTCACTTTGAGATAATATAGCATTTAATAAAAAACAGTAAATGGCGGCATTTTGAAAGAATTGAGGAAACTGTTTTTTGAATTTCTATAATGATAAATATTTTGGGACAAATATCAAATGCTAAAATGATAATTAATTTGGGACGGAGGAGGGAGTAATATTAACTCTAAAATGCATAAGACTCTTAGACCAAAAATAGAAGAGATCAAAAATATTTAGAGAAGGCATTTAAGGAATTCGATTTCAATTGCGTTCATCTTCCAACTTCAACATCCCAATTAATTAAATTCTTATTGATTTAATTTTCTATACAAAAATCTCAAACCTGTGATTAAACCGTGGATTAGATGCAAGAAACAGCGTATATCTTTATTCGATTTCTAATATTCAACCCATAAAAACCAAAAGATTCACTGTCATGTACAATTATCTGAAACCTCTCGATTTATTGAATGTTTATTTGTGTTTCTTAATCTAATAAGAAAACCTCTCCTCCCCATTTATGATTTGTTATATTAAATTTTTTTTTTATTTTTATCAAACAACTAAATTCACAATCAACATAAGAACACAAACAATAATAGACAGGATCGAGCTAAATTAATTTGTAATCTATTAAAAGATTTATGTAATATAATCTTTAATCCCTAGAAACTAAAAGTCTATAATGAAAACTTTACTTATCCATGATTCTTCTCTTCCTTTGTTTGATTCACTTACTCACAAAAACTCATGTTACGGATAGTTTTCCTGAAACGGATTCTTATTACCCACAAGTTGAACTCATTTCCACAAATTCATATATGAATTCTTAAGCGTGGATTATGGATTGACCCGTTTTACGTAACAAGATTTGTGAGACGGTCTTATATAAGACCTACTCTTATTATGTATAATTCTTCTCTTCCTTTGTTTTAACGTGGGTGAATTTCATAACTTGAGCATGTTCATTATTAGTCGATTATTCTTAGACCCCTTTAATTTTAAACAAATTAAATTTACTTTCAACAAAATGTAATTCATAAGATAGTCTCACTTGATAATTTTTTATTTTTTTTATGAGATATGTAATACATTTATGATGGTTATCTTAAACATGAGATGAGATTATGGCTAAATATTCAAACCAAATTACTTGATACTCCGATTCGAGATAGTTTAACAAGAAGGTCATTAAAGCTTGATTTTATATATATATATATATATATATATATATATATATATATATATATATATATATATAATATCAAACAAGTTTAATTTGAACATCCTTTCCTCATTTAAGAACTTCTGCACCACCTCCTTAGTAAGACGCGGGAGAGGGGAAAGGAAGCTCCTCTCTAGCCTCTTCTCCTTAGCATTGAAAAAAGGCAAGGTGCACCTTGGATTAAACTCGACAAATAAAAGATGATGGGGAAACTCAGTAAGATGTCGGAGAAGCGAAATACACGAGATCACAAACGTAGATAAGGAGATCCTAACCCATTGATTTGGTGATTTAGATAAGGGTTCGCAACAACGGCTAAACTTTTGACTGAAAACCCTGTTTTATTCCTTTTACGTTTGATAAAATCTAAATACCGACTCGAATTAGAACTCTATAAGAAGAAAAACAAGTAAAAATATCAAATGATTAGAGCTTGATTCGAATTTGGCCTGATTGAAACTCGTTCAAACTCGAGTCAATTAATTATTAAACAAATTCAAACATAATTTATGAACCGCGATAATATTACAAACAAGCTTAAAGCCGCTGATATCATTAGTATTTCGTGTTAACTGGAACTGTATGCTTAGTTTCATCATTACTTGTGGTGAAGAATTGATTGATATTTTTTCTCGATCAAGAACTGATTGATTTATTTATTTATATATATATATATATATATATATATATATCATTTTATAAATATTCCAATATAGGGAATCATGCACAATATCAAAACTAAAACTAGAAAAGGAATGTGGCTTATAACTACTTATCTATTACAATTTTCCAAAACAGAAAAGTAGAAGAAACTTATCTATTACAATTTTCCAAAACAAAAAAAGTAGAAGGAAGAAGTTGAGTCGAGATAGCCCTCTTTCCTTAAGAAAAAATCTGTCCAAGTAGTGTTTGTTGGAACTACATTCCTTCAAATATAAACGAGCTTTTGCAAGTCTATGGCAAAATCCGTCCAAATAGTGCTCGTTGGAACTACTTTCCTTCAAATATAAACGAGCTTTTGCAAGTGTATGGAATGTGCATGCCAAGCACAAGCACAACTATTTATAGGCTCCACTGCTGCAGAAGGTTATAGAACCAAATCAAGCTCAATCCGCCCAAATTCAATTGCCAAGAACCAAATCTTACGCCCCAGATCGTGTTTATGAAGCCCACTTACTCCAAAAATATATTAATAAGCACATATAACAAAACTATATATATACTTTTTTTAATTGAATTAACCTTTGAACGTGGATAAGTGGCTTACATTCCAACAATTAATTATTCATTTAATCTCATTTCAAGTGACAAACTTTAATAATTAATTTCTCACTCATCGAAATTCGGTTTTGAGAAATTGAATATATCTCGATTATCTACTCCAAACGTATATTAAACTTTTGACAATGAATTTTCTAAGAATTGATTTTATAACCACAAAAATATTCGTCAAAGTAGTGTTACCACCACATTCAAAACCAAATTTCTTACAAATCATGTGTTGAAGAAGAATTCAATGTTCAAGTAGATAGTAGTTGCCAACTTGCTATCTGATATATTGAGAAGATAAACACAAATAAAAATTCAACCTCCCAACTCTCATCTGTCCGATTGTCACATTTACTACCATGCCAGAGCTGCTGCCTAATTAGTATATTTATCATGATCACTAACTTCACTTTTCCTATATTTGCAGTGAACATTTATTACTACATCTAATCCTCCTCAAATAAGTAAATTTAAATATCATGATTTTTATAACAATATTCTACCTTATAATATTTATCTTATATAGGATTAATAATTGAATACAAAATCATGGGAGATTTTGCAAAATTTCAATCCAACATGACTTGTTAATTTTTGCAATTTCAAGTATGATATTTTTTATTTTTTGTAATTAAGCACCTAATAATTTCAAATGATTCATGTAGACATGGACACCACCGGATCAAGCAACCTCTGCCGCATAAGATGCTAATTAAACTGGTCGGGCACAAAATGTACAATTTTTTAATCAAAATGTTTTATCCGTTTTCAAAAAATTAAATATTTTACATGTCAAATAATTTAAATTAGAAAACTAAAGAGTGGAGGAAAAAATTTATAAAATAATTTAATCTAAATCATGTTTCTACATTATGTAGTTGTTTTGTTTTTATTTAAATTAAAACATTTGATATTTTGTAAAACACAATGTATTTAATTTTAAAATAAATAAAACATTTAATTGATTTAAATTTAAAATTGGAATTTTTTTTTTTTTTGAGTTAACATTAAACATCGTTATTAAATTGTAAATGTCGCAAAAGGTCAGGAAATTTATATAAAGAACCATTTTATTTGTATTTGGTATTATTTTTCGCATTTTCTTTGAATGCAATGTATATACGCACATGATCTTTTTTTTTTTTTTTATCTGAATGCTTTATATGCTTGACATGTATTAATTGAAATTACCATTGTTATAGTATATTTAATTAATTTTATTTGAAATGGACTAACATCGAATTTATTTCAATAACTCCTTATAGTTACGAGGTATATTAATTATTAAATGGCAATATGCGTGCACAAAATACTACAGTTCAAAGTCATTATATCCATCTCTATTTACACCAAAAAAAAAAAAAAAAAAAACCATAATAAATAACCTAGCTACACTCCCTTTCTCATCCCATTCTGCAAACTTTCACTAACACAGAGAAGAGAGAGATAGATCTAGAGAGAGAGAGATGGAGAGCATTGAGCACAGAACAGTCAGTGTTAATGGCATAAAGATGCACGTCGCAGAGAAAGGGAAAGGGCCCGTGGTGCTCTTCGTTCACGGCTTTCCGGAGCTGTGGTACACGTGGCGCCACCAGATAACGGCTTTCGCCGCCCTGGGGTACCGCGCGGTGGCGCCGGACCTCCGCGGCTTCGGCGACTCGGAGGCGCCGGCGAAGACGTCCAGCTACTCGTGCCTCCACGTGGTGGGGGACATGGTGGCGCTGATACAGTCCCTCGGCGGCGGCGAGCCGGTGTTCGTGGTGGCGCATGACTGGGGCGCCATGATCGGCTGGTACCTCTGCCTTTTCCGGCCAGATTTGGTCAAGGCATTTGTCTCTCTAACGGTGCCGTTTCGTCCCAGGAATCCGTACATGAAACCAGTGGAGAGCATGCGAGCTTTCTTTGGAGAAGATTACTACATGTGCAGATTCCAGGTTTTTTTTTCTTCTAATTCTTTTATTTTAATTTAAATATTTTATTTTGTATGATGCATTTGGAATGTATGTGTTAAGTGTCCTGAATGTGCTATATATTTATTAATGAAAGGCGTAATCAGACTAATCAGAGCATAAAATGAAGGGGTCAATAATAATAATAATACATAATGTTTTTTCTTACATAAAAAATATAAATATTTATTATTAAGTTTTTATAAATGTTTTGAATGGATAAACATTTTGTTTTTTTAAAGTGTGGAGGGACATAGGTCCACCGTCCTATCTCTGATATTAATCTATCATATACAATATTAAAATTCGGAGCTGACAGTTCACATCATATAGAATAAAATGTGACAAGTCTAATAAATTAAATTAATAAAATCGTTATGTAATTATGTTATAGAACTGGTTGGTACAATGGTCTCACACTAGTAAAATATGAAATAAATGAAATATATATTTATAGATAATGTATACTTCACTATAATCCAAGGACGAATGAAAAAAAATTATATTTCCTAATTAAGCAATAGTTTAGTTTAAAACGAATTAGGAAGTAACTTTTTAAAAAGAAAAAATGATTTAGATGGGAAACTGAATGCATGTCGACATTTATCTAATTTTACCTGCATTGTTAGATAAAGTATTTATTTATTTAATTTTTTATAGAATAAAATATGAACTTAAATACAAATACCAACAGCCATAATGTTTCTCTATATGAACAAAATGTTTATAATTTGTAAGTACTCGACCAGTTGCTCCTTGGTTTTACAATTTGTGTTAGTGTGTAGAAATACGTCTAATGTATAGAATTTTTTTTTTTTTTAAAGAAGAAATTCATTTATAAGAAAAAAAAAAATTACATAATTTTCATCATGCCCTACCTTTTATGATTTTCGAGATGACTGGTCCCGAAGTTTGAGACATTGAGCTATTTCAACTCCGAAAATATGGCTGGCCAAAGTAAAAGAAATAATAAAAAAATATTTTTTTCTTATGTACAAATATAAAATATGTGTTTTTATATAAAGTTGAGGAAAAAATAATGTTTGTTATATATAAATGGTATGAATCCTATTATCCCATTTTATTTTTCTCGAGATTGACTCATGGTTTCTTTCTACTAATTGTGCCTTGAAATAAACCATTGTGTGTTGGAACTTCCTAAAAATCTTTGATAAAAACTATTAAGCTTAATTAAAAATATATATAAATGATGAGTCATTTTTTTATTATAATATCAACTTGAAAGAAATATGGATGTTGCTGCCTATGAAAATACTACCATAATCATTTAACATGTCCACACCAAATCGAACTTAATAATATTTGTAACTTAATATTATTTTTTAAAGTTCGTATTGTAACTTAATATTATTTTAATTGACCCAAACTTCTATGCTTTAGGATTTATTTCACATTTGTGGAAAAATATATATTTGCTCTATTGATGATTTCTAAAACCCATAGGTTCAATTAGAACTTGTAGGCCCTTCTATATATCCTTTCCAGATCAATACAATTTTTTTTTAAGTGATGGTCAACTGGCGATCTGACTAACAAAATAAAAATTGATTTATAAAAAATGAATTTATATCTAACTGGTGGACTTCGACTTATAAAGTACATAACTAAAAAATAAAAATTGATTTGTGAACAAAAAAATATACTTAAATAGTGAGCTCCAACTTATGAAACAATTGCATGTAACTTCTTGTGAAAACATGCATAAAGTAAAAATTGTATAGGTTTGTTTGACTTTATGCTTTTTGTTGTTGACCCGTGAAATGGACAGTTCAAACCGTGACCAAAAGTAGCATTGATTATTGACTATTAATTTGAATAATAAAGACTGGATTGGTTGAAAAGGGTGGTGGATCCAACTATTCATAAATGCTACAGCTTGGAAATCTTTATTTGCCACTGAATTTTCCTTATTTTTGGAGTGGCAACTTAAATGAATCTCCACAACCACTCCAATCTCTCACCCATGAAATCTATTATTTAATTATTATTTTTATTTCTTCAATTTATTTTTTTATAACATAATCTTTTTAAATATTCAATGAAAGCCCTGTTAAATTGACCTTCTTTAAAGAGTAAAAGCTACAACTTGATGGTGTCCCAACTGAAAATGATTTCTACAGATTGGGAATTAGGGGACCAGAACTAAACTGGATGTCACCTCACTTGGCTTCTATTAATTGGTTGATTTTGAGTGATATGTTTGAATGTGAGAATTTATATTTGACTTGATGTTGTGATTGGATTGAAGGATTTGAAATAAAATATTTAAAATGAATGAATTTTAAATTCATTTTTTTAATGAGTCAAAAGAAGGGTAATAAAGACTAGAAAATGTATGTGATTCAAATTTGAACTATGTTCATCATAATTTTCACCTTTATAAAGATGTATACCATTTGAATTTAAAATTCACTTAAATTGGAGTGTATTCAAAATTCGTACATATTTGTTAAAAATTTATTTCAAAACGAAAGTGATGAATTTCAAATTCATATCGATTCAAACATCACCAGTTAATTTACTATTATAAATTTTAAATTTATCTTCTAATCTCTCCATCCAAACACAACCTTAAATAATTTATTTGCTCCTGAGTATGATATGAATTCTCTCATATTTGAATATAACAGTTATATATTTGGCTTTTCACATTAACTTACCAAAATCCAACTCATATAGAACTAATTAATTAGTATTAGGCTTTTCACATTTAAGATCTGTGTTTTGGAGCTGCTTCTGTTTTGTCCCAGAATCCATGGGTCAATGACCCTATATTATACTAGGATTTACATACATTAAAATGTTGTTTTTAGTCAAGTTTTTTTTTTTGTCTAAAAAAAAATATTGTTATAGAATTTTAAGAAGCATTTGCTCACATCCTTCGAACCAAAACTGTCACCATTTCTACTCTCGAATTAAATGAATAGGAAAATGATTATCAAATATTTATTTATAATAAATGTACTTAGATATGAGTATATCAGAATTACAGAAGTGTACATATCTAGTTTTCATATGAATTGTTATTAACAACATAAACAATGCAACAGGAACCTGGAAAAATAGAATCAGAAATGGCAGAGTATGGAGCTGAAGCAGTGATCAAGAAAATCCTCTCAGACCGTACACCCGGTCCGCCCCGTTTGCCCTATGAAAACCCGTTTGGATCCGATACCAACAACATCAAACTGCCCCATTGGTTCACTGAAGAAGACCTCAAATACTATGCTCAAAAATACAACCAAACCGGCTTCACCGGCGGGCTCAATTATTACCGAGCACTTGATTTGTACGTTAAATTCTCATACATGCTTTGTCTCAAATAAAAAAATTACAATTTCATCTTATATCTACAATTTATCGTCAATTTAATCCTAAAAGTCGTTGAAACTCGCAACTTTGATCCTTTTTCCATGACTTTTGGATTAAATTGGCGATTCATTGTAAAATATAGGATGAAATTGCGAAATTTAATTAGAGAACTAAAATTACAAGTTTACCCTCCTAGCCTTGACCATATTAGAGAAGCATTGAACTAAGGATTTGGTTGTTGAGTGATTGTGTGTAGGAATTGGGAGGTGACGTCAGCATGGACAGGTGCAAAAGTGGGAGTTCCAGTGAAATTTATAGTAGGGGATACTGACATGGTGTACAATACACCAGGTGTGAAGGAATATGTGCATGGAGGTGGCTTCAAAAATGATGTTCCATTGTTGGAGGAATGTGTTGTGATGAAAAACACTGGACATTTCATCAATCAAGAGAGACCTCAGGAGATCAATGCTTCTATTCATAACTTCTTTAACAACTTTTCTACTTTTTAATATTTTTGTGACAAGAAATGGGCCTTCATATGGCCTTTGAACATCAACCTTGCTTTCTTTATTATGGACTTAGTTTATGCTACTTGTTTAGTTGTTTTTTTCCTTTTCTATGGCCTCAATGTATTTTGGACAATGTATGTATGTATGATATGTTAAAACAAGTGCCTCTAGCATTGCCACATGGCCCACCTTGCTTTTTGTTATTGTTAATAGGGTTAAAAACATTTTCCGACCTGAATTATAGATGATTTGATATTTTCTGTATAAATGTTCAAATATTTTGTTTTGTCGTATGAACTTTAAATTTGATATATTTTATGATATCCGACATATCATAGTCATTAATTTCAAACATGTGTATAACTAGGAATTGCTTGATGCCATAAAATGCATCAAATTCAAACTATTTTATGGCATCAAATTCAAAATATATATAGCAAAGTGGAACGTTTCAAATTTTATATAAAAAATGTTATGATTGGATGAAAAACTATTTTAACCATTATTAATATATAGTTTATGCGTATTCAAGCTGTAAAAAAAAAATCCAATAGTTTAAGCTCACAGTTTTGTAATCATATATGTAATATGATCCCTGAATTCAAACTCTTAAATAATACTTATTATGAATCATAGTAAGTAAATTATAAGTGTGTTAATTTCATTTTCGAAAAAGCAATCTACCTATTATCTACCTATTAACATAAAATACACAGAAAAACTAATCAGGGAATCTTATTATATGGATCTAGTTATGTAAGATGGATTAATCCACAATTTATACTTCACAATTCAATTATGAATTTATAAAAATGAATTTTATTTATTGTTAATAAAAATCATTCTCAAGATAACTATTGTGACACATCTTATATAATTTTTTTTTAATAGCAAATATACTTACTTCTCAGTCCAATATGTCGAACAAATAAAACTTAAAAGATCTATGTTCTGGATTCCAAAATGTAACCCCCACCCACATACCAAAAACGAACTGCTGTTGTATGAAATCTTTATTTTTTAAAATTATTATAATTTTGTATTTTATTCACTAGTATAAAAACACCAAATTATGCATTACAAAATAAATGAGGAAATTGAATTGAAATAATACAAGAAACAAAATGGAGAATCGTTAACACGGCAATTACTTTATTTAGGAAGAGCACATATATAAATAACATCTTAATGGAGGACAAAACCTTTTTTCTTTATGATTCTTCTCTTTGTAATTTTATCGATCAGATTCAAAAACATCTGTTTCACCCTTTCATTATTTATTTATTTATTTGAGTCGATGAATGTACCTTCTATTAGGCTAAAAATATAATTAAAAAAAGAATGAACAAACTTAAACCATTGTCATATTTTATTTATTGTTATAGGTAACGGTATCTGAAAATTCGATTTGCATCTAACTTGAACCATAAATTTGGGAGAGAAAGTGAGTAATAATTTGAGTCAAAATAATGTCATTGACTTTCCTGGTCAAATCAGGCCCCTGGAGACCTTCTACTCGATATGGTCTATGAAAATCACTCTTTCTAATTTCAATATGACATCACTATATGTGTCACTAATAAACTTATTATGATTATACAATATAATTTAGCTAGTTATACAGATGTAATATCAAACGTTACACAAACACATTTTAAAAATTGAAATAGACAGAAGGGGAAACATCCAAATATTGGCATCCACATTGGAACATCCCATAAAAACAACATCAAATTTCAGTTTAACACATTATAGATTTGGAATTCAAAGAACTCTCATCTGCTTCATCATTAAGGTTGTTTTGGCCTAAGTTCCAATGGTTGCAGCAGACTTTATTGTTGGCATCATAGGTTCATTTCTTTCAATCCTTTGACTGCACACATTTTTTATTTTATTTTTTTACAAATTTTCCCTATTTTTTTGGCATTTAATTCATGTTACATATGTATGAATTTTATTTCTTGCAGGTAACATTGTTTCTATAATAAGTTTTGCCTCTTCAATGTAAGTATGACTATTAAACCACAATCATAGACTAATACATATATAGTAATTCACAATATTAAATAATGAAAATTTAAGTACATATGTTCATGATCTACTAGCTAGTTTTGTTGGATAAGTATCCTTATTATGCACAACAGATGATTCATTTTCAGTGGTTTTGTGTTTCAGAGGGACATTTAGGGAAATCGTGAAGAAGAAATCGTCGGAGAACTACAAAGGCGTCCCATATATAACAACACTTTTGAGCACGAGTCTTTGGACATTATACGGTTCACTTGATCCCGATGATGGGGTGCTCATAGTCACAGTAAACGCCGTAGGCATAGCCTCACAAATAGCCTACCTTGTTATTTTTCTCTACTATGCTTCCAAGGAGAGAAGGGTCAAATATTTCGGATTTGTTCTCCTAGATTTGGTTTTCCTTGGAATAGTGATAGCTACAACGCTAGCAGTATTCCATGGAAAATCGAGACGTACTTTTATAGGAGTATTGTGTGCAACATTCACCATAGGAATGTACGCCGCTCCTTTATCAGCCGTGGTAAGAAAATCACATACTGTCTAAATTAAAAACATTTTAATAAACTTTGTTTTAAAATTGCGCTTATCATGATATCATTGGACAGGGTATGGTGGTACGAACAAAAAGCGTTCAGTACATGTCGTTTTTCTTGTCGTTCTCCCTTCTTGTCAACGCTTCCGTTTGGTTTACTTTTGCGATGCTTCTCAAAGACTACTATGTCCTTGTAAGCTTTCCTAAATTTCAATTTCGTCGCAATAATTTCTCTGTTTTATGTGTAATAACTAATAAAGAGACTAAGCTATTTCTATGGTTGCATTTTCAGGTACCAAATGCAGTTGGAATCGTACTAGGTGCAATGCAGCTAATTGTGTACTTCGTGTACATGAACAAATCTTCTTCTGAATTCACCGATTCAATGGAAATCGAAGAGAAATGCTCGAACGAAGATACAGAAAAACAGGATTCAGAACAGGGAAGTGTGAAAGCTATGAAAATGTAGATGAACACAATTTGTATCTATTAGTTTGATGGATGTTGTGTGTGAAATTCATGAAAGGATGGTTGTACGAAATTTATTCATGATCTTCCATTGGAAATAAGATTGAGTTTGATTCCACTTTTAATCCAAATCAATTGACTGAGTGTGGTGTTTTTTTACAATTAATTATGTTATTTTCTACACTTGTATAATGTTTTTGATAGATCAAATTCGACTTGTTAAATTAACTCATCGGTCAATGTTAAGTTTGGTAAAACTAATTAAACTCTTGCATGAGCTTATGAGCTCACTCGTAAATTAATATATTAATAGTTTTGTATAAAATATATTATTTACGTTTTTTTTACTCATTTAATAATAAGAGATAGCACCAACATATTATCATAATTTAAGTTTTAAAGTGATTTTATGTTGAATATTTGATTGTTGATGGGGTTAATTTGTAATAAAAACATAAAAATATAAGATATTTATATGTTGTAGCATGTAAATGGACAAAAAATTGTATTTTTTTAAACATAGAGAACTAACAAACAAAAGGTGATAGAAAAAAAATGAAAAATTCAATGAGATAAATTAATGGATGAAAAAACATTTTTTTCCTTCATTTTATAAAGCAGTTGGATCCCTGCATGTTGTAATGAAATGACCTCTTCACGTGTGATATGATTGAGTCAATTATCTTAATTAATTAGCTTAAAAGATAACTATTTTTCTACGTAAAAGGACGTTGTCGTTTTACACCACAATAAGTAATTTCATATTACAACACGAGAGAATTTGCTCCCATAAAGCAGTATTAATTGCAAAATCATATATGGGCCAAATTTAGGAACTTACAATCATTATCAAACTATGTAAAAAAAAAAAAAGGTCATGTTTCGCCCATATAAAGAAAAATCAACGATACTGCCGGATTGTGTCAAAAACAATAACTATAGATTAGCGACGGAATAACAATGGAATAGATATCAGAGATTGATAACAAAATAATGACACCAAACTAGTGACAGAAATGTTTCCGACAATAAATTAACGACAATGATATATATATAGTTGTGTCTATCATAAATTAACGACATAATTATCCGTTGGCAAAGAGTTTGTGTTTGACTCGTTGTCTTGTTGTCATTGCATCCTGGAAATAGGCGTCTGTTGAGTCCTCGAGCACCTCGGAGGAGACGAATCTGTTTTAAGGAAACTGGCTTCCTCATTGTTCTCTCGTTTTATTTCCACACCATATCCAACTAACATAGTTTTAGTCCCTGTTTAGCAACGTATACTTTCCGTGACTATATTAAATGAATTTAAAAAATATATATATCTACAAGAGAATCTGTTCCCATAAATATATATGCCAGAATTAGGAACTAATAAACATTATTAAATGTCCAGCATATATATTGTCTGCATTCGGCTACAAGCATCATCATATTCCTTCTTATATTTGGATTTCGGAATCATTTAGATCATTGTTTCATTAACTAGCCAAAAACCTCGTGCATGAAATCATCGTCCAAATTCACTTCTAATCATCATATTGACAAAATTAAGGACATTTAGAATCACAAAATTAAGAATATTATGCAGTGAAATTAATTTTTGTGCACTGATTACTTATAAAATCGTCAGCTAAACTTTTTAAATATCTCTATTCTTAATTAGCTAGTAAAAAAAAACAGAGAGACTTTATACATGGTTAAACCGTACTTCATCGTTGGTATTATAGGTAATTTTTTTCTCTCTTTTTTTTTTCGGTTATAAAAGAAAGTCATTGTTACAAAAGTTCAAATTAATTTTTAGTTGAATTTTCAATAATGCTCACAAAAATGCTAAAGAGAATAATTGTAGTTTCTGCTGATAGATTTGACGAATAAATGGACAGACATAAGTAAGATCAATTGATGGCTTATGAAATCTTGTACTGTAAATCAGTTAACCAAAAATAAAATGTGGTAATTAATTCCGAGCAATCCAAATTGTTTATCTTATAAGTTTGGAATTCTTGATTTAAAAAAAAAACTATATATTAGAATTCTTAACTACAAAATAATCGTGCAATCCAAATAAATAAGCCTAATTGTAATATTGTTCTGATATTGTAAAAACATGTTGATGAACATGGAGCAGGCAATGTCATATCGGTTCTACTTTGTGCTTGTCCTATGTAAGTTTCCACTAATTTTACCAACAATTTCATAGCCCTTTTGGGATTATTAAATGAAATAATTTGGATATTATATATATATATATATATATATATATGTGTGTGTGTGTGTGTGTGTGTGTGTGTGTGTGTGCAGGGGAACATTCTGGGACGTAGTGAAGAACAAATCAGCAGAAAACTACAATGCATTTCCATATATATCTCAACTGTTGTGCAAAACCTTGTGGGTGTTCTATGGATTTCTTGATCCAGATGGTTTTCTTATTATTACTGTCAACTCTGTTGGACTTCTCTCTCAGCTCATCTATGTCACTATCTACATTTTCTATGCACCTCATCATATACAGGTCTCTCTCTTGTGTTTACTTCAAGTATATATGTGGTATTTTATTAAAAAGAGAAAAAAAAAAAAAAAAAAAAAACCCTTTATTGAAATCTACTCAATTTGATAGTTTAATTAAGAAAAAATTAATTAAGGCTTCATTTGGATATAATGATTTGAAATTCAAGATTTGAAAGAAAATGGATTTCAACCCATATTACTAAAAAATTAATTCAAAATGAAAGTGATAAATTTTAAATCTGCATCTATCCAAACACCATCAATGAATTTACGGTTAGGGATTTGATTCTTCAAATCCATTCATCCAAATGGAGCCTAAGATTAAACTGTCTTTAATGGCTTGAATTAATGAATTCACTCTCGATTTTCCCTTTTTTGTTTTCTTTTTTCAAGATATAGAATGAGTCTCAAAACTCATAGCTTGAAGACCAAATTGGTTTTTTTAGGCTCAAGATTGGCTTAAAGGTCCATAAATATGTAATTTTAATTCAAAGGAATTGGTGTTATAAAAACAGGCAAAGTCATTGATTTTGGTGGGGATACTTAATATGATCATTCCTGGATCAGTGATAGCTGCAACTTTGTTGGGATTTGATGGAAATGGAAGACATTCTTTTATTGGAGCCTTTTGTGCTGCTGTTACCGTTGCCATGTATGCTGCCCCGTTTTCCGTCATCGTAAGCACTTTTCAATATATGTTTCATCTCGTGTTTTATATATATATATATATGTATTAACAATGTTATAATGTTATGATCAGGTTAGTGTTGTAAGAACAAAGAGCGTGGAGTACATGCCCTTCTTCCTCTCATTTTTCCTGTTGCTCAATGCAGGGGCATGGTTTGCTTTTGGCCTCCTCCTTAGGGATTTTTTTGTCATTGTGAGTTCCAAATATATATTTCTAATATTACTTCATGTGCATTTCCATGAAATCAAGAATTAAAGATGATAAAATCTATAATCTATCTAATGTGCTTCAACATGACCAATAACAAGACCCATAATTTGTACTTAGTGGGGCCCAATTAAAAAAATATGCAAATAATTTTAAATTAAGATTATAAATTTCTAACAATTTAGATGAAGATCAAGAAATTGAGGGAGAGGGAAGGAGAATATAAAAAAGAAGGCTAAGTTGTTTGTTGATTGTGAGAGAAAATTAGGAATTGACTCTTTTGCATATGAAAAAAAAAAAAAACTAAATTCACAATTTTTTCAATTTTTTTAATTAAAACACAAAATTACAAAAATACCTCTTTTTTTTTTTGCAAATTTTAAGGTGACCAGTGCCACCCTTGGCCCAACTATGGGTCCTTTTTTTGGACATTGCTCAAGATAAGGTGTTAGATATGATTGTATGTTAAGTTAAAATCGTGGTCTGAATATTTTGATCATTTTTAGAGTAAATAAAAAAAATTCACTATATATTTACTCATAACAATGATATTTCTTGTTATGGCATTTTTCTAAAAATCTTGAGGACTATCAAATAGATTATATTTTGGAAGCCAAATCGTCCAGTCATACAAATACTTAAGTATATATCATTTAATTTCATGTAACTAATTAATTATTTTTAGTTTTGCATATCTTCCTAATTTTGTTTAATTAAATACCCAGGTGCCTAATGCAGTAGGATTGTTATCAGGCTCAGCACAAATTGTAATCTACCTAAATTACAAAAATGTGTCAATTGAAAATATTAATGTGGAAGATGGGAATAATGAAATATGTACTAAAGCATCAAGATTTAATGAGGATGATCGAGAATACAAAATGAAATACAGAAGCTCAAGCCTACCAGTGACGTCATCGATGGCTAGAAACTACAGCCTCAAAAACTTAGCAAGGGCACCTTCTCCCTATATTTTGCTTCCTTAATTGAGATACAATATTCATTATAATATCTTTTTAATTCTTTCTTTAATTTAATTTATATGGCATTTATAATGAATTTAAGAGGTTTACCACGGGATATATGACTCACGTGGACAAGTGTTTTTATCAGTGTACGTGGAATATCAGTAGAAAATTAAATATATGTAAATTTATTTGTCAATGTTAGTGTTGTAGGTCTACTAAGATAATTAATTGACATGTGGTTTGCTTAAGTTGGCTCTGGGCTTTGCGGGGTTAGGTCTGTTTGTATTCATTTCATCTCTATTTAAATTTTAAGGATCTTCGTCAAGTTGTTTGTTTGTTTTTAACAGATCATTATTTTTAATTTATGATATGTGTAAATTGGTGATATCATCTTTTACACTTAGCATGTGGTGATTATTTTGAAATATTAAATGAAACATAACACTGATTCAAACATATTTAACATAATTACTTGTCATTTTGGTGTGGAATACAATTTCGTATTAATGAATCATATTGCTCACTAAAGAATAGTGCACCGATGATGGCTTGGCTTGTCACTACTCATAACTATAGATGGTTGAGAAATGTTAATTTCAAGAATTAAAGACAATAACATATTCTATTAGTTAAAGATATTAAGAGCATACGTGTACGTAATTTGTTTCCTAGATTCATTTATTTTTGTCCTGTTTTATATTATTGAAAAGAGAGTTATATATTATTTAAAATTTGTCATATATTAATGAATTTGTTATCAGTCCTCACTCGAACAATTAATTTCTAACCTTTTGGTTTCTATAAGAGAGGAAGGTTTCATGCCTCCACCTCTCCAACCCTATCATCATAATTTGTTAAAAAGGGTCTAAGCTCATCTTCGAATTCGATTCTTCAATTTATATCCAATTTAAATTTAAGACAATATTTCCAACTCTAATTAATAAAATGAAAAACGTGTCTTATTAGTTTTTGCATTCTCTAATGGGTTATTAAGATATTGAATTAATGCATTGTTTCCCCCCAAAAAACAATTGAGATAATCATTATTAAAAGAAAGTCTTAAGTTAGGAAACCATCATTAAATTAAACCTAAACACTAGTTAGGCAAAAGATGCTCCACTCCAAGCCATTTGAAATGCACTCAAAACTCATGTGCAATGCTCTTCATGTATCTAATGTATTATTGAAACCAACTTTTATCAAATTCCGTGAAACAACAATTTAATAATTGCTAAAGTTGATAAAGATTTTTGTCGGAACTGGGTATGAGTACCTAACAATAAAATCCATTATATAATAACAAAACTAGCATTATATTTATTATCTAAATTAATTTGGATTGGTAAAAATATTAAATATGGACAAGAAAATGCACTTAACTGCTTTTGCTTCCAACTACTATACTATCTAGACTTTTTGGTAGTTAAGCTTGTATTGTCATATTTTGTTGTTGAACCTCCACCTCGTTGTGCTTAAGGCATTGTTTGAGTTGGCTTTATAGGGACTTTTCGATGGTGATTAACTTTCAAGAAAGTATGCTAGTTTGGATGGATATGGTCCTAAATCCACATCTTAGATTTGGGTGTGTGTGTATTTATATGTATATGTATAACAATATACTTAAACCAATTTAAATCTGAAAAATAAATCAATGAAGTTAATTAGTCTAAATAGTATTAGTTTCATCATAAAAGTATTACCTTATACAAATAAAAGTATCACATAATATTATTAATTAAATTACAATTTTTCTAAAATATTACCACACGAAAGTATTGCTGATGAGAATAAATATGCTATCTGTGAATTTTAAAATTAATCATAAATTAAAATTTCAGAAGTAAAGCTAATATATGATACTCACGAAAGTATTTCATAATATGCATAAAAGTATTTCATTGTAGTACTTCTCAAATTATAATTTCTCAAAAGTATCCTGGTACATATAAAAATGTTACATAATGATGCAAAAATGTTATATATACCTTATATAAATAAAAGTTTACCTTTGATTTTGTGGACAAGATGTTGATCAAGTTGACCGAGGTGTTGATCTGGTCGTTGAGCAGGCCAACCTATCATGTCGTTCAGGATGAGATCCGTGAGACGATCTTATTCAATAATTTGTCTTAGTAATATTGTAAAGATATTTTTTTTCTTTGGGAGGGGGTAATGTTAGTATTCTTAATTGCTTTGTTTTGTTGGTTTCTTTAAATAGTATAAAAGTGTCCCAACGCTCAAATGCAAGATAAAAAGCAACAGAAACCAAATGTTGTGTATAATGTTGTCAACACCAGAGTTAACACGCATCGGAATGACCAAAGATATAAAATAATCAAGACAAGAAATTTATCCACGAGTATATAATGATACTCGTGGAATGCCAACAGGGCAAAAAGTGTCTTATTCAATATATCTTTGTAGTACACAACAATACGAGGACTTTGTGAAATCCTCTAAATCGACACTCTACGTATATACGTCCAAACAAAGAATAAATGGACGTGTAAACTATCAACCCTATCGACCAAGCAACGAACCTACTTTGCTAGAGACCTATTCAAGAATAGATCTATTAAAATAAGCAAGAACATTGAGAAACTAAAAAGTGGTCGAATAAAACAATACAAGAGTGAAAGATATGAAAGACTTGCTTTTTAACTCTTGTATGCAAAATGTGGAAGTGTGTCTGATCTCCAGAAATCCATCTCCTATTTATAGAGTTTCTTGAGTACATGATCTAGCCACACTTCATGCTTTAACTTCCACTTCCTTTCCTTGCGCTCCAAGATCAATAGTGGACTCGTTCTTTAAAACTTGCTAGGCACGCTCTTTCTCCAAGTTTCACCATGAAAGTGTATAGCAGCCACACTTTCTCACATGTATCTCATGCCTTCTTCTTCGTTATCTTTGACTCAGTCTTTTCTTCAATCTTCATGCTTGGAAGACACGGTCTTCATCTTCGAGTTGACTGAGTCTACTTTTCCTTCTTGAACGTAGGATTATGAACTTAGTAAATAGACTTATGTTCTCAAAAATCTTCACGTGTGGACTTAGGATTTAATAAACAAAATCTCACAATCATAGGAATTTGAATAAGTCAATTAAATCATGCACAAGAGATATAAGATATCCAAGATATGTTTCAAGTAAACAAATCCCTTAAAAATAGGAATTTTGTTTATTTGAATATTTCAAATACCTTGATCACCAATCTGCACAAATAAACCACGTGAATAAATCCTAACTGATCTCTAACTTCAAGCCACGTGAACTTTTGGAATATTCATAATAAATCACTTGATTTAATTAAAGAAAAAAGGAAAAACAATTAATGTTGAAATCGATGTTGACAACATCAACACTAACATAGTACTTTCCTTTTTATTTATATTTTAGAGTTAAATTAATATATTATTTATAAGAAAAATTAGCATTAATTTGTTGTAAACCTTATATTCATGAGTATAAGGTTGATATGTGTCGCGAATAATTATCTTTTATAAGATGTAAATATACTTTTCCAACCGTTTCCAGAAAAGTAAAAGCAAGGTATATTGTGCATATTATATATATATAAAATCTAGAGGGTAAAATTGTTTTATCAACATGCCAATTCTAGAGAGAATTGATTGTATTATATCCTTTTATGATTTGGGTTATTAGTATTTTATTTGATCAAGTACATGAAAATATAACATGAGTTTTTTTAGTAGTATAGGGACCGCATGACAGTATATTTATATCGCCAACATTATATTATTTTATATACATATATTTTTCCATTGTTATAACAATAATTATAATAATAGATATATAATTAATCCTTTAGTTCAAGAAAAGCATCAACCCAACAAACATTGTTATACAGATATATGTATTATTCTTAAATTAGGGAGTTCCAATTTTTCAGTTTTCAAAAAATTATTATCCTCTTTGCACCGTTGGAAAAGTTTGATGGATAAGTCCACTGCCCCCACAAAAAAAGCCAAAAAATGGCTATTGAGAAAAGAAAAGTTTTGATTGCCAAAAAAGAAAACCACAGAAAATCCTACCGACATCTATCTTATATCATTATGGCTTGTCACATCACGTGCATGCATCTAACATATATAGATGGATTACAATTTGATTCTCATTTTTTTAAAGAATGGATATGTTCAAATTCTGACCTAGAGAATCACCTTTTAAGGATAAATTAATTTGAAAGAGTTCATTTTTATAAAATACTTTTAGAGTTTACAAGATACATTTATTTTATATTTGTAAAAGTAAGTTGTTGAAGTGTTTGGATAAATAAGATGGTGGAGCTCATAAAATGATGGTAATGATAATTATGTAACTTAAGTGATTAAATTTGAAAGAGTTTATAAAAATAAATACTTCTAATTAGTTTAGATATAAGTTAGGATCATTTTACTTTTGGGAAAAAAAAAAAAGAGTTTAACATCTCATTTTATGATGAAATATAAGATTTTATTTTTTAGTCTTGACCAAACGTTTTTAAAGAATTTATAAAGTCTTGACCATCTTATAAGATGTTTTTAAGAGTTTATAAGCTCAATCAAACATTCCCTCCTTCCACTGTTGAAGGAGTTACAAAAGACATATGTATAGGATGTTGAAAAATATGAAGATTGTTATAAACTCAATAACAATGAGTTAATGTCATGCTTCTATAGTAAAAAATTATGTAATTATTATAAGAAATGTTTCAAACATGTGTCATTCTTGTGTATGGCATTTAATGTAGCGATTTTAATATTAGTTAAAAAAAATCAAAATGTTTTCAATGAATTTTTTTTTTCTTCTATCTCCCTCATCTTTTGGACTGCAACAACACCACACTTTTTATGTATTTTCCAACAAATGAAATAATCATATTTTTTATAGGCAGCATCCAACATTGAAAGTCCATGATGACTCGAAAGTAAGTAATAATAAGTCGACGAAGGGTTTTGTGAAAAGAAGTTTGATTTATGGGAAATAAAATTTTAAAACTCACAGAATTTTATTCATAAAATCGTCTGATATTAATTTTTTGTCTACATTATTAAAAAAATGAGAAAGCAGCTCGTGACAATTATTGATTGAAGCCACGTTGAGGATGGGATAAGCTTGGTGATTGAACATGAACTAGTGGAATAAATGAGAAGTAAAGGTGAATATACGTGGCAAAATTCTGATGAGTAGAATGAAATATCTACACATTTTTATAAACATGCATTTAAAAGCCACTGCCAAACTTTTCCTAACATATATATCATTTATACCATCTACTTCTTTTCTTACATTCTTCTTCTTCATTCTCCTCATCTATATTTACTATATACACACACATATTACTGTACTTTTTACCAGCCATGGCTGATCTAAGCTTCATTCTCGGAATTATTGGTAACAATTACTATTTTGTTATAACTACGTAACATCTTATAAATTTATAATACTTAAATTAATATTGGCTAATGATTGTGTACGTCAGAATCTGGCTTTCGCATTACATCTTCAATTATTATTATTATTTTTTAATACTAACTCCATCATTTTTTTTATGGATATTCCAGGAAATGTGATTTCAATACTTATGTTCGCGTCTCCAATGTAAGTCTTTTTCAATTTATAAAAAAACTAACTAATTGTATTTCATGTGATGAAGTATTTAGTATTTGATATCTGAATGAGCTCATCACAAATATATATGCAGTTATGTAATGTGAATTCTTGATGATGGCTTGATATTAAAATTAAATTTCTTGAATGATATTTAAATAGACTACATAATTAATGAAAAAGTGGAAAACTGGCAGAAAAACATTCAAGCAGATAGTGAAGAAGAAATCAACAGAGAATTACAAAGGAGTGCCATATATAACAACATTGTTGAGTACAAGTTTGTGGACATTTTATGGGCTGCTTAAGACAGGAGGTTTGCTTGTGGTCACTGTCAATGCTGCTGGTGCTGCTCTGCACATTATCTATGTCTCTCTCTTCCTTTTCTATGCTCCCAAGAAAATCAAGGTAATTACTTTTAATTTCATATATATTTTGTTTATTATGATTTGTTTTGATCACATTTTAAATTTTATTTGGATTTATTGTTGTTGTTGTGATAAAATGTTCCTTTAATCAGTCAGATCATTAGTTGAGCCGGATGATCCTTGAATCATTGGCGAGATTCGTTAGATCACATGTCTGGTTCCATAGACACTAATTGAATTGATCTCTATACTAAAAACTACGTACATAGGTATATGAGACCATTTCATAGATATAATTACGTGAGACAAAAATTTATTACTCATAACCTAAATCACAAGTTAATCTTTATTTTGCGAGTTATAAGATATAAGATATGCATTAAATTATTAACTCATGAATTAAATTCATAAAGATAAAATCACAAAGTCGTATCCTAACCTGCACAAATAATTCATATGTATATTTTTCCTCTGCTGAAGCTGTAGATTAGCGTAGTTTAATAATTGTCCTTAATTCCTAAAGCTGTTGTATTTTTTACTTTGACTTTAGCATAGAGTTTGTTTTAGTTGAAAAATAAAAAGTTTCGAGTACTTTTACGTTTTTATCCCTTTTAACGATATCCCAAATTAGTTAAATTATTTAATAACTTTAAGAGGAACTTGTTCTACAAAAATTATAAATATATATTGTGGATTGTTGCATAAATGAAATATATATTTAATATATGCACAGTAAAATTTAGGCTAATATTTAATACGTTTGTCATATGCATGATGTCCACAAATCTAAGTATGGTTTAGTACTGGGCCTCTCAAAATTTTTTTTTTTGGTGGGGACCGAATTTATTAATATTGTGTTTGGGTATAGTGATTTGAAATAAATTGATTGAAAACCAAATCAAGAATTGACTAGTTAGTGTAAGCTTATCCATGCGGTTATGTAATCTTCGAATAGGAATCTAGAGTGAATGTGAAATCCATACAGATTGCTTAAAATTAGTTCAAATGAAAAAAGTGTTTGGATTTCAATCTACACAAATATCATCTATGGATCTACAACCGTGAATTTCAAATCCCTCCATTCAAAGATTCCAAACACAAACTAGAGTATACTGATTTTACAAATATCATTTGTTTCCCCAAAATCTTAGTGAAGCTTATATGATATTGAGGAATATTAAACTGTGGATGTAGGTAAAATCAATGGCATTGGTGGGAATAGTGAATGTTGCATTTCTTGGAGTTGTAATAATGGTAACTCTATTAGCAATAGGAGGTGGTATGAGAATCACCATTGTTGGAATTCTGTGTGCTGGATTGACTATTGCCATGTATGCTGCACCTCTCTCTGCCATGGTAATCTTTTTTATTCTTTTCATTTTTAATTCACTTACCTTCATAATCATGGTAACAAAAATATTTAATATAGGCAAATTGCAAAATTACCCTTGAAGTTTCACTTTTTTACAAAAAAAAAAAAAAAAAAAAAGAAAGAATGCAATTAAGTTTGCAAATTACAAATAAATTATAATCCCTTAAACATTTGTTTCGATGTATAAAATATTGTTCCCCCACCCACCGTTGGTCTGTCTTAAAATGTCCACTGCTGATGTGTAAAAATCTCATCCTCTAAATATTTTGATTTCAATTTAATGATTCTGTTAGATTTTTGACACATTAGAGATGAGCACATGTTATAAAGTGAGAAAATTACAAAAGTATTTTTTATTTCACAACATAATTGGATTTTCTTGTAAATAGTCTAATCTGAATGGCAGTTTTTTGAAATTATTTAACCCAAAAAAATATTTAAACTTATTTTATTATGTTAACAACTTGAATTCATAATAATGAATATTTAAATAATATTTTCATTTATCTCAATCTCAAAAAGATACAGTAGTACTCTAATTTTCTATGTCAGGTCAATCCAATGCTCATGAAAATTATATGTGTGATGATTTTATAAGTTTTTATGAAAAAGAAAGATATGGGAAAGAGACAATTTTAATTATGTGAGTATTATTGTGACATGAGCATACTAATGATTGCTGCATACTTAATTATGATTGTAGAGAACAGTGATAAGGATGAAAAGCGTGAAATATATGCCATTTTTGCTTTCTTTTTTCCAATTCCTCAATGGAGGCATCTGGTCTGCCTATGCTGTGCTTGTCAAAGATTTTTACATTGGGGTAATCCTCTCTTTCTTTATTTTTTCTTTTTTACTTTTTAAAAGTTTAATTAGAGAATTATGTCAATTTCACACTTTGCTACATGTTTTTTTTTTTTTAAATTTATTGTCACCAACAATTTTTTTTTTTTTTTTTTTTTGGGCTGAATCATTGAGTTTCAAGGGCGTGACATACACATGCTGGAATCCAGGCAAAAATTTTCTTGGTAGAAAAGAAAACGCTGTTAATTGTCGGAAAAATCACAACCTTTATTTAGATTGTCATTTTAATCAATTTTTTTTACTATTGATCAAATAACATAATTTTATATGTGAAGTATGTTTCTGACTTCTGTCAGTTTTTGAAAAAAATTAAAATTGCACATCCGATTTTTTTTTTTTTTTAAATATCTTGAATTTCTTGAAGCTTTTTGGAATTATTGTATTTGGCAGCTAACGTGTTCAGACAGATAGACGTGTTAGATTTTCTTTTTCAAAACTGACTGAGGTCAAAAACTACACTACATGCATAAAGTTGTGTTATTTTAACCAATATTGGAAATTTTTTTAATATGACAATCCAATAAAAATTATGATTTTTCCACCATTAAACAAAAAAAAAAACTAAAAAAAATGTGAATAGTAAAATTAATGGTGAGAGGGTTGCAACCAATAGTTTTCTCATTATATAATTAGATATAAGAATAATTATTTAATAAATCCACTAAATGTCTCGTAAATGTTATCTCGAGTTAAGATATGAATACCACTTTAGATAAATTTGTTTTGTTTTGCATGGATGATCTGTGAAGGTACCAAATGGGATCGGATTTTTATTGGGCTCGGCCCAATTAATATTGTACATAATTTATAAAAACAAGTCCAGTCCAGAAGAATGTGATGAGAAAAAGGAAGATGAAGGGTCGGCCCATCTCTTTAGAGGAGCCATGCAAATGCAAGATTTGGATGAAAATAAAGATGGATCAAACACCATTAATCGAAGTCTCAACAAAGGAAATAGCCTTCCAAAGCCATCCACTATGAGACAATATAGCCAAAATATTATGAAGACACTTTCTTTGACCCCATATGAGTTCGAAAAATTCAATGAAAAAGACATTGAAAAGGGTTTTAAAGAAAGCAGATAGGACTTTGGGCTTTCAAGTTACTCCTTTGATGGCCCATTTTTTCAATTAAAAAAAAAAACAAGAATAGAGAAAAGTACTATTATAGAATGCATGCAATATCCTTTATTTATAATGCATAATTGCTTCCTTTATCCATGTTTTAAGTAGTTTTTATACTTTTGAGTTCCATGTGATTATTCCAACAAAAAATCTATATAACTAATTTTCATATCTTTCTTTGTTTATTAGAAAAGAATATAATTGATTATCATATCTTTGTTTATTAGAAACTTTAAAGAAATTGCAACATAATGATTAGTCTCTACTTCAATAAATGGAAATAAACAGTTAAGTATATTTTATACTAATTTAGAAAAGGTTAGTTGAACTTTAATAGTGGAGTCAATTTTCTAAAAGTCACAAGTGAAAAAAATAATTGAAAATGAACCGTTTTTTTAAGACTCATAAGATAAAAATTAATATTACTAACCCAATAGTTATAGTTAGTGAACTGGGTTCACACTTGTGATTGGCGCGTGCATTACACGAGCCACACAGGAGAATGAGATAAATTGCGCGAGACACTGTTCATTGCAGGTTTTTTTCCTTTTTCACTTTATTTTCTTGTCACTTTGGCTATTGTTCATTCAATTTGCATGTATTTTAGTTTTTCTTTTTAATTTTTTTAACGTCTTCTTTTTTTTTTTTCTAATTTTTAAGATAAATCTTTTTTTTTTTCAATTTTCATATTAGTTCAATTTTTAAAATTAGTTCATATTAGTACAATTTCGTAAATAAAAAATTATTTTAGATAAAAATTCTCAAATTAAATATAAGTTTATTTGGATAAAAGATGTGATTTGATTGTTGATATCTAAATAGTGTTTAATCAATGATATGGTTAAAGGGGTTATAAATTATAAATTATAATTAAAAGAATAATGATGTGGATGGATAGGTGGAGGAAAAAGAATTAACTATAACTAAAAAAATTCCACCGTTGTAAGTGCCCTTATCCTTCTTTGTACCGTTGGAAAGTTTGATGGATAAGTCCACTCCCCCTTAAAAAAAAGCCAAAAATGGGCTATTGAGAAAGGAAAAGTTTTGATTGCTAAAAAACATAAACCACTGAAAATCCTACCGACATCTATCTAATATGATTATGGTGTGTCACATCACGTGCATGCGATGTGCCATCTAACATATATAGATGGATTACAATTTGATTCTCATTTTTTTAAGAATGGGCATGTTCAAATGCTGACCTAGAGAATCACCTTTTAAGTGTATTTTGGATAAATTAATTTGAAAGAGTTTATAAATTAATTTTATATATTTTAAAAGTAAATTATTGAAGTGTTTGGATAAATAAAATGGTGGAGCTCATAAAATGATGGTAATGATAATTATGAACTTAAGTGATTAAATTTGAAAGAGTTTATAAAAATAAGTAATTCTTAGTCTGAAATAAGTTGGGATCTTTTTTTTTTTTAAAGAGTTTATAAATTTCTGACATTTCACTTCATGATTAAATAGGATCTTATTTTTTGATCTTTACCAAACGTTTTTAAAGAAGTTATAAAATCTTAAACATCTTATAATTAAGTTGTTTTTAAAAGTTTATAAGCTTAATCAAACACTCTCTTCCTCCACCGTTGAAGGAGTTAAAAGAAAACATATGTATAGAATGTTGAAAAAGATGAAGATGGTTATAAACTCTGTCAATAACAATGAGTTAATGTCATGCTTCTATATATAGTATAAAATTTTGTAATCATAACAAATGTTGTTTCAAGCATGTGTCATTCTTGCCAAGTTGGTCGTTTAACACGTTCAATGTAGCGATTTTAATATTAGTTAAGTAAAAAAAGAAAAATATTCATCAAAATGTTTTCAATGAATTTTTTTTTTCTTCTATCTTCCTCATCTTTTGGACTGCAAAACACCACTTTTTATGTATTTTCCAACAAATGAAATACATCCAACATTGAAAGTTCTTGTTGACTCGAACGTAATAATCCATTAACGAATGATCTTGTAAAAATAGGTTTAATTTATAAAAAATGCAATTTCAAAAATTATGAAATTATATCCATAAGACGCATGTTAATAAACATGAGAAAGCAGCTCGTGACAATTATTGATTGAAGCCACGTTGATGATGGGATAAGCTAGGTGATTGAAAATGATACTAGTGGAAAAATGAGAAGTAAAGGTGAATATACGTGGCAAAATTCTGACGAATAGAATGAAATATCTACACATTTTTGTAAACATTCATTTAAAAGCCACTGCCAAACTTTTCCTAACAGATCTATCGCCATCAACTTCTTTTCTTACATTCTTCTTCTTCATTCTCCTCATCTATATTTACTCTACATACACACACAGTACTCTACTTTTTACCAGCCATGGCTAATCTAAGCTTCATTCTCGGAATTATTGGTAACAATTACTATTTTGTTATAATACTTAAATTAATATTGGCTAATGATTGTGTACGTCAGAATCTGGCTTTTGCATTACATATTTCAATTATTATTTTTTTTTAATACTAACTCATCATTTTTTTTATGGATATTGCAGGAAATGTGTTTGCAATACTTTTGTTCGCGTCTCCAATGTAAGTGTCTTTTTCAATTTATAAAAAAAACTAACTAATTGTATTTCATGTGATGAAGTATTTAGTATAATTTGATATCTGAATGAGCTCATCACAAATATACTTTTTTTGAACAAAACTATAGCCAGTTATGTAATGTAAATTCTTGATGATGGCTTGATATTAATGTCACAAACGTAAAATTAAATTTCTTGAATGATGTTTAAATAGACAATATAATTAATGAAAAAGTGGAAAACTGGCAGAAAAACATTCAGGCGGATAGTGAAGAAGAAATCAACAGAGAATTACAAAGGAGTGCCATATATAACAACATTGTTGAGTACAAGTTTGTGGACATTTTATGGGCTGCTTAAGCCAGGAGGTTTGCTTCTGGTCACTGTCAATGGTGCTGGTGCTGCTCTGCACATTATCTATGTCTCTCTCTTCCTTTTCTATTCTCCCAAGAAAATCAAGGTAATTACTTTTAATTTCATATATATTTTGATTATTATGGTTTGTTTTGATCACCTTTTAAATTTTATTTGGATTTTTTGTTGTTGTGATAAAATGATCCTTTAACCATTGGCAAGATTCGTTATATCACATGTCTGGTTCCATAGACACTAATTGAATTGATCTTTATAGTAAAAACTACACACACAGGTAAATGAGACCATTCCATAGATGTAACTACGTTAGACAAAGATTTATTACTCATAACCTAAATCACAAGTTAATCTTTATTTTGCGAGTTATAAGATACGCATTAAATTATTAACTCATGAATTAAATTCATAAAGATAAAATCACAAAGTCGTATCCTAACCTGCACAAATAATTCATATGTATATTTTTCCTCTGCTGAAGCTGTAGATTAGCGTAGTTTAATCATTGTCCTTAATTCCTAAAGCTGTAGTATTTTTTACTTTGACTTTAGCATAGAGTTTGTTTTAGTTGAAAAATAAAAAAGTTTCGAGTACTTTTACGTTTTTATCCCTTGAAACGATATCCCAAATTAGTTAAATGATTTAGTAACTTTAAAAGGAACTTGTTCTATAAAAATTATAAATATATATTGTGGATTGTTGCATAAATGAAATATGCACAGTAAAATTTAGGCTAATATTTAATACGTTTGTCATATGCATGATGTCCACAAATCTAAGTATGGTTTAGTATTGGGCCTCTCAATTTTTTTTTTTTTTTTTTTGTGGGGACCAAATTTATTAATATTGTGTTTGGGTATAGTTATTTAAAATAAAAAATTTGAAATAAATTGATTAAAAACCAAATCAAGAATTGACTAGTTAGTGTAAGCTTATCCATGTAGTTATGCACTCTTCGAATAGGAATCTAGAGTGAATGTGAAATCCACACAGATTGCTTACAATTAGTTCAAAATGAAAAAAGTGATTGGATTTCAATCTACACAAACATCGTCTATGGATCTACAATCGTGAATTTCAAATCTCTCCATTCAAACACAAACTAGAGTATACTGATTTTACAAATATCATTTGTTTCCCAATGATCTTAGTGAAGCTTATATGATATTGAGGAATATTAAACTGTGGGTGTAGGTAAAATCAATGGCATTGGTGGGAATAGTGAATGTTGCATTTCTTGGAGTTGTAATAATGGTAACTCTATTAGCAATGCGAGGTGGTATGAGAATCAGCCTTGTTGGAATTCTGTGTGATGGATTGACTATTGCCATGTATGCTGCACCTCTCTCTGCCATGGTAATCTTTTTTATTCTTTTCATTTTTAATTCACTTACCTTCATAAACATGGTAACAAAAATAATTAATATAGGCAAATTACAAAATTAACCTTGAAGTTTCACTTTTTTACAAAAAAAAAGAATGCAATTAAGTTTGCAAATTACAAATAAATTATAATCCATTAAACATTTGTTTCGATGTATAAAAATATTGTTCCCCCACCCACTATGGGTCTATCTTTAAATGTCCACCGTTGATGTGTAAAAATCTCATCCCTCTAAATATTTTAATTTGAATTTAATGATTCTGTTAGATTTTTAAAACATTAGAGGTGGACACATGTTATAAAGTACATCGAAGAGGTGAGTCGGTGAGAAAATTACAAAAGTATTTTTTATTTCACAACATAATTAGATTTTCTTGTAAATAGTCTAATCTTAATGGTGGTGTTTTGAAACTATTTAAATTTATTTTATTCTGTTAACAACTTGAATTCATAATAATGAATATTTAAATAATATTTTTGTTTATCTCAATCTCAAAAAGATACAGTAGTACTCTAATTTTCAATGACAGGTCAATCAACTGCTCATGAAAATTATATGTGTGAGATGATTTTATAAGTTTTCTTGAAAAAGAAAGATATGGGAAAGAGACAATTTTAATTAATTGTTTTTGGATTTTTAATTATGTGAGTATTATTGTGACATGAGCATACTAATGATTGTTGCATAATTAATTATGATTGCAGAGAACAGTGATAAAGATGAAAAGCGTGAAATATATGCCATTTCTGCTTTCTTTTTTCCAATTCCTCAATGGAGGCATCTGGTCTGCCTATGCTGTGCTTGTCAAAGATTTTTACATTGGGGTAATCCTCTCTTTCTTTATTTTTTCTTTTTTAATTTTTAAAAGTTTAATTAGAGAATTATGTCAATTTCGCACTTCGTTACATGTTTTTTTTTTTAAATCACTCGAACTTTATGGGATTTATTGTCACCAACAATTTTTTTTTTTTTTTTTTTTGGGCTGAATCATTGAGTTTCGAGGGGGTGACATACACATACTGGAATCCAGGCAAAAACTTTCTTGGTAGAAAAGAAAAAGCTGTTAATTGTCCGAAAAATCTCAATATTTATTTAGATTGTCATTTTAATCAATTTTTTTTTTACTATTGATCAAATAACATAATTTTATATGTGAAGTATGTTTCTGACTTCTGTCAGTTTTTGGAAAAAAATAATAATAATTGCACATCCGATTTTTTTTTTAAATATCTTGAATTTCTTGAAACTGTTTGGAATTATCGTATTTGGCAGCTAACATGTTCAGACAGCTAGACATGTTAGCTTTTTTTTTTTCAAAACTGACCGAGGTCAAAAACTACAGTACATGCATAAAGTTGTGTTATTTTAACCAATAGTGAAATTTTTTTTAATATGACAATCCAATAAAAATTATGATTTTTCCAACAATTAACCAAAAAAAAACTAAAAAAAATTGTGAATAGTAAAATTAATGGTGAGAGGGTGCAACCAATAGTTTTCTCATTATATAATTATAAATAAGAATAATTATTTAATAAATCCACTAAATGTCTCGTAAATGTTATCTCGAGTTAAAATATGAATACCACTTTAGATAAATTTGTTTTGTTTTGCTGTGAAGGTACCAAATGGGATCGGATTCTTATTGGGCTCGGCCCAATTAATATTGTACTTGATTTATAAGAACAAGTCCAGTCCAGAAGAATGTGATGAGAAAAAGGAAGATGAAAGGTCGGCCCATCTCATTAGAGGAGCCATTCAAATGCAAGATTTGGATGAAAATAAAGATGGATCAAACACCATTAATCGAAGTCTCAACAGAGGAAATAGCCTTCCAAAGCCATTCACTATGAGACAATATAGCCAAAATATTATGAAGACACTTTCTTTGACCACCCTATATGAGTTGGAAAATTTCAATGAAAAAGACATTGAAAAGGGTTTTAAAGAAAGCAGATAAGACTTTGGGCTTTCATGTTACTCCTTTGATGGCCCATTTTATTGGAGCACATATATTTTGCCTTAATTAAAGGGTCGCGTATCCTTAGCATGATTAGGAGTTTTTGTAATTTTCTTGATTGATTCTTTTTGATACATTCCATAATAATTTCTGGAATCTGGTTGTATATATCTGACCATGTAGATGAATGAAATATGACTTCCGCATATCTCATATTTTCAATTCTAATATGGTACCAGAGCCGAAACCTGGGAAACAATAATTTTCATCCAAATAAGCACGATCTGTCGTCATTACACTAATGACGAACGAAAAGAACACGATCGATCACTTATCCCCTTACTATACTCACGCCTCAGATCACCCTGGACAAGTTTTCGTTGGTGAGTTGCTATGTGATGGGAATTATGGGGACTGGATCAACGAGATGAGCAACGCTCTATACGCCAAGAATAAATTTGGCTTCGTTGATGGCTCCATCCCAAAACCAAAATCAGATGCATCAGAATATCTACACTGGATGAGATGCAATGTCATGGTGAAGGGATGGTTGAATAGCTCCATGGATAAAGAGGTTCGTGCTAGCGTGAAATACGCTAAAACCGCTCGTGAGGTTTGGGTGGATTTGAAAGAAAGATTCGGGAAGGAGAGTGCCCCACGCGCGTATGAACTTCGACAAACAATTGCCGCTACTCGCCAAAATAGAGCCTCGGTATCGGCTTATTACACAAAATTAAAAAGCCTTTGGGAAGAAATCCAATCAATGACGCATTTGCCCAGATGCACTTGTGGAAAATGTGATTGCAATGTTGAGAAGGAGAATCTGGCCATAAGAGAAAAGGAACGTCTTTACGAATTTCTCATGGGGCTAGATGAGGAATTCGGAACCATTAAAACACAGATTCTGGGTTCGAATCCACTTCCGAATGTAAGTGTTGCTTTTCACCTTGTATCTGAGGACGAGCAACAAAGGGCAATTACGGCCTTGAGAAAACAACCGGTTGAAGCAGCAGCGTTTTCAACCCAAATCCGTGGTAATAATTTCAGCAACAATGGTGGCCGGAGCAACAATGACCGCAGAGCAGAACATAAGGCGGCGAATACGAATTTAAAGTGTGATCACTGTGGCAAGACAAAACACACTAAAGATATGTGTTTTGAATTGATCGGGTACCCAGAATGGTTTCCAAAAGCTGGACGAGAAGGCAATCAAAAGAGGCCACCAGTCTCGATTCCTAAGCAGCCTCGGGCAGCAACGGTGAACTTTGATAGTTGTCCAATTCCAGGTGTATCAAAGGAACAATTTGACAAGATGCTGAAATTCTTCTCTCATGGCAGTGATACGTCTGATGAAGGAACTTCAAATCCTTCGGTAAACATGGCAGGTAAGATATCCTTTGATAGGCCGTGGATCATTGATTCCGGGGCAACGGAGCACATAACTCGTGACTCCAAAAATCTGTTTTTACAGAATAAGGCAACTGGACCTCCCGTTCAGATTCCAAATGGAGATAAAATACCTGTGAAGGATGTTGGGAAGATGATTCTTCCGAATGGATTTGAAATTGATAATGTTTTGAGCATTCCTGAATTTAAGTGCAATTTACTATCAGTAAGTAAGCTCACGAAAGATTTAAATTGTGCAATGACCTTTTTTGCCAATTTTTGTGTTGTACAGGACTTACACTTGAGGAAGCTGATTGGTGCGGGTAGACTGTGTGATGGGTTGTATTGTTTGGAGCCGATGCAAGATGGAGGGGTGGCAATGTCAGTGGCAAAGACAGTGAGTTCTGAAATCTGGCATCAGAGGCTTGGACATGCCTCGAGTGAGAAAATTTCCTTCATTAGTAAATTTTCGAATAAAGTTAGTAGTGTTCAGTTGAGTCATTGTGAACCTTGTATGAAGGCAAAGCAAACTCGTCTTCATTTTCCGCATAGTTCCATAAAAACTCATGATTGTTTTGAGCTTATTCACTGTGACATATGGGGAGGATATAAGACTAGTTCTTTTTCGGGTGCTCATTATTTCCTTACTATTGTTGATGATTATAGTAGGGGAATTTGGGTTTTTCTAATGAAATTTAAGTCTGAAGCTCAGAATTATTTGACTGTCTTTTGCAAAATGGTGCATACTCAATTTGATAAGAAGGTGAAGAGAATAAGAGCTGATAATGGGGGGAGTTTAGATCAAATTTCATGATGGATTTTTATACTGATAATGGCATTCTATTAGAAACTTCTTGCCCTAATACTCCACAGCAAAATGGAGTAGTTGAGCGTAAACATAGGCACATATTAGAGGTGGCAAGATCATTGAGATTTCATGCTAAATTGCCTATACGTTTTTTGGGAGAATGCATATTAACTGCCACTTACATTATCAATCGTCTTCCTTCAAAAGCCATCAAGAACAAAACTCCTTTTGAAATTTTTTTCAATAAATATCCTACCTATGACCACATGAGAGTGTTTGGTTGTTTAGTGTATGCTCACGATAATAGTGGTAAAGGTGATAAATTTGGCGAAAGGGGGAGACCAGGTATTTTTGTTGGATACCCAAGTGGACAAAAGGGATATCGTGTATATGATGCCCAAACTAGACGGATTTTTACATCTCGAGATGTCACATTCTTTGAACATATTTTTCCTTGGCAAGATGATGACAAAGAGGTTGCAAATGACATTTTGTCCTTACGTGAGCAAAGTTGGGAACAAGAATTTGCTCTTGATGGAGTTGGTCCATCTTTGCCAATGCCACCTAATATTGGTACTAGTCCACCACCTCCTGTTTCAACCGAAGAAACAACTGAGGTAGTCGTGGAACCTTTTGAGGCATCAGGGAATGAGCAGCAGGCTCAGGGTACAACTGTGGGTCACGGAGACATAAGGCAGAGCACTAGAATCCGCCGGCAACCGAAGCACCTCTCTGGTTACGAGACTAATTTACCACCCTCACTACAACATCCACAGTCTACTGTCCACTCAGTTACCTCGCAGGTATATCCTTTGTCCAATTACGTAGCATATTGTAAATTCACTAGTGCTCATAAATCTTTCTTAGCGGCCATCACATCATACGATGAGCTAAAACATTTTACTCAGGCTGTGAAAGATCCTAAATGGAGAGAGGCCATGCAGAATGAAATTGACGCTCTTGAACAAAATGGAACATGGACACTTGAGCCCTTACCCCCTGGCAAGAAAGTGGTGGATTCCAAATGGGTGTACAAGATAAAATTCAAACCTAATGGTGAAGTTAAGCGTTACAAAGCACGGCTCGTAGCAAAAGGGTTTACACAAGTCGAGGGAATAGATTTCCACGAGACTTTTGCCCCCGTTGCCAAGCTTGTGACAATCAGATGTCTTATTGTTGTTGCGGTCAAACAAAGATGGAGCATTCATCAACTGGACGTAAATAATGCGTTCTTGCATGGTGATTTGAATGAAAATGTTTACATGAGAATTCCCCAAGGATTTGCAAAAGAGGGGGAAACCAGAGTATGCAAGTTGCAGAAGTCACTGTATGGTCTACGACAGGCATCTCGGAATTGGTACTACAAGTTTTCTAAGGCGCTTCTTGAGAGAGGTTTTCGACAGTCGCGAGCAGACCACTCATTGTTCATATATCAGAAAGAAAAAATTTATACACTTGCCTTGATTTATGTAGATGATGTAATCATGGCGAGGACTAATGTCGGCCATATTCATGCAACTAAATCCTTTTTGCATAACACTTTTGGCATTAAAGATTTAGGACCATTGAAGTACTTCCTAGGAATTGAGGTATCCAAAACATCTGATGGCCTTGTTCTTAGTCAAAGGAAGTACACACTTGACATACTTGAGGAAGCAGGCGTACAAGGTAGTCGTCCGAGTGCTTTTCCTACGGAGCAAAACACGCAATTCAAAAGGCCAAGCAATAGTCCACGTACTGAGCCGGGGACTTATCGTAGGCTTGTTGGACGCCTATTATACTTGACCGTTACACGACCCGACATAACCTATGCTGTCAACATACTTACTCAATTTCTTAGTGATCCGAGAAAGGAACATATGGAGGCTGCATTGCGTATTCTACGCTATCTGAAAGCCACAGCCGGACAAGGTATTTTTCTACCTCGTGATGGTGGACTTCGACTTGAAGCCTTTTGTGACGCAGACTGGGCAGGGTGTAATTTTACTCAACGCTCATGTACCGGTTATTTTATCTCTCTTGGAGGTGCTCCTGTATCATGGAGGACAAAGAAGCAAACTGTTGTCTCTCGTTCTTCGGCAGAGGCCGAATATCGTGCAATGGCGGTCACAGTAAGTGAAGTGTTGTGGTTAAGGTGGTTGTTCAAGGATTTGCGAGCTTTGCAAGATGGTGGAACCATTTTGTACTGCGATAATCAAGCTGCTTTATACATAGCAGCAAACCCAGTTTTCCATGAACGTACCAAACACGTGGAGATGGATTGCTATTTTGTTCGAGAGAGGGTTCAATCTGGCGAAATATGTCCTACCAAAGTATCTACACAAGAACAGTTAGCCGATATCTTCACTAAAGCGTTAGGAACGGAACGCTTTCGTACTCTATTGTCCAAGTTGGGCGTTCGAGATCTTCACGAGCCAACTTGAGGGGGAGTATTGGAGCACATATATTTTGCCTTAATTAAAGGGTTGAGTATCCTTAGCATGATTAGGAGTTTTTGTAATTTTCTTGATTGATTCTTTTTGATACATTCCATAATAATTTCTGGAATCTGGTTGTATATATTTGACCATGTAGATGAATGAAATATGACTTCCGCATATCTCATATCTTCAATTCTAATACATTTTTTCAATTAAAAAAAAACAAGAATAGAGATAAGTACTATTATGCATGTAATATCCTTTATTTATAATGCATAATTGCTTCCTTTATCCATGTTTTAAGTTATTTTTCTACTTTTGAGTTCCATGTGATTATTCCAACAAAAAATCTATATAGCTAATTTTCATATCTTTATTTGTTTATTAGAAAAGAATATAATTGATTATCATATCTTTGTTTATTAGAAACTTTAAAGAAATTGAAACATAATCATTAGTCTCTACTTCAATAAATGGAAATAAACAGTTAAGTATAGTTTATACTAATTTAGAAAAGATTGGTTGAACTTTAACTAGTGGAGTCAATTTTCTAAAAGTCACAAGTGAAAAAAATAATTGAAAATGAACCGTTTTTTTAAGACTCATAAGATAAAAATTAATATTACTAACTCAATAGATTTAATTAATGAGTAACACTTTTGTGCACCAGTTGCACAGAAGTGAAATTCGTGCAATCCATACATTTATGTTATAAATGTAGTATATTTATGTTATAAATGTAATACTTTTATGCATGTTCATTTTAAAAGGTACAGATACTTGTATATAAAAGTAATACATTTATAACATAAAGGTATGGATTACATGAATTTCACTTCTGTGCAACTGGTGCACAGAAGTTTTTGTGTTAATTAATATATGTCGAACAATGTCTAATTAACAGACCAAAAAATGAATTTTCCGGTTGAGCTCGTAGCAATCCCCTTGGTCATAATTTAAAATTTGCATGTGGGATTTCCATTCAAAATATTATATATTCACAAACTTCGAACTAATTACAAAAACTTTTATACATCTATTGTACAGTTTTTAAAACCGTGCATTCGCCTCCCACACACAGCCACGTGCCCGCACACGCTCCAAGATCGCGTACAAATTCGTCCAAATTCGATCCCAAATGTCATACCTTTATGTAGTGTTAAGCATACACTTATGTTATATTAGTCATACCTTTTAAATGTTTACATGTTCCTTAATGTATTTTTAGACAACTATTAATACTTTTCATACCTTTTAGTTATATTAGTCATACATTTCGTTATGTTAGTCATACTTTTTAATTATAATAGTTGTACTTTTATATATTATATAAATGTATGTTTATGTTGATATAAATGTATAAATAATATTACATAAAGGGTTCCCAGCCCAAACTACCCCTAATTGTATAATAAAATCCTTTAATACCCCTCAATATAAAATAGTGCCTCTAATAGCCCAAAATATAAGAATTGATCCCAAAATACCCCAATAATCTGCCAACCTGCCTGCCAAATATTAATTCTCGTAACTACCACCTTTCACATCATTGACATTCATTAATATAGAAGTAGGGTTGAACGAAATTATTTGAAGTGTAAACCTTACATGAACATAAAAAAAGAGTAAACGTTACACGAAAATAAAAGCTCAACGTTTAACGAAAATAATAAAATGAACATGCATGGGAAAAAAAAAATTAATCGAAACATTAAAAAACAAGGGGTCCACGAGAATTAAATTTAATGTTTCACGGACATTTACTTTAATTATTCACGAACATTAAGTTTAATGTTACACGAACATTATGTTTAATTTTACACGAACATTAAATTTAAACCTTACACGAAATTAAGTTTAATGTTTCACGAACATTAAACATTAAACTTAACGTTACACGAAAATTAATTGAAATGAAATATTAAACTGGAATTTAAAGGTGCACGAACAATAGACTAATGTTAACCGAACATTAATGTTTTGTCATGGGTACAGGAAGATTAATTATGAAATGAAGATAAAATTTTCGTTTAACTATATATGTAATTATGGAAATCTTCGTGGAGCACACAAAATTAATTTTCGTGTAGCAATTGAAATTAATTTTCGTGAAGCACTTAATTCGAATTTTCGTGGAGCACTTAAAATTAATTTTCGTGGAGCTTTCAATTTAACAAAATTCGAATTACTAAATTTATTTCTTCTGACATTTTAAATTAAAATATAGCATTATGCAAATCTTCGTGTAGCATTAAAATTAAATTTTCGTGAACTCTACGTTTTATGGAAATTTTCGTGTAAGGTCTCAACCATTTTTAATTTTTGTGAAGCACTTAAGAAGAATTTTCGTGGAGCACTTAAATTAAAATATAGCATTATGTAAATCTTCATGTAGCATTAAAATTAAATTTTCGTGAAATCTACATTTTATGGAAATTTTCGTGTAGGGTTTCAACCATTTTTTATTTTCGTGAAAGGTGCAATATATATAATGTTGAGTAAATAGCCCAAAATACCCAAAAGCATAAAACACTTGTACAAATATACCCACAAAACTTTAATATTATCCCCAAATACCCAAAAGTACATTTATTCTGAAATGGTGCAGAGAATCTGTTAAGTGTCGGAGGCTTTAATACATACAATATATACAATATATATCAAATTTCGTTAAACCCGAAAATTAAGGGTTTAACGAAAATTAGGGTTTTTTTGTTAAACCCTTAATTTTTAGGTTTTAACGAAAATATACCATACAATTCGTTAAACCCTAAAAATTAAGGGTTTAACGAAAAAAACCCTAATTTTCGTTAAACCCTTAATTTTTAGGGTTTAACGAATTGTATGGTATATTTTCGTTAAACCCTAAAAATTAAGGGTTTAACGAAAATTAATTTAATCCGATCAGTTATATTATTAAATTAATTAAATAATTATCGTTAAATTATCAAATAATTAGAGTGAAACCATAAAATAATTTCGTTCATTATTAAATAAATTTCGTCCAAAAATTATCAAATATTTGTCGTTAAATCCAAAATTTGTTTCCGTAATTTAAAATATTTTTGTTATATCATTAAATAATTTTCTACAATTCAAATAATTTTGTTAAATTATCAAATATTACACTTATTCGTTAAACCCTACTTTTAGGGCTTTAACGACAATTGTAAATTATACTCTAATTTTCGTTAAACCCTAAAAAACATTAAACCCCCATTTTTAATTCCTACCCTAATTTTTCGTTAACTACAAATTTGATATCATATTATTTTCATACATTATATAATTTTCCTTATATTTGACCATACTATTAATGGCCCCCACCCACCCCCACAACCACCTATCATACTATTGTACTTGATATTCATATGCATAGGACAAAATCAAATAAAGGACAAAGAAGAAAGAATCTTGGGTTTGAATGAAAATTTTGAAAACTTCTTCTCCTTCTCCCCTACCCCTCTCTCGCGGCTCCTCCCTTGTATTTGTTCCTTTCTTGTGGAAAAAATTTCGTGAAGGATAAGGTCGTGAAGGAAAAGTTCGTGAAGGATAAGTTCGTGAAGGAAAAGTTCGTGAAATGGCCGAAGAGTATATCCAAGAGGTTAGAAATTATTATTATTGATGTTGTAATATTGAATTTATGTTCAAATACATGTTGGAGGAGTGGCCAAGACAGACACTTAAGGCCTTGAAGGGAATCAAGGGCATCAGAAAGAGGATGGCCTATATTGTGTGGAAAAACTCCACGGCCGGTGACACTATTCCTCTAGATTTTTTTGATTATACGACTCCTGTATGATGTTAGTATTACCACTACTGAATTATGTGGCGCCAAATGATCATTATGTCATGGTTTTTAGTAAGTATTTCGACATATCATTGTGTTTTGTATTTCGAATTGATATGATATGACCAAATCTAGAAATTAAAAAACACCATTGTTTTCTAATAATAAAAACATACAAACATTAGTAAAAAACCAAATTGCATCGGTTATTTTACACAGTCACCCTAAGATGCTTTATCCCTAGGGCACGTTCGTCTGTTGTGGTCTTCTAAACCACATATAGAACATCATTTTTTTCTTCTACACTGTTGTCCACCTTGTTCGGGATTTGCACTGAATAGACCATCTTCCGGTGGGATGTATTGTGTGCATGTAGTGCAGTTATGGCCAGGTTGACCACAACGTGAACATTTTAGTCGGCGCACTCCTCTCTGTTCACCGGTAGAAGGTATACGCTTGCTCCTTGGTCGCCCGGCCTGTTTTGGTTGATCGGGGGCAAAACATATCTTCTTTCGCGTTTCATCATCCACAACCCACTCTGTCGGATCTGGCACAGGCATAACTTCAGAAGCCCACATCCCCCTCAAACAGGACATCGTATAATACGGGGCAACGTACGAGGCAATTTGCTCATTAGCCGCACTGCAATAAACACGGATTAATTAAAATATTACGAACATTGTAAAATTGTTTAAAAATAGTCAACGTAAAAGTATACATAAGTACCTGATCGCTGTACATGCGTGTGCACATGGCATCATCTCAAGTTGGAAGAACATACAACTGCAGATACCATCACTAAGGCCCACCAAAAATATTTTGTGCCCATCCGTGACCTTGAATTTCGATCTTCCCATCTTTTGGACTTCCATATTTCTACCTTGTTGCATAAATTCGGATAATTTGTTGTGCACTGACTTCGTGAAAATTGATCATCTGTCATCAGCAGCCAACCTTCGTTCGACAAACCATTTTTCAATCACCCTTCGAGCAGCTTTCAAGAATGAACAAACTGGCAGCTTTCTAGCCCAGATTAGTCGAGCATTCCAAACCTCAGCAACATTTGAGGTCATGAAATTGAATCTTCGAACAGGGCATTTCACACGTGACCACCTAGTCTCTTTCGCTCGAATCAAGGCAGCAATCACGCCCTGGATGCCACTTTCGTTGATTGAAGACAAGCACCTGAAATATAAAAACCTAATCAGCAATTATAAATAATATTGTCGGGTTTAACGACTCATGAATGTTTAAGTCTTCAATTCGACGTACCTGTTGAATGTATCTTCATCGTAACAGTATGCCGCCGTGTGAAATAAACCAACTAAATGACCTCCATACTTGGCTAGATTTTGCTGAAGATGGAAACAACAAAGAGCATGGGATGCTTCGGGGTATTCAGAATTAACCGCATTAGTGATACTAACATGTTGATCAGACACGATAACCAAGCCATCTGGACATCCTACGGCTTCTCGGACCTGTTTGAGAAACCAAGTCCAAGATTCATCATTCTCGACACTCCCTATCCCAATTGTGAGGGGAAAAACCTGTTCGTTTCCGTCTTTAGTCACAGCAACGAAGCCAATCCCCCTGTAATGCCCCTTTAAATGGCAACCGTCGACCACTATAACGGGTCTGGAATACTGTCGAAACCCGACAATGGATGCACCCAACGCAAAGAAGACGTATTTGAATTTTCCATCCTTCTGCGTGTCTAATGCGGTGTATGTACCAGGATTACGTTCTTTCAAGACCTCTAAGTAGGCTGGAAGCCGGTGGAATGACGTTTGAGGATCACCGTATGCCTTATACATTGCATGACGTCTCGCTTGCCGAGCATGCTTGTAGGTCAAATTCAGTCCATATCGTTCGTTCATCTCTCGCATGATCTCCTTTGGAGCGATATCAGACTTATCTTTTCGGAGCCTGTTGATAAAATAATCTCCGATCAAAGAGGACGGAAGCCGACGAGGACCGCTAGCACTGAGAATATACGAACAGGTGTGGGGCAAGACAACTTTAGCGATTTTCCATACACCGCGTTTTTCTGATGCCGTGAGTAAGAAATGACAATCATTTTGATTGCACCTCACGGCCCATCGGTGTTTGTCGGAGTGGTCAACCCTGTACTGGACTTGATTCTCCAGATGATAATACCCAACTACACACTGCAATTCATCTTTGCTGTCATACAAGGCTCCTTTTTTCAACCCCATTGTAGCCTGCTCGATCTGCACTGTAGGTTCCTGAAATTCAGGTATGTCTGGAATGTGCCACTCAGCTCGCATGATGCCATCGCAGAATTGCTCGTACGCTGCTCGTTGTTCCTCATCCAGGACTGCCTCTACTTCTTCGTCCAGGACGAAGTCATCTGGTTCAACAATTCGATCTACCAAAAAAAATATGTTGACAACTTTCACAATCGTATACACAAATTCACATATAATAAGTGCAGTAATAGTTGATTACCTGATCGAGGATCATGGTCATCAGGTCCTTGTTCTTGAATTTCTTCTGGAGGGGCCAAATTAAGGTCTTGAAAGTTTGAGGAGGTTCCTACCAAGGCGTCGTCTGTGACCCACCGTACATTTGAAGACGTGCCAACCAGTCCATCGTTTATACCCCATCTAGAAAAAAAATCTTGGTCGTCTTACAGCCCTATTGGAACACTCGAGTGATCCAAATTTCAAACTGCCTCAATGAATGGATTTAAACTTTCACCACCTTGTTGTGTCTCCCCGGATTGATAAGAAGATCCACCCAATACTCCGACGTCCATCCTTTTCAACGTAACGAAAATAACCAAGTATCCATACTGCTCTGTAAAACAATCTTGTAAATCAGAATCAGTCTTGATTTTTTTCTTCTTCAAGACTCCATTCGTTTCCACTAGAGAATGGATCACGTAAAACAAAAAATTCATATCCGCATGCACGGCCGCATGAACTGATTTCAATAAATCTTCATATGTCAGTCTTTCAAGATTTATCACTTCTTGAATACCATTTACATATTGCAAACCTTGCCAATAACCTCCATGCCACAATGCCACTGACAAACTCATCACTCCAATTAAACTGAAAAAAATAATCGTCCAAACAAATAAATTATAAATTCCATTACAGAGTCCTAACAGATTAAAAAATACAATTATATAATATAGAACCGTCCAAGTTTTACCCTACATTCCAATACATATTATTATATAATTGTCGCAGGGTTTAACGAAATTATAATGTTTAATTTTCGTTAAACCGTACAAAATCAGGGTTTAACGAAAATTAAACCTAATTTTCGTTAAACACCAAATAATTTAAGGTTTAATTTTCGTTAAACCGTACAAAATCAGGGTTTAACGAAAATTAAACCTAATTTTCATTAAACACCAAATTATTTAAGGTTTAATTTTCGTTAAACCGTAGAAAATCAGGGTTTAACGAAAATTAAACCTAATTTTCGTTAAACCCCAAATAATTTAAGGCCTATTTCGTTAAACAACAAATAATATTCGTTAAAGACCAAATAATTTAAGGCTTAACGAAATACAATGTTCAATTTCGTTAAACCCTTATTTTGTAGGGTTTAACGAAAATTAAACAACAATTTTTTATAAAATAGAAAATTATTCGTGGACAATAATTCACCCTATTTTTTTACCATATTTTTTGTGACCATACAATTTGAAAATTATTGACCCTATTTTGGTTAATCCATATTTATTTCATGAAATATTTGGCTAGAGTTCATGAAATAACAATCAATTTGTTTTCTAAACTAGAATGACAGCAAAATTACCCATCCAACATTAACCAAATTTTTCTCTATAATAACTAAACAAATTAAACTTAAAATAAAATCAACTATTCTCTAAACTAAATAAACTTTAAATAAACTATACTTACTTGATTTCAAGCTCAATGAATCCCGTAAGATTAGTGGTGGGATGAATACTCTCAAACTTCGAAGATTTTAATATGAATGGTGAATGTTAGTGAATGAATGGGGTTGTAAATTTCATGCTACATTCAAAAGTGATATTACCGTGAATGAATGATCAAATCACTGAATGAATGATCAAATCACTGAAAAGTAAAAGAAAAAGTGAAATGTGAATGTGAATGAATAGTATAACAAAAATCCAAAACAAATTGTAAACATAAGTCCTCTGCAAAATTAACTTTATATTCGTGTTCACATTTATGCAAAATATATGATATCAAATTGATATCAAATCATGAAAACAAATTGGAATGATATCAAATGAAAAAAATTTATCGAAAATTATTTAATAATTACAAAAATAATTTAACATAGGGTTAAGGAAAAATATTTAACGTAACTAAAATTATTTGATAATATAACGTAAATTATTTGATAATTTAGCGAATATTGTTTCATAATTAAACAAAAAAATTGTCGTTCAACAAAAATATTATAACAAAAATATTATTGATAATTTAACAAAAATATTGTCATACTTTAATGAAAACTATTTGATACTTTCAAGAAAATAATTTGATAATTAAACGAATATTTTGTAATAATATAACGAAAATTATTTAATAATATAACGAAACATAATTAATTGTCGTTCAACACATAAAAACAAAGTTTAACGAAACAAACCATAGTTTTCATTAAACCCTAAAAATTAAGGATTTAACGAAAATCAGGGTTTATTCGTTAAACCTTAAGGTTTAAGGAAAGGATCATATTATTGTATTTAATAATTTAACGAAAATTATTTCGTAATTTACTGCAAATTATGTAATAATTTAACTGTTCATATTACATTATTTCATAATTACGAAAATTAGTTAATAATATAACGAAAATTATTTGACAATTTAACGAAAATTATTTCATAATATAAAAATAATATAATAAACAATTCGTTAAACCCTAAAAAGTATGGGTTTAACGAAAAATAATACAAAATTTTCGTTAAACCCTGTCTTTAATGGGTTTAACGAAAATGATGGTTTTATTCGTCAAATCCTAAAAATTTAGGGTTTAACAAAAAAAACCATAATTTTCGTTAAACCATTTTTAGGGTTTAACGAAAATTATGGTTTTTTTTGTTAAACCCTAAATTTTTAGGGTTTAACGAAATTTTTATTATATTATTTTTATAATTTAAGGGTTTAACGAAAATTATGGTTTTTTTTTCGTTAAACCCTAAATTTTTAGGGTTTAACGAATTTTTTATTATATTATTTTTATAATTTCCTGCAAAACCGTACCGACATGTAACTAAATATCTGTAACATTTCTGCCCAAATTTGCTTTTGGGTATTTGGGGACAATATTAAAATTTAGTGGGTATATTTGTATATTTGCTTTATACTTTTGGGTATATTGGGCATGGAACTCTATAATGTTCGTGGACCTCTACATAATGTTTTGCAAAAGTGAAGCCCACATAATATATGCACATGTCTCTTCATTACACTGTTCAAGAACACTATTCACGCTGACTAGTCAAAAAGGGGTAGAAAAAGTTAATTGCTTATATTGATGGTTAGAAAGGGAAATTGCTTATATGTTTGGGGTATTTGTGGCCATTTGCTCATTACATAAATGTATGAGTAATATCACTTATAAGTAAACATGTACAACTTGTGCCGAAATTAGGGTTTTTTTTTTTAGTTAAAGTATTACATAAATGAGTAATATTTGTATATAAAGATATGATTGATATAATATAAATGTATGACAACATAGTATGAAGGTCAGTGAATATTTTTTTTTAAGTTAAAGTATTGCAGTAAGGGTATGAAATTTGGATATAAAGGTATGACTAATATAATATAAATATATGATTAAGTCAAAAAAAATATATGGATCCGGGTCGAATTTGACCCGACCCGAGTGCATGGATCTAAGATCCATACACCAGTTGCACAGGAGGCCTACTCATTTTGTAATTAGTTCTTTTGTGTATTAAGAGTAAATGTTATGTAAAACATTCTCACGAATTTATATAAAATGAATCAATTCATAATACATCCTTTACAATTTATCTATAAATTAGTGAAAATTAATTTAGAACAAATAATTCAATTAGAGCCGACAGATAAACTATAGCCATTTTGGCCATACACAATAAATATAATTTGGAACCATAGCTCATTTGGCCAATGATCATAATCCACATAAAAAAACAAAAATTTGTATGCCAGATTTAAATAAGCATTTACATTTTTACCCATAAATATAAGTAAACATGTCTTTTGGGCTTTGGCCATTTTCGACTCATATATTAGACAAAAATGTTCTTCCCCCTTTAACTTAAAAAATATAATGAGATGTTATTTTAGCCACTTTTAAGGAGTATTTTAATCTTTTAGATGAAAAATGGTTAAAAGATGATGTATATATTAGGAATTAGAAAAGATTGATATATGAAAATGGTAGAAACAATTATTTCAACATAGATTGTTTGTGTATATAATCTTGAGAAAAGATAGGAATTAAACGGAAAAAAATGTTGAAATTCTGCTATAGAAAGAAACATTATTTTATAACAAGCGTGGTTATGAGAATATTTTGTTGGATTATAATATTTTTAATGAAGTTAACTTCATACCACAATATGTTGTCTATACATTATATTACACCTCATACCATCATTATCATCATATTACTTATATTACGCATACATATATTAATGTAGTTCCTACCATCATATTTAAGCACGTACCATGTATACTTCAGTTCATACCACTATATGATTGAACTTGTACCACCAAATATTAGAAGAGTATAATTAGACAAAAATCATTTCTTTTGATTAATAAATAAATAAATATTAACAACTTAAAAAAATGTTTCTAAAAATAAAGATGGTTAAAGAACATGATTTCAAAAAAAAAAAAAACAAACTGAAAAAGCTATGTGAGCTCAAGAAAGATAATGAAACAAATAAAGAAATCCCCAACGAGCGAGCACGATTAGACCCATCTAATAATGAAAATGTCTGCATCTCCTACAAAATGCTTTTGTACTTACATATATTAAATAATGTTATTTCATATTCTTTGATGGATAAGCTTGTATATATTTGAATCAATTATTATTTTTGATAAGTGGAAACTGTATCACCTATGTCGATATGTATCTTTTCAAATATTGAAAAGTAGTGGAGACATATCATTATTTTTCGTCAGTATTAAATTACAAGTGTGATTATAAAGTGGGGACATGAAAAGATTTCCGTATCTGATCTGAATATTAAAAAAATAATGCAGTCCTTATCAATCTTAATTATTTAGATATTTTTCTCTACCTATATGACCGTAAACGAGCTATAAAATATGCCACGTGAAATGTGCTTTGACTTTGAAAATACTTACCCATAAGCAATGTAATGATTCCTTATTAAAAAGAGGGTTATAAATTATTTTTCACAAATAAGTTTTTATATTTTTTCACTAAGCGGATTACCAGCTAATAAATAAAGAGTAAGTCTACCGTCTCACGGATCATGTTACGTGAGATGAGTTACAATTCACATATAAAATATTGAAAATGAGTTTGATTTAGGCAAAAACTTTTGTGCACAAGGTGCACGGATCCAAATCTGTGCACAACAATACTGTTATATTATATGAAGTAATACTGTTATATTATATGAAGTGATACTGTTATATTAATATAACAGTATCACTTCATATAATATAACAGTATTGTTGCACCTTGTGCACAGGAGTGTCACTCTTTGATTTATGGGTAAAAATGATCTGTCTCACGAAAACTATGCGTGAGACGTAATCTGCTAATAAACAAAGGGTAAGTATTATGTGAGACCGTCTCACGAATCATGTTACATGAGACGAGTCAACCCACAACCCACACTTTATAATTCACATATAAAATAGTGAAAATGAGTTTGATTTATGGATAAAAAGAATCCGTCTCACAAAAACTATCTGTGAGACCGTCTCACGCAAGTTTTTGTGATAAATAAATGGGTCTCAAACTTCTAAGATGACCTGCAGTGAGAATTTAGTTATATCTCACGCAAATTTTTGTGATGAATAAATGGGTCTTAAACTTCTAAGATGACCTGCAGTGAGAATTTAGTTAAATATTATATATATATATATATATATATATATATATTTTTTTTTTTTTTTTTTTTTTTTTTTTTTTCAAAATTACATCAAATTATAAATTTTCTTGAAGGACCAGAGACTTAATTATATGTTAAATATGATTCATTAAAAAAGTTCATATTTGTGTACTTAATTTTTTTCCCCATGTACACTAACATTTGTGTAAATACTTGGGTTGTAAATATCAATGGATTTCAACCTCAAATCTAGTCATTCAAATATATCTCATTATTTACATGGTAGCAATTATTTAGAAGAGTTGAATTATTATCCTCAAATTTGCAAACTTGAAATTGAGTTATAAAAATAAAAGGGTTTGGTGCATGGAAACTCATATTTCACTAATAATTAATACTAATTAATAATAATTTGAGAACATTGTACTTTTGTACACACCTATATTATGCTCTTATTTTTACATACTTCATTCCATTATCATTAGGATGTCTTTTACCCACAAAAAAGGAGATCATTTTCCTTTTCCATAATTTATTATTTGCTTAATAAAATATAATTTTTCTATATGACAACCGAGATTTCTTACATCATTTCCAGTCTGTTACAACAACTATGTTTTGATACTTATACATTGTTGATCACCTTTATAAAGCATATATATAGCATCAATTCTTATAACAATATCAATCTCTACATTTCTTCAATTAAATCTGCTTCTCTTCTGCTCAGACCAAAATATGGAGGGTTTAGCATTCATTATTGGTGTCATAGGTATTACACCATTTATTTTTGCAATTATTATTCAACAGTTTATGTCTAAACTAGAAACTCATGATTAAGCTTAACATTTTTGCAGGGAACATAATCTCAGTTCTTATGTTTCTTTCTCCAGTGTAAGTCAGTCAATATACAAACTCATTTTAATTGCCTAATTCACAATACTTTTTTAAATGAAAATGAATTTTGATTGCAGAAAGACATTCGTGAGGATTGTGAAGATTGGATCGACAGAGGAATTCGATAGCCTTCCATACATTTGTACACTGCTAAATTCATGTCTTTGGACATACTATGGAGTGACAAAGCCAGATAGTTATCTTGTAGCAACTGTCAATGGCTTTGGAGTGGTGGTTGAGATCATATATGTCTCTTTGTTTCTATTCTTTGCTCCTCCTTTCAAAAGGGTATGTTTATTTATTCATCATCATCATCTCATTCCACATTGCATTATTGTCTACAATGAACTTGTTTGTTTGATCACTTCTTTTGGTGATTAGTTTATCTTTTAGGTTGATTTATGAAGTTTGTAGTTTCATATTTTGCTAAGAAATGTTAAGTTCCCACTTCAAACGTTTTTTTAGAACTTTAAAACTTAAAAATTGATGAAATATTAATATATGATGCAATTTGTATATAATTAAATGAGTATGGTTGACAAAGTGATAGGTGATCCACGAGGTATCAGCCCACCTACCTACTCCGTATGAGACGTACAGATGGTGGCAAAATTAAATATGATTTTTTTGGATGAATTTCTTTTTCTTTTTTAAATGTAATAAAATTATGTTACATTTTCATTTTGAGTGTGGTTGCTAAAATACCACAATTTTCATATAAGAGATTATTATTTATCAATCACAGATAATAATCTTGTAACTTTTCTATTATAATTCTAGAAGTTTGACAAAATTGTCCTTCTGAATAATGTATAAAAAAATCAATTTTTTGTTTGAATTTACACAATGTGTTTTTCGTTGGGTTACACTATATGATCATATTGTGTAACCTTACAAAAAAACACACACATCATGTAATACTCGAGAAAAAATCGACTTTTTTTTATATATACTTTTATCAGAAGGATAATTTTGTCTATTTTCCTCATTTGTAGTAGAAAAATAACCAAACTATTTTTTGTGATAAAAAATTAATATTTTATAGAAAATGTAGTATTTTAGGGTATTATATCATTCATTCTACCATTTGGTTAATTTTGACTGAATATGCATGCATGGTTAAGATAATCCAATTTGCATCGCCTTTTATCAAAATTTTAACTCTCTCAATAATATATATATATATATATATGTATATATATATATATATATTATGATTATCTAAAACATAATAGTCATGATAAATATAATTAGTGATTGTGAAAATAATAATGGTTTGTATTATTAATGGGACAGGCAAAGACAGCAATATTGTTTGGAGTAGTAGATGTTGGATTTCTAGTGGCAGCTGTATCAGTCACATATTTTTTAATGAATGGGGACATTAGGATTGATGCAATTGGCTTCATCTCTTCTGCCCTCAATATTGTCATGTATGCTTCACCTCTTTCTGCCATGGTAATACTCTTTCTTCCTTTCTCTCTCTTAATCATCTACATCTCTCACTAAAATTGAGACATGCATGCATGCATGATATAATTATAAAGACTTCATTACAAACTAATTATAACATTATTAATTAGCATCCAATTAGTGACAATTTATGCTCAAATCAAATCAGTCCGCATCCTCTGTATCAAAATCTCTACCTCACTGTCTACCACAACAAAACTACATAGTTTTAAATGAACAAAAAATTGATAATTTAACAGTTAATTGTAACCACTATCATTTTACATCAATATAACGTGATTTAAGGTATGGTACACAAAAATAGAGATTTTGGGTGCAGAGGATCTTAATCGCAAATATTAGAATTTTATCACTAAATTTTGAGAACATGTCTGGCATTTAACATATTGTCAACTATAATAAATTGGAGGAAAATAGTAACTAAAATCATTTAAGAAAAAAAAGTAAATAATGTGAATTGAATTAATGTGTTTGGTTTGGGTGCAGAAAAGAGTGGTGACAACAAAGAGTGTGAAGTATATGCCATTTCTACTCTCATTTTTCTTATTCTTGAATGGAGGGGTTTGGACTTTCTATGCCTTCCTTGTCAACGACTGGTTTCTTGGAGTAAGTTATTCTCTCTATCCACATAATATAATTTGATTAATATATTATATTTTGTGTGGGATTTTTCAAAATGAATAATATTACATTTACACTTTTCATGAATTTTGCATTTTTTGAAAAATATTACTTGGACAAATTATAATATTTTTTAAAAACTAAACCAGAATTGTCTTTCATATATAAACACAAACTTAAGGATATCATACCATAGGTTTAGCATTTGATAATTAGAAGAATTAATCAAGCTACAACAATGGCATTTGATAATGTACATCTAATAATTTTTTGTTAAACAATTCTAAACCGACAAATAATATAAAATAGTGCTAGCTAGTATGGCATATATTTATGTAAAATATTATCGAAGTACACAATATTTCACAATATTTATTTTACAAGAAACTATATTAAATTCAGAAATAATTAATTTTAAGTACCATAACTTAAATGAATTAAAAAAAACTAATTAATTAAATTAAGTCATAGAATTTAAATATAAGTTACAATGTTTTAAGGGCAACTTTTAACAGAGTATACGAGGTTGAAATGATAAAAATGAGAGTATAAAGAGGTAAAGTAAGAAAAATAAAAAAATACAAGGGGGCAAAGTAATACTTGATCAGAGTACGAATAAACTAGTAACATAGATTTTTTTGCATTTAATTATTAACAACAATTGATGTTTATATATAAAATGAAATCATGAGTACTAATAACAATATTGAACTTGAACAGGTACCAAATGGATTTGGATTAGTGCTGGGAATTCTTCAATTGATTCTTTATGCAATTTATAACACGAAATCATCGAAGCCAATATTAGCTTCAGATTTTCAAGAAAATATTTATACAGAGCCACTGCTTCCAGCTTCTGATGAACAATGTTGATTAACTAATTTCTATTTATGATTTTTAAATTAAAGTAAATAGAAAAAAGATGTTGGTGTCATTTAAATTTTAAACAATGAGATTTTCTATAGTTGTAACTAGTTGAAACAGAATTTTGTGACGAAAATTTACTGTGTTAGCAATGATTTAAAATATTGAATAGTAGTGACAATTTTTTCATTGATGCATCTTCTGAGGTTACATAATTAACATTCATGAATTTGAAAACATATATAGATATGTTTAAGTTTTTTAATCCATGCATTTATTTATCTTTCACATCTTATTAATTACTTGCGTTGATTTCATTCCAGTATGTAAAATTAATATGGTATTTATGATCAATAACATCCACTATTATTTAAACTGAACAAAATTTTAAAACACAACACATTTTCTTAATTTTAATTCATTTGTTCATTCTTTGTTGTGTTTCACATGAACTATATTTTATTTCCTATTGCCGCCAAATTTGAAAAGATTCTTCTTGTGTTTTGTTTTTATGTATAAGTAGTCATAGTAATGACTCATTGTTATTAGCTTATAACATATAGAAACTATTTGAACTTAAAGAAATAAACAAATATTGATGTTTATGCTTTGAGCATGAAACAAAATTAAGTGCATACATTCATTTTGCTTATAAAACAATAATAAAAATGATTATATATTTTATCGCAAAAACTAATATGCATATTTATAGTTGTAAAACACATACTTATATAACTTATACTTTATTTAAGAATAAAAACACATGATTATAATTGTTCGTGCATATTTATAGGGCCCGGCTATCCGCACCCCAATTATTTTCTTTTGATTTAAAAAATTCAAGAAATATCTTCTCGTTTTTTTTTTCTTTCATTCCTCCAACCTTGAATTTATTAACAAAAATCATTTTATGAGTTAACAAAATATATAATAATCGTGTGAAATCATGTAAAAAGAACGAAAAAATAACAACAAATCTGAGGACCCATTCGACCCTGGTTTGTCGAACACAAAGAGGTGTGTTCGACCAGTGGTCGAAACTCATACTTGTAAAACGCATATTTCAGTTACGTGGCACATAAGATGTTTTCACAAGAGACCAACTGATATTTTATACCGGATAAATCACATTATTCATAATCTTTTTGTCCATGTATTTAACTAAAAGAAAAGGGTGGTATTAGTTGATTTATAAACAAAAGTAATTCCTGTAAATACAAAAGTGAGAACGGATATACAAACATGATATCAGAAAACACATTCCACAGTGTTTTAAATTTCTCAACACTTGGTTGACATTAGCAAATGCAACAAACAAACACCATGCTTAAATTTCCCAGCATTAATGGAGGTTACCTTGTCAACTGAGTGAAACACCTTCACTCTTCTCCAATTTACACATGTTTTCTTTCTAACTCAACATGATGATCGTATGTACGTATGGAAAAGACGAACACAACATGTACGAGATGGCGTTCCGCTTATCTTAGTCACTGCCACAAACTTCCATATACAATTTTCCCAGTATCAACTGGCTCCAATTTTCGGAGGCTGTTGAAAATGCGGAGAATAAGTGAGGTGTTCTAAGCCAAGAGAAAATGGGTCAGAAGATGAATTTACCTTTTTTAGGGTTGTCTTTGAACTGGTTGCTGCAGGTTTTATTATCTCAAAAGAACACGTTAGTGATTCATCAACGTTCAAAAGAGCACCAGCATTGTCGAATTCTCCACCGTAGTTTGGAGCTGAAAATAACGTGACTAATCTTCTTCTAGCAAAGAACTCGTATCCATCCTCCACAACCTGCAACATTGTATTTAGAAGATTAACCGACAGATGTAAAATAATGAGACAAAAATTGCAAGAAACAAAATTTTGATATTTGTGGAAAGGATTTTCAGTAGCGCCCTTTGTATGAAACCGTGGAATTGAAAGGAGGAAATAAAAATTGAGGGTTTGAGGCAACATGCGTGAATTTTCCCTCCAAAATCCAAGGGTTTAGTAGATTTCTGTCAAACTTGACGGAAGGTAACAAATTGGGTATCAACTTAGTGAGTCACGGAATATGGGGTATCAAAACGAAAAAAATGGTATAGTTTGGGTACCAAAATTGCAATCAACCCTATAGAAATTTGAAAGAAAACTTTGACCAGAACCAAGTTGTAAACAAAAAAAATAAAAAGAAGCAGCAACTGTATTAGCAGAAAACAGAGCAAAATTTTCTAGCCATTCTATTTAGTATATCTGAGGGCATGCTCGAGGATGGCAACATTCTAAAGCTGATACTTTCCATAGCATAATATTCAATTTCAATGATTTGCAGTTTAGCATTAACCACTTAAAGAACGAAGAAAACAAACCAAAAATCATGCTAAAGAAGAACAATTATATACCTGATGACCCCTGCAAATGAGGTCCAAATCATTCTTGTCCAAGAACTCAGCAACCACATCAGGTCCAAAAGTACAAGAAACGCCCCTATCGCTGTCAGCCCAACCCTTAATCCTAGGATGAGGATCAGCCCAAAGCAAGTCACACAGTAAACCGTTATCTGGAATATCAGTCGGCCTTTGGATCTCGTTTATCTGATCCAACTGTTTCAACTCTGGAGAAAGTCCACCATGCATGCAAATTATCTTTTCATCTATGAGCGCACAAACGGGCAAACAATTAAAGCAGTCGGTGAATATCTTCCATAGCCGAACATTGAATCGCCTCTTACATTCGTCGTAAAATCCATAAATACGGTTGATTTTGGCATCTTCATGGTTTCCCCTTAAGAGGAAAACTTTATCTGGATACCTTACTTTGTAAGCTAATAGCAAGCATATTGTTTCCAAACTCTGTTTGCCTCTGTCTACATAATCTCCGAGAAAGAGGTAATTTGCAGCAGGGGGAAATCCACCATACTCAAAGAGCCTCAAAAGGTCCTTGTACTGTCCATGAATGTCACCTGTAAAAATATCATCTCCATTAAAATCAGTTTAGGCTACAAATCATAATCATCAACTAGAGACTAGAATATATCTTGTCTCAATTTCCACTATATTTCCTAGAAATAGTGCTCACATTGTATAAAAAACAAATACTGAAGGTTTGGACAAGGAGAAAAAGGTAAACTTGCATTGCATCCTTCCTGGCTCATATCATCTCAAATCTCGACAACCATACTTTCCTTGTCAGTGCATAAATAGGAACAAATGAATGCATGAGATGATAGATAAGGTCAGAAGACCATTATATATATATATATAGGCAGACAGATTTAAATGGTGGTAAAAACAGAACGAGAAAACTCCCATAACGACTGTATTTATACGTAAATGAAACCTTTTTCGGGTGAAATAATCATTTAAATACGAAGATATTTTACAAGTTTGTGACGATGCAAACAGCTAAGAATGCATCAACCTTTTCAATGAGGATGAAGTTCATATACAATAGAAAATCTCAATCATGTCTCTCATTTATCACAATCTTCTACAATTTGTTATCAATACTAGAAGATATGAACTTTATCAGATATCAATCCATCAGATTCAAATCAGCTGATTTCAGTGAGAGAAAAAGAACAAAATTTCACCATTTTATAAATAAATAATCTATCACCAGGAGCAAGAAATCCTCGATCAACAAAAAAACACATTACACCAAATCTGAACAAAATTAGGTCAGAATTATCCAATATCCAATTTCTCCAGAAAGAAGTCAAAATTATCAATTACCAACATCAAACATTGCACTCAATAATGTTGACCTAAATAACCCCCAAAACTAGAAGTCACAGGAGAGAGAGAGAGAGAGAGAGAGAGAGAGAGAGAGAGACCGCAGATCCTGATCGGAGGACGGAGGCGGAGGAGATTGGGTTGAGAGAGGAAAATCTGACGGGCGTTGACGCAGAGCTGGCGGATCTCGACCTCCGACAACTGGACCTGTTTGCCTCCTTTTCCTTCCAGTAATCGCCTGATTACATCATCCAAAACACCCTCATCCATCATACCCTCCATTGTCATCATCTTTTCCTATTCAATCAAAACAGGGAAAGAAGAGAAGAGAATAGGGTTGTTGTACGTCTTTGGTGCTGGGAATATCAGTATTAGGTTGGATTGGATTTTGTGGATTGAAAAGGAATTGATCAAAGATGATCATCATTATTATATCTCATAATAATCATCTCAAGCAAACTCAAGCTTTTTCCTTTTTTTTTTTGTTTTTTTGGATTTAGATTATGTATGAAGATATAATGTTTGGTTGGATGGTTTGGAGTCTTTGGACATGTTGTTGTCATTGTCACTTGTCATTGTCACTTAATGCGTGCTCTCCTCGTTTCTTTGTCTAATTGTCTCCACCTCCTTTGGTTCCAAGCTTGAGTTTTATTTAAGTTTCTCTAATTTTATTTAATAATTTTGGACTCTAATTCAATGGGCTATAGACCCATGGATCTATTTTTTGTTTTTTTAGGGATGTACTTTTTGATAAAGGTTAAAATATGTTTTTAAAAGAATAAATGGAGTGAATTTGTGATTAAATGAAAGTTAATTGGGTAATATATTGTGCTTGAAATACAAATAAATCAATACAATAAATTTAAGTGGATGAATGGTCCAATTCATTCAAACCTTACTAATAACAAAATGTTTTTTGGTGCAACAACATTTAGTTCTCTAAAAGATTGGGAGTTGGGTTGTAAGTTTTAGGCCTACTTAAACCCAATGCAGACATGATTTGAAAATTGTTGGTCTAAATTATTAGAGAAAAACAACATTAAATTCGAATGTTTTTACAATAATGTTGGAGATACTCATACTTCATAATCTATGTAATTGGTTCACACAAAATTGCATCTCTACTTTGGTGGGTCTTTTATCCCATCTACTTCCACTATAAACAATTCTTTTCTGAGGAAAACTTCCACTACTAGTGGCAAAAAAAAATTAAGAAAGTTTAGGAAAAAATAGAAATGGACCTAAAAGTATAACTTAATGGCGCAATCAACTTCAGTGAATACTGAATAGACGACCCGGAGTTAGAGACGCCCAAACGGTTCCGAAAACCGAAATCGGGCCGGTTCGAACCGGCGGTCAACGGTTCGGCGAACCGTTGACCCAGTTTCGGTTCCGAACCGGAACCGGGAACCGCCGGAGAACGGTTCGGTTTCGGTTCCGAAATAAGGAGGCTGAGATCAATGGACCATTGGAAACCGGCCGAAACCGAACCGTTGCCGAACCGCCGGTTCGAACCGGCGGTTTACGGTTTTTTGAATTGGACGGGCAAGATCAATTTGCCGTTGGAGATGGACGGCCCAAATCATGCGAACCGCCGGTTCAACCGAACCGGAACCGGCGGTTCAAACCGGAGCGTGCCTATTTTCTTTTCTTTTTTTTTTTTGAATTTTTGAGATCTATAAATAGGGGTTCAAATGGTGTATTTTTTCACACCAATTCTCAAGCTCTCTCTCTCAATTCTCTTGCATTCTTGCTCACTTTAATATATCAAGTTCAAAAGCTCTCAAATTTCTTTTTTTAGTTCGTATTATCATCTACTTGTAGTGCTACTTCCACTTCGATTTTTTTTATTTGCTATCATCATGTCTAGAAGAGGTTCTTCCGCTTCCTCGTCTCATGCTAGGGGAAAGAGTCTCATGCCACCTCCACAATCCTACGAAGACGAGCTAATTGATCGATGGTGTGACGAGCTTGATGAAGATGTCGATTTGGGGGAACAAATCGCCCAAGCCTTAGCCGATGATGATGAAGAGGAAGAAACCGCACAACACACACAAGGGAGTACCCCCTCTAGTAGAGCACCTTCTTCACTTCGAAGTGATATCTTCTCCGTTCACTTCAAGAAGGAGGCTGTGCCTAATAGTGCCGTTGACTACATAGTAACGTGCAATCATTGTGGGAAGCAATACAAGTTCAAGCATGGAGGAGGATATGGAACGTTCAACAACCACGTCACGAAGAAGCATCCCGACAAGGTTGGATTGGCTCCTTCTCAAACACAACTACGAGGATTCACCGGGTCTTCACAAGGTATGGATTCTTTAATGTTTAAATTTAGCCAACTTGAACTTAGGAAAGGCACCGCCGATTTTATTGCTTCTAAACATTTGCCTTTGCAATGGGCTTCCGATGAATATTATCAAGATTATGTGAGTCAATATTTGCAACCACCGGCTAGAATGATATGTAGGAACACGGCCACTAGGGATATTGATAAAAGAGTTCGTGAAAAAAAAATATAATCTTATGCAAGATTTAGCTAACCTTAAACAAAAAGTTGCAATATGTGTTGATTGTTGGAAAGATCCTTATAAAAAGAATGATTATATGGGCATTACTTGTCATTGGATTGATGATGCATGGGATGTTCAAAAACGTTTAATTGCTTTTGTTGATTTTAATGAAAGTCATACCGGTTTACATATTTCACAAAAAATAATACATAGCTTAAATGATTATGGTATATTAACAAAAGTATTTGCTATAGCTTTAGATAATGCAACTAATAATAAAGCGAGCTTGCCTACGTTATTGGATTTTTGTAAACCTTCATTAAATGGTGATATTTTTCATACTAGATGCATGTGTCATATTTTTAATTTATGTGTTCAAGATGGATTAACAACTTTAGAAAAGGAAATAGACAAAATTAGAGTTGCAATTAATTTATCATACCATACAAATGCGAAAAAGATGGGCTAGATTTTGTAAAATGAATGGATTCGAAGTAAAAAAAATTGTGAAAGATGTGGAACATAGGTGGAATTCTACTTATTACATGCTTCAAGATTCATATAATTATAAAGAACTTTTATGTGCTTTTTTTATGGAATTTGGAGATAGTAATGTCATGTTATTTGCTCATTCTTGGGATTCTTGTATAAACATGATTGGTATGCTAAAATTTTTTGAAGAAGGCACTAATGAAATAAGTGGATGTTATTATCCTACATCTCCTTTAGCTTTAGATCAATGTGTTAAAATTGCTTTGATAATGAACTCTTATAAAGATGATCCTATTTTAAGTGATGCCATTATTATGATGAAAGCTAAATGGTTAAAATATTATCATGAGATACCCCCCTATATTTATATGCTAAATTATTAGATCCTAGGATTAGAGAAGATGGATTAGAAGAACTTTTAACTATGTACTATAATGCATTGTTCCCCTTTGGCTATATTAGTGATTATGATCAAGTTGAATATGTGCCTAATCCTAGTGAAGTGGTTAAACGGGCGAAAAATTATTTGTATGATTTATTTAGAGAATATAAAACAATGTATGGTGAATCATGTAGTAGTGAAGATGTAGTTCGACCTCATAATGTAGGTTCTAGTAGTTCTTCGTCTACTTTTGGTGATACTCTTTCTCAATTTTATAATTTTTATGATATTAGAACTCAAAAAAAAGCTAGAGGTGTTAATTCATCCAAGAATTGGAATCTTATTTTAGTGTTACTTTTGAATCAATTGCATTTGAGAACAATGTGGATCTATTAAAGTGGTGGTCACGAAGGATCACCACATATCCTATACTAACAATTATTGTTAAGGAAATATTTGCATGTCCCGCCTCCACGGTTTCGGTTGAACATGCCTTTAGCGTATCGGGCCACACTTTGAGTGAGAGGAGAGCAAATTTGGCCGTCGAAAATGTCCAAAACCTTATGCTTCTTGACGATTGGGTCAAAGCCGCCAAACGTCAACAAAACCTCGATTTGTCACACATGGAGGACGGTGGACAAGATTTGTATGGCTACGACTCAAGCACAACATCCTCCGGCGGAAGTGGCATCAACCTCGACGAGTGAAAAAGGTAAGTTGAGGTAAGAGAACTACGTGAGCTTTGATTCCTTAATTCGATTTCAATTAAGGATACGTAGGCAATTTCATTTTAAGTTTGAAATTTCAATTCCAGACTTAAAATGAAACTCAAGCTCTTTCATTTTTTTTATGCTCACTTTTGTAATTGTAATATATAGTATAAACTTTTGTAATAGATTAGAATCATTCAATCATAGATTAGATATAGACTATATAGTTCTAACTTGTAATAATTTTCCAAGTTATATTGACAAGTTTAATTGTAATATATACAAACATTTGTAATAGATTAGAATCATTAGATCATAGATTATATATAGTTCTAAGTGTTCCAACTTGTAATAATTTTCCAAGTTATATTATATTGACAAGTTTATTGAAAAAGTTTGATCAATACAATTCTTCAATATATTTTTTACTCCGAGTTGCATTTTCTCATGATATTTTATACTTCAAAACAAACATTAAAGTTTAAATTTGGATCATAGAATCATAGATTAAAAAAAACCCAAAAAAAAAAAAAAACCGAAAACCGCCGGTTCAAACCGGCCGAACCGTCCGGTTCCGGTTGAACCGGCGGTTTCTAACCGAAACCAAAACCTTTCCTTCCACGGTTCGGTTTCGGTTCCACCATTTCAGAACCGTTGAACCGGCGGTTCGAACCGGAACCGGAAAACCGTTTGGGCATCTCTACCCGGAGTCAATGTTGACCCATTTTAAAAAGTTTATGGTCTTAAAAAGATAAAAATAAAAGGATCTACCAATAAATAAATAAATAATTGTTGCGGATATAAATTTTGGCTAAGTTGTTTTTTATACTCAGGATTTTTTTTTTTTGGAATCTCATTCTTAACTATCTTTATTTATAAATTTTCTTCTCTATCAAGGTATTAAATTTTGTTTTTTAATAAAAAAAAATGATTTATGTCAAATTATACTCTTCTAACATTTGTAGTGTGAAATGATGTTACAGGGTGTAATATGATTGTACGGATTACACTAGTTATCGTAAGGGGGTGTACTATGGTGATACGGGCTAAATTAATAATGTTATGAATGTGTAATATGATGGTACGGGTTAGATTAATAATGATATGAATAATATGTAATATGATGATATGGGTGGGTACGAGATGAAATATAGTGGTATGAGTTGGTATGAGGTTAATTTGATGAAAAAAGAATGTTTCTTTCTATGGGCTACTTATAATTTCATTCCTTTATTTTTCTACCCATATTTATAATAAATAATTTTTGTATTCATTTTAGGTCAAAATAAGTACTATTCACTTCCCCAAAATACCCTTATATGAAATGACTATTCTACCCATTTGAGGACAAAATCACCTTTCACTAAGATAATTCAGACATATTATCCTATAAAATAAGTAAAAAAATTATTTATTATATGAATGGGTAGAAAAGTAAATCTAAATTTCAATCATTCTCTTTTTCCTTAGTAAAAAAAGATGAACAAGGCCTAATAAATTCCCATATATATTGCATGACCTTCTTGTCATCCGACAGTTATGCTCTCCAAAAGCACTACTCTTTCTCATTTCAAGAAACCAAACCCCCCTCTATAAATACCTTATTCTCCACCTACAAATCCATCTACCAAAAAATCTCGATCAATAACAAACCATGGATACATCCATCGTCTTCGAACAAACCACACTGTCGGAAACCCTAACGTTCTCGTTGACATACTTAGCACTAACAGGCCTCCTCCTCTGTCTCCTCTACTCTCTCTACAACCCCAACCGAGTCTACCTCGTGGCCTTCACCTGCTCCAACCCCCCCTCCAACTGCCGCGTCCCCATCCCCTCCTTCATCGAGCACCTTGTCATCAGTGACACTTGGGACCAACAATCCATCGACTTCCAAACCAAGCTCATCCAACGCTCAGGAATCAGCAACCAAACCTACCTCCCCAACGCCATGCACCACCTCCCCGTCGACACCTCCCTCTCCGCCACCATGCACGAGATCCAAACCGTAATCTTCCCCGTCGTCCAGAACCTTCTAGAAGCCCACGATGTCGATCCCAGAAGCATCGACATCGTGATCTCCAACTGCAGCCTGACATGCCCGACGCCCTCCCTCGCGTCGCTCGTCATCAGCCGGTTCGGGATGAGGAGCAACGTGAGGAGCTTCAATCTGTCGGGCATGGGGTGCAGCGCGGGGATTCTGTCGATCAATTTGGCTAAAGACATGCTTAAAGTGCACAAGAATTGCCTGGCTTTGGTCATAAGTACGGAGTCTGTGTCGAGGAATTTTTATGAAGGGAAGAAGAAGTCTATGCTGCTTGCCAACTGCTTGTTCAGAATGGGGGGTGCTGCCATTTTGCTGTCGAACAAGAAGAGTGATGGGGCTAGGGCTAAGTATGAGCTGGTGCAGATTGTTAGGACTCATTTGGGCTCCAAAAGTGGTGCCTACAACTGTGTCATGCATGAAGCAGATGATGAAGGCAAGATTGGAGTCTCTCTTGCTAGATCAATCGTTCAGGTTAGATTTATTATTATTAAGACCATCTTTAATTAACCCTACTTTTCATTTTGAGTTAATTAATCATTGTGCAAAATGAGGATTAAAATTGCGACGAAATAAAACTTTGGTATAAGTGTTTTATTTTTCTAAGTGTTTAGAGTCCTTTTAATTTATTTAGAGGTCATCATCATCCATTTTGCCGTGTCTGCTATTTTCGCACTATAACTTTTCGAATCCGCAGGATAATAACTTTTGAAATTTTGAAAATTTTGCTCAATTTTAATCCAAATGATCCAACTCAACTCAATTTCATGTGAGCCCCTAATTTCGAACATTGTTGGACTCAATATTTGGCCTCTCATTAATTTCAAGTTTTAATTCTCGCATTCTATTAAACAAAAATATTTATTGTAATTGTTCCATTACAAGAAAATCGATTCGAGGTAAATAGTGATCGGTTATAAACTCAAATTAATAAGGTACTTTATAAATTTTTTTGTCCCAAGATATATGGGTGAGGCTATCACACCCAAAAATTATACTTTTATATCTTTTAGTTTTTAAAAAACTGGGGTGTGGTTAGTTTCTTTTGTGATACTTGTAGCCCCACCCAAAATATATAAATATATAAATAATTTGCACACAAATTAAGAAAATTGGCAAGAGGACCGATTTATCCTTATTTAAGTACAATCATTATAGCATATGTTCTAATAACCATTTTGTGGCAAATTTAATTTCAGAATAGTAAATAAGGGTAATTTGATATTGGAAGTATTAAAAGTCAAGTTTCGATTTTTGTTTTTTTGGATTCGGGCCGAAATGACCGATTGCTCACCTAGTTAGCAATACAATATGTAATATGTATTTGAATTTTTCTCGAGTGATTATAGAAAGCATTTAAAGTTTAGGTATTGGTGTAGGTTGCAGGAGATGCACTGAAGACAAACATGGCAGTATTAGGGCCACTAGTCTTGCCCTATTCTGAGCAAATAAAATATGGTCTGTCATTAGCATGGAGGAAAATATGGGCACCTGCAAGAAAAAGAGGGCAATATATTCCCAATTTCAAGAAAGCTTTTAAGCATTTCTGCATTCATGCTGGTGGAAGGGCTGTGATCGAAGGGATAAAAGATCGATTGAATTTAACGGATAGAGACATCGAAGCCTCCAAAATGACACTTCATAGATTCGGAAACACATCGTCTTCTTCGACATGGTACTCACTTGCTTACTTAGAATGCAAGGGAAGAGTTGAGAGAGGAGATAGGGTTTGGCAATTGGCTTTTGGAAGTGGTTTCAAGTGTAATAGTGCTGTTTGGAAGTGTGTTTCTAAACCTACAATTCATGCTTCTAATGTTTGGTCCGATAAAATTCATGACTATCCACTTGAAGTGCCTCAAGTGCTTTATTGTTGACATATTCTACTTCATCTTTGTCCTAAATCAATAAATAATAAATAGTGTTACAAAATGTGTGATGTGAGTTTTGTGGAAATGTGTAGTCCTAATTGTGCATTTGCAATGGAAAAAGTGTTTTTTTTTCTTTTTTCTGTTAATACAATTTTCCTTTATGTTGTTTGAAAATTGCACCAAAAAGAAAATTGATCCGGTTGATTGTTGTATGGAAAAGTGGGTAATGGATAACACAAAATGTGTATTTTTTTTTTTTTAAGATATAAATTTCTTCCACTATACATGTAAATGAGATCAATGAATTCACCCCACGATAAAAGTTATCGAAGATTTGAAAGTTACACTCTTTCAAATCCTCTGAAGCAAATATCTCAAGTTTGCATAAAAAAATACTCCCTCCGTCCGACTAATTTTGCACACTTTTCTTTTTGGGATATCCCGGGTAAATTTGCACACCCCCGAAAAGGAAAGTAATTTTTACTTTTGACATGATTTTGTTAACTTTTCAACTCAAAAAGCAAAAATACACTTACTTTTGGCATGATTTTGTTAACTTTTCAACTCAAAAGGCAAAAAACAACATTTTCTTATTTCACGTGCCGGGAAGAATGTGCAAAATTAGCCGGAGGGAGTATTTAAAAGGGTGAAAAATAACATTAGGATGAAACTTTTATTGAATTATATATTCAATGTCATATTTCACTTACGCTTATTATACTTTATATGTATATATATATATATATATATATATATATATATTCATGATGTATATTTTGATATTTTCCATTGTAAACCTGAAGAATCTATTTATAGATCTATAAAGGCTGCAACGAAGGATTGCATTTTCCATCCAAAGATTGTGATTCGCTGATTCTTCATCCAAATATTAACGTCCGTTAAAACTTATTTCACATACATTTTAGTGAAAACACATTTCATCTTTTTAAAATCAATGTTGGCAACAGTTGGTCATATTTTCACTTGGCAACGCTTAAACGTTTTCTCTGTCAAACTCCTGTCTTCTCTTTATTAATATATAAAAAGATTTTATTAATATGTAAATAATATTTTATATATTTATATATCTAACATTGTGTAATGACCAAGTTTCTGTTGAAGCGAGTTGAGGGTTGTGGTTGAAATCGAGTATTATGAATTTGAAATTACGAGTTTGGGCAAAAATGTACAAATTAAACTAATTCGAATACTCATTTTCCCAATATATCGAGTATTAATTAGTCAAATACCCGCATCCGACCGCAAACTTTAGCTATAAATGTAGGTTTAATTTGACTTGATTGTACGCATTGATCCATATAGAAATTTAATTTCACTAAAAAATAGTGTAGCAAACGATTATTACATGAATATTATAACCATATACAGTAAAACCTCCATAAAATAATATTCGATAAATTAATAACCTCGATAAAATTAATAATTTGTTCGATCTCAATTTGGGATCAGTTTAAATTTGGACACCAATCAATAAAATAATATGATAATATTTTTTTTGGAAATCCTAGTGTATATTTAAGGTCCGACGAAACTACAAATAAATAATTATTAAAAATTTCTCAAATACAATATATATGTTATCCACCTGAACATTTTTACAATATGAATTTACTGTTACTTGTTTTTTGTTGAACTTCAAACTTCCAATTAACATGATTATGTGAGTATACATTCTTTAAATGGTAATTAAAATTGGTGTTTTAATTTATTTGTCATCAATAACTAATGTACATTATAAGTGAATTATACAACCCCAGAATTTTGAAGTTCAGTTATGTATATACGTTAAAACCTCTCTAAATTAATAAATTATTAATTTATCGATTATATAATATCTCTCTAAATTAATAAAGTTATCCGATCCCAACAATATTAATTTATAGAGGTTTTACTGTATGTGAAATATATTATTATTAAAAAAAGAATTTGACAATAATATATTTGAACCATGAGTTAATTTCAATTTTGGTCCTGTATGTAAGACATTTTCCATTTTTTTAACAATCAAGTATACGTTTTTCAATTTTGGTCATGTATGTTTCATCTTTTTTTTTTCCAATTTTAGTCCAATTTTTCAATTTTGGTCCTATATGTTTCAAGTTTTTCCAATTTCAATCTGATTTTTGTCGAAATTCCCAAAATCGCCGACGTAATATGAGGTTTTCCGGTGGCCATCTGACTAAAATTGGATAGAAATTGGAAAAAAATTGAAACATACAAAACCAAAATTGGAAAACTTGAGTGAAATTGGAAAAAATTTGAAAAATATAAGACCAAAATTGAAAAATTTTAAAACACATAGAACCAAAATTGGAAAACGTATACTTGGTTGTTCAAAAATAAAAATGGTTTTATATAGAGGATCAAAATTGAAATTAACCATTGGATCATGTCACCATAAATGTGGAAATATATTAGTATAATCATTAAAAGAAATCTGACAATAATATATTTGGATCATATAACCATTAATGTGGAAATATATTATCATTACAAAAAATCTGACAATAATGTATTTGGATCATATAAGATCTCTATCTGTATGGTAAATCAGTAATTATAGATTAAAAATATCCACGATTATTTATTTATTTACTACAAAAGATATACGCATAATCAATCTCTAGATCAATATTCCTTACAAACATTAAGCAACATTTAATTTTTTTCCCCAAATAATGTTGATTTTCTTGAAGACCTCACACTCTATATATAGGTCGGGTCACCTTAATATTCTATAAGCTTTACTTAAATTTCTTCATTCTCAATATAAAAAAAAAAAAAAAAAAGAGAGAGAGAGAGAGAGAGAAAGGAATATATAATTTAAAGATGAACAAGGTTTTGTTATTGTTCTGTGTGTGCTCCATATATGTTGTTTTTGTAGCATATGGTCATGAAGAAGAGTGGTTGGGTGGTAATCTGGTGGGATCGACTCCACCGAATTGCAAAGGGGTGTGCAGTCAATGCACGCCATGTAAGCCTGTTCTGGTTAATGTGGGGCCATTGGCTGTCATCAATCAAGAACCCTATCCACAAGCATGGAGATGCGAGTGTGGTGGTGTATACTATATACCCGGCAATTAAACCACTCTTTATAGCTGGACTAACCATTTAATTCACAATATAATATATGTATGTCTTCATTTTAAAATTAATGAATGACTTTTTTTTTTCTTTACTTATTACTTAGTTGGATTTTTCTATTGCAAATCGTTTCATTTCATATTATTTACGGATAATAGCGTTATATATATAATATTATTTAAGATTGTGTAACTTATCTAATGTTTCACATGAAAATTTATTTGGACACATGAACTTAGTTACTAAAATATAAATTTAAATTGTAACAATGAATGAAGGATGTTGCTTTTTCTTTGCTAATTATATAAAAAGTTAGAATTAAATTGTAACTTTTGGAAATGTGATAGATTTTATTTTAGGGTTAATTTCAATTTTGGTCTTGTATGTAAGACTTTTTTTATTTTTGGACAACCAAGTATATGTTTTCCAATTTTGGTACTATATGTTTCAACTTTTTTCCAATTTCAGTCCAATTTTTGTAGATCAAAATTGGAAAATTAGACTCCGATCGCCTGAAAATATAAATGTGGTTTCAATTACAACAGTAAAAAAAGATTGTGATTTCTTTTTCAATTATCGAAAAATGGGAATGAATTTACAATTTTTTTAAAAATCATAATTTTTTTTTTTTTTTTTTTTTGCAATTATGCCCGTCTACAAAATTAAAATGTCAAGGATGAGATCAAATTGGATTTAAGTTTTAATAAAAAAATATAATTTGTCATAAAAATCACCACATTTACTTAAATCACAAATTTAATTAAATCTTAATTTGGATAGTTGTAAAAATGACATGACCTTATATATAAATAGGTAATTTTAATTACCGGTCAGTGTTTGATTTTTTCCTTGCTGAGCATGGATATTTTATATGTTAAAAAACACCTTTACAGTTATAGTAAAAACCATCATGATTATTTAAATTGCAATTTTAACCAAACATCTGAAATGGTTGCAAAAATAACATAAAAAAAAGTCAGTTTTTATTTACGGGTCAGTGTTTGATTTTTCTTGCTGATGTATCTGGCATGTTTGTCATCAACAAGGATAGTGAAAAAAAAGTCTATCACATTTATAATTGCCATAAAAAAAATATCAGCACATTAATGAAACGACATTGTTTTTGTTTAACATAAAAAAATATCAGCACATTAATCAAACGACATTGTTTTTGTTTAACATAAAAAAATGAGAGACAAACAACATGATTTTATTAAGGCATGAATTTGAGTTTTTTATAATATACATGATGGTAGACCGGACACACTAGTTGTCAGCAAGAAAAATTCAAATACTAGTTAGTGATCAAATTTGCATTCATGTATACAAGTTACTTTTGCAATTATTTAAAGATTTTTTTATAATTGCAATTTAAGTAAATAAGGTGATTTTTACGATAATTTTAAATGTGGTGATTTTTTTTTTTTTTATATCTATATGCTAGCAAGAAAAAAATTCGTACACTAACAAGTGGTTGAAAGAAAAGGTTGGTATTTCTCAGAAAATAAAATTCGTAATTGGAGAATAAGCAAATAGAATGAAAGAAAAAACAATGACATTAAAAAAAAATAGCATACAAGTTTGATTTTTTTCTAATTTGGCACTTAAATTCCCTCTAAAAGTCTCGTGCATGTTAATTACATTCTGTCAATTTGAATTTTCTTAACGATGGGGATCAAATGTGTTGAAATTTGAATATATATATATATATACACACACACACTTACTGATGAGGTGGAAATGTTGGGTACCAAACTCAGAATAAGATTTTAATATTTTTAAGATTAATTGTCGATAATTAATTTATTTCAGGTTCAAATGTCTATTTTGTCGGACTAAGATATTGATTACTCATTATAATCAAGAATATTCAATTAACTGCTTTTTTGCGAAGTAATAAATTAATAGTATTTTTTCATTCTCACTAACTAGAGTAAGAGCACTAAGAGTCAATCATACGGACATTGAAATTATAAATGTCCTTACCAAAAAATTTATAATTTATTCTAAATATTAAAATTAAAATTATAAAAATATTTTTCTAGTACAAAAACTTAGATAGGTCAGAGAGTTTAGTGCAACAAAAAATTTTATAGTTTAGAGAATTTAGTGCAAATAATCATTTATTAAATCTATATTTTCATTATTGCAAGTGAATATGGAACATAGCGAAAAGTTAGCTGGTTGAAGGTACTGTTGCTTGGGAACCAAATGCCAAAAAAAGAGTACTCACACATTTGTGTTATTCATATCGAAATAAATCTCATCATTTATAATCTGAAAAACAAAATTATAATCGCATTTAAGTACAAAAACTTATGATTTATGATATTGTTCAAATAATATGGAAACTAATATCATAAGTAATGTAGCAATTGGTGAAATTATTCACATTCTTAATATTGATTCTTAATTAATTTCCTATTATTTCCTTGTAATTTATTTTTTATTTAAATTTTACTACGTGGCCAAATCACACAATGAGATAGCTTTCTATTAATATAATTTTCTCATCCCTATTTTTCACATGTAAAATCTAAATAGAAAATAAATTTAAAAAAAGAATTTTATTTGCTTTCTGGCACTGTTCGTACAATTGAAGAATCCAGTTAGCCATCCAGCTAAATCCAGTTAGTCAAGATATCTGCTGACGTTTGCATAAAATTATCTAATAAATTATATATAAATACCTGAAAACATATATAGAGGGAAATTAAATACGATCATTTGAATGTCACGTCAACAAGTGATACAAAAGTGTTAACAAAGATTAATATGTACATTAGCATTCTGTATATACATTATATATCTGTGAATAATCTTTTGTTTTCATATCCCTAACAGCACTAGGAAAAAAAAATTGCATAGAGATATATACACACTCATATACACAAAAGAAAACATCAAATATATTATTGCTACAAGAAATCAAAATTAAATAACCAATTTAATATCCTTATGTTTCAAAGACCATATCAACTTAATTAAAGTAGCACAATGCAATATTCATAGATATAATTACCATACACTAGAATTCTCCGAAGAACTCAATTTTTGTAGTCACGATCGATAATTTGCTCAAAGAGTGAGGAACCCGTGTTGGAGAAGGGGAGCACGTGCAAATTTCAGACACCGATGAAATTAAGATCGATCGACTTTGTTCAATGAAAGACATGCACGTGCCCTGCTTCTCCAACTAGGGTACCCAATCTGTACTACCATCAAATATCAGAAACCATATTTAGCTCTAACCAATATTTTGTTGCAAAAAGTTGAAGGCAAAACTCATCTATTTATAATATAGAGGAGAGAGAGAGGGGTTGGGGAGAGTTAAAGCGATGGAGTCTTGGAGTGGGCATTCTTTAAATTCTCATCATCATCATGCAAGAAAAGCAATCAAGTAGTATACATCTATTGAATATTTATTTATCTATTTATTTATTTTCAGGAGCACAATTGAAAGGGAAAACACATATTTTTGCCCATGCAAACTTCTTAAATATTTTCTGGGCTGCATCATCAGAAACTGAGCTGAAATTCAAAAGCAAGAAATGAAATGATGAGACATAATTTTGTCAAGATTTGACCTCAATTTGACACTCGCTCAGTAAATCTTTTTCTTATACATAGTGCTTATCCTTTTAAATTAAATCAATGCTTATTATTATTATTATTATTATTATTATTATTATTATTATTATTTTTTGGGCATTTACTCAAAGCATAGAAATTACGATTAGATAGAAATATCGATATATTAATTTTACAAAAAATTTCTAGGAATTTTAGGGGGTTGGACATGATATTTTATAGAATATTGTAACAACCTTAATATTTTCAATAAAATTTCAAACAAAATGGTATGTTTACAATAAATGTAGTGAAAATAAACTATATAAATATTGTCTGACATAATAACATAATTAATACAGAATATTGGAATACATTTTTTCTAATATCAAGATCAACTCATATAAGGTTCAAATGAATAATATGACATGACATCTTGATCTAAACAATATTAGAGTAGGCTTGCAAATATGTGTAGTACAATTATTTCAATTTTGATAAATTTTTTGATTTTATACACATTACAATTATAGTGTGTAATTCCTATGTTTTAGGGCACATAATATTGTTTTTCTTTCTTTAAAAAGTAGATCATTCATTATATACATTACAAAATTTTATTGTTTTAAAAAAAGAAAAGGTTGTTTTCTATCTAAATCGATATTTACCGATATTTCATCTATTTTTCAACAATTTGTAGTCTGAAGCCACCGATATTAAAATCGATATTAATATTTACTAATATATTTCACCGATATTCTGATGAATTTTTATGACTAACCTGTTTCGATATCTACTTTGTAAAAAAATGAAAATTTTGGAAAAATATCCACGATATATAGAGCTGCACGTAGTTGCATTATTCTACCCGTTGATTAATTGGTGGCCAAAACACAAAATAATTATAAAAAAAAAATAATCAGAAATTATGCATTTATGAAAAAAGAAAAAGAAAAAAGGAATTGTACCTGAATAGTACTAGTATGAGCATTAAGACTGTCCCTATAAGATTGGACACAATGTAACGCAAGAAAAAAGCAAGTTGGGTCTAGCCATGGTACCTAACCTATCAGGTGTCTCACAACTTAGGTAACCATTTTATCAATTTCATCGAAAGTCAACAACTGAATTTTCTTTTGGGCCTGAATTTTTATTTATTACATGTACAATTGTTAGATATCTACCCGTAATTAAACCATTCCACATTTAATTTTTTTCATTAAAGTTTATCACCTTCTATTTATTTCAAGCATATGTTGAGCTACTTTTTTCTTTCCACAGATTATTACAACCCCAGCCCCTCGGGAACTATAACAATTTCGAATGGTTAGGTTTGTTATCCTCAAATTAGTCGGGTGTAAGTTTGAAATTAAGTCATACAAAATAAATTCTTGAAAAAATCATTAAATTAGTCAATTTTCTAATATACTTGTATTTAATGAGTGATTTTTTTTTAATATATCATGTTATTTATATTTTCAAGACTAAATATTAAATTGAATGGAAGTATATTGGTTGATCATGAGCTCGGTAAATATTACTTAACGTAAAAATATAGAAAGTTGATTGTATATTTGGGACATCCAAATTTAAAGAGAAAAATAAACTTGAATATACGGGACAGTGAGAGTATAATTAGGTGCTACATCTCATATACTCTCAACTAGTATAGATAGATAATGTGCCTACTGTTGATGTGAATAACTTGTATGAATCGAAAATATTGTTATTTCCTATCTCGACAGACATATATATTTGGTTCTAAAAATAACAATTTGTTTTGTTGTTTTATTGTATTTGGTTCTAGAAATAACAATATTAAATTACTTTAACCATATTGATCGCACTAACCTGTGATAATCCATGTTGATTGATTGGAATGACTCGCTCTGTCTCACTAAATAGATTTGTAAAATGGTCTCATGTAAGAGTCATTCATTAAAAATTTAGGGCAAAACCCTAATCTACGTAAAACTTGGGCCAGTGTGGGGATTTCTGATTATGGCATAAGAAACAGTTACTCATCTACCTATTTATATGTGTGTGTGTGTGAGTAATAAGTCACTCACAATCTATAAAGTTGGTGCAACACTTTTTGATTGATTCAATTGTTTGGTTAGTTTTAGAAAAGCTAATTATAAGGAAAATAATTGTTTTGAAGAAACAATCACGTACATTCCAATAGGTAGGTTGACAAAACACTATTCAAGGATATATTATGAATTGCATATGAATCCTTGAAATACTAAATTATGTCCCTCTGAAAAGTTTCTATAATTTAAAAATGGGGAAATTTATATTTATAGACCTTTAAGGGTTAAACATGGGCTTTTTCAAATAATAATAAAAATGTTTAAAATGGGGAAATTTTCGTTTTGTTCGAAAATAGTTTTATTAAGTTAAAATTTATCAATTTTAGTTTAATCATTCTAAAAAATATTCTATTTCAATCTTTTTTGTTTTTCACCATAATTTATAACATTTACGGAAATTGACATGTGACTCATAAATTTGAAAATTTTCAACTTAAATAATGCGACACAATTTTGCTAACTATGATGTTAGAACTTTGTATAAGAAAATAAATTTGATAATAGTTTTCTAAATCAGTAAAATAATGTGGAATTATTTATATATATGGCTGGAAATTTCCACATTTTAGATGTCATACGTTAATTTCTAACGGATTTCATAATTTTTGTTGACAAAATGATTGAAATTGGATAGATTTGAATTTACAAGATTAATGAACATATTAAATCTCTATTTATTATATTATTAAACTAATGGTACATATTAGCGATGAAATGATCATGCTAATGAATGTTAGATGTTAGGAAAAAAAAAGCTCTTATTTTTTAAAAACAAAATAAATATTTAAAACAGTTTCAAATTTATATTTGATTAATTTTGGGAGGACAACTATAACCCTTAAAATTGCTCCTATATAAATAGTAAGATTTGCAAAAGGCACCCAAAAAAAAAAAATATATATATATATATATATATTTTTTTTTTTTTTTTCATAACAAGATCCAATTTATAGATTAGTTCTCACTCCAAGACACAATTTTTAAAGTTTCTCAATAAGGACTCAATTTTTTTTTCTCAATTTAAAGCTTGAAATTTTGATTGAGTTCTCAATTCAAAACAAAGATCTTTTTTTTTTTTTTAATTCCTAGATTTATTAATATATGTATTTATATTTAAAATAATTTAAAACAAGTTAGTGCAATTTTGAAGCGATTTTCATCAGACTTGTATTAATTATATATATATATATATATATATATATATATATAATTAATGCAATTCATAAAATTAAGATTCTTTTTATTTTTTTAATTTTATGAATAAAAGTACAAAAACTCAATTTTAATATTAATCAATTTAATATATATTATATTTTATGAATTGAATTAATTACATTTTTCTTTTTTTCTTTCCTTTTTTATATAAATTAATACAAGTCGAATAAAGATCATTCCAAAATTACACTAACTTGTCTTAGTTTATCTAAATTATAAATGTATATTGAAATATAAATAAATTTATAAATATAATTCAAAAGAGAAAAGAAAAAAAAATGGAATTTTGTCTTGAATTGAGAATCCAATCTAAATTTGAAGCCTTAAATTGAGAAAAAAAAATGTTAAATTGAAACTTTAAAAAAATTGGGTCTAAAATTGAGAAATAAACTATCAATTGGATCTTATTATGAAATTTATCCAAAAAAAAAAAAAAAAAATTGCTCTTATTTTTTAAAAGGAAAATAAATATTTAAAACAGTTTCAAATTTATATCTGATTAATTTTGGGAGGACCTATAAATAACCCTTAAAATTGCTGCTATATAAATAGTAAGATTTGCAAATAATTATTATACTGATATGCACTTTGCTCATATAGATTTAATTTATGATGGTAATTGAATTGGAGAATCCGTCATCTTAAATTTACACCCATATTAATTAATATCATGATCAATTTTAAACTCACAATCTTATTTTCGTGAAAAAGTAACGATGCATATTAATTAAACTATCTCTCTCTGTGTTGGGTTGATAAATAGCTACAATTAAGATTGTGACACCAGTCATGTAAGTAATATAAACCGTACTAATTAGATGTACATATCTTTTCACTTTTAAATAAGGTAGATATCTAAGTTTTAATTTAAGGTGTTTGAATTTTTTGGATCTGGGATGAATTTGAAATTTACAACAACAAATGTATAGAGTAAATTAATATGTTAAACATTATTTTATTTATTTATTTATTTGACTTTTCAATTATAGAGTAAATTAATATGTTAAACATTATTTTATTTTTTTATTTATTTGACTTTTCAATAATTTAATTTAACTGATTTGTGGGTAAAAAAAAAAATGTTTTGTATTTTCTTTTGGACTAATGTAATATTACTTTTTTCATCAAAACTTTTATGCAACTGGATCCATGCATACGGGTCGATTCGACCCACCACGCACATCCACACACTTCCACAAGTCACCACGCGTCTGGGTGGGTGCGGCCAAACCCGTTCAAACTCGCTCCCAAGTGATGTACATTTATGTTATATAGTCATACATTGTAAGGTTTTATTTGTACCTTTAACATTTTTTTAAACAGTTACTAATAGTAATATTTTTCATACATTTTAGTTATGTTGGTCATACCTTTTAATTATGTTAGTTGTATTTTTATATATTACATAAAGATACGACTATATTGATATAAATATATGACTAATATCACATAAAGGTATGAGTAATACCATATAAATGTATATATGTACAAATTATACCGAAATTAGGATTTTTTTTTTTTTAAATTAAAGTATTTCATAAAGGTATGATATTTGTACATAAAAGCAAGAATAATATAACATGAATGTATGACTAATATAATATAAAGATCATAACATACGCAAAAAAAAAAAAACAAAAAACAAATTGGATCAGAATTAACCCGTATCCGCCCAAATATATGTACATCAGGTGCACGAGAGACCAACTCTATTTTTTTAACACGATAGCAGATAACATTAACTCCAAAGAGTAAAGTAATCATAGACAACTAGCTAATTAATTCCTCTTGGAACGTAACAGGAGATGTCCAATAAAAAACATACGCGCACCATTTATTAAGTTGAAAATTAAACAAATCAATTAGATTGTAAAGATCCACTAAATATATTGAAAAATCCATGGAGAAATCTCAAATAATTATTGACAATAAACTGCACTCAATCTATGCAAGTTCTTGAAGCAATCTTTTAATAGTAGATCTTATATATGACGGTTTTACGTTGTTGACGTCAGATTTTGTAGAGCACAAAATCCTAGCATAACACCAAAAATCTCGATCCGCCTCAAGTAAATCGAACCGAACAAATGATATGAAAATTGAATAAAATAAGAAAAAGAATGGCCCGGTGCCTACTCCAGATTTTGTAGAGCACAAAATTCTAGCCTAACACCAAAAATCTCGATACGGCTCAAGTAAATCGAATCGAACAAATGATATGAAAATCGAATAAAATAAGAAAAAGAATGGCCCGGTGCCTACTCGAGCAAGTTAGTTCGGCTTGTTCTGGTCGGTCAGTTTTAGCCGGCCAGAATGTTTTTTATATAAGAATTAAGAGTAAAAAACTCTCTAATTACAATTATTTAGGATCTAGAATTCGATCTCTTTGAATGATAATTGATGCCCTATTTATAGACTAGACCTCAAATATGAAACTTGGAAAGTAAGAAATAAATCCCTTGATTTTAGGGTGCATATAAGGAAAAAAAGAATTAAATCCTATCTAAATCGGATATGATTTGATCTTGATTTGTTTCCTTTCTTGAAGATTACTTGAAATAAACTAAGTCTTGTCTGCTCTTCTTGCAGCAATGACCTCGATTTCTGGTCTTCTACCTGACTTTCTAAAAATACCTTGAGTAATTATACTTTTGGACCATGTTGACTAATTACTTGACTAAGCACAGCCTCGATCGGCTCGGCTCGGCCAATCTCTGGCCAGCACGGCTAGTCTCTGGTCGGGCCCTGGGCCAGGTTCTGGTCGGGTCGGTCCCTGGCCCAAGCCGACGGTCTGATTGGCTCTGGTCTTCTGGCCTCTTGGCCTTCTCTCAAGCCGGTTCTAGCCTTCTGGGCCTTTGGTCTTCTGGCCTTCTGGCCCTCTGGTCATCTGGTCTTCTGGGCCCTTATAGTCATCTGGCATTCTGGTCTTCTGGGCCCTCTGGTCTTCTCGGCCCTTCTGGTCATTTGGCCGGCCCGACTCTGGCCTTCTGGTCATTTGGTCGACCCGGCTCTAGCCAGAGGGCCGGCTCTGGCCTTCTGGCCTTCTGGTCTTCTAGGCCCTCTGGCCTTTTAGCCGGTTCTGGTCTCCACTTAGGCCGGACCCTAGGTCAAGTCGGTTTGGTGGGGGCCCAACACATGAAATTTTATGTAAGACAGAGTTTATATAAGTCAGTAAAAATGGGTCAATTCATTCAATAAAATTATTGTCTGTCTCATATAAAGTTTTGTCTCATATGAAATGGTTTCATAAGATTTTATGTAAAACGATCTCGTATGATCGTTTTTGCGTTATTATGAATCATGGAAGATAAAACAAAACAAACAACCTATATAACACATATTAAATAGTACTTAAAATCACAAGGATCCTAAACTTGTGCATGCTACAACGACCCCATAAAAGGAAACTAAACTCGTCACTCAACGAAGAAACCTACTACTTTACAAAGCCCATTTAAGCGTAATTGAAATAAAATACATTTTCAAAAATTGTAATTTAATTCTCACTTTAAATTAAGCAAAAAAGTAACTTAGATCTTTATTTATTATTGCAATTTTGACACATTAATATTTTCCAACAATCAAAATCCACATGTCTACAAACATGTCATGTCATACGCCACATCAAATGTCACATAATTCCCAATAAAAATTAATTTGAAAATCAAATTACAAAACAAATCACAACATTTTCCGTTGCTTATTCAATTACTAAGAAAATTGAATTAATGGTTTTTTTTTCCCCAACTTTACCCATATCTTGTTTTTATAATGCTATATCTTAATTATGCCTAATTGCTTGTTAAAATATGGGTAATAGTTATTTCTTAACAATGATTGTACCAATTAAATGTTTTCTATGATTATACCAATTAAATGTTTTCTTAATCTATTGAAACAACCTTTAAAGGATAATTGTTTTGAAATGTATTGAGAAATTATAAAAACTTGTTATTAATTAGTCATAACAAATTTGAACAATGAATTTAAATATATAAAAAAGGGGCATGAGTACGAGTTGAATACATATAAACGATTGTACATGTTGAACTTTAATTTGATCAAAATAAATAAATTCATGTATTGCACACTACATGTATCTATATCATTTAGTTTGGATTTTTTTTTTCTTTCATGAGCTTCTTCAATATTTGAAGATCCTAAAGTAAATTATATGGAACTGATATATCATGTAATCTTCCTTCTATTGATGAGAGTTTATAATGTCTATCATGCCATATATATATATATATATATATATATATATATATATATATAGAGAGAGAGAGAGAGAGAGAGAGAGAGAGAGAGAGAGAGAGAGAGAGAGAGAGAGAGAGTACTATAAAAATGATTAGGAGATTGTTCCAACTATCCCTAATTGAGAATTATAAGTATGTCAGTCGAATGTATTTCTTTTTAAGTACGGACAAATTACTTCACTATATATGTACTGATGTTGTATGTTTCAATGTCATTGCATGTTCAATAAATTAAATGGGTTGTGTTGCTTTGCTTTGTCTTTTCCATCAAATTGTTTAAATTTCAGCTAGTGAAATGTAATCTCTCTAAATTATGGATCTTTATAGTGTATGATTTTATTATAAAGCATAGACTAATACTTAGAGCTTCTGTCCAACTTACCTTAATTATTGTTATGATTGGGGATGTGCACGGTTCAAATCAATTAATTCGGAGATTTAAAAATGTTCGAAATTAAATCAAACTTAAAAAAAATCCAAAACTAATTCTTTGGAACCAAATCCGAAATATACAGCAGCATTTCCAAAACCAAACAAAATCAAATGAATGATATGGAGAAACGAAGATTTATTTTTCAATTTTTGAATAAAAAAAATTCATATTAGATAAAATGTACCGAATTAAAAAAAAAAAAAGTAAGAGTATTCCAAGTTACTAATGAAGCACCAATATAACCTAGAAGGGCTTGTGTGCCCTGGGTACACAGTACCCCAACCCAAACTCTAATACCTTTAGATAATACAATTAATACATTTGTGATAAATAATACCTTAAGTAATATCTTTCTTTAAAATATATATTTCAATTATATAAGTAATACTTTATAATTAAACAACCAGTAGCTTATGAATATACAATTAATATATTTCAGTTATATAAGTAATACTTTATGAGTATACCACTAATATTTTATGAATATGCAACTAATACTTTTCACTGAAACAAGTAAAATTACTTATAATATTTTATGAGTATGCAACTAATATTTTATAAATATACAATTAATGCATTCGAGGGTATGGATCTAAGAATCCGGACCCATGGTAATAAGTTTTTGCATAAAGTTTAAAATCTACTATAACTAAATTTTAAAACCGAATAAAAGTATAAATCAATTATTTGGTTTTGTACCTATTTAGTAAAAGTTATAATCAACATCTAATAAAAACTTCACTGCAAATGTTAGAAAATTATAAATTGATTATATTATTAGTTTATTAATTACTACTCTAATACCAAAATATATATGATTTCTTGATAAGTCATTAGAATATAAGCTAATTATTATTGATTATCATTAATTATTAAAAAATGAAAATTTATATTACTTGTATCATTAAATATTATTAATTTAATTAAATATGTGGCTTAAAAAATTTAATTAAATATGCAATTATTTCCATATTAAGATATAAATATAAACACAAAAAACTTCTATGCACCTGGTGCATGGATCTTCGACCCGATCCGGCCTAAACTTGTCCCAATGCGCCTCCATGCGTAACCCACATGCCTCCACGCACTTCCACACGTCTGGATAGGTGCGCCCAAACCCACCCAAATTCGCTCCCAAGTGTTGTACCTTTATGTTATGTTATGTTAGTCATACATTTAGTATTTTACTTTAACATATTTTTAGACAACTATTAATATTTTTCATACATTTTAGTTAATTATGTTAGTCATACTTTTTAGTTATGTTAGTTGTACATTTATATATTACATAAATGTATGATTATGTTGATATTAAGATATAAATAACATCACATAAATGTATAAGTAATATCACATAAAGGTAAACATGTACAAATTGTGCCGAAATTAGGATTTTTTTGGAGTTAAAGTATTACCTGAAGGTATGATTATTGTACATAAATGTATGTCTAATATTATGACTAATATAACATAAATGTATGACTAACATAGTTTAAAGGTCAGCGTTTTTTTAAGTTAAAGTATTGCACTAATGTTATGATATTTGTACATAAAAGTATGACTAATATATATAACATGAATGTATGACTAACATAATATAAATATTAGGAAAAAAAAAACATGCGCGGATTCGGAGACTTACTCAAATATAAATGAATACCACACATTTATCCTAATAGTTCTTTAAAATTGATTCGATCCAATTCGGTTTGATTCGATACAATTCGGTTTGGTTCTTAATTTGATAATTGAAATTTTTTTAGAACCCTACCAAAAAAGTTCTTTGTTCAGTTCCGTTCAAGAAAAATTAAACAATCTACGAAGATTTTTCTTAGGTTGTGTTTGGTTAAATGATTTGAAATGAATGTACTTCAAATCAACCAAAATTTGAGCACATTAAAAATTGTTAAAAAATTAGTTTAACATGAAAGTAAGCAATAAAAATCCACTCAAATTACTTAAAAATTAGTTTAAAATAAAAGTAATAGATTCGTTTCTATGAATTTCAAGTTATTCCCGAAATCCTTCAATCAAAACACAACTTTAATTTATCATGTACATGAACCCCACTTAAAATCACCAACATGATTTGTGTCTTGCACACAAATTAACCATACATATCGTTAAATCACACGCATGAATGTACATACACATACTGTACATGGTTAACGTCAGACACTCACCGCAAAAACATATCTACACATTATGTCTGCTTGCATTTTAATAAAAGGGTTTTTGTTATAACTTAATTACAACAAATTTGTTTATTATCTTGTATAACTATTTTCCACCTAGTTTCAATTATTAATAGATGGTCGTACTTTTGTAAAAATAACATATTTTATAATTAAATATGTAAAGAAAATTATGATCATTGAGAGCAACAAGGCAGAACTTCAACAAAAAATTAGCCATATTAAATGGCCGTGGCTTAAATTCTCTGTGTCAAGTACAAATATAAGTTGTGAAAAGTTCTTTTTGTGATAATCAAACATTTGACCAAAACGGTGTCGTGCAGATGTAGTGATGGATGGGATGAGTGTCAATGGAGGTTGGGAGTTGCGTGTTATGCGCGACCTCCCCATTTAATTCATTATTTACTACTCCTATTATTATATTTATATATTGATATCTATTAATTTATTCTTTTTTGCCATACTTTTTATTTTATTCAATTATTAAACTTCTAATTTTGTTTCAATTGAAGTCTGTACTTTATCAAAACTTTTCAATTTTAGAGACTTCATAGGTCCAAAATTTATTGTTATTAGAGTACAAAACTAGGTGTTTACAAATAAAATAAAATGACTCAATTTAAATAAATCTACTAGTATATATTTAAACAATAAAAAAAAATGGAAGTGTAGCCATGTAGGGACGTACTTTATTCTTAAAAAAAACTTAAAAATGTAGAGGCACAAATATATGATTTTCCTATATTTTAAAAAGTACGACATACAAAAATTTACACCGCTATTAATATTTTTTTAAAAATATTGTAATAATTATTTGTTTGATCATTAATCGATCTAATTTGTACTAAAAAAGGTAAAGACTCGATTTCAAACTATACAAAATTGGTCACAAAGTAAACTTTACCCTTTTTACACTTTAAAAAAAAAAAAATTCTTACATAGTTTAAATTTGATCTTTGAATTAATATTCAAATATGGATGCATTTGATGTTTGAATATTATTCCTAACTAAGTCTATAGCACTTTTTTTTTATTACCGTACTTAAAATTCATAAAAGAGTATTAGAAAAATGGTATAAAAGAAATAAATAAATTATTTACACAAATAAAAGAGAAATGTGGGTGTGTAAAATAAAGATAAATGGGAAAAAAAGAAGGGGTGAAAAAGAAGATAGTGTAGGTAGTGTAGCACCTAATATAGTATATATATGTCTGGTTTTTAGGGGGCAATTTGCATACCTTTGCTTCTTACACTAACCCTATTCTCTGCCCCCCAATCCCCCTATCACTCTTGACTTTTTTGTCCTTTTTTTCGTCACTAATTTGAGTCGTGTCGTCTTTTAAGATTAACTAACAAGTTAATTTTTATTTTATTTTCAATTGTGTTGTGTATGTGTGTTCACATAAGACAGTATTTTGAAACTAATAGTCATGCATTAGTTAATTATCAACAATTATTATTATATATGAATATCAAATATTTATATGTTTACGATGAAAATGTCAATAGATGTTATTTTAAGCTAATAATGGTATGTATGACTATTATAGATGAAGAATTATGCTATTATTTTAAAAGATTTGGGTTATTAATTTATGGAAAGTGATATAAAGAGTTAGACCCTCGCTGGGTCTAGTTCCTTTGGGTAAAAAAAAATCATTTATATGGTTTAGACCTGCTACCCCACCCACTATGGGCACGTTAAAATATGTCCATGATTGATGTGTTAAAAATTTAAAATGTCTATTAATTTTATTTTCCATATAATAATGGGATGAGATCAATACACGTTATCGGCGGACATATTAAGAATTGTCAACGGTGGACATTTTATCATTTTCTTTATATGGTTTGACTAATAACTAATAAATCCTGATAAAAAAATCTAAAATAATCGTTATACATCACATACATAAATGAAATCACTATACACAAATGAAACAAATATATTTTACAATAATCAATATACATCACATACATAAATGAAATCACTAATCATTTTTTCTATATATAATGAGATATAATATAAAACATCAAAATATTACAAAGCCCTGATCGAAAAACTAGAACTGTGATGTCACTCGTCCTTTCAAATTTACTACAATAAAAAAAAAGTTTATTAGCAACAATAAAATATTGTCAAAAAAAATATTGATAGTTATCGTAAAAAATAATCATATAATCATTTTTGTTATAGTATTGGGGTTACATCTTAGTATAAAATAAGCTCAGATTATCAGTTCCGATACCCAAGATTTTGGCATGACTTTGCTCTACAAAAATGCTATCAAGGTGATTCAAATTGCATTAAGTTCCTTTTATTTATAAAGTGTTTATAATACTTTATTTGTTAGAAACTATGGAGTGGACCGTCAAGTGGGCTGGGCAAGTCTTAGACCGAACCAAGAGGAATTTTACTATTTGGAAATTAAAATAATTGTTTTTGGGAGTATGGATAATAGAAAGAGTTTGTGTTTGTTGTAAAGTTTGAAGAATTAAATTTTGCTATAAATATTAAATCATGTGTGGGAAAGTGGTTGTGGTTTCTAATTATATTAGAAAAAAAATTGAATGGTTGTTATATTGTAATAGAAATATAGGTGTAATTATATTATCACGAAAATTGATAGCGTATAAAAAAATTTGGAAAATGAGAGAACAAATTTTGAACTTTGACGTGGAATATCAAATTTAACCAATGTTGGTGTTTTGATTGGATGTTTATTAATAGAAAAATATAGCTCATAAATTTAAAATTAAAACTTACTAATTACTTTCCATACCTGAATATGTACAATTCATTTTAATATTGTTATTGAGTCCAATGATCCAATGAAAAAAAAAAGAACAAATTCATCAAAGGAAAGAGTAAACAAAATCAAGATTAATCATGTTTTCCATGAGGTGCCCAACAACAAGAAATAGAATTTAAAAGAGGACAACACAAATGTGTATGAATTTTCGAACAGAGTTTATGAGTTTAACCTAAAGAAGAAATGAGTGTGCAAGTAGCTCTTTCTAAAAAGGAAGCTATTAATAGTGAAGTTAAATACATGTTACACAATCACTTTTCACTTAAAATAGCTTCTCAAAATGGATATTCAAATAAAGATATACACTGAAAAATCAAAAGAGTGTGTGGTTAAATGTCAACAACGTAAAACTTTGTAAACTTGTTAGCTCACTTTATAGATTTAGACAAGTACCAAAACAATTGTTAGAATAATGGGTAACATATATAATGGACTTCAACACGTGATAAATCATCAATTTTAAGGTATTAATCACTCCATTCATACTTGTTGCAGGGTTAAGGTACTATGTCTTCATGATATAATAAAACCAAAAATTCTATAAGCATCAATTTCTTTAGAATTTGAGATAGAACTTTTGTATTTTGGCTATAATGATTGAGAATATAGTAGAGGATATGTAGAAGGGAAGATGATTTAAGTTCTAGCACAAGTATTGTATTTACATATACAGAATCATACACCCTTTAAAAGTAATACATCTATTTGAAAGATGAAGACAATTTTAAACAAGCATAATTGCTCAAAATAGAACGGATGTTATTACATTTAAAGCACGAGAAAAACGAAGTATCTTAAATTTCGATCACACGTTGTAAGGAGGACGAGGGCTTCTTAGTTGCCCGATTCCACTAGCTTTTTCATAAGCAAATGAGGCAGATCTCCTACGGAATCGAAAGGCTTCTCTTCCTTCTCCACCTAAACAAACATCATCATCAACATAGCTCTGTTAATTAGCATGCATGCTTGAATCTCTGGTTTCAAATTAGAATTTCAAAATCCTATCATTTTAATTTCTTCAATATATAAGGTTTAATTGAAATGATTATTAATTAATACTCTAGCCAATCCTAATTTGTTCAATTTCATACATACACGCTTTCTCAACATTATAAACTAAAGACCAACTTATAAGATATAAGGAATCACAACATGTGCTCCTTGAAAAAAGGAATAGATTCTAGGTTATGAAAACATCTCACGAAATACTAGTGATCAAAATGAGTTTGATTCGTAAGTAATAACCTGAGATTCCCTTGTATTGTATCAAATTTAGTTCAAGTGATTCCCTTGTGTATCAATTTATCAACACATAATTTCTAATAATTAATCGAATTCAAAATCTATTCAAATCACTCAAAAAAAAAAAAAAAAGTATTTTTCATTGTAATAAAATCATAACTTCCTATATGTTATAGAAGTCAAATTAACTTATATGAAATCGTGTCAAAGATATAATTTCACAAAACATGCTCCATCATCCTCAATTCAAACTCATAATTTCACAAATCAATATATATCTTATAAGTTATGGATTTTGGATTGACATATCTTATAAATTTAGATCCGCGAATCGTTGTAACAAGAATTCTTCTTTTCAAGAATTTTCATGATCTTGAATTTGAAATTTATTATAACAAATCGTCAAATCCTTGAAAACCATTATTATAATTTGAAATTTCCAAACAATTATGTAGTGGGTTTTTTATTTTATTTTGAGATCATGTTATAACATGATAGTGGATAAATTTTTTTAAATCAAAATTATTACCCACCATGCACGAATGTAACTCTCCAGGGCCCCACCACACACACAGTGCGCAGACAATGGCCCAAGAATCAGCGGATTACGCTATCCTTTGAAATTTCTGACACAACTACCAAATGACCAAATTACCCCCCATTGTCCGAAATGACCAAATTACCCCCGCCTAGATCCCACAGATTCACCGCGAGTACCCCATGAATCTTCTATGTTCTACCACTTTATAACTGAGTTTTGATTCCAAAGCTTACCGGCGAAAGGGGACACCGGAGTAGTGGCGGCGCCGCCGGGGGATACCGGCGGCGAATCCTGCTGCGGCGGCTTCACAATCATTATGCTTCTAGTCACTCTCACTGCTTCTTCTCCAAATGATCGTTCACTGTTCACCGCTTCAGATTCTGCAATACCACAATACAATTTAAATGTCTTAATTATACGACAAATATTCATTGATTTTTATATCAATTGATTGCAAGAGTAGCATACTCTTGCCGGAGTTAGATCGGAAGTTATCTTTTCTGAGTTTTCCGAGGCCGATATCGGGCCGGGGGCCCGCCACGGTGTCGTCCCAGAGCTGGTCAAGTAATCCCATGGGGCGCAGGTTAGGAGAGGCAGCTCAAGTTAGCAAACACGGTGCACGATAATCTGTTTGCTCGTTCTCGCGTACAGAAATATTTATGGACGGAATAGCGGTTAAAGGTCGAGCAGCTTTTTGCATGGGGATGAAATACGGACCGTAGGATCAGATCTGGATGGCACGAGGTGACGTGGAAGGTCACCAATACACGTGACAAACAGATAAGGTCGATGTATGTCCTTAATCGGAAAATGCCACGTCCGCTAATCCGACGGACAAGAGATCATGCGACATGATGGTGTGTAGTTGGATTGTGTAGTGAACTGTTTTTTTAAAATACAGCAATATTTTTTTCCACTATTTTATTATAAAAAATCATCGCTAATCTCTGCACAATTTTTTACAAAAAGTACCGCAACTTTTGCACCATTTTACTATAAAAAAATCATCGCTAATCTCTGTATTATTTTTTGCACTTAACATATCGATATCTATTTATATCAACAACTTATCGATATATCAGACATTTATATGTCGATATTTTATCACCAGCAGAAAAAATCATTAAATTTTAATTATTACATATAATTTTAATAATATTTATAATATGTGTAGTATTTAAAATTTTGTGATACATTCAAATAATCATGATTTCTATTATTATTCAGATAATATATGATATTATTAACATTTTAATTGTATATATATATATATATATATAAAGTACCTTAAATATTAATATCTGATAGATTAATTGTGAAATATAATAACAATTAAAATTTAAAGAAAACAAAACAAAAATGAGAATAAAATGAATGAAAATGAAAAAAAAAAAAAAAGATTTTACACAGGGAAGAAAATGAATAAAAATATGGAAAAAAAAAATAATATTAACGCATGAGCTGACCCATGTTAAATCCAATATTTTGAAGATGCTCTAAATTCATCTTTAAAATCTCTGAGATAAGTTAGAATTTTAGGTCATGATTTAGGTTAAATGCAAAATCTAATTTTAATTAAGGTTAATTTTCAATTTGAACTTAATTTTTTTATATTTTTCAATTAAATACGAAGTTTAAGGATTTTTTTTAAATGCAATTTAAATTTTTTTACGATAAAAAATTTAGAATGTAAATTGAAAATAATTATAATTTATGTTTAGGTTGTCTTTTTATATTTAAACATTTGATTTATGACTGTAAAAACATTAAGCCGGTGGTTTTGAACCCTGACTTCGATCGAATTTTGTTTACAGTGATGAACACGAAGAATGTAATGTCCCCAGATTTTAAGATATAGATATTAAATAAATAATTAAAGTATTATTAAGATAGAGAATTATGAATTAAATTAGACCTTACAATTATACGCAGTTGAGCCCATTACACCTTTTTTTAGTCTATTAATTATTATTCACATCCAATAAGATCATAAATAAATTTATGTTTTCTAAACCTAATCAAATTTTACACTCTACATCTTTGAAAAATAGGAATATTAATTTTGTTCGACTCTTTTAAAACCTAGATAATTAAATTTAAATACATACAATAATTTTTCCAACAATCAAACATCCATGAAATCATCATTTTTCATATCCTAATTCGGCCACAATAAAGGAAGTTGGTGTTATCATCATCTTAATCTTAAGAAAACATAGATATTCATATTTTTATATTCAAAAATTCAATTTCCTATTTACATACCTCCAAATTTTATGAAATTTTAGTATATTGTTCTTTGTTGTGTTTTTAAGATTCAGTAAAAGTTTCAAGTCAATATGTGTTGTATTTTGTTTAATATGAATTTTATACTCCTTCAGCTTGTTAAACTATTCTGATTTTGAAATTTAAAAATCATATCTACATACCTCCATATTTTATGAAATTTCAATATGTAATGAATTACTATATTTTTTAGATTCTGAAAAATTTCATGTCAATCCGAATCTTACTTTATTAATTATGAATTTTATATTCCTTCTTCGTAAAATTTAAAATGATTATCGTTACTGATTTAAAATTCAAATATTATTTATATACCCACGAATTTTATAAAGTTTTTTGTGTAATTTTGTATTTTTAATCTACAGTAAAAATTTCATTTAAATTCGAGTTGTACTTTATTTAAAATCAATTTACTATTCTATCTTTATTTCATTGTTACTGATTTACAAATTTAATACCTATAGCTAAAGGTCTTGAAATACTTTAATGTTTGGTTATTTTATATTAACAATTTTTATCTCCCATAAAAGTTCCAAAATAAAAACATTTTCATTTATTAAGATACTGAATTTATTTTACAGCTATGTAAAATTTATCCTTTATGCAATTTAAATTTCAAAATTTAGAAACTCATAGCTATAAGGTATTTTATGAAATTTGTATATGTTCTACAAACCTAGAGGTATATAAATAATTATTTGAATTTGTAAACCAGTAACGATAAACATCTTAAATTTAACGAAGTAGGAATATAAAATTCGTAATAAATAAAGTTAGACTCGGATTGACATGAAATTTTTACAAAATCTCAAAATTATAGTTATTCATAACATATTAAAATTTAGAGGTTTGTAGATATTGTTTATAATTTCAAAATTAGAACCGTTAAACACGTTAAATCCAGAGTTGAAGAAGTAGAAAATTCATATTAAATAAAATAGAACTCAGATTGACTTAAAACTTTTACTGAATCTTAAGAACACAACATAGAACAACATACTAAAATTTCATAAAATATGGACGTGTGTAAATATGAATTTGAATTTTTGAATATAAAAACATGAATACCTAAGCTCATGATAATGATGACGTCAACTTCCTTCGTGGTGGCCAAATTAGGATATGAAAAAGGATGATTTCATGGATGTTTAATTGTTGGAAAAATTATGGTATGTATTTAGATCTAATTATCTAGGTTTTAAAAGAGTCCAACAAAATTAGAATTCCTATTTTTAAAAAATATAGTGCTTATAATTTGATTAGGTTATAGAAACTTACATTTACTTATGATCATATTGGATATGAATAATAATTAATAAACTTAAAAAAGTCTAATAAATTTAAACCTACTTATAAATATGTTTAATCATCAGACCCAATTTAATTAATACTTCTCTATCATTATAATAGTTTAATTATCCATTTAATATTTATATATCTTAAAATTTGGAGATATTAAAAAAAAAAAAAAGATCTACGAAGAACAAAGAAAGGAATATATCATATATGCATATTAATAGACCCAAATTCTAAACACGGCCAAATTTTTCAACACTGAATTTAACACCTTAAATCAAACACCAAACACCACCTTGAATGCTAGAGAATTTTGTTTTCTCTTTTTAAAGTTCTCAATTAATGTATGTAGAATGATTAAAATGAGACCACTTGTTATAGTTATTGAATAAGAAGTCTGATAAGACTTTGAGGTGAAACCAAGTGGTGCGCCAAAATTTTATATCCACAAATTTCTTATCATCAAACTAATTATATACGTAAAATTAATTATTATACATAAATTTAACGATTATATATTTGATTTTTAAATTTTTGAAGTCTGATTAAATAATCCCTAAAATTAATCAAAATTAATATTTTGTATATGACATGTTGATCAGCCAATAAAATATGACTACAGACATGTCTTTATAGTTATAGATATTATACGGATGTACTGTGCTAGAAGAGTTATTATTAAAAATCATTTAAAATTTGAAATATAAATATTTTTAAGCAAATTCAAATATATTTGTCTTCCATGAGTTCCCTACTTCCATCTACATATATTACAGAAATTTGACAATCCTGTTAAATTGACCAACTGTATTTGAATAAGCAAAATATTTTATAATAAGTTAGAATAAGAAAGTATTTCAGTAAAATTCTCAGAGTATAAATATCTTGTAAAATCGTCCTTACGCCTTAAATTTCTATGCATCCTGGGTTTGAAATGGTATCAGAGCCATGTCTAAAATAATTAGTAATGATCTAACACATACTCTTGATTCAAGAATGAATCCCTTTAAGATAAAAAATATTGTTAAAAACGGTATGACAGAGGATTATGATATTCCTCAGAATTTAGATCTATTAAATAAATGGACTATTCCTATGGTAGAACCTAAAAGTGTTTACCACATAGGAACCTTTGAAAAAATAGGATTAAAACAGTTGATAAAAATCACTAATTTTCAATTCCTCTTGATAATCAAGAAATGATTCTAAATTTATTTGATAAAAAAAATATTTTGCCTTTTATAAAAACACATAAATAAATACATATTGGCTTAGACATTTAACTTGCATTTAGACATTTAACTTTACTAAATTGATAATTTTATAATAATAAGTTAGAATAAGAAAGTATTCCAAAGCTTTAAATTTTCTTTTTAACTTTTTGGCTTTCATAAAATGTTATGCTATAATAAATCTTGGACTTTTCTTGGATTGGGAATTTTATTTCATCAAAAGAGTGCTTCGGAAGGAGAGCGCCATAACGAAATAAGCTGATATTATGTGTACCAAAATGCAAAATAAGATCAACGGTGACAAGTCCGACAAGTGTCAGATAATGACGTCATCGTGAATCAGTTGACCAATTACGACGCGCCGCGCCATCTTTAATTAATTTTTTATATTTATTCAAATATTAATTAATTAATACACAGTATAAAGTACGAGGTCCACCCACCAGGTCACCACCACCTCTCCAAAAATCTCGAACTCTCTCAAACTTCTATACGTAACTTGCTCGCCAAAAAGGTATTTCTTTTATCTTTATCTTTTTTTAATTTTCACTTTCCCTCTATTATTATAATTATAATTGTTATTAATCGAATTGTTTCTGTTGAATTTCTTGTGAATTTCTCATGTTTGGTTTCGCCTTTGATCATCGGAGCGATTAGACTAAATGTGCTGTTCTTCTCTCTTTTTTTCTTTTTTGTGTTTAATTTTATGTTAAATAAATCCATTATTTTCTTTCTGATTTTTTGAATTACGCGAGATATGATCATGAAGCTTTTTAAGGAACTGAAACAAAATAATGGTGGATTATTGCGTTTTATTTTTTAAAATTAAATCATGATATGGTTTATGAGTATGATTTTGTGATTTGGGACTTTATTTTGTGATCTATTGATATATTAAGTTAGAAATTTTGTTTTCATATTTTATTCATGTTTTGGTATTAATATCATACTAAATTAATTTGTTGTAAGTTTTACTGTTTCTCCTTTGTATATGAAATGGCTATGTCATTTGTGACAGTGCAAATTTTTTGTCAAGTTAAAGGACAATGGGCCACTCGAGCCGAACGATATATGTAGGCAATCTTCCTGGGGATGTTCGCGAGAGTGAAGTCGAAGATTTGTTTTTCAAGGTTTGTTATTTTTGTTTTAGCAATTGATGTCATAATTTGAGCTTTTTTTTGTTTAAAAAAAAAAAAAGATTCAGTTAATATGTTTGGATACTTGGTTCAAGTGTAAGTTTAACTGGTTGGACATCAAATCATTGTCTACATTCGTTATTTTGTTTGCATGATGCTGCTGTATAGGCCCATAATGATCGAATGAAATGGATTTTATCGTCATTGGTCTGATGTTAAAGATTTAACTTCTTCGTGGTTTTTTTCATGGCAGTATGGGCCTATTGCTGATATCGAGTTGAAATTTCCTCCAAGACAACCTGCATATGCTTTTGTTGAGGTGAGCTTTTTTTATTATAATATTCTTTAAATTTTGTAGCAGTGAAAATTTTATTGATAAGAGAAATATAAATGCTGCCAAATTCTCAACACACAAGTAGTTCCAAGGTGGTAGTCATTTGATTGTTCGCCAATTATTTTGCAGTTTGAAGATTATCATGATGCTGATGATGCTATTCATGGGCGAGATGGGTATAACTTTGATGGTCATCGATTAAGGGTGAGTCACATACCACACCGTTTGGTTGTCTTAATGTAGGTTGAGCCTGATAGACGTGGGCATTGTATTTTATTGCCGTCTTAATGTAGGTAGAACCTGCACATGAACGGAGAGGATCATCATCCTATAGTGAAAGTGGTCGTCGTGGATCTTCAAAACATTCTGACTACAAGGGTAAGAACTTACCTTTAATGAAAAGAAAAACTTGCTTCACAGAATGTAAGTTTGGCAAGCAGTTTTTGGAAATATTCACTCTGGACTATGTGCGATATGATATTACTATCAGAATATTAGGAAATAGATACATGGTTATTTGATTATGATTTGTAATTTGCATAGTTAGGAAGATGTGAGTTAGGCTAAGTTTGTTGGAGCCTTGGTGGCAAGAGGGCTTGTTAAGCTAGTTGATTTCTTGAACTTGTGTATGTGCTGTGTGATTACTGATATTTGTGGAGATTATACATACAGGATATTCTCATCTAATCATTAGATATTTTGAGTGATCATAGAATCATGCTGCATAATATTTTATGATGGTTGAGAAACTTTTAAGAGTTTTAGAGAATTTGCTATTATCTCTACTAGTAACTTACCCATAAAACCAATAATGAAGAATGCATTGCAACAAACAATCAAATGGGCATATTAAATTGCAATATTGAAAGTAGCTAATAATATGGGAGTTAAAATGTGAATAAGCTCTGTATCAGAAAGTGTCTGTGGACTTAATCTAAATACTCGCTGAAATCCATGAATTAGGGCATCTGCTGTTGCTTTATTCTTGGTTTATACAAAATTTGCGAACTGACTTCAACCCCCAGAATGTTACTTCAACCTCGAATGACAATTTAGCTATCTATTTCCTGAAACAGTTTTCCCTTTTTTTTTTTTTTCTCTCTTGTTAATTGTTATAATTAAATTGTGTCTATTTTTATTTTTATTTGCTTTAGGAATTCTTGTAGCAGTTTTTTTCGCAGGGTTACACAGCATCTAATTTATTTGAAAATTTCATGCTGGTGATACTGTTGGGAATTATTTTCTGGTTTCTTGCATACCCTAAGGGTCAATTTATGTTATGTTCTCATCCAATGATGATTTTTGGTGACTTGAATTCTTCTAAAGAAGAAAAACAACTTAATAGTGGAGCAGTTGGTTCTTAGATGACTTTACACTGTTTGGTTATTGTAGTAAGCTTTAGTTGATTATTATTATTAATATTTTTAAATTCTCATCAAATCCTCCAAGTTCTGTATCATGTTGTCTCTGTTGTGTTATACCCATAGCATGCCAACTTGCTTTTGACAGTGCAAATTTCTCACCATTTTTTTGGTTTATAGGTCGCTCAAGCAGCACTATATATGTGGGTAATCTTCCTGGGGATATTCGTGAGAGCGAAGTTGAAGATTTATTTTATAAGGTCTGTTACTTTGTCTAAATAATTTTCTTGTCACATTCTAAAAGAATGTTCAGAAAATTAAATAGAATTTTGTTTTGTATATTAAAGGAAGGCCATATTTGCATATACTGCTTTTCTCTTTGTTTATTATGTGGGTCAAGTTTCAGCCATTTCACAGTTTTTGATCAAACCGTAATCTCTCCTCATAAATCAAACAGAATTGAGAACTATCATAAGCATTCAAACAAATTATGTTTCCAAAATCATATAATTGATTTGTCCTCAATTAGGATTTTAATGCTAAATCAATTTAATCACAGATGCATCTCTTTTGTGTATGATTATATTTGGTCATAATGCTTACTTTAGTTGTTTCAAAACAAAATTCACATGGTTGCTTTTCATCTCCTTAACCGTTGTTACTTACTCACTATTAACATTGTTGAAAGTTTCTTCTTTGAATAGCCATAACTGGACAAACCATAGCTTTTGGATGTGAAGTTGCATTTATCATCATTATGTGCATGTTTGGGAGCACATTTGGAAAGTCATATTTAAAATGAACTTTTAATATGTGGGCTTTTTATAAAATGGGTTTTAAATTTTTTAAACTTTTCGGTAAAATGCATTTCAATACCCCACCACTAAAGTGCAAGAAAAGAAGTCCAAAAGGCAAAAATTAGTGTTTCTTCCAATTGGGCTTCTAGAGAAACTACTTGTCCCAAAAGTCTATTTAAATCTATTTACTGAACACAATAAAGTCTTCACAAATGGACTTTCATGTGCAAAAGTCCATGCCAAATGGGTTACCTAACAAGCTCTAATTATCTGGAATATATTGCTGATTATAGGATGAACACCTCAAGGATTTGTACGTTTATTGATCTGATGTTTGTCTTAATATTCCAACTACCTGACTATCTGCTCTTCATTGTACTTTTATGGCAGTATGGGCCCGTTGTTGATGTTGATTTGAAAATCCCTCCAAGACCACCTGTTTATGCTTTTGTTGAGGTGAGCATCCTTTTGAAACTTGAACAGTACCTTGGATGAAAGTTCCAAAGTGGTATGCAAATTGCCACATTGATTTATTCATGCAATACTAAAACGGATATAACTATTGTTTTTTTTTCAGTTTGAAGATCCTCGTGATGCTGATGATGCCATCCGTGGCCGGGATGGCTATAATTTTGATGGCCATCGATTGCGGGTTGGTTGTGTACCATACGATGCTTGTTTTCATAGAAATTATATTATCCTGAAATATTTTCTCATCGTTTGTATTAATATATATAGGTTGAACTTGCGCATGGAGGGAGAGGTTCATCATCATATGACCATTATAGTAGTTACAGCAGTGGAAGTAGCCGTGGTGGACTTTCAAGGCATTCTGATTATAGGGGTGTGTTTGCACAAGTCTTATATTTGTGTTACCATGTTTGAGTCTATTAAGTGTAGCTGAAACTTGTTGGTCACATTTTGACATTTCTATTTTGCAGTCTTGGTGACTGGACTGCCTTATTCTGCTTCGTGGCAAGATTTGAAGGTAAGCATTTTCTTGTTGCATGTGTGTGGGTAAGGAAACAATTGGACTGTTAAGATTCGGGCTATTTTGTTAATTTTATTCAATGGTGCTGGTTCAGGATCACATGCGTCAAGCTGGAGATGTCTGCTTTTCTGAAGTTTACCGCGACCGTGATGGTAAGTAGATCATATACTTCAAACTCTATGTTGAGTGCTATCTTGTCGTTATGGAAGCATGTGATACATGGAATATTTGTGATTTTTCACTCAAATCTGAGCTCGACATATATGTCTGGGTAAAGGCTTTCAAATGTATGGAAGTAGGGTATTATAAATGTATGATCATGAAGCTAGTTTTACGTCAAACGGAATCTGTTATCAGAAACTTTGATTTCATTCACCTGCTATCCCCTGAAGTTCGTTTACTGTCTTCTATGCCAGCTTTAGAGTATTATTGGGCTTTCTGAGCTTAAGTTGTAAAGTTGGTTTCATGGCCTGAAGTAAACTGCTTGTGTACAAATTCATCTTAATAGGTAAATTAAAATGGAGACGAACGGGTGACTTCCCGGAATTAATAGGACTTCAGAAACAACACCTATTGGCTAACTAGGTCTCGGATTCTCTCTCTTACCAATCATGTCCGCATCTCACTAATGGTTCAAGCAGACTATTCCACTTAATTTTATTTTGTTGGTCTTATGTTCTTCCCAATGGAGCAGTGACTTATGAGATCACGAGATTACATCTTTTCTGGAGTTCATCAGTTTTTCATGTTTGTTGGAATAGTTTTCAAAACGGTTATTTTGCAGCTGCTACTGAAACTATGTTACCTTCTGTGCTTACTGCTGAATTATTTAAGAAAAAAAAAAAAAAGATGATAAAGCTCTTATTTTGTGGGGTTATGTTTTGCCAATGTTTGGTATCTTTGGAGGTCAAAGACATGCAACTTTAGATCATGATTCTCTTGGAATACATATATTTTACTCTTACATGCTTCTGTTTAGTTTGAGTAATATGGCTCTGCTAAACTCATGCTTTTATAATGCTGATTGTTGTATTGTTTTATTACAGGCATGAGGGGGATTGTTGACTATACAAATTACGATGACATGAAATATGCGGTAAGCTAAATACTTCTGAAGTGGATTAGATATAAGCTATCATCTTTAATACTTCCTTTTTCGAGCATGCTCCTCTTTCTCTTCTCCTTTTTTTCTTTAATCCATTTGCATGAGTTTTATTATATTTTTTTTCTGATTTCTTTATGCAGATTAGGAAGCTTGACGATTCTCTCTTCAAGAACCAATTTTCTCGCGCATACATTAGGGTTTGATTTGATGGAATTTGATTACAGATTCAATGCCATCAGAGTTCATAGTACTGAATCATATGTTTTCTCTAGGTGGAGGAGTATGATTATAAACATAGTCATTCAAGGAGCCCTAGCAGGAGTGTTTACTCTAGAAGCAGAAGTCCAAGTCGCAGCTCTGGCTACAGTGACAGGAGTAGAAGGTATAATATTATAATCATATAGTGAAACAATGAACTTTTATCTTTTATATTTTACGAACTAATAGCTGAATAATATATTTTTCCTCCAAGAGCCAAATATTCTCGTCGTGCTTCATCTAGGTCATTGTCGAGATCTGAGTCCCCTCGCCGCTCAGTGTCAGGGTATGCTCTCTCCCCCCCCCCCCCCACACCGTTGTGTGATGTTACGTCTATCCAATTTACTGTTGTCTAGTTTCCAGAAATTTGCTCTTGCAAAGCATGTCATTCATGTTGCATGAATATTATTGTCTTCTGTGTACTATCTTTCAATTCCACTTACAAGTTGATGCTCAAATGACAAATCAACCTTTTCATTTTTATGGTTGCCACTGCACCATAAAAAGATTCTAGATTTAAAGGGATTGTAGAAATCATATTTCAGAAGTGTACTGTAAGACAATGAAGGTCCTCAAGCAGTAGCCATCCCTCTTGGGTAGTTTTTGAAGTATGTTGTCTTGTTTAGAGATTCTACCCATCCACATTTTGTCACTCTTTATTCACTCCACCACTTCCATAATAAGGAGGCTTTACATCAGAATTCTTGAATCAATGAAATGTTCTTATCTCATTCCAAGTCTTGCTTCGACCTACTCTTCACTTGTTTCCTCAATTTTAATTTTAGGCCATTTGCTTGTTTCCTCATTTCAAGGAAAAATACTAAAAGAAATTTGATTTTCAGTTAGAATTTTACAAGCTGAGTTTTTTTCTCTATTGCTCCCGGTTTCTTTTGTTTTTCGGAGAATTTACTTTTAATTCCCTCGTATCTCTGGAACACTTGTGTTTGTGCTCCAATGATGTTTTACATGGAGGAGGATGGAACTGCTGAAAGGGATTTTCCAGTTTTAAAATTTTGATGTAACCATTAAGAAGATTTCCCGTTTCTTTTCTCTCTCTAGATTTGGACTTGCATCATGGTCTGGGGATTGCATGTAAACTTGGTGATATGCAGTGCTCAAATTCATGCGACCCAGATCGTTGTGGCAGTTGATGAGCACCTGCGGCAAACCAAGATGGTAAATTTCATTCTAGAATGCTATTTATGGCCAAAGTCATTAAGTTGACAGAAAAAGTGTTGGATATAATGAAATAGACCAAACTTGTTAATACCAGTCACAATTCTTACATGATAATACTAGTTTATCCAACAATTGGCAGTTGATATATTTTTCGACGACTACTGTCATGCAGTTAGGTAGAGATTATTAGGTGGGACTATGTCTGAGCCTTCCTCGCTGGTATTGCATTAGTTTGTGGCTTTGTGCTTCGCGATCGTTAGTCATGTTGAGTCAACAGTTATGATGAGGGACCTTATTGCTCAAGCATATGGATTGGGAGTCCATTCTTGTAATGGAATTTTTAAGAATGGGCTCTTCTAAAATACTGCTTATGAATATCATTATCTGTTTGGTGGAAATGTAACATCCATTCACCAGAAAAACTTAAGAAGCACAAATTTACACTTCTTGTAAATGGACTTTTGAGAAGTTCCCGAAGCTCATTTGAAAACACCGAACGTTTAATATTTTTGCAAATTGCTTTAAGGTTTAAACGTTTATGCATCCTTGCTATGTTTTTGTCTGCATATTAGGCTCATCCGTATGCTTGGATTAGAAATTCCATATAATATTTCCTAGTTCAATTGGTTCTTTTTTACAAACTCATGCAGGTATCGATCAAGATCCAGAACTCCAATATCATCTGTAAGTTCAACAACCTTTTCGACTCTCTTTTCCTAATACACTAAAGGTTTATCTACACATTTGCTCTCCGAACATTTCAAGAATTAGCACTATACCATATTAACTTGAATCTTAGCATCTGAGCTTAATGATTTGTTACACTAGCCACATGTGGGGCCTATATTTGGTGAACGTGTGTCCGCTTATAGGTAGCGCAGGATAGCAAATAGTAATTAATAACAAATTTCAGGTGGCAATGTGCCCTAAACCGAAAATGCAAGTACAAATCTATGAACCCTTAAAACTTCTCAAATTTTGATATTGCACAGCCTTTTGAACGTGGGCGTGTGAGTGCTAGCCCAGCACCAAGTCTCAGCAGGAGCAGATCGGAATCAGATTCTCCCCGTGTATGTTTTATCGCACAATTCTTATAAGTTGTGATGACATATAACTGTCTGTTGGGCACATTGTCTAAATTTGGTGTGGGTTGACAGGCTAGGTCCGAGTGAAGCAGATAAAGACTGATTGACGCCACTGTGTATGATCGAGGACATATCTTGTTGGCAAGTTCTTGAAAGTTGTGTCATCTTTCGAGCACCGAATATTATAGTAGCTGCATTTAGAAAAATAATGTTATTTAGCATAACAGTTGACATGATGTATGGCATGTAACCTGATTTATGTGGTGACGTTCATTATTATTGTGTGATCTAAACTAAGTATTTCAACTGCTTGGTTTTGCTGGTGAAAATGTTGCTTGTCCATTTATAGTATCTTTGTTTTTCTTTTCGAAGTGATGTTGGTATATTTGTTAACAGGCCAGATTACAAAAATTATCCTTCAATTTTGACCTTTTGAAATAAGAAATCAACTTGCTTCGTAAAATTTAGAACCATATATATTTTCTTTTAAGGAAGTGAAGTGTTTAAAAATGTAGTAGTAGTAGTTAAAATCTCAGAATTTTTCAAACCGACATGTTTATACAAACATATTGATGATAACCTTTACAGCCTCTATGAACTAATTTGTCTGTGTTGGTTAATAAAAATAATTTATCCTGTAAAATCATTGTTATTCTATTATTATCATTCAGCAAATAATATTACATTATATGAAGTTACTGATATTTAAAAAAATAAAAATCAAAGTTCATAAATATTTATTAATATTTTCCTATTTTTTGTCGACACTCTGAGCACATTGGCGACACAATGTGATATATATAGAGATATTTTAAACCTTGATTTTACGACCTCGTATTTGGGGTAAATACATGCAAAACCGCTCTCAAGTCTTAAAGACGAGTTCATCATCTCCAGATAATTGCATTTCCAAAGCCCAGGTTTTAATATTAACTAAGCAAAAGTTGAAACACAAAAGTCACCCAACAAGAAAATTACTCAAAAAATATTTCTTTGAAATTTGAATCCCTTTGAAACTTGAGAAATAAGATAAGAAAAGGCACCCAATCTGCAACCACAGGCTTTTTTACTTGAAACATGTGATCTTAGAAACATTAGAGGAAGCCAAAGTCCATCACACAAGCTGGTGGTTGATGAAAGGCGATAATTTCAACGCCACACGATAGTTTCACGACTGCCAAGCTCAGCAGATTCCAACCATTACTGATCGTTCCAAAAACATATGTTTTCCGAGTTTTCAGTCATAGTCACAATTTTCATCACAATTAAATAACATACCTATGACCGATTTTGAGAAGGCATCCTCTCAGATCCATGCCTCTGGCGGTAGCTGCTGGATCGAATTCCATTGTCGGATCCAGCAGGAGCTGGTGGGTGGAACGGGCCCCAAATCGAATCTCTATCCACAGAGGGAAAGGAAGGCTGGTGTTCCCGGTCCCACGCATGGAAGACTTCACGATGGGGATTTTCAACTTCATGGAAAGCTCTTCCAGATGAACTCGATGAGAAGAGGTAAAAACCATTAGACTGATCTGATGATGAGGCCATTGGAGCAACTTGAGCCAAACCTCTATGACTGCTGGACCTTCGGCCAGTGGTTATAACAGGGTTGCGCGCTGCTGAGTTCATAGTCGATTGCTGAAAGTATGCTTGAAGAGATGGGCGCTCACGGGCCCGAGCAACAGTTCCAGGGTAAGGTGGGACCGCTGAGGGAACTGAGGTGGGAGCTCTACTTGCAGAACTGTAAAATAGACACAGCAATGTTATATGATTGTGACAACTCAAAGGTCCACAACCAGAGCTCCCATGTTAAAAGAACTCAAGTAACACGACTCTTTTGTCAATAAGATGAATACTTAAACTCTGTGTTGCTATCGAAACTCAAGTTATAAGTTTAGCTTTGGATTACATATAGAGTGACAAATTCCAACACATTTTCGTATCATCTAGCTTCTAAATGACCAGATAAACTAAACCTTACCACTTGGGAGTAACCAGGCAAAGGAAATAATAAAATTAAACTAGATTAGTTTTCTTAATTTTTCTTTAGTTTGGTAATGTATTAATACTCTTTCTTTTCTTCTGAAGAAATTGTAATTTAGAAATCTTCAAATATAAAAAATTAAATTGGTTAAAAATGAAAAATTAGTTCAACACTAGACAGCTAACTACCTCACCTCTTATAACCTGAACAACGGTAACTTCATCAAACAACACTAATACTACTTTAAATTTAATAAGATGATTAATTATATTTTTAATCATACTTGAGTTGTATATTTCTTCACTAGCAATAAGGGGAAAAACTCAGTTGACTTCGAAAAATTATTTTCAGTTAAATTATTTCTCTTATGAAAATAATTTACAGTTTCTCTTATGAAAATAGTTTACAGTTAAATTATTTCAGATGCTTAGTTAAAACTTAACCATGAGCCATTTGTAGCAGAGCAATATACTGACCTATGAGCAAGAATGAAGGGGTGGATTCCACTTCTTGGAATATCAGAGCTGCTCCTTGATGTTCGCTGAGTCACAGATGTAATCAAAGGTTGCTCTGCACCACCAATGCGGTTACTTGGAGCAAAAGGAGAAGAATGGTCCCAATTGTGATAATGCATATCCATTGATGGGTAAGCATAGGAATTGGGGATTTCACTTGGAACCGTTGGGCCACTCCAGTTGTTATTATAACTAGATCCATCAGAAACATTCCCACTTGATGTTGAAGAAGATGGGTGAACTGGGCCAACATAAGCAACATATGGACAAGGATGAGATGTGGATGACACAGGTGTATGTTCAGCAAAGACGGCATGATGCCCAAAAAGATCATGATCTATTAAATAGCAAATGCTCCAATTATTACGGATGCTTTACATAAACTTTAGCAGTTGGGTAGAGGAAATGAAACCTTACATGAACTTGATGAAATATCGCCTTCACTGCAAAATGTAAAGTATTATTATCTCAATAGCCAAGTATAGGAACCCAAAAAATAATAGAGCAGAAAATATAATCACATACAGACAAATTAGAAAGAAAGGTAAAATGTCCAGCTCCCACTCCCAAGCTCACCCATATATAAATAAATAAATAACCAAATACTACCCATATATCATATGCTAAAAGTGTTCCTACCTGTTGTTTTGGCTAGTAAAACAAGATACAGTACCAGATGCCAAGCTACTGACAAAATGTCCCTCCACGTTAACAAAAAGAAAAGAAGACACTCTAATGAGAAGAAATCTGGATTTGAATGTTGTGCATGTGCAATACCTTATTAAGCAAGAGCACCAAAAACAAATATTCTGAGAACTTCATTTTCAAAATCTTAGAAAAACAAAAGATGGAATTCCTCTAACCCAAATTATAACCACTTCTTTAAAACTCACAAAATTACTTTGACAATTATAAGCATAATAGAGGTGATCCACTGAAACACTAAAAGCTTCATGCACAACGCCTTTTATTGCAAATACGATTTTAAATGACAAAAAGGCATGATCGTGTTAGACATCAATGTGATGAGTACAGGCCTAAAGACACTTATATTATCTATTTATTGCTGGCTGAGCTTACTGTAGAAGTCATGAGCTGGTTGCATACTATGAAGCTTAGATTGTTTATTTCTAGTACAAGTCCAGCAAAATAGTAAGGTTGAGATAAGACAAGTTATAACCAGCCAGACAGAATTCTTCACTACTGCAACGATAAGATTCACAAAAGAAATTACTTTTTCCATCCATTATTCAGATCCTGCAAAATGAAACTTTCAGATCAATGAGGTTTAGCTGCTAAGCTTGCCAAAAGCTAATTGAAAGTCAACAGCTTCCACCACATTTAATTCTTGAAATTTAATCATTACCATTTTGGACAAGCATCATCAAACTCCAGTGCCAATTGAGGCTCTTTACGAACTTCAGCACTTTTTGTAAACACATTCATATAACAAGTACTATATATTCCAACACATCTACCCTTACATGGTTATATGAAGGAGCATCCCACATTCAGGCTAAAATGAATTATCCATATCCATATCCATACAAAATAAAAGGCAGTATACATGCTACATGCACAAACCAATATTGCATGCCATACTAAGCATACAAATAAAACAAGGTTATAATAAGGATGCCTCACCCAGCAGGTCAGTGACCAACTAAATGGAGAGAAAAGATTTAAGAAAAGAAAGCTCTATTCTCCCAAATGAAAAGTCGGGGCTTGCATTGATACAGTGGTCTGAAAGGAAACATACTGCTAGAAAATGTAAAGCTAATCCAACTGAATCATAATGGGCAGTGAGGAAAAAATATCAAACTGAAATATGGCCAATAATATGATACCAAAGGTTTATAATACTGTCTTTCAGGTATACATAGGAAAAATGTGAGAATAGTTCAAATAGGTATCACCTATATCTATCTACACTAAAATATAAAAAAAAAACCTTGAGCCAAGTATTTGAATTTAAAACTTGGTCATAAATACACATAAGGTAAGATGGGACTTACTCAAAAGATAAAGGGAGCCTTGTTAATCCACTGAATGGACACCAATGAAGTCCAAATGACTGTCAATTCAATTTTCAGGAATTAGTAAGTAAAGGCTCAATCATCATATATTGCAGGTTATGCATACACACAAGCAGCGATTTAAATCCTTAGTCCAATGTAACATATGCAAACTCAACAGGAGCTCAGTCTAAGCCCAAGCAAATGACTAGTGAATTTGTAAGCCACATATACAGCAGTATAATGGAGGAGTAAAAGCATAGTCGATATATTCTAGATACTAGAGGAGAGAGGGTGGTTTAGCGTTTGAACCACTCCCCTCCTACCTTCATCCAGTATTAGTTTGTGCAAGACCTTTCTGGAACATAAGTGTTGAGTAGATAAATAGGTTTTCGATTAGCAGGGGAAAAGACATTCAGGAGCCTAAAGGCATTTACTTCATCAACAGAAAAAAAAAAAAATTTATAAAAATTCTTGTAATGGCACATCTTTAAAGTTCCTTCACATCTACAATCAGAGACAATTACTAAATGATACATGGTAAGTCAGATATTAGCACAATCCGCTGGGTTCATCTGAAAGCATGTCACTATGGTATAGGGATTTGAATTAGCTAAATCTATCATGCAGCAAAGCAGAAGCAACCATATAATACTGCATAAAGATGTTCTCTCTTTGAAGACATCAACAACTTCACGCGACAAAATCAACATAGAAGACAAATTGTGCTCCAAGTGTGAAATTTAATATTCCCAAGTTCCTTTCTCATTTTTCACCTCAAGCAACCCAAATCAGATTCAGCAGATGCACAGCTCGATATACTCATGTCACATCAATGTCGGAGATCTCTGTCTAATTGATGAGTTAATGTGATGGAAAACAAGCTGAATAGTTGATTTCTATGAAGTGGTTAGAGAGTGTTCGCAAAAAACAAGAACAAAAAAGGTGCTTTTGAAGAAGTGATTAAAAAGAAAGATTTTGTAGAATAGCATAATAGCTGAGGCGGGTAGTCTTTGAAAAGAGAAAAGTTGAAAGTTAAAAAATCAGAAAATTTTCAAAAGAAAAGTTGATCTATTTGTTAAAATATCAGTTTGAATCACATATATCAGATCAGGAAGCAGAAATCCTCAAATCACGTTTTGAAACATATAGGCCTGATGCATGAGTCGTATTCACAATTTGACATGCTGAGATCTAAAATTAAGGGAAGAGGCAGAGCTCACAGCAACAAATCAAATTTGGATATATTTACAAAAGACCCAGAAGCACCGTGAAGCACCCCTCCAGTTGCTTCTAGACTTAGATATTTTCTGCTTTAGTTAAGCAGAATCCGAGATTAACGAACATTCCGAACTGCTTAATCCAAGCCAAAAGCAGAACTTTAGCTTCTAAAAACTGATGCAAACACACTCATACTACACTAATGGGAGAAACTTGAGAGCAAGGGAAAAGGAATTTGAAGTAAAATAAAGCACTCAAACAGGAAATAATATTCCAGGAGTTGATAAGTGGAAGGGATCATGTGTAAGCAAATAAGATGAGATGGTACAAAAATGCTTTCAGAAACATATAATTAACCAAGTCATGCAAAAGACAAAAGCTTTAGCACTAAAAAGATAATAGAATGAAGACAAAGAAAGAACACATAGCTAATTCTCAACATCAGAATAAAAATAAATCCTCACAAAATTATAGATTAGATCTAGAGAATTACCATTTCAGAATAGCCTAAATCGTATAGATCCTCATCATGGGCCCAATCATCCATGCTAAACTCAGGTAGAGGACGACCACCATTTGCATATAGCCATTGTCCTTTCTCAATTTTCCGACAGTTAGGGCACTGCATAGCTCCCTTAACATTGAATGCTGAACCTATGCAATCTGAAACATCATGCAAAAAACAAAAATTAAGTGAGAAACATATGTTTTCCAAAAAAGCAATGGAAAGGAAGTTATACATATATCATGCTAACAAAAGAGTAAAAGTTAATGCATTCCATAGCATGCCGAATTTAATTGAGCAATTGCTTTTATCATTCCAAAAATCATAAATTGATGACAGAAACCTCATTATCAAAATGTGCAAGGATGTTGTTTGGTGTCTTGTGGAAACATGTAAAGTGATTGACCATTTCACCTTACAAGTTCCAACAAGCTAGAAGAGGAAAAATAGATGAAAACATGGGACGACATGCAACTAACAGGCCATATATTCAAAAGAAAAGCTTACTGCAAATTTACGCTTGAAATAAATCATCATTTTCATGCATATTTATGCAGAATCTTATCCATCAATAAGCTGAAGTGGTCTCTCTTAGCAACTTTTTTGCATAACGGTCCCTTATTTAAATTATTAATATTAAAAGGAAAACAATAAGGTAGTTGAGAACCACAAGTTATACATCTAAAATTACCCACATCTCAAAATATCTGACAGGAAATTTTTCTCCCATTTACAATAGTTCTGAGAAAATCCAGAATGCTTCAAATTATCATGTCATTCTTCAAGGTTAATTCAGAATGCCGAATTGAGTTGCCAGTTACTCAACTAATCAAAGCTTTTGCCCAAATGAGGTGCACCAAAGTTCATAAAATCCAGCAGGTTTGTAGAGTTATGAAGTTACGAGAAATATTTGATAAAAGGCGACCAGCAAATTATCAGAAGGTTTTTCAGATTGTCAAGCCATGTTTTGGCAACAAATAAAATCTGTTCCTATCAAGGAATGGAATTAACAAAAGTTGTTCACTAAAAAGACTTCTAACAAGTCCCCCCCCCCCCAAAAAAAACAACTTATGAAGGCACACGTATGTTAAACTATTTGCATATCAGATGCAGAAATAAATAGCATCACAGTGTAATAACAACTGTTGCCAAACTAACCAGTGTAGGCTGTGTAGCCTTCAAATTATATTGTCAATTGTTCCCTGAAAATATTGATAAAATGGCCAACCTTATGACTCTATGGTGTCTAACATCCCATCCATCAAAACCCTCTCTCATCCATGTTTGAGGAGGCCAGGAGTAGTCAGAAAATTAACTGAAAACTTCCCAAAAAGGAAATAAGAGCCTGAGTTGTGGAAATTGCATGTATTATTAAAACATACATCAGGTCAATTAACTAAAACCAATAATTCACTTGTAAGAAGATTCAAGTTCAGTACTCAATAGAGGACAATCAATACTAAATGTGTTTATATCAAACACACTCACAGACACACTAAATGTGCAATATTCATATTTGATTGTTTTCAAAGAACAACTTGAGGTTACTTTTATTCAATATAATAAGATAATTGTTCCGGATCTTGATTATTCTTGTTGAAAAGAAATCACTTCCAAATACTTTTCCAACAAGAAAGAGGATCTCCTATCAGCATGCACATCAAAGCTGCTAACAAGAACCAAATATAATGCATGAGCCAAAACATAAGGAAGTCGGAAGATAATGTTAGATTCAAGGGTTCGATGAGATTAACTATTCAGTCAACTTATTCTAGTACCTGGTTTTCAACTAGCAGCTATCCAAAGCTTCAAAGTCTATGCCAAGACAGAAGTGATGAACAGATCAACATCAAGTCACATCAAAAGTTGGTAAAAATAATAATAGTTATAGTGGGAATCAACAAATCGAAGTGCCTCAAATGGGATTGCTTGCTAAAATCTAGAGTGATGTATTTCAACTAATTTTTGGTAAAGAAGATAAGCAAAATCAACATGTGAGAATCTTTACAAAATCCACCCCCATATAGACCAAAATTATAGGTCAGCAATGTTTGAGGCAGATAAGAGAAACAAATTGCCATCAAGACACAGTCAAAAGTTGGTGAAAAATTATAACAATGATAGTACGAAAAATAACAACAAATTAAAGTGACTCGAATGGGCCTGCTTGCTGAAGTCTAAAGAGTGATGTATTTCAACCAACATTGCCAGTAAAGAAGATTTACAGAGTTCAATATAAGTGGGATTTTTTTTTTTTTTTAATTCTCCCCTATATAACCAAATTTTTAGGTTATCAATCTTTAGAAACTTGTTTCTACATAATTAGCTTGGACATAGAGAAGACCTTGTAGACTTTAACGCAACTTGGATTTCCTGATTCGAAAGAAACTTGAGTGAAAGCACAAACTACTTCATGTATGCTACTAACCATTGAATTTTTCAAAGAGTCACATGACACATATCAAGTGATGTTAGGGTAATACCCACATGGGTATTACAAATAGTGAAACAACCACCACCACAGTTTCGAATCAGAAAAATTACATAATGACGTAAACACAAGACCCACATGATTTTACTGTATCTAAAAATCTGATCTTGGACCAAATTACCACAAGGATAAAAAGGACTCAACATGTAAATTAGAAATATCTAAATTCCACACAATATTGAACTCCTACATAGACTAAATTAGAAATTCTTCCAAGTTAGCAAACTACATTTAAAGCATCCACTTTCAATCCCCAAACAATTTCCACTGATCCAATATTCGACCAGCACTTCACCCCCAAATCTGAAATCAAACAAATATACTAATCTGGCTAATCCAAGCTTGAACTGACAAGTTGCAAAACAACGAGCGCAGGTAAAACTAGCTAGATCACAATTCTTACCAAATGAATTGCAAATTGATCACTAACCTAGGTGGAATTGATGGCCGCATTGAAGCTTAGCGCAAGATCTACCTCCGTTGTCGGTGACCACCTCCAAACAAATGGAGCAGGACACCGAGGTCGCCTCCAATTTGCATCCTCCTCCATCGCCGTCGTCTAGAAGATCTGCATCTCCCAATCCCATAATTTAAAAGGAAACCGCAATTTCCCCAAATAAAAACAACCTAATTTACAGCAATCTGAAGCAGAAAATTCTCCACGCAAATTGAATAAAATTAAAAGTAGAGCAGATATGAATTAATCAAGGAATTAGAAGCATGAATGAAGCGCGAGCTGGGATGGGAGTTGGGGAAGTAGAGAGAGAAAGCGTCAACCTTGTTTCCTTCCTTTTTCTGTATTATTACTTGTTTCTTCTCTCTATATATTCGGCGTTGGAATAGAGAGAGAGAGAGATTTATGTATTGATGGCGTGTTTCTTGTTTTATTTTGGATTATAAAAAATGTATTGCTGTCTTAAAGTAGACGATTTTATGGCGAAGTGGTTAACCGCTGTCCCACGCAAGGGATAAGGATACGTCACTTCTCTCCATTTTATTACACACAAGCCTTATGTTTCGCAACTTTTAAGGCTGTGTTTGGTGTATCTACATTTTACAAGTTTTAATTTCATAATTATGTAGGATTTTAATATTCTTTTTACTTTCTTCAATTCTTATTTATTCATGTGTATATTTGTTGGATGAGTTCGGGATTTTGAGAAGTTCCGGTCCGTTGATTCAAGTCGGTCAGATCGATTATTTTATTTGTTTAAAAGTAATCGCAAGCAGTCTGCATTATTTTTACACTAAATGTAATATTTCTTATTATTATTTTATTTTTTATTTGTCATATATTTACTAATATTCATAAATATCATTAATTCATCAAATTCTAAATATTTCATGTAATTTTAATAGTATGTATGATTTGTGTAGTATTTAAAATTTTATGATACATTTAAATAATCATGATTTTTATTATTATTCAAATAATATATGGTATTATTTAACATTTTAATTACATATAGTAAAGTACCTTAAATATTAATATCTGACAGATTAATTGTGAAATATATAACAATTGAAATTTAAAGAAAACAAAATAAAAAAAACAAAAGAAAATGAATAAAAAAATAAAAGAAAAGAAAAGTAAGTGAATACAATAAAATGAAAATTAAAAAGAAAAAAAATAAAGCATGAGTTGCCCATATTAAATCCAATGCAAGGTTGTCGGTTGAAATAATTTATCATGAATTTTTAAAGCACTGTTGAAGTGAAAAAATTTTAAATTCTTAAGATTCCAACTTGAGATGCTCTAATGATGAAATTCCAAACTTGATTCCGATTCTATTCAAATTATATTTGAAGTTATCTTAATTGATACGCTTCATTGAGCTTGATTTTAACTCACATATCTTCTAATTCATAGGGTGTGAGTTGAGAACAACCCGAATCTACCGCGCTACTTGGTTCATTCTAGTCAAAATTTGATTTTTTTGGCAGGTTGGTCGGCTCAACAAAGGCCAACCACCCCGCCAATCCGAACTATGTTGGTCTAAGACCTTATGTCCCTATTAGATAGAGATTGAATCTGATGGCACAACATTATTAAGTATCGTTTTAAATGTCAAATTTTATTTAAATTATTTGTTTGTTAAAACTTTTATGCAATTTTGTTCACATTGTCATCCCTATTAATATTTCTTAACTAAAATTTAGAAATTTGATATGACATTTTTATGGAATTTATTTGATGCTCTTTTTAATTTTGGATCCTAAATTTCTTGATTAATGGAGGATATATTTGTATATTTTTTTATTATTTAATCTATAACAATAAATCTAAAACCATATTTAATTTGGAATCGGATGAAATATTTGTTTTGAAATTTTATAAGACATGATTATAGTAAAGAAAAAAGCATATTCGTAAAAAAAATTAAAAAAAGGAGAATTGTAGAAAAAATAGATACTATTGTATTATTTTATTTTCAAAAAATATATATTGGAAATTGTACCAATTTTGAAAATGTACAAAAAGTATGAATGAATTATAAAATTTTCAAAACCTCGTAATAAACCGAACTGAGATTCGCAGATCCCAAACCTAGATTAGCAAATTTCAATCCAAACACTTTTAAGGATCTAGATATCATTTGTTGTGTCTTAAACTGGCAAATGATATTGTGTTCAAAATAGAATTAGTATCATAGTATCGTAATTTTATATCCACATAAATAGGGCCCTGAGTTTCAAACTGTCCTAGATTATAATTCAAGTCTTAACAAGTTGAGGCATTTATTTTGACTCAATGTTACAAATATGTCATGTGATGCAAAACTAATATTCATAACTCATATCACAATTTCCATAGTCTAATTTTGCAAATTGCGATTCTTTCAACTTGTTTTTACATACTTTTTTTTTACTACGACTTTTTGTCCATCTTATCCTTCTTAGATTTCAAACTCTAAGTTGTCAATCACAACAGTCAAGCCGACAACATCTAAAATCCTATTCTCTTAAGTTTACGAATGATTTCGATATGAAACTGATTATAATCATTGTCATATTTAGATTTGAAATCACAGCTTTAACACTTATACCACAATGGTTGTCATTAAAGTCAATATTTTTTATATTGATTTTTTGAGATAATATATAGGATTAATATCAAGATTCAACTTGTACTTACTTGGTATCTAAACCAACAAGTTTTTCAAATTGTTTATTCATACTTTACAAATTTTCCAAATTGCAACCCTATTTGGCACTTTTTCTGACAAAAACATAGACGTGATCTACTTTCAATCATTAGCCAAAATGCATGTGTCATGTACCAAAGCCAACTACAATTCTAATTCAATTTCATGATTCTCACTCGATATGAATTCGAATCAAACAAAAATCATTCAAAATCTTAGAATGATTATTCATATGGTTTAAAAATTACGTGAAACCCCTTTAGATTTTGTAAATAAGACTCAATATCATCAATTATGTTAAGATTAACAGAAGTGTTGAACACACACCCTTGTTGCATTATGGTCAATAAGTTGTTATTTTTTCCACTTTTTTATTTGATTAATGATTCATTTACCCTTGTTTGACTATATAAAAGATTATTTAACTTGTGGGTGTTTTTTGCAATTCGATTTTTTTTTTACATATTTTGTTTTTACAAAATTTATGATTTATTTTCAACTTTCCAAAAAAAAAAATTTAATGTCAACATTACAAAACTATTCTAATATATATATATATATATATATATATATATATATATATATATATTCTATATAGTACATGGTGTGATCTCTGGATCTACCAATAGTATCAAAGGCCATAACTACTTTGATTCTGATCATATTTTTAGTGACATCCATCACCAAATAATCTTATAAAATGGAAAATCGAATAAAAAGATGAAAAATTAACCATCAAATCGTCATGAAAATGAAATTCAAATACAAGATAACAAAATTTTAAAAGTTCCAATCTATAGGACATATATGTTGCTATTCTTTTTGTAACTACTATTTAAGTTTTTTGGTCAACCATTGACCGCCACAAATATAAGATTGTGGTTGAATGTGCATAATTTGTCAACTCACAAGTAGTTGCAATGTTGCATGATGTACTTGGACATGGATCCGATGTTTAATACACTGTACTTGGACACATTTAATGTCAGCCTGTCAATCTCTTCATTTTACTCTTTCCTTTTTTTTTTTTTTTTTTTTTGAAGAATTTTACTCTTTCCTCAAATAAATAAATAAATTCAAAATTCCAATTCGAAGAGTAAAAATAGTGAATATGTATATTCCCATCTTTGTACCTTTTTTTCTTTTCTTTTTAATTAGCTATTTTGTATACTTTTATTTGCAAATTATAGTGCTTTTATACTTTCAATTTGTGAGACATGATAAATACTGTTCATTTGTATTAAATTTGGCTTTATATAACCATGATTAAATTTGCCAGATTTAATGAATTGTGGGTAGAAAAATAATTTATTATATGAATTGTGCTAATAAATCTAACCAACCATGTTTTTAATAGGGAAAGTCAAATACTACCCTAAATAACGTAAGTTCAATATTGTCTTTCAAAGTAATAATTGATGAATTTTGAGAATAAAAAGCTTTTAACAAATATTATATCATTTAATATAATTACCGTACCAAAAATTGAAGGACAGTGCTATTGACAACCCCGTTAATTATGAATACACCCCTTCAAAAATTTAGACAAAAATAATCCAGTGTAAATTTACTGAAATATCCTGTTATAAAAAAATTGAATGTCTTCTCACTCTCTCTCATCGTCTCTCATTAATCTCATGACTACCCTTTTATAAAGTCTGTTTCTCAGAGTTCTTCAAACGTGATGAATTTCAAAATAATTTAAATTTGTTTAAATATAAGGGTATAATGGGTAATTTGAGGGTGTATTAAGTAAAAAATAAGATTGATTTTTTTTTTCTTTCTCAAGGGGTGTAGGGGTGTATGTAGAATAGAGTGTATATTTATAAAAAAGAGGGGTGTTAATATCCATATCCAAAATTCAATTCCAAAGCCCATTATCAATCAAGAGGGTTTCATATTTATAAACTTTTTCAAACATCTTATAATCTTTTAGAGAGCTTATAAGTCAGTTAGAAAAGTATTTGGTATCTTTTGAAAAAAGATCCTATAATATTATTTAATATGATATTAGAAGTTTATTACCTTTTACTGTGCAACTTTAAAATCTTATTGTGATTTACTCCTTTATATCTCACTGTTTTAAGTAAATACATGGCTATAATTATAATTTAAATAAATTTTAATAACTTGGTAAATCTTAACTGATCCAAACATTTTAACAATTAATATTTAACATTTATAAACTTAAAAAAAAAAATATATATATATATATATATATAAAATAGGTTAATATTCTTTGAGAGGATAACAAATCATATTCACATACAATTATAATATTACAAAAATTTATATAAAATTCATATAAAACTATTTTACATGTATAATTTCGTGAGACGAAATCTCATTGTTGACAATAAATATCCATTTTTACAAATCATTTATTATTTTATGAATTATAAATTATTTAATTACCTCACAAAATTAGAGAATTTAGTCTCACAAGAAATCTAGTGCATATGGATTTGTATAAAACCAAAACCAAATAAAATAGAACAACTATTTTCCAAAAATAAAAAGAGGACAAATATTGCAAGTTATAATCCTAGTCAAATTAGGTCCTCTAGATACGTGAGACATCTCTCGAAGCCGTAATTCTCTCTGCTATAAAACCTCGCAGCCATAAGTCTATATATATCACCTTTTTCTTCTCTCACTGCATTAGCTTTTTATTAGATTTTATTTTATTTCTTGCACCAACATTAAATCCTTGTTGGGAGTCCACAAGAGTAAATTAAGGGTTTTCTGCAATCATGTTAGTTTACCAAGATCTTCTCTCAGGTGCTCAAGAATTATGGGATTTCTTTTCAGTTTTTTTAATTTTTATTTTTTCCTTTCTATTTAACCATCGTGCATGATTTATATTTACGATGGGATTTGTTTATTGTTCATTCGTCTTATGTAATGCTTTTGTGTTGCGATTGATTAATTTAGATATAATTTGAGTATTAGGTTTGAGAGATCTTAATTCAAGATTTATCTAAATATACATGATGATGAAATTTATGATGATGAGGCCGTTTAGACAAAGATTATGAATTTCCACTCTTTTTTTTTTTTTTTTGAAATTAGAAATCCCTCTTGCATGATTTTTAGGTTTGGAATGTTTTTTTAGGGCTTTTAAGAATCATGTTATAGCAGTATGATTATTTTATTTGGAGTTCTTATCTGTTTCTTGATATTGGTAAAGGGTTTTAGTCGAAACGGGCTGATTTATCGTTATGGATTTAGATACACTCTGAAAAATCAATGCTAGCGATTTTTGAAATTTTCAAATTGCGACACATGTCACACATCCAATGGATTAGAGTAATAACCTTGTGGGTAGGGTGGACAAATATAAGTCTGGTTCTATTATATGAGTGATATGTTAGCATCCAACATGAGCCATATGATTGTCTAAAGAACTTTTCTAGTGCCAATATTAATGAATGATTTTTCCACATTGTGTCAATACGTATGATCATTGTTCTCCACATGATATTGAGCTACTAATCTGTTTTCGAGTTTTTCTTTACAAATCCAACTTCATCATATATGCTTCGTTGCTAAAACCCGTTTTGGTAATTTCAGGGGACGAGCTTCTCTCCGACTCATTCCCATATAAGGAAATCGAGAATGGAATGTTGTGGGAAGTAGAAGGAAAGGTAGAAAACATATCTCAATCTTGTTTTTTTTCACAAGATAAACTATTTATTGGTTAGATTAAATGATTGTGTGGTTATATTTGCAGTGGGTAGTTCAAGGAGCAGTCAATGTAGATATCGGGGCTAACCCTTCAGCCGAAGGCGGTGAAGAAGATGAAGGTGTCGACGATCAAGCTGTCAAGGTTGTTGACATAGTCGACACTTTCAGACTTCAGGTTGGTTTTTTCTTTTCGTATGTAATGTGAATTGACTATACTACCCTACGTATCTAATGTACTATTTGGGTGCCGTTTGTAGGAGCAACCTGCTTTCGACAAGAAGCAGTTCATTGCATTCATGAAGAAGTATATCAAGAATTTGACACTCAAATTGGAAGCAGAGAAGCAAGAGTTGTTCAAGAAACACATTGAAGGAGCAACCAAGTACCTTCTCTCCAAGCTCAAGGACCTTCAATTGTAAGATCATCATATATGTTCTTGATTTTTCATTTCTTTTTTAAAAAATAATTTGTGTTGATGATATGATGTTGGATTTTGATAGCTTTGTTGGGGAGAGCATGCACGACGATGGGAGTGTGGTGTTTGCGTACTATAAGGATGGAGCGACTGATCCGACTTTTCTTTACTTGGCCTATGGTTTGAAGGAGGTTAAGTGCTAGAACAGAGGAGGTTTTGGAGTTTTAGGGTCTTGGTTATTGTTTTTTGCTTAATTTAGTTTTAGTAAGTATTGTTTTTAGGGTGATTAGTGGATTATAGAGTTCCACTTTTGGTTTTGATTTTGATTTGTGATGCAGTATTGAATCTTGAAGTTTTTGGCTAATCCGAAGTTGCTTATTTAAACTTAACAGGCTTGATTTTTATTTTTTAGGTTGAATTTCGGATTAATCCGTGTAAGCATTGTCTCAATTGGGTCATATTTTTTTTCATGTTATAACATAAAGTAGTAGGAACTAAATTTCATGAAGTAGTAATAAGCAAACTTTTATGCTGTAGAGCACAACTCTAATAAATTAATGATGTAAACTAGAAATTTGAGAAAATTTTACGTATAAAAAGAACGTTTTTAAAAGTCCAAGAGAGAAGATCACCCCAATCCATCCCTGTTTTTTTCTTTAAAAAAAAAAAAGAAGAAATATTTTCCCTATTGCACCAACTTCTTTTCGGGTGCATTTGCTCATATAACGTCATTTCGATTGATGAAAATAAATCGATTAAAAATATTTGAGCAATTAAAGAAATATAAACCTAATTCTTTGAATTCAAATGAAAATTTAAACTGATTAGTTGAATTGTGAGCAACCCCACATACTTGAGATTAACAACAGTTTGTCGTCCTTTTTATGTTTGTTACACCATCCTTTTTCTATAATATCCATAGCAGCCCCACTTAGATAAATGCAAACTTTGTATAGGGATGTGGCAAATTTATCATGCTTATTTCAAAATTGACAATTTAATCTTCTATACTCTAATTCTTTTGTAAATTTAGTCCATAATCCCTCAATTTTGCTGGATTGTCATGTGCAGAGCATGTGACCATGAACACTACTAAAATTTTAAAGATAGCTAAAAGCTTAATTTGGAGTCTCATTTTATCAGCCTAGAAGCCAAAACATTATAAAGAAACTAAAGGAGCAAATGGGTTGTTGATAAAAGAATGCCACAACAATGAATACACTTTACAGCCAAAGGTAGTGTATATATAAACATATGGTTGGAGTGTTCCAAGCCAATTGGCAAATCTGTCCAACCTACCCCAAACAAGAAGAGTAGAAAGAAACTCTGGGGCAACAACACAAGTTCTAAAGGCCAAATATGGAAATAAAAATAAAATGATGACGGTATGTAGGTGGGTTTGGAAAATACCAGTGCGTACGACATATTCAACCCACAAGTATCATTTACTGTTTTCAAGTCCCAAGTTCTTCTGGATATCTCTGGTCAGGCTGAATTGCATGGTGTTATGCCATGGGAATAGTGTACGCGTAACAGGAAGCTTCCTCCGAAGGTCCTAAAATGTCAAAACACAAAAGTTTATTAATATATGATGACATCACAGATATTTTCCAAAAGAAATCTGAAATCAACTCAAATACAATAATTTGATGTTTAAACAAGGAGCAGAAAATGAGTTGGCTGAACCATCAAAAGATACCAGCTTGGTTTAAAAAGCATACGGAAAAATTAACTTTGATTACAAGCTACAACTTTGAGTATTAAAATTATTCAGACAGCTCTGATGAGACATAATAACAAAGAGGGTACCTTGAATGTGGTGTCAGGCAAGTTTGAATAGGACATCTGCCAATATAATCGGTTTAGTAAAGGAATTTCATGCAAATAAGATCTTAATTAAAAGAATGGTGGATACCTGAAGAGAATTTAGATACTCAGTCTCATGGTGGCGAATAATGGTGGTCAGGGAAACCGCACAATCCTCAGGTGACTGAAGAATCAACACATGCCATCAACATTTTGTTATAATCTGCACAACCTAAGCAAATAACAACATATCTTTTTAACATTATAGGTTTTCCTCCTAATCTGCAGCTGAGTCCGACACTTTTTTTTAAGTACAATAATTGGAAGTTCCTCTCCTGGTAGTGGAACCATAAAAAGACTCAGAATAGAGGCATCATCATTATCTAGAAATATGTCAGAATATATCTGCTAAATGGTAATTGACTGATATTTTGAACAAATCACAAGTGATATCATGAAAGTAAGAGATCACCAAAAGTATTCCTTACCCTTAAGAGTGGATAATCACAAGTAATTTCACAAACTTTGATTACTGATATCCCAATGATGACCAACATGGCACATCACATCACATACAAATCGAAGCAGGTACTAACAACATAGCAGTAGATAAGCCAACCACCATGATATAGAGAATCTTGGTGCACATTTTATTTTAAGCATTACCTGAAATATAGTGGAATCCTTGCAGTCATGCTCGGCATCTAACTGGACATTTCCCTCTTCAAAGTAGTGGGCTCCAACCTAAATAAAGTAGAAAATAAATGCTTATTTATTTTCTTTATTTTCCCCATTTACCTAAAAGTATAATTACAGTGGGGATAATACACATAAATAAACTCAAAATCTCAATATATTGATGAACGGAAGACTACCTGAAGTTTACCTCTAACTTCCACAAACTGCAGTTCATCCTTGAATTCAAGGTTCCATACTGAACGCCAACTTCCATTGCTACACCAACCAATGGAGGCATCAGGCAACAGAATATATGCAGGAATGCATAGTGCAAATCCAGTTAAGTCGTGCATCTGTAGGAAGACTTTTCCAGAGAAGAAATTTCACATACCAGGTGCACATATAGAAAGCTAGTATATTCTTTAATAATGACACATATGCAACCAGAAATGCCAAATGTTGACTAAACTATCAAGAGCATTAAAAGTTTCTCCTTATTGCAGTATTGCCCATTTAACTGTCTTCTAGAAACTAGAAAGTCCAACAAAAAATAATGAAATGCATTATGAACACGAAAAGGATGGAGAAAAGGTAGCAGAATTATATGCAGTTACAGTTAAGTCAAAAGGTGCACCATGTGATGAAGAACTGAAAGCATATGAGCATTAACCAAGACAGCACAGACAAAACATACCAGAAATTCTGAGGGCTGAGTCTAGCAGCAGAAATCACTACAACAAGCTCAAAGTCCAAGCCTGGTTCTTCCACATCTTTCCCATTAACACAATAAACAGAACAGACTCCTTTGGGGTATGCTTCGCTAACATACTTGATAATTTCTGCATCCAATGCACACCTGCAGAAAAAAGAGTTACTAACAAGGAAGGAAACATAAGCAGAGCAGCATTGAAACTCCCAGAAGAAAAAATGGGAAAATGATGTCCGCCCCCTTCCCGCTCCCCAACACACGAATTGGTGGGCTTACCAAAGCAAACCAAATGAAGGGTGAAACCAAGTCATTATCATACACTAAAGCTGTGTCAGACCTGATCCAAAAATGGATATCAATATGTTTAATATTGTTTGGTATAATAGACATCTTCATGCATGTTTGGTCCTAATGCTAAATGGAAATTTGGGATGTATTGGTACTTGTTTGGAAATAAAAAGTTATGTATGGATGAATGTGTAAAACGTGATATTGTATAGGTCTGGAAAGAAGATTTTCTTGGTTGAATGCATCTATTATACTTTTACCACGAAAACATGAAAATGAACATACGTTTGGTCGTATATTTTGAGTGGAATCATTTCATTATTTATGCATAAAATATTTGACTGCTACATTAATTGGAGATGGAGCTTCTACAATTGCAGTTGGTAGTAGAACAATGATTTAGTATATTTCATTCGAGAATGATGATTTATAGTTAATGGGTCCCATTAGAATTATATAATATTCATATATAGAAGTTGGTGGTAAGCCCAATGATTTATTTTCAATTTGAATGACAAGAATAGTGATTCCATATATTGAGTGACTGTGCTCCACTTCCAATTGCCAAGATTAGTAAAACTAGACAGCTGTAAAAGATTATCCTAATTTTTAATTAGCAATCCAAATAGATCTAGATATAAGTTTAATCAACTGCAAGTTCATTGCAAATAAATTCAAAAATTTCTTTCCGAAGCAGCATCACAATTTTAAAGACAAAAAGGCACCAATGCGTACCTATATTCCTCAATATATGACGACGCAAGCTCTTCATCTTTTGCTGGTCTAACATGTTCACAGACCTGAATCAACAGAGCATACTATGACCTTAAGGTATGCACAAGTTTTTAATTTATTCCACAACCAGACTGGAGTATAACATGTTAATTTGCGACTCATTTACAGGACATTGAAGATCCACCTACGCTTTAGCCAAACAAACTTAGTTTTCAAAGTTCAACTTCATTACATCCTTTTGATAGCATGTCTTGAGGTCAATTAGGTCATTGATGCATTCTGAGTATCAATAATGAGAAAGGAAAATACACTCAGAACCAAAATACAATCTTCGAATCTATATGCTACAGATGTTCTCACGTAGTATCTATGTTCAATGGACTGATGTAGATTATTAGCCCATTATGTTTGTATTTACATGCCATGGTGTCTAAAGCAATTCCATGAGTGTTAGTACCAAAACAATGTACATATCTATGCTCTATAAATTATTTATTTATGTGGAATTAATAATTTACAAAAGGCAAATCTCAATAGAACTACCACAAGGAGCCTCTAGCTTGATATGCAAGTATTAGCATATAATGTAAGTTTCAATCATTTCAACAACAACAAAACCAGTAATCCATTTGAGGCAAAATTATGATTGTTCTTGAGAATTTCCATGCTTCCACACTTTGATGATTTAAAACAAGAATAGGGCATCATCACTTTGATGCTCTTTACCAATTTGGTAACTGCATTGAACTATTTTAATTAACCACGTGTGTTGCTTAGCATGTTCCCATATTGCAGCTTTTTTCCTTTCTACATCCATATCTTCCTCAAATGTCCACCACATGTCTCTTTTTCTTCCTTAATAAATGCTTTAATTGATTGAGGGGTTTGTTGTACTGCTACTATGGATTGGGATCGGTATGTGTACAAATTGTGCCACACCCAGAAAGTTCTTAGGTGGTGATCTCAAGCACCTACTAAACCTAGTAGCATTTCAACTGCTTAAGAACCTTATTAGTTTGTTTGCTTGGCTGCTTTTGATATGTTAAACAGAAGTGAACCCTAAAAATAAATGGTAAAAATCAAAACATTCATCTTCACCTAAACTCCAGATCAACAAGTACTAAAGATCTAGATCTAATTGTATTTCCAACAAGAAAGAAGCACATATAAAAGATTGGTTAAAAAGACATCAACACCCTGAAAGTACATGAACTTAACACCACTAGGAAACAATAGAACAAACTTACCTGCTTCACATGGTCAACTATTGCAACCTGAGCAGTCCTAGGATCAAGATACTCGTCCTTATCAATCTCGCTAAATGATGTAACCATAACCTGCTACCATCAAAGACAGGATAATGAATCAAAGGCATCAAAAGTCAATTCTCTAGTTGACTTCATTGCAGTAGGGCTTACTTCAACATGTAACCAGCATGTCATCCATTATAAATCTACTAAGAAGCTTTCTATTTCCACCAATATACATATTAAAGCCTAAGAAGCTGGTTTATGCAGATTGGATGAATTATTCTAGGACATTGAACACCACAATACTATGTTTGTGACAGCAATTCTAGGTCTACTAAACTTTCAAACAATTTTTTACTAAAGCGACACAGAACATATTACAAAGGAACTTAATTCAATTAAATTGAAAAATTAGAAGTATATTTCCATACTACTTCGACATAATGATACATAACATGAAAAATCACAATCTTGCAACAATGAGATGCACAAATAGTCCTCATTGTTTATTATCCTTCGATTCTTTCTGAAATGGTTTGGTATCTACAATGGAGTTTGCTGGGGGGATGTAGCTAATTTACAAACTTCCAAAAATTGCTCCATCGGTTCATAGAAATCTATTTTCAGCCTAATTACAACCTCACCTTTTATAAAGGACATCAAATGCCATCAAGAGCCTAATTGAAATTTTATCTTGAAAAATCATCTAACCAAATGATATAAAAAAAAAATCTCACAGTCATAATACAAGCCAACATAACTAGGGCAAAATCATTACATAATTGGCGTTACCTCACCGCTTCTATCAGGAAGTTCCAAGCAAATCATGTGGGATTTGTTGTAAGCCGGAAACGCCTCCGCCACAGCGGTTTTATACAGTCTCTCATTTTTCAAAAGCGCCCTAATATCTACCCAAAAAATATTCAAAAATAGACATGAATTCTGCATTCATTCCAAAATGCGAGAAACCATTCATACATAGAAATGCATGTACATATCAATTACCTTTGGCGACGAATTGGATTTCGCCGGGGGGAGAATTGAGGAGAAACCATTTGGCGATCTCGACCTTCTGCTTGTCAGTGAGCTGCGACGCCGTTTCGTCTTCGTCTGACATATCTGAGATCCCAAACAAGGGTTTTGGAATTAATATTCACCAAATCTTCGTCCCTCCCAATCTTATGGAATGTTTTTGCGCTTCAAAGTATAATTACACTGAATTATTTATGTATTTATTTATTTTATTTTTTTGGAAAAAGACGATATTACAGAGGTTTGATACAACATAAAAGAGGCATTATAAATATAAGTTTGTGGATAAAAAATAAAAAAATATATTGATGATTAATGTATCATGCGTAAACGAAATTGGTTTTTGCAGATATTTATATTTTTCATTTTTAGGAGAGATGATTAATGTAAGTTATGTATTATACTAGTATAACAGGTGTGTCCTAAAGACGTATATAATTGTCTTAACATTATTACATTTAAATGCTTAAAATGGTGTTCAAATTATTACACTCAATAATTGTTTGAATATCATTACATTTAAATGCTAAAAATTTCAAATAATTAAATCCCATTAATAAAACATCACCTTCATCATTTGGTAGCACAAATGTTTAAACTTCAAAAGATTGAACCAAAATACTGTTGAATCACATCCCGCAGTCTCTGATAACTCGTAAATCAGCCGATAGTAAACTCGTCACCCATAGTTAGAACTATCAAAACGAATCGACGGAATGGATCAGCCCACAATCCGTCATCGGACATTCTTAACCACAACTGCTTCAATATATATTTAGGTTTTCTGCTTTGAAACCCCGTCCCCCTTTTTTATTTACCTTTTTGTTATATTTAATTAACTGAACTGATTCGTTCTTAGACAATAAATAATAGAGTGTATTTCTAATATTACTCCATTTTGAACCACTATAAACTACCTTTAATATACTTATTTTTATCTATAAATATCTTGTGATTGTTAGCATATAAATTGTAATTCAATATTATACTTTGTGATAATCGTTTTTCAAACATTTATTCCATATATTCCATTGCGCTCACAAATATCTTAACAATTAAATGTTCACTTTGCGATAAAGATGTAAGCCGTAGCATAAGTTGCAAACTCCTTGTTAACTGTAAGCTACGCTATAGAGATCAACAGAAACCAATTGCTTCTTAATTTTTTTAGTTTTTAAATGAGAGTATTCAAAACAAAATGGGATTCGCAACAATTGGAGATTAAATATACAAAAATCACTTAAAAATAAAGAATACGTATTGTCTAAAAAAAAGAATGAAAACAAGAGAGAGAGAGAAAAAAAAAAAAAAGGACTTAAACTCGATCCAGCTTGATTGTTAAACTTGAGTTGAACTCAATAAACTCGAGTTCCACTCTCATCGCATATCAATTGTGATTCAATTAAATAGCTAAAATTAAATGTCATAATTACAATGCAAATAATTGTTCAAAGATTTGCAATAATACAAATAAAATGGCTAAATTAAACATCAAAGTAACTCACAATAATCCAAATAAATTTGCAAAAAATAATAAGTCCTTGATCAAACTAAAATATCATGAAAGTAATTCTGGGTGTTGTAGAAATTTGGATTACAAAACTCCAAAAGACATTCCTTCCCCTGCTCATTGATGCAAATACTGTAATTACAAAGGCATAAAACAAGTAAATTTGCAGTCTAATGCTCAACTTAATTACAATTATAAAATATATGACCATAAAAAGACACATAACAAGTAGAATATATAGGACAAGACTCTAATCTTATGATTCCTATCTTATACAGTAAACATGATTATCAAGAATGAGAGTCTCTCTAGCTTGTTTTCATTAATGATTAAAAAAAAAAAAAAAAAAAAAAGAACAAAATGGCAAATTTCCAATGAATTATGTAAATTAAATTAGCATTAGACTGTCAAACAAACTTTTCATATGAATAAAATTGAATCACTGAAAAATTCATACCAATTGTCAAAACACAAATTGGATAGCACCTAATTTAACAGTGACAAAAGTCCTAAGTTTTAACTTTAATCGTAGACTCTATCAGTCACTAAAAATCTAAATAAACGACAATCTAAGTCGAGAATTGAAGAAACTGCAATTTTCGATGCAATACAACAACGCTTAGAAACTAAAGAATTTAAGGTATGCACTATTCTTCATCTATGTTTTCACACACTATAAAACAAAACTTATTCTCAAAAGAAGAACACTTACTGCAAAAGCAAGAATCTTCTCGATAATCTTTCATCATCTCCAAGAATCGACCCCCAGAAATCAACCTCGTATTTCATCTCGTTACAATGAGAACATAAAATATAACATAACCTAGTATTTCGTCTCTTTGTAACCTCTTCCTTTCTTTTTCCCACCTTTTACAAATAGCTGAAAATAAGAACTTGTCAACATAGATAAGTATTTCAAATAACAAAATGCAGTAGTTGTCCATAAAAGTGAATTCATTCACTTCATTTAGATTAAACAGAAAATAATCTGTTCATTATCAATTTCATGGTCTATTTCTGTAGACACCACTAATAGAAATACCTTTTGGGCCGGCAAGGAAGTAAAAGAAACTTGTAAATATATAAATCCACATAAGAAAACATATATAAAAAATGGATAAAAGTTAAGAGGTTTCACCATCTAAGAATCAATAAAGATCGACAATAAAAATCAAAATAAAGTTTTAACTAAACTAGAATCAACCAACTTATTTCCACCGTTGTATATAATTTTAGGGTGGTATTAAATTTATAACAATAGGTAAAATTAGAAACATTGTGATTTGTTCTTCAACAAATTATTCCTTTTGTCCAGGTCTACGCAGCCATCAAAAGGCACGTAAATTTTGTTACCGATAGAATGGAACTGACAATTTATGTTCGGTTGAGCTTTTGAGATTCGGTTTTCATACATAATTTGGTCATTCTGATTTCAATTCCAATAATTTCGGTTAGTTTGGTTGACATTTCGTTTTCAATAACCAAACTGACAGATGCACACCTAGCTGGCAGCTAATCGATAGTGAGAGTATGAGTGTCGGCTATAGTAAACTGAATAGGGAGAGTGAGGGGATGAGAGATACTGCTAGGTTTAGAAGTGAATGAAAGAGTAAAGAGACCAGGTTTTTTTTTCTTAAACTAGATACTAAGGTAAATTGGTAAAATAATCCTAGAATCCATAAGGGTCACGAACCTACCGAGTACTAGGGTATTATTGAGCTCTTTCTGTCTCATGGCACAGCCAACATAGTAGTGCACTACCACTAAAAAATATTTCAAAGAACAAACCAGTAAATACTAAAGTCGAATAGAATTCACACAATGAAAAAACGCAATCATTCTCCTGATAGAAACATCTAATGGGAGATCATGCCAACCAATAAAAGATTATAAATTGGAAGTTGAAGATTGATGAGGTAAATGGGCCTCAGTATACCTTTTACAAAGGGAGATTGAGGACAGCAGCCCCAGATTTGCACTCCACAAGGGACACAGGATGAATGGCCTTTGCACCGAGCTATAAAAAAAACGGTTCTAACTCTGGTTAATGTATTACTTCGGTAAAGAGGAAATTCTTTCAGACAAACCAATAATATTATATAGTTACCATTTGCTTGCAACAACCCCACTCTTCTGAGTTCCATCAAGTTGTTGAGCGAAATCAATATCAGTATGATCTGTTGGTCCTGCAAAAGAAATCCCAATTGGCTGAGTTATTTCAGAAAAACTCAAGTGACAATTTCATTTTGTTCTTCATTACCGTCTCTAGTCCAAGTAATAAAGTCAACCATAAACATTATGTTTTCAACAATATAACGATGTAAGGAGTTGACAGCGACTAACATTTCCAATGAGAGCAGGTCCAATAATAGTGCTGACGAGCAATAATTATCACAACAAAATACAGAATGACATCAACCTACAATAAGTCCAGAAGAGCAATTATTATCACAACAAAATAGAGGCAATTAGTGCAAGATAATTTACATTTTCTGTCATACCAAACATAAACATTTGTAAAAAATAATTTTATCAAGAAAATTCTTATACCTGAATATACCTTAAACCACGGAAAACCGGGCAGAAGCTAATGAAATCCTTTCCGAGGAAAACTGGTGCAGAGGCTAAGCTTCAACTTACATTTGAGAGAAATGAACCCTCAAATTCAACCGAAAAAGGAATCTGAAAATTTGATCAAGCTTCTGCTCCTATATCAGTCTCTTTTCTTTTCCAGAATTTCTTACACGGCATCTGCATCTTCAACATGTTGCCTTCTGCCAAAAGATCATTGTTATTGCTATTCACTTGGCAGATATCTCCACACTACACTGCAGGAGCAACTGAAAGATCCTCATGCAAGCTCGATTTATTAACTCCTTTAACACTCATTTCAGAGCTGATAGTCTCAGCCTCCTTGAATCTTCCTTCTTCTCTAAGCCCAGAAAGAAGCTTATTACAAACAGACACACATGGCCAAAACCCAGTCTTCAACATTTCTTTGTACCACATATAAGCTCCATTAATATCTTTTAGCTTGCAATGCCATTCAATTAGGGTGTTAAAAGTTTCATCATTGGGGGACAACCCTTTAACAATCATTTCATCAAAAAGATCCCGTGCTCCCTGTAGATTTCCCATTTTTAAGCGCCCGGTAATCAAGCTATTGTAAGTCATCTTGTCAGGAGGAATTCCCTTGTTTAACATATCAGTGTACAGGAAACTTGCTTTCTGAATGTCTTCATGACGTACAAAGCACTGAATAAGCTCATTATACACAACTCGGTCGGGAGTCAGGTCCATTCGAGACATTTCCTCAATAATTTTCTCCACAAGATCTGGTCTGTCCTTCTCGAATATGCTTATTAAAGAGTGAAATGTATTCAATGTAGGCTTGATGCCTGCAGTTTTCATCATCTTGTACAAATCCAAACACTTCTCCAAGTTACCTGCATTTGAGAACCCAGAGATCAAGGTATTGTAAGCGATGACATCAGGACTTAAACCTTTATCTGTGATACTAAATGCTAATTCTTCAGCTTCTGCAACCTTACCTATTTTGCATAGTCCATTCACAAGCGAATTATATGTTACAATGGTTGGAGATACACCACTCCTTAACATCTCATCAAAAACTTTAAAAGCATTCTCCGTGTTTCCTCCCATGCAGTGCCCATCTATAAACATATTGTATATCTGAACATTTGGCAAAATACCTCTGTTCAACATGTCGTTGAACATGAGTTCAGCTTCAAGAAGGCGCCCCTTCTTGCAGAGACAGTTTATCAGAGATCCATAAGTGACAACATTAGGCTTCAACGCATAATTCTCCATGTCCTCAAGAATCTGTAAACACTTATCAAACTGGAAACTTCGGCCATAGCCATCAATTAAGATATTATATGTCTGTACATTTGGAGAAAGACCCTTCCCCTTCATCTTTCTTACCCACTCATTTGCATCGTCCATCTGACTTAATTCACAGAAATAGCTGATCACCGTATTATATGTAATGTAGCTAGGTTCAACACCTTCTTTTCCCATTTCATCAATAGCCAGAAGTGCCTTGTCAATATGTCCTGCTCTGCAATAACCTTTCACCATGGTATTTAATATCACCTCTGTCAAAACAACTCCACGTTCCTTCAACTTCATCAAGAACATCTCTGCTCTATCGACTTTACCTTCCTTGCACAATGCATTCAGCAATATGCTAGAAGTATACGCATTCATAGTCACCCCTTTCCTCACAGCATCTTCATACAATTCCATTGAAGCCTCAATATTCCCACTCCTCGAGTGCCCACTTAAAAGAATACTGTATGTAAATCCATCAGGCACAAACCCATACACATCCATTTCCTCCAAAATCCGATCAGCCTCTTCCATTCTCCCCATTTTACAAAGTCCATCAAGCAACGTGTTGAAAGTCACAACATTCGGCTCCACATTATTAATTTTCATCGTTTCTCTAATGTTAAATGCACCCTCTATATCTCCCACTTTGCAATACCCATCAATCAGACTATTGTACGTCACTCTGTTCGGAGCCACATTTCTATTCAGCATTTCATCGAACAGCTTCTTCGCATCGCCCATTCTCCTCGCCTTACACAACCCACCAATTAAAACATTGTACACAAATCCACTCGGCCTCACCCCACATTTCACCATCTGATTCATCAAGCCGAAACCTTTATCCAAATCACCCAACTTCACCGCGGATTGTATCGCCTTCCCATAACTGAAATTATCCACCCAGACACCACAATCCACCGCATCGTTAAAGATCATCAGAGTCTTATCGAACTGTTTCGAATTCACCAAACACTCTAGAAACAAATTAAAAGCCGAGATTGAAGGGAAATTACCTTCACTTCTAACCAAACTGTACAACTCGGCAGCCTCATTGCGGAGCTTCGATTCCGAATAAATAGTTAAAAGGATGTCCGTAAAACCTGAATTCGTATTTGATGGAGACGATGACTGAGAAAAGCCATTGTACAGTTTGGAAACTGAATGCGCAGAAGTGAGGGCACGTACGTGTCTTTTCGCCTTTTCGGTTCGGTTTTGCTGGATGAGAGCCCGAATATTCTGGAGCTCTTCGAGGAGCCGGGTTTGGGTTGTCGTGTCTGGAGCAGAGGAGTTGCAGAAGGGTTTAGTGGAAGGGGGAGCAGTGAAGCGGAATCTAGAAGGAAGGCGATAGTGGAAGCGTTTCGCCATGAATGGTGTTTCAACTTTCGTTTAGTTAGTTTTCATTTGTTTGGCAACAGAGATTGGGCCTGACCAAAACCAAAGGAAGAAATATAATGGGCTTTATGGCCCATTAGTTACCATATTGGTCCTGTAATGTCATCCACATAATTGATCCGATAGAAGAGTTGGATTTTTAACAAAAAGTATATTGGAAATGGGCCAAACTAATAAGAAAAGAGCAAGACTGCTACGAGTGGTCTCATGAATCTTATTACCAATGAACAATCTATAACTCACTCTACAATATATATAATTTGTGGGTGGAGCTTTATCCCACGGGTCAACTGATTTAATATAATTTATGTCAGATCTCACATAAAGACATGTTTCACGTAAAATTTTATATGAAACAATTTTATACGAGTTTTTGTGAAATTTTTATTCAATCTATTATTGATGGTGTCAGCTACTTATATGTAGGTAATTAATTAGGATACTATTCGAAATTTTAGGTACAGGCAGAGTTCTTCTCATGCCTACCAAACTATTGTCAGCAGCATATGGGTAGAGTATGGATTTAACATTTTTACTCGACTCAATTACCCATTATATATAATAATATATTTTTTTTAATAGTGTTAATGTCTCTCTTCTATCCCTTTTCATAAACCAACTTACTTTTATGTCTCATTTTTTAAAAACTATTTTTTTGCCTAATTTAGGTGGTGAAAAGTTCAATTTGTCCCCAAGTTAACTTGACAATGTATTTTATGTATTTAAAATTTAAATTCAAATACACTATATTATATCCAATTTGATAGACATGGGTCTCTAATAATTGCTCTTCAAACACAACATGTAAAAAAGATTTTGAAATTTTATTTATCTGATATGAAGATTTTGAAGATCTTTTTTAAGATCTGTTTATTTTGAAAATTTGCTTATCTGGTTTGAAAATTTTGAAGATCTTTTTTAAGATCTGTTTATTTGCGAAAACACAATGCTTCAACCAAAACCCGAGCTCTGTTCATCTGGGGAAACACAGCGTTTCAACTACGATTAACATTTAGGAAAAATGATTTTATGATTTTTTATATACGATTAACATTTAGGAAAAATGATTTTATGATTTTTTATATACGATTAACATTTAGGAAACAACGATTTTATGATTTTTTATATTTGTGTATGAAGATATGTGTATAAATTATGATTTAATAAACATATAAAGACTCTCTATCTAGGTTTAAACATGATTTAGTCAATACGATTTTTAGGTTTTTTTTGTACACAAGTACATTTTATAGAGTACACGATTATCGTGTACATAATCCATAACGTGTACACAATTATAACTTAGGTTATAATCATCAACTTAGGTTATAATCATCGTGTAAACGTTGTAAGATACATACCATGTACATATTATAATCATCGTGTACATGCTATAAGATACATATCATGTATATATATCATGATATAATCATCATGTAGATATATCAGATTAGTGGTGCCCGGTTTAACCGAACCGCCGGTTCGAAAAACCGTGGAGGGTCAAACCGGAACCGAACCGTGGGAATTTCGGTTTCGGTTCCGGTTTGTAAACCGCCGGTTCCGGTTTGAACCGCCGGTTTGGTCGGTTTGTTTTTTTTTTTTTTAAATTTTTTTAAAAATTTTTAAAAAATTAAAGTTGCATATAAATATTACAATTATATGTTATATATTACAAAATAACAATGTTTTTTGAGTAAATAATTTGATATAAATTAAAAAATAGAACTTACATTTACAAGTTACAACAATACTACATTACAACTTATAAATTATAATTTCAAAAATTAGAAATTACAATTTAAATATAACCAATACAAACCATAAACCTAAAAAAATTACAACTTATAATACAAATTAATAATAATAATAATCAATACAACTTAAAATTAAAGAGTAAAATAACATAAATACATAATATTATTTATATAAAAATATAAATTAAAAAAAATAGAAAAACCGGCGGTTTAACCGGCGGTTCGAACCGCCGGTTTACGGTTTGAAGAAATTTCGAACCGAAACCGAACCGTCGAACCACGGTTCACGGTTTCGGTTTGGAACCGAAACCGGGTCAACGATTTTCCAAACTGTTGACCCCGGTTCGGTTCCGGTTCGGTTCCGGTTTTCCGAACCGGATGGGCACCACTATATCAGATTATTAACGAGCACCCGATTTCGACATTTTTTCCATACTCGTGCACACACATACACAATTATGATGACAATTATTAACAAAATCAGAAAATCCAAGAAATTTCACAATTATTCACTCAACATTCAAATCATCAAATTCAAAGTCCTTTCATAACTCAAAAGTTGTGAAATCAAAAATAAAATAAAATAAATCAAAAATCAAAAATTGCAACCCAAACTTTCGTCTCTCTCTTCAAACAATTCGCCGCTCTACCTTCGAGTTCAGACCGTGCATACCACCACGCGAGTCAACTCTTATTCGCCTTCTCCGACTCCTTCACTTAGCCTAGCGCTTCCATCTCCGAGCGTGAGCAACGTCACACCTCCACCATCATTCACTTTAACGAATCCGACATCTCCCGCATTTTTATCCCCTCCGGGCGAGAATAGCCGATGTCTTTCTCATCTCCATATAACCCCATCCTCATCTCAGATCCAACAGATCCAACTACGGCCGCGCAACACATCTTCAGATTTATCGGCAAAATCCGAGATTCGTCCTAGGATTTTTATCTATCATCGGCATCTTCAGATTTATCGACAAAATCAGAGATCCGTCCTAGGATTTTTATCTGTCATCGGTGTTGAAGTGGTGAAGATTGTACATGGTAGGGTTCTAATCGTGTAGGGGAATCCATGATTGAAGTGGTGGTTGCAATCAAGATGAAAATATCGGTTTTGGTTAATATATCGGTACCTTGATTTTACGCAAATATCGGTGGATATATCGATTTCAGTGGAAATATCGAACATTTTTTAAAAAATATGAAAATTTTAAATAAAAATTGGAAAATATGTATAGTAATGTACAAAATATTATAACTAACGTTAATACATATATTGAATTTAAAATTACAAATAAAATGATATATTTAGAATAAATATAGAGATACACTAATATTATATTCATCATAATCCTTTTATTAAATTTCAAAAAAATTAATTAAACTTAATTAAATTATTAGAGAACCTAAATGCTAGAGTACTAATTTATTTTAAATAATTTAACTAAATTTATATAAAGTAATTTTTTGCTCCACTTATAGACAAAAATATAGATATATAAAAAGAGAAAGATAAATAACTCAATTTTAATAGATATCCTTCATAATAAAAAAAATTCAATTAAACTAAATTCATAATGAAAGGAAAAAAAAAAGGAAATCAGCATCATTTTAGGAAGGAAAAAAGGGGGAAAACGAAAAAAAAAAAAACACAGAACAGTACAGCATGAGGAAGAAAAAAGAAAAAAAAATGTAAGCGCGTGCAACTGCATCGTAATAGTATATCTTCCTTGGGTTAAAGTGATTGTAAATATACCGCGATATATCTCCTTTGAGTTAAAATGATTGTCTATTTACTGTCGTGGAGTGATTGTAAATATACTGCGATATATCTCCTTTGAGTTAAAGTGATTGTCTATTTACTGTCATAGTTCCACGATTAATGATATTAGAGATAATTGATATATATATATATATATATATATATATATATAAGATATCATACTATCTAATAAAATTGAAGAGAATAAGATGACTTTTTCATACTGGATATAACTTTCCATATAATAAATTCATAAGAAAAAAAAATTAATAAATCAAAAAAAAAAATTCGCCAATATCGACACAAAACCGATATATCGGAGGTTCTTTTTTGTTTTTATTTTTCTTTTCCATTTTATTCTTCAAAGAGTTTATTGTTCTTCGATTGTTATTTATGATGACTCGACCAAGTGTTAGCAAGTTTTTCCTGAACTCATCCGCTTCCATATCTCTGTAAAAAGTAGTTAGAGAGTTGCAAGCTAACTTTCATATATATAGATTTATAATAAAAACTCATCTGCTCCCATATCTCTGTAAGAAGTAGTTAGAAAGTTGCAAGCTAACTTTCATATATATATAGATTTATAATTTAACTATATGCATTTATCCGAGATAAGGCCGCCAACAGAATTTTCTGCATCCATGCAAAATACAGTATTTAGGATCTGACAAGCCTATTAAACGCCTGCAGATTCGACAGGATGAACACTTAGACCTAAACTCTAAGGTAACAGAAGGCTAAAAATTTCGATTTCGATAGAAATATCGGTATCTTAGTTTTAAAAAAAACTTGATTTCGATAGAAATATTGGTATCTTAGTTTTAAAAAGAAATTTAAAATCATGGATATATGGTATCAACGATATTTCCCCGATATTCCACCGATATTTACCAATATTTCCTTAATATTTCAGGGATTTTTATATAATTTGTATCATGAAACCACCGATATCGAAATCAATACCGATATTTATTGATATTTTGTCGATATTTTCTTGATATTTCACTTATTTTCCTACAAATTGGAGGATGAAATCATCGATATTGAAATCAATATCATCGATATTTACCTGATATTTCACTTATTTTCCTACAAATTGTAACATACAAATTGTAGGATGAAATCATCGATATTGAAATCAATATTCCGTCGATATTTACATGATATTTCACTTATTTTCCTACAAATTGTAACATGAAGTCATCGATATTGAAATCAATATATCCCTGATATTTCACTTATTTTCCTACAATTTCGTCGATATTTCCCTGATATTTCACTTATTTTCCTACAAATTGTAGGAAGTCATCGATATTGAAATAAATTGTAGGATGAAGTCATCAATATTGAAATCGATATTTCGCCGATATTTCTCTAATATTTCACTTATTTTCCTACAAATTGTTTCCCTAATATTTCACTTATTTTTCTACAAATTGTAACATAAAATCATCGATATTAAAATCGATATTTCGTTCGATATTTCCCTAATATTTCACTTATTTTCCTACAAATTGGAGTCATCGATATTGAAATTGATATTTCGCCGATATTTCATTTTTCACTTATATTCCTACAAATTGTACCATGAAGTCACCGATATTGAAATCGATATTTCACCGATAATTTCTCGTTTTTTACTGTGGAAAAATGAAAATATCGAAAATATATCTATTGCACCCCATTTTTGTATCAATCACGTGAAAAAATGAAAATATTATCGATCACGTGAAAAAATGAAAATATTGAGAAAATATCGGAGATATTTCTGGATATTTTTTTCCAGAGTTGCAATGGAGTTTTGGTGGAGTTTGTTGGGGGAATGAATTTTCAACTTTTAAAAAATTAGAGGTTATAGGATTTAAATTATTTTGAAATATTAAATTTTGTAGTGTTGGTTAAGGGGTAGTATTGGAATGTTTTTAGTAAAATACAAAAAAAAAAAAAAGCAAAAAAATTTATTTTCATAAAAATAAAAAAAAGGTAGAAAAGTTCCTTGTATTATGAAATGGGGTAATTTTGGACTTCACCTTTTTTAATATATAATATTATAATATACATACATAATATTCATAGTTGTTTATGTGCACCAGGTCCACGGGTCGGGAACCGTCGTGTAACTGGGTCAATCCGATTCTACGGTGTTTTTCACATGCCCAAGTCCGTTGCGCGTCTAACCTTTAGTTATGTTCGTCTAACATTTTAGTTATGTTTGTGTTACATTTATGTTATGTTCACATAACTTTTATGTTTATACTAGTTTAACCTTTTACAGTGTATTACAAACTTATAATATCTTTTAAACCTTTATATTATAATAATATAACATTTATGTTATTTTTTAAATACATAAAAATTATGATATTTATACATATATAAATGTTATGATAATATAACATAAAAGTTAAATTATTATAACATAAATGTTCAACTATACTACATGAATTTTTATATAGAAAAAAGTCAAGTAATATCACTTAAATGTTATAATATATGTATAGGGAAAAATTCATTTTTCGTCATTCCCTAGGGACGTCGTCCGTTTTTGGTCTTTTTTTTTTTTTTTTTTTTCTGATCATCAATTTTAATCCTCCTATTTCAAAATTTGTCCAATTTTGGTCCGATTTTCGCCGGAATCTTGTTTTCCGGCCAATTTCAGGCGAGTGCACAACACTCGCCACCCAATTTCAATATTTCATAGAACTTAAGCTCACGTGGCTGTTATTTTCACATGTGGACTTTATTTTTGCATTATTTTACTACCTAAATTACCAAATCACTACCACATCATTTAAGTGCAAAAAAAAAAATCATAAATATTAAATCATTTTCCATGTCATTTAAGTGCAAAAAAATATCATAAAGAAAAATTTTAAAAAATCCAAATCCTCAATTCACATCAAAAACCCCTAATTTCTGTTACTTCTTTGTTCTGTTATTAATGACTAAATAAAAACAGAGTTAAAAAACTTAATAGCAGAAAACGAAAAATGAGAAATGGTAAATTAGGTTTTCTACATATATTTTTCCCCTCACTCTCTGTATCTCTGTTTCAGTTTCTATTGCAATTGTCAAACAACATTTGAAATAACAGTTTGGTATAACAGTCTCACAGTTCATCCTTCAAGTCGCTGGTACGACGAAATGGGTTTCTGGAGCTTGAAAGGGATAGAAGCATGTTTTCTCAGGAACTTGTAGAATGCTTTCACCGTACGATCAGCATCAACAGTAATTTGCCAATAATCGAAACACACCGAATTAACTTATATGCATGAATGAGAGTCGAGAGAGAGAGATTTAATGTTTATGATTTATTTTTTTACTCAAATGCTGTGGCAATGATTTGGTAATTTAGGTAGTAAAATAATGTAAAAATAAAGTCCACGTGTGAAAATAACAGCCACGTAAGTATAAGTTCAATGAAATGTTGAAATAAGTTCAATGAAATGTTGAAATTGGGGTGAGTGTTGTGCACTCAGCTCGAAATTGGCAGGAAAATCGAGATTCTGGCGAAAATAGAACCAAAATTGGACAAATTTTGAGATAAGAGGACTAAAATTAATAATCGATAAATAAAATGACAAAAACGGACGTCGTCCCTAGGGAAGGACGAAAAATGAATTTTCCCTATATGTGCATAAATGTTATACTTATATAATATAAATGTTAGCGCATAAATAAAAAAAAAAAAAAAAATTGGGCGCGGATTCTAATCGAACTGACCCAACTCGTGCGTGCCCAATTGCATGAATTTAGATCTCTGCATCTTGTTCACAAAACATCTATAATATTATGTTTTATAATTAAATTTCAAAGTCTTATAATATCACATTTTGATTATTTTGTTGGTTTATCTTTTTAATTATAGAAGATACTGAACTAAGTAATCAGTAATTACATTTAAACATTATGATATTGATCTTAATTTGTGATGTATGTTATTTTTATATTAGGTTTGATTTATATATTTATATTTGTTATATTGTTTAGGTTTAATTAGTGATATTGATGAAATGTACTTTTATTCCCCTGAAAAATGCGAACTTGAAGTTACATTTCATATTTCATGATATTTAATATACGTTACGTATAAGTTAGTGATGTCATTTAATACATATAATATGTGGTGATTATTTTAGAATATAAAATATAACATAAAATATACTAGAAGATCTCATGTGTAAAATGCACTCTTGTGAGATCGAATCAAACAGTTTGGAAATTTGACATTTTATCATATAAACTTTAAAATTTAAATTATCTCACTTTTACCACTTGAACTAACAACTCACTACACTTTGCAAAAGTCAAAGCGGGAGCGTCAAACACAGGTATCGAAAGATGTGTTGGATGAAAGTGTAACAAACCAAAAAAGTAAACGACAAAGTGGAACGATTCAAAATTTATATGGCAAAGTGCTAAATCTTGAAAGTCAAATCTAACATTCCCCCCAATGAAGTTCAAAATCACATTGCCTCAGCGAACACTGAGTTGGGCGGGAAACGAGCATTTCTGTACGTCGACTTCCAGAAGTTGTTCCATGCCTTCAAAGGACTAACACTAACTCCTCGCAAACTAGAAAAACACTCATTTGTTCTGTGATTAATAAACAAACCTCTTGCACCAAAAACTGTTAATTCAGTTGAGTCCACATAACCTCGAATTCTCGAGACGAATCCACCTTCAGCGGAGAAGGCAGCTCTGAGGAACCGTTCCTCTTGACTATTTTCTTGTGGGTAGAGTTGAGCTACATCAGGTTCGAGTAATAGGTCCTGCCTTGGTGGTGGGTTGTCATCGAGGCTTATGTAGCTTCCCATCCCGAGAGATTCCCAGTCGACTTTTTGCAAAAGATTGGCTGCTCGCTCAGAGACACGAGATGGGTAGTTTTGTAATTGTACTGCTTGCTCAATTGCCAGTCTTTCAACTTGCAGCTTCAGCTTTTGAAGGCGATCGCCAATTCTAGCAGAGATAGCATCGTAGAGCTTTCCTCTTGAAATGTTTCTGTTAGCTCCTTCCTTGATCAGATCGTCAAAATCAATGGGGTCGCCCACAAGTATAGTCACCTGCCAATTTGTCAATGGGTGATCTTGGTGTCAATGGCAGTAGAATTACATCAAAATATAATACGAGGTTTTAATGACAAACAAGCAAGATCATCTTTCCACTTTAGTGTTCATTTGGTGTTTCAAAATAACCACTATACCCTAAATGTAAAGATGACATCACTAATTAACACATGGTGTGAATTAAAAATAATGAAATACAAGATGAAACATCAAATTAGAATAGAGGATCCAGTTCAACTTACAAAAGCTACATTTGAGGTTTAACCTAATTATAGAAAAAGCCTGATAAGGTCTGTTTTATTCAAATTATTCACTACAATATTACAAACAGCCCCTTGCCCTCAACTGGTGCAATTTGTATGCAATTAAACTTCCACTGCTTTCTTTTTCTTTTTCAAATTATGTTAAACATCAAAGGTAGTTTTTGTAATTATCCCAGGTATGAAATGCGAATCTGATGGGCTAACAAAAAAAAAAAAAAAGAGGAACATACGGTTTTTCCAACCCTAGGAAACTTGGCTCCAACAGGCATGATCTCTTGCATTCCAGTATGCACGAATGGAACCACTATGGGTACAGTATCAGCATCCAGGACCAACCTATGAAAATTACAAAAATAAAAAATAAGAAAATAATTTCTGGATCCAGAATTCAAGAAATGTAAATGAGCGCCATGGTACCCATCATAACAAATGATCTGAACACTACCTCCTATTTTGGCAAGAAAAGTCATGGACTATGAAATTCTTGAAACACAAACTATTTTGATAAATGTAAGAGAATTATTCTTAACTTCTGAGTCTTCTGTGGCCTTGCACACATGCGATTAAAGAGAAAAATGGATGAAGTCTCAAGGTACTAGAGAGTGCTAGGACAATCTACAATCACATCATGTTTCACAAGTACCAAACATAAGTAGCAAATGCTCTAGATATCTAGACTACACGCCACATAGAAATATATTTTCTTTCTTTAGCAAAAGTAGACATCTCAATAATTATAACTATTAACACACATGACAAGGAAAGGAAAGCATTGAGAAATCCCACAGTTAAAATCCTAATGCATTGTCTTGTATTTCATAGGATAAGCTGTCTACAAAAGATAATAATCTATGGGAGAGATGAAAGCTCCGCTGTTTTAACATTTATGATAAAATGAAACAAACATGAGAGTTCAACTGCAAGACAAGCTCATCCAATTTTGGTAAAATCAATATGACAATTAACTTGAATATACATACTTTATTGTCTTCATTTCCACTGATTGTTATTTAAAACTTAACCTTATTCATCATAAAAGGCATGCACCATTCATTGGTTTCTAGCATAGGGAAGGACAGGAGAGAGGGGACTGTTTAAAGTCATGGCATATAAAGAAGACAATATGATTGCACATACTTAAGCCAAAGCAGGTGACTGATTAAAACTCTTCAGCAAAGAGATGATGCAATCAAAGGGAAAGACTAGTGACAGTCGACAGGGACTCCAAATAATTTCTAGAGACAGTTAAGTACCTTCCAATGCCTCTTTTGGAAGATCCCATAGTTTTACCACCATCTCGAGAGCGACTACCTTCAGGAAAGATGTGAACCCACCCACCACGATTCAGTTTAGAAATAGCCAAGTCCATTCCCTGCAGGAAGAAATGAAGGGACTAACATGCCTTATCTTATAGAAATAAGCAAAAGAGTAGGTTCCTAAAGCTTAGCCATTTCATTAGTCATGATTGTTCTTAATGTAGAACTAATAATGAAAGGAAAGAGAAAAATGAGGATTCAAAAGATATAAATATGGAGCGACAACAAGCAAAATCCAAAGAGGTTTAGTTATATAGGTAGATCCCCAAAATTTCAAAATTATATCCACCACTCAGACTACCTGTGAGTCTGTGACATAACCCCCATCAGAAACCCCCAATGATTCTCATGAAATACTTGAAGATTACAATTGTTTATACTAATGAGACCTTGCCTAATTTTGCTTCATATCAAAATTACAGTTCTTGATATCTTTTCTTTGTATACTACTATATTTATTTCAATAAAGTAATAATATGTCTTGAGTACTTATAGGCACCTCCAACAATAAGCGAAGCTGCATTCCAAATCCATGGGAGATTGTTTCCTCTCATTCCGAAGCATCATGCTTGTTCTCGAGCCTTAAAAATACAAGTTGACTCTTAAAACTGGGTTATTTTGAGTATAGCTGTCTAGGCAGTTGATTGATTGTTCACAATGGTGCTTGTTGATTGTAAGAAGAAAAAAAGAAAAAGATAATAATAAACATGATAGGAATATAGAATGCAGTTTAAACAACTTCAACACAATTTTTTTTTTTTTTGGGGCTGGAATCTGCAGACTTTATCTAAGAGATTTGGAAAGGTCTTTAGCATTTTCCTTTGTAAAGCTAGTAAACAAATACAAAGAGAATGAACCTAAAAGAAATTTGAGCAAATGTAGGCAGTTCACAAAGGATTATTTATCAACAAAAAAATACATGCAAACCTCAAGGAATTGGAACATGTTCCTTCACAAAATAACGATGCCAAACATATGAGAAACTACCAAGGTTATGCAACATAAAAACAAACAACGAAGGGGTGAATGCAGTTTGAAAAAATCTAGGAAGTTTGCATGTAGATAGACCATATGAAGCATTCTCAAGGTACTGAGGCTGACAAAATTATCAGACCCATGAACCGATCTCCAACTCATGAAGTGATCAAGGACAGAAAATGGAATTTCAATATATTTCATTTTCTAATGATGCTTAACAGTTATCTGTACATCATGAAGTCACAAACATGAAAAGTCCTGAGGGTAATTATCCAAACAGACAACACAAGGGGAGTCCACTATTTCCACCAAGCCATAAGGAAAATTGGTGCAATTTTCCTATAAATTGCAAAGAGAATATTTGATCATTGTACAACCATGAGCACCACATATAACTCTAGAGCAACTTATCAAATTTATCAACCCGGTAAGACACTCGTAACTGAAGTCTTAAAGTTCGAAGAAAAATGAGTACCAAATGGAAATAAGTACGAGAAACTAAAATTCAGTAAGTATATTCTTAGAAAGCCTTTCATGATGCTGGTACTTTCAAGGTAAAAATTCTCAATAAATTACATCATAATAAAATAAAGACATCAAAAAACTTGCAGAAGGGGCTACTGAACAAATGTTTATAAAACACATACCTTCTGATATATCCCATCTCCACGAGAAACTGGCAGCACTTTCACATACTTGAAGAATGCCGATGTAACTGGGTTTTTGAAACATCGATCAGATGCACAGAGCGTCCATCGCAAACTGTTTGCATCTAACAACATACTAGGGGAAAGTAGGGAAGCAATAACCAAAGGGTCATCCATAGCAGCAACATGATTGCTAACCTAAAACAGTAGAATTATTCATGAGATTTATCTATAGCTCCAATATTTTTTTCTAGCCTAAGACAACAGAATAATTCAGTCTTGATCACATCATATTGTAGAAATTGTAGGTCATATCAAAAGTGGGTCTTGCTTACTGTTAATAGAGACTTGTTTTCTGGCCTAAGCAGCACCACGTCTTGCAATTTTTCTGCACCGAATATCTGTAAGGAGCAAGAGAAATCAATTCATCTTTGTAATATTAATACACTAAAATGGAAGGCTTCTAATTAAAAAATGATCGCATTTGAACTAACCTGAATACGATTGAGGCCATGCATAAAAACATGGCAAACATTTCCAATCACAGGAACAGTAACAGCCTGGAGCACACGGGTCAAGACAGACTGATCTTCTTCATCAATGTCCTTACTCACTGCAATGTAAGACTGAAAGATGAGGCACCTATAACAAGATGGTTAACTCCATTTCAAGTCAAGAGACAAGGTAAATGCAAATGCAGGCATAAGTTGGAACTTGGAACTCTTAAGAGTTGAAGTTTATAAGACAAAACACATAACACGCCCACTAATCATCAAGAGTGCATTCTCATAATGAGGTTTCAACAGCCACTTAGTTATGAGGAAGCATGAGAAACATGATAATATACTACAACACAATAATTGTGAGAGAAGATATAGGGATAACCAATACAATGATTGAAAGCCTAAAATGCAAGTTCTATTACTTCTTTGTAACCAAAAAATTTACTTGAGCACTGCTGTTAAAAGAGAAGATGTCAAGAAAACATGATAAAGAATCAAAAGCTCAAATCGCACATTTTATCACTCACATGTTACCACCAACCGGTAAATGCTTATATGATCATCCAACAACAGATTTGTATGGCAAAAAAAAAGTTCATCAAAAGTAGAACCTATAATGGTGTTATGACAGTCAAAAGTTATCTGATTCAGAATCTCAGTCAAAGGATTCAGAATTATTATCTATAACTCCATCAATACCGGCATAGGGTAGGAACCCGATTAACATGCATGAACACATTACTTTAATCCCGACAATGCATGCCACACTTTACATTGCTTTGTTCACCAAATTCTTTTCCAACTGAAAAATCAGTAGCATTCTAAAATATTTCGTTATTCAATTCTAAAACTATAAAATCAGTAACATTCTCTCCATTATGGGACTAACATATAAGGCAGTCAAAATTCTGCTAAGAATTCAGATTTCAGAAACCAATAGAATTGGCCGTATCATGAAATTCCCTGAACTGGAACTACTCAAACAACACATGGGACTACAAGCATAAGCATACTCTACACTAAACTAAAGAAGATGGGAGACTACATACATAAGCATTCTGAAGAGCATATACAAATGCCAGTGACACGATAGAGGTAATCATATTCTGCTCAAATCTTCAAATTTCTGCATGAACTTACACATTTATGTGATTTACATTAAATTTAACATTCGCGACGCTAGTAATGTAAATATTTGCACATCCAAAACATAATTTTGAAAAACAATATTAACGAACTAAAAGTATCAGATAACAGAACACACCTATTTTCCGGTAAAAAGCAGAAGAGGAAGGCAGAGAATCGCGACGGAATTCGGAGAAGCGATTGAGCAACCGCTGGACAGTGGAGGAGAGATAACCGCCGCTTGTGATCCTCAAATTCCGGCGGCGGTGATAGTTCACCGCCGCCACTCTGAAACGATCCCTCAGCCTAAGCTGCAACGATTTAGCCCCCTCCGCCAACAGATCGCCTCTGCATTCTATCCACCGCTCCACCACCATCTTCTTCAAATTATCAATTCACGCTAAAACGGTCGAATTCTATATATTCTACGGTGAACAGGTAAAAATTACGCTATAGAACTCTGAGCTGAACTGTTCGATCGCGATTATGGATCCATTGATTGTGCAGGAAGAAGTCAGGGCGGCGCAAAATTTAGAGAGAGGGGAAGAGAGGGGGGAAGAAATACATAACGTTGAAGGGTAGTATAGGAATATCGTCGGTGGGTCAGTGGGAGCGTGGCGGGACCGTTATCTAGTAGCACGCGTGGCACACAGCGCACTTTAGCAGAATGGGATCATGTTAAGATGTTCTCCGTATAATATTCATTGTTTTCATTTTTATTTAGTCTAAAGTATTACTTCCTCCATCCCTTAAAACTCTACAAACTTTTCTTTTTAATCTGTCCCCAAATATTTTACACACCAAAAAATGATAAATTTTATTATAAGAGTAACACTTCCGTGCAACTGGTGCACAGAGTTGCACGGAAGACCTTTATGTTATAAATGTAGTACCTTTATATACAAATATTTGTACCTTTTAAAATGAACATGCATAAAGGTGTTACATTTATAACATAAAAGTATTACATTTATAACATAAAGGTGCGGATTGCACGGTGCAACTGGTGCACAGAAGTTTTTGCCTTATTATAATTATTACCCTTCCAATACACACTTATTTACACACAATGTCATTACTTTTTCTCTCTCAACATTTTATTATTTTTTTATCTTTTTCTCACATAATTGACCTTTATACCCTCAATTATAAAACAAATATTCATTTTTTTTTTTTAAACTATGCCCAAATTAATATGTAGAATTTTGCGAAACGGAGGGAGTAACTTTTAATCAAATTTCATCTCTCCATTAAAAATTCATCCATAATGATGACGCTCTGAAAAATCTCCATCACAAATCTCACGTAAATACGTTATGGAAAGATAAAATGAACTCAAAACAGGAAAAAAAAAAAAAAAAAAAAAAAAAAAAAAAAAAAAACTCATAAAAAGATAAATAACAAAAAAAAGTTATTTTTGGAATATTAAGTGTTGAATATTCTCTCTTGAACAATAGAATGGTGAGCCTTTTTTTTTTTTTAATAAAAAGAAAAATTACCCAAAACAGATATTTATAACTTATTCATAAGTCAAGGGTGAAAATGATGTTTCCCTCTAAAAATCCTAATTAAAAAAATCATATGGAAGCTCATTGGGCCAAGACCCTGGAATGAGACACAACTGGACACAATGTTTGTAGATCTTTTTCCAAATACAACTGGATACAATGTTAGTAGATTTTTTTACAGATAAGTTCTAAAAGTGTAAAACTAACAACAGTGATCGAAGTTCGGAACTAACATCGGTGATTCATTTAGAATTGATTAAAGCGATGCAAAGTGCAAAACTAATACATGCGATCTAGAGATTGTTATTGGCAGATCTTGAGGACTTAGATAGAGTGAAATGAGATTTTGGCCATGGTGATGCAGATATTCTTCTCTCATTGGGCATAACTTAAGAACTTGAAATGAAATGGGATTCGACCAGAGTTGCATTTCTCACTTCTTGAATAGACGTCAACGATATAGATCTTCCTCTCATGTCGGGCAGACCTTGAGTATTTAGAATGAAATGAGCTTTTGACCCAAATCTATGAACATCCATATCAACCACTCCTTTTGATATGATCGTTCAGAACTGATTGCAAATCAAATTGATCGAATCATAAGATTTCAAAGTAACATTTACATCACATAGTGAATAGAAATAATTTGACAAATTCAAACATAGGTTGCAAGTTTATTTTCCTCAATTCAACATATCCTGTTTTCCTTCTATTCTATGAGAAACATTAACTTCCATTTTCCACAAATTTAATATGCTTAATTGAGAAAAAAAATTTTACATGATTTTTCAATTTAGCCAATTGTTTTAAAATTGTCGATTTTGACCATAATTGGGCCAATTAGTTTCAATTCTATCAAATTTGTGATTTTAGTCAAAATTAGATTAATTGTATGATGATATGTATGTCATCTAAATAATAAATAAATGATAAATCATTTAAAAATAACCAACTCTGGTTAATTGTAGGTTAACCCACTTTAAATAACGCAATAGAACAAATATCCATGCATTTGTTCTCTAATATTATTTTTACTTAAAATTCACCTCTTAATTTTCATGTATCCTTTTTTTTTTTTCTCTCTATTCTTGTTACCACTTAAAATTCATCTCATAATCTTACTTATCGCCTAATGTTGATATAAGATACCTCATAATCTTACTTATAGCCTACTATTAATATAAGATTTTTTGTTGTACTGCATTAATTAGACTTGGTTATTTTAAGTAATGTATCATTTAATTGAGATTGAAAGTAACTAGCAAACTAAAAATGGTAGGAAATAATTGAGATATGTATCAGTTTAGCACGAAAATAAATAAAGAACAGATTTCAAATAAAATCAGCAATCATTTAAGTCAGTTTGAAACAATGATGAAAATATCGGGTTTAGTTAATATATCGGTACCTTGATTTTATGAAAATATCGGTGAATATATGAAAATTTTGTATAAAATTTGGAAAATATGTATAGTAATGTACAAAATATTATAACTAACATTAATACATATATTGAACTTAAAATTACAAATAAAATGATATATTTAGAATAAATATAGAGATACACTAATTATATTTATCATAATCCTTTTATTAAATTTCAAATAAATTAATTAAACTTAATTAAATTACGAGAGGAACCTAAATACTAGGGTACTAATTTATTTTAAATAATTTAACTAAATTTATATAAAGTAATTGCTTGCTCCACTTATAGATAAAAAAATATAGATATATAAAAAGAGAAAAATAAATAACTCAATTTTAATAGATATCCTTCAAATACACTATAAAAAAATATATATAAATAGATGTGTGTGTATATATATATATATATAAAGATATCATACTGGATATAAGAATATTGACAAAAACTTTTGTGCACAAGGTGCACGGATCCAAATCTGTGCACAATAATACTGTTATATTATATGAAGTGATACTGTTATATTATATGAATGATACTGTTATATTAATATAACAGTATCACTCATATAATATAACAGTATTGTTGCACCTTGTACACATGAGTGTCACTCAAGAATATTAGAGATAATTGATGTATATATATAAATATATATATGAAATCATACTTGATATTTTCATACTGGATATTAACTTTCCATGCAATAAATTCATAAAAAAAAGAAAAAATTAATAAAAAAATTCGCCCATATCGAAACAAAAATGATAGGAAATAATTTAGATTTTTTTTAGTTTAACAAGAAACCAATAAAACAAATTCCAAATAAAATCAACGTCCATTTAACTGAGTTTGAAAGTAACTAGCAAACTAAAAATGGTAGGAAATAAACCAATAGCTAAGAAATTTTTTAAATATCAACATAATCAAATACTACACAAATCAAGATATTAAACATAATCGAAACAAGCAACATTTATCCATCACCAAACCGAATCTCATAACCCTACCCAAACAGAGCAAACATATTCTGTTTTCTACTAAAATCAACAAGTCGCTCATGAAACTATCCATAGCCTAGCAAATCAACCATAAGTATTTACGAGCTAAGAACCTTGGCAATCCTTTCAGTTGGCACCAATGGAAGATGTGATGCAACCTTGTATCCTTTTTGAGCAGCTTCTTGAACAGTTTGGTTGTACTTCTCTGAGTAATAGCCAGCTGTCGGACCCACGGCCTGAGCCACTTGAGGGAAAAGCGGGAGCTGATTCAGAGAGCGCCACGCTGATGCTGCGTATTGCTCGGCCACTGGCTCGTACTTGGTGTATAGATCCTTAGCAGCTGGTTCGTACTTGGCATACACTGTTTTTGCAAGTACTGAGGCGGTCCCCACCATGCCCGTGTTCTTGACTTCTGCCATAACTGAACGAGCAACGGTGGGAGCTTTCTGGGCTGTCTCGAAGGCTTGAGTCGACACCTGCTTCAGAGTCGGGGGAACACGACTCTGCACTTTGTTCACTGACTCATCAACCTGTGGTTACAATGTTTATAATGTTAAACCTTTTGAGAAGACAAGAAAGAAGATGGTGCAATAGTTTCAATATGGATATTGATTCTCAATCGTGCATACATGAGTGGTATAAAACGTCACCATTTCACACACAAAAATCAATTAACTTGTATGTTAACTACGTTAATCAGCACATGTTAGTTTTACAAGCAAGCAATATTTGCTACCATGAGCTTCTAGCTTCCATTTTTTGTGTAAAATGGAGCACACAAGAGGATCTATAACTAACAAACATCATTCTCATATACGACTAAAACAATAAATTTGGGCAAACGAATGCTGAAAGCTTCCCCAAATTTACAAGACCTTTACTCATGGGAAACACAGCACAAAAGACCCAAATGTTTTATCAACTAAAGTGAATGATCACGGAAATTATGATATATATACACACAGAGACATACATATATACAACTCTACAAAAGACAAACTCTCAGCAGCAAGAACCCAAAATTAGTGATGAAAAGGGACATCCTCATCTCTTTTGAGTAATCAGAAGCATAGTTTTTTTTTTTTTTGGTTATTCAGAAACTCGATCGAACTGGTTATCATACAGTTAACTCCATAAAATTGATCAATATGAAATATGATAGCGCATATTAGTCAAAAATTATTTACAAAAATCAAATTCTCAAGAACCAACAATAACCCACCCAATCAAAACGAAACCTAATAATAGCATAAAAAAACCTAAAAATATATAAAATCGACAACGTTGATCAAAATAATTGCAAGTGTTTCATATGAAAGCTATATATACCTTGCGATCGACGAATTTGAGAACATCAATCGGGACGCCATGGTATTTGTCGTAAACCGGGCCGACAACGGTTTTAACGGTGCCCTCAACGGTGTCGACGCTGGGCTTCAAAGGCCCGGAATTCTCCTTGGCGTAAGTGTAGAGTTTGGCAGCGTACATCAGGGCATGGAGGGTGGCTACGTGGACGAATTCCAAGTACTTGAGCCTCTGCTCCTCGTCGCTCTCCACCTTCACAAACAAACATATCAATTCAGATGCGAAAATCAAACAAAATACACAATCACAAATCAATAACGAAAACAATAAAAAAAGTAATTGATAGAGTGTAATTGGATAAATTTCTTACGAGCAAGGGTTGTTGAAGACTGGAATCTGCTTCTGCCATGATCGAGGGAAGAAGATGAAGATGATCTGTGAGAAGTTGTGAAAGTGAGTAATAAATATAGAGGGAAAGAAGGGCTGTGATTGGAAGGTTGACTACTTGTGAGTTAAGAAACGTAGGTTCTAGAAGGTGTACTCACGCGTCTACTGCATAGGGACTTGGAAAGGAAACGGCACGCACCTTTTGATTGGTGTTCACACTGGAATTTATGTGTGGTATAGGGGTATAAGCGAGTCGAGTCGAGTATTGTTAGACTCGAGCTCGAAATTCGAACTCGATCAATAATATTTTTTAATACTCAAGCTCGACTTGACAAATAATTTTATAAGCTTTGTACCTGAAAAATATTATAAAAAAGGTGAGGTTGTGTAAATAATAACTTTTGAAGTTAAAATTGTAAATTTAACATATGCTCGGTTATGTTCTATTTGGCTCGCGAGTTTGTCGAGTTGAATATTAATGCTTGACTTGAAATTGAAAGCAACTCAAGTAGCTCGACTCGATTATTTTCAAGTCGAATTCGGTTTTTTTAGTTGATCCTGAGGTGCTCACAAGTTGTATTATCTTATTTATACGCCTACGAGAGAACGACAACTAAGGTTGTGTTTCGATCGAGAAATTTGAAACAATTCTAGTCACAGTGGATTCAAAATTCATTCATATTAATCTTTTATTTCACTAATACATAAGAGGTGGTTTAGCTACCAATCCCTAATCTTGTATATACCTAATACAATGTGCCACAACCACAGACTCGTTACTCAATCATTTTGAATTGAATATTATATTTTGGAGTGCTATGTAGTTAAATTTCTTCATCTTTATTATAATTTTTTTTTTTTTTTTTTAAGGAGTGGAATTACTATTTTTCTGTTTCAGCTAAATGATATGTTCGATACTTCTATTACAAAAGGAGTTTCATTTTATATTGCAATGTTTTTAACACATCCGTTGCATATTGATTAATATTATTACAACTAATGTATTATATTCAATACAATTATTAATTTCAAATTATAATATTTAAAATAATGAGATTTTTACATATCAACTATGGACATATTAAGATATGGTCTAATTGGCCATAGTGGGTAGGAATCATTATATATATAACCAATATAGAAATTTAGGAAATGCGGGCTCAAAGTAGTACGTATTATGACTTTGGATAAGAAGTTAATATTAATTTTGTACAACATATATAAACAATCAACATTCACATATAAACAAAAAAAATATATTTTTTGAAATTGTTTACTTCATCATAGATCAACAAAGTTGGATATACATATATATATTAAACTAAGGAAATCTAGTCACGTGTGTTCTTTTGATAATGAACGATCATGATAAAAACTGTTAATTTTGTAATATCATCACATTACTTACTTGACTTGAGTAGGTCTCTTATGGTCGATCCGTACACCCGATCCGATTCATCCACCTCTATCATATTCATATATTTTTTTCTTTTTTCCTTTCTAATCCTAATTGATCTCATTCTTCACGATATCCACCCCACGCTGCAATCTATTATTCTTCACTCTCATTCTTCACTTATATGTTGCACTTTTTTTTCTCCTTCTTCGATGCACGATTCCATGATTGTGGTTTTCTCTTCAAATCACAATTTCATATTTTTGATTTCTTCTTCTTCCTTCATTTTTTTTTTTTTTTTTTGCATCTTTGTAGATTCTTTATTCCAATAGGGTTATTGTTTATCTAACAGCTATGTCATCCATCTTCCCCTCCTCATTCGATTTTATGAAATTATTTGTAGAATTTTTTAGGAAGAAATTGATTTCGATTTCATAAAATTATTTGCAAAAGAAGATTAGTAAAAGTCGCAATTGAGATTTTAAAATTTTCAACTCACACTCCGTAGTACACTAAGATTGATTATTATTAAAACTTCAAAATTGATTGTTATTCAAACTTCAACCAAGCTAAGGGATATGAGATCGGATGCCTTACTTGAATTGTAGTTGACAGGACTTAGTACTCCTTATAGTATGCAACTAATTAATACCTTATGTGTATACATTAATATTTTTCATTAAACAAGTAAAATGTAAACATATATTTCAGTTATACAAATAATATCAAATGTAAACATATATTTAAATTACACAACTAATTATACCAAATGTAAACATATATTTTAGTTATACATACAATATCTTATGAGTATGCAATTAATACCTTATGAATTTACAACTAATATCTTCGATGTGGCGTGTGGACTGCCTCCACACGCAAATTATCAAACGTCTTATGAATTTATAACTAATACCTTCATTGTGGCACGTGGATTATCACCACGTACGAAGGATTAAATCGGATCAGATGGTGTGTGGGCGTACACCAACTGTAATGTGACCACGTAAGGAGGCAACACATGCGTTGAATCGGGTTGGGGGTATGAATCCTCCGTAACCCAAGGTATATAAGTTTTTGTGTGCTTGCATTTTAACTTTGAAATTTATAATATGAAACTATTGTGTAAAAAAAAAAAGTTTAATAAAATAAGAAAATCGTTTATGGAGTGTTGATACTCTATTTATGTAATGTTCTTGTATCATCATTTCGGGTTGTTTCTTATGCTCATAATTAATGAAACATTTTTTGCCTGATAAAAAAAAAAAGAAAACGAACTAATAAAATACATTAAGAAAAAAAAAAAAAGGATGCACCTGATCCAGTAATATATAATTTGTAAAAAAAAAAAAAAAAATTGATGAGACTTCATCTCATAATAGGTGAAACCATCTCACTCAAATTTTCTCCCCCAATAAATTGACTGAAATAAAACAATGCCTAGCCTGTGATTGTTTTATTTCCTTGGAATTTATTTTAGATACTTTGGTGCAACTAAACTGTGACTTATGATTGGTCTGCTTCAATAAATTAGACATTTTTCAATAATTGAATTTTCATACGTTTTTCAATTCTGTTAAAAAAAAATATCTGCAAGGCTGCAACAAGTTATGGTCGTAAATACTGAAACGACTTTTGACCCAATATATATATGTATTTATTGGCCCAAGACTGTGGCCCATTCTTCTTAGGCCCACTTTCCTTGACTTCTCCTTTGTTGGCCCATTATCAGCCCAACGTTTTCTAAAGACTAATTTTCTTTATATGTTGCATGAGGATTTATGGATTTTTTGTAAGGAAATAATAGAAACTAGAAAATAAGTAAATAACAGAAGCCCGAAATAATCAGATTTTCTTTTGGGACAAACAAATTTCGAATGGAATACATAAATAATTAATAGGAAATTATGGTTTTTTTCTCATAGAAATTACATCTTATTGTTTTTATATATTAAAATATATAAAATTTTCAATATTATGGAATCCTCTGTGTACGCCAAATGTGAAGTAAAATATGAATAACCAAAAGTTATGGCTGACTTTACTTCGTAAATTTACTTTCATTTAAGCTTTTATCTTTTTAAATGAAATTTAGGTGAAGTTAGAATTGTAGTTTTGTTCTTAATAAAAATTGTCTTAACATTCAAATATTGCATTATATAATAATGAATTGTAGTATAAAATTTAGTTTTACAGTTAAATTGTACGTTTAAATAAACAATTGGATAGATTTACTGTCGCATCAACAGTTGTCTATATAATTATAATAAAAAATAATCATTGTATATTTTACGGAATAAAAAAAACATTCTTAAAAAAAATCAGAAAATTATATTCTGTGACAACATGTAAAAGAGTTTGTCTTGCAACTATTTTTTATTAATTTAATACTTAGTTCTTGGCACGATCGTATACGAGAAGCAAAAAACAGTAGACGGTGTGATCACCTACCACTATCTATATTATTATCAATATTAAATTCTTATTGTGAAATTAATAAAGAAATAGACAAAATAGAAAAGAAGGTAGAAGAAGACAAGATGTAGAGAAATATTATTTTATTCACTCAAATATGGATTTTTCTTGCAATACAAATAAATGTGGCAAACCATCAATTTATAGGTAAAGATACATGGTCTAATTAACTATATATTAATATAAATCATAATGTGAGAAAAAAATGGAGAATGTAGTTGGGAATGTAACTCATGGAATGTGAAGAGCCAAAGGACATCCACTTTATATTATAATTATTTCATAACACTTCCCCTTGGATGTCCATCATAAAGAATATGTCTCGTTAAAACCATACTAGGGAAAAACCCAGTGGGAAAAACCCCTAGATAAGAGAAAAAGAGTACAATATTACTTTATGTATTGATTCTCCCCCTAATTCGAACACCTCTTGAGATCCTTTAATCGACGCATTCCAATATGCTTCACCAATTTTTCGAATGTTGCAGTCGGCAATACCTTGGTTAATAAATCAGCCAAATTTTCGCTTGATCGAATTTGTCGCACGTCGACTACACCATTCTTTTGTAATTCATGAGTAAAGAAGAATTTTGGTGAAATATGTTTGGTTCTATATCCTTTAATATATATCCTCCTTTTAATTGAGCTATACAAGCTGTGTTATCTTCATACAATATTATTGGAGGATTCTCATTGTCATGTGATAACCCACAATTCTTTCGAATATGATGGGTCATTGATCTTAGCCAAACACATTCTCGACTGACCTCATGGATTGCTAGAATCTCAGCATGATTAGAAGATATGGCAGCTAGTGATTGTTTTGTAGATCATCGTGAAATGACTGTACCACCACATGTAAATGTGTATCCAGTTTGAGACCTTGCTTTATGTGGGTTAAATAAATACCCAGCATCAGCATAACCAAGTAATTCAGGTCGAGATTTATTTGAATAAAATAAACCAAGATCAATTGTTCCTTGGAGATAGCGAAAAATATGTTTAATATCATTCCAATGTCGTCGCGTAGGAGATGAACTAAATCTTGCCAATAGATTGACAACAAATGATATATCAGGTCTTGAACAGTTGGCAAGATACATTAGTGCACCAATTGCACTAAGATATGGTACTTCAGAACCAAGTATCTCATCACCTTCTTCTTGCGGTCTAAAAGGATCCTTATTAGGATCAAATGACCGGACGACCATTGGTGTACTTAATGGATGTGCATTTTCCATATATGATCGTTTTAATACCTTCTGGGTATAAGTACTTTGGTGGACAAATATCCCTCCTTCTAGATGTTCAATTTGTAAACCAAGACAGAATTTAGTCTTTCCAAAATCTTTGATCTCAAATTCTTTCTTTAAATATATCATCGTTTCGTGTAACTCTTCAGGAGTTCCAATCAAATTGAGATCATCAACATACGCTGCTATTATCACAAATTTTGACCCATTTTTCTTTATAAAAACACATGGACATATTGGGTCATTGGTATATCCTTATTTAACTAAACATTCAGTTAGATGCAAGGATGAAAATTTCGGTTTCGATAAAAGTTTCGGCACCTTTATTTTACGGAAATATCGATTGAAATTTCGATTTCGGTGGAAATTTCAATCGTTTTTTTTAAATATGGAAACTTTGTTAAAAAATTGAAAAATATATCTAGTAGTTTACAGAATATTATAACTAACTTTAATACATATATTGAACTTAAATTCCAAATAAAATGATATGTTTATAACAAATATAGAGAAAAACTATTATATAAACATTGTTTGTTATGATAACATGACAAATTTTGTACAAAATTAATACATGGACCAGTAATAGCTTGAACTCATATGAATAGAAATCTCATTTTATTAAAATCATCATTTTATTAAGGATATTACTTGTTAGAGATAATTGATGTGTGTATATATATATACATAAATATATATATATATATATCTCATTTATATTCAATAATATAATTATATATCCATATATATCTCATATATATTCAGTAATATATATATATATAATATCATATATATTATATATTCAGTATAATATATATATATATATATATATATTCAGTATGATATTCAGTAACTGGATATCATCTAATAAAATTGAAGAGAATAAGATGACTTTCACACTGGATATTAACTTTCCATATAATAAATTCATAAAAAAAAATTAAAAAAAAAAATCATTGATACCGAAATTTCATCTAAATTTCTCCGATACACCGCAGTTTTATAAAAGAACTCACCGAAACTGAAAATTTACCGAAATTTCAAAACTGAAATTTTACTGAAATTTCACCGAAATTTCCCGAAATTTTGACAAAATTTTGACGAAAAAAAAAAATTATGTATTATTATTTCGGTACTTGAATTTGAGCGAAATTTCACGAAATTTTCATCCATGGTTAGATGAATATACCACATACGTCCAGATTGTTTAAGCCCATACAAAGACCTTTGCAACTTGATAGAATAAACTTCTCTAGGATTTGACTTACATGCTTCAGGCATGCTAAATCCTTCAGAGATTTTCATGTAGATATTATTTTCAAGATTACCGTATAAATATGCAGTCACTACATCCATTAAACGCATTTCAAGTTTTTCATGTATGGTAAAGCTTACAAGATATCTAAATGTGATCGCATCCACTAAGAGGGAATATGTTTCATCATAATCAAATTCAGGTTTTTGAGAAAAACCTTGGGCTACAAGTCGGGCTTTATATCTCACAATTTCATTTTTCTCATTTCGTTTTCTTACAAATACCCATTTATATCCCACAGGCTTCACACCTTCAGGTATTCAGATTACAGGTCCAAAAACTTTTCATTTTGCTAGTGAATCCAATTCAGATTGGATTGCATCTTTCCATTTTGGCCAATCATTTTTTCGCCGACATTCATCAACCGATCTAGGTTCATGATCCTCATATTCTTCCATAATATCAAGTGCCACATTATATGTAAAAATATTATCAATAATTGTTTATTTTCGATTCCAATATTTTCTCGTAGTGACAAAATTTATAGAAGTTTCTATTATCTCATTCTCTTTGGGAGCTAGCTCTTCAGGAGCAATATCGTCGGAAGCAATCTCTTCAGGAGATTGATTTTTATCACTATGTATAATTTGAAATTCTTCATTATTATTCAACCCTCTTTTCTTTCGAGGATTTTTGTCTTTGGAACCGGGAGGTCTACCACGCTTCAGGCGTGCTTTAGATTCATTAGCACTTAGTATTTGTCCTTCAGGGACATCAATTTTTACTGACACATTTTCTGTAGGAATATGTGATTTAGTAACTCTCTTGGAGTCATTAAACGCATCCGGTAATTGATTTGCAATTTTTTGTAAATGTATAATTCTTTTAACTTCAAGTTCACAATCTTTTATACGAGGATCAAGAAAATCAAAAGTTGTTCTCCAATTGATTTCCTTTTTAGGTTGATCTTTATCTCCCCTTAATGTTGGGAAATGAGATTCATCAAAATTACAATCTGTAAATCTTGCAGTAAATAAATCACCTGTTAATGGCTCAATATATTTAATTATAGAAGGTGATTCATACCCGACATAAATTCCTAATCTTCGTTGGGGGCCCAATTTAGTACGTTGAGGCGGTGCAATTGGAACATAAACCGCACATCCAAAAATTCTTTAATGAGAGATATTGGGCTCATAACCATATGATAATTGTAAGGGAGAATAAGTATGATAATTTGTCGGTCGTATTCTCACAAGCGTTGCTGCATGTAATATAGCATGTCCCCATGCAGATAAAAGGAGTTTTGATTTCATTAGCAATGGTCTAGCAATTAATTGTAGACGTTTAATAAATGATTCGGCTAGACCATTTTGACTGTGAACATGTGCTACAGGATGTTCAACATTTATTCCAATGGACATGCAATAATCATCAAAAGCATGTGATGAATATTCACCAGCATTGTCTAAACGAATTCTCTTAATAAAATAATCAGGAAATTGTGCTCGTAATTTAATTATTTGAGCAAGTAATCTCGCAAACGCTAGGTTGCGAGAAGACAATAAACATACATGTGACCATCTTGTTGATTCATCAATTAGCACCATAAAATATAGAAACGGTCCACATGGTGGATCTACAGGCCCACATATATCACCATGAATTCGTTCTAGAAATGCAGGGGATTCAGTCCCCATCTTAGCTGGTGAAGGCCTAACAATTAACTTTCCTTGTGAGCAAGCAATACATGAATACTCATTAGCTTTCAATACATTTTGGATTTTCAATGAATGGTCATGTGAATTTTCAATTATTCGCTCATCATTATAGAATTAGGATGTCCAAGGTGATCGTGCCAAATCATAAATTCATTGGGATTTGTAGACTTCAGGTCTACTAGGTGATGTGATTCAGCTGAATTTATTTTTGTATAATAAAGGCCTGAAGAAAATGAATACAACTTTTCTAATATATATTTCTTTTCACAAATAGTTTTTGTAATCAACAAACATTCAACATTCTTCTCATTCAAAGTCTCGATATGATACCCATTTCGGTGGATATCTTTAAAACTCAACAAAATTTTACGAGACTTGGGAGATAATAGTGCATTATCTATGATAATTTTAGTTCCTTCAAGGAGAAATATTGTGGCTCTTCCGGAGCCATCAATTAAGTTTGCACTACCACTTATGGTATTAACATTTATCTCCCCTTTTTCTATATGAGAAAAATATTTTTTATCTTTAAGAATGGTGTGCGTAGAACGTGTTGTGAAACTAATAAAGAAATAGACAAAATGGAGAAGAAGGTAGAAGAAGACAAGATGTAGAGAAATATTATTTTATTCACTCAAGTATAAATTTTTCTTTTCTCCATTATCTCTCTTCTGGGAGACAATTTGTTTTTTGCCACAGTCGAGATTGTTATTATTATATGGAGTATATTTTCCACAACCGCGTCCACGATAATGGCCACCACGTCCTCGATTTCCACCACGACCACGCCTACGACCACGTCCAAAATTTTGAGATTGAGTCGCATTCACTTCAGGGAATGGACTAGCACCAGTGGGTCAGGACTCATTTTTCAATAATAATTCATTGTTTTGTTCGGCAATAAGAAGACATGCAATGAGTTCAGAATACTTCTTAAACCCCTTTTCTCAATATTGTTGTGCATGAGCAAATTCAAGGCATGAAAATTAGAGAATGTTTTCTCCAACATATCATTGTCAGTAATATTTTCACCACATAATTTTAATTGGGAAGTAATCTTGAACATTGTCGAATTATATTTGCTTACAGACTTAAAATCTTGTAGTCGTATATGGAGCCAATCATAACGGGCTTTTGGAAGGACGGTCATCTTCAGGTGGTCGTATCTTTCTTTTAGATCCATTCATAACACAAGAGGATCTTTCACAGACAAATATTCAGTTTTTAATCCTTCATCCAAATGATGACGAAGGAAAATCATTGCATTGGCCCAATCTTGATTTGAGGCATTATTTTTCTCAATAATGGTATCTTTAAGACCCATTGCTTCAAGATGAATTTCGGCATCTAATACCCATGATAAATAATTATTTCCACTAATGTCAAGAGATGCAAATTCCAACTTTGTAAGATTAGTCATAATGAAAACAAACAAAGATAAAAAAAGATGTTACCTCAAAATATCCAATTCACTTCTCCAAATATCTTCAACTTTAGCTTTCAAGATAGAGGCTCGTCGTGCTGATAACTTGTTGTGAAACTAATAAAGAAATAGACAAAATAGAGAAGAATGTAGAAGAAGACAAGATGTAGAGAAATATTATTTTATTCACTCAAGTATGGATTTTTCTTGCAATACAGATGAAGGTGGCAAGCCACCTATTTATAGATAAAGATACATTGTCTAATTAACTACATATTAATATAAATCATAATGTGAGAAAGAAGTGGGGAATGTAGTTGGGAACGTAACTCATGGAATGTGAAGAGCCAAAGGACATCCACTTTATATTATAATTATTTCATAACAATACCGACATTATATGTATTATTTCAATGTGACCTACCATTATCGATATTCTAATTATTTAGATGATATTTGACTAAATTTATTTATAAGATTCTATAAATTCTTACATTTTATAAAATGTTTGATCTTGTTTAAAAAAAAGATTTCGATGTATTAAGTAAATGAGATAGTGTAACTTATAAGATTTTAGTAATGATAAGTATGTCATTTATAGGAATTTGTAAAAATAAGATCTTATTTTATAAATATATTGAGTTTTCTTATTTAAAAAAAAACATATAAACTCCAAATACTTTAGTTTTAGAAAAAATAAAACCTCATAATTTTTTAAATCTCACCAAACAGTTAAAAAAAAAAAAAATTGATAGCTTAGTCAAAGACACTAAATTATCATAAAATTCGAAAGAACTACCACTCAAAACATATAATCAAACATAATTTCGTTATTGGCACAACTTTCATAGTGAAAAATCATAAATCGAATTCAAGAATACATACTCTCATTTTTTATTTTTTTTTGGATAAAATGTAAAAAATTTATACCAAGGGTAAAGTGTGTACATGTACAAATGAGAACCTCTATGAAGAGAGCGTTGTGGGGTTTATAAACCCACAACATGAGCAAACTAGATGCCAAAAGGGGTGTCAAGAGGACCACCATCTTAAATCTACGAACAAAACACATGAATGCTACCAACCTAAAAAGGCGGGTGAGCTACATAAAAAATACGTTGTTTATAAGGGCATACCCTAGACAAAAGAAAATAAAGGACAAGCACACCAAAAACATGTATGGTGGCATTGTGTTCCACGACATATGGGATGATTGTAACAAACATAATCATCTTTAAAGATTGCTCATCTATGTAGTGCTCCAAATCATTAATATCTCTCTTTGCACACACCATGTGATACTCTTTAATGCCATTTATTAAACTTTATTTGTATTTCTACATATTTAATTAAATGCATCAACATATTTATTTTCATTTTTTAAGCAAAGAAGAAGATTATAGTTGATAACCAAAATATACAATTTCAATTTGTATGAATAATAAGAACTACACATAATTTTTTGACTTCTCTATTAAATTAATCCCTTTGTCCCACTAAAGTAGATTTATTTTCTACTTTCATATGTAACAAATTAAATTGAGATTTTCTTATTAAAAGTATTGATTATTTTTCAGTTGGCTGAAATCCTTATATTTAACACACTTTGTTCTTACCAAAATTCATTTTTAACAAAATAGTTTTGATGATATTTTTGTCATTTGTAGAATAAAATAGGAGAACATGGAAGCAACTTATAGTTCCAACAATATTTAATGTTATTTTAATGAGTGAAAAATTTGCAGTTTCAGTTTAGAAATTATAAATATAATTTTGAGTTAAATAATAGAATATTTAAAATATTAAATCTAAAAGGGTACTCGTTAAATAAATATACATTAAATGACTTTTATAAATTTTTTAAAAAGTCATTTTCGAGTGTCTTCTAAGAAAACAATTATTACCACAAAGAAGTCAAATAATGTTCATTTTTACTTTGATGGCATCACATCAATAGTGGGATACTTGACAAATTTAATAGATATGAATCTACTTTTATAGATATCTCTATTGTGTGATACATTTCATTTGTAAATTATGACAAGCAAACCACCCTCAATTAATGTCTGGCCCTCATGTTGGGTTTCAATGGAGTTTTAAAAATTAAATTATAACTTAATTTTATTTAATTCATTCAATAAATAAGTTTGTTATGGTTTAAATTCATACAAATCTTTACATCCAAACACAACAATATTCGAAATTAAAATGGGCTATATTGCACCTTTTGGAACCTACTGTATATGGCCTAGTTTGATTGGAGGGACAAGAAATAAAGTGACTGATAAATCTTTAAATGTATTTACTAGATCTTATCGAGTGTTTGGTATTTATGGAATAATTATATCGAAATTAATTTAAAGTATTTGGTATGATGAAGTATTTATGGGATAAAAGAGCCAAAAGTTTAAAAAAAAAATGCACCTATCAAGTGAAAAAAACTTTTCTAAAAAAAAAAAAAAAAAACTATCTTTGAATGGATCGAGCATATATTCTTTTCTTAGGTGAGAAGAGAAGAAAACATTTATTTCCATGAAATTTATTACCTTGAGAATTTCGAAGCATTTAAGGATGAGTAAAATTATCTTTCTTTATTTCTTTTGCAATTTTATAGTGGTGTGACTATAAAATAATGGAGGATATTTGATTTGTAGTGGAGAAGGCATATTATATGTAAAAAAGAATGTAACAAAAAAAAGAGACAAACCATTACTAAACTTATCATTTTTAAAAGAAAAACACTTAATTAATGAGCATAAAACCATATTCATTTTATGATATAATCAGAATTATGTAGCAAAATAGATTATGTATCTTGCTGAATTGGCCTAATGTATTTTCTTAAAAGTAATAATCATTTTGATATCGAGTCAAGGTTAATATAGGGTTGGAACTAATAAACGAGGGATGAGACTAGAAAAGTGGGTTAATTTCACTAATTGTTTTTAAAAATTGTTTGAAATTTTCTTAAGCTTTAGTAATTATATATTTGATTATTCAATAATCAATTAATTGTGCTGGACAGTACTTTTATTTGAGTGGGCTTATTTTAAGTAGTTTGATTTTTTATATATAATTTGTCTCCATAAGACTTATATTAGATCATCATACACAATAACTCCTTGAAACATATGTTTATTTTTAATATACTCCCTCCGTTCCAAATTATTTGTCGTTTTAACTTTTGAGATTTGTCCCAAATTATTTGATGTTATAGGAATTCAAAACATATTTTCCCAAATTCTTCCAAATTTACCCCTATTTATTATTCCTTACTAAATGCTCTATTATTTCAAAATAGACATTGAAAATATGTATTATTAGATTTAAATAGAAATAAATCGGTCTTTTTGTTGGTTTCCTTAATCAGCATGAAAAATGTTAAAACGACAAATAATTTGGGATAGAGGGAGTATAAACTTAATTTCACAAGTGAAACTTTATTTTATAAATTATAAATTGTCGCATAATTTATTTCATGAGATGATAACATAAAAAGCCTTATTCTTCTATCTTCATTTTGTATTACTTATGAACTCTAAATCTAGTTTTAGATCTGACAACACAGAGGGAAAAAAAAAAAAAAACATATTTATTGCGTTTTTCCAAATTGTATATAAACAATCTTTTAGCAAATGATTTTGATGGCGATGAAGTATTTGATCTGTTTTTTAAGTCTACATTAGATTAGCTAAACTGTGACTGTCTCATAATATAAATATTTTATTAAAACACAAACAAAAAAAGTAAAAATGTGAAACAAAAGAATTTCAAATAACAAGATTATAATGAGACAAGGCTAAAAGAAGGTTTTTGTAATTTTCAACAAAGAACATCACAAAAAAGCATATTGTTAATATCCAATGAAATTTCCTTTTTCTTGAATCCATTATCCATCTTTATACTTTGCTCCTTTTTCATCCATATTCTTATCGTAGCTTTACAACTTTCCCTTACCAAAACAACACCACAAACAAAGATACCAAAATCACCTCCACTAAATTTACACTTCCTAAAGCAACTAATTGTTGAGACATACCTTTATTTTTTATGTTTACTGCCTTTTGGTTTTTGAAGAAAAGGCAATTCATTGAGCTTAATTTAAGCATATAAAACATTTGAAAATCAGTACCTCTTAATAAGTAATATTAAATACCTTATCTGAAATCCATCTAAATTGAGAAAAATCAATTTTAAAATGAAAGTATGGTCCATTTAGATAGGTGAAATTGATGAAATTTTTTAAAATTTATAGTAGCAAATCTACGGTGGCTTTTGAATGGATATGAATTTGAAATCCATTACTTTCATTTTAAACTAATTTTGAATCATTTCGGTGAATTCAAATCATGGATTTCACATCACTCTGTCCAACCGCAATAGTAAGAACTTTAAATAGGATAATATCAATTTCTACCCATAATGAATTACTTTTCTATCACAAATATATATATAAAAAATTGATAATTTTACTATTGTTGATAAAAAAAAAAATAGCATGTTACATCACAATCAACAACTTTGCACTATACACATGTGAATGCAATGGTTAATTTTAGACTTTTCATCCAAATTGTGATAGAAAAATAACAAAACTATATATTATGATAAAAAAAAAAAATTATTTGATTTTCTACTATAAAAGATTATTATACCAACATCAAATACATATTAATCTAAACATGCAATTGATTTGCTAATACGAGTTTCCAATCCTACAAATTTACAGTAAAAAGAAACAAAGTCAGAATCAGATTAAAATGAAATTAGAAATTATATATTACAAGTCGGTAGTTTAATACACCACTATGACCATCCAGCTGTATTTTAGGTGTTTCCTGGTTGTATCACCACAAATTCAAGTCCCACATTTTCTCCTCAATTTCTCAAATATTGTTTTGGTATTACACAAATAAATGCTATCAGAAAATCGAAATTATATTTATTTTTAAATTTCAAATCAAGGCTACCAAATTGAAGCAATTAAAATAGACCAAATTCATGAAATTACTAACAGGAAAAAAGAAAATCTAACAAATTGGAAGCAATTAGATGCAATATGAATGTGAATTATTATTCACAAAAAAAAAAAAAGGTAAATATTGTACAAACAATAAAACACCAATCATATAACAACACAGATAGCAATATTTAATTTCTCGTATACCATACGCTCCCTCTCCACAAAAAGGAAAAAAAAAAAAAAAAACAGATTAAAATTAAACTAAAAGTAGAAAAAGGAGAATTAAATAAGAATTATGATATAAGCATCACCGGAGAAATGAATTTCCGTTTTTCAGCTCCGGCAACGAGTGATGGCGCTGCAGCCGCGGCGGTAGGGATTGGCCTGCGCGCCTGGGCGGCAGTTGTAGTACGACGCGCCGCGGCGCGAGCATGGGACACTGTTCCTCTGCAGCGCACCGTAGCTGATGTAGCGGCGCGCGGCTAAGATGCGCCGGTTGGATTCCGAATCGAGCTCGAACTCGTCGTCCTCGCTGGCCAGACACTCGGCGATGGTCCCCCTGCAGCCGGATCTCACCACCGGCATCAGCCATCCCCCGTCGGAGGCGTCGTGGTCCCCACCTGCCGACGCTTGGGAGAGTAGAAGTGATGCGATTAAACAGAGTGTCAATAGCATTTTGCAGGGGACCGCCATCTGGAGAAGGTGGTGATCGATTCTCAGCACTGATTTGTGCTGAATTCTTCCTGTTTTGGAGATTTTGGTAACTGATAGTTTCTCTCTCTCGTTGTTTGGGGTTGGATGAGAGAAGAACGAACAGCTAAAGCAATTAAATGTAGATCGTTAAATATTATATATAGCAAATAAGGGGAAATATAGAAAATAAATAAATAAATAGAGCTTAATAATTGAGGCGACTGCTTTTGTGTATATTACGGTAATGTCATTCAAAATAAAATACTATAAAATTGAAGTTTTGTTGTTTATTTATGCAAAAAAAAAAAAAAATTGTATACAGAGACCGGTTAATTTATAATCACGAATATAAAATACAGATTAACTATAAAATATATTTGTAGTGTGGAAATTGAAGTTTCGTCTCATGATATTATTTTCGTCAAACAGTTTCAAATAATTTTTTATGATGTGTATTCAATATCACCTTCAAATTGCTTAGAATTATATTCTTGTACTATATTTTAAAATTTTCTGAGGCCACTACTTTAGTACTATTTTTTCTACGGTAATGCTATTAATTATTGTACTATTAATTTTTAAAAAATATTTAATTGAGTCTCTATATATGTACTTTTTAAATTTGTAGATAATTCTATACTTTTAATTTTGTATGATGATAGCTACTACATTTTTCCGTTTATTTGTAGTTGCCTCCACTCTTTTTTTTTTTTTTAAGAATTTATGAAAATCTTGAGGATGTTTATTTAGGATGGATTTGAATGAATACCACAAGAGTCGCCTCATCCCATATCCAAGAAAAAAAAAAGTTACACATGGGTAAAATTTATTATTATTAATTATAATATTCTATGTAAAAATAAATATTATATACGAAATTTAGACAAATAGAATTTTTTTCTTAATTAAGAACTAAATTAGTCTAATTAGATATTAACACATGTATGATTAAAATTACTTTCTTTTTAGGACGAATATGATTGAATACAAGTTGACAAATGTCTTTAGTGGCTATTACTTTAGTGTGATGGAAAATAAATCATGGTTAAATTCAACTATCTAACTAACTCACCCCATTTCTTAAATAATAATAATAATAATAATAATAATAATAATAATAATAATAATAATTGAAAATTAAAATCTATAATGCATCATACATGCATCAATATCATGTTATATATTTATTCATAAAATTCGTGAATCAATTTTATTAATTAAAATTTATTCTTCTAAACGTTAAATTATGTTTACTTTTTATTTTTTATTATTTAAAATTATTCACGAGACTTCACTTTTTGTTATTGTAAAAAAAATATATTATATTTAATGTTAACAAGTAATCTGTCATACACAACTACAGACAAAGACAATATATATATATATATATAAATTTATATTACATTCAAATATTAAATGAAGGTTATACCAATATTTTTGTTAATTACTAGTATTTATTAATAATTATTTTATTCAATTCTTTCACAAAATTAATATATTTTAAATAAAAATCTGTATATTACCTAGGATCTATACTATTATATATATATATATATATATATATATATATATATATATATATATAAACAACATAATGTGGAATCGTATATTACAAATTGGAACACACATATTTCATCTTGTTTTGCTTTTCTACTTTTGTCCCATATACTTTCAATCTGTTGAGTTTATACTTTCAATTTATTGAATTCACCAAATGTAAACTTTTATTTGTATATTTTTATCCCTGCAAAGTGCAATAATTATTGATTTGGAGGGGTAAAAAGAAAAAAAGAAAGTATAGTGGGCAAAAAAGCTAGAAAATAGTATATGAGGGAAAAAAGAGAGAGAGAGAGAGAGAGAGAGAGAGAGAGAGAGAGTCAAAAACTTGAAAATTAACTTATAGATTAAAAAAATGAAAATACATGGGGGCAAAAGTGGCGTTTTTCCTTATAAGGTAGTATGATTTAATATTTTTACATTTTAAATATAAATATCATAAACAATATAAAAAGAAAATACGAAAAATACAAGAAAAGGTTTCTAGATATAGAAATATAGGGAAAAAAACGTTACTTTTTGAAAACTACGAAAAGTGAAAGTGACCGTTGAGAGGGGGGTCAGCCAGCCATTCTAAGCTCCACCTCACTTTCAAATCCTTTTTTTTTTCTTCTGTCTTTAAATCTTTTTCTAAAAGAAAATTATATAGTCTTTGTGTATTTATTTTTTACAATTTTAAATGCCATAGTTAATTGAAGAATATGTACTGCACAGTGTTAAAAGGTTCGTATCAATCATTCTTTCAAACGAGTTTTATTCAAATGTTGCTAGTTGACCCTGTATGATTCTGAATGTTTTTATTGATCATATCAATTCTAAATGAATAGCTTGACCATAATGGTTTAAAAATAAATAAGAAAAAAACATATAATAGGCCAATGGGAGTGCTAATTGCTAAAGTCACCTTAATCACTGACACATATTTTGCCGTTGATTATTCCAGCATTAATCTCCACTTATCTATTTCTTTTCTTTATTAAATATACCTATGATTTTACTTTAACTAAAGAATATGGTTGTTGTCCTAATTAAGTAATAGATAACTATCAAAAACACTGATGAAATTATACATTTATCTCTTATTTCAATTCACTATCACGTAAATAAATTGGTGAAATCATGATTACAAGTGAGACACATAAATTAATTATTAAATGATATATTAAATTAAATATCAGCATATATATTTCTGTTTTTTTTTTTTCTAAGTTCCAACCGACATAATTAAGAAAAGGTATGAATGGGAAAGAAGTTTGCACATTCTTTCCAATGGAGGATGTAGTTACGGACCCAACATTTTTGTTCAAGATGACCCAATTAATTAATATTGTTCTAAAATTATTACTATAATTATATCATTTCAAAAATTAGAATATTTAAAATTACACGATTTTTGAATTTTGAGCTTATATTTATTAAAATATTGTATTAAGAAGAAAAAAATGTGGATATATATATATATATATATATATATATATATATATATATATATTATATGTTTGAAGAATCACACCATGTGTAAAGTTAAGACTAACTAAATAGTAAAGGTGTAAAATTTGTGCCATATATAATATTGCTCTAAATTAATATACATATATATATATATATATATATATATATATATATATATATATATAGAGAGAGAGAGAGAGAGAGAGAGAGAGAGAGAGAGATTTTTTTTTTCCTTTTTATGAAAAATGTGAACCGACTAAAATACTTCTTGTAGTTGTTTCTTAAAATTTTAGGGGGACTCGGTGGCCTCTAAAGCCTCATACGATCCTCCCTTGGAAATTTACACCTAGAATTATATCTATATAATTGTGCATGTCTGATATCAAAATTTGTATGAGATGAATTGAGTCCAACACCAAATAAATTAGATAAAAATCAAATAAAATAGAATAAAACAAGCAAATAATATAGATTAGGGCTCGAAAGTCTGTTTGTCAAATGACTCAAATCTGACCGGACTAGCGAGCCAGAACATATATACGTACTAGTTTGAAAGAAGCATTAGATTATTGCTAGGTCTTATTTATAGGATAAACTATAGATTACATACTTTTGGAAAGTATATTGAAAATCTCGATTTTAGTGATCTCAATATGACCAATCGGATATATTAGATCTGTTTCCTTTTCTGGATATTCATTCATATTGAATTTGATTTGATCTTCAGTTTGTTTTCTTTTATGAATCTTGAGTTTGAAGGACTCTACTTGAAGTATACTTTTTAGAGTTGATCTTTGTGAGACTGTTTCACATACGACGAGATTCAAGTATGTCTTTTACATGTATAAATATGAGTTTTTCAACTATAAATATGTGTTTTATAAGTATATAAAAAGTAATATTTTACATTAAGATAAAGTCGATGAAAAATTAGATTTGTATTAATTCCTATGTGTATATATGTATTGCTGGTAAATGGTAATAAATGATAAAGGTATTGCATGAGTGTAGATGCTGTGTAGCTCAGAATGTGGGATTGCAGTTAATTAATTAGTGGTGATAAATGCTAATAAATGAGTTGGGTTAATTACTTGAAAGACCCACCAACAAAAGAAAAAATCTCAAAATAATTTCCACCTTAATTATTGTGGTCACGGGCACAGACAACCCTAGCCCACCTCCACTACGTCTAATCACCAACCACCACATCCTTACGTCATCTTCAACCACGTACTCCATTTTTACACTCTTTTTTAATTCCTCTATTTTACGAGATATGACGTCACCCATACTACTACAAAGTTTATATAGTCATCGTTTCAATTTATCTGTCCTTTAAAATTGTTGTCATGTGGATTAAAGACACATTTTATATTTATTTGTTGTTTAAAATTGTTTGGTATGGATTAAGGAAACATTTAATAGCTATAATTATGTGTGAAAATGAGCAAATATCCCTTTTTTTTTTAAATGTTGAAAGATGGGATTTACAACTAAAAATATGAATGTTTACATGAACGGCAATATCGTACATAGGAGCGAAATGGAAAGAAAATAGTTAATTCATTTTGGTAGTTAAAATGACGTATTAACTGAAATAAAATTTTATTTTGTAATGCAACAATTATTTTGGAAAAAGTGGAGAATTTAAAAAAAATAATTCAAAATTTAATTAGATATAACTAAATAGTTGGTTAATTAAAAAGGGACAAAATAGAATTAAAGTATTAAGAAGTAGAAATTTGGGCATTTTGGGAATTAGAAAAATAAAAGTCTAAAGGAGTATAATATTATTCAATGAAGTGGAGATCCACAATACTATCCTCGATTTTAACATTTTGTGTTAAGGGTATGATAGAAGAAACATATGACATTAATTCCATCCTCCATATTTTTGAGTTTTGAGAGGGGTTGGTGATGTCCTTCAACTTACAAGTATTTGATGAAACTTATGAGATTAATTTATAGATATCATTAGACTTTCATTATATTATATAAAAAATCATCAGAAATGTTGGAGTCAATAATGAAAAAACAAAATAATCCAATATTTAAATATTAATATCTAAAAACATCTTTACAATAATATGGACCTAACCCCAATCCAACTTGTACAAGTAGGCTCACCTATAAAATCAAGATGTTTTTAAAACATCTGATTAGATTATAAAAATTATTGAAATGATAAAAAAAAGTCATAATAACAATATATATATATTCATGTGCAATATTGCATATGAATATATTTCAAAGTATTTAAAAATACTCTCAATTATAATTTAGTTCTTGTATGAACTTTGATAAACAAATCACATATTCACATATGCTCATCACAATCTCATTAATATCGCATATGTCAGTTGTAACATATTTTTTTAAGGATAAATCAAAATCATCCAATACTTTTTATTTTACCCCAAAATAAAAAAGAAAAGTATAACATTGCTCTTTTTTGTTAAATAAGATAAGATTTATAAAAAGAAAAGGGACGTGGGGCCCAAATTCGGTGTTAGCGCGTAGCCGGCTTATTACTTTCCCAACAACAGCTGTATCTTCCTGTGTGACCATGACTTGTCCAATACTATTCACCACCTCTTTTTTTTTTTTTTTTTCCTTTATATTTATTTATAAGTATTTACTAATTATTATTATTATATTTTTCATATGTATTTTTATTATTGTCTAGTTCTCTTGTCCTTTTCAATTAGAAAACTCAGACCTTTAGCAGAAAAAAGAAAAGTGTCCTATACAACTACAAAATCTTCTCAATCATTTGTCTCATCATTTATGGAGTTTTATTTGGAATTTTCACAGGCAACTTAGTCTTACATAGACCATTTTACGAAGATAATTTTTATGAGATAAAAGTTTTATACAACTCAAATCATTTTTATAATTCAATCTCTATTTTATAAATTAAGATGATTAGTATATTATATTTATAGAGGAAAAATCCATGATAAAACCTCAAAAATAAATTCAAATGCCTTAATTTGTTATAGCAAAGATTATTTAAATGAAAAAAATTAAAGAACTTCAAATTTATATATCCAAATTAAAATTATAAAAATTTGAGGGTGCCGATTGAGCCAATAATTAGATAGATAATCTAATTAGTTTAAAAAATCTTATGCCAATTTTTTGATACCAACACAATACACGACAAAAAAACTGTTGAAGATATTTAAATCAATGAATATCCACATTCAAACAAAATCATAGAAATAATTAATAGTGAGGTAAGAAATGACAAAAATCAAACGTATGATGTTTGAATAGAAGCACAACACGATTTAGTGGTGAGTGTTAGTCAAACCGCACGAACTTGATGAAATCGTACCAGAGAAAAAGAAGTGTGAAGAGTCAGTACATTGGAGAAAAACGATAAAAGATGCAACACAACATACAAAACTTCACTTTAGCAATTGATTCAGATCCTTGAAGAAGTGGATTGATTACAATTTGTTATCTAAAATATATGTAATTTGATAAAAAAATAAAAAATTATAGGTTTTAGATCATTTCAATTTATTATATGAATTCTAAATTTGATACATTTTGTCATATCAGATAAATTATTGGTAAAATATATTAAATTTAAGGTTCATTTAACAAAATGTAATGAGTCAAAATCGGTATAAAAAATGTTAAATTAGGTCTAATTTAGATGATTAGAAAATATTTTTTTAACTATATGATGATTGATTCATGTCAAATTTAGTAGCGGTAATAAATCATAATTTTCATTTTGTCTTTGTCATTTAATGCGTTGAATAATATTAGAAATATAAATTTCTATCTACTTTGTAAATAACGTTAATAATATTGATGTATCAATATAAATGATCACCAAGACAAAGAATAATGCTCAAGGGAAAGGTAAAGAGAAAGATACAAGTCGATGAACCCTACATCTATTTTAATTACTTTTTTTTTTTCTTCAATTTAACTAATATAGGACAACTCAATCAAGTGGATAATCTATTTAGTGGGTAGATAAAGATTTTTCATTATTTATTAAGTATCTTGCCATCCCAAATGCATTGGAGGATTTATGATCCATTGAATGCCATGTCCACTTTTCTTGACAACTATATTTATGAGGGTCTTTTATGTTTAACAAGCTATGAGATATGTGGTCACATTTTGGATCATTTATCTCATTATTTCGTGTTCCACCTATGTATCATTGTTAACATTTTGGATCATTTATCTCATTATTTCGTGTTCCATCATTGTTAAAATTACGTAGTTTTGATAGTTAATTTAAACTGTTAACTAAAGCTACCATCAAAACTATATATTTCGACAATGGTTCATAATCAGAACATGTAAACATGAGACATGTGAGATCATGAGATGTGGCCAAGGGCTAAAGATCAAGAAAAGAATACATTTTTCTTTTTTCTTCAATTGCAACTAGGAGTATGTCCTCTATGTGAAAGGAGAAGATGTAGATGCCTTGATTGTTTGCTTTAATATGGATATTGATCCTATTTTTACATGAAGTAAGCCAAAAGTAATAAAGGATTGCAAGAAGATCATGGCTTGTGGATTTGGTATGAGACTTCTATATCTTTTATTGATAATAAAAACATTCTTTTTTATCCACTGTTATATGATGCAGACTCATTTATCCTTATTGCATTAATATTGGATATAATATACACTTAAATCGTGTATTTCACAATTTTCAAGATTGTTATTTTTCAAAAGTGATGAAACCAACAATAGTTGCACCAATTATCAATCAACAATCTGAAATTCCTTTAAGTTACCACAGGTATATATTAGGGGTGAGCATGGATCTCGGAGATAACCGAACTGTGGAGAAATCCGAACCGATAAAGAACCGTTGACTATTTGACTTTATCCGAACTGAACCGCTTTGATTAATTTTTGTGTCAAACCCGAATTGTACCGAACCGAATAGAACCGATTTCAAAGAAGTAACTATATATAAATTTGTAATTATCATTGAATTCATTTTTTTTGTATTGTTATATTGGATTAGGTACAAATTTGATTGAAGTGTATTATTATTATTATTATTATTATTATTATTATTATTATTATTATTATTATTATTATTATTATTATTATTATTATTATTATTATTATTATCATTTATTATGTTTTTTTAAGACTTCATAGAATAAAATAATAATAAATTAATAAAATAAAATAATTTTAATGAATAATTTTGGAAGCACTTAAAATCTATTAACTACAATGGGTATTAATCAAATAATTGGTTTTATTAATTTTACAAACTTAAATAATGTATTACTTTACATTTTATTAAGATAATTGATTTATTCTACATTTCTATCAATTGAAATATGGATCACAATTACTAAAATTAATCTAACAAACTTTTTTATTAAAGCAACAAGGGAGAAAGATTTCATCAAGGAAGAAAGATTTGTTGAGGCGTATCAAAAGAAATAGGCAATACTATCAAAAGATTTGCTAAATTTATGTTATTATGTTTTGAACAAACATCTACTGTAACTATTTTGCTTATGTTGGAATTGGTATTGATATTTAAATTAAACTATGTTGCACTATAAATTTTTCTATTTTATGTAATTTGTTTGATTCAAACAGTTATTTTATATCGGAGAACTCCGAATCTCCGAAACCGAACCGAATTGTCCCGTTAGACCCGAATACCCGATTTGGACCGAACCGAAAACCAATTTGGTTCGGTTCCGGAGAATTATTTTCACGGTTCGGTTCTGGAGATCCAAATTTGGAAATCTCCAAATTTCGGTTCAGTTCCGGAGATCCCCTAATCTCCGGATTGCTCCGGACCGTGCTCACCCCTAGTTTATATGTTCATCTATAATAATCTTCTTGCTCTATACCAGTAGAATAAAGTATAATCCTGCTAAAAGCTGTACCAATTCCATAATTCAAATCTTGTATTTTATATTTCTAGTGAAAACTATTGATAAACTTAGATCAACAATTTTTTTCTTGTTTCTCTTGGCATATTGGATTTAGGATCCACCGAATTTGGAAGTGATCATAGCAACTTATGTTGTGGTTCAAAACAAATTATATCTGTTTTTCATAAAACAACGTTATTTTGATGTACAATATCGATCTTGTGTTTAACTTTAAAACACAACCAAAAGATTCAAATCCAATCATCTATTCTTAATTTTATATAGTTCTTGAAAATCAACGCCAATCCTGACATTTTGAAAATTTTGGCCCAAAAACAAAACTGGGACTTCCTCAGAGTTCAGATTGCAACACAATGCAGTGCTGATAAATGAAGATGATACTTTTTTTAAAAAAATATTTTCATTTTAAGAATTATAGAAAAAGCTAGAGAAAATAGAAGTTATTGAGTATTTTAGAAAAAAAAATTGAAAATTTTGTATACGATTATAGGATTTTTAAAATCCCAAAACACAAATGATTTGAACCGAGTCTATCCAAAATTTGGACGAGTCGAGTCCAGTCCAATCCAAACATCCCCTTACAATATCTTTAACTTCAATAGATTCTTCACTTGTCGGAAATCAGTAGTTTTATGAACCTTGATCAACAGCTCTACCAATGCAAGAAATATTGAAATTTTCAAAAACACTAGCATTTGATCAAAATGAGTTGAATCAATATACTACCAGACTTGAACTTGACCAAAAAAAACCCAAGCTTCATCTTGACTGAAAAAACTTGGAGCTCAACGCTACAACCATTGGCATCTGAATCGGTTAAGATAACGTCAGCATTCATGTGTGACATTCAAAACAGCAAGAGACATCTTTCTATACATTTTGTAGGTGCTAGACATCTCATCATAAGGTGGAAGATTATTCTTAATAATATCAACTTGTAAGAAGTTATTGATCCACTGATCAATCCCTGGATACTTTGTTGGATCCATTACCTTATAATCAGCAGCTCCTTCATTGAAATGAAGCCAATATGCAATCCATCCAAGAACAAGATCAAGATATCCAACTTCATCTCCTCCAAAGAACTTCTTCCCTTGTATTTCTCTCTCTAGAATTTCTAAACCCTCTCCCATTAATCTAACCCCATCTGCATGCTTCTCTCCTGTGTAATGAAATGCTAATCTTGATGCCTCTAGTATCTGCACCAACCACAACAAGAAATTAGAGCTCTTGATTTGATTAGTTGCATTATTACATCTACTTCCTTTGAGTTTTAGTCGAATTACTAGACGAACCTTGATGTTTGAGTTAATTACTAAATGAACCCTTTGGTTTGTGGAAATTTCCCCAAACCCCATCAAAATTCCACAAACCTTGAGGGAGGTAAATGAAATTTTTACAAATCATGGCTTCCAACCAAATCTCGAGGAGGTAGATGTAACTTCTACAAACTTGGAGTTCGTTTGGTAATCGAACAAGTCAAAACTTCATGAAGTTACTAGTCCAAAAATCGAAGGTAACAATGAAAAATTATTGGAACTCCCAATTGTCGATGAAATGTTATTTGTATAGTGGTATGCATAAAACAAGGTTCTTGGAAGCTATAAAGAGTAATGAAGATCATTCAAACTAAAAGAAAAGTAGTTCACCTTGTCTTCAGAAAATTTGGCCCAGAAACGAGCATAGGCTCTTTGTGTAGGATTGTTTGGCAAAAAGGGATTGTGTTTCCAAGTGTCATCTATGTATTCAAGTATGATAAGTGACTCAGAAATGGCATGTTCGCCATGGATGAGTACTGGAATCATCTTGTGAGCTGGATTCTTCTCTAGCAACAGTGAACACAAAAAGGCCTTTGTAACATTACGCAACTTATAAAACATCATAATAACAATGTTCATCAAGACTGAAGTCCTTACATTAAAATATCCATTCAAAAGATGGAGCATTTTTGGATGGTTTTGCCGAAAGATTTTAACCATTTTAGCATCCCAAAATCCAGAAACCGTGCCACTCTGCTAATCATGCTCTATGCATAGTACAGAAATATATAAAATATAAAACAATATTATTATTATGATGACTAAATTAATTACCAAGGAAAAAATACGCAGCAAGTCCACTTTCAAAACATTGGCTCGCATCTATCAAACTGTCTTCATCCATTGGATGATTTGGCATGCCTACAATTCAAATATTGTCAACTTGTTAATATTCAAAATGATAAGTACAGCTGTAAGCTGAGTATTATGAACTCCATGATAAAATAAATACCACCAATCACATTACCATCTGCTGATCTGTCGGGTACATCATCTTTAGTTCCTCCATATATACCAGTTTGCAGGCCCCATGTCTGAAATTGCAGGCTCCACATAGCTTGCTACAATAGCATCGAGATTGTTTGTCGTTACCAGATCACTGATCAGATAACATATTTCTCTGGGCACTCTATGCTCGACTTGGGATTCCATCTATGGTACAACAACCTCATGCCTATGGAACTATTACTGCAAATATTCTGAATATCCTCTGATATTAAAAGGTTTGGATGATTTTGAGTAGCTTTTCTGCATCTTAAAAAGATGAAAATGAGAGTGAAGGGACAGACAACCCTGAAGGCACAACAATAACTAGCGAGACCTGAAAGTGAGAAGAAACACAATTGGAGATTAAAGGGAACGAAAAAAGGTCATTTCATGTTAAAATTTAAAGCATCCAATTAAGATGTAGACTAAAACAAAACATGTAACAAGACAAAAATGGAACAAAAAACTGAAAAACATAGAATGCTATTGGCAGTTGTAGAAGTACATATTGAATTCATAAAACGTATTCTGACCACAACTCAAGTTCTCTACGCACATCACCACAATAAGAACGGAAACCATACGGACTGGTCTGCTCATATTTGTTGCTTGCTGTTATTGCTTTTTTAAGTTTTACTACAACATTAGTAGCAATAATAGCATTTGAAAAAACGTATCTTCAACGAGATTCCAGCCTTCACTTGAAAAGTGGCTGACTTTGAGGCAAGAGATACAATAATGATACTGTTACCGCTTTCAATTAGAATGCTTCATTTTTCAGCGAAAGATAGCAAAGTAAAACAAACTTGGCATCACTGAGCACTCGTTCATTAGATAATCTTCCTAAAGCTTGATAAAACCACCAGCCAAAGGCATTACAACCTAGGACTAAATATAGAATATGACTAGAAAATTTCGAGAATCTTCATAATCTACAAATAAAATTGGAAAGGTAAGAAAAATGATATCATGATATACTCCAGTTAGCAAAACAAAGTTTGTTGCAGCCTTCTCCTGGGAGAACACTAAGATAGTAACCCACAGGTAGAGGGTATTCATAGCCCCATTGAAGTAAATATATTTTACTAGAACTACCAAAGAAAATATATTTACTAGAACTACAAAAACCAATTAAAGAAAATATAAGATAGAAAATAAACATGGCTACAGGAACAGCGTAAGCAAATTATACAAAATTTCAAAAAATAACTCACTTTCTTGCAGCAAAATTTGACTTCTATATAAGGACTTGATGTGCTACCATGAGAAATGTCGTCTTCTCCCAATAATCTCATTCATACTTCCATCTCAAACTATCCATTTACAGCTATCTCTTTGCTTTAAATAGTTTATCTAATAGCCGTTGTGCATCAACTACTTTTCCTGGTTTTGCAAGGACAGGACTCAATTTGCTTAGGGTAGTTTCACCTGGAATAAAGTGTCTATCATTCATTTCTCTAAACAACTGTCTCGCCTCTGCTTGACAGAATTTTTGGATGGACTTTTCCTGATTAGCTAAATCGCACCATCCACCTATTAGTATGTCATAGGTTGAGGAGGTTGGGGGTACTCCTCTAGCCTGCATTTCATTCAAGAGCTCCATTGCTTGTTTCATCTTTCCCACCTTGGAAAAATCATGAATAAGTAAGTTATATGTGCTTGTTCGAGGAACAAACCCTCTGGCTATCATTTCACAGTAAAGTCTTATCGATTCCTTCTTGTTCCCAATCTTGCCATGCCCAGAAACTAAAATGTCAAAAGTGGTACCATTTGGAGCAAAGCCCTTTTCTTTCATTTCAGAAAGAAGTTCAGCTACCGTATGCATCAAACCAGCAGCTGCAAATCCCCCTAGAAGAATGTTGTATGTTGTAATATTAGGAGAAGCTCCTTCAGCTATCATCTGAGAATACACAGCAAAGGCCTTCTCTAAATGAGAGCTTCTGCAATGTCCTCGAATCAGAGCATTGTATATGATAGTATCCGCACGAAAACCAACTTTTCTCATTTCTTCTAATACGGATGCTGCTTTTTTGGTCATCTTTAGTCCACATAAAACAGTGATAAGATTACTGTAAACAGTCAGATCCAAGTGAAGTCCCATGGCCACGAGCTTCTTGTGCATCATGAAGATAAGATCAGCCCTCTTGGCATCTGAAGCAGCAGTGAGCACAAATTTGTGGGTATTTGATGATGGACGAAACCCTGCTACAGACAACTCATTCAACAAATCCATTGCCTCGTTAATTCTACCTGACTTACAAAGCCACCCTATCAAAACATTACAAGTTATTGCATTAGGCTGTACCCCATGACTTCTCATTTCATCCAATATTTGAAGAGAATGATCGAATTTCCCTTCTCTGCAATATGCCTTGATTAAGGTGTTAAATGAAGCATGATCTGGAGTCAACCCAAACTGCCGCATTCCATTATAAATTGATTGAACATCATATTGTCCAAATCTAAGTAATCCATTAAGCAAAACATTGTATGTGATAATATCAAACCCTATATTTTTAGATGTGATCTCCTCGGCAACTTCAAGGGCAGAGGATTTTTTCCCTGCTTTGAACAGTCCATCCATCAGGGTGGTGTAATTAACACGATCGGGTAACAATCCCCTCAACACTGAACCTTTAAACAATGCCTCCGCCTCCTCCATTTTTCCATCCCTTTTCAAACTGTTCATAAAAGCATCTAGGATGAAAATGTCATCGTCCAATCCTCTCATTTTCATATCCTCATAGAGACCTTCAGCAATTTCCTTTTTACCAGCTTTTAAACAACCATCTATTAGGGAACCATAGGTGAAAGCATTTGGCATGACATTTTGGCAAATCATATTCCACAAAACACTAATGGCTGTTTCCAGCATTCCGCTTCTCAAGTATCCATTAATTAATGATGAATAAGTTACAACGTTCGGCAAAACATTTCTTTCCTCCATTTGCTGCATTACAGATTCAGCACTCTTCATGTCACCTATTTTACAGAAACCATCAATAACTGCAGAATAGGTAATGCAAGTTGGCACAACATTGGACTCCAAAAGATTGCAAAACATATCCTCAGCTTCTCTAACCCTTCCAGCCTTAAAGAGACCATCGATCAATGTAGTAAGTACCACCACATCAAATGGAATTCCACGAACCACCATCTGACTTTGCAAGTTAAATGCAGCCATCATATCATCATTCTTAAAGAGAAAATCAACTAAAATTGAGTAGGTAACATGGTTTGGGTCCACATTTACCCTAACCATCTCCTGAAATAGGTTTTTGGCCTCCCCTAACCTTCCACTCTTAAGAAGTTCGTTTATAACACAACTGTATGTAACAACATCAGGGTCAATTTTCTTGCCAACCATTTCCTTATATACAGCCAACGCTTCTTCATTCCGGTTCGTCTTACCATATCCACCAATCAAATTGGTATACGTAATATGATTCGCTTTCGGATTAACTCCAGAAACCAAACTACCGTCTCTCTCCTCATCATCAACTTTGGCATCATTGCACTTTAAGAGTTCATCCATGAGAGTCTTGGCACTATCAAAATCCCCAATCTCACAAAACCCATTGATTAAAGTGTTATAGGTAACAATATCAGGTAACACACCCACTTTTGTCATCCTCCCCATCAACTGAAGACCACCAACGACCTTACCAGCCTTGCAATAACCATTTATCAAGGTGTTAAAACCCACAACATCTATACCAACCTTTCCATCTCCATGTACATTGCTACACATCATGTCCATAACCAATCTAGCATTTTCCAACATACCCTTTTCACAATATCCTTTAATCAGTATATTAAATGTGAAACTATCACAATCTACACCCCTTTTAACCATATCTGACACCAACCCAAGTCCCAATTCTACATACCCGTATTTACAGAACCCCCAAATTACAGTATTATAAGTAACTCCATCACTCAAAAAATCATAATCCCTTTTATCTCTCAACAAATCAAGAGCTGCATTAAAGTCTCCAACTTTACACAGGGAGTGAATGACTATGTTTTTAGTAGCCACATTGGGCTTCACACCACATAAGATCATTTCTTGATACATAAGCATTACCTGATGAACTAATCCTGTACAGTTGAAGTGGAGCAAGAGGCTATTCCAAGCAGGGAGTTCCGGCGTGAACTTGTAATCTCTCATGGAGGAGAAAACGGCTATGGCTTTGGAGAGGCGGCCGCAGCGGAGGAAGAGGTGAATGAGAGTGCAGAAAAAAGAGGTGTAGAATTGACAAGGGTTTCTGATCGTGGTTCCAAGAGAAGGACGTTGAGGTGAGAGAAAGGAAGAGAAGCGCCGCATCCTCGGGCTTTGAACTGAGGAAGTGGAGTGGGAAAGGAAAGTGCTCCATTTGGGTGCAAGGTGTTTGATGAAATGCCGCTTTGGCTTTCTCAGCATGTTGAGCATAAACGGCATGTTGGTGGGTGGATTTCGATGGGGACAGTGGTGAGATCGTCTTCATCAGCAACTCAATGAAGTTTTGAGTTAATCGTGGGATGTTTTCATGGCTGACACAATCGAACTGAGAAATCAAGCTTTTTTGGAACCTCTCAAGAATGGAGGGATGAATACAACCTTGCCACTGCAGTTCTTTACTTGTCAATTATTCCCTTTTCAAAAGAAAAACAAAAAATCTAATTTAAAGTCAAATTAATTTAAATTTAAAATTCTGTAATATCATTGTGACTAGCTTGTTATTAGTTATAAAAAATTTTGAATAATAGACTTCATGAATAAATGAGGTAACAAATGTGAGATTTCATAAAATGTTGTACACTCATTTAATTGAAAAAAAAAATGTATTATTATAAAATTTCATTGCCGAATAAGTTGAAATGATAATTTTTTTAAAAGCAAAATAATGCTATAATATAAGAAATTAAAATATTGTTTCTCTTGCTTCCAAAAGAAAATTAGTCTTATTTATGTAATGGACAAGGAGCCCAGTTCTACGCCAGGCCCCCCTATGGCCCACTGTAGTGGTCCAATAAAGTACTTTTACTTAATAAATGACGGTACGGCTCAAAACATTAAATATAGGCCCATATGGCCCAATCACATTAAAAGCCCATGAGAGAACCACCGCCAACCCTTCTCTAGTTATATTTTATTGATTTTCACAAATGATAATTGGTTTTATAATATTAAAGCATGTTAATTCAATGTATAATATTCTAAATAAATATGTTTCATCCTAAAAAAAAAAGGGTCATGTTTCTTCACAGTACAAAGACGTGAAGTTTCATTTGTAGGTTTTTATTTTTATATTAAGCTCATAGTTTAAATTTGTTATATTAATCACAAGTTAGATACAAAGGGTGTTTATTTTTCACAGGTTGAATAGAGTAATAAATATGAACAAGAGGTTCAAGATGCCACGATGGATCTTCATTTAGTTGGATTTAATTCGTGAGCATAATGAATTGGAGTGATTGGACATTATTTCCTATTCTCATTTTATAGTTAATTTTTCGTCATTTTCTGATATTTATTTGACTCATTTTTATACCAAATAGCTAATAATAATAATTACAAATCAAGAAATACAAGTTAGAAAAAGGGTTCTTCATTTTGGTATATTTGGGTCCATTTTGGATCTTGGTGTGAATAATCTAATCTGTTTCAATTCGGGTTTTATTTGATTTTTAATGATCTACAATACTCGTGCACAGCTCTGATGACTATATAAGAAAAATGAAAGAATAGTCATGTGTTTTGATAAAAAGAACCAACGAACTATTATATAATATAACTCTCATGTTGAATTGATGTGACATTATTACAAGTTTATTTATAAGTGTTTCAAAATTTAATTGCAATTGTTTAATATAAGTTATTATCATAACACAATAATTATTTTTAATAATATAAAAACATATTTCCAATTAGAAAAAAAAAAAACTTAAATCGAAACTTATCTAATGTCCAAATTGAATGCTCAAAATATTGAAGTCCACAACCTAAATTATAGAAGATATTCACTTAAAAGTTAACAATCTGCTATGGCATATCAAATTAAAAGGGTGTTTTGGCTAAATTTATTTGGAAGAACTTAAAAACTCATTTTATAAGATGTTTTTAGAATTTATAAAATGTTTTATTTTTGTTTTTATTTATAAATAAGTTGTTGAAGTGTTTGGATGAATAAGATCTGAATCTTATAAGATGTTAGTAATGTCATTTTTGTTATTTAAATGATTAAATTTCAAGGAATTTATAAAAAAAAGTAGATTTTATTTTAGAAATGAGTTGGAATCCACTTACATAAATAAAAAAAAAAAAAACTTACATTAAAAAAAAAACTTATAAACTCATAAGATCCTATTTCAGAATGAGATACGATCTTATTTATAATATCAAACACTTTTATAAACCTTATAAACTTTTAAACATCTTACAAGATACTTTTAGGAGTTTATCCTACTCAAACACCCCTAATTAAAATATGGAGACACCAGATACACTTTAGAATTCTCTTAATATTAAAACTTGAGTTAATTGTCAGAAAAATCACAATTTTTACTCAAATTATTATTTAATCAAAATATTCACTATTGATCAAAATATCATTATCTCATGTATAGTATGCTTTATGTTATTGATCTTTCTAACCACATTCAGATAGTTGGATACATTGGCATTTTTTTTCTCGTACAAATAGTAAAACTTTTGATTAAAAGTAACAGTTCAAATAAAAACAATAATTTTATTCGACAACTAACTCATTAAACACTGCACAAATTAAAAAGGAATTTAAAATGATGAATATTAGCAAGTTAGAATGGCTTCACCAGCCAACACATGTATGAGAGGGATGTTAGATGGCCTTGCATGAGCTCTCCAAGTAGCGGCTAAGCCAAGCCTATTTCTCCATTTCAATCCAACATATGTCACTATTTGTCGGTTAATCTCTCTCCTCTCTTTCTCTCTCATGTGGTTTGACAAGAGACATGGATGAGACTTTTGCTATTGCAATTTGATTCTTGATAGGAGGAATCAAACAACAATGTGTCAACAAATGTGCATCACTTTCTGCTAATTCAAAAAAGTTAGTGATAAAGACTCCAAACATCCTTGCATAATTGCTTGCTTAAACCTTAAAAAGGTGTACATATGTTTGATTAATATATATCACTCAAAGTGGGAATATCACATGAGAAGTTGATGGACAAATTTTGGTCTCTTTCATATATTTTAATAATGTAAATAATGGTTGGAGAAATAACACCATCACACCCTTGTGGTTTTTAAGGCAACTCCAACAAATTGGTACCCCACAAGGAACAACACTTTTAGATTGAATCATGACCCAAATCTAAGTCCTATGAATCTTATTTTGCATTATAATTGCCTTTTTAGCTCCCAAAAGAGGTTAATGCTTAATTGAAAGAAACTATTATGAGTAATGGAGTCTACAATTCTTGGTGGCCTTTTCCTCTTTACAACAAATCAATAACCCATGATTTCAAAACCCTAATTCAAGAACCAATACACCAACTTATCACACACCACCACTAAATATATTTCAGCAAGAAACAAATTCGTTTGATCATGTTTTATCATTTTATAATTATACTACAACACTAAATATATTTCAACATGAAATGACATCATTTGATCCTGTTTTATTATTCTATAATCATACTACACACTACACCACTAAATATATTTCAGTATGAAACAACATCGTTTCATCCCGTTTTATCATTCTTTTCTTAAGAACTTTGTTGTAGTTGTGTAAAACAACACCGTTTTAATATCATTAACATCGGTTATTGTGCTCCAAACACTACTTAAAGAGTCTGAATCAGTATATTTCACCGGATACAACATCGAGTAAACCGAAAGAAGTCAAGAACCCTACCCTCTCCACAATGAGGAAGTTGACAAAAGAGGTGGTATTGGTAAGTGATAGTATTAACAGTAAACTCAAGAGAGAGAGTGGGAATTAATGGAGGAGAGAAGGAGGTAAAGAGGACAATAAGGAGCAGAAGAAATAAAGAAGGACCAGTACAACCACAACTGCCATGCTCAGGGGTTCCTTGGAGTAGCATTAAAGTTATTGCTCCATTTCTCATCTTCTCTCTCTACCATACATAAACTAACTTCTTCCTTTCTCTCTCATCACCAAGCTCACAACACCTTCATCATCATCATCATCATCATCATATAGATACATAGATTCACAACCCCAAAAAGTAGCCCAAAACTTCCTCCATGATTGTACCTTCATCATCATCATGGCTCACAATTCTCATTTTCTCCTCATCCTTTTCATCATCACCTTCTTTCTCATCACTTTCTACTCCACCAATGGCATCCACAAAGTAGAGAGATTCCGAGTCCTATTAGGACTCTCAAGCAATGTCAATTACCCTTTTTCCTTTTCTTACCCCTCACCGGGGCCCGCGCAGTCGCCTGCACCGGCCCCTATTGGCGCAACGGCGCCTGCACCGGCGGTGCACATGCACCACCACCACGCGCAACCGTCATTGCACCACCGTCACCCGCTCCCGCGGGCCCACAAGATAGAGAGGAGAGATCATGGAGCAAGAGTGTTGATTTCAGTTCTTGCATCAGTTGGAATTGCCTCAGTTTTGTGTGCAGTTGGTCTCTTCTTTGGCTGTCTGAGATTCAAGAAACAGGGGAGGAAACAGAGGAGAAACAGAGGTGGTGTGTCCAAGTTTATTACAGCCACTCAAAGCTCTGTCAAAAAGGTAACATCTGATCCTGGCCCTGATCTCTTCTACCTCAATTCACTCGAATCCGCATTAGAACCAGAAAAGTGTTGTCTGAACTTGAACACATCCACCATTGATGAGAGAGAAGCATCCTTGAGAGAAATCACTTCTGTGCATGAGATTTCAGAGTCCAATTCTTCGTTTGGTGAACGAATAATCCCAGAAGAGACACAGAGATTCGATGACAACGAATCTGATGATGAATCTTTTCATTCTATTTGTTATTCACATTCATCCCAATGTAGGCTCTCCGATGCTTCATCTCACGACGAAATTAAAGTAACACAGTGTTCCACGGCGGCGCCGCCGCCCCCACCACCACCGCCGCCGCCGCCTCCACCACCTCCTCTGCATAACCCTACTTCAATGGTAAAGAAGCCCACATTGCCAAATTTCAGTTCAAGTAATTCTCCGGCACCCACCAGAGTTCCTCCGCGGCCACTTTCGAACGGGGCGCCACCTCCGCCGCCACGTTCGAACGGGGCTCCACCTCCTCCGCCTGCTCTACTCACTCAACAAATACCATTAGGTAAAGATGGGTCGCCATTGCCAAAGCTTAAACCACTCCATTGGGACAAAGTTCGAGCTGCTCCGAATCGTTCAACCGTGTGGGATAAGCTCCGATCGAGTTCATTCGAGTAAGACATTGCAATTACTTCATAAGTTTAAATTCATATTTTGATTGTTCTTGATTGTGTTAATCAAACACGTGGCAGATTTGATGAGGAAATGATTGAGTCTCTCTTTGGTTACAACCTCCAAAACTCGATGAAGAATGATGAAGCAATGAAGAGCAAAACCCCATCTCCAAGCAAGCATGTTCTTGAGCCAAAGAGGCTTCAAAACATCACCATTCTCTCCAAAGCCTTGAATGTAACCGAAGAGCAAGTTTGTGGGGCTTTAATCCGAGGTATGAAACTAGAAAAAGTGTTTCATCTCATATTCCAGAATGACCCGTTTTTAGGATTTGATCGAGCATTAGTTCCGTGTATTGTAATAGGAGAAGGATTGTCTTTGCAAGATCTAGAAGCCCTTTCAAAGATGGTACCAACAAAGGAAGAAGAAGGCAAGCTAGCAAGCTACAAAGGGGACATATTTGAACTAGGATCAGCTGAGAAGTTAGTGAAGGCAATGCTCCAAGTACCCTTCGCCTTTTCGAGAATCGAAGCAATGCTTTATAGAGAGACCTTCGAAGATGAAGTGGTTCATCTTCGAAGGTCATTCTCAATGCTCGAGGTAAAAGCATTTCAAGAACTTTGTATTCTGTCTCGTATTCTATGATAATCAACTAAGATTGCGTTTATTTAGGATACTTGTGATTAACTTGGATATGATAAAATATTGATCTAACATAGTAAACATAGGATAGATCGAGATAATTTAGTCCTATCATTGTTTTATTCATAGTGTAACTGGCTAAATTGTTATTAGGAGGCATGTAAGGAGCTAAGATCAAGCCGACTATTCCTTAAACTACTCGAAGCAGTGCTAAAAACGGGCAATAGAATGAACGTTGGGACAATAAGGGGAGGCGCGAAAGCATTCAAGCTCGATGCACTTCTCAAATTGGCCGATGTAAAAGGGACGGATGGGAAAACAACGCTTCTCCATTTTGTGGTCCAAGAAATAATCCGCTCCGAGGGGATAAGGGTGTCCGAAAGCATCATGGGAAAGATCCAACAAAGAACCGAGAGTTCGAATAACGAGGATAAGGAGGAAAGCTATAGGAGAATGGGCTTAGATCTTGTGTCTGGTTTGAGCTCTGAGCTATGCAATGCCAGGAAAACGGCCTCGATAGACTTGGACGTTCTTGCAAGCTCCGTTGCTAATTTATCGGAGGGTTTGCAAAAGGTGCAAAGCCTCGTCCAAAAGGAGATGAACGGCGGCTTTGTGAACGCAATGAGGTCGTTCTTGAAGCAAGCAGAGACGAAAATGGTGGAAGTCGAGGAAGACGAGAGGAGAGTGATGTGTCATGTGAAGGAAATTACGGAGTATTTTCATGGAGATGTGAGTAAAGATGAGTCGAATCGATTGAGGATTTTTGTGATTGTAAGAGATTTTTTGAGCATGTTAGATCATGTTTGTAAAGAGCTTAGGAGCTCTAAAGTCCCACGTTGTCCTAATCCTCTATCACCCTTTACATAGATTATTACATTGGTTTGTTCATAGGATTTTTTTTTTCTTTTTTATGTGTGTAATATTCCAATTTGTAATGATTCTGATTTTTATTTTTGGATCGCTTTTTGAATTTTGAATAACAACAATTGACTTTAGCCTATAGCTGAAGTACAGGATCTGAATTTGTATAAAGAGATAAGAAAGAAAGTACAAGGAAACAGTCAAAATAAGAAAGATTTTCCACCATTTGCTGGGCTGCTAAAATCATTTTGGATTTCATAATTTATGAAAATTTAAAATAACAAAAAATTTATTTAATTATATACAAGGCCTTGATCTCTGACTAGGCATTCTAGCGGCACTAGACGCTAGTTATCTCTCAACTAGCACCTAACGAATTTTAGAACATTAAATCTAATTTTGTGAGATTAATTAACCATAAAATAACGATTGACTTGACAAAAATGTTCCCGAATTGTGGGCACTAAGTAGACTCCATCTTACACAATTATATTCGTAAGATTGTCACATATAAATTTTGGTATAATAGCCATGTATACCATACAATCAAGTAAAATTGATTTTTTTTACCAAATTATATAATTTTGTACCACAATTTAGGTCAAATGTGTAAAATAATCCTTCACACTCACATGTATACAGCGCAAAGTTGTTGACTTATATAACAAGAAATGTTATTTATGTTTTATCAACGAGTGTAAAATTATCATTCTTTTATGTAGTAAAAAATTATTATTTTATTGTAATAAAAAATAAATCACTATCTTAAATTCTTAATTGGCATGGAGAGGATGCTATGTTTTGGTAAAAATTTATTACTATACTTTTGAAATCAATAATGTCATGCAATCTTGATAAAGTACTTTCCTAGATTGACTTGTTACTTTTACTGCATTACCTATTATTCCCTATTAGTTTTCTTTATTGACATGTGTTTATTTATTCACTGTACATCTATATTTAGTATCACAGCTGTAACATTATTACCTTCCTACGTAATATTTAATGTCTGGAAACCTCATGAATTACTCCAAGAATTTGACCTCTCAATCAATAGTCTGCATCCTATTTAATTCACACATGTCTCCTAATTTGACCTCTCAATATACCATATATATTGAACAGTGATAATATTTGATATATATGACTTGAGTTGATTATTTTGAAATAAATTTTTTTAATATGGATTGAAATTATTTTACTTAATAAAAACAGTGTTTTATCTCAAATGGCTTGTACTAAATTTTACATTAAAAATGAATATTTCATAATATTTCTAGTTATTAATTTACTTAATCATATTTTTAAACTTTTGTTATAATTGATTAATATTTTTACACACGTATACATTTTTTAATATAAATTTTTATTCTTTATAGTTTAAATTTAATAAATAAAAAAATCATATGACTAATTTACAAATTAAAAAAGTTTGCTCATAAAATAGAATTACAGCTGTGAGACGGTTTTATATAATTTTTTGTATTTATTCGATAATTACAAAACAATGATCTATACTATCTCTAAGGGATGGTTTAGAAAATATAACCACATAATATAACCACAGATATTAGCACATTATTAAAAAATAAATTTGGAAATATTTTTCATGTAATTAATGTGTGTGTATATGTATACACACCCATTTAAAATAGAGAAAACAGATTTTGGAACATAAATTTGATCTTTTGAATGATTGAGAACTTCATAGACAATATTATCCACAATAATTCTTGAAGGCCTGAAATAGGAAAACGAACACTAATTTGAGTATGTGCTAAATAATCAATTGGTTTCCTTCTAATAGTCCATATTGAATTATATGTTTGAAAAATATCAATCAAATAAACACCTAAGACTATCATAAAAAAATTATATACCCAAAAAAAAAAAAAAAAAAAACACTTAACTAATTGAGAATATCTAAAACTATATAGACAGTACTATATAATTATTTTGTATATTTTGTTTATACACAGTGAAGATTACATAGATGCCTCCTTACAAGGTACATAGATCACATGATGTGTGTCCATCGCAGAAATAACAAATAAATATAATAATATAAATATATATATTGGTAGACATATATCTATTATCCTCTGAAATTTTATCACTATATGTCTGTTCCATTGCATTTGTCCTACATACAATATACATATATATATATATATATATAGCTTAGAGAGAGATAATTATTTTACGGTTATCAAGATAATTTACAGAAAATATTGTTATTCTCTAGCTTGAGGCTTCAATAATAATAAAGTAACAAAAATGTAGTTCATTTTTTTATTGGATTTTACTTTGATCAGTGATGAAGTCAAGTTTTTATAAATCTATTTTTAAAGCAAAATATTTGATTCTTAACATATTTCTCAAGATTTTTTTATTTATTTATCAACAAACTCATAACTTCATTGAAAACACAAGAATTACCATTTTGTTAAGAATTTTTAATACTTCACATCCAATTTTTAAACTAAAATATTCCTTGGTCTCTGTTTTGAATAAAAAGATGAAAGTTGTTTTAACTTTATTATTTTCAGAGATTTTAAGTTGGAACTTAAAAATCGGAATAATATATTTTGTAGCATTTAAAAATTTACAACGATTTTCTTTTTTAACTATAATTTATATTTCTCGATAGATACTTGCTATTACAATTTACAGATGCCAAACATCCCCTTCTAAAAATTTCCCTTTAAATTCAAAACTTCCCTCTTGGTCATTGCAACGTGGCGTCCTACGATTGGTCAAAACAGACTCACGCGGATAATTATTTTTCCTCCTTTCTTAGCCGTCAGATCATCCGAAATAGGTCCCACTCAGAGCAGATCAGTGAAATTCCATTGGCTGAAATGACACGATCCGGATCGACAAATAGTATATATACACACCACGTATCATCAGATTCACCGCGCCAATACAATTTCAAAAGCAAGATAAAATCTCTCGGAAAATCTCAAATCGAAACAAACTCAGCAATGGAGGTCGATAGCCACACGACAGCCAAATTCGTAGGAGGCCGACGCGGCAGCGATAGGAAGAAGGCGATCCCCAAGTCCGTGAAGGCGGGGCTGCAATTTCCGGTGGGTCGGATCGCCCGTTTCCTTAAAAAGGGTCGCTATGCCCAGCGCATGGGCACCGGTGCTCCGATCTACATGGCCGCCGTTCTGGAATACCTCGCCGCCGAGGTCACATTCGCGATCCACTTCATTTGTTGAGTAATTCGCTCATTGAGTTTTCTATCTAAAGTGTTTGATGAAATGCTTGTGTGAGTTGCAGGTGCTTGAATTGGCTGGAAATGCTGCGAGGGACAACAAGAAGAGCAGGATAATCCCGAGGCACGTGCAGTTGGCGATAAGGAATGATGATGAACTGGGAAAATTGCTGAATGGTGTCACCATTGCTAATGGAGGAGTTCTGCCCAACATTAATCCGGTGCTCTTGCCTAAGAAATCTGCTGCATCTGAGGATAAAGCTTCTGAAATGAAATCTCCAACAAAGGCTTAGATCATGTGGCGTTTTACCTGTAATTCATCTTCCTTGTTAGCCATTTTCGTATTAGCAAATATTAGTTAGTTGATGGGCTTCAATGTAAATACGTTTTGAAATAATAGAACCCTAGAAATTTGTTTTTGCTTCTTAATTTTAGTGGTTCTTTCAGTAAAACTGTTTTTTGTTTGCATATATTAATAAAGCATTGAGTTGCTTAATAAACGGGGTTATATTTGTAAAATTTGTATAAATATCGTTAAGGGTCATTTCTATTTGTGAATCTTTAATTAATTTGGTTTTTGCAATTTGTTATTACTATTATTATTTCTTTGAAAGAAGCATTTTTTATTTTTGTATAATTAACATATATACAATTTTTTTAATGATGTGGATATTTTCATTCGTGGAGTGAATGAGGTTTATTATATAGAAAAGCTATAAGAGACAAATTCAAGATCTGGATTAGTAGTGGATGGCTGAATGATGAAGAAAATTTGTTAAGGAAAGACACGTTCGTTAACGAGCGCGTGCCTTAAGCCCCCTAGCTACTATCTCTTGCCGTTTTAACTGCAATTACTATACATAAAATTATAATTAGATTAGAATGGCATTTCTTTTCTATTTAGTTACACACCTAAGTTAAAGATAATATAAACGAATCTTTTTCTCTTTTTTTTTGGTTAAAGATTGTCGTGGTTCACAAGTCTCCTATGTTGTCTCATTAAAGTTGGTTTTTGGCTATTTAATTTTGAATTAATGAACTCATTTGACTCTGTCCAATTCAGTCGAAATTAGGTTGTTTGTAAATCCAACCAAACTCAAAACACAAGTTTATGAAATTTCCTTTTTAAATGAAATCTATTTATTAATCTACGAGCACAAATGGATGGGCATTGATCCATTTTATAAAACAGTTGAATTCCTTACTGAACAATTGTGGTATTTCTTGATTATTTTCACCCATCCCATCTTTTGATTGAAATTATAAAATTTAATTGAAATCTCACTCGCATTCATCAAACATTTGAGGATAATTACCAAATGATATGACCACATAAAATAGAATATATTTCATTGCTCTCTCAAAGTCCAGATGACGCAACCAATGGAGTTTGATTTATCCTCAAAATAAATTAATTAATTAATTAATTAAAAAAAAACTCATGTAACCATCCTTGGTTTACTTTTGGACCAAAGAAAAAAAATGAAACAGAACACAAACAGCGAATAATCGAGCTAACAATTAAACTCTTTCAAATATTTGTGATTCCAAAATCTTTTCAAAATATAAACAATAGAAAACAGCAAAAAGAAGCCTACAAACTAGTATTTTTTTGTTTATAGTACTTATTAGCCCTAGACAATAAACTATTTCGTGATCGGAAAATGCTTCCAAAAGTACACACTAATGGAGACTTTCCTTTGGATTGCCAGCCATAACCAAACCTCAGAGACGCCGTTGATGCTACTTTGTCGATCATATGATACACAATCAGTTTTCCCATTCAACAATGTTCTGTGAAAATGGAGAACACATCTTTCAGATGCTGCTCATTTAAACTAGGACTGTCTAGGCTACAATAAAAGTTAAAATTGGGAAGTTTTTTCGATGTAGAAGGAAGGAAACATACCAGTCAAACTCGCACGTAATACAAATAATCTGATTTATCATTCGCACTTAATAGAGCGGTAGATGTGGCGCACGAAGAACAAAGCAGCACGGAAGCCTACAGCTCCAAGCATTAGGAAGAAAGCATAGCACACACAAGCCATGTACCCAAAGAAAAACGAGGTCTGCATGAAGCCTGACATATCTGACCGTGCATAGTAGTAATACAGGCAGTAGCCATAAATAAACAGGCCAGTGGATCCACCACAAAGAAAAGACCTGACAAAATAAAAAAACAAAAATGAAAGGTTAAGTGAGACAAACATCAACGGTTGGACTTCTACAGATTCTGGATACAACCAGAAATAGAGCTAATGCACTTATTTATCGTTCACCAAACTTCTTTAGAAAAAATCCAACTCCACAGAATGAAGACACACTAATGTACTCATACATCACGTTTACAATTGAACTTAGCAGACAAAAAGATCGGGTGTCAAGGAAATCAGTTTACAATTTCATTAGGAAGATTAAGATCAGGAGTTGTGAAGAATTATGCAGTCAAATGATAAAAAAATGTAAAAGGGATATAGCAAGAAAAGTTCAAGAGTTGAAGATTAAAAAAAAATGGTAAAAGGAATGAATAGCATGCAATATCACGAGGAGACCTAAAATAACTTCCACTTATATTCCATACCCTTCACCTATCAGGAAAAATGGGGCCAGAGGAAAAGAAAAATCTAGAGTTTTCAGTAGCAAAAGCCTGATAGTGAAGGAGCAAGGAATTTATAATTGAAATGTTAAGGTAAATGCAGGAATATAACATACCTCCACCACCATTCATGATCTTCAGCAGCAAGTTGGAAATATGTCAACGCCACGGTGATAAATGCAGTCACAATCAGGAGAATGATGAAGACTATGAACAAGATACTGTAAATAGTGTAAATCCTGTGACCCCAGACACTCGCAAATATGTAGTAAAGTTCAATATAGATGGCACTGAATGGCAAGAAGCCAGCCATAGCCATCTGAGGCAAGGTTCCACGGTACCATGGTAGAGGTGGAATCTCTCTAGGATATTTTGTAGTACGACAAGGAGCTTGAAACTCTGCCTTGCTATTCTTTCCTGCAATCCCTCCCAACACTAATAAAGGTGATGTCACAAGAGCCCAAATCAGAAATATCACTACAATGGTACCGAATGGAAGAGCTGCAGTAGCATGGTAAGCAATGGCCACAGTGTTAAGGAAGCAAAAGGTGAGAAAGAGTGGCCCACAGAACAGGCCCCCAGTCAATAATAAATTCCGGACCTGTTAGACAAAAAAGTTAAAATCAGTCTAAAAGGCACTCACAACATCATATACTTCTAGAGTTTCAAATTTAGTAATCAAAATAGTTAAAATCAGTCTAAAAGGCACTCACAACATCATATACTTCTAGAGTTTCAAATTTAGTAATCAAAATAGCACACATTCCTATCATTTTAGTGGATATGAGAAGAGGCGATTTGTTCAAGCATCCTCATGTGATGTTTAAGACATAATTAATTCTGGCATTCAATATTACCCTAATATCTAATACAGAACAAGAACAAGAACTCCCAAATAATTTGCAATTTTTCTCTCTTCTAAATACTGGTATAATTCCTTCAGTAACAAGATGTCAAAAACTGATTTAATGGAGCATCAACTTACCAATCGAACTGAAAAATTGGCATGTACAACTCAAAGCCCAATATAACCAAACATAACAGCCATTTTAGCACAAATTCATTTCCTAAGTTTTCATGATGCCATAGACCAACATTCAAACATGAATATCAGTAACAGGCTCAAAAGACTTCTCATTCGGAGACACGGTTAATGCATGGGACAGTAACAAAGAAATAGCCACAAGTGAAGTCACTGAAACTTATCGCTCCACATCTTTACAAGATTGTCTTCATAAATCTTTAAAATCACTCAAAATGAAATCCATATCAGAATATTATATACTTGGGGGATAGGAAGGCAACAGAGAAAGAAAAAAACCGATAATCAGCATGAACGATAAATGAGATCTCAGTGCATGTCACTAAAGAAGAATAATAGAACGCTACACAGGACATGCTCCCACATGATAATTTCAAATGAAACTCAAGAGATGTGTTATTTCAAGCTAATTACCCAATTTGATCCTTCTAACTGGCAATAGAAAGAAGCTGCTGTATAGCCTGCAATGCCAGATGTCAGAGCATATATGACCACAAGTGCGGTAAAGAGAGCTCCTCGGTTGTAGGGATAAAATACACCAACAATAGCGAGTAAGAAGATAAAAGTTGCCCTGGGAAGGAGAAATATGGAGTTAATTTTTTTCCCACACATAAAGCAATATTCCACAATCTCATAACTATCAACACAATTTGCTCAAAGTCAAAAACTTAAAAGAAACATTGTTAAACCTCCAAAAGCCTACTTACAAGGTAAAGAGCTGTGTGCCACTTCCAAGGGCAGCAGCAAACAAAGATTTGTTCTTTGGGAATCTGAATACGTCACCATGGATGTATTTCCATCCAGTTTCTTCTTGGTCCTCTGCTGTCTCCTCATCATGGGCATATCTTTTTAGAGACAAACAATAATATCAGTAGGAATCTTAATGTACCATCAGTTCTTGAATTTTTGAAGAATGAAAAGTCCTTACTTGACAAAATCATTCTTGAGAACTCGCATCAAAATGGTAGCAAGAAATCCAGTAAGAAGGAGAACAGTCACACATGAATTTATAATTGAAAACCAATGGATCTCTAAGTGGCGAGGAAGTGAAGAAGAATGAGAGTACTTCTCCATCCTCTTATCAAAAGGTACATTGGTTTCCTTCCACTTGGCTGAGTACATGAATTCCACATCAGCTTCCTTATCGTCAGTAAGATCCACAAGAGCATTGGGGTCCGTGCGAGCATTGATCTCAATCACACGATCCTTGTTATAAAATATTTCAAAATGGAGGTGTTTAAATAGGTAATATTTGTATTCGCTGGGATCAGATTTGCCATCCTTGTCAACCTTCCCCAGGAAACCCCATATGGGCAAGTCATCATAGTACATTTGAAAATAGTAGTCCTTTCCAACAGCACTTCGAAACACAGCAACCTCCTTCTTAGAGAGCTTCTTTTTGCAGATGGCTTCAGACTCTCTATCAACTAAAAAGTCAAGCTTGTATGGAGCACTGACCAAACGATCCCCATTTAAGACTTCACCAAGAGCTTCACTTTTATCTTTCACCTCACCTGTTAGCAAGAATGTTAATACGAGCAAAAGAGCGTTTGACCAGAGAAGAACAAAAATTGAAGATTTACCTGTTGAACAGAATGGGAGATCGAAGTATCTGTATGTTTCACTGGAATCAAGAACAAATAAACAGAATATAAGCATCAAATCATCAAAATACATATTAAATATCAAGAATATAATGCAAAAAAAATGCATTAGCTGTTCCTTTGAAACAAGAAGTTACATACATATAGCTACCCAAAAGTGGCAGTTCATTAACTAAGACATTTGACAGAAATCAAAAGCATCTTTCCAGAAAAAACAAAATGAAACTGCAATCAACTCCCATTCTCTTAAAATTTCACTTGATCCAGAAGCAGCGTACACATTGTGTTGAATTGCATGAACAGAGATAGATGCTTCATGACTCAATGATTCACTAACTTAAAATTTTATCGTCTCCAAATAGAAAATTTGCAATCAGCATACACAGAAATTAGATTCAGCCACACTACTTGAAAATGTAACGGTGCTGTTTATTACTGCAGACAAAGACTTCTTTAATCATACCTACCAGCTCCAACCGTGTTAAATCAAAGGCGAAATCTGAATCTCTAAACCTTTCCTAAAAAATTGCCCACCACAGAACAGTAAAAAGGGCACTCTCAGTTCAGAAACGCAATTCACTCAATCAACCACAAACAAACCCTTAATCCTTAACAACACATAGTAGCAATATCCATAACCCCAGAATCGGGCAAAAACTCAAAATTAAAGCATTTTCGATTAAATAATCATCAATCTAAGAAATTGGAATGCTCACCTAGGGTTGTGAAACGGTCCGACCTTGTTCGCATAAAGCGGCACCGGATCTCTGACCTTGTATTTGTGATCCGATGCATCTGATCTCACCCGAATCGCGGTGCAGACCAGCAGCAAAACGACAACGTGCCACCATCCTCCTCCTCTCGCCATGCTTTTACTTGGGACACCGCACACTCAACTGAGTGAACGCGTTGATAATATAGTCGTTAAGAGAGAGAGAGAGAGATGTTGATGAGAGAGAGAAGAAATGAGGAGCAATCACAGAGCCAGATCTGGATCTGATTGAGTAGATGAATTTTGAAGGAAGAGTGTAGCCACGCGCGGTTAGGAGCGAGTGGGATATAACAGTTGACATAGAATTGAGACTATTTAACGGATTTAGGCAGGGGATTATGACTGCCTACTTGAACCCTCCTCCCCATTTTTTAAGTCTAAAATTGCAAAAGAAGAAACTTACCACATTTTTAAAATAAGTCCTTTTAAAAAAAATTAGCAAAAACATATCATTAGATTTATATATATTAAAAGAAATTCACGACATTAATTCATTAATGTTATTCGAAATATAATTATATTCTTCAACTACCTAAGTTCATGTGTTAGGAAAAATAGTGTGTTAAAATAATGATTTTCCATGTAAATGTTAAAGTCATGATTTTCGAAAAATATTATGTGATTCGAACAAAAATAATGTGTCAAAGTCGTGAATGTTTTTTCTAAATTAAAAAAAAAATCATGATTAAATTTCAAGTTTAGATAAGATGGTGGATTTAAAAAAAAATTGTGACATTTTAAAAACCAGAATTTAATTCATTTTTTTAAGTTGATATATTTTTTTTTACAATTAAACCTCCATTTTAACCTAACTAATTACAAATTTGTAGTTGTTGAATAAACCGGTATGAATATTACTGATGCAATCGAATGGTCCAAGATAAGTTGTGTTGCAATTGGCCCAACTCATAATTTATGGTAAAACTACATAGGTTATACAAATTTGATCTTTGTTTATTTTTGGGTGAACTACATATATTTTCCTTTGATGTTTGGTTAAATTATCAAATAGATCATTCAATTACAAAAAAAAAAAAAAAAAAAGTCATGCAATATTTCAAATATTCGTTTATATGAATAATTTGATTTGAGCTCAATTTTATGTGTAAATAGTATACTATATTATTATGCATTAAGTTTTAAGGGGTTATATGCTTAGAAGTTGAATGTTGAAAGAGCTAATCATAATTTCTCTAATCTTAGGGTTGATTTAGTAATTTGACAAACAACTTGAAGATAATAGATGTAATTATTATTATCATTATTATTATTACTTTTCTTTTTTTAATCTCGACAAGTTCATGCCACGTTGTTTTTCTAGTATTTAGAAATAAGATTTGTATAATATGGTTGGAGATGAGAGAATGAAATGAAAATTCATGTTTGGCAGAGAAGAATATATCATGAATAGTGTTCATATTTTACATTATTTGTTTAATCCTTCCACATGGGTTTACTCACACTCAAAAAAATAGATCCATTTAACAAATTGAAAAATAACAAATTATGCCCATTTCCCTTCCCCATGAACTTCTTTATTTTTTATATTTTGATTTGTTTCAATTTCATATTCATATCCTACGTAGCAACATATTTTTTTATTTTTATAATTACAACTAAAGATGGAGGGACTCGGATCCAAGATCATATACGGATTGAAAGATGTATCTATTATTAAACTAAACTTATGAATACTATAGCAATGTCAATTTAAGAATAATAAAGATCACTGTAATTATAAATTTCTTTTATTTTTAATATATGTTTTGTTTGGGCTATAAAAAAAAAAAAATACAATCATTGACTATCTCAGATTGTTTCAGTTTCACATCCATAGTTTATGCATCAATGTCATTAAATATATATTAATTGGAATTGTGTATTTGTGTGCTTGTGACATGACATGGTCCCTATTGACAATATGTTTAATATTCGTGATAAACAACTACATAGAATATTGTATGAATTTCATAAAATTAGTAGGTTCTAAGATTTTAAAATAACTTTCCTGCATTGTTTTTCAGAATTTCTTTGGTCTAGATAAATATTTAAAAGTTTTATAAATTCTTAAAATTAGTTTCAGATTTTAAAATAATATATAGATGTTTTTAAAAACTAATTTAAGATTTTAAAACAATTATCTGATTAATTATAAATTTCTATCTCTTTTAACTAATAATTTTAAAAAAAGCATTATTCTTATATTTTCACAATTCATATATTTTTTTAATTTTACATAGATTTATTATTATTATTATTATTATTCCAAATTTTACTGTTATCTTATAATAGTCTTCAAATTTAGAGACATATTTTTCATATATTATTTCAATGTTTCATTTCTGTACATTTTAATATTTTTTATATTTAAAACTAATTTGCAGGTATGTTTTCTTTGATTTCTAAAATGATTTTGAAATTTTTTATTTTTTATTTCAAAATTTAAAACATAATTTATAATTTTGATCATACAAAATAAATATGTTATTTTTATTTACTACTGTTATCAAGAATGTAATTTTATGGATTGGACTGCAGCTCAAAAAAACATTCAAATTGTTATTATTTAAAAGGCTTAATTAATGCAAAAACTCACGTGAGACAGTTTTTCATAAGATCTTCGTTTTTTTATAGTTTTATATGAGATCGATATTGATCATATTAAATAAGTTGACCCACATTATTCATCCATATAAATTTTATCTCTCATAAAATCTCACGTAACACCGTTAGACCTACTCCCCAATTAATAAGAGCAAATTTTTTGAAAAAGCTAAAAGCCCATCTTATATATTATGTATAATCATGAAAAATCTAGAGCAAATTTATCCTCCTCCACCACTCACTACCCTTCTCCGCCGCCCCTGTCCTTGTTGGCCGTTGTTCGACCTTACCTATAATCGTCTGCTCATAAAGTGAATCAAGTGATATTAATTACAAAAGGCACAATATTGAAACAAGTTAAGTCTTATTAGGAGTTAACATGTTAGGTTGAAAGTTTGTAAGATCGTGTCCTGTATAGCAAACTTATTTAACGAAGTTCCTTTTCCATGAAGGAGTAAAGTGGACCTAGAAAGATTACACAACCTACGAACCACTATAAAAGACCTATGTGTGTTGTTCCTTTTTTTTTATATATATATCCGTGTTTATCTTGTTGCATCCCTATTTATCTGTCATACTGCATAAAGTATCTTATCAAAATTCATATTTCAAAACGTTTGAACAGAAACTCTATCTTAAAGAGTTTAAGTTTCCACTGCGAAAAACTCTTGTACAATAAGCAATACTGCATCCTAGTGTGTAAGTTGAACAGAAACCTATGTTGTAAGCTTTCTAGGTTACAGTGCAGTAAGTTCGAAAAAGTTTTTAAAATCGATAGATGTTCATTCACCCCCTCTGAACCTCTATACCACTTGTGACCAACATAATTTAAATAATTATATACAAAAATTGTGGTTTTCTCTATTAAAGAAATAAAATATAAGACCATATAGCCTGAATTCCCTATTATAAAATGATGTTAAATTTTGCATTTAAGTGTACGCAGAAAAAACTTATTTACCAACACATATTAGGCATTGATGCAATAATATATGGAATATAACATTATTTATTTAGAAAAGAAAATCATTTACATCAAATTAAGAATTTGCTTTGAACAAATGTCGATTTTTAAAATATATAAATTCATAACAATAGTCTAATTTTTTTCATAGATATTCCACAAGTCTAGAGTTTTGACTTAGAAAATCATATTTACTTTATGTTGTTTTTATGAAAATTTAATTTTTTGTAAGGCCATGTTATCGTAATATATTCGTGCGGTAAAAAATCTTATCTTATCTTTACGATGAGTAACACTATCATGCAACTGGTGCACATAGTTGCACGGAAGACCTTTATGTTATAAATGTAGTACCTTTATGTACAAATATTTGTACCTTTTAAAATGAACATGCATAAAGGTGTTACATTTATAACATAAAGGTACTACATTTATAACATAAAGATGCGGATTGCACGGTGCAACTGGTGCACAGAAGTTTTTGCCCCTTACGATTAGTTAAAAACTTCCCTAAGTACAAATATGTTTTTCCAAAGATTTAAGTTTTTCTTGAATTTCTCTTCAAATTTTGAAGTGAGTTCTTGAAGTCAATCTTTCGATTTTTCCCTCTTTTGAAAATTAAAGCATTGAGACAAAAATCCTAACAACAATTATTCACTCAAAGAATTTTATTTCCAAATAACATAGTCCATTACATCATGATTAATTGACACCATAATTTATATATGATCCTAATTTAATCTTATTACCATCTTGTTAATATACAACCAAGATGTATAACATGTCATTCGTTTTTATCCAACAATATGCTTTTCCACTTCACGTTTATTTGTTGACGGTGCTATTGCAGAACATAACTCTTTCACACATTCTTCAAAGCAACTTTCTGTAATGCCCTCATATTGACAATTAATATAGAGGCATTCATTTTCACATTCTGACAAATATTGTGCATCTGTCATACATATGATAAGAGTTACAATTACAAATGCCTTCACAAGAGTTTGCCATTTTCTCATCATCCTTTTTTTTTTTTTTTGCTTTTCTCACTCTTCCAAGTTTTTCTAGAGATATATGATGTCCTATACAAACTTATAGCATAAACAAGTTCACTATTTATTGTTGGAATTCGAGGGTTTCGAAATATTGAAACAGTCAAAAGTTTAAGTTTTAAAGTTTGTTTTAATTATGTAACATATCTCATAAAAGCAACTGTTTTCTTATCAATAAGGTTATTGTTACATGTTGCAAACACATTATAAATAATAAAAAATCTTCACGTAATTAATTCCGCATCTTTTATTGTACAACTGGAGAATTCCGCAAAGTGTGTTCAAACGCAATCAAAATCTCTTCTCACAACTGCAAAACTTAGCATTTCTGATATGCATGTAATTATCACTTGCTTTAATACATTGCAACTTGTAGTTACCTCAATTGTATGGTTTTGTGGCTTAGCATATAACTTGATGATATTCTAGCTCTACATAATTCATTAGCCTTGTGAAACATATCTGAGATCACTACATCAAATTATCAAGGCTAAAACATTATAACAAATTTAGTTTTCACATTGGTATGCACCAATTAATTGTAGGGTTAATCATTCCCACTAAAATAAGGCTGAAAAATCATTTTTTTTTCTTTTGTCACTTTGAAGAGTCATGTCCCATCCCCACCCAAAAAAAGAAAAAAATTCTCTTGTTTTCATTTATAACATGCTGCTTTGGTTTGGTTTGCCTATGTTGACTAGAGAAAAAAAAATGTGTTATAGATATTTAGAGCAAGCAAGCAAATAATTAGTTCTTTAATTTCAATATTTCAGACAATTTTTAAATTTGTTATATTCAAATTTCGAGTATATCATAAAGTATGTGATTGCTATTTAATACCCTCCAAAAATGATTTTATGTTATTGCTATTTATTACCTTTACTAAAGTATTTACCCTTGAAATTGGATTCTTGCAATGTATTTTTAAAGGAAATAAATAGAGTTGTTAGGTTAGCCACATCCATTCATTTTGAGCATTAATAATTGTATTATAATAATATAATAATAATCAAATGTTATTGCAGGGTGTAATTCCCCTACAATAATACCATTAATGAAGAGAGATACATAATCAGGTGAGGTTTAATCTATTAAAAACTATAATTTTTTTTCTTTTTCTTTGTTTAACTTTTTTGGTAATTTTTTAACAATATTATTAAAACACTTTTATTAACCATTAGAGATGCCCTTATTGCATATCCCACGTTACTCATAATGCCCAACTAAAAGTGCCAATTTTATTACTAAACCTAAAATTAAAATGTAAGCCCTTTTCTTTTATTGATAAAATATTTAAATAATTACTTCTCCACTAAACACTTGGAAAGAAAACTCAATAAGCGAATTACTCAACAAATTGAAAGCGAATCATGAATTGACCTCACCGGCGAGGTATTCCACAACGGCAGCCATGTAGATCGGAGCACCGCAGCCGACCCACCGGAAACTGTAGCACCGCCTTCCTCCTATCGCCACCCTCCGGCGAACTTGTTATATTCATGTGTGTTCTTCCAAATGCAGGTTTCAAAACTCACAATTTTGCTGGAAAAGCTTCTCACCGTCGATCAAGCAAAGCAAATCCACTGCCAAATTCTGGTCAACAGCTTCAACAATCTCGAGCCCCTGTTAGTTCGTCAAACACTAAAATCTGCATCCCATTATTCTCCGATAACCACTCGCTATGTCAGATCGATCCTACTGCGTATGCAAAGACCCGATACTTCCTCCATGTCGTGCACCATCCGTTATCTTTCTCAACATCGCCAGTTTCGCGATGCTCTCTCTCTATATTCAGAATCGCACCGTTCAGGACTTTTGCCGAATACCTTCGCTGTGTCTTCCGCCCTCAAAGCCTGCGCGAGGATCTTGTGTAAAACGGGTGGGTTAATGATTCATGGGAGTGTGCAAAAGCTTGGCTTTTGTAAGATTGTTTTCGTTCAAACCGCGCTTTTGGATTTCTACTCGAAAATGGGTGACATGGTGGTTGCACGTAAGGTGTTTGATGAAATTACTGGGAGAAATGTGGTTACTTGGAACTGTTTGTTAGCTGGGTACGTGAAGTATGGGGACTTGGATATGGCGCATAGTGTGTTCGATGAAATGCCTGTGAGAGATGTTATATCTTGGAACTCCATGATTTCGGGGTATGCGAGGGCGAAGGATATGGAGCAGGCGTACGAGCTGTTTCGTCGAGTGCCACAGAGGAGTTCTGCTTCTTGGAACGCCATGGTTACTGGATACATAGAATGTGGGAAGATAGAGTTAGCACGTAGCTTTTTTGACGCGATGCCAGAGAGGAATAATGTTTCTTATATCACAATGATTTCTGCCTACTCAAAGTATGGAGATGTAGAGTCTGCCAAAGAGCTCTTTGATCAAATGAGTGAGAAAGACCTGGTTCTGTACACTGCCATGATATCATGCTTTGCTCAGAATAACCGAGCAAGAGAGGCGCTGCAGCTGTTCGACGAAATGCTGAAGCCAAATGTGACCTTCCAGCCCGACAAAATGACACTCGCTAGTGCTATTTCTGCTTGCTCTCAACTGGGAGATTCAGAATGCGGGACTTGGATAGAGTCATACATGAGAGAATTGGGGATTGCAATGGACGATCATTTGGCCACCTCGTTCGTTGACTTGTATGCAAAGTGTGGAAACATTGACAGAGCTTATGAGCTCTTTAAAGACTTGCAGAGAAGGGATTTAGTTGCTTATACTGCAATGATTTTAGGCTGTGGTATAAATGGCAGGGCAGAGGAGGCCATCCATCTTTTCGAAGAGATGATTGCTAATCATATCATTCCAAACCTAGTTACTTATACCGGAATATTAACTGCGTATAATCATGTTGGTTTGGTGGAAGAAGGGTACCATTGCTTTATGTCGATGCAGAGGCACGGGCTTGTACCAACGAAGGATCATTACTCGATCATGGTTGATCTTTTGGGCAGGGCCGGGCGACTAGAAGAGGCTCATGAGTTGATTAAGAGCATGGCAAGCGAGCCACATGCTGGTGTGTGGGGTGCATTGCTTCTTGCTTGCAGCTTGCATAACAATGTAGAACTCGCGGAGATTGCTGCGAGGAAATGTTTTGAGCTCGAGCCAACTAGTGGTGGCTATCATACTCTTCTTGCCAATGTTTATGCTTCTGTTGGGAGGTGGGATGAGGCTAACAGATTGAGAAGGGGTATTGAAGACAAGGGTCTTGTTAAGGTGGCAGGGTCTAGTTGGTTGGAGTGTGGCAAATAAAATACTAAAAGATTGAGTTACATTTATCATTCTTGAGGATTGATTAAACTATCAAATAGATCACATGGTTAGTGAAAATTAGAGCGAAACCCTTAAACTGTGGGGAAAAAAAAAAACTCACCCAACCTTTCGATCTGTTTTCACCAAAGTATGGTCCAAAGCTGAAGTAAGGCTATGCTTTGGTTAAGCATTTGCTTTATCATTGCTGCCTATTTTAGTTTGTAGGGAATTGAGACAATGCTATCTTTATCGACAACCCAACCTAATCTTTTGATGAAATATTCATTTCTCTCTCACCTGCATACACAATCTAAAATCATTTTTTTTTTTCATTATATAATAATTGTATATTATTTTAGGAGTTTCTTTTATTATATTTAAGAATATAATAATTGCATGGATTATAAAAAATTGATATAATTTTTTTTTTAATGAGGAGAATATTTTTACCATACACATAAAACAACATACCAACACAATAACTAAATTGAAATTACAATAGTTGGATTAAGAAATCGAAAAAAAATGCATGAAATATTAAATTACAAATATAGAAGATAAAATTATATGTTTGAACTTGTTCGGAAATAGGAACTTGATTGAGATTTGGAGAAAATTGAAAGTTTTGGTAATCTTCAGAATTCATAAAATCAGCAAAGTTTGGATAATTTTGGGAGTAAGTAAAATAATCTGGATTGTTTGGATCCATAATAAGAAATGATAGAATTTTGTTTGAGAAAAGAGAATATCAAAATGTAAAAAAAAGATAGAATTTGATATTGAAAGAAAATAGAGAGCTTCAAATTGTGATTTAAAATATGTCAATATTAGACTACTTAAAAAAAAAAAAAAAAAAAAAGGAATTTTGATAATTAAAAAAAATTATATCATTTATCAAGAATCTAAATTATATCCATAAAAATTTAATTCAACTAATGATATGTGGACACTTGACATAAGAAGATGTAATGATTTGGGTTGTACATGAGGTTGGTTTGAGTTGTAATGATATATGGACACTTGGCATAAGGAGATGTAAATGTTTGAATTGTAATACTATGTTTATCAACGACACAACCCAATCCAACCCAACATTCTAATACAACCTACAACTTAACTCAATTTCAATTTTTTTATACTTTATCAATGACACCAACCCAACCTTTAAAAACCATTTTTTTTCTTATTATTTATTAATTATAATCAATTTTTATTATATTCAAACGGTGTAAGAAATAGATGAAAAAATATTTGATATTCTAAATTCATAATTACAATAAGGAAAAAAATTACGATACCCTTAAAATAAGTTACTAATACAATAACTAAATTAAAATTACAATAGTTAGAATATAAAATTGAAAAGAAATAAATTAAGTTTCAAATAGATGCATGAAATACTAAATTACAAATATAAATAATATAAATTAGATATTTAATTGTATTTCAAAATATGTGAATATTGAACTCAATTTATAGAGAAAAATACAATATGCATTTTGATAAACAAAATTAATTTTTTAATAAAAATTATATTCAATATCAACAATTTAAATTATATATACAAAAATATATTTCCACCAATTATATAATGGCAAATGTTACAAATGTATTGGAGGTTGGTTGAAATTAAAGGTTGTGTCAACGGGTGTCATAACTCTATGAATTTTGATTTATTTTTTTCTAAAATATTTCATCTTTTCTCATGAGTCACGACCCCAACTAGGGTCATTACTAATCTAAATGGGGTTGGTTGGGCATTCCATGTATTGTGGGTGGTGGATTTTAATTAATTGATTGATTTATTTATTTATTTCAAATTTTTGTTGTATAGTCACGACTTTGTTACCAGGTTGTTGATGAATGTAGTTTTAGACGATCCCTAACTTGGACCCAAATTGGGTGACAAACGCAAATTTGCCACCAAATTCATCTCCAACACAACCTCAAATTTGGTGGCAAATTGCCACATATAAATAGTAAGTATTCCAAACTCAAATTTCTTTTTTGTCCTTTTTTTTTAATTTAAATTTCAGTTGTTAGTCTCTTTTCCTTTTTTTTTTTGATTTATTTTTATTTTATATCAAGTATTTTTTTTTATTTAATTATCAGTTTATTTTAAATATTATGTGCAATATTATTTGATTTTAGATTTATTAAAATTTATATTAGTTGTGTAATAAAATTTTGGCATTTTATATCAAAAAAAAATTATAATAAATTTTTATATCATTGAAATCAATATGTTTAATTTTTTTTTTATTAAATTAATAAACTAACATTTGATAAAATAGAAAATAAAAAAGATGAAAATAAAAAGTATTTTAGGAGAATATTCTCATTGAGTTAAAGTTTAAGTTCAATTATTGAAGATAATTTTATTGTTTGTGGCAAATTTGGTGGTAAATTGATGAAGAGTTGGAGATGCCCTTGATTTAATACACAGTGGGTAGGTACTCAAATTAAAGGTAGTATGAAATATAAGCATTTTGCAGAGCTTATATGCAACAATGAAAATATTATGACTCCAACAAAATTTGCAATTATGGGACACTTAAAATTGTATGTTATTTGTGGATTACATGTTTCAATTGAGATCGGAGATAAGTTTAAAACTAAATATATTAAATGTCACTTTGATAATGAGAAAAGTAACATTGGGACAATTTTGAATATTAGTAGTCATTAATTAAATGTATCTAATTTAAAAATATGTATGATATATTATTGAAGAAAATGTGGTGATTCTTAAATGTATTGCACGTATTACTCAAAATCTAGCAGACTAGAATAAGTGGAGGAATGCATCTTCCATATTTTGTGTGTGAAATTTCTTTAAAATTAAAAGGAATTTTTTATGATTGTTATATAACATTTTTCCCTTAAAACTAAAAGGAAAATACTGTCCTAAGTATTTACTTATTTTCAATATCTTTTAGGAAAAAAAAGTTTGATGGTTAATTTGTAGTACTAAAATTATAATTAATTAAAAAAATTATATTTAAAGAGATATATATATATATATATATATATATATATTATTATTACTTAAAAGTAATTATCGACTAATTTTTTTAAATGGAAACATTTTCTTTTTCTTTTAAAGAAACAGATTCCTTATTTATATTATTATAATTAATTTATACTACTCAAATATCTTTTCACCAACTATTTGATAAAGCGAAATCACAAGTTACAAAAAAAATTATTTGTTTATCCAATGGCAAAATTAAAAATTACAAACTCAAGAAACAACTTACAAAAGTCATAAAAATAGACCATTTCGCAATATGCTTCTCATGCTTTAAGCATAAAAGTAAAGCAAATAAGATGTTCCTATTTCAGAGATGATATAGGATTGCAATTCTATACATAAATTTTCTCTATGACGTAAACTTTTTTTTTTTGCCCTTTTTTGGGCCTCTTAAGTTCTTGGGTGCCATCCCTATAATAAATTATTACGTATGTCATCAAATAAAAAGAAGCAATAATTCTCATAATCTAAAAATAAAAGCACAAACGTGACCTTTCGATACACATCATCACTAAGAAAATTCTTACAATTACATCCCCACGTTACATACCAACCAAAATTAATCTCCATGCTCAGCTTTCACCCCATTTCTACACTTCATCCAACACGGAGATTTCTGCATATTTCGACCCTCGGATATTACGATTTTTGTTCGGTTTCGAATTCTCAGTTCCCAATCACCACTAAAGAGGATGGTAAGGCACATAGCCTAATACCCCTGTAACATTATTCACCACATCACTGCACCTAGTTAGTAGATTGAGAAGCTGTTGTGAGATGTCGTTTTTAGGTGCAACGAGGATCGGTTGAGTGGGTGTGGCATTAAACGATCTGGGCTCGACACTAAGGGTATTAATCGGAAATTTCTGCAACGGATGAGTAGTAGGCAAAGGAGACTGAGGAACAAATTTTTGCAAATTCTTAGTAGCAATATCTATTGATTGTGTATAAGATGGGCCCTCTTGATGATAATTAGAAACTTGTTCAGTGTTAATCCTTTCTTCCCCACCCAAAATAAACTTTACACGAGTACCTCTACCATTGCCATTACCGACTTCTTCGTTGGCCGGCTTCTTCAGGCATGACTTGAGCTGCTGCTGAGTCAGCTGCTGATGTGGCTGCTGAGTCATTTTCACAGGTGTCCTATGTTCGGCAGCAGTGTCTCGAGACTGTGAGGTGTCTTCTTTCTGAATCTTGATTGGTTCGGGTTCCACTGCCTCAACTGCTACTTCCCTGGTGTAGTACCTCACGTTGGGGTTTCCAAATAAATCGCCAGTCTCTCGAGCAAACTTCAAAGCCTCTTCAGCATCAGCCTTGTATTGATAGACCACACGACATGTATATGTTTGGTAGAACACTCGAGTAGCTTTGGAATCCAATGGACCAAAACGAGCGAATTTTGCTCTCAAATGGGCCCCGGATGGAAGCACTGCCTCAGATGGAAACTTCATCACTAGCATAGTTGGATTATGCACTTTTCCTTGCGGCTCCATCCTCTTGCTCGATTCTACTTTTACTACTTTGGGTTGTGTTGGGAGCACATTTTTTGAGTGGTCTATTATCTTCTTCTTCTTCTTCTGAACATCCTCTGAGTGAACAAGCTTGTTTCTATTGTCGACATCCTTGATCTTCTTTCTTCTGTTCATGTCCTCATAGTCATCGAGTTTCTTCTTTTTCTTAATGGCCTCTGGACGATCAGATGGCCCGCGTTTCTTACCACCTCTGGTTGGATCATCGGGCCTGACAAAACGTTTCACGAGCTTCGTGGCTGACTTTTCATCAGTTCTGCCCACAGGACCACGCAAAGCAGAAGAAGGTAACACCCTCGAGTTGGGTTCACTGGTCTCAATTTCAGTTGGTGGTGATGAAACCAAGCTCTTCTGATACACAAGAGACCGATATTTCAGGACCACAAATCGGGTGGTTGCATGGTAACTCCTTTCCACTCCATGAAAGGGATCGACGGCAAGAGCACACAGGTCTTTCACTAGCACAGGAAGCTCTACTTTTCCAAGATCAGCTGCTTGCTTTGCTTCTGAAGATGAGGAAGAGGGCATTAAATCAGCATTCATCTGATTGTCAAGCTGGTTATTAGCAACACTATGTGGAACATCAAGTAGCATTCCTGAAACCTTCTCTACCGATGCTCCACTATTACTGTTGGGAAGAGGTAACTTCACCATGTTAGCACTGGCTTCATTTTTTATTTCTTTCTTTCTCTTCTTCGTCTTCTCAACCTGTATCGCCATTCTCTCAGTGGTTACTTCTTTCTTTCTCTTCTTCTTCGCAACAAGGGTTGCATTTTCAGCACTCAATTCTGCAGCATGTGGCTTGTGTAACTTGGCCTTTTTCATTCCAACTTCAACAATTTTCATAGAACCTTCAGAAGATTTGATATCACTGATCACAGATGCCTTTTTTACAGGTTGATGCTGACCATCATTAAAGTCAGATACAGAACTCTGGTGCAAGTGGCCTTTTTTGGCAGAGTCCAAAGGTGTTCCGGATAACCCCGATCCATCTATCAAAAGCGGCGGATGAGCAGGACCGCCAACCTGACCTGGACCTGTTTTCTTTGTTCTCATGGGGATTGGTTCATCCCTCCGTTTAAATAGATACTTATCCTTCTCCAGCTGATCCTTACGTTTAGTAGTTTTTACAGAGAGTTTCCGCTTACCAAGGTCTTCAGCGATCACCAGTTGGCCACTCAACGGAGCTGCATAACATGAGCATGATAATGATGAGAACAAAACTAAAATATAGACAGAAAACCTCACAAATATTAGAAATACCAGTGAAATTACATGGTAAATATTGCACTTAGATAACAGGTGTAGGCTACAAGTTTAAAAATACTCTTGAAGTGCAGAACTAAAAAACAACAAACTTAAATGCAAACTTGATCTTTACAATTGTCAATCATGAATAAAGATGACACGCAACATTGGCAGATATAAAATCGCAGCAATTACAAATAGGTGCAGCAACCAAGAAAAGAAAAATGCAAATAAATCCATGAGATAGCAAGTGAGTTAAATTGAAGTAACTGATTCCTCTATATTACAAGGTACAGACGAGGCGGGGATATAGGATATTAGGGCTCTCTTTTCTACTTTCCAACAGGTGACTTCAAACGCTTCTCCATCTCCAATTAATAATTCAGAACATCACTTAAGTATGGAACAGAATACTCTTGTTAAAAACTCGAACCTTCCTAACCATGGCACATTACTTGGATCCTTTTTCTGTACCTTCAGGGGTCGGGGGAGTGGGAGGGTTTGTCAAACAGAAAAAAAAGATGTTTTCACCGGTTGTTGGGTCTAGAGAGGTAACCACAATCATGGGGGAGATGAATGTTCCAAAAGGCTGCTGAAAATAGTGGTGTTATTGAGAAGATAGAAGTAGGGAGGGTCTGGAATGCAGTGACAATGAGTCTCTAAATTTACTACAAACTAGCAGAATGGAGGTTCATACTGAAACTCTCAAGAAGCGCACATACAAAGAAAAATAGGAAGAAAGGGACTTCGGGATTGTAGGGTCATAAATGCTATTAACTATGATGGTATGGAAAAGTTTAGACCATTTGTACCCACAAAAATGAACTTTTATATGTTGAAAAAAATAATCTAGTTGACCAAAATATCCAACTCGAAATTCACTCTTCACTTAATATTAAGCTTAGAATTTCCACTACAACACCAATATGCTACAAATCAACCAGCAAAAGATAGTTACCTATCAAAATTTTCTGAGAATACATCTCTCAAATAACAAAAACTGTATTCTCTCAAATAACAAAAACTAAAATCAGAAACAATACTATTAATAACTACAAAATAGAAATGGAAAATTTTCTATACACTGTACATGGCATTCCCCAGATTGAGCTTTGAGAACTAAATGATACTATCTCTGCAAATTTATTCATTTGCTACCAGATACCACAGGAATTTTTTTTTGAAAAAGATGGTTATGCAAAATATTTAGGCTATACAAGTTTCAATATAGTATAACTTGAAGCAGTAGAGATTCAACGTTAGATAATAGCCAGCCGAAACTATGATAGATAACTAGACCAACCATTTTTACAGGACTGGTAGTTTAATAACTTTTGAAGCTCAATTGTAGCCTCATCAACAACACAATCTTGAAATACACACAAAAACATGTGTGTATATAAGCGAATAAAATGTTTATCCAAGTTTCTAAAAAATTATATAACTTAAAGCTAGTAGAGATTCAACTTTAGATAACAGCTAGACTAACTATGATGGTTAACTTAACAAACCATGTTCATGGGACATTGGACTTATAATTTAATAATGTTTGAAGCTCAGTTGAAACCTTACCCTACAACGCAATCTTGAAATACACACAAAAACACACGTGTGTGTGTGTGTATAAGGAGCTAAGCCACTACACCACTCAAGGATCTACCTGCTATTGTTACACTTATCTTGGAAAATTGTAAAGTTTCTAGCTTGGTCAAACAACTAAGCTATGCAACTTATTTTCAAATCCAGGTTGCATTTAACGGGCAAATATCAAAAGCTTCCATTCAACTTTTGATTTTCCTACATAGAAACATACCAACAAGATAAGCCATTACTAAATGGGAGCAAAGAAAGAAAACAAACTAAGACCCTGATCCCCACATTTAATATGCAGTAGTCAAGTCTCAAGTCCACTCAAGGAATCCTTCCATGCCTTTTCAATGGAAGAGTGTCTTTCTCCCTTTATGCAGGAGGTTGAACCCAAGAGTCTGTTGGCGGTTGACCAAGAATCAAGAGTATATCCAACTAAGTTTGTGATCTCTCGTACTGTCACCTAAAGGTAGGTATGTATGAATAGTAAATAATCTCATAACTAAGGAGCAATTAAAATAGTTAGCCGATGAACGTAAGCAAAAGGTAATGTCAATTTCTATAGACACAGGGAAGACATGACCCTGAAAATCATCAGCATAAAGATGGACATATGACCAAATCTAGAACAACTAGAAAAGATGTTGAAGTAACTCTCTGCTTGAATTATTCATTTTCTAAAAATAGACAATGAAGAACTTCTATCCATAGGGTAAAGAAAGCAACACTACACTCAAAGATAAAAGAAGTGACTCTTTACTTAAAAGAATGAGAACAGGAACCATTTCAAAGATAAAAAGAAGTGACTATTTCATCAAAGAGTGTTAGAAATCATGCAAAAGAATGAGAAAAAGTATCAAAAGAGTGCATAGTAATCATGCAAAAGAATGAGAAAAAGTATCAAAAGAGTGCATAGTAATCATGCAAAAGAATGAGAACAGGTACCAAAAGAAGAAACAACTTCTATTTCTTATCATAACTTACTACTATCAATCGCATAAACATGGCATAAAAAGTGAAAGAAGATAAAATATCAATCACACTCATGCAGCATAAACTACAATCAATCGCATTAAATTGTTTTTAGTTTTCATTGTATGCATACAGGGAATAATAATAGTAACATACGTGTGATTTACAAGTGAAAGAAGATAAAATATTTTAATACCATCCATCTATATATTTAAAACTAACCCCTCTGAACCTGAAGATAAAACTTCTAAATTCCATTAAGTATCATTTATGAAACTCTTTTCTAAGGTAGCCACTTCCTTTGAATAATATCATATGTCGGCTCTGTTTGCAAGAGATTGTGCTTTTGGAAAAAGAGATTAAAATTTAATGATTGTGAAAAAAATTGCTTATCAGCAAAAGTAGGTAGTGTTGGGAAATAAATGGTGCAAAATATTAGAACGAGTGTTTGGTGAAAAAAACTTCCAAGTTCTAACTTATTTTCTTTTAACAAAAAAAAACATGCATTTATTTACAAAAATGTCATAATCCCTCAAAAGCACCCACCACCCAACTTCCACATTTTTGTCTTCTAGTTGCTTGTGGGAAGCGGATTTTATTCATTACAAACACTCAAAAAATGATTATGGGAAAGTGAAAAGCAGCTACAAGCTGCCATAAGCTTTTGCAAACACTCCTGTAGTGATATAAAGAAACCTATAGAAGTTTCTATATGCAGCATCTAACATGTTTTTAATAAATGTGTTTCCTTCTGCGAAGTGATTCAAATTATCAAGTACAATAATCTTGCCTAATCAAATGAGTTACATGTCTTGCTCATTTAGTGATGCCAAAGACAAATTTAATAAACACGAAATCGACATGCTTTAGCTGGAAGAGTCCTAAGAAATTTAATAATGAGAGGTAAGCTGTACCACACCACACTGCATAGTACCACAAGAATCTGCAAAAACAAGTTCTCAAATTTGTTCAAAATATCATATAAGAAATACCTTTGGATGGATCCATGGACACCGGCGCAGTGGGCCGCGTAGGGCGCACTGGTACAGATTCAAAGGCCTGTGCATATGTCTCATCAAACTCCTCAAACAGTGCTTTCCTGCATGCCAAAACGGTCGCCCTGTTTTTGATAGACTCAATGGTCCAATGCTGGTGCGCCATTGGTGCCAACGCCAATTGTGTTACAAAAGAGAGCATTTCATTCGGATGAAAGTTTTCTCTTGCTTTATTTATCTGACTCAACGGATAAACAGCATGCTCATTATCCCCCACACCCACAACAAAGTAACCCTTGACAGCAGAAGGCCAGAAATTATACACATTTCTACATCGGCAAACCAAACCCAAGCTCCTTCTTCTGGATAACTCATCTACAGCTTCCTTCACTGCTTTCACAAAACCCCGGGAAGAAGTTTGCCGGAACTTGTCCGCAAAGTTCTCTTCAAACGGAACCAACTCTGCCGGGTCAAACCACCCATAGCTACTATCCCCAAAAAATGCCACCAACACATGTCCCTCACGTTTGCTTCTCTGAACCGAAGGCGAAGCAAACGCCTCATTATAAATGTGACCGGGCCACCATGGGTGCGATTTCACCTTACTCCACACCATATCTCCGATTTCATACCCATATCCGACAGCCTCACTCCCTCCTTTGGAAGCGAACTGATCGAATTCAGATAACATTGAATCATAATCATCTACAGAACCTTTAACCTTCGAATGCTCAGACTTAATATTCGCTAAATCGGTCTTCCCCAAATCACTGTTTTCCCCTCTCGGAATTAACGAACTCGATTGATTCCCTCCTTCGCTTGCATCACCGATACCAGTGTCCACATCTTCTTGCTTCAAAACCCTAGACTCGTTTATATCATCAGAAGACCTAGTTTCAACCAGTTTATCGTCCTCAGCGAGTGAAACAGTAGCTGAATCACCACCGCCGCTGGTTGAAGGGACGGCTTGATCTTCTCCGACGATGTCGTTTTCCAGGTCCGGCGGCGACCCAGGACCGCCGTGGCTGCTTGCGCTCATCACGGATATCGCCTGATCTCCCTCAATTCGAAACCCTAACACGGAATTTCAACGAGGAAAATGGATAATTGTTCCAAATTGAGATGAACCAAGTTCAGTAGAAATTGAGGGAAAATTTGAACCCTACAGAAGAAGAGAAGAGAGGGGGAGTGCGTTGCAAAGTGCCGAAACGTAGGAGTGGAAATTGATGAAGTGCAAAACCACATCACCTTCTTTTGCAATATTCCCAAGATAATTATTAGTACAAAAAAAATGTTGTCTGTTATTCAAGGGTGAGACTATCCAAATCCAAAAATACTAAAATATATTATAAAAAATGTGTTTTTATATCTTTTATTTTCCAAAAAATTGAGTGTGTTTTGGTATTTTTGGGATGTAAAATGTATTTATTTACCTTTCATTTTCCAAAAAATTGAATGTGTTGGTATTTTTTGGGATATGTATAGTCTCATCCTTTATTTGATTTGATTTGATTTTTCATCATTCATCTTTTTTTTTAATCTTCTATATATTTAAAGATTTTTTTTTTTGATCCATTTAGCTGCTACAACAGATAAATGTCTTTTTATATTTTGGTGAATTACATTTATCAACTTCAATGTTAGGTCAAAATATCAAATAAATCTCAAGATTTGTGAAAATAATAATCAAACTCTTTAACTATGAAAACACTAAAAAAAAACTCACATAACACTTGAATTTGTTTATATGAATAATTGTTTCGAACCCGTTCTTTTTTAACCTTATTAAATTAAATTATCATACTTTAAATTATAAGGCATTCATATGTTACAAAGTTGATCATTTCTCGTAATGAGAAAAAAAAAAGACATTTATTTGTTGATTAACTATTTGAGCGAGTAAATGGACCAAAAAATGAACTCTATTAAACAGATGATTAAAAAAAATCAAAAAGTAAAGTTAAATGATGGAAAATCCAATGATAAAATTTAGAAGACCAATTTTTTTTTTAACCTAGTTACTATTACTCGTAGTAGCAATGTATTTGTAACGAGAACTACTAATTTTAAATGTCGTATATTATCTTAAAATGAAATATATAATATTTTAATATTTATAATAATAAAAAATTAGAAATTTAAACTATCTCATTATAAATACTTGTATTTGATAATATTAGAATTTTGGAATATAAACAATAATGTATGAATTTATAGATAAGTTAACATAGTGGAATCTATATTCGGAATAAGCATAGTAGAAGTGACTAATTTGATCAATTAACAATATTAATCTTGAATTACTTTCTTAAATAAAATAATAGCATTTTTTTTTTACCATAATTACCATCACTAACAGATAAGGTGAATAAGACCTTGTCAAAATTAATGTTAAAAGAATATAATGAGAAACAAATAAAATAAACATGAAATATGTACATTTGTGTGGAGCTCTAAGGACACTTATATATAACATATCTACATTTCTACCTTCCATGTCCATTACTTACGTGTCACAAATTCAATAGGTGTAATTGTAAAAAAAAAAGAAAAAGAAATTATGATCTTTTCGAAAATTACAAATTTATCCTCTAGAAAAACTTGAAGAGTGAGAAAAAAAAGTATGATGAGAAAATGACAAAGTCTTGTGAATGCATTTGTAATTGTAACTCTTATCATATGTATGATAGATGCACAGCATTTGTCAGATTGTGAAATTGAATGCTTCGATAATTGTGAATATGAGGGCCTTACAGATGGTTGCATCCAAAAATGTTTGAAAGAGTTATGTTTTGAAATAGCACCGTCAACGAATAACCGTGGAGTATAAAAGAATATTATTGGATAAAACCGAATGACATGTTATACATCTTGGTTGTATATATATCGACAAGATGGTAACAAAATTAAATTAGGATAATATATAAATTATGGTGTCAATTAATCATATGATGTAATGGACTATGTTATTTGGAAATAAAAATCTTTGAGTGAACAATTGTTGTTAGGATTTTTATCTCAATATTTTAATTTTCAAAAGAGGGAAAAGTCGAAAGATTGACTTTAAGAACTAACTTCAAAATTTGAAGAGAAATTCAAGAAAAACATAAATCATTGGAAAAACATATTTGTATTTTGGGAAGTTTTTAACCGATCGTGAAAAAAAAAAAGATAAGATTTTCAACCGCACGAGTATATAATAAGATGACAATTATCCAGATGATGGTCTTACAAAAATTAATTTTTCAATAAAACCAATAGAAAGTAAATATGATTTTTCTAAGTCAAAACTCTAGACTTTTGGAAAATCTATGAGAAAAAATAAGACTATTGTTATGAATTTATATATTTTAAAAAGGGTTAATTGTCGGAAAAATCATAAATTTTACTTAATTTGTAATTTTAACCAACTTTTTGAATATTAGCAAATATAACATGAACTTTCACATTTTTTATAATTTTAACCAAATGACAGTTTTTGAATATGTTTATTTTATAAATAACACTCACCATTACAAATTAGAACAATAACTTAACATACAAAGTGATAGTTATTTTGAAATGGTAGAACTTATTGTCAAATTAAAACTAAGCTTACCTGAAATCTTGATGTTGGTCAAAATTGTAAAAAATATGAAAGTTCATGTTATATTTGCTAATATTCATAAAATTGGTTAAAATTACTAATTAAGTAAAGTTCATGATTTTTTTGGCAATTAACAATTGACTGTTCAATCCAAATTCATAGTTTGATGTAGATGATTTTTTTCTTTTCTAAGTAAATAGTGTTGTATTCCATATATTATTGCATCAATACCTAATATGTGTCGGTAAATAAGTTTTTTCTACATATATACACTTAAATGCAAAACTTAACATCATTCTAAAAGAGGGAATTCAAACTATATGACCATATATTTTATTTTTTTAATTATAGAAAATCACAATTTTTGTATATTATAATTTAAATTGCAATAGTTATTTTCATGTAGTCAATTTGAACATGGATTTTTATGTTGAAGTTTATCTTATTATGGTTCACTTTTGTCAAAACTCAATTGCAATGCAATAATGTAGCTAGGAAAATTAGTACAGTCTGACTTTCATTACATCATAGTTTAATCCAAAAAAAAAAAAAAGGTAAGTAAAATTTTGATATTTTCAATAAAAAAAATGACAAGTTAGAATTCAACAACATATCATTTACTATTTTTGTGATAATGAAAAACCTATATCCCGAATAAGCATAGTGGAAGTGACTAATTTGATCAATTAAGAAGATTAATCTTGAAATACTTTATTCGATAAAACACTAACATCTTTTACCTTAATAAGTACGATCACTAAAAGATTAGGTGAATAAAACCATATCAAATTAATGATAAAAGAGTATAATGAGAAAACATAAAACAAACATGAAATATGTAAGCTTGTGTGGAGCTTTAAAGACACTTTATTTAAAACATATATGCTCTTCTACCTACCGTATGCATTTATTAAATTGTTCACCGTTTATGTGCCACAAATTCAATACAATCATTGATTTCAAATCACAATATTTAAAGGTATATGATTTTTACACATCATCAATGAATATATTAAAACATGTCTATGATAGACAATTGAACATTTTTTCTAATCTTTAATGTGTTTGTAACATGTAACATAACCTTATTGATGACAAAACAGTTATTTTTATGAGATATGTTACATAATTAAAACAAAACTTTAAAACTTAAACTTTTGACTATTTCAATATTTTGAAACCTTCAAATCCAACAATAAATAGTGAACTTGTTTATCCTATATATAGGTTTTGTACAGGACATCATATATCTCTGAAAAAACTTGTAGAGTGAGAAAAGCAAAAAAAAGAAAAAGAAATTATGATGAGAAAAGGGCAAAGTCTTGTGAATGCATTTGTGATTTTAACTCTTATCATATATGTGACAGATGCACAATATGTTTCAAGTTGTGAAATGGAATGCTTCTATAGTTGTGCAGATGAAGGCTATACAGAAGGTTGCATCGAAAAATGTGTGATAGAGTTGTGTTCTGCAATAGCACCGTCAACGAATAAGCGTGAAACAGAAAAGAATATCGTTAGATAAAAATGGATGACATGTTATACCTCTTGGTTGTATATTAACAAGATGGTGATAGATCAAATTAGGATAATATATAAATTATGGTGTCATGATGTAATGGACTATGTTATTTGGAAATAAAAATCTTTGAGTGAATAATTGTTGTTAGGATTTTGTCTCAATGTTTTAATTTTCAAAAGAGGGAAAAATCAAAAGATTGACCTCAAGAACTCCCTTCAAAATTTGAAGAGAAATTCAAGAAAAATTTAAATGGATATTTTGGGAAGTTTTTAACTGATTGTGAAGAAAAATATAAGATTTTTAACCGTTTATATAATAAGATGACAATTATCCAAATGATGGCTTTAGAAAAATTAATTTTTTATAAAAACAACAGAAAGTAAATATGATGTTATCCGATCATATATAAATTATGGTGTCAATTAATCATGATGTAATGGACTATGTTATTTGTAAATAAAAAATATTGAGTGAATAATTATTGTCAGGATTTTTATCTCAATGTTTTAATTTTGAAAAGTGGAAAAAATAGAACGATTAATTTCAAGAACCCACTGCACAATTTGAAAGATAAATTCAAGAAACTCTATTTTTTGGAAAAATTTATCTATTTTTAATGAAGTTTTTAACTGATAATTAAGAAAATGATAAGATTTTTAACACACAAGTATATAATATAATAAGATGACAATCATCCAAATGATAGCCTTAAAAAGATTAAATTTCCATAAAATCAAAAGAAAGCAAATATGATTTTTTATGAGAGATGTCAAAACTCTAAGGTTTTGGTAAATCCATGAAAAAAATTAGACTGATGTTATAAATTTATAATTTAAAGGAATAGACATTTGTCCAATTAATGCAAATTTTTAGTTTGGTGTAGAAAATTTTAATTTTCTTTTCCAAAAAAATAGTGTTATATTTCGTATATTATTGCATCAATACCTGCTATGTGTCTAGTAACGAAGTTTTGTGCACAACAATCAAATGCAAAACTTAACATGTTTTTATAATAGGGAATTCAAACAATATGGTCATATACATATATTTTTATTTAGACAAAATCACAATTTTTAAATATTAAAATTGTATGCATAACTTTTACTTTTATTTGCTTGCTGTCAAATTTGGAGATGAAAAGTGGACTCAACCTCAAAATCGAATCAATAAGACGCGTTCTACAATTTGCATGGTAACAACTTCAAGAAATCGAAGCTCACATCAGTCGTATCAATGGATCCAACTTCAAAATCGGCTCACTGAAATACATCCCGATAGCAACTCCGATGGATCAAGATTGTTATACGCGAATTAATCGGATGTAAACCTGAAATTGATTAATTAGAAGAAAAACCTTATGAAATCCCACATCAAATAAGTTCATTTTGTTCTTGATCAGTTGTGAAATGAATGATGTTTTGCTAACTCTAATTAGCTTGTCTATTAGCAAAGAAAACTAAGATAGATGGATCAAGTTGAAGAAGATGTCTCTAATTTCTATTAGCATAGAGGAAGAAAAAAATCAATAACTTAATTAACATTAAGTTCGAATACCATTTTATTAAGGATCTCTTAAATGGATCCTCAAAAATATTTCTAAAAAGGGACTTGGGATTGTTTTTGGACAAATAATTATAATCTGTAAAAGCTATGAGGTGGTTTGGTGAATTTCAACAAAATTGAGGGGCAGATCTCTAAATACGATAAGCTGAGAAAGTTCCAGACATATATATAGCCCCTACCCCATCTGTCCCCAAAATTTAATTCAAATAACATTTTATTTTTATTTCCTCAAATATACGTTTCATTCGTCACAATTCTCACCGATCTGAGATTCAATTTCTGATCGGAGAACTTGTAAATGACGGCGATGGCGGCGATGGCGAGGGGCGGTTCCGGCCTCGCTTATCCGGAGCGGTTCTATGCGGCGGCGACCTACGCTGGCTTCGGTGGATCTCCAAACTCCGCCGCTAAAGGCGTCGCATCAAAGTTCTCGAACGACGCCGCATTACTCCTTTATGGGCTCTACCAGCAGGTTTTACTTTCTCTGAATTCATTTTTCCCCTGTCACAATTATTGCTTAAGGTTCTGCGTGCTCAAGTTGTTGTTCAGTTCAATCGTGCAATTTAGTTTGATCCACTTGATTTGTGTATTCCAGTTGGGATTATGATAGGTTTATTGGTATATGTTCCGCAATCTTTATGATTTTATGCTGAATTCTGGCTATTTGAACGTTAAGAGATTTTCTGGCTCAGCTATTTGCAAATAGTTCTTCAAAATTCAGGATTTCGTGCCAAATTTTGGATCTTCTACTGATCTATTTTCACATTTTCACCTCAGTTTCAGCACGCTTGACTCATCACTCAGTTTACAAGTCCAATTTGCTTGTTGAGCATCTTAGTTTAATTTCTGTTTGCCTTAGTAATAATTTGGTGGTGATTATTTACAATTCATGCCAATTTTAAGGACAATCCAGTTTTAATAATACTCTACGTTGGCATTTATTTGCACATTATGGTCTTAGTCTTATTGAAATGAAAATGTACATCTCAATTTCAGCAATCTCAAGTTATCACTAAGTTAAAAACTGGCTCTATCATATTGTTCTCATTAGGATCACACTTTTTTATATTGAGTATGTCATGTGGTTTTCCTCTTGTTTTTTTTTATTAAAAAGCCAGTGCCTAATTTTTTGGATTTCAATCCAATTCTAGCTCATTTTACCTAACATACATTTATAAGCTTGGTTTTTTCTCCAATCTCATTAAAATCATAGAATTAGCCAATTAGGTATAAATAGTTGCATCTGTTTTGACATACCTTTCTTGAAATTTATGTTAGGTTCTATACTGGTTAGTAGTGCCTAAGTGGATTTATCCGCTGTTTTAATTATTTTGACCTGAATTATTAATTTTGGCTATGTTGAATATCTAGTTATTCGGCGATATTTGATTTGTCTTGTCTCTTGGAAAATCCTTTACTTTTGAAAGTTTTTCTTATTTCTTGCTTCATTTTGTTTTGTGTTTCTGTTTTGCATGATTCTGTTGTTCTTGATATTTGATTTATAATGTAAATTTAAACGTATTTCTGGAGGTATGTGAACTTTTTTTTAGACTTAAACAGTGTAATTATCATAGCTTTTGTATACTTATACTTGCAGCCCTCTTATTGACCTAGATAGTGTAAATGGAAATTTTCTTGTTTAAAATTTGTGAATGCACTTGATCCTTTATTTCCTCTTGATTGTGAAAGATACTGTCTTTTGGTGGTCTCAGGCAACTGTAGGGCCTTGCACAATTCCTAAGCCTAGAGGTTGGAGTCCCATTGAACAAAGCAAATGGACAAGGTTTGCTGTGACCGGACTCTATTATTTAATATTATTATTCACAACGCATTTTTATTTTATTTTATAAAATTCCTTTTCAAACAACCTGTGATTAAGTCCTGGTCTTTTGCATGTCTAAGCTATATAAATTTTTGTTGTGTGGTTTAAATAAGTGAGACAATAACTGTTGCAGAATAAGTACTTGCCATTATCTAATACTAATCTTGATTATTAAGGAGAGTGTGGCAGTTGATTAAATTTGATTTAGAATTGAACATAGAGTTTTTTTCATTTATGTCATGACCTGATTGACACTCAGTATCATACTATAATTTTTAGTCTGTCATAATGAATTCACTTAATAAAAATTTATTTCATGTTCTAGTCATTCTGTGGGAATGAAGGGTGAAGAGCAAGTTGCCATGTAAGCTTGGCTGGATCTGAAAATGAACCAACTTTGTCAAATTAAAAAGCATCCTATTAGTAACAAACCAGATTGGTCCATAATAACCAAATTCTTCCTATCTATTTCCTTGAACACTATCGAGCTATTACAAGGTTTCTCTTCTTTGTCAATGTCATTTGGAAAATTGCTGTTGAGAATTCAGTCGTAGGGACAATCTATGAGGTTTGATCTTTAGGCACATTTTTTACATATAATTTATTGCTGATAACACAAATTATTATTTTTATATTCATCCAATGTTTTCTCTTTGTTGGACTTATTCTGAAACTCCATAGTGACAGTTTTCAGCTCATTCCAGAAAAACGGGATGAAAACTTGGATCCTTAACAAAGTTATCACCCATGAAATTAGCAGTCAATATGTCCTCTGGAATCAGGGTCTAATTTAAAATTGCTGAAACTTGGTAAACTATTGGATTTCCCCTTGTCTGTATCCTTGTTTATGAGTTACTTCATGCTCATTTGCCTTTGTGTACTAATGCTCAATACAATGCTTAAAATTCGAGCAAAAATAATGGCCAATCTGTGGAATTGCAGAGATGTTATTTAGACTATAACTAAATCTATTAAATGGTGAAAGAGGCAACACTCTACTCTTCAAACAATGGGATGGTTTGTTGAATTGTTGGAAATTTAAAGGTGACTAAGCTTTACCAAAGTTCACTACTCTTGGTAAGTGACAATTGGATGTATCAGATATGTTTGCAAAAGCTTGTTTGGCATACTGATGGTTCGAACTGCAAGCTTGTATCTGCTATCCTCACAGAATATTTTAGTGTTTTTGGAATCATCAATTTAATTTTTTAAACCGTGTTCTGCACACTCATACATCAACAATTGCTCCTTTTTGCTGTATCTCAGAGAGCTTCAGTCTAGTTTTCGATGGAATTGTATTGCACTATATTTTCATGCTGGATCAGTTATAAGCTATCCGCTGTCCGCTCCAAAAATGTGTTGACTTTGCTTTTTTTGTTCTTCTTGAAGCTGGCATGGACTGGGAAACATGGCTTCTACTGAGGCAATGCGCCTCTTTGTCAAAATATTAGAGGTTTGTACGAAATTATTCATTGTAAATCTCATATAAAAACATACTTGAATGTTAAAATGGGCCATCTTTTTCTGTACAGGAAGAAGATCCAGGATGGTATTCGAGAGTTTCAGACTTTGTCCCGGAGCCTGTTATAGATGTAGAAATGAATGTGAGTTTAACTAATTTCCACCACCTTATTGTTAGTCTAGTCTCCTGGTTCTTCTTTTCGAGGAAATTGTTAATCGATGTTATCTGTAAAGCCAAATATTTACGAGAAGCATGTCTAGCTAGAAGCTGTATATGTTTGGTTGTTTTGTGATGATCTCAATAATATATACCATATGTGCCTCAAAGTCTGATGCTCTTCCTTTTTCTTTTAGCATTTCTGCTAGATTTCTGGTTTAGATTGTGGTAAATTCATTCCTTCTTGAAGTAGTACCTGCAGTTAATTTTAAATTGGTTACCCTGTTGAGAGAATTTATGGGACATTTGATTGAAAAGAATGAGATAAAATTTTCTATTATTTGCTAATAATAACAAGGGTGACATAATTTGAGTGCATGAATCTGTTAGAGAAAAACATCCTGCATGATTTGCATGTTTTCTAGTGAAAATTTGCTTCCAAATATACCTTCGCTACCTGGGTTTTGCTGAATATGTTATTGGAATCAACATGAAATATCTTCAGAACACCCTCTCCCCACCCAATCTAAATTATTGTGGCTTCTCCAATCTAAATTCCATCTCTGAATATTAATTTACTCTTTCTGCTGGCTCAGCATAAACCAGCGGTTGTGGCAGGTCCTGGTAATGGAAATATCTTCGTAGAGGCAAAGACCATTCCTGCTGAAAATGGTAGCCTTTCAGAAACCCAGGATAAAGATGTTGTATCTGAAGGACTTGGGGTAGTTAGTGTATATGACCAGTGGGTTGCACCTCCAATATCTGGCACACGTCCAAAAGCCCGATATGAGGTATTGGACTTCAGTTTTTGCATTATTTTTCTTGGCATATATTGGTTATATGTGTGTGTGCATGCATACACATTTTCCTTTAGATTTGATATAGCTTGATTGGATTCTCAGCATGGAGCAGCAGTTATTGATGATAAGATGTACATATTTGGTGGAAACCATAACGGTCGCTACCTAAGTGATCTCCAGGTAATGAATTTAATGGTGTTTGTGCCTGTATGTTGTATGTGAATTTGTATACCATGTCCTGCAAAATAAGTTTTGTATTTCCTAAAGTTCTTGAGAGCTAGATTCAGATATTGATACATGAAAAATGGAAAAAAAGAATTGAAACTTCTCGAGTGTTTTTTAGCACAATTCTAGACGTTACTTTAATGCTCTAGGTATCCTGTCTGAGGTCTTATTAGCTATGCTATGCTGTTAATGTGGAGGATACATAGATTCAGCTCTCTTTGTTGACGTTTCTGAAAACATGACTTCTATAAATTCTCCTTTTCCTGGAATCAGGTCCTAAATTTGAGAAGCTGGACTTGGTCCAAAGTCGAAGTTCAAGGAGGGACAGGGGGCATGACAACTCCCTGTGCTGGCCATTCATTGGTTAGTGTTGAGAGTAATGGTTTACCTATGAAAGCGTTTTGATAACCATGGCCACTTTTATTACATAAATAAGTTATTAACACTAATAGAGTTCAAGTAATTATGTTTTGTAGTATGACATGCTTGTGTTCTCTTTCGTAGATACCATGGGATGGAAAGCTTCTTTCAGTAGCTGGACATACCAAGGATTCTTCTGAAACTTTACAAGGTCATCATGTTACATGCTAGTGTATGCACTTGCTATTTTGTCTATTATAATTATAATGTTTCCAAAATAAATTGATTTTGCACTATTTCTTCATACTGGTTCATGATGGCCAATGCTAGAAAGTTGTGAAGAAAGATTGATATCAGTTCTTTATGCTTTTTCATCTACAAAATGTTTTTTTCTTCACTGGAGATGTTAGCAATAAAACAAGAACATTCATCATGAATTGCATATGCCTTTCAAATTTTTATGTATGTTATTAACTTAAACAACATTAAATAAAAATTAGTTATACAATTCTGAATTCCTTCAGGCTTCAATGCATTAGCATTCACAGGAAACATCGATCAGATGCTACATCATTTTTGGCTTCTCTTTGTCTGCTCAAGTCTATATCTGCATACTGCTTTTCACAATATTACTACTGTTATAGGTTTAGTTTTTTTTTTTTTGTCTTCCTAATTTCAGTTATAGGTTTATATTTTCTCTCTCAATGCCTTATAAATTGTTGATGACAGTAAAGGTTTTCGATCTGCAAACTTGTACGTGGTCGATCTTGAAGACTTATGGAAAGCCTCCGGTAAAGTTTACTTTGTACCTACTATCTAGTTAATTTTTTTAGCAAATAAGGCTTTGGGAATATGTCTTTGCCCGTCCTGTTTTTTAGTGTTTTTATATATTTTTTGTGAGTTCCTCTCTTTTCTGATAATTAATAGATTCTTGTTGTAAGCTAATTAATATGGGCGAGTCTCTCTTGATTAAAGTATTAATTATTTTTTTAATAGGTCAAGCATGAAGTCTATGATCAGTTGTTGAGTACCATGGGTTTTGATCTGTTCATACATCATTGTTGGACAGAGTTTTAGAGGTTATATTTGTAAAGAAATTGAATTCACTGTAATTCTGAAAATTGTCAGTTGCTTCTCTGTGCTTTGTAGGTGTCTCGCGGAGGGCAATCAGTGACCCTTGTAGGAATGACTCTAGTCATATTTGGTGGGCAGGATGCAAAAAGATCTCTTTTGAATGACCTGCACATTCTGGACTTAGAAACCTTGACCTGGGATGAAATGGACACATTGTAAGAATTCTTATGCTTGGAGACATAAATTTCAAAGTATTTGGTTTTATCCTTTTGCCTTCCTTAAGTGAATATGGAACAATGATGAATTTTCAAAGCCTCCTAATATGGATATTCCATTGGGTGATGGGCACCTTTATTTTACATCTATTTGGACTATGGCTTGAGTTGCAGTTGCTTCAACCTTGAAAGAGAAACACAAATTAGCATTCTGATACGTATTTCTCAATGGTCAAACAGAGCTTGTTTTGTAATATAATATCCAAGTTGGTAAGGCATGCATTTGCTTCATAGCTTTAATACTCTAGTTTAGCTTATAGAGTACTCTGTAATTATGCGGACTTGTCCCTTTTATGTAGCTTCAATATATTAATAATATCTTTATTTCTTATAAAGATAAGACATGCATTTACTTCTAATTGCCACCCTTTTTTGAAGGTTTGTTCAACTATGATTTGAGTGGGAGACATTATTTCTCTGGATAATTTTTTCTTAATTAGCATGCATGTTGGTCTGTCTTAAAAGGTTCTTTATTGCAAAAGGTTATCTATTTGATTTTGTTGTTCTCATTTGTACACTAAGTTATTTTTTAATAATAATTTTGTTGATGAAATTTATATATCCAGTTGATTCTAACTGCCACCAATTTTGTAGGGGTGTCCCGCCATCACCAAGGTCTGATCATGCTGCTGCAGTACATGCAGATCGCTACCTTCTTATTTTTGGTGGGGGCTCACATGCAACTTGCTTTAACGATCTTCATGTTCTTGATCTTCAAACTGTAAGATAAATGATATATCTTGTATCTTTCCCAGTTGTGAAGTTCCAACTCAGTAATCCTTGAACACAAGTTTTCATTAATCTTTCATGTTTTTAATATGATGATTAGATGGAATGGTCAAGACCAACACAACAGGGCGAGATACCTAGTGCTCGTGCTGGCCATGCAGGTGTCACGGTTGGAGAGAATTGGTTCATTGTTGGTGGAGGGGACAATAAGAGTGGTATGGATGGGATAATTTTTTTTTTTTTTTGAGACCTTTATGTTCATGGGAGGTCTTTTCTTATTGCACGAAGACATCTGAAGGTCATTATTTTTGCTAAGGAAATTTATCATCTGGTGGTAACTTGTACATTTTTCTTTCTCTAATTTATACATGCAGGAGTTTCTGAGACTGTTGTCCTCAACATGTCCGCATTGGTCTGGTCAGTCGTAACTACTGTCCAAGGACGTATTCCTCTTGCAAGTGAGGTAATTCACATCCTTGAAGAATTAATAGATGAAAATGAAAATGCTCTACCTTTTTAGATTCGTCATGGTCTAATGAAAATCATACAATGCCACATTAATTTGGGACATAAATACTGTAAGCATCTTGAATTCTTAATCTCTTAAGATGGATTTGTTAAGCAATAGAGTCTGTCACAAATAGATTTTAAGGTTTTGACCTTATTTATATGGAAAGATGCATGTGCTGGAGGCAAGCTGATAAACATTGCTAAATAGTGTACCATGTGATGACCTCAGCCTGAAGGACATGCAGCTAGATGATATGTTGTTCGATACCACTTAACTCTGTGATTTTGCTTCAGTGTCTTTAGTTCTGGGAAGGGGGATCTTTAAAATAGAGAAATTTCATAGATTTTATTTTATTGGAATGATTCATGTCGAAGAAAATGTTTAAAAATGTCACATCATTTAAAACATGTGGGTAGAGTATCTGTTGTTTGTACCACTTGATATATTTGAGAGAAATTTCCAATTCTGCCACTTTAATTTTAGCATGCTGATTCCTATTATACAGAAATGAATGCATCTGATTGTATTCGAACTCTTAAAGTAGAAAATTGTATAAAATCTTTAATTGAAACACATCAGGAATTTTATTTTGTCAGGTAGTTTGGATGAGAATTGAAGGTGCATGGATACATGTTACTTTAATTAGGAAGTTATTCTATCTCATGTAGGAAAATTAAACCCAGTTCTCAGTTCTGCAGAGTAACAAATTTTTCGATCAAGCTCTACAATGTTCTGTTTTTCCTCACTTCAGTACGAGAATGTTCTGTTAAAATTTTGTCGAGAACCTAGTTCTACCCCAAACCCACAAGAGTTCTAAAACACATTATCTAGATATGTCTCTATGAAAATATGCACCTGGCATTTGCTTTTTTCATCGCTATTTCCAGGATAATTCTCAATTTTCCAGATAACATTACTGGAATCAATATACATACAGTGGAAGCTCTTTATAGAATTTCATCTATTTAATAAAATGACTTTCTAGACTAAAAACCCAAATTTCTGTACTAACTTTAAAAATGAGTTTTCAGCATCCTGGAAATGGTCCTTGACTAGGTTTACTTGAGTTAGCAAATTAAGACTATTTCCGTTAACTTGATGCCACTTTTGAGAAAAAAATTTCTTTTGATGGACTTCATATAATCTTTTGACTTTTCTTGTGTTTGAATCAGCAACTGAGGAATAGTTTCTCATTCAGTACTTGATATTGTTGCATCTCTAGTATCAGACTGAACTGCTTTTAGGTCGGTTTCATCTTTAATTTTTTCACACAAAGATTACTATTTTAAAAGTTACTGATACCTGAAAATAAAATTTCCATTGACCCAATGTATTTTTGGAGGCCAGGTACAAAGGTCTGCATAACAAATTGCAACTTTTTAATGTCACGTTCAGAACACTTGAAAGTGATTTTTGTACCCTTTGATGTTTTATATGAATTGCACTTGAAAATTAATGCATAACATCGTCTTTTCAAGTGCATAGAATTGTGGTCATTTCACACAAGTCAATGACAACCAATGTTTGCAGGGTTCAAGTTTGGTCCTCAGTTCCTACAGTGGTGAAGATATCCTAGTTTCTTTTGGAGGTTATAATGGGAGGTACAACAATGAGGTCTGGTTACACTTTTCTTTTGTTGTTTTCTTTTGTTCCTTTCTTTTGACTAGGTAAGGCTTTCATTCATTCAATTGCTCATTATGGCTTTGGTTACTGCATTAGGTTCATGTACTTAAACCAAGTCATAAATCAACTTTGCAATCTAAGATGATGGAGACACCAGTACCTGATAGTGTATCAGCTGTTCAGAATGTTACAAATGCTACCAGAGATGAGTCCGAGTTTGAAACTGGTCAAGAAGGAAAAATAAGAGAAATTGTTATGGACAATATTGATGCTGAAACTAAGGTAGGGAATGTTGCCATTTTCTCACCTGTATCAGTGTCCTGTTATTTATGATTGAACAATCATTTGTCTTACTGTTTGTTTGAATACTTTCTGAGATCGTTAAGCATTTGAAACATATGATTATATTCATATCCTTATGGATGCACAATGCCTCTCCCTGAAGAATCCTATAAGTTATATTTCTATGCTATGCCCAGGCTACAAAAGTTGAAGGGATAAATGAGCGTCTTTTAGCATCCCTCAAGGCGGAGAAAGAAGAACTAGAGTCATTGCTCAATAAGGAGAGAGTGCAGACTCTCAAACTAAAACAAGAGTTAACGGATGCAGAATCTCGCAACACAGACTTGTACAAGGTAACTCTTCTGCTATTTTGAGTTATAGATTTTGAAGTGGTAAACCTAGCTGCAGCTGATCCAATATCTTACACAAACAAAGGACTTCTTCAGTTTGATTGGTCAAATGCCTCAAGCAGCGGCTCCTCTTTAGATTTAGTAACATGAATTCTACATCAGGAACTCTGTTACTAAATACTCCATCCATTTCAACATAATAGTTGCTTTACAAACTAGAATTTGTTTCAATTTATTTATTGCTTTTTTCGAACCATGACAAATTGATATTTTTCTTCAATTTTGGACCTTGTCTTGTTTTTTTGAACCGTCTTTATTTGTTGTAAATACTTGTGGCTTTTGGTTGATAAACATCTTTTAGTACTCCAAAAATGGGTATTGTGGTCATTTTATACATAATCGTAGTTATTAAATGACAGATAGGTTTGATATGTTCTATGATCACATATTTTGAGGTTACTAAGCAAAATACGATCCAGCTGAATCACTACTTTGCACAAGATCAATGCCTATAATTTGTTAGCCAGAGCCAGATTGAGGTAGGAGGTGTAGGGTATGCTCGACACACATAACTGGAGAGTTAAATGCACAAGCTCGAAAAACACTTCCATAGAGTTCTAGATATGCAAATTCCGATATGCACAAAGATATACATTTATGATCTGCCTAATTTTTATCAGAGCAACTTTTTTGTTGAAAAAGAATATCTGAATTTTCAGGAACTCCAATCTGTTCGAGGCCAGCTTGCAGCTGAACAATCCAGATGTTTCAAACTTGAGGTCCGTATCTAATGTCTGTACAGAAAATGAAATGATGTCGTATCAGGATCATCTCTCTGAGTTTGTAAATGATGTGAGCAGGTGGATGTTGCGGAGCTAAGACAGAAGCTACAGACAATGGAGACACTAAGAAAGGAACTGGAAATCCTCCAACGACAAAAGGCTGCCTCAGAACAAGCTGCACTAGATGCAAAACAAAGGCAGAGCTCAGGTGGCGTATGGGGTTGGCTCGCTGGAACACCACCCAGTGAAGGTGGTGATGCTTGATCGTGTTTTTTTAATATATATACGAGACTTATTCATTCAGTTTTCCTTATATTATAAGTCTCATAGTCCATTTCTTTTTCCGGAGAAAAATAAGATCGCGTCGAAATTTCTCAGCCACAGAAGAAAATATACATGTCAGCATATTGAGGTTCAGAAGATGGTTAGTGTGATTCTTCTTTGCAACTTTGTATACCTACTAATGGATTTAACTGTGTGGAAGTATAGTTATTGGTGATTGCTCAAACTTTCCAAGTATTCTTGTTTTTTATATACAATATTTTTGTAGTAAATTGGAGACTATATGGGAATTTATTTGTACAAATACTAAATCGAATTTTATTTTATAAAGTACAACAGAAGTACGCGTTTGAATGATTGTAATAAAAGTGAGGAAATTGATTTGAATTATGCCTTTTAGATGGGGGTGACAATTTCCAACATGATATGACACAAACTTAACATGAAAATAGTGGGTTAGAGTTTGTTTTCCACGGGTTTGGGTTAGGAATGAGTTGAACCTGCTTGACACAAAATAATAATGAGCTGGGTTCGATTCAACCTGTGGCTTGATCTGCTAACCTGTTATTTGTTTATTTTAAATTTCATATAATATGTGTAAGATGTGTAAATTAAACATTCAATGTAAGTTAGTTCGGAAAAATCTCTCAATTTATGGTGTTATTATATTTTGAAATTTAATAAAATAAATTTTTATTTATAATTTTCGTGTCAAACAGATCAAATCAGGTTGACCCGTGAAAATTTCGATTTGTGTTCAGGTTAAGAATTTCGACATGAAATGAAAACGGGTTCAACTTCATCACGAAATGAAAATGGGTTCGACTTCGTATCGGAATTGTTATTATCGTGTCTAATCCGATCTGCTAACTGATCTGATTGCCGCCCCTACTTTTATATGGGTTATATTCCTTTTAAGATTACTTAATCTAATGGACAAATAAGTCGGGTGATATTGATTTTGTATTCAACTATAATTTAACATTTGGGAGCGTATAATTTAATCATATGTAGAGAGACAGCTTTATAGAAGAATTATATAATTACATTTATTCAACTTTCGTTAGAATCACATCATCTTATTAACTTTGACAATTGACATCAACAAATGCCATCTTATTAACTTTGACATCAACAAATGCTAAAGAAGTCTTGTTCTAAAAGAAAGGAAAAACGAGTACTAAAGAGAGCTTAGTACCAAGTAAAGGAAACAAAACGAACAACGGATTAAATGATGAAACTAAAGTTGAGACAAAATTGTTACATTTGATAAAATGTAAAGCTCGACTCGCTCGAGCTCAACAAGTATACACAGATAACAAGTGTAAAAATATCTCTGTACTCGTGCTCGACTAGTATTCGGCTTGAGAAAAGATCGTTCATGCTCAACTCCAATAACTATCAAACAAACTTAAACATAATTTACAAACCTCAACAATATCACAAATAAGTATGAACAGTTAAATCATAGTATTAAGTCTTTGGGACAAGCTTTTTAACCTTATTAAAAAGAAGACTGCCTTGACCTTCCACTTGCAGCTGATCAAGTAACAAAGAAAATGCAGTTGCACCCAGCAAGAAGCCCCTTCTCTCCATTTCATCCAAGACTGAAATTACATCATGGGATCCATTTCTTCTAAGTAATCCATGAAGAAAAACATTGTAGGTTGCACTATCAGGCAAGCAACCACTCTTTTCCATTTCAATTACCATATCCTTAGCCGCTTGTGTTTGACCTTCTCGACACAGTGCACTGATAAGAATGTTAAAGGTAATAACATCGGGCTGCAAACCTTTGGATGGAAGTTTGTCGAAAAGATTCTGGGCTATGTCAAGTTTTATGATAGAAAAACAAGAAAACTATATCACTTAGTAGAAAAGTATTTATTAATATATTTTGTGGTATTTCAAGATATTTTTCCAAATATATCTATTATACATACACACTATATAAGTATGAATGTTTCGTCCATTTTTCATAATACCTATTTTAACCCTCCTACATAATTAAATCAAATCAAATTAAATTAGAGTTCTAATGAAAGAAAACTCTTTATTGGGGATAATAACGTAATTTAATATTTATTTTATTTTTCTATTTGATTATAAAAAACAAGAGTCCTTTATACTTCAAACTCTTCTTAAAAAAATTACATGTTTTGATTATTTCTCTTTTGTAATCCTGAACATTTCGAATCTTAAATTAAAATTAATCTTATATTAATATATATTTAAAGAGCTTTTCAATGATATATTATAAGCATATTTTTGAATAATATCAATTTATACGAAAATTAATATACATCCAATTCTTTAAAATTCAATGACTAATTTAAAGTAATTTGATTTAATATGAAGGTGGCATCAATAATTGGCAAATTATTTTAGAAGTTAATTAGATTACAACAGGTAATTAAAAATTGTATTATTTATACCATCGAGTTGGAGTAGTTGCAGCTTCATAGAAACAACCTAAGCGACACTATCCCTTCATCACTTATGAACTGCACGAACCTCACAACATTGAACTTGAGAGTCAACTCCCAGGAATGTGAGCTCTCTTTGATTGATTTCTCGAAATTTCTTCATCTCAGACAAGAGTTTTTAATTTTAAATTGTATGATTCTTTACCATAACGATGTTGCTTCATCATGCCAATTGATGTCGTCTTTTGTGTACAATTCAGGATTGTCGATTTTTTTTTCCTCCAATAATTAGAGTCCTAATGAAAGAAGACTCTTTATTAGGGATAGTAACATAATTTAATATTCATTTTATTTTTCTATTTGATTATAAAAAACAAATTGTATTCAAAATTTTAAAAAATTCTCTATATCTAATTTAATTAGAATTTCATTAGGACTTTAATTTAGAGTCATAATGAAAGAAAACTCTTTATATCTAATTGCATTAGAAGTTTATTAGGATTCTAATTTAATACATTATATATATATGACATATTTGTATTACTTATACAACAACATAACAAGTACCATTGGCAAGAGCACGATCATATTACGATTATCTCATTAAGGTTTTCATCACTGGTGATAGTGGTTTGTCTTCAAATTTATTTAATGTTTTTTGTGATCAATGTGAAATTCATGAGGATTATATATGTTAGTTATTTTTTCTTACATGATCTTTTATTGGATTCTGTTTTCCCTAATTTTCATATATTGGGGGTTTTAATTAGTTTTTTTCATAATTTTTTTAGTAAATAAATGATGAAATCTGTCATTATTCCTTGATTATTTTTTATTAATATTATAATGTTTGTATATTTGTATTTTCGAGGTCTGAATTTCTTTTCCTGTTATCATTGTTCAAGATAGCATAATATGATTTATGTAGCATGGAACAAGCACGCCTATAAACAAGTTGTACATACATATATCAGTTTGTAATTAGTATATAAAATTACCCAATTTTAAGTAGTTAAGTAATTTCAATTATGTTGGTAATACTTTTATTTGTGAAAATAATAATTTTTACGAATTTAATTAATTATACAAATAGATTTATCAAATCTTAAAATCTTCAACTAAATCCGGTAATTTTAATTTATAGTACGATGAAAAATTTTAATAAAAGATTTATAAACATAACTAAAACTTATTTCTAAAATTTTTTAGTAACTCCCTTTTTTTTTTTTGAAATATAGTCAAAGAAAAGTGGCGATGTCTGAGACGAGATGAATTGATACCGATCCTAAAATTGGTGACATTCGTAAGATCTAATCATTCTTATATCTTCCAATTCAATATTTCAATTCTCAACTAAATGTTTTCATATCTCAACTAAATCCCTTTGTTCAAAATTATATTTAAATTTTTTTTGAATGATTGTATGTTTGAACAGTCGACGCCAAATATAAATGGCGTCAAATGAAACTTACTGGACAAAAGAGAAGATATGCAAATCTTAATGATGCTAAGAGAAGAAATTATGTAGAACATATTTTGCAAAATCGTGAAAAGAGACAAACAACATGTAATTTACAGGTTCAAACAAATCTAAGTAACTCTGAAGATATATTTTTGTAATATTCTTTAAACTTTGTATTGAAGTACATTTTTCATATAAAATTGAAAATTATATATTAATATATTTATCTAATTATGAATTTTAATATCAGGGGAACATAAACAAAAAAAAAAATGCAAGTTGCATTCATTGTGGAGCAACAAGATTTGAGTATGAGCCTCCCACATTTTGTTGTGATAATGGAAAAGTTAAACTTGCAACTTCAGAAGTGCCAGAGAAATTGTACGAACTATACACTTTTCAATCGACATAATTTGTTGATTTTCGGAAAAATATACATTCATACAATTCCATATTCTCATTCACTTCATTTGGATAACGAGCTTGCTTCGGCACAATGAGGAGTTTTCACTTTTCGAGTACAAAGAATGATTTATCACAATCTCCCAAGTTTGAATTTTAATGGAAACAAACCAACTAAGTTATATTTTTTTGATACTGAAAATGAAACTACGAATAGAATGTGTCTTAATTCACATGTGTCAGAAGGAATTATACGAAAACTCACTGAAATACTAGAGGAGAATCCATATGCCAAAATCTTTAGAAGACTAACAGAGTATTCTTCTCTAGATGATGTGCAACTTTGTATCACAAAAGATGTGAGATTAGATCAGCGAGTTTATAATGCTCCGACAACAGATCAAGTTGCAGTTGTTTGAATTGAGGGAAATAATGATAATGTCGGGTTTGAACGAGATATTATTGTTAGTACTCATTCTGGATACCAATATATAATAATGCATTATTTTGGATATTATGACCCTTTACAATACCCTCTTTTATTTCCAAGAGGTGAAACAGGATGACACCAAAATATTCATAAGGTTTATATACAAGAACATGTGCATGAAAAAGAGAAAGGTACATATTTATGTTATAATATATTTCAAGAACATATATATTTTAAGAAATAATTAATTTTTTTCAAAATTTAATTTTATATGATTTTTTAATACATATACCATTGCAACAAATGTACCAAATGTCCTGAATGCTTCTAGACTTACATCAAGGTCTACTTCAAAGGAAATTATCTTCCAAGAGCAAGAAGGTATGTACTACAACATACGTATTTCTAAAAAATCTGATCAAAAAGTTTATGTTTGTTCTAATCATTCCAACCATTATTTCTCATAATCAGTTGTCGTAAAAGAAAATGCAAAAAGAGTCTATTGTAGAGAATACAGTTGTTATAAGTTACAAATTAGAGATCCAAGACACTCTACTCTAAAAAATTGGTTACAAATTCAAAAAATGATAATGATGGATGAAGAGGTAAGCAGATTCCAATTACATTTTTGTTTCTATACTTCAGAAAAAAATGTGCACTAACTAATTTGAAAGAAAAATAAATTAAAAGTAAAGCCAGGTTGTCAAGTCGATTGATACTATTACTGGTCAAGTTTATTTTAGTTTTATTTGAATCGTTGTTTTAATTGTATTTGATTTGATTTTTTCATTTATTTATTTAACAATGTCTATTCTTGCAGGTAGTCCAAATTGGAATGATCATGTTTAATGATGACATCCAAAAATTTGGAAATGAATTCAAAAGAAACAACACATATTTGATTGAAAATATGATGGTCAAAGATGTAAACGCCAACTTCGCATCGGTACATCCGAAAAAAGAATTAGTTTTAAAACAATTCAGCATCGTGAAGGAAACTGCAAACAATATTGACCAAAGCCACAATAAAAATGTCTACTTGAAGTACAATGACTTACGTAGCAAACATGCGGAACGCAGTAGATTTGGTACCTATATTTCTTATTTCTATTTCTTTACAATAATTTATAAAAATAATCATTAAATAATTTTTTTTGTTTATGTAGATAAATGTGGAGTTCTTACAATGGTGAAAGAAAGCATAATTGTCGACACCCCAAAAAAAGTGGCCGTAAGAGAAATCACTCTGATAAATGAAGAGTAAGTGTAATCTATCTTTTATAAGAAAGTATGAAAACAATATGTAAATTTAAATTACAAGCAAAAAAAATAATTAAATAAAAATTCCAATTTAATTTTTTTATTTCATATATAGACATCACTCCATTGACGTTTCTCTTTGGGAAGACATGACATTGAATAAAGGAGTAGAATTGCAGTAAATTGTTGATCAAAAACCAACTATTGCCATTACAAAGGTCACAACAAAGGAATTTCAAGGTAAATTAAAAACTCACCTAATTTTTTTGAAAGGAAAATAAAGACAATGAATATATGCAAATGTCTTGAGAATGAAATATAATTTTAAAATTGCAAACTTTGATTAGGTGAGATCCAGTTGCAAATCACTTCGATTTCAACTATACAAATAGGTCTGATATCTAAAGAACTTGCAAAACTGTCGCGCACCATTCATGATCCACTGGAAATATGCAAGTTGAGAATGGCACAAAGAATAAAGGGAGGAAGAGAGGTTTCTCTTGCCATCTTATCATGAAAAAAGAATCCCTATCAAAGGTATGTAACTATATTTTTCAAATATCTATAATGTTTTGTTTCGGAATATTAGTACAACGCATGCAAAAAATGCACGGCATCGGCACCTAAAGATGACAGAAATATAGTATGTAGAAAGTGCAAAGATGACCCAATGCAAACAACACCGAGGTAAAATATTAAAATTATAAATCACAAATTAAAACATGCAATGACATGTAACTATACTTATATAAATTCATTGAAACGTGCAATGACATGCAACTATACTAATATAAATTCATTGATTGCAGATACGTAGTTAAACTAAGTGTGATATAAGGTCATCTTGAAACAACAATGACGATGTTTGGTGACACAACATCAATTTATGTTGGATGCTTAGTAGAAGACTACTTGAAGTCCATTGAGAAGGTAACAATATTTCTTTAGTTAAATGATTAAAATTTTTTTTTTAAAAAGGTAGATGAATAGAATGACTCATAGATTTGGGTTAACTCCTCTTTAATATAATGCTTAGGAAAAAAATTGTTAACGAGACTATTTTTTTGCTTTAATATAGGTGTCTGACTAAAGTGCAACTTGTCAAACACCACAAAAAGATGGTAAATCAAGTAATTAACAACAAATTGTTGCCTAATTCATGATTTCTTATGATAAAAAAAAAACCTAATAACAATCAACAGAAAGGAAAGAAAAGAAGTTAAAACTGGTAAAATCATTGTGTAAGTACCTAGCAACGGAGATAGTCCACTAATTAAATTATATAGAGTTTTCTTTAATTAGAACTTTAATTAATTTATATGAAGACTAATTAAATTAGATATAGATAGTTTCTTTAATTAAAGGTCTTCTGTTTGTAGAAGATGGTCTTCTTTTTTTTGTTCTTATGTGCATGCCTATAATTAGATTTTCTTGGTTTCAGCAACAAAACCTCATTCAACTTGAAAAAATAGTATGTCGAGAAGAGCTCTCTCTCATCTCTCTCGTACTATTTGTATGTGCAATTAGAGGGTGTTTGTTTCTGGTTATTAAAACAGATGGAAATGCATTTTTTCAATTATGATTTTATAATACAATCCAAATTTATATATATTTTGGTGAGACAATGGAACTCAATATCAATATAAAATAATCTCTTGTACAATTATAAATCAATGTATGTCTAAGAATTTTTATATACATTGCTAAAATCTATCTTTCTTGTTCTTTTTAACAAAAAATCATATGCAGGGCCAAAGCACATCTGAATACTACAAACGGTTGATCTTACAAGGAGCAAGTGAGGTCCGTTTTCTAATTATCCTAAACTACAATACGAAAGTTGAACGAGAAAAATTGAGTGCAGTAGCTGTAGCAATAGAAAAGCTGGAACCCGTGGAGATAAGAGATGATAAATTAAACAATACAACCACGACAACAACAATAACAGTGGCCACCACAACAGATGATGAAAACAAGAAAAAACGAAGAATTAGGAAGACAAAAAAACAACGAAGAAAGAAGACTATGACGGAAAAGAAGATCAAACAAGAAAAGATATAGTTAGTGGTCAAATTAGAATTATAATCTTTCATTTTAGATTTATTATTCTTTTTTTTAGGAATAGTGGAACTAGAATTTTTTAATCGAATTATATATTTTTAATAAATTATTGTTGTTATGATACATATATTAAATTGAAAACACATTAACTTATAATAATCAAATGTTAAGTAATATAAACACACTTCAAAAAAATATTAAACAACAAGTGAAGGGAAAAAAATCCCACAATATCAACCAAAAAATGGTTCTCACGAGTTTGTCTCTCCACGTGCAACGCACGCGTTCTTTACTAGTGTGTGTATATATATATATATGCTGCATGTGAAGAGACCAACTTTTAGAGATTTTTTTTTTAGTCTTGTGGGTTGTCTTTTATCCCTTCATTTGTTATTCTTTGTTCTTTAATTGAAATGTATTTAAATTATTTACATTTGGTTCAGTAAACCAGGACTGAACACAGCAAGGATTCTCTTTCAGCGAAATTCTCATACCGTTAACTCCATTAATCAAAATTTCTTATACACATTATCAACGACATGAAGGCATCTCTTTCAAATTCCTGGTCGATCAAGCTTGCGTAGGTGGGGGTTGGTATCCAATTTTTTTTTTTTTGAAATGGGTGGGGGTTGATATCCAAATTTTTTATTTATTTATAAGATTTTGATGTTTTAATTTTATTTATTATTCAAAGGGTAGTGTAATGTTGTTGAGGTGTGTTTAGGAATATGAAAATATTAAAATTTTTAAATGAGGGTTTGTTAGTAAATGAGGTATGCTTAAAAATGGATAAGGTGCATATAGATCCACTCATAAAGAATATATACCTACAACAAAAAATAAAGTTTGGTAACTCACACTTGTAGCAAAGAACTGATCATAAAGTTTTTAATCTAATTTACCAATGGCACCACAAAGTTTATAAATTAGAAATAATTAATATCAGCTCTTGATATTTATTATTAGACAGAAAATACCAACATTTGTGTACAACTTCATCACCACAGATGCATCCAATTAATTAAATTTGTGGAAGTTTATAAAATTTTATGTAAATAACCGAAAAGAAAAAGAAAAAAAAGAGAATACACTACTAAAATTTTCTCTGAAAGACAACGCTAAAAAAAAGCGTTGTCTTTCCAAAAAATAAAGTGTTGTCGTATCCACCATTGTCGTAGATGGCCGGTGAAAGACAACGCTCTGAAAAGCGTTGTCTTTTCGAGATACAACAACGCTTTTTAAGCATTGCATGTAAGTGTAGTATTTTCTGATTTTGGGAGTATTATGCAACTATATTTGCAACGCTTGAAAAACGTTGTCTTTTCAAGATACGACAACGCTTTTTAAGCGTTGCATGTAAGTGTAGTATTTTCTGATTTTGAGAGTATTATGCAACTATATTTGCAACGCTTGAAAAGCGTTGTCTTTTCGAGATACGACAATGCTTTTTAATCATTGCATGTATGTGTAATATTTTTGGATTTTTGGGCGTATTCTGCAAATATGTTTGCAACGCTTAAAAAGCGTTGTCTTTCTTAATAACAACAACGCGATTATATGCAACACTAATTGTTGTCTGTTTAGAGAGGATTTTATGTATGCAACACTTTTTTAGGGTTGTCGTATTGTTACGGTTGTCGTTTTACAAAAGCGTTGTCATTTCCTTATGACAACGCTTTTTTGTGTTGTCGTTTTTTTTGCATAATTTTCACAAAATTTCATGCAATTTGGTATCCTACAATCATATACTAATCCCCAATAATTATATAAACTGATATTTGCAATTATAAGGTATATATATACATCAGTGAATGTCAACAACTAATTCACAAAGCATTGTCAACAAAATGAAACATCATACCACTTCTATTATATAAAATAGTTGACGTCTATAAATTTAGACTCCAACAAAAAAAAAGAGAGTTTGTTTGAACATCACAACCTTTACAAAAACCGCAACAGCGATCAAACTTATCCAAGACCGAGTGATTGCATCGCCGTCCCAACAACCTATCAAATGCAAGCACAAAATTGTCACGGACATCTAAAAATCATTACGTGATTCCTGTTAAATATGTATATATATATATATTTATTCAAAAGAGAGCATTGCAAATTAGAATATAAATAAAGGTCACCTTGTTCTACTCATTGATATGTTCCTGAACGCATTCAGCCCATTCAACACGAACTTCATCAATCTCATCTTTAGTGCACTTAACATGCGTAAACTTTGGAAAAAATGTATAGAGAATTGTCAACTTCATTGTGAAAAAACAGAGTTATACAAAATTATCAAGTGAAAAAGGCATTCAAGATCTAATAGAAAAATCAGTTCATGCTTGTACTTAAAACCATCAAGTTGGACAGCCACCAACACAACCACAAACTAGGCTATAACAACCCCTAATTTAGATATACAATCAGTAGCAGACAACTCCAACAGTTAGTGAACAAAATGCAAACTACAATTCACAACAATAAGGCCTTTAACAAAACCACGGCAGGAACTAATCACCAAATTCCAGCATGATACGCATCCAACAACAAAGTATGAGAAACCTAGGTGGTACAACCAGTTCGGAAAAACTTACGGCATCCAAAAGGAAAAACTTAACACCATTAAATAGAAAATAGTTACTCACAATTGAACGCAATGAAACCATGTCTGCAGTTGCCCCCTTATCTACAAGTTGTTTCATGTACCACAACACAAAAAAACCGCATTGTTTGGTATCCGGTTGCAAAGGGGCCTACATTACAATATATGAGTATCAACTGATACTTGGTGATGATAAAATAAATATTTAAGTATTATATAACTCAGTATTATTCACATCTTCACCATACATACCTTGACTACCTCCCATGTAGGTTGCTTTTTTCCATTCTTTCCAATTTCAATGTTGAACATTCTCAAGGTCCTTCATAAGAAAACAAATTATTTCCACTAAAACAACCGACATGACAGTAAACGAAAACATATTTGACTGAACTTATTAAATTGAAACTTACAAATCAACAATTTGTTTCCAAGTTTGATCATGCAAGCGATGATAAAGAGGGTCCAACAAATGAACAATTTCCTTGTGGGGGTTGATGACAGTTAGAATCCAATGGAATCTACATATTTAACAATTAACACAAATTGTGTGAGTAAAACGTCATCATAATAAAGAGATACAAGAAAGGTCAGGAAAACTTACCCTACATTACAAGGTGCCAAAACTAATTGTCCAGACAATGTACCACTCAACCTTTTTGCTAGAGCACGGCCCCTTCGTTCCATCTCATTCTCTTTATAATCTTCATCAGTTTTGATTGATGGCAAATGTCCTATTTCATATGGATCCACAAATCTGTAATTTTGATGCTTGTTTTCTTTTAGCAACCTTTTATAGAGATGCCTAACCATCATTTTTTCAATGGAAAAAACCATAATGTTAAATGTGATAATAATGACAGCAGTAGTTAACGATAATAATAATAATAATAGTCATGATAAAAAAGAATACTTACCACATATAAACAATCACACATACGTATGAGATAGGCTCTAACTGACAGAATGGAACTATATCTTCAATGTTAACAAAGATTTTCAGTTCACGACCAAATACTTCATGATCAAACTCTATTTGTACATTGCCCCTATTCTGAATAACAAACTTCGTATAACAATAAAGCATATGCAATTGCTTTGGCACACTGAATAGATCAACAGTAGGCAAATCTTTGAGCATGCGTTTCTTCTTTCCAGGTTTCTAAAGATTGTATTAGCATGATGTGTAAGTAGACCTTTTGATATTCACATGGCTAATTAAAAATTTGATGAGTAACAGAAATGACAAAATCTGAAATATTACCTTAACAGAAAAGGAAGCTCAAAAACTACCAAGACCAATTCAAAGTCGTTAAATAATGTGAAGTGGAAAAGGGACCCTCACAACTTGTCATATATGGTTGTTTGATTGTAGATATTTTGACAAAAGGGTCATTGCAAGTTTATTAATAAGAGAAAAAGAAGCAAATGGCTCAATTCTAATTATTGCACTTAAATTTTGTACACAAAGTTTTCCCAGGTTTTCATCATCTGTAGAGATGGCAGCTTATGGATCTCTTGTTTGTCTTTCCAATCTCATTGTGCAGATAAAGAATCATCCTCGAACTTCCACCTTTTTTGATGAGATCCAGATTCAATATCTTGCTCAAAATGTCGAATTCTTACTCGATTTCGTAGAGAGTTATAATTCCCATGGAGTTGAGGATCTGGAGAAGCGAATTGCATCTGCAGCTTATGCGGCTGAAAATCTAACAGATAAGTACATACAAGATCAAATTGTTGCTGGATCAAGTGAGAAAAGAAGGCTTGCATACTGGCTTGATCTGCACAAACTCATAGTAGATATGGATTTTATCAAAGAAAAGGTTATGGAGGTGAAGCAGAATAAGCAGCCCACTAATCCCATGATTGCTGCTCCATTGCAGCCTCTTACCAGTGGAAGAAAGCCTACTATGGTGGGATTTGAGGATGAGTTGATTCATCTTAAGGATTTGCTGACTAGACAACATTCTGGTCGGATAATCATCTCAATCGTCGGCATGGGAGGAATGGGTAAGACTACACTTGCTCAAAATGCTTATGAGGATTTATTTATAAAGGAAAACTTTGATCTTTGTCTTTGGGCTAAAATATCTCAGCAGTGTAATGTGAGGGAAATACTTTTACAACTTCTTTCTTGCACGCAAGCAAAATTCACTAGTGAAAGTGCTATGCATGAATTAGGAGAGCAGTTGTATAAAAGTTTATGTGGTAGAAGGTATCTGATTGTATTAGATGATATGTGGGGTACTGAAGTTTGGGATGATATACAGGTTTTCTTTCCTAATAATGGTGAGAGAAGTCGGGTTGTTGTAACTACTAGGCTTTCAAATGTGGCTACTCAGTTGAACTCTTTGTGTATTATGATGGAGTTTCTGGATATGGATAACAGTTGGAAGCTGCTTTGTGAGAAGGCATTTGGAGAAGAAGAATGTCCTCATGAGTTGGAGGAAATCGGGAAAGAGATAGTGAAGAAATGCAAAGGACTTCCCCTATCGATTGTTGTGATTGGGGGACATCTAAGAAAGTCCTCTAGGGCCAAGGAATACTGGTTGGAAGTTGCTAATGATATAAGCTCAGTTTTGGATGAGGATGAGCAATGCTTGAGTATATTGAATTTGAGTTATAGCCACTTACCTGCTCATTTGAAACCATGTTTTCTTTCTATTGGGATTATTCTGAAAGAAGACAAAAAAATCAATGGTTTCGACCTTGTCAATCTTTGGGTTGCAGGGGGGTTTCTAAAGAAAATTGAAACACATAGCTTGGAAGAAGTTGGATGGGTTTACTTAGATGATCTCTTTGCTAGAAATCTGATTTTAGTTACAAAACAGGATCAGGTTGGAGATATTGAAACTCTTGAGATTCATGATCTTTTAAGAGACTTGTGTTTAATGGTAGCTGAGAAAGAGAAATTTGTTTGGGCCTTGAAGTTGTCTCGACGACAATTAAAGAGTTGTTCCTCTGACTTGAGATTGTTGAAAATACATTTGGTGGATACTTTTACGATAGAGGATGAGTCTGATGTGGTTTATCCGCGGACCATGTTTCAGCAAGTTTGCTTGAGGTTCCTTGATTGTACAATTTATAAAACTGCTCCGCGTGTCTACCTTCATTCATCAGTATTCCTACTCTGGAATTTGCAAACCTTAATTATAAGTGCTGACGAGAATGTACGAATTATGGCACCATCTGAAATTTGGGAGATGCCAAACCTTAGGCATTTGGTTATCAGGCCCCGAGTTTGTGTTCCAGATCCTCCTCCAAGTGACTTGGTTTTGCACAACCTACATAGACTCGTTAACGTAGAGAATTTGAGGTTGAGTGAGGAGGTCTGTAAAAGAATTCCAAACATCAAGTTTTTACAGCTAAGGTATGATGACGAGGCAAGCTTATCCTCATACTACTGTCTCCACAATCTTTGCTGCTTCAAACAACTGGTATCACTAAAGTGTGACTTTGCTAAATTGTTGAATTGGAGTGATTCTGGACTGAACCTCCTAAGCTCACTCCTCTACTTGACTTTAAGAAGTCGTTATCTTGATTGGGAATATTTGACTATGATTGATACCAAGGTGCCCCGTCTTCAATATCTCCAATTGCAATTTATGGATTCAAACAGAGGGCAATTCAAGGGGGAATTCCCTTGCTTGATATCATTGGATATTATATGTGAAGGTGATTTTATCGAGTGGAATGCAGAGAAATCCCATTTTCCAGTCCTCCAGAATCTTATGCTTACGAGATATCGATTGGCGGAGATTCCTTCAGGCATTGTAGAGATACCAACACTTAGATATATTGATTTGGTAGATTGCAGTACATCAGCTGCCGTTTCGGTAGTAAAAATACTAGTTGAACAAGAGGAGCTTGGCAACGAGGGGTTTGAACTTCATCTTTATTATTGGACTGAGTCTGATGAAGACAGATTTCGGGAAATGGTAGAAGAAGAGAATTTAATAAGCAATAATGTTTTTATACATTTGAAACACACGGGCAATGACTGTATGATGAAGAGAGGTTAATTTTCACAAGTTTAATGTTCCATTTCACTTTGATGTAAAATCTATTTGCAAGACGATTTGATTTCATTGTTTTCAATTTAAGTATGAATAGAAAGATTCTAAACTTCATTTGTTTTATATATTTTTTTACCACTTGTTGTCTCAGTTTCACGATAAATATAAATTATCCATTATTTTCAATGATTAATGGGAGAAAATTAGGTTTTGGTTTTCTAATTCAAATTTTCTTTTTTAAATACTGAAAGAAATGTCTGATATCTTTTATGATTCATTTGCTAAATATATGATGAAAGAATATACAATAAAGGGTGGAACTATCCACACCCTACCATTTTCTAACCACACCCCAATTTCTATTCTTACCCCATTTATAATATCTACATCTATAATTATTTCTAAACACACCCCAAATATTTCCTGATTTACCCTTTGACTTAAAACAAAACAAAAAAACCTAAACAAACTAAAAAAACAAAAAATTCGAAAGCGAAGAAGCCTGCAGAAATCGAACAAGAAGAATAGGAATGTTTTGAAGATCGTCGAACAAATTAGCACTCCCTCGACTTGAGAAATCGAACATACTTCTATGGACAATCCAAATACTTCTGTGCCAGGTTCAATTTTTAACCAAACCACAATTTTTTGCTCATTTTGAATCTTGAAAAAGTTATGTAAATTAGATTGATATTAGGGTCAAAATCGACTCAATTTTATTGTGGGAAAATGTAATTGTAGTCTATTGTAGGAAAATATTGTGTTTTTTATGCTGAAAATCAAACGAATTTTGTGTTTCTGTTCTTGGCGTGTTCGAATCTAGTTCCTCGAAATTTTGCAGTGTGTTCGACTTCAATTGGTTGAACAGAACTATTGTGGTTCGACTTAGGAAAATCGAACAATGGGTAGGGTGTTCGACTAGGCAAGTCGAACATGGTTAGAATGTTCGACATCCGAGGATTGAACACGACCAGATTCTTCGAAAACCGAAAATCGAACATGGCTTAATTCGTTCAACTATAAAAGTCGAACATGTCTTGATGTATTCGAACATTTATAGTCAAACACTCCAGATTGTGTTCGAACGAGCGTAGTCGAACAGTGCTGTTTTTGTCTAACAGATCCAATTTTTTTTGTCTCTCTTATTTTTTGTTATTGATACTATTTACAGGTGACAAAATCTACATGAGGAGGAAGAATCGACCAACAGCTTCTGAAAGAAAGCGAAGAAATGAAGAGCTTGCTGCCACTACTGAACACGTGACTGAACACGTGTATGCTCATTCGGTGGAAAAAGAAGTTGCAGTTGCAACTGAGGCGTTCATGAACGAGCTCCCCGAGATAGATGCAGATATGAATTTGGAGGAGAATGAGGCTGTGAATGAGCAAGAGGCCGAGAGCGATGTTTTGACCGGTCCCCATCCTGGTGGACCTATGAACCTTATCTTGATTTCGAGTTTCAAGACCCACATTGCGTCAAAATTTGGTTCAATCAGGAATGAGCTGTGCTCAAGTTTTGGTGCCATACCACGAAGATGGAGTCGTGGAAGCTAGATGGCGTATCTGATGATTGGAGTCGTCTGATATCTCGTACCAAGCTTTATGGGCTCCCGTTTATATCTTATAAGAATCCGGACAAGAATCTCATATGTGCCTTCATAGAGCATTGGCATCCGGAGACGAATAGCTTTCACCTGCCGTTTGGTGAGATGACCATCACGCTAGATGATGTCTCCTGCATTACCAGACTTCTAGTGACAGGCCTACTGGTTGTATTACCTAACGTGAGGAGAGAACCCTCCCCAGTCTTGATGTGTACATATCTTGGGATATCAGTGGATGAGGCGCAAGAGGCCCTTGGTCTTATTAGAGGCTCGTCAGTTAAGCTTGAGTGGCTGCGCGAAAAATTTAGTCAGGGCATGAGTAGTGAAGACGAGGCCACCAGACTGTGTGCAGCTAGGGCATATCTCTGGTTTGTGCTTGGTTGCACCCTCTTCTCAGATAAGAGCAACAAAAGAGTTTCGACTAATATTTTGAGAATTGTATGTAATGTGGGCAAAATACGTAAGTATGCATGGGGGCGCTGCACTGGCTTTTTTTTATCGTCAGTTGGGATTGGCAACTCGTTATGGCGTGAAATAGATGTCGGGATACTTCACATTGGTAGAGATAAGAATCGTTTAACTTTCATATAAGTTATTTTTAGTATTTATTTTATTTTCATAATATTTCAATTATGTTTTGTGTTGTAGGCCTGGATATATGAATACTTTCCCATGACAAGGCCAACTCACAATGTGAACTTTCGAAGCGGTCATCCATTAGCATGTAGGTGGGCCCAACAAGCCGCTGTCGGACCTTCCATTGATCGTATAGTTGCATGGAGGGAGATACTAGACACATTGTCACCGAGTAATGTAAGTGGAAATCATTTTGTCATTGTGAAAGTTTGTCTACTCAAGTGTTGGTCTTAAATGTTTGTGAATGTTTGTGTACTTAAATGTAATGCAGGTTTGTTGGACTCCCTATGCTGGGATAAAAGATGTCTACCCTCGTGACAATGTTACATTCTATGTTGGATGCATCAGTGCATTTGACATCGTTGAGCCATACCATCCCGATCGTGTCTTGCGACAGTTCGGTTATGGAAAGAGAGAGTACGGGTGCACGATACAAGGTTGTCTTCCATTTGCTGGGCAACTACTTCTTGGCGTGGAGCAGTCATTTGTTGCCAGTGGATCGTGTTGGTGCAGCTGCGGATCCTGCGTGGGAATGCTTACCAAATTACTTGGAGTGGTATTATGTAGTTACTCATCCTAGGGTGCAGAATCCTGACAACGTTTCCAGTGTCGCACGTGCCACACATTCTCAGGGTCAACAACCCTTGGAGAGGTTATACTCGGCACGTGCTCAACTCCATCCATTGGTCGACAAGTGGGCGTGTCGTGATCGCGACTTATCCCTTGGCTTTGTGATGCTGATTGTAGAGAGTGTATATGCTTCTATGAGTCTGAATGACCCTTCTGAGGGTTCCCTGTTAGACAACAAGTGCCATGCATACTTTCTAACACTTGATCCATATGTACTGTTTAATGCTATGTAACACTTGTTCCATTTGTTGTTTTGTTTTGAAACTTATGAATATGTATTGTGATGTTTGAGGTTTGGTATGTGATGTTTGAGTTGTGAAATTCCACTACATTTGTTACTATGATTGAGTCGGGATATTTGTAAATGCGTCATGTTTGAGGTCGGAGTTTATTTGTTAAGAATAAAAGAAAGTAGGTTTCCAATCTTGATGCTAAAACACAAAGTACAACCACTGTTTGATCTTCATATTATGAACGTTCTTCTTTCTGTTCGATTTTCAGTGTTCGAACGACCAATAATGTGTTCGAACAACCAATAATGTGTTCGAACTTAATTTGTCGATTGGATCATGTAATGTTCGAACATTCAAAGTCGAACATTATGTGCAATGTTCGAGCTCGAAAGTCGAACGCTTTTCCAAATGTTCGAACTTAATAATTCGAACGTGTATTAAAGTGTTCGACTTCAATATGTCGAACAATTTGTTATATTTTCGACTTTACAAGTCGAACGCCCTTCAATGTCTCCGAATTGTTATTATCGAACGTTCTCTATTGCGTTTGATTTTCACAAGTCGAACTTCTTGTATATTTTTCAACTTCTGAGTTCGAACAGTAGAAAAAAAATGCACAGTAAGTCGATAACCTAACAAACAGCCGCAACTTCAAACAACATGTAACATCCAATTAAACCACGTACAAATAATACACCATAATACATCATAATACATTAGTTTCCACTGTTACACCTCAATAGTTCATAATACATCATAATACTAACACCATAATATCTAATCACTGTCAATGATATCCAGACTCGCAACACCAACAGATTCACTATCACATTTTACCATATCGTTGTATTTCGCCAGTTATGCTTGGTAGAGAAGTGTCCATCCATCAGCACATGAATAGTGATATCCGTACCATGTGGTACTAATAGGAGGTATCGGTGCGCCATCTACCATTTCGACTTGTTATCGACATTGCAACAATCACAGTATTAGTGGATAATCACGCGAAAAATAATAATGAAGTTATAAGATAAAACAATTACCCTAATGAAATGGTTGTTTCCATCAAGTGTCATGCATGCTAATTGAGGATTCGCCGGAACCAGTGTTCTCAAAGGTAGAAATGTCAGGCTTTGCTGGGGAGAAATATGCACGAAAGCCATATTATATCTTGATGCCGCCAAGTTATAAGTTTCCGGAAAAATAAACCAAAACTTCGTGTCATATACTTCATCACGGAAACACCTCAACATCTCTAGCATCTTCTCAACCCTTGTAGCATCCAACCAAACAGTAGCATATAATGCTCTAAATTCCTCCAACTCTTTTATCAGATCGTCACAAAATTTTACCCACGAGTACTCACCCAATCCTACGGCGTGTGAGACACCGAAAGTCACAATGTCCGTCACCTTTCACATCAATTGTTTTTGACACGTAAGGTCTCCATTGAGTTGGGAGTAGCTCAACAAGTGTAGTGTTAGTGGATTACGCAGTAATCGACGTTGGATAAGTTGTTTTTCCCTTCGTGATTTAGTAAACATCGGTCCAACTGACGAAGGTCCAGATAGTTGAATAGTATTTTCAACTGGTGAACAACTATCAATAACCGAACCCACATACTCAAATGCACTTTTATCTCATTTGGTGGACTTGTCTTTACGACTTTTCATCTTGCTAGGACGACCACGAACACGGGTATGCACCTCAGGTTCAAGCAATGACGATGTTCGAGGGTTTGAGATCTCTCTGAGTCGTTTGAGCAACAGTAATCTTTGAGATTCATTTGCAGACTCGAAGATGTTGTTAATATCACCCACAGTCTCCTGCCATCGATTTCCAATATCATGAGCAATATGAACATCTGTCTTTGAAGGCTCACAATCTAATTTCCTCCAAAACTTATCAACCATGTCCAGGGTGATTGGTGCACCACTTAGTTTCAACACAGCAAGTTCATGTGCACATGGCAACCCGCTGGTTCTTCTCAAAACACATCCACACAACAACGAATCAACACCACATGAATCTGCACCCTCAAGCTCTTCATAAATCTTCTGCAGAGCAGCATGTGAGACCAAACCTCTGATAATCTTGAAAACGAAGGACTTGTAATGGTGGTGTAACACATTCAAACTCTTCTCAAAAGATGCTTTGATTGTATTGTGAGATACAATCAACAAGCCGTGAATCCTTTCCCAAGATATTTCAAAGTTCGATTGACTTGTATCAAGTTGTTCTTCAGTCTTGAATGTGCACTCTCCGCCCTGTGAGACCAAGTACAAATAATTATCGATAATGAACAAATTTCGCAATGTAGTAAAAAAACAATTGATATATGAATTTATTATCTTAAATAGGCGTACCTACTAGTTGTTGTATTGCCAAAATGCATGACATTATTGGTCCAACAAGACACAAACATCTCCTTATAAGGCGTTATCCGATTGTCAATGACATAATTAACGACATCTGGGTACTCGATGTAATCCTCCTTCAATCTCAACATCAACTCGTCAAATTTCATTTTGTCCTCAGCAAGTATCAATGAATTCCATGAGTTGTTAAATGAATCTCACTTATCCTTCTTCGTATGAAACATTGGTCTGCACTTGGTCAAAATGTTCTTACTGATATGCCACCGACATAACAATTATTTCGCACTCGGAAACGTAACCTCTATTGCATTCATCAATGCGATCTCCCGATCAGTAACAATCACTTGAGGTAGTGTTGATTGATCCATTAAACCCTTCAGAATTGTGAGCGCCCAAATATAATTTTCCTAACGTTCTGTCTCCAAATAAATACATGCCACCGAGAATGTGATATCAGTGGATGTAATCCCAAGAATCTCTAAAAGAGGCATCTTGTACTGATTGGTCTTGTACGTACAGTCCATCAATAAAACAGTAGGAAATGCACACAACAACTCGACACTGGTCGGGTGAGCATAAAATAAATCCTTGACCATGTCTGTCTGCTCACATCTCTTTGCGAAATAATAATATTCATGGTGTTTCAATTTCTCCAATAGAAATTGCATCTGAGAACGACTTCCGTGCTCAATAATTCGATGCTTATGATGAGCATTGTAAATGGTCTTCAGTGTCGACTGATTATCAACAAAGGTTTCTTTCAAACTGCTCAAAATTTCTTTCGGTTTTGTGTTATTCTTTGACAAGTCAAACACATACCGATCTTCAAAAGGTGTAAGTCGACCGGCGTAAGAGTGCCTAACCAAGTAACACCCCATCGGGTGATTATGAACACCCGATAAAACTGCAAGTGACCATTGGCCTTCATCCAATTGAGTCCCCTTCAAGAGAAATGGACAGTCACATTTCTTCGTACCGGTAAGTCTCTCTCTAGAGCTTGTCCTTTCAACAACATGATTTTCAAACACCAAATTATTTCTTTGCGATTTTGGTTTAGATGACTTGTACTTGCCACTTCTTTCACATCCCAAAAACACTCTAGGCCTCCTACCACTTTCAACTCCATCTGAGCGTTTTACTAAAACCACCATATTAAGCCTATGCGCTACTCCTCTTACCCATTCCATCAAAAAAGTGCAACTATCAAAAAGGTTGGCCGTGGAAAACTCAATTGTGTAATCTATTCCCTCATACATTGGATCATTCTCATGATCATCCATCTTATTTTCATCGATGAGATTCACCACACTTAGTTCCGTGGATTTTGAGCCATTTTCCTAATAAACAATTAAAATAGAAGATAATAAACATATTGTTCAACGATAAATATAAAAAAAAAACTACAATAAACCTACTGTTCAACTTTAAAAATTGAACATTACTAAGACTGTTCAACTTTAGAAATTGAACACTACTAAGGATGTTCAACTTCAGAAAATCGAACACATCTTAGGTTGTTCAACAATCAAAAATCGAAAATAAATTACTTGTTCGAACAATAGAAATCGAACACTCATAGTAGTGTTCGAACAATAGAAATCGAGCACTCATAGTAGTGTTCGAACATTGAGGTTCGAACACCTTTAAACAAGTTCGACTTTCGAAGTCGAACACCCTTAGTATGGTTCGAAGTCTATGTGTCGAACACTCTTCAGCCCGTTCGACTATTCCAGGTCGAACGAGACTGTTCCAGCGGGATTTTTGAATATTCAAATTAAAACTCGATTTTTTGTAATACACTACTAAAAGCTGTTAAAAATGTAGTAGAAAACTTACATTGCTCGTTTCAAATGTATCTTCCCGTTCCATAGACATTTCAACCGAGAATTCTTGTTGGGTGATATTTTTAGGGTTTAGAAAGGTGAAGAAATGTTTGATACTGGTGGAAAAGAAGAAATTTTCTAATATGAAGGAGAAGAAGAGGACTATGGGGTGTGTATAGAAATTATGGGATGTGGTTAGTAGTTTAAATTATATGTGGGGTGTGGTCAAGGGGTATTATAGACATTTAATATATAATTACTTTTGAATTAATGAAATATGGGGTGTGGTTAGAAAAGGGTGGGGTGTGGATAGTCCCACCCTACAATAAATTTAAATATAATAAATTAAAGAAAATCATGGAAATTAATGGAAACCATTGAAATAAACTAAAATAAAATTAACAAGAAATAATACATAATTTATAGAAAATGTATGCAATTATAAATAAAAAATTATGATCACAATTCATTAAATATAAGTTGGGCTCAGAACCAAGTTGTTTGCAGTGTGCTTCTTTACCCTAGAGGAGTTTCTAATGTTTGTTATTGTTGTGCAACCAGGTAGTGGCTCTTGAAAGTCATCTTTCTATGTTTTTTTTTTTTAATTAGTGTTTAAACCTTACAAATTTTCTCTTACTCCTCGTACCTACGAAACTTTCCGATTGCTACTTGAAAAAAAAAAATCAAAAAATGCAGTCAACTTCCGAATATCAATCAAAATGCACAAGTCATTTGCCAAAGTGACTTTCAATTAACTAAGGTTGTGTTTGGATGAAATGATTTGCAATTCATTGTAGTAAATCTATTGGTGGTGTTTGGATTGATATATATTTAAAATTCATCCATTTTATTTTGCACTATTTTTTTAGCAATATTGGTGGATTTTGAACCCTCTCTCATTTAAATGAATTTGAAATCCATTCATTTTAAATTTTGTAACTCAAATCCCACAATCTAAACACAACCTAGAAGAAAAAGGAATCTGGAAATTAGAGAGAGATATTCCATTAATTACTGATCAAGATCATAGTAAATTAAAAGAATGAGCAATTGTATAAAGCTGAGATTTAAATTGGGGCCAAGCAGATTCTGGTGCCTGTGCATTCAAAGTAAACAATCTTCCCTCTCGGGCACAACACACTGCAACATTATGACGCCGGAAAACCGGGCTTTCAACTCCGAAATCAAGCTCATAATACTTCACCTTTCTCACTCCATCTTCTCTCAAACTTGATCTTATCAATCTTCCTTTCACATCCCTCCCTTTGCCTGATGAAGTGATCGTCCGAACCACAGCTTCTCCCACCTCTTCCGCTCCTCCAAATGCCTCAATCCTGAGACAACAATTTGGTCATGGCAAATTAATCTTGGAACGAAAATTATGCTGCGTTATTCAACTATGTACATAGAATCACAACTCACAAAGGGTTCCTCAAGATCATTTCACATTCAACAATCATGTGGAGTTACTAAGATACCATATAACACTCAGCAAAAAACTCCATCTAAATGTAGTTGCTTCTACACTTCTATTTCCATGAATTTCAATTAGTGTCCTAGAAAAAAAAGAGTATAAAAAGAATAGCTGAATCGGACAACATGAATGAGAAACAATGAGCTATTAACCACTGCAAGAAAGTCGGACTTCTTTCATAAAATTCATCGGAGTAATCAACTAAGATGGAACAATTTTCACTGAACCCCCTACCCCTATTTATATCCTTTTTCTCTAAGCAAAGAGCTAAAAAGGTTTAGGGCAAGAGTTTATGTTATGTCGAGGGCACAACATGTTGACAATAATGTGGTGACTTTTATTATGACTAAATATTATATTGAACATGTAGCTTGGATATACATTAACCTAGATTATACAAGACCAAGGTACACTATACTAGAATAGGAGAACTCAAATGTACACTTTGGAGACACCACACACACACTGAATTTGCTAAGCACACTCAACACTTCTAAGCACTCTTCTGACTCCACTTTTCTAAGCTGCTGGACCTTCTCTCTACTTTTTTTTGCTCTACTCTAAACACACCACCACAATCTATTTATACATGCTAGTGTCGATGTGCTAACAGACTTAGTTAAACTACAGAATTCTAGTCACTAAAGCAATCTGTACAAAAAACTGTTACACTACCATTTAGCTAATTAAGAAACTTCTTCAACACATCTTAAAATTATGCAACTTGCCAAATTGCATGCTTCTACCAAGTGCCATGGTCAAAATTGAAGCAAATTATGCCTCCGATGGCTTCTAGTTATAACTATTTGTCTTCACTAAACAAGAACCTCAAATTCATCATACAGAAACTATAAGCTTTTTGTATCCAAACTTGACCTGAAATCCACAAATTGATTCAAACCTAACTTTAAGTCCATTATTTTCATACTTGACAGCACTACATAATTTGATTGACTAAGCATGCGCATAATTCAAGTGGGAATGAACTACGAGGCCAACTAACTCAGAGTGTCTAGAGCTTTCATTCAAATTATGCATGGATAAATTTGTGAACTATGACCTCTTTTCAATGACTATGAACTTTTAAAAGCAACAATGTCATTCACCAACTTAGAAATTTTTCCAATTGCATTGAAGTGGGAACAGAGTAGGCAACAAAACACACACACGAACTGATGTGTATATGATCTGGAAAAGCTTACGAGAAATCAATGGGGACGGGTGACACAATAACACTGACATTAATCTCCCCGGTTGATCCCGGTGGACCAAACGCCACCGTCGGCTCATTCACATTCCTCCGCCGCCCTCCACCGCCGCCCAGAGGAGGAGGATCCAGTGACCTCTCAGCCTTCCCAGCCGCCCTATATAACAATGTCTGATCTCCTAACCACCTCTCTGGATATACAAATTCTGTTCCATTACATAAATCAATACCTAATTTTCAGAAACAAAGTAAAACCCCAATTATTCGAGCAGCTGTCACTTACTGACCATATCCATCGGTCGTATCTATGTATCGAAAGTAGCCTCCGATCGGATAAAGCGCGTCAAGCTTGAGACTCCGAGCAGCCTCCGGCGAGAAGCCCAAAAGGAAGCTCGTGACTCCACCGAAATTGGCGCCAACGGCTAATAGAGAAGCGGCGCCGACTCCTGTGAGAAGGCGGCGGCGGAACACGGACTGAAGCGGCCGGAATTGTTCAGCCGGCGGCGGAGAGGACTGTTTTCCGTCGCCGGAAGATTGCGTCAGGTAAATCCGGTATGGGGAATAGGATAAGCGTTGTGCGCTCATTATTATCGTCATCTCATTTGTGGTGGTTCAAATTTCTCCATATATAATTATAATTACTAATGTAAATGAATCGAGCTATTCGAAACTCCATTTAATAAAAAATTAGTTTGCAAATTTTTGTTATGATTCTATAAAATAAATACGTAAATTTAAGTTGAGTTTAATGTTATTAGATTTGTTAACCTGTGAGTTAGTTCATCGCAATACTCATGCGATAGTTTTAAAAAACAATGGTGATGTTTGATATTTTGATGATATATGTTTTTTTGTTATATTTTGTACATTAGGTAAATATAGAAATATTTAATTATAGTTATTTTAATAGTTAAATTATAAATTTTAGATGATGTATTATATTTTTTAAATACAAAAACTTTTGTGCACTCAATGCAACAATCCTAATCAACATGCGTGCAGATATTGGTTTTTTTTTTTAGTGAAAAATATTACTCATATATCCAAAAAGATATTAGTTATATAACTGAAATGTATTACTTTATTTTTCCAAATGTATTATTTGTTTTACTAAAATATGTTACTTGTTTTAACGAAATGTATACTTGAAATGTATTAATTTATTTTACTAATATGTATTGGTCGCATAATTATAAGGTATTACTTGTTTTATTAAAAGGTAACATATTACTCGTGTAACTAAAATATATAATTGTACTACAGATTATAAATTTAAAATCTAAAAAAATAGAATTTGCAATAATCATCATCTTCTTCCTCAATATCATGTTGAACCTTCCAATATCTGTAAATGATTTCATCTTGTTGAGATAATTGATTTTTAATTAATAATTGAAATCATTGTAGCAAAATAATCATCAACAAAGGAGCGTGATAAGTATGAACAAAAGACGAAGAAGAAACCGAGAGGTATATAGAGTCTCATATTAATGTTTCAAAATCATCAAGATGTTATAAAAAAATAAGAAGAAGAAAATATGGAAGAAAAATAGAAGAAGGTGGTTGTGATCAGAAAAAACATGCACAGAGAGAAGGTTATAAATATATGAGTTGGAAGATTGGATCGGACGAACGTACGGATTCAGATGTACAAAAGACTTACTCATTTTCAAAACATAAAATTTATATAAAATTTAATTTTATTAGTTAGTTGATGAATAATATAACTTATAATTTATATTTATTAAATACAAAGACTCAAAACATAAATAAATTCAATAAATTAAGTTTGAGATTGTTCAACAATAAAAAAAACAAACTCAAGTTTGACTTTCTATATTTGCACACCCCCTTGATGGAATTTATTATATTGGATTTGACTAAGTACGATTCACTTCTCATATATGATTTACAAACTATTATTAAAAAAAAAAAAGTGTTATGCAAGTTGTTATATATCTCGAAGGCTTTAATTTTGCCGCAGAATGAGGCACTCTTTTGGTATGCATTCACATGGAACTCAACCACACTATAATTTGTAGCAATTTTCTGATGTTATTATTAGTTTTTTTTTTTTTTTTTTTTTTTTTGTCCTTATAATTTGGCAATTTATTCATCTAACTTTTAGTTTGCAATTTTTCAGAAACTTAATTTAACAGCTATACTTATATGTCATGATGTTTGGAGAATTAACAATCTCCTATATTTTAATAACATTACACGTAAATTTCCCTAAACTAAATGAAAATAAGTCTTTTCTTGTTTTTGAAGCAAAATTAAATTAAATGACAAATTAAGTGATTAAAATTTATGCCATAGGTCTGACATTGTCAATTCAAATCCTGAATAAACAAACGCATAATTAATGATTCAGCGATACACCTTCACTAGTCCTTATACTTGTATTTTATTAACTTAAATTTCCTTCTTGGACTTCCATCTTTATTTTTTTTATTTTTGTTTCGAAAGGGAAGAAAAATTAAAACGTTGGAGACCAAAAAAAAAATTTACACACACACACACACACACACACATATATATATATATATATATATATATATATATATATTGAAAAAATGTAATTATAGGGGACGAGAATCTAGAAAATAAAGTACAATGACCAAAAGTTAATAAAAAAACATTAACATTACAATTAGTCATACACATTAAAATTAACATGATTTATTAAGCAAGGAAAATGCATGTGACCATGTTATGAGTCTATATAATATAATGCATTTTGTCAGATTGTCTACCTTATCTTCACTTTTGGTGGTCAATGCTGTAAACTTGGCTTATAATTTACGAATTTCCAGCTCTAAAGCCAATTAATTAGCCCAATTTTCAACCTCAACTATTCCCATTTCACATTTTTGGGTGATAAAAAAAATTTTCTATGTTGAATTCACAAGTACAAAAAAATGGTAAGAAGCTCCTTTCTCTCACTACCGATCTTCCAATTCAAGAAAAAACAGAGAAACAAGATTGAGATTTTGAAGTTATAATCAATTTCTATGTGATTATTGGAGCTTCATTTGTTAATATTTTTACATTTTATTCATTTATTTATCTATTTCAATCTTGATTTACTTTGAGCTTTGATTGAGCTTTGGTAAGCATGGGGAATTCATGCATTCCCAAGTGCAAATTAGGGAAAATAATGGGGTGGCTTCAGATTATGCTTGGAGGGTTGGTTATAATTGTAAGCATTTCAACTTTGTCCAAATTTTACTCTGCTGGATATTTCATGCAAAATGAGGATATATGCAGACATTTAATCCACAGCTCCAATGTTGTTTATGAGGGTAATATAGATGTCTTAGCATTGAAAGCTAGAGTTGATGAAGTGCTCAACAAGATGGAATCCCTTCAAGAAAAGCTCGAGTCATCCGTGCAACTGTTGGACAAGAGTTTTGACGATTTGCATAAAAGCAACATCTCGAAGTTTGAGTACAAAAAGTTCTTGGAGAACGAGGTAATTAGGCCACTCTATAGTGCCCACATTGCCCTTAGGCAGATTAGGTTTCCAAGAATCGAGGAGAACGAGAACGCCATGCTTAGCGAGGATCCTTTGATCAATAGCTTCGTGGTCGAGGAGATTAGGAAGTATATAACCCCGAAGGAGAACAGAGTCGGGAAAGTCAATATTTATCGAACGGATAAAGTATACAACACAATAGGGCACTCGTGTGTGTCGATGAAGAAGGAATTGGAGGAGTACATGGATTATGAAGTGGGGTCATATTGTAATGATGATTGGATTTTAGGGCAAAAGCTCATGATCCAGGGGTGCGACCCATTGCCACGTAGGCGATGCTTGGCTAGTGCCTCGAAGCTCTACTTAAGGCCTTACCCGATCAATGAGTCGCTTTGGAAAATACCCGAGGGTAGAAATGTCCGGTGGAGTAATTACAAGTGTCGGAACTTTGAGTGCCTATCGAGCAAGAATCTGAAGAGGGGCTATTCTAAATGCACCGGGTGCTTCGAAATGGAGAAGGAGAAGGTGAAGTGGGTACTGAACACATCATCTTTAGGTATAGATTTTATGATCAAAGAAGTGTTGGCTATAAAGGCAGGGGAGATTAGGGTAGGGTTGGACTTCGGGGTGGGGACGGGGACGTTTGGGGCGCGTATGAGGGAAGAAAACGTGACAATCGTGTCAACGGCCTTAAATTTAGGGGCACCGTTCAACGAGATGATAGCATTGAGGGGTTTGATCCCTCTATACGTGACGTTGAACCAAAGGCTTCCATTTTTTGACAACACGATGGATTTGATCCATACGGGGGGCTTGATAGACGGATGGATGGATTTGCAATTGCTCGATTTCATATTGTTCGATTGGGACCGAGTGTTGAGGCTCAGGGGGTTGTTGTGGATTGATAGATTCTTTTGTAAGAGGAAAGACTTGGATGATTATATGTACATGTTTTTGCAGTTTAGGTATAGGAAACATAGATGGGCTATTGCTCCCAAGTCTAAGGATGAAGTCTTTCTTTCTGCATTGCTAGAGAAGCCCCCTAGATCATTGTAATAATACTCTCTCTCTAAATGTTTTTTTTTATACATATGAAGAATAATTACTATAAATTTGTACTTAGAATTATACATATATTTTAATGTTTTATGTTGCATCTAGTGAGATTTGGAAGTTATTTTCCTCTTGTATATATGTTATATGGTAACTGCCTCTGTTTTGTGCAGAAAATTTACTGTGTGTGAATAAGAAAATGCAAATATCTCATTTCTATGGCAAATTATTGAGTTGATTTTGGATATCAAGTGATCCTAATGCAAATAACATATACTCCCTTGCGCATTAGAAGCTGCTTAAAATTTAATGGTGAATTTTTAAATTTTAATTATTGTCAACCTCAAATCATGTTTGAATTGTATTATTTATTTTATTTAAATTTGAAGATAATAAATAAAAAAATAGTAGTATATCTAAAAGAAAAACTCAATCTTACTGTTGTAAGATTGTTATAAGGTTTTGAAAGTCGGGGAAAAAGTTTTGGACCTCAAATAAGTCAAAATTAATCTTAAATTTTGATGCGTGGGTGACCCAGTATTGTATTGGGTTTTTCTGATCGATATTGACTCATCCGATTAAATTTAGTCCAATCTATATACTTGTTTAAACCGTACAAGTTCATTCTACTAAATTCACTCCAATAAATACTCTAAAATAGGAAGAAAAAAATCATAGTATTTTGATATGAAACGATAATAAATATAAAATTCATTTATACACACACGTTTTTCTTATTAAATGCACAACATAAATCACAATAAATTACAAAATATATGCACATTCTATTGTTCACCAATAGTACCCATATTGACACAATAAAAAGCAATAAACAAAGGCTACCAAAAGATAAGTGAACAGATAATGGTTTGATGAAGATCAAGTACAAGAAATATTAGCCAATAAATAGTCATGTGTATAAGTACATGGCTCAAGAATGGAAATTAAAGCTGGCTTTGCTACCAAATAGAATGGCAAAAACTCAACCAATCAGAAACTAGGGTTTCGAATTTATTTGAGAAGCAAACGTGCATCAGCGCAGTCCATTCCTTTCCAAACAATAGAACAATATTATAATCAGCCAATTACAAACACATTGGAAGGAGCGTTAAAGCTTAATTTAATTCAAATTATAATTGGGACCACACACACACACACACATATATATATATATATATATATATATATATATATATATATATATATATATATGCGCACCATTATCAAACTTAGGCTTTGTATATATGTAGGGGTACTTTTTCTCATTTCAAAAAAAATAAAAAATAATAATGATAAATTTAAGGAAAACCCTTAATTAGGCCACGTAAATAATGAGAAATTTCTATGTGATCTCTCTGAAAAAGTTTGGTTAGCATGTCCTATAGTTGCTTGATTTTGATATATTATGTTGAGGCATCACAAATTAGTTAGGTTTCCTATGTTATTATTAGATAACTTAATTCTTAGTGATAAAATTTCTCCGATTGAAATTATGCTCATCTAACTAAACTTCATTTTGATTGGAATTTGAAACATCTTTACCCCTATATATTCCATGGACCCTAAACTTAAACAACTACAAAGATAAATGAATTTAAAGTTAATTTTATATATATTTAGTATGAAGAAAGGTGACATGACATAAATCTTGCTAATGCTTTTCAACCACCAAGTTATGCCGCCACATTCATCTTAAGTAGGTATTTTTTTCCCAATCTTCCTATATATAGAGCTAAATGCACATGTATATCACGTATATTATATGTCATTATAGATGATAACAGTATAAAATTAAGTATATATAACACATATACACTTACACTCAAGTGAATTTAAGATGCATTCATGATTTCAACGAGTATACACAGATCAATGTATACAAAAGAAATATTTTTCAAAAGTAGGGTACGTGTCAACCAATAAAGAGGATCCAACCAGGTCATTTTGACCATAGAAAATGAGTGACGAACATGATAAATTGCTTCCAATCACGAACGTAGGCAGGATCATGAAGAAGATCCTGCCCCCAAGTGCGAAGATTTCGAAAGAAGCCAAAGAAAGAATGCAAGCCTGTGCATCGGAGTTCATATGCTTTGTGACCGGAGAAGCCTCAGACCGGTGCCACAAAAAGAACCGGAAGACGGTGAACGGAGACGACATCTGCTCGGCTTTGAGCTCACTAGGATTCGACGACTACTCGGAGGCCATGTTGAGGTACTTGCAAAAATATAGGGAGTTAGAGACAGAAAGGGCTAATAAGGTGTGTGAGAGTGAAGAGAGAGATGAAGAGAGCTGCTGTGGAAGAACAACATCTATTGATTTTGGGATTCTTGAGAGAGGAAAACTCTCTTGAATAGATGCAAGATCAAATTAAGGTATATATATATTGAAGAATAAAACTTAAACTGCTGACTTGGCATTGAAAGCTCCTGATGACGTGGAAGTACAGCTGGAAACAAGTGCTAGTCATAGTGGAGTACAAACCAATCATATATCAATCAGATCAGTTGAAGAAGTTAGTAAAGATCAGTTGCAGAAACGGTTGCATGATAAAACAGAAAAACTAGGGTTTTTACGCATCCAAGTTGCAATTGGCTAATGTTGTGACGATCCGTTACATGGCTGTTAAAATTGATAGAGGGGTTTTGATCAGCGTATAACCATGCATGAACGACTTTAGTTTCAGCCGTTTTCATCGTTAGATTTAGGAGATATATATATCAGGTCATTAGGCTAAGAACCCTAGTTCTGCGTTTTTTTGCTTTTCTCTGTAAATTCTCTCTTGATTCATTGAGTTAATAAAATTTGGTTCTCTGCCGTGGATGTAGACTCAGTGGAAGAGTCGAACCACGTAAATCTTCTTGTGTACTGTTCTCATTTCTTCTTCATCTTCAAGTTTCAATCGCGATCATCTGCAAGTTCTTAAGTTATGTTTTTTGTAGTCTGAATTGGTGTGCATTGTGAGCTACGATTCATCTTGTAATCGTTACAATTTGGCGCCGTCTGTGGGAATTCTCTATTCGCTGGATCGAACAATGGCTGCGTTCAAGATGGAGGTAGGGAAGTTCGATGGGAAAGGGGACTTCGGGCTCTGGAAAGTTCACATGGAGGCATTGCTGATTCAGAATGGTCTCGAAGCAGCTCTGGATGAATCTGCTGGATCAGGATTATCGGATGAAAAGAAGGCACAGATCGAACGAAAGGCAAGAAGCACGATTATTTTGTGCTTAGCGGAGAAAGCTTTGAGAGAAGCTTGTAAAGAGAAGACTGCTGCTAGCATACTGAAGAAGTTGGATGAATTGTACTTGACTAAGTCACTAGCCAATCGATTGTATCTGAAACAAAAGCTCTTGAATTTCAAGATCCAAGATGAGAAGATGATCTCTGAAAAATTGGATGAATTCACTAAGATCCTTGATGACCTGACCAACATTGAAGAAGAAATCAAAGATGAAGATAAAGCTCTGATGCTTTTGAATTCTTTACCAAAATCCTTGGATTCATTCAAGGATGCTCTGATTTATGGCAGATCTGAGGCTCTAAGTCTGGAACAAGTTATGAATTTCATAAAATCAAAGATCCTATCTACTAATTCGAGCAGCAAAAGTCAGTCTCTTGGAGAAGGATTGAATATTAGGAAGTTCAAGAAAAACCAAGATAAAAAGAAGAAGCAAGGAAATGGGAATCAAACCACTGAGACTAGGAAGTGTTTTTCTTGTCACAAAGTGGGGCATTTGAAGAAGAATTGTCCTGAAAAGAATAAGGCAAATCAACAAACAAAAGGTCCAGAAGCTACAGTTGCTGAAGATAACTATGAGCAGGCTGATATGCTGTGCATCACTTCTTCAAAAATAGCAAACGAATGGGTTTTGGATTCAGGTTGTAGCTTCCATATGTGCCCTGTGAGAGAATGGTTTCAAGAAATCAAGGAGGAAGATGGAGGATCAGTCCTCCTAGGCAATGATCATACATGTAAAGTGAAGGGAATTGGAGTTATTACACTCAAACTTCATGATGGAACTATCAAGAAGCTTTCTGAGGTAAGGTATATTCCAGATCTTACTCGAAATTTGATCTCACTTGGTTGTCTTAATTCTGCAGGGTATGAGTTTAGCACAAGGAAAGGAATGATTGAGATATCAAAGAATGATAAAGTCATCCTAAAAGGAAAGAAATCAAATGGATTGTACATCTTGCTTGGCTCAACTATTGAAGGGCAAAATTCTGCAGTGATGAGTGAAGATGAAGCCAACACCTGGCACAAGAGGCTTGGACACATTGGAGAAAGAGGATTGCAAGAACTCTCAAAGAGGAAATTACTTGGTAACAACACTCTAACTAAACTCCAATTTTGTGAGCAATGTGTTTTAGGAAAATCAAAGAAGCTGCCCTATGGAACTGGAAAACACACCTCAACCAAGCCAATGGAGTATGTTCACTCAGATGTATGGGGGCCTGCAAGAACAACAACTCATGGTGGAGCAAAATATTTCATCACATTCATTGATGATTTTTCAAAGAAAGTATGGGTGTTTACACTCAAACACAAAAGTGATGCATTTCAAGCCTTCAAGGATTGGCTCACACAAACTGAAAATAAGACAGGTAATACTCTTAAAAATCTTAGAACTGATAATGGCTTGGAGTACTTGTCTTTGGAATTTCAGGAATTTTGTAAAAACAAGGGGATAACAAGACACAAGACAGTGGCTGCAAATCCTCAACAAAATGGAGTGGCTGAGCGGATGAATCAAACTCTACTTGAGAGAGTGAGATGCATGCTACTAGATGCAGGCTTACCAAAGACTTTCTGGGGAGAAGCTGTTGTAACAGCAGCTTACTTGGTAAACAAATCACCTTCTTCAACTATTGACTTTAAAACTCCAGATGAGCTATGGTATGGCAGTGTTTCAAATTACTCTCATCTCAAGATATTTGGGTGTCAAGCTTTTGCACATATTAAACAGGATAAGCTTGAACCAAGAGCTTTGAAGTGTATTTTTATTGGTTATCCAACTGGAACTAAAGGCTATAAACTCTGGTGTTTAGAGCTTGGTCATAAAAAATGCTTCATTAGCAGGGATGTTATCTTCAATGAAAGAGTAATGGGCTATCCTAGCAAGCAAGGTGGAGAGATAAGGGGTGGTAATGAAAGAACTCCACTTGAGGTGGAGAGTAATTCAGAAGATCAGGAAAATGATCAAAACCTCTTACCAGAAACAGATGATAACAATGGAAATCATCAGACTCAAAATGAAGATCAAGATCCTCAGAATGATATACATAGTGATCAGACTGAATCAGATGAAGATGCTCAGCTTCATGCCAACTTAAGGAACTATAGTCTGGCTAGAGATAGAACAAGGAGGAGAGTGCATCCACCTACAAGGTTTGGGCAAGCTGATATAGTTTCTTATGCTTTGGCAGTAGCTCAGGACATCAATTATGATGAACCTCATGATTTCAAGTCAGCTATGTTATCTAAGGAAAATGAGAAATGGATGGAAGCCATGAATGAGGAACTGATGTCATTAGAGAAGAATCAAACTTGGATTCTAGTTGATAAACCACCTAACAGAAGAATTGTAGGAAGCAAATGGATATTCAAGAAAAAGGTTGAGGTTGCAGGTTCAGAGACAATCAGGTTCAAGGCAAGACTTGTTGCTCGGGGTTTCACACAAAAGGAGGGAGTGGATTTCAATGAAATCTTTTCTCCAGTAGTTAAACACTGTTCAATCAGAATCTTGCTAGCATTGGTTGCTCAATGGGACTTGGAACTTCAACAATTGGATGTCAAAACAGCTTTTCTACATGGTTATCTAGAGGAAACTATCTACATGAAGCAACCTGAGGGTTTTATTCTTCCAGAAAATAAAGACAAAGTATGTAGGTTACATAAGTCTTTATATGGATTGAAACAAAGCCCAAGGCAGTGGTACAAAAGGTTTAATGACTATGTTCTGAGTATTGGCTTAATAAGGTGCTCATATGACAGCTGTGTCTACTTAGGAAAAGAAGGAGATCGGATTCATACATACCTTCTCATCTATGTAGATGACATGCTAATAGCTAGCAAATACAAGCATCACATCCAAGATTTAAAAGAGAAACTGAAATCACAGTTTGAAATGAAGGAGTTAGGGGAAGCTAGAAGAATCTTGGGCATGGATATTTTCAGAAATAAGAAAGCTGGAACACTAAGCTTGAGTCAATTTGATTATATAGCTAAGGCTCTCAAGAGATTTAACATGCATCAAGCAAAGCCATCTATGACTGTTATGGGGCAATATACACACTTATCTGTAGATCAGAGTCCAACTACACCTGAGGAAGAGAAATACATGGATCAGGTACCCTATGCAAATGCAGTAGGAAGTATAATGTATACAATGGTTTGTAGTAGGCCTGACTTGGCCTATGGAATGAGCCAGATCAGCAGGTTTATGGCTAAACCAGGGAGAATTCACTGGGAAGCACTCAAGTGGATGCTGAGATATCTGGTGGGATCAACAAATAAGGGCTTGGTGTTTGAAAGACAAGACAATGGTCTTGATAAACAGGAAACTCTTGTTGGATATGTTGATGCAGATTTTGGTAGTAATAGGGATACAAGAAAATCCCTTACAGGTTATGTCTTCACTTTGTTTGGTACAGCTATAAGCTGGAAATGCTCTCAACAATCAATGGTTGCTCTGTCTACTACTGAGGCAGAATACATGGCAATGACAGAGGCTATTAAAGAAGGTATATGGCTGAAAGGTATTCTGTTGGAGTTGGGAATAAATCAGAAGAAGTTGCAGATTCACTGTGATAATCAAAGTGCTATACATCTTGCTAAGCATCAAGTATTCCATGAAAGGAGTAAACACATTGATGTTAAGCTACATTTTGTGAGAGACATTATTGAAAAGGGATTCATCAAAGTCATGAAAATTCATACTTCGAACAATCCAGCAGATATGTTGACAAAATCTCTATGTAGCTCTAAACTTTTACATTGTATGAATTTGGTTAATATTCTAACCTATCATACTACTGACCAACGTTCTAGTTGAAGTGTTGTGTTTGCAGAAATCAGGTTTGAAGCATTCAAGTTTTGGTGGAGAATTGAAGAATAAAACTTAAACTGCTGACTTGGCATTGAAAGCTCCTGATGACGTGGAAGTACAGCTGGAAACAAGTGCTAGTCATAGTGGAGTACAAACCAATCATATATCAATCAGATCAGTTGAAGAAGTTAGTAAAGATCAGTTGCAGAAACGGTTGCATGATAAAACAGAAAAACTAGGGTTTTTGCGCATCCAAGTTGCAATTGGCTAATGTTGTGACGATCCGTTACATGGCTGTTAAAATTGATAGAGGGGTTTTGATCAGCGTATAACCATGCATGAACGACTTTAGTTTCAGCCGTTTTCATCGTTAGATTTAGGAGATATATATATCAGGTCATTAGGCTAAGAACCCTAGTTCTGCGTTTTTTTGCTTTTCTCTGTAAATTCTCTCTTGATTCATTGAGTTAATAAAATTTGGTTCTCTGCCGTGGATGTAGACTCAGTGGAAGAGTCGAACCACGTAAATCTTCTTGTGTACTGTTCTCATTTCTTCTTCATCTTCAAGTTTCAATCGCGATCATCTGCAAGTTCTTAAGCTGTGTTTTTTGTAGTCTGAATTGGTGTGCATTGTGAGCTACGATTCATCTTGTAATCGTTACATATATATTTATATTTATATATTAATATCAAATGTACTGGAAAGTAATTTTCAAGATTTTAATCAACTTTTCATGTGTTTTTGCAAATGAAAACCCTCTCGTTGTTTGCATAAATTAAGGTATCAGATCAGTAACTGATGCAATTAACATCATTAACTTGAGTACTGATTAGTTTAGCTTTTAACAGCACAAAGATTCTATTTTAATTTCATTTGTATTCCATGGAGGATAAACAAGATTTATTTTTCCTAGCTTGATGTTGAAAATTATTTGGCCAGTTCATATATATCATTCTTCAATTATTAAGGATTTAAATTGAATATTGGGCTTATAAACTATGAAATCTTCTTCTTCTTCTTCTTCGAACAAACAATTAATTAAAGTCCATTAATTAAAGACCACAATAAATCTACTTTTTGCTATATACATTGAGATTCTTGTTCTACTCAATTTTCTTAACCTTAAGACCAAATTAACTAGGGATAAAACCTATGGTGTTCAGACATTTACCCTAATTAAAACATCAATATTATTTAGGGCCGACAATTCTGTTTATTGAATTTGTCAAAAGTATATGATATCTTCCATAATTATTTTTTTATTATTCTACAATAAAAAAAAAAAAAGTTTATAAATTCCAAGTTTCATAAATAAATTCTCACAACTAAATCAATTCTAATATTCTATTTCTATTTTTTTTTTTATGTTGGCATAGTTATATGATCAAGAAAAACTTAATGTTGGTAGAAAATAGAAAAAGGAATGTTGATGTAGCTTCACTTCTACCAATTATTTCATAAACAAATAACAAATTAATGCATACATATATGTTATATAAATATTTTTTAATAACTTTTGATTTTATTATCTTTTTCTATGTAAAATGCAGGTTAAATGTAAAGTTATAAGATCTAAACAATATATTAGTTAGATGAATAAATGACTAACTCTATAAATTATATGTGTAAATGCAAAATATTTGGGTACAAATATAATCAATAAAGAGTTTAGAATTTGGACCAAAGTAATTTATTTATCACAAAAACTTGTGTGAGACGATGTCACGAATAGTTTTTGTGATACGAATCTTTTTTACCCACAACTTCAACTCATTTTCACAAATTTATATCCGAATTGTAAAGTGTGGGTTGTGGGGTGACCTATCTCACGTAAGATGATCCATGAAACGATCTCACATAAGTCTAACTCTTTATAGGGTGAGTCTCTTGTGACTGTCTCACGAATTTTTATTACATTGCATGAGACAGGTTAACCCACAACCGCCCAAACCCTATAATTCACATATTGTTTGTGGAGGATGGGGCTCCGTCTCACGAAAACTATCCGTGAGATCGTCTCACATGAGTTTTTATATAATCATTAAGTGACTTATATATATGTGCCTATGTATGATTGTATGAATGCATTATAATTAGCTAGATGGATTATTTACATGTTTTTTTTTAACGGTTAAATGTTTTATGCTTTATACTTTACTATAAATATTACTCATTTTTCCCCAAAATTAGAATTATATTTCAACAACTAAAAGTAGTTATATAGAAACAATAGTCTTATATTAAAATAATACCCACATGCGAATGCATTATTTCGTCTTTATTTTGCTTTTACATGGAAGTATGCTAGATAATTCTTCTAGAAAAAATAGCAATTTTCGATCATGACTTAGAAATTTTCCAATTTTTTATCGTGAATTTTTCAATTTGCTTCTTTAACTATCATTTGTTTTTTCTTTTTTTTCCTAGTTTTCACCTGATATGCTCAAAATTTCGATTTTTGCCTACATGAACATCAAAATTGTTGTCATAGATATTTCAATTCCAACGTCCACGTAGGTAAAAATTAACATTACAAAAAAAATTGGACCAACATAAGAAGAAGTGATAGTTAGAAGACTAAAATTGAAATATGTAAAATTGATTTTAAGAATTGAATAAAACCTAAGTCATTAGACGAAAAAATTGAGATTTTCCAATTCTTTTTGTATATATTCTAATTATTGTATATTTATATAGCATTCATAATATACTATATAATCTCTTTAAAAAAATCGCACATCAGTAACACAGTACTTATATATAATACTGGTCCTCCCCTTTTTTTTTTTCTTAGCTTTTTTTTTTCCGACAAGACAACATGTCTAACTCCAATTATATTTTTAGTAGATCTTATGTGAAACAGTCTCATACGAGATTTTACGTTAACAGATCACTAATTTATATGAATCAATAAAGCGGGTCAAGTTATTTATATAATCAATATCGATCTCAAATATATATAAGATCATGGTTAATAGATCACTAATTCATATGAATTAATAAAACGGGTCAAGTTATTTATATGATCAATATTGATCTCAAATATATATAAGATAATATAAAACTTCATCTCATTTAAGATCCTACGTAAGATGGTTTCATATGAATTTTTGTGAACTATGTTTACCAATAAAACATGGAATAAGTAGGAGAAAATTAATTGCAGTACTTTTGGTCCAATAGGATATATACAGAGCAGTTACAAAATAGTTCAAGCTCTTATATTTTTAGTCTTAAAACGTTTAAAAATTACACATATATGGTCCCATAAGATAAATTGTACTTTTAGCCCCCAAATTCAATTAAATCTAACGGTTTTGATTATTTGGCTCTTAATTACCATATGTTATAGGATCAATATTGCAATACATATCTTAAACATATAAATTGTTTAGATAAATTAAAAGTTTAATCAAAAAATTATAAAACATATATTTAATAAATCCAAAATAACATTCAAATTAAAATCTAAAAAGTATTTAAGAAATTTTGAAGTTAGAAAATACAATTTCGATATTATTTAAATAAATTAACCAAAACACTACAACATAAGATTTAGATCTTATTAAAAATCATTTAGTAAACATGTAATATTTTACCTAACAAATTTTTTAATAAATCTAAAAATTACCAAATAAACTAATAGCAGATAAAAATTCAAAATTATTTTATAAATATTACAGTAACAAAAAATTAAGATATTAATTTGGAAACTAATTAAATATATTTTATAAACCTAAGGAACCGACAAATAACAATCTTAAGTTATTTTTAAGAAAATCTTAAAATTAACAAATAAAATAGGAAAATTAACAAATAAATCCAAAAATTATTTAACAATTTTAGGTTGTTTGAGATTAATAATTTTCATATTTAATGAACTTTCCTAGCTCTTACTTAATTTTTAGATTTATTTAACTAATTTCTATACTACATTAAATAAAAAAAATGTTTCTCATATTTAATTTAAAGATTAAATTCAATAATTTTCTCTTTTTTAGATTTATTAAAATATTTTCTTATTGTTTTTAGTATTCTTATTTATCTAAATAACTTTAAATATAGTTTTTTATTTATTTATCCAACTAGTCTGGCTAATTACCTCTCTCTCTCTCTCTCTCTCTCTCTCTCTCTCTCTCTGAATGTGAAGCTAGCTTTGTCTGGATGATTCTTGAAAGAGGTGGTGGTTAAATTGGAGGAGAATTATATATTTGCAAGAACGAGAATTAGGGTTTGTAAAAGGTGTAAGATTAGATGAGCAAGTACAGAACATGCATGTTACCTTTTTAGAAAGAAAATGCGATCTCCAATGAGAAAGATACTTGATTGTTTTCTCCAACTACTATTTCTGTCAAACTTAGGGTTTTCCTTTGGGACCACTTCTCCAATATCTTCCTCCAACATTAATCCATACTAATTACATATCTTCAGTTATCATTTTTTATTATGGGAATAAAGGTACCTATAAATCCATTTTATTAATAGAATGTACTACTACTCCAACTTATTACATATTTTGTTCATCATGATCTTCACAAGTTTTATAAGAAAAATTAGAATTGCGTTAATTGTCGTGAGAAAATTGCATTTCATGTGGTTAAGGACAAATAATTCAGAACAAATTAAATTGGATTTCTAATTGCCATTGCTGAAAAGGGTTTTATTTTGATTTGTAATTAACTATTCAATATGAAATAATGTGTCAACTCAAGCATGTCTTCATTCCTTACTTATATCTCATAAAATATAAATATTATAGTATTATTACTTACATACGTATAGTTGATATTTGTATTTCAGCACTTTGCCACCAAATTTATATTGTCAACTAATGGTCACTATATATGCGACAATTATACTTATGGATATAGAATAATTTTAATCAAATCAATCGGCCATAATTCAGCTTTCATTTTTTTCCTTCATATATATATATGACTCAATCATATAGTGATATAATTAATTCAACTCTCTCTCTCTCTCTCAAACATATTAGAAACCCTTAAATTTTTATGAACTTGTAGGATTTATAAACTCATACAGAAATTCTACCAACACATTAACACAAGCTGGTGTTCTAAGAAGATCAAGAACCTAGCTACATGTAATAATCTAGGGGAAACACATCTAACAGCAAAACAAGAACCTAATCTTGAAGTTCATAGTCACTGATACACCATTTGCAATTACCTTGTACTAATTGGATAGATATGCGCACGTTAGAAAAGGTGCTAACTGATCTAATGTGAGTATCAATATATTTGATGTAGAGATGCTTCTACGAAACCCCATCCATCTTCTATGTCTGGCCCCATCCAAAAACCTGAAATTAGCGTATGGACACTAGAATGTACACCGAAATGACTCAATATAGGATCAAGGCATCGTCTTGTTGGAGCGGAGATGTTGCCATGACAGCTCCCATTCGATGAAATCATGCCTCCACCAGTGTACTTGCACATTAGATGCTTTTCGCCTGTAATTTCAAACTTTTAATTCATGAAGGTGCACCACATAATGGTGTACTCAAACACCGGAAAAGCAATTACACAAACTTCATTGGGAATATCATGAAACATTATATATGTTTATCCTAAACAAGATTCTCTAACAGCAATGATTTTCTCAAAATAGCAATCTATGGAATCTCTGATTTTTATTTTCCTTGGTAGATATATGAGACAATAGATATGATATCTATACTATTAGACTAGTGTGTTATATATAGAAGTGAATTGTATTATAATCAACCAATGATTCTAGTAACAGTTTCACTTTCTGCTTTAGGATGAACTCTATCTCACCACATTCCAGCACAACGACCATCTTAAGTCAAGTGATTACAAAATCATGGACAGGAGTACCTTGTATAAGTGGAGATACAAGAAAAATCTGCATATCATATTGAACTAGAGACTATCATTAAAGCTAGACGCATCACTTAGTTGTCTCCTCTGTCACAATACCAATTTTTGAATTGGCTTGGAGTTTTAGATGAATGTTGAAAAAATTAAAGTTTCAAGTCTCTGAAAGACCACATATTTTAAAAGGAAAAAGGTGTATTCAAAAAGGCACAAGAGGGGTGTTGTACAAGCAACATTCTCTATCCCCTCAAACAAGTAAAGAGGATAGTATGGATTAGAGAAGGCATTTTATAGAGTTATTGATTTTTTGGTTGATCAGTTAGTTAAGAACAGCATAGATAATGTATTTTTCTTCTGAGTGACAATTTATAGCAGCATATTCTAAATCAATTCAGTGTCCACAGGAAGCCTTAAAAAACGATGTAATCTCATACTAAGTGATGGCATATCATCTTTATCAATGAGACATGATCAAGAAAAACTTTTAACTTTGAGGCCAGTCAATTAAATTATCATAAGCGAAAAGAGGCAAAAAAAAACCTGGTTTTCTAGTGATTGGATTGATAAGACCTCCACTGGTTAATCTCCTTGCATAAGTTTCCTATATGAGAAGTAAAAGGAGTCAGGCAAATCAAGAAGTCTAACTCCAAGAAGTCAAGTCTCAATAAGTCAACTCCAAGAAGTCAAGTCTCAAGAAATCAAGTCTCAAGAAGTCAACTCCAAGCTCAATTTTCAAGTATTCAACTCCAACTATTGAAGAGAAGAATCAAGGGATTCAAGAGATTGAACCCGAAATTTGTTTTGATTCAATAAATTTAATTTGTGCAAGTCTTTTGTGTTTATTTATTTAAATACAAAATTTGTTGTTAAAGTCCTGCAAAATAAGTTTTGTATCTCCTAAAGTTCTTGAGAGCTAGATTCAGATATTGATACATGAAAAGTGGAAAAAAAATCGAAACTTCTCGAGTGTTTTTTAGCACAATTCTAGACGTTACTTTAATGCTCTAGGTGGTCTGTCTGAGGTCTTATACTGTCATTGCATTCTGTCTTATTAGCTATGCCATTAATGTGGAGGATACATAGATTCAGCTCTCTTTGTTGACGTTGCTGAAAACATGACTTGTATAAATTCTCCTTTTCCTGGAATCAGGTTCTATTAGATGCTACATCATTTTTGGCTTCTCTTTGTCTGCTCAAGTCTATATCTGTTGCCTGTCTTTGTTTTGTTTGGGAATGTGTCTTTGCCCATCCTGCTTTTTAGTGTTTTTATATATTTCTTGTTAGTTCTTCTCTTTTCTGATAATTAATAGATTCTTGTTGTAAGCTAATTAATATGGGCGAGTCTCTTGATTGAATCATTAATTATTTTTTTAATAGGTCAAGCATGAAGTCTATGATCAGTTGTTGAGTAGCATGGGTTTTGATCTGTTCATACATCATTGTTGGACAGAGTTTTAGAGGTTATATTTGTAAAGAAATTGAATTCACTGTAATTCTGAGAATTGTCTATTGCTTCTCTGTGCTTTGTAGGTGTCTCGCACCTTTATTTTACATCTATTTGGACCATGGCTTGAGTTGCAGTTGCTTCAGTCTTGAAAGAGAAACACAAATTAGCATACTGATATGTATTTCTCAATTGGTCAAACAGAGCTTGTTTTGTAATATAATATCTGAGTTGGTAAGGCATGCATTTGCTTCATAGCTTTAATACTCTAGTTTAGCTTATAGAGTGCTCTGTAATTATGCGGACAATTATTTTCTCATTGCACCAAGACATCTGAAGGTCATTATTTTGATGAAAATCTACAGAAAAGTATCCATTTTGATGAAAATCTACAGAAGAAATTGTATAACTACTAGTCTGGTATGAGGAATTAGAAACAATTGCTCTGCAAATCATCACAGCGTGATTAAAGCTCAGAATTTTCATTGCTGAATAGAATTAGAGAAAGATAGATTTTCCTTACAAATCCAGCAGAGTCAAAATAAGAAGAAATAACGCGGAGACAAAATGAATGTATAAGCTCTGACAATATATGTATAGCTCATTTTGAGCAGGTCATGAAGTTATGATTATCAGGGTTAATATACAGGGGATAATATCTTTTCTACCATGGTTTATTTTTCTATCAAGATAAATAATATATTTTTTCTTACCATAATTTAATAAAATAATAATTTTATTCTCAAATTTAAAACATTAATAAGAGGTATTTCAAGGCATTTTGCGGTAGAAAAATATTCTTTAAAACATTTTATGAAAAAAAAAAAAGAAAACTATATCACGTGGTAGAAAATATTTTTTAAAATATTTTATGGTATTTTAAGATATTTTTCCTAATATATATATTATATACTTGCAACAAAAAATAAAGAATATATACTTACAACAAAAAGAAAAAAGAATACAAATTTCCTCATTGTGAAGAAGAGTTAGATGAAATGAGAATGGAGAATACATGATAGAAGTGATTGGTAACTCACACTTGTATAGCAAAGAACTGATCATAAAGTTTTAATATAATTTACCAAAGGCACCACAAAGTTTATAAATTAAAAATAATTAATATCAGCTCTTGATATTTATTATTAGACACAAAACACCAACATTTGTGTACAACTTCATCACCACAGCTGCATCCAATTGATTAAATTTATGGAAGTTTATAAAATTTTATGTAAATAACCGAAAAAAAAAAAAGAAAAAAAAGAGAATAGTAGTGGAAAAGGAAGCTCAAAAACGACCAAGACCAATTCAAAGTCGTTAAAGTAATGTGAAGTGGAAAAGGGACCCTCACAACTTGTCATATATGGTTGACAAAGGGGCATTGCAAGTTTATTAATTAGCTAGAGAAAAAGAAGCAAATGGCTCAATTCTAATTATTGCACTTAAATTTTGTACACAAAGTTTTCTCAGGTTTTGATCATCTGTTAGAGATGGCAGCTTATGCATCTCTTGTTTGTCTTTCCAATCTCATGGTGCAGATAAAGAATCATCCTCGAATTTCCACCTTTTTTGATGAGATCCAGATTCAATATCTTGCACAAAATGTCGAATTCTTACTCGATTTCGTAGAGAGTTATAATTCTCGTGGAGTTGAGGATCTGGAGAAACGAATTGCATCTGCAGCTTATGCAGCTGAAAATCTAACAGATAAGTACATAGAAGATCAAATTATTGGTGGATCTAGTGAGAGGAAAAGGCTTGCATACTTGCTTGATCTTCACAAACTCATAGTAGATATGGATTTTATCAAAGAAAAGGTTATGGAGGTGAAGCAGAATAAGCAGCCCACTAATCCCATGATTGCTGCTCCATTGCAGCCTCTTACCAGTGGAAGAAAGCCTACTATGGTGGGATTTGAGGATGAGTTGATTCATCTTAAGGATTTGCTGACTAGACAACATTCTGGTCGGATAATCATCTCAATCGTCGGCATGGGAGGAATGGGTAAGACTACACTTGCTCAAAATGCTTATGAGGATTTATTTATAAAGGAAAACTTTGATCTTTGTCTTTGGGCTAAAATATCTCAGCAGTGTAATGTGAAGGAAATACTTTTACAACTTCTTTCTTGCACGCAAGCAAAATTCAATAGTGAAAGTGCTATGCATGAATTAGGAGAACAGATGTATAAAAAATTATGTGGTAGAAGGTATCTGATTGTATTAGATGATATGTGGGGTACTGAAGTTTGGGATAAGATACAGGTTTTCTTTCCTAATAAAGGTGAGAGAAGTCGGGTTGTTGTAACTACTAGGCTTTCAAATGTGGCTACTCAGTTGAACTCTTTGTGTATTATGATGGAGTTTCTGGATATGGATAACAGTTGGAAGCTGCTTTGTGAGAAGGCGTTTGGAGAAGAAGAATGTCCTCATGAGTTGGAGGAAATCGGGAAAGAGATAGTGAAGAAATGCAAAGGACTTCCCCTATCGATTGTTGTGATTGGGGGACATCTAAGAAACTCCTCTAGGGCCAAGGAGTACTGGTTGGAAGTTGCTAATGATATAAACTCAGTTTTGGATGAGGATGAGCAATGCTTGAGTATATTGAATTTGAGTTATAGCCACTTACCTGCTCATTTGAAACCATGTTTTCTTTCTATTGGGATTATTCTGAAAGAAGACAAAAAAATCAATGGTTTCGACCTTGTCAATCTTTGGGTTGCAGGGGGGCTTCTAAAGAAAATTGAAACACATAGCTTGGAAGAAGTTGGATGGGTTTACTTAGATGATCTCTTTGCTAGAAATCTGATTTTAGTTACAAAACAGGATCAGGTTGGAGATATTGAAACTCTTGAGATTCATGATCTTTTAAGAGACTTGTGTTTAATGGTAGCTGAGAAAGAGAAATTTGTTTGGGCCTTGAAGTTGTCTCGACGACAATTAAAGAGTTGTTCCTCTGACTTGAGATTGTTGAAAATACATTTGGTGGATACTTTTACGATAGAGGATGAGTCTGATGTGGTTTATCCGCGGACCATGTTTCAGCAAGTTTGCTTGAGGTTCCTTGATTGTACAATTTATAAAACTGCTCCGCGTGTCTACCTTCATTCATCAGTATTCCTACTCTGGAATTTGCAAACCTTAATTATAAAAGCTGACGAGAATGTACGAATTATGGCACCATCTGAAATTTGGGAGATGCCAAACCTTAGGCGTTTGATTATCAGGCCCCGAGTTTGTGTTCCAGATCCTCCTCCAAGTGACTTGGTTTTGCACAACCTACAGAGACTGGGTAACGTAGAGAATTTGAGGTTGAGTGAGGAGGTCTGTAAAAGAATTCCAAACATCAAGTTTTTACAGCTAAGGTATGATGACGAGGCAAGCTTATCCTCATACTACTGTCTCCACAATCTTTGCTGCTTCAAACAACTGGTATCACTAATGTGTGACTTTGCTAAATTGTTGAATTGGAGTGATTCTGGACTGAACCTCCCAAGCTCACTCATCTACTTGTCTTTAAGAAGCCTTTATCTTGATTGGGAATATTTGACTGTGATTGCTACCAAGGTGCCCTGTCTTCAAGTTCTCGAATTGCAATTTTTGGATTCAAACAGAGGGCAATTCAAGGGGGAATTCCCTTGCTTGAAATCATTGGATATTATATGTGAAGGTGATTTTATCGAGTGGAATGCAGAGAAATCCCATTTTCCAGTCCTCCAGATTCTTACACTTACGAGATATCGATTGGCGAAGATCCCTCCAGGTATTGTAGAGATACCAACACTTAGATATATTTATTTGGTAGAGTGCAGTACTTCAGCAGCAGTATCGGTAGTAAAAATACTAGTTGAACAAGAGGAGCTTGGCAACGAGGTGTTTGAACTTCACCTTTATTTTTGGACTGAGTTTGATGAAGACAGATTTCGGAAAATGGTAGAAGAAGAGAATTTAATAAGCAACAATGTTTTTATACATTTGAAACACACGTCAATATTACAGTCGGGATGAAGAGAGGTTAATTTTCACAAGTTTAATGTTCCATTTCACTTTGATGTAAAATCTATTTGCGAGACTTGATTTGATTTCATTGTTTTCAATTTATGTATGAATAGAAAGATTCTAAACTTCATTTGAAATCCATTCATTTTAAATTTTGTATCTCAAATCCCACAATCTAAACACAACCTAGAAGAAAAAGGAATCCGGAATTTAGAGAGAGATATTCCATTAATTACTGATCAAATCATAGTAAATTAAAAGAATGAGCAATTGTATAAAGCTGAGATTTAAATTGGGGCCAAACAGATTCTGGTGCCTGTGCATTCAAAGTAAAAAATCTTCCCTCTCGGGCACAACACACTGCAACATTATGACGCCGGAAAACCGGGCTTTCAACTCCGAAATCAAGCTCATAATACTTCACCTTTCTCACTCCATCTTCTCTCAAACTTGATCTTATCAATCTTCCTTTCACATCCCTCCCTTTGCCTGATGAAGTGATCGTCCGAACCACAGCTTCTCCCACCTCTTCTGCTCCTCCAAATGCCTCAATCCTGAGACAACAATTTGGTCATGGCAAATTAATCTTGGAACGAAAATTATGCTGTGTTATTCAACTATGTACACAGAATCACAACTCACAAAGGGTTCCTCAAGATCATTTCACATTCAACAATCATGTGGAGTTACTAAGATACCATATAACACTCAGCAAAAAACTCCATCTAAATGCAGTTGCTTCTACACTTCTATTTCCATGAATTTCAATGATTGTCCTAGAAAAAAACGAGTGTATAAAAAGAATAGCTGAATCGGACAACATGAATGAGAAACAATGAGCTATTAACCACTGCAAGAAAGTCGGACTTCTTTCATAAAATTCATCGGAGTAATCAAGTAAGACGGAACAATTTTCACTGAACCCCCAACCCCTGTTTATATCCTTTTTCTCTAAGCAAAGAGCTAAAAAGGTTTAGGGCAAGAGTTTATGTTATGTCGAGGGCACAACATGTTGACAATAATGTGGTGACTTTTATTATGACTAAATATTATACTGAACATGTAGCTTGGATATAAATTAAACTAGATTATACAAGACCAAGGTACACTATACTAGAATAGGAGAACTCAAATGTACACTTTGGAGACATACTACACACACACACTGAATTTGCTAAGCACACTCAGCACTTCTAAGCACTTTTCTGACTCCACTTTTCTAAACTCTGGACCTTCTCTCTACTTTTTTTTTTCTTGCTCTACTCTAAACACACCACCACAATCTATTTATACATGCTAGTGTCGATGTGCTAACAGACTTAGTTAAACTACAGAATTCTAGTCACTAAAGCAATCTGTACAAAAACTGTTACACTTCCATTTAGCTAATTAAGAAACTTCTTCAACCCATCTTAAAATTATGCAAGTTGCCTAATTGCATGCTTCCACCAAGTGCCATGGTCTAAATTGAAGCAAATTATGCCTCCGATGGCTTCTAGTTATAACTATTTGTCTTCACTAAACAAGAACCTCAAATTCATCATACAGAAACTATAAGCTTTTTGTATTCAAACTTGACCTGAAATCCAAGAGATTCAAATGCTCTCAGATCCCAGAGTAATAAATGTTTGTCTTTTTTACTCGTTTTGGTCACGAGACATACAAGAAAGAAAAACCACAAACTAAATCTCAGTTTTTGTCATAAACAAATTGATTCAAACCTATCTTTAAGTCCATTATATTCATACTTGATAGCACTACATAATTTGATTGACTAAGCATGCACATAATCGAAGTGGGAATGAACTACGAGGCCAACTAACTCAGAGTGTCTAGAGCTTTCATTCAAATTATGCATGGATAAATTTGTGAACTATGACCTCTTTTCAGTGACTATGAACTTTTAAAAGCAACAATGTCATTCACCAACTTAGAAATTTTTCCAATTGCATTGAAGTGGGAACAGAGTGGGCAACAAACACACACACACAAAAACTGATGTGTATATGATCTGGAAAAGCTTACGAGAAATCAATGGGGACGGGTGACACAATAACACTGACATTAATCTCCCCGGTTGATCCCGGTGGACCAAACGCCACCGTCGGCTCATTCACATTCCTCCGCCGCCCTCCACCGCTGCCCAGAGGAGGAGGATCCAGTGACCTCTCAGCCTTCCCAGCCGCCCTATATAACAATGTCTGATCTCCTAACCACCTCTCAGGATATACAAATTCTGTCACATTACACAAATCAATACCTAATTTTCAGAAGCAAAGTAAAACCCCAATTATTCGAGCAGCTGTCACTTACTGACCAAATCCATCGGTCGTATCTATGTATCGAAAGTAGCCTCCGATCGGATAAAGCGCGTCAAGCTTGAGACTCCGAGCAGCCTCCGGCGAGAAGCCCAAAAGGAAGCTCGTGACTCCACCGAAATTGGCGCCAAAGGCTAATAGAGAAGCGGCGCCGACTCCTGTGAGAAGGCGGCGGCGGAACACGGACTGAAGCGGCCGGAATTGTTCAGCCGGCGGCGGAGAGGACTGTTTTTCGTCGCCGGAAGATTGCGTCAGGTAAATCCGGTATGGGGAATAGGATAAGCGGCGCCCATTATTATTGTCATCTCATTGTGGTGGGTTCAACCATATATAATTATAATTAATGATGTAAATGAATCAAGTCGTTTTAAATTTTCGATCTATTCAAACTATTCAAAGCTCCATTTAATAAAAAATTAGTTTGCAAATTTTTATTATGATTCTATAAAATAAATACGTAAATTTAAGTTGAGTTTAATGTTATTCGATTTGTTAACTTATGAGTTAGCTCATCGGAAGACTCATGCAATAGTTCTAAAAAACAATGGTGATGTTTGATATTTTGATGATATATGTTTTTTGTTATATTTTGTACTTACGTTAAATATAGAAATATTTAATTATAGTCATTTTAATAGTTAAATTATAAATTTTAGATGATGTATTATATTTTTTATTCTATTAGATGCTACATCATTTTTGGCATCTCTTTGTCTGCTCAAGTCTATATCTGCATACTGCTTTTCACAATATTACTACTGTTGCCTGTCTTTGTTTTGTTTTTTTGTTTTTGTTTTTTTGTTTTTTTGTCTTCCTAATTTCGGTTATAGGTTTATATTTTCTCTCTCAATGCCTTATAAATTGTTGATGACAGTAAAGGTTTTCGATCTGCAAACTTGTACGTGGTCGATCTTGAAGACTTATGGAAAGCCTCCGGTAAAGTTTACTTTGTATCTACTATCTAGTTAATCTTTTTAGCAAATAAGGCTTTGGGAATGTGTCTTTGCCCGTCCTGTTTTTTAGTGTTCTTATATATTTCTAGTGAGTTCCTCTCTTTTCTGATAATTAATAGATTCTTGTTGCAAGCTAATTAATATGGGTGAGTCTCTCTTGATTAAAGTATTAATTATATTTTTAATAGGTCAAGCATGAAGTCTATGATCAGCTGTTGAGTACCATGGCTTTTGATCTGTTCATACATCATTGTTGGACAGAGTTTTAGAGGTTACATTTGTAAAGAAATTGAATTCACTGTAATTCTGAAAATTGTCAGTTGCTTTTCTGTGCTTTGTAGGAATGTCTCCAGTCATATTTGGTGGGCAGGATGCAAAAAGATCTCTTCTGAATGACCTGCACATTCTGGACTTAGAAACCTTGACTTGGAATGAAATGGACACATTGTAAGAATTCTTATGCTTGGAGACATAAATTTCAAAGTATTTGGTTTCAGCCTTTTGCCTTCCTTAAGTGATTATGGAACAATGATGAATTTTCAAAGCCTCCTAATATGGATATTCCATTGGGTGATGGGCACCTTTATTTTACATCTATTTGGACTATGGCTTGAGTTGCAGTTGCTTCAACCTTGAAAGAGAAACACAAATTAGCATACTGATATGTATTACTCAATTGGTCAAACAGAGCTCGTTTTGTAATATGATATCCGAGTTGGTAAGGCATGCATTTGCATCATAGCTTTAATACTCTAGTGTAGTTTATAGATTGCTTTGTAATTATGCGGTCTTGTCCCTTTGATATAGCTTCAATGTGTTAATAATATCTTTGTTTCTTATAAATATAAGGCATGCATTTACTTCTAATTGCCACCTTTTTTTGAAGGTTTGTTCAACTATGATTTTGGTGGGAGACATTATTTCTCTGGATAATTTTTTCTTAATTATCATGCATGTTGGTCTGTCTTAAAAGGTTCTTTATTGCAAAAGGTTATCTATTTGATGTTGTTGTTCTCATTTGTACACTAAGTTATTTTTTAATAATAATTTTGTTGATAAAATTTATATATCCAATTGATTCTAACTGCCACCAATTTTGTAGGGGTGTCCCGCCATCACCAAGGTCTGATCATGCTGCTGCAGTACATGCAGATCGCTACCTTCTTATTTTTGGTGGGGGCTCACATGCAACTTGCTTTAACGATCTTCATGTTCTTGATATTCAAACTGTAAGATAAATGATATATCTTTTTTGTTTTTGTTTTTTTGAGACCTTTATGTTCATGGGAGGTCTTTTCTTATTGCACGAAGACATCTGAAGGTCATTATTTTTGCAAAGAAAATTTATCATCTGGTGGTAACTTGTCCATTTTTCTTTCTCTAATTTATACTTTCTGAGACTGTTGTCCTCAACATGTCCACATTGGTCTGGTCAGTTGTAACTACTGTCCGAGGACGTATTCCTCTTGCAAGTGAGGTAATTCACATCCTTGAAGAATTAATAGATGAAAATGAAAATGCTCTACCTTTTTAGATTCGTCATGGTCTAATGAAAATCATACAATGCCACATTAATTTGGGACATAAATACTGTAAGCATCTTGAATTCGTAATCTCTTAAGATGGATTTGTTAAGCAATAGAGTCTGTCACAAGTAGATTTTAAGGTTTTGACCTCATTTATATGGAAAGATGCATGTGCTGATAAACATTGCTAAATAGTGTAGCATGTGATGACCTCAACCTGAAGGACATGCAGCTTGATGATATGTTGTTCGATACCACTTAACTCTGTGACTTTGCTTCAGCGTCTTTAGTTCTGGGAAGGTGGATCTTTAAAATAGAGAAATTTCATAGATTTTATTTTATTGGAATGATTCATGTCGAAGATAATGTTTAAAAATGTCACATCATTTAAAACATGTGGGTAGAGTATCTGTTGTTTGTACCACTTGATATATTTGAGTGAAATTTCCAATTCTGCAACTTTAATTTTAGCAAGCTGATTCCTATTATACAGAAATGAATGCATCTGATTGTATTCGAACTGTTAAAGTAGAAAATTGTATAAACTCTTTAATTGAAACACATCAGGAATTTTATTTTGTCAGGTAGTTTGAATGAGGATTGAAGGTGCATGGATACATGTTACTTTAATTAGGTAGCTATTCTATCTCATGTAGGAAAATTAAACCCAGTTCTCAGTTCTGCAGAGTTACAAATTTTTCGATCAAGCTCTACAATGTTCTGTTATTCCTCACTTCAGGACGAGAATGTTCTGTTAAATTTTGTCGAGAACCTAGTTCTACCCCAAACCCACAAGAGTTCTAAAACAAATTATCTAGATATGTCTCTATGACATAAATATGCACTTGGCATTTGCTTTATTCGTAGCTATTTCCAGGATACTTCTCAATTTTCCAGATAACAGTACTGGAATCAATATACATACAGTGGAAGCTCTTTATTTTTTGATAATAAAATCCCACTAGGGCCACTTAAGTGCCAATTGTTTGTCTTCTTGTTGTTAACTATTTTTTTTCTCTTTAAGATGCTGAGCAACCCACTTATCTGTTCTGAGTGAATCTTTTATGTTATTAGAAAACACCATTTGCTGTACACTGGGCAGCATGGAAGTTCCTAATACCATTTGCCAGGATGATTTCTTATTCTTTTGTCTTTTCAGATTAATGGATGGGAACTCAGATGAGTTTCATCAATTTAATAAAATGACTTTCTAGACTAAAAACCCAAATTTCTGTACTAACTTTAAAAATGAGTTTTCAGCATCCTGGAAATAGTCTTTGACTAGGTTTACTTAGAGTTAGCAAATTAAGACTATTTCTGTTAACTTGATGCCACTTTTGAGAAAAAAAATTCTTTTGATGGACTTCATATAATCTTTTGACTTTTCTTGTGTTTGAATCAGCAACTGAGGAATAGTTTCTCATTCAGTACTTGATATTGTTGCATCTCTAGTATCAGACTGAACTGCTTTTAGGTCGGATTCATCTTTAATTTTTTCACACAAAGATTACTATTCTCAAAGTTACTGATACCTGAAAATAAAATTTCCATTGACCCAATGTATTTTTGGAAGCCATAAGCCAGGTACAAAGGTCTGCATAACAAATTGCAACTTTTTAATGTCACGTTCAGAACATTTGAAAGTGATTTTTGTACCCTTTGATGTTTTATATGAATTGCACTTGCAAATTAATGAATAAGATCGTCTTTTCAAGTGCATAGAATTGTGGTCATTTCACACAAGTCAATGATAACCAATGTTTGCAGGGTTCAAGTTTGGTCCTCAGTTCCTACAGTGGTGAAGATATCCTGGTTTCTTTTGGAGGTTATAATGGGATGTACAACAATGAGGTCTGGCTACCCTTTTCTTTTGTTGTTTTATTTGTCTTCTTTTGACTAGGTGAGGCTTTCATTCATTCAATTGCTCATTATGGCTTTGGTTACTGCATTAGGTTCATGTACTTAAACCAAGTCATAAATCAACTTTGCAATCTAAGATGATGGAGACACCAGTACCTGATAGTGTATCAGCTATTCAGAATGTTACAAATGCTACCAGAGATGAGTCTGAGTTTGAAACTGGTCAACAAGGAAAAATAAGGGAAATTGTTATGGACAATATTGATGCTGAAAATAAGGTAAGGAATGTTGCCATTTTCTCACCAGTATCAGTGTCCTGTTAATTATGATTGAACAATCATTTGTCTTACTGTTTGTTTGAATACCTTCTGAGATCGTTAAGCATTTGAAATATATGATTATATTCATATCCTTATGGATGCACAATGCCTCTCCCTGAAGAATCTCTATACGTTATATTTCTATGCTATGCCCAGGCTACAAAAGTTGAAGGGATAAATGAGCGTCTTTTAGCATCCCTCATGGTGGAGAAAGAAGAAGTAGAGTCATCGCTCAATAAGGAGAGAGTGCAGACTCTCAAACTAAAACAAGAGTTAACGGATGCGGAATCTCGCAACACAGACTTGTACAAGGTAACTCTTCTGCTATTTTGAGTTATAGATTTTGAAGTGGTAAACCTAGCTGCAGCTGATCCAATATCTTACACAAACAAAGGACTTCTTCAGTTTGATTGGTCAAATGCCTCAAGCAGCGGCTCCTCTTTAGATTTAGTAACATGAATTCTACATCAGGAACTCTGTTACTAAATACTCCATCCATTTCAACATAATAGTTGCTTTACAAACTAGAATTTGTTTCAATTTAGAGTTTAATATTTTTCGCCCATTAAGTATGGCGTTTGGCAGTTTTGCCTTTTTTTTTTTCGGGCTGGTAATTTAGGACTTTTTGTTTGAAATTTTAGCAATTATTGCCCAATTTCAGCCCGAATTGCTTATTTGGGCTGAAATTGCATGATTTTTGCACGTGACACCCTTAATCGGGCTTAATTTGCTGAGGTGGCGCACGATTTAATGTCGGTATCTAATGTCTGTACAGAAAATGAAATGATGTCGTATCAGGATCATCTCTCTGAGTTTGTAAATGATGTGAGCAGGTGGATGTTGCGGAGCTAAGACAGAAGCTACAGACAATGGAGACACTAAGAAAGGAACTGGAAATCCTCCAACGACAAAAGGCTGCCGCTGCACTAGATGCAAAACAAAAGCAGAGCTCAGGTGGTGTATGGGGTTGGCTCGCTGGAACACCACCCAGTGAAGGTGGCGATGCTTGATCGTGTTTTTTAATATATATACGAGACTTATTCATTCAGCTTTCCTTATATTATAAGTCTCATAGTCCATTTCTTTTTCCGGAGAAAAATAAGATCGCTTCGAAATTTCTCAGCCACAGAAGAAAATATACATGACAGCATATTGAGGTTCAGGAGATGGTTAGTGTGATTCTTCTTTGCAACTTTGTATACCTACTAATGGATTTAACTGAGTTGAAGTATAGTTATTGGTGATTGCTCCAACTATCCAAGTATTCTTGTTTTTTATATACAATATTTTTGTAGTAAATTGGAAACTATATGGGAATTTATTTGTACAAATACTAAATCGAATTTTATTTTATAAAGTACAACAGAACTACGCGTTTGAATGATTGTAATAAAAGTGAGGAAATTGATTTGAAGTATGCCTTTTAGATAGGGGTGACAATTTCCAACATGATATGACACGAACTTAACATAAAAATTGTGGGTTATAGTTTGTTTTCCACGGGTTTGGGTTAGGAATGAGTTGAACCTGCCTGATACAAAACGATAATGAGCTGGGTTTGATTCAACCTATGGGTTGACATGCTAACCTGTTATTTATTTATTTTAAATTTCATATAATATGTGTAAGATGTGTAAATTAAACATTCAATGTAAGTTAGTTCGGAAAAATCTCTCAATTTATGGTGTTATTATATTTTGAAATTTAATAAAATAAAATTTTTATTTATAATTTTCGTGTCGAACAGATCAAATCAGGTTGACCCGTGAAAATTTCGATTTGTGTTCAGGTTAAGAATTTCGACATGAAATGAAAACGGGTTCGACTTCGTCACGAAATGAAAATGGGTTCGATTTCGTATTGGAACTCTTATTATTGTGTCTAATCCGATCTACTAACCGATCTGATTGCCGTCCCTACTTTTAGATGGGTTATATTCCTTTTAAGATTACTTAATCTAATGGACAAATAAGTTGGGTGATATTGATTTTGTATTCAACTATAATTTAAAATTTGGGAGCGTATAATTTAATCATATGTAGAGAGACAACTTTATAGAAGAATTATATAATTACATCTGTTCTACTTTCGTTAAAATCACATCATCTTATTAACCATGACAATTGACATCAACAAATGCCATCTTATTAACTTTGACATCAACAAATGCTAAAGAAGTCTTGTTCTAAAAGAAAGGAAAAAAGAATACTAAAGAGAGCTTAGTACCAAGTAAAGGAAAGAAAACGAATAACGGATTAACTGATATCCAATTTTATTATTATTATTATTTTTGAAATGGGTGGGGGTTGATATCCAAATTTTTTATTTATTTATAAGATTTTGATGTTTTAATTTTATTTATTATTCAAAGGGTATAATTGTAATGTTGTTGAGGTGTGTTTAGGAATATGATAATATTAAATTTTTTAAATGAGGGTTTGTTAGTAAATGGGATATACTTAAAAATGGATAAGGTGCATGTAGCCCACTCATAAAGAATATATACCTACAACAAAAAATAAAGAATATATACTTGCAACAAAAAGAAAAAAGATTACAAATTTCCTCATTGTGAAGAAGAGTTGGATGAAATGAGAGTGGAGAATACATGATAGAAGTGATTGGTAACTCACGCTTGTAGCAAAGAACTGATCATAAAGATTTCAATATAATTTACCAACGGCACCACAAAGTTTATAAATTAAAAATAATTAATATCAGCTCTTGATATTTATTATTAGACACAAAACACCAACATTTGTGTACAACTTCATCACCACAGATGCATCCAATTGATTAAATTTGTGGAAGTTTATAAAATTTTATGTAAATAACCGAAAAAAAGAAAAGAAAAAAGAGAGAATAGTAGTGGAAAAGGAAGCTCAAAAACGACCAAGACCAATTCAAAGTCGTTAAAGTAATGTGAAGTGGAAAAGGGACCCTCACAACTTGTCATATATGGTTGATTGATTGTAGATATTTTGACAAAAGGGCATTGCAAGTTTATTAATTAGAGAAAAAGAAGCAAATGGCTCAATTCTAATTATTGCACTTAAATTTTGTACACAAAGTTTTCCCTGGTTTTGATCATCTGTTAGAGATGGCAGCTTATGCATCTCTTGTTTGTCTTTCCAATCTCATGGTGCGGATAAAGAATCATCCTCGATTTTCCACCTTTTTTGATGAGAACCAGATTCAATATCTTGCACAAAATGTCGAATTCTTACTCGATTTCGTAGAGAGTTATAATTCTCGTGGAGTTGAGGATCTGGAGAAACGAATTGCATCTGCAGCTTATGCGGCTGAAAATCTAACAGATAAGTACATAGAAGATCAAATTATTGGTGGATCTAGTGAGAGGAAAAGGCTTGCATACTTGCTTGATCTTCACAAACTCATAGTAGATATGGATTTTATCAAAGAAAAGGTTATGGAGGTGAAGCAGAATAAGCAGCCCACTAATCCCATGATTGCTGCTCTTACCAGTGGAAGAAAGCCTACTATGGTGGGATTTGAGGATGAGTTGATTCATCTTAAGGATTTGCTGACTAGACAACATTCTGGTCGGATAATCATCTCAATCGTCGGCATGGGAGGAATGGGTAAGACTACACTTGCTCAAAATGCTTATGAGGATTTATTTATAAAGCAAAACTTTGATCTTTGTCTTTGGGCTAAAATATCTCAGCAGTGTAATGGGAGTGAAATACTTTTACAACTTCTTTCTTGCATGCAAGCAAAATTCACTAGTGAAAGTACTATGCATGAATTAGGAGATCAGTTGTATAAAAGTTTATGTGGTAAAAGGTATCTGATTGTATTAGATGATATGTGGGGTACTGAAGTTTGGGATGAGATACAGGTTTTCTTTCCTAACAATGGTGAGAGAAGTCGGGTTGTTGTAACTACTAGGCTTTCAAATGTGGCTACTCAGTTGAACTCTTTGTGTATTATGATGAAGTTTCTGGACGTGGATAAAAGTTGGAAGCTGCTTTGTGAGAAGGCGTTTGGAGAAGAAGAATGTCCTCATGAGTTGGAGGAAATCGGGAAAGGGATAGTGAATAAATGCAAAGGACTTCCCCTATCGATTGTTGTGATTGGGGGACATCTAAGAAAGTCCTCTAGGGCCAAGGAATACTGGTTGGAAGTTGCTAATGATATAAACTCAGTTTTGGACGAGGATGAGCAATGTTTGAGTATATTGAATTTGAGTTATAGCCACTTACCTGCTCATTTGAAACCATGTTTTCTTTCTATTGGGATTCTTCTGAAAGAAGACAAAAAAATCAAAGGTGCCGACCTTGTCAATCTTTGGGTTGCAGGGGGGTTTCTAAAGCAAAGTGAAACAAATGTCTTGGAAGGAGTTGGATGTGTTTACTTAGATGATCTCATTGCTAGAAATCTGATTTTAGTTACTAAACGGGATCAGGCTGGAGGCATTAACACTCTTGAGATTCATGATCTTTTAAGAGACTTGTGTTTAATGGTAGCAGAGAAAGAGAAGTTTGTTTGGGCCGTGAAGTCATCTCCACGACAATTAAAGAGTTGTTCCTCTGACTTGAGATTGTTTAAAATACATGTGGTAGATACTTTTACGATAGAGGATGAGTTTGATGTGGTTTATCCGCGGACCATGTTCCAGCAAGTTTGCTTGAGGTACCTTCATTGTACAATTTATAAAACTGCTCCGCGTGTCTACCTTCATTCATCAGTATTCCTACTCTGGAATTTGCAAACCTTAATTATGGAAGCTGACGAGAATGTACGAATTATGGCACCATCTGAAATTTGGGAGATGCCAAACCTTAGGCAATTGATTATCAGGCCCCGAGCTTGTGTTCCAGATCCTCCTCCAAGTGACTTGGTTTTGCACAACCTACAGAGACTCCTTCAGGTAGAGAATTTGAGGTTGAGTGAGGAGGTCTGTAAAAGAATTCCAAACATCAAGGAATTACAACTATGGTATGATGTCGAGGCAAGCTTATCCTCATACTACTGTCTCTACAATCTTTGCTGCTTCAATCAACTGGTATCACTAAAGTGTGACTTTGCTAAATTGTTGAATTGGAGTGATTCTGGACTGAACCTCCCAAGCTCACTCCTCTACTTGACTTTAAGAAGTTGTTATCTTGATTGGGAACATTTGACTGTGATTGCTACCAAGCTGACCAATCTTCAAGTTCTCAAATTACAATTTTTGGATTCAAACAGGGGGCAATTCAAGGGGAAATTCCCTTGCTTGAATTTATTGGATATTACATGTGAAGGTGATTTTATCGAGTGGAATGCAGAGAAATCCCATTTTCCAGTCCTCCAGAATCTTATTCTTAGGAGATATCGATTGGCGGAGATCCCTCCAGATATTGTAGAGATACCAACACTAAGATGTATTCGTTTGGTAGAGTGCAGTACATCAGCTGCAGTTTCGGTAGTAAAAATACTAGTTGAACAAGAGGAGCTTGGCAACGAGGGGTTTGAACTTCATCTTTATAATTGGACTGAGTCTGATGAAGATGAATTTTGGGAAATGGTAGAAGAAGAGAATTTAATAAGCAATAATGTTTTTATACATTTGAAACACACGGGCAATGACTGTATGATGAAGAGAGATTAATTTTCACAAGTTTAATGTTTCCATTTCACTTTGATGTAAAATCTATTTGCAAGACTTGATTTGATTACATTGTTTTCAAAACTTCATTTGTTTTATGTATGAATAGAAAGATTCTAAACTTCATTTGGTTTACATATTTTTTTACCACTTGTTGTCTCAGTTTCACGATGAATATAAATTATCCATTATTTTCAATGATAAATAGGAGAAAATTAGGTTGTGGTTTTCTAATTCTAATTTTCTTTTTTTAATACCGAAAAAAATGTCTGATATCTTTTATGAATCATTTGCAAAGTATATGATGAAAGAATACAATAAATTTAAATAAAATAAATTAAAGAAAATCATGGAAATTAAAGGAAACCATTGAAATAAACTAAAATAAAATTAACAAGAAATAATACATAATTTTTAGAAAAAGTATGAAATTATAAATAAAAAATTATGATCACAATTCATTAAATATAAGTTGGGCTCAGAACCAAGTTGTTTGCAGTGGGTGTAGGAGTGTGCTTCTTTACCCTAGAGGAGTTTCTAATGTTTCTTTACCAGGTAGTGGGAATGAACTTCAAGACCAAGTGACCAACTAACTCAGTGTCTAGAGCTTTCATTCAAATTATGCATGGATAAATTTGTGAATTATGACCTCTTTTCGATGACTATGAACTTTTAAAAGCAACAATGTCATTCACCAACTTAGAAATTTTTCCAATTGCATTGAAGTGGGAACAGAGTAGGCAACAAACACACACACACAAACTGATGTGTATATGATCTGGAAAAGCTTACGAGAAATCAATGGGGACGCGTGACACAATAACACTGACATTAATCTCCCCGGTTGATCCCGGTGGACCAAACGCCACCGTCGGCTCATTCACATTCCTCCGCCGCCCTCCACCGCAGCCCAGAGGAGGAGGATCCAGTGACCTCTCAGCCTTCCTAGCCGCCCTATATAACAATGTCTGATCTCCTAACCACCTCTCTGGATATACAAATTCTGTCCCATTACACAAATCAATACCTAATTTTCAGAAACAAAGCAAAACCCCAATTATTCGAGCAGCTGTCACTTACTGACCATATCCATCGGTCGTATCTATGTATCGAAAGTAGCCTCCGATCGGATAAAGCGCGTCAAGCTTGAGACTCCGAGCAGCCTCCGGCGAGAAGCCTAAAAGGAAGCTCGTGACTCCACCGAAATTGGCGCCAACGGCTAATAGAGAAGCGGCGCCGACTCCTGTGAGAAGGCGGCGGCGGAACACGGACTGAAGCGGCCGGAATTGTTCAGCCGGCGGCGGAGAGGACTGTTTTCAGTCGCCAGAAGATTGCGTCAGGTAAATCCGGTTCAAATTTCTCCATATATAATTATAATTACTAATGTAAATGAATCAAGTCGTTTTTTATTTTCGAGCTATTCGAAACTCCATTTAATAAAAAATTAGTTTGCAAATTTTTATTATGATTCTATAAAATAAATACGTAAATTTAAGTTGAGTTTCATGTTATTAGATTTGTTAACTTGTGAGTTAGCTCATCGCAAGACTCATGCGATAGTTTTAAAAAACAATGGTGATGTTTGATATTTTGATGATATATGTTTTTTTGTTATATTTTGTACTTACGGTAAATATAGAAATATTTAATTATAGTTATTTTAATAGTTAAATTATAAATTTTAGATGATGTATTATATTTTTTAAATACAAAAACTTTTGTGCACTCAATGCAGCAATCCTAATCGACATGTGTGTAGACATTGTTTTTTTTTTAAAATTTTAATGAAAAATATTACTCATATATCCAAAAAGATATTACTTATATAACTGAAATGTATTACTTTATTTTTTTCAAGTGTATTATTTGTTTTACTAAAATATGTTGTTTTAACAAAATGTATACTTGAAATGTATTAATTTATTTTACTAATATGTATTGGTCGCATAATTATAAGGTATTACTTGTTTTATTAAAAGGTAACATATTACTCGTGTAACTAAAATATATAATTGTACTATAGATTATAAATTTAAAATCTAAAAAAATAGAATTTGCAATAATCATCATCTTCTTCCTCAATATCATGTTGAACCTTCCAATATCTGTAAATGATTTCATCTTGTTGAGATAATTGATTTTTAATTAATAATTGAAATCATTGTAGCAAAATAATCATCAACAATAGAGCGTGATACGTATGAACAAAAGAAGAAGAAGAAACCAAGAGGTATATATAGTCTCAAATTAATATTTCAAAATCATCAAGATGTTAGAAAAAAATAAGTAGAAGAAAATATGGAAGAAAAATAGAAGAAGATGGTTGTGATCAGAAAAAACATGTACATAGAGAAGATTATAAATATATGGGTTGGAAGATTGGATCCGACGAGCGTACGGATTCAGATGTACAAAAGACTTACTCATTTTCAAAACATAAAATTTATTTTTGTTAGTTAGTTGATGAATAATATAACTTATAATTTATATTTATTAAATACAAATAGACTCAAAACATAAATAAATTCAATAAATTAAGTTTGAGATTGTTCAACAATAAAAAAAACAAAACTCAAGTTTGACTTTCTATATTTGCACACCCCTTGATGGAGTTTATTATATTGGATTTGACTAAGCACGATTCACTTCTCATATATGATTTACAAACTATTATTAAAAAAAAAAAGTGTTATGCAAGTTGTTATATATCTCAAAGTCTTTAATTTTGCCGCAGAATGAGGCACTCTTTTGGTATGCATTCACATGGAACTCAACCACACTATAATTTGTAGCAATTTTCTGATGTTATTATTAGTTTTTTTGTCCTTATAATTTGGCAATTTATTCATCTAACTTTTAGTTTGCAATTTTTCAGAAACTTAATTTAACAGCTATACTTATATGTCATGATGTTTGGAGAATTAACAATCTCCTATATTTTAATAACATTACACGTAAATTTCCCTAAATTAAATGAAAATAAGTATTTTCTTGTTTTCGAAGCATAATTAAATTAAATGACAAATTAAGTGATTAAAATTTATGCCATAGGTCTGACATTGTCAATTCAAATCCTGAATAAACAAACGCATAATTAATGATTCAGTGATACACCTTCACTAGTCCTTATACTTGTATTTTATTAACTTAAATTTCCTGCTTAGACTTCCATCTTAGTTTTTTTTATTTTTGTTTCGAAAGGGAAGAAAAATGAAAACGTTGGAGACCAAAAAAAAATAAAAATAAAAAAAAAAATAAAAAAAAAATATATATATATATATAGACACACACACACACACACACACACATATATATATATATATATATATATATATTAAAAAAATGTAATTATAGGGGACGAGAATCTAGAAAATAAAGTACAATGACCAAAAGTTAATAAAAAAACATTAACATTACAATTAGTCATACAAATTAAAATTAACATGATTTATTAAGAAAGGAAAATGCATGTGACCATGTTATGAGTCTATATAATATAATGCATTTTGTCAGATTGCCTACCTTATCTTCACTCTTGGTGGTCAATGCTGTTAACTTGGCTTATAATTTACGAATTTCCAGCTCTACAGCCATTTAATTAGCCCAATTTTCAACCTCAACTATCGCCATTTCACATTTTTGGGTGATAAAATAAATTTCTATGTTGAATTCATAAGTACAAAAAAATGGTAAGAAGCTCCTTTCTCTCATTACCGATCTTCCAATTCAAGAAAAAACAGAGAAACAAGATTGAGATTTTGAAGTTATAATCAATTTCTATGTGATTATTGGAGCTTCATTTGTTAATATTTTTACATTTTATTCATTTATTTGTCTATTTCAATCTTGATTTACTTTGAGCTTTGATTGAGCTTTGGTAAGCATGGGGAATTCATGCATTCCCAAGTGCAAATTAGGGAAAATAATGGGGTGGCTTCAGATTATGCTTGGAGGGTTGGTTATAATTGTAAGCATTTCAACTTTGTCAAAATTTTACTCTGCTGGATATTTCTTGCAAAATGAGGATATATGCAGACATTTAATCCACAGCTCCAATGTTGTTTATGAGGGTAATATAGATGTCTTAGCATTGAAAGCTAGAGTTGATGAGGTGCTCAACAAGATGGAATCCCTTCAAGAAAAGCTCGAGTCATCCGTGCAACTATTGGACAAGAGTTTTGACGATTTGCATAAAAGCAACATCTCGAAGTTTGAGTACAAAAAGTTCTTGGAGAACGAGGTAATTAGGCCACTCTATAGTGCCCACATTGCCCTTAGGCAGATTAGGTTTCCAAGAATCGAGGAGAACGAGAACGCCACGCTTAGCGAGGATCCTTTGATCAATAGCTTCGTGGTCGAGGAGATTAGGAAGTATATAACCCCGAAGGAGAACAGAGTCGGGAAAGTCAATATTTATGGAACGGATAAAGTATACAACGCGATAGGGCACTCGTGTGTGTCGATGAAGAAGGAATTGGAGGAGTACATGGATTATGAAGTGGGGTCATATTGTAATGATGATTGGATTTTAGGGCAAAAGCTCATGATCCAGGGGTGCGACCCATTGCCACGTAGGCGATGCTTGGCTAGAGCCTCGAAGCTCTACTTAAGGCCTTACCCGATCAATGAGTCGCTTTGGAAAATACCCGAGGGTAGAAATGTCCGGTGGAGTAATTACAAGTGTCGGAACTTTGAGTGCCTATCGAGCAAGAATCTGAAGAGGGGCTATTCTAAATGCACCGGGTGCTTCGAAATGGAGAAGGAGAAGGTGAAGTGGGTAGTGAACACATCATCTTTAGGTATAGATTTTATGATCAAAGAAGTGTTGGCTATAAAGGCAGGGGAGATTAGGGTAGGGTTGGACTTTGGGGTGGGGACGGGGACGTTTGGGGCCCGTATGAGGGAAGAAAACGTGACAATCGTGTCAACGGCCTTAAATTTAGGGGCACCGTTCAACGAGATGATAGCATTGAGGGGTTTGATCCCTCTATACGTGACGTTGAACCAAAGGCTTCCATTTTTTGACAACACGATGGATTTGATCCATACGGGGGGCTTGATAGACGGATGGATGGATTTGCAATTGCTCGATTTCATATTGTTCGATTGGGACCGAGTGTTGAGGCCCGGGGGATTGTTGTGGATTGATAGATTCTTTTGTAAGAGGAAAGACTTGGATGATTATATGTACATGTTTTTGCAGTTTAGGTATAGGAAACATAGATGGGCTATTGCTCCTAAGTCTAAGGATGAAGTCTTTCTTTCTGCATTGCTAGAGAAGCCCCCTAGATCATTGTAATAATACTATCTCTAAATGTTTTTTTTTTTTATACATATGAAGAATTATTACTATAAATTTGTACTTAGAATTATACATATTTTAATGTTTTATGTTGCATCTAGTGAGATTTGGAAGTTATTTTCCTCTTGTATTTATGTTATATGGTAACTGCCTCTGTTTTGTGAAGAAAAATTTACTGTGTGAATAAGAAAATGCAAATATCTCATTTCTATGGCAAATTATTGAGTTGATTTTGGATATCAAGTTATGCTAATGCAAATAGCATATACTCCCTTGCGCATTAGAAGTTGCAAACTAACTAATTAAAATTTAATGGTGAATTTTTAAATTTTAATTATTCTCAACCTCAAGTCATGTTTGATATGTATTATTTATTTTATTAAAATTTGAAGATAAGAAATAAAAAAAATAGTAGTGTATATCTAAAAGAAAAACTCAACCTTACTGTTGTAAGATTGTTAGGTTCTGAAAGTCGGGGAAAAAGTTTTAGACCTCAAATAAATTAAAATTAATCTTAAATTTTGACGCGTGGGTGACCCAGTATTGTATTGGGTTTTTCTGATCGATGTTGGCTCATCTGATTAAATTTGGTTCGATCTATATACTCGTTTAAACAGTATAAGTTTACTCTACTAAACTCACTCCAATAAATACTCTAAAATAGGAAGAAAAAAAAATCGTAGTATTTTGATATGAAACGATAATAAATAAATAGAAAATCATTTATACACACAAGTTTTTCTTATTAAATGCACAACATAAATCACAATAAATTACAAAATATATGCACATTCTCTTGTTCATCAATAGTACCCATATTCACACAATAAAAAGCAATAAACAAAGGCTGCCAAAAGATAAGTGAACAGATAATGGTTAGATGAAGATCAAGTACAAGAAATATTAGCCAATAAACACATAAGTACATGGCTCAAGATTTTGAGTAATTTAATGGAAATTAAAGCTGGCTTTGCTACCAAATAGAATGGCAAAAACTCAACCAATCAGAAACTAGGGTTTCTAATTTATTTGAGATGCAAACGTGCATCAACGCAGTCCATTCCTTTCCAAACAATAGAACAATATTATAATCAGCCAATAAACACATTGGAAGGAGTGTTAAAGCTTAATTTAATTCAAATTATAATTGGGACCACCACATATATATATGCACCATTATCAAACTTAGGCATTGTATATGTGTAGGGGTACTTTTTCTCATTAAAAAAATAATAAATAATAAATAAATAAATAAATTTAAGGAAAACTTAATTAGACCACGTACATAATGAGAAATTTCTATGTGATCTCTTTGAAAAAGTTTGGTTAGCATGTCCTATAGTTGCGTGATTTTGATATATTATGTTGAGGCATCACAAATTAGCTAGGTTTCCTATGTTATTATTAGACAACTTAATTCTTAGTGATAAAATTTCTCCAATTGAAATTATGCTCATCTAACTAAACTTCATTTTGATTGGAATTTGAAACATCTTTACCCCAATATATTCCATGGACCCTAAATGTAAACAACTACAAAGAGAAATGAATTTAAAGTTAATTTTATATATATATATATATATATATATATATACATAAATCTTGCTAATGCTTTTCAACCACCAAGTTATGCCGCCCATATTCATCCTAAGTAGGTATTTTTTTCCCCAATCTTCCTATATATAGAGCTAAATGCACATGTATATCACGTATATTATATGTTACTACTGACGATAACAGTATAATATATACTTTAATTAAGTATATATAACACATATACACTTACATTCAAGTGAATTTAAGATGCATTCATGATTTCAACGAGTATACACAGATCAATATATACAAAAGAAATATCTTTCAAAAGCAGGGTACGTGTCGATCAGTAAAAAGGATCCAACTAGGCCATTTTGACCACAGAAAATGAGTGACGAACATGATAAATTGCTTCCAATCGCGAACGTGGGCAGGATCATGAAGAAGATCCTGCCCCCAAGCGTGAAGATTTCGAAAGAAGCCAAAGAAAGAATGCAAGAATGTGCATCGGAGTTCATATGCTTCGTGACCGGAGAAGCCTCGGACCGGTGCCACAAGGAGAACCGGAAGACGGTGAACGGAGACGACATCTGCTCGGCTTTGAGCTCACTAGGATTCGACGACTACTCGGAGGCCATGTTGAGGTACTTGCAAAAATATAGGGAGTTTGAGACAGAAAGGGCAAATAAGGTGTCTGAGAGTGAAGAGAGAGATGAAGAGAGCTGCTGTGGAAGAACAACATCTATTGATTTTGGGATTCTTGAGAGAGGAAAACTCTCTTGAACAGATGCAAGATCAAATTAAGGTATATATATTTATATTTATATATTAATATCAAATGTACTGGAAAGTAATTTTCAAGATTTTAATCAACTTTTCATGTGTTTTTGCAAATGAAAACCCTCTTGTTGTTTGCATAAATTAAGGTATCAGATCAGTAACTGATGCAATTAACATCATTAACTTAAGTACTGATTAGTTTAGCTTTTAACAGTACAAAGATTCTATTTTAATTTCATTTGTATTCCATGGAAGATAAACAAGATTTATTTTTCCTAGCTTGATGTTGAAAATTATTTGGCCAGTTCATATATATCATTCTTCAACTATTAAGGATTTAAATTGAATATTGGGCTTATAAACTATGAAATCTTCTTCTTCTTCTTCTAACAAACAATTAATTAAAGACCACAATAAATCTACTTTTTGCTATATACATTGAGATTCTTGTTCTACTCAATTTTCTTAACCTTAAGACCAAATTAACTAGGGATAAAACCTATAGTGTTCAGACATTTGCCCTAATTAAAACATCAATATTATTTAGGGCCAACAATTCTGTTTATTGAATTTGTCAAAAGTATATGATATCTTCCATAATTATATAATTGCTTTTTTATTATTCTACAATAAAAAAAAAGTTTATAAATTCCAAGTTTTATAGATAAATTTTCACAACTAAATCAATTCTAACATTCTATTTCTATTTTTTTTTTATGTTGGCACAGTTATATAATTAAGAAAAACTTAATGTTGGTAGAAAATAGAAAAAGGAATGTTGATGTAGCTTCACTTCTACCAATTATTTCATAAACAAATAACAAATTAATGCATACATATATGTTATATAAATATTTTTTAATAACTTTTGATTTTATTATCTTTTTCTATGTAAAATGCAGATTAAATGTAAAGTTATAAGATCCAAACAATATATTAGTTAGATGAATAAATGACTAACTGTATAAATTAAATGTGTAAATGCAAAATATTTGGGTATAGATATAATCAATAAAGAGTTTAGAATTTGGACCAAAGTAATTTATTTATCACAAAAACTTGCGTGAGACGATGTCATGAATAGTTTCCGTGAGACGAATCTTTTTTACCCACAAATCCAACTCATTTTCAGAAATTTATATGTGAATTGTAAAGTGTGGGTTATGGGTTGACCCATCTCACGTAAGATGATCCGTGAAACGATCTCACATAAAACTCACTCTTTATATATAAGTTTTGCTAAAGAAGAATGGCGTGCGGGTTTTTCCTTATTATTTGTAAATAGAGTATAATCTTTAGAGTGAGTCGTTTGTGAGACTGTCCAACGAATTTTTATTACATTACGTGAGACAGGTTAACCCACAACCCAATTACCTGCCCAAATCCTACAATTCACATATTGTTTGTGGATTATGGGGCTCCGTCTTACGAAAACTATCTGTGAGATTGTCTCACATGAGTTTTTATATCATTAAGTGCTTATATATATGTGCCCATGTATGATTGTATGAATGCATTATAATTAGCTAGATGGATCATTTACATGTTTTTTTTTAACGGTTAAATGTTCCACATTAAATGTTTTATGCTTTATACTTTACTATAAATATTACTCATTTTTTCCCAAAATTAGAATTATATTTCAACAACTAAAAGTAGTTATATAGAAACAATAGTCTTATATTAAAATTATACCCACATGCGAATGCACTATTTCGTCTTTATTTTGCTTTTACATGGATGTATGCTAGATAATTCTTCTAGAAAAAATAGCAATTTTCGATCATGACTTAGAAATTTTTCAATTTTTTATCGTGAATTTTTCAATTTGCTTCTTTAACTATCATTTTTTTTTTCACCTGATTTGTTTAAAATTTCGATTTTTACTTACATGAACATCAAAATTGTTGTTGTGGATATTTCAATTCCAACGTCCACGTAGATAAAAATTAACATTATAAAAAAAATTGGACCAACATAAGAAGAAGTGATAGTTAGAAGACTAAAATTGAAATATGTAAAATTAATTTTAAGAATTGAATAAAACCTAAGTCATTAGACGAAAAAATTGAAGATTTTCCAATTCTTTTTGTATATATTCTAATTATTGTATATTTATATATCATTCATAATATATTATATAATCTCTTTAAAAAAATCGCTCATCAGTAACACAGTACTTGTATATAGTACTGGTCCTCCCCTTTTTTTTCTTAGCTTTTTTTTCTTTTTTCGACAAGACAACATATACAGTGTATATAAAGATTTGATCAAACCTCATCTTACGAAATCATGTCTAACTCCAATTATATTTTGAGTAGATCTTATATGAAACGGTCTCATACGAGATTTTACGTTAACAAATCACTAATTTATATGAATCAATAAAACGAGTCAAGTTATTTATATGATCAATATCGATCTCAAATATATATATAAGATCATAGTTAACAGATCACTAATTCATATGAATTAATAAAGCTGGTCAAATTATTTATATGATCAATATCGATCTTAAATATATATAAAATAATATAAAACTCCATCTCAGATAGGATCCTACATAAGATGGTTTCATATGATTTTTTGTGAACTATGTTTGCCAATAAAACATGGAATAAGTAGGAGAAAATTAATCGCAGTACTTTTGGTCCAATAGGATATATACAGAGCAGTTACAAAATAGTTCAAGCTCTTATATTTTTAGTCTTAAAACGTTTAAAAATTACACATATATGGTCCCATAAGATAAATTCTACTTTTAGACCCCAAATTCAATTAAATCTAACGGTTTTGATTATTTGGCTCTTAATTACCATATGTTATAGGATCAATATTGCAATACATATCTTAAACATATAAATTGTTTAGATAAATTAAAATTTTAATCAAAAACTTATAAAACATATATTTAATAAATCCAAAATAACATTCAAATTAAAATCTAAAAAGTATTTAAGAAATTTTGAAGTTAGAAAATACAATTTCGATATTATTTAAATAAATTAATCCAAAACACTACAACATAAGATTTAGATCTTATTAAAAATCATTTAGTAAACATGTAATATTTTACCTAACAAATAAAATAAGAAAATTAACAAATAAATCCAAAAATTATTTAACAATTTTAGGTTGTTTGAGATTAATAATTTTCATATTTAATGAACTTTCCTAGCTCTTACTTAATTTTTAGATTTATTTAACTAATTTTTATACTACATTAAATAAAAAAAATGTTTCTCATATTTAATTTAAAGATTAAATTCAATAATTTTCTCTTTTTTAGATTTATTAAAATATTTTCTTATTGTTTTTAGTATTCTTATTTATCTAAATAACTTAAATATAGTTTTTTTTTTTTTTATCCAACTAGTCTGGCTAATTACCTCTCTCTCTCTCTCTCTCTCTCACAATGTGAAGCTAGCTTTTTCTGGATGATTCTTGAAAGAGGTGGTGGTCAAATTGGAGGAGAATTATATATTTGCAAGAACGAGAATTAGGGTTTGTAAAAGGTGTAAGATTAGATGAGCAAGTACAGAACATGCATGTTACCTTTTTAGAAAGAAAATGCGATCTCCAATGAGAAAGATACTTGATTGTTTTCTCCAACTACTATTTCTGTCAAACTTAGGGTTTTCCTTTGGGACCACTTCTCCAATATCTTCCTCCAACATTAATCCATACTAATTACATATCTTCAGTTATCATTTTTTATTATGGGAATAAAGGTACCTATAAATCCATTTTATTAATAGAATGTACTACTACTCCAACTTATTACATATTTTGTTCATCATGATCTTCACAAGTTTTATAAGAAAAATTAGAATTGCGTTAATTGTCGTGAGAAAATTGCATTTCATGTGGTTAAGGACAAATAATTCAGAACAAATTAAATTGGATTTCTAATTGCCATTGCTGAAAAGGGTTTTATTTTGATTTGTAATTAACTATTCAATATGAAATAATGTGTCAACTCAAGCATGTCTTCATTCCTTACTTATATCTCATAAAATATAAATATTATAGTATTATTACTTACATACGTATAGTTGATATTTGTATTTCAGCACTTTGCCACCAAATTTATATTGTCAACTAATGGTCACTATATATGCGACAATTATACTTATGGATATAGAATAATTTTAATCAAATCAATCGGCCATAATTCAGCTTTCATTTTTTTCCTTCATATATATATATGACTCAATCATATAGTGATATAATTAATTCAACTCTCTCTCTCTCTCTCAAACATATTAGAAACCCTTAAATTTTTATGAACTTGTAGGATTTATAAACTCATACAGAAATTCTACCAACACATTAACACAAGCTGGTGTTCTAAGAAGATCAAGAACCTAGCTACATGTAATAATCTAGGGGAAACACATCTAACAGCAAAACAAGAACCTAATCTTGAAGTTCATAGTCACTGATACACCATTTGCAATTACCTTGTACTAATTGGATAGATATGCGCACGTTAGAAAAGGTGCTAACTGATCTAATGTGAGTATCAATATATTTGATGTAGAGATGCTTCTACGAAACCCCATCCATCTTCTATGTCTGGCCCCATCCAAAAACCTGAAATTAGCGTATGGACACTAGAATGTACACCGAAATGACTCAATATAGGATCAAGGCATCGTCTTGTTGGAGCAGAGATGTTGCCATGACAGCTCCCATTCGATGAAATCATGCCTCCACCAGTGTACTTGCACATTAGATGCTTTTCGCCTGTAATTTCAAACTTTTAATTCATGAAGGTGCACCACATAATGGTGTACTCAAACACCGGAAAAGCAATTACACAAACTTCATTGGGAATATCATGAAACATTATATATGTTTATCCTAAACAAGATTCTCTAACAGCAATGATTTTCTCAAAATAGCAATCTATGGAATCTCTGATTTTTATTTTCCTTGGTAGATATATGAGACAATAGATATGATATCTATACTATTAGACTAGTGTGTTATATATAGAAGTGAATTGTATTATAATCAACCAATGATTCTAGTAACAGTTTCACTTTCTGCTTTAGGATGAACTCTATCTCACCACATTCCAGCACAACGACCATCTTAAGTCAAGTGATTACAAAATCATGGACAGGAGTACCTTGTATAAGTGGAGATACAAGAAAAATCTGCATATCATATCGAACTAGAGACTATCATTAAAGCTAGACGCATCACTTAGTTGTCTCCTCTGTCACAATACCAATTTTTGAATTGGCTTGGAGTTTTAGATGAATGTTGAAAAAATTAAAGTTTCAAGTCTCTGAAAGACCACATATTTTAAAAGGAAAAAGGTGTATTCAAAAAGGCACAAGAGGGGTGTTGTACAAGCAACATTCTCTATCCCCTCAAACAAGTAAAGAGGATAGTATGGATTAGAGAAGGCATTTTATAGAGTTATTGATTTTTTGGTTGATCAGTTAGTTAAGAACAGCATAGATAATGTATTTTTCTTCTGAGTGACAATTTATAGCAGCATATTCTAAATCAATTCAGTGTCCACAGGAAGCCTTAAAAAACGATGTAATCTCATACTAAGTGATGGCATATCATCTTTATCAATGAGACATGATCAAGAAAAACTTTTCACTTTGAGGCCAATCAATTAAATTATCATAAGCGAAAAGAGGAAAAAAAAAAAAAACCTGGTTTTCTAGTGATTGGATTGATAAGACCTCCACTGGTTAATCTCCTTGCATAAGTTTCCTATATGAGAAGTAAAAGGAGTCAGGCAAATCAAAAATTGCTGCTCAATATATAGAAAATAAACATATTATTCAAATATGGGACCTGAGTTATAAAACACTGTCACAAATGAAATATGCAAAAGTCCACTGACTTCTCTGGAATATCAGAAGTATATATTGGCAGGTATTGAGGTGGGTTTCCAAAATGTGAACAAAAAGGTCCAAGTTCAAATGTGCACAGGAATCAAATTGAGTTGTGATGCAAAACACACCATATTTTATCAAAATGCTGGATTCTTGTCCTGCATGCTGATGAACAACTCTTAAAGTAGTCGATTCATGAATGTTTATTTTTTTAGTCAAAGAAATCAAAGTTAGCCCTGCCCCAGAACTTCACTTGTGGTGAGTACAGTCCATTATCACCAATAATCTCCACAATTGCATGCACCTCCCTCAAAGTGGTGAAAACGATTAGGATCACGAAGGATGATCAATCTCCCAACAATCTTGGCTATGTGCTTGATTGCAGAGTGGCAATCCTCACAAACTCGCAAGTTTTTGAAAACACGAATTGGCCTCCCACTTGGTGTCTTCATAATTCCATAAGCAACAGCTAATTTTTCGCTATGATGCTTAAGCATATGCTGTTTCTCTTCTTCCTCCACATCATGTAGAACCAAATTTGTGGCTGAAACATAGCCATCTTCTTTCATCCTCAAATCTAACTCTTCCAAGAAAGCATATATGCTCTCACTCTCAGGATGGGTGAAATCTCCAACAGAGAACGTGTGGTTCTTGTTTTGCACTTCAACCCAGCTGTACCCTGGTACTTTACTGACACCCGTATCCTTCATTTTTAATCGCATCTTGTTAACATCAGCCCATCTCCCTGAAGCTGCATATAAGTTAGAAAGCAGAACGTACATCCCAGCATTCCAAGGTTCTAAAGAAAAGATCATTTCAGCTGCCTTTTCTCCCAACTCAGTGTTTCCATGAATCCTGCTGGCACCAAGAAGAGCTCCCCATGTCGCTGCATCTGGATCAAACGGCATATGTTTCATTAGATCTTGTGCTTCAGCTAGGCGCCCAGCTCGGCCTAGAAGATCAATCAGGCAGGTGTAGTGCTTTGCGTTTGCAACTATGCCATAATCTTGGCTCATGGAGTAGAAGTAATATCTCCCCTTGTCTACTAAACCTGTATGACCACATGCCGATAGAACACCAACCATGGTAACATCATCAGGTTGGATACCTTCTCGTTTCATTGAATCAAAATGTTTGAGAGCTTCTTCGCCAAAGCCATGTCTTGCATAACCAATAATAATTGTATTCCATGAGACTACATCCTTATTCTCGATTCTGTTGAATACTTCATATGCCTCATTGATGCTTCCACACCTACAATACATGGCAAGAAGAGCATTGCCTACATAGCAACCAAACTCAAATCCTGCTTTAACAACACAGCCATGTATTTGCATGCCAAGCTCAAAAGCAGCAATATCAGCACATGTACTTAAAATGCAAGTAAATACAGATCCGTTTAACCTTTCCCCATCCCTCATCATTTCAATGAACATTTGTAATGCTTCCTGGCTATCACCATTCTGAATATAGCCAGCTATGATTGCTGCCCAAGAGATACAATCCCGTTGTGGCATCCTATCAAATAAATTTCTAGCTTGAGTAATAGCACCATTTTGTGCATAACCAGTTATCATTGTATTCCAAGAACTAATATTCCTACATGGCATTGCTTCAAACAGCTCTGTAGCTAAATCCATATTCTTGCTTTGTACATAACCTGCGATCATTGCATTCCATGAAACAACGTTTGTCTCGGGCATTTCATCAAAAATCCTCCTAGCCTTATCCAACTGCCCGTTCTGTATGTAACCGGAAACCATAGCCGTCCATGCAAAAACATCTTGAGTTGGGGATTCTTCGAACAATTTCCTAGCTTCTTCCATCTTCCCATTTTGGGCATAACATGTAATCATCGTATTCCAAGATACCTTATCCTTATCAGGCATTCGATCAAAAATCTGCCTTGCCTCAATCAACCTCTTCTTCTTCAAGTACCCACCCATCAAACAATTCCAAGAAACCAACGGCCAATGCTCTTTCCTGTCAAACAACCTCCTTGCCTCCTCAATCTTGCCATTCTGAACATATGCAGCAAGAATCCCATTCCATGATATCTCATTCTTCTCAGGCATCACATCAAACAATCTACTTGCCTCATCCAAGAACCCATTTTGCGCATACCCAGATAATATCGCATTCCATGAAACAACATCCTTCAAAGGCATTTCATCGAACAACCGCCGTGCACCGCCAAGATTCTTGAACTTTATATTCCCACTGATCATTATGTTGCAAGTGACCAAGTCCTTCAGCGGCATTTGATCAAACAGCTGCTGAGCCAGCTTAAACTTGCCATTAGACAAGTAGCCAGATATCATGGTGTTGTAGGAAACGGTAGATTTGCGAGGCATGGAGTTGAACAAGTGCAATGCAGCATCGCATTGGCCGTTGCGCATGTGATTGGTGATTGCAATGTTGCATTTGACTATGTTGGAGTCTGTAAATTTATTGCTTCTAGGGTTTGACGGAGGCTTATTGGTGGGTGGTTGGAGAAAGTCGCGGGTATCCTGGGGCAGTGGTGAAGCAATTTGAGCATTGATTCTGGTTCTGTTTCGCAACCAGCGTACTGTAGTAGTGTGAAACTGTTTGAAACGCATGGATTGAAAATTTTGACAATTCATTTCAATGACAATTGGACATAGTAGATGAAAATCACAGTGAGTCCTATGTTCTGCACATACATGAAGAACAAATTGTGAATTAAGTTGAACCGGTTGTATTTTGTCTCCTCATAGGATTTGTTAGCTTTACATTGCCGCTGACCAGAATATAATACAAAGAAATCAAAGACAAGGTAAACAACACAGCTCTCCGAATTATCTTCATCCTTATTACTGCTCGCGATGTTAGTAACTAAATCAATGGAATTTAATTCCAATTTCCAATAAATTATAAGACTTAAAACTAAGAAAGTTAAAACTTGGAAATCAACTTTCAAAACTTCACGCCCAAAATCTACATTGTGTGTTTACCAAGCACTAAATTCACTTAGTAGTCAACCATATATTTGAATTCCCTCATGCAATACCCAATTCGACTAACAACTTGAGAATAAAATACTTAATTTCTGAGTTCGACAACAGGTAAGGAATAATGGAAATACAACCGGCAAAACTACAAAGAGGAGATTCATCGTTTCTTAATGGAAACACAAACATTGGGAGATTTTGACAGTATAATGATAAATTAAAGCAGCAAGAAATCAAATGAAGAAAACACACTCCAAAACTAACTAGCTTCAACAAACAATTCCTCAGATACTACATATGGAATTCAAGTACAATCAACTATCTCTGAATCGATCACAGCCTATATATATATTCTAAAAATAAATAATGCAACGAACACCAAATATATTTGCATTTTAGTTCCATTTAAGCACCAGTAAAGGACCAATAAATGTTTTCCCTGTTCTATCCCCAATCACTTCGTCTGTGATTCTACAGAAACAATGCCCAAAACACAAACACAAGAAGAATTTATGGAACAGAAAGATATTAACAATAGAAACATTTTCAGAATCAAATGGATAGCTTTTTATTCCCTAGTCCGATTATAGTACTTTCTTCGAATAATCTTCAAATCATTCAAAGAAAGACGAAGAGCAAAGTTCAGATAACAATGTTGATACCTGAAATTGGTAGCAAAACGGCGTCGTAAAGCTGATGGAGAGCAAGTACGCCATGGCGCTGAGGTTGTAGAGCAACGAACTCGCTGTTGCTATTGATTCAGAAAAGGATAAATAAATTAAATAAAATATATGATAGGTTAAAAAAAAAAAATTATTATCTAACTATTGAAGTATTGCAATTAAAGTGGAAGGACATTAAAACGTAACAAGGTATTATAAATAGGGTTAATTTGAATTTTAAGCCTACACACTTTAATTTTTAATGATTAAATATCTGTTTTTTTAATTTTGATCATTTATATTTTAATTTTTTCTAATTTCAATTCATTTTAATCGTAATTTTCAAAATCGTTGACGTGACAGCTTAAAGTTGGCTGCCCGTCAGTATTTTTGACGGCCACGTTGGTGATTTTGAAAATTTCGGTTAAAATTGAACTGAAATAGGAAAAATTAGATCACATGATAAAAATTGAAAAACGAATACTTAATTGTCAAAAAATTGAATAGATATTGAATCAAATTTAAATAACCCATGTAAATAAATTTGTTTTGTAGATGTTAATTTGCTCCACCTAAGATGTATTATGTGAATAAATGTAAATACTGATTTGATTCTGGTTCAGTCTTCTTATTCTCTAGTGAAAATTGGAATTCTCTGGTAAAAAATACCTGCAAAACAAAGAACACTCCCGGCGAAGGGACTCCGACGCTCAAGTCAGTAAAAAGAGATTGGAAGCTTTCTTCTTTTTTTATCAAAATATATGTTGTAATTTTAATAAGTCTCTCCTTAAAAAATGAAAAGAAATAAGTTAATATACTCTCTATGGTACGTGGCGGTTACAATCATCCAATAAAAATGGGAAGTGGGCGAGTGGCATGCGTAATGGGCGGTTATCTGAATTCAAATCAATTCGCCTAACTCATTCGAAATCAGTTCGTCTTCTTGTTTCAAAATGAAATTAGTCCGCACTTTCAATCTAACGATATATATCAACTGCGAACTCTAATCAGGTAGAAAGGAGTACGCCTAAAATTGTGTCACATCATAGTTAGCACTTTCTAAAGGAACTTCTAGTCACTTTCTTTAAACTGTTCGTACTGATGGCCCATAATCCTGATTCGATTTAGACAAGAATACCCGGTTCGCTTAATTCGACCATATCAAGTACTCCCCCCCTTAAAAGTGCGTGTTTACACGCACTAATGTAGTTCGCATTACTTCTGCTGAGCATTTAATGATCTTTCTCGAAACAACACGTCCCTTCAATCATTTCCGCATGACACGTATTAACTGGTACACTTTTCCCTAGACGCCCTTTCATCTCCATCGTTTGATCTCATCGTATCCGATGGTTGAAAATACCTGACTTTTCAATATTTCCCCCCTAAAATCAAGGGTCGTCTTCCTCCTATATATATCATTTTTCCCTCTCATAAACCCCTTCTGCAAAATTATTGTATATTCACATATAAGCGAAGGTTTTTCTTTTGCAATTTCTAGGATTCCTCAAACAATTCAGGTACCATTTTCCTTCTTTCTCCTTTTCATTGCAATGACATCTTTTGATTCCTTAATCCATCTGAGAGACGAGAGTGAGTCAAAAGAAGGATTTGAGCAATTTCCCCTTCAACCTATTTCTTCCTCCAAAAACCCTAAACCTTCTTCTACTTCTAATCGTAGACAAACCTCTGACGCTCCTAAAAAAATCACGTAAAAAGACAGTAGATACTGTTTTTTCAGCCACTAAAGCCACTCATACCCATGTTATTCTCCTGAGTTCGTTTACAATAGGTGGTTATACTGTAATTATTCCCAATTCGGAAGATCGGCCTCATCGAGCTCCAAAGGGTTGCCAAACATGGTTTTTGAAACATATAACATTAGGCTTAGTTCCTCTCATTCATCTTTTCTTTCTTGAAATCGGTTCGGCTTTTGGAATCTGCCCGAACCAACTCCACCCCAACTCAATTAGTTATATCGTTTCTTTTTACATAGTTTGCAAATGGATGGGAGTTCAACCCACTTCCGAATGATTCCGAACTTGTTTTGTATTAAAGCGTACTAACCCCTTCTGTTTTTACCTAAGTCCCCATAGTGGTGGAAGACGAGCTCAGTTTTTATCTCCTAGTGATGATAAGATCAGTAACTGGGAGAAATATTATCTTTTCATCCGTGCTCCCGAGAACGAACCCTTTCGCTCACTCTTTTGGGCCCAAGACTCACCTCGAACAGATCATGCTCCCTCAGGAGATTTTGAAATTCTGGTTCTAAACAAAATCTTCCAAAAATGGTGGTTCGACATAGTACAGTTGAGTTCGTGTGAATCTCTGTTAGCCTTCTGGGGATTTTTTCCAAACAGCCAAATCTCTTCCAGATTTGATCTAGGTTATTTTAACTTTGGTTATTTTTCTTACTATCTTTGTTTGATGACACCGAACTAGGCCTTAATCAAAATCTCTCTTTGTTACAGACAACATTATGATGAAATTTTTCAATTTTGAAGATAAGATCCCCGAGGAAGAGCGAACTCTTATCCTCCCTACTGAACATGGGGTAAATAAAGAGCTAGCTGTAACTTTTAAATTGTCAGAAAAGAAGCGACTTGCCTAGCTGGCTGCAAAGACCCCTGGATCGACTAAGAATATAATTCAGCAAAAAAGGGATGACTTTCCTGAAAGTTCCGAACTTGTTGTTTCTCATTCTCCCATCACTTCCACTCTACCTCTTCCAGAAGTGCAAGCCCCCTCACTCTTACCAGTCATTCACTCTTCCGACCCCGTCGACTTAACTGAAGAAGTTGACGAGGAAATGACAAGAGGAGTTGTTTCCCTCCAGCAAAAGAAAAGAGGATCATCCAATTCGCAAAGAAGTTCGAGCAAAAAATGAAGAACAACTGAGGAATCTAGGGCCAGTCCAGAGAATCCAAATGAGGTAGCTGTTCAACCTGAAAAAACTATTGCAAAGGAGTTGGATGTCGATGAGAGAGATATGAAGCTGAACTTAGCCCGTGTTGTGAAATTGAAAACTTTTTAGAGAGTTTCGGCAAAAAGGCTTTACGCCGACAAGATCAAATCCAAGAACAACGCGATCAGTTGAGGGAAGTGGAAGAAGAGAAGAAAACTTTGCTAAGTGATCTGACTCTGAATGCCGGCAAAGCTGAAAATCTATCCACTAGACTGGAAGAATGCGAGATGCAGTTAGGCCTCGCTCAATCTAATGTGGCGAATAAGGAAAAACTCTTACTTGTCAAAGAAAAATTTGCCATGGAAAAGCAATCTACTTTTATGGCGGCAGAAGCAGAAATTAAACAACTAAAGGAGGAATTGGAGCAGGAGAGGAATTCACGAGCTCAATTCGGCGAAGCCAAGCGGAAGGAAGGTTTTTATCAATTTGCTCGAAGTCCAGAGATGATGCTTATAATGGAGAATTTTCGAGAAAACCTCTTCCATCAGCTATGGAATTCTGTCTTCTTCCTTTCAAAAGCAGCCCCCCATGGCCGAAACATACTTTAGAGAGAGGGTTCGTTTGTGCCAAGAGGAAATGAAATAGGCTTTACCTGAATCTGGACTTCAATTTCGTCTTTCCTCCTTAGGCAAAAAACTTCAAGAATCCTTCTCAATTTCTCCCGGCTGGCAAGAGGACCCCAATGAGGAGGTGGATGCGAAGTGGTGAGATGGATACCTAGAACAGGCAATACGAGAAGCTCTTCCTGATGAAGCCGTTAATTTTCCAAGTACCAGTTCATATCCTTCTCAGCTTCCAAGCTCAGCCATGGATCTGCCGGAATACATGTTTGATCCTCTACCTCCGATCTCAATTGACGAACCAACTTTTCAATCAATTCCTTCTACCGATCCTCCTAGTCATGCTTAGATATTTGACCTATTTTCTGAACTGTGTTTGCTCTTTGAATTTTCTATCTTTTTTTTCTGAATGTATCTCAGCTTGCATAATCAAATCGAGAATTTTTCGAACTAAAAACATTTCAAAGCATTTCGTAGAGAAATGCTTCAATCCGCTTAATCATAATGTTCCGAGAGAACACTTTAATTCTTTAATCAAAAATTTATCTCAATAATAAAGTTTCAATGGAACTCTTCCGTTCACTTAATCATGTAGTTCCGAGGGAACTTTTCAGTTTGCTTAATCATGGAGTTCCGAGAAAACTCTTCAATTCGCTTAATCATGGAGTTCCAAGGGAACTATTCAATTTGCTTAATCATGGAGTTCCGAGAGAACTCTTCAATTTGCTTAATCATGGAGTTCCGGGAGAACTCTTCAATTCGCTTAATCATGGTTCCTTCAGATATATTAATAGTTATATGAAATCAACATAATGAAAAGACACAGGAATTTAACGTGGTTCGGTCAATTCGACCTACATCCACGGAGTGCAAATATCTCTTATTTCATTAAAGTAACAGAAATCAAAAAAGGATGAAGAGCAACATATTGCAATGTAGTACTTCAAGTATAAAATTTCTTCAAGTGATTTACGTGTCATGGTCTTGGCAACACCTTTCCTCCCTCATCTGTTAGTTCGTAAGATCCTCGAGGCAGAATTTTTGAAACAGTATATGGCCCTTCCCAGATAGCATCTAATTTCTCAATCTCCACCAAGGCATCAAATTGTCTTAATACCATATCTCCTACTTGGAATTCTCTCTTCCGAATTTTCCTATTGAACGCCGCTTGAATACGTCTTTTGTAGAGTTCATGCCGAACTTTAGCTTCATCTCTGACCTCATCTAAAAGTAACAAGTCAATTCTGATAAATTCTTCATTTTCTTGGGGTTCGAAATTGGTAATCCTCAAAGATTCTCCTTGGATTTCTGCGGGTACTACTGCTTCCATTCCAAATGCCAAACTAAAAGGGCTTTCTCCCGTTGTCGATCTAGATGTTGTTTGATATGCCCATAATATTGATGGCAACTCGTCTACCCAGTTAGATTTTTCAATTTCGAGCCGTTTCTTAAGTCCGTCCAATATGATTCGATTCACCACCTCTACCTGCCCGTTTGCTTGAGGATGAGCAACGACTGTGAATATCTGTAAATTTTTCATCTCTTTACACCATTCGGTAATCTTCTTTCCCCGGAATTGAGCTCCATTATCTGACACTAAGATCCTCGTCAAACCGAACCTGCAACAAATATTCTTCTAAACAAAATGGATCATGTTAGCTTCAGTAATCTTAACTAGGGGTTCGACTTCAACCCATTTAGTGAAGTAATCCACTGCTACCACCAAGAATTGTTTACTTCCTCTAGTTTTAACGAATGGGCCAATAATGTCAATCTCCCATCTAGCAAAGGGGCAAGACGAACAGATAGTTAGCATATCAGTAGCAGGTGTGTGAATCCGCCACCCATGCTTCTGGCAAGACTCACATTTTCTAACTATTTCCTCCGCGTCATTCTTCATGGTGGGCCAATAGAAACCAGCCCGCACTACCTTCCAAGCTAAAGCTTTTGCCTCAGCGTGTTCGGCGCATCCTCCCTCATGAGCTTCTCTTAAAACCTTAATCCATTCCTCTTGAGATAAACACCTCGCATCTGTCGGCAAAAAAGTCTTTCTATACAAAAGTTCGTCAAGAATATAATAGAACCGAACCTGTCTTTCCAGCATTTTCAACTCCTTTGTGGTCCCTTCTTTTTTGTCTTCCAAAAACTATAAGAAATGAGTTCTCCAATCGGGCTCTGTCTTGTCAATATTCATTACCTCATTTTCTCTTCTCACACCCATAACAGTTATACTTCGTTGCGAACAGTCTTGCAATAAACTACCTATCTTTAATAAAAAGTCTGTCTTCTGATTGGCACTCCTGGGGATTTGTTCGATTTGAAGCTTCTCAAACCTACTTTCCATATTTCTAATTCTCTCCACATAAGAAATCATGCGATCTTCTTTGACTTCACATTGGTTTTTAAGCTGTTAAATTACCAGCTGTGAGTCCGACTTGACTGTTAAATGGCAAGCCCCTGCTTGCTCGGCTATCTTTAATCCCTGTAAAAGAGCTTCATACTCCGCTTCATTGTTAGATGCTTTAGACAAGAATTTTATGGCAAATTGTAACTCATCTTTCTCCGGACTGATCAACAATATTCCAGCTCTTTGACGAGACGACGATCCATCTACAAATACTTCTCATTCCTTATTTTCTTGTACTTTGGTTGTTTCCTAGATAAAATCTGCCAATGCTTGACCTTTAATAGCTGTTCGCGGTTCATATTTTATGTCGAACTGTCCTAACTCAATAGCTCATTTTACTAGCCTTCCTGATGCATCCGGCTTCTTCAACACAACACTTAAAGGATGATTAGTTCATACTGTTATGGCATACCCCAAAAAATACGGTCTCAACCTTCTCGCCGTAGTGACTAGGGCATAGGTGATCTTTTCTACTTTGGTATAGCAAACTTCGGCTCCATAGAGAACTTTACTAACAAAATATACAGAGAATTGATCCCTACCTTCTTCACGAATCAGAACCGAACTGACTGATTCTTTTCCAATTGCTAAATACACAATCATCGTACATCATTTAACTGGTTGTTTCAATAAGGGAAGTGATAAAATGAATGCCTTCAAATCCTCAAATGCCTTTTGGCAATCTGCACCCCAACTGAACTGGCCACTCTTTCTTAAGATTCTGAAGAAAGGTAACCCCCTATCCGCCAACCTTGATATAAACCTGCTCAAAACAATAATACGACCAGTTAGCATTTGTACCTCTTTTATAGTTCGAGAAGGTGACATCCCTCGTATAGCTTGAACTTTGTTGGGGTTGACTTCTATCCCTCTGTCCGTAACCATATACCCCCAAAAACTTTCCTGTTTTCATTCCAAACGAACACTTGCTGGGTTTAACTGCATCTTATATTTTTGGATTGTTGTCATAGTTTCCCTCAAATCATCTGCATGTGTGTTCGTCTGTATGATCTTTACTAACATATCATCCACATATGCCTCCATGTTACGATCTAACTGATGCTTGAACACCTCATCCACCATTCTCTGATAAGTAGCTCCAGCATTCTTTAATCCAAATAGCATGACCGTATAACAATATGTACCTGAGGTAGTGATAAAAGCTACGTTGGGTTTGTCTTCCGGATGTAGTATGATCTGATGATATCCTTGTGTTGCATCCATCATACTAAGAAGTTCGCATCCTGCTATTAAATCCACTAACTTATCGATCCGTGGAAGGGGATAGTGATCCTTTGGACAAGCCTTGTTCAAATCCCGAAAATCAATGCACATTCTCCACTTGTTCCCTGGTTTTGGGACCAAAACTACATTGGCCAACCATTGAGGGTACTAGATCTTTTCAATATGCCCTATTTCCAGCAACTTTTCGACCTCTCTCTCAATGATCTCATTTTGTTGATCTCCGAAGTGTCTCAATTTCTGTTTAATTGGTCGAACATCAGGCTTGATGTTTAATCTATGAACCACCACTTCCGGGTTTATGTCTTTCATATCTTCCAGCCTCCATGCAAATAGATCCACATTCTCTCTCAAAACTCTAATTATCTCACCCTTGATCTGTTCGAGCAACTGACTTCTTAATCGAACTGAATGTCCCGGCTGCTCAAGGATTAACTCGATACTCATTAGCTCTCCCTCTTCAAATTCAGCTGTATTCGTCTTTCTCCCTTTCTTTTTATTTTGATCTCTCTCTCGATCAGCCTCTTCTATTTGCTCACTGTGGCATTTCCTAGACTCAGACTGACGAACTGCCGCCACATAACATCGTCGAGCTATCTGTTGATCACCATGGACTACTCCCACTCCAACTGTTCGTCCTTCTTCATTCTCAACTGGGAACTTCATCATCAGATGTGCGGGTGAGATGACCGCAGCATAGGTACTTAGAGATGGGCGACCCAAGATTACATTGTACTGAGAAGGTGCATCCACCAATAAAAAGGTCATTGTTCTATTCTGTCTCCATTCTCCTTCACCCAAGACCATAGGAAGCTGAACCTTACCGTATACCTTCACAACTTCTCCTGAAAAACCATAAAGGGAAGTTTCTACCGGTTTTACCTCTACTGTCGATCTCATCTTCTTGAAGCAGTCCATGAACACGATATCTACCGAACTTCCAGTATCAATGAAAACCCGCTCGACATTGAAGCCTCATATCTCAGCCATAATCACCATGGCATCGAACTGAGGACTTTAGATTGCCACTCGATCTCAAGCCCCAAACTCCACTGCTATCTCATCAAAGATGGTTTGAACCTCGCCTCTCTGCCGCTGAATAGAGTTCAACCTCACCTTACGAGCTCTATTCAAATCTCCATCTGTTGGACCTCCCATGATCATATGAATGGTAGGTCTCTCCTCCCGTTCAGGTCTGTTTCGTGATAGAAGAGGCGGGGGTGGAGGTAATTCGGGTTGTTCTTACCTCCTCTCCCTTCTTGGTTCTTCCCGAACATTCATCAGTTCTCTATCATTCTGTCGAGGCCGGCGGACATACCGAGCTAGTCTGTTCTCCTTAATTAATTGTTCCAGCTCGTCTCTCAAATGTAGGCATTCGTCAGTTCCATGTCTATATTCATTATGAAATCGGCAAAGTTTGCCATTACCAAAAGTGGGGGGCTTCTTAGGATTCGGACCCCAGGTCGATGGCCACTTCAGTTGGGGTAAGTCCCATATCTCCATCAACACTTGTCCAAGCGGCATGGTTAATGGTGTGTACTGGTCGTATCTCTATCCTGCTCTGTTTTCTCGCAATGATGGCGGCGTGAACCTTGTACAAGCCTCTCCAGTTTCTTTCATCCTCGCTACCTCTTGCTCTCGTTGTTTGTTAGGTCGCACAGAACTTTCTCCTTTTTTAATTCGAACAGCTTCCTCCAAGTTAATGTATTTAGTGGCTCTTTACAACAAATCATCAAAATTTCTAGGCGTTTTCTTAACCAAAGAGGTGTGAAGATCACCCTCTCTTAAGCCTTGTATATAGGCACTTACTATTAAATCATCTGAAGCCTCCGGAGCCTCTAAAGTTGTAGCTGTAAATCTCCGAACATATTCCCTCAACATCTCATCCATCTTCTGCTTTATGCCAAACAAGGTCTGAGTAGATCGCTGATGTCTCCTAGCACTGGCGAACTGATGCAAGAATAATTCCGACAGTTGTTCGAAATTGTGAATCATCCCATCACTCAATTAACTGAACCATGTATGAGCAGCCTTAGTGAGAGTGGTAGCGAACACTCTGCATTTAATACCATCTGTATATCGATACAGAAGTGCGGTGTTCTCAAATCGGCACAAATGATCCCAGGGATCTATGGTGCCATCATAGTCAAAGTTCACTGGCCGGAAAGAGGCCGGCAACTCATCCTCCATGACATCCTCAGAAAAGGGTTTCCCTCTTGCACTTCTTGGAACCCGTCGAACAGTCTTCTGAACTTCTCGTAATTCCCTTCTCAGATCATCCACCTTCTCAGATAGTTTCACGTGCTCTCGCTTCTGACCCCGAGGATGATCAAACTGACTTTCTCGTTCATCTGTTTGAGATTTATCATCTTCTTGTTGCTTTCTCGTATGAATACCAGTGTTATCTTGTTGTGACTCAACCTTTTGTTTGCCCAAAGCTTTCTGAACAGCCACTTCTATCAAATTCGAAAGTTCCTCCGGCGTCAAAGTGATAGTACTAGGAGGATTTACCGGTGCAGAACTCCGGTCATCTTCACCATCATCTCGCCTTCCGGACGTTCCTCCTACTTCCAACCTCTTTCGAGATCCTCAGGTATTCACCATCTTTAGTATTCTCAACGTCTTAAAAACTCAAATTTTTTGTTTCCCACAGACGGCGCCAACTGATTTGATTCTGATTCAGTCTTCTTCTTCTCTAGTGAAAATTGGAATTCTCCGGTCAAAAATACCTGCAAAACAAAGAACACCGGGAGGTTTTCCCGACGAAGGGACTCCGACGCTCAAGTCAGTAAAAAGAGATTGAAAGCTTTCTTCTTTTTTTATCAAAATGTATGTTATAATTTTAATAAGTCTCTCCTTAAAAAATGAAAAGAAATAAGTTAATATACTCCCTATGGTACGTGGCGGTTACAATCATCCAATAAAAATGGGAAGTGGGCGAGTGGCCTGCGTATGCGTAATGGGCGGTTATCTGAATTCAAATCAATTCGCCTAACTCATTCGAAATCAGTTCGTCTTCTTGTTTCAAAATCAAATTAGTCCGCACTTTCAATCTAACGATATATATCAACTGCAAACTCTAATCAGGTAGAAAGGAGTTCGCCTAAAATTGTGTCACAACATAGTTTGCACTTTCTAAAGGAACTTCTAGTCACTTTCTTTAAACTGCTCGCACTGATGGTCCATAATCCTGATTCGATTTAGACAAGAATATCCGGTTCGCTTAATTCGACCATATCAAATACTTCATATCCATACGAGGGATTTATGTGCCCTTCAAGAGTTAGTAATGTGTTTTGAAGTACTGTGTTCGCTCTGATCAACGATGTTCGGGTGGTCTTCTGTTTTATGTTCAGTCTCTAACAACATTTGTAAGAATTTTATACCATATTAGAATGATTATCGCATTAAATACAAGAAGCTTTTAACTTTCGCAATTTCGATGTACCACTAGTGTGCCTTTAGCGTGATTGTGTTGCATACTCGCATAAGTTTGTCTCTTAAGAAAGCTATGAGTGAGTAAGGCTGATATAATCGAAGGAGTTGGCTACCAGTCGCACGGTTGTGCTCTCTTTTATATACATTACGAAACATTTCATGACGAGCAGTAGTGAATCCAAAAATTCTGAAATGGGATAGATCAATAGATAATAGAAAAAAAAATGTATGATAGATTTTTGCTTTCATAATTAAAATGAAATATCAGATTACTTTCCCATTTCTTTGGTTTTATTTGATTTTGGATTATCATTCCTCATTTCCTGGGGTTTTTTTCCCCATGTTAGGGGGCTTTAGCCCCCAATTTTTTCTTTCAGTGTTTCCATTACCCCTATATATTCTAGCATAAATATTAATCTTTAGTATTTAAATATTGTTTTTATATTGATTGAATTCCTTCAAAGCTAATTAGTCTCCTAATATCAATGGTCTAGCTCAGGTAGCTCCGCCTTTACTTATTTCCTAATTGAATGAGTAATAATTAAAAACACGATCATATCAAAAAAAAAACCTCAAATTAAATGACAAATTCCCAATTATAATGACAATCCACAACAATTCAAAAGGAATTAACATCAAATTTATCACAAAATCAATCAATTTCATACAACATCAAATTAACTCATCTATAAACTAACTCAACAATCAACCCAAACACTAATTTTTTGTTGAGAAAGATGTACTTGCCTCTGTCAGTCAGCTGTTAAATAGTATAAATTATTGTGTCTAATAAGATCAAATACCTTTTTTTATTCATAATGGCAAAGATGTAATTTCACATTACAACAATGTATACAATTTTCTTAATACATAATTAATGGTATTTTTTCAATTTGGAGGTACAGTATCTTCATTGCATGACAAGTGGTATCAAACATATATAAAGTGCATTGAATAAACCTTTATAGATGTTTGTTTAAACCTTGTAGATACTTGTTTTTAAACCTTGTAGATGCTTTGTTAATAGCATTTGTGTGCATCGGTTAGTTCAGTATCTGAACCAAATAAATTGATAATCGAATTGTAATTCTTTTAGAAACCAAATAGAATGAAATCAAAAAAATGTATAAAATATCAATCAAATTGAGTTATTCAATTTGATTTACGGATGAAAATATCTCAATATTTGTGTGATATATCCACGATATATCCATTTTTTGAAGGGTGTATATGGATATGAGGGCAAAACTTTTTTTTTTTTTTTCAAATATCTCGAATATATCGCGACAAAATATCGATATTAATATCGGTTAGTTTCCAAAACTAGATGGACTTTTCTTTAAAAAAAAAAAAGATTTTATCTCAAAAAAAAAAAAAAAAAAATTTGAATAGCGGTGCCTATAAAAACCAACATGCATACTGAGTTCCAAAGAGAGAGAAAGGATCAACAGAGGTAATTTTCATTTGATTTTCATTTCTCGGCCGAAATTATTCATCTCCGATCGATCGATTTCTAGTTCGATTGGTGATTGAGTGAATGAAGATTTATTGTTTCGATAGCGAAATACGTGTGCATGTGTGAATTAAGTGAGATTTTTCTGGAGAAAATAATTAATTTTCTTTCTTTTTCCTCAAGTAATTGATAGGGAAGAAGAAATGATTATGAAGGAAGAAGATGTGATTACAGAGGAAGGAAGGTGGAGAGTGTTAGAAGAAGGGATTATAAAAGCGGAACTGATTTTGGATCATGGTTGTAAACTGAATGCAGTTTTCACTACTGAAGAATACATACAATACTATGAGTATCCTTTCTTGCTATTTATAGATTGATCTGAAATTCTGTTTCAAATCGACTGATTTGTGTTTTAATTTGTCATCTAATTTTATTTCTTTTTTCACTTTTCTGTATATCTGTTCTGAGACTTTATCGATTCAATGTCAGGGGATCGCAGTTCTCATTTTCTGATCTGATCATTTAGAGTTGTTATTCCCATTCTCATGTGTTTATGTGCAATGTGTTTCATAATAGTCAACAACATCATGGTGGTAGAATTACGCTTTTATTTCTTCATGCTTTGAAAAATGTTAGCCAAAATGTTTTCCAATGTGTTTGGTTAAGAATCGCTAAAACTGTTTGGCTTGATATCCTGTCAAATCGAAATTTTATTTTATTTGCTTTCTTCAAAGAACTAAAGAAGTAAAGGTTCTTAACTTTTTCCAGCTGTGCATATAACATTAGCAGTCGCTCTTCTTGTCACCAGCCGCTTATTGATAGATTTAAGAAAGCTTTGGAACAGGGTATTGTACATAAGGTACCACTACACGGAGCTGAGGAGCTGACATTATTTGCTTGCTATGTTAGAAAGATATCATTTCAGTATTTCAGTTTTTAGTGACCTATGAATTGCTTGGCATGTACGTCTCCAATTGTTAACCATCTTTTTGAGTTCAAGTGCAAAAATACGTTATTGTTGTTGTGACATAACCATAAATGGGTCAGGGGTTTACACTGAAGAATATCAGGTAGATATCATGCAACATTGTGTTAAAAAGTGAAACGCTTCTTTGTATAGCTGTTAAAACAGGACTTAAAATGTGACTGGACTCCTGATCTAAAAAGCAGGGTAAATAAAACAGTAATCCTGTTTGAGCAATGAAGACTATGATATCTTCTGAGTGCTATAAGTTCTATTCGATATTTTTTTATTTGTGTGAAGAGTAAATACTGAATTTGACTTTTAAGCTGACCGTGATCCATGCAAGGAGAGTGAGAATAGCCTTTGTAATTATATTTTGTTTTTGTTCCCTTAATTGGATAAGTATATCTTGGGAAGTGGTATGATATTTTTGAGAGTGCGATAAGAAGATTTGATTTATATCGATATGAAATGAACAATTATGAGATCCATCGTTCACTTGGGCAGGAGTTAGTGGTGATAAAAAATAGAGGCAGATCTCTCTTACCTATTCAGTTGTCACATACAGATTTTCTGGCATACTACTTTCCTTACAGATTATAAGTAAAATGAGAAATTGTGTCATTATGCTTCTCCATATGGAAATACTTTTTTCATTATAGTCGATCTTCTATAACTTTGCAGCTGTTGAGGTTGAATAGTTGAATTCCCGAACTTTATGTGGTTATCATGGTGTTGTAGATGTGTATTGAACTTACCAGTTTGATGTGGAAATAGTTAGGTGCCATAGTAGGGTATAATTATGGATCTTTTGCATATTGAATGTTAGTTATTAGCCAGTACTACATTGGTTTTGTTAATGAATTTACCTAAAGTAAAGTGAAAAACTAGTTCAGGTTTTGGTCTGAAATTTGCACTTGATCTTGATTAATTTCATTAAGTTACCATAGTATTAGTTGAGGTCGATGGAGGATGCTAGAAGTTAGTGTAAAATCTTGAAAAAGAATATCTAACACTGGAAAAGAAAATTGATTTGTGTATATTAATCAAGAGCCTGGCCAGTCTATTAAAGAAATTACTTCTGCACAAATACATTAGTTAAGAACTTTAAGATTGCATTTGGATAAAATATTTGAAGATGGGTTTCAACTCCATATTTGCAAATCCATTGACGATTTGTTGGATTGATTCAATCTCTAATGGATTTGGAAATATTACTCCATTTGAATTTAAGTGATCTGGGTGGAACTTGAAACCATTCTGATTGAGTGGATTTGAAACCGTTCATTTGAAGTTTGAATTTCAAATAAATCAATTCAAATGCAACTTGAAGTTCGCCATGCATGGCTCATTTTGAGTTAGCATGTGGTGTTTTTAGGGACCGAGTCTTTCCCTTATAACTGGTTTATTCATCCTGCTCAAGTGTAACATTATACTGCAGCAAAACTGACTAATTATTCAGTACACTGTTTGTGAGAAGATTTGCCTTGTACTACTTCTAGGTTTTGCCATCTGTGATGGATAAAGATGGTGTCCATCTGCTAACAGAGCTTCTACCACTCTGGAGCAATTACAAGATGATGGCAAAGTGTCTTATACAATTTTTTGAGTACCTTGATCGCCAAATTGAAGATCTAGAAGATGCTAGTCCACGACTTGTTGATTTCTCATTCTGCAGTTTTCATGAACTGGTAGGTGAATGGTACCACTATTTTTGGAATCGTTTCATAGTGCATCTTGTCAAGAATAATTCGTCTTCTTGTGGAGTTAATCTCATTCTAATATTCAGGTATGCAAAGTTATACACCAAAGGTTGATCAATGCAACAGTGTTCTTGGTATGTTCAGCTCACATGCATACTTCATTCTGTACTCTATCCAGATATAATTTAGATTTAGCTTTTCAATGCATGCAGATCAGTCAACATCGTGGCGGTGTGCAAATTGATGAGCACTTGCTACCAGGCATATCCTTGTTTTTTGTAGAATTTGGAGAACGTGGATATAAATTATATTACAATATGTTTGAGGAGGCAATACTAAAAGATGCTGCAAGTTACTACTCTCGTGCTGCCTCAGAGTGGTACCCGTGTTATTCTTCGACAGATTATGTGCTTAAGGTTTTTCATTTTGTTTCCTTATTTTGCATTTATTCATTCAGACAATATTATTATATTATTGTTCCATGTATCTTCATTTTAATTATCCTATTTCCTTCTCATTACTTTTGTTTATATGTTGAATTTTTTTGGGGGGTGACTTTAGGTTGAGCAGTGTTTACTTGAGGAGAAAAGAAGAGCTACTAAGTTCTTACAGCAGTCATCTACCAAAATGTTACTACAAGTAATACTTTTTTTTCTTTTTTTTTTTTCTCTCTTCATTTATCCTTTTCTCCTCCTGATTTTATGTATGAGAAGTTGAAGAGTATCTGGAACTTAACAGTTTGTCTTTGATGCAAATTATGACATTTTATGCAAAGTTTATGATAGGCCTCCAACTTATTATATGATTATCAAAATCATAGTTTATAGGAACATTAGGAACATTGAATTGATGTTTATGGAGTTGGTATTGTCCATCAGTTTCTTTTCTTTTCCATGTTTTTTTGCTTGTTCTAGTTCTAGTTTTCTTCAGTGATCTTCTAATTAATGCTTATACATCTTTTTTTTTTTGGTTTCCTTTGAGCAATTATTTGAAACTTTTTTGCCTTATATTCTCTTTCAAGAAGCTACACTTTTTGCTTTATAGTACCATTAGTAGAATGAAATTGGATATATGAAACGGTGTACCTAAATAGTCGTGAAAATATACTGAGTGTGTGTTATCTTGTCATTTTTTTCGATTTTCAGTCGGTGTATGTGTCTTGCCGGCTTAAGGGAAGATTCTATGTGTGTGCTATTTGTATCACAGAATCTCATTTCGATAAGTCCATAGTTAAAATCTCGATCTGATGTTGTGGCAGGTTGTGCACTCACAGATGCTAGGGCAATATGCAGATGAACTGGCTGAAAAGCAAAAGTCTGAAAACGTGGACTCAATGCTATATCAGGTACGGTTCAAAATCTATTTTCATCCCCCCAATAAGTCTAAGTCACTGATCTTCGTATTTTTGGATACTCAATGATCATCGATAAAAATATTTTGGATCCTTCATATAATGTAGTTTAGTGATAGTACAATCTCAGCTGCTGGCTAAGAAGCTTTAATACTATAATCAATTGTGGTTTTTCAAGAAACAATCCACTGTTAAATCTGTGTTTAATCAGCATGTTTCTTGATTTCAATTCTTTTTTTGCTTGGAAATGGACAGGGTGCGATCTCCAGATGCTCGAACATGTTGCTCGAGTGTGGAAGCTCTCTGCATGAATTCTGAAATTACTGATCAAGCATCATCTACAAGAAGAGGTTTCTATGAAAAAATCATTTCAAAGCTTTAAGTTGGACAACTACTGTTGCTATGTTGTTAGTTGCTATATTTATGACCCACTTTAATTAATTTGGAAGATTTCTAAGAAATTGGAAGCAATTAGGTAATGGGATTTGTTGGAAGTTTTATTGTTTCTAGACAAATTGTTTGAAGAACTAGCTCTTATTTTTTTATGGTTAGTAAATTTTATGATTGGGCATTTTGGGCAATGATTTTTGGGTCATATCTTATTTTTTTCAATTCCATGATAATAGGACATAGTAAGTATTAAACAAAAATCTACTAACATTACCTAATGTGGATTCTCTTATTTCTGTCTTTTTTTTCCCTCATAACCGAAATAACTGAATTTCGTAAACTTCAAAACCGAATCCGAATTGAAATGTATTTTCCTATTCGGTTATTTCAACTTTTTTCCCTCATAACCGAAATAACCGAATTTTAGAGAATCAAAATGTATTTTTCGATTCGATTATTACAGTTTTTCCCTCTCATAACCGAATTAACCGAATTTCATAAATTTCAAAACCCTATTCGAAATGTATTTTCCTATTTGGTTATTTCAGCATTTTTCCCTCATAACTGAAATTCGTAAATTTCATAATCGAATTAGAATCGAAATGTATTTTTTGATTCGGATATATTTGTTTTTTCCCCTCATAACTGAAATAACCGAATTTTTCAAAACCGAAACAACATCAAAATGCATTTTTCGATTCGGTTTAAATTGAATAGTGCTTTATCCAGTATAAAACAAACATAAAAATAAATACTTACGAGTTCTCCTAAAATAATTATCTATACTATAAACCATCGTTTCGATGATGGTCATTATTTTGTGAATAATTATCTATCCAGTATAAAACAAACATAAAAATAAATACTTACGAGTTCTCCATAAATATTATTTTGTGAATAATTATCTATCCAGTATAAAACAAACATAAAAATAAATACTTACGAGTTCTCCTAAAATAATTATCTATACTATATACTATAAACCATCGTTTCGATGATGGTCTCGAGTGTTATTTTGTGAATGATTATCTATACCATAAACCATCGTTTTGTGTTTTGGGTGATGAGCCCGAGAGATGTTTCTTTCAAAAGGATTGTCGTTTTGTGTTTTGGGTGATGAGCCCGAGAGATGTTTCTTTCAAAAGGATTGTGCAGGCTCTTGAGTGTCGGGATGCTGTTTTGGGTCAGGACTATTACAGAATTACAAACTTCACCACAAATGAATCAAGAAGATTGCTGATTACCCACATGGTTCCAATCATGGATGAAAATATTTCCGATATTTCCCCGATATTTCCATTTTTTCACGTGACCGATTGATATTTCCCCGATATTGGAACCATGGATGAAAATATTTCCGATATTTCCCCAATATTTCCATTTTTTCACGTGACCGATTAATATTTCCCCAATATTTCCATTTTTTCACGTGACCGATACAAATATCGGGTGCAATCGATATATCTCTGATATTTTCATTTTTCCACCAAACCGGTAAAGAAACGAGAAATTTTGTCAAAATATTGGTAAAATATAGACTAAATATCGATTTCAATATCAATCGATATTTTCATTTTTCCACACAACCAGTAAAGAAACGAGAAATTTTGTCAAAATATTGGTAAAATATAGACTAAATATCGATTTCAATATCAATCGATATTTTCATTTTTCCACACAACCAGTAAAGAAACGAGAAATTTTGTCAAAATATGGGTAAAATATCCACGAAATATCGATTTCAATATCGGTGACTTCATCCTACAATTTGTAGAAAAATAGGTGAAATATTGAGGAAATATCGACGAAATACAATATTTCAATATCGGTAACTTCATCCTACAATTTGTAGGAAAATAGGTGAAATATTGAGGAAATATCGACGAAATACATTCTACAATTTGTAGGAAAATAGGTGAAATATCGGGAAAATATCATATCGATTTCAATATCGGTGGTTTTATGATATAAATTATATGAAAATTCATGAAATATCATGAAAACATCGATAAATATTGGTGGAATGTTGGGGAAATATAGATAAATATATCGGAAAAATATCGATAAATTTGTGTTCTGATATTTTTACCGATATCGATATTTCCACGATATTTTTGTAAAACTTAAATACCATATTTCCATCGAAAACGAAATTTCCATCCTTGGACATGGCTGCCAGTGCTCGTGCTTGAGCTCGACCAGTTTGCAATAGATGGCCAGAAATGAGGAGTAAAATTATTGTGATGGGAATAGTCGACCCGTTTGCAATAGATACCAGGAAATGAGGGGTAAAATTACTGTGATGGGAATAGTCGGGAAAGGAAATGAGTGCTCTATTCTGTTTAAAGGTGGTAATAAAATTGTCTCATTCAATGCTCACACTGACAATTTCGATCTTGTGTATGACATTGTTTGGGACCAAGGATGAAAATATCGCGAAATATTGTGGATATATCGTGGATACGGATATTGTGATATAGATATTGGGTATTAATGTATTTCTTCCTGGGTATCGCGGATATATCGCAAATTATCGCTATCGGTATCGATATCGGTTCAGTGTAGTATAAAATTGGACAGAAATTGGGAAATATCACGGATATATCGCAAATTATCGCATATATATCAAAATTCGCGATTTTGATTCAAAAAAATTGAAACATGTGATTTTTTTTTTACTTTGTATTATGTATTTTGTTTGATAGTAGATTTTATGTATTTCATGTATCTTAATGTGATAATAGTTTATAATATAAAGTTTATATTATACATAACTATACATAAAACTTTATAGTTCTATTTTATGTGAAAATTTACTGATACATAAAACTATTATTATGTATTATATATTATTACTGATAATAATATGTATTTTAATGTGATTTTCAGTTAATACATAGTTTTAATAGGATTTTTTTTTTACTTTGTATTATCAAAGATACATATTATCTAAGAAAACATTATCCCAGTATTATGTATTGTATTAAATTGATCTTTGTATTATGTATTGTATCATGTAATTTTAGTAATTTTGTATTGTATTATGTAATATATTGTCAGTTTTTTACTATTCAGTACAGTATTTATAAAGTTTATTATCCATATGTTAGTTTTAAATATATTATTTTATTGTGATTTTGGGTGGAATATGTGTAATAATGTGTTAAAATAATCCCTAAAATTTCATATTAAATTTCCAAAAATTTAATAAGATATCCGTCATTTTTTCAAATTTTTTGCGATATCGATATGCGATATCGATATATCCATCGATATATCCGTAAAATTAAAGTTGCGATATCACTTGCGATATCGATATTTTCATCATTGCTTGGGACATGGAGGCAAGTGAGTGTTTGGAGTTTCAATGTGAACATGAAGTCCACCAATTTGAATAGACGTTGGCTGTGGTCAGAAGAAACTTTTACTGTTCCTATTGTTTGATAACCTGTGCTCTTGTAGCTAGTTTTAAACTCTTGTTGATCACCTATAGTCTTGTTGGCAGATGAAGATCATTGAATTTTGATATTGAAGTGCAATAAACTCTTGCTATTACATTTTGACATGATAATTGATTGATTTAGTAGTGCATGTTGCTATTATGTTTCAAGTCAGCTAGTTTGATTTTAGTAGATTTTAAAAATAGACATTCATGCATGTTTTCATCCAAATGATACTCTCTATTTTAAAATACATGTTATTTACATTTTTGACCATTTTATACTTGCATCTTTCAAAATGCGAGTTGTTGTTTTCATAAATTAAGGTATATATATACATATATGAACTTTAATTGTTCTACTCAATTTTCTTAAGCTTAATACCTAAGTAGGATCTCAATCTTTTGCTTCAATGGTAGATTACGAAGGTAAAATTATTAGGAAATTCAAAATGAGTTCACTTTTCATTGTTTTATCTAATGTCACATACACCTCTTTGGGTGCATGGTCAGTACACACCCACTTGAACATCTCTTCAAACCACCATTATCAACATTTCTTTCGAAAACTTTATTTAATTTGTCTCCTACTTTGTAAGTAAGTCAAATTCGATCATCCTACAGTAACATTTAAAGTCAAGAAGAACTCATCAGAAAAAACCAGCATTGTTCACTAGAATCAGAGAACCCATATTAGTAAAAAAAAAAAAAGAGTTTTTGTGGCAACATTTTTTGTCACTATATGTAGAAATGTTGTCACTATAATTTATAGTGATGACATTTCTGCATATAGTGACAAAAATGTTGCCACTAAAACTCTTTTTTTTTTTAGTTGCCTAGAAGCATAGTTCTCTTGTTGCCATAGATGTAGTCAAATGTGAAACCATGAGATCCAATTTGAACCTGTACAAACGAGAACCAACATGAGAGTCATTACTAAATTCATAGTGGAGAGAAAATTAGTTCATCCTCATATCACCAAAAGCACAAAAGATATCACCAAAAGATGTTATTGAGAATTGATTTATAAATTTGATCTTTTGCAAAACATGTTTTTGCATTGCATTTAATATAAATTAAAAAATACCTAAACTGTCTTATGAAGTTATAAATACCACTTTTAATTAAGTCAATATCCATCTACATATAAACTGCACTTAAATTGTTTTTTTTTTACTTAAAATGGTGTTGATTTCTAATACATTAATTATGCCAAAAATCAATGTTATCCTTACAATAGTGTTAATAAACTTTAATTTTTTTTTCAAAAGAATGACATAATTAAATGATGTTGTGTTTGTTGTGTTTGGATAGAGATATATGAAATAAATGATTTGAAATAAATTGATTTCAAATCCACTCAAATCGAAGTTAATTCAAAATTCACTCATATAGATTACTGATAAATTAGTTCAAAATGAAAATGATGGATATCAAATTCATATTTATGCAAACACCACTATTTGCTTTACTAGTAGAGATTTCAAATCTTTCCATAAAATTGTGAGATTTGAAAAGTTAATTTAAAGCAAATTAGATGAAATCTTGATCATTAAATTGTAAAGTACTGATGATTTTTCAAACCACTCATTCACAATCATTTTCAAGCAAATCCAATAAAATGATCATCTTAAAAATCTCACCATGGCTATCGTAAGTGCTGAATTTAGAGAAATGGAACGAACAAGAGTATCATTCAAAACACATGATTTAATTCTACGAGATGTGTCAATCTACAACATATAAGAGAGATGAACTTATCAAAATATGATTTGGCTGTGAGTAGTGAAATTTCATCTCACGAAATTATATTTGTGAGATGGTCTAATGTAAGTTTTTATATACTTATTTAATTAAAAAAATATTTTGATATATATATATATATATATATACACAATAAAACCTCTATAAATTAATAACCTTGGGACCATAAAATTTTATTAATTTAGAGAGATATTAATATATCGATAAATTAATATTTTATTAATTAAAAGAGAGACTTTTTGAATTCAGCAAATTTAGTACATATGTATTGAAAATTAATGAATTCATATACATGTTTCATTGATTATATTCATGCATCAACCAATTCTTTGTAACTAATTAAATATATTCATGTATAATATCAATTCATTGTATACAATTAACTATTATATTCATGGACGCATGTATCAATTTATTGGAATTACTTAAATATACATGTTTACATTAATTTGTTGCACTTAAATAACTATTATAGCCAATTAAATATATTCATGCATGATGAATGAAACATATACTATATAAATCTCAATATGGAAATAAAATAATTCATAACACCCAACCATGTCTTCTCATCTAAAAGGCATCGCAAAATCATCCATAAATGATCAAATGCGTAAAGCATTATGTGAGTATAAGAGAGATCATCCCACATGCACTCAAAAGATTTACAAGAGTGGGTTGATGAAAAATATAGTTTGAAAGTTAGTCAAGGTACAATATCAAACACTCTCAAGAGATCATTGGAGTACCTTTCAGCCAACTTTGAGAAGGGTGGGGATATTAAGAGACACAAATCGGCGAAATATCCAAATATGGAGAAGGTTCTTTATGAATGATTTCTTCAGTACCAAGATCGAGTCAACATGACCGGAGAGCTTATTTTGGAGAAAGCAAAGGATATAATGAAGCTTTTGTATCCTCAACACCCTCCTGAACATCAATTTTCTCAAGGTTGGCTTGAAAAATTCAAAGTAAGACATGGTATTAAATCATTTCGTCGTTTTGGAGAAAGTTGTTCGGTTGACATAGGACATGGAAATGAAACTGGAGGCTATAAGGGAGAAAATAAACCAATTTCCCATGAAGGATGTTTTTAATTTGGATGAAACAGGTCTGTTTTACAGGTTACAAGCTGATCACTCTCTTGCAACCAAGCAACTTAAGGGAAGAAAGCAAGACAAAGAGAGGCTTACAATTGTTATTTGTTGCAACGAGAATGGTTCGGAAAAAATTCCTTTATGGATTATTGGAAAATATGCAAAGCCACGTTGCTTCAAAAATATCAACACGAGCAGCATCAATTGTCATTATCGTGCCAACAAGAGGGCATGGATGACTAGTGTGCTTTTTAATGAATATGTTCACTGGTTTGATCACAAAATGAATGGCAGAAGAATCTTATTGATGGTTGACAATTGTCCAGCCCATCCAAAAAATATTGAAGGATTATGGAATGTTGAGTTGTTTTTTATGCCACCTAACATGACATCAAAGATTCAACCATGTGATGCAGGAATAATTAGAGCTTTCAATATAGACTATCGTAGGAGATTCTACAAAAATCTACTGGAAGGTCATGAGTTGGGGCTACCTAATCCTGAAAAGATTAATGTTTTAGATGCCATCAATTTTGTAGTCTCCGCTTGGACAACCAATGTTTCTCAAGTGTCAATAGCAAATTGCTTTCGGCACTACAAAATCCGTTCAAATGAAAAAATCTCAAGCGACTCAAGTGAGACAAACTTTGAAGAAAGCCTACATGAGCTTGAGAATATGGACAAGGATGTTGGTTATCGCAATGAAATGAACGTCAACAAATTGGTGGACTATCCGAGTGAAAATGATGAATGCTCAATGGTTCAAAGTTTAGAGGAAATTGTTGTTGATATTATTGAAGATCGTACTAATGATGAAGCTGAAGATGATTCAATACCGTTGGAACCAGTCACGAGAAAGGAGGCTTTGAGCGCGACAACAACTCTTCACAATTTTTTGTTACAGCTAGAGAACTCGACACCGGACGACAACAACTCTTCACAATTTTTTGTTACAGCTAGAGAACTCGACACCGGAACTCTTGGCTGCAATTAAAAAAGTTAAGGATGAAATCCAATTAGATTTAAATTTTAAGAAAAATCAAGTAACAATATATTCATATTTTAGCAAATTACCATAATATTTATAATTGTAATATTTATGAATTATTAATTTAGAGTTTTAATGGGACCTAATATTTATAAAGGGATTTTCCGAAAAATTATTATCTTATCGAATTTGATGATTTTTTACAAAGGCCCAAGTCGAGACCGGAAGATTTTATTATTTTAGAGAGTTTATTAATTTATAGAGTATTAATTTATAGAGGTTTTAATATATATATATATATATATATATATATATATGTGTGTGTGTAAAAGATGGATATATAATATTATTGGAAATTTGGTTTAGTGTGGTGAAAATTGATATTGTTAACTTTGAAGAAAAGTGTTGATCGAATGTGTTTGACAAATTGTTTGAGGTTTTAAAGTTGGGCCATCAGAAATTAAAGGCACAAAAGATGAATCTATGTTTTGAGTAGATCATCGTAGTGTAATATTTATGGTCCCCAAATCGATTTTTGTTTAATAAGAAATTAATTCATGAATGGGTAGGAAGATGAAGAGTTTTTTAATTAAATAAGTCTCACGTTGACTTCATTCCATTGTTTTTATCCACTACATTAGTGTCTTTCAAAATTAACTAGCAGTGTACCCGCGCGTTGCGCGTCTTGCCATATAATATGTGGTTTATATCATATATTTAATAATACAATGTAACTAATTATAAGTGTTTTGAATATATAATAACTGTAGTTATTCCAAATTTGAACTAATATTTAAAAATTTATAGCTAATTCAATTTATTTTTATATTTTTAAATAAATTTTAAAATAGTATTAAACAAACTTCGAATTTCTTAACAATTTTTTAATGCATCCAAACAAAAAAAATTATAAGATTATTTAAATCTTTCTATTGATTTCGACAAAATTAGAAAAAAAAAAAGCTCATTAGTACTATCATTATTATTATTAAATATTTTTAAAGATCTTATTTGTTAATATTTATATTTTTTACGATTTAATTTTTTAATAGCTATTATAAGGCCCCTTTATTTTAATTGGCCCAATAAATTTCTTCAATACCCATTAAATAAGTATACACAATTACCATAATCTGCATTCCTCCTGCAGTCTTCATTCTTCCTAAACAATGGCGGCTCTATCTTCATTCTCACATTCTCTTCTCCCCTCATCTTCTACTTCTTTTTCTTTCTTTCATTCTCTTATTGAGATCTTTTTTTTTTTCTTCAAATCTGATTTATGTCCTCCCTCTTTCTTCATTCTTTCATTTGCAATGGAATATCTGATATTTTTATATTTCTTTTTATTGTAATATGACAGCTCACCAATACCGTCGGAGTTTCAACTCTTTTGAAAATATTTTATTAACTACGAATTGCGAATCTTTATCATCATTTAATCGACAAAGAGTAGCTTCATTTTTGTGCATTTCGTGCTCCCATTTTTTTTCTTTATTTATTTCTTCATTTTCATTCTTTAGTTGATATGTAGATGATGACTTCCATCTCTAATTTTTCTTCTTATTTTGACATTTTGAGGCCCACGAATCTTCTTCTTATTTTCAGTTTAATGCTCATCTTCATTATTTCTTTTCTTACTCAATTGTTCAATGTGTATTCTAATCAACCATTTAGAACTTATATAGTACAATGGCTTGGAGAGAAAGCCTCATTCAAATGGCTTGATGAGGAAGTCTGACTCAAAATTATTTAGAAAATCAAAATGAAATAAAAAAAGAAATTATTTACACAGTCAGCATTATGATGTGACATTTTTTTAGTGGGAAAGTGGCAATACAGTAAATTTTTCCAACTTACCTGCTATTAGTATAGTATAGATGTGCACCAATGGTTCAGAATAGTCCACCAAGCCAACTCGAATTTTGTGGAATAGTTAACTATAAGACGTAAGTCATTTTATCTTTGAAAATGTCATACCGTTACATGATCACTATTCAGACGTGTTAGTTTTTATTCACTCGATTTTCTCTATTGTTTCTTGCATTTATCTACAGTGCTCTTATTCATAGCTTCACTCAATAATCAATCTGAAAGCTTCTCAAAGGCTCCATGAAGGTTTAGTAACAAGTTGTGCTTCTAGATTTACGGTGATTGCTAGCTAAAAGATATAAATCGTTTTACCTATGGAAACACCACATCATTCCACAAGCACCAGTCAAAACATGTTCACTTTTTAGGAAAAATGTCTCATCGACTCTATTTTTTCGTTGTTCCATTATTGCATCTGCCTACAGTGCTCTTGGTCATAACTTTTCTCTAAGATCAATCTAAATAAATTTCAAAGGCTTTCTAAAGACTCAACGAGAAGTTATTTTCTATTTTATTGTAATATTTTTACATGTTATAATTGTCATTGTTTGGTATTTAATTATAAACCAACAACTGAAACATAATTCAACAATATATCTAATTATATATAGTATCTACAAGATCAGATTTCCTATTAATCATTGTTTTAGACCTTCATACTGTTTGAAAAGGAGATAAATTATAGCAGTATAATAATGTATGGTCCCAAGCATTAATTCCTTAAATTTCACTTTCAAAAGAAGATCATAATATTTCCACAATTATCAACCATGTGAAAAAAGATTTCCCCTACACAGTCTGGCTGGAACTGAAGCTAAAAACACAATCATTACCAGCAAAGACTAAAATACTCTTTCCAACATTTCATTACCATCTTTTTAATTACACACATGTGAGAATATAACTCTAACCTTATGCATCATATTGAAAAAAATTCTCATAAAAATGGGTAAGAAAAATATATAAACTAACAAAATGATTTTTAATGGGCTAGAGGATTGTAAGAGATCCAAATTTGAATTCTAATTATCACACAATTTACATTAAAGATGAGATACAATTTTAAACTTATCAAATGTTAAATTATATAGATGCTCGTAATTTCATAAACATTTTTCTTTTGTCGAAGTATATATGTTTTAAGAAATCCTCAATATACCAAGAAGGTTATGGAAAGATTTTGAGCTTAGTCTCATGTTCACTAAAGTTGAATATTGAACTTTTTATTTGTTTGTTTGTCATTTCTTGTGAGTACAAAAACATACGTGAGACAATGTTATGGAAACATATTCTCTTTAACCACAAACCAAACTCGTTTAACTATTTGTAGCTTATGGGTTGACAGTTTATGATATGATTTCACAAAATTAATAATCGAGTTTGGACAGGTTTTTGGAAATTTATATCTTCAATGTTTATAGTCATTTGTGTAATGTAGATTTTTTTATCAATTTGAGGTTTCATGTTTTAAGATTGATCAATATGAATAAATTGGACTATAAGAAAAGTATTGGGCCAGTCTTGAGGCTTTTGGGAAACTTGGACCCACCCAATCAAATAAAATCGGGCATGGAGCAACCCTTCAAGATTTTTATTTTTATTAAAAATTTATAAATAAATTTGTTTTCGATTATAAATATTATTTCTGTAGAACAGAACTTTGAAGTGAGATCATTTTTATTAAGTTAGACTTTTAAAAATGACCTCTACTTAATTCTAGACAATTTGAATTTTAACATAACATACTTTATGTGTATTATTAGTATAAATATTTATTATTGTATAAGAAGCACCAAAAATCTATTTAATAGGGTTTAGATCGACCACCTAACTCATGTTAGATTTAGTGCATTTAAAGATTTTCACATCTTTTTTAATATTTGTCGATAAATTAGTCATTTAGACAGTTGATAAAAAATTCACGTTTCAATTAAAATTTAATGTTTTGAATGATCTTGCCTAATTAATTCTACTAAAAAGTCCCTAAGATTGTATGCCATAAACATAATATAAACATAAAATTCACGTTTCACTACTGTTGCTATGTTGTTAGTTGCTATATTTATGACCCACTTTAATTAATTTGGAAGATTTCTAAGAAATTGGAAGCAATTAGGTAATGGGATTTGTTGGAAGTTTTATTGTTTCTAGACAAATTGTTTGAAGAACTAGCTCTTATTTTTTTATGGTTAGTAAATTTTATGATTGGGCATTTTGGACAATGATTTTTGGGTCATATCTTTTTTTTTTTTTCAATTCCATGATAATAGGACATAGTAAGTATTAAAAAAAAAAATCTACAAACATTACCTAATGTTCGATTCACTTATTTCTGTCTTTTTTTTCCCTCATAATTACCGAAATAACCGAATTTCATAAACTTCAAAATCGAATCCGAATTGAAATGTATTTTCCTATTCGGTTATTTCAACTTTTTTCCCTCATAACCGAAATAACCGAATTTTAGAGAATCAACATGTATTTTTCGATTCGATTATTTCAGTTTTTCCCTCTCATAACCGAACTAACCGAATTTCATAAATTTCAAAACCTACTTTGAAATGTATTTTCCTATTCGGTTATTTCAGTTTTTTTCCCTCATAACCGAAATTCGTAAATTTCATAATCGAATCAGAATCGAAAAGTATTTTTTGATTCGGATGTATCTGTTTTTTCCCCTCATAACCGAAATAACCGAATTTTTCAAAACCGAAACAGCATCAAAATGTATTTTTCGATTCGATTTAAATTGAATAATGCTCTATCTAGTATAAAACAAACATAAAAATAAATACTTACGAGTTGTCCTAATTAAATAATTATCTATAACAATTACTAATGGTATAACAATAGAATATATATTTCTCATATACTTTCTATCAATTCAACACATTTTATAGACTTTGGGTGCGTAGCAGCGTAGTTGTTAATGAGATCTCTCGCTAATATATTTGTTATTATATGTAATTTATTATTATTGGTTTGACACCCTTCACAATTATACTTGAAAACTGAAATTCTGAGTGATTAAAATTGAACAACAATATTATCCAATAAATTTGATCTAACTAACGAATATTTCATTATATGCCTTGTGCGATCTGAACAATTAATTTTCTTTTACAACAAGCACTTACTAATAGAAAGAATTAAATGAAATTGAAATTATAATTTATATTGCACCTAATATATTACTTGTATACATCATTTACGTACATATAAATCCATATATATATAAAGTGTGTATTAGTATAGTTTAAACAGCGCCAAAAGTAGATGGACTTTTCTTTCCCTAAAATAAAAATCGATTTTAAAAAATTAATAATTATTATTAATAATAAAATAGCGGTGCCTTTAAAAACCAACATGCACACCCATTCTACGAGTCCAAGCAGTTCAAATACAGTTCCAAATAGAGAGAAAGTAAGGAGGTAATTCTTCATCTTGATTTTCATCTCCCGCCCTTAATTATTCATCTCCGATCGATCGATTTCTAGTTCGATTGATGATAGAGGAATGTAGATTGATTGTTTCGATAGCTAAATACGTGTGCATGTGTAAATGAAGTGAGATTTTTCTGGAGAAAATGATGAATTTTCTTTCTTTTTCTCCAAGAAATTGATAGGGAAGAAGGAGCGATTATGAATGAAGAAGAAGTGCTTACGGAGGAACAAATGTGGGAACGGTTAGATGAAGGGCTTAAAAAGGCGGACCAGCTTTTGGATGGTTGTAAAGTGAAAGAAGTTTTCCCTACTGAAGAATACATAGCAAACTATGAGTATCCTTTCTTGCTGTTAATCTGAAATTCTGTTTCAAATTGATTAATTAGTGTTTTAATATGTCATCTTTTTTTTTTTTTTTTTTTTTTTTGACTTTTCTGTATAACTGTTTTGTGATTTCACCGATTCAATGTCAAGGGATCTGTTCTCATTTTTTGTTCTGATCATTTATGGTCGTTATTCACATTCACATGTGGTTATGTGCAATTTGTTTCATAATAGTCAACAACATCATGGTGGTAGAAATTACGCTTTTATGATTTGAGAACTATTTCTTCATGCTATGTAAAATCTTAACCAAAATGTTTGGCTTAATATCTCGTCAAATAGAATAGTTATTTTATTTGCTTTCTTCAAAGAACTAAAGAAGTAAGGTTCTTAACTTCTTCCAGCTATATATATAAAATTAGCAGTGACTCTTCTAATCACCAGGCGCTTATTGATAGCTTCAAGAAAACATTGGAAAGTGGTATTGAATCAAAGGTACCACTACACTGAGCTGAGGAGCTACATTATTTCCTTGCTATGTTTGAAAGATAACATTTCAGTTTTAGTGACCTATGTATTGCTTGGCATGTACGTCTCAAATTGTTAACCATCCTTTTGAGTTCAAGTGCAAAACATATGTTATTGTTGTTGTGACATAAACCATAAATGGGTCAGGGGTTTAGATATAGCCTTCATCATGCATATCTCTCGAATGTTTCCTCTCACAATAACATAAATGGATCTATAGACACTATTATGTAATATCGTGCAACATTGTTTTGAATAGTGAAATGCTTATTTGTAGCTGTTAAAACAGGACTTAAAATGTGACTGGCCTCCTGATCTAAAAAGCAGTAATCCTGTTTGAGCAATGAAGAATTGGTGCTGATTTCTTACACAGCTGCCCTTTTGTCCGTCCTCAGAAGACTATAAGTTATATTCAATAGTTTTTATTTGTGTGCAGAGTACATACTGAATTTGACTTTTAAGCTGACCGTGATCCATGCAAGGAGAGTGAGAATAGCCTTTGTAATTATATTTTGTTTCTGTTGCCCTAATTGAATAAGTATCTCTTGGGAAGTGGTATGATATTTTTGAGAGTGCGATTAGAATAAACAATTATGAGATCCATCACTCACCAGGGCAGGAGTTAGTAAATTGAGAAGAGTGTCATTATGCTTCTCCATATAGAAATGAAGTGGGACCATGGAGGATACTTTTTCATTATATGTAGATCTTCTATAATTTTGCAGCTGTTGACGTTGAATAGTTGAATTCCCGGAATTTATGTGGTTACCATGGTGTCGTAGATGGGTATTGAACTTACCAGTTTGATGCGGAAATAGTTTGATGCCATAGTTGAGTATGATTGTGGATCTTTTGCATATTGAATGTTAGTTATTAGCCAGTACTACATTGGTTTTGTTAATGAATTTACCTAAAGTGAAAAACTAGTTCAGGTTTTGGTCTGAAAATTTGCACTTGATCTCGATTAATTTCATTAAGTTACCATAGTATTAGTTGCGGTCAGATGGAGGATGCTATAAGTTAGTGTAAAATCTTGAAAAAGAATATCTAACTCTGGGTAATAAAATTGATTTGTGTATCTTAATCAAGAGCCTGGGCTAGTCTATTAAAGAAACTTCTGCACAAATACATTAGTTGAGTACTTTAAGATTGCATTTAGATAAAAATATTTGAAGATGGGTTTCAACTCCATATTTGCAAATCCATTAACGGTTTGTTTGGATTGATTAATGGATTTGAAATTATCACTCCTTTTTGAATTTAAGTGATCTTGAAACCATTCTGATTGAGTGGATTTGAAACCGTTCATTTGAAGTTTGAATTTCAAATAAATCAATTCAAATGCAACCTGAAATTCGCCATCCATGGCTTATTTTGAGCTAGCATATGGTGTTTTCAGGGACCGAGTCGTTTCCTTATAACTGGTTTATTCATCTTGCTCATGTGTAACATTATACAACAGCAAAACTGACTAATTATTTAGTACTCTGTTCTTGAGAAGATTTGCCTTGTACTACTTCTAGGTTTTGCCGTCTCTGATCGATAAAGATGGTTCCCATCTGCTAACGGAGTTTCTACAACTCTGGAGCAATTACAAGATGATGACAAGGTGTCTTATACGGTTTTTTGACTACCTTGATCGCCAAATTGAAGATCAAGAAGACAGTTCTCCACGACTTGTTGATATCTCATTCTGCATTTTTCATGAACTGGTATGTGAATGGTTTCATACTGCATGTGAAAATTTGGATCTTCTCAAGAATAATTCGTCGTCTTGTGGAGTTAATCTCATTCTAATGTTCAGGTATGCAAAGTTTTACACCAAAGGTTGATGAATGCAACAAAGTTCTTGGTATGTTCAGCTGACATTCATACTTCATTCTTTACTCTATCCAGATAGATATAAATTAGATTTAGCTTTTCAATGCATGCAGATCAGTCAACATCTTCACAGTGTGCAAGTTGATGAGCCCTTGCTACCAGGCATATCCTTGTTTTTTGTAGAATTTGGAGAACGTGGATATAAATCATACTACGATATGTTTGAGAAGGAAATACTAAAAGATGCTGAAAGTTACTACTCTGCTATGGCTTCAGGGTGGTACCCCTGTTATTGTTCGATAGATTATGTGCTTAAGGTTTTTCATTTTGTTTCCTTCTTTTGCATTTATTCATTCAGACAATATTATTATATTATTGTTCCCATGTATCTTCATTTTAATTATCCTATTTGTTCTCATTACTTTTGTTTATATATTGAATTTTTTGGGGAGATGGCATTAGGTTGAGCAGCGTTTATATGAAGAGAAAAGAAGTGCTAGTGAGTTCTTACAACAGTCATCTACCAAAAAGTTACTAAAAGTAATACTTCCTTTTTTTTTTTTTTCTCTTCATTTATCCTTATCTCCTCCTGATTTTATGTACGAGTAGTTGAAGAACATTTGGAACTTACCAGTTTGTCTTTGTTGCAAATGATGCAATATTATGCAAAGTTTATGATAGGCCTCCATCATTTTAACTTATTATATGATTATCAAAATTATAGTTTATAGGAACATTAGGGCGCATCTGAAATCCCAATTTAGATGTCCTACACATCGAATTTCTGTTTATGGAGTTGGTATTGGCCATTAGTTTCTTTTCTTTTCAATGTTTTTTGCTTGCTCTAGTTCTAGTTTTCTTCAGGGATCTTCTAATTCATGCTTATACATCTTTTTTGGTTTCCTTTGAGCAGTTAGTTGAAACTTCTTTACCTTATATTCTCTTTCAAGAAGCTACACTGATTTGCTCTATAGTACCATTTAGTCAAATGAAATTGGATATATGAAACGGTGTGTTGTCTTGTCATTTTTTTCCAGATTTTCAACTGGTGTAAATGTGTCTTACCAGATTAGTGATGATTCTATGTGCTATTTGTATCACAGAATCTTATTTCTCTATAATTCGATATGTCCATTGATAAAATCTCTATCTGATTTTGTGGCAGGTTGTGCACTCACAGATGCTAGAGCAATATGCAGATAAACTGGCTGAAAAGCAAAAGTCTGAAAAGATGGACTCAAAGCAATATCAGGTATGGTTCACAATCTATTTCCATCCCCAATGTCTTAAGTCACTGAACTTAGTATTTTTGAATACACAATGATCGTCAATAGAAATATAATGTAGTATAGTACAATCTCAGCTGCTGGCAAGTTTGAATACTATAATCAATTATGGCAAGTTTACTAACAATCAATATGTTTTAAATTTTAATCAGCATGTTTCTTGATTTCAATACTTTTTTTTTGGCTTGGAAATGGACAGGCGGCGATCTCCAGGTGCTCGAACATGGTGTCCAAGTGAGGAAGCTCTCTGCATGAATTCTGAAATTACTGATCAAACATCATCACAAGAAGAGGTTTCTATGAAAAAATCATTTCAAAGTTTTAAGATAGACAATTACTATTGCTACGTTAGATTCTATATGCTTGTTATGATCCACTTTAATGTGGAAGATTTCTAAGGAATTGGATGCAATTAGGTAATGGATTTGTTGGAAGTTTTATTGCTACTAAACAAATTGTTTGAAGAACTAGCTCTTATTTTTTGATGGTTGGTAAACTTTAAGTTGGATAACATTTTGGTAGGGATGAGCAAAACTGAACCGGAACCAAGTGATTCGGTTCCGGTTCGGTTTTGAAAAAATACAAATTTCGGCTTTCTGTTTCTTTCATTCGATCCGATTTTCGGCAAACCAATCAATTGTGTAAGATTGTAGGGCAATCACTACTCGTATTATTCCATGTATGAGATACATTATATAGAGTACAACAAGTATGATATTGGGCTCTAGCCCATGACATATATAATGTACAAAGCCCTATCAAGATCTATTCTAATAGCCCCCCGCAATCTCAACGGGAGGGAGTCGGACGTTGAGATTGGAGCGAAACTCCTCAAACAAAGCAGTAGGCAAGCCCTTGGTCATAATATCAACAAATTGACTAGATGATGGAACATGCAACACTCGAATAGCACCTGCCGCAACCCGTTCCCTTACGAAATGCAAATCGATCTCCACATGTTTTTTTCGTTGCGTCTGAACCGGATTACTCGAGAGGAAAACTGCACTGACATTATCACGGAAAATAAGAGTGGCCGAAACTGGGAACTGTAATTCCCGAAGAAGAGAATGGATGGAGCAAGCCTCAGAGACCGAATTCGCCACGGCTCGATATTCGGCTTCGGCCCTAGATCGGGAGACCGTATGCTAACGTTTGGAAGACCACGAAACTAGATTGGAGCCAATAAAAACACAATATCCAGATGTAGATCGCCGAGTGTTAGGACACCCAGCCCAATCAGCATCAGAGTATACAGTCATTTTGTCAGACGAGTCGGGCCGCAATAATAAACCATGATCAAGTGTCCCCCGTAAATATCTCAATATTCTTTTGACGGCCTGAAAGTGAGAAGTGCGAGGAGCGTGCATGAAGAGACAGACTTGCTGAACTGCAAAAGCAATGTCCGAACGTGTGAAAGTCAGATACTGTAAGGCACCAACTAAGCTCCGATATAAGGTAGAATCGGGAAGAGGATCGCCATCAGTAGCCGAGAGTTTGGCTCGCGAGTCGACAGGAGTAGAAGTAGGATTGGCGGTGGTCATGTTGAATTTTTCAAGCAGAGTGCGCAAATATTTCCCCTGAGACAAGAATAGACCTGTAGAAGAACGTTGAACAGAGATGCCCAAAAAATAACGTAGAGACCCATGTCGGATATAGCAAAACTCGGATTTCAGCAATGTAATGACCGACTTGAGCAGAGCAGATGAGGATGCTGTCAAGATAATGTTGTCGACATAGAGCAGTAATATAACAGTATCAGAACCAGAATGATAGATAAAGACAAAACTATCTGATCGACTATTCAGAAACCCCTTCTTACAAATAAACTGCATGAACCGAAGATACCAGGCTCGAGGAGCTTGTTTCAGGCCGTATAAAGCCTTATGTAGGCGACAGACATAATCAGGAGTAGTAGAATTTACAAAACCTGGTGGCTGGCGAAGGTAGACCTGTTCAGATAAATTCCAGTAAAGAAAGGCGTTCTTCACATCCAACTGATGTAGAGGCCAATGCTTAGATAAAGCAAGTGAGAGTATCGTCCGAATGGTGGCAGGACGAACAACAGGACTATATGTCGCACCACAATCTATGCCAGGGCGTTGATTATACCCTTGAGCGACGAGACGAGCCTTGCATTTATCCAAGGAACCATCCGTCTTCTGTTTGGTTTTAAAAACCCATTTAGAGCCAACAACATTCACACTAGGGGGTCGTGGAACTAAACTCCATGTGTTATTCTTGGCGAGGGCATCCATTTCGTTCTGCATAGCTGCTCGCCAGAGTGGATCTTCCATGGCTATTTTCACTATCCGGGGTTCCTGTGGAAGAGTGTTAGTAGCAACAGTATGTAACGAAAAAACTATTTTGGGTTTATGTATTCCTGTTTTTGCTCACGTAATCATAGGGTGGGAGGGGCGAGACGAATGACTAGGCGATGGAGAGGAAGACGTAGAACGAGAAGAGGAAGAGAAGGACGATGATGGACTAGACTCGGACGAAGACGGACTTGACTCAGGCACGGGTTGGGCTGTGGATGATGACTCGGGAGAGGGTACTGTATCCGGCGGTTTGGGTGAAGTGGGAGTCACTATGGGGGAGGTCGGAGAGGAGCTGGGTGGTTCGGTAGAGGTGTGCCGAGGGGTAGGGTCATCTGGAGGCCGCGGGAGTAATGGTCCCGGTGGGGGTAATGTAGTCGGGTTAAGGAGTGTGAGGGATGGTGTAGACGGGGACAAGGAAACGGAATATCTATATGGGAAGGTATTTTCGTCAAACAGGACATGACGACTGGTTGTAACCCGACCAGTGGAAAGATCATAACAGCGATAGCCCTTTTGGTGTAGAGGATAGCCGATAAATATGCAGAGGGAAAAACGGGGAGAAAGTTTATGGGAATCCTGGGCACGTAGATTTGGATAGCAAGCACATCTAAAAACTCGGAGGTGGGAATAAGTCGGAGGAGTGGTGTAGAGTTTCTCATGCGGGGAGAGGTTTCGCAGTAGTGGTATAGGGAGTAAGTTGAGGACATGAACCGCCGTATACAGTGCTTCAACCCAAAAAAACAAGGGGATCGAGGCTTGGAATAAAAGCGACTGAATGATGTTAGTGAGGGTGCGGTTTAGCCTTTCAGCTTTGCCATTTTGTTGTGGGGTGTATGGACATGATGTACGGAATTGGATACCCTGCTGAACACAGATATTTTGAAAAGTATGGTTAGTGAACTCAGTACCATTATCGCATTGGATGGTTTTAATAACAGTGTCATGTTGATTTTTAATGAGAGCGAGAAACGAGGAAAAATGTGTTGATGCCTCAGACTTAGTTTTCATAGGATAAATCCAACAATAGTGTGTAAAATCATCCAGAAATGACAGAAAATAATGATAGCCAGATGCAGAGATAATAGGAGACATCCAAACATCAGAATGTATTAACTCAAAAGGCTTATTAGTGTATGACACAGAACGAGTAAACGGTAAACGAGTATTCTTCCCCAATTGACAAGCATAACATAAACAGGAATCAAGTGTGGAACACTGTATAAGGTTTCGACTAGAGAGTGTAGACAAGACACTATGACTCGTATGACCTAAACGACAATGCCATATAGTTGGATCAGCATGGGAGACAAGTGCAACGGCAGGAGAGGACGCGGGCTTGGTTCTAGGGAAGGTGTAGAGACCAGTCTTGCTAGTTGAGATGAGTAGAGGTGTCTTCGTTCGCTGATCCTTAAGACAGACACCAGAAGGAGAAAATTCAATCAAACAATTATTGTCAGTAACAAATTGACGCACAGATAAGAGATTATGTGTGAGATGTGGAGAACAGAGGACATTATTTAAAGGAAAATTACGTGAAGCAGAGGGAAGAACAGTTTTACCAGAACAAGTTATCGGTAGCATACTGCCGTTCCCAATACAAATCCCAGAGGGAATCGGAGAATGAGAAACAGTAGAGAGAATACCTGCATCATTGCTCATGTATGCAGTTGCTCCAGAATCAAATATCCAAGAGGCCATGGATTGTTGATCAGACTGCGGGAAAACATGAAAAGCTTGAGGGGGAATCATCGGTTGAGGAGCAGCATTGAAGGCCTGTTGCGGCTGACCACCATCGGTTTTGGGGATAGAGGGGTAGTTCTGGAGCACATGGCCCAGTCCACCGCACTTGTAGCATTGCACGGAATGTTGAAAGTGTTGTGGGGTGATTTGAGGGTTCGGTGCGGGCCCAAGTATAGAGGGCGATGAAGACTGTCGTGGTCGGAAAGGTTGGAACGTGTGCTGTTGTCGGCCTCCGCTACGTCCTTGGCCACGTCCCGTACCACGGGACCCTCTACCACCAGACTCGCCACGATTGGAAAGCGACGAGGACGGATGTTGCTGGGCAAGCAGAACCTGATCGAGTGGAGTAGGGGCAGGTGCACGCTGCGCTGTCAATTTGGCCTCTTCAAGCAAAAGCATAGACTTCATCTGGTTGAATGTAGGAGACGGATGTTGTGTGGAGAAGATGGAAGTGATCGTGTTGTACTCCGGTCCAAGACCCATAACAATTTGCAACAGTAAATCACGCGAAGAAACTGTATCCCCAACAGAGATACGGTAATCATGGAGGTCCTTCAATTTGAGTAAGAACTCTTGCATTGAGCGTTCGCCCTTCTTGATACTATAGAATTCCTGTCGGAGTTGGACAATCCGACTCTCAACGTGGTCGCGAAAGAGACCCTCGATCTTCAACCATGCAATTCGGGCGGTCATTGGAGTACCTAGAGAGATGATAGAATGCAAGATATCTTTCGATACAGTAGATTGAATCCACGATAGGACAAGTGCGTCAATCTGGCGCCACTGCACAAACTCGGCCGACCTAGGTGACGGCGCTGGTGTGCCATCAATGTGATCATACACTTGATACCCATGAAATATGGGTAAAAATAGTTCACGCCAAATCAAATAATTATTGAAATCCAAGGGTTCGGATATGTGAGAACGTATATTAGAGAGGGACAAAGCAGGATGGTGAGGAGGCCGAAACGACGGTGGCACAAAAGGGGAAGAAGCCGTAAGATCCGACGGGCTGAGGAGACTGAGATTGGGTAAGGTAGGGGGCGTGGTGTAGAAGAGGGGAAGAGTACCAAATGGGAGATCAGCAGGGAGAGGTGGCGTATAGGAGGAAGACGCCAAGGAGGAACTGACGTCGACAGGGGCGGAAGAAGCCGCCGACGCTGTGGCGTCGCTGAATCTTGGGGAGGAAGACATTGGAAAAAAAAATTAGGGTGTTTGAGAGTATGGCTTTGATACCATGTAAGATTGTAGGGCAATCACTACTCGTATTATTCCATGTATGAGATACATTATATAGAGTACAACAAGTATGATATTGGGCTCTAGCCCATGACATATACAATGTACAAAGCCCTATCAAGATCTATTCTAATAAATTGCTCACCCTAATTTTGGACCGGACTCATAGTTTGGATCAGTAGTCCTGATTGATTTCGGTGAAACATAGAAAGTTTTGGTTCAATTTAATTTTGACAAACCGGTTTGATATGACTTTAAAGCTTTGATATATGTACCTTTTATTAGTTTTTTTTTTAAATTTAATTATTTAGTAATAGTAATCTATTATATGATACTTTATTTGTTACAATTTAAGAAATATTATTATATGCACATATTTACTTAATTGTTGATTTTCTGTATAGTTCAAGTTTAATAAATCTTAAGTTCGAGTTTTTTCATCTCTTAGTTGTAGCTGAAAACATTTTACTATTTACTTCAAATATCTCTCCAACTCTCCCTCATATATTAGGGATCATTCATTAAACTTTAACTCAAGGAGTTTTCATGTTTAATTTTACGTTTGAAAACTCTAAAAAAAAAAATATTCTCTCTCTTTTTGTGTTCCACGACAAGTGATGATTTCTCAGATTTTATTTTTTATAAAAATTATTTCAATATTTGTGAACGATCAATTTCTCTTCTCAATGATTGAAAAAAGAAGAAAATCAACTGAAAGACATAAGTTTATAATAATTATTAAAAATATTATGTAATAAATAATGTTAGAGAATAATATTGATGTAATTCATGTATGTTAAACTCATAAACCGGGGCAAATCAACTTAAAAATGACAAAGTCGTACATAAAGTACATATATTTATAGGACATTGTTCATATAATGTATATTAAGATAAAAAAAATTTAGCCATAAAATTAATATTTATATCGTATTACTAATATTTTTATAATTGTGTTGGCATGTGGATTGGTAGTCTGTTGAGATGAACTGCGTTGATTGAATTTTAATTGACACATATTAAGCTCCATCTCACATGTGGTCCATATGGAGATCCGTGAGAGGTCTTATATAAATTCTTTTATGTTAATAATTTTATAATTTGATTTTTGACAATTAGTAATATATTTATGTACAAATATTCCTTTATACAAATAATTAAAAACTTTTGCACCTATATGTAAATATAAACTTGTAATAACAGAACCAAATATTTGAAATCTAAAATATCCTATTTGAATTCTAACAAAAAGATAAAAATTCATTAAAAGGTGGTGTCAGTTGATACATTGAAATTCCAAAATTCATATTGCATCATTAACGATACAACAACAACAAAAATAATAAAATAAAATAAAATTCCTATATATATTATATCACCTTTTTCCAAACAAACAAAAAAACCAAAAACCAAAACCAAAAATATATACACAATCAACATTATGATATGACGGTTTTGGATGAGAAGATGGCATTACATTAATTCCTCAAACTATCCAACTTTTATATTAGTGCAGATTTATTAAATTATATATTAACTATAAAATATTGATTATCTAATATTTTCTGATTATATAATATCATTAAACGTGTATCTTATTTATTTTTTTATTAAATATCATAATATTTAATATTAATTATACTGATTATTGTCTATTTTATATTATTTAAGTTGGAGGTGTATTTACAAAACATAACTACTCCCATTATTATTTATTTCATAGTAAATACAGGATATATATAATAAATTGAAACAAGTTATGTCTGTGCACAAAACTAGTTCAATTATATGTATCTTTATTCTTTTTTATTTAATCTTTTTTATTTAATATAATTTGATATATATTAATAATTAAATATTGATATCTCTATAAATGTTTTCATTATAATTTTTTTATAATATTTTTGTCTCTACTGACGATTTTCAATATTTATTTTATTTATTATTTAATATTAAAATTTATTAATTTAACCGAGAATGTTTTAATAATTATATTTTTTATTATTTTAGTTACTATTTAGTTTTTTACTATATAATGATTTTTTTATATTATCATTTTTAGTTAAATACTTAATTATATAAACCAATTATTCAACAATCCGTTTGTAACCGCTCTTCCTTTAGTTACGTAAACGACGACGTTCTCAAACCTGTCAACCAACAAAGTAACGCACTTCTAGTTGTGAAAGTTGCTATTTCTGTTTCAACGTTTTACACTAGAATTCAATTAGGGTTAGTCTTCTATATTCATATGCATGCATGTTCGATCCTCTTCCATTGCTACTTCCTTGATGACATGATCCCAACAATATTTGAAAATGATCATAGTTCAGTTCAGAGAGAGAGTTTTGTCCAGAAGAAAACTGGGAACTCAATTAGTAGGACAATAAACAAATTGTTGATTCCATGTTAAGGCACACCACAACCATTACCATACAATGAATTGCAGAAAATCATCTAACATTATTCCTTGGTCGCCTCTCTCTTTCATCATCCTCGTATGTTTCTGATCGACTATCGAAATTTTTTGATCTTCCTCCTCTCTTGTCGAATGACCCACCTTGTCTATTACCTCTAAACTTGGATGAGTTGCCATCTCTCCCATTCCTTGGTCGCCCGTTAAATGAATCCTCTCGACCACCTCTATCAAAGCTCTTTCTACTTGAAGATCGATCAAAATCACTGTTCCGAGAGCTTTTCCTGTCACCCATCGTGCCACCCCGGCCCCCCCGGGATGAGCGATTTGGACCTGATTTACCTCTTTGCCTATCACTCTCATAGCTTAGGTCATCATCAGAATCTCTTTCAGAAAAAGATCCTCTGAAAGTGGATCTTCCTCCTCTTCCACGCTCCGCTCCATAAGAGCCCCTTCCGTTTCCTCTGTTTTTGGATCTTGATGGCTCGTCATAGGAATCTCTTTCGGAGAATGAAGCTTTGAAAGTGGATCTTCCTCCTCCTCTTCCACGGTCCGTTCCATAAGAGCCCCTTCTATTTCCACCGTTGTTGGATCTTATCGGTTCATCATCAGAATCTCCATCAGAGAAAGATCTTTTGAAAGTGGATCTTCCTCCTCCTCTTCCACGGTCCATTCCATAAGAGCCCCTTCTATTTCCTCCGTTTTTAGATCTTACCGGTTCATCATCAGAATCTCCTTCAGAGAAAGATCCTTTGAAAGTGGATCGTCCTCCTCTTCCACGGTCCATTCCATTAGTACCCCTTCGATTTCCTCCATTTTTGGATCTGATTGGTTCATCATCAGGCCCAGAGCTGAACTCTAAGTCGTCATCTGAACCAAACGTCATAGCATCTCTACCTCTAGTTTGCTGTTTTGGGTTAGCAACATGACTTGATTTCCAGTTAGGGTGAATTGGAAGATCATCATCAGTATCGAAGTCTACATCAGCATCTTCAGAACCAGAGAATGCTTTGCGATTCATTTGCTTGGCGCCCCGTGTAGGGAATTTTGTTTTGCCACGAACAGCAGGCCTGTTGCCTTTGGTGCTTTCGACATCTTCAGATTCTGAGTCTGAGTCAGCTTCAAGCTCTGAGAAATGTATTCGAGAAGTCTTAGGCACTTCATTTTGAGCAACCAACTCATAACTGTCAACATCATCATCATCATCATCTTCTTCGTCAAAATCATTGAATCCCCTACCGGGCCTCGTGGAACTAGAATCAGAATACTCCCTCTCGAACCCCTTTGGAGGTCTGTCGCTTCTTCCTAGACCATCGTCATGTCCTCTAGAGTTTTCACGAAGAGCTTGATAGCTAGGAGGAAAATTATCATCCAGTTTCCGAGAATCTGCATTCTCAAAGGCAGCAACATCTGCTCCATCAGATTCGTTATCATCAAAGTCAAAATTCCATGCATTAGAAACGTCTCTCCTGCTAGGTATCTTGTCCATTCTGTTTGTGGGACCATGTTGCTTCTCCGAAAATTGGCTCTCAGGATATGTATTAGGTGGGCGCTTTGTTTCACAATGAAAACATTCTGTATTTCTTCTATAGTTTAAGAAATTGCACCTATAGAAGCATCAAATCAACCAATAATCAATTAGAATTATAAAGCTTTGCTCACAAATTGTCCTTTAAATAATAAAACAGGACCCTGCTCTAGTTCAGAGGCAACTGCTCCAAGCAGCATTTTACTGTATCAGTTGAAAACTCATTGACAGGACACAGCTACCAAGGCTCTTAATTTTTGTTCTAACCAGTGCCAGAATTTGCAAAATGTGTTTGTGTGTGTGTGTGTGTGTGAGAGAGAGAGAGAGAGAGAAACATACTGGGGACATTCCCATTCTCCTGGAAGCAACTGTCTCTTTGGACGCTTAGCATCACATTGCAGGCACACCGTATTTTTTGCAAAGTTCATGAACTCGCACCTGAAAAAATAAAATTATAAGCACATCCAAGGAATAGATAGATTTCAAATATCTTCCACAAAAATACAGTACAGCCACCAATAAAAAGTTTCCGCTTTGCTCCAAGTTGTAACCCTATCTTAACTTATTTATATGTGTAGCTAGTCTCTCAGCACCCTGGAGAGTAAGCACTCTTAAATAACACCAGTGTTAGCTAAGCAAACTTCTATAGCTGGAGAAAGCAGGATTCATGATAAATATCACCTAACAACATTAATAATACCAGAGCTTAAAAGGTAAGGGAATACTAGAGGATTAAGGTATGCAGGATCAGTTATCACCTCCAAAAGTAATAGCACCAGAGCTTAATAAGTAAGGAAATATGATAGGATTAAGGCAAAGTTGAATCATTTATAACACTATGTTACTGTTCCTTTTATTGTGGAAGAATCAACACTCGTCTTTGCAAGTGTATTCTACCCATGAGCTTGTTACTTGTAGGCTGTGCCAAGGGATACTCTGAGTAAATATGAAAATGGTTAAATGCATTCCTTAGATATGTCACTGAAAGAGTGTAAGATATGGATAAGTGACATAATTGACAAATACAATTAGATTAAAAGGTTGCCAAACCTACTTTGTACAGAGCCAATCGCCTTTCTTCATTTCAATATCATTGCGTCCAACTCTTTTCCTTGGGGGGGGAGGTGGTTGCTTCACCTTTGGTGGCGGCCTTTTATAAACAGGAGGGGGGAGATTCGGATCTATTGGAACTGCACTGAGCTTGACTACCTCATGTAGCAATTTCCGAACAACAGTCTTCACAGATTTAATTTTCATGAGGGGTTTATTTGCAACTGATCCGTCAATCGGATCGTAACCATATGCGAGTAGGATACGCATGACATCAATTGTCCTTGCTTCATCCTCTTTATTTGTGAGTAAATATGCCTTTTCACAAGAGCTCCTCAGACTGCAGGAACTACAAACCTGATACAACATACATGAAATAAATATGAAATGGAGTTTTTTTTTTTTTGAGAAAGAAACAGAAACTTTTATTAATGTAAAGAAAAACGAGGTATGAGAAGTCCCTCAAAAGGAGTACAAGAATCAGAAAATCCAGCAAATAAAGACCAAAACCAACACCAACCACAACAAATCCAACCTAGACCAAAACCCAAGCCCTTACAAAACTAAACCCCAGTCCCTCATAAGATCTGAAATATAAATTCCTTTAAAAAAGCTATGGCTAGATGCCTTACCAAAATTAACTGACAAATAATAACTATGAGCCCACATAGGTTAGTAAAAGTATCTATGAACCCACAAATAACCTTTATATGTCACAGGTCTTCCTAACAGGCACAATTAGGAAAAAATACACCCAATTATAAGATTCAATCCCCAAGAAAATGGACATTTTACAGTTGTGTCTGTTACCTTAAGATGAAGACACTAATCTTGCCATTAGATTAAGCCACTCCCAAGCATGTCCTTGTTAAATTAATATTAATGTTAAAATCGAACTCCAATGACTACCAGATATATAAATAACCTAGTAATATGCCTAGATGTCAAAAATAGGACTAGAGCCAATGGTCAATCTTTTGTTGTGTTGCTAAAAGTTTTCAACCTTGTCACTAAAGTGACATGTATAAATAATGGATACTAATTAACAGTAGCTAGAATGACTACCAAAGCTGTGAACTGGGAACAAAATGTAATATAAATTGAATTTTTGCTTCCCCTCCTCGTTGTCAAGTCAAAATGCAAACATGCAGCCAACAGATATGATGATGTCAATGAAATTTACAATCTGTTATGAGCAAAACTAGAAGCAAGAGGAGCGTAACACTGTTTCCTAAGCACCAGATCCATATCTGTGTCCAACTTCAGAGTCACATTCCCCCCTACAAAGATTATATGTTCACCCACAGTTTTGTTTTTAACCAAACCAACCAAAATACTACCTTTATTGAAAAGTTGCAAAAAGATATGTTTATTAACATGAACTGATGACCTGGCCTCCTCTCGTTTTCTTATATTTATGTCAGAGTTTTCCTTTGGAGAAAAGATCGATGTATGCCTCTAGAAGTTTTATTTCCTCACTTGAAGACAGATTCAGAGGTCATCATCGAAAGTTTATGGTTTAGATAAGATTATGGTAACTGAAATTATAGTGTCATATATGGATTTCTCGGAATAAAATTCTGATCACTATATATCTAAACAACCACCAGCAATGAGTGAGAAGATATTCACACAAAGGGAAAGAATTCTCCAACTGCAACTAACCTTTTTTCCTACAAATCCTACAAAAGCAATCAATCCTTTTTTTTTCACAACTTTAACACTCTTATTCTTTGCATTAGTTCTTGACCTACAACAGTGTAAAGGCAATATCTTCCAAACTACATGAACAAGAAAAACTTCCCCAAAAGGAAGTGCCCTCGGTGACATGACAAATCCAAACAGCATTCATAATTCTTCTTCAATGACACAATCACAATTTTTATTTCCTATATCATAATCTGTCCCTGACCCAATAGCAAATACATTTATACAAATAAGCAGGGTCTTAAAGCTTACATCTCCTTCATCCAGATGGACAAGTTTCCTTAACAATTTGGAGGAAAAAACCACCTTCTTGTCTGCACTATGGCATCCATAACCAACCAATATTTGTAGATCCTGTCTTGACAATGACCTGAAATAATCGAATCCTAAGCAAGTCACACAAAGAAACAATAGGGGGATTTCTCAAAAGGAAGTTACCACAATTGCACTATGAAGCGAGCAATAGCACCTATTATATTAAATGCAAACCCACCCACCTCAGAAGCAGCAAACAAAAGTTACAAGAAAAGGGATCTCATGAACAAAGAACATAACTGTGTAAGAAAGTAATGTGAACCCATTAAATACTTAAATGTATAGTTTTAGAGCCAGAACTTGGAGATGGACCATATTATGTAAGAAATTCTTAAATTGCATGTTGCATTATCCAGACCTCACCTCTAGTGTACAGAAGATATAATATACAGACAGATTGCTCGTATAGAAATATAACAACTCAAACTACAAACTAAAAGAGGCCAGATAGGTTAATAGGTACCTTATTACACATCTAATCCTCTACAGCCTTAAAGGAGTTCCATAAAGGGCATCCAAGAGCATGTTAAAGGATTTCCATTGTTCTATTACCATAGCTGTTAGAGGCACAAGGCACACCCCTTGTTCACATGCCACCCTCCAACCCCAAACATGTTTTCAAGATCCCTTTTCTTAAAACAAATATAAAAATTAAGACGGTTTTTTTCTCGAGGAAAACATAAAAATGGTTAGTACTTCATTTTGAGAGGAACAAACACTTGTTTTTCATTCTTTTCTTGGCATTTAATATGGTTCCAACATTTAAAATATCAATGTTTTCAAAGTATACACACATTTCAGTTTTAGCTCCCTTCTGGCACCAGGATTACCTTGTGCCTCTATGTGCCTCGCACCTCTAACAACTATGTCTATTGCATGACATCATTTATAATTTATAAAAAATAGTCACTAGGTTCCAGTGTGATGGTAGAATGAGCAGTAACACACGAGATAGTAGACTGCAGAACACATCTACCATAACACTTCCCATATAGCAGATATTTCACATTGAAGCATGATACTGCCTAAGGTGGTACTTCCAACTTCTTCAGATCCCTATATCAACTTTGATCTAACAACCGTACTATCCTCTCTTTTTTTTTATGTGGATTGTGTGGCATGAATGACATAAGAACTCGGCATGACAAAATCATTAAATATATCAATATCTTGTGCATTTATGATAAGCAATTCCAGTTTCCAAGTCTTAACCTCAAATTGTTCCTCACTGTAAACAATATGAAACAATGAACGAGTCCAAATCACTCCAAACAGCTTAAGCCTCGGTCTCATTGTGCCCGGCTAACCTAGACTGCAATTCATATTAAGATGGGGTTCAGATACATCAAACAAGTTCCTTTACCCCACTCACAATATAACCCCAACAGAGAAAATCATAGGAAATCAGATAGTTGCTTCATTTATGCTGAATTTAATCACGGAATTTCTTGCAAACCAAAAATAACACAAACAGAATACAACATTATCTTCAATCATAACATCACTAATATTTTTGCACTTTAGCATTTTCACAGGCATTTCATCGAACATGTTCTCACCATAATCAAAGTTCCTATACGCACCATATTACTATAAATTTGCGCCAAAACAGAGACAAGAATATACAAAATGCATCATGACACGCAATCCATTCAACAAAACAAAAATAAAAATAAAAATAAAAAACCTTAAGATGTCAAAGCGATCGCGACCAAAATTGACCATAGCAGCCTGTATAGTCCCGAAATCCCGCGCAAAATCGAGCCCTTTATCCGCCTCCTCATTAGCCTCCGATATATCAAAGCCGAGACCTTCCATCATACGGTCCTCGTCTTTCCTCTTATGATCAAAGTAATTCTGCTGCACCAGCCTCTCCATCAACTCTATCCACTCAGGCCATGGGTGCACCAACTCCACCTCTTTCTTCAAATTTTTATTCGCCAAAGCCGATTCGCTTTTCTCCAGTTCTGACTTCAACTCATCCATCGAATCGCCCACCACCGGTTCCGAACTCGGGCTATCTTTCTGTTTCTTGGATTCGCGCCAAGCGCGAATTCGATGGAGTGTTTGGTCTTTCTCTTCACGGTTTTTATCAATTTCATCGATTTGTTCAAAGAGAAAGTTCATGCGAGCGGAGAGAGAAGTGGGTTTGGGGGTGGGCGGAGATTGGTTTGCGGAGTCGGGTGCAGTGGAAAGCGATGAGAAATATACTGATTTAGGAATTAGGTAGCGGAGAGAAATGGAGAAAGGTTTTGCAGATTTGAGGCGCCTGAGAAGAAGATGAGAGAGTGCCATTCTTGCTTGCTTTGAGAGGTGGAACAAGAAACTAAAACCCCGCCATGGGAGGGAGACTGAGAGAGAGAGAGAGAGGCAGGCTTAAACCCTGTTCCTACGAGGTACAATAAATTAATTTTAATTTTATTAATAATAATACTTTAAGTAATTGAATAATTACTACTGTCTTCTTCGCAGAAAAAAGAGTGTTTTCAGAAACATTTTTTTGTCTAAGAAAATAGTTCTATACGAAAATTCAACGATGTATTTGAGATTAAAAAAGAAAAAGAATTTATATTTATGAGATGGAGGGATTATTAATAACAATAATATATATATATATATTTTTTTTTTGACACATACAAAAACTTATATATAAAACTATCTCATGGATATAATTTTATGAGACGAAATTCCATTGTATGCACAACTCAAAATCATTTTCACAAATTAATATATATTTTGTGTGTCACGATTTGTGTATTTAGTCATCCCATAAAATTAAATTTTTGAGACGATCTCATAAGATTAGTTAATACCAAAGAGTATAGAATAGTGTTCTTGTGAACCATGTGCATGGACCTAGATCCGTGCAATTGGGCGTGCGGGTCGAGTCGGGTTCGACCCAATTCGGATCTACGCCCAAATTAATTTTTTTTTTAAATTTATGTGGTAACATTTATGTTATATGAGTATAACATTTATGTGTATATATCATAACCTTTAAGTGATATTACTTAAACTTTTTTTAGTATAAAAATTCATGTAGTAAAGCTGAATATTTATGTTATAATAATTTAGCATTTATTTTAGTATAATATTTATATACAAATATCATAACATTATGTACTTTAAGAATAATATAAAGGTTATATTATTATAAAATATTATATTATTATAATATAAAGGTTTAAAAGGTATTATAGGTGTATAACACACAATAAAAGTTTAAACTGGCAATTAACTCTCAGATATCAAGTTTAATATTAATTTATATATAAATAATATTTTAAGTTTTTTTTAATTTTATTTTATTTAAACTTGTGTAATACACGTGTTTTATGCTAGTTAATATATATATATACACACACTCCAGTTATAGAATTTCCTTAAAAAAATAAATTGTTCATTAGTTTAGTTAGTTGAGTTAAATATATATTCTAGATATACAATTTCCAAAATAATATATATACTCCAGATATAGAAATTTAAAAAAAAAAAAAAAAAAAAAAAATCCTATCCTTCATTAGTTTAGTTGGTTGAGTCCAATTAATAATGTTGGCTAAGGTTACTAATCTTCTCACCATTATATAAGCTAGCTTGTGGGGTAACATCTGCACTACTTCCATCTTTTGTTCCAATTAATCATCCCCTAAATATAAAAAAGAAAATAGTGTAACTATACTATACTATTTGAAACAATGCAAAAATTTACTCTAATTTTATTCTTTAGTTCATTGCTCTTGAATACATTCCTCATGTTGCAGGCAAAAACTCTACACAACCCGTTTTTTGGAACAAGAAAAGTTACAAAGTTTCGTTTCTACATCCAAGTCATCACTATGGGTGTCAATAGAACAGAATGGATAGTGGCTAAATCCTACATATCTGATGTTTTGCCCTCACAATTTGGTAATGTGCTTGTTGAGGACCAGCAAATAACTCGTGGTCCTGAAATCGAGTCGGGAGAAATTGCGTGCTTGCAGGGCGTCATAGCGCTCTCCGATTTTCATGTGATTTCCTTATTTATGCTCGACGTTGTTGTGTTCACACGTGGCGAGTATAAGGGAAGTACGCTTAATCTTGTGGGGAGGAATCCATTGATGGATAAGGTAAGAGAAGTTCCGATACTTGGAGGCACGGGTGTTTTCAGAATGGTGCGGGGTTATGCTATCACGAACACTTACTCCATTAATGAAGCTGGAAGGGTGTCTGAGTACAATTTAGTTGTTTTTTTATATTGGAGATGGTTTGTTGTCGTCGCATGAATGAATGTTATCTGGGTATGATTTGGTGTTATATCTCGTGTTTTATTTGGTCATATTGAAGGATGTGTAGAATAAAGAGGTCTCTTCATCACCTTCTTCATTGGCTTTATAGTTAATTAGTTGGATCATGTTTAATATCATACACGTATAAGGATCGTCATGGATTTGTTAATATGTCTTTTAATTTATGTTGTATGTATTTTCTTTGTTTTTACTTCCTTGTAATATACTTTTCTATGTTTGATCTTGAATTGTGTTATTCTATGTATCATATGCACATTCTTAATAAATTTGAGTGAAAAACAAAATATTTTTCTAATAAAGAGATGTCGTATTGTTTGCATTCTTGTTTAATCAACACATCTCAGCCACCGAGGATAAAGTGGTCTGAGGTATCAACATGTTTTAGCTTGAAAATAATCAGTAATAATTCAAATTGAAAAACAAGATTAGATTTTTGACTTATTTTTCTAAATTTAAAAGTTAATGTTGATAGGTCAATTTGATAAGATTTCATAGTTTATTTTGCAATTAAACCATCTTTAATCCACACATGTTTTCACTATTATGGTCATCTATTAATGAATCATTGTTGTAGTGGTAGTCATATATATGTTTCAATGTGTTGTCCAACACATGGACTCATGAAACAGTCTAACATGAGAATTGATTTTTCTTCTTTTAAAAAAATATATATATATATTATAGGTTCAAAAAAATTATCAATCAGTCCATCGTCCAAAAATTTATCTATCAATTTCGAAAAATTTATTTTAAGTATTTGAAAAATACAATAACATCAAAAGTTACTCAAATTTAAAAAATTAATTTATGTGTATCATGTTTCAAAAAAATTCATAATGGAAGATATATATATATATATATATATATATATATATATATATATATAGAGAGAGAGAGAGAGAGAGAGAGAGAGAGAGAGATATTACATATAAATTTTTATACACCAACTACGTGGATCAAAGGATACATGCAACTCGACTCAAGTTTTTTTTGTGTTATATATCTATTATTTTTTATACTAAATAAGTATGGATATTTCGTCCATTTTTCATAATGTCTATTTTAACCCTCATACATAACCAAATCAAATCAAATTAAATTAGAGTCCTAATTAAAGAAACTCTTTATTATGAATAGTAACGTAATTTAATTTTTATTTTATTTTTCTATTTGATTGTGAAAAGCAAGAGTCCTTTATATTTCAAACTCTTCTTCAAAAAAATTATATGTTTTGATTATTTTTCTTCTATAATCTTGAACATTTTGAATCTTAAACTAAAATTAGTCTTATATTAATATATATTTAAAAAACTTTTCAATGATATATTATAAACATCTTTTAAAAAAATTGTTAAAAAATAATTATACTATAAATTTAATATTTTTATTAAAGTATGTTATTATTAGAAATTATGTTGTTTAAGAATCCTGGTTGATTGTTTGGTTATCCATCTTATATCTTAGGGAAAAATATCACGATCTAATAAATATTTTATTGCTTAAGAATCCTTTTTGATTATTTGTTCATCCATCTTATATCTTAGGAAATAATATCACGAGTTCTAATTAAAGAAAACTTTTTATTAGGGATAGCAACGTAATTTAATATTTATTTTACTTTTATATTTGATTATGAAAAGCAAGAGTCCTTCACATTTCAAACTTTTCTTGAAAAAATTACATGTTTTGATTATTTTTCTTCTATAATCTTGAACATTTTGAATTAATCTTAAACTAAAAGTAGTCTTATATTAATATATATTTAAAGAGTTTTCAATTATATATTATAAGTATATTTAAAAAAATTATACTATAAATTTAATATTTTTATTAAAGTATGCTATTATTAGAAATTATGTTGCTTAAGAATCCTGGTTGATTATTTGGTTATCCATCTTATCTCTTAGAAAAAAAAATATCACGATCTAATAAATAGGTTACATTGTGCTACAACCAACCATTGCTCCAGCTCCAAATTTGTTCGGATTTTAATCATATATGGTTATAAGATTTTAATTGCTTCTATGGTGTGACGTCAAGAGTTTATAAAACTTTTTTGTTTTTAATATAATCACTGAATTGCATTTAGTATGTTAGAATTCCATTTTAATTCTCGTCATATCCAAATTGTTTGACGGTAAGACCTTATAAAATTAATGTTTAAATAAATTTAGTTTTAATTTAGAATTTATATATTTCTAATAAAATATATAAGATATACGACACTTGCCCATTTAACCTACAAACGAATTAAGAGCTAAGGCCCAAAATTTGGTTTACGCCTCCATTCTTTTTTCTTTTAGAAGCAGGTGGGTGGTTTTTTCTGAAAATTTTCGTGAGCCAAAATTAAAGTTCTAATTAAAGAAAACTCTCTATATATCTAATTTAATTAGAAGTTTATTAGGACTCGAATTTAAAGTTCTAATGAAAGAAAACTTTTTATATCTAATTTCATTAGAAGTTTATTAAGAAGAAAACTCTCTCTATATCTAATTTAATTAGAAGTTTATTAAGACTCTAATTTAAAGTTATAATGAAAGAAAACTCTTTATATCTAATTTCATTAGAAGTTTATTAAGATTCTAATTCAATATATATATATATATATATATATATATATATATATATATATCATTGGCAATAGTGATTTTGTCTTCAAATATGTTTAATATTTTTGTGATCAATGTGAAAATCGTTAGGATTATATGGCAACAATTCAAGTAGATTACGACGAGTAATTAAAATTTGAAGTTTTAAATTTGAAATTGTTGATTGTGATAACAGGTATGTATGATTCATTTTAAAAATATTTGAAATTGTCTAAATTTGGCAATATAGAGAATAATAGATAGGATGAAATTACCGTTCAATGTAGTTGATGCATTTTCATCATTAATATTTTTTTTCCTTGCAGTATTTAGAAAAGCATTACATAATAAATCAGCTTGACATTATTCGAAAATATTTGAAAATCTAAAATATGAAACAAAATCCTTTTTTTTTTTGAATATTTAATTAATCAGTGTTCTTTTTACTAACTCTATTTCGTTTCAAAATTTCAATACTTAGTATTCTTTTTTTTAATATTTTAAATTTTAAAAATAGAGGAATTCGAATTTTTTAATCGAATACTATCATATTTTTTTACATTTTTTTAATGACTCCCAAAACAATATTATAGGTATATTTGGATTTCACATTGAATTATACTCAAACTTAACTACACATAGTTTCCATGATCTCATGATGATTTTCTTAATAGGTTATTGTTGTTATGATACATATAGTAAATAACTTATAAAAATCAAATGTTAAATATTTTAAATAAACTTTAACAAAATATTAAAGAACAAAAAGTATAGGTCTCAAAAATTTGTCTCACCACATGCAACACATGTGTTTCCAACTAGTGTGTGTATATATGTGTGTGTCTGCATTTTCAATTCTCTTTTAAATTGTTAGTCATTTTCTCATGTTTGTTTTTTTTTTTGTTTCCTTTCATCAAATTTTTGTTCTGTTTGATTTCTACATTGTCTTATTTTTATATTAGCTTTATCAACAAGAGTAACAGCCACCCTAATATAGCTAAAGCATATACTAGGCTTTTAACATGAACCAACGAATTTTCTTTCTTTAAAATATATAAGCACAAACAACTCTTCTCACTCACAAAACTCGTATGTATAGATACATATATATATATATATATATATATGTGTGTGTGTGTGTGTGCGCGCGCATATATATAGTATGTATATTTAGGTACATATATCTGTATAAAACTGCAATGGCATAGAAAAGAGTTAGAACCACTCTACCATGCATTTTGGGTAGGAACCAGTCGTTGTAGCAACTTCAGAGAGAGACTGCAATTCTTTCTGAACTTTCATTCTCTCATAGAAAACTGAGCATGCAAGTGAAGTGCACTTCACTCCGCTTTCAACGAGCCAATCCCCACCCCCACAGTGACGACATATCTGCATTTCGTTGTTAACAAGAATCAGTTTCACCCATTATATCGTTGCAAGAAAAGATAAAGCTTTCTGCATATATTGGTGCAAATAATCCATCTATCTACTGATCAAAGCTGTCACAATGTGTGAAGAAAGAGAGAGACATGAATACTATCACACGAAAAATATTCAAAGAGAAGGCATTAGCAGTTCTAGTAAATGACAAAAAGCACGCTATGTGAGAGCCCATCAATGGATTGCTACTGAGCTAATATTGAGAAAGCACAAGGTTCTGTCTAATAATGATTCTGTGTGTTTAAAGTAGAAAATAGCATGCATCTTCAGAGCTTTGTAGAGTGCATAGACTTAAAGAATAACTATAATAGCAAAGCATAGACACGAGACATTCCATATACAGATAAAAAAAAATTGTGTAGCCAGTGTAGTACTTACAGCAGCAAGATGTTGCATATCCTTTTCCAGTTTTGAAGTTCTTCCTGTCAAGGCTATAGCAACGGTTGTTTCATTCTTAGAACAGTTATGACACAGATGTGCTGATCCCTGTACCAATTCACCACAGAGGATACAATGTTTCGATACATAATAATAATCGATTCTCATCCTCTGTGGATTCGGTACAACAGAGTGGCGTTTTCCCACAGCTTCACGGGCTGGCCGAGGCATGTCCAGAAACCACTGGTTCAGATCAGCTCCAACAAGCCCAAATACTCTCTGTAAAGCTGGGATTATCTGTTTCCTAATGTAATAAATATCATTTAATCTGAAAGGGGAATTGACAGTCAGAAGTTCGAGTGGATCCACCACCATATCCACCAAACGGGCTCCGGGTTCACCATGAATCACTATATAAGGGACCCGCTCAGCATAGCGAGGTTCTGCTCGTGGGTCGTTCCGCATTGATTTAGTAGCCACAATTGCAGCTGGTGGAAGTGAAGAAGCCCGTGCAGCATAAGTACCCAAGCGAACTTCCTTTGCGAAAACAAAGTCCTTGAGAGAGACCCTCCCAGATATTATCTTTGTCCACTGACGCAGCACATACGATTTGACCTGAACCATGAAAATTTAAGGAAAAAATAAGGAAAGGCTTGCATTTTAAATTTTCTAAACATATTGAGTTTCTATATTGCCTATACGCTTTAAGATTTACCCTATATTTGCAAAAATAAGTCAGTTGACCAGGCAGTAAGTTTCAAAAAACAAAGATGTGACAGAACAAATGAAGATTTATATGTACTGCTTCAGTCCTTTCTGCAAGAGATCGCCCTAAACCATGAGTATCTTAAATTCATATAAACAAATAACTGAATCTAGATGGACCGTTAAGAATGTTTAGACCTCTAACTCAACTTTAAAGATAGTGTAGAACCATAGATATTACTCCTTACCTTATCAATATCCTGACTCTCAAAGTAGACCCTTAATGACTGCTCCATAGTTTTAGATACAGCTGCACATGTATCTCTCCTAATTGTCTCAATACCCTTAGCATCAAAGATCGGCATGGCCTGATCAGGACTCTCATAACTATAACCAACATACCGCTTCTTTGTAAGGAGGAAGCAAGGGTGGTAAACTTTTTCCATTTTTAAAGTGACAGGACTTGGATTCATTTTGGTTATTTCTGATGCAATTTCTCGTCCAACTGCGAAAGCCTCTTGAAGAGAACGCCCTTTAAGGAGTACAAACATGCTGCACCAATAAGATAGTATTTCTCAGTCCCAGAAAAAACTAGATGCGGATGTCTAAATATGATCAGATTTTTCTTACAATCACACATGAAAGACCAACACTGCAAAGCATAAACAATTATACCACAAGTTTTTGTCTATTTCCAATTATTTCTTTATAAGTAATTGATGAATATAAGTACACACCTGTCAGTATCACCATAAATAACTCTAGCTTTCCACTTGTCATTTGAGTTTACAAAAGAAATTGCAGCTTCCAGAGTTCTGCGGCCACACTGCACAATGCTGTCAGCAAGCTCAGCACAAGGCATGCGTCCACTAAACCCAGCAGCTGTATAGCCATAAGTAACATTTGCTATAAGCTTCAAAGCAAGCTGGCGAGCATTTAATATCCTGTGAAGAACTAGCTGAGATGGAGCTAATTTTTTCATTGCTTGTTTCACCATAATTCTGGTTGATAATATCTCTTCCAACAGCCTAGGCAGTATCCCCTTCCGAACTTTGGAAGTAACATAGACAACACCATTAGGAGCTACCAGTAGTTCATGTTTCAAATTGCGTAAAGTATGTAAATCAGGTAAATATGAACTGACACCAAGAGTCTGTGCCTTTGGAGGTGTAATCTTTCCCAGGCATGTGCAAAAGCAAAGGTTATACGCAATCACCATTGATGGATAAAGAGACTGAAAATCCAAAACAATGACAGGATCTGCATAAAATCTAGATTCCGGCTCCATAACAAGAGGTATGCATTCCATAGCTGGTTGATTGGCAACCTGTTGGCTTCCTGGGGAAATGGCAAGATAGTTCTGTGTATGTGCTAATCGCAGAAACATTGATTCAACACGATACTGTGAACCTCGTGATAGTACTGAGAAAAAGTCTATGCCAAATACTCGAGCTAGTTCTGATGTTCGGTTTATCATATCGAGTTGGTTCATAATCTGCAAATTCAACTTTGCTCTCTCGAATGTATAGTCAATAGATCTATATCTTGCTCGTCCAGGGCCACTTGAAAACCATTTTGCTAGGACTCTCCAAGGGATACATGGAACTTTTCGCCTCAGAACTGTTTCAGCAACAGCTTCCACCGTGTACATATTAAGTTTAACTTCATTACGCATCAGTCTCCAAATATTAAGCACAATTCTACCACCTACATGAACACCACTGGCATGTGTTCTGCCCCACTCATCCTCAATAAATGTGTGATCAAGATTGACTGCTTCTGAAGTTACAAGTTCAGAAAATATTTCTTTAACCATCTGTTTTTCAGAAACTCTAGAATCTCTAGAAGCTACAGGGATTTGAGATGGTGTCCTTGATATATTATTCAGCAAACCAACACCAAGATGTGCAGCCCTTTCGGCCAAAAATCCAAGGGAACCGCATTGAACATCCCAGCCCATTAGAACATCTGGCTCAGAAGCATGTATGAGCTTTGTGAAATGGTTAAACATATGTAGTTCTTCCGCAAAAACAAATACCTTTGCGTCTGAAATTGCATCAAGGTCTTTTTCCACATAAGCAGAACCATGTCGTAGAAGCACACAAGTGTCAAAAGTAGATTCATCATCCTCTTGAAAAACAAGAACAATGACATTGATGGCATCAAATCGAGGGTCAGGTCTTAAATCTCCTCTAGATTCAGCCTGGACCTCTATACTAAGCAGTGTTAACTGCTGCCCTTGACCAACACTTGCTGGATCTCGAAAACCAATTTGACTCAATGGAGTCAGTCTCATCTTTTTATCAGGACCTGATATCTGAGAGGTATCTTGCGAGTAGCCAGCTGATAGTTTTTTCTTAGTCTCAGCAGGATTCTTACCTTTAATTCTGTAGTTTTCTAGATTGTGCGCTGGTAGTTGATTAAGCTTAGGCTTTTCATTGGACAAAGAAGCAGACCCAGGCAAAGAGCAATTACTGTCATCAGCCTGAGAACCCTGGGAATCCATCATATCACCAGAGGATCCCTTCGATATTGAAGGAAATGGTATATTTTGCCTATCTGAGCAATCTAACGACAGCCATCTATCAACGCATTCCCTTGATGGAGGTGATACTGCAGGAGTCAGCATGTATAAATATGACCCATCATTCTGATAAAGGACCGGAACACCCATCGCTGGTTCATAATTATCAACATCCTCGGATTTTCTAGGGCTAACACCCTGAAGCTGTTCTTCTTTTTCCATGCAGTTTCTCACAAAACAAGGGGGGCAATCATCTGCAAATCTTCCCTGAAAAGATGTTCCTGTGTCGCTACCCCCATTCCCGAGCAACATGGGAGCTTGAATTTTGCACTCGTCTTTCCAATCTATAGTTGGAGGTTTCTTAGAAATAGTCATATCAATCAGTTTTACAGTTTCACTTTCCTTGTTTACACTTTTTGATGTGTCATAAGCTTTGTTTATACCAGGATCTCTTCCATGAGATAGTAAATTCTCATGCTGAACTTGTGTTGTTTCACTTTCCACGCCATTCAACTCATCAGCAAGTCTGTCAGGCAACTTAGAAATTGAGGCCTGACTTCCTCTTTCACTAGTGCAGTCAGTGTTGGATGCAAGGTCATTTGGAGCTAAATTTGAAGGCACAGTAAATGATCCAATGGCACCTGTTTGCAGCACCCCACAACCAAAATCTACACCAATAGTTTCAGATTTTGAAACATGAGAACTTTCAGGCTTACAAGAACTGACAGGAACTCTTATATTATAATCCACACCTCTGTGCAAATATTCACCACAATAGCTATCATTACGATCAACACGAACCACGCACTCAGGATTCCCATTATTCGGCAGAATTTCTGCATCTATGTCATCTTTACTGGACGCTAGATGCAATTCCCCTGGAACAGGAAGACAAGAACTGGTGGGTTTAATATCAAGAGCCTCATTGAACTCCCCAGTAGAATTTATGTTCCTTGCATGAAACTTTGTCTCCTCATTGTTAACTGGAGGTTTATGTAGTGAAGTAAGAGCCTTTTTGTCTTCACAATAATTCCATATTTTTGAGTCAAGATTTATGTCTCCTCTCCCACACTCAGCATCAGAGTCTAATTGTGCTTTTCGATCTTTCGCTGGGCTCCTACATCCAGACTTTTCAATTCGACCAGATCTTTTTCTCCTCATCAAATCCCGTGTAGAGCATTCAACTATTACACTAGATTGCCCAAAGTTACTCATGTGTTTCTTCTTGTCAATGAGTGGAAGTGTTTCTGAGTCATTCCCAATCCAAGAAGTTCCTAAACCTTCTTCTTTCTCATCATTACATTCACTCAAATTGCAGAACGCATCAGAATGTGAAACATCACTCACTTTCTGACTGAAAACAGGTAAAGAACCCCATCTAGGTCTTTTACTTTGGTGCTTGTTGATCAAGTTTGAGTCTGATACAGGCAATTGTTGGGCTTCCACGTATGACTTTGCTTCCCTATTTTCTGTTTTGAGTGACTCACTAGAGCAGGGAGTTGAATGTAGATCATCACTGGAGCCATCCACTTGTGGTATAACTTTATTTGACAAAAGTTTGCTAGAACCACCAGAAGGCTTAAAGGCTCTGCTGTTCGGTTCTTCAAAGTTGAACATATCAATAGAATCAAGAATGTCTTGACACTCTTTCTGAGATTCACTCTCATAATCCACATTGGCTCTCTCTAACACCTTGTCAATGTCCTTTGAAGGTAGTAAGGGACTCAAAATTATCTCGTGAGCAAGTTCATCGTCAGAGTTGATATCATCTGCAGCTTGAGAAGATGCAAGCCACTTTAAAAGCCTTAAGGCATCTTCATCCTATTGAACACACTTCATAAATACAAGAATACTACAAATGTACCTCCAAAGAACTAACACCAAAGAAAAAACAAAAAAAAAAAAATTTATATATATATATATATATATATAAATATATTATATATTTAACTCCACACATTCTGTCACGTGTAAAGGAGACCAAATCAATGGAAATTTTGGCGAATTCAAATTACTAGTCAAATTTAACATTATACATGATAACTGATGTTTACAACCAGGATACAGGTAGCTTGATGCTTTTCCATATCAAGGTAACCTTTCAGCCTTGGAAAGATAAACTGATAGTAGGTTACTTAATCTTTCAATTGCTAGAGAAGTTCGTACATAAATTGTGTATTGTGCCATATGACTAAGATTTTAAACTCCTAAAAGTCCCCACCACTCACGATTGGATGTGCATTAGTTCAATGCATTTGAAGCATAGCACTTCAGCAGGTATCATAGGAGTTACACAAGCTGTGTTTTTTATTTTGTTTTTTATTTATTGATGAGAAACAAACATTTTATTAATGAATTAGAAGAAAGTATAAGCCATGAGAAACCCCCTTTTCTCATATGCAAATCTATTATAAGACATAGCCCCAATTTCTAATTAGATTCATTGTGTGAATAGCCTTAAAGTTCTTATGAAGTGATAACCAATAGGCACCTATAAACTTAATCCTATCTCACACATGCTGTGTATAATCACATATTGGAGTCAAATTTTAGATTGCATAACAAAATTTGAAGAAAGTCAGATCAAAAGTAATTGGATATTGATGCATATTCAAAAGCTAACTCATCATGTATGTAATTCAGAGGTATATGATCTATTTATAGCAATGTTAATTCTTTACAGAAACGGAAGTTATATTTTGAATAATATAGTAAATAAATATTATAAACCAGCAAAACGAAACTTCCCCTTCTTGGTTCGAACAAATGCAACAAAAGAAAGAATCATTTCACTAATCCAATAGAGTGGAAAATAGGCATAAAAAATAAAAAATTATACTGTCACTTAGCAAAAGTGACAAACCAAAAAAATATAGAAATCAGAAGACAAAATTAATTGTACCACAAAAATGTGGAGACCAAATTATCAGATCAGCTTCCCCAAAATGTCCTACTTATGGCTCTCAATTAGCCCAGTGCAACTGAGCAGCCACACTGACCTACTATTTCAAAGTTCTGGGAATAGGTTGAGGGTGTTCAGCACCTAATGCCTCTTAACATCTAGCTATACTAAAAGAACTCACAGCCTATCCATATCTATCCTGAGTAGAACTGTAGATGGAACCAACTATTAGATAGTGCAATTAGCCTTTCACCCCCATACAATGCATAAGGGCCCAGCAAAAAACCAACTACGTGATTTAAATTCTGTTAGCAAAGGTTTTTGATTTTATGTCTCAGGTGCAGATAGTGATGATGAAAGTCCATGACATCATAACAAAATCTTTGAGGGAAAGGGTAGGCACATCAAATGAATGACATAAAGGATCCTGGAAGATCTGAATCTAAAAGGACTACTCAGGGCGCTTCAAGGTGCGGTGTTCTCTGTTTATACTAAGTAACTTAGTTAAAGAAGCACAGTGACATACATTATAGGATTTTTTGTATGGTGTCATATTAAAAAAAAATCAGAGTTTCAAGTCAATGAAGGGTAGGGGTGTATTTCATCTGCATTTATGTTTTGTTCAATCACTCAGGCATTTGAGCCATGAATACCTTTGAATTTGATGGTTCCACAGAGCCAGACATTTGCAGTTGATCAGCTACATCAATCTCATTAGTTTCTGCTGTGACAACCTTCTGAAATGGTGAATCTGATGATATTAGAGATCCGATATTGTCACTTGCTTTTAAATAATTAGAAGGCAAATGACTGATTTCTTCAAGGTTACCAACCCCAGAATCAACTAAATCACCACAAACAGTTGAAGACTCGACGGATTCTGGTATTGAAAGTGAATAGTTCTCTGAATTATTTCTCACTTCCATAAATTTTTCAAACTCAATTCCATCTGACAGATTCCTCAATACATCTTGTGGTAATGGTTTCTCAGGATCAAGAAGCATGAACTCAATTACTCCATTCCTCTCATATTCTTCCTAGTATAAGGAAAAAACTGATCAGTGATAAAGATTCGATTAAAATATGCTTCCAATGGGGACAGGTTATTAAAAAGCAAACCTCCCATATTGGTATAAGTGACTGCACCATTTTCATGTCAGAATGGGTTTGAGAGAGAGGTGCATATGATATAAACTGCTGATTTACGATATCTGCATGTTAATGTGTGGGAAAGAAAAAAGAAAAACAGAGGAAAGAAAGGTAATTAGCTGAAAGATCAAGGAAGGACGGAATCAACATTCACAAAACTATAAGCCAACCAACAACCATGAGCTACAGCATCAGCTTCCAACTCAGAGGTACTCTGGCGCTTGAAGAGTGGAATATCTTCACTTTCTGAAGAACTAAGTTGAGATGAAAATGGAAAGATCCACTCATCCGGAATCGTAGAAGATATCCATATCTGTGTATCCAAACATAAATCAATACCCAAATCTACCTAATATAAGAAATTGCAGTATAGCGTGAATCAAATCTTGAAATCCACTCATTAGGACTCAGAAAAAACAACACCACAGAAACCTGAAAATCCATCTGAGTGGAGTCATCTGCTGGCTGTCTCAGTTTACCATTGTGCTTAACTTTCCGATGAGAGTAAGCATCTGGAACAGGATGACGAAACTTCATCTTTGAAACATGTAAGTGGCCCATTCCATACAAATTATAGTCAACCTGAAAATCATATACATGTAGAAATCAGGTTTTTGTAAGGTAAGTGTAACTATACTCTTTTTAGGGCAGACAGGGTGTGTGGCACCAAAGAAAGTTCCAGCACCAATGCAGAATGATCAATTACACATGTTAATTGATTCAACACTATATATTCTTTGGTTGATAAGAAACCAAACAGAGTACCAAACAAACTTTATATATTTGGTAACTGCTTGCGTGATTCAGATCTCTACAAGCTATACTTTAACCTGTTGCATAACATTGTTTTTATGCCCATAATAAATAGAAGTACTTGAACTCCTTATAAAACGAAAAATAAACTACAACTAATTAAAAGCACACACACACACACACCCATGTACATATGTTAACATCTCATTATTCTATGGCTATATGCTATTTTCAGAAAAGGATCAGAAGAATTTATTTATCTTTATATTGAAGTAAAGTAGGGGTATTTTTCAGAGAGACACTAAGAAGGATCAAGATCATGTTACAAGCATCATCCAAAGCTTAAACTACAAATCTAACAGAGAAGAACTCCAGATGTGTTTTTCTCAGCTTTATTGACCTAAACTTATTATAGATTGTTGTTGTTGTGATAGGTAACTGCACTAAAACTTAATTTCAAAAAATTTAGAGGATTATAATAAAAAAGTGAAATACATAAAGGACTAAAAAATCTAAGGAGGCAAAGTTATATATATACATAAATATATATATGGAAAAAACTTTTCAACATAACTTTTCTTTAGAAATTCATAACGTACATAGTTTTAAGCATCAGAAAAGGCACAATACTTTAATAGTCACTAAAGGAATCTGACTACAATAGAAAGTGGCAATTACTGAACTTTTGAACTTCATTTGGCATAGATATGAAAAGAAAGACACAAAACAAACAAAATAATACAAAAGGACAATGGGAGAATAAGTATGCATATGCACAATAGCAAGAATCATGATGGCAAAATAATTTGCAGGCAAATGCTATGCATGAGGACCATGACAGTAAGCTAAGCCCAGGAACTGACATAAACAGAAATGCATCCCTATGCAAAGGTATACATACCAAGAACTGCAGAAGAAAAGGTATATGTGATTCATAAGGCTGCAACATCTTATCCAATATTGTGCCTGCCTACACAAGACGCTAAAAAGTTTAGAAACTCCCAAGCTTGGAAATTATTAGAGAAAAGAATAAAAGAAAATACACTTACTGAGACAATATTTTCCTGGGGCAATCACACTGAAGTAGTTTTAGATCACATATGCACAAGTCAAAATATAATAGAAAGTGCTAGATATCTAAAAGCATTGCACCAAGGAGAAGTTTTCCACTCAAATATCATCGAAAGAAGAGAGATAAATATGTTTTAATCTACAGAAAAAAACTCCCTCCCACCCCACCCATATATATACATGTAATTCTACATATGTTTATAACATGAAGGGAGAGGAGTAAATGGACAAATCAACAAAAGAATAAACAGAGGAAAAAGAAAAGAAACCACATATAATAGAAAAAATGTTTGTACAGTACAACTATCACTCCACACAATTGGAACCAAGTGATATCCTTTGTCAGCTATAATAGGGTAATTACATTTTTGATACCCAAACTATACCCCAATTTCACTTTTGGTACCCCTATTTTCGCGAGTTGCAACATTTGTACCCAATGTTTCAAAAAATCACACATTTGGTACCTTCCGACAAGTTTCCGTCCAAACTTGAAGGAAGTTTGCGAACCCTTACAATTTGGGGCGAAAATTGGTTGTCTTCGTCCCCAATTTCATCTGCAACCCTAATAAACAAAAACTCATTTAAATTATAACAAAATAATGTGTTTTCCTTCCTATTATGCTCTATATACCCAATCCTTGAATTTGAATAATTGAAATTTAACTTTTTCATTTACCCAATCAAAACATCAAATAAAGGCCCTAGAATTCAAAATTCCCACTTCTTCAGTTAAGAGGAAATGGATCCCTCTCCAAATATTAGACATTCAATCAATAATTCAATATATCAGCTTAAAAACAAGCTTCACCACTAGTCAAGATCTTGTTTCTAATTCTCACCCATGCACAAGAATTGGGGGAAAACTAAAACCTCTGCATACAATGACCTTAAAAAGTGAGAGATTTCGTTCAACAAAATCCACAATTTAGCAAATGGTGATGGGCTTGATGGCATTAAGAACAAAAATGTTGGGTTAAATCTACTGAATATTTAAGAAATGAAGAAGAAATTAGGTCATCTTCGAAGTTGCAGAATGAAATTGGGGAAAAAGGTGCAATTTTCGCTCCAAATTGTCAGGGTTCGCAAACTTCCGTCAAGTTTGGACGGAAACTTGACATAATGTACGAAATGTGTGATTTTTTTGAAACATTGGGTACCAATGTTATAACTCGCGAAAACAGGGATATCAAAAGTGAAATTGGGGTATAGTTTGGGTACCAAAATTGTAATTTTCCCATTATAATATATATCCAGGACTTACTATTCATAGTACACAATACACGAAAGAGACAAATCACAGGAGATATATCCAGGACTTACTGTTCATAGTACACAATACACGAAAGAGACAAATCACAGAAATTTCCGATTTATTGAATAAACATAGACTGACGGAAATAAAGAAGCATAGAAATGATACCAGAAGAAGATTTGCTGCACGAGAAACATCCTGTGGATAATAACTGATCTTTAAGTCAAGGTCTTCCTTACAGAAATTTAAAGTTGAAATCTTCAAAATTAAAGAGGTTGATAGTAAATATAATTATTGGTTAATCCAAGTAAAATTATACAATAAAAAAAAAAAAAACGTTTATGTGCTAGTAAAATCTAAAAAAGGTAGAAACAAAATTAAGGCTAAAGGCATAAAAAATTAATAACATAGAGAAGACTAAACTAACAAACGAGAGAAAATATCACTAACAAAAAAAGGTACTCCCTCCGTCCCGGCTCAACTTGCCTACTTGCCATTTCGATTTGACCCAACTCAACTTGCCAGTCCATAAATGGCAAAAAAAAGTGAGCAAAAAGCACTCATCCAAACCCTAAATAAAGTTTTAAAAGCAAAAAACACTTGAGTCAACTGCATTTTCTTAACCTCCGTGCCGGTCAACGTAGGCAAGTTGAGCCGGGACGGAGGGAGTAGAAAATTTTAAAACTCTTTCACGAGCAATGCATGTATTCTATGTCATTCTTTTTGAAGTTCTTCATACTCTTATTGATAAAATATTACCATGAGCTATATGTGTTCACATAGTACACAATCCGAATCATACTGAGAAGTTTCACATTAACTAGGTCCCTAAGGACCCTGACCAGTTGCTGAATAAATTAAAGAAGCAACAAACTTTGTCATGGAGCCCAGGCTTCAACAAAAAGGATTATTTGAAATCAAAACATGCAGAGACCAAAAAAATCCCATAAACAGTTGAACAAGAGGAAGAATCGAAAAGGAATCAAATCCCAATGACTGCAATATCAAACTTCAAGAACTAAGAGAAAAAAGTATCAATACTTCTGATAAAACATGAACTTGCCAAATATGGAAATTGGGGGATAATTCCTATTGCCCCTAAACTTCAGAAGGCAAACCACCATTTCAGCATCACCACCTCCATGCTAGCTAGTTTATAAATTATTATTTTTTAGAACAATGATAATCCACAATGGCATGTAAAGCTGGCCAGAATAAAATAAATCAAGCATTAGGATACAAATATATCTTCACAAAAAGATCCTCTGAAGAATGATAGCCATAAAACTTCTTTGCCCGAACAAGATCGCAACCATGCACATGCTGACGTTTTGAGCCAGCATTACCTTTAAGCTGTTCAAATAAAAAACAAATTCTAATTGCATGCTGTTTGGTTAAGCTACAGAAAGAAAAAGGAAGAAGGAAACTGACAACAATGAGCAACCTTCAGAGCCTTCTCAAGAGCAAGGCATATAGAATGTGCGCATGAATCAGCTGCTCAATCACAAGAAAGAAAGAAGGGTAAGATTACCGGTGCAAAACTAAATTTAGTTCAAACTTTTTAAGATAATGGCTATCCATTGTGATGGGGATAAGTAGGACTGCACACTGACAACTCAGAGGTACCAAAAAATACTAAGTTAAGGAGGGATGCAAATGAATCAGGCCATTTGCGAGCAATTCAAGTCAGTTCAAATTATGTTTATTAGAAATTGTTTTTTAGCATAAACAAATCAAGCTCCAGCTTGAATTCGAGCTCAATAATTTTATCGAGCTGAGCTCAAGAGCTCACAAAGACACTGATTTGGTCTATACTAAAGAAACTTTACTGATTTGGTCTTCTCCATTCCGAGATTAGGTTATTAAATAGATTCAACGACGGGAATAATTGTTTTCTATACTTCCAGTGATATTCCAGCTATTATGTACCTTCATCATTAGCTATGGGCCCCAGATCAGAGGTGGGAATGTAAAGATAAGGTAAAACCTGCATCAAACAAAAGGTAACTTAAGCTACAACCCATGAAATACAAACCATCAACAATCTAATCCATGATGCTAACCCTATATCATATAAACAACACATGATTTTGGCCATTTCAGATACAACTTAAAATAATAACCACTAATAAAATTAATCTAGTGGCAAAACTGAAAACATCATTGGAATTGGCATTATAACTGTCATTGGCATTGACGATAACAATATTCCAGGTACATAATAGTACATAGACCTTAGCCACTCTAATCAAGGAAGGGAGAATTTGGACTATCTTGAAATACTAAATGCCAATTTCGAAATTATTACCCATTACACTCATACTTCAACTCGCAAATGTCAGCATATGCAAAAAAATTGGGATCAAACAAACATTTGAGCATTAATAGCCATACTTGATGAACGTGCAAACAAGTCTTTTGACCAGACGGAGTTGAACCGTATATCCTTATCACTGGAACTTCGTTCACCTTCCCGCCTAAACATGGTAATTTCACACAACGTCAAACTACAGAAGAAAAACAAAAATCATAAAGAAAACCAGAAGCAAAGATTTGAAGGGACAACAGCAAAGAGGGGCAGAAAAATAGAAAATCTAAGAAAGAAGGGGGAGAAAAATCCTCCAATTCGAGAATTAAGTCAAAAGATAGAGGTTTTACCATGGAAAGAGCTATAAGAAATGTCGAAGCCAGGAATTGGAGGTGCCATGTAGTGATCGATCGAAACTATTCTAACGCTAAATACTTGGGGCTGAGAACTTCCCATTGCTTCCTTTCTATGAATTGAAATTGTTACAGTGAATTTCCACCATTTGAGCGTTGAAGAGAGAGAAGGATTTGGCGCCGAACAGCGGAGCCGGTGGGAATTTATATTTTCATATTTGACTGCACAGGAAATCGTGTATCGGAAGCTTTGAATAATTAAATGACGTTAATAATAAGTAATGGATTTCTAGTGGAAATATAATTATATGGAAAAAATATATATATATTTGGTACTCTAAATTTATCTTACTGGATCTTTTATCTTTTATCTTTTTTTTTTTTAGTCATCTATATTTAAAAAAATACTATTTTTTAGTCATCTAACATGTAATATGTAACTTTTTTAATTAAAATTTAATTTTAGCATCAAAAAATAACATTTTTTTGTAATTGAGATAACACTATTTTGTCATCATAAATTTATATTTTTCGTCTAATATAACTAAATTAATATTAATAATTAAAAAAATTATTTTTCTATCCTGTTAGAGTTTTGTAATTAATTATGTATATCAATAATTTAGACATGTTAATAAAAAAAAAGTATATATTTTGATTATTAATATTATTTTAGGCATGTTAGATGAAGATGCAAATTTATGATAAAAAAAAAAATTAGTGTTCTCTCAATTAACAAAAAGAAAAAAACTTTTTTGGTGTTAAAATGAAACTTTAATTAAAAAAATTACTTGTTATAGCAGGTTAGAAGACAAAAAAAAATAGTAATTTTTAAACATAGAAGACTAATAAATCAATAGATAAAAGATAAAAATAAAAATTCTAATGAGACTAACTTAGAGGACCAAAACAAATTTTTTTCCCTAATTATATAAACAAAGATAACTATTTTTTTTATCAATATATATATATATATATATATATCTTCTTCCTCAATCTTTAACACCATTGCAAACTCCATCCCGAGATTGATTTTCTTGAATCAATGTTTGTGCCAAGTCAGCATTCAGTAACCTTCCAAGATAATTTTTCCTTTACCAAAGCATAATTGAGAGGAATTTGACACCAAACAGCGGAGCCAGTTGAAATTTTTATTTTCATATTTGACTGCACGGGAAATGGTGTATTGGAAGCTTTGAATAATTAATAACGTTAATATTAAGGATGGGACTGGAGAGACCACGTCAATTACTTAACACACCTCAATTCATACATTTTTAATTAAAAATATTGAAAAAACATGAAAATATCAATTTTACCGTTAGATCAAACCCTACTAGTTTTATTCGGTCATAATTGCCGAACATACTTCAACGTATTCGGTCATGATGGTCAAATATCCTTCTATGTGTTCTGTTCTAGTGGCCAAATACTCTTCTACGTATTCGGCTAATCAGGATCGAAAGGAGCTAATCATGTTTTGTTCGATTTTTCGTGTTTTTTTTCATACAATTTTCATACATTCAATTAGTTCATTAAATGGCATTACATTCCTCAAAAAATTAAAAGATATAACATTAAAGAAGTAAGAAATATGAAAAATGGAGAAAAAATAAAGGCGGATGAGAGAGACTAAATTTTTTTTTCTTGAAAGGTAAAATGGTATTTCAATCTTATTTAATTTTTTCAATTGAAATGTTTTTTTAATTGAGATGTGTTATGCTAAAGGGTGAGGTGTTGACGTCAGATTTTGTAGAGCACAAAATCCCGATCAAACATCAAAGAAGTCGATCCGGCTTAAATGAATCGGATCGAATAGAATTTAGAAAATCAAATAAAGTAAAAGAAAGACTGTGCCTGGTGCCTACTCGGGCAAATTTTTTTGGCTCGTTCTATATAAAGAAGAGAGAAAATAAATTCTCTAATTACAATGATTTCGAATCTAGAATTCGATATTTCTCTAGAATTTGATCTTTCTCTGAAATTTGATATTTTTCTCCTTTATGAATAATAATTGAGGCCCTATTTATATGCTAAAACTAAAATACATTACTTGAACAATAAGAAATAAATCCCTAGGATTTAGGGTCTAAATAAGATAAAACTAGATTTAATCCTATCTAAATCGGATAGGATTTGGTGTAGGATTTGTTTCCTTTTTGTGGACTCCTTCGTGAAATAAACTAAATCTGGCGTGCCCCTCGGATATCTCTAGTCGGACCCTGGCCGGGTCTTCTGCCTTCCTGGTCGGGTCAGATTAGTGGGGTATAACATTAGCCCCTTAGGCAGTGGTCGGACTCGTTCTGGCCGGTGCCTAACTCAAGACAGCCCCGCGAAGCTGACTCACCTTTACGACATGTCGAGAGCTCATTGGTCGATTCGGATCCTGAATTCGATACGGCTCGTTGCCCTGATTTAGCCCCCGGGCTCGGTACGGGCCGAATCCTGATTGGACCTCGAGCTTGGTTGGTGTGACTCTGATTCTGTCAACTTGTATGAAAGATGTATCGACCATGCTCATACAATTATTGGAGGAAAAAATTCAACGCATTAATTAATAAGGAGGATCAAATGAATATTGAAACAAAAATATGAAGTATTAGATTTATTGGAGAACTTTGCAAGTTTTAAAATTACACTCGCCCGTTTCCTCTCGAGTGCTCGTTCGGTTCTTTGGGAGTTTGGGCCGTAGCCCTCGTTTTCCTTTGGGAGTTTGGGCCATAGCCCTCGTTTTCCTCCCGAGCACTCATTCGGCTTTTTTTTAATTTTTAGTGGAAGTTTTCTTCTATGATGATCATGATTATTTTCTAATGACACATCATGTGATATATGAAAAATATACAATACCTTTGATAAAAATACGCAACTATGAATGGGCCCAATTATAGGTTTGGCCTTGGAGACTAGGTAGGACATTGTTGTGTTGGTAGTCTTTGAGCTATGTGTTGTTTCTCAGCCCCCTCCTTCTAGCGCCAAAATGTTGACGTCAGATTTTGTAAAGCATAAAATCCTAGCCAAACACCCAAAAAATACCGATCCGGCCTGAATAAACCGAACCGAATAAGAAATACGAAATCAAACAAAATAAGAGAGAATGGCCCGGTGCCTACTCGGACAATGTTGCTAGGCTTATCCTGGTCGGTCAGTCTTGGCCGGCTAGAACGATTTTATATATAAGTATTGAGAGTAAATCACTCTTTTAATTGCCTGAATACAATGAATTTGGAACCCCTTTTACGAGGTTTTTGGCCCTATTTATAGACTAACTCCAAGATATGAAACTTGGAAAGTAAAAATAAAATCCCTTGATCTTAGGACGTATAAAAGGGAAGAAAAGATTGAATCCTATCTAAACAAATCAAGATTTGATCTTGATTTGTTTCCTTTCCTGAAGATTTCTCGGAATAAGTCTTATCTGCTCCTCTTGTGCAGATCATCTGGTCGGGTCTTCTGGGAGTGTCATTTTGGTCGGGTCGAACGGACATCTTGGGTTTTGTGGGGACTCGGCCTGTTTTTACTGGTCGGCTCGGTTCAGCTTGAGCTCGTCCTGGGCTCGGTTGACCGACCAGCTTTCATTCCGCTTGGGCTCACTGTATTCCTGAAGTCAGCTCGGGTATATCGAACGGGGTACAACATGAGGTATCTTTAGTCCCACCTTAATATTAAATAATGGGTGGGGACTATACACACCTCACCCTCTACTAAACACGCTCTATTATGTGTCAAGTGGGAATGCGTGTGTCGGGTAAATATGTGGGGGCTTGGGTGTTAGAGATATTTGTTCCTTTAACAAAGTTTTGCTATTAAATTGGGTTTGGAGATGGGTCAAAGAGGAGAATTCGTTATTAGTTAAAGTTATTAGGTATAGGTATGGGTCGTTGAATTTTGTTTCGTCTAGCTCGAATGTAGTTTCTTGTGGGTCTATTTGGTGGAGAGATGTTAGTGAAAGGGTCTTTCTTGAAATTTTGGGTTTTTTCATTAGGAGTGGTGAATTTGCTCGCTTTTGGCATGACCTTTGGCTTGATTATGAGTTGTGTCTTAAAAGCAGATTCCAAAGGTTATCGAAATATCAACCCATAAGGATGTTGTTGTCTGTGAATTTTCTCTTTGAATGTGGAGTCATGGGTGTTCAATTGGACTAGATTCTTAAATCATATTGAACTTATTGATTTTCTGAATATGTGGTTATGTATTAGCAGGATGAAACATAAGCTTTCGACTCCTGATTTCTTATATTATAAGAGATTGAATGAATGTGTTTTTAAGACAAATTTGATGTATCAATCTCTTACCAACTGTGAGACAACAATTGAAGACACAAAGTTTCCTTGGCTGAAACTTTGGTGGAAAGCTATTCCTTTCAAAGTCTCTGCCCATGCTTGGAAGGCTTTACGTGGAAGACTTACAACATCGAATTATCTAGCTAGAAGAGACATCTCAATTCGGAATGGTGTGAGTTATTGTTCATTTATTCACCTCCTATTGCGTCTCTCTTCTCGTGTGGACTGTTGTAAGCAATTGGATTGGTTGCACACTCTCATATTCTACCTCTCTGAAAGAGCATTTCTTTGAATTTATCAATTTTGGTAAGAACTCTTTGGATTGTTATGGCAATGTGTGTTTTGGAAGCTATGGAAGGTCAGGAATGATATCATTTTTAATGAAACGGTCTTGCCTACAAAAAAAGATCATCGACGTCATCAAATTTTGTTATTGGAAATGGTTGAGAGCACATTTTCCATTTGTATTTGTTCTCTCTAGATGATTGTGAGTGTTTTCCCTCTAAATTGTAATCTTATTGTTCTATTTTTTTCTTTGACTAAGTTATGACTTATGAGTACCTCTTGTACTCAATGAAATAAATCCACATTTACCTTTTAAAAAAAACACACTCCATTAAAAATTAATGAAGACATAATTATATGGGAAGGAAAGATTTTTTGTCTTTAAGTTTACCGATTTTTCATCATTTATCTTTTACCTTTTAATTTTTAGTCTTCTATATTTAAAAAATACTATTTTTTAATTATCTAACTTGCTATGGTAGAGAACTTTTATTTTTAATTGAAAATTAATTTTAACATCAAATTTTTTTTAACTGAGATAACATTATTTTTTTTTATCACAAATTTGTATTCTTCATTTAATATACCTAAATTAATATTAATAATTAATTTTTTTTATCTCAATACGTGGTTAGAGTTTTGTAATTAACTATTAATATTAATAACGCATTCATTCTCAATTTAGGTATATTAATAAAAAAATTATTTTTTAATTATTATTATTTTTACAATATATATTTTTATATACAATTCTCAATACAATTGTATTCTATAAAATTTCAAAATAAAAATAAAATTATTAAAATCCACTTAATTCTCAAATTCAAAACTCATTGAATCCATCTAAATCACAGTTTCTCAATCCATAGAAAGCCTTAAAAACTTTCGCAAACTATTTAAACTTGCGGTTGCTTGAATTCGTTGGTTTCATCTCATACGTATTTCCCTCGTTATCAATTTAAAATTTCAAATATTAAGAAAAAGATGGTGAAGTAGAAGAGGACAAGGGAAAATAACTGAAATAAACAAGGAAAAGAAGGTGGCTCCGCCGCCGGCGACTGGTTGGGCTTACCATTGCCATTGGTAGGTTCCGATATTTCATTAGCTTCAACACGGATTTAGGGTTCTGATTAAGGCAACCATTTGTCGCGTTTTGACGGAATGAGTAGCATGAGTGAGGCCTTTACGCTCTTACTTCAGAGGACGAACAATCTAGCAACTTACAAATCCAGTTATCAAGTTTTCGCCGATGTTTTAAGATCATGTGCGTCAATATCAGATATCAAATCCGGCAAATCTTTGCATACTCATGTTATCAAACAAGGGCATAGCTGCTGCTCGTTGATTTCGAAAGCTTTGCTCAACATGTATGCCAAATGCAGAGCTTTAGAAGATGCCCAGAAACTGTTTGATGAAATTACTTTTCGAGATACTGTCACTTGGAACACTCTGTTGTCCGGGTTTTCCGCTTCAGGTCGTCATGATCACAAGGTGATGAGGTTTTTTAGTATGCTTCATGTTGCTGGGGATCCCAAACCGAGTTCTGTCACTCTGGCTATTGTAATTCCTGTATGCACCCGCTCTGGTATTGATGGTGTAAGAAGGAGTGTGCATGCGTTTGCTATAAAGTCTGGGATGGAATCACAGACCCTGGTAGGAAATGCGTTGGTATCAATGTATGCAAAATGTGGGCTTGTTTTAGATGCGGCTGCTGTTTTTTCTGGAATTGATGATAAAGATGTTGTTTCGTATAATGCAGCGATTGCAGGCTTAGCTGAAAATAAGCTTGTTAAAGATGCTTTGCAACTCTTCACTGAGATGATTAAAGGGTCAGTGACGCCTAATTGTGCCACCATTGCAAATATTCTGCCTAGCTGTGCTGCTATAGGAAATACTGTTGGCGACATGTTGGGGAAAGAAATTCATTGTTATGTATTGCGACGTACTGATTTGGAAAATGAAGTTATTGTAATTAATGCTCTATTGAGCTTCTATTTGAAAATTGGGCGAATACAAGAAGCACAATATTTATTTAAAAGAATGAAATTCAGAGATTTGGTTTCCTGGAATTCAATAATTGCTGGGTATGCTTCAAATGGCCAATGGTCGAAAGCGTTGGAGGCTTTTCGTGAGTTTGTCAATATGGAGAAGTTTGGACTGGATGCTATCACTGTGATCAGCATTCTTCCTGTTTGTGCCCAGTTATATGATCTGCGAGTGGGAAAGGAGATACATGGTTATGTGTTCAGGCATCCTGCCTTGTACGAGGACACATCCATTGGAAATGCCCTGATAAACTTTTATGCAAAATGTTGCTGCACAGAAGCCGCATTCAGCACATTTTCACTGATTCCTCGAAAAGATTTGATATCATGGAATACTATGCTTGATGCATTTGGAGTGAATTTGCTTGAAAACCAGTTTGCTGATCTCTTACATTTGATGTTAATGGATGGAGTAAAACCTGATGCAGTTACTATCATAACTGTGGTGCATTTCTGTGCTACTCTTTCCAGAACAAAAAATGTTAAAGAAACTCATGGGTATTTATTGAGATCCTGTATTTTACATGGAAATCCTGAACCCACTCTTGAAAATGCCCTGCTCGATGCATATGCAAAATGTGGGAATATAGAGTATGCATCAAAAATATTTGACACCTTATCCAGAAAGAGGAACGTGGTTACATGCAATTCAATGATTTCGGGATATTTGAAACATGGTTCACATTATGATGCACAGATTATTTTCCAGAGTATGTCTGAGAGGGACATTACTACTTGGAGTCTCATGATGCGGGGCTATGCCCAAAATGAGTTTCCTGGTGAAGCTCTCAATTTTCTTCATGAGTTACAGTGTCACGGAATGAGGCCTGATGCCATGACTATTACCAGTATTCTTCCTGTTTGTGGTCAACTGGCTTCAGTTGATTTGCTGAGACAGTGTCATGGTTACATAGTTAGGGCCTGCTTTGAGGATGCCCATTTAAAGGCAGCTCTTTTAGATGTTTACTCAAAATGTGGAAGCTTAAACAGTGCATATAAGCTCTACCAATCGACACCTCAGAAAGACCTTGTTGGAATCACGGCTATGCTTGGAGGATTTGCCATGCATGGAATGGGAAAAGAAGCTATTGAGGTCTTTGATTATATGCTCGAGTGTGGTATCAAACCGGATCATGTTGTAATAACGGCAGTTTTATCTGCATGCCGTCATGCTGGCCTTATCAATGAAGGATTATTGATTTTTAATTCAATAGAACAGGTGCATCATATGAAACCAACCATGGAGCAGTATGCTTGTGTGGTAGATCTCCTTGGTCGAGGTGGTCGAATTAAGGAAGCTTTTTCCTTTGTAAATCAAATGCCTACTGCAGCTTCTGAAAACATATGGGGTACACTTCTCAATGCCTGCAAAACCCACCATGATGTGGATATGGCTCATGTTGTGGCTGATCACCTTTTAAAAATTGAAACTAGTGACATTGGAAACTATGTGGTTTTATCAAATCTGTATGCTGCAGATGCAAGATGGGATGGGGTATTGGAGATGAGAAGGTTGATGAAGACTAGAGACCTGAAAAAGCCAGCTGGTTGTAGTTGGATTGAAGTTGGAAGGAGTAAAAATATATTTATAGCTGGAGATTATTCTCACCCAGAAAGGAGCCTCATTTACAGCATGCTGAGTCAGTTGGATAAACAGATCAAAGATCTATATAAGTCTTCTCATATTTGATGGCAAGGACAATGAACTAACAAATTACAGTTTTATATGGTGAAACCTTGGGCTATAGATCTTGCTATCTTCTTTCGTTCTCCATATTGACTAGGATGTGCTTCTTCAGTATTTGAACATATAGATCTTTAACTTCACTGGATGAAGTATAGAGAGGCTTTAGCAAAATATTTTCATTTACCAAGCATGGTTTGCTGCCTATCTGACAATGTAAGTAATTCCCCTTAAAGATTGGAATTTCAAACCTTAGTATCAGTTTTTGCCTTTACCAATTACATTCCTTATTTCTGCAGATAATTAATGATCCACCATGGTTATCCAAGGTACAATTAACTGCAGCTTCCTGATAAATCAAGTATCTGATATTACCCTATCCTAGGATATCTCTTGGTCATTTTAGAAATCACAAGTAACTGAGTCTCTTATCTATGAACAGTTTCCTCTCCTCTGTAGATTGGCTGTCCATTGAAACCTCTGATTAGATATGAATTTATATGTTGAACATTCTTGGACAGCTCATATGTCTATATCTATTTTCACATTTCCACAAGTGAAACTGAAATTTCTTCTTTATTTTACCTTTTCAATCATAAGATTGTTAAACATTTAACATCTTACTTTTGGAATGCTGATCAGTCCACAAATTTTAAATGCATAAATTTTGTTACACTGCTAATAATACCATTTTATGTAACACGTGAAATTCAAATTTTCTTCTGGACAGAAGGTTGAGTCTTGGGATCTATCAGTAATGCTCTGTGTGTCGAAGAGCACTTACAGGATTCTTCTTAATTGTTTTGTGGCAGGTGTAAGAGCTAACTACAGATATGGTGGTCCTTCATAATTTCTATGATTCTGAAAGCTCATACTTGATACTGTGGTGATATGAGCCTGTTTTCTCTTTTGAGTCAGTGACTCTCTTTCAATGTGTAGTGTTATATGTCTTCTATAAATTCAAAGATGAGTAATGCGTTGATTTGTGCTCTATCTTCCACAATGCACTGTGATGTAGAGAGTGGTTGTCGTATGTCTTAGAATTGCACTATTGAATTTGTCTAGATTAGAACAGTGTAGATTGTCTATGTTAAACTCTTATGAAGATTTACCGGTTTGTGAGGCGATGTGAATTATTGGCTACATCATCTTAGATTTTTTCACCAATTTTACGAGGTTTTCTGCTTTAGCAACCACAACAGTCTCTCATTTCTCTCTAAACTCAGCAGGTATTCGCACCGGGGATCCTCTCAGTCTTATTAGTGAGGTAGGAGTTGGAAGCTGAGTGTTAGTTGTAGCTGTTCCAGAGCCTGAAAGTACAGTACTACTTGGTAAGTAACCTCCTCCTATAGATATGGAGTTGAATGAATCTTGATAAGTACCTCCTCCTACGGAAGCTATTTCTCCATAATTTTGTAGGGCTTCAAATTTCTTTTCATGGACACTAGCTTGACTTCATTATTCTATGTTTCAGATGGATTTCCTTTTTTATTTTTAAAGTTTTTTTGACATGGAAAACAGGAACTGAAATGGAAGAAAAACCCATTTGAGTGAAGTCATAAGCAGCTGGCATCACCAACTCAACTTGATTGGGTAATCTAAGGGCATCACAGTTTCTTTTTCAAGTACTGGCTCTCACACAACTAGCAATTTCATTTCTGGTAGAGTTAGTTTATTGTATAATTGAGGTATAATATTTATTAGTATTTCGATCGTTATATATTACATGTTACCAGGTGTTGGATTAGGATCTTCTTAGTAGCTTAGTTAACTCAACATCTGATGTATGTACTGTGTTTTTATCATTTTTCAATAGAAGAGGGACTAAGTGCAGTTTTGTCCCTACTTATGTTTGTGTCATATTATGTAGCGACATAAAAGCTTAAAACACACCCCAAGTAGGGAGCAATTCAAGAAATTGCATTTTTCTCAATTGCGAGAGTAGGTAACCATTTCTTGTTCTTTTTACTAGTTCGTCCTCTAAAGCTCAATTCTAATAGGTTTTGCATGATCATTCAGAAAGCTCTTTACAAAAAATTTCATGAAGGTTTTTTTTAAAAAAAAATTTGGGGGGCGGGGGTGGGGGGGGGGGGGGGCACAGAGTCATATGAGTAATGAAGACTGCTTTTGTAAATTAAGAATGCATTGTTACAAATAACCTATCATGCAGATAGTTTGATACTTTACAACAATAATTGTAGAAAAAATTGCTAATTAAATGTAGATGAATTTTTATGACCTTAAGAAAGAATATTGTCCATAACTTTGATAAAACGTTGCTTTATTATGTGTTAGATTTAATTATCTATTACTTAACACTAATCAAATATCTATCTATATATGCAAAGATCATAGAAAGAAGGTACTGTGGACTATAAGTTAATAGTTAAAATGGATATTCTGGCGGAGTGAAACATTTTATGACTTAGCTATATTAAAGACATCAAATTTACTATGAATTACTTTATGGAAGTATGGTGCGATTAGCCTGCCAATGCATGAAGATTTGACATTTTCAAATGCATATTCTCTCTATTCAGACCACAACTAGAGAACACTCACCATATAGTTGGACTGGAGTTTTTTCTTACAAATAATCTTACTGGAAAATCCTAACAAGACTTGGGAAATGAAATACTACTAACATTTATTTGGAGAATCTTTATATTGAAACGCTGTTGGGAATTCCTCTGCCTGTTAGTCCAATATCACTGCTGGGGCATAGCAAAGTGTAAGGCATCTTCACTGGCCCCATCCTATTCTTCAATCTTTCATCATTGTTCATATCGATGATTTTCTGCTCTATTTCTGTGAGCCTGTTCCCAAACATTTTGAATGCTTTGAGTGCCTCTGCATCTGCTGTCCATTCAGGAGAGTCTCTCTGTCCTAGAAAAACCTCATCAGAAGAATGCCTTGACAATATTTCTACCAGGGTAATGCCAAGCACGCTAAGCAACTGGGAAGTGATGGTCTTCAAGTAAGCCTTTTCAGGATTTGACTTTAGTTCTTCATACTCAGGAGTGCCAATCTCTGGAATGAACCGTCGGCTCATCGAGGGACGGTTTGGCAGGTAGCCTCCATAAGGGTACTGCCCAAAATTCACTGCTGCATGAAGAGCAGATGCCACCCATATGATAATAGTGCAGGAGTCTATTAGCTCTTTTAGTGTTTGCATTTTCGGCCACCAGGGCTCGTCTTTCTTGTCTCCATGTCCCTTCTCTCGTAGTTCTTTCCACCATGCCTGAAGCTCAACATCTTTCTGAACCATTTCATCAGTCTTGTAGTAAATGGTGCAGTAGTCCTCAACCCATGTTTTGATTGCCCCCCAGATCTCAAGTCCATCAACAGCGTACGGATAGTCTTCAATCAGTAATTGAACACCATGTGGGGAGCTAGAGTCTTCAACTGCCACCCCTCTAAAAAAGGTAGGAAGGTATCATTCAATCAGCAAAACATAGTCCAAACATTTGAGAAAGCTTTAGTGTTATTTTCATTCAGTTTTTCTGGGAAACTCTGCTCTAAGATTTTAACTGGAATTGATTTGCTTGTCTTGTGTACTCAATTTTTTATCTGGCTGTTGTTGAATACTTGCAATTCTATAGCAAAAATCATATCATGGTGTAGAGTTCAATATGCATGTACCTCTTAATAAGATCCGCAGGGAGTGCCTGCTCTGGGAAAACCCAGTTCTTATATATGGTGGATGACCATTCCACGGAATATTTTCCTGGAAAAACAGTTATTTCAAGAAACCCTCCAGCATTTATGAGGGTTTGCCGAGCCAGTGCGTTTATATTCATTGTATCGCGAAAGTGAGGCTGCAAAAGCTTATGAATTGGGTGAAGAATGCTCAGCTGCCTGTTGGTGGCAATAATGAAGGGCTCCATTGCTGCATGAGTGTCTAACCTGCATTGAAAAGACAGCAAACTTCAAACTTTAAAAGAAAACATTATGCCATGCCTGATTCTTTTGCAACTCCATTTCACAGCTTTTACCAGTGACACACGAGCTGATGATAGCCAGAGTCATTTACTGCAACATAAGCCTTCGCCAACTGCCAGATGGTACCGTCAACTCCATCTTCTGCTGGAGTGCATACAAAACTTACTGCTCCATGATGGTCCCCGTCTGGATGTGGTAAGCTTAATTCAATTGCTAATGGCTTCAGCGTTCCATCTCTTTTCAAGAAGAGGATTGTTCTTGTTGCATACGTCTTTGTTGATGTCGTATTTACCCTTCTCAGGTATGGCATCAAGCTCTCGTGATGGTCTAATATGTACAGCTTATTGTTCTTGATTGCCTGTATTATGATCACCACAAATACTTAGCCTTGCTATACCAACTAATTGTCTCCCTCTACCTTAAGAGTCATACATCTGTAGGAGTTTAGGTGAGTTCTACCTCAGTTATAGTCAAGCCATCAAGACTGTTTATTATATGCTCTTCAGAGATTGTGCTGGATTGATTTCCATATAGCTTCGGATCTAGCTTGCTTGTTGGAGGGAATTCCTATGAGTACAGAAGTATTACCAGTTCAATATCTGAAACCTTAGTATCATAATGCTTGATAAAACAAATTTCATGAGCAGCATATGTGATGTGTTCTTCTCTTTCTGTAGCAGCATTAGCGTATGAAAATTTTATAGCAAGTTCTTTGTGTTGTTTCTGGTTCTGTTACTCAGAGATAAATTAGCAGTTTGGCCACTTATTCAAGAAAACCATATGTAAATAGAGATTAAGAGCAGAAAACTTTATTTACTTGGAGACGACAGATAACAACAGGATTGATTCCAGCCAGCATTTCTCTAGCAAATTCTTCATCGGATCGCCATGCAGTTTTGTCCTCTGTTTCATAAATAGATGAAAAATTAAGTGACATAGAAGTGTAACTGTCTGTTCTTTCTTTTAATTATAAATGTCTGTCAAAATTTATGAATTCAACATATTGTTTTCACTAATATTACCTTGAATAACCTGTGGTAGTGAAAAATTGAATGACTTCTCTCCATCTGATCTAAGCAACTCCTTTATCATCTCGAAAGGTATGTGTTCTCTAATTCTCTGCAACAAAGATTCATCTGATACCTTGATTCCATCTTCATAGAGCTGTAGCACGTCCTCAAATGAATCGAACTCTTTGGGAGTTTTGTCAAATAGAGCCTGAAACTCAGGTGCAAGGAACTGAAATATCGACTTCAGTGCATATGCTACAAAATCTGACATCTTTAGATGACTAAATTTTTCATCCCTTGGAACATAGATATCCAAAGTCTGATATAGTGGTAGCCTGCTTTCAGTTTTAGAATCTACAGAAAAGTATATGAATATGTGATTAAACACTTGTGATTTTACATGAATCCTTAACAGTAGCATCTTTCTATGAGTACATAATAGCCTCTTGTAAGTTTCATGATAAACCTCTTACCTGATGAAGCTGGAGGTCGGCCTGTTCTTCCTCTGCGAGGATATGGAAATTCCGATGAACCCCCAAGAATTTGACGCACGTGCTGTGGACCTTTATCTGGATCACCTAAATCATTGTAGATGTCATAATCATAGATTCTATCCCATTCCTCACGCTTCCCAGTTCCATTTCCCCTCAGGTTCTCCAATTCTTCTTCTCTGTAATGACGAAGTGGTGCTGGTGTTTGGCTGGGGAGATATGTCTGTGACATAAAGGTATATTCTTACTTATATATTTCATATCATGTAAGCAAAAAACGCTCTTTATGACGCGTAATTATTCATCTTCCAAGCTGGTAGCTCATGATATGCAAATTTTCTGTTTGATTAGGCATGTGGAAGCTATTGTAAAACTAGCTTGCTATCTTAAACATGTTAGTGAGCACAAGAACAGGGATTTGGATTGATACTAAAGTTTGTATAGTAACAACTCGAATAAACCCAGAAAGTGTGTTTTCCCTTGTGATTTTCTGTCATGAAATGCTGTTAGATATCTACTTTATAATCTCTCACATGCTAGAGGAAAAAATTAACACCTGATTAGCAAAAAAGATGCGGTCTTTTTCGTAGTTTTCAGCAGGGTAAACCCATGAATTGCAGATGAAATGGACACGACCATGACCAGGGACGTCTTCAAGAGTGAGCGTCTTGAGATAGAATTCACTGTGGTGAAAATTTGCTATTGTGAATGCCCCAGGAATACCCATCTCCACACTCCACTCGAACGTGACATTGTACGTTGCAGCTTCCGTTGAAAGGGAGATTTTTGATATCCAGTCTTCCAAGTATGCTTTCTTTCCAGTTTTCCCTCTCCGGCTTTCTTCTGTAAAAGAAATTGGTGCCATAGTACAAAGTTTTTATCTTTATATTTGAAGTTAACATTGTTGTATGCAGGTTATGAAATTAGCAGAAAACTTTCAGTAGTACATGCAATATTGACTTCAAGTTATCCAGATTGCTGCATTTTAAAGAAAAGTAATTCAAGAATGGCTATTGAGATTATTATACTAATTCATGATGAGGAATATATCAAATATGGCACCTTCATAATCACCTATGTCGTGACAACGAGACAAACCAGTCGAGCGTGGTAAGTCGACGTATCTATACACATACTTGCCCTAAAAAATGAATACTACACATTACAAACCATGATCTCAAAAAAGGAGTGGAGAAAACCAAAGTCAGCACATGAACCACAGCAAAAGGTACGCATTATCAACTCAACTAAAGATGATTGGTTTTGCATTAAAAAATATTTTCTTCCAAAACCACCCCAGAAAAAAGCCCACCAATTGAAACTCTTTTCAATGAGACATCTAGACCATCAGATCCTCAGTTTCATCAGGTGGGCCACACTAATCAACGGCCCAGATGATATCCCAAGATCAACCAACAAAACAGATAACAACTCAGAGACAAGAGTTAAAGCTCCATAAATGAAGTCTCATACATACCATATTGTTGGTGATTGGCAGTGGTGGTACTGCTGATGAGCTGCAGAGAAACCTTCCTTCCCAAAAGTTCGTCGACTCGATCGACAGTCGAGGCAGCAACATTTTTCAATCCCATGAAGGTCTTCTTCGTCAGCACCACCACACCCTTGATCTTGCTGATTTCTTCATCATCATACTTTGTTTTCTTATGTGAATTTGGATCACCCATGCTATCAAGTATCTCTATAGAGATCAGCTGCTAATTTGATTGTGATTAACAGAATTTTCTTCCTTTTTGTTCTTTTCTAACAGTTTTGAGAGAAAAGAAAAGCAGTGAAGAATGAAGAGTGGAAGGCAGTGAGTTGGTGCTTATATTGGCAGTGGTAAATAATAAATGGTTTACTTGGTTGACCTGTATTATTGCAGGGAAGCTGCCATGTGAAATCTTTATTTATTTTCAAGGACTCTAAAATATATGAATTTTCAATTCATGGGGAGTATAATAATTAAAATATGGTAGTTCCTGTATATAAAGTTAAATAATAGGGAATATAGAAGTATAGAACCAAATTCGACATAGGTTGCGTTGAAAACACTATCTATGTCTTAAAAGGATTTTTCACAATCTAGGAATTAAGAAGATAAGAGTGAAGAATAAGCATCATTCAAGATTCTTGACATTATCTTTTGTAAAAGTAAAAGTGTAGGCTGCTTGCTTTAATGTAAAATATAATTAAATTAAATACTCCCTATAAGTGAGGTAAACATACACTGAATAATATGAAGGGTTTGTGAATTATAAGCTACAATTTAGTCACATTTATACCATTGTTTTCTGCAAAATGAAATAAAAAGACGTATTTAGTTAAAATTTTAAAAGTATGTAAGATTATCAAAAAGTATTTTTCTATTATTATGAAATCAAATAATTTATGAACAATTATAACATAATTTTTAGATAATATAATAACAAGTACAAACATAATACATACCAACATATTGAAGTAAGCTGCAATTCAACTCCCGTGTAAATCATCGATATTTGTATTATATTTGTTCCTTCATAAATTTGTATTATGCTATTCATTTTAATATTTTTTTACCATAACTTTTTTATTTCGTTATGTATAGAACATCATATTTATCTCTTCCTCTTTATAATTACAAGTGAGACTCTCATAAGATAGTCCCACAAATTTAATTATATAAGATGAGTTAACACAACTCATAACTCAAAAAATAGAGATTGATTTATGAAAATAAATGTGAGTTATCGGTAACAAAACTACGTCTCACAAAATTATATTTATAAAACGTTCTTATATAATTTTTTTACTTTAACTAGCAAAATCACTAATAATATGGTACATGCATATTATTAATGACTTGTGTTGAATATATTATTAATTAAAAAAATATTCTAATATTTGACCATATATACAGGGTTGGGGGTTGGGTGGGGTGAAGGTTCGTGACTTGACCACTTGTCCTGCCTCCTCTGTTCTATATTCTTTGTTCACACAGTCCATTTAATATTGTTAGGATTGGTGAGTTTTGACATTTTTTAATATCCATACAAATTTAATCCAAGTGTTCGAGAATAATATTTTAAAATTACTGGTTGAAGAAATCAAGTCAAATGGAAATTTTTATATTTTCCCCTTTCATACAAAGAATCATGTTTCAAAAAAAGCTTTGTCCAAAAAGAAAAGGTCATATTTCACAAGATTTGATTAGAAAATTCTATAATATTATTATAATTAACTTGTAATTAGATATAACAACTTTTTATTTGGAAAACTTGAAATACATATTCGATTAGTACTAACAAATTTTGAATGTTGGATTTAATAAATAAAAAAATGGTTATAAGTGTGAATACATTACAAAATGTTGTAGATTTTCAAAAAACATAAGCTTGAGTGCTTGACTCAATATATAACAGAGAATTGTCACACATTTGTCATTTATGCAGAATAGAGAAGTAGTGAAAAATAAAGAAAACAAAATAAAACTATATTAATTCATCTTTATAATGTTAAATAATACTCTCCTATTTCAAAATAAGTGTTGTTTTCAAATTTAAATTTTGTTTCAACTTAAGTGTTGTTTTGCATTTTTTTGCAATTTTATTTCTAAATTATCTCTATTATTATTTCTTAACTAAAATTTAGGGATTTTATATAATATTTTTATGAAATTAATTTGACTCTTTTTCCAATTTTAAATTCTAAATTTCCTGATTAGTAAAGGGTATATTTGTGTTTCAAGAATGTCAAAATTATTAGATTAGAGTGTAAAATTATTACAGTGTTTTTTTTAATAAAATAAGGTATATTACTATAGTGGTTTTTATGAATAAATATCATAATCCTAGTTTGAAGATCTTAACAAACAAACAAAAAAAATTGCAATTTTTAAATCTCAACTCATGAAACTCTAAACAAACAACACCTAAGCCTCAGGAATTGTTAAATGAGTCCAGCTATCCGCACCCCATATATTCTAAACACACCCCATTTTTTATTTTTTATTTAAAAAATGTAAGAAATAATAAAAAGACAATTTTACCCTTATGTGTTCAACCATTGTTCGAACACATTATAATGTGTTCGACCATTGGTCGAACACACCTTTTTGTGTTCGACAAACCAGGGTCGAACGGGTCCTCAGATTTGTTGTTATTTTTTCATTTTTTTACACGAATTCACACGATTATTATATATTTTGTAACTCATAAAATGATATTTTTAAGGGGATTCAAGATTTGAGGAATGAAAAGGAAAAAAAAAAAGAGGCAGGAGACGGGGAAGGAGAGGAATTCAATTTTAGTTTTTTTTTTTTTTTAATTAAGAAAGGTAAATTTGTCATTTTGCTTTTTTTTTAATTTTTTAAATAAAAACTGGGGTGTGCTTAGAATACATGGGGTGCGGATAGCCGGCCCCGGTTAAATCTGCCACAGCGCAATGAATGAGTGCGTGCAGTTCACGCTCTAGGCAAGGAGAGTGAGACCAGTTACTAATAGGGCTGGCCCACACCTGCAAAAGCTAAATTTTCCATTTTTAAATACTTTTCACTTTCTTCGTTAAATTCGTTGTTGACCCTTCTTTTTAACTTCGTACTCTTTTTAGTTTTTTACATTAAATGTACAACTTTATTTTGTTATCATTTAATTTGTTGCAGTTTATGACATTAAATCTGTTTCCCATCTTTACATCAATTTAACGTGTTGCGATTTTGTTACTAATTTAATTTGTTACCATTTTTTAACATTAAATGTACTACTTTAGTGTATAATAATTGTTTTTTACTAATTTAATTAATTTTTCTTTAACTATTTTAACTTACAATCAAAAAAATATTTGACATAAAATGTAAATGAAAATAAGTAGATAAATAATGAGATCCACAAGTAATGAACACTAATATTAAAAATAATGTGGATGCAGAATGAGATGTTAATGGAGAGAGTGATTTAATACGTGAGGTCCACAAATTATTATTTTAAACAAATTTTCATAATAAAATAATAATACAATTATATCAAACTTTTAACTAATCTTAATGTCATCATTACCTTTTTCCAGATCTTCCTTGCAAAATAAAAAAATGAAGTAGTGAGAAATATATACACGTACACAATCCATTTATTATCATTAGGATAGTGGTGTCCAGCTGTTCGGAAAAATCGGAATCGAACCGGGATAAATCTGAATAAATCTCGAAGGCTTTCTAAAGACTCAACAAGAAGTTATTTTATTGTAATATTTTTACAACAAGTTATAATTGTCATTGTTTGGTTTTTAATTATAAACCAACAACTGAAACATAATTCAACAATATATCTAATTAGATATAGTATCTAAGAGATCAGATTTCCCCATCAATCATTGTTTTAGATCTTCATATTGTTTGAAAACTAGAGAAATAATAGCAATGTAATAATGTATGGGCCCAAGCATTAATTCCTTAATTTTACTTTCAAAACCTAGGAATGAAGTAGTTGAAGATCATAAATATTTCCACAATTATCAACCATGTGAAAAAAGATTTCCCCTGCACAGGCTGGCTGGAACTGTACCTAAAAACACAATCATTACCTGCAAAGACTAAAATATCCTTTCCAACATTTCAGCATATTTTTTTAATGAGTTTAGAGGAGTAGAAAGGAGGGGACAGTAAAAATAGAAAACTAGTGTGATCAAGGTTCGAATACAGATCATCATAATTTGCATCTTTATAAAGATGAGATATCAGTTGAGCAATAAGGCTTATGGTATTTCACCATCATCTTTTAAAATACATACATGTAAGGATATATCTCTAACCTTATGCATATTGAAAAAAAAAATTCTCATAAAAATGGGTAAGAAACATATTTAAACTAATAAAATGTTTTTTTTAATGAGTTAGACAGATTGGAAGGGAGAGAATAATGACTAGAAGACTTGAGTGATTCAAGTTCGTACTCTAATTATCACAATTTACACATTTATAAAGATGAGATATCATTTTAAACTAATAATATGTTAGATTATATATGTGCTCATAATCTCATAAACATTTTTCTTTTGTCGAAGTATATATGTTTCAAGAAATCCACCAAGAAGTTATGGAAAGATTTTGAGCTTAGTCTTGCGTTCACTAAAGTTGAATATTGAATTTTTTTTATTTGTTTGCTATTCCTTTTGAATATAACATCTCATATGAGACGGTTTTAAGAATATAGATGTTTTTTAACCACAAACCAAACTCGTTTGAAAAATTTATTTATAGATTGTGGGTTGACAATTTATGGAATTATATCCATGAAACGATTTCAAAGAACTAATAATCGAGTTTGGACATGTTTTTGGGCAATTTATATTTTCAATGTTTATTGTCATCAATATGAATGAATTGGACTATAAGAAAAGTATTGGGCCAATCTTGAGGCTTTTGGGAAACTTGGACCCATCCAATCAAATAAAATCGGGCATGGACCAACCCTTCAAGATTTTTATTTTTATTAAAATTTTAAAAATAAATTTGTTTTTGATTATAAGTATTATTTCTGTAGAACAGAACTTTGAAGTGAGATCATTTTGAATAAGTTAGCCTTTTTAAATGATCTCTACTTAATATTAATTCTAAAGAATTTGAATTTTAACATAACATACATTATGTATTATTAGTGAAATAAATATTAATTATTGTTTAAGAAGCACCAAAAAAAAAAAAAGGTTCAAAAAAAAAAAAGAATCACCAAAAATCTATTCAATAGGGTTTAGATCGATCACATAACTCATTTTAGATTAATAAGTGCATTTAAAGATTTTTAGATCTTTTTAATATTTGTCAATAATTAGTCATTTAGACAGTTGATAAAAAAATTCACGTTTCAATTAAAATTTAAAGTTTTGAACGATCTTGCCTAATTAATTAATTCTACTAAAGAGTCCCTTAAAATCGTATGCAATAAACATAATAGGATTCCAGAAATTAAAATGGGTCATGTTAGCTATTATTAGATTACAAACCGAAAAAAACATTGTATATTTTTCTCAAACTATGACAAATTCATATATTTTAACTTGCAAATTACAACAAATTACAAATTATTTTGTCGAATACAAATAAATTGATTTGAATTATATAAAATCAGTACTACTCGTGAATGTAACCAAAAGCATTGGATGCCCTATAGTGGACTCGTTTACTCATTTTAATACCAGATTTAATAAATAAAAAAATTGTAATTAGTTTCAGAAAATCTCACGAATGGTTTTAGTTGTTGGTGCAAATGCACAGAGATCGGTAAGTGGGCATAAAAAACTGTGACCTTTTCTTTTGACTATTCTTAGTCTCCCCATCAAAATAAAGTACGAAAATATAATAATATTTTTTTTCTCTCACACACACCCACACACATATAATCGTATGTATGATTCATGATATACGATATACGTATAGAGAATTAATAATTACATTTGGTAATCAAAATTTTGTGGTTTTTGCCTATTTGGAGACTTCAAAGTTCAGATGGTAATTTAGAATTATCCCAAACAATATACATTTGGTCATAGGTTGACCCGTCTCACATAACAAGACCTGTGAGACGGTCTCACATAAAACCTATTTTTAAATTAGTATTTGTTAGATTAATTATGAGTTGACTCGTCTCACATAACAAGATCTGTGAGACGGTCTCACATAAAATCTATTCTTAAATTAGTATTTGTTAGATTAATTAGGTGCATCAAGATAGGTGTTTTATGAATAAATGCATATTGTGGATAGGTTAAGAAAAGTGATTCAACTGTAAAGACATGACTAATCATGAATTGACACTTGAAAAATTTATAATTAAATACACCCCTCATAATTCCGTAATAATTACAAAAAAAATAAAAGTGTTTCATTGATCTCTTCTCTTCCTTTATCAAAAAAGAAAAAATCTCTTCTATCCCATGACTTATATATGATCTTTCCTATGTATATGCAGAAAATTTGATGGCATAATTTAATATTAAGAATTTGCAAATTGCATTTTCCTTTTCTTTTACTAGCAGGCTTTCACGAAGACAAAAAAAAAAAATGCTTACTTTTTGAATAGATTGGATCCTCTAATGTGTACAACATTTGTTTACAATATTTATAGTATGACTCAAATACCAAATGTTGTACTTTTACAATTTGTATAGTAAACACATGAGAGTAGTTGTTGAAAGTAGAGAATCCAAATCCATTTTATAATGTTGGAAGAAAAAGTTAAGTAGATTACAGTTGCTAGAAGTTGGAGAACAAATGACAAGCGTGGCTTAGGTGGATGAGCCTTACCCACCCCCAACAAAGCAAAGCAAAAGCTATTGTGCTTACAAAATTGAATTATTCCATGCTGCATTTTATTGTGAATTGTATATTAATATCATTGGATGTGTGATATATACATGTCAATATGGAAAAAAAATGACTATTAGATTATTTTAGGTTGACACATGTATCACACATTTATTAATAATAATACATAATTGATGAGATAACATGAAATAACCAGCATATGACCAAATGAAAACAACAAAAACCCCAAGCCTCTATATTCTTTCTTTCTCCGAAAATTCACAAGGTACTGAGGACCTGAGGTTGTGTTTGGATAGTGGATTGGATTAAAAATTAAAATCTACCCATATTGCTAAAAAGTTGGTTTAGAATAAAAATGGAATTTCAAAGTCATATCAATCCAAACATTAACAATGGATTTACTATCGTGAATTTCACATTCTTCCTCAAATCCACATATCCAAACACAACGTGAGGGAGTTGTTCACCAAGATGGGGAAGAGGAGGGAGAAGGAGACGAGGAGGACGAAATGTCACCGTAATTGGATACGGTAGGACTAGTCGTGCAAATGGACCGAGCGGAAGGGCACTCCGGTGGAAGCTTTTTCATCGGAGATATCGGTGGTGATGAAGCAGCAAATGTTTCAGAACTATTATCAGCGTTGCTTGATATTGTCGTGCTAACAACACGGGCATCTTGGTCATAGACGGGATTGGAGATGTACATCATCATGAGGTGTTGGAGATCAGATGCTAAATGTTGTTGAGGTGGAGGATCAACAACGCCATGGGAGTAGAAACTGCAAAGAGATTGAGTGTTGGGTTGTTGCGGCGGCTGTTGGGCGGCGGAGGTGGTGGTGCGGCGGCGGAGGAAGAGGGAACAGAAGAGCTGAGCAAAGAGAAGCAGAAAGAGGACTAATACTATGGCCACCGTTGCTATAGTTGCTCCTATCATCAACTTGGAACTAATATTACTGCCTAATTTCATCTTTATTCTTAACAACAATTCAATATAAGGAATGAAGAGACAATTGATATATAGCTTTTGGCGGCAAACAAACAAGAAGATGGAGGAATTGTAGGGAATCATTCATGCTAGGCAGGGATACATACATTAATATATATATATATATATATGGAGAGAGAGAGAGAGAGAGAGAGAGAGAGAGAGAGAGAGAGAGAGAGAGATGTGTGAGAGCAAATGGTTGAAGATTATCTAAATTTATTGAAAATCGAACTAAAATGGAGAGTAGTCAGGCGAAGGACCCCAACTGAATTTTGGTTCAAACCATCTTGAATTTTTCTTTTTCTTTTTTTTTTTCTTCTTTTAAATGGAGTAGTCAGGCGAAGGATCCCAACTGAATAATTTTTTTCACAAATTATAAAAATTAATAAAACTATGCATGATAAAAGTGTTGTCCATTAGACACATTAATGTATCCACTGTTAATATGTTAAAAATATAACATATCTTGTAATTTCACATTCCATGATTTAAGGAGTGTGATCATTATATTAAAAATTACCCACGATAGACATTTTAACATATTCAGATAAGAATGGTGATATCATTCACAAGAAGTTTATATTTGATATACCTAATGTAGTTTAATTTTCTTTATGTCCTGAATTAGATTGGTGTTAGTGTTTACATGAGTACATCTCTCTCTCTCTCTCTCTCTCTCTCTCTCTCTCTCTCTCTCTCTCTCTCTCTCCGAGTGTGAAAACGGGATTAAAAGTGTAAGTACAAAAATAAAGCTTAAAATGAAATCCTAAAATAATAATAATAATAATAATAATAATAATAATAATAATAATAATCATCGAGTAAGTAACACGAATGGGCTGTTTCAAGGCCCAAACGAAGAATTTCACGTGTTAGTGAAGTAACATTATAGTTTATTGGTAGAGAAAAAGCTGAGTGTTGAATTCAATATACAAATCGGTACATAAGCAACAAAGTGTGTGTACAAGACAAGAAGCAAGCATATGACAAAGCTCAATTCTCATACTATTTCCACAGAGAATGCATCTTAGAACAAGGAACAACAGCAGGAATACATATACATAGCTATCACCAATCACCTTAAGCTTCTTAGTTGAGGGGAAGAACAAGAAAGAGATTTCCCCCAATTACGGAGATAATAGAGTTTATATAAACAATTAACCCAATATTGTGAAGTCGATCAAATGGGATCACTTAGGCTAAACTAACCTGCGTCTCCCAGCTCAGATCTTCAGAGAATTGTGTAAGAGCAGCTCGAGGATTGTCATTTGATATAGATAAGTAATATTGAGCGGTAGCATCATCAACATTCATGCTTCTCTTCAAAGAGTCGATTACCCTTCTTCTGCCTCGTTCAGTGGTCAGCCTATTCAAAAGGGTATTGAGATTTTTGTCGGGCCCACCCTCAAGATACAGTACTGCAACCTCTCTCTTTGCATGTGTATCCACCTCTATGTAGCATGTGGAGTTTATGAGCATTTCAGATTTGCTCACAGGGATTAGCAGCCGCTCCCTTGAGTATATCCCGTGGTCGCTCATCATGTTGTTTAAGCGCTTTATGTCCGTAACCTGTCAAAGATGGAAATTTAACTATGCACATGGTGTGTAATGTCTTCATAGAAGATATTTTTTTAGTAATTATTATAAGTTTTCATAACATGTCAATGCAACTGAACCAAGGAGTAATAAAGGCACACCTTTATGGATTGATATGGGCATGATTCAACAGCACAAACTTATCATTATAGTCAAGCATCATTAATTTAACTACAACAATGTTAACTTCTACTTAGCAAACAAAATCTCTGAAAATAAACTAAAGATCAACAATACAAGTGAAGAAGATCAAGTTTAGACCTGCTGCACTTGTGTTCAGGGCAACCTTTTCACAGAAGGTCATGTCGACATCTCTCTCTCTCTCATTGATTTTTTTTTCTTTTTTCATTTCAAACAAATTCGGCCAACATTACATGCCTCAGAACATAGAACAATACAAGCATTAAATCAATCTGCAATCTTATATTCTTATATATCACTCAAAATAATGAGAACTGAAATTTCACAGGTATTCTTCCTTTCAAAGATACAAGAAAATAGGAGCATCACATGAAAATTTTCACAGTTCAGAAACATTCACAGATGTTTAATTTCATTGGCAAGAAGCTTGAACTATATTTAGACATATTCAAGATATTTTCAATTGCGAAAAATGTTGAACTCATTTTTGGAGATAATGTATCAAAAGTGAAGTATCTCATGCATTTGCTCCTTTGATGAATTGGTGAATTCAAGATTTCAGGAGTTCGAAATAATCTTAAGCCACAAAACTAATACAGCGATCCAAATGTGCATTGAAACAATGCACGGTACTCTTTCTACCACTATGTTAATATAGAGATGGTTTTAATTTTAAATGAATATTTTATCGATATAGAACACTCATCTCGATAAAAAAAATTGAACCGCCCGGGCATTTTCCTTCTTTTATCCAATGCTGAGTCAACGACCTATGCCTTATGTACAAGGAAGAAGTATTATTTGGATTTGAACTGAAAAAAATAACAACTTTGCTGACAATTACATATTTTTGGATTTTGTGAGAAGAGTCAAGTATTTTGGTTTTGCATTAGATTCATTTTTTTTGGACTATGAAGAGGATAGGCGCATTACATTCATAAAAAAAAGCTATGATAATTTACCCTAATAAAATGAACTAATACCTCAATTATCAGCAAGATAAAAAAGTTCGCTTCATAGATTACAATCATAAGCTTGGAAGCCTTCAAACCAAACAACAAAGCATATTACTCGTGATACTGTTTAATTTAGGTACTGTTAACCTAAAGTTGAAATAAACTTCAAGCGGATTTTAGACAAATTCCAATTTTGCAAGAAAAGCGCACTGGATCCACAAACACAATTCAGTCTAAGAAATCCTGAATATAACTTACGAATATTTTATATTCAACTAAATAAAGTAACAAACACTTAATTGAATCTACCACTAAATCCATTATGTGAAAGCAAACTCTAATGATTTAATATCCAGAGAGTTACCTGAACGGAGTACTTAACGGCGAGGCTAGCGATGGAGTCGCTGCGCGAAATACGGTGAGACACGGCGAATTTCGAAAGCGAATTGTCTCTCCAGAAGCCGCAAGAGCTAGGTTTTCCGATGATATCTTGAAGCTTCCACGGCAACATGAACGCACGAATCTGCATCTCTCTATCGGAGGCCACCGATCGCCAGATGCGACAAACGCAGGCGGCTCGAGCGAGGTCGGAAAGCGACAGCTTCTCGAGGATGGTACAGAGTGTGTCCTTGCATAAGAGAGCCGAGAAATTTGAATTCATTGGGGAGATAGTCACGTTGGCGGCAGAGGAGGACGGTGAGGTTTGGAGATTGAGCGGCTCGAGGAGGTCTGATGGCGGAAACAGCGGAGGTAGCGGCGGAGCTTCAGCGTCGTCGGGTTCGTCGCCACAGCAGCCCATCGTTGGCTCAGTTGGGGATTAGGTATATGTGTTCATAAATTCATACACGCTTTCTCAAGTAGAGAAGTATAATATCTACATTTAATACACCTCACCATCTTCTAAACACATCCCACACAATTAAATATAAATAAAATTATATAGATAAAGACAATTATATTTTACTAATAATTTAAAAAAACAAAAAACAATATTAAATATAAATTTCAAACACATCCATCTAATTTAATTACTAAACACACCCCAAGTAGGGTCTCCTATGCAACTTTCATAACTAAAAGTACGACTAATATAACTAAAATGTATGAAATGTATTAATAGTTATTTGAAAATATGTTAAGGTACATGTAAAAATCTAAAAGGTATGACTAACATAACGTATTCTTAACACTACATAAAGGTATAACATTTGTTATCGAATTTGGTTGAATTTGTACGTGACCTTGGGGAGCGTGGGAGGTGATTGCACAGTTTCAGAACTATGCACCTGGTGTATAAAAGTTTTTATCTACAACATAATGTCTCGATCATTCGAGTTTACTAGCCTTTATTATACTTTTTAATTTAGTTTTCAAGCATTATAGTATAGTAACTTAATTCACAATACATATATATTAATATAACATATCCACAATTAATGGAAAGAGTAAAAAGCTAGCTGATGCATGCAAATCTAATTGTAGATCACCTTTTTAATCACTTAATTACTATCATGCTATAATTTTTTTCTCATAAATACAATATATATATATATATATATATATTTTTTTTTTTTAATTTTTTTTTTTTTTTGCATAGAAGAAATATTCTCACTCAAGCCAATGACTTGCGATTCCCTATTTGTGGGATACATGATGAATCCGAGAGACATTTCTTCTTCGAGTGTGACGCTTTTCAAAAGGTATGGATGAAATGCTATAAGTGTCTTGGTGTCTCAACTGTTATTCACTCTAAGCCCCAAATCAACTTGATCGCTCACTGCCATATTTTAAGGGGTAAGAGTTGGAAGAAAATGGTTGCATCCTTTTGGCTCGGTGTGGTTTGGGTTTTATGAAAAAGTAGGAATGCTTTGATTTTTGGGTGAGAAGAATTTTCGATAGAAAAATTTGTTAATGAAATGAAAGCTAGACTTTGGAGTTGGATTTATGTAAAAGAGGTAGGTTGTACTAGATTTTCATTTAGAGATTGATCTAATAATCCGAGACTAATCATAGGATGTTAGTTTGTTGTGTGATGTTTTGTATTTGGGTATTTCTTATACCATTCATGTGGCTCTAATAAAAATAAATTCTATTTGACCGATCAAAAAACATATATATATATATATATATTATTTACGAGTTAGGTATAGATTAATGACTTCGTCAGTTAGTTAGATTGAACTAACTTAATTTTTATTAAATAATCAACACTCATGTAAGTTCGATGTAATAATGATAATTTATGCATATGTATTTATATTATTTTCTCAACTCACTATATATATGGATTATATCGAAACATGGAAGTTCACAATTTTTTTATTACTGTTAAGAAAACAAGGGTGTTCATCTATCACAATGGCTCATCTACAAGTATTCATTTTTGTTGTGATGATGATGATCATGTATCTCTCATCTAATGGAGCAACTCGTCTCCTAGGAGAGATAAATTCAGTACCAGAAACCACAAGTTATTTCGGAGATGAGAAAGAAGTACCTTATGCAGTTCTTTGTTCTTTTCTAGGTGGTTGTGATAGCTTATCTTCTGTATCAAATAATGTTGTCAATCAAAAGACTCCAAGTAAAGTAGTAGAAATAAATGATTCAGGCACTGTCGGAGCTACTAATCTCGGAGATGAGAAAGAAGTACCCTATGCAGTTCTTTGTTCTCTTCTAGGTGGATGTGAACATCAATTAGATTCGAAATCGGCATTCACCTATTCTGGATCCAAAAATAAATGAGGACTTACGCATGACTGAACGTACTCAAATCAGAAAATAAAAAGATACCGACAAATGCCCAATTTGTTCCCTTATGCATAGTTAAATAATAGTCCCCTCTTAAATTCTGTCAAACTATAAACTTTGAACAGTATGACTTTGTAATAATGGGACAATTGAATAAGTTGGGTTCTTTTGAAAATTTTCTGGCATCTTTAATTTCTATTTGAAATTCTCTTTATTTTCATTTTGTGACCAATGTAAAGATTAAAATCATATCCAATATGAACTATTTATATATGATTTCACAAAGAAATTAATTAAGTATGATAGAGTTAAATATTCAATATTAAGGATTCAAAACAATTAGTGATTGAAATTATATTTTTTTAGTTTAACAACAATTCTTAGTCGATGTTGAAATGTGAATTGCATATTATGATATTATGAATAACGGAACACAATTTTGCATAATACTTATATCATATTATTAATTTATTTTCTTGGAATGGGAGACAAATGATTTGGAAATAAGAATATACAATTAAGCACATCTAATTACATTGCAATTTATTTGTAAAAATAAGTATGATCAAAAAAATTACATTAGATTGCAATGAATTTATATAATTGTGTTGAGAAAACAAAAATATTTATTTACAATTATCTTTTAAATGATAATTTTACAGTAAATTATTGAACAATACTTAATTTTTAAGTGCTGAATTTTGTATTTCATGAAGTTTTTATACCGATCATTTCATCACAATTCAAATTTACCCAACTATTTGATTTTACTAATAATTGTTAACAATAGACTGTAGTACTTTATATATATATTTTATATATATATATATATATATATATATATATATATAAAATAACAGAAATCACTTGATAACCGCTAGCTTAAAAAAATGTAAAAAAAATCACTTCCCTCAGTATATATATATTATTTATGAGTTAGGTATAGATTAATGACTTCGTCAGTTAGTTAGATTGAACTAACTTAATTTTTATTAAATAATCAACACTCATGTAAGTTAGATGTAATAATGATAATTTATGCATATGTATTTATATTATTTTCTCAACTCACTATATATATGGATTATATCGAAACATGGAAGTTCACAATTTTTTTATTACTGTTAAGAAAACAAGGGTGTTCATCTGTCACAATGGCTCATCTACGAGTATTCATTTTTGTTGTGATGATGATGATCATGTATCTTTCATCTAATGGAGCAGCTCGTCTCCTAGGAGAGATAAATTCAATACCAGATACCACAAGTTATTTCGGAGATGAGAAAGAAGTACCTTATGCAGTTCTTTGTTCTCTTCTAGGTGGTTGTGATAGCTTATCTTCTGTATCAAATAATGTTGTCAATCAACAGACTCCGAGTAAGGTAGTAGAAATAAAGGATTCAGGCACTGTCGGAGCTAGTGATCTCGGAGATGAGAAAGAAGTACCTTATGCAGTTCTTTGTTCTCTTCTAGGTGGTTGTGATAGCTTATCTTCTGTATCAAATAATGTTGTCAATCAACAGACTCCGAGTAAGGTAGTAGAAATAAAGGATTCAGGCACTGTCGGAGCTAGTGATCTCGGAGATGAGAAAGAAGTACCTTATGCAGTTCTTTGTTCTCTTCTAGGTGGTTGTGATAGCTTATCTTCTGTATCAAATAATGTTATCAATCAAAAGACTCCAAGTAAAGTAGATGAAATAAATGATTCAGGCACTGTCGGAGCTACTAATCTCGGAGATGAGAAAGAAGTACCCTATGCAGTTCTTTGTTCTCTTCTAGGTGGATGTTAACATCAATTAGATTCGAAATCGGCATTCACCTATTCTGGATCCAAAAATAAATGAGGACTTACGCATGACTGAACGTACTCAAATCAGAAAATAAAAAGATACCGGCAAATGCCCAATTTGTTCCCTTATGCATAGTTAAATAATAGTCCCCTCTTAAATTCTGTCAAACTATAAACTTTGAACAGTATGACTTTGTAATAATGGGACAATTGAATAAGTTGGGTTCTTCTGAAAATTTTCTAGCATCTTTAATTTCTATTTTAAGTTCTCTTTATTTTCATTTTGTGACCGATGCAAAGATTAAAATCATATCCAATATGAACTATTTATATATGATTTCACAAAGAAATTAATTAAGTATGATAGAGTTAAATATTCAATATTAGGGATTCAAAACAATTAGTGATTGAAATTATATTTTTTTTAGTTTAACAACAATTCTTAGTCGATGTTGAAACGTGAATTGCATATTATGATATTATGAATAACGGAACACAATTTTGCATAATACTTATATCATATTATTAATTTATTTTCTTGGAATGGGAGACAAATGGTTTGGAAATAAGAATATACAATTAAGCACATCTAATTACATTGCAATTTATTTGTAAAAATAAGTACGATCAATAAAATTACATTAGATTGCAAGGAATTTATATAATTGTGTTGAGAAAACAAAAATATTTATTTACAATTATATATTAAATGATTATTTTACAGTAAAGTATTGAATAATACTTAATTTTTAAGTGCTGAATTTTGTATTTCATGATATTGATTCATTTCATCACAATTCAAAGTTACCCAACTATTTGATTATATTAATTATTGTTAACAATAGATTGTAGTACTTTATATATATATATATATTTAATAACAGAAGTCACTTGATAACCGCTAGTTAAAAAAAAATCTAAAATAAATATTTTTTCAAATGTATTTCATAAAAAAATTGTCCGCGCTTAAATTCAATTTTCATTATACGAAACTCTCTTACTAAATCTTTCTAATATTCAGTTATCAATTCCTAACTTATTTTCTTCCACAAATTTCTAACTTCTCTTAAAGATTCAGAAAAATCACTTCGATCTCTCTCTTGATCACTCTCATTCTTTATTATTTTTCTAAATTTATTAGTTATAATTTTAGAGGTTTTGATGACACTAGAACTTAATCATCAATGAATAAATATAATTTTGATATTACATCAACAGTTATATCAGATATTTGACAAGATATATCATCCACACTTTTAACCAAAACGTTAACATTAAATTCATACATATCAAGACTCTGTGTCAACAATCTCAAAACTTACAACATAAAGTATGTCTCATGTGCGACTAGTGCCGGGTCGGGTTGGGTCGGGCCGGATACGACCCGGATCCACGCTTTTTTTTATCCTAACATCTATGTTATGTTAGTCATATTTTTATATTATATTAGTCATACATTTATGTAATATTAGTCACACACTTATATTCGGATATCATACACTTAGTGCAATACTTTAACTTAAAAAAAAATATGTTGGCCTTCATACTATATTAGTCATACCTTTATTTGATATTACTCGTACATTTATGTGATATTATTTATACATTTATATCAACATAAACATATATTTGTATAATATACAAAGGTACAACTAACGTAATAAAAATGTATGACTAATATAACTAAAGATATGACTAATATAACTAAAATGTATGACATGTATTAATAGTTATTTGAAAATATGTTAAGGTACATGTAAAAATCTAAAAGGTATGACTAACAAAACATAAATGTATTCTTAACACTACATAAAGGTATGTTTAATACTACATAAAAGTATAATATTTGTTATCGAATTTGGGCGAATTTGTGCATGACCTTGGGGAGCGTGCGAGGCGAGTGCACAGTTTCAGAACTATGGTCCTGGTGTATAAATTTTTTTATCTACAACATAATGTCTCGATCATTCGAGTTTACTAGCCTTTATTATACTTTTTAATTTAGTTTTCAAGCATTATAGTACAGTAACGTAATTCACAATACATATATATTAATATAACATATCCACAATTAATGGGAAGAGTAAAAAGCTAGCTGATGCATGCAAATCTAATTGTAGATCACCTTTTTAATCACTTAATTACTATCATGCTATAATTTTTTTTCTCATAAATACAAAAAATATATATATATATATATATATTATTTATGAGTTAGGTATAGATTAATGACTTCGTCAGTTAGTTAGATTGAACTAACTTAATTTTTATTAAATAATCAACACTCATGTAAGTTAGATGTAATAATGATAATTTATGCATATGTATTTATATTATTTTCTCAACTCACTATATATATGGATTATATCGAAACATGGAAGTTCACAATTTTTTTATTACTGTTAAGAAAACAAGGGTGTTCATCTGTCACAATGGCTCATCTACGAGTATTCATTTTTGTTGTGATGATGATGATCATGTATCTTTCATCTAATGGAGCAGCTCGTCTCCTAGGAGAGATAAATTCAATACCAGATACCACAAGTTATTTCGGAGATGAGAAAGAAGTACCTTATGCAGTTCTTTGTTCTCTTCTAGGTGGTTGTGATAGCTTATCTTCTGTATCAAATAATGTTGTCAATCAACAGACTCCGAGTAAGGTAGTAGAAATAAAGGATTCAGGCACTGTCGGAGCTAGTGATCTCGGAGATGAGAAAGAAGTACCTTATGCAGTTCTTTGTTCTCTTCTAGGTGGTTGTGATAGCTTATCTTCTGTATCAAATAATGTTGTCAATCAACAGACTCCGAGTAAGGTAGTAGAAATAAAGGATTCAGGCACTGTCGGAGCTAGTGATCTCGGAGATGAGAAAGAAGTACCTTATGCAGTTCTTTGTTCTCTTCTAGGTGGTTGTGATAGCTTATCTTCTGTATCAAATAATGTTATCAATCAAAAGACTCCAAGTAAAGTAGATGAAATAAATGATTCAGGCACTGTCGGAGCTACTAATCTCGGAGATGAGAAAGAAGTACCCTATGCAGTTCTTTGTTCTCTTCTAGGTGGATGTTAACATCAATTAGATTCGAAATCGGCATTCACCTATTCTGGATCCAAAAATAAATGAGGACTTACGCATGACTGAACGTACTCAAATCAGAAAATAAAAAGATACCGGCAAATGCCCAATTTGTTCCCTTATGCATAGTTAAATAATAGTCCCCTCTTAAATTCTGTCAAACTATAAACTTTGAACAGTATGACTTTGTAATAATGGGACAATTGAATAAGTTGGGTTCTTCTGAAAATTTTCTAGCATCTTTAATTTCTATTTTAAGTTCTCTTTATTTTCATTTTGTGACCGATGCAAAGATTAAAATCATATCCAATATGAACTATTTATATATGATTTCACAAAGAAATTAATTAAGTATGATAGAGTTAAATATTCAATATTAGGGATTCAAAACAATTAGTGATTGAAATTATATTTTTTTTAGTTTAACAACAATTCTTAGTCGATGTTGAAACGTGAATTGCATATTATGATATTATGAATAACGGAACACAATTTTGCATAATACTTATATCATATTATTAATTTATTTTCTTGGAATGGGAGACAAATGGTTTGGAAATAAGAATATACAATTAAGCACATCTAATTACATTGCAATTTATTTGTAAAAATAAGTACGATCAATAAAATTACATTAGATTGCAAGGAATTTATATAATTGTGTTGAGAAAACAAAAATATTTATTTACAATTATATATTAAATGATTATTTTACAGTAAAGTATTGAATAATACTTAGTTTTTAAGTGCTGAATTTTGTATTTCATGATATTGATTCATTTCATCACAATTCAAAGTTACCCAACTATTTGATTATATTAATTATTGTTAACAATAGATTGTAGTACTTTATATATATATATATATATTTAATAACAGAAGTCACTTGATAACCGCTAGTTAAAAAAAAATCTAAAATAAATATTTTTTCAAATGTATTTCATAAAAAAATTGTCCGCGCTTAAATTCAATTTTCATTATACGAAACTCTCTTACTAAATCTTTCTAATATTCAGTTATCAATTCCTAACTTATTTTCTTCCACAAATTTCTAACTTCTCTTAAAGATTCAGAAAAATCACTTCGATCTCTCTCTTGATCACTCTCATTCTTTATTATTTTTCTAAATTTATTAGTTATAATTTTAGAGGTTTTGATGACACTAGAACTTAATCATCAATGAATAAATATAATTTTGATATTACATCAACAGTTATATCAGATATTTGACAAGATATATCATCCACACTTTTAACCAAAACGTTAACATTAAATTCATACATATCAAGACTTTGTGTCAACAATCTCAAAACTTACAACATAAAGTATGTCTCATGTGCGACTAGTGCCGGGTCGGGTTGGGTCGGGCCGGATACGACCCGGATCCACGCTTTTTTTTATCCTAACATCTATGTTATGTTAGTCATATTTTTATATTATATTAGTCATACATTTATGTAATATTAGTCACACACTTATATTCGGATATCATACACTTAGTGCAATACTTTAACTTAAAAAAAATATATGTTGGCCTTCATACTATATTAGTCATACCTTTATTTGATATTACTCGTACATTTATGTGATATTATTTATACATTTATATCAACATAAACATATATTTGTATAATATACAAAGGTACAACTAACGTAATAAAAATGTATGACTAATATAACTAAAGGTATGACTAATATAACTAAAATGTATGACATGTATTAATAGTTATTTGAAAATATGTTAAGGTACATGTAAAAATCTAAAAGGTATGACTAACAAAACATAAATGTATTCTTAACACTACATAAAGGTATGTTTAATACTACATAAAAGTATAATATTTGTTATCGAATTTGGGCGAATTTGTGCATGACCTTGGGGAGCGTGGGAGGCGAGTGCACAGTTTCAGAACTATGGTCCTGGTGTATAAAATTTTTTATCTACAACATAATGTCTCGATCATTCGAGTTTACTAGCCTTTATTATACTTTTTAATTTAGTTTTCAAGCATTATAGTACAGTAACGTAATTCACAATACATATATATTAATATAACATATCCACAATTAATGGAAAGAGTAAAAAGCTAGCTGATGCATGCAAATCTAATTGTAGATCACCTTTTTAATCACTTAATTACTATCATGCTATAATTTTTTTTCTCATAAATACAAAATATATATATATATATATATATTATTTATGAGTTAGGTATAGATTAATGACTTCGTCAGTTAGTTAGATTGAACTAACTTAATTTTTATTAAATAATCAACACTCATGTAAGTTAGATGTAATAATGATAATTTATGCATATGTATTTATATTATTTTCTCAACTCACTATATATATGGATTATATCGAAACATGGAAGTTCGCAATTTTTTTATTACTGTTAAGAAAACAAGGGTGTTCATCTGTCACAATGGCTCATCTACGAGTATTCATTTTTGTTGTGATGATGATGATCATGTATCTTTCATCTAATGGAGCAGCTCGTCTCCTAGGAGAGATAAATTCAATACCAGATACCACAAGTTATTTCGGAGATGAGAAAGAAGTACCTTATGCAGTTCTTTGTTCTCTTCTAGGTGGTTGTGATAGCTTATCTTCTGTATCAAATAATGTTGTCAATCAACAGACTCCGAGTAAGGTAGTAGAAATAAAGGATTCAGGCACCGTCGGAGCTAGTGATCTCGGAGATGAGAAAGAAGTACCTTATGCAGTTCTTTGTTCTCTTCTAGGTGGTTGTGATAGCTTATCTTCTGTATCAAATAATGTTGTCAATCAACAGACTCCGAGTAAGGTAGTAGAAATAAAGGATTCAGGCACTGTCGGAGCTAGTGATCTCGGAGATGAGAAAGAAGTACCTTATGCAGTTCTTTGTTCTCTTCTAGGTGGTTGTGATAGCTTATCTTCTGTATCAAATAATGTTATCAATCAAAAGACTCCAAGTAAAGTAGATGAAATAAATGATTCGGGCACTGTCGGAGCTACTAATCTCGGAGATGAGAAAGAAGTACCCTATGCAGTTCTTTGTTCTCTTCTAGGTGGATGTTAACATCAATTAGATTCGAAATCGGCATTCACCTATTTTGGATCCAAAAATAAATGAGGACTTACGCATGACTGAACGTACTCAAATCAGAAAATAAAAAGATACCGGCAAATGCCCAATTTGTTCCCTTATGCATAGTTAAATAATAGTCCCCTCTTAAATTCTGTCAAATTATAAACTTTGAACAGTATGACTTTGTAATAATGGGACAATTGAATAAGTTGGGTTCTTCTGAAAATTTTCTAGCATCTTTAATTTCTATTTTAAGTTCTCTTTATTTTCATTTTGTGACCGATGCAAAGATTAAAATCATATCCAATATGAACTATTTATATATGATTTCACAAAGAAATTAATTAAGTATGATAGAGTTAAATATTCAATATTAAGGATTCAAAACAATTAGTGATTGAAATTATATTTTTTTTAGTTTAACAACAATTCTTAGTCGATGTTGAAACGTGAATTGCATATTATGATATTATGAATAACGGAACACAATTTTGCATAATACTTATATCATATTATTAATTTATTTTCTTGGAATGGGAGACAAATGGTTTGGAAATAAGAATATACAATTAAGCACATCTAATTACATTGCAATTTATTTGTAAAAATAAGTACGATCAATAAAATTACATTAGATTGCAAGGAATTTATATAATTGTGTTGAGAAAACAAAAATATTTATTTACAATTATATATTAAATGATTATTTTACAGTAAAGTATTGAATAATACTTAATTTTTAAGTGCTGAATTTTGTATTTCATGATATTGATTCATTTCATCACAATTCAAAGTTACCCAACTATTTGATTATATTAATTATTGTTAACAATAGATTGTAGTACTTTATATATATATATATATATATATATATATATATATATTTATATATATTTAATAACAGAAGTCACTTGATAACCGCTAGTTAAAAAAAAAATCTAAAATAAATATTTTTTCAAATGTATTTCATAAAAAAATTGTCCGCGCTTAAATTCAATTTTCATTATACGAAACTCTCTTACTAAATCTTTCTAATATTCAGTTATCAATTCCTAACTTATTTTCTTCCACAAATTTCTAACTTCTCTTAAAGATTCAGAAAAATCACTTCGATCTCTCTCTTGATCACTCTCATTCTTTATTATTTTTCTAAATTTATTAGTTATAATTTTAGAGGTTTTGATGACACTAGAACTTAATCATCAATGAATAAATATAATTTTGATATTACATCAACAGTTATATCAGATATTTGACAAGATATATCATCGACACTTTTAACCAAAACGTTAACATTAAATTCATACATATCAAGACTTTGTGTCAACAATCTCAAAACTTACAACATAAAGTATGTCTCATGTGCGACTAGTCTCGGGTCGGGTTGGGTCGGGCCGGATACGACCCTGATCCACGCTTTTTTTTGTCCTAACCTCTATGTTATGTTAGTCATACTTTTATATTATATTAGTCATACCTTTATGTAATATTAGTCACACACTTATATCCGAATATCATACACTTAGTGCAATACTTTAACTTAAAAAATATATATGTTGGCCTTCATACTATATTAGTCATACCTTTATTTGATATTACTCGTACATTTATGTGATATTATTTATACATTTATATCAACACAAACATATATTTATATAATATACAAATGTACAACTAACATAATTAAAATGTATGACTAACATAACTAAATGTATGACTAATATAACTAAAATGTATGAAATGTATTAATAGTTATCTGAAAATATGTTAAGTTACATGTAAAAATCTAAATGGTATGACTAACATAACATAGAGGTATTCTTAACACTACATAAAGGTATATCTAATACTACATAAATGTATAACATTTTTGATCGAATCTGGGCGAATTTGTGCGTGACATTGGGGTGCGTACGGGCGCATGGTTGCGCGTGGGAGGCGAGTGCACAGTTTTAGAATTGTGCACCGTGTGTATAAAAGTTTTTATCATTTTACACACCTTCTTCCTCATTATCTTCTTCTCAAACTCCATTAAAATTTAAAAAGCAAACCTAAAACCTTAAACTCATCCCATTATTAAGTCAAAAAACATTATGGAACAAAAAATAACACGAGCAATGTAACTTCTTAATTTTTATTCTACCGATTTATTTTTTTTGTATAGTGTAAAAGAAAAAAAATGTGTGAAAATCACGATCGGCCAATACAGGCCGAACACAAGAAGGTATGTTCGGCCTGCATTGACCGAACACTAGGAAGTACGTTCGGCCTGTATTGGCCGAACACCTTTCAATATGTTCGGCTAATGGTCGAACACCTATCGATCCGTTCGGCCACTGGCCGAACACACCACATTCAATTCGGCCGATTAGGACCGAAGGTTTTCGTCCAAATTCAACAGTTTCACGCGATTCCATTTTTTTTTTTCAAATTTCCATCAACCAATAACATGATTCTTGTAAAAAAAAAAATTCTCATAAACATGATTCCTAAACAATTTACATTCTATTTCAAACAACATTAAATAAATTTAACATAATAAATTTATAATCTATGTACAAAAATCCGAGTATGAACTAAGGTTCAAAAATTCATCCATTGTAGGCTCGAAAATGTGAAATCGAACTCCCCAAAACTTGTTTGAATTAAGATCGAACACTTCAATCAAATTGATTTCCAACCAATTTAAGGTTAGGGCTTGTGGGTTAAGATTAGAGTTCTTCTTTATTCAATTTGGTTTACAATGATAATTGGGGGTGTGAAGGTGGTGTTGGGGTGTGGTTAGGAAATCTTCTAGTTTTGTATTTTATTTTAATTTTTTTGTATAAAGGGTGTATTTGTAATGTGATGGGGTGTGTTTAGAAGATTTTAAGTAAAATTGATTTAAATGCTGGTGTGTTTAGAAATTGGAGTGTATTTAGAAGATGATAGGGGTGTGTATAGTTGGGCCCTTTTATGAATTACTCGATTCTTAGTCAACTTTTTTGAGAAATATTCGTTTCATCTTGTTAATTTTAATTTTAATTTTTTGTTATTTTGAGTAATTATATCACTTTTTATTCAATGGTATAGATTAAAAAATATGGTACAATCTTTTTTTGTTTTTTAGTGAAAATCATGTTCAAATAAAAGGTAAATAATACTATTTGTTGTGTCAAACACTCAAACCTGATTAAGTCAAACCAAGCCTCACATAATAAATCGAGAAGTCTAGAAAAGATCGAGCCAGACCACCCCGTGTAGGAGTAATCGTGATCGGTCAGGGGTGGCCGACTAGGACCAATGTCCAACCATGACGATCGATCTAATTAGGGAAAGTTCTATCTTTCTCCGACCAAGCAACTAAGTTAACTAGGAGCAATAGAGCCAATTAAGAGTTTGTTAAGTTATCAGTATAGAAGACTAGATCGTGATTAGACCGTCCATGAGCACAGAATGACCAGACATACCCTTCGGGTCTAGTTGGTCGAGTAATTGCCGATAAGAGAATGAACTCAAGCTAACATATTAACTACATTTTAACACAAACTTTCAAGAGGTATAGAAGACAGTTGTAACACAAATCAACTAATAATATATCACAATAAAATCTAAATGGATTGTAAGCCAAAATATCTCTCTCTATAATAGCAAATTAGCAATCACTCCTGCTCCGATCAGACCAGGATTAATGACCACATTCATTGCATTTTTGTTTACCTTGTGCACCTCATAGCCCTTTTCGTTGTTGACCAGGCAGGTGGATCTACACGGCAATACTTTTAAGTAAAAAATACTAGTTTTCATGTATAATAAAGTCACGCCTGTTTACTATAATCATATTTTTAGCCTGTTTACTATAATCATATTTTTAATGTGTTGACCGTTCATATATAAAAATCACATCTTAAATTATATAATATAAAAATAATAAAATATTAGTAATGAAAACATTAAGATGTGTTCATCATTGATATACAAACAGTTGGTAAAAAATAGTACTGTGAATATGCTTTAAAAAAAAAAAGTAACACTAAGTGAAAAAAAAATCAAATAAAAGTAATATTTTGAATTAGTTTTAAAAATAATAGTAAGTAATATTTAAAAAAGTTATACTTTCCAAATTAAAAGTAATAATTTTTTGATGTAAAAATAATATCCCCTCCATTTCAAATTAAGTGTCATTCTAGAGTTTTAATTTGTTTCAAATTAAGTATCGTTTTAGACTTTTAAACAATTTAATTTCAAAATTATCCTTATACATTATTATTTCTTAGCTAAAATTTTTAGAAATTTAATGGTATACTTTATTATGAAACTAATTTGATTAATTTTCCTACTTTGAATCCTAATTAAATTGTTTGAATAGTTAAAGGTATATTTGCTCAATTTTTATATTTCTTAATCAATGATAAAAACTTCAAACGAACTCTTATTTTAAAATGAAGATAATACCTATTAAGTCAAAACTAATATTACTTTAAAGACAAAGTCTTGGGTGAGACCGTCTCACGGATCCCATTTCGTGAGACGGGTAGGGTCGGGTCGAACATAAAAATTATATAATACTTTTGTGTATGTTATGTAATACTTTTATGTATATTAGGTAATACTTTGTATTATAGAATGTGTTTTGAGTTGAGTCAAACTATAAGAAAATATGTAATACTTTTATGTGTATTAGGTAATACTTTTGTGTATATCAGGTAATACTTTTGTATTATGGGATAATGACCCGAATTGGGTTGGGTCGGGTCAACAAAAACGCGCGGATCCTAGGCGCCCAGGTGCTCTTCTTCCTCATGCGTGAATTGTATAATATGTAATACTTTTGTGTGTATTAGGTAGTACTTTTATTTATATCATGTAATATTTTTTGAAAATATCACATAACTTAATATCATGTAATACCTTTATGTATATAAGGTAATACTTTTACGTGTATCATGTAATACTTTTGTATATATCATGTAATACTTCGATCCAACCCTACCCGTCTCATGGAATGGGATCCGTGAGACGGTCTCACACAAAACCTACTCTACTTTAAATAGATAAAAAAAATTGTGGGATTTAGTTTGAGTTTATATTAACCCACTCATTAACCATATTCACCGACACATTTATAAAAAAATATGGTGATCCATCCCACAAGTTAAGATCTTGATCTCATAAAAGTTACACAATTTTTTCCAATCTCATAAAAAAATAAATAACATAAAAGTTAAAGTTATGTAACATTTATGTTATATTAATGTAATTTTTATATACAAATTTCATAATCCGGGGTATGTTTGTTTGGAGACTCATGAGTCAGGATTTGAGATTTCAAAATCTCAAATCTTCGTTTGTTAGGAGATTTAAAGTAGGATTATAAAATCCAATCAAATGCTATTTTATTTAAAAAAAACATAATAATTAACCCTACACTCTAACCTATTAATACATAAATTTCAATACACACCTAAATTTCTACTATTACAATCATCCAATCATTACTATTACATCAACTAATAATATAATATTACACTTATTTACTTTTCCAACATTAATTTGACATCTATAGTAATAATCATACCCTATAAAGTCTCATAACAAACATAGATTTTAACTATTCACCTTTATTTACAAATCTCAGGATTTCAAAGTCGGATTTCCCCAATCCTACATAATCTCCAAACAAACATACCCTAGTTCTAGGCTGGTAATGAATTCTTGCAGCTCCCCCCTATCTCTAAAGGGGCTTGAGAAGCATTCCTAGTTCTAGGCTGGTAATGAATTCTTCCTAAGTGATGTTATTTAGACTTTTTTCTAATATAAATAACACTAAAAGGTTATGTGAACAAAATATAAAGGTTATGTGAATATAATTAAAATGTTAAGTTCGTCAAATTAAAAGGTTTGATCAATATAATTGCGAAACTAGGGTTTGGGCGCATGGGAGCGTGAGACGCGCTTGGGACGCATGAAATGCACCCCGCATCGGGTCAATCCAGTTGCATGAATATAGGATCCATGAACCTGCATCGATCCAGTAGTACGAATCTAGAATCCGTAAACCTAATGCACATAAATAATTGTGTTGATATTTTGAAATCCATCACTACAGTTACGAACTATTATTTGGATATTTATTTTTTTGTTTTTATTTATGATTGTAGATTGCTTAAGCTTGAGGAACTCAGGAAGAAGAAGATTCAAACGATTCAATATAAAATTAATTTTAAGTCCATAAAAACCATGTAAAGGATGATATTTATTAATTTAGAGCTTGAAATATAATTGATTATCAATTTAAGATTTGAAAGATATCATTATCAATTAAAAGACTCATAAATTTTAAGGTTATGTTTGACATGTTTTGATTCCTATTTATTTAAAAGATTTTTTAAATAATAATGGTAAAATATGATTAATGAACTTCACGTGTATGAAAAAAAATAACAATTATATTTAACAATAATACTAAAATTTAGAGATATCAAACATCTTACTTTAATGGGTTTTAAGTGATAATTTTTATTTATCAAATTCTAAATTTATAGTTAATCTATTTTTTTGAATATATAATCGATAAAACTCTCAAAATAATTACTTCAAATGAAAGTTATGAATTTCAAATTTATTGTTAAATGAACAATTCAAACAACATTAATGAATTTATTATATATATTTAAAATTAAGTACTAGCTCAATTTCACCAATTCATATACAAAATTAATGGATTTTAAGTGCAACACAAGTCTATCTATAGGCTCATCTTGAGCAATGTTTCAGGTTCGAGTCCCCCACCTCCAATTGTAATTCCATAAAAAAAGTTCAACATGAGAGTATGAAATCGAAGATATCATTTACCTAAATTTAACAAGTGTGATGTTACAAAATTGCAATCTAATCCAAACAAGTCCTAGAAAACTGGAGTAACCGCAAAGCAAACCACCGTTGCGTATTTCTCTTCATTGCGTGCTTCAAAACAAACAAAAACACAGCAGCAAAGAGTGAAGAAGAGAAGCCAAAACCTTATCCTTCTCTCTCCCCATCTCTCTCTCTCTCTCTCTCTCTCTCTCTCTCTAACCAGAATTCAAGTTTCAATGGAATCCGCAGTGGTATCTTTTTCCACGGCGAAAATGCTTTCTCGCTCCCCCTTTCATCTCCACTCTCGCAGCCGCTTCAGCCTCCTATCCCTATATCCCCAATTTCGCCGTAATATCAGTTACCTCCCTAAATTTCCCACCAAATTACTCAGACGCCCCAGAATGCTCCAAATATCAGCCTCCATATCTGCCAAGCCTTCATCGGAGCTCAGGAAGAAGCCCAAAAGCTCTGAGCCCGACGAGAAGCTCGTCGCCCTTCGTGAGCTTTTCACCAGGCCCAACATCAATATTGATGCCTATATCATTCCCTCGCAGGATGCTCATCAGGTTTGCTACATTGTGTCGTGGTTTTACCTCAGTATTTTCACTTGATTCCTCCTAAATAACTGTAATTTTGGTTTCCGTTGTCATAAGAAAAAAAAAAAAAAAAAGATTAAGCAACTTAGTTGATTGTATTCAATTCTGTTGCTGTTGGAATGCTGTCTTCTTTTTGACGGAAAGCTAATATATTCGAGTATTTTGAATTGAGAAATGCTCAAACATTTTTTGTTTGTTCTATGTCATCAAATTGTATTGTGAAATAAAGAAATGATTGGGAGAGTGACCGCCTTTGCTTTTGAAGTATCAGGTTTTGCAGTAAAAGAACTTCTTATAATGTCGTGTGTGAAATTCAATAGCAATATCTGACGTTTATCAAAATTCACTCGTTTGTCTAACATCTGAACCTGTTTAAAGATTTGCGTCTTATGTTCAAGACATCTGTTCCAACTTCCATAGTCAAATACTCAAAGCATCTTAATTTTTCATGTGAAATTTTGCCTGCAGTTGCAATTTATTAATACAGTCATGCTTCATTTCAGAGCGAATTCATTGCTGAGTGTTATACCAGGAGAGCATACATATCAGGTTTTACTGGTAGTGCAGGCACTGCCGTTGTCACCAAAGATAAAGCAGCTCTTTGGACGGATGGACGATACTTTCTCCAGGTCTGACATGTGGACAATCAACATCTCTCTATTTCACTTCAATCAATTTTTTCTAGGATGTGCTTTTATTTCTAGTGATGTCCTCCTCTTGTTGTTAAAAGGCTGAGCAGCAGTTAACATCCAGCTGGATTCTGATGAAGGCCGGTAATCTTGGAGTACCTACAACAAGCGAGTGGCTTAATGGAGTCTTGTCCCCTGGTAGCAGAGTTGGAATAGATCCTGTGAGTAAATTAGTCTACTTCTCATACCATGTTTTATCAGATTATTTCAATTTCATTTTTTCTAACTATAAAATACTGGCTTTCTGGATTTGGATAAACCAGTTGAATATGTCATTGAATGTTGTATTCGTTTAAGCTCAATATTTTCCATGAGATTTTACTTTTCAAGAATTGAATTAGAAATCCACTTGTTTCGAGTGTTACTGATATGAGTTGGCTGAATGATGGTTTTAGAGCGTGCCTGATTTTTAATGGCTGAATCATGAATTCTACAACAGCTCTAGACAATTGAGTTTTGAAATTTTATGGGTCCCAGATTTTTCTTGACATGGGTGGGTTTGGTTAGAGTGTGAAGTGTCGGTGGTGTTGCTTGTTTGGGTTCTGAAATGATGTCCGGATACCTATGGAGCAGACCACATGCTGTGGCCTGCTTAGGTTAGGGTATTCTGGGTGGTTTGATGATTTCACCTTCGTCAGGTATTGCCGTATTGCTTTGAATTTCGAAGTTGAATAACAAATTTTCACATAAAAAATGACCACAATGAGTTATATGCACAGTCATTCTTTCCATATGATGGTATGATTTTTCTGGAATGCTCAAATTGATTTTTTAGTATTGCTTTAGAAACTAGCCAATAGCAGTAGAATTCAATAACATCTGTTCTGTTGAGTTGTGCATAGTTATCTTGCGTTGTATAAGAACTGAAAATGTCCTAGTACATCTTGTTTTTTGATGTATATGTGTGTCTCTTTGAGTGTTTTTCTGAAATTTAATCCCATACTTTTGCATCAACCCATCTTTGCCATACCCTCCCTCTGGTTGAGGTGGCTAGAGCTGATAAGGTGTTCCCATTTTGCCATATTTGGCCATCAGTGAAGCATGAATTTTGGTACAATGGGTAGCATTTGAGTTTGTGCGTATGTGTGTTTATAATATTAAAAATTAATGGTTCATTGAGGAGGACCGAGGACGAGAAGCCTTCTTACTATTAATGCCAATCAAGTGATGTTACCAGGATCTGCTTGCACAACATATATTTTAACCAATCCAAATAAGATTTAACAAAAAGTTTTGAGTCCCAATTTTTCTCCAATCAATTCGTGTGTTGTAGCACCCTAAGTGAAATGGGCACTGCTTATCCAAAGTAAACGGTATATAAGTTATTTTTGAATTATCTTGATATTTTTACCAAATTTCACGACTTAAGCCCCATAAATAGTACCCATAGAAAGCCCACTTTAATGTTTTTTGGCTGCCCAAATGTGGTGGTTTTTGGGCACTGACCATTTGAAGATGGAGGAAATTCTACATTTGCCTATTGACTAGCTTTTGTAGTTCTTTTATAGTCTTTGTAGCTTCACTTTTCTCTTTAAGGCTGCTGCTTATTGTTTTTCCAATTTTAGTTAATACACTATTCAGAAGAATTTTCACTTTTTCTCTTTTCTCACAGTATATATTTTATAATGTGAGTTAACCTAATATCAACAAGAAATATTTAAATGCATCGATAATGAGTCCTGGATCATTAACATCAATTATCTTTGAGCTTGATCCACTCTAAGTTTGCCTCTTCAAGTCTAACTGACAAAACCTAGGTTCCTTATGATTGCTGTTGGCCTCCTCAAATCTAGCAACAAATGCTTAAATTGTGTTTGGGGGTTGGGACATTTTATCTGTTCCATGTAAAACATACTATTCCCCTTTGGGATAATTGTCATAAATGAACTGGATGTGCCTTCTTTTTATATCTAAGTCAATTTAAACCAAGATGGTTACACATGATTCTAAGAAGGTGCTTCCTAAACTTCACCTGCTAGTTTTTTTTTTCTTTTCTCACAATTTCTTTGTATTTTTCACGTACTCTTTCTTACAACAGGTTCTTGGTTTAATTCTTTTTTCTTACCATCTTGACATCTATCTGTGCATGTTTGCAACTATGACTCATTTTTCTGCAGTTGCATCTATCTGATCACTGTATTCCATCTTCTCTTGGTTTTTGTGAAGGATTCAGTTCCTGTTTTCTTCCGATTCTGCTGCAGAACTGAAAGAGGCCATATCTCAGAAGAATCATGAGTTGGTTTACTTGTATGATGTCAATCTTGTGGATGAGATTTGGAAAGAATCCAGACCAAAGCCTCCAAACAGACATGTCAGAATTCATGACCTGAAATATGCTGGTGTAGATGTGGCATCCAAACTGTACTCTTTGAGATCTGAACTAACTAGTGCTGGTTCATCTGCAATTGTTATTTCGGTGCTGGATGAGATTGCTTGGCTGTTGAACTTGGTAAATTGCTCAGCTATGCATATCTTTGGGCTTTAGAAAACCTAATTTTGTTTATTAGAATTATGAAAGAAGTAACTACTCTGCCGCTGCAACTCAGAAAAACAAGAGCTGTAAAAAAAATAAAAAAAAGCTTTCCAAATGGTGCACCAAGTCTGTAGCTCTGTGTTTTGTGGTTATACATATTTAAATGAAAATATGATAAGTCAAACCTTCATAAGAGAACACATGCTGTTATGTGAGGTGCTATGTTTGAGAAATATCATGAAGATCCAACTGAGCAGGTAGTGTTGTGCTTGAGATTATAGTGAAATCAATACTTAATAGATCCAAATAATGTTCACTTATAGGTGAGATAGTTCTATTTATCTCTCACATTTTGCATCTTAACTAAAGACAACGATACTTCATTTTCATTTTTGGCTTAGAAATGATTTGAAATTAAAGAAGAATGTTCTGATTTCCTTTAAAATTGAAGTCTAATATCTGATAGAAAACTGATTTTCTAGTCTTCTTATAATATTAGTACTTTCTAATTAATCTCATTGTGGTCAATTTAGCATTATTTCTCACAAATTTCTAAAGATGTGAGTAAAAGGGAATTGGGATGAATGTTAGATGTCTGTATTGTGAATTGTTGAATGGCTAATAAAGACATTCCTGACACGAAACCCATTCTTATTCTACCAATTACTTGTCTATCAAGAAAAACGAGGCAATCCTATTTTAGCTATTTTAGATCAAATTCACCTTTTCTTTGCTTATATGATGCTCTTTGATGTTGCTGCTTAATGGTGCTAGATCCATGAGCATGTTTTCCCTCAATAGAATGATAGTTCTTAAAGAATGGGATCCCATTTCAATTAGCTTCCCTGAGGGGTAATATGAAATTGTGGACCTGGTCCAAAAGGATATGATATTGAATGGCAGCAGCAGATCATCTTATATATGATGACTACTTTTGAATTTTATTTCATTGTAATTTTGTTACATTCATAAACAATTGAGGTCAAGTGTTGTGGGGGGTGATTATTCCTCTGTGTTTGTCAATTTGGTTATGAGAGGAATTTTGAGGATTATGAAGAAACCTTTATAAAGTGTGGGTTAGATAGGACTATGTTTATAGTTGTGTAGTGAGTGTCAATCATAGAGAATTCAAAGCTGTTCTTCTGTCAGGCATTGTTGCATATCGGAGAAACAATTTTTAGATTTTGGTTGTCAGCGTTTTAAGAGATTCCTCATCCTTCTGTCTCTTTTTTCTTTATTAATTTTTTCTCTTAATTAATAAAGTGAGTTTCTTATTTAATATGGAAAAAAAAAACACATTGTCAAAGCTGTATGGTGTTCTCTTTTATTTGTCATCTCAGGACACAGCCTTCAGGCATCACTTTGTCATTTGAACCTTTTGACTTCATACATCAATTACATATTGGATGCTTTTATTTTAACTGATTCATGATATTGAAAAGCTTGTTCTTCTTTCACTGAATGCTAGATTTAACAGATAAGTCTGAAAATATATCTGAGTATATATCTCTATAACGTCTTATTTATCTGTCAACACTCAATTTTATGTTAACAGAGAGGTAGCGACATACCACATTCGCCAGTCATGTATGCTTATTTAGTTGTGGAGATTGATGGAGCAAAATTATTTATAGATGATGTCAAAATCAATTCCGATGTGATGCATTATTTGAAGAGTGCTGGAATAGAGCTGAGACCATATGAATCCATTCTTTCTGAAGTTGAAAGGTGCTGTCCTTTTGCTCTTACTCTCTTATTTGATTGTTTCATTTCCTCTTTATTTTTTCAGCAGGATAAAATTTTATACCTCTACTATAGTTGTGGGGGGGGGGGGGGGACATGTGGCACATGGTGCTTAAGGTGAAAGGTTTGTCTTGGGTTATACCAAAATCTATCAAGGAATTATCCCTATCAAATATGGGAAGTCTCATTAGCAAAAGGGGTCAAGTGTTTCAGTGGGTTCATCGTTCAAGTCTTATGTTGTTCACTATGGCTAGAAAGGATTGTTTGAAGATGTTCAGGAGTCCTTACATGAGTTTTCTGATAGGATTAAAATTAGGCTTGCATGGTGGCTTTCAATCCACAAAGTTATTTATTTTATTTATTTATTTATTTGATATTACTTGAGATTGGAGCATTGTACTTTAGATAGCACCTTTATCACCTAAAAGATTTTTCATTCCTTTGTACTTTTCATAACTTTAATCTATAAAACTTCTGTTTCTCATTTAGGAAAAAGGTGATTGTAGATATCAACATAGAAAATTAGTGGAGTGTGGCCCTCAAGTGAACTCTTCCATTGTTCTGCATTAGAAGAGTCATTTTAGTACTAAGTACCTCCTCCAAAAAACAGAAAAAGAACTGAACTCAACACTAGAAAACATTATATAGTTCGGGTTTAGCTATATGTATCTTCTTTTGTCATTCCACTCCATTAAGTACCATCTTCTAATTTAGTCCAGAAATATTCAGGATGTTTTCTTGACAGTCTGACTCCCCGACCATTTCAGTTTATTCATGGGTCCAACTTCCCTAATCCATTCATCTGGTGTTAGTGTGGAGACTTCTAAACCATTCTGATGATGTCCGCATCATTTATATTCAATCTTCTGCTTTACTGTAAATCCATCTAAGTTTTATATATACCATACTATATGTGTGATAGTTGTAGTTAATTGCCTAGGATTCTGACCTATGTAATCTTACATGTGGCTTGGCAGTTCTGTAATAAATTCCTTTAACCTATTTGGTAGTTGTTACTTAACGAAATGTTGGAGGTGCTCTGCTTGAATAACAAGAAAAGAGAAACTAAAAAGGCAGTTACTTCACATATAATTTATAGAATTCATTTTGTCTCTTGTAGACCACATCTGTTCACTTGACTGTATTTTTTTCTTGCAGTTTGGCTGCAAAGGGAGCGTGCTTTTGGTTGGACACATCATCTGTCAGTGCTGCTATCGTGAACACTTATAAATCTGCCTGTGAAAAGTATTTTGCCACTGCTGGAAATGTTAGTAAAAACAAGAAGGCGGTGGGAAATGGTCCAGACAATCAATCTTGTGTACCAACGAAGGTGTATAAGAACTCACCTATTTCTCTAGCTAAAGCTGTGAAAAATGAAGCTGAATTAGACGGAATGCGTAATTCTCATCTAAGGTAGCTGCTGCGAAATTCCCTTTATTTAGATACTGATACTGAAGGCAGTGGCACTTCACTTTTGCAACTGACACTTCAAATCATGCCATGTCTTTGGTCAAGCCCACAATGTAGGGGCTGCAAGTGAGACGTAATAGCTCTGCTAGCGTTCACTAAGCACTTGCCTTTGCATTGTGGAAAACAATATCCCCAGTTTCTAATGAAGTCTATGATTGCTTATTAAACTGTTCCTCAACAATCAATCCTGGATAGCACAACTCTTAACATAATGGTTTCCTCTAGTAAACGTGGAAAATCAATATCAAATCAAAATAGATTTTATTATGAATTCTGCACCATTATTGAGATACTATTGATATTTAATTTTATGTTGACTATATGTCTGATTTGTCTCATTATTATATATTTCATATGTCTGTTACACTTATATATAGGTGATTTTGTAGCTATGATCATAAGAGAGAAATATATATCTTATTATAGTTTATTTTGGCACTTTATACATGGATGTTGTCCAAATGGCCGAATGACCTTGTCTTCTTTATCCTCTTTCCATTCTTATAATCAAAGTTTATTATGCTAGAGGAGTTGACAACAGCAAAATTTTCAGCCTTTATTACGTTCCTCTCTTTCTTGCTCTTTATCCTCAAGCTTTCAATTCCACAGGGCCTTTATTACTCATATCCATTATATATCTCTCTCCAACAGCCTTCGTTGCTTCTATTCGAAGTTCTGCTACAATCATCCGTTTCATTTTTTAAAACTTGACTTGGTCAAATATTTAAAATGAGTTAGTTCCTAATAATTATTGTCTTGATTTTGTATCTCTTCATTTAGTGGTCTCAATCCTACTTACCCTAAAGATCCTAGTACTAAAGTGGAGTTTTCAATGTATGATAAATTGAGTTTGGCATGGCGTCTCTGGGGCACTAATGTTATACTTATTTTTTTAATAGATTTAATATGATTGCATTTGAAACATCTGCGTGAACACTGAAGGGGGCTGTCCGCTTCAGTGATTTCTTTTCAATTATAACAAAAGGCAGTATCTTATAATTGCAAGAAGTTTTAGGGTAGAAAGGCCCTCCTGAACGGGCTGCAACTGCATGATTCTGTTGATGTGCAAAACATTAGTGTGTTTCTTTCAATGGGTGGGAGAAGGGGATATATGCACAAAATTGCTTTCTATAGTTTATTGATGACATGAGGCAGCTTGTATTATTTTTTCTCACAAATAATTTAACTTATTGCTGATTCTTTCCTTTAAGTTGATAAAGGATTGATTAGATTTTTGAGAAGTAATGAAAGCCATCACATTCAGCATGTTATCTCACATCGTGTATTATTGTCGAATCAAGTTAACCTTCCATTTCTAGTGCATCTAGCTTGAAGTGTCTCTTGTTTTCTGCATCCCACCCGTCTAAACGGTGCTTACACCTGGCTTGAATAACTTTTGTTTCAGTCTATTCAAGTAATGTGTGGATATGAATATAGACAAAATGAAACCATCATATATATCACATTCAGAAAAATTATTATGCGCTTATGCCTCCCCCCCCCCCCCAGTTGGCAGTACTAATATCATTTCATTGCATTTTATGTAACATAATGTTATTACTGAAAATTTGGATTTGTTGTGAATGACCTTCTGCAGGGATGCAGCAGCTCTAGCACATTTCTGGGCATGGCTGGAGAAGGAAATCAGTGATGGTGTCATTTTAACAGAAGTAGATGTTGCAGAGAAACTTCTTGAATTCCGTGCAAAGCAAGATGGTTTTGTGGGCACAAGTTTCGATACTATAAGTGGTATATAATCTCGTTTTTGTTAGATTTTTGCTTGTCTTTCCATTGGCAGGGCACTCTGGTATGGTCGCAGGTACTTCCCATTTTAAGAAATCAACTTTCACCAACCTGTCAAGGAGACATGAGGATACTTTACTTTTTGGATGGGATAACAAATAAAATGCTTCCCTTTTGTCTCTAAACAACTTTGGAAATATGTAGTAAAATATAGCAAGTAGACCTAGAACTTTGTGCTGGAGTGTATTAGCTGCATCACTTGAGTGTGTTAGCGGTCCTAGTTTTGGGGCCTATTCTTGATGACTGCCGAAGTGGTATATTACCCTCTTGTAGCTAGAGCACATTTAGGTGAATTGTTCTTCAAACTGGGACAAGTTCGTGAATTGTTAAATCCTTATTATATTTCCTTCTTCTTTTTTTTTTTTTTCCTCTTAATAGCTCAAAATAGAACTCTAACTCAGTCAGATCCTTGAAATGATGGGAGAAAAAAATTCCTCTATAAATCTTAAATTTTAATACTGAATAATATAAATTATGTAGTCTGTGGACTGTGGTAATTTTATACTTTCTCATAAATAGCTTCCCAGTTAAACTCCTAGGTTTCTGTTTGAAATTTATAGCAGGATTCTTTCAATTGAATGGGTTGCATTATAAGCTTCAGTTTTCTCCTGCTGTTTTAATTTTGTAATTATTATCTAATTTTTGTCTTACTAAGCCAAAATGTTATCGACAGGTTCTGGTGCAAATGGTGCAATCATACATTATAAACCAGAGCCTAACAGCTGTAGCATAGTGGATCCTGAGAAACTCTTCCTACTGGACAGTGGAGCTCAATATATTGATGGAACAACTGACATTACTCGGACAGTCCATTTTGGTCAACCTTCTTCATGGCAAAAGGAGTGTTTTACCAGAGTTTTTCAGGTATTCTTCAGTTTATGGTTATTGTATACTTTATTACCATTCACTGTTAATATAAATAAATAAATATTTGTTTGTATATATGTATATGTCAAGTTCTATAATTCTCCTAACTCCATGGCTCATGGGATGTAACGGTTTTTCCCCTCAAAAGGTCTTTGTTGATGATGCTCAAATATGGATTGACAATGTCTAGATGTTTGGAAATTGTATAAATCAATAAAATTGTTTATTTAGATTCGGTGACTTCTTGGAAAAGAAATCAGACACATTGCTTGTGAAATGGCTGGAGCAAGTTGCTATTGCTTGGAGTTTTCTGTCAGTGATATTTATTCGTGAAATCAAAACTCAGTTCACAGAGCAACGATAATATGGGAGTTATTCTTCACATTTTAACAATTTAAAATTTGTTAATGACAGGAAAGATATACAGATGTTGAGACAGGATGTCCTCAGTTACTCTATTAATCATTGATTTCGATTCTGTGTCATCGTCTCTTCCCCAGTTACTATCTGCTTGCTTACTCAGACCAAAAAAGAAGTTTTGAGCGTACGATCTTTATCTTATCTGGTCCAGATGGACCAAGTTCACTTGTATGTGAACAGTGGACTTAAACAAACTGTAAAGAACTCCTACTTACAGGGCCTAATAATTGTAGTCAAGATGAAAATTAATATTTGAAGAAAAGGAATCGAATAAGAAGCAGCCACACCATTGAGATGATAAATCTGCCATTCATGTGAGGAAACATTGATGCTATAAATTACAAGCTCTAGGAATTTGTTCTTCAATTGGCCCATTATTACACTTATTTATTTTATGCATGAAATTTTAGAAGTCTACTATATCTAGGAGTTGTTGGAGCCTATCAACCTACTTAATGACTAGATAATCATGTTTGGGATATTCAAGAATCTATGCTTTTCCTTGAGTTATGTGATGCTATTGAAACCTTTTAGGAGTATGAGGATCTAATTTTCATGCCTACAAATAAATCTTTTTTGTATATTTTCTTAGTTTGAAAAACGTAAGATTCCTTTGAAATTATGAGGTTTTTAGACATCCATAATTGTTGAAAGGAAAGAATAAGGCTAGGTTGTCCAACATCAAACACATTGTCAATACTTGAAGTATGTAAGATAAGTAATGGAATTTTGCCTTCCAATAGGAAAATCCTATTGTTTTAGTCTTTTAGATTCATCATGAGTTTGAGTTGGCTTTTTTTGGTTGATCCACTATAGGCCAGCAAGATTTCCTCATTGTTTTGATGGTTATTTATCCTTGCCAAAATCAAGTATCAGCTATTGCAACGCTGTTAACCTGATGATTCTTTGAGTTGCATATAAATGGAGGAAATTTTGTCAATGTACCACACCCACTAAAGTTTTGAACCTGTAGACATTTTAATGGCTTTAAAGGAAGTTCAATCAAACTATTTTAATAGCAGTATGGAGCACATTTCATTGCTCATCCTTCCAGATTTTAGACGCAGTATCTTTTAAATAGCAGTTAATGCTACATCTTAGCTGTATAGTCTTCTATAGCCCTAAACTCATTTAAGCAATCTTTGCTGCTTAACTATATCTCTTCTATATAGACTGAGGTTATAAGAAAATATACTAACAATGATCTATGCTTTTGTCAGGGTCATATAGCGCTTGATCAGGCTATTTTCCCTGAAAATAATCCAGGTTTTGTTTTAGATGCCTTTGCAAGATCGTCACTATGGAAGATTGGTCTTGATTATCGTCATGGTATTTGTCATTCTTTTCTGTATACTTATTGCATTATCTTTAAATTCTTGTTTTGATTGAGATTAGATGAGATCACTAATTTAATGAACTCTGTTTTATCCGAACTTCAGGCACTGGTCATGGTGTAGGAGCTGCACTGAATGTTCACGAAGGCCCTCAAAGTATCAGCTTCCGATTTGGAAATATGACCCCATTGCTGAAGGGCATGGTTGTCAGCAATGAACCTGGATACTATGAAGATCATGCATTTGGCATTAGGATTGAAGTGTGTACATATCCTTCTAAAAATCTATAATTTCATTTAAATAGCATTAGTATCAAAGTATTATATTCTTAAATAATTATAAATGCAATTTTTGTTGGTTAAAACTGCAAATCTTTTATTTAGTCCTAACATGTACTTGTACATTTTATTTTTCATCCTTGTTTTTCAGAATCTTCTTTATGTAAAAGAGGTCAACACACCAAATCGCTTCGGAGGGGTGGAATATTTGGGATTTGAAAAGCTCACATTTGTTCCTATTCAGGTATACCTGTAATCCCACTCTGCCTGCACATCGACCAGTCACCTCCGAGTCGTTGATGCCCTCCAATTGTATTCTTTACTGAACTCCTCCAGACAACCCATCTACCCACTCCAATTTTACTTTAAGCACCAACTAAAAGATGGAACCTGTGGTTGGATTCTATAGGCAGGTGGAGTTAACCTAGATAGAGCAGACAAGTGATCAGAGATTTCACCCAAGGCATAGGCTGCAATTCAATGAAGATAGCTAGTTGAATTACTATCATGCTTCAAACTGTAAATAAAGTTAAGAATGTACGAGATACACCCACCAGGTTGAGGAAGAGAGTGGAAAGTTATGTTAGTTATGAAATGATTGACTTCACCATAATCACGTGGATTTAAATGAATTTAAGTGATGATTAGGCAATCCCCTGGTCAACGGGATTGGACTTGATTGATTATGTTATAACTAATAAATTTTTGTTTTTGATAATTTTTTGGTTTCTTTTAAAAAAATAATCTGTTTTGATTCTGCCAACAATTGCATATATATGTATGTTTGTACAGAAATGAATGAATGGAATATAATTCTAAAATCCTGCAATTGATCTATGGTTCTTCTTTCGGATCATGCAGGCCAAGTTGGTTGACTTGTCATTACTCTCTACCACTGAGATAGATTGGCTCAATGATTACCACAAGCAAGTCTGGGAGAAGGTAAGTAGATGTTTAAGTTTTACTCCAATCATTATGTTTGTCTTTGTAACATGTACATGTGAAATACAATGTCAATCTAATAGTTCAAGTCATTGTTTCTCTTCTATATACCTTGTGACTGTACAAATGTAACCTTGTTTGTACTACATTTCATTAGGTAATCTGGGTCTTGACAATCATTCTCGCTAGTGTGCATATCACATCTAGTCTTAGTTCTGCTATAAATATTGGTTTTTTTAAAAAATTATATCCAAGTGTATATGAGATAAGCCCCTTAAATTGCTATTAATTGTACCAAAATCTGCGCAAGATATCAGAATCTTTGGGTCAAACCAAGATTTCAGGAACTGAATCTGCTAGATATTGACATATAAAAAAACCCATGCCCTGGAAAATAATGGATTTAAATTTATTTATAGATAATTAAATATTTACTTTTTTGTTTCTTTTCTTTTCATATTCTATTCTTCCTTTCCTGTTTTTAAGTTGTGAGGGGGAGGGAGGGAAATAGGGGCAAACAATGTCTGCTAGGATTTCATGGGATTGTTCTGCTTTAAATTGAGTCCAGAGAACAAATTTGGATTAAGTTCATCAGAGTGCTCAATTATATAATCTGGTGCAAAAGCGATTTTGTGTTTTGGATACTTCAAATTTTCTAGTTAGAACTTAGCAAGGGATATTAAGAAGACATCCTTTTAGAGACAAAAACATTATAAATATTTCTCTTTCTCATATGAAAATTACTAAAACATTCAAGTGTAGAACTGTTTTAATTAAATTGATTTTTAACTATTTTGTAGTTTTTAAGTCTAGCGCAAAATCATCATTTCATGACTTCCCTTGAGTATTTTATCAATTCACAAGGAAGGGGAGTTGCTTAATTGTATAATGTCCAGATGTGGACCTGTTATACACACATTCCTTTGTGATCACTGATCAAATAGTGCACTTTTACCAAAATAAAAAAAAAGGGAAAGGGTGCTTTTGAACTTTTGTCTCAAGATCAAATAAGCAATTCCTTTTCAAGTCATATTAGGCCCTTTATCTTTTCCAAGTTGAACTACCTAGCTCTTCTTCTCAAAATCAAACAAGCAAGTCCTCTTAATCCCTGGTGTTAACAGACGTTACGTTATCTGATGTAGACAAGTGAAACCCTAAAAATTAAAATTTTCATTTGAACTGCTCAGAGGCTTCCACTTATGCATGGCCCTTTCAATATTTACCTTATTTCCATCCACAGGTTTCCCCGTTGCTGGATGGTTTGTCATCGACTCAGTGGCTCTGGGATAATACAAGGCCACTCGTGAAGCCTTAATACAACTAGTTCTCCATTTCCAATTGCTTGTAAAAATGTGGATGGTTTGCTGTTATAGTAAAGGCCATGACTTGCCTTGCTGATGATGGTGTTGAACGTACTCCTCAAAGAAGTAAGTTAAACAGGTTTGCTGTTTTATGTATAATATGGCTTGGTGATTGCAAAAGGAGACTGAAGTGAACGTTTACATACCTGCTATTCTAAAGAAATTTCGATTAATCACTTCGATGATCATGAGAGTGATCATCAGATTATGTTTGTGGAAGCAAATTAGACGAAATGCATTGAAGAACTTGTAATTAGCTGAATCTGTATAGTGAGGATATCGTCATCTGCAAATGGAGCTCAAGGCTGAAAACTATGGGGATTGATAAATAATTCTAGTAGGAAGTGATACTTTGTTGCATATATGTTTGTCCAAAATTTATTTTAGTTTAAAACCATCCAGTAATATATTGTCCATATGTGTATCTGATGTCTATTGTATCTTGACCTCAATTTTTTTTTTTTAAACTTCTCTGTTATTTTGTATCGTTGGTGAGAAGTTGTGATGAAATTTACAGCCGTGTGTGTGTGTGTTTTGGGGGGGGGGGGGTTCTCTTTTTCAATGAAATTTCGAATCCTTTGAAGGGTTGGGAAAGCATTTGCATTCTACCTCAACTTTCTCTCCGATTAAGAAGGCCAAGTTGGATACCTAAAATCGTCCATGCAGGAATGTCGAAATATCAAAATTGGATCTTCATATGAAACAGAATATTAGTATATATGAGTAGGACTATAAGACTTTCACAAATTTAATTTGGTGAAATTGATCAACTGTTCATGATTTTGGTCCCCTTAGAAATAACTGACGGGGTTCAAGATGAAATAACTTGTATACAAGGATAGTTTCACAGGTAACATAAGTGAAATATTAAAAGCATGATTTCTGAAATGATTTCATAGATCCAATTTTATATATAATATGTACAAATAATAATAATTGTACATATCTCTTCATTTATCTTATAAGTTCACGTAAATGAAAAATGATGCTTGCACCAATCACATTATGTGCATCCATCTCTTATTTGTGTAATACAAGTTGGATTATCCTCGTCACAAAGAACATTTATCATCCCCAAGAGTTGTGTAAATGACAAATAATATACATCATCACACATTAGAGATTATTTGGGACACAAATCAAGATTCATTTATTGCAACACTTAAATTATTCTATATCCCTACACGCTATCAAATAGACGAATAAAATCTAAAGAAAAAATGCTTTAAATTTGACATTATACAGCATTTTCCAGACATATAAAGAGCTCAACAATTATTGAATATTAGAATGCTTTCTGGTATAGAGGGGGACTCTTGTTGGGTCGTTACAAAAACTTTTGTGGAGCCCCGGTGGGATCGGTTGCTGAAAGCTCCGAATACATTTGAGCTATTGCTTGTGCAAAATATGCCTTCGCTTGAGGTCGCTTTACCTGAATGTTGCCCAAAACAAAGATATAATTACAATTTTCTAAATGTAACATGTAATGAAAGTATCTATAGTTCATTTATACAAATGCAGATATACATATATATTGACGTGTGTGAATAAATTGCAGCAGAACTATATATTTATTTTACTATTAAACAGTATCAAACAAGCTAACTCCCAACTTAAGATTATCATATAAAAGATATGAAAAAGAGACATCATTAATTTCTCTAGGATTAGTTTGGATTTCACTTAAAATAAGAAGTCTAAGAAATAACGAATTTGTTATTATGTATAGAACTTAAGAGCATATTTACCTTGAATGTTGGAGTCAACAAGCCATTCTCCACAGTGAACGGCTCAACCACCAATGTTACAGCTTTCACAAATTCAAAACCTCTCAACTGTATCAACAAGAACAGATATTATAAACCAAAGTTGAAGTCAAAACAAGATATAGTAATAGTAAAACCTTGAATGGAAAACAGATATCACCACCGAAGGATAACATTACCTGAGCTTCCCTTCCAAGGACATCCATCTCGGCAAGTACAGCAGCCTTTGCTCTTGGATCAGCACATAGTTGTCCCAAATCTTCATACTGTGCAGGAAGCAACGGATATGGTGACACAGTTCCCTAAGTGAGAATGAAAAATCCTATGTGCTAAAGCATCTTTTTCAGATGAAAATAATTTCATTCCATATTCTTTTTTTCTTAACAGGAGGGATAAGGTTTACATAATATGACTCCCTGGAGCGCAATCAAATAGTCAGATATGTTTACAAATACTCCGTTTGGATCACATTGAGTGAAAGAAGTGCTAAAAAAGAATGATGGAAAAATATACTTGTAAATTGACATGTTTCTCATTATAATAACACCCGAAGCTTCTTCCCATTGCACAAGAAAAGTGACGCTCTGTTGAGAAGTAAACATTCAACATCATGCCTGATATGTTGAGTTTCTAGACGTTAATGGTGTTTGTGACTTGGTCCTCATTCAAATTGGAAGATTTAAAGTACAAGCTAAGACAAATTACAGATTTACTAAAGGAGAAGATATCTAGGGAGAATTGAAGTATTGAACACTTTCAGGTCCATGCAAATTTTGTTGAATCTAATAAGAACCACATTCAACAAAGATCCCATATAAGAAATTCTCATAATGGATTTCCATGAGACACCAAAAATGTAGATACAAACCTAGAATTCTTAAATTACAGTGATTCCTTGGAGGACATGATAAAGAGCCTCTAGAAAGTTTTGCTCAATTTGGTATCCACATGCTGGTAAAAAAAAAAAAAGCTACGGGTTTTGCAAGATTGTTCAGTTACTGCTGAATGATAATTCCAAGAGCTGAAGAAAAAAGAATGCCAAACATAAATAAGCACCAAGAATGGACGCCCTATTGTCAAGTTTAAGGGATCAAATTCGACCGACTTTGGGACTAACAGGGCAAAACTATATAAAACATGATGCACTGGAAGAGGAAAAAGATGCAGCCTGACACTGATAGTAGCAGAACCCACAGAAGGTAAAAAACAGAACCAAAAGTAAGTAAATAGTTTCAGAATGCAGGGAACTATAAGTTTATCTTACAACCAATCCAGTGGAAGTATCTGTATTACCTTGATATTTTCTGATGCTGCCCAATCCTTCAACACATCTGGCTCCACACAGACAACAGCAACTAGACAGGAGTTCAAGCTATCACCTATAAACACGAAGGTTGTCAGCAGAAAGAATAGGTGAGGTTTGACTAAATAAAAATATATTCTTCTTACCATATACAAAGCACTGTGCGACAAATTTACACTTTGCATACACATTCTCAACCTTCTCTGGTGCTATGTATTCACCTTGAGCCAACTTGAAAATGTTCTTTTTCCTGTATATCATTTTAAAAACTATTGGAACCTCTCTAAAATCCCCAAACATTGAAAGCAAAGAGAAGAAACTCTTCAAGAAGCATTGACAGGTAAAGTGAATACAGAAACCACGGCGTCCAAATATCTAAAATTCGAATGAGTTCGTTTTCAAATTTCAAATTTAAGATATTTGCAAGCCGGTAATAGAACTCTTCCATTTCGTTTCGATTTTTTGTGTTTCTTTCTTTTTTTATTGGAGTGGGGGGGGGGGGGGGTGTGGATTGGGGTGGTTCAACAGATAATAACTAACCTGTCAATGATTTTCAGGCGGCCTCCTGGTAGCCATAATCCAATATCTCCTGTTTGCAGCCAACCTTCATTGTCGGTAACTTCTCTCCTATAAATTTTAATCAACATCAAGTAACATTCATCCAAAACTATCCTGGCAATTATAAGTTTGAAATCGGTTAGGTAAGTACGTTTGGACTTCATCTTTGTAGTAGCCTTGGAAAATGATGGGTCCTCTGACACAGATCTCACCACGAGGATAAGGTTGATCCTCCGAGGTATAATTCATCTCCGGAACATCCACAAGCTTTATTTCTGGACGCATCAAAAACACGGTTTGATACACTATGTTTCAGTTCTAGAATAAATTGATCATAATATCATAACAAAGCAAGTTTTCTGACACATTGTCTTGTTCCCCCTTTTTTCTGAATATTCTTTCTAAAGATGATAACATGTAATGATGATAAATAAGTAATTAATTTATAAGAGTACTTACCACAAGCAGGACTAGGGGAACCAACATGACCAGTTAAGATGTCACCTTCATCCATAGAGCTGATGACACAAGAAGTCTCTGTCATGCCATAACCTTCAATTACTTGACAGCCAAAACACCTACATATAGATCTCATATCTTAGTAGAACACATACTAAAGGTTATCTCTGGTAATACTGACTATCTAAAGTAAATATATAAACCAACTTACACCATCAAAAACTCCATTACATCAGGAGACAATGGTGAAGCACCTGAAGTCATATAACGAACACGGCCACCAAGTTTGTCCTTTATCTTATTGAATACCAACCTATCCCACATAGGTGATGGTTTCCGGCCTATCCCACAAAAATGGCACAAATACAGAAAGCATTTAGAAACAGACTGTAAAAAAGAAAGAAGAAATGAAATGATACCCTTTGAATGAAAAAAAAGGTAATTTAAGAAAGAGAGACTTGAGAACCAAGATTTAAGGCATAATGGAATGAAAAGATAGAAAAATGACAGCTGGAAAACCTGAAATAACAGTTCAAGAAAATAGGTATAAGACAACTAAACTAAAATCAGCAAATATTAGATACTATGACTCAATTGTATTAAGGTGGAAACCACAATTGAACTCCAGAAGAGAAGGAGATTCACAACATAAGAAATCACAATTAAAGAGAAAGTGTACTAAGATACAGACATCAAATAAGATATTCACTAGAAATAGGTTCATAAAAGTGCACAATATATTGACTAATCCTCTTAACACACTTCGAATGAAAGAAAAATAGAATGACAAGCATAGCAGGTTGCTGAGCTACATAAACAATTAAGGAAAAGTATAAAATGCTAGAGATGACGGGATTGGGATTCAAAGTTTTGTTGATGAAGGGCGGGTAATTCAACCCTAATGCAGTATCTAAATGTACACAACACTATTATATTTAACCTGAAGAAAATGATATCTACAACCGTTTGAGAAGAAAGAAATGCTCCATGAATGATCAAGAGGAAAACTAAAGCAAGGGTCTGTACTCAAGAGAATCTTGTCAAACCTTTTGTTTGGGACTAGACTAAATTAATGATTACATTTAAGAGACTTGATTTTGGTTATTTTTATTAATTAGCATGCCAGAAATCTTTTGGTATTGGTTTAAATGTGTTAAAACATTTGGTTAGACTTTTGAAATGCTTTACAGCTAACAGCAATTTGCAAGGAGAACATTTTGAGACATACTTTACAACATTACCATTTTACTACAATTACTTCTGCAAATGGATACATATTGCTTTGATGTGATGGCTTCAAAATACCAAGGAGTTTTACTGCTATGGCCTTGGCCTGTTAGTACAACCGTGAAGTATGATAATTAAAATGATCAGTATATCAGCAGCCAGAACTTTAAACCATGGGCACAAAACCAGTGTTCTTTGTGCGTAAGGCAGCCTCAGATTGAGTTAAGTATCAGGCTATTAGTCTAATAAAAATTCAATGGTACCACATTGCAATCTAATGAGTGATGAATGTCCACCTTTATGTTTGAGCAGATGGTTCCTTAGCAACAGAATTTTGCTACAAAATTTTGCATGAATTCACTCAACAGAATTAAGCAAGATTATTGTCTCCAATTTTTTGTTATTTGGGGTGTCCCATATAAAGGAAAACAAAAACAGCTTCAGATTGTAGCCAATCATACCACTCATTACAGCTTGCTTCTTGGAATTGTAGGCTGCATTGAATAACCTTTCTTTCAGAACACCAGAAGTTTTTACAGCATTAGTTATCCTGCAGGAAACACGAAAACAAAAAATTTTAACACCTAGAGACCTAACAAAGGAGTTACAAACTATCATTAGTGGGAAGTTAAGTGTTGAAGTACCCAGCATATATTCTGTTGTATAGACGAGGAACACTAGAAAATATTGTGGGTCTTAAAGCTGCTAAGTCATCCATCAACTTCATGTTATCCTGCAGATTACAATGCAACTTCATATGTAAACATCTTGAATGATAAAAGCAATTGAACAAGGGCAAACATCATGCTCATCTTTCATACTAAAATCCATTATGTAATGGAAGGGATCCAAAATCCTTCCAATTAATAGCACTAAACATCACTAAATGATGCTCAAATTTCTTCTTTATTTTGTTAGCTTATAGCTTGTAACCTGAACGAAACTTTGTCCTTCAATTTTTGTTCATGGACAGTACCCAAAGCCAATCAGTAGATATAAGGCCAAATAATTGAAGACAGGGAAACAATTTTGCATGAATTCACTCAGCAGAAGATTTAAGAGATTGCACATAACCTTTATCCCACAGTAAACAAGTATAAAAAAGTAATTTGAATTCAGAAACAGCCCAAATGTGGACAAGATTGCATTTCAGACCTTCACATGCATAGCAGTACAAGAATATTCAGGTCATATCACTCCTAAATATTTTCTACATATTCACCCTCAACAACCACATTGATTCACAAGGCATACCTGGAATATCCTACTGTAAGGTGGGAACCTGACGGTGGGATGCAAGAACACAATTCATCTTTCAAACAAGTATCTTTGGATTTTTTAATGTAAGGCACAATAAAATAACTAAATAGCAAAGAAACACTGCATATTTACATTAGTGATTACAACCCAGAGCAAAATGAAGACAGGCAAAAATGTCAACCATAAGGAAGCTAAACAGTAAATCCTGGTATAGCAGAAAGAACAATAAATTCACTTATTTCCATTGAGGAATGACATACCCCCTGGTAGAAGCCAATAGCAACACCATAATAAACTGACAAGATCTGATTAGCTCGTTCATAGATGTGCGCCAATGGAAGATAGGATATGTAACTGCTTAATGAGTAATGTCAGCCCATAATTTGGATCTAAATTAAAATAAAAAACTCATCATTATCCAAAACAAAACTCACACGTCTGAGGAATAGAATTTGACATTAAGGCTCACACCAGCAACACTTGCTATCAAGTTTCCATGTGATAGTACGACTCCCTATTGAAAGAAAGGAAGTGGAAAGAAAAGATATTTTGTTAGACCAAGCCTTCAATAGGTCTTCAATTACATTTGAAGATGGAAACTGAGATCGCTACCTTTGGAGTCCCGGTGGTTCCACTAGTGTAGCATATAGTGGCTACATCTGCAGGTTTGGGAGGGCAGAATGGTTGCAAGTTACTGCGACCCTGAATGGAAAATGATTTGAGCATATCAAATACTTGACCTTTTATCTATTGGCTATAACATGTCAGGAAACAGAAATAAAGATTATGAAAAGAGTTAATTACTGTGGTGATGTGGAGATCACACTATTAGAACAAATGACAATATGGTATTACTCCAATCTAAAATTGAGCATCAGTTACAATATTCTATATTTGTGACTACTAGGCATTATGGTTCTGTTTCTAATTTCAAGAACAGCTTTTTATTCTTCTTTATTATTTTAAGCTCGAACTCTTTTTCTCAAATGTGAAGTGGGATACAGAAAGGATTTAAACCCCTGAGCACCTCTCTAAAAGAGGAGGCGGCGGGAGTTGTAAGAAATAGCACAATCATTGGTTCTTATAATCATGTGTACTAAACATCAGGGAAGATCTGAACTTTGAAGGTAAGGAAACAAGACTGAAGATAATTTAAATTGAAGCTAAATTTCACTAGGTAAATAGAAGATCTGCAACTCTGTACATGCAATCAACTGTGGAATGGGCACGCAAACAATTAGTTTTACAAATGAAAAATCCGCTGCTACTTGCAAGACATACTCCAAAAAATTTATTGAATCAAACTGGTTTTGGTAACACATAATGTTAGGAAAAAAAAATCATATGCTGCTCATAGGAATTAAAAGTACCTGACTAAGTAATCTTGTGTATGATAAAAGCTTGACTCCTGAAGTGGAGGGTAGAGATGGGAGATGTTCATCCACCCCTCCCACTACCTATATCATTCATGAAATAAGAATTATAAGTCAAAGAACAGCAAAGAGTGGAATTATGCCCAAGATATACTAAATCAATAAATTTAAGTGGAAGCTGTATGAGGACATACCACTATTACATGGACAGAGGGAATCTCTGATAGAAAGCTCAGCAGCTGCAAGTTTTAGACAGAAAATTGAATGTCAGAAGGTACATGTAAACAAACTATTCACCACATCAAACTTACACATGCATGATATTTCTTCTCTTACTGCAACATAAGGAAAATGAGAGGAAACACAAGCCATAAAATTCATGAGATTACAAACGCATAATCAATAGAACAATCCACACACATGCAAACTCACACCATTCGTCTTTCTATTTCATTTTCCACTCAATACAATAATTTAGAGGATTCATTTCCAACACCAACGGAATCCTTTACACCTTTTTTCATGCTCAAAAGAATAGTAGAAAATGACAACATTGACAAATGTATAGTGATAAGCTCATTGGCGTGTCATGCCCCTCCTAAAAATAATAAGCCTACAAAGATTTATAACTGAAGATAAAAAGTAAGAAAGACTCACAGTGTTTAAGGTACTCGGGACACAAAAAATAGCCTGTATCCCAGCATGATTAGAAATATACTTAACAGCATCGGGACCTGCAGGTGCGCCAGATGATAACAAATTAGTGGATTTTGACTAGACCAAAGAAAGCTCCACTGAATGACACATACACACCAAGGGTATCATATAAAGGGACTGATATAAACGAATATGCTGAACAGGCATGATCTACAATCGCCCATTCTGGTGTATTGATAAAATAAAGTCCGACACAAGCTCCCTGCTCAACGAAGAAAGACAACATGTCATTGTCTAAAGAAATTGATATTAGGGTAAACATTTTCCATATAAGAAGAAACTAATTTGATATTAATAAAATCAGGTACATTTGAAAAGGATCCCCAGGTTTTAGTACTATATTTTCAAAACGAAGTCCAGCGGCTACTAATTTATATTTATTGTACATTAAGGTATTTCAATATAAACTAATAGTTGAGAGTGATGAATATATGGATATCCACCAGAAATCAACCAGGAAAAATGAAGTTAACTTACTGATTGTAGTCCATGATGGCGGAGTCCCGAACCTATCGCTGAACGAGCAGTACCTGCCTCTCCGTACGTCATCCATTTGTAACTGCACATTGTGAAAAAAGGACATATAAAAAATTTTCTTCAATCTCCAAATATATGATTTCACCAATAAACTTACTCTCCAACAGTCCCATCTATCCGCATACGTGTACCCAAATATTTGTAGTCTTGGAAATTTTCAACTGCATGTCTGAAAGCACCAACACATTATAAAGGAAATACATCTTGCCAATCTGATCTAATAAAGATAAATATTTTAGTGGATAATATCAGAATTTGAAAATGGTGAAAATATAAACTGACCATTTGTGTATTTAGCCACATAATAGATATGATAAGAGTAATATCAAGGGAAAACATATGTATCAGAGTAGTGTGGGGGGAAAAGGTAAATCATTCTCACACAAAGTTATCATGCAATGTGCCAATCTCTGGATGATCAGGGAATCTGTCAATAAGCTTCAATGGGGAACGTGCAGATCTGTATGTAACAAATATTATGAAGATGTAAGAGTTTGTCCGGGAGACAAAGCAGAAACGTGCCAAATAATAACATATATGAAGCATGCACAAGAGTAAATGTTCCACCTGTACACATTCCATTTTCCTGTTTGTAGTTTCTCAGGAAGAACTACGCTATATCCCTGGCCTGCTCAATAGTAAAAACCAACCGTTATAACACACTATATTGAGAAATTTACATTGGTTTGAGAAATATTAAACGCTCATAAAAATTAAAATGTCTAGCATCAATTCATCCATGCCGGGCGTAGATAAGCTGATTTCAAAAGCCTGTTGTGTGACATCACTCTTAATCATGTTTGTGTGAGAAATGCTATAAGATATATTCTAATAATATCCCAAAGAAAAAAAAAATCAAGAATCGATCAGAAAAAGGTTATGCTCCAATAAACCATCAGGTGTATTAGTAACATCTCTGGCTAAAAAGAATCAAGTATCAAGAATCTGAACAGAAAAAAAAAAAAAATTGCTACACAATGATCTTGCCCTTAAGAGTGGAAGATTAGGTATAAGAGAGAAGTTATTTGAGCAAATTCTTGATCATGTAAAAGCTGATGGCTATACAGATGTATGAGCATCCCAGGAATTCAAGACCAGCTAAGCTTATTGTAAGCAAAGTGGGGGAATGTACTTTGCAGCAGAGATTATCCATAGTTCCATACGAGACATTACATAACCTGAGCGGCCAGAAAAAGGAAACTTTTGCAGAACTTAGATAAACGATGTAAAGCGCTGAGTACTTCCATTAAGTAGAGATACTAGAATCGAAATTTTGAAATTGTGAAATCCCTATAGCTTTATCCTTCATGTATTTTTTGCTTGAATAAGATATTCACACAACAGGTTTCTAGGGAAGTTTCTTTGAATTTCTTTACATTACCAAGAAGTTCGTGAAGGTATAATTTGTATGAAGTCTTCTCATTAAAAAAATGGAATCAAAAAATGTGACACTCGATAAGTAAACAGATTAGTAAGAATGCATGTCCATGTATATAGTCTAAGCCTATAGAAATAAGAAAATATCTTCCTTATATTAACCTTATGCAATAGGCTTTGAGCAACAGGAAACATCAAACAGCACTATGCTCACATTACATTATAACCAACTTAATTTACAAACTGCAAAGTTCTATGGAAAATGACACTTCCAATTAAGAACATATAAATTTGTTAGACACGTCTGTGCATATGTAAGTCATATGATATATATATACACATATTGAGAGAGAAAGAGACAGACAGATTTTGTCAATAGCAGCCACAGCATGCCAGCATCCTAGAGAAATAAATTTAACCCAATATCTGGCCAAAATCCACTTGCAATCATATAACCTATCTGCTGGTCTATTCATGTTTGTGTGCTCGTGCAAAAATTATACCTTATATGTCAGCATATTTAAAAAAATTCAAGCTTCATTAATTCCCACCTGGGCAGATGTTTCACAATTATCCATTGCATACTGAATATGTGACAAGTTGGTCATGAAAAGTTGGCTGCTTCCAATAACTTCTTTTGAAACTAACTATTATCCATTGCATACTAACTATTCCCTAAATTTGAAACAAGTTGGTCATGAAAAGTTGGCTGCTTCCAATAACTTCTTTTGTAAATGTACATCTTCCATAACTAGAAGAATCAAAGGACAACTGAAAACCTTACTAAAATAGGTTCCACTTTCCATGTGAGAACGCCCTTTTGGAAGCTTTTACAGCCATATTAGAGAATAAGAGTTCAAATCGAACAATGAAAATTTGGTATCACAAACAACATTAATATAAAAAACCAGTTACAACTGAATCTAGATATTTTGGGGTTATAGTCCATTTTGAGGGAATTCTTGATCTTGAACACTGAAAAGGAAACCCATATTTGATCAACGTCTGCTCATCCAATTGAACAGCATGAATACGGGTCGATATTAATTTTAAAAAAAAAAAGAGAGAGAGAGAGAGAGAGTCAAACTGAATTGACAGACAAAAAAGATCCGACTCTCAATTGCTGGATTTCATGCCAACATAACTCACAACTCCTCGAAAATTCTACTTCACTGAGTAATTACTCAGATAACGATTTCCAAATTTCAGCATATTCCCGAATAAGAACTAAATTCCCAAATCAAACCAATCAACTTTCCAAGAAAAAATTAAGTTCAACAGTAGAACCAGGCCCCATTAAACAAATAAATAAAAGGTAAAAGCCAAAAGGCGCAAAAGGCAAAGCACCAACTCAGCTGCAATAAAGTTTCCAAACATTCAGAATCCACAGAATATACTCAAAAACAACATAATACCGTGAACGAATTCACCAGCGGTGGGGTTCGCAGAAACCGGCAACGATGACTCATCGGCGCCGGCGATCAGATGCGCCTGAATCAACCTCAGCCGCCGCTCAGCGCTCGATTCCATTAAAAAAATTCCTGAAGTGAAGCAGAAAAACTGGAAGTCCAAAATCTTCAAAGAGGCGTCAAAACACAGAGGTTTTTGGGATTGTGAACGCGAAATGGATGCGATAAATATCGGATGTGACAATTATAGTAACAATACCAAGAAATCAGTAACAATAATATAATGATTGTGATTAATGGAGATATTTATATAGGTGTTTGGTTATATATGGAGAGGTTGAATCATTACGTGGGCACACTTCCCAAAGATGATGACGAAGCGGAGGATAAACAGCGGAGAGGGTGTAGGATAAGGGTCGTTATTTTGGCTGCTAATGTACACTATACCACTTTTTATCATATTAAGACCAAAATATATCTATTATCCGTGCAAGATAGGGGGGGCTGAATCTATCGTCCGCCGGTGGCGTACCGTGCATAGCTTGATTTACTTTTTTTTTTTTCTTTTCTTTTTTTTTTCATGCTAGTTCCTATTTCATCTGTACTTTCTTTTTCCTTTTGTATTTTTACTTCAAAGATTGAAAAGTCCATGTCCATGAATAACCGCAAAATATTCATCTCCAGGGTATGTTTGGAGTAGGGTATACATAGATTTTGTAAATTTGATTTTGAGGTTTAGTGGATTCATAATGGTTTGTTTATTTTGAGATTTTATAAATATGATCTAATTAAAATATCATATAATAATAGAAATTGTAAGAAAAATAGATGATGTTGTATTATTTTATTTTGAAAAAACAAATGGTTTTATTGGAAATTATAAAAAAATTAAAAAAAGTTGGTTGGAGTTGAGGATTTGGCTAATTCCATAACAAATATGATTGTTTTCCATCCCAAATCCAGATTTGCACATACCAATAGTTAAATTAGTGATAGATTTAATATGATATTACCTGTTGTAGCAAGTTAGAAGACTAAAAAATGGTATTTATTAAATATAGTGGATTAAAAACCAAAAAATGAAAGATAATATATAAAAAAATTCATTACATAAACTCAGAGAACAAATGAATTTTTTTTTCCAACTATTTTGATAAATTTTTGTTTATTGGATAAAAAAAAATTGTTTTTTACTTCTTTTTGGAAACATGTTTTTAAAATTGTTGAATGAAAAAGGCGAAAAGATAAAGGAAAAAGGATAGATTGTACAAAATGAAATTGGTCTGCTGGGAGCCTGGGACCGGTGCACCAACTCCAAATACATTAGAAAATAATAAAAAGGAAAAAGGTTCCTTTCCTTCCTCGGATAAATTAAGGGAGGGAGTAAGACACTCCATCAATTTTTAAGCCCACCCTAAATATTTATATATTAAAAAATATTCATATTAACTTTTATCTTTTCGCAAAAAATTATATACTTCTGGGGAACGGATTTTAGATCCGTGTCTTCACCTGATCCGGCACGTGGGCCGCTACCAGGTGTGTCCACACGCCTCCACGTGTAGTCACACCATAGTTGTTGTGTGCCGCACATAAATTTGATTATATAAAGTGTATCACACATTTACTTTTCAGTATCACATATCTATCTTAAGGTATTATGTAATAACAGTGTTGTTTTCTTCTTTTTCCTCTTTTTTCCTTCTTCTTTCTTCTTCTTCTCAATCTCTTTTTTATTGATTTATTATTCTTCTTATTTGTTTAGCACATTCTTATTCTTATTTTTCTTGTCTATCTTCTTGTTCTTATTCTTATTCAAATTGTCATGAAATCATTTATGAAGTTTTTTCTTCTTCTTATTTATGAGTAATTTTAAAACATTGAAAATAATCTATTTCAAACAATATGAAATCATGATTTGTATAAAATTTGACGAAAAATATGATGAAATCGTGATTTGCAAAAATTTTGAGGAAGAAGATGATGAAACATTTGAAATCTTAAGATTCTCAGTGAATGTATTAGTTGTATACTCTTAAGGTATCAATTGTTTACTCGTAAGGTACTAGTGTAGAAACAATGGTGTTTTTTTTTCTTCTCCTTCTTAATCTATTTTCTTATCGATTTGTTATATTTGTTTTGTACATTCTTATTCTTCTCTATTTTCTTGTTCTTATTCTTCTTATTTACATATTTACTTTTAAGATATTAGTGCTTGTAGTATAAGACAACTTTTTAGGTATCAATTGTATGTTCTTAAGATATCAGTTGTATACTCTTAAGGTATCAATTGTATATTCTTAGGTATTACATATTACTTTTAAGTTATTAATGTTTATAGTATAAGGTATTGCATGCTTACCTTTAAGGTATTAATGTTTATAGTATACGGTATTAGATATGCACCTTTAAGGTATTATATATTTACCTTTAAGATATTAATGTTTATAGTATAATGTATTAGATATGCACCTTGAAGGTATTACATATTTACCTTGAAGGTATTAATGTTTATAGTATAAGATATTACATATGCACTTTTAAGGTATTAATACTTATAGTATAAGGTATTACATATTTACTCTTAATGTATTAGTTGTTCATTCAATGAAAAATATCATTTGTATACTCTTTATGTATCACTTTGTATACTCTTTAGGTGTCAATTGTATACTCTTAAGGTATTAGATGTGAGTTTAAAATTTTAAAATTTCAAATACACGATTTTTATCATCTTCTTCCCCAAAATTTATGTAAATTCATATTACTCAATTAATAATCAACTATGATATTTGTTGCATCAATTTTGTCGTATATTGCTATGAATCGAAGCAAAATACACAGAATTTCAAGTTATAGGAAAATAATAACCCTAAATTTTTATACATATTAAAAAAAGAAGAACTTGTTGGAATATTAGAAAAATAAGAATCTTAGATTTGTAGCAATTATATGAAGAAATTGAGAAGGAAGAGAGAGAAAAAAGAAAAAAAAGAAGAAGAAGAAGAGAGCGTAATAAAAGGAAATAAAAAAAAAGAAAAAAAGAAAAGAAAGTCATAGCGAAAAGAGAAAAAAAAAAGAGAAAAGAAGAAAAATGTGTGGATAATGTTAGGGGCACAGTACCCCGAGCACATAGGTGTTGCCCTTATCTTTTTTTTTTTTTTGAAACCCTATTCCCTTTTTAGCTTTTTTTTCTTTTTTTTTTTATTCTTTGATGTTGTTTCTCTAATTTTTTTTAGGAATTGAATGCAAAATTGATGATGGACATCTCACAAATTAGTCAAATGTATGAAAATCGTATGAAAATTGAAACAAAAATGTAAGAAAATCGATCAAACCCGACTAGAGATGCCCAAACGGTTCAACGGTTCCGATTCCGATTCGAACCGTCGGTTCAGCGGTTCCGGATTGGTGGAACCAAAACCCAACCGTGTAATGGGCAGTTCCGGTTTCAGTTCCAAATCGCCGGTTCAACCGAAACCGGACAGTTCAACCGGTTTGAACCGCCGGTTTTTTCTATGCACTCGGGCACAATCGTGCTGCATAGCACGACCAGACCGTGTGCCACCAATTCTTGCACTTTTCTCGTTTTTATATGATTTTTAATGTTTATTTTTGAAGTATATCATTACCATACAATGAGAAATTGATTTTTGGAATATAAAATATTGAACTTAACATACTTTTTCATTATAACTTGGAAAATTATTACAAGTTAGAACAATTACAAAAAGAAATAAAAGTGTATCTTGAATTACAATTACAATTATGTATCTATCTTGAATTATATAATACAAGTTTAAGATCTAACATCTAAATATCTAACTAAGTAACTATTGAAACAAGTGTAATAAAAGGGAGGGGGAAAATTTTGAAAGAGCTTGAGTTTCATTGTAAGTTTGGAATTGAAATTCCAAACTTAAAATGAAATTGCTTACGTATCCTTAATGAAATCGAATTAAAGAATCAAAACTCACATAGTTCACTTAAGTCTTACCTCAACTTACCTTCTTCAATCGTCGAGGTTGATGCTACTGCCGCCGGAGGATGTTGTGTTTGAGTCGTAGCCATACAAATCCGGTTCACATTCCTCAAAGCGTGTGCAATCGAGGTTTTGTTGACGTTTGGCTGCTTTGACCCAATGCTCAAGGAGCATAAGGTTTTGGACATTCTCGGCAGCCAAGTTTGCTCGTCTCGCACTTAAAGTGTGGCCCGATATGCTAAAGACATGTTTAACCGAGACTGTGGAGGCGGGACATGCAAAAATCTCATTGGCAATAATTGTTAGTATATGATACATGGTGGTCCTCCGTGACCACCGCTTTAATAGATCCAAATTGTTTTCGAAAGTAATAGATTCAAAAGTAGCACTTAAATAAGAATCTAATTCTTGTGATGAGTTAGTACTTCTAGCTCTTTTTTTGTGTTTTATGTCGTAGAAGTTGTAAAATTGACTAAGAGTCAGTCCAAAACTAGATGAAGAAGATGAATAACTACTAGATCCTACATTTTGATCTCCTACATCATAACTACTTGAATCACCATGAATTGTTTTATATTGTCTAAATAAATCATACAAATAATCTTTAGCCCGTTTAACTACTTCCCTAGGATTAGACACATATTCTACTAGATCATATTTACTAATCAAACCACATGGGAACAATGCATTATAGTAAATAATTAAGAGTTCTTCTAATCCATCTTCTCTAATCCTAAAATCTAATAATTTAGCACATAAATATAGGGGGATAGCTCATGATAATATTTTAACCATTTTGCTTTCATCATAATAATTGCATCACTTAAAATAGGATCATCTTTATAAGAGTTAATTACCAAAGTAATTTTAACACATTGATCTAAAGCTAAAGGAGATGTAGGATAATAACATCCACTTACTTCCCTAATGGCTTCTTCAAAAAAATTTAACATACCCATCTTGTTTATACAAGAATCCCAAGAATGGGCAAATAGCATAACATTATTATCACCAAATTCCATAAAAAAAAAGCACATAAAAGTTCTCTATAATTATACGAATCTTGAAGCATGTAAAAAGTAGAATTCCACCTATGTGGAACATCTTTCACAAATTTTTTTACTTCTAATCCATTCAATTTACAAAACGCGGCCCATCTTTTTCGCATTTGTACGGTATGACAAATTAAAGTAATTGCATCTCTAATTTTTTCTATTTCTTCTTCTAAAGTTTTTAATCCATCTTAAACACATAAATTAAAAATATGACACATGCATCTAGTATGAAAAAGATCACCATTTAATGAAGGTTTACAAAAATCAATCAATGTAGGCAAGCTAGCTTTATTATTAGGTGCATTATCTAAAGCTATAGCAAATACTTTTGTTAATATACCATAATCATTTAACACATGTATTACTTTTTGTGAAATATGTAAACCGATATGTTTTTTATTAAAATCAATAAAAACAATTAAAAGTTTTTGAACATCTCATGCATCATCAATCCAATGACAAGTAATGCCCATATAATCATTTTTAGTATAAGGATCTTTCCAACAATCACAACATATTGCAACTTTTTGTTTAAGGTTAGCTAAATCGGATAGTAATTTATATATTCTTTCACGTACTCTTTTATCAATATCCCTAGTGGTCGTGTTCCTACTTATCATTCTAGCGGGTGGTTGTAAATATGTTCTCACATAATCTTCATAAAGGTCATCGGAAGCCCATGAAAAAGGTAGATGTTTTGAAGCAATAAAATTGGCGGTGTCTTTCCTAAGTTCTAGTTGACTAAATTTAAAGGTTAAAGAATCCATACCTTGTGAAGACCCGGTGAATCCTCGTAGTTGTGTTTGAGAGCGCTCCAATCCAATCTTGTCGGGATGCTTCTTCGTAATGTGGTTGTTGAACGTCCCATAGCCCCTCCATGCTTGAACTTGTATTGCTTCCCACAATTGTTGCACGTCACTATGTAGTCGACATCACTATTGGGCACGACTTCCTTCTTGAAGTGAATGGAGAAAATGTCACTTCAAAGTGAAGAAGGTGCTCTATTTGAGGTGGTTTGAGTGGCATTCAAACTCTCTTGTATAGGCGGCACCTCTTCTTCATCTTCTTCGGCTAAAGCTTGAGCAATTTGTTTCCTCAAATCGACATTTTCATCAAGGTCGTCACACCACTGATCAATGAGATCATCTTCGTAGGATTGTAGAGGTGGCATGGGTCTCTTTCCCTTCCCACGAGAGGACGAAGCAGAAGAACCTCTTCTAGACATGAACTAGAAATTGAAATTGAAATATAATAAGAATTTGATAGGTTTTGAACTTGAAATATTAAAGTGAGCTAGAATGCAAGAATTGAGAGAGAGAGAGAGAGCAATAGAATTGGGGTGAGCAAATACACAATTTGAACCTCTATTTAAAGATCTCAAAAATTCAAAAAAAAAAGAAGGACCGAACCGGTTCGAACCGCCGGTTCCGGTTCGGTTGAATCGGCGGTTCGACTCATCTCCGCCGTCTATCTCCAACAGCCACTTGATCTAGGCCGTTGGATCAAAATTTGATCAAAACCGCCAGTTTGAACCGGTGGTTCCAAACCGAACCGGTTTGGCCGGTTTCCAACAGCCATTTAATCGTGGCCGTTCATGGCCAACGACTATTTCCGATTCAAAGAGAGCCGTACGCATGGCATCCTCTATTAATTAAAAAAAAAAGAGAAAACCAGCGGTTTAACTGGCGGTTCGAACCGCCGGGTCAACGGTTCCCCGAACCGTTGACCGCCGGTTCGAACCGGCCTGGTTCTAGTTTTTCGAACCGTTTGGGCGTCTTTAAACACGACCATCCCCGATTGGCTCTGGTTGGCCGAACCCGCAGGAGAGCATTCAACAATCTTTTAATTTTTTGAAGAATGTAATGCCAATATAACGAGGAACATTTCACAAATTTGTTAAATGTGTGAAAATCGTGTGAAAATTGTAAAAAAAATGTAAAAAAATGATCGAACTTGAGCAGTTTCGTTTGATCCTGGTTGGCCGAACACATGGAAAAGTGTTCGGCCACCTTAGCTGAACATGTAGAAGCACGTTCGGCCACTTTGACCGAACAATGGCTGAACGAAACTAGTAGAACAAAATCTAAGAGTAAAATTGGTATTATTTATTTTTAAATTTTTTTTAATTGAAAAGTATATGAATTGGAGTGGGTTTAGAAAAGGGTGGGGTGTCTTTAATCCCACCCTAAATTAAATTGTGCGTGTTCGGCTCCCATGACCGAGTGAAACTAGTAGAGTTTTTTCTTAATTTTCAAAAAGGTAAAATTGATATTTTTTATTTATTATATTTTTTTAATTAAAAATCCTATAAATTGGGATGTGCTTGGCAATGTGTGTGGATGATTTTAGTCCCACCCAAAAAATATTGTTTTGTTTACCTCAAATGTATTACTTGATACATGTAAAAATATTACATATTTATCTTAAATGTATTATTTATTTTATTGAAAGATATTACCTATTTCCTTTAAAGATATTATTTTATTTTATAGGTTATTGAAATGTAATGTATTACTCGTACAACTAAAAGATAGTGCTTCTATACTCAAAAATGTCATTGTATTTTAGAGTATAAGTTCAAAATCTTAAAATTTATTTTATAATATTGATCAAAATTATTTGGATTATAAGTTATCGATCAAATATATATGTATTTTCTTAAAGAGCAAAATGAAATATTTTGATTTTGATTTTTTTTAATTAAAACTGATGTTAAAATTATTAAATTGGGACGTGTGTACTGTGTAATGGGGTGTTTAGTTCCACTAATTAAGTTCTTTTGTAAGGTAATGTTCCTTGTAATTTATGTATCTCTGATATTGAAAAATTAGGGCAGAATCGACAGTCAACTGAAGTGAAATTAGGGCTGAATTGACCGTCAACTATCGTGCTCGAAGTTGAAGAAGGTATATCCCCTCCCTTTTTCGGTCACTTGTTCTTTGCCTGAAAGCCCTATGTTTCCTTATTCAATTTCCGGCTGGGATTCCGGTGGAGTGCGCTCGGTGGCGCTCTCCTTCTTTTCGGTAAACGACGCCGTTGCCCCCTTCTGTTTTTCTGTTAAGAGAAATGATGAAGTAGAGCTGCGTTTCTGCATTTTCTTCCATTTTTCTTCTCTATTTTTGTTGAAAAATGAATTCATCTATCCTGAATCGCCCAGCCATTGTTCTTCCATAGATCATCTTCAGGAATGCTTGCTGCATTTCTACTAGTGTTTGGAGGGTACAATTTGGAACCAATTGTGTTGTTGAGAGGGGATTGAGAGAGTGAGACTAAGCAAGGTTCTTTCAATCATTTTGTTTTGGTAGATTCTTGAAGAAACTCTCCAAATCTATGAACCATATCCAGGCACTGAAAATAATAGACAGCAAACAGAAAACAGTGTTGTTTGTAGTGGCTCTGAATCATACCGCTCCCCCTTTTTTCATTAAGGCTTTGATTTGTAGTGATGATGTTTGTTTAGCTGATTGGTTTTGTAATTTCCGATGGTCAAATAGTTTGTATGTTTTTTTCCATGCCAAGAAAATTATGCTCTGATTGTTAAATATTGATGTAGTTTTTTTACGTAGAGGGGAGCTTTATTTTTGTTGTAGTTATTTCTGTGAGTAGGGATTTCAAATCTAATGATTAGTTACTTATAGATATCATGAAACACGTTCTTGCTTATGCTTGTTAATTGCAATGTCGAATCTATATTTTTTGTCATGTAGTAATTGTATATTTTATTTTATTAGCGCTCATCATTTTTTTGTACAATATAACATCTTAGGTATAAACATGCTGGGCACTCATGATGAATGCAATATTAGAATATTGAAACATAAATAAATCAGGCTTGATATGGATCAAGTGTTTCATGATTTTATTAGTTTTATGTTTGGATCAAACTATAATCCATAAAGTATATGTCCAATGGAGCATATTGAATAATGTTTTTTGAAAGGTGCGCCTCACTTGGGTTGAACACGACGTCCTTTTTTTTTTTTTTTTTTTTTTTTTTTGCGATTTGTGCCTAAAAGCACTGTTGGACCTTTGCGCATTGGGTGTGCTTTATGCTTTTGACTACTTTGGCTTCACCAATATTTGTCTTAGGTCCTTACAGAATCACCATCTCTCTCTAAAAATTAGTGGGAGAAAGGCAATATCCAATTTGTTTCGAAAGTTACTAAGCTGTGTTCAATTTTTGCTATTTTTTCATTTCACATTGCTGCTCTTTCAAAAATTTGTATATACATGATTGTATGCAGTTGATTTCTTTGCCAGAAATGCCAAAAATTAAACTCAATTTCCTTTTTCCTCATCTTGGAACTTACTCTCGGCTTTGAAGACCTTATCGGGTAACATCTATTTTTTCGTATGGTAAAAATTATTGGAGAACATAGAAGGTTAGAATAGATTACTCTACCATTATTGTAGCATATAGAGGCATGGGAATAATGATAGACCCTGAACTTTTTTTTTTTGGGACATCTTATTTATGAGAAATGAAACTGGCATGTGTGAGGTGGTTTGAAAGATTAAGCATGTCTGCTGGGTTTGGTTGGAGACAGGGTCATTGTAATTTGTAGGGATTAATTATTTAATATGTACATAGTTGAAGGGGCTATTTCTAAAACATCAACATTTATTCATCTTCAGACTCAATTTTGATCTTTTTTCAATTCAATTTGGAAAACCATAAAACAGAAAAGCTGTAGATAGTTGTCTTAGCTTTCTAATGCAACATATCCTACTTCAATATCATTTTTCTAGAAGACGTTATGATCAGAACACTGAACTCCTTTGAAACTAAAATCTGTTATTTTTTATTGTGTAAATTTGGAGAAAAACAAAAACAAAGGTTATAGCCTTATATCTCATCTATATCCCTGCAAAACAATTATTTTTTTTTTTTTTCAATTGTGGATTAGTTGATTAGTTATAGCTCAATAAGTTGGGCTTGTTCTGTTTTTCCAAGGTCAAGTTTTCTATGTAACAAATGCTAATTCGATTTGATTTTAAAATACAAACCAATGTAAGAGGCAGAAAAAAGTGAAATTGGATTACTGCTGTTGAGCTGCAAATAAGCATGGCACTATATAGGAGATTCAAGACATTGGGTAATCTGGTGTTGTCAAATATTTGCCCATTAGGATTCTTTGTGTAAATTTTTTAAATCATCAAATTTACCTCCCAAAAATACCCTCAATTTCTTGCATCTTTCGATTTGTACCTATATTATAAAATAGAGAAACCTTCAGATTCAATCTTGGTTTTCTGGCCATCAACCACCAAGCCATCTAGCTTTCAGATCTCCTCAGCTTAACTCTCTTTTCCACCTCATGTAAATTGCCTTTTCATTTTCTTCTCCTTTTCTCTTGGTCAACTTATTTTCCAGTCGTACAATGCTTCTTCTTTGCCTTTTTTGTGTGCATTAAGATGTATTGTTTAAGTGTTTTGTCTATTGTGCTCCAATTTTTTCACTATTTAAATTATTTCATTTGTGAGCAGATAAGCTGAAAACTTGAGATATGGATCTACTTGTGGTGACAATGTTTATTGGTCTTGTATTGGGCATGCTAATTTTCATACCTCGCCTTTGTAGATCTGGTTAGTTTTTATTTTCTTTTTTATTTGATTTTTAGTTTTAGCCACACTTTACTCTATGAAGAAAACGTTGCAAGTGCTCCCCCATTCCTTAGTATTTTAATATTTTGATTGATTGATCATTTGATTGGAAGTTGATGTAGTGCAGATCAAGGAAAACGATTGCAGCCAACTGTTAGTTCTAAGGTACTCTAAAATTGTCATACTGAGATTTGAGTATTGTCCACTCTCTCACTCACTCATAAAAGTTGGTTATGGAGAAAACAGCAACTGGTTGTGCTGCAGTAGTGACTGTATTAATATCCTAATCAACAGCTTTTTAATGTATTGCACCTCTTTCTAAACGTACCAAATATTTCAATCACCATGATTTATGGAACTTCTGGTTACTATTTTGCTAGTCAAGAAATGAATTTATATACTTCCTGGTTTCATAAACAATAAAACTTTTGTTTGTGATATTAAACTGAGGATGCAACACCAACAATACTTTTACCACGAGTTGTCAAAGTTAAACACTTAATGGTATAAAGAGTCAAAGAGAGGAACTTACAGAAGAAAAAACTTTTGTATGTCAAAAACATGTCATTCAGTGTAACAAATGTAAGAAGTTCGGGATGTATCCTATTGATGTTTGAATTTTTCAAGGTCTAGATATTTGTTTTTATTTTATTTTTATTTCTTGAACTCTATTCATATGAAGGTTATTGGACTTGTTCATTTCTACAGTATTCCTAATTTTGTCAAAGTTATCATACATTTTGATCTATTGGATTACCGTATTAGGTTCACTACCTAGTATTTCCACTTGTTATGAGGGTAACTATTGTTTACCAACTGTTTCTGATTATTCTGAATACTTTGTTTAGGCATCCAAGGCATACAGCAAAGCTGAAGTTTCATTGCACAACAAGAGGACTGACTGTTGGATCATTATAAAACAGAAGGTTTCTTTAGCACTCAAAACTGTGAAATATTCCTGAATGATTGAGTTTCTTCTTTTCATTCTCATCTTTGGGCTCTAATTGCTTCTTTCTTTTCTGAGCTTCCAGGTTTACGATATTACTTCATATGTAGAAGAACACCCCGGTGGTGATGCCATCCTAAATCATGCTGGTGACGATTCTACTGAAGGCTTCTTCGGGTAGGTCTTTGTTAACTTGACAACCCATCATTTTAGGTTATTGGCATTTGGATGAATCAATATTCTGACGTACTTTTAGAGATTCTGTCCATGTGTATCAATAATGTGCTCCAAGCTATATTCTTGGGCCATATACGATGTTATTGGTCAAATTCTGATTTAGAGGTGTCCAATCATAACCAACATATTGTAGTTCCATGACCTGACTTTTCAACCTAGCATGATAACCTATTGAGTTGAAGTTCTTGAACTTTAGTTGTGACCTTGCATAGTTTGATGAACGATAAACGCAATCCATTTCATATTTTGGCAGGCCACAACATGCTACACGCGTATTTGACATGATTGAGGACTTTTGCATTGGAGATCTGGTGAAGAGTTGATGGATTAATTCATTTTGAGGACAACTGTCTGTCAGCTAAAAACTTGTAATTTGGGGGCTTATACTTCTAATGTGCATTGAGAGATGAGCACATGTATAATGCCCAACCAATTGCCATTGTGTAGTAACACTAACTTTCCACAATGGATAGTGGAATTTTTATTCTTCAAAACTGGGATTTGTGATTGTGAATCCAACTTTTGGATTTCTATTTTGTAGTATGATCATGAAATTTGTTTCTTCCTAATAGTTTCATTAGACAAGCATCTGACTTCTTATAATAGATTCTTGTAGCTTTTTATTGTCTCAAATTTGCTATTGCTAAAATTTAAATAGGTGATACATAAATTATCAAAATCTATTTTAAATGGGGTTTTGTTAGGTGATATATGATATGGTATTGAATATTTGTGTTGGTATCTCTCCTCTGAGGCCATAAAGATGTTAGACTATGTTTATTAGCAGGTCTTGTGACCGTTCTTGATTTTTTTAATATTAAAAAAAAAAAAAAAAAAAAAAGGTGGAGAAGGTTGCACAACCGAGGTGATTGACCGCCCGGTTTGTGCACCAATTTCAAAACAAATTTTTATTCAAAATATTGCCACATGTCATGGATATTGCCACATGGCATTTTTTGATTGGTTCGTCTAATTTTATTTATATCTTTTATACACTCAATTATCTATAAAAAAAAATCAAAATTCATGAAATTTTTTTCTCTATAAATAGAGACTAATATTGATACATTTTGAATCACAATCTCAAATTATCTCTTTTGTGTACTATCTTTCCCAATCTCTCATAATTTATATCATATTCTACTATTTCTCCTAATTTCTATTATGGATCCAAATAATCCAAATTTTTTTCCAAACAATTCGGATTATAACTCCCAATTCTATGAATTTTTTTTCAGTTCTATGAATTTTATTTTTGTTATTGAGATTGTAACTTATTTTAAGTTGGTCATATTTTTTTTTAATTACGAATTTGAAATATCATATAATTTAATATATTTCGTACATAATTCAAATAATAAAAAAATGATTATAAAATATATATATGTAATTATTAAATCATTAAATTAATAATTGTTATAGATTAGGTTGATGTTATTGATAAAGTGTGAAAATTATAGAGGTTGGGTTGTGTTGTAGGTTGTGTATGTGGAGGAGAGAGAAATAAATTTTTTATTAAGAGGTTGGGTTGTGGGAGTTTGTTGATAAACATAGTCTTAGCCAGAGTGATGGAAAAATCCTGCAAGTGAATATTCTGCACATTAGCTTTACCTTTGTATTAACTAAATACATTCTGAGCTTGCTTATTCTACATTAACTTAAAAAGTGTTTCCTCTCTTTACTCTTAATTAGTTTATGGACTTGGTGAGTTTATATACTGGTAAAACTACGAAGCGACCAATTTTCCTTTTCTCTATCTCGAATAGAAGTCAATTCCACATGGAGCGATTCAATTACTCAAATAACTAAACTACTACTTAGTTCTCAGTACAATATTTTGGTGTAATGAACAAAGGGTATTGTGTTCGACCTTTTCAGATCGAACAAATCGTTCGATTTTTTTATTTAACACGTCTATTTATGAAATATTTAATTACATCATGTAAAATCATAAAAAAAAACATGAGAAATATTACATTGTTCATTTCAATTTTCAATTGTCATTGTAATACTTTTAGGATTAGGTAAAAGATGGGTAAGAATATAGAAATGGCTTAATTGTAAAACAAATCCAAAACTTTATATAATTTTTCTATTTTAGTCAATTTTGATCATAATTAGACCAATTGATTTCAATTTTAACCAATTTATTATGTTGATCAAAATTAGATTATTGTATGGTAATGTAGATGTTATGTAGATAATATACAAATGATACATCACTTAAAATTAACTAAGATTGATTAACCGTGAGTTAACCCACTTTAAACTAAACAAAAAAATAAAAAAATAATGAAAACATGAACGCAATACAACAAAAACTCACGTATACATCTATTTGTTCTCTAATCTTGTTTCTCCTTAGGATACACCTCATTTAATTTTGTTTCTTGTCTAACGTTGATACATGATTTTTTGTTGTGTGACATTGTTTTCATCATTTCTTATGCGCATGTTTTTTTTTTTTGACTTGTTTAGATTAAAGTGAGTAAATCCGTAGTTAATTAAGTTTGATTAATTTAAGTGATGTATGATTTACTTAGTATCTACATGATATCCACATCACCACACAATCAATTTTATTTGACAAAAATCATAAATTGACTAAAATTGAAATTAATTGGTCAAATCATCTATAAATTGACAATTTCAAAATAATTGGCTAATATATATATAAAGTTTTGGATTTTTTTTTTTTTGCAATTAAGTCTATAAAAATATGTATAGAGGGGTATTTTAGTAATTTCGATGCTCTTGCTTTGTTTTATTTTGGGGCGTGCTTAAAAAAAGGGTGGAGTGTGGTCCGTGGACAGTGATACCCATATATCTAGAAGTTTTATAAAGGGAATTATTATCTGAAAGTTAATAGGACTATAGGAGTATATTTTAATAAGGAGGGATTATCAAATTAATAAGAATCTTTCCTCTCTTTTCCGTGATCATAATGACAATATTTTAAATTATCCCTGGGTTAACACACCGACAAATAATGATTGCACGGATTCTCAAATTTGTCCGTACTGTTGACTGTGTAATACGCATGACATCGGATAATCGGCCAACCATCACTTCACTTCTCTGCAAATCCAAATTCCAATTCGCGAATTTCTGCGAGTTGTTGAGATGGCGGAGGGGATAGGGAAGAGAGTGTTGGATAAGGGGTGGTTGGCGGCGCGGTCCACGGAGGTTGACCTCACCGGAGTTGAGCTCACCACCACTCACCCACCTACCTCCGATCAGTCCCCATGGATGGAAGCTGCCGTTCCTGGAACGTAATTAGACTCTATCTCTCTCTCTCTCTCTGAATTTTTCTGTTTTAGTTGATTTTAGTTATACCCTGGTGTGGTTGCTTTTGATTGACTTGAAATTATCTCTGATTTTATCTACACACTGAAGTATGTGGTTAAAATTTTGAGTTCAGAATTCTATCAACGGATTATCAAGTTGGCTTTGAATTGATTGAGAATTGGCCTTTAACTCGTGAGAGAGAGAGAGAGAGAGAGAGAGAGAGAGAGAGAGAGAGAGAGAGAGAGAGAGAGCCCGCTAGTGCACTTGCTGATTGCTGTATTTCTTGAAGACTTCTGTGATTTTATTATTTGATGATGAAATTAAAGAGTGAGGACCTTCTATGTTTGAATTACGTGTAACATGGTTTTCTCAGTCAAAGAAAGTGGAAAAAAGTGGTTATTCAATAAAAACTCGAGTACTAAAAATGCAGGTGGGTCCTGTGTGTATGTATGCGTGGTTCGTGCAATGCACAAACCGTGTGTGTTGTTTTGTATGGGTCGTGCAATGCACGAACTAGGTGTGTTTGTGTGGTTCGTGCATTGCACCAACCGTATGTGTTTGGTTTCTGCAATGCATGAACCATGTGTTAGTGTGTGTGTTTGTGTGGTTCGTGCCACACGAACTACCATGTTGTGCATGCGCGTGCATTGCTTTGGTGGGGATTAAGACCCATTTTATTAAGGGTAAAATGTCAATTTGGCTTTAAAAACTGCTTTGATATGTTATGACTAGTTTAAATTATTTCTTATCCTATTTGACTAGTTTTGTGGTTGTCCCTAAGGCATTCTCCACTAACTTTGGGTGATTGATTCTCAGTGTTCTGGGAACCCTTGTGAAGAACAAGCTCGTGCCTGATCCCTTCTATGGGCTGGAAAATGAGTCAATCTTGGATATTCACGACTCTGGAAGGGAATATTACACCTTCTGGTTTGTGACAACGTTTGAATGCAAGTTGGTATGTGGTTCTTTCACCGAAAATAAGTTCAGATATTTGGTTTGACTAATGTATCTGCTTGTGAATTTTGCATTTATCTGGCTAATTTTTATTTTTTTACATAACACGTTGATCTTTAATGCAAGTTTTGGTGTTTGTTATATGTTCTGGTGGAAGAATCTTGGGGCATGATGAATGCCTTTCTTGTTTTCATCATCTGATGGAATAAGTCCATGACATTTCACCCGTAAAAACTGAATATGAAGTACCAGAAAATTGATACTATTATTACTGATGCATCTCTCAGTGGTTTAATGAAACAATATAATAGTGTGAGTTATTGACATGATTGACAAATTGGCAATACTTTTGCCTTGTCGAAGTATTAGATGGCACAATATTGTTTAAGGTTAATAAAATCAATTAATCTTGATAAACAATTAGCAGAATTCAAGTGTTTAAGAGAAGATTAAAATATTCTAGTAATAGTACTCTTTATGCACATATAAAGGTGACATGTTCTATTGCCTAAGAAGGACCCCGACTTCAATACTTCATAGTTACAAATGGTTTAAACTTAGGTATTTGTCCTTCAAATATTTGTTAGTAGTCAGTGTATACCAATATCATGGCTTCCTCCACCACTGAAAGCTCCATTTACATCGAGTGCCCTCAAGATCCTAAGATGAAAACTCATTCGAATTTCTCTGCCTGAGTGAAATATGAAAATTCTGAGACGGGAATTTAATTGCACCTTAGCCATTTGATGTATGTCATGTAAGTCATGAATAATACAGCTTGCAAAGTCACATTTCAATCTGCTTAAATATTTTATGTCTACCAGAAGTACCCATTCTCTGTAAAACCCAATCACATTATTAAGTTCTTCGGAACAGCAACTCTGTACTAGAGCATAACAGAATTACTGCAACTGTAAGTGGTCATAGTCTGTTATAGTTTAGGCACATAGATGATTGTCAGACTTTTGGTTGTTGAACGGTCTGTGCTGATTTCAGCTTATGTACCATACATGATTGTTAAAGAAGATCAAGATTTCGGTTTATTTACATGAGAACAATTCAGGAAATTAAAAGTTAATAGCGATATCTAACATGACATATGCTAATGTCCAGGAGGAAAGTAGTTAGTTGAGACTTTGGAAACGTTTTGTGAGTGCTATGCAATAATTCAAGTATGCTGGTGCTGGAAGTAATAACAGATATATATATATATATATATATATATATATATATATATATATATATATATCAATATCACCAGGGACGAAATTGCATAGTTATGCAGAATTTTTAAATGAAGTTCAGATTTTTAGTTTAGAATCAATATGATTCCACCAAGATATGTATATGCAAGAAACAAAATTGCACTGGTTGGAAATATAACCAAGATTTAGGTTCCTGTATGCAAAATAAAAAACAACGCAGCCAATTAAATTGCTGAAGTATATGATATGGGGTACATCTTTTAAAGGGCTTTACTAATCTAACCGGGTTTTATCTTGGAATTCCAAACCCTGAATTCATAATTTGCTTTATTTTCAAGTGGAAGAAGTGAATCACTAAGTAACCGTGTAGAAATGATATAAATCCTTTTGCGTTGAAAGCCCAAGAACATGCTTATGCCTCATCTCTTCTTACTCCAACATCCAGGCATGCTTGCATGAAGAATACCACCTTTCTCAAAAAACTTGAAATGGTGCTTTCGATGGAGTACCACCACCTTTTGATAAAGCTCAGAAGTTCAGGAGCTGTTCAACCTCATTTTTTCATTTCTCAATACTTGCAAATATCGTGTTCCAGGAAGGAACTAGTTTATTGAGTATTGTTGCTCTTCTGAATTTCAAGAATTATAAGACAAAATCCCTTCTAAATATTATTCTCAAGATTGTTTATGCATACGCCACTCTACCGGTTTTTAGACACCATCTATGTCCTACCTACTGCTAACTAAGTTAGTTATGTATCAGTGGAATCGGTGATTCAATGAAATTGCAATATACACAGCAATGGTATCTAGCAATATCAACATGAATGATTTCTGGCATTCAGCAATTGCATTGATGCGTTCTATATACTTAAAAACAGGGAAACAAAAGGCTTTGTGCATACCGTTAGTTACTAGAGATTTGTGTTGCAAATGACTATGAACAGATATGGCAGGTTATTTTTAATTTATTTTTCTGATAATGGTGTTACACTTGTATATGAATGTCTATTCTTTCTCTTAATGATTGTCTTACCTTTATTATCGTTATTATTTTTTCCCAACTCAACATATATTTCTATTGCTACAGAATTTAGGTTGTTGAACCTCATGCCCTCTGGCTTTTTTTCTAATAATTGATCTTCTAAATTGATTCCAGTCAACGAATGACCATGCGGAACTAAATTTTCGTGCTATAAATTATTCTGCTGAAGTTTATTTGAATGGGCACAAAGTGGTGCTGCCGAAGGGGATGTTCCGAAGACATTGTATTGATGTAACTGATATTGTGAATTCTAATGGTGAAAATCTGCTAGCCGTCCTGGTTTACCCTCCTGATCATCCTGGAAGAATTCCACCTCAAGGTGGTCAAGGTGGGGATCATGAGGTATGAACGAGAACAACCTCTTTTTTTCCCGGACCTATTAGCATGTATATAGATGTCCTGTATTAAGGTTATGAATACATAGGAAAGTTATGGGTTATTGTCCCATTTACCCAGTAAAAGTTATAATGAGCCAACTTAATGCTTTCTCCAAAAAATCCAAACAAAAACTTGGTCAGAACTGAACATAATTCTTTCACTATTTGGAAATTACGATGACGAAATCATTAAAAAAGTGCTAAACTTGTTGGCTACATCATGTTGAAATGGAGACTCAACCTTACAATCTCCATGAGCTTGACTCACTTGATAGGGAGTTGCGGAATTAGTCAGTATCCTCATTTAAAAGAGTTTATTAGAAGTTAACGACTTGATAATAAAACTTCGATTGAAGAACACTTTTTTTTTTGCAAACCCCATGGAAGGATTCTTGATGAACTTCCAGAAAATATTAGACAATTGCTCATTCCTTCTTGAATAGTTATATATTGTGTTTATTACCCCCAAAAAACACGACGCCCATTTTGCAATTTAATCATGACTTTTGATTTTTTGCAATTTCATACATAAAGTTACAAAATTTTGCAATTCGATTAAATTTGATGACTCTCCCGGGTCATTTTGTTGACATGGCTGTAGAAGGTGCTAACAGCCGCCAAACATTTGTCTCCTTGTCAAGTTGGTCGCCGACGTGGCATCCAGGACAGCAGTCCCAACAGCCAAATCAACTAAAGAATCACCAGAAAGTCGTCAAATAAATTAAATTGCAAATATTTTGAACTTTGTGTATGAAATTGCAAACTTGAAAAGTTTTTATAAAATTGCGAAAGTGAGTGTGTGTGTGTGTGTATATATATTGGTATTTAGCACTTATCTACTGATGTATGACAATTATTTTAATTCAATTCTCTTCCTTTTCTTGTTAGATTGCTAACTCGAGCTCCTCTATTTGGAAGTATTTGTAACTGAAATTTCAGCTACTATGTGAACTATTCAGATTGAATCCTTACCTTACTGTTTTCAATGTCAAATCTAGATTGGGAAAGATGTTGCAGCACAATATGTAGAAGGTTGGGATTGGATGGCCCCTATAAGGTGATTGTTAATTTCTCATTGGTAACCCCTCCCCCCCCCATCCCACCTCCACAGAAAAGTTATTTCTTGGAGAATAGTTTATCTTCACTTGGTGGTCCATCATAACTGTGATTGAGCAATTGTGTTAGTGTAACCATTTCTTTTGTTTCTTGGTGACTCCATGCACTTCTTAATATGATCAAAGGCTAAACCAAGAAATCGTAATATTTTTGTAGCTTTTTAGAACTTCTTTATCAATCTCAGTGTCTCTTTGTGTTCATTAATTAAATCATATTTACTTTTATTCTTCTTTGTAATTCATGAATGACTTGCTTTTACAGTAGCTGAAGTGAGTAGAATACTACTTGCATTTGAATGAGTTTCATGCCTTTTGGGGTGAGATGGAGTTGTGAGTTACAGCTTTTCCCTAGTTTATCTGGTCAAATGGTTTGATATTTGCGTAGAAGTCATGATTAATTAGCTTTGCTAAATAGTCTTTTTTCTGTTTCTGTTCTCTCTCTCTCTCTCCCCCTTGATATATTGGAGATTCTTGGTGATCGTTTTCTCCATGGGAATCAAATTCCTATTGTGACATTTTTAATGAGATCAATGAGAATTTGGCGTATGACATGAGCGCATCATCTGTCTTATTTTGATGCTGCACATGCCATGAAGGACTTCCTAGATATAATTATAATCAAAAAAGTAGTCTGAAATAACTACTACTGCAGAAAACAGAGTAAAAGAATATCTCACTTTCTGCTCATCCTGAGAATGTCTCTTCTAGTGTGTATCTCCTGTGTAGTGCAGGGTCTTTTCCAAAGTGAATGTATTTTGCTCCATGTCTTCTAAATGTAGCATTATCTTCATGATATGTGAATCTTGAATTTCCTAATGAGAAATTAGTTGATTCAAAGAATGTAAAGACCTTCGACTCTGTTTGGTTTCATTTTCATTTTCTGCTGAAAACATTTGAAAAATGAGAAATTTAGTTTACTTATTTTTGAAAGCCAACATCCTATTCTGAGAAAATTATTTTTTCACATCCTATCTCTTTTTTCTTTTTAATGTCAAATCAACCTATGAGGCATAAGCCCAACTAATCAACTTTTAAATTTAACTAGTCCAAATACATTTTCTTTATCACACAGCCCAATTAAAAACAAAATACTAAAAAGAAATTACCATTATAAAAGCAGGTGCTTGTTTTCCATGACTTAAGTGCCGTAAACAAAGAATTGATATTTTGTTTTCACCAGGCTTATTTTAACTCCCAAGATCAATCAACTAGGAAGCTTCTGCTGTATAAAGCTTGTAAGCTTTATCATGGTAGTTTCAGATCCAATTAATCCTTTGCGAGTTGGAAGAATTAATTTCTGGACCAATGAAGATTATAATTCCATTGTTTCTCTTGATGCTTAATGCAAAATTTATACTTTCCATTTAAAATTTTCAGGGATAGGAACACTGGCATCTGGGATGAGGTGTCTCTTTCTGTTACTGGGGTAAGCTCTATACTTCAATTTATCAATCTCTTCTTAAACTTTATGAAGTTAATATTTCTTCACATATTTAATACTAGATATGGAAAGAATCATTTACTAAGTCTTTTTATTTAGCTGTAACTTTAGAAGTAGAAATTATTTATTTTCCCAAAAATGGTGGGTGTAAGGAATAAATTCTAGTGATAAATTAATAACCAAAACCTTCTTATTTGTTCAGTGATTATTTCCCTTTTCCTGATTTGTCACTCAACACTAACTTTTATGCAGCCAGTGAAGATAGTAGATCCTCACTTAGTCTCGTCATTCTTTGACGATTATGAGAGGTCATACCTTCATACAAAGTTGGATTTGGTGAATAAAAGTAACTGGGTTGCTGAGTGCTCTGTGAATATCCAAGTGGGTACTGAACTTGACGGAAATTTATTTCTGGTGGAGCATCTTCAGACTCATCATCTGTCCATACCTGCTGGATCCCATGTTCAATATACACTACCTGAGGTTGGTTTCTATCCTTTTGGAAACCAGGTTTGCCGTGAATAATTTTTATTCTTCTCTGTTTGGCTTTCCTTGTGACATTGTTATTCATTTTTATTTTTCCTTATGATTTAAGAAACTTCTTGCAATTGGGAATATATAAAAAGCATTCCGAGGCTTGACTAGCACTACAATTTGAGAAATAAAAATTTCAAATAAATTTTTAATACATAAAGATATATATATGCCAGCAATCATAAGCCGAGTAATCAAACTTAAATATTATAAAGCTCAGGAGGTAGAATTTCACTCCTGTTACTGCTCTTTTGTACCTTGCACTTAACCCTCTTAAACATGCTCAGTATAAAAAGCTTTACCTTACAATTACTAGTGATCTTCTGAATTGAGACCTGAATAAGATGCACAAGGAGAAGTTTTCACATTTCTGAGAAAATAATGTCCGGTGTCAGATATTCAAAGATTTAGAGAGTAAGATACATTTTGTCCCTAATAATCGTATGGATTAATCTTGTGATCTGATTCAATTTAATTTGATCTGTTAGTTTGTTTCTAGAGAATCTCCCTTGAAGTGGATTCACAAATGAAATACCAGTTTCCGTAATGCTGAAGTATATTGATATGTTGGTCTGTTATTAGTTGGATTTTCCTTTATCCTCTCTATCCCTTCCCTATTATAATTTACTGTCTCTGCCATTAACACGGTCATTGCTCATTCCGGAGTTTAGTACAAAGATATATATCACATATAGCGAGTAAACAATTACTATGGTTGATTTCTAATAGCGAGTAAACAATTCCGGAGTTTATATCTAATCCTGAGTACACATTGACCAACAATTACTGATTGCTACAGTTGATTATTTCTTTTGTAGCTATTCTTTTATAAGCCCAATCTTTGGTGGCCCAATGGAATGGGAAAACAATCTCTTTACAATGTAGAAATAACTGTTGATGTGGAAGGTCATGGAGAGTCTGATTCTTGGAGTCAGCATTTTGGTTTCCGTAAGATTGAGAGTTATATTGATACTACTACTGGTGGAAGGTAACAAAATTTCCTGGGTTGATGCATATACTTATTGTTGAGAAACCCACGATAATCTTTACTTGTTGCTTTCAGGCTATTTAAGGTCAATGGAGAGCCAATATTTATCCGAGGGGGTAATTGGATATTGTCAGATGGATTGCTACGGCTTTCAAAGGAACGTTATAAAACAGATATCAAATTTCATGCTGACATGAACTTCAACATGATTCGCTGTTGGGGTGGTGGAATTGCTGAAAGGCCTGATTTCTATCATTATTGTGACATTTATGGTCTTCTGGTCAGCCTCTCTCTCTCTCTCTCTCTGCCCTTCTTCGTTTCCATATTGTATGTATGTGCATGTTGCATTAGACACATGTAAGGGGCATGCTTAAAGAGGGAAGATTTTCTGACCTATCCAAATCCTATCTAAATGATTTTATTCAAGAGTGAAGTTTTATTGACTTTGAACTGAGTCCAAATAGGACAAAACAGAGCCATCACCTTTAAGTACTACAAGTGTGAAATAATTTATATGAGCCAACCCCAACCACATTACGTTATCATGAACTTCAGATATCGTAGCTCATGGCGGTGTGTTTGCTGTAGGTTTTCAAGGCTGCAACCATTAACCTGAAAAAGAAGACTAATCTGTTAATATTGGGATGGATGTGATTATTCTTGCTTATAGAAAAATCGTCTGAAAAACATCTGAAGTATATTACCTTGAGAAGTGACCATGCGTAGGAAAAAAAGAGAGAAGTTGAAAACCATTTTTTTCTTCTGTCATGAAGAGCCCACAGAGAGGACTCACCAATTTAGTTTTGAAAAACAGCAAAATGTAGTTGCCCAAAAGTTAGTACACTATGGATTATGTACCTTAATCTAATAACTGATTTTGAGGGCTTCAGAATTGTCAATATGTTACCATCTACATGTAACAAAGATGCTTGAAAGTTGAAACTACTTCCATCCTTGAAATAAATTTTGATTTATTGATGTGCTAAGCATGCGAGAGTATGAACTGTAGAAGTTTTGATTTCTTTTCTTACTAAGTTGAGTTTTAGTTTGTGAACATCCTCTCAACCAGCATTAAAGATTTCATAAATTATTTGAACTGCCATTTAAAGTCAATGACTATTGAAACACTGTCGCTTGCTTTATAGTTTAAGTACAAATTTGAAGAGTCAAAAAGTCTGATAGAAGTAAGACACAATGTGATATTACTGATATTCTTGTAGGTCTGGCAAGAATTCTGGATAACTGGAGACTGTGATGGACGAGGCGATCCAGTATCAAATCCCAATGGTCCATTGGACCATGATCTTTTTCTGCTATGTGCTAGGGATACTGTGAAGCTGCTAAGAAATCATCCTAGTCTTGCTTTATGGGTAGGAGGTAACGAGCAAGTCCCCCCACATGATATCAATACAGCTTTGAAAAAAGATCTTGAACTCCATCCTTATTTCCAAAACTCTACCGACTGTAAGCATTCCACTAAAGAGAATTTTCCAATTATGAAGGACCCAACTGAGTATCTTGATGGAACACGTAGTTACGTCCAAGGATCCATGTGGGATGGATTTGCTAATGGGAAGGGGGATTTTACTGATGGTCCTTACGAAATTCAGTATCCGGAGAACTTTTTCAAGTATGATTTTTACAAGTATGGTTTTAATCCTGAGGTTGGTTCAGTAGGAATGCCAGTAGCAGCAACTATCAGAGCGACAATGCCGCAAGAGGGTTGGCAAATACCATTATTCAAAACATTGCCAAATGGTTATGTGGAGGAAGTCCCTAATCCTATATGGGTCTACCATACGTACATTCCGTATTCAAAACCAGGCTTGGTTCATGATCAAATTTTACTTTATGGAACACCACAGAATCTTGATGACTTTTGTCTCAAGGTATACATGATATATTGTAATACCTGAAGTTCATTGTCTGCTGTCCGTTTGTTTTTTGTTAACTTGACTAAACTATTTCAGGCGCAACTGGCTAATTATATCCAATATAGAGCTCTCCTAGAAGGTTGGACCTCCCGTATGTGGACCAAATACACAGGCGTTCTCATCTGGAAAACCCAAAACCCTTGGACAGGTCTGAGGGGTCAGTTCTATGATCATCTCCACGATCAAACAGCAGGGTTCTATGGCTGCCGTTGTGCTGCAGAACCAATTCATGTCCAGTTAAATCTGGCGACATACTTTGTAGAGGTAAGCATGTCTTTTTCTGCTTGAATCTAGAATCTTTAATCCCCAAGCTTCTTTTAGTTATACTATAAATAGTGATATAAAAATAAGTATATATTTTAGGCATGAAACATTCTGCATGCATGTAATGTATAGGCGGTAATTTTACTGTAGCGGTGATATTTGTATGTCCGTATGATCTTATAGTATGAATATCAAAAGAATTAATCTTATAATTTGCATACTGGAATGAAAATTTACTAAATCCGTTGATTGATTTTTTTTGGATACCCAACCCATTTGGATTGTAGTTTGGATGGATCAACTGATTCTTTGATTCCATTGAGTCGGCAAATCACGAACTAAGAAACAATCCGTAAAATCTCGATATGCTATATAAGCAAATGAATATTAAAACTACTTGATTCATTGAAAGACAAAAACATGTGTACTATATACAGATAGTGAACACTTCATCGGAGAAGCTATTGGATGTGGCTATAGAAGTTTCGGTTTGGGATCTAGAAGGAGCATGCCAATACTTCAAAGTCTTTGACAAGCTCACTGTACCATCCAAGAGAACAATATCTACTTTCGAAGTGAAGTATCCAAAGTCTGAAAATCCAAAACCTGTTTATTTTCTTCTTCTTAAACTCTACAAAATGTCAGACGACAAGATATTATCCAGAAACTTCTACTGGTTACATCTGCCGGGTGGTGATTACAAGCTCCTCGAACCATACAAAAAGAAGGAAATTTCCCTGAAAATCACTTCTCTAACTTTCATCACAGGATCCAGCTATGAGATCAGGATGCACGTAGAAAACACATCAAAGAAGCCAGATTCCAAAAGTATATTCGAGCAGAGCTTGTTTCGCAAAGTGCTGAAAAGCTTCTCGAGTAAAGCCAAAGGTGTGCAAGTTACCGAAATCAACGGAACTGAAACTGGGGTCGCTTTCTTTCTTCACTTCTCTGTCCACGCTTCAAAGAAAGATCAGAAGAATGGTGAAGACACCCGAATTTTGCCCGTTCACTACTCTGACAACTATTTCTCACTGGTACCGGGAGAGGTAACGACTGTAACCCTTAACTTTGAGGTTCCCAAGGGCATTACACCTCGTGTTATGATTAACGGTTGGAATTACCAAGGGGGGCGTACTGTTCTTTAGCGGACATGTGGTGCTCGTCTTTACTCTTTGCTCTTTTTCTTTGAATGATGTTTCGAATCATGGCTAATGAAATTCAGTTGAAACCAAGATCATCCTGAAACAATGATCTTTGGAGAGTCAGAGGTGTAAAAGAATATGTATGTAATGTTTATCCATCTTTAATCAAAAGTTGCATCATTTCATGGTGGATTTCATATGCATTTCCATGCCATCTTAAGCATTATTTTCTAATTTCCATCACCCCATCTTAATTCATTCGTTTCTAGTTTGATCTAATCTGGTGTTTTTACACATCCATCTTTCACCCTCGTTTCTTGTTCAAGTTCCTATCATACCATGTAGTTAATCTTTTTTGTACAGTTAATCATGTATGATATAGACTAGTATATCATAAATATTATGTTTAAAATAGATTCACTTGTACACATATATAGCTACTCTTTTGTGAAATCGATCATGATCTGTAAAATGGAGTTCCATATTCATGATCCCTATAAAATTACATGGTCGGTTAAAACATTGTACAATGGTGGGTTTAGATGATTTTAATATTTGCAGTGAGTTGGACTATTTTGCTAGGATTTGGCTTATATATCGGAATAAAAATTAAAAATATATTCTAAATATAAAATAAAACTTAATGGAAGTTAAATATAAAAAGTGAATATATTATTATTTATGAAAATTTTAATTATTAAAAAAACAAATGATTTAAAAAAAATGAGATTATTCGTTTTATTTCATTATTTCTTCAAATTATAACTCTATTCAATATTGAAAAATATAATTTCTTTTGAATAAAGAAGACACGGCTTATACACTACATAATTTAAATCTTCAGTGCAACTAAGATTTAAAAGATGATTGATCAGCTCTTTTATTTGCACAATATTTTATGAATTTTTGAATTAAACTATAATATCTACCACTAATGAAATATAACAATGATTTTTTTGGTCTCTATATCTTTTTATTTTTTTCTTGAAAATATAGATGAAATACGAGTAATAATGAGAAGAATAACAACCTAATAAAAGTAATGATAATAAAATATTAGTGTGACTCGTTTATTGATAGGAATAAAGAAATTTTATAAAGAACAATCTAAAAAAATGTTAATTATCAACAAATAAATATTAAAACAACATTCAACAACTCATAAAATTATCATCATAAGAAAATGAGGTGTTCATTGTAGAATTGAAGTGAATAAATAAAATAAATGTTCCAAGTGCAGTGCCAATTTATCAACACAATGGTACTATAAATGGCATCAAATGAGAACGCTCATCAACCATAGGACATGGAAACACCTGAATCAGACTAGCTACTAACTCTTTGGGACAAGCTTCTTAACCGTATTAAAAAGAAGACTACCTTGACCTTCCACTTGCAGCTGATCAACTAACAATGAAAATGTGGTTGCATGCAGCAAGAAGCCCCTTCTCTCCATTTCCTCCAAGACTGAAATTACATTATGGGATCCATTTCTTCTAAGTAATCCCTGAATAAAAACATTGTAGGTTGCACTATCAGGCAAGCAACCACTTTTTTCCATTTTCATCTGCAATTCCTGAGCCTCCTGTGTTTGACCTTCTTTACAAAGTGCGCCAATGAGGATATTAAAGGTAACCACATTTGGCTGCAAACCTTTGGATGTAAGTTCGGTGAAAAGATTCTTAGCCATGTCAAGCTTTTTATCCTTGCACAACCCATCAATCAGGGTACTGTATGTTACTATATTGGGACTAACACCATTATCTTCCATCATGTGTAGAAACGACAATGCTTCAGTTGTTTTCTTAGCTCTGCACAAGCCATCTAACAAGATAGTATAAGTCATTATATTAGGAGACAATTGTCGAGCTTGCATTTCTTCGAAAAGTTTCAGGCCATCTGCACATCTGCCTTCACGAAATAATCCCTTAAGCATGGTGGTGTAAGTAACCACTGTATGCTTTAGACCTCTGCGAGGAATTTCAAGAAAAAGACTCCAAGCTTCATTCACATTTCCCTTTGTGCAATACCCATTCATCAAACTACAATAGGTTATAACATTAGGCTTGAGTCCCGAATTGACTGCTGAATTGAAAGCTTTTCTCGCTTCCTTCATTTTTCCTAACAAACAATATCCATCAACCAAGGCTGTGTAGGTGATGATATTTGGTTGAATATCTATATTTGTCATAGTTTCCAAGACATCCTCGGCTTCTTTCACCTTTCCTTCCTTGCAATAAGCATCCACTAATATGTTACAAGTGAACACATCGGGATAGATCTTTTGAGCAATCATCTTACTTAACAAGTCCTCTGCCTCTTTCCATCTGCCGCGACAGCATAAGCCATGAATCATTGAGTTATACGTTACAACAGTGGGTGAAATACCCTTCTCGCCCATTTCCGATAAGAGTTGGATAGCCTCATCAACCATATGAACCTTGAAAAGACTATCAATTATTGTTGTATAAGCAGTGATAGCAGGTTTGCATTTTCGTTTTTCGAACAATCTGAGCAAATGACAGGCGGTGATAGTATGTCCAGCTTTGCACAACCCATTTATCACAACAAGATATGTAATTTCATTAAACTCACATATTTTTTCTGTCAACAACTTCTTGAATAGTTTCTCGGCTTCAACGACCTTTCCTTCCAAGAAAAGCCCTTTGAGCAGAGTGTTGAAGGTAACAATAGTAGGTGTGTGGCCACGCTTGAAAAAGCTACCTAAGATTGCAAACCCATAGTCAACTCGATTCACATGGCAATAGCAATCAATCACAATACTCAGGGTGAAGTGATCTAAAGGAGCATTGTGAAGAAGCATTTTGTCGAACAGAAAGAGGGCAACAGAGTATTGTTTCATCTTCACAACCACATTTAACAATTTACAGAAATCAACAACAGATGGGCGAGGCTTCATTCTCACCATTTGATGAAACAAAGCAATAGCATCATCCGGCTCACGAACACAGCCAAAATCGAATCTGGGTTTGCCCGAAAAGTATCTATTCAGGTGATAGTGTAAAGAAGAAATCATAAAAGTAGTTGAATTAGATGAAGAATTGGAAACACTTCCTCGACAAATCATCGCGGCGCGATTCAACCTCATAATCATCGTTTATTGAAGAGAAAATTATGAGAAACAGTAAAATTTACGGGGGGAATAACAAGAAAGTGGTGGAAGTATAGTTAAAGAGGATGTTGACCTGTAGAATTGGCTTATTTGAGTAAAAGCCATACCACCAACTTATAAGGCGACTTCAAATTTTAATTATATATTTATTACCTATATAAAAATGTGGATGTTTCTTATAAAATATAGATTGCTAAAAGTATTCTTATTAAAGATTACTCCCTTAGTCCCACTCAAATTTGCATGTAGGGACGGACACAGAAGTTAAGAAAAAGCTGCTTTTGGGCACGGAGGTTAAGAAAAAACTACTTTTGTAGTGTTAATGTTGAATAGTAAAGGGCAATTTTGTAAATTTTATTTGCCATTTTTGGAATGTGCAAATCTGAATGGGACGGACGAAAACGGAAAATATGCAAATTTGAGCGGGACAGAGGGAGTATTATTTAAGGTTATATTAGTAATTAAAGTTTTCATATTTAAATAATTTTATATTAAAATCCTAGCTAATTCAAAATCTTATAGAATTTCTATTATAATTAGAACTCTAATATACAATGTTTCTTACAAAATATGGATTGCCAAAAGTATTCTTATTAAAGATTATTATTTAAGGTTATATTAGTAATTTAAGTTTTCATATTTAAATAATTTTATATTAGAATCCTAACTAATTCAAAATCTTATAGAATTCTATTATAATTAGAACTTTAATATAAAAGTGATATATAAGGTATTTGTAGTTTTTGTAATCTGCCTTTTCGTTTTTATAATTTAAGTAGTCCTACTTCATCTTGATTACTTCCTATATCGCTACGTTAAATAATTAATGTGACAATACATAGCTACAAATAATATCATATCACTTCAACATATTAAATCTTACCACTATTATAATAATAGGTTATGATAGTAATTTATGGAGAAAAAAAACTTCATTTTCAATCATCAATTCACACAGGCTACCAAATCTATACTATATATTAAAACAAGAAAGTTGGAAAAAATTGCAAGAATATAATTTTTCCCGCCTAAAAGTGTCTTATCAATAAAATAAATAAATTAATTAAAATTAAAATAGTAAATCTTACTTGGTAAGCTATTTTATAAGATCAAACTTACTCTAAAAGCTATTATATAATCTATATAAAACTAACAAATGAAGAGAAGATACATTAATTTCTCAAATCTATGTAAAACTAAGAAATGAAGAAAAAATAGTGATTTTCAACTAAATAAAGATACATAGAGAATGAAGAAATTAACATGATATACAAACATTAGATATAATTATTTCTCAAATATATATAAAACTAAGAAGTGAAAGAATACATGATTTTGTTCTAAACATTTAAAGGTAGAAAAATTCTTCTAAATCACATTATCGCATATCTTCATCTTTTGAGAGATATAATGTTTTGAGAAAAACATTATAAACAAACTTTTAATACAAATTATTATGGTTAAAATCCAACTACAAATATAACAACCCGTGCAACGCACGGGAGAAATACTAGTTAATCTAAAACATATCCTCAGATGGCAGTGCATAAATTTCAGAATTGCTATCTCGAAAAAAGAGTTGATCTAATACATGTCTACCTCAAATACTTCAAGAAGTAAGCTTACATATTTTTAGGAATACGTATATTTAGAATCGGCATAGATATTATTCCTATCCGTAATCAAATTATATTAATTTGTTTATAAAAACTTAGATTGTATTACTTTCTACCTTCATTAGGATAAGGAAAAGTATAATATTCCTCAAAGGATAAAGAATATTAATTCATTTCCTATTCGTAATCAAATTATATTAATTTGTTTATAAATACTTGGATTGTATTACTTTCTCCCTTCACCAATTATATTAGTTTATTAGTAAATACTTGATTGTTTTACTTTCCACCTTCACCAAATTATATTAGTTTATTCATAAATTTATAAATATGTTTATTGTGTCAGAAGTATATCAGCAAAGGAGAAATGTGGCAATGAAAAGAAAATATTCCAATTTGAATATTATTCAAAAACAGGAATATATTGATAAAAAGAAGAAAAACAAGCTAATGTCCCAAAGTCAGGGTGAGTTTTTGCATGTTTAATTTCTATTATTTAATATCAGTGAGTTATAAATTTATATGTTTAATTTTAATTATTTAATGCGGTCAAACACAAGAAAATGACTCAAAATTTATATGGATATGCCATACGTGAAACAGTGAAAACTTTAACTTCAATTTAAGGAGACAAAATATGTGGGATGTGCCTCCAAAGAAACTTAGAATTCTTGCATGAGCAGTCTACTTTTGTTCAATTTTCTAAACAAATACACTAAAATAAAACATCAAATTAGTGATGTTGCATGGTCATTTTGTTTTTAGTTTTCAACCAACAATTTTTTTTTTCACATTTTAATTTGTTTTTTTATTTATTTATAAAAGGATATTAGACTTTTCTTTTTGTGTGTTTACTAATAATTATGTTCTAAAGTTAGGTGAACAAATTGTCAAAATGTAAAGTCTATATTAATCTATATGTGTTGTTTTATGTTGGACATTGGTGACTTGATTTTATTTTTCTTCATTAATTTTTATAATATTTTTCCTTATTTTAGGTTTTTCAATTCAGGAATCTGTTTCTAAAATAAACGAATTAAAAGAAGTGTCTGATTGCATTTATTGTGGAGCTTTGAGATTTGAATACGAGCCACCTACATTTTGCTGTGATAATGGAAAAATTAAACTTGCAACTACTGAAGTTCCAAATGAATTATGCGATATGTTACTTCCGACTCAGAAGATGCGATTGAATTTTGGAAAAAACATTCGTTCCTATAATTCAATATTTTCTTTTACTACTTTTGGTGTAAAACTGGATAAAGAACTTGCTTCAGCAAGACATGAAATTTTCACTTTTCGAGCACAAGGAATGGTGTATCATGATCTCCCAAGTTTGACTTCTGTTGAGAATGGTCCCGGACCTTTCCAATTGTATTTTTTTGAAATTGAGAATGAAGTTCAAAGTAGAATGAATATGGTAACAACAACTATGTCTAAAGTTATAGTGCATAAACTTTTGCACATTTTGGAAGGAAATCCATATGCAAAATTTTTCCGTAGATTGAAGGAGTACCCCACTATGGACAATGTACAACTTCATATTTCAAAAGATATTAAATTAGATCAAAGGGTGTACAATTGTCCAACAACAGATCAAGTGGCAGCAATATGAGTTGAAGGAAATAATAATAACATACCTTACGAATGAGACATTATTGTCCATACTCTTTCTGGTGAGAGACTAGAATAATGTACTACTATGAATGTTATGACCCATTACAATATCCACTTATATTTCCAAAAGGTGAAACAGGTTGGCGTCAACATATCAGAAAAATTAAACCACATAAATCTAGTAGTTCAACGAAAAACATTGAACAAGAACAAGGTACACTGTCTTTAATATTACGAGTTTTTTAAACTTTGATTATTTATGTAGAATTAATTAACATATTATATCATATAATTAGTAATAATATGATCAGTTTAATTCGTAACATGATCATTAGCTTTTCAAAGGCCGAAGAACCAATAAAGAAAAAAAAAGTCACGGGATATAAACAAAATTATGGGGACGTATAATCACAAAAGTTTATTAAAAACTCTAAGAAGCATTTCATCGAACAACTGATGACCTATTTCGTTAGAAACATGAAATACCATTTAATTCTTTGTAACATGATTTGTTTAATTCATAGTAACATGGCCATTAGCTTCTCAAATGTCCAACAACCAATAAACAAAAAAAAAAGGATGGATAATTGAAACTATCCAAATTAAACCATTGAACTAGAAACTAAATTCAACACGCAATGATTCTTAATTAATTTATTTTTTTAGAGATTTTATTTTATGTATTTTATTTTTCAAATACAATTTGTTTTAGTGTGATCTATTGGTCATGTGGCAATATTAAAAATATGAAATCTATTTCATTGGTGTTGTATTAAATTCCATTAATTTCAATAATATCTTGTGTTAGTATGAGTTTCATGTATTGTTTAATCATCTTATCACAAGATAAAAGATAAGAGTTGGCGAAGGAAGCATCTATGCCCATAAGACTTTTGTAGATTGGACAAAAGGCACATTCCTTGTTATTAAAAGTTTGAAGAGTTTGACATGAAATATGTTGTGGAACAAACAATCACGTAAAGATCCAAAATTTGATAATGATGGATGAGGAGGTAAGATAATATATATATATTATAGGTTTTTTTAAATAATTTTTTTCAGTCATAGCATGTTTAGCCTGAAACTCGATGGAATTAGAGTTAATTGGTTAATTAACAATATATGATATGTCTTTTAAAATAAAGTTAATCTTTAAAATTATGAGTTAAAGTTGAGATATTTATTTGCAGGGGGTTCAAATTGGAGTGATCATCTTCAACGAAGACATCCAAAATATCGGAAAGGAGTTCACAAAAAACAAGACCTATTTGATAAATAATGCAATGGTAAAAAAAACATCAATACAAACTATGCATCCTCACATCCTGAAAAGGAATTGGTCTTAAAAAATTTCACCAATGTGGAGGAAGTGGCGAACACCATTGACGATAACAACAATATCAATGACTATGTGGATTACAAAGACTTACGTAGTAAACATGAGGACCGCAAATCATTTGGTACGTACAATTATTATTATTATTTGTGCACTATGATTTATAAAAAAATTCCATTAATTTAAAATTATATTTTGCAGATATTTGGGTACAATGATTTATAAAAAAATTCCATTAAATTGAAATTATATTTTGCAGATATATGTGGAATACTGATAAGGGTCAAGGAAAGCATAAACATTACCAATTCAAAAGGAGAATCAAAATGTGTAAGGGAAGTTACGATCACAAATGAAGAGTAAGTCATTTATGTTATATAAAATACAATGGAAAAAATATAATTACCAAAGTTGTGTACTAATTACCATAGAATCGAGAAGCTATTACTTGAACCAGCAAGTCAATATCTAATTGGCCTTCAAAAAGATTGTGCTCCACATTTGGGTTGGACATGGATATCAAGTACTCGCCTTTATTGTATGGAAAAGACTCTCACTTGGGAAGGGAACACTAGGGCTACTATCCTTGTTTATCTTTTTTTTTTCTTCATTTTTAATAATTATCTTGGCCTTGGAGAGTTCATTAAGAAACCTTTTTTTTTCATTAGAAAATAATAATAATAATAATATACAGTAATTTATAAAATATCAACATGTTGAATATTTTCTTTTCATGACATAATAACTTAATAGTAAGGATCTGAAAGAAGTTGAAGTTGTATGTCAAAGTATCAGAATCCAGTAGTCAGGTTTCACATTTACTTTATTTTATTTTGATGCTCAGAGTTGTGTTTTTTTTTTTAAGTATTTGTTTATTTATATTTTATTAATTCGCTTCTGAAATGAAGGAAGATATCAATTCTTTAAGAAAGAGAACCAAAAGCTGGCAAGTGCTACTCCTATCTGATTTATGTTTTTAATTTGTAAACACCATTCTATAGAAGTTTTTCTTTGGGAAGACATGACACTGAATAAAGGAAGAGAATTGCAGCAAATTGTTGATAAAAAAAAACCAGTGATTATTATCACAAAGGTCACAATAAAAGAATTCAAAGGTAAAATAAAAACACAACTATAAAGTTTGAAAAGAACATACATGCAATTCACATATATAGTGTTTTGAAATAAATCTTGACTTTATTATTACAAATTTGGCTTAGGTGAGATCCAGCTGCAAAACACATCAATTTCAACTGTAAAAATAAGCCCAAGGTCGACATCTGAAGAACTTGCAAAACTCAATAAATTGTATGATAAAAAAATTAATTTATGAGTTCAATTATAAAATCTTAATAAACGAACAATAACAAAATAAAATATTTACATAGGTCACATACCATTCATGATCCACTGGAAATATGCAAACAAAGAATGACACAAAGAATGAGAATAGGAAGAGAAGTAACTCTTGAAGATCTCATTATGAGAACAAATAATTTGTCGAAGGTACACTAAATTTGAAACATAAATATATGCATAATATTAATTGATAATTAAATAAGAGTAAGTAAAAATGATAGAAAAATATGGGATTTAGGTGTCTCAATTTAGGGAGGATTTAGTTAATGGTCTTTCATTTTCAATCCACTACTGCTCTGTGGAATTGCTTATCAATCTTGTCCCTTCGATTTTCATTGCCTCTGTTTTTCTTTTCTTTTTTATTTAATATTAATATTTACAAAAAAGTTTTCTCACTATAGATTTTGTGATCTCTGTATTGATGGGTTCGTGATTTCTTATCTGTAATTATTAAGTCTCTATTATTTCAATTAATTACCTCATTAGAATAAGTCGGTGAATAAAATAATCAAATACAACTTGATTAGGCATTTTGGTCTGCATAAATTTCTCTCTTTGCAGCCCATGACTAGCTGTAGCACAACTAAAGCCCCTAGGTCTTCTTCCGATCGAGCCCTGGTCTATGTCACAAAATATATTGTCTTTATTGGCTGATCAATTTAATAAGTTTCGTCAATATCTCTTACAAATGCAAGATGCATATTATTATTTCACTTGAATTGTATATAAGGTGGAGAACGAAACAAAGATATGGTACAATGCGTGCAAAAAATGCACAACATCAGCACCTAAACATGATGTAAATACATGTGAAAAGTTTCAAGATGATCCAGTTCAAACAATGCTGAGGTGAAAGTTCCAAATAATAATTCACAAAAAATGATCAATTACATGCAACAAAACTTATATAAGTTTATTGATTGCAGATATGTAATTAAACTAACGGTAAAACAAGGACATCTTGTAGCAACAATAACGATGTTTGGTGACACGACGTCAGTTTATGTCAGATGTTCAGTACAAGACTACATGAACTCTATTGAGAATGTATCAAAATTTCTTTAATGCAAATGATTTTAAAAACAAATAATAAATGTAACCAAAAAAATAAAATAAAACAAATGCAGGGTCATCCCATTAGTTCATTCGGCTTACAAGGAATAAGTGAGAACCATTTTCTAATTGCGTTAAACGACTACAGTACAAAAATATAAGATGGAATATTGAATGCAATAGTTGAGGCCATAGACCCGTGAAGATAAAAGAAGAGAAAATAAATAATACCCACTAACAGAGATTACAAAAATTGAAGATCAATCAAAGAAAAAAAGAAGGATTAAAAGTAAGAAAAATGAAGAATACATTCACATATCTAGCGATGAGGATGGGAATAGTACACGTAAAGTTTTATTAGACAAATCTCGAAAAAATAAGAGTAAAAGTATGACACAAAGGAAGATCAAAAAAGAAAAGATATAATTACAAGTTAATGTTTTATTATATTTCATTTCCAATTTTTTTGTTTTTTTAGATTAGTTTTTTTTTTCAAATTTATATAATATTAAACTTTAAAAAAAAAAATTGCAGCATCAATATCATATTTCTATGTTTTATTGCATTTTCTTAATGTCTCTATAGAAAAAAGATTATAACATATTATGTAACTATATTCTATTCCTTTTCTTAAACAATAACAACAAAATTTGTTATTCACGTGCAACACACGTGCTCTTTACTAGTGTGTGTATATATATATATCAATTTTATTCTCGACACGTTTGGTCATGGTAATCGAACATTTTTTTATGTGTTCGGCCAATTGGGACCAAACAAAATTGTTCAGGTTCAATCATTTTTTTTTACGTTTTTTCTTACGATTTTCACATATTTAACAAATTTGTGGAATGTTCGTCATTATGTTGACATTACATTCTTAAAAAAGCTAAAAGATTTAACATAAAAAAAAAACGCAAAAAAATCGATCAAACTCAATCGCAAAAATTATGTCGGGTTCGAACGATTTTTTTGCGTTTCATTTTTTTTAATGTTAAATCTTTTAATTTGTTGGAGAATGTAATGTCAACATAATGACGAACACTTTACGGATTTGTTAAATGTGTGAATATCGTATAAATATTGTAGGAAAAAACTTAAAAAAAACGATTGAACCCGAATAATTTCGTTTTACCCTGGTTGGCCGAACACTTAGACGAGTGTTCGACCACCATAGAACATATAGAAGCACGTTACACGGAGAAGTATGTTCGGTCATAATAACCGAGCGGAACTAGTTGAACAAAACCTAAAAATAGTAAAATTAGTATTTTTTTTAATTAAAATTTGGGGTGCCCTTAGAAATTGGTGGGGTGCCTTTAGTCCCACCTGATAAATACTACTGTCCTAGTTTTCCATTTTCTTTTCCAACTATTTGTGATGAAAAATTCACCTTTGTTTTATAATTTATTACCATAGGGCTCGTCTGATTCACGTAATTTAAAAAACATTAAATGAAACTTAATGAAATTAAAAATATTATTAATTATATTACATAAGAAATTACATGTACGGTTAATATACAATACACATTGTCTAATTCAACATTAAATATAATACTATTTGATTAATATATTATCTAACTGTTAAAATATTTTCCCATTAACATAAATAGTTTTTTAAGATTATTTAGAAAATGTATATCTTGTTATATCTATTATATTATTCAAATCTCAAATTTTCTTTTCAATCAAATGATAAAAAGAAAGAAAGCCAAAATTTCTCAAATAAATTTCATAGTTTATTTTAAAACACATATTTGCAAAAGCTTTTCAATTTAATTAATTAATAAGTTTGAAAAGTTTGAATAATTAATCATTTTTAATCAACCCTTCATGTTTATTTTAATTTTTCATTATTTATTTATATTTTCCTCTAAAATGTTCTCTAAAACCTTTAAATTAATCAAATTTTAAATTTATAAATAACTTCTATGTTTGAAGTCTACATTTGTTATTTTAACAAATTTAGTTAAAATTGTTATATTATTTGCTAATGCATATTATCTTGCTACAAGATATCTACATTAGGTTATTTTGGTTAACAATTATCTTAAACATATCTGTATTTCTATTGATTTGTTTGAGGTTTTATTGTGGATACGTAGTATGGGTCACCACAATGTCATCTTCGAGATGAATGCAAAAACTATTGTGGATATCACCTCATGTTTGTCGAAAGACTTGTCAGATATTGGTTCCATTATTTCCAGTTGTTTAGTAGTTTTAAGACAAAACCAAACTTTCTCTATTTATTTTGCTTGGAGACAAATAAATGAGGTTGCTCATACTTGGAAACAAAAATCTCATTTTTATGCTTCTCCTATTGTATGATCTACGCTACTCTCATATATTAAGCATTTGATTGCTCTTGCTGATCTATATAATAATTAACTTTTTATTGTTAAAAAAAAATAAAAAAGGTTTTCCAGTGTATAAACTGAATTATATTATTTGTATTTCAAATTTATAGTTATATACAAAAGCCCTACGATATTGGCTAAATTAGCATTCATACAGTGTTACCTTTGATGGATGAGTGCTGTAAGTTGCATCTTGCAAAAACTGTGCTCTCCTTCTTCACCATCTCTGCTGCGTCCATGGCGCTGCTACCCAACTCTCTCCATCTCCTTTTATTCGAAAGCCTCCACAGGTTCATTCATTCCCATCACACAATCGAACCTCAGCGCCCTCCTCTGTTCTTGTGGAAGAGAAGGCAATTTCCGTCTTGGTTCTTGTCTCCATGCCCACATCGTCAAGAGCCCACCATTCATTGACCCCGGAGAGCCATTCAGGAATAGCAATGCCCATGTAATTTACAACTGTTTACTCCATATGTACTGTAAGAGTGGCAAGCTCCGTGATGCAGTTAAGATGTTCGATGAAATGCCCCTTAGAGACACTGTTTCTTGGAACTCGCTTATTTCGGGTTTCTTGAGAGTTGGGAACTTGAAAATGGGTTTCAGCTATTTCAAGTTGTTGTTCGGTTGTGTGTTGCAACGGTTTGATCGTGCGAGCTTAACTTCCTTGCTATCGGCTTGTGGTGGAATGGAGTCGCTTGAGATTGTGAAGATGATACATGCAGTTGTGATATTGAATGGTTATGAGAAGGAAGTGGCAGTTGGGAATGCCTTGACAACATCCTATTTTAGATGTAAATCTCTTGAATCGGGTATGCGTGTTTTTGATGAGATGGTGGAGAGGAATGTTGTTACTTGGACAGCGGCTATTTCAGGTCTAGCACAGAACGAGTTTTATGATCGGAGCTTCGAGCTGTTTGTGGAAATGTACCACCACAGTGTGGTATCCCCGAACTGCTTGACGTATTTGAGTGCACTTTCAGCATGCTCTGGATTGCAAGCACTCAAGGAGGGTGCTCAAATTCATGGTGTTCTTTGGAAGTTGGGGATTCAATCGGATTTATGGATTGAAAGTGCGTTGATGGATGTGTATTCTAAATGTGGTTGTGTAAAGGATGCATGGAAGATATTTGAGTCCGCTGAGGTGTTTGATGAGGTCTCTATAACTGTTATACTCACTGGTTTTGCTCAAAATGGATTTGAGGAAGAGGCTGTGCGGATGTTTGTGAAGATGGTGAAGAGGGGAAGCAATATTGATCCTAACATGGTTTCTTCCGTTCTTGGGGTATTCAGCAACGATAGTTCTTCTCAGGGTTTAGGTGCACAAATCCATGTTATGGTTATCAAGAAAGGCTTTGCTTCAAATACATTTGTTAGCAATGGCTTAATCAACATGTATTCCAAATGTGGGGAGTTGGAAGAATCTGTTAAGGTCTTTGACTCGATACCTCAGAAGAATCAAGTTTCTTGGAACTCCATGATTGCAGCTTTTGCTCGTCACGGGGATGGGCTGAAAGCTCTACAGTTATACGAAGAAATGAAATTGAACGGCATGGGACCCACGGATGTCACGTTTGTGTCTTTGCTTCATGCTTGTAGTCATGTAGGATTACTGCACGAGGGTATGGAGTTCTTGGAATCAATGGAGAAAGAATATGGAATGCGTCCAAGAATGGAACACTACTCTTGTATAGTAGACATGCTAGGTAGAGCAGGGCTTTTGAAAGAAGCCAAGAGTTTTATAGAGGGACTACAAGTAAAGCCTGATGTACAAGTTTGGCAAGCATTGCTTGGTGCATGTAGTATTTACGGAGATATTGAGGTAGGAACATATGCAGCTGATCAGCTAGCTCTGGCTGAGCCTGATAGTCCGGTGCCATTTATTTCCATGGCGAATATTTACTCTTCTGAAGGACGATGGAAAGAAAGAGCAAAAACGATCAAGAAAATGAAGGAGAAAGGAGTTGTGAAAGAGATTGGTGTGAGTTGGATTGAGATTGAGAAAAAGATTCACAGTTTTGTTGTTGCTGATCAAATGCATTCACAAGGTGAAGATGTTTATGCTGTATTGTTGATGTTGTTTGGACACATGAGAGACGAGGGCTATGATCCGGATAGTGTATTCGTCTCGTTTAATTATAACCAAGATGGGATCAGTGATTCCATAGATGACTTGAATTTCTCTTCTTCCATTACACTTTAGATTAATAGCTTGGGCCTGAAACTGATGAGTTAGGATACTTGGCAATATGGTTGATTTAGAGTAATATTCAGAGAAGAAACAATGAAATTTGCTTTTGATTTAGTTTTTTTATTCAGTCCTCATTCAGCTGCTTGAAACATAAAATTTTCAGAACTTGTACCAAACTTTTTCCTAATATTAGATATTTCTTCTTCTTCTTCAATAAGCTCAAATTGATTAAACTTTACAGGCTCAACATATTAGAAATTTGTGTTAGACATAATGTTGTAAATCATGTCTAATATTTAATCAAATTATAAATAAATAAATACTTATTATTCCAACATTTTTCATAATAAAATAATACAAATTACATCTACTTTTTTTTTATTTTTTTTCAATGTGATATGACAATGTCCGACACAAACATAAGATTTTCAAAATCCAAAATTGCAAAATCCACCATTGCCCCAAATCCAAATATATCCAATAAACAATCGTGTGGTTGATGGACTTGACACGATTAATTTGGACTCGTAACTACAATTCTTAAAATTTTAATATGTTCGAAATTTTATAGTGCATAATTTTTGTAATGAATTTTACTTGTAAATTGTTTCAACCATTTAACAAATTAATTTGCTCGACAATCGACAGTCAAAAACAACTTTTGTTTCAACATAATTTTGTTGCATAACAAGTGTTCGACAAAGTTATTGTTGAACAACTTATATAGTACTTGACATGAGTTAGGGTTTTAGGCTTTTCAATCTATCGGAGTTTTGGTTGATGTATTTAGTAAAATAAATGTAAACAATATATGATGATTGGTGTATGAGTGTATCTAACAATTGTGAAGTGTGAAACATTTCTTGTGGTGACAATAACCGCAACAACCTTTTATATAAGTTGTTCTGTAATCCTATGTATATGCCTATAATTGTAAATATATTATATATTATATTAAATACTTGATGTGAATCTTTAAATTACTTGTTTTTCAGGGAAGTAAAGGTCTTTCTTGGTAAGTTGATATTTTTGCAAATTCTGTGTGAAATAACATGACATATTATTAAAGGTAATAAATAAATATCTTTTTTGGAACCAATAAATCATTTTCTAGAGAGTTACTTATTATTTGTAATTGCACCTTTTGCTTTGTTAAAAAATATAAACCCCCAAAATCAATAGAGAGCACAGCCCAACGGCCCTAACCCGCTCCTTGAAATCATAGCCGTTATATGGAGCATCTAAATTGAACGGTTCAGATTTCTCTAATTTCAAAACTTGTTTTCAAAAATAAAGAAGCCCCTTCCCCGACCGTTAAACAGTTCGTCACCTCTCTCTTCTCCCTCTCTCTCTCTCTCTCTCTGAGCTCTGCAGTTCGTGTTCTACTTCTTTGGTGTTTATTCGTCAAGCAGGATCGAGTGAAGCTTTTTCATCTTAATCATGGATGGTATTCTTCTTCCCCTCTCTCTCTCTCTCTCTCTCTCTCTCTCACGCACATATGGGGTGTCTTTTTTTTATTTTATAATTGTTGATTTTGAATTCTTTTGCAGATCAAACCCTAGAAATTCTATGTTCGAATTTTGACCATGCTGTCTCTCTATCTCCTTGTAATTCTGGTTTGTTTTGAATTCTTCATCATTTTTGTGCATTTTCACTTTATATCTGCAATTATTTAGTGGGTGTGGAGTTGATTAATGCGATGTTCTTTTTTTTTTACATACAGTTAGTGCAGATCAGACCGTGGCGACTCCAGAGAAAAACTCAGGTTTGTGTTTTATCATTTTTCTTTCTTTCTCTCTCACTCTCTCTTAAACAAAGGGCTCATAAAATTGATCAAGTAGTGTATGTTGTGGTTAACCTTATTTTACAATTATCGAAATTGAACGCAGTAGAAATTTATGGAACGCAGTAGAAATTTATGTGTGTCAGTAAATCTTCAAGAGAATCTTAGTCCAGTTAGAATATGGAAAATCTTGAAACTATTTTTTGAGAAAATTGGAGATATTGCAAGTTAATTTTGGTTTGTTTGGATTAAGTATTGTCTGAGAACTCATATTCTGGATTTGTTATTGTGCTCAGAACAAAATGAAGAAAACAGTAATTTAGTGGATACTAGTGCTGCTTCTGATGACACTCAAGAAATGTCTTCTTCTCGGTGTCAAACTCTTCCAATTTTTCAGAAAATCGAAGATCTGAGCATCAAATTACAGGTAATTTAATATGGTGGAGGCATCTATTTCTATGATGCTGTTTCTCAGTATCTCGACTCTAAGTCATTATTACTCTGCTTGCAGGTTATCAGGAAGGAGCAAAGACGTCTATGTGATGAAGTGAAAGGCTTCACTGTTGATTCCTTACTTGGTTCTGAAGCTTTCGCTGCTCTTCAGAATCTTAGTGCGTCAACTCTTCTCAATTATCTCATGTCTCCTTGATTTTTTTGGGAGAAGTTTTTGGTTTATGATTGACATTTTATGCTATAATTTGTTTTATTTTAGGCACAGAACATGAACTTTTGAAAAACAAGTACCATGAAGAGTGTGAAATATTGAAAAAGAAGTATCTTGAAGAATGCTCTGAGAGGAAAAAGCTTTACAATGAAGTGATTGAACTCAAAGGAAATATCAGGGTCTTCTGTAGGTGCAGGCCCATGAAACAAGATGAGATTGAAAAAGGTTCCACCTCAGTCATTGATTTCGACCCATCTCAGGAAAATGAGCTACAGGTTGTTTGCTCTGATTCTTCCAGAAAACAATTCAAATTTGATCACATATTCGGACCTGAGGCTGATCAAGGTAACATATAAAATAGCATTGATAAGAATTTTGCTAAATCTTACACTTAGTTTAATCTGCAGTTTATGGTTTTTATTTTTTATTTTCCCCCCACACCTCGATAAATTTCTTAATTCCACACCCTTTTCAATATGCAGAGGCTGTCTTTGGGCAAACTCTGCCTATAGTGACCTCTGTCTTGGATGGTTACAATGTGTGCATCTTTGCCTATGGACAAACTGGCACTGGAAAGACATACACAATGGAAGGAACACCAGAGAATAGGGGAGTTAACTACAGGACTCTAGAGGAGCTTTTTAGAATATCTGGGGAAAGAAGCAGTATTATGAGATATGATTTGTTTGTGAGCATGTTGGAAGTATACAACGAAAAGATAAGGGATCTTCTGGTTGAGACCTCGAACCAACCTGCGAAGAAGTAAGCATTCTACAATCTTTTTCTGTCTTTTCTTGTATTGTTATAATTTTGACCAGGAAAGCAATTTATGAATAAAATATAGACATGACATATTTAGGTGTAGCTTATTTGGGTTGTCCCAGGTGTTAATTGCTAGTGACATACCATGTGTTAGGAAGCTATTTATTTTAGAATTTGTTTGTCTTCTGTTACCTTCTCTTTATCCTAGGCACTTCTCTTTCTTTATGTAGTGCAGATTTTGTCAAATACCAATTTCTAACATTTAATTACGCTATTGTGAATATGTGTTATAATTACTTGTCAACTTACTAGTTAAATGGCTGCACAATCCAAGTTATATCTAACTCTTTGGTGTTCTTCCATTGTGTGATGCCTTAGTTTTTTTCCTAATTTTGCAGATTATCTTTTTAGGACATTTCCTTTCTTTGATATTGATTATGTATATTTACCCTTTTAATGAATGTCTTCCCTAGTACCCAGGAGTTCGATGTTATTCAACATGGCTATATAAATACTAGAGGTTTAGCTTGGAGGTCCAATGGCCTGCAATATGTCTAAATAGGCACTTTGAAGTTTTCATACAACTTTTTAGTCCTAAATGATGTTTGCCTAATTTAATTGGGGAGGAAAGCCTCTCAAGATAGGTTATGGCAGTTTTATTTTCTAAAACTAAGCCTTTATAATATCTAAGTCTCAAATCTGTAGATCCAATCTGATGTACAATAAAACTGATTTAAAAGGAAATGAATAATGTAGATTTTGTTATTATCAAACATTATCTTTTCCCCAGAGAGGTTAATACTCTGCAATTGCAGGTTGGAGATAAAACAATCAGCTGAGGGTACACAGGAAGTCCCTGGACTAGTTGAAGCTCAGGTTTATGGTACAAATGAAGTTTGGAACTTGCTCAAGTTAGGAAGTCAAGTAAGATCTGTTGGATCAACCAATGCCAATGAGTTCAGTAGCCGTTCTCACTGGTAATTATAAGCTTATTCTGATATCTTCGTTGCTTCTTATAGTCATTCATAATTCACCTGATTAAAACTTAGATAACACCTAATTTGGATGTGCTTACTGGAAAGTTAGGAAGGTTGCTTAGACCACAGAACTATGCCTATGTTTATTTTAGTGGAATCATAAATTTATTTCAGTTTTTGTATTGATGGTTATTCATCTGATTAAGAGCTAAGATAATACCTAAGTGGAAATGCTTACCGGTAAAGTAAGGATTTTTTTTTTTTTTTACTACTGGAACTGTGCCTATACATTTACTGTACTGGAATTGATTTTTCTTTCCTTTTTCCTCTTTAAATCTTTGCTGCAGCTTGTTGCGGGTAACTGTGGTGGGAGAAAATCTAATAAATGGGCAAAGGACAAAAAGCCATTTGTGGCTGGTTGACCTCGCAGGAAGTGAGCGTGTTGGTAGGATTGAAGTTGAAGGTGATCGATTGAAGGAGTCTCAGTTCATAAATAAATCCTTAGCTGCACTTGGCGATGTCATCTCTGCTCTTGCTTCCAAATCCAATCACATTCCTTACAGGCATACATCCCTTCATGTTTCCCTCTCTGATATGTGTCTGTCTGCTTTCAATACTATTCGGAAGTGGTTTCCTAATCAACTTTTTTTTTCTTTCTTTTTTCTGGACAAGCAGGAACTCCAAGCTTACTCATATGCTGCAAAGTTCTCTAGGTGTGTTACTTGAATGTACCTTTTATTTAACTAAAAAACTTATTAACTTTGTAGCAAACCCATTAATTTCATGAGATTAAATTGAGAATAAAAACTGAAAAAAGTTCTTAGTTGATTTGTATGAAAACGAATGCATCTTTCTTATAGCATTGGCATATCAGTAATGCTAAGTTGAACTTTAATGCAGGAGGAGATTGTAAGACTTTGATGTTTGTTCAGATCAGTCCAAACACGGCTGACCTTGGAGAAACTCTTTGTTCGTTGAATTTTGCGAGTCGTGTACGAGGAGTTGAACATGGGCCAGCTCGGAAACAGACAGATCATGCAGAGCTTTTGAAATACAAACAGCTTGTATGAAGAAACAAACAAGTTGTTGCTTTTGTATTAGCTAACAAGTTCTCCAACTAACCTTCTGCTCTTTATGTTTTTTTGTAATGGATTATACAGGCAGAAAAGGCAAAGCAAGATGAGAAGGAAACCAAAAAGTTGCAGGATAATATACAGGCTTTGCAGTTGAGGCTTGCTGCTAGAGAACATGCCTGCAGAAATTTTCAGGAGAAGGTACAAATAAATTGAAAATTACACAGTTTTTTAATCTCTGAAAATAAAATCAAGTTAGTTGCCAAACAAAAATTCAACATGCAATGCAGATAATTTTGGTTCAGAGTCTTGGTTATATTTTGAGTTTGCTTGAAATATACTCCAACAGGTAAAGGATCTCGAAAACCAGTTAGCAGAGGAAAGAAAAATAAGGTTAAAACAGGAAAGCAGAGCTTTGGCCTCACTTTCTACTCACTCATCATTATTGACATCGAACCAAACACAGAGGGCCTCGACAGACAAGAAACCGCCATTGGCTCCTCCAAAATTAAGACCGCCGCTTAGAAGAATTACAAATTTCATGCCTAATCCATCTCCTGTTCCCAACAAAAATAGAATGTCTTTCCTCCCTGTTGTGAATGAACAGAAAGAGAATATCTCGAGACCATCATTACTGAGGGAAAACAAAGGAAAGCCAATTCTGAAAGCAAGACGAGGTTCCATCGCAGTAAGACCATCTCCTGCAACAACAGGCCAGGTTCTTCTTCAGCCCAAAAGGAGGGCATCCGTAGCTACTTTTCGTCCTGAACCCAACTCGAGTATGGCGACTCCACTTCAGAATTCATCCATACGGTTGAGGACGGGCCGCCAGTCGTTTGTGTGGGACCCACAAAGGGTGTGGCGAACATCGAGAGTATCTTCTCCATTGCCACAATCGAGAGAAGTGACAGTTGAAGGCACACCTGTTGGCGTCAAAAGTAGTAGTAAGTTTAGAGGAAGCCCTCCATCACTTGCACCTGGTTCGTGGAAGCCCAAGCATCCAACGGTCATAGCATTACAAAAGAAACACTTGGTTTGGAGTCCACTGAAGCACAAAAGCATGAAGAATAAAAGGAATTATCTTTTGTATTGAAGCAGCACCAACTATATAGCATCAACAGGCATATTATACATAATTTCCTCCAGTGAGTTAGTTCTCTTGTGGTTACCTCATTTCTTTACTGTGTTGCCAGTGTATGCTTCTTGCTTACTCTCATACTGGATCTTTTTTTTTTTTCTTATTCATTGATCATCTTTAGTTGTAATATACTTTAGACATGGATGGGGTATGCAAGCAAAAGAGGATTTTGTTCCCCTGTGATTGTAACACACACACCACACTCTCTCCCTCTCAGTCAGTTGTTTTGTGAAGTTTTTATCTTAGAAAGGTTTGAATTGTGGTGAGTTTTTTATGAAGGGGCAGCTGTTAGGGGTGATAATGATGCAGTTTGAACGGTTTTTCACATGATTTCAAACCGAATTATTATGTGTAAAAGTTCGATTTATTAGTAAAGTTACTATGGATTTAATATAAAAGTTGAATGTGCTGTTTGATTCAGTTTTGTGTGGTTTTTAAGTCTTATGATATACTACTTCCGTCCCGTGATAAGTGTCACATTTACTATTCGGTCCTATTTTTAAGAATTATTGTATTTAAATGTGAGTGGGGGGAGAGAGATAGTGGGATATATATTATTATAATGTAAGTGGGAGGAGAGAGGTAGTGAGATATATTATTATAATGTAAATAAATGGAACTTTTTTATGTTCATTTTTAGTAAGTGTATAGTGTGACATTTATTTTGGGACATCCAAAAATGGAAAGTGTGACACTTATCACGGGACGGAGGGAGTATAAAATAGGGTAAATTGTCAAATAGTCCATTAATGTTAAAATACTGAGGTTTTCCATGCAAAGTAGCATTCCTACAGTATCTCAGTTTTGTCAACCTTATTTTTCATGTAATAAACCATTTTGCGAAATTTCACTAAAGTTTAGCTTTTGAAATCGAAATTTCCACCGAAATATCGAAATTTTCAATGAAATTTCCGTAAAATCAAGGTATTGAAATTTCTATTGAAATCGAAATTTTCATCTTAGGTCATATTCACACCATACACGTTATGTTTGTTTAGAAACGAGTAGTATTTAGATGTCTAGAAAAATTCTTATTTTACCTGAAAATAGGGTATTATTTAGGCTTTTTTTACAAAAGAAAAATGTTGAACCAGAAAGATTATTGCAAGGTGTATTATCATGTATGTACTCAAAATTCAACCTGAGAGGCAAATGAGGACACACAGAACATTGAGAGAAATTTGAATAAGTTTTAACATATTCATTGTGAAATAGAAGCAAATTATGAAAAAATATATATATCTTATTTATCAATGAAAAAATCAGAATACAACGTGCTGGTGCTGGACATTGAGGAAATATCATATCAGTTAATACACAAACTATATATATCTCCATTTAGGAGACACAAGAATCATGTTCTTCAAATTCTCCGAGGTGAGAATCGGACCGAGAAAGACGTTGGACGCTGTTTCATCCCACTCATGATCTTCGTCCCCTCATTCTTTTGTACAGATTTTCTGCTTTTCATTGGTGACGCTAACCTGTTTGCTAGTCTTGATGGCGAAAAAGATCTTCGCAACTTGCTCAACATTGCTGCTCGTTTTGGTGACGATCTCTTGCTCAAACCAGATGCTCGTATCGGGGATATAGCAAGAGGAGGGCTTTTGATCTTCACTTGTAACTTCGTAGCACGTGGTGGAGACTTGACCAAAAACTTATGAGGGGTTCGTTGATTTCTTGCAATAACAGGCGACTTAGACTTAGTCGGGGTCTTGATCAAAAACTTATGTGGAGAGACACGATTTCTTGAAATCACGGGCGACTTTGTCTTGTAAAACTTCTGATGATGTGATGTGGGAGATGAATGGAATAATGGGTTGGGAAAAAGAACAGTCTTTTTCACCCATGGCCTATTTCTTGGAGAAACTCTGTTAGCTATGTATCTGCAATTTTCTTTGTCACATTCTCTGTTCTGAACGGGCGAAGAAACCTTGAAACTTATTTTGGATTTAGCTCGTTGCAGAGATGGCACGTTGGACTCTGATCGTATATTTTTCAGGACTACTTGCTTCTCTCTCCTCCTCCTTGATTGCAGCCCGGAGTTCTCAAGCGTTGGCTCTCGTTTTCTCCTCTCTGTCAGTGGAGTTTTGGGATCATCATTTGCTGGTTTTTGGGTGTTGTTAGACACTGCTTCAACTATAATTTTTGCAAACTGGCTTGCTTGTATGATTTCTCCCATTGTTTCTCCCAACAACATTGCTGGTAGTGACATTTTTCGCCATTCCTCTGGTTATACAGAAAGCATGTATGTTAGACAATGTATCGAATTAGAGACGATCAAACGGTTCTTGTTAGAAGATAGAGAAAAGGATGAACAACCTGTATCCACCACTGGCAGCTTTCCTGGAGGTGATGATCTTCGAGAAGTAGCATTCTTTAGCCTTCAAAATTAATGAAAAGACGATATGTGAATATTACTTTGTTGTTAACTATATGCAATTTCAATATATATGAGGTTAAACAATCATCTGGATGCCATCAAAATGCAAGGAAAAATGCTTTTTCTCTGAAGACATCATCTAACTAATACCCTAACACAGTTATCTGGATTTCAAAAGGTGCCACTTATTATGCAATCTTATATCAATTCAAGAAATGCCCCAAGAAAACACACCACTTCATAACATTACTAATTTTTTTTATTAGACACACAAAAAACACTACTTCTTGTGCATTCTTTAACACTATTGAAACAAAAGGTTGCCACTTCTTATGCAACCTCATATTAATTCAAGAAATGGCCAAGAAAGAAACAACGTGTCGCAACACTACTACTTTTTGATTAGACACACAAAATACACTTAACATATGAGCAGACAAACATTGTCACGTGAATCCACACACACACAGCAAGCTGGGGCAGACGGGCAGTGAAATGATCTAGAAAGAGGAGAAAGTATTAACCTCAACGACTCCTGTTTACAACGAAGACTTGTTCGTTGATAGTTTCTACCACTCCGAGGACTCAAATTCACACTCGAGACCACTTTTCCTCCATTTGTTACCGTGTATTGAAGCTCTTGCAATCGAGCCATACACTTGTCCACCTTCAAATCAAACACACAAAACATCAAAAAATTGACATAAATTTCACCAAATTACTCTATCAAATCAACAAAAATTTTAAAAATTCAATGAAAATCAGCAGTGATTCATCTTTCCCAATTTTCACCATGATCAATAGTCCCAAAAAATTGACTAATTTTTTCTCCAAATTACTCCACAAAATAAACAATGATAAAATCATAAAGCTGTTGACCCATTTCAATTAAACCACTTCATTTTACCATTGATCAATTTTTCCCAAATTGAACAGAGAAAATTCAACTTGAACAACAAAAATAAAAATAAAAACCCTAATAAAAGAGGGGAAATTTCATTTCCAGAAAAGGAAAAAGGTGATTGATTAAAAAGCCACCTTTTTGACGGTGTCTCTGAGAAGAGTGGGACTGATGGGCGGCGCCGCCACCACCACCATTTTCCTCGGCTGCTTAGGTGGGGTTCTTGCAACCATTTTCCTCCACAACGAGAAGAAGTGGGGTTTTTTTCTTCCTTGCTCTCTCACACAGTGAGTGTGTGTACAAACAGATCTCTCTCTAACAGAGATAGTTTAGTTTGGAGATTGGGAGATGGAAGTGAAAAGGTCAACTAGTAAGGATTGTTTGTAACTCACTTTTTGTTCTAACGGATAGTATCGTATGTTGTTCCAACGGTCGAATTTTTTGGCGGAAAGAGAAAACAAAACGCTTGCAAACGGCTACTCTCTCATTTATTATACAATTAAAATTGTAATAATTATTAAATCCTTTTAACATGTTACCTTCTATTTTAGTACTCTTTTTTCAATTATATTTTAGATAGATACATAGATTTTTTCTTGTCATAAATATATATCAAATGTATACCATATACTATAATTAAAAACATATTGTGTTATTATAAAATTATTATATTGTGTTATATATCAGTCTTTTGATCTTTTTGTTGATTATTTAAAATTTAAGTTACTTTGAGATTTAATATGTTATATTGTTAAAATAAAAATTTTAATGATATTTATTGATTTAATTTTTAATTTTTAATGTTAATATTTCATTAAGAACCATAAATTCTATTGTTGGCTTTTTAAATTATTAAAAAATACCTTTAAGATTTTTAATATTCTTTTGTCATATTTTAGTTTATATTTTTAATCTATCTTAGTTTACTAAAATTTTTTAGAATCATCGATTAAATTTTTTTTAATAATGAATCATACTAACATTTCTTCTATTTAAAGTCATTTAATAGCTCATAATTTCTATAGCTATTGCATTTTCTATATTTTTTTTTCCTAATTTTTTGTATTTAGCAATAAAAGAAAAGAAAAGAAAATTAGATGTGAGGCATTGTAAACATACCACATGCCCTTAGTGGTCATTCCTTTATATAAATAAAAGATAAATAAATATTTAAAATGAAATAAAAGAACTAATGAAATTGGAAAGAAATTAGGACTTGGAAATTTGGAAATGGAAAAACATTGGGCCTGATAATGTAATAGGCAATTTGGATATTTGGGCCTATAATGGGCTATTTGTGTTTTGTGTTTAAGCCCATGTTGGGCTCCTTCTCTCTTCTCCGAGTCTCCCGTCTCTGTCTCCCTCGGCTGAATGATCTAGAGGCTGTTTGGGTGATGGATTGTGGCTGAAGTTGTAAACTGGCAGTACTGTGGAGGTGAAACAAGGCGACCCGGTGATTGGCAGCGGCTGTGACAGCAACGCCGCCGTGTAAGTAGCTTTTTGTTCACTGTAGACTATTCCCTACGTCACCGTAAAATGAGCCGCGGCGGCGGTGGCAACAAAAATGTAAATTCAGTGTTCTATGCGGAGAGTTACCATCCAATCCAAGCCGGAAGCATCGACGGGACCGACATTTTACCCCACGACCGCGGCGTCTATAGAGCTCTTCTATGCTCCAATGCCGCCTTATGTAACTATTCCTACTGCTACGTCTCCTTACTTAAATTATTGATTTTAATTAGGGTTCAATGTTGAGATGAAACTCTACTGTCGAATTTCGCAGATGATCCTTTCGGCGATCCGAAAGTTATAGGCGACCCTTATTGCACTCTCTTTGTCGGTCGTCTCTCTCATCTCACCACTGAAGACTCTCTCCGCAAGGTACGCACGTATACATACAATCATGGATGGATGTTCTTGCGTGTGTTTTGGTTTGGAAACAGAAACGTTGAATTGTTGTTATTCTGCTTCTTAATTTTTCTGTTAATTTTTAATCAGTCTATGAGCGAATACGGGAGGGTCAAGAATTTGCGATTGGTGAGACACATAGGTAAACTTTTTCTCATTAATAAGATGATTGATCTTGGTTCTCCTTTTTTTTTTTTTTTTTTTGGTAAGTGCTAGCATAGCGTTTCCACTAGATTGTGTGTAAGGCATTATTAATAAATCGCATTGTATGTAAAAATTTTAAATTTATTGTTGAAATCTGCATCTCTCTGTTTCTGATAGAGGAAAACAGAGAGATTATTATCCCCTTTTACTAGGCTGGAGATCCTAATTTCTTATTGCTGAAGGCTAAAATGTAGTATGGGGGTACGCATGGTAGTGTTCTAGCCCACAATGGATTAAAAGAAAAACTCTTGCATCAGAGAGAGATGGTAATAGAATGTAGATTGCTAATCTCGTTTTTGTTGCATACACTAGTGATTAATTCAGCAACCAAAAGGGTAAATACTGAAGAGAAATTACTCTTATAGGATTTTGTACTTGCAGGATTAACAGTCAGCGATTGGTTTAGTTTCTACAGAAAAATTTCAACATACAGAAGATATGATGCCAACTTGTAACAATCTTAACTTCTATCTGAGTAGTGGTCTAAAGTGGTTTGCATCATGGAAACAAGTGTTTCCATGCTACCCATCCTGTTTGTATATTAACACCACAATCAAAAAAAATTTAAACCTTCTCAGATGGATGCATGTAACACACACATGTAGTGGTTTTATTTCCAACAGGATGGGTTAGCATAGAATTTCCCCATGGAAACATGCATGTAAACTAATAAAGAATATGACTTCTATTGCAATGCACATTTATATACAAAGCATTGCTATCTTTAGAGCTTAACCAACAGATATGGCCCTAACTTGTGAAAGTGACAGGATACCTCGCTTTTGACTTGGGAATTGTTTGAATTCAGTAAAAAGGCCCTTTGTTAGCTTGTGATTTTCTTCTTCCCTCATAAGCCTAGTTAACAGAAAATTATTTTCATGTAGTGACTGGTGCCTCACGTGGTTATGCATTTGTTGAGTTTGAAACAGAGAAGGAAATGCGTCGAGCATACAAGGTGATATGTATTGGCTCTTTATTCATCACTATCTGTCTGCTGCTCTACATCCATCTCCTACTTCTCCTTCTTTGATAGATGCATTCCCTGAAATTCTTCAGTTTCTTGCTTAGAGAATATCTATCATTATAGATTTAGTCTTCTAAAATATCTAATGGAGTCTGCCCTGACTTGTCATCATCTGAAAGACATTGAGAAGTATTTGTTCCTTCATGTTTAAAGTGCAATATTAAGGGAATGCACTGATAATTGCTATGTATTGTATCTTTCAACGCTATCAGGATGAGTAGAAGAAAGTAATTCTTGATTAAGGAATAATACAAGCTTGCAGATATACATTATGCTGGCTCATATGGTTGATTTGGAGATGTCAATAAACTTCAGAGCCTTTGAGGCTCTGAAATCCTGTCTGAGGACTGAATCATTAGTATCATCTCATTATTTTAAAAGCCAATATCCTACTTCATGCATAGGTTCCTGGATTTGTTTGTGGATGAGTTGGTTGGTGGACAAAATCTTGTTAATTGGTTTTCTCTATTTCCTATTGAGTCAGGATTTATTTAATAAATACTGAAAAAGACCATGTTGCTCTGGCATGAACCTACCAGGGTGTAGTGTTGAGGAATGGTGCTAATATCTAACACAGCTATAAGAATTTAGGAAAAGTTCAAATGTCTTCAATTTTGGATGAACTTTTGATATTTCACAATTATAGTGACCCAACACCAGTATGCCCTTTTGCATCACTTCATCTTGGATAGCAACTAGAGCATCAGAATTTCAGGAGTTTATACAAAAGAGAAAGAATGACATGAAAGCAAAAATGCATCTTGATGCTTTTCAATTAAACTGTAGTTCAGTTGTTTCTAGCATTTGCATCAGGTGTCCATGTAAAAAAAAGTGTTGGACACTTAACTAATGTCGTTGCATGCATCTGTATCATGATGAACTAAACATTCTGATGGGAATGTCTTTTGTTTCTGACCTACTTACTCATTTAATATATGTCCACATATAGAATGAATGGAATATATTGCCTAAAACTTTTTGATTTCATGGATTATCAACATTTAATATCTATGGCTGAAACAAAATTTCAATATATTTAAGTTGCGAAAGTGGCTAATGTTTGCGGTCAACTCATAATGGTCAAGGATTAAGGTCACAATATTATGACATATGTTCAATCTTCCTTTGAAGACTCCACTGATGCTTGCTTATTATGCTTATTTGTAGGATGCTCATCATACATTCATTGATGATTCTGAAGTCATAGTTGATTACAATAGGCAACAATTGATGCCTGGTTGGATTCCAAGAAGGCTAGGTAAGCCACATTTTTTCACTTTGTTTTGTTTCTGTATGCAGGGAGCTTCATTGTACCATGTTTGACAGGTGGTGGCCTGGGTGGCAAGAAAGAATCAGGACAACTTCGATTTGGAGGTCGAGAAAGACCATTTCGAGCTCCATTGTATGTTCATTTTTGCTTCTTTAAGATATATATATATATATATATATATATATATATATATTAATGTTGTGGCAACATTTAAGGGAAGCAAAACATCGTTGCAGCTTGCAATAAGCAACTAGGCTAAAAGTTCTGGTTCTATACAATATATACAAAGAGAAAAAGAACACCTTCGATTTAGGGTACTACACAAGCTTAGTTATTTTCCATTACCAGCCTGGATATAGTAGGGCTGAAATCAGAATCCTTTTATTAGAACATCTTCATATTGCTCGATGTTGGAAAATATGGCATGAATGTGAACCCATTCTTCAACTTCTCTTTGCTAAATATCTATCAGTCTCAATCTCAATTTGATTGTGATATCTAACTATTTTTTAATTGGGGATTTCACCAGAGAGAGGTCTAACCTAGTATTAGTCGAAAATGATAAAATGCCCACCGATGACGTGTAATGGTCTCGAGCCTTGATTATATGGAAAGTGAAATTAGTAAGTATACTGGATTTCTGATACTCAGCGGAGGGAGGGCACATGTTAATGTGCCTACGGTGAGTAGGGTAACAGGACTGACTAATCAGTTCCGATAGCAATCTAGCGTGCTTTAGTTATTCTCAGTAAACCACATAATGGGTATTTTGTAATTGCTGCAGTATTTATACTTGTACCAGAGGTTTTGATATAGATTCTTGACAGCAAACTACGTTGTTTTTATGTTCTAATAAGCTCTAGATAAAATTATAAAGCCTATACTCATCCAGTTCCAATTAAAAATAATGTTGATTGAATTTCTGCTGGAAAATGAGGTGAGAGAAATTATATTTATTTTAAGAGAGACACTCATAGTTTTCTTTCTTCTGTAACATTGTGGATGGGAGTTTGCTGCCTCTCTGAATTAAACTATCTAAATCTGAACATCTCTTATTACTTTTGTCGTGGAAACAGGAGACCAATTCCATCGGAAGATTTAAAGAGGCTAGGCATTCCACATCCTCCTGAAGGAAGATACATGACACGCTTTCAGGTGAGCAAACAAAACATGCTCAACATTTGAGGAAACACTGCAAATTTGCAACTTTTTTGCTGAATATTGAATCTTTTATGCTCCCCCTCTCTATGCAAATTAAGAAAACAGTGCTTAATTCTTGAATTAGATCCCATCGCCACCCAGAAGGAAAAGAAGTAGTTCTGAAACTGAAGAGTTGGATGAACAACACAAACGGGATATGTCCTCTCATAGGCATGAAAGAAGATCATCAACTCCAGATCCCTCGTATGGTGGAAGTAGTAGGTCGTTTAGGTACAGTGAAGAGCGGCATCACAAGCAGCACAGACGTGATAGACATTCTGACTGGCATGAAAAGAGGCCATCTGACGTTGATAGATCATCTCGTGTGGATAGGCATGAAAGAGATTATAGACGTGACAGAGATTCACATCGACCTGATAGGTGGAGTCCTAGTAAAGATGTTTAGGTGGGAGATATTTGTCATTTCAGTTTAAACTGAGCATATGGGAGGATGAAAGGCTTCGTTCATGCTTATAGCTCCATCACCAATCTGTTTATAAGCTTTATACTGTTGCATTTTTGGTCCAAGATGGAGTCACAGGTACAATGCTTTTTTACACTAATCACAGGTCAATTATGCATTTACCTTTGGAATAGCCGTTGGGCTGGTATTATTTAAAATTCACATTAATTATTAATTTTGTAACTAAAATATTTAACGTTTGAGATAACTTAAAGATTGTGAGTGAAGTACTTGCAATTGCCATTTTCATGTAAGGAAATGCCAACTAACGTAAGAAAATATGTTCTTTTTAACACATTTTTCTTTTAAGAGACCAAAATATCTCTAGAACGTGGGTAACAAAGACGTTTTCTTATATTTGATTAATTCAAACTGAAGATTATTTTTGTTCAATTTTTTTTTTTTTTTTTTAAGTTGAATTGAAGAGTATTTTCGTTAAGAAATATATATTTTCTTATTAGTAGAGAACATCTTTACTATATAGATAGGTAGAAAATCTACTGAATCCTAAGACTGTTTGGATTCAGTGCATTCGAAGTCCATTCAAAATACCTAAAAATTAATTTACAATGAAAATGATAAATCTTAAATTTATATTAATATAAATATCATCGAAAAATTTACTACTATGAAATTTTTTAAAATATTTCAAATAGAAAAAATATAAATTTAAAATGAATTAAGGGATTTCTAATCTATACAGATTAAAGAGGATTCCCATATTTACCAATCACTACTAATACTTAATTCAAATAACAATGAAAAATTCTAAATTCATATGAACTCACCAATGAATTTGATGCGAAAAATTCCAAATTCATTTTAAAATTTTAAAATGAAGGCGATGTGCAACAAAGCAAATGTGGATATTTATATAAGAAAAAAAAAGGAAATTAATTGGTGTATTTGAATGTCTTAACTGCATAAAGGGAAAATAAGAAACACACGTAGACATGTGTAGCTTGCATGGCTGCAACGTGTTTATCACCTTTTTTAGATTAAGACTAAATTCCACCGACATCCAAAACAGCAGTTTGATTTCACTCACAATTATAAACTTCCACTTCTTCAATTAAAATCTCATCCCATCTTCTTCTTCGTTTTCCCCACATTAATTTACAGAAATGGAGTCGGTTGCAGCTCGTTTTGTTATGCTTTTGCTGTTTCTTCATGTAATCAGCCTCTTGCTGTTATCCATGCCTGTCTACTCTGATGGTAATTAATGCCTCTCTCTCTCTCTCATCTCATCTCATCATGCATGTAAATTTGGCTGTGAGTTAGAGTACTTTTCAGGCATCCTAATATTGAATTAATTTTCTTAATGAATTGTGCAGAATTGATATATTTGGATTATTTAGATATGTGAATTGATTTATAATTTGTGTTATCTCCTTACAAAGAGAGGGAAGGAAGCTGTTGAAGTGCATGTTTTTTAAGAGACATTTAGCTATTTAAATTTTGTCTTTGTTTGGAAATTGACAATTCTGCTTTTTTGATGAGAGAGACACTAACATTACAAGAATATATATTATGTATAAATGATGTAATTTTAACATGTACTGATATACATTGGTGAAATTGCAACAATATGGGTTCGAATTTAAGGAGCAAATTTTGCTTGCTTTTGTTGTAATCTCAAACTCTGGTCATTCAGGTAGAATTGGGTATAATAAAATTGCTTATGAGGATCTTAATCAGTTTGAAAATTGAAGGGATTTTCAAGAAAATTTGTGAGAATATGATACCTATTGCACTATGTTTTGTTCTATGTTGAAAATGTTTGACTTTGTTGCATGAGTATTTAGTTTGGGAAATCTTACAGATAAGATAAAACGATGAAATGAATAATATGTTCAAATTTGACCTCCATTTGCTAAAGATTTGGGGAACCTTTGCCATTGTTTCATTTTAGTTAAGGGTGAGACTATATACAACCCAAATATACTAAACACACCCCAAAAATTGCAATTTTATAGTTATAATTTTTCAAAAAGTGGGGTGTGTTTAGCAAGTTACAGGGTGTGTGTAGCTCCACCCTTTAGTTAATTTGGCCTGTGTAAGACTTGAATCAAGTGGTACGGAAAATGATTTCCTATTTTATATATGGGGTGCTTTCCTCATCCTATACGGTGAGAGTTCGATAACTATATTTTGAATTTTGTATTATGTCTCTCTGTTTACAAGAAATTGTTAAATGTTTGTGTAATATTCAGTTAGACATTTATTTAGAATTCAAATGCAACTTCTTGCATCTCCAATCGAACGTTTTTCCAACCATCTTTCTTAGCCCCGGGCTTAGGTTTTCGGATTCAAATAGACCAATAATGCACGTATGTGTATCAAAACGACGCACATTCTACTAATTTTCCTTTAGTTCTTAAGTTTCCATTCAATTCATATGTTTTATCTCCCTAGTGTCATCAATCTTTATATATATATATATATATATATATATATATATATATATATATATCACCTGCAGATGAAGAAGATCATCTACTTCAAGGACTCAACAGCTTCCGACAATCGGTACGTGCACCCGCCCTAGCCAAGCATGACAAGGCCGATTGTGTCGCCGACGAAATTGTGGACAAATTAGAGAACAAGAACTGTGGATCCAACACCGGAACCACCATACAATCGCAACTAATGTCCGACTATCCGAGTGTCCTAGAGAAATGCAAAGTTGACCCCAACACGACCAGAGATGGGATGATCCTCCCCGTCTGTGTGCCTCACCGGGTCGCGACTCTGGTGCTCACAAACTATACTCAGTCTCAAAATGTGAGATACTTGAACGACTCTAGGTATACGGGAGCAGGGATCGGGACGGAGGATGATTGGACCGTTTTGGTCCTGACAACGAGCACCACCGGAGGTAGCTTTGCTAGCGAAGCGTCTCGACGTGTACTAACTTCGTCTTGCTGCTTTGTGTGGTCTCTGTTCTTGGTGCTATTTTTCTTGTATTGATGTATTGAAGTTATTATATATGTGTATCTATGGAGGCTAAATGTGTGTGTATGAATTGCTGAACTTGTCTGTTTTTCTTTTTGATGCATTGTAAAAAATTATGGTGATCTTGGCTGATTGATATTTGTTCTGTGTTATTATGTTCTTGAGTGCTCATTTGATTCTTATTCAACCCAAATAGATGTATAAATTAAATAAGTGTCACTTTGATTCATGTAGAATTATATGCGTGTAAAACTTTGATTTAATTAACAGAACATTTCCAAGTTACATATTCATGAAAAGAAGGGACATTATTAAGAACTTTTGCATACATTGTCCACGATTTCAAACTTAACCAAGGAAAAAAAAAAAAAAAAAAAAAGAAAAATCGATCAAAACATTACATGTAAAGTAGTTTAAAGTATAATACGGCTTTGATTCGACCTTCTTTCTTTATAAATTTTGAATCATTTCATTTTTCTGTATGAACTTAAATTTAAAGCATTCTACTGTATATGCGTGTCAAGATTCGACCAATACAGTAAAATAGTAAAATGTATTAAATTTAAAGTTGATACAACAAAATAAAACTATTCAAAGTTTATACCAAAAAAAGTGTGGAATCACACTTAGTTGATTGGAAGAGGAGCACCATTCCATTCCTTGAGGCATTCCAACAATGGATCAATGAGTTTCCCTTCACATATAGCTGTGAACACCTTATCAAACTCTTCACCGGGCGAACAAACTTTTTCGCCCGTGAGGAAACCGGTCTCTGCTTCTTCCCTCACAAACTTGTACAATGGAAGTGACCTGCAATTCTTGATTCTGTTTTCAATGGCTGGCCTCCCATTCTCCACCTCGAGTCGAGCACTTTCGACTTCTTTAGGCAATGCAACCTTCAATTCTTCCTCAAATTCACCTATCCTGTCGATTATAGACCTGCTAAAGCTCTTCTTCTCCTCATCGTCACCATGATTCGCCAACGCATGATCAATGACTGCTAGCCTTAGCTTTTGCATCAACGGATAGTTCGCGCTGCAAGGATCATCAATGTAGCTAAAAACATACTCACTGTCAACAACTTTAACCAAGTCTTTCTCACAAGTTGAGAAGACTTTCTTAGCTACTTGGCTCACTGTGTTCTTCACTGATGCCTTGAGATTTTCTTCCAAGTGTCTTAGGTCTATAGCTTGGCATAACGCAACCAAGAACGTAGAAGACATTAGCTTCAAAATGTCGATTGCTTCACCCGTTTTCCTCGCAGAAATCAGGCCTAATGAGTTCACATCTTGGTTGTTTTGTTCCGTGCTTTGCACATGGTTCGTCACCGGATTGGCTAGAAATTGTAATTCAGAACAATAAGCCGCCATTGCCACTTCCGAGGCCTTGAATCCATAATCCAGGCTCGGATCACGCCCTCCTGATAAGTTCGATGGCAAGCCATTGTTGTAGGAATCATTCATGAGTTCGGAAAACTGCGCAAACATGAGCTTTCCAATCGAAGCAATGGCTAGACGAGCGTTGTCCATCGATACTCCGATAGGCGTGCCCTGGAAATTCCCTCCTTGCAACACCCTGTTTCTTGATACATCAATCAATGGATTGTCATTGACAGAATTGATCTCTCTTTCAATGGACCTTGTCGCGGCCCGAATGACCTCAATCTGCGGGCCGAGCCACTGTGGAGACGTACGGAGGGCATAACGGTCCTTTATCGGCTTCACTTGTTTCATCTTTTCAGCTTCTTTTACAATTGAGCTTCCATCAAGAATGTGTTCCATTATAGCTGCAGCTTCGATCTGGCCCGGGTGGTACTTCAGCTTATGAGTCATGTGATCGGTAAACTCGGGATTTCCATGCATAACCTCGGCAAAAACAGCTGATATAACTTCGGATAAAAGTGCAAGAATGTTGGCTTCAAACAGGGCAATGGAAGCTAGGCCTGATCCAACTGCAGTGCCATTGACAAGTGCAAGGCCTTCTTTGGGTTGCAGCTCGAAAAAGCCCGAGTTGATGCCGGCCAGGGCGAAGGCTTGGGCCGGGCTCAATATTTCTCCGTTGGGCCCGATAGACTTGGAATTGGGCCGGCCCAGTAGAAGGGCGGCGATGTAGGAGAGTGGGACCAGGTCACCAGAGGCAGTGATGGAGCCCCTGAGGGGTAGGCATGGGGTGATGTTGTGGTTGAGGAATTTGGTCATGGCTTCCAAGAGTTCAAACCTAATGCCTGAGTAGCCTTGTAGCAATGTGTTTGTTCTTACAAGCATTGAGGCTCTTGTTGCTGAGTGAGACAGAGTGTGGTTTGAATCTGACCCTTTGCCAAATATTCCAACATTCAAAAACCTAATTCATTATGACAAAGAAAAGGAAAATGTAAGGTTAGTGAAAATATAATTATAATAGACAACATCAATAACACAACGATATTTAGCATAAAATAAAAAAAATCTTTTCTTTTATTCTTTAACAACATCGCATTCAACATAGTGTTGTCTTTCAGGATATTTTTAAAACTATGTTCGGTCAAATACTGGTTCTTAAAAAGTGTTGAGTTTAAAATTTTAGATTTCAAATTAAAAAAACAAATTAATTAATTATGACAATGGTTGTTAATTGTTGTGTTTAATGTCAGAGACCACAATCTAAAATTGTTACGGTTCTAACTTCTACGTCATATATAATATTAATCAGTGGAATTCATTATGGCAGGATAAAAAATTGTTGTTTATTAGCACAAAACAAACGGTTAGAAACTATTGTTTTTAACGGTCTTTTTTTCACTACAATAGTATAGCACAATTATTTATGTGCACCACCCAACCAGAAGTGTATTTCACGTGCGCCCACACTCTTAAACCCTAGCCCAAATCTTAATTTCACAGTTATGTTCGTTTAACCTTTTTAGTTTGACAAACCTAACATTTTAGTTATGTTCGTATAATTTTTATGTTTTTGCTAGTTTGTCCTTTTAGGATGTATTTCAAACATATAATACCTTTTAAATTTTTATGTTATAATAATATAACTTTTATGTTATAATAATTTAACCTTCATGTTATAATAATATAATTTTCATGTCATTCTTTAAGTACATAAAAGTTATGATATTTGTACATAAAAGTTATACTAATATAACATAAAAGTTAAATTATTATAACATAAAGGTTAAGTCATACTAAATGAATTTTTATAATGAAAAAAGTTTAAATAATATCACTTAAATGTTATGATATATGTATGTAAACGTTATAATAATATAACATAAATGTTATATTCGTATAACATAAATGTCACATAACTTTTAATTATGTTTTTATATTGAAAAAAGTTTAAGTAATTTTACCTAATTGTTATGATATTTGTACATAAATGTTATACTCATATAACATAAAAGTTATGACATTAAAAAAAAAAACCTGGGCACAGATCCTGGCCGAACCCAACCCGACCTGACCCGCGAGCGCCCAATTGCATGGATTATGATCCAGTTCACACAAACACTACTCATAGTATAGACATCAATGTTTCATCTTAATATATGATGTTTTTCTTGTAGTGACAGTAAAATTTATACTATAATTTGTATAATTAATAGAGTAGGACTCTAGTGAAATCGATCATCTTACTGATCTGTGAGAGTCAACCCACAACTCGTACTCTAGAATTCAAATTTTGCTTATGGATAATGGGGTAACATCTCATGGTAACTATTTGTAAAATCGTATATAAGTTTCTCTGTAATTATTATGTGTGAATATGTAGTAATATTTGTTACAAGTACTGTTCTGAAGTTAATTACATAACCGGTTATTAGTGTATTTAGTACTATAATTATACAATGATGAGTGTTTTACGAATCTAATTCCAACGGAAGTCAAGCCGCTGGAAAAACTATTGGAATTGCAAAATTTCAGTGGAGTTTTCTATGGAAAAATATTTCAATTGTAGTTCAAACATACAATTGTTGTTGGAATTAATATTTCAATGCAAATTCCATTGCAATTCCAATGACAAAGGTCAGTTGGAATTTTGATTCCAACATAGATTCGGATTGGAATTAATATTCCAACTCGAATTCCAATGACAAAGGTTAGTTGGAATTTTGATTCCAACATAGACTACGACGACCATGTTCTGTTGAAAATAAGATTCCATCTTATAAAATTATATCTATAAAGTAAAATCATTTTTTATAAGTGTAGTGTATAATTATTACCTAATGAGCTCCTTTTGCAGATCAGCTTGTTGGTTGGTGGTCCTATGTGCTGCTGCACCAAAGCCACCAAAACTTTCCATCCCTTTCTCCATCACCCAATCACTACTTGCCTTCACACTCTCCCTGCACCTCTCCTCCGCCACCTCAACCGCTGCATGTCGAGTGGCTACCGCCGCCACCTGTGATATCGTCAGCATCTCGCCGCCTATCCGGACCACTGCCTTCCGGTAGTCCTCCACCATGCGCTTCACTTCATCAAGGTGGCTGCCTTTGACTGACTCTGCAGCCATTTTCCAGTTCAACGGATCATCTTCATTTGATTTGACACAAAAGCTACTGTTTTCCATTTCTTGATTTTTGATATTCAAAGTGGTGGTAAAATATAATGACTAATCAAAAAGATTTTTTTTTTGAAAAAAGCTAATCATAAAAGATTGATTGATTGATTAATTTTCAAAGGTGAAAGTGTTAGCTAAGCTGAATTTTCTAAGAAACATTGGATATGTTTAAATAGAGATCATCATATCATACAATGTGTGGGTATGCATGCAAGATTGGTTTGGTGGGGGGTGGGGCCTTGATCTAGAGGTGGTAGGTAGGAATATAAGAGAAAAATCCCAAATGATACTATCAAAATTATGATAATAATTTCAAAATTTAAGATGAGGTTAAATTCAATTTTGGTCCTACGGTATGTAAGACATTTTCAATTTTTTGACAATCATGCAAGTATTTGTTTTCTAATTTTGGTTATTTATATTTTAATTTTTTTCAAATTTCAGTCCAATTTTAAAAATTCCAATTATAGTTTGAAATGAAATTGGAAAAAATTAAAACATAAAGGATAAAAATTGGAAAAACGAATACTTAATTATAAAAAATGGAAGATGTCTTATATAAATGGCCAAAATTAAAATTACCTCTTTAAAATATATAATTTGATAGAAACACACGAATAAAACATTATAAAATTATATAATAGATGATCCGAACTTATAGCTCACAAATAATACATGCATATATGGTCAAAATTTTGAAGATGCATTAGTGGTCAAATTTGTAAATAATTAAATATTGGTCCTTCAGTTCAGTCTAAGGAGTGGGTTGTAACTTATTTAAAATTTGTTAAATGGTCATATGTCTTCTTATATTATAATGATATTGAGATTTCTAAAAGTTTATATTGGTAGCAACGACGGAAATATCGTTTTCGGTAAATGTATCGATACCTTGATTTTACGGAAATATCGGTGGAAATATTAGACATTTTTTAAAAAATATGAAAATTTTGTATAAAAATTGGAAAATATGTGTAGTAATGTACAAAATATTATAAGTTTATAACTAACATTAATACATATATTGAACTTAAAATTACAAATAAAATGATATATTTACAATAAATATAGAGATACACGAATATTATATTCATCATAATCCTTTTATTAAATTTCAAAAAAATTAATTAAACTTAATTAAATTATGAGAGGAACCTAAATGTTAGAGTACTAATTTATTTTAAACAATTTAACTAAATTTATATAAAGTAATTGTTTGCTCCACTTATACACAAAAATATAGATATATAAAAGAGAAAGATAAATAACTTAATTTTAATAGATATTCTTCAAACACACTATAAAATTCATAATAAAAAAGAAAAAAATCACTTAAACTAAATTTATAATAAAAGGAAAAAGAAAAAAGAAATCAGATCATTTTAGGAAGGAAAAAAAGGGAAAAAAAAAAGAAAAAAGAAAAACATAGAATAGTCCAATACAGCGTGAGGAAGAAAAAAATGGGAAAAAAATGTAAGCGTCTGCAACTGCATCGCGATATTATTGCGACATATCGCGATATTTTGGTCGAAATATATATATTCATGATATTTCGATAATATATCGCGATATTTTGACCGAAATAAATTTACAGCCCATTATTATTTCGATGTCTTCATTTCGGCGATATTTTCTTTCGGCAGTAACTTGGTGAACAGTTTGAGTAAAATAAGAGCTTTTCAGAAATTAGTAATGATATTCTTTTAATTAAAAGTGATTAAAAGTTTAGAGTTTAGAGCAATATGACGGGGTTTCTCACTTTTTTCGAGAAACAACCTTAAGAACTTCTAACGCTATATTTTTTTTAGGAAATAAATCTCATTTCTGAATTTTAAATTCTTTTATCAATAAATTTATAAAAAGTTAAATACAATGCTAGCCTCCATAATATAATTTGTAGAGTTAAAGTAAGAATCAATATTAAAACTTTCCAACTTAATTTTTTTTTTTCCATTACATTTAAAGTTCGTAGGTTTTTCTCTTTATGACTTAGGGTCATTTTTTATCGTTTTTTGGTCGGAATCAAAATTTTCGTTTGATTCTCAAAGTGAGCTTGTATCAAATTGAAATAAAAAAATTGATTTGACATTTTGTTTCGTTTAGAATATAAAGATTTTGTTTCGTTTAGAATTTGAAGTGTATTGATGTAGGTTTCATATATTACAATTAAATCAATTGGGACATCAAATTCAACTTCCCGCTGTAAATATAATCAGAAAATGATCTTTAGTTGTAAAGTGAAGAGAAATATTGAACTTTGGGGGGGCGGGGGGAGGAGTTTGGGGTTTGTGATCATTTAGATTACAAAGTGTAATAAATCATACATGAGGTTAATTTTGTATATTAATCCTAAATTTTAATGTAATAACTAAAATTATTTAACTTAAAGTTGCCCGATTCATGAATTCTAGATGTAAATATATTAAATGGAAAGAAAAAAATGTTGGAAGTTTGAAATCTTTGCAATTTTAATATATCATACTAATCATAGCCTCTTGAGTAGCTCTTCTGTGCAACTTGTGCATAAATTTTAGATCCATGCACTTGGGTCAGATCAGGGAGGATTTGACCTGAATCCTCGCATTTTCCTTTTTTTATTTTTGCCCTAACCTTTATATTATGTTAGTCATATATTTATATTATATTAAATATATTTTTATGTTATATTAATCATATTTTTATATCCAAATTTTATATTCTTACTGCAATACTTTAACTTAAAAAAAAATTTCGCTGACCTTCAAACTATGTTGTCATACTTTTATGTTATATTAGTCATACATTTATATACAAATATCATACATTTATGTAATACTTTAACTAAAAAAAAAAAACCTTAATTTCGGCACAAGTTGTACATGTTTACCTTTATGTGATATTATTTATATTTTTATATCAACATAAACATACATTTATGTAATATATAAAAGTACAACTAACATAACTAAAATGTATGACTAACATAACTAAATGTATGACTAATATAGAAAAGGTATGAAATGTATTAATAGTTGCTGAAAATATGTTAAGGTACATGTATAAATCTAAAAAGGTATGACTAACATAACATAAATGTATGCTTAATTAACACTACGTACATAAATGTATGACACCTAGAATCGAATCAGGGCGAATTTGTGTACGACTTTAGGACGCATACGGACACGTGGCTGCACGTGGAAGGCTAGTGCACAATTTCAGAACTATGTAACGGATGTGTAAAAGTTTTTTTCTAAATTCTTTGCCAACTTTTCTTGTTTTATGTCGGATTATAATATAAATTAAATTCGAAAAATTAGTCTGCATAAACTCATGACAAATTAATTCACGATGTTACATCCACCTAACCAATTGATCTCAGATATATGCCAACGTCCCACACCCAAAAAAATAAAATGAAAACATTAATTGATAATAAATAAAATAAAATTTCCTGATAAATCAAATATTTTAAAATTTCCAATTTTATGATTGGAATTCTTGACGAAAATGCTAACTGTATAGAAAACATTAATCTCAAATTATTGATACCTTTGCAATAAAATAATTTATAGTGTATATATGTTTAGATAAAGCAGCAGTGGTGACAGCAACAACAATAATGGAGGTGATAAATCCTTTTAATCAACATTTTTGAAAAGTCTTTCTCATTACCAACCCCATTAGATAAGTTAATCTTTATATAATAAGTTAAGTTTGAATGAGTTAACAGTCTTTCAAAAGTAAAGTTTTGATTAAGATTGTAAGTGCATGCATGAGTCGTAATATTATTTACACAAAAATTCATGTGAGACCGTTGCACATGAGACGACCATACTTATAGCAGAAAAATACATATTTATGGTTATAAAAGATATACTTGAATAATTTATATTTTTACTGTAAAAAACATATTTAAAAAACACATACTTATACCTGAAAAACATATATTTGAATCTTGTCGCATGTGAGACTGTTTCACAAGAGACCAACTCTATTAATTATTATTATTATTATTATTAGATCCATTTTGTTTAGATATAATTATATCATTTATGAAAGGGTCAAAGATTAATAACAGAAAACAATGTCAAAGAACTTTTCCTCAAAAATAGTTGCACACCTTATACTACAACAAAATTCATCTAATAGGACACTTGTAAGTGTCCTATTATGTTATATAATAGGACGCTTTAAAGTTGTGTCCTATTTATGCGAGTCACAATTGGATTAATAGGACACTTCGCTTAATAAAACGCTTATAAGTATCCTTTAACGTGGTAAGTCAAAATGCATATTGAGACACTTTCAAATGTCCTATAATAAATCCAATACTATGTAAACCTATTTAATCAAAAAAAAAAAAATTCAAATATTAAAATTAAAAATCTATAAGAACCAAAATAGTATAAAACAAATATTATTATATGATTAACAACAAATACACTAATGTCTAATATCTCATAAATTCGACCATTCATCATCTATCAACCAATTTGTGAACTACATAATAGCTCCAACGACAAACTACACCTATAACTAATAAAACATGAAAGATTAACTTTTGACCTATTCAAAGTTCTTTCAAATCCACTCCATGTCCCAAGTAATTCTTCGTCATTAATATGAACCACCTAAAATCAAAACAAAGATAGCTCACTATTAGTTTTGAAACTATGTATTGTTAAAATTTCACTACAAGAAATTCTTTCATAGGCTACACCCTCATAGTTTAAACTGCCGTTGTCGTAGACGAAACCATTGTCTTTGCCCAAAAAATTCTCTCATAGACAAGAGTTTGAACTTGCCGTTGTTGTAGACGTGTTGTCTTAAGACCCTAAGACAAGGGTTGTTTTCTAACGTTGTCGTAGCCTCGTAGAAGCGTTGTCGTAGACTAATTTAATTAATTTAAAAAAAAAGTCAAATATTACAATATATATTTTTTTAAATGAAAGAAGAAATACTATATATTGTTGAATTAAATTTTATTTCATTATAAAGAAATTTTAGAAAATATGTACAACAAATTATAAACCAAAAATTATTTTGAAAATTAAACCAAAATGCTGATTAATTAATTAAGAAATAATGAAACACAAATAAAAGTTAGATTACTTAAAACTAATTATAAATAGAATATAAATAAGAATGAATACAAATTAATTAGTATATATATTAAAAGAGTTTCTAATATTAATGTATATATATTTTATAATATTAATGTATATATATACAAAACTTAAAATTTGACAAGGACACATATTATTATAAGATATTAATATAATATGTTAATTATTTGATCTCTCTCTTAAAAAAAAATCCACAAACACTACCCAATCTCACCCACGCCCAACTTCCACCCACAGCCGCCTCCTCCGACGCCGCTCCACCACCGCCGCATCTGAGTCTCAAATCCGGCAGCGACATCTTCGACTCCACCCAAGAGCTTCCCTCTCGTCATCTCTGCTATCGATTAATGGTACTTTACAAAAATTAACAAAAAATATGTGATAATATTAATTGTTTTTTAATTAAATTAAATTTGAAAAGTTTAATTATTTTATGATATTATCTTATGTTAATTAGTCATTAATCTTCCAATTATATATATATATATATATATATATATCTTATTATTTGCATTAATATTATCTTATATGAACAAACTCATAATTTAAAAAAATAGTATTTTTATAAAATATATTAAAAATATGCACTAGTATATTTTATAATTGTCTTAAAATGAAATTAGATTAAACATTACTAAACATATTAATTAGTCATTAATCTTCCAATTATATATATATATAACCTTTTAAAATATATTAAAAATACAAATAATAAAAATTAACAAAAAATATGTGAAAATAGAAAATTGAAAAATATCAAAAATTGAAATAAAAGAAATGCATGTAGAATATTACTACATGAAGCACTAGTAGTCTAGTGGTTGGAGTACCACCTTGTCACTCGGGTTTGAATCTCAGACAATGCGCAATATTTGACATGATGATGTGTCAACACTTTGATTATGTGGCATGTGACGTCAGCACTTTGATGATGTGGCATGATGATGTCAACACTTTGCCATTGTGGCATGGCGAATTTCTTGTAGTGATTCTACGACAACGGGGTTGGAGGGTACGTGGTCGGATACAAAGGGTTGACATTTGTGACGGTGAGAGGAGCCGGACATGCCGTTCCGAGCTACCAACCTCAGAGGGCTCTTGCAATGATCTCTTCCTTTCTTCATGGAAACCAACCTCCATCTTCTTAATGATATATGTGTGTTCATAAATTTTATCAAGCCTCTCTAACAGAATTAATGCAAAGTATAAGGTCTTCATTGCAATTCTTAAATAGTTGAAGTTCTTCATGGAAACCAACCTCCATCTTCTTAATGATATATGTGTTCATAAATTTTATCAAGCCTCTCTAACAGAAATAATGCAAAGTATAAGGTCTTCATTGCAATTCTTAAATAGTTGAAGTGAGTGTGATTCAGGTGTAATCAAGTTGCATGATTCTTAGTTCAAATCTATTGTGTATACTTACAATCAGTTGAAGACAATTATAAGACAGTGATGGAAGTTTGTCAGCTGACAAACTGAAGCTACAAAATGTTAGGCCGGCCTGCAAAATTAATACAAGTTTTTTGCAATATAAAATCATTTATAGTCTCCCAACTTTTGCCTTTTCCTCAAAATGTCTCTCAACTATATGGTTTTTCAATTTAGTTCCTCAACTCAATTACTTGCTCGATTATGGTCCAATTTTTGCCAAAAATTGGAAAATCACCGGAAAATTGTTTACGTGAACTTTCATTTTTTATGTTGGAGCTTGTTCTCAATGTGCAACCTTCCAATGAAAAAATCAACTCATGTCACGTGTTTTTGATGTTAAGTGTCACATATTTTGCACTTTTGGGCAAATATTGAGCCAAAATCAAACAACTAATCGAGTCGTTGGGGCTAAACTGAAAAAACAGATAATTATCGGAACTTTTACCAAAAATGATTTTAACCCAAGTTATGCTCTCTCTCCCTCTAAGATTAGCCAAACATATGATACAAAAGGAAGATCCACTGGAGAGCTATATTGAGGCATAAATACAAGCAAGAAATTTGTAAATGGTAGAAGTTTTCAACTGAGAAATGTTACAGAAGGAAAGACAAACAGCATCCTTATAAACAGCCGTCCAAGGCTTACTCTATAAAACCATCCTATGTACATCACATGCATTAACCAAAGGAGTAACAATGCATAAGCTTCTACACCTCTGTTCGCTGCTCGTTTTCTCCACCCTTTTTACAGTTTGCAACGCTAATCAGGAAACTGAGCTTCACCGGCATTTAAGATTGAGAAGATGGCAGAGTTCCTCTGTTTCAGATTCTTGGGTAGAAAGAGACCATTCTTCTGTATTTATTGCAGCTCAAGATGGGCTAATGCAAGCCGACAAGATCACTCAATTGCCGGGTCAACCTGATGGCGTTGACTTTGATCAGTATGCTGGTTATGTTACCGTTGATCCTCAGGCCGGAAAAGCACTCTTTTATTATTTTGTCGAGTCTCCAACCAACTCTTCCACCAATCCTCTTGTTCTATGGCTCAACGGAGGTATGTATTATATCATCTAAGTTTACAATTGTGATAAATAACTAGAATTAATTAACGTGTATGAAATGACATCATTAACAGGTCCGGGGTGTTCGTCTTTGGGATTTGGAGCCATGGAGGAATTAGGCCCTTTTAGAGTGAATAGTGATGGCAAAACTCTGTTTAGAAACAACTATGCATGGAACAACTGTGAGCTCTACTTCCAACTACCAATTTAGATCATGCTTTTTGCTACTAATTCTGTACTGATCATGAATAATAAATGGCAGTGGCAAATGTGATATTCTTGGAGTCGCCAGCTGGCGTTGGTTTCTCGTATTCAAACACTTCTGCTGATTATAACAGGACGGGTGATACGAGTACTGCTAATGATGCCTATACGTTTCTCATCAACTGGCTCGAGAGATTCCCACAATACAAAACCCGGGATTTTTACATAACCGGAGAGAGTTATGCCGGTCATTATGTGCCTCAGCTAGCAAACACCATATTGCTCAACAACAACAACACTAAACATACTGTCATCAATCTAAAGGGGATTGCTGTACGTTCATTTCACAGATATTGTTATTTCAATATTTTACATTGCATTCTATTGTTAATGCTTTTATCATTTGAAATGTTTCAGATAGGGAATGCACTGATTGATGACACGTCGATGGGACCAGGATTCTTCGATCATTATTGGACACATGCTTTGATATCTGATGAAACTCACGCTGACGTCCTTAAATTCTGCGATTTTGGAAACGACACAGTATCAGATGAATGCATTACTGCTGCAGGGAAATCCTACGATGAGATAGGAGATATCGATATCAACAATATTTACGCGCCAATGTGCCTAAAACCAGTGCTTAAAAGTGGCTCAACTGGTTCTGTAAGGCCTCTTGCCACTTGCATTAATTGTTCCTTTTGATTGAAGTGTGATTGATCTGTTTTGATCTTGCTTGATGTGATCAGGTTAGCTTCTTTGATCCATGCTCGGATACGTATGTCGAAAATTATTTGAATACTGCTGAAGTGCAGAGTGCTTTCCATGTAAAGCCCACAACTTGGTCTGGCTGCACCAGGTAATTTAACTTTAGGCCTTAGGGTTATAATCAATAACCTGAAATATGATCTTGTTAGCACTTTACAATCTAAACTTTTGCGATTGCATCCTAAAATTCAAAAAGATTTATTCGATTTTTGTTCGAATTGAGCTTGAATCAAATGGAAATCAGAAATTAATTTGGGGATTTCGTTTGGTTAAAAAAAATCAAAACATCAAATTCAATTTTGGCTGAAAATGTGATAGAGAAAACAGGTTTAGGCAGAGAGAACAAAAAGTCTAGTACCTGAGGTTGTTTTTTACGAGCTTAACATCTAACTTAACTTGGAAAAACAGAAAAGAAGTTAGATATGAGTATTGATTTGAATGAGGCAATGTTGTTACATTTGCGCAGATTTCATAACTGGACAGATTGGCAAAGCAATGTTTTGCCAACAATTCAGCAACTCTCAGCTAGTGGCATCAGAATATGGCTGTACAGGCAAGTATATTTGGATGACAGAAACACATACAAAATGTTATCATTCATGACGTTGATTTTCATGTTGGTATTGGCAGTGGAGATATAGATGCAAATGTTCCAGTTACAGCGACACGGTACGCCATCAACTCCCTTAAGCTTGGAATCGAGACAGCATGGCGGCCATGGTACTTAGAGAAGGAGGTGGGAGGGTATGTGGTGACATACAAAGGGTTGACATTAGTGACAGTAAGAGGAGCAGGACATCTGGTTCCAAGCTACCAGCCTCAGAGAGCTCTTGCTATGCTTTCTTCCTTCCTTCAAGGCCTTCTCCCTCCATCTTCCTAATAACCATCTTCATTTTTAATTTCTAAATAAATTATGGATTTTCTTTTCGTGATCATTGTTTCAAGAGTGTTAGATGATGTTAAACTATTGAGTTAAAAAGATTTATGTCCTTGATGTTTATCAATATACTCTGTTTCATTATTTTTTCTTTTTTCATCTTACATATAATTTTATTTTGAAATACCAGATATAACATGTGTTGCGTGATAATACACCACATAACAACAAAAATATTTTAGACTTTTACCTAAATAAAAAGAAAAATACTAAAGTATAAAAAAAGATTTGTTGTGTACCTGCTCTGAAGATTTGTTTGTAAACAACGTTTTTGGTTCTTGTATTTTCCCCCTTTTCCCCCCTTTTTTTGATTTATCAACACTTTGGTGGATGCCATATTAGTCCCTCTTGAAAGAGCTACATACAATTGTCCATGAGAAAATACAGGTTCGGGCAAGTACACACCAACATTAGGAATTGTTTGTCCTTGAGCTTTGTTGATGGCCATCGCGAAACATAGCCTAATGGGGAATTGTTTACGCCTAAATTGGAATGAATATCCTTCACTTTCTGCAGGTGATAGGGGTATTTTGGGAATCAACACATGTTTTCCAGTATGTTGTCCAAAAACGATTTCAGCATCAATTACATTATTTCTAAAATTTCTGTAAATCATTCTTGTGTCATTATATAAACCATTTGAAGGATCCAAATTTCTTAAGAGAATTATTGGGCAATTTCTCTTCAATACCAATTTATGAGGAGGTAAACCATTTGGAGTCAAAGAATTTAAAAGTTCCTCTCCATAATGTTTATCTGTTTCATCAGTTGCTTCATCAAAACTATTAAAAGTTTTTGGATCTCCTGGGAATATGGATATCAGCTTATCATTCAACTTATCAAAGTTTGGGAAAATAGTATTGATGAGTCGTTGTATAGAATCTTCTTCATTATCATACTCAATGATCATTTCATTTGGAATTGAGATATTTCCTTCATCATCTGTTGGTTCCTCTCCATTACCAATTCGTAGCAAGAATTCACTAAAATTAGGATCTTTTACAGCTCTCATATGCATTCTTGGCCACAGATATGATTGGACCATGCTAGTAGAAATTGTTTGTAAAATTGTTGCCCTTGGGACAACTGGTAAAACTTGTCTAAAATCTCCTAAAAAAACTATCACTTTTCCATCGAAATCTTTATCATTTCCAGTAACATCCTTCAGTAATGTATCCACATTTTCAATTGCCCATCGTTTTGCCATTGAAGCTTCATCTCATAAAATCAAATTTGCTTTACACAATAATTCTGCAACACCACTTTGTTTGGAAATGAAACATTTACTGTTTTCATCTGCATTTATTGGTATTTTGAATCGTGAATGTGCTGTTCTTCCTCCTGGCATCAATGTGGCTGCTACTCCAGATGTGGCAGTGGTTATAGCTATATGATTTTTTAATATAAGATAGGCTAACAACGCACGATATAAAAATGTCTTGCCAGTCCCCCAGTCCATCAATGAAGAAAACTCCCCAATTTTCTTTTTTAATAGATTTTAATATTAAGGTAAAAGCCACATGTTGATCATCATTCAACTTTATTTCAACTTCACGATCTTCAAGATGAATTTCAACAAACAATTATTATCGTAATTCTCTTCCACATTCTCCTTCTATATCGTCAATTTCCATAGAAGTGATTGGGATATCATACAAATTTATACTTTTTCCCATACTCTCCCAAAAAAAAAATTCACACTCTTCAAGGTTTTCGCTACCCTATAAGATGACGATGTGTTTACTTCTTTTTTGAAATCTTCAGACATTGCATTGAAATATGTATCTTATAGAGCTCTGACATCTGTTGGTGTACAAAATACCAATATTATTGCAAAAAGTCTTCGCAACTCATGTGGCATTCGAAATTATTGCTTCATTTAAACATTCAAAAATACTTTCATCTGCTTCAAGTAATCCTTTTTTTTGTGCAGATTCTTTAAATGTTGAGCATTGCACACCATCTGCTGTCAACAAATACTCAAAAGATTTTGGCCCTTTCACATGATTCAACAGTAATCGAAGATAGTATCTTTCTCATTCTGTGGGATTTGCTGCATTAATACGTCCAATCACCTCTCTTTTTTTCCTCTCTCCCACATTTGTTTTGTCTATCCCACATATAATGCTCTGGAAACTCTTTGTACAAATACTGTTTAGCTTTTTCGCATTGAGCCAAGGACTAAAATATCGCCGATATGCACCAATATATCGCCGATATATTGGAAAAATTAAGGTACCGATATGAAATTCTAGTGCTATCAAAATTCGTTGGAATATCGGCGATATATTGGCGATTTTTGAATATCGGGCAGGCTATGTACAAATCTGTCAATTTATCTCGATATATCGGTGATATATCGAGAACTATATTATTGGTCCAATTTTTCAATTTCTGCCTTTTTTTTCTTTTTTGTTGGTGGCTCCTTGCACATTTTTTTTTTCATTTTCACGTACAATGCATACAATATTAACCATCGTATTCTCACGGCAGACATAGCACTTCACAGTTGATTGGTCTAATCAAAATCCATTTTATAACCCACTACCTCAAATGTCACATGGAGGTTCAAGCATGCATCAACATAGTCAACCATATTTTGTCAATCCACATTATCCGATTTATGAAACTACAGTTGGAAGAAGTAAAGAAACCTACGAAAGTTATGAAATGTCACATGGAGGTTCAAGCATGCATCAACATAGTCAACCATATTTGGTCAATCCACATTATCCGATTTATGAAACTACAGTTGGAACAAGTAAAGACACCTACGAAAGTTATCTCCATGATTACGCTGAAGAAACCTACGAAAGTTATCTCCATGATTACGCTGAAAATTGGTCTAGTGTCTTAAGTTGACATCAATATTGTTTGACTCAAGATGACATGTCATCTTATACATTTGAACCTCATAGGAGTTCAAGCTATTATTAGGTCATGTATTAATTTTGTATGATAATTTGTCATGTTATCATATGAGATAACATTTATATAATAGTTTATCTCTAAATTTGTTGTTAACATATCTTTTTATTCGAAATTTAAGTTCAATTATGTATTAATATTACTTATAATATTATATAAAGTACAAAATTATTTTTTTCAATTTTTTTTTCAAATTTTTTAATTTTTTTGCGCAAAAACCGATATATCGAAAAAATCAAGGTACTGATATATCCGTCGATACCGATATTTTAGTCCTTGCATTGAGCGCATGTAGAAAAATATTCTGTGAGCATCGTCTTGGAAATATAATTATCCATCAATAATTTTTTCAAATTTTGATTATTCCAATGTTTATTTGGCAGATGAAGTTGTAAGTTGAAAACTGCAGGGTATATCTCGTTTAAATTGAATTGAAAAATTCTCCATAATGCTTCATGAGCCGATACCCATCTTGCATTTTGGAATTGTTTGATTTCATCGATCACATTATCACCATCATTTTGGGTTAGATTAACTGTCACTCTATCATGACCTTTGTAAATATACTTGTAAAGGTACTTCACAACCGTCACCCCCGAGCATATCTCAACATTGATCATAGTTATATCTGGATAACAAATATGGATTGTAAGGAACCACCCATTGATTATTCAATTCAGCATTGCGAACTTCAACAACCATCCCATTTTTTCGTCTTCTGTAGATTGGATAACTATCTTTACCTTGTATGGTGTTTTTACAAAAAGATCTTGGATAATGAGATTCACACTTACCTACAGATTAGAGTGGAAATGAATCACTAAAAATCAGTGAAATATAAACAAAATAAAGACAATGAATGACTTAAAAATTTATAACATTAGCATTTGATTACTGAATTCTAATATAATTTGATACAAATATTTTAAAGAGTTTCTAATTTTTATGGATAACGACATTTACACTTACCTTTCTCCATACATGAATTTTTTGGATTTTTTTCACCACACGGTCCATGTAACATGTGTTTCATCACCAATTCATATATCCGAGGATTATTTTCTTCATTAGGAATTTCAACATATACAAACTTATCAAACTGGTCAACTGTATGAATTTTATATTCACCCTTTAGAATTATAAGTAGATGAGCATGTGGTGGTCCCCTTTTATGAAATTCGACCACATGAACATGTGCAACAACTTTTCCAAAAATTTATTTCTTAAATAATTAATCTTTCAATTCCTCAATTTTGCTCGGAAATCTCTCATAGCTAAATCTGGACGATCTTGAGCTTTTTGACCTTCATACATATTTTCTTGTATTTCTTTCCAATCAGGATTGCAAGTAATGGTGATAAATAGATTTGATTTTCCATATTTTTGGACTAACGCCAATGCATTAAGATATCTCTTTCGCATATCCCTTGGCCACCAATAAATGATGCAGGAAGAAAAATTCTCGATCCAACTTCACTACCACAAAATTCATCTCTAAAAACACTATCCATGATCCCTTGGTAGAATTCAGTTCTCAAATTTGCTTGGTTCAAACGGAAAAATTATAATCTTGTTGTCTCCAATTTTATATAACTGTCAATTGAATATTGTTGTAACAATCTTCCCGCAAATAATAGAGTAGAGTGTCTTGGATCTTTAATTTGTAACTTATAGCAACTGTATTCTCTGCAAGAGACTTTTTTTGCATTTCCTTTTACGATAACGGATTATGAGAAACAATGGTTGAAATGATTAGAATGAACATAAACTCTTTAATCAAATTTTTTAGGAATACGTATGTTGTAGTACATACCTTCTTGCTCTTGGGATATAATTTCTGCTAGAGTAGACCTTACCTTGATGTAAGTCTAGAAGCATTCAGGACATTTGGTATATTTGCTGCAATTGTATATGTATTAAAAATTCCAATAAAATTAAATTTTAAAAAAAGTTAATTATTTCTTAAAATATATATGTTCTTGAAATATAATATAACATTAATATGTACCTTTTTCCTTATGAATATTTTGGTGTCATCCTATTTCACCTCTTGGAAATAGAATAGGGTATTGTAAAGGGTCATAACATCCAAAATAATGTATTATTTTATATTGGTCTTCGGAATGAGCACTAACAATAATATCTCGTTCAAACCCTACATTATCATTATTTCCCTCAATCCAAACAACTGCAACTTGATCTGTTGTCGGAGCATTATAAACTCACTGATCTAATCTCACATCTTTTGTGATACAAAGTTGCACATTATCTAGAGAAAAATACTTTGTTAGTCTTTTAAAGATTTAGAATACTCTGTTAGTCTTCTAAAGATTTTGGCATATGAATTTTCCTCTAGTATTTCAGTGAGCTTCTGTACAATTTCTTCTGATACATGTGAATTAAGGAATATTCTATTCGTAGTTTCATTTTCAGTATCAAAAAAGTATAACTGAAAATTAGCTGGTTTGTTTCCATTAAGATTCAAACTTGGGAGATTGTGATAAATCATTTCTTGTACTCGAAAAGTGAAAACTCCCCGTCGTGCTGAAGCAAGCTCTTTATCCAATTTTACTCCAAATGAAGTGAATGAGAATATAGAATTGTATGAACGTATATTTTTCCGAAAATCAACAGATTCTTCCAATTGAGAAGTGTATAGTTCGTACAATTTCTCTGGAAATTCTGAAGGTTCAAATTTTACTTTTCCATTATCACAACAAAACGTGGGAGTCTCATACTCAAATCTTGTTGCTCCACAATGAATGCAACTTGTCATTGTTTTTAGTTTATATTCCCCTAACATTAAAATTCATAATTAGATAAATATATTAATATATAATTTTCAATTTTATATGAAAAATGTACATCAATACAAAGTTTAAAGAATATTAAAAAAATATACCTTTAGAGTTACTTAGATTCACTTGAACTTGTAAATTACATGTTGCTTGTCTCTTTTCACGATTCTACAAAACATGTTCTATATAATTTTTTTCTTAGCATCATTAAGATTTGTATATCTTCTCTTTTTTCCAGCAAGTTTCTTTTGACAACATATATATTTGGCGTCGACTGTTCAAACATACCATCATGCAAAAAAATTAAATCCAAGAAGGTTAAATAATAATAAATGAAGATAAAATAAAAATATAAACAAATTTAATTCTAACAAAGAATGATTAGATCTTACGAATATCACTAATTTTAGGATCGGGATCAATTCCACTCGTCTCAGACATTGCCACTTTTCTTTGACTATATTTTAAAAAAAAAGTTACTAAAAAAATTTAGAAATAAGTTTTCGTTATGTTTATAAGTCTTTTTTTAAAATTTGTCATCATACTATAAATTAAAATTATTGGATTTAGTTGAAGATTTTAAGATTTGATAAATCTGTTTGTACAATTAATTAAGTTGGTTCTTAAATAATTGATCTTTCAAGTTATGCAATTTTGCTTGGAAAACTCTCACAGCTAAATCTTGATGATCTTGAACTTTTTGACTTTCATATAGATTTTCTTGTATTTCTATCCAATCAGGATTGCAAGTCATGGTGATAAATAGATTTAGTTTTCCATATCTTTGGATTAAGCAAATATATCAAGATATCTTTGTCTCATATCCCTTAGGCCACCAATAAATGATGCAGAAAGAAAATTTCTCAACCCAATATGTTTAAAGAATATTAAAAAAATATACCTTTAGAGTTACTTAGATTCACTTGAACTTGTAAATTACATGTTGCTTGTCTCTTTTCACGATTTTACAAAACATGTTCTCTATATATATTTTTTTCTTAGCATCATTAAGGCTACATATCTTCTCTTTTGTCTAACAAGTTTCCTTTGATGCCATTTATATTTGGAGTCGGTTGTTCAAACATACAATCATTCAAAAAGCATTAAATATAAAATGAGAACACAAATAAATAATTTAAAAAATAATTAAATATAAAATGAAAACGCAACAAAATAAAAGTAATACAATCATTCAAAAAATAATTAAATATAAAATGAAAATGCAACCAAATAAAAGTAAAGAAAGTTAAATAATAATAAATGAAGATAAAATAAAAAGTTAAACAAATTCAATTCAAACAAAGAATGTCTTGTCAGTTCCCCTATTCCATCAATGAAGACAACTCCCTCATTTCCTTTTTCAGTAGATTCTAATATGAAGGTAAAAGTTATATGTTGATCAACATTCAAATTTGTTTCAGCTTCCTGAACTTCAAGAGGAATTTCAAAAGATAATTCTTCTTATAATTCTCTTCCACACTCTACTTCTATATCGTCAATTTCCATAACAGTGTTTGGAAGATCATATAAATTTATACTTTTTCTCATACTCTCAAAAAAAAAAAAAAAACAATGAACGCTCTTCAAGGTTTTCGATACCATATAAGATGTCGATGTGTCAGCTTTTTTTTTTTTTTTTTGAAATTTTCAGACATTACATTGAAATATGTATCTCACTGAGCTCTCATATTTGTTGGTGCAAAATATCAATATTTTTGCAAAAAGTCTTTGCAACTCATGTGTCATTTGAAATGTTATTGCTTCATTTAAACATTCAAAAATACTTTGATCTGCTTCAAATAATCCTCTTTTTTGTGTAGATTCTTTAAACGTTAAGCATTGTATACCATCTACTGTCAACAAATACACAAAAGATGTTGGCCCTCTCACATGATTCAAGAGTAATCGAAGATAGTATCTTTCTCCTTCTATGAGATTTGCTGCATTAATATGTCCAATCACCTCTCATTTTTCCTCTCTCCAATATGTGTTGATATCCCAAATTATTTTCTCGTCCAAATTATAGATGATTTAACATTTTTTAATATATAAACTTTGAACTATACAATTTCCACTTATAATTTTTAAATTTGATGTATTAAACAAATCATAGTTATGGATTCTAACACGAGTCTAATTTTTTTTTTGATATGATAAAATACATCAAGTTTAAAGTATATTTAATAAAATAGAATGATTAAAAGCATGATGACGTCAGCACTTTGCCAACGTGGCATGGCGAATTTCTTGTAGTGATTTTACGACAACGGTTATTAACCGTTGTCCTGCCGTTGTCATAGATAGAAAAGACAACGGTATAGAACCGTTGTCTCCGCCGTTGTCGTATGGGTCTACGACAACGGTTAATAACCGTTGTCTATGAGCAAAATTTTCTTGACCCTACGACAACACCATCTACGATAAGGGTTGAAATATAGCCACGACAAGGGTTATTAATAACCGTTGTCTATGAGCGAAATCTTCTTGATCCTACGACAACACCATCTACGACAAAGGTTGAAATATAGCTACGATAAGGGTTAATAACCCTTGTCTATGTGCATTTTTTTTGTAGTGTTGGGTGCATATATAAAATCAATGGTCCACTAAAAGAAAGTCATTCTTGATCATTTCCTTGAATTAGCTAAATTCAAAACAATGGAAATCATCAAACAATTAGTCAAGAAAGGAGTATATATATCATTACAAAAAAATTTCCCTTTTGCCATTTTTCCTTACTTCTCTGTGAATTAACAAACAAGAAAATAGAGTAAATGAAATAGCCTCCAAAAACATGAAGAGAAAAGCATATGTATATACACTCATATAAAATTGATATATAAGGGTAGAAAAGGAGATAGCAAGTAGAAGGAGAAATCACACAGGATTACACACTCACTTCATGCATCTAGTTTATTTACAAAGTGGAGTGCCACTTTTTTGCTCATCTATTTTGGATTATAAATTGAAACAAGTCATTTTCCTCACCTCACAAAAGGTTGGACAATGATTCAGATCCATATGAGACCTAAAAGAATAGGATTCTGTGCTAGAATCTATAAAGACAAATGATATAATTACTGTGGTTCTATGGCATTGAGAAGGAAACACGAAATCGAGTTATGATCAAGGTTAAAACAGAATCTTATTATTACCTTCTATGTCTTGCACTAAGTCTTCTAATAAAAACAAACTAAGCTCATCCTTTACACAAAACTAATGAGAAAATTAACTATAATTTGGGACAAATCTAAAAGGAATAGTGAACTATTTTGGTGAAATGGAGTAAGTAATGTCTAGATTTTTACTATATCCACTTTATTTATTATTTATTAATTTAGTAACCTTTTTTTATACGATCATACTTGTTCGAGTAGATAAAAACATTATTGTTGAAACAAATTAACTGGATATATATTTAATAATTTCTATTGATGATATATCATATAATTTTAAAAAAAAAAATATATATATATATATATATAATAATATATAATGAAATCATATAGATGCACATGTGTTTTAGTTTTGCTAGTCATGTAATAAAGAATGCTGACTAAATTAATAATATTTCCTTCTTATATATAAACTTATTTCCCTCACCCACTAATATACACCTATTCAATTTAATGTTTTTAATCTTAAAAATACAAAACAAATATTCAACATTAAGTAATAGATTAGAGAGTGACATTACATATGTGCACTAAAGAAAATTGACATCTTTAATTAACTCTTTGAAAAACATGTTTATACATATATGGGGCTATGCAAGTACCACAGAACACGAGATCAAGATATTATATACATGTCATCATTAGTTAACATATAATTGTACATAACTAAAAACATTGCAGTATAATATAAGATAAATCACGAAAATAAAACCGAGTTAGATTTAGATCTAGATAAACAATCAAGATATAACAGAAGATCCAAATAACTTAATTAAAATGAGAATTATAATAATGAAAAAGAAAAGGAGAGAATAATTTATCCTTCAAGCATTGCCACGTGGACAACAAGTGGCACATTAAGTAGTAGTGTAATATCATTTACATAAAGTCGATAAGAACAATTCATTTCCGAAGACTTCTACTTACGTCCGATTCCGCCGACGTGTCCGGTGCTCACGCGCCCACTGGACACGTGTCACTCCCCCTCCCCCTTCCTATATCCTCCTTTCCATCTCCCACACCACCACCGCCATGCATTCCCTCTACAAATCCACCTTCTTCCACTCCACTTTTCTATCTTCCACTCTCCATCTTCTTCCTCACTTTCCAAAACCACATTTCTCACCTGCAAATCGGAGCAACTCTTTCAAGCTTCTGATCCGATCAATGGCTTCCGGCGGCAACCAGTTCCCTCCACAGAAGCAGAATGCTCAGCCCGGCAAGGAGCACGTCATGGACCCCACCCCCCAAGCCACCACTGAAGACTACAAGCCATCTAACAAGCTTCTGGTATACATTCATACACACATTTTCCGATCATCTCTATACAACTATATATATACAGTTTTGATCAGACATACTTTTAGTATAGTAGTGCCCATCCGGTTCTGATTTCTAGAACCGAACTGTTGACCTCAGTTCGGTTCACCATTGATATGCTTTCGATTCTAAAGCGGAATTGAGAACCGTATTAAAATGGTTCGGTTTCAGTTTGTATTATTTTCAAACCAGAAACCGACTGTTCGAACCAGATGAGCACCTCTATCTATAGAATGCGCATCCTATATATGTATGTGTATTGTTTTTGGTAGGGAAAGGTGGCGCTGGTGACCGGAGGAGATTCAGGCATTGGACGGGCGGTGAGCCACTGCTTTGCGTTGGAAGGGGCGACGGTGGCCTTTACGTATGTGAAGGGGCAAGAGGACAAGGATGCGAACGATACGGTTGCTATGCTGATGAAAGCGAAGCATTCGAATGCTAAGGACCCCATTGCGATTCCGTGTGATCTTGGGTACGATGAGAACTGTAAGAGGGTGGTGGATGAAGTGGTGAACAGCTATGGTCGGATCGATATTCTGGTTAACAATGCGGCGGAGCAGTACGAGTGCAGCTCCGTCGAGGAGATTGATGAACCCAGGCTCGAGAGGGTGTTTCGGACCAACATCTTCTCTTACTTCTTTACTACAAGGTGACTAGGATTTTACTTTCTCTCTCTCTCTCTGACTAGTAAGAGGAAATGCATAATTTGTCTATGGGAATCTGATAGAATTAATCGTTTTCATTTTAATTATGCATGTTTTATCCCAGAATTAGTCCGAATTTTACGTTTATTTAATAATTTAAATGATCTGGTCGACTCAAATCATATGAATTTGATATGAGGCTCTAAAGATAATAGATTGGCTTAAAAATGTGATTGTTAATGCAATTCAGTGTTTGATTGTATTAATTGTCTGAATAAAAATGCAATTTAGTGTTTAATTGTCGCTTGTGTGGTGTCATGTTAATGTTATTATGAGATTTTACAAGCCATTCAAAGGGGTATTGCTCTTGAATTAGGGAGTTCAGGGGGAAAATGTGATGATTAAAATGAAATAAATAGATTATGTTATTTTTTAGAAGAAAAATAATTAAATTTGTCATAATCTTTGTAGGCATGCTCTGAAGCACATGAAGGAAGGGAGCTCGATCATCAACACAACGTCGGTGAACGCGTACAAGGGCCATGCTAAGCTACTCGACTACACGTCGACGAAGGGGGCGATAGTTGCGTTCACACGAGGGCTAGCACTGCAGCTAGCGGAGAAGAAAATACGGGTGAATGGCGTGGCACCGGGCCCCATCTGGACGCCTCTCATTCCGGCTTCTTTCACTGAGGATGAATGTGCTAGTTTTGGGAAAGAAGTGCCAATGAAACGAGCTGGACATCCGATTGAGGTGGCGCCATCGTATGTTTTCCTTGCTTCCAACGTCGACTCGTCCTACATAACAGGCCAAGTTCTCCACCCCAATGGAGGAACTATTGTCAATGGCTAAATTACCAATGTAGATTATCTCTCTCTGTGTTTTGTGGTTGGTTGGTTAACCTTTTTGATCAAGTATCTTGTGGATGGTGGTGGTGATGTACTTAGTGTGTGTATAAGGAGTTTATGAAAAAGTAAATAAGTGGATACAGTTGTGATTTAATTGTTGTTCTATCTTGAGTATTCATTTGACATTGCTGCAAATTGTTTTGTGGTGGCAGAGAGAGAAATCAAACATTAAATGGAATTATGGAGGTATATACTGTTTAAATAATGGAGAATCATCAAAACAAATATGAATTTGAATCAAAATTCTATAGCATGGGAGACAGAAAAATGAAATCTACACATTTTGCCTAACATTGAGATCACTTTATTGAATCTATATATGTGCTCATTTTTCTTATTTTGTCTAGCATTGAGATTATTTCAGTGCATCAGAGTATCAAGTTAAGTTGTCCCTGAAATCCATACCTTGACAACATTATAAAATTGCAATATATATAAGATATCAAGATGAGTTTGTCTCAACACTTTAAAGTATGAATATGACAACTTTAATGGGATGTTTGGACTAGGATTAAGATCCCAAATGTCTTGTCTAATATTCAGCTGACCAAATATAGGCAGATTAACAGAATACAAATCCACTTGAGGGCATTTCTCAAGGAGTACAACATAAGGAAATTTTAAACAATCAGATCACAAACAAAACTAAAACACACTATTATCACTATGGGATGAGCTTCTTAACCTTATTAAAAAGAAGGCTGCCTTGCCCTTCTGCCTGCAGCTGATCCACTAAGAGCGTAAAAGTAGCTGTATCGAGTGTGAAGCCACGACTCTCTATTTCGTCCAAGATTGGAATTACATCATGAGATGCATTTCTTTTAAGTAACCCTTGGATGAAAACATTGTAAGTAACACTACTAGGAAAGTAGCCACTTTCTTCCATTTTCAACAGCAATTCCCTACCCTCCTTTGTTTGACCTTCTTGACAAAGTGCACCAATAAGGATGTTAAAGGTAATAACATTGGGCTGCAAACCTTTGGATGGAAGTTTGTTGAAAAGATTCTTAGCTTTGTCAAGCTTCTTCTCCCTGCACAATCCGTCAATGAGGTACTGTATGTTACTATATCAGGATTAATACCTTGATCTTCCATCATGCACAGAAGTGAAAATGCTTCACTAGTATTTTGAGCTCTGCACAAGCCATCCAACACCATATTATAAGTCATTAGATTAGGAGATAATTGTAGAGCTTGAATTTCTTTGAAAAGTTTCAAGCCGTGAGCATATCTGCCTACACGAAATAATCCCTTTAGCATGGTGCTGTAAGTAACCACTGTATGCTTTAATCCTTTGGAAGGAATTTCAAGAAACAAACTCCAAGCTTCATTGACACGTCCCTTTGTGCAATATCCATTCATCAAACTATTGTAGGTCACAATATTAGGCTTGAGCCTGGAATCCAAGATAGAATCGAAAACTTCTCTTGCTTTGTTCATATTTCCTAACAAACAATATCCATCAATCAAGGCAGTGTAAGTAATGATATTTGGTTGGACATCTATTTTTATCATAGTTTTCGAGACATCCTCGGCTTCTTTCACCTTTCCTTCAGCATCCACTAATATGTTACAAGTGAACACATCGGGATAGATCTTTTGAGCAATCATCTTACTTAACAAGTCCTCTACGTCTTTCCATCTATTGTGACAGCAAAAACCATGAATCATTGAGTTATACATTACAACATCAGGTGAAATGCCCTTCTCAATCAATTTTGAGAAGAGTTGGGTAGCTTCATCAATCATACGATTCTTGCACAACCCATTTATCACTATAAGATATGTAATTTCATTAAACTCACATATTTTTTCTCTCAACAACTTCCGGAATAGTTCTTCCGCCTCAACGACCTTTCCTTTCAAGAATAGCCCTTTGATTAGAGTGTTGAAGGTAACAGTATCAGGTGCGTGGCCACGCTTGAAAAAGCTACTTAAGATTGCAAACCCATAATCAACTTGATTCACAAGGCAAAAGCAATGAAGCGCAATATTAAGGGTGAAGTGATCTAAAGGAGCATTGTGAAAAAGCATTTTGTCGAACAGATAGAGGGCAACAGAGTATTGCTTCATCTTAACAACAACAGTTAACATTTACAGAAATCAATAACAGATGGGCTCGGTTTCGTTCTCACCATTTCATGAAACAAAGCAACAGCATCATCCGGCTCATGAACATTGCCGAAATCGAATCTGGGTTTGTGGTGATAATGTAGAGAAGCAATTGTAAAAGTAGTTGTTTTGGAGTTAGATAGAATTCTTCTGCAAATTGTTGTAGCGTGATTCAGCGTCATCTTCTTCAGTAATCAGCTTCACTCTTTGAAAAAAGAATGGAAAAGCAGTAAAACAGTGATTCGACCGCAGAATCAGCTTCTGATTTGAGACTGGGAGTTGGGAGACAAAATGCAAATGAATTTTGCCTCTTTTTATTTTTTTTTCCCCCTTCTTTTCTTTTAGTATTTATTTTCCAATATTTTGGAAGGAAATTTACTTTTATTTTTGGCTCCCTTTTCCTTTTCCAGACACAAAAAAATACTAGCTAAAGTTGAATATGTGAAAATCATGTAAAATAATACAAAATGAGAGAAATTTTACAAAATGGGGTTATCATCCTATTTTAAAAAATATTTCAATTAAATAAATACAAAAAAAAAAAATTATACTTCAGGAATAAAAAATAATTCAAAATCCTCTCTTAATTTTTTAAAGAATGGAACAATAACGAGTTAATTAAATATGTAAAAATCATATAAAATTTTCTAAAAATCGATAAAACACGACATTTCAGATCCACTCTGATTGATCGAAAAAATCAAATGTTAAACAAAATTATTTTGATTCAACCATCTATTTGTCTACTTGAATTGGATATTTTAAATATTATTTTGAATACTAACTAATAATATAATAACATATAGAGATTTGTTCCACCAGTCCAGCAGATATTGAACATGTTTTAATATTACAACATACTCTCAGTTATACAACAAATAATGGTTGAAATTATTTTCAAATCGCATAATTTTTCACTTTTTCCACAGATGACCCATTGGCACTGCACTTGGGAAATTTATATTGTTTCTTTATTTATTTGTAAAAAAATAAAAAAAACAAAAGGAATCACTTTTACTGCATTTCACAATTTAATAATATTAAATCTCAACAATCTTATTACACCTTCTACAAAATGTGGTTGTTTCTTTTAACCTAATGATCAAGTCGACACAAGCCAATTGAAAGTTGAACAATAAACATTTTTATTGTTTAATTTTTTGTAAAGAAAATGTCTTAGAAAAAGGAATACATGACAACATAAGAATCTCATAATAAGCTGATATGACAACATCGTATAGCTCCACATGACATCGAACGAACTCTTATTTTATATATATAGATTTGTATAATGATAACTTCATCTAACATAAAATGGAATTATCACGAAGCCAATTTATGTTACTTTGATAAACAACACATTGACTAATTATGTTGTTACTTGTACAAATAAAAGCATGTGAACAAATTCGAGGAAACAAATAAAAAATTCAACACTCATATTAACCATATAAATATTTATCTGATAAACACACATTGACTAATTATGTTGTTACCTTTACAAATAAAAGCATGTGAGCAAATTTGAGAAAACAATCAAAATACAATGCTCATATTAACCCTATAAATATTAATTTTTAAATTTAGTAAAATAATTTAATATTTATTTTGTTTTATATTTGATTATAAAAGATATAGTCCTTTTACAAAAGGATAGTAAAGTAATTTTTAAGGATAGTCCTTTTATTAATATTCCAAACTCTTCTTAAAAAAATTACATATTTTCATTATTCTTCTAAAATTTTGAATATTTTTAATCTTGAACTAAAATTAGTTTTATATTAATATTGAACATTAATTTTGATTTATGGGGACAAGATTCGCCGTGGGGATTCGGATTCCCCAACTTTATTTTTTGACAAGTTAAAATTTAGGCCACATTTATTGACACTCACTTTATTTATGAGTACACCCCCTTAAGTTTTAAACAAAAAACACCATTTAAAATTTGACTAAAATACCCTTTTATAATTATATTAATTTATAAAATTAAAATATATGAACTATTACATATATCAAATTTCGATTGGAACCCTAATTAAATCTTAATTTTATTCAAACTACAATTCTACGTTTCTCAAATCATATAATCCTATTCAAACTCTGATTCTTTCAATCTTAAATCATATAATCCAGTTCATAATTCTTTCATATTGAAACTATAAATATCTCAATTTTATTCTTGGTTCCTCCACATCGTAATTAATTATAAAAATTTTACTTCTATAAAAAAGGGATTAACAATGAATTGTGAAAATCCTATGGAGATGGAGAATATAAGTTTTTTTTTTTTTTTGTTGTGTTTCTATCAAAATCAGACATAGCGAATGGTTCGACAAAACCAGAAAGAACATACAACTAATGTTCGATAGATATAAAAGAACAACCATAACATGTTCGACAACGCTGCGGAGAATATTTGTACAACATTCCACCACATATTGTTGAATATGTAGATAATTTTCCACCTCTCCATGTTGAACGTTTAAAAAAACATATTGAGATTGAGATCACACACGACCCATTCGACAACTCAACGTGGAATAATGCTACAAATGTTCTTTCTTGAATGGTCGAACTTTCTGAAGACGTTCCATCACTTGTGGTAGAACATTTTGTAAAAATTCTTTCTGATTTGGTCGAACCTTTAGAGGTCTGGTGGTGGGGGGCTGCAGGGGTGGACAGCTTTTGAGTAAAAGAGAAAAAGAAACTAAGAGCAGCGGACTTAGAGCCCGTTTAAAAGAGAATTTTATTTTCCCTCTTTTTAAAATTTTATAAGTTTTTTTTTTAATATTAAACACAATTTAAGGGGGAGTATTAGTAAAAGGAGAAATTTAAAATATAACATAAGGGTGTATTCATAAAGAAAGGAGGTGTCAATAGCCGCGACCTAAAATTTATCATTATTTGTTTACACAATTTTGAAGAAATAAAAAACAAAACACCTAATAAAAGAAAATTGAAGTACAATAAATTTAACACTACCACTACACACAACAAAATAAAATATAACAACAATACAACATAAAAAATGGTAAGGAGTAGAGTTTTAGATTTGAAATTGGAAAATAGGTGTTAGCAAAATTTGAGATAAATCATAAATAAGTTTGTTATATATATATATATATATATATATATATATATATATATATATATATATATATATATATATATATATTTGTAAATTGGGAATGGGATCCCCATTAATAAAAATTGAGTCGTTTTCGAGGGTCTGAAATTGAGTGTAGAGATATAGATACTTACCACATACCATCCCTGTTAATGTCTAAACGAGGAATCCACGTTGATTGGAAATTTTCATCTCATTAGTTTTGATGGGTATCCAATGGGGTTGGTTCCCATAGAAAAACTGTTAGGTCTGTTTAAATTAAATAATGAATTTTATAATGTTTCAAACCGTAAATAAAATCGACAACTTAACAAATAAAATAAATATTATTATAATATTTATGCATAAAATAATAAAAGTCGATTCTCTAATTGATCATACGTATACGTACATAAACTTATTTATTAACATTTTACTATATGAAATGCACATGTGTGTGTTTAGGAAGATGAAAAGATATTAATAGAATTTTATTAAAAAGAAAAATAAATAATGTACAAAATTGTGCTAAGTACAAGAAATATATACATAAACTTATTCAAGAAATATAATATTATTGCATTTTTTTTTCAAAATGTTAAGATAAATAACTAAATATATATATATGATAATAATTTAGTTTGATGTCATGAAAGTATCCTATAAAATTAGGCATTTAATAAACAAAATATTAGATCATTATAAAGAGAGATTAAAGAAAAAGGAATTGTCAATAATATTTAATATTCTTGAAAAATATATGATCAAGATGTAACGTGGTGAGATTGAAAAAAGAATCAAAACAACTTATATAAAAGTTCTCAAAGAAATGAATGTTTGGGAAAAAATTGTAGAGCTTTTTTATTTTTTATTTCTCGTAAACACAAATAAACCTGAATATAACATTTGAAATTCACTTTAGTAATTAATCATAAAAATAACAATGAGATAAATATGAAAACCAAAAGTAATAAATTAGATTTATCTAATAATGATTTTTTTAATTATTAATGATTTTTTTAATTATTAATGATTTATAGTTAAAGAAAATGTGGAGAAAATTAAGATGTACAACATATATTTAAGTAGACGTAAACAAGAAGTGTGTCTTACTCTTCTATACTTTATTGGAAAAATCGGTTGCATTTATCTCCCAAATCTGACAAGACCAATCCCCCCCTCTCTCTACATTTCTTTTCATACATTCCACTCTTTCACTCCATTTTCCCAAAATTATACTCTCAAAGCATTTTCTCCTCAATAAACGAATTGTTTTTTTGATGAGGTTGAATCACGCTACCACCATTTTTAGAGGAATTGTTTCCAATTCTTCTTTTAATTCAATTACATGTACTGTTTCTTCTCTGCAATACCACCAGAATAGTAGATGCTTTTCCGCCAAATCCAGATTCGATTTCGGTCGTGTTGGTGAGCCGGGTGATGCTATTGCTTTGTTTCATCAAATGCTGAGAATGAAGCCTCGCCCATCTGTTTTTGATTTCTGTAAACTGTTAGCTGCTGTTACTAAGATGAAACAATACTCTGTTGCCCTCTTTCTGTTCGACAAAATGCTTCTTCACAATGCTCCTTTAGATCACTTCACCCTGAGTATTGTGATTGATTGCTATTGCCATGTGAATCGAGTTGACTATGGGTTCGCAATCTTAGGTAGCTTTTTTAAGCGTGGCCACACACCTGACATTGTTACCTTCAACACTCTGCTGAAAGGGCTATTCTTGGAAGGAAAGGTCGCTGAGGCGGAGAAACTGTTCAAGAAGTTGTTGAGAGAAAAACCATGTGAGTTTAATGAAGTTACATATCTTGTTGTGATAAATGGGTTGTGCAAAGCTGGGCGTACCCTAACCGCCTGTCGCTTGCTCAGATTGTTCGAAAAACAACAATGCAAACCTGCTGTCACTTCTTATAACACATTAATTGATAGTGTTTGCAAGGGTTGTATGGTTGATGAGGCTATCCAACTCTTCTCGGAATTGAGTGAGAAGGGTATTTCGCCCACTATTGTAACATATAACTCAATGATTCATGGCTTGTGTTGTTTAAGTAGATGGAAAGAGGCAGAGGACTTATTAAGAAAGATGATTGCTCAGAAGATCTATCCCAATGTTGTCACTTGTAACATATTAATGGATGCTTATTGCAAGGAAGGAAAGGTGGAAGATGCTGAGGATGTCTTGACAACTATGATAAAAGTAAATGTTCAACCAGATATCATCAGTTACAATGCTTTGATTGATGGATATTGCTTGTTGGGAAAAATGAAGGAAGCGATAAAAGCTTTCAATTCAGCAGTCAATTCGGGACTCAAGCCTGATGTTATAACGTATTGTAGTTTGATGAATGGGTATTGCATGAAGGGAAATGTGAATGAAGCTTGGAGTCTTTTTCTTGAAATTCCTCACAAAGGTTTGAAGTACACAGTGATTACTTACAACACCATGCTAAACGGAATGTTTCGCGAAGGCAGATGTGCTGATGGCTTGAACCTTTTCAAAGAAATGCAAGCTCGGCAATTATCTCCTGATATAATGACTTATAATATCTTGTTAGATGGCCTGTGCAGAGCTCAGAATACAACAGAAGCGTTTCCATTGCTAAACATGATGAAAGATCAAGGTGTTAGTCCCGATATAGTAACATACAATACTCTCATTGACGGTTTGTGCAAGGATAAAAAGCTTGACATGGCTAAGAATCTTTTCGCCCAACTTCCGTCCAAAGGTTTGCAGCCAAATGTTGTTACCTTTAACATCCTTATTGGTGCACTTTGTAAAGAAGGTGAATCACAGGAGGCTAAGGAATTGCTGATGAAAATGGAAACAAGTGGTTGCTTGCCTAATAGTGTGACCTATAATGTTTATATGCAGGGGTTACTTAAAAGGAATGCGTCTTGTGATGTAATTCCAGTCCTCGACGAAATGGAGAGAAGGGGTTTTTCGCTGCATGCAACGACATTTTCGCTGTTACTTGATCAGCTGCAAGCAGAAGGTCAAGGCAGTCTTCATTTTAATAAGGTTAAGAGGCTTCTCCCAAACAAATAATAATAGTCTGATTTATGTGTTTCCATGTCCTGTAGTTGATGCCATTCATAATGACTATTGTGTTGATAAATAATGATATGTTCAATTTTGTCCCTCAACTTATGAATAACTTGAGAAAATTTTGAGAAACTCAACGAAAAATCCACTCACATGATGTCGATTTGGTGGTTTCAAACTTTAAAGCTCAATTTTTTTATTTTCTCAAACTTCAACCAAAATACAAGTTCATGTCAAAATCAACTCTTCAGAATAATTTGAGATTTAAAACGAGATTGGAAAAAGGTAACATTTATTTAGTATAGTGAAAAAAAGAAAAAAAAACACGACAGGAAAAAGTATGCAACGCAGGCCACAACTCTCATTTCTCTGTCCTACTGTGTCGCACAGTAAAGTTACTATTTAAGATACATCTTTTTACCACATCATCTATCTTCAAACATTACAAATGCTCACAGTAGTGTGAAGGCTATGGTGGAGCCAAACAAATCGCTAATTTTAGCTACATTGAAAAATAGTACTTCAAATTTTGACCTCTACTTTGCACTCTGACGTAGTCTTCCTTTGTCTGAAGTGACTCTACATCAAATAAGTTGACATTGGTTCATTGCATAACAAAGTCAGATGATAATACAATTTATGCTAACAGTAACAAGATGGCCAATACTAATAACAAAAATAAATAAATTACTCAGGCAAAATTTACATGCCCAATCGCACTTTATAATTATAGACATGAAGTGATTATTTACACTCTTTTGGTCTAATCTCAATCCCTTGAATCACGAGGCCACTCTTCCAGTTGCCACCATTCACCTCCATCAAACTCACCTCCAAATCACCATCTTCTCTGCCCTTCACGAAACACTCTCCCAACTCGACTTCCATCCATCCGTCATTTCTCTGCTTTGGGTACTCCGTGTTTTGCTCCACAGACACGTTTTGTTGTGTCCGTGCTGGAGCTAAGCGACGAAGGAACAACCCTATTCTTGGAACAGAATGATACCTCTGCCTCTGTTCTCCTTCTGGGTCCAAACAGACGTTACGTTTTTCACATTCATGGCCATTCGTTCCCACAAAAGCCTCTGCAGATTGGTGTGTAAATCCATAAGTTCTTGACTTACTAGTGAAGACGAGGTATGCTGCATAATTAGTGCCACATGATAGCATGTTCATGTTTATCTTGGCCCGTATCTCGAACCAGCATACATCGAGAAGCTCTGCCACCTCAGAGAACCTAAATTGATCCATAATTAGCAACTCTGTTGACAAAACAAATGCTTGGTAAAAAGATGGCGATTGCTATAACTTTACAAGTAAACTACCTGGACTCGGGATGATTGATCCATTGCCAATATTGAGGTGTATCTCCCCATACAATAGTGAGGTCTCTTGCAGCTAGCATGTAGCATTTCTTTCCAGTCAGTTTCTCCAGTGAAAAACTCTGTTTAGGGATACAGAAATCAAATCAATTAACATATACTTCTCACTAGAAACAATCAATTAACAAAGACTATTAAGTGACTTACTCAATGCAATGCATTCCAATGCAAGCAGAGAGAGAAACAACATAAAGACTGGATATGACCTAACTGGATTTTGCATTGCTTTATTTAAGCACATTCAGCATTGCATTCGAAAGTTGCAAGGTCATTCTATCCCAAGAATAAACCAGTAATGACAACGGTCAACGAATAGCATGAAATTAATGTCAATGATAGTATTTACTAATCAAGAGAGAGAAGATCAAACATGAAAGCACATGAAATAGAAAGTCAAATTAATATATTTGTTGTCTGTTTGAAATGTTAAAAGGACCCATCTCACTTTTAATTATTCCAAAACATTAGGAGAAGAGTGTTTCTGCTCACGTTACTCCCTTTCCTCATACTTATATATTTCCAAATCATGATTATTTTTGACGCAAAACAATCTGAAACAACATATTCACTCTGAAATATTTTCATGAAGTAAAGGAAAACAGAGCTACTTTCAATTTTTCAGAATCTTGCGAACTTTCAATTTTTCAGAATCTTATACACCGTATAATTAAGAGAGGTGCTCCTTAACACCCCCAACATTCACACACACCGATTACACACCACAACAACAACAATAAAAAGTTGCGTCCAGTGGAAAGCAAGCAATGCCAAACACCTAGCATGGTTCTACAGGTCAGTTAGCGCCTCAAATTTATAATCAAATCTTAATTATTGTCTAGAGAGAAAAAAAAAATCCGTGAAAAATTCAAATCGAAAAACCATTGGAATAGCACATAACATAATACCAAGCAGAGAATCACGTAAAATCATCGTCGCCGACTCCAATTACTCAAATTATATAAACTTAAAGTAGGTTGTATCTCAATCCAAATTCAATCCGAAAAATAAACATCAATGCGATAAAAAGGTGAAGAGCAAATCAAAATACCTTGCGACCTTCATCGATGAGAATTGGATTATCACAGAGGTAAAGATAGAGATCCTTTTTGGAATGGAAATTAGCGAGCAACGAATCCTCGCTGTCGACGGCACGGGAAATGATGTCGCGATAATCGGAGGGCAAGAAGCGACTCCAAACGGCGTCGGATTGGGAGGCGGATCGGAACGTGGAGGCCACCGCCGACAGCCGGCAAGCATCCTTAGGGCTGGTGAGTGCAAGCGCCGTTGCAATGCAATCTTCTGGAAGAGCGTAGATATCTCCAGAACTCTCCACCGCCATCTCTCTTTCTAGTTTTTGTCGAAATGAAGCGTTGCAAATATCTTCTTTGCTGTTCTTTACCGATCCCAAGGCCCTATTTATCTATATATAGACGAGGATATTAGATATTTTATAATTTTAGATATTTCACTATTAATATTATTTAAATTTTATCGTATTTTAATGGTTTTTATTTTCGATTCAAAAGAAAAATAAATCAATAGGAACTCTTCCATTAAAAAAAGAAAAATCTTAAAGAGTTTTAATCCTCCATTACATTTAATACAAAAACTTATATAAAATAATTTTAAGGATATTTATTAAAATGTAAATGATAAGATATGAGTTGCTGATTGATCAATTTCACATAATTACATCTGTTCGACCTTATTTTATCTTGTATTTTATTAACTTTAATGCATAATATAACATAAAATTTATTCATCTCATATGCTCACAAAATACGTGACAATTTAAGTTTAAAATGAGAAATGTTGTTATTTTGAATTCCTTAGTGTAATATAAAATATACCAAAATTTAAATTTATTAATATTTTCAAAGACATATTAATGTTCATAATTAAGTTCAGTAATTAAAATTCTGAAATTTAAAATTACTGGCCGACCTCAATTTGATAAGATCGATTGCTTCTAGACCAAGGTTTTGGAAATTAATTAATTTTCTTTAACAGAGAAAAAATCTTGAAAAGTCAATTATTTCAAACTGTGCTGTAGCATCAACAAGCGAAAAGGGTGGAATGCTATTTGATGATGCCAGAGCATATATCCTCTATCCAGAGCAAGAATATCCGAATTCCACTTCTACCCTTTTCAGTTGGACTAATCTAAGTTGGAACTAGATTCCACATGGCTACTGCTGAAAAAGGTCATTTAGTTAAACTCAAAATTGATTTGATTCGTATTAAATTAGAGTTTAAAAAATATTAGATTTAATTAAGCAATGATCTGAATTATAAAAGATCATTTCGTTAATAAATTGACTTTGAAAATTTGAAAAGTAGAAAAAGGGTATCATGGAGACAAGAAATGAGATAACTTAATGGTGTGGCTAATAGACAACCGTATAAGTAAGAATATTTGGAATATGCATATCTCATAACTTAACGATGAAGGCTACGCCTTTAATGCAAAATAACAATAAAACATTTCATACCAATATAAAAGAGAACTAGGAAAAAAAAGAACCAAAAAGATATATATAGATAGAGAATCAATAAAAAGCTCATACCTTTCTCACTTCACATAATATTTTAAAGAGTGGACAGTTATTATTATTATTATTTTTATAATAATTCAATTACAAGCGTACATTTGCTTAATTTGGGAATAACAATCATAATCTTCCTCTTAAATTGTTATCACGTAAATAATGAAATGTAAGTAAATGACTAGATTTTGATATAATTAGATACATTGATTCTTTTGTCATTATGTCATGGGGCTCAGCCGCTCAGGGCTCTGGTGATACAGTTCCATGTATATAATTTTATGAGATTAATTAACATACAATCCATAAAATATAAAGTAAAAGATTAACGTGTGAAAATGAACTTGTATGATGGATGATGGAATTCCATCTTACACAATTATATTTACAAGACAGTCTCCTAGAAATCTGTGTATGATATTCTATTTTTTGGTTTAATGAGTATTAAATAGTTTATATTAATTAATGGTATTATAAAATATTTGGTATGCATTAATAAGACACAATATTATTGAAATATTAGATAAATTTCATGAGATTATAAATATATAATAGAGAATTCGACAGTGCATTATATGATAGAAAATTCATGGTATTATAGCACATTTGTATTCCTTTCATTAGAACAGTCATATTATTTTAAAGAATAATTTTTAATTCTTTTGTCAATTAAATTAAGGTACAACCATTTATAAATTATGAAGTTTACTATTGATGTCCCTCCATTTATATGTTAGTTTGATTTATTCAATTATATTAACTTATTTATTAAATTAAGGTACAACCATTTATGAACAGTGCAATCATCATTGATGTCCCTCCATGTTGGTTTAACTTATTTAATTATATTTTACTTATTTAATTGATAATTGGTCTATTTTGCACCCGAGATTTTTAATTATATTTAATATTATATTTTGTTTTTCAAAATAATTATTATATACCATATATATTAAATGATATTACGAATTAATATATAGCTGTGAGTATTAAATAAATATCATGAAAAATAAAATTAATGTAATACCAATTTTTTTTTTTTTTTTTTTTTTTATGTAATACTAATTTATGTCACAGAGGATTTGAATGACTCCTTCCAAAGGTAAAAAAGTCGAGAGAAGGATTATAAAGATAAAGAATAATGTTCCCCGATTCAAACACAAGATACACTCATATAATATTGGGTGGGGAGTGGGTGGGTGGTCGGTTGTAGTGATTGATTTAGAGATTTATATACATTATCAGATCAAAGTTGGTGTCGTTAATTGGATATCATGTGAAGAGTAATGTCAATATTATTAAATAAATAGAAAGTGTTTCATTTAGTTTTTATCTCTTTTGTTTTTCCTTTCATTTTTAGGTTTTGGTTGAAATAATTGATGATGATAAATTCATCATTAATGACAAAAGAGTAATAATAATAATAATAATAATAATAATAATAATAATTATTATTATTATTATTATTATTATAATAATATTATTATTATTATTATTATTATTATTATTATTATTATTATTATTATTTAACATACATAATTTGTCTCATGGTATTCACATATAAGTTGTGCTTAAAATATAAAGACTCATATGTGATACCACAAATGAAACCACTTTCTGAAATTAGAATTCATAAATATATATATATATATATATATATATATATATATATATATATATGAAAGTGGTATAGGGTTGTCTTAAGTGCTAAGTACTGTAGATGAAAGCTTAGGAGTTAAGGCTTTATTTAAAGAGCCATATCACATAATTTGTTTGAACATAAAGGAAAAAAAAAAACTTTACGAGATATTGGTAATAAAAGAGGTGAAAATAGAAATCCGAGTAAGCAAAGAAGATAAAGAAGCGTTAGTTTAAGTGGAAAAGCAAAGGAAAAGCAGAAATTTTGAGAAGTGATTAGTAAAGAAAAGGTGATAGCCAAACTTTAAGATGCCTCAAAGTCGATTTTGTATGCGAGACACGTTGGTTCAACATCCTTCTTGGATTACATATTAAAACTTTATTATTAGGTATCACTAAATTATGAGATCACTTAGGTGCATATGAATATTGTCCGCCCTACCCACATAAATATTATTCCGATTCATTGGATGTGTGATATATGTTACAATTCAAAAATTTTAAAAAACATTAATCATCGATTTTTCAAAATGTGACATATGCACATATCATGTGGTGTTGAGGTACTACCCACATTAAATTATATATGAGATCACTTAAGATGGTATGAATTTTTTCCACCCTACTCACATGAATATATTTTGATTTATTGGATGTGTGATATAAAGAAAAGAATAAGAGGGGAAAAAAAAGGCATGTCTTACTAAGAGAGCTTAGATGAGATGAAAATCAAAGAACTTATAGCCAAAACGAAAAAAACAAAGACCTCAAATAAAAACAACAAAGACAAAAAGTAGAGAAAAAAAAAGTAAAATATACATCTTTTTTTTATTTTTTTTTATAGATTAATTTTTAGCTTCCTCGATTTAAAGGATTTTTTTTTTTTTTTAAAGTAACATGAACATTGTATTTCTATGTTTTATTGAAATTTTTTTAATGTCTACATCTAATTTTAGAAAAGTAACTTATTCACAAATGTTAAATAATTTATGTAATAGTTCAACAAAAAACTAAATACCAACAAATATCATGACTTCTTCCAGTAAATATTTTAACTACATTTTATTTGGGAAGTATTTTGGGGTTTTTTGTAATGCACATAGATTTTTAAAAAATCATTAATGCACATCAACTTCCATAATGTCTTTAATATCCTCAACCAATTTTAAAAGCTTAGGATACTTAGTTAACTCTATAAAAATTAGATAAGCACAACAATAAATAGATAAAAATATAATAAGAAACCTAAAATCACTGAGAGAAAGAAAAGTAGAAATATATATAACCCTAATAAATACGATAATATGAGTTTACACTGTAATCATGTATAACCATATCAAGTACGAATATCTGACTTCATAGAGTACAAGAAATAATGTGGCAAGACTAGGTTGTTACAAAATTTTCAAAGTTTTGGTTTTCAGTGAATTGAAGTATGTATTTATTTATCTTTCTACATCTTTTTTCTTCTCCTCGTGACTTCGTTCCACTCATCTTCGAAAGAATTCTTTTTGCATATCATGAGAGTATTAATTGATTATATTAATTAATGCGTGATGAATTTGATATAGTTGAACTAATTGTGTTTTTCAATTGATTGATTGATCGAAATTTAGAAACAGTGTAAATCATTGATACCATGATTGGTGGCATTTGGTGCTAGGTGAATTAATCTATTGTTACTGTGTGAATTAATTTGGTATCGATGCGAATTAATTAATTAAATTGTCCTTTGTGTGAATTAGTTTATACTGTAAACTTGTGAGTAAGGGGAACGTTTCACATGTGGATGTAAATGGTCTTTTTTTTGTTTTTTCTTCTTACGGAATAAGAACAAATTAAGAATGTCTACATCATGTCAAATAATTATAAATGTATATTGTTAAAGGTAACGTGAACAAGAATACAGAGATTGAGTCCAAAAAAATTAAGAAAAAACTACATGACACGAATGGTGAGTAACTTTTTTTCTTCAGTACATAATATATTAAAGAAATTATTAGTTTTAAAAGTTTAATCATTTTTTTTTTGTTATTAGATTTTTTAATTTGTGAATCTATCTCATCAAAGACATATATGTATTGAAAACAAATATACAATTGCATTTATTGTGGCGCGGTAAGGATTGGGATGAAATGCTAACCTTTTGTTTCGATAATGAAATAGCAAGACTAGCATCAAGTGAAGTTCAGATAAATTATATGATTTGTAAACTTCAAATTAATCTAATACAATATTAGGAATCCTAAACCTGCTGCCCTAAGAAAATAAACTTCAAACTAAAATCATAGTGAGACAAAGAAAGAAATAATTTTGAAGGAGAATTGAATCAGAAAGAGATTTAAAGGTGAAACTCTCAAAATTAAATTATAGTCACAGAGAGAGAGAGAGATAGATTGAATAAGAATTGAATTAGAAAGAGATTTGAAGGACAATTGATTCAGTACATGTATTTGTAAGTTTTCTTCGGTAGAAAATATAAGAAAAAAGAATACATAACTCATAAAACTAGAAGAAGAGGTATTGGGAAAACATCGAAAAAAGAAACAACCAAGTGGGAAGAAAAGATAGAAAAAGAGGTACCTGAAAAAGAGTGACACTCCTGTGCACAAGGTGCATAAATCCAGATATGTGCACAACAATATTGTTATATTATATGAAGTAATAATATTATATTATATGAGTAATAGTGTTAAAACTATATATAATATAACAGTATCACTCATATAATATAACAATATTACTTCATATAATATAATAGTATTGTTGTGCACAGATTTGGATCCGTGCACCTTGTGCACAAAAGTTTTTGCCCCTAAAAATATGTTAAAATAAAAAGAAAAGAATAAGAGAAAAAAAAAAGAGACATGAAGACTATCTTACAAAGAGAGCTTACATGTGATGAAAATAAAAAAACTCATAGCCAAAACGAAGAAAAAAACAAAGACATCAAATGAAAACAACAAAGGCAAAAAAATAGAGAAAAAAAATAAAATATACATCTTTTTTCATTTTTTATAAATTAATTTATTGATTCCTCAATTTAAAGAAAAATAATTTTTTTTTAAAGTAGCATGAACATCATATTTTTATGTTTTATTGGAATTTTTTTAATGTCTACATTTAATTTAAAATAAACAAATGTTAAATAATTAATTAATAGTTCAACAAAAAAAACTAAAGACCAACAATATCATGACTTCTTCAAGTAAATATTTTAACTAAATTTTATTTGGAAAATACTTTGGAGTTTTTTTGTAATGCACATAGATTATTAAAAACTAGTTGCACTTAAACACTCTTCAATTCAAATCTAACTAATTTTTGTTTTTGTGTGGCCTAGTATTCTTTACTTAACGCGTCTTTTCTTATTCCAAATAGTTTGAAATTATTAAATGCAAGCGTTGAAACATCATCTACTTTACTTGATAACTTAAAGTCTCCTCTGCCATCGTTGCTTTGCTGTCCACAAGAGAAGAAAAATATAGATATGATGGAAGAGACTGCTTTTATATGTGGAGTGGAGGGTTTTGATCGACACAATTTCAACATACATTTATGTAACTTTACTCATACTTTTATGTAATATTGTTTATATCTTTATATCAATATAAAAGTTATATTATTATAACTTAAATATTTAAAATGTATTTCATTTGAGTCTGTTTAAATTATTATTATATCATAAAAGTTACGCTAATATAACATGAAAGTTATTTTAACATAACTAAAAAATATAACACGCGTGATAGAGTATACACAGATATTTGTGAAGACAAATTTAATAGTGTCTAGGATAAAAATATAAGTTTATTAGAAAATGAAAATATTATGAAATTTAAACAAAATGATTGCTTTATAATAAATTTTAAAAAAGAGATATATATATTGGAATTATGGTATAAGACATAATATACCAGTGAAATATCATCTACTTGACTTGACTTGATAAGTACTTAAAGTCTCCTCTGCCATCGTTGCTTTGCTATCCACAGGAGAAGAAACACAGATGATGGAAGATATTATAAGGGAAAGAGAAGGATTTGATGACAAATATGGTTCTGAATCAGAATTCAAAGAGCAGTTGAAGCTGCAGGTGGATTTGTCATCCAAGCAATTAGATTATGGATGGGTATTTTGGAGGACGCCTGAGATATATGAGCAATTAGAATCACTTATTTCTTCTTCTACACAAATCATCAAAGACAAGATCCAACGCCTCCTTGAGGAATTCGCATCAAACCTTTGGTATAATAAGAGATATGTGGTGCAATTTTGGGCAGCAGAAGCGGGCAAGGTTTACCTGACCACTTCAGAGCAACCTTTTGCTGTTGGTCGAGACCTCTATAAAGGTCTTTCTTGGTATAGACAGCGTTGTATGGGTCATCGTTATCGTGTGGACGAGGGTGCAGGAGAAAATGAATTGGGTGCGGTGGGACGTGCCTACAGAAACAAGCGCCCAGAATCCAGCCCTGACTTGAGGCTCTACTCTACCAATGAGTTTCCACTCCGGGATTCTGCTGCTCGTTGTGGTCTAAGAAGTTACTACGCTCTGCCTGTTTTTGATTTGCTTGACAACAAATGTTATGGCGTCATTGAGGCTTTATGTTTTCAATATGGCATTTATACTATGTTGTCTTCTCTGGAAAAAGGACTGAAGGTTTGTATAGTAATAAGATACTAATCATGACTCTGGATTTTGCTTAGTGTGACTCTTATGCTAATTCATCAACTTTCTATTCATAACTCATCTTCATATTACATGCAGGCAGCAGAGTTGAGAACCACTCATGTAGATATCTGCACAAGGAGGGTATGTCTTTTAATCCCCATAGTAATACATACTCATCACACATTGCTAATACATTTATCTAACCATTATTTTGCTATTTGCTATTTTCACCTACTAAAAACCTCTGTTTTCTCATGATTCCTTTACCAGTGAAATTAATGCTTCTTTTATCACCATTACAAAATCGAACTAGAATATGTATATTCTCATTTCGTGAAACTTGTCTTAAAATAGCATGCTGCCCATTCATATTATCATCAATCCTTTTATGTTCAACTCTGCAGTTTGTACATGTTGAAATTCAAAAGATGGTTGAGTTGGCTGTTGAGGTTATGCCCCAGCTGCGGATGGCACAGGTGTGGGTCCCTTGCCCTCAATGTTCCAATACTAGCAATAACTTTACCTGCTTCCAGACTGCATATCACAGCTCTTATGGTGAGGAATTTGGGTATGAAGATGAAGATATAAGCAATTACATTTTAGCCTGTCGACTCCAGAATCTGCAAATAGCAGAGGATACAAATCCAATAGCTCAAATAGTAATGTCGTCAAATCATACGCCTTGCATTTGTCGAAATATATGTGATCTGAGCCTATCAGAGAACCCTTTGGCACATTATGCCCAGAAAGCTAGATTCTCCTTTTGTTTTGCAATTTGTCTTCAGAGTACATACAATAGCAGGGACATCTATCTTGTCGAGTTTTATCTTCAATTCAATAGTGGAGAAGACACAGTAGTTGGGTCCTTGCTGAAGTTGTTGTTAAGCATAATGGAGAGGGAACTCAAAAGCTTTGACTTTGCATATAAAGGACAACATGGAGAGGAATTGGAAGTAGTGGAAGTTACCAAAGAAAATGTACTTAGCTCTAATAAATCAAGCCAATCAAATGCAGTTAGATACAAAACCTTGAAGTACAAGCATGAAGAAGTAGAAGATGTAAGCATGTTAATGGTGATGAAGGGGTGTGAGGATGAGTATGCTCAATCAGATTTCATGAAATACTTGCAGAAGCCTGGCTTGGATTGCAGAAAGCCTTATGTAAAAAGAGATGCATCGGTTTTCTGGGTATCATCACTTAAGTCTGATACAATCCAGAAGAAGATCAAATGTTTAATGAGAAAAATAACATCCATATTGTACACCTTTCAAAATGTTTTAGCACAGTTTTGGGCAGCTAAAAAGGATGATATGGGTAGGTGTTATCTAGAAACATCAGACCAACCTTTTGCAGTGTCTAGTCTTAGAAAAGGAATAGCTTCATTCAGGAAGCAGTGTATGGGACATAAGTATTACGTGGATGACGCAGCTAAAGGCCCCCCGGGACGTGTCTTCCTAAATGGGCACCCTGAATACAGCCCTGATCTGCTGCTTTACTCTACTACAGAGTTTCCACTAAGAAACCATGCCGCACAATCTTCTCTTAGAAAATATTATGCTTTACCTATATTCAAAACGAACCAGCAGCACATATGCCTTGGGGTACTAGAGTTCCTACAATTTAGTAATTTTCATAGTGGAAATAAAAATATTATAGATTTATTAAAGGTACTCTCTTTCTCTTTTCTCAGTATCTAATTTTGTGGGCATTGATAAAGCTTGCAAAAGTAGTAAATGCTTATGTAAAACAATTTTGAATATCCTACAGGCAGCAAATCTCATGACTTCAACACATGTGAACTTCAACCCAAGTGCCAGAGGAGTAACTGACATAGCAGGCAAGTATATATATCATCCCTTCATCTTTATCTTAATAAAATAAAGAAACACAACAATCCAACACTTTCTTCTATACCTCTTGAAAATATTTTCTTTTCCTCCATCATTATAATACTCTTAATTTATTTGGACAAACTAGATTGGATCAACAAAATAATCACTCAAATTTTCATCCCTATTTGTTATTGTTGAATGAATTGAAGATACTTTTTCTCTATTTTATAAGAAATGCTTTAGTTTGATTCCACTCAGAATAAACCAAAATCAAAAGTAAATGTTTTTTTTCTTTTTTAAACCAATCTTTAATATTTAATATATATTAAAGAAGAAGAACCCTAAACTGATGTGCCAACTCGTGGTTAAATATTTTCCCTCCTAAAAATGAAATAGAATGAATTAATCATAGCCATACTTGTCCATAATGTATGTATTTATAAATATATAATTACACTACTTTAACTTTTAATATATAATTACACTACTTTAGCTTTTAATTAAAATAAAATAAAAATTGTAATTTTTTAATGAGCTTGGAAGAATAGGGAGGGAAACAACAAACATTAGAAAACTTACATGGGATACCACTTGCTCGTGGTAAAAAAACAACAATTGGAAATTAAAATCGTTGGATACATATATCAATACCATGTAATTCATATTTCAACTTTATTAATTAACTAGAGACTTACTTTTTTGTTATTGTATAATTTTTTTTCTTCTATTTTTACATTTTGTAAAATATTTCATTTAATTCGGAGAATCTTGCATCATACACGATCTAGATAATATATATTACATATGATTACTATCTTATTCAATCCATTCATTTTTATTTTTTTTATGAAACTCATGTATTACATGGGACAACTCTAGTGCATACATGTTCTTTTTCTTGAATTATCCTTTCCGCACAAAAAATTAGGTTTGAAAATAATTTTTATTTTATAGAGTAAAACGAGTAACGAAATAATTTATTACTTTTCAAATTGTGTAGCAAAGGTAAATTTTGTATCTAATAGGTAAAAATCTAATTTTATAAGACGGATCAACAAACAAGACAAAATTCACATATAAGTTTGTAAAAATGAATTTGATTTATATCTGAAGAGGCTTCTTTTCGCGTCACTATATCTATAAAATTATCTCATATGGGTAAATTAGTTATTATAATATGCTGCAAAAATCATTAATCTTGTTATGATATAATTAATTAGCCAATTCTTTTCCAAAATTTTGACATTTCTCCAATAATTATCAAATGTTATTAAAATAACTATTCTTCATTTGAAATATGATTTTTATGTTGAAAAATATTTGTGCCAAGACATTCAAACATGAACATACAATCTGATTTATAGTTTTATTTATTATCATTTTATTTTGTATTTGTAAATTTTCAAAATATAATTTTTAACTTGCACATATTTTTTTTAATGATGAATAGCAAAAGAATGCTTGAAATTGGCACTCACTGAAATGAAGGTGGCCTGCGAACTATTTACAGAGATTCCACAAGTGTACTTTGCAGAAGTTTGGGTCCTAAACAACGAATGTGGTACCATCAACACTAAACTAAGTTGCATGAAACGTGTTTATACCACACTAGATGATTGGTATTTGGACTTCGAAATGGACGAGTTTAAACATGTCGAGAGCAGAAAGGGGATCACTGGTATGGCATTAGCATCTGAAAACAACTCTTGCTTTTGTCTAAATTTGTGTGGTTTTGGCCTACCTGAGCGAACCGGCTCACATTATGCACAAGCAGTTGGGTTAGATGTTTGCTTTGCAATTTGTCTGCAGAGTTGGCACACCGGTGACCTTGTTTATGTCCTTGAGTTCTATCTCAACCAAGGTCCTCGCAGATATGATTACTTTAGGTCTTTTTTGTGCCTTCTACTGCCATTACTGAAGCAGAAACTTACTAGCTTTAAGGTCGCATCTGGGCAACAACTAGGAGATAAACTCATTTTTGAGGTCATTGAGTTTTCGCAAGTGAATGAATTTGATGTTGTTGAACTAGACTACTCAGATGGAGTTCCAATAACGTTTAAATTTGTCAACTACCAAACCCAAAAACATTCTGAAGAACATAAACATGATGTTCAGTTTTGTCCTGCTGATGATGGTGTCGAATCTGTTAGCATTGTTGCAGAGGCAAATCACTGCAATAAGTCAGCTGCGAATTTGAAGAAAAAGGAAGCAGCAAAAGGAACAAAGGAAGGAAAGAGTGAAACCGGTCTAAATATTACCTTTTTGGATCTGCAATCACATTTTGGCAAGAAACGCAAGGATGCTGCGAAAGAGCTTGGTGGTGAGTGCCATAACATTCCTTTTTAATTTCTGATTAAATTGTCTATTAACAAAAATGAGAAACTTCATCGTGCAGTTAGCGAATCAACATTCAAACGTTTATGCAGAAAATATGGCATCCAGTGGTGGCCACAAAATGAGAAATACAAAAAGAATCCATCCCTCTTTATGATAGACATTGCAGATCAAAGTGGTTGGGATTCTCAACCAAATATGAACGGGTTGCCTAATAGCACCAACCTTCCACCTCCAGATATGTCTCAAACCGAACCCAAAAGCTCTCAACATCTCATCACTCAACCAAATGTTGATATGGTGGTTATATATGCAAAATATGAAAGCAAAACAATCAAATTTAAGTTATGCCACACAGCAGGAATGGAGAAACTTTTGAGTGAAGTGGCCATGAGACTAAAAATGGAGGTGGGAAGTTTTGAAATGGAATATTTGGATGAAATAAATGAGAAGATTTTATTAACTTGTGATGCTGATTTGGAGTTATGTTTAGAGGGTGTACCAGCAGAGGGCAAGTGTTATATCCAGGTACTCATATTTCTTTTCATTCAATTTGATATTATATAGCTCTTTTGAATTCTCTGGAGCTTCTCCACTAAATAAGCATACTCAGCTAAATTATATATTTGGATGAATTACAAGACAATGATCACATCTTATTAATATGTCATTATGATTTCCAGATATCTTCTCTAAAGAATCCGACAGTAATGGGCAAGTCTTGTAACCAGGTGTTTGTTCAAATCAATTTGAAATAAGCCTAACATCGTTTTACATGTGGTTGATTGTGTGGTGTCACCTTTGAACAGGTTGTTCCTTTTAGTTCCACACCACCCTCATCTTTTGCAGCTGCTTATATTCACCATTTTCCATCTTGCTTCCACAGCTATATTCTTAGAGTTAAGAATGTAGTTGGGGATGGTCATTGCGGTTTTCGTGTTGTGGCTGATCTACTTGGTTTCGGAGAGGAGTCATGGGGTCAAGTCAGACGCGACCTTATAGATGAGCTTAGACTAAACCAACAGTTATATACAAGTGTCTTCGTAGAAAATGGTGCTGTTGAGAAAATCTTACAGATCCTGCAATGCTTTGACGAAAGGGCGAGCAATGCACATTGGTTTACTTTGCCAGAAATGGGGTACCTCGTTGCATCGACATACAATGTTGCACTTGTTAGTTTGTCCACCAACATGTGTAGCACATTCTTGCCACTGAGAACATCCGTTCCTTGCAATTTGAGGTGTATCTGTATTGGATTAGTGAACAATGACCATTTTGTTCAGGTACACAAATGTTTTTTGATTTCAAATACTAGTAAGTATATGTTGGTAAATTGTATTTTCAATCACTCTCACTTTCTACTTATGTGTAGGTTTTCTTGTGTGATGGTCACCCACTACCTCACGTGCTTGCTAAGTGGTATGAGTGTCGTTACCCCGATGCAGCATCTTGGCACATTGTTTACACAAAGCAACTCATGTTGTACAATAGCATATTAGGAGACAACAATGTAGTTCATGATACTATTAATTTGGAAGACTAATAATAATGATGTAATTTATTACGAGTTGATTTACTTTTTAAAAGAATGCAAGATATATGTGCCATGAATTATCTAGTTGCGCTCAAATCTGCTAAACTGGCTGGCAACTTGAGCCTGTTCAGCTTTGATTGGTTTGTATCCATGTCAGAATTTTATTTAATTTTAATTAAAGTGCCCCTTTTGATCTCTGAAAACAAAAATCATGGGGGTTCAAACTTGTATCTACTATGTTGGTTATATTGTATATATCATGCTCCTAATTCTGTAACAACTAATAAACTTCTGTACATCTCTTTTTGATACGATGATATTCATGAATCATTGTGTGAGAATCAGACACAACATGTGCAATCCGTGTGTGGTTTGTAAGTTGTAAACTTGTAGCAGTGTATATCTATTATCTAGTAAATATATAAAAGTATGGATGTTTCTTACAAATTTTGAATTACCTAATATATCCTTATTGAAAATTATTATTTAAGGTTATGATAGTTATTTAGTAATTAATAATTTTAAAAAATTGTAATTTAGTACTTTTGCATTGTATGAACTCTTCCAAATCCATCTACACCATATAATCCTAATCTAATTAAGAGTCTTGCACACAAAGACTATTAATTCATACAAATTTATGTAATTCCATTTTTCCTTATATGTGTACCATTGTAGTTAAATAAAGATAGTTGACGTAAACAATATCTTCACTTATTAATTACAAACATGTTACGATCAATATGGTGAGTGATTTGTCTTGATAGAAAACTCACATAATTTTATTTTTTAAAGTTGTAGTTATTTTGAAATGAAGGCAATAATTAATATAGTTAATTTTTAAAATTTTCATATGTACATTTAAATCTCATTAATTATTTTATCAAAATTGTTGATATGTAAGTACTATATTGATACATTAATTAAAGACATGTGAAAATGACAAATTAAAGCATGATAATATGGTAAATGATCTATTCTGCAATATGAATTAAAATATTGTACAGTTGAATGTTTCTTATAAATTTTGAATTGCCTAATATATTCTTTTTAAATATTACTATTTAAGGTCATAATAGTAATTTAGTAATTAATAATTTTAATAATTGTCATTTAGTACTTTTGTATTGTATGGACTCTTTCAAATCCATCTATACCAAATAATCTTACACAACAAAAGACTATTAATTCATCAACAGAAACCATTTAGGAGCAAATCAATCAACTTAATTATTGATATTTGAAAACCCAGTTGATTCTTCCAATAATACTAATAAGAATTCTATTCATCATTATTATTAAAGTTGTATGCATGTAATAGGTTAATAATAAAGTGTATTTTTAATTAATGTCCTATAATAAATTTTTTTTGTAAAGTGATGGTAATTAGATTATCAAAAAAATATTATGTTGTTATTTCATATTTTTAAGTTTGGAGTATGTCGTTTTTATATTTATTTAAGGATAGGATACATATTTAATATCTTTTATAGTAAAACTATTACATATAAAATTATATTAAGTTAAAAAATAATCGATGTATCATTTTTTTTTTGAGGAAATTATAATTAAATTTTAAATTCACTTCAATGAAATGAGAAATTTTGGGTTTTACTACAATAAAATGTGGCAGATTAATTATAGTATCAACTCATGCAAAACATAATCAATTCACAGACATGAAGCTAGAAGAACTGTTTAGGTAAATAAATTGGCATTGTAAGAGGATTGAAAGACTTAGCAGTTGACTTGAGGTCTTTCTTTTCTACATTCCACAATTTGCGATTTGATTAAAAAAATTGACCTTGAAAATATTGTTATGTTTGAATCGAAATCGATGCTAACATTTCTATTAATGAATGAATAAAAAAAGTTAAAAGCACTAGCAGATTATCAATTCAAAATAAATAAAAAAATTATCCAAATTAAAAATAGCATTTTAGTTGATTAATTAATCAAAACTTAAGTTAGTTTGTTAATTCGGAAAAGCTAATCATATTATTATTCGAAACAGGAAAACCCATATCTATAACGTAAAGATGCGGCTATATATATTAGTATGTAATAGTTTAGGACCATCTAATACATGAGATTAAAAAAATTAGTAAAATTGATAAAAATTAAATATTATATTTATATACGAAAAATATATATTGAGGATATCATGGAATATGTATCACCTAATTTAGTATTAAATATAACATAATCTAACTAATATATTTTTCTAATTGTTAAAATATATGTTGCATTTGTAAGGAAACATAAATAGTTGTTTACTTCTTATTTTGAAAAAAATATATGTTGTTATGCCTATTATATTAAGTGAGCTTATAAACGTATGTGTATGTACTTACAATACCATTTCTTAATGCTTCAACTACTTATTATAGTAATGATATTGGGGGAAGAGAAATCATCAAAGATAAGATGTTTGGTTCAATTGAGTCAAACATTATGAAAAATGTTCCAGTTAGGAATGTCTTTAACATATATCAAAGTTTTCGATCGATAGTAACAGTTCGAATATATCACTGGCATTCGACTTCATGTAGTTTGATCGAAAAGTATGGAATAGAGTTTGGTGAATTTTTTATTTTTTTTTAATTATTGGGATTTTGTTTTCTCTTCATCGCATATTATTACTACACAATCTGGTCACACATAAGTCAAACTTCAAATTGGTAGATAAGGTGGGAAACTCTTTTTCTACTCACTAACAATTTTTGTCTGAAATATGGCTTACAATCTTGAATCCCTTTTGAAGATTCTAGAGCAGATCCTTCAACTTCAAACTCATATTGTTGTTCCTTACAACAAGAAATCAGAAATTGAGTACCTCTTGAAGAAGACACTCGCCTTGAAACATCTTTTTGGTAATTCTTCTTCACCAATAATGCAAAATTCGGAGGATCGAATCAGAGACGCAGCATATGAAGCAGAAGACATTCTTGAATCTCACATGGTGGATCTAATCCCTTCATTCCGTGAGGGTTTTAGCCTCATCTTTTCACCTCCAAGCTTGCAGAGAGTCATTCGAGAATTTGATTCTGCTGAGGAAGTAATTAAGCAGATGATAATGGAGATCTCTGCAGAAGAGGATACTTCTTCATCATCATCGATCTCTGCTGATTCCGATCCAAATCCTCAGAAATTTTTGGTAGGATTAAGCCAAGATTCAGTCCAATTGAAGGGCAGATTGATTGGGCCCCAACAAGGTAAACTCGAGATCATCCCCATTGTTGGCATGGGAGGAATTGGTAAGACAACCCTTGCTCAAAATGTTTATGCTGATTCGTTAATAGTTTCCCATTTTTACCCTCGAGCATGGGTTACTGTATCACAAGAATATAATGTTAGAGCAATTCTACTTGGCCTTCTTGAATGTGTGATTGGAAAACTTAGTGATGAAATGCGTGAAAAGCATAAAGATGATCAATTAGCTCTGCATTTATATAAAAGTTTATACGGTAGAAGATATCTAATTGTGTTGGATGATATGTGGGATAATAAGGCCTGGGATGATGTAAAACGGTTTTTCCCGGATGAGAAAAATGGAAGCCGGGTGATGGTAACTACTAGGGAATTAAGTGTGGCAAAGTATGTAGGATCAAATAGCTACCATCACCAAATGCATCTTTTAGACGAGAATGACAGCTGGCTTCTTCTTCGTCAAAAGGTGTCTTGCCCTCGTGTACTGGAGGGAATAGGGAAAACAATAGCGAAAAATTGTAGAGGGCTTCCTCTTGCTATTCATGTAATTGGTGGAGTACTCTCACAAGAAAATGCAACGCTTAAATATTGGATGCAAATTGCAGAGGATGTAGCCTCAGTTGTAGCTAACAACGATGAGCAATTCCAAAAGATCTTATTGTTGAGTTATAACCGTTTGCCTAATCATCTTAAACCATGTTTTCTTTACATGAGTGCTTTCCCAGAAGGCTGTGAGGTTCGATCCTCCAAACTCATCAGGTTGTTGGTAGCAGAAGGGTTTTTAGAACCTATTGTGAATAAAAGCTTGGAAGAGGCTGCGGAGATGTACTTGAAGGCCCTTGTTGATAGGAATCTTATTGTTGTTCATAGACAAGAGACTAATGGGGTCGTGAAAAGTTATAGTATGCATGATCTTTTGAGGGACCTTTGTGTTCGGAAAGCTTGTCAAGAGAAGTTCCTTTACAGGAAAAAGGGACATGATCACAATTTCCCAAGAGAGGCATTGCATTTGCGTCGTGTGAGTGTTGGTTTATGGGATCTTGTGAGTGTTGAATCGTGTGGTCTCATTGATTATATTCATAACTCAATGAGGTTCGCCCGTTCTGTTCTGTATATTGGTCAATCATGGCAGAATCCGTATGGATGGAATTTAATTTTCAGATTGCGGCTTCTAAGAGTGTTGGATATATTGAGTGTGAGGTTAGAGCCATTTCGAAAGGAGCTATTGCAACTAGTCAACTTGAGATACTTAGCTTTTACGTGTCTCTCATTTTTCCCTCCACCCATATCTACTCTCTTTAATCTACAAACTATAGTTTTACGAAATTTTGCATTGTATCGGTTGAGTGAGGGAACAGAGAAGATATTCGACATGCCCCAATTAAGGCACATCAAATTCCTGGAAACTTATCCCTACTTTAAACCTGGGGATGTTGGTGTTAAAGAAGACCTCCAAACTCTCTCTGGTATAACAGTTGATCCTGGTTTTGGTAGGATGATTGAATCAGTTCCAAAGTTAAAGAAACTTGGGATTTCAAACTATTACAAAGTCTTTTCTAATATTGATCTCACATGTCTACACATACTGGAAACACTCAAGGTGGAAATACACGAGCAACATGGGCCTTTCTTATCTTTCCTTATTTTGCCACCTTCTCTCAAGAAGCTGACTTTAAATAACTGTGAGATTCCACTGGGTTATATGAATCGAATTGGCACATTACCTAATCTTGAAGTGCTCAAACTGAGAAACTGCAATTTGGAAAGCTCGAGTTGGGAGCCAAGTGAAGGGGAGTTTAGCAGACTGCAGTTTCTGCTACTTGAAAGGTTGAATCTGGTGGAGTGGGTAGCCGATGACACCCACTTCCCGAGACTGAAGAACCTCGTTATTCAAGATTGCTCTGAACTCGAGGGCATCTCTTCAAGTATTGGAGACATTTTGAGTCTTGAAGTAATAGAGGTGCATGGATGCAGCCCTTCTGTTGTGGATTCAGCAAGGGAAATACGGGAGGAACAGCTTGAATTGGGGAACGATGGCCTCCGGGTTCTTATCACCGGCTCATCAAAATGACGACTTTCGTATGAAGGTGATCACTGCTTATCCAATACTTGTTTCTTGTGTTATTGTGTTGGATATGGCATTGCAAGTATTGTAATATAAGTGAACTCAATTCTAGTTGTTTTGCAGGGTGTGGTATTGCTGGTTCTTTTGCAGTTCCAAAACCACAAGAATCCTTAGTTTGAACTCAAGCTTCACAGAAGACTTTTTGTGTTGTTTTTTTGATCAAGTCTTTGTTGATGATGTTGATCATTGTTGCGAATTGATGATGGTGTTTATGGCTTGATTTATACAGAGATAATATTTCTACGATTGATATACCACCATCCCAAAATAAATGTCATTTTAGCTAAGTTTTTTTTATCCCAATTTATTATAGATTAACATTTATTCATATTCTACCTAATATTTATCTTCTCCACTATTAAATTATGAGATACAAAGTAATTATTGAAAGTTTATTTATAATAATTATAGTTAATAAGAGTAAATCATTTTTTTATCAATTTTTTTTAGTCTATGTAAAATTCTAATACGACATTTATTCACGTAGAGGGATTATAAATTATTGTTATTTAGTTGATGCCCTTAAACTGACAATGTTTTATTAATTTGTATTTTTCTTAAAATTTACGAGATTTGAAGTGAAGCTTGAAGTTTGGTTATTTCAAATAAGTTATTTAGAATTTATGAGACTTTTTTTACAGTAAATCAAACAACATGGTTAATTTTCATTATAACAAATGATAATATAACCCTCTTTACATGACTATTCTTTAGTGAACTCCAAAACATCGCACGAACTGCAAAAACCCAAATGGAGAAACAGTTTTTTACAACAATTGCAGGTGGTATCAGAGCAATATATAACCCAAGTCTTCACAACAATGTGCCAATTATACAACAGAAAATAACTAGCACAACGAAAATAAACGTACAGACAGAAGAACAAATCTGCAAATCATTATTTGAAGATAAAGGTACAAATCTTACATTGTGGGTGTTACTTTAGGCTACGTTAGGACGAACCGCTAAAGCTAATCTCCATGCCTCTTCCACCAATTCCAGCAATCAAACATTGATATCCACATGCTTCTAGCTCTGCAATTACTTTATCAACAACTGTTCCTGATAAAACTATATCATAAAGTCAAGGAAATTACATTTTAGTTCACAGAAACTATCAGTTGAAAGAGGATATAGAAGTCGATCACATAACATGATAAGATCTCGAACAAACAGTAAAAGGATACGTGTTGGCAGTAGTGTAAGAACGCAGCCTCCTCCACCAGCTCCTGTAAGTTTAGTAGATAGTTTGTATTTCAATGTAGTTCTGATCACATTCTCGATAGAAGCGTGGCTGACCCCCATGCACTGGAGTAGCCCCTGATTCATTTCCATCAGTTCCTCTAGTTTTTCCTCTTTCTCAGTTATGGCAAGATCATCAGAAACTGGAGATTGGATGATGGTAGCCACCTCATTGCTGATGGAATCAACAGCGTTAAATACAGAAGTCATGGCGCTGGTATATCTCACGGCCCTTTCGGACACACCAGCTACCAATGCCTTTGTATTTCTTCCAACTTTTGTGTTGGTTATGAGCATTTTCAGAGGCATATTTGTCTTGATACGTGTGAGTTCACCAGACCTAAATTTTATCATGTTCCCTGAAATAGATTTGGTTAGCTGAATTATACATCAAAGTTATCTGCAAAAAAAGTTTATTGTTGTAATGTAATTTTCTGGTTATCTACAAGAGATTTCCACCTTGGTTGGACATCGACCAAGTAAATTAAAGGAAATATGATCTGTGTAGGAGTGATCTCACATAATTAACATGGCAACAGATGGAAGGATTTATCACAGTCCAGGATGCTATCAGGTATGCACAAGATATTAACAAATTTCCTAAGATGATTCTGTTATTATTTTGTGCCTTGGTGACATGTAACACATACAGTCATACACTGCTCCAATCAATTGACTTTTAAATTTATAGCCCCAATTTCGATCTTGTCAAATTTCAACTAATCAAAACACTGTCATAACACCCCATCCTTGAGAAACATATCATGTAGTCGTTTTACTATTTACAACGAAATATGATAATAAAAAAAAATATTGAAATATCATAAACCATTTGATTATTTTAATTCATGGGTCGTTCATATTTTTGTGCTGGGGGATTGTTTCAGGTTAAGAACAAGGAGGATAGGGAGAATTTAACATACCATAGGTGCTTACTGTGTTGTCTATTCCCGATGGCTTTCCATGAATCATCTTTTCACCTTCAAAAGCCCATTTGTTTACCAGTTCTAGTTCATTGTCTCCATATATTTGCCAACCTTGATGGCTAAAATCCAATTTAACAGAATCAGATAGAGCAAGGAGAGCCGCAGAGAGTGCAACACAAAATGCAGCAGATGAACCTAAGCCAGAGCCTAATGGGAGCTCAGAGGTTACAACAGCTTTAGCTGGCTTATAACTGATGAAGCAAAAAGAAAAAAAAAAAAACCAACTCAAATTAGATGCAGCAGAGTTCATGCTAGATAGAATCAGAAATTGTTAATAAAGTTTAATTACATACCCATGAATTGAAGTATACAGCCAAAGAAAAGCTGAAATACCCGAAGCAAGTCCAGTCTTGGCCTCAGGAATATTTTGTTCCTCGACTAAAGAAACAAGTGCTTTTGTGGTCTCAAATGAACATGATAAAGGAGAGGAAGCAGGATGGCTGCCCATGTCAGGCAGAACTTCCTTGATCTTTCCAACTGGCCAGGAAAATTCCAAGTCCATGTCCTTGAGGTGGAGTTTAAGTGTATCATCATTATCTATTCCCCAAAAGATATTGAAAAATAAGAAGGAAATTTACAAAAAAATAACATAAATGCAATCGAGCATCATCATGAAAAACAGATAAACAGCTAATCCACCATACAGACAAATATGTATTCCAGTTAATGGTGATATTATAAAACTTTTTCACTATATAAACCTTGTTCTTTGTCCATGGAATCAAAATTTTCAAATTACAGAAGGACCATTTTTCACATGCTACTTCAATTCTCCCTAGTCCCTCCATCAGAAAATGATAAGGGTTTAAAAAATATTTTATCTGGAAGGAACACTAATGCTAAGAGAACAGACTGAAGTCAAATCATTCAGTTATACCATATCCAAATTAATCCACAGTTCATCAACTTAAACGAGTGTACTCCATTTAGACAAATAGAATCAGGCCCTGGAACTTGAATCATAAATAAATCTGTATAATCATAAATAAATCTCAAAAATATCTCATACTTATTTTTTAAAGAAGAAAATTTAAATGTGAAACTTAATTTCAGAGGAAAGAAGTTAAAGACTAGCAACATAAAAACTATGTACTACTTCATTAAATTTGAAATAGATAATTGGAATCAATTTAAAGTTGAACTGAATCACTGATAAATCTCATGTCTTAATTGGGAGCAGAACTAACATTTCAATATTATTTGCGTTTTCAAATCCAAGTGAAAATAAAAAAATAACTTACGTGCCGCCTAACATAACATTGAAAGATTACAACTCATTCCAGTAAGATTGCAAAGAACTGAAATACAAAAATATCATGATGATAATACAAACAGGTCTTTTTATTCTATCGTGTTCTATGTATCAAAGACATTAATAATTTCCATGTTGAAAGTATTTCGAAACAGTGCACTAAATTTTCTTCCTGACACATTCATCTATCAAAATTTTGCTTCTGGCATATTATGTAACAGCCTTTTCCAAAGACAAACAAAGATTAGCATAAACTTGATCAAGATTCAAAAGGTTTCATGTGCAGGATTAGAAGTTTCACCAGAATCGAACAATATGATTAACTGAACCAGAAGCTGTACAAGACTCATTCATATATTAATCATGTCTAACACCTTGATCATCTCTTTCTCCTTATTTTCATCTAGAAAAACTAATTGTGCATATAACAATTATATCTCATGGTCATCCAATCAATATGAGCTCCCTAATTATAATGATTGATATTAAGAGTAAAATCTACACTAAAACCTCAAAATGTTCACAAAAACTGCGTTCAACGGCGCCTAACACGAAGAAGTCAATATTCCTATTTCGTTAATTTTCAAAACGAGCCACAAGATGTGGAACTGGAGAAGCTCAAAAACAAGCATAACCTAAATTGTGAGACTCATTATATGTAGGTGACAATTTCCCCAATTAGCTAGCATAAATTCCCTAACTCATATCATGCGTCAGTTCATAAACCTAATTAAACCAAAACGTACGGAACACAATATTCTGATCAATCACAAACGAAAATAAAATGTGATAGCATTTTGAAAGTACCCTGGGGAGTAGGGAAGCGAAGAGAGATGTAAGTATAGAGATCGATGGCGGCGGCGACGGCGGTGGATCCGTGAACAACGGCATGTTCACCGGCGAGTATGATTTTTCCGGGCGCTCTGGCTCTGACCTCCATGCTCTGCTAATTCCTCTGCGATCGATCCCCTTTGCCGATTAATGTAGCAGCAATGTGTGTGTGTGTGTGTGTGTGTATATGCGAGTATGTGTGAATGGCGGGCTGGCAATGGCGGAGTAATTCATGAGCAAGCGTCTCAAGTCTCAACTTTGAATGATGCCTCATTTTGGTTGGCTTGCTTGCACTTATTTTTCTCTTACTCGCATCACTCGCGCGTGTTGCTTACACACTCTACCATTCGGTTCGAGTAGAACAGTCAAAATACGGGTACTTGGATCAGCCCTACCCTGTCAATGGGTCGGGTTTTGATGAGTTGGAGCCTGGAGGTTGTCCGAGGCCGGACAATTTTTTCGTGAGGAATCATTCTCATCGGATGTTAAGTTAATGGGATGGAGATTTTTTTATTAAATCGGGGAATTGGGACTGTGATTTTCCGTTTTAAAATTGAGAATGATATGAAGATAGTATTTAGTCTTCCATTTTCCAACCTTGAAATCAGCTCCGTTTATATAAAACGGAAATCCTTGTTCTTCATTTTTAATAATATATACATATATAATTAATAAATTTATCTCAAATGAACTATTTAAGTAGATGGTGAATATATTAATGATAATTTTATAAATTGTTAAAGGTTATTTTAATTTTTATTTCTTCAGAATTATCTAATTTTTTTTTTATAAATTTGGGAAACTTCAATCTTCCATAGGAAATTCATTCCCCAAACAGGGATTCTCCATCCCTATACAAGATTCTCAAAGTAGGGATGATATTTGGTGTGATGTTTTGATATGAGGATAATATTATCAATATCATCTTCGAAACCGTTCATTATCATCCCTAATTGGACCGACCTTTCGCAAGAGATAAAAAATGGTTGCCCTGTTAATGAGTCGGGTTCTGATGGGTTGATCCGACCTTTCGCAAGTGGTTAAAAGTTGGGATTAATTTGTTAAAATTTTGATACGTTGGTTGTTGGGATATATTTATCAATTAAGCTTAAATAGTTTAAGTTGAGAAATTGATAAACTAACATACACCAAAGTTTATAATTTTTAAGAACATGATAATTCCACAATTAAAACGACTAAAATTAAGTGAATTACTTTTGTTAGCCTTAATTAAATTTAAGACAAACTCATCAAAAAAACATGTAAAAGATGTAAAAGATTGAATGTTCTGATATGGTCTCAATTCAATCCTTTTTCGTTTTTTCTTTTTACTATATTTAATGTTAAAATCCTAGTTGATATCAATCAATACGAGTTAATAGGAATTGTGAAGCACGCTTATATTTTGTGAGGATCGTTTCAAATTATTCAATATGCACGTAATAGTTAATTGTATGTATATAAGAATATTGGCCAAAGTAGGGTTGACACCCACTTTATAATTAAAACAAATTTCTAAAATGAAGATTTCTGAATCACAACTATTTAAACCATGAAATTTTCATGGACTTTTAATAAAAGTTAAAATTTATTTTGTGGGAAGAAACTATATTGAATATAAAATGTGATGTGAATGGAAAAACTACCTAATAGTAAGAGGGTGCGTGATGACTAAATTGGGCAGACTTGACTTTGGACTTATGCAATAGCTCTCATATGTTGAATTTTGATTAATTTGAATTCCCACTCAACACAATTATTAATTAAAAATAATGAACTTTGTTAGCCTACCTAACAGCCCTCGTGTATGGACGCACTGACCTTCAATTTTTCCATGCAAATTTTGTGATTAAACTAAACAACAAAGGGATTTTAATTTAATCATCAATGCATTTAAGAATTATATTTAATAGTTGTATTTTAATTAATATCCAATTTGAATTTATCGAGTATTGCTCTAAATTGGTACTACCTAATGAAGTTGATTTTGTATGATCAGTTGAAATTTAATTAATTTGTTAATTATAATAAATAACAAAGACTTATGGAAGTTATGAGCATTTGCAACATTTCGAGTATTTGCCCCCACAAAGACAATCGAAATCAAATCACATTTTAAGTGTGACAGAAAATACAATTTAGGTTGATAATGATATAAATACATTTTTATAAAGCAATTGCATAAGATAAGACATCCAACACACAAAAACATATATCATATCTCGAAATCATATTTTATAAAACTTAAAAAAATTTATCTATAAAATTAAAATTGAGATATGCAATTCTAAAATACTGAAAATACGTTAATTCAATGAAAAGCTTAAAAAGTAATATCCCAAAAACCTCTAACTTGTTTCACCTTTTGTATAGCATAAGAGATTTATTTGAATGAATGGTTGGGTCCTATAAATTTACTTGATGTTCTTGTGTTCATTCATATATTGATAAATCCAATTTAAAAAAAAAAAAATTGTGTAGGTAAAAATTTGGAATTAGGATGATGAGTTGACGTCTGGTTCGAAAGACCTAACACATCATTAATAAAAATTAACTTTAATTAAGTGATCAATTTTAAAGTTAAATTTAAGATGGGCCAAAATGATAACAAGTTCAAAATAATGTGACAATTTGTATTAATTCCCGAATGAAAAAAATATCTGATTATCAATTACGTTAACAGTCGTATACAAGTTTATTTTAGTGTATTTGTGAAGACTGAGTGCAAAAGGAATGTGAAGTGTAAGATAGTTGCAGCCCAAATAATCAGACTCATTTGTAAGCCCCAAAAGCCTCATCACTTTTAGATCTTAATTTGGTCGCTCTAAATATACCATAATATTGTCTGTTTTTTAGTTTCTTATTTTTGTAGGGAAATTTAAGTTTCAAAATTAAGCCTCACTTAGAAATTGACATTTAGACAAGTTTTCATGAGGTTTTTCACTTAGAAAAAAAAAGGAGGAAGAATTACTTGAGGTTACATTTAATGATTAATAATTTAAGAAAAGGGTTTAGTGTACACTGCAAAAACCACCTATATCATTATAGAAATGCAAAACTTATATGAGTTTGTTGTACAAACTTTCTTACATAAGACGGAACCTCATATAGATGTGGATCATATTATATGGTACAGTCAATATGGATCAACCATGATTAATGTCGATCAAGTAAATATTTTTATGTATGTATGAATCAAATATTTATGTGTCTCACTAATACTTTTACAAAATTGCAAATAAATATCATTTTAATATTCTAGGAGCTTATGTACAAGTTTATAAAAGTATTAATTAGTATTATGTGTACGTATAAGTATCTGTTTTATGACTTATACATGTATTATTAATATTTTCAAAACAGATATATACTTATACATGTATTATTAATATTTTTAAAAACCTGCGGACTGGTGCATTAACTTGCATTGATCATATTGTCCGCGTTGACAACATTAATTTGCATTGATTGGTATTGACTAGGTTGACCTGCGATGATCAAATCTTAACTCATTCATATGAAATTCATCTCACGTAAGGAGATTCATGAGACAATATTACATAAGACATAGTCTTATAGAAATATAACTCAAACTTATCATAAAATAATTAATGAATCTATCCAAACAATAAAAAGAAAATTCATTCATTTAACTACACTCAGAAATTAGCCGGTCTAGAAAACTATTCTCGCAAGTGTCTTGATATTTGATATTTTTGTGCCCATTAATATCCTACAAATTAAAATAGAATTTAGAAACTTATCCAATTACAAAGTCGTCTTATGCATAATTCATTGTATTATTTATTTATTTATTTTTGTGGGGTTGGGGGCTGGGATATAATTCATGTACTCTATGCACAACAAATTAAAAAAGAACAATTTTAAGAATAAACTAACAAATAAAATATTTTTAAAAAAATAATCCACAAAATAAGAGATATAATATGCAACAATAATTTATATAAAGCATATATATTAATCATGGGAAACTCGCAAATTATTAGTGAGACGCGTCTTTGAAAACTTAAACAGGGAATAGTCAAAAATACATGCATGCATCTTTTTTTTTTTTTTTAATATTTAAAGTCAAGATTCATTAGTTAATGACTATACTTTCTTCAAAGTAAACGACGTAGTTCCACGCCTTGCCGTCAACTTAAAACCAACACCTACGAGCACCCAACCACCCATCAAGCCCACACTTCCAAAATAATAATAATAATAATAATAATAATAATAATAATAATAATAATAATAATAATAATAATAATAATAATAATAATAATAATAATAATAATAAAGAATTTAAATTTCTAATTAAACGTATTGAAAAGGTTAAAAAAAAAAAATTAATTGTAAAGATGGGCTGATTGTGTGATCTTATCTAGGCAAGGTTTGCTCAAAACTGATTTAGAATAGACACCCCCTTATTGGTTTTATTGAGAGAGTATAGGAATTCTAGTAAATCAGTATGTAAATTCGGAGTTTTATGAGTTTAAAGATCAAAGATGTATTAATTATCAATTTGGAATGTGAAATCAAATTTTAATTAGGATATAAATCATATAATAGAGGGCCCATGACCAAACTTACCGTCATGTTTGGGTTTTTTTTTTTTTTAATATGATCTCACTTACATTATTAGAATATTACAAGTGTGTATATATTATTAGAAGAAATCCATAAAAAAAAAAAAAAAATGTATAAAGATGGTTAAGTATGGATTCCTTCTAATAATATATACACTTGTGTATTGTTGGAGTTGACCTTGTGTATTGTTGGAGCAGAAAGACATCAAATTCAGATATATTTAAAGTATATTTGGAGTACTAGTTTTGTTATTCATGGCCACTGCTGTCAATCGAGGGTGGGAGACGCGACAAACTTTAACTTTTGTCCTCAACCTCTCACGGTGGTTGTGGCATTGGATGGAAAAATAGGCAATGAATTTGAGACAACCTTGTTAGGATGCGACTAAAGAAGGTTTTGGTATTTTAATTAGGCGTCAGAAAATAAGATTTATGTTATAACTGAAACAATTTTTATAATTCAAGACTAATATTATTGTTTTTTTTTTTAAGTTTATGTTGCAACTGACAATAGATCCAAACCTTTAATTAATTAATTAATATATGTATAAATGATAATGTATTAATTTAAATTTATATACATTACACACTATCGAAATGGTACATGAGATTGGAATGTAGTATGTGATGAAAGGAGTTCAAAAAACTTATAAGTTAGGTTGCATGTAACAATTATATGATCATAATCATATTTGTTTTCCCGTGATTTATATTCATGCAACGAATTTTTTATGTTATATTTGACCCTTAAATTTTCTTCTTCATTTTGTAATTGTTGAAAATAAGGTATGGTGTACTTGAAAATAACTCAAATGATAAACAGGAAAATCGAGGCAAGAGTTGGACTCTTTCTTCGTACGACGAAATTGTCTCGTATTCAATGTTTTACGGTTTATAGCAAATATCCCAAAGATACACTTACTAACTTAAGGATCGCAACACAACAATCCAAAAAAATTTCAGCGAACGAAAACGATATTTGGAACTTTTTAAGACAAGAAGATGAGAGGACTACGACTGCTAAAATGCTAATAATACTAATTCACATCTTTTCAATTTAAGTTGTCAACTTTAAACATTAATTTCTCATTTAACCGAAATTGGATTTGAGAAAATAAATACTGTAAATTTATCTACTCAAAACGTAGATTTCAAATCTGCAACTTATTTTTATTTTTAACAAACGAAATATCATAAAAAAAATTGATCAAAAATTGGTTAACACCAATTTTTTCAAATCAATTTCCAACAGTAATATTAATACTTTATTAGTATTCTCCATACATGATATTTCGTGAAACTCCAAAGATATATGTATTCTCTTCTTTCATCAAATATATTTACATATGTTGGCAATAAATTACCAAGTACGTTAGCAAAGTTGGTCTCTTGTGAGATCATTTCACATGCGATGAGATTACAGATATAAATGTGTTTTTTTTATTTATAAGTATGTGTTTTATAAGTATATTTTTTACAGTATAAGCATCAATTATTTAAATATATCTCTACAAGAAAAATGAGTATTTGCAATAAAAAAATTTGTGATAACAAAAGTTGTTGTTCAAAGTCTAGTTATTGCAACAACAAATTGTCACAAAAGATGTTAATAGAAATTGACAATAGTTGTCACAAAAAGCAATTAAAAAAACTTATTTGTGATAACAAATTAAATGTTTTCGCTAATACATTAGCGACAACAATGTTATCGCAAAAAAACTATTTGCAAGAAACTTTTGTGATAATAACTTAGCGATAAAATGTTCTTGTAAAATATTTTTGCGACAAGTATCAATGTTTTTGCGACAACATTTTATTGTCGCAAATGATCATTTTTCTTGTAGTGATATAAGTATATTTTTTTCTACTATAAGTACAATCATCGCACGGTGCAACGGTTGTAATCACATTGATGGATGGTCTAATCAACAAATTAACCATGTTACCTCGATCCTTTATCAAAGAGGAGGTGAAGGGTTTTGAATATCTTCTCTACTTCACATCTTATTTAATTTGTCAAATTATATATATATATATATATATATATATATATATATATATATAATATGAAACCATTTATTACTCTATCTTCTTAGTAATTAAACTATAAATTGATAAAAAAAAAATTGGCGACTCCAAATAAAGACACCAAAATACTCAATAATTTTAGTAATTTGTCCCAAAATGATGGGGCTATGGATATTTTTCAACTGCTCAAAGTGAGTTTCAAGTATTGATATAAAAATTTATAATAGGATTGACAATGTAATGATACCAAATAAATTATATATCTTATTTAGATGAAACGTGTATTTAATATAAAATTTAGTGCAAAGTGGGATGAAGATGATTTCACGTCAAAACTATAACAATATTATTAGGTTGGAAATGATTTACAGTAAATATCAGATTTGGCCTAAAATTAGGCCAAATTTAATAATATGGGTTAGAAATGACATGAGAAGATAGGAAAATGCATGTTAAAATGTTAAAATGTCTATAATGTACAACTCTCCGATGATGTGTAATGATTGCGTCCTTAATTTAGATTTGATTTATATTTTATATAACCATATAAGTAATCGTGAAATAAGAAATGAGAAAGAGCACTAATTGCTCGGTTAGATATGACGTAAAAAGTAGATGAAATAAAATAAAATAAAAATAAGGAATAAAATGACCAATTCAAAGCTTCATACATGAAAATTGATATGAAGCATGAAACAATCAAGAAAGACAAACGCCGACCATTGAACCCAGCATGAGAAATAATCATAATTAATATTTCTCTTTATTTATTGATATCAATACTATACATCTTTACTATTGACCTTTATCATATTCCATTTTTCTTGCTTGTTTGCCATCTAAATAAAGTCATCAAATACTATTATTTGAGGAAACTTTGTTATGAGTTTTAACATTACGAGATCTTTTATTTTAAATAATTTTTCATTTTATTACTAATATTATTTCTTTTATATAAAAAATAGGGTAAATTACATAATAGAAGCCAAACTATGGTCACTTTTCCACTTTGTTACCCGAACTTTCAAAGTTCACTGTAAAACAGCTTAACTTTGTTTTTTTACTAAACGACCGTCAGAAGTCACCGCCAGTGGAATATCCCAGGAATATTCCATCCCGAACTTTCAAAATTAACTGTAAAACAGTTCAACTTTGTGGATTTACCAAACGACCGCCATAATTAAATTAAATAAAAAATAACTAAAAAATACAAATCAAATTAAATTAAATAAAAAATACAAATTAAATTAAATTAAATAACTAAATTAAATCGGCCAATTTTGGGGGCCCATTTGGGGTTTTAGTTATTTAATTTAATTTAATCAAATCAAAGTAAATCAGCCGATTTGGGGGTTTTAGTTATTTAATTTATTTAATCAAATCATATTAAATCGGCCGATTTTGAGGGTCGATTTGGGGGTTTTAGTTATTTAATTTAATTTAATTAAATCAAATTAAATCGGCCGATTTTGGGGGTCGATTTGGGGTTTTTAGTTATTTAATTTAATTTAATTTAATCAAATTAAATCGGCCGATTTTGGGTGCCGATTTGGGGGTTTTAGGTATTTAATTTAATCAAATCAAATTAAATAGGCTGATTTTGGGGTGCCGATTTGGGGGTTTTAGTTATTTAATTTAATTTAATCAAATCAAATTAAATCGACTGATTTTGCGGTGCCGATTTGGGGGTTTTAGTTATTTAATTTTATCAAATCAAATTAAATCGGCCAATTTTGGGGGGCCGATTTGGGGGTTTTAGTTATTTAATTTAATTTAATTTGATTTGTATTTTTTTAGTTATTTTTTATTTAATTTAATTCTGGCGGTCGTTTGGTAAATCCGCAAAGTTGAGTTGTTTTACCGTTAATTTTGAAAGTTCGGGACGGAATATTCCCGGAATATTTCACCGACGGTGACTTCTGGTGGCCGTTTAGTAAAAAAACAAAGTTGAGCTGTTTTACAGTAAACTTTGAAAGTTTGAATAACAAAGTGGAAAAGTGACCATAGTTTGACTTCTATTATGTAATTTACCCTAAAAAATAATACCATCAATATCCATATAAGTTGTATTATGGAAATTGATATAAGAGGCAGTAAATTAGCAAACTGTGCTCTGTTTGGCCTAAACTAGCACAACCGAATATTTTGAATTAGCTCTCAATTTTATTTTATTGTAACTCAAATTAAATTGCAATTCTCTCTATTTTAATAAATAGTGAAAGCATCATCATGATAGGTCACCTCTCATCTCTCTCATACACAAAATAAAATATTGATCAATCAATGGTTTAATTTAATATAATATTATAACAATATCCACTTTTCAAATATATTTGACATTTGTCATGAAATTTACTAGCCAAAATTTACAATAAACACAAACTCTCAGTATTGAACTATCAATCTCCAAATTTCTAAATACTAAAATTTCATGAACACATCAATAGCCACATACAATTTTCAGTAAAAAATGTAAATTCTATTGTTCTTCAAATAACCTCAATTTCTCATCAAACTTTAGCTCATTGTAAAGTTGACAATAAATGAAGAATCACACAAAATGTTGTAATGATCTTATGCCACGTCAAACGTTACCTCATTTGTATTATCTTTCATATTGTATCAATTAGTAGGTTGATTGACATGACATGTGGGTGATAGTCTGCCTTATGTTTATTTTGATAAGAATACTTTTTATAACAATAGTCAAGAAAAAAAAAAATTCTTGGTACAATTAATAAGGTTGCCAATGAGTCTATCTTGAACCATTAATGAAAGATATTAGGGTGAGACTATCCAAACTTCACCACTCTCTAAATACACTTTATAATTTAAAAAATGAAAAATAAGTACAATTAAGAAGACCAAAATTCTCTTATATTAAAAAAAAAAAATTATTCTCCTCCTTCCTCCCACATTTTTTTTATCTATTGAAACCTTAACAATAGAAACATCCTATAATTATTAGGGACGGATCTAAAATTTTATTTCAAGAGGTAAATCTTTTTCTTTTCAAAAGATCGGCAAATTGGGGGAAACAAATTATATAGGAGACAAATTTTTACAATGTAAGGAAGACAAACTATTAATTAATGAAAAATATATAAAAAATTACATATAAAAAGAATATTTTTGAAAGTCCAAAGGAGGCGATAGCAACCCGTATCCCCTAAATCCGTCCCTTATCATTGTGAACTAGTTTTCTGAAGAAAAATCCCGATGATACATTAAATATTGCGTTAAAAAATATTGTCCATTCAAAAATTTCATGACAAACACATTTGTGACTTGTACGAACTTGAACCAGCCTCATTCAATTCTAATTGGTCGAACACAATCGTGTTCGTCCATCAAAAATCGAGCATATATATTATAATATGTTCGAACAATCTAAATCAAAGATATCAATGTTCAACCGTTTATTTTGAATAATTATTAATATTTTGTTTACCTAATAGTAATCCTAACATGTTTAAAAATGACTTACAAAAACATGTTCATACGAGTAAGACAATACAATAAAATAAAATAAAATAAAGTGAGTGAGAAGAGAAAATTAGCATCGACATTGACCCCAGAAAGAAACAAGTGCTAACTTTCACACGCTTTTGCAAACGGTACATTTCTACATCTGCAAATTTTAACACCGGAAATGAAGCCATGATTGTGCCATTTGTCTGCTGCATCCAACGACTTTTCGAATTTCCAATTTCACTTTGATTCTTTATCTTTGATGCTGATGAGTAATGATGATGCCACCCTTCCCCTTCTTCTCTCTACTCTCTATTTGACTTGACCAACTCTCTCTCTCTCTCTTCGACAGGTTCTCTCTACTTTCTCTCTCTTACTATATATATGTTGAACAAGTCGCATTCTCTAGTTTTCTCCCTTCGCCTCTTGCAACAAGGGAATAAGGGATTCTCTTGTTGATTGTCTTTGTACTCGGCACAAATTAATGATGTTTTTTAAGGATTCAGTGGCGGTTTTGCTGATTTTGTTATTATGTTGGGTTAATGCCAAGAGCAGTGAAGCCCATGGGCATTTCCGGTTCGATATCCACCACAGATATTCGGAGACTGTGAAGGATTTCCTGGCCGTCGATGGGTTGCCGGAAAAGGGGTCGGTGGACTACTACGCCGCCATGGCCCACCGTGATCACCTCTTCAAATCCCGCCGCCTCGCCACCACCCCCGCTGGCGCCGCCAGCCCCTTTTTAACTTTCTTTGGTAGCAACACCACTTACCAACTTAGCAATCTTGGATTGTACGTTCTTCCTTGTTTCCTTCTTCACCTTTCATTCGTTTTATCGGATAATTTTTTTTATCTTATAATTTTTGTGTGTTAGTTTTTGAATGGGCTTTTGAGGTGAGTAATCTGTTTAGTTATCTTTGGATTGCGTTTGGATTGAAGGATTTGAAATGAATGAATTTTGAATCCAGAATTCAAAATCGGAGTGATGGACTTCAAAATCATATTCTATTGTGGGCTTCGAATTATTCAATCCAAGTGCAGCTTTAGAGATTTCATATGACTTGCACTATTGTGGTAGTTTGAAATGAATGCTTTTAGTTCTGTTGATCACACAAGTCAGAGATGTTAGCACACAATTGTGGATTTTTTGTTTTTTTGTTCTTCTTGTTTTTTAGTCAATGGAGAGGAAACATGAGCATGACAGGCTTACCAAGAAATTCCTGAAAATAATTTTTTTGTGTTTACATGCTTAAGTGATTGAGCTTGGAAATGGCAATGTTAAATTTTGCTAGAGTTATTTAATATGGTCAACTCTGTGAGAGAGAGATGCTATAATATTGTCCCAAGAAATTTAGTTCTCCTACGATAGCTACTTCTCTCTCTAATAGATGTTATCAAGAGACTAAGCAATTTTAAAAGTCTTTATAGTTAGAGTTGGTCAACTAACTCTTTCTTATGACCTTATTTCACATTATTAAAAAATATTGGATTCTTAGTTGACAATATGTCATTTATTACTATTTTGACTAGGGATTGAGCTGCTGGGTTTTGAGATTATGCCATCATGAGACTCTTTTCATGTTTGCTAGAAGTAATTATACAATTTAGCTCAAATGTTTTCTAAATGTCAAAACATTGGAGATTTGATCAAACTTAATTATCATCCTAGTAATGGATTTGAGAGGATTTAATGTCTCTCTCTTTTGTGTATTTTGCAGCTTGCATTATGCGATTGTTTCTGTGGGCACCCCTCCTTTAACATTTCTCGTGGCACTCGACACTGGTAGTGATCTATTCTGGTTGCCATGTGATTGTACAAACTGTGTTCGTAGCTTAAACTCGACTTCTGGGAGGGTATGTGTGTTAATTAGTAATAAGTCTCTCTCTTTGATCAAGTGAGAGATTAATGTTTGTACTTTGATCTGTAGTGTTTCTCATTCGTATCTTCGTTTATTGTGTTGATGTTTGACAAAACAGAATCTAGAACTAAGCATCTACAGCCTCAGTAACTCGTCAACTAGCTCGTCAATTCCATGCAATAGCACTATGTGTGGACCAAGGAGAGGATGCTCGGTTAGGCGTAACGCTTGTGCTTATCAAGAAGTGTACCTTTCTAGCAATACCTCAAGTACTGGGATTTTGGTAGATGATGTTTTGCTCTTGGAAACAGATGCTAATCCCAGAAAAGTCGTTACTGCCCCTATTACATTAGGGTAGGTGTTTTGTTTCTGTTGAGAATCTTGTTATTCTGTGATATGTAAGAATTAGGTTTATATTATGCTTCATTTCAGATGTGGAATAATTCAAACCGGTGATTTCTTGGACGGGGCTGCTGTTAATGGTCTATTCGGGCTTGGTATGGACAACATATCGGTCCCTAGCACCTTAGCAAACAAAGGACTAGCAGCAAATTCTTTCTCCATGTGTTTTGGGCCCAATGGAATTGGAAGAATCGATTTTGGTGATAAAGGGACTTCGAACCAGAAAACAACTCCAATTAATCTTGAAGGATTACAGTAAGTAGTTGACTTTTTCTTGACTAATCCAAGCTTTGTTTTTCTGCATTTTTTTATGTTTTTAATTGTTTTCCAAGCTTTCGTGCAGCCCGACTTATAATGTCACGGTGACACAAATAGCTGTGGAGAAAAATGTAACCGAATTAGAGTTCACTGCAATCTTTGACTCGGGAACTTCATTTACATACTTGACTGATCCTGCTTACTCGGTTATTGCTGAGGGTGTAAGTTGAATAACACTACCATATTGCTAGATATGTAGTTTTTGACCTTTGAATAAATGAATGATCAAGTACTTTCTTCTTTGCAGTTTAATAAGCAAATAACTGAGCCTCGTTATCAATTTGAGAGAAAGATTATCTTTGACTATTGCTATGCACTCGGGTCAGTTTAATTTGAGTTCTGAGCTCGTTTATACCCTTGATTTTGAATTATTGTGGCCTCATTGTTACGTATTCTATGCAGTGCTACTCAAGAGAGCTATACTATTCCAAATTTGAACTTCACAATGAAAGGTGGAGACCAGCTTTATATTAAAGCTTCAACAATTGTGATTCCACGAAAGGTGAGAAATTCTTTTAGTTTGTGTTTGATTGGTGGTGTTTGGATTGATATGGATTTGAAATCCATCACTTTCATTTTGAACTAATTTTTTAACAATTATTGGTGGATTTCCATTGTGATTTGTGTGGATTTGAAATTCACTCATTTCAAATCATGTATTTCAAGTCTCTCAATCCAAACACAACTTTGGTAGATGAATGTCGGATTATTCTATTTAAATACGAGCTAAAATTCTGTTCACCTGCAGGATGGTGGAAATGCTTATTGTTTGGCGCTCGTCAAAAGCGAGGATATTAACATCATTGGACGTGAGTACAGAAATTATGAATAAGTTCTTTTTCTACTTTCCCTAAATTGCAATCTCTTATTCGAGCACTTTAATCACTCTCAAGCATCCAACATTAGATGTCGAAATTTGCTATGAGTTTGTGTGCCGACTTAGACAGGGAAGACGTAATAAGAAATAAATTTTATTTAGAATCACACCATTCAATATGCTTATCTTGAATAGTCTTAGCTATCAGTTCAAGATGATTTGTACCACATCTTCTTGGAGCTTCAAAATGACTTGTCTTATGTACATGAATTTCTCAGAAAACTTTATGACTGGCTATCGGATGGTCTTTGATCGTGAAGAGATGGTTGTGGGTTGGAAAGATTCGAACTGTAAGTTGATCCATTGATCATATAACCCGCATCTATTTCCATAAGAACAAGCTCGTTTGACATGCATTCAACTGTTAATCTCAGGCTATGATTCCGTTTATGGATCAAACACTCTACCCATCGACAAAGGCAACCCTGCTGCTGCTCCTTCACCTTCCATTTTGAACCCGGAAGCCACACCCGGGAATAGAACTCGTCCTTCCGTTTCGTCTCGTGTATCACCACCACCACCACCGTCGAGTCTGCTCCCTGGAAGCGATGCCGCTCGTTTGGATTCCATGGCTAGCAGACTTGTGATGGTCATAGTTTCCATGTTCTTCCACTTCATCATTCTTTCTTCATGATGATTTGCATAGATACTTTGACAGTATACTACAGGTAAAGTTTGAAGATTTTGTCCATTTTTTTACATTATATGTTGTGAAATATATATGTACATAGTCATGTTGATGGTTGCTACATGCAATAGGATTGAGAGTGCTGATAGAGGATTTTGCCTTTTCTTAATTAGTTACAATTATTGTATCACTACAAATATTGTACAGCACATTTGTGCAACATGACATTATTTATTTTAAGTTATTAGATTATACAGATTGGTTAGATAAATACAATAGCAATTTTTTTTCCTTTTAAATTTCACTAGCTAGAGTCGATTAGTTATTATTGCCACTAATTATTGCAGGGGAAAATTATTAAAAGATTTTAAAAATAAATCTAGAAACACCATGTAAATGTTTTCTCATGGGATTTTTAATTGTTTTTTTAAATTTTTAGCTATTAATGAACGCTTATTAGAGTTTCAGAAAATTTCATTCCCGGCCCATTATCGTCTCTATAACTCTCTCAATTTATGGGAAAAAAACTACAAAAAAGAGAGACTTTTACAATATTATTGCAATTTCAGTTACAATTATATTTTAATGTCATATCATAAGTTATATAATTATATAACTAAAAATTAAATTTTTGTTGTCCACCAAAGTACCATCGTTTTACATAAATTTAAATTATAACAATTTTCTTTTAATTTAAATACACTTTTAACACACTCGATTTGATGAAGGTTAAACTTTTATTTTAATTTTCAAACTATAGGTGGACACTTTATACTTGTTTTGCAAAATGAGAGTGCTTCATCAACAATTTCAAGTCATGATTGTATTTTCTTGGTTATGGTAGTAGACACATGTACATCACGTATTATTATCATAAAGTTGAATTTAGAATAGTGATTGAATGTAAATTTAGAAGAAAAATGAGATCACAATAAAAACGACAGATGATTTGATACAAATTTAAACATATAAAATGACACTTATGGGATGGGAAAGAGTATTATAATTACACAATGTTAAATATATTGGTAGTTGATTATTTTATCTTTGTATATCCTTAAAATGAAAATTTTATAGCTGATACCAATAATAAACACTTATAAATTGTAAATATTAAAATTTATGAAAAATGAGAAATAATTGTAAAAGGAAAGAGTATGAGAATCAAATATATTAGAAACTAGTATAAGGGGTGTGCTACACGAAAACTAAAAAAAAAAAATTGAAATATATTTTGTAAATGAATTTAATGGATAATAATAAAAATAGTAGTAAAAAATAGTGTAATCTCATTTAATGTTTAAATATAATATGATTTGATATATTAGTAATGTTTGTAATTATATATTTCATAAAAATTGTCAAAAAATTTAATTTACAGGATACATATAAATAAACGAAATTGCATATACGATAAAAAAAAAAAGTAAATTTCTCATAATTAATTTCAATAATAGAAAATAAGTAAAGACAGTCTATTTCGAAGATGAATAAATGCGCAAGCATGTAGTTATATACAATTTCATGAATAATTTTATTTTACATTAATTAATGTATTATCTATCTATTAGAATTTCCAATTTTTATCATTACTAAAATATAATAAATAAGATCCATTTAAGAAGGAGGAGTTTTCATTTTAATAAGAGAAAAATTAATAAAATTTATAATTAGAAAAATTAGAGACAAGTGTATGATTAAGATTAAATTAAAGGTTAGGTATGAAGACTAAATAACATATGATAAATGAAAAATAACTATGAAGAGAAGAATTAACCTAAATAGGACTGGGCACAAAAACTATTATCGAGGCCCAATAAGGCCCAAATTGATGACTGTAAAAGGCCCATCAGTTACTCTCTTCATCCCCCGAGCTTGCCCCACCCATGAGTAAATATTTCATAGTAGCCTCATTAGACCGTACGAAAAAGAATTAGACATTGCATTACAATTGTATTTCTTTCTGTCGCTCCATCCCCGCAGGGGCAGAGAACCCGTCGCTGTCTCGGCTGTGCTCGCCAATCAAACGAATTCTGAATTCGTGACCAAGAAACCACCGGTTTTGCTTGGTGGGCCGTACGTGAGCTGGGTTCAGAACGTCGTGAGACAGTTCCGAGGTGCCAAACCTTCCCGTCGATGTGAGCTCTTGGGGAAGATCAGCCTGTTACCCCCCCCCCCCCCATTTTTGTGGACAATGGCTGCACGATTCAAAGAGCCGATGAAAAAGTATCATAAAGTAGCAGTGGTGGTGCATTGTTCAGTTTCTGCAGCGTCAACTAGTGGCCTCTACATCGCAATTAAGAACAACGTTGATGTTGAATCAATGCTTGAAAAGGTTGGATTGCCTAACCTTGCAAAGGATAAGGAATCGGATCAAAATCCGGGTTCAATCGCAACTGATTCAGCTGTAAAGAATGATCAGACGGTGAAGGAAAGGAATCGGACGACGGAGCTCGCGGCGTCCAGTGGCGGCGCTCTGGCTCTGGCAATGCTATTAAATAAGGCGCTTTTTCCGGTTAGAGTTCCGATCACATTAGCTATTACACCACCTATTGGGAGGTTTCTCGCTAGGCGAAATCTGATCAATAAAAGTGTATGATTTTTTTTTTAGGTTTTATTATATTTTAGCTGTCCTTGTGTTTCAAAAATAAATTTCAGTAACAACTTACTACCTTGTGTTTGTCAAGCCTGTTGTTTGGACAATGGCTGCACGATTCAAAGAGCTGATGAAAAAGTATAGTAAAGTAGGATTGGTGGTGCATTGTTCAGTTTCTGCAGCGTCAATTAGTGGCCTCTACATCGCAATTAAGAACAACGTTGATGTTGAATCAATGCTTGAAAAGGTTGGATTGCCTAACCTTGCAAAGGATAAGGAATCGGATCAAAATCCGGATTCAATCGCAACTGATTCAGCTGTAAAGAATGATCAGACGGTGAAGGAAAGGAATCGGAATACCGAGCTCGCGGTGTCCAGTGGCGGCGCTCTGGCTCTGGCAATGCTGTTAAATAAGGCGCTTTTTCCGGTTAGAGTTCCGATCACATTAGCTATTACACCACCTATTGCGAGGTTTCTTGCTAGGCGAAATCTGATCAATAAAAGTGTATGATTTTTTTTTTAGGTTTTATTATATTTTAGCTGTCCTTGTGTTTCAAAAATAAATTTCAGTAACAACTTACTACCTTGTGTTTGTCAAGTCTGTTGTTTGGAAAGATATGTGAATTTTGAACTAAAGATGATTATGATAAACTTGGATCTTGTTAGTGGAATATTTTATCTGTTCTGCTATTTGCTTCTTTTGTGGAAATTATAAAAGTTTACCAGGTTTGTAGTGATGTTCTTGTTATTGTTGTTTGGTACATAATTGTTTATGTTTTGAAGAAGGATTGAAATCTTCATCTTGAGCTATGTTGGGATTCAAGATAGATATAATATAGGATGGAGATTGATAGGAAGATATTATAATGTTTATTTTACCCAGAAAGGAACCTTTGTATTCACTTGATGTGTAGTGATTGAAGATGAATTTAATCAGATGAAGATTGATAAGGTGTTATGCTTACCTTATTGTAATCTAGATTTCATTTTTGACTAGTTGTTGAAGTAAATCCTTAGCTCACTTGATATCAATTTAATGATGGATAAAATTTCGTAAAGTAGTACCACGTTGCACTGGATTTAACGTGTTGAGTCTTGATTAGGAGGAGGAAGAAGCTCATTAACAAGGTGCATTTATACATTGTTTGGGTCTTGATGTGTTTGTAGGATTGATAAGAGAGTCAAATGCTTATCCATCCTAAGGCCTAGAATATAATTTGGTCTTATAAGAATTTTCATTTCACGTGGTTGCTTAATAAACTTATTGTTGAATGGGAGAAGAAACACGAGGGTTGTGTGTGATCAACGGTGGATGCTAAGCTCGTCTCCATGGGTGCAATCTTTTACCGGTTGGTTGTTCGTTTAAGAAGTGAGCTTTCATTCCAAGACTAGTAATGTGATGTGGCTATTTCGCTTGACACGTGAATTTGAATCATTGAAAAATACAATTATAATTTGAGTTGCGATAATAAACTAAAGTAGTGAAATTTTTTGCTTCAATAAAAGGATCAAGATTAAATTGAAATTCATGACAACATGATGGTATTTTTTTTGGTTAAATTCATAAGGTCCTGATTGAAGTATAATTTTTTAAAACGTGATGACTTTATTTTAATTTTACTTTTTAATTAGGGCCATTTTAAAAGATTTATTCAAATCTTACAATCAATAATTACAAATACATAAACGTTGAATTATCCAAATAATATTTACTAATTTCAAGTTAACACGGTAATAATATAAAACCAATTGCAAGGGAAAATAGTAACAGCAAAAAATTATTTTCCAAAAAAAATGAGAGAAGTGAAAAGTCTATATAAGCCCCCTCTCTTTCTCCAACCCATCGATAATTTTTCAAATTGTTTTCCCAAACAAATCCTTAAATCAAACTTGAAATATATATTCATTATAATTACCAGTCCTAAAATTATGCAGGTTTCATTAGAATCCTTAAATCAAACAAATCAACAATGTTAGCTAAAACCTGTTTACTCGAAGCAAAAATTTCATAAACCACTGAGCAAATACTCAATTTTCATCAGAATCCTCATCAAGAATGAACAAATAAGGTACAGCAGGTGCATTCACAAGAGGCTCATCATGGTGATCCTCATTTTTCTCATGAATTTTCCAACCTAAATGCTTAACATAGACTCTGTCAAAGGCCTCGATGTTCAAGCCCGAGGAGAGAAACAGTTCCAACTCATTCACAAACCTTTCTGTTCTGCCTGTTAAAAAAGGTCTAACTGCATCACACACCGATGTTTTGAACTCTTCTTGGACTATTTCAGTTGAAACTGTCATCTTTTTTAACCAATCCCTGCATGATTGATGAGTGGTTTTGAACAGGAAAATCCAGAAATCAGGGTAATCATCCATCTTTTTACTTATCTTCACATGAAATCCTTTCATATAATTGTCCAGATAAAGAGATGATAGTGATTATTCAAACCGTTGTATAAGACACATTCAAACAGTATGTGGACATATAGAGATGCATAATACCTTCTCAATGAGTCAATCACACCAAGTAAGTGATGCATGATAATTTCTACATCCTCCTCCTGCATATGAAGTGAACGAGATGTTATGATACTATGGCAAGTAAAGAGCATATGCAAAATGAAGTACAGTTATTAAACATTATGTGTTATAGCTAAAATGGACCATTATGGCTTAAGTGAACCACAAAAACATTTACCAAGATGGGCATTCAATCCAATTTGGACTTGCCAAACAACAAAAGAAATTAGAAACAAAGGTGTTCGCTAGGATGACTATTAACCCAGTACAATAAAACCTCAGTTCATTAGTCAAGAAATTTTCAACTGTTCTAAAAGGAAATGAAAAACTTCAAGGGAAAAAGCAATAAATGAAAAACTTCAAGGGAAAAAGCAATACAAGAAATAAAATAACATTTTTGTTCTAGACAGATTACTATATTTTCTTTCAGATTTACATTTGAGTGTACAAGTTAAAAAGAACTAGAAGTTCTTGAGGCAGCTACTCATGGTAGAAAAAAGTTGAGTACTTTCCAGATGGAGTTAACTTAGATGGAATTTATAAGTCATTTAGGGTGAACATTTTGAGAAAACGCACATCAGTTGATCAAACATTTCATATCCCAATTGGGTTATAATGGAGAAGATGAAGCATAGAAAAAATGGAGAAAACCTGCATTACTGCCTGAATTTCCCTTCTCAACCAGTCAGGCAGAAAATGATTCTGCTGTAGATACTTGCGGAACTTCCAGTAACGTAACACATGTAGTTTATCAGCAAGATCACCTGTATCGCACGACAATGAAAAAGGTGCGAAATATTTGTTCATTAAAGCTAATTTGCCTAGTTTAAGGTAGAAAATTTTCAAATCACAAGGAAACAAAATACCTGGATCAGTGTAGTAGCATTTCAACCTATACCTATGAGCTTCTGAAAAGAATTCACTGCAGAACCAAATTGCAAAAGAACACTTCAATATTTGGCAATTCAACAAATTGAGAGGAAACATAAGAGAAAGATATCCTAGATACATTCTCAAGCTACAGCAACTGCACGGTACCTATTCCCCAAACTCTTACCAACATAATGCTGTTGAAAAGAAGTTCCATCATATCCACAAATAATGGAAAAGTTTTCTCTCTGGAGTAAGATACAAAAGAATATCAATACGATAAAAAAATTGGAGCTGAGAAAAGAATAAAGCAACTATGAACTGGTCATCGGTAACACTTAACAAATCATATGATTCTGTACTACAATTTTGTAATTTTGGAAACTATAGTCTCACTTTCTTTTTCCAACAAAAGTTGTTGAAAAACCTAAGTGGGACAAGCATGCAGGGGAGATATAGGAAGACAGAAGTGCAACATAAGAATGGAAACCCAAGTCCATATGGATAATTAAACGGCTTTCACATGCCTCCTGTTCATACCTCTCAAGGGCTTTTGAAATAGTCCTGCTGTGTAACTATATTCCAACATGAGCAGTTAATTATTTATCTACTAACAGAATTATGCCTTCTACCCATTATATTCCAACTGGAGCCGTTGTTTCTGAAATGTCCACTTTGCATACCCTATATAAATTGATTTGAATTCAGAGTAAAAGTAATTCTAATGATCACACAGCCCAATTATTTCCATGCTGATTATGCCTACTATGTACTAATCAAGGACCGCTCCTATATGCTCCATCAATTATTTATTCACCAACTTGCAGATAGAGTTTATATTCTAAAATAAATTGGAGAACTTTAACAGACTTTACTTTTGATTTAAGACTTTATATTGAGTTTTCTGAGTTTCATCCATCTATCAATCTGGTATTTCCATCTCAAATGCATCTCCCTTTGCATATGGATTACAAAATCACATCACTAAGCTTGGTTTTTTTTCCTTTTCACTGATGAGTGTTCAAAAAGATCATGTGTTTCGATTCATTTTATATCATTTCTTGTACCCTCTTGGATTTTAGTGTTACATACTAAACCTTAAGAGCATCTGCAACTAGCATTTATGGGGAGTGGTTGTTCCAGCATTGTGTTGGTCCTTTTGGTCAGAAAGAAATAGAAGAATCTTTGAGGATCAAGATTGATCTTTAGAGGAAGTGTGAAATAGGGTAGAATATATTGGTGGGTTAGAAAGAATTTAAGAGCTTTTTTGTTTCAGTATTAGCTAGAGACTGGTGAATTTTACTGTAGTTTTCTGTGTAAATAAGCAGGGGTCGTCTTGTCCTTTTGCATCACCTTATAACTGTTACTAGATTTTGTTGTTTTAACAAAATAAAATAAAATAAAAAGGCAAATTTTGATTAATAGAAAGATGGAAATTTTGTTTTAGACTTTGAGAGGCCAAAGAAACAACTGATACTGAAAATCACAAATTACAACAACATTGCATTAGTTGTTACCTAACCTGAATTTCTGTGTAAAATATTAGCTAAAATGTTTAATGCAGATTTATAATCATCCCAAATTTTGGATGAAGAATAGGTGCTTACGTTCAAAAAAGAGGGCCAGACATTGAAGTGTATGTCAAAATGTTTGAGGCAATGGAAAATTTTGAGCATTACAAGTTACTATTTAGATAAGTGTAGTGATGACTTAGTTATCAAACAGAAATCTTATCATGGTAAAACCACAATAAAAAATATAATTTCCATCACACTATTTGTCAAACAGAATTGCATTAACAAGGATTATTCTTTACAAAGAGAGAAATCACAGTCAATTTATTGAAAAATACAAGAACAAAGATTGATATAAACTATTCAAAGGCATTAAAAGCTATTGCCAAAATAATTACATGAATAAAAATGCTTTAATATTTTTCATGAACTTAGAATAACATTAAATTATTCTAAAAAGAAGCCAAAAAAAAATAAAGCTAACCTTGCATATAGGACACTTCAATGATGAAGATGCAGAAGACTGCCCATGTGAAACTATATTGATCCATTTTATGATGCAGCGATAGCAGAATTTATCTGCAGCATCATAGCTTAAGCATCACTAGATATCGAGTAGCATAATATATGTTTACAATTCTAGAGAGTGTAACAAGTCACCATACTGATGAAGACAGCTTAAACTAAGGCCTTGAGAGCAATCAATTTTCCAGAAACAAATCAAATCTGTTACTGTTCAAACATTAAACATGAAGTTTCTAAATTTCAATCCATAGAACTAGTTTCCATGATCATATGAATCATACTATTTTTTTTTTTTTTTTGTCAATCAAAGAAGAAGTCACAAGTATAAATGAAGTAAAGATCCAAGGATAATAGGGGTGAGGAGAAATTGAACTCTCATCCTCCTCAGGAAACCAAATCTCAACTCTCCTAAATAAAGTTAAGAACAACCAAATTCGAACCATCATAAAACAATTCCAACATCATATAATTTAACTCTCCAAAATTTTTCAACTTTTTAAGTTTATAGATTGAGTAAAATTGCAGTTCAAACAATTTTATAAGCTATCCAATTAAACCATATGATCAGAAGCAAATTTATTTGATACACAGTCGATTGAACGGAAAATCAACTCTAGGAAATAAACTATCCAAAATTAAGTTAAAGAATTCTGCCCAGATTATCAACGATGTAGAAAATTAAGTCGGGAAAACTGCCCAAAAAAAAAGCTAAAACAAGAGCACAATTGCACAGAACACCATAAATAAACAAAATAAAATAAATACGAATTCGTATGTGCGTGGAGATGGAAAGTTACGGAAACATTGGTCCAAATAGGAATCTTGAGTGACAGGCGCCAGGCAAATGGGGCACGGGTTCGGGTCGGAAGAGGAACTCCTCAAGCTTTCATCATCACCAGCCATATCGACAGAGAGAGAGAGAGAGGGAGGGAGAGGGAGAGAGAGAGAGAGGAGTTGTTTGGAGTTGGGGTTTAGCTTTTGTCCAAGTATGAATTTTTTTTTAAAATTTTTAAATCATATCTTTTCTCTTTTAGTTTTTTATTTTCTTTATAGATTCCATACATAATTTGTAAACAACAAATAATATTTGATATTAAATATCAGTTAATGTTGGTATAATATTGATGACTTCGTAATATAACTAATTGAAAATTTGATAAAATATGGGTAAATTTCGTCAATGAAAAAATCTCTTTCAGTAGTCATTTTGATACTAGTGGATATGTATTAATTAATCTTAGACGCGGATATGGTTTTGGTTCCAAAATCATGATCAACAATTAGGTTTAACCGTTGATTCGATTTTGGACCGAATGAAATCAAATTTTATCAATTCGGTTACGATTAGTGGTTTCACGGATCGAAACGGTTCTCGAATTTTTCAAAAATCAATGGCTTAAATCATTCTACTGTTTGAAATCTACAACTAAAATTTTAAGAAAAATAATCGTTGGGGTGGAACTAGTTATTAGAACTAGTACCGTCGATTCCAAAACTGAACCACTGGTTCCAATAGCTATTTTACAATTTTGTCTTATAGAAAAAGAAGAACCGTGGAACCACCATTTCTATAACCGAAACCGTGTATTACACGATTCGGTTCCAGTTACCCTATATATGGAATCAGGAACTTGCGCCGGATGCGGAAGTGTACCCATGTCTAATTAATCTGAACAATATTGTTTGTATCATTATCATATATATATATATATATATATATATATATATATAAAATAAAAGTTTTGTTTTAGTCAAATTATAAAATAGAATAAATTGAATACGGATGGACCCTAGTATCGATAAAACGAATCATGATTGACAAGTCATGGTTTATGTGACAAACCATTTGTGTTACACATGATATAGGTCATGTTTTCTACATGAATTATGGATCATGGCACAAACTATGAATTTATGTAGCTCGTATGACATGAGTCATAGTTTGTGTGAATGGTTGGTATCAATTATATTTCGAATTATTTTGTGTCTTTGGGGGCCTGCCCACTAATTAAACATTTCGATCTTTTGACTAAGAAAAAAAATCGTTTTCTTACATTTTAACTATAAAAAACCTTTTTTCTCTTTTTAAGGGGCGTTACTTTAGATATGGTGATATTATCGAAGCTGATATTGATAGTAGCCCTTTTTATATTCATTAAAACTTATACCAAAGAGTCTAACAAATATTTATCATGAGATTATTATTATTTACAAACAAAATTCATTTTTAATAATTCATATGTGAATTGTGAGGTGTGGGTTGTGGTTGACCAGCCTCATGTAACACCTACTCAAACGAATATCTATATATGTATTATTAATACTTTTATGAAGTTGTAGATAAGTATCATCTTAATATTTTAGGAGCTTGTAAATACTTATTTACAAGTTTATACAAATATTAGTAATACATGTATAAGTATTCGTTTTGTATAAAAGTAATATTTTGGACATAAAAAATTACTTATACATGTATTACATACCAATACTTATGAATATGCAGACTGATATCTATATTGACTTGCATCGACTATATTGACTCACGTTAACCGATGTTGAAGGGTTGATACTTGATTGATATTGATCAGACTTTAACTAACCCATATAAGACTCTATTCACATTATAAGATGATCCAATAGATTGTCTCACATAAGACTTAAGACTTATTGATCTCTTTATCTAACTATGATAATTTTCTTAGTCTACATGATGTATAACTTGTACCACTAATGTTGCTCATGGTTCAGCTCGTTTATCTTTTCGTTTTGCAGGCTCGTGTGTTTGGATAGATTAAACTTTCCTTATTTATAAAGTCTTGTTTTCGTTGACAATACTTGGCATATTGATTTCTTGGTTAATAAAGATTGATTCTCTTATTAAAAGGAACAACAAAACTAAATATGGGAAGACAACAAGTTTATATTTGGAAGTATAAAAGATGTTATTAAATATGTTATTTTGAACTAAATATGCGTGTTTCTAAATTAAAATAAAGAGAAGAAGTAAAGAAATACAGGAAATCATCTTTGGCACGTTTCCTATTCCTATTAGCATTAAAACTCATCATCCTCTATAAATAAGGGGAGTAAGTAATTAAGATGAGACACATTGGACACAGCAATCGCCATGGCTAGATGCTGCTACTATGCTCTCTTCTTCGTCTCACTCCTCCTCATTGCCCCGTCGTTTCTCATCTTCCGATCCTCCTTCTCCACCATGCCCCTCGACGATGACAATGTCATCAAAAACCCCACAGTGTCGGGAGATGATCATTGCTTCAAGAACAAGTACAAGCTATCATACGCCATGCACCACGACGACGATGATATTACTTCAGGACGACTTAGGTTTCAACTATTAATATAAATAGGGTTTTGCTAGATTTCAAGTTTTAGTATAAACATGAGTTTTTTTTTTTTTTTGGTTTCAAACTGTGGTTGAAGTGTATTAATGTTAGGTTTTAATTCTTTTCTTGATCTAATTTCGAAAAGTAAGTTTTATTTTTTAGTTTTATTTCAAACTAGAAGTCTATATATTGGAATCCTTAATTGAAATTGTTCCTGATGTTAGTAGTTCTTCACATTGTCGTGCCAACAAAAGATTATTGATCAAATATTTAAGATATATATGTAGAAATTTGAGAATGAATATTATACTCTTCAATGCACAATAATAATTTGAGTTGGATTTGGACCTAGCTACAAAAACAAGTTGAGAAAGCCCCAACATGGGTTCTCTTAACACACAAGTTGGATTCTCATTGGTCATCCACGAAAACTATATAATTAAGTAGAAGATGAATATATTAATTAATTTTTGTGTATGGTGTGAATAATAATTAAACTATACATGTATGAGTAAAGAAGAATGTGGGGAATATGTTAGACTCAATAGAGAATGAATTTCTTGACACAATATCTTTATAAGATAATGAAATAAGGGTAAAAAAAATGAATTTTCTCTAAATTTTCAGTTCTAAATCACTTCTGTAATGCATGATTAAAAAGGGGCTCTATTGTAGGATTCAATTATATCGTCAACTTTTAGTATAAAGTTTGAATGCACATTAATTAACAGCTATTTTATTATTACTAATTCTATTTTTTTCTAATAAAAGCAGGCTTGTTGTATTGAAGATCCTATCTTTCACATATTTAAGAAAAATATAAACAAAGATAATGTAGAGATAGTCAAAGAGATTTAATATGGAGAGTATTTGATTTAAGAATAAACAAAATCTGATGGATAGTCAAAGATCTTGTATTCAAGATCTTAGTTCTTTTTATACATATGAAAAATCAAAAGCAGATATGATAACTATTTTTAAAGTAAGAAGTTTATATTGTTAAAAATTAATACTTATGTATTATCCTAGTTATCAATTAATAAACTAATGTTATTTAATACTATTAAATTAAGAAGTTACAAATTTATGAATAACATTATCACGTACGATTAATATTAAATATGTAATAATGGATTAACTATTTAGGAATGTTGAATTACAAAAAATCAATGTTTAAAATATATAATATCAGATATAATTATTAATAATTCTAAATAAGTTTATCGATTCCAATTAATTACAAATTAATGTTATTCTGTGTATCAAAATTAAAAGTGTAGAAAGAAATTGTGTTTAAAACGTATGTGATAATTAAAAATTGGAGTAACGTTTTTGATTTGAAGTTAGGACAATAAATTACAAAACAAAAGTTCATGAAAATTACAATTAAGTCCTTTTTTTAAAAACCACAATTAAGTCCTTTTAAAAATCAAAATTTCAATTCATGACCTTATTAAAACTTACAGTATGATATTTATATGATATCGACTAAAAACAAGTGAATTTGAACTAAATCATCCATCTAAATCGATTGAAATATTGAGTGCGTTTTTTGATTTTTTTTTATTATTAATAGATTTAGTTGTAATTTTTACAAACATTTAGTTCCATTTGATAATTAATTACCAAGTTTTATACTCCCTCCGTCCCAAATTATTTGTCATTCTAGCACTTTTCACACAGATTAAGGAAACCAACAAAAAGACTGATCTATCCTTATTTAATACTTGTATATTGTGTATTTAATACATATTCCCAATGCCTATTTTGAAATAATAGATCATTTAATAACGAATAATAAATAGGGGTAAATTTGGAAAAATTTGAGAAAATATGCCTTGAATTCCTAAAATGACAACTAATTTGGGACAAATCTCAAGTGCTAGAATGACAAATAATTTGGGACGGAGGGAGTAGATGGTAATGAATTTTTTTTTTAAAAGATGATTCATAAATTATAACTGAATCTGAAACGGTCCTCCATTTAAATTATAAATTATGAAATCTATGCAAGGTTTCTACATTATCCTCGAAAGCTTGAGAAAGAAGCAACAAATCTGCAAATCCTTTTCCTAGATCTTTGGACTCCAACATTTGTTCCTAATTCTCTATAATTAGTAATCGAAAACAAGCAGATACACATTAATCACACGCCATGGCTGCATCTGCACGCTGCAATGCTCTACTCCTCTTCTGCCTCCTCATTGCAACGACGTCGTCCTCCGCCGTCGACTATGACGATCTCAACGACCCCACAGTGTCGGCCGACGATCGATTCGTCCTCTTCAAGAACAAATACGAGAAAACATACGCCACTAAGGACGAACACGATTACAGATTATCGGTGTTCAAGTCTAATCTCGACGCCGCCGGTCTATTCCCCTACTTTCTCGACCACGTAGTCGATCAATTCGCCGATCTCACCTCCCATGAATTCCTTCGCCGCCTGCCCTATCCGATTCATGAAAAACTGTTTCTACTGGAATCTCACTCCACCCTTGCTCGTACTTTCTCTCTCCTCCTCATCTCTCACTATCTTCATTATATTTCTATTTCTCTATTTTATTTTACTCTCTACTAATCCTTTTTTCGGTATATGTTTCTTTAATTTCAATACGTGGTTTAATTCTTAAGTTTAGCTAACAGCATTTTTATAATATGAAATATATTTTTTTCTCTATTTTATTTTTCCATATGATCATATTTAGGTATATATAAAATTATAATTTTTGGCTTGATATTTTTTTTCTTTTAACGTAGCTTTTAATGCAATTTTGTTTTTCATCCCTTTATTAAATGGGGCAACCACAGAAGGAGTTAAATAAACAATATAATTAGATAAAACATAACAAAATATTTTTTAGTTAAATTGACTGAAATACCTTTAATGGAACGAGTCTCGATCATCACCATGACACAACCCATACGACCCATGAAGTACGATCCACACAATGACATTATCACTTATTTTATAGAAGAATCAGTTGAAACAATATTTCATTTCCAATTTGATATTGTATATTTACATCGTATGTGTGTAAATTATATTTGACATGTATTGATAAAATACATCAATTTGATATGAATTGTGATGGTGATTCATAATTGTTGGTTGCAGTGAGCTGTGTGAATGCATACAACAGAGAAGTTGTGATGGGTTCTTATGCGGGACAGAGTGTTCCACACCCTCACACATGCTCGGCACATTTGAAGTACGACCATCCGTTCTTGTTTGGTGACGATGAAGTTGGCTATGTCCTTCCAAACGAGTCAAAGGAGAAGCTATACGCAAACTCCCCCGGACCAAACGGGCCAGAGGAATATCGCTACCAAAAGTTCATTCAAATTAAAACCGTTCCTCATGTTACCACTTCATATCAATTGAAGTGAATTCATTAGAGAGAGAGAGTGTGTGTGTGTGTGTTTTGCCTCATGTTGTCTTAAAGTTCTTAAGTTTCTTCAGTAGTACCCAAATGTGTCAATTGTTGATGTGTAAACATCATATAAGCAAATTTGTTAATAAGGCATCAAAGAAATCCTCTATATGTGTCATCCATCTTCTCTACACCATTTAGTCGTCATCCTTGAATTCTCTATTTGTGCAGAGAGAGAGAGAGTCATAAGTACAGGCAATAAACATTTATGAAGATGGAATTTGTGAGTGAGATGAGAGGACTAACCTGCGATCAAGGTAACGGGGTTGAATGCCACTGCCCTGGCACGTGGTGCAAGTCAAAGAACCAGCCCCGTCACAATTAATGCATCGAGACACTTCTTTCTCATCACCACCAAGCTCAACAGTCACACTCCCACTACCCATGCAAAATCTGCATTGTTCTGCAAATAGAGGTAATCTTAACTGTACATTATAGATATAAGAAATTATGACTAATCCAGAAGCAGAACATGCATGTTATGATTTTTGACAGTTGGTTCTACTTGGCCATGTAAGTAAAGTTAATGTGAAATCGTTTGTAATATCATTCATTACCATTATCATCCGTTTTTTAAACAGTAATTAGCATCATCATGTATCCATACTACAGATTGTTTCAATTGGCATTCCCATGACAAAGACAAAAACTATCAGATCTAATGATTTCATTTAGGTTGGTGCTTCAATTGATGGGGTTCATGTGAGCTACCGATCTAGGCGGCATCAAACAGCACACAGTTCTTCATTACTAATCAGTGAGTTGCTATGTATAAGAGTGAAACTGCACGTAATAATGCATTGAGAGTTAATATATTTCTTAATAGGATGCGATAAAACCTCTTGAAGATGCAAAAACACGAACAAACCAATGGATTTGTACAGGCGAAGAGCAGCAACCTGATTATTATACAATTAATATAGACTGGAATTTGGTTGTGTTTCATAATCATGAAATAACAAGTTACTGTGCCAGGAAGTTTAAGAATGACAGATTCAAGAAACTCTGTGCAGTTCACTAAAACACAGAACTTCGGAAGTTGGTGCCACAATTATTTCCCCATTAAAGAGTTTCACTCCTACCATTTTTCTGTTCACCATAAGGCAGCATATTTCATTGATACAACATACTATGATTTTATGATCTGCTACAAATCAAAAGGAACATGAGAAAAAGGGAGGGTCTTTTATCACACCAACTACGTTCCCATCACTGATGATCTATTATGTTAAATCCTGTTCCCTTCTATGATTTGGTAGAAGAATCATTTAAACATTTCTTTCAATCTTTCCTAGCCTAGTAACATCAACCTCTTATATGCTGCAAAAGATAGACCAACCACGTATCAATGAAAGAAAGAGGGAATTATCAGAAGGATAGTAGTCAAGCATTTCATCCACTTACTTGACAGTTGTGATAGTTACAAGAGTCACAAATCAGTGTTTGATCTCAGCTTAAAATCAATGAGTCAATCACAAAAATTCAGTCATAGCATTTAGAAAATAGAGATCATTTTTCCTCCTTGCATTTATTACGAGTCCTTCTCAATGGATATGTAAAAGGGACTCTTTCTTTTCCATCATTATATGAATAAATGCAAAATAGATTGTTCTAGTTCCTGTGCATGGAAAAGGTTATTTTATAGGTAAATCAGATGTACTACTAATTTAGACAGACTAAACTATAGCATAAGGTATTCAGTATTCTTGGACGGATAGTTGTACAAGTATATATGAGACATTTCGGCCTTATAGAATCTTTCAAACGCACATCTCATTTTCCATATTGTGATTGCATATTGGCCCTATTAAGGCAACTAGTCATGTTCGCCATTTCAGAGCACTTTCAACAAAAGCACCGTAAATCTTATGCTTTCCACTACTGATATAAATACAATTTAATGAGCATGAGCTATTAATCGATGGCATGTATTTAGATAAATGTGCATACACACATTTCATATATAGGATAGAGGAGTCAGAGTTGCATCCTACCTTATCTTCTTAAGACATTTAAGGTCCAAATTTGAAATTTTACGGGGACTATAGCACCAACATTAATCTTATTTCCAAATGTATGAGAGAATAACCAAGACGAAAGAGAATTAACTTACGAGCACCAGAGCCACTGCAGGGAAAGCATGGCTGAGTATTGTCTCTTTTGGCCTGAAAAAAAGAAAGGAGCATGAAGAACATCCACTTCACCAACACTTGGATTCCACCAGTGCAGTATTTATCATGATTTTCAAATTTCACAAACTGTGAGTTGCTATTTGCAAATGAATGATAAATACTGCATTCAGTTTGACCAACTGAACACCGAATCCACAATATACCATTGTATAATCTCATCAGCATACTTTATATTGCAAAGGAAAATAATAATAATGATGATGATGATGATGATGAATCTTCAAAAAGATTGAAAGGAAAACCTACAGCACTGTCAATTTGAGTTTCATAGAAAACAGGAATTCCAATCCCAACTGCAACGCTCACCACCCCAACTGTAATTGCCACTATCTGAAAATAACAGCATCAAACAACAAACGAAATCAATAAAAACTAGATTATAACAAGTAATTAATAGAACAAATGTAAACAAAAAAAGAAAGTAATCTGGTGAATTACTGTGTTCTGGTCAAGATCAATGGCCCTGACGCATGGATATGAAGATTTTTGAGTTTTTAGGGATTTTCTGGAAACAGGAAATGAAGAAGAAAGCTTGAGTGGAGAGCAGAGGAATGGTGAGTTGAGGCGAGAAGCTGAAGGAGCAGCTAACATTTTTGTTTGTTTCCTTTTCCTATGAATTTTCTCAGAGGAAATTATTCATTAGTTAAAGTGAAATATCTTCAAATTTGTAGCGAGTGTTGTTTCAATGGCGGAAAGAAGATGGTGTGGGGTTTGATTCAATCTTCACCAATCACCAGCTGGCTTCATTTCCTTTAAAATTTATTATTTTGGGCCCAGATCTCATACGCCACTAATCTCGACGCCGCCGGTCTATTCCCCTACTTTCTCCGATCAATTCGCCGACCTCACCTCCCATGAATTCCTTCGCCGCCGATTGATGAAAACCTGTTTCTACTGGAATCTCACTCGTACTTTTGTCATTTGAGTAAAGATGAGGTCAAAGTAAAAGATTAACAATTGGGGCCGGCTATCCGCACCCCACTTATTCTAAACACACCTCGATTTCTAAACACATCCCCATTTAAATTAATTTCAACAAAATATTTATTAAACACACCCCAACACATTACCATAATACCTTTTCATCCTAAATTACACAAATGTACTAAACACACCCACATTAACCAAACACACCCCAAAATCATTCACACCCAAATCATTCACACCCCAAAAACCCTATCTCTCAAATTGGATTGTTCGACCGATTTGTTCGTTCAAATCATTCGGTGTAAGTTCGAACAAGTGTTATCACACTCAACAAAGCATTTCCGTCCAATTGATCCTTACAATGAAGATGAAGTTCCAAGTAAGTTTGCAATTCGTTTTTTCAAAAAAATTTCCTCCATTTGGGTGAAATTTGTTGTTTTATAGTTTGAAATTGAGCAACATTGTTTAGGAATCATGTTTAGAATGTATTGTAGTTGAAAACATGTGTAGTTGTTGTAGATTGAGGCCTGAAAAACGAATTTGCGATTGTGAATTTTCTGTTTCTGGGCGAGGTCGATTCGGCCCTGGTTCGCCGAATATATTCAGAGGAGTTCGACTAGTGTTCGAACTATTTGCTTAGAGTTCGATTGGCAGTTGAACGTCTAATGTTCTGTTCGACTCATGTTCGAACATTCGCAGTTTTGTTCGACTTATGGTCGAACACTTCCATTTATGTTCGTCTACTGGTCGAACATTTCCCTATTGTTCGACCAATGTTGGTCGAACAGTCCTTGTTCCCTGCACATCAAATCTTATATTCTTGTGTTATATCTTTCACTCACTCAAGTTTGATATATATATTGCAGGCCGGAATATTGTTTATGAAAGGAGAAGACCAACTGCCTCGAACAAAAGACGTCGAAACGAGGAAGCGGAACATGAACAAATAGAGGAACCGATTGCACATGATCCTGGTCTTGAAATAATTCAGTATCATGAACCGGAAGTCGAGTATCATGAACCTGAAGCGGAGGCAGTCGATGATGAAGGAGAGGATGAAGAAGAGGAGGTAGGAGATCAAATGGAATCCGAGGAGGCACAAAGGGAAGCATCGGGTGAGGATGAGCTTCTGACGGCTCCTTGTCCCGGTGGACCAGTTGATTGGAACCTCATTCCAAGTTTCAAAACACATATTGCCTATTCTATTTGGCATAGAATAGAGAGACCGATTTTGAAGTGTTGGTGTCACACTACCAAGATGGAGACATGAAACTTCAACAATGTGTCTATTTCCTTCTTGAGGTTAGTTGAAAGGTGTACGAGCATTCCGAATATGAGGTGTTTTTCTTATAGGACGCCCAACAAGAATCTCATTTGTGCGTTCGTGGAGCGTTGGCAACCGGAGACCAACACCTTTCACATGCCCTGGGGTGAGATGACCATCACCTTGGACGACGTTTGTTGTATCACTAGCCTCCCGGTGAGTGGTTACTCGGTGATGCTACCTACGACTAGGAATAGACTTGAACTTGCCCATCGCTTGATACAAAGGTTGTTAGGCGTTGAGGAGAGCGTCGCCTTAGATGCCCTTTCCGGTCGTAGAGGAAGCAACGTGAAATTTGAATGGTTCCGGTCTAAGTTTGAAGGGAACATTGGCTCAGACGATGCAGACGTATTGGCTTGTTCTGCTCGGGCATATCTCTGGTTTGTGTTGGGATGCACAATCTTTTCTGATAAGACTGGAACCAGAGCAGATACGAAGATCCTCTGACTTCTAGAACATTTGGACCGTGTCCATACATACGCCTGGGGTGCGGTTGCTTTGACGTATTTGTATCGACAGCTCGGACTCGTCTCTCGAAGTGGGGTTCGACAAATGAGTGGTTACTTGACCATTCTCGAGGTACAATGTTTCACGAGCTTCTTGCATTTTTTCTTTCAATTGTTGTATTTAACCATTTTTCTCTTAATTGTATTAGGCTTGGATATACGAGTACTTTCCAGTCTTCAGGCCAACTCACAATGTTAACTATCAACACCATGAGCCACTGGCAAAAAAATGGATAAACCGAGCCCACCCTGGAGGAACCCTTGATCGGTTGGTGGCTATTCGAGAAGTTTTGGATACGATATCGGCAACTGACGTGAGTACTTACTTCATTTAAATTAAGTATCGACAAACTTGACATACGAATTGCCAAACATTAAGCTTATTTGTTGGTATATGTAGGTTAATTGGATGCCCTATAGAGACGTGAGGGATTACCATCCATTGGACGAAGTCACTTTCTACCAAGGGTGTATTAGATCCTTCGATGTGGTGGAGCCGTATCACCCGGATCGTGTGCTTCGCCAATTTGGGTACGTTCAACGCATTCCAGATGACCCACTTGTTCCCATGCTTGCCCGACGGGGAAAGAATGGCCTCCAGTACAAGGTTACATGGGACGCGCTCGGTGCCTATTTCCGAGTTTGGAGGAACCATGTTCTCGCGCCGGCTAGTCGAGGGAGACGAGCGTGCCCGGATTGGGAGTGCTCGGAGGACTACATGGAATGGTACAACTCGGTATCGCATCCAATCATCCAAAATCCAGAAAACGTGGCCGAGCATCATGTTCCACCTCCTCAACGGAGGGGCCCGCAACCGTGGGATATGATTGAAACTGTGGTCGGACATTTGGATCCGTTCTACCAGCAGTGGCTACACAATCGGGAGGGGCTCGATCCGAACGTCTACATTACAGATATCATTGTTGCCTATCGTGCACTGAGAATCTACAACGAGGATAACACGCTTGGAATACCTATTAGTCTTATAGGTACAATCCATGAATAACACGCTTGGAAATGCACGCAACAACTCCACAGATGTTGGATGAGCATAAAACAAATCGGTGACACTATCTGTCTGGCCACATCTCCTGGTCAAGTAGTAGTAGTTCTCTGTCTCCAATTTTTCCAACAAGTATTGCATTTGAGTACGACCGCCATGCTCTTGTACTCTATGCTTCAGTCGGGCATTGTAAATGGTCTTTAAGGTCGACTCATTCTCGGGAAAAGAAAGTTTGACTATACTCAATACGTCCTTCGGTTTCGTACCATTAATAGTCAAGTCACGCACAAGTTCATATTCGACACTTGTTAGTCGACCTGCAAATGAGTGACCGACCAAGTTCAACCCCATTGGATGGTTATGCGATCCGCATTCAACAACCAAACACCATTGCTCAGTCTCTTTCAACTGTACTCCTTTTAGCATAAAAGGACAATCGCACTTCTTAGTGCCAGTATTTCGTCCTTTCTTCGACTTCTTACCATCTTCCCCCGACATGCTTGTAACAACTTTTGACTTCGATGGACGATATTTACCACCACGCTCACACCCAAAAAATACCCGAGCTCGCCTTCCACTTTGTCCACTATCCGATCGTCTAACCAATATGACCATGTTCAGACGAATTCCCACCCTCGTTGCCCAATTAACCAACACATCACGATCATCAAATACTTCATTTGTTCTAAATTCGTTCAAAAAATCAATTTGCACATACATCGGATCGTCTTCCACGTTTACGTTCACAATGCTCAATTTAGATTCATGTGAATCAATTTCCTATAATGTATGAAATGTAAAGGTAAATACATTGATAATCAAACAAAACAATTGTTCAAAAAACAATTTCGTAAGATCTCAAAAGGTCGAACATATCAATTAAGTTCGACAATAGTTCGAACATATACAAGATGTTCGACTACTATTGGTCGAACATAATTCAGAGTGTTCGGCTGTTACAGGTTGAACACTCTTCGATTTGTTCGGCCTGTAACGGCCGATCGGGGCGTTTGAAGATTTTTTTTCAGCTCTAAAATACACAAAAACAATCGGTAGAAAGCTTGTAAACGACTTACATTGTCCATCTCATGTGTTCTTTCTTCGAACATGATAACTTTTGAGTACGAGCAAGATATGGTGAGTGTTTGGAAGATTAGGGTTTTGTTTGCAAGATTTTTGGGTTTGGAAGAAGATGAAGTGAGGAAGATAAGTTTTTTGGTGTGTTAGAATGGAGTGTGTGTAGAGTGGGGTGTGTTTTAATAATTGGGGTGTGTATAGTATAGTTTTAATGTGTTTAAAAAATAATCTTTAAGGGCATAAATGTCTTTAATTAAATTATTTCTTTTTTATTTAATTTAATGGGGTGTGTTTAGAATAAGTGGGGTGCGGATAGCCGGCCCCTTAACAATTTGTTATGGACAGGGTAGAGAGAAATAATTAAATAATTAAGGAAAAGGAAAATAAAGAATAATATTTAATTTTTGCATGGAGAAACATTGATATTATCACATATATTTATCTAATTTTTATATTCATTATTTATGATTAAAAAAAGATTAATTACATAAAAAATCACGAATTTAGGGTTTAGTTTCAATCGCAACATGAATTTTTGACTGTAATATAAAAAATGTTTAATTTAACTAATTTTCAATCGGGACATGTTTGGGTTTTCGGGCTCCATTTACTGATGTGGAGTTTGAGATGTAAAATTGAAATCCAATCATCAGCCCACATGGAATTAAAAAAGAAAAAAAAATTAAATTTTTTTTTTTAATTGTTGCATCTTTTCTGGCAGGACAGAGTGAAAGGGGCAGCTAAGAATTGTGTGAGACCCATCTGAGGATAGACTGGAGGTCTTGGGGGAAAAGTAGTAGTTTGAAGGTTCGAAGTTGGCTACTAGCGGCCAAAGCTTCTTAGTACTTCGCCAGAAGAGCTAAGCGTTCAAGGCCGCTTCGCCGCCGTCGGACCACCGTCAGAAAATTCCAAATTATTTCCATCTTTTACCAAACTTTACAAAATGAATCTCAATAAACCTCAAATCATTTCCCCTTCAAAATTTTCAGAAAAACAGCCATTAAATCCACCAAAACATCTTTTTACCCTCTACCCATCTCGTCAGAAAACTCCATTGTTGGTCATCAAGCTTTCAAAATTTGATTTTTTTTCATTTCTCAACCAAAATACACAAAATTGGTACCAAAACGATCGATTACTCAAACTAAACACATACCCATGTCAATTTACATAAAACTGTTAATTTTTTTAGTTAAATCGATCAAAATACATTCGGGAGTCCAAAATAAAACTCATTTCTTGATTCTCGTTTTTTGCATATGGTTTCACAAATTGATTTAGAAATTTTGCTCTCAAATTTATAAGCTTTCAAAAGATGTTTTGATTTGTAATTTTCATTTGTTTTGAACTCTTCAATTTTCATATCAACTTTCGAAATTTGGATTTTAATTTTAGGGTTTGATTTTGAAAGATGACGGCCGTGAGAGGGGGAAAGGGCGGCGACAACGAGACAAGAGAATAAAAACAAAAACGAGAGGAGGATGGTCGGAGGTGACAAGAGGGAGGGAGGAAGAAGAAGAAAACGGAGAAGGGGGAAATTAACGAGCCATTGTAAAAAAAAATTAGTTTTTTTTTTCTATTTCTTTTCTTTTTCAATTTTATTTTTTAATATTTTTAATCCTATGTGGGTTGATGACTAGGATGATGATTGTGTTTCAGTTTTATATTTCGGGCTTCATATCAGAAATTGGAGCTCGAAAAGTCAAAATTTGTCTGAAATGAAACATATGTTAAATTGGATGTTTTTGGCGTTATAGTCAAAAAGTTCATGTTGTAATTGAAACTAGACCCTAAGTTTGTGATTTTTTCTGTAATTAACCCTTAAAAAAACCTCAAAATAACACTCAAGTATTTTAGCGGCTTGGTCGGTTATTTGAGATTCTCGATTATTTTATTTCCTGATGTTAGTAATGTACAATTGGCAAATAAGATTATTTTCTTCTCAACACCTTTTATTTAAAATTGGAGATAGTAATAGATAAACACTACTTATGTTCATTAAAAAAAATGCAACATACACAATTCAATAATATATTTAATCAAAATCTGATATCTTTAATACAAAACTAAGTTATAGATATAACATAAAATCATAAATAATATTTAATTTTTTAATCTTGTATATTCAATTTAAATTTTTAAAGCTTGTGTATCACACAAGTAAAACAACGAGTTGAGAGAATTAACTGCTGCTTTGCAAAATGGTGAATCAGAAACCTTATGTTGCAAACTGATTTCATCTTTTGCAGCAGCACTTGTGTTTTTCTGTTATTGATTAAAAATTCAGATGATTTCTTTGGTTATTGATTAATTTTTTTTTTTTCCTCAAAAAGGTTCTGAACCAGGTTAATCTTTCAGCTTTCAATGTAGAAAAATACTAAAGAGATTAAAGAAAGAAAAAAATCGTACTAAAGCAACCATATTAATGTTCCAAGTGTGGTGCCAATTTATCAACACAATGGTCACTATAAAAAGAACACTCATCAACCAAAGGACATGGCAACACCTAAATCAGACTATTAATTCTTCGGGATAAGCTTCTTAACCTTATTAAAAAGAAGACTGCCTTGACCTTCCGCTTGCAGCTGATCAAATAACAACGAAAATGTTGTTGCATGCAGCAAGAAGCCCCTTCTCTCCATTTCATCCAGGACTGGAATTACATCACAAGACGCATTCCTTTTAAGCAACCCCTGCATATAAACATTGTAGGTTGCACTATTAGGCAAGCAACCACTTTCTTCCATTTTCATCAGCAATTCCTCAGCCTCCTGTGTTTGACCTTCTTTACAAAGTGCACCAATAAGGATGTTAAAGGTAATGACATCAGGCTGCAAACCTTTGGACGGAAATTGGGCGAAAATATTCTTAGCCATGTCAAGCTTTTTATCCTTGCACAGCCCCTCAATCAGGGTATTGTATGATATTATATCCGGACTAACACCTTGATCTTTCATCATGTTTAAAACAGAAAACGCTTCTGTTGTATTCTGAACTTTGCATAAGCCATCTAACAAGATATTATAAGTCACTATATTAGGAGGTAATTGTCGAGCTTGCATTTCCTTGAAAAGTTTCAGGCTATCTGCACATCTACCTTCACGAAATAATCCCTTAAGCATGGTGGTGTAAGTAACCACTGTATGCTTTAAACCTCTGCGAGGAATTTCAAGAAAAAGACTCCAAGCTTCATTCACATTTCCCTTTGTGCAATACCCATTCATCAAACTACAATAGGTTACAACATTAGGCTTGAGTCCCGAATCCACTACTGAATTGAAAACTTTTCTCGCTTCTTTTATTTTTCCCAACAAGCAATATCCATCAATCAAAGCAGTGTAACTGATGATATCTGGTTGAACATTTATTTGCATCATAATTTTCAAGACATCCTCAGCATCTTCCACCTTTCCTTCCTTGCAATAAGCATCCACTAATATGTTACAAGTGATCACATTGGGATAGATCTTCTGAGCAATCATCTTTCTTAATAAGTCCTCTGCCTCTTTCCATCTACTTAAACAACACAAGCCATGAATCATTGAGCTATACGTTACAACATCGGGCGAAATACCCTTCTCACTCAATTCCGAGAAGAGTTGTATAGCCTCATCAACCAGACGAACCTTGAAAAGACTATCAATAATTGTGCTGTAAGAGAAGATATCAGGTTTGCATTTTTGTTTCTCCAACAATCTGAGCAAATGATAGGCAGTGAGAGTATGCCCAGCTTTGCACAATCCATTTATCACAATAAGATATGTAATTTCATCAAACTCACATATTTTTTCTGTCAACAACTTCTTGAACAGTTTCTCCGCTTCAGCCACCTTTCCTTCCAAGAATAGCCCTTTGAGCAGATTGGTGAAGGTAACAATAGTAGGTGTGTGGCCACGCTTGAAAAAGCTACCTAAGATTGCAAACCCATAGTCAACTCGATTCACATGGCAATAGCAATCAATCACAATATTCAGGGTGATAATGTCTAAAGGAGCACTGTGAAGAAGCATTTTGTCGAACAGAAAGAGGGCAACAGAGTATTGTTTCATCTTCATAACCGTAGTTAGCAGTTTACAGAAATAAACAGCAGATGGGCGAGGCTTCATTCTCACCATTTGATGAAACAAAGCAATAGCATCATCCGGATCACGAACGCGGCCGAAATCGAATCTGGGTTTGGCGGAAAAGTATCTATTGTGGTGATAATGTAGAGAAGAAACAGTACATGTAATCGAATTGAATGAAGAATTGGAAACAATTCCTCTAAAAATGGTGGTAGCGTGATTCAACCTCATCAAGGAAACAATTCGTGTGTTGAAGAGAAAAATGGTGTAAAAGAGTAGAATTTCTGCAAAATGTAAAATGAGAGTGAGAGGGATGTTGAAGCGGCTTCAGATTTGGGAGATAAATGCAACTGATTTTGCCCATAAAGTACAAGAAAACACACTCCTTATTTTTGTCTACTTAAATTAATGTCTAACATCTTCAATAATCTCCACATTTTCTTCAACTATTATTCATTATATTTTGAAAAATCATAATTAGATATATCTACTTCTCATAGTTATTTTTATGATTAATAATTACTAAAATGACATCTAAAATATTATATTTTGGTTTATCAATGTTTACTAGAAAGAAAAAAAAAATTATTCTACAATTTTTTTCCAAAACTTTAAATTTAATATTTGACATTTATCATTACTCAATTGAAATCATATTATTTGAAGCATTTGTTAATGATTTTTTTTTTCTTTGTGTAACTCAACATTCTCATATATGTCCTTATACATCTCATTCATAACTTTTATGTAAGTTGTTTTGATTCTGTTTTTTCATCCACATTATAGCTATGAACTTTTAAGTAAGTTGTTTTATTAGTTTCGTCACATATTTTTCAAAAATATTAAATATTATTTACATTTTTTTTAATCTCTCGTTATAATGATCTAGTGATTTTTTAATTTATTAAATGCATAGTTTTTATCTTAATGATATCAAACCAAATTATTATCAAATTATTAAGTTATTTATCTTAACATTTTGAAAAAAAATTCAGTAACATTATATTTCTTGAATAAGTTTATGTATATATTGTACTTCACACGATTTTGTATATTTTTTTATTTTTATTTTTAATAAAAATCTATTATGTACACACACGATGTATTTCACATAGTAAAATTTTAACTTAATAAATAAGTTTATGTATGTATATGTATGATCAATTAGAGAATCAACTTTACATTATTTTATGTATAAATGTTATAATAATATTTATTTTGTTTGTCAAGTTGTCGACTTTATTTACGCTTTGAATAATTTTAAAATTCTTAATTGATTTTAGACTTTGGTAGCAATTTTCTTACGGGGAGCCAACCCCACTGGATACCAATCGAAACTAATGGGATGACAATTCCGATCAACGTGGATTTTTTATTTAGACATTAACAGAGATGATATGTGGTAAGTATCTATGCCTCTACAATCAATTCCTGACCCCAAATATCGGCTCCATATGATTTATCTCAAATTTTGCAACACCTAATTTTCAATTTCAAATCTAAAACCCTACTCCTCCTCACCATTTATGATGGTGTATTGTTGGTATGCACTATTTTGTTGTGTCTTGTGCTAGTGTTAAATCTATTGTACTTCAATTTTCATTTATTAGGTGTTTTGCTTGTTTTGATTTTTATTTCTTCAGAATTAGTAAAATAATTATGATAAAATAATTACTCCAATCTCCATTTGTTGTTGAGGCAAGTCAAATCAAAATCTACCGAAAAGATCACTTTTGAGGTGAACAACAAAAAGACCGATCTTGGAATGAGAGAGTAGTCTATGATCATTGGATTGCACTTTGGGTCAAAGTCACAAATTCTAACAACTTGGAAACTCCACAATAAAGTTTTTAAAAAGAAGACATTCCTATTTGTGAAGGATATAGTAGATGCATTCATGAATGCCAATGACAAAGGCAAAGGGGAAATCAGTTTGAAGTTGGCATTGTTATGGATTCTCTTACTTGTTATGAAATCGATATGCAGTATGTACATTTAGCTGACAACAAGTTTCCTTGGGGTCGTGTGGCATTTGATTTTTCAAAGTGTTGTTCATTGGGAGGAAGAGGCTGGGCTAATGAGAACAGAGGAGACAATCAAGAAATGATACACAAAAACATGAATTGAGATCCTGTTGCGAGTTTGAAAGGATTGAAGCTTCATTTCAGAAAAAAAAAAACATGACAGGCTCGAGGGGATGTTGATGTTCATCATGCACAGAGCCTGATGAAAACCGAGCCCAACTGCCCGTCTACAATAATGACACACAATGCAAAGAAAAGGTTTCTTCTTCTAATTACATTTATTAGAAGAACACATTTGGTTGAAATCTAAAATGGTTAAATTTCTCTTCTTTTTTCAGGATCTCGACACAACCTCATGCCTACTCTACTGCCAAATAGGTGATGACGAGATGGAGATTGTAAATTGTTAATATATGGGCCTGTTTTGGGCCACCACTCGGGCAGCCCAAAATGCAACAGCAGCTACTGGACTCCCTAGCCCAGGCCCAGGCCCAGGCCCATCTCTCCTTTAGTTGGCTCTTGATCTGATCCGTTCTTTCAAACCATCTTGATCTCAGCCCTCCATCTCTCTCATATATATGTTTTCTGCGCCTCTCTCTCAAAACCCTACCTCGATCTCTCTCTCCCTCTTGCGGCGCCCCTTCTTACCTATCTCTTCTCTGATTCTGTTCTCCGGCATTTTCGCCGTTGACTTCTCTATTTTCCTTATCTTCACCATATCTTGGTACTATAAGATGGGGGAATCAGAGCTTGGTCAGATACGAGTGAAACTTGAGAGTTTTCTAGTCTTGTTCTATAGTCTGTGTGTTCATCTCTTTGTGAGAATAAAGAAGCCCCCTGAGATCTCTGGTTGGGACCCTGTTCCTGGTTGTTGCTGTTGCTTGGTGCTACCGCTGGTTCTTGGGTGGTCACTCACTGTGTGTGATCTTTGCTTGGTGTGGGGACTAAGCCTATTGTTCTTGAACACAGATCTTTGTGTTCGTCACAAAGTTTCTGGTGACTCTGTTTCTTTACTTTCTCTGTATTTCTTTTGGTTTGTAATCCTCTATTTTCTTTGTAATAGTTGGTTAGTTTGCTATGTACTTTGAATCCTAGCCCTACAGTGGTATCAAAGCACTGTGTGGGGGCGATCCGGGGTTTGCTGGGTGAAGTCAGGTATCTTGGCTTATCCCTATCCTCTTATTTCTTTGGTAAGATCCTGCGAGATCTCTGTGTGAGTCTGTTGGGCTTCGTGCTGGTATAAGTCTAGTTGCTCTGTGTTATCCTTGACTTTGATCTGTGTGTTTCTCTCTTTCCGCTGCTTATCTCTTTTTCTGGTCCCCCACAACACTCACCTTGTCCAGTCCACTTAGTGAATCCGGAATCTGGGCTGAGGGGGTTAACCTTTATATCTCTGTGATCTGTTATCTGTGTGGTTTATATCACTTTGTGTGATTCATATAACTCTGTGTTTTCTTGTGATCTCTGTGAACATGAACTCTCTATCTGTTGCTCCTTTTGATGGTAAGGGTGATTTTGCCATTTGGCAACAAAAGATGAAAGGTATTTTTGTTCAACAAAAATGCTTTAAGGCTATAACTCAAAAGTATGATGATAAAACTTCTGAAGAAACTATCTGTGATCTTGCTTATTCCCTTATTATTTTGAATCTTTCTGACTCTATGATTAGAAAGCTAGGGAAGTATGATTCTGCTAATTCTCTGTGGAATAAACTTGAGGAATTTTATACTGAAACATCTCTACCATCTAAAATGTTCTTGTTGGAAAAATTCTTCAGATTTAAGCTTGATATGCATAAAGATATTGATGAGAACCTTGATGTGTTTACTAAATTGGTTCAAGACATTAAGCTAATTGGAGATAAGAACATTGATGATTACATTCTTATTGTGCTACTTAATGATATACCTGATTCATATAGTGATGTTAAGTCTGCTATAAAATATGGTAGAGATAATGTAACCTTGGATACTGTTATAAATGGCTTAAAAAGTAAGGAGCTTGATTTGAAAAACAGTAGAGGTAATAGGTCTATGGGTGATGTTAATCATGTTTGAGGTAAACCTAAGACCAATCCTCAGAATAAACAACCTCCTAAAGCTCAAAACAAGCCTAATCAGAATCCTAATCCCAATTCGAATCAGAATCCTAATCCCAATCAGAATCAGAGTCATAATGGTTTCAGACTTAGGCCTAATAATAGGAAGTGCTATAATTGTGGAAAACCAGGTCATTATGCAAATAGGTGTCCTGAACCTAAGAAGAAAAGGCCTAATAACAATCATAATCAACCCAACCAAGCTAATAATGTTGCTGATAATATGGGTGATGTTTTTATGATATCTGACTCTGTGAACTCAGTGCTTGACACTGATGAAGTATGGCTTCTTGATTCTGCATGCACCAATCACATGACACCACACATGAATATGTTTTCATCTTATGTGGAATTAAAAAATGGATCTGTTTCTATGACTGATAGCAGTCAAAGTTATGTGCTTGGTATTGGAATTGTGAATTTAAAGTTTGATGATGGCTATGTGCTAAACTTGAAAAATGTGAGACATGTTCCTAAGTTATGCAGTAATTTAATGTCATGTGCTGCCTTGGAAGATTCTGGTTTTAAAGGGCAATGGGGAAATGGAAAAATGAACTTGCTAAAAAATGGATCTGTGATGTTTGATGCAAAGAGAACCCATAACATGTACATTGCTTATGCTAAACCTGTCATGCATGCTAATTCTGTCCAAAACATTACAACTGACCTTTGGCATAAAAGACTTGGACATATAAGCAACAAGGGTTTGGGTATATTGCATAAAAACAATTACCTATGTGGTGATTCTATCACTGATGTGTCTATGTGTGATTCATGTATAATAGGTAAGCAACCCAAATTGAAGTTTCCTGAATCCCCCTCCCCCAATACCTCAAAGTGTTCTGAAATTCTTGAATATATACATGCTGATGTTTGGGGTCCTGCACCAGTTCCTACACCTAGTGGGAATAGATACTTCTTATCTGTTATTGATGATTTTTCCAGGAAAGTATTTGTTTTCTTGCTTAAACAGAAATCTGATGTGATTGAAAAATTCAAAGCATGGAAAATACTTATTGAAAATCAAACTGGAAAGAAAATTAAGATTTTGAGAACAGATAATGGAACTGAGTTCTGTAATCATGAGTTTGATGCTTTGTGTGCTGCATCTGGTATTAAAAGACATAGAACTGTTGTGCACACACCTCAACAAAATGGTATTGCTGAAAGAATGAATAGAACTCTCCTAGATAAAGTAAGATCCATGCTTATTACATCTGGTATGCCTAAAGTGTTTTGGGGTGAAGCTATATTAACTGCTGCATACCTTGTTAATAGATGCCCTTCTGTGCCTCTTAATGGAGATTTACCTGAATCTGTGTGGAATGGTAAACCTGTGGATCTTTCTAACCTGAGAGTTTTTGGTTGTACTGTTTTTGTGCATAATAATTCTGATAAACTTGAACCAAGATCTGTTAAAGGTGTGTTCATTGGATATCCTGATAGTGTTAAAGGTTACAGATGTTGGATTAAAGATGAACATGGTTTTAAAACCATAATAAGCAGGAATGTTGTGTTTAATGAAACTGAATTTTCATGCTTACCTGCACCAAATCCTATTGTTTCTGATCCTGCTCCAAGTGAGGTGGAGCATCCTTATGATGATAATAATGTGAAACAAGAAAATGAATCTTCTGCACCTAAGTCTAATAACTTGGATGAATATTTTCTTGCAAGAGATAGAACTAGAAGGAACATTAAGATACCACAGCATCTAAAGGATTTTGATCTTGCTTCTTTTGTGTTAAATGTTTTTGAAGGCCTTGATGGAAATGAACTTAAAACTTATAATTAGGCTATGAAATCTGCTGAATCTGAAAAAATGGATAAATGCTATGAATGATGAAATGAAATCTTTGCATGTTAACAACACTTGGTCTCTTGTGCCCAAACCTGCTATGTGCTCTCTTGTTGACTGTAAATGGTTGTTTAAAATCAAGCAAGAAACTGACTCTGTGAGATATAAAGCAAGACTTGTTGCTAAAGGCTTCACACAAAAAGAAGGTGTTGATTACAGTGAAATTTTTGCTCCTGTTGTGAAGTTTACTACTGTTAGAATCTTGCTTGCTTTAACTGCTCACCATAACTGGGAATTAAAACAGATGGATGTTAAAACTGCCTTTTTGCATGGTGATCTTGATAGACAGATATTTATGAAACAACCTGAGGGTTTCTGTGATAAAAAACATCCTGATTATGTGTGTCTTCTAAAGAAGTCTCTATATGGTCTTAAGCAATCTCCCAGACAATGGAATAAGAAGTTTGATGCATGTATGTTATCTCTCTGTTTTAAAAGAAGTTCATATGATCCATGCCTATATTTTAAGGAAGATGATCATAACCCTGTTTTCTTAGTGATATATGTTGATGACATGCTTTTAGCTAGTCCATCTGTTAGTGCTATTGATCATGTTTCTAAATGTCTAAGTGATAATTTTGATATGAAGCTTCTTGGTGATGCCAAAAGGATTCTTGGCATGGATATTTCCAGAGATAGAAAATCTGGATCTTTACTTCTTAATCAGTACCTATATGTGCATAAGATACTTGAAAAATTCTCTATGCTTGATGCTAAACCTGTATCTGTGCCACTTGCTGCCCACTTCTTGCTAAGTAGAGATCAGTCCCCTAAGACTGATCTTGAAATATCTGATATGTCCTCTGTGCCTTATGCTAGTGCTATTGGATGTATCATGTATCTCATGGTAAGCACCAGACCTGACATTGCATATGCAGTAAGTTGTTTGAGCAGATTCATGTCTAATCCAGGTTTGCCTCATTGGGAGGTTGTAAAATGGCTTTTAAGGTACTTGAAAGGAACTGCAAAAACTGGTATTAACTTTGGAAAAACTGGGGAAGTTATAAACTTGTGTGGTTATGTGGATTCAAATTTTGCAAATGATAAAGATAACAGAAAATCCACAACTTCCTATGTGTTTTCTTTATGTGGTGCTCCTATTAGTTGGAAATCCCAACTGCAAAACATTGTTGCTCTGTCCACCACAAAATCTGAATATATTGCAGCAACTGAAGCTATAAAAGAAGCTATATGACTCAGAGGCTTGCTAGCTGAAATTACTCTCTTGAAGGAAAAGGTGATTGTGTTCTCAGACAGCCAATCTGGGATACAACTATGTAAAAACCCTGTCTTCCATGATAGGACTAAACACATTGATGTGAAGTTCAATTTTATAAGAGACTGTTGAAAAGGGAGAAATTGACCTACAAAAGATCCCATCCGAATTCAATCCTGCAAATATGGGAACTAAAGTACTCCCTACTGAGAAATTCAGAGCTTGCATGAAGACTCTGAATCTGTCCCCTGTCCCTTAAGCTTTCCCTGGTTTCTAGCTTTCTATGTGATTGCTCTTTCCTGCTTTGTGCTTGTTATCTCGCATATATCTGCCTTATCTTTGTGAACTGCAGATGAGAGAATCTAGGCGATGATGACCCCACTTGCTCTATGATAGTTCAGTAGATCACCCAAAACCAGCCCAAGGTGGAGAGTGTTAATATATGGGCCTGTTTTGGGCCACCACTCGGGCAGCCCAAAATGCAACAGCAGCTATTGGACTCCCTAGCCCAGGCCCAGGCCCAGGCCCATCTCCCCTTTAGTTGGCTCTTGATCTGATCCGTTCTTTCAAACCATCTTGATCTCAGCCCTCCATCTCTCTCATATATATGTTTTCTACGCCTCTCTCTCAAAACCCTACCTCGATCTCTCTCTCCCTCTCGCGGCGCCCCTTCTTACCTATCTCTTCTCTGATTCTGTTCTCCGGCGTTTTCGCCGTTGACTTTTCTGTTTTCCTTATCTTCACCATATCTTGGTACTATAAGATGGGGGAATCAGAGCTTGGTCAGATACGAGTGAAACTTGAGAGTTTTCTAGTCTTGTTCTATAGTCTGTGTGTTCATCTCTTTGTGAGAATAAAGAAGCCCCCTGAGATCTCTGGTTGGGACCCTGTTCCTGGTTGTTGCTGTTGCTTGGTGCTACCGCTGGTTCTTGGGTGGTCACTCACTGTGTGTGATCTTTGCTTGGTGTGGGGACTGAGCCTATTGTTCTTGAACACAGATCTTTGTGTTCGTCACAAAGTTTCTGGTGACTCTGTTTCTTTACTTTCTCTGTATTTCTTTTGGTTTGTAATCCTCTATTTTCTTTGTAATAGTTGGTTAGTTTGCTATGTACTCTGGATCCTAGCCCTACATAAATACATTGCTGCTGATGATGAAGGCCTAGGAGATCAAACATGACAAGGTAATAGTAATAGTAATACTCATATATATTGATGAAAGTACAATAAACGGATAATAGTTGATAAGAGGTTGGGCCAACATAAGGGATAGCCATTGACAAGATGTACGATCCGATGGCTTCATATCCAAATGTGATCGAATGTGTTCGAACAAATTTTGGTTATCGCATGAGTGGCTCAAACACGAGGTGATTTATCTAAATAACCTGATGCACAAATCTATTGATTAAATGATATATGTCAATTTAATGTGTCTCTCTAATATTGTTCTATTGTAGCATATTGATGCGCTGTTTTTTGGTGACATACAAAGCAAGGAAGTGGCACATGTGAATACTAACCATTGGATACTATTCGAGTTACAAATCAATGATCAATGCATTATGGTGTACGATTCTCTCTTCAATGATGATAGTGGAACCATGTGTCTTGAGTGCTTGATAACCGGTTGCTTTGTAAAATATTCAGTAGGAAATGGATCGAAGACATGGATTTTGTACAGATATTGTATTTCTTCAACATATGATTTCTCATATCTAGGATTTTTTATTTTTTTTTATTTTTTATATACGTTTATATGTCCACTGTTTAATTTGCCCCTCATGGGAATCATCATGTCGTTCAGCCTGTCGTAGGATTTCCTGTAAAAGTATTTTTTTGTAACTCTCATTAACTTGAGGTTAGAGGAGACTTTTTGTATCTTGCATATCTTCTTCATCTTTAATGTAATAAATTGTTTGAATGTTTTAGCCCTATGTAAATGTTATGCTTGCTGACTTGTGTATGTTTTCTCTTGTTTTTTTATATTCTAACATGTGGATTGTCACACTGGGATTCTTTTATAATTCATAATTCTCATCTGACTTCGAATAAATAAGATAGTAAAGTTTAATCAATCATATGTCATATTGTCAATAATTTTGGCCTACAATTCAGAACTCTGAGAAACTTCAAAAAATAGCTGGCAATTTTATACTCATGACATTTCCCCATAAATTAGGTCTGATTGCACTTTATTTTTTGAGTTTATGAACTTGCTATTTTGTCATTTGAGTAAAGTTGAGGTCCAAGATAGGGTGGAGAGAAATAATTAAATAATTAAGGAGAAGGGAAACAAAGAATAATGTTTAATTTCTGCATGGAGAAACATTGATATTATCACATATATTTATTGAATTTTTATATTCATTATTTATGATTAAAAAAAACCTCAAAATAACACTTAACTACTTTAACGGCTTGGTCAGTTATTCGAGATTCTCAATTATTTTATTTCCTGATGTTAGCAATGTACACCTGGCAAATAAGATTATTTTCTTCTCGAAACCTTTTATTTAAAATTGGAGATAGTAATAGATAAACATTACTTATGTTCATTTAAAAATGCAACATATACAATTCAATAATATATTTAATCAAACTCTGTTATCTTTAATACAAAACTAGGTTATAGATATAACATAAAACCATAAATAATATTTAACTTTTTTAAACTTGTATATTCAATTTAAATTTTTAAAGCTTGTGTATCACACAAGTATAACAAGAAGTTGAGAGAATTAACTGCTGCTTTGCAAAATGGTGAATCAGAAACCTTATGTTGCAAACTGATTTCATCTTTTGCAGCAGCACTGGTGTTTTTCAGTTATTGATTAAAAATTCAGATGATTTCTTTGGTTATTGATTAAATTATTTTTTTTCCCTCAAAAAGGTTCTGAACCTGGTTAATCTTTCAGCTTTCAATGTAGAAATACTAAAAAGATTAAAAAAAGAAAAAAATCGTACTAAAGCAACAATATTAATGTTCCAAGTGTGGTGCCAATTTATCAACACAATGGTCACTATAAAAAGAACACTCATCAACCAAAGAACATGGCAACACCTAAATCAGACTATTAATTCTTCGGGATAAGCCTCTTAACCTTATTAAAAAGAAGACTGCCTTGACCTTCTGCTTTCAGCTGATCAAGTAACAACGAAAATGTCGTTGCATGCAGCAAAAATCCCCGTCTCTCCATTTCGTCCAGGACTGGAATTACATCACAAGACGCGTTCCTTTTAAGCAACCCTTGCATATAAACATTGTAGGTTGCACTATCTGCCAAGCAACCACTTTTTTCCATTTTCACCAGCAATTCCTCAGCCTCTTGTGTTTGACCCTTTTTACTAAGTGCACCAATAAGGATGGTAAAGGTAACAACATTTGGCTGCAAACCTTTAGACGAAAGTTTGGCAAAAAGATTCTTAGCCATGTCAAGCTTTTTATCCTTGCACAGCCCCTCAATCAGGGTATTGTATGATATTATATCCGGACTAACACCTTGATCTTTCATCATGTTTAAAACAGAAAACGCTTCTGTTGTTTTCTGAGCTCTGCACAAGCCATCTAACAAGATAGTATAAGTCACTATATCAGGAGATAATTGTCGAGCTTGCATTTCCTTGAAAAGTTTCAAGCCATCTGCACATCTGCCTTCACGAAAGAATCCCTTAAGCATAGTGTTGTAAGTAACCACCGTATGCTTTAATCTTTTGTGAGGAATTTCAAGAAAAAGACTCCAAGCTTCATTCACATTTCCCTTTGTGCAATACCCATTCATCAAACTACAATAGGTTACAACATCAGGCTTGAGTCCTGAATTGACTGCTGAATTGAAAACTTTTCTCGCTTCCTTCATTTTACCCAACAAACAATACCCATCAATCAAGGCAGTGTAACTGATGATATCTGGTTGAACATTTACTTTTATCATAGTTGTCAAGACATCCTCAGCATCTTCCACCTTTCCTTCCTTGCAATAAGCATCCATTAATATGCTACAAGTGACCACATTGGGATAGATCTTCTGAGCAATCATCTTACTTAATAAGTCTTCGGCCTCTTTCCATCTACTTAAACAACACAGGCCATGAATCATTGAGTTATACGTTACAATAGTGGGTGAAATACCCTTCTCAATCAATTTCGAGAAGAGTTGGATAGCTTCATCAACCATACGATTCTTAGAAAGACTATCAATAATTGTGTTATAAGAAAAGATATTAGGTTTGCAACTTTGTTTCTCCAACAATCTGAGCAAATGACAGGCGGTGAGAGTATACCCAGCTTTGCACAGCCCATTTATCACAACAAGATATGTAATTTCATTAAAGTCACATATTTTTTCTCTCAACAACTTCTTGAATAGTTTCTCCGCCTCAGCTACCTTTCCTTCCAAGAAAAGCCCTTTGAGCAGATTGGTGAAGGTAACAATAGTAGGTGTGTGGCCACGCTTGAAAAAGCTACCTAAGATTGCGAACCCATAGTCAACTTGTTGGATTTTCAATCAAGAATCACAAATATGCAAGAACACTTCTCACATAAAATCATAAATGATCAAGAACTTAAACTGAGAAAACGATGAACAAATCGAAGAAGAAAAAGATCAACACCAGATTTAGAGTGGTTCGGGTTAACTATCCCTACATCCACTATGAGAATCAATCAACTATAAAATCACGAATTCGAGATACAAAGTAATCAATACAAGAAATCAGAAAAACTGATGATCTAATCTCTCTATAAAACTTTGCAGTAACCTAGCTCTCTCTCTAGCTCTCTAATGGTTTCGTAGTCTTCAGATGAAATGAACTCCTCTTTATATAGAGTATGTGAGCGAAAACCGTTCTTGATTTCGTTGAGTATCAAGAGAGATATGGACCCCGCAAGTTCACCTGCCAAAACAAACCAAACGAAAATCAGCTTTACAAAGAAATGAGAGTAACCGTTTTTACCACATTGAAATCGCATTTTCCAAGTGCGATTTTATTAGTGAAAGTGCGACTTTCTCTATACTTGGCACAATTTTGGCTGAATCGAAATTTCCTCCTTTTCTTTATAATTGGCAATAGACTCAGCTGAGTCTATTCCTTTGTTTATTTCCTGATTGCATGCAATATTACTACACAACTCGATTCAAATGGCAATAGCAATCAATCACAATACTCAGGGTGAAGTGATTTAAAAGAGCATTGTGAAGAAGCATTTTGTCGAACAGAAAGAGGGCAACAGAGTATTGTTTCATCTTCACAACAGCAGTTAGCAGTTTACAGAAATCAACAACAGATGGGCGAGGCTTCATTCTCAGCATTTGATGAAACAAAGCAATAGCATCATCCGGATCACGAACGCGGCCGAAATCGAATCTGGGTTTGGCGGAAAAGCATCTACTATTCTGGTGGTATTGCAGAGAAGAAACAGTACATGTAATTGAATTAAAAGAAGAATTGGAAACAATTCCTCTAAAAATGGTGGTAGCGTGATTCAACCTCATCAAAGAAACAATTCGTTTATTGAGGAGAAAATGCTGTGAGAGTAGAATTTTGGGAAAATGGAGCGAAAGAGTGGAATGTATGAAAAGAAATGTAGAGAGAGAGAGAGAGAGAGGGACTTCGTCTCGTCAGATTTGGGAGATAAATGCAACTGATTTTTCCAATAAAGTATAGAAGACACTCCTTGTTTACGTCTACTTAAATATATGTTGTACATCTTAATTAGAGGAAATATCCCAAATACCCAAAATTGTATAACATATATACTTTAATATCCACTCATATAACAAAATATCCCCAAATACTCAATTCTTAGTTAAAAGGACTTTTGAACCCTTGACCCACTTTTCAATTATTCAAAAATAATACATCCAAGCATATTTTACTAATTAAATCCATTCCAAAATTAAGGTCTGATTATCTTTTGGAATAAGTATATAGGTTGTAATACTTTCATCGTGCTAATACTGTCTAAAAAAAACAATGGTTTGGAATGAGTAACAATGTCATGTACAAATTCCTTCAGAAAAATTGAATCTAAAGGATAAAATTTTTATTCCAAGTGTTTGTTAGATCCGGACCCTGAAATGGTATCAAAGCCTAGGTTTGTTAAGAAATTTTAAGTTATATTTATTATATTTATATAATTAACCATTGGTGAGGAGAATTTCTCGCGAAATATGGATCTGGACGAATGTCCAAGATGTATACCTTATAGGAGATATCGTCAAATTTTGACGATGTATGAACGAGAACACCACGACAAGATAACATATTGGAATAATCAATATGTTGAACAAGAACTCACAGGAGCTGATAGGGAAACCTTAAGGCATTGCGACAGACAAACAACATATTATCTGAGTTACCTCACGAATGTCGATCTAATGAACCACCAGGAAGCAGCCCATCAAAATCATGCATCCTGATGGAGAACTAGAATGAAACGAGATACTTCCAGATACATCTAAGATCTCTAAAGATCTTAGAGAAATCCAGAAGACGGTGCAGAATTATGGCAACCGCCATAATCATCTACCAACACAAGTTCATCAAATCCAGAACCAAATGAAGACGATGATAAAATATCAGAAGGAGACTCTAGAAATCTTTCATGATATTCAAAAGAGAGTCAAGAATCTGTAGGACAAACCAAGTCCTTCCGGAGGAAGAAGACGTATAGATTTCAGAACAGTCTCCTATTTAAACCAAAAGGGGAAACCAACCGAAGTTATACGACGTATGACTCAGGATGAAAAGCTCATTGTTATCATCAAAGGAAAATCCGTCACAAGTTAAAAGCGATGGATATGGAGAAGATTAATCTTGAGATCTACATGAACTAGCCGAATCCTTCACAGGATTAGGAATTGTAGATTTAAAGATGAATGCAGGAGATGGTTCAGCTTTGATTACTCGTGACCAACACCAAAGACCACATCAACCATCAATAGATCCCAACAGCGCAGAAAGCACAGGTTCACATCATATGGATGAACCAATGCCGCATGCTGGAGATTTACTACAAGAAGAGATCCTATTGTTTCAGGAACTCGACAATGTTCCAGAAGGCCAAATCTATATAATACGCCTTATGGAAAGTCACAGCTCGATCTGATACATCCGTATGGATTAATGCTGAATCTGGATATTTCAGATTTCAAAAATTGAGAAGTTTTTATAGATGATTGGGCATCAGCAATGAGGATTGCAGCAGGAACCCTCGATCTTACAAAGGAATGATTCATTTTACTCCTTGAAATGAGTCTTGAAGGATCCGTAAAGATCGTGTGGGATATGACGGCACCAGAAATGAAAAACAATGTTACAGCTGGTGAGTCATTGAAAGGAATCGTCGATAATATGATAAAATTATTTAAAATCCATTTTATCGGCATAGGCTATTTTAAGGGATTGGAAGAAGAAAAAAGGAAAAGTACAAGCAAGCCCTCTATTACCTCGAGTTACATGATATTTGTCATATAGAAGAATACATCAAGTTATTCACCGAGTACCGATGGAAGTCCAAGGTTGATGATAAAGAAGCTTTGCAACTATTCTTTGCGAAGATACCAAGTCCCTAGAGAGAAATTCTTATCAGGGAATACAAGAGTGTAGAAGATTTAGATATAGTGGCCAGAAGAATGTCTTTCCTGAAGGTCAAGTTATCTGAATGGTGCCACCAGACAGCACTCTACAAGAATTACAAAAGATTACGAGGAATCAATAAAATGGTTCCCCTATGTTGCGAAGACAACGACATTCCAACAGTCGTAGGAGGTCAACCACGGAGGCATAAAAGAAGGAAGCAAAGAAGCCATCCATACAGCCGTGGAAGTAGCAACAAAATGAGTTATAGGTCTTCATGGAGACCTAGAAGAGTGTGGTCAAAACAAAAGGCCCGAAGTTACAAGTCGAGGCAAAAACCAGCACCAAGCAGGAGTAGAGCCTCTTCATCAAGCTCAAACCAAGGATGTACCAGCAGAAACACAGGAAGAAGAACTTTTAGGCGAGCTCATACCCGAGCTAACGAACGTTTTAAAGACTGTAATTGCTGGACATGCGGAGCAAGAGGGCATATCTCAATAGATTACCTAGATAATAAAAAGAGTTATTAGACTGTTCGAAGCAACACCAGAATTCGAAGAAACTGTCTATTATCAAGATCTTATACAGGTGTGTCAATTTGAGGATTTACCCTCAGATGAAAGCATATACGAAGAAGAGATCTATTCTGATGACGGAAGTGAGTCCACTTCAGAATCGGAGTGAAGAAGAAATTCTTCAAACAACAAGAGATGATATGTCAGGTTTTCTCTCTCACACTACAGTTTCTCATAAAACTCTCAGAAGGATTATGAAAGAGGATCCAAAGCTTCAGATATACGATGGTTTTACCATTGGAGCTATGGAAAAGGCTTTGGATAAGATTGAGTTTCATAACAGAAAATACCAAATTATCCATAGAGTAACTATTGGAGAATTTGTCATCCCAATGGAATTCACTGGTAACCTGGTTGAGATGCAGTTGATCCCTTACTGAGAGGTTCAGGAGATCAAAAGTAAAGTCAAAAGAGAAGTTGCAAATACACTCTTATGGATTCACATCGAACATTTCCCTTAGTTTTCTTTAGAATAAATCTTTGTAATATTTTGAGTGTTTTGAGAGTTTATGTGTTTCGAGTGCAAGCCTCATTAATGAGAGACTAAACAAGTATTCTCCTCCCAAAAGGAGATTACTAATGTAATAAATATTTCGTCTAAGTTCTTAATAAAAAAGAGGTTTTTGCTTCAACATGTCTTCATAATGTTTTATTAGTTCATCCTTTAGAACAAATACTTTATACACCTGGAGTAGGAAACGAACTAAGGTTCTGTTGAGCAGTTGCTAAAGGAGTTGGATAACTTGTAGATCATCTTTCCGGTGGGTTGAAGTTGAAAAGTGAGGAGTTGTTCGTAAAATGATCTAGGGATAGTGATTTTCCAACTGGTGGCGTTGCGAACCATCTCACCCGGTGCTGTTTTGGTTAAAGAAATGTATGAATTTTAAGGGATTTATTAATTTTACGAAAGTATGTTGGGTCTGATATTGATCAGATTATGTTTTATCCGAATCTAATTAAATATATGGAGTGAAATATTTAATGCATAAAGATTTAAATTTTGGAAATTTTGGAATTTAGTAAAACGTCAAAATTAGTAATGATTGATTTTGGGTAGATAGGGATGTGATATAAGAAAAATGGTTATTTGGGGTAAATATGTTATATGAAGGTAGTAAAGTATTGTATTATATGAAATTGGATAGTTTGGGATAGATACTATAAAAAAAACCCTTAACATCTTCATTTGCAACTTCTCTGATCGAGTTTAGCAGAATTGACGGGGGAAGCTAAGAAATCACCTCATACCCCTTTTTTCTAAAAAAAAAATCATCTTCAATAATTGAGGGTCTACATATGGTTTCTTCTATTTTCTGAGAAAAATCACCATAATTAGGAACTTTGTCTACCCCAAACAGAATTTCAATGTAATAGAGGATCTTCACGTGATTGTTTGTTTCTTGGTGAACATTTAATATTATACAAAATCGAACACATTAAAACAACAATTGCCGATATGGTGGAGCTATGGGATTCGAAGGGTGTTCTACATTTCAGCCGATGAATCGCCACGAAGAAGGATGAAAGATTCTAGCTAGGGTTTGGTTGATTGGGGATTTTTCTCTTTATATCTAATGGCACACATGTAGTTTAATTTAAATTTAAGGACATATCAGTCATTTGGACACAAAAAGTGAGGACAATGTGGTAATTTCTCCCTCATTACTGTTGGGCCAGAATTAAACCGACCAAGAATGATGGGTTTATAAACCAAGCTCTAATCTAACATAAACTCACCCATTTATCTGGGCCCAATTAGAAAATCGGGCCCAAAACCCCTAAACCTAACATGGGTTTCGGTTGGTTAATAATCTCAAACCAACCTAAACCCATGATCCAAACATGCCCTAAAGGTTCGACTAAATCAGAAAGAATTTTTGCAAGATGTTCTATCACAAGTGATGGAACGTCTTCGGAAAGTTCGACCATTCAAGAAAGAACATTTGTAGCATTGTTCCACGTTGAGTTGTCAAATAGGTCGTGTGTGATCTCAATCTCAATATGTTTTTTTAAACGTTCAACATGGAGAGGTTTTCAAATTGTCTACATATTCGACAATATGTGGTGAAACGTTGTACAAATATTCTTTGTTGCATTGTCGAACATGTTATGGTTGTCTCCTCCTCATCTCTCACTATCTTCATTATATTTCTATTTCTCTATTTTATTACTCTCTACTAATCCTTTTTTGGGTATATATTTCTTTAGGGTTAATTGCGTGAAATCCCCTTGTGATTTGAAAAATCCGCGTGAAACCCCCCTGTGCTTTCAAAAATGCGCGAAACTCTTTTATGGTTTTCTAAATGTAGCCCGAAATCCCCAACTCCGTTAAGGTTAACGAAAGTGCTATACACGCGCTCTTCATGCGTTTTTTGGTGTTTTTTTTTTTTTTACTTTTTTGCTATAAAATGACATATTTGCCTTTTTTTGACTATATTAAAAGATTAATTCTCGTGTGGGGTTTCTTACAATTGCAAATACTTTCTTCAATCTGATTTTTTACATTAACAACTATTTATTATTTGTTTTTTTTTCAATTAATTTTTTTATAATGTTAATTTTATATATAGTTATTTATTTTATTGTTTTTAATACTAACAGTTGGTACGCATGTTTCTTTTTTACTTTTGTTTATTTCAATTATTATTTTTTTCAATATTGATTTTTATTTAGTTATTTATATTATTGTTATTAATGATTTTTCTTTCTTTTCTTTTATTTTTTCAATTAATTTTATTATTTTGCAATAATTGATACATATATTTCTTTCTTTACTTTTTTTTTCAGTTCATTTTTTCAAAATGCTAAACTTTTTATTGTTATTAACTTAACTATTTATGAAAATTATATTAAATAAATAAGACTCGATATTAAGGAAAATATAAAATAAATAAATAAAAGAGTTATTATTTAATAATTGTTAGGTATAACAAACAAAATTAACCATACCAAGAAACAATTAACATACCAAAAAATTAACCATACCTAGAAATAATTAACATACCAATTTATCATAAACAAAATAATAATAATAATAATAATTATAATAATAATTATTATTATTATTATGCAAGAAAACATGGAACATACCAATTTATAACTACAAACATAAGATAAAAAAGATAATATCGAAAAACTTAAAACATACCTTGTACTAGTTTCAAGTTCTCATTCTAAAACAAAATGTACTTCAACAGCAAAATTTCTCATTGTTCACGCCGTTAATCATCTATATTTCTCCAAGAAATTCAATGGATTTTTAATTTTTTTTGTATGAACATCGAATATTTTTTTTGAAGTAAGATAGTAAACTAATTATATTTAGAGTCTCGTTAATTACACTTTAGGGTTAATTTGAAGTGAAAATAACATATTATCAAATATTTCCACATCCTCCTCATCAATAGTCGACATTAATACCAATAAAATAAAAAATGAATATTGTAACAAATGAACTGAAAAAACCAAAAGCAAATAAAGAAACATACGTAGCAACTGTCATTAATAACAATAAAATAAATAACAAAAAAAAACTAACGTTGAAAAAAAATGAATGGAAGAAAACAAAAGTAAAAAAAAATACATACCAACTATTAGCATTAATAAAAATAAAATAAATAACTAAATAAAAAATTAACATTGTAAAAAAAAAAATCAAATAATACATAGGTGTTAATGTAGAAAACAAGCTTGAAGAAAGTGTTTGCAATTGTAAGAAACCTCTCACAAAAGAATTAGTGTTTTATTACAGTAAAAAATGAGTAAATATATCATTTTATAGCAAAAAAGTCAAAAAAAAAAAAAAACCAAAAAACGCATGAAGAGCCGTGCATAGCACTTCCGTTAACTTTAACGGAGTTGGGGATTTCAGGCTATATTTAGAAAACCATAAGGGGGTTTCGCGCATTTTTGAAAGCACATGGGGTTTCAAGTCGATTTTTCAAACCACAAGAGGATTTCGCGCAATTAACCCTATTTCTTTAATTTCAATACGTGTTTTGATTGTTAAGTTTAGCTAATAGCATTTTTATAATATGAAAATTTTTTTTTCTCTATTTTATTTTTCCATATGATCATATTTGGGTATATATATAAAATTATAATTTTTGGCTTGATATTTTTTTTTCTTTTAACGTAGCTTTTAATGCAATTTTGTTTTTCATCCCTTTATTATATGGGGCAACCACAGGAGTTAAATAAAAACTATAACTAGATAAAACATAACAAAATATTTTTTTTAGTTAAATTGACTGAAATACCTTTAATAAAACGAGTCTTGATCATCACCATGACACAACCTATGCAGTACGATCCGCACAATGACACTATCACTTATTTTATTGAAGAATCAGTTGATACAATATTTCATTTCCAATATGATATTGTATATTTACATCGTATGTGTGTAAATTATATTTGACATGTATTGATAAAATACATCAATTTGATATGAATTGTGATGGTGATTCATAATTGTTGGTTGCAGTGAGCTGTGTGAATGCATACAACAAAGAAGTTGTGATGGGTTCTTATGTGGAACAGAGTGTTCCACACCCTCACACATGCTCGGCACATTTGAAGCACGACCATCCGTTCTTGTTTTGTGACGACGAAGTTGGCTATGTCCTTCCAAATGAGTCAAAGGAGAAGCTATACGCAAACTCCCCCGGACCAAACGGGCCAGAGGAATATCGCTACCAAAAGTTCATTCAAATTAAAACTGTTCCTCATGTTACCACTTCATATCAATTGAAGTGAATTCAATCAGAGAGAGAGAGAGAGAGAGTGTGTGTGTGTGTGTGTTTTTCGCCTCATGTTGTCTTAAAGTTCTTAAGTTTCTTCAGTAGTACCCAAATGTGTCAATTGTTGATGTGTAAACATCATATAAGCAAATTTCTAATCATACATTACATGTATAGATACAGAAATAGCATTCCTACATTTTAAAAAATGATGCATTCTCACTGAAGTCTAACTACTTGTGATACTTTATTCAAGTATCGGTTAATTATGTTAAATGTTCAGAGACAGAGATGCAATACGATTTCGTTCCCACTTAGCAACATCCAAGAATCACCACAACACTCATACTGTGGGTGTGATTCTGAGTTACTAAAGAAATTAGAACATGACAAGCAGATCATCTTAAATTCTTAATGCTTCAGCTACTACTGTTTTCACTAAATCATAAACGAAAAAACTCGAATCAAGAATGACAGCATATCCAGGCTCAAAGCTTCAATCCACCTTCACTAAATCATAAGCACAGTCTTGGTTGAGTTTATAAGAAGAAGATACACAACACGTTTTCAAGAATACTTCTAAGAGGTTTCAATATTCGAAAGAACACGAACAATATTTGAATTTCATAACCGAAAAACTAAAGTATCATTAAACCACTCAAAATGCTCTTCAATCAACAACAGAGACATCAAAACTCTTTCTCCAATTTGATCTCTCAAAACGTATACAAATTCACATTTCTTAAAGCATTGTTCTTGCTAAAACTACACATTTTTCATATCATCACATCAAAAAACTTATCTCTCAAAAAACATTCCACGAAAAACCATCCTCAAAATGCTCTTCAACAACAGAGACATCAAAATTCTTTCTCCAATTTGATCTCTCAAACTTATACAAATTCACATTGCGTAATGCATTGTTCTTACAAAAACTTCACATCTTTCATATCATCACATCAAAAAACTTATCTCTCAAAAAACATTCAACAAAATACTTTCCTCAAAATGCTCTCCTTCTTCTTCTTCCACCCTTCTTCATGCTCCCAAAAAACTTCAACCACGTTTGAAAATCATCCTTCTTTAAAACCAAACCCACCAAAAAGGCACAGCAACAAAACCCCAAAATCCAATCTTTGGCCCCTCTTCTCCACCCTTCTACAGATAACCCTAATAACCCTAAACCCAAACCCCCTAACAAAGTATCACCATCCAATACCAATCCTTTACCCATTACCAACCACAAACCCACCACGCCGCAAAGGACCAAAATGCCCACAATCCCCAAATTAACCCTCCGCCTTCTCCTTTTCCAACCATCGAACCCACCCCATCCGAATCCATTCCAAGACCCATTTCGACCTCCATTTCCCGCTCCGAATTCCCTCAGCAATAATTCCAACGGCTCAGGTATAATTCGCAGCCTTGAAGCGATGATATATGCAGATTCGAGCATAATTTGTCCGGATTTTGCGATCCCAAATCGATTTCTCCTGTTTGCCGCACAGAGAATTGTTCTCTTGACTTGAAAGATGGGATAATTGATGGAAGATGGGGATATTTTCTGGTAAGAAGATGTGTTTGCATTATTGAGATTAGAAGTAAGGAGAAGAGAGGGATCTGAAACGAGATGAAGTGTTGTCGACATTTATGCTCTGCTGATTCAGAAAAGCTTTCACCAAGAGCTAGAAAGCATACCGTTGTTGCCTTGTGCTGAATTTTGAAAATTTCAGAGAATCGAAAATCCTTTTCAACGTATTTATTTTTTGTGTGGACTACTTTTAACCGGGCTTGTGGCCTATGGGCCATGAAAAATAGGAATTTTCTTCGCTTTCATAACGGCCCAAATCTTGGGCTTTTCACAACCTCATAAATAAATAAATAAATATATATATATATATATATATATATATATATAATGTTATGTGTCAGTCCGGTAATTCCACTTAAAAGAATATTGGAAAAATGCATCTTTTGCTTCTTGAATTTTCAATTTCCATTTTTGCTTTTGAAGTAGAAGGGATAAAAATCAGAAAAGTTATTATGGAATCAAATGGGATGAAATACGTATATTTCCTTGAAGTATTCCACATAGTTAAATGCATGATATATGTGTGTGTATATATATATATATATATTAATATTACACTATATAAGTATGAATGTTTCGTCCATTTTTCATAATGTCAATTTTAACCCTCCTACATAATTAAATCAATCCAATTTAATTAGAGTCCTAATGAAAGAAAACTCTTTATTAGGGATAATAACGTAATTTAATATTTATTTTATTTATCTATTTGATTATAAAAAACAAGAGTCTTTTATATTTCAAACTCTTTGTAATAAAATTACATGTTTTGATTATTTTTCTTTTGTAATATTGAACATTTTGAATCTTAAACTAAAATTAGTCTTATATTAATATATATTTAAAGAGCTTTTCAATGATATATCATAAGCATATTTTTGAATAATATTAATTTATTCCAATTCTTTAAAATCAATAACTCTTTGTATAATTTTGTAAAGCGCCCAGAAAATAAAGAATCTTGTGGAGAATCGATTAGATTGGAAATATGGAGCTCAAAGATGTCTTCAACTTGATTTGCTGCAACAGTGATTCGTGCTTCTAATTTGGTAGCCTCTCTTGGAAAATCATCAAGAAAAGTAGACAAGAAAACAATTTTCTCATGTAGAGATTTAATTAGTTGTTTTTGATCGTGAACAACAAAGGAATAACGAATTAGAAAATAATAGTTAAAAGAAAATGTTTTTTAGGCCAAAATCAAAGGGTTCTCTCATTCCTTTTTTTTTCTTCAACAAAAAATAATGTCCTAATTAAAGAAAACTCTCTATATCTAATTTAATTAAAAGTTTATTAGGATTTTAATTTAAAATCCTAATGAAAGAAAACTCTTTATATCTAATTTCATTAGAAGTTTATTAGGACTCTAATTTAATATGAACACATTGTGTGTATATATATATCATTGGCGATAGTGGTTTGTCTTCAAATGTGTTTAATGTTTTTGTGATCAGTGTGAAATTAGTGAGGATTATATGACAAGAGTTGAAGTAGATTACAACGAGTAATTCAAGATTGAAGTTTACAACGAGTAATCAAAGATTGAAGTTTAAAATTTGAAATCGTAGGTTGTTGTAACAGGTATGTATGATTTTATTTTTCAATTAAATCCAATAATTTTAATTTATAGTACGATGACAAATTTTAAAAAAAGATTTATAAACATAACAAAAACTTATTTTTAAAATTCTTTAGTAACTCCTTTTTTTTTTGAAATATAGTCAAAGAAAAGTGGCGATGTCTGAGACAAAATATATATGGCGTCAAAGGAAACTTGCTGGACAAAAGAGAGATATGCAAATCTTAATGATGCTAAGAAAAAAGACTGTAGAACATGTTTTGCAGAATCGTGAAAAGAGACAAGCAACATGTAATTTACAAGTTCAAGCAAATTTAAGTAACTCTGAAGGTATATCTTTTTAATATTCTTTAAACTTTGTATTGAAGTACATTTTTCATATAAAATTGAAAATTCTATATTAATATATTTATCTAATTATGAATTTTAATGCAGGGGAACATAAACTAAAAAAAATACTAAGTTGCATTCATTGTGGAGCAATAAGATTTGAGTATGAGCCTCCCACGTTTTGTTGTGATAATGGAAAAGTTAAACTTGCAGCTGCAGAAGTTCTAGAGAAATTGTACGAACTATACACTTCTCAATCGGAAGAATCTGTTGATTTTCGAAAAAATATACGTTCATACAATTCCATATTCTCATTCACTTCATTTGGAGTGAAATTGGACAAAGAGCTTGCTTCAGCACGACAAGGAGTTTTCACTTTTCGAGTACAATGAATGATTTATCACAATCTCTTAAGTTTGAGTCTCAATGGAAACAAACCAACTAATTTTCAGTTATATTTTTTTGATACTAAAAATGAAACTGCGAATGGAATGTGCCTTAATTCACATGTATCAAAAGGAATTGTACGGAAGTTCACTGAAATACTAGAGGAAAATCCATATGCCAAAATCTTTAGAAGACTAACAGAGTATTCTTCTCTAGATGATGTACAACTTTGTATCACAAAAGATGTGAGATTAGATCAGCGAGTTAATAATGCTCCGACAGCATATCAAGTTGCAGCTATTTGGATTGAGGGAAATAATGATAATCTAGGGTTTGAACGAGATATTGTTGTTAGTGCTCATTCCGGAGACCAATATAGATTAATGCATTATTTTGGATGTTATGACCCTTTACTATACCATCTTCTATTTCCAAGGGGTGAAACAGGATGACACCAAAATATTCATAAGGAGAAAGGTACATATTTATGTTATAATATATTTCAAGAACATATATATTTTAAGAAATAATTAACTTTTTTCAAAATTTAATTTTATTGGATTTTTTATACATATACAATTACAGCAAATGTATCAAATGTCGTGAATGCTTCTAGACTTATATCAACGTCTACTCCAGAGGAAATTATCTCCCAAGAGCAAGAAGGTATGTACTACAATATATGTATTCCTAAAAAATCTAATCAAAGAGTTTATGTTCATTCTAATCATTCCAACCATTGTTTCTCATAATCAGTTGTCTTAAAAGGAAATGCAAAAAGAGTCTCTTGCAGAGAATACAGTTGTTATAAGTTACAAATTAAAGATCCAAGACACTCTACTCTATTATTTGTGGGAAGATTGTTACAACAATATGCAGTTGATAGTTATATAAAATTGGAGACAACAAGATTATAATTTTTTCGTTTGAACCAAGCAAATTTGAGAACTGAATTCTACCAAGGAATCATGGATAGTATTTTTAGAGGTGAATTTCGTGGTAGTGAAGTTGGATCGAGAATTTTTCTTCCTTCATCATTTATGGGTGGTTCCTTACAATCCATATTTGTTATCCAGATATAACTGTAACATCAATGTTGAGATATGCTCGGGGGTGACGGCTGTGAAGTACCTTTACAAGTATATTTACAAAGGTCATGATAGAGTGGCAGTTAATTTAACCCAAAATGATGGTGATAATGTGATCGATGAAATCAAACAATTCCAAGATGCAAGATGGGTGTCGGCTCATGAGGCATTATGGAGAATTTTTTAATTCAATTTAAATGAGATATACCTTGCAGTTTTCGACTTACAACTTCATCTACCAAACAAACATTGTCACATATTGGAATAATCAAAATTTAGAAAAATTATTGACGGATGATTATACTTCCAAGACGATGCTCATAGAATATTTTTCTACATGCGCTCAATGTGAAAGGCTAAACAATATCTGTACAAAGAGTTTCCAAAGCATTATGTGTGGGATAGACAAAACAAATATTGGAGAGAAAGGAAAAAAAGAGAGGTGATTGGACGTATTAATGCAGTAAATCCCACAAAAGGAGAAAGATACTATCTTCGATTACTCTTGAATCATGTGAAAGAGCCAACATCTTTTGAGTTTGTTAATAGTAGATGGTGTGCAATGCCCAACATTTAAAGAATCTGCACAAAAAGGATTACTTGAAGCAGATGAAAGCATTTTTGAATGTTTAAATGAAGCAATAAAATTTCAAATGCCACATGAGTTGCGAAGACTTTTTGCAATAATATTGGTATTTTGTACACCAACAGATGTTAGAACTCTATGGGATACATATTTCAATGCAATGTCTAAAGATTTCAAAAAAGAAGCAAACACATCGTCATCTTATAGGGTAGCGAAAACCTTGAAGAATGTTAATATTTTTTTGGAGAGTATGGGAAAAAGTATAAATTTGTATGATATCTCAATCACTGCTATGGAAATTGACGATATAGAAGGAGAACGTGAAAGAGAATTATGAGAAGAATTGTCTGTTGAAATTCCTCCTGAAGATCGTGAAGCTGAAACAAAGTTAAATGCTGATCAACATATGACTTTTACCTTAATATTAGAATCTATTGAAAAAAATGGGGGAATTTTCTTCATTGATGGACCAGGGGGGACTGGTAAGACATTTTTATATCGTGCGCTGTTAGTCCATCTTTGATTAAAAAATCAAATAGCTATAACAACTGCCACATCTGGAGTAGTAGCCACATTGATGCCAGGAGGAAGAACAACACATTCACGATTCAAAATACCAATAAATGCAGATGAAAACAGTAAATGTTCCATTTCCAAACAAAGTGGTGCCGCAGAATTATTGCGTAAAACAAATTTGATTTTATGGGATGAAGCTCCAATGCAAAAGATGGGCAATTGAAAATGTGGATACATTACTGAAGGATGTTACTGGAAATGATAAAGATTTCGGTGGAAAAGTGATAGTTTTTGGAGGAGATTTTAGACAAGTTTTACCTGTTGTCCCAAGGGCAACAATTTTACAAACAATTTCTGCTAGCATGGTCCAATCATATTTGTGGCCAAGAATGCAGAAAATACCATTATCTAAAAATATGAGAGCTGTAAAAGATCCTAATTTTAGTGAATTCTTGCTACGAATTGATAACGGAGAGGAGCCAATAGATGAGGAATGAAATATCTCAATTCCAAATGAAATGATCATTGAGTATGATAATGAAGAAGATTCTATACAACGACTCATCAATACTATTTTCCCAAACTTACAGAAGAATGCAGAATCAACAAAATACATGACAGAGCAAGCCATATTATCTGTAAAAAATGAGCAAGTTGATAAGTTGAATGATAAGCTGATATCCATATTCCCAAGAGATCCAAAAACTTTTAATAGTTTTGATGAAGCTGATGAAACAGATAAACATTATGGAGAGGAACTTTTAAATTCTTTGACTCCAAATGGTTCACCTCCTCATAAATTGGTGTTGAAGAGAAATTGCCCAATAATTCTCTTAAGAAATTCAGATCCTTCAAATGGTTATGTAATGGCACAAGAATGGTTTGCAGAAATTTATGTTTTTAATTTGTATATGAGTTGGTATCCAAATCTTTCAAAAGAATAGGAACTAATAAGCATCGTATCCAAACAAGTAAAGCCAAATCTAATTTCAGATTTGCACTTGGATGGATAATTGTTAATTATCCAAATTAAAACATCGAAATAGAAACTAAATTCAACATGCAGTGGTTCTTTATTTATTTAATTTTTTATGAGATTTTATTTTATGTATTTTATTTTTCACATACAATTTTTTATTACTGTGATCTATTGGTCATGTGGCAATATTAAAAAAACGAAATCTATTTCATTGGTGTTGTACCTAAATTCCATTAATTTCAATAATATCTTGTGTTAGTATGAGTTTCATGTATTGTTTAATCATCTTATCACAAGATAAAAGATAGAGATGGCGAAGGAAGCATCTATGCCCATAAGACTTTTAAACAATTCATTATCAACACTTATAAAATATTAGCTTGTAATATTTTGTTATTTTGATGAGCGATTTATGTGGTGTGGTTCTCTTATGGGAGTTATACTATAGGATAAAACATGACGACATAAACAAATGTACCCATAAGAGTTTTGCAAATTGGAGAAAAAGCAAATTCAATATGATTGAAGGTTTTAAGAGTTGGCCATCAAGTATGTTGCGTGAAAAATAATTCTGTGAAAATTCAAAAAATGATAATGATGGATGAAGAGGTAAACGGATTTCAATTAAATTTTTGTTTCTATACTTCAGAAAAAATTGTGCACTGACCAATTTGGAAGAAAAATAAATTAAAAGTAAAGTCAGGTTGTCAAGTCGATTGATACTGGTAAAGTTTATTTTAGTTTTATTTGTATCTTGTTTCAATTGTATTTGATGTGATTTTTTCATTTATTTATTAACCAATGCCTATTCTTGCAAGCAGACCATATTGGAATGCTCATGTTTAATGATGACATCCAAAATTTTGGAAATGAATTCAAAAGAAACAACACATATTTGATTCAAAATGTAATGGTCAAAGATGCAAACACCAACTTCGCATCGGTACATCCGGAAAAAGAATTAGTTTTAAACCAATTCAGCACCGTGAAGGAAACTGCAAACAATATTGACCAAAACCACAATAAAAATGTCTATGTGAAGTACAACGACTTACGTAGCAAATATGAGGAACACAGCAGATTTGGTACCTATATTTCTTATTTCTATTTCTTTTCAATAATTTATAAAAATAATCATTAAATAATTTTTTTTGTTTATGTAGATATATGTGGAGTTCTCACTAGGGTGAAGGAAAACATAATTGTCGACACCCCAAGAAAAGTGGCTGTAAGACAAATCACTCAAATAAATTAAGAGTAAGTATAATCTATCTTTTATAAGAAAGTATGAAAACAATATGTATATTTAAATTACAAGCAAAACAAAATAATTAAATAAAAATTCCAATTTAATTTTTTTATTTCATATACAGACATCACTCCATTGACGTTTCTCTTTGGGAAGACATGACATTGAATGAAGGAATAGAATTGCAGTAAATTGTTGATCAAAAGCCAACGATTGCCATTACAAAGGTCACAACAAAGGAATTTCAAGGTAAAACAAAAACTCACCTAATTTTTTTTGGAAGGAAAATAAAGACAACAAATATATGCAAATGTCTTGAGAATGAAATATAATTTTAAAATTGCAAACTTTGATTAGGTGAGATCCAGTTGCAAACCACTTCAATTTCAACTATACAAATAGGTCTGATATCTAAAGAAATTGCAAAACTGTCGAGCACGATTCATGATCCACTGGAAATATGCAAGTTGAGAATGGCACAAAGAATAAGGGGAGAAAGAGAGGTTTCTCTTGAAGATCTTATCATGAGAAAAGATTCCCTATGAAAGGTATGTAACTATATTTTTCAAACATCTATAATGTTTTGTTTCGGAATATTAGTTGAGAATTGTACTTATGAAGCATTCTTTTCTATTTTATCTGTGTTAATTGTAGTTTCCATGCACAAAATTTGTTGCTGATTTCTAGACATGGTTGCATGTTAGATCCCTATGTAGACCTTTTGGAGTCTTCAAATTAGGAGTCATAACTCATTGTTCTTCAACCTTGTCTTGATGTTTTGTTTTGAATGCTTATTAGCTTCTAGGCATATATTGGTTAATTGCTCGGGTTTTGAAAAATTGAAATACAAGAAGTGATAATGGCACAGAATTTTTACTTACAGACTTCTATCATAAGCATGGTATTTTGCATCAGATTTCATATGTTGAAACCCCTCAACATAATGGATTGAATGAAAAAAGCACCAACATTTGTTACAAGTAACTAGAGCTTTGTTGTTTCAAGCATGTTTGCCTCTAAATTTTTTAAGTGATTGTGTTCTCACTACTGCACATATTATTAATAGGCTTCCTTCTACTATTTTAGACAATAAGTGACCTTTTGAAATGCATTTTAACAAAGTTCTTTATTTTAGTTATGTGAAGTGTTTTGGTTGTTTATGTTTTGCTAATACTAAGTGCACAGAGACATAAGTTTCAGCCTAAAGCTGTTAAATGTGTGTTTTTAGGTTATCTTTTTGGCACAAAATATTATAAAGTTCTTGATATGTCATCTGATAAGGTCTCTGTCTCTAGAGATGTTAAATTTTATGAAACAATATATCCTTAGTTTGATAAAGCTTCTGCTGATAAGGTGGCTGAGTCTTTATGTTTTGAAAATTCTCATATGCATGACATTTTCCAAAATCCAACTTTTGATAATCATACAACTTATGATTTATTTTCCATCCATACAATTTATACTCTATTTTCCATCCATACATGTACATTATAATATATAAATAAATATTTAAATTATTTGGTAGTTTTTATATTAGACTTTGTATCATGTATTCATTCTCAATGTAGAATGCATGTTATTGTTTCACTGGAGTTGTGGAGAAGGTAGAGAATGAAACAAAAATATGGTACAACGCATGCAAAAAATGCACAGCATCGACACCTAAAGATGACGAAAATACAATATGTAGAAAGTGCAAAGATGACCCAGTGCAAACAACACCAAGGTAAAAAATTAAAATTATAAATCAAAAAATAAAACGTGCAATAACATGCAACTATACTTATATAAATTCATTGATTGCCGATACGTAGTTAAACTAAGTGTGATACAAGGTCATCTTGAAACAACAATGACGATGTTTGGTAACACGACATCAATTTATGTTGGATGCTCAGTAGAAGACTACTTGAAGTCCATTGAGAAGGTAACAATATTTCTTTAGTTAAATGATTTCAAAAAAAAAACCTAAAATCTAAGAATATTTATATAGATTGCTAAAATCTATCTTTCTTGTTCTTTTTAACAAAAAATCATATGCAGGGCCAAAGCACATCTGAATACTACAGACGGTTGATCTTAAAAGGAGCAAGTGAGGTCCGTTTTCTAATTTTTCTAAACTACAATACGAAAGTTGAAGGAGGAAGATTGAGTGCAGTATAGCTGAAGCAATAGAAAAGTTGGAACCCGTGGAAATGAGAGATGATAAATTAAATAATACAATCACGACAACAACAGTAACAATGGCCACCACAAAAGATGATGAAAACAAGAAAAAACTAAGAATTAGGAAGACAAAAAACAAGGAATGTATCCACGTATCCAGCAATGAGGAGGATCATACAATCAAAGATTTATTAACCAAATCACGAAGAAAGAGGACTAGGATGGAAAAGAAGATCAAACAAGAAAAGATATAGTTAGTGGTCAAATTAGAATTATAATCTTTCGTTTTAGATTTATTATTCTTTTTTTTATTAGGAATAGTGGAATTAGAATTTTTTAATCGAATAATATTTTTTTAATAAATTATTGTTATGATACCTATATTAAATTGAAAAGACATTAACTTATAATAATCAAATGTTAAGTAATTTAAACACACTTCAAAAAAATATTAAACTATCACGAGTTTGTCTCTCCACGTGCAACGCACGTGTACTCAACTAGTATATATATATATATATATATATATATATATATATATATATATATATATATATATATATATATATATATATATATATCGAAAATGCTCAATACTCCTCAAAAAACAAAAAGAAAAAAAAAGGGAAATGCTCAGTCAGACATGGCCTCTAGTTATATCTAAACTTGAATAAAACCTTAAATTGAGTTTCAGTACTACATGAAAACTTCAAAAAAAAAAAATAGAAAAAGAAAGGAACAACCATTTGTTTCCAATATTTTATACACGTGTCGTACATTCAAAAAGTAGTATACAAAAATGAATAGAAGATATGACAACTATTACTGCAGGATACGGTAAATACTGTGAAGTAATTATTTTTAAGAAACTTCCTTGAAAAAAATGTAGAATTTTAAAACGACAATAATTACTTAATATATTATAGCATATGATTTAATGAAGACATAAAATCAGACAGGAAATGGTTAGATTCAATATACATAAGAAAAGAATGAAAATATATTAGTTTGTCAAACATACACGAAAGATGTTCTTTGTGGTTTTCCTTATTACTATAAGTAAAAGGGACAAGAGGACAAATGAGAGAGAGAGAGAGAGAGAGAGTTCCAACCTTTGACATTATAACAAAGTAATCAGTAATGCATGTATTGATATTGAACATGCAAGCAGCTAAACTTGAGCTCTTGCCAGTTTGATGATTTATCTCAGCAACTTACAAATATATACACGAGGCCTACTTTTAATTTTCCTCGTGGAATCTTTGGCAACCACAATTCACTTCCCTAAAAAATCAAGCAGAGAATTTGGCAATGATTAGGGTAACAATCATGAAAACAATGTAAAGGGCAACAAGGCAGAATCCCCAGAATCTAGGAACTCGAAACCGATTCCATGTTACGACCAACAATGATCCCATCAAGCTCATTAGCAAGAACACAAATGCAATTACTATACTTGTGTGGAAATGAAGCTTATAAGCTTCAGGGTAAACATTAGCTGTCTCTATCACCAAACCTGTTCCCAGTCCAAAAAGCATGTTGAACATCGGCCCTGCAAAGCACCCGGCCATAGCCATGGCAGGTTGCCCGGCTTTAGCAACCGCCACATCAGCAACAAGATCCCCGATAGAATTTCCCCAAGCAAGCACCGTTAACCCTAGAAGTGACGAGGGCAACTGTAAAAGCATGCCTAGAGCGGCTAGGCAGTTTAGCAGTTCACCAGCTATGACGGAAATCCAGAATACGCTCATGATGAATGCGATGATCACAGCAGGGATCTGCTCAGTTTTTGGTGGCTCCTTTTCCACTACGTAATGAAGAATGGCTAAAGAGCAGCTTCCTAAGAGTACCACTAACCATAGAGGAAGGTGGGCGTTCGGGAAAAGGAAAGCAATTGGATGGTCTAATGGCATAAATGATTTGCAGGAGAATAAGAGGGCTAGTGGGCAAAGAGCGATGTTGGCAGATTGGTAAAATCTGTTCCATTGAGACGGTGAAGTTTCCGGAACAGTGAGTTTTAGGAGTATTGAGACTGGAAGTTGCCAAGTTTGTGAAATCTGCAGGAAGAGAGAATATTAAATCAGACAACCGAGTAACAACTCAGAATAGAAACATGCTATATTAGAGATCTTCATCATGTATTTCTATAATACACAACGTCGCGCTCAAAATGAACAATTTCTAGAGAATTACTCAAATTAGCTTGAAGGTATCATATCCATTTAATTCTATTCATTGCTATTTTCTTAAGAAAATGAAGAAGTTAAACATCAAACAGTGATGTGGCAGCAGAGAAAGGAGATGACTCCAAATTAACTCATCAAAATATGATTCAAGAGTATCCTGTTCCCCATAAAAGGTTTCGGTTTATTCATTCCCAAATTAGGTCAATATTTTCCAAAGAACATTTTACATTGGTGTAGGTAACGGAATTAGAACTCAAGCTCAGTACAAAGCACTTAGCAGAGTTAGCAGATGACTAAAGTGAATAACAAGAGGTTTGAAACATCCTTGATGTTTGATCTATTAACAAAAAATGAAACATCCTTGATGTTTGATCTATTAACAAAAAAAGCCATCAAAGTTTAACCACCCTCGTGCATCCGTGTTACCAATAGAACCTGTCATTAGTTGTCATTAAGGGAAATGGATATGTCAGCAAACAAGTTTGATATTGTTGTACTTTATTTAAAATGTGAACACAAAAATATCCCAACAATAATAAGTTATGTCCTATCAAATTCAGGCAGATGATTGTCATTTTTTTTTTTTCCAGTTTATGTTAAAGGCAAGAATTTAGTAAAAGTAAACACTTCTTTTAGTAATACCAATTTATAGTTTTCCTAGTCATAATAATCTAAAAATGATAATCTCTTCTTCTTCTCTCTGTAACTTTTTAGAGATCCATATAGTTGACTTTTACATAAATTCTTAGATACTAGACAAGATACATTGTATCTTATCGTAAGCTTGTACAGTAAGCTAGAATAATAGTGAAAAGCTAAGGATAACAAAAAGATTAGCACCAAAATAGTTATTATTTATTTCTTCTTATGCATTTCGTGCACAACAGTCTGGCTATAATAAAACAATGTAACAATTCAAGAATTTTTTCTGGTAAACACAAATGACGCACAATATGGATGTCTTACAAATACATCACATAATATTGCAGTATTATTCTCATTGGTTACAGAGCATAATGTTCGAGTTTGGATAAACAGCAATGACCCTAAGGAGAGACCAGTCTATTTGATAATTGAACCGATACTCATAGACTCAGAATGATTGCTAAGGAAAAAAAGAAGTATACAATTTATTGCCTTTCTTGGACATTAGTTACCCTAACCTCTTACAAAATGAAGCCATGAGAATACTAGCAAAAAGTCATTCCAAACAGGTCTGGCACCGAGTGCATCTACTCGTGCCATGTCAACTAAGGCATCTTTCATGACAAATTCCATCTCTATGAGCTATAAGCATATAACTAGATCAAAATATTGAAGCAAGACACATCAGACACCACCCATTTCCTTTAAACATCGCAAATTCACTATCCAACCATATATAATCTAACCCTTATCAGAAAGCTAAAACAATAGACCATATCATTAATTCCCAAAATATTGAAGAATAAACTGGATAACACTAAATTTTCAGTGATCTAGAGAGCTTACAATAAGCTTGTCATTGCAGAAAAAGTTAACCAAGCAATGAAAACAGCTAGAACCAATAAACCTCAAAACACATTCACAAGCATCAATCAAAATAACTCATGTACAAGGAAAACAAAGAATGGATCCATATATCATACCTTTCCATAGGCTTTCCAGAACCCAGAACTTGGGTTCCTGTTAAGTTCTACTCTTCCTGTTAATCCCCCACTTTCACAATCCATCTCCTTCACCTCTCTATCCACCCGAGTTTCGCAATTCGTAACCAACGCCAACTCTTCACTCTCCCGAGAACTTCTACTCTTCTCTCCACCACTATTATATCCCAAATCCATATAAAACACTATTCCAACAAAGAAAAGGTAGAACCCAACAAATCCAACAGCTTGCCACAAGAAGATCTCAGCACTCAAGTACACATAAAACAGAAAAAATGCAGCCGTTAAATAGAACATCACATCCCTCACAAAAGGAGCTGGATCAACGGCGAAAGGCGCAGCGTACAACGCGACGAAACCGACAACGAAAGCAGAGACAAAAGTCCCCGCAGAAAGAATTGCACCGAACCCAGTCCTAGGCTGCCCCCCTCTAACCGCAGCCACCGAGGCGAACACATCGGGAGCTCCATTGCCGAGGGCTAAAAGCGTGACGGCGCCCATCGACGGCGAGAGTTTCAAGTGGGTGGAGAGCTTCGTCACCACCACGGAGAAGCGATCTTGGGCGGTTTTGACTAAGATGTAGAACTGGAGGAGGATAGCGAGGGTGAGAAAAGGGATGGAGAGAAGTGGGTTTTGGTTGAAAAGGCAGGAATGGAATGATGAATAGTTGAAAATGCCATCGGAGATGGTGAGGTTGGAGGCGGAGCATTTGGGGGCGGAGGAGAGGAGGAGGGACCGGTGGGGAAATAGTGGGGATTTGGAGGGGTAGAACGGGGTAGGGCGGGGGAGGAGGAGGAAGAAGAGGACGACGGCGAGGAGGGTGGCGGAGATCAGTGTAATATTAAGAGTGTGAATGGTGGCGGAGACGGTGGAGATGAAGGCCATGCCATTCCAAATCTCTCTGCTTAAATTATGCACTCATCATGTTTGTGTTTTTGCTTAACTGAGTCACTCTCAGTCTTTTGACTTTACGCGTTTTTCCTTGTGAATCTACCGTCTTCCCAGCTCTTATTTAATTTAGTAATATTAATACTAATTAATTTAATCTACTATCTCCGAACAGGAGTATATAATAATAAATAAAACAAAATCTACCGACAATTCAATTCTTTGAGCAATGAATACTAGATGATTTATATTTGATTAATGCTAATCAGAATTTTATACTCATGCATGCCACCCCAGACGCGACAAGATTGCATCTGATGCTAAATAACCGTGTCATACAATTTGGGCACCCGAGCTTAGACATAGTAGACTAGGTTTTTTTTAGTGTATCCTCAATCTATCATATTTACAAAATGTTTTTGGAATCCTTTCCCATGTAGTAATCATATAGAAAAATAAGTCTGGATTGAATGATATATATATATCTCTATATCCCTTTTTTTTAACGTGACCTTAAGAGTAGAAAATAGTTATTTTCGTTGAGCATTACCAAGGAAAAAACCGATGAAGTTAATTATTTCTTGAAAACCCCTTGAAAAGGAAAAAAAGAAAACGTACACAATTTTTTTAAACAATGGTGAAAAAAAGAAAAAAAAACACACACACACGCAATGGCGGATCCAGAATTTAGTGTTTGCGGGGGCGGGATTTCGGGAGGAAGGAACACATTCATAAAAAGTCTAAATATATTAAAATTTTACGTATATATTTTCTATGATTGTATAGCTAATTTAAAATATACTATATTTTTTATTATTCTATAACACAATATATAATATATCATTTGAATTTTAGGGGGACAATTGTATGAAATTATTTTAAAATGCATTACTAAAATTTTTTTTCAAAATTCTTGGGGGGACAACAGCCCCCTCTTGCCCCCCCTTGGATCCGCCACTGCACACACGCACAAAAATAAGCAGAAATTTCGTAAATGATCAAATTAAAAATCTGCAAAGATTTCCCACTTCGCTAATTTTAGTGCCACTTTAAGAAATTTATCAGTGAAATCACTATTTGCTAATTAATGGTGCCAAAACTAAGAAAATTGTATATACCCTTTAGCCCTGGTGAAAAACTATGTGATCTGAATTTTGTTGACTCAAAATCTCACACACACACACACACACACACACATATATATATATATATATATATATATATATATATATATATATATATAAAGTGAACTAAAAAAGCTAATGCACCAACTTAGACAATCACATTTCAGGGTCAAATAGTAGATAAATTTTCATAGCTCAAAGTTGAAGGGGAGAAAAATTTCCAATCTTAAATTACAGGTTCCAAGTATTGATTTTCATCAAAAATATTCGGTGCATGTAAAAGTAGACTCAATTTTTCTTCTGATTTTTTCTTCAAGTGATTATACCTCCAAGACTAAAGTTAGAGCAAACATAACAGGATGATACTTTCATCTATACGCCTCAGGCAAACGGAAGCCACTCATCACTATTTTGTCAGCAAACATCTTTCCAGTCTTTGGCATGACATGCCAATGCAATGTTAAGTTGAAACCTTTACCCCGTAAATTGCTTCCCTAAGGCACATGTCAAGAAGAAAATAAACAAAGGTTCATGAAAAGTAGTGTTTTTAGTAAACAAAAGAAAGTACCAAGAGACGGAAATCACTGACTTGATCAATAAAGCGATACTTGTTAGTAGTGTGAATCCAGAACTTGGCGCGTTCTTTGGAAGGTATAATACCATCCCACAACGACACCTGCATAACAAAATAATTTTCAAGAAGATATAAAGATAATTGGAACTCAAGTAACTGAGATGGACTAATTTTTCCTACATCAGTGTGGAACACGCACAAAACAATGAAACAACTGAAAGTAAATTGGGGATCCACATTGAAAATGTAAGAACTTGTGGATGGCAGGATATAATATGGGATTTGGATCAAACTGAAAGTAGTATACAGTGTTTACTTTCTCCGATTACAAGTTAATTAAGGGTATGTGGGCATTTCATACAAAACCACTGTCTAGATTAACACTAAATGAGCTATTTGTCAAGATTAACACTAAATGATGGGTGCAGATCTTTCCAATATTTTATTCAGCAAATATACAACCAAGAATGCTTTAGAACTTCAAAAATTGTCTGGAATCTGTACAAATCATGGGTTTAAATTACTGATGATATTATAGTCCAGCTTTGCCCTGTAAAATGTTCTCTTATAATTGTAAAATAGGCTTTCAATATTTCTCATTGCTATTTTAGAGCTACGACAGAATTAACAAGTAAGAGACCTAGCATACATATGTTTTGACCATACCAAACTATTCCAACAAATTAATAGAGGGTAAAGGCATCTATAAGGTTTTTTTTTTTTGTGTTCTCAGAATATATGTTCTCTGGAATGCCGAATGTGTTTTGGGAGAATGTCTGCATATGTATGGAAATGTATTGAAACTGTGATTTAAGATTGGTTGTATTAATATGAGGGAATATAATAAGAGAGAAAATGAAGAATGATGCCAAACATGGCCTACATAACTTGTATTGGAACAGCGATTTACAAAAGTCTCAAATGACAAGCAGAAAACTCAGGCTAGCAATGATAAATAGAATAAATTATAAAGGAAAGTCTGAACATAATCATAGCCATAGGTATCATCATAACCACCTATTCTCAGAAACATAGGATGGAAAACTTATGGTAGAGGACAAGATTGAAATGAAAGAGGCTAACATATACATACAACAGTAAAATAAAATTTAAAAAAAAAAAACAATGAGTAAGATCAATAATTACACTATGCATAAGCAAAAACACATATGAGTGATACATAAAAGCAGCTACAGACAGACTTAAAAACTAGCATACCTGGTTAAGTGCATTTTTTGGGGTTTCATACTCAGCAGCTAAAAATACAAAGACCTGCAAAATTTAAAAAATGAATAGTTGTAACATCCAACTAACTTCAATGGCAATAAGTCAAAGGAAAATCAGAAGGAAAAGCCAACTCTATCTATAGATTAGGGCAAGCACTTGAAGTTATGCTTTTTTACCACCTGCCAAATTAGGACCTCTGAAGGAGTGTAAAGAAAGAGGTGCATAGTATGCATCTTTCAAGTATAAGTTGAAGCAAAAAGAATCAACTTGGGTATACTTTACGATAATGTGGGGCTTTTTTAGAGAAATTAGTTGATAATTAATCACTGAATACAAACAAACCACAGAAAGTTTCACACACAAAACAAGAGTAATGATGGTATTCACATCTCAAATCCTCTGCCAACAATTCAACCAATCTTCATAATTTTAAAGATAAGAAAACACAAAATCAGAAATAAATCCAATAAAAGCTCACAGGTCACATACAGAATTTAGAAAGTCTTCTACAGAACTGAAAGCAGTCAAAACAAGCAGAAAACACTCTAGAGAATGATCACATGCAGAGTTGAATATTGTAAATACTGATATACCTGTTTCGTGTTCCACGTAAACAATGACTGTAAGTTTGCTGTTATATTCAATGTCAGGCTCACCTGCATAACACAAAATTAATCATCAAGCAACCAAGTATGCCACCACCTCCTTAGTTATTCCTCAGAAAGGAAAACATGAAGTTAGCAACAAACCCAGTTTTTTTGTGGGTGAGGACAATAATACCACAGCATTGCAAGACATCTGAATGAGGATAAAACTATGCATTTGATTATTCAAACCAAAAATCAATGTAAGTTGATCCCAAGTTCCCAGAATAAATTATCAGTCCAAAAAACTCCACAAAGAAAGAATAGGTAGAGGCACATATATTTGAATCATAAGGTACAATGGTGCATTCTGTGTTGCTCAGTCTCAGTTCAAATAACCAAAACGGGTACATATCTCCATCTTGATTTTTCAAATTTAGGATACATGGACACAACAAAAGGATCCAAAATGAGGACACGGTTATGGGGAAGCATCTATGTGCACACATAAAAAAAATATAAAAATATTTCATAATAATTTGATTTGTTTTGTTGCAATATCACGTGAATGTATTAACAAGATCTGGAAGGCTTTAGGCTATTGTGGTATCACATTAATAAAAAGGAAGGCTTTAGGTTCCAGATCGTTAATAGTCTGCTTCAACAAAGATTTTCAAGTACATTAATGTTTCTTTTCTTCTAACCAAATGTATGATTAATTTTAACAACATTATACATTCTGTCCACAACCCTAGCCCATCCTCTTATCTGATTCAACTTCAGACCACTTAGTTTGAAAAAGGCTTCGTTTGTTGTTTTTGTTGATATAATCTGGTTTTATCCAATATATAAACCAAATGCCAATAATAAATAGAGCAATTTTTGGCAAACTAGTTTTCAGTAAATTTCAGAAATTTGATCAGCTTTTAAACCTGCGTCAAATAATAAGATCTCCTTCACAGAGTTGCTAATTGAAGATCAAATTGGGATAATATACTTTGCGCACAAGCACATTTGAATCCGTTGACAGAAAGCGCATAAACGACATGCGATTATCAAATAAGACAGAATCATAGACAATAGAAGTGCAATTGTGTGATCAGATTAAAGATGCTGGAATATCTTATCTTGGCTTGATTTTGAAAGTTCACATCAAGTATTTAACAATCAGTTCATCATTTCAGATAAAGAAACAAATTGTTGGCAGGTAAAAACCGCCACAGAAAAAAAAAAAAAATGACGGAGAAAATTTCCATCATTCCAATCTGCATACAACTTGCATACAAATCTACGAACAGGCTAAAAATAAATGATTTACCTCATCATCCCCATCCGGCTTCTTCTGGAACCAATTAATGTTCAAAACCTAAAACCCACAAACAAAACCCAAAGATCAACAAATTAGGGTTAAAAAAAAAACACAAAACCCACCAAATCAATCCAAAAAAGAAACACAAACAAAACACAAAAGCATCAACACAAAAAAAATTAAGTTTACTTGAACTTCTGAGGTAGGCGACTGCGAATTGAAGTTGTCGGAAACAGACGCCATTGCACACATTAGTGCGAGAATTGTGATGGCGAAAGTGAGCAGAGCATTTGCTCTGTACCCAAAGGAGTGCATGTCTTCTGCAACAGATTTTCCCCTCTTTTAATTAAGCAAAATGAAGAGTAAATCTGGAGCAAAATTCAACAACTTTAATCTGTTTATCAATGGCAGAGGCGAAGAAGATTGGTGTGATGGGGGTTATGACTTTCGCTTTGACTTTCTGCTTTTATATATTTAGAACTTTTTTTTGCTTGCATTTAATTTCAAAGCCGATTATCGGCGTCATAATCATATTATTTTATTATTTTAAACCAATTTCTTAAATATCAGAAACTAAAAAAATTCTCAAAATAAGAAAAGATATTGTATCTTGAATCTAGGAAATTCGAATCCAATTTTCCATGATAGAATTCTTTTTTTAATTCTAAAATTAAGTCTGACTAACTTGAAATGTGGGATGTGTCTAAATAAAAGTTTAAGGTTAAGATTGTATTTTTATTTTCATTTTTTGTTTCCCAAAACTCGAGCAGCAATAAACATCATAATCTAATTCATCTATCAATTCGTTTCCTCTAAAAATAAAAAATAAAAAAATACGATTAATAACCATTAAAAGTTGTAGGTTATTTATCATCAGTTCTGCTACCTTATCCATTGTAGATACATTAAGATGTGTCCACAGTTAATGTGTTAAAAATCCTGAATGTTTATTAATTTTTTTTTCCATATTGAGGGAATGTGATCAATACACGTTATCGGTAAATAGTTGCAATTTGAAAAAATAAATTTTGCTATTCAAATAGTTGAAACCTTTCAACTTAGAACAAATGATACATAGGAAAATGATAAAATGTCCACCAGTGACGTGTATTAATTACATCCCCTCATTATATAGAAAATAAAATTAATAGCCATTCTGGATTAGAAAATAAAATTAATAGACATTTTGGATTTTTGACACATCAACCACAGACACATCTTAATGTGGCCACGGTGGGTAAGGTAGTAGTACTGTTGATATAAATACATAATTCTTTTATAAAAAACTATATATTTATGTAGAAAATTAATTAATCGCATTAAATATACTTGCATTTTATTTTTATGAGTTTGCATAATTTGGTAACTTTTTCCAAAATAGATATTAGGGTTGATTAATGAATCATCCTAAAAATTATGCTTCATCATGATTTACATTTAATGTTAGACATTAGCTATGGATTGGTCTGACTTCTGGGACTCGTGTATTTGCTAAATCGAGCTCGAGTAACTTGATATTTTTGGTACAATTGGGAATCTATGTGCCCCAATTCCGAACCCAAATCATTACCATACATAAATCCTGCTCGATTATTGATGGAGTATTCATACAGACAAATATCAGTATACCAAAGTTACATACATCAAGCAGAAAATAATATCATTTTACATTTTGCATTCACCACAACATGAATAAAAAACCAAAACAAAAGCAAATTTCAGAAAGTATAAAAGGCAACTATGAAAAATAAAGATATACAAACTTTAGCAAAGGATAAAACATTTGAAGGGTAAACAAAAAAGTTACATATGGACTGTACAGATCCTGAAGAGCAATGTTCATTCTTGCAATTGCAATTTGTATATATAACTGACATACATACATACAGAAGCTTGCAGTCGATTTTGTTCCAAGGCACACCATAATTCACTCTAAACCGCTGCTTCTGAAGGTGCAGATCAATACGAAACAAGACAGATCAAACGTTGTACTTGAAAAATACCGATTTATATTTGTAGTGGAAGATAACTAAACAGTGAAGGAATAACGATCGGAATTATTACTCATTTGTTACCTTCATCAACCTTGATCTCCAGAAGCTCCTCTATGGGTTGTCGACATACCGGACACTTGTTTGATTGGAGCCTCAACTCTTTGGCACAGTCACTGCACATACACTGCAACACAGCAAAAGAAGATCAAACCAAAATACAAAAGAAAAAGAGAAACAAACAAGTCTTCCAGATTCTATGGACAAACAAGAGGTTGAAATTAAGGATTTACCATGTGCCTACATGGCAAGACAGCGGTATTCTTGACCTCTGTCAAGCAAATGATACATTCTTTTCCTGATTCCACGTCACTAATGGTGGCTTCATTTGAATCACTGATCCCAAAAATCTCACGCAGTTCATAACGAGCACCATCAATCCATAAAATCTGCTTTATTACTTTCACTTGAAAATTCCCATCATCTTTTTTTTGTAATACAGCCTGAGAGATCTGAGCATGAGGAGATGCATTTAGATGTTCCTCTCTTGAACTCCCATTCGTAGGCGTTGATGGTAAACATGACTCTGCTGATATTACAAGCGGATAAACATCTTCTCCTTGAATAGGCTTTGACAGGTCATCAGTGTCAAAGAAGCCCAAGTCCACACCAGTTCCTGAAGGCTGGAAGAATTTCTGTCCTAGTCCTTTCTGGAATGGAATCTTTACAGGCACAATCTCAGGATATACTGGGGTGAATTTACAGTTGTCACCCTCTTTGGCAAAATAGAAGATGGTAATACTGCAACAAAAGTGGATAATTATATTAGGTGAAACCATGCCCATCAGTGAGAATCAAAAGGAAATTCAACAGCATCCAGGGTGACAAATCATGTCCATAGCTGAACAGGAGACAGCAAGCACATGCAATTATGCACTAAGGCACCAATTCCTTCATTATTTGAGTTCAGAGATTTTATAAACTCCTTAATGCCATATAGAGGTTATCAGGTTAAAAAGCAATTATTTCCTTGTTTTCAAGTATGAGGAAGATTTCAAGCTTAAGAAGGTGAATGATAGGTATGAGTAGTTAATATGTTTAAATACATCAATATCTTGTAAACCATGAATATGTGACTAGGATTATCTGGATAGTATAAATATGTCCATAACATGTGTATTAATTGATATGTGTAAAATGTACATGCACAGGACAGTGACAGTCTTGTAAATCTCTGGGTTCAGAGTAATCAAATGAACCAATCCTCTTTTTTTTTTAAACTTTGCAACTCCCACAACTTAATTTCCACTTGAACTAAACAGGTAGAAAAAAAGGGACAAAAAGTAATAATCAAGTTCAATAGAAATATGCAGAAGTTAAGACTGGTTTTTCAACAGTGTCATTCATTGAGTATAGATTTATCCTTTTTCTTAACACTTTGACTTTTAAGCTAAACATTGTCATCATAAAATTTCATGCTTAGGTGACTACACACCAACATACAAACATCAAAGGCACATTTTTGATTGAACTTTTGAAGGAGGGGTTTTGACTATAGAGTCCTCTGTTTCAGACACATGGTTGAACTCTCCTCCTCACTAGTTCAAAACTTCAGAAGCATCCTACTGTTTGAATTCCAGATGATAACACGTGATCGGTAAAAATGCTATATGCAGATAGATACATAAAACTCTATCCACACTAAAGACTATTCTCACCAAGTTTAAATGTATTACTTCAAGCTATGCCTGTCCATATCATTATTTCTACTTTGATTATTGTAAAGGAACTAAGATAAAAATTACAGCTTAATCAGACAACAATGCGATTTTATTGGTATTGCAAAGTTCTGCCTTCAAATCCTAATGTGAACGACAAGATGCACAGTGAGATTCATGCTGAAATCACCCTTGATGTAGAAACACAAATGAATCACTTGTGTAGCAAACTAGGTTGATTTTGACAGATAGTCATCAGCTAAATAGAATGTAAAACTTAATCAATGAGATATATTCATTCAGGCAGTCAGCATAAAGATGACATCCATGAATTCGCCTGTAAAATGTCTAAAACATCATCTGTAGTGGGCATAAACACAATAGTTAACCAACTTATTAAGTTTGTCAATCATTTTGAGACTAGTCATTCCCATGTTTTTTCAGGACCATCTTAAGTTTTACAAGAAACATGCATTCATTTCTTTACAATCATTTGCGCAATACAGATTTCCTTGAAGAGTACATGCTCAAACAATGAAATATTAGTTACTCTGTTGTATACTTTTGAATGAAATCTTTGGCAAGTATGAGAAAAACATGCTTACAGGCATCCGTGATTCCTAGAGCTGATATCAATTTCACACTCATAAGAAAACGTGCAAAGGTCCACAATAAAGCAGATCATCACAAATAAAATCTAAGCTTCAATAGACAGCATATGCACAAGATCATCAGCAAGATAGATATTCTTCCATCAGCATTTGCAATGATAATTTTATGCCAAAGGCAGGCAATAGCAGAACCATCCTATGCCCAACAAATAGGTTTAACTCATGATATCCATCTACAACTATAAGAAATCCTGGAGAACTTCCTTCCTCCCTTTTCTTGGTTTTCTTTATAGAATGAATCAGTATCAATGATTAATTTGCTTGAGATAGATCTAGCCATGTCCTCCTAAGAACGCGTAAAAGAGAACTAAGTCTTATCAAAGTAAAGGGCAAAACAAAGAGACATTACAACACACATAAGCAACACAACCACACATACAAAATCAACCATCAAGCATAATTCTGAAGCAATCAAACTAATAGCAAAAAACCGATGTTCCCAATAATCGTTCAACTAAAAGACTTCTAAATACCTTCCATCAACCAAGGCATCAAAGGTGAAGGAAACCAAATGGCAATCAAGGTGCAACCCATCCAATTGAAGCCTTATAGTATCTCTATGAATGTTCACATCATTCTTAATCTTCTTGGCACTCTGGTGATCTACATACGGAGCAGGCTGCACCAGCGGCGGCGCGACGGGTGGGCCCCACCCGCTGATCTGGGGAACGTAATAGGGCCGGAAATTGGAGTATTGACCGATCATATTAACGGGTCTGGAGTAGTAATTGGAGAAGCTGTAACTGTAGTTGTAGGGGGGAAGAGGAGGGGGGTAGGGAGGGGGCTGCGCAGGGTAAGGGTGTTGCGCCGGGGGTTGGTTTGTTGAGTAAGGGGCGTTGGCGGCGAAAGCGTAGGTTGGTGGCTGCGGGGCGGGGTTGTAGCCATGGGGCGGCGACGGTGGTTGCGGGGGCGGTGGGGTTGGTGAAGGAAGGGTGATCGAAGGAGGAGGGTTTGATGAAGAGGAGGGTGGGGGAAGGGGTGGTGGGTGGTGGTGGTGTTGCTGCTGCCTTTTGCTCCAAGAGATGCCCATGTTGGGTTTTCCGGCGGCGGTAGCGGCGGCGGTGGCGGAAAGTAATGTTTTTTAATTATTTTGGGAAACGAATAAGTTGACAATGTCCGCAATTCTTTTGTTATATGTTTGGGGGGGGGGGGGGGGGGGTGGGGGGTTCAAAGGGAAAAATTATGCTGATTTTATATTTCCATCATTTAAAAATCATTCATGTCAAATTTACAATTCAACACAATATTGGATTTTTTTTCTTTTTGACCCCTCAAATTATTATATTTATTATTTATTCCTCTAATCCTTCAAAGGAAAAATGACAATAGCCCTTCCCACGTGAAGAAACGAAACTATAGGTGTTAATGATCAACAAATAAGTTATCAAAAAGGTCAATTTGCAAGATCGAATGAATGAAACACGAGTTATGTAATCAACAAGTTAGTTCAGATCAGCAAAACAAATTCTTTTCGAGATTGAAATATAAAATTATGTTGTCTATCACAAAAATCCATGTAGAGATTAAAGATGTAGGCTGTGAAACGAGGATTATAGATCAAAGATTTTGGAAGCATTAGAAACAATTTAGTTTGGTAAGTTTAGAAATTGAGCATACAAAATGGTCATGGTTGTCGGGCAATGTCGGAGGTAGATTTGTAATTTGTGGTGAAAGATAAGCAGTTTGAGGATAATTTGGCTGGTTATTGTAATTTTTTGTCGAAATGTTTATTAAATTTGAAAGTTTATGGAGGAGCATGGAGGAAAATTCCAAATTTTGTTGCATTAATTATAGGTGATTGACTTTTTATTCCGTCAAAATAATTGTCTGTATTGAATTAAATAGAAAGCCATGACTATAACGTAAAAAACTATTTAATTGATAAAAACTATATTTGGAACCAAAACTATAACTTTAATAAAAACAAACAAAAGATTCATAATATTATTTTTTAAAAAATACTATTACATGATGAAAATTGCAATTCCTCCTTGTTTTGCTGATAATTTCCAAATGCAATAGTAAATCAAGTGAAAATATCAATTTTTGTCATTTTGTCCTAAATCGCACAAATTGCCACCACGTTGGTTTACAGAATGAAATGTTGACTTTTGGCAAAATTGCCATCCCACATCGGAACTTTTAGGAGGGGGCTTTGTGACCTTATAAATAAAGTCTCCCCCTTTACATTTTGATCATCCCAATTTGTGTACTTTTATACAATTCGTCTCCAATATAAAGAAGCGTAAATTCTTTGGGTGGTGTTCGGAGACGTAGGCCAAACTTGGTCGAACTCCGTTATCAAATTTTCGGGTGTGTTCTTTCCTTATATCTTTTATTTGTTCCGCAATTTATTTACGGTTGTTTCTTTTCTATTGTAGTAGTATTCAATATTTATCTGTCGGGTTTTATCTGTTAGTGTTTTATTTGGTTCTAAATTCTGTCTAGGAGATTGGATTTTAAGTGGGACCAATTGTGACCCCTCCAGTCTTTCCTGGGAATTATAGAATCATTATAATTCACTAGTTTGTGGTGTCCAATTTCCCCAACAAGTGGTATCAGAGCCGAAGGTTCGTCCTCAGATTTCTGTTTGTAATATTGAATACTGTTAGTTGAGGTCATAATGTCGTTAGAAGATTCACCGACAAATGAGGTTACAACAAATGTAACATCAAGGGCATCGACTTCCTCGTCCACATGGGCAAGGTTTCCTATGTCAAGTATGAAGTTGGCGGTAGAAATATTTGACGGTACTGGCCATTTCAGTATGTGGCAAGGCGAGGTCATGGATTCTCTTTTCCAGCAGGGCCTTGACATTGCCATTGAGGAAAAGAAACCAGATGGCATAGATGATAAGGATTGGAGTACCATGAATCGGTTGGCGTGCGGAACAATTCGATCGTGCCTGTCTAGGGAGCAGAAGTATGTTGTCAAAAACGAGACTTCTGCACACAAATTATGGAAGGCATTAGAGGGTAAATTTCTGAAGAAAAGCAGTCAGAATAAGCTCCTTATGAAGAAAAGGTTGTTCCGATTTGATTACCGATCAGGTACTACTATGAATGAACATATTATTCTGTTTAATCAATTAGTAGCAGACCTGTTAAATTTGGATGTCAAATTTGAAGATGAGGATTTAGCCTTGATGTTGTTATCATCTCTTCCCGATGAATTTGAACATTTGGAAACTATGTTACTTCATGGGAAGGAGAATGTGTCTTTAAATACTGTATGTTCTGCGTTGTATAGTCATGAATTGAGAAAACAGGATAAAATGAAAAACAAAACAGTTGCAGTAGATGAAGCATTAGTGGCGAGAGGTCGCCAGCAGGACAAATCAAATGGGAGAAGAGGAAGATAAAAAAACAGAGTTGCCAAAGATGAGTGTGCTTTCTGTCACGAGAAAAGACACTGGAAGAAAGACTGTCCAAAGTTGAAAAAGAAAGAGAAAGGTCCGCAAAATGGAAATGTTGCAGAATGTAAAAGTGATGCAGAAACGGATTTCTCTTTGGTAGTTTCACCTTCAACATGTCATCTAGATTAGTGGATTTTGGATTCAGGTTGCACCTATCATATGTCTCCCATGCGGGAGTGGTTCTTTGTTTTTGAAGAATTTGATTGTGGAGTTGTTTACATGGGAGATGATAATCCATGTAAAACAGTTGGGATAGGTTCAATCAAGTTGTGGAATCATGACGGATCCACCAGAATCTTGAAGGATGTTGGGTACGTGCCGAGGTTGAAAAAGAATCTCGTCTCTTTGGGGGCCTTGGAGTCAAAAGGCTTAGTTGTGATGATGCGAGATGGAACTCTTAAAGCAACTTCGGGAGTACTTGTGATGTTGAAAGGTATCCGGAAGAATAATCTGTATTACTACCAAGGTAGTACAGTGGTTGGGACAGTAGCAACTGCAACTTCGAGTAGCAAGAAAGATGCAGAGGCAACAAAGCTGTGGCATATGCGTTTGGGACATGCTGGAGAAAAATCCTTGCAAACTCTTGCTAAGCAAGGATTATTGAAAGGTTCGAAAGCTTGCAAATTGGAATTTTGTGAGCATTGTGTTCTGGGAAAATAACAAAAAGTGAAATTTGGCACTGCCATCCACAATACTAAGGGTATTCTGGATTATGTGCATTCAGATGTCTGGGGACATACCAAGACTCCATCTATTGGAGGTAGGCATTATTTTGTCACTTTTATTGATGATTTTTCCAGAAGAGTATGGGTGTTTTCTATGAAGAATAAAGATGAGGTGCTTGGAATTTTCCTTAAGTGGAAAACTGAGGTTGAAAACCAAACGGGAATGAAGATCAAGGTTCTTCGCACGGACAATGGTGGAGAATATAAGAATGATCCATTCCAGAAGATATGCCAAGAGTATGGCATAGTTCGGCACTTTACAGTCAGAGGAATACCACAGCAGAACGGGGTGTCTGAGCGAATGAACAGGACATTAGTGGAGAAAGTTCGTTGTATGTTGTCTAATGCTGGATTAGACAGGAAGTTCTGGGCTGAGGCTGTGAAGTACGCTCAACATCTTGTTAATCGTTTGCCATCATCTGCACTGGATGACAAGACTCCATTAGAGGTATGGTCTGGTAAACCTGCAACTGATTATGATTCTTTGCGTATTTTTGGTTCTACTGCATATTATCATGTTAAGGAATCAAAATTATATCCACGAGCGAAGAAGGCTCTCTTTATGGGTTTCAATACTAAGGTAAAAGGATACCGTTTGTGGTGTTTGGAGGCAAATAAGACTATTATTAGTAGAGATGTTACATTTGATGAATCTGCCATGTTGAATAAAGTAACACAAGAATGATGTAATGGTACTCCGCAGCAGGTGGAGTGTACACCTAAGTAGGTGGAGTTTGAGCAGACAATGGTGATTCCAGAAAAAGACACCATTAGTGACTCTCCTAAGACAGGAGAAGAGTCCGATGAGAAAGAGGTTTTATCCCAAGAATCTCCGCAGCAACAAGAGCCCATTGCAGTTAGGAGGGCAAGACGATAAATTCACAAACCTGCTCGTTTTGTTGATATGGTGGCATATGCACTTCCAGTGGTTGATGGTGTTCCATCCACATTTCCTGAAGCAGTCCGAAGTTCAGAAATTGATAGATGGAAAGTTGCAATGGAAGAAGAGATGCAATCTCTTCATAAGAACCAAACGTGGAAGTTAACACAACTACCGAAGGGTAAGAAGACAATTGGATGCAAATGAGTATTTGCAAAGAAAGAAGGATTTCCTGACAAGAATGATGTTTGCTACAAGGCGAGATTGGTGGCTAAAGGCTACGCTCAGAAAGAGGGAGTTGATTATAATGAGGTATTTTCTCCGGTTGTCAAACATTCCTCTATTAGAATTTTGTTGGCCTTGGTAGCACAGTTGAATTTGGAGCTAGCTCAACTTGATGTGAAAACCGCATTTTTACACGGTGACTTGAAAGAGGAAATCTATATGACTCAGCCAGATGGATTTAAAGTTGCTGGTAAGGAAAATTGGATTTGTAAACTGAACAAATCGTTGTACGGATTGAAACAGTCACCGAGGCAATGGTACAAACGATTTGACAAGTTCATGATGGGTCAAAAGTATATAAGAAGCAAACACGATCAATGTGTGTATTTGCACAAACTTCAAGATGGGTCCTACATCTATCTACTCTTGTACGTTGATGATATGTTGATAGCATCAAAGAGCCAAGTTGAAATTGACAAGTTGAAGGCTCAGTTGAGTAAAGAGTTTGAGATGAAGGATCTGGGAGAAACCAAAAAGATTCTCGGCATGGAGATAAGCAGGGATAAAGAGAGAGACAAGCTTTAGCTGACACAGAAGCAGTATTTGAAGAAGGTATTACAAAGTTTTGGAATGAATAAAGATTTAAAACATGTAAGTACCCCACTTGCTCCTCATTTGAAGCTTAGTAGCCGATTATCTCCAAAGACGGATGAAGAACGAGAATATATGGCGAGAGTCCCGTATGCTAATGCAGTTGGAAGTTTGATGTATGCAATGGTGTGTACGAGACCAGATATTTCACAAGCTGTTAGTATTATGAGAAGATTTATGCATGACCCAAACAAGGCCATTGGCTAGCTGTGAAATGGATTCTACGGTATATCCAAGATACTGTAGATGTTGGTTTGGTGTTTGAGCAGGATGAATCACTTGGTCGATGTATAGTTGAATATTGTGATTCTGACTATGCAGGTGATTTGGATAAGCGACGATCTACAATTGGTTACTTGTTCACTTTTGCCAAGGCGCCAGTTAGTTGGAAATCTACTTTGCAGTCAACAGTTGCTTTATCTACGACAAAGGCAGAGTATATGACAATTACAGAAGCTGTGAAAGAGGCGATTTGGCTTCAAGGATTGATGAAAGAATTGGGAGTTGATCAAAAACACATTGAGGTGTTTTTTGATAGTCAGAGTGCTATTCAAGTGCTATTCATTTAGTAAAGAACCAAGTCTTTCATACAAGAACGAAGCATATTGATGTTCACTATCATTTTGTGCGGGAAATTCTCGAAGAAGAAGAGATTATTCTCAAGAAGATTCATACTATGGAGAATCCTACAGATATGATGACCAAAGTGGTTACAAGGACCAAGTTTGAACATTGTTTAGACCTGATCAACATCCAGCACATTTGAGTTAGCGCCAGAGGGTGCAAATTTGGAAGTACCGCGAGGACCGTTTTTTATTGTATTCGTTTGAGAAGATTTGTTTTTGGTGGGACCTGAAATTGTGCCAAGGTGGAGATTTATTGACTTTTGGTAAAATTGCCATCCCACATCGGAACTTTTAGGAAAGTGGGAGGGCTTTGTGACCTTATAAATAAAGCCTCCCCCTTTACATTTTGATCATCCCAATTTGTGTACTTTTATACAATTCTTCTCCTATATAAAGAAGCGCAAACTCTTTGGGTGGTGCTCGGAGACGTAGGCCAAACTTGGTCGAACTCCGTTATCAAATTTTCGGGTGTGTTTTTTCCTTATCTCTTTTATTTGTTCCGCAATTTATTTACGGTTGTTTCTTTTCTGTTGTAGTAGTATTCAATATTTATCTGTCGGGTTTTATCTGTTAGTATTTTATTTGGTTTTAAGTTATGTCTAGGAGATTGGATTTTAAGTGGGACCAATTGTGACCCCTCCAGTCTTTCCTGGGAATTATAGAATCATTATAATTCACTAGTTTGTGGTGGAAACTGCCCGATTTCCCCAACATGAAAAAAGCAACCACCCCAGCTTAATGTGTCTCCTAGTCAACAAATGGTAATTTTTATGGCTGAACTCTAAAAGTTGGTGATAAAAGAAGCAAGAAACATATGCTCCAACATATTTACTTCTCTTATCTGCCTTTTTAATTCAGAATCTCAACATTCATACTCTTCCTACATCTGAGTAAGCTGAAAGAGGAATGTTGAGCAAGCTTATTCACTTTACACCTGGATATAAAGCTTCCACACTCGTGTTAGCATCTCTAAACACAACTCCAAGCTTTTCGACCAATTACGTTTGAAATGTTCACTTTTTGACCAATTACGTTTGAAATGTTCACTCCAAGCTTCACTTTACATCCTTGAAATGTTCGATCGGTTGGGTTCAATTGGACAAACCTTTTTTTTCTATCAACTATGTTCAATTGGATGAAGTTGAACACTGGTGAAAATATTCGAAAAGTTATTGTCAGACACACAACCACTCGTAACAAATTACAACAATATTATTAGTCTTCCAGATTGATAGTATCAATACCTGCATTGATTTTTCCTAGTATACAATCGTACAACTTAAATTGTTGTGCATAAACAATTCTCCAAGATGCTGCAATATCAGGGTAATGACACTCGCGCCACTTGGTAAGGATGTGAGGTAGTGGGTGACCATCACGCAGGAAAACCTACACATAAGTGGAAAGTGAAGAAATTGATAACACAATATATAAATATATACTATTGTTTGAACTAAAAAAACTTATATCTACCTTAACGAAATGATTATTGTTGACTAATCCAATACAAATACACCTTAAATTGCTAGGGACAGCTGTTCTCAATGGCAAGAAAGTGTTGCACATGTGGGTAGACAAGGTGACGAGTGCAACATTGTATGCGGATGCAACGAGGTGCCCCATTTCCGGCAAAGTAAACCAATGTGCACTAATTGCCCTTTCCTCAAAGCATATCAGGCTCTCTAATATTTCCTCAACAGCACCCTCTTTTATGAAAACTCTTGTATATAATGGTTGGTTTTCACTAAGCTCGTATATAAGTTTGTGTCTGACTCGATCCCATGAATCCTCTCCAAAACCAAGTAGGTCAGCGACAACACGAAAACCGCAATGACCATCCGCAACAACATCCTTTATACTAACAATATAGCTGTGGAAGCAAAATGGAAAGTGATGAATATAAGCACCAGCAGAAGATGACTGTGTGGAGCTAGGAGGAACAACCTGTTCATAAGCCAGTCCATACCACAATCAACCACATGTAAAATGATGTGAATCTTATTTCAAATTGATTGAACAAACACCTGGATACAAGGATTGCCCGTTACTGTCGGATTCTTTAGAGAAGATATCTGGAAATCATAATAACATGTTAATAAGATGATCGTTCTCTTATAACTCATCCAAATATATATTTTACTAGAATATGCTTGTTTAGTGTAGAAGCTGCAGAGAATTCAAAAGAGTTATATAATCTCAAATTGAATAAAAAGAAACATGAGTACCTGGATATAACACTTGCCCACTGCAGTTACGCTCTCTAAACATAACTCCAAATCAGCATCACATGCTAATAGGATCTTCTCATTAGTTTCATCCAAATATTCCATTTCAAAACTTCCCACCTCCAGTTTTAGTCTCATGACCACTTCACTCACTAGTTTCTCCATTCCTGCCGTCCGCCTTAACTTAAATTTGATGGTTTTGCTTTCATATTTTGCAAATATCAGCATCATTTCAACATTTGGTTGAGTGATGAGATGTTGAGAGTTTTGGGGATCAATTTGAGGCATATCTGGAGGTGGAAGGTTGTTGTTGTTTGGTAACTCTTTCATATTTGGTTGAGAATCACTTTCCTTTGCAATATTTTCCATAAAGAGGGATGGATTCTTTTTGTATTTCGGATTTTGTGGCCACCTCTTGATGCCATGTTTTCTGCATAAACGTTTGAATGTTGATTCGCTAACTGCAAGATGAAGTTTCTCATTTTTGTTAATAGTCAATTTTACTAATGCCTTAAAAATCACAAATCAAACAAGAATGTTTTGGCACTCACCACAAAGAGCTTCTGCAGCATCCTTGCGTTTGTTGCCGAAATGTGATTGCAAATCCATAAAGGTTATATTTAGACCATTTTCACTTTTGGTTCCCTTTGCTGATTCTTTTTTCTTCAAATTGGCACCTGAGTTACTGCACTGTTGTGCCTCGGCAACAATGCTAACAGATTCCATGCCATCATTAGGAGCTAACTGAACATCATGTATATGATCTTGAGACTGTTTTTGGGTTTGGTAGTTGACAAATTTAAACGTAATTGGAACTCCATCTGACTGGTCTAATTCAACGACATCAACTTCATTCACTTGTGAAAAGTCGATGACCTCAACAACGAGTTTGTCTCCTAGTTGTTGCCCGGATGCGACCTTAAAGCTTGTAAGGTTCTGCTTTAATAATGGCAGTAGAAGACACAAAAAGGAGCTAAAATATTTACATGATTTGCGAGGAGCTTGGTAGAGATAGAACTCAAGGACATAAACAAGGTCTCCAGTGTGCCAACTCTGCAAACAAATTGCAAAACAAACATCTAACCCAAATACTTGTGCATAGTGTGAGTGGGGATGCTCAGCAATGCCAAAAGCAGACAAATTTAGAGAAAAACATGACATGTTCTCAGATGCTAATGCCAAACCAGCAATCCCGTTTCTCGTTTCCACTAGTTTAAAATACCAACCATATTCTGGTGCGGAACACACACGTTCCATGCAGCTCAGTTTGGTGTTGATGTTGATAGTAGGACATTCCTTGTTTGGGACCCAAACATCTGCCATGTACACTTGTGGAATCTCTGTAAACAATTGACAGGCCTCCTTCATTTCAGTCAATGCCAATTCCCAGCCTTCTCCCATATTCTATCATTGGTAGAAACATAGAAATCTAAAAGCTCTATTTTACGTACGTTTGGATGGAGTATAGAAGAAGCTCAATAAAAAAAAAAATGAAATTTATTTATTTAAATAAATTAAAATATTATGAAATTCTTGATTGTGTTTTAGTAAAAGATACAATTAATCAAACACTAATAACTGTGTTTGAATAGAAGATAATAGGGTTTGATTTTCACATTAAAAAAAAACTTTGTAAATTTAAAATATAATTTTTATGTTTGAATATCCTGACACGATTAATTTTTAACATAAGAACAATTTTTTTAAATTAAAAAGGTTTTTTTTTTCATAGAATTTGATAATTATTTGAGAAATGTGAAAATTTAGAAATAAAAATATACTAATTAATCATATCATAACAATGTTAATAAGAAAAAAATATAAATTTTGAAATAATATCAAATTTGATAATTATTTTAATAGGACACTCAAATCCTATTATCCTCTGTCACATTAACATTGTTAATAATGTTTAATTAGTTATATCTATTAAAACACGATCAAATATTTCTTAATATTTCAATTTACTCAAATAAATTTATAATTTTATTATTATTTTATGAAATAATTTTTAAACTTATTAAATAATTTTCAGATTTTAATTATCATAATTATTTTATATTTTTTAATATTATATTCAGATTTTAGTAGTATATTTGAAATAATATTTTATATTTTATTAGGTTTAGGTACATAAAATAAATTTCAAATTTGAAATAATTAATATGTTTTGTGTTTATATAAAAAAAACTTTAGTTAAGAGATCTATCCTATATTCAAATTTGGAAGGAAAATTGGATGGATGGTAAATTTGATAATTTTTAGAGAGGTTGGGATGTATAAAGTTAGCAATTTTATTTAATTTTAGTTTCAAAAGAAGAAATTAAGAGTAAAAGAATGATGGAGGGAAAGAAAAGTTTTGATAAACATATACATTGCCTGCTATGTCACTTCCTCTTCTGGCACTTGGGTTGAACTTCATATGGGTTGAACTCAGATCTGCTGCCTGTTATATATTCAAATTTGGTTTACATAACATTTACTACTGTCAATGCCCACAAAATTAGACAGAGAGAGAGAGAGAGAGAGAGTACCATTAATGCATCTCCAATGTCTTCCAATAATGCATCTTCAATATTAAACAGTAGGAGCTCTAGTACCCCAAGACATATGTGCTGCTGGTTCGTTTCGAATATAGGTAAAGCATAATATTGTCCAAGGGAAGATCGTGCGGCATGGTTTCTTAATGGAAACTCTGTAGTAGAGTAGAGCCGCAGATCTGGGCTGATTTCTTGGTGCCCGTTAAGGAAGACACGTCCCGGGGGACCTTTAGCAGCATCATCCACATAATACTTATGTTCCATACACTGCTTCCTCAATGAAGCTATTCCTTTTCTAAGACTAGACACTGCAAATGGTTGGGCAGATGTCTCTAGATAACACCTATTCATATCATCCTTTTTTGCTGCCCAAAACTGTGCTAAAACATTGTCGTGGCATTCCCATTTGGATGTTAATTCGCTCATTAAACATTTGATCTTCTCCTGGATTGTATCTGACACAACTGATAAGTTACTATTATCTGCTCTTGCCTCACTCCAGAAAACCCATGCTTCCCTTTTTGCACAAGGTTTTATGCAATGCATGTCAGGCTTCTGCAAGTATTTCAAGAAACCCGATAGTTCAAACTCATCCTTAAACCCCTCCATCACCATTAACCTGCTTACATCTTCTACATCTTCATGTTTGTACTTAAAGGTTTTATCTCTAACTGCATTTGATTGGCTTGATTTATTAGAGCCAAGTACATTTTCTTTGGTAACTTCCACCACTACTAATTCCTCTCCACAGTGTCCTTTATGTGCAAAGTCAAAGCCTTTGAGTTCCCTCTCCATTATGTTTAACAACAACTGCAAAAGGGACCCAACTACTGTGTCTTCTCCACTATTGAATTGAAGATAAAACTCGACAAGATAGATGTCCCTGCTATTGTATGTACTCCGAAGACAAATTGCAAAACAAAAGGACAATCTAGCTTTCTGGGCATAATGTGCCAAAGGGTTCTCTGATATGCTCAGATCACATATATTTCGACAAATGCAGGGGTTATGATTTGACGACATCACTATTCGAGCTATTGGATTTGTATCCTCTGCTATTTGCAGACTGTGGAGTTGACAGGCTTCAATGTAATTTCTTATATCTTCATCATTAAAATAATATGTGGAAAATGCATATTGGAAGCAGGTCAAGTTATTGGAACATTGAGGGCAAGGGACCCACACCTGTGCCATCCGCAGCTGGGGCATAACCTCAACAGCCAACTCAACCATCTTTTTAATTTCAACATCTACAAACTGCAGAGTTGAACATAAAAGGATTGATGATAATATGAATGGGCAGCATTCTATTTTAAGACAAGTTTCACGAAATGAGAATATACATATGTGGAAATAGGTCTTTTTATCCAATATACACACAAAAAATGAAAAATACACACTTCATAAGAAAACATATATTTTACCCAAAATGAAGAAAAAAAGTCCTAAATGCCCTTACCCACCCCCTTCACCTACCACATTTATCACTTTATCCCCTCATATGTAAGGTGAAAAATTATTTTCTCTCTCAAATCCTCCAATTATTTGTAAAATCAAGTAATGTAGTGAAATTTCATCTCTCTATTGTTGCTCAAAAGAGGTAAGATAAACATTATTTTAAAGTGTAGTATAATGTAGTTTATAATTTTTGAATTTAGATATATATTTATGGATGTAAATCGGATTTTAAAAAACTAGAAAAATCACGAAAAACAAAAAAAATATACACACCAAGAACAGATCACGATGCTCATTCATAGATCACGAAGGATGTTTTTAGATCACGAAGGTGTTTAGCTTCATGATCTATGAATGAGCATCGTGATCTGTTCTTGGTGAAGTAGATCACAGTGGTATTTGAGCATTGTGATTTGAGTTGATGGCAAAAAAATAGATCACGGTGCTCTAACACCATTGTAATTTATCTTCACTCTCGTGATCTACATTTAGCATTGTGATCTATTTTCTGGAAAATTTTGGAAAAAAATAGATCACAGTGCTCTGACACCCTCGTGATTTATTTTCACCCTCATGATTTACATTTAGCATCATGATCTATTTTCAAGAAAATTTTGAAAAAAAATAGATCATGGTGCTCTAACACCCTCGTGAATCGTGATCTACATTTAGTATCGTGATCTATTTTCTGGAAAATTTTGGATATAAGGGCAGTTGAGTAATTTTGCCTTCATTTTGGATAGAAAACTTATTTTATTGTTGAGTGAGTATTTTTCATTTTATGTGATGTATATTAGGTAGAAATAGTCTCCGGCCCAATGAAAATATTCATACGGTAGGTTTTGTAAGGGTGATAAAAGGAATCATGAGAAAACAGAGATTTTCAGGGGATTAAAAGACATACCCTCCTTCTTGTGCTTATGTGGATATCTACATGAGTGGTTCTCAACTCCGCTGCCTGCATGTAATATGAAGATGAGTTATGAATAGAAAGTTGATAAATTAGCATAAGAGTCACACTATGCAAAATCCAGAGTCGTCATTACTATCTTATTACTATACAAACCTTCAGTCCCCATTCCTGAGAAAACAACATAGTATAAATGCTATCATCTCGGAAATATAAAGCCTCAATGACGCCATAACATTTGTTGTCAAGCAAATCAAAAACAGGCAGAGCACAGTAACGTCTTAGACCACAACGAGCAGCAGAATCACGGAGTGGAAATTCATTGGTAGAGTAGAGCCTCAAGTCTGGGGTGGATTCAGGGCGCTTGTTTCTGTAGGCACGTCCCACCGCACCCAATTCATCTTCTCCTGTACCCTCGTCCACATGATAACGATGACCCATACAACACTGTCTATACCAACATAGACCTTTACAGAGGTCTCCACCAACAACAAAAGGTTGGTCTGAAGTGGTCAGGTAAACCTGCTGCTGTTGGTCCACTTCTGCTGCCCAAAATTGCACCACATATCTCTGATTATACAATGCCCAAGATTTTGATGCGAATTCCTCAAGGAGACGTTGGATCTTGTCTTTGATGATTTGTGTAGAAGAAGAAATAAGTGATTCTAATTGCTCAGGCGTCCTCCAAAATACCCATCCATGATTGAATTCCTTGGATGACAAATCCACCTGCAGTTTCAACAGCTCTTTGAATGCTGATACAGAATAATATATTTCATCAAACCCCTCAATTCCACTTATAAAAGCAGTTTCTTCCATCATCTTTGTTCTTCTCCTCGATCTGGAGTTCATCAAGCTATAAAGCCAAGTATTCAACGGTTGAATTTAATAATTGCAAACAAATTTAAATAACAAAACCACTACGATTAAACTAAAATTTGTCAAATCAAAATTTTGTCTTTGAATAAGCACGTTCGCATGCAAGACTTATTCTACCGTAATTATTAGATTCAGTTGCTATTCTCCTTCTAATTCTGTCTTTGAATAAGCACGTTACTTTCAAAATTTTGTCTTTGAATAAGCACGTTACTTTGATTAAGTTGCTATTCTCCTTCTAATTCTTCAATAATTGCCATTCATTTCAACTGTTGATGTTCTAGCTTCACCATAATTATTAGATTCAAGTTTTTTTATTCTTTATCCATTTTCATAAGACAATATAATCTTTTTATCCATAGTTATAGTAAATAATATTTTTACCCATTTTAGCTCAAAATAATTATTCACTTTCCAAGCTCTTATAAAAAATAACTTTTCATTATCTATTTTAAGGCAAAATCACTACTTTTTTTTAACTTTTCATTATCCATTTTAAGGCAAAATCACTACTTACTAAGAGTAACTTAGATACAAGGATGAAAATATCGATATCGCAACATGTATCGCAACCTTGATTTTACGGAAATATCGATGGATATATCGCATATCAATATCGCTAAAATTTTAAAAAAATGATGAAAACTTTATTAAAAGATTGGAAATTTAAAATGAAATTTAGAGATTATTATAACATCTAAAAATGCATATATCTAACTTCAAATTTCATCAAAATGATAAGTTTACAACAAACAAACATATATATATATATATATATATATATATATATAGGCATTATAACAATTGATATTTATTCAAAGGCAAAAACTTCTGTGCACCAGTTGCACCGTGCAATCCGCACCTTTATGTTACAAATGTAATACCTTTATATTATAAATGTAACACCTTTATGCATGTTCATTTTAAAAGGTAAAAATATTTGTACATAAAGGTACTACATTTATAACATAAAGGTTTTCCGTGCAAATCTATGCACCAGTTGCACGGAAGTGTTACTCTTATTCAAAACTACCTGTGTAAATTCTAACAAGTACCAAAATGATGACTTATGAGGTTAAAAAATAGGAGGTGTAATGTTATTTTTGTCAAAACAATATATTAATATAAAAAAAAAAAAAGGACCACTCAACGAACGTAAATGATGCATTTGGATGTTCTGGGATTCTGGGATGATCGAATATTATAAGAGAGTAATGTTTTTTTTTTTTTTTTTTTCTATCTAGTCCTAGCTATATGATATTTTCATACATACATATGATTACCTTGGTTATTTTATAAATTACCAAAGAAATCCAGTTAGTTTTTACTATCAATGATTTTTATGACATGATTAAATTGATTTGCAGATATATGTAGTCATACATACATATTATTCTCGTAGAAATAATTTTGTAAATATACAAAAAAAAAAAAATTTGAACATTATAAATTTTCGTATACATCTTTTAATCATCTACAACTCAATTTGTTTTTTTAAACTTTTTCATTATTCTAGCAGATTTTAAAGTCAAACAAACAAATGGAAATGCGAATTTTTATTTATTTAACTGATGTATTTTAATAATTAAAAAGATTTAATATTTTTAATATAAAATAATTAATTTTTTATTTTAATTTTAAGGGCAACTTTGTTTTTCAATTATTGGATATCGCCAAAAACAAATTCAGTAACATGTTTAATTAGGAGTCTAATTTCAATTGTAATTTAGAATATATGATAAGAAAGAATATATTTGATGACACAATTTATGGAAATCGAACAAGTTTTAGGGAATCAAATATCCCAAGACAAAACAATTTTCCTTATAAATCTCATAATTATATAGTGCTAGTTTTGACTCATGGATGACCTTCAATTAAAGGCAAAAAATTGTATGTCCCAGGGCACGGATCCTAGGATCTGTGCCCCCAACCCGACCCGGCGCATGGGCTGCTCACAGGTGTGTCCACGTGCCTCTACTCGCCCCACGCCCGCTACTATGGTGTGGCCGCACGCACATGATTATATACTCTTCAGGTATCACCTATGATTTACTCTTCAGGTATCACCTAGTTACTCTTCAGGTATCAGATATGATTTACTTTTCAGGTATCACCTATAATTTACTATTCAGGTATCATATATGATTTACTCTTCAGGTATCACTTGATTTACTCTTCAGGTATAGATATGATTTACTCATCAGTCATCACATATATATCCTTAAGGTATTAGCGTGAAAAAAAAAAAGGGAAAAAAATGAAAAAAAAAAAATAGAGCAATGGAGCGGGTTGGAGTCACGGATCCTAAGATCCCGGGGCACATAAGTGCTGCCCTCAATTAAATGCCAATTTTTTATTTTATTAATTGAATCACTCAAAATTATATCTGGCTCATACGTTTTTATTTCCACATACCTCGATCCATAACAATGTCAAATGGAATGAAATTTACTTAACATAACATAGATTTTTATTTACAGAAAAGAGGTTTAATCAAAGCAAAATCAAAGTGAACTCATTCATCCATATATCATCTCTGTTGCTATGCCACTATATCTCCATTGATTTTCTGGGACACAAGAATAGCCAGATACTTTACCTTCACAATGTTGATAACGTGCTACTTTTCATTGATCAATATAGTTACTTTTCACAATGAATACATCCACTTCTAACCAAATCTGAGTCAATTACTGATGGTTCACTTTCGAAAGTATCGACTTTCACTATCCATTCTGTCTCAAATGAATGTTTCACCAAGAAAGCCTACTTCATTTGGGAACAACAAATAGTTTAAAGTGGTTTAAACAACCCGTAACAAATGACAATACAATACTATTGGTCTTCTAAATTAATAGTATCACGAACTACATTGTTGTTTCCTAATACGCTATTGTACAACATAAGTTGTTGTGTGTAAACAATGCTCCAAGCTGCTGCGTTTGGGTAACAACACCCGTACCACTTAGCAAGGACGGGAGATATTGGGTGACCATCACGTGGGACAACCTACATATAAATAGAAAGTGAAGTGATTGATACAACTTACAAATATATACTTACTAGTGTTTGAAATCAACAAAATTTTATGTACCTAAACAAAATGGTCATTGTTCACTAATCCAATAGATACACCTCAAATTGCAAGGGATAGTTGTATTGAAAATAGCACCACCGACTTGAAATCATCTAGAATTATCAAGTCAATTCAAGTGATCAATTTGCTTGAATTTTCTAGAAGGATCCTGTGATTAAAGCAAGTGACCAACTTAGTTAAAATACAAGATGGCAGATTCTTTTGAATCTATAGTTAGGTAGATACTTCTAGAAGAAGTGATGTAACTAGATTATTCTAGTTTATATTAAGTTGGTTAGTGCACCGACTACTAACTACTATAAATAGACATTAGGATCTTTGTATTGTGTGTGCGTGAGAAATAAGAGTGCTTCCACTTAGAAATAATAAGTGACGAGAGGTGTGTCCTTAAAAGAGAGTTTGTGTGTTCCATAAAAATTAGTCTTGTAAATTGGGTGTTTGAGTCTTTGCTTATTGTAGTGTTTGTTTCTAATAAAAAATAATTACATTATATTCCACGTGTTGCTTTGAGCCTCAACAAGTGGTATCAGAGCAGGAGATTTCTGGTATCATTTGGGTGATTCATTTGAGAATCGGTTGTTGTGCTTCTTGCATAAACTTTGTGCAGTTTAGTACTGCGTGATCGTGTGCGGTTTAGTACTGCGGAGCTTGTCTTCAAAAATCAAGCTTGCTTAGCATCATCAAATTCAGCTAAGCCACGATGGGTGACCTTCAAGTGGTCGGTGGAATCAAGAAGCTTAACAATCAAAATTATAGCACGTGGTCGTTGTACATGGAGTCGTATCTACAAGGCCAAGACTTGTGGGAGATTGTAAACGGTTGTGAAGTCACACCACCAGAAGGAGATGTTGCAGCTCTAAAGAAATGGAAAATTAAAGCTGGCAAGGCGTTGTTCGCGATCAAGAGTACAATCGAGGAGGAAATGTTGGAGCACATTAGGGAGGCAAAGACACCCAAGGACGCGTGGAGCACTTTCGCTGCGCTGTTCTCCAAGAAGAATGATGCAAGATTACAACTTCTTGAGAACGAGCTTCTCTCAATCAAACAAGGCGTCATGACTATAAGTCAATATTTCGCAAAGGTAAAGTCTCTCTGCGTGAAATCTCTACATTGGATTCTACTGCTGGCATGTCCGACTCAAGAATTACAGTGAAACCTCGATAAATGAATGTTCGATAAATGAAGAACCTCGACAAATGAATAATTTTCTTCGGTCCCGACTTGGGCCAATGAGGTAAATGAATAACCTTGCTAAATGCATTAATGAATTTTTTTTTTGAATTCTTAAAGGCCCTGTGTAAATATAAATGAATAATCATTAAAATACATAAGATATATATATATATATATATATATATGTATAAATACCCTAAAAACATGTGTTTCAATAAACAAATACAAAAGATCATTTCTTAACAAAAAAATCATCTAATGTCGTTTGCTTTTTTCATCTCCTCCGACAAATACTCTTCTGATCTTTTGAGAGTATTTGATATTGTGGTTTGGCTAGTATCCAAACCAAACTTTTCTTTCACCCATACTTGCATATCCTTTTGCGTAAGACTTGGATGTTCCTTCTTATGCTCACATATGGCCCTCCTTATCTGGTCGGTCAAAGTTGTTTTTGTAGATGGTTTTGATTGGTGATTGGAAGCCATCAAATAGAATATTGAGAAAGATATAGTAGAATGAATGATTTATCAAATCAAAACTTTAGAACTATATTTATAGTGTAGGTTAGATACATTTTATTAGTCTTTTAGTATTCCATACATAGAATTTTACTAATGGTGCATTTAGTCTATATACATATATGGTGCATGTATTTCTAATGTTGACTCTAAGAGGGGTGTATTCAATTGGGATTCTATTGGACTTTTTTATACTTTAAAAAGTCTGTGGATTTAGAAAATCCATAGACTCCATGCAGAGTTTGGCTGATTTTTTTTATTGATTTACATGGATTTGACATGATTGTGGAATACACTTTTTTTATTGATTTACATGGATTTCCATAGACTCCGGTGCTGGAACTATTGATGCAAATGTATATGGAACACACTTGTGTATAAAAAAAGTTATCCAAATTATTTAGAAAAAATACCAAAAATACATTAGTTCCAAAAAAAATACATTATTATTCATCATTCTTATTCTCATCTTCATTTCCATCACTGTTATACCTCGGCCTCATTTCCCACATAGCATTAGCAATACTCGTTCTCCATGCATTAGTGGTGTGCTGTCGCCGGCACCCAAAAATAAATATTCACCTTAACTAACCTGTAGAAGGATAAGTAAGGGGTCAAACCCACAGAGAATAGCGTAATTCAATTAAATAAATTCGTGTATTAAAGCAATAAAATGGGGGTGGTTTGGTTTGTAGAATGATCATGCAACAAAAAGATTGCGGAAAACAATAGATTGAATAATCAGATTGATAAAATGATCTAGCCCTTGGATAGCCTCCCCTAGAATGATTTTTCCCAATTGATTAGCAATCCCAATTAACTCGTCCCTATCTCGAATCTTGCCCCTAAACCAATGGTACGACCAAACTAGTTTGAATTATTTCTTAAGTTTAATTAATCAGCAGGTACGACCTCTAATTAATCTACCCTATGAATAACCCCAAAACATGTATTCAAGATTCAATTCATAGAATGCATTAACGATCCAAAATAATAGGGCAAACTAGACCATGAAAGCGGAACGTCCGAATCATGCAACCTAGACCTTGTTATCCCAAGCTACTATGATCACACAATATAACAATTACGGATTATACGTGCAATCTAGCGATGAATAATAAATCAATCAAGTAAGGTGATCAGGCTTACAGAATTAATAAATATCCCATGCATAGCATAAACCAAATAGCAAGGAAATCGAGATAGAGTGAGAAATCGTTACTACTTAATCAATGGTTGAAACATTCAAGGTTCTGGCATCTCCTTGGACTAGAACAAAAGTTTAGTCAAACATGGCTATGAACATCACAAAAGTAAACAAAGAACTCTCTTCAAAAAATATTATGTCTTCCCCTCTACTGAAAACGGCGTCCTCCCCTTATAAACATAAGCCCTAAGATATAATTAAGAAACTAATGGGCCTAGTCTAATGGGCTTCTAACACGTAAGTGATAATTCAGCATCCACATTCCCAACACTGATCCCCTCAGTGTTGGGCTTCTTCTTTACTTCCAGCCCATTCGACTTGCAGCTTGTGTATCCTCTCACTTGGCTTGTCCCCAATCATCATATAGTTTGCTAAACAATCTAAAATCCATGAAAAATACGAAATCAAAGCCAACGAGACGAATATGATAAAGATCGGGTAAATGCAATAGAATAGCGAACAATTAACTATAATAACTGTCGCATAACACATGTAAAACATGAACAAATCCCATCTTATCAATTAGCTTCCGTTCTTTGTTGTAGTTGGCTTTAAGAAAGCAATTCCAAATTTTCCTCTTCCCTGTTGAGATGTGGTGAATCTTGATCTTCTTCATATTCGACTGGAAATTCATCAGAGCGGCATTCTTTCTGAAAAAAGTTGTGTAATCCAGCACAAGCCAATACTAACTCTGCTTGTGTTTGAAATGGGAACGGAGGTGCGGTTTTGAAAATTGTGAATCGCGATTTGAAAATACCAAAAATTCTCTCAATCACATTTCTTAATGATGCATGACGAAGATTGAATAACTCACTTGCATTTCTGGGGTGACGACCTTGACCACCAAAATCTTTTAGATGATATCAAACACCACGTAATAGAGCTAAAAATTGATGTCGATTAGCAAATCCACAATCCACGAGAAAATATTTACCTAAAAATACAATTTCTTTAATTAGTTAGCTTGTCACTATTTAAAAAATATAAACACAATAAAAAATATGGTACCTTGAGGCACTTGAAGCCCATTTCTTCTTGATAGTGCATCATTTAAAAGTTTTGAGTCATGTGCCGAACCTTCCCACCCACTACTAAGCACATACATGAACTGCAAATCAAAGTTGCAAGTTGCCAAAACATTTTGCGATTGAATACCATGACAGTTACGATAACTGCTTACTTCTCGGCCTGTTACCGTTGCCGGGATATGAGTTCCATCTATAGCTCTGATGCAATCCTAAAATAAAGTGAACATTTGATAAAAGAAAACTACAACATTTGATATAGGTTATATATATAATATTACCAAGAGGATTCATACCTTAAAGAAAGAGTTAAACCTTGTACTTTCCTGAATTTTAGCGAGCATCCCTGTAGACGGCTTAACCATCATTTCCGGTGCTATAGTGTTCAATGCCTTTAATGTTTTGTTGAAGTTTCGACTAGTAGCAAAATGCGAACGACTGAACCTTTGACGAACATTACCATATCGATCGTTGTGTCCTACAATGATCAAGAATGTTGCCACCATTTCTTCAACACATATGTATATAGCTTGTATCTTCTAGATGAGTTTTCTTTCTAATGATAGTGCATAACTTTAGAAACGCATCCAGATACATCCTATACAACTGTCGAAAACTTTGTGGATCTCCTTCGATCATATTACGTACAAAATGATATCCAATTCTAGTAATTGGTCGTCGCTTCAAAGAAGGTTCAATACGCCGAGGCATCATAGTAATCTTTCCTAATAAAACTATCACTACCTTAATTGCCAACATCAAGAGTCTAACCTTTTCGTAAAGTTCCATCTCCAAATCTTCATCTATTTCTTTTCCATTTCTTCTTCTTCTATTTCTTCTTCCAATATTTCACGATTTTCTATAGCTCCGATGCAATCCTAAATTCAAGGATTCATATATTCAAATGCATACAACTTAAAGCAACATATGACTCAAATAATAATAAAAATACGGAATTCATTAATTTCAAATATGTGATCAAAAGAAAGTCTTAAAAAGATATTATACAAAATATAGTATAATATCTAATACATGACTCAAATAATCAATATCCTCTAATCTTGTAAGCTATCCAATTAGCTCTTTCCTCAATAGTCATCTTCAAAAAACCATCTTTTTTTGACTTGGTGTCAAGCAAGTCAAATGCCTTGAGGCGAATGTCTTCATCCAAATTTGGGATCTCTTTGATAGCATCCCAAGTTGTATAAGCTCTTTCTCTTTCTCCTTTCTCTAGTATGGTATCTATTTTCTCTAAGAGGCTATGAACTCCTTCAAAAGTGCTTGTTAGTTTTTTAATCTCTTCCATGAGACCATTCTGAGGGATATTTTCAGTAGAGCTAGAATTTGCTTCATACTGAGCTCTACTTCTTTTGGGTTGACTTCTTCTTTGAGTGGAGACCTCGGACACTTCAGGGAACCTGAAGGTGGTGTGAAACCAAATGGTGGATCATTTTGAGATAGTCCTACAAACATCTCATTTTCAACATCATAATTCAAATCTTCTATGCGTACATCTCTATTTTCATCATCTCCTAATGTCCTTGTATCAGTAGCACTACCCAACCCAATGGAGCTTTTCCCTACAGCAACACCATTTCCTACAACAATTTCCAAGTCCTCATAATCAGGACATTCCCCATAGCGCAAGTTCGCGTCTTTTGAGTGAGCCTAGCATAAATAAAGAAAAAAATTATCAATTCACTATATTCTCAAAATAAAATTATTCTATAATATTATTGTAATATGATGTTTAAGAAGCTTACCTCTAAGTATGCATCCCATACTTCATTTGAAACTGTAAACTTTTTAGTAGTTTGGTCATACCCAAAACCAGAGCTAAACCTCATAAGGTTTGAATAAGATAACCAACGATTTTTAAACCATTTGAGGCGGCTTTGGTAATTGTTATAGGTCTTATTACACCCAAGTCTTTCATTAAGAACATGAAATATTCTTTCTTCCACCGTTGCTTTGGTAAAAATACCACTATTATCACGCCATCCCCGAGCCGCAGCATCAACCATGAGTTGTAACAATAAGTCGCTTTGTTCCTTAGTCCATTGTTCATAGGATGTCTTCTTTTTTGTATCTTGTTGTGGATCCCCCATGATAATATTACTATATTAATCGATCGTGGGTGGGTGGAGAGATCGACTGTGGTGAGGCGGCTGGTGTGCGGTTGCAGAGGTGTGTACGTCGATGGCGTTGGTGACACACAAAAACCTCAAAGCAAACTATCCATACACATAATCCAACAAAGTAATAGCAAAGCAATATCAAATAGCTTCAACCAATCCATACACAAAATCCAAAATAAAGAGCATCAAAAGATTTGTGTAGTACCTTTGTTAGAAGAACAACAAAGGTTTTTTTCTTCTGACCTTTCGTCTTCAGAGTTCTCTGAGAGAATACGTAGAAATCTCTGGTTGTTATTAGAAGAGATTTTGGAGAGTGAAATCTATTTATATTTTTGGAAGAGAATCAAAGAAAATCCATAGAGTATTAAAATCCATAAACTGTTGAATACCTAAAGAATTTTTAAGAGTTTTTAAAATCCGTATTGAATACCTCAGGATTTTTAAAGACTTTTGAAAATTCGGATTGAATACCCCCAGACTTTGAAAGTCTAAAAATATCCTACAGACTCCACAACTAATACACCTCCCTAAGTATTCCATACATAGAATCTTATTAGTTAATGATACATGTACCTAGTCTATATACGTATATGGTGCATGTATTCTAAATATAGACTCTAAATATTCCATTCATAGAATCTTATAGTTACATGGTGCATGTACATGTAAAATAATTGTAATGATAAAAATATATATATAAAAATACCCTTTAAATGAATAAAAATTCGATAAATGAATAATTTATTCATTTATCGATAAATAAATAATTTCACTAAATTAATATTTTTTTCTAGTCCCAAGGGTATTCATTTATAGAGGTTTCACTGTAGAAGAATAATCATTCATGGGTTGAGACCGGAGTATAGAAGTTTTATTGCTGCTATACAAGGTTGGTCAACTCAACCCTCTCTTGTCGAGTTAGAAAATTTGCTAGCTGATCAGGAAGCGTTAGCTAAGCAAATTTCGGGATCTTCATCCAAGAATGATGAAGAAACACTCTTCAGTAACAAAACCAGAGGTCGGCCCAACAAAAACCATAAAAAGAGAAATAGAAGAGATGATGACCCAGCCAATCGATCGAGGAGCTGTAAACCAGAGGGAGCTCAACAAAGAACCAACGGAGACGATCAACCTCAACAAAGTAGAAGATTCAATGGAACTTGCTATAATTGTGGAAAGAAGGGCCTCAAAGCTAAACATTGTTGGTTGAAGAAGAAAACGGTGAAAGACAATTCAACCATATCAAATGCAGAACGAACAAGCGACGATGAATAGGATATCGAAGCATCTTTCACCGTGGAAGAAGAATAGAAGCTCTAACAACTACTATTCCTGGGATGATCGACTACAATAATGACTGGATAGATGATTCAGGTTGCTCAAACCACATGACCGGAGATAAAGAGAAATTGCAGAACTTGACCGAATATAAAGACAATCGCATGGTGGCGACAACAAATAATTCAAGATTACCAATTGCCTATATTGGTAAAACAAAATTTGTTCCTCGATTTAGTTCGAAGGAAGTTCCACTTGAAGATGTTTACCATATAGGTATGAAGAAAAATTTATTATCTGTGGCACAACTCACGACATCGGGTCATCACGTCATATTCGGTCATAGTGGTGTTAAAGTATATCAACACGTAAAAATCTCTGGCACGCCAGTAATGAAGGGACAAAGGTTGGAGTCCGTTTACGTGATGTCAGTAGAATCAGCATACTTGGATAAGACACGAAAGAGTGAAACGGCGAATCTGTGGCATGCAAGGCTTGGACATGTCAGCTATCACAAATTAAAGGTGATGATGACAAAATCGATGTTGAAAGGTCTTCATCAACTTAATGTAAGGACAGAGACCGTATGTGCTGGCTGTCAATATGGTAAAGCTCATCAGCTACCATACAATGATTCAAAGTTCAGAGCCAAAACGCCATTGGAGTTGATACATTCCGATGTATTCGGACCAGTCGCCATTGGAGCTGATACATTCCGATGTATTCGGACCAGTGAAATAGTCTTCAATCAGCGGAATGCGCTACATGGTCACGTTTATTGACGACTTCTCTCGGTATGTATGGATTTACTTTATGAAAGAAAAATCAGAAACATTTTCTAAATTCAAGGAATTTAAAGAAACAGCAGAAACAGAAATTGGAAAGAAGATCCAATCTCTGCGAACAGACAATGATGGTGAATATATATCAAACGGATTCTCGCAGTATTTAAGAGAATGTCATATACGTCATCAATATACATGTGCAAATACACCACAACAAAATGGTGTAGCCCAGAGAAAGAATCGACATCTTTCAGAGATAAGTCGAAGTATGATACATGCCAAGAATGTGCCAGGAAGATTTTGGGCCGAGTGTATGAAGACAGCAACACACGTGATCGACAGGCTTCCTCAACCAAAGCTAGAGTTCGTATCACCCTATGAGAAGCTATGGGGATGCAAACCTGTAGTAAGTCACTTTCAAGTTTTTGGTTGCGTTTGCTATGTGTTTGTGCCAAGTCATCTTCGAAGCAAGTTCGATAAAAAGGTTATTCGTTGTATCTTTGTGGGATACGACAACCAAAGAAAATGGCGGAGATGTTGCAATCCTACCACAGGAAAGTGTTATACATCAAGAAATGTTATATTCAATGAAGCTTCGTCGTGGTGGTCGCCTCAGAAAGAAGAATTGCCAAACTCTAAGGAAATAGAAGATACTTTACAGAAAAAGTTGGGGGAGCAAACAGTTGAAGTGCATTCCACTCCAGAAGAAGATGTAGAAAAAGAACAAGATGGACAAAATGAGGAAGACATCGTTGAAGAAGAGGGAAATCACAATCCGTGGCAGACAGGAGTACATCATAGAATAACAGAAACTCAGCCAGAAGAAATGATTCCCAAAGGCTGGAAATAAAAAAGAGCACGGAAAACAAATCCCAAGTATGCCAATGTTGCAATAGCTGAGAAAGAAAGTTCTAGAGAACTAGATTCATATGAAGAAGCATCTCAAAATGCTAAGTGGTTGGAAGCTATGAAGGAAGAGATAAGTGCTCTAGAGAAGAATCAAACTTGGGAGCTGGTACTAAAGCCAAAAGAGGTAAGATCCATCTCTTGTAAATGGGTTTACAAATTAAAAACACATCCAGATGGATCTGTTGAGAGATATAAAGCTCGACTAGTAGCTCGAGGATTTTCTCAGCAACATGGGATAGACTATGATGAGACTTTTAGTCCAGTTGCCAAAATTACAACTGTACGAGTCCTACTAGCACTTGCAGCAAGTAAAGACTGGAAGTTGTGGCAGATGGATGTGAAAAATGCATTCCTGCATGGAGAATTAAATCGAGAAATATATATGATCCAACCAAGAGAGTTCGAGGATAAAACTCATCCTGATTATGTCTGCAAGCTAAGAAAGATGCTCTATGGATTAAAGTAGGCTCCAAGGGCATGGTATGGAAAGATCGCCGAGTTCTTGGTGAAAAGTGGATATGTCATGGCACATGCAAACTCAAGCTTATTTGTCAAGACAAAAGATGAAAAAATCTCAATCGTGCTGGTGTACGTAGACGATCTCATCATCACTGGTGATGACAAACCAGAAATTCATCAAACAAAGGAAAATTTGGCAGTACGCTTTCAAATGAAGGAGCTTGGAGAATTAAAACATTTCTTGGGATTAGAGGTCGACAGAACTGAGAAAGGTTTATTTCTCTATCAACATAAGTATGCAAATGACTTGCTATAAAAGTTTGGAATGCTCAAGTGCAAGCCTATTTCGACACCCATGGAAGTTAATGCCAAGTTATGTGCTCATGAAGACAAGGACTTGCAAGATGGGGCAATGTACCGACAATTGGTTGGAAGTCTGATCTACCTATCATTGACTCAACCAGATATTACGTATGCAGTGGGCATAACAAGTCGATATATGCAACAACCTAAGAAACCTCATTTGAATACAGTACGATGAATATTAAGGCAAGTCAAAGATACTGTTGATTATGGTCTCTTTTATAAGAAAAGTGATGAAATCAAGATAATTGGATATTGCGATGCTGATTATGTGGGAGACCATGATACTCGTCGGTCGACGACGGGATTTGTATTCAAGCTTGGATCAGGGGTTGTATTTTGGTGCAGTAAAAAACAACCAACCGTATCCTTATCAACTACGAAAGCCGAGTATAGAGCAGCGGCAATGACAGCTCAAGAGAGTACCTAGCTCATACAATTGATGGAGGATCTACATCAGCCTACGGACTACGAGGTACCACTTTATTGTGATAATCAATCTGCAATTCATCTAGTAGAAAATCCTGTTTTCCATGCCCTGACAAAACATGTGGAAGTTCATTACCATTTTCTGCGAGAGAAAATATTACATGAGGAATTGCAAATGCTTCAAGTTAAGAGTGAAGATCAAGTAATAGATATATTAACCAAAAGCCTCAATACGACAAGATTTCAGAAGCTACGAGAACAACTAAGTATGAGACAAAGAAAGAAAGTCGGTGTTGAGGGGGAGTATTGAAAATAGCACCACCGACTTGAAATCATCTAGAATTATCAAGTCAATTCAAGTGATCAATTTGCTTGAATTTTCTAGAAGGATCCTGTGTTTAAAGCAAGTGACCAACTTAGTTAAAATACAAGATGGCAGATTCTTTTGAATCTATAGTTAGGTAGATACTTCTAGAAGAAGTGATGTAACTAGATTATTCTAGTTTATATTAAGTTGGTTAGTGCACCGACTACTAACTACTATAAATAGACATTAGGATCTTTGTATTGTGTGTGCGTGAGAAATAAGAGTGCTTCCTCTTAGAAATAATAAGTGATGAGAGGTGTGTCCTTAAAAGAGAGTTTGTGTGTTCCATAAAAATTAGAGTCTTGTAAATTGGGTGTTTGAGTCTTTGCCTATTGTAGTGTTTGTTTCTAATAAAAAGTAATTACATTATATTACACGTGTTGCTTTGAGACTCAACAAGTTGTTCTCAATGGTAAAAAGGTGTTGCACATGTGGGTAGACAAGGTGACGAGTGCGACATTGTATGCGGATGCAACGAGGTACCCCATTTCGGGCAAAGCAAACCAATGCATTGTTCGCCCTTTCCTCAAAACATGTCAAGATCTCTAATATTTCATCAACAACATCATGTTTGATGAAAACACTTGTGTATAATTCAAGGTTTAGTCTAAGCTCGTCTATAAGATCGTGTCTAACTCGAGCCATGACTCCTCTTCAAAACCAAGTAGGTTGGCCATAACACGAAAACCACAATGACCATCCCCAACTACATTCTTAATGCTAAGAATATAGTTGTGGAAGTAAGATGGAAAATGATGAACATAAGCAGTTGCAGAAGATGAGGGTGTGGAGCTAGGAGTAACAACCAGTTTGAAAGTAAAACCACACAATCAACCACATATAAAACGTTGTTAACTAGCTTGTTTCAAATTGACTGAACAAGCACCTGCATACAGGGATTGTCGGGGAAAAATCATATTTGGCCCTGTAGGAATTGTCTCGGGTCACTTTTGGCCCCTAGTATCAAAAGTGACCCAAAAATCATCAAATTTAGCCCTCTCCGTTAGTTAGTTTAACAGAAAACGTTAGTTCCCAATTTTGGTGGGAAAACCTATTTTGTTTCCATTTTCCCGGTTTTTTCCTCACCAAACCCTAATACACACTATATAACAAGCTGCAAACATCCCAAAATATAATTCAACACATATCACCATCAAATATAGAGCACAAATTCAAGAAGTTAGGCAAAGATTGAGAAAATGTCTTCATCGAGCCAATCTTACGTTTCAGCGACGAAACGCTACGACTGTGGCAAGTTTGCTAAGGTTCGGGTCTCCGAACAACCTGGTAGTGAAGGGTGCCGATTCCAGAATTGCCCAGACACGTTGAGCGGGAGAAGATGCAACTTCTTTAAATGGATTAACGAACCAAGTAAACACAATATGCCTACAAATCTAGAAATAAAGTTTGCAGAACTTAAAGGGGATTTTTCACAGCTCAAAGGTGAAACAATGCAACTGAAGGCCGAACTACAAATGAAGTGCAATGAATTGAAAAGAATGGAGGAAAGAATTGGCAATTTGGAGAAGAAGAAAAACTTGTCTACGTGTTTGGTCATACTAGCATGCTTGTCCATTTTGCACAAATGGATGTTTTCTAATTAATTACTAGAAGGTGTATGTCTTTTTTATGCAATTTCCTATGTAAGCAGTGAAATGTCCCCTTTAAGCTTTATATGAGCAAATTTTCATCTACCATGCAAATATATATTTATGAAATGGAACACACTTACAACCAATATTAAATTGAACATAAATTGAACAACTTCATAAATTGAACAATTCATAAATTGACATCAGTTCATACACAAATGAACATGGATTCTGCCACAAAACCCTAAAACATAGATAATTTAGGTGTGCAAAACACTATTACAAAACAATAGGTCATAAGCCCACCCCATGTGCAAAAAACCAAAACATGAATCAAGTGTGTTCAAATATGTTCACCAGAATCAATCCCTACATCACCAAAAGATAAAACAACAATGTCTTCACAATCACATAATATTTTATAGCATAAATGCCACCAATTATCCTAAGCCTTACCCTTTCCCTTACCCTTGCATGGAGTACATAAATTTGATAGACTGGTGAACTTCTTACCACCTTGCAAAATAACAGGAATGCCTTCTGTTTTTGCTGAAGGCCTAGGTAATATTGTTGGTCTTGCTACATAATCTGATGGGTTGAAGTTCGGAGGAGGTCCTCTTATATTCAGTCTTGAAGGGATATGAAGGGGTGGTAGAGGAAGCTGACAAAAGAATGTATTAGCCTTTGCATATTACAGTTGAGTTATTAATTTTTATTTTTACAAAAATCAAGTAATAAAATGAAACTCACACAGAGAAGTTGAAGGGCACTTAGGTGAGCTGACCCTCCTTCAACATTAGCCTCACTGCCATGTGTGCTTTCCTGCAAACAAAAATATATTAGTATTACTCTTGTTATTAATTGTCAAATGATATTAATAAACTTACTTGAGTGTGTGAGGGCTGGCTGGGGAAACCATAATCTTGAGTCACCTCTTCTTGAGTTTGTGGGGATGGGATGGGGAAACCACCTTCTTGAGTCAGCTCCTCTTGCATAGGTGGAACTCCATCTTCATTTACCTTATTAATAAGAAAAAGATCAGTAATTTTAATAATATTCTCCAACTTGCAGATCAATAAGTCAAAAGTAAGCTTACATTTTGATTTTGTTCATTTTCTTGACCAACAGACACTCCCTCATCATCATTAGGGAATTCTTCAGCAAATTGCTTCCAAGGACACCTTAATTTGTTGTGTCCTTCACCTTGGTAGAAGTTGCAATAGACCACAGGTTTTTGTCTAGGCAATTTATGGAACTTCTTCTTTTTGTTTTTTTCTTCTTCATCACTCTTTCTCCTTATTTTTGTTGGTCTACCTCTTTTCCTACCAAAGTTTGGAGGAATTGGAGGGATGTAGCATGTGGTAGTCCATAGTTCTGGACCATCCATTGGAACCAAAGCTGACTCATATACCTTATTGTATGTTTCCACAAAATAGTAATCACTGACAAAAAGCTCTGGATCTAAGGATTGGGCAAGAATAACACTCAATGCATGTTTGCAAGGAATACCCTCTAAATCCCAACATTTATATGAGCATGATTGTTCCCTCAAATCAACATGGAATTTGCCACTATCACAAACTGAAATCTCATAATTTTATCAGCCTTGATTGGAATGCAATCTGTCACATTCTCCCTTCTCTTCTGTAAAATCTTTCTGATCCTTGGGCATATTCTCCTACCTTCCCAACATCTTTCTGCCCTATCTCTATTCTCAGTCATTCTTGTCATAAGATACTCCTTAATCCACTCCAACATAGTCAGAATAGACTTCTCTCTAGCTTCTAAAATAGTGCTATTGAAGGATTCACACATATTGTTTGTGAGTACATCACACTTAGAATAAGGTGAGAAGTTAGACCTACTCCCCTGTGTTGGTGGTCTTTCTTGCAACCAAGTAAAACACTTATCATCTAAGGCACCAACTTCCTTCATTGCCACATCAAACCCACCCACAGTACTAGCCCTAACAGCTTTCCACAACAAGCTTTTGAAAGCAACACCTCTCCAACCAACCAACTTCATATTCCCATGCATATACTTCACACAAAACCTGTTATCTACCCCAGGTATAACCTGCTCAAATGCAGGAATCAATCCCTTTTGTCTATCAGACATAAAGGTAAACAAGTTCTCTTTTTCAATCTGCAAATCTTCCCTCAACAACTCAAGAAACCACACCCAATTATCTTTGGTTTCACTACCAACCACTGCATATGCTATTAGATATATTTGGTTGTTGGGATCCATCCCTACTGCAGTTAGCATCACACCCCCATGTGGACCCTTTAAATGACATCCATCTACCCCTACACAAGGTCTACAACCAGCTAGGAAGCCTACTCTCAATGCCTTGAAACAAATATACAGTCTTTTAAAAACATTTCCACTTGAGTTGTCTGTCTCCCCAACTCCCATTATTATCGTTGACCCAAGATTCTTTTGCCTAAGTGCTTGTGCATAATCCCAAAGTTTGACATATTGTGTATCATTACTACCCTCAATTGTTTTTAAGGCTTTCATCTTTGCTCTATATGCTTGTTGTTTTGATATATTACAACTTAACTCCTCATTGCAGATCTCCTAAACCCCTTACTACTCCTACCAGGATCTTCCCTCCAATTCTCAAGATAATACTTAGCCAACCAGGTGCTATTTAAGTTTTTCAAATGGTAATTAGTGTCACATGTGTGATCAGAATTGTATGTCCTTATTTGCCATGATTCTTCACCTACCATTTTAAGACAATTGATTTGCCATTCACACCCCTCCCCCAAACATCTAGCATAGATTCTTTTTGCCTCATTTTTTGTAATTTTAACATTTTTTCTTGTCTTAATTCCATGAGAGTAAACAACCTATTTGAACAGTTTTTTACCAGTGAACTTCATGCCTATTACAAATTCAGGATTATAGGTTGCAGAAGACTTGAATACAGGGTTAGGGTCAAACTTTTCTATGTCTGATCCTAACTCACTATCAAATTCAGCATCAGAGTCTTCAACCTCTGATGAATCATGCCCCCCATTCAACTCAACATCTTTTTTACTTATGCCCACTCACTCTACTTCCTTGTCTATGTTATCTTCAAATAATACATCATCAAAGTCAGAATCATCATCATCAGGTTCAAACAATTCATCATTAGAATCTGATCCTAAATCACAGATACTATCATTCAGATTATTATCTCCTTCATCCACACCATATTCTTCAGGATTAACCCCATCCAATCCCCATTCACAGTAATGCTCAAATGAAGGTTCAGTGCCAACCCCCCTTTTATCAATGCTAACCCCACCACTATCCTTACCAACCCCACATGTATTAGAAACAGAAACATTTTTGACCCCCTCTGCAAATTTAATAAAAAAACAAAAAAGGATTCAATTAAACAAATAAAGAACATGACCCACATGATATTAATATAAAACAAACACAAACCCACATGTTTTCTCAATAAAGAATTGCAGAACACAGGACCATAATAAACAATACACAGTATATTAACAAACAAACAATATAAATATGCTTTACAGATATGACGGAGGGTTCCACATATAACCCTATACATTCTGATAATAGACAAAACAAATAAACAACCATCGTTTTCGAAACCCTAAATATGGCAGAACAGATAAACTATAAAAAACAGAAGTAGAAGCCTCGATAACACATAAACAAACCCTAAAACATTACCAATAACAACAAAAAACAAAAAAAAGATTGAAAACTAACCTCCTTCAACACTGCAGTTAGCATTAACCGACGATTTACGACGACCTATGTCTCTATATCAGTGTCAACTTGTAAAATGGGTAACGGATTAGGATGTGCTTTTCAGTGATTTAGGATTTTTGGTTGGGAATCTTCGATTTAGGATTTAGGTTTCACAATTGGCGATTTGGGAATTTAGGGTTTTTTAGGATTCGAAATTGGTTGTGACTCATTGTCTGGAACGCATGAATGAGAAAAACCATTTAACGACCATGTGCCCCGCATGTGGTATCCCCGTTAAAAATTAGACGGAATCATCGTATGGGCCAAAATCGGCCCGAGACAATTCCTACAGGGCCAAATATGATTTTACCCCGGGATTGTCCATTACTCCCGAATTCTTTAGAGAAGATATCTAGAAACTCCGGAATTCTTTAGAGAAGATATCTAGAAATCATAATAAGAGGTCAAGATGTGATCATTGACTTCAAAAATATATATATTTTAGTTGAGTAAGTTTCAGAGAATGCAAAAAAGCTATGTAATCTCAAATTGAATGAAAAGAAACATGAATATGCCCACAAAATTAGACAAAGAGTACCTTTAATGCATTACAATATCGTAATATCCACGACCATAATCTGTAAATTGCAGGAAGTCAAGTACACCAACACATATGTGCTGGTTCCTTAGGAATACAGGTAAAGCATAATATTCTTTAAGAGAAGAAGTTGCATCATGGTTTCTTAGTGGAAACTCTGTATGAGAATAGAGGTGCAGATCCGGGCTGAATTCTAGGTGCCCGTTTAGGAAGACACGGCCCGGGGGACCAAGTTCCTCATCTTTTGCTGCATCATCCACATAATACTTATGTTCCATACACTGCTTCCTCAATGAAGCTATACCTTTTGAAAGTTTACCTATAAGGAAAGGTTGGTCTTATGGTTCTAGATAACACCTATCCATTTCATCCTTTTTTGGTGTCCAAAACTGTGCTACAGCATTGGATCCACAGCTGCATGTGCCTGTTATTTTGCTCATTAAACATTTGATCTTCTCATGGATTGTAACAGACTCTACTGATAAGTTACCATTTATAACTTCATTTTCATTTATTTCTGCTCTTGCCTTCCTCCAGAAAACCCATTCATCCTTTTTTCGACAAGGTTCTATGCAATGCAAGTCAGTCTTCTGCAAGTATTTCATGAAATCCGACAATGAACACCCATCCTTGAACCCCTCCATCACCATTGACATCAGTAACAGACCCAATATTTTTATCGAGGGGGTCAATTAATAAAAGAATAACAATAGTTTTAAGAATAAAATCATAAAATTTCGATAAAGTCAATATATCACATTATAAAATAACATCTAAAATCAATATATTTATTACATTTCAACATGACAAAATAAAAAAAAATATGATTACAATATTTATGTTGTATTTTTTCCTATTTTGAAATCATTGCAAGATACCTTCATTGCTAACATTTCCAAATACATCATTTTTTTATGTATGCATTATTAAATAATTATTCAATAGTATATCGCTCATTGGTTTCAAAAGTGAATTTTGAATGATGTTAATTTTGAAACACTTTTTAATATTAGTACTAATATTTTTCCATAACATTTTTCATTATTTATAAAAGATAAGATAAAATTAGAATTATTAAATATCATTAAATTAACTTTACTATTATACAAACTATAAATCAACATCTAACTTATCAACAATTGTAACTCAAATCTAATAATTCATAAAATAATAATCAATGATAATAATTCTTCATACTTTATTAAGCCAAAATAATGAATATATTATATATTCCATAACAATTGATTATCAAATAAATTAAAATAATATCATTAATCAATGAAGAAAAATAAATAATGAGTTTAGATATGTGAAAAATTTACCTTAAAAATCTTAAAATTGATATTTTTAATAAGAATTTGATAATATGCTAGTAAAATTAATTAATATACATATTTTTTATTCAAAAAATATAAAAATACCTAAAATAATACTTTTTTTTTTAAAAATCTCAAGGGGCTAGTGCCCCCATTGGCTCTCAAGTAGCTCCGTCACTGATTGACATGCTTACATCTTCTAAATCTTGATGCTTGTACTTAAAGGATTCATAGCTAAGCATATTTTCTTTGACAACTTCCACCACCAATTCCTCTCCATGTTGTCCTTTATATGGAAAGTCAAAGATTTTGAGTTCCCTCTCCATTATGCTTAGCTGCAACTGCAGAAGGGACCCAACTAGTCCATCTTCTTCACTATTAAATTGAAGAAAAAACTGGACAAGATAGATGTCCCTGCTATTGTACAAACTCCTAACACAAATTGCAAAACAAAAGGACAATCGAGCTCTCTGAGCGTAATGTGCCAGAGGGTTCTCTGATATGCTGAAATCACATATATTTCGACAAATGCTGGGCTTATTAATTGACGGCATCACTGTTCTAGCAATTGGTTTAGTATATTCTGTTATTAATTGATTATGCTTGAAGATACCTTTCTATATCATAATCCGAAATTTGCTCATCATAAGATCTGTAATCTGCACTTTCAAAGCAGCTCGAGTTATTGGAACATTGAACGCAAGGGACCCACACCTGTGCCATCTGCAGCTGGGGCATAACCTCAACAGCCAACCTAACCATCTTTTTAATTTCAATATGTACAGGCTGCAGAGGATAATATGAATTGTTGCAACTAATAAAAGAAATATATTGAATGTGATTAGTATGTATAATTATGAGCACAATAAAAGCCATAAAACCATATCAAACGAATCATGGCAGGTGGAGTTTAAGCCATAAAGCCACTAATTAGATGTTTCAGCGATTGCATCTAATAATTGCAAACAGATTAATATAAGATAAGACGAGTTAAGTAAAACAACGACGTTGGCCACTAGGATTAAACTAAAATTAGTGTAACATTACAAATATATTGAAAAAGTACAAAGTTAAAAAGAGAAAAAAAAAAGTGAGAAAAGGACATACAACCATAACCAAACAAACATAGTTTTAAAATGTAATTTATTAACTTTAGAAGATAAAAAAAAAAAACTTGATTAGGTGAGATCCACTTGCAAATTATGACTTTTTCAACTTTACAAATAGACACGACAGTCTAAAGAACCAACAAAACTATTAATGATATGCAAAAGGAAATTGTAACAATCAAATTGGTTATAACAATCAAATTAGAGCAACAATCAAATTGGTTACACCACATTACCTTTCAAATTGGTTGTAATAATGAGACTAGCTTCCTGTACGAAATTCAAGATTATTATACATAGGCATTTATTACATTTTTGCAAGTGTATCATCAATGGCCACAAAATTAGACCGAGAGAGAGAGAGAGAACCAGTATTGCTTCTCGATTGAGTACCTTTATTGCACTTGCGAATTGATAATCTTTAACAGTATAAACTTCTGGATTGAGTATATTTATTGCACTTGCGAATTGATCATCTTTAACACTATAAATTGTAAATTGTATGAACTCTAGTACCCCCAACCCAAGATTTCAATTTAGAGGGCTTAAATTGTAAATTGTATGAACTCTAGTACCCCCAACCCAAGATTTCAATTTAGAGGGCTCAAATCGACTTATAAAAGAATACAATAATTCTAAACCATTAGTATAAAGTTGTCATAATTCGATAACATCAATATATTATATTATAAAATAATCACATCCAAAATTAGTAACATAATTACATTTAAACTTGACAACATCAATGTTAAAAAAATATATCTTGGTAGAACTTTCTAACGCATATAAACAAGTAATCAATATTTTCGGGCAATATTTCAAGCACTAATCATAAAACAAATAAACAACAAAATGTAAAATTATTCATTATTATTTTTCAAGTAATCACTAAATCACATATACAATTTCAGGTGCAATAAATCAACAATAATGAACAAAAAAGAAAGTAAGAAAATAATATAAAGATAACATTTTACATTGAAATTATATATAGAGTGAATTAAATGAGGAAAAAAAAGAAAATTTTAGTATTTGTGTTGATGAAAAACAAAAAACAAAGGGAATAGATTCGTTGAGAAGAAATTGCTGGGAGTTGGGAGTCTGGAATGGGGCTTGATCTTAATACGTTTTCTTATTTTAAATTTAAATAGCAAAATTTCAAAAATATCCTTAATGTTTTGTAAATTCTCAGGGGCCAATGCCCTCGTTGGCCCAGGTAGGCCCATCCCTACCCCCAACACAATCGTGCTGGTATAGTTTACAGGCTCGGAGATACCTTTTTATATCCCGCCAATTCTAGTGTTTCCCTCCTTTTAAGTCACACATGTAATTATTGATTATCATTTTAATTATTTAGGTTGGGATTAAAGATACTAACTAAGAAATTAAAAAATATTCTACTAGTTCCGTTCGACCATGTCGGTAGAATAAGTAGAAAAGTGTTTCGCCATCCTGAAAAATCTCTGTCCCCAAAAGCCTAGCAGAAAAAATTGCACCCGCGAGATTTGTTTTAATTAATTTTTCAAAAATAAAATAAAATTTTGTAGAATTATACTTATAAAGTTATTTATTTTATTTTTAAGGCTTAATTGTAAAAAAAAAAAAAAAAATTCCAAAGCTTTACACTTTTTTTCTATTTTATCCAGATGTTTTTAAATATCAAATTTAACCATAATTGACCAATTGTTATCAATTTTAGTCAATTTCATGATTTTGGTCAAAATTAGATTATGTGTGTGATGATGTGGATGTCACATAAATAATATGTAAATGACACATAATTTAAAATTAACAAAACATAATTAACCGTTAAACCGTTTTAACCTGATCAATTTGATGTTTTTTTTTTATATGGGCAAAGTGATGTTTAATTAGACCTACTTTAACCCTCAATCCTCCCAATTTTACCCACAACATTGTAGGAGGTAGAGCCAGCCTTGGTGCAGAGTGAGATTCTGGCCTTGCATGCTCGAACCATTAGTAGTAGTTGCACTTTTGCTTGACACGTATTTTGTTGAGTTCACAATTGAGAAACCAACCAAAAATGTAATTCAACACAGAAACTGTTCGAACACCTCGAACCCAGAATGAAGAAAAACAAACAGAAACACACTCACCAAGAACACAAAATATTTAACGTGGTTTGGCTTATACCATGCCTACATCCACGGAAGAAATCACCCACTAATCACCTGAATAAGAATCAATCGTTTACAAAGCAACAAGAAAGAAACTATGAATAGCAAAACCTAGCTAAACACTCTGATTTCAGAATTTTTCTCTCTACAACAATTGCTCTCAACTCTTGTCTAATCTTATGAGAAATGAGATGATCTCTCTCTTTATATAGGGCTAAGTCTAAAAAATCCCGCTCAAAATCAGTTGTGAGCTGAGTTCGTCAGATCGACTGCATAACCGCCTTGCTTCTCTGAGCTCAGCGAACTGTTTCTTGCAAAACTAAATCATAACAGAAACAGCAGAAAAAACCATCAAATAAAAACTTCCTTACAAACTCTGTCGAACTCTTGAAGAACCCAACTAACTTAAGCGAACTACAACTTGTTCCTTGTTCGCCTTCAGTTCGCTCTATTTGATCCATGCTTACATATCATCATATTTGTTAACAAATTAAACTTCACATTTTTTTCTATTTCTTAATTTGTTTAGGTTAGTGTGGATTAACAGTATGTTGATTTTAAATGATTTATCATTTACATATTATTTATGTGACATCTACATAACGACATATAATTTAATTTTAACCAAATCATGAATTTGCTAAAATTGAAATCAATTGATCAATTATAGTTAAAATCGATAATTTTACAACAGTTTGCTAAAATAGAAAAAAATTGCAAAGTTTTGGAATTTTTTTGCAATTAAAACCTATTTTTAATGGTTTTAACAAGTTCTTTCATAGTATTGGTAAAACAATTTAACAATATCAATAATACTTATACATTTAATAAATTATTTTAAATATTATAATATATATAATATAAAGTATATAGAATCTTGTGAGATGAGAAATGTCCCCGCCCTCTCCCTACTAGTCGGGATATAAAATTCCCCCAAGTCGGGGAAAATTTCTTTCGTCTCCATCCCATGGGTAGTACTTTTAGGGAATACTCGTCTCGTTTAGAGTAGATCCTTGTGGGGAACAGGGATTCCCACCCCACTGTCAAGATAGTTTGGAGGAATTATGATCATGTCATCTTCTCACCCATTGTCATGTCATAATATTGATTGTGTAAATTTTTTTTTTTTTGAAAAAGATGATATTATATATAAGATATTTTTGACAGGTTGTTAATGATGCAATGTGAATTTTGGAATTTCAACACCACTTTTTATATGCTCAATGAATTATGTGTTAAAGTATCCAATAGATTTTGATTTTGAATATGACTTCCTCCTCGATACAATGCTGTATATAAATGGGTAGTTGAATTTGAACACTATCATTAACAACTTGTTTAATTTCACTCGGAATTTCCGGTCAAATTTTGAAAATAAGAAAAAGTATTCTATATATATTTAAAAAAGAAAAAAGAAAAAGACCTCGATGAATTTGGATTGTGTATCATTGAGGTTATAGTCTCGTTTAAATAGTAAAATTATTTTTTCAAATTAGGATTTTCATTGGATGATGATTAAATGGTTTATTTATGGGCTATAATTTTGGGCAAAAATAATTGGACCTTAAATTAGTTGGGCCTAGTGACACTCTATTTATTGAATAGTATATGTAATAAGTATTCTTATGTCATTTAGTTGATTTCTTCTTCTTTTTCAATCATTGAAAGGACAAATTGTTCTTTTTCAATCTGAGGAACCATCACTGCTCGTGGATAAAAAAGAGATTCTTTTTAGAGTTTTCAGACGTAAAATTTAACATTTTCTGATTTCAAGTTTGATGAATGATCCCTAATATGAGGAGGAGTTGGAGAGATATTTGAAGTAAATAACACAATTAAGATTTATTAAACTTGAATATGCACATATCGACAATTAAGTCAATATGTTCATTTAATAATTTTTTAAAATTTTAACATATAAAGTAATCATATATCAAAGCTATAAAATCATCTCAAAATAGTTTGTCAAAACTAAATTGAACTAAAAAAATTTATTTTTCAGCCAAAATCGTCAAGACCAGCATCGACTGGAACACCGATCCAAAATGTTATCCAACTCAAAGATTATAAACCATCAAAAAAATTAGAGCTAATTCTTCATAAAATTTGTTTAGTAGCAATAAAACTTGCAAAAAAATCCCATTACCTAATAGCTTCCAATTCCTTAGAATCTTCCATATTTAAGTGGATCATAAAAAGCATATAGCATCTAAGCAACAGTAATTGAAATGATTTTTCGTTGGTGAATTGTTTACCAACGTAAATTGATGAAATTTTCAGTTGGTAATATGTTTGTGGGTAAAATTTTATCAATGGAAAATTTTATTGGTAAAACACTAAAACTAAAATTTTTTGAGTTGCATTTGGTGGGACCAATCTTGCAATATTCAAAAAATGCGCGATTAATTTTACAATATATTTTGAATTGAAACATTTGGATAATAATAAGGCTATATCATGTGTGTATTGAAAGATTTGGAGACACTCGAACGGTTTTAACCGTTTTATAGCACGATAGATTTTAAAGACTGCAAAACAAATTACCTCCATAAGATATATTGCAATTCCAAACATACATAGGATTAGTTTCTTTCATCCTATATTTGGTGGGGTACACTGAGTATATCAAATTATTGACAAGTGTATAATTAAATATTCTTTTACTTCAAATCTACATTTAAAATTACAAAATTAAATATATAAAAAAATAAATTACACCCGTGTCATAATCTTATACACCCAGACTCCTGGTAGGTGTAGGATAGAAGAGACATGATCATATATCATTCTTTACGAGATTCATTAATAATCATTTTCAAAAAACAGTTAGCTAGTGGAGATCAAGAAATAACAATGGCGGATAGTACTGATCAATGCTTCTTACCACCAAGTTTATTAGGCTCTGCATCATTCGAACAAATCCAAATCCAACCCTCCATGCCAGCTCAACTTTCCGACCATCCATCGGCAATTATTCCGGCAATTCAAAACGTGGTCTCGACGGTAAACTTGGAGTGCAAGCTAGACCTTCCAACCATCGCCCTGAAAGCCCTAAACACAGAGTACAATCCCAAGAGATTTTCAGCTGTGATCATGAGAATAAGGAACCCCAAAACCAGCGTCCTGATTTTCGACTCGGCGAAGGTGGTCTGCACGGGAGCAAAATCGGAAGACGAGTCAAAGATTGCCATGAGGAAGTTCGCACGAATCGTTCAGAAGCTAGGGCTTCCTGTCAAGTTCAACAACTTCAAGATTCAGAATATCGTGGGCTCGTGTGACGTTGAGTTCCCTGTCAAGCTGGAAATGATGGCGTGTGGCCAAGCTTCGTGTTGCGTCTACGAGCCCGAGTTGTTTCCGGGGTTGGTCTACAAGATGATGAATCCGAGGGTTACGATTCTGGTTTTCGTGTCTGGGAAGACTGTGATCGCGGGTGCTAAGGTGAAGGACGATATTGGTAAAGCCTTCGACAAGATTCTACCTATTCTTCAAATGTATAAGAGGGCCTGATTCGGGTTGAGATTCATTGTTTGAAGAAATTAAGGTTGATAGATTGCAAGAATTCATGATCTAAGAAGATGGAACAAGAAGTCAAGAACATTGGTGATTCTTGGATGTTTTGTGTAGTGATCAGTAGAGATTTTCGTATATGAACAATATTAAGGCACTACAAGAAAAAAAGGCTACGACAAGTGTTTTTAACCCTTGTCGTAGTCATATTCAAACCGTTGTCGTAGTTGGTGTTGTCGTAGACTGAAAAAATACGCTCATAGACAACGGTTTTTAACCGTTGTCGTAGCCATATAAAAACCGTTGTCGTAGATCGTAGTGTTGAAAAAAACCGTTGTCGTAGGCATATAATAACCGTTGTCGTAGATCGTAATATTTTAAAAACCGTTTCAACGGTTAAAAACCGTTGTCGTAGCCATATTAATAAATAAAACAACGGTTAAAATCCGTTGTCGTAGCCATATTAATAAATAAAACAATATTTTGCCATGTAAGCTTGCCACATCATCACACACGTCATGCTAGGGATGACATGTCATCATAAGGATGACATCATCACTGAAATCATCATAATCAATATTATGCATTGGGTGGCCCGATGGTACTCTAACCACTAGACCATTGATGCCTCATGTGACAATGTCTTGCATATATTTCTTTTATAATATATTTTGAGTAAACTACTTTTGATGCCCAGTAAGAATCACGAATAGCAGTTTCGCCCTTTTTTTTTCGGGCTCTCAATTAAGGACTGTAAGTTTCAAAATTTAGCAATTTATGCCCAATTTGGGCCCGAATTGTCTAATCGGGTTGAAATTGCACGCGTTTCGCACGTGAGAGCCACAAACGGGCTCGATTCCGTGACATGTCTCTCTTTTTTCTGACGTGGACCCTCTCACTTATTTGCAAGCCAGCCACGTGTGTATTAAGTGGGGTCACTAACTACAATTTAAGATTATAGAATGAGGATCAAACCTTCCCCCCCAAAACGAGAACCCTAATCCCCCAATTGAAGAACACCCCAAACTGTGGAATCCAAAATTGAAGAACACCTCTCTTGAAGCCTCGAATTTGAAGAAATGTCATTCACAACAGGTGATATCGATTGCAATTGTGGAAGAAGAGCCGTAGTTCGCACGTCTTGGAGCAATGACAACCCCGGAAGAAGGTTCAATTCTTGCCTCCATTACAATGTAAGTAACTGCTAGCTATAGTTCCCGAAATCCATGGGTTTCACATAAAAATTAGTTTTCTAAGTTTGTGTTTTGAACAAGGCATGTAAATAGAGACATTGAAATAGTTTGTGCTTTGATAAAGACATGATTGTGTAATTCCTTATTTGAATGTTGTAGAGAGATGGCTGTCGATTCTTTGCTTGGGAGGACCCTCCAATGTGTCGTAGATCAATAGTTGTGATTCCTGGGCTCTTGAGAAGGATTAATGCAATGGATGCAGATAATGGATGCATGAAGGAAACCATTCTAACCATGGAAAAGGAGATTGAGAAATTCAAGTATATTATTAAGATGCTTGTGAAAATGTTAGTTTTGATTCCTGTAATTTGCAGCTTTTGTTGTTGGGTTTGGTTGAAGATGGATTAAGCTATTACATGTGAATGGGATGGTTGAGATGATAAATGTATTAAACAAGTAGTTGGGATCTTTTTGGTTAATTTGCAGTGTTTATTAGTGTAATTTTGAATTGTTTATATATGTATTGTAATGGTCTGATTATGTAGACCATTTTTTGTATTGTTTACTTTCATTGTAATGGATTGCAGTACCTTTTTAATGGATTGCAGTACTTTCAAGCTTATATTCCTGTCAATTCATGCTTATAACACCATTTGACCTTTGGGAAAAAAATAATGAGCAATTGTCATAGTGTAATTGCTTAAGTCATGCAATTTTATTATTTTTTGTGCTAAGGTTTTAAGCAAGTGCTGCAATAAACATGGTGCCAAAAATACAACTGCTAATGTAAATTTAAGGAAAACCTCCTGATGAACTGAAGGCATGGGGAAATAAAATTGATGAACTGATGTTAATACAAAATGAGAAGACATTGGAATTTTCAAAATATCCACAAAGGTGCACAATCAAATATTCACTTCCATCTAGAATTCTACAACACAACCATTGTGCCCATAATTACAAAATAACATCAGTGATCATAGTTCTCAAAATAAAATTCTAGATAAAGTAGTTGATTGTAATTTGCAAAATACATGATGACACAAAACATCTATCCCCTTTTTAAGTGATTTTGTATCTGAGAAAGGAGGATAAATTTGGAGCCTTCACTTGTAGGCCCCCTTGGTCTTGCAGTTACTTGTCCAACAAGCAGTTGCTCATACATTGAAGGGGCTACAGTGCTTGGTGTTGGGGCTGTACAAGCACTTGGAAATTCCGAATCTTGTGTTAGGATGTCTTGTGCAATTGACTCATAGTCATCCTATATAAAACACAGTGTTTTCAACTCTAAATTGAAATGACAATTGTTCAATACATAAGGAAATAAAAAGTTAATCACTTACAGTGGTGTTTTGTAAAATATCATCAGATTGCTGGCCTTCAAGTGGAGAACCTGTGGGTGCTTCCTATAGATATAACAATCAAATATATACCAAACATCAACCAAACAATCAAATATAACAATCAAGCAATCAATGATATCACAATCAAGCAATATAAATAACTGATGGATCATTCAAATGCACTGAAAAGATGGAATTCACTTACTACCTCAGTATTCTCCTGATTTGCATCAGGTTGTGATCCACCTTCTTCATTTGTTGTCTGCACATGCCAGAAGTATACTCTAGAGTTAGGCTATAAATATTATGGAAATTCTTACATATATATATGAAAACTAAGGTTGGGTGTACCTTTGATTTTTTTGATCTTCTGGCATGAGAACCTTCAGCTTGATAAGTGATTGGGTGTGGACATTTCCTCACATTATGTCCTATCTCATCACACCTACTGCATCTGCATATTGTCTGTTGCCTTTTCAGTGTTTTTTTATTCTTACTTCTCCCATCATTAGACTTTTTTTTCCTTGATTTTGGAGGTCTTCCCACACCCCTCATCAACAATGGTGGCAATGGTGGTACAATCCCAGTCTCTTCCCACAAAGCTTGTCCATTTATACCTTTAATGGATGATTCATACACTATCTTATAGACATCTACTGTATATCGTAGGTCAACAAAGTCTTCCGGATTCTTGCCTTCATTATAGATGGCACAAAGAGCATGCTTGCAAGGAATCCCACTCAAACTCCATAATCTGCAACTGCATTCATTCTTATCCAAATCAACTGTGTACTGACTTCCATCACAACAAGAAATCTGATAGTGCAATCTATTCCCCTTGATGGGTATGCAATCACTCAATGTTTCACTTATTTTTTGGATGAGTTTGGAGATTCTTGGACATAGATATCCACTCCATTTCTTCTCTACCCTCTCTCTGTGGGTGTTCAATCTCTTCATTAAATATACTCTAATCCATTCCAACATGCTAAGAATAGGCAACTCTCTTCCTTCCAAAATGCATGCATTAAACACCTCACACCCATTATTCAACAACATATCACACTTTGGAAACTCCGAGAAGTGTGACTTGGTCCATCCTTCAGGTGACCTATCATTTAACCATCCCCAAGCAGCCTCGTTCATATTCTTCAAAGCATTCATTGCTCTCTTGAAGTCCCCCACAGTAGATGCACTTGCAGCCCTCCACAAGCAATTTTTCAATTCCATGCCTCTAAAACCTGCTTGCTTGAAGTTGGCATGCAAATGCCTAACACAGAATCTGTGTGAAGAACCTGGAAACACCTCACCAAATGCTTGAATAAGACCCTTCTGTTTATCACTAATGAAGGTCATCTCATAATCCTTGTAAATGCTTAAATCTACCTTTAAAACTCTCAAAAACCATTCCCAAATCTCATTGTTTTCCTTGCTCACAATAGCATAAGCTATGGGAAATATGCCGTTGTTGCCATCAACCCCTACAACAGATAAAAGCATACCCTTATGAGGGCCTTTCAGGAAACAACCATCTACTCCTATAAATGGCCTACACCCTCTTATGAAACCTTCCTTGCAAGCACATAAGCAGACATAAAACCTATCAAACCTTTCTAGTCCTTCCTCATCAATATCAGTGCCCATAATCACTGTACTACCAGGATTACTCCTTCTCAATTCCTCCGCATAATCCCAAAGTTTACCAAACTCAGCATCAGGATCACCCCTTATCATTTTCAATGCCCTTCTCCTAGCCCTATATGCCACATCTCTAGACACACAGCAACCAAGCTCCTCAATAGCATCTTGTCTAAAATCCTGGATCCTTCTTTTGGGATCACTTATAAACTTGGACATATATCTCTCACTCAACCATTTGGATCCCACATTTTTCACATTCCTAGTGGTGGCACAAGAGTGAACATCATCAAACAATCTAATCCTGAAAGATCCTTCATTTGCCACCTTAATCAAATTCACCCTCCATTTACAATTTTTCACTGCACACCTTGCATAACATCTACTAGGATCACTTTTAGTAAATGTGATACTCCTATGTGTTTTAACAGCAATTGAATTCACAGCCTTCTTAAAATCAGATTTATTTGCAAAAGTTAATCCAACACTCAACTCAGGGCAATCATACACACAATTAGGATTGAAAAATGGGAAATTAGGTTGTCTATCATCACCATCAGAATCTTTATTTTCATCAAAGTTCACTACATCTCCCATAACATCCTCATCAGAAAAGTTTAAGTCATTTTCTACACCCACAGTATCTGCACCCCCTACACCCCCACCCTGACCTCCATCACCATCAATCCCTGCATCCCCTACACCCACCAACTGTTCATTTTCATTTTCATTTTCAGAATTGAGGTTACAGTCATCATCATCACCAAAACTTCTGTCTTCATCACTACTATCAATTAATTCATCTAAGTTCACTTCATCTACATCCTTAGTATCAATTCTTTCCAGTTTTTCAGCATACAGATCAATAAACCTAACACCCAAATGATTTAATGCCCATTCTCTTAACAATTCATCAGTACTTAAAATTATGAACTCATTGTTTTCTATTTTGTAGAACCTCCAATTCCATTTCCCCAATGTTACATCAGTCCACTTTTGCAAATCTTGTAGACTAACAGACTCCGCAATTACATAATCATAAACAGTCACCATCCCACCCTTATATGTAGCTATAGGAGAAAAGAGAAATTCACCTCCATGATGAATTGTAATTGTAATTTGCTTGGTGCTTGGCTCTGAAATTTGAAAAAATATGTCTTATTAAAGAATATATTAAATATGTACTGTGTTCAAATATCAAATATCCACCATAATTAAAGAATATTGACTACTATATTTTAAAAATAGAAACAATGGACCACAACAATATTTAAAGTTCAATATGTCTGCAAAACAACACTCACACTACCCCACATGTCGGCAAAACAACACTCACCCCTCATATTTAAAGTTCAACAAACATAAAAAGGTATAACAATGTCAGTGGTCCACATATAAATCCTACACAACACTGACCTTTGAGAATCCAAAAAGTAAACATAAAAAACGTATATTAGCCTAGGATGACTTACCATATCGAGGTGGTGGGAATACTTTGAGCTTGCGATCGTGTTTCCTCACCATCTTCGATGCTGGAATCCTTTGCTACTTATCTTCAAAATAGGACAATGCAATGACAACAGTTTAGGGTTTGTATTTGGGGTTTTTCATACACAATTGATGGGTTGAGTTGTAAGGGAGAAGAGACGGGAGAAAAATTGCAGGAGTTGATTGGATAATCTAATTTTCAGATTAGGGTTCACGATTTGTGGAGGGAGGTTTTGATTTGGGTGTGAATTTCCCCCCCTTTTCACCCTATTCTTAGTGGCCCCACTTAATACACACGTGGCTGGCTTGCAAATAAGTGAGAGGGTCCATGTCAGAAAAAAGAGAGACATGTCACGGAATCGAGCCCGTTTGTGCTCTCACGTGCGAAACGTGTGCAATTTCAACCCGATTAGACAATTCGGGCCCAAATTGGGCATAAATTGCTAAATTTTGAAACTTACAGTCCTTAATTGAGAGCCCGAAAAAAAAAGGGTGAAACTGCTATTCGTGATTCTTACTGGGCATCAAAAGTAGTTTACTCATATATTTTTGATATTTTTCAATTTTCTATTATTACATATTTTTTGTTAACTTTTATAAATTAAGTACCATTACTTATTAATATAAGTAATTGATTTCCAATTTTGATATATTAATATATATATATATATATATATATATATATAATTCAATGATTAATGACTATATTAATAATAATTAATATATTTTTCAAATTATATTTATAATTAATATATTTATAAAATTAATAATCTGTTGTACATATTTTCTAAAGTTTCTTTATAATGAAATAAAATTTAATTCTCAAAGTTAGTTTATTTCATTAATTTAATTAATTCAACAATTAATATATGCATTTCTTTGATAACTTTTATAAAGTACCATTACTTATTAATATAAGTAATTGATTTCCAATTTTGATAGATTAATATATATATATATATATATATATATAATTGGAAGATTAATTAATGACTATATTAATAATAATTAATATATTTTTCAAATTAATATATGTATATTAATAATGCATATATTTTTCAAATTATATATATAATTAATATATTTATAAAATCAATATATTTTCAAAATTATATTTACAATTAATAAATTTATATAATTAATCTATTTTTCAAATTAATATATTTATAAAATTAATAATCTGTTGTAAATATTTTCTAAATTTTATTTATAATGAAATAAAATTTAATTCTCAAAATTAGTTTATTTCATTAATTTAATTCAACAATATATAGCATTTCTTATATCATTTTGAAAAAAAAAATATTGTAATAGTTGACCTTTTTTCTTTTAAATATTAGTCTACGACAACGCTTCTACGAGGCTACGACAACGTTAGAAAACAACTCTTGCCTTTGCTTTTCTCATATTTCTAATATATTAGAAAGTCTTTTTATTATTCCTATTTTATTTATAATTAATTTTAAGTAATCCAGCTTTTATTTGTGTTAAGTAATCAGTATTTTTTGTTTAATTTAAGCTTATAATTTGTGGTTTATAATTTGTTGTAAATATTTACAAAATTTTATTTATAATGAAATAAAATTTAATTGTCAAAATTAATTTATTTCATTCATTTAATTCAACAATATATATCATTTTTTATATCATTTAATTAAGAAAAAAATTAAAATAATTGTCTTTTTTTTTTAAATTTCAGTCTACGACAAGGGTTTTAAAATGGCTACGACAATGTTTTCTAACTCTTGTCTTAGGGGTCCTAGGACAACACGTCTACGACAACAGTAGGTTAATACCATTGTCTATGAGAGAAGTTTTCCTGAGAGGGGGACTTTCACCTATCTCAATAAAGTCTATGATTGGTCACCTTTTGAGTGAGATTTTGAGAAGAGTTGCTCTTGGGAGCAGCCTAAACCGTGAAAACGGCTTCCGGTTTAGGGGGACAACCTGGCAAATAGACATCCACGGGTACTTCCCTTTTGGGCCGGTTGTGGGCGAGGAGGGATTCGAACCCCCGACACCGTGGATACTAATAATGGTAGTCGTTTCAGTATGTCCAGGCGGTGGAAACTACCAAGCTGGAGTACGGTAGGTAATCTAGTATCCTTATGCATGAAGATAATGAATTCGGTCGTTGTGGTCAGACTCTAAGAGCTCCACATTATTGGTTGCTAGAGAATCAAAGTGGATTTGCCAATTAATCACGAAATGTTGCGATCTAAAGGAATGAGGTTTTTGCTTGGTCAATACAAAAAAATAGTGGGTGGTTGGTGAAAATCGAAGTGTATACGCACTTTCTATGAGAAATGATATAGAGATGGTGATCTCAATGAATACAATAATTTATGGCTACACAAACTGTTGAGTCATATAGGCCCGAGTTGGACATCCAATTGCTTCGATTTGGGATGAACCTAATCCGGAATATGAACCATAAAGGGCTACGACAACAGTTTAAAAATGTCTACGACAACGGTAGGCTAAAACCGTTGTCTATGAGAGAATTTTTGGGGCTACGACAATGGTTTCGACAACGGTTGCTAAAAAACCCTTGTCTATGAGAGAAGTTTTTGAGCTACGACAACGGTTTTATCTACGACAACGGAATTTTAGGCTACGACAAGGGTTTTAGCAAAAACACATGTCGTAGGGGTGTTGTCTATGCGAGAATTTCTTGTAGTGAGGGTGACAAGTTAATAATTAATTTCTATTACAAAAGTTTTTTGGTTTCTTGAAATTAAATGATTAATTGACTAGATCAATATTGAAACATGCATGCAGCATAATATTATGATCTTGTATTTTATCATAATCTACTTGTTCAGAGAGCTTAATTAAATTTGTTAATCTGATTGAGATCATAAATACCTTATTTAAGAAATAATAATGTACGTTGTTCGAATTCCATCATTGTGTGTTTTCCTCTTTTAGGTCTGAAGCCAAATCAACTTTGACAGTCCATGAAAATATTTTAATTTTTACTTGATTTCAATTACCGATTTAGGGTTTGCAAAGGTTTTTTCTTCTCATGCAATGGTTTCACTTTCAACAATGAATTTTAATTTAATGGGAAATCCGTTGAATTAAATATGAAACAGATGGGAGGGAAAATATTGTCTTATGAATCCTATGTCCTTTGCTCGGCTATTTTCAGCCTTCACAAAAAAATTACTGGTCAATTGGGATTAGATTAGATGATCGAATAATGTTTTTGGTTGTTGATTAATTGGATTGATATTCTTTTTAACATTTGAAGAACAAAATATTTCTTGGTTTGAAGGTAACGATATAGGTTAAATCCATTTTTCGTCGGGTTAATTACATCAAAAAAAACATGAATTTGTGGTCAATTTTTACTTACAACATGAACTTTAAATGCTAACATTTATAATTTGTATTAATTCAATATATAGTCAGACTTTTCAATTGGAGCCCAAAATATTTAAATCAATATAATTATCATCTCAATCATCAAACCACTTGAAATTAAAATAAATCTGAAAATTTAAAACATTTGTAATTTATTGAAAAATAAATAAATTAAATGAGAAATAAATGAAAAAACAAACTGAAAAAAGAAAAGAAAAAAGAAAATTGACGCAGGTCTTCCCCCTCCCTCTCGTATAGAGTTATACTAACTAAAGAAATTAAAGAAAATTGAAATAAAAAAATTAACTCGACTGGAAGTAGACTGGAGATAGGATCCCGGTCAAGTCAGTCTCCAAGCAAAGATCTTCGCATCGCAATGCCTATTGTGTCGGCTTGTCCTTTCATAAGTGGAGAATCCCTGTTGCTTATGTTAAAACTTTCCAAGGCCCGCCTCATGGGATCCAAGTTGAGAGAGATAAATTGAACATGCGCCGCAATAATCAAATTATGTGAGAAAAAGACGAAAAAAGTAATGACATTGTAAGAAAAAGTAATGACATTGTGTGTAAATAAGTGTGTATTGTGATGGTAAGAATTGTGATAAAATTTGTCATTTTTTGGTGTGCAAAGTGTTTGAGGACACTAAAAAGGAAAGTGTACAAAGTGTTAAGGGACGGAGGTAGTAATTACTTTTTCAAATAAGGATTTTCATTGGATGATGATTAAATGGTTTATTACGGGCTATAATTTTGGGCTGAATAATTGGACCTTAAATTAGTTGCGTCTAGTGACACTCTATTTATTGAATAATATATTTAATAATTATTATAAAACATTAACGAAAATTATACCATAAGTTCGTTAAAGCCCTAAAAGTAGGGGTTTAATGAAAATTAGTTTAATATTCGTTAAACCTTTATTTTTTGGGGTTTAACGAAAATATCCAAATTTTAAAAAATATGTGATAATACGTATATCATATATCAAATATTAAAGTATAGTAAATGAATAGTAAAAGAAAAAGATAAAATAATTTGTGCACAAAGTACACATGTGAGGACAAAACCAAAATTGGGTATTTGGGGACAATATGTTATATTGGTGGGTATTTGAGGGTAATATGTTATATTGGTGGGTAGAATTATTATCATCTTATATCAAATTGGGTATTTTGGGTATTTGTGGGTATTTACTCTAGTATCTATAGATCCATTTATGTTATTGTAAGAGAAAAACATTCGAGAGACATGCGTGATGAGGGCTCCAACCAAAAGAGTTCTGGTGGCAAAATGACATGCTAAATCTACAGGATATTCTTCATTCTAATCCCCTGACACATTTATGGTTATGTCACAACAACAATAACATATGTTTTGCACTTGAACTCAAAAAGATGATTAACAATTGGAGACACAGCAATACATGTCACTAAAGACTGAAATGAAATCTTTCAAACATAGCAAGGAAATAATGTCAGCTCCTCAGCTCAAGGAAGCCATGACTATAATGTAAAAAACTATTTAATTGATAAAACTATATTTGGAACCAAAACTATAACTTTAATTAAAACAAACTAAAGATTCATAATATTATTTTTTTTTAAAATACTATTACATGATGAAAATTGCAATTCCTCCTTGTTTTGCTGATAATTTCCAAACGCAATAGTAAATCAAGTGAAAATATCAATTTTTGTCATTTTGTCCTAAATCGCACAAATTGCCACCATGTTGGTTTACAGAATGAAAAAAACCAACCACCCCAGTTTAATGTGTCTCCTAGTCAACAAATGGATTGGACAAACACCTGGATATAAAGCTTCCACACTCGTGTTAGCATCTCTAAACACAACTCCAAGCTTTTCGACCAATTACGTTTGATTGGTCTAGGTCGAACACTCTTGAAATGTTCGATTGGTTGGGTTCAATTGGACAAACCTTTTCTTCTATCAACTATGTTCAATTGGATGAAGTCGAACACTAGTGAAAATATTCGAAAAGTTATTGTCAAACACTTTACTATATGTTCGGTCTTGAACATTTTTCACATTGTTGGACTCAAACGATGGAAAAAATTAAAGCAACACGTTACCTTTCATACACACACAACAACTCGTAATAAATTACAACAATATTATCTGTCTTCTAGATTGATAGTATCAAGACTTGCATTGATTTTTTCTAGTATACAATCGTACAACTTAAATTGTTGAGCATAAACAATTCTCCAAGGTGCTGCATCGAGGTAATGACACTCACGCCACTTAGCAAGGATGGGAGGTAGTGGGTGACCATCACGCAGGAAAACCTACACATAAGTGGAAAGTGAAGAAATTGATAACACAATATATAAATATATACTATTGTTTGAAATCAAAAAACTTTATCTACCTAAACGAAATTATTATTGTTGACTAACCCAATACAGATACACCTCAAATTGCTAGGGACAGCTGTTCTCAACGGCAAGAAAGTGCTGCAAATGTGGGTGGACAAGGTGACGAGTGCAACATTGTATGCGGATGCAACAAGGTGCCCCATTTTCGGCAAAGTAAACCAATGTGCATTGCTCGTCCTTTCCTCAAAGCATGTCAGTCTCTCTAATATTTCCTCAACAGCACCATCTTCTATGAAAACACTTGTATATAATGGTTGGTTTTGTCTAAGCTCATCAATAAGTTCGCGTCTGACTCGATCCCATGAATCCTCTCCAAAACCAAGTAGGTCAGCGACAGCACGAAAACCACAATGACCATCGGCAACAACACCCTTAATACTAACAATATAGCTGTGGAAGCAAGATGGAAAGTGGTGAATACCTGCAGAAGATGAGGGTGTGGAGCTAGGAGGAACAACCTATTCAAAAGTGGCGTCAGACAATTAACCACATGTAAAACGATGTTAAGCATATTTCAAATTGATTTGAACACAACCTGAATATAAGGCTTGCTTATTACTGCTCGATTCTTTACAAATATCTGCAAATCATCATACCAGGTTAATAAGATGTGACCACTATCTTCATCCAAATATATATTTTAGTTGAGTAATCTTGTTTAGTATAGACGATTCAGAGAATGCAAAAGAGCATATAATCTCAAATTGAATGAAGAAACAGTACCTCGATGTAACACTTGTCCTCATCGGTTGTTAAGCTCTCTAAACAAAAGTCCAAATCAACATCACATGTTAATAAAATCTTCTTATTAATTTCATCCACGTATTCCATTTCAAAAGTTCCCACCTCCAGTTCTAGTCTGATGGCCACTTCATTCACAAGCTTCTTCATTCCTGCTGTGCGGCAGAACTTAAATTTGATTGTTTTGTTTTCATAGTTTGCATATATGACCACCATATCAACCTTTGGCCGAGTGATGAGATGTTGAGAGCTTTTGGGATCAGTTTGAGGTATATCTGGAGGTGTAAGGTTGTTGTTGTTGTTAGGCAACTCATTCATATTTGGTTGAGAATCCCGACCACTTTGATTTGCACTTTCCGTCATAAAGAGGGATGGATTCTTTTTGTACTTCTCATTGTGTGGCCACCTCTTGATTAACCACTTTTTGCATGCACGTTTGAATGTTGATTCACTAACTGCACAATGAAGTTTCTCATTTTTGTTATAGACAACTTTAATAAGTGAGCCTTGAAAATGATGAATAATTAAAAAGAAATATTGTTTGGCACTCACCACCAAGCTCTTTTGCAGCATCCTTGCGTTTCTTGCCAAAATGTGATTGCAGATCCGATAAGGTTATATTTAGACTTGTTTGACTCTTTGTTTCCTTTGCTGAATCCTTTTTCTTCAAATTGGCAACTGACTTACTGCAGTACTGTTCCATTACATCATCAGGAGCTAAGTGAACATCATGTTTATGATCTTGAGACTGTATTTGGCCTTGGTAGTTGACAAATTTAAACGTAATTGGAACTCCATCTGACTGGTCTAATTCAAGGACATCAACTTCATTCGCTTGCGAAAAGTCGATGACCTCAACAACTAGTTTGTCTCCTAGTTGTTGCCCGGACGCGACCTTAAAGCTTGTAAGGTTCTGCTTTAATAATGGCAGTAAAAGGCACAAAAAGGAGCTAAGATATTTACATGATTTGCGAGGAGCTTGGTTTAGATAGAACTCAAGGACATAAACAAGGTCTCCCGTGTGGCAACTTTGCAAACAAATTGCAAAACAAACATCTAACCCTGCTAATTGTGCATAGTGTGAGTAAGGATGCTCAGCAATGCCAAAAGCAGAAAAATTTAGAGAAAAACATGACTTGTTCTCAGATGCTAATGCCATATCAATAATCTCCTTTTTGCCCTCGACATATTTTAACTTACCCATTGGCTCATCCAAATACCTATAATTTGCCGTGATACGTTCCATGCAGCTCAATTTAGTGTTGATGTTAGAACATTCATTGTTTGGGACCCAAACCTCTGCCATGTACACATGTGGAATCTTTCTAAATAGTTGGCAGGTCTCCTTCATTTCAGTTAATGCCAATTCCCAGCCTTCTCCCATATTCTATCATTCGTAAAAACAAAGAAATCTAAAAGACTTGAGGGTATGTTTGGACTGGACTTGGCCCATCCAGATTTTGGATGGGTTCAGTCCAGTCCATGTTCGTTTTTCCTACTTTTTCTACAATTTTCAATAAAAACATTTACTTTTTCTACAACTCCCAATAAAAAAACATCTACTTTTTCTACAATTCTCTACGTGAAAATGATATTTTAACTATAATTCTACTCAAAATTGAAACTCACAAAATCCTTCTCAAGCCAAAATCCAGATTTGCAAAAGTCACCTTAAGTCCAAATTTTCTCTATGTGAAAGTTGAAACCTTTATTTACGTTTCGATAGAGTATAGAAGAAGCTCAATTAAAAATTCAATTTGAAGGTTATTGAAATGAATTAAATTTGGAAATTGTCGACGTGTTTTAGTAAAAGGTATAATTAATCTAACATTATTAATAGGATTTTTGATTTCCATTTAAAAAAAATTAAATTTAAATACAATTTTTATGTTTTAATGTCTTGGCACAATTAATTTTTATCATAAGAACCATTTTTTAAATTAAAACGGTTATTTTCATAGCATTCGATAATAATTTAAGAAATATGAAAATTTTGAAATAAAATTTACCAATTATCATATCATAACAAGTTAAATAAAATATATATAAACTTTGAAATAATGTCCATTTTGAAAAGTTATTTTAATAGGACACTCAAAACCTATTAAATTAATGTTTGATTAGTTATATCACCTGTTTATTGATCAGATATTTTAATATCTGAACTCCAATATGAACGGATGTAATAATAAAACGTTTAGAATATTAATTAAAAAATCTTAATAATTTCTTAATATTTCAGCATTAAGAAGTTCTAATATGTTTGATTAGTCCTCTATTACAACATTGTTAATAATGTTTGATTAGTTATATCTATTAAAACACGATAACAAATTTCTTAATATTTCAATTTACTCAAATAAATTTATATTTTTATTATAATTAGTTTATGAAATAATTTTTAAACTTATTAAATAATTTTTTTCAAAATTTTATTTTCATAATTATTTTATATTTTTTAATATTATATTCAGATTTTATTAGTATATTTGAAATAATATTTTATATTTTATTAGATTTAGGTACGTAAAATAAATTTCAAATTTGAAATAATTAATACTACCTCCGTCCCGGCTCAACTTGCCTACGTTGACCGGGCACGGAGATTAAGAAAATGCAGTTGACTCAAGTGGATATGCATTTTTGGATGATATTTTTGTAATAATATGCACATCAAATCAAGTGGATATGCACTTTTTGATGACATTGTTGTAATAATGTTGAAATATAGGGATATTAAGGTAAAAAAAAATTTACCATTTATGGGCTGGCAAGTTGTGTTGGGACAAACCAAAATGGCAAGTGGGCAAGTTGAGGTGGGACGGAGGGAGTATGTTTTATGTTTATATATAAAAAAAACTTTAGTTAAGAGATCTATCCTATATTCTTATTTTGAAGGAAAATTGAATGGATGATAAATCTTGATCCGAATCCTCTATTATATTTGGTGTTATATCTCATATTTCATGTCATTTTGTATGTCACATGTTAATTATAATGATGTCATGTAATACATATGAGGTGTGGTAATTATTTTCGAATAGAAAATATTACACCAAATGTAACAGAAGATCTTGTGCGGATAAATTTGATAATTTTTTGAAAGCTTGGGAGGATATATAAAGTTAGCAATTAAGTGTTTATTTTATTTTAGTTCAAAAAAAGAAATTAAGAGTAAAAGTTGATAAGATTGGGATATATATACATTGCCTGCGACGTCACTGCTGCCTCTGGCACTTGGGTTGAAGGGAATGTGGGTTGAAGCCATGAGATTTGCTGCCTGTAGAAAATTCAAAATTGTTTTTCATAAGCATTTTGTACTGCTGCAAGTTTTATCAGTGACCACAAAGTTAGAGAGAGAGAGAGAGTACCACTATTGAATCTCCAATGTTTTCCAATATTTTATCTCCTATGAAAAAATATCCAGACAGTAGGAGCTCTAGTACCCCAAGACATATGTGCTGCTGGTTTGCTTCGAATATAGGTAAAGCATAATATTGTGTTAGAGAAGAACGTGTGGGAAAGTTTCTTAGTGCAAACTCTGTAGTAGAGTAGAGCCGCAGATCGCGGCTGATTTCTTGGTGCCCGTTTAGGAAGACACGTCCCAGGGGACCTTTTGCTGCATCATCCACATAATACTTATGTTCCATACAATGCTTCCTCAATGAAACTATTCCTTTTGAAAGACGTGAAACTATGAATGGTTGGTCTGATGTTTCTAGATAACACCTACCCATATCATCCTTTTTAGGTGCCCAAAACTGTGCTATAACACTGGAGTTATAATACCTTTTGGATGTTAATTCTCTCATTAAACATTTGATCTTCTCCTGGATTGTATTATCTGCTCTTGCCTCACTCCAGAAAACCCATGCTTCCCTTTTTGCACAAGGTTTTATGCAATGCATGTCAGGCTTCTGCAGGTATTTCAAGAAACCCGATAGTTCAAACTCATCCTCAAACCCCTCCATCACCATTAACCTGCTTACATCTTCTACATCTTCATGCTTGTACTTCAAGGTTTTAGATCTAACTTCATTTGATTGGCTTGATTTATTAGAGCTAACTACATTTTCTTTGGTAACTTCCACTACTACCAATTCCTTTCCATGTTGTCCTTTATATGCAAAGTAAAAGCTTTTGAGTTCCCTCTCCATTATGCTTAACAGAAAGTGCAGAAAGGACCCAACTACTGCATCTTCTCCACTATTGAATTGAAGATAAAACTCGACAAGATAGATGTCCCCGCTATTGCATGTACTCTCAAGACAAATTGCAAAACAAAAGGACAATCTAGCTTTCTGGGCATAATGCGCCAAAGGGTTCTCTGTTATGCTCAGATCACATATATTTCGACAAATGCAGGGCTTATGATTTGACGACATCACTGTTCGAGCTATTGGATTTGTATCCTCTGCTATTTGCAGATTGTGGAGTTCACAGGCTTCAATATACCTGCTTACATCTTCATCTTCACCCAGAACATTAATAGAATATGTGGAAAATACAGTTTGGAAGCAGGTAAAGTTATTGCTGGTTTTGGAACATTGAGAGCAAGGGACCCATACCTGTGCCATCCGCAGCTGGGGCATAACCTCAACCGCCAACTCAACCATCTTTTGAATTTCAATATGTACAGGCTGCAGAGGATATTATGAATTGTTGCAATTTGTAAAAGAGATATTGAATGTGATTAGTATCTATAATAACTATGAACATAATAAAATGTTATGTGATTAGAAAAATTAATAATGTTATATAAATGTATTAGCAATATGTGATTAGTATGTTAATATGGGGATTAAAAGACATACCCTTTTGCTGATACAGATATGTACATGAGTGGTTCTCAACTCCGCTGCCTGCATGTATGATAGATTATGAAGAGAAAGTTGATCAATTAGCATAAGAGTCGCACTAAGTGATTACTATCTTATTACTATACAAACCTTCAATCCCAGTTCCAGAGAAGACAACAGATTACAAATGCCATATTCAAAACATAAAGCCTCAATGACGCCATAACATTTGTTGTCAAGCAAATCAAAAACAGGCAGAGCGTAGTAACTTCTCAGACCAGAATGAGCAGCATAATCCCGGAGTGGAAATTCATCGATAGAGTAGAGCCTCAAGTCAGGGGTGGATTCAGGGTGCTTGTTTCTGTACACACGTCCCACCGCACCCAATTCATCTTCTCCTGCACCCTCGTCCACACGATAACGATGACCCATACAACGCTCTCTATACCAAGAAAGACCCTTATAGAGGTCTCGACCAACAGCAAAAGGTTGGTCTGAAGTGGTCAGGTAAAGCTGCTGCTGTTGGTCTGCTTCTGCTGCCCAAAATTGCACCACATATCTCTGAGTATACCATTTCCAAGATTTTGATGCGAATTCCTCAAGGAGGCGTTTGACCTTGTCTTTGATGATTTGTTTAGAAGAGTTGGTTGAAGAAATAAGTGATTCTAATTGCTCACATCTCTCAGGCTTCCTCCAAAATACCCATCCACCATCCAATTGCTCGGATGATGACAAATCCACCTGCAGCTTCAACTGCTCTATGAATTCAAATTCAGAATCATATATTTCATCAAAACCCTCCACTCCACATATAAAAGCAGTCTCTTCCATCTATATTTTTCTTATCTGCTGGATATCAAAGCAACGATGACCGACGACTTTATGTACTCAAGTCAAGTACGTTATTATAAAGCCATAATTTTGTTTAAATTTCATAATATTTTCATTTTCTAATAAACTTATATTTCTATCCTAAAGACTATTAAATTTTTCTTCACAAATATCTATGTACACACTCTATCATGTGTGTTATATCTTTTAATTATGTTAAAATAACTTTTTTGCTATGTTAGTGTAACTTTTTGTTATAATAATGCAATAATAATATTTTACACAGACATGCATGAAATACATTTTAAATATTTAAGTTATAATAATATAACTTTTATATTGATATAAAGATATAAACAATATTACATAAAAGTATGAGTAAAATCATATAAATGTATAATCAAATTGTGTCGAAATTGTTTTATTTTTTTAGTTAATGTATTGCATTAAGATTATGATATTTGTACATAAATGTTATATTAATATAACATAAAGATCACCACATTAATTAAAAAAAATATAATTTCATTATGGATTCCGATTGAATTCGGGTCACGTCCAATTACACCATGCAACTGGAGCACACAATTGGTACTCGTTTGTGTTATGTGTGATTCTTCGGTTGAGTTAGCAATATATGCGAGACCCACATTAATTTAAAAACAGGTGTGAAATACTAAACTCACTCCAAATTTTAAATAATCAAAGATATAAAGTTTCAATTTTTAAGGTGTGTTTAATAAATTTGGGGTATGGATAGCCCCTTCCTTAAAAAAAACAAATTAATTAAAACCAATGTTTTTTTATTAAAAAAATGGATGAAACGGATGAAACTATTTGTACTAAGTAGTAATAATAGATAGATAAGACTTAAGAGCATCAATAATGAATGTTTTTAGGAAGGTTAGAAACAAATAAAAAATGTTAATATTATGTTGGGTGTGCTTTTAGGGAATATTTTAAAAGATATTTTTAGTTCTTCGTTTACATCAAAAACACTAAAAACACCCAATAGGGCCAATAGTGTTGTGAGAAAGGGAAACACTCCTTTTTCTGTCTTTTATTTTTTCCTTTTTTTTTTTGTTGTTATTTTCTTTTGCTTTGTTTTTAATACAATAATTGTTTTTAATTTTACTTTTTTTTGGCATTTTCAAAATTCTTTTTTATTTAATTTTTTTTCAATTTAAAAAATTATGCTTTGTTTAAGATTTTTTATTTTCAATATGGAATTTTAAGCTTTATTTTGATTGTTTTAATATTTTTTTGTTTAATTATATATATATATATATATATATATATATATATCACTTAAATTATATTATGGTTATATTATATAATATAAATAATACTATATTTGTAAAAACACATAAAATGAAGTTGACTCTTTATTATATTTAATTAATTAAATTATCTTTTTGGAGACTAATTAATTAATTTTTTTATTAAAATATAAATATTATTATTTGAATGTCAACTGAAATTGTTAATCTCACCAAGAACCATGACATTGGAAGTAAAAAAAAAAAACTATGATTTCAAAGGTCTCATGCTCAACTATCCATTTCATTCTTCTAATCTATCATCCTACTTCCATGGCCAAGTTATAAGCAAGTTGCAAGGTCTTTCGATGAAGGGAGATAAATTACGAGCACTTCTTTGCTTATGCCAAAATATTGTCATCTCGACAATTTCATGAATGGAGCATAGTAGAATTTACCCATGAGAATAATTTTACCTTTCCACAGCACCTTCAAAACATCGAATATATTGAGAATGGATGATACGGCAGATTATTCTTGTGCATATCTTTCCATATATATGTGTATCTTATTGTATCTTTGATATACGGCCATTGTATCTAGGCCTTGATTAGGTTTATTCTTTTTTCCTTGCTAGCATGTATATATTTACCATCTATGAGTATACAGATCATTATGCAGAAAACACTCGATTCTTAACATGGTACCAGAGCCGAAATCCTGGTGATTGAAACCCTAGTTTATAGAAACCCACCCGCTGCACTTTATCTCATTCCCACATATGACAGGTGTAGACGACGATGGCAAGAAAACCGGCGATGCTGCCGGATCGTCCGACCCCTCAAAAGCCATCATCGATCCTATGTCCCCGTATTATTTGAATGGCTCCGATAAACTTGGAGATGTACTGGTCGGGTCCCTCCTTCGTGATGGAAATTATGGAGATTGGCTCGACGATATGACGAATTCACTATATGCGAAAAATAAGATCGGCTTTGTCAATGGAGAGATTCCGATGCCGGCGTCGAATTCTGCTTATTTGCCATATTGGCAACGGAATAACGCCATGGTGAAGGGATGGCTTCAAAGTAGCATGGAACCAGAGATTCGTCAAAGTGTCAAATTTAAAACGGCTCGCGAAATCTGGAATGATTTGGAAGAGAGATTCGGTAAAGAGAGTGCACCGCGTACTTACGAGTTGCGTCGGACATTGGGATTGATCAGACAAGAGGGCACCACCGTATCCGCTTATTACAGTAAACTCCGCCGAGTCTGGGATGAGATTGCTGCTCTCTCACCGCCACCGATCTGTTCATGCGGAAATTGCACCTGCAATTTGTCCAAAAGTCTATCAGAGGCACGCGACAGAGATAGACTGTATGATTTATTGATGGGACTAGATGATGCCTTTGGCAACATTCGGACACAGATTTTAAGTACACGTCCTTTTCCGAGTTTGAGCACGGCATACCATCTTGTTTCTGAAGACGAGTAACATAGATCGATCACCACTGCGCGTCGAACCACTGTTGATGCAGCAGCCTTCCAAGTCCAATCAAAGAGAGAGCCCGATCGTGAGAAACGCACATCGCGCGAAGGTAGATTCTACACTCATTGCGGAAAGACGAACCATACGATTGAAACTTGCTTTGAGAAAATTGGGTATCCGGCACATTGGAATGTTAAGGGCAAGAGTGATCGAATGAATTCTCGTCGCGATGGACAGCGATCTGGAGAAGGGCAGCGCAATGATGCGCGAAACACTAGTGCTGAAGGGCGTCGAATTGAATCCCGTGGAGGGAATGATGGGCGACGGCTTGATGGGGTGCGATCCTCTCCTCAGGCTGCGCAGGTGGGCAGCGAGTCCTCTGGCGTTCCCGGACTCACCATGGAGCAGCTGAATCGTTTGACTCAGTTCATGAGGAGTGAATTCAGCGTGGATAATGCCAGCATACCTACTGGACCTTCAGTTAATATGGTTGGTAAGCTGCCGTTTTTGCGACCTTGGATAATTGATTCGGGTGCAACTGAACACATCACGTGTGACGGCGATGCTCTTTGTGAACTGGTGGCGAATCCGTCCGAACCACCTGTTCGAATTCCTAATGGAGATAGCATTCCTGTTAAAGGTGTTGGGGGGGTTCATTTCTCTAATGGACTGCATTTACCCCGTGTTCTATATGTTCCACGATTTCACTGTAATCTGATTTCTGTTAGTAGACTGGTGAAGGATTTAAACTGTGGACTAATTTTCCTTGGTAATTTTTGTGTCTTACAGGACTTACTTTCGAGGAAGCTGATTGGAGTGGGTAAACTGTGCAATGGTCTATACTACCTGGAGCATACAGAAACTTCGACACAAGCCTTATCTACCACTGTGGATGCTATCTCTTGGCATCGTCGTCTGGGCCACGTCTCCGATAGAAAGGTGCAAAACATCAGTCAGTTCAGTAGCCTCCGGCGTAGTGATATTTTTTGTGATTCATGTTTAAGGGCTAAACAGACCAGATTGCCATTCCCTGATAGTAGCATTAAAAGTTTGCATTGTTTTGAACTGATTCATTGTGATATATGGGGTAGTTATAAGCATGATACTCTTTCTGGTGCTCGATATTTTTTGTCTATTGTGGATGATTACAGTAGAGGTGTTTGGGTTTATTTGATGGCAAATAAGTTTGAAGTGGCACAATTTTTGATGCAATTTTATCATATGGTGCGCACGCAATTTGGCCAATCAGTGAAACGTGTTCGCACAGATAACGGTGTAGAGTTTCAATCTGCTGTTCTAGTTGATTTCTATACTAAGCATGGCATTCTACTTGAGACCTCTTGTACTGACACGCCTCAACAAAATGGGGTTGTTGAGCGTAAACATAGGCATATACTTGAGGTTGCTAGGGCGTTGCGTTTTGAGGCTGGTTTGCCGATTGAATTTTGGGGAGCTTGCATCTTAACAGCCGTGTATATCATAAATAGATTACCATCCACAACCATTCAAAACAAAACACCCCATGAAATTCTCCTAAGAAAAATACCCTCATATGATCACATGCGTGTGTTTGGTTGCTTAGTTTACGCCCATGATAATAAACGCAAGGATAAGTTTGGTGAAAGGGGGAGTCCTTGTGTGTTTGTTGGGTATCCTCTTGGACAGAAGGCATATAAAGTTTTCGATCTACATAGCCATAAAATTTACAGCTCCAGAGATGTTACCTTTTTTGAACATATTTTTCCCTTCAAAAATTCCACTTCCTCCATTTTCGAACATGCAAAATCCTTTGAGCACACAGTTGAACTAGCTCGTCAATCTGTGCTAGGCATTCAAAATTCCAAACCACCCACCTCTGATGGCATCCTTCTGCAATCTCGCATAGCTCCTAGGGAGCCGACTCATCCTACCGAAAATACATCTTCGCCAAACACTCCGGGTATGACAACTGATGTACCCGATCCTGCTCCACAATCAGCTCCTCATGACCCGTTTGCTTCACCCCAACCCGTACCACATTCAGAATCGTCACTCCCGATTGACCCTCTTGGCCCGCGCATCAGTCGGCGAGAACGTCGCCAACCGAAACATCTGGCAGATTATGATACAAAGTTGCCACCATCTATAGACCATTCACAGCCCGCTGCCAATACAGTTGACTCGACGGTACATCCTCTATCTCACTTTATTACTTATGAAAATTTTTCTCCTAATCACAAAGCTTTTTTAGCTGTCATCTCTTCCAGTGATGAGCCAAAAACATTCAAACAGGCAGTTCAGAACCCACTATGGCGTGAAGCCATGCAGAAGGAAATACAAGCTCTTGAAGATAATGGCACCTGGAAGCTTGTCGCATTACCGCTAGGAAAGAAAACAGTTGACTCAAAATGGGTTTATAAGATAAAATATAAACCCAATGGAGAAGTTGAACGTTACAAAGCCCGTCTCGTGGCGAAGGGATTTACACAGATTGAAGGGGTCGATTTCCATGAGACCTTCGCACCTGTTGCCAAACTTGTCACCGTTCGTTGCATGCTGGCTGTTGCGGTGAAACGAAACTGGGTGGTTCATCAGCTTGACGTGAACAATGCTTTTCTTCACGGCGATCTCCATGAACATGTCTACATGCGCATCCCTCACGGGTTCGCGAAGGAGGGTGATAATCGCGTATGCAAGCTACAAAAATCGCTCTATGGACTTCGCCAAGCTTCTCGCAATTGGTATCACAAATTTACACAAGCACTTTTGGCCATCGGTTTCTGCCAGTCCAAGGCAGATCATTCTCTCTTCATTTTTCGCCAATCCACCACCTATGTTGCCGCTCTCATATATGTCGATGATGTTCTTCTGGTGGGCAATGACACTGCTCGCATTGCCAGTGTGAAACGGTACTTGGATGAAAAGTTCACCATTAAAGATTTGGGAGTCTTAAAATACTTAAATAGCATTGAAGTCGCTCACTCGCCCGAAGGTTTTGTTTTGAGCCAACGGAAGTATACCCTTGATATCTTGGAAGACAGTGGTCTTCACGGTTGTCGCCCTTGTTCATTCCCCATGGAACAAAATCTTAAGTTGCGGCCTGATGATGAAAGTCCGCACGTTGATGCCTCACAGTATCGTCGCCTTATTGGGCGTTTATTATACCTCACGGTGATCCGCCCTGACATCGTCTATTCTGTCAATATATTGAGTCAATTTCTCTCCGCACCTCGTCAGTCACATCTTGATGCTGCTACACGAGTATTGCGTTATCTCAAGTCTACACCTGGTCAAGGTATCTTCCTCCCTGCCGCTGGCGATCTTCTCTTGGAAGGATATTGTGATGCAGATTGGGCCGGTTGTTCTTTCACACGACGCTCCAGCACGGGGTACTTCATCTCTCTTGGTGGTTCGCCAGTCTCATGGCGCACTAAGAAGCAATCTGTCGTCTCTCGCTCCTCCGCCGAAGCCGAGTATCGAGCCATGGCAGTGACTGTCAGTGAACTCCTTTGGTTGCGTTGGCTTTTGCGCGATTTTGGCGTTTACCAACGTAGCCCAACACCTCTCTATTGCGATAATCAGGCTGCCCGGCAGATTGCCCTCAATCCTGTCTTCCATGAACGCACCAAGCACGTAGAAGTTGATTGCTACTTTGTGCGTGAACGGGTTCTCAGTGGGGATATTCATCCCACCTCTATTTCTACGCACAATCAGATTGCCGACGTCTTCACCAAAGCTCTCGGTGCAGAACGATTTCATTTTCTCCGTGGCAAGCTGGGTGTTCGGGACCTTCACACGCCACCTTGAGGGGGAGTATTGAGAATGGATGATACGGCAGATTATTCTTGTGCATATCTTTCCATATATATGTGTATCTTATTGTATCTTTGATATACGGCCATTGTATCTAGGCCTTGATTAGGTTTATTCTTTTTTCCTTGCTAGCATGTATATATTTACCATCTATGAGTATACAGATCATTATGCAGAAAACACTCGATTCTTAACAGAATATTAATGGGAAATAGGCTGGAAATGAAAGAATGAAATATACTTGACATTCACACAAAAAACGGAAGTTATAGTGTCATAATATAATTATGCCCACTATATTGTTTTTTTTCTTTCCATCCATTCCCCTTATGAAAGCAGTCGCTTCCATCATCTTTGTTTCTTAATTCTTAATATGTCAACCGTCAGCGTGTGTTGATCGCACCTCTCATTATATGGAAAGTAAAATTAATAGACATTTTGGATTTTTAACACATCAACTGTAATACATCTTAATGTGTCTACATTGGGTGGGGTAGCAGGTTGGATATGCAAAAGAAAAGGATAACAAAAAAGAAATTGTAACAATCAAATTGGTTACAGCACATTACCTTTCAAATTGGTTGTAATAATGAGACTAGCTTCCTGTACGAAATTCAAGATTATTTTACAAAAGCATTTAGTACTTTGCCATTATATCATCAATGCCCACAAACTTAGACCGAGAGAGAGAGAGAGTGAGAGAACCAGTATTGAATCTTTAACACTATAAACTTCTGGATTGAGTACCTTTATTGCACTTGCGAATTGATCATCTTTTAACACTATAAATTGTAAATTTAGGGGTTCAAATCGACTTATAAAATCAATATTAAACCAATAGTATAAAATTGTCATAATTCAATAAAGTAAATATATCTATATATATATAATAACAATTACCCCCTACAAATAGAAATGTTAAAATTTTCCCACTCATTTCCACCTCCCAAAAGTAGAAAGACAATATTTTTTATTTCATAGTTTATAATTAAAATTTTATTATATTAAACATAATTTATATATATAGTAATGATATCACCTATGATATTGACAAAATCTTAGAGATTATAATCTATATATGACATATGAATATTAATATGATCTCATCTAATATTTTTTTAATTATTGATATGATCAATATTAAAAATATATTTGTTAAATAAATTAAAATAATATAATGATCAAATTTAAGATTTTAAATTACCAAAATAAAAAAATTATCAAAAATTATCTCCAATATTGTACCCCACACACATATATAAATTTTGAGAGAGAGAGAGAGAGATTTGTAACAAAAGTGGAAAAAAGAAAAGAAATCTAAATTTAAGTTGACTTACTATAATTTTATCAATGTGCAAAAATGTGATCCAAATCATTTTATGATTTTCATTATACATGTAATTATAAATATATATATATACACACACACACACATATATATATATATGTGTGATCTTTTTTGTTATGTGGTCTTGGTTTATTATTCATCTACAAATACATGTCAACTACAAGTTTGTACATCATCAATTTTTCGCTCGCCTTTTTAAGATAAAGAGTCATTTTGGTTTTCATTATCTAAAGTTGAAACACAAATATTGATTATTTTATAATTTATAAATTATAAATATTGGATTTTGCATAATTTATGTATATATCCATGATATGAAAATCATTTTGTATATACATGAAAATTGAGAAAGAAAAAAAAAACATTATCATATTTGATATGTGATAAATTTAGCTTGATTTGTGTATATATGATAATAATATCATGCTAAAAGTTCATGAAAGTTGTGAATAACAATATGTACCTTAATCTAAATCATTTTTTATATCCATAAAAATTTAGTAAACAAATATATCATTTTTATGTAAGAATAAATATTGTTTCCTCCATGATTAAAAATCAATAAATCTGAAATTTCATTATTATGGTAGCATGAAGTTCATCATTATATGAATAATGATAAAATATTTTTCTTTCTGTTGTTTTATAATTATTTTTCTTTCTATTGTTTTATAATTTCATTGTTTTAAATTTATCAGATTTTAAAATGTTTATCATCCAACATGATTTTTCTAAGAGTTGAATTTTGATTTTATGGCATCTAGAAAAAAAATTATATAAATGTTTTTAATGGTATCTTAAATTTAGAAATTTTATTTTGGACTAATATATAATAATATCATTGTTTTTACGTTCATTATGATTAAATTATTAAACATATATTTGCATAAGTGTTTTTTCAGGTCAATTATGATAAACAATTAGTAAAGTAGTCAAACAACTTATGATGAAAATAAGAAATATTCAAAAATTATATGGGTAGTAGATTAAATTAAAATAACTTACAAGAACTATATTGTTTTTCATGATCAACATTTTTATATCAAAATATTATTAACACTTGAAATTTATTTGTTGCATCACACGAGTACCAAATGAGGTTGAAATATTATTGAAACTTAATTATAACATACAATAATATCATCATTCCACACACTTTATAATGAATAAGTTATGAACATATATTTGCATTTTTTTTCCATACTAATTGTGAAAAAAGAAACAATTAGTTCTAAAGTAGTAGATAAGATAATGTATGATGAAAATAAGAAATATTTAAAATTCGTATATTATATGGGCAGTAGATTAAATTAAATTAACTTTGAATAACTATATTATTTTTCATGATCAACATAAAAAAACTACCGACACTTGAAATTTATTTGCTCATACATCACACGGGTACCAAATGAGATTGAAATATTATCGAGAACTTGATTTTTTTTTTTTTTGTAAATTAACATTTTCACATCAAACTCAAAATATTTAAATTTTATGATTGTGCATAGAACGGGTTAGGGGTGAACAAAAAAACCGAAAAACCCGAAAAAACCGGGCCGAAAAAAAACGAACCGAAACCGAAAAATCGGTACGATTTGCTATTTTTAAAAAACCGATTTTTTTGGTACGTGTTTGGTTTCTTGGCTACATACCGTGCCGAAAAAACCGAACCAAATTATATTATATATATATTTATTTATTTATTTAATTTAATTGAGATAAATTATATTATATATATTTAAAAAAATATAAGTTATGTTTCTAACTATCTAACATTTTGATATATATATATATATATATATATATATATATTATTTTGATATTTTCCCAATTCCCACCCAATTTCCCAACTCCCAATTCCCATTTCCCACCCAAGTTTTTCCCAATTTCCACCCAATTTCTAACCTAACGTGGGAGACTGAGAAAGGAGCCCATTTTGTCTCTACTCTCTAACCTAAACATGAGACCTTGAAGATGGTGTGATTGAAGACGATTGAAGACGGTACGATTGAAAACGGTGTGATTGATGATGATTGCTGATAAATTTCAAATTTATTTACTAGTATGATACACGAACCGAAAATCCAAAAAACCGAAAAACCGAACCGTCTAAAATCGAACAGGTACGATTTGTGAAAATCGAAAAACCGATTAATTCGGTTCGATTTTGGCTTAAAACCGAGCCAAACCGAGTCGTGCTCACCCCTAGAACGGGTAATAAATTGGATCGAGATCCTCCCAAAAAATTTATTAGTTTTCATATTCAACATTTTCATATATATATAAATTGTAAAATTTATGTACTGCGCATCGCACGGGACTTATACTAGTTATATTATATAATAATTACATCCAAAATTAGTAACTTAATTACATTTAAACTTGACAACATCAACATTAAAAAAAAATATTTTGGTAGAACTTTTTGACGTATATAAACAAGTAATCAATATTTTCAGGCACTATTTCAAGCACTAATCAAAAAATACTCTTAGGGTGTGTTTGGACTGGGATGAAGGTGGATTTTGCAAGTTTGGATGGGGGATTTGAGTGGATTTTGCAAAAATGTGGATTTTGAAAATCTTGTGTTTGTTTTAGGATTATATAGGGTAGGATTATAGTTAAAATGTTCTCATCACATGTGAATTATAGAAAAAAGTAGATGTTTTTTTGGGGAATTGTAGAAAAAATAAATGTGTTTATTGGGAGTTGTAAAAAACTAGGGTATAGGTAAAAATTTGCACCCATCCCAAAACAAACAAAGATTGGGATTTGGTTCATCCCAAATCCGAATGGACACATCACAATCCAAACATACCCTTAATGTTTTGTAAATTCTGAGGGGGGCCATTGGGCATCCCTTGGCCCATAGGTAGGCCCATGAGGTTTTTTTATATGGGCAGAGAGTGAAGTTTAATTAGACCTACTTTAAACCTCAATCCTCCCAATTTTACCTACAACATTGTAAGAGGTAGAGCCAGCCTTGGTGCAGAGTGAGATTCTGGCCTTGCATGCTCGAACCATTAGTAGTAGTTGCACTTTTGCTTGACACGTATTTGTTAACAAATTAAACTTTACAATTTTTTTCTATTTCTTAATTTGTTTAGGTTAGTGTGGATTAACAGTTAATTAGATTATGTTGATTTTAAATGATTTATCATTTACATATTATGTATATGACATCTACATAACTACATATAATTTAATGTTAACCAAAATCATGATGTTATAATTGAAAACAATTGATCAATTATAATTAAAATTGATAATTTTACAACTTTTTGCTAAAATAGAAAAAAAAAATTGCAAAGTTTTGGATTTTTTTTGTAATTAAACCTATTTTTAATGGTTTTAACAAGTTCTTTCAGAGTATTGGTAAAACAATTTAGTATTAACAGTAATACTTATACACTTAATAAATTATTTTAAATATTATGATATATATATATATATATATATATATATATATATATATAATATAAAGTATATAGAATCCTGTGAGATGAGGAATGTTCCCGCCCCCGCTCCCGCCCTACTAGTGGGGGAAAATTTCCTCCTTCTCCATCCATGGGTAGTACTTTACTGAATCCTATATAGGATTAGTTTCTTCCATTCTATATTTGGTGGAGTACACCGAGTATATCAAATTATGATAAGTTACAATTAAATATTTTTTTACCTCAAATCCATATTTAAATTACAAAATTAAATATATAAAAAAGATAAATTACACACATGTCATAATCTTATACACCCAGACTCCCGATAGGTGTAGGATAGAAGAGACATGATCATATATCATTCTTTACAAGATTCATTAATAATCATTTTCAAAAAAATGTTAGCTAGTGAAGATCAAGAAATAACAATGGCGGATAGTACTGATCAATGCTTCATACCACCAAGTTTATTAGGCTCTTCATCAATTGAACAAATCCAAATCCAGCCCTCCATGCCAGCTCAACTTTCCGACCATCCATCGGCAAATATTCCGGCGATTCAAAACGTGGTCTCGACGGTAAACTTGGAGTGCAAGCTAGACCTTCCAACCATCGCCCTGAAAGCCCTAAACACAGAGTACAATCCCAAGAGATTTTCAGCTGTGATCATGAGAATCAGGAACCCCAAAACCAGCGCCCTGATTTTCGACTCGGGGAAGGTGGTCTGCACGGGGGCAAAATCGGAAGACGAGTCAAAGATTGCCATGAGGAAGTTCGCACGAATCGTTCACAAGCTAGGGTTTCCTGTCAAGTTCAACAACTTCAAGATTCAGAATATCGTGGGCTCGTGTGACGTTGAGTCCCTGTCAGGCTGGAAATGATGGTGTGTGGCCAAGCTTCGTGTTGCGTCTACGAGCCCGAGTTGTTTCCGGGGTTGGTCTACAAGATCATGCAACTTTAGTTAAAGAGAAGTAGCACTTCATACTTAGTTGAATAGCAACTTTAGTTTGTTAGTTAGTTAGTATACATAGGATTAGTTTATTTCCTCCTTAGCTTAAATAGCTTGTTAGCTGCTTTCCTCTTCACTTTGCTCCTTCATTTTTTTACTCTGTAAGCAATCTTTCTTGAAGATAATCTTTCCTATAGAATCATTCTTCAAGTTTTCCATAGTCATTAGTCAATCACCAAGAATGCTACTTCTTTCATCCCCTAACCGGCCTATCTGTCAAACTCCCCCATTATATAAATCATTCATAATTGTTGTAGGAAAATATTCACTATAGAGAAAATAAGCTTTTGACACGTTGAATTATGGAGAAAAAGAGTGAATTTTCATAGAAAAAAGAACTTATCTCAGATTGATCTAACAAACACCTGAATATAAGACTTGCCCACTACATTTTCTAAACATAGCTCCAAATCAGCATCACAGGTTAATAAGATCTTCTCCTCTATTTCATCCAAATATTCCATTTCAAATCTTCCCTTCTCCAGCTTTAGTCTCATGGCCACTTCATTCACTAGCTTCTCCTCTATTTCATCCAAATATTCCATTTCAAATCTTCCCTTCTCCAGTCCTCTATTTCATCCAAATATTCCATTTCAAATCTTCCCTTCTCCACTCCTCTATTTCATCCAAATATTCCATTTCAAATCTTCCCTTCTCCAGCTTTAGTCTCATGGCCACTTCATTCACTAGCTTCTCCATTCCTGTTGTGTGACATAACTTAAATTTGATTTCTCCATTCCTGTTGTGTGACATAACTTAAATTTGATCGTTTTGCATTCATATTTTGCATATATGACCACCATATCAACCTTTGGCTGAGCAATGAGGTGTTGAGAGCTTTTAGGATCAGTTTGGTGTGGGGGAGGCATCTCTGGAGGTGGAAGGTTACTGCTGCGAGACAAGCACATATTCGGCTGAGATTCTCAAGCACTTTCATTTGCACTCTCTCTTATATGGAGAGTACCATTATAAAACGTTAATTTCAATTTTGGTTCTGTATGTAAGACCCTTTTCATTTTTTTGACAATCAAATATACGTTTTTCAATTTTGGTTCTCTATGTTTCAACTTTTCCAAGTTCAATTTTTCAATTTTAGTGCTATATGTTTCGATTTTTTCCAATTTCAATCCAATTTTGATTGGAATTTCCAGTTCGTTTTGGTCGGAATTTCCAAAGTCACCAATGTCACGTGAGATTTCTTGATGGCCATCCAACCAAAATTAGATTGAAATTGGAAAAAATTGAAACATACATGACCAAAATAGGAAAACGTGATTGAAATTGGAAAAAATTAAAACATATAGGACCAAAATTAAAAAACGTATACTTGGTTGTCCAAAAATGAAAAAGATCTAACATACATGACCAAAATTGAAATTAACCACATTATAAACTTATGTCTTTTAGTTGATTTTCTTCTTCTTTTTCAATCATTGAAAGGAGAATTGTTCGTTAATAAATATTGTAATTAAAAAATTTAATAAAATCTGAGAAACCATCACTTATGGAAAAAAAGAAAAAGAGATTTTTTTTAGAGTTTTCAAACGTAAAATTAAACATGAAAGCTCCTTGAGTTAAAGTTTGATGAATGATCTCTAACATATGAGGGGGAGTTGGAGAGATATTTGAAGTAAACAGTACAATATTATTAAACTTGAATATACACATATGGACAATTAACTGAACATGTGCATTTAATAATTTTTTTTTAATTTTAACATATAAAGTAATCATATAATAGATCACCATTACTAAGAAAAAAAATTAGTGACACACATATATCCAAGCTTTAAAATCATGTCAAACCAATTTATCAAAACTAAATTGAACCAAAACTTCTATTTCTCAGCCAGAATCCACCAAGACCAGCCTCACCGGAACACCGATCCAAACCATGGGTCAGGTTCAAAATGCTATCCAACTCAAAGGTTATGAACCATAAATAAATTAGAATAAATTCTTCAAACAATTTGTTTAGTAGCAAAAAAACTTCCAACAAATCCCATTACCTAATTGCTTCTAATTCCTTAGTGTTCTTGCATATCAAAGTGGATCATAACAAGCATATAGCATCTAGGCAACAGTAAGTGAAATGATTTTTTCATAGAAACCTCTCTTCTTGTAGATGATGTAGAGAGCTTACTCACCCCAGGCACAGGTTCAAGCATCTGGAGATCAAATCCTGATCCATTGCCAAGCAAAAAAATTATTGAAATCAAGAAACATGCTGATTAAACACAGATTTAAAAGTGGATTGTTTCTTAAAAAACCATTATAGTATTAAAACTTCCTAGCCAGCAGCTGAGATTGTACTAGCGCTAAACTACATTATATGAAGGATCCAAAATATTTTTATTGATGATCATTGTGTATCCAAAAATACCAAGTTCAGTGACTTAGACTTATTGGGGATGAAAATAGATTGTGAACCATACCTGATATAGCATTGAGTCCACGTTTTCGGCCTTTCTCTTTTCAGCCAGTTTATCTGTAAATTGCTCTAGCATCTGTGAGTGCACAACCTGCCACAACATCAAATACAGATTTTAACTATTGACTTATCGAAACCGGCTAGACACATACACCAATTGAAAATCGAAAAAAGAAAAAAATGACAAGAAAAAAAAAGGAGGTATTACTTGTAGTAGTAACTTTTCGGTAGATGACTGCTGTAAGAACTTAGTAGCTCTTCTTTTCTCCTCAATTAAACACTGCTCAACCTAATATATAAACAGAAGTAATGAGAACAATAATATGTTTATATTGTCTGAATGAATAAATGCAAAAGAAGGAAACAAAATGAAGAACCTTAAGCACATAATCTGTCGAAGAATAACAGGGGTACCACACTAAGGCCAGACGATAATAGTACTTTGCAGCATCTTTTAGTATTTCCTCCTCAAACATACCATAATAAGGTTTATATCCATGTTCTCCAAATTCTACAAAAAACAAGGATATGCCTTGTAGCAAGTGCTCATCAATTTGCACTCCGTAACGATGATCACTGATCTGCAAGCATTGAAAAGCCAAGTCTAAATTATATCTGGATAGAGTAAAGAATGAAGTATGCATGTCAGCTGAACATATATACCAAGAACGCTGCTGCATTGATCAACCTTCGGTGTAAAGCTTTGCATGCCTGAATATTAGAGTGAGATTAATCCACAAGAAGACGAATTATTCTTGAATCAACTCCAAATATAGAGGTACCATTCACCTACCAGTTCATGAAAACTGCAGAATGAGAAATCAACAAGTCGTGGAGAACCGTCTTCTCGATCTTTAATTTGGCGATCAAGGTAGTCAAAAAACCGTATAAGACACTTTGTCATCATCTTGTAATTTCTCCAGTGTTGTAGAAACTCCGTTAGCAGATGGGCACCATCTTTATCCATCAGAGACGGCAAAACCTAGAAGTAGTACAAGGCAAATCTTCTCATGAACAGAGTACTAAAGAATCAGTCAGTTTTGTTGCTGTATAATGTTACACATGGGCATGATGAATAAACCAGTTATAAGGGAAAGACTCAGTCCCTGATATAAAATGAGGAAATGTTTAGCTTATATGATATGTATCATTCTATTTCAATAACAAGAAAAAAATTTGGTTTTTGTGAAAAATATTTGTAATTCTTAAATTATTTAAACTTAATTTATAGATCAGTCACAATTGTTCAGTCTATCTAATAGATACGAAAACCCCCCCTGTTTTTTTTTTCGATTTTTCTTTCCGTAATCAGAAAGATTCAAATCTTCACTTGCATCATTTTTTTATACATCTCATCTTTACACTTTCTTTGATCTATTTCAAATAGAAATTTGAAATTAAATCAGTGATGAGTCAATTCAAAAGGAAAGACTGATCTTCTGATCACAGGCTCGAAATAAGCCATGCATGGCAAACTTCAGGTTGCATTTGAATTGATTTTATTTGAAATTCAAACTTCAAATGAACGGTTTCAAATCCACTCAATCAGAATGGTTTCAGATCCATTCAGATCACTTAAATTCAAAATGAGTGTTGATTTCAAATCCAATAGAGATTGAATCAATCCAATTGCAAATATGGAGTGGAAACCCATCTTCAAATATTTTTATCCAAATGCAATCTTAAAGTACTCAACTATAATGTATTTATAAGATACTCAAATCAATTTTCTTATCCAGTGTTAGATATTCTTTTCAAGATTTTACACTAACTTCTAGCATCATCCATCTGGCCCCAACTAATAATATGGTAACTAAATGAACTTAATCCAGATCAAGTACAAATTTGCAGACCAAAACCTCAGCTAGTTTTTCACTATACTTTAGGTAAATTCATTAACAAAACCAATTTAGTACTGACTAATAACCAACATTCAATCTGCAAAGAATCTATAACCATGGCACTAAACTATATATTTCCACATCATTTCTATATGGAGATTTCATTTTACTCTACAAGATATTCTTCAATCTAAACCCCTTACACATTTATGGTTATGTCACAACAACAACAACATATGTTTTGCACTTGAACTCAAAAAGATGATTAACAATTGGAGACACTAAAGACTGAAATGAAATCTTTCAAACATAGCAAGGAAATAATGTCAGCTCCTCAGCTCAGTGTAGTGGTACCTTTGATTCAATACAATTCTCCAAAGCTTTCTTAAATCGATCAATAAGCGGCTGGTGATAAGAACGGCAACCACTAATGTGATATGCACAGCTGGAAGAAGTTAAGAAGAACCATGCAAATAAAATAAATAAAGCATGAAGAAAGCGTTCTCAAACCATAAGAGCATAATTTCTACCACTAGATGCTGTTGACTATTATGAAGCAGAAACAGTTGTACAGAAAAGTCAAAAGAAAGATAAATTAGATGACAAATTAAAACACCAATTAATGAATTTGGTACAGAATTTCAGATCAATGTATAATAGCAAGAAAGGATACTTATAGTATTGTATGTATTCTTCAGCAGTGAAAAGTTGATTCATTTGACAACCATCCAAAATCAGTTCCGCCTTTGTAATCCCTTCTTCTAACACTCTCCACCTTTCTTCCTTCATAATCATTTTTTCTTCCCTATCAATTTCTTGAGAAAAAAGAAAGAAAATTAATCATTTTTTCCAGAAAAATCTCACTTAATTCACACATGCACACGTATTTTGCTATCGAAACAATCATTATTCTACGTCCACTCTATCATCAATCGAACTAGAAATCGATCGGAGATGAATAATTTCGGCCGAGAATTGAAAATCAAAATTAAGAATTACCTCCGTTGATCCTTTCTCAATCTTTGGAACTGTATGCATGTGGTTTTTATAGGCACAGCTATTTTATTTTTATTCCCATATTTTCTTTGGGGTAAAATAGTATTTCTTAGGTATAAATAGTATTTCATATATATTAGGTTAAAAAATAAAGAAATATCAGTCGTCGTATATTATATCTTATTTATATGATCTCATTCACTTCAAAGCCACGTATCAGACTTTTTTTATCGGGTAAGATAGTATTTCATATATATATTAGGTAAAATCAGCCGCATATTTTATGCATAGTCTGATTCATCTCAGAAGCCCACATATCAGATTATATATCCTTAATAGGTCATATCTCTCTACATTCTTTAACTACTTAATATTATATATCGTTATTCTTTAACTTTTTTTTTTTTTTTTTTTTTTGGATTTGATCATGTCTCTCTAAATTCTTTATTTCATTCTAAATCTTATTAATTCACGGTTTAAAAGATTGAAACTAGATTTCATAAAAAATATTGAAACTATCAAATTAAGATTTCATATCATTCTTGAACGAAACTATCAAATTAAGATTCATATCATTCTTGAAAGATTGAAAACTAATCAATTCATGGTTTTAAAGATTGGAAATTATCCATGTCTCTCTAAATCCTTTACCTCGTTCTAAATCTTATAAATTCAGACTTGAAAGATTGAATACTATCAAATTAAATTAAAGATTGGAAACTATCCATATGTCTCTAAGTTCTTTATCTCATTCTAAATCTTATCAATTCACGCCAAATTAAATTAATTCACGACTTGAAAGATTGAAAACTATCAAATTAAATCAATTCACGACTTGAAAGATTGAAAACTATCAAATTAAATCAATTCACGACTTGAAAGATTGAAAGTATTTCATATCTCTCTAAATCGGCGGTTTAAAAGATTGGAAACTATCCATATCTCTCAAAATTCTTTATCTCATTCTAAATCTTATTAATTCACACTTGCAAGATTGAAAACTCATCAATTCACAGTTATAAAGATTGGAAACTATCATAACTAAATTTCTAACTTTTCTCTATTTCTCTTCTCATAACTAAAGTAACTCCAAATCACGATGATCTGTCAATTGAAAAAAATGAAAATTAGCTTGTAAAACTTTAAATTGTTATTTTATTAATTATGATATTTGATAAAATATTCAATTGAATACAAAATTTATTGTTTTTTTTATATACTTTCAATATATACTCCATTTTAATTACAATTAAATACATTTAAAAATAATAATCAAGCACGAAATATTATGTTTACTATCAATATATTATAACTTGTAATTTGTAAATATATCAATAATATTGGTTCGAAACAGATATTATCAATATATAGATATTAACCCATATTATTAATATATAATCCAGCTGGATAGAACCACGTGACGAAATAGAATTGGGGTGGCACGTCACGGTAGTCAACATATTAAAATAAATGGATTGTTTTATTTTTACTCCATCCGATGAAATTAACATAAGTTCACTTTTTATTTTCTAAATCTCAAAATTATAGTTCAAGAGTATTAACTGTATTTCAGTTGATTTGAATATGCGTGAAAATATCATAGAAAACATATCCGATTCAATTTATCAGTCATTTTTTATTTTTATTAATAAGAGTTATTATTATTTTTCTAACTTTTCTATATCTTGTTTTTTTTATACCAAACTTGAATTTAATATTATAGATTAATTATTCAAATTAAATATTGGGTAGTATAAATATATTATGCACATAATTATAGTTAAAATGTTTTCATAATTTCTGAGAAACAAACTTCATTCACCTCAGTAATTTTAATTTTTTTTTTTTTTTGTGTTTCATAATACACATAATTAGGTAAAGATATATGTTGTAAGAAATGAGACTTGAGCATTAGAATTTTGGAAATTGCAAATACATGGCTAGGTGTGTGTAGGCCTGTGGGGTGCACCGTGCACTATTCTTCTTTAAATTTAAAAAAAAAAAAAAAAAAAAAAACTCAATTTCATTCTTCCATGTGATTAATTCGGAGATAATGACTCAGTCCTAAATAATTACCATGAATATTGCAAATTGAAACTAAATGACTAGATTTTGAAATCAGATAGAATTAACTCCTTTTGGAATTTGCAAAAAAGATGATATGGGGTCACAAGACATTATGATATGTGCATGGAAGATGTAAATGCAAAGCTTTACATAAATGTATTTTATTAGTTACCAAAACTAAAAAAATGCAGCTAATTTTACCTACGCAAAAAATTCTTGTGAGATCGCCTCACGGATCTCCTTACGTAAGACGGATCTAATTTGACCCATCCTAACCCACATCTACAGCCCAACCCAAATCAAGTTAAAACTCAAATGAGGCCCAAAAGTAATAGGTCCAATACTCATATACTTCAAATCATATGATTGAGCCCAAGAGGAAACTCACCTAATTTATTATTTCTGTCGCACATCGCTGCACCGATGTCTGATTTTTGTCGCACAATTCATCGTACAATTCTCCTTGATTTCTATTAATGTTGTATATCATAGTTTACAAAGGCTGGCAATTAAATAAACAATAAATCTAAATCTAAATTTAACTAATTATACCTTTCAACTCCAAAGACATAATATTGTTTTGGAAAATGCATATTCTGTATACTCCACTTACTTTTAATTTCTAATTTTTTGTTCCCTATATTTTTTTAGTTAACTTTTATTTAACGTTTACCCCTTATTTTCAACATTCTTCTTCATGCAATTTCCTTTGTTTTGGCTTTTGCCTCATGTTTTGTTAATAAAGGAACAAAGTCAACAAAAAAAAAAAAGTTAAGGGGTAAAAAATTGTACAGAACCAAAAAGTAGTAATTAAAATTTACGAGACAAAAGAAATAAAATAATGAACTATCAATATGAAAATTGTATGAGTATGCATTTCATATCTATGAGTTTGTGTTTTTTAAATTAAAATGTACAACAAATATTGAGTTTGTTGATGTTGATTTGCACTAATTTGTATAAGTATGTGTTTTACATCTACAAATATGTATTTTACAATTATAAGTATGTATTTTTTGTAGTGAATTAGTTTTTCCGTTCAAGGTCACATACTCTATTAAGATTGAAAAAGTATGCATTTTAAAGTTATGAGTATGTGTTTTAAAGTTCTAAGTATGTGTTCGTGTTGCTATATTGAATCAATATGGAAGTTGTATAAGTATGTGTTTTACGTCTATAAATATTTGTTTTACAGGTATAAGTATGCTTATTTGTTTTACAACTATATTGTACAATAGATATTGAGTTTGCTGGTTTTGATTTGCACCAATTTGTATAAGTATGTGTTTTACATCTATAAATATGTATTTTACAACTATAAGTATGTGTTCTTTGTAGTGAATTAGTTTTTCCGTTTAAGGTCAGATACTCTACTAAGGTTGTATAAGTATGCATTTTAAAGCTATAAGTATGCATTTTAAAGCTATATATGTTCATGTTGTTATATTGAATTAATTTACTACCAATATGAAAATTGTATGAGTATGTGTTTTACATCTATGAGTATGCGTTTTAAAGTTTTAAGTATACGTTTTTATTTGTATTGTTATGTTGCTAATAAGTAGGCGTTTTGTATAAGTATGTGTTTTTGTTTTTATTGTTATTTAATTTTATAAGTAAGCATTTTATAGCTATAAGTATGTTTTTTTTCTTCTTCTTATTGCTATGTTGCTATATAAGTAAGTGTTTAATATAAGTATGTGTTTTACAACGATAAGTATGTGTTTTGAAACCATAAGTATGTGTTTTATTATTATCGTTATGTTAGATAAGTGTTTTATATAAGTATATGTTTTACAACTATAAGTATGTGTTTTGAAGCTATAAATATGTGGTTTTATTCTTATTGTTATGTTGCTATATAAATATGTGTTTTATATAAATATGAATTATGGAAATTTATATATATATATATATATATATATATATATATATATATATATATATACACACACACATACACACCAGAAGAGACATTATACTGATGTTGCCTCAGCAAACGAAATTCAAGTGCCATAGTGAACAAGTCATCTTCATCCTTGTCTCCTCGATCCGCATGAAACTTCAACATTTCTTGCACTTTCTCTTCAATCTTAGTTTCAAAATGATAAGACAATCCTAAACGTTCAAGCATGTCATTTAATATAATTATTTCTTTGTGGGATTTCGCAGCCATTAGCATGCTTCTTGCTTCTTGCTTCTTTCTTCAATGCTTCAATGTCTTCTAAATAAGTTGCTCCTACCTGTGTGAACCCAATTTCTTGCAATGTTAATTAGTAAGTAAAAATGAAAATTGTCGCTACGTATTTTAATTATTAGTATATGTTTGTGAAGGAATGGAAGCTACAGGTTAAATAATTACCTAATTATCCAAGGAAATTGTCGAGAAAATATCACCATAAATATTGGGGCTAAAACTATCCATTGGTGGGGGAACATCCCTGCAGCAACCAGAATAGCCGATCATGCTTGCAGTATACCTCTTTTAAGTTTATATTTGTTTTGCTTAATATGTTTAGGTGATGGTTTGGAATTGCCAAACATCTACATCTATTTAGATTGTGGGTCAAATAGATCCGTCTCACGGAAGGGGATCCATGAGACGGTCTCACAAGAGAACTACTCTTTTACCTATCATCACCTAATTTTAAAGTTTGTAACAAATTAACATCATTGACAAACTTTACTTCGAGTGAAGGATAAAAATGGATTCATGAGGGTTTAATCACTCAATCGCTTCCCAACCGCATGTTCCGGGTTTAATTATAGGTTATGTTTCAAGAAAGCTCTGACGTAGTTTTATATGGACAATGTCGAGAAATAAAGTCAAAAACTAAAGTAAGTCGTTACGATTCAATCAGATGGCGTATAAGCTATCGACTCTAAAACAAGGATTCAAAAGATTATGAGGTTTTTATTCAATATGATTCGAGATGAAAATTCTCAAGGAGAACATATAAATAGTGACATGTTATTGACATCCTCGTAAAAACCTTCTCTTGAAATAAACAAGGGTTTCAAACAACTCTTGCAAAAAATATCCATATCATTCAAGTAATCAATCCTACTTCCATGGACAAGTAACAAGAACTAGCCTATTTCAATTCAGCTTATACCAAAATTTGTCATCTTGATGTTATCAGTAATAACTCTGTAGCATAATTTACCCTTGAAAATGTCGATTCTATCTTGACATGATGCAATCACAACGCAAGATTGGCTGTCTGTTGCTTGCAGTTCTTTTTGGTAAGTTGGTAATGGGATTTATGGAGTTCACCATCAACTGCTTTTGTCCTTCCCACAGCACCTTCATATATAAAAAGCTTATCAAACTTGAATGCATCTAAATCATATTTTTAAATTGAGAAAATACAATGAGTTACAAAGAACGTAGAGTATCTCTTCACCAGGAACCATGAAATTGGAAGTGAACAATAACTGGCATCAAGAGCAATAAGCTAAGTCACAAAAAATAACAAGGATTGTGACAGGATGCGTTTCGGGCTCTGCAATGCATTTCAGACCAAAAAAGTGATGCACACAAGTTTTGAGTTTTTAGAGAACTAGAAGCATGAAAGTACAGATAATTGCAAGATCTGTTAAGTCAAATACTATTTGAAGTTTGAGCTCAGAAAAGCTTGAGTAGGAGGCTCTGGAGTTCAATCACCTGATCTCAAACCCGATAGTTCTTGTATGTTGCACCACAAGCGACATTATTATTTGATTAAAAATCATGTTTAATATAAAATAATCAACGTGGTGTAGTCCAAGTTGCAAGCCAAATGAAATGCTTTCCAGATTTACATTCTAATAATCGAGCTATTTTTGACCCCAAAAAAAAAAAATTATAAATAAATAAATAGCAAGGGTTTCAAGTTTGAGGTTCATGTTTGTACAATGAGCTCAAGAACTGAATTGATCTACTATTTAACAAGGTCAGATTAGTCTTAATCAATAATCACCATGAAACTGTTAAATCAAGCGAAGCAAAAGAAAACTGCTATGATGCCACTAAGAGGATATGAGATTAGAAGAAGTATCAAATGGCAGCACTTATAGAATAAGTAACAGAAGGGTACCCATAATATCTTGTTTTCTCTTCTTACCTCTCGGCCAAATGTTCCAAAAAAACCAAAACAAGAACATAAGATTCAATTGCAAGGAACCAGCAAGAGGGTTAAATCCTATTTTGCATTGAACAGTGAGAAATTCAATAAACATTAATTATAAAAAATAAAATCTCAATTTTAATGACACTTAAGTGGGAGACCATGAAAGGAGCCAAGTACCGTATAAGCTACCTTCTAAGTAGGACCTATAAATCTTTTAAGTGTTTGATCTTAAAACCAAGTTTCAAAAAAGAAAAAAACAATTTACCACTAAAGCATGAGAGATTAAAAGTACTTAAGACAACTTAATCCCAAATACATTAAGGTTGTGTTCGGATAGATTGATTTGAAACTCATAATTTAAAATACATTCATATTGCTAAAAAATTAGTTCAAATGAAAGTCATGGATTTCAAATCAACATCTATCCATACACCACCAATAAATTTGCTAGCATGAATTTCAAATACCTTCTCAAATCCCGTCATCCAAACACAACCTAAAGTGTAAGAAAAAAAAAATCCAATACATTTAACTTTCTCTTGAAACTAAGGAGGTACCTTTTATACAACTTTTTAGATCCACAGGGGCAGGGCGTATTTCTACTTATTTGCCCACTATTAGCCAAGTTTGATCTTGCAACATCCAAGGGAGATGATCCCATCATTTTCTGCACCTACAATTAATCATACCTTGACAAGTGAATAAATATTATAATTAATTAGAAAAAAAAAATGCCCAAGACATAAAATCTATTATTTCTTCATTCGCTCAGAAGTTGAGAGATCATAGGTGGCAGTGACAGATTGTGCTACAACGCACCATTTGGGATAGTAAGTTTGCTAAGAGAAGTAAAGAAGGAGACTGACAGCTAATGTTATATGTAAGATGAAAAGAAACATTATGGGTAGGTGGATGTGATTTTAGAAACCTGAGTAGAAATACCTTTATGTAGACCAAACCTCTGAGAAGTTCTATGTAATTATTCTTTGGTAAATTTTCAGATTTGTGACATTTTTTCTAAGGGAAATTATTCAGGTAGCAGTTAAAACAAATCATAGAAGTTTTCCCTTCAACAGAGAAAAAAAAAACCCTATAGCAGCAACAGGAATTAGATTTATCGTGCACTATGATGATTACCTCTGCCATGCTCTTTGGCAATGGTTTGCCTTCCTCTTTAAGTTGTGCCATCTTTCTATTTGCTTCTTTAGCCCATGTAAACTTTGCTAAGGTAGTCTCAATATCTGTTATTGTACAATTACACTGTTTTGCTGCTTCCTTCTTCTGACTGACCTGAATGTTCTTCAGAAATACAACACAAAAGGAAAGTCAGAAAGCACTTTACCACTCCCAATGGCCAATATATCATTCTCAATAGCATTCAAAGGTAAGCTCTTATTGCTTAATTTAATAAAGAGCACTGAGCTAAGAATATCCAGTAACTTCATCTCTTTGGCTGTTGGATAATTTGAAATATTGGATGAAGAAGATTATGAAAAGTCAATGACAAATTAGCTAGTAATGCACCAACAAGAGAATTTCGCCAAGCAAACTTCAGGTCTTCCCTGAAAAGGCATCCTACAGAAAAACAGTGCAGGGACACAGGGATAAATTGTTGAATTGTTGAATTGCTGAACCAACTGAAACTTGACTGTCATAACTGAAAATCACAAATTTCTGCAAGGCTGAAAAATGAAAATGTAGCATCTAACTTTTTGTACAAAGTAAAAGCTACATTCGCATCATGAAAAAGTACTGAACTTCAACCTCAGTTGGGATGTTCTATCTTCTAATATTCATCAGGGATGCTAACCATTATTAGGTCAACAAGAAGTTTATATCATCACTATTTACAAAAATTACTAACATTTCAACAATATTTTATTCGAGTCTCGAGAATTATTATTGGTATTTTCTGGAGAGAGGAAAAAAAAGGCATGCTCCATAATGTCTAGAATAAGTTTTCCCAAGGCTGGTCATATACCAAGTTCGGTCTTAGTCAATAAAGCATCAAGTCAAAAGGCAATTTCGGAGTTCACAAGGCAACTAATGGCCAAACTTTGATGAATAAGAGTCTGTAGCGATTGTGTGTTTTCTTCAATTACGTGATGCAACTTGAATATTTGGTGCAGCCTTCCTGGTCCATTGTAGACTTCCAAAAACTATGAGCAAATTAATGTATCCATATTGTTTCTTCCCTCAAATCTTTCTAAACATAAGATATTTATACAAATAAAATAGGAAAAAGCCGCAATTCCTATCCTCAATTAACCAGTTAGTATATAGGAGATTTAGTTACTCTTTAATCAGTAAAACTTGTTTATGTCCCTTGCAACTGAGGGCTAAACAATGGTTAGTAAGAGATATCAATAACTAGAAAAAAAATTCAGTAAAAAAGAAGCCTTTCTTTCTCTAGTCAAACCTTTAAAATTGAATTAAATAACTAAGTACATCCTAATACTAAATTGCATACCACCAAATACATCCTTAATAAAATAAGAATCAGTGAAAGAAATGCTGGTTCAGATTTGCACTAAATCACTTTTCAAGCAGCTAAATTATAGCCATATCCAACCATGGATATCCCAAGATAATCAATTTCAACAAAATCCAATGAACAACGCATACTCAGTGATCAAATTTCAGTTACAACATAGCCTAATGAATACGTAAATAACATGAGATATTATGTTATAAATTAAATTAGGCGAGGCAAGGCGACCAACCTCCCCAGTAGCATCTACACCGGCTAGATATCGGAGTATGGCCTCTTGCTTCTCAAACGCTTTGGAAAAAGTGGTCTCACTGCCTCTCCCCACAACGTAATCCTTCATTTTCCCAAGTTTCCTAGCTTTCCTCATCTCCTCAGCAAACTCTGTTCACATTTCACAAATTCAGTACAATATCCGCCATTACACATGATTATGTGGGGGAAAATCACCGATCACTCACGGAGAAGGGTAAAAGATCCGGTCGGTTCCGCCGATTCGGTTTTCCGGCCGGTTATTATTCCTTTCATCTTGTCCACCCATGATGCGCTGAGATGCGGCGTCGAACAGATGCACCGGAGAGTTGATGGAGTGAGATTCCGGCGGACGGCGGCGCCATGGTATGAGAGAATCAATCGAAGCATTGTAATTTAGTATGCATTAGTTGCATTGCTCCATTGATATGACCGTTTGGAGGTTTTAGGGTTTTTAGAAGAACTTTGTTAATTACTGTGAGAATAAGATGAATCAAAACAATAGTTTTTTTTTTCTTTTGAACGAAATTAAAACAATAGTTCATCGGAAAATCCTTATTTTTTTATTAAAACAATAATTAGTTTCTTATAAAAATTAAAAACATAATGATAATATTATTTAGTTATAAAGTATAATAATTATGTGTGTTGTTTTTCTGTAAAAAATACAATGTTACTGTATAGTGAATATTGTGTTGTGTTCATAGTTTGTAGTAATATTTTATGGGTGCGGACAGGAACTATTAAACACACTTCAACTCAAGTGTTACTATTCACTTCACTTGTGAACAATAACAGTTGAGTTGGGGTGTGTTTAGTAATTATGGGGTGCGGATAGCCGGGCCCATATTTTATATTAGGTTGCTGTAAAAAAAATAATAATAATAATTCTTAACTCAAGCAAATTCACTCCAAACAACACAGATTGCTAACTTTTAATCTCCTTTCTTTTTTCCAAAGGAAATTTTGGAAAATTGAAATAAAACAGTCATGTTACCTCATCCATCGTGAACACATTAATATATGACCATCAGGAACCAAAAAGTCGCGATATTTCAGCGATTTATCGCCGAAATATTGCGAATTGGAGCGTACCTATTTTAAAATGAGCATACATTTTTTTTCGTCAGTATATCGGCGATTTATCGCCGATATATCGCGACTTTTCCGCATTATATCGTTATCGTTTGGTTGTGTACAAGTTTTGCAAGCGGTCGGCGATATATCCGCAATAAATCACGGATATATCACCAATTTATCATATCGGCGCGGCAATTTTTAATTAATTTTTTTGGTTTTTTCTTTAATTGTTTATATATATTCTGTAATTTTTAATTTTATATTTTTCAAAAAAAGGGCAAGTTTATATATATATATATATATATATATATATATATATATATATATTTTCTGTAATTTCTAATTTTTTCGGCAATTTTAATTAATTTTTTTGGTTTTTTCTTTAATTGTTTTTATATATATATTTTCTATAATTTTTAATTTTATATTTTTTCGAAAAAAGGGGCAAAAGGAACGAGGCCGGGCCCGCCGCTAACCTGACCGACATTCGCGTACACAGGTCGCGAGTGCACACAAGTCCATGGTCCGTGATTTGCATCCCCTCGCGCGAGAGAGCCTACTTGCTAAGCTTTCTTAACATCCACTAAAGGGAAAAACAATATATAGTAGAGAAATTAGTTTGAATTTTCCGATGTGAAATAACATCATTTACAAATGATCCAAACATGCAACTTTGAGATACAATTTCTCATTCACCCCTCAACCATTCATTCACCCCTCAACCATTTTGGGCGATTTATGAGTCGTGTCGAACCTCTCTCGGAGGAGAATACAATCCAACTTGCCATTTCCAAAATGAGGTCCGGGACCCATGTCAACAATTGCCCCAAACATGGGCAAAATTTCTGTTTTTTGAACAGATTTTTCCAATAATTATTACTACAAATCACCTCTATTCAATTAATTCTTTCAAAATAAATATCTTATTTTTGGAAATTAGTATTATATACACACACACATAATATTACCTAATATATATAAATTTGATACCTAATCAAATATTTTATTATATTATTATATACATTAGTATAACAATTCAATAAACATATCTTTTTATTTAAAATTTAAGTTCAATATATGTATTAATGTTACTTATAATATTATGTAAAGTACTAGATATATTTTTCAAATTTTTTTACAAAGTTTTTATATATTTTTTTTAAAATATCCGTTTTTTTAGTTTATCGTTTATCTCTAAATTTGTTGTAAACATATCTTTTTATTTGAAATTTAAGTTCAATATATGTATTAATGTTACTTATAATATTATGTAAAGTACTAGATATATTTTTCAATTTTTTTTACAAAGTTTTTAAATTTTTTGCGTAAAAAACCGATATTTCCACCTAAATCGATATATCCGTCGATATTTTCGTAAAATTAAGGTACCGATATAGATATTTTTGTCCTTGGTGACCACCAATGATGTGTCGCAAATCTAACATTCCTATTAATTTCATCTTTCATATAATCAGGGATGGGAAGAATTACCCACGATAGACATGGGGATAGGATCATTACATGTCAGTGGTGGGCATATTAAGAATTGTTCACGGTGGACATTTTATCAATTTCCTGAAATAAAAATGATATACTATCAAAGTCAACTAAGTTAAGGTCTCAATTGGTGTTCAAAGAAACCAAGAGGGACACATGAGCCATATTGTGTTGTTTGACAAAAAAAAAAAAAAACACAAGTGTTCAAAACAATCAGTTGGTACTTGGAGACAAGCCATGCCACACCACATGACATAAAAAGAGGAAACTCAAGAAAACTGTCGGGCCGGGGGTGGGGGCCCTGGGGGCGAGGGTTTCGCCTTTTTGCTACAAGGAAACTCAAGAAAAAGTTCCAAACCTAACATATTTGATAAATATCTGACCCTTTCTTTATAACCGAAAACTTTTCTAGTACAATTTTGAAAATTTTCGAATTATAAGAACCGAGAATCAAGTTCAATTGTACCGAAGAATGTATTTGAAAGAATAATTATTTAAATATACATATTGTTCACTTTTATTTATTTATATCTAGATATTGAATATTTACATATTTAATTAAGTTAATATATGGTTACAAATATTTTAAAATTTGAGCTTTTTTTAATGAAATTCAATAATAATTGTCAGTTGTTTAGAGTTATATTGATAGTTGTGTTTTTTATTTTTTTTTCCTGATTCGTTGCATTTCACTTAAATTTCTCTCTTTATTATCAACTTTTTGGAAAAATTTGAAGATTTTATGTGAATCTCTATTATGTCCCGATTCGAATCAATATACTTGAAAATTTCAATTTTGAAATTTTTTGAACCTTAGTTTGATTTCGAACAGTTTCAAATTTTCAAATAAATCTGAATCGTGCACATCTCTGTCGAGGGAGAGGGGAAATGGGTCTATGAAAGGAGTTTTGGATATGGAGTTTCTTTGTATAAATAAACGTTAAATCATTGTATTTTTATACTCTAGTAATATTTTTCTAATCACTTTGGAACGTATCGACTCGTTGTGGATCAAAGGGGTCGACAGCTAGCTGGCCTTCATCTTTATAGATTTTTATATTTATTTTGTAATTAAACTAAGTTTTAGGCTGAGCATTATTATTCTTATTCTTTTCTCCTATCATCTGTTTAAAAACAAAAAAAGAAAAGAAACTTGCAATCACGTATCCATTTAATTGACCAAATCATCAAATCTGATCCTAGCTGTTTGGTTTTAAAGCATCAATAATCAATGATTTAACAACTTTCTCGCAAAAAGGAATACACCTTTTTTTAGAGCTTAAAAGAACACTTCTATTTCTCTTAATAATAATAACAAAAAATATATATTTTATTTATATAAGATTGAGTTGTTTAGCTAATACTTGAACGTATGATAATAGTCCGTCGAGAATAAAAATATTCGGGTATGTTTAGTTGAAAATGAAAAAATAATTTCACCGAAATTAGGCAAAGTTTGATTTGAAATACAATATTAGATCCACTCAAATTGTTCAAAAATTAATTAAAAATAAAAATGATGGTTTTAAATATATCAATCAAAACATGACCAATAAATTTGGCCCTATAAATTTCAACTACTTCAAGAAATCATTCAATCCAAAATATCTTGTCTTTATTACTTTGCTGTAGTCAATGGAAATAATTCAACCATAGCCATAGGTACCTAAATTCAACCATAGGGTTTTTTATTATTTACGTATCATAATAAGTAATTGATGAGATAATAGCCCTTATATCAATAATTGATATTTCAAGGGAACTGACAAAATCCTAAAATACATATAAAAACAGAAAATGTTCATTTTCTTGAAAACAAAAAAGTGTCAGAACTAATGTTTGCGGAAATAGCCTTTTCTTTTTTTTTTTTTGTCATTTCAGAAAAATATATTTTCATTCTCCAGAATGAAAATTGTGGAATCAACAAATTTTGACATGTGTTTTCACACATGCACAAATAAATAAAAGGGCATGACATGTATCCTTAAAAATATCTTTCAAAGGACATCACTTTTTGAAAAGAAAAAAGAAAACTATCCAAAATCCAATTATACTACCAAAGTACATCACCCAATAGCACTGAAACACAGGAAACTGATATAAACCCTGCAATTATTATTGAAGCATCCATTTTCTTTGCAAATTCATATGATAGACAAATTGAAGACACTTTCAGCAAATTGAACAAAGAGTTAAAACAACAAAATACTGAAATCATAGGCCTCAGTTGTATGAATCATATCTCAGCCATTGTATTAAGTAAAAAAACACATAACAAAGGGTTGCAAGAATATTTTTCTATTCAGAAAAAGTAGCACCAGCACAAAGACTATAAAGTCCAGGATATGGTTTCTATGTGACTCAGATGTACAGATATAAAGGTATACCCTACCAGGTCCCTTCAACTCTACACCGGGTGCACTGCACCAGGCAAATATTCACCACTTTCATGAAAATCTGTGGTGAAAGGTTTCTGAGTGCACTATATCCCGGCGTAGGGTCAAATGTACCAGCCTACTATCTCTATTATCTCCATGCTTGAATAACGTCGAAACTCATTTGAATTGGTCAACTGCCACCAATTTTCAACGAAAATGTAGAGGCAGCAAAGTAACACTGATTCATAGCAGATAATAATTTATCTTAGCTGCCTCAATATCAAGTGATTTTGAGCCTCACCAGTCATTGTGAAGATGAGTAGCATCCAAACCATATACATTAAAAGAAAAATCCATAATGATCATCCACAAAATGTAAAAGAATATAAGAAGTTGAGAATGAATCAGGCCCCTCTACATTTCCATTCCATCAATTTCGAAGAGAGAAATACAAACAAAGTAGAACCGTGTGGGTTCTACTTTCTTCATTTTCACTCACTTCTCTCTTTTCTTTCTCTTCCCACAAATACACACGAGAGAAATGAAAAGGACGGTGTAGTTAATAGTGGAAGTAGTGTTATAAGCCACGGAAGAAAAAAACACACATTTGCTTATCCCTGTTATAAATCACAAGCCATTGAAATATACTACTTATTCATATTACACGAATCTAAAGTTTCAACCTTTCCACTTCCCTTCACACGAAACCATCGCTGATCCCTTAAAACTAGAAGCTTGCCATTGATAAGTTAAAACTACCAGCATTCATATGAAGCAACAAGCAAATCAAGAACATGTTCAATCTCAACTCATTATTAACCAATCATAATCTAAGCAGGATCTGCAGTTTCACACTTATCAACAACCATCCAATACTCTACCTATAGGCTATAGCACCAAAGAGTTATTGAAAGATAATTTAAAACAAGAAATACACTTACTAACCAAGAAAGTAATCAATCAATTCCCAATGGACCTAAGCTCCTGCAGCTGCTCTCTAATCTGATCCTGCACCAGTTCCAATCGCTTGGAGAACACCTCCAGCTCCAATATTTGTTGCTTCCTCCACCTCTCGTTCGACGCTCTATCTCCACCCATTGCAGTGCCAAAACAAAACGGAATTGGGCTTCGTCCAAGTCCGAACCCGTTTCCGCAGCATGGACCGTTGTGATTCGGAGTGGAACTCATTGAATTGGACAACAACTCCTTGAATATAGGTGACAAGCAACTCTTCACCGTCTCTTCAATCACAGTAGACAAAGATCCTGTTATCCCCGGGCCCATCGCCGGAGCAGCCATTGGAGTCGTCCCCATTGGCGGCGGAGTATGATTGATATTAATATTGCCAGAGTGTTGAAGCTTCTCCTCCACTTTCACTGCTCCAGCTCGGCTCCTCTTCCTAGAGCGGGGTGTTTTGCTGTTGATGTCGATGCCATTGGGGTTAGGGCTTTGACAATCGGCAAAATTGGGGTAATTAGAGACGTGAATTTCGTCGTCGTCCTCCTCAATCGGAGCAGGAGCCGCGCGGAAGGCGGAGGAGCCGCCGTTGATGGCGATGGGAACATTCCCCCAAATTTTGGACGAGATTTCAAAGGTGGATTGATCGTGAGGGCTTTTGAAGGTATATTCCTTGCCGGTGCCGAATTTGTTGATAACGTTACGGTACTTCTTCTTCAGCCGCCGGAGCTTCTCCACAAGCTGGTTCTTATTGAAATCAAGCTGGAATTTGCTCTTGATCTGGTCATAAAACGCCGTCGTGTCGTGGTGGTGCTGCGAAGAGCTGTTTGGCCCACAGCGCTGCGTCGTGTAGTCGAGGAACCCCTGCAAGAGCTCAATTTCGTCCTCGTCCGTCCACAGCCGCTGGAAAAGCTTGCGCGATTCGTCGGGCGGCGCCGGCTTCTTAGCGACGATATTTTCCGGCTGAATTGGCAGCTGTTGTTGCTGCCTGAGGTGGGGATCGGGTACGCCGGGGACGGCGATGGTGACCTGGGCGGCGGAGGTGGACGGAGGAGGGGGGCGATCGACGGCGACAGGGGCGGAGCAGGCGGAATCGTCGTCATCGTGATAGGAGCTCTCGTCACCGTCGTCGTCGTCGAGGAGGTCCTCGTCAACGTTGAAGATGTGAGCGGCGGCGGCGGCGTTGGTGGGTTGATCGGCGGAGGCCATGGGGTAGATAAGGGGGGTGGGCGGGTGAGTCAGTGGGTGGTGGGGGGAGGGGGGTTAGGTTTAGGTGGGGGAATGGAGGGTTCGGGAAGAGTGAGTGAAGGTGTAATTGACCCAAAGTGGGTTTGAACGCTTCACCACACGCTACCTACGCTACTCTACAGCTAATGTTTGGTAAAAACCCTTTTTCCCTTTTTTTTTTTTTTTTTTTTCTTTTTCGGAAATATGTCAAATAATTCATTAATTAACGTTTACCATTAGGTGGATACGTAATCTAGTGTTGTTCATGGTTTGGAAAACCGCCGGTTCAGAATTCGGAAAACCGGCCACCATGGAACTGGAAACCGAACTGGGATGCATTCGGTTGCGGTTTTGGTTTCGAATTGTCGGTTAAATCGGAACCGGCGGTTCGATTTTTGGGTTTTTTTTTTTCAAAAAATTTTGAATTGTAATTTTAGTTTTGTAATTTTTATATAAAGTTTTGAAGACGTTTAACAAAGTAAAATGAGTGAAAATTAATAAAATACAATCAAGTTTAAAATTACAATAAAATATTAATAATGTATAAATACAAGTACAATATATGTTCCAAAATCCAAATCATATATTACAAATTTACAATGCAATATATTACAAATTACAATCATGATTTTTGAATCATACTACATAAGTCGTAACTACAATATTTATTGAATACTTGAATTTAAAAGATTACAACTTTTTTATACAATATAATTGAAGAAGAGGGAAAAAAAATTGAAAGAGCTTGAGTTTCATTCTAAGATTGAAAGTGTAACTTCCAAACTTAAAATGAAATTGCTTACGTATCCTTGTAAAAACGAAGGAATCAAAGCTCACGTAGTTCTCTAACTCACCTAAACTTACCTTCACTCGTTGGTTCCGGCGGAGGAGGACGTGTTTGAATCGTATCCATAAGTGTCATCTCCATTGGAGTCTAAATGTGAGAAATCGCTAAATGTGAGAAATCGAGATGTTGTTGACGGTTGTTCGCTCTTACCCAATCTTCAAGGAGAGTAATGTTTTGTACATTCTCATTTGTCAATTTATTTCTTCTTGGATTCAACATGTGTCCTCCTTTGTTAAAAGCGTGTTTGACCGCAATGTTTGAGGCGGGACTTGCAAAAACTTCCTTAGCAATAGTGGTTAGAATAGGATAAGTGGTGATCCTTCTTGACCACCACTTCAATAAATCTATAGGATTTTCAAAATTAATTTGTTTAAATGTGACACCTAAATAATTATATAATTCTTGACAAGGGTTACTACCTCTAGCTCGTTTTTGTGTTCTTACATCATAAAAATTATAAAATTTACTAAGTGCCGGAGCTCCATGTTGACTAGATGATTGTGTCGATTGACTACTACCTTGATCAATTATATCATTACTAGAATAACCTAAAATTTGTTTATATTCTTTAAACAAATTGTATAAATTTGTCTTAGTTCTACCTACAACTTCATTAGGGTTAGGAATATAATCACATAAATCATAGTCATTTAATATCATATTGGGGAACAATGCATTACAATACATGTTTAGCAATTCTTCCAAGCCATCTTCTCTAAGCCTAGGATCTAATAACTTGGCACATAAAAATTGACAAACCATAGACCTATATTCATACGAATCTTGAAGCATATAATAGGTAGAATTCCAACGATGTTTAACATCCATTACAAATTTTTCAACTTCTAAACCATGTCTCTTACAAAACCTAGCCCATTTTTTATGATAGGCCGTAGAGTTAGCAATTTCATAAATACCATCTTTAATAGGTTTAATAAATCTATCTAATTCTTCTAATCCATCTTGAACACATAAATTTATGCAATGACACTACAACGAATATGAAAAAAAATTCCTCCAATTGGAGGTTGACAAAAATCAATCAAGTAAGGTAAACTAGCGGTATTACCACTAGCATTATCAAATCCCGTGGAAAATATTTTTCTTAATATACCATAATCATTTAATACATGTCTAATTTTTTTAGCAATGTTTAAAGCCGAATGTTTTTCATTAAAATCAATGTAGCAATTAAACGTTTTTGAACAATTCATGCATCATCTATCCAATGACAAGTAATACCCATATAATGGTTCTTTTTATATGGATCCTTCCAAACATCACTACATATAGAAACTTTTTTTTTTAATTTTTTTAGATCTTCAATTAATTTCAATTTATGTTCTCCTACCATTTTTTCTATATCCATAGTTACGGTGTTTCTACTTATTTTTCTACATGCCGGTTGTAAAAAATTGCTAGTGTATTTTTCATAAGCATCATCAGTAGGAAAATTAAATGGAAGATGTTTCTCGGCAATCAATGTTACTACACATTTCCTATTATTTAATTGACTAAATTTAACAGTTAGAGAATCCATACCTTCCGGTTGCGTCGAAGAACCGATAAATCCTCGAAGTTGCGTTTGCCCTCGTTCGATGCCCACCTTGTCGGGATGCTTCTTCAAGACATGGTTGGCGAATGTCCCATAGCCTCCTCCGTGCTTGAATTTGTACGGTTTTGCACAATAGTTGCACGTGACTATGTAGTCGAGGTTGCTATTCATTTTCTCCTTTTAAAAGTGAACGGAGAAAATATCCGAACGAAGAGTAGAAGGATCACGAGAGGTAGTGTTTCGAGTATCACCACTTTCTTGTGTATCTCTTGCTGCCTCTACTTCTTCTTCGACTTCGGTAAAGGCGGCGGCGGTATTAGGGCCTAGAGTCTCCTCCAAATCCTCTTGATTATATTGATACGAATCAATATAATCGTTGTCGGCATCGTCGTAAAGAGATTGTGGTGGCGGCATCGACATCGGACTCTTTCCTTTTCCACGTGAAGAACCGGCGGAAGAAGAACCTCTTCGAGACATTTTTTTTTGGATTTGAAAATTGAAATGAAAGAGAATTGAAATAAATTTGGAAATTGAAGAAGAAGAACTGCAAAAATAAAGAATGAATTGAAGTAGAATTGAAACTTGAATTTGTGAATAGAATTGAGAGAGTGATTGAATCAAATTGGTGTAGAAATTGTGGGATGGAATGGGGGTATTTATAGATGTGGAATTGAAAATTAAAAAAAAAAAGGAATCGGGCGGTTCGAACCGCCGGTTCGAACGATCTTGGCCGTCCATCTCCAACGGTCGATTGATCACAACCGTTGGATCAAAATTCGCATCCGAACCGGAGGTTCGAACCGCCGGTTCAATCATCCAACGACTACTTTTTCAAACGGCTATTTAATCTAAGCCGTTGATAAAAAAACGGCTCTTTAATCCTAGCCGTACACGTGGCATTCAAAAATTAAAAAAAAAAAGAAAAAAACGGCGGTTCGGAAATATTGGAACTGAAACCAATCTGAAATAATTCTTATCTTAGGATTCTAATTCCTTTCTTATTACTAATCAGAACCGTTGACCGGCCAGTTCGAACCGGTCTGGTTCCGATTTTTTGAACCGATTAAACATCACTAATGTAATCCTTTTTTTTTTTTTTCCTTTTTAACAATTATACCACTATAATTTTCTTTTTATTCTTTGAATCTTATATTTTTGCAATTTACAGAACAAAAAATATTACATTTATGTACTTTTGAAAATAAAAATCGTTGAGGTTGTGTTTGGATAAAGAGATTTAAAATGTATGATTTGAAATGAATTGACTTTACATCCATTTAAGTTTGAGTGGATTTGAAATCTACCAACTTTGCTTAAAAAGTAGTTTGAAATATGAATCATTAATATCAAATTCATATATTTGAACACCACCAATGAATTTATTAGAATGAGTTTTGAATTCTTCCTCAAATTCTCACATCCAAACACAAAACAAATTGTTGCGAAATATTTGAAATATCACAAAAGATCATACGAGATGGTCTTATAAATATAGGTTAGTGAGACGAACCTACTAACATAAATCAAACCAATTTCACAAATTCATATGAAAATTATGAGTTTTGGATTTGATACATCTAGCAAATCTAACATACGAGATAAGCTCACATGAAACTTACTCTTGAAATATTACCCCTCAATCTCATAATCTATTTTATAGCCACATAAAACCAATGAAAAAAATAATAAAAATGTGTAAAAAATAGTAGACAAAAACTTTTGTGCACTTGGTGCACGGGCCCTAAATCCGTGCACTCGAGTCGACCCGACCTGTCACTCGCCTGCAGGTTGCGGACAAAATCCGCCCAAAGATGCTCACAGGTGTCAGACATTTATGTTATGTTAACTATACATTTTAGTAGTGTTAAATATATTTTTTAGTTATGTTAGTCATACCTTTTAGTGTTATGCGTGGATTTGTTAGTTATGTTCAAACAATTTAGACTAAACTTCTTTTTAGAAAAATCATCAAACATTTTGAAATTTCAATATTTTACTATAAGAATATTGCATAAAATTAAAAACATAAAAAAAACAAAAGTTAATATAATCATGACATGCTTGTAGCATGTTTATATGTTGGAATTTTATTCATTCATACCCCGAATTTACAATACCTTAAACTCAATTAGTTTTTGTTCTAAGAAAATCTCCATTTTTTTTGTCTATTCTAACATTAAATAACTTCATATTGCACTATATTATTTAGTATTTGTTATTTCTTTTCTTTTTTTGAATTCAGTAAATGTTATTTCTGAAAATGTATAATCAGTAATCATATATGTTGGACATAATACTATATAAAATACTAGTATAGAACCTGTGTAATACACGGGTTTTTAAAAAAAACCAGTTAAAATTAATATTAACTATAATATAATTTTATTAATATATAATTTGATTATATATATTGCATTCATAAGAGAATATAAATATTTTCTATTTACTGTATATGTTAATATATCTTATCATACTATTCAACTCTTCCACCAATATTCTAACTTTTTTTATTTGTAAAATTTAAATATTTTCTATTTATTTTATATGTTTTTTTATTATTCATCACCTGAGATCCTCAAATTTTCATTTCAATTAAATTATAAATAACTCAAATAAAAAAAAATTTAATGAAAAAATATTTCAGTTTCATTAATTAATAAGTTTCGAAATTTCACTGATATTTTAAATCAACACACTTTTATTTGAGTTATTTTTCACCTTTTTTTAATCAAAATAAAGTTAAAGTATATAAAGAATTTTGAGGAAGTTTATGTTTACGTCACATGTGATATATATAACATGTATACTTTAAATTGTGTATAGTTAATTACTTACAGTATTATTAACAATAATAATTTAAGATTATTTGTAATAATAATAATTATCATTATTATTATTATCATTATAAATAATATATTTTGGTTATGATTAATATTGTTTTTGTTATAATAATATAAAAAATCCGTGTTAATTGGATTGAGAATGTTTTGAGCATGAGATAAGTATAATTATTTAAATTTAAATAAAAAAAATGACCCACCTACCTTAATTAGTTAATATAATTATTAATAATATATTTTCAGCAGTAAAACTTTTAAGGAGATGATGACATTTGTCAACTGATTGTTCTTTTTATGTAAATGAAGATTTAAAGATATTTAGTTTTATATATTTTTGTTAAGTTTTTCGTAAATTTAAGTTATTTTTAAGATTTAGGAATTTTGTATATATATACTCAACTTTTTAACTTTTATTTGTTAGTGTTAATGTTTTTATTTTAAAACTTAATAATATAATTATTTTATTAAGAATAATATAATTATCTTATTAATAATATAATAAGAATAATAATATAATAATAATATTTTATTTAAACAATTAATAATTAAAAAAAACTTAAATCCTAATTTTCAAGAAGTTGATTTTTTAAAAACAATTTAACCTATATATAGATATATATATTTTCCATATTTTGATTTGTGAAGATTGTTGTGAAGATATATATTCTTTCCATATGTATTCCTTCCATATTTGATTGCTTTTACAATAAAATTAATTAATATAACTATTAATAATATTTTTTGTGCTCTTGAGAGGATGACAAGTGTTGTTAGTGGTTGTTCTCTTTATATATATATAAAAGATATGTACATATAGTATGGCTTATATACTACATACTTATTATATATGTTAAAGAGAAATAATATTGCAAGACAAATGGAGTAGGACAACGTGATAGTCAAATCCATCTTACTCACATCCATTAACTCATTCTTCCACTTTTCCCTCCTTCACATCTTCATTCCACTAATTATAATTTATTATTCTTAACTACTACATTCATCATTCCTGATTAGTGGTGCCCACGGTTCGCCGGAAACCGGAACCGGCCGGTTCGAAACCGGCGGTCAACGGGGAACCGTTGACCCGGTTTCGGTTCCAAACCGGAACCGTAAACCGGATTCACCCGGTTCGGTTTCGGTTCGAGTTTTCCAAAACCGTGAACCGGCGGTTAAACCGGCGGTTCGAACCGGCGGTTCGAACCGCCGGTTTAACCGGCGGTTCCGGTTAATTTTTTTTTTATTTTTTATTTCTGACGAATGGGGTAGCGCCACGTGTCCGTCGGAGCTCCGGCGAAAAGTAGCCGTTGCCGCCGGAACCGGCGGTTTAACCGGCGGTTCAAGGCCGGTTCGAACCGGCGCGGGTTTTTTTTTTAAAAAAAAATTATCGTTGGACACGTGTCACGCTAGGATCACTCGACCGTTGGAGATCAACGGTCGAGATTTAAGAGCCGTTGTGAACCGGCGGTTCGAACCGCCGGTTCCGGCCGTTTTTTTTTTTTTTTTAGATGTGTCTTAGATGCACGTCTTATTATGTCCTCCTTTCTTTGAGACATATCATCTACCACACAGCATTCTTTGCTCATTACAATTAAGAGAAGTAAGAACTAAGAACTACGTGAGCTTTGATTCTCTAATTCAATTTAGGGATACGTAGGCAATTTTATTCTATATCAAACTTAGAATGAAACTCAAGCTATTTCATTTTTTTCCTCTTTCAATTTGTAATTTGTAAGTTGTAATTATTTTTTATGTTTGTAAGTTGTAATTTTTTTAAATTCAAACTTAGAAGTTTGTTGTTTGTAAGTTGTAATAATTTTTTTTTAATTCAAACTTAGTGTTTTATACTTTTGAAGTTGTATATTTTTTAACATATAAATACATTGTTAATTAAAAAAAAAAAAAAAACCGGAAAAACCGGCGGTTCAACCGCCGGTTACAAACCGGAACCGGAACCGAACATACCCCGGTTCGGTTCCGGTTCGACCCCCGCCAGTTTTCCGAACCGCCGGTTCGGAACCGGAACCGGCGGTTTCTACAAACCGGGCACCACTATTCCTGATTATAACTATAACTAACCCACAATCTACTTACTTTCTTTATTTATATTACATTAAATTAAAATATTATCTACACACATATCAAGACCAAGCTATTTATTTTAATGAATCAATCGTGAATTCAATGCATGATTGATTATTTTTTTGGTTAATCTGCTATAACTTGCAGATTGACTAAATATGAAAAAAAAAATGGTGGAATTATGGGCAAATTAACTAAGCATAACGTTCATTCTTCTTGAGTTAAGTTGATTTTAACCAATTTTTAAGTCATGAATGTAAATGCTCTTAATCGTGACCCTCTTCCTAATGACTCGGCTCAGGTCAAATCAATCTTTCAAAATAACTGAAAATTGATTGTAAATTACACATACATAATAATTATAATTAAAGAAAATAACACGTGTTTTGATTTAATTAGATTATTATTTATATAACATTATAGAAAATAAAATTTTAATATACTCCCTCCGTCCCGACTAATTTTGCACATCCTTCCCGGCACGTGGAATAAGAAAATGTTGTATTTTTGCCTTTTAAGTAGAAAAATCAACATAATCATGTCAAAAGTAAGTGTGCTTTTTTGTTTTTTGAGTTGAAAAGTCAACAAAATCATGCTAAAAGTAAAAATTATTTTCTTTTCGGGGGTGTGCAAATTTACCCGGGACATCCCGAAAAGGAAAGTGTGCAAAATTAGCCGGGACGGAGGGAGTATATTGAATGATCTTTTTTTTGAAGTATAATGTATAATGCGAAAAAATCAGAGTAGGTTGCAATTTGTAATTATTTGTAAGCATAATCTGTATCTATATCTTTGTAATTATTCCTCGAAAACAACAAATTTCACTCACAATATCTATGTTTATATGATTTTTAATAATTCATTTTTATAGATTTAAAAAAAAAAATCATTTTTATAATTATTATCTTCAACTTTCTTATATTAGCTTACTTTCCGTAAAACATAAAAAAATGCCATAATTACCTTTACGATAGTCGATTATGTTATTTAATACAAGATAATTAATAAATGAAAAATAGTTTGTCATATCAAATTTTTATCGATATAATAACACCACTAGTATTTACATCTAACTATAAGAACACCAGTAACATTGTAAAATAAACTATCTCATATGCACCTTATTTTATTTTCATTTTTTTTCCTTTTCTTGACGTTATAAATTTTTTTTTTTAAATATTTCATGAAAAAATATAAATATATTAGCTTTATATTGTAATTGTTATTATTATAGATTATTGGTCCACAAAATTCATCGTCGAAGTCAGTCACCGGAGATCGGCGGTGCGTCCTCTTCATCATTTTCGGTATTCTGATTTCATCACTGCTGTTTTTCTTTTCGATTTTCCTGTAAATTGTAAATGGTTAACATCATTTTGCACATTTCTGCAGATTATTTGAAGTTTCTCCAAGTGTTTGTGAAAATGCCTCAATGACAAAACCAAAAGGATTACTAACCAAAAGTTCTACCACCTGATTTTCAGTTTTCCACAGGACATGCATGCTCAGCAAGTGATGTTTCTTCGTCGAGCTGCATCGAAACTCAAGCCTCTGACTGGAAGTAGGTTCTTTAGCAGTGATAGCAGCCATGATCTTGCTAAATCTATCTCTGAGCTCAATCAGGTGGCTTTTGCTACTCTATGAGATTCAAAACTAGACGCTCTGCTTCTCATACTGATGTTAAGTAATCGTGTTGCATTGGTTGTTATGTTTGTCTTCTGAATTTGTATGCTACTGTTTCATTGAATTACTTTAGCTTTAAACTTGATTACAAGCAGTAGAAGGAGAATAAGATCATAAGAGAACAGGAGGATGGAATAATGTTTTGAAAAGAAATATTAGGTAAAGGGTTCAAAGTAGAATCAAGATTGAATTTCATATAATCAACTTTTGAAACTGAAGTAGTAGGTAGAGTTTATGGTGCTGTACATTTTTGAGGTTCCTATGTTTTCCAACATTCTTAATGAAATGCATTTACAACTCCTTATCTAAGTTCTAAAATTGTTAATTGTTAATTTTGGTCAAAGGAAATGGAATCTGTTTTTGGTGCACCTCCTCCATCCAGTCTTGCTGGTTCTTTAGATGGCCAAACTATGGCTCAGGAGTCACATCATGTAACCAATGATGTAAAACCGAAAGGATTTTTATCTGGCTTAACGCATGTTGGTAGTAAGGGTGAAGCCCAAATGGTCGATGTTTCATCCAAAGAGACTACCAAGAGAGTGGCTGTTGCAAGTTGCAAAGTTATTTTAGGCCAAAAGGTGTTTGATTTGGTTTCGGTTAACCAGATGGAAAAAGGAGATGTTCTTGCTGTAGCCAAGATTGCTGGAGTTTGTGGGGCGAAGCAAACAAGCAATCTTATCCCACTATGCCACAACATCAACTTGTCGCATGTTCATGTGGATCTAACATTGAATCCTCGTGATTTTAGCGTTGAGATACAAGGCCAAGCTGCCTCTACTGGGAAAACTGGGGTGGAGATGGAGGCCTTGACAGCAGTCACCGTTGCTGGTCTTACAGTGTATGATATGTGTAAAGCTGCTTCGAAAGATATTATCATTACAGATGTAAAGCTTGAACACAAAAGTGGAGGCAAAAGCGGCGACTGGTCCAGGAAGATATGATTCAATTCTGGAAATGCATTCTCTGCACTAGGAGTCAACTTGACAGCATCATGAAGGTTAGTGCTTCGCTTGTTGCTCAGATCTTGTCACTTAATTTTAACTCATCTTCTAGTTGTGAAAGGTCCCGGAAGAACTCTGTAATTCTAACGGTCTCCATAACTTCGGGAAAATTTGTAACAAGATTAATAATTGACAGTAGCATGCTTAATCTAAACTTGATCTAAACACTTCCCACTTCCCAATTTACTCAATGGGTGTTGCTTCACGTTGTTTTTTGTTTTGAAATGTGTGTGTTGTTGCCTTACATTCTTACAATCTCATTAAACATAAACACGAGTGTTGGTGAGGAAGTATAAGACTGACTGATTGAAGTGCAATTAGGCCACACAACGTGAAAAATTATCTTGATATCTTCAAGAAAGCTTATAGAATAATTTGAATAAATGTTCAATCTTCCTTATATGATGAGCATTTCTTTTGCCTATAATTCAATCATTTTTTACCCTCAATATGATTCATGATTATTTATTTCCTGCAAAGTAGATGTACATATATGCTAGAAAAGTGTAAGCCTTCCTGTTGCCTTCTGTTACAGAACATCGAAGGAATTCTAGAACCTAGATGTTGAAGCATTTGCTTTTGTTCTCTATTGAAACTTGTCTTAACAAAAACAACTAACTGAAGCTGCTTCACATGAATTTTGATGTAGCCATGAGGAGTTAAGGAGTAAGGTTGGTTGGTTTATGGTATTAATGAGAAATGCTTTTAAAAAATTATGCATATGCATGCATACATAATATCGAGAGTTTAAAGTATAACACAACATTGAGTTTTTCAAGGAGTCAAATTATTGATGTGACAAGCACTATCATCATTCACGTTAAAAGTATTTTTGAAGTATAACTTGCATTCACGTTATAGTGTCAAATTGTTGATGTGACATGCAATTTCATCCATTGACATTATTTTTATATTTTTAAGCAAAATGCAGGGATAACCACTGTAGTCATGGGATTTTTTAACATTGAAAAATGTTTTTTTGTAGTGAATTTTTTGGCTAAAAAAGCAATAAAAAGACCTCTCAGATTATAAAATATCAAATTATCTCTATAATTATACTTTGGTTTACTATTCTTTAATGCATTGGTAGTGGAACATGTTTGTTCTGTACTTGACTCGATCGGATTTTATATGGACCTAATCCAAATCCATATTTAAATTGTGATCAATAAGATCTTATATCTCTACATTTTCTACCATTCTCAATATGATTCAAAACAAACACAAGATTTTCAAATCCAAACTAACAAAATCCTCACAAATCCTAAATCCAAACCCACCATAAATATGTTTAGAGCAAACATAGCCATAGAGATTCAGATGATTTGGAAACTATAATCGTTTGAAATAATGATTTTAAGAGAGAATAAACGATGGATGGTTCTCTTGCATATGCTTGATGCTCTACATTAAACAAGATTGTGTTAAAAGCATAAATATCAAAATGTTTACAATGTTGAGGTATTTTCACAAAATGGGAGCAAATGGATAGGTATTTCAAACATTCCCAACGATCTGTAAAATACACAAATACTACAATCTTCATCATATGATTTCTTCCAATTCATCAGCTATCATAATGCACATACTTCTGATCAAATCAACTCTGAAAATACAGCCTATTGTCTGTAACTCTGTTTAACCACAACTTGAGTCGATTTGCTCAGTTAATTGGAATTGGAATAGTCCAAAGATACCAACTTACTCCATTTTCTTAAGAGTGCTAACATAGGTGCAGCTTGAAAATGCCACAAAAAGTTTCCGAAACCTGCAATAGGAAGAAAAACGTTAGCAAGAAGTCGTGATAATGTATTTAAACGAGCAACTGAAACATATATTTGCTGTTACGTGTTCAATGGAAGGCAATAAATGGTGTCGAAATGAGTAAATAACAGAAGAACTAAGCATACAGACCAAACCCATTGGCTAGAATGCTGAGCCATAGCAGCATAGCTTTTATGGAGATCTGAGTTGAGTAAGCAATATGATTGTCCCTTTTCTTGACGTCTGGAAAACAAGATGGATAACCAAATATCGATTGGTCCAATGTACTTGCGCACTATGTTAGGGCTCACCTGAAGATAATGAAAATTTATTACATAAATCATACACTCTCAAAACCTGGCGGTAGTGAAAATGTCAAGCTATATCTGCCCTCAGGACTTTAAGAAAACATTGAAGGCAAGTCTAGGGCTTTAAATTATATATACAGTAAATTTACAAAGGTTGAAGTAAACTGTAAAAGTCAGAATAAAGATGAGAAGTGACAAATGGGAACTTACAAGCTCCCATGCTTCAAGATGTCTTCCAGAAGAATCATGCAATAGTTTTCTGAGATCCATACAAAGAAAAGAACCTGATCAATTTCAAGGTTTTTGCTTCATGTATAATGATTGGATAAGACTGAGACGGTGCTTGGCTAAGCTTATTTTAAAAAAATTATAAGCTCTTACATTTTATAAGATATTTTAAAGAGCTTATAATTTCAGTCAAACAACCTCTAAAACCACAGATCGACCATTTCAATCCTTTTAAGATAAAGAGGAGCTAAGGATGCATTTGTCTCACTAAGAAGCAATCCACAGCCTAACAAGTTGCTCAACATTACCAGAGTATTATTCTCCATCCAAAGATATGTACCCTTTGCAGCATTCACACTTCTTTCCAAATGACATGTTTACCTATGAAGCAAGATTTATGATTCATCTCGTTCTTACCTTACTCCTTGATGCACATCGCAGTGGTTACAATGTCCAGAGATGCCATAATCATCAAATGTAATTATCTGGAAAAGAAAATATAAGAGCTGTAATGAATGCCACATCAATAAATTATGAGTGAGAAAATATTCATAGAATAGCCCAAATGCAACCAATTGGTGGCTGTAGAAGCATGAAGAACCAAAAATGTCAACACAACTACCCATTGAATGAAGAAGTTAAAGAGATAATTGACAACTAGAACAATTCTTACCAAGTCAATAGAATGAGCACTAATTTCCTCTTCAATAATGCTTGCCAATAAATTCATGTTCCACACTTTGCCAAAACCATCCTAATCACAACATCACATTATATCAGAATCTCGATATCTATGCAATTTAAATAATATAGATTAACTTAGAAGTCTATCAGAAAGAAACCTGCAAATCTGGATGGTCCACAATCTTTACTTGCTGAGTCGGAATCTGCAAATATTCACCATAAAATTAGTGTAATGGAAGAAATATATCCCTACAGAACGACTCCAATTGAGAATATTAATGGTGCTTTGCATAGATCCAGATAATGCTAAAATTAAAATACAAGCACCTTGAGAACAGCAGAAGCCAGGTACAGCTCTTCTTTTCTAATACTTCCCATGCCATCTCCATTGCCTACAATAACAAGTGTCATCAGTGGCGGATCCAAGATTTATTGTTTGGGGTGGCTGGAGGAAGGAACACATATGAAAAGTCTAAATATATTGAAATTTTACCTATATATTTTCTATGATTATATATCTAATTTTAAAAATATATTTTTGACTATTCTATAACACAATATACATATATATTGATGTGGGAAATACAACAACAAGGTAATAAATAAGGTAAAAAAGGTAAAAATATAATATATCATTTGAATTTCAGGGGGGCGGGGCAATTGTTTGTAATTTTTTTAAAATGCACTACTAAAAAAAATCTCAAAATTCTTGGGGGGACAACAGCACCCTCTTGCCCCCCCTTGAATAGGCCACTCAGTGTCATAAATAATGTTACATACAGCTGGACTGCCTTTCTGGAAAAATGAACTCCATTTAACATGTATAAGAAGATCAAGCATTATGTGAGCCAATAAAGGAGATCTTATGTCCTCTTCTTAAAAAAGAACCACAGTAAGAGGATATTTATGCTTCAATATCTGTGACATCACTATTATCCTTGAAATGAGTGAAATATCTTTTAGTCTTTAGCAGAATTCCAGATGACTTTCTTTCATCCCTTTTGCCTTGAAACAATCTTTTTTAGTTTTCAACAGTTAAAATAGGTGAAGCGAATATGTTTCATGATTACTAGCAAACAAAAACCTATGGGAACACTTGTTTTTAACTACATGGTTCATTCCAGATCTTGTTAATTTCACATAACCGTCTTCTTTTCATAGCCGTAACTGCAAATAAACATAACTTACTGATCCCTTCATAAAGATTTAGGTGGGGTAAAATGTTGATTGGGGTCCATTATAATGTCTTATGCGGAAAATTATATAAAGTTACTTTTGAAGGAGAATAAATATTATGTGGCAGGATTACCAGTAGACATGCACACTATGTGTAGATTATGACTCCTTGAAATCAGGTAATTAATCACTGGAGCAAAGAACCTGCAGAATATTTGTAAACATGACTCAACCTTGATATCGGTAATAATTGGATCAAGCAAAGATAAAACTTAGAGAAGATGTTTTCTTGAGGACATAAATGATATTTTGAAGGTGTCAATCATCCAACTAACAACTCTAATATAAGGCTATGACATCATACATGTCATTCTGAACACTCCATTTAGAACTGTCCTTTCAAGACCTACGAGCATACAATTTTTGAAATATTGGGTTTATAACAGAAGTGTAATCTCATTTCAAAACTGGTCCTGAACTAATATTGGGATTATAGCAGAAGTGTAATCTCATTTCGAGAGTTTACTCGAAAATAATAATAATAATAAGATACAAGAGATGGGGAAAAAGCCACACCAGTACTAGTTTAAATCCATTAGGAAAATAAAAAACTTAAGTTTCTGAATTGTAAAGTCATGGCCTGTGAATCCAGTACGTAATACGTCACCACCAAGTAGGTTTCCAATCAGGCAATCTAATATGAGGGGGGCCACTCTAGAGAAGCTCACATTAGCTCATAGCCACATGCTGGCCTAGCCTTATTCTAATAGAGTAAAACATATACCTTTAAGCACTAGAAACTGACACAGAATTTTCATGCACCGACTTTTAAGAGTTATTTAGATTTCAAAATCATTCACCTTCCAAAATATGCTCCCAGTATAAACCAAATGCACCATTGTAACATTCTTGTAGTGCATATTGTAACTCAGCCATCAATCAAAGATAAGATGTGGTTTCTGGCAAGGCAAATGATTGATTTTTGGTAAAAAAAAAAAATTAGTCAGAGGACCATAACTACTAGGAAATGGAAATGAACATACAGGAAAAGGTAACTATGCCCAATGTGGTTAGTGGATTACTCATAGGCTTGTAACATGCTTCAATTCAAATTACAATACTGAAAATCCAATCTTACATAGACTCATCATCAGGATGTGCAATAACCAGCAAGATATTTCTCCTTCTAGAACTCCCGCCTGCCATTAAAGAAATCAACAAGAAAAATTAAATGTCATAAAAATAGAATCACCCACGCAAACACATTTATAGATAGCTAATTGGGGGACACTAAATGCTTTTTCCCGAGAGAGAAAAAAAAAAAAAAGCACAATCATCAAGAAGCATAGTTCTGATGTATCACATCTTAAGTATGTTCATGGACACAATCCAAGAATTACCATCATTTAAGAACTCTGTTTTAGAGGTGGAGGAAGATCCATGAAAAACTTTCCAAATAGAAGCAAACCAGAGCACAAGAACTGATAAAATTAGTGATATCCATGCCATGTCAAACTCATCAACGGAATATCAGATGAAGGTAGTTAGTTGTAAGTTTGTAACTGCTCAGTGAGACATTTCATCGAGCATCTTCACCTCAAGATCCATTGCCTCTCAAATGAAAAATATAGATATCCTGCGAAAGCATAAAATCATATAAGAATAGAATAAAGATGACAAAAGTACAATTTTGAAGAAAAATGAATGTTACATTACATCATATATGATTTTCTTCAGTTGTTCCATTAAAGAAAAGCTAAAACAGTTTTTATCATACAGGTCAATGATATAGATTTCGCAACATACCATGAATGAAAAAACGTACTTAAATATAACAAGAGAAAGATAGAACTTACAAGAAGAGGAAGTGAAATACGCTCCAAGAGTTCCTCTCAACCTCCAATAACGAATTCGAAATCTTCAACGTTCAATAAAAGCAAATGCAGACAAACCCAGAAAAGAAATCAAGATTTCATCGCGAAATTCTTTTTTCCATAATTTTCTACAATAAATAAACCCACTTAAAAACCACTTTTTTACAAGCCCAGAAATTAAGAGTGAATTTGGGTTGATGAAATCCTTAAAAAAGAGTATATCTGTCAGAAAGAATCTCAGTTGAAAGTTTGAAACACACCCCGAGACAAACAGAATCAACTGATGATCTAACAATTTACAGACTGAATCTAGGAAGAATAGGAAAACCCAGTAAAAGTTTAAAAAGATTGGCAAGGAGAAGAGATCCGCAAAAAAAAAAATCGTATGAAAATATAAATTAAAAATACAAAAGAGTGAAGTTGATCTGAGACTCTTGAGTTGTATTTAGTCTTTGTGTAACGAATAGCATCACGAGAAACACCATTATTATTGCTTTTATTTATTAGCGGAAATACACGATGATGATGAAATTATTATTATTATTATTATTATTATTATTATTATTATTATTATTATTATTATTATTATTATTATTATTATTATTATTATTATTATTATTATTATTCCACCTATATATCAATTATTAGGGCTATACAAATGTCATTCTTTAAATTTAAGGTACTTATACAATAATCCATGAAAACTTTGTTTAACGATTACACGAATATAATTTTATTGGTATAGACTAATTTACGAATTTTAGAAAAAATGAAATAAATTTTGTATAATAATTAAATAAATAACTAAATAATAATAATAGTAAATAGTAAAAATAGTGTAATCTTATTTAATATTTAAATATATTATGATTTGATATATTAATAAGGTTTGTAATAGTGTGTTATGTCATTAAATTTACCAAAAGAATTAATTTACAAAATGGATATAAATAAACTAACATGTATGTAGAATAAAACAAAAGCAGATTTCTCATAATAAATTTCAGTAATAAAAATTAATAGGTAAAAACAATATATTTTTAAGAAAAATAAATACTTATGTTTGGAATTGATACACAAATTTCATGAAATATATAAATTATAATTTCCAGTTATTATCATTACTAAAATGTGACAAATGAGAGATGGTGTTTAGGAAATAATAGTTTTCATTTAATTTGGAGTTAAATTGGTATAATTCTAAAAATTAATAAATAGATAAATTGGAGACAAATATATGATTATGATTATGATTAAATTAAATTTAGATGAAAAAAGATTTAATCGTAGGTAAACATGCCAAAATTTAATTTATGATTTAATATGTATTAAAAGATTGGCAAAAACTTTTGTGCACAAGGTGCACGGATCCAAATCTGTGCACAACAATACTGTTATATTATATGAAGTAATACTGTTATATTATATGAGTGATACTGTTAATATGAAGTAATACTGTTATATTATATGAGTGATACTGTTATATTATATGAAGTAATATTGTTATATTATATGAATGATACTGTTATATTAATATAACAGTATCACTCATATAATATAACAGTATTGTTGCACCCTGTGCACAGGAGTGTCACTCTAAAAGATTATAACTTATAAGTTGAACCAAATCAAATGGCCAAGGCCAACAACCACATGAACCCAGGTCCCCCGTTGTCCGAACATTATAGGTAAGACCTATTGTCTGGTTTCATTGATAGCATCAACGACGGTGTCACCGAATCAAATTTAAAAGAAAAAAATATAAAAAAAAAGTCATGACTTAGGTTGGCTAACAAATTAATAAATAACAAAGAAAAATATTTTAAAGTTTGTGTTGGTGACACTGATAAAACATAAAAGAGTGGAAGTTAGGTCAAATTGTAGGTTGTGTATCAATGTGAATAAAAGAGAAAATAATATTTTATTAAAATGTTTAACTAACAAATTAATAAATAATAAGGAAAGTATTTTAAAGTTTGTGTTGGTGAATATAAAAGAGTGGAAATTAATTTGAATTGTAGGTTTTGTATCAATGTGAATAAAAAAGAAATTAATATTTTATTAGTATGTTGAGTTGTTGATAAATATAATTTAATATAACCTTATATCTTGCATCACTTGGATGATTCATTTTCCCATCCCTACCAAAACATATTTTCGCTTTTGCATATTAAAAAAACACAATTTTATATTTTTCTTAAACATTATTCTAAAAATTTACATATAAATTAAGGAAGTCAGTAAAATGAAATACTTTTATTTAAATACAATTACTATAGATACATTTCGAATAACCACATTACAGCTCATTTAATTAAGAGTGTAGTAATGATGATAGTTTTGATAGAATACATGTACATATTTTTTTAATCTTACAATAATGTTTAAAAAAAAAAAAATCTTACAATGACATTTTTTAGATAAAAAAGTAAAAAATTGATTAAAACAATATTTATTGTGAAACAAAATATATATGTTTATATTTTTCTCAGAGAAAAAAAAAAAGAAAAAAAAAAGACTCGAAATGGGCAAAAACATCCCCATGGATGTTCTCCAATCTTCCAATTCAAACAACGGTTTCCGAATAAAGTCGGATATTTTAGTTTTAATTTTAAAAAATAAATAAAGGAGCAAGAGCTCGCGCAATAGTATAGAACTATAGATATGGTGGTTAGCCATTGCTGTCAGGATTCAGGAAGAACGGAAGGGAGCGGCTGAAATTAGGGCACTTAGAAAAGGGGGGAAATCTTCAAGGCTGGATGCTAGTCAATGTTGAGTGTGGACACGAAGTCAAAGCTTGATTTGGGGTAAAAGGTGTGAAAATTGTTCAAGTATATAGTTTGAGTCTGATAAATTACAAGTAAATTCTAGGGATTTCTACAAACTTGTAATCTATCCTCGTATAATTCTAGAGAGAGAATCACTTCACACCATTTGTGCTTCCTTTAAAGAAGAAATACAGCACACACGCCTCGAATCTCTGATTTCAACTTTTTTAGAAATCTATCACCAGTAGTAATCGCAGCCAGGGCTGAAGTTCAGGCATATCGATTCTGAGGCAATGGGCGTTCCTGCTTTTTACCGGTGGTTGGCGGATCGGTATCCGCTGTGTATTGTGGATGTGGTGGAGGAAGAACCCAGAAATGGTGGAATTGGTATGCCATTGGCGGTAGATGTATCGAAGCCAAACCCTAATGGCATTGAGTTTGATAACTTGTATTTGGATATGAATGGCATTATTCACCCTTGTTTTCACCCGGAAGGCAAGGTAGCTTTTTTCATTTCCCCTCTTTATTATTCTTTTAAATTCATCTATTTAGCGGAATGGTTTATTTTGTTCCGTTTATTGAATTATGTGAGGTAGTCACACTCTAGGTATGTCAATGTTGATGTAGAGATTGTAAGTTTTTTTTTTTTTAAGCAGAAGTAATCCGAGAAAACATGTCTAGTGGGTACAAATTTGGTCGACTTTCATTGTTTGTATACGATATGAACTCCTAAAGTACGGCGTTATGTGCCTGGTTATGGGCCTAACTCCACCTTCCTATAATCTTTTATGCAAGACTTTTGGAATTATAGATACGACTTTCTGAATTTGATTGGCTTCATGCACATAACGACAGAAAGATGAGCTAATGCTTTGATTACTAAATATCGAAGTTGATTTCTTTATTTTGTTCTTCATTCAATATTGCTTTAGCAATAGAGGAAATCTCTTCATGACAAATCATGGGAGGGGTTTAGCTGTGATGTCAATGTCTATAAAGATATAGTAGCCAAATTGAACTAATAATTAATATAGCTCTACATTTTCTTCAGAATCTTAAAATTTGAGCTCCTTCCAGTGCTTGGTTTTGACATGTTATGGGAGATCTCTGATTAAACAATTAATTTTACTTTACATATGTATGATGAAATCATGTGAGGGCCAGTAGAGTAAACTTCTTCATGTCATTCTTTCCTTGCCACTGGATAGTGTGTGTGTGTATACGGGTATAGCTACCAAATGATGTCTCATTCTCTGTAGTGCAGCCTGCACCTGCCACTTATGAAGATGTATTCAAGTCTATCTTTGATTACATTGATCACCTCATGACTTTGGTTCGGCCAAGAAAGCTCCTTTATTTGGCAATTGGTAAGCCACTACAATATAATCTCTACAGGTCTGAGGATCAAACTTAGACCAGCCTCCTTTATTTTTCTGCAGATGGTGTGGCTCCTAGGGCTAAAATGAACCAGCAGAGGTCTCGTCGTTTCAGGGCTGCTAAGGATGCTGCAGTAGCTGTATGTGTTCTTTATATCTAAAAGAATTGAAAATAGTATAAGCAAGTAAACTTTGGTTGTCCATGTTAGTCATTTTGAGAAGTCCTCTCCTCTAATTTCTCATGTCAGGAAGCTGAAGAAGAAAGATTGAGGGAAGAGTTTAACCTTGAGGGGGCAAAACTATTGCCTAAAGAAAAAACGGAAACATCAGATTCAAATGTTATCACTCCTGGCACGCCATTTATGGCAGTGCTCTCTGTAGCCCTTCAGTATTATGTACAGTCTAGGTTGAACCACATTCCTGGATGGTGTTTTCTAAAGGTTGGGTCAAGACTTTCTTACAAGAATGTTTGGATGTCTATCGAGATTGGATGAATCTGTTGTGTGAAGTGATCCTTCCTGTTTTGGTTTTTCCATATATTTCTGGTTTTCAGGATACTTTCTCTCTTAATTTATTTATGAGGCTGCATTGGGTGATTATTTGAAGGTTATTCTTTCTGATTCAAATGTTCCTGGTGAGGGCGAGCACAAAATTATGTCCTATATTCGTTTGCAACGCAACCTTCCTGGATTTAATCCAAATACCAGGCACTGTCTATATGGTCTGGTGAGCATTAATAAATATTTAGCTGATCTTTTCTTGTTATTGTGTCTTGTCCTATTGTCTTGCATTATTTTTTGCTTTTGTTGATTTGGTTTGTGCATTTGAATTACGAAACCTTCATTCATATATGTTTTAACTAGGATGCAGACCTGATCATGCTGTCACTAGCTACTCATGAAGTCCACTTCTCAATACTGAGGGAGGTCTGTTGCTATTGTATATGAACTCAATAGAAACTCTCTTTTCATTTAAAGGAAATATATGATTTTACCTTGTTTTTTCTGATGTGGCAGGTAGTCACTCCTCCTGGGCACCAGGAAAAATGCTTTCTCTGTGGTCAAGTTGGCCATCTGGCAGCTGATTGTCTGGGGGGAACAAATGGCCGAGATCAAGGTAGTGGGAAATGTTTAGATGACAATCCCATTTATAAGAAGAAGTATCAGGTTGGATAATATAGCCACAGTCTGATGATCGAAACGTGTTCCTCTTATTGTTGTATAATGGATTCTTATTTCGATACTTCGTCATTTTGTTTCCAGTTTCTGCACATCTGGATTTTGCGAGAATATTTGGGATATGAGCTGGATATCCCAAATTCTTCATTTGAAATTGATTTTGAGAGGCTGGTGGATGACTTTGTGTTTCTATGTTTTTTTGTTGGCAATGACTTTCTTCCTCATATGCCCACTTTGGAAATTAGAGAGGTATATATGATTATACAGTTACTCAAATTGAATGATTTTGTTGTTGTTTCTGTGGATATCAAACTTATATAAGTATCCATTATCTGTTACTGTTGCATGAAGCATGGTTCCAATAAAACCTGCTCTTTATATGTTATTACATCATTATAGAACATGTTTTGCACAGGATTTATTTTTCAGTTTGTCTTTCTGAGCACTGAGATGTTGCTTGTTTACTTTATTGATGCTGTAGGGTGCTATAAATCTGCTCATGTTCGTATATAGAAAGGAATTTACGGCAATGGGCGGTTATCTTACTGATGCTGGGGAGGTAATCTTAAGCATAATTTAAAGTTGTTGCAGTAGGACATGCTTATTACCTCTATGTGCATTTAATGGTACTAGCAAACATGCATGGCCATGCTTGCCTCTTAATGAAGTAATTTTCCAGTACAAGACTACAAAATGTAATTCCTTAACCATCACCATCTTATATCTAATTCGTGTGGCATCAATGTCTAAGACTATCACTTCAGTCACGATCCCTCCAGCCAACCCCCTGCAGCTCAGCCCAACAGGACTGCCCGCCACCTGTCCTTTCATCCACAATGTACCCCACTACCTATCTGGCACATCCATCACAATTATCACTAACCAATTCATTTATGATTTATCAGTGTCATTGATTTCTTTTCTTATATGTTCGAAGTGAACCAACTGTTGCCTCTTTACCTATTGTGTCCATCATTTCAGATTCCCTGGTGAATTGTAACCAGAGATATTCTAATCCAAATCAATCTTTTTAGGATTTATATATTGCAATAACCAAACTGATACAGAAGTGTTGAAAGCAAAATATACTGCAAAATTAAGTCTTTTGAACAAATATAAGTCAGCCTGATTTATCTTTTAGCAATTACAGTTTCGCTATCTTTATTGTTAACAGTGGTTTTGCTTAGACCTACATGCATTCTGTTACATTCACAATTAAATGACTTTTGCTCAACAAACATAGCACTTCGGAAAGGGTTGCTTGATCATGTGGGAGTTGGCTAGGGTTGGTGTCATAGGGTTTTTTGAGGTGCAGTGTCCGAGTTGGGGCTGTGGGTTTAATGTAAAAGTAAATACAGAAAAATAGAATTAATTTTGAAATAGTGTTCTGAGAATTATACTGTTAGATTACCAATTTGGATTATTTAGTCTTTAATAACTGCTTTCCTTGGAAAGATGAATTGGCAAACTTCTTTTGTTTTCGTAATAGTTTTCTTTAGTTGATCTTCGTGTTTTAGAGACTATAATACTACTTAGTACGAACAAAGTAAAAAAAGATTTTAAAATCTTGTATGAGAGGTCATGCTAGATTATTAGGCAATTTGATGAAGCTATTCATGGTTTTAGACTGTGTTTGATTCATTGTATTAGTCATTATATATATATGATGGTTTAGAGCTTTCTTATCGCTCTTGGTGTACATCTCCAAATTCCAGGTATCCTTGGACCGTGTTGAACATTTTGTTCAGGCAGTTGCAGCAAACGAAGATCAAATATTTAAAAAGCGAACTCGCATACAGCAGGTAGTTCTTTCCTTTATTCTTATCCTGACCCTTCTAATCTCATTAATATTGCTTGCTATTACAGAGTTGAAACAACCACCAGCAATTCTGCTGTTGTTGAATGATGGATTGATATTTTGTTGAACAAAACTTTAACAATGCCTGTGATAAACTGCTAAACATTATTTCTCAAGAATTGGTTACATATTTCCTCTATGCTTATGTTGAAAAATTTAGGTCGACTTAATCTGGGTTTAATGTGTGATATGACTAACTAAATCTAGTCCATGGGTGTTTTGATTTTCAATCTCCTGTAATTTGTTAGTGGACACCCTTTTTAAAGTTTATTTATGGTGCTGCTCACTGCTGCTGAGCAGAATCCAAACATCTCTGTTATGCTTGTCCTACATTTTGATATTTGTATTTGAACACCCCTTATAAAGTTTAGTCATGGTGCTGTTCACTGCTGCTGAGCAGAATCCAGACAGCCCTGTCATGGTTGTCCTACATTTTGATGAGCTAGTTATGTTTATCCCTGTTCTGAAGAATATGTCTATGGCTGAGAAGAATCTTTAATTTATCATGTGAAAAGAACTCAAAACTTTGAGTTGATATTGGCTGATCACCTCCCCTGCCCTCCCCGCCCTTTTCTATTGGAATGTGCATTCCTTTATTTCTTTCTCAGTTTCTCCTAGATACTTTGTAAGGTTTCTTATGTGTCTATCAGGAAAATAATCACCTATGTAGATTGCAATGCAATTGAAACATGTCTTTGCTTGTACTTGGAGCTATTCTAATAACTTACATAATGCTGTTAATTTTTTCCTTGTTTCTTTCAGGCATATGAGAATAATGAGGAGATGAGATCTAAAGCAAGAGGGGAGGCTAGTCAAGTGCCATCTATTTTAGCAGGGGACAAGGTGCTTCCTCTCTTTGGAGTAATTGGCTCAAAATTTATTTTCTATTTTGGTTATTTGAGCCAGTATCAAGCATTGCTTGTGATTGTCAATGTCGAAATAAGACCTGATTTTTATATGACCTCTGTTTAAGTTTAAAGTGAATACTCAGTTGGTGTTATTAACTAGCCTTACTTGTCTTTTTCTCAATGAAATTGTCAACATTTTGTACATCTAATCAGTGTGTTTGAATAACTGTAAAAAACATGTTTGAATAACTATAAAAAAAAAAATACAATATGAGACTTCTATTATATTAGACTTATTTGGAAATCAATCTGGTAAGTTCACAAAACCACATGTTGACTTTGTGTTATCAACTTTGTAATTCAGCAATCATGCATTCAAAGCTAAACTTCGTTATAGTTCACAATCTGTTTAGAATTTAAAGCTGAGATTCTTTTGATTTATTATTAATAGTGAAGTGCGTTTTCATAAGGGCTTGTTGACTCTGTCAGGTAGCTATTTTGATAGGAGCTAGATACTTTTATTTTGTTAAGAAGAGGTTTTATGATTTCTTTTTCTTATTCTTTGGTTTGGTTATCACATGCTTTCTGCTGATGTCAGAAAATTTTATTTTTGCATTTGTGTGTACCCATCCATTGAAACCGTACCTAAGTAGTGGCTCTGTGTCGCTAATCTGCAGAATTTCTATCCTCTCAGGTGAAGTTGGGGGAGCCTGGATATAAAGAAAGGTATTATTCGGAGAAATTTGGTGTATCTGAACCAGAGAAAATTGAGGAAGTAAGAACGGATGTGGTAAGGACTCCCAGCACATTTTACACTGATCTGATTTCTTAGTGTTAGCTTGTGACTGTTTTTTTCTTCCTCTGTATATTGCATGAACTTGATATTTTGAGTGTTGCAATTGTCTGTGTGGGAAAAACATCAATTGCTCCATTGACTAGTTTGTGATTGGCTTAATGTACCAACACATTCACATCCTGTTGACCACCTTTTATAAGCTTAGCTACATTTTTGTCGTATCTGTCTTGGCCTACTTATAAGCTATTAAGATAAATATAATGTTATACTATATATTATTTATGGTGCAATGTATTTTCTGTGTGTTGAGTTGCAACTCCCTATTGATCTTCAACAAAAATTGTGCATGCATGTATAGATCTATTATTTATTATGTGTGTTTATATATTGTACATATGTATTTGTCGAGAGCGATGGATTCAAAAATTTAATCTTATATGAAGTAAATTGTTACAAATCTTTCTAAGGTAGTGCTATAATGGAAAATGTGGAAATGTCCATGCAACATCTGTAGTATTGAATATATGTGTGTGTGTGTGTGTGTGTGTGTGTATTTGGTGTTAACGTGGTGCTCCTTATAGCACACAAACTTTGACTGAGAATTTCATAGTCAATCAATTTTGCATTGCTTCACCATTTAATATCCACCCCCCATGCGCAGTTGCAGTTTGTTATTGTTATAATTCACTACTTCCATTTGTCTTATAAGGCTAAATATTTATTTATTTTTTCAGGTTCTGAAGTATGTGGAAGGGCTGTGCTGGGTTTGCCGCTATTACTACCAAGGTGTCTGCTCATGGCAGTGGTATGTATTTATGCCTGCTCTACTGGATACAGGAAAAAAGAACTTTTGTTTGCTTTATCATCGCATTAAGTGATGCATGTTATTATGAATTAGATATAATAGTAAAGATACAGTGAAAAAAATAACACAAGGGCTTGTATTTCATGTTTCAGTTTTGTAATGATTTGTGGAAAAAAAAAAAAAAAGACATGCCAATGATTTGTAATCTGAAGTGAATAATTATTGTATACTATTACTAACCTTTCCTAATCTGATCATTTAATCTTCAACCATGTTCTGTTTATCTCCAGGTATTATCCATATCATTATGCTCCATTTGCATCTGATCTTAAAGGCTTGGCTGATTTGGAGATAACTTTTTTCACTGGGGAACCATTTAAACCCTTTGATCAGCTATTAGGGACCCTACCTGCTGCAAGGTACTCCACCTATTCAGCTGAGTGTTAGTTGAATGACTTGCCTCTGATTACTCTTGTTTTTGTTAGTATTTTCATCTATGTTGTTTCGTGTTTGCAGTTCTACTGCTCTCCCTGAAAGATACAGGAGGTTGATGACTGATCCTGCATCACCTATTCTTGATTTCTACCCTACTGGTATAGTTGTCTTCTGAAAGTTGCTTTTGTGTGTGTTCTTTCGTTTTTTTGGGCTTAATTCGGTTTTGTTTGTGTGACTAGATTTTGATATCGACATGAATGGGAAGCGCTTTGCTTGGCAGGTATTTACTATTTCCTATGCTTTCAATATGATTTTCTTGGATGATGAGTTAGTTTTGATTATTCGACTAATGGAAACTAATGTATGAACATGCGTTTCCAAAATAATAGGGTGTTGCCAAATTGCCATTCATTGATGAGAAGAAATTACTTGGTGAAACCAAGAAGCTTGAGGATACTTTGACGGTATGACAGATGAATAGTTCTATACCCTTATCCCTTCTATTTATTACTCCATCCCAGAAAAAAAGGTTATGTTTCTCCAAATTACGACGTTTTATTTTCGTCCATTGAATGAAGGTACAATGTTTTATAAGCCAAAAAATTCTCATTAATGTGCCTTCATTTAGTTACTGGATTAACTTATTCAGTCGTATTTAACTTGTTTGTGTCAAATGTGAAGAGAATAATTAAAAATTGACTATGATTTTTGAAACCTGAGTCTTTATGGGATAAAAAATGTTTTAGAGAAATTTTTTTTTTTTTTTGTGGGACAGAGGGAGTATTAAAAATAATCTTTTAAGTCAAATAGAGAGAATGCAAGGAAGATGAGAACACCTCATGTTAACATGTTTGCTACTCTTTCTGGAGTCTGGAGATCCTCCTAAGTAGACCCTCAAAAGGAAAGTAGATCCTTGGATGAAAGAGGTGCAGAGTGTATTACTATTACTTGAGAAGTGGTCCCCTGTGCCACTGCAGGCTTTCCAAAAACTACAAACCTCAATGAGATCTTTGGCAAATTTTCTTTTTCATTTTCATCCTCCATTTTAGTATGAAATGGCAAATCTACCCTTTGTCCAAATTTCGGTGGAGGATAGATTTGTTAGGTTTTTGAAAAGTTCAAATAAATTTTGTAGAATGACAGGTTGTGGTAAAATTGTTAAAAACTTTAAAGGTTGGGATGTAAATAGCAAGCCTTTGAAATGTCAAATCATATTTGAAAACTGAGTGATGCTGTATTGTCCTCTATTGCACAATCTACAGTTTTTTCTTTTTATTTTTTGTTATTCATGAGTATGAAAGATAAATAGGTATATTTGTTTCTGTTTTAACTCTATCCTTGTTTGTGTAGGAGGAAGAGCAATTTCGAAATAGTGTTATGTTTGATTTGCTGTATGTCAATCCTCATCACCCTTTGGCGGCCCAAATTACCTTTTACTATCGCCTTTCTGCCATAGAGAAAATGCCATGGCCTTTTGACCCTGTTGCAAGGTAGGTTTGTAAGTCTCTATCAGTAACTTGTAATTATCCCATTAATAATGAATAATTTTTTTGGTTTCTCCTGAAAACAGGGCTGAAAAACTTAGCATTTTCTCTGTTATTATTTCCTGATTGCTCTGTAATGTTAACGTTATCTGTTGTTTCAGTGGTGGAATGAATGGATTTTTGTGCTTAACTAAGAGGAATGGCTTGCGACAAGTTATTCCTTCCCCTGTCAGAGGTTTGGAAGACATTACAAATAATCAGACTTTGTAAGTTACATTCAATCCCTGGGATTAATATTTTAGCAAAATCCTGAACCAGAAGAATGATAGAACTTATCCATATTTGCAGAAACATCACATATCTTAATCCAACACCTCATATCCACATCCCAAGGCCTCCTGTAGGCGTTAATATGCCTAAAAAGGTATGTATTCATGTGGTTTCAGCTGTTTTCTATGGTAGTGTGCACTTTCATTTGGTTGCAAGTGGTTCGATGGAAATGAATCTTGGAAATCACAAAACTTATGTATTTTGAATTCCATCGAAAAACTCTATCACATAAGTAGTTATTTTGAATCTTGGACATAGATATGGCTTGGTAAAATGATGTATTGAGATGACATATATAGCTTTAACTGGCAAACTAGCTTCTGCTTTCAATGTTATATTTATAATTGCAGAATAGATTCTCTCATTTTCACTATATAACCACTTTATAAATCACTGCAGATAGTGAGACCCATGGATGTGAAACCGTCCCCAACTTTATGGCATGAAGATCACGGTGGAAGGCACCAGCCAGGCAGAGAACGGTATTGAAACAATACATTGATAAACATGGAACAGTTTTCTTGCTGAATTTGCTTTCTCTGGACAACACATTTTAAATACATAAGTTTGGTCATTTAGCGGTTTAAGCATTCTATGGGTGCTTTGAAATCTTATCTGAATTTCTTGCGTTGTACAGACCACAAGTATCTGGGGCAATATCTGGTCCAATGTTGGGAGAAGCTGCTCATCGTCTGCTTCACAATTCACTGAATATTAAGTCAGACCGTACAAATTCTCGCAATCACCCAGGTAATCATGTCGCCAATAGGATGAGGCCAGCTGGACCGCCTGGCTATGAAAGGGGTATTGCCGCCGACTATTCTTCGAATTACCATGCACCTTATAGGCCAAGACCAGCCGGACCATCTGGGTACGACCAGGGAGCTGGTCGATATGATTATAACGGACAGGGATATTATCGTGATGATACGAATCATTTTAATGGACCCTATAGCCCTCATGCTCCAATGGGAAACCCCAGATATAGTATCCCCCAAAATGACATGCAAACCAACTGGCCAATTTTCAACGCGCAAGACAGATATTCGTATCAGGAACATCATGACCTGAGAAGCAGCATGTCTGCATTGACCATAGAAGGTGGCTTCAGTGCCAGGCCTCTTGGTGCAACATCTTCAAGATCAGCAAGTGCCGGCCAATTATCACAGGTTAGTCCCCAACTTGGACAGAACACGGGCCCACTTCCATCACCACCGCCTAAATGGATCAATAAACATCCGGCTGGGAATCCAGCAATGTTTTCTAGACAACAGAATGTGGGGCAGGTAAAGGTGGTGTACCAGGTGAAAAGTAAGCCAGCACAAAATGTAATGGATTCACAACTCCATCAATGATGTTCGACTATGGATGTCTTGTAAGTCCTAATATTACTATAATTACGCGCATGGATAGTGAAAGTCGATACTTTCGAAAGTGAACCATCAGTAATTGACTCAGATTTGGTTGGAAGTGGATGTATTCATTGTGAAAAGTAACTATATTGATCAATGAAAAGTAGCACTTGATAGATTAGGTCCAGCCTTCATCTCATACTGAGTACCAGATTAGGTGTGCATTAGAAATGTGTTTTCTTAAATATTTTCTTGTTTTTGCAATATAATGTAAAATGACTTGTTCCTTGGAGACTACAACTTTTGCCCCTATTGTTCTATTAATATGTCAAATTGTGATTTCACAGGTAATATAGGTTCTGTTAACCCCTAAGGTGAAGAACACTACACTGTGTTTCAGCTGCTGAGTGCTTAGTTATATGACACAACACCATGGTTATGAAACAATGTCGTTTTAGTACACAATATCAATTGTTGGGGGATCGATATCCTATACTAACCTCGTATTATTGTTATTTTTTAATATGAAAAAAATTACCTCAAATCTATCCATATGTCTATATTCTAAAAGCATAAATTCACTTATTTAAAAAAAAAAAAGCATAAATTCACTTACGATTTTTTTTGGTCCCTTGAAATTAATGTGTATGGACTAAAACACCCTCATTTTAACAAGTATTAAAGAATGAAAAGTAATGGTATAACCGTATAAGTGAAACTTGAAGATATAATTTATGAATCGGTGGGAAGAGATTGATATTGTCTCTAAAGACATTTTTATCCAATTTTTATATTTCTTATTTTATGACAAAAACTTTAAAAATGATGTTTATTTTGAATCCGAAGTAGTATTTTGTTATTATTATTTTGAAACATAAATAATAGATTATATTTTACTGTTGTAATACATAATATTTATGTATTAAAAAAGAAACATACTAACATATATTAGTATTCATATATTTATAAAATAAATTTATTTAAATTATCAAAATATCACAATTCAACCTAAGAAAAAACTGCCCATTTTATGAATTATCACGGTAGCCATATTAATGGAAAATTATAAATTCTTTATAATTGGTAGACTAAGATTGTAAATATTGGCTAGGATTTCCAATCCTGCATTATCACGCAATGATGACTAAGATTTTTAATCATATCATATATTAGAATAAAAGAATAAATTAACTATACCTAATGCTTAAACATGAGTAAAACGTGAATTCACGTGTGATATTCACAATTAATTAAGTACATAAACAAAAACAAAAAAAAACCCTCATAACTCCTTGGTAAAATATCCATACATGGCTAAAAATTCTAGCTACAAATAATGGCATTCAACAAGTTTGTATACACACTACACAAATTTATAAAGAGAACTGAAAAGAGCAAGAAAAGAGAAATGATTAATAACAAAGGGATGAGTTTTGTGAATGTATTAGTGATCATTATGGGTCTTATCATATGTGTGAGAGGTCTTCAAATCATTTAGAAGGATGCTTATTATGATTGTATACTACCTTTGTTATCAACATTGTGAAAGCCAAAAGTATCTGGCTAGACAAAAAATCACATGCCCGAGGGGACGGATCTTAGATCCGTGCCCCCAATCCGACCCGGCACGTGGGGCGCTCCCACACGCCCCCCGCGCGAGCCCACACCATGGTGTGCGCCGCGTGCGTACACCTGATTTATTCTTCAAGTATTACACATATACTCTTTAGATATCACACATATACTCTTCAGGTATCACCTAATTTGTAATACCTATAGAACAAATGTATGATACCTCAAATCCGCGCGCCCATGCACCCATGTTGTGCGCCTACGCCGCGCGCCCATGCACCCACACCCGCGCGCATCTTACAAGTCTAAAGGTATCACACATATACTTTTCAGGTATTACACATATACTTTTCAGGTATCACATATATGTAATACCTATAGAACAAATGTGTGATACCTCAAAACCGCACGCGCCCATGTTGTGCTCCCACACTGCGCGCTCACGCCGCGCGCCCATGCGCCCACACCCGCCGTGCGCCCATGCGCCCACACCCGTCGTGCGCACCTCACAAATCTAAATGTATTACACATATACTCTTTAGGTATCAAATACCTTTAGTTCATGTTTGTAATACCTATAGAACAAATTTGTAATACCTCAATAGTATATACGCGAAAAAAAAATAAAAAATATATATATGTGTGTGCGGGTCGGAGGCACGGATCCTAGGATCCGTGCCCCAGGGGCACACAAGTGTCACTCATCTGGCTATTCTTGTGTCCCAAATTTTAATGAAGAAGATCAATGGAGATATAGTGGCATAGCAACAGAGATGATATATGGATGAATGAGTTCACTTTGATTTTGCTTTAATAATTAAACCTCTTTTCTCTAAATAAAAATCTTGTTATGTTAAGTAAATTTCATTCCATTTGACATTGTTATGGATCGAGGTATGTGGAAATAAAAATGTATGTGCCAGAAATAATTTTGAGTGATTCAATTAATAAAATAAAAAATTGGCATTTAATTGAAGGTCATCCATGAGTCAAAACTAGCACTATGTAATTATGAGATTTATAATGAAAATTGTTTTGTCTTGGGATATTTGATTCCCTAAAACTTGTTCGATTTCCATAAATTGTGTGATCAAATATATTATTTCTTATCATATATTCTAAATTACAATTGAAATTAGACTCCTAATTAAGCATGTTATTGAAATTGTTTTTGGCGATATCCAATAATTGAAAAACAAAGTTGCCCTTAAAATTTAAATAGAAAATTAATTATTTTATATTAAAAATATTAAATCTTTTTAATTATTAAAATATATCAGTTAAATAAAAAAAAATCGCATTTCCATTTGTTTGTTTAACTTTAAAATCTGCTAGAATAATGAAAAAGTATAAAAAACAAATTGAGTTGTAGATGATTAAAAGATGTATACGAAAATTTATAATGTTCAATATTTTTTTTGTATATTTAAAAATTTATTACTACGAGAATAATATGTATGTATTACTACATATATCTGCAAATCAATTTAATCATGTCATAAAAATCATTGATAGTAAAAACTAACTGGATTTCTTTGGTAATTTAGAAAATAACCAAGGTATGTATGTCTGTATGATAATATCATATCTAGGACTAGATAGAAAAAAAAAAAAAAAATTCATTTAACTCTTATAAATATTCAATCATCCCAGAACATCCAAATGCATCATTTACGTACGTTTTTTTGTTTTTTTTTAACTTTTGAAGCTAAGCTGACAATTTCGTTTTTTTTCCCCTTCCATATATCATTATTGATCGAGTGTCTATAACTTACTTTCGTTCATGATCATAATTTGCTTTTGGTTTTTATGTTGGTTTTGTAGTTTGGAAAATTATGCTTTCCGCAACCATTGTCAGCATTCCACATACATTTGCACAATATATGCAATAGTAATTTTCTTGGATCTATCAATCTAAGCAGGATAGTACTTTAGCTCGTTAAGACACATCATTGCTAACTGAACTGAAAAATCACATGATACAAATTTAATGTTATTTGAATAAATTTTTTAAAAGATTTTTCTTAATTTTATTAAAAAATGAAAACACATACCTTAATTTGTTCGAAAACAAAATTGATATTTAAAATTATCGAACTTTCAAACCTTATGATGGTTTTGTATATTTTTGTCAAAAATATATATTTATCCTTTTTATTGGAATTATGGTATAAGTAACAATTAGTAAAATTGCCTCAAACTACTCATTTTTATAAGGAGATTTACTTTTTTGTCCATTGTTATAATAAACAACTATTCTACTCAAATAATAGGATATCTAAGTTACTCTTAGTAAGTAGTGATTTTGCCTTAAAATGGATAATAAAAAGTTATTTTTTATAAGAGCTTGGAAAGTGAATAATTATTTTGACCTAAAATGGGAAAAAAAATTATTTACTAAAACTATGGATAAAAAGATTATATTGTGTTATGAAAATGGATGAAGGAAAAAAAAACTTAAATCTAATAATTATGGTGAAGCTAGAACATCAACACTTGAAATGAATGGCAATTATTGAAGGATTAGAAGGAGAATAGCATCTTAATTAAAGTATTGTTGGTAGAATAAGTCTTGCATGCGAACGCGCTTATTCAAGACAAAATTTTGATTTGACTAATTTTAGTTTAAACTTAACGCGTCTTTTGTTATATAAATTTGTTTGCAATTATTAAATTCAAGCGTTGAATACTTGGCTTTATAGCTTGATGAACGAAGAGAATAAACAAAGATGATGGAAGAAACTGCTTTTATAAGTGGAATTGAGGGGTTTGATGACAGATATAATTCTGAATCAGAATTCAAAGAGCAGTTGAAGCTGCAGGTGGATTTGTCATCCCAGCAATGCAATGGTGGATGGGTATTTTGGAGGACGCCTGGGATATATGAGCAATTAGAATCACTTATTTCTTCTTCTACACAAATCATCAAAGACAAGATCCAACGCCTCCTTGAGGAATTCGCATCAAACCCTTGGTATAATGAGAGATATGTGGTGCAATTTTGGGCAGCAGAAGCGGGCAAGGTTTACCTGACCACTTCAGAGCAACCTTTTGCTGTTGGTCGAGACCTCTATAAAGGTCTTTCTTGGTATAGACAGCGTTGTATGGGTCATCGTTATCGTGTGGACGAGGGTGCAGGAGAAAATGAATTGGGTGCGGTGGGACGTGCCTACAGAAACAAGCGCCCAGAATCCAGCCCTGACTTGAGGCTCTACTCTACCAATGAGTTTCCACTCCGGGATTCTGCTGCTCGTTGTGGTCTAAGAAGTTACTACGCTCTGCCTGTTTTTGATTTGCTTGACAACAAATGTTATGGCGTCATTGAGGCTTTATGTTTTCAAGATGGTTATAGCATTTTTACTATGTTGTCTTCTCTGGAAAAAGGACTGAAGGTTTGTATAGTAATAAGATACTAATCATGACTCTGGATTTTGCTTAGTGTGACTCTTATGCTAATTCATCAACTTTCTATTCATAACTCATCTTCATATTACATGCAGGCAGCGGAGTTGAGAACCACTCATCTACATATCCCCACAAGGGTATGTCTTTTAATCCCCATAGTAATACACACTCATCACATTGCTAATAAATTTATCTAACATTATCAATTTTGCTATTTACTCCTACTAAAAACCTCTGTTTTCTCATGATTCCTTTTATCACCCTTACAATATGTATATTCTCATTTCGTGAAACTTGTCTTAAAATAGCATGCTGCCCATTCATATTATCATGAATCCTTTTATGTTCAACTCAGGAGAATGTAGATGATGAAATTCAAAAGATGCTTCGGTTGGCTGTTGAGGTTATGCCCCAGCTGCGGCTAGCACAGGTGTGGGTCCCTTGCCCTCAATGTTCCAATACTAGCAATAACTTTACCTGCTTCCAGACTGCATATGGCAGCTCTTATAGTGAGGAATTTCTGGATGAAAATATAAGCAATTACCTTCATGCCTGTGAACTCCACAATCTGCAAATAGCAGAGGATACAAATCCAATAGCTCGAACAGTGATGTCGTCAAATCATAAGCCCTGCATTTGTCGAAATATATGTGATCTGAGCATATCAGAGAACCCTTTGGCACATTATGCCCAGAAAGCTAGATTCTCCTTTTGTTTTGCAATTTGTCTTCAGAGTACATACAATAGCAGGGACATCTATCTTGTCGAGTTTTATCTTCAATTCAATAGTGGAGAAGACACAGTAGTTGGGTCCTTGCTGAAGTTGTTGTTAAGCATAATGGAGAGGGAACTCAAAAGCTTTGACTTTGCATATAAAGGACAACATGGAGAGGAATTGGTAGTAGTGGAAGTTACCAAAGAAAATGTACTTAGCTCTAATAAATCAAGCCAATCAAATGCAGTAAGATACGAAACCTTGAAGTACAAGCATAAAGAAGTAGAAGATGTAAGCATGTTAATGGTGATGAAGAGGTTTAAGGATGAGTATTCACCATTAGATTTCATGAAATACTTGCAGAAGCCTGGCTTGGATTGCAGAAAGCCTTGTGTAAAAAGAGATGCATCGGTTTTCTGGGTATCATCACTTAAGTCTGATACAATCCAGAAGAAGATCAAATGTTTAATGAGCAAAATAACATCCAAATTGTACCCCATTCAAAATAGTGTAGCACAGTTTTGGGCACCTAAAAAGGATGATATGGGTAGGTGTTATCTAGAAACATCAGACCAACCTTTTGCAGTGTGTAGTCTTAGAAAAGGAATAGCTTCATTGAGGAAGCAGTGTATGGGACATAAGTATTACGTGGATGATGCAGCTAAAGGCCCCCCCGGACGTGTCTTCCTAAACAGGCACCCCGAATACAGCCCTGATCTGCGGCTCTACTCTACTACTGAGTTTCCATTAAGAAACCATGCCGCACGATCTTCTCTTAGACAATATTATGCTTTACCTATATTCAAAACGAACCAGCAGCACACATGTCTTGGGGTACTAGAGTTCCTACAATTTAGTGATATTTATGGTGGATATAAAGATATTATAGATACATTAAAGGTACTCTCTTTCTCAGTATCTAATTTTGTGGGTATTGATAAAACTTGCAAAACTAGTAAATGCTTATGTAAAACAATTTTGAATTTCCTACAGGCAGCAAATCTCATGACTTCAACCCACATTCCCTTCACCCCATGGGCCAGAGGAAGCAGTGACATAGCAGGCAATGTATATATATCCCATCTTATCAACTTTTACTCTTAATTTCATTTTTTTAACTAAAATAAAATAAACGATTAATTGCTAACTTTATATATCCTCCCAAGCTTCAAAAAATTATCAGATATACCCATACTAGATTTTCTGTTACATTTGGTGTAACATTTCCTATTTGAAAATAATTACCACACCTCATGTGTATTATTTGACATCATTATAATTAACATGTGATTAATTTTAAATGACATGAATATGATATGTAACACCAAATATAATAGAGGATTCGGACCGAAATTTATCATCCATCCAATTTTCCTTCCAAATTTGAACATATAATAGATCTCTTAACTAAAGGTTTTTTTTATATAAACATAAATCATATTAATTATTTCAAATTTGAAATTTAATTATGTACCTAAACCTAATAAAATATAAAACATGATTTCAAATATACGAATAAAATCTGAATATAATATTAAAAAATATAAATAATTATGGAAAGAAAAATTTGAAAATTAGTTAATAAGTTTAAAAATTATTTCATAAACTAATTATAATAAAAATATAAATTTATTTGAGTATATTGAAGTATTAAGAAATTTTTTTATCGTGTTTTAATAAATATAACTAATCAAAAATTATTAACAATGTTATAATATAGGACTAATCAAAATTATTAGAAATTATTAATGCTGAAATACTAAGAAATTATTAAGATTTTTTTTATTAATAATCTAAACGTTTTATTATTACATCCGTTCCTATTGGAGTCCAGATATTAAAATATCTGATCTATAAACAGGTGATATAACTAATCAAAAATTATTAATAGGGTTTTAGTGTCCTATTAAAATAACTTTTCAAAATTGACATTATTTCAAAGTTTATATATTTTTTATTTAACTTGGTATGATATGATAATTGGTAAATTTTTATTTCAAAATTTTCATATTTCTCAAATAATTATCGAATGCTATGAAAATAACCGTTTTAATTTAAAAAATGGTTCTTATGATAAAAATTAATTGTGCCAAGGCATTAAAATATAAAAATTATATTTTAAATTTAAAAAGTTTTTTTAAAAATATGAAAATCAAATCCTATTAATAATGTTAATAATGTTTGATTAATTATATGTTTTACTAAAACACGTCAACAATTTCCAATTTTAATTCATTTCAATAACTTTCAAAATTTGTTTTTAATTGAGCTTCTTTTATTCTCTATCGAAACGTAAATAGAGGTTCCAAGTCTTTTAAATTTCTATGTTTTTACCAATGATATATAGAAGGCAGAAGGCTGGGAATTGGCATTGACTGAAATAGAGAAGGCCTGCCAACTGTTTACAATGATTCCACAAGTGTACATGGCAGAGGTTTGGGTCCCAAACAAAGAATGTACTACCATCAACACTAAAATGAGCTGCATGGATCGTATGTGTTTCACGACAAATAATTGGTATTCAGAGTCGTCAATTGTTAAGTTAAAACATGTTGATGTCGAGGGCAAAAGGGGGATTACTGGTCTGGCATTAGCATCTGAGAACATGTCATGTTTTTTTCTAAATTTGTCTGCTTTTGGCATTGCTGAGCATCCCAACTCACACTATGCACAAGTAGCAGGGTTAGATGTTTGTTTTGCAATTTGTTTGCAGAGTTGCCACACTGGAGACCTTGTTTATGTCCTTGAGTTCTATCTCTACCAACCTCCTCACAAATCATGTAAATATCTTAGCTCATTTTTGTGCCTTCTACTGCCGTTACTGAAGCAGAAGCTTACAAGCTTTAAGGTCGCGTCCGGGCAACAACTAGGAGACAAACTAGTTGTTGAGGTCATCGACTTTTCACAAGAGAATGAAGTTGATGTCTTTGAATTAGACCAGTCAGATGGAGTTCCAATTACGTTTAAATTTGTCAACTACCAAGCCCAAAACCAGTCTCAAGATCATAAACATGATGTTCACTTAGCTCCTGATGATGTAAGGGAACAGCACTGCAGTAAGTCAGCTGCCAATTTGAAGGAAAAAGAATCAGCGAAGGAAACACAGAGTCAAACTGGTCTAAATATAACCTTATCGGATCTGCAATCATATTTTGGTAAGAAACGCAAGGATGCTGCAAAAGAGCTTGGTGGTGAGTGCCAAACATTTCTTTTTAATTATTGATCATTTTCAAGGCTCCCTTATTAAAAATGTCGATAACAAAAATGAGAAACTTCATCGTGCAGTTAGCGTATCAACATTCAAACGTGCATGCAAAAGGTTGTTAATCCATAGGTGGCCTCACAATGAGAAGTACAAAAAGAATCCATCCCTCTTTATGACGGAAAGTGCAAATCAAAGTGGTCGGGATTCTCAACCAAATATGAACGAGTTGCCTAACAACAACAACCTTCCACCTCCAGATATGCCTCAAACTGATCCCAAAAGCTCTCAAGATGTCATCACTCAGCCAAAGGTTGATATGGTGCTCATATATGCAAACTATGAAAACAAAACATTCAAATTAAAGCTATGCCGCACAACAGGAATGGAGATGCTTGTGAATGAAGTGGCCATGAGACTAAAACCGAAGGTGGGAATTTTTGAAATGGAATACTTGGATGAAAATAATAAGAAGATCTCATTAACATGTGATGCTGATTTGGAGTTATGTTTAGAGAGCTTAGTAGCAGATGAGGGCAAGTGTTATATCGAGGTACTCTTTCTTCAATCAATTTGAGATTATATGCTCTTTTGCATTCTCTGAATGCAAGATTACTCAACTAAAATCACATCTTATTAACCTGTTATGATGATTTGCAGATATTTGTAAAGAATTCAGCAGTAATAAGCAAGCCTTATATTCAGGTTGTGTTTAAATCAATTTGAAATAAGCTTCACATTGTTTTACATGTGGTTGATTGTCTGGTGTCACTTTTGAACAGGTTGTTCCTAGCTCAACACCACCACCATCATCTTCTGTTGATGCTTATATTCATCACTTTCCATCTTACTTTCACAGATATATTCTTAGCATTAAGAATGTAGTTGGGGATGGTCATTGTGGTTTTCGTGTTGTGGCCAACCTACTTGGTTTTGGAGAGGAGTCATGGGCTCGAGTTAGACACGATCTAATAGATGAGCTTAGACAAAACCATCAACTATATACAAGTGTTTTCATCAAACATGGTGCTGTTGAGGAAGTATTACAAATCCTAACGTGCTTTGATGAAAGGATGAGCAATGCTCATTGGTTTACTTTGCCTGAAATGGGATACCTCGTTGCATCGGCATACAATGTTGCACTTGTCAGTTTGTCTACCACCATGTGTAGCACATTCTTGCCATTGAGAACTATCCCTTGCAATTTGAGATGTATTTGTATTGGATTAGTGAACAATGACCATTTTGTTCAGGTACACAAAAGTTTTTTGATTTCAAACACTAGTAACCATATATGTATAAATTGTAATATCAATCACTTCATTTTCAACTTATATGTGTAGGTTTTCCTACGTGATGGTCACCCAATACCTTCCATCCTTCCTAAGTGGCATGAGTGTTGTTACCCAGACGCAGCAACCTGGAGCAGTGTTTACACACAACAACTTGAGTTGTACAATAGCATATCAGGAAACAACGATTTAGTTCTTGATACTATTATTTTGGAAGACTAATAATATTGTATTGTAATATGTCACAGGTTGTTGAAACTAGCTTAGAACTGTTTGTTGTTCCCAAGTGAAGTAGGCTTGGCTTGGTGAAACATTCCTTTTCAGATAGAGGAAGAATGTACAATAAAGTTTAGTCAAAATCCTAAGATTCTGAATTGAAAACAAATCCTTAGTTTTGATATGTAAGATAAGAGAGGTAAAAATGTGCTGGAGCATCTGTTTCTTGTTTAATTTTTGTGTATTTTGGCAATTTTAACATACAATGTTAATTTATATGATACTGTAATCCAAGGGTCAACTTTTATCACCATTTTTTTAGAATTCAAGCATAAAAATTGCCATCTCTATTAACTAGCTAGGAGACAATTATAGCGATATTAAGTTGAATTCATGGTTTACAAGTTCTTGTAAAATTATCGATATTAAGTTCGAAGTTTGAAGAAAGAAAAAAGACAATATAGTGGGGAATATTATAATGTTGGTCTCAAGACACTGGGGTGGTTGGTTTTTGTCATACTGTAAATCCACATGGTGGCAGTTTGAGTTTTGTAGCTCTTAGAATTTGATATTTGAGGGCAGAATGACAAAATAAAATGCTATTTTCACTTGATTAACTATTACATTTGGAAAATTTCACAGTTATTTTTTCAACTGTATATGAATATCTTCAGATACTGTTTTTTTTTTTTTTCCTTTCATTCCATATTTTGTAAATTGCAACATGTCGAGAGATGTTAAAATATTTCAAAAACTCTGTGCTTGAGTTATTCTATTATTTTTGCTTTCTTGAAGTTTGTTTGATTAAAGAAAAATTCTTTTTTTTTTTTGTGAACCTTTTGAGAAAGTCTATGGCGTAGAAATTTACTATTACATATAGAAAATAGAGAAGATTTAATAAATGTCTATATGTATTGTATAAATCTTTATTTATTATAATTTTTAAGGCTTTGATTTTAATTACATAGATATTAAATAGAGTATAAATTTCAAAAATTGTTATTCATGAATTATTTTGATATTCATATTTCTTACACAGATCTGATTTCTTCGTGTTAGCTTGTGACTTTCTTTCTTCCTCTGTATATTGCATGAACTTGATATTCTGAGTGTTGCAATTGTGTGGGAAAAACATCAATTGCTCCATTGACTAGTTTGTGATTGGCTTAATGTACCAACTCATTCACATCCTGTTGACCACCTTTTATAAGCTTAGCCACGTTTTTGTCCTATCTGTCTTGGCCTACTTATAAGCTATTAAGATAAATCTAACGTTCTATACATATCATTTCCTGATAAATATGAAAACAAACATGTATAACAAATATCCAAAATGATCTTTCCTAAAATGACAAATGTATTTGGATGGGAAAACTCTAATATAAACACAGAAAAATAATATTTGTTACATTAAAAAAAAAAAATCAAACCAGTTGGTTGACCAACATATAAATGACATTTCATATTGCTATTCTTAGATTATATAACTGATTATAACTAAAAATATTTTTTTAGTAAAATTAAACAACATATATAATTGAATAATATCAGTAAATATATAGTATACTATTACATGAAGAACAAATAAAAAAATTAATAATAAAGAAAATCGAAAAGCCTAACCATGTTGGCCTAATAATTAATTTTAATCAAAACCTATACATTTTACTTCTGCACTGATTTCCAATGAAAAAAAAAAAAAAAAAAAAAACAGATTTTCAATAAATAATTATTGTAAATTGAAAATTGAAAATATAGTAACATTATCCCACCTACTCCAAGAATAGCCCCAACCAGCTGCCCCCAATGTCAGGCGATGCCCTCTCCAGTTTTTGGAGGTATTTTCTCCGACTTTTTAAATTTTTTTTTTTTTGTTCTAATTATGATAATGTGATTTGAGCAGGAAAATCCTATTTTCTATTTTTTACTTTGATTCTATTATTATATGTTAGTATTTATTTTGTATGTTACAAGTTGTTATATTTATAGTTGAATTTTAATCATTATAATTTATACTAAAAATTTGTTTATAATATTCTCAAAATATTACATCTTTTTATTATATAGATCTGAAAAAAATCATTATATCTACTATTTGTATATCATGTTTCTTTCTTCATTCTCTATGTATCTTTATTTTATTGAAAAATTCATTATTTTTTCTTCATTTATTAGTTTTATATAGATTTGAGAAACTAATATATCTTCTTTTCATTTGTTAGCTTTATATTGATTATATAATAACTTTTACAGTAAAATTGTATAACTTGCCAAGTAAGATTTGCCATTTATTTTACTTTTTTGTTATTTTAATGATAAGACACTTTTAGGTGGGAAAATGATTTTCTTGCAATTTTTACCAACTTTAATATATATAGTATAGATATATAGATACCTGTAAATAAATTTAATCATGTCATAAAAATCATTGACAATAAAAAAGTAATTGGATTTCTTTGGTAGTTTAAAAAATAACATGTATGTATGATAATATCATAGCTAGAGACTAGATAGAAAAAAAAATCTCATTTAACTCTTATAAATATTTGATCATCCCAAGATATCCAAATGCGTCATTTACATTCGTTGAGTGGTCCTCTTTTTACTTCTGAAGCTAAGCTGGCAATTTCCTTTTTTTGTTTTTTTTTTTCCCTTCCATATATCATTATTAATCGAGCGTCTATAACTTACTTTCGTTCATGATCATAATTTTCCTTTTGGTTTTTATGTTGCTTTTGTAGTTTGGAAAATTATGCTTTCCACGACCATTGACAGCATTCCATATACATCTGCACAATAGTATTTTTTCTTGGATCCTTAGTCTAAGCAGAAGACAATATATGTTATTATGATTCTATGATATTTGTGGATAAATTTATTATATATTACTATACTACTATAAGAGTACGAATAATACTTTAGCTTGTTAAGACACACCATTGCTAACTGAGCTGAAAAATCACATGATACAAATTTAATGTTGTTAGAATAATTTTTTTTAAAGATTTTTTTTTTAAATTTTATTAAAAAGTGAAAACACATACCTTATTTTGTTTGAAAACAAAATTGATATTTAAAATTATCGAACTTTCAAACCATATGATGGTTTTGTATTTTTTTTCAAAAATATATATTTATACTTTTTATTGGAATTATGGTATAAGTAACAATTAGTAAAAATGCCTCAAACTACTCATTTCTATTAGAAGATTTACTTTTCTGTCCATGGTTATGATGTGTCTGGAAGAATCTCGTTCCACTCTGGTTCTCCTTTAGGACCATGATTCTGATGGGCTGCTTCTTGCCGGTTCATCAGTTCAGTATATAATATCTGGTTAACCGTGAGGTAATCTAGATGATATGCTGCTTGTCTATCGCATTGCCTCAAGGCTTCCCTACAGGCTTCTACGTTTTCTCGTTCAACATATTGGTCATTGCAATATGTCACCTTGTACTGGTGTTCTTGTTGATACATCGTCCAAATCCATATTTCTCGAGAAATTCTCCTCACCAAAGGTTAATTACTTAATAGTAAAAATATAATTTAAAAGTTCTTAATAAACTTAGGCTCTGATACCATTTTCGGGTGATTAGTTAAATATCAATTTTCCGAAGAAATTTTGTACGTGACATTGTTACTCATTCTAGACCACTATTTTTTAAACAATATTGGCACGAGAAAAGTATTACAGCCTATATACTATTCCTGAAGAAAATTAATCTTTAAAGAATCTCGGATTCAATCAATATTTGGAATGGAAAAATGTAAAAGACACATGGATTGGAATTAGCAAAAAGGTATTGGGAAATAGCCTAAATAATTTGAAAAGTAGATCTAAGGGTATAATTGGAAAAACAAAAGAAATAAAAAAATATTGGGATGTGCTTAAAAATCTTTGGGGGCATGGTTAGTCCTACCCATCAAAAAGTGGTGAAAAAGTTTCCAACCCTAGATCAAAAATTCTCCCCAAATTTCACGAGATCTGACTGTGCACCAAAGGCGAATTTGTTGCCGATGAACAACTGAGAAAGATCTGCGGTCAATTCTTCTCGATCCTCGTTCAAAAACATGAGTTCGAGAGGATAGAAAATGAAAACTATTATGAGGTTTCATTTATCAATAAGATAACAAACTGCTTTCTGGATTGAGTTCTGAAGAAGTGTGGTTGTAGTGGCTGCTGCTTTGGTGATCGAGGTTTCCGGTGGTGCTCCTGGCGAAGTTGGGGGTAATTTTTGATTTAGGTTTGGAATTTTCCCCCCTTTTGATTTAATTGTGATGTGTAATGTTTGGGCACCTATTTATTACACGTGGTTAAGTCTATTAATACACAAATGTCACATAGGTAAATAACCCACCATATCAGCGTGAATTGAGCCCCCAGAACCTGAATTAGGGGGGTCACGTGTAAATAACGTACAATTTCAGCCCAAATAAGCGATTCGGCTGAAATTGGACAAAATTGGCGAGAACCGACAACTTAATGTTCTAAATTGCCAACCTGAATTTTTTTTATCCTAAATCGCCAGACCCACTAACTTAATGGGCGAAAAAAAAAAAACTCTATTTTTAAATTAAATTAAATTTTTTTAATATGAAAATCAAATCCTATTAATAATGTTAATAATGTTTGATTAATTATATCTTTTACTAAAACACGTCAACTATATTTCCAATTTTAATTCATTTCAATAAATTTCAAAATTTGTTTTTAATTGAGCTTCTAGTATACTCTATCGAAACGTAAATTTGTTTTTAAATTTCTATGTTCTTACCAATGATAGAAGGCAGAAGGCTGGGAATTGGCATTGACTGAAATGGAGGAGGCCTGTCAACTGTTTACAAAGATTCCACAAGTGTACATGGCAGAGTTTTGGGTCCCAAACAACGAATGTGCTACCATCAACACTAAATTGAGCTGCATGGAACGTATGTGTTTCACAACAAATGATAGGTATCGATATTCGTCAATTGTTAAGTTAAAACATGTTGATGTCGAGGGTAAAAGGAGGATTACTGGTATGGCATTAGCATCTGAGAACATGTCATGTTTTTCTCTAAATTTTTCTGTTTTTGGCATTGCTGAGCATCCCCACTCACACTATGCACAAGTAGAGGGGTTAGATGTTTGTTTTGCAATTTGTTTGCATAGTTGCCACACTGGAGACCTTGTTTATGTCCTTGAGTTTTATCTCTACCAACCTCCTCGCAAATCATGTAAATATTTTAGCTCCTTTTTGTGCCTTCTACTGCCATTATTAAAGCAGAAGCTTACAAGCTTTAAGGTCGCGTCTGGGCAACAACTAGGAGACAAACTAGTTGTTGAGGTCATCGACTTTTCACAAGCGAATGAAGTTGATGTCATTGAATTAGACCAGTCAGATGGAGTTCCAATTACGTTTAAATTTGTCAACTACCAAGGCCAAAAATAGTCTCAAGATCATAAACATGATGCTCAGTTAGCTTGCGATGATGAAATGGAACATTGCAGTAAGTCGGTTGCCAATTTGAAGAAAAAAGAATCAGTAAAGAGAACAAAGAGTCAAACTGGTCTAAATATAACAAAATCTGACCTGCTACCAAAAATTGGCCAGAAACGCAAGGATGCTGCTAAAGCACTTTGTGGTGAGTGCCAAAACACTTTTTTTTTTTCCTGATTAAAATTGTCTATTAACAAAACATGAGAATCTTCATCGTGCAGTTAGCGAATCAACATTCAAACGTTTATGCAAAAGATTTAACATCCATTGGTGGCCAAACGATGTGAAATTTAAAGGGAATCCATCACTCTTTATGAGAGAGTGTACAAATGAAAGTAGTTCTCAGCCAAATATGGACTTGTTGCCTAACATCAGCAATCTTCCACCTCTAGATATGCCTCGAACTGATACCAAAAGCTCTCAAGATGTCATCACTCAGCCAAAGGTTGATATGGTTCTCATATATGCAAACTATGAAAACAAAACATTCAAATTTAAGCTATGCCGCACAACAGGAATGGAGAAGCTTGTGAATGAAGTGGCCATGAGACTAGAACCGAAGGTGGGAACTTTTGAAATGGAATATTGGGATGAAAATAATAAGAAGATCTCATTAACATGTGACGCTGATTTGGAGTTATGTTTAGAGAGCTTAGCAGCAGATAAGAGCAAGTGTTATATCGAGGTACTCTTTCTTCATTCAATTTGAGATTATATGCTCTTTTGCATTCTCTGAAGCTTCTACACTAAACAAGATTACAGAACTATGATACATATTTGGATGAAGACAATGATCACATCTTATTAACCTGTTATGATGATTTGCAGATATTTGTAAAGAATCCAACAGTAATGGACAAGCCTTGTATCCAGGTGTTTGTTCAAATTAATCAATTTGAAATAAGCTTAACATTGGTTTACACGTGGTTGATTGTCTGGTGCCACTTCTGAATAGGTTGTTCCTCCTAGCTCCACACCCTCATCTTCTACAAGTATTCACCACTTTCCATCTTGCTTCCACGACTATATTGTTAGTATTAAGAATGTTGTTGCGGATGGTCATTGCGGTTTTCGTGTTGTCGCTGACCTACTTGGTTTTGGAGAGGATTCATGGGATCAAGTCAGACGCTACCTTATAAACGAGCTTACACAAAACCAAACATTATATGCAAGTGTTTTCATCAAACATGGTGCTGTTGAGGAGATATTTGAGAGCTTGGCATGTTTTGAAGAAATGGCAACCAAAGCACATTGGTTTACTTTGCCGGAAATGGGGCACCTCGTTGCATCCGCATACAATGTTGCACTCGTCACCTTGTCTACCCACATGTGCAACACTTTCTTGCCATTGAGAACAACCCCTTACAATTTGAGGTGTATCTGTATTGGTTTAGTGAACAATGATCATTTTGTTCAGGTACGCAACAGTTTTTTTGATTTCAAACAATAATATATATTTATATATTGTATTATCAATCTCTTCACTTTCCACTTTGTGTAGGTTTTCCTACGTGAAGGTCACCCACTACCTCCCATCCTTGCTAAATGGCGTGAGTGTCATTACGTCGACGCAGCACGTTGGAGAATTCTCTGTTTACAACAACTTAAGTTGTACAATCATATATTAGGAAAGAACAACGCAGTTCTTGATTCTATTAATCTAGAACATTGATAATATTGTTGTAATTTGTTATCTAATCAAAGACCGGCAATATTTGCAAAAATAGTAAAGATAGTTTATGGTTGATATCTAATTAACTTAACTGCATTTCATGATTTTATATTCTTTTATTTCATGTAACAAAAATGTACAACAATAATAATCAATTAATATCAAACAAAACATTTAATCTGTAATTTGCATTTACTATATGAATCTTATAGTTGCATCCTTTTCAGTCTAAATATATGTTCTCATTTATAGTTAAGTGAACCAATGTTTTTTTCTGGAGTACCTTTTTTTTTTTTTTAAGGTTTTCTCTTTCCAATTTTAATTTGAGTTTAAAATTATATATCTAATAAAGACATCTAAAGGTTCATATTGAAACTATTTTAAACATATTTTTTCTATTTTTTTTTCTTTTTTGGTTCTACCCACGTTTTTTCTGTCTAATGCGTTTATTTAATGTAAGTATTTACTCAAATCTTAACAGTCTCATTATTATTATTATTTTTGTTCATTTACGTTCAATTGTATTTATTATTTATCACTATATTCAGCATATATAAAAAGTGTACATGTGTTATAATTGTGTATAAAAAATTTATATCAATTTCAAAGTTATTCTACACCAATAAAGTTTAGAAGGCGTACTCCTCTTGTTTCAACATACTTAAATATATCTGCAAAATATTTGAATAATTTCTACATTTTCTTAAATTATAGATCATTTATGTTTAAAAAAGTTAGATACATGTAATTTATTACAAAGACTGAATATCAATTTTATATCATTATTAATTATTAATAATTTTATGATTACAAAACTGGCATTTCATTTATTCTATGTACAACTAGGCTCTTTCTAATTTTTTTTTCCGACATTTTTTTACCAGAATTTTCCCTATCATATATAGTCATACAGTTTCCTATCGAAATCTTTCGGTATACCAAAAATATCATTATAGTGAAATGAAAATTATATACCGAAACTTTGATACACCGAAAATATTGTTATACCGAAATATAAATTACATACCGAAACTTCGGTATACCGAAAATATCGGTATACCAAAATGAAAAATATTATACCTTTTAAGTTATTAATGAGGAATTAATATATATTTAAATTAATATTAATATTTTCAATATTTCGGTATATATATAGAAATACCGAATTTTTAAAAATACCATACTATTACCGTACCGAAATTTCGATATTTTCGATAGGATAAGCCCCGTATATGAAGTTCAACCCAAGTGCCAGAAGAGCAAGTGACACAGGAGGCAATGTAGATGTTTATCAACTTCTATACCTTTTCCAAAACTTTTCTTTCCCTCCATCATTATTTTACTCTTAATATCTTTATTGAAACTAAAATTAAATTAAATAAAATTTTTAACTTTATATATCCCAACCTCTCAAAAAATTATCAAATTTACCATCCATCCAATTTTCCTTCGAAATTAGAACATAGGATAGATTTCATAACTATAGTTTTTTTTTTTTTTTTGGTTTATAAACATAAAACATATAAATTATTTCTAATTTGAAATTTATTTTTTGTACCTAAACCGAATAAAATATAAAAGATTATTTCAAAAATCTAAAATATACTAATGAAATCTGAATATAATATTAAAAATATAAAATAATTATGAAAATAAAATTTGAAAATTATTTAATAAGTTTAAAAATTATTTCATAAAATAATAATAAAATTACAAATTTATTTGAGTAAATTGAAATATTAAGAAATATTTGATCGTGTTTTAATAGATATAACTAATGAAACATTTATTAACAATGTTAATGTAACCGAGGATAATAGGATTTGAGTGTCCTATTAAAATAATTATCAAATTTGACATTATTTTAAAATTTATATTTTTTCTTATTAACCTTGTTATGATATGATTGATTAGTATATTTTTATTCTAAATTTTCACATTTCTCAAATAATTATCAAATTCTAAGAAAATAACCTTTTTAATTTAAAAAATTGTTCTTATGTTAAAAATTAATGACATTCAAACATAAAAATTATATTTTAAATTTACAAAGTTTGTTTTAATATGAAAATCAAACCCTATTAGCTTCTATTCAAACATAGTTATTAATGTTTGATTAATTGTATCTTTTACTAAAACACAATCAATAATTTCATAATATTTTAATTTATTTAAATAAATTTCAAAATATGTTTTTTTTTTATTGAACTTTTTCTATACTCCATCCAAACGTACATAAAATAGAGCTTTTAGATTTCTATGCTTCTACCAATGATAGAATATGGGAGAAGGCTGGGAATTGACAGCAAAGGCAGATCTAAGATTTAATAATGGTGCGGGCTGAAAAAATAACGTTTCGACACATTAAAATTTATACATAACAAAATATTTCGGTGTTTACTTAAGTTGTGTCCTACGAGAAATACGATGAAGGCTTAAATTTAAGTTTTTGCAAGACTATAACCAAATGAAAATAGAAATTTGATAACTAACTACTAATTCAAAGTAATGTGTCAAATTTAATTTTTACGACTGAAATTAAATGAAGTGGTGTGGATAGCCGTATGTTGATTTAATAACTAATTAATTAAATGAATTATTTAATTGAATTCAAAGTTAAACCAAATCTTAATTGAATAACTAACTAAAATACTATTGAATTAAAAAGATATAACAAATAAAAATTATATTATCCATACATATTTCAAGATACTAATATATGGAAGTCTATATTATTTAAACATAAATCATAAAAATATTAAATGAATTAAAAGAAAAAAAACATTACCTTTAATAACGTGGTAGGAGATTTCAAGAAACTCACATCTAAAATTTTAAGTTGATCTCTGTTGTTGCTGAATATTCTCTTTGTCTTCCAATATTTATATTTTATGTTTGAAAAAGAGAAAAAAAAAAGGATATGAATATAATTTATAAGGGTTTTAAATTTGGATACAGACTTTCCTATTTAGTGAATTAATGTAATTTTTGAACTGAACTTACTTTAAATATAACTTTTAACCTCTATATATAAAAGAAAATATCTTGTGCTTGCTGCCCCCACGTAGAACCGCCCCTGATTATTAGTGACTGAAATGAAGGAGGCTTGTCAATTGTTTACAGAGATTCCACAAATGTACATGGCAGAGTTTGGGTCCCAAATGTCGAATGTCCTACCATCAACACTAAATGGAACGTATAATTGGTATTTGGATTCGTCAAAGGGTAAGTTAAAACATGTCGAGGGCAAAAGGAGTATTACTGGTATGACATTAGCAATGTTGTTTGTTTTACTTAACGCGTCTTTTGTTATTTAAATTTGTTTGCAATTATTGAATTCAACCGTTGAATGCTACGCTTTATAGCTTGATGAACTCCGGATCGAAGAGAAGAAATATAGATATGATGGAAGAGACTGCTTTTTTAAGGGGAAGAGAAGGATTTGATGAAAAATATGGTTCTGAATCAGAATTCAAAGAGCAGTTGAAGCTGCAGGTGGATTTGTCATCCAAGCAATTAGATCATGGATGGGTATTTTGGAGGACGCCTGAGATATATGAGCAATTAGAATCACTTATTTCTTCAACCAACACTTCTACACAAATAATCAAAGACAAGGTCCAATGCCTCCTTGAGGAATTCGCATCAAAATCTTGGTATAATGAGAGATATGTGGTGCAATTTTGGGCAGCAGAAGTGGGCAAGGTTTACCTGACCACTTCAGACCAACCTTTTGCTGTTGGTCGAGACCTCTATAAAGGTCTTTCTTGGTATCGACGGTGTTGTATGGGTCATCGTTATCGTGTGGACGAGGGTGCAGGAGAAGATGAATTGGGTGCGGAGGGACGTGCCTACAGAAACAAGCGCCTTGAATCCAGCCCTGACATGAGGCTCTACTCTATCGAAGAATTTCCGCTCCGGAATTATGCTGCTTGTTGTGGTCTAAGAAGTTACTACGCTCTGCCTGTTTTTGATTTGCTTGACAACAAATGTTATGGCGTCATTGAGGCTGTATGTATTCAAAATAGTTATGGCGTTTTTACTATGTTGTCTTCTCTGGAAAAAACACTGAAGGTTTGTATAGTAATAAGATAGTAATGACGACTCTGGATTTTGCTTAGTGTGACTCTTATGCTAATTCATCAACTTTCTATTCATAATCTATCATACATGCAGGCAGCGGAGTTGACGACCACTCATGTTGATATCCACACCACCACAAGGGTATGTCTTTTAATCCCCATAGTAATACATACTCATCACACATTGCTAATACATTTATCTAACATTATCAATTTTGCTATTTACTCCTACTAAAAACCTCTGTTTTCTCATGATTCCTTTACCAGTGAAATTAATGCTTCTTTTATCACCCTTACAAAATGGAACTACAATATGTATATTCTCATTTCGTGAAACTTGTCTTAAAATAGCATGCTGCCCATTCATGTTATCATCAATCTTTTAATATTCAAATCTGCAGCCTGTACATATTGAAATTGAAAAGATGGTTGAGTTGGCTGATACGGTTATGCCCCAGCTGCGGATGGCACAGGTGTGGGTCCCTTGCCCTCAATGTTCCAATACTAGCAATAACTTTACCTGCTTCCAATATGCATATAACAGCCCTTATGCAGGGCTCATTCCATCCTGGGGGTAATGGTATTACCATCACCATCTCTGCATATGACACGTGTCATTACTTTTGTAAAAAAAAATTTATTTTCCACCCAAAAGTATCGCTAACTCACAAGACTTCTTTTTTTGTTTTTTATTTTACTGTTTTTTTTTTAGGTTTTTTTTTGTAAAAACACAATCAAATACAAATTGTTAATCAAATTTTGTAAACATAAAATAACACAGAAAAAGAAAAAAGAAATAAAATGAAATATATTGATGATAAATTTTCTTTTTTCTTTTTTGTTTTTGTTTTTTGTTTTTCAATTTTTTTTTTAATTTTTTGTTTTGGCAAAACACAATCAAATACAAATGAATAATCAAATATTGTAAACACAAAATAAAACAGAAAAACAGCAAACAAAAATAAATGAAATAAATTGTTGATAAATATTTTGCAAAGAAGAATTCACATATCAATTGGGTTGGGTGGAAAATAATTTTTTTTTTACAAAAATAATGACACGTGTCACATGCAGAGATGGTGATGGTAATACCATTACCCCCAGGGTGGAATGAGCCCTTATGCAGATCAAGATATGACCGAGTATCTTGATGCCTGTGAACTCCACTATCTGCAAATAGCAGAGGATACAAATCCAATAGCTAAAACAGTGATGTCGTCAAATCATATGCCCTGCATTTGTCGAAATATATGTGATTTGAGCATATCAGAGAACCCTCTGGTACATTACGCTCAGAAAGTTAGATTGTCCTTTTGTTTTGCAATTTGTGTCCGGAGTTTAAACAATAGCAGGGACATCCATCTTGTCCAGTTTTATCTTCAATTGAATAGTGGAGAAGATGCAGTAGTTGGGTCCTTTCTGCATTTGCTGCTAAGCATAATGGAGAGGGAACTCAAAAGCTTTGACTTTGCATATAAAGGACAACATGGAGAGGAATTGGTAGTAGTGGAAGTTACCAAAGAAAATGTACTTAGCTCTAATAAATCAAGACAATCAAATGCAGTTAGATATAAAATCTTGAAGTACAAGCATGAAGATGTAGATGTAAGCATGTTAATGGTGATGGAGGGGTTTGAGGATGAGTATGAACTATCGGGTTTCTTGAAATACTTGCAGAAGCCTGACATGCATTGCATAAATCCTTGTGTAAAAAAGGGTTGCATGGGTTTTCTGGAGTGAGGCAAGAGCAGATAATAGTAACATATCACTAGTGTCTGATACAATCCAGGAGAAGATCAAATGTTTAATGAGCGAATTAACATCCAAATGGGAACGCCACTACAATGTTTTAGCACAGTTTTGGGCAGCAAAAAAGGATGATATGAATAGGTGTTATCTAGAGACATCAGACCAACCATTCACAGTTTCAAGTCTTTCAAAAGGAATAGCTTCATTCAGGAAGCAGTGTATGGGACATAAGTATTACGTGGATGATGCAGCTAAAGGCCCCCCGGGACATGTCTTCCTAAACGGGCACCCCGAATACAGCCCTGATCTGCGGCTTTACTCTACTACAGAGTTTCCACTAAGAAACCATGCCGCACGATCTTCTCTTAGAGAATATTATGCTTTACCTATATTCAAAACGAACCAGCAGCACATATGTCTTGGGGTACTAGAGTTCCTACAAATTCAGTGGCGGATCCAAGGGGGGCAAGAGGGGGCTGTTGTCCCCCCAAGAATTTTGAAAATTCTTTTTAGTAGTGCATTTTAAAATAATTTCATACAATTGCCCCCCAATTCAAATGATATATTTTTATCTTTTTACCTTATATATTCAAATGATATATATATATATATATATATATTGTGTTATAGAATAGTCAAAAATATATTTTTTAAATAAGCTATACAATCATAGAAAATATATATGTAAAATTTCAATATATTTAGACTTTTTATGAATGTGTTCCTTCCTCCCGCCCCCACAAACACTAAATTCTGGATCCGCCACTGCCTACAATTTAGTAATTTTCATCGTGGATATAAAGATATTATAGATGCATTAAAGGTACTCTCTTTTTCTTTTTCTCAGTATCTAATTTTGTGGGCATTGATAAAACTTGCAAAAGTAGTAAATGCTTATATAAAACAATTTTGAATATCCTACAGGAAGCAAATCTCATGACTTTAACCCACATTCCCTTCAACCCAAGTGCCAGAGGAAGCAGTGACATAGCAGGCAATGTATATATATCCCATCTTATCAACTTTTACTCTTAATTTCATTTTTTAAACTAAAATAAAATAAACACTTAATTGCTAACTTTATATATCCTCCCAAGCTTTCAAAAAATTATCAGATTTACCTCATGTGTATTATTTGACATCATTATAATTAACATGTGACTAATATTAAATGACATGAAATATGATATGTAATACCAAATATAATAGAGGATTCGGACCGAGATTTATCATCCATCCAATTTTCCTTCCAATTTTGAACATATGATAGATCTCTTAACTAAAGTTTTTTTTTTTTATAAACATAAATCATATTAATTATTTCAAATTTGAAATTTATTTTATGTACCTAAACGTAATAAAATATAAAATAATAAACTAATTATAATAAAAATATAAATTTATTTGAGTAAATTGAAATATTAAGAAATTTTTGATCGTGTTTTGATAGATATAACTAATCAAACATTATTAACAATTTTGTAATATAGGACTAATCAAACATTATTAGAAATTCTTAATGCTGAAATACTAAGAAATTATTAAGATTTTTTTATTAATATTCTAAACATTTTATTATTACATCCGTTCCTATTGGAGTCCAGATATTAAAATATCTGATCTATAAACAGGTGATATAACTAATCAAACATTATTAATAGGGTTTGAGTGTCCTATTAAAATAACTTTTCAAAATTGACATTATTTCAAAGTTTATATATTTTTTATTTAACTTGTTATGATATGATAATTGTGGTAAATTTTTATTTCAAAATTTTCACATTTCTGAAATAATAATCGAATGCTATGAAAATAACATTTTTAATTTAAACAATGGTTCTTATGATAAAAATTAATTGTGCCAAGGCATTAAAACATAAAAAAATTAAATTTTAAATTTTAAAAGTTTTTTTTTTTTAATATGAAAATAAAATCCTATTAATAATGTTAATAATGTTTGATTAATTATATGTTTTACTAAAACACGTCAACAATTTCCAATTTTAATTCATTTCAATAACTTTCAAATTTTGTTTTTAATTGAGCTTCTTTTATACTCTATCGAAACGTAAATAGAGGTTCCAAGTCATTTAAATTTCTATGTTTCTGCCAATGATAGAAGGCAGAAGGCTGGGAATTGGCATTGACTGAAATGGAGAAGGCCTGCCAACTGTTTGGGTCCCAAACAAAGAATGTGCTACCATCAACACTAAAATGAGCTGCATGGAACGTATGCGTTTCACGACAAATGATAGGTATCGAGATTCGTCAATTGTTAAGTTAAAACATGTTGATGTCGAGGGCAAAAGGGGGATTACTGGTATGGCATTAGCATCTGAGAACATGTCATGTGTTTCTCTAAAATTTTCTGTTTTTGGTATTGCTGAGCATCCCAACTCACACTATGCACAAGTAGCAGGGTTAGATGTTTGTTTTGTAATTTGTTTGCAGAGTTGGCACACTGGAGACCTTGTTTATGTCCTTGAGTTTTATCTCTACCAACCTCCTCGCAAATCATGTAAATATCTTAGCTCCTTTTTGTGCCTTCTACTGCCATTATTAAAGCAGAAGCTTACAAGCTTTAAGGTTGCGTCTGGGCAAAAACTAGGAGACAAACTAGTTGTTGAGGTCATCGACTTTTCACAAGCGAATGAAGTTGATGTCGTGGAATTAGACCAGTCAGATGGAGTTCCAATTACGTTTAAATTTGTCAACTACCAAGCCCAAAAACAGTCTCAAGATCATAAACATGATGTTCAGTTAGCTCCTGATGATGTAATGGAACAGTACTGCTGCAGTAAGTCAGCTGCCAATTTGAAGAAAAAAGAATCAGCAAAGAGAAAGAAAAAAGAATCAGCAAAGAGAACAAAGAGTCAAACTCGTCTAAATATAACCTTTTCGGATCTGCAATCACGTTTTGGCAAGAAACGCGAGGATGCTGCGCTTGGTGGTGAGTGCCAAACATTTCTTTTTAATTATCAATCATTTTCAAGGCTCCCATATTAAAAATGTCTATAACAAAAATGAGAAACTTCATCGTGCAGTTAGCGTATCAACATTCAAACGTGCATGTGAAAGGTTGTTAATCCATAGGTGGCCTCACAATGAGAAATACAAAAAGAATCCATCCCTCTTTATGAAATCAAAGTGGTCGGGATTCTCAACCAAATATGAACGAGTTGCCTAACAACAACAACCTTCCACCTCCAGATATGCCTCGAACTGATCCCAAAAGCTCTCAAGATGTCATCACTCAACCAAAGGTTGATATGGTTCTCATATATGCAAACTATGAAAACAAAACATTCAAATTTAAGCTATGCCGCACAACAGGAATGGAGAAGCTTGTGAATGAAGTGGCCATGAGACTAGAACCGAAGGTGGGAACTTTTGAAATGGAATATTGGGATGAAAATAATAAGAAGATCTCATTAACATGTGATGCTGATTTGGAGTTATGTTTAGAGAGCTTAGCAGCAGATAAGAGCAAGTGTTATATCGAGGTACTCTTTCTTCATTCAATTTGAGATTATATGCTCTTTTGCATTCTCTGAAGCTTCTACACTAAACAAGATTACAGAACTATGATACATATTTGGATGAAGACAATGATCACATCTTATTAACCTGTTATGATGATTTGCAGATATTTGTAAAGAATCCAACAGTAATGGACAAGCCTTGTATCCAGGTGTTTGTTCAAATTAATCAATTTGAAATAAGCTTAACATTGGTTTACACGTGGTTGATTGTCTGGTGCCACTTTTGAATAGGTTGTTCCTCCTAGCTCCACACCCTCATCTTCTGAAGGTATTCACCACTTTCCATCTTGCTTCCACGACTATATTCTTAGTATTAAGGACATTGTTGCGGATGGTCATTGCGGTTTTCGTGCTGTTGCTGACCTACTTGGTTTTGGAGAGGATTCATGGGATCAAGTCAGACGCCACCTTATAATCGAGCTTACACAAAACCAACAATTATATGCAAGTGTTTTCATCAAACATGGTGTTGTTGAGGAGATATTTAAGAGCTTGGCATGTTTTGAAGAAATGGCAACCAAAGCACATTGGTTTGCTTTGCCGGAAATGGGGCACCTCGTTGCATCCGCATACAATGTCGCACTCGTCACCTTGTCTGCCCACGGTTGCTACACTTTCTTGCCATTGAGAACAACCCCTTACAATTTGAGGTGTATCCGTATTGGATTAGTGAACAATGATCATTTTGTTCAAGTACACAACAGTTCTTTCGATTTCAAGCAATAATATATATTTATATATTGTATTATCAATCTCTTCACTTTCTACTTATGTCTAGGTTTTCCTGCGTGAAGGTCACCACTACCTCCCATCCTTGTTAAGTGGCTTGAGTGTCATTACGCCGACGCATCACGTTGGAGAATTCTCTGTTTACAACAACTTAAGTTGTACAATGATATATTAGGAAAGAACAACACAGTTCCCGAACCTATATTAATCTAGAACATTGATAATATTGATGTTATTTGTTATCTAATCAAAGACTGGCAATATTTGCAAAAATAGTAAAGATAGTTTATGGTTGATATCTAATTAACTTAATTGCATTTCATGATTTTATATTCTTTTATTTCATGTAAAAAAAAATGTACAATAATAATAATCAATTAATATCAAACTAAACATTTAATCTGTAATTTGCATTTACTATATGAATCTTATAATTGCATCCTTTTCAATCTAGATATATGTTCTCATTTATAATCTGGAGTACTTTTTTTTTTTTTTTTAGGTTTTCTCTTTCCAATTTTAATTTGAGTTTAAAATTATATATCTAATAAAGACATCTAAAGGTTCATATTGAAACTATTTTAAACATATTTTTTCTATTTTTTTTTCTTTTTTGGTTCTACCCACGTTTTTTCTGTCTAATGCGTTTATTATTTTTGTTCATGTACGTTCAATTCGTATTTATTATTTATCACTCTATTCATCATATATAAAGTGTAATATGTGTTATAATTGTGTATAAAAAAATTATTTCAATTTCAAAGTTATTCTACACCAATAAAGTTTAGAAGGCGTACTCCTCTTGTTTCAACATACTTAAATATATCTGCAAAATATTTGAATAATTTCTACATTTTCTTAAATTATAGATCATTTATGTTTAAAAAAGTTAGATACATGTAATTTGTTACAAAGATTGAATATCAATTTTATATCATTATTAATTATTAATAAGTTTATGATTACAAAACTGACATTTCATTTATTCTATGTACAACTAGGCTCTTTCTAAATTTTTTTTTCCGACAAAAATGACCTTAAAAATAAACCAGCCCATAAAAGGCCTTAAAAAAAAAAATTCCATAAGCTAATTTATCCTCTACCATATACGAGAAGGATTTATTGTATTCAAAATAATATTCCCCAAAATCATCCTCATCAGATGTAGGTGGATACAGGGGCGGAGCCTCATGGTGGGTGAGGGGGGCTTTAGCCCCCCCTAAAATTTTTTATAAATTAATTACCTATATATACTTTTAGAAATTTTTTTTTTTTTTTTTAGTGTTAAAATACAGATTTTATAGTAATCTAGCCCCCCAAAATCGTTCAGCCCCTCCGGATTTTTAATCTAGCTCCGTCCCTGGGTGGATAAATTATCTTCAGCGGATTGGGAGGAAGATGCATGCAGAGGTGTTTGTGATCCTGCTGCATCTGAAACACTTCTAGAAGACTTCCAATTATTTTTTATATGAGCAGCCTTATATTCATTATTTGGGCCAGTTTTTTGTTAGCAAATCTAGCACTCCTTCAAGCCAATCTTTTTTAAATAGTCCCTCCTCCTTGCAACCAGAGCCCAAGCCCAATACCAACATGTATCTTTTCCCTCGGCCCAATTTATTCTTTCCAGAATAGCCTAATTGATTGTCTTGGACCAGATTTTGTGGGCCAATTTCATTCTCTGTTAATTTACAGTAGGTTGATACTTAGGGGTGGGTTGATATGGTAAACCCGAAAATCCCATGCCGCCCACTGTATCGAAAATTTCGATATAAAAAAATTCATAATGTTATTGTACTGAAATTTTCCGTATCATATATAGCCATATAGTCTCCTATCGAAATCTTTCGATATACTGAAAATATCGTTATATACACCGAAAATACTGTTATAACGAAATATAAATTATATACCGAAACTTCGGTATACCGAAATGAAAAATATTATATTTTTTAATTTATTAATGAGGAGTTAATATATATTTAAATTAATATTAATATTTTTGGTATATATATAGAAATACCAAAATTTTAAAAATACCATACCGTTATTGTATCGAAATTTCAATATTTTTGATACGGTAAGCCCCGTATATGTTTGTTTGTTTTGTTTTGTTTGCAGAGTTGCCACATTGGAGACCTTGTTTATGTCCTTGAGTTCTATCTCCTTTAAATATTTTAGCTCCTTTTTGTGCCTTCTACTGCCATTATTAAAGCAGAACCTTACAAGCTTTAAGGTCGCGTCCGGGCAACAACTAGGAGACAAACTCGTTGTTGAGGTCATTGACTTTTCACAAGCGAACACATCTTTTTAACCTGCTGTTATGATTTCCAGATATCTTCTCTAAAGAATCCGACAGTAATAGGCAATGCTTGTATCCAGGTGTTTGTTCAATCAATTTGAAATAAGTTTCACATTGTTTTACATGTGGTTGATTGTGTGGTGTGGCTTATGAACAAGTTGTTCTTCCTACATTCATCACTTTTCATCTTACTTCCACAACTATATTCTAAGCATTAAGAATGTAGTTAGGGATGGTCATTGTGGTTTTCGTGATCTGGCTAACCTACTTGGTTTTGGAGAGGAGTCATGGGCTCAAGTCAGACACAACCTTATAAACGAGCTTATTCAAAACCATCAACTGTATACAAGTGTTTTCATCAAACATGGTGCTGTTGAGGAAATATTACAAATCCTGACATGCTTTGAGGAAAGGATGAATAATGCGAATTGGTTTACTTTGCCTGAAATGGGGTACCTCATTGCATCGACATACAATGTTGCACTTGTCAGTTTGTCAAACCTTTTCAGCTAGGTGTTAGTTGAATGACTTGCCTCTGATTACTCTTGTTTTTGTTAGTATTTTCATCTATGTTGTTTCGTGTTTGCAGTTCTACTGCTCTCCCTGAAAGATACAGGAGGTTGATGACTGATCCTGCATCACCTATTCTTGATTTCTACCCTACTGGTATAGTTGTCTTCTGAAAGTTGCTTTTGTGTGTGTGTTTCTTTCGTTTTTTGGGTTTAATTTGGTTTTGTTTGTGTGACTAGATTTTGATATCGATATGAATGGGAAGCGCTTTGCTTGGCAGGTATTTACTATTTCCTATGCTTTCAATATTATTTTCTTGGATGATGAATTAGTTTTGATTATTCGACCAATGGAAACTAATGTATGAACATACGTTTGCAAAATAATAGGGTGTTGCCAAATTGCCATTCATTGATGAGAAGAAATTACTTGGTGAAACCAAGAAGCTTGAGGATACTTTGACGGTATGACGGATGAATAGTTCTATACCCTTATCCTTTCTATTTATTACTCCATCCCAGAAAAAAGGTTATGTTTCTCCAAATTACGACGTTTTATTTTCGTCCTTTAATGAAGGTACAATTTTTTATAAGCCAAAAAATTCTCATTGATGTGACTTCATTTAGTTACTGGATTAATTTATCTATAGTTTTATTTATTTTTTATTCATGAGTATGAAAGATAAATAGGTATATTTGATTTCTCTTTTAACACTATGCTTGTTTGTTTTCTGGTTTTTGTAGGAGGAAGAGCAATTTCGAAATAGTGTCATGTTTGATTTGCTGTATGTTACATCACCCTTTGGCAGCCCAAATTACCTTTTAATATCGCCTTTCTGCCATAGAGAAAATGCCATGGCCTTTTGACCCTGTTGCAAGGTAGGTTTGTAAGTCCCTATCAGTAACTTGTATTATCCCATTAATAATGAATAATTTTTTTTTGGCTTCTCCTGAAAACAGGGCCGAAAAACGTAGCATTTTCTCTGTTATTATTTCCTGATTGCTCTGTAATGTTAACGTTATCTGTTGTTTCAGTGGTGGAATGAATGGATTTTTGTGCTTAACTAAGAGGAATGGCTTGCGACAAGTTATTCCTTCCCCTGTCAGAGGTTTGGAAGACGTTACAAATAATCAGACTTTGTAAGTTACATTCAATCCCTTGGATTATTATTTTAGCAAAATCATGAACCAGAAGAATGATTGAACTTATCCATATCTGCAGAAACATCACCTATCTTAATCCAACACCTCATATCCACATCCCAAGGCCTCCTGTAGGCGTTAATATGCCTAAAAAGGTATGTATTCATGTGGTTTCAGCTGTTTTCTATGGTAATGTGCACTTTCATTTGGTTTCAAGTGGTTCGATGGAAATGAATCTTGGAATTCGCAAAACTTATGTATTTTGAATTCCATCGAAAAACTCTTATCACATGAGTAGTTATTTTGAATCTTGGACATAGATATGGCTTGGTAAAATGATGTATTGAGATGACATATATAGCTTTAAGCCTTTAACTTGCAAACTAGCTTCTGCTTTCAATGTTGGATTTATAATTGCAGAATAGATTCTCTCATTTTCACTATATAACCACTTTATAAATGACTGCAGATAGTGAGACCCATGGATGTAAAACCTTCCCCAACTTTATGGCATGAAGATCACGGTGGAAGGCACCAGCCAGGTAGAGAACGGTATTAAAACAATACAGAGGTAGGATCTTGATTTAGATTCGGAGAAAATTGAGAATTTTGATAATAACTTGGATAATCTTCTGAGAGAGGAAAAGATTGAGAGTTAAAAATTGATTCAAAGCTTGGATAATTTTGAGAGTTTGGATAATTTTAGGAGTTTGGAAAATAATTAGGATGTTTTGGATCATGATTGAAATTGAGAGATGAATGATATGAAAAATAGAGAATTTTAGATGGTGTTCCAAAATATATAAATATTGGTGTCTATTTAAAGAGAATTAAAAAATACGAATTTTGATATATATATATATATATATATTTTAAATACATATTATCCACAATATTTACAATATACATTTTATCCATATAAAATCTAATTGAACAAATAAGAAAATGACATGTGTCAAGATCTAATTGGGTAACCTAAATTGAGGGGTTGGTTGATAAGGTTGAAATTTCAACCCTTCTCCCAATCGGTTGCCAAGTTGGAAATTGTTTTCATTTTTTTTTTTTGTCTTTTTCTGCATATTGGTCGGCGACTTGCACCGATGTGTGTAGTCTTATGTGCAGGTCGCCGACCAATTCTCGCAATCACCTAGGTAATCATGTCGCCAATAGGATGAGGCCAGCTGGACCGCCTGGCTATGAAAGTGGTATAGCCGCCGACTATTCTTCGAATTACCATGCACCTTATAGGCCAAGACCAGCCGGACCATCTGGGTACGACCAGGGAGCTGGTCGATATGATTATAACGGACGGGGATATTATCATGATGATACGAATCATTTTAATGGACCCTATAGCCCTCATGCTCCAATGGGAAACCCCAGATATAGTATCCCCAAAATGACATGCAAACCAACCGGCCAATTTTCAACGCGCAAGACAGATATTCGTATCAGGAACAACATCATGACTTGAGAAGCAGCATGTCTGCACTGACCATAGAAGGTGGCCTCCGAGCCAGGCCTCTTGGTGCAACATCTTCAAGATCAGCAAGTGCCGGCCAATTATCACAGGTTAGTCCCCAACTTGGACAGAACACGGGCCCACTTCCATCACCATCGCCTAAATGGATCAATAAACGTCCGGCTGGGAATCCAGCAATGTATTCTAGACAACAGAATGTGGGGCAGGTAAAGGTGGCGTACCAGGTGAAAAGTAAGCCAGCATAAAATGTAATGGATTCAGAACTCCATCGATGATTTTCGACTATGGATGTCTTGTAAGTCCTAATATTACTATAATTACGCGAATGGATAGTGAAAGTCGATACTTTCAAAAGTGAACCATCAGTAATTGACTCAGATTTGGTTGGAAGTGGATGTATTCATTGTGAAAAGTAACTATATTGATCAATGAAAAGTAGCACGTAGGGGTGGAAATCGGACCGATCGGATTGGAAATAGGGTGTTTCGGAAAAATTCCGAAAATTTTCGGAATTGAAAAACCAATTCCGATTCCGAAATTTTCGGAATTGTAAAATCCATTCCAATTCCGATTTTTCGGAAATTTCGGAATTCCGAAATTTTGGAATTTTCGTAAATTTTTCTGAATTTTTCGGAAATTTTTCAGATTTTTTTTGGAATTTTCGGAAATTTGTCGGAATTTTATAATTTGTATAATTTTCTGTCATTATTTCTATTATTTCGTTAACTGTACTACACTACTACTTATTACTAACATTATTGAACTAAGTTCGAGCTCAATTATAAAACTCATAAACTAAAGAAGCTGAACTCAAGTTTAGTATAGTTCAGCTTGTATAACTTCGGATCGGAATTTTCGAAAATTAAATTTCAGAAATGTTTAGGATCGGATTTCGGAATTTCTGAAATTTTTAAAACTAATTCCAATTCCAATCCGAAATTTTTCGGAAAAATTGAAAATTGAAATTTCGGATTAAAAATATTCTTCCAAAATCGGAAATTTTCGGATCGGATTCGGTGGATATCGGAAATTCCGTTCCGATTTCCACCCCTAGTAGCACGTGATAGATTAGGTCCAGCGTTCATCTCATACTGAGTACCAGATTAGGTGTGCATTAGAAATGTGTTTTCTTAAATATTTTCTTGTTTTTGCAATATAATGTAAAATGACTTGTTCTTGGAGACTACAACTTTTGCCCCTATTGTTCTATTAATATGTCATATTGTGATTTCACAGGTAATATAGGTTCTGTTAACCCCAAAGGTGAAGAACACTACACTGTGTTTCAGCTGCCGAGTGCTGAGGTATATGACTCAACAACATGGTTATGAAACGATGTCGCTTTAGTACACAATATCAATTGTTGGGGGACCGATATCCTATACTAACCTCGTATTATTATTACTAGTAAAAGACCCGTGCGATGCACGGGATTGAAATGTTATTTTATTTTGAAAAAATTTCAAGTAAAGTTAAGTACAACATCTTCTTTTATCTTGTTTTTCTTCAAGACACAAAGATTCTTGTTGTATGAACATTCATTCGTGCTAGACTTATTATCATTATCCCAATGGAGTCCATTTAGCTACGATCCATGAAGGTTATGTACTGTCTTTGTCTTCTTGACATTGAGAAACATATATAAGTAAGAGTGTAAATATATGAGATAAAAATAAAAATACAATGTACACGATAGTTTCAAAAGTTTACATAATTATAGCAATAGAAAATAAGGATCTTGCAAAAGTGAAGCTACTTGGGGCAATGAAGGGCCTAATCTCTGAGTGAGAATGAAATGTTAACATACTCAATCATACAAAAATATTAGGGAACCTAATTGAAATTTACAAATATTTAATCAATGTTTTTTCAGCAGCTCCTGGAAGGCAAATGAGTTTCCTCTTCATTATAGACAACCCAATCAATATGTCTATGCTATCAATTAGCAGACCCTTAAAAGAGCTTCAAAATCTTAAACAAAATACAACAAAATAATGGATAAAGATTAACAAAGATACAATCTTAAACAATATTATATCCTGGTACCTGGCCAACCCCTCTTTATTTGGAAGAATTTCATTCTTGACACCAGACATTTCATCTTCCTCTCAAGTGACAAAGCTGTAACACTGCATAGTGTCTCTGCAATCAAGCAAAGATGGTTGAATCATGAAAAAATGCATGATTATTTACTCATAACATCAAACAACTCATAAATAGTTGTTTTCTCACTTGTTTGTGCATAAATGAGATAGAAATTCATCTATTTCCACTGTAGTATCAAATTTCTAACTTCTATTTTAATGTGATCCTTTTTGCTCAGCAGTTATAGCAACATTAAATTGACACAGTATGTAAAGCCAACCTACTATTATCAATGCATATAATCTGATAATTTCCAGCTATCTACAGAGTATTTGGTACATACCACACACTTATTGAGTTGTCCGCAAGAATAATTATATCGATCTTTGAAGCAAATCCTGCTTGTGCCTCATCACAACATTATCCAAGATTACAAAAACCTTTAAAGAAGAAAACTCAATAGATTGAGCAACATTGACCAGCATATTCTTTTGGATTAAACTGGTGATTAAAACCATAAAGTTAAGAAGCAAGTAGAGAGCTAGTAATTATGTCATGGTAAATGCTACTCCCTTGTCAGAAGCTATTCAAACCTATGTGGACGTGTCAAGATATCTAAGATGGAAATCTATCTCAACACTGTAACTCATAATATATAATTATGTGAATTATTAACTTTCAACCACTACTATTGCTCCTGAGTATAATTTTGGAAATACACAAAGTTTCAAATGTCGAGTCAAATTAAATTGTTTAAAAATTTTAATCTCTCTAGCTAATGTCTGCTTCTACCAATCGTCATTAAAAATAAGTTGAATGTGGCCATATTTATCATGTTGAGCCAACCATGTAGACTAAATACATAATGTAAAGATTATTATATACAAAAAAATTATATCTTTTATTAAAAATTAAAACCAAAATGAAGTTTTAAGAAGCCAACACTATAGTCATTCATTGAAACATAATGCATTCATTTTTTGTTTTTCCAAAATCAAGTAGAACATTAATTGTTAGACATGATATTACCATAAATTAAGAAAATAACCCAAAAAAAAAAAAGGCAAATTAATCCATAAACCAACCAAAGAACATTTCTACATAGAGCAATGATATCAGTGTCGAGATAAGGCCGTAGTAAAGTCCCTTCAAACCTTCATTTCGAATAATATTTTATAGGCTCACAACAATGACACTGTTTAATTGTCATTGCCAACAAAAAAATGTGCAGCATAAGACAGTTAATCTAAGAAATGTCTCCTCGAGAATCATAAAAAAATATCCGGATTTCAATCAGAATATACAAATTTCAGTCAACGTTAATACATCAATATAGTCTTAGAACCTGGATACCTTCACAAAGCGAAATGTATGTATAAATCATGCATTTCACTTCATCGTAAACGGATGTTGTTGCTTCACATTTCTCTTTGATTTCGATTATAATTTATATTTGAAATCTGGATGATTCAAAAGCATTAGATCTGTCATTTCTTGCAAATATGAAACTAATCCTCAGAAATTGTGAAAGAATTATCATCAACTACTAATTCCTAGATGATATTCCTTGTTTTTTCTACACAAACTTCATTTCAGAGTACCCAAATTGAGGGTCTTTTTGATCTTCCTGATATTAAAGATAAACAATGTGAACTTCTCCGTGGAAAGGTTCACAATAATAACAATATATGTGTGTGTGTGTATATATTCACAATCAAAAACTCACATTAAAAGGATGATCTTCAGAATGTAAATAATCTTGAAATAGATCATCCCTTGCACCTCTGCTATATCTACTTACATCTTCCACTGACTGATCTCATCAAGAAAATGATAATTGATAAACAATGTGCACGATAACTACTCAAGTAAACTAACATATGATCATTGATATATCAAATGCAATGTTTTGCAATCACTATGAATTCAGCTCAACTAATTCCTCCACATCTGCTTAACCTAGATCTTAAACAACGTTCATAACACAGTCACAATGAGGTTTAGTAAGTCGTATGTTTCAGTACATCGAAACTCCCCATATGACCCCTTACTTCTAAAACACCATATTTCCTTGACCTACGTTATCTTTGAGAGGACAACTAATGTATGCTTACTTTCTGCTCCACCACATCATTTCAAATGTCAAGTTTTTGGGAGAAAATCCAAAAAGGTAATCATCTAAGCTCAATTAAATTAATATATTCAAAACACATTGAAAAACCAGAAACATACAAACAATCCAATCAATTACCAAAGAGGCTGTGAATAGATGATGTCATAATGCTTATTGTTGCACTCCGACCTACAATGCGAAAACCAGAATGTCACCACTTACAATAAGACCGGGAAATTATTATTTCGAACGCAAAAATACAGATTAAGACAATGAAAGCTCAAACATAAACATACGGGCAATCTTCAAGAATCTCAGATAAATAATCAGCTCCGTGAGGATTTCAATCGCATTGAATCGACAAAATTGAGACGAAAATCTTCCACTAAGATAAATAAAATAAAAATAAAAAAGGAAAAGAAGAGCAAATTCAACTGAAATTAGCTCTTAAATTCCCAATAATGCAATACTTTGCAAAATTCATCGGCCTTTATTCGGAATATCAAAATCAAGTTTCTCTGTTTACAAAAGGAAACTATTGAAACGATGAATTTCTTAAATCATATTACGATTTGGAAACTGAAATTAGGGTTTGAGTATCGATTCAATTTTTGAAGATGAAGAGGTGGGGGTGGGACTTCTCATATTCCATGTCTCTCAATATTTCAGATGACACGTGTCAGACCAAGAGAGAAACATTTGGCAGATGCAAACTTCTTCAAAATGTTGAGGTGTCGAGTTTTGGGAGAGCCAAAATCTCCTTTTATATATATAGATTTTTTAATATGAAAAAATTACCTCAAATCTATCCATATATCTATATTCTAAAAGCATAAATTCACTTACTTTTTAAAAAAAAGCATAAATTCACTTATGATTTTTTTTTTCCTTGACATTAATGTGTGTGGACAAAAAACACCCTCATTTTAATAAGTATTAAAGAATGAAAAGTAATGGTATAAGTGAAACTTGAAGATATAATTTAAGAACATAAAAACTTGTGTGAGATGGTCTCATGGATAGTTTTCGTGAGACAGATCATTTTTACCCACAACCCTAATCCATTTTCATTAATTTACATGTGAATTGTGTAATGTGGGTTATGGATTAATCCGTTTCATATAATATGATTCGTAAGACGGTTTCACATAAGACTTACTCATTTATGAATTGGTGGGAAGAGATTGATATTGTCTCTAAACACATTTTTGTCCAATTTTTATATTTCTTATTTTATGACATAAACTTTAAAAATGATGTTTATTTTGAATCGGAAGTAGTATTTTGTTATTACTATTTTGAAACATAAATAATAGATTATACTTTACTGTTGTTATACATAATATTTATGTATTAAAAAAGAAACATACTAACATATATTGGTGTTCATATATTTATAAAATAAATTTATTTAAATTATCAAAATATCACAATTCAACCTAAGAAAAAAAACTGCCCATTTTATGAATTATCACGGTAGCCATATTAATGGAAAATTATAAATTCTTTATAATTGGTAGACTAATATTGTAAATATTGACTAGGATTTCCAATCCTGCATTATCACGCAATGATGACTAAGATTTTTAATCATATCATATGTTCGAATAAAAGAATAAATTAACTATACCTAATGCTTAAACATGAGTAAAACGTGAATTCACGTGTGATATCCACAATTAATTAAGTACATACTCCAACGAAAAAAAAAAACCTCATAACTCCTTGGTAAAATATCCATACATGGCTAAAAATTCTAGCAACAAATAGTAGCATCTACAAGTTTGTATACACACTACACAAATTTATAAAGAGAACTGAAAAGAGCAAGAAAAGAGAAATGATTAATAACAAAGGGATGAGCTTTGTGAATGTATTACTGATCATTATGGTTCTTATCATATGTGTGAGAGGTCTTCAAATCATTGAGAAGGATGCCTATTATCAACATTGTGAAGGTCGAGTATCTGGATATTCTTGTGTCCCAGAAAATCAATGGAGATATAGTGGCATAGCAACAGAGAGGATATATGGATGAATGAGTTCACTTTGATTTTGCTTTAATTAAACCTCTTTTCTGTAGATAAAAATCTTGTTATGTTAAGTAAATTTCATTCCATTTGACATTGTTATGGATCGAGGTATGTGGAAATAAAAATGTATGTGCCAGATATAATTTTGAGTGATTCAATTAATAAAATAAAAATTTGGCATTTAATTGAAGGTCATCCATGAGTCAAAACTAGCACTATGTAATTATAAGGTTTAAAAGGAAAATTGTTTTGTCTTGTGATATTTGATTCCCTAAAACTTGTTCGATTTCCATAAATTGTGTGATCAAATATATTATTTCTTATCATATATTCTAAATTACAATTGAAATTAGACTCCTAATTAAACATGTTATTGCAATTGTTTTTGGCGATATCCAATAATTGAAAAACAAAGTTGCCCTTAAAATTTAAATAGAAAATTAATTATTTTATATTAAAGACATAGAATCTTTATAATTATTACATATGTCTGCAAATCAATTTAATCATGTCATATGGCCTAGTATTCTTTACTTAACGCGTCTTTTCCTATTTCAACTAGTTTGAACTTATTAAATGCAAGCGTTGAAACATCATCTACTTGACTTGACAACTTAAAGTCGTCTGCCATCGTTCTTTGATATCCAGGAAAAGAAAAATGTAGATATGTGGAAGAGACTGCTTGTATATGTGAAGTGGAGGGTTTTGATGAAATATGTGGTTCTGAATCTGAATTCAAGGAGCAGTTGAAGCTGCAGGTGGATTTAAAATCCCAGCTTTTCAAAAGTGGATGGGTATTATGGAGGACGCCTGAGATATATGAGCAATTAGAATCACTTATTTCTTCTTCTACACAAATCATCAAAGACAGATCCAACGTCTCCTTGAGGAATTCGCATCTAAATCTTGGGCATGGTATAATAAGAGATATGTGGTGCAATTTTGGGCAGCAGAAGTGGACCAACAGCAGCAGGTTTACCTAACCACTTCAGACCAACCTCAAAAGGTTGGTCGACTCTATAAAGGTTTTTCTTGGTATAGAGAGCGTTGTGAGGCTCATCGTTATCGTGTGGACGAGGGTGCACCAGAAGAGGAATTGGGTGCGGTGGGACGTGTCTACAGAAACAAGCGCCCGGAATCCACCCCTGACTTGAGGCTCTACTCTATCGAAGAATTTCCCCTGAGAGATGATGCTGTACGTTCTGGTTTTAGAAGCTTTTTTGCTCTTCCCGTGTTTGATTTGTCTTAAGGAGAAATGTTATGGCGTCATTGAGGCTGTATATTTTCAATGTAGTTATTACATTTTTACTATGTTGTCTTCTCTGGAACGGGGACTGAAGGTTTGTATTGTAATAAGATAGTAATGACGACTCTGGATTTTGCTTAGTGTCACATTATTCTAATTCATCAACTTTCTATTCATAACTCTTCTTCATATTACATGCAGGCAGAGGAGTTGAGAACCACTCGTGTTGATTTCGACATCACCCCAAGGGTATGTCTTTTAATCCCCTGAAAATCTCTGTTTTCTCATGATTCCTTTTATCACCCTTACAAAATGGAACTAGAATATGTATATTCTCATTTCGTGAAACTTGTCTTAAAATAGCATGCTGCCCATTCATATTATCATCAATCCTTTTATGTTCAACTCAGGAGAATGTAGATGATGAAATTCAAAAGATGCTTCGGTTGGCTGTTGAGGTTATGCCCCAGCTGCGGATGGCACAGGTGTGGGTCCCTTGCCCTCAATGTTCCAATACTTCCTGCTACAAGACTGCATATCACAGCTCTTCTTGGGAATTTTTTGATGATAATATAATCAGGTATCTTAATGCCTGTGAACTCCATAATCTGCAAATAGCAGAGGATACAAAACCAATAACTCGAATAGTGATGTCAAATCATAAGCCCTACATTTGTCGAAATATATGTGATCTGAGCATATCAGACAACCCTTTCGCACATTATGCCCAGACAGCTAGATTGTCCTTTTGTTTTGCAATTTGTCTTCGGAGTACATACAATAGTGGGGACATCTATCTTGTCGAGTTTTATCTTCAATTGAATAGTGGAGAAGACACAGTAGTTGGGTCCTTTCTGCATTTGCTGCTAAGCATAATGGAGAGGGAACTCAAAAGCTTTGACTTTGCATATAAAGGACAACTTGGAGATGAATTGGTAGTAGTGGAAGTTACCAAAGAAAATGTACTTGGCTCTAATAAATCAAGTCAATCAAATGCAGTTAGATACGAAACCTTGAAGTACAAGCATGAAGATGTAGAAGATTTAAGCAGGTTAATGGTGATGGAGGGGTTTGGGGATAGGTATGCACTATCAGATTTCATGAAACACTTGCAGAAGCCTGGCTTGGATTGCAGAAAACCTTATGTAAAAAGAGATGCATCGGTTTTCTGGGTATCATCACTTAAGTCTGATGCAATCCAGAAGAAGATCAACAGTTTAATGAGAAAAATAACATCCCAATTGTACACCAATCAAAATGGTGTAGCACAGTTTTGGGCATCTAAAAAGGATGATATGGGTAGGTGTTATCTAGAAACATCAGACCAACCTTTTGCAGTGTCTAGTCTTTCAAAAGGAATAGCTTCATTCGGGAAGCAGTGTATGGGACATAAGTATTACGTGGATGATGCAGCTAGAGGCCCCCCCGGACGTGTCTTCCTAAACGGACACCCCGAATACAGCCGTGATCTGCGGCTCTACTCTACTACTGAGTTTCCATTAAGAAACCATGCCGCACGATCTTCTCTTAGACCATATTTTGCTTTACCCATATTCAAAACGAACCAGCAGCACATATGTCTTGTGGTAATAGAGTTCCTACAAGTTAAGAATTTTTATCTTGGATATGAAGATATTATAGATGCATTAAAGGTACTCTCCTTTTCTTTTTCTCAGTATCTAATTTTGTGGGCATTGATAAAACTTGGAAAAGTAGTAAATGCTTATGTAAAACAATTTTGAATATCCTACAGGCAGCAAATCTCATGACTTCAACCCACATTCCCTTCAACCCAAGTGCCAGAGGAAGCAGTGACATAGCAGGCAATGTATATATATCCCAATCTTATCAACTTTTACTCTTAATTTCATTTTTTAAACTAAAATAAAATAAACACTTAATTGCTAACTTTATATATCCTCCCAAGCTTTCAAAAAATTATCAGATTTACCCTCACAAGATTTGAGTTGGTCTTGTGTGCATTTGGTGTACATACAATTCGGGTCGACCCAATTTTGATCCGGATCTACGTGTTTTTGAATTTAGGTTTTTTTTTTTTTTTGCTTCAGGTTGTTACCTTTATGTTGTATTAGTGTGACCTTTATGTACAACTATCATGATATTTATATACTATAACTTAGAAAAAAATGAAGATTTTCAACATAATTTGAACTGTATACCTTTATGTGATATCAATGTGACTTTTATATTATATTATGTCATCTTTATGTACAAATATTCTGACTTTTATGCACTTTTATATTTTACATAAATGTCAGAATATTTATATATAATGGTGACATAATATAACATAAATGTCACATTGATATCACATAAAAGTATACAATACAAATTATGTTGAAAATCTTCATTTATTTTTCTAAGTTACAGATATAAATGTACGAATGTTTGTACATAAATGTTACACATTTATAACATAAATGTCAAGACAAAAATTTGGAAAAAAAATTAAAAAAAAAATACACGGATTCGGGTTGGATCGACCCGAATTGCATGGATCTTAGATCCATACACTTGGTGCACAGGAGTTTTTGTAACAAGATTTTCTGTTACATGTAACATTTCCTATTCAAAAATAATTACCACACTTCATGTGTATTATTGACACTATTATAATTAACATGTGACGTGTATTAAATTACATGAAATATGATATGTAACATCAAATATAATAGCGCAAAAAATTATATGTCCAGGGGCACGGATACCCGTCCCAACTTGATCCGGTTAGAAAATGGGTTAGTATATATATTTTTAAATTGATTTTTTTTCCTCTTTTCTCTCATTCCTCTCTCAGCGTATTTCTCTTCTCTTTCTCCTTTATTTCTGTACTCTGTTTCTCTTTACCGTTTTTGTGATTTCTTCACTTTTTTTTCAATTTTTCGTTTGTTTCTTCGGTGAGTTGTGATTTATATGTTAGAGAGTGTGAAAGATAATTGATGTTTTCGAAGGCTTTTTGAAGATTTTCACATCAATTTGTTAATGGTAAGTGTTTAATGTATTTTTCATTTTTTTCATAGATAGTGATTTAGTTCTTATAATCTAGTTGTTTTTTTTTTATTTTGTTCCTTGTGTACTTGTTTTTTGTGGTTGTATGTGTGTAATTGAATTTTTAGGGTTATTTGAGTTTTTTAGGGTTTAATCAAATTCTAAGGTTTTGCTTGCTATTTTTTGGTGATAGATATATTAAATTGGAATTTATTAAATGTTTGTAGTTGTGTTTAGAGTTGGAATATTTTATGTTTTTTTTGCAGTAGATGCATTGTTAGAGTTTTTCTTTCACATTTGTCAAGAGAAGTAAATGATGATGTTGATGAACAAATTAACTTTTCTATACATGTTTCTGTGTTTCTGAGTTTTTGTATATAGGTATCAGATGAAAACCTTTAAAGTCTCACATGTCTTACTTTAAGACATTACATGTATTTATATAAGTATTTTAGTTATATACTTTAAAAGTTATTTGTTGTGATTTTCTTATGCAAAAGGAAAAAAATGGGTGTTGCTATTGATTGGTGTTTTTCTTATATTGTTAATGTTATTATACTCTGAATAGATACTAAAGGTGTTATACTCTTATATTGTTTAGGTATGATTTTGTGTGAATATCCTTTAAGATATCGCATGAATAGTCTGAAGGTATTATATGTGTTCATTTAAGGTATCATATGATTATTTGAAAGGTATTGTACGCATATATATAAGATGTTGCTCTAAGATATCAAGTGAATATCCTTAAGGTATCATATGTGTTACTTTAATATATCACATGTGTTACCTTAAATGTATTAAAAGTTATTTGTTATAATTTTGTTTTCTTATGCAAAAGGAAAATGTGTTTGGTTCTGTTTATTTGACTATACTCTTATATGTTTAATGTTTTGATATTAAAATATTATATGTATTGATTTAATATATGACATGTGATACCTTTGAGGTATTTGTTAAATACTTTTCAGGTATTATTTGAGTATATCTCAAGTATCACATGTATACTATTAAGATATCTACTAAATACCTTTCAAGTATCACATGTATACCTTTGAGGTATCTACTGTATATTTTTTAGATATCAGCTATCTACATTCAATGTATTAATTGAATACTTTTAAGTATTTTGATAAATACTTATATTATGATAGTATTATAACTAATAGACATGTTTCTATTTTATTTTGCAGGAAATACATGAAGTTTTTCTTTGTTATAAGAGAGATTTCAATTGTTTCCAATTATCATATGATGAAACTGCTAAAGATGAAGAATAAAATAAAAAAGAAATAAGCTTGCAGCTCAAGTCTAGAAATGTTTGCGTCGTCACAAAAGTTTTTTTCCGATAAGAAGCTTCTGAAATGCCATCATTTGATTATAAACAATATTTTCAGTTTCTATGTTTGTGTAATTGGATTGAAACAATCTTTTTAATTTCTATGTTCAGGGAATTGTGGTTGATAACAATATTTATGTTTTATATATTTGGTGATTTTGGTGATAATACATTTAAGGTATCATTTATATACCTTTAAGATATCACATATTTAATTAGATAATGATATTGATAAAGAGTAAAACATAAGGAGATTAGTCAGATAATTATATATATAAAGTTCTTTTTGTTATAGGTTAATACACGAAAGTACCAGTTGATTTCAATTAAAGGTATTAATGTTTATAGTAAAAGTATTACATATACACATTTAAAATATTACACTAATACATTTAATGTATTACATATTTAACTATCTATATACTTACATTTCAAGGTATTGAATTCATACTTTTAAGGTAACCTTAAAGGTATTATATAGACACATTTGAGGTATTACATACATACCTTTGAGGTATTGCATATTAATATTCGAGTTATTTAATAAATATTGTTAAACTATTATATAGATACCTTTAAGGTATACCATTTTAAACAACATAATAAATCATTCAGATAATACCTGATATTACATATGCACCTTTAAGGTATTATACTAATACCTTAAAGGTATAACATATTCACATATATAGTATTATATACTTACATTTAAAGATAATGGATATTTGTCTTAAAGGTATTACATAAGTCTTTTTAAGGTATTACATAATCTTCCTTCATCATGGAGTCCCTCCAAAAAATATTACTTAGTCTCTCTTCGTCATCCAACTGAACTCTATAGAAGAAGTCTTTTTCGTTTGCTTGTTCTTCTTGTATCATTTCAATTACAGTTTGTGTGTCCCCTGCCTCTATTGTTTTCATCTTTATTCGATTAACAAAGTTCATATGATCCATCTTCGTATTCTCAAGTATTTCCTCACCACCAGCATTTTTTACCATGTATCAATAAAAATTTATTGCAAATAATCCTGAAGATACCATGTGCTCAATCGCATTGCCTTTTACCTCGCCAATCTTTCTTACTGAGCGATGAAGATGACTAAGATCTGCTTTTGTTAACGGATGATTGTGTAACAATACATGCTCTACAACTATGAACAAGCCTTCTTCATTCTTCTTCACCGTCATCATAGTGTTACAATTGTTCTTGTGATAGGGCATTTTTTTCTGTTTTTTGTTGAAGAAGTCCCCTACTTCTTCAGTCTTTGACAGGAGCAAACAAATTTCTTTGTGATCTCTATATGTTTATCATCTGAAGAGTATCTTGTAGTCAATTTGTGAACTGAAAATTCCAATGCACGAGCATGTTTTTGATAAAGTTCATACATCTCATCAATTGTGTCTTGTTAGTCCAATTAAAGAGCAATTTCCATCATTTGTATCTGACATGTCATCTACATAAATAATATTATAATACATTTAGAACAAATATGTGTAATACCTATAGAACAAATACATTAATTGAAAAATATGAATATGTTAAAAGATTTTCATATACTTAAAAGCATAAACAAAAAAAATAAGAGTTTATTACCTTCAATAATTGTATTTGTTGTTAATCCAAGTACATCAATTTCCTCAGGCATGACATCTGGAAGAGAAGTATTGTAATACCATTAGAACAGTTTTATAATACCTATAGACTAAATGTATAATACCACAATTCTAATTTCATATACTCAAACCTTTAATTTTGTAATACTTTTAGAACATATAACTAGTAGATGTAAAGTATTTTTATAATAGCATAAATGTATTATATACATGGAGTTCAAGTATGTAAAAATGTAATACATGTGGATCTATATCTAATACCATTAGTTCATACATGAAATACCTGTAGAGAAGTTTTCTAATACCTACAGAACAAATGTTCAATACTTGTCATTCTGAGTACATTGTATATATCACATGTATATCTATTTCTGTATATTTAGTTCTGAAAATGGTGTGTTAGCTTAAAAACATTATATGACTAACATTTTTCATATATATAATACTTGTAGTTCATTTATGTAACACTTATAGAATACTTCAAAAATATTTTCCAAAAATTACATATCATTAAAGCATAAATTTCTGTAATATCATATAGGGAACATGTGTAATACCTATAAAATATATTACTAATACTTACAGAACAAATGTTTAATACTTGCCATTCTGAGTACATTGTATATATCACAAGTATATCTAGTTCTGAAAATGATGTGTAAGCTTAAAAACATTATTGTTCAACTAGTAATTTCAATACATATGACTAACAATTTTGTAATTTTGTAATGCTTATAGAACATATAATTCTGTAATACTGCAGAATTTATATCTAATACCATTAGTTCATATATATATATATATATAATACATGTAGTTCATTTATGTAAGACTTATAGAATAATTCTGTAATACCTTAGAAATATTTTCCAAAAAATTACATATCATTGAAGCATAAAATTTATGTAATACCATATAGGAAACATGTGTAATACCTATAGAATATATTACTAATACCTCAGACATAATTTTTGTATAACAATGAGCAATGTAGTTAATCGAATTGAAACAATAAAATCAGAAATAAACATGCACTAGAAAGTCAACAAACAGAGTGAATTGAAGCAAATTAATGTTCATTACCTTCATTTACAATCTGAATAACTTGATTAAAAAACACAGATGTTGCCGAATTTTCTTCTTCTTCTTCTTCTTCTTCTTCTTCTTCTTCTTCTGTACTTGATAATACAAGAATTGTGTTTGATTGTTCAGTTCTCAAATCTTCCAACATTGTTTGATAGAGTGTTTTGATTGCAAGACAAAAGTAATCCTAGGTTTTAGGAAGAAAAGAACCAAAAATTTATTATAGATTGAGGAATTGTGAAGAGAATTAGGTGCGGTGGTGGTACTGTGCGGCAACAGTGGTATGGTGGCAGAAGATATTAAGGCAATTTGTCAATGAAGCCGGAGGTGGTGAGATGGCGGAAGAATTCGCATAGAGAAGAACGTTGTGCTGAGGGAAAGAAAAAGTAAGGGAAAAAAAATTATATATAGACCGACCCATATTCAGCCGGGTTGGGTCGGCGGGTTGGGGTAGAAGTGTTGCCCATATAATAGAGGATTCAGACCAAGATTTATCATCCATCCAATTTCCCTTCCAAATTTGAACATACGATAGATCTCTTAACTAAAGGTTTTTTTTATATAAACATAAAACATATTAATTATTTCAAATTTGAAATTTATTTTATGTACCTAAACCTAATAAAAATAAAAATAAAATTTGGCAGGCCAAGTGGCCTATCAAAAGCCCGGCCCGCCTAGGCCCGCCTTTTGGTGGGCTTTTAAATGTTTGGCCCAACCCTCTTTTTAGGCGGTGTGAGGCGGGCTGGCCCAACTGGCCCAACCCATTTTGACAGCTATAATTATAAGTTTTTTAAACAGGGGTGTTTCATATACATATAGGGCCCAATTTATTTTTCGAGATTATTAGTATTATTTTGAGTTTTGTATTGTAAAATATTGATTTTGTATTGATAGTCTTACTAAATTAACTAGCCCCTATGTCTCTAGTTTCTTTTCCATGTAGATTTTATTCTTCCATATATTAGCGTACAAAAGTAATCTTATAATATATTTCTCAATTTAACCACATTTTAATATATATAATTTTAGTTATTATAAGATCATCAATATTTGCTGAAAGGTATTTTCATAATGTTTTAATCTGTTAATTCCAAATTATCAAAAGTTTATCTATGTTTCCAATATTGAACCGTGGAGTATAATTAGTGTTAAAAATTATGGGAATGAGAAACTAATAATAATAATAATAATAATAATAATAAGTTAAAGTTGAATATTAATTATTAGGCTAATGGGCCTTTTTTGTTTTAGTTAAAGTTGTGAAAAGCCCATCCTCCTCTTATATTATTTATTTCATGTCTAAGCTCATTAGCCCCAAATCCAATCCAAAACTAGGGCAAGAAACGTTGACGACGAACAAGGTATCTTCTTTTCTTGATTTGTTACTTGTTTCCAATTTCCGGCAGCACTTTCCGCCGGAAAACTGAATTCTTGTTTACGGAGCGGATCTCATACTCTACAGCAGTTTAGTCGTGATGCTTGCTTGCTATGTTTTCGTTTTCATTTTATCTTTTTTTTGAATCATCAAGTAAAATCGTGTTTCTGCACCGTCCTCCATAGATAATCTTCAGAGCTGCTTTCTCCATTTGTTTCAGTGTACTTGTTGTTGAAATGAGTATTGAGAATGAAACTTTTCTGCGAAACGCAATATCTCTAGATCATTATATTATCTCTTTGGATTGTCAAAAGATCATATTCTGATAATTAAATAATTTACAGTTTTTTCTGTGCCATTAAAATTATGCTCGGATTGGTGTAGTGTTTTACTACAAGGGGGTCTTGATTTTCATTGCAGCTATTTATCTGAGTAGGACTCTAATGGAAAGATTAGTTAATTACTTATAAATATCATGAATCATTCTCTTGCTTATGCTCATAATTGAAACCTTGAATCTATATTCCTTGTCATGTATTTATTGCATATTTATTTATGAGATTATGCCATTTGTTTGTATTGCATAACATCTTTAGTGTACACATGGTGTGTACTCATGATAGATCAATCTTAGAAATCCTAAAATACTCAAATATTAATAAATTGGGTCTCGTATAGATTAAGTGCTTCACGATTTTATTAATAGGTTCAATAAAGTAGGCTAAGATATGTTTGTAGAATGGTCATAGAGTATACAAAATAGAAAATGTGTGAATCCGGGTTCAATCCAGCTCGACCCGAATGCATGAATCTAAGATCCACGCACCAGTTGCACATGAGACATACTCTTTAAATAAAAGATTAACTTGTATCCATTTATAAAATCTATCAACAACCGATAGTTATTAAACCAACGAGTTCCACTTCAAAATTTGATTGCTAATCCGACAGCAATGAGAAACAAATGTTATCAATTCCAATTTCTATTGTTGATCAACAGATTTCTTGTTGTGCATGTTTATAACAATTTCATCCATTTCATCCATGTCTTCTAATTATACGATGCATTTTATCGTGTTATGTGTATATGTATACTCTATGAATATTGTTATACCCGCTCAGTAAACATATCTATAAGTTTATCTATGAAATATGAACTATTTGGGCAAACAATTTCAGTTATTGTTAATTGACAAAACTTGTTCGTTTATGAATACTTTGTTATTGGTTCTAATAATTTATTGATTCGATCATTGTTTTATTGGTTCAATTTCAGTTATACTAGCACTATTTTTTCATGTGATCATAAGATATGCTTTTGTATATTCAACAATTAAAATTGAACATCAGGAATCACAATTTTCCAATGAATTTTTGCCTGTTCGACTGATGTAAATCGAACAAATCAATGACTGTTCGACCAACACTGGTGTTGGTCGAACACACTTCACTGTGTTCGACCACTGGTCGAACATATTCAAGCCAATTCGAACATTAGTCGAACGTAGTGAAGTGTGTTCGACCAGTGTTGGTCGAACATGAGGAAAATAGGGATTTTTACGGGTTAAACTCATTCGACTAGTGTTCGAACAAAGTGAACATATTCGACCTCAGTTCGAACAGCATGATCAGTGTTCAACTAGTGTTGGCCGAACAGGTGGAAAATAGGGATTTTACTTCTCTAAACTCATTCGACCAGTGTTCGAATAATGTCAACATGTTCTATCATAGGTCGAACATCCTGAACAGTGTTCGACCAGTGTTGGCCGAACAGGTGAAAAATGTCTTCATTTTCACTTCTATATAGCACATTAATCCAATAGAACAAGATATGATGAAAACCTGTGTTCACAAGCTATATAACAACAATTGTTTAAACATCAACCGATCAATATCACACTAATTCTCCTCATTTTCACTTTTACATAGCACACTAATCCAACAGATAAAGATATGATGAAAAACTGTCGACGAAGCTATATAACAACAATTGTGCGTACAATATTATAAGACAAACGAAGGTCAAATATTGTTTCATACAACACAAGAAATGTTTATATAAATCTAGTCATCATCTATGTCAATTGACGCAATACCCATCGATGAGCTTTCACTACGACTTTGAAATGCATAATCCATGATTCGTCTTTTATAATATTCAAACCACCTGTTTGTACATGGTAGTCAAGTTTCGAACTACCGATCGATAATAGGTGGTAATGGTGCGTCGTCAGCCAATTTTACCTATGTAAGATTTAAAATATAGTCAATATAAGAGGCATATTAATAATTGATCATCAAGTATAACAAAACAAATAACATATCCAAATTACCTGAACGTAATGATCATTGCCAATCAGGGCCATGCATACGAGTCGAGGCTTCGTTGGTATTTGTGTCCTCATGGGTAGAACCGTTACCGACAGGTTTGTGGACAGGACAATGACCATGTTGTAAGCATTGATTGTCAAGTATGCCATTTCGGAGAATGCCCACCAATAATTGATCTGGTAAACAGGCTTCTTGTAGTAAGTCAAGTTCGTAGTTATTTGTTCAATCTGGTCGTGCATATCGATGATATTCTTATATAACCATTCAAAAATTTTTATCGCATTGATTAGATTGTTACGAACCTGTGCCCATGAGTTCTCTCCCAATCCTAGTCCGTGGGCTATGCACCTGAAACCACAATGACCGTCTCTCAATGAATTTTTAATACGCAAGATGTGCCCTTACATGATAGGGGAAGTTGACCAATGAAGATTTCATCACCAGCCTTGCGGACAGACTGTCGCCTTATTGGTAGCATTTTGTGCTTCAAGGTTGAGAACAGGGGAGTGGCCTTTGCGGAGTCATCTATGTAAGTATTTGAGTTGATAGAGGAGAGACAACTGTTATGAAATGAGCTTTCAACGTATTCGAAGTTACTAGGATTACGCTTTGTCGACGACTCTTTCTTCAACTTGGCTTTGCTAGGCCTACCACGGTGACATGTGATTATTTGAGGTTTTTGCAGCGTACTTGTTGACGGTATGGATATCTAGCGAAGTCTTTTAAGCAACAACTTTTGAAACTCCGAAGTCGTTCCAAACATATTGTTAATATCATCGACTGTTTCTTCCCAACGGTTGCCAACATCAACGTTCACTTCACCTTCACACTTCGCTGGTTCATAATCTAACTTTCTCCAAAAGTAGTCAATCATATCAAGTTGGACAACTTGACCATCCCGTATCAATTTCCTCAATTCGTGTGCACAAGGCAAGCCACACGTCCTCCTCAACACACAACCACAAATGAGAGGATCTATACCGTAACTATCCACACCATTCATCTCGTCAAACATCTTACCAAGTGCATGATGCGACACCAATCCTCAGATATTCTTAAACAAAGAAGAAGCATAACTATGTAGCGCCACATAAAGACTTTGTTCGAAGGAGAAGGCCTTCACATTTGTATATGACGTGATGAGCAGATGGTGGATTTTTTCCCACGATGTCTGAAAATTGTCTTGACTTGATCCCAATCGTTTTTTGAGTTTGGCGTGTGCACTTTTAGCCCTATAAATATAAAAAAACAAAAAGTCACATAAATTGTAATAGAAAACTTCAATAATCGTAGTTATTCATCTACGTAAGAGCATACCTGCTAGTAGAAGTATTATCAAAATGCATGATATTGTCAGTCCAACAAGAGACAAACTTCTCTTTATACGGCTGGATCCAATTCTTCATGACATAGGTAACAACTCTCGCATATTCTCTCTGTAGTCAGTTTCAAATCTCCTAACCAACTCATTGAATCTATGTTCATCCTTAGCTAATATCAACATATTCCATGAATGGTTAAACTGTTCCCACTTCTCATTTCGATCGAAAATCCCCTTGCAATTGGTCAAATCATTTTTATTGATATGCCACCGACATAGTAACGACTTCGAGTTAGGAAATGTAACTGAGATAACATTCATGAGTGCAAGCTCTCGATCGATTACAATCACCTTCGGTAAACATCCGTCGTTCATCAATCCTTTCAATGTAGTTAGCGTCTATCTGTAGTTGTACTCACGCTCGTGGGACAAATACACAAACGCAAATGAGAAAGTTAAGTTTGTAGACGTGACACCAACTACTTCCAACAATGACATCCTATATCTATTGGTCTTATAGGTACAATCCATCAATAGCACAGAAGGAAATGCACGTAACAACTCCACGGATGTTGGATGAGCATAAAACAGATCGGTAACAATATTTGTTTGACTACACCTCCTGGCCAAGTAGTAATAGTTCTCCAACTCTAATTTTCCCAACAAAAATTGCATTTGAGTACGGCCTCCATTGTATCACCCTATACCCTTATGACGTATATTTAACAATAAAATATTCATCATGTAGGCAAATCATACTGACGTTTTATTTATCCATATAAGTATTAAAACATTATCTAAGGACTAATATTGTATAAAATTAAAACACAATCAATATCTCAACATAAGTCATATTAAATACAACTCATGATACACGTGTCTAAAATGCAAAATGCGGAGGAGGAGAAGGTTGCACAAGGCATCAGTCGGCCGACCTGGTATAGTGTGGCGTCTTTATATACAAACCCACGTAAAAAAAAGCTATAGAACCTAAAAAAAATAAATATGTGATTTTTATGAGTCGCAACTCAGTGAATATAAACCATTACTTTAATTAAATAACAAACAAATAACAATCATTAACATTAATCAATAATATAATCACACATGTGCAAATGTCACTATGTCCGATTTATTATTCTGTGAACTGCTCAAGTTTGGATCTATTCCGGGATTTCCAATATGCCACTGTGTATATAGATCCGTAGGTCCCAATATGATTATGACCCGAAGATATCCACTGTGTATATAGAACCGTATGTCTCCAATATGATTATGACCCGAAGGTCTCCACTGTGTATATAGACTCGTAGGTCTTCAATATGAATTTGATCCGAATGTCTCCACTTTGTAAACAGATCCATAGCAAGACAGTCACAAACCTTTTAATTTCATGTAAATTGTAATGCAACATATCCATCTGAACATATGATCATATATACATTTATCAATATATCATTTGATTCAATGACAATTTATATAAGTACATATTTCTTATAGAACACATATAACAAACCTTGCATATAAATCACATTACATTGCGTATAAATTACATATACGGTTTATACTCACCCGGTTATGATAAGCAATATGTTCGTCGTTCTGGTTCCTCTTCCCGTTCTACAGCTCGTGCCCCTATATGATTCAATGTCATTTAGCCGAATCATCCCATTAATATTTATTTCCATTATGCAATGAAATGCAATGCATGTTTGCTTAATTAATTATGTTCATTATTTTTCCTATAACTTGAGTTATAAAATTCCAAGTCGAGTAAGGTAAAATTCTGTAGAAATTTAACATATAGCTCTACCACTTTCATGTTTATCATTTTTCATAATTCCGTTTCCAACCTGTATAGAATTAGGTTACAAACACAACATAATTAATAGTTTTCAAATCGGGTCATTATAGACCAAGTCCTGTAATTTTGATATTATCTCACTCAACATTTAACCGAGTCATCCACGGTTTGCTTCTGAGTTTAGCTAAGAGATAGGGCTATAACTTTCATGTTTTAAATTTTTCCTAATTCGGCCTATAAAGCTATCAAAACATCCGATGAATTACGATAACTGAAGATATATATAATTCACTAATTTTTTTGTACCTTTTGGAAAAAATCTTGAGAATTCACTCTGATCAAATTGAAGAGCATGTCACTACGAGCTCCCCTCAAAATCTGAAGCAAAACGGTGAAGAAACGAACCCACAATCAGAAACCCTTCTTTTTTTTTCTTTTATGTTCTTTTTCTTTCCTCTCTGTTTTTCTTTCTTTCTCTCCCTCTGTTTCTGTCCTCGCTGTTCTTTCTTTTTCTTTATTTACTTTCTTCTCCACCGCCTCACCGCTTTCTTTATAAGTTTTTATTCTTTTATTTATTTTTTAATTATATATATTATAATATTAATTAAATCTCTTTTCCCATTTTCTATATAACACACACCACACGTCTATGTATATATATAATTAATTATTAATACTATTAATTAAACAAATTAAATTATAAACTTTTAACATTATTAGAATCTCAACTAATTATGATAGAGTTTTCTCAATACTAATTACATAAGAGCATATAAATAATACGAAATGCATATGATATGAATGTCAAATGACATGTATATTTTGGTTGAGGATGTTACATTCATGCTCGACAACTATGCTTTTGTCGAGCATTGTAAATGGTCTTCAAGGTCGACTCATTCTCGGGAAAAGAAAGTTTGACCATACTCAATATGTCATTCGGCTTGGTATTGTTCATAGACAAGTTACGAACAAGTTAATTTTCAACACTTGTTAGTCGACCTGCAAATGAGTGTCCGACCAAGTTCACCCTCATTGGGTGATTATGCGATCTGCATTGAACGGTCAAGCACCATTGGTCAGTCTCTTTCAACTGTACTCCTTTCAGCATAAAATGGCAATCGCACTTCATAGTGCTAGTATTTCGTCCTTTGAACGACTTCTTCTCAACATCGCTAGTACCTACTGTAACTTTTGTCTTCGATGGACAATACTTACCACCACGCTCACCCTAAAAATACCCGAGCTCGTCTACCACTGTTTTCACTATCCAATCGTCTAACCGACATAACCATGTTCAGATGAATTCCAATCCTAGTTGCCCAATTGACCAACGCTTCACGATCATCAAATAGTTCATTCGTTCTAAATTCTTCTGAAAAATCAATCTGCTCATACATTGGATTGATGACGTTCACAATGCTCATTCTAGATTCATTTGATTCGATTTCCTATAATGTATGAAATGTACAAGTAAATACATTGATAAAAAATAAAAAAACTTATAAAAATTGGCATGTTCGACCAATAATAGCCGAAAACATAGAGAAACGTTCAACTATTGTTCAAACAGTTAGTGCTCCATTCGGCCAGAAGTGGTCGAACAAACCCTAATACGTTCGGCCATTGATGGTCAAACATACTTTAATAATTTCGGCCCTTACAGGCCGATCGCGTTGTGTACAGATTTTTTTTTCTCAAAATACACAAAAACGAACGGTAAAAAACATCTAAACAACTTACATTATCCATCTCTTCCACTCTTTTTTAAGACATGATGATATTTGAGTATGTTGAGGGTGGTAAGGGTTTGAAAGATTTGTGTTGAGTTTTAATGAGTTTGCAAGAAAAATAGACATGAGGAAGAAGAAGGAATTGGTGTATTACAAATGGGTGTGTTGCAAAATGGGGTGTGTTTTTAATTGAGGGGTGTATAGTATAGGTTTAATTTATTGATAATTGTATATAAAATTAATAGTAAGGGTATAAATGTCTTTACATATATCATTTTTTTTTCTATTTAATTTTGTGGGGTGTGTTTAGTAATTGTGGGGATAGCCGGACCCTTATACTATTACAAACCTTAAAATAAACGAGGATAGAATCTCAATTGGAGATTGGAAATGCTAGTTCAGAAATCTCGCGAGTTATTTTGTTATTTAATTAATTAATCTTATGAGTTATTAGACTTTTTTAAAGTTTAATTAATTAATGGCATATAGGTTTTGTTTACTCCATGAGTAGCTTGAAGTTGGCAATATGCATCAAGACAGCGCAATTCAACACAACCGCCGCCGTCACCGTTGCCGCCGTCGGGGTTGGTGGCAGCTGGAATACTCGGTTGAGAGATCTCTCAAAGCAAGGAAAATACAGTCAAGCCTTGATCCTCTATCGTCAAATGCTGCGCTCCGATGTGACCCCAAACGCCTTTACTTTTCCCTTCGTTCTCAAGTCCTCAGCCGTTCTATCCCTACATCTTCACGGAGCACAACTCCATTGCCACATCATCAAGTCCGGTTGCCAGCTCGAACCCTTCGTACAGACGGCTTTGATTTCTGCGTACTGTAGGTTTTGTTTACTTGGTGATGCATATAAGGTGTTTGATGAAATTCCTGAATTGAATAAGGTAACAGTGTGCTACAATGCTTTGATATCCGGTTTAGTTCAGAAATCAAAACACTCAAATGGGTTGCTTTTGTTGCGTGAAATGATGGTGAAACGAGTACCGCTTAACTCGGTCACGATTTTGAGTTTGGTTCCGGGTTGTACAGCTCCACTTCATTTGAATTTAGGAATTTCTCTGCATTGCTTGACTTTGAAACATGGTTTTAGCACTGATTTGTCTGTGGCAAACTGCTTCTTGTCTATGTATGTACATTGCTGGTCAATTGCATCCGCAATGAAGTTGTTTGATGAGATACCTGAAAAGACTTTGATTACATGGAATGCAATGATCTCTGGTTACTCACAACATGGACTTTGTGCAGGGGTTTTGGATCTTTACCATGATATGCAGTCTTCAGATGTTTCCCCTGATGAGGTGACGTTAGTTGGCGTCTTGTCATCTTGCGCCAACCTCGGTGCAAAAGGAATTGGACGAGAGGTGGAGGAGATGATACAACGCCGTGGATTTGGATTCAATCCATTTCTGCAGAATTCATTGATCAACATGTATGCTAGGTGTGGTGACTTGGTGACAGCCCGGGCTACATTTGATGCTATGCCGGAGAAGAATTTGGTGTCATGGACCACCATCATAGGTGGCTATGGCATGCATGGACAGGGAGAGATTGCTGTGGGGCTTTTTGATCAGATGGTTAGGACAGGAATTCAATTAGATAGAGCTGTTTTTGTTTGTGTTCTTACAGCATGTAGTCATGCTGGGCTTACTGAAAAGGGGCTGAGTTATTTTTACTCAATGGAGAGAGTTTATAATCTGAGCCCTGGTCCAGAACACTATTGTTGTGTGGTGGATCTTTTGAGCCGGGCTGGTCATTTGACAGAGGCCCGAAACCTCATTGAATCAATGCCAATGAAGCCAGATGGTTCAGTATGGGGAGCCCTTCTAGGTGCTTGCAAGATCCATAAGAATGTAGAATTGGCGGAGTTAGCTTTTAACAAGGTTGTTGAGATCGAACCTAGAAACATAGGCTATTACGTGCTGCTATCAAATATATATTACGAGAAAGGTAATATGGAAGGTGTGTTGAGGATTCGAGTGATGATGAGAGAACGGAGACTGAAAAAGGATCCGGGATATAGCTATTTCGAGAGTAAAGGAAGGACCCATCTCTTTGTGGCGGGGGATAGAAATCATCCCGAGGCAACGGAGATTTACGCCACGTTGGAGAAGTTGGAGGATCTAACAAAAGAAGCAGGTGGTGAAAAGCAAAGAGATGAAATGGCAAGTAATGTTCATAGTGAAAGGTTGGCTATTGCATTTGCAGTAATGAAGAGATGTCCAAATGAAGACATGATTCTTGTTATTAAAAACTTGAGGATCTGTGGAGATTGTCACATGTTTGTAAAATCAGTTAGCAAAATAGTAGATTGTGAGTTTATAGTTAGAGATGCAACCCGGTTTCACCATTTCAAAGGTGGGTCTTGTTCTTGTAATGACTACTGGTAAAATCAATTTCCATGCCTTCTCTCTTTCTTGCTTTCCTCTAGCCAATGCTTTTAACCTTCCAAATATCTCTTGTGTATTCATTGAAAATAAGCAACCAACCTTTTGTATTGTTCAGTGCCATCAGAGATGAAATGCCGTTCAGTGAACCATATCTTGCCAATTGTATGTATTGCAAATTAAACTCTACATATATAAAAAAATAGGTATAAAATTAAGACAATTGTTTTAGGCTATCTTTGATGTGTGTAGATTAAAACGTGGACATCTAATAACTTAAAAAATAAATTACTTAATAAAATTACAAAGACAAATTTAATCAAATAATGTTTTAAAATAAAAAATATTGCAATACCAGTAAAAATAAACATTGTTTTTATTTTATAAAATTTTAAAATATATTACATTCTACATATAAAAATTAATATGAAAAAATCATGATGTTAATTTTTTCTAGGGATGTAAACAAACCAAGTCGTTCGCGAACTATTCACGGCTTGGTTCGAGAAATATTCGTTCGAGATCGTTCGTTAAGCTTAACGAGCCGAACTTGAGCCCGAGTTTCGAGCATGATAACTTATCGAGCTGAACTCGAGCCTAGACATATTCGACTCGATAGTTCGCGAACATGTTCGTTTAGTGGGTTCGCGAACAAGTTCATTTATAGTTCGCGAACATGTTCATTAAGTGAGTTCGTTTATAGTTTGCAAGCCTATTCGTTTGAAGTTCGCGAGCCTGTTCGTTTATATATTTTATTTAAATATGATTATTAATTTTATAAGTTTTTGAAATTTAGATAAATACAATTAAAAAGGTGTTTAAATTCTGTAGTTTAATTTAAAAATGTGTAAAAATAATTAAAAAAGAGTCAATACAAAAAGTGTTATAATTTTGATATAATCATTATCACCATACTTCAAAAGTAGCTTTTTGAGAGTGGAAACCTCATCACCATATTCTACCATCTAAAAAAATCAATAATCAAAATAAATAAACCCTTAAAAATAATATTTAATTTTGAATATGAAAAAAAATATAGAAAATTCATACATTTCCAAGATCGAATTCAACATGCTTAAACTTTGAAAATAGATCGGACTTAGTTTTCTAATTACCTAAAATACATTAATGATATGTTATAGAAAGATATCAAACCATAAACATGTTCAGATCTACATATGTATCAAAATTCAAAATCTTTATATAAGAATAATGTATGTATATACCAAAATATCATGTATTTATATGAAATATAATTAGAAAAAATTTAATGTGAACGTGTATTGCAATAATTTCATATAGTTTATTCATTTAATTATTCATATATTTGCAAACTCAAATAGGTATATATGATATACTCTACATTTATATGTGTGTATATATATATATATATATACTAATTATATAATTATTATATTATGATCAATAATATTGATTTTAAAAAAGATAGCTTGTAAATTAGTATTACATTTTGAAAATATTGTTTTAAGTCAAAATTTCTACAATTTAGATATTTTAGATTTCAAACAAATTCATTAGTTTATATAGTTTTAATTCAAAATTAGTTGTTACATAAATAATTATTTGATATCATATTACTCAATTAATTATTGAATAACTAATTGATATGAAAAACAAACTATAATGAACTTATATGTGTATTCGAAAAAAATAGTTCAAAAGGCACAATATTTAATTGATACGTATACTTTTTTTTTATTATATACATATCAATTAATATTTCTTGCCATATATATATATATCATTGAAAATATTTATCAGCAAAATTAGATTATTATATACCATATATATTTATTACACAAAAGTAATATTTTTAGAAATTTACAATAAACTCAATTAATATCACAAGAAAATAATATAAAATTTGATGAAATTTCTATTATTAAGAAATGAAAATAGGCGGAAATGTTTGATATTTCTATTGTTAGGGATAATTGTTATTATATTTATAAATATAGATTATTTCTCCTATCTTTATTATAATCTTTAAGACTTTGATTTTAATTACATACATATTAAATAGAGTATAAAATTTCAACCATTGTTATTCATGATTTCAACGGCATTATGTGCCTGGTTATGGCCTCGCTCCACCTTCCTATTATCTTTTATGCAAGACTTTTGGAATTATAGATACGACTTTCTGAATTTGATTGGCTTCATGCACATAACAACAGAAAGATGAGCTCATTCTTTGATTACTAATTATCAAAGTTGATTTCTTTATTTTGTTCTTCCTTCAATATTGGTTTAGCAATAGAGGAAATCTCTTCATGACAAATCATGGGAGGGGTTTAACTGTGATGTCAATGTCTATAAAGATATAGTAGCCAAATTAAATTAATGATTAATATAGCTCTACATTTTCTTCGGAATCTCAAAATTTGAGCTGCTTCCAGTGCTTTGTTTTGACATGTTATGAGAGATCTCTGATTAAAAAATTAGTATGATGAAATTATGTGAGAGCCAAGCAGTGATAAACTTCTTCATGTCATTCTTTCTGTGACACTGGATAGTGAGGTTTGAGGATCAAACTTAGACCAGCCTCCTTTATTTTTCCGCAGATGGTGTGGCTCTAAATGAACCAGCAGAGGTCTCGTCGTTTCAGGGCTGCTAAGGATGCTGCAGCAGCTGTTTGTGTTCTTTATATCTAAAAGAATTGAAAAATAAGCAAGTAAACTTTGGTGGTCCATGTTAGTCATTTTGAGAAGTCCTCTCCCCAATTTTGCGAGAATATTTGGGATATGAGCTGGATATTCCAAATTCTTCATTTGAAATTGATTTTGAGAGGCTGGTGGATGACTTTGTGTTTCTTTGTTTTTTTGTTGGCAATGACTTTCTTCCCCATATGCCCACTTTGGAAATTAGAGAGGTATATATGATTATACAGTTACTGAAATTGAATGATTTTGTTGTTGTTCTGTGGATATCAAACTTATATAAGTATCCATTATCTGTTACTGTTGCATGAAGTATGGTTCCAATAAAACCTGCTCTTTGTATGTTATTACATCATTATAGAACATGTTTTGCACAGGATTTATTTTTCAGTTTGTCTCTCCGAGCACAGAGATGTTACTTGTTTACTTTATTGATATAAATCTGCTCATTTACGGCAATGGGCGGTTATCTTACTGATGCTGGGGAGGTAATCTTAATGCCTTAAGCACAATTTAAAGTTGTTGCACTTATTACCTCTATGTGCATTTAATGGTACTAGCAAACATGCATGGCCATGTTAAGACCCATCGAACAAATCACACTATTCTGTTGTTCCTATGAAGGGTTGCTTGATCATCTATTTTAGCAGGGGACAAGGTGCTTCCTCTCTTTGGAGTATTGGCTCAAAATTTATTTTCTATTTTGGTTATTGATTTTAGCCAGTATCAAGCATTGCTTGTGATTGTCAATGTCGAAATAAGACCTGATTGTCACATGCTTTCTGCTGATGTCAGAAAATTTTATTTTTGAATCCGTTGAAACTGTACCTAAGTAGTGGCTCTGTGTCGCTAATCTGCAGAATTTCTATCCTCTCAGGTGAAGTTGGGGGAGCCTGGATATAAAGAAAGGTATTATTCGGAGAAATTTGGTGTATTTTTAGTGTTGCAATTGTGCGGGAAAAACATGAATTGCTCCATTGACTAGTTTGTGATTGGCTTAATGTACCAACACATTCACATCCTGTTGACCACCTTTTATAAGCTTAGCCACATTTTTGTCCTATCTGTCTTGGCCTACTTATAAGCTATTAAGATAAATCTAACGTTCTATATACTATTTATGGTGCAATGTATTTTCTGAAGTGAATAATTATTGTATACTAACCTTTCCTAAAAAGGTATGTATTCATGTGGTTTCAGCTGTTTTCAACGCGCAAGACAGATATTCGTATCAGGAACAACATCATGACTTGAGAAGCAGCATGTCTGCAGTGACCATAGAAGGTGGCTTCCGTGCCTCTTGGTGCAACATCTTCAAGATCAGCAAGTGCTGGCCAATGGATAGTGAAAGTCGATACTTTCGGAAGTGAACCATCAGTAATTGACTCAGATTTGGTTGGGAGTGGATGTATTCATTCTGAAAAGTTGATCAACATTGTGAAGGTCAAGTATCTGGCTATTCTTGTGTCCCAGAAAATCAAATAATAGGATTAAATATCTAATAATTATGGTGAAGCTAGAACATCAACACTTGAAATGAATGGCAATTATTGAGGAATTAGAAGGAGAATAGCATCTTAATCAAAGTATTGTTGGTAGAATAAGTCTTGCATGCGAACGTGCTTAATCAAAGACAAAATTTTGATTTGACTAATTTTAGTTTAATCCTAGTGGTTTTGTTATTTAAATTTGTTTGGAATTATTAAATTCAAGCGTTGAATACTTGGCACAGGTGTGGGTCCCTTGCCCTCAATGTTCCAATACCACCAATAACTTTACCTGCTTCCAAAGTGCATCTTCCCCATCTTATAAAGATTTATTTCTGGATGAAGATATACGCTATTACCTTCATGCCTGTGCACTCCAATATATGCAAATAGCAGAGGATAATAGCTCGAACAGTGATGTCGTCAAATCATAAGCCCTGCATTTGTCGAAATATATGTGATCTCAGCATATCAGACAACCCTTTGGCACATTATGCCCAGAAAGCTAGATTCTACTTGGGGTACTAGAATTCCTACTGCCTGATTTTGAATTCCTACTTAGAGTAGTAAATGTTATGTAAACCAATTTTGAATATACAACAGGCAGCAGATCTGAGTTCAACCCATATGAACTTCAACCCAAGTGCCAGAAGAGGAAGTGACATAGCAGACAATGTATGTGTTTAACAACTACTACACCTTTTCCAAAACTTTTCTTTTCCTCCATGATTATTTTACTCTTAATTTCTTTTTTGAAACTAAAATAAAATAAAATTGTTAACTTTATATATCCCAACCTCTCAAAAATTTATCAAATTTACCATCCATCCAATTAGAACAGAGGATAGATTTCATAACTAAAACTTTTTTTTAAAATAAATATAAAACATATAAATTATTTCTAATTTGAAATTTATTTTATGTACCCAACCCCAATAAAATATAAAATATTATTTCAAAAATGTAAAATATACTAATGAAATCTGAATATATTATTAAAAATATAAAATAATTATGAAGATAAAATTTGAAAATTATTTAATAAGGTTAAAAATAATTTCATAAAATAATAATAAAATTATAAATTTATTTGAGTAAATTGAAATATTAATTTTTTTTATCGTGTTTTAATAGATATAGCTAATGAAACATTATTAACAATGTTGGTGTAACAAAGGATAATAGGATTTGAGTGTCCTATTAAAATAATTATCAAATTTGACATTATTTCAAAATTTATATTTTTTCTTATTAACCTTGTTATGATATGATTAATTAGTATATTTTCATTCTTAATTTTCACATTTCTCTAATAATTATCAAATTCTAAGAAAATAACCTTTTAAATTTAAAAAAATGTTCTTATGTTAAAAATTAATCGTGTCAGGACATTCAAACATAAAAATTATATTTTAAAATTTACAAAGTTTGTTTTAATATGAAAATTAAACCCTATTATCTTCTATTCAAACATAGTTATTAATGTTTGATTAATTGTATCTTTTACTAAAACACAATCAATAATTTCATAATATTTTAATTTATTTAAATAAATTTCAATTTTTTTTTATTGAGCTTCTTCTATACTCCATCCAAACCGAACGTACGTAAAATAAAACTGACCTACATGGAACGTGTGTTTTCCGCATCAGAAAGTGTTAAACTAGTGGAAACGAGGAAGGGGATTGCTGGTCTGGCATTAGCATCTGAGAACATGTCATGTTTTTCTCTAAATTTGTCTGCTTTTGGCATTGCTGAGCATCCCAACTCACACTATGCACAAGTAGAGGGGTTAGATGTTTGTTTTGCAATTTGTTTGCAGAGTTGCCACACTGGAGACCTTGTTTATGTCCTTGAGTTCTATCTCTACCAACCTCCTCGCAAATCATGTAAATATCTTAGCTCCTTTTTGTACCTTCTACTGCCATTATTAAAGCAGAACCTTACCAGCTTTAAGGTTGCATCTGGGCAACAACTAGGAGATAGACTAGTTGTTGAGATCATCGACTTTTCACAAGCGAATGAAGTTGATGTCGTTGAATTAGACCAGTCAGATGGAGTTCCAATTACATTTAAATTTGTCAACTACCAAAGCCAAAAACAGTCTCAAGATCATAAACATGATGTTCAGTTAGCTCTTGATGATGTAATGGAACAGTACTACAGTAAGTCAGCTGCCAATTTGAAGAAAAAAGAATCAGCAAATAATACACAGAGTCAAACTGGTCTAAATATAACCTTTATGGATCTGCAATCACATTTCGGCAACAAATGCAAGGATGCTGAAGAAGCTCTTTGTGGTGAGTGCCAAAACAATCTTTTTTGATTTGTAATTTTTAAGGCATTAGTTAAATTGACTATTAACAAAAATGAGAAATTTCATCTTGCAGTTAGCGAATCAACATTCAAACGTTTATGCAGAAAACATGGCATCAAGAGGTGGCCACAAAATCCGAAATACAAAAAGAATCCATCCCTATTTATGACAAATATTGCAGATGAAAGTGATTCTCAACCAAATATGAACGTGTTACCCAACAACAACCTTCCACCCCCAGATATGCCTCAAATTGATCCCCAAAACTCTTAACACCTCATCACTCAACCAAATGTTGAAATGATGTTGATATTTGCAAAATATGAAAGCAAAACCAGCAAATTTAAGTTAAGGCAGACTGCAGGAATGGAGAAACTAGTGAGTGAAGTGGTCATGAGACTAAAACTAGAGGTGGGAAGTTTTGAAATGGAATATTTGGATGAAACTAATGAGAAGATCCTATTAGCATGTGATGCTGATTTGGAGTTATGTTTAGAGAGCGTAGCTGCAGTGGGCAAGTGTTATATCCAGGTACTCATGTTTCTTTTTATTCAATTTGAGATTATATAGTTCTTTTGAATTCTCTGCAGCTTCTACACTAAACAAGCATATTCAAGTAAAATATGTATTTGGATGAGTTATAAGAGAATGATCATATCTTATTAACATGTTATTATGCTTTCTAGATAACTTCTCTAAAGAATCCGACAGTAACGGGCAATCCTTGTATCCAGGTGTTTGTTCAATCAATTTGAAATAGGCTTCACATCATTTTACATGTGGTTGATTGTGTAGTATGGCTTATGAACAGGTTGTTCCTCCTAGCTCCACACAGTCATCTTTTGCAAGTGCTTATATTAATCACTTTCCATCTTACTTCCACAACTATATTCTGAGCATTAAGAATGTAGTTGAGGATGGTCATTGTGGTTTCCGTGTTGTCGCCAATCTACTTGGTTTTGGTGAGGAGTCATGGGCTCGAGTGAGACATGGCCTTATAAACGAGCTTAGACTAAACCAACAACTATATTCAAGTGTTTTCATCAAACATGGTGCTGTTGAGGAAATATTAGAGATCTTGTCATGCTTTGAGGAAAGGGCAAGCAATGCGCATTGGTTTACTTTGCCGGAAATGGGGTACCTTGTTGCGTCAGCATACAATGTTGCACTTGTCACCTTGTCCACCCACATGTGCAACACATTCTTACCATTGAGAACTAATGCCCCTAGCAATTTGAAGTGTATCTGTATTGGATTAGTGAACAATGACCATTTCGTTCAGGTATGCAAAAGTTTTTTGATTTCAAACACTAGTAAGTATATGTTTGTAAATTGTGATATCAATCACTTCACTTTCTAATTATATGTAGGTTTTCCTGCGTGATGGTCACCCAATACCTCCTGTCCTTGCTAAGTGGTACGAGTGTCATTATCCAGATGCAACAACCTTGAGTTATTTTATTATTTTTTGCTTTCTTGTAAAGAAATATTCATTTTGTGATTGTTTGGGAAAGTCTGTGGCGTAGAAATTTACTATTATATATAGAAAATAGAGAAGATTTCATAAATGTCTATATGTATGTATATATCTTTTTTTATTATAATTTTTAAGGCTTTGATTTTAATTAAATAGATATTAAATAGAGTATAAAATTTCAACCATTGTTATTCATGAATTATGTTGATATTCTTATTTTTATCTCAATGACTTAGAGATGACTCGTGTGTGTTCTAATTATGAAATATGGGGTGAAATTTATTCAGTATATGGTAAGTAATCCATAATTTTCATATTCAATTGATAAAAATCGATAAAACATAGTAAGTTGCTCATATTTTAACATAGAATATAGTTTGGGTGGATTTATTCACTATATGGTAAAATCATGATTTTCGAAACATGGAAAGTTATTGTACATCTCTACATTTAATTGAAATTAAATATAATTTATTTTTCTAATAAAAATAATTTCATTGACAGAAATTATATTGACTGAAAAAAGTTACAGAAAATCAAATAAACTTTCATAAAAGTTATACGTGGATCTATGAACATGATTATTCGTGTATTCTATTATCTTAATTTTGAACATACATATTTAATATCTTTAAAATTTATTCACATAAAGTTTTACCATCTTTCCTTATCTCAAAATTTCCTTATTTCTTTCTTTTATATATTATCTCATCTCATCTTAATTTAAGAATGAGTGAAAAAAATTGATATTGTCTAAGGTTTTTTCATTCAATTTTTTATATGTTTCTTAATTCGGATCAGAGGTAGTAATATTAAATTATAATAAATGGTAATATGAATATTACCATTCAAATTAAAAGTAACATAAATTGCGTATCAGTCAAATTTAAATGGAAATGTAAATGGTTGATCTATCTTTGACTATTTTTTCAGATATTAATAATGACTAAGATTTGTAATCATATATCAGAATAAAGAAGATTTAACTCTACCTGATTCTTGGACAGTAAAAAATTTATTGCCTGATAATTCATGCATGATTTCCGTAATTAATTATATACTAAAAACAAGAAAAAAAAATGCTCATAAATTCTTGGTAAATTATGGTTTATGCATACATGGTCATAAAAATTCTATAAATAGGCATTCTACAAGTTTTTTTAAACACACTACATAAATTTATTTTTCAAGAGAATTGAAGACATCAACAAAGAAAATGAAGAAAAAAGGGATGAGCTTTTTGAATATATTTTTGATTATTATGGGTCTTATCATATGTGTGAGAGGTCTTCAAATTGTTGAGAAGGATGCTTATTATGATTGTGTAGAACCCTGTTATGAACATTGTGAAAATGAAAAACCCAGTCTTTACTGTGTCCCTAATTGCCAGCAAAAGTGTGCCAAATTTTTGCCACCGCCATCGAAGAAGAGTGGAGATATAGTTGGATAGTAAACGAGATGATAGGTAAATTCAGTTTGATTTTCTTTTTATTAAAGCTCTTTTATGTAAAAGAAGAAGATAGCCATTTGAAGTTGTAATGGATCATGTTATTTGGAAATAATAATATATGTATGACTGAATTATTGTTTGTAGAATTTTGTTTTCAATTATATGGATTTCATGTTGCAATAGAGAATAAGTTGATTTGGGAATTAACCAGACACTTTCAAAATTCAATATGTTTGATTAATTACCATAAATTGTGTGATCATATTATTTCTGATCATATATTCTAAAATACAATTGAAATTAGACTCCTAATTAAACATGTTATTGAATTTTTTTTTTTTTTTTTTTGGTGATATCCGATAATTGATTGAAAAACAAAGCTGCCCTTAAAATTTAAATAGAATATTATGTTATAATAAAAATATTAAATCTTCTTAATATATTAAAATATAGTAGTTAAATAAAAAATTTCACATTTCCATTTGTCTGCTAGAATAATGAAAAAGTTTAAAAAACAAATTGATTGGTAGATGATTAAAATTAAAAATGTAAACACAAATTTATGATGTTCGAAAAAATTTGTATACTAAAAAATTTATCTCTATGAGAAAAAAATATATATAACTACATATATTTGCAAATTAATTTATTAATGCCATAAAAATCGTTGATCGTTTGGATTTCTTTGGTAGTTTAGAAAATAACCAAGGTAATCATAGGTCTGATGATATCATATCTAAATAGAAAAAAAAAATCTTATTTAACTATTATAAATATTTGATCAATCTAGAACATCCAAATGCATCATTTACGATCGTTGAGTCTTCATATGCTGTTTTTTTTTTCTGTTTCATTCCTTATTTAGTAAATTGCACCGATCTTCAACATGCTAAGAGATGTTAATATCTTAAAGACTCTTTGTACTTGAGCGGTTTTCGATTATTTGTGTTTTCTCGAAATTTGTTTAATTAAAGAAAAATTCTTTTTGTGATTGTTTGAGAAAGTATGTGGCATAGAAATTTACTATTATATATAGAAATAGAGAAGATTTAATATATGTAAGTATATATCTTTCTTTCTTATAGTTTTTAAGGCTTTGATTTTAATTACATACATATTAAATAGAGTATAAAATTTCAACAATAGTTATTCATGAATTATTTTGAAATTCATTTGTTTATCTCAATGACTTATAGATGATCTTGCATCATACGGTTTGGAGTTCTAGTTTTGAAACTTTGGGTGGAATTTATTCACTATATGGTAAGTTATCCGTAATTTTCGTCTTCAATTGATTAAAAATCGACAAAAACATAGTAAGTTGCTCATATTTTAATAATTTAGTTTGGGCGGAAATTATTGACTATATGGTAATTAATGTATCCATAATTTTCAAATTCAATTAGAAAAAAATTATAAAACATAGTAAGTCACTCATATTTTCGCATATATTTATTTTGGGTGGAATTTATTCACTATGTGGTAAATATGAAGATGAATACTACATTTAGTTGGATTGCACGGTGTAATTTTTACACATAATAGTTACTCATCTCGATATATTCTCAACATGTAGATAATATCTTGAATGTAACGACCAATATGAAATTATCGATTTTTGTGACAGAAAATGATATTGATATTATACCTTTTTGATTCAAAATAAATGTCATTATATAGATCAAATTTTGTTATGTCACAACTTTTTTTTTTTTTGATTTGAACCCCAATCCCTATCTCTTAAAAAGATTTCTTAATTTTAACTTACCTATTTTATATCTTTAAAATTTATTCACACAAAATTTTACCATCTTTCCTTATCTCAATTTTTCGTTATTTCTTTCTTTTATATATTATCGCATCTCATGTTAATTTAATAATGAGTGAAAACAGGTTGATATTGTCGTTTAATTTTTCTGTTTTTTTTTATTTATGACAAAAAATACACAACGATATTTATTTTTCATTGGAATTTGGAGTTAGTAATAAAGTATAATAAATGGTAATGTAAACCGGAACTGAACTTTGGAGATTCCGGTTTCGCTTTGTAAATCGCCAGTTCCAGTTTGAACCGTCCAAATTTGAACGATTTGTTTTCTTTTCTTTTTTAAATTTTTTTTAAAATTTTTAAAAATTAAATTTGATTATAAATATTACAATTATTCATATATTACAAAATAACAATGTTTTTTTTGCATAAATAATTTGATATAAATTAAAAAATAGAACTTACATTTACAAGTTACAACAATATTACATTACATCTTATAAGTTACAATTTTAAAAATTAGAAATTACAATTTTGATACAACCAACAACCGTTTTTGAGCTATTTCTGTTTTTATTCTTGTTTTTTTTTTTTTTTTCAGTTTTATACATTTATATTTCTAGTCAAGACCCAAAATAATAATAATAATAATAAGCAAATGCAAACACCCATTAAATATAAAAATGAACTAAAAATTAGAAATGACGGAAATGATAATTTAAGAAGGATGTGGAGACAAACTATATTAGATAGAATAAGAATGCATAAATTAAAAGTAGCACCAGCAGATTATAAAAATTAGAGTTATACGCTCAAAATGGTTTGGAATGTGATTGGCGGGACAAAATTCGGTTCTAGTTTTCCGAACCGGATGAACACCTCTAGTACCACGACATTGCGCATCAATCAAACTTAAATGGAACTGTAAATGGTTGATCTATTTTTGAACATTTTTTCACATGATAATAACTAAGATTTGTAATCAACCTGATTCTTGGACAGTAAAAATATTGCCTGATAATTCATGCTTGATTTCCGTAATTAATAATATACTAAACAATAACAATAATAATACTAATAATCTCTGAAATATTGAAAGAGACAAAAGAAGCCAAAATACTAAAGAGACAAAACAAATGTTCCAACAGTGGAGCCAATGTATCATTACAATGGTCACTATAAATGACATCAACAGAGAACACCTCATCAACCAAAGGACATGGAAACAACTGATACACAGATAACAACCACTAAATCAGTCAGGCTATGAATTATTTGGTATAAGCTTCTTAACCTTATTAAAAAGAAGACTGCCTTGACCTTCTGCTTGGAGCTGATCGAGTAAGAGCGAAAATGTAGTTGCATGCAACAAGAAGCCCCATCTTTCCATTTCCTCCAAGATTGAAATAACATTATGCGATGCATTTCTGGTGAGAAATCCCTGGATAAGAACATTGTAGGTCACGCTATTAGGTAAGCAACCACTTTTTACCATTTTCATCAGCAATTCCTTAGCCTCCTGTATTTGGCCTTCTTTACAAAGTGGACCAATAAGGGTGTTAAAGGTAATGACATTAGGCTGCAAACCTTTGGATGGAAGTTGGTCGAAAAGATTTTTGGCCATGCTAAGCTTTTTCTCCTTGCACAAACTGTCAATGAGAGTATTGTATGTTACTATATTGGGACAAACACCTTGATCTTTCATCATGTTTAGAAATGAAAACGCTTCAGTTGTATTCTGAGCTCTGCACAAGCCATCTAACAAGATATTATAAGTCATTATATCAGGAGATAATTGTCGAGCTTGCATTTCTTTAAAAAGTTTCAAGCCATCAACACATCTGCCTACAAGAAATAATCCCTTTAGCATAGTGCTGTAACTAATCACCGTATGTTTAATTCCTTTGCGAGGAATTTCAAGAAAAAGACTCCAAGCTTCATTCACATTTCCCTTTGTGCAATACCCATTCATCAAACTACAGTAGGTTACACCATCAGGTTTGGGTCCTGAATTGACGGCTGAATCAAAAACTTTTCTCGCTTCCTTCATTTTTCCAAGTAAACAATACCCATCAATCAAGGCATTGTAAGTGATGATATCAGGTTGAACATTTATTTGGATCATAATTTTCAAGACATCCTCAGCATCGTTCATCTTTCCTTCCTTGCAATAACCATCCATTAATATGTTACAAGTGACAACATTGGGATAGATCTTCTGAGCAATCATCTTACTTAATAAGTCTTCAACCTCTTTCCATCTACTTAAACTACACAAGCCATGAATCATTGAGCTATACGTTACAACATCAGGCGAAATACCCTTCTCACTCAATTCCAAGAATAGTTGTATAGCCTCATCAACCATACGAACCTTGAAAAGACTATCAATTATTGTGTTATAAGAAAAGATATTAGGTTTGCATTTATGTTTCTCCAACAAACTGAGCAAATGACAGGCGGTAACAGTATGCCCGGCTTTGCACAAGTCATTTATCACAATAAGATATGTAATTTCATTAAACACACATATTTTTTCTGTCAACAACTTCTTGAACAGTTTCTTCGCCTCAGCGACCTTTCCTTCCAAGAAAAGCCCTTTGAGCAGAGTGTTGAATATAACAATATCAGGTGTGTGGCCACGCTTGAAAAGGTTACCCAAGATTGCAAACCCATAATCAACTCGATTCACGTGGCAAAAACAATCAATTGCAATATTAAGGGTGAAGTGATCTTAAGGAGCATGGTGAAGAAGCATTTTATCGAACAGAAAGAGGGCAACAGAGTATTGTTTCATCTTCACAACCGCAGTTATCAATTTATTGAAATCAACAACAGATGGGCGGGGCTTCATTCTCACCATTTCTTGAAACAAAGCAATAGCATCATCCGCCTCACAAACACGGCCAAAATCGATTCTGGGCTTGGCGGAAAAGTATCTATTTTGGTAATAATGAGACGAAATTGCACACGTAGTTGTCTTATATAAAGAATTAGATACAATTACTCTGCAAATCATCGCAGTGTCAATCAACCTCATAATTTTCATGATGGCTGATCGATAATTGAAGTAAAATATACTATTTCGAGGGGAAAACAGTGAAAAGATAAATGTAGTGAAAATAGAGGCTTTTTTGAAGGCAAAAACTTTTGTGCACAAGGTGCACGAATCCAAATCTGTGTACAACAATATTGTTATATTATATGAAGTAATACTGTTATATTATATGAATGATACTGTTAATATGAAGTAATACTGTTATATTATATGAGTGATACTGTTATATTATATGAAGTAATACTGTTATATTATATGAAGTGATACTGTTATATTAATATAACAGTATCACTTCATATAATATAACAGTATTGTTGCACCTTGTGCACAGGAGTGTCACTCTTTTTTTAAAGTACATCAATTCTAGTGCATATTGGGAATTTTTTTGACCGTACATCAATTTTCAAAGAGAATAGAGCGTAAAAAAATAATAATAATAAGAACGACTTATCAACATTTCATTTGGTACGCACAAACATAGACTAATAATTTTTGTATTTTCAATTTGATCAAGGTTGACCACATCTTTTAGCAAGAGAAATTTCAACTCGAATATTAAGTGATAGTGAAGGCCGAAAATAAAATAAACTATTCAATAATTGGTTTGAAATCATTTGTTAGAATTTAGATTTGAGCTCAATTTGATAGATATATCAAATAAATTTGAACATACTTTTATGTTTGATAAAATTTAAAGGTCGGTTCAAACTCAAACTTGATTAATATTAAAAAATAAAACAAGTGTAAAAACATCAAACTACTCGAGCTTAACTCGTATTTAGCTAGACAAAAGCTCTCGACTCGATAATTATCAAACAAGTTCAAACATAAATTTTGAAGCAAGATAATATTTCAAAGTTTGAACAATTGTTCATTCGGCTCAAATTGTATCATTTACAGACAACTAAGAGTTTATAATATAAACCTAATAAGTCTCGAGTGAAGTATTTAGGGAAAAAAAAAACCCTTGCAGTAGCAACCCACAACATAGATATGTTATAATATCAAACAGAACGTTACATGTACATATACATAAAATACATGATTCTATCCAAACTCCCAACATTTTTGTTTTCCCCTAATTAGTTAACAAATCCACAATTTCCTACTTGTGTGATACTTCAGATTTCGTTATAAAAACGACATGAACTATCACCAATGAGTTGCTTAAAAGTTGAAGCCTATTGTTCCTCTACAGGCTCTTCCTCTTCCCGTAGAAGGTTTTCTCTGTTATCATGTGCCCAGAAACCCCGTACGTCTATTAGCATGCTAGCAACCGTTCCACCCTGTTTGCAACCGAGTAGATCGTTTAGTGTTATGCTCAACGGGTCAGCTGGTTTCACCATATCCCAAATTTCATCCCTTACGTCCTCAATACAAAGCTCGTAATTCCCACCCTCAATCCATTTCTGGTGAACATCCCTGTTTCATGATGACCAAGATTATCCAGCTTCAGTTGACAACAGATTTGTAACAGGGCTGATTATTAAAACTGCCTAGAAGTTTGACCTATTTACGGATATCTCGGATTTGATGCATGAATTTCATGAAAAGGGAGAATAGTAAAGGGGCTTAATCCCACGTTCATCACTCTTATACCAAAAAAAGATATGGCACAGAGGCTTGACGAATTTCGTCCTATTTCGCTAATAGGGAGTGTCTACAAAATAATATCCAAGGTGTTGGCGGGTCGCCTGAGTAAGATTCTCGGTTCTGTGATCTCGGATTGTCAATCTGCATTCATAAAGGGGAGGCACATAATATTATAGATGAGGCAAGAAGGCGAAAAATCCCAAGATGTTTTTTTAAGGTAGATTTTGCAAAAGCATTTGATACAGTAAATTGGGATTTCTTAGATGATCTACTGCAACAATTCAACTTCTGTGAAAGATGGCGTATTTGGATCAGAGAATGTATTTCAACCGCAACGGTGTCAGTTCTTGTCAACGGTAGCCCAAGTGGGGAATTCAAATTACACCATGGCATTCGCCAAGGAGATCCGCTCTCCCCATTTCTCTTCCTCATCGTGGCCGAGGGTCTTAACCTCTTGATACAGAAAGCATTGGACGAAAAACTGCTGGAGCCGGCCTTTATTGGTACCCAGTGGGTGCCTATTTCCCATCTGCAATACACAAATGACACGATCTTTATATGCTCAGGTAATCCGGAGAATTTTAAAGTTATCAAAGGAATTTTAAGAAACTTTGACGCCTCTGACTCAAAGTCAACTTTCAAAAATGCAAATTTCATGGGGTAAACTTGAGGGCAGAGATGACCATAGAAGCGGCGAGATTGCTAAGCGGCAACCTCTGTCATTCCTGCAGTCTCAATCATATGGTTTAATTCTACAGTTAAAATATTTTCCACCTGATCACACCCTATCTTTCCATGGGAATTTTAGTGATGAATGTGTTGGGTATAAGATATAAAGTAATAAAAAGATGATTGATATTTGGAGGCTGAAATGGAGATAACTTTGATATCACAATATTTTTTCAAAAGGTCATGCAATAAAGCTCTTGAGGTTACACTCCTTTCGTCTTCTGTTCTTGATATCTTTCTCTTGTTGATTACAATTATTTATAAGCTAATCATAATTAATGGATAACTAATGTGGTCAGGGTTAGTGGACCATCTTACAATTAATTTCCTATGAATCGATTCATATGGCCATGAAGTTGAAAAGCCATACATGCACCAAACATTGATTACAAATTAACTTCTTCATCACTCCTCCTTAATTTGTAATCCGGAATTGATTTCGGAACTGCACTAGCATCTCAGAACTCACAGCTTTAGTCAAACTATCAGCAAACTGATCTTTGGTGTTGACATACTTCAGCTGAATTTCTTGCTTATTCACAAGTTCTTTGATATAGTGATGACGAATTTCAATATGCTTTGATCTCGCATGAAACACCGGATTTTTCGTCATTGCGATTGCTGACATATTGTCACAAAAAATTGTTGTAGCATCCTCTTGTTTTTGTTGGACATCGTCTAGGATTTTCCTTAGCCAAACTGCTTCACAAGCGGCTTCATTTGCAGCAATATACTCCACCTCGGATGACAAATGTGAAATTGTTGGCTATTTCTTAGATGACCAAGAAATAATTTTTGATCCCAAACAAAAGATATAGCCAGACGTGCTTTTACGATCATCAAGCGACCTAGCCCAATCACTATCAGTAAAACCATTGAGTTTATTATCATCTTCCTTGACGTACTTGATACCGTAATTTTGCGTATCTTTAAGATACCGCAAAATTCTCTTTGTTGCTGCAAGATGTAATTTGCTTGGATTATGCATAAACCTTGATACCAAGCTCACTGGATAAACAATATCAGGTCTCGTGATAAGTAGGAAAGTTGCGCCTTTTTATATGTTTAGGCGTTTGGTTTTAGTTGCATATTTATGCTATTTTGTTATATTTTCCTACTTATTAGTTCTTCTTGGTAGATCTCTTCGATTCCTTGTTTTTGTATATTTTAGGGGCTTAATGGAGCTGTTCCGAGGATGAATCCTAAGTGCACATGTTGGAGCGAGGCATAGGAGAGCAAGGAATAAAGTTGCTGAATTTTGGAGCTGAAAACGCTGAACAGTACCTTGACACAAGTTGTGTCTGTGTTGACTGACACGCCCGTGTTTGGCCGTTTCGCTGAAGCTGTTTAGAATCTCAATCTTAATTATTTCCGCCCAAGACTTGTAGGTCACGACCAGGACATAATGTAGACCTATCTTAGACATATTTAAGGGAGTTTTGTGAGGGATTGAAAAAACATTAGTCTAGGGCAAAAACTTTTGTGCACAAGGTGTACGGATCCAAATCTGTGCACAACAATACTGTTATATTATATGAGTGATACTGTTAATATGAAGTAATATTGTTATATTATATGAGTGATACTGTTATATTATATGAAGTAATACTGTTATATTATATGAAGTGATACTGTTATATTAATATAACAGTATCACTTCATATAATATAACAGTATTGTTGCACCTTGTGCACAGGAGTGTCACTCTTAGTCTAGAGACGTGAGAACAAGGTTTTATCATCTTTTCTTTTGGGAGTTTTTGAAGCCGATATGCAAGGCTAGATTACTTTTGCTTGGTTTGAAGGGAAGTTGAAACCCAAAACCTCTTTTATTTTTTGATTGATTCCTGTAACATATTCTCTAATTTATTCTCATGAATTGATTGTGTTATTCTGTGATGAAAGTTTATGATTTGTGTGACTTTAATTAAGCCTGATCAACTTTATTGAATTTGCACATGTCTATTGCTAGAATTGAGATTGCAATCCGTAATTGTTGTTATTCTTGATTCATAATAGCGAACTAGTGGTCGAGCATCGCTAGGGATAACACAACCTAAGTTAAACGAATTGGCATACGTATTTGTTGCTTAGACTAACCTATTTCCTTGATCCCAAAGCTATCGTTGCATTAAATCTAATTAATTAGGTTGTCCAATGATTAGGTCTAATTAACGATCGTATCTTAATTAGATATACTTAAGGGAAAATCCGAATAACTCGTCGTATTTGTTATTTGAGGGTTAGTAATTCATGAGGAAAGAAGAGAACATTGTTACAATCAATCTTACATAGTTGAGTGAGGGTGGAAACGGAACTGAGAACTAAGTGCTTACTTAATTGATTAAATTCCATTTTAATTGTTTGCTTTATTCTTGAAGCCTTCTCTAGAACTTTCAATCCAAAAATCCCCCTGTTTTCTTGATTGAACTCTAAATACAAAATAATTAGGTTTGTCCGCTCTCCGTGGGATCGACCTTTGCTTATCACTTCTACGTGTTTGTAGTGGTTTGAGTGGAGAAATATATTTAATTTTATCGTGCCGGCGACAACACGGTCATCTCGTATTTGATAAATAAATCAAGGACCCAACTAAACTTCTAAACATTCTTGCATCAACCTTGTCAGCTCCATCATCCAACTTCAATTTTTCATTCACAACAAGAGGAGTAACGATAGGCTTGCAATTGTTCATCTGGAATTTCTTCAGCAATTCTCCAAGATATTTCTCTTGAGAAATAAAAATCTCCTTTTGATTGCCGAACTTGAATTCCAAGAAAAAATTTCATTAAACCCAAATCTGTCATCTCGAACTCTCTCATCATATCTTCTTTGAAATCTTGCACCATAGTTGGATTAGTTCCCATATAGATGATATCATCTACATAAAGACAAACAATGAGAAAATCATGTGCACCTTTCTTGATGTATAACGATGCTTCACTTGGACTTTGCTGAAGACCAATCTTTTGAAAATAGCCATCGATCTTGTTATTCCAAGCATGAGGTGCCTGTTTCAATACATATAACACTTTTCTCAGATGATAAACTTTGTCTTCTTTTCCTTCAATCACATATCCATCAGGTTGTTGGACATAAACCTCCTCCTTCAAGTCACCATTAAGAAATGCTGACTTGACATCCAATTGATAAGTTGGTAACTCCAATTGAGCTGCAAGGGCTAGAACAATTCCAATTGTTTCCATACAAACAACGGGTGCAAATGTCTCGTTGAAATCAACCCCAGGTTGCTGTGAATATCTCTTTGCTACTAATCGAGCTTTGTGTTTTTTAATTGAGCCATCTTCATTCAACTTCAATTTGTACACCCATTTTACTCTGATCAAGTTTTTTCCTTCAGGTAGATCAACAAGATCCCATGTGTTATTCTTCTTGATACTAATCATTTCTTCATCCACCGCTTTTCGCCAAGTTTCTTCTTTTGCAGCTTCTTCATAAAATTGTGGTTCACCTGCAAAAAAGGCTACATCACAAGATTCATAAATTTCCCTCAAACTTCGCATCTTTGGGGGACTGGACTTTCAACGTCTGGAGAGGATTGGTCATGTTGCAGCAAAGGATCGGAGCTTGAACTTGTACTTGGTTGATCAGATGAACCTAATGGTATAGGTGCAGAAATGATAGGTTCTTCCATTTGATGATTATCATCCCAAATCCATGCTTCTTTCTCATCAAAAATAACATCACAAGAAATTGTGAGTTTATTTGTCTTTGGATTTAGTAAATGATATCCCTTAGACTCATCACTATATCCGACAAAGATAAGTTTTTCTCCTTTCCCATCAAATTTTTCTCTCTTTTGAGATGGAATATGAGAATAGGTGATGCAACCAAAAACTTTGAAATGTTGTACCTGAGGTTTTCTTCGGTACCAGGCTTCGTATGGAGTCTTGTTTGGAACTACCTTCATTGGTGACCGATTTAAAATGTAGACTGCAACATTAACAGCTTCTGCCCAGAAACTTTTTGGGAGTTTTTTCTCCGTCATCATACTTCGTGCCATTTCAACAATAGTACGATTTTTACGTTCCGCAACTCGTTTTTGTTGTGGGCTGTATCGAACCGTTAATTGCCTGTGAATTCCATTCCTTTTACAGTACTCAAGAAAAGAGTTCCCAGTAAATTCTCCTCCATGATTAGTGCGCAAAGTTTTTATTTTTCGATCACTTTGATTCTCTACCAGGGACTTGAATTCCAAAACCTTTGCAAATGCATCTGATTTATGCTGCAAAATGTAGACCCACATCATTCGAGTATAGTCATCAACAAACAACAAAAAGTACCTGTTGTTATTGAGAGATGGAGTTTGTGTTGGTCCACATATATCAGCGTGCACTATCTCAAGAGGAGCTTTGGCTCTATAAGAAGTCTTCGGGAATGGTAAACGATGCATTTTACCATAGATGCATCCTTCACAATGATCCTCATTTTCCGGAATGTTTGGGAGACCAACCACCATATTTTTCTTTTTCAGCAAATTCAAACCTTTGTAGCTCAAATGTCCATATCTCAAATGCCATATTTGATGTTCTTCGTAAGTTGTACTTTGGAGTGCAAGTTTCTTGGACAATGGCAAATTTAGAGGAAAAATTTTGTTCGGGCTCATCTTGGTTTTCGCCATTGTGAGATTCTTTTGCTTGTCAACAATGATACAATGATCATTATTGAAAAACACTTGGTACCCTTTTTGCATCAGCTGAACCACACTCAATAAGTTTTGAGTCAATTCAGGCACATAAAATACATCCTTAATGATGCTAGTTTTGCCTTCTTTGGTCTGGACAGAAATGGATCCTTTTCCAATAATTTTATAAGTTTTGCCACCTCCAAGTCTCACCTCTGATAAAAAAGATGGATCTAGATCCACAAACATCTCCTTATTCCCGGACATATGATTGCTACACCCGCTATCAACAAACCAAATATTATCAAATGGTTGCTGAGAATTTAAGCATGAATAGAATACCTGATCGGTCTCATCTTTTTCAGTAAAATTAGCCCCCTTTGTACCAACAATCTTTCTGCGAATGATTTGCATTTTTGCATCACTTGCATTTGCTCCAGCAGCTATTAGTGTCATGGTTATTTTTTCGGCAAATTCGACAATAAGAGTCTAAACTTTGATTTGAGCTACTGGGATTTCCTCGTCCTCAGCCTCGAAAATTGTTTGTTCTACCACGGCCTCTTCCTCGTGAAACTTGTTGAGATGGTTTAGTTTTATCTTCTTGTTGAGATGGTTTAGTTTTATCTTCTTGTTGACCATCAATTTGACGTCAATGTGATGAGATATGAACTTTTCCTTGAAATGCCTGCTCCAAAGTTTGATTTGAGAATCTGCTCATTCTTTTTTCATGTGCTTCAAGTGATCCCATGAGTTCGTCAAAAGTTAATTTTGACAAATCTTTTGATTCTTCAATGACAGCAACTATATGCTCGAATCTTGCCGGTAAGCATCGTAACACTTTCTCGACGATCTTCCGTTCCTCTAGAGTATCACCATAACCTCTAATTTGATTGATGGTTATGGATACTCTAGAAAAAAACGTTTGCACATTTTCATTTTCCTTCATAACTAGATTATCAAAGTCACGCCATAAATTTTGCAATTTGATGGAAACAACTTTTTCATAGCCTCCAAATTGATTTTTCAAAATTTGCCATGCATCTTTTGATGTTTTAGCACCTGTAATGCGCGGAAGAATGGATCGACTTACCCCTTGGTGCATAAAGGACAAGGCTCGAGCATCCTTGGTCTTATTCTCTTTATGTTCCTTTTTTTGTGCATTTGATAACCCAGCCAATTGCTCTGGAGTCAATGGTGTGAATCCCTCTTCAACAGTATCCCATAAATCATGAGATATTAATAATGTTTGCATTAGAACACTCCATTGCTCATAATCTTGACCAACAAAGATAGGAACACCTTGTTGGGAATATATGAGATGTAACACCAAATGTAATAGAAGATCCAAATCGTTTTTCTTTTTTTAGTATCTTTTTATAATTGTGCATACCATGTTTGATATTATTGGATCCACCACTGATCAGTAGCATGGTGTTAGCCCATTTACACATTAATTTTAATTGTATGGATACAGTTATAGATCTAGCCAGATATTAATTCTGTGAAGTTTTTAATTATATATTTTTGTTGCAATTCTTAATATTATACATTTTCAAGTTTTAGTGCATATATTTTGTTTATGTAAAAAAATTTTAGTATACCCTCTTTCGATTTTCTGGATCCGCCACTGGCTCTGATACCACAAATCTGTTGGGTATAAGATATAAAGTAATAAAAAGATGATTGAGATTTGGAGGCTGAAATGGAGATAACTTTGATATCACAATATTTTTTTCAAAAGCTCATGCAATAAAGCTCTTGAGGTTACACTCCTTTCGTCTTTTATTCTTGATATCTTTCTCTTGTTGATTACAATTATTTATAGGCTAATCATAATTATTGGATAACTAATGCGGTCAAGGTTAGTGGACCATCTTACAATTAATTTCCTATGAATCGATTTATATGGCCATGAAGTTGAAAAGCCATACATGCACCAAACATTGATTACAAATTAACTTCTTCATCAGAATGTAACTTTAGTAAGTAGATAAACACCCAGTAACACTACTGCTGCATTAAAAACACGGTGATCCATATCCCATATTAATTGACTAAAACAGCAGTTTTTGAGCTATTTCTGATTTTATTCTTGTTTTTTTTTTTTGTCAGTTTTATACATTTATATTTCTAGTCAAGACCAAAAAAAAAAAAAAAAACCTCACATAGAATTAAAATTTCATATTTCAACAACCAAAAGAATAATCAACCAAACCCACTGAAGAAATTAACAATTAACAATGATTCCTACACACAAGTGTGATTTAACAATTAAAATCACATGCCTGCACCGAGTAAGACTAACTGCTTGGAGCCCTCTTAATTGGAGAAGGAAAAATAAAATTAACCATACTTTTTAGCAATAAAAAACTAATATTGAAGGAGCAATTAAGAAAAAGCAGGCAAAGTGCACACATTAGCCAAATGCTAGGCAACATTCAGGTATAAAATTATTTATAGGGGCTAAAGGCAAAAAGTAACCCAAGAAGATTGGATAATAAGGTTATAATCGTAGAAAATATGGAGCAGAGATTTTTGCATTGCCTTTACTTTAGGAGAAGTGATTAAAATGAAAATTCTGGAAAATTACTCATAATCAAAAGTAGGTAGTTTCTGAAATAAGAGGTGTAGAAAGAAATTCAAGTAGTTTTTGACAAAAATACCAAGAAGCGCATAAAGCTTTTGGCAATGAATTGCTTAAATTTAAAGAGTAGTCATTTACAAACACTCCTTTTGGCTTATCTTGAGCTGAAAGCTCTAAAAATAAGCAAATGCAAACACCCACTAAATATAAAAATGAACAAAAAATTAGAAATGACAGAAATGATTAACTTCTATACCTTTTCCAAAACTTTTCTTTCCCTCCATCATTCTTTTACTCTTAATTTCTTTTTTTTGAAACTAAAATTAAATAAAAGAGTTGGTCTCTTGCGAGACAAACTTACATGCGACGAGATTTAAGTATGTGTTTTTCCAGTTATAAGTATGTGTTTTTCAGCTATAAGTACGTGTTTTTTAAATATGTTTTTACAGTATGTGTTTTTCAGCTATAAGTACGTGTTTTTTAAATATGTTTTTTACAATAAAAACATGAGTTATTCAAGTATGTCTTTTATAGCCATAAATATGTTTTTTTTTTGCTATAAGTATGACCGTCGCATGTCACATGAGTTTTTGTGTAAATAAAATTGCTAACTTTATACATCCCAACCTCTCAAAAAATTATCAAATTTGCCATCCATCCAATTTTCCTTCCAAATTTAAACATAGGATAGATCTCTTAACTAAAGTTTTTATATATAAACATAAAACATATTAATTATTTCAAATTTGAAATTTATTTTATGTACCTAAACCTAATAAAATATAAAATATTATTTCAAATGTACTACTAAAATCCGAATATAATATTAAAAAATATAAAATAATTATGAAAATAAAAATCTAAGTTTAAAAAATATTTCATAAAATAATAATAAAATTATAAATTTATTTGAGTAAATTGAAATATTAAGAAATATTTGATCGTGTTTTAATAGATATAACTAATGACACATTATTAACAATGCTAATGTAACAGAGGATAATAGGATTTGAGTGTCCTATTAAATAATTATCAAATTTGACATTATTTCAAAATTTATATTTTTTTTATTAACCTTGTTATGATATGATTAATTAGTATATTTTTATTCTAAATTTTCACATTTCCCAAATAATTATCAAATTCTAAGAAAATAACCTTTTTAATTTAAAACATTGTTCTTATGTTAAAAATTAATCGTGTCAGGACATTCAAACATAAAAATTATATTTTAAATTTACAAAGTTTGTTTTAATATGAAATTCAAACCCTATTATCTTCTATTCAAACATAGTTATTAGTGTTTGATTAATTGTATCTTTTACTAAAACACAATCAAGAATTTCATAATATTTTAATTTATTTAAATAAATTTCAAAATATGTTTTTTTTTTTTTATTGAGCTTCTTCTATACTCCATCCAAATGTACGTAAAATAGAGGTTTTAGATTTCTATGTTTTTACCAATGATAGAATATGGGAGAAGGCTGGGAATTGGCATTGACTGAAATGAAGGAGACCTGCCAACTGTTTAGAAAGATTCCACAAGTGTACGTGACAGAGGTTTGGGTCCCGAACAACGAATGTCCGTACATTGTTCCGCACCAAAATATGGTAGGTATTTTGAGTCGGCAAGTGTTAAACGAGAAAGGGGATTGCTGGTCTGGCATTAGCATCTGAGAACATGTCATGTTTTTCTCTAAATTTGTCTGCTTTTGGCATTGCTGAGCATCCCAACTCACACTATGCACAAGTAAAGGGGTTAGATGTTTGTTTTGCAATTTGTTTGCAGAGTTGCCACACTGGTGACCTTGTTTATGTCCTTGAGTTCTATCTCTACCAACCTCCTCGCAAATCATGTAAATATCTTAGCTCCTTTTTGTGCCTTCTACTGCCATTATTAAAGCAGAAACTTACAAGCTTTAAGGTTGCGTCTGGGCAACAACTAGGAGACAAACTAGTTGTTGAGGTCATCGACTTTTCACAAGCGAATGAAGTTGATGTCGTTGAATTAGACCAGTCAGATGGAGTTCCAATTACGTTTAAATTTGTCAACTACCAAGGCCAAAAACAGTCTCAAGATCATAAACATGAAGTTCAGTTAGCTCCTGATGATGAAATGGAACAGTACTTCAGTAAGTCAGCTGCCAATTGAAGAAAAAAGAATCAGCAAAGGGAAAAAAAAGTGAAAATGGTCTAAATATAACCTTTATGGATCTGCAATCACATTTCGGCAACAAACGCAAGGATTCTGCAGAAGCTCTTTGTGGTGAGTGCCAAAACATTCTTATTTGATTTGTGATTTTTAAGGCATTAGTAAAATTGACTATTAACAAAAATGAGAAACTTCATCTTGCAGTTGGCATCAAGAGGTGGACACAAAATTCGAAATAAAAAAAGAATCCATCCCTCTTTATGACAAATATTGCAAATGAAAGTGATTCTCAACCAAATATGAACGTGTTACCAAACAACAACCACCTTCCATCTCTAGATATGCCTCAAATTGATCCCCAGAACTCTCAACATCTCATCACTCAACCAAATGTTGAAATGATGCTGATATTTGCAAAATATGAATGCAAAACCATCAAGTTTAAGTTAAGGCAGACTGCAGGAATGAAGAAGCTAGTGAGTGAAGTGGTCATGAGACTAAAACTGGAGGTGGGAAGTTTTGAAATGGAATATTTGGATGAAACTAATGAGAAGATCCTATTAGCATGTGATGCTGATTTGGAGTTATGTTTAGAGAGCGTAGCTGCAGTAGGCAAGTGTTATATCCAGGTACTCATGTTTCTTTTATTCAATTTGAGATTACATAGCTCTTTTGAATTCTCTGCAACTTCTACACTAAACAAGCATATTCAAGTAAAATATATATTTGGATGATTTATAAGAGAACGATCACATCTTATTAACATGTTATTTGATTTCCAAATATCTTCTCTAAAGAATCCAACAATAATGAGCAATCCTTGTATCCAGGTGTTTGTTCAATCAATTTGAAATACGCTTTACATCATTTTACATGTGGTTGATTGTGTGTATGGCTTATGAACAGGTTGTTCCTACTAGCTCCACACAGTCATCTTCTGCAAGTGCTTATATTCATCACTTTCCATCTTACTTCCACAACTATATTCTGAGCATTAAGAATGTAGTTGGGGATGGTCATTGTGGTTTCCGTGTTGTCGCCAATCTACTTGGTTTTGGAGAGGAGTCATGGGCTCGAGTGAGACATGACCTTATCGACGAGCTTAGATTAAACCCACAATTATATAGAAGTGTTTTCATCAAACATGGTGTCGTCGAGGAAATATTTAAGATCTTGTCATGCTTTGAGGAAAGGGCAAGCAACGCGCATTGGTTTACTTTGCCAGAAATGGGGTACCTTGTTGTGTCAGCATACAATGTTGCACTTGTCATCTTGTCCACCCACATGTGCAACACATTCTTGCCATTGAGAACTAATGTCCCTTGCAATTTGAAGTGTATCTGTATTGGATTAGTGAACAATGACCATTTCGTTCAGGTATGCAAAAGTTTTTTGATTTCAAACACTAGTAAGTATATGTTTGTAAATTGTGAACTTCACTTTCTAATTATATGTAGGTTTTCCTGCATGATGGTCACCCAATACCTCTTGTCCTTGCTAAGTGGTACGAGTGTCGTTATCCAGACGCAACAACATGGAGCAGTGTTTACAAACAACAACTCATGTTGTACAATAGCATATTAGGAAACAACGTTGTAGTTCATGATACTATTAATTTGGAAGACCAATAATATTGCATTGTAATTTGTTAAGGGTTGTTGAAACTAGTTGAAATTGTTTGTTGTTCCCAAGTGAAGTAGGCTTGGATTGGTGAAACATTCCTTTTCAGATAGAGGAAGACTGTACAATAAAGTTTAGTGAAAATCTTAAGATTCTGAATTGAAAAGACAAATCCTTAGTTTTGATATGTAAGATATGAGAGGTAAATGTGTTGGAGCATCTGTTTCTTGCTTAATTTTTGTGCATTTGGCAATTTTAATATACAATGTTGGTTTTTGTCATGCTGTAAATCTACATGGTGGCAGTTTGAGTTTCGTAGCTCTTAAAATTTGTGATTCGAGAACAAAATGTCAAAAAAATTGCTATTTTCACTTGATTTAACTATTACATTTGGAAAATTTCAGTGTTATTTTTTCAACTGTCTCCATATACTGTTTTTCAACATGCTAAGAGATGTTAATATTTCAAAAACTCTTTGTGCTTGAGTTATTCTATTATTTTTTACTTTCTTGAAGTTTGTTTAAATAAAGAAAAATTCTTTTTGTGATTGTTTGAGAAAGTCTGTTCAAACGTAGAGGTGTTCAAATGGTTCGAACCGCCGGTTCAAAAAACCGTGGAGGGCCAAACTAGAACTGAACCTTGGGGATTTCGGTTTCGATTTCGCTTTGTAAACCGCCGTCCAGTTTGAACCGCCTATTTGGACGGTTTGTTTTCTTTTCTTTTTTAAAATTTGTTTTAATTTTTTTTAAAAATAAAAAATAAATTTGCGTATAAATATTACAATTATTCATATATTACAAAATAACAATGTTTTTTGAGTAAATAATTTGATATAAATTAAAAAATATAACTTACATTTACAAGTTACAACAATACTACATTACATCTTATAAGTTACAATTTCAAAAATTAGAAATTACAATTTTGATACAACCAAATACAAACCATAAACCTAAAAAAATTTACTATTTACAATACAAATTAATAATAATAATAATAATAATCAATACAACTTAAAATTAAAGAGTAAAATAACATAAGTACGTAATATTATTTATATAAAATATAAATTTTAAAAAAAATAGATAAACCGGCGGTTTTTAACCGCCGATATACGGTTCGAAGTATGCCCGAACCGAAACCGAATCGTCAAACCACGATTCGCGGTTTTGATTTGGAACTGGATGAACACCTCTATTACCACGAAATTGCGCATCAATCAAACTTAAATGGAATTGTAAATGGTTGATCCATTTTTGAACATTTTTTCACATAATAATAACTAAGATTTGTAATCAAATATATCAGAATAAAGAAAAGAATCAACTCTACCTGATTCTTGGACAGTAAAACTATTGCTAGATAATTCATGCTTGATTTCCGTAATTAATAATATACTAAACAATAACAACAATAATAATAATAATCTCTGAAATATTGAAAGAGACAAAAGAAAGCCAAAATACTAAAGAGACAAAACAAATGTTCCAACAGTGGAGCCAATTTATCATTACAATGGTCACTATAAATGACATCAACAGAGAACACCTCATCAACCAAAGGACATGGAAACAACTGATACACAGATAACAACCACTAAATCAGTCAGGCTATGAATTCTGTGGTATAAGTTTCTTAACCTTATTAAAAAGAAGACTGCCTTGACCTTCTGCTTGCAGTTGCTCGAGTAACAGCGAAAATGTCGTTGCGTGTAGCAAAAAGCCCCTTCTTTCCATTTCGTCCAGGACTGGAATTACATCACAAGACCCATTCCTTTTAAGTAACCCTTGCATATAAACATTGTAGGTCACACTATTAGGCAAGCAACCACTTTTTTCCATTTTCACCAGCAATTCCTCAGCCTCTTGTGTTTGACCTTCTTTACAAAGTTCACCAATAAGGATGGTAAAGGTAACAACATTAAAAGTTTTCCTACTGATCAAAATATATTATTACTATTTATATTAACTAATTAAGAAAGGTGGGTTATTTTTTTTATTTAAATTTAAATAATTATATTATCTAATGCTTAAAAACATTCTCAATCCAATTAACATGGACCTTTTTATATTATTCTAACGAATAAAATTAATCATAACCAAAAATATAAATAATTTATTTTGATAAATAAAACACTTGGGGAAATAAAAGTGTGTTGATTTAAAAGATTAGTGAAACTTCTAAACTTATTAATTAATGAAATTGAAATATTTTGTGCATTAAATCAGAGAAACTATTAAGAAATTTTGATTTGAGATATTTATAAAATAATTGAAATGAAAATTTAAGGATTTCTATAATCTTTAATATTTAAATTTTTTTTTTTAAAGTATAATAAAAAAAAGTTAGAATAATGGTGGGAGAGTTGAATAATATGATAGATATGACAATATATATAATAAATAAATAATTGTATATTCTCTTATGAATGCAACACATATAATCAAATAATATATTATGATTGATACTAATTTAACTATATTTTTTTAAACCCATGTATTATACGTGTCGTATGCTAGTATATAAATTCACACTACAAATCATACTCTAAGTTATAATCAAGTATGGTAGCTTGTAAAAGTTGAGAAGAGTACAGATGAATAAAAGAAAGGAATCATCACTTTGTGCAAAGTCTTCCACGAGATGGTTGAAGTTGAGATTACGACAACTATGCAATCTATCTTATGACAAATAATTGGAAGGAATTAATCAGCCAAGCTTGTCCATATATATACCACTTTAATTATAATAAAGATAATAAAGAGAAGGGGCAAGGAATCAATAATGTCTTCTATTCATGATATCTTCAATTTGCTAATGCACTAATAAACTATCATCAGAAAGAAAAAAAGCAACTCGATCAATATAATTTTGAAGATATTAATCGCAGACTTCTTGTTATCATTGATTGATGGCTTGAGTTTCATTAAGGATTTTCCGTTTGGTTAAATCCAATTTTCCTTTTTTCATTTTTCAATTTTCAGATTTAAAGTTTTTTTTTTCTTTGATGACGATGTGGTATAAAAAATTTGGTGTGGAAAATTAATATCTTTTTTTTAATGGTTAATCAATGAGGAAATCGTGAAAAATTATTTAGATAAAGATGAATGTTTCTTAAACTGTTAAAAAAGATGTTCTTGTTGCTCCTTGAAAGAAAAAGGTATGTTTCACAAAAGTTGTTGGTCGTGATATTGCAAAGAAGATAAAAAAATGTGCAAATGTAACAACGATTTGATCAAATTTTGAAGGAGAATGATCAATATAATTTTATGTCCACCACAAATTCATCACCTTAATCTTAACGATAGTCGTCTAAAGGGGTATTTTGACTTAAAATTTTGGATATGTGTTTCAGATCTCTTTGATTTGGCCACCATTGCCAAAGAGATTCTTGAGAGCTTTGGAAATAGTAGTTCTCCAAACATGTCCAAGACTATTTTAGAGAAGAGGCTTCATCTAGTCCTTGATGATGTTTGGACTGAAGATTATAACAAATGTGAACCCCTAAAGAACACTTTAAGATATGGTGGAGTAGAATATGCGCACAATCCACCTTTATCGTCCAGGACAACTCTCAAATAAAGATTGTTGGTTGGTATTGTGTCATATAATTACTTTGTGTATAAATAAAATTTTCATATACATTTTAATTAATTTATATTAATTAAAAATACAAAAATACAAAACTTTAAAAGAATATATTAATTAAACATTATAAAAATAGTTTTAAGAATATTACAAAAATTACAGGGTAGTTTCAAAAAGTGATAAAATTAAAGAAAATTTCATAATTATTATCACTAACAAGGAATTTTTACCAATTTTTCCTTATTGTACTTAGAAAAGTTTTAACCCTGTTTTGCAAATTGTGAATATGAAAAGCCCAGTTATTATTGTGTCCCTAATTGCCAGGAAAAGTGTGCCAAATTTTTGCCACCACCATCGAAGAAGAGTGAAGATATAGTTGGATAGCAAACGAGATGATGGATGAGTTCAGTTCGATTCTCCTTTAATTAAAGCTCATTTGTGTAGAAGAGGAAGGCAGCCATTTGAAATTGTAATGGATCATGTTATTTGGAATAAAATTCTATATATGTTTGAATTATTGTTTGTAGAATTTTCTTTTCAGTTATATGGATTTTCATGTAGCAATAGAGAATAGGTTTATTTGGAACCAGACACCTTCAAAACTGAAAAAAAAAAAAAAAAAGGTTATATGGAAAAAGAAAATATCAAATTTCGTTCGTTAAATGTATCTCTATATATCCTCAATTTATAGATTTAGAAATCATATATAATGACGAATATGGATATTATCGATTTTTGTGACAAAAAAAATGATATTGATATTATAATAAATGGTAATGTAAATATTACCATTAAAAAATAACACTCAATTGCTGATTAATCAAATCTATCACATTCAATCAATTGAATATTAAACGGAAATGTAAATGGTTCTAATTTTCTTACCAATGATGCAGATAACAATGACAAATTTTCTTTTAAAGTTAGGTTAATTAAATATACTTGTAATGATACACTCTATTAAGCGATTCACATTTTATTTTAACAATATATAATACAATGTATTATAATTTGTGAAATTTATATAAATTTAAATATATCAGACTAAGATTTCTAATCATGCATTATCAGCCAATATCGACAAAGATTTGCAATTAAATAAATTGAGTAGGTCTTGTGTGAGACCGTCTCACGGATCCCATTCCGTGAGACGGGTCAACCCGACCCGGTCAAAGGTTAAAGTCAAAAAGTTAACGGTCAACGGTCAACGTCGGTCAATGGTCGGTCAACACCGTTGACTTAAAAGTATTACATGATACACATAAAAGTATTACATCGTATACATGAAAGTATTACATGATACTTTGATAGTTATTATGTGGTATTTTCAAAAAGTATTATATGATATACATAAAAGTATTACATGGTGATATTTTCAAAAAGTATTACATGATATATAGAAAAGTATTACATGATATACATAAAAGTATTACATAGTGATATTTTCAAAAAGTATTACATGATATACATAAAAGTACCACATCATATTTTATTCTCATAATGTAATACTTTTAAGTGTATCATGTAATACTTTTATGTATATCATGCGATACTTCATAATGTAATATTTTTATATGTATCATGTGATACTTCATAATGTAATACTTTTAAGTGTACCATGTAATACTTTTATGTATATCATGTGATACTTCGTAATGTAATATTTTTAAGTGTATCATGTAATACTTTTATGTATATTGTGATACTTCATAATGTAATATTTTTAAGTGTACCATGTAATACTTTTATGTATATCATGTAATACTTCATAATGTAATACTTTTATGTGTATCATGTGATACTTCATATTATGAAAGTGTACCATGTAATACTTTTATGTATATCATGTAATATTTCGTAATGTAATACTTTTAAATGTATCATGTAATACTTTTATGTATATCATGTGATACTTCATAATGTAATACTTTCAAAAAGTATTACATGATACACATAAAAGTATTACGTTGTGATATTTTGAAAAAGTATTACATAATACATATAAAAGTATTACCTCATATATATAAAAGTATTACATAATTTTTATATTCAACCCGACCCGACCCGACCCGTCTCACGAAATGAGATCCGTGAGACGGTCTCACCCAAGACTTTGTCAAATAAATTTATATGTGATTTCCGTAATAAGTACATACTAAACAATAATAACAACAGCAATAATAATAATAATAATAATCTCTGAAATATTGAAAGAGACAAAAGAAAGCCAAAATACTAAAGAGACAAAACAAATGTTTCAACAGTGGAGCCAATTTATCATCACAATGGTCACTATAAATGACATCAACAGAGAACACCTCATCAACCAAAGGACATGGAAACAACTGATACACAGATAACAACCACTGGATTAGTCAGGCTATGAATTCTGTGGTATAAGCTTCTTAACCTTATTAAAAACAAGACTGCCTTGACCTTCTGCTTGCAGTTGATTGAGTAACAGCGAAAATGTCGTTGCGCGTAGCAAAAAGCCCCTTCTTTCCATTTCGTCCAGGACTGGAATTACATCACAAGTTGCATTCCTTTTATGTAACCCTTGCATATAAACATTATAGGTCACACTATTAGGCAAGCAACCACTTGTTTCCATTTTCATCAGCAATTCCTTAACCTCCTGTGATTCACCTTCTTTACAAAGTGCACCAATAAGGATGTTGAAGGTAATGACATCAGGCTGCAAACCTTTGGATGGAAGTTGGTCGAAAAGATTCTTGGCCATGCCAAGCTTTTTCTCCTTGCACAGCCCATCAATCAGAGTACTATATGTTACTATATTGGGACTAACACCTTTATCTTCCATCATGTGTAGAAACGACAATGCTTCAGTTGTTTTCTGAGCTCTGCACAAGCCATCTAACAGGATAGTATAAGTCATTATATTAGGAGACAATTGTCGAGCTTCCATTTCTTCGAAAAGTTTCAAGCCTTCTGCACATCTGCCTTCACGAAATAATCCCTTAAGCATGGTGGTGTAAGTAACCACTGTATGCTTTAAACCTCTGCGAGGAATTTCAAGAAAAAGACTCCAGGCTTCATTCACATTTCCCTTTGTGCAATACCCATTCATCAAACTACAATAGGTTACAACATCAGGCTTCAATCCTGAATTGACTGCTGAATTGAAAACTTTTCTCGCTTCCTCCATTTTCCCCAACAAACAATATCCATCAATCAAGGTATTGTAAGTGATGATATCAGGTTGAACATTTATTTGCATCATAATTTTCAAGACATCCTCAGCATCTTTCGTCTTTCCTTCCTTGCAATAACCATCCATTAATATGTTACAAGTGACAACATTGGGATAGATCTTCTGAGCAATCATCTTACTTAATAAGTCTTCAACCTCTTTCCATCTACTTAAACTACACAAGCCATGAATCATTGAGCTATACGTTACAACATCGGGCGAAATACCCTTCTCACTCAATTCAGAGAAGAGTTGGATAGCCTCATCAACCATATGAACCTTGAAAAGACTATCAATAATTGTGTTATATGAAAAGACATTAGGTTTGCATTTTTGTTTCTCCAACAATCTGAGCAAATGATAGGCAGTGAGAGTATGCCCAGCTTTGCACAATCCATTTATCACAACAAGATATGTAATTTCATCAAACTCACATATTTTTTCTCTCAACAACTTCTTAAACAGTTTCTCTGCCTCAGCGACCTTTCTTTCCAAGAAAAGCCCTTTGAGCAGATTGTTGAAAGTAAAGATATCAGGTTTGTGGCCACGCTTGAAAAAGCTACCTAAGATTGCAAACCCATAATCAATCCGACTCACATGGCAAAAGCAATCAATCACAATATTCAGGGTGATAATGTCTAAAGGAGCATTGTGAATAAGCATTTTGTCGAACAGAAAGAAGGCAACAGAGTATTGTTTCATCTTCACAACCGCAGTTAACAATTTATTGAAATCAATAACAGATGGGCGGGGCCTCATTCTCACCATTTGATGAAACATTGCAATAGCATCATCCGCCTCACCAACACTGCCGAAATTGATTCTGGGCTTGGCGAAAAAGTATCTCTTTTGGTAATAATCTACAGATATGGTTGTCTTGTACAAAGAATTAGAAACAATTACTCTGCAAATCATCGCAGCGTGATTCAACCTCTTAATCTTCATGATAACTGATCGATAATTGAAGAGAAAAGTGCTGCGAAAAATAATACAAGTTACAGGTAGAATTAGGGGTGGAAATTGGAACGGAATATCCGATATCCGCCGAATCCGATCCGAAATTTTCCGATTTTGGAACGAATTTTTTTAATCAGAAATCCGAAATTCCGACATCCGATTTTTCCGAAAATTTTCGGATGGAAATCGGAAATAGTTTTAAAAGTTTTGGAAATTCCGAAATCCGATCCGAAATATTTCCGAAATGCTATTTTCAGAAATTCCGATTTCCGATCCGATCCGAAATTCCGATCCGATTTCCGATTTCCGAAATTATAAAATCCGACATCCGATTTTTCCGAAAATTTTCGGATGGAAATCGGAAATAGTTTTAAAAGTTTTGGAAATTCCGAAATCCGATCCGAAATATTTCCGAAATGCTATTTTCGGAAATTCCGATTTCCGATCCGATCCGAAATTCCGATTTCCGAAATTCGATTTTTCCGAAAATTTTCGGATGGAAATCGGAAATAGTTTTAAAAGTTTTGGAAATTCCGAAATCCGATCCGAAATATTTCCGAAATGCTATTTTCGGAAATTCCGATTTCCGATTTCCGAAATTATAAAATCCGACATCCGATTTTTCCGAAAATTTTCGGATGGAAATCGGAAATAGTTTTAAAAGTTTTGGAAATTCCGAAATCCGATCCGAAATATTTCCGAAATGCTATTTTCGGAAATTCCGATTTCCGATCCGATCCGAAATTCCGATTTCCGAAATTATGGAAATCGGAAATAGTTTTAAAAGTTTTGGAAATTCCGAAATCCGATCCGAAATATTTCCGAAATGCTATTTTCGGAAATTCCGATTTCCGATCCGATCCGAAATTCCGATTTCCGAAATTATAAAATGTAGAGTGAGTAGAGACATTTGAGAATCGAACACGAGACCTCTCACACTCAAAGCACGAAACTTACCATCAAACCAATAGTAATTGTTGTAAATAATTCAAACATTTTATACTATATAATATATTTTATATACATTTACTATATGTAAATATTAATATACATATTATAGTATACTTTATAATACTATATACTATATAATATATTTTATATACATTTACTATATGTAAATATAAATATACATAGTATAGTATATTTTATAATACTATATACTATATAATATATTTTATATACTTTATACTATATGTATATTGTATAGTTTATACTATAGTTTTATTTTATACTATATACTATAGTTATATTGTAGTTTTTTTTGTATTATTTTATAATATATACTATATACTATAGTTTATACTGTAATTTTTTAGTATTATTTTATAATATATACTATAGTTTATACTGTAGTTTTTAGTATTATTTTATAATATATACTATATATTATAGTTTATAGTATAGTTTTTTAATTATACTATATACTATATGCTATAGAATAATATTATATACTTTATGCTATATACTATATACTATATGTATATAGTACAGTTTATACTATAGTTTTATTTTATACTATATACTATAGTTTATACTGTAGTTTTTTAATTATACTATATTATATACTGCATAATATATACTACATACTACATACTACATACTACATACTACATACTATATACTACATACTATATACTATATACTTTATACTATATGCTATAGAAGAATACTATATACTATATACCATATATTATATACTATATACTATATATTATATGCTATATAAGAATACAATATATTATATAAAATAAAAAGTGAATATCTAATTTTAAAGGTAAATATATCTTAAATTTCATTAAAAATGATAACATTATATATAATAGGAATAATGACAAAGAAAATTATACAAATTATAAAACAAGTATTTTAAATATTGAAGGATTTCAAACAAAGCATTATCATAAATAATAATATAGATTTAAATATTCATTTGTTTTGAGCTTCCTAAAAGAAAAATAACTTAATAAATTTGAATTAATAAGTATAATTACTTACAAAATGATAAAATGTAGAGTTAGTAGAGGCATTTGAGAATCGAATACTATAATACTATATACTATATAATATATTTTATATACTTTATACTGTGTGTAAATATAAACATACATATTATAATATACTTTATAATACTATATACTATATAATATATTTTATATACTTTATACTATATGATAGTATATAAATATATTATATACTATATGTATATAGTATAGTTTATACTATAGTTTTATTTTATAATATATACTATATACTATAGTTTATATTGTAGTATCTGTAGTTGTTTAATATTATTTTATAATATATACTATATATTATAGTTTATACTTTAGTTTTTTAATTATATTATATTATATACTACATACTATATACTATATGCTATAGAAGAATACTATATACTATATATTATATACTTTATGCTATATATACTATATACTATATGTATATAGTACATTTTATACTATAGTTTTATTTTATACTATATACTGTAGTTTATACTGTAGTTTTAGAATTATACTATATTATATACTGCATACTATATACTACATACTATATACTATATGCTATAATAGAATACTTTATACTATATACCATATATTATATACTATATACTATATATTATATACTATATATTATATGCTATATAAGAACACTATATACTATATATTATATAAAATAAAGTGAATATCTAATTTCAAAGGTAAATATATCATAAATTTCATTAAAAATGATAACATTTTATATAATAGGAATAATGACAAAGAAAATTATACAAATTATAAAACAAGTATTTTAAATATCGAAGGATTTCGAACAAAGCATTATCATAAATCATAATATAGATTCAAATATTCATTTGATTTGAGCTTCCTAAAAAAAAAATAACTTAATAAATATGAATTAATAAGTATAATTACTTACAAAATGATAATAGTTTATAATATAGTTTTATAGTTTTATTTTATATTATATATTATATACTATTCATATAAATTTTTTAATTTTATTTTATACTATATATTATATACTATTCATATAAATTTTATAGTTTTATTTTATACTATATACTATAGTATATATTAAATATAAAATATGACTCAAAAACTAAAAGTGAAAAAAGTAAAAAAATTTAATATAGTATTTATATACTATTTATAATTTTATTTTATAACTATAACTATAATTTTATTTTATAACTATTTATTTTATAATTTTATTTTATAACTATTTATATAGCACATCAGCAGAATAATTAATCTCCCATGTCTTTGGTAGATATTATATTGATGTTAAATGCTTAGAATATCAGATTCGAGGTCGTATTATTTCTTAGGATATTAGAAAAGGCTATATATAGCTAAAAGACCAACTAATTAATTCTGAAAATTTCTGAATTTCTGAATTTTTTAATTTCCGAAATTTCTGAAAAAAATTCCGAAAATTTCCGAAAAAAATTCCGAAAAATTCCGAAAAATTCCGAAAATTTCCGGAAAAATTCCGAAAAATTTCCGAAAATTCCGAAATTTCGGAATTCCGAAATTTCCGAAAATTCCGAAATTTCCGAAACCGGATGGGATTTCACATTTCCGAAAATTTTTGGATGGAAATTGGAATTGGTTTTTCATTTCCGAAATTTTTTGGAATTTTTCCGAAACACCCTATTTCCGATTCGATCCGTCCGATTTCCACCCCTAGGTAGAATGCAGTGAATATCGGGGCTTTTTGACATTATAATATATATATATATATATATATATATATATATATAATGTATGATTTATAAATGTGTAGTTTTAGTTGGAAAGACTGACAGATATTCATTCCCACATTATTATAGCTATTTTTTATATAATCAATCACTAAACCCCATTCTTTAAGAAGTGTAATAAATAGTTTATTTTATTTCAGTTTTATAAAATATACAAAAAATGGAAATAGCTTTGGGAATGGTGGGTGAATGGAAATAGTCACATTTTACAATCAAAATTTTGCAATCATAAAATAATGTATATTGATTACCGAATAATGAAAGATTTAATTGTATATTAACTAAATGGTTAATTAATTGTCAGTAAAATCACAACCTTACTTGAATTGTCACCAAATTTTTCATTATTAACCAAAATAATATAATCTTATATATGTTGTATGTTTTACGAAATCAGTTTTGAAAAAGTTGTATATTTTTTTAGTAAATTTGGGGGAGTTAAGGGGAGGGAGACAAAAAAAACTAGAAAAGTTGAGTAAAAAGTTGTATACTGATGGATAATGAATTATTTTCTCACTCTCTTAGTAAAAAAAAAAACATACTGGATATATAAAGTTATGTTATTTTAACCAATAATAAAAAATTTGGTTAAAATGACAATTTGAATAAAAATTTTCTGGTAGTTAACTCTAACTAAACTAGTCAAAATTTAAAGGAAAAAAAAAAAACATCTACGTTATGTGGATCTTATATTTATAAATTATAAAAGTATGGGTAATTCTTATATTAATAAACTATAAGTGTCGATAATTGTGTATTTTAATAATAACTAATATGTCACCCATTACGGTTATAAATGTGTGGACAATATAGTAAAATTCGTATAGAATCAAAGGCTTAATTGGCTTTAAAAATATATACTTTTTGGAAATTTGCAAATTTTTCATAATTTTTTGAATTTAACAAAAAAGACCATTGTCAACTGTTATAAACCGGACCACAATACAACACTATTTCTCCGTAATCGGAGTTCATGTTTCCGAAAAAAGTACCACATCATAGACCCCATCAGATGTTATTTAATTTCGAAAAAATAATAATTTTGAATGTTAATTTTTTTTTTAAAAAAATCAAGATCTTTTTAAAATTAATAATTTAATCATAATCATTTAAAAAATAAAAATTAGCTTAAAAAATTACATTTGTATTCATTGTTGTAGTTTCGTATGACAAATTTATTTAAGGTATTTTAGGTTAATGCTTATGGCATAAATATTCATATAATTTCCAAAAAAGTAATCTATATCAAAACGATGTTGTTTTAAATAAATTAAAATCTAAATATTTTTTGTCGCGTTAGAAGATAAATAAGTTAGAATAATTGTGTGGCTTATGTGAGCTCGTTTGTGGCTATATAGCCAGACTCGGAGACTTAGATTGCAAAAAATAGAATCGTGATTGAAATTGTAATAATGAATACAATTTATGATTTTTTTTTTTCTTTTTTGCTAATTTCATAAAAATCATGATTAAATTATAATTTTAAAAAAGGTGGTAATTTGTTTTACAATTTGACCATTAAATTTTATAATTTTTCTGAAATAATATTCAGGTTAAAAAGTTAAATTTCATCTTTTCATTTTTATTTTTTCAAATAGTATTTTGATTGTTTAGAAACTATTTTTCATTTTTAAAACAATTATCAGAATAAGTTTAAGATTTTAAAAATAAGTCTTAAGCTTTTTAAATAATATTCAGATTATTAAATAATTTTAAGAGTTTTGAAAATATTTTTGATATTAATTTTAATTTTTTTATTCTAAAATAATTTTCATTGAAAGAGAAAACAGAAAGACAAATACTAAAGAGACAAACAAATGTTCCAAAAGTGAAGCCATTTTATCTTCACAATGGTCGCTATAAATGACATCAACAGAAAACAACTCATCTACCAAAGGACATGGAAACACCTGATACAAATCCCATAACAACCACTAAATCAGGCTATGAATTCTTTGGTACAAGCTTCTTAACCTTATTAAAGAGAAGACTGCCTTGGCCTTCTGCCTGCAGCTGATCGAGTAACAGCGAAAATGTCGTTGCATGCAGCAAAAAGCCCCTTCTCTCCATTTCATCCAGGACTGGAATTACATCACAAGACGCGTTCCATTCAAGTAACCCTTGCATATAAACATTGTAGGTCGCACTATCTGCCAAGCAACCACTTTTTTCCATTTTCACCAGCAATTCCTCAGCCTCTTGTGTTTGACCTTCTTTACAAAGTGCACCAATAAGGATATTAAAGGTAATAACATCGGGCTGCAAACCTTTGGATGGGAGTTGGTCAAAAAGATTCTTGGCCATGCCAAGCTTTTTATCCTTGCACAGCCCATCAATCAGGGTACTGTATGTTACTATATCGGGACTAACACCACTTTTTTCCATTTTCATCAGCAATTCCTTAACCTCCGGTATTTGGCCTTCTTTACAAAGTGCACCAATAAGGGTGTTGAAGGTAATGACATCAGGCTGCAAACCTTTGGATGGAAGTTGGTCGAAAAGATTTTTGGCCATGCTAAGCTTTTTCTCCTTGCACAAACCGTCAATGAGAGTATTGTATGTTACTATATCGGGACTAACACCTTGATCTTTCATCATGTTTAGAAATGAAAACGCTTCAGTTGTATTCTGAGCTCTGCACAAGCCATCTAACAAGATATTATAAGTCATTATATCAGGAGATAATTGTCGAGCCTGCATTTCTTTAAAAAGTTTCAAGCCATCAACACATCTGCCTACAAGAAATAATCCCTTTAGCATAGTGCTGTAACTAATCACCGTATGTTTAATTCCTTTGCGAGGAATTTCAAGAAAAAGACTCCAAGCTTCATTCACATTTTCCTTTGTGCAATACCCATTCATCAAACTACAATAGGTTACAACATCAGGCTTAAGGCCTGAATCTACTGCTGAATCGAAAACTCTTCTCGCTTCCTCCATGTTTCCAAGTAAACAATATCCATCAATCAAAGCAGTGTAACTAAAAATATTTGGTTGAACATCTTTATGTATCATAGTTTTCAAGACATCCTCGGCTTCTTTAACCTTTCCTTCCTTGCAATACGCATCCACTAATATGTTACAAGTGACCACATCGGGATATATCTTCTGAGCAATCATTTGACTTAATAAATCGTCTACCTCTTTCCATCTACCGTAACAGCATAACCCATGAATCATTGAGTTATATGTTACTATTGTGGGTGAAATACCCTTCCCACTCAATTCCAAGAAGAGTAGGATAGCCTCATCAACCATACCACCCTTGAAAAGACTATTGATAATTGTGTTATAAGAAAAGACATTAGGTTTGCATTTTTGTTTCTCCAACAAACTGAGCAAATGACAGGCGGTAACTGTGTGCCCAGCTTTGCACAATCCATTTATCACAACAAGATATGTAATTTCATCAAACTCACATATTTTTTCTCTCAACAACTTCTTAAACAGTTTCTCTGCCTCAGCGACCTTTCTTTCCAAGAAAAGCCCTTTGAGCAGATTGTTGAAAGTAAAGATATCAGGTTTGTGGCCACGCTTGAAAAAGCTACCTAAGATTGCAAACCCATAATCAATCCGACTCACATGGCAAAAGCAATCAATCACAATATTCAGGGTGATAATGTCTAAAGGAGCATTGTGAATAAGCATTTTGTCGAACAGAAAGAAGGCAACAGAGTATTGTTTCATCTTCACAACCGCAGTTAACAATTTATTGAAATCAATAACAGATGGGCGGGGCCTCATTCTCACCATTTGATGAAACATTGCAATAGCATCATCCGCCTCACCAACACTGCCGAAATTGATTCTGGGCTTGGCGAAAAAGTATCTCTTTTGGTAATAATCTACAGATATGGTTGTCTTGTACAAAGAATTAGAAACAATTACTCTGCAAATCATCGCAGCGTGATTCAACCTCTTAATCTTCATGATAACTGATCGATAATTGAAGAGAAAAGTGCTGCGAAAAATAATACAAGTTACAGGTAGAATGCAGTGAATATCGGGGCTTTTTGACAGTATACTACAACTTTTAAAGAAATTTGACAAGTTGGAGTTAATTTCATTTTATAGGCACTCATATAAAATTTACTAATGTAACATATAATTTTTGTTATTTGACTGATTTAATTGATGTAAAATAAAGCCTTTTTCATTATACAATAATCAATATATATATATATATATATATATATATATAATGTAAGATTTATAATTGTTTAGTTTTAGTTGGAAAGACTGACAGATATTCATTCCCACCATTATTATAGCTATTTTTTTCTATAATCAATTATTCTAAACCCCATTCTTTTAGAAGTGTAATAAATAGTTTGTTTTATTTCAGTTTTATAAAATATACAGAAAATGGAAATAGCTTTGGGAATGGTGGGTGAATGGAAATAGTCACATTTTACAATCAAAATTTTGCAATCATAAACATAATGTATATTGATTACCGAATAATGAAAGATTTAATTGTATATTAACTAAAAGGTTAATTAATTGTCAGAAAAATTACAATCTTAATTGAATTACCACCAAATTTTTCATTATTAGCCAAAATAACATAATCTTATATATGTAGTATGTTTTACGACTAAAATCAATTTTGAAAAAGTTATATTTGAAAAAGTTATATATTTTTTTAGTAAACTTGGGGGAGTTAAGGGGAGGGGAGGGAGACAAAAAAAGACTAGAAAAATTGAGTTGAAAACGTTATATATTTTTTTAGTAAACTTGGGGAGTTAAGGGGAGGGGAGGGAGACAAAAAAGGACTAGAAAAATTGAGTAAAACGTTGTATACTGATGGATAATGAATTATTTTTGTAGAGTAGATATAGTTGGAAGAGATAATTGATCTTATTAATGTCAAAGAATAATATACAAAGTACATTGAGAAAACTATACAACACTGCTCGATGAGGGATATAGTATATACACTAATACTTCTAACATCCTCACTCAAGATGGTGCACGAGATGTGACACCAATCTTGGACATAAGAAGATTAAGGCGAGCCCGGGAAAGAGGCTTGGTAAGAGCATCAGCAAGTTGATCTGCAGAGGAAACATGGGAACCACGAAGAGAGGACTTCTGAACTAGATCACGGACAAAGTGGTAGTCAATGGCAATGTGCTTCATACGGGAGTGAAACACCGGGTTGGAGCAAAGATAAGTGGCACCAATGTTGTCACTGAAGATGACAGGAGATGAAGGTAGGGACACTTGAAGCTCATTGAGGACAAAACGAACCCACTGAACTTCAGCAGCAGTAGCAATGGAGCGATATTCAGCTTCAGTAGAGGAACGAGTCACTGACCGTTGTTTGCGAGAGCTCCAAGAAATGGGATTTGACCCAAGGAAAACGATATGGGCCCTATAGACGTGCGATCATCACAATCACCCGCCCAATTAGCATCAGTAAAGCAATGTAGAGTCAGTGGAGAATCTCGTCGAAAGGTGATGCCGAGATGGCGAGTGCCATTGAGGTACCGAAGAAGACGCTTGACAGCACCCCAATGAAGCTGAGTAGGAGCATGCATAAACTGTGATAGCTTATTGACTGCAAAGGCAATGTCAGGTCTGGTGAAGAGAAGATACTAAAGACTGCCAAGAACCTGTCGACAGGAGGAAGCATCCACCGGACCAGTACCATCATGCAAGGAGAGTTAGACCCCAGGAGCCAGAGGAGTCTGAACGGGCTTCACATCAAGCGTGTTGTGTTTGGCAAGGAGATCAGTGATGTACTTGCGCTGGAGAAGAACACAAGCAGAATCTTTGCGAAGTATCTCAACCCCAAGGAAGTAAGACGGCTCACCAAGATCCTTTATCGAGAAGGAGGACGATAAGGCAGCAATGACAGAGGACATAAAGGCAGAGTTGTTCCCTGTAAGAATGATGTCATCAACATATACTAAACAGTAGGCCAGAGTGCTATCTTGAGAATAAACAAAGAGAGATTCATCAGACTTGGTGTGCGAGAACCCAATGGAGGCCATGAAGTGCCAGAGAGCAGTAAACCAGGTTCGAGGGGCTTGTTTGAAACTGTAGATGGATTTGCGGAGTTTACAGATATACGCTGGAAAGTTGGAGTTAGTGAAGCCTGGGGGTTGAGACATGTAGACCTCATCAGAGAGGGAACCATGGAGAAAAACATTATTGACATCAAACTGACGGAGGGGCCAATTTTGTGAGATTGCAAGACTAAGAACAAGACGAAAAGTGGCAGGTTTCACAACCCGGACGCTGATGGAACCCTTGGCAACAAGTCAAGCCTTGTATTTGTCAATCAAACCATCAAGCTTCTGCTTGATGCGAAACACCCTCTTACAGCCAATAACATTACGAGAGGAGTCAGGAGGCACAAGATCCCACGTCCCATTTTTCAAAAGAGCATTGAATTCAGAGGACATAGCATCCCTCCATCGAGGATCAGCAAGTGCCTGCTTAACAGTGGTAGGCTCAATATCAACAGAAGCAGATGAAGTGAGACAGTACCTTGGGTTTGGTTTGGTGGTGTTGTTCCGAGATCGAGTCATCATCACTAATACTTCTAACAATTTTCTCACTATCAAAGAAATAATTGATCTTATTAATGTCAAAGAATAATATACAAAGTACATTGAGAAAACTATACAACCCTGTTCGATATAGGATACAGTATATACACTAATACTTCTAACAATTTTCTCACTATCTTAGTAAAAAAAACATACACGGTGTTCAATTTAATACATGCAATTTAAATTGAAAGTACTGCCTAAAGGATTTTCAATTAACAATTATTCCTACACACAAGTGTGATTTAACAATTAAAATCACATGCCTGCACCGAGTAAGACTAACTGCTTGGAGCCCTCTTAATTGGAGAAGGAAAAATAAAATTAACCATACTATTTAGCAATAAATAACTAATATTGAAGGAGCAATTGAGAAAAAGCAGGCAAAGTGCACACATAAGCCTAATGCTAGGCAACATTCAGGTATAAAATTATTTATAGGGGCTAAAGAGAAAACGTAACCCAAGAAGATTGGATAATAAGGATATAATCGTAGAAAATATGGAGCAGAGATGTTTGCATTGCCTTTACTTTAGGAGAAGTGATTAAAATGAAAATTGTGGAAAATCCAGTTTACGATTCGAAATATGCCCGAACCAAAATGGAACCGTCGAACCAAGATTCATGGTTTCGGTTTGAAACCGAAACCGGGTACTGTTCGGTTCCGGTTTTCCGAACCGGATGAACACCTCTAGTACCACGAAATTGTGCATCAATCAAACTTAAATGGAATTGTAAATGGTTGGTCTACTTTTGAACATTTTTTCACTTAATAATAACTAAGATTTGTAATCAAATATATCAGAATAAAGAAAAGAATCAACTCTACCTGATTCTTGGACAGTAAAAATATTGCCTGATAAGTCATGCTTGATTTCCGTAATTAATAATATACTAAAAACAAGAAGAAAAAAAATGCTCATAACTTCCTGGTAAATTATGGTTTATGCATACTTGGTCATAAAAATTCTATAAATAGGCATTCCACAAGTTTGTATGTACACACTAGATAAATTTATTTTTCAAGAGAATTGAAGATCAACAACAAAAGAAAAATGAAGAACAAAGGGATGAGCTTTTTGAATGTAATTTTGATTACTATGGGTCTTATCATATGTGTGAGAGGTCTTCAAATTGTTGAGAAAGATGCTTATTTTGATTGTGTAGAACCCTGTTTTGCAAATTGTGAATATGAAAAGCCCAGTTATTATTGTGTCCCTAATTGCCAGGAAAAGTGTGCCAAATTTTTGCCACCACCACCATCGAAGAAGAGTGAAGATATAGTTGGATAGCAAACGAGATGATGGATGAGTTCTGTTCGATTTTCCTTTAATTAAAGCTCATTTGTGTAGAAGAGGAAGGCAGCCATTTGAAATTGTAATGGATCATGTTATTTGGAAATAAAATTCTATATATGTTTGAATTATTGTTTGTAGAACTTTCTTTTCAGTTATATGGATTTTCATGTAGCAATAGAGAATAGGTTTATTTGGAACCAGACACCTTCAAAACTGAAAAAAAAAAAAAAAAAAAAAGGTTATATGGAAAAAGAAAATATCAAATTTCGTTCGTTAAATGTATCTCTATATATCCTCAATTTATAGATTTAGAAATCATATATAATGACGAATATGGATATTATCGATTTTTGTGACAAAAAAAATGATATTGATATTATAATAAATGGTAATGTAAATATTACCATTAAAAAATAACACTCAATTGCTGATTAATCAAATCTATCACATTCAATCAATTGAATATTAAACGGAAATGTAAATGGTTCTAATTTTCTTACCAATTATGCAGATAACAATGACAAATTTTCTTTTAAAGTTAGGTTAATTAAATATACTTGTAATGATACACTCTATTCAGTGATTCACATTTTATTTTAACAATATATAATACAATGTATTATAATTTGTGAAATTTATATAAACTAGTATAAGTCTCGTGCGATGCACAGACATATAAATTTTACAATTTATATATTTAGATAAGAAAATGTAGTACACGAAAAATAATAAATTTTTTGGATGAATTTCAGTCTAATTTATTACTTGTGTGATGTACGATCATTAAATTGAAATATTTCGATTTAATGTGAAAACTTTAATTTATGAAAAAAAAATCAAGTTCTCTATCATATTTCAATCTCATTTTGTATCTGTGTGACGTATGGACAAATATATTTCATATATCAATAAATTTTAGATAAAAAAATGTTAAATACGAAAAACAATATACTTCTTCAAAGTTATTTTAATTTAATCTACTATTCATATAAATTACGAATTTTAAATAGTTCTTATTTTCATCTTACATTATCTGACTACTTTATTACTAATTGTTTTTGTCACAATTAGTTTGGAAAAAGCTTATGCAAATATATTCTAATAGATTATTCATTATAATGAGTGTAAAATGACGGTATTATTAAATATTATTATCAATTCTCAATAATATTTCTACCTCATTTGGTACTTGTGTGATGTAGCAAATAAGTTTCAAGTGTTAGTAATTTTTTAATATAAAAATGGTGGTCATAAAAAACAATATAGTTCTTTTAAGTTATTTCTATTTAATCTACTACTCATATATTTTACCAATTTTGAATATTTCTTATTTTCATCATACGTTGTTTGGCTACTTTACTATTTGTTTTTGTCATAATTGACCTGGAAAAAAAACCTTATGCAAATATATGTTTAATAACTTATTCATAATGAGTGTAAAAACAATGATATTATTGTATATAATTATTTTTTTCAAATGCTCTAAAATTAAAATTTATCTCTTAGAAAAATCATATTTGATAATAAACTTTTCAAAATCTAATAAGTCTAAAACCATGAAACTATATAACAATAGAAATTAAAATATTTTATCATTGTTCATATAATTAGAAACTTGATGCTATCATTATAATGAAATTTCAGATTTACAATTGTTTTTTAATCATGGATGAAATATTATGTATTCTTACATTAAAAGATATATATTTTTTGCTAATTTTTCATGGATATACATAATGATTTAAATTTAGGTACAAAATGTTATTCACAATTTTTATGAACGTTTAGCATGATATTAGTTCATTATTTACATAAATCATGATAAATTTATAACATATCAAATATGATCATGTTTTTTTTCTCTCTCTCAATTTTCATGTATATACAAAATGATTTTCATACCACAAAATGATTTATGAATATATATAAAAATAAAAATAAAAAGATATTTATACAAAGTATGTATAAATAACTACAAATTATGTATATAAATTGACACTACAAATCATACTTTAAGTTATAATCAAGTATGGTAGCTTGTAAAAGTTGAGAAGAGTAGAGATGAATAAAAGAAAGGAATCATGACTTTGTGCAAAGTCTTCCACGAGATGGTTGAAGTTGAGATTACGACAACTATGCAATCTATCTTATGGGAAGGAATTAATCAACCAAGCTTGTCGTGATATTGAAAGTTGGTGGTCGTGATATTGCAAAGAAGATAAAAAAATGTGCAAGTGTAACAACGATTTGATCAAATTTTGAAGGAGAATGATCAATATAATTTTATGCCCACCACAAATCCATCACCTTAATCTTAGCGAGTTCAATCTACTTATTTATAACGATAGTCGTGTAAAGGGGTATTTTAACTTAAAAATTTGGATATATATTTCAGATCTCTTTGATTTGGCCACCATTGCCGCCAAAGAGATTCTTGAGAACTTTGGAAATAGTAGTTCTCCAAATACCAACCAATTTGATACCCCTGTTCAAACATGTCCAAAACTCTATTTCAGGGAAGAAGTTTCATCTAGTCCTTGATGATGTTTGGAATGAAAGATTATAACAAATGTGAACCCCTAAAGAACACTTTAAGATGTGGTGGAGTAGATAGTAAAAAATTGGTGACAACAAGAAACCAAAATAGTTGCTAAGAATATGCGCACAACCCACCTTCATTGTCCAGGACAACTCTCAAATGAACATTGTTGGTTGGTATTGTGTCATATAAATTAAAATTTTCATATACATTTTAATTAATTTTAGATTTAGTTTTTTTATATTTCATTTCGTTCTAACCAAAATACAAAACTTTAAAAGAATATATTAATTAAGCATTATAAAAATGTGTTTCAACGATGGAGCCAATTTATCATCACAATGGTCACTATAAATGACATCAACAGACAACACCTCATCCACCAAAGGACATGGAAACACCTGATACAGAAAACAATAGTTATAACTTATAAGTATCTCATTGAAAGAGAAAACAAAAAAACAAATTCGAAAGAGAACAAATGCTTCAACGATGGAGCCAATTTATCATCACAATGGAAACACCTGATACAGATCCCATAAAAACCACTAAATCAGGCTATTGATTCTTTGGTATAAGCTTCTTAACCTTATTAAAAAGAAGACTGCCTTGACCTTCTGCTTGGAGCTGATCGAGTAAGAGCGAAACTGTAGTTGCATGCAACAAGAAGCCCCATCTTTCCATTTCCTCCAAGATTGAAATAACATTATGCCATGCATTTCTGGTGAGTAACCCCTGGATAAGAACATTGTAGGTCACACTATTAGGTAAGCAACCACTTTTTTCCATTTTCATCAGCAATTCCTTAGTCTCCTGTATTTGGCCTTCTTTACAAAGTGCACCAATAAGGGTGTTAAAGGTAATGACATCAGGCTGCAAATCTTCAAATGGAAGTTGGTTGAAAAGATTCTTGGCCATGTCAAGCCTTTTCTCCTTGCACAACCCCAAAATGAGAGTATTGTATGTTACTATATCGGGACTAACACCTTGATCTTTCATCATGTTTAGCAATGGAAACACTTCAGTTGTATTTTGAGCTCTGCACAAGCCATCTAACAAGATATTATACGTCACTATATTAGGAGATAATTGCCGAGCTTGCATTTCTTTGAAAAGTTTCAAGCCATCTGCACATCTGCCTTTACTAAATAATCCCTTTAGGATAGTGTTGTAGGTAACCACTGTATGCTTTAAACCTCTGCGAGGAATTTCAAGAAAAAGACTCCAAGCTTCATTCACATTTCCCTTTGTGCAATACCCATTCATCAAACTACAATAGGTTACAACATCAGGCTTAAGGCCACTTTTTTCCATTTTCATCAGCAATTCCTTAACTTCCTGCATTTGGCCTTCTTTACAAAGTGCATCAATAAGGGTGTTAAAGGTAATGACATCAGGCTGCAAATCTTCAGATGGAAGTTGGTTGAAAAGACTCTTGGCCATGTCAAGCCTTTTCTCCTTGCACAACCCCAAAATGAGATTATTGTATATTACTATATCGGGACTAACACCTTGATCTTCCATCATGTTTAGCAATGGAAACACTTCAGTTGTGTTCTGAGCTCTGCACAAGCCATCTAACAAGATAGTATAAGTCATTATATTAGGAGACAATTGTCGAGCTTCCATTTCTTCGAAAAGTTTCAAGCCATCTGCACATCTGCCTTTACTAAATAATCCCTTTAGCATAGTGTTGTAAGTAACCACTGTATGCTTTAAACCTCTGCGAGGAATTTCAAGAAAAAGACTCCAAGCTTCATTCACATTTCCCTTTGTGCAATACCCATTCATCAAACTATTATAGGTTACAATATCAGGCTTGAGTCCTGAATTGTCTGCTGAATTGAAAACTTTTCTCGCTTCCTTCATTTTACCCAACAAACAATATCCATCAGCCAAGGCATTGTAAGTGATGATATTAGGTCGAACATCTATTTTTATCATAGTTTTCAAGACATCCTCGGCTTCTTTCACCTTTCCTTCCTTGCAATATGCATCCACTAATATGCTACAAGTGACCACATCGGGATATATCTTCAGAGTAATCATTTGACTTATTAAATCCTCTACCTCTTTCCATCTACTGAAACAGCATAAGCCATGAATCATCGAGTTATACGTTACAACATCGGGTGAAATACTCTTTTCAATCAATTTCGAGAAGAGTTGGATAGCCTCATCAACCATACCACCCTTGAAAAGACTATTGATAATTGTGTTATAAGACTTGACAGCAGGTTTGCATTTTTGTTTTTCGAACAATCTGAGCAAATGATAGGCGGTGAGGCGGTGAGGGTATGCCCAGCTTTGCACAATCCATTTATCACAATAAGATATGTAATTTCATCAAACTCACATATTTTTTCTCTCAACAACTTCTTGAATAGTTTCTCCGCCTCCGCAACCTTTCCTTCCAAGAAAAGCCCTTTGAGCAGAGTGTTGAAGGTAACAATAGTAGGTGTGTGGCCATGCTTGAAAAAGCTACCTAAGATTGCGAACCCGTAATCAACTCGATTCACATAGCAAAAGCAATCAATCACAATATTAAGGGTGAAGTGATCTAAAGGAGCATTGTGAAGAAGCATTTTGTCGAACAGAAAGAGGGCAACAGAGTATTGTTTCATCTTCACAATCGCAGTTATCAATTTATTGAAATCAACAACAGATGGGCGGGGCTTCATTCTCACCATTTCTTGAAACAAAGCAATAGCATCATCCGCCTCACAAACACGGCCGAAATCGATTCTGGGCTTGGCGGAAAAGTATCTATTTTGGTAATAATGAGACAAAATTGCACACGTAGTTGTCTTATATAAAGAATTAGACACAATTACTCTGCAAATCATCGCAGTGTCATTCAACCTCATAATTTTCATGATGGCTGATCGATAATTGAAGTAAAAAATGCTGCGAAAAATAGTATAATTCCGAGGGAAAAACAGTGAAAATAGGGGCTTTTTTGACAGTACATCAACGCTAGTGAATATTGGGGATTTTTTTTGACCGTACATCAATTTTCAAAGAGAATGGACAAGTAGTTAAAAAAATAATAATAAACCAAATCGCTAGTAGAACACACGACTTATCAACATCCTTAGTTAATTTCATAATTTTTCAATTTCAATTTAATACATGCATTTTTTTGTATTTTCAATTTGATGCATGATGTGATCGTGTGGCCATCACGGTGGACCACATCTTTTAGCAAGAGAAAGTTCAACTCGAATATTAAGTGATAGTGAAGGCCGAAAATAAAATAAAACTATTTAATAATTGGTTCGAAATCATTTGTTAGAATTTAGATTTGAGCTCAATTTGATAGATATATCAAATAAATTTGAACATATTTCTATGTTTGATAAAATTTAAAGGTCGGTTCAAACTCGAAGTTGATTATTATTAAAAAATAAAACAAGTATAAAAACATCAAACTAGTCTAGCTTACCTCGTATTTAGCCAGATAAAAGCTCTCGACTCGATAATTATCAAACAAGCTCAAACATAAATTTGAAGCATGATAATATTTTTAAAGTTTGAACAATTGCTCGTTCGACTCAAATTGTATCATTTAAAAACAACTAAGAGTTTATAATATAAACCTAATAAGTCTCAAGTGAAGTATTTAGAAAAAAAAAAAAAAAAACCCTTGTTTTCCAGTAGCAACCAACAACAAAGATATGTTATAATATCAAACAGAGCGTTACATGTACATATATATAAAATACATGATTCTATACCAAACTCCCAACATCTTTGTTTTGCCCTAGTTAGTTAACAAATCCACAATTTCCTACTTGTGTGATACTTCAGATTTTGTTATAAAAACGACATGAACTATCACCAATGAGTTGCTTAAAAATTGAAGCCTATTGTTCCTCTTCAGGCTCTTCCTCTTCCTGTAGAAGGTTTTCTCTGTTATCATGTGCCCAGAAACCCCGTACGTCTATTAGCATGTTTGCAACCGAGTAGATCATTTAGTGTTATGCTCAACGGGTCAGCTGGTTTCACCATATCCCAAATTTCATCCCTTACGTCCTCAATACAAAGCTCGTAATTCCCACCCTCGATCCATTTCTAGTGAACATCCCTGTTTCATGATGACCAAGATTATCCAGCTTCAGTTAACAACAGATTTGTGTTATATTTAACAGGACTGATTATTAAACCGCCTAGAAGATTGACCTATTTACGGGAAAAAAAAGGATATGTTCATATTTTTTAATAAGTTGTTTTTTTAGTCTAAACCACAAGGTAATTAGTAATATTTCTCTTTAACATTAACAATATAAGTTCTAGTACATGTAACTCGCAACTTGAGACAGATCTTGCTTGAACTACATGCAGGAATTGCAGCATCTTTTTTTTTTTTTGGAAGATTGAATTAGGTAACATTCAAGCTCTTGATATTACCCTTCTTTTACTTCCATATTGAAAGTGTGTCTGTATGCTCCTGCAAAAAAAATACAAACTGTAAAAATACCAGAGATGATGTTGACAACACTATGGATAACACACAGCGGAAAAATCAGAAATAATCAAAAGACAAGAGAATTATCCACGAGTATATAATGATACTCGTGGAATGCCTACAGGGCAAAATGTCTTATTAATTTATCTTGTAAGTACAAAGACACGAAAAGATCCTTTGAAGAGAATCTCGTAAAAAACACAAAGAGATCTTTTGGAGAATAATCTTTTTGACAAACTCAGTTGATCACTCAAAGACACCCTATTTAAGAAAAGAAGACTTGAGTATACAAACTCTAAGTCTTTTATGAAAAAAGACAGAAATGGTGTGTGCTATGTGACCAACAAAGAAGACAACATAGACAAACTGTATCAGACTCGAAGTATCACTCACTCTTCTCGCTATTTAGCTCGTCTTCATATCCTTTCTTCATGAATGGAGTCTTCTATATATAGACCTCAGGAGCCTTCATGTTCCATGTTAATAAGTGTTCCATGATCTTCACTTCTATCTTGTTCTCCACTTACTCCATGAAGTCCACTTCATGCTTCTTCCACGTTCTTCTTCTTCCCTATGATCTTTCTCAACGTTCTCCATCCCTTTTTCTCTCATAAGTCACGTTCTCATCTTCCAAATAAAACCAAGTTTCCTTAAGTAAAAGAAGGAACAAAGAATAACAACTTATTCCTATAAACTAGGAATAAGTGTTTGAAACTTTCAAACCTCTTTCTTTGATTCAATCTGCAAAACACGCGACAAATAAGAGAGAAAACAAATCTAAATAAATCTTGATTATTATTAAAAAATAAAACAAGTGTAAAAACATCAAACTACTCGAGCTTAACTCATATTTAACTAGACAAAAGCTCTCGACTCAATAATTATCAAACAAGCTCAAACATAAATTTTGAAGCATGATAATATTTCAAAGTTTGAAGAATTGTGGCTCAAATTGTATCATTTACAGACAACTAAGAGTTTATAATATAAACCTAATAAGTCTCGAGTGAAGTATTTAGAGAAGAAAAAAAAAACCATTTCCAGTAGCAACCCACAACATAGATATGTTATAATATCAAACAGAGCGTTACATGTACATATATATAAAATACATGATTCTATACCAAACTCCCAACATTTTTGTTTTCCCCTAGTTAGTTAACAAATCCACAATTTCCTACTTGTGTGATACTTCAGATTTCATTATAAAAACGACATGAACTATCACCAATGAGTTGCTTAAAAGTTGAAGCCTATTGTTCCTCTTCAGGCTCTTCCTCTTCCTGTAGAAGGTTTTCTCTGTTATCATGTGCCCAGAAACCCCGTACGTCTATTAGCATGCTAGCAACCGTTCCACCCTGTTTGCAACTGAGTAGATCGTTTAGTGTTATGCTCAACGGGTCAGCTGGTTTCACCATATCCCAAATTTCATCCCTTACGTCCTCAATACAAAGCTCGTAATTCCCACCCTCGATCCATTTCTGGTGAACATCCCTGTTTCATGATGACCAAGATTATCCAGCTTCAGTTAACAACAGATTTGTGATATATTTAACAGGACTTTTTGACCTATTTACAGGGAAAAAAAGGATATGTTTTGAAATTACAAATACCCCCTTAAGATTTGTATTTTTCTTACAAATACTACTGCACCCAACAGGTACAGTTGGTGAAAAAAACAAATGTCAAGGGTGATAGTTCATATTTTTTAATAAGTTGTTTTTTTAAGTCTAAACGACAAAGGTAATTCAGTAATATTTCTATTTAATATTAACAACATAAGTTCTAGGACATGTAACTCGCAACTTGAGACATGTAGATCTTGCTTGAACTACATGCAGGAATTGCAGCATCTTTTTTGTTGGAAGATTGAATTAGGTAACATTCAAGCTCTTGATATTACCCTTCTTTTACTTCCATACTAAATTTTTGCTTAAGATATGATATAGGTATAATATAAATATATCTCAAGCACATAATCAATGGTATAAAATGCAACAAAACCCCCCCTTATAATTTCAAAATTCTATGTGCTTTCCCCCAATGATGTAAAGACACCATCGGATTGGATAAACCTGACCTGCTTTTCCCAAACATATCAAAGATAACGATTGTGTTTTGCATGCACCTTTACTGCAATGATTGAAGTTTTTTCACCTTTTTAAGTGGACCTTTTTAGTCTTATATGAGGTATAAAAGTGCAGCACATCGTATACCTCAAATAAAGGGCAAAAAAGTCCATCCATCCAACACATTGAAATGGTGAAAAAGTTTCATTCTTTGCAGTAAAGGTGCATGCAAAGCACATCCGTTGCACAGTTTACTTTGGCAAATTAGAAAGCAGCAAGGTTTATTCAATCTCACGTGTAAATGGTGCTTTTTTTTTAAGACAGTGGAGAACACGCAGAATTTTGAAATGATAGGTGGTGCTATCCATCCTAAACAGTAAGCGAAGGAAGAAACTTTTGTGCCAAACCTGAACAGTGTATGAATATCAGCAGTTGTGAGAAATCCTCTTCCTTGAAGATCAAGACATCTAAACAAATACGTTAGTCCTTCTGTAGTGTCTTTGTTCTCTAGCGCTAAAACAAAGTCAAGGAAACTCTCAAAATCCATCTCCCGAGCATTACCACTTCCAATTTTCCCACGCCGGACATGCTCATCAAATACTGCATAAAAATTACGAAGAATTCAAGTTGACTATCAAAATGAGGTGTACAGAAATAGTGCGGGGAAGGGGGGGAGTGAGACTCTAGAGGAAGATATTCTCAGTTTTTACCTCTCTCGATGAAAATATCTGTCAATGTACCATCAGCATAATCTCGGAGCTCCTGTTTGCTTAGTGTTCCATTCATATCTTTATCAAGAGCAAGGAACATATCTGCAACAATACTAGCTTAATAATCTAATCCAATGAAGAAAAAAGAACATCTAAAACAGAAACCAAATAATATGGAGTATTACAACCATTTCTCAACTCCAAAAACATGCAAGCAAAAGAAAATCAAATACATAAAATACAATATATTTCAAACATTGAATATTATCAGTACGAATGTTTGAGGAGCAGCTCAATTCAGGATGAAAGAGAATCATTCCCGGAAAACTCAAGCCACTAACTGATAAGTTTTATTCCTATTATTAAATCAAAAGAGACATAGGAACTAAATATGGTTTAAATTTGTTTCTTCTACTTCTCTACACATCAAACCAGACCTGCCAGCTAACCTCAAAAGTTGATAGTTGTACATTTGTGCTGCTAATCAGTTACTCACATGCTTTGTATGACCAGTTTATGGTAGGGAAATGCAAAAGGTTCATTTTCATTCCTGCAGTCTCAATCATATGGTTTAATTCTACAGTTAAAATATTTTCCACCCATTCACACCCTATCATTCCATGAGAATTTTAGTGATGAATGTAACTTTAGTAAGTAGATAAACACCCAGTAACACTACTGCTGCATTAAAAACACGGTGATCCATATCCCATATTAATTGACTCAAACAGCAGTTTTTGAGCTATTTCTGTTTTTTTTCTTGTTTTTGTTTTATACATTTATATTTCTAGTATAAAAAATAAAAAAAAAACAAAAAAACCTCACATAGAATTAAAATTTCATATTTCAACAACCAAAAGAATAATCAACCAAACCCACTGAAGAAATTTGCATGGCCTCATCACAAAAAAAAAAAAAAAAAAAAAAAAAACATCAACACAGATTTGGTACATAGTATTACTTCTACTCTGGCAAAACAGAGTACTATTTCCAATGCAATTGAAATTTAAACATGAGTTAATTCAAAAGTATTTTATACAGCCTCAGATATAATATATTTAAATTGAAAGTACTGCCTAAAGGATTTTCAATTAACAATTATTCCTACACACAAGTGTGATTTAACAATTAACCACATGCCTGCACCGAGTAAGACTAACTGCTTGGAGTCCTCTTAATTGGAGAAGGAAAAATAAAATTAACCATACTATTTAGCAATAAATAACAAATATTGAAGGAGCAGTTAAGAAAAAGCAGGCAAAGTGCACACATTAGCCAAATGCTAGGCAACATTCAGGTATAAGATTATTTATAGGGGCTAAAGACAAAACGTAACCCAAGAAGATTGGATAATAAGGATATAATTGTAGAAAATATGAAGCAGAGATTTTTGCATTGCCTTTACTTTAGGAGAAGTGATTAAAATGAAAATGTGGAAAATTACTCATAATCAAAAGTAGGTAGTTTTTGAAATAAGAAGTGTAGAAAGAAATTCAAGTAGTTTTTGACAAAAATACCAAGAAGCGCATAAAGCACTCCTTTTCCTCTCCTACTTTAGATTTTGGCAATGAAGTGCTTAAATTTAAAGAGTAGTCATTTACAAACACTCCTTTTGGCTTATCTTGATCTGAAAGCTCTAAAAATAAGCAAATGCAAACACCCACTAAATATAAAAATGAACAAAAAATTAGAAATGACAGAAATGATAATTTAAGATGGATGTGGAGACAAACTATATTAGATAGAATAAGAATGCATAAATTAAAAGGAGAGTGGGAGTAGCACCAGCAGATTATAAAAATTAGAGATATACGCTCAAAATGGTTTGGAATGTGATGGCGGGACAAAATTCAGTATTTTATAAGTTTGGGGTGGTTCAAAATACTTGAAACACATCAGGGCTGAAAATGAATTTATCCTAGAGATAGTAGATGGGAGAATTAACAACTTAAATGCTCTATGAATCTATGGGCCTACACAGCATTCATTATATACAAACAGAAACAAGAATCAAGTTGAAGCACAAACCGCATATTCTTTGAGCAGATGTCAATGAGAACCAGTTTTCTGCTTGTTCAATATCAGTAGCTTCTTCCTCACTTTCCTAAAGTACATGAAAAATAAAAACAATGTCATGTAGCAAACATAAATGGAACTGAAAAAAATAAGTAACTAAATGCTTATAAAGGAGCTACTTGATGCAACAAAGGTGAAAGACTTGAAAGCCTGCTATCTGAAATGGAAATAATTCCAAATCAAATTGGCTAGTGATTAAGTAATATTTTTAAGGAAATTTGGCTTCAAAATTGAGATTGAAGATGCATTATGCAAACTCAAATACATACTAAAAGTGGTAAAAAGTAAGCATATTTCATTCATCACACTAAATTAATTTCAGTTAACTATTCGAAAAATTACCTGGTGTAGCTCCATTAGCTCCTGAAGACAATTACTGAGCAGAACTTTCTTTATGCATGCCTTTCCTGATATTAACAATGAATTTTTTATATTATATGCTCAACCATATAGGATAAAGGCAATATTCGGCAGAAAACGTAACTACTGGAACTGAATGCCAACCTCGTTTATGTGGATCACAAAAGAAAAAGAACTTGTGTGCAGCTATGCGACAGTACATTTGAACAAAAGCTGCAGGCATGTCCCTTAATTGTGCCAGATTTGGAATAAGGCCTCTTATATAGTTTTCCATTTCCTATTTCCAAAGAAAGAATAAGAGGAGAAAAGGACATTAGCACATTTTGATTTAATCATCAAGCATTTCTTGATCCCAACTTTATAAACCTTTATCAGGATCAAAGCCTCAGAAGTACATTAACATACATGAGGTTGAAGGAAGCCATCAGAGTCCTCATCAAGCTCACTCATATCAATTCTGGCTTGAGTGAGAGAAACCTGTAGCATCAAGAATAACTAGTTATACGAAATGACAGGATTCTTGAATTCAGCCATTCACACATTTTCTGAACATGATTCCGCCCTTGTCATTTACATACTGGAAGTATTGATCAATCCACTTCTCAAAAGAACTTCTAACCGAAAGATATTCATAGGAACTGTTCCTACTCATAAGATTAAGGTGATACACTAGTGGAGAACAGAGATGAGATCCACAGCATGAAGTATAAAATTCCTTCAAATAGCAAGTTAGCCTTTTATTAGTGGGATAAGATCTTGATGATTCACACAAGCATTTATACTTATTGAGGTTCTATATGTAGTCCTCAGATACCCCATTACAAATTATGGTTGTTATTAATTTGTTATTTTTTAAAAACAATGGTGGATACTTGTATCATCTCACTTTCACATGTTTCAAACAACTGGCTAAGACAACCAATAAAATAAACCTATATTTATTTTCACACGCGCACACACACACATATATATATTTATATATATATATATATATATATATATATATATATATATATTGTTGCTTTTTCTTTCTGGGTTGTTGGGGTGGGGGAAAGGTTCTGGAGGCATATAGGTTTCGGCAGCACTTTCTATGATGGAATGTGAGAAGTTCATTTAAAGGTGTCCTAAATTCTCATGCTCAACTTAGTATTACTAACAGCATAAACTAATAAATGCAATTTATAATGAAAGACAACTTATCATACTAAATTCTACATGAAAGGGAGACAAGTGCATTGTTAAATTCTCTACAAGAATCAAGGAGCAGCAGCTTTTACCGTTCGCATCACATAGAGATAGAAAGGGAGTATGGAGATTCTTCCAGATTCATCTTTCTCAAACTTCATGAAATTTGAGGGACTGAAAAAGCGCCGACATTTAAGGCCTATTTGTTCTGTACATACAGAGGCTATGTGGCAGAAGTCTTCATAATTCATCTATATAATTACAAATAAAATACAAGTTAGTACAACTTCACTTAACCTGTTAACCAATTATACAAGCCTCGGATTATTTGATACTAAGAAGTTAAAAAAAATGGTCATTCAAAGATAATAGCACAAAACAGATAAGGAAAAAAGCTAATACATAACAGAGTTATCAGAATGGAATCCAAAATTGGAGAAAATATGGTGGATTAGTGCATGAGAATCAAAGATCTGTTAACATATGTGCATTTCTAACTTAGTATTGAAGTAATATTTTTGATAGAAGTGGAACACATGGGCATTCATAGATCCCAAAATAGTTGATACTGTGCTACACAACTAGAATTTTAGTACACAGAATATTCATCCTATCTGCAGTGATATAGGAAAATACAAGGCCAGAAAAAACATTTTATTCCACAGAATAGATGATCATACAACATGATTATGATAGGTAAAATGAAAATTACTAGAGTTTAAAAGTTGCATGCAATCCTATATAGGGAAAGGAATGAAGATGAACAATCACAGACCTTTTCAGCACCAGTTGCATCATCGATTACACAATTTTCCCTCAGGCAAACCCACATAGCGTCCAGGTCGTCAGCATTCAGCAAAAGATCAGATTGTTTCTGATTACAGAAAATTAAAATTTTAAATCACGCGTCAAAATAAAAATTCAAGCAAATTATAACAGCTGCAAAAACATCCACTTCTGAAAAACAGAACCTCACATTCACATTCTTAAAGTTGCAGGCAGATTAAAGAATTTAAAAAAATACAATATTTCTCCACAAAGCATACTAACATGGGTTCTCAAAGACAGGAATGTTAGCGTAAAACAATCATAGCAACAGAATGAAATCAGATCTACTGAGTACCAAAACAAAAATTCAAAAACCCAAATACCTTGAGAAACCTATACTTAGCCAGCCTCTGAACCCTATTACTGATAGAACCTTCTTCAGGTTTCTGAAATCAGGAAGAAACACAATTACAACAGCTAAAATGAAGAATCTCGAAGAGTAACAAAGTAATCAAGATCAAAAAATAAATACCTTCTTGTAGAAGCTCGGAATGGCCCCAGCTTCAGCGCTCTTCTGCTGCTTCGCTTTAAATATGTCGAGCAAAATTCTTTTGGTCTCTAGCTCTGAATGAAGCACAGTATAATACCACATTTTTCAAAATTCAAAATTAAGAGTGAGAAAGCAATTGTTACTACATACATACCCATGAGGGCTTCGGATCCGAGGCCGGCGCCGGATCCAATGTAGCGGCGGAGATTACGAACCCAGAGCATGGAAGACGCTGCCGGAATTTTCCTCTGGGCCGATGCCTCGCCATCACTGGAACCACTGTACATTTTCGAGTAATCGCAGAGCCCTGTGATTCCACCAAATCTACCCTAACCAACAATGGCTACAAGAAGAAATAGGGGTGGGAGCGTGGGTCCGTGGGGGCAGGGTGGGGTGGGGCCGCGGGGTTCGGGTTTCTCACAGGGTAAGATTGGAATATTTGGAATTGTCGAGGCCTATTTACAAAAATACCATATAAACGTAATATTTATACAAACATGTTCTCTATCAAATTTTTCGTAAAAATTAAAATAAAATAAAATAAAACAATTATGATTGTTCGTATAAGTGGCCGTTAAAAGGCACTAGGGTTAAAAACGTTTTCTCAACTGAATTTTATGTAATTTGACCTTTTTTTATATAAATTTTGAATGATACATTTTTCCATATAAATTTTAAATTTGATGTATTTTACAGTATGAACAAATCATATCAATACACATGTCCTAAACAACGATTATAATTTGTCTGATACAGTTAAATGCAACAAATTTAAAATTCATACAACAAAGTATAACATTTTAAAATTTATACAAAAAAAATGTCAAATCACGTATAGTTCGGATGAAAAAATATTTTTAGCCAAAAATTACGATGATTGTTATTTTGCACAAATATTAATTTATGATATGCAGTTTAATTGGGTGATGAGTTTCCTAAGTGCAAAATTTATAGGGAGTTTTTATGAGGACTGTAAAGAGAATGAATGAAGTTAATTTTGAGATATGAGAGAGATTACAATATAAGTCACTCTGGAGACATGTAATAGTGCGGGTTAGAGCAAGAGGCTGATCGGTCTTTCGAAAATAATGTGAGAGAGACTTCACAAATGTTTATTTGAGATAGACTTTCTTCTTGTGGTTGATGTTTTTTATAACAATTTTGAAAATTGCTTAAAATTTGGTATCCAAATTGAAGATGTAAGTCGCATAGAATCGAACTTATTTGGTTGGCTTTACTGAAAAATCAAGAAATTAAGTTAGTACAATCATCTCGACTTCACCCTCCCCATATTAAGTGGTTTAGTATTTTTCAATTTTTATCAGACTTGATTAATAATGACTTGATTTTTTTTTATCAATGATTCGTAATTAAAAAAAAAAATTCTTTCAATACGGATAATTGACATATGTCATCCTTAAATTACATCACATATGTACGCGTCCTTAAATAATGTTTTTGACCTTTTATACCCTTGAACTAATATTAGTTTTCATTTACAACTTGGAGTTATCTGTGATTAATTTTTTTATTTTGTTGATCATGTAGCGCCCAGGACAAAAACAAAGCATAATCGGTTAATTAAATAATTAAACCATTAATTTAATTATTTTATTACGTGCGCTCTTGACTGTTTAAATTAATTTCGTGCGTTTCAGAAATATGATATATGCACGTTTTAGATGGAAAAATAAATTATTCGTGGAACGTAGAATTTTATTTCACCATAAGATGCATATCGGAAATACGAGAACGTAGAAACGAACTAGAGGTCAATCGGAGTTCCGTAGCTCAAATGGCGACAAAAAGGGCAAAATACGAATTTTCGGAAAAACGAGGGTGGAATCTTGATGAACAGTAAAAAGAATATTCTGTGAACAGTAACTTTAGATTTTTTTTTATGAATAGTGATTTCCGTGAAATATATAAATAGGGGCTCATTCGATTCATTTTTTACCGTTTTTCCAAACGAGCCGAAAGCGTCGAAAACACGTAAGCCTCTCTCTCATCTCCCTCTCTCCTCTCCCCTCTGAGTTCTGACTCCGGCGCGCCGCCAGAGTTCGCCGGAAAATTCCGACTTTGTCGGTTTCGGTCGATTTTCGCACACAACATAGGCCTCGTCAAGACGAGTTTAGGACAACTTTCGGAATTCAATTCCAAGATTCCATTCGCCGGAAAATGGCGAAATACGCCTCCAAACCCTAAACCCTAGTTCTTGACCCCTTTTTCTCTCTCCCGTTTCTCTCTCGTTTCTTGGTGGTTTTGGTTCTTTTCTTTTGTTGGGGCAAGTCGGAGTGTTGGAGAAGAGGTTGGGTCGGTTTTCGGGTGGTGACCAGCGCCGGAAAGTCACCGACCGAAGTAGTTTTTAGAGGTGTTGGAGTGTGTGATTTTGTGTGTGTTTGGAGGCTGCTGCAACTGTTCACCGCCGGTTCCGGCGAGGGGGTGGTCGGAAAAGGTTGCCGGCAATGGGAGGTCGTCGGCCGGGGGTTTGGGAAGGGTCGCCGGCCGGAGCTGGAAAAGTTAAGGTGTGCATGTGTGTGTGTGTGTTTTTCATGGGCGACGGACTGTTTTTACAGGTGTTTTGCCGGAGCTAGGCGGCACCGCCGTGGTCGCCAGTGGCCGAAGTTAGTAGCCGGAAGTGGGGAAAATCAGGGGGTGTGGCCGGCGATCGGTGGTTCGCTAGTCGACAGCGGCTGGAAGGCCGTTTAGGTGGCGAGTCCGCGCAGGCTAGCTGGGCGCGCGCGGGTGCCGAGGACGCCACGCGCGGGGTGTGCAGGCGCGCAAGCGAGCGGGGACGCGGGCGCACGGGCGCTGGGCACGAGCTGCCGAGAAAACTCGGCAGCTGCCGAGGAGTAGTGTGCGCCGACGAGCATTTTCACACGTCGTTCCATTCCAAATGCTCCGTTCAACTCCGATCGAGCTCATTCTTTTTCCGTAGCGACCCAAATTTCGTTCTCTTTCATCTCAGCCTTATAAGCTGATCTTTCCCTCTCGTTTTCTTCAACCTCAATCTTTAGATCTATCGATCTGTCTCGTCTCTACCGAACGATTCTTCTCCACGGCTATCTTTATACATTTTAAATATAAGTTTTAAGCGTATTAAGGATCTAAGAAACACCGTAAATTGTGTAGGCTATCTTTCGGATTGAGCATTGAGATACTTGACATTTGATACTCACTACTCACGTGGTAACCACCGAACAAGGTGGGGGTAACTTTTAATCTCTAATAACTTTATGCTTCGGTATTTAACGCATAATGATGATAAGTGAACGCATGCTTATGATCTTATATATGTTTGATTTGTGAGGATAATTTCTAAACCTCTATATGTCTATTGCTTACCGAATGTGATATATGGACTATTGAAACTTATATTGGGAATATTGTATTTATTCTATTATATTGTGAGAGGATGAAAGTCCACATATATGGGAAGAGACAAAGGGTTTACTTTACGGGGTAACTAGGGTCCGTAGAGTCATGGGCTTTGTGTCCATGGGGCTTTGTATCCATTAGGCTGTGTGTCGTGTGATGGGCTTTGTGTCCATTAGTGAGTCATGGGCTTTGTGTCCATTAGTGTCCATGGGGCTTTGTGTCCATTAGGTTGTGTGTCGTGTGATGGGCTTTGTGTCCATCGGGCTGTGTGTCCATTAGCGAGTCATAGACTTTGTGACCATTAGGCTGTGTGTCTACTGGTGAGTCATGGGTTGGGAGTCTATTAATGAACCAAGTTATGTGTTATGCCATTGTATATGATTGTTTTGTGTGACTGCTTAATAAATGTTTGAATATGGAAAGTATCCCCACGAGTGTATTCAACACACGCACCCTTATTCTGTACTCACACTACAGGAGATGAAGAGAATCATGATGCGTAGAGAGAGGGGTGCCTTATCAGCTGTGTCTTACTCCGGTTTTATCTTTAAAAATCTTTGTTGATCGTTTGTAAAATTAAACTGTTCATCTTCTTTGTAAGGATCCTGATGTTTTTCCGCTGCTGTGTTAAATGTTTTATTTCGGCTAGATGCCGAGGATTTGTATATATATAAAATCGTCTGTTATCCTTTTCAAAGATTTTCATTTCATTTCATGCACGTCTTTTCCTCTTCTTTCTTCACGCCCACAAAGATAACTATTTTATGGAAAGAAAACGGGCGTGACAGATCAAGTGGATAAAATTCAACATTGCATCCCTAAACAACGAGGACAATAAGGAGGAAAAGAAGAAAAGTCTTATGAAACTCAGAGTCAGAGATTCTGCTCAAATGGTGATAGTAAATGTTGCTCGCAATTCTCTAAATGTACTATAAATGTGTTGATAAGGATACAAATAACAACCTACACGTAAAACATTCACATAATCTTGTTTTGGATTTTTCCAAGTAGTCTCTTAGTTGAAGCTCTTACATAAAGAACTACTTAAAATCGAAGATTTATAAATAAATTCTAAAAGAAGAAATCTACTCAGAGGAAACCTACTCCTACATCACATCGGAGAAAGACATATATAAGAAGAGGGAGGTAAAAAAAGAAAACTAAGAGGATAAAAAGGGGAAAAAAACTATAAACATGACAAGAGTTGAGAGTAGGGGTTTGTTACTTGTTAGGCTAGTATTGCTTGACATTTTAATTTTTTTTTAAACTATATTACTGTATTTGATAATTACGTAATTTATAATGATATTTTGGTTAATGAAAGCTTATCACTGCTTGTCCATTTGACATTATGCCACAAGAGTTAATTCCGAGAGTCACTTCAATTGCTTGTAAGTATAGAATGGGATGGGGATATATATTTATGGGCAAATGACATTTTATGATGGAACATTTTTAGCATTCATTAACCATCCATTGACACTTTCGCAAGGAGCTTAACGTTCTTGTTGAGCTCAACACACTCATCAGACATCGAGCTCTACATCAACAATTAGAGACTATCATATCCAGTAATGTATCAAGTTGATATTATTTTAAAATTGATTATTTGATTTGTTATGTTAATGTCTAAAGTTGTAAATGAAATTGATAGCATGATTACCTCTAGAAGTATATGGATGACAATGAGCGGGCAGAGCGGGTAATTGATTACCTAGGCTAGCCTCGCGCCCTTGACAATGGACCAGCCTTGACCCACGTATTGCTCTGACCCATTCATATGAGTTTTTTTTTTTTTTTTTTTTTCTTTTAAGATGTTAAAATGATGAAAAAATTAATGTATCTCAAAACGTCATACATTGATACTAATAATATACATATATTTAAAAATACAAAAGTTATTTAATTTAATCATTTTAATTTTATCTCATGAGATTTATTATGAAATAATTTTAATTTTTTTAGCACATTCATGTCCTTAATCACAATGAACATTTCAAATAAGATATTTTAAAATAATTATAATTAACTTACATTCATATTTCTAAATATATGTATACGATATATATATATATATATATATATATATATATATATATATATATATATATATATATATAATACATTGTGGGGTGAGAGTGGGACGAGCCCAACCGGAGCATACGAAGACGCAAACCTACCTTACCCTGAATACTCATACTCACAGATTGGATTCCAATTAACATTCCTCTAGAATATGTTATTTTATCCGATACCAAACTATGAAAATCTTATAATTCTCTTCTACCGTTGTTAAAATAAAATATTAAAAAAAATTTAACAATTTACTAAAGCTCATAGTCATAAAATTATATAATGAGTTTGATAAGCGACATAACAAAATGTTATTTTTATTATATACTTATATATGGTATTCATTTTTTCCACAAAAGAATTCACATCCTTAATTAATCAAATCATGCGTAATTTAATATGATTGGGACATTCAAATAATAATAATAAGACAGCTCAAATAAATCACGTGCATAATAATAAATAACAAATGTTAAAAAAATCAGAGCCGCATGAGTCCCATAGCAGCCGGTTAGTCTTCTCCAAACTTGGCAATATGCACCTAACCTAATACCAATCACAAAAACTTATGCACTAGTTGCATAGAAGTGAAATTCGTGCAATTCATACATTTATGTTATATATAAATATATGTACCTTTTAAAATGAATATGTATAAAGGTATTACATTTATAACATAAATGTACTACATTTATAACATAAAAATATGGATTACACGGTGCAACTGGTGCACAGAAGTGTTACTCAATACCAATTAATTAAGAGTCCTGTTACACCAATGACCAACTCCAGCAGCCTAAATAATTATGCATGAATGTATTTTTCTGGTTATCTATGTATTTTTCTTTTGAAATATTATAATTACTTTTATATTTTGATTAATTAAATAGAAATTAATTTTAAAGGTAATTTAATGATATGTAATAAAAATTTAAATTAATATTTTGTGGTAATTGCAAATCAACACTTGTGGTAACTTTCAATTTGTGTGTAATTTTTGACATAACATGAACATAATGTGAAAAGAGCTAGCGGTTTGGATTATCATGTTCGTATATTTATCATGTTGACACATGTAAGGACACTTGTAACATATTGTGTTTGTGTCAACCGATAAGAGAACTACAATTAATGCTGCATTACTTTAATTCTTTTTTTATTTTTTACTTAGTATCAAAATATAACAGAAAAATAAATATTATATTAGAAAATTATGTTAAATAACTATTTATGTAGATATGTAATCAATTAAAAAATTTAATGATTACATCTAATAAGAATATGGTGATCATTTTAACGTGGAATTTAGTGCAAACTATTGGAGATATTCTTATAATACAACGTCAATATTACATTATTTCCTTTTTACTAACCAGATAAATTTGTTTATAAAAATATCCTAACATATACTAACAATTAAAAAAAAAAAGTCTAGAAATGAAAATAAAATAATTTAAAGGTTTTATCTTTTGTGATTAAATGAAACATTTATTCCTCATTGATTAGATCTCTATATAATTAAGAAAAAAAAAAGTGGAGGGTCTACAATGGACAACATAAGAAATCGTTGACCAAGAATTCAGATAAATGTAGCAGTCAAATTGGGATTTGGCAGAAGAAAACCATTAGAAGGTTCCATTCCATTTTGGGTTGGAAAGTAACGAACACATGAGAAAAACTAAGTTAAATCCATGATTACTAAATTTATTATTACAATACAAATTAGTAAAGAACCCTAAACTAAGATAAAAATTCATTATTAAATTTACTTGCTCCATATTTTATTGGAGTTTGATTGACCTTGATCCAAACAAAATTATCAAAGTTCGAATATCGCTTTTCCATTGATAACATTTAAGGCTCCGCTCATAGTTTGACTTAACAATTTTTAAATACATATTAATTGAAAAATCAAATTATAAACAATTTTTTGCTAATAAAAAGTTATGACAAAATTGGAATGCAATATGTTGGATTTTCAACTATAGGTGAACAATATACTATTTCGATCTAAAACTAAAAGCCTTTATTTTAATTCAATTTTACTGATCTAATCGGTTTAGTCTAAAATCGAACAGAATCCAAAAAAAAAAAAAAAAATTCTTAAACAAAAATCTTCTATTTTATTAACTAAATCACTAATTCAATTTTCTTTTCTCGATTCCGATTTTGCCTACCCCTTATTTTCAACTCACTTCGCTTATACTTTTAATAAAAGTTGACGAGAATCCCTACCTCGCAGCTTCCTCCTCATTGCTCTCTCTTTCTCTCTCCTTATTCCTTTCTCTCTCTCGAATATATTCACCGTTCACATTCACTTTACTGCAAACTCCATCCTCAATACATGCTTATATACAAACACACACATATATATATCGCCACCAGCCACAAAGCTTTATAATTAAAATTTCAACTTTACAGGATGAGAGCCACAAGCAGAAACGGAATCGGGCTCAGCCATGGGCCCGTTTCTCTCATCTTCCTCCTCCTCCTACCGGCAATCACCATGGTGCGGGCCCAATCGGGCCCACCCACCAACGACGGGTACCCGTATGCCCGGTTCAGCCCGTCCATGGCCATCATCATAGCTATCCTCATTGCAGCGCTCTTCTTCATGGGCTTCTTCTCCATCTACATCCGCCACTGCTCCACCTCTACTGGCGCCGCCGGAAGCGTCGGCCGAGCCATCTCTCTCCGCGCCCGCCGAGCCGCGGCGGCGCGTGGCCTCGACCGCTCCGTTCTCGACACCTTCCCGACGTTCTCGTACTCAGAAGTGAAGGATCACAAGATCGGAAAGGGCGCGTTGGAGTGTGCTGTGTGCTTGAACGAGTTCGAAGAGAACGAAACGCTGCGTTTGCTGCCCAAGTGCGACCACGTCTTCCACCCCGAGTGCATCGACGCCTGGCTCGAGTCCCACGTCACCTGCCCGGTCTGCCGAGCCAATTTGACCCCTGGAGCCGCCGACGAACCTGCTGAGCCGGCCGTAAACGATCAAGCCGAAGCCGTGACCGGTTCAATAAACGAGGACGTTGTCATTCAAGTTGACGACGATCAGAACCAGCAGGGACGAACCGGAACCGGCGCCGTGAGCCGGAACTCGAGTTTCGAGTACCCGAACCGGCCACCGAGGTCGTTCTCGATTCGAAGGCCGAGAATCCTCGGTTTCGGAAAGTTCAGGTCACACTCGACCGGGCACGCAGTGGTCCCACCGGGTGAGAATCTCGACCGGTTCACTTTGAGATTGCCGGAAGGGGTGAGGAAGGAGGTGCTGAACCGGGCTATGCTGAACCGGGCTCGTAGCTTCGCAACGGTTCTACCCACCGAAGGTAGCTCAAGAAGGGGTTACAGAACCGGGGAAGAAGAAGGGAGCACCGGGCGGTTTTATCAGAGGATCGAAATTCCCGGTCGGGACATAAAATCGGACCGGTGGAGTATATTCACCAGAGGGTTATCGTTCAGATCTCCGAGGATGAAGACGGAAACCGGTGAAGGCTCCACCTCAAAAGGCGGCGGCGGCGGAAAGACGCCGGTGAAGATGCCGTCGTTCAATTGTCTGTCGCCGAAGGTTGAAGGCGGGGAAGAAAACCGGCCGATGTCCGGTCAGCCATCGGTCTAGGGTTATTCCGTTCCCGGTTTTTTAGAGGGTATTCAGTCAATATCGGCGGAAAAAGGCTAGGTTAGTGGGGCCCATGCAGGTGACGAAAGTCAAACTAGGCGATTCCTCCAAATGGAATTGGATTCTATTTATGATGAATTATTTTTTTGGTGAATTTTTTCCTGACACGGCACATGTATTTACTTTTTTGTGTTCTATTTTATAATTTTGTAATTTGTATTTATTTGTATAGTTTTTTGTAATTATATAATGTGCCCCTGTGAATGGGAGAAGGTATACGACGCTGAGTTTCAACTTATGTGAGCGGTTTGAGTTTTTCTTTCTCAACTCATTTAACATTTAATTGTTGTATTAAAAATGTTTCTTGTCTTAATCTCAATTAATATTAACAGGACGGGTTTAATAAGCAATTTTTGGGTGGTTTTTGGCGGTTTAGTGATTTTTAACTAATAAACAGTTAAGCAATAAAAGATAACTTTAGTTTGAAAATAGTTGGCCTCTTCCAAATCTTCCCAACGTGGGCACTGAGTTTGGATAATTGTAAATATTATAATTTATCTTTTAGGACTGAACTGAAAAGCTTTTTAGTTTGTGCTTCCAAACTATAAATGTGAATTTCAAAATTAAAATTAATAAAGTGGATTTAAAACAAATACAAATCAGTTAATCAAGTTGTAGTAAATTATAAATACAAATTACAATGTTTTAAGATATTTTAAAGAGTGAGTGAGACCGTCTCACAAATTTTTATTACATTACGTGAGGCGGATCGATTCACAACTCAATCATTTACAATTCAAACCTTATAATTAACATGTTATTTGTATGTGATAGAACTTCATCTCATGATAACTATCCATAAGATCGTTTCACATGAGTTTTTGTGTATTTTAAAAGTAACGTTCTTACAATTAGTGTTTGAAGACATACATGCATTCACCACTTTCTAGAGATTATCAAGAGTTGAATTCGAAGCAATAAAATAATGTTTTTGGGATAAAGTGAGAAATTAGAGAATAAGGTGAGGTAAATGAGAGTACAAGGAGAGTCGAGATACTTGATGGGAGTATAATGGAATAAAGTGGAATTTCCCAAAATATAACGAAAAATAAATTCTAAAATTGACTCATCATTTTAAAATATCAGTTAAAATGTTTAATTTATATGTTAACTTAGCTTTTTTTTTTTGAAGTTGAATTGTAACCCTAAGTCAATTCACGATTTGTATTCGGTTCAAATTTAAATGGAATAAAAATTATTTTAGGGTTGTGTACACTTTTTTTTTTCAATTCACGTTCAGTGTGAACAAGGATCATGAGTCATATATCATTTTGACGTATGATTCATGCATTTTTGTTGATGTTTGAAGGTAAATTGTATTTTCAAGTTTTACGAAAATAATTTTGTCCAAAAAATGTGTTAAAATTTGAGTTTGGGTAGCAATCGGAAAATTTCGTAAAATATGACTTGTTATTGGAAATTTTTTTGGATTTAGACACCAAATAAAAAAAATCTCATAATTCAGATAATAAATTGATATTACTTTTTTTTTTTTCTACACTAATCGATACTCGTTAATGAATAAATTCAGTCCATATAAGTGGGTCACAACCTATATATATCAAAGTTAATTATTTCAATATCAACATCCATAATAGATAGCATAGACATATCGAAATTGTTGGGTGAAGATTTGTAAAATCAAATAATTGGCAAGACTGAAATAAGTATTTGTCAGATTGAGTGGCTATGTTATTCGTTTTTCTTAATCCAAAGTCAAATGGTGTTGTTGAGGAATTAGTTGTTCAAAAATGACTTTTTTTTCCTTTTCTTACATGGAATTCTAGGGATATGTCATAACTCATAAGACGCGTGGTAAGGTTTTTTAAAATATGGAGTAAATCATTATTATTATTATTATACTTAGATTTGAAAATGACTTTTCCTATAAATAAAAAAAAAAAGATTTGAAAATGATCTATACTTTTTAAATTTGAATTGTATCTTGTCACGAACCTTCTATTTTCTGTCCATTAATTATGATTTTATGTTTTTAAGGGATGCTATCAAATACACGAATTTTAATATCCTATTCTACATGTAAAAAATTTGTATTGAGAAATATCAATTTATATTTGTTTTGGGATGAATAAATATTTTATTGGTCAATCAAAACTCATCATATGTTAAAATTTTGCAGATATGATTTTGATACTTAAAGTTAAATATAATTAATTCAATAATTATTATCACAAAATACTGGATATGTAACAAATCATAGAGACATAGATACTAATTAAATGAATGGTTTTACTCTAAAAATCCTGTCAAAATTTCCACCACACCTATAAAAAAATTATTTTCAATTTTTCATCCGCTAAATGAAAATTCTCTCTAGCATTCACAGACAATTTTCGGAGTACTAAAACTAGCCTTCTTTCCAAAAAAAAAAAAAAAAAGTCAATTTTAGCCTTGTCAAAAAAGACATACAATAACCTTGTTTCTTGTACGGACATCATGACTTGGCATAAAGTATTGAAACTTAAAAGTCCATACTTTTTTTGGATTTTAGTTAATACATTTCCAAAAATTTATATGAGACAGTTTTATAAATAATTTATGTGAGACAAATCTTTATTATTCATAATCAAAATCCATTTTAATAAATTTACATGTAAATTGTGAGATATAGATTGTGAGTTGATTTATCTCATGCAAGAAGATCCTAAAAACAGTTTCAAATAAGACCAACTCTTGTACAATATATCTGTATCTATATAGAAAATTAATAATCTATCTTAAAATCCCAATATTCATGAGGCCAACCCTGTTCAACTGTCAACTTTGAAAAGTCAAGAGAATTTATAAACCAGTATAGATTAAAAACAATTAAACATGACTCTATAGATTAGATTTAGTTATAAAAATCAGTATGTTTCAAGTTTGATTTAGTTGTAAATCACTAATAATTAGATTTAGTTATAAAAACAATAGTCATGTTTCAAGTTAGATAACTTAGATTTAGTGACTAAATCTAACTTATTGTTTTTATACCAAATGTTTTTTTAATCAACACTCTTTTTAGAACCCCCTTCGGGAGTAGAGTGAATAGTGTGTACATTTAGCAAATATTTTTATAACCTTCAACAACCCGATATAATTGGAAATAATTCATATAATGTCTGAATTTTATATTTAAACTCTCATCATTTTTCACAAAAAAAAACGCCATTGTTGGTTTTCTAACATTATTAGATGGAATGGAATCCTAAATCCTATCATTGGATACACAAACGGATTACAAAAATAATGCAGCAAAATAATGAGTATAAATCCCTTCATCTAATCATGATTAAGATCATGACGGTTTCAACGGTCAATTTAAAAAAAAATGAGTTGAAGCAATAAAATATTAATTTATTTTGGGATAAATATCCAAAATGAGAAAAAACGAGAGAGAATAAAGTGAGGTAAATAAGAGAATACATGGGAGCATCAAGATATTTGATGAGAGTATAATGGAATAAAGTGGAATTTCCCCAAATATAACGAAAAATGAGTTCTAAAATAGAATCTAACTTCAAAATACTATCAGTTAAAATGAGTTATATGTAAAAATGATCTCCCTTCGAATCAAAATTGTAGCACAAATCAATTCATAATCCGTGTATTATTATTATTATTTTAATTCAAGTTCAATGCAAACAAGGGGCATGACATTGACTTAGAGTTATAGTTTGACTTTAAAAGTAGTTTCCATTTTTGTTGATGTTTGATGGAAGATTACATTTCAAATTTTCCAATGGCTGTTTGTTTTATCGAAAAATGTTCAAAAATTGGATTTAGTTAACAATCGAAATATTTCGTAAAGTATGATCAGTTATCAAATTTATTTATTTAAGCTCTAGACACCAAATAAAAGAAATTGTCACAATTCAGGTATCATATTAACCTTTTTTTTTTTCTACATTAATCTATACTTCTTAATGAATAAATTCAGACTATATAAAATGACTCAACCTATATCAAAGTTAATAATTTCAACATCAACATCCTTTAAGAATAAATTCGATCTATATATATGAGTCATAACCTATATCAAAGTTAATAATTTCAACATCAACATCCATAATATATAGCAGAAACATATCGAAATTGTTAGGTGAACATTTGTAATATTGAAAAAGGTATTTGTCAGATTGAGTGGCTATGCAATTCGTTTTTCTTAATCCAAAGTCAAATTTGCTGTTGTTCAAACAATTTTTTATTTTTTATTTTCCTTTTCTTACATGACATTCTAGGGATATGTCAACAGACGCGTACAAGTGAGGTTTTTAAAAATATGGAATAAATCATTATTATTACTTAGATTTGAAAATGATCCATACTTTTTTATTTTGAAATGTATCTTGTCTTCAACCTTCTATTAATAAATATTTTATTTTTGTAAGGGATACTATCTGTAAAACCATGAATTTTAATATCAAATTCTACGTGTAAAAAATTTGTAATGAGAAAGATGAATTTAAATTTGGTTTGGAATGTATAAATATTTTATTGGTCAATCAGGAGTCAATTTTGGAGAGATATTTTGATGAAATAAATATAATTAATTCAATGATTATTTATCACAAAAATATTGAACACGTAATCAAATATATTAATTATACAGATCGTTCTACAAAACCATGTTCACCGTACACTTATAAAAAATTTTATTTTCAATTTTTCATCCCTAAACCAAAATACTCTCTAGCATTCATAGACGATTTTCGAAGTACTAAAAATGTCGTCTAGCCTTCTTTTTAAAAAAAATAAAAATAAATAAATAAATAAATAAAAAGGAATAAAGAAAAAATAAAAAGTCATTTAACCTTTGTCAAAAAAAAGACATACATGCAATAACCTTGCTTCTTGTACGGACAGCATGACTTGACATGAAGTATTAAAACTTAAAAAGTCTATATACTTTTGGGTGATTCTATACACATCCATAACTTATTAAACACACCCCAAATATTGTGTTTCTATATCTTTTATTTTTATAGAAATGGGCCAAACATTGTGTTTTTATATCTTTCGTTTTTATAGAAATGAAGTGTGTTTAGTAAGTTATGGGGTGTGTATAGAATCATCTTATACTTTTTCTGGACTTTAGTTAGGACGTTAACCATGGACCATGTTTGTACAATTTATCTATATATAAAATTAATAATCTATATATCCTAAAATTCCAATATTTTTTAGGCCAACCCTGTCAACAATCAACTTTGAAAAGTCAAGAGAATTTATAACCCAGTAACTCAAAAAAAATAAACAAATCCCTCTAAAAAAGTTTTTAATCAACTCTTTATTCGAGATATCTATATATATATTTTTAAGTAGAGTGAATAGCGTGTGCATTTATTAAATATTGGATAAATTTGACATGAGACCCAATTTATATATTCAATTCTCAAATTAATTTAGACCTAGATGTTGAAACTTTGAAATTTCAGGTTTAATTTATTCTTATTTCTTAATTCAAGGCTTTCAATTATATTGAATTCTCAATTCACGAATATATAACAAATGAAGATTATACCAAAATTGCACTAACTAATTTTAATTTATTTAAAACATAAATAAATTTATTTATAAAATATAATATATTTCATATTCTTTAACTAAATAATATTTTAAAATTAATATTCTTATAACCTTCATCAACCAGAAATAATTCGAAATAATTCATATTATGTCTAAATTTTATATTTGAACTCTAATAGGTTTTCTGAAAAAACACTATTGTAATTTTTTTAAAAGGTCCGTTGTTGATTTTCTAACCTTATATGGAATCCAAAATCATAAAAACTGATAGGTATCTCTAACTATTTGCACTATTTTTTTTTTAAATCCTAATATATATATATATATATATATATATATATATATATATTAAAAACTATTAAATTCAAATGTTTTTAATGCAATGTTGAAGATAGTTTTATTGCTAGCTTACGAACCGTTTAGTACATTGACCACTTTACAAATATGTGGAAACTCTATTGCATAGTGTTCCACCTCCTTATTTTACGTACAATTGTCAATTTATCATCATGATAACCAATCGAAAATATGAAAAGGAAAAAAAAAGGAAATGTCATTAGCAATACTTGAATGAGACATCCAACCACTTAAATATATAAATTATATAAGGCAAAAATTCATGTGCATCAGGTGCACGAATTTAAAATCCATACAATTTGGATTGATCCGACCCGAATTCGTGAGTTTTGTTTTGTTTTTTTCCCTTATTTTATGTGTTGACATTTATGTTATAAATGTGTGACATTTATATTATATTAATATGACTTTTATCTATAAATATCAGTACTATAACATAGAGAAAAAAAGAAGAAGAATTTCAGCGTTTTTTTTGGATCAACATACCTTTATGTGATATTACTCATAGCTTTTAGTTATGTTAGTTGCATCTTTATATATTACATAAAGGTAAGAATATTTGTACATAAATGTGACATAAATATAACATAAAAGTATATATGTAGAAATTATGTTGAAATTTTTCATTTTTTTTCCTCTCACATATTTGATTCTTGGTTTAATCTCACCCAATTTTGTACTTTTCTTTCTTTTCTCGAAAAAGAGAGAACATTAATTAGTTCCTCACAAGATGAGTCATGGATGGACAAGAGAAAAAGTAGGAGATCTCCTTGTAAAGATGAAAAGGCCCTTAAACAATTTTGTTTTCTTTTTTCTTCTTCCAAGATTATTTACTTCAAGTTTGAAACATGTTTGAAAAAAATCAACGAACCATTCCCAAGAAATTTCTGTGTGATTGAGATTTAAAATCCCAGAAAAAAAATTTGATGACGATATAAACAAAAAGATGATTGTAGGTTGGTTATGTTTAACCCTAAATTCTTCTTCAATAACTTGATGCATCACAAATTTATCTTATATTGAGTGAGCTTTTTCTCATTATCATGGCCCAATATCAAGGCATTCAAGAACATCCTCCTCATCTCCGGTGAGTCTATAATCCTTAATTAGATTAATTTTTTATAACTCATTTTTAAACTTACATCTGATTAATTTGAGAGGAACTTAATTAGGTTAATTTTATTTTGTTATTGTGGGTTGTTTACAATTTATGTGAGTTTGTACAAGATATGTGCACTTATATATACACACACATATATGTTTGTTTATAAATAACAAAATAGAATTGTTGTTTTGATAAGATTTAGAGTTCATCTTCAACTTTGAGTTTGATTTCCATTCAATTCAATTAAAGTTGGTTTTACCCACATATTGTATGTATACTAATTTTACAATTCAACAAAAATTCAACCAAAAATGTGAGACTAAATTCATTTAGACTCCTACATACATGATGTACATTTTGAACAAAAAATAGTACTACTATCTCTTTTAGAAGCTTATAAGCACTTTTAAGCAAGTTTTGACAATCACATTCTTAATGCTTTATGTGTAGTACTTATACTAATTAAGATATATTTGAATGTGTTAATAATTAATACGACATCGTCATTATAATTAGGGATGTTAAATGGGTCAAGAACTATATATGTTCAACCCTAAAGTCATTCTCAATATAGGTTTCAGTTATTAGCTCTCAAAGTGAGTCTTGGCTCATGTGCAGTTGAAAAATATTTTAGAATTATTATTTGCCTTTAGAATAGGGTATTCACAAAAATGACAAGCAGACAAAATATTTGAATCAAGAAATTATCCAAGATTATTTTTTTTCAAGAATGCTGATGAATAGTTGTGAGCATGATCACAAAACAACATACAATTGTAAATGATATTTTTGAATAAAATTAATGTTAGATGTAGTTATTGCACAAATGTTGTGTTAAGGGTGGCAATATGTGCAAAGATTATAGCTTTTTGGTGGGATTGAATTTTGTTTTGGCAGTGAAAATGGGAAAGACAGCACAAATTTAGGAACAAAAAGCCATAAGAAGAAAGACACAATTGTGCCAACATACCATAAGTTTGGATGCTCATTTCCTTCCTCTGCTTCTGCTCTTGGTAACACCCTTACCAGATTTTTTTGCATTCTCAATTCACTTATTAGAATTTTATCTGATTAATTTATGTTAAATATATATGCAATATTGAAAATAATGTTAAGCAAATAAAAATTCAGTAGTTTTTGGTCAATTTTTAGTTACAACACAAACTTTTATTTGTAACAATGTTGGTCACGAACTATGAAAATATTTCAATTGCAGCATTGACCTCATGATTTTCTGATATCTGATCGTGACACTACCACTATAATTGGTTGCATTTTAACGAGACCATGTCAAATCCACCGTCAATTCTGAGATTTGCCGCTACAACCGTTAAGAATCGAGGGTGGAAGTCAAGTTAGTTGCACGCTACATCCTCGATTTATGATTGTGGCGGTGACGGATGACAAAAATTGGTGGTGTGTTTGAAACGGTCGAGTCGATGTATATACTACAATGATGGTGATGTCGCAATTAGGTGCTGATTGAAAATTTTCAAAATCAGCAACCAACGATGTTACAACTAAAAGTTTATATTGTAATTGAAATTTGACACTTCACAAGTTGTCCTATGTCATCCAATTGGTATATTAATATTAACACAGATGGATATGTGAGATGTGTTAGACTTTAAAAATCTCACAACTAATTATTTTGTCCTTTTATTTATTTATTTTCATATCGACACATGTCACACATCCACTGATATTAAAACCGAACCAATGAGATAGTAAGGAATCACCTGTCAGGTTGCATCGATTCCATCGATCCAGGCTCGACCCGACTAGTAAATATGCGGATCCAAGTTTGGGTCATATGAAATATTTTTCTATAGTGTCCATCAATTTAAAGAGCAAAATCAAACTCCAAATAGGCAAATATCATGATCATGTCACCTAATTATCTTCTGCAGACTTGAGAATTTTTGATGCAGAGAAGATAGAGATGGGACGCAAAGAAAGCTCGAAATATGAATCCAAAAAAAGCAGCAAAAATAAAACATGTCGCGAAACAGAAAACGAATCATTAGTGGCACAGAAAGCCTCAGGCTGGAAACGATTTGTGAAATTATGGAAAAAGAGTTCAATAAAGAGATTACCTCCACTTGTTGTGCCTAAAGTCTCAAGAAGATTGAGCAAAAGTGCTAGAGAAAGTTTGGACATTGATAGATGCCCTTTAAATTCTACTTGGAAGACTTTTACTATTGCTCAACTCAAGAATGCAACCAACAACTTTAGCAAAGGTTCGTCATTAATTATTGAACTTCTCGCACGATATTCCAATTTAGTGTTCTCATCCTGTATTTCATTGTTTTTTAATTTACGTCATGTATAAATTAGTGATGCCATCTTTACTCTTGACGTATGGTAGTTATTTTGGAACAATCAGGTAAACATCAAAGTGGAATAGAAGATCTTACTTGTCAAAACAATTGACAAAGTAGAAAATCTTCGCAAAGTTTGATAGGAAGACATTATAATACGGTTAATTTCAAATTTAGTTTTGTAATTAAGACACTTTTCATTTTTTAACAACCAAGTATCTGTATTCCAATTTTGGTTCTCCATGTTGTAATTTTTTCCAATTTCAACCTTATTTGGGTAGAATTTTCAAAATCACTAATGTGTCTGCCAGAATTAGGCTGTCACGTGACAGCCTAATTCTGGCAGACACGCCAAATTTTCCTATAGTCACGTCAGGAATTTTGAAAATTTCGACCGAAATGGATTGAAATTGAAAAAAAATTAAAACATATGTAGAGAACCAAAATTGAAATTATCCCTTATAATTATATGATTGTTTGCACAATAAGTGCAAATTCGCAAAATGAACATTAATGCCAAGTGGTTCTTAAGATATCAAATAAAATGACTAAAATAAAATTTCTATCTATAAACTAAAGTTTTTAGATAAGATGGTCATTTTTAACGTCATATTAGAGTTTAGTCGATGAAATTAATGTTTTAAAAATACTGCTAATATATTATTTTTTCTTTAATGTTGCATCATGCACAGATAATGTGATTGGAAAGGGAGGGTATGCTGAAGTATACAAAGGGTGTCTGGAAAATGGACAACTTGTTGCCATCAAGAAGCTCAACAAGGGAATTGGTGAAGAGGATTTGTTTAATTTTCTATCTGAAATAGGAATTATTGCACATATAAATCATCCCAATACTGCAAAAATGATTGGCTATGGAGTTGATGGTGGAGCATTCCTTGTACTACAGTTGTCATCATTAGGGAGTTTGGGTTCACTTCTTCATAGTAATGATTATATATCTCATGATCCATTTTATTTATTTTATTTCATTAATATTAATAAGCAGACCTAAATACTTGTCACAGGTTCAAAGGAAAAACTGGATTGGAGCAAGAGGTACAAGATTATACTTGGGACAGCAGAAGGATTACATTATCTACACGAAAATTGCGAAAGAAGAATTATTCATAGGGATATTAAAGCTGATAATATCCTTTTATCTGAAGATTATGAGCCTCAGGTACGTTTCAAAGATATACATTTTATTATTTTATAATTCGTGCATAGCATGGTAAGCTAGACTGGTGTTGAGTAGTAGTAGCATTATGAATTAATTAAGTTTTGAAAAAGAAAAGAAATAGAGATGATGCATGATTTGGTAAAAAAAATAAAAAATTGTAGTTGTGAAATTACATTTGCAAGTAAATATTCTTCTTGTGGAGGGAAGTAAATCTTGCCTTTTATTGGTTGTTGATTGAAGATTTGCGATTTTGGACTCTCAAAATGGCTACCAAAACAATGGTCTCACCACAATGCCACAAAATTTGAAGGCACATTTGGGTGTGTATGTAATTAATTCCCCTTCAATTTATCAATATTTAGGCCTTTGATATCTACATAGAGCAGTAGCATAACCACATATCTCACATTTTATTGATAGATACTTTGCTCCGGAGTACTTTATGCATGGTATCGTCGATGAAAAAACCGATGTTTTCTCATTTGGAGTCCTCCTTTTGGAGCTTGTAACTGGGCGTGAGGCATTAGACGAGTCGAGGAAAAGCCTTGTGCTTTGGGTACGTTTCTTTTCCCCATCGATCTCTTATTGGGTTCTAAAATTGTCTTAGGACAAGTGTTCGAAACTAGTTATGCTAATTTTGAAAAAAATCAATTATAGTCTTATAATTGAAAAATTGTCCAGTTTCAGTTCTTTTCCAACTGGAATTTTCAATCCGGTGGATTTTCACGCTTGACTATTTTGGTGTGCGTGTGATTATAACGTGCGAAAAATCTAACAGAGTTCGAAAATTGTAATGGAAAAAGAGACTGGTACTTGACAACTTTTATAAATACAGGATTAAAATTGATTTTTCAAAATTGATGAGATTAGTTTCGAACATTTGTCTTAGGGCATGACTAAAAATGAATTTAACCTGTCTCTTATTTAAATAGTTTTTAGGAGAACAAAATTTGAAAATCAGTGTCATGTAAAATTGTAGGCAAAACCTCTTCTTGATAACAATGAAGTTAAGGAATTAGTGGATCCTTGTTTGGGAAATGAGTATGATGCAGACGAGATGAGTTGGGTGATTTCAATTGCCACTTCATGTATTGAGCAAAATCCAGTTCTTAGGCCTCGAATGAGCCAGGTAAGTGCTTTTATTCTCTTACTCCTTATGATTAATTGAATATTTTCATGTTATGATATATATAGCACATTATTTTGTCCTATGTAGTTACTTGTATGTATCTTGATCAATAAAGAATACATGAAATGTCGTTTTATTATGAAGGTTGCCATACCATGAAGTAGTTTTCATTGAGAATTTTGGTATGGATTTAATAGGGGAAGTTGCAAAATTTGTTTTGGATTTTGGCAATTCAATCTTATACTAGTCAAGTTTTTTGCAATTAAGTCTCATAACTTTTAAAAAATTGCAACTTTAGTCCTAAGTTGGTCGTCAGGATTTTATAAGAAAATTGTAAAATGGTCCTGGATATTGGCAAATTTAGTCTCATACGAATCAATTTTGGCAACTACCACTTTAGATTGCAATTCTAGTCCTAAATTGGTGGCTTTGTCGAAATTTTGAATTTACCACTCACGTGAGTATTTGAAATTCAATTTCCAACACTATTTCAATGTCATGACGCTTCATATGGCGAGTGGATCCCAAGTCCACTTGTCACACAAAGTTACACATTATTATTGCCAGTGTTCTAAAGTTCGCTAGGCGCCAGTCGGGCGCCAAGCTGGCGCCTAGCGCCTAGGACGCCTAGGCGGCCCTACTAAAATAAATCAATTTAATAATAAAATTTAAAAAAAATACACACCTTAGTAATTGAAACAACATATTAATCTATTAAATCATTTTAAAGTTTAACAAAACAACCAAAATTAAAATATAACATCCAAACTTCAAACTTTCATAGTCTCAAACTCTCATACATCATCAAAATAAGTGAATAACAATACATAATATAACTATATAAGTGGAAGAAAGTTCTAATTCATAACTATATTATGAGAAGAACGGACTTAGGAGAGCAAAAAACGTGATTTAGAAGAAATTTTGAATTAGGATTTTCTTTTCAACATTAAACTACGTCGTTTTGAGATTTGGGAAAAATGAAAAAAAAATCATTCAATGCGGCTGTGCGGTGCCTAGGCGGCCTAGGCTGTGAAAACGCGCCGATTATGCGCCCGGACGATTTTCTCAACGAATTAATCGAATTCGGTTCGGGCTTGGGGCGCATAGCGCCTGGTAGGGCGCATTTTAGAACACTGATTATTGCACGGAAACTGAATTCCGGGCACTCCTGTGAGCAACTTGTGCAACATTTTGACAAAACCACCAATTTGGGCTACAATTGCAATATATTTAAAAGTTTTTGGAACTTTATTGTGAAAACTAATTTGTATGTGTTTGAAAGTGCCAAACTCAATAGTTACGTGCTACTTTTAAAATCTTCTCATAAAATTCCAACAAAAATCATCAATTTAGGATTAAAATTGTGAAATTTAAAAAGTCAAGGGACTTAATTGTGAAAACTGATTTATAAATAATTGAAACGCAATAATTAGGAAACTGTTTTTACAATTCTCTCAATTACTTAGTTTCGGTAGTCCTATGTTATAATACTTTTTCCTTTTTTGTGTTTTGTTTTCAATAAGTTGAGTTTTGTAATAATATATTCTTGTAACTATTTTTTCTTAGTGAGTTTTATCAGTTGTAGTATTCACAATCCATGTACAAATTATACATATATATTTATATATGTATTCAATTGACAGATCACATAAGATTGTATATTGATTGTGTTCCATTTTGTGGATAGGTAATAAGACTACTGAGGGGCGAAACTGATAAACAAAAATGCTCGAACGGGCAAAAGAAGCCGTTGCATCGACGAACATACTCTGAAGAACTTTCTCATGTAGAGGAGTATAACAATACTAAGTGTTTGATTGAATGTAAGAAATATGAGAAAATTCAACTTCAATCTTGACAACCCAATAGCATATACTTTTTTCTTTTCAAAAGCTATTCATCCAAATTTTGCAGTTATTAGACAATTAATCTCCCTTTCATAATAGTCATCATGTTTAATGAAATATATATCTCAACATATCACACGTATCAAAATAGTAATTACAAGGAATTTAAAATAAAAATTTCTGATTTCATCAAGAGCTGAATTTTAGTACAATTTTAAATATTGGGTACTGATACTGAGTACAACATTCTGTTGGAATTGGAATAAGGGTTTATTCGGGGAACCATCATTGAAATAAACACGACGAAACGTCATAGTAACGAGGCAAAATGAATGTTCCAAGTGCAGTGCCAATATATCAACACGATGGTCACTAAAAATGGCATCAAATGAGAACACTCATCAACCAAAGGACATGGAAACACCTAAATCAGACTACTAATGGTTTGGGAGAAGCTTCTTAACCAGATTAAAAATAACAATACCTTCCACTTGCAGTTGATCAAGTAACAAAGGAAACGTAGTTGCATCAAGCACGAAGCCCCTTCTCTCCATTTCCTCCAACATTGGAATTACATTATGGGACTCATTTCGTTCAAGTAACCCCTGGATAAAAACATTGTATGTCACACTATCAGGCAAACAACCACTTTTCTCCATTTTCATCAGCAAAATGCTTTCGTTGTAAGCTGAGCTCGGCACAAGCCATCCAACAAGGTACTATAAGTGATTATGTTAGGAGATAAATGTCGAGCTTGTACTCTGAAAAGTTTCAAGCCACCAGCACATCTACCATCAAGAAATAAACCCTTTAGCATAGTGTTGTAAGTAACCACCGTATGCTTTAAACCTCTACGAGGAATTTCAAGAAAAAGATTCCAAGCTTTCTTCACATTTCCCTTTGAGAAATACCCATTCATCAAACTGCAATAGGTTACAACATCACGCTTGAGTCCCGAATCCATTGCTGAATTGAAAACTTTTCTCACTTTCTTCATTTTTCCAAGTAAACAATATCCGTCAATCAAGGCAGTGTAAGTGATGATATCAGGTTGAACATCTGTTTTTAGCATAAAATTCAATATATCCTCAGCTTCTTTCACTTTTCGTTGCTTGCAATAGGCACCCACTAATATGCTACAAGTCACCACATTGGGGGAGATTCTGAGCAATCATTTTACCTAATAAGTCTTCAACCTCTTTCCATCTACTGAAACAACACAAGCCATGAATCATTGAGCTATACGTTACAACATTGGGCCAAATGCCCTTCTCTATCAATTTCGAATAGAGTTGGATAGCATCATCAACCATACGACCCTTGAAAAGACTATCAATTATTGTGTTATAAGAAGTGATATTAGGTTTGCAATTTTGTTTCTCCAACAATCCGAGCAAATGAGAGGCGGTGAGAGCATGTCCAGCTTTACACAACCCATTTATCACTATAAGATATGTAATTTCATTAAACTCACATATTTTTTCTCTCAACAACTTCCTGAATAGTTTTTCGCCTCAACGACCTTTCCTTTGAAGAATAGTCCTTTGATTAGAGTGTTGAAGGTAACAGAGTATTGTTTCATCTTCATAATCGTAGTTAGCAATTTACAGAAATCAACAACAGATGGTGAGGCGTCATTCTCACCATTTGATGAAACAAAGCAATAGCATCATCCGGATCACCAACACTGCCGAAATGAATCTGGGTTTGGGGGAAATTGAATCTGGGTTCTGGTGATAGTGCAGAGAAGAAATTGTAAAAGCAGTTGAATTAGATGAAGAATTGGAAACAATTCCTCGACAAACCATCGCAGCATGATTCAACCTCATACTCGTTTATTGAAGAGAAAATGCTGAGAATTTTGCAAGGAGAAAAAGTGAAAGAGGGGCTTGAGCTCTTATGGGAGATAAATTGCAAACGGATTAATAAAAGGGTCCGGCTATCCGCATCCCATTTTGTGTTCGACGAACCAGGGTCGAACGAGTCCCAGATTTGTTGTTATTTTTTCGTTCTTTTTACACGATTTCACATGATTATTATATAGTTTGTTAACTTATACAATAGTTTTTCATACGTTATCCCCTTATAAATTTAAGGTTTGAGGATTGAAAAATAAAAATAATAAACAAAAGGGAGAAGCAAGCAGACGGGCGGTAGAAAAATTTTCAAAATTTTCAGTTTTTTTTTTTCAAAAGGGTAAAATTGGAATTTTACTATTTTTTAAATTTTGTAAATCTTTTTTTTTTAAACTGGGGTGTGTTTAGAAAAAAATGGGGTGCAAATAGCCGGACCCTTAATAAAAGCATAGATGAAATGACATTTTATTATAAAGGGTTTTCATACCATAGATTAATTTTCATTAATTTTTTGATATGGATTTAGTAGGGGGAAAATTGCAAAAATGGTCCGTAACCATTGGATCTTAGTTCTAAGTTGGTGGTTGCAATTTTAAATGAAAATAGTAAAAATGGTCTACTAATTATTGAATCTTGGCAATTTAAGTCTTATACGAATCTGTTTTTGAAATTAAATCCAAAACTTTCATATGTTGTAATTCTAGTCCTAAATAGGTGATTTTGTCGAATTTTAGCATGTGTCAGTTGTATGAACGTCCAAAATTCAATTTTCATGACTCTTTCAAGATAACATAGCACTAAATGAGGTGAGTGAACATCCAAGTAACATGTAAATATGTAACTAAATGTGTGTTTGGGTACAAAATTCCATCGAAACCACTGATTTGAAACCAAAATTGCAACTTATTAAAGGTTTTGGAACTTCATAATGTAATTTGTATGTGATTGAAATTACCAATGCCTAATAGTTAAATGGCCAATTTGGCAACTTCTCATAAAAAATTCCAACAAAACCGCTAACATAGGACTAAAATTGCAAAATTTTAGAAGTTATAATACTTAATTGCGAAAACTGATTTGTATAAGATTCAAATTGCCGTAACCCAATAATTACGGAACTATTTTTACAATTTTCCCATTTACTTAATGACTGTAAGCTAGCCCTGTGTTATATATATGCATGTGTTATTGAAATGCATAGGAAATACTACATTTGATAAACTACGATAGCAGCCATAAGTTGATAGAGTATATTTGATTGAATGATCATATGATTATATATTGTGTTCTATTTTGTGTGTTATAGGTAATAAGACTACTAAGGGGAGAAACATATGATTCTATTTACGTGATTCAAAAATGTTTTGAAACTGATGCAATTAATACAAAAGACATACTTTTTCCTTTCCAAAAGCTTTATGACGATTTTGCAGCTATAATACAATTAATCTCTCTTTTATAATAGCCATGTTAAGGAAAAAATATATTTCTAAAACTAAAATGTTCTCATTTCATTAATAATAAAGCTGAATTTGAGTGCAATTTTAAATATTGGCTACCAAAACAGAGTAAAACTTTCAGTTAGATTTGGACGGAAAGTTAAATATTGAAACTCACAAAATGTGAGACATCACAATTAGAAGTACCAAAATCGAAATAAACAAGACAAAACATCATACTAAAGAGACAATATAAGTGTTCCAAGAGCAGTGCCAATTTATCAACATATGGTCGCTATAACTGGCATCAATTGAGAAACACCTAAATCAGACTACTCACTTTTTGGGATAAGCTTCTTAACCTTATTAAAAAGAAGACTGCCTTCACCTTCCGCTTGCAGCTGATCAACTAACAATGAAAATGTCGTTGCATGCAGCAAGAAGCCCCGTCTCTCCATTTCGTCCAGGACTGGAATTACATCACAAGACGCGTTCCTTTTAAGCAACCCCTGCATATAAACATTGTAGGTTGCACTATCAGGCAAGCAACCACTTTCTTCCATTTTCATCAGCAATTCCTCAGCCTCTTGTGTTTGACCTTCTTTACAAAGTGCACCAATAAGGATATTAAAGGTAATAACATTGGGCTGCAAACCTTTGGATGGAAGTTGGTCGAAAAGATTCTTGGCCATGCCAAGCTTTTTATCCTTGCACAGCCCATCAATCAGGGTACTGTATGTTACTATATTGGGACTAACACCTTTATCTTCCATCATGTGTAGAAACGACAATGCTTCAGTTGTTTTATGAGCTCTGCACAAGCCATCTAACAAGATAGTATAAGTCATTATATTAGGAGACAATTGTCGAGCTTGCATTTCATTGAAAAGTTTCAAGCCTTCTGCACATCTGCCTTCACGAAATAATCCCTTAAGCATGGTGGTGTAAGTAACCACTGTATGCTTTAAACCTCTGCGAGGAATTTCAAGAAAAAGACTCCAAGCTTCATTCACATTTCCCTTTGTGCAATACCCATTCATCAAACTACAATAGGTTACAACATTAGGCTTGAGTCCTGAATTGACTGCTGAATTGAAAACTTTTCTCGCTTCCTTCATTTTCCCCAACAAACAATATCCATCAATCAAGGTATTGTAAGTGATGATGTCTGGTTGAATATTTATTTGCGTCATAATTTTCATGACATCCTCAGCATCTTTCACCTTTCCTTCCTTGCAATAACCATCCATTAATATGTTACAAGTGACAACATTGGGATAGATCTTCTGAGCAATCATCTTACTTAATAAGTCCTCTGCCTCTTTCCATCTACTTAAACTACACAAGCCATGAATCATTGAGTTATATGTCACAACATCGGGCGAAATGCCCTTCTCAATCAATTTCGAGAAGAGTTGGATAGCTTCATCAACCATACGATTCTTAGAAAGACTATCAATAATTGTGTTATAAGAAAAGATATTAGGTTTGCAACTTTGTTTCTCCAACAATCTGAGCAAATGACAGGCGGTGAGAGTATGCCCGGCTTTGCACAGCCCATTTATCACAACAAGATATGTAATTTCATTAAACTCACATATTTTTTCTGTCAACAACTTCTTGAATAGTTTCTCCGCCTCAGCTACCTTTCCTTCCAAGAAAAGCCCTTTGAGCAGATTGGTGAAGGTAACAATAGTAGGTGTGTGGCCACGCTTGAAAAAGCTACCTAAGATTGCGAACCCATAGTCAACTCGATTCACATGGCAATAGCAATCAATCACAATACTCAGGGTGAAGTGATTCAAAGGAGCATTGTGAAGAAGCATTTTGTCGAACCGAAAGAGGGCAACAGAGTATTGCTTCATCTTCACAACCACAGTTAACAATTTACAGAAATCAACAACAGATGGGTGGGGCCTCATTCTCACCATTTGATTAAACAAATCAATAGCATCATCTGGCTCACCAACACAGCCAATATCGAATCTGGGTTTGGCGGAAAAGTATCTAATCTGGTGATAGTGTAAAGAAAAAATCGTAAAAGCAGTTGAATTAGATGAAGAATTGGAAACAATTCCTCGACAAATCATTGCAGCGCGATTCAACCTCATACTCGTTTATTGAAGAGAAAAATGCTGATTGCTGAGAAAAGAGTAGAATTTTGGAAGGAAAGAAAATTAAGTATCGTGAAAGAGGACTTGATAAACGTTGACGGATTTTTTGCTCTTTTATTATTATTATTATTATTTTTTTTTTTTTATGTGTGTGTCGTTTTCCATTTTCTTTTCGAAATATTTTATTGTACTAAAAAGTTAGTAATGAACTATCATTAACTAAAAAATAACATATATATAAAATAAAATTTCCCTCAAAAACAATATCTATGATTAAATGATATTTCTTGGTTTCGTTATCATTTAATTTTTTCATAAAATGTGTGAAGTGCCCCATCCAATTCAATTTCGCAATCCGATCATGGTTGTTCTAGCAACAAGATTCCTCCATTAAGAAAACACTTATGAGTTGAAAATGTTTCCATAAAGATATCATAAAGAAATACTTCACTCGTTTTGGTTAACAAAATCCTTACACAAATTTGTATAAATAATTAAGTAAAAATAATAAAAATGGAAGAAATAGGTCAATCAAACATGAAATGTCGTTTTATTATGAAGGGGGCCATACCTTAAATTTCATTGAGAATTCTGGATATGGATTTCATAGGGGGAAATTGCAAAATTTGTTTTGGATTTTGGCAATTTTAATCTTATACTAATCAATTTTTGCAAATAAGTCTCATCTATACTTATATAAAATCAAAGAAGTTGGAAAAATTTACAGAAATACCCCTTTCCCTCCTAAAAATGTCAAATCATTAATATTATTTATTTATTTATTTTGGTTTTTTGCATATTTAATTTAATTGTTTTCCCAAGTTATTATGCAATATATTTTTTAAATGTAATAGGCTTTTTCATAAATGAATTAATTGTATTAGGAATTGTAATATTGTATAGATTTTTCAATTTATATAATTAGTCCATTTGATTTAATATTATAATTATTTATTTGTTCATATATATTTTCTTGGTCTTAATTAAATTATTTTTTATTGAATATAATTTCATAAATCCCAATAACAGATATTGTTCAAAAATAAACTTAATAACAAATAGTAATTTATTTAGGGATATCTAATATCATATTTAATATAAATAAATAAATGTAACATTGTTAAAGAAATTTATATATATATATATATATATATATGTGTGTGTGTGTGTGTGTGTAGTATGGTAATGGAATTATATGTCATTGTAAATATTTTTTTACATTAATAGTTGCATATTTAAATATGTAATACCATCAACATCGTTCGAAAAATATTAATATCCTTTACTGATATATTTTAATGATGAAAATATTATTAAATATTCAAATATAAAATACATGATTTAGCTATCTATCATTTTCAATGTTAAGTGATATTAAAAATGTCATTTTTTTAAATTCAATTTATTTTACAATGAAGGTCTAAAATACATGATTTACATTATTTGCATCATGTTCTTAAGTAAAATTTCCATTTTTGTGTATTGTTTCTAATATATATCTTTAATTTAAGTAATTGGGTTTAATTTGAAATTCATAGTTGATACAAATTGCCCAATTAGATATATATAATAAACAAGATTATTATGAATTAGATAGATATTTAATATATATATTATATAGTTAAGTAAATTTATATTTTTTTAATTGTTAAATACTTTATATTTTCAAAATGCTTATAATTAGTTAAACTGTATTATAAAATAGTTGATATTTACTACATATTATATAACAAATCTTGCAATGCACGGGGACAACTACTAGTAAGTTTTAAAATTTTGCAAGTTTAGTCCTAAATTGATGGTCAGGATTTTATAAAAAAATTGAATAAATAGTCCCATAATTGTTGGGTATTGGCAAATTCAGTCTTATGTGAATCAATTTTGTCAATTCCAACACTATTTTAATGACATGACACTTCATATGGCGAGGGGACCCCAAGTCCACTCGTCACACAAAGCCACATCATTATTGTAGCGAGGAAAACTAGGAAAACTAAATTTCGGGCACTCACGTGAGCAACACATGCAGAATTTTGGCAAAACCACCCATTCAGGCCACAATTGTAATATATTAAATGTTTTCCGAAATTTATTGCGAAAACTAATTCGTATGTGATTGAAATTGTCAAAACTCAATAGTTACGTGTCATTTTTGCAATCTTCTCGTAAAACTTCAACAAAACCATCAATTTAGTACTAAAATTGTAAAATTATAGAACTTGATCACGAGAACTGATTTATAAAGGATTGAACTTGCAAAAACTCAACAATTAGGAAACTATTTTTACAATTTTCTCATTTACTTAGTTTCGCTCGTTCTATGTTCTAGTAACAGTCGCCCCAATTTCATGAGTTTCGACAGCTGGCGCTTATGTGGCAACTATTTTCACATGTGGTATTTCTTTTTGTTTTATTTTCCTAATTAAAATGCCACATCATACGCCATGTTATTAAAAATTTAAAATATATAAAAAAAGGAAAAAAATTAAATTAAAAAAAAAGCGAACAGAATAAAAAAAAATTATTTTTTTATCTTTAATTTTGTTGCTATGTTTTTACATATTTTTTAATTTTTTTATTGCATTTAAATACAATAAAAAAACAAAAAAATGAGAAAAATTAAAAAAAAAGGAACATAATTTAAATTTAAAAAAATCAAAATACAAACGAATTAAAACTTTTTTTTTTGTTTTTTTCCATTAATTTTGTTCCTTTTTTTAAATATTTTTTTAATTTTTTATTTCATTTAAATGCAATAAAAAAACAAAAAAAATGAGAAAAATATAAAAAAAGAAACATAATTAAATTTAAAAAAAAAACACGAACATAATTATTTTGTTTCTTTTTTTTAATTTTTTTTAATTTTTTTTAATTTTTTAAACAAAAAAAAAAGAGAAGAATTTAAAAAAAAAGGAGCATAATTTAAATTTAAATAAACAAAACACAAACGAATTAAAACATTTTTTTTTCTGTTTTTTTCCTTTAATTTTGTTCATTTTTTTAATTTTTTTTTTTTGCATTTAAATGCAATAAAAAAGAAAAAAAAATGAGAAAAAAATATAAAAAAAGAAACATAATTAAATTTAAAAAAAACACGAACATAATTATTTGTTCCTTTTATATTTATATTTTTAGTTTTATAATTTTTTCTGAGTTTTTTTGTTTTTTTTATAGCATTGAAATGCAATAAAAAAATTAAAATATATAAAAACATAGGAACAAAATTAAAGGAAAAAAACAAATTTTTTTTATTCTGTTCGTTATTTTTAATTTAATTTTTTTCCTTTATTATATTTTAATTTTTTAATGACATGGCGGATGATGTGGTATTTTAATTAGGAAAATAAAACAAAAAAAAATACCACATGTGAAAATAGTTGCCACATAAGCGCCAGCCGTCGGAACTCATGAAATTGGGGGCGAGTGTTGTACACTCTCCTGGAGTTGACCGGAAAATCGAGTTAGGAGGACCAAAATTGAGCAATCGGACTAAAATTAGACAACCTGATAAATATGAGGACTAAAATTGATGACCGGAAAACAAGAGGACTAAAATTTGACAACGTCCATAGGGAAGGACGAAAAATGAATTTAGTCCGTCCAGTCTCTAATTTGTTGAGATTTGTTATCTTTATTGACTGAATTTTCATCTCTAATATGGAATTGAAGATCAATATTTAATATTAATATAATATTAATTTTCATCTCTATTTGGTGAGAGAATGTAACTCAATATCAATATAAAACAATCCTCTGTAGAATTATAAAACAATGTATGTCTAAGAATTTTTATATACATTGCTAAAATCTATCTTTGTTTTGTTTTTTTTAACAAAAAACCATATGTAGGGTTAAAGCACATCTGAATACTACAGACGATTGATCTTACAAGAGTGAGGTCCGTTTTCTAATTGTTCTAAACTACAATACAAAAGTTGGAGGAAGATTGAGCGCAGTTGCTGAAGCCATAGAAAAGATGGAATCCGTGGAGATAAGAGACGATAAATTAAACAATACAACCACAACAGCGACACCAACAGTGGCCACCACAACAGATGATGAGCTGAAGAAAAAAGAAGAATTAAGAAGACAAAAAATAAGGAATGCATTCACATATCCATCCATGAGGAGGATAATACAGTCAAAGATTTATTAACCAAATCACGAAGAAAGAAGACTAAGATAGAAAAGAACATCAAACAAGAAAAGATATAGTTAGTGTCCAAATTAAAACTATAATCTTTCGTTTCAGAATTTCAATACTTACTATTCTTTTATTTTTAATATTTTAATTTGTAGGAATAGAGGAACTATAATTTTTTAAATCAAATACAATAATATTTTTTTAATGACTCCCAAAATAATATTTTCGGTACATTTGGATTCACTTTGAATTATATTCATACTTAACTACACATAATTTCCAAGATCTCATGATATTTTTGTTAATAAATTATTGTTGTTATAATAGCTATATTAAATTGAAAAAAAACATTAACTTATAATAATCAAATGTTAAGTAATTTAAATACACTTCAACAAAATATTAAAGAACAACAAATGAAGGGGGAAAAAACCACGAAATCAACAAAAAAAATAAGTTTCAAAAGTTTGCCCCTTATCGTGCAACATACGTGTTCTCAACTAGTATCTATATATGTGCTTGAGAAATGCATTGCATTCTACATTTGATATACTACATTAGCAGCTATAAGTAATTGAGAGAGTATAATTGATTGAATGATCATAAGATTATATATTAATTAGTGTATACGTAATAAGACTACTGAAGGGCGAAACTCATAATGAAACAAAAATGCTCGAACGGGCAAAAGAAGCAGTTACATCGACGAAAATACTCTGAACAACTGAGTGTTTGATTTTATTGTAAAAAGTATGAAAAAATTCAAATACATTCGTGTCAACCCAATGACATACTTTTTTTCTTTCAAAAGCTTAATAATGATTTTGCAGCTAATTTCAGACAATAAATCGCTATTTTGTAATAGCCATGTTTAACGCAAAATATATGCTAACTTAAGATTTTTTTTTTTTAAATAAAATTGGCTGGTTTCATTAAGAATAAAGCTTTGAGTATAATTGTAAACATTAGTACCAAAACAGAGTACAACTTTCTGTTAGATTTGGACGGAAAGTTGAAGGTAGGTATTGAATATCCCAAAACGTGAGATATCACAATCAGAATAAGGGTTTACTTGAAATACAAAAAATGAAATAAACAAGAACATCATACTAAAAAGACAAGATAAGTGTTCCAAGTGCAGTGCCAATTTATCAACACATAGTCACTATAAATGGCATAAATAGAGAACACTCATCAACCAAAGGACATGGCAACACCTAAATCAGACTATTAATTCTTCGGGATAAGCTTCTTAACCTTATTAAAAAGAAGACTGCCTTGGCCTTCTGCCTGCAGCTGATCGAGTAACAGCGAAAATGTCGTTGAGTGCAGCAAAAAGCCCCTTTTCTCCATTTCATCCAGGACTGGAATTACATCACAAGACGCGTTCCTTTTAAGCAACCCCTGCATATAAACATTGTAGGTTGCACTATTAGGCAAGCAACCACTTTCTTCCATTTTCATCAGCAATTCCTTAGCCTCCTGCTGTGTTTGACCTTCTTTACAAAGTGCACCAACAAGGATGGTAAATGTAATGACATCAGGCTGCAAACCTTTGGATGGAAGTTGGTCGAAAAGATTCTTGGCCATGCCAAGCTCCTTGCACAGCCCATCAATCAGGGTACTGTATGTTACTATATTGGGACTAACACCTTTATCTTCCATCATGTGTAGAAACGACAATGCTTCAGTTGTTTTATGAGCTCTGCACAAGCCATCTAACAAGATAGTATAAGTCATTATATTAGGAGACAATTGTCGAGCTTGCATTTCATTGAAAAGTTTCAAGCCTTCTGCACATCTGCCTTCACGAAATAATCCCTTAAGCATGGTGGTGTAAGTAACCACTGTATGCTTTAAACCTCTGCGAGGAATTTCAAGAAAAAGACTCCAAGCTTCATTCACATTTCCCTTTGTGCAATACCCATTCATCAAACTACAATAGGTTACAACATTAGGCTTGAGTCCTGAATTGACTGCTGAATTGAAAACTTTTCTCGCTTCCTTCATTTTCCCCAACAAACAATATCCATCAATCAAGGTATTGTAAGTGATGATGTCTGGTTGAATATTTATTTGCGTCATAATTTTCATGACATCCTCAGCATCTTTCACCTTTCCTTCCTTGCAATAACCATCCATTAATATGTTACAAGTGACAACATTGGGATAGATCTTCTGAGCAATCATCTTACTTAATAAGTCCTCTGCCTCTTTCCATCTACTTAAACTACACAAGCCATGAATCATTGAGTTATATGTCACAACATCGGGCGAAATGCCCTTCTCAATCAATTTCGAGAAGAGTTGGATAGCTTCATCAACCATACGATTCTTAGAAAGACTATCAATAATTGTGTTATAAGAAAAGATATTAGGTTTGCAACTTTGTTTCTCCAACAATCTGAGCAAATGACAGGCGGTGAGAGTATGCCCGGCTTTGCACAGCCCATTTATCACAACAAGATATGTAATTTCATTAAACTCACATATTTTTTCTGTCAACAACTTCTTGAATAGTTTCTCCGCCTCAGCTACCCTTCCTTCCAAGAAAAGCCCTTTGAGCAGATTGGTGAAGGTAACAATATCAGGTGTGTGGCCACGCTTGAAAAAGATACCTAAGATTGCGAACCCGTAATCAACTCGATTCAAATGGCAAAAGCAATCAATCGCAATACTCAGGGTGACGTGATTTAAAGGAGCATTGTGAAGAAGCATTTTGTCGAACAGAAAGAGGGCAACAGAGTATTGCTTCATCTTCACAACCACAGTTAACAATTTACAGAAATCAACAACAGATGGGTGGGGCCTCATTCTCACCATTTGATTAAACAAATCAATAGCATCATCTGGCTCACCAACACAGCCAATATCGAATCTGGGTTTGGCGGAAAAGTATCTATTCTGGTGATCGTGTAAAGAAAAAATCGTAATAGCAGTTGAATTAGATGAAGAATTGTAAACAATTCCTCGACAAATCATTGCAGCGCGATTCAACCTCATACTCGAAAAATGCTGATTGCTGAGAAAAGAGTAGAATTTTGGAAGGAAAGTAAATTAAGTATCGTGAAAGAGGACATGATAAACGTTGACGGATTTTTTGCTCTTTTATTATTATTATTATTATTATTATTTTAATGTGTGTGTCGTTTTCCATTTTCTTTTCGAAATATTTTATTGTACTAAAAAGTTAGTAATGAACTATCATTAACTAAAAAGTAACATATATATATATATATATATATATATATATATATATATATATATATAAAATAAAGTTTCCCTCAGAAACAATATCTATGATTAAATGATATTTCTTGGTTTCGTTATCATTTAATATTTTCATCCAATTCAATTTCGCAATCCGATCATGGTTGTTCTAGCAACAAGATTCCTCCATTAATAAAACATTTATGAGTAGAAAATGTCTCCATAAAGATATCATAAAAGAAATACTTCACTCGTTTTGGTTAACAAAATCCTTATACAAATTTGTATAAATAATTAAGTAAAAATAATAAAAATGGAAGAAATAGGTCAATCATACATGAAATGTCGTTTTATTATGAAGGGGGCCATACCTTAAATTTCATTGAGAATTCTGGATATGGATTTAATAGGGGGAAATTGCAAAATTTGTTTTGGATTTTGGCAATTTTAATCTTACACTAATCAATTTTTGCAAATAAGTCTCATAAGTTTTAAAATTTTGCAAGTTTAGTCCTAAATTGATGGTCAGGATTTTATAAAAAAATTGAATAATTAGTCCCGTAATTATTGGGTATTGGCAAATTCAGTCTCATGTGAATCAATTTTGTCAATTTCAACACTATTTTCATGACATGACGCTTCATATGGCGAGGGGACTTGGAGTCCACTCGTCACACAAAGTCACATCATTATTGTAGCGAGGAAAACTAAATTTCGGGCACTCACGTGAGCAACACATGCAGAATTTTGGCAAAACCACCCATTCAGGCCACAATTGTAAGATATTAAATGTTTTCCGAAATTTATTGCGAAAACTAATTTGTATGTGATTGAAATTGTCAAAATTCAATAGTTACGTGTCATTTTTGCAATCTTCTCGTAAAATTTCAACAAAACCATCAATTTAGTACTAAAATTGTAAAATTATAGAACTTGATCACGAGAACTGATTTATAAAGGATTGAACTTGCAAAAACTCAACAATTAGGAAACTGTTTTTACAATTTTCTCATTTACTTAGTTTCACTCGTTCTATGTTCTAGTATATATACTTTTTTTTTTAATAAATGGAGTTTTTTATTGTTATATTCTTGTAATATTTTTTGCTTAGTGAGTTTTATGAGTAGTAGTATTCACCAACCATATATGTACATAATATACATATCTATAGACTATATATGCGTTTGTGAAATGCATAGGATATGCTGCATTTGATATACTCCAATAACAGCTATAAGTTGATAGAGTATATTTGATTGAATAATCATAAGATTGTGTATTGATTGTGTTCCATTTTTTGGGCCAAAAAGCCTATTTGGTCCCGTTGTTTTTTACTTTTTCGCTTTTAGTCCCATGATTTGTTACTTTTTCAATTTAGTCCCATATGTCTTAAAATTGTCCAATTTAAGGCCAATTTTCGCCGGAATGCACCCGTGTCACTCACGTGACCCCCAAATTTGGGGGAATCCGGCGAGAGTAAATGGCGTGGCATAAACTGCTGAGTTGGTATATTGCGTCATATTAATTTAATTCAAAATATAAACATTATCCATGTCATCCAGGCCAAACATAAATTTAATACCTTTTTTGAACAACACTGTCAGCAAGCAAATAACCCATTTCCCATTTATGAAGAACCCTAAATCTTCCCGTCAATCTTCACAACTGCAGAAAGCTCCTCCACCAAAACGCTAACTTTGTGTTCCATATACACTTGGAATCGGCTATGTCACAGAATAGCGAAACCTCCATCCCTTCGATTAGGTGTCGTTGTGGGCTTTCTGCAGCAATTGTGACATCGTGGAAGGACGAAAACGTCGGTAGACGATTTTATGGGTGTCAAAATTACTCTTGCCGGATTCCCCTAAATTTGGGGGTCACGTGAGTAACACGTGACAATTTCCGGCCAATTTGGTGCATTCCGGCGAAAATTGGCCTTAAATTGGACAATTTTAAGACATACGGGACTAAATTGAAAAAATAACAAATCATGGGATTAAAAACGAAAAAGTAAAAAGCAACGGGACCAAATAGACTTTTTGGCCCATTTTTTGGACAGGTAATAAGACTACTGAGGTGCGAAACTGATAAAAAAAAATGCTCGAATGGGCAAAAGAAGCCGTTGCATCGACGAACATACTCTGAAGAACTTTCTCATGTAGAAGAGTATAACAATACTAAGTGTTTGATTGAATGTAATAAATATGAGAAAATTCAACTTCAATCTTGACAACCCAATAAGATATACTTTTTTTCTTTTCAAAAGCTATGAATACAAATTTTGCAGGTATTAGACAATTAATCCATTGCTGAATTGAAAACTTTTCTCGCTTTCTTCATTTTCCCAAGTAAACAATATTGGTCAATCAAGGCAGGGTAGGTGATGATATCAGGTTGAACATCTTTTTTGGGAGCGGCCCACTTGCCGGATCGGGTTGGGGCCCACTATTCAAATTAAGATAACGTCAATTGATTCCATACTCAAAAACTCTATAAATAGACTTGTAATTATGTTTTCATGCATAAAAATCAGAACCATGGACTATTCTAAGCCAAGATCTACACCACCCACAGCGCCATCGGCATACGGCGGCCACCAGCGACCGCCCATCGGCACGCTGGTGGCCCCACCCGGTAACTATCAGGACGTCCAACCACCGCCGCCGCATGATCATGGCGGCACTCTGGGCCCTTGGTCCACCGGCCTCTGTGATTGTGGCTCTGATGTTTCAAACTGTATGCCCACATCTCAATCTTGTTATAAGTATTAAATAATTGCGCATATAATTATTAACAGTGTTGATAATTTTCGTTTCAATTTTGACAGGTTGCTTAACATGTTGGTGCCCCTGCATAACTTTCGGACAGATTGCTGATATTGTAGACAGAGGATCCACTTGTAAGTGAAAGCTTAATAATTATTTAGTCTTATTTTTTTTCAAATTCTTCCATAACTAACTTGTAATAACATGATCATATATAATTGTTAAATTTGATTGTAGCAAGTGTAGCAAGTGGTGGTCTATATGCCTTTCTAGGAGTGGTCTTGGGATGTTCTTGCTTCTACTCGTATTTGTATCTGTATCGTAAAAAGATGAGAACGCAGTAAATGTTGCTCGAAAGCCCTTGTAATGATTGTCTCCTCCACTTTTGCTGCGAACCATGCGCGTTATGCCAGGAGTATCGAGAGCTCAAACACCGTGGATTTGACATGTCTCTAGGTAATTTTTTGGAATATTAAAAGTTGGTTTAGAGTAAAATTGTTGATTTAAAAAAAAAAGTTCATATCTCGAATTGTAAAAAATGGTGTAGGATGGCAAGGGAATGTTGAGAGACAAGGTCAAGGAGGGGCAAATATGGCCCCGGTTGTGCAAGGAGGGATGAGTAGATAAGTTGCAAGAAGACAACTTGTATTGTTTTAAAAGTATGATGACACCACTATTGTTGTCAAAGGGTGCATTTGTTTGAAAATCATATATTGTTTATTTTATGTATTGCCTGATTTGATTTCGTCATAAAATTCATAATGCAGTGCTGCTGCTAATAATGCGTTGTGTTCGCTCGGGTCTAAGCACATGTAATTTCTACTCTTATCTTTTATTAATTTGAATTTATTTTTATTATATTGTGATTACAAGTTTGTTAGAGTTAATTGTCTATTGGGGCTAATCTCACTACAATCTAAATATTGTAGTTCAAATAACTCTATTTTTCCTTTGTAGTTCAAATTAATCTTTATATTTTTCGCATTAAATTATGAATCTTGCTCTAAGAATAATGAATGGGGCAAAAGTTCTGTAAATATTGACCTAGACAATTATTTATATGTGGAGAAGTTATTAAATCTGTCTTGAAATAAAACAACCGCACATGAAATGTTGGACACAGGCAAACCGTTGATTGCATTTCAGTCTCTCTAAAAACATTATATTCCACTACAACCATGGGCTAGGCCTCAGCCATGAACCATCACACGGGCCGGGCACTCTGTTTGAACCAATTTTCATCTGTCTTCTATGTTTCTTCATTTCTGAGCCTCCAGACTTGACCCTTTTTTCATCAATTCACTTCTCCAATTGGCTCAATCAAATCTCATGGCCTATAATAGATCATACTTCATATTACACTCGTAAAAAAGGTCATGCTTTTGAATGTTAGCCAAAATTCAAGTCTCCAATATTGACATTATGCATATCATATTTAATTTCCATTGTATCACTATTGAGCATTTGGCCTGAACCAGATCACTTATGCATCACTCTATACATTACTATTGTTTTAAAATACCAATCAATCATTTACATATATACACTAAAAGTTCATAAAATAAAATAAAACATCATACATTACAATGGTCATTTCGATCTTACAAATATTGTCTTTAATATGGATCTGAGACTGAATCTACTCCAAACTTTTGATGAGTCGATCCACCACAAGGTTAGAGATGGCAATGGGTTGGGTTCAAACCCGGACCTGCCACAAACCCGGTCAAACGGGTCTACTCCGGGTCCGGACGGGTCCTGGTATTTGGTAAACTCGCCCGTATAAAAAAAAAAAAAATTTATATATATATATATTACTCCCTCCGTCCCGGAACACTTTTCACACTTATTTGTGCACGATTTTTAAGAAAAATTGAATGATTGCTTTATAAATGAGGGTATAAGGGTCAATTATGTAAGAAAATGACAAAAAATAATAAAGTGTTGAGAGATAAAAAGTAATGACATTGTGTGTAAATAAGTGTGTATTGGGAGTGTAATAATTATGGTAAAATTTCCATTTTAGGGTGTGCAAAGTGTTTGGGGACAGATTAAAAAGGAAAGTGGGCAAAGTGTTAAGGGACGGAGGGAATATTATTAATATTTATTGAAACTAGGGTTAGACTCTCTTCAAACAAGCCCAAACAAGCCAGCAGCCAAGTAGGTATATAAACTGCGAAGCCCAAATTGAAATTAAAACTCATTGTTTATTCTCATTTTCGATTTATCAATTATTTTTCTATTTGGGTAATTTTTCTGAAAATTTGTAGGCGGTTCCTTACTTCAATCTCGAAGATGCGTGTAATTGTTATATATGGTGTTGGTTTTACTTTGAATAGAATTTCTCTTGTGTTTTCAGTTTTTAGAATCTGGTGGTGAAAGCTTAGATGGATTACAGTTTTTAATTGTTTGGATTTTTATTTTTTACTTTTGTACATTCAATTCAATATCTGCACTTTTGCCCTTACACTTAAATTTGCTTCTATTGCAATTCACTATTGCCATGTGGATTCTACTAAGCTATCATGGCTTCTGCACCATACCCAATTAATGGAAGTGCAATATTTTGTTATACAAACAAAAATACAGAATGTAGATATTAAAGTTAAAACGCACCAATTTATTGTTATTTCTAAAGAACATATAGGTATAGTATGCAAACAAAAGAAAAATAGGAAAAAAAAACACAAAAAAACACAAAATAAAAATTGTAGCGGGTTGGGACGGGTTTAGCCGCCGGGTTCACAGGGCGGGTCCGGGTTTGAATTTTTTTTTGGCGGGGCGGGTCTTGGGACAGGCCAAACCCACCCAAACCCGCCCCGTTGCCATCCCTACACAAGGCGAGACAAGTTAACCAATCATTTAAACTAGATAAGATTTGATCACCACAATAAGTACGAAAATATTTGGATAAGAGAATATTATTTTAAATATTCAGCGGAAATGAAATTAAAATATAAAAAACACAAAACAAAATAAAACTTAAAATTAACTTTATACTGATATTGACTTATAAAAGGTGTCTTATAGTCTATAGATATACACATACACTCATGCATAACTGATCATCTAAGGTTTTCAAGATTATCATGTTTATTCTTTCTGATAATGCATCTTCTATTGACTAACTTGAACATTGGAATGCCCATGTTGGAAACCCCTCCAATGTGTTCTTTTTTGTTTTTTTTTTTAAGGTTTCTTCGAGTATAAATGTCCGTGGGAAAGATTTTGTTCACTACGATTATGTTAGTATTTGTTATAGATCAGTAAAGAGTTGTACAATATTACGCTTTTGATTTGGACAGCTAACTATTCTAACATTTGGTTTGGGTACGTGCAAAGAGATTAATGGGAGATTGGGCTGGGTTCAAATATAACCTATTAAATAGGCCCAATTTTAGTGGTATGATTTGGGCCAACAAGGGAGAGATATCTATCGGAGCCCATTATATGAAACAATTTAGATTCGAATCCATTGATATCCTATTTATCATTACAACCCACTTTACATTGGATTGTGCCCCCAACCCGACTCGATCCACCATTTCTTACTATATAAATATTTATATTTTTATCTTTCTTCAACTACACCCAGTGCCTAGGGATGGCAACAGGGTGGGGATTCCCCGTTCCCTATGGGATCCGTCCCGAACGGGGCGGGGAATCCCCGAAATGCATCCCGCGGGGACGGGAGTAAACTTTCCCCGATTGGCGGGACGGGGACGGGGATTATCCCCGCCCCGTTCTCCGCGGACCCCGAAAATTAAATTATATATATATATATATATATATATATATAAACTATATATTAATATATTTTTAAAATAATATAATTAAATTAATATAAAAATTTAATTATATAGAGATTGAAATGTTGAGTGTATTGAACAATGATATGAAATATAACAACTAAGTGTGTTGAGTGTATTGAATTATTTTTGTATATTAATTAAATTTAAAAAAAAAAAATGGTGCGGGGCGCGGGGGGAAATTTTCCCCAATTCATTGGCGGGGACGGGGACAGGATTCCCCGAGAACGCGGGGACGGGGATGAGGATTGCTCCCCCGGCCCCGCCCCGTTGCCATCCCTACCAGTGCCTTCCCCACCCCCTTCTCTCTTCTGTACAGCGCCCCTCCCCCTTCTTCTTCATCTTCCTCCTCCTCATCTTCCTCCCTTGTTCTTGGAGCTCAAGAACAGGACCTTCGAAAACTGCAAAAATTGAGACCTTTTGTTTTCTCACACTAGAGATGGAAGGTTTTAGAGTGAGGATTTTTTTCGTGAGGAATGGAGTCCGATGTCATAACAGCGGTTCCCACCTTTTTTAATCTAAAATTGGGCTAGCTTTTCAAGTTAACAACAATAATGCCACAGAGTTTGAATTATATGCGTTGTTGTAATAATAAGTTAATTTTGATTTTGATTTTAGAAATAATTAAATGCAACCTAAAAGTATTTTCCTTGGGGATATTAAGCTCATTACAAAGATATTTGTGTAATGCTTGAGAGTAACATATACAAATACCTATAAGGTATTTATATAATACCTGAAAGAAATATATATAATACTTATAAATTACTTGTGTAATACCTAAAAGATATTTATATAATATACTTAAGAGTAACATATACAAAAACCTATAAAGTATTTATGTAATACCTGAAAATAACATGTGTGATACTTAAAAGATATTTTTATAATACCTGAGAGTAACATATACAAATACCTAAAAGGTATTTATGTAATACCTGAGAGTAATGTGTATGATACTTAAGATACTTGTGTAATACCTGAAAGTAACATATACAAATACCTATAAAGTGTTTATGTTTCGAAATAAATATGTGTGATATTTAAAAGATACTTGTGTAATACCTTAAGGGTATATATGTGATACCTGAAGAGTAAATGTGTGATACCCTAAAGAGAAAATGTGTGATACCTGAACATAATACATTGTGTGATACCTGTAGAGCAAATGTGTTAAAGTAATACTTAATAGATACTTGTGTAATACATGAAAGTAACATATACAAATACCTATAAAGTGTTTATGTTTCGAAATAAATATGTGTGATACTTGAAAGATACTTGTGTAATACCTTAAGGGTATATATGTGATACTTAAAGAGTAAATGTGTGATACCTAAAGAGAAAATGTGTGATACCTGAACATAATACATTATGATGATACCTGAAGAACAAATGTGTGATAACTGAACATAATATATTATATATAGGCAGATGTGCACGACGTGGGCATGTGGGGCATGTGGACGCGCATGGGAGCGACCCACACGCCAGGGCGGGTCGGGGGTTAGATCCTTGCCCCTGGGGCATATAAGATTTAGCGTTTTTTTTTTTTTTTTTTATATAAGATTTAGCGTTATTATAAAGGGTTTTCATACCATAGATTAATTTTCATTAATTTTTTGTTATGGATTTAGTAGGGGAAAATTGCAAATATGGTCCGTAACCATTGGATCTTGACTATTTCAATTTTTTCAATTAATTTCCATAAATTTTAATTTTTTGAAATCTTAGTTCTAAGTTGGTGGTTGCAATTTTAAATGAAAATAGTAAAAATGGTCAAGTAATTATTGAATCTTGACAATTTAAGTCTTATACGAATCTGTTTTTGAAATTAAATCCAAAACTTTCATAAGTTGTAATTCTAATCCTAAATTGGTGATTTTATCGAAATTTAGCATGTATTAGTCGTGTGAACGTGCGAAATTCAATTTTGACTCTTTCATAATAATATGACACTAAATGAGGTGAGTGAACATCCCAGTAACATGTAAATATGTAACTAAATGTGTGTTTGGGTACAAAATTCCATCCAAACCACCAATTTGAGACCAGAATTGCAACTTATTTTAGAGGTTTTGGAACTTCATAATGTAAATTGTATGAGATTGAAATTACCAATGCCTAATAGTTAAATGGCCAATTTGGCAACTTCTCATAAAAAATTCCAACAAAACCGCTAACTTAGGACTAAAATTGCAAAATTTTAAAAGTTATAATACTTAATTGCGAAAACTGATTTGTATAAGATTCAAATTGCCATAACCCAATAATTACGGAACTATTTTTACAATTTTCCCATTTACTTAATGGCGGTAGAGATGCTCATCCGGTTTGGAAAACCGGACTGAACTGGGGACAACGGTTTGGAAAACCATTGATCCGGTTTCAATTCCAAACCGAAATCGCGAACCGTGGTTCGACGGTTTGGTTTTGGTTCGGACATATTTCGAACCGTAAACCGACGGTTCCAAACTGGCGGTTAAACCGCCGGTTTGTTTTTTTTTTTTTTTAAATTTATATTTTATATAAATAATATTATGTATTTATGTTATTTTATTCTTTAATTTTAAGTTGTATTGATTATTATTATTAATTTGTATTATAAGTTGTAATTTTTTTTAGGTTTATGGTTTGTATTTAGTTGTATTTAAATTATAATTTCTAATTTTTGAAATTGTAACTTCTAAGTTGTAATGTAGTATTGTTGTAACTTGTAAATGTAAGTTCTATTTTTTAATTTATATCAAATTATTTACTCAAAAAATATTGTTATTTTGTAATATATAAATAATTGTAATATTTATATGCAAATTTAAATTTTAAATTTAAAAAAAAAAAAAAAAAAATAAAAAAAAAAAAGAAAGAAAAAAAACCGTCCAAACCGGCGGTTTACAAACCGGAACCGAAATCGGAATCCCCACGGTTCGGTTTGGGTTTGGCCCTCCACGGTTTTCTGAAGCAGTGGTTCTGAACCGGAACCGGTTCGAACCGTTTGAACACCTCTAAATGGCGGTAAGCTAGCCCTATGTTATAAGTAATTTTATTTTTGTATTTGTTTTTTTTATAAGTCCAGTTTTGTAGTATTATTTTTGATTAGTGATACTTGGATTGTAGTATTATATATATATATATATATATATATATATATATATATATATAATATTTGATTGAATGATCATATGATTATATATTAACTGTGTTCTATTTTGTGTGTTATAGGTAATACGACTACAAGGGGAGATTAGAAACATATGATTCTATTTACGTGATTCAAAAATGTTTTGAAACTGATGCAATTGCTTCTAATGACATACTTTTTTCTTTCCAAAAGCTTTATGAAGATTTTGCAGCTATAAGACAATTAATCTCTATTTTATAATAGCCATGTTAAGGAAAAAATATATTTCTAAAACTAAAATGTTCTCATTTCATTAAGAATAAAGCTGAATTTGAGTGCAATTTTAAATATTGGATACCAAAACAGAGTAAAACTTTCAGTTAGATTTGGACGGAAAGTTGAATGTAGTTATTGAAACTCACAAAATGTGAGACATCACAATTGAAATAAGGGTTTACTTATTAGAAGTACCAAAATCGAAATAAACAAGACAAAACATCATACTAAAGAGACAAGATAAGTGTTCCAAGAGCAGTGCCAATTTATCAAACATATAACTGGCATCAATTGAGAAACACCTAAATCAGACTACTCACTTTTTGGGATAAGCTTCTTAACCTTATTAAAACCAAGACTGCCTTGACCTTCCGCTTGCAGCTGATCAACTAACAATGAAAATGTCGTTGCATGCAGCAAGAAACCCCTTCTCTCCATTTCGTCCAGGACTGGAATTACATCACAAGACGCGTTCCTTTTAAGCAACCCCTGCATATAAACATTGTAGGTTGCACTATTAGGCAAGCAACCACTTTCTTCCATTTTCATCAGCAATTCCTTAGCCTCCTGTGTTTGACCTTCTTTACAAAGTGCACCAATAAGGATGGTATAGGTAACAACATTTGGCTGCAAACCTTTGGACGGAAGTTGGGCGAAAAGATTCTTAGCCATGTCAAGCTTTTTATCCTTGCACAGCCCCTCAATCAGGGTACTGTATGTTACTATATTGGGACTAACACCTTTCTCTTCCATTATGTGTAGAAACGACGATGCTTCAGTTGTTTTCTGAGCTCTGAACAAGCCATCTAACAAGATAGTATAAGTCATTATATCAGGAGATAATTGTCGAGCTTGCATTTCTTCGAAAAGTTTCAAGCCTTCTGCACATCTGCCTTCACGAAAGAATCCCTTGAGCATGGTGGTGTAAGTAACCACTGTATGCTTTAAACCTCTGCGAGGAATTTCAAGAAAAAGACTCCAAGCTTCATTCACATTTCCCTTTGTGCAATACCCATTCATCAAACTATTATATGTTACAGCATCAGGCTTGAGTCCTGAATTGACTGCTGAATTGAAAACTTTTATCGCTTCCTTCATTTTACCCAACAAACAATATCCATCAACCAAGGCATTGTAAGTGATGATATTAGGTTGAACATCTATTTTTATCATAGTTTTCAAGACATCCTCGGCTTCTTTCACCTTTCCTTCCTTGCAATACGCATCCACTAATATGCTACAAGTGACCACATCGGGATATATCTTCTGAGCAATCATTTGACTTAATAAATCCTCTACCTCTTTCCATCTACTGTAACAGCATAAGCCATGAATCACCGAGTTATACGTTACAACATCGGGTGAAATACTCTTCTCAATCAATTTCGAGAAGAGTTGGATAGCTTCATCAACCATACGATTCTTAGAAAGACTATCAATAATTGTGTTATAAGAAAAGATATTAGGTTTGCAACTTTGTTTCTCCAACAATCTGAGCAAATGATAGGCGGTGAGAGTATGCCCAGCTTTGCACAACCCATTTATCACAACAAGATATGTAACTTCATTAAACTCACATGGTTTTTCTCGCAACAACTTCTTGAACAGTTTCTCAGCCTCAGCGACCTTTCCTTCCAAGAATAGCCCTTTCAGCAGAGTGGTGAAGGTAACAATGTCAGGTGTGTGGCCACGCTTAAAAAAGCTACCTAAGATTGCAAACCCATAATCAACCCGACCCACAAGGCAAAAACAATTAATAACATTATTGAGGGTGAAGTGATTTAAAGGAGCATTGTGAAGAAGCATTTTGTCGAACAGAAAGAGGGCAACAGAGTATTGTTTCATCTTCACAACAGCAGTTAGCAGTTTACCGAAATCAACAACAGATGGGCGAGGCTTCATTCTCAGCATTTGATGAAACAAAGCAATAGCATCATCCGAATCACGAACGCGGCCAAAATCGAATCTGGGTTTGGCGGAAAAGCATCTACTATTCTGGTGGTAATGCAGAGAAGAAACAGTACATGTAATTGAATTAAAAGAAGAATTGGAAACAATTCCTCTAAAAATGGTGGTAGCGTGATTCAACCTCATCAATGAAACAATTCGTTTATTGAGGAGAAAATTTGTGTGAAAGATTAGAAGTTCTGAAAAATGTAAAATGAGAGTGAGAGGGACTTTGATACGCCTTCAGATTTGGGAGATAAATGCAACTGATTTTGTAATTTTTGATTAGCGAGTTACATGGATTGTAGTATATTAGTATTCACCGTTCATATATAAACAAAATATAAATATATCTTCTATATATATATATGTGTGTTTGAGAAATGCATAGGAGATGCTACATTTGATATACTCTAATAGCAGTATAAGTTGATAGAGTATATTTTTTGTATAAATGGATTAGGTAATAAGACAAAAATGTTTGAATGGGCAAAGGAAACAATTGCATCCACGACCATTACTTTCGACTAGGGGAAAATTGCGAAAATGGTCTGTAACCATGGATCTTGACTATTTCAATTTTATACCAATCAATTTTTGCAATTAAATCCCATACATTTCAATTTTTTTTTTAATTTTAATTCTAAATTGGTGGTTGCAGTTTTATAAAAAAATTGTAAAAATGGTCATGTAATTATTGAATCTTAGCAATTTCGGTCTCATACGAATCTGTTTTTGATATTAAATCCAAAGCTTTTATATGTTGTAGTTCTAATTTAAAATTGGTGGTTTTGCCGAAATTTTGTTTTTGATATTAAATCCAAAGCTTTTATATGTTGTAGTTCTAATTTAAAATTGGTGGTTTTGCCGAATTTTTGCACGTACTGCTCATGAGAGCATCCAAAATTTCGTTTCCAGCACTTTTATTATAACATGGTGCTTCATGGGGTGAGTGAACATTCGAGTAACATGTAAGTATGTAACTTAGTGTGTATTCTTGTTCAAAGTTCTGGCGAAACCACCTATTTGAGACTACAATTGCAACTTACTAAAGGTTTTGGAACTTCATTACAAATTCTAATTTGTATGAGATTGACACTCAAAAAAAGTGGTCGTTAGGGAAATCACTCTTATAAATGAAAGAGTAAGTATAGTCTATCTTTTATAAGAAAGTACGAGAAAAATATATAAATTTAAATTCCAATTAAATTTTTTTTTTTTTTTTGATATGCAGACACCACTTTATTGATGTTTCTCTTTGGGAAGACATGACACTTAATGAAGGAATAAAATTACAGCAAAATGTTGATAAAAAACCAACGATTGCCATTACAAAGGTCACAACGAAGGAATTTCAAGGTAAAACAAAAACTCAACTAATTTTTTTGAAATGAAAATAAAGACAATGAATATATGAAATGCCTTGAGAATGAAATATAATTTTAAAATTGCAAACTTTGATTAAATGAGATTCAATTACAAACAAGGACGGACCTATAGTGGTGGGGAGGAGGGCCATGCCCCCCCTTTTTTTTTTTTTTCAAGAAGTATATATATATATATATATATATATATATATATATATATATATATATATATATAAAATCAATGTTGGGCTCTTTAATTAAAGAAATAGTATAGTGGGCTGCTCCAATTTCTAAATTACTAATGACATGATTGGTATGATGGAATGGAATTAAGTGAGAATGGAATGAACTCATAAATGGAATGGTGATGGGAAAAGAATGGTATAAAAATACTGATTCCTGTAATTGATATCACAAAGGAATAGGAAATGAATGAAATAATCATTATAATAATATTTTATGATTGATAACTATAAATAAAATGTATAATATTAAATCAATTTTTATTTGACCAAATTACCTTCCACTATAATTTTATTTGATATTCATATTCAATATATCACTCAAATTTAAAATATTTGGCATATTTAAAAATAAAAATAATTTTTTTTACAGAAAATTAATCATTGTACTAATATTAAGATATATTATATTTTATTTTTTATTTTTTTAATTTTATTATTAGTTTACTATTTTTGTATTATTTACATATTCTTAAAGTACTTAAATAATAATAATACATTTTTCATATTTTATTTATTAATTATTCTATATGATTTTATATTATTAAAATCTTAATATCGTATTTTATATTCTAAAAAAATATTTTAGTTACAATTATTTATATTTTTTTAAATAACCTATTATCTATATTAATATTCATTTATCTTATTTATATGTATTTACAAATATATATATATATATATATATATAGTAAATCGTATATCAGAACTAAAATTATTTGTATTATTAAAATTATATTCATATTATTTTATTATTTTTTTAAGATTTTATATTTATTAATTATTTTTATACTATTTATGTATTTTTTTTTGTTATTTTTATTTTATATTTATTTTAAATTATTAGTTATTATTTTTATTTTTTATAAATAATTTAATATTATTTACGAAATTTTATATAATAATTTAACTTTAGGAAGTTAATTTGTGAAAACATAAAATAAATAATGATATTTGTCAAAATTAATAAAAACGTTCATTTTCTTCAAGACAGGAATACTTAATACCATGGGGTAGGAAGGAATGGTCATTCCCTCATCCATGGTAATACCAATTCATGCGGGAATCACCATTCCCACTTATTAAACATACCAATCAAAAGAATAAGAAGGAAGGTAAGAATGATGATTTCATTCCCACCTCATTCCATCATACCAATCACGCCATAAATATATGATATGAAGTTTAGTGGCCAACTGGCCCACATATCTTTAATGAATTAAATAAAAAACTTCATTCATTCATTCCAATTCCAAACCTTCCTCACGTGAAGTATAGAGTGAAAACAATCAGTCAGTGGGTTTTCTTCTGAAATCCTTCTTGATTCTTGAGGTTTATTTTTTATTTTTTATACATAGTTAAATATTTTTATCTTCTATTGTTCTTATTATCTTGATTATCCCTCAAACCCCCAATATAATCATATTCTTAGATTCATATATATTTATGCATTTCATTTGAAATTTAAACTATAAATTAGTGTAGCAATTGCTTTAATAATTCAATGGAAGAGATTATGGGATAAATGATCATGTCAAAACTTAAACATTTCTCATGTGGGTGGGTTATCGACGTCTCAAAATTACTAAACACACCTAAAAATGAATTGATATACCTTTGATTTTTTTAAAATTGGGGTGTTCTTAGTATATTCATGAGATGTGTATAGTCTCACCATTTCCACATATATTAGGTCATTTTGTTGATTTTATTGTGATTAATATACATTTTGTTAGGGTTTAATTACACACCCATGATCAATCCCTTCGTTTGGTTTATATGAGCTTGTTAGTGTATAATTTAAATTTAACTACTTTAAAATTCTAATGTTGGCCCCCCAAGATAATCATCCTGGGTCCGCCCCTGGTTGCAAACCACTTCAATTTCAACTAAACAAATAGGTCTGATATCTAAAGAACTTGCAAAACTGTCGTACACCGTTCATGATCCAATGAAAATACGCAAGTTGAGTGAAAATGAGAATTAAATTGAAAAATCAAAATGCTGACATGGAAATTGAGTCCAGGAGTTGCTAAGAGGTAGCTGGAGCTGTTACAACAAGATTGGAGCAGTTAATTGGATCAAGATCAGTTAATGCATGCAGAACAGACTCTAAGGTCATTTTAGGGTTTTTAATCAGGATGATTCTAATCAGATAATGTTGTGAAGATCCAGCAGCGGTTTTGCTCAATTAGTAGAGGGATTTTGATCTCTATATAAGCATGCACATTTCTCTTTAGTTTCATAGAGTTTCATCGTGAGAATCGTGAGTTAGAGTATTAGGGTTCTTCATTCTTCATGCACAGAAACCCTATTCTGCGCGATTGAGTTGTAACTCGGAATTCTTCGTTTCTTTCTGAATAAATTGGTTGTGTTCTTGGCCGTGGATGTAGACTCAAGTGGATAGAGTCGAACCACGTTAAAATCCTTGTGCATTGTTCGTGTTTTCTTTGGTTTCTCTTCGGTTTTCTTGTTTGAGTGTTGTTCTGATTTCTGCCATTTTTCAAAGCTGTGTTGTGTTGACCGAGTTGGTGTGCATGTGAGCTTGATTAAGGACTTAATCATTTACATTGAGAATGGCACAAAGAATAAGGGGAAGAAGAGAGGTTACTCTTGAAGATCATATCATGAAAAAAGATTCCCTATCAAAGGTATGTAACTATATTTTTTAAACATCTATTACGTTTTGTTTCGGAAGCTTTTAATACTAAAATATCACGAATGCATGTTTTTTTACACAAAATAATGTGAAATCATGCCCCCAAATGAATCAAATAACGCAAGTTATCAACATTTTTTTAATATCTCGAAATATTTAACTTAAATAATTAATATTATAAGATTTAACTCCTCAACATTTTATTAATAGGGTTAATTGCGCGAAACCCCCTTGTGGTTTCAAAATTCTGCATAAAATCCCCCCGTGGTTTAGAAAATGCGCGAAACTCCCTTGTGCTTTTCTAAATGTAGCTGACGCTCCCATTTTTCTAAAGAAAGTTAACGGTGTTAATTTTTCAATCATATTTCCCGTTATACCCTTCATACATAGAGTTGGATGTTGACTTTTTTTATCCAAACAACACAGTTGAGTTAGAGAGAGAGAGAGAGAGCGCATAAGTAAAACAAGGGTTTTCTGCCAAAATTTGATTCAAAAAATCCATACAAAATGTTAGAACCAATCGATTTCTCTGAGAAATTTATTTGAAGTGGATGATTAAAGAAGTAAACAAAGTAAAATTTGCTGCTAATCGTGATTTCTGGTAGAAAGAGTTACGGGTACAAGGTATGTTTCAATTTCACTCAATTTTTTTTTGTGTTTTACAAATTTGGTGGGTTGATCTAAGAATGTGAAGTTTTCAGAAGAAAAAAAAAAGAATGAAAGAAGTAGAAAGATTTGAGGTTCTTATAGCTATGTTCTAGGGTTTAATTTAATTTATTAGGTTGATTTATATTCTCTCTGTCTCCTAAGTTGTTTGGTATAGAATTTTTATTCTCTGTTTTCATATTTATACTTGAGGATTTATAATCTATATTTGTATTTTATTATTTTGGTCCCCACATTCTCTGGTTTCATATTTATACTTGATGATTTATAATCTCTTTATCTCTCTGGTAGTTGTATTTTATTCTTTTGGTCCCCACATTCATTATTATTTTTATTAATTTATTGTTATAGGATAATGGAAGCTGTGATGTTTGATGTCTATGTGGGTGGTCAAATCGTGTGGGGACTCCCAAAACTTAAATATTTTGGAGGATGGAGAATGGCTATCCCGCATAATGATAGAGATAAATTATGTTATCTAGATCTACTAGATATGTATTCAAAAGCTAATGGTAGAGCAGCTTCAGTTACTGTGTATAGTTGCAAGCCTGGGGTGATTTCAGATAAGATTCTAATCAAAACAGATTTAGATTTGCTAAGATTGGTGAGAGAATATGATGGGCAATTGGTCATTCCATTATATTTTGAGGATAATCCAGCACCATTGATTGTAGATGATCATGGTCATACTTCTGTTTTGAGAGATATTGGGCTTTTGGAATATGTTGGAGGGGATGTGGAAATTGAGCCGAATGAAAAATTATGTGAGGAAAACGAATGTGAAAATTTGGATGAGGAATTTGATAAGGAAGAAATCAATGAAGATATACATAGAAGTGATGAGAGAATGAATGATGATATACTTGGTATGGATGAGGATGGATCAAATATGGTTGATTTAAGTAATCACATGGATGAGGATATGCTTGGAACAAGTACAGAAATAAATATGACTGGTTTTGGTGAGCAGATAGATGAAGATATGACTGGTATTGGTGAGCAGATAGATGAAAATATGACTGGGAGTGGTGAGCAATTTGGGATGGGTGAGGCCGGAGTAAATAACGCTGATATTGGTGAGCAAATGGATGTTGGAGTAGATGGGGTCGAAACTAGTTGTACTGATAGTGATGATTCCAACTACATACCTGATGAGGATAACTCAAATTCAGAAGAAGAATCTGAAAATCCTTCTTGGATGTTTGAGGATTTAGAAGGTCCAGATGATGATGATATATTTGTTGATAAAGCTGAGGATCATGGAAGAAATATTTATAAAATGGCACAAAGATTCATGAGGGAGAAAAAAAAACAAAGAGCAGAAGAAAGAATAAATGAAAAAGCAGCCAAATTAAGAGAGGATGAAGCTTGGTGTAGTGATGTTGAGTTAGATGATGGGGTTAAGTTACATGAGATTGATGAATGGGATGAGTCAACTGACATGGAGAATTTTGAGTTGTCAGTCGGGTTGAAATTCCCAAATAGAGAAAGATTTAGAGAAGTTCTGAAAGATTGGGCAGTGAGAAAGGGATTTGATTTAAAATATCCTAAATGTGAGAAAACTGTGATTACAGCCAAATGTAAGGGTGGATGTGATTGGGTTTTGAGAGCATCTACAGTACAGAAGAGCAACACTTTTCAGATAAAAAGCATGAAAGGGAGTCATACATGTGCTTACCGAACAGAGAATACACAGGCTGATTATAAGTATCTTGGAAGAAGAGTATTAGATGCAATAAGAGATAATCCCAATGAGAGCTTGGAAGGATTAAAAAATAAAATTAAGAGGGATTGTGGTGTGGAGTGTAGCATTTATAAAGTTTTCAGAGCAAAAAAGTATGCATTGTCTTTGCTAAGTGTGGATGTAGGGTTACAATATTCAAAATTGTATGATTATTGTCTGACTATTGAACATCACAATCCAGGGAGCTCTTTAGTTGTGAAGGTGAATGAAGAAGTGACTCCCCCAAAATTTAAGAGGATGTATGTATGTTTGGCTCCTATGAAAAATGCTTTCTTGAGTGGTTGCAGACCTATTATCGGGTTAGATGGATGTTTTTTGAAAGGATTACATGCAGGACAGTTGCTTTCAGCGGTAGGCAGAGATGGTAATGACAATATGCTTCCCATAGCCATTGCATATGTGGAGGTGGAGAAACAAGAAAGTTGGGAATGGTTTTTGGGATTGTTGTTCAAAGATATTGGGACACCATCTGATAGAGATTGGGCATTCATTTCAGATAGACAAAAAGGTTTAATTGAGGCTGTGAATGAGTTGGCCCCAAATTCTGAGCATAGATTCTGTGTAAAACACATGTACAACAACTTCAAGACAAAATTTGGAAGTTTGGAGTTGAAAAGATTATTCTGGAAGGCTGCCTCAACCTATTCTGCAAGTCAACATCATAGAATAATGAAAGAGATTAAAAGGTTGTCTCCAAAGAAAGGGGATGAACAAACTGCATATGAGTGGTTGTCTGATATCCCTTCTCAACATTGGGCAAGATGTTTCTTTCCAACAAATACAAAGTGTGATGTAATCGTGAATAATCTATCTGAGTCTTTTAACTCATACATACTGCCTTCAAGAGATCTACCTATAATAGATATGTTTGAGTGGATAAGGAAGAGGTGCATGACCAGACTTCAAGTCAAGAGGCAAGGGATGGAGAAATACAATGAAATTGTATGTCCAAACATAATAAAAAAGATAGAAGTTCAGAGAAAGATAAGCCGAAGTTGTTTTGCTGGGTGGGCTGGTGATGACAAATACGAAGTGATGCACAATCTTGACAATTACATTGTCCATTTAAAAGAGGGTCACTGTCTTTGTGGCATGTTTCAGTTGTGTGGTTTTCCATGCTGCCATGCAATTGCATGCATTAGCCTCCACAGGCTAGATGTGACAGAGTATGTGGATAATTATTTCAAGAAAGAAGTATATATGAGAGTTTATTCGCATATGATCAATCCAATACCAGGAATGCATGATTATAAAGAGTCTGGCAAATCACCAATTGCCCCTCCAGATTTTAGGATGAAAAGAGGTCGGCCTAAGAAGAAGAGAAGAGTTGATGGAAATGACAGAAATTCTCAAACAAAAGCATCGAGGAAAGGTTTAACCACAACATGTGGCAAATGTGGCAAGTTAGGCCACAATAAAAGGACTTGCAACAATTCTCAGGTTTCGACTTCTTTCCAATTTTATATTTGTCTTAAAATTACTTTTATTGATATCAATAAATGAATTTAATAATATGTCGATAAATAAATTTTATAATATATGTTTATTAATAATGAATTCTAAGTTATAGATTTTCTCCCATTTTATATTTTCCTTACATTACTTGATATCGATAGTTAAATTTTTATATTCTCCAATATGTCGATAAATAAATTTTATAATATGTGTTTATTACTGGATATCCTTAGATTTTCTAAGTTATATGTGTTTAGTAATAATATCCTCACATTATTTTTCTTAATATCCAATTTTATATTTTCCTCACATTATTTTTCTTAATATCGACAAATGAATTTAATAGTATATCGATAAATTTAATAATATATGTATTTAATAATAATGAATTTTAAGGTGTTTACTATTTTTAATATTGACAAATAATATTTTTATTTTTTGTTAGTTGCCTTCTGAAGAACAGCATGGTGAACAAAATCATGAACAAGGTCAATCATCAAAGCATTGTGAACAAAATCATGAACAAGGTCAATCATCAAGGCAAGGGAAAGAAAGAGAACAAGTAAGTATGAATATCATTAAGTTCTCTTATTCTATGTTAACTTTTTTCTTAATTTACATTCTAATTGAATGACATTTAAACAAGGTGTTTGCTGACCCTACTGAACCGGCAATCCCCACTGAACCTACACAAGAAGAAATGTTTGACTATGATGTGCAACAAAATTTTGGTTGGGTGTTTAATTATGACAAGGTAAGTATGTATACTAAAATCTTGATTGAGTATATAATTATGATAAGGTATGTATCCTTAATATCTTGATTTATGTAGATGCCTCAATCACAGTCTCAAATATCAGATGCTGGGAATCCTTCTATTGGGGTTGCAAAGGCAAAAACTTCAAGAAAGCAAGCACAACCCAAAAGAAGAACAAAACAAACGGTGAGTTCTCAATCAAATTCAAGTGCACCCAAATTCAAGAAAAAAAATTGAAGTAGGTAATTTCTTGAGATGAAACTGTGTTTTGGTTTTTGAATCTTTTTTTTGCATGTTGGTGGTACGAGGATACTAAATATGTAGAATTACATTAGTTATTTTGTGTTGGTGGTACCAACATTTAATCTTGTGGCTTCATGATTTGGGAAGAATTTTGTCCCCTGATCATGTAGAAGAAAGTGGTTAAGTTAGCAAGTTATTTTGTGTTGGTGGTACCAACAATTAATCTTGTGGATTCATGATTTGGGAAGAATTTTGTCCCCTGCTCATGTAGAAGAAAGTGGTTAAGTTAGCAATTTTTTGTTGGCTCATTCATCAGGTAAACTAAGAGCATGATAAACACAGTTTGATTGCAGTGAGAGCCATATTTTGTTGATATTATATTTTGTGCTTCTATTTTATTTACACAACATTTTGAATTATATGAACATTAAAATGAAGATAAAAATACCACATTCATTTGGTTCCAAAAGATATTTTAATTAAAGTAGCAAAATCCTATTTGAAAAATATCTATTTTAGGATTACAATAAGAAGGAGTATCAAGACAACAAAGCTAATTGTCTTGATGATTCCTTGATTTTTTTCAAATTTATCAATGCTCTCTGATAGTTTCTTGTAGTTGGCTACAAGCTCTTCAATTCTGGATTCTACAAGAGTGTTGGAGTCCACTTCATCCTCATGATCCACAGTTGACATTTGTACTTCATTTCTATCATTGACCCGGGCAATTGATGTTGGTTCTAGCCATCGAAAAAAATTACATTGACGAGTACGACAATTGCAAAATAGTTTGCCACGTGTATCTTTGTTCGGGCCAACGACTCTAATTGCAGCAAGTTGTCGGCAATTGCAATATGGAATTATATACCTCAAATCCAAACAATCATCATTTCTTGAAATTGATCTCTTAGAATTACTAGACATTTTACCTATAATATCAATAAAATAAATAATTAAATAAAATAAATAATTAAATAAAAAAGAACACTGTGAAAAAAAAGAAATGAAAAAAAATAAATAAAGAAAGAAACATACCTATTTGTGCAGAAAACAAGTTTGAAGGAAAGTTTTACAATTGTAAGAAGGTGCACAAAAGAATGAGCTTTTTATATAGGTAAGGAAGGGTACATATGTCATTTTACACCCTAAAAAGTGAAAAAAAACACAAAAAATCGCAAGAAAGGCGCGTGTACAACACTTTCGTTAACATTAACAGAGTTGGGGATTTCGGGCTACATTTAGAAAAGCACAAGGGAGTTTCGCGCATTTTCTAAACCACGAGGGGATTTTATGCAGAATTTTGAAAACACAAGGGGGTTTCGCGCAATTAACCCTTTATTAATATCTCGAAATATTTCACTTAAATAATTAACATTATAAGATATCTCTTTTAAAAGTTCAAGAAAATTGTTTCTATATTGAACTTTTTTTTTTCTTTTTTACAGCCACCCAAATCTAATTTTTTTTAATTAATAAAAATTATCTCTTCACTCATTTCATTCCTCAACATTTTTTTAATATCTCCAAATATTTCACTAAAATAATTAACATTATAAGATACGTTAAAAAAATCAAGAAAATTGTTTCCACATTGAGGAATATAGGACAATACTTAAACTTTTATATATTGATACAATATAAATTAATCAAAGTACCAAATGTAGAAAAAGAGAGTGTCGTGGTTGTAGAGGGATATAATATTTTGGAAAAATTTTTAATCTAAAAATAATTATTTCAAATAAAAATGTATGGATATTAATATAAAAAAATTATACATTTAAATCTAAATATTGCATAATTTATGGGAAAATGGTGACTAAAAATGAATGTTTTGGTTTGCAGAAAAAGATGGTAAATGATTGAGATGATAAGAAGATGGTGGAGATATAATAGTTGTGAAAAGAATAAAAATTTTAAGGATAAAATAGAGAAAGCGGGTACTAAGTTATATTTGATCTAAAACAAATCAAATTAATTCGTAACCCAATTAATAAACGTGTATGTAATATATATAAACATTAAAAAATGGTACTAGTTAATTCCATGTTTGCATGACACAATTTTGAAGCATAGTTCACAACATTTTATTAAGAAGCACACAATTATATAGAATTCATGAATTTTTTTTTTTTTTTTTTATTATATGATTGTTGTAAGTTGTAAGAATGAGGTTAATTACCTGATACTTATCGAAAGCTGATTCAATAAAGAAGAGTGGCGTTTGAATATCCTCAACCAAGTATTCAGGAAATAGACAATGATAAATTAATTAACATGATTCAACACATTTGTACATGTATAGTTAAGTCATGAATTCAAATAATGTAATAAATTAATCTATATCTATATATCTATAATAACAATTAACCCTAAAAATAGAAGTGTTAAAAAATTTCCCGCCTATTTCACTTCCTAATATTAGAAATAACATTAATTATTGATTTTTATTTTTAATTGATTTTATACATTATATATATCCATTTTCTTTATTATGTATATGATATAAAATCCATTCTTACAATAGACGAAATATTTTACACATAACCTTACATATCTGATTTGTTATGCAATAATCTCCAATTTAAAAAATGATTTTCATTAATTTATAAATCTCCAATACTCAATCTTACATGGATGGTAAAATCTTGACTCTTTTCCACATATTATTAATAAATTGAAGATATATTAATGAAATAGATCATATCTTTTACTAAATCGTAATATTATTTAATAATTAGAATTAACATTTATTGAATTTGAGAGATTATACTTTATATTATTGAATTTACAAATATTAATCAGTTTGGTACACATTAGTTTAAAATAGTAGTTTGAAAACGGATCTTGCAAAAGCAATATTATCAAATTTTAGATATTTTATATATGGACATCATATCACATTAATGCTCTATACATGTACATTCACCCAAACATTTGATGCGTTTATATTCAATTAATAATATCGTGAGTTCTTCACAATTATCTTATACTACTACTTTTCTAATTGTAACAAACACAATTAGTAAAGTAGTCAAACAACCTAGGATGGATTCAAGAAATTAGAAATGTTTGAAATCGTAAATTATGTGGGTATGAGACTAAACTAAAATAACTTCAAAGAGTTATACTATTTTTCATGATCAACATTTTCATATCAAAAGATGGTAACATTTGCAACTTATAATATGTCCATGCATCACATGACTACCAAATGAGATTGAAATATTCTCAAGAACTTGATTTTTTTCGTAAATTAACATTTTCACATCAAACTCAAAATATTTAATATTATGTGCATCACACAAATAATAAATTAGATTAACTTACTTTCAAAAAACTTATTATTTTTTTGTGTTCAATATTTCAATATAAAAAAACAATAAATTGTTTATATGCCCATGCAATGCACGGACCTATACTAGTTTTACATAAAGAGATGGAAATACAAATAAAGTAGGAAATTTATGAGTAACTCGTACATTGTGGGCACTCCCCATTCGTTTAAGTAGCATCTCCTCCATCACATGCAGCATTAAAAATTCTGACACCTTGACCGTGCTGTCGCCGGCACGATAAAATTAAATATAATTCTCTACTCAAACCACTATAAAGATATAGAAGTGATAAGCAAAGGTCGATTCCACGGAGAGCAGACAAATCTAATTATTTTGCATTTAGAGTTCAATCAAGAAAACATGGGGGGGTTTTGAATTCAAAATCTAGAGAAAACATCAAGAGTAAAGCAAACAATAAGAATTAGAATTCAATCAATTAAGCAAGCACTTGGTTCTCAGTTCCGTTTCCACCCTCACTCAACTATGTAAAATTGATTGCAACATTATTCTCTTCTTTCCTCATGAATTACTAACCCTCAAATAACAAGTACGACGAGTTATTCGGATTTTCCCTTAAGTATATGTAATTAAGATACGATCGTTAATTAGACCTAATCATTGGACAACCTAGTAAACTAGATTTAATGCAACGACAGCTTTGGGATCCAGGAAAATAGGTTAGTCTAAGCAACAAATACGTACGACGATTCATTTAACTTAGGCCATGTTATCCCTAGCGATGCTCGACCACTAGTTCGCTACTACGAATCAAGAATAACAACAATTACGGATTGCAATCTCAATTCTAGCAATAGATATGTGCAAATTCAATAAAGTTGATCAGACTTAATCAAAGTCACACAAATCATAAACTTTCATCACAGAATAACAAATCAATTCACAAGAATAAATTAGAGAATATGTTACTTGAATCAATCAAAACATAAAAGAGGTTTTGGGTTTCAACTTCCCTTCGAACCAAGCAAAAGTAGTCTAGCCTTGCATACCGGCTTAAAAAACTCCAAAGGAAAAGATGATACAAACTTGTTCTTCGATATCTAGACTAAATTGTTTTTCAAACCCTCACAAAACTCCTTTAAATATGTCTAAGATAGGCTCCCATTATGTCCTGGCCGTGACCTACAAACCTTGGGCCGAAATAAATAAGATTGGGATTCTAAACATCTTCAGCGAAATGGCCCAACACGGGCGTGTCAGTCAACACAGGCACAGCCTGTGTCGATGTACTGTTCAGCGTTTTCAGCTCCAAAATTCAGCAACTTTATTCCTTGTTCTCCTATGCCTCACTCCAACACGTTCACTTAGGATTCATCCTTGGAACAGCTCCATTAAGCCCCTAAAATACACAAAAACAGGGAATCGAAGAGATCTACCAAGAAGAACTAATAAGTAGGAAAGTATAACAAAATAACATAAATATACAACTAAAACCAAACGCCTAAACAAATAAAAAGGCGCAACTTTCCTACTTATCACACCTCGATACGTCACATTAGTTTCGGATTTGGATCCCCTACTGGGGGAGAAAACCAGCAGGAGCTGCTGGGCACCAAACGGTGCCGTTTTTTCTTTTTCTTTTTAATTTTTTTTTTATTTTCATGTAAACATTTATATTATAATATGCACTTAGAGGATTATGAAAAAATCATTTGATGTAATAAATAATTACATGACAAATAAATATTTACATGAAAAAAAAAATTAAAAAAAAAAAAAAAAGGGCACCGTTTGGTGCCTAGCAGCTCCTGCTGGTTTTCTCCCCCAGCAAGGGATCCAAATCCGAAACTAATGCACTTAGAGAATTATGAAAAAATCACTTGATGTAATAAATAATTACATGACAAATAAATGTTTACATGAAAAATAAAAAAAAATTATAAATAAAAATAAAAAACGGCACCGTTTGGTGCCCAGCAGCTCCTAGTTTTCTCCCCCAGCAGGGGATCCAAATCCGTTAGTTTCCTATACCACCAATAATTACATTTTCATATTCATCAGTACCATATTTACATATCTACCAATCCAAAAAGAAAAAAATATATACTTTTTAATTTCTTAGACTTACTGGTTCAACTTGTTCGACATCTGATAAAAAAGATAATCCATCGTAGTAGATAACATAAACTTTATGCCAATTCTTGTAATCTGAAATCAATGAAAAGGTAATTGATCTTTTTTTTTATATCCAAAATTGAATAAGTAAATAATAATAAGAATACAAATTTTTTTAATGTATTAATGAAGAATATTTATATTTTTAATTAATATTAATATTTTCAGTATATTAAATAATACTGAATTTTCAATACGGTAAGAAAATGTGTGAATGTAAAATTCAAATAAGACTAGGGTTGTAAGTGATACAATTTGAACCGAACGAGCAATTGTTCAAGCTTGTTTGAAATATAATCGAACTTCAAAATTTATGTTTTAGCTTGTTTAATAATTAATTGAATCAAGGTTGAACGAGCTTTAGTCTAGCTGAGTTCGAGTCGAGCTCAAGTAGTTAGATATTTTTACACTTGTTTTATTTTTCTTATAGTAATCGAACTCAAGTTCGAGCTGAGCTTTAAATTTTATCAAATGCAAAAATATTTGTTTGAAATGTCCATCGAATCGAGCTCAAATAAAGCTTCTACCAAATGATCTCGAATCGAGTATCGAATAGTTCGTTTGACTTTCAGTTCAATGCACACCTTTTTATGACATTAAATGACAAAAGATGCCAGATATTAATTTCCTATGGACAAAAATCAACATAAAATTGCACGGCTGATATCCGTATGCTGTTTTAATTGACCAAGACTAAACATTATAAATTGGGAGTGAAATCTTGGTTATGTCCAAGGAAAAGAATTACAAATGGCTGATAAACTGATTTTGCTAGATGGTTATTCTAGCATGTTCGCAACGAGGGTTAGGGTTGCATTAGCTATAAAGGGCATCGAGTACGAGTCCAGGCCCCAGACCTTATTGACCGGCGTAAATGAGCTTCTGCTTGAGATGAACCCGGTTCACAAGAAAATCCCGGTTCTGATTCACAATGGAAAACCCATTTGTGAGTCGATGAAAATTGTTGAGTACATAGATGAGGTGTGGAAGGATAAGTCTCCATTGCTGCCTTCTGATCCTTACCAGAGAGCTCAAGCTAGATTCTGGGTTGACTTCGTTGACCAAAAGGTACTATCTTGATCATTATAATCGTTTTAATTTATCAGTTGTATTTCGATTATCACTTTTGGTGAAGCAGATCTCTTTGTCGTCAAGAAGGATACCGTTTTTAAAAGGAGAAGAGCAACAAGTGTGCAAGAAAGAATTCATAGATGCACTCAATAGTTGGGTGCCAAGACTTACTTTGGTGGTGACAATTTTGGATTTGTGGATATTGCTTTGATTACTTTCTATGCCTGGTTTTATACCTATGAGATTTTCGGAAACTTTAGCATTGAAGAGCATTGTCCCAAATTAATGGCGTGGGGAAAGCGTTGCATGGAGATTGACAAAGTTTCTGACTCTTTGTCTCATCCTCACAAGGTTTACGAAATGTTTTCGACCCTCGATCTTGAGATGATTTATCAACGGTTCTGGTTGCAACGTTGTTGAGTAGTATTATATGTATGAATTTTTCACTGGTATTAATTATGTTTAATACTTTGTGGTGTGTTTAGTAAATTATGGATTGTGTTTTGTCAACTGTGTGATAATAAAGGCTTATTGGCCTAAGGTAGGGTCCACACTGATGAACTCACATATTACTCGGGCCTATTTTACCATCCAACTAATTCAGCATTTATTATGAACGTTGATTTGTAGAAGTATGTAGAAGTTTTACACATCAGCAAAAAGGTTACGTGGCAAAATAACTAGTCAATTCTGTTACGATGTTATTTTGACTATACAGCTGATTGACTTCTACATACGACATACAGCTGATTGACTTCTCATTGCTAAAGTTTTCTTTCATTGGTGAAGTTTTAGAAGCGATTACTTGACGAAATTCTACAAATAGCACATCTATTTTTTATTTTTTTTAAATTTATTTTTGATGAATAAAATTCACTTTTCCTTAAACCTTACTTCTTTCTTTACGATCTTTGGTTCTCAAAAAATTAGGCAAAAATAGTATTAACATGATCATCATTTTCATTATAACTTCATTGTTGGTGAAAAATAGACATAAATGAAATAAAATAGTACCATTAATGAAAAGTAGATAAATTTAAATCTATAGTGGTCTTACCATAGAAACTACAGATCTACAATAGCGGTTCCAAACTAAAAATTATATCATACTTATAAAAAAAATTAAAAACTTTTCTAAAATTGTAAATTTAATTTCACCTTTTAGTATTAATAAATTTAACATAATTTTTAATTTTTGTATATCGATAATTAACGGATAGATTGCAGGCATTTCAGAAATCTCCAAATTTTCAAAAATTATGAAGAAAACCTCCTAATTGATGGGTATAATATGCCGAGAGATTCACATCATGACAAGGGGCTTGCATTTACTGAGAAAGAGAGAGATGCTCATCATGTGGCCGTCTGCCTAGATCCTGTTGTTGTTTCCCAAGAGCTTCAGGTTAATCAACTCACTTTATTCATTCTACCAAGTTATTCCCTGTTTTTGTGAATTACATGTCTTTAACCTTATGTATATATGTGATCTGAAATTCAGGATAAAAAGTTTATGCATAGTCTTCACCGGTATCAACTTCCTCTGCACAAAGACATGTCCATGATGGAACTCGAGTAACTAAAGATTGGAGTTTTAAATCATAAAAGATTAAATTGAAGTTTTAAATCGTGGTTCATATAATTTGATTAAAATCATAATTAAAAAAAAAATTCTATATCTAATTTAATTGACTACAATAGGTAATTGAAGATTGTATTATTTATACAACTAGATATACCAATATATGCGTGCTAACAAGTTTTTAAAGATTGGAGTTTTTACAATATGTTTCGTCCATTTTTCATAATGCCAAATTTAACCTTCTTAGAGTCCCTACAAATCACAATTCTGCATATAATTTAATTAAAATTCTAATTAAAGAAAATTCTTTATTTCTAATTTAATTAGTCTTCATATAATTTAATTAAAGTCATAATTAAAGAAAACTCTCTATATCTAATTTAATTAGAAGTTAATTAGATTACAACTTGTAATTAAAGATTGTATTATTTATACAACTATATTAAAGATTGGAGTTTTAACGAATACCATCGTCAAGAGTACGAGCAGATTACGAAGAGTAACTAAACATTGGAATCTTAAATCGTAAAGATTAGATTGAAATTTTAAATCGAAAAGATTGGAGTATTAAATTATGAGTTCTTCATATAATTTGATTAAAGTTCTAATTAAACAAAACTCTATATATCTAATTTAATTTGTTTTCATATAATTTAATTAAATAATTAAAGAAAACTCTCTATATCTGATTTAATTAGTCTTCATTTAATTAATTAAAATCCTAATTAAAAAAACTTTCTATATCTAATTTAATTAGAAGTTAATTAGATTACAACAGGTATTTAAAGAGTTTTTTAATGATATATTATTTCAAATTCTTCTTGAAAATACATGATTAGATTAATTTTCTTTTATAATCAAATAGAGAATAAAATAAAATATTTTTATAAAGTATGTTATTATTAGAAATTATGTTCTTATATTTTTTTTTTTCAAAATCTTATTTGTTTCTTTAAATATAATACAGTGACCTCAGAGTCCATTCAAATCATAATTCCTTCGATAGAGCCCATACAAATCACAATGTTTTAACAAGTACCATCATCAAGAGTACGGATGATTACGATGAGTAACTAAACATTGGAGTTTTAAATTGTGGGTTGTGGTAACAGGTATTATGATTCTTTTGTTCTCTTTTACCGTTTTTTTTTTCGTGATTTATATTGTCCAAAATAGTTAAAAATCAATTAGTGGCATTAAATTGTATGAAAACTCTGTCATTAAGGGGTTTGAGTGTTGACTACGAGTACTTCTTCCCATTTATAAAAAGAAAGTTGAAGCTTTGAAAGAAAATTGAGAATATATTTGTGTCTCAAAATAGTCTTTTTCCCTCTCAATTAACATAGTTAATAAATAAACCCTACGTTAGAATTATTTCTGAATATGTTATATTATATTATTATGGAGTTTTGGTCTGAATCCTATGGTTCACCGAGATATAAAAATCTTACTACATGATCAATGTATGTTTATATATGTTGCATACTAATTGCAAATTATTTCCAAAAAAAATAAAAATTACTAACTCTTTTTTATTTTTTTGAAATATAGTCAAAGAAAAGTGGCGATGTCAATTGTTGAAACGAGTGAAATTGATATCGATCCAAGAATTGGTGACGACCGTAAGATCTAGTTTAATTTTTTGTTTGAATTGAATTTGTTTAACTTTTTATTTTATCTCCATTTATTATTATTTAACCTTCTTGGATTTAAATTATAGATCAAGAATTTATGCTTACTTTTATCACCATGACTTGCAATCATGATTGGATAGAAATACAAGAAAATCTATATAAAGATCTAAAAGCTCAAGATCGTCCAGATTAAGTTGTGAGAGTTTTCCGAGCAAAATTGCAGGACTTGAAAGATCTATTATTTAAGAAACAAATATTTGGAAAAGTTGTTGCACATTTTCATATGGTCAAATTTTAAAAAAGGGGACTACCACATGCTCATCTACTTATAATTATAATTATAATTATAAAGGGCGAATATAAAATTCATGCAGCTAACTACTTTAATAAGTTTATATGTCCTGAAATTCCTAATGAAGAAAATAATCCTCAAATATATGAATTGGTGGAGAAATACATGTTACATGGACCGTGTGACGAAAAGAATTTGAAAAATTCATGTATGATGACAAAAAACAAGGAATGCTTTCACATATCCATCCATGAGGAGAATAATATAGTCAAAGATTTATTAACCAAATAACGAAGAAAGAAGACTAAGACAGAAAAGAACATCAAAAGATATAGTTAGTGGCCAAATTAGAATTATAATCTTTTGTTTCAAAATTTCAAAATTTACTATTTTTTTTTAATATTTTAATTTTTAGGAATAGAGGAACTACAATTTTTTTAATCCAATACAATAATTTCTCTCTCTCTCTATATATATATATATATATATATATATATATATATATATATATAATTTCAATTCAATTTGACTCGCGCTGTGAAAAGTTTGGTTAATATTGGGGGCATAACGGAAAGTTCACGCTAAAATTTAACACCGTTAACTATGGTTCTAAAAAATGGGACGTGTACTGACTTTTTGTTTCTAAAAAAATGGGACGTGTACTGACTTTTTGTTAACCCACATGTAATCCTTGCCATTTTGAAAATCGAGGAAGGGAGCGACGTAAATTTTCCATATCACATGAGGTTTTAATGCATTAAACCCTATCACAATTGGAATAAGGGTTTACTTGAAATACAAAAAATGAAATAAACAAGACAAAACATCACACTAAAAAGACAAGATAAATGTTCCAAGTGCAGTGCCAATTTATAGATGGCATAAATAGAGAGCACTCATCAACCATAGGACACGGCAACACCTAAATCAGACTATTAATTCTTCGGGATAAGCCACTTAACCTTATTAAAAAGAAGACTGCCTTGACCTTCCGCTTGCTTCCTTCATTTTCCCCAACAAACAATATCCATCAATCAAGGTATTGTAAGTGATGATACTTGGTTGAACATTTATTTGCATCATAATTTTCAAGACATCCGCAGCATCTTTCATCTCTCCTTCCTTGCAATAACCATCCATTAATATGTTACAAATGACAACATTGGGATAGATCTTCTGAGCAATCATCTTACTTAATAAGTCTTCAACCTCTTTCCATCTACTTAAACTACGCAAGCCATGAATCATTGAGCTATACGTTAAAAGTATGATGACACCACCATTGTTGTCAAAGGGTGCATTTGTTTGAAAATCATATATTGTTTATTTTATGTATTGCCTGATTTGATTTCATCATAAACTTCATAATGTAGTGCTGCTGCTAATAATGCGTTGTGTTCGCTCGGGTCTAAGCACATGTAATTTCTACTCTATCTTTTATGAATTTGAATTTATTTCTATTAAATTGTGATTACAAGTTTGTTAGAGTTAATTGTCTATTGAGGCTAATGCCTAATCTCACTACAATCTAAATATTGTAGTTCAAATAACTCTATTTTCCTTTGTAGTTCAAATTAATATTTATATTTTTCGTACTAAATTATGAATCTTGCTCTAAGAATAATGAATAGGGCAAAAGTTTTGTAAATATTGACCAAGACAACTATTTATATGTGGACAAGTTATTAAATATGTCTTGAAATAAAAAACCGCACATGAAATATTATCTTTAATAAGGACCTGAGACTGAGCCTACCCCAAACTTTTGATGAGTTGATCCACCACAAGGCGAGACAAGTTAACCAATCATTTAAACTAGACAAGATTTGATCATCACAATAATTACGAAAATATTCGGATAAGAAAATATTATTTTAAATATCCAGCGGAAATAAAATTAAAATATAAGAAACACAAAACAAAATAAAACTTAAAATTAACTTTATACTGATATTGACTTATAAAAGGCATCTTATAGTCTATAGATATACACATACACTCATGCATGACTGATTATCTAAGGTTTTCAAGATTATCATGATTATTCTTTCTGATAATGCATCTTTCAGATATTTGATATCTGAAAAGCAAATATGTGATATTTGAATATAATACATTATATATAGGCTATGTGATACGTATGTGTGATACTTGAAAAGCAAATGTGTGATACTTGAACATAATATATTATATATAGGCATGTGCGCGCGACGTGGACGCGCGGTGTGGGCGCTTGCTAGGGGCACGGATCTTAGATCCGTGTCCCTGGGGCATATAAATTTTAGCATTATTATAAAGGGTTTTCATACCATAGATTAATTTTCATTAATTTTTTGATATGGATTTAGTAGGGGAAAATTGCAAATATGGTCCGTAACCATTGGATCTTGACTATTTCAATTTTTGCAATTATTTCCATAAATTTTAATTTTTTTGAAATCTTAGTTCTAAGTTGGTGGTTACAATTTTAAATGAAAATAGTAAAAATGGTCTAGTAATTATTGAATCTTGGCAATTTAAGTCTTATACGAATCCGTTTTTGAAATTAAATCCAAAACTTTCATATGTTGTAATTCTAGTCCTAAATTGGTGATTTTGTCGAAATTTAGCATATGTCAGTCGTGTGAACGTCCGAAATTCAATTTTCATGATTCTTTCATAATAATATGACACTAAATGAGGTGAGTGAACATCCCAGTAACATGTAAATCTTTGTATATATATAAGAAGAACCAAGAATGCCACATGGCATTCATACAAAGCTTGAACATGTATTTCGTTTATTAAATGTTATTTTTAAAGATAGTCTATTATTATATATGTAAGTTTTTTTTATTATAATATATATTATTCATACAAAGTTTGAACATTTATTTCTCTTATTAAATGTTATTTTTAAAGATAATCTATTATTATATATGTAAGTGTTTATTTATAATAATTAGATCATGTTTTTAATAACCACAATATTATTTGAAAAATATCATGTATAAAATTTCAAAAATGTCATGTATAAATAAATGCTACTATTTATATTTTAAAATCTAATTTAAATTTATAATACATCTCAAATTTTGCACATTAAATTTTCTTATTAAGTGTTTTTTTTTCTTTTTTTGCCACTACTAATATTATATATGTAAGTATATCATTAAAAAATATCATCTATAAAACTTTAAAAATATCATGTATAAATATAAAAAATATCATGTATAAAACTTTAAAAATATCATGTATAAATATAAAAAATATCATGTATAAAACTTTAAAAATATCATGTATAAATAAATTCTATTATTTATATATTGGTTTACATATATACTTTTTAAATGTTATACATGATATTTTTGTTTACATATATACTTTTTAAATTTAAATCTTACATAATAAACTTTTTTTATTATATATTTTTCATATTTTAATATACTAAATTTTCATATGATCGACTCATATATTGTGAACAAGTAAATTAATATTTAGATATGAAACCTACATTAAGTAACATGAGTCATGCCAAAAGAATTAATGTGATTTGATAATTAATGTCAAATTGCAGTTACACTTAAATCTTGCAAATCTCATTTTTGGCCCTGTAGGAAATGCCACGGGCCATTTTTGGCACCTAGTATCAAAAGTGACCCAAAAATCATCAAGTTTAGCCATGTCCGTTAGTTTGGTTAACGGAAACCGTCAAAACACACATACAATGTTGACGGTCATGTGCGTCGCACGTGTTATTTCCGTTAGATTTTTGACGGGATTGTGAGGGTGGACCAAAAAGGCCTGAAAATGCATGTTATTTCCGTTAGATTTTTTACGGAATTGTGAGGGTGGACCAAAAAGGTGAGGGTGGACCAAAAAGGCCTGAAAGTGACCAATAAGTTTTTTTTATGTTTTTTAAAATCTTATAATATGCTTACAATTCAAATTTATTTAATTCCAACATTTTTTTATCTCATGATTCATTTTCAATTTACAAGGATCCAGGCTATTGTTGCACATAGTCAAATTAGTAGATGCTAAAACATGCTAAAAGAGGGAGTAATGTGTTCGTTAAAACCTTTCAAATAGGTCAAAATCAGGGAACTGCTCGGGCTACAAAACATGCATATCGATTGAGCATTCATAAATTTACTACAATCAAACTTTGTCCTAAAGTCCCAATCCCTATGTATGGCTTTGAATTTACTGCCTTCAAAGAAATTATCTCATGTCCTGATTTAGAAACCCATTTTAGTAGGTATGAATCTTTATTGTTTTTTCCCAATTGATGTTATTTAAATTCAATTTTAATTAAAAATATTTGATTGATGATTCTTAAATGTCATTGGCGAGGTCTTTCCAAAAAGTGCTATTGAAGAGATCGTGAAGAATGACAATGAAAAAGCATGCAAAATAACCATAGAACTTGTGGATCTAATGTGTGTAAATATTTGATAAATTCACGTGATTTTTCTAATAAATTTACATGTTATCCTTGCTTCCCGATAAAGTTTCAAAGAAGACAGTTTCCATTACTCGTGTATTTTGCAATGACCATAAACAAAAGTCAAGGTCAGTCACTAGCTCATGTTGGTTTATTTTTGCCAAAACCAGTTTTCACACACAGTCAATTATATGTTGCAATATCTAGAGTTAAAATAAGGAGTGATTTGAAAATTATGTGTTTAGACAATAATGGGAAGATATGTAATACTACAACAAATGTAGTGTATAAGGAAGTTTTCCAAAACTTGAGTTGATAAGGATAATGGTTTTTGTCCATAAAGATATTTTTTTGGTTAATTTACTACAATTATTGCATCATATATCATTATTGAAAGGTTTATTTAGTTTATGCATTCAAGAATTTTTTATCCAAAATTATAAAAATATACTTAAATAAAAAAAATTACAAAATTGAGGAAAAAATATAATCAATGTGAAATGACAAATAAATTATGCATTTATCAGCATATACATGTGAAATAAATAAATAGTAAATCATAAATTAAGATAAATACCATTCAAATTTAAAATAATATACATAAATAGTAAAATTTATTTATCATAAAAAATACCCTGTGTATTACACGGGTCTTACACTAGTATGTAACTAAATGTGTGTTTGGATACAAAATTCCATCGAAACCACCAATTTGAAACCAAAATTTGCAACTTATTAAAGGTTTTGAAACTTCATAATGTAATTTGTATGAAATTGAAATTACCAATGCCTAATAGTTAAATGGCCAATTTGGCAACTTCTCATAAAAAATTCCAACAAAACCGCTAACTTAGGACTAAAATTGCAAAATTTTAAAAGTTACAATACTTAATTGCGAAAACTGATTTGTATAAGATTCAAATTGCCGTAACCCAATAATTACGGAACTATTTTTACAATTTTCCCATTTACTTAATGGCGGTAGCTAGCCGGGAAAATTGGTAAAAATACCCCGTATATATACTTATGATCTTACCCTTTAATTTTTTGACTTTTTAAAAATACCCTGTATGTTGGCGCTTCTTGTTAAAAATACCCCGTCACCTGTTGTAGGAGGTAACTAACCGCTCACATGCTGACGTGGCAGGTAAATACACATGTGTAATTGTTTTTTCGGTTTTTTTTTGTTCTCTTTTCCATGTCAATTGAGAAAGGGGGGGAAAATCCACCATTTCCCTCCCAAATCCTCTTAAAACAGTCAACCATTCCCTCTCAAATCTTCTCTAAACATAACACCTCACTTTTCCTTACCCTTCCACAAAAAGAATGTCAAGTTCTTCAAATGAGGGAGAATTCTGCTATGTGGCTTGAGATCTTCTTTAAGATGCTCGTGGACTTCACACAATCCGGAAAGAAGTGGATGCCGAAATTGGGATGTATGGTTTCTGTTTTTCTTGTCGAATTGGGATGTGGCTTTGTGTCGAATTTCTGCGGATGTCGCAAAAAAATCTTATTTCTTCGACTCCGAATATTATCCTGAATTTCCTTCAATTTCATTTTTGCAAAATCCTGCACCGTCTCAGGCCCTTCTATTATACAAAATCTACAACCAAACGCCCCCAAAATAATAATTCCTAGACAACTACAAAAACAAAATTAACTTAGTTTATATCCTTACGGTGTGGAGCTTTTATCATCGGAGGAATCAGAACCAAAAGAGGCGGAGATCGGGGAGACGCCGCCGTTTGATGCCATGGAGCGCCATTTGAGAGTGGATTCAAGCTTTCCATGGAAGTAGCATCTTGAGTGGGATGAATATAACGGCGTCGTGGAGGGAGAAACAGTTAAAATCCGACCTAAACATAGCATTTTGGGGAGAAAACAAAGAGGAATTTTGAGGAGTTGAGAAATTCCAACTGTGGGATACGAATGGCGACAAGCAGCATCAGAGGCTGTTGTTGATGCTTTCAAGTGGTTATTTGAGAGAGAATTTGGTTTGGATTTCTCCTCTTCGAAATAGGGTTTTTCTTTGATTTGGGGATTTGGGTTTTTCTTCTCTTCGAAATAGGTGGGAGGCTTGTGTGGCTTGTGTGACTTGACAATTAATGTTTGACTTGGTAAAAAAAAAAGAGAAATTAAATCCACGTGTGAAATAACCGGCCACGTCAGCGAGTTACCTCCTACAACGGGTGACGGAGTATTTTTAACAAGAAGCGCCAACATACAGGGTATTTTTAAAAAGTCAAAAAATTAAAGGGTAAGATCATACTTATGGTATATATACGGGGTATTTTTACCAATTTTCCCTAAGCTAGCCCTGTGTTATAAGTAATTTTATTTTGAGTGTGTCTCTTATGTCCCCGGGACACGGATCCAATTTGTGTCCCCAGCCCAATCCGCGGGCCCCACATTATTATTATTATTATTATTATTATTTTCGCTCAGGGTTTTTTTTTTTTTTTCATATATACAAAAAAGGTATCACATGGATACCTTCAAGGTATCCCACGGACACCTTGAAGGTATCCATGGGATGTCTTGCAGGTATCACACCTATTTCAGATGAAGGTGTGCGTAGCGTGGGCGCGCGGCTTGTGAGGTGCGCACCTGGCGTGGGCGCATGGGCGGGCGTAGATATCCATAGCGTGGGCGCATGGTATCACATGTATATCTTCAAGGTATCCATGGAATGCCTTGAAAGTATCACATGTATACATTGAAGGTGAACGGTTTGTGAGGTGTGCGCGAGGCGTGGTGGGTGGGCGCGCAAGTATGCACATGGATACCTGGAAATGTATTCCATGGATACCTTCAAGATATCCATGGAATACCTTCAAGATATCAATGGAATACCTATCTTTAAGGTATACCTTTAAGGTATACATGAGATACCTTCAAGATATACATAGGATACCAGTGCGCGGGCGGCATGGGTGCACAATTTGTGAATTGCGCACGGCGTCGGTGCATGGGCGCGCGGTGTGCGCGCGTGCGGCGTGGTGAGATGCGCGTAGGTTCCATGGATACCTTCAAGTATACATGTGGATACCATCAAGTATACATGTTGATACCTTGCCTATGGATACTATCAAGATATCCATGGGATACCTATCAAGCATCCCATGGATACCTATTAGGTGTGCGCATGGAGGGCTTGACAGGTGCCCACGCGCGCGCGTTGGCCCGGGTCGGGTTGGGGACACGGATCTTAGTCCCGGGGACACACAAGTTTTTGTGTTTTATTTTTGTATTTGTTTCTTTTTATAAGTGCAGTTTTATAGTATTATTTTGGATTAGTGATACTTGGATTGTAGTATTCTATATACATAATACATACACACACATATATATGATGGAAATCACCTCATCAAGGAAACAATTCGTTTATTGAGGAGAAAAATTGTGTGAAAGATTAGAATTTCTGAAAAATGTAAAATGAGAGTGAGAGGGACTTTGATACGCCTTCAGATTTGGGAGATAAATGCAACTGATTTTGCATAGGGCCCCTATTCACATTTCATATAGTGATTGGAATTTTATAGGAGAACTGTAGAATGGTCCGGTAATTATCGATTATTAGCAGTCTCAGTCTCATATGAATCTTTGAAATTAAAACCAAAACTTTTATATATTGTAATTCTATTGGTGGTGAATCTTTGAAATTAAAACCAAAACTTTTATATATTGTAATTCTACTAGTAGTACACCCGCGCGATACGCGGTTTGTCATATAAACAGTAAATTTATATATATATATATATATATATATATATATATATATATATATATATATATAAACTATAAGTATCAAAAAAAAAAAAAAAACAAAGGTCATGCATAAAAAACAACATATGAATTAAGTAGTTAGATAACATGAATAATATACATTAAATATATCAATTAAGTCATAGATACATAATAATTATTTGTTAAAACCACATAAAAATATATAAAAATGAAGTAAAATTTAGATATAAGGAAACGATTAAGAAAATAGATTAGATACAAAAATATTTTAAGATTAATTCTACATTCAACAGCCCTCCAACCACCGTCTACACTCTATCTAAATTTTGTTTTTTTCTTCATTTATATGATAACCAAGTCCACAATTTCATCTTATTGATCTCATGATCTTTGATTTATAGAAGTAAACAAATCTTTTATCTATGGTGTGTTTTAGAAGTAAGCATATATGTTGTTCATCCTCCCATTAAATACGGAAAAGCAGCAGCCATGGCAGCGACACTCAACCTCTCTTCTCTTTTACTTCTCCATTTCTTACATGTAATTTTTCTATCTTTCTTTTATCTTTTTTATGTATTTTTCCTATCTTTCTTTTATCTTTCTTTTGTAATGTTGTTCCTCATCGGAAGATTGTTGTATTTGGATAATGAAGCTAATGACAATCAGATTAATATTGTCAATATCTCATTAAATTTGAAAAAGTTTTTATTTCTTCTTCCATCTCTGATTCTTCTCTTGATATTTCATTTTCTTCTCCCATCCCTATTCTTCTTTCGATATTTTTATTCTCCATGAATTGTTTTCTTATTTTCAACTTTTATGATGTGAAATGAGATCTGGCTCTCATCTCTGATTCTTCTTTTGATATTTGAAAAAACTTCTTTTCTTCTCTATCTCTATTCTTCTTTTGATATTTTTATCATCCATGAATTGTTTTCTTATTTTCAACTTTTATGATGTGAAATGAGATCTGTTGAATGGCTCTCATCTCTAATTCTTCTTTTGATATTTGAAAAAACTTCTTTTCTTCTCCCATCTCTATTCTTCTTTTGATATTTTTATCCTCCATGAATTGTTTTCTTATTAACATTTGATGTGAAATGATATATATTGAATGACTTTGCTTATATAATGTGATGTCTTCTAGGGGAAGCCAGATTCAGGCATGGAAAAGAAGCCAGATTCAAGCTTAGAAAAGAAGCCAAAACTAATGACATGATATTTTTGAGCGGGAAAGTGACATTCCTGTAATTTTGGCCAACTTTCCTGCTTTAATACAAGTATAGATTGGTGGTTTTGCGAAATTTTGCACGTATCTCTCATATGACGTCCGAAATTAAATTTTCATTACTCTTTTACGTGGAGTGAGTGAAGTAACAACATGTAAGTATGTAACTAAGTGTGTAATTGAATGCAAAATTCTAGCAAAACCACCAATTTTTTACTAGAATTACAACTTGAAAGTGTCCGATAGCTCCTATGCAAGATAAAAAACAACAGAAACCAAATGTTGTGTATAATGTTGCCAATACCAGAGATAACATGCAGTGGAAAAATCAAAGATAAAAATAAACAAGACAAGAAATTTATCCACGAGTATATAATGATATGCCTACAGGGCAAAAAGTGTCTTATTCGATTTATCTTTGTAATACACAACACAAACGAGGACTTGGAAAAAACCTCTTAAAACGACACTTGATACGTCCACTATAATGAAAACTACGGACGTGTAAAAGCTAATGAAAACCTATCGACCAAGCAACAATCCTACTTTGCTAGAGAACTATTGGAGTAGACATACTCTATAGTTCTACGGAAAAGAAATAGGAAAGTTGATAATCAAAAGATGGTCGACTAAACAATACAAGAGAAAGGAATGATATGAATAATACACTTGTGTTCTCTTGTATGCAAATCTAGAAGTGTGCCTCAATCTCTGCAAATTGTCTCGTATTTATAGACGCTCTTGATTCCATGATTGAGCACTTCTTCAATCCACTGACTCCACTTCTTCCATGATCTTGTTCCTATACTTGCTCATCACACTCCATGGACTTGTTCTTTTACTTGCACACTAAGTCTCTTTCTTCATGCTTCACTATTCTCACGTTTCTCTCAATGTTTGACACAGTCTTCTCTTCTCTCTTTGCTTCTATTCACGTACCGATCGTGATTCTTGTGAATTAAAAATCACGTTTCTCAAATAAAGATTAAACAAGAATCAAAAACAAATCCCACACAAATAGGAATTAGTTATTTGAATAAGTCAAATCTTAAATAGATCATGTGAGATAAAAGTAAGATATGGTTTATAACTTAATCCTAGAGAATAGAAATTAGTTAAATAAATCTTCTCACTCCTTGTAAATTTGCAAACACGTGAGAAACAAGATTAAATAATCAAATCCTAAGTTAATTAATAATTGATTTTATTAATCAAGAAAAAGAAAAAATAAGTTGACAAAGTCAACATTAACACAACTGATTAAAGGTTTTGGAACTTAATTACAAAATCTAATTTGCATGTCTGAAATTACCAAAACCCAATAGTTACATGACCATTTTTGCAATCTTCTCATAAAAAAATTCCAACAAAACCACCAACTTAGGACTAATATTGCAAAATTTAAAACGTTATAAAACTTAATTGCTAAAGCTGATTTATATAGGACAGAGATTGCCAAAACCCAATAGTTACTGAACTATTCTTACAATTTTCTCATTCATTTAATGGCGGTAGCCCTGTGTTACAATACTTATATTTTTGTTTTTGTGTTTTTATAAGTGGAATTTTGTAGTATAATAGTGTTGTAATTTTTGATTGGCGAGTTACATGGATTGTAGTATATTAGTATTCACCGTTCATATGTAAACAAAATATAAATATATCTTCTATATATATGTTTGTTTGAGAAATGCATAGGAGATGCTACATTTGATATACTCTAATAGCAGTATAAGTTAGAGTATATTTGATTGAATGATCATAAGATTATGTATTAATTGTGTTCCATTTTTTGTATAAATGGATTAGGTAATAAGACAAAAATGTTCGAATGGGCAAAGGAAACAATTGCATCCACGAACATTACTCTTGACTAGGGGAAAATTGCGAAAATGGTCTGTAACCATGGATCTTGACTATTTCAATTTTATACCAATCAATTTTTGCAATTAAATCCCATACATTTCAAATATTTGTAATTTTAGTTCTAAATTGGTGGTTGCAATTTTATAAGAAAATTGTAAAAATGGTCATGTAATTATTGAATCTTAGCAATTTCAGTCTCATACCAATCTGTTTTTATATTAAATTCAAAGCTTTTATATGTTGTAATTCTAGCTTAAAATTGGTGGTTTTGCCGAAATTTTGCACATGCTGCTCATGAGAGCATCCAAAATTTTGTTTCCAGCACTTTTTTATTATAACATGGTGCTTCATGGGGTGAGTGAACATCCTTGTAACATGTAAGTATGTAACTTAGTATGTATTCCCGTTCAAAGTTCTGGCGAAACCACCTATTTGAGACTACAATTGCAACTTACTAAAGGTTTCATTACAAATTCTAATTTGTATGACATTGACATTCCAAAAAAAGTGGCGAAACCACCTATTTGAGACTACAATTGCAACTTACTAAAGATTTCATTACAAATTCTAATTTATATGAGATTGACATTTCTAATTTAGAGAAATCACTCTTATAAACGAAGAGTAAGTATAATTTATCTTTCACAAGAAAGTACGAGAAAAATATATAAATTTAAATTCCAAGCAAAAAAAAAACTAAATAAAAATTCCAATTAATTTTTTTTTTATTTGATATGCAAACACCACTTCATTGACGTTTCTCTTTGGGAAGACATGACACTTAATGAAAGAATAGAATTGTAGCAAATTGTTGATCAAAAACCAACGATTGTCATTACAAAGGTTACAACGAAGGAATTTCAAGGTAAAACAAAAACTCAACTAATTTTTTTGAAATGAAATAAAGACAATGAATATATGAAATGCCTTGAAAATGAAATATAATTTTAAAATTGCAAAATTTGATTAGGTGAGATCCAGTTGCAAACCACTTCACTTTCAACTATACAAATAGCTCTGATATCTAAAGAACTTGCAAAACTGTTGCACAACGTTCATGATCCAATGGAAATATGCAAGTTGAGAATGACACAAAGAATAAGGGGAAGAAGAGAGGTTACTCTTGAAGATCCATGAGAAAAGATTCCCTATCAAAGGTATATTTTTTAAACATCTATTACATTTTGTTCCGGAAGCTTTTAAAATATTCAATATTATTACTTTTACACTTTATCTTCCATCTATATATGTACATTATAATTATATATAAATAAATATTTAAACTATTTCATAGTTTTTATATTTGATTTTGTATAATGTATTCATTTTCAATGCAGAATGCATGTTATTATTTCACTGGAGTTGTGGACAAGGTAGAGAATGACACGAAAATATGGTACAATGCATGCAAAAAATGCATAGCATCGGCACCTAAAGATGACGGAAATACAATATTTATAAAGTGTAAAGATGACCTAGTGCAAATAACACCTAGGTAAAAAATTAAAATAATAAAATCACAAATTAAAACGAGCAAAGATATGCAACTATACTTATATAAATTCATTCATTGCAGATACGTTGTTAAACTAAGTGTGATACAAGGTCATCTTGAAGCAACAATGACGATATTTGGTGACACGACATCAGTGCATGTTGGATGCTCAATAGAAGATTACTTGAAGTCCATTGAGAAGGTAACAATATTTCTTTAGTTAAAATGGTTACTCTCAATTTTTTCAAGTTACTTTCAAAAGTATTCCGACGAACGAAAATAATATTTGAAACTATTTGAGAAACAAAAAAGAGAACAATTATAAGAATGCTATGAATGCAAATTGTAATGAAGTGAAGGAAATGAATGGTTTTGGGGTCTATTTATAGAATTTGAAAAATTATGATACCTTTTCAAAATTACACTTCTTTTGGGTTGAATCAAAATGACCACATGAATGCTTCGGATTAGCTGCACTTTTTTTGGAATTAAACTCACACCCTATCAAAATGTAGCTTTCATTTTTGCAACTTGTTCTCATTTTAATCAAATGATTTACCGTGTAAAAAATAGGTCAAAAATTGATCAACACCAACTTTTCCTATCCAATTTTCAACATTTCGTCTCTTCTCCATTTCACAATTATAATGAATCTAAATAAATATAATAAAAACAACTTAAACTAATGTTGTGCAAGAAAGTCATAAGAATACTGGTTTCTTCTATCCTACACCTGGTGGAGTGCACTGGCTGTATTAGATCATAACACCCAGTGCACTGTCGTGGAAAATTATTTAAAATATCTAAAAACTAACATTTAAAAAATTAACATTAAAATTAATAATAATTCTGAAAATAAGAAAATTTAATTTGAAAAATATAAATTCAAAATATTATTTATGTAAATATAAAAGTATAATTAAATCATATATGTACATTTTCAAAAATTTGAAAAAATAGTTTATAGAATATCTAAAAATCAAGAAATCAAATATAAAAAATGTTTGACAATAAAATCAATAATAATAATTCTTTTCGAAATTATTTTTGAAATTTTAAATTATTTAATAAATAAGATTGAAAATACTAATAAATTAAATATAAAATATAATAAAATGAAAAAAAAATGTAATTTCAAAATGATAAATTATTTTAAAATGTCTTAAAATCAGCAAATAAAATCTTAAAATATTTAACAACAACAACGACAACAAAAATAATTAAAAACAATAATTATCATTGAACTCTAGATCTGCATTTGTAGCATATATATATCACAGCATCAAAATATAAAACAATTTTTTTCATTTATTTACAATCATAATTGTGCAAGTTACTTATGATACCAATGTGTACATGATTCACCTTCTACATTACTTAATACAAGTCACTTTCTTTAATGTTACTAGTGATTGGCCCGTGCGTTGCAATTTTAATTTTTCTATGCTTTCTTATTTCTCTTATATTTTTACTTTTATATATCCTTATTTTAATTAATCATATATATATATATATATATATATATATATATGCTTAAAAGTATGTAAAGATGTTTAAGATCTTTTTATCTTAGTTATGATGCAATAAAAAAATAAAGATATTATATATTGGAAAAAATTGATATCTTGAGGGAGTATTATTTCTTTTCAAACTCTTTGGGAAATTATTATATAATATTATTATATATATAAAAAAACCATCTAATCATATAATATTATTATATTCAATTTTTTCGTTCTTTTAATTTAAATTTGTATTATCATTTCATTGTAATTCATAATCAGGGATGAATTGTTAAGAAAAAGTATCCGTTAAATTTCCTAAATTGAATGAGTCTCTTGTGAGACCGTGTCACGAATTTTTATTGCACTGTATGAGATGGGGAAAAAAACTCAATCATCCACAATTCAAATCCTACAATTCACATGTTAGACCAACGTAATTAAATACGAAAGAGAGGGAAGAAGAGAGATTGTAACGGCGTCTTCCCATCTTTCTTAATCAATAGAAAAATGAAGGGAGAGAATGAGGTTAGTACTACACACGTGGCAGCATGAGAGAGCTTCAAAATGCTGAGGTGTCGCTCTCTGGAGAGTCCACAACCTTACTTTTATAGATATAGATTACATGAACATGAAAAACACATAAGTATTCACAAATTTGAAAAATAAAATTTTCAAATGATTATTGTTTGAATATATATGTCACCTTCAATAATCCTTGCAGTCGTACCACACGTATACAGACCTCATCCCAATTTCCTTTTTGCAGTAATTATTCCCTTCAATGCCAACTATTACACTATTGTAGCAATCGTAATCAACGACATCTATAAGGTTATTACAACAATCAGAAGAGATGGATATTGGAAATTGGTTTTCATCTTGACATAAGGCATCCAAAATCTCAGTCCTACATATATACTCTTGTCAAGTTCATATCGCATTCTGCGTTTGGTGGTGGTGCATCCAACAAGCTTTCGAAATTCGATTTCTTGATTGCTTGAGATTCATTCACCATTACCACACTGACTATGAGGAAAGTTAAGGTCATAGATATGATCCTCATGTTGAAATTGTTTGATATTTGTAAGAAATATATCTTACCTATTGCTTTTTTTATAATAACTCAATGAAGTATGATGGACACGTTACAACTTAATTTAATGATATTTATGTGGATCTGTTCAAGATGAATTTGGGCTCAACAAACTTGGGTTCAACGGGCCGCAGACCTTATGTAATTAGGTTGTTTACACTAAATATTAATTACCTTTTTTACCCTTGTAATAATGAGATACAAATAGGGTAAATGAAGGATTTTTTTTTTTTCCCAAAATCATTCATTTCTCAGGAAATTGATATTTACATTCTTTAGCATATTCTCTCTAGTTCTCATCCTTTCACCGACATTGGTGATGCAGATGTGAAAAATCTTCATCACAAATTAATAGATTTCATAAGAGAATAATGAGAACTAGAAAAAATATGTTAAACAACGAAGATATCAATCTCTTGGGGAATGAATGACTTGAGGAAAAAATTCTTCATTTTTGTATCTTATTTGTATAAGGGTAAAAAAGATAATTACTATTTAGTGTAAAAACCCTAATTACATAGTCATGCTGCTTACTGAGAACTCCATTAACGGTAGAGATAGAAATCAATTAGGCATATTGCCAATGAATGTTAATTTAATTTATAATAATAATAATAATGTCAATGCATGAAGGAGTAGAGTTCTATATCTTGTATCTAAAAATTTAGCACTTGCAAGTTGCAAACATATTTATAAAATAGCAACACTGCACTTGATTTTCTTTTTGATGAGAAATACAAATAATTTATATTCAGAATACCATAAATAAAAGAATTAATTAACTAAATTTTAATTAGCATGCTTTCTTTATTTGCTAGAGTATTTCCCCCAACAGATGAGCAAAACTACTCATCTCTCTTTCTAGGATGTGTTGATGAAGATAACAGGAATGTACAAACATTCCTCTGCTCGAACATGCTTTGAGGTTGTCCAACGTCTCTATGAATGCATTTCGAAAATCTGAATAAATCAAACATATATGTTAATTAATTATGAGAAAATATTAATTTCTCATGAATTCAAATTCACTTTTCAAGATTCCTAATTCGGTAAGATTGCAAGATGTTAGGTTTTGAGGACAATGTCCCCATTTGCCACTTCGGTTTAAAGCGGGCACTAAGTTGTATTCGATCTAAAAAAAATCAAATTAATTAAATTAATAAACTATTATGCAATATATATAAACATTAAAAAAATGTTAGTAGTTAATTCCATGTTTGCATGACACAATTTTGAAGCATAGTTCACAACATTTTATTAAGAAGTACACAATTATATAGAGTTCATGAATTTTTATTTATTTATTATATAATTGTTGTAGGTTGTAAGAATGAGGTTAATTACCTGATACTTATCGAAAGCTGATTCAATAAAGAAGTGTGGCGTTTGAATATCCTCAACCAAGTATTCAGGAAAGAGACACTGATAAATTAATTAACATGATTCAACACATTTGTACATGTATAGTTAAGTCATGAATACAAATAATGTAATAAATTAATTTTACATAAAGAGATATGTAAATACAAATAAAGTAGGAAATTTATGAGTAACTAGTACATTGTGGACACTCCCAATTCCTTTAAGTATCTTCTATACCACATGCTGCATTAAAAATTCTGACATCTCGATACGTCACATTGGTTTCCTATACCACCAATAATTACATTTTCATATTCATCACTAGCATATTTACATATCTACCAATCCAAAAAGGAAAAATTTTAAATTTTATCAAATGCAAACAAAAATATGTTCAAATTTGTTTGAAATGTCCATCGAATCGAGCTCAAATAAAGCTTTTACCAAATGATCTCGAATCAAGTATCGAATAGTTCATTTGATTTTCAGCACTAAATAAGACTAAATGCAAACCTTTCTATGACATTAAATGACAAAAGAAGCGAGATATTAATTTCCTATGGACAAAAATCAACATAAAATTGCATGGCTGATATCACTCCATTGACCAAGACTAAACATTATAAATTGGGAGTGAAATCTTGGTTATGTCCAAGGAAAAGAATTACAAATGGCTGATAAACTGATTTTGCTAGATGGTTATTATAGTATGTTCGCAACGAGGGTTAGGGTTGCATTAGCTACAAAGGGCATCGAGTACGAGTCTAGGCCCCAGAACAAATGAGCTTCTGCTTGAGATGAACCCGGTTCACAAGAAAATCCCGGTTCTGATGCACAATGGAAAACCCATTTGTTTTATATTATCTTCTTGAAAATACATATTTTGATTACTTTTCTTTTATATCAAATAGAAAATAAAATAAAATATTTTTACAAAATATGTAATTAGTAGAAATTATGTTCTTATATTTTTTTTTTCAAAATCTTATTTGTTTCTTTAAATATAATATAGTGACCTTCTTAGAGTTCATTCAAATCACAATTCCTTTCACAAAATCCATACAAATCACAATGTTTTAACAAGTACCATCAGCAAGAGCACGGGTGATTACGATGAGTAACTAAACATTGGAGTTTTAAATTGTGGATTGTGGTAACAGGTATTATGATTCTTTTGTTCTCTTTTACCATTTTTTTTTTCTTTCGTGATCAAATATATTGTCCAAAATAGTTAAAAATCAATAAGTGACATTAAATTGTATGAATGCATAGTGTGATAAAATTCAACAAAAAAAGAAAGGATTGGCAGCACGTTATGAGTCAGCTACGCAGACTGACTTAGCATTGAAGAGTAACACAGTTTTTTCCTTATTAATCCTCCCTTTCAAATTTGACATTTCTAAACTAATTCTAATCTTTTTCGTGTGATTATAATCATATTACATGCTTCACGAAACTTTTCTCTTTGTAGCAAGGATTTTATGTTAATATGTCTTTGTTGTCCTTGAGATTTGGAGAAGTCTTTAGTTGTCCCGCACTCCATTATCGGACGATTCTCTTGATTTTTTTAAGTGCAGTGCAATATCATGTATCTGCTCATTTATCTCTTAACACTGTAAAATTCAAGATATGAAACAAAATCTTAGTTTTGTGAATATTTAATTAATCAGTGTATTAGAACATTACTGGATAGATTTTACTTTACTGACTCTGTTAACTTTTTTATTATTTGATAAAAAAATATGAAAACTCTATCATTAAGGGGTTTGAGTGTTGACTACGAGTACTTCTTCCCATTTATAAAAAGAAAGTTGAAACTTTGAAAGAAAATTGAAAATATATTTGTGTCTCATAATAGTCTTTTTCCCTCTCAATTAACATAGGTAATAAATAAACCCTACGTTTGAATTATTTCTGAAAATGTTATATTATATTATTTGGAGTTTGGTCTGAATCCTATAGTTCACCAAGATATAGCAATATTACTATATGATCAATGTATGTTTATATTATTATATATGTTGCATACTAATTGCAAATTATTTCCAAAAAAAATTACCAACTTTTTGTTTTTTGAAATATAGTCAAAGAAAAGTGGCTATGTCAATTGTTGAGACGAGTAGAATTGATATCGATCCATGAATTGGTGACAACCGGTCCATAAGACCTATTTTAATTGTTTGTTTGAATTGAACTTGTTTAACCTTTTATTTTATCTCAATTTATTATTATTTAACTTTCTTGAATTTAAATTATAGATCAAGAATTTATGGCTTACTTTTATCACCATGACTTGCAATCATGATTGGATAGAAATACAAGAAAATCTATATAAAGATCAAAAAGCTCAAGATCGTCCAAATTAAGTTTTGAGAGTTTTTCGAGCAAAATTGCAGGACTTGAAAGATCAATTATTTAAGAAACAAATATTCGGAAAAGTTGTTGCACATTTTCATGTGGTCGAATTTTAGAAAAGGGGACTACCACATGCTCATCTACTTATAATTATAAAGGGTGAATATAAAATTCATGCAGCTAACCAGTTTAATAAGTTTGTATGTGCTGAAATTCCTAATGGAGAAAATAATCCTCAGATATATGAATTGGTGGAGAAACACATATTACATGGACCGTGTGGCGAAAAAAATCCGAAAAGTTCATGTATGGTGAAAGGTAAGTGGAAATGTCATCATCCAAAAAAAAAAAAATTAGAAACTCATTAAAATATTTGTATCAAACTATGTTAGTGACGGATTCTAAGAAATCATTAGTTCAGTCTCTAATTTGTAGAGATTTGTTATCTCTATTGACTGAATTTTCATCTCTAATATGGAATTGAAGATCAATATTTAATATTAATATAATATTAATTTTCATCTCTATTTGGTGAGAGAATGTAACTCAATATCAATATAAAACAATCCTTTGTAGAATTATAAAATAATGTATGTCTAAGAAATTTTATATACATTGCTAAAATCTATCTTTGTTGTGTTTTTTTAACAAAAAATCACATGTAGGGTCAAAGCACATTTGAATACTACAGACGATTGATCTTACAAGAGTGATGTCCATTTTCTAATTGTCCTAAACTACAATACGAAAGTTGGAGGAAGATTGAGCACAGTAGTTGAAGCCATAGAAAAGATGGAACTCATGTAGATAAGAGGCCATAAATTAAACAATACAACCACAACAGCGACACCAACAGTGGCCACCACAACAGATGATGAATAGGAAAAAAAGAAGAATTAAGAAAACAAAAAAAAACAAGGAATGCATTCACATATCCATCCATGAGGAAGATAATACGGTCAAAGATTTATTAATCAAATTACGAAGAAAGAAGACTAAGACAGAAAAGAACATCAAACAAGAAAAGATATAATTAGTGGCCAAATTAGAATTATAATCTTTCGTTTCAGAATTTCAATACTTACTATTCTTTCTTTTTTTTTAATATTTTAATTTTTAGGAATAGAGGAACTACAATTTTTTAAATCAAATACAATATTATTTATTTGATGACTCCCAAAATAATATTTTCGGTATATTTGGATTTACATTGAATTATACGCATACTTAACTACACATAATTTCCAGGATCTCATGAAGTCTCAAAAGTTTGTCCCTCCACGTGCAACGCACGTGTTCTCAACTAGTATCTATATATGTGTTTGAGAAATGCATTGCATTCTACATTTGATATACTACATTAGCAGCTATAAGTAATTGAGAGAGTATAATTGATTGAATGATCATAAGATTATATATTAATTAGTGTATAGGTAATAAGACTACTAAAGGGCGAAACTCATAATTAAACAAAAATGCTCGAACGGGCAAAAGAAGCAGTTGCATCGACAAACATACTCTCAACAACTTTCTCATGTAGAGGAGTATAATAAAACTGAGTGTTTGATTTTATTGTAAAAAGTATGAAAAAATTCAAATACATCCGTGACAACCCAATGACATACTTTTTTTCTTTCAAAAGCTTAATAATGATTTGCAGCTAATTTCAGACAATAAATCGATATTTTGTAATAGCCATATTTAATGCAAAATATATGCTAACTTTAAGATTTTTTTTTTTAAAAATAAAATTGGCTGGTTTCATTAAGAATAAAGCTTTGAGTATAATTGTAACCATTAGTACCAAAACTGAGTACAACTTTTTGTTAGATTTGGACGGAAAGTTGAAGGTAGGTATCGAATATCCCAAAACGTGAGAAATCACAATTGGAATACTTGAAAATCATAATGTAAAAATCATTTATTGTGTCAACTAATAATGTAAAAATCATGTGAAAATCATATAGAAATAATATAAAAAAGAATGAAAAAATTGAATCAAATATGAGCCTCGTTCAATCTGATTGGTCGAACACAAAGAGGTGTGTTCGACCAACCATGGTTGAACGGGTCCTCAGATTTGATTCAATTTTTCATTCTTTTTACACGATTTCACATGATTATTATATATTTTGTTAACTCATGATCGAAAGGGGCCTCAATTTTTTTTTCTTTAAGTTTTGAGAAATAACACCATAATATAATGAAAATCATTTATTTGGTCAACTAAATATGTAAAAAAATGTGTGAAAATTATGTAGAAATCGTATAAAAAGAAGGAAAAAAATGGATCAAATCTGAGGCTCGTTCTACCCTAGTTGGTCGAACATGTTATAGTGTGTTTGATGTCTGGTGGTCGAACCACCTCTTTGTGTTCGACCAACCATGGTTAAAATCAACAACAGATGGGTGGACCTCATTCTCACCATTTGATGAAACAAAGCAATAGCATCATCCGGCCCACCAACACTGTCGAAATCGCATCTGGGTTTGGCCGAAAAGTATCTATTATTCTGGTGACAGTGAAGAGAAGAAATTGTAAAAGTAGTTGAATTTGATAAAGAATTGGAAATAATAGCTCGACAAATCATCGCAGCGTGATTCAACCTCATAATTTTCATTTATTGAACAGCAAATGCTGATTGCTGAGAAAGAGTAGAATTTTGGTAGGATAAAGGTGGAAGTATAGTGAAAGAGAGACTTATTACACCTCTGTATAATCGGCTTATTTGGGAGATAAATGCAAACGAATTTTGCTTCTGGTTTTTTTTTTCTTTTCGTTTCCATTTTATTTTCCAAATATTTTTGCTGAAAATTCATCTTTATTTTATTGTTTACCTATCATCGAGGATGACTTTAGGGATCACTCCCCTTCGATTTTTTAATATGTTTCTTTTATTAGAATTTTTTCTTTATATTATCAGTTTATTCAATAATTTATGATTAAATAATTTTTCTTGATTTCAATGTCATTCAACATTCTTACAAAAATGTTTGTGAATAGTCTCATCCAATTCAATTCTAAATTGAAGTATTCGAAAATATTTTCTGGTTTTTTGTTTAATCTAAAAAATGACTTTTATTAGATGATAAAAGAGATTGCATGAGTGTTGTGTTAATCGCTAAGTTGCTCTTACACATATTGACAAATATGATATTGATGATGGTTTATTTTCTAAATTACAAGTACTACAAACATGTTTACTACTAACAAAAACAATATAAAATATTCATGTTCTTGAGTTTGTATAGACTTTGGATTGTTTTACTAATATTTTAATTCCTTACAAAGTTTTGTTAATTATACTGGTTACTGTAGTATCACCAAATTGAAGTTTTTCAAAACTAAAATTGATAAAATCTTGCTTTTAACTATGACTCAAGAAAGATTAAATGGATAGCGCATATAACACTTTCTTGAATGGATAGTGCATAGAACATGAGATGATGGAAAAACTTGATCTTAAAGACTTTATTTATGATTTTGCTTCTCAGCATGCTACAAGTTATAAATATTTTAAATGATAATTTGAAACTTATTTCCTTTTTTATGTTTGTAGGTGTTGTATTTTTTCAACATTCTAAATGGACAAAGGAGCATATTGAATTTACAACTGTTTGAATGAGAATTCTTTTTCTTCTTATTTTCAGATTTTCAAATTATATTTATCATTTAAGTAAAAATATTTATTTTTTCTCCATAGAACTCATTTTTTTCTATTTTGCCATGGACCCCCAAAATGTCATAATCGGTCCTTAGAGAAGATAAACTACGCTGATGCAATCCTCCTATAGGTTAACAATAAGAATTTGTTGTGCCTATACATATACATATTTTTTAGGCTGAAAAACTAAAATTCATCCCATGTATACTTGTTTTTACACTTTGCTATATTATTTATAAATGTTATTATTTTACTATATCATGTGGTTTTTTCTTCCCTTGACTACCCGGGTGGGCATGGTCCGCATCAAATTGGGGATAGGAGTATTGGAGCTAAACACAGTTAGCTTAGCACAGACTGCATGCATGGCAGTTGTAGTAAGTTAGAAGCCGTTTCATTTCTGTTATATCAGCTGCCATGTTGGCATGCCATGTCATAGTTAGTTAGAGAGTTGGTTAGGTGGTTAGATAGCTTGGTGATCAAGGCTTGTTATCTATATATATGGTGTAATCTCTCTTGTTTCAATCAATGAAGAAATACAGTTTATTCTTCAGTTTCAACATATTGGAGCTAAACACAGTTAGCTTAGCATAGACTGCATGCATGGCAGTTGTAGTAAGTTAGAGCTGAATTTGAGTGCAATTTTAAATATTGGATACCAAAACAGAGTAAAACTTTCAGTTAGATTTGGACGGAAAGTTGAATGTAAGTATTGAAACTCACAAAATGTGAGACATCACAATTGAAATAAGGGTTTAATTATTAGAAGTACTAAAATCGAAATAAACAAGACAAAACATCATACTAAAGAGACAAGATAAGTGTTCCAAGAAGTGCCAATTTATCAACATATGGTCGCTATAAATGGCATCAATTGAGAAACACCTAAATCAGACTACTCACCTTTTGGGATAAGCTTCTTAACCTTATTAAAAAGAAGACTGCCTTCACCTTCCGCTTGCAGCTGATCAAGTAACAACGAAAATGTCATTGCATGCAGCAAGAAGCCCCTTCTCTCCATTTCGTCCAGGACTGCAATTACATCACAAGACGCATTCCTTTTAAGCAACCCCTGCATATAAACATTGTAGGTTGCACTATCAGGCAAGCAACCACTTTCTTCCATTTTCATCAGCAATTCCACAGCCTCCTGTGTTTGACCTTCTTTACAAAGTGCACCAATAAGGATGGTGTAGGTAATAACATCAGGCTGCAAACCTTTGGATGGAAGTTCATTGAAAAGACTCTTAGCCATGTCAAGCTTTTTATCCTTGCACAACCCCTCAATGAGGGTACTGTATGTTACTATATCGGGACTAACACCTTCATCTTCCATCATGTTTAGAAATCTAAATGCTTCAGTCGTATTCTGAGCTCTGCACAAGCCATGTAACAATATAGTATAAGTCATTACATCAGGAGATAATTGCCGAGCTTGCATTTCTTTGTAAAGTTTCAAGCCATCAGCACATCTGCCTTCACGAAACAACCCCTTTAGCATGGTGTTGTAAGTAACCACTGAGTACTTTAAACCTTTGCGAGGAATTTCAAGAAAAAGACTCCAAGCTTCATTCAAATTCCCCTTTGTGCAATACCCGTTTATCAAACTACAATAAGTTACAACATTAGGCTTGAGTCCCGAATCCACTACTGAATTGAAAACTTTTCTTGCTTCCTTCATTTTTCCAAGTAAACAATATCCATCAATTAAGGCAGTGTAACTGATGATATTTGGTTGAATATTTATTTGCATCATAATTTTCAAGACATCCTCAGCATCTTTCACCTTTCCTTCCTTACAATAAGCATCCATTAATATGTTACAAGTGGCAACATTGGGATAGATCTTCTGAGCAATCATCTTACTTAATAAGTCTTCGGCCTCTTTCCATCTACTTAAACAACACAGGCTATGAATCATTGAGTTATACGTTACAATAGTGGGTGAAATACCCTTCTCACCCAATTTTGAGAAGAGTTCCATAGCCTCATCGACCATACCACCCTTGAAAAGACTATCAATTATTGTGTTATAAGAAAAGACATTAGGTTTGCATTTTTGTTTCTCCAACAAACTGAGCAAATGACAGGCAGTGAGAGTATGCCCAGCTTTGCACAGTCCATTTATCACAACAAGATATGTAATTTCATCAAACTCACATATTTTTTCTCTCAACAACTTCTTAAACAGTTTCTCTGCCTCAGCGACCTTTCTTTCCAAGAAAAGCCCTTTGAGCAGAGTGTTGAAAGTAAAGATATCAGGTTTGTGGCCACGCTTGAAAAAGCTACCTAAGATTGCAAACCCATAATCAATCCGACTCACATGGCAAAAGCAATCAATCACAATATTCAGGGTGATAATGTCTAAAGGAGCATTGTGAAGAAGCATTTTGTTGAACAGAAAGAGGGCAACAGAGTATTGTTTCATCTTCACAACCGCAGTTAACAATTTATTGAAATCAATAACAGATGGGCGGGGCCTCATTCTCACCATTTGATGAAACAAAGCAAAAGCATCATCCGCCTCACAAACACTGCCGAAATCGAATCTGGGTTAGCCGGAAAAGTATCTACTATTCTGGTGGTAATGCAGAGAAGAAATTGTAAAAGTAGTTGAATTTGATAAAGAATTGGAAACAATAGCTCGACAAATCATCGCAGCGTGATTCAACCTCATAATTTTCATTTATTGAACAGAAAATGCTGATTGCTGAGAAAGAGTAGAATTTTGGAAGGATAAAAGTGGAAGTAGAGTGAAAGAGCACCTCTGTATAATCGGCTTATTTGGGAGATAAATGCAAACGAATTTTGCTTCTGGTTTTTTTCCATTTTCTTTCCCAAATATTTTTGCTGAAAATTCACCTTTATTTTATTGTACTAAAAAGTTAGTAATCTTCTTTAAAAAAAAAAAAATTGGTAATCAACTATCATTAACTGAAAATAACATATAAGATAAAATTTCCCTCAAAAACTATATTATGATTAAATAATTTTTCTTGATTTCAATGTCATTCAACCTTCTTACAAAAAATGTTTGTGAATAGTCTCATCCAATTCAATTTTGCAATCCGATTGGAGACTCGGAGTTGGTCTACTTCTAAGTTGAAGATTTCTACATTAAACAAAAGTTGAAGATGTCTCCCAAAAGATATCATAAAGAAATACCTTACATTGTTTTGGTTAACAAATTCATATGAAACATTTTCTGTAACAAACTATTATGACTCATCTGAGGTGGTATCTAGTGTTTTTCATTCTCTAGTTTATTTTCCTATATTAACAATATAGACATAATTATATATCGAAATATCATTTCTGTTCACATAGCAGTCATCACAGCAAGAATTGACGACTATAGATATGTAGACAAGTATCTAGTATCGACACCACCTTAATAATTTACCTATCATCGAGGATGAATTTATGGATCACTCCCTTCAATTTTTTAAGATGTTTCTTCTATTAGAATCTATATATATAGATAGATTTTTTAAATATATTTTATATATATATATATATATATATATATATATAATAACAGAAGTCATCTATAACCGCTTCTTAAAAAAAATTATAAAAATAGAAATTTTTTTCAATTTTTTTTTTAATTTAAACTTATACACGTTTCTTTTGAAAAAACTAATTTTTATCTCTATCTATATAATTTAAACGGCTCATTCTCTATCTATATAAATCTCTCTCAAACAAACTACTTGCCTCCATCATTGAAATTTCCAACCGCAGTCATCTTCTTCCTGATTTCTGAAAATATATATTCATTATGAACAGTTTCTGCATATTGTTAAAAAGTTTGCCCTTTGTATACAAGTTGTGGATATATATGTAGATTTTCCAATTTAATCTTTTCCAATATTAGGGTTTTGTGGTATACAAGTTGTGGATATTATTTTCCAAATTCTATGTTTTAATGAATTGTGTGAATTAAATTTATATTGACATAATTCTTCAGATTCAAATATCATGTTCTTTTAGATTGCCATGGTTTTCATATTTTGAGATTGTCTGTTAAGAATATATGAGATTGAGATTGTCTTGGTTCTTATATCTTAAGTGAATGAGATTGACATTATCATAGTTTTTATATCTTAAGTGGAGAGTAGAGGATGAATCTTAGTTGGATCTTTTTAGTAATCTGATAAAATTGCAGATTAGATAAGTATGACAATTCTTTGAGCATCATACTTATATTTGTTGAGAAATCACTCATTGAATCTAATTTACTATTTTTACTATATTTTTCTCTTTTCATTTAATTTTAAGAACAATGTTTTTTGTTGTTTTTCTTAATTTTTTTTTCTCTCAAAGAATGCTTCTCTATGCTCCATAAACTTTGTTTTTTTCCCCACTCTTTGTATATTTTTCGTTGTTTTTCTTAATTGGCTTTTCCCCCAAAAAATGTTTCTTTATGTTCCACAAAATTTCCTTACGACAAAGATGAATAGTTTGTATCATTAAAATTTATGTTATAAAATATATGTTTGGTAGGTTAAAAAAAAGTTTGAAATTTCTCAATATTTTTCTGATGTTTTGTGATATTTAAACTTTTTTTTCCTCAAAAATTTGTCATTATCAATATCAATTGAGAAAATAACATTAATTCATAACAATAATTTCTATTTTTTTAATTCCCTTGATATTCACTTAAATGATTGAAATTTCAAAAAATGGACATTGTTTCATGTTACTAGAAAACAACCCCATAAATCGTATTACCCTAAATTATTAATAGCTAAAAATGAAAGAATTAAAAAATGAAATCACGTTACGATTTAATGAATTCTCTAATTTCATGATGTAATATCTCCTTTAACAATAAATATGTATACTTATTCATTACGTGAAATATTATTAGAACTGGGGCCATGCATCGCATGGCGGGTGTGCTAGTTTTTTCTTTATATTATCAGTTTATTCTCTCTCCTTACATTATAAAATTTTACTCATTACTATACAAAATTTATCTTCTGGCCTAATTTATGTTACAATACGTAAAATTTACCCTCGAAACAAAATCCTAAATTCATGTGCTTGTCATCCACAATATTTTAATATTAATTATTTAGATAGATCTTATTTCTTTTAAAGTAAGATCATTCATTCTTGTCCATGTAGTTTTTCTAAATTGGATAAAGAATATCTGAAGACTTGCAGTTAAAGATCACCGAATGCCATCCCACGCAAAATAAAATCATCGCAAACATGTCTTCCAATAACATTTGAAAACGGAGTCATAACCGATATTTACCTTCCAGTTTGAGGGTTCATTAATTAATAATACTTGAGACAAACTATAAATGCACACATAAACCTAGGTTTCAATTTAAGATCAATAAATTAAGTTAATAAGTCTAACTAGCACCATCTAGTTATTACAAAAATTGGTATTGATGTGTATTTTAGACAAATGCTAGCTAGCTAAACAACTTCAAACATGATTTTCAAATCCAGGATCTTGATTAAGACCTTAATTTTCCTCATAGTTGGTGAGTTGATGTTTTTTTAATATTCCCAAGCAATGAAGAAAGTGAGTAGGGAAGGATCATCGTTGGCTTCATCACCAGATATTAATGTTGGTTGCGACAAAAATCTGACAGAATGTAAGACTGAGATTCTGAATGTATTATGTGAGGAACCGAGTGAATCACTATATGTGTCTTCCATTGGTTGCGATGAGCATGTAAAACCAAACAGTTCGGTTAGGTTTGGTTGAACATGTAAGTTCAACCGAACCGACCGAATGCTTACCCCTAGTTGTTGTGTGGTAATATGTTTATATCTTTAACTCTTCAAAAAGAATCTTGATGACGGAAAATCAACCGGAGAAAATTGCTTATTCTTGCGAGGAAATTCGCTTATTTAATATGGAGATATAATTAAATCATGTACGTTTATTTTTAAAATTTTTTTGAAATATTCTTTAGATGATCTAAAATTCAAGAAATCAAATATAAAAAATGTTTAACAATAAAATCGATAATATAATTCTTCTCAAAATTATGTTTGAAGTTAGAAATTAACAAAATAAAAATAAAATACTATTTAAGTAAATACAAAAATAATAAAATGAAAAAAAAATGTAATTTCAAAAATGTTAAATTATTTTAGAATATCTTAAAATCAGAGAACAAAATCTTAAAATAATTAACAACATCAACAAAACAGTGATGGTCCTATTGAACTCTAGATCCGATTTTGCAGCAACAATTTTGTTTCCTCATATTCGTTTGTGACTAAAATTGTGCAAGTTACTTATGAGTCCAATGTGTGATTCACCTTCTACATTACTTAATACAAGTCGCTCTCTTAGTTATTTTGTGATTCATCCAACATTACCACACTGATTATGAGGAAAGTTAAGGTCATAACTATGATCCTCGATTCCAAACTCATGTTCACATGATATTATTTGATATTTGTAAGAAATATATCTTAACTCATGTTCATATCAGGGGCAGATCCAGGATTTAATAATGGGGTGGGTTGAAAAGTAAAAACTTAAAATTTATACATAACAAAATATTTCAATGCTAACATAAGTTGTGCCCTACGAGACTTCAAAACATAAAATTCATCAAGAATTGAGTCTATAAAAACGTCCGGTCAAAATCCCATGATCATTCACAAACCTCAAGATAATGACAGTTTGCTTTTGCTTGGAGATATCTTGTGCTTCATCAACAAGAATACAAAAATATTTAACTCTAACTTCTTCACGAATCTCATTTAGTAATAATGTTTTAAATAAAGATCAAAAATTAATACTTTATTCATACATATATCATAAAAATACTAAACGAATTAGAAAAAACATTACCTTCAATAATGTAGCGCCTAGGACAAAAACGACGCATAATTGATAAATTAAATAATTAAACTCATAATTGTTTGATTTAATTATGTGCGTTTCAAAAAAACGATAAAATGCATGTTTAATTAATCGGTGGTATAATTTAATCGAAAAGCATAGGTTATAATTTTATCATAAGGTTCGTAATCAAAAAACGAGAAGATAGAAACGAATTTGAGGTCAATCGGAGGCCTGTAGCTCAAATCACAAAGAATACGACGAATACGAAGAATCGGAAACGAGATATTTTCGATGAATAGTAAAAGTAAGATATTTCAATGAATAGTAAGAGTAAGATATTTTCATGAATAGTAAGATATTTCCATGAATAGTAAAATTTACGATATTCTCGATGAATAGTATGATTTTTTGAAAAAAGGTATAAATAATACAAAACGAATCGTAAACGTAATTATTCGAATGAGAATTCAAAAAAGTAAGAAATTTATCTCTCATTTCTCTCTCTTCCCATTCCTCTATTTTTTGGCAGCCGCCGCTACACCGTCGCCGGAGCCAGAAACGTTTTCTTGGTTTCGGTCGATTCTCGCACAACTTGTAGGTCTCGCCAAGATGATTCTAAAACAGGTCTCGAAGTTTCATTCCGACATCTCATTCGTCTGAAAAGGGCCAATCAATCGTCGGAAAACCCTAATCTCCTCCCTCATCTCTTCATTTTTATCTCTTATGTTCTCTCTCTCTCTTCCTCGTCGGAGCTGTGGTGGGGCTATTCCCTGGATGTGTGTGCGACGTGTGGTGGGGGTGGCGCCACCGTGGGCGGCGGCGCCGGAGCTGGGCAGAGGTGTGTGTGTGTGTGTTGGTCATGCATGTGTGTGTGTGTTTGTGTTGCTGCTGTTGGTGGAGGCACTGTGCAGCGCCGCCGCCATGGTGGTGGCGGTGGCGGCGCTAGTGGCGCCGGCGAGTCATGGGAGTGGTGGTTGCCGACGGGTGGTCGTCGGCAGAAGTTGTGTTTGTTGTGGTGGCTGTTGGGCGCAAGCGTGTGGGTGCGCGCACGGGATACGTACTGTGCGATGGCGTGTGCGCGTTGGTGCGCGCAACGGGAGACGACGGGCGCGCTGTGGGTGCGTCAAGGGTAAGTGTCCGCGTGCGGGCGAGTGTCTTTTGTGCGCGTCAGCAAGCGTGTATGTGCGTCAGTCCGCATCATGCGTGTGCATTGCATCGCCAGCAACAGGATATCGTCGGCCGGGAGTCGGGCGTCCTGGTCAAAGTAAACTTTTTTCCAAAAATTACGAAAAACGCCCTTATACCTTAAAACGCTCTGTTTGAGCTTGTTTGAACTCCAATTAATCTTGTTCTTCTTCCGTTCAAACGCTAATCTTTCCCTCTTCATCTTGAGATCACATGTTTAACCTTCCACACTCGTTTCTTCATCCTTGATCTTTAGATCTTTCATTCTATCTCGTTTTTCCTATAGCTTCTTCTTCAAGAGAATTCTATGCTTAAGTATGCGTATTTTATCGTAACACGAGATCTAAGAAACCTCTTTACATGTGTAGGCTTACAATCGGATCAATACTCTTAAAATCTTGATACTTTGACAACTCACGCGGTTACCACCGAACAAAGTGGGGGTAGCTTCTAATCTCTATATCTTTATTATTTTCCATATTTGATATATGAACTGTTGAACTCTACGTGCTGTGATTATATGTTGTGATTACTATGTACATGCATACGTTATGAATATGATAAATGAGGAGGAAAGTCCACGAATACGTTAGGGATGGACTGGTGGCCCGTAAAAAGCACCAACGGACTGGTGGCCCGTGAAAAGCACTAACGGTATTAAAAACCGTTTATAGGATAAGACGGGCTGCTCCCGCACCTATTTAGAGCTGAGTACTCTTAGAGTTGTGTGTTCTTAAATTATGTGCTATACATTATATGTGTTGTGTCTAATTGTTGTACTCGTAAATATTAAAACGGGGAAAATTGGTAAAAATACCCCGTATATATACCCTAATTATGATCTTACCCTTTTATTTTTTGAGTTTTTAAGAATACCCTGTATGTTACTACTGGTTGCCAAAAATACCCTTTTACCGTCTATAAGAGGTGACATGCTGACATGGCAGGTTATTACACATGTGGAATTGACTTTTTCATTATTTTTTCCTTCTAACTCCATGTCACTCGAAAAGAAAGTAAAAAATCAGCAAATTTCACTAAAAATAATTAATTGATAATAATAATAATAATAATAATTATTATTATTATTATAAAGATTATTTTTGGAAATTTAAAAGTAAAAAATAAAATAAAAAACATTATTTAATATAATATATATAATCTGAAAATTTCATTTAAAAAATTAGAAAAATATTTCAAAATAACGCAACAATAATCATATTATTAAATTATGAAAATTAATTTTCAAATTTTAAATCTAAAAAATAAAATTTATAATACTTAGTTCAAAAAAATAAAATTCGAAATATTTATTTCGAAAATCATAACTTATTTTCAATTAGTAAAATCTATGTTTAATAATAATAATAATAATAACATAACAAATATTACTAAAATCTATATTTAATAATAATAATAACAACAACATAACAAATAAAATTTGAAATATAATACTTCGAAATATTATACTTATTTAACAAATAAAATTCGAAATATTTATTTAAAAAATCATAACTTATTTTCAATTACTAAAACCTATGTTTAATAATAATAATAATAATAGGAAATTATGTTTACAGTATTAATTAATGACATAAACTTTCATAATAACAAGGAGATTATTAGCATAGTTAATAATTTCTTTATAGTATTTAAAATATTTATAAACCAACAAAAAAAAATTTTAGCATGCTAGATATTTGTTAGAAAATTATCTCTAAATATCTAAAAAAATAAAATCGATTAAATGGTTAAAAGTAAAATAATTAATAAAATCACTAAAATTCTTATAAATAAAAATGAAGTATTAGTAAAAAAATTTATACATATATAATAAAATTAGAATTTTTAATCTTACATAATAAGAAAATTAATTTTTTTTTGTTTTTATTTGTTGATTTTAGATATTTAATATAATTTATATTTATTGTTAATAAAATTTCTAATTTTAATATATTTTCATATTTACTTAAATAATATTTTAAAATTTAAAATATATTTTTTCAGAACTTCTATTATTATTATTTTTTTGTACACATATTTTTTTATGGATATTTTTAAATAATATTCTGATTTTTTAAATAATAAATTCTTATTTTTATTATATTTCCGAGAATATCCCGTATGATTGTATGTTATTGCCAAAAATACCCATTTCTCAATTGACATGGAAAAGAGAACAAAAAAAATCTAAAAAACAATTACACATGTGTATTTAAGTGCCACGTCAGCACATGACCGGTTGGTGACTTACCACAGCAGGTGACGGGGTATTTTCGACAAGAAGAGCCAACATACGGGGTATTTTTAAAAACCCAAAAAATAAAAGGGTAAGATCATAATTAGGGTATATATACGGGGTATTTTTACCAATTTTCCCTATTAAAACGACTTAATTGCTTAATGAACTTTGATATACGAAATTACTCTCACGAGTGTATTCAAGACATTCAACCCCCATGTGTATTCACATTACAAGAAGTGATGAGAATCAAGATGCGTAGGGTGTCATATCATGTTATCTCCTTTTACTTTTCAAAACTTGTTGAAACAATGATATTTAATATTTCACGTTTGTAAAAGTTAACTGTACTTCTTTTATGTTATGGATCCTGATGTTTTTCCGCTACTTTGCTTTTCAAAAATTTTATTATGGTTGGATGCCGATGATTCAAATATGTAAAATCGTATGTTTTGTTATTTCCAAAGTTTCTGTTTCAAACGTTGTTTCGAATCTTTACTCATTTATTTTATCTGTATGTTTTAAAATGTATGTTTCTTTCCCTTTCTTCTTACACGCCCACAAAGAAAACTCTGATATTTTAAGTATGAAAAACGGGGCGTGACAAATAATGTGGTGGAAGATTTCAAGAAAACCACATTTCAAGCAAATTGATCTTTGTGTTGATGAAGATACTTGTTGAGTTGTCTTTTTATCCTTCAGTATTCGTATTTTATATTTGAAAGACAAAATAAAAAATAAAAATAAAAAAGAAGAAAGGGTGCGCAACAAGTCGCGAATTCTGATTTGGTATTTATGAGAGTGCAAAAACTCACGTGAGACCTGTGAGACGGATCTATTTAACCCACTACCCAACCCAACCCAACCCAAACCATAATCCAGCCAAACCCAAATCATAGCCCAACCCAAAATCAAATTAAACCCACAAATGAGCCCACTAACCTATACACAACCTGGGACAAACTCACAAGTCAGCCCACCAACCTATACACAACCTGAGACAACCCTATACACCATCGCACCGTCTCACCCATCGTCGCACCGTCTCACATTGAGTTGAAGCCGTCGCACCATGAGTTGAAGTCGTCGCACCTTGCAACAAGTGCCGGAGGACTTGAATCTGTTGATTCAATCGCCGTGACCTAATCGCCGCAAACGATTCCCGAACTGCAAAGTATTTTATTCGATTTTTTGTTGCTTTTTTTTATTTTCTGTGGTGTAAATTTCGTTTCGGAATTGGATTTACAGTATGTTGTGTTATTTTGTTCTTCGTAACAAATCAGTGTAGTGATTCGAGTGAAATCTGATATTTAAGCTGTTATGGATAACAATTGTATACTGCTAATTTGCTGATAAATTTGGGGGTCAAATATATCTGCTGCCCAGCCATCGGCTTTTAAAATGACTGCTCGTGAGTTTGTAATTTAGTTTTCTGATAATTCCTCATTACTCTGGAAACTGTGGTGATTCTGATAGCATGTAAGTTTAAGCTGCTACTTGGTTTTTGGAGATTGTAGTTGAATTTGGTGATGATAGGTGTAATTCTGATTGTTTGATGTAAGTTTACTTGTTGTTTGGAGTATCAGATTCAGTAGTTGCTCACAATATATGTTGTCATTATGCATAGATTTGTTTGCTGAGCATTGAATTTGAGAGATAAAAGATTTGTATTGTAGGTAAGCATGGAAAAAGGTTATGTGATCTTGACTATAAGTGAACTATTTGAAATATATATTATAATATCAAGGGCATTCTGTTTGGGATGAATTAAAGTATAGGTAAATTTTAACAAAAACAATGTTTTTATTAATGCCTTTTTGAAATTTCACGAATTTTGTCAGAATATTTGTCTTCTTAAGATATCTGTTTCTTCTATTTGCCAACTTAATTGCTTGTTTAAATTGATCTTATGTAATGTGTTTCTTTGTTTTGATTTTTTTTTACCAAGGTAATCTTTTCAATTATGGTGAAACAAAAGGCAATTGTTCTAGATTCACCTCGACAATCAAAGCGGACAAGATTTGACATTGTGGTTGCAGGAAAGAATCCACAAGAAAAAGAAATTATCTCAAAAGTTTCAAAAGATGAAAAGAAAGAGCAAGGGAAAAAATGAGAAAAAAAATCAAGTTAAGTGGAGAAAAAGATGAAAAGGGGATTGCCAATGAAAAAAATAATAGGTAATTATTTCTATTTTCTCACTGATTTTAAATATATGTACGTGTTTTGCTGTCATAAGTATGTGATACTTGAATTTAAGTATGTGATGTTATCACTAAATGTAAGAATAAGTTAAAGTATGTCTTTTACTATATTAAGAGTGTGATTTCTTGACATAAGTATGTGATTCCAGAACATGAGTATGTGAATTTTTGACTGAATTTAAGTATAAATATTCCTCTTATATCATTTAAGTATGAGATTTCTACTTATAAGTATGTGAATGTTTGACAGAATTTAAATATAAGTTAAAATATGTCTCTTACATCTTTAAGTATGTGATTTCTACCGACAAGTATGTCTCTTACATCTTTAAGTATGTGATTTCTGGACATAAGTATGTGTTACTTGTCTTACATCTTTAAGTATTTACATCTTTAAGTATGTGATTTCTGGACATAAGTATGTGTTACTTGTCTTACATCTTTAAGTATGTGATTTCTGGACATAAGTATGTGATTCCTGAACATAAGTATGTGAATTTGTGATTGAATTTAAGTATAAGTATAAATATGCCTCTTACATAATTAAGTATGTGATTTCTTGACATAAGTATATGATGCCTGAACATAAAGTATGTGAAATTTCTGCCTACAAGTATGTGAATGTTTGACTGAATTTAAGTATAAGTTAAAGTATACATCTTACATCTTTAAGTATGTGATTTGTTGATATAAGTATGTGAATCCTGAACATAAGTGTGAATTTTTGAATGAATTTAAGTTTAAGTATGTGATTTATGCACATAGGTATGTAATTCTTGAATATAAGTATGTTATTTGTGTGATTTGTATTTTTGATTTCTGTATATGTTGTCTTTATTTGTAGAGACTTTATACCAGCGAGCTTGAGGAGAATGTTGAGTAGATTGGGGGTGAGAAGAAGCGTTGATGATTGCAAGACTATGATAGCTCGTTTTGATCTTAATGGCAATGGAGTTCTGAACTTCGACGAGTTTAAATTTATGATGTCATGCTGGCATGGATTTGTATATTCAATTCGATATTTGATTTTTTTATGGGTGGTGTAAATATTGTCACAAAGTTGTAAAGTCTTGATTAAATTTTTTTTTTTTAAAAAGCGTTGTGTGTAGTTTGTTCTTGAATTTAACTAAAATGACACTAAATATTGAATGTTGAACTTTTAACATCTCATGTATTATAATTTAAATAAAAAATTATTAAAACTTAAAAGGTAAATAACAAATGATACTTCTCCATTCTTTATTATTATTATTATTATTATTATTATTATTATTATTATTATTATTATTTATAAGTTAAAACCCAACAATGGGTCTTCATTCTCTCTTTCCCTCACCACATAATTTCTCTCCCCCCTATGCAGGTGCGACGGTGCGACTGGGGCTTTTTGGCAGCATATTTTCTCCCCCTCTCTTATGTGATGGTGCGACTATGGAAACATCATGTTGTGTGGATTGGGTTGTTGTTGTGGGCCTAGGCTGCTATTGTTGTGGATTGGGTTGGTTATGAATTTTGGATTTGGGTTGTGGGTCAAATAGATCTGTCTCACGGAAGGGATCCGTGAGACGGTCTCACAAGAGACCAACTCTTATGACAGAGGATTTTATATTATGCAATAAATATAAAAATGAAGAAAGGGTATGCAGCAATTCTGATTTGGTATTTGTAAGAGAGAGGGTTTTATATTATAGTCTAGTTTTAAAAATAAAATGAATTTGTTATATAAAAAAATAAAAGAAAATGGGCTTATACATTTAATGGGCTGGGCTAAACTCAAAATATGAACTATGGGCTATATAAAAAAATGGGCTATATATGTTATGGGTTAACTTAATGATCCTCATGATCTCAAACAACATAGTTACATAAACATTAATTTGTAGTAGAACATAATTTATTCTACAGAATTCTTTCGTTTATAACATATATAAGAATTTCCATGAGTTTCTATATTTGTCACAGTATAACAATTCAAAGTAATGTTCCTTATGGCTCAGAGGTCCCAAATATTGATTATATATGAAAGAGAAAACAGGACAGGCCCTGAGTTAGGTGAGAGAGTCCACGGTTTAGGACCCCATTTTTCAAGGGATCCTAAATTTTCATCCAATACGAGATTTATATAGTTATAACATATTTATTATATTTGGCCCAATATACCATGTAATTGATCCTATATTTTCTAAAAACCGTAAAACTCATAGGAAGAAACAATTTGATAAAAATTGTCATGAAGATAAAATAGCTATATCAACTATAATTTGAACAAATTGAAGTATTTGAAAATATTTTCTGGTTTTTTTGTTTAATCTAAAAAATGACTTTTATTAGATGATAAAAGAGATTGCATGAGTGTTGTGTTAATCGTTAAGTTGCTCTTACATATATCGACAAATATGATATTGATGATGATTTATATTCTGAATTACAAGTACTACAAACATGTTTACTAATAAAAACAATATAAAGTATTAATGTTCTTGAGTTTGTAGAGACTTTGGATTGTTTTACTAATATTTTCATTCCTTATAAAGTTTTGCTAATTATACTGGTTACTGTAGTACACCAGATTGAAGTTTTTCAAAACTAAAATTGATAAAATCTTATTTGCTTTCAACTATGACTCAAGAAAAATTAAATGGATAGTGCATAGAACATGAGATGGTGGAAAAACTTGATTTTGAAGACTTTATTTATGATTTTACTTCTCAAAATGGTAGAAGTTATAAATATTTTAAATGATAATTTGAAACTTATTTTTGTTTTTATGTTTGTAGGTGTTGCATTTTTTCAACATTTTAAATGGACAAAGGAGCATATTGAATTTACAACTTTTTGAATGCGAATTCTTTTTTTTTCTTTTTTTTTCTTCAGATTTTCAAATTATTTTTATCATTTAAGTAAAAATATTTATTTGTTCTCCATAGGACTCATTTTTTTTCTATTTTGTCATGGGCCCCCAAAATGTCAGAACTGGTCCTGAGATAAGATAAATTACACTGATTAAAATTTACCTACGTGGCCACCGGATTTGCTGACGTGGCCATCGGATTTGCTGATGTGGCCACCAGATTTGTCTACGTAGCCACTGGATTTGCTGACGTGCCTGAAATCGGATTTAAATTGGATAAAATTAGGAGTTAGAGGACTAAAATTGGAAAATGAAAATATACTACACCAAAATTGGACAATGCCAAAGTTAGAGGATGAAAATTGAGTTTTTCCCTTGTATTATTTATACAACTATATTAAAGATTGGAGTTTTAATGAGTACCATTGTCAAGAGTACGCGCATATTACGACAAGTAACTAAATATTGAAGTCTTAAATTGTAAAGATTAGATTGAAGTTTTAAATCGTAAAGATTAGATTGAAGTTTTAAATCGTAAAGATTGGAGTATTAAATTATGGGTTCTTCATATAATTTGATTAAAGTTCTAATTAAACAAAACTCTCTATATCTAATTTAATTAGTCTTCATATAATTTAATTAAATAATTAAAGAAAACACTCTATATCTAATTTAATTAGAAGTTAATTAGATTACAACAGGTATTTAAAGAGGTTTTCAATGATATATTATTTCAAACTCTTCTTGAAAATACATGTTTTGATTCATTTTCTTTTATAATCAAATAGAAAATAAAATAAAATATTTTTATAAAATATGTTATTATTAGAAATTATGTTCTTATATTTTTTTTTCAAAATCTTAATTGTTTCTTTAAATATAATACAGTGACCTTCTTAGAGTCCATACAAATCACAATGTTTTAACAAGTACCATCAGCAAGAGTACAGGTGATTACGATGAGTAACTAAATATTGGAGTTTTAAATTGTAGGTTGTGGTAACAGGTATTATGATTCTTTTGTTCTCTTTTATCCTTTTTTTATTTCGTAATTAAATATATTGTCCAAAATAGTTAAAAATCAATTAGTGGCATTAAATTGTATGAAAACTCTATCATTAAGGGGTTTGAGTGTTGACTACGAGTACTTCTTCCCATTTATAAAAAGAAAGTTGAAGCTTTAAAAGATAATTGAGAATATATTTGTGTCTCAAAATAGTCTTTTTCCCTCTCAATAAACATAGTTAATAAATAAACCCTACGATAGAATTATTTTTGAATATGTTATATTATATTATTATGGAGTTTGGTCTGAATCCTATAGTTCACCAAGATATAAAAATCTTACTACATGATCAATGTGTTTATATATGTTGCATACTAATTGCAAATTATTTCCAAAAAAATATTACTAACTTTTTTCTTTTTTTGAAATATAGTCAAAGAAAAGTGGTAGATGTCGATTGTTGAGATGAGTTGAATTGATATCGATCCAAGAATTGGTGACAACCGTAAGACCTATTTTAATTTTTTGTTTGGTGAAGGTTGACCATCTTGTGAGGTGTTAGACACACTTAAATTCACTGGCTGAGAAGATCCAATTGGTGATGCACCAGTTTGGACCAATGAATTCACTTTTGATTTGCAATACCTGTGACACTCCTTTTAACCTGACATGAGAAAAGATAAATATTAGTGGTCAAGTTAATTAACTAACTATAAATAACATAAGCAAGTCTTACAGGTAATTTTCTTCTTTTTTGTGGAGGTTGGCTAGTTGTTGAAGGGTTAACTTGCATTGGAGAGTAGCTAGTTGTTGAAGGAGTCACTTGCAGTGGAGGTTGGCTACTTTGTGACTCAGTTGGTAATGGTTGAGATGCTCCAACTACTACTTCATCAGCCTCCATCATCACATTTTCTCCAATTGCTAATTCATTAGCCTCTACATTGTCATTTTCTCCACCTGTCTTTTTGGTGCAAGTCCTTGCATTGTGGCCTGAAGTTCCACATTTTCTGCAATTCACTAATCTTTGAACCCTTTTTAGTTTGCTTGGATTACTAGATAATGTAGGTGGCTCATTAGGTCCTCTTTTCCTCAACTTCTTTGGTCTACCAGACTTCTTCTCATATTTTGGAGGCAAAAGTGGTGTCAACTCACTCTGTGACCATAACTCAGGACCATTGATGCCCATGATAGGGTGTGCATATGCTCTTAAGTAAGTGTCAACACTGTAATGTTGGTGCACATAGGACTCTGGATCATCATTTCTACACCAAATTGCAGAAATACTATGTTTACAAGGGATGCCAGTTAAATCCCATCTTCTACAACTGTATATCGTCTGTTCCAACTCCACTGTGCGCTGGTCAAATGGTCTTATGATCTGGAAATGCCAATCATCTGATTTCATAGAGATGCATTCAGTTGCTTGCTTCATAATTGTTTGCAACACCTTTCTGATTCTAGGACAAATTCCTTTATCCCATTTCCTAGCTTGATCCCGGCTAACTTGCAACTGAGCCATGAGTAAATTTCTAATTGTCTCCAACATGGTAATGATTGGTTTGTCTCTTGCAGGAAGAATGAGTGAATTAAAACTCTTACATATGTTGTTTGTCAAAATATCACATTTTGGGAATGGACTGAAATGAGACCTTGTCCACTGATGTGGAGGTTTTGTCTTCAACAACTCATATGCCTTCTTGTCCAATTCTTTCAATTGTTGCATTCTTATTTTGAACTCTTCTATTCTAGTTGCTCTAGCTGCAGCCCAAAGTGCTTTCTTTATTGATAGCCCAGTAAACCCATTCTTTATGTTACTATGAAAATGTTGCACACAAAACCTATTATCTGCATCAGGGAATAAACCTTCAAATGCTGGAATCAACCCTTTCTGTTTATCACTCATAAAAGTCCAAGCAAACTGGTTTTCAAAACCAATGTCATTATCCAACAAAGTCAAGAACCATTCCCAAGCCTCCTTAGTTTCACCATCTACCATTGCATAAGCAATTGGGAACATATTGTTGTTGGGATCAATCCCAACAACAGTCAACAACTGACCACCTTGTGGCCTTCAAAAAACAACCATCAACTCTAATAACTTTCCTGCAATGTTTGAACCCCTGTTTACATGCCTCCAAACAGATATAAAGCCTAAGAAATTGAGGATCTTTTTCTACATCAGTACACTTCAGCACAACAGATGATCCAAGGTTTGTTCTAAGCAATTCTTCACAATAATCTCTAATTCTGTTAAACCGTTCTTTCAAAGTTCCCTCTATCAGTGATATTATTAGTGATTGATGTATATCTTTTATATATGGTTGTTATTTAGTTTCCTTAGTTTTAGCTATTCCTGTAACTCTTTTTTATCTCCGCTGTAATCTCATTCTATGATTAAGGAAATTATCTTAGCCTTACATGGTATCAGCCTAATTGGCGTGAAACCCTTTCTCCTTTCTTCCGCCGCTGATGTGCCCACAGACGCCGTTCTTCTTCGCCGGTTTCCATGACTGAGCCTGAAACTCCCACCCTCTCCCTCTCCACCATGATCCACATGGTGAATATCAAATTATCCTCTACCAATTACTTATTGTGGCACGCTCAGATTGAGCCCCTCCTCACGAGTCAGAACTTTATGTCTCTCCTTGATGGGTCTTCTTCTCCACCTTCTGCCGAGATCACCACCTCTGCCAGCAATAAAGCCCCCAATCCGAAATATGCCAAATGGTATTCTCGCGATCAATTACTGAAGCTCTTTCTCGTGTCGACGCTCACCGAAGAATCCATGTCCATTGTGATCGGATGTAAAACCTCTCAGGATGTATGACAGGCACTCTCTCGTGTATATAGTCACGGCTCCAAGGCGTGTGAATTAAGCTTCAAAGACGACCTCTTGACTGCAAAACAAGGCTCTCAAACAGTGGCTGAATATGGTCGCCACTTCAAAGCCATCTCTGATCAACTTGCCGCTATCGGCCGGCCGATTGACGACTCCGAAAAATCCCATTGGTTTCTCCGGGGTCTGGGCTCGGCTTTCTCCAGCCTCACAGCGGCCCAATTAGCACAGGACCCTCTTCCAGATTTCTCAACTCTCTTGGCTTGGGCTCAGAGTCATGAACTGTTTCAGAAATCCCTTGATGATTCCCCTTCCTCGCAAGCTGTTTTCACTGTTGTAAATAGAGGACGTGGCCGCAGCAATTCCAACAACAGGGGCCACGGGTTTAATACCGGACGGGGTTGCAGCAATAACAATGGTGGTGGTCAAGGGCGTCGTAACTATACGCCTCGGTGTCACTTTTGCAGAGAGACCGATCATGACGTCTTCGACTGCCCGAAGCGTTTTGATCGTTCTTATGATCGCTCTTGCAGGCCGTCCTCCACAGCCAATCTCACTGAAGCACTCTCGACAAGCTGCTCAATATCCCAACCGAATGCCTCGGATTGGTATCTAGACACAGGGGCCTCGGCCCATATGACTTCAGATGCGGCTCAGCTTGATAATGCTTCCTCCTATTCTGGTAATGACCACGTGACTGTTGGCAATAGTGAGAGTCTTTCTATCTCTCACACTGGCTCGTTCCATATTTCGCAAAATCTCAAATTACAAAATGTTCTTGTTGTACCTGGACTTACTAAAAACTTGTTGTCTGTTAGCAAGCTAACTAGAGATTATCCTGTTCAAGTACTCTTCACTGATTCGCAGTTTCATATTCAGAATCGAGATACCGACCAGCTCCTCGCAACAGGCACCCATGACCGTGGTCTGTACTTATTGGACTCGAAGGCCAGAGCTTTTTCTGCAGTTATTCAGAATAAAAAGTTGCATGTTTCTTATGAATTATGGCACTCTCGTCTTGGCCATGTGGCAAATTCTGTTATTACTTTGTTAAACAAATTTGGATTGGTTTCGGTTACTTCTTTATTGTCTTCGCCTTCTTTGCAATTCATGTTAGTTAGCTAAAAGTACTAGATTGCCCTTTAAAATTAATGGTAATCGAGCTTCTCAACTCTTGGATTTGATACATTGTGATTTGTGGGGGCCTGCACCCATTACTTCTGTGTCTGGTTTTCATTTCTATGTTGTGTTTGTGGATGATCACTCCAGGTTCTCTTGGTTTTATCCATTACGCACAAAGTCTGAATTTGTTGATGTTTTTCTGCGTTTCCAGTCATTTGTCGAAAATCAGTTTTCTTGCAAAATAAAAAAGTTCCAGAGTGATGGTGGAACGGAGTTTACAAATCATCGACTTCAGTCTCATTTTGCAAAATGTGGAATTCATCATCTCATGTCCTGTCCTTATACTCCTGCTCAGAATGGCAGGGCTGAGCGCAAACACAGACATATAACTGAGATGGGCCTTGCATTACTTTTTCACTCATCTACTCCAATGCATTTTTGGGTGGAGGCATTCATTACAGCCGTTTATACTATTAATCGGCTTCCCACTATCCTTCTTGAGAAGAAATCTCCGTTTGAGGTTGTGTATGGGCGCGCTCCATCTTACGACTATTTTCATGTTTTCGGTTGCCGAGTTTACCTTTGTCTTCGGGACTATGTCAAGACAAAATTTGAACCACACAGCTTGCCGTGTGTCTTTATTGGATACAGTACAAGTCACAAAGGGTTTCGATGCTTAGACCCTACATCCACGCGTGTGTACACCACTCGGCACGCTAAGTTTGACGAATCATGTTTTCCATTCACTTAATCCGGTTCTTCCAAGCTTGTTTCCCGTCTGCAGATATCCGAATTTCTCGATGGCTCGTCCTCCATCTCTCCCGTCGAACCACCTGACTTTGATCCACCATCACCTCAGTCATCTCTCCCATCATCCCAGCCATGTCGAACTTGTCCATCTAAGGAACCGCAGCCTCCTCCACAAGTACAGCAGACTCCTCTTGACCCGCCACCATCTCCACCGGCAAATTCTCCTCATCCTTCGCCTACTCATGACCAGGTTGCTCCTCCAGCTGTACCAGCCCGTACTCATCCGATGCGTACACAGGCTCAATCCGGAATATTCAAGCCTCGTTACCCCGCAGACATCGCTCTTGTTGAGTCTCACACTCTTTATTCCGCCCTCAATGTGATATTATGGGCCTAATATTTGGGCCACACTCTGGCAGCCCAATGCAGCCCTTGGAGAAGCCCAAGCCCGAGCCCCTCTCCCTTTTGTTGATGCTTGATCTGAACCGCTCATTCAAACTGAGTAGATCTCAACCCTTGATCTTGGGTTTATATACCCTCGCCGATCCTCTCATCTCTCATAACTTAACCCTATCTTTCTCTCTCCTCTCCACGGTGCCTCTCTTCTCTCCCCATCTCTGATTCGATATCCCGATGGTTTCGCCGTGGTTCTCTCCTATTTCCTTATTCAGCACCTTCTCCTTGTGCTATATAATGGGGGTTTTGGAAAGAGTTTGGACACAGAACATTTTTCGCCTTCTCTTAACCCTTATCACCTAAAACTAAGTGTTTGTCTCTCTGTGAGTTCTGGAAGTTGTGGTCTGGGCTTTTGGTTGGCTTCTCTGAGTGCGTGGCTTGGTGCTACTACTGGTTCTTGGGTGGTTTGGACTGTGTGTGAACTCAGCCTTGTGTGGGGACTGAGCCTACTGACTTCGAACACAGACCTTTGTGTTCAACTTGAAGTTCCTGGTGATTTTGTTCCTCTTTCTTTTTCTTGTTTTCTGTTGTTTTTGTAATCTTCTTTACTCTGTGTAATAGTTGGCTAGTATGTATCCTGGATTCTAGCCCTACACTCAACACTGTTTCCGAGCCGCGAGGCATCAAGTTTGCTCTTAAGAGCCCTCAATGGGTCCATGCTATGAATGAGGAAATGGAGGCCCTGCGCACTAACGACACTTGGGATCTTGTTCCCAGACCTTCTGATACGAATGTTGTTGGGTCCAAATGGGTATATCGCACTAAATTTCTAGCTGACGACTCACTCGATCGATATAAAGCACATCTTGTCGCTCAGGGTTTCAGCCAACTTCCTGGGTCCGACTTTACTCATACCTTTAGTCCTGTTGTGAAAGCATCCACAGTTCGCATTGTTTTATCTCTTGCCGTCATGAGTTCTTGGCCGTTACATCAGCTCGACGTAAAAAACACTTTCCTCAATGGCTATCTTTCTACACCTGTTTTCATGGAGCAACCACCTAGATTCACTGATTCTCTGTATCCCAATCATGTCTGCCGCCTTAAAAAGGCTCTTTATGGTCTTCGTCAGGCCCCACTTGCCTGGTATCAGCGGTTTCGCAATTTTCTGTTGCAACTTGGTTTTCTATGCAGTGCTGCCGACACGTCCTTGTTTGTGTTCCGTCGCAATTCTGTGCTGATCTATCTACTGGTATACATCGATGACATAATTGTCACCGGCAATGATAATGTCACTCTCACAACTCTATTATCTTGTATGCGCGCTGAATTCTCCATTAAGGACCTTGGCCGTTTGGGGTACTTTCTTGGCCTGGAGGTTTCATATCCTTCTTCAGGTTTTTTTCTCAGTCAATCGAAGTATGCCCGTGATATTCTCATTCGTTCTGATTTGCTTGATGCTAAACCTGTCTCCACTCCTCTTGTTCCGGGTGCTACTTTCACTGCTACTGGCACTGAGTTTTCTGATCCTACATTGTATCGGTCATTAGTTGGCGCTCTTCAGTATTTGACAATTACTCATCCTGACATTGCTTATTCCGTCAACACTGTCAGCCAATTCCAACTGCGACCTACTACAGAGCACTTTCAGGCTGTCAAACGTATTTTGAGGTATGTCAAGGGCACTCTTGGTTTTGGATTATCGTTTTCGTCTGTTCCCCAGATATTCTTGGGTATTCTGATGCGGACTGGGCCCGTTGCATAGACACTAGACGCTCAACTTATGGATATTCTATCTTTCTTGGCCCAAACCTTATTTCGTGGAGCGCAAAGAAACAACCCACTATGGCTCGTTCCAACTGTGAATCCGAGTACAGAGCTCTTGCTAATACTGCTGCTGAGCTTATGTGGGTCTGCAATCTTCTGAAGGAACTTCGCGCTCTTCCGAAGACGCCTCCAGTTCTACTCAGTGACAATAAAAGTGCCATATTCCTCACTCAGAATCCTGTCTCCCACAAGCGAGCAAAGCACATAGACATCGACTGTCATTTTGTGCGTGAACTAGTTGAAAATGGTCGTCTGTTCACTCGTTTTGTTCCTTCCTCGCTTCAGCTTGCCGACATATTCACGAAGAGCCTTCCACGTCCACTGTTTGAGATGTTTCGGTCCAAGCTTCGTGTTTCTCTCAATCCCACACTTCGATTGCGAGGGGGTATTAGTGATATTATTAGTGATTGATGTATATCTTTTATATATGGTTGTTATTTAGTTTCCTTAGTTTTAGCTATTCCTGTAACTCTTTTTTTATCTCCGCTGTAATCTCATTCTGTGATTAAGGAAATTATCTTAGCCTTACACCCTCTATCAATTCTATTGCTTTCTTTCTTCCTCTAAATGCCTTCATTTTAGAGATGTTGGCTTTCAACTTGGTGCAAACTTCATTCCTAAACTCATTGGTTCCTAAATTGGATTGTCTTTGAATTTTTTCATGAAGTGTTTTCCTATCCAAGAAGCTTTAATGCTAGGATTGTTATAATTCTATGAACAACTTGAATGGTCAGAATTGAATACCTTAACCTGCCAAGACCTATCATTTTGCATTGGTGATACAAGGATATACCACTCATATCCATCATTCTTGCATACTACTTTCAACCTTCTTTTATCATTGTCTTTAAATTTATGTCACACTTTTCTCTTAGCACAAAAAGTATCAATGGCTTCTTTAACTTCTTTTTTTGTGCTAAAAACAAGGCCAACCCTCAAGTTTGGTTTTCTACCCTCTGTCCTAGGGTTAAACTTAGGATATCTAGGCATATCCTCTTCATCAGAACCTTAAAGATTCTCAAGCTCATCACTGCTTTCATCAATTTCAATATTGTTCTTTTCAATCTGTGCATATATTTTATCACTCACATATTTGTTTTTCATCTTTCTATCACTACCTTGAAGACCACAAAACTCAACATCATGATCAACATATTTTTCATAAAATTTATCATCCTCATCCATATCATAATCACTATCAACTAATGCATCTTCATCATCTGAGTCATTTGAGATTTCACTCTCATCACTATTGGGTACAGGTATATCATCTAAAAAAAAGAAATCAATTGTATGATCCAAAGAGGCCCCACCAACATTATCCCCACCAATAAAATTTTCAATATGTTCTATACATAATATCACCACTCTATTCCTAGGTATATATCTGATAATTTCATAGACTTCAACATCAGTTTCTAGAATCCTCCGAGTCCTCTCTAAACTTTGCCCAAATTGATACCAAAACCTACATTATATTATTAGTTTATTCTCTCTCCTTACATTATAAAATTTTACTCATTACTATACAAAATTTATCTTCTAGCCTACTTTATGTTACAATACGTAAAAAATTAATTTACCCTCGAAACAAAATCCTAAATTCATGTGCCCGTCATCCACATTAATTTAATAATCATAAATAGATCTTATTTCTTTTAAAGTAAGATCATTCATTCTTGCCCATGTAGTTTTTCTAAATTTAGAGAGATCAATGAGGCAACTGTTTGCTAATAATCATGTTGCATTTTACCCTTTTTTATTTTCTTCTTTTTGGTGTGTCGAGGCAATTTTAAAACACACACCAAAAAAAATCAGAGCGTGGATTGTGTTTATCTAAAGAAACGACAGTCGATATATCAAATAAAGAAGCAATTAAAAGAAAAGATTCCCAACACATTAATTATTCGTCTATGTATCTCAACATTCTCCATAAAATGATTTCCTTTCTCAAGTGCAAATATGAGTCAAGATTAATTGTAAAATTATAAAATAAGAAATCACCTTCAAGGCTGAGATGGCATTCTGCTATTCACACAGACATCTACACATTGAGATCATCATCATCTCACCTCCCTTTTCTAAACTACTGTTCCACTGTAAAACGAATCTAGATCAAGCATACATGTCAGTGACGAGTTTAGGTTTAAAACCGAACCAACTTTTTTCAGTTCTGTAAGGGTTGGAGTTCTTGTTCTGCCACAACTGAATCAACGGGTTTGTATGAATTCAGTGATGATCTGTTTCTCCTCCAAATAATCCATGTCCCTGATGCCATTAGTCCGACTACGACCATGACAGCGAATGCCACAACTATTGCCAAGTAAGATTGCAAATTCGCCTTTCAAGATTCCTAATTCGGTAAGATTGCAAGATGTTAGGTTTTGAGGACAATGTCCCCATTTGCCACTTGGGTTGCGGGTACTAAGTTGTATTCGATCTAAAACAAATCAAATTAATTCGTAACCCAATTAATAAACTAGTATGCAATATATATAAACATTAAAAAATGTTAGTAGTTAATTCCATGTTTGCATGACACAATTTTGAAGCATAGTTCACAACATTTTATTAAGAAGTACACAGTTATATAGAATTCATGAATTTTTTATTTATTTTTTTATTATATGATTGTTGTAGGTTGTAAGAATGAGGTTAATTACCTGATACTTATCGAAAGCTGATTCAATAAAAAAGAGTGGCGTTTGAATATCCTCAACCAAGTATTCAGGAAAGAGACACTTATCGAAAGCTGATTCAATAAAGAAGAGTGGCGTTTGAATATCCTCAACCAAGTATTCAGGAAAGAGATACTGATAAATTAATTAACATGATTCAACTTATATATTGTTAGCATGTGTGTGTATATATATATATATATATATCTACAAGTTGTATAGAAATTAATTAAAGAGATTTACTTCATTGTATATATATGCAACTCTCACCAAACTAGGATCTCTTTGCGTGGTGCACGTCCTAGGCAAAGTATCAGCTAATTCCTGCATGTTAATTCGATACAAAACATAAGGTACTAATTAATTAATTAACTAAATTCTCTAGGAGATATCAACATCGTACGTACATTAGAAATTAGAAGGCTAGAAGAAAAACATGTTGTAAGGAAAAATGCAGAGAGAGGAATAGTACGTGTGTAAGTATAGCCTGCAATAATACATTTGTACATGTATAGTTAAGTCATGAATACAAATAATGTAATAAATTAATTTTAGATATGTAAATATAAATAAAGTAGGAAATTTATGAGTAACTCATACATTGTGGGCACTCCCCATTCCTTTAAGTAGCATCTCCTCCATTACAGCATTAAAAAATTTGGCACCTCGATATGTCACATTGGTTTCCTATACCACCAATAATTACATTTTCATATTCATCAGTAGCATATTTACATATCTACCAATCCAAAAAGAAAAAAAAAAAAAAAAAAACTTTTTTAATTTCTTAGACTTTCTGGTTCAACTTGTTCGACATCTGATAAAAAAGATGATCCATCGCAGTAGATAACATAAACTTTATGCCAATTCTTGAATCTGAAATCAATGGAAAGTGAATACAGAATTTTCAATACGGTAAGAAAATGTGTGAATGTAAAATTCAAATAAGACTAGGGTTGTAAGTGATACAATTTGAACCGAATGAGCAACTGTTCAAACTTGTTTGAAATGTAATCGAACTTCAAAACTTATGTTTTAGTTTGTTTAATAAATAATTGAATCAAGCTTGAACGAGCTTTAGTCTAGCTGAGTTTGAATCGAGCTCTAGTTAGATATTTTTACAATTGTTTTATACTTTTTATAGTAATCGAACTCGAACTAGAACTAGTTCGAGTTGAGCTTTAAATTTTATCAAATGCAACAAAAGTATGTTCAAATTTTTTTGAAATATCCATCGAATCAAGCTCAAATGAAGCTTCTACCAAATGATCTCAAATCGAGTATCGAACAGTTCGTTTGACGTCAGATTAGAGTTTAGTCGATGAAATTAATGTTTTAAAAATACTGCTAATATATTATTTTTTCTTTAATGTTGCATCATGCACAGATAATGTGATTGGAAAGGGAGGGTATGCTGAAGTATACAAAGGGTGTCTGGAAAATGGACAACTTGTTGCCATCAAGAAGCTCAACAAGGGAATTGGTGAAGAGGATTTGTTTAATTTTCTATCTGAAATAGGAATTATTGCACATATAAATCATCCCAATACAGCAAAAATGATTGGTTGATGGTGGAGCATTCCTTGTACTACAGTTATCATCATTAGGGAGTTTGGGTTCTTAAATTGTCTTAGGACAAGTGTTCGAAACTAGTTATGCTAATTTTTTTAAAAATCAATTATAGTCTTATAATTGAAAAATTGTCCAGTTTCAGTTCTTTTCCAACTGGAATTTTCAATCCGGTGGATTTTCATGCGTGACTATTTTGGTGTGCGTGTGACGATAACGTGCGAAAAATCTAACGGAGTTCGAAAATTGTAGTGGAAAAAGGGACAGGTACTTGACAATTTTTATAAATACAGGATTAAAATTGATTTTTCAAAATTAACGAGATTAGTTTCGGACATTTGTCTTAGGGCATGACTAAAAATGAATTTAACCCGTCTCTTATTTAAATAGTTTTTAGGAGAACAAAATTTGAAAATCGTGTCATGTAAAATTGTAGGCAAAACCTCTTCTTGATAACAATGAAGTAAAGGAATTAGTGGATCCTTGTTTGGGAAATGAGTATGATGCAGAAGAGATGAGTTGGGTGATTTCAATTGCCACTTCATGTATTGAGCAAAATCCAGTTCTTAGGCCTCGAATGAGCCAGGTAAGTGCTTTTATTCTCATACTCATGATTAATTGAATACTTTCATGTTATGATATATATAGCACATTATTTTGTCCTATGTAGTTACTTATATGTATTTTAATCAATAAAGAATACATGAAATGTCGTTTTATTATGAAGGTTGCCATACCATGAAGTAGTTTTCATTTAGAATTTTGGATATGGATTTAATAGGGAAAATTGCAAAATTTGTTTTGGATTTTGGCAATTCAATCTTATACTAATTAATTTTTTTTGCAATTAAGTCTCATAACTTTTAAAAATTTGCAACTTTAGTCCTAAGTTGGTCGTCAGGATTTTATAAGAAAATTGTAAAAATGGTCCTGGATATTGGCAAATTTAGTCTCATACGAATCAATTTTGGCAACTACCACTTTAGATTGCAATTCTAGTCCTAAATTGGTGGCTTTGTCGAAATTTTGAATGTACCACTCACGCGAGTATTTGAAATTCAGTTTCCAACTCTATTTCAATGTCATGACGCTTCATATGGTGAGTGGATCTCAAGTCCACTTGTCACACAAAGTTGCACATTATTATTGTACGGAAACTGAATTCCGGGCACTCCTGTGAGCAACTTGTGCAACATTTTGACAAAACCATCAATGTGGGCTACAATTGCAATATATTAAACGTTTTTGGAACTTTATTGTGAAAACTAATTTGTATGCGTTTGAAAGTGCCAAAACTCAATAGTTACGTGCTATTTTTACAATCTTCTCATAAAATTCCAACAAAAATCATCAATTTAGGATTAAAATTGTGAAATTTAAAAAGTCAAAGGACTTAATTGTGAAAACTGATTTATAAATGATTGAAACGCAATAATAGGAAACTGTTTTTACAATTCTCTCAATTACTTAGTTTCGGTAGTCCTATGTTATAATACTTTTTCCTTTTTTGTGTTTTGTTTTCAATAAGTTGAGTTTTGTAATAATATAGTCTTGTAACTTTTTTTTCTTAGTGAGTTTTATCAGTTGTAGTATTCACAATCCATGTACAAATTATACATATATGTGTTTGTGAAATGCATAGGAGATGCTACATTTGATATACTCCAATAACAGCTATAAGTTGATAGAATATATTAAATTGAAAGATCACATAAGATTGTATATTGATTGTGTTCCATTTTGTGGATAGGTAATAAGACTACTGAGGGGCGAAACTGATAAACAAAAATGCTCGAACGGGCAAAAGAAGCCGTTGCATCGACGAACATACTCTGAAGAACTTTCTCATGTAGAGGAGTATAACAATACTAAGTGTTTGATTGAATGTAAGAAATATGAGAAAATTCAACTTCAATCTTGACAACCCAATAGCATATACTTTTTTCTTTTCAAAAGCTATTCATCCAAATTTTGCAGTTATTAGACAATTAATCTCCCTTTCATAATAGTCATCATGTTTAATGAAATATATATCTCAACTTATCAAAATAGTAATTACAAGGAATTTAAAATAAATTTTTCTGATTTCATCATAGCTGAATTTTAGTACAATTTTAAATATTGGGTACTGATACTAAGTACAACATTCTTTTGGAATTGGAATAAGGGTTTAATTATTAGAAGTACTAAAATCGAAATAAACAAGACAAAACATCATACTAAAGAGACAAGATAAGTGTTCCAAGAAGTGCCAATTTATCAACATATGGTCGCTATAAATGGCATCAATTGAGAAACACCTAAATCAGACTACTCACCTTTTGGGATAAGCTTCTTAACCTTATTAAAAAGAAGACTGCCTTCACCTTCCGCTTGCAGCTGATCAAGTAACAACGAAAATGTCATTGCATGCAGCAAGAAGCCCCTTCTCTCCATTTCGTCCAGGACTGCAATTACATCACAAGACGCGTTCCTTTTAAGCAACCCCTGCATATAAACATTGTAGGTTGCACTATCAGGCAAGCAACCACTTTCTTCCATTTTCATCAGCAATTCCTTAGCCTCCTGTGTTTGACCTTCTTTACAAAGTGCACCAATAAGGATGGTATAGGTAACAACATTTGGCTGCAAACCTTTGGACGGAAGTTGGGCGAAAAGATTCTTAGCCATGTCAAGCTTTTTATCCTTGCACAGCCCCTCAATCAGGGTACTGTATGTTACTATATTGGGACTAACACCTTTATCTTCCATTATGTGTAGAAACGACAATGCTTCAGTTGTTTTCTGAGCTCTGCACAAGCCATCTAACAAGATAGTATAAGTCATTATATCAGGAGATAATTGTCGAGCTTGCATTTCTTTGAAAAGTTTCAAGCCTTCTGCACATCTGCCTTCACGAAAGAATCCCTTGAGCATGGTGGTGTAAGTAACCACTGTATGCTTTAAACATCTGCGAGGAATTTCAAGAAAAAGACTCCAAGCTTCATTCACATTTCCCTTTGTGCAATACCCATTCATCAAACTATTATAGGTTACAACATCAGGCTTGAGTCCTGAATTGACTGCTGAATCGAAAACTCTTCTCGCTTCCTCCATTTTTCCCAACAAACAATATCCATCAACCAAGGCATTGTAAGTGATGATATCAGGTTGAACATCTATTTTTATCATAGTTTTCAAGACATCCTCGGCTTCTTTCACCTTTCCTTCCTTGCAATACGCATCCACTAATATGCTACAAGTGACAACATTGGGATATATCTTCTGAGCAATCATCTTACTTAATAAGTCTTCAACCTCTTTCCATCTACTTAAACTACACAAGCCATGAATCATTGAGCTATACGTTACAACATCGGGCGAAATACCCTTCTCAATCAATTTCGAGAAGAGTTGGATAGCCTCATCAACCATATGAACCTTGAAAAGACTATCAATTATTGCTGTATAAGACTTGACAGTAGGTTTACATTTTTGTTTTTCGAACAATCTGAGCAAATGATAGGCGGTGAGAGTATGCCCGGCTTTGCACAGCCCATTTATCACAACAAGATATGTAATTTCATTAAACTCACATATTTTTTCTCTCAACAACTTCTTGAATAGTTTCTCCGCCTCAGCTACCTTTCCTTCCAAGAAAAGCCCTTTGAGCAGATTGGTGAAGGTAACAATAGTAGGTGTGTGGCCACGCTTGAAAAAGCTACCTAAGATTGCGAACCCGTAATCAACTCGATTCAAATGGCAAAAGCAATCAATCGCAATACTCAGGGTGACGTGATTTAAAGGAGCATTGTGAAGAAGCATTTTGTCGAACAGAAAGAGGGCAACAGAGTATTGCTTCATCTTCACAACCACAGTTAACAATTTACAGAAATCAACAACAGATGGGTGGGGCCTCATTCTCACCATTTGATTAAACAAATCAATAGCATCATCTGGCTCACCAACACAGCCAATATCGAATCTGGGTTTGGCGGAAAAGTATCTATTCAGGTGATAGTGTAAAGAAAAAATCGTAATAGCAGTTGAATTAGATGAATTGGAAACAATTCCTCGACAAATCATTGCAGCGCGATTCAACCTCATACTCGTTTATTGAAGAGAAAAATGCTGATTGCTGAGAAAAGAGTAGAATTTTGGATGGAAAGTACATAGAATTTATTGGATATAATTTTGTGAAGGAAAAAACTTCAGTGCATCAGTTACACCGTGCAATCTATACATTTATGTTATAAATATAATATTTTTATGCATTTTCATTTTAAAAAGTACGGATATTTGTACATAAAGGTACTACATTTATAATATAAAGATATCTGTGCAACTCTGTGCAACTCTGTGCACCAGTTGCACAGAAGTGTTACTCTTTTGTGAAAGAGGGACTTGATAAACGTTGACGGATTTTTTTGCTCTTTTTTATTATTATTATTATTATTTTTTATGTGTGTCGTTTTGCATTTTATTTTCAAAATATTTTATTGTACTAAAAAGTTAGTAATGAACTATCATTAACTAAAAAATAACATATATATAAAATAAAGTTTTCCTCAGAAACAATATCTATGATTAAATGATATTTCTTGGTTTCGTTATCATTTAATTCTTTCATAAAATGTGTGAACAATTCAATTTCGCAATCCGATCATGGTTGTTCTAGCAACAAGATTCCTCCATTAATAAAACATTTATGAGTTGAAAATGTCTCCATAAAGATATCATAAAGAAATACTTCACTCGTTTTGGTTAACAAAATCCTTACACAAATTTGTATAAATAATTATGTAAAAGTAATAAAAATGGGAAGAAATAGGTCAATCATATGAAACCATAACACACCTTTGTTAATAGGTTTAATTGAGCCAGACAAGTGTTTTTATTGTTATACATGTTAGATTTGCTGATGTGGCCACCAGATTTGCCTACGTGGCCATCGGATTTGCTGACGTGCTTGAAATCGAACTTAAATTGGATAAAATTAGGAGTTAGAGGACTAAAAGTGGAAAGTGAAAATATACTGCACCAAAATTGGACCAGACCTAAGTTAGAGAACGAAAATTGAGTTTTTCCCTTGTAATATTTATAAAACTATATTAAAGATTGGAGTTTTAACGAGTATCATCATCAAGAGTACAAGCATATTACGACAAGTAACTAAGGATTGAAATCTTAAATCGTAAAGATTAGATTGGAGTTATAAATCGTAAAGATTGGAGTATTAAATTATGGGTTCTTCATATAATTTGATTAAAGTTCTAATTAAACAAAACTCTCTATATCTAATTTAATTAGTCTTCATTTAATTAATTAAAATCCTAATTAAAAAAACTTTCTATATCTAATTTTATTAGAAGTTAATTAGATTACAACAGGTATTTAAAGAGTGAAAATACATGTTTTGATTAATTTTCTTCTATAATCAAATAGAAAATAAAATAAAATATTTTTATAAAGTATGTTATTATTAGAAGTTATGTTCTTATATTTTTTTTTTTTCAAAATCTTATTTGTTTCTTTAAATATAATATCTGAAGGAGCACTGTGAAGAAGCATTTTGTCGAACAGAAAGAGGGCAACAGAGTATTGTTTCATCTTCAATAACAGATGGGCGGGGCCTCATTCTCAGCATTTGATGAAACAAAGCATCATCCGGATCACGAACGCGGCCGAAATAGAATCTGGGTTTGGCGGTAATGTAGAGAAGAAACAGTACATGCAATCGAATTGAATGAAGAATTGATGTTTCCTCATCAAGGAAACAATTCGTGTGTTGAAGAGAAAAATGTAAAATGAGAGTGAGAGGGACTTTGATACGCCTTCAGATTTGGGAGATAAATGCAACTGATTTTGCCTATTTTTTTACTTTTTCTTTTTCCTTTTCCTTAATAAATATACACACACATATATGATAAAATAATATTTCTTGATTTCAATATCATTTATTTTTTAATGTTTATGAACTTATTATTTTTGTCATTTGTGTGGCGATTTTTGCAGAACCTCAAAGATTCTGAGCTTAATGAATCTTTGGCTTCAATCTTTCAGCTTTCAAAGTAGAAATACTAAAAACAAACACAAAACTTCATACTAAAGAGTATAAATTTTCCAAGTGCGGTGCCAATTCATCAACACAATGGTCACTGCAAATGGCATCAACAGAGAACAATGATATACCAGAGGACAAGGAAACACCTAAATCAGACAATTATTATTTCTTTGGGGTAACCTTTTTAACAATATTAAAGAGAAGACTGCCTTGACCTTCTGCATGCAGTTGATCAAGTAACAATGAAAATGTGGTTGCATCCAGCAAGAAGCCACGTCTCTCCATTTCGTCCAAGATTGAAATAACATTATGCGTCGCATTCCTGTAGAGTAATCCCTGGATAATAACATTGTAGGTCACACTATTAGGCAAGCAACCACTTTTTTCCATTTTCATCAGCAATTCCTCAGCCTCTAGTGTTTGACCTTCTTTATAAAGTGCACCAATAAGGATGTTAAAGGTAATAACATTAGGCTGCAAACCTTTGGATGGAATTTCGTCGAAAAGACTCTTAGCCATGTCAAGCTTTTTATCTTTGCACAACCCCTCAATGAGGGTACTGTATGTTACTATATCGGGACTAACACCTTCATCTTCCATCATGTTTAGAAATCTAAATGCTTCAGTCGTATTCTGAGCTCTGCACAAGCCATCTAACAAGATATTATAAGTCATTACATCAGGAGATAATTGCCGAGCTTGCATTTCTTTGAAAAGTTTCAGGCCATCAGCACATCTGCCTTCACGAAACAACCCCTTTAGCATGGTGGTGTAAGTAACCACTGTATGCTTTAAACCTCTGCGAGGAATTTCAAGAAAAAGACTCCAAGCTTCATCCACATTTCCCTTTGTGCAATACCCATTCATCAAACTACAGTAGGTTACACCATCAGGCTTGAGTCCTGAATTGACGGTTGAATCAAAAACTTTTCTCGCTTCCTTCATTTTCCCCAACAAACAATATCCATCAATCAAGGCAGTGTAACTGATGATATCTGGTTGAACATTTATTTGCATCATAATTTTCAAGACATCCTCAGCATCTTTTACATTTCCTTCCTTGCAATAACCATCCATTATTATGGTACAAGTGACAACATTGGGATAGATCTTCTGAGCAATCATCTTACTTAATAAGTCTTCGGCCTCTTTCCATCTACTTAAACAACACAGGCCATGAATCATTGAGTTATACGTTACAATAGTGGGTGAAATACCCTTCTCACCCAATTCTGAGAAGAGTTCCATAGCCTCATCGACCATACGAACCTTGAAAAGACTATCAATAATTGTGCTGTAAGAGAAGATATTAGGTTTGCATTTTTGTTTCTCCAACAATCTGAGCAAATGATAGGCGGTGAGAGTATGCCCAGCTTTGCACAATCCATTTATCACAATAAGATATGTAATTTCATCAAGCTTACATATTTTTTCTGTCAACAACTTCTTGAACAGTTTCTCCGCCTCAGCGACCTTTCCTTCCAAGAAAAGCCCTTTGAGCAGAGTGTTGAAGGTAACAATAGTAGGTGTGTGGCCATGCTTGAAAAAGCTACCTAAGATTGCGAACCCGTAATCAACTCGATTCACATAGCAAAAGCAATTAATCACAATATTCAGGGTGAAGTGATCTAAAGGAGCATTGTGAAGAAGCATTTTGTCGAACAGAAAGAGGGCAACAGAGTATTGTTTCATCTTCACAACCGCAGTTATCAATTTATTAAAATCAATAACAGATGGGTGGGACCTCATTCTCACCATTTGATGAAACAAAGCAATAGCATCATCCGGCCCACAACCAACACTGCCGAAATCGCATCTGGGTTTGGCCGAAAAGTATCTATTATTCTGGTGATAGTGAAGAGAAGAAATTGTAAAAGTAGTTGAATTTGATAAAGAATTGGAAACAATAGCTCGACAAATCATCGCAGCGTGATTCAACCTCATAATTTTCATTTATTGAACAGAAAATGCTGATTGCTGAGAAAGAGTAGAATTTTGGTAGGATAAAGGTGGAAGTATAGTGAAAGAGAGACTTATTACACCTCTGTATAATCGGCTTATTTGGGAGATAAATGCAAACTAATATTTCCATTTTCTTTTCCAAATATTTTTGCTGAAAATTCACCTTTATTTTATTGTACTAAAAAGTTAGTAATCTTCTTTCAAAAAAAATAAAAAAAATTGGCAATCAATTATCATTAACTGAAATAACATATAAGATAAAATTTCCCTCAAAAACTATATTATGATTAAATTTTTTTTCTTGATTTCAATGCCATTCAACCTTCTTACAAAAATGTTTGTGAATAGTCTCATCCAATTCAATTCTAAGTTGAAGATTTCTACATTAACAAAAGTTGAAGAAAGAAATCAGAGCGTGGATTGTGTTTATCTAAAGAAACGACAGTCGATATATCAAATAAAGAAGGAATTAAAAGAAAAGATTCCCAACACATTAATTATTCGTCTATGTATCTCAACATTCTCCATAAAATGATTTCCTTTCTCGAGTGCAAAAATGAGTCAAGATTAATTGTAAAATTATAAAAGAAGAAATCACCTTCAAGGCTGAGATGGCATTCTGCTATTAATAAACTATTAATTGGTGGAGCCTCAAATTAATTATAGGAAGGTATATATCAATTTTGACTCCACGTTATGCTTCATTTAGATCAGCTTGGATTTATTTCTGTAAACAAGTGAAATATGTTATAGGTTAACTTAATGATCCTCATGATCTCAAACAACATAGTTACATAAACATTAATTTGTAGTAGACCATAATTGATTCTACAGAATTATTTTGTTTAAACATATATACAAATTTCCATTAGTTTCTATATTTGTCACAGTATAACAATTCGAGTCAATGTTCCTTATGGAGATAGCTATGTCAACTATAATTTGAACAAATTGAAGTATTCGAAAATATTTTCTGGTTTTTTGTTTAATCTAAAAAATGACTTTTATTAGATGATAAAAGAGATTGCATGAGTGTTGTGTTAATCGTTAAGTTGTTCTTACACATATCGACAAATATGATATTGATGATGGTTTATTTTCTAAATTACAAGTACTACAAACATGTTTACTACTAACAAAAACAATATAAAATATTCATATTCTTGAGTTTGTATAGACTTTGGATTGTTTTACTAATATTTTAATTCCTTACAAAGTTTTGTTAATTATACTGGTTACTGTAGTATCATCAAATTGAAGTTTTTCAAAACTAAAATTGATAAAATCTTGCTTTTAACTATGACTCAAGAAAGATTAAATGGATAGTGCATAGAACATGAGATGATGGAAAAACTTGATCTTGAAGACTTTATTTATGATTTTGCTTCTTAAAATGCTACAAGTTATAAATATTTTAAATGATAATTTGAAACTTATTTTGTTTTTATGTTTGTAGGTGTTGTATTTTTTCAACATTCTAAATGGACAAAGGAGCATATTGAATTTACAACTGTTTGAATGAGAATTCTTTTTCTTCTTATTTTCAGATTTTCAAATTATATTTATCATTTAAGTAGAAATATTTATTTTTTCTCCATAGAACTCATTTTTTTCTATTTTGCCATGGACTCCAAAATGTCAGAATCGGTCCTTAGAGAAGATAAACTACGCTGATGCAATCCTCCTAGCTTCCCAACCTCCTATAGGTTAACAATAAGAATTTGTTGTGCCTATACATATACATATTTTTTTGTTAGTTCGGGTTGTTTGTGCATGTAGGTTAACTGGGTGCCATATAGTGAATGTAGAGATCATCATCCTCAGGAAGCGGTCAGTTTCTATCAAGGATGCATAAGATCATTTGACATTGTTGAGCCGTATCATCCTGATCGTGTCCTTTGGCAATTTGGGTATGTTCAACGCGTTCCTGATGACCCACTCTGTCCGATGCTGGCCCGACGGGGAAAGAATGGCCTCCAATACAAAGTTACTTGGGACGCGTTGGGGGCATATTGAAGTTACAACTGTTTGAATGAGAATTCTTTTTCTTCTTATTTTCAGATTTTCAAATTATATTTATCATTTAAGTAAAAATATTTATTTTTTCTCCATAGAACTCATTTTTTTCTATTTTGCCATGGACTCCAAAATGTCAGAATCGGTCCTTAGAGAAGATAAACTACGCTGATGCAATCCTCCTATAGGTTAACAATAAGAATTTGTTGTGCCTATACATATACATATTTTTTAGGCTGAAAAACTAAAATTCATCCCATGTATACTTGTTTTTACACTTTGCTATATTATTTATAAATGTTATTATTTTACTATATCATGTGCTTTTTTCTTCCCTTGACTACCCGGGTGGGCATGGTCCGCATCAAATTGGGGATAGGAGTATTGGAGCTAAACACAGTTAGCTTAGCACAGACTGCATGCATGGCAGTTGTAGTAAGTTAGAAGCCGTTTCATTTCTGTTATATCAGCTGCCATGTTGGCATGCCATGTCATAGTTAGTTAGAGAGTTGGTTAGGTGGTTAGATAGCTTGGTGATCAAGGCTTGTTATCTATATATATGGTGTAATCTCTCTTGTTTCAATCAATGAAGAAATACAGTTTATTCTTCAGTTTCAACATGGTGTTTCTCCTTACTACAAACTTTTCCACAAAGTTCCTGATTATAATTTTCTTAAAACCTTTGGATGTGCTTGTTTTCCCTATTTGAGGCCAATAATCAACATAAACTGCAATTTAGAAGTCAAAAATGTGTTTGCATTCAAGTGGTAGAATCTACATTGCTAGAACAGTTGCATTTCATGAAACTGAATTTCCATATGCTACGTACTCTCTTCTCTTCTTCTAATTGTTCTTCTACCTCCACTCAATCTCTTTCATCTCTTCCTCTTCTTCCTATTACTTCATCTTCTTCATCATCTGGTTCTCAATATAGTCCACACTCTAGCTCTTCCTTATCTAGAGTTAATTGCAAAATACGTCCTGTAACTTATACCTAGTTCCATCTATAGTCCTTTATCCTTTTACTTTATCAATTTTAGTCCTCTAACTTTTAATTGTTCAATTTTGGTCCTATCTGAGTCCTTTAACTTTTTAATTGCTCAATTTTGATCCTATCTGGGTCGAAATTTGAATTTTTTGTCGGAAATTGCACGTGCACAACATGTGAGCCCCACCGGAAGTATGAAAAATCCCCAATTTGAAGGACTCACGTGCATAGCACGTGCAATTTCCGGCGAAAAATTCAAATTTCGACCCAGATAGGACCAAAATTGAGCAATTAAAAAGTTAAAGGACTAAAATTGATAAAATAAAAAAATAAAGGACTACGGATGGAATTGGGTATAAGTTACAGGACGTATTTTGCAATTAACTCTCCTTATCTACACATAACTCTTCATCATCTGATAACTCTCCACATGATTCTTCATTACCCACTGATTCTATTCATCAATCCTTATCTTCAGACAAGATATTAGCTCTTCCTTCTATTGATTCTCTTCAACATTCTCTTTCTCCAAACAGATCCTTAACTCTTCCTTCTTCTTCCAATACTCATTCCATGATTACAAGATCCAAAAAAATGGAATCTATAAACCAAAAGTTTAGACTGTTAATCTTTCTGAACATGATCCTCTTACCGTCACTCAAGCTTTGGATTGTCCACACTGGAGACTTGCTATGGAAGATGAATTCAAGGCTTTGCAATCAAATAATACATGGAGATTGGTCCCTTGTTACTTTGATATTAATCCAATCACCAACAAATGAGTGTTTAGAATTAAGAGAAATCCTGATGGTAGTATTAATAAGTACAAAGCCAGATTGGTGGCAAGAGGTTTTCAGCAGAATGCAGGAGAAGACTTCTTTGATTCTTTTAGTCCTGTTGTTAAGCCTCTAACTATCATTGTGTTTACTTTGGCAGTGACAAGGGGTTGGCAGATTCAACAGGTTGATATAAATAATGCTTTCTTGAATGAAGATTTGAAGAAGGTGGTTCGCATGTATCAACCTAAGGGTTTTGTTGATAATGATCATCCGTCTTATGTTTGCAGGTTGGATAAGGCCTTATATGGTCTTAAACAAACACCCAAGGCTTGGTATGACAAGCTAACATGCTATCTTATATCTCTTGGTTTAGAACTATCAATTGTTGATATTTCTTTGTTTCATTCTCATGTGGATGGTAAGCTTCTAATAATGTTTGTTTATGTGGATGACATACTCATTACTGGAGATGATTATTGCATGATCTCAGCTCTTATTCAGAAAATACATTCTCAGTTCTCTCTTAAACATCTTGGTTAGGTGAATTATTTTCTTGGCATTGAGGCACATAAGAGTGTACATGGTATTCATCTAACTCAATCCAAGTATATTAGAGATATTCTCAATCATGCAGTGCTTTCTCAATGCAAGCCAAGTCCTACACCTTATCTTGCTAGACAAAATATATCTCCTCATCATGGTCCTCTCTTTGATCAGCCTTCATTGTATAGAAGTATTGTTGGTTGCTTACAATATCTAACTCTCACAAGACCTGACATTGCTTTTATGGTGAATAAGTTAAATCAACATCTTCATCAACCTACAAGTAAGCATTGGTGAAGGTAACAATATCAGGTGAATAAGCTAAGTTATTGCTTTTTATTATTATTATTATTATTTATAATTAGACATTTATATTGTATTGGTAAAATTGAATTAAATTAGTTTTTTTTTTTTTTGCATTAAAGTTAAGTATATTTAGATCTTTACATATATAATCTCTAATATCTATACTCTATAACTTATCTATAATCTATTTATATTTATAATCTATAAAAAGTGTCATTATATGAAAAATAATTCTTAATCATTTTTACTCTATCTATATATAATTAACATTGACAGTATAGATTATCACAACATTAGGAATGTAAATTATTTTTCTAACATCACTTCTTTAAATTTCAATAATTGTTTTTCGATATAATTCATATGATTTCCTATTTTACTTTCACGTCAAATATATATATATATATATATATATATATATATATAGTAGATAGATATTGAATTTTTAACTGTTGTCATATTAGTGTTCACCAACATTAATTTTATTTTAGACAAATAAATACTCAATTTTTTTATGTTTGTGTCAACGCTATACCAACATGCATATGAAATGTTATGTTTTACATGAAAATTTATTTTTTTTAGTAATAATTACTATAGATAAAGAAATATAAAAGGATAAAACACAATATATGACATCATAAAAAAGAATACGCGTGTTTTCATGGTCGTGGATTTTTGATAAATGGGATGGGAAATTCCTGCTACAAATGTAATGAGTACTGATATGGTCGGACTAAGTCGAATCAAGTCCTCTTATAAACCGAACTTAGTCGAACAAAGTCGAACCGAGTCCTTCTCTTAGAAACCGAACTAAGGCCAAAGTCAAAGCACTTGAGGTATGGAGAAACAAGTTGTTCGGCCATCTCCTGATCGAACTAAGGAAGCGCGAGCCAGTGCAGTCGGGAAGTACAATGACGAACTAAATTAGATGAGGAAAAACTGGTATGTGGAGAAGCTAAACGAACTGAGTTACAGCCCTATGAACGAACTAACGAAAGAGGAACTGATTAACGTGAGATATGACGAACAGACTTTGAACCTAACTAACCGCTATTTCAGCGGAACTGTTAGTCCGTATCCCATACTTTAAGGGATGAATCTCAACCAACTCATATTCTAGGGAGTCTATATATACCTCTTGTGTTCATTCTTTATTTTTCCTTATGCACACTTAAATTCAAAATACACACACGTACACTTGCAAAAAAATATCTTCTTCATTTTTCTGACTTGAGCGTCGGAGTCCCATCGCTGGGAACCCCTCCCGGTGTTTATTTTGCAGGTCTTCGTGTTTAAGATCATCAGTTTTTGGATCGGGAAGTTGGAGAATCGAATCGGAGCAACATCAAGGTCCAAGATTTCGAGTTTTTGGGTTGAAGAACCGGAGCTTTGGATCGGAGCTACATCAATTGGCGCCGTCTGTGGGAAAACAATCTGAGTTTTAAGGCGTTGAGATAACAAGCATGGTGAATACCAGAGGATCAATGAGAAGGATGGAAGTCGGTGATTCATCCAGGAGGCCTGAAAATCGAGAGGGTGACCGGAGTCCTACCCCGGTGGATCCCCCTCGTACCATTACTTTAACGGCAGAGGAATTGGCAGACTTGATGGAAGCAGCTGCCCAGAAGGCTATAGGGAAACAAAGAGCTGAGTCACATCAGGATAATGTGGATACTCATCGGGAGAAAGAAGCCAGTGATTATAGGTCACAAACGGATGAGAGGGAAAGCCAGTTTGATTGCTCTCGGGGACAGAAACGAGGCCGCGATGAGTTATCGGATAGGGTTGATGAACTGAAAAGAGAGATGAAAGAAGTTCAGCGTAATATTCGACGAGTCCCAAAGGGTTCAAGGGGGAATCCCTTTTCGGAGGAAGTGATGGAAGACGAATTACCGGCATCTTTTCGACCGGTGAATTTTGATTACGATGGTACTGCTGATCCGTGGGATCACTTGTGTAGATTTGAAAATACCGCTATCTTACACCGGTATTCAAATGGCATCAAGTGTAGGGTGTTTGCCACTACCCTCACCAAGGCTGCTCAGACCTGGTTCAGTCAATTGACTGATGAAACTATTCATGACTTCGAACAATTATCAGAGTTATTCCTACACCAGTTCGTCAGTGCTAGAAGACAGCGGCGATCTACTCAAACTCTGTTCGGGGTAAAACAGAAAGGGGATGAGATGTTGAAAGAGAGTACGTTGGAAGGTTTACAGATGCAGCCCGGGAAGCTCCTGGGGCTTCAGATGACTTAATAGTCAATGTCTTCATACAGAGCTTGAAAGAGGGTGATCTTCATACTTCTCTGGTTAAGAAGATGCCGAGGAATTTTGATGATTTATTGCAGAGATCCACCAAGTACATCAACCTGGAAGAGGCTGTGCGGATTAAGAAGGGTGAGGGCTCTAGCCGAGCTAATAAGTCACAGGAACAGGAGTCTACAAGGAGGAAGGTGATGGGAGAATCTCGAGCGAGGTTCGCGCCCCTGCCGTTGCGAGATAGCAAAGTTGGTAGGAGGTATGACCAATATACCCTCCTGAATATTTCTCCCGGACAAGTATTGATGGAGATCTGGAATCTGCCCCAATTGAAGTGGCCGGCAACCTGGAGCCCGACTCCCAAGAAACCATCTACCTTCGGGAATGGCAAACTTTGTCGGTTTCATAATGAATATGGACACGGTACTGATGAGTGCTTGCACCTCAAGGACGAACTAGAGAGATTAGTTCGGGAGAACAGGCTTGCTCGGTATGTTCGCCCTCACCGACAAGATAACAGAGAACCGAGGAATGCTCGGGAGGAACCTAGAAGGGAAAGGGGACAACAACGACCCGAACTACCTCCCCCTCCGCCGCTTTCGCCGCGAAACAGGCCTGAGAGGGAGGAAAGGCCCACTATACACATGATCATAGGAGGACCAACGGATGGAGATTCAAACAGAGCTCGCAAGGCGAGATTGAATTCAGTTCGACAGAAAGACGATGAGGTTCAAACAATTTTCGACGAAGTAGTAGTGCAGTTTGGGGCTCAAGATAAAGTAGCTCTCCAGAGTCCGCAGTTCGATGCTATGGTGATTGCGGCTGAGATTGGGGGTTTTAACGTCGAAAGGATATTCGTTGATACTGGAAGTTCGGTGGACATCATGTTTATGGACTGTTTCGAAAGATGAGATCGACAGTCGAAGTGAAGTTGGTGGAGACTTCTCTTTATGGGTTTTCTGGAGAAGCCGTGACAGTGTTTGGCAAGGTCCAGTTACCCATGGTTTTGGGAGAAAGGGAATAGAGACAAAATAAGACAATAACTTTCCTATTGGTGAAGGCACCCTCGCAGTACAACGTGATTTTAGGGCGTCCTTCGTTGAGTACTTATGCAGCTGTTATCTCACCTGCTCATTTGATGATGAAATTCCCAGTGGAAAATGAGGAAGGACGAACTGTGGGAGTGGGAGTAGTCCACGGCAATCAGCAGACAGCTCGGCGCTGTTACGTTGCTGCTGTTCGCCAGTCCGAATCCCAAAAACGGAAGGCCGAACAGAAAACTGAGATTGATAGAGAAAGAGATCAGAGTCGAAATAAAGGACGAGAGACGAACACAGCGGAGTTTGAAAAAAGGGGAATTGATGAGCATTGAGTTGATTTCAGAACAACCGGGACATGTAGTTCGCATTGGCAGTCATTTGGCCGAACCAAACCTTAGTGAGATTGTGCAGGTATTGAAAGAAAATGTGGATTTGTTCGCATGGAAGCCGGAAGATATGAAGGGTATAAACCCGGATATAGCAGTTCATCAGTTGGATACTAAGCCCGAGGTTCGACCAATCAAGCAGAAGTTGAGGCACTTTGGTGATGAGCAAAACGAGATAATAGAACGGAAAGTTCAGAAGTTGTTGGAGATAGGGCATATTGAGAAGATCCAATACCCTCAGTGGCTGGCTAATGTGGTGTTGGTGCCTAAACCTGGAAACAAATGACGAATGTGTATTGATTTCCGAGATCTGAACAAAGCTTCTCCAAAGGATCATTACCCACTCCCTCGAATCGATAAATTGGTGGACTCAACTGCCGGTTGCGAACTGCTCAGCATGATGGATGCTGCACAAGGGTATCATCAGATTCTGTTACATCCGAAAGATAAGCCCAAAGTTTCTTTCATCACTTCGTCAGGTACCTATTGTTACACTGTGATGCCGTTTGGATTAAAGAATGCGGGAGCTACTTACCAGAGGATGGTGGATAAGATGTTCAAGCACCAGTTAGGTCGTAATATGGAAGCTTACGTGGATGACATGCTGGTAAAAAGTATTCAGGCGAACACTCATGCGGCAGATTTGAGAGAAACAATGACAACTATTCGAAGACATGGGATGCGGTTGAATCCATCCAAGTGCTCATTCGGAGTAAGAGCGGGGAAATTTCTGGGATATATGGTCACTGAGAGGGGAATCGAAGTTAATCCAAGCAAGATTCGAGCTATCCAAGATATGGCTCATCCGCGAACCATAAAAGAGGTACAGGTTCTAACTGGTCGAGTTGTTGCTCTAAGCAGGTTTATATCAAGGTTGGCGGATAAGGGATTGCCTTTCTTCAAAGTTCTTAGAAAGAGTAGTCAGTTCGGATGGAACGAACAATGTCAGAAGGCTTTTGACGATTTAAAAGTGTTCCTTTCTTCACTTCCGTTGTTGAAGCAGCCGATTCAAGGAGGAGCGCTGCAGGTATACTTGGCGATTGGCGAAGAATCTGTTAGTTCGGTTATTGTGCGAGAAGAAGGAAAGGACCAGTTCCATGTCTACTTCGTCAGTAAAGTTCTTCAAGGCGCCGAAGTGCGATATACTGAGATCGAAAAGGTGGCCTATGCTTTGGTTACTGCTGCCAGGAGATTACGGCCATACTTTTTGAGTTATGCGATAACAGTGCGAACAGATCATCCGTTGAGCACCATTCTGGGAAAGCCTGAGGCATCAGGGAGATTAGTCAAATGGGCCATCGAACTGGGTCAATTTGACATCAAGTACGAACCTCGAACAACTATCAAAGGTCAGGCCTTGGCGGACTTCATCCAAGAAACAACCAAAACACAAGAAAAGAAGGAGTGGGAGTTGTTTGTAGATGGATCCTCATCTCATCGAGGAGCCGGAGCTGGAATATTGCTGATTAGTCCAGAAAAGGATGAATTACAGTTTGCCATAAAATTCTTGTTCAAAGCATCTAACAATGAAGCAGAATATGAAGCCTTTTTGCAGGGTTTTAAGATAGCCGAACAGGCTGGAGCGCGCCACTTAACAGTGAAATCAGATTCGCAGTTGGTAACACAACAACTCCGAAATGAGTGTGAAGTCAAAGAAGATAGGATGATTTCCTACGTGGACAAAATCAAAGATATGGAGAACAGATTTTAAAAGCTTCAAATTGAACAGATCCCCAAAAGTGAAAATGAAAAGGCGGATTTTTTTATCAAAGATAGGCAGTTCGTTGTAAGACTGTTCGCAGAGAAGTATTACTGTGATGGGCGTTGGGAGAGAAAGTGAAGTTATGAATATTGACGAGGCAGAGACCGATTGGAGAACTCATTTTTTACATTTTTTGGAGGGCAAAAGGGAAGGAACAACGAAGGAGTTAGAGAGGTTAGAAAGACAAGTTCGTTTCTACTATGTTATTAACGGATTATTATACAGGAAAACCTTTTTACCAACGGATGCAAGATGCTTATCTCAAGAAGAAGGGATTAAGGTGTTAAAAGAAGCTCATGAAGGAGGATGTGCCGAACATTCTGGAGCAAGAGCTTTAGCTCGGAAGGTGGTACGAGCTGGGTTTTACTGGCCCACGTTGAAGAATGATGCTAAGGAGCTTGTTAGAAAGTGTGAATCTTGTCAGAAACATGGATGGCGGATCCACACGCCAGCCGCAGATATGCTAACTACTTGTTCGCCTTGTCCCTTCGCTAGATGGGGAATCGACATAGTTGGTCCGTTTGTGAAGACCAGGGGAAGCAAACAATTTTTGGTAGGAGCAGTAGATTACTTCACTAAATGGGTCGAAGCCGAACCTCTAGTCAAAATTACAGAAGCTGACATGATACACTTTGTTTGGAATAATATTTGTTGCAGATTTGGTTTGCCAAGAGTTTTGGTGTCAGACAACGGAGCTCAGTTTCGAGGAAAGAAAATCACGAGATGGTGCGAAGAGATGAAAATTGTGCAAGTGTTTACTGCAGTTGCACATCCACAAGCAAATGGCCAAGTCGAAGTAGTAAACTGAATCATAGTGGATGGACTCAAAAAGTGGCTCGAATCTGAGAAGTCGAACTGGGTGGATGAACTACCATCAGTATTGTGGGCTTATCGAACAACGGCTAGGACGACGACGGGAGAGAGTCCTTTCAGTTTGGCATTTGGGATGGAAGCAGTAGTTCCAACAGAAATTCAAGGAGAAGTTTTGCGAATCACCAATTTTGAGACACAAGAAAACGAGGAGTTGATTAGAACTGATCTAATGTTTCTGGACGAATTGAGGGATAAAGCCCGAGTTCGACACGAGCTCTATAAAAGACACATTCAAGCTGCGTTTCACAAAAGAGTTCGAAGAAGGGAATTCCAAGTAGGAGATATGGTGCTAAGGCAAGCTGACGCCCTGGTTGAAATTGGAAAGTTGGATGCTACTTGGGAAGGGCCATATATTGTTTCCAAGATTCTTTCGGGAGGATCTTACGAACTGGCAGATGAAGATGGAAAAAGGTTGCCAAGGCCATGGCATGTGAGTCATTTGAAGAAATTGTATGCTTGAAGCATCACCTTCCCGTAGGTTATTTGTTACTTTTTTAATTTTTGTTGCTTAATAAAATGAGAAACATTTACTCTCCGTGGACGTAGGTCAATTTGACCGAACCACGTTACATCGTTGTGTCACTCTTTTTCTGCTTTATTTCATATTACTATTATAATTGATGATTAAGCGAACTGCAACATTCCCTCGGAATGTAAACACTCCCTCGGAGTGTCCTGATTAAGCGAACTGCAACATTCCCTCGAAATGTAAACACTCCCTCGGAGTGTTCTGACTAAGAGAACTGCAACATTTCTTCGGAATGTTCTGAACACTCCCCGAAACATACCAACCAAGCGGACTGAAATATTAATAAAGTTCATTTGATTATTAATAAAATTTTAATGGCGTAAGTGCCTCGTACTTGCAAACAAGCAAATGAAAGATAAATATATGTGTGCGAAAAGTTATAAAAGGAAATTCGATAGATTGTTCATAGAAGATACAGAATAGTTCTAGATAAAAAATATGAAAAAATTTACAAAATATCATCAGATGGTTTTTTAGAAGAAGAGGGAAGAACTGATAGATCGGCAGCGGAGGTCGGCGGTGCAGAAGGATCGAACATCTCATCAGGAAGATCCACCATTAGATTCGAAGTATCTTCCTCAAGTTGAATAGTCGAACTGGCACTTGGAAGAACTTCTGAAATGGCTTGCTGAAGAAATCCTTCCCACCATTTGGCATCAACGTCTTCGTTCGCATCCCCTTGCCAACCGGGAGGAATCGGGAAGGATTGTTGCAATTTTTTACCAAGTGAAGAAAGACGAAATCGGAGCTGGGATTCGGGTTGAGCTTTCTTCACCTCTTCTTGGCACAGTCGAACACCTTCCTTGAAATAGGCTTCGGCCATGGGAGCAGCCTTGGAGAGGAAAAGAACGGAATTCCACAAGCGACTAAAGAGTCTCTCGCGAAACTCTTCAGCTATTAGCTCCATCTCCGAGCTTTGAGCGAATCGATGAAAGCCCTCTGTAATTCCAGCTCGGAATCCCTCCATCCTCGAATTCTCCGTGAACTGAATCCGCACACTCTGCTCCCGCTCTAAATCCTCCCTTAGTTTTCGAACCTCCGCTTCGACTGCAAAGAGCTCTTTTTGTTTTTCAGTAGCGAACTTTTCCTTCTCCAAAAGCAATTCATCCCTCTTGGACACCTCTGATCGAGCCAAGGCAAGCTCAACCTGGCACTGCTCCAATTCAGCGGATAGCTTGTTCGTCTGGTCAGAATGGATCGCTAGGTCGCTCTCCAAGGCCTTTTTCTCATCTTCTTTCTCTTCCGCTACATGGCGATATTCCAAAGCCTTGTCCCGTCGGCGAAGAGCTCTCTTGCTTAAGCCTTCAAAAAACTTCCTCGCGTTTGCCAGACGAGCAAGATTTAACCTTATGTCTCTTGCCTCAGCATCCTCCTCAACCCCTGCCGCTTTCCCCTTCTGAACGGCCACATCCCTCGAGACCTCCGAACTAACTGAGGGCCCCTCAGCTGTTTTCTGCTTCTTGTCTACGGACTTCCGCGAGCTAGTAGGCCCCCTTTTCTTCCTTTGTAGAGAAGGCGTAGCCTCTGTCGTCTCTCCTGCGATCTCCTCGGTCAGATCGACATGATCAGATGAGCGAACAGTGGACGGAGTCGAACTGAAGGGGGCTTCAGCATTGGGCAGTGTGATCAGCAAAGCAGATTCTGATCTCTCGGGGAGAATACCCTCATTTTGCATTACATGATCAGTTGAGCCTGGAGTCCTTTGGGCTAGCTCGGCGAGGCGGTTTTCTTCTGCCTGTTTGAAGGACGCAGCCAAGTCAGTGTTCACACAACTCTGAGAAGGCGAATAGGGAGTCCTCTCCTCCTTAGGGACCTCATCGGCGAAGCTGAAAAATCGGTTCATTTTCCTATCTGCAAAACGAAGGCGTGGGTAAGCCAATATACACCCAAGCAGTTCGTATTAGCACGATAAATGACAGGAATTAAAAGATTGACCTAGATTAAATCGAGAAGGAACGTGGCTGTTCGGGTAGAACCCCCAGAATGCCAGCAACGATTCACAAGAACTTAGTTGGACCACGTCGAACCACCCCTTGTCGAAAATTTTATTCAAAACAGAGATTTGATAATCGGGAGATGGAGGAGGATCGGATTGGGTAGAAGTTTGGACCCAGGGAAGAGAATTGAAGGGTTGGTTCGCTGGTTCGCGAATGAAAAAATAGTACCTCTCCCAGGAACTGACCTTTTCGTCCCCAGAAGACAGAAAAGTAGCTCGTCTTTCCCCCCTGCGAGGGCTCAAGTAAAAACGGAAAGGATTTGCGTTTTTCAAAACAAAGCAAGACCGAAATCGATCGAAAGTAGGGTCGACCCCCATCCATTTACATACCATATAAAACGATACAATATAACTTATAGAATTGGGATGCAATTGATTCGGACATACGCCAAAACCCGAACCAATTTCTAAAAAGAAGGGATGAACAGGGGGAACTAAGCCTAGGGTGACATGTTTAAGGAACCACGTCTGATGACCGATTGGAGCTCGATGGGGTCGGTCTTTGGGGTTAGGAATTGCCACAGAATAACCGCCCACCAAGAGTGAGCTTAGTAAGGTTAGATGGGTCTGGGTGGTTTTTGTGGAAGAAAATACTGTATCTACAGTTTTTCGTCTAGAATTTTTAGGAACATCAACCACTGAACTAGAGGTGGCCATTTGAAAAATAATGACAAGGGAAGAGGAGAAGATGGGTACCTATAACAATCGAAGAAACCTAGAGATCGGAGAAGAAAACCCTTGATGGAAGAGAGAAAACTTGAAGAAGATAAGCTACAGTGATTTGTGGCGTAAAGGTTTTTCAACCTAATGAAGGGCATATTTATAGAGATTTCATCGGTTTTTTGGGTGAAAATGTGAAGAGTCGCGAACTCCCAGCCTTTAGATCCGACGAAATCCAACGGTGGAAGATAAAAAGGCACTAGGCGGGAATCCTATCTGGCCACGTGTCGATTGGATGTGACAAGAAGCGGCTGAAGAGACGTTTCGCCTTGGAAAGGCGCATTAAGTGTTCGACTAATTTGCTAACGGACTACGTTTGTGCGTGTAAACACGCACTTCGAAGGGGGGAGTACTTGATATGGTCGGACTAAGTCGAACCAAGTCCTCTTATAAACCGAACTTAGTCGAACAAAGTCGAATCGAGTCCTTCTCTTAGAAACCGAACTAAGGCCAAAGTCAAAGCACTTGAGGTATGGAGAAACAAGTTGTTCGGCCATCTCCTGATCGAACTAAGGAAGCGCGAGCCAGTGCAGTCGGGAAGTACAATGACGAACTAAATTAGATGAGGAAAAACTGGTATGTGGCGAAGCTAAACGAACTGAGTTACAACCCTATGAACGAACTAACGAAAAAGGAACTGATTAACGTGAGATATGACGAACAGACTTTGAACCTAACTAACCGTTATTTCAGCGGAATTGTTAGTCCGTATCCCATACTTTAAGAGATGAATCTCAACCAACTCATATTCCAGGGAGTCTATATATACCTCTTGTGTTCATTCTTTATTTTTCCTTATGCACACTTAAATTCAAAATACACACACGTACACTTGCAAAAAAATATCCTCTTCCTTTTTCTGACTTGAGCGTCGGAGTCTCATCGCCAGGAATCTCTCCCGGTGTTTATTTTGCAGGTCTTCATGTTTAAGATCATCAATTTTTGGATCGGGAAGTTGGAGAATCGAATCGGAACAACATCAAGGTCCAAGATTTCGAGTTTTTGGGTTGAAGAACCGGAGCTTTGGATCGGAGCTACATCAAGTACAACGGTTACATTGACAAGCTAGTCCAGCTTACTCTTTTCTTTTGTGAAAATGGCGGCGGCAGCGGGACTGACGTCTTCGATTTTCTGTATCAAAGCCTCGTCCAACACTTATTCGAAGAGCAGGAGAATTAGATGTCCACAGAATGTTGACAACGACTTCTTTCTGGGTACGCTTTTATAATTTTATCCCCATTTCATTTGCTTCTCTTATGAATATTATTTTTTGTTTCACTTTGTAATTTATTGTTTATCTTCTGCTTCGTAGTTTATAATTTATAGATGCATATTTTGGATGACGGTTTATTGGTATCAGTCATATCGGTGGCGGATCTAGGAATTATAAATTGGGTATGCATAATTATAGAAAATATCAAAAAGATAATATCTTACACGTCAAAATGAAAAACAAGTCATATAAAAATTAAAGATTAAAAGAGTAGCATAAACAAAATGTAGACATTCTGAAACTTATAAATATATAATATTATACAAACAAAAAATTTCTTAATTTAATGACAAATTACAATGGTTCTCAACGAATTCTCATATTTTGAAGTGGTTCACAATGTCATCATTGCTTATTTTTAACACGAGTTTATTACTTTTTTCGTCCATTATGTAAGGAGTTTGACACTTTTGCCCTTTTTTCTTTCGGACTTACAATTTAGGACTTTCTGTTTCACGGGCTGTCAATTTAGGACTTTATGTTTTTAATAACAAATAAGCAATTCGGGCTGAAATTGCACGTTTTTCGGGCTTAATTTAATGAGGTGGCTAGTAATTATATGATGTGGAATTTTGCAATTAATTACGGGATGCCGTGTATTTTATGTGGGGCCCACTTATTAAAAATTATTAAATTCAAAATTAATTAATTAAAAAAAAAAAACTCATTTCTTCTCCACGGTCGCAGAAAAAAAAAAAAAAAAAAAAGGCAGAGTTGGGCATTTCATCTGGCGCTCTGCATCTCCTCATCGGAGCTAGCACCACCCTGCAGAGATCGTATCAAATCCCAATTTGGATCGAATTTTTAGTTAAACAGAGTGTGATCTATTCTCACAGAAGTAGAAGAAATAGCGATCTAACTATGAAATTAGGGCAATAAGAGGGAAAGAGAAGCACCTGTGGGAGAGTTGGAAGTTGCCCATCTTGTACGGGGAGAAGAGAGATGGGGTGGGTTCCGCCATTGCTGAGTTTTTCTCTCTACTGCTTGAAGATGGTGATGGGTTTTGTGTGTGGAGGAGAAATGGGTTCTTAAAGGAGGCTGGTGTGGATGGTGGTGGAGGTGGAAGGAAGTGTGGTGTGCCCTTTTTTTTTTTTTTTGTGAAGTGTCGGAGTCGCTCTACAACGCTCCGCCGCAGGGAATCCAACGCCGACCTGGTTCAGCCTGTACGCCGCCGCCACGGCCGGATCGAATAGAATAACGGGCTGCTCGTTGGGCAGGACCGCCATGGCTGGCTGTCGCCAAAAGAACTGATACCCGCTAATGGGGTTCATACCACCGACCTCGGCGACGGTGACAGTGGCGTCGGGGATGGCCTCGAGGCGGTGCGTGAGATTAAGATAGATGGGGCCGTGGGGATTGAGGTCGGCGTTGGAGGATTCGACGGTGCTGCTTGGGATGAGGAAGATCTACAGTGCTTTGATTTCTTGATTTGAATTTTTTTTCGATTTGGGATTTTTTTGATTTTTAATTCTAAAAGGTTTTTTTTATTAATTAATTTTGAATTTAATAATTTTTAATAAGTGGGCCCCACATATCCCGTAATTAATTGTAAAATTACATGTCATATAATCACTAGCCACCTCATCAAATTAAGCCTGAAAAACGTGCAATTTCAGCCCAAATAAGCAATTCGGGCTGAAATTTGGCAATAATTGTGAAAATAAAAAATATAAAGTCCTAAATTGACAACCCGTGAAACAGAAAATTCTAAATTACAAGCCCGAAATAAAAAAGAATAAAAGTGTCAGACTCCTTACATAATGGGCGAAAAAAATAATAAACTCTTTTTAAACACACATCTCACTCAATATAAATAACTAAGCAATCATTCAAGATAATCTCTGATGTCATTTCGTAGCTTGTTCTTTACTCATTATTTATTTTGAGTGGGGTCAATGACATATAGAACCTCAACTTTTCAACTCTTTATTTATTGTTTTAAGGGTTAATGTAAGATATATATTTTTTCAATTCCAAAACATAATTATGGTGAGTAAAATATAAATACACAATAAATTTATATAAGCCTTTATTTGCAAAAATTAAGGGTGTGCACTTGCATACCCATGGTCTTCTATAAATCCGCCACTGAGTCATATGATTATCATTTTATTGGAAGAAAATTTATAAATAAATTGGAGCTATTTTCTTCTTCAGGATCAACTTATGTTTATTTAGTCTCTGTATTACAATCTTAACTTGGAATGACAAATAAACATGTTCCAATTTCATGCATATATGGTGGCGGCTCAATTTTTTTGTTTTGTTTGGCTTCTAGACCATTTAAGCTTAGATTAATGCTGAATCGAATGTGATGTTGCTTGCAGATAACATATGCATAGATTGCGACATACTCAATCCAAACAGAGCAGCCCTCGTGATATTTTAGAAATTCATAAAACCTTCCAAGTCCAATTGATGAGCAGAAAATTCAGGTATCTCCATTGACTTCACAGTTCACAGGGTTACTAATTTGGTTTTCTCCTGTGTGTTGATATATGTGTGGTTTAGTGATATTAATGTATGGTTAGAAATGGATTTGATAGGTTGCAAAATTTTATACTTTTATGCTGTCAAGAATGTAGAGGATTACCTTCAATATCTTCACCAACCTACAACTCACATATTTTTTCTCTCAACTTCTTGAATAGTTTCTCCGCCTCAGCTACCTTTCCTTCCAAGAAAAGCCCTTTGAGCAGATTGGTGAAGGTAACAATATCAGGTGTGTGGCCACGTTTGAAAATACTACCTAAGATTGCAAACCCATAGTCAACTCGATTCACATGGCAATAGCAATTAATCACAATACTCAGGGTGAATGTGATCTAAAGGAGCATTGTGAAGAAGCATTTTGTCGAACAGAAAGAGGGCAACAGAGTATTGTTTCATCTTCACAACCGCAGTTAACAATTTATTGAAATCAATAACAGATGGGTGAGGCCTCATTCTCACCATTTGATGAAACAAAGCAATAGCATCATCCGCCTCACCAACACGACCGAAATCGAATCTGGGTTTGGCAGAAAAGTATCTATTGGGGTGATAATGTAGAGAAGAAACAGTACATGTAATCGAATTGGAAAGAATTCCTCTAAAAATGGTGGTAGCGTGATTGAACCTCATCAAGGAAACAATTCGTTTATTGAGGAGAAAAATTGTGTGAAAGATTAGAATTTCTGAAAAATGTAAAATGAGAGTGAGAGGGACTTTGATACGCCTTCAGATTTGGGAGATAAATGCAACTGATTTTGCATAGGGCCCGCTATTCAAACCCCAGGATTTTTCTAAACACATCCCATCTTTTTATATTTTAATTAAAAAAAATTTTTAATTATATTTTAATTATATCCTTAAAATAAAAAACTTCAAAATCTTTTCCATCCCTCCTCTTCCTCCCGTCCTCGGTCCTCCCCTCTCTCTTTTTTTTCCTTTCATTTTTCTAATTTTTTTCATTTAAATTTTAAAAAACACAATTCATATTGTTTTTTTTCTATAAGTAGAGTCTAATGTTGACATAATTAAATATATAATTTGTATTTTCTATATTTGTAATTTAATATTTCATGTATTTTTTTCGATTTTTGTATTCCAACTATTGTAATTTTAATTTAATTATTGTGTTATTATGTTATTTTAAGTGTATGGTAAAAAAAATTCCTATTATAATTGTGGAATTAAAAAAAATATTATGCAATTATTATATTTTTAAATATAATTAAAAAACTCCCAAAATAATATAAAATTATATGAGAAAAAATCATTTTATGTTGTGTTTGTAGATGAAAGAGAAATAATATTTTAGGGTAAAAAATGATTTCTCATCCCAACTATGCCCGATTTTACATTTTCTGGTAAAAACTTTAAAATGTGGCACCGTACTGACTGAACTTTGCGCGATTTACAATCTACGGCATTTCGATCATTTTTTCCGGCCAACACACACATGCTCGGCATATGATTTCATTAAGGACATTTATGTCTTTTTAAAGTTTATACCATAAAGTGTAAAATCGGGCATAGTTCTGATGGAAAATCATTTTTTTACCCTTTTATTTATTATACATTTTATATTAATTTTTTTTTTTTGAATTAGGTTAAATATATGTAATGTGTACTACATGATTTATTTGAAAGGGAAGAAATGAATTAATATACTAATATATGATATTCATAACGATATTCTGATTTGTAAAAACTATAGAAATGTAATATATTTGGGCCCAAATCCTAACTCGCAAATTTGGCTTCCCAATTCTGAGCTTACATTGGATGGTCTAACTAGTGTTCGATGAGTTTTCTAATGTTGATCCATCTTATAAAATTATATTCAATCAACGATTCAATTCATTTATTTTGTCCAAATCCATCTAATGTACTGAATGCTATCACTAACAATACGTCTCTCTCGATTAAAAAGAACTAATGGATTTGGGTTTCAGCAGATCCTTCCTTTTTCAATAAACCCTATGTCAACTCAACAAACAAACAGACAATAAACCATTAAACCAAAAGGCAAATAAGAAACAAATGCATGGTCTTGTTGCTTCACAACAAACTGAGCCATAATACTAAAAGCAGGAATGTCTCATACACTAAATTAACAGAAAAGGGATATAGAGCATTCCTCTCCTCAAGAATTCGCACTGTACTCATTACCCACCACATCATGGTTGCCTAAGGTAATCCTGAAGGATTATTGTGCTTCATAAATCATTCATGTGAAGACACATTTTTCCTTTGCTTTCTCAAAGAAAACAAATGGAAGAAAACTTGGACATGTATAAGAAAAGAGCACACCAACTTATGTTCATATTATTTGATATTTGTAAGAAATATATCTTAACCATCGATTTTTTATAATAACTCTATGAAGCATGACGAACTTGTTTCAACTTAATAATGCATTAAAGCTTTGTCTTATATATTTTGGGCCCACTACCAGTGGACTTGCAATTCTGTCGCCCATTACTTTGAGTATCAATCTCGTGAAATGGACTTTGGAATACCAAACACTACCTGCTTCTCCAATTGTCTGCAAATTGCATATATAAATATATAATTAATAAGTTAACATGCATGCATGAATGAACACATATTTGGTAAAGTATAAGATTATTAAGAATTCCATTAAGGGTAGAGATAGAAATCAATTAGGCATATTGCCAATGAATGTTAATTTAATTTATTATAATAATAATGTCAATGAAGAAGTAGAGTTCTATATCTTATATCTAAAAATTCAGCACTTGCAAGTTGCAAACATATTTATAAAATAGCAACACTTGATTTTCTTTTTGATGAGAAATACAAATAATTTATATTCAGAATACCATAAATAAAAGAATTAATTAACTAAATTTTAATTAGCATGTCTTACTTTATTTGCTAGAGTATTTCCCCCAACAGATGAGCAAAACCATTCATCTCTTTCTAGGATGTGTTGATGAAGATAACAGGATCGAATGTACAAACATTCCTCCGCTCGAACATGCTTTGAGGTTGTCCAACGTCTTTATGAATGCATTTCGAAAATCTGAATAAATCAAACATATATATATGTTAATTAATTATGAGAAAATGTTAATTTCTCATGAGTTCAAATTCGCCTTTCAAGATTCCTAATTCGGTAGGATTGCAAGATGTTAGGTTTTGAGGACAATGTCCCCATTTGCCACTTTGGTTTAAAGCGGGTACCAAGTTGTATTCGATCTAAAACAAATCAAATTAATTCGTAACCCAATTAATAGACGAGTATTCAATATATATAAACATTAAAAAATGTTAGTAGCTAATTCCATGTTTGTAAGTATAGCCTACAATAATACATTTGTACATGTAGAGTTAAGTCGTGAATACAAATAATGTAATAAATTAATTTTACATAAAGAGATATGTAAATACAAATAAAGTGGGAAATTTATGAGCAACTCATACATTGTGGGCACTCCCCATTCCTTTAAGTAGCATCTCCTCCATCACAGCATTAAAAAAATTGGCACCTCGATATGTCACATTGGTTTCCTATACCACCAATAATTACATTTTCATATTCATCACTAGCATATTTACATATCTACCAATCCGAAACGCAAAAAAAAAAAAAAAAAAAAAAAAAAAAAAGTCTTTTTAATTTCTTAGACTTACCGGATCAACTTGTTCGAAATCTGATAAAAAAGATGATCCATCGCAGTAGATAACATAAACTTTATGCCAATTCTTGAAATCTGAAATCAATGAAAAGGTAATTGATCTTTTTTTTTAAATCCAAAATTGAATAGAATACTAAATTTTTTAATGTATTAATGAAGAATATTTATATTTTGAATTAATATTAATATTTTCAGTATATTCAAAAATACTGAATTGTCAAAGATGACCCAGTGCAAAAAAACACTGAGGTAAAAAGTTAAAATAATAAATTACAAAATAAAACGAACAATGACATGCATCTATACGTATATAAATTCATTGATTGCAGATACGTAGTTAAACTAAGTGTAATACAATGTCATCTTGAAACAACAATGACAATGTTTGATGACACGATATCAGTTTATGTTGGATTCTCAGTAGAAGACTACTTAAATACATTGAGAATGTAACACAATTTCTTTAGTTAAAATGATTTCAAAAACAAATATAAATAGAAAAAAGGTGTGTGAATAGAATGATCCATATTTATATTGTTATTTGGGTTAACTCCTCTTTCATATACTGCTTAGAGAAATAAGTGTAAAAGAGGCTAATTTTTTTGCTCTAATATAGGTGTTCGACTACAATACATATAATTGAAAAAAAAAAGAGTGAATTGAGTACCAAAAAATTGTTACGACCTGTCTGATTAATCTGAGAACTGGTAATGACATTGTGGCATTTGACTTGAACCAATTCTTGCATAACAACATGAATTTGTGGCATTTGACTTTGTAATTCATGCAAAGACTGCTCTCTACAATTATTTTTGGTGTTTGTGCATCCTTTGAGATTGTTACGTTATTTCATTTTATCTAATTCATTAATTCCTGATCATGAACATTTTTCATAAAATCATTAAAAACCTTAATCAAATTCAGATTAGCTCTATTTTAGTTCTCCATTCTATTGAGCTGAATACAATGTTAATTTATATATTTTGGTGAGAGAATGTAACTCAATATCAATATAAAACAATCTTCTATAGAATTATAAAACAATGTATGTCTAAGAATTTTTATATACATTGCAAAAATCTATCTTCATTGTTTTTTAACAAAAAACCATATGTAGGGTCAAAGCACATTTGAATACTATAGACTATTGATCTTACAAGAGTGAGGTCCATTTTCTAATTGTCATAAATTACAATACGAAAGTTGAAGGAGGAAGATTGAGTGCAGTAGCTGAAGTCATAGAAAAAATGAAACTCGTGGAGATAAGAGGCAATAAATTAAACATCAAACAAGAAAAGATATAGTTAGTGACCAAATTAGAATTATAATATCTCATTTCAGAATTTCAATACTTACTATTAATTTTTTTTTAATATTTTGATTTTTAAATCAAATACAATAATATTTTTTTACATTTTTTTGACAACTCCCAAAATAATATTTTCGGTATATATTTGGATTTCACATTGAATTATACTCATACTTAACTACTCATAATTTTCAAGATCTCATGATATTTTTCTTAATAAATTATTGTTGTTATGATAGTTATATTAAACTGAAAAAACATTAGCTTATAATAATCAAATGTTAAGTAATTTAAATACACTTCAACAGAATATTAAAGAATAACAAGTGAGGGAAAAAAAAAAAAAAAAACCACGAAATAAACCAAAAAATAAGTCTGAAAAGTTTGTCCGCGTATTCTCAACTAGTATTTATATATGTGTTTGCACTGGCGGACCTACATTGGGGCCAAGGGGGGCACTGGGCCCCCTGAAATTTTGAAAAACAAGTAAGGGTATTTTGGTAATTTTACACTTTAATAAAAAAAATTATAATCATATCAAGCTTCCAGCGAGAGAACTTCCCGTCCAGCAGTGAGCATGCTTAGTTTTTCCCCAAATTATTTCCACTCCATCCAACAAAAACCTTAATAATTGTTTTTGGATTTTCTTGGTTTATTTTACTATTCTACTCCATCTAATCTTAAGGTAATAGGTTATATTTATATATTCTTGCTTTCTTTTTCTTTATATTTTGATTTATTGTATCTTAAATTAGATGTGATTTAGTGATTAATTGAAAATGATTGATGAATGATTTTACATTTTATTTACCAATTTTTATTATCTATACTTGAAGTTATGGAATGGAGATGAGCAAACTTATGTTTGTTGAATGGGCAAACTTATACTATTTTTTTAAAATCCTATTTTGATTCACTAAATTATTGAACTTTTTATTTATTATCTAACAATTGTTCAATTTTTATAGATAATGATTGTTTAGTAGCATATATTGAAAAAGATGTGTTTAGAAATGTTAACAATGAGACTATAATGCATCGATTTCAAAACATGAATAATAGAAGAGAAATGTTGTAATTCATGTATTGTTATTTATATTTTTACATTGTTATTTATATTTTTACATTGATGTTTTAATGTTTTTGTTATTAATTTTTGAATATTTCCGTATTGAATTATGACCATTTGTTGGGCCCCTGAGTCAAAATCCTGGGTCCGCCACCGTGTGTTTGAGAAATGCATTGCATGCTACATTTGATATACTACATTAGCAGCTATAAGTAATTGAGAGAGTATAATTGATTGAATGATCATAAGATTATATATTAATTAGAGTATAGGTAATAAAACTCATAATTAAACAAAAATGCTCGAACGGGCAAAAGAAGCAGTTGCATCGACGAACATACTCTGAACAACTTTCTCATGTAGACAAGGACTAAAATATCGGTATCCATGGATATATCGGTACTTTGATTTTACGGATATATCAATGGATATATCGATATCGATGGATATATCGGTTTTTACGCAAAAAATTTAAAAAATTTATAAACAAAAATGAAAAATATATCTAGTACTTTAGGTAACATTAATACATATATTGAACTTAAAACTAAAAATAAAATGATAAATTTACAATAAATATAAAGATACACTAAAGCCCTCGCCGAGCCCGTTCCGATTCCGAGCTCGGAACAGCCATCGGCCGCCGCATTCGCCGGCAATCGGCCGGAGAAGTTACGGCCTTTCTCTCTCTAAAACCCTCAACTTTCTCTCTCTTAAATTCCGGCCATCCGGCCACCAATCGGAGCGATTCTTGAGCCTAGGTTGAAGCCCTCGCCGAGCCCGTTCCGATTCCGGGCTCGGAACAGCCATCAGCAGCCGCATTCGCCGGCAATCGGCCGGAGAAGTTACGGTATTTCTCTCTCTATCTAAAACCCTCAACTTTCTCTCTCTTAAATTCCGGCCATCCGGCCACCCATCGGAGCGATTCTTGAGCCTAGGTTGAAGTTCTCGCCGAGCCCATCACGTATCCGGGCTCGGATCGTCGATCGGATCATCCGATCTCCGGTAAGGGCCGTTCAAAGTTTCTGAACTTTCTCTCTCTTTCTTCCCCTCTCTCTCTTCGAACTTCAGAACTCGCTCGATACACAAAAATCGGCGATTTATCGCCGATAAATCGCCGATACTAGAACGAAATTGTACATCAGTGAGTTTTCGTATCGGTTGGTTGAATTTTCCGAAAAATCGCCGATTTATCGGCGAAAAATCGCGATTTTTCAGACACTGCATGTAGAGGAGTGTTTGATTTTATTGTAAAAAGTATGAAAAAAATCAAATACATTCGTGACAACCCAATGACATACTTTTTTTCTTTCAAAAGCTTAATAATGATTTTGCAGCTAATTTCAGACAATAAATCGCTATTTTGTAATAGCCATGTTTAATGCAAAATATATGCTAACTTAAGAATTTTTTTTAAAAATAAAATTGGCTGGTTTCATTAAGAATAAAGCTTTGAGTATAATTGTAAACATTAGTACCAAAACTGAGTACAACTTTCTGTTAGATTTGAACGGAAAGTTGAAAGTAGGTATTGAATATCCCAAAACGTGAGATATCACAATTGGAATAAGGGTTCACTTGAAATACAAAAAATGAAATAATCAAGACAAAACATCATACTACAAAGACAAGATAAGTGTTCCAAGTGCAGTGCCAATTTATCAACACATGGTCACTATAAATGGCAAAAATAGAGAGCACTCATCAACCAAAGGACTATTATCAGACTAAATCAGACTATTAATTCTCCGGGATAACCTTCTTAACCTTATTAAAAAGAAGACTGCCTTGGCCTTCCACTTGCAGCTGATCAACTAACAATGAAAATGTGGTTGCATGCAGCAAGAAACCCATTCTCTCCATTTCGTCCAGAACTGGAATTACATCACAAGACGCGTTCCTTTTAAGCAACCCCTGCATATAAACACTCTTAGCCATGTCAAGCTTTTTATCCTTGCACAACCACTCAATGAGGGTACTGTATGTTACTATATCAGGACTAACACCTTCATCTTCCATCATGTTTAGAAATCTAAATGCTTCAGTCGTATTCTGAGCTCTGCACAAGCCATCTAACAAGATATTATAAGTCATTACATTAGGAGATAAATGCCGAGCTTGCATTTCTTTGAAAAGTTTAAAGCCATCAGCACATCTGCCTTCGTGAAAGAATCCCTTAAGCATGGTGGTGTAAGTAACCACTGTATGCTTTAAACCTCTGCGAGGAATTTCAAGAAAAAGACTCCAAGCTTCATTCACATTTCCCTTTGTGCAATACCCATTCATCAAACTACAATAGGTAACAACATCAGGCTTGAGTCCTGAATTGACGGCTGAATCAAAAACTTTTCTCGATTCCTTCATTTTTCCAACTAAACAATACCCATCAATCAAGGTATTGTAAGTGATGATATCAGGTTGAACATTTATTTGCATCATAATTTTCAAGATATCCTCAGCATCATTCATCTTTCCTTCCTTGCAATAATCATCCATTAATATGCTACAAGTGACAACATCGGGATAGATCTTCTGAGCAATCATCTTACTTAATAAGTCCTCTGCCTCTTTCCATCTTCTTAAACAACACAAGCCATGAATCATTGCATTATATGTCACAACATTTGGCGAAATGCCCTTCTCAATCAATTTCGAGAAGAGTTGGATAGCCTCATCAACCATATGAACCTTGAAAAGACTATCAATTATTGCTGTATAAGACTTGACAGTAGGTTTGCATTTTTGTTTTTCGAACAATCTGAGCAAATGATAGGCGGTGAGAGTATGCCCGGCTTTGCACAGCCCATTTATCACAACAAGATATGTAATTTCATTAAACTCACATATTTTTTCTCTCAACAACTTCTTGAATAGTTTCTCCGCCTCAGCTACCTTTCCTTCCGAGAAAAGCCCTTTGAGCAGATTGGTGAAGGTAACAATAGTAGGTGTGTGGCCACGCTTGAAAAAGCTACCTAAGATTGCAAACCCATAGTCAACTCGATTCACATGGCAATAGTAATCAATCACAATAGTCAGGGTGAAGTGATCTAAAGGAGCATTGTGAAGAAGCATTTTGTCGAACAGAAAGAGGGCAACAGAGTATTGTTTCATCTTCACAACCGCAGTTAACAATTTATTGAAATCAACAACAAATGGGTGGGGCCTCATTCTCACCATTTGATTAAACAAATCAATAGCATCATCTGGCTCACCAACACAGCCAATATCGAATCTGGGTTTGGCGGAAAAGTATCTATTCTGGTGATCGTGTAAAGAAAAAATCGTAATAGCAGTTGAATTAGATGAAGAATTGGTAACAATTCCTCGACAAATCATTGCAGCGCGATTCAACCTCATACTCGAAAAATGCTGATTGCTGAGAAAAGAGTAGAATTTTGGATGGAAAGTAAATAGAATTTATTGGATAGAATTTTGTGAAAGAGGGACTTGATAAACGTTGACGGATTTTTTTGCTCTTTTTTATTATTATTATTTTTTAATGTGTGTGTCGTTTTCCATTTTATTTTCGAAATATTTTATTGTACTAAAAAGTTAGTAATGAACTATCATTAACTAAAAAATAACATATATATAAAATAAAGTTTCCCTCAGAAACAATATCTATGATTAAATGATATTTCTTGGTTTCGTTATCATTTAATTCTTTCATAAAATGTGTGAACAATTCAATTTCGCAATCCGATCATGGTTGTTCTAGCAACAAGATTCCTCCATTAATAAAACATTTATGAGTTGAAAATGTCTCCATAAAGATATCATAAAGAAATACTTCACTCGCTTTGGTTAACAAAATCCTTACACAAAATTGTATAAATAATTATGTAAAAGTAATAAAAATGGGAAGAAATAGGTCAATCATATGAAACCATAACACACCTTTGTTAATAGGTTTAATTGAGCCAGACAAGTGTTTTTATTGTTATACATGTTATGATTTTTTTTTTTCCTTTTATCAGATTATACTTGTTATGATTAAATTGAATATTTTCTTGTCTTGACAGAGATAATGCTTTAACACACATATAGAAAGATATATGGTTAAAAATATTTTTTTAGTCGAACTATATATAATATGACACTTTATCATATAAATTTTGAATATTTCCATTTTATTACATAAATTTTCGATTTAATATATTTATCGTACCAAACAAATATAGTTGTCGATTTTCTAGTTATACGTCTATAAATGAAGTTGTGTATAGAAGGTGTACATTGATTAATAAAGCGTAGATGAAATGTCGTTTCATTATAAAGGGTATCATACCATAGATTAATTTTCATTAAGAAATTTTGGATGTGGATTTACTAGGGGAAATTTGCGAAAATGGTCCGTAATTACTGGATCTTGACTATTTCAATTTTGTACCAATCAATTTCTGCAATTAAGTTGCATTAATTTTAAATTTAGTAATTTTAGTTCTAAGTTGGTGATTGGAATTTGATAAGAGAACTGTAAAATGGTCCAGTAATTATCGATTATTGACAGTCTCAGTCTCATATGAATCTTTGAAATTAAATTCAAAACTTTTATATATTGTAATTCTATTGGTGGTTTTGCGAAATTTTGCACGTATCCCTCATATGACGTACGAAATTCAATTTTCATTACTCTTTTACGTGGGGTGAGTGAAGTAACAACATGTAAGTATGTAACTAAGTGTGTAATTGAATGCAAAATTCTAGCAAAACCACCAATTTTTTACTAGAATTGCAACTGATTAAAGGTTTTGGAACTTAATTATTACAAAATCTAATTTGTATGTCTGAAATTACAAAAACCCAATAGTTACATGACCATTTTTGCAATCTTCTCATAAAAAAATTCCAACAAAACCACCAACTTAGGACTAATATTGCAAAATTTAAAACGTTATAAAACTTAATTGCGAAAACTGAAAATTGCGATAATGGTCTGTAACCATGGATCTTGACTATTTCAATTTTATACCAATTAAATTTTGTAATTAAATCCCATACATTTCAAATTTTTGTAATTTTTGTTCTAAATTGGTGGTTGCAATTTTATAAGAAAATTGTAAAAATGGTCATGTAATTATTGAATCTTAGCAATTTCTGTCTCATACGAATCTGTTTTTAATATTAAATCCAAAATTTTTATATGTTGTAATTCTAGTTTAAAATTGGTGGTTTTGCCGAAATTTTGCACGTACTGCTCATGAGAGCATCCAAAATTTTGTTTCCAGCACTTTTATTATAACATGGTGCTTCATGGGGTGAGTGAACATTCAAGTAACATGTAAGTATGTAACTTAGTGTGTATTACCGTTCAAAGTTCCGACGAAACCACCTATTTGAGACTACAATTGCAACTTACTAAAGGTTTTGGAACTTCATTACAAATTCTAATTTGTATGAGATTGACACTCCAAAAAAAGAGGTCGTCAGAGAAATCACTCTTATAAATGAAGAATAAGTATAACCTATCTTTTATAAGAAAGTATGAGAAAAATATATAAATTTAAATTCCAAGCAAAATTTAAAAAAAAAAAAAACTATATCAAAATTCCAATTAAATTTTTTTATTTGATATGCAGAAACCACTTCATTGACGTTTCTCTTTGGGAAGACATGACACTTAATGAAGGAATAGAATTGCAGCAAATTGCTGATAAAAAACCAACGATTGCCATTACAAAGATTACAACGAAGGAATTTCAAGGTAAAACAAAAACTCAACTAATTTTGTTGAAATGAATATAAAGACAATGAATATATGAAATGCCTTGAGAATGAAATATAGTTTAAAATTGCAAACTTTGATTAGATGATATCCAGTTGCAAACCACTTCTATTTCAACTATACAAATAGGTTTGATATCTAAAGAACTTGCAAAACTGTCGCTCACCGTTCATGATCCAATGGAAATATGCAAGTTGAGAATGACACAGAATAAGGGGAAGAAGAGAGGTTACTCTTGAATATCTTATCATGAGAAAAGATTCCCTATCAAAGGTATGTAACTATATTTTTTAAACATCTATTACGTTTTGTTCCGGAAGCTTTTAAAATATTCAATATTATTACTTTTACACTTTATCTTCCATCTATATATGTACATTATAATATATAAATAAATATTTAAACTATTTCGTAGTTTTTATATTTCACTTTGTATAATGTATTCATTCTCAATGCAGAATGCATGTTATTATTTCACTGGAGCGGTGGACAAGGTAGAGAATGAAACAAAAATATGATACAATGCATGCAAAAATTGCATAGCATCGGCACCTAAAGATGACGGAAATACAATATGTATAAAGTGTAAAGATGACCTAGTGCAAACAACACCGTGGTAAAAAATTAAAATAATAAAATCACGAAATAAAACGAGCAACGACATGCAGATACGTAGTTAAACTAAGTGTGATACAAGGTCATCTTGAAGCAACAATGACGATGTTTGATGACACGGCATCAGCGTATGTTGGATGCTCAGTAGAATACTACTTGAAGTCCATTGAGAAGGTAACAATATTTCTTTAGTTAAAATGGTTCATCTCAATTTTTCCAATACTTCCAAAAGTTTTCCGACGAACGAAAATAATATTTGAAACTATTTGAGAGACAAAAAAAGAGAACAATTGTAAGAATGCTATGAATGCAAATTGTAATGAAGTGAAGGAAATGAATGATTTTGGGGTCTATTTATATAATTCGAAAAATTATGATACCTTTTCAGAATTAGACTTCTTTTGGGTTGAATCAATGTGACCACATGAATGCTTCGGATTAGCGACATTTTTTTGGAATTAAACTCACACCCTATCAAAACGTAGCTTTCATTTTTGCAAATTGTTCTCATTTTAATCAAATGATTTACCGTGTAAAAATAGGTCTAAAATTGACCAACACCAACTTTTCCTAACCAATTTTCAACATTTCGTCTTTCCTCCATTTCACAATTATAATGAATCTAAATAAATAAATAAATATAATAAAAACAACTTAAACTAATGTTGTGCAAGAAAGTCACGAGAATACTAGTTTCTTCTATCCTACACCTGATGGAGTGCACTGGATGTATTAGATCATGACACCCAGTGCACTGTCATGAAATTTTTTTTAAAATATCTAAAAACTAGCATTTAAAAAATTAACATTAAAATTAATAATAATTCTGAAAATAAGAAAATTTAAATTGAAAAATATAAATTCAAAATATTATTTATGTAAATATAAAAGTATAATTAAATCATATATGTTCATTTTCAAAAATTTGAAAAAATAGTTTAGAATATCTAAAAATCAAGAAATAAAATATAAAAATGTTTGACAATAAAATCAATAATAATAATTCTTTTCGAAATTATGTTTAAAATTTTAAATTATATAATAAATAAGATTGAAAATACTGATAAATTAAATATAAAATATAATAAAATGAAAAAAAATGTAATTTCAAAATGATAAATTATTTTAAAATGTCTTAAAATCAGCGAGTAAAATCTTAAAATATTTAACAACGATGACAACAAAAATAATTAAAAACAATAATTATCATTGAACTCTAGATCTGCCTTTGTAGGATATATATATATATATATATATATATATATATATATATATATATATCACAACATCAAAATATAAAACAATTTTTTTCATATTTATTTATAATCATAATTGTGCAAGTTACTTATGATACCAATGTATGATTCACCTTCTACATTACTTAATACAAGTCACTTTCTTTAATATTATTACATGAACATGAAAACACACATAACTATTCACAAATTTGAAAAATAAAAATTTCAAATGATTATTGTTTGAATATATATGTCACCTTCAATAATCCTTGCAGTCGTACCACACGTATACAGACCTTATCCCAATTTCCTTTTTGCAGTAATTATTCCCTTCGATGCCAACTATTACACTATTGTAGCAATCGTAATCAACGACATCTATAAGGTTATTACAACAATCAGAAGAGATGGATATTGGAAATTGGTTTTCATCTTGACATAAGGCATCCAAAATCTCAGTCCTACATACTCTTGTCAAGTTCATATCGCATTCTGCGTTTGGTGGTGGTGCATCCAACAAGCTTTCGAAATTCAATTTCTTGATTGCTTGAGATTCATTCACCATTACCACACTGATTATGAGGAAAGTTAAGGTCATAGATATGATCCTCATGTTTAAATTGTTTGATATTTGTAAGAAATATATCTTAACTATTGCTTTTTTTTTTTTATAATAACTCAATGAAGCAGGATGGACACGTTACAACTTAATTTAATGATATTTATGTGGATATGATCAAGATGAATTTGGGCTCAACAAACTTGAGTTCAATGGGCCGCAGACCTTATGTAATTAGGTTATTTACACTAAATGCTAATTACCTTTTTTACCCTTGCAATAATGAGATACAAATAGGGTAAATGAAGGATTTTTTTTCCCCAAAATCAATTCATTTCTCAAGAAATTGATATTTACATTCTTTAGCATATTCTCTCTAGTTCTCATTCTTTCACCGGCATTGGTGATGTGGATGTGAAAAAATTTCATCACAAATTAATAGATTTCATAAGAGAATACTAAAAAAAAATATGTTAAACAACGAAGATATCAATCTCTTGGGGAATGAATGACTTGAGGAAAAAATTCTTCATTTTGATATCTTATTTTTATAAGGGTAAAAAAGATAATTACTATTTAGTGTAGAAACCCTAATTACATAGTCATGCGGCCTATCGAGCCCACATTTGTTGAACCCAAATCCATTTTAATTTGGGCATATCTACACCATGATTAATGATGAGTTCTTGTCTCCAACTCATTTAAAGTTCTACGAATTTTACAATTTGGAAAATTCTGATCGATTTAATGTTTACTACAAAATATTGTATGACATATGTGGTTTGGATTGTAATTATTAAGTTGAGTTATAACATATTTCACTTGATTTCATAAATCCAAAATTGAAAGCACAAAACGGAGTCATAACCGATATTTACCTTCCAGTTTGAGGGTTCATTAATTAATAATACTTGAGACAAACTATAAATGCACACATAAATTTAAGATCAATAAATCAAGTTAATAAGTCTAACTAGTACCATCTAGTTATTACAAAAATCGGTATTGATGTGTATTTTAGACAAATGCTAGCTAGCTAAACAACTTCAAACATGATTTCCAAATCCAGGATCTTGATTAAGACCTTAATTTTCCTCATAGTTGGTGAGTTGATTTTTTTTTAATATTCCCAAGCAATGAAGAAAGTGAGTATGGAAGGATCATCGTTGGCTTCATCACCAGATATTAATGTTGGTTGCGACAAAAATCTGACAAAATGCAAGACTGGGATTTTGAATGTGTTATGTGAGGAACCAAGTGAATCACTTTATGTGCCTTCCATTGGTTGCGATGAGCATGTAAAACTGAACGGTTCGTTTAGGTTTGGTTGATTATGTAAGTTCAGTTCGATTCGATTTTAAAAATATAAAAAATCAGTTTTCGATTTTTGTCGGTTCGGTTCGGCCGAATGCTTACCCCAGTTGTTGTGTTGTAATATGTTTGTCTTTGACTCTTCAAAAAGACTCTTGATGACAGAAAATCAACCAGAGGAAATTGCTTATTCTTGCAAGGAAATTCGCTTGTTTAATATGGAGATATAATTAAATCATGTACGTTTATTTCAAAAAAATTTGGAAATATACTTTAGATGATCTAAAAATCAAGAAATCAAATATAAAAAAAATGTTTAACAATAAAATCGGTAATATAATTTTTCTCGAAATTATATTTGAAGTAAGAAATTAACAAAATAAAAATAAAATACTATTTATGTAAATACAAAAATAATAAAATGAGAAAAAAATGTAATTTCAAAAATGATAAATTATTTTAGAATATCTTAAAATCAGAGAACAAAATCTTAAAATAATTAACAAAACAGTGATGGTGGTGGTGGTCCTATTGAATACAAGTCGCTCTCTTTGTTATTTTGTGATTCATCCAACATTACCACACTGATTATGAGGAAAGTTAAGGTCATAACTATGATCCTCGATTCGAAACTCATGTTCATATTATTTGATATTAATTTGTAAGAAATATATCTTAACTAGGGGTGGGTAATATACCGAAAATACCGGTATACCGCACTTACCGTACCGAAAATATCGAAAATTTCGGTAAGGTATGATACCGTACTGGTAAATTTCGGTAAGGTAACGGTATGGATTTTTTTTCTTTGGTATACCGGTATACCAAAATAATTTTCGGTATACCGTCATACCGAAACTTTTCGGCATATTGAAACTTTTCGATATACCGAACAATTTCGGTATACCGGTATAAAAATAAATATCAATATTATTTTTTAATAATTCTAATACAAAAATCCTTTTTGGTATGGAAAGGTATGCCGGTCCATTCCGGTATACCGGTATGGAACGGTATGCCGGTCCATTCCGGTATACCGAAATGACGGTATGGTAACGGTATGAACTTTTCTTATACCGAAATTTCTGTATACCGAAGGTACAGTATACCGAAATTTTCGGTAAGGTAACGGTATGAAATTTCAATATACCGAAATTTTTGGTACGGTAACGATACAATGAGAAATTTTCGGTATACCGTACCGTACCATCCCTAATCTTAACTCATGTTCATATTATTTGATATTTGTAAGAAATATATCTTAAACGTCGATTTTTTATAATAACTCTACGAAGCAGGATGAACTGTTTTCAACTTAATAATGATATCAACTGCAACCTACTTAATGCATTAAAGCTTTGTCTTAAGGTAATAAACTATTAATTGGTGGAGCCTCAAATTAATTATAGGAAGGTATATATCAATTTTGATTATGAAAGAGAAAATAGGACAGGCCCTGAGTTAGGTGAGAAAGTCGACGGTCTAGGCCCCATTTTTCAAGGGATTCTAAATTTTCATCCAATACTAGATTTATATAGTTATAACATATTTATTATATTTGGCCCAATATACCATGTAATTGATCCTATAATTTCTAAAAAAACGTAAAACTCATAGGAAGAAACAATTTGATAAAGATTGTCATGAAGATGAAATAGCTATGTCAACTATAATTTGAACAAATTGAAGTATTTGAAAATATTTTCTGGTTTTTTTGTTTAATCTAAAAAATGACTTTTATTAGATGATAAAAGAGATTGCATGAGTGTGGTGTTAATCGTTAAGTTGCTCTTACACATATCGACAAATATGATATTGATGATGGTTTATTTTCTGAATTACAAGTACTACAAACATGTTTACTAACAAAAACAATATAAAGTATTAATGTTCTTGAGTTTGTAGAGACTTTGGATTGTTTTACTAATATTTTCATTCCTTATAAAGTTTTGCTAATTATACTGGTTACTGTAGTATCACCGGATTGAAGTTTTTCAAAACTAAAATTGATAAAATCTTATTTGCTTTCATCCAACATTACCACACTGATTATGAGGAAAGTTAAGGTCATAACTATGATCCTCGATTCGAAACTCATGTTCATATTATTTGATATTAATTTGTAAGAAATATATCTTTACTCATGTTCATATTATTTGATCTGTAAGAAATATATCTTAACCATCGATTTTTTATAATAACTCTATGAAGCAGGATGATCTTGTTTCAACTTAATAATGCATTAAAGCTTTGTCTTATATATTTTGGGCCCACTACCAGTGGACTTGCAATTCTGTCGCCCATTACTTTGAGTATCAATCTCGTGAAATGGACTTTAGTCATAATGCCAAACACTAACTGCTTCTCCAATTGTCTGCAAATTGCATATATAAATATATAATTTATAAGTTAAGATTATTCAGAATTCCATTAAGGGTAGAGATAGAAATCAATTAGGCATATTGCCAATGAATGTTAATTTAATTTATAATAATAATAATAATAATAATGATGATGATGATGATGATGTCAATGAAGGAGTAGAGTTCTATATCTTGTATCTAAATATTTAGCACTTGCAAGTTGCAAACATATTTATAAAATAGCAACACTGCACTTGATTTTCTTTTTGATGAGAAATACAAATAATTTATATTCAGAATACCATAAATAAAAGTATGCAATATATAGAAACATTCAAAAATGTTAGTAGTTAATTCCATGTTTGCATGACACAATTTTGAAGCATAGTTCACAACATTTTATTAAGAAGTACACAATTATATAGAGTTCATGAATTTTTTTTTTTAATTATATATGATAAATTAATTAACATGATTCAACACATTTGTACATGTATAGTTAGGTCATGAATAGAAATAAAGTAATAAATTAATTTTACATAAAGAGATATGTAAATACAAATAAAGTATGAAATTTATGAGTAACTCGTACATTGTGGGCACTCCTCCATCACATGCAGCATTAAAAATTCTGACACCTCGATACGTCACATTGGTTTCCTTGGAGGAAAAGGTTGAATCTCCAATCCCAAGGTCCCCACATCCCGGTCGAGTTGTGGTTTTCTATACCACCAATAATTACATTTTCATATTCATCACTAGCATATTTACATATCTACCACTACCAATCCAAAACGGGGAAAAAAAACCTTTTAATTTCTTAGACTTACTGGTTCAACTTGTTCGACATCTGATAAAAAAGATAATCCATCGCAGTAGATGACATAAACTTTATGCCAATTGTTGAAATCTAAAATTAATGAAAAGGTAATTGATCTTTTTTTTTTTTTAAATCCAAAATTGAATAAGTAAATAATACTAAGAATACTAATTCTTTTAATGTATTAATGAAGAATATTAATATTTTTCATTAATATTAATGTTTTCAATATATTCAAAAATATTGAATTTTCAATACTGTAAGAAATTAAATGTGTGAATGTAAAATTCAAATAAGACTAGGGTTGTAAGTGATAAAATTTGAACCGAACGAGCAACTGTTCAAGCTTGTTTGAAATATAATCGAACTTCAAAATTTATGTTTTAGCTTGTTTAATAATTAATTGAATCAATCTTGAACGAGCTTTAGTCTAGCTGAGTTCGAGTCGAGTTCAAGTAATTAGATATTTTTACACTTGTTTTATTTTTTTTATAGTAATCGAACTCAAGTTCGAGCTGAGCTTTAAATTTTATCAAATGCAACAAAAGTACGTTCAAACTTGTTTGAAATGTCCATTGAATCGAGCTCAAATGAAGCATCTACCAAATGATCTCGAATAGAGTATTGAATAGTTCATTTGACTTTCAGTACTAAATAAGACTAAATGCAAATAGAAAACATTAAATGACAAAAGATGCCAGATATTAATTTCCTATGGACAAAAATCAACATAAAATTGTATGGCTGATATCACTCCTTCCGTAGGCTGTTTTAATTGACCAAGACTAAACATTATAAATTGGGAGTGAAATCTTGGAAAAGAATGAAAAATGGCTGATGAACTGATTTTGCTAGATGGTTATTATAGCATGTTCGCAACGAGGGTTAGGGTTGCATTAGCTATAAAGGGCATCGAGTACGAGTCCAGGCCCCAGAACTTATTGACCGGCGTAAATGAGCTTCTGCTTGAGATGAACCCGGTTCACAAGAAAATCCCGGTTCTGATTCACAATGGAAAACCCATTTGTGAGTCGATGATAATTGTTGAGTACATAGATGAGGTGTGGAAGGATAAGCCTCCATTGCTGCCTTCTGATCCTTACCAGAGAGCTCAAGCTAGATTCTGGGTTGACTTTGTTGACCAAAAGGTACTATCTTGATCATTATAATCGTTTTAATTTATCAGTTGTATTTCGATTATCACTTTTGGTGGAAGCAGATCTCTTTGTCGTCAAGAAGGATACCGTTTTTAAAAGGAGAAGAGCAACAAGTGTGCAAGAAAGAATTCATAGATGCACTCAAGTTAATGGAACAAGAGTTGGGTGCCAAGACTTACTTTGGTGGTGACAATTTTGGATTTGTGGATATCGCTTTGATTACTTTCTATGCCTGCTTTTATACCTATGAGATTTTCGGAAACTTTAGCATTGAAGAGCATTGTCCCAAATTAATGGCGTGGGGAAAGCGTTGCATGGAGATTGACAAAGTTTCTGACTCTTTGCCTCTTCCTCACAAGGTTTACGAAATGTTTTCGTCCCTCGATCTTGAGATGATTTATCAACGGTTCTATTTGCAAAGTCGTTGAGTAGTATTATATGTGTGAATTTTTCAGTAGTACTAATTGTGGTTTTAGCCAATATATGTTTTGTTGTGTGTTGTCAACTGTGTGATAATAAAGGCTTATTGGCCTAAGGTAGGGTCCACTCTGGTGAACTCGCAGTTAAAGAGCCTATTTTACCCTCCAGCATATATTATGAACGTTGATTTGTACAAGTATGTAGAAGTTTTACACGTCAGCAAAAAGGTTACGTGGCAAAATAGGTAGTCAATTCTGTTACGATATTATTTTGACTATACAGCCGATTGGCTTCTCATTGCTGAAGTTTTCTTTCATTGGTGAAGTTTTAGAAGCGATTACTTGACGAAATTCTATAAATAGCACATCTATTTTTAATTTTTTTTAAAATTGATTTTTGATGAATAAAATTCACTTTTCCTTAAACCCTACTTCTTTCTTTACGATCTTTGGTTCTCAAAAAATTAGGCAAAAATAGTATTAACATGATCATCCTTTTCATTATAACTTCATTGTTGGTGAAAAATAGGCATAAAAAATAAAATAAAATAGTACCATTAATGAAAAGTAGATAAATTTAAATCTATAATGGTCTTACCATATAAACTACAGATCTACAATAGCGGTTCCAAACTAAAAAGTCGGTATTGATTGTATCTTATATCATACTTATAACAAAAATCATAAACTTTTCTAAAATTGTAAATTTATTTTCATTTTTTAGTATTAACAAATTTAACATAATATTTAAAATTACGTACATCAGTATTTAACGGGTAGATTGCGGCATTTTAGAAATCCCCAAATTTTCAAAAATTATGAAAAAAACCTCCTAATTGATGGGTATAATATGCTGAGAGATTCACATCATAACAAGGGGCTTGCATTTACTGAGAAAGAGAGAGATGCTCATTACTTGTGTGGCCTTCTGCCTAGATCCTGTTGTTGTTTCCCAAGAGCTTCATGTTAATCAATTCACTATATTCATTCTACCAATTTATTCCCTGTTTTTGTGATTTACATGTCTTTAACCTTATGTATATATGTGATCTGAAATTCAGGAGAAAAACTTTATACATAGTCTTCGCCAGTATCAACTTCCTCTGCACAAATACACGTCCACGACGGAACTCGAGTAACTAAAGATTGGAGTTTTAAATCATAAAGATTAGATTGAAGTTTTAAATCGTGAATTCTTCATATAATTTGATTAAAATCATAATTAAAAAAAAACTCTATATCTAATTTAATTTAAAGTTAATTAGACTACAATAGGTAATTAAAGATTGTATTATTTATACAACTAGATATACCAATATATGCGTGCTAACAAGTTTTAAAGATTGAAGTTTTTACAATTTGTTTCGTCCATTTTTCATAATGCCAAATTTAACCTTCTTAGAGTCCATACAAATCACAATTCTGCATATAATTTAATTAAAGTTCTAATTAAAAAAAATTCTTTACATCTAATTTAATTAGTCTTCGTATAATTTAATTAAAGTCATAATTAAAGAAACTCTCTACATCTAATTTAATTAGATTACAACGGGTAATTAAAGATTGTATTATTTATATAACTATATTAAAGATTGGAGTTTTAACAAGTACCATCGTCAAGAGTACGAGCATATTACGACGAGTAACTAAAGATTGGAGTTTTAAATCGTAAAGTTTGGAGTATTAAATTGCGGGGTTTTCATATAATTTGATTGAAGTCTAATTAAACAAAACTCTTTATATCTAATTTAATTAGTCTTCATATAATTTAATTAAATAATTAAAGAAAACTCTCTATAGTGGTGCCCACGGTTCGCCGGAAACCGGAACCGGCCGGTTCGAAACCGGCGGTCAACGGTTCGGTGAACCGTTGACCCGGTTTCGGTTCCAAACCGGAACCATAAACCGGATTCACCCGGTTCGGCTTTGGTTCGAGTTTTCCAAAACCGTGAACCGGCGGTTAAACCGGCGGTTCCGGTTAATTTTTTTTTTTTTTCTGACGAATGGGGTAGCGCCACGTGTCCGTCGGAGCTCCGGCGAAAAGTAGCCGTTGTCGCCGGATTCCGGCGAAAAAGAGCCGTTGCCGCCGGAACCGGCGGTTCAAGGCCGGTTCGAACCGGCGCGGGTTTTTTTTTTTTTAAAAAATTGCCGTTGGACACGTGTCACGCTAGGATCACTCGACCGTTGGAGATCAACGGTCGAGATTTAAGAGCCGTTGTGAACCGGCGGTTCCGGCCGTTTTTTTTTTTTTTTTTAAATTTCTATAAATACCCCCCTCCCCCCATTCAATCCTCACACCATTCCAACACTTCTCTCTCAATTCTCTCTCAATTCGAAAGTTGCAATTCAATTCTCAATTCTAAAGTTTCAATTCTCAAGTTTTTTTTTCCAATTCTCAATTTACGATTCATTCGAAAATGTCTCGAAGAGGTTCATCTTCCGCCGGTTTTTTTTACTTCTCTTAATTGTAATGAGCAAAGAATGTTGTGTGGTAGATGATGTGTCTCAAAGAAAGGAGGAGATAATAAGATGTGTCTTAGATGCACGTCTTATTATGTCCTCCTTTCTTTGAGACATATCATCTACCACACAGCATTCTTTGCTCATTACAATTAAGAGAAGTAAGAACTAAGAACTACGTGGGCTTTGATTCTCTAATTCAATTTAGGGATACGTAGGCAATTTTATTCTATATCAAACTTAGAATGAAACTCAAGCTATTTCATTTTTTTCCTCTTTCAATTTGTAATTTGTAAGTTGTAATTATTTTTTATATTTGTAAGTTGTAATTTTTTTAAATTCAAACTTAGAAGTTTGTTGTTTGTAAGTTGTAATAATTTTTTTTTAATTCAAACTTAGTGTTTTATACTTTTGAAGTTGTATATTTTTTAACATATAAATACATTGTTAATTAAAAAAAAAAAAAAATACCGGAAAAACCGGCGGTTCGAACCGAAACCGGCGGTTCAACCGCCGGTTACAAACCGGAACCGGAACCGAACATACCCCGGTTCGGTTCCGGTTCGACCCCCGCCGGTTTTCCGAACCGCCGGTTCGGAACCGGAACCGGCGGTTTCTACAAACCGGGCACCACTAACTCTCTATATCTAATTTAATTAGTCTTCATTTAATTAAAATCCTAATTAAAAAAACTCTCTATATCTAATTTAATTAGAAATTAATTAGATTACAACAGGTATTTAAAGAGCTTTTCAATAATATATTATTTTAAACTCTTCTTGAAAATATATGTTTGGATTAATTTTCTTTTATAATCAAATAGAAAATAAAATAAAATATTTTTATAAAGTATGTTATTATTAGAAATTATGTTCTTATATTTTTTTTTTCAAAATCTTATTTGTTTCTTTAAATATAATATAGTGACCTTCATAGAGTCCATACAAATCACAATTCCTTTCACAGAGTCCATACAAATCACAATGTTTTAACAAGTACCATCAGCAAGAATGCGAGTGATTACGATGAGTAACTAAACATTGGAGTTTAAAATTGTGGGTTGTGGTAACAGGTATTATGATTCTTTTGTTCTCTTTTACCATTTTTTTCTTTCTTTCGTGATCAAATATATTGTCCAAAATAGTTAAAAATCAATAAGTGGCATTAAATTGTATGAATGCATAGTGGGATAAAATTCAACAAAAAAAGAAAGGATTGGCGACACGTTATGAGTCGGCTATGTAGACTGACTTAGCATTGAAGAGTATCAGAGTTTTTCCCTAATTAATGCTCCCTTTCAAATTTGACATTTCTAAACTAAATCTAATCTTTTTCGTGCGATTATAATCATATTACATGCTTCACGAAACTTTTGAATTCAATTTAAATGAGATATACCCTACAATTTTCAACTTAAAATTTCATCTGCCAAATAAACATTCTGTCACATATTGAAATAATCAAAATTTGAAAAAATTATTAGCGGATGATTATACTTTCAAGACGATGCTCACAGAATATTTTTTTACATGCGCTCAATGCGAAAAAGCTAAACAGTATCTGTACAGAGAGTTTCCAGAGCATTATGTGTGGGATAGACAAAACAAATGTTGGAGAGAAAGGAAAAAAAAAGAGAGGTGATTGGACGTATTAATGCAGCAAATCACACAGAGGGAGAAAGATACTATCTTCGATTACTCTTGAATCATGTGAAAGGGCCAACATCAATATCAATTATGATTTTATAATACAATCCAAATTTATATATTTTGGTGAGACAATGAAACTCAATATCAATATAAAACTATCTCGTGTACAATTATAAATCAATGCATGCCTAAGAATTTTTATATACATTGCTAAAATATATCTTTCTTGTTCTTTTTAACAAAAAATCATATGCAGGGTCAAAACACATTTGAATACTACAAACGGTTGATCTTACAAGGAGCAAGTGAAGTCCGTTTTCTAATTGTGCTAAACTACAATACGAAAGTTGAAGAAGGAAGATTGAGTGCAGTAGCTGAAGCAATAGAAAAGCTAGAACCCGTGGAGATAAGAGATGATAAATTAAACAATACAACCACGACAATGACAGTAACAGTGACCACCACAACAGATGATGAAAACAAGAAAAAACGAAGAATTTGGAAGACAAAAAACAAGGAATGCATCCACGTATCCAATAGTGAGGAGGATCATACAATCAAAGATTTATTAATTAAATCACGAAGAAAGAAGATTAGGACGGAAAATAAGATCAAACAAGAAAATATATAGTTAGTGGTAAAATTAGAATTATAATCTTTCGTTTTAGATTTTTTTTTTTTATTAGGAATAGTGGAACTAGAATTTTTTAATCGGATAATGTTTTTTTAATAAATTATTGTTGTTATGATACCTATATTAAATTGAAAAGACATTAATTTATAATAATCAAATGTTAAGTAATTTAAACATGCTTCAAAAAATTATTAAAAAACAAGTGAAGGGAAAAAACCCACAAAATCAACCAAAAAATGATTCTCACGAGTTTGTCTCTTCACGTGCAACACATGTGTTCTCAACTAGTACACATATATGATAAAATAATATTTCTTGATTTCAATATCATTTATTTTTTAAAGTTTATGAACTTATTATTTTTGTCATTTGTGTGGCGATTTTTGCAGAACCTCAAAGATTCTGAGCTTAATGAATCTTTGGCTTCAATCTTTCAGCTTTCAAAGTAGAAATACTAAAAACAAACACAAAAATTCATACTAAAGAGAACATAAATTTTCCAAGTACAGTGCCAATTCATCAACATAATGGTCACTGCAAATGGCATCAACCAGAGGACAAGGAAACACCTAAATCAGACAATTATTATTTCTTTGGGATAACCTTTTTAACAATATTAAAGAGAAGACTGCCTTGACCTTCTGCTTGCAGTTGATCAAGTAACAATGAAAAAGTGGTTGCATCCAGCAAGAAGCCACGTCTCTCCATTTCATCCAAGATTGAAATAACATTATGCGACGCATTCCTGTAGAGTAATCCCTGGATAATAACATTGTAGGTCACACTATTAGGCAAGCAACCACTCTTTTCCATTTTCATCAGCAATTTCTCAGCCTCTAGTGTTTGACCTTCTTTATAAAGTGCACCAATAAGGATGTTAAAGGTAATAACATTAGGCTGCAAACCTTTGGATGGAATTTCGTCGAAAAGACTCTTAGCCATGTCAAGCTTTTTATCCTTGCACAACCCCTCAATGAGGGTACTGTATGTTACTATATCGGGACTAACACCTTCATCTTCCATCATGTTTAGAAATCTAAATGCTTCAGTCGTATTCTGAGCTCTGTACAAGCCATCTAACAAGATATTATAAGTCATTACATCAGGAGATAATTGCCGAGCTTGCATTTCTTTGAAAAGTTTCAGGCCATCAGCACATCTGCCTTCACGAAACAACCCCTTTAGCATGGTGTTGTAAGTAAACACTGTATGCTTTAAACCTCTGTGAGGAATTTCAAGAAAAAGACTCCAAGCTTCATTCACATTTCCCTTTGTGCAATACCCATTCATCAAACTACAATAGGTTACAACATTAGGCTTGAGTCCTGAATTGATGGCTGAATTGAAAACTTTTCTCGCTTCCTTCATTTTCCCCAACAAACAATATCCATCAATCAAGGCAGTGTAACTGATGATATCTGGTTGAACATTTATTTGCATCATAATTTTCAAGACATCCTCAGCATCTTTTACATTTCCTTCCTTGCAATAACCATCCATTAATATGGTACAAGTGACAACATTGGGATAGATCTTCTGAGCAATCATCTTACTTAATAAGTCTTCGGCCTCTTTCCATCTACTTAAACAACACAGGCCATGAATCATTGAGTTATACGTTACAATAGTGTGTGAAATACCCTTCTCACCCAATTCTGAAAAGAGTTCCATAGCCTCATCGACCATACGAACCTTGAAAAGACTATCAATTATTGTGTTATAAGAAAATACATCAGGTTTGCATTTTTGTTTCTCCAACAATGTGAGCAAATGATAGGCGGTGAGAGTATGCCCAGCTTTGCACAATCCATTTATCACAATAAGATATGTAATTTCATCAAACTTACATATTTTTTCTGTCAACAACTTCTTGAACAGTTTCTCCGCCTCAGCGACCTTTCCTTCCAAGAAAAGCCCTTTGAGCAGAGTGTTGAAGGTAGCAATAGTAGGTGTGTGGCCATGCTTGAAAAAGCTACCTAAGATTGCGAACCCGTAATCAACACGATTCACATAGCAAAAGCAATTAATCACAATATTCAGGGTGATAATATCTAAAGGAGCATTGTGAAGAAGCATTTTGTCGAACAGAAAGAGGGCAACAGAGTGTTGTTTCATCTTCACAACCGCAGTTAACAATTTATTAAAATCAACAACAGATGGGTGGGACCTCATTCTCACCATTTGATGAAACAAAGCAATAGCATCATCCGGCCCACCAACACTGCCGAAATCGCATCTGGGTTTGGCCGAAAAGAATCTATTATTCTGGTGACAGTGAAGAGAAGAAATCGTAAAAGTAGTTGAATTTGATAAAGAATCGGAAACAATAGCTCCACAAATCATCGCAGCGTGATTCAACCTCATAATTTTCATTTATTAGACAGAAAATGCTGATTGCTGAGAAAAGAGTAGAATTTTGGAAGGATAAAAGTGGAAGTATAGTGAAAGAGGGACTTATTACACCTCTGTATAATCGGCTTATTTGGGAGATAAATGCAAACGAATTTTGCTTCTGGATTTTTTTTCATTTTCTTTTCGTTTCCATTTTCTTTTCCAAATATTTTTGCTGAAAATTCACCTTTATTTTATTGTACTAAAAAGTTAGTAATCTTCTTTCAAAAAAAAAAAAATTGGTAATCAACTATCATTAACTGAAAATAACATATAAGATAAAATTTCCCTCAAAAACTATATTATGATTAAATATTTTTTCTTGATTTCAATGTCATTCAACCTTCTTACAAAAATGTTTGTGAATAGTCTCATCCAATTCAATTCTAAGTTGAAGATTTCTACATTAACAAAAATATTTTTTTACTCATTACTATACAAAATTTATCTTCTAGCCTACCTTATGTTACGATACGTAAAAATTTAATTTACCCTCGAAACAAAATCCTAAACCATCGATTTTTCATAATAACTCTATGAAACAGGATATCAACTGAAACATACTTAATGCATTAAAGCTTTGTCTTAAGGTAATAAACTATTATTTGGTGGAGCCTCAAATTAATTATAGGAAGGTATATATAAATTTTGACTCCACGTTATGCTTCATTTAGATCAGCTTGGATTTATGTAAACAAGTGAAATATGTTATAGGTTAACTTAATGATCCTCATGATCTCAAACAACATAGTTTCATAAACATTAATTTGTAGTAGAACATAATTGATTCTACAGAATTCTTTTGTTTAAACATATATACGAATTTCCATTAGTTTCTATTTTTTTCACAGTATAACAATTCGAGTCAATGTTCCTTATGGAGATAGCTATGTCAACTATAATTTGAATAAATTGAAGTATTCGAAAATATTTTCTGGTTTTTTGTTTAATCTAAAAAATGACTTTTATTAGATGATAAAAGAGATTGCATGAGTGTTGTGTTAATCGTTAAGTTGCTCTTACACATATCGACAAATATGATATTGATGATGGTTTATTTTCTAAATTACAAGTACTACAAACATATTTACTACTAACAAAAACAATATAAAATATTAATATTCTTGAGTTTGTATACTTTGGATTGTTTTACTAATATTTTAATTCCTTACAAAGTTTTGTTAATTATACTGGTTACTGTAGTATCACCAAATTGAAGTTTTTCAAAACTAAAATTGATAAAATCTTGCTTTTAACTATGACTCAAGAAAGATTAAATGGATAGTGCATAGAACATGAGATGACGGAAAAACTTGATCTTAAAGACTTTATTTATGATTTTGCTTCTCAAAATGCTACAAGTTATAAATATTTTAAATGATAATTTGAAACTTATTTTGTTTTTATGTTTGTAGGTGTTGTATTTTTTCAACATTCTAAATGGACAAAGGAGCATATTGAATTTACAACTGTTTGAATGAGAATTCTTTTTCTTCTTATTTTCAAATTATATTTATCATTTAAGTAAAAATATTTATTTTTTCTCCATAAAACTCATTTTTTCCTATTTTGCCATGGACCCTCAAAATGTCAGAATCGGTCCTTAGAGAAGATAAACTACGCTGATGCAATCCTCCTAGCTTCCCAACCTCCCATAGGTTAACAATAAGAATTTGTTGTGCCTATACATATACATGTATACTTGTTTTTACACTTTGCTATATTATTTATAAATGTTATTATTTTACTATATCATGTGCTTTTTTCTTCCCTTGACTACCCGGGTGGGCATGGTCCGCATCAAATTGGGGATAGGAGTATTGGAGCTAAACACAGTTAGCTTAGCACAGACTGCATGCATGGCAGTTGTAGTAAGTTAGAGCTGAATTTTAGTGCAATTTTAAATATTGGATACCAAAACAGAGTAAAACTTTCAGTTAGATTTGGATGGAAAGTTGAATGTAAGTATTGAAACTCACAAAATGTGAGACATCACAATTGAAATAAGGGTTTAATTATTAGAAGTACTAAAATCGAAATAAACAAGACAAAATATCATACTAAAGAGACAAGATAAGTGTTCCAAGAAGTGCCAATTTATCAACATATGGTAGTGCCAATTTATCAACATATGGTCGCTATAAATGGCATCAATTGAGAAACACCTAAATCAGACTACTCACTTTTTGGGATAAGCTTCTTAACCTTATTAAAAACAAGACCGCCTTGACCTTCCGCTTGCAGCTGATCAAGTAACAATGAAAATGTCATTGCATGCAGCAAGAAGCCTCTTCTCTCCATTTCGTCCAGGACTGGAATTACATCACAAGACGCGTTCCTTTTAAGCAACCCCTGCATATAAACATTGTAGGTTGCACTATTAGGCAAGCAACCACTTTCTTCCATTTTCATCAGCAATTCCTCAGCCTCCTGTGTTTGACCTTCTTTACAAAGTGCACCAATAAGGATGGTGTAGGTAATAACATCAGGCTGCAAACCTTTGGATGGAAGTTCATTGAAAAGACTCTTAGCCATGTCAAGCTTTTTATCCTTGCACAACCCCTCAATCAGGGTACTGTATGTTACTATATCGGGACTAACACCTTCATCTTCCATCATATTTAGAAATCTAAATGCTTTAGTCGTATTCTGAGCTCTGCACAAGCCATGTAACAATATAGTATAAGTCATTACATCAGGAGATAATTGCCGAGCTTGCATTTCTTTGTAAAGTTTCAAGCCATCAGCACATCTGCCTTCACGAAACAACCCCTTTAGCATGGTGTTGTAAGTAACCACTGTGTACTTTAAACCTTTGTGAGGAATTTCAAGAAAAAGACTCCAAGCTTCATTCAAATTCCCCTTTGTGCAATACCCGTTTATCAAACTACAATAAGTTACAACATTAGGCTTGAGTCCCGAATCCACTACTGAATTGAAAACTTTTCTCGCTTCCTTCATTTTACCCAACAAACAATATCCATCAATTAAGGCAGTGTAACTGATGATATTTGGTTGAACATTTATTTGCATCATAATTTTCAAGACATCCTCAGCATCTTTCACCTTTCCTTCCTTACAATAAGCATCCACTAATATGCTACAAGTGACAACATTGGGATAAATCTTCTGAGCAATCATCTTACTTAATAAGTCTTCTGCCTCTTTCCATTTACTTAAACAACATAAACCATGAATCATTGAGCTATATGTCACAACATTGGGCGAAATGCCCTTCCCAATCAATTCCGAGAAGAGTTGGATAGCTTCATCAACCATACGATTCTTAGAAAGACTATCAATAATTGTGTTATAAGAAAAGATATTAGGTTTGCAACTTTGTTTCTCCAACAATCTGAGCAAATGACAGGCGGTGAGAGTATGCCCAGCTTTGCACAATCCATTTATCACAATAAGATATGTAATTTCATCAAACTCACATATTTTTTCTCTCAACAACTTCTTGAATAGTTTCTCCGCCTCGGCGACCTTTCCTTCCAAGAAAAGCCCTTTGAGCAGAGTGTTGAAGGTAACAATAGTAGGTGTGTGGCCATGCTTGAAAAAGCTACCTAAGATTGCGAACCCGTAATCAACACGATTCACATAGCAAAAGCAATTAATCACAATATTCAGGGTGATAATATCTAAAGGAGCATTGTGAAGAAGCATTTTGTCGAACAGAAAGAGGGCAACAGAGTGTTGTTTCATCTTCACAACCGCAGTTAACAATTTATTAAAATCAACAACAGATGGGTGGGACCTCATTCTCACCATTTGATGAAACAAAGCAATAGCATCATCCGGCCCACCAACACTGCCGAAATCGCATCTGGGTTTGGCCGAAAAGAATCTATTATTCTGGTGACAGTGAAGAGAAGAAATCGTAAAAGTAGTTGAATTTGATAAAGAATCGGAAACAATAGCTCCACAAATCATCGCAGCGTGATTCAACCTCATAATTTTCATTTATTAGACAGAAAATGCTGATTGCTGAGAAAAGAGTAGAATTTTGGAAGGATAAAAGTGGAAGTATAGTGAAAGAGGGACTTATTACACCTCTGTATTAAAAAAAAGTGGAGAAGGTTGCACAACCGGGGTGATTGACCGCCCGGTTTGTGCACCAATTTCAAGTCAAATTTTTATTCAATATATTGTCACATGGCATGGATATTGCTACATGACATTTTTTTATTGGTTCGTTTAATTTCGTTTATATCTTTTACACACTCTCAATTATCTATAAAAAATAAAAAAATAACCATAATTCATGAATTTTTTTTCTCTATAAATAGAGATTAATATTGATACATTTTGAATCACAATCTCAAATTATTTCTTTTGTGTATTATCTTTCCTAATCTCTCATAATATATTTCATATTCTACTATTTCTCCTAATTTCTATTATGGATCCAAATAATCCAAAAAAATTTCCAAACAATTCGGATTATCCAAACTTCCAAAACTATCCAAATTTCCAACTTTTTTTAACACCGAAGACTATCCAAACTTTCAATTTTCTCAAACTCCTCTATTATCTCCGAATCTAAATCAAATTCCTACCTCTGAACAAGCTCAATCATCGCAAAATATCTCTCGCAATTTGTTTCAGAATACAAATGAAAGGGTGGCTAAAAGTACTTGGAATGTGAAATAAGATGTGGCCCTAATGTCATCTTGGATCTTCGTTAGCGAAGATAAAAAATAGGGCAGATTTCAAAGGAGTGGCTCATTTTGGGGGAAAATCCATAAGATGTATGAAGAAGCTCGAAAAGAAGATCCAGGAGAAATAAATGAAAGAAATATAGAATCACTAAAAGGTCGTTTCACACGACTTAATAAAAATGCCTAGATTTGGATTGCTGCTAACATTGAAGCACATCGTCGAGTAAGAAGTGGTATGAGCCAACACGATGTAGAGAAAGAAGCCCATCAATTATATGATGGTAAGTTCATCGATTTGCATGTATTTAATGAAGTTATGAGTAAAATTCCCAAGTTGGAAATAAAATTTGATCAAGGTTCAAGAAGTCGTGCTTACGATGAAGATGATAACTAAGAAAGTGGTGGCAGTACAAAGAGAACCAGGACCAGTGAAGATGGTGAATGTTTCAGTCCCACTAATGTAGAAACTCCAGACAGTGGTGGTTCAGCTATTTCACGTCCTACAGGTAGAGATCAAGCGAAAAAGAAGAAAGGAAAAGGTAAGGCATCAAAGTCTTCATCTGAGGTTGTTGCAGAACTTCGTGCATTAAGACTCACTAGAGATAGTGAAGTTCAAGTGCTCAACACACTGGGAAGAGAGAATGTGGAAATAGAGAAAATGAAGATGAAGCACTCTCTTTTGATGGCTTTGTTGGCCAAGGATCACTTATCCCAAGATGAAGAAGAGATGAAACGTCATCTCTTGGCATTGTTTAAGTAGTGTTTTAGGATTATCTTGTAAGTTTTTTTTTATTTGATGGCATGTGTTTTAGTATTATCTTGTAAGTTTTTTAATTTGATGTCATGTGTTTTAATATTGTCTTATAATCTTTTTTATTAGTGTTATTTTTGTTAAATTGAATTGTAATTTTTATTCTAATTAGTATTTATTCACTTTGTCACATGCACTTGTCACTTTGCAGAATTCACATGCACTTGTCACTTTGTCAAAAGTTGTCACATGCACTTGTCACTTTGTCAAAAGTTGTCACATACATTTGTCACTTTGCAGAATTCACATGCACTTATCACTTTGTCACTTTGTCACATGCACTTATCACTTTGCACCATGTACTTTCCAGAAGACATGTAGTGGATTATTGATAGTGGATAGTGGATGAGACATGTTTGTCATTATTGATAGTGAATAGTGGATGGAAAAGACATGTGATAGTGGATTATTGATTGGTGGCACTTGTTTGTTATTTTTTATCACTATCTATATATATCTCCTCATATTCTCTTATCATCTCAATCATCTCAAAAGAAAATTTTCATATTTAATAGTTTTACTCATTCCACTTCCCAAAATGTCTCACAATGAAAATCAATCACTAGATAACTATTCAAGTTTCGATCCTTTCTCCACTGCATTTGATGAATGGCAAGACCATGTTGCTCATCAGAATCGCCACGTAGATCGCATCGCCAAGGATCTGCTCTTAAACAATCTTAATTTGAACGAATAAGATCCCACTCCTAGAGCTACAAGAAGGTATTTTGAAAGGCAACGCGAGCTTAGTCATGAACGTTTGATGAACGACTATTTTGTTGACAACCCGACGTATCCTCCTGAGATCTTCCGACGTAGATTTCGCATGCAAAAATCAGTATTCCTCCGTATACTGCCAATGACGAATATTTTCAACAGAGGCCTAATGCCACTGGTAGACAAGGTATTTCCCCATTACAGAAATGTACTGGAGCTATGAGAGTGTTGGCGTATGGGACATCAGTAGATACTGTTGATGAATACTTGTGAATGAGTGCAGCTGTGACAAGGCAATCTCTCATGAATTTCGTAGAAGGCGTCATTTCTTGCTTCGGTGACGAGTACCTTAGAAAGCCTAACGAACAAGATTTGGCAAGACTACTCCATGTCAGAGAACGTGGATTCCCGGGCATGATAGGCAGTGTTGACTGCATGCATTAGGAATGGAAAAATTGTCCCACTGCATGGGCGGGACAATATGGAGGGAGAAGTGGAAAACCAACAATCGTTTTGGAAGCTGTTGCATCATACGACTTATGGATATGACATGCTTTCTTTGGAACATCAGGTTTACTCAATGATATTAACGTACTCCACCAATCTCCAGTTTTTAATGATGTTTTGGAAGGTCGAGCACCAAAGGTTGGTTATGTCGTGAATGGTAGGGAGTACAATATGGCATATTATCTAACTGATGGAATATATCCTTCATGTGCTGCATTTGTTAAGTCAATTACTTCTCTAGTAATCAGAAAACACAAGTTGTTCGCTCAACACCAAGAGGCGGTACGAAAAGATGTCGAGCGAGCATTTGGAGTTCTAGAAGCTCGTTTTGCATTTCTTCGACGCTCCTGTCTTGTTTGGGACAAAAATTTGATGGCAAAAATTATGATGGCTTGTATCATCATGCACAACATGATAGTTGAAGATGAACGAGAGACGTATCAAACTTATTATGATCCTACAGAATTTCTCATCGATGATCCCATAGACGATGATCAAAATTTTCAATACTCTACTGAACGCATTGCAAGTCTGTCTGCTTATATGATCAATAGGGAGCAACTTCGCAACAGAGAAGCTCACAACGCTCTAAAAAAGGACTAGATTGAACATATATGACAAAAATTCGGCACCAATAATTAAATATGCAATTTTCATCTTCTGCATTGTTGTTTTTTACTTATCAATTTGTAGCTTGACTTATGTAATAATAATTTTGTATTTCAATTCTATGAATTTTATTTTTGTTATTGAGATTGTAACTTATTTTAAGTTGGTCATTTTTTTTTTAATTACGAATTTGGAATATCATATAATTTAATATATTTCGTACATAATTCAAATAATAAAAAAATGATTATAAAATATATATATATATATAATTATTAAATCATTAAATTAATAATTGTTATAGGTTGGGTTGATGTTATTGATAAAGTGTGAAAATTGTAGAGGTTGGGTTGTGTTGTAGGTTGTGTATGTGGAGGAGAGATAAATGAATTTTTTATTAAGAGGTTGAGTTGTGGGAGTTTGTTGATAAACATAGTCTAATCGGCTTATTTGGGAGATAAATGCAAACGAATTTTGCTTCTGGTTTTTTTTTTTTGTTGTTTGTTTCCATTTTCTTTTCCAAATATTTTTGCTGAAAATTCACCTTTATTTTATTGTACTAAAAAGTTAGTAATCTTCTTTCAAAGAAAATAAAAAAAATTTGGCAATCAATTATCATTAACTGAAAATAACATATAAGATAAAATTTCCCTCAAAAACTATATTATGATTAAATAATTTTTCTTGATTTCAATGTCATTCAACCTTCTTACAAAAAATGTTTGTGAATAGTCTCATCCAATTCAATTTTGCAATCCAATTGGACACTCGGAGTTGGTCTACTTCTAAGTTGAAGATTTCTACATTAACCATCAGAGCGTGGATTGTGTTTATCTAAAGAAACGACAGTCGATATATCAAATAAAGAAGGAATTAAAAAAAAAGATTCCCAACACATTAATTATTCGTCTATGTATCTCAACATTCTCTATAAAATGATTTCCTTTCTCAAGTGCAAATATGAGTCAAGATTAATTGTAAAATTATAAAATAAGAAATCACCTTCAAGGCTGAGATGGCATTCTGCTATTCACACAGACATCCACACATTAAGATCATCATCATCATCTCACCTCCCTTTTCTAAACTACTGAACCACTGTAAAACGAATCTAGATCAAGCATACATGTCAGTGACGAGTTTAGGTTTAAAACCGAACCAACTTTTTTCAGTTTTGTAAGGGTTGGAGTTCTTGTTCTGCCACAACCGAATCAACGGGCTTGTATGAATTCAGTGATGATCTGTTTCTCCTCCAAATAATCCATGTCCCTGACGCCATTAGTCCGATTACGACCATGACAGCGAATGCCACAACTATCGCCAAGTAGTTTTGCTGCCACCATGTCCTGGACCACAACAAGCAAACTCAGTATATAATAAAGAAATATTTACTCGTGTATATAGGATGTCTCTGCAAGACTAAAATATATGAAAACCATAAAAGGATGCCACAGAAATGAGAGGGAGTGTTATACTGCAAATATTATCTCCGACAAACATTAAGTCATGAATACAATATGTTTCTTGCATACAAAGATGCGAGAAGTAATAATGGATAAGTAAAATAAGCTGTGTTAGAGAATTGAAAACTGTAGTTGCGAATCCCTTGGTGGTTGTTTAGATTGACATGAAATTGGAATACATCACACTTTTATTTTAACTGTTTTGAGGGATTAGGGTTTATTCAAAATCCACTCTAATTACAATGAACTTGAAATCCATCGATTTTAATTCTTGAATTTCAAATCCCCAGAATCCAAACACAAATATGGTGTTGTTCTCAAGCCAAAATATCAAAGGTACCAATTAAAAGACCACCCCATCTAAAAGCTAATGCCTTAAGTGGAATTATGTGCAGACAGCCACTTAAAAAAACTTAATTATCATGTATCAAGATGGGTGGTGGTGAGAATCAAAAACAAGATTTTTCACTTGGCCTAGGCTCTGATACAGTATTAAAGGACTACAACATCTTAAAGCTTTAACTCCTACAGAGGGGTATCATTTGAAAGATATCAAGTTTGATAAATAGTAGCACATGCAAGAAAGAAAGAGCACACCAACTTCCAAATGCTCAAGTTAAGAACAGATTTAAATTATTGCAAACAATGTTTCCTTGCCACTTGCACCTATACTTCTACATCAGACTATACTTAAGTAAATTATTTTGATATTAGATCTCAACTCAATAGAAATCTACTTGCAATCAATATATCATGAAGAAAGAATATTTTGTACAAAAACAAAACTTGATTAACATATTGAGTGTTTCTCACTTAGTTCTCTCTTTTTTTTAACAAAGAATTTACATTATAAATTATAAATATAATGAAAATTTCAATATTTCTGCACATATGCAAAATGATAAGGCTATTGCAGACCCTTCCGCAGCAGATAAAAATTTAATTTATCATTTATTTACAATTAAAAAAAACAAATTGCTTGAGCCCAGTTTTCTTCAGGGAGGAGATAAATGCAAGACATGAAGTGGAGTACAAAAAACAAAATATTTTATATTACCGCTCTGGTGGTGACTCAATGTTCCATTCATACAATTTGTAGTTTCCAAAGCTATCAGGCAGATGCAGACGAGTTTCATTCAACCTGGATAAAATATCCTATTGAAAAATAAATAATCAAATGTTAAACCAACAAGTTGTTAGCCCCGAAGAACCAAAAAGGTAAAGATGTCCTGTAACTCAAAACAACTTTTTACCATTGCAGTAGCATTAGAAATATAATCATCAGATTTCGCAGGATAAATGGCCCATCTTACGAGGGTACCATTCTCTGTGGAAGTGAAATTCATCAATTGAACCTGCAATGGTGTATCTCCAAAGTAAGTTGCAACGTGCAAGTTGCTTAGTTGACATGCAAGAATTACAGTACAATCACATCATCCAATTCCAAAATCAAATGTAGCAATTATATTCCACCTCAATCCCAATAAATGAACTATTTATATGGATCTACCTGAGAAGCATTAAGATTTAACTCCTTTGCAATGAACTGTGCAAGTTCTGGGATTTGAGGCTTCAACTTCTCGTACTTCACAGTCAGCAGCATAGAGAATGTTATGAGACCAATTTTAATTTCCCCTGCAAATTAAAGACACATCTTGCTCAAAAAAAACAGTCTATTATTTGCATACATTATCAAAATTCCATAAGTTGAAATTGGTTGTCACACATTGAGTTATTATCAAAGTTATTCACAGCACAAACAGTGAGAAACTAGTGATACAACAGAATTGATAAGCCAGAACATATAGCTGCAGTTAGTATCTTTTAATTACTATCTAATGTATACAATGACATGCTATTAGCTAATATTTTATCCAGCAATCTCTTTAAATGCTTATAAAGAATATCTGAAGACTTGCAGTTAAAATCACCGAATGCCATCCCACGCAAAATTAAAATCATTGCAAACATGTCTTCCAATAACATTTGAAAGTTATCGAATTTACACTATCCTACAATGAAACATGTAATTGGTTTAGCTTCTGTTCAGAATGAGCCAGCAATGTTCTGAATGGATGACGTTAATAGGGCATGCTATCACTAACAATACGTCTCTCTCGATTAAAAAGAACTAATGGATTTGGGTTTCAGCAGATCCTTCATTTTTCAATAAACCCTATGTCAACTCAACAAACAAACAGACAATAAACCATTAAACCAAAAGGAAAATAAGAAACAAATGCATAGTCTTGTTGCTTCACAACAAACAAAGCCATAATACTAAAAGCAGGAATGTCTCATACACTGAATTAACAATTTCCAACATCTAAGATAGATAAAAGGGGGGATATAGAGCATTCCTCTCAAAGAATTCGCACTGTACTCATTACCCACCACATCATGGTTGCCTAAGCTAATCCTGAAAGATTATTGTGCTTCATAAATCATTCATGTGCGGACACATTTTTCCTTTGCTTTCTCAAAGAAAACAAATGGAAGAAAACTTGGACATGTATAAGAAAAGAAGGCATCATATGCTGATTCAACAAACATTGCCAAGGTCGAATTAAGAAATCCTGCAGTGCCTTCTTTTTGGCTAAGAGATACAAACATACGCATCTTGAGATTTTCCAAATTACACCCAAAATTAAATTCTGAAAATGGATAGTTCATCACAATTTGTAAGCAAAAAGCTAAGAACACTGAAAAAATTTATGGGGGTTCAATAAAGACTTTATAAAAGAATCAGCGGCAGGTGTATGTTCACTACCTCTTCTCTTGTGACTGAAATTGAGTTTAAACTCAGAGTAAGATGGGCAAAATACTTCTCACGAAAAGTATTACATTCTCAGCCATTTAAAGGAAAACGAAAATCTAGCAATGAACATCATTAGGAAATGCAATAAAACATACTTTCATAAATTAGGGAAGCATATTACCCTATAGATCCAAGATACCTCAACAATTAATAAAATTACGCCTGAAGTTTACCGAGGTGTCATTCTGAACTGTAACTCGCTATTTTAGTTGGTGAGAAATATCTTTTCTCTGTTATTAAATTCTTTATTCCCTAACATATTTCTCCTTGCAATATATCTCACTGTTCATGACTTACTATCCTTCTTCACAGGAAAGGATTCTGCCAATATGATTTCAAACTCTAACAGACTCTATTACCCCAAACCCTAGGGCTATAGGCGAGGACAAGAAAACAACTCCACTAGAAACTACTTCGCACTTGCCCACACATTGCGACTTGCGTAACCGATTGACCCCACAGAAGTTTATATTACTAGCTTATAGAACCATTCTGATTTGATTCAAATAACCAATGTAGGATATCACTAGACTAGATTCAGGTAAGAAAGGTCAAAGAGAGAAATGCAGTAACATATTAGACCTGGAGATTTGGGTAAGGGGGGCTCCATAGGTGCAGGAGTAGGAGCCACATCTGTGGTTGAGTTCACGCCTTCTGTGCCTGAAGGAAGTGGTGGGGCGGAAGGGGATAAGTGAAGTCTCTCCCATAGCTCAGAACAATTAGTTTTCCAGAATCCAATCTTTTCATGTTCACGATCATAAGTTACAAGTGTATTCCGAACAATAATACCTGCCACAAGGAGAGAAAATATGACAATGCAGTCTCCAACTATATAGCTTAAAGCACAAGATATATCAGGCAATACCCCCCAATAGAGTGGTTGGATCCTTCCCATTTTGGAAAATCCCCAGGCAGTATGCACCATGCACCTTTGAGTGCTGTATTGTTAGAAGATCAATAATTAGTGACCAATTAAAGAAAACATAATTCGACATTAGAAGCAAGAAGATACAAAACACGTATAACTATGTATATGAGTCATATTGGTCATAGTGCAATATAGTACTATATGATTTGAGACAAGGCTTTCAACATAGAACAAAGATGGCTACATACTCTGAACAAATAATTTTCAGGGGACAACAGTATCTTCTGTCCATTGGCAAAAACCATTTCAACTGATGGAAAGGCTTTCGAGAGTTGTGCAGCATCACTGAAGAAACATCAGCACTTAATATCACTTGCTAGACAAAAAAAGTATGGAAAACGATTACTATCAAGCCAGTTTTAAGATTATATTACCTTCCAGCACCTGCGAAGCAGATATCATTGTAATTAGGGTCAGGACCTTGTATTCTTTTGAGGGAGGTGAGTTCTTTGAAGATCTAAATGAAAAAATGGAGAACTTAGAACAGTAGCACAGATCAATGTGCCAAAATTTTCAAGCATATAAAGTAGCATAAATGCATAATCCACAAAATTAATATCTTACAGCTTCTTTAAATGCTCCAAATGCCACTTCTGGAAGATAAGCATAAGTTGTGCCACTATCCAGAACAGTTCCATGTTTACCATCAAAAACCCTGGGATTAAGGAGCAGCTTCTTCCCAGCAACATGAATCTCACTCAGCTCGATATTGTAATATGGACTGTTGCCATCCCGAAACTAGAGTAAATGTGTGAGATGTATCAAGTGTACTAGTTAGGAAAGAGCCTAACAATCTGTTGCTAGATCGCAAAGATGTTCCTAAACATACCTGCGTACTGGATCGGAATGGGTAAACACCATATCAGCAGGAGGTGAAATTCCACCAAGAACCATTGCTCCACCACCCACGTCCATTCCACCATAGCATAACGAAAATGAATCACTAATTACACCTTTTTCAACAAGCTGATCTACAATACTAAGATCTCCTCGGCCCAAACCCATTATCCCATCAGCATGCTGACTGTAAAGATCCCCTGTTTCCATATTTTCACAACCAAAAACAGCTCGTTGTGGTTCCAGATCACTTATATTGCCAAAGGACACAATGTCTTCACCCAAAACCCCACTGCTCGAACTCATTTCAGCATATTGCCTTTCATAAATACATTGTTCTCTGTCATTATCACAGGTGCAATCAATGTTGCACTTAACTGGTTGGTAAGTGCTTGACATGTCTGGTTGAAATTTTGGATCCTATTCAAAGATAAAGGTTTAGGTTAAATCATGCACAAAAAACTAAAATATAATTACTACTGCATTAGAAGAAGCAACTACAGTATAATTACTATCAGTAGCACAAGTGAGGTTCTTTGTAGTAGTATGGACCAAACAGCTATAACACAATTAAGCCACACAGATGGTAGTCCTAAATCATTACGATGAAACAGAAAAAAACAACTGCTCAATAAAACTCAAAAGGAACAAGCAAGGTACATTAACTTTTTGTAGATAAGGAGAAAAAAAAAAAACTTATCTCGCGGATACATATAATTGCTCCTAATTAAGGGGAGAAAAGTATATGATAAATGCCTCCTTTCTCTCTCCAAATGGTTACACCATGAAACAGGATATCAATATAAATAAATAGGCAGTCCACTCCCATCTTCCATTTTCTCTTTTTTTTTTTTTTTTTTTTTAACATTCTTTTCCAGAAATGCCGATTGTACAGCATTCATAGATGACAGAAACATCCATAACTTTGTCTAACATATTCAACTTAGTCTCTTTCAAAAGGTGGATCATAAGGACTAATGTTTGAAAAGAATGACATTATGTGAAATTTGTAACAGTCTTTCTTTATTTTTATTTTTATTTTTCATTCTTCCCTTCAACTATGCATTAATCTGAAAATTGGCACAAATCAAGTATCTATTATATGAACATCTTAAGTTTAAATAGATGCAAATCAATTGCTCATGTGACCATGGAAAAATTCAATTGATAGATGGACTGTTCCATAACACAATCAATACAATTCACAGCACTACCGGAAGCAAAGCAATGATTCACCGCCAATCAAAAGCAATGTACAAATTAACAGACCTAGGCATTGTTCAATCACAGAAATTATTATAAAAATAAATCGAGAGAGAGAGAGAGAGAACCTGATGCCTGCCACACTGTTCGCAAGTCGAGCAAGGAACATAAGTAACAGTACTTCCAGTATCAACTATAAGCGCAAATCGCTGCGCCGGCGTTCCGATCAACAGTTGAGTCGTATAATACCTGCCATTAAAAACAAAAGGTCAGATATTTGAGATCAGATCTCAAAAAAAAAAAAAATTTTGAACAGAGAGAAGACGAAGACCCGTTGAGGAGGAGATCGTCGTGGAGAGGCATGCGAGCGTTGGGAGTGCTGCGTTTCTGGAGGTGACGGCGGCCGAAAATGCCCTCTTTGTGGCGGTGGTGGTGGTTGTGTTTGTTGAAAAAAAGAGGTAGAAACATGGCTGTATTACTATTGTTAACGAAAGTCAACGAATCCTGATGCGAATAAATCGAATGAGGTGCGACGGCGGAGACGGTGACGGTGACGGCGACGGCGGAGAAGATGATGGCGAGACTAATAGCCCAAGCCATCATAGGTTTTGTTCTGAGGCTGGGCGGAGCCGCCAGTGATTGGTTGCTCTGCACTGCTGGTCTGTTAATGGAGGCAGAGAGAGAGAGAGAGAGATGAGAGTACTGTGGCCTATGGGTTGAATGATTAACGTGGAAAAGACTCTTGAGAGCCTTTTTTTTTTTTTTTCTTTTCCTATTTCCAGTTTAATTTTCTTGTTTATTTTAATTTATTATTATTATTAATATTATTTCACTAATAACTCTATAATATGACTATAAAATTTTATAATTATAGTAGCAGTGGATATTAAGTAATCAGTTAATTATTTATGTAGTACTTCATAAAACATTATCACATTTATCAATTAAACCATTTTTGGATGCATTTACATTTACAACAAACATTTGATGGAGTATAAATTTATTACACACATATATATTTTTAATAAAATATTATAATATTATAAACTCCACCAAAAAGATCTAAAATTCTTTAATAAAATGTTAAAATATTATTTGCTAAAAAACATTTTGATTACCATAATTGAAACTTCTTTTATACAAATCAAAATTATTCTTGAAATTGTGATATTTCTTACTCAAAATGTATTACATTTTTATATTAATATCTTAAAAATATTTATGTTGATAAAATCAATATAATACATGGGATCTATACTAATAGATGTTACTTAAAAATCCAGATATTAATATTCCCCCAACTAGTCATAAAACTACAGGAGAAGAAGACTTTCCCCTATAAATTGCTCTCTAAAACATTGAAATCTGAAATTTGACATCTGACCACAAAAAAAAAAAAAAAAAATTAATAATTGAAATAGGATTAGGTCGCTATGTGAATTCAATTAGCATTACAACTAATTCAAGTACATTTCATCAATTTAATCAATTAATTATTATTTTTTGAAACAGAATCTTTAATTTATTAATGTTTTATGTAACTTTAGGAATTATGTTATAGCACTAGCTAATTTATTTAATTAAATACATTGAATGAAGAACTTGAAATTAACGTTGAGAAATAAAATTTATTTAGTGATACCTATCTTAATTCTTAATGATAACTAAGCATGCAAATTTTGGATCCCAACTAAGTACTTTTAGTTTTATCAAATGGTCTCGTTTAAATTGCAATTAGTTAGCCATACTTGGAGATAGGTTCAAAACTTGACTATGATAACTTTAATGGGTTGTAATTATATGTGATTAAAAAGAACTCAAAATTAATTTAGATTTCAATCTATATGTTTTACGCATCGCTGATGAAGTATATCACATAGTTGTGTACTAAATTCACATATATACCAAAATAGCACATTATTGACTAAATATATAACTAAATTGACAATTACAAAATGAAAATAGTGCAAACTTATTAAGATTTGAGTTTTTTTTTTCCTTTTTCTTTTTTCTTAATAGGCCTCTTTAAATATCTTTTTTTCTGTTAAATTATTATTAAACTTTTCATAAGGTTTATATATTGATTCTTGATGGATTTACACATTAGATATAGACAAAAACTTATATACACATCACCACTTCCGACCCGACCCGTCACGCGCCCGTATGCGCCCGCACGCACCTCTAGGTCGCGGATAAAATTTGCCCAAACATGCTCCTAGGTGTCTGACCTTTATGTTATGTTAAGCGTACATTTTAGTAGTGTTAGACATACATTTTAGTTATGGTAGACATACTTTTTATGTTATGTTAACTATATTTTTTTGTTGTATTAGACAAACTTTTTAGTTATGTTAGTCATACTTTAGTGTTATGTTAAGTATACCTTTTAGTAGTGTTAGACATACCTTTTAGTTATGTTAGACATACATTTTGTAAGGTTAGTTGTACCTTAACATTTTTTTTAGACAGACATATTAATACATTTCATACATTTTAATTATATTAGGCATGTCTTTAGTTATGTTAGTCATACCGTTTAATTATGTTAGTTGTACCTTTATATATATATATATATATATATATATATATATATATGTTTATGTTGATATAAATGTATAAATAATCTCATATAAATGTATGAGTAATATCACATAAATGTAAACATCTACAACAACTTGTGTGAAATTAGGATTTATTGTCCCGAAATTAGAGTTTAGGGTTTAGGGTTAAAGTATGAAATTTGGAAATAAAGGTATCACTAATATAACATAAAGGTATCACTAATATAATATAAAGGTATGACTAACACAATATAAAGGTTAGAGCAAAAAAAAAAAAAAGGCGTGGATGCGGGTCGGATTCAACCTAACCCGACCCGAGTGCATGGATCTAAGATCCATGCACTAGTTGCACACCAGTCCTACTCTTAGATATAAGATGATATTTTGGCTCGATACTATGACTTGATCCATTCGAATTTTGAATGAGTTCAATCCAATTCATATTTGAACAAGAATTTACAAAAATTCGGGTGGATCATATTTCCACTGAAATATTGTAGAGATGTGTTATAGAGTTTGTAACATAATGGTCATCTCCCATAGTTATCTACTGCTCATGCACATTCTTCGATTTATATCTCATCCGATTGAGTGATCTACGGTTGAGTCACTTCTTTATCAAAAGAATGTACAAAACCCTATAAATTCTACCCAATTTTTCGTACTTTTATTACAATTCTCAATAAAAACATAGATTTTTTCCACAAATCCCAATAAACAATATTATCTACTTTTTCTACAGTCACTATGTGAAAAATGACATTTTAACTACTCAATTCATCCCAAAATAAATGTGTTTTAGCAAAAGAAAATTGTCTAAAAATAAGTGTCATTTTAGGATTTCAAAACATTTACCACTTATCTACCAAAAATACTCTCATATACTCTTATCAAATTAAAAAAGATTATTATGGGGAAGAGAAAAAAAACTCCCACAATAACTATACTTGAATAGTGGTCGATCAATTTTTACATCATCTTTATTAACTTGTGTAAAAACATCTAAAACGATATTTATTTTGAGAGGATAAAATAGATTATAACTTATGAAATCTCAAAACAAATGCAAAATTTTCAAAATTAGTACTCATAAGATTTTTTTTAAATCCTGAACAAACAAAGTCCAAGATGATTAATGATACTCCATTCGTCTAAACAGCTTATTTCTAAAACTTTTTCGTTCCCCAAAAATGTCTTTTTTAAAAGTTTAAGTTAATTTGATGTTCTTATAAAAAAGTTTTCTTAAAAGAGCTGTGTGATTCAATAAATTAAACCAATAGTAAATGAAGAGTATAAGGAAGAAATAACTTATCCAAAATCTGAAATTCTAATAACAAGATAAATACTTCTTATCTAAAACGTCAATTTAACATAAAAATATCAACACATAAAGAATAACATTTCATTCTAACCAATAAAACGATCTCATTGACGTAGGAGATTTTGTCCTTATTTAATGTTATACCATATCGTTGCTAATTCTATATTTGGATTGCAATTAATTCCATTTGTTGTCTTATTTCCCCACTAAATTATAAAAAAATAGTTTAAAATGATCTATGATGAGATCTCGCAATAAAGTATAAAACTTCAAATACTCGTTTTTGTTTATTTAATCGAGTCAAACATTGTCGGAGGTTGATTTGATCTACGTGAGGAACATATCAAAATCTTTTTATTTATTTTCCTTTTTTTTTTTCTGGGTCAAACCCTTTTATCAATTGTTTCATCTTAGCTTATTACCTCTTTTTTATTTTTTTCATATTTCTTAAATAATTCATTTTAGTCTTTGATAAAAAAATAAAAAAATTCATCTCGTTGCATCTCTGATTCTGTTAAATACCTCCTAGAATTTGATGGAAATGTATGTTTAACACAAATGTGGATTTGATGTACAAAGTGATTAAAATTATTTAAGACTCATTAAGAAATCACATGATTTATTTCTTATAAAATTTTAATTATGATATTCAAATAACAAATTAGCATTTTATTACAACATAACCTATCATTAAAGTTTTAAATAATAGTGTTTTTGTTAAAAAAAACAATTAATGTCATCACCAAAATATTTATAAGGACAATTTAGTTATTCATAATATTTGTATATCTATGAAAACTTTACATAATATAAAGAGAATTCATGATGAAATAAATAAAGGATCACGAACACGTTATCAACACAAACAAATCAGTACATGCGAATCAACACTTTTCCACATTGGGCAACTAATCTTAGTAATGTTGCTCGGAAAAAAAAAAATTAGACTAATAACTACTAACTAGTATTTACATTCTATTAATTTTAAATTAATTAAGAACACTTAAATTAATTGATACTTGAATATTATATAATTAATCTTACGAAAATAATAAATAAAGACAATTCAACCAATCCATAAATAATGCAAGAGAGTGAAGCGATACAACACCAATTCAAATGAGGTAGAATGATACAAAAGTAAGAGTACAAAGCTATACAATGACACAATTGATTACAAGAAGGTAGACTGATAATGCGAGCAGGAAGAGGTTTTCCTTTTAATAATCCATATATTGAAGATATATCTCTCTCTGTTAATTAGGGAGTAAATGGCCTTTCTTCTGATCAATTTGCTAATCCACGAGGTATACACAACATTCATAATGGACATTTTTTTACAATTCCTATCAAGATACAACAATACCCCATAGAGACGCGATCAGCATCCAAACGAAAGGAATTTGAGGCCGGGTGGCAATGCCTGTAGAAGACGATCGAGGCAATCTTGAACCTGCCATTGAAAATCTTTAATGGCAACTATCCCAAGTTGTTAAAGGAGCCATATTGTGGGAGAAATATTAGTTAATGTCACTTTCAAGTAAGAGATCTTTTTACACACTTTTTATCGAAAATAAGCCAATGTGGCATAAAAAGATGTTTTCTTATATTTTTAAGTCAGATTGAAGGGTATTTTTGTCTAAACAAATATTCCGGACTCTCCCATTGTGCTACCTTGTAAACCATTCTAATTTGAAATAGCCAGAATAGGATATCACAAGAATATGTTGAGTAAAAGAGAGTCGAAGAGAGAAAACAATAACTTATTATACCTGGAGCTTTGGCTAACGGGGGTTCAGTAGGTGCAAGCATAGGAGCTATATCCATGGTGGAGTTCACCTCATCGAAGGCTGAAGGAAGTGGTGTGGAAGTAGGGGATAAGTGAAGCCTCTCCCATAGCTCAGAGCAATTGGTTTTCCAGAAACCAATCTTCTCATGTTCACGATCATATGTTACAAGTGTATTTCGAACTATAATGCCTGTCACAAGGAGATATAGTAAAGCATTAGTCCCTCAATTATTTAGCTCAAAGCACATGATAGAGCAAATAGTACCTCCCAAAAGAGTAGTTGGATCCATTCCATTTTGGAAAATCCCAAGGCAGTATGCACCATGCACCTTCATATGCTGTACGTTAGAAGATAAAGAATCAGTGACCCACAAGAAAAATATAGAATACATGTATAGCTATATATACATATCATATATACAAAGATGGCTACATACTCTGAACAGATAATTTTCAGGGGACAATAATAGCTTCTGTCCATTGGAAAACACTATTTCAACTGGTGGAAAGGTTTTTGAGAGTTTTGCCGCATCACTGAAGCAACATCACCACTCAATATCACTTTCTACACATTCACAAGTGATGTAAAACTTCTAAGCTAGCTAATTGTATGATGATAATCTATTACCTCCCAGCACCCGAGAAACAGATGTCATTGTAATTAGGGTCAGGACCTTGAATTCTTTTGAGGGAATGGGTTTCCTTGAAGATCTACATTCAAAATTGGTAAACTTAGAACAGAGCACGCAGATTAGGTCGTATAGTCCACAAATTGTATATCTTATATAGTCCACACATTGAATATCTTACAGCTTCTTTAAATGCTTCAAATGCCGCTTCTGGGAAATAAGCATAAGTTGTGCCACTATCAAGAATAGTTCCAAATTTACCATTGAAAACTGTGGGATTAAGGGGCAGCTTCTTCCCAGCAACATGAATTTCATTCAGCTCAACATTGTAATATGAACTGTTGCCATCCCGAAACTAGAGTAATGTGTGAGATGTATCAAGTGTACTTGTTCGGAAAAATCCCAAAGCTTTGCTGTTATACCAAAATATTCTTGAAAACGTACCTGCGTGAAGGGTCAGAATGGGTGAAAACCATATCAGAGGGGGGTGAAATTCCTCCAAGAGCCATTGCACCACCACCCACATCCATTCCACCATAGCACAACGAAAATGAATCATTAATTACACCTTTCCCAACAAGTTGATCTACAATGCTAAAATCTCCGCGACCCAAACCCATTATCCCGTCAGCACGCTGACTGTAGAGAGACCCTGTTTCCATATTTTCACAACCAAAAATAGCTCGTTGGGGTTTAAGATCACTCTGATTACCAAAGGACACAATATCTTTACCCAAAACCCCACTGCTAGAACTCAGTTCAGCGTATTCTCTTTCGTAAGTACATTGTTCTTTTTTGTTATCACAAGTGCAATCCTTATTGCACTTTACAGGTTGGTAAGTGCTTGACATTTTTGGTTTGAATTTTGGATCCTATAGAAAGAGGGAAGAACAGATTAAATCACAAGAAACCCTGAAAAATGCAATGCAAGTTAACATAAATATGGACCATCCAAGCGAACACAATGTGGAAGAAGTAACTAAAGTATCAGAAATACTATCACTAGCACAAATACAGTCTTCATAACAGTATCAATAAAACAGATGCTAGACCTTACCCACAAAGACATAATATGGAAAAATATGCTCAATAAACTTTAAAGAAACAAGAGAAGCATAGATACTTTGTAGATCAAACAAAGAACAAAGACTATCTAACAAACAAATCAATTGCTCCCTAATCTAAGAAAGCATATCATATGATAAATGTTTCTCCTTTCTCTTTCCAAATGGCTACTCTAGGACAGAGTATTATCAATAGTAACTTCGTTATCCACTCCCTTCTTCCATTTTTACTTGTAATCTATTCCAGCAATGTAAATTGTATATGGACTGTAGTAAGCAACAAAAGATATTGGCCTTTTTTGGAGTTAAAGATATTGTTCTGTATACATCGTCTGAACAGATTAAATCATGACAGAACAAAACAAATTATGGTAACAGTGTTTTTTTAAGTATTCCTTATCCTGTAAATTCACACAAATCAAATACCTGTTATATGATCAGCTTAGATAGTTGGTTTCCTTTAAAATCTAAAAATATTAAAAACAAATGTAAACTATACTTGATCATAAATTCAGCTCTAAACCTTGTGATCATAAGCCATATTTTTAAGTTTTTTTTTTGTTTTTTTTTTTTTTTGCAGTAACTAAATTTAAAATAATATACAAATTAAGGACTTGAATTAATAACAATAGATGAAAACACATAAAAGATAAGATGAAATTTAGAATTGTAAGCAAGACAATCATCACCGACCGACAGAGAGAGAGAGAGAGAGAGAGAGAGAGAGAACCTGATGATTGCCACATTCTACGCATGTGGAGCAAGGAACATAAGTAATAGTACTTCCGGTATCAACAATAAGAGCAAACCGCTGCGGAGGCGTTCCGATCCACAGACGAGTCGTATAATACCTGTCATTATACGAAACACCATAGATTATGAGATCAGATCTCGCCACTACATAAGAATGGATAAGTGAATAAATTGAACAGAGAAGAAGACGAAGACCCGTTGAGTTCGAGGTCGTCATCGAGGGGCACTCGCGCGTTGTGAGTGCTGCGTTTCTGGAGACGTCGGCGGGATAAAATGTCCTCTTTGTGGCCGAGGAGGTGGTTGTGTTTGTTGAAAAACAGAGGTAGAAACATGGTGGTACTGTTATTACTGTTGTTAATATTATTCAACGAATTGTGATGCGAAGAAATCGAAGATGCGACGGCGATGGCGAAGGAAAGAATGGCGAGAATAAATGCCCAAGCCATCGTAGGGCTTCCGTTGAGGCTGTGGCGGAGCCGCCTGTAATTGGTTGTGCTGCAGACTGCAGTGGCGGGGAAGAGAGAGAGAGAGAGAGGTGCTTTTCTTTTGAATGTTGACTAACGTGAAATGGACTCAGCGAGCCGAGATTTTCACCTTTTCTTTCTTTTACGAATTTTTTTTTATTTTTTAAATGAAAATAACAATATATTTATCCTACATAATATATTTTGCAAAGAAAAGGCCACACGTTCCCACAGCAAGTTAGCAACCAACCAACTTGTGTCTCGATTTCAAATTATGTTTTATAGATTTAATTATATGAAATGAGTGGATTTATAATTCAAATATGAGTTGGTGAAAATGAATTTGATTTGTTGATCCGGGTCATAAATTTTTATTCGTAAAACTGTCTTATATTACTTTTTGTATTTTCAAAACATGTGATTAAACTTTATTTTTTAATTGTTGTCTTATACTTGTATTTTTTAATCGATTGATTACACTTTATTATTTTGATTTTTTTTCAAGTATATTTGTTATTTGAAATGTATTAACTTTTGCACTATTATTTTGAGCCATGCAAACCTTTACACTATCATTTCAAACTTACAATAAATATGAAATTATACATACATGCCAATTTTGGGCAAACCAAGATAGGAGAACAAAATTGTATATACTGCATATGCAAAAGAATGATAAATAACAAAAGATTCAAGAATGTTTGTCTGGGATTTAGGTGGATTGGGAAAAATAAAAATCTTAATTAGTTGTTCGAGAAAAATATAATAGACTTATACAACAAATATCAAATAAATATTGAAAAATGAAGATAGGGGCTATATTTGTATTATGAAAAACGTGGCGTTGGTAATAATTGGATAATATGTAATATTATATCCTAGGATAGGTAATAATCATTATACATGGTTGAAGTAGTATTATAAATTCAACTTTAGAAGCTGGAAAAAGAGGGAGATTAATCCAAACAATTATCCAATATTTTGCTGCTATGAATATTAAATTCATCCTCAAATTCTTCCATCCAAACACAGCCTTATATTTGCTTCATTAATTCCACTTTAATCCAATATTGTGAATTCAAACTCAAAATTTCCATATTCATTTCTAGAAAATACAAATGAGCCAACTTCAAGGGGGTTTTAAGCAATATTTTTCCAGAGAAATAAATTGCAAAGAACACCTATAATTTTTTGAATTACATTAGACCATGAGTTGCTAAAGGCAGACTCTGAGCCTATGAATCTACAAGCTCAGTTTCTAATCTGCTATCACATTTTTATTTACTTCTCTAACTCACTGACATCAGAATACCCATCTGGGGTGCTCTATAAATAAGCAAACTTCATGGTACTGTTAATCCTCGACCCGTATATGTAAGATACCTGAATTTGTGGGGTGTGTCTAAAATCAGACGAGGGTCAGCTCATCAGATGTTTCTGCGTCTTTCACTTCATCGAGAGCTAGTGCCTTCCGCAACTCCACCAATTCTTCTCCTGCACCGCACACGTAGGCAGACGCTTGCCTCCCGGACAGAGTTGCTCCTTCCATGCTGTCTATGTAATCCTGTTTATATCAAACGAGCGTTAAACGAACCACGAAATGCAATCATTTAAAACATAAAACATTTGGTACAGAATGAAGGAAGAGTGACCTGTTTAGTGTAAGAGCCAGCAAGGAAGAAGTTCTTGATTGGGGTCTTTTGGTCGGGTCTGAATGGATCTTTACCGGGTCCTTCTCGATATAAGGATTGTGCAATTTTGACAACTGATGACCAGGTCACCTCCAAGCCTTGGGAAGATGGAAAGAGCTCCAAAACCTATCTCAATGAAGTCAATATTAACAGAACGAGCATGATTGGAAATATCAAGAATGAGAAAAATCGAAAGACCTGCACTGACTCCCAACAGATTAGCAGAGCAAAAAATCCAATGAGGCAAATTTAGAGGACTAGAAAACTTTTTTTCTCTCATATATACAAACCTACAAGTGTAAAAAGGTGACACGACATACTTTTTCGAGAATACATTATTTAATAATTAACTAAAAGTTATTACCTGATAATCTGACAAATCTTACCTACATGAATAAGACGCTTTCTAGCCTCATATATATATATATATATATATATATATATATATATATATATATATATATATATATATATTACAAATTTAGAACCTCACATTTTCAGCATTCAGCTAGAACATGTCAATCTGTTCTTGTTCCATCTTTGCCTATCACTAGATTTTGACACCTTTGTCACTCTTTTTTTTGTTTCCTTTTTGTCTTTGGGGAAGTTGCAGTTATTGCCAGGAAAGATTGATATTTACTTGTTAACAAAATTATCTAACTTTTCTTTCACAATAACTGGAGATATTATCTTCTAGACCAGCATAGTTTCTCAAAAGCACCAAGTAATGCAAGTAACACCAACCTGTTTCGTAACTCTCTTTATTATTTCGTCATTTGGTAGAGGCATGTAAGGATCCCCAGGTGTAAGTACACATCTGTAAATAACCACAACAGAGTAAAGGTGGAGCAGAAAACCATCATAACAGATATAATTTGCCTTTTTTGTCCTCTGCTGTTATGGACAGAATGCTAGCTAGTTTAGTTGGTCTCTGCCAGTATGAACAATAATAAAACATAAAAAAAATGGATCCTTACTGAAGCAACGATCCTTGGCCCTCAATGTAATAATCCTCTGGGGATGAAAGTGCAAGGTCAGCAAAACAAGAGAAATCTGCATCTGGAGTGTAGAGTAGATTGTCTAGACCCGCAGCTTGCCTCAATTGCCTGACCATCTGAGAGTATTAGGCTTTGACGGAAAAACAGAATTCTCTGATCTAAACATGAAGCAAACTATGACTAGTGCTCACCGTGCACGTTCCAAGTCCCTTAACTCCGTAACCCAGCCATTGTATCGCAGCTGCACTGTGACAACAGGTACTCCAACCAGTTTATAGATGTTGTCAAAGAATTGCGACTCCCTCCAATCTTTTGGAAGTAATCTTTTAATTCCGGGAACATCACATGCTACAATCACGAAAACAATTTCTAGAGTTAGACCAGCAAGAGTAAAAGAGAAAATAGAGGCAAGGTTAAACCACAAACCTGCTACATAAGCATCAGCTTTTATGACTTGCTTTTGAGTAGCCTAAACAAAGAATAACCATTCATCAGGACTCATGGCCGTCCAAGCACTATCATATATATAAATATTTCAGTATCATGCAAGGAAAACAGAATTAGCTTAACAGCCTTAAACTGATTAGTCGTTAGCCCACTGCTCTTGGCGTGATTCAATTTGGAAGAGATATACCTCTTTAAATTCAATTAAAATACATTAACATTAATCCCTATAATAGCCAAGTAACTGTGGTAATATACAAAAAACAAAAAATAGATGCACATATCAAGGGTGGCTAAATTCCCTTGGAAGAACAACTAAAGATGAATATGCTTTTGGGAATTGAATAATCTTATTAAAATTCAAGTTTTTTTTTTCTTAAAACCATTTACAGCATAAGTGGAGCATACTAGACACAAACTCAAACATCCGCAATTGTGATGTCAATGAGGTGCAATTCCCAACTATATTGCTTAAAGGATCACTTAGGACAAGGCAAAGGAAGAGAATTATCTGAACAAAATGCATGTACCTTTGACATGGCAAGCCCCGTTACATATACACCTCCATCAGAAGATTTATCATAAAGAATTTCTCTGCAACCCCACCTCAAGTGGAACCTGGGATAGCAAACAGATATGAGAAATTTAACTGACAAAACAAACCAAAAAACAATAGTTCATATGAGTTCCAAATGTAAATGTGAGATCACCTGCCTCCCTTATCCATGATATACTTTCTGATAGGACCACTCAAATAGACATCTGGAGAACCTTTAAGCATGCGAAGTAGGGAAGCCTCAGTTTTAGTAGCAAAAAGTGAAAATATAGTGAGCATACAGCGCGCACTAATATTATCGCAGTCAATGAATCCTAGGGCATAAGCAACAGGATCCCACATCCTCTGGATACTCTTGCGAGTTCCCCCTCTGGACATAAACCAGTCAGAGAAGCTTACCTGTTGTAAACAATAGTTAAGTGATAACCAGAAAGACAGTGTTTAATAGAAAAACACACATGCTGTAGCATGAAAATACACGGTACCAACTTGTTCCATGTATCACATCTTTTACAATCACGAGGCATTTCAATAGCTGTACTAGATCCAGCAATCTTAGAGTGGAAAGGCCAAGGAAAAGTCCCTCAAATCTGTTTCCAGTAGTACTCCATTAATCCTACTTCAAGGGATGAAAACTAAGCAAAAGGCCAGTGGCTGACATGAATTTCAGTGGGAGGCAGTAAACTAATTAAAGAAGAGCCTTGTGATCATTCTATTCAAGAAACATGATTGGCGAGTTCTATAAAGAAAGAAGGTAATAGTAGAAAGTGGCAGAGAACTGCAGGAAGAAACAAAAGGGAAATGAAACACCAAATTAGGTAGAAAATAAAAGGTTGAAGGGCTTCTAACAGATGTAAATACCCAGTAGAAATCCCATTTTATTAGGTAGAGCATATATTTAAGAAACCCCTACTGGACAATGAAAAAGGATAAAAATATCCCTTTTGAATCCTGGTTCATAGAGTTGAGAGTGCAATAGCATCTGATTACCCAATTTTGAACATTTTATTTTATGCCTCTCTTGCCCAACTCTTATTCTCTCTTCATAAAGTTGTTCTACTCTTATTCTCCTCAAACTTGATAAGCAACTTACACACTTAATTTTAAAAAAAAAAAAGAAGAGAAGGGCTTCAAGAGAGAATACAAACATTATCCAGATCTCTTATAGTCTGCATTGCCCCATCTGGATCGACAAGAGCCCTTACAACAGGACTAAGGGCAAGAGCCACAGCATTTCTTGCTTTATCGTAAGGCTGCAAAACAGAGGGAAAACATATTTAAATAATCTTGTAGAATAAAAGAGCCTTAGGTAGTTTTCTTCAAATAACAGAAATTTTTTGTCTGGCCATGCACTCGTTCCTGGCTGAGAAGCAAGATTGGAGTAGGCAAATCAATCATTATTTCTCCAAACCAGTAGGAGGTGGAAATAAGGATAATGGAGTAGTATGTCATAATTCGTGGCTAAGCTCAGTAGAAAACTCAACATAGACCATTCATTTGTGTAAAGGTTGTCCGAGACAGCAAAAATGAAGCCAGTAAGCATGTGATCTCTTTTCATGTTTCTAAGATTGGGACATGTAATTTAAGGTCTAAGTGGGACATTATCTATACCAAAATAAGTAAGACTCAACAGTATGATTCATGGGAAAGACAACCAAGATTATATCTCCATTATGCCCAAAAAGGATTAGTTAAACGAATAAGCCCTTCAGCAAAGATTTTAATCAGGAAACAGTAGGAGCATACAGAGAGATTGCAAACACGCATGCACAGAAGAGTACCTCGAGCTGATTTGTTGTCAAAAATGCGCGAATTCCATGTAATGGTGCTCCAACGGGGAAACGAAAATCAAGTTCTGCAATTAGATATGCACATCAACTAGTCATACAATGTTTGAGATGATTGCACAAACTAAAAATAGACAGATTGCTTTTTTTTTTTTTTATCGATCATACCGCCTATTTCACCCCCTTTGTTGACGAAAGTGTGAGTATGATCCTTTACAAGAAGATTTTTTTCAGCACCAACCTGCATCAAAATTGGGATATTAATTAGACCATTTGTAGTCAATAGTGACAAGACTCATTAATCTGCACAATCCCTGAGATAAAACTTGAATGTACTAATTATTGACACTGGTATAACTTATCAAATCTGGGCATCACCAGACCACTAGAATTGGGTATAAAGCTTTTAAACATCTCCCTTACAAAACCATAACCGAACAATATTGTATTTGTGACCACTATAGAAACTAGTAACAAAAAGTTTCACTGTTTTTAAGCTCCCTTGGAGTTAAATGAACAATCTTTAACAGCTTAGCGTTCAATGACCAATCTTTATTAGTATCAGGCTTGTTTGGCCCACAAATTGAGTACTCATGTGTGTACCAATGAGTAGTTGATTTTACCTTTTTCATCAAACGGAAGAGATTGTTGTAGCAACCAAAGAAAACGTGCAGTCCCATCTCAATGTGGTTCCCCTTCTTGTCTACAAAAGAACCCACTTTTCCACCAATGAAAGACCTTGAGTCATATATATCCACCTGCAAATAACCACGTGCTCCATGTCATACGCTTGTGCATATCAAACAAGACAATAAAATCCAATATCCTAATCAATAACATGAAGAGCTAAATTGTGAGTTAAATTTGTTCAAAGAATCAACCTATTCGACAACTATCAAACCAATTATAATTTTCTTAATTTTTGTTATTGTGTGTGTGTGTTTGAATTACAACCTCATGGCCTTGGTCCAAAAGCTCCACCGCAGTCGACATCCCCGCAAGCCCAGCTCCGATAATTGCCACCTTGAGCTTGGGGCCCCGATAATGTTCCGGCTCCGGCGGAAATAAACCTTTCGGCGCTGCAAGGCAAAGCATCTAAATTATCACAAGAAACACAATCTATTTTCAAGTCTCCCAAACATAGAAAAAACAGAGAAAACAAGAATAACAACACCACAATTGAACTATGATGGGAAAAATAATCGTTCACAAAACTAGAGAAACAGCAAGTCCCCCATAGTAAAATCGGTTCAACCCCCATAACTTAAAACTAAAATTCAACAACCAAAGCGATCAAGAGTTATCAGAAATCATAAATAAATAAAAAAAGCAATCAAGTAAAACAGAGATTAACCCAACAAAATCCGCCCTCAAATTCCATTACCATTAGTTCTCATGTCAGAGACATTAGAGTCCAAATCAGAGCGAAGCGTGAGCCTACGAGGCTTCTTCAACAGTTTAACAGAAGACCCAATTCGGAAAGTTGGGCGATTTCCATTGGCCGGAAAGCAAAGAGAAGCAGAAGCAGCAGTAGCAGCCATGCACCCACTCTCTACTCACGCAGAAGAATCGAGAGAGAATCAAGAGAGATAAAGAAGAGTGAGAGAGAGAGAGAGAAGGGTGGATTAGGCAATGGAAGTAGGCCGGTTGGGTATCTGAAGAGAAGAAGATGCTGATAGTGAAAATTGTCTCGACGCCAAACCGAATTCTGAGTAGCTGTTGGATGGCGCGTGCCCACGCGCGTGAGCCACTGTTTTTTCTCGTTTTTTTCTATTTTTGTAAGGTCGGAAATTGTATTTGCTTTCAAGTCCCTCAAATCTGGATTTTTTGCATTGTGACCCCTTCCCTCACCCAACTCTTTCCCGGTTAGTGAAACGGTCGTTTATTTGCTGTTGGGCTTATTTATTGCAAATCGTGGCTTGTATCTTTCTCCTAATAGTTTTAAACAAAAATAACTTAAATATAAAATTCTTTTATTGATATAATTTTATGACACCGAATTTATTGTACGTAATATAAGTTCATTTTCGTAAGTTGTATTAGTTTTATTTTATAATTAAAAAGTACTATAAATATATTGAGAAAAGTTATTACTTATTTTATTGTAATGAAATGTACTGTCTATATACCTAATTATATGAAACATAAAAAAAGAAAAAATAAAATTATCTCCACTCCAGAATCACTACCGCCAGTCCACCACTACGCATTTGAGAATGCTAAATTATTGTACTTTCCGAAAGTAATGCTCCAACTTACGCGGATAATTAAAAAAATATTCTTCTAATTAATATATAAATTAAGAAAATTGTGTTTAAAAAGACATAATTAACTTTACCTTTGATTGTTTTAATGGATTATTTTATATTTGTTATAATAAACAAACAGTTCTCCTTCTTCATTTAGGGCTGTTAATGGCATGATGATCAAATGACATATAGTATAAGTTATGAGTGCTCATAAATCCTATGCGTCAGCAATAAGAGAGTTTCAACTCTACTTATATATATTTATTATTTATTGATTTGTTTAGAAGCACAAATTTAATTACAAGCACCACAAAATCAATACTACAATCTTCTAGAAGTGTATCATGGCATTAACAACTGGTATTAACATTACACGATATTTCATTCACAATCTAGTTTTCTTCATCAATATATGTTACACGTATATATACAACACTGTCATCACTAAATATGTCTTATGTATAATCTATATCTATATATATAAAATAACAATTACCCCTCAACATAGAAATGATAATATTTTCCCGTCCATTTCCACCTCCCAAAATAGAAATGCAATATTTGTTATTTTATAATTTATTATAATTAAAAAAATTATTGTATTAAACATGATTATATCTATGATATTGACAAGATCTTAGAAGTTGTAATCTATATATGGTATATGAATGTTAATATAATCTCATCTAATAAATGCTTAATAATTTTTATAATAAAGATTAAAGATATATATGTTGAATAAATTAAAATAATACTTTCATTTCAAGAGAATTTTAAACCATCAAAGTGAAAAAAAAAAAAATTATATATATATATAATTATCGGTAATGTTGTTAAAACCCCTCCCCCAATTTTGTCTATATATAGAAGGAGATTTATAATAAAAAAAAAAAAATATATATATATATATATAATAACAATTACCCCTCAAAATAGAAATGCTAAAATTTTCCCGCCCATTTCCACCTCCCAAAAAGTGATCAAAAAGTGGGTTATTAATCAAGTCAATCAACATATATAAAACAACGTAAATTAACTATTTTTATTTACTATATTCGAAATATGTATTGTAAAATTATTATAAATATCACACAATTTTATTTGACAAGTATGCCGTATACAATACTCCAATTTTATATATCTTCTATGTAACAATGTTAATAATATAACAGAGTGTTTACATAATTTTATTTTATTCTACTATATTAATTTTTATTAAAAATCATAAAGATTTGTAATACATCTTGAATATAATAAAAATATATACATATGATATATTGTTGCACACAATAACATTTAGGAAGTATAAAATTTATGAATTCATATACTTTCTATTAAAAACTACAAATTAGGTATAAAAAAAATATCATTTATACTTATACTTATAAAAAAATAATAAAAAATATGTTCTATTTCATAATGTTGAATTATATAAATATATCTTCATTATTAATCTTGAAGAATAGATAGTCGATGCTATTTATAAGAGTGATAATACATAGATGAAGAATTTTTACATATATATTTTAAATACTTTGAATTTTTTATTATGAAATTTCATTGTCATCTATATAAAAACCAACTAACCTCATTTCTACTTTTTAAAGTAGAAATACAAATATTTATTATTTTATAAATTCATAACTTGTAAATATTTAGTTTTTCATAATGTATTTATATTCATGGTATAAAAATCATTTTGTATATACGAAAATTGAGGAAAAAAATATGATCGTATTGATATGTTATAAAGTTAGTATGATTTGTGTATATATGGTAATAATATCATGTCATGAAAAGTTGTAAATAAAAATTTGTACCTTAATCTAAATCATTTTATATATCCACGAAAAAATTTATCATTTTTTGTTGTTGTAAGAATAAATAATGTTTCCTCCTTGATTAAAAAGTAAATAAAAATCTGAAATTTCACTATCATGTTAGCATGAAGTTCACAGAACAATGATAAAATATATTTAGTTTATGTTGTAATATAGTTTCATGGTTTTAAATTTATCAGATTTTGAAATGTTTACCATCCAATATGATTTTTCTAATAGATAACTTTTGATTTTAAGACATTTGAAAATAATTATTATACAAATTTTTTGATGGTATGTTAAATTTAGAAATTTTATTTTGGGGTAATATACAATAATATCAATATTTTAAGCTCATTATGAATAAGTTGTTGAACACATATTTGCACAAATATTTTCTAGGCCAATTGTGACAAAAACAAGTAGTAAAATAGTTAAACAATATATGATGAAAATAATAAATATTTAGATGAATTACATGAGTAGTAGATTAAATTGAAATAATTTTGAAGAATTATATGATTTTTCATGTAATGAGATTGAAATATTATGAGAACTTAATTTTTTTTAATTAAAATTTTCACATCAAACTCGAAATATTTAGATTTTATGGTCGTCACACAACTAATAAATCAGACTGAAATTCTCTAAATTTTTTTTATTATTTTTCGTGTTCAATATTTTCATATTAAAATATATAAATAGTGAAATTTATATGTTCGTGCATCGCACGGGAATTATACTAGTAATGAAATAAAATACAAAATTAAATTAAACATGATACAGAATAAAAGACGTCTTCACGTATAGAAGTGCTCTATTGATAATAATAATAATAATTATTATTATTATAAATAAGGAGGTGATTTAGGCATTGAAAGAGGAGGTAGAGCCATTCCTCCCAAGACCAAGTCTATGTTCATTAATTTCCACAGATTTTTTTGGCAATGGTCTCTCCTTCAATTGCCACCAAAAACCAAGTTTACTAAAATGACTATACATAGCAATATTTCCACACCATCTCCTATATATAAACTCTCCAAAATATACATTTAATTATTTCATCTCTTCAATTATATTATACAATACCTATTAAAAGAAGAAGCAATTGTTGAAAATATGAGCCAAGAACAACCCATCAAGCATGTTCAAGAAACCAGCAATATTAGTTCAGATCATGTTAAGGAAACCAAGACTGGTATAGCTGCTTTTCTCCAAAATAATTCTACCAATGTCATGGCCAACCAGATTGATCCCATTGGTGTCCAGGTTGGAATCTCTCTCTCTCTCTCTGAGATACTACATCTGATGATCAATTATTTTTTCTACAATCTCAACCTATTTATTTTCACATATATTCCTGATATACATATATTGTGCGCGTATGTAATTGCACTCGATAAATATAAACTTATAACTTTTTCGATGAATTTTCTTTGCACGTGTGTTTTTATGTAATATTATATTGGTGAAGTTTGCCAATTAAGTACATCACTCACCGCTCATTCGCATATACACTCAAATAAACAGAGTTATATGTAAAATGCATAATACACACATGAAGGATTTCAATTTTAGTCCAATAATTTTTGAACCACTAATTTCAAGGGTTCTATAATGGTCTTTTAACTTTTAATATGTTGCAATTTTAATTCCATTTTAATGAAAATTTGATTTCTGGAAGCAGTTATTGACATGAATATCAATGATGTCGATGTGACAGTTTAAATTGGAGATTTTGGTTGTGTGAAGTGGGAATTAATCCCATATGGTACTAAATTGAGGGAAAATTGAGCTATGTGCTTCAAACAAATTCAATTAAAACCAGACTAAATAAAAAGAAATAAAACCTAAAGGATGTATCATTATAGACAACCGTAAAAATCAGATGCAAAACTAGAAAGGGAAAAATTGCAATTTTTTCATTCAATTTTTGTCAATTTTTTTACCATCAATTTTACTTATTCTAAATTTGATCATCTACGTATCACTTTTTTCAATTCTTATTTACATGAACACCGAAATAGCTAGTGTGGACTTTCCACGTAGACAGAAATTTATATTTCGATCAAAATCAGATCAACATTGCAAAATCAGTCGAAAATCGTATTTTTCCCAAAATGAAAAAAAAAAAAACTCAAAGTTATAGGATCAAATTTGATGGAATTAACTAATAGAATTTCTATATGAATATAACATATGTATGTTTTTGTGGAAATGAAAGTATAAATAATGGATAAATTATGTATGAATGAATGAAGGCTACAAAAGAGATCCAAGCAAGTGGCGGAGTAGGATCGCAGCGAGGGGAGATCACCATCGGAGAAGCCCTCGAAGCGACGGCGCTGACGGCGGGGCACAGGCCCGTCGACTACAGCGACGCCGCCGCCATACAGGCGGCGGAGGTGAGAGCAACCGGCCGGACAAACATAGTCCCCGGCGGCGTTGCAGCAGCAGCTCAATCAGCAGCCACTCGCAATGCCAGATTGCCTAGAGATGAGGATAAGACTAAGCTTGGAGAAATTCTTTCGGTTTGTCTTCTCTCCCCCTTTTTTTTTAACAAAAAAAAAAAAAAAAATTCACTATAATTTGCTCTTTATTTTATTTATTACATTTCACATCTAGTATATAAAGTTTCTTGTTAATTATATACAAGTTGGGAATCATATACTGTCGATGCATTCTTGACACGAAATTTTATGTGAAATTGTTTCATTAATATAGTTTCGTAAGATGAAAATGTTGTTTTTTGGTTTCATTGGTATGATATCGTCATTAAGTTCAATAATTTTAACGAGCCGAACTTGAGGCTGCTAATAAATTGCAAAAAGCAATTATGAATAATTTTAAAAAAGGACATTCGGATTAATTATAAGACTTAGAAAATATAAGAAAATAACTACAGATTTCTCAAAAGAAATTGAATAAATTTAATGTTTGATAATACTAATCTTTTGATTTTATATAGCTAAAACTATGTTGTTTGGATCCTCCATCCCAGTGTCAAAATTATGCAGTTTTAATGATAACTTTAATTAATAAGATTAATTGATTATTAAAATTATGTAATTTTGACAGCAATATATGATAGACACAAATAATTGAGACAAATTCTCATTAATTTCATTTGGACATGGTTGTGCCATGGAAGGTGAGGGGGTGTGGTATGTTGTCGGGGAAGAGAGATTTTTGGCAATGAGAAATCCATCATATTAGCCTATAAAATTTGAGTACAACTCTTAAGAATCTACTCAAATAAATATCTCACTAATTTAATTAAGTAAGACGAGTTGAGTTACAATCCATAATCTAAAAAATAGAATTTGACTAGTGAAAACAAGTTTTGATTGTAGTGGTGAAGCTAAAATAATTATATTGCAAATTGATTTCATATAATTTTTTATTTATTTTTTTTTTTTTTACCAAACACTTCAAGTCTTCAACATACATTTTTAATTTTTTTTTTTTTTATTTCAAACACTACCCGTACAATCACTTTTTGTTATTCACTTCTTTCAAAGTACATTTTTTTGCAAACACTTTTGCATCTTTGTTCTTTTATATTACTAGCAATATTTTGCAATTCCCAACCTTAAAAACATTAGGTATAAACTTAGGGATAAATTGAAAGATGATTTTTATCCTACCTATGAGTTGCATATCATTCTTGACTTTCTCCACATAAAATAGGGTGTAATCACTAAATTGAATCACAATTTTGATAGTTTGAGTTTAACTTATTTTTTATTGACTCGAATTTTTTATAGTTTGAGTTTAACTCATTTCTTATTGAGTCAAGCCCAAAATTGATTTGCCCCAAACACATAGCCAAGTTGTTAAGGACTGTGGTGATGTGGTGTTGTGGTAAGTTTAAATCCCGCGTGGGATAAATTTTCACCGAAATATTGTGGAGGCTTCGATTTACATTTCATTCGACTGAGGAGCCTACAGTCGGATGGGGAGAGTTCTTCATCTCTCCCTAATCAAAAGACCAAAATTGATTTATTGAACATATATTTTCATGACTTATGAGCTTACTTAAATTATATTGTTAAGCATAAGAAACAACAAGATCTATTTTGATGATACTTCTTTTGATGATATTTGTTAATAACATTATAGGATGCAAGTTCAAAGCTACCATCAGACAAACCGGTGACTCGTAGAGACGCTGAGGGAGTGATCGGAGCTGAGCTAAGAAACGATCCGAACCTCTGCACCCGCCCGGGTGGCGTAGCCGCCTCCGTGGCTGCAGCGGCCCGGCTCAACCAGACAAATGCCCTTCTTAACTCTCAAAACAAAGTTAACTAATAACGGAATTTTATTTTTCTTAAATTTCGATCATTTGTCAACACTTAACATAAAATAAAAGCGACTTTTAAGGTCATTTGCAAAACTGATTAAGTGGTGGCAAATGCATCAAAGAGTTTGGCTAGCTATTACTTTGAAGAGAGATTCTTCTTTTCTTTTTTAAAATTGAATGAAGTTTATATGCTTGTAAAATTCACACTCTTTTGCTGAGTAATTGTGTGCTCAAAAAGTTAAATGTATAGTTGAATAAGAAACCATTTTTTCCCTCATCCATGTTTGCAGTTACTGCATATTATCTCTTTTCAGAAATTTAGATAATTTATAGGTAGCAATGATTTGTGTTTTTTTTAATTAACAATGTTGTCGTTGGTAAAGACTGAATCGAACTACCTTATTAAGATAAAAGTTGGAGCCAAATTATCAAAATTAAATAGACCTAATAGATTAGAGCTCAAGTAAAATTAGTTTATCAAGCGGTTACTAAGTTGTACTTACTTTACTCATTTGATACATTAAATCAATTGATGAGGTTAACTAATTTTAGAACTTGATGAAATTTATTTCATTTCACTATACTTTTTTTTTTCTTTACAAGTCCACTAATTGATGAGGTTAACTAATTTTAGAACTTGGTAAAATTAATTTTGAAGTGAAATGAATTAGTGTACTTGTTAAAAAAATGTAATTAGATTGTGCTTCGATTGAAGGACCTGAAATTCATTTTATCAAATTTATTGGTTAACTTAGAACTTGATAAAATTAATTTTGAAGTGAAAGGAATTAGTATACTCGTTAAAAAAAATGCAATAAGATTGTGCTTCGATTGAAGGACTTGAAATTCATTGTATCAAATTTATTGGTGATGTTCTAAATGATATGAATTCAAAATCTAACATTTTCATTCTGAACTAATTCTTGAACAATTTAAGTGAATTGAATGCATTGCAATATAAGATAATTTGAAATACATTCATTTCACATCATATATTTTAAATCGTTCAATCCAAACGCATTTATGGAATTGAATCTTGAAGATTAAATCTTGGTACAAGATGACACAACCCTACTGGGTTGGGATTAAATTTTTGATTAAAATCAAAATTTCTCTCAAATAATTGAATTAAGAACCAAGGTTTACTTCACATATTAAATCAGTAGCATGATTTCAAAATAAGCTAATTAATAAATGTTGTGTTTGTTATGCATTAAGGAACATAAAGAGGTTTGAGTTAAAGAATTATGTATATATATTGATAATAATTTATAGTAGGACTTTTGATACACCATTTCGCAAATCTCATTTCATGAGATGAACGACATCATTGAGTTAATTGCAAAATACGTCCTGTAACTTATACCCAGTTCCATCCGTAGTCCTTTATCTTTTTACTTTATCAATCTTAGTCCTTTAACTTTTTAATTGCTCAATTTTGGTCCTTTGTCTTTTTACTTGATCAATTTTGGTCCTTCAAATTGGGGAAAATGATTTGAAAAACCCCCAATTTGAAGGACCCACGTGTTGTGCATGTGCAATTTCCAGCGAAAAATTCAAATTTCGACCTAGATAGGACCAAAATTGAGCAATTAAAAAGTTAAAATGATTAAAATTGAGCAATTAAAAAGTTAAAGGACTAAAATTGATAAAGTAAAAAGATAAAGGACTACGGATGAAATTGGGTATAAGTTACGGAACGCATTTTGCAATTAACTCTGACATCATCATATCAATGAGACGAAAACACTTGTAAAACCGTTTCACGAATCTAATTTTATCGAACGAGTCAACCCATAACCCGCAAACGATGGATTGATTTATGAAAATAGGTTTGGCTTGTGGGTAGCGGATACATGAAACAACCTCATATAAGTTTTTGTACACCTACTGAGATTTTGAATCAAAAAAATTGACAAAAACCTTCAAGTGAACACTAAAGTATGAACATATATGATATATATACACACATTATAAGGGAAGCTGGGGTAAAAGCTAGGTTCAACTATACAAAAAGCAGCTGAGATACATGGACTATAAAGGTGAACGAAATGACTTTTCAGTGAGGATTTTTTTTGTTTTCTCAAGCATTTTCCAAAGAACTTGCACAACAAAATTCCATTCGCTTCATCAGGACCATCACTTTTCTATACAATAATAGTATTCACACTTGAGGAACAGTTAGGGTGTAGAATTTACTTGGATCTCTTGTGGCAAAGATGCAGTTGGTTGCTCTACATGTGAAGAAACGGCGAGTCGTTGCAAGGGCTTCAAAGCCACACACAGCTGTGCAAAAGAGGGTCGTAAATTTGGATCCCTGGTATGAAATCAGGTGGCAATTAGTCAGACGTTTCCAAGATGGAAGAGAATTGGGTGTTGGAAGATTCACATATATGGAGATGACTTACGATTGCCAGCATTCCCATATTATCCTTGCAACAAGAGGATCGACTTCCTTTGGGATGTCAAGACGTCGGTTTTGGAAACCTACGGCACCCACAACTTGCATTGGATTCATTCCGCTCCAAGGCAATTTGAGTGTTGCAAGTTCCCATAGAATAATACCAAAGCTATATACATCACACCTGTAAAGTTCACACAATAATCCAAAATTGTTCCTCATTGGTGGTCTGTACGAAGTGAAATAAAGCCACAATTGGCCTAAACAAATGAGTTTGGATTAACGCATCCAACAACAAAGTAGCATAATTTTTTCCTGAAGTTTGTCTGTATTGTCAAAGTTGGAACTTGCGATCATTTTCTGGTGAGTTTAGCATATGTTATGATCAAACTTAGGCATTCCTTTCATGTTCTTTTTTTTTATGAGATGAATCCTACCACTTAATGCAACATCTTGTTAAATACTGGCTCTATACATCAGAATTTATTCAAAGCACAAGCACATTCTTAGCAATCCAAGAGAAATGGGAAAAGAAGATATTTGTGTTGTGACTTTATCAAACTACTCGGACCAAACAAAGATAATTTAAATGTCTGAAGCAGTATGGCCAAAAGAAGAAGCATGAAAGGTAGAACTTGATTAAACATATTGCATATGGCTGCAATAGCAGAAAGGATATAAACAAGTTGACTTACTTTTCATTTGAAGGCTCATTTCGGAGAACTTCTGGAGCCATCCACTCAGGCTATTTCCAAGCACATCCAGCAAAAGAAAAAAAAAAAAAAAGTAAATAAGTTAACAGTAAAATATTAGATGTAGCACAATGAATCCCCTAAATAAGATCATGTGCTTAAATGTACCACTAACTCTCCAGCAGCTAAGATAATAGAGGCTCACCGTTCCTGCAGTCGATTTGGATGACAAAAATGTATTATGTTTCAAGCGTGACAATCCGAAATCACCCACCTGCATCACATTTAGATACAAAACTAAAAGGCTCAGATAACACTAAAATTAACTGATAAAAAAGAGATTCACCTATGGGTTTTATACCTTGACTAGACTCTGTTGGATATCCATGCAATTTTAAGGTTTGGAACAAAAAAACTTTAGCTATCAAAAAGCCCTATTCATGGCCTTGAACTGAATTTAAAAAATTCAGAAAAGAAAATTTCAGGCAGTAGACTATGTTTTCAAAAATCCAATATCTGTATACCTTGACATTCCAATTGTTATCTACCAAGAGATTAGGTGATTTTAGATCACGGTGCACAATTGTTGGTATGCTTGTGTGCAAGCAGTTCATCCCTTTTGCCTGCAAATATAATCCCAAAACCTTGCATTAACAACTAGAAGGTAAATAGTGTAAGGAACTCACGCAAGGTCAACATTCATACCACATCAAGAGCCATTCTAATTCTCCTTTTTTCATCAATTTGACAATGAGGGCGATGAATTATCCGATATAAGCTTCCACTGGAAAACCAACAATATGATGAAATGAGGTTCCCAAATAGGATTAAAAGAAAGCATGAATTAAGAGGGTACACAATTTTGAGATTTGTATAGGGTTAGTACGAAAGCATAAAGATTTCGTTCATATGAGTAAGTATATTTGTTGCTTTAAATATAGAGCAAAAGAAGACAGATTTATTAGTCCCAGATGCTATCTGGTGTAAGATACAACTCATCATGAGATCATTTCAATCTGTGGAACAAGGTAAGTACTTCATCATAACTAAGAAAAATGCAATCATACAAATGACAGAAATTATATCTGCCGATAGATAACCACTTTACTCCTATGTAACAACATGAGTAATTACATAGAAAAAAGCATGGAGCGATCCTTCTCCTATTATATTAAATGACACAAAAAATGACACAAAGTAGAACCTTCAAAGATCATAGGGTTAAAAAAAAAAACCTGAAATATGATCTTTTTTGCACTTCGCAACCCAAACCTTTTTTTTTTCTCTCAAGAAGCACTCCTAAAGTCTATGAGTTTTCCACTTGACAACCTAAGTCTGATTTTTATCATTTTCCGGACAAATTCAAATTTGTTACCTCGATTTTTCTAACCAACTATACCAAAACACTATTCATCTCAAATCAAACGAAAGCCCCAAATCAATTTTTTGATTTACCTTCTGTTCAAGCTCAATATGAGCACACATCGAACGAAGATTTCTATTTTGGCCAGTAAAGTGATCGTAAAATGGGTTCAGGTTGCAAAGTGTAAAACTAGTGGACTTCGGGGTGCAAACGGAGAATAAAAAAAGTTTAGGCTATAAAATGCAAAAAGGGTCATACTTCAAGTTGTCTTTTGATTTTAACACCTGATCATATAATAAGCACATATGCACAGGAGATATCACCTCAATACTGACACTCCACATAGATTATGAAAAGCTATATGTTTGCAAGTGTCACTTTTTCCCCATTTGATGCCAAATATGACCAAAAGTAATTAAAAAAAAAAAAGTTAAGCTTCTAGGATCTTCAAATACAACACTAGCTACTTCATTGTAACATTACTGAGTAAATACTATCATCAAAAGACGAATAGCATGGACACTTGATTGATTCAATCATCAAGAAATCAAGTTCACATGTTTTCTTGAAAGATTAATAATATGGACCAAGAGAACAAGCACAATTAAGGATCAGCAACTTACCGAGGCAGAAATTCAGTGATGATAGAAAGGTTTGGTGGACGAGTTACGGCACCCATAAAAAGAACTACATTTGGATGGCGTAACCTACGCATTATCCTCACCTGCAATAAGAAAAGAGAGACTACTTTCTCTAAGGAAATTATAAATTTTAAACAAAGAACTATTAAGCACACTTAACTGAACTATATTTCATACAAGAAATTGCTTTTATAAAAAGTTCAGAAAAAGTTCTGGGTGCAGACAACAGAACAGTGAGTCTCAATTTCCATGTCCATCAATGTCAAACCCTCAAAAGAAATAAAAAAGGCAACTCACGGAAGCAACATCCATGCCAATTGCTGAATATAATTTTGGAACCACTGTCAACAGTTATAATAAGTATCCCATTGATGATCTTAGTAGTTAATTACACACGGATCATCTTGAGCTCATCTGACCTTTCATTTGGATTTTTCCTCTCCTCATTTTTTTCAAGAACAGACCAAAAATGAAAACAATTTTGTGGTCAGCCTTGGGTAGAACTTAGAAGACATGCCTTTTGGAGAGAAGACATGTCAGTAACTTCCATTTAATATTCATTTAGGATATCAACATGTTACTTTACAAATCTATTTTCTCACATGCCAAATATTTACCACGAGATATCTGGATTGTATCAAAATTTTAATTCACAGGTAAGCCAAAGATGGGAACCATTTACAAAAACAAAGAGGAATCCTTACTTCTCTCTTGAATTCATCCAAAGCAGCACCAGAGAAATCTTGGTCAAGAAACTTCTTCACAGCAACTTCCTGTTGTCCAAACAATCCACAGTTAGAAGGGTTTAATTTATACATAGCAGGGCCATGCCATTTGCTCCAATGAACAATAAAAGAGGTCAGTTTTTGCTTTGATGAAACCAGTAGTACATCTAACACGTAGGAAATTTTTAACAAAGAAGTGTCATGAGGAAATATGCTCATAAATGCCACTTTTACTATTAAGCAACTCCAACTACATCACTTCTTTTCAAGCGTGATTTTTTTTTTTTTTTTTGGCAAACACTCCCTAAGCCTGTACAGCAAAAAAATATGTCAAGTGTTTTTGAACAAGCTAACAAACTAGACCAAGTCAATCAGTTTTAAAATCGCATGCTCTAATGCTCTAGCTTGTCACTTAAATTCTACAGTCAAGAACTTAGCAAATAAGTTTGTATGAGTCATAATTTACACACTCAGGGGATGGCAAGGAAGGAGGGTAAACAGATCCAGTTACGTCTTAACACTTAATGTTTAGAATCTCTTCATCAAGGCATTAGATAACAACTCCTACAAAAGAATAACAGTATTCAACAGTACTTGCACATTCAAAATAGTCTAATTCTGAAATGAGAGAAAAGGGGAACAAATTATTAATCTCAACTACGTCCACGATACAACGGCCTATGAATTTTACAATGCTTAGTCGGTTCACAACAGTTTCCATAAAGTGGCTAGCACTAGTTATCTTGTGTTAAAGTAAAGACTTTTGGCATGGCTGGTAAAAAAACTCTTCAGGTCATTAGTAGACCAGGAAGGAGACATGCTCACAATATAAAGAACCTTGATCGGTGAAAAAATTGAAACATAAAGAAGACAACTTACTGTGCCATTCCAGTCGGCGTGATAAACCTCTCCATAAGAACCTGAAAAGAAAGAGTATAGTGACAACAAATTAAGCCTCACATAGGAGAGAGAAATGACAATGTACACCTAGAAATATCATAGATAATAGAATTTATTTATGCAAACAGAAACAGAAAAGATGCAGCCAGGTTTCTCAATAATTAACATTCTGACTACGAACTGCAATCAGAGGTCATCTATTAAGCATAAAGATCTTTTCATGACTACAGAAGAAGCTCACTCAGAGAAGACATGCATAAACTAAATACACAAGCCAGCAGGACATGCAAAACATAAGAAAAGTTTAAACAGAAGATAATGATAAAAGTAGCAGGAGATTAATTACCTAGTCCAATCCTTTCACCTAGGACAAGATCTTCCCAGACAATTTCACATTCACCAACATCATCAATCTCTGTATCAACATTATTAAATCAAGTGAGAAGCTAACACCTTCAGTTTCCATCATTTTCATACTAGTCGAAACTAATTTACCTTGCATATTTCGCTTATCCTCACGCAGTGTGATTGTGGCAATCCCATGGTCTTCCCGATTAGGTGCTTCACTCTTAGTGATGTCCCCATTCTCCCTGAGATATGTTTCATTATCATTAAACCCAAAATCTTGCCCAGAAGGCAATCGACTTGATCCGTTTACACCAGACGCTAACTTATAATTGTTAACCCGCATGCCGTCACGTTTTTCTGCAGGATTATTAAAGGATTTTTCAGGAAATTTGGAAGCTTTGGATGGAGGTTTTGAACTTTTAGAAACGACTGGTATTGCACTGCCTTTGTTAGATCCTTGATTGTTGTTCACAAGCAAACCTTCCACAGAACCTTGTTCATTTTCCTTAGAGACCTCATTCCACGCATGACGATTTTTCCACATCAAGGGTGCAGGAGGCCGGCCGCTGACAATGTTATTTTTTGGAAATTGCAGTTTACCAACTTCATTTGGAAAATCATTCTGTACCACTGTTTTGCCAGATCCTTTTATTTGGAAGGGATTAAGATCAGAAAAGGGATCTTTTGGGTCTTGAGCACTTTTGGGGCTGTATGGAACGACATTTACATTCATCCTGACACTATCACCTACTAAATTGGGTCCACGCCCCCCTTTATATAATGAACTCCCAATGGCTTGTGATGAACTCTGATCTAACTGATTAGCCAAATGCACACTGTCATGTAGTCCAGAAGTTCCAACTCCATCATTAGCACTAGCATCCAACGATGAAAGCAGTGTCTCTGGCTTCCAAGATGTAGCAACCAAAGTCTGAGCAGGTTGTGCCAAAGGAACTTTGATATCTGTGGTTGTCTGAAAGTTGGGAAGCCTGCTTGGTTCTGGATTATACGACTTCAGAGGAGCATCCTTTCCACTCAGAGCATCAGCTGGGATTAGTGTCCCAGGAGCTCCCATGAGATCAACCAAGCACTCACTGGATCAAAGAAAATGATTAACATCAAGTAATGCAGAAAAGATAAGTAAAACCAATCAACTGATTAAGTGATACAGAATAGATAAGTATAAAATATTCAATAGATTGAGTATATACACCAAGGAATACAGTGAGTTGCAAAAACAAATTTGAGGATAAGATGGTAAGAGCTATCCTAGTCCACCTTGAAGCTGGATATATAACTATGACCATGGTTCTCTAGTTAACACAAATTAGAATAAATATCACAGTTATCTTATGCCCGCATGAAACGAAACTAGGAAACTTTTTAAGCTTAACCAAATCCCTGAAAAACTAACAAATGTCATGATGAATATCTCTTGACATGAGCATGCATAGTTCCATGCCTTCGCACTTCAACAACAACTCAATTAAATATATATATGAGGACATCAGGACATCAGAAGGCTTACCCACAGAAAATTGAGTTATCATTCCATTTCATTATGATATAGTTGTGTCATTTGAAGGGAAAATAAAAACTTATTTTTTAACAAATAAACAAATATTTCCACATTAGGAGGAGAAAATGGCTTCTTCCCCTTTCTAGTGAATCTATTCAACTATGGCAGCTCCATGATTGCCTCACAGAAAAACACCCAAATAAAGCAATAGCAGCCTCATCAACTAATTCGATATAGAAAACCCAAACATAGAGTGAGGATGAAACCATTATAATTCCTACAGGATATTATATTACAATCCCATAGAATGTGGATGTAATTATATAGATAGCTATTTTCAAGGGAGGCAAGGAATAACCCTTTGCTCATATCTACAGTGCCAAGTGTTTCAGGAAGAACATGTTTTGCTTCAATCCATACTATTTCCATCATCCTGACCACAAGAAGACACAAACTCTTGATCTTTGTCCACCTACTGAGGCTGCAGGGATGAAAGGGACACTATTTTTCTCATATCTGCACAACCAAATTTTTTAGGAAGAAAATTATTTGATCATACCCTTAGCTTTCTGTCTTGCTGGGTATAAGAACACACAGGTAATGGTCTTTCTCCACCTACCGATGCAATGTCCTTTACATATTCATACTTTCAAAATTTCCATGTAATTTATTTAGCACATAATTTTGTTGAGTGACCAACTCCTCTAAAAGCATAGTTGTTAAAGTAGAGAATAATATGACATTTAAAAACCTTAAGTCGCTAACTGAAGTCTTGCAAGTGCAACTTCTAAATGGGTGATGGTGAGATTTGAACTCAAAAACCTTTTGTTTGGCTTCACCTAGGTAACATGTTGAATGACGACTTCATCCAAAAGTTTAATCCGTTAGAGAGAATAATCATTTAATACTTATTAACTCCAACAATCTAAATTTGGAAACATATTCACATTAGCCTTCTTCTTTACATTGGGTAAGTAATCATGCACCTCATTCTAAATAGAAGTATTAAAATAATTTCTTGCATCCCCTGATACTATCCTTCTTCCATCCAACTCTCAGATGCACCATCTTCTGAGATGAAAATTTTCATCTATTGATCTACGGAAAAAGAAATGGGTGGAACATCAAACAGAATCACATATCATGCTTCTTCATCTAAGAGGATTGTAGTTTATGAACAGAGAGATCAACAGGGATACCAAAGTGAACACCTGCTATGGTAACAGCAACTACAGACACCTGAATTCTAGGTACTCGAGCATTATATAAGAACCTGGCCTCAATGAGGCTAAGCAAAATCTCCATGAAACTTTAACTGAAAAAATAGCAGATCATCAGCTTTCCTATCCACCCAATCCAGGCAGATAATCAGCACATAGTACATACACAAAATATACATCACCTTTTTCCACAATATACCTATCCTACCTCATACTAGTTAACACTAACCCAAAGAAAGAAAACTAAAACACCATGTCATTCAAGATTTTTCTTAATTGAGAACATGAAATGACATCTAAATATGCTTTTGCTGCATAAGATACAGTATGGAGGGAGGAGTGGAATTTTTCAATGCTTAATATAACATATTGAATTCTTCATCTGTCCATTATAGGCCTTCAATACAATATCACTAATGTAAAAGAAATTTCAACCCCCAATTAATGGTTTTATAAGTTTACACACATCCAAGCATGAATTTTTGAGGATTTATCACATTCAATCTGAATTGAAACAAAATATCATTTTATCTAAAGATAATAAACAATGGAAGCGGTTTCCAATTTACCTGTCATCCTGTAACTTTACAATGTTAACAGCATCGTCCTCAACACCAGTGTAATGACTACCCTTCACTAATCTGCAAGGTATTCCAACACTATCAGCTAATGCCTGCATTCAAGAAAAAGAAAAATGAAAACCAAATACAACTTTCAGTTAGTTGTGCTAGGAACCAGCTGTTTCTAGCATCTGCATCTTGTGCGACATATGTGGCTACTTTAAGTCATTCAACAGGTTCTTGGTTACAAGACATATTTTTCCTTCCATCTAACATTAGAGTTCAAACCATGAATCAGGAGTAAACTAATTAAAGGAAAACAAGAACCCTCCAAACATAAGGTTAGGAATCATTTGAGAGAGTAAATAGAGGATCCTGCTAAAATAAATTTATCTAAGAAATGCACCATATGTCACCCATGAACCACCAGCAAGGAGCTTCAGCATACCAGCAATTGACAAGGTATTGATGATTAAAGCGTAAAGTAATATTTAGGACTTTATCTTGCCTTAAAAAGCAATGCACGATGACGTAAGAGGCCAACTCTTAGGGATCCAATAGGCAGCACGGTGGTATGAAGTAATGTCCTTAACTCCATACTTCTTTCCATCCATTTAGCCAATATGATATTTGCATCACGTACAGAACCACCTAAATGCTCTGTAACCAGTTCAGCTAGTCTTTGTATCAGCAGAGTGATTTCAGATGTAGAGCAGTCTAAAACTATGCAATGTGCTATCTGCATCAACTCCTCCAAAGCAGGGTCTATTTTTCTGTTAACTATGACTACCTCATAGTTGGAGGTCCCAATGTTGCTTTCAAGATCTGTAGGAGAAGGCATGTTTCCTCGAGCAGCTGGATCTGCAGATAGAGTATATATATCATAGAAACCATCCACCATTTTCTCCTCGAAGTCAAGGACACCGAAATTCTGAAAAAGACAGGGGTCTTGATAAACAGAGAGCAATATTTTCTCATCAATGATAGTTTCAACAGGAACAGAAATATACAAAAGATCAAGGCACCATTATAGACCAAAGACCTTGAGTTTAAGTCAATGAGGACTCCTCATTGAAAACATAAGCTCTCACTTGACTTGACAATAATAATATTACACATTCTTTCAGGGAATTATTTCATTAATGGGTTTACTTGCATTTTTATTTAATTCAAATCAAACCCTGTAATTCAGTTTTTTTGCTTCTATGTCATATTTATACTTAATGAAGGCATGCCAAAACATGGAGTAAAGACTCATGTGACCTAGGACAGGTGCTCAGGCTCAAATTTTTTTCATCTTTTTAACCTTTTAAATATGTAATACCATCTTTCTAATCCCAGTCTGGTGAAGTATTATATAAGTTGCTTTCTTCAGATATTCACTGACTACAGGTTTAAAAACTAATAACTAGTTTTGGCCAGGGATGTTAATCTCTTTTTTCCTCTAGACATTTACATATGCAGCCAATTAAACTTTGAAACTCATCCAAATACATCATCATAAATGTATATCAAGATGTTTTTACTTTCCTGTCCATGGCAGACTTTATCAAATATTATCCCCAATAATCACCTAGAGTAACTAAACTTATGACATACTGAATGATTTTATGATAATTCTTCGTTAACACTGGTATCCAGAGCTTAACTAGTACTGTGACAACTTGAAGCAGAAAATCTTTTCATAAAAAAGAAAAAAACTGACAAGTGGCAGATTACTCTATGTGATCATAGAAACAGCCAGTGCCTTGAATAGTTGAATCCACCCATTCCCCCCCCCCCCCCCAATTAGAAAAAGAAAGTTAACACTCTCAACTAACAAAGCCTCCAAAGGGAAGACAAGAATTTTTTTTTCTTTGAGAAAGAAACGAAATTGTATTACTATAAAAGAAAAACGTGGAGGGATGAGAGATCCCTCAAAAATGTTACATAACTCAAAAGACCCAACACCAATCAGCCAACAATGACATCACCCAACTAGGACCAAGCCTCAAGCCCTTAGAAAACTAATCCCCAATCCTTCAAAAAGTCTGAAATACAAAAACCTTTAAAAACGCTATGACTAGATGCCCATTTACCAACTCTAAACTTAACCCTACACCAAATGTCCTCTAAAGATTAATTAATATCCTCGAAAAGTTGGTGGTAACAGCTTGTAGACATGGAACACGTAATACCAGGCGATGAGGCTCATATTCTATCTTCCCTAAACTTTTATGTCAGCTTTTTTTGGCTATCATTGACACAGTTGAAATTCCCTATACATTATCTGAATTTTATTTTTCTCAAAATCACAGAGTTTTAAGTGAGAAAGATATGTTCATTGCAACCCAATATTACTTACAAGTAGTTTGGTTTTGGTCTTAAAATATCCGACATGAAGGTAAAGGTTCCTCTAACTACTTAAAAACTAGTTAATTTATAATAATATCACATCGACCAAAAACAAAAAACAGAAAAGTTTCTCAAGTTGCATAATTTCCTGGATCACTAAGATCACTTGCTTCTAGAAGAAATCTTCCAGGTTAAAGAGCATGTTCTCTAGCCTAATGGAAATACAATAAACTACCCGGGAGCCTTTACGTTATGATTAATATCACTAGCCCCTCAAGGAGAGATTTACTTTCAGCAACAGATTTTTGTCTATACTCGTTCTAGATGAAACTAGGTAATCCATATTGACTTTGATATGAATGCAGATAAAGCATTTTTCAACCGAACCCATAGATAGCAGCGATTAGAATTTATGCAGCACTTTGCCAGCAAATGATTTCTCCTGATATCTTTTGTTACCAAAGGTTTATCAGCATTGATGAGAGGCCTCAAGGCTCAAATAGAAGTGTACTAGTTCAACGGGTTTCATGTGTATTGATTAGCACACTCGAGGAACAGTTCTTAATCCTAATTGTGACAGGAAATGTCTGATGAAACAGATGCAATCACATAAAGCATGCCAATGGATTGACAATCTAATAGTTATGAAAAATAAATCTTCTGATGAAGCTTTTGCTCACATCTGTTATTTATCAAAATTCTTCTTAGCAAAATGTCATATTCGATTTTATAACAGAAAGAAATATTATTCATAAATGGAAAAGAAAAACACAGGAAGCTACAATTATTTGATATATCGATATAACTTGTGCAGGTCAACTTTGATTTACTTATCATATCGTTTGTTTCACATCTTAATTCGATCCTAGAATAATCAGAAACTAAATAGCCCCACAAACTATACCATACACTTCAATTTAGCTCTCTTCCCATCCCCGCTTCATCAAAATGTAAGAGCAATCAAAAGAACCACCCTAACTAAATATGAACACAGATACTACCATAACTCCGCATATAATCTAGCACAATCAAGAATCAATCAAAGGTTTAGATTAACCACTATTCTATTTTTAGAAAGATAAAAAGACCAAACTAAAAAAAAAAAGTGGTCAATCATAGGACTGTCAACAGCTTCGGGCACAAAATATTCTCTACACAAATCATTTTAAGTTCTATATATAGGTTATATTGTAGCAAACAACTGATTAGGATCGAGAATAAGAAAACTGAACTGACCCAATAGCGGCGGGACAACAAATCGGCGGCTGCGTCGCCGTTATCAGCGCTGCGGATCGGAGCCTTGTCCGGGTCAATTAACGCGGAGTCCTGACCCGACGACGATACGCTAAGAGCTAGGGCCAATTGAACTTGGTGCTCTTCCTCGAAGGCGTAATAATCCTGCTGCGGATGATGCTGCAGGCTATTATTTCCTTCACTACTGATACTATTATGAGAGGGGGTGGTGGCGCTGGTGGTTGAAGCGGTGGCGGGAGAAGAAGAGGTGGTGCGATTATCGGAACACGGCGGAGATTGAGGTGGTGGTGGTGATTGTTGAGGGGTTTCATTAGAACGGTTGGGATGGTGATGAAGCTTCTTGAAAATGTGTTTCATCTCTCGTCTTCTTCTCCACGGCTTCGCTTTCTCTCTCTACGCGCAGAGACTACTTTCTCTCTCTCTCTCCTCTTTGAATTTTGTGAATATAAAACGTTTTTTACTATCAATGGACTGTTTCATGACTAGACTTCATCGACAAGGATGAGATATAGATAGACTGAATAGTAAACCATATTCACAATTAAATTGATATTTTAATGAATTAGTTATTTTTCATTTAATTACTTCAATATTTGCTTTCAATAATATCGATTTTTTAACATTTGATTTTAATGACATGGAATATCGGATTAAGTTTACCTTACTTGATTTGATATGTTCTGAAATGGTTTCTTTTATAATATTGTATTTAATTTTTTTTTTCATGAACACATATGTTATCTATTTGTAATTAAATATACATTCATGTGTTTATAAGATGATCATTATGTATTTTTAAGTATACCTTTAAAAGTCAATAAGACACATTGTGTATAAATTCCAAGACCTTTATGTTAAGTTACTTATACATTCTGTCTCGATAACATCACATTTATGTATTATTAAGATGACCTTTAAATTCAGAATTTGTATCAATTGCATCGGCAAATTCATCTTCTCCACTAGATAATTCAACAATTTGAAAGTTTGGGTATAATTTGCTATTCCTCAAAAAGGTTCTGAACTTATTAATCTTTCAGCTTTCAATGAAGAAATACTAAAAAGATTTAAAAAAAAAAAAAAATCGTACTAAAGCAACAATATTAACGTTCCAAGTGTGGTCGCTCGCTATAAATGGCATCAATTGAGAAACACCTAAATCAGACTACTCACTTTTTGGGATAAGCTTCTTAACCTTATTAAAAACAGGACTGCCTTGACCTTCCGCTTGCAGCTGATCAAGTAACAATGAAAATGTCGTTGCATGCAGCAAGAAGCCCCGTCTCTCCATTTCGTCCAGGACTGGAATTACATCACAAGACGCGTTCCTTTTAAGCAACCCCTGCATATAAACATTGTAGGTTGCACTATCAGGCAAGCAACCACTTTCTTCCATTTTCATCAGCAATTCCTCAGCCTCTTGTGTTTGACCTTCTTTACAAAGTGCACCAATAAGGATATTAAAGGTAATAACATTGGGCTGCAAACCTTTGGATGGAAGTTGGTCGAAAAGATTCTTGGCCATGCCAAGCTTTTTATCCTTGCACAGCCCATCAATCAGGGTACTGTATGTTACTATATTGGGACTAACACCTTTATCTTCCATCATGTGTAGAAACGACAATGCTTCAGTTGTTTTCTGAGCTCTGCACAAGCCATCTAACAAGATATTAAAAGTCATTATATTAGGAGACAATTGTCGAGCTTGCATTTCTTCGAAAAGTTCCAAGCCATCTGCACATCTGCCTTCATGAAATAATCCCTTAAGCATGGTGGTGTAAGTAACCACTGTATGCTTTAAACCTCTGCGAGGAATTTCAAGAAAAAGACTCCAAGCTTCATTCACATTTCCCTTTGTGCAATACCCATTCATCAAACTATTATAGGTTGCAGCATTAGGCTTGAGTCCTGAATTGACTGCTGAATTGAAAACTTTTATCGCTTCCTTCATTTTCCCCAACAAACAATATCCATCAATCAAGGTATTGTAAGTGATGATATTTGGCTGAACATTTATTTGCATCATAATTTTCAAGACATCCTCAGCATCTTTCATCTTTCCTTCCTTGCAATAACCATCCATTAATATGTTACAAGTGACAACATCGGGATAGATCTTCTGAGCAATCATCTTACTTAATAAGTCCTCTACCTCTTTCCATCTACTTAAACAACATAACCCATGAATCATTGAGTTATATGTCACAACATCGGGCGAAATGCCCTTCTCACTCAATTCCGAGAAGAGTTGGATAGCCTCATGAACCATACGAACCTTGAAAAGACTATCAATTATTGTGTTATAAGAAAATACATCAGGTTTGCATTTTTGTTTCTCCAACAATGTGAGCAAATGATAGGCGGTGAGAGTATGCCCAGCTTTGCACAATCCATTTATCACAATAAGAAATGTAATTTCATTAAACTCACATATTTTTTCCGTCAACAACTTCTTGAACAGTTTCTCTGCATCAGCCACCTTTCCTTCCAAGAATAGCCCTTTGAGCAGATTGGTGAAGGTAACAATATCAGGTGTGTGGCCACGCTTGAAAAAGCTACCTAAGATTGAAAACCCATAGTCAACTCGATTCACATGGCAATAGCAATCAATCACAATACTCAGGGTGAAGTGATTTAAAGGAGCATTGTGAAGAAGCATTTTGTCGAACAGAAAGAGGGCAACAGAGTATTGTTTCATCTTCGCAACAGCAGTTAGCAGTTTACAGAAATCAACAACAGATGGGCGAGGCTTCATTCTCACCATTTGATGAAACAAAGCAATAGCATCATCCGGCTCACCAACACGACCGAAATCGAATCTGGGTTTGTGGTGATAATGTAGAGAAGAAACAGTACATGTAATTGAATTAAAAGAAGAATTGGAAACAATTCCTCTGAAAATGGTGGTAGCGTGATTGAACCTCATCAAGGAAGCAATTCGTTTATTGAGGAGAAAAATTGTGTGAAAGATTAGAATTTCTGAAAAATGTAAAATGAGAGTGAGACACTGAGACTGTGAGAGGGACTTTGATACGCCTTCAGATTTGGGAGATAAATGCAACTGATATTGCCTATTTTTTACTTTTTCTTTTTCCTTTTCCTTAATAAATATATACACACATATGTGATAAAATAATATTTCTTGATTTCAATATCATTTATTTTTAAAAGTTTATGAACTTATTATTTGTCATTTGTGTGGCGATTTTATTACAGTTTTTGAGTTCTAGCTAAATAGATTAACAATTTTTTTTTTACAAATAACTTTTGTCTCGGTACTAGAGTCGTAAATAAATAGAGCATTCAACATATTTTTGTGAAGAACTTGATTAGTATTTGTTTATGTTCGTGTGTTAGTTTTAACGAAAATAAATGAATAAAAAAACTTATTCAGTTATGTACGCGAACATGTTTGCAAACGTATTCGATTAGTATTTATTTAATATTCGTCTATTATTTATTCACACTTATTAATTAAACACTTAATGTACTTATTTATTCGATATTCATTTAGTTTAGTTTTGATGTTAATGTCTTCTAATATAATTTATTTATATTTAAATTTATTATATTATTCATTTATTTTTAATTGAATGTTTATAAACTTGCATTTCAATTATTAAATAAACGAACATAAACAACACTCGCTCGTTTAAGATCAACTCATTTACACCCTGCAGAGTGCGAACAATTAAAGAGCTTGGGCCCATTATATTCTTATGTACGAAATGACTACAATAAAATACCGAGTAGGTCTTATATGAGATGTTCTCACACGGTCTCACGTGAAACCTTATGTAAGACGAAATTCATATAGATCAACGAGACAGGTCAACTCACTTAATATGATCAATTTTGATCTCACATAAGACTATAAAAAGCTTCGTACATGAGACGGTCTTACGTGAGTTTTTACGTAAAATACTAGAGCTAATTCTAATTTTGGTCACGTATGTAAGACATTTTTCATTTTTTAAATAATCAAGTATCTGTTTTTCATATGTGGTCCTCTATGTTTTAATTTTTTCCAATTTCAATCTTTTTTTGTCAGAATTTTCAATATCACTAACCTGACTATCAGAATCAGGCTGCCACGTCAGATTTTTCGACGACCATGTCAGAATTGATTGTCTAAAAATGGAGAGTGTCTTACATACATGACCAAAATTGAAACGTAACTGTCAGAATCAAGCTGCCACGTCATATTTTTTGACTACCACGTCAGAATTTCCGACAAACATGTTAGCAATTTTGAAAATTTCCATCAAAATGAAATAAAATTGAAAAAAAATTAAAATATAGAGAACCAAAATTGAAAAATGGATATTAGATTATCTAAAAATGGAAAGTGTCTTACATACATAACGATAATTGAAATTATCCCTACCATATAGATAATTTTTTTGATTGAACAAATAAAAAATTACGATGAATAATGATAATAGATATGCATATAGAGATAGGCCAAAATCATTTTCCAACATATTGAAATTTTCTAGTTTTGTTGCTCAACGTAATTTAAAAATAGGCGCAGTTATTATAACTAAAAAAATTTAAAATGTCCAAGCAACCCAAAATGACAAAAAAATATATTATCAACTATTTATTGCAACTAAAATCAACAGGTGTAATAATACAGTGATGTATTATAAAACTAATTACAAATCAATCGTCAAAGCTCATCACTTTCCAACAAAAGCTATTAAATTAGAAATACCAGTTAACTATAAGACCCCATTTACAAATTTTGAAAAAAAAAAAAAAATCAATACATCAGATAATTTTCTGATGAATATATCTAGGCTAAATAACAATAAAAATCAGTCAAAGCAAATCAAGAAACGTAGCAACTCTAATTAAAGAGATTTTTCCAAAGAAAAGTAGGAAGCATTATGGACAATGTTGTTGGAAATACTGATGATGCTTCCATGCAAGGAAATAGTCATATGCAAGTGCTTATCCAAGGGATGGTATGATCATGAACGGATTTTTTAATGTGCAGCACTAGACTCCAGTTCAGTGTAAGCCCAAAATATTTTCTTTTATATGTATATAAGTCCAAAGTTATATTTTAAGTGAGTTCAATCCTAAAATAACATTAACCCACTAAGAAGTAAAATCAACCCCAAAATTTAAAATATGTCCAGTTTTTCTTTTTATTTTTTTCTTTTTCCAAACATGAAATATAAATATTGGAGAATCTTCATTAACGACAAATATCAATTTTCTTCAAATTTCACATGTGAGTTTGTTGAAATCTTCCATCACATTATTAAAGGTAATGTCCTTTTTTTTTTTAATTCATTTAATATTTTTGTGAAATATCTATGAATAATGTCTTATGAATCCCATATATTATTGTCTTGAAATATGTATGGATAATATATTTTTATTTGTTATATCATTTGAATTCATTAATAATTTAGTTAGTTATTCAATTAGTATTTTCAATTATATTAAGATTTGGTTTGAACTTTGAATTCAATTAAAAAATTCTTTTAGTTAGTTAATTAGTTATTAAATCAACATACAACCATCCGTACCACTTCATTTAATTTAAGGTGCAAATAATTAAATTTGACATATTACTTCGAATTTGTAATTAGTTATTAAAAATTTATTTTCATATGGTTATAATCTAGTAGAAAGTTAAGTTTAATCCTTCTAGCGTATTTCTTGTAGGCACAACTTAAGTGAACATCTATAGATTTTGTTATGTATAAATTTTAATATGTCTAAAACACTTACTTTTCAGCCCACCCCACTACTAAATTCGGATCCGCCCCTGGATACGACCTTCTCTCCCAACCATCCTTCGCCAAATATTACAACAAATATTCACCTTTCACATTTTTTTTTCTCACCCAAAACAACTCCATTCTGTTGATTGAATCGCACGCCAACGGAGGTAATCTCACCACAACACCAAATCTTACGTGGCGCCTACAATCATCGGAACGAGCAACAGATTTCTCTTCTTCTCCCAGAGTTACGGCTTGATGGAAAAACTCTACTTTTGCAACCCTCTTCTGACAGGAAAGATTCTAGCTAGGGTTTGATTGATTGGGGGGATCTTTGTCCTTATATCTAATGGCACACATGTAGTTTAATTTAAATCTAAGTACATATTAGTCATTTGGACACAAAAAGTGAGGACAATGTGGTAATTTCTCCCTCATTATTGTTGGGCCAGAATTAAACCCACCAATAATGGTGGGTTTATAAACCAAGCTCTAATCTAACATAAACTCACCCATTTATCCGGGCCCAATAAGAAAACCGGGCCTGAAATCCCTAAACCTAACATGGGTTTAGGTTGGTTAATAATCCCAAACCAACCTAATCCCATGATCCAAACATGCCCTAAAGGTTCGACTAAATCAGAAAGAATTTTTGCAAGATGTTCTACCACAAGTGATGGAACGTCTTCGCAAAGTTCGACCATTCAAGAAAGAACATTTGTAGCATTATTCCTCATTGAGTTGTCGAATGGGTTGTGTGTGATCAATCTCAATATTTTTTTTTAAACGTTCAACATGGAGATGTGGCAAATTGTCTACATATTCGACAATATGTGGTGGAACGTTGTACAAATATTCTTCACAGTGTTGTTGAACATGTTATAGTTATTCTTTTATATTTGTCGAACATTAGTTGTATGTTCTTCCTGGTTTTGTCGATCCGTTCACTATGTCTGATTTTGATAGAAACACAATAAAATAAAATAAAAATTTATATTATCCATCTCCATAGGATTTTCACAATCCACTGTTAATCCCTTTTTTATAGAAGTAAAATTTTTATAATTAATTATGATGTGGAGGAACCAAGAATAAAATTGAGATACTTATAATTTCAATATGAAAGAATTATGAACATGATTATATGATTTAAGATTGACATAATTAGAGTTTGAATAGGAATATGAACTTGCAATTTTGTTATTTGAGTAAAGTTGAGGTCAAAGTAAAAGATTAACAATTTGTTATGGACAGGGTGGAGAGAAATAATTAAATAATTAAGGAGAAGGGAAATAAAGAATAATGTTTAATTTCTGCATGGAGAAACATTGATATTATCATGTTTATTTATCTAATTTTTGTATTCATTATTTATGATAAAAAAAAAACCCTCAAAATAACACTTAACTACTTTAGCGGCTTGGTCGGTTATCTGAAATTCTCGATTATTTTATTTCCTGATGTTAGCAATGTACAACTGACAAATAAGATTATTTTCTTCTCGAGGCATTTTATTTAAAATTGGAGATAGTAATAGATAAACATTAATTATGTTCATTTAAAAATGCAACATACACAATTCGATAATATATTTAATCAAACTCGGTTATCTTTAATTCAAAACTAGGTTATAGATATAAAATAAAACCATAAATAATATTTAACTTTTTTAATCTTGTATATTCAATTTAAATTTTTTAAATCTTGTGTATTACACAAGTATAATACTAGTGTTTTTATATAAAAAATAACTACAATAAGTGGTTTGCAAAAAATAACTACAATAACTACAATACGAGTTGAGAGGATTAACTGCTGCTTTGCAAAATGGTGAATCAGAAACCTTATGTTGCAAACTGATTTCATCTTTTGCAGCAGCACTTGTGTTTTTCTGTTATTGATGAAAAAATTCAGATGATTTCTTTGGTTATTGATTAAATTATTTATTTTTCCTCAAAAAGGTTCTGAACTTAGTTAATCTTTCAGCTGTCAATGTAGAAATACTAAAAAGATTAAAAAAAGAAAAAAAAAATTGTACTAAAGCAACAATATTAATGTTCCAAGTGTGGTGTCAATTTATCAACACAATTGTTACTATAAAAAGAACACTCATCAACCATAGGACATGGCAACACCATGTTCTCATTATTGCCCCCAAGCAATAAACAAAAAAACAAGGTCCCATATATGGTGAGAAAAATAACTACAAAAAAGGACAAAGAAAAAAAAAAGATAACAATTGTGAAAAAGACATCCAAAAATAACGATAGTACTAGTACTAGTAGTAGGATAAATTAAAGAAGTTATTCTTGTGGTTTGACTTAAAAAACAAAAACAAAAACAAACAAAAAATTCCATTTGAAATACTACTTGAAACTTTTGTAGGTTTTGCATTCTTCTTTAAAGTATCCTGTCAATATGTGCAAATTGTAAAATAAAAGAAATTAAATGCCAAAAAAAGTGTTCATGAGTCACAACCTAACCTTTATTAATTTTTATGATACATAGATGAAACCTTGATGATAGTTTCTATAACCATCCCAATTAGTAAATTATATTTTTTTGTGCCTAATCTTATACTTTAATGAGAGCTAATTATGCATAGGCTGTGGATGGACAATTATAAATTCAAAATGTGCTACTCATTTAATTTGTGAACATATATATTGTAGTTATAAATATAATAATTTATTAGGTTAGTTGTCGTATAATACACCACCTGGAAATAAATAAATTTAAATTTAAATTAACTGATACCTATTTTTGAAATTTAATTTAAATAAAACTTATGGATAATGGATATATTTAAATTTGTTATTTTTTTTAGAAAATTCGTCTTCGATCATACTTCTTTGTATTTAAATGCATTATTTTCACGTTGAGCTAATCAAATCAGTAATTGCTTTTATATAGGAATTAGTTGAGGACATTTTCAATCAAAGCAAAAATTACTATCACGCTGTCTTTCTTTAATAATATGAGAGTTATATACTTAAAAATTACAAAAAGTAAATGAAGGGAAATTTTGTCCTTTTCAAGTTTAGAAGTCAAAATATGGATGGGAACAGACACTAGAGACTTTCCTATTTTAAATTATTATGGATATGACCAATTATTGAATCAAATATATTTGAGATCATGTATTCATCCAAAACAGACTATAATTTCTTAGAAATTATTCCTTTATGGATGGATGTGTTCCAGTTGATGATAGATATGCATATAATTATGATCTATAAATGCACTGCATAGATTATTAGATTTGCAATCCTACTACCCTATCCACCGTGTACATTAATATGTGTTTATGGTTGATGTGTTGCAGATCTAACATTTCTATTAATTTCACTTTCCATATAATTAGGGAACAAGATCATTACATGTCAGTTGTGGACATATTAAGAGTTGTCCATGGTGGGTATTTTATCATTTTCTATTAGATTTGAGGGGATAATTATGTAAATAATGTTGAACTATCTTTATATTTATTTTTATTTCGATCATTACCTTTTTCATTTATTTTAGAATTTAGGGTAAAAATAAGTGTACAGTTAAACTATTAGAGTGAAACAAATTGTAAAATTGTAAATTGACAAAATTAAACAAATATGAAATTAAATGACCAAAACTAAAATAAATTATAAAGCTAAATGATCAGAATGAGTTGAAAAATCTCAGACCACCCATTAAGATAATATAAACTATTTTCAACAATCTCATAAAAAAACCTCTTTTACACATGCACTTATCATGAAATACATAATCATTTTTAACAATATACATCATATAAATTCACAATTTTTTTGAAAGTGATATATATATATATATATATATATATATATATATATATATATATATATATATATATATATATAAATTGAGTGTTCACCTAATTCCTTTGCATCATCACTCCATAAATATATTCTATTCATTCCTCTCATTTCACACACTTTTCTTTTTTTCATTATCCATGTGTATTATGTTGTTAAAAAATTGATTTTTCCTATTTGAATGTTGATTTATATTGAGTTAGACCCCAAACTTAATTAGTCTCAACATTAGATGTTTAGCTCCCATAATTACCAGTCATTTATTAAATGTAATTATAAATCGCCGGAGAAAGTGCTAAAATTGGGAGAAAAGGACCAAATAGTGACGATTTTTCATAGTGGACTAAAATTGGACAATGACGTTTTAAATGGACTAAAATTGAATTTTCCCTTTTTTCTCACCCAAAACAACTTCGTTCTTTTTGTTGATTGAATGGCACGCCAACGGAGGTAATCTCACCACAACAATGAAGACAACCAAATCCTACATGGTGTCTACAATCATCAAAACGAGCAACGGGTTTCTCTTCTTCTCCCAGAGTTATGGCTTGATGGAAAAAGGTTGCAACGAGTTGGCAGAATAAGAGACATTGCCATGTCAGCCAGTGTCATACGACCACTCAGAGCTCTTTTTCGCGGCTTATATTCCATCATGGAACAGGTATAAGCTGCCGAGAGACGTTTCAAACGGCTTCACGAGAGTGGATGAAGCTCACGCTTTTGAGGATGGGATTGACGGTGGTTGGAGAAGACTGGACGATGAGACGAGTTTATGTCTGGAGACGACAGGGCTTTGTCTGAATGGAGATTACATATGGATTTCGGAGCATGAAGATGTTCACTTTTTGACAGCTTCTAATCTGGGTGAAGAAAGGTGTCGGTGGATGTTCAAGCTTCCTGAGACTCTGCAAAGAGTGTATACAATTTGTCTAGGAATATTGAAGAATGGCATTACAGTGGTTGATTTCTCTAATCGGTCCAAGATTGGAATATGGAGAATGGAAGAGTATGAAGTGGGAGAATTGTGGAGTAGAAAGATGGTGGTAAGAAATCCGAGTGTTAGTATTCCACTTGATTTGAGGCCTTTAGCAGCATTATCAGATGGGACAACTTCATCATGTCTCTTCCTCAAGAAGAAGAAAGGCAAGATGATTGTAATAAAAATTTACAGCTTCTTCAATACACTCCTACATTTTCTTCCATATGATCAAGATGATGTAGAAGACAAGTTTTGTATGATTAAGATGTAGAAGACAGGACACGGTAAACCTGTTTCAGTCTTTTTAGCTTCTGCTTCACGGAAAGCAGCATCTAATTTCTTGTTGCCATTTGGAGTACTCGACCAAACATCATACTTGATGCATTTGTGAACATCGTCTTCACTGTATGACTTGATAACAAAGAACTTTGCATGATCGTAGATTATCCCTTTGAATGGCAAAGGAGAGTTGTTCAACAACCTCCGGCTGTGACGCATTGGAGTTGTTCTTATTGTTTGAACCCGACCAGCGTGTATATGTGCATTAGGTGTACAGGAATGCTACTCTTATATGAGACCTACATCCTAAAATTACACTCATTTGCACCATTCCCCTAATATAAAAATTAGAATGGAAAATAACTCCATCATTCCATATATAAAAGTTTGTTGAACTTTTTACATGGATTAAGAAGTAATTGGAAAAGCCAATTAAACTAGTCAATTTCTTGTTATATTCATTTTAATCTTTTTAATAGTTGTAATTTAAAAATATTAAATTGAATTTGAGTATATTAGTAAATGAATCAAATAAACATTACTATATAAAGAAAATGGGTTGTATATTTGGGATACCAAAAACAATTAGGAAATGGGGAACCCAAATCCCCATTTCCTAAATGGGAATGGTATTTTAGATGATAAATTAGTATGGAAATGGTATTCTTAATACTATTCTGAATCAACAATTATCATCCCTAATTGTATTTGGCATTTTCTGAGTTGTATTTGGCATTTTTTGTTTCTGGGTTTTGAGTTTCGACCAAGTATTGGACTTGCGTTTCATTGGCATGGCCATTGCGTTTCTGTCACATTTGCAATATGCTAAAAAACCACGTTGATAGTCGTTGGAGTTTTTTTCTTCTTTGCCACTAAATGGAGCGACAATCAAAATCTCATAAAATTTTGCGTGTGACCCTACATGTTCCAATATGAAAAATTTAAGTCTTAATTTGGATAAAAACATTTGAAATATACGATATGAAATAAATAAAATTTAAATCTACTCAAATTAGAGTATTTTCAAAATCCACCTATGTTACTCAAAAATTAGTTTAAAATAAAAGTGCATTGAGTCATTGCATTTTGCAAAATCCAATATTGATACTTTCTATTTCATGATGCAATTTTGATACTTTCTGATTCGTCGGTGCTTTGTGGTTTGGTGTGTTGGTATTTAAGTCGTATTAAGAGAATAGTTTCAGGTATTTGTATTTAAAAATTTACTTGAAAAAAGAAAAGATGAGTTACATTGAAAATAAAAAATATAATGGACAATTTAAATTGAATAAGATGAGTTAAAATCAAGAGTGCCCAGCCCAATTTCCCCGATTTCATATAATGTCATACAATTCTACCCACAAAAATAAAGTATTATCCCCAAATACCCAAAAACATATTTGTTACGGATTCTCTGAGAAGACTATAATATTTGTTAGTGATACATCATATATTTTTAACCTGGATATTTTCGTTAAACCCTAATTTTTTAGGGTTTAACGAAAATTAAACCATAATTTATTATGGTTTAACGAAAATCATGGTTTAATTTTCGCTAAACCCTAATTTTATTTTCGTTAAAGCCTTATTTTTTACGATTAAGTATTTAATGTTGGTCAAAATAATATTTTTTCGTTAAGGGCATTTATAAGCCCTTATTCAAATACCGGTCAAATACTATTTTGGTCAACGAATAAGGGCATTATTTTGCATATTTAACGAATAAGGGCATTAACGACAGTTGAAATGATGTTGCATATTGGATAAAGACAGTTGAAATATACAATATGAAATAAATGAAATTTAAATCTACTCAAATTAAAGTATTTTCAAAATCCACTTATATTACTCAAAAATTAGTTTAAAATTAAATTGCATTGAGTCATTGCATTTTGCAAAATCCAATATTGATACTTTCTATTTCATGGTGCAATTTTGATACTTTCTGATTCGTCGGTGCTTTGTGGTTTGGTGTGTTAGTATTTAAGTCGTATTAAGAGAATTGTTTCAGGTATTAGTATTTAGAAATTTACTTGAAAAAAGAAAAGGTGAGTTACATTGAAAAGAAAAAATATAATGGACGATTTAAATTGAATAAGATGAGTTAAAATTAAATTAACTTGTCGGGGCTTTGCGGTTTGGTGTGTTTCATATACTTGAAAAAAAAAATTGAGAACAATTTCAGGCAATGAGTATTTATTTAGGATAAATTTCAAAACAAGAACCAATTTATACATTAGTTCTCAATTTTAAATTCAATTTTTAAAGTTTCTCAATAAGGGGTTCTATTTAACATTTTTTTCCCTTAATTTAAGCTTGAAATTTAGATTGAGTTCTCAATTCAAAACAAAATTACATTTTATTTTTCTTTTATTTATATTCATAAATTTATTAATATTTCAATATGTATCTATATCTAAAATTAATTATAACAAGTTAGTACAATTTTGAAACAATTTTTATCCGACTTTTTTTACAATTTTGAAACGATTTTCATCCGACTTTTAATAATTTATATATATATATATATATATATATATATATATATATAATTTTGAAATGAATTGAGAACTTAATCAAAATTTCAAGCTTTAAATTGAGAAAAAAGATTAAATTGAGCCATTTATTGAGAAACTTTTAAAATTGAGTCTAAAATTGAGAGATAAACTATAAATTAAGTCTTGTTACGAAATTTATCAGAGGATTAATTAAATAATTAAAGAGAAGGGAAATAAAGAATAATGTTTAATTTCTACGTGGAGAAACATTTTGATATTATCACGTATATTTATCCAATTTGGCAATTTTTATATTCGTTATTTATGATTAAAAAAAAACCTCAAAATAACACTTAGCTACTTTAACGGCTTGGTCGATTACTCGAGATTCTTGATTATTTTGTTTCCTGTTATTAACAATGTACAATGGGCAAATACAATTATTTTCTTCTCGAGATCTTTTATTTAAAATTGGAGATAGTAATATGTTCATTTAAAAATGCAACATACACAATTTAATAATATATTTAATCAAACCCACGATCCTTGTAACTCAGTGGTATCCCACCTTTTATAAATGTGTAGATTGTGTGATGATCAAAGTTCGAACTCTGGATCACGTAAGTTTTTCTAAATACAAAACTAGATTATAGATATAACATAAAATCATAAATAATATTTAACTTTTTAAATCTTGTACCATATTCAATTTAAATATTTAAAGCTTGTGTATTACACAAGTATAATACTAGTGTTTTTATATAGAAAATAACTACAATAAATGGTTGAGTTGTTTGAATAACAACGAGTTGAGAGGATTAGCTGCTGCTTTGGAAAACGGTGAATCAGAAAACCTTATGTTGCAAGCTGATTTCATCTTTTGCAGCAGCACTTATGTTTTTCTGTTATTGATTAAAACTTGAGATGGTTTCTTTGGTTATTGATTAGAAATTCAGATGGTTTCTTTAATGAATCATTGCCTATTGTTTCCTTAATTTTGCTATTCCTCAAAAAGGTTCTGAACTTATTAATCTTTCAGCTTTCAATGAAGAAATACTAAAAAGATTTAAAAAAAAAAAAAAATCGTACTAAAGCAACAATATTAATGTTCCAAGTGTGGTGCCAATTTATCAACACAATGGTCACTATAAAAAGAACACTCATCAACCATAGGACAGGGCAACACCTAAATCAGACTATTAATTCTTCGGGATATGCTTCTTAACCTTATTAAAAAGAAGACTGCCTTGGCCTTCCACTTGCAGCTGATCAAGTAACAATGAAAATGTGGTTGCATGCAGCAAGAAACCCATTCTCTCCATTTCGTCCAAGATTGAAATAACATTATGCGACGCATTCCTGTAGAGTAATCCCTGGATAATAACATTGTAAGTCGTACTATTAGGCAAGCAACCACTTTCTTCCATTTTCATCAGCAATTCCTCAGCCTCTTGTGTTTGACCTTCTTTACAAAGTGCACCAATAAGGATGTTAAAGGTAATGACATCAGGCTGCAAACCTTTGGATGGAAGTTGGTCGAAAAGATTCTTGGCCATGCCAAGCTTTTTATCCTTGCGCAACCCCTCAATTAGGGTATTGTATGATATTATATCCGGACTAACACCTTGATCTTTCATCATGTCTAAAAAAGAAAACGCTTTTGTTGTATTCAGAACTTTGCATAAGCCATCTAACAAGATATTAAAAGTCATTATATCAGGAGATAATTGTCGAGTTTGCATTTCTTTGAAAAGTTTCAGGCTATCTGCACATCTGCCTTCACGAAATAATCCCTTTAGCATGGTGTTGTAAGTAACCACTGTATGCTTTAAACCTCTGCGAGGAATTTCAAGAAAAAGACTCCAAGCTTCATTCACATTTCCCTTTGTGCAATACCCATTCATCAAACTATTATAGGTTACAACATCAGGCTTGAGTCCTGAATTGACTGCTGAATTGAAAACTTTTCTCGCTTCCTTCATTTTCCCAAACAAACAATATCCAGCAATCAAGGCATTGTAGGTGATGATATCAGGTTGAACATCTATTTTTATCATAATTTTCAAGACATCCTCGGCTTCTTTCACCTTTCCTTCCTTGCAATATGCATCCACTAATATGCTACAAGTGACCACATCGGGATATATCTTCTGAGCAATCATTTGACTTAATAAATCCTCTACCTCTTTCCATCTACTTAAACAACATAACCCATGAATCATTGAGTTATATGTCACAACATCGGGCGAAATGCCCTTTTCACTCAATTCCGAGAAGAGTTGGATAGCCTCATCAACCAGACGAACCTTGAAAAGACTATCAATAATTGTGCTGTAAGATTTGATATTAGGTTTGCATTTTTGTTTCTCCAACAATCTGAGCAAATGATAGGCAGTGAGAGCATGCCCAGCTTTGCACAACCCATTTATCACAACAAGATAAGTAACTTCATTAAACTCACATGGTTTTTCTCTCAACAACTTCTTGAACAGTTTCTCTGCCTCAGCGACCTTCCCTTCCAAGAATAGCCCTTTCAGCAGAGTGTTGAAGGTAACAATGTCAGGTGTGTGGCCACGCTTAAAAAAGCTACTTAAGATTGCAAACCCATAATCAACCCGACCCACAAGGCAAAAGCAATCAATTGCAATATTAAGGGTGAAGTGATTTAAAGGAGCATTGTGAAGAAGCGTTTTGTCGAACAGAAAGAGGGCAAAAGAGTATTGTTTCATCTTCACAACAGCAGTTAGCAGTTTACAGAAATCAACAACAGATGGGCGAGGCCTCATTCTCACCATTTGATGAAACAAAGCAATAGCATCATCCGGATCACGAACGCGGCCGAAATCGAATCTGGGTTTGGCGGAAAAGCATCTACTGTTCTGCTGGTAATGCAGAGAAGAAACAATTCCTCTGAAAATGGTGGTAGCGTGATTGAACCTCATCAAGGAAACAATTCGTTTATTGAGGAGAAAAATGGTGTGAAAGAGTAGAATTTCTGCAAAATGTAAAATGAGAGTGAGAGAGACTTAGTCTTGGACCTGTTGAAGCGGCTTCAGATTTGGGAGATAAATGCAACTGATTTTGCTCATAAAGTATAAGAAAACACACTCCTTATTTATGTCTACTTAAATTAATGTCTAACATCTTCAATAATCTCCACATTTTCTTCAACTATAAATCATTACTTCCTCTATAAATCATTACTTCCTCCGTCCCAAATTATTTGTCGTTTTAGCTTTTGAGATTTGTCCCAAATTATTTGACGTTATAGGAATTCAAGGCATATTTTCCCAAATTCTTCCAAATTTACCCTTATTTATTATTCCTTATTAAATGCTCTATTATTTCAAATTAGGCATTGAAAATATGTATTAAATATGGATAGATCGGTCTTTTTGTTAGTTTCTTTAATCTGCGTGAAAAATGTTAAAACCACAAATAATTTGGAGCGGGGGAGTAATATTTTAAAAAATCATAATTAAATATAGCCGCACCCCAAAACTTACTAAACATACCTCATTTCTATACAAATGAAAAATATAAAAACACTAGGAATGGGGTGTGTTTAGTAAATTTTGGGGTGCGGATAGCCGCACCCTTAAATATATCTAGTTCATTATAATTGATTTTCACAATTATCTCATAGTTATTTTTATAATTAATAATTACTAAAATAACATCTCAAATATTATATTCTGGTTTATCAATGTTTACTAGAAAGAAAATAAATTATTCTACATTTTTTTTCCAAAACTTTAAATTTAATATTTGGCATTTATCATTATTCAATTAAAATCATATTATTTGAAGCATTTGTTAATGATTTTTTTTTCTAGGTTTTTGTGTAACTCAACATTCCCATATATGTCCTTATACATCTCATTCAGAACTTTTATGTAAGTTGTTTTGATTCTTTTTTTCATCCACATTATATCTCTATTAGTTTCGTCACATATTTTTCAAGAATATTAAATATTATTTACAATTCCTTTTTTTTTAATCTCTCTTTATAATGATCTAGTGATTTTTTTTAATTAAATGCATAGTTTTTATCTTAATGATATCAAACCAAATTATTATCAAATATATTGATTTATTTATCCTAACATTTTGAAAAAACAAATTCAGTAATATCATATTTCTTGAATAAGTTTATGTATATATTGTACTTCACATGATTTTGTATACATTTTATTTTTCTTTTTAATAAAAATCTATTATTTACACACACGTGCATTTCACATAGTGAAATTTTAACTTAATAAATAAGTTTATGTATGTATATGTACGACCAATTAGAGAATCAATTTTACATTATTTTATGTATAAATGTTATGATAATATTTATTTTGAATAATTTTAAAATTCATAATTGATTTTAGACATTAGTACCAATTTTCCTATGGGGAAGCCAACCCCACTGGATACCAATCGAAACTAATGGGATGACAGTTCCGATCAATGTGGATTTCTTATTTGAGACATTAACAGAGATGGTATGTGGTAAGTATCTATGTCTCTACACTCAATTCTTGATCCTAAAAAATCGGCTCTATATTATTTATCTCAAATTTTGCAATACCTATTTTCCAATTTCAAATCTAAAACCCTACTCCTCCTCACCATTTATGATGGTGTATTGTTGGTATGCATTATTTTTGTTGTCTTGTGCTAGTGTTAAATCTATTGTACTTCAATTTTCATTTATTAGGTGCTTTGCTTGTTTTGATTTTTATTTCTTCAGAATTGTAGTAAAATAATTATGATAAAATTTAACTTGTAAAAAAATATAAGTTGGAGAACCCGAATCCCTAGGGCGAATCATCGTCCCCATAAGGGCACCCACGTTGATTCATTTGTGGGTGTTTTTAATTAAAACAAAAGGTGTGTTAATTAATGTAGTGTGTTTTTAAGTGTGTGTTTTTATATAATTAGTGTGTGTGTTAATAGGGCACAAATACCAATTCATTTTGAGGTGTTATTAATTAAAACATGTGTGATGTTAACTAATGTGGGGATGTTTTTAAGTGTGTGTTTTTGTGTAAGTATGTGTGTGTTAAGATGTAAGAATAGCATTCATGTCCCCTTTGTAATTATTAGCTAATGATTGGAAAGAGTGTGTATTTTAGTGGATAAAAATAATAGAATAAAATTAGTGGATAATGGGACCCACATGTAATGATTGCATTTGTGTTAAATTGATGTAAATTTGTGACAAATTGATGTTGATGTGTGTTTTTAAAAAGTAGATGTTTTTAATTAGTGTATTGTCATGTGGGCCCCACACAAAAATGGTGTGCTAAAAATCCATTAATGTTGTGTGATTTTGCATTCTCTCTCTTTGTGTTAAATTGATGTAAGGGTGTGTTTTTAAAAAGTAGATGTTTTTAATTAGTGTGTTGGCATGTGGGACCCACACTAAAATGGTGTGCTAAAAACATATTGATACGGATGCCCTAACTGATTCTCCAAATAGGCATGGTAGCATTTATGGTATTTGAAAATATCTCTCGAAATTAAAAGGAAAATTTTATAAGACAATCATAATACAATTATATTGTATACAATAAAGTGATTGGTAGTAAAGATGAGAATTGTAGAATAAAAAGGTTAAAATGGAGAGTAAATATAATACATTATGAAAGATAAATAATAATAATAAAAATAATAATAATAATAATTGCATTAAAGAGTATATAAAAAAAAGATTGTAGATAATATTTTTTTAAGAAAATTAAAATTATCTTGTATAATTTTATATATATATATATATACTTATATATAATATATCATTGGAAAATATGTGTGCAGTCGTGTTATCCATCGTGAGCACATTAATATGTGTCCACCGCTGATGTGTCAAACATCTAAGGTATCTATTAATTGGATTTTCAATATAATACATTAATATGTATCCACTGCTAATGTGTTAAACATCTAAGGTATCTATTAATTGGATTTTCAATATAATACATTAATATGTATCCACTGCTAATGTGTTAAACATCTAAGGTATCTATCAATTGGATTTTCAATATAATGAGGGGATGTAATCAATACACATTGGTGGACATATTAAGAATTGTTTACAGTTGGGGTTTTATCATTTTTGTACCAAATTGTTAGTATGTTTCTTGTATATATAGAAAGACACCAGAGCACAAGCTGAGGAAGGTCAAGAAGAACTAAAGTGGCTGTGATCTAATCATTGTAAGGGTAAGGGTGGTATCTTGGGTGATGATTTGGGCTTTCTTTAGATTAGATTGAAAGAAACAACCACATTTTGTTGATGGTGTAATAAGATTGTTGAGATTTAATAATATTAAATTCTGAAATGCAGTAAAAGTGGTAACTTTTTTTTTTTTTTACAAATAAATAAAAAAACAAATTAAACAATATAAATTTCCCAAGTGCAGTGCCAAATTATCAACACAATAGTCATTATGAATGGCATCAACTACAGGACATGGTAACACATAAAACAGACTATTATTATTTGTTTGGGAGAAGCCTCTTAACCTTATTAAAAAGAAGACTGCCTTGACCTTCTGCTTGCAGCTGATCAAGTAACAGCGAAAATGTCGTTGCATGCAGCGAAAAACCCCTTCTCTCCATTTCGTCCAGGAATGGAATTACATCACAAGACGCATTCCTTTTAAGTAACCCTTGCATATAAACATTATAGGTCACACTATTAGGCAAGCAACCACTTGTTTCCATTTTCATCAGCAATTCCTTAGCCTCCTGTGTTTGACCTTCTTTACAAAGTGCACCAATAAGGATGTTAAAGGTAATGACATCAGGCTGCAAACCTTTGGATGGAAGTTGGTCGAAAAGATTCTTGGCCATGCCAAGCTTTTTATCCCTGCACAGCCCCTCCATGAGAGTATTGTATGTTACTATATTAGGAGCAACACCTTGATCTTTCATCATGTTTAGCAATGGAAACGCTTCAGTTGTATCCTGAGCACTGCACAGGCCATCTAACAAGATATTATACGTCATTATATCAGGAGATAATTGCCGAGCTTGCATTTCTTCGAAAAGTTTTAAGCCATCAGCACATCTGCCTTCGCGAAACAATCCCTTTAGCATGGTGGTGTAAGTAACCACTGTATGCTTTAAACCTCTGCGAGGAATTTCAAGAAAAAGACTCCAAGCTTCATTCACATTTCCCTTTGTACAATACCCATTCATCAAACTACAATAGGTTACAACATTAGGCTTGAGTCCCGAATTGACTGCTGAATCAAAAACCTTTCTAGCTTCCTTCATCTTTCCAAGTAAACAATACCCATCAACCAAGGCATTGTAGGTGATGATATCAGGTTGAACATCTATTTTTATCATAATTTTCAAGACATCCTCGGCTTCTTTCACCTTTCCTTCCTTGCAATATGCATCCACTAATATGCTACAAGTGACCACATCGGGATATATCTTCTGAGCAATCATTTGACTTAATAAATCCTCTACCTCTTTCCATCTACTTAAACAACATAACCCATGAATCATTGAGTTATATGTCACAACATCGGGCGAAATGCCCTTTTCACTCAATTCCGAGAAGAGTTGGATAGCCTCATCAACCAGACGAACCTTGAAAAGACTATCAATAATTGTGCTGTAAGATTTGATATTAGGTTTGCATTTTTGTTTCTCCAACAATCTGAGCAAATGATAGGCAGTGAGAGCATGCCCAGCTTTGCACAACCCATTTATCACAACAAGATAAGTAACTTCATTAAACTCACATGGTTTTTCTCTCAACAACTTCTTGAACAGTTTCTCTGCCTCAGCGACCTTCCCTTCCAAGAATAGCCCTTTCAGCAGAGTGTTGAAGGTAACAATGTCAGGTGTGTGGCCACGCTTAAAAAAGCTACTTAAGATTGCAAACCCATAATCAACCCGACCCACAAGGCAAAAGCAATCAATTGCAATATTAAGGGTGAAGTGATTTAAAGGAGCATTGTGAAGAAGCGTTTTGTCGAACAGAAAGAGGGCAAAAGAGTATTGTTTCATCTTCACAACAGCAGTTAGCAGTTTACAGAAATCAACAACAGATGGGCGAGGCCTCATTCTCACCATTTGATGAAACAAAGCAATAGCATCATCCGGATCACGAACGCGGCCGAAATCGAATCTGGGTTTGGCGGAAAAGCATCTACTGTTCTGCTGGTAATGCAGAGAAGAAACAATTCCTCTGAAAATGGTGGTAGCGTGATTGAACCTCATCAAGGAAACAATTCGTTTATTGAGGAGAAAAATGGTGTGAAAGAGTAGAATTTCTGCAAAATGTAAAATGAGAGTGAGAGAGACTTAGTCTTGGACCTGTTGAAGCGGCTTCAGATTTGGGAGATAAATGCAACTGATTTTGCTCATAAAGTATAAGAAAACACACTCCTTATTTATGTCTACTTAAATTAATGTCTAACATCTTCAATAATCTCCACATTTTCTTCAACTATAAATCATTACTTCCTCTATAAATCATTACTTCCTCCGTCCCAAATTATTTGTCGTTTTAGCTTTTGAGATTTGTCCCAAATTATTTGACGTTATAGGAATTCAAGGCATATTTTCCCAAATTCTTCCAAATTTACCCTTATTTATTATTCCTTATTAAATGCTCTATTATTTCAAATTAGGCATTGAAAATATGTATTAAATATGGATAGATCGGTCTTTTTGTTAGTTTCTTTAATCTGCGTGAAAAATGTTAAAACCACAAATAATTTGGAGCGGGGGAGTAATATTTTAAAAAATCATAATTAAATATAGCCGCACCCCAAAACTTACTGAACATACCTCATTTCTATACAAATGAAAAATATAAAAACACTAGGAATGGGGTGTGTTTAGTAAATTTTGGGGTGCGGATAGCCGCACCCTTAAATATATCTAGTTCATTATAATTGATTTTCACAATTATCTCATAGTTATTTTTATAATTAATAATTACTAAAATAACATCTCAAATATTATATTCTGGTTTATCAATGTTTACTAGAAAGAAAATAAATTATTCTACATTTTTTTTCCAAAACTTTAAATTTAATATTTGGCATTTATCATTATTCAATTAAAATCATATTATTTGAAGCATTTGTTAATGATTTTTTTTTCTAGGTTTTTGTGTAACTCAACATTCCCATATATGTCCTTATACATCTCATTCAGAACTTTTATGTAAGTTGTTTTGATTCTTTTTTTCATCCACATTATATCTCTATTAGTTTCGTCACATATTTTTCAAGAATATTAAATATTATTTACAATTCCTTTTTTTTAATCTCTCTTTATAATGATCTAGTGATTTTTTTTAATTAAATGCATAGTTTTTATCTTAATGATATCAAACCAAATTATTATCAAATATATTGAGTTATTTATCCTAACATTTTGAAAAAACAAATTCAGTAATATCATATTTCTTGAATAAGTTTATGTATATATTGTACTTCACATGATTTTGTATACATTTTATTTTTCTTTTTAATAAAAATCTATTATTTACACACACGTGCATTTCACATAGTGAAATTTTAACTTAATAAATAAGTTTATGTATGTATATGTACGACCAATTAGAGAATCAATTTTACATTATTTTATGTATAAATGTTATGATAATATTTATTTTGAATAATTTTAAAATTCATAATTGATTTTAGACATTAGTACCAATTTTCCTATGGGGAAGCCAACCCCACTGGATACCAATCGAAACTAATGGGATGACAGTTCCGATCAATGTGGATTTCTTATTTGAGACATTAACAGAGATGGTATGTGGTAAGTATCTATGTCTCTACACTCAATCTTGACCCTAAAAAATCGGCTCTATATTATTTATCTCAAATTTTGCAATACCTATTTTCCAATTTCAAATCTAAAACCCTACTCCTCCTCACCATTTATGATGGTGTATTGTTGGTATGCATTATTTTTGTTGTCTTGTGCTAGTGTTAAATCTATTGTACTTCAATTTTCATTTATTAGGTGCTTTGCTTGTTTTGATTTTTATTTCTTCAGAATTGTAGTAAAATAATTATGATAAAATTTAACTTGTAAAAAAATATAAGTTGGAGAACCCGAATCCCTAGGGCGAATCATCGTCCCCATAACTGATTCTCCAAATAGGCATGGTAGCATTTATGGTATTTGAAAATATCTCTCGAAATTAAAAGGAAAATTTTATAACACAATCATAATACAATTATATTGTATACAATAAAGTGATTGGTAGTAAAGATGAGAATTAAAATGGAGAGTAAATATAATACATTATGAAAGATAAATAATAATAATAATTGCATTAAAGAGTATATAAACAAAAGATTGTAGATATTATTTTTCTAAAAAAAACATAAAACACATTTTTTTATGACACATACTTTAAGAAAATTAAAATTATCTATTATAATTATATATATATATATATATACTTAATTATAATATATCATTGGAAAACTTTTTAAATATATATTATCATAAAACTAGTTTTATTTCAAGATTAAAAATATTCAAAATTTTAAAAGAAGAATAATCAAAACATGCAATATTTTTAAAAAAGAGTTTGGAATATAAAAGGACTATCATGAAAATTACATTACTATCCTTTTATAAAAGGACTTTATCTATTATAATCAATATAAAACAAAATAAATATTTAATTATTTTCCTATCCTTAAAATATAATATTTATATGGTCAATATGAGCATTGTATTTTGATTGTTTTCTTAAATTTGTTAAAAGTAACAACATAATTAGTCAATGTGTGTATCATAATAACATAAATTGGTTTTATGATAATTACATAATATGTTATCATAATACAAATCTATATATAAAAAAGAATAGTTCGTTCGCTGCCATGTGGAGCTCTACAGCGTCGCCATATTAGCCTTTTCGGAAATTCTTATGTTGTCATGTGTTCAGTGTTCCACTCTCAAAGTCATTGTCTTTACAAAAAAACAAACATTGCAAACAATACAAATGCACACTCGACTACTCTAACAAAATGGAAGAAAAAATAAAAGGTATGTTTACTGTTCAACTTTAAATTCACATTTTTTTTGTATCTATTTGATGTGACTTACCCAAGGATGAAAATATCCGACAGGGGTGCAATCAATATATTTTCGATATTTTCATTTTTTCATATAATTGGTGATGAAACTAGATAGTTTGTCAAAATATTTCGATTTCGATGTCAGTGGCTTCATGATACAAATTGTAAGAAAATATGTGAAATATCAGAAAAATATCTGCAAAATATCGATAAATACAAATTATAGGAAAATCGGTGAAATATCGAAAAAAATATCGATAAATATTGGTGGAATATCGGGAAAATATCAATAAATATAGAAAAAATATTGATAAATATTTGTACCGATGTATTCATTGAAATCAAAATTTTCATTCTTGAACTTGCAAAACTGCAATCATGTTACCCCATCGTGAACAAATTAATGTGTCCACCGTTGATGTGTCTAAGGTATCTATTAATTGGATTTTCCATATAATACATTAATATGTGTCCACCGTGTGTCAAACATCAAAGGTATCTATTAATTGAATTTTCCATATAATGAGGAGATGTGATCAATACAAGTCTGTGGTGGACATATTAAGAGTTGTTCACTGTTGGGGTTTTATCATTTTCGAACCAAATTGATCGAGTAACAGCGAAAATGTCGTTGCATGCAGCGAAAAACCCCTTCTCTCCATTTCGTCCAGGAATGGAATTACATCACAAGACGCATTCCTTTTAAGTAACCCTTGCATATAAACATTATAGGTCACACTATTAGGCAAGCAACCACTTGTTTCCATTTTCATCAGCAATTCCTTAGCCTCCTGTGTTTGACCTTCTTTACAAAATGCACCAATAAGGATGTTAAAGGTAATGACATCAGGCTGCAAACCTTTGGATGGAAGTTGGTCGAAAAGATTCTTGGCCATGCCAAGCTTTTTATCCTTGCACAGCCCCTCCATGAGAGTATTGTATGTTACTATATTAGGAGCAACACCTTGATCTTTCATCATGTTTAGCAATGGAAACGCTTCAGTTGTATTCTGAGCACTGCACAGGCCATCTAACAAGATATTATAAGTCATTATATCAGGAGATAATTGCCGAGCTTGCATTTCTTCGAAAAGTTTCAAGCCATCAGCACATCTGCCTTCGCGAAACAATCCCTTTAGCATGGTGGTGTAAGTAACCACTGTATGCTTTAAACCTCTGCGAGGAATTTCAAGAAAAAGACTCCAAGCTTCATTCACATTTCCCTTCATGCAATACCCATTCATCAAACTACAATAGGTTATAACATCAGGCTTGAGTCCCGAATTGACCGCTGAATTGAAAGCTTTTCTCGCTTCCTTCATTTTTCCTAACAAACAATATCCATCAACCAAGGCATTGTAGGTGATAATATTTGGTTGGATATTTATTTGCGTTATAATTTTCATGACATCCTCCGCATCTTTCACCTTTCCTTCCTTACAATAAGCATCCATTAATATGTTACAAGTGACAACATTGGGATAGATCTTCTGAGCAATCATCTTACTTAATAAGTCTTCAACCTCTTTCCATGTACTTAAACTACACAAGCCTTGAATAATTGAGCTATACGTTACAACATCGGGCGAAATACCCTTCTCACTCAATTCCGAGAAGAGTTGGATAGCCTCATCAACCATACGAACCTTGAAAAGACTATCAATTATTGTGTTATAAGACTTGACAGCAGGTTTGCAATTTTGTTTCTCCAACAATCTGAGCAAATGATAGGCGGTGAGAGTATGCCCAGCTTTGCATAATCCATTTATCACAGCAAGATATGTAATTTCATCAAACTCACATATTTTTTCTCTCAACAACTTCTTGAACAGTTTCTCCGCCTCAGCGACCTTTCCTTCCAAGAATAGCCCTTTCAGCAGAGTGTTGAAGGTAACAATGTCAGGTGTGTGGCCACGCTTAAAAAAAGCTACCTAAGATTGCAAACCCATAATCAACTCGACCCACAAGGCAAAAACAATTAATAACATTATTGAGGGTGAAGTGATTTAAAGGAGCATTGTGAAGAAGCATTTTGTCGAACAGAAAGAGGGCAACAGAGTATTGTTTCATCTTCATAACCGTAGTTAGCAATTTACAGAAATCAACAACAGATGGGCGACGCCTCATTCTCACGAACGCGGCCGAAATCGAATCTGGGTTTGGCGGAAAAGCATCTACTATTCTAGTGGTATTGCAGAGAAGAAACAGTACATGTAATTGAATTAAAAGAAGAATTGGAAACAATTCCTCTAAAAATGGTGGTAGCGTGATTCAACCTCATCAAGGAAACAATTCGTTTATTGAGGAGAAAATTTGTGTGAAAGAGTAGAATTTCTGATAAGTGTAAAATGATAGTTTTTGCGTAAAATACTAGGGTTAATTCTAATTTTGATTTTTTTCATTTTTTAACAATCAAGTATCTGTTTTTCATATTTGGTCCTCTATGATTTAATTTTTTCTAATTTTAATTTTTTTTTCTCAGAATTTTTAATATCAATAACCTGGCCATCATAATCAAGCTGCCACGTCAGATTTTTCGACGACCATGTCAGAATTTCTGACAAACACGTCAGCAATTTTGAAAATTTCAATCAAAATGAACTAAAGTTGAATAAAAATTAAAATATAGAGAATCAAAATTGAAAATTTCAATCAAAATGAACTAAAGTTGAATAAAAATTAAAACATAGAGAATCAAAATTGAAAAACTGATATTTGATTGTCTAAAAATGGAAAGTGTCTTACATACATGACCAAAATTGAAACGTGGCTTCAGAATCAAGCTGTCACGTCATATTTTTCGACTACCACGTCAGAATTTCCGACAAACATATCAGCAATTTTGAAAATTTCGATCAAAATGAAATAAAATTGAAAAAAATTAAAATATAGAAAATCAAAATTAAAAAACGGATATTAGATTATCTAAAAATGAAAAGTGTCTTACATACATAACCATAATTGAAATTATCCCTACTATATAGATAATTTTTTTGATTGAACAAATAAAAAAAATACGATGAATAATGATAGTACATATGGATATAGAGATAGGCCAAAATCATTTTCAAACATATTGAATTTTTCTAGTTTTGTTGCTCAACGTAATTTAAAAATAGGCGCAGTTATTATAACTAAAAAATTTAAAATGTTCAAGCAACCCAAAAAGACAAAAATATATTATCAACTTTAAAATCAACAGGTGTAATAAAAGCTCATCACTTTCCGATAAAAGCTATTAAATTAGAAATACCAGTTAACTAGAAGACCCCATTTGCAAATTTAGGAGAAAAAAAAAGTCAATACATCAGATAATTTTCTGATGAATATATCAAGGTTAAAATACAATAAAAATCAGTCAAAAGCAAATCAAGAAACGTAACATCTCTAATTAAAATCCAAAGTTCATCCAAACACAGAAGTAGCATCATCATATTTATTTGGCCAAGCAAAAACAGAAAGAAGCAACAGCTTTGTAATAAAGATGAAATGATAAGAATGATAAGAGAATCTTGAAAACAATGGCAGTAGCTATCTCTCTACCTAGACAAAACTGATGAAAAGCAAAAACCCTATTCTCCTCTATTTCTATCCGATATCTGTGCTCAACTACTACTCTGCAGTGGTTGGGAATCAAGAGACAGGTTTTTGGTAAGAGAGACGAGAGACGAAGCGTCGGCCTGCAGATCGCTCTTTGCACCTTCTCCGGCCTACAATTGTATCAACTGTCGAATGGTAAAAACGAATACTGTCATTAATAATCATATGCATGCAGAGGATACTATAAGTGACGGCCCGATTTTCATTGTTCTCAAGGATTATGTGTCGCAAGAGCGTGTTGGGAACATCTTTAATTATATGCCACTTTACGGGGAAGAAGCCGTTCCACTTATCGAGCTGCCAAACGAGCATAAGCTTACCGAGAAGAAAAGGTAGACAGGACACGGTAAACCTGTTTCAGTCTTTTTAGCTTCTGCTTCATGGAAAGCAGCATCTAATTTCTTGTTGCCATTTGGAGTACTCAACCAAACATCATACTTGATGCATTTGTGAACATCGTCTTCACTCTATGACTTGATAACAAAGAACTTTGCATGATCGTCGACCATCTGGAAATCTTGCAGGTCATACCTATCCCTTTGAAGGGCAAAGGAGAGTTGTTCAACAACCTCCGGCTGTGACGCATTGGAGTTGTTCTTATTGTCTGAACCCGACCAGCGTGCATGTGTGCATTAGGTGCACAGGAATACTACTCTTATATGAGACCTACATCCTAAAATTACACTCATTTGCACCATGCCCCTGATATAAAAATTAGAATGGAAAAAAACTCCATCATTCCATATATAAAAGTTTGTTGAACTTTTAACATGGATTAAGAAGTAATTGGAAAAGCCAATTAAACTAGTCAATTTCTTGTTATATTCATTTTAATCTTTTTATATTTGTAATTTTAAAATATTAAATTGAATTTGAGTATATTAGTAAATGAATCAAATAAATATTACTACATAAAGAAAATGGGTTGTATATTTGGGATACCAAAAAAAAGGGGCGGAGACCATTTCTATCCAATATGCAACATCAAAAATGAAAAATACCCATTCATTTATAAAACAAGTTTTCTACCCAAAATGAAGCCAAGATTACTCCACTGCCCTTTATAGATCACGAAGCTAGTCATCCTCGTGATCTATCTTGATCACGAAGCAAAATATCTTCGTGATCTTTCTTGATCACAAAACCAAACAACTTCGTGATTTTCAAGGAACCTCGTGATCTATTTCATCTTTCGATAAAATTATGAAATTCCTTAATTACATACTCCATTTATTTAATAAAATCCGAATAAAACGTAAACTGATTAATATCAGGCCCAACATGCTTCCGTATTTTTATGTTATGATCCTTTTGGATTCAATTTTTCGAAGGAATTTGTACGTGACATTGTTACTCATTCCAAACCACTGTTTTTTAGACAGTATTAGCACGAGGAAAGTATTCCAGCCTATATACTTGTTCCAAAAGAAAATCGAACTTTAAAGGATTAAATTTTGACAGTAAAAAACATACTCTGTTTAAATTCATACCTTTGCTTTTGTCTCTGTCCTCTTGATTCCGGTTGGGTTTTACGGATTAGCAATCCAACCACATGCCCGCAGTCGGTGGTTCCACTCCTTCTTCACAACGAGGACCCAGATCGCAATCCTTACTCCTACCCTTCTGGTAGAGTTTTAAGGAGATCACGGGGAGACGCACTGCCAGTATTGTTCTTACAGAGTAATCAAAATCTTTTGGATAGCATGTAGAAACAAAAGTCTATTTTTATTGAAGAAATAAAATACAACTTATTACAATACTATTTCTCCGCCAGTGGAAGAGAATACTTGTTTAGCCAATCATGGCTTAAACTCTTGGGGAAATCCCCATAAACTAGAACACTTAAAGACTTAAAACACTTAAGACTCTTTAGAAAGAAGTACTCAGGAAATATTGATGATTTCTGATGCCCTTCTCCAAAGACTCAATGCCTCCCTTTATAGGCGATTTTGTGGATCTCAAATCCGGATTTCAGTCTTCTTTTCTTAGCTGTCCTTATGCCAGCTTCCTCCGCTTTCTCCTGTCGGGTAAGTGGCCACGTGAATACACCCACCTTCTTTCGTCAGTTTGTGGAAGTGGAATGTGCTTTTTCCCACCATCTTTTATTGGTGGACCCCTCCATAATTCCTTGTCGAGTGGAATCTTTTTGAAGGTTGTCTTGTAGTGTCGGCAGGCTTGTGGTAGGGCTTGGAATTTATTATCAAGTCTAATTAGACTCGCTTCCTTTTACATTTTTGGGTTTTATTTTCTAAAAACCCCTCTTTGGCCCCTTCTTCTTTTGTGGTTCGGGCCTGTTTCCTTTGATTTTGAAGCCTTGTCCAAACAATGGCCTCTCCTGTAGTTGATAGCAAGAACATAGTCGTTCTTCCCATCGTCCGATATGTATCATATTACATATCTTCTTCCTTGTATTTTCCGTCGCCGGAACCTTATTTTCCCACATTAGCTTTCTTTTATTCTCGAATAAATTCTCAGCAAATCCGGTAGTATTTCCTGTCATAAAATTTAACAGTAATGACCCGTTCACAGAATTTTGAAATATTTTGAACGAGTACTTCACCTTGTCCATCTCGGTGAGACAGACCCAAATTCCCCAGGCTCGCCTTGTAGATATATCATCTTCCGTGAGGGCGATTACTAGAGGAATGTTTGTTGGTGGTGTTTTAACTTTATTAAAAGTCACCATATCTGGTCTCTGTAGTTTCATGAAATGGAAGACTGGATGAGACCCTTTTCCTGTAATTTCTGGAGCTGCTGAAATGAATTTTAGCTCCAGGATATCTCCGCGGCCAAGATGTAGATTGTTTTGTCATGAGTCATGTACGACAGTGGAAATCCATTCCGGTAGTTTAGAAATCTCCGGAAAACTTGGTGCGGTGGTAAGGATTGAAGCAACAGCTCCAAAATCGTACCATTCTCTAACATCTTGTGGGTTTGCACCCACCAACATCCATACTCGTGGATATTTTCCAGACCAATCAGCAATTATTTTGCTGGGATTGATCCCATTTCTTGTTGCTAATTTCTCCCATGTTTTTTGATAAACCTGTAAAGGAGAAGACAACTCGTTAGTGTTAACCTTTCTTGGACCTGTCTGTGGCCTTAGGTTAACCTCTCCCTCTTTAACCCCAGAGGTGGTGGGTTGACTTAGTTTGTCTGGAACAAAGTCCTGACTTTCCAAATTAATAGTCTTATCGGAGTCCGATAGGTCACTTGTTTTGGCATTATCTGCCTTTTCACCAGAATCTGATGAAAAACATGTATCGGCAGGATTTCCTGCCTCAGGTATAAATTTACCTTGAGGTTTCATCGATGATGAACCTTTCTCGTGAACCTCTCTCTGGGTTACTGAGGGTGAACCTGCTTTGAGTAGAGGACTTTCGAGCGCATCCCATAAATGGGCATGAGCTACTCTCGTAGCACTTATGGCTTTCTGGACCGAATCCCAATCTGCCCTTTGAACATAGGCAGTAGCTTCAGCACGTATCCTTAGCAAGCCATATCTCTTGTTTAACTCCTTAAGGTTTTCCCTGAGGTGTCTAGCTCGTACTGTGATGGAATCTGCTTCAAGGATATCCATCTCTCGTCAGGAAATCTGCAAGAACATTCTCATTAGATTTCACAATGACAATATCAAATAAATAATATTGGCATTCTGCTTGCCATCTGATAATACAGGCTTTCTCGATTTTTGATTCGAGCTTATTTTTTAAGAAAGCTTTAACATTCGTATTATCTACTTTTAAAGTAAATTCTTTTGCTAATAAAAATAAAGACCATTTCTTGAAAGCCTTCCAAACGACAAAGAATTCATTTTCGTTAATGTGCCATAATTTGGCTTGTTTTTCTGAGAACAACCCTCCTATATATCTACACGGTTCTTCGTATGTAGATGTCTTTCGCATGAGCACTGCTGCCCATTGAAAATCATTAGCGTCAGTATAGACAACTAATTGATCGTTATCCTGTGGTATTGCGAGTTTCGGTAGATTGCTACAAATCTGTTTGAGCTCGCGAACTCTTTGGGAATGTATGCCTTCCCAATTCCATTTCATCTTTTCATCATTTTGTATAGAGGACGAAAATCCTTTCTGTATTTTGCTAGGTCTTTAATAAAACTACCTGCAAAATTAACAACACCCAAGAAGCTTTGGAGATGCTTCTTATCTTTTAGAACATCAGGAAAATTACATATTTTTTTAACAATATGTTTCTGAAGTTCCATACCTGTTTGGTCAATAATAACACCGAGAAACTCGATCTTATTAACTGCAATTATTGCCTTCTTTTCAGATAGCACTGATCCTTCTTTATGACATGCTTCAGAAAATATTTCAAGATGCTTAATATGCTCTTTCATATTTTTTGGTGCAATTAAAATGTCATCTATGTAGACAAACATAAACTCGAAATAATCTTTAAAAAAATTATCCATTTTTCGTTGGTATATCTGGGGTGCATTTGCAAGTCCCATTGGCATTACATTCCAGATATATTGACCTTGGAGTAGAAAAAGCTGTATACTTTCTTGACTCCTTTTCCATTTTAATCTGGTAGAAACCAGACTTACAATCGAATTTAGAAAACACTTTTGACCCTTTAATGCAATCAATTAAATGTTCCCTACTTGGGATGTAGTAACCATCAAAATCAAATATATTATTAATACCTTGATAGTTAATTACTAACCTCGTTTTTCCTCTTTTGATTTCACCGTGGTTTCTTACCAGAAATCCTGGGCTACTGTAAGAGGAGACTCCAACTTCAATCAATTTAAGATCGATATGCTCTTTGATAATTTTTTGCATATCTTTCTTATCTGTCATGTTCATCTGGATTGGCTTGTATCGAACCAACTCATATCCGAATTGTTCCTTTACTTTAAGAGTTGCTTCAATCTTATTCCTGTTCCACCAAGCCAGAGGATCATCATTGAAGTTTCTTTGGATAAGTATTTTGACATTTTCAAGGGAAAGTAATTTTTCCTCATCAATGTCTTCAACAGGTGTGCTCTCTATAAGTGCATTCTTCAAAAGTTGGATATCTTCTTCAGATGCCTTTTCGAAACCCTGTTGCCTGAAAGACAAAAGAGCTTACCAAATGTAATGGACATTATTCTATTGAATACCCGTTCTCGTCGCGAAACCAGTATCAAACTACCACAGTTAGTAGTAAAGGTTAACAGGTTCTTGTGATTATCTTGCTCGTATTTTGCAAAAGTTTAGATAAAATTATTACCCAACAAAATATCAGCACTTGTATCGTGAATATAGATCGGTGGCATTTTTACCTTAAACCAAGGTGTACCAAATGCTCTTCCTATCATGATCCTTGTTTCACAAATACCCTTATTGAGTATCAGGATTTTCTGAGAAAAATCCTTCCTGCAATAATAGGTAATGTATCCACAGCTTCGCTTGGGAAAACTCCTGGTTTTGCCGTGCAAATACCTGAACCTGAATCAATATAAGCAGCAAAGTATTATGTCTTATATTGTTCATACATCATCCCAACGGATATGTATATGGAAAATGGGCTCGTCATTCCACCCTTATAAGATATCCATCGAGACTGAATTCCATACATCTTCCTTTTCATCCCCAAGGTTTGTGTTCCTCAAGGAAACTTAGACCCAAAGTTAAAGTTCATTTGGTTCTACCTGCACTACCAGTGACAGATACCTCATAGCCCGCTATTTCTAGCATGCCTTCGTATCTTCCAATCGCTGGTTGCTGTAAATGATATATTTTATCATAAGGAAAAAGGTTAAGTTTTTCCGATATATCAAAAACAACACAAATTTCTTTCCAACCCTCAGGGCAATGCATTTTTACATTACTGGCCCTAATTTGTTGTGGGTTGAAATCCTCTAATGGTTCTTTTCCTTTTAGGCTTAGTATCCTATTTTCGAAAAAAGACATTCTAGTACTGACTTCAGATTCTAATCTCATTGATCTATTAAGAACAGGATGATCTTTAATCAGTATATTAACAGCACTTATCCTAGGGATTTGGATTGGGTCGGGTGTCATTACTTCGGTGAATTCCTTGAAATTTCTAGGAATCTCTATATACTATTTCCTAAGAAACAAATCAGAATGATGTGTATTGGAAAGTGCATATGCAATTCTATATGTAATAGAATATGATCTATTACCCTCTTTCATTAAATCTGTTCTTTTAAAATCTTGATGAAGAGTTAAGACTCGACTAAAATCTTGATCAGCTAGGTTGTATGCAATCCTAGGATGAATATCAAACACAAGTTTGCCAGCATACAAATTACCTACCATTGTACCAAGACAACCATCTCTGAGGTTATTGATTCTTCTATCCATTACTGATAGATGAAGTTCAGAATCAATACCTTCTTTGAAGGTAGCTTTAATTACTACTTCAATGGTTCCGATATGGATCCATTTCATAGTCATTGCTGCTTCTTCCTTGATTCGGCTCAGTTCCTCAAGAATCTCTTCCTTTGGAATAAGCTGCATATCAATTTTATTATCGGTTAATTCTATTGGAATTGAAAACTCACCTGAGTTCACCCAATAGATGATATGATGTTTGAGTTGTCTTAGTCCGATTTGGTTAAGGATCTGACTAACACCTCCAATTCTGAAACCGTCATAGGGGCTCAGAGTTGAGTCTTGCCTCATGATTCTTTCCATTGTTTTGTTTGAGATGGTCATTTGTGAAAAGAATCCAGATAGACTTTCCGAAGTTTGGAGTCTATCTTCCGTCTCGAGGCTATTCGTCTGATTCTGTTGATGATTCATAAGATTCATCTGAATTAGTTTTGAATTCTTCTTCATAGATACTTTCATTTGAAGAGATGTCCTCGAACTGGTAAACTGGTACCAAATCGTCATAGAAAACCGCATCAAGGATGTCTGCAATTGGCTTGAATTGGCGAGTTTCTCTTTGCTTTTGTGGGCAATCTGGCGAAATATGTCCTTTCGCACCGCATGTCCAGCAATTGCAATCTTTGAAACTTTCATTTGTCCGAGTATGAGCTCGTTTGAAAGTTCTCTTTGTTGGTGATCTTCCTGTTGATTTTCCTGTGGATCTAGATTCTTGTGAAGAAAACCTGGAAGGACCGGATCTCTGACCAGATTTGTAGGTTCTAGCCTTGGATTTGGACCACCATGATCTTCCTTGATTGGAAGGTCTTCTCTGTGATCCTCCGGATTTGGCATAAGATACACTTCTGAAGTGTTTCTTTCTCTTCTCTTGCCTCATTTGTCTTGATTCTCCAATCACTGATGGAAAATCGTTGCTATCACAACAAAGAGGAGTTCTTGTGATTTGTCCTCTAAGTTTTTTCTTGTTCTTTTGAATGGTTGCTTCTTGACACCATTCTCTCAACTTGTCTTTTAGGAAAGACATTCTTCTTGCAACAGTGTCGACCTGTCCTAGTGGTAATTGGTAGGACTGGATCAACATTTCTCGCCATGGGCTACAGATCTTTGCAAAGAACATTTCTGCTGCCACATTTAACGGGACCTCTGTTTGAAAGTAATATTTGCGGAACCAATAAATGTATTCATCGGCCGCACATATACTTTTTAACTCGAGAGCATACAAGGCTTGTGTATATTCTCGACTTTTTTCTTTCTTGCTTTGGTCAAAGTATCCATCTCCGATGAAGTAGACCTTAAGCATTCTTCCAACCTTTTCGATGATAGCGTATAGACTATCTCCCGAAAAAGCTTCTTCTTTAACTTGGGTGGATGTTGATTCCCAAGCCATCTTTGCTAAACCTTCCAGACTACTTTCGATTAGTCTGATGAAGTTTTCTTTTTCTATGTCCAGCATTGTTGAGGCCACCTTTAACGAGGCCATCCATTCATCGATTAATTTTTCCATGTTTCGGAAATCGATGATGTCTGTTGTGAGAACCAACCCATATGGGTGTGTTGGTTCCAACATCGTTCTTGCCCATGGACTGTTAGGAGGTGCTTTGTTCCTCCCGAGTGGTCTTCTTAACCCTGTCCAAACACCGGGGTCAGCCTCAGATCTACTTTCTACACTTGATCTCTCAGGGTTTGGTGAATTTGAACTCGTACTTCCTTCTGGATTAGGAATTTGGGAGTTCATCTTGATATTAACCAGATCTACTATTCCAAGATTGGAGAGTGATTCAGTTAATTCTGAGATATCAACTCATGATGCCTCCATGTCAGATTTTCCTAATGATTTCACACATTAGTTCATCATGACTCTTTGACTCCGGGATTTCCGTAGCCTTTCCTTTGGGAATAAGTGGTTTATCCCCAAACGCATCTTTGAAACGTTCCTTCATGGATCTGTTGGATCCCTTTGGTAACTTCAATTTCAGATCTGTAATTTCTTTTTTCAGATCTGAAACCTTTCGTTGGATCTCGGATAGAGATCTGATCATCTTCTCCGTCTGACCTCCATAGAACTGGATGGTCTTCTGGATCTCTCTAAGATCTTGTGAGATCTTAGAACTATCACGAACAATAGTGTTCCATTCCTTATGGTTTATCATCATCAGATTGATATACCTGAAACTTGTATTATCTCGAAAAATATTTCGGATACATATTTTCTTGATTTTCTCCTCCGTTAGGCATAAAATCAATATTGTAGATATAAATCGTAAATTATTTCTTCAATAAACCTAGGCTCTGATACCATTTTGTGCTCGTAATTTTAATCAAATATATGGAGTATGATATCTGGAATTTCTTAGAAAAATATGGCTTAAAACACATCATTAAAATTCCTTAAATTTTTTTTTTTCAAATATAGATCACGAGCTTCGTGATCTATGTTTTAGCTTCGTGATCAATGTTCAGTTTCGTGATCTATGAACAGTGTCGTGATCAGCAAGGTTATTTTGGTCAATTTTTCCTTATTTTGGGTAAAAAACATGTTTTCTTATTAAGTGGATATTTTTCATTTTTTGGTTTGCAAAAAGGATAAAAAGACCTATTACCACCCAAAAAAAAATTAGGAAACAGGGAACCCAAATCCCCATTTCCTAAATGGGAATGGTATTTTAGATGATAAACTAGTATGGAAATGGTATTCTTAATACTATTCTGAATCCCTAGTTGTATTTGGCATTTTCTGAGTTATATTTGACATTTTCTGTTTCTGGGATTTGAGTTTCGACCAAGTATTGGACTTGCGTTTCGTTGGCATGACCATTGATGTTATGGGCAGCTGTCACATTTGCAATATGCTAAAAAACCACGTTGATGGTCGTTAGAGTTTTTTTCTTCTTTGCCTCTAAATGGAGCAATAATCAAAATCTCATAAAATTTTGTGTACGACCCTACATGTTCCAATATGAAAAATGTAAGGCTCAATTTGGATAAAGGCATTTGAAATATAGGATATGAAATAAATAAAATTTAAATCTACTTAAATTAGAGTATTTTCAAAATCCATGTACATTACTCAAAAATTAATTTAAAATGAAAGTGCATGAGTCATTGCATTTTGCAAAATCCAATATTGATACTTTCTATTTCATGGTGCAATTATGATACTTTCTGATTCATCGGTGCTTTGTGGTTTGGCGTGTTGGTATTTAAGTCGTATTAAGAGAATTGTTTCAGGTATTATAATGTATTTAGAAATGACAAAAACTTTTATACACCTGGTGTACAGACTCTAAATCCGTGCACTTGAATCAATCCGACCCGTCACGTGCCCACACGCGCCTTTAGGTCGCGGACAAAATCCGCCTAAATATGCTCCCAGGTGTTAGACCTTTATGTTATGTTAACTATACATTTTAGTAGTGTTAGATATATCTTTTAGTTATGTTAGTCATACCTTTTGTAAGGTTAGCTGTACCTTAACATTTTTTTTAGATAGAAATATTAACCCTTCATTCTTTTTAGTTATAACAGTCATACCTTTCATTCCTTTTAGTAATAACAGTCATATCTTTTAGTTATGTTAGATATATCTTTTAGTTATATTAGTTGTATCTTTATATATTACATAAGATGACCATTTTGTATTTTTAAGTATACCTTTATAAGTCAACTATGTAAGGAACATTATGTATAAATTTGAAAACCTTTATGTTAAGTTACTTATACCTTCTGTCTCAATAACATAACTTTTATGTATTATTAAGAATACCTTTATAAACAGAACTAAAATAAGTTAGTTATATATACAAGACATTCATTTTGTGTAAATACAGAAACCTTTAAATTTAGTTAAATATATTTTTATGTGTTCATAAGATGACCATTATGTATTTTTAAGTATATCTGTATAAATTCCAAGATCTTTATGTTAAGTTACTTATACCTTCTGTCTCAATAACATGACTTTTATGTATTATTAAGATGACCTTCAGATTCAGAAATTGTATCAATTGCATCGGCAAATTTATCTTCTCCACTGGATAACTCAACAATTTGAAGATTGGGTATAGTTTCACTTATGATAGAATATTACGAACACAACATCAGTTAACCTTTTCGCATTGATAATTGAAGACGATATCTGAATCTATAAGTTATCAGCGTTGTCCGTGTTTTCATTTGTAATTTGAAGGTTAGAATCATAGGCGTCCATGGAGATGATTGATTGAAGAGGTGAAGCTTAGTCCGTGTTTTCGTTTGTAATTTGAAACTTTCAACATGGCAAAACCTAAATCAGACTATTAATTCTTCGGGATAAGCTTCTTAACCTTATTAAAAAGAAGACTGCCTTGGCCTTCTGCCTGCAGCTGATCAATTAACAATGAAAATGTCGTCGCATGCAGCAAAAAGCCCCGGCTCTCCATTTCGTCCAGGACTGGAATTACATCACAAGACGCGTTCCTTTTAAGCAACCCCTGCATATAAACATTGTAGGTTGCACTATTAGGCAAGCAACCACTTTCTTCCATTTTCATCAGCAATTCCCTAGCCTCCTGTGTTTGACCTTCTTTACAAAGTGCACCAATAAGGATGGTATAGGTAACAACATTTGGCTGCAAACCTTTGGACGGAAGTTGGGTGAAAAGATTCTTAGCCATGTCAAGCTTTTTATCCTTGCACAGCCCCTCAATCAGGGTACTGTATGTTACTATATTGGGACTGACACCTTTATCTTTCATCATGTTTAGAAATGGAAATGCTTCAGTTGTATTCTGAGCTTTGCATAAGCCATCTAACAAGATATTAAAAGTCATTATATCAGGAGATAATTGTCGAGCTTGCATTTCCTTGAAAAGTTTCAAGCCATCTGCACATCTGCCTTCACGAAAGAATCCCTTAAGCATGATGGTGTAAGTAACCACTGTATGCTTTAAACCTCTGCGAGGAATTTCAAGAAAAAGACTCCAAGCTTCATTCACATTTCCCTTTGTGCAATACCTATTCATAAAACTACAATAGGTTACAACATTAGGCTTGAGTCCCGAATTGACTGCTGAATCAAAAACCTTTCTAGCTTCCTTCATCTTTCCAAGTAAACAATACCCATCAACCAAGGTATTGTAGGTGATGATATCAGGTTGAACATCTATTTTTATCATAATTTTCAATACATCCTCGGCTTCTTTCACCTTTCCTTCCTTGCAATACGCATCCACTAATATGCTACAAGTGACCACATCGGGATATATCTTCTGAGCAATCATTTGACTTAATAAATCCTCTACCTCTTTCCATCTACTTAAACAACATAACCCATGAATCATTGAGTTATATGTCACAACATTGGGCGAAATGCCCTTCTCACTCAATTCCGAGAAGAGTTGGATAGCCTCATCAACCAGACGAACCTTGAAAAGACTATCGATTATTGTGTTATAAGAAAATACATTAGGTTTGCAATTTTGTTTCTCCAACAATCTAAGCAAATGACAGGCGGTGAGAGTATGCCCAGCTTTGCACAACCCATTTATCACAACAAGATATGTAACTTCATTAAACTCACATGGTTTTTCTCTCAACAACTTCTTGAATAGTTTCTCCGCCTCGGCCACCTTTCCTTCCAAGAAAAGCCCTTTGAGCAGAGTGTTGAAGGTAACAATAGTAGGTGTGTGGCCACGCTTGAAAAAGCTACCTAAGATTGAAAACCCATAGTCAACTCGATTCACATGGCAATAGCAATCAATCACAATACTCAGGGTGATAATATCTGAAGGAGCATTGTGAAGAAGCATTTCGTCGAACAGAAAGAGGGCATCAGAGTATTGTTTCATCTTCACAACCGCAGTTAACAATTTATTGAAATCAATAACAGATGGGCGGGGCCTCATTCTCACCATTTGATGAAACAAAGCAATAGCATCATCCGGATCACGAACGCGGCTGAAATCGAATCTGAGTTTGGCGGAAAAGCATCTACTATTCTGGTGGTAATGCAGAGAAGAAACAGTACATGTAATCGAATTGAATGAAGAATTGGAAACAATTCCTCTAAAAATGGTGGTAGTGTGATTCAACCTCATGAAGGAAACAATTCGTGTGTTGAAGAGAAAAATGGGGTGAAAGAGTAGAATTTCTGCAAAATGTGAAATGTGAGTGAGAGAGAGATTAGTCTTGGACCTGTTGAAGCGGCTTCAGATTTGGGAGATAAATGCAACTGATTTTAAGGGTGAAGTGATTTAAAGGAGCATTGTGAAGAAGCATTTTGTCGAACAGAAAGAGGGCAAAAGAGTATTGTTTCATCTTCACAACAGCAGTTAGCAGTTTACAGAAATCAACAACAGATGGGCGAGGCCTCATTCTCACCATTTGATGAAACAAAGCAATAGAATCATCCGGATCACGAACGCTGCCGAAATCGAATCTGGGTTTGGCGGAAAAGCATCTACTGTTCTGCTGGTAATGCAGAGAAGAAACAATTCCTCTAAAAATGGAGGTAGCGTGAATCAACCTCATCACCATTTTATTGAGGAGAAAAATGGTGTGAAAGAGTGAATTTCGTTTATTGAGAGCTTGACCTGTTGAAGCGGCTTCAGATTTGGAAGATAAATGCAACTGATTCTGCCCATAAAGTATAAGAAAACACACTCCTTATTTATGTCTACTTAAATTAATCTCCACATTTTCTTCAACTATAAATCATTAATATTTTAAAAAATCATAATTAGATATATGTAGTTCATTATTATTGATTTTCACATTTATCTCATAGTTATTTTTATGATTAATCTTTATATATATATAAAAAATCAATACCACTTATGCCACATGTTAAGCTCACATTATATTGATATTAAATATGATTAATTAATGACTTTAAATTTTTTGTTAAAAAAAAAAAAACTAAATAATTTAGAAATGTTGACAATATTTATCTAAATAAATATGTTAGGCTACAACATAGGAATTATTTACATATTTGAAATTAGTTAAATTTAAAATTTTGAAAAAAATATATAAATAAATAAAAAAGAAAAATACTAAAGTAAAGATAAGCTTATTGAAAATGATTGTTGAAACTTTTCATTTAAACTTATTCATTAATGAAAAATTGAATTATTCTTTTTTTAATTTGTGTTTTAAAATGAACTATAAAACTAATTTGTGAAATTTTTACTTTCAATTTTTTTTAGTTTAATTGAAAAGAAAAATTGAGGGTTTTTATAGATGCTAACAATAAAAAACAAACTAAAAATATTGATTGATGGGTTAAAGATATAATAGGTATATTAATATATATTATTTTCAATATAATAAATAAAAAATATTTATTCCTCTACAATTGCACATATTTCGACAATTAGATAATTATTTAATCATATTACGTTATATTTAATGTTGCGATATTTATTGCACAAATTATAAATTTAATTTTACTTAATAAATAATATTTAAAATTTCTAATTTTACTAAATTAATTTTTTTTTTTATAAAATTATGTGTATTACACGGATCCTATACTAGTAATTACTAAAGTGGCATCTCAAATATTATATTCAGGTTTATCTATGTTTAGTAGAAAGAAAAAAAAAATTATTCTACTATTTTTTTCCAAAACAATTAATTTAATATTTGACATTTATTTGTAACCTTTGTGAATGATTTTTTTTCTAGGTTTTTGTGCAACTCAACATTCTCACATATGTCCTTATACATTATCTCTATTAGTTTCATCACATATTTTTTAAGAATATTAAATATTATCAACAATTCCTTTTTATTTTTATTTTTTATCTCTCTTTATAATGATCTAATGATTTTTTTTATTTATCAAATGCATACTTTTTTTCTTTATGATATCAAACCAAATTATTATCAAATATATTATGTTATTTATCTTAATATTTTGAAAAAAAAATATCAGTAATATTATATTTCTTGAATAATTATATATATATATATATATATATATATATATATATATATATTGTACTTCACACTATTTTGTATATTTTTTATTTTTCTTTTTAATAAAAATCTATTATGTACGCATATGCATTTCACATGGTCAAATTTCAACTTCAAAAATAAGTTTATGTATATGTATGATCAATTAGAGAATCAACTTATATTATTTTATCCATAAATGTTATAATAATATTTATTTTGCTTGTCAAGTTGTCGATTTTATTTATGCTTTGAATAATTTTAAAATTCATGATTGATTTTAGACGGAGGTAGCAATTTTCCTATGGGGAGCTAACCCCATTGCATACCAATCGAAACAATGAGATGACAATTACAATGAACGTTGATTCTCCATCTAGACATTAATAGAGATGGTATGTGGTATGTATCTATGTCTCTACACTCAATTCGTGACCCCCAAAATCAGCTCCATATGATTTATCTCAAATTTTGCAACACCTATTTTTCAATTACAAATCTAAAACCCTACTCCTCCTTACCATTTATGATGTTGTATTGTTGTTATATACTCCCTCCATCCCACAAAGATAGACTTGTTACTATATTAGTATGGTTTTTAATTTATAATTTCATATATGTCCTCAATTTAATGTATTTTAAATCACCACACTTTAACTCCCTATGTATCTTTTGAAACAAAAAAAAAAAAAACTTCCATTCAATGCTATAATTAATGAAAGACAATGATATAGTTGAAACTTCAAATATTTTCTTAATCTGTGTGAAAATACAAGTAAGACAATTTTTATGGGATGGAGAGAGTATTATTTTGTTGTGTCTTGTGCTAGTGTTATATCTATTGTACTTCAATTTTCATTTATTAGGTGTTTTGCTTGTTTTGATTTTTATTTCTTCAAAATTGTATAAAATAATTATGATAAAATTTAACTTGTAAAAAAATATAAGTGGGGGACCCAAATCCCTAGGGCGAATCATCGTCCCCATAACTGATTCTCCAAATAGGCATGATAGCATTTATGGTATTTGAAAATATCTCTCGAAATTAAAAGGAAAATTTTATAAGACAATCATAATACAATTATATTGTATACAATAAAGTGATTCGTAAAGATGAGAATTGTAGAATAAAAAGGTTAAAATGGTGAGTAAATATAATACATTAATCAAGGTTAAAAACTAAAGTTTCTCGGAATTGCATTCTGAATGCACCAATGGAAAGAAAATAAAAAATTATATCAAAATGCAAAAATTTACATGAAAATTCGTCGCCAGGATTGTTCTGAAAGCCAAGATTCTGCAGACCTGAGATTTTCTGTTATTGATTAAAAATTGAGATGGTTTCTTTGGTTATTAATTAGAAATTCAGATGGTTTCTTTAATGAATCATTGCCTATTGTTTCCTTAATTTTGCTATTCCTCAAAAAGGTTCTGAACTAAGTTAATCTTTCAGCTTTCAATGAAGAAATACTAAAAAGTTTTAAAAAAAAAAAATATCGTACTAAAGCAATAATATTAATGTTCCAAGTGTGGTGCCAATTTATCAACACAATGGTCACTATAAAAAGAACACTCATCAACCATAGGGCATGGCAACTCCTAAATCAGACTATTAATTCTTCGGGATAAGCTTCTTAACCTTATTAAAAAGAAGACTGCCTTGACCTTCCGCTTGCAGCTGATCAAGTAACAACGAAAATGTCATTGCATGCAGCAAGAAGCCCCTTCTCTCCATTTCGTCCAAGATTGAAATAACATTATGCGACACATTCCTGTAGACTAATCCCTGGATAATAACATTGTAGGTTGCACTATCAGGCAAGCAACCACTTTCTTCCATTTTCATCAGCAATTCCTTAGCCTCCTGTGTTTGACCTTCTTTACAAAGTGCACCAATAAGGATGTTAAAGGTAACGACATCAGGCTGCAAACCTTTGGATGGAAGTTGGTCGAAAAGATTCTTGGCCATGCCAAGCTTTTTATCCTTGCGCAACCCCTCAATTAGGGTATTGTATGATATTATATCCGGACTAACACCTTGATCTTTCATCATGTCTAAAAAAGAAAACGCTTTTGTTGTATTCAGAACTTTGCATAAGCCATCTAACAAGATATTAAAAGTCATTATATCAGGAGATAATTGTCGAGTTTGCATTTCTTTGAAAAGTTTCAGGCTATCTGCACATCTGCCTTCACGAAATAATCCCTTTAGCATGGTGTTGTAAGTAACCACTGTATGCTTTAAACCTCTGCGAGGAATTTCAAGAAAAAGACTCCAAGCTTCATTCACATTTCCCTTTGTGCAATACCCATTCATCAAACTATTATAGGTTACAACATCAGGTTGAGTCCTGAATTGACTGCTGAATTGAAAACTTTTCTCGCTTCCTTCATTTTCCCAAACAAACAATATCCAGCAATCAAGGCATTATAAGTGACAATATCTGGTTGAACATTTATTTGCATCATAATTTTCAAGACATTCTCAGCATCTTTCATCTTTCATCTTTCCTTCCTTGCAATAACCATCCATTAATATGCTGCAAGTGACAACATTGGGCGAAATACCCTTCTCACTCAATTCCGAGAAGAGTTGGATAGCCTCATCAACCATACAAACCTTGAAAAGACTATCAATAATTGTGCTGTAAGAGAAGATATTAGGTTTGCATTTTTGTTTCTCCAACAATCTGAGCAAATGATAGGCAGTGAGAGCATGCCCAGCTTTGCACAACCCATTTATCACAACAAGATATGTAACTTCATTAAACTCACATGGTTTTTCTCTCAACAACTTCTTGAACAGTTTCTCCGCCTCAGCGACCTTTCCTTCCAAGAATAGCCCTTTCAGCAGAGTGTTGAAGGTAACAATGTCAGGTGTGTGGCCACGCTTAAAAAAGCTACCTAAGATTGCAAACCCATAATCAACCCAACCCACAAGGCAAAAGCAATCAATTGCAATATTAAGGGTGAAGTGATTTAAAGGAGCATTGTGAAGAAGCATTTTGTCGAACAGAAAGAGGGCAAAAGAGTATTGTTTCATCTTCACAACAGCAGTTAGCAGTTTACAGAAATCAACAACAGATGGGCGAGGCTTCATTCTCACCATTTGATTAAACAAAGCAATAGCATCATCCGGATCACAAACGCGGCCGAAATCGAATTTGGGTTTGGCGGAAAAGCATCTACTGTTCTGCTGGTAATGCAGAGAAGAAACAATTCCTCTGAAAATGGTGGCAGCGTGATTCAACCTCATCAAGGAAACAATTCGTTTATTGAGGAGAAAAATGGTGTGAAAGAGTAGAATTTCTGCAAAATGTAAAATGAGAGTGAGAGAGACTTAGTCTTGGACCTGTTGAAGCGGCTTCAGATTTGGGAGATAAATGCAACTGATTTTGCTCATAAAGTATAAGAAAACACACTCCTTATTTATGTCTACTTAAATTAATGTCTAACATCTTCAATAATCTCCACATTTTCTTCAACTATAAATCATTAATATTTTAAAAATCATAATTAGATATATCTAGTTCTCATAGTTATTTTTATGATTAATAATTACTAAAATGACATCTCAAATATTATATTCTGGTTTATCAATGTTTACTAGAAAGGTCTACAATTTGTTTCCAAAACTTTAAATTTAATATTTGGCATTTATCATTACTCAATTAAAATCATATTATTTGAAGTATTTGTTAATGATTTTTTTTCTAGGTTTTTGTGTAACTCAACATTCTCATATATGTCCTTATACATGTCATTCAGAACTTTTATGTAAGTTGTTTTGATTCTTTTTTTTCATCCACATTATATCTCTATTAGTTTCGTCACATATTTTTCAAGAATATTAAATATTATTTACAATTCCTTTTTTTTTAATCTCTCTTTATAATGATCTAGTGATTTTTTTATTTATCAAATGCATAGTTTTTATCTTAATGATATCAAACCAAATTATTATCAAATTATTAAATTATTTATCTTAACATTTTGAAAAAAAAAAAATCAGTAATATCATATTTCTTGAATAAGTTTATGTATATATTGTACTTCACATGATTTTGTATACTTTTTATTTTTCTTTTTAATAAAAATCTATTATTTACACACGTGCATTTCACATAGTAATATTTTAACTTAATAGATAAGTTTATGTATGTATATGTATGACCAATTAGAGAATCAACTTTACATTTTTCATGTATAAATGTTATAATAATATTTATTTCGTTTGTCAAGTTGTAAACTTTATTTACGCTTTGAATAATTTTAAAATTCATAATTGATTTTAGACATTGGTAGCAATTTTCCTATGGGGAAGCCAACCCCACTGGATAGCAATCGAAACTAATGGGATGACAGTTCCGATCAACGTGGATTTCTTATTTGAGACATTAAGTATCTATGTCTCTACACTCAATTCTTGACCCTAGAAAATCGGCTCTATATTATTTATCTCAAATTTTGCAATACCTATTTTCTAATTTCAAATCTAAAACCCTACTCCTCCTCACCATTTATGATGGTGTATTGTTGGTATGAATTATTTTTGTTGTCTTGTGCTAGTGTTAAATCTATTGTACTTCAATTTTCATTTATTAGGTGCTTTGCTTGTTTTGATTTTTATTTCTTCAGAATTGTAGTAAAATAATTATGATAAAATTTAACTTGTAAAAAAATATAAGTTGGAGAACCCGAATCCCTAGGGCGAATCATCGTCCCCATAAGGGCACCCATATTGATTCATTTGTGGGTGTTTTTAATTAAAACAACAGGTGTGTTAATTAATGTAGTGTGTTTTTAAGTGTGTGTTTTTATATAATTAGTGTGTGTGTTAATAGGGCACAAATACCAATTCATTTTGAGGTGTTATTAATTAAAACATGTGTGGTGTTAACTAATGTGGGGATGTTTTTAAGTGTGTGTTTTTGTGTAAGTATGTGTGTGTTAAGATGTAAGAATAGCATTCATGTCCCCTTTGTAATTATTAGCTAATGATTGGAAAGAGTGTGTATTTTAGTGGATAAAAATAATAGAATAAAATTAGTGGATAATGGGACCCACATGTAATGATTGCATTTGTGTTAAATTGATGTAAATTTGTGACAAATTGATGTTGATGTGTGTTTTTAAAAAGTAGATGTTTTTAATTAGTGTGTTGTCATGTGGGCCCCACACAAAAATGGTGTGCTAAAAATCCATTAATGTTGTGTGATTTTGCATTCTCTCTCTTTGTGTTAAATTGATGTAGGGGTGTGTTTTTAAAAAGTAGATGTTTTTAATTAGTGTGTTGGCATGTGGGACCCACACTAAAATGGTGTGCTAAAAACATATTGATACGGATGCCCTAACTGATTCTCCAAATAGGCATGGTAGCATTTATGGTATTTGAAAATATCTCTCGAAATTAAAAGGAAAATTTTATAACACAATCATAATACAATTATATTGTATACAATAAAGTGATTGGTAGTAAAGATGAGAATTGTAGAATAAAAAGGTTAAAATGGAGAGTAAATATAATACATTATGAAAGATAAATAATAATAATAAAAATAATAATAATAATAATTGCATTAAAGAGTATATAAAAAAAAGATTGTAGATAATATTTTTTTAAGAAAATTAAAATTATCTTGTATAATTTTATATATATATATATATATATATATATATATATATACTTATATATAATATATCATTGGAAAATATGTGTGCAGTCGTGTTATCCATCGTGAGCACATTAATATGTGTCCACCGCTGATGTGTCAAACATCTAAGGTATCTATTAATTGGATTTTCCATATAATACATTAATATGTATCCACTGCTAATGTGTTAAACATCTAAGGTATCTATCAATTGGATTTTCAATATAATGAGGGGATGTAATCAATACACATTGGTGGACATATTAAGAATTGTTCACAGTTGGGGTTTTATCATTTTTGTACCAAATTGTTAGTATGTTTCTTGTATATATAGAAAGACACCAGAGCACAAGCTGAGGAAGGTCAAGAAGAACTAAAGTGGCTGTGATCTAATCATTGTAAGGGTAAGGGTGGTATCTTGGGTGATGATTTGGGCTTTCTTTAGATTAGATTGAAAGAAACAACCACATTTTGTTGATGGTGTAATAAGATTGTTGAGATTTAATAATATTAAATTCTGAAATGCAGTAAAAGTGGTAACTTTTTTTTTTTTTACAAATAAATAAAAAAACAAATTAAACAATATAAATTTCCCAAGTGCAGTGCCAAATTATCAACACAATAGTCATTATGAATGGCATCAACTACAGGACATGGTAACACATAAAACAGACTATTATTATTTGTTTGGGAGAAGCCTCTTAACCTTATTAAAAAGAAGACTGCCTTGACCTTCTGCTTGCAGCTGATCAAGTAACAGCGAAAATGTCGTTGCATGCAGCGAAAAACCCCTTCTCTCCATTTCGTCCAGGAATGGAATTACATCACAAGACGCATTCCTTTTAAGTAACCCTTGCATATAAACATTATAGGTCACACTATTAGGCAAGCAACCACTTGTTTCCATTTTCATCAGCAATTCCTTAGCCTCCTGTGTTTGACCTTCTTTACAAAATGCACCAATAAGGATGTTAAAGGTAATGACATCAGGCTGCAAACCTTTGGATGGAAGTTGGTCGAAAAGATTCTTGGCCATGCCAAGCTTTTTATCCCTGCACAGCCCCTCCATGAGAGTATTGTATGTTACTATATTAGGAGCAACACCTTGATCTTTCATCATGTTTAGCAATGGAAACGCTTCAGTTGTATCCTGAGCACTGCACAGGCCATCTAACAAGATATTATACGTCATTATATCAGGAGATAATTGCCGAGCTTGCATTTCTTCGAAAAGTTTCAAGCCATCAGCACATCTGCCTTCGCGAAACAATCCCTTTAGCATGGTGGTGTAAGTAACCACTGTATGCTTTAAACCTCTGCGAGGAATTTCAAGAAAAAGACTCCAAGCTTCATTCACATTTCCCTTTGTACAATACCCATTCATCAAACTACAATAGGTTACAACATTAGGCTTGAGTCCCGAATTGACTGCTGAATCAAAAACCTTTCTAGCTTCCTTCATCTTTCCAAGTAAACAATACCCATCAACCAAGGCATTGTAGGTGATGATATCAGGTTGAACATCTATTTTTATCATAATTTTCAAGACATCCTCGGCTTCTTTCACCTTTCCTTCCTTGCAATATGCATCCACTAATATGCTACAAGTGACCACATCGGGATATATCTTCTGAGCAATCATTTGACTTAATAAATCCTCTACCTCTTTCCATCTACTTAAACAACATAACCCATGAATCATTGAGTTATATGTCACAACATCGGGCGAAATGCCCTTTTCACTCAATTCCGAGAAGAGTTGGATAGCCTCATCAACCATACAAACCTTGAAAAGACTATCAATAATTGTGCTGTAAGATTTGATATTAGGTTTGCATTGTTGTTTCTCCAACAATCTGAGCAAATGATAAGCGGTGAGAGTATGCCCAGCTTTGCATAACCCATTTATCACAACAAGATATGTAATTTCATCAAACTCACATATTTTTTCTCTCAACAACTTCTTGAATAGTTTCTCCGCCTCGGCCAGCTTTCCTTCCAAGAAAAGCCCTTTGAGCAGAGTGTTGAAGGTAACAATAGTAGGTGTGTGGCCACGCTTGAAAAAGCTACCTAAGATTGAAAACCCATAGTCAACTCGATTCACATGGCAATAGCAATCAATCACAATACTCAGGGTGAAGTGATCTAAAGGAGCATTGTGAAGAAGCATTTTGTCGAACAGAAAGAGGGCAGCAGAGTATTGTTTCATCTTCACAACCGCAGTTAACAATTTATTGAAATCAATAACAGATGGGCGGGGCCTCATTCTCACCATTTGATGAAACAAAGCAATAGCATCATCCGGATCACGAACGCGGCCGAAATCGAATCTGAGTTTGGCGGAAAAGCATCTACTATTCTGGTGGTAATGCAGAGAAGAAACAGTACATGTAATCGAATTGAATGAAGAATTGGAAACAATTCCTCTAAAAATGGTGGTAGTGTGATTGAACCTCATCAAGGAAACAATTCGTGTGTTGAAGAGAAAAATGGGGTGAAAGAGTAGAATTTCTGCAAAATGTGAAATGTGAGTGAGAGAGAGATTAGTCTTGGACCTGTTGAAGCGGCTTCAGATTTGGGAGATAAATGCAACTGATTCTGCCCATAAAGGGACAAATTTCATTAAATATGATTAATTAATGGCTTTAAATTTTTTGTTACAAAAAAAATACTAAATAATTTAGAAATGTTGACAATATTTATCTAAATAAATATGTTAGGCTACAATATAGGAATTATTTACATATTTGAAATTAGTTAAATTTAAAATTTTGAAGAAAAAATATAAATAAATAAAAAAGAAAAATACTAAACTAAAGATAAGCTTATTGAAAATGATTGTTGAAACTTTTCATTTAAACTTATTCATTAATGAAAAATTGAATTATTCTTTTTTTAATTTGTATTTTAAAATGAACTATAAAACTAATTTGTGAAATTTTTACTTTCAATTTTTTTTAGTTTAATTGAAAAGAAAAATTGAGGGTTTTTATAGATGCTAACAATAAAAAACAAACTAAAAATATTGATTGATGGGTTAAAGATATAATAGGTATATTAATATATATTATTTTCAATATAATAAATAAAAAATTATTTATTCCTCCACAACTGCACATATTTCGACAATTAGATAATTATTTAATCATATTATGTTATATTTAATATTGCGATATTTATTGCACAAATTATAAATTTAATTTTACTTAATAAATAATATTTAAAATATCTAATTTTACTAAATTTAATTTTTTTTAATAAAATTATGTGTATTACACGGATCCTATACTAGTAATTACTAAAGTGGCATCTCAAATATTATATTCAGGTTTATCTATGTTTAGTAGAAAGAAAAAAAAAAATTATTCTACTATTTTTTTCCAAAATTTTTAATTTAATATTTGACATTTATTTGTAACCTTTGTGAATGATTTTTTTTCTAGGTTTTTGTGCAACTCAACATTCTCACATATGTCCTTACACATCTCATTCAGAACTTGTATGTAAGTTGTTCTGACTCTTTTTCCATTCTCTCCACATTATACATTATCTCTATTAGTTTCATCACATATTTTTTAAGAATATTAAATATTATCAACAATTCTTTTTTCTTTTTTTTTTTTATCTCTCTTTATAATGATCTAATGATTTTTTTTATTTATCAAATGCATACTTTTTTTCTTTATGATATCAAACCAAATTATTATCAAATATATTAAGTTATTTATCTTAATATTTTGAAAAAAAAATATCAGTTATATTATATTTCTTGAATAAGTTTATATATATATATATATATATATATATATATTATACTTCACACTATTTTGTATATTTTTTATTTTTCTTTTTAATAAAAAATCTATTATGTACACATATGCATTTCACATGGTCAAATTTCAACTTCAAAAATAAGTTTACGTATATGTATGATCAATTAGAGAATCAACTTATATTATTTTATCCATAAATGTTATAATAATATTTATTTTGCTTGTCATGTTGTCGATTTTATTTATACTTTGAATAATTTTAAAATTCATGATTGATTTTAGACAGAGGTAGCAATTTTCCTATGGGGAGCTAACCCCGTTGGATACCAATCGAAACAATGAGATGACAATTGCGATCAACGTTGATTCTCCATCTAGACATTAATAGAGATGGTATGTGGTATGTATCTATGTCTCTACACTCAATTCGTGACCCCCAAAATCAGCTCCATATGATTTATCTCAAATTTTGCAACACCTATTTTTCAATTACAAATCTAAAACCCTACTCCTCCTTACCATTTATGATGTTGTATTGTTGTTATATACTCCCTCCATCCCACAAAGATAGACTTGTTACTATATTAGTATGATTTTTAATTTATAATTTCATATATGTCCTCAATTTAATGTATTTTAAATCACCACACTTTAACTCCCTATGTATCTTTTGAAACAAAAAAAAAAAACTTCCATTCAATGCTATAATTAATGAAAGACAATGATATAATTGAAACTTCAAATATTTTCTTAATCTGTGTGAAAATACAAGTAAGACAATTTTTATGGGATGGAGAGAGTATTATTTTGTTGTGTCTTGTGCTAGTGTTATATCTATTGTACTTCAATTTTCATTTATTAGGTGTTTTGCTTGTTTTGATTTTTATTTCTTCAAAATTGTATAAAATAATTATGATAAAATTTAACTTGTAAAAAAATATAAGTGGGGGACCCAAATCCCTAGGGCGAATCATCGTCCCCATAACTGATTCTCCAAATAGGCATGATAGCATTTATGGTATTTGAAAATATCTCTCGAAATTAAAAGGAAAATTTTATAAGACAATCATAATACAATTATATTGTATACAATAAAGTGATTCGTAAAGATGAGAATTGTAGAATAAAAAGGTTAAAATGGTGAGTAAATATAATACATTATGCAAGGTTAAAAACTAAAGTTTCTCGGAATTGCATTCTGAATGCACCAATGGAAAAAAAATAAAAAATTATATCAAAATGCAAAAATTTACATGAAAATTCGTCGCCAGGATTGTTCTGAAAGCCAAGATTCTGCAGACCTGAGATTTTCACGAAAAAACAAAAGTATTTCGGAATTGCATTCTGAATTCAGCAATGGAAAGGAAATCAAAATTATATCAAGATACAAAAATTCACCTGAAAATTCCGTCCCCAGAATCGTCCCGAAAGCACGGATTCTGCTGCCCTAAGATTTTCATGAAAAACTAAAGTGTCTCGAAATTGCATTCTGAGTTCACCAATTGAAAGGAAATAAAAAATTATATCAGAATTGATAGGGAGGTCCATATGTGAAATGGTAGTGTGAAAAGAATTCTGTGTATAATATGAAATATTAGATGAGAATGGTAGCGTGAGAGAGGAATGGCACCTTAAATGAAGAGTATAGGAGTATCGCCGCCAGAAATAGGTTAACTGCCTCAATTTTCTAACAAAATAAGACAAACCAATTCCATAAATTAGAAAAAAGCAAGATGTAATAAAGTTTGTATATGTCAAGGGTACAAACATGAAACAATGATGCATGCATATAGTCATCAACATTTTAGCATGCATGCTCATGAAAGTGAGGATTGTCAAGAGACCTGAAATGTTGCTGTTCCAAGAAGTATTAATGACATTCAGAAGATTACAGCACCAGCAATTCGATAAGAAAGCACCCGGTTCCAGAGACGGAGCTGGGGGGGGGGGGGGGGGACTGGCGGCGAGAATGACACGTTCCGATTGAAAAACTTCTATATGGTCAAACTAATAATCAAATATAGTAGAACTCCCAATACATGCATATTGATCAAACATATCCCTATGTTAATATCATATTTGGAAGGACACCCTTGGAGCATAAATCAAATAATAAATATGATGCTTAAATTTGCTATTCTGAGGGTCCAATTCCATGAAAGAAGATCGGAAAGGAAACAGTAATAATGTATTAAAGCCTGTGTTAAGAACGTGCATAGGATCAGAAACCAATGTGCTAGTTGAAGGTCAATTCTCATACCCAGCGAAAAACTCAGATGCCTTCCCAACTCCATCTTTGAATCCCAAACCAATACCAAATGCTACAGCCGAGAACACCTACATCAAAGATTTACTACATTGACTTCAATTCAGCTTACTCATGATTTTTAAGTCAAAATCAGCAGGGACATGTTGAAGGTCAGAAAATACATACACATAAGCCTACAGTTCTGAGGAAAGAACCATAATCTGCAGTTTTTGAAGTAGTCTCTACAAAAGGGGCAATGAAGTCTTCCTCATCGCATGAGCTCCCATCGTCATCAATGCAGTTGGGTGGCTGAAGTCTAGATGTTTTCCTTGCTGCAATATTTGGTGATCAGCTTCAATTATCAGCAATACATCAGCATGTACCATATTCAGCATACACACTTTTACTAATATAAAGCCTCGGTGATAATTAACAATTGATTTAAAGGAGCATTGTGAAGAAGCATTTTGTCGAACAGAAAGAGGGCAACGGAGTATTGTTTCATCTTAACAACAGCAACTAATAGTTTACAGAAATCAACACCAGATGGGCTGGGCTTCATTCTCACCATTTGATGAAACAAAGAAATAGCATCATCCGCCTCACAAACACTGCCGAAATCGAATCTGGGTTTGCCGGAAAAGTATCTACTATTCTGGTGGTAATGCAGAGAAGAAACAGTACGTGTAACTGAATTAAATGAAGAATTGGAAACAATTCCTCTACAAATGGTCGTAGCGTGATTCAACCTCATAATCTTCGTATAGTGAAGAAAAATGCAGAGAAAGAGTAGAAATTCTGAAAAAACGTAAAACGAGAGTGCCAGAGTGAGAGATAAATGCAACAGTTTTTGCCTATATTAACTTTTTTTTTTTTTTTTTTTTTTTGCAAATGAGAGAGAGAGACTTAGTCTTGGACTGATTTTGCCCATAAAGTATGAGAAAACACACTCCTTATTAATTATGTCTATTTAAATTAATATCTAACATCTTCAATAATCTCAACATTTTCTTCAACTATAAAATATTTTAAAAAATCATAATTAGATATATCTAGTTCATTATTATTGATTTTCACATTTATCTCATAGTTATTTTTATGATTAATAATTACTAAAATGACATCTCAAATATTATATTCTGGTTTATCGATGTTTATTAGAAAGAAAAAAAAATTATTCTACAATTTTTTTCCAAAACTTTAAATTTAATATTTGGCATTTATCATTACTCAATTAAAATCATATTATTTGAAGCATTTGTTAATGATTTTTTTCCTAGGTTTTTGTGTAACTCAACATTCTCATATATGTCCTTATACATCTCATTCAGAACTTTTATATAAGTTGTTTTGATTCTTTTTTCTTTTTTCACTCTCTCCACATTATATCTCTATTAGTTTCGTCACATATTTTTCAAGAATATTAAATATTATTTACAATTCCTTTTTTGTAATCTCTCTTTATAATGATCTAGTGATTTTTTTTATTTATTAAATGCATAGTTTTTATCTTAATGATATATCAAACCAAATTATTATCAAATTATTAAGTTATTTATCTTAACATTTTGAAACAAAATTCAGTAATATTATATTTTTTGAATAAGTTTATGTATATATTGTACTTCACACGATTTTGTATATTTTTTTATTTTTCTTTTTAATAAAAATCTATTATGTGTGTATTTCACACAGTAAAATTTTAACTTCATAAATAAATTTATGTATGTATATGTATGATCAATTAGAGAATCAACTTTACATTATTTTATGTATAAATGTTATAATAATATTTATTTTATTTGTCAAGTTGTAAACTTTATTTACGCTTTGAATAATTTTAAAATTCATAATTGATTTTAGACATTGGTAGCAAATTTCCTATGGAGAGCCAACCCCACTGGATACCAATTGAAATTAATGGGATGACAATTCCGATCAACATGGATTTCATATTTGAGACATTAACAGAGATGGTATGTGGTAAGCATCTATGTCTCTAGACTCAATTCTTGACCCTCAAAAATCAGCTCTATATTATTTATCTCAAATTTTGCAGCACCTATATTTCAATTTCAAATCTAAAACCCTACTCCTCCCTACCATTTATGATGGTGTATTGCTGGTATGCATTATCTAAATAACCTGATGCACAAATCTATTGATTAAAAGAAGGGAAAATTGGTAAAAATACCCCGTATACCATAAGTATGATCTTACCTTTTAATTTTTTGACTTTTTAAAAATACCCTGTATGTTGGCGCTTCTTATTAAAAATACTCTGTCACCTGTTGTAGGAGGTAACAAATCCCCAAATCAATGAGAAGGTTAAACCTCTAAATACCCAGATCAAAAAAAAAACCCTATTTCTAATTCAAGAAAACCAAACCAAATTTTCTCTCAATATACCCCAAATCCTTACGTATTTACCATGAAATTCAGAGACAAGAACAACCTACACCGGCAACGGCGCCAAATGGAGATCAAGAAAGTTGTTGAAACATAAACAAAGGCAAGAAGGTGGTGATGTCTTCGTGGAGAGACGGGTCTGATCCTGAAATAGGAAAGCTTCACGGCGGGGCTTGAAACTCTGAATATCCCACAAATTTAACTGATTCTTCCTCCGACAACCTCTAGTCCAATTCCCCCTCTCCCATTCATCTCCATTCGGGGGCTTTGGTGGGCGGCAAAGCAGGTTTGTAGGAGAGAGAAGAAGAAGATAGTGGTTGGTCGGAGAAGAAGATCGACAGTGGAGTGGTTGGCTGGATAAGAAGGTCGACGGTGGAGACGTTGTTTGCGGTGCGACGGGCAGCAGATCGGCGGTGGTGATAAGCTGAGTTGACCGGAGATGGTGTTGGTCTGCAGCGGCAGTGGATCGGAGCGAAGAAGATGGTGAGTGCCTGGAATTGCCGGAGAAGAGAATCGGTGTAAGTGGTGATGAAAAAAGAAGATCTCAAGCCACATTAGCATAATTCTCCCTCATTTGAAGAACTTGACATTCTTTTTGTGGATAGGTAAGGGAAATATTGAGGTGTTATGTTTTGAGAGGATTTGGGAGGGACGGTTGATTGTTTTAAGAGGATTTGGGAGGGAAATGGTTGGATTTTCCCACCCTTTCTCAATTGACATGGAAAAGAGAATAAAAAAATAGAAAACATGATTACACATGTGTATTTACCAGCCACGTCAGCATGTGACCGGTTAGTTACCTCCTACAACATGTGACGGGGTATTTTTAATAAGAAGCGCCAACATACAGGGTATTTTTAAAAAGTCAAAAAATTAAGGGTAAGATCATACTTATGGTATATATACGACGTATTTTTACCAATTTTCCCTTAAAAGAAATATGTCAATTTAATGTGTCTCTAATATTGTTTTATTGTAGCATATTGATGCGCTGTTTTTTGGTGACATACAAAGCAAGGAAGTGGCCTGATCGGTTCTTGGGCGGATGCTAAAAAGGTATATGGGGTGGCACATGTGAATACTAACCATTGGATACTATTCGAGTTACATATCAATGATCAATGCATTATGGTGTACGATTCTCTCTTCAATGATGATGGTGGAATCATCATGTTGTTCAGCCTTTCGTAGGATTTCCTGAAAAAAGTATTTTTGTATCTGGTTCATTCACTACTTGCATATCTTCTTCATCTTTAATGTAATAAATTGTTTGAATGTTTTAGCCCTATGTAAATGTTATGCTTGCTGACTTGTGTATGTTTTCTCTTGTTTTTTTTATATTCTAACATGTGGACTGTCACACTGAGTTTTTTTTATAATTCATAATTCTTTTAGACCTCTTAGGTCGTTTGGTTTGAGTGATAAGTTTGTTAATATTGTTAAGAATTATGGGTTTTTACTGTTCACCAAAAATAAAAAATGATGTTATTTGGGTGTTTGGTATGTAGATTTTGTATTAAGTTTGAGTTAAATTATGTGTTTGGTTTGAATGATTATGGATTTGTGAATGTGGGTTAATTTACATTCATGTTTACTTTGTTGGTTAAGGATGATAAAACTAAATTACCCTTCATTTCAAAAAAAAGAAAAAAATTAATCTTTATAGCTCAAATTCAATAAAATAAAATAAAATAAAAACCCTTACCATCTTCATTTGCAGCTTCTCTGATCGAGTTTAGCAGAATTGACAGGGGAGTTAAGAAATCACTTCATACCACTTTTTTCTCAAAAAATCGTCTTCAATAATTGAGGATCTACGTATGATTTCTTCCATTTTCTGAGAAAAATCACCAAAATTTGGAACTTTGTCTACCCCAAAAAGAATTTTAATGTAATAGAGGATCTTCACATTATTGTTCGTTTCTTGGTGAACATTTAACATTACACAAAATCGAACACATTAAAATAACAATTGCCGATGTGGTGGAGCTATGGGATTCGAAGGGTGTTCTACATTTCAGCCGATGAATCGCCTCGAAGGAGGAAGGATTCTAGCTAGGGTTTGATTGATTGGGGGATCTTTGTCCTTATATGTAATGACACACGTGTAGTTTAATTTAAATGTAAGGACATATCAGTCATTTGGACACAAAAAGTGAGGACAATGTGGTAATTTCTCCCTCATTACTGTTGGGTCAGAATTAAACCCACCAAGAATGGTGGGTTTATAAACCAAGTTCTAATCTAACATAAACTCACCCATTTATCCGAGCCCAATTAGAAAACCGGGCTGAAACCCCTAAACCTAACATGGGTTTAGGTTGGTTAATAATCTCAAACCAACCTAAACCCATGATCCAAACATGCCCTAAAGGTTCGACCAAATCAGAAAGAATTTTTGCAAGACGTTCTACCACAAGTGATGGAATGTCTTCGCAAAGTTCGACTGTTCAAGAAAGAACATTTTTAGCATTGTTCCTCGTTGAGTTGTGGAATAGGTCGTGTGTGATCTCAATCTCAATATTTTTTTAAACGTTCAACATGGAGAGGTGGCAAATTGTCTACATATTCGACAATATGTGGTGGAACGTTGTACAAATATTCTTCACAGCGTTGTTGAACATGTTATGGTTGTTCTTTTATATTTGTCAAACATTAGTTGTATGTTCTTCCTAGTTTTGTCGAACCATTCGCTACGTCTGATTTTTATAGAAACGCAATAAAAAAATAAAAACTTATATTCTACATCTCTATCAGATTTTCACAATCCATTGTTAATCCCTTTTTTATAAAAGTAAAAATTTTGTAATTAATTACGATGTGGAGGAACCAAGAATAAAATTGAGATATTATAATTTCAATATGAAAGAATTATGAACAGGATTATATGATTTAAGATTGACATAATCAGAGTTTGAATAGGAAATAGTAGTACTCTCACGCAATGCGCGGTTTATTATGTATTATGACAATATATACGAATTGCAATAATATAATGAAGTTGTTATATTAAAAGGTTATTCATGACATCTTATTATTTCAAAAAAAAAATTTATTGATAACATCAATATTCAACAATTAAATATGAAAATAAAATTGAACATAATATAATAATAGTTTTGTGTTTGTGAGTTTTAATTTTTGAATAATTAAAAAGTGATTAATTATACTTACTAATATGTTTTGTTTATATTTTTGTTCCTTTATATCTTATAATTATTTTTAAAATTTATAAATAATTTTCTGCATTATTTTTAGATGGATTTGTTCAAAAAGCATTATATTTATTCCAAAAAAATTTAGTTTACATTTATAAATTTAGGTTTCAAATTAATTTTAAATTATAAAAAAAATATTTCTTAGATTTTTTAAACCATTTTTCAGATTTTTTTGGAACATATTATAGTTTTTTAAAACAATTTTTAGATTAATATATCTATTTATTTGAAATAATTTTAAATAAAATTTATCAAATATTTTTATTATTTTTATTTAATTTATTGATTTGTATATCTTACATAATTACTATTACATATATATTTGAATTAATTTTTTAATTTTATTTGTTGATTTAAGATTGTTAGACTTAATCTTACAACATTATTATTATTATTATTATTATTATTATTATTATTATTATTATTATTATTAACCAGATGAACCCTGAAAAGACTATCAATAATTGTGCTGTAAGAGAAGATATTAGGTTTGCATTTTTGTTTCTCCAATAATCTGAGCAAATGATAGGCAGTGAGAGTATGCCCAGCTTTGCACAATCCATTTATCACAATAAGATATGTAATTTCATCAAACTCACATATTTTTTCCGTCAACAACTTCTTGAACAGTTTCTCCGCTTCAGCCACCTTTCCTACCAAGAATAGCCCTTTGAGCAGATTGGTGAAGGTAACAATATCAGGTGTGTGGCCACGCTTGAAAAAGCTACCTAAGATTGAAAACCCATAGTCAACTCGATTCACATGGCAATAGCAATCAATCACAATACTCAGGGTGAAGTGATTTAAAGGAGCATTGTGAAGAAGCATTTTGTCGAACAGAAAGAGGGCAACAGAGTATTGTTTCATCTTAACAACAGCAGCTAACAGTTTACAGAAATCAACAACAGATGGGTGAGGCTTCATTCTCAGCATTTGTTGAAACAAAGCAATAGCATCATCCGCCTCACCAACACAACCGAAATCGAATCTGGGTTTGGCGGAAAAGTATCTATTGTGGTGATAATGTAGAGAAGAAACTGTTATAATCAGTGGTCCATAGTTGAGGCTTATAGAAGTGATCCAACGGCTAGAAGCAAAGCACTGCAGCAACTTGGTGACATGGAATAACAAATCACATGCAGTTGGTTTGGAGGGGTTGTTACATATGGAGTTGGTTGCAGCTGGGTCTAGATAGAGGAGTATCATATATATGTGTATATAACTGATACAATCAAGATCAAGAGAGAAGATTTAGCTCAGAACTTCATCATACTCTGTAAGTTAGGGTTTCTAGGGTTTGAGAGTGTTCTTTGTATATCTTGCGAATCTGCTGTATTTCTTGCGTTCGATTATCAATATAAGTCATTGTTGTTTGGCTCTCGTGGATGTAGGATCGATCTTTGATCCGAACCACGTAAATCGCTGTGTCATTTCTCAGTTTTCTCATTTCATGCATGGTTCTTGTTCTGCGTATGCATGCTGGTTATGGTGTATTGTTTTTCTGGTTAATTGCTGATCAATTCACAACAATTGGTGCGGTGAGCGTGGAAGGTTTGAAGAACTGAAGGTCTACTGTTTCGGTTCATTCGTAATCACAAAGATCATCTCATATCCAAAATCTGAGGGAGTCCCTCTCTCGTTTCATCAAGACATGAGTTCTGCCAAGTTTGATCTGGAGAAATTCAGTGGGGAAAATGATTTCAATTTGTGGAGAATCAAGATCAAGGCTCTTCTAGTTCAGCAGGGAATCGAAGCCGCCATTGATGAAAGTGCTCTCAATAATGCAGAGAAAACGATTGCTCCTGAGATCTTGTCTAAGGCACACAGTGCTCTGATCCTGAGCCTGGGTGATGAGGTTCTTAGAGAGGTTTCGGAGGAGACAACGGCTCTGGGAATTTGGAGTAAATTGGAATCGATTTATATGAAGAAATCTTTGGCAAACAGATTATACTTGAAGAAGCAACTCTATACTTTGAATATGGAGGAAGGAAAGGAGATGAGGAAGCACCTTGATGACTATAACAGAATCATCTTGGATCTCAATGCAGTGGGAGTGAAATTAGAGGATGAAGATCAAGCAATCATTCTTCTAAGTTCTCTGCCAAAAGAATATGAACATTTTGTTGATACCATGCTATATGGCAAACAAACACTCACCATGACTGAGGTCAAAAGTGCTTTAAACTCAAAAGATCTGCAAAGAAGAACTGAAAACAAAGAAGCCAATGGGGAGGGTCTTAATATCAGAGGAAGGCCTGAGAAGAGAGATCCAAGCAAGAACCGAGGGAAGTCTAGATCAAAATCAAGAGGAGCTGGAAACACCAATGTCAAGAAATGCTGGAAATGCAAAAAGGAAGGACACATAAGAAAGTATTGCCCTGAAAGGAAGAAAGGAGATAACAAAGCAACTGAGAAGGGGGATGCATCAGTTGCATCAGATGGCTATGATTCAGCAGATGTACTGATGGTGTCACACAGCAAACATGAAAAAGAATGGGTTCTTGACTCTGGATGCTCATTTCACATGACATCCAACAGAGATTGGTTCATGGATCTGAAGGAATATGAAGGTGGTTCAGTATTCCTTGGCAATAATCAGATATGCAAGATTAAAGGAATAGGATCTGTGAGGCTGGAACTCTCTACTGGCTTAGAGAAATTGATGAAAAATGTGAGGTATGTTCCTGATCTCTATAGAAACTTACTATCTGTTGGAATGCTAGATAAGGAGGGTTATGAAGTGAGATCAAAAGAAGGGAAGATGAAGGTTCTATCAGGCTCACTTGTTGTCATGAAAGCAAATCTGATGAATGGAGTCTACATTCTTGAAGGATCTACAGTTGTAGCCACTGCAGCAAGAGTTAAGGAAGACAATTCACAGCTATGGCATCTGAGATTAGGTCATATCAGTGAAAGAGGGTTGAGTGAACTAAGCAAGCAAGAGTTGCTATGTGGAGACAAAGTGGAAAAGCTAACCTTCTGTGAGAATTGTGTCTTTGGGAAGAGTACAAGAGTTAAGTTCTCTACTGGGAAGCATATTAGTCATCACCTTCTTGATTATGTACACTCGGATTTGTGGGGACCATCCAAGACCCCTACAATGGGAGGAGCAAGATATTTCATGTCTTTTATTGATGATCATACTAGGAAAGTATGGATCATGCTGCTAAAATCCAAAGATGAAGCCTTCAATGCATTTAAGGAGTGGAAAGTTTTAGTGGAAAATCAGTCAGGAAAGAAACTAAAGAAACTAAGGACTGATAATGGTTTGGAATTTGTGAATGATCAGTTCAACAAATATTGCACTAAGTTTGGAATAGCAAGACACAAAACAGTAAGAGGAACACCCCAACAAAATGGCTTGGCAGAGAGAATGAATAGGACTCTACTTGAAAGGGTTAGGTGTATGCTCATTACATCTGGCCTAAGCAAAAGGTTTTGGGGTGAAGCAGTGAAAACAGCAGCATATTTGATCAATAGGAGTCCCTCAACAGCCTTGAACTTCAAATGTCCACAGGAGATATGGAGTGGAAGTAAGCCTGACTTAAAACACTTGAGGGTGTTTGGATGTGCATCATATGCTCACATCAAACAAGACAAGTTGAAACCAAGGGCATTGAAGTGTATATTCTTAGGTTACTCAGAGGGAGTCAAAGGATATAAATTGTGGTGTTTGGAAGCTGGATCAGAGAAGTGTATTATCAGCAGGGATGTGATATTCAATGAAAAGGAGATGCCTCTACTTAAAGCCAAAGTTACTGATCAGCAATCTGCAGAAAGAAGTGATGGGCTTAAGGTGGAGCTTGGTCAAGAAGAGTCAGAAAATGCTGAGAAAGGGAATGATCACACTGATCAAGCTGAAGAAGAACATTATGAGAATCCTACTGAGGGCTATCAACTGGTCAGAGATAGAGAGAAAAGAGTAATCAAGCCAACAAAGAGGTATGGTTATGCTGATGCTATTGCTTATGCTTTAAATATAACACTTGAAGCAAATGAGCAGGAACCTGAGTCTTATCAAGCAGCAATAAGAAGCATTGATAAGGAGCTATGGATGCAAGCCATGATTGAAGAAATGAAATCATTAGAAAAGAATGGAACCTGGATACTTACAAAGAAACCAAAGAACCAAAAATTGGTTGGATGTAAGTGGATTTTCAAAAGAAAAGAGGGGATCGCTGGAGTACAACCACCAAGGTTTAAAGCAAGGTTGGTGGCAAAGGGATTCACTCAAAAGGAAGGGATTGACTTCAATGAGATATTTTCACCTGTGGTCAAGCAAACTTCTATCAGAATATTGCTCTCATTGGTGGCTCAATTTGATCTAGAACTTGAGCAAATGGATGTTACCACTGCCTTTCTTCATGGAGAACTAGAGGAGACTATCTACATGAAGCAGCCTCCTGGTTTTGAAGAAGGAAATTCAGAGATGGTATGCCTACTAAAAAGACCATTGTATGGATTGAAACAATCACCAAGGCAGTGGAATAAGAGGTTTGATTCATTCTTGAAGTTCATTGGTTATAAGAGTAGCAGTTATGATAGTTGTGTGTACTACAATGGAGAAGTTCAGATTGAGCAGCAGTTGTTCCTATTATTGTATGTGGATGACATCTTAATTGCAGGCAAAAGCAAGGAAAATATTGAGCTACTTAAAACTAAGCTCAAGGGGGAGTTTGAAATGAAGGATTTGGGTAATGCCAAGAAAATTCTTGGGATTGATATCATCAGAAAAAGAAGCCAAGGTACTTTGCAGATGTCACAAGAGAGCTATATCAAGAAAGTTTTGAACAAATTTGGAATGGGAGAGTCCAAGGTAGTAGCCACTCCAATTGCAGCTCATTTTAAGCTAAGTACTGCTCAAGCACCAGAGAATGAAGAAGATAGAAAATACATGATGGAAATTCCGTATGCAAACATAATAGGAAGTATCATGTACTGCATGATTTGTACAAGACCTGATCTAGCCTATTCCATCAGTATACTGAGCAGATTTATGAGCAATCCAGGGAAATCTCATTGGCATGCTCTTAAGTGGTTGATGAGATACTTGAGAGGCTCAGCAAACATTGGTCTATGCTATACTCAAGGGAAGAAAAGGGCAGAGATTTTGCAAGGATTTGTGGACTCAGATTATGCAGGATGTCTAGATACAAGAAAGTCTATATCAGGGTATATATTTACTTCATTTGGTGGAGCAATTAGTTGGAAAGCAAGTCTTCAAAAGGTTGTGGCTTTGTCATCTACAGAAGCTGAGTACATTGCAGCAACAGAGGCCATAAAGGAAGCAATATGGCTGAGAAGAATTCTAGCTGAGATGACAGGAAAGAAACAAGATGTTACAGTGTGTTGTGATAATCAAAGTGCATTGCATTTGATGAAAAATCCAATGTTTCATGAGAGAACTAAACATGTGGACATCAAGCTACACTTCATCAGGGATGTTGTGGAGAAGGGATTAGTCAGAGTAGAAAAGATTGGGACAGAGAATAATCCTGCAGATGCTCTGACCAAAGTGCTACCTATAGCAAAGCTCACACATTGCTTGAAACTAGTGCAAGTGTGGGATCCAGGTGATATAATTGATCCTGGAGGATAATTTGAATTGAATAGAGGCAAGCAGCAATGCAACTAAGGGCCAAGGTGGAGAATGTTATAATCAGTGGTCCATAGTTGAGGCTTATAGAAGTGATCCAACGGCTAGAAGCAAAGCACTGCAGCAACTTGGTGACATGGAATAACAAATCACATGCAGTTGGTTTGGAGGGGTTGTTACATATGGAGTTGGTTGCAGCTGGGTCTAGATAGAGGAGTATCATATATATGTGTATATAACTGATACAATCAAGATCAAGAGAGAAGATTTAGCTCAGAACTTCATCATACTCTGTAAGTTAGGGTTTCTAGGGTTTGAGAGTGTTCTTTGTATATCTTGCGAATCTGCTGTATTTCTTGCGTTCGATTATCAATATAAGTCATTGTTGTTTGGCTCTCGTGGATGTAGGATCGATCTTTGATCCGAACCACGTAAATCGCTGTGTCATTTCTCAGTTTTCTCATTTCATGCATGGTTCTTGTTCTGCGTATGCATGCTGGTTATGGTGTATTGTTTTTCTGGTTAATTGCTGATCAATTCACAACAGAAACAATACATGTTATCGAATTGAATGAAGAATTGGAAACAATTCCTCTAAAAATGGTGGTAGCGTGATTGAACCTCATCAAGGAAAGAATTTGTGAATTGAAGAGAAAAATGGTGTGAAAGAGTAGAATTTCTGATCAGTGTAAAATGAGTGTGAGGGACTTAGGCTTTTAGACCTGTTTGAAGCGCCTTCGGATTTGGGAGTAAAATGCAACTGATTTTGCCTATTTTAAAATTTTTCTTTTTCCTTTTCCTTAAGCACACACATCTATACTTATATTAAAGTAGGAAAGTTGGTCAAAATTAAGTGCCATTTTTCCGTTAAAAAATGTCATGTCATTAGTTTTGACTTTTTTTTCCAAGCTTGAATTTGGCTTCTTTTCCAAACCTGAATCTGATTTCCCCTGGAAGACATCACATTATATAAGCAAAGTCATTTAACATATCTCATTTCACATCAAATGTGAATAAGAAAGCAATTCATGAAGGATAAAAATATTAAAAGAAGAATAGAGATGAGAGAAGAAATGAAGTTTTTTCAAATACAAAAGAAGAATCAGAGATGGGAGTCATTCAACAGATCTCATTTCACATCATAAAAATTGAAAATAAGAAAACAATTAATGGATGATAAAAATATCAAAAGAAGAATAGAGATGAGAGAAGAAAAGAAGTTTTTTCAAATATCAAAAGAAGAATCAGAGATGAGTCATTCAACAGATCTCATTTCACATCATAAAAGTTGAAAATAAAAAAACAATTAATGGAGGATAAAAATATCAAAAGAAGAATAGCGATGGGAGAAGAAATTGAAATATCAAGAGAAGAATCAGAGATGGAAGAAGAAATAAAAACTTTTTCAAATTTAATGAGATATTGACAACATTAATATGATTGTCATTAGCTTTATTATCCAAATACAACAATCCTCCGATGAGGAACAACATTACAAAAGAAAGATAGGAAAAATACATAAGAAAGATAGAAAAAATACATGTAAGAAATGAAGAAGTAAAGGAGAAAAGAGGTTGAGTGTGGCTGCCATGACTGCTGCTTTTTCGTATTTAATGGGAGGATGAACAACATATTTGCTTACTTCTAAAACACACTATAGACAAAAGATTTGCTTACTTCTATAGATCAAAGATCATGAGGTCAATAAGATGAAATTGTGGACTTGGTTATCATATAAATGAAGAAAAAGACAAAATTTAGATAGAGTGTAGACGATGGTTGGAGGTGACTGTTGAATGTAGAATTAATCTTAAAATATTTCTGTATCTAATTTATTTTCTTACTTAATCGTTTCCTTATATTTGAATTTTACTTCATTTTTTATATATTTTTATGTGGTTTTAACAAATAATTATTATGTATCTATGACTTAATTGATAGATTTAATGTATATTATTCATGTTATCTAACTACTTAATTCATTGTTGTTTTTTATGCATGATCTTTGTTTTTTTATACATATATTATATATATAATATGTATAAATTTATTGTTTATATGACAAACCGCGCATCGCACGGGTGTACTGCTAGTATATGATAAAATAATATTTGTTGATTTCAATATCATTTATTTTTTAAAGTTTATGAACTTCTTATTATGTCATTTGAGTACTAATTTTATTACAACTAGTATAGGTCTCATGTGATGTATGAGCATAAAAAAATTTAATTTAATATTTTAATAAGACAATATTGAACACGGAAAATATAATATGTTTATTGACATCAATAAGTCCAATCTAATTTGTTACTCGTGAAACACTCCATAATTTTAAGTATTTTGAGTTTGATGCTTAAATGTTAATTTACTGAAATATCAAGTTCTTGAGCATATTTTAATCTCATTTGGTGTAAATTGCAAGTGTTATAATATTTTGATACAAACATGTTGACATGAAAAACGATATAGATCTTTAGAGTTATTTCAATTTAATATACCCATATAATTCATGAATTTTAAATATTTGTTAAATCCATACGTTGTTGGTTGTTTAACTAATTGTATTTGTCACAATTGACCTAGAAATAATTATGCAAATATATGCATAGTTATGATTTGATATATCCATAATTTTTTATATTTTCTTAAAATATCAAGATTGTAATGAATAAATAAATAAATAGATCAAATTTACATATTTACAAAATGTAAATGAATGGGGAAATAATCTATATCTATATATATATATATATAATAACAATTACCCCCTCAAAATAGAAATGCTAAAATTTTCCCACCTATTTCCACCTCCCAAAAATAGATATACATATTATTTCATAATTTATAAATTATAAATTATAAATTTTATTGTATTAAACATGATTTATATATATGGCAACAATATCATTTATAATATTGACAAAATCTTGGAAATTATTATCTATATATGGTATATGAATGTTAATATGATCTCATCTAATAAATTTTTTAATTTTTGAAATAATCAAAGATTAAATATATGCTTGTTGAATAAATTAAAATAACATAATGATCGGATTTCAAGAACTATAGATCATCAAAGTATTTTTTTTATCTCTAATGTTGTACCCCACATACACATATACCGCCTCAATAAATATATCATTACATTGATTGGGGGCGTTCGTAGTGACTGAGGGGTTCGAATATCAAGAAGTGAGTTATTAATCAAGTCAACCAACATATATAAAATAACGTAAATTAACTATTTTTATTTACTATATTCGAAATATGTATTGTAAAATTATTATAAATATCACACAAATTTTATTTGACAAATATATTGTATACTTGTATACAATACTCCAATTTTTATATATCTTCTATGTAACAATGTTAATAATATAACATAGTGTTTATATAATTTTATTTTATTATACTATATTAATTCTTATTAAAAATCATAAAGATTTGTAATATATCTTGAATATAATAAAAAAATATACATATGATATATTGTTGCACACAATAACATTTAGGAAGTATACAATTTATGAATTCATATACTTTCTATTAAAAACTACAAATTAAGTATAAAAATGTTAAAAAAAACATATCATTTATACTTATACTTATAAAAAATAATAAAAAATATGTTCTATTTCATAATGCTAAATTATATAAATATATCTTCATTTTTAATCATGAAGAATAGATAGTCGATGCTATTTATAAGAGTGATAATACGTAGATGGAGAATTTTTACATATATATTTTAAATACTTTGAATTTTTTATTATGAAATTTCATTGTCATCTATATAAAAACCAACTAATCTCATTTCTACTTTTTAAAGTAGAAATACAAATATTTATTATTTTATAAATTGTAAATATTTAGTTTTTCATAATTTATGTATATTCATGGTATGAAAATCATTTTGTATATATATGAAAATTGAGGAAAAAAATATGATCGTATTTGATATGTTATAAAGTTAGTATGATTTGTGTATATATGGTAATTATAATATCATGTCATGAAAAGTTGTCAATAAAAATGTGTACCTTAATCTAAATCATTTTATATATCCACGAAAAAATTAACGAATTTATCATTTTTGTACTAAAATAGTTAAACAACATATGATGAAAATAATAAATATTTAGATGAATTACATGAGTAGTAGATTAAATAGAAATAACTTTGAAAAACTATATGATTTTTCATGATCATCATTTTTATATCAAAAAATTACGAACACATGAAATTTATTCACTACATCACACGAATACCAAATGAGGTTGAAATATTATCAAGATTGATTATAATGCTCAATAATATCACCATTTTATACTCATTATGAATAAATTATTGAACATAAATTTGCATAAGTTTGTTTCAGGCTAATAGCGACGACAACATATGATGAAAATAAAAAAACATTTAAATTCGTAAATTATATGGGTAGTAGATTAAATTGAAAACACTTTGAAGAATTATATTATTTTTCATGAACATTTTTATATCAAAAAATTACCAACACTTCAAATTTATTTGTCCATACATCACACGGACATGGATATACCAAATGAGATTGAAATATTATGAGAACTTAATTTTTTTTTATAAATTAAAATTTTCACATCAAACTCGAAATATTTAAATTTTATGGTCGTGAGTCACAGAAGTAACAAATCAGACTGAAATTCTCCAATTTTTTTTTTTTTTTTCATGTTCAACATTTTCATATTAAAATATATAAATAGTTAAATTTATATGTCCGTGCATCGCACGGGACTTAGACTAGTTAGGTTATATAATTCAAATCAAACCCTGTAATTCAGTTTTTTTGCTTCTATGTCATATTTATACTTAATGTAGGCATGCCAAAACATGGAGTAAAGACTCATGTGACCTAGGACAGGTGCTCAGGCTGAAACAGCTCAGGCTAAAATTTGTTTCATCTTTTTAACCTTTTAAATATGTAATACCATCTTCCTAATCCCAGTCTGGTGAAGTATTATATAAGTTGATGTTAATCTCTTTTTTTCCTCTAGACATTTACATATGCAGCCAATTAAACTTTGAAACTCATCCAAATACATCATCATAAATATATATCAAGATGTTTTTACTTTGCTATATGAGAATACTAACAAGATTCTCAATTTTTGATTGAAATTCGAACAAAAAGTTAACTTAAAACTAAATATATATGTGAACGTGCACAAAATTGCGGAGAAACCTATTCGATTAAGTTATACATTAAAAAACATTAAGAACAAATGAAATGGAGAGAACACATAACTACAAAATCGCAAATTCTAGGTGTATGGGTTATTGATCCATACAATTTGGGTCGATCCGGTCAAGATTCGTCAGTTTAGATTTTTTTTGGATTTTATGTGTTGACATTTATATTATATAGTATGACCTTTATGTACAAATGTCATAATCTTTATGTACTGTAATTTAGAAAGAAAAAAAAGGAAAGAATTTCAGCGTTTTTTTTTATCAACATATTTTTATGTGATATTATTTATATATTTTAGTTATGTTAGGTGCACATTCATCTACATAAATATAAGGATATTTATATATAAAAGTGACATGAATATAACATAAATATGATATGAATATTACACAAAGGTATGTATGTACAAACTGTGCTGAAATTCTTCTTTTTTTTTCTTAAGTTACAATACATAAAGGTAAGGACATTTGTACATAAATGTGACATGAATATAACATAAAGTTAACACATAAAAAAAAAAAAAAAAAAAGCCCAGATGTGCACGGATCCGAGTCGGATCAACCAGTTGTATAGATTTAGATTCATGCAACTGGTGTATGGGAGATCAACTTCTACAAAATATATGTTATTATATAATTTACATTGTTTTGAAATAATGGCATACAATGACATTACAACATCATTATTTGAGGACAAAAACTTTTGTGCACCTGGTGCACGAACCTTAAATTCGTGCACTTGGGCCCGGCCTACCACACACAGTCGCACGCCCTCACGAGCCACCAGGTCATAGAAAAAATTCGTCAAAACATGCTCCCAGCTGCCAGACCTTTATGTTATATTAACTATATTTTTTAGTAGTATTTGTCATACCTTTTAGTTATGTTAGTCATACATTTTCTAAGGTTAATTGTACCTTAGTATTTTTTTTAGACAGACATATTAACTTTTCATATATTTTAGTTATAACAGTTATACATTTTACTTATGTTAGATATACCTTTTAGTTTTGTTAGTTGTACATTTATATATTACATAAATGTATAAATATGTTAATATAAGGGTATAAGTAATGTCACATAAAGTTAAACATGTACAAATTGTGACGAAATTAGGGTTTTTTAGAGTTAAAAGTATTAAATAAAGGTATATAAGATAGTTGAACATAAATGTATAACTAATATGATATAAATGTATGAGTAATATAATATAAAGACATTACTAACTTAACATTGAGGTCAAACCAAAAAAAAAAAATATTAAAGTGCATTGATCCGGGTCAACCCACACATGAATCCGACCAGTGTACATGTGTGCATTAGGTGCACATGAATGCTACTCTTATACGAGACCTACATCCTAAAATTACACTCATTTGCACCATTCCCCTAATAGAAAAATTAGAATGGAAAAAAAAAACTCCATATATCATTCCATATATAAAAGTTTGTTGAACTTTTTACATGATTTGAGAAGTAATTGGAAAAGCCAATTAAACTAGTCAATTTCTTGTTATATTCATTTTAATCTTTTTAATATTTGTAATTTAAAAATATTAAATTGAATTTAAGTATATTAGTAAATGAATCAAATATATATTACCATATAAAGAAAATGGGTTGTATATTTGGGATACCAAAAAAAAAAAAAAAAAAGGAAACAAGGAACCCATATCCCCATTTCCTAAATGGGAATGGTATTTTAGATGATAAATTATTATGTAAATGATATTCTTAATACTATTCTGAATCGACAATTATCATCTCTAGTTGTATTTGGCATTTTCTGTTTCTGGGATTTGAGTTTCGACCAAGTATTGGACTTGCGTTTCATTGGCATGACCATTGATGTTATGGGCAGCTGTCACATTTGCAATATGCTAAAAAACCACGTTGATAGTCATTGGAGTTTATTTTCTTCTTTGCCACTAAATGAAGCAATAATCAAAATCTCATAAAATTTTGTGTGTGACGCTACATGTTCTAATATGAAAAATCTAAGGCTCAGTTTGGATAAAAACATTTGAAATATACGATATGAAATAAATGAAATTTAAATCTACTTAAATTAGAGTATTTTCAAAATCCACCTATGTTACTCGAAAATTAGTTTAAAATGAAAGTGCATTGAGTCATTGCATTTTGCAAAATCCAATATTGATACTTTCTATTTCATGGTGCAATTTTGATACTTTCTGATTCGTCGGTGCTTTGTGGTTTGGTGTTTAAGTCGTATTAAGAGAATTGTTTCGGGTATTAGTATTTAGAAATTTACTTGAAAAAAAAAAAAAAAAAGATGAGTTAAATTGAAAAGAAAAAATATAATGGACGATTTAAATTGAATAAGATGAGTTAGGCTTTGCGGTTTGGTGTGTTTCATATACTTGAAAAAAAAAATTGAGAACAATTTCAGGCGTGAGTATTTATTTAGGATAAATTTCATAACAAAACTCAATTTATACCTTAATTCTCAATTCTAAATCCAATTTTTAAAGTTTTTCAATAAGGGGTTCAATTTAACATTGATATTATCACATATATTTATCCAATTTGGCAATTTTTATATTCGTTATTTATGATAAAAAAAACTTCAAAATAACATTTTAGCTACTTTAGCGGCTTGGTCGATTACTCGAGATTCTTGATTATTTTATTTCCTGATATTAACAATGTACAATGGGCAAATAAAATTATTTTCTTCTCGAGATCTTTTATTTAAAATTGGAGATAGTAATAGATAAACATTACTTATGTTCATTTAAAAATGCAACATACACAATTCAATAATATATTTAATCAAAACCACGAGCCTTGTAACTCAGTGGTATCCCACCTTTTATAAATGTGTAGATTGTGTGATGATCAAAGTTCGAACTCTGGATCACGTAAATTTTCCTAAATACAAAACTAGATTATAGATAGTATAACATAAAACCATAAATAATACTTAACTTTTTAAATCTTGTACCATATTCAATTTAAAATTTTAAAGCTTGTGTATTACACAAGTATAATACTAGTGTTTTTATATAGAAAATAACAACAATAAATGGTTGAGTTGTTTGAATAACAACTAGTTGAGAGGATTAGCTGCTGCTTTGGAAAATGGTGAATCAGAAACCTTGTGTTGCAAACTGATTTCATCTTTGGAAAACATCAAAACATCTTTTGAAGCAGCACTTATGTTTTTCTGTTATTGATTAAAAATTGAGATGGTTTCTTTAATGAATCATTGCCTATTGTTTCCTTAATTTTGCTATTCCTCAAAAAGGTTCTGAACTTAGTTAATCTTTCAGCTTTCAATTAAGAAATACTAAAAAGATTTAAAAAAAAATCATACTAAAGCAACAATATTAATGTTCCAAATGTGGTGCCAATTTATCAACACAATGGTCACTATTAAGAACACAATGGTTCCAAATAAGAACCTAAATCAGACTATTAATTCTTCGGGATAAGCTTCTGAACCTTATTAAAAAGAAGACTGCCTTGACCTTCCGCCTGCAGCTGATCAAGTAACAATGAAAATGTCGTTGCATGCAGCAAGAAGCCCCGTCTCTCCATTTCGTCCAGGACTGGAATTACATCACAAGACGCGTTCCTTTTAAGCAACCCCTGCATATAAACATTGTAGGTTGCACTATCAGGCAAGCAACCTCTTTCTTCCATTTTCATCAGCAATTCCTCAGCCTCTTGTGTTTGACCTTCTTTACAAAGTGCACCAATAAGGATGGTAAATGTAATGACATCAGGCTGCAAACCTTTGGATGGAAGTTGGTCGAAAAGATTCTTGGCCATGCCAAGCTTTTTATCCCTGCACAGCCCCTCAATCAGGGTATTGTAAGTTACTATATTGGGACTGACACCTTGATCTTTCATCATGTTTAGAAAAGAAAACGCTTCTGTTGTATTCTGAACTCTGCACAAGCCATCTAACAAAATAGTATAAGTCATTATATCAGGAGATAATTGTCGAGCTTGCATTTCCTTGAAAAGTTTCAAGCCATCTGCACATCTGCCTTCACGAAAGAATCCCTTGAGCATGGTGGTGTAAGTAACCACTGTATGCTTTAAACCTCTGCAAGGAATTTCAAGAAAAAGACTCCAAGCTTCATTCACATTTCCCTTTGTGCAATACCCATTCATCAAACTATTATAGGTTACAACATTAGGCTTGAGTCCTGAATTGACTGCTGAATTGAAAACTTTTCTCGCTTCCTTCATTTTCCCCAACAAACAATATCCATCAATCAAGGTACTGTAAGTGACGATATCTGGTTGAACATTTATTTGCATCATAATTTTCAAGACATCCTCAGCATCTTTCATCTTTCCTTCCTTGCAATAACCATCCATTAATATGCTACAAGTGACAACATTGGGATAGATCTTGTGAGCAATCATCTTACTTAATAAGTCTTCAACCTCTTTCCATCTACTTAAATTACACAAGCCATGAATCATTGAGCTATACGTTACAACATTGGGCGAAATACCCTTCTCACTCAATTCCGAGAAGAGTTGTATAGCCTCATCAACCAGACGAACCTTGAAAAGACTATCAATAATTGTGCTGTAAGAGAAGATATCAGGTTTGCATTTTTGTTTCTCCAACAATCTGAGCAAATGATAGGCAGTGAGAGTATGCCCAGCTTTGCACAATCCATTTATCACAATAAGATATGTAATTTCATCAAACTCACATATTTTTTCTCTCAACAACTTCTTGAATAGTTTCTCCGCCTCGGCCACCTTTCCTTCCAAGAAAAGCCCTTTGAGCAGAGTGGAGAAGGTAACAATAGTAGGTGTGTGGCCACGCTTGAAAAAGCTACCTAAGATTGAAAACCCATAGTCAACTCGATTCGCATGGCAATAGCAATCAATCACAATACTCAGGGTGAAGTGATCGAAAGGAGCATGGTGAAGAAGCATTTTGTCGAACAGAAAGAGGGCAACAGAGTATTGTTTCATCTTAACAACAGCAGCTAACAGTTTACAGAAATCAAAAACAGATGGGCGAGGCTTCATTCTCAGCATTTGATGAAACAAAGCAATAGCATCATCCGGATCACGAACGCGGCCGAAATAGAATCTGGGTTTGGCGGAAAAGCATCTATTATCCTGCTGGTAATGTAGAGAAGAAACAGTACATGTAATTGAATTAAAAGAAGAAGTGGAAACAATTCCTCTAAAAATGGTGGTAGCGTGATTGAACCTCATCAAGGAAACAATTCGTGTGTTGAAGAGAAAAATGGGGTGAAAGAGTAGAATTTCTGCAAAATGTAAAATGAGAGTGAGAGAGACACAGTCTTGGACCTGTTGAAGCGGTTTCAGATTTGGGAGATAAATGCAACTGATTTTGCCCATAAAGTATAAGAAAACACACTCCTTATTTATGTCTACTTAAATTAATGTCTAACATCTTCAATAATCTCCACATTTTCTTCAACTATAAATCATTAATATTTTAAAAAATCATAATTAGATATATGTACTTCATTATTTTTGATTTTCACATTTCTCATAGTTATTTTTATGATTAATAATTACTGAAATGACATCTCAAATATTATATTCTGGTTTATCGATGTTTATTAGAAAGAAAAAAAAATTATTCTACAATTTTTTTCCAAAACTTTAAATTTAATATTTGGCATTTATCATTACTCAATTAAAATCATATTATTTGAAGCATTTGTTAATGATTTTTTTTCTAGGTTTTGTGTAACTCAACATTCTCATATATGTCCTTATACATCTCATTCAGAACTTTTACATAAGTTGTTTTGATTTTTTTTTTTTTTTCACTCTCTCCACATTATATCTCTATTAGTTTCATCACATATTTTTCAAGAATATTAAATATTATTTACAATTCCTTTTTTTTTATCTCTCTTTATAATGATCTAGTGATTTGTTTTTTATTAAATGCATAGTTTTTATCTTAATGATATCAAACCAAATTATTATCAAATATATTAAGTTATTTATCTTAACATTTTGAAAAAAAAAATCAGTAATATCATATTTCTTGAATAAGTTTATGTATATATTGTATTTCACATGATTTTGTATACTTTTTATTTTTCTTTGTAATAAAAATCTATTATTTACACTCACGTGCATTTCACATAGTAAAATTTTAACTTAATAGATAAGTTTATGTATGTATATGTATGACCAATTAGAGAATCAACTTTACATTTTTCATGTATAAATGTTATAATAATATTTATTTCATTTGTCAAGTTGTAAACTTTATTTACGCTTTGAATAATTTTAAAATTCATAATTGATTTTAGACATTGGTAGCAATTTTCCTATGGGAAAGCCAACCCCACTGGATAGGAATCGAAACTAATGGGATGACAGTTCCGATCAACGTGGATTTCTTATTTGAGACATTAACAGAGATGATATGTCGTAAGTATCTATGTCTCTACACTCAATCTTGACCCTAAAAAATCGGCTCTATATTATTTATCTCAAATTTTGCAATACCTATTTTCCAATTTCAAATCTAAAACCCTACTCCTCCTCACCATTTATGATGGTGTATTGTTGGTATGCATTATTTTTGTTGTGTCTTGTGCTAGTGTTAAATCTATTGTACTTCAATTTTCATTTATTAGGTGCTTTGCTTGTTTTGATTTTTATTTCTTCAGAATTGTAGTAAAATAATTATGATAAATTTTAACTTGTAAAAAAATATAAGTTGGAGAACCCGAATCCCTAGGGCGAATCATCGTCCCCATAACTGATTCTCCAAATAGGCATGGTAGCATTTATGGTATTTGAAAATATCTCTCGAAATTAAAAGGAAAATTTTATAACACAATCATAATACAATTATATTGTATACAATAAAGTGATTGGTAGTAAAGATGAGAATTGTAGAATAAAAAGGTTAAAACGGAGAGTAAATATAATACATTATGAAAGATAAATAATAATAATAATAATAATAATAATAATAATAATAATAATAATAATAATAATAATAATAATAATAATTTCATTAAAGAGTATATAAAAAAAAGATTGTAGATAATATTTTTCTAAAAAAACATAAAACACATTTTTTTATGACACATACTTTAAGAAAATTAAAATTATCTAGTATAATTATATATATATACTTAATTATAATATATCATTGGAAAACTTTTTAAATATATATTATCATAAAACTAGTTTTATTTCAAGATTAAAAATATTCAAAATTTTAAAAGAAGAATAATCAAAACATTTAATATTTTTAAAAAAGAGTTTGGAATATAAAAGGACTATCATGAAAATTACATTACTATCCTTTTATAAAAGGACTTTATCTATTATAATCAATATAAAACAAAATAAATATTTAATTATTTTCCTATCCTTAAAATATAATATTTATATGGTCAATATGAGCATTGTATTTTGATTGTTTTCTTAAATTTGTTCAAAGTAACAACATAATTAGTCAATGTGTGTATCATAATAACATAAATTGGTTTTATGATAATTACATAATATGTTATCATAATACAAATCTATATATATAAAAGAATAGTTGGTTCGCTGCCATGTGGAGCTCTACAGCGTCGCCATATTAGCCTTTCCGGAAATTCTTATGTTGTCATGTGTTCAGTGTTCCACTCTCAAAGTCATTGTCTTTACAAAAAATCAAACACTGCAAACGATACAAATGCACACCCGACTACTCTAGCAAAATGGAAGAAAAAATAAAAGGTATGTTACTGTTTTTTTTGTATCTATTTGATGTGACTTACCCAAGGATGAAAATATCCAACAGGGTGTAATCAATATATTTTCGATATTTTCATTTTTTTCATATGATTGGTGATGAAACTAGATAGTTTGTCAAAATATTTCGATTTCGATATTAGTGGCTTCATGATACAAATGGTAGGAAAATATGTGAAATATCAGGAAAATATCGGCAAATATCGATAAATACAAATTATAGGAAAATCGGTGAAATATCGATAAATATCAGTGGAATATTGGGAAAATATCAATAAATATAGAAAAAATATTGGTAAATATTTGTACCGTTGTATTCATTGAAATCGAAATTTGCATTCTTGAACTTACAAAACTGCAGTCATGTTACCCCATCGTGAGCACATTAATATGTGTCCACCGCTATGTGTCAAACATCTAAGGTATCTATTAATTAAATTTTCCATATAAAACATTAATATGTTGGATTTTCCATACAATACATTAATATGTGTCCACTGCTAATGTGTCAAACATCTAAGGTATCTATTAATTGGATTTTCCATATAATGAGGGGATGTGATCAATACACGTCTGTGGTGGACATATTAAGAATTGTTCACTGTTGGGGTTTTATCATTTTCGTACCAAATTGTTAGTATGTTTCTTGTATATATAGAAAGACAACAGAGCACAAGCTGAGGAAGGTCAAGAAGGACTAAAGTGGTTGTGATCTATTCATTGTAAGGGTAAGGGTGGGTATCTTTGGGTGATGATTCGGGCATTCTTTAGATTAGATTGAAAGAAACAACCACATTTTGTTGATGATGTAATAAGATTGTTGAGATTTAATATTATTAAATTCTGAAATCCAGTAAAAGTGCTAATTTCTTTTTTTTACAAATAAATAAAAAACAAATTAAACAATATAAATTTCCCAAGTGCAGTGCCAAATTATCAACACAATAGTCATTATGAATGGCATCAACTACAGGACATGGAAACACATAAAACAGACAATTATTATTTGTTTGGGAGAAGCCTCTTAACCTTATTAAAAAGAAGACTGCCTTGACCTTCTGCTTGCAGCTGATCAAGTAACAGCGAAAATGTCGTTGCATGCAGCGAAAAACCCCTTCTCTCCATTTCGTCCAGGAATGGAATTACATCACAAGACGCATTCCTTTTAAGTAACCCTTGCATATAAACATTATAGGTCACACTATTAGGCAAGCAACCACTTGTTTCCATTTTCATCAGCAATTCCTTAGCCTCCTGTGTTTGACCTTCTTTACAAAATGCACCAATAAGGATGTTAAAGGTAATGACATCAGGCTGCAAACCTTTGGATGGAAGTTGGTCGAAAAGATTCTTGGCCATGCCAAGCTTTTTATCCTTGCACAGCCCCTCCATGAGAGTATTGTATGTTACTATATTAGGAGCAACACCTTGATCTTTCATCATGTTTAGCAATGGAAACGCTTCAGTTGTATTCTGAGCACTGCACAGGCCATCTAACAAGATATTATAAGTCATTATATCAGGAGATAATTGCCGAGCTTGCATTTCTTCGAAAAGTTTCAAGCCATCAGCACATCTGCCTTCGCGAAACAATCCCTTTAGCATGGTGGTGTAAGTAACCACTGTATGCTTTAAACCTCTGCGAGGAATTTCAAGAAAAAGACTCCAAGCTTCATTCACATTTCCCTTCATGCAATACCCATTCATCAAACTACAATAGGTTATAACATCAGGCTTGAGTCCCGAATTGACCGCTGAATTGAAAGCTTTTCTCGCTTCCTTCATTTTTCCTAACAAACAATATCCATCAACCAAGGCATTGTAGGTGATAATATTTGGTTGGATATTTATTTGCGTTATAATTTTCATGACATCCTCCGCATCTTTCACCTTTCCTTCCTTACAATAAGCATCCATTAATATGTTACAAGTGACAACATTGGGATAGATCTTCTGAGCAATCATCTTACTTAATAAGTCTTCAACCTCTTTCCATGTACTTAAACTACACAAGCCTTGAATAATTGAGCTATACGTTACAACATCGGGCGAAATACCCTTCTCACTCAATTCCGAGAAGAGTTGGATAGCCTCATCAACCATACGAACCTTGAAAAGACTATCAATTATTGTGTTATAAGACTTGACAGCAGGTTTGCAATTTTGTTTCTCCAACAATCTGAGCAAATGATAGGCGGTGAGAGTATGCCCAGCTTTGCATAATCCATTTATCACAGCAAGATATGTAATTTCATCAAACTCACATATTTTTTCTCGCAACAACTTCTTGAACAGTTTCTCCGCCTCAGCGACCTTTCCTTCCAAGAATAGCCCTTTCAGCAGAGTGTTGAAGGTAACAATGTCAGGTGTGTGGCCACGCTTAAAAAAGCTACCTAAGATTGCAAACCCACAATCAACTCGACCCACAAGGCAAAAACAATTAATAACATTATTCAGGGTGAAGTAATTTAAAGGAGCATTGTGAAGAAGCAATTTGTCAAACAGAAAGAGGGCAACAGAGTATTGTTTCATCTTCATAACCGTAGTTAGCAATTTACAGAAATCAACAACAGATGGGCGAGGCCTCATTCTCACCATTTGATGAAACAAAGCAATAGCATCATCCGGATCACGAACGCGGCCGAAATCGAATCTGGGTTTGGCGGAAAAGCATCTACTATTCTGCTGGTATTGCAGAGAAGAAACAGTACATGTAATTGAATTAAAAGAAGAATTGGAAACAATTCCTCTAAAAATGGTGGTAGCGTGATTGAACCTCATCAAGGAAACAATTTGTGTGTTGAAGAGAAAAATGGGGTGAAAGAGTAGAAGTTCTGCAAAATGTAAAATGAGAGTGAGAGGGACTTTGATACGCCTTCAGATTTGGGAGATAAATGCAACTGATTTTACCTATTTTTTACTTTTTCGTTTTCCTTTTCCTTAATAAATGTATACACAAATATATGATAAAATTATATTTCGTGATTTCAATATCATTTATTTTTTAAAGTTTATGAACTTACTATTTGTCATTAGTGTGGCGATTTTATTACAGTTTTTGAGTTCTAGCTAAATAGATTAACAATTTTTTTTTACAAATAGCTTTTGTCTCGATATTAGAGTACTTATAAACTAATAGAGCATTCGACATATGTTTGTGAAGAATTCGATTAGTGTTTATTTATGTTCGTGTATTAGTTTTAACGAACATAAATGAATAAGAAAACTTATTCAGTTATGTTCGCGAATATGTTCCCAAACGTATTTGATTAGTATTTGTTTAATATTCGTTTATTATTCATTCACATTTATTAATTAAACACTTAATGTACTTATTTATTCAATATTCATTTAGTTTTGTTTTGATGTTAATGTCTTCTAATATAATTTATTATATTATTCATTTATTTTTAATTGAATGTTTAGAAACTTGCATTTCAATTATTAAATAAACGAACATAAACAACACTCGCTTGTTTAAGATCAACTCATTTACACCCTGCAGAGTGCGAACAATTAAAGAGTTTGGGCCCATTATGTTCCTATATACAAAATGACTACAATAAAATATCGAGTAGGTCTTATGTAAGACGATCTCACACGGTCTCACGTGAAATATTATGTAAAACGAAATTCATATGGATCAACGAGACAGGTCAACTCATTTAATATGATCAATTTCGATCTCACATAAGGCTATAAAAAGTTTCGTATGTGAGACGGTCTTACGTGAGTTTTTGCGTAAAATATTAAGGCTAATTTTAATTTTGGTCACGTATGTAGGACATTTTCCATTTTTTAACGATCAAGTATCTGTTTTTCATATTTGGTCCTCTATGTTTTAATTTTTTCCAATTTCGGTCTTTTTTTGTCAGAATTTTCAATATCATTAACGTGGCTATCAGAATCAAGCTGCCACGTCATATTTTTCGACGACCATGTCAGAATTTCCGACAAACCCGTCAACAATTTTGAAAATTTCAATCAAAATGAACTAAAATTGAGAAAAATTAAAACATAGAGAATCAAAATTAAAAAATGGATATTTGATTATCTAAAAATAGAAAGTATCTTACACACATGACCAAAATTGAAACGTGGCTGTCATAATCAAGTTGCCACGTCATATTTTTCGACGACCAAGTCAGAATTTCCGACAAACACATCAGCAATTTTGAAAATTTCGATTAAAATGAAATAAAATTGAAAAAAATTAAAACATAGAGAACCAAGATTGAAAAACGGATATGATTGTCTAAAAAATGAAAAAATGTTTTACATAGATAACCATAATTGAAATTATCCCTACTATATAGATAATTTTTTTGATTGAACATAATAAAAAAATACGATGAATAATGATAAATACATAGAGGGGGAGGGGATAAATAGCGAAGCAAATTATATCTCTACATTTATAATATCTTTTTTTCTATGAATTATTAAAGTCAATAACTTCATGTAACTAACCTTAATCCCCCAAATTAAAAGGACCTGAAGATATCTATTGAAGAATAGGCATTCGAAGCGGTTGAATTATATAATACTTGAATAGGATGTTTCAATTGTGCCCACAAATTAGTAAACGTATATAAGATAATCAATCATGTCATAATAAGAACGAGTTGAGAGGATTAACTGCTGCTTTGCAAAATGGTGAATCAGAAACCTATGTTGCAAACTCATTTCATCTTTTGCAGCAGCACTTGTGTTTTTGTGTTATTGATTAAAAATTCAGATGATTTCTTTGGTTATTGATTAATTTTTTTTTAATCTTTCAGCTTTCAGTGTAGAAATACTAAAAAGATTAAAAAAAGAAAAAAATCGTACTAAAACAATATTAATGTTCCAAGTGTGGTGCCAATTTATCAACACAATGGTCACTATAAAAAGAACACTCATCAACCATAGGGCATGGCAACACTTAAATCAGGCTATTAATTCTTCGGGATAAGCTTCTTAACCTTATTAAAAAGAAGACTGCCTTGACCTTCCGCTTGCAGCTGATCAAGTAACAATGAAAATGTCGTTGCATGCAGCAAAAAGCCCCGTCTCTCCATTTCGTCCAGGACTGGAATTACATCACAAGACGCATTCCTTTTAAGCAACCCCTGCATATAAACATTGTAGGTTGCACTATCAGGCAAGCAACCTCTTTCTTCCATTTTCATCAGCAATTCCTTAGCCTCCTGTGTTTGACCTTCTTTACAAAGTGCGCCAATAAGGATGTTAAAGGTAATGACATCAGGCTGCAGACCTTTGGACGGAAGTTGGGCGAAAAGATTCTTAGCCATGTCAAGCTTTTTATCCTTGCACAGCCCCTCAATGAGGGTACTGTATGTTATTATATCCGGACTAACACCTTGATCTTTCATCATGTTTAGAAAAGAAAACGCTTCAGTTGTTTTCTGAGCTCTGCACAAGCCATCTAACAAAATAGTATAAGTCATTATATCAGGAGATAATTGTCGAGCTTGCATTTCCTTGAAAAGTTTCAAGCCATCTGCACATCTGCCTTCACGAAAGAATCCCTTGAGCATGGTGGTGTAAGTAACCACTGTATGCTTAAAACCTCTGCAAGGAATTTCAAGAAAAAGACTCCAAGCTTCATTCACATTTCCCTTTGTGCAATACCCATTCATCAAACTATTATAGGTTACAACATTAGGCTTGAGTCCTGAATTGACTGCTGAATTGAAAACTTTTCTCGCTTCCTTCATTTTCCCCAACAAACAATATCCATCAATCAAGGTATTGTAAGTGATGATATCTGGTTGAATATTTATTTGCATCATAATTTTCATGACATCCTCCGCATCTTTCACCTTTCCTTCTTTACAATAAGCATCCACTACTATGCTACATGTGACAACATTGGGATAGATCTTCTGAGCAATCATCTTACTTAATAAGTCTTCAACCTCTTTCCATCTACTTAAACTACACAAGCCATGAATCGTTGAGCTATATGTTACAACATCGGGACAAATGCCCTTTTCACTCAATTCTGAGAAGAGTTGGATAGCCTCATCAACCAGACGAACCTTGAAAAGACTATCAATTATTGCTGTATAAGACTTGACAGCAGGTTTGCATTTTTGTTTTTCGAACAATCTAAGCAAATGATAGGCGGTGAGAGTATGCCCAGCTTTGCACAATCCATTTATCACAATAAGATATGTAATTTCATCAAACTCACATAGTTTTTCTCTCAACAACTTCTTGAACAGTTTCTCCGCCTCAGCAACCTTTCCTTCCAAGAATAGCCCTTTCAGCAGAGTGTTGAAGGTAACAATATCAGGTTTGTGGCCACGCTTGAAAAAGCTACCTAAGATTGAAAACCCATAATCAACTCGATTCACATGGCAAAAGCAATCAATGGCAATACCCAGGGTGATGTGACTTAAAGGTGCTTTCTTCACCAGCATTTTATCGAACAGATAGAGGGCAACCGAGTATTGCTTCATCTTCACAACAACAGTTAACAATTTATTGAAACCAACAACAGATGGATGGGGCGTCATTCTCACCATTTGATGAAACAAAGCAATAGTTTCATTCGGCTCACGAATGCTGCCGAAATCGAATTTGGGTTTAGCGGCAAAGTATCTATCCTGGTGATAATGTAGAGAAGAAACTGTGTATTTAAACGAATTGAATGAAGAATTGGAAAAAATTCCTCTAAAAATGAAGGTAGCGTGAATCAACCTCATCAAGGAAACAGTTAGTTTATAGAAAAGAAAAATGGTGTGAAAGAGTAGAATTTCTGCAAAATGTAAAATGAGAGTGAGAGAGACTTAGTCTTGGACCTGTTGAAGCGGCTTCAGATTTGAGAGATAAATGCAACTGATTTTGCCCATAAAGTATAAGAAAACACACTCCTTATTTATGTCTACTTAAATTAATGTCTAACATCTTCAATAATCTCCACATTTTCTTCAACTATAATTCATTAATATTTAAAAAAATCATAATTAGATATATCTAGTTCATTATTATTGATTTTCACATTTATCTCATAATTAATAATTACTAAAATGACAATTCAAATATTATATTCTGGTTTATCAATGTTTACTAGAAATAAAAAAAATTATTCTACATTTTTTTTCCAAAACTTTAAATTTAATATTTGACATTTATCATTACTCAATTAAAATCATATTATTTCAAGCATTTGTTAATGATTTTTTTCCTAGGTTTTTGTGTAACTCAACATTCTCATATATGTCCTTATACATTTTATTCAGAACTTTTATGTAAGTTGTTTTGATTCTTTTTTTCCATCCACATTATATCTCTATTAGTTTCGTCACATATTTTTCAAGAATATTAAATATTATTTACAATTCCTTTTTTTTTTTTTTTTAATCTCTCTTTGTATTGATCTAGTGATTTTTTTTATTAAATGCATAGTTTTTATCTTAATGATATCAAACCAAATTATTATCAAATTATTAAGTTATCTATCTTAACATTTTGAAAAAAAAATCAGTAATATTATATTTCTTAAATAAGTTTATGTATATATTTACTTCACATGATTTTGTATATTTTTTTTATTTTTCTTTTGGGTTAATTACATAAAAAATCATCAACTTAAGGTATAATTTCAATTGCAACATGAATTTTTAACTATAACATAAAACACATTCAATTTAACACCTATTTCAATTAGGGACATGTTTAGACTTTTCAGGCTCTAATTGTTGATGTGGAGTCCGAAATGTAAATTGGAGTTCAATCATCATCCAGTCATCAACCCATTCGAAATTAAAAAAGAAAAAGATAACGAAAAAACAAATTGAAAAAGAAAATGGAAAAAAATTAATTGCTCCATCTCTTCCAGCAACTGTCAGTGCAGCCGTCGCCTGACTATTCGAAACCTCTACTGTAAAATACCAAAAAAATTTCATCTTTTACCGAACTTTACAAAATAAATCCCAATAATTCGGTAATCATTTTCCCATCAAAATTTCAAGAAAAACAAGCCTTAAACCTACAAAAAGCTTATTACTCACCGTCACCTCTCATCGGAAAACTCCATTGTTGGCCACTAAACTTTCAAATTCGATTTCTTTCATTTCTCAACAAAAATACATGAAATTTATATCAAAATGACCTACTTAAGACCAAACTTATACTTGTCAATTTACATAAACTTGTTCGATTTTGAGTCAAAACGGGCAAAATTCATTTGATTGTCCAAAGAAAATCCCATTTTCTTGATTTCAAGTTTTAGTTTACAGTTTTACAAGTTTACCGAATTGACCGTTGAATTGAAAGCTTTTCTCGCTTCCTTTCATTTTTCCTAACAAACAATATCCATCAACCAAGGCATTGTAGGTGATAATGTTTGGCTGGATATTTATTTGCCTCATAATTTTCATGACATCCTCCGCATCAAAATTGAAAAACTGATATTTGATTGTCTAAAAATGGAAAGTGTCTTACATACATGACCAAAATTGAAATGTGGTGTCAGAATCAAGCTGCCACATCATATTTTTCGACTACCACATCAGAATTTCCGAAAAACATGTCAGCAATTTTGAAAATTTCGATCAAAATGAAATAAAATTGAAAAAAATTAAAATATAGAAAATCAAAATTGAAAAACGGATATTAGATTATCTAAAAATGAAAAGTGTCTTACATACATAACCATAATTGAAATTATCCCTACTATATAGATAATTTTTTTGATTGAACAAATAAAAAAATACGATGAATAATGATAATACATATGGATATAGAGATAGGCCAAAATCATTTTCCAACATATTGAATTTTTCTAGTTTTGTTGCTCAACGTAATTTAAAAATAGGCGCAGTTATTATAACTAAAAAATTTAAAATGTCCAAGCAACCCAAAAAGACAAAAATATATTATCAACTATTTATTGCAACTAAAATCAACAGGTGTAATAAAAGCTCATCACTTTCCGATAAAAGCTATTAAATTAGAAATACCAGTTAACTAGAAGACCCCATTTGCAAATTTAGGAGAAAACAAAAGTCAATACATCAGATAATTTTCTGATGAATATATCAAGGCTAAAAAACAATAAAAATCAGTCAAAGCAAATCAGGAAAACGTAGCATCTCTAATTAAAATCCAAAGTTCATCCAAACACAGAAGTAGCATCATCATATTTATTTGGCCAAACAAAAACAGAAAGAAGCAACAGCTTTGTAATAAAGATGAAATGATAAGAATGATAAGAGAATCTTGAAAACAATGGCAGTAGCTATCTCTCTACCTAGACAAAACTGATGAAAAGCAAAAACCCTATTCTCCTCTATTTCTATCTGATATCTGTGCTCAAATACTACTCTGCAGTGGTTGGGAATCAAGTGACAGGTCTTTGGTAAGAGAGACGAGAGACGAAGCATCGGCCGGCAGATCGCTCTTTGCACCTTCTCCGGCCTACAATTGTATCAAATGTTGAATGGTAAAAACGAATACTGTCATTAATAATCATATTGCATGATGAGGATATATAATACGAAACTGACCTCATAATCGGTACCATTCTTGACGCTCCTCTTAGCTTTGAGCATCTTCTCACGGTTTTCATAGAAGTTGAAGTCATCCAGCAACGATGACTTTGCTGTGTGATTCTTGAAAATCTCAAGCATTTCTAACCCTTGTTTCAGTTCAATCTGAGAGAACCAAATACGCCATTATGGAACAAGTTTACGACATCTTTAACATACATATCGTGAATTTCAGGTCATCAAACCACATTTAGCTATGGATTATTAAATCAAAAGTTTTCATTGTACCTCCTGAGTGTCCCTGCTATAAGTGACAGCCCGATTTTCATTGTTCTCAAGGATTATGTGTCGCAAGAGCGTGTTGGGAACATCTTTAATAATATGCCACTTTACGGGGAAGAAGCCGTTCCACTTATCGAGCTGCCAAAAGTCCATGTTTTTGGTGAAATCAATGGGCCCAACCATCTCAGCAATGCCCACAAACTGCCCGCTCGTATTCACCTTTAAGTAAACAAGGTAAACATGGTGTGATTAACGAATACAAGATAAAAACATAGGACTTAGAAAAACGGGCATAAGCTTACCGAGAAGAAAAGGTAGATGGGACATGGTAAACCTGTTTCAGTCTTTTTAGCTTCTGCTTCACGGAAAGCAGCATCTAACTTCTTGTTTCCATTTGGAGTGCTTGACCAAACATCATACTTGATGCATTTGTGAACATCGTCTTCACTGTATGACTTGATAACAAAGAACTTTGCATGATCGTAGACCGTCTGGAAATCTTGCAAGTTATACTTATCCCTTTGAATGGCAAAGGAGAGTTGTTCAACAACCTCGGGCTGTGACGCATTGGAGTTGTTCTTATTGTCTGCTCTAGGGCCACGAGTTAACTCTGTACCGCCACCACCTCTCCCAGAACTCTCTCTCGACTTGTACTTGTAATTGTTGTTCCATACATTTGATTGGTAATTTACGGGACCATACTGTGAAAAAGAACGAGGATTTCGGTTGGCGTATGACGAGATACCACCGCCATGATATCCGCTCATAAGGCCAGAACCTAACTGCAAGAACATAAACCAAATGGAACCTTACTCAACAGACTAACCTACATGAAAACGAGTTGAAATTGATGCAAGGACAAGTACCTTATTCAACGAATTAAGAGACTGATTCTGATAGGACCTCGAGGAATGGGGCTGTTGGTTTTTCAAATTGAAATGAGAAGATGAAGTTCTGCTTGAGAGATTGTTTGTTTTTTGGAAATTATATCCGTTGGACTTGCCATTGCCGCTTGGAGTCACTGAAGACCTCACTGAACCAGATTTAGTGGCAGATCCAGTCGAGCCATTTCCGGCATAGGCCAGGTCATATGTGTAACAAGGAAAGGCTTCTGATCCATATGACGAAGTGTAAGCTTGTTTTCCATCGACTCCCATATATCCACCAGTTGAATACGGACCATAGCTAGGAAGGTAATATAGGAGTGAACCATTGTCCTGTTGCATACCCTGGATAATCATAAATTTCCAGATTACAATTTATTTCATAAAACGAAATGGGAATATCAAGAAATCAAAGAAAGTGAAACACACTGTGTATGAACCGCCAGGCGTGCTGAAATAGCCCTTTTCATCTGGCTGTGAAAAGCTGCCATTATATCCTATGGAACATGAGAAAACGATGACATTTAGCCATTGAAAAAACAACCTCAATAGTAATGATAGATGCAATTGAATATCTACCTGGATAATAATAATCATAACAGCTGGTAGGTGGATAATAAACACCTTGCTCTGAAGCCAACTGTTGATCAGTTGAGCTTTTGGGTGCAGATACACCATTGCCAGCAGCAGATACAAAGGAAACGGGTTCAGATTGTAGTCCATCTCTGCCCTGAAAAAAGGGAGATCTCAGTTTTATTAACATATCAATTGTAACCACGTTATATGCAAAAAATTCTATTCAAACAAGCTAACAGTAAGATGTGCAAGAAACAAAGAGAATAGAAAATAATGAATTGAAGGACAAGAGGGGAGAACGTTTCTTGGCAAGTTTATTGGTTTGAAATACAAGAAATCATGAAGTAAAAAGGACTCGAGGACAGTTTAACAATTAATTACAAGAGTATACAAACAAGTTAGGCAAAAGAAAGGGAAAGCACATAGAATAAGAGCTTTATCTAGGGAAAAAAGGTAATGTATATTAGTAGAATAATACATTGTAAGAATATCATGAAAACAACATATTATAAAATGTACATAAAAAACTAATGAGAATTAGAACTGCTAAATTTTATCAAACCCAAAAAAAAACCATGTCAACAAGCACTTACAATATCATTATCGGGGTGTTTGATAGATGAATCAGACTTCATGACAGAAGGGCTGAGCTCAGCTGCAGGAAAGATAATGTCATTAAACATAAGCTTCATTAGAAACCATATACACATAAAGAATTGACATGTGTCCAAAAACAGATAAGTCATATATACTTCAGAAAAATTCATATAGATGAAAACGTAAATTTACTTATGATTTACAATATCAGACATCCAACAAACCTATTAAATGTACAGTCAAGCACTCAGACAATTGACACAATCTAGAAATCATTATATGCACTGACCAAAAACCAAATGTTGAATGATTAGTTGTAAGCATCTACGCAACAATATGGTGGCAGTTTGTAAAAAATAACACAGACAACAAAAGGATCAAACGTATACACCTCACATACCAGCAATATCAGCATTAGCAATCATACAAACTAAGTTATAAATAACATTCCAACAAAATAAAATATAATTTGACAAAAGAATCAAAAGGACATACATGTCTCTATATTCTTGTTTCCGGACATTTTAGCCTTCAATATTAACAGTTCAACCTACAACAAATGAAAACACATACAAAGAAAAAGTAAGAAGCAAGCACATACACAGTAACTAACACATTTAATCCATTAATTCAGTAAACCATTTTATAACCACAGCAAGAGTTTATTATACAAAACCACAACATTAGGGAAAAATAAAAATAAAATGAAAAAAGAGTTTCAAATTGCCATGCCCATACCCCTTCAAAAAAAAAAAAAAAAAAAGGAGATTCTATTCTTCCCCCATGAGATAGAAGATCAAGATTCTTATTCCTTCATAAATCTCAAGATACTTTTGTTTCCATGAAAACCAGAGAGAGAAAGAGAGATCCACGTGGAACAAATATAACAAGAAAAAGATATTTTCTTTTAACTTTACTGAGAGAGTATGGAGGAAAACAAATCCCAAGAAAATTAAAATATCTTGAGAAAAGAATTCCGAAAAATCGGTCTTCATTGAAAATACAGCCAATCACAGAGAGATATTTGACTTATATTTTTCCCTCAAGAGAAGAAGTTTTGGCCCTCTTTGCACAACCACAAATTTATCTCAACCAAACAAATAAGCACTGGTCCAAATAAACCAATGGAAAATAATCTACGCATTAAAACATAAATGCACAAAAATACACACATATCTACAGAATATCGACAATAAAAAATAGTTATCCATGGAGCCCAGATCGCAAGAAACCCCACCCCAGAAATTTAAAAAAAAAAAAGGGAAAAAAATCCCATGAATGTGTGGTTTATTTATTTTGTTGAAACCTACAAGTAAATTGTGTATTTTATTTCAAGGATAATAAAAAACCGAAGATTTCACTCAGATCCCACTTTCATGAATACAAACAGTCAAGAAATAAAAAAGGTATTAAAGCTTACTCGAAAGCAAAACCCAAAAAGACGAATTGAAATTTGAAAAACCCACCAATGAAAGAAAACATTTATTCTTCAGTTCGATTTCTCCACCATTTTCAATATGCACGAAGAAATATACTAGTTTACCTCCAAATATGCATGACCAAACACACACAGACACACTTAGTGTGTGATGATTCCTGAAGCGTGTGAAGAAAGTTTCAAAAAACACATGAAATTTCCAGAAGAACAAACAGAATCAAGTCACTGCTCAGATCCATTTCGGCTTTCGAATCTTGAGAAGAAGCAACCCAAAAAAGGCTATTAAATACAAGAAAATGAAAAACCCACGAAGAAAACACAAATGTTTTTTATGTTTCCAACAAGATAGGAGAAAACCCACCTTTCAAACGGATTTCTCTCTCTCTTTCAATATCGAAAAACCGCTTAATATGAGAAATATAAGCGTTTTTTCTTCGCAAGAGAGAGTGCGAGAATAAGAAGAAGAGAGCAAAAGGAAGCTCAAGGGAGGCGTGGGTGCTGAGGGGACTGTGACTAAACCCTTGAAGAGATCCAACGGCTCTCGTCGCTTTCTTAATTGCAGGAGAAATGATCTTGTCCGTCAGATCTGAAGTTCAAGGGATTTTCAATTTGAAAGATATTTAATCATGTCAGAGTCAAAATGGTATCTGACTGTACGATGGTGTAAAAGAAATTCCATCAAGAAGTTTTTCTATATGAATTATGATTATTAATTAATAAATAACATATATTGGATTGTCTTATGGAAATGTATGTTTTTTTTTTTGGGTTTATTTCACATAATTATACGAAGAGTCACAGTATAGATGAGTGTTTTGAATTTCAATTCTTGGTGTGTAAATTTGGATAGACTGATTTAGTCGAACAATCAAAGAAAATAATATAAAAACAAGATAAAAAAATAATTGAGGCGTAAATTTGGATAGACAGATTTAGTCAAATAACCAAGGAAAATAATATTAAAAACAAGATAAAAAGATTATACCGAAAACTTGTAAATTTGGATGGACAAACTTACTCATACAACCAAAGAAAATGGTACCATAAACAAGATAAACAAATGGTACCGAAAACAAAATGAGTAAGTCTCTTGTGCAACCGTCGCATATGCGGCGGTCAAAAGTATGTGATTTTCGGACATAAGTATGTGATTTTCAAGTATAAGTATGTGATTTCAAGATATACTTGTCAAAAGGCATACTTATGGTCGAAAAAGACATACTTATGGCCGAAAAAGACATACCCGTCGCATGTGCGGCGGTCTCACATGAGTTTTTGTGAAACAAAATCTAGCTTTGGTTGTTTAGTCACCAAATCAACAAATGAAACTGAAAACAAGATCGAGTTCTAGTTTGTTCTGTGGTCATTAGCTACAGTTGTTCTGCAGGGGCGGAGCCTCATGGTGGGTGAGGGGGGCTAGCCCCCCAAAAATTTTAAAAAAATTAATTACCTGTATATACTTTTAGGAATTTTTTTGATTTTTAGTGTTAAAATACAGATTTTATAGTAATCTAGCCCCCAAAATCGTTCAGCCCTCTCCGAATTTTTAGTCTAGCTCCGCCCCTAGTTCTGGTTGATTGTTCTATGGTCGGTTAGCTACGGTTGTTCTGGTTGATTATTCTATGGTCGGTTAGCTCCGGTTTTTGATTGTTTGTTCTGTGGTCGGTCAAATATAATGAGTCGGAATGAAGATATGTTTTATTGTTCTTTATAAAATCCTTGAATAAAATGATTTTCGAACTCATTTTTCACTTAATAAGGCACTATTTATCATATATTCTAAGATTATTATTTTTCAAATAAGTTCATCTCTTCCTATTATGTGAGTTGCCTGCATGAATTTTCATAATATAAAATAAATGTATAAAAACCTAATGTATCAAAATTTAAAAGTTAAAAAAACTTGATAGACAATTCAAGCGAGCAAAAAAACTCATAATGTTGAGGTTTGTAAAATCTTACGATATTGTGAATTGTTTAAGGATCTAGTTAAAAAAATGAGTTTAACAATCTTGATCATGTACATATAGGTTTAGTTAGCAGTACATACATCTCTCTTTTTTATTAAGGTTTCAAATTTTCATCTCTTGTCCAAGTGAAACGATTAGGGGTAAGTTAGGAAATTCACAAACTAAACTGACATGATTCAAATTGAGAGTTCTCATCCCAAGAGGGCAAAACAGGGCCGACCAAGGGTGTCCAACACGACATAACCACGATTAAGGGTGAACAATCGATCGGTTCGGTTTCAAGTTTGAGCATTTCATTATTATTTTTTTTAACAATAACATTTTATTAATTAAAAATCATATTAGAAGAAAATATATATTAAACCCTGCAATTATTTGTTAAACAAAATCAAGTAATTTACATAATTAACAAACAAACAAGAAAAAAAAAAAAATATATATATATATATATATATATATAAAATAAAAAAATTCTATACAAAAATAAAATTTCAGTTCAATTAACCAATTTTTTTCAAAACAAAACCAAACCAACTTTTATTTAGTTCTTAATTTTTCAACAGAACCGAACTGATTTATCGGATTAGTTCGATTTTTCGGTTCCTGTTTGGCTTTGCTCACCCCTAACCATGATTGGCCATCAATTCGGGTGACAATCAGGAAGTGTCAAGCCTGGCCAAAGTGGGCGAGCTGACCAAGATGAAAACTCATGAGGAGATAGAATTTTGGTTTGACTTGTTTTGACCCAAGTCGGCCAGAGCTGAGAGACGAGGTCAAATTGTTCTGGCCGACCCACCATGACTCGAATTTGGCAGCCGAGTCGGATCCAGGGCCAACCAGGATTGACTTAGCCGATTAGGTCTCAGGTCTACACGCATGGCTCCTCATCAAATTCAAGAGCACCAATAAGTCTATCTCAAGAAGACTTACTCAAATCCACAATATCTAGAAAATTTAACCAATCCAAATAGAATCAAATCCAATTCAATCATATCGAATCCTTAAAATCAGATAAATTGATGTACTTTCAATAATTTTGTACTCTTTAGCTTGACCCTTAATTTAGGAAAAACATATTTGAAATCATTGTATTGGAGTAATATACTATTATTTCTTGATTCATAGTAATAAAAAATTCCGATTCGACCAGAATTGCCCAACTACGATCAATCGGACAGGCTTCTAAGCCCAATTCCTCTTATTTTTACTTGCTTTTCATTCGATTTATTATCTATATAAGTGTATATGTTGTTTCACTAAATTCGTTCGTACGAATTTGCAAGTGAACACCCCAGCCCATTGTAACTCATTATAATTGCTAATTGTGTCAGAACCATACACCTTAAAATGAATATAAGGATGATAAATGCCATAAATGAGTAACATTAAACTTTGTAATTTGTCAGGGCACATAATATTAGTATGTGATTCTGTCACTTTATTTTCTTTTTTAACTCCAAAAGAGCTTTCCATTTTCTTTTTTTCTCATCAGCAATTCCTTTAAAAACTTAGCTTTATTCTTATTTTTAGAAAAAATCGTTTGAAACTAGTTATAAGTAAGACTTTTTTTTTTTTTTAAAGGTTATTCAGCTAGAAAGCAGTTGGGCCAGATTATCACGGTTTTTTAATTTGGGCTGAAGGTAGATATCCACTGGAGTCCAGCCCAATTAATAATGGGCCAGAATTACAACTATGACATACTCATTCGATTCATATTAATAATAACACCTAGTGGTGCCCAACGGTTCGGAAAAACCGGAATCGGGCCAGTTCGAACTGGCGGTCAACGGTTCAGGACCGTTGACCCGGTTCCGGTTCGTGTTTTCTAAAACCGTGAAACGGCGGTTTCGGTTTTTTTTTTTAATTTTTTGACCAATGAGATAGCGTCACGTGTCCGTCGGAGCTCCGGCGAAAAAGAGCCATTGCCGCCGGAACCGGCGGTTCGAAACCGGTTCGAACCGGCCCGCCTTTTTTTTTTTTAAATGTTACCGTTGGACACGTGTCACGCCAGGATCACTCGACCGTTGGAGATCAACGGTCGAGATTTGAGAACTGTTGTGAACCGCCGGTTCCGGCGATTTTTATTTTTTTTTAATTTTCTATAAATACCCCCTCCCCCCATTCAATCCTCACACCATTCCAACACTTCTCTTTCAATTCTCAAGTTGCAATTCAATTCTCAAGTTTTTTTTTCAATTCTCAATTTACAATTCAATCGAAAATGTCTCGAAGAGGTTCTTCTTCCGCCGGTTCTTCTCACCGAGAAAAGGCACCGATGCCTCCACCACGAGATGTTGAAGTCGATGATCTTATCGATCAATACACTCCCCACTCTCATTGGAGTGAGGAGTACGCCAATTTGGAGAAGGCTCTCGGACCTTCGACCGCCGCCGACTTTGCCGAAGTGGAAGAGGAGCAAGAGCAGCCGGAGGCCCGTCCAACTCAAGAGAGCGACACACGTAGACGAACCACTTCGACACTTCGAAGTGATATTTTCTCCATACATTTTAAAAAGGAGAAAGTATCAAATTCGAACGTGGACTTCACAGTGACGTGCAACTACTGTGGAAAGAGCTACAAATTCAAAGCCGGAGGGGGCTACGGAACGTTCAACAACCACATCATCAAGAAGCATCCGGATAAGATGGGTAATGATCGCTCTCAAACCCATCTTCCTCGACAAAATGCCGGTTCCAGTGGGGGAACTGGAGGTAACGACCCTAACTTCCTTCATAAATTTAGTCAATTAACTCATAGGAAAGGAATGGCCGAATTGATTGCTAAAAAACATCTTCCTTTTCAATTTCCAACTGACGATGATTATGAAGAATTTACTTGTGAAGTTTTTCAACCCGCTAGTAGAAGAATATCTAGGAATACCGTTACATGTGACATAGAAAAAATTGTAGGTGAATATAAATATGCTTTAATTGGAGAACTAAAAAATTTAACACAACGAGTATCTATTTGTTGTGATGTGTGGAAAGATCCTTACGGAAACCATGATTATTTAGGAGTAACGTGCCATTGGATAGATAATGCATGGAACGTGCAAAAACTTTTATTTGCCTATGTCGAATTTGATGAAACACATAGTTCCGTAGCAATTGCTAGAAAAATAATAAAAATTGTTAATGATTATGATATAGTTACAAAAATATTTTCGATTGGTTATGATAATGCCGCTCCTAACACCGCTAGTATACCCACATTAATGAAATTTTTTAGGCCTCCAATAGATGGTAAACTTTTTCATATTCGTTGTGTACCCCATTGTTTGAATTTGTGTGTACAAGATGGATTAACCGCTTTGCATGATAAAATCTCACCTATTACGGATGCAATTCATGAAATTGCTAAATCAACACAATGGCATAAAAAATGGGCAAGATTTTGTAAAAATAATGGAATGGAAGTTAAGAAATTTATATTGGACGTAAAACATAGATGGAATTCAACTTATTATATGCTTCAAGATTCTTATAATTATAAAGAATTGCTAATTGAATTTTATAAAGAAAACCCACATGAATTGATATATTTGAATAGCAACTCTTGGGATGCATGCATTAATTTAATAGCTCTTTTAAAAATTTTTGAAGAAGCCACTAGAGAATTAAGTGACACTTATTATCCTACTTCTCCATTAGCCTTAGATAATTGTGTTAAAATTGCTTTAATTTTGAATGAATATTGTGCATGTCCTATTATAGGTGACACTATTATAGCAATTAAAGCAAAATGGTTAAAATATTTTCACGAACTTCCCCATATATTTTTAATAGCTAAATTATTAGATCCTAGGATTAGAGAAGATGGTCTAATGGAATTATTACGCATATATTATAGTGTTTTGTTCCCCCATTTTTTGTTATCCGATTATGATGCAGTTGACTATGTTTCAAATTATGTAGAAGTTGCAGCTAGAGCTAAAAACTATTTGTATGATTTATTTAAAGAATATAAAACCTCATTAGGAGATGATTGTGGGGATAATTTAGGTGCTCAAAATGTAGGTGGTAGTAGTAGTTCTTCACATAATCCATATAATGTTAGTGGTCTTAATGCATTTTATGATTTTTATGATAACCGAATACAAAAACGAGCTAGGGGGTCTAATCCCACACAAGAATTAGATACATATTTAAGTTGTACATTTGAATTTATTTGTTTTGAAAACTTTGTGGATCTTTTGAAGTGGTGGTCAAAGAAGATCAACACTTATCCTATTTTAAGTCATATTGCAAAGGAGATTTTTGCAAGTCCCGCCTCCAACGTTTCCGTCGAGTGCGATTTCTCCAAAGGACGACATATGTTGAATCCAAAAAGGTCAAGATTGATCGTAGAGAATGTTCAAAACATTACTCTACTTGAAGATTGGCTTCGAGCAAAGAAACGTCAACAACATCTAGATTTATCCGTCTTTGATGACGATGGCCCCGACGAGTATGGCTACGATTCCAACACATCCTCCTCCACCGGAACTAATGGGTAAGTTTGAGGTAAGAGAACTACGTGAGCTTTGATTCCCTAATGCAATTTAGGGATACGTAGGCAATTTCATTCTAACTTTCAAACTTAGGATGAAACTCAAGCTCTTTCATTTTTTTTTACTTCTCTTACTTGTAATGAACAAAGAATGTTGTGTAGTAGATGGTGTGTCTCAAAGAAAGGAGGAGATAATAAGATGTGTCTTAGATGCACGTCTTATTATGTCCTCCTTTCTTTGAGACACATCATCTACCACACAACATTCTTTGCTCATTACAATTAAGAGAAGTAAGAAATAAGAATTACGTGGGCTTTGATTCTCCAATTCAATTTAGGGATACGTAGGCAATTTTATTCTAAGTTTGATATTCACTTTCAAACTTAGAATGAAACTCAAACTCTTTCATTTTTTTCCTCTTTCAATTTGTAATTTGTAAGTTGTAATTTTTTTTTATTGCTTGTAAGTTGTAATTTTTTTAAATTCAAACTTAGAAGTTTGTTGTTTGTAAATTGTAATTTTTTTTAATTCAACCACCGATTAATCGTTATTTGTAAGTTGTGATTTTTTTAAATTCAAACTTAGTGTTTTATACTTTGTAAGTTGTAAATTTTGGATATTTATACAAAGTTGTGTATTTTTTAACATGTGAATACATTTTGTAAAAAAAAAAAAAATTTATTCGGAAAACCGCCGGTTACAAACCGGAACCGAACATCCCCCGGTTCGGTTCCGGTTCGACCCCCGCCGGTTTTTCGAACTGCCGGTTCGGAACCGGAACCGGCGGTTTAACCGAACCGGGCACCACTAGTTAGTCTTACAAAAAGAATGGTGGCATATCAAGTAAAACATAAAACTATTGTATTCATAATGAGTATAAAATGGTGATATTATTGAGCATTATAATCATGTCTTGATAATATTTCAACCTCATTTGGTATTCGTGTGATGTAGTGAATAAATTTCATGTGCTAGTAATTTTTTGATATAAAAATGATGATCATGAAAAATCATGTAGTTTTTCAAAGTTATTTCAATTTAATCTACTACTCATGTAATTTATCTAAATATTTATTATTTTGATCATATGTTGTTTAACTATTTTAGTACTTGTTTTTGCACAATTGGTCTAGAAAATACTTGTGCAAATGTATGTTCAACAACTTATTCATAATGAGCTTAAAATATTGATATTATTGTATATTACCCCAAAATAAAATTTCTAAATTTAACATACCATCAAAAAATATGTATAATTATTTTTTCAGATGTCTTAAAATCAAAATTTATCTATTAGAAAAATCATATTGGATGGTAAACATTTCAAAATTTGATAAATCTAAAACCATGAAACTATATTACGATAGAAACTAAATATATTTTATCATTGTTCTGTGAACTTCATGCTACCATGATAGTGAAATTTCAGATTTTTTTTTACTTTTTAATCAAGGAGGAAACATTATTTATTCTTACAACAAAAAAAAATGATAAATTCGCTAATTTTTTCGTGGATATATAAAATGATTTAGATTAAGGTATAAATTTTTATTTACAACTTTTCATGACATGATATTATTACCATATATACACAAATCATACTAACTTTATAACATAACATATCAAATACGATCATATTTTTTTCCTCAATTTTCATATATATACAAAATAATTTTCATACCATGAATATACATAAATTATGAAAAACTAAATATTTACAATTTATAAATTTATAAAATAATAAATATTTGTATTTCTACTTTAAAAAGTAGAAATGAGGTTAGTTGGTTTTTATATAGATGATAATGAAATTTCATAATAAAAAATTCAAAGTATTTAAAATATATATGTAAAAATTCTTCATCTACGTATTATCACTCTTATAAATAGCATCGACTATCTATTCTTCATGATTAATAATGAAGATATATTTATATAATTTAGCATTATGAAATATAACATATTTTTTATTATTTTTTAAAAGTATAAGTATAAATGATATGTTTTTTTTAATCATTTTTTATACTTAATTTGTAGTTTTTAATAGAAAGTATATGAATTCATAAATTTTATACTTCCTAAATGTTATTGTGTGCAACAATATGTCATATGTATATTTTTTTATTATATTCAAGATATATTACAAATCTTTATGATTTTTAATAAGAATTAATATAGTATAATAAAATAAAATTATATAAACACTATGTTATATTATTAACATTGTTACATAGAAGATATATAAAAATTGGAGTATTGTAACATATTTGTCAAATAAAATTGTGTGATGTTTATAATAATTTTACAATACATATTTCGAATATAGTAAATAAAAATAGTTAATTTACGTTGTTTTATATATGTTGGTTGACTTGATTAATAACTCACTTCCTGGTCTTCGACTCTCTCAGTCACTATGAACGCCCCCAATCAATGCAATGATATATTTATTGAGGTGGTATATGTGTATGTGAGGTACAACATTAGAGATAAAAAAAATACTTTGATAATCTATAATTTTTGAAATCCGATCATTATGTTATTTTAATTTATTCAACAAACATATATTTAATCTTTGATTATATCAACAATTAAAAAAGTTATTAGATGAGATCATATTAACATTCATATACCATATATAGATAATAATTTCCAAGATTTTGTCAATATTATAAATGATATTATTATCATATATATAAATCATGTTTAATACAATAAAATTTATAATTTATAAATTATGAAATAATATGTATTTCTATTTTTGGGAGGTGGAAATGAGCGGGAAAATTTTACCATTTCTATTTTGAGGGGTAATTGTTATTATATATATATATATATATATATATATATATATATATATATATATATATAGATTTGATGTTACATTTCATATTTCATATTATATAATACACAAATTGTTAATTAATAATGTCATATGATATACGTAATAATATTATTAATTTAATTTTGTGAGATGAGTCAACTTGTTTTAAACAATCACTTTTCTATGAGTTTTGGTGCAAGAGAGTGTTTATGTTCAAAATAGACCCAACAAAACAAAAAAATTATAGATAATTTTTGTATACACTATAATACAAGTAGCAAAAAAACAGGCGATTACCATCTCCCTACATATAAGCAGTTATTTTCCACCTAATATTTGGCCACCAAATCTCGTATTTCCACAAAAATAAAAAAACACAAAAAAAAGAGGATAAAATTATAATTAAAAAAAAAAAAAAGGTTCTAGCTTAGAGAACTCATACCAACAATCCATCCTGTCTAATCTTCTCATCAGGGCTCTTCTTGGTGTGAGCGGCGGCGGAGGAGGAGGACTGAAACTCCGGCGAGCGGCGGGGGAACTCCGACAGCATCTGCACGACCTCTCTCATGGTGGGCCGCTCGACGCTGTTCTCTTGGATGCAAAGCATGGCGACGAAGAACAAGTGCATCGCTTCATCCTTGGGCACCACTGTGAGCCGTGGGTCGAGAACCCGCGTGAATTCTTCTCTGCGGCAATTCGTCGAACACTTTGTCCACTGCACGATATCCACCCCTTCTCCGAACTCGCCGCCCACCGGACGGCGGCCGGTGATCAGCTCGAGGAGGACCACGCCGAAGCTGTACACGTCGCTCTTCTCGTTCACTTTCAGTGTGTACGCGTATTCTGCAGTGTTCGATCATCTACCCACCATTAACCATCGATAATAGTATAATACAATTTTCAACATTTTCTGTTTTTGATTTTAATACATTTTGAATGTCACTGGTAAATTACTTTTTCTACCACAGTAAATTATATATATATATATATATATATATATATATAATATGTTATTTTTTGATAAACTATAAATAACAAACTCTCATAATTTCAGTTAGTACATGGGTTATTTTAGATATTTCACTTAAATTTATTAAAAAAATGACAAAATTATTTAAAATAATAGAAAAATTAATTTTATTTCATTTTTGGTCTGGATGATTATTATACCCATGCTAAAAATACAACTAAACTAATAACCACAAAATCTCTATGATGAAAATATGAATACATGAAAAGAAAATAAAATGATAAATGTTCTTACGTATTTTAAACTTCATATCTAATAGGACAAATTTCACTTGTTGTTAAGGAAAAAAATTTATAGCTAAAATTTAATATTCGTTATATTTTAGTGATAATTTTATCCTTTTTATTTTATTTATTGAAACGATTGAAGATTGATTTCAACGAAAGATTAATAAAACGTTCAGGATTCAAGAATGAGAAATAGTTCAAATAAAAAAAAAAACAATTTTATATGAGAAGATATGTAGGGTGACAGTGAATCTCTTTAAACAAAATTAAAGAAAAAAAAAGGTTTGGGGATGAGTTAATAAAGGTAATTAACACGTAGGACTGTCGGAGGGGCAAAGATGTCATTTTGGCTTTCACGAGAAATGAGGTGTTATGTCGGCTCAGATTCTGTACAGCACGACTCAGACTAATTCAGTGCGTTTACTCATAAAATTCTCTCAACCCCATCTGCTCGCTTTCTGTGTTACATTCTCTTCCTCTCATTTTTTTTTTAAATTATGGATTTGAATTTTGAAGTACTTAAAAAAAATAAAAATTCGGTTACATGATTTTTTCTTTATATTATTGAGTTTGCAAAATAAATCAGTAGGTCCACGAAAAAATTGAAATTAAAGTGTAATTATGAAAACATATACAAATGAATTGTATTTTCAAGATTTCGCAATCTCATAAATAAATAGAAAAGGCAGGGCAATTAGATATCTTTGTCGAAGTAGTGTTGGAGGAAATTATGACTTTGAATCATTAAATAAGGATATATACTTATATATAATTTGTTTTTTTCATATATGTCCAATCGATATTGAAAAAAAGTTGATAATTATAATATTTTATCGTAAAAAAATTATTGTTGGTAATGATTAATGTATAACTATTTGAAAACAAATATGAATTTCAGATTATGAAATTCTACTAATTCATACATATTTTCTCTAATTTAGTTTTTGATGAAATCCCATTAATGAGTTTAGTCAAAATTAGAACAAGTAGAATGAAAATGAAGCAATGGGAGAAAGAGAAGATAGAGAGAAAAAGAAGAAGAAGAAGAGGAGGAGGAGGAGAGAGAAAGGAGATATGATATTCATACCTGGTGCAATATAACCATAAGAACCAGCAATGGCGGACATGCACTGCGAAGCCCCAGCATCGACCAAGAACTTTGCCAATCCAAAATCCGCCACGTGGGCTTCAAAGCTCGAGTCCAACAATATATTATTACTCTTCACATCTCGGTGCAGGATCAATGGCGAGCAATCATGGTGCAGATAACACAGCCCTTTCGCAGAATCCACAGCTATCTTGTACCTCAAACCCCAGCTCAAAACCCCTCCCTTTTTCCCATGCAAAGCCTCTCCCAAGCTCCCATTTCTCATGTACTCATACACGAGCAAATTCGTGTCCTTGTTCGAGCAAAACGCCACCAACCGTACGATGTTCCTGTGCCGGATATTGCCAAGTGTCCGAATCTCAGCCTTGAAGCCATGATCATGGCTGCTGAAGCTGTTGAACCCCAGCAGCTTCTTCACCGCGATCTCGACCCCGTTTGGCATTCTTCCATGGTAGACAATCCCTGCTCCTCCACGCCCGATTATGTTCCCGTCTTTAACGCATTCGAGTATGTCAGAGACAGAGAAGTCCAGCTTCTGGAAGGCTGTCATTTTCCATGTATTGGTGGTGGATTTCTTGAATGTCTTGGCTTTGACAATGGCGGCTGTGGCGAAGACCAGTGAGCAGAGTAGCAAGCCGAGGGCGAAGATGAGCTTGAACGCGTTGTGGGTTTTGGATGGTCTGGCTGTGGGTGGTGTTTGGTTGCAGGGATTGTGGAGCAGTGGTGAGCAGAGAAGAGGGTTGCCTATGAAGGATGAGGTGTTGAACACTGAGAACTGGCCTGTTTCTGGGAGCTTGCCAGAGAGGTTGTTGAAGGAGAAATCTGCTGTGGTGAGGCTTTTCATGGAGGCTAGGGATTGGGGTATGGAGTCTGTGAAGTGGTTTCTTGAAAGGTTTAAGTAGTTGAGTATTCGAATGTTGGAAATTTCTTGTGGGATTGGACCGGAAAGGTTGTTCTTGCTCAAATCCATGTAGTTGAGGTGAAGACAGGTGCCTATCTGATGTGGGATTTCGCCTGTTAGTGAGTTTCCATTGAAGTCAATCTTCACTGCTTGGTGAAGCTCTCCAATGGAGGATGGAATGGGGCCCGTGAAACGGTTTCCACTGAGGAGGAGAATTTGGAGCGAGGAGAAGTTTGAGAGGGAAAATGGCAAAGGCCCAGAAAGGTGGTTGTTTGAGAGGTTGATTTGGCCTAGTTGAGTTCGATTCGAAGAAGAATCAGTGTTTTCGGAGAGAGAACCGGATAACATGTTGTTTTGCAATTCAAGAAAGTTGAGATTGGGAAGATAGATGAAGGTACTAGGTATGCTTCCATTGAAGAAATTCTCTCCTAGTCTCACTCTAACAAGAGATGAACATGAGCCCAGATCCTCTGGAATTGGACCAAATAGAAAGTTTTTCCTAAGAATGACTACTCTAAGCTGCTTAGAGCCACACAAGTATTGAGGAAGTGTACCAGTGAGCTTGTTAGAGGACAAGTCAAGAATCTGAAGCCTCTGATTCTGGCCAAGACTGGTTGGGATTGTTCCAGTGAAGTTGTTCATCCAGAGAGCAAGAGTTTCCAGCTCAGGATAATCGGCAACGAAATCAGGAATTGAGCCATGTAATCTGTTGAAAAACACATTGAAAAGCTTGATTTTCTTGAGACTTATCAGCTCATAAGGGATTTCTCCACTTAGTGAATTCACAGAGAGGTCAAGATTCACTAGCCCTGTCAAGTTGCCTAGCTCCTTCGGGATCGTCCCAGAGAGTCGATTCCTGTCAAGAAACAACGTCTCGAGTGACCTCAAGTTCCCTAGCTCGTTCGGGATCGTACCATCCAAATCACAGATGGAAAGATCCAAGAGAACCAAGTTGACCAAGTTGCCTAGCTCAACTGGAATCCCACCTTCATAAGCGTTGTAGTACCCTAAGTACATCTCTTTCAGGTTGATGAGATTACCTAGCTCGTTCGGAATCCTCCCTTGAAGATCATTCCCTGTCAATGACAAGTACTCCAATCCAAGCAAGCCCCCATAGCTCTTAGGTATGTTTCCATAGAAATAGTTGCCTCCCAATTCCAAGTGCTTGAGATTCTTCAAAGAGGCAACTCCAAGTGGAAGTGGAGCAGAGAAGTTGTTGTTGTAAGCATCAAAGACTTGCAAATTAGGAAGAGTTGAGTAGTTCCAATCCAAGCTCCCAGAAAACTGGTTGTTGGATATGTTGAGGAAGCTAAGAGAGGTGATGTCATCAATCTTGATTTCACCGGTGAAGTTGTTGCCATCAATGGAGAGGTCCACGAGCTTGTCGAGCCTTGAAATGTCGCGTGAAACAGAGCCGTATAGAGCCATGTTGGATAGGTTGAGAGAGACCACTCTGTCATGGAAGCACCTGATGCCACTCCATGAACAAACAGGATTGGATGAATTCCAAGAGGCTATGGCTGCGTTCGAGTACTCAAAGCCCCGTTTCAACGAGATCAAAGCGTGGAAATCGGATATGAGAGACGAGGAAATGCAAGTGGTGGCTAGTGACAAGAGTATGAGGGCTAAAACAATGAAGGGCTTCATTTTTTCTTGGAGATTATGGCTCATGGAAAAGAGTTCAAGAGGGTGGTTCATAATAGACTTTTGCTTAAAAGAGAGTCTGCAACTTCAAGAATGAAGTTGAGCTTTCCCTTTTCTCCCTCTTCCTTTCTCTCTCCTCCTTTCTCTCACTACCTCCATCACCTATGAACATGATCAAGTTATGTAGTAAAGATTTGGTTTTTTTGTTTTGCAGAGGTTTAAGATGAAGTTAAGCAGAGGTTAAAGAGATGGAGAGGAGGAAGAAGGTAAAGTGAAGATTATTATTATTATTATATATTATGAATGAAAAAACAAAAAGCAAAAGTTGATATATGATGCTCACTTCTCTTTATTCATAAGACCAATATTGCCCCTTCAGCTTTAATGCAAAGAGATGGCTAGTTTTTTGCACTTTGAGTGAGAGGTGATGAATTTGCACTTTGGGCAATCAAGAATGGCTGAGCTGGCTTTCACAATTTTTTATCTTTAATTTTTGAATAGAAATGCATATTTTTAAGTTAAAGTGGGGTTGTGTAATCAATTCATGGCACTATTATAAAGATAGTGATATTGTAGTATCATTGACCCCCCATGGATTGATAATGACAGGTGAAAGAGGAGTGGATTGGCATTGTTGTTTTCAGTATAATTAATGTGTTGTGTATTTTAGCAATGCATGAAAACATTTGTATACTATATCAGAATTTTTGGGACCATTTCTGTTTTCAAACCTGATTCTGCATGTAAGGCTCTCTGTGCCCTTACCACCAGCACTGTTAAATCTAGTTGATTTACTATGGTATCCAACCACCTCTCTCTCTCTCTCTCTCTTGGATATTTCAAATCTCAAAATTAGTGTGATATTGTCTCTTTTAGGGTAGTTTACAAATGTGAAACATAAGTACCTACATTCCAATTTCGATCGGAATTTTCAAAATCGCTAATGTGGTCGTCTGAATTTGACTCTCACGTCAGAATTTCCGGCTGCCACTTAGCGATTTGAAAATTTCGACCAAAGTTGAACTGAAATTAGAAAAAAGTAAAACATAAAGGACCAAATTCGAAATCAACCCTACTTTTCATGACGGTTTAATAAGTAAAGATTGAGTTACTCATGTTTTTGTTGAATTTGTCTTTCTATTCGTACTTTGAGTTAGAAATTGCTATATAAAATTTACCGATCGATATTTGGTTGCAAATAAATAGATTTATTTAATCAAAACATGTTGAGATAAAAAAAAATTGATTAATTTAAGAAGAGGGTTTTTGGGAAATGTTGAGAAGATTTGATGCAGATAGAAAATCCCATAAGATTGTGAAGAATATTAGAGTAGCAAGAATTAGAAGTTAAGACACAAGAGTTGTGTACTTTGATGTATACATAGTACAAGATCAAAGGGTAAAAAAATATGAATTGCAATTCCCCGAACAATAAAAAAAAAAAAGAGTTGGGGACATGTGCCTGCAAGAACAGGAGGTGTAAGAGAAGTAAAAGATGATGATAATTATTATATCATTACTATGTTTTTAAGAATGTTCAAATAATATAACTATGTAGCAAGAATAGGCTGCATGGGAGAAGCAACCAAGAGAAGCTTTATTTCTCTTTTCTTCTTTAAATTTTCTTGCTTTATTCCTTTCTCCTTGCCTTGTCCTTCATAATGGGACCAAATCCTCACTATTGTAATGACTATTTGAGCTTTATTAGAAGATGGGATAGTCCTAAAGGGAGAGCTCAAAAAAGCAAAAGCATGGATGAGAGAGAGATCTTTGCTTTTGATCTTCCACTTGAAAAGAAAAGAAAAGAAAAATCCATTATCTTTCACATGGAAAAGAGTGCTCTTGTATTAACATGAAAATCCATCAAACCCCCCCCCCCCCCCCCCGCATGGAAAAGAGTGCTTTGTATTAAGTTCCAAAGAAATCAAAGACATGTGAAGAGAAGCATAGTGGCTCCACTCATGTTTAAATCTTTTATGGCAAAGCCCACAACACATAATGAAGCACTAAAAGAAGTAAAATGTGAGCAAGTAATAAACCACCATTTCATTTGTACATGGTGGATAAATACAACCCAAAGACGAAAATATCGGTATCGGTGGAAGGTATTTTAATTTTACGAAAATATCAATGGATATATCAATTTCAGTGGAAATATCGGACTTTTTTTTTAAATATGGAAATTTTGTAAAAAAAATTGAAAAATATATCTAGTAGTTTACAGAATATTATAACTAACATTAATGCATATATTGAACTTAAATTCCAAATAAAATGATATGTTTACAACAAATATACAGATAAATTATTACATAAACGTTGTTTGTTATGATAACATGATAAATTTTGTACAAAATTAATACATGGACTAGTAATAGTTTGAACTCCTATGAGGTTGAAATGAATAAGATGACATGTCATCTTGATCCACTAATACATTTAAAAAAAAATTCAAAATTTTCAAAAATTAAACCGATATTTGTATTACCGATAATTTGCCTATATATCTCTGATATTTCGGCGATATATCGACGATATCACACGAAATAACACCCTTTTAGCAAATAACGATATATTACCGATATTTTCCGAAATATCCGCGATATTTTAACGAAATTTTCCTACATCCTCTTTTCTTTTGGTATCTCGAAAATCGCGATATTCGCAATATTTTCATCCATGATAGAACCAACAAATGCTTTGTTGAGTTGTAGCTTGTAGGAGTGATCTATAAACCCCTACAAAACAGTGAAAAAGTCGCGTCAATAATTGTGAGCATCATTGCGTACATGAGACAATGTGACTCGGGAAAGAGCAACTAAGGTGCTGCCATGAACTTCAGAAAGGCCAAAATCCACTATTGTAGTTTTGTTATGGAGCTTATGTTTGTCCTATGGATTTGATAGAGATGGTACATTTCTCAGTCTGTCCTTTTTTTCTACTGCAATATTCTAAAATTTAATTAATTAATTTTCACATTTTTCTCATTCATTCTGTGTCATTATCAGATCAAATGCTCATGATTATTAACAAAATTGTAGCAAGTAAAAGGTTGCCAATGAAGTATGTAATAAAGAAACTTATATTATAACAAAATTTCCACTTATTAATTTGTTGATTCTATTCTACCTCACATCATTGCTTCATCTTTATTGTTTTTCAAAGTGTACATTATCACTAAAGCATCAATTGCCACACTTTTCATGATCTAAAGGGCAATTTTACAATTTAAGGAGATATATATATATATACACACACACATATTATATTATATTATGGAGGACTAATTTAAGGAGACCATTTTATCCTTTAGCAAAGCAATGTATATATAAACTTATACATACTCCAACAGAATAGGGTTCTATATATATATTTTTTTAAAAGAAGATAGGGTTCTAATTTAAGTAACAATAACTATATAAATGCAAGTGTTTAGATATATTTATTGAATCTGTGTTTCAACTTTCATTTGTTAAATGAATGATCAATATTGCGCTCATGAATTACAAGATGTACACTACATTAATTGCAATTTTGACAGTATCCAAGAAAATTAAATACAGTTGAAACATCAAGTGTAATACTACCTCCGTCCCGGCTTAACTTGCCTACGTTGATCGGGTACGGAGATTAAGAAAATGCAGTTGACTCAAGTGGATATGCACTTTTTGATGACATTTTTGTAATAATATGCACATCAAATCAAGTGGATATGCAATTTTTGATGACATTGTTGTAATAATGTTGAAATATAGGGATATTAAGGTAAAAATTTTTTTGCCATTTATGGGCTGACAAGTTGAGTTGGGACAAACCAAAATGACAAGTAGACAAGTTGAGCTGGGACGGAGGGAGTAGAAAATTTGGGCTAAGAATGAGATGGGCCCGCAAAAGAGAAAAGAAAAGGGAAAATTAAAAAAAGAAAAGAAAAGAAAAAGGACATATGGCCAAAAGCAAAGAATCAAGAATTCACGTTTAGAAAGCCTTTGTCTGATGAACCAAAACTTTCTCTCTCAAAGTTGCTTCATTTAAGAGAGAAAGAGGCATCTTTGGGTGGTGGCCTCAATTTCTGCAACTTTGCTAGGAAAAAGCCTCTAATTTTCAAATAAAGCAAAAAAAAGAGAGGGAATTAATGTATGTATATATATATATATATATATATATATATATATATATATTCCCCAATTTTTTTTTACAATAAATCTTGATGGATAGAATCTATCCAGATAGAAATATTACTTGTAATTAATATTTCCTTGTAATTAATTTCCTTCACATTACCTATTTAATTCCCCTCCAATCCGATGTCATTTCCAAAACAAAACAAAAAATTAATTCGTCTCTAAAAAATTGTCTTGAGCATTAGGTAACTAATTTCCCTTTTCTTAGATGTAAACAAGTCGCCTATTTTTTTTTTCTTTTTGTCTTAGTTTGTTTATTTCATCATATCAAATATTATTCTTACTAACCATTGTCATCTCCGCTTTGAGTATCATTCATATACCAAATCATTATATCAATACCATCCTCATTTTGAAAATCTGGTAAAAAGCTGGGGATTCACCGCTTGCCGCTTGGGGAACAAATTCCCCACAAAGGATTCGAGTTCCCCAAATTTATTTTTCTACGAGCTAAAATTTATCTTTTTTTTTTAACAATTCTCAATAAATAAATATTAAAACAATAAAAACAACTCATAAAATGAAAGCCTGACAAGAATGAAAGAAGTATGATTTGAGAGTTTTTCAAAAGTTTCAATTTTAATTTTAGATGATTAATTAAATTTGAGCTGTGGGGAGTAAAAAGAGTTGCATTATTACTTGGAAAACTTTGGATACATTACTAAATTTATTAGAATTTATTATTATATCTATACTAATATAAAAGCAAAGAAGTTGGAGATATTTACATATTTGCCCTTTTCCCTCCAAAAAATGTCACATCAACAATTTTTTTTTTATATTTTGCATTTTTAATTGCTTGGTCCATTTGATTTAATAATACAATTATTGTATTAATTCATTCATATTTTATTGGTCTTAATTAAATTAATTTTTATTGAATATAATTTCTTAAATATCAATAATATATATTGTCCTAAAAATAATCTCAATAATAAATATTAATTTGTTTAGGGATATTTGAGATCATATTTAATATAAATTAATAAATAAATGTAACACTATTATATATATATATATATATATATATATATTACGTGTGTAGTATGGAATTATATGTCATCCTAAATATTTTTTAGATTAATATTAGTATTTCAAATATGTAATACCATTCAACATTTTTTATGAAAATTATTAATATCATTTACTGATATATTTTAATGATGAAAATATTATTAACAATACAAGTATAAATATCCAATAATCAAATATAAATTTCAGTGTACACTTAAGTTTTCGTATCTATTTATATGAGAGTGCATGCTTTGAATTAAGATGGTTCGGTTGATAATTTAAGTTATGCGCTTAGTTTCTAATTATGTTCTTGTCGTCATCATCATTATCATTATTACAACATTTAGATTTTGTGTTAACTTGAATGTACTGATCAACGTCGGGCTATAACAATTAATTTATGTGATAACTAGTGTAAGACCCGTGTAATACACGAGGTATTTTTTATGATAAATAAATATTACTATTTATGTATATTATTTTAAATTTTAAGTTTGAATGGTATTTATCTTAATTTATGATTTACTATTTATTTATTTCACATGTATATGCTGATAAATGCATAATTTATTGGTCATTTCACATTGATCATATTTTTTCCTTAATTTTGTAATTTTTTTATTTAAGTTTATTTTTATAATTTTGGATAAAAAATTCTTGAATGCATAAACTAAATAAACCTTTCAATAATGATATATGATATAATAATTGTAGTAAATTAACCAAAAAAATATCTTTATGGACAAAAACCATTATCCTTATCAATTCAAGTTTTGGAAAACTTCCTTATACACTACATTTATTGTAGTATTACATATCTTCTCATCATTGTCTAAACACATAATTTTCAAATCACTCCTTGTTTTAACTCTAGATATTGCAACATATAATTGACTGTGTGTGAAAACTGGTTTTGGTTAAAATAAACCAACATGAGCTAGTAACTGACCTTGACTTTTGTTTATGGTCATTGCAAAATACACGAGTAGTGGAAACTGTCTTCTTTGAAACTTTATCGAGAAGCAAGGATAACATGTAAATTTATTAGAAAAATCACGTGAATTTATCAAATATTTACACACATTAGATCCACAAGTTCTATGGTTATTTTGCATGCTTTTTTATTGTCCTTCTTCACGATCTCTTCAATAGCACTTTTTGGAAAGACCTCGCCAATGACATTTAAGAATCATCAATCAAATATTTTTAATTAAAAGTGAATTTAAATAACATAAATTGGAAAAAAAACAATAAAGATTCATACCTACTAAATGGGTTTCTAAATCAGGACATGAGATAATTTCTTCGAAGGCAATAAATTCAAAGCCATACATATGGATTGAGACTTTAGGACAAAGTTTGATTGTAGTAAATTTATGGATGCTCAATCGATATGCATGTTTTGTAGTCCGAACAGTTCCCTGATTTTGACCTATTTGAAAGTTTTTTAACGAACAAATTACTCCCTCTTTTAGCATGTTTTTGCATCTACTAATTTGACTATGTGCAACAGTAGTCTGGATCCTTGTAAATTGAAAATCAATCATGAGATAAAAAAATGTTCGAATTAAATAAATTTGAATTGTAAGCATATTATAAGATTTTAAAAAACATAAAAAAAAACTCATCATTGAAGAATATATATACCAATTTTATGTAATAATATGATGTGTTCTTAAAATACCTTATCATCCATCAAAACCATCTCCATGAGGCTATTTTCCGGTGGATAATTTCTTTGAGGTACAAACCATGATTTGATAACTCGAATTCTTATTGCACATATCTCCTTGGATGGATCAATGTCAGCAATTGCAAAGTATTCCATGTCCACATAAAAATGCATAAAAATGATTAGGTTAGAATATTATGTAAAGAAAATTATAATGTTGAATTTTGAAATACAATATCACATGAAATATACAATTCAAAAATTGAGAAGAGTTGAGGTACTATACGAAATACAGACGCAAGCATGCAAAGAACATAATAGTTAGATGTTGAGATTTATAATGACAAATAAAATTGAAATTCTCAAATAAGGCATATGTAAAAGTAAGCGCCATTTGCATGATTACAGTTTTTGCATGATTGCATGATCATATTTTTCTAATTCAATTTATTTTAAAATAAAGGTTGAAAATATATAATTGACATTGCTTGCATTAGGTTTTTACGTAAAATTTTCAATTTTTTTGTGTATTGTTTTCAATATATACATATATATATATATATATATATTTAATTTAAGTAATTGGATTTGATTTGTCATTCATAATCAATATTTTTAGTGTTATTAATCACAAATTGTCAAATGAGATATATATAATAAACATGATAGTATGAATTAGATAACTATATATTTAATATATAGTTACGTAAATTCAGATTTTCTTAATTGTTAAATACTTTATATCTTTAAAATACTTATTATTACATTACATTATCAAATATTTTATATTCACCACATGTTATATAACAAACCGTGCAACACACGGGGGCAACTACTAGTATATATATAATATTAAAGAAAAAGGAACATGAAATCCTTGTTTTATATAAACGGGACCAATTTCGGTTGGGGGTTGAGGATTGGATGAGGGCATAAATATCATCATCATACCATCCACACAATTTCTAAACGGGGAATCACTATTCCACCTCATTCCCCGATTTGATTGAGAAATCACAATCCCGTTAAAATGGTACCCAATGAAGAGGGTTCCCTATAGGAAAAATGTTATCTTTAGTTTCATTTTAGATTGAAGGCATCAGTAGACTAACTGAACTAATTCACTCGTAGATAGGGGTGTGCATCGGTTGGTTTGGCTATCAAATCAAGTTACTAAAATCGAATTACCCGAATTGAGTGTATGAAGATACCGAACTGACTGAATTGGGATGAAAAATCGATTTGAAATCAAATCGAAAAAACCAATACATAACATTTTCTTATCTTTTTATTAAACCACAACTTCTTCTTCAATCTTTGATCAAATTCTCTCTAAAAACAACAGAAATCCATGCTTAAAGAAATTCACAGAGTACTGATTCTTATTAATCTACCTTAGGAATGAAACTGAATCATCTACTTCATTTTTTATGTTTTATTTAAACACGAAAATCTATGGAGTGTCTGTGGTAAATTTTTTTTTTTTTTTTTTGATTTGAAGGACTGAAAAATAATACAATTAATTATGGTAATAAATATAGAGTGCTGACTTTTATTAATGTACCTCATGAATGAAACTGAATCTTCTATTCCATTTTTATGTTTTATTTAAACACGAAAATCTATGGTGTGTCTGTGGTTATTTTGAATTATAAGATCAAACACTAACATGCAATATAAGATTTATTAGCTCACAAATCTAATTTCACGAGATCGATTATGATTCCATAACGCATAAAATAGAGATTGAGTATTGAGTTTGACTTGTGGATAGTATGTATTCATTACACCAAATTATATCATAATAAGGATTTATATAAGTTTTTGTGGAAAAATTATACCTTTTGAATCGAAACCCAACAATTTATGATTGATTATAGTAATTACAACTTATTATACAGACGATTGCAATAAAGATGTAATCAAAATTTCTTACATATGAATTTGAACACTTTGGTAACATGATTGAAAATGAATGGAATTAAAGATTCTCAAATATGGAGGGTTAGTCAAATTATTAGAACTCTTTACCAAAAAAGGAAGGGCAAGAATGTGTGGCTCAATAGAGAAAATCTATAGTCTTAGGTAGGTGTAATAATCCTATATGCATTACTAATTGTAATTAATAATTAAAATGATTGAATGGAGTTATGTTCACGTGTGGGGTCCAAACATATGGAATTCCAAGTCATAGTCCAATGTTTTTGTCGCTTATTGTCGTTGCCAACATCATCATTTTCCTTCATTGCCCACCCCCACCCCCTAACCCTAACCCTAACCCCATTTTGCTCTTCAACTTAGTTTTATAGCTCTCAAAATTGAACAAAGTTTCAAAATCTACTAAACATACATATATAAATAGGAGCTGTAGGTTTCTTTATAAGGGCCTGCTGCGGACGCAGATTTTCTTTTAAAGAGATAGACACGATTAAAAGTAAGATATAAAATTTTTAATTTTCATATAAAATGTAATTTACAAATGATTTCGAAGATTGAGTTTATATAATATGTTTGAAATAGAAAAAGAAATGTAAATATCTCGTTTACAATTGACTGTGATGGTTCGTCATATTTTGTAACTTGTGAATGATAGTTTTATTAGTGACATGCTTGTAAAATTATCATTATTCATCACCCATTTGGTTGCAAAGCTGCGTTTTCACGGTACTCATTGTAGAGAATGCTCTTTCTACCGAAGTTGTTGCAACCGACAAAAAACCAAGACTAATGTTATCAACTTGTAAATCAATGGATACATTTATTTTTTCCTCTTTCAACCATTCTTTGAGTTAGAACACCAATTTCATTTACATTTGAAGTATCCATGTTCGATCTCATATCCAACACAAAATTTTCGAGTTGGTCTTCTGTTTCCAAAAGAGCGACATCATCAAAAGAACTTTGATAAAATTTTGCTAATTGAAGTAACTTTTGTACAAAAGCTTTAAAAGAGTGAGATAGATTCAAAAAAGTAACACAAAGCAACAATTCCATAGGTGTATATAATGAGAAGATGAGAATGCAAGTTGAAAAGAATTAATTTGAAAATGAGAAAGAGACACATTATATATAATTAAGATATATTTTTTTTAATTTTAAAATATCTTAAGAACATTTTAGGTAATTTATAGGGGGAAAAAAGGTGTGACACGTGCCACCCATGCCCATAAGTGTTTCTGCCATTGATTAGGATTATTGTAGAGGAACGAAATTTACTAAATATACATATTAATACAAGAACTTATATGAGACGGTTTTATGAATATTCACTATGAGATGGGGCATCATTATCCATAAATAACATATAAATTATAGAGTATATGTATTGTGGATTGACTCGTCTCGTATGATTAAATCCGTAATACGGTCTCATAAGAACTCAACTCTGTATTTATATAGTTGTATGTTTTTTCATCATTAGATTTAGCTGTTGGATTAGATTCATCTATAGTATAAAACGATGGAATTACATTCGTAATGAAACAAGTGATATCGTATATGAATTACATTTAAATGAAACAAGTAATATCGTTTCTGATATATTAATAATATATATTTTAGTTATACAATTAATACATTTTAATCAATTAAATATTACTTGCTTTATTCAAATACATTACTAGTATGATTGAAATGTATTACTTGTTTTACTGTTACTTGTAAACCCAAAATGTATTACTTGTAATATATTAAAGATATTATTTGAATAATTGAAATATCTTGCTTCTTGTTATATCAAAAATGTATTATTTGTATAAGTAAAAAATATTATTGTTTACACGAAAATAGAAAGAAAAAAGGGTTGTTGGAACGAAAAAAGAAAAGAAAAAATCCCATAAATGAAGTAATAAGTTTTAGTTAATGAAATAACACATTTAATTTATACCATTAATATCTTTTAGAATTCGAATCCTATTTTTATAGGTTGAACATAAGTAAGGCCAATCAGCTACGTGTTTACTACATCAAAATACAAGTAAAAGTCTAAAGAACTAGTCAAGTCTATACCATAATTTGTCTTCGAGAGGGTTTATCATCTATATAAGCACGATGCACATAAAAATAAACATTTAAAAAGTTAATTTTATAAATATCATGGTGAGTTACATTTAGCTCGAGGTTCCAATTAAACTAGAGAATTCTAAACTTCCTACATATCTCTTCAACTCCCATAATTTTGGCCACCAAAAAATCAATTTATCATCAAATTTGCCACCAAATAATAAAATCATCTGTAATCATTGAACTGAAATTTTAACTCAATTGAAATATTCTCTTATAATGTTCTTAATTTATATCTTTTGAATTTTCTATTTTATCAAATGTTTGTTTTCTAAGTTAATAAAAAAATTAGAAATATTGATTTCAATTATATAAAAAATATTCATTGATATATTGTTGTCTTAATTGTATTTCCAAATTATTGTTGTCTTAATTGTAATTCATTTATGTTTATGTATTTTAGTAAATTAGCATGTTTCTTGTGTTTTCATATTTAGTTTAAATTTAACATGCAGTAATGTTTATGTATTGTATTGAATTTCATTGCATTATGTAATTTTAATTTTTAATGATATCTTACTATATTTCTATATTTATAAATTTGTGTTCGTATTAATAAAATATTAAAATACAACTAAATTATATGTTTTGAATTTTTTAAATTTTCATAAATCTAATATCAAATAATAATACACATAATATTTAAAATAAGTTGATAACTATATTAAAAATACTTGAGACAATCAAATGAAATTAAATCAAAAAAGAAAACAAAAGAAATAAATGACTTAAAATTGAATCAAAAAAAAAGTGTGATTTGAGTTTGTGAATAGTATGTGGCACATACTATTTATTGTGGCAATTACTATTCATTTGCTACATGATTTGAGTTAGCCTTGGAGATGGTTTTTTTTTACTTCATTTGAGCTTGAGTTCTAATTTGAGTTAGCCTTGGAGAAGCTCTTATAAAGATAATAAATACCACTGAAAGTACAAGTTTCTGGTTAATTTATTTTTTTCTCTTTACCCTTAACATTTAAAATTAAAAGATATCGAATAGTATGTCATTTGGACTAGTTAACCCATGGGACTTCTTTCAAGTCTTGGAAAAGTAACCTTCACAACCTTTTCATTTGATGAATGTAAATACGTTTTTATTTTTTATTTTAGTGTTAGAACACTTACTTTACTTTAATTAGTTTGTCGAAATATTACATGAGATGTGGAAAGTCGAGTCGAGGCTTTGAAAGGAAGAAACCTTTAGGATCAACGACAGAACAAACAACTAAACTTTAATTTACGACAACTTTTCATATATGTTTTTAATTTTTCACAAGCAAATTGGAAATATAGTAATTTTTAAATTTGTTGGATAATCATTGGAAAACTGGGAATGGAATTGATATGCAATGAGAGATTAAGAATGTTGTCTTTCAAGCAAAGGCAAGATAGTTTGATGAAGAAATAGAATGAACTCATCACTCTGTGTGACGTCAGCAGCTGCATCATCATCAAGAAAACTGAGCTGAGATTTGGGCGCAGAATCCTCATGTGATCAAAGATTCAGAGGAAGAAGAAAGCTGAGGAAGAACTCCAAAAAACTGCGCAAAAAGAATGTTGATTCTAAGTTTCCAATTTCGAATAAGCTGTTGAGTTGTTTGAACGAAGACGAGTTGAGAGGATTAGCTGCTGCTTTGAACCAAAAGACTGAGTCTTTGATGAGAGAGAAACAAGAACGAAGATGGATTTTGCAGACCCAAATGTGGCACAATATTTTCAACATCATCAACATAACTCTACTGTATTCCTCAATTGTGAATCTCAATCATTATGTAGCAAACTGATTTCATCTTATCCTTTTCTCTTTTATTAAAACTTGAGATGGTGTTGTAGTAATGATTTAATTCTTTAATGGATCATAGCCTATTGTTTCCTTCATTTAGCAATTCCTCAAAGATTCAGAACTTAGTGAGTCTATGGCCTCAATCTTTCAGCTTTCAATGTAGAAATACTAAAAAGACAAATTCGTACCAAAGAGAACATAAATGTTCCAACTTCCAAGTGCAGAGCAAATACATCAACACAATGGTCACCACAAATGGCATCAATAGAGAACACTCATCAACCAGAGGACATGGAAACACCTAGATCAGACAATTATTATTTCTTTGGGACTACTTTTTTAACAATATTAAAGAGAAGACTGTCTTGACCTTCTGCTTGCAGTTGATCAAGTAACAACGAAAATGTGGTTGCATGCAGCAAGAAACCCATTCTCTCCATTTCGTCCAAGATTGAAATAACATTATGCGACGCATTCCTGTAGAGTAATCCCTGGATAATAACATTGTAGGTCACACTATTAGGCAAGCAACCACTTTTTTCCATTTCCATCAGAAATTCCTCAGCCTCTTGTGTTTTACCTTCTTTACAAAGTGCACCAATAAGGATGGTGTAGGTAATAACATCAGACTGCAAACCTTTGGATGGAAGTTCATTGAAAAGACTCTCAGCCATGTCAAGCTTTTTATCCTTGCACAACCCCTTAATGAGGGTACTGTATATTACTATATCGGGACTAACACCTTCAGCTTCCATCATGTTTAGAAATCTAAATGCTTCAGTCGTATTCTGAGCTCTGCACAAGCCATCTAACAAGATATTATAAGTCATTACATTAGGAGATAATTGCCGAGCTTGCATTTCTTTGAAAAGTTTCAGGCCATCAGCACATCTGCCTTCACGAAACAACCCCTTTAGCATGGTGTTGTAAGTAATCACTGTGTGCTTCAAACCTTTGCGAGGAATTTCAAGAAAAAGACTCCAAGCTTCATTCAAATTCCCCTTTGTGCAATACCCGTTTATCAAACTACAATAGGTTATAACATCAGGCTTGAGTCCCGAATTGACTGCTGAATTGAAAGCTTTTCTTGCTTCCTTCATTTTTCCTAACAAACAATATCCATCAACCAAGGCATTGTAGGTGATAATATTTGGTTGAATATTTATTTGCGTCATAATTTTCATGACATCCTCTGCATCTTTAACCTTTCCTTCCTTACAATAAGCACCCACTAATATGCTACAAGTGACAACATCGGGATAAATCTTCTGAGCAATCATCTTACTTAATAAATCCTCTGCCTCTTTCCATCTACTTAAACAACATAACCCATGAATGATTGAGTTATATGTCACAACATTGGGCGAAATGCCCTTCTCAATCAATTTCGAGAAGAGTTGGATAGCTTCATCAACCATACGATTCTTAGAAAGACTATCAATAATTGTGTTATAAGAAAAGATATTAGGTTTGCAACTTTGTTTCTCCAACAATCTGAGCAAATGACAGGCGGTGAGAGTATGCCCGGCTTTGCACAGCCCATTTATCACAACAAGATATGTAATTTCATCAAACTCACATATTTTTTCTGTCAACAACTTCTTGAACAGTTTCTCCGCTTCAGCCACCTTTCCTTCCAAGAATAGCCCTTTCAGCAGAGTGTTGAAGGTAACAATAGTAGGTGTGTGGCCACGCTTGAAAAAGCTACCCAAGATTGCAAACCCATAATCAACCCGACCCACAAGGCAAAAACAATTAATAACATTGTTGAGGGTGATGTTATCTAAAGGAGCATTCTTTATAAGCATTTTATCGAACAGATAGAGGGCAACGGAGTATTGTTTCATCTTAACAACAGCAACTAATAGTTTACAGAAATCAACACCAGATGGGCTGGGCTTCATTCTCACCATTTGATGAAACAAAGCAATAGCATCATCCGGCTCACGAATGCTGCTGAAATCGAATCTGGGTTTGGCGGAAAAGCATCTACTATTCTGGTGGTATTGCAGAGAAGAAACAGTACGTGTAACTGAATTAAATGAAGAATTGGAAACTATTCCTCTACAAATGGTCGTAGCGTGATTCAACCTCATAATCTTCGTATAGTGAAGAGAAAAATGCAGAGAAAGAGTAGAAATTCTGAAAAATGTAAAACGAGAGTGTCAAGAGTGACAGCTTGACCTGTTGAAGCGGCTTCAGATTTGGGAGAATCAAATGAAATTAAATCAAAAAAGAAAACAAAAGAAATAAATGACTTAAAATTTAAAAAAAAAAAAAGTGATTTGAGTTTGTGAATAGTATCTGACACATACTATTTATTAGTGGCAATTACTATTCATTTGCTACATGATTTGAGTTAGCTTTGGAGATGTTTTTTTTTTCTTCATTTGAGTTTGAGTTTTAATTTGAGTTAGCCTTGGTGAAGCTCTTATAAAGATAATAAATACCACCGAAAGTACAAGTTTCTGGTTAATTTATTTTTATCTTTTTACCCTTAACATTTAAAATTAAAAGATATCGAATAATATGTCATTTGGACTAGTTAATCCATGGGACTTCCTTCAAGTCTTGGAAAAGTAATCTTCACAACCTTTTCATTTGATGAACGTAAACACGTTATTTTATTTTATTTTAGTGTTAGAACACTTACTTTACTTTAATCCGTTTGTCGAAATATTACATGAGATGTGGAAAGTCAAGTCGAGACTTTGAAAGAAAGAAGCATTTAGGGTCAACGACAGAACAAATAATGAAACTTTATGACAACTTTTCATACACGTTTTTTATTTTTCACAAGTGAATTGGAAATATAGTAATTTTTACAAATCATATGGGTAAGTTTGTTCTAAACTTAAAAGATGAATATTGTTAAGTTTGGAGTTGAGGTTTTTTTTTTTTTTTTTTTTTAATATTTTGTGTCGTTGTTTTGAGATTTTATAGGATTACTATATCATTTTTACTGAGAATCGTAGAAAATATAATATTTTTTTTGTTGGAAATTGTTAAAAAAGTAAAATAAAAAATGCTATTGAAAAAATAATTTCAATTCTAATATAGTTAGACGAAGTCAATCCAAAATTTGATTGTGCCTAATCTAGAACAAAAATGACCAAAATCTATATGTGAATTTGATGATGACCATGTAATTTCACTCTAAATATTATTATAAACGAAATAGTAATTCGGACTACACGTGTGCAAAAAATGTACGACAGGCCCAATATGAACGTCCAGTCCAGAAGGTACAAGGGCCTTATGGCCCAACAGACCGCAAAACAACGGAGACAGAAACCCTAATTCAACAATTTTTTGATCTTACGCCTCACTTGATCTCAGCCGTTCATTTATCACAGCAGTCTTATATAACGAACCTGAAGCTGCAGCAATCGCGCATTAGGGTTTGTACCTTTCTTCAACTGCGGTTTCCTTTGCGGCTCTCAGGTATTATCCTTTTAGTTTTCAGTCGCGTAATGGTGAAATTTCTATGTATGGATCTATGTATTTTTGAAAATTGCACTGAATTATTTTACCAATTTTGATCTTCTCTGTGGAAAATGACGTAAATATTATTGGGTTTAGGTCTTCTGTTTGAGTAGATATATACATACTTTTTCAGTATTATTTATCGAATGGATGAAAGTGTCGAATTTCATAAGCTTTAGATTTAACACGGTTATGTTCAGGGTTTTTTAACTTGCATACTGAATTTATGGGTTTTTAGAGTGGAATTTATGGATATATTTAAGATATTAAATTGCGGCAATGATTTTGAAAATATGTTGCGGTTCTGATGGAAATGCTGTGATTGCTACATTTCATTGTGATGATTGAGATCTACTCCCTGAAACATCTTAATCAAGGCCGGAGTCTCAGAAAAGCTCTTTTTGCTAATATCCTAAATTCTGGGTGTTTGCGAAGAAATACGAACGAGCTAGAGATTTGGCATGTAAATCATTGCCATAGGCCTTTGGTTTGGGAGCATTTCATATCATCATCAAGGAATGTTGTGTAGTCCAGTTTTCCTTGGCCACTTGCTTATGATTTTACTGTTCTATTTCTATGGGTTTAAGTTTAACGGATCTATTTTGGAAAATGTGATGAATACAAATATTTGAATGATTCCTGGGTTTTTTTTTAAATCATCAAAGGTCGTGTATAAAGTAGAATATTAGAATATTGCTGCACAATGTTAAGGTAAACACCTGTTGTGGATCATACTTTCACTGTATGGTGTTTTTGAATTTTTTGGTGTGATGTGATACCTTTTATTTTCCTAAATAAAATAAATTTATTGAATGATGTGAAATATATTTTCTTGTTAATATTTGATTCCCATTGCTGTAAAATGAACATGTTGATGTTTAACTTTGTATAATATAATTGGATTAAAATGCATGAGTTTTGCAGAGTAACTACATCCAATTAACTATGTCTCACCGTAAGTTTGAGCACCCAAGGCATGGCTCTTTGGGCTTTCTTCCAAGAAAGCGTGCTGCTCGTCACAGAGGAAAAGGTCTGCAAGTCTTTGTTTTATGGTGGATGTTTTTGATTTTATGTTATATCTTACTTAGTAATGTTGTTTTATTATCAGTTGTGCTTGTCTTCTTCATTCTTTGTGATGTTATTATCATCTGTATTTATACAGTGAAAGCCTTCCGTAAAGATGATCCAACAAAACCTTGTTCACTGACTGCCTTCCTTGGATACAAGGCTGGGATGACACATATTGTTCGTGAAGTTGAAAAACCTGGGTCAAGTGAGTTATCTTTATTTGCTTCGCTTTATTGTATATCATTAGAGTGCTTAAATTGGAAAGTTTTGAAATAACTTAAATATTTGCATCTTTTACAATTAATATTTGCTTGTGAAAGTTAAGTTATCCACTAGCCCTGTGCCAATTAATATGACCTTCTAAAATGTATTTCTGGATGCATGTGGTTCTTTGAATACTTGGCATGAGTTAACCGGTTTCTTTTTATGTATGTTGGTTCAGACTTTTATGGTCTCATTTCATTTTGCTTGTTGAACTAGTGATTATTTATTATTTATTTATATTTGGTTTGATTTTGAGATATATGCTTATGATTGTCTTGTCCAGAACTTCATAAGAAGGAGACATGTGAAGCTGTGACCATTATAGAAACACCACCGATTGTTGTTGTTGGTGTTGTTGGGTACGTTAAAACACCACGTGGTCTTCGTTGCCTCCATACTGTTTGGGCTCAACATCTCAGTGAGGATGTCAAGAGGAGGTTCTATAAAAACTGGTGCAAGTCAAAAAAGAAGGCTTTCTCAAAGTATTCAAAGAAGTTTGAAAGTGAAGAAGGGAAGAAGGACATCCTAGCTCAGTTGGAGAAAATGAAGAAGTACTGCTCTGTTATTCGTGTTCTGGCTCATACACAGGTCCTTTCTTTCTTCCAATTCATTGCAACTTTGGAGAGTGCTTATATTTTGTAGATTTGTAGTGTTTGTATATGTTGATTGTTGACCGACAGTTGCAGTTCATACTCATTTAGTTTAGTTATTGGTATAATTGCCATTTCAGATTCGAAAGATGAAAGGACTTAAGCAGAAGAAAGCCCATCTGATGGAGATTCAAGTCAATGGTGGTGATGTTGCAAAGAAGGTTGACTATGCATATAGCTTGTTCGAAAAGCAAGTTCCTGTTGATGCTGTTTTCCAGAAGGATGAGATGATCGACATTATTGGAGTGACAAAGGGGAAGGGATATGAGGGCGTAGTTACCCGATGGGGTGTCACCCGCCTTCCACGCAAGACTCACCGTGGGCTCCGCAAAGTCGCCTGTATTGGTGCCTGGCACCCTGCAAGGGTTTCATTCACTGTTGCTAGGGCTGGGCAAAACGGATACCATCACAGAACTGAGGTGAACAAGAAAGTCTATAAATTGGGGAAAGCTGGTCAGGAAACTCATTCTGCCATGACTGAGTTTGACAGGTCAGTGAAACGTTATGTTAGATGACACAGTTTCTATTGTTTTATTTTAGTATTTTCGAAGTCATTATAGTCCATGTAAAAAAAAGACAACTGGGGTGAGTTAAGCATTTTGGGTCATTCATATCTGTGGTGTTGTAATGTACGTTTAACTTATCCTACATTGCAGGACCGAGAAGGACATCACACCGATGGGAGGGTTCCCTCACTATGGGGTGGTGAAGGATGACTACCTCTTGATAAAGGGCTGCTGTGTGGGGCCAAAGAAGCGCGTCGTTACTTTGAGGCAGTCATTGTTGAACCAGACGTCTAGGGTTGCATTGGAGGAGATCAAACTGAAGTTCATTGATACATCCTCTAAATTTGGTCATGGTCGTTTCCAGACAATGGAGGAGAAAGCCAAGTATTATGGCAAACTCAAGGCTTGAAGGAAAAGTTGTTTAGCTTTATATATCATGAATGATAGATAAGAACTGGCTGGTTCCTCGACTCATTTCCTTCGGAATTTTGTTCATTTTATCTTGTTTTAAGTTGCAAATCTTGGATCCGCATGGAAGAGCTTTTTATTTTTGTTTTTGTGGATATCATTGAGTTTTGAGATTTATTCTGGACTATCATTAAATCCCCACTGCCATGATGAATCTTGTCTCTTTCATGTGGTTGCACTAATATTTTGATGGCTTAGCTGTTGAAATTTTTTCCTAATTTGGCAATTCTTACTATTATTTGAATGGGTCTAACATTGGCATAACCGCTCTTTTATTAGTCTCTAAAGAAATGTGCCAGTAGTAGTATGTATATCTTACAACTTAATTAATTAAAACCTTTAATTATCACCTTCATCCTTAAAAGTAAATAAATTAGTAAGGACTCCTCTTATACATGGCTACTTTATTTGAATATTGGTATGACAATACTATTACTTGTCTATCAAGAAATGTGCCACCAGTTTAGCCTTTATTTATTAATAATTTTTAATTCATATAATATGTAAATTAGTGATGTCATTTTTACATTTATCAGGTAGTTATTTTAGAATATCAATTGAATAGAAAATCTGACTAGTTTTGAGTATTACCCACACCACGTAATGTGACATTTGATATAGTGTGAAACTCAATGATTAGTGTTTTAGGATTTATTCACTTCTAGTGAATTATGGTTACCAAATGGGTATGATGGACAAAGCTAGAGAATATTGTCCTTACACACGGAATTTATAAAATGAAAAAAGAAATTTAAATAAATTTTGTAAATAAATTAATAAATAAGAAGGATAGTTAGTAAAAAAAATAGTGTAATCTCATGTAATATTTAAATATAATATAATTTGATTTATATATTAGTAAAATTTGTATCTGTGTATTTCATGAAATTTGCTAAAAGAATAAATTTACAAAATGACTATAAATAAACTAACATGTATGTAAAATAAAAAAAATTAATTTTCATGATTGATTTCAATAATATAAAATAATAAGTAAATACAATATATTTTAAGGAAGAATAAACACTTATGTATGGAGTACTTGATACACGTAATTCATTCATGAATAAATGTATAATACTATATTGATGAATGTATTTATAGATCTAATTTTCAATAATTATCATTACTAAATGTAATAAATAAGATTAAGTGTTTAAGAAAGAGGAGTTTTGATTTATAATTAAGAGCTAAATTATTAATTTTTTTTTTTAAAGAAAGAGCTAAATTATTATAATTATGAAAAATCATAAATGGATAACTAAGAGAAGGGTTAAGATTAAATTAAAGACAAAAATTCATTTTTAGTCCTACCCTAATTTTAGTCCTATTAATTTTCGATTTTCAACTTTAGTTCTTCAATTGAAAATTTTAACCAATTTCAATCTTTTTTTGGTCGAAATTTCAATTTTCTAGTCAATTTTTGACGAATGATGTACTCATCCGAATTTTGAGATTTCCGATGACTTACGCTATTTCGCATGTAACATTTATTTTTATATTATTTTTCTCACTAAAGAATTTTGAGATTTTTGATGACTTACGCTATTTCGCATGTAATATTTATTTTTATATTATTTTTCTCACTAAAATTCCATATCACCCGCCACACCATCTAAATGCATTAAAAAATATGAAAAATGAAAAAGGTATAAGAAAATGAACAGAATTAAAATTTCTTTGAAAAAAAAACAAAAAAACACAATACAAATCCCAAATGGGATTAAAAAAGTAAATCCCCCAATTTTCCTGAAAAGAATCTTACAAATTATAACATCTGTTGAATAAACTTTTGGAATCCCCTCAAATGAAGATTTCATATTAATGGCAAAATAAACTTTTGCCCAAATCCTAAAAGAAGGTCCGACGAAGATGCATGCGGTGGTGGGACCGATTCGAAGAGAGAATGGTGAGGAAGAACCGGAGACTGATTGTCCATGGATGGACGCCGCTGTTGGAGCAAAAAATTAACTGGAAAATTGAAATTCCAACGAAAAAAGGATTAAAATTGATCAAGATTTTCAATTGCAGGACTAAAATTGATAATTAGAAATTAATAGGACTAAAATCGGATAGTCCCTTTAGAACATGACTAAAAATGAAATATTCCCTTAAATTACGATAGTATAGGATAGAGATGACAACAAATCAAAGTAGAGACAATCCATGTCCCCGTCCCCCGCTAGTGTATTGGAAGAAAGTCTTCCCCCACTCTCATTCCCGCAGGCATTCCATTCCCCATACTTGAAGAATTTTATAAAATTATATTAAAGAAATATGACATAGTAACACATGAGATTTAAAAAAACAAAAAACTAAATTAAATTAAATTAAATTATTAATAATATGAAATAAAAAAAAAACATACATTTATGTTTTTCTGCAAGAGAATAGGATGTTGCTTGCTCTAAGAGCGTCGTTGGAGACGCAAAAGCTGAACTCAAACTCAAATTTTGAGCTTTTCCATCTCCAACCCAGCCGTAATTTTGGATGCAAATCAGCCACTTTGAACAGTAAGTGACAAATTTGCCACTTACTTTTCACAACTCAATTTTTTTTTTGATTTTCTTTTACAATAATTTTCACTCATTTGATATTAATACACATATACTATATAATATTTTACTATGTAGATGCGTATTATACGAACTTTGAGATATCTTGATTGAATATTTTAGAAAAATAATGTAATTATTAAATATAAACACGAATTATAACTAATAATAGAAATATATTTGATATTGAAGAAAATTAAAAAAAATTAAAAAAATAGAGAATATTCATTTGAGTTTGAAGGGTTGGAGATGGTGGTAAATTTGATGGCAAAAACAAGATTTGAGTCCAAATTTGAGTTTGTGGGTTGGAGACGACCTAAGTCTTGCTTTTATTGAAAAGGAAGATAAATGCAGGCTACTCAATAGAGGATAATTTTCTAGTAGTTGTTGTTCAGATAGAGTGTCGTCTTCCTTTTGAGGGGTCCACAGCACCTCAACGGCCTGGATCACGACATGAGCTGCAAAGTGAGAAAATCCAAAGGACAAAACAGTTGCAGGACATTGTTTTCTTACCATTGTTCTACTTGATGGGACTGATGCAAGCTTTGTTCAAATCTCTACTGTTGTTGATTTTTGGGAGCTCGTGTTTTCCTCCAACAGCCACCAAGATTGTCATCTGTTTTTTATATTATTTTGTTAAACGTTTGCAAAAGATGAGACAATTTTTCTATTATAGTCATTACCACTATATATTCGTTGCTAAATCCACCAGCTCTCACCATTGTTGAGCTTTGCTTTTTTATGTTGTCGTAGTTGACAAGTGAAACTTACCGCGTTCTTCAATGGATAGTTTATTGAATCCTTTTTCCCCTCATTCCATGCCCAGCTTTACATCAAACTGCATTTTTATAAGCATCTAATGAAATAGTATTCACTATCAATCTAATAAAAGAAATAATCAGCATTTTGTAACTTACAGATGAATGACCAGAGATGCAAAAATCACAAAGCTAGTTTGCAAATCATGATCAGTACTAAGACATTACATGTAACTCTCTCAATATTCGATATTCCTTCATTCTTAGCTTTGGGACGAACCTGTCAATAAATAGTCAAGGCCTTTGGGGGTGGAAGTATCTGCAGTTTCAGATCTTTTTGGAAGTATCTGCCCCTTCCGCCCATCCGTCCACCGGAAGCAGCCAATGCAGAATTAGGATTGTACATCAAAAGCGCCGCCTCTAGGGCTTCTACAATGGTTTTGGCCAAAATCTCAACTGGATTTTGTTTCATTTCCATTTTTCCCCCATTCCTGCAATTGTTGATGTACAAGCATTCCAAGCTGAATTTTATCGAATCATTACGGATTTTGATGCGAGGAAAGGAAGTCCATAGAGGCAATTGAAGAGCGCCATGTGAATGTGATTGTGATTGTGAGTGGTGGAGAAATTTAGGCTTTGGCACGAAAAGACTTGGCGCCATCGCCATGGCTCCAATTTGTTTCATAATTCAAATATGAGAGAGAGAGAGAGGTGAAACTGAATCAGGTTGTGATTTGGATAGAGATATTAATTTGGGTGGAAAAGAAAGGGAAATAACGGAAACCAGAAAATAGAGGCGGTTTTGAAGCAACTTGAATATTCAGCATCATCATCCACTATATGAATTTGTACTTGAAAAATGTATTTCTGCAACTTTGAATCATTATTGGCATGAGCATGGTAGTTGTTCGAAAATCAAAATCCTTGGTGTGGCTCAAGCAAGCTGAGGAAGGGTGAAGCATGGTTTGTAGTGTTCGGATCCGGGATCGGCTAGATTGGAACCGGGTTAAATCAAACCGAATCGGGTATTGTTAGGGTTTAGCAGAGAAATCACTCAAATCAACCTATAAATCTTTGCCGATATGGAAATAGATTATACGCAGGGCCGGCCCTGAGCCTGTGCCGGAAGGGCGACGGCCTGGGGCCCCAAATTTTTGGGGGCCCCAAAATTTTAGATACGTAGTGTATATATATATATTTTTTAGTATATTTTTTTATCTTTCTTAATGTACAATAACCCAATTATTGGAAATAAGACTAGCTATGTCTTGTAAGTTGTAAGCCCACTATATATAATATTTTCTAACTTCAAGCCCATCAAATTAATTATGGAACTAAAAAAAAAGAAAAAAAAGATCAATAAATTATTGAATTGAAGATGAAAAGTCATTACTACTTTTCAAGTCATATAAACAAAGGGTTTTTTTCACAATTACCACTCACCAATCACTCACAAATTTTCTCCATCCTCACATCATCTTTGATTATCGTTGTTGAGTGCTTGGCTGCTGATCAAAGAAAGATTATTGCTGAAATCAGGTTTTATTTCTCCTATTTTTACTATTTATCTTTGTCATTCTCGGTGACTTTGTCTTTTTTGTTGTTATTTGTTACCTGTTAGATTGCCAAAGGATTATTGTACTTTTCATTTTTTAGTTCTCATAATCATGAGAAAACATATGTTCGGATATCAGAAAAGAAAAAAAAGAAAAAGAAAACAATCAGAAGAGATTGTTAAGTCACATAGAGGTGCTCTTGATAAGTTTTTGAAGCTTAATTCTTCAATTAAAGATTCTGTTGATGTGATTAATGAAGATGGGCTAAATGAACATCTAACAAATGAACAAGAAGAATGGAGTAAAAATGATAATAATGATCTGAATGAAGAAGTTGATAATATAATGAAAAGTGACAATAACGTGAATAAGGAAGAATCAAGAGAATATGATAATACTGATTTGAATGAAAATGTTGGAAATATGAGTGAGAATGAAATTGAGTTAGAGCAAAATGAAGTTGGTAATAATTTGGATATCTATGATCCTAGAACTTGGGATAACATTGATACTAAAACAAGAGATATTTTGATTGAGAAGGGTCATTTAAGGGAAAATAATCTTGCATTTGCTACTGATGGACTTAATAGACATTTTTCTTACTCTTATTACATAAAAAAATTGCCAAATGGAGAGAATCAAGATAGAAAATGGCTTGTATACTCGAAAGGGGTAAACAAGGTATATTGTTTTTGTTGCAAATTGTTTAAATCAATTAACAATATTAGTTTGCTTGCTAATGATGGTCTTAATGATTGGAAACATTTAAGTGAAAGGCTTAAACAACATGAACACAATATTGAACATATTAACAATATGAGAACTTGGATTGACTTGCAAATTAGAATGAAAAAGGATGAAACAATTGATAAAAAGGTACAAGTACAAATCAAGAAAGAGAAAGAACATTGGAAATTGGTTTTAGTAAGAATTATTTCTATTGTGAAATGTCTTGCTAAGCGCAATTTAGCTTTCCATGGGGAGAATGAAAATTTTTTACAAAATAATAATGGTAATTTTTTGGGGCTGCTTGAGACAATTTCAGAATTTGATTTGGTTATGCAAGAACATTTTAGACGCATTCAAAATAAAGAGATTCATTATCATTATCTTAGTCATAAAATTCAAAATGAGTTGATTTTTTTGTTAGCCTCTAAAGTACGAAGTGCTATTATTGAAATAGTTAAAGAGGCAAAATATTTTTCTGTGATACTTGATTGTACATCAGATGTAAGTCACCATGAGCAAATGACTTTGATAGTTCGATGTGTGAACGTGTCAAGTTGTCGACTAAAGATAAATGAATATTTTATAGAGTTCATGAAGGTGGATGATACTTCTGGATTAGGACTTTTTAATGAATTACAATTTGTTTTGCAAACTCACGGGCTTGAACTTGAACTTGATGATGTGAGGGGGCAAGGTTATGATAATGGTTCTAATATGAAAGGAAAAAATCAAGGTTTGCAGGCAAGATTTCTTGAAGTAAATCCTAGAGCATTTTATATGCCATGTGCTTGTCATTCTCTTAATTTGATAATTTGTGATATGGCACATTCTTGTATTAAAGTTGTCTCATTTTTTGGAGTTGTGCAACGCTTGTATACTTTATTTGCTAGTTCTACAAAAAGATGGAAAATTTTACAAGAGAATGTTCATAATTTAACTCTAAAGCCATTATCCACAATAAGATGGGAAAGTCATGTTAATAGTGTTACAATGAGATAAGAAAAGCATTGCTCGAATTATCTAAAGTAAGTGAAGATGCTAAAACTAGGAGTGAGGCTGAATCTTTAGCAACAAATGATCTTGAAAATTTTGAGTTTTTGTTGGGTATGGCTATATGGCATAATATTTTGAAAAAGATTGACTTGATTAGTAAGAAATTACAATCTGAAGAAATGCAAATTGATGCTGCGATAACGACTTTAAAAGGTTTGATTTCTTACTTTAAAACTTATAGGAAAGAAAGATTTCAATCTGCCATAACAATAGCCAAAGATCTTGCTTCTATGATGGAAATTGAACCTATTTTCCCCTCAAAACGTAAAATTGTTAGGAAGAAACAATTTGATGAAAATCCTAATGAAGATATTTCATTATCTGCAGAGGAATCTTTTGAGTACAATTATTTTTTTGTTATAGTAGATATGGCTATTGCATATTTGGAGAGCAGATTTGAACAATTGAATGTATTTGAAAATATCTTTGGTTTTTTGTTTAATCCCTAGAAACTTCTTTCACTTGATGATAAAGAATTGCAAGAGTGTTGTATTAATCTTCAAGTTGCTCTTACACATAAAGATAAATCTGACATTAATGCAGATGACGTATTTTCTGAATTACAAGTGCTACAGTCGTGTTTGCCAGTAGAAATAAAGTCAAGTATAGAAGTTCTTGAGTTTGTAAAAGCATTGGATTGTTTTCCTAATGTTTTTATTGCATATAGAATTTTGCTTACTCTGCCAGTTAGTATAGCTTCGGCCGAAAGAAGTTTTTCGAAACTAAAATTGGTGAAATCATATATGCGTTCGACTATGTCTCAGGAAAGATTAAATGGATTGGCTATGTTATGCATTGAAAATGAAATATTAGAGAAACTTGATTTTGAAGATTTAATTGATGATTTTGCTTCTCAAAATGCTAGGAGATCTAGATATTTTCAATAATACTTTTACTATTTATTTGGACTTTTTTTTTTTTTTTTTGTTGTAGGTGCTATACTTTTCCAACATCGTACATGTGGCCTGAGGTTGAAATTCGGAATATGGATAGTGAAGCAACTTGACAATATTTTCAAGAATTGTGCGTATGCATTTTTTCTTTGTTTAGAGACCTATTTTTCGTTGTTGCCCAAGGGCCCCCAAACTATCAGGGCCGGCCCTGATTATACGGCTTTTATTCCTGAGTGTGAGGTGTATCTAATCGAATAGATTACACTTTGTATCGATAAGGATTGAGAGAGATCTGGAATTAATAGATTACACAACTTTTATTCCTGAGTGTGAGGCATATCTAATCAGTTAGATTACACTTTCGATTAGGATTGAGAGGGATCTGGAATTAGGGTTCATTATAAAACCCTAATTTTGGCCGAACCATGTTGATTGTTCTTTCATTGTTTTTTATTCTAAAGTTTAGTGATTAGGGTTCTAGTTACAACCTTTATCATTCTTGCATGCTAGATTAAGTTTGATTAAACTTACACTTGGAGTGAGAAAGGCCGAACAGAGGTGAAGAAGAAGATCTGCAAATATTTATCACTTTCTCAAATCGATTTCTTCATATCAACACCATTTTCATACAAAACTTGATCATCACCTCCGAATTCAACATCAAATAGTTGGTCTCCCTTACTTTGCTTTCTGTTATGGATTTTCCTTCATTTTCTAGTTTTCTCTTGTGATTATATAATGTTTCTAACCTCCTCAATAGTGATGGTAAATACCATTCTCATATCAAGGCATCCCACCTTATACCGTCCTACAAACGTTCTCATGAATGGTGATTGTGAGACTAATTCTTATTATCACAGACAAAACTTATTTTCATAATTTCATATGTAAATTGTGGATTGTGGGTTGGGCCAATTAGATTTGTGAGACGGTGTTACATAATATCTTTTTTTTTTTTTAAAGCATGGAAGGAGTAGAGGAGAGGAGTAAAAAACTAGAAAACTTGTGTGAACATTAGTGTATTGATAAATAATTTAAAAAAAAAAAAAATTCACCATCTTAGTCAGAAAACATACCATATATACAAGATTTTGTTATTTTGATCAATAGTAAAAATTTGGTGAAAATGACAATCTGAATAAATATGATTTTTTCGAAAATTAACCCTAGCTAACTTATTCTATATACATTTTAGTTTTTTTAAATCCATTTCATAAAATTATTCTTTGGCAAATTTTTCATGAACTACACGATTACGAACTCTACTAATATATCAAATCATATTATATTTAAATTTTAAATGAGATTACACTACTTTTTTACTAACTATTATTATTTATTTTATTCATTATAAATTTGTTTCTTTTAATCTCATGTATTATACCGAGTCTATACTAGTTTTGGGATTTGACCTGATTAGAAAAGGATCAAACATACATTGAAAACTCTAAATATCCATGATGATCCTTAATTTTGTAATAAATAAGAAGTGAATATAATTAGATGATTATAAAAAGGTTGGTGTGTGTAATATTCCATTATAATGGTTGGTAATAATTATTGCATACATATGAAGTAGTATTATAAAACCTAGAAAAAGAGAGATTTCAGATTAGAAAATCCAAAGTAATTTTCGATTAGGAAAAAACTTAAAGATGATGGGGTAATCAATGCTTGAATTTTTTAACTACGTATGAAATTTCTCATCTCATTACTAAAGAAAAGTGTGTGAAAATAGGAAAGGTAAGCCACATATACGTGCTTTCTACCATTGTGTGACTGTGTCACTCTCCAAAATTCACAAGAAATTTACAGCAGAGAAATGAAGAGGATCCAATTTTCTCTGATACAATATATACATGTTTGCTTTTCTGCAATATAATAGGCTGCTGCTTGCTCTAAGTTTTCCATGCATCTCTCTCTTTCTCCTAGAGAGGCCTCAATAAAGGGTAATCTTCCAGTAGTTCTCGTTCAGATAGAGTGTCGTCTTCGTTTTGAGGGGTCCACAGCACCTCAACGGCCTGGATCACGACATGAGCTGCAAAGTGAGAAAATCGAAAGGACAAAAATCTTGCAAATCCGAGTGAGGACATTGTTTTCTTACCATTGTTCTACTTGATGGGATTGATGCAAGCTTTTGCAAAGCTTCTTTCAAATCTCTACTGTTGTTGATTGTTGGAAGCTTGTGTTCTCCTCCAGCAGCCACCAAAATTGTGATCTGTGTTTTATTTTATATTTTATAAATGTTTGCAAAAGAAGAGAGTCAGAAAATTCTGGAAACCTAAATGATGTATTCAACTATGTACTCAGAAAAGATAGGCATATATGATTGATCAACAAGCATGCAGAGTCTTTACCACTATGTATTCATTGCTAAATCCACCAGATCTCAGCATTGTTGAGCTTTGCTTTTTTATGTTGTTGACGTTGACAAGTGTCTCCTCGTCAAACTTACCGCGTTCTTCAATGGATAGTTGATTGAATTTTTTTTCCCCTCCTTCCATGCTCTTCTTTACATCAACCTGCATTTTTATGGGGCCAACTTATAAGCATCTAATGAAATTGTATTTATGACAATGCTTCCTATTGGTATGTACAATCAACTATTTCTGAGAATAAAATCAAGTCTTCCAGGTGGCTATGAACTTCTGTATATTTGAATTAACATACAATTGAACAAAACTCTAAGTCACAACGAAAAGATTACCTCCATAAGAATATGATATCTATATACTCTTGGTAGGCATTTCAAGGAAATAGGATCTCAATGATTTTTGATACGAGAAACTAAATGAAATACCAAGAATTTTGACTCCAGAATCGAATTGGCAAACTTAATTAAATAGATTTAGTGTAAATGTCGTAAGAGTACATATAGCTAATATAACTGATATGATTAATTCCAACAGGGTCAAGTTGTGGATCCATAATACCTACACTTAGTAGTTGATTCGTTTAAGACCTTATTACTGGGTAGGACCAGATCCAGGCTACTAATGGTGGAAGTCCCAAATGCTTATGAAGATAAGTAGAGATAGTTGAGATTAAAGTACTCAGATACTGAGTACAAGTCCAGTATCAAACATTGGCATTATAAGGAAGAAGTGAAATGAGTAAAAGAAAGTACAAGAAATGCAAGGTATTTGCATATGCTACCCACCTTAAATTTGGGATATATCTTCTTACAAAAGACATCCACTCAGCATAGTAAGATCTTATTCTACAATATTGACTTGTGATACCCAGAAGTCCTTTTTTTTTTTTTACGAGAATACCCAGAAATCATATTTCATATTTATTAAGGGCTTCAGGCTACTAAGAGCTTTTAAGATGTTAAAGAAACAAGAAAAGTACATTTAACATGTGCGCACTAAAGCCAAAAATTTTAGTTCCAGCTTTAGCTCTGTCCACACAGACCAAGTAAAATCTAATAAAGAAAATAATTAGCATTTTGTAACTCACAGATGAATAACCGGAAATGCAATAATCAGGATGCCGAAGCAAAGCTAGCACCGTCTCTGCAACCAAAATTAAATTGTTTGTCATGTCAATTGTTGCAAAAAGCGGGAAAAAGAGATTAAAGATATGAAAAAGAAACCAGAAGTTAAGAGTGACACCATCTCATCGAAAATCATGATCAGTTGTGAAACAATGGCCAGCTAGAGTACTATACCATTGAATAATCAACTAGTGTGGTATGTGGTAACTCCCATGTCATTAAGAACTTGACATTTATCTGTGAAAAGCTCAACCTATACTATATTGTTACCGAAATATTCATGGAGCCCCCAGTTAAATAGACCAAACAGCTTCTATCGAAACAGAATTTGAATAAAACCAAGACATTACATGGAACTCTCTGATAGTGTAATGATATATGAGTTCAGAATCTTTTTCTGGCCAACATTACTTGGCGGACATTCATGGTCATTCTAAGCCCATTCGATATTCCTTCATCTCAAAGAAACTTGAATGAATTTTTCTACATGGGAGTTCCAAATTCACAATATTTAGGGAGCACAGTACCCAAAGTCAATTAAAAAGATCTTACTTTCATGAGGCCTTTAGTTTGTGAGGAGATCGTACTTTCATGAGATATCTTTAGTTTGTCATGAGATTCTACTTTCATGACATCGCCTTATCTTGTCAAGGATATATAATTTGATTTTTGAACATTAAGAATAATGCTTGTACTTGTGGAGTCTGAGATTTATGCATGTACATGTTCCATTTTCTGCAACAGAATGCCTACACTACAGATGCTTTGACATGTGCACTATTGACAATCACCCAAATAGTTTTGAAGCTCCATATTTATACTATTAATGCTCATCCTCAAATTTGGTCTTATGCGTAGAGTTGCCATTTGACAAACTGATATGCTTTGCACGAAAATCTCGAAACTAGGTATTACGCAATTCCGTCAGATTTTCCCTCTTAGCAACTTAACATACCCCTCTTCAAGATGCCACAAAGCTTTGGGTACAGCCAACTTGATGTATCCAATTCTCAGTAATAGTGATAAACTATATTATCTTCCATTATGCCATGGTTACAAGCGATATTCCTTTCCCCAGGGCATTCATGTAAGCTACAACCTCTTGATTTTTGCAGAGACCACTATTATTCTTTCTCAGTACATATGTTGCTCAAGCTAGTTTGCAACCTCAAAGAATACATTAATGAAAAATTGAAGTGGGTATCAGAGGAGAATAAATGTAAGTTAAAGAATTATACATATCATTGCATCTTTTTGCTCATGTAAGTGTATATCCACCAGATGATACATTCTGCATGAAAATGATGTTATTCATCTAATCCATTCAAGGAAGATGCCCTAGAGTGCTAAGCAGAAAAGGCAGGAGGCTTTCCTGAAGCTCTATGGATATGGAAAAGCTTCCACATAATCTCATTCTTGAGTTTTGCGATCAGAGCTATACTTTAGAAGCATAAGATCTTTGTATACCACCCAACCAAGAGTCAGATTCATGTAGTTGTGCATGCATAAGCCTTTCTTTATCCTAAATCAATATAATAACCTCAGAAGCATAACCTGTAATAGAAGTCTAGTTTAATTATGCACTAAAAATCCACAAAACCCTTTATACTCTAAGTCAATCTGATATTACTTAAATTTTAGCAACTAAAGTTTTATTTCTTAGCACTGACATCACCTTCTGATGACAGTTACATCCTATTCTACATAAAGCATCATTATCGCCTCCATCCAAAACCAAAAGTGAGGTGCAAGAAATGGGACGAGAAATAATCTGATGAGGCATTTTACCTGTCAATACATAGTGAAGACCCTCGGGGGTGGATGTATCTGCAGTTTCAGCAATCCGGTTCAGATCTTTTTGGAGTGACCTCCCCAAGCCCAATAATCCAACCTTCAACAAACAAAAGAAGATGCAAAGCTGTAATGAAACTAAAAGAACTAGAAGATGGAAAACAAAGAACAAGAGATCACAGAGATTTTCTTATAAAGGTTTACCAAAGGAAAGTGCATGGTGAAACGATTAAGTAACCAGACTTATTGAAAAGCTTTACCACAGTGTTTCAGTGATTCTAAGGGACGACATGGTGTAATTGAACATTACTACTCATACATCTAACATAAAATAACCCTAATAAGATCTGCTACTCATCCAGAGTATCTAGCAAATAAGTTGGAAGCTAAGCATATGCCAGAACGCAATTACTATCATTTAAAATCCAAGTTTCCAAGATCGACCAAATTATCAGAAGTCTTTCTCATTCTTCCAACTGCATCAAAAAGATGCATCTATTATCTCATCGAACTTGCTCATCCATATGGGTTGCTGTTGGGTCACCAAGTTCCGCACATATGACAGGACATTAATCTGTGAGATGTTTGCTTCAACTCCACCAAATATATCCATTTCTGTTTCAACCATATAATCCCACAAGGTTGATAATCATGTTTCACACTATCTAATCATTCCACACCCCTCAAATTCACACACACACACACAAAGCAATTTCGCATCAATACTTCCAATATCCTTACAACAATTAGAAAATCCACCACCAAGACTTAACAGTAGATACAAAGTAAACGAAAACTACATTCGTGATCATCAAACATAGCTGAATTTTCCATAAAACCATACCTGCAGCTTGAGCACACTAGTTTTCTCAGTAGCTGTGAGCACACTCCCCTCAGAACCCTCAGATAAGAAACCAGAGACCATAATAAACCCAACAAAGGCAATCATAATAAGCGAAAAACTGGACCCAATACCAACTGCAGGGTAAAACCCACCAATAGGAGAGGGCGCATAATACGGCGCCGAATATGTTAACCCCGACCCAGCTCCCATCCTCGGCGCACTGTAACTCCTCGACGACGATGATGACGACATTGACGAACGCGACGAGAAGGAGCTTCCGCCCATCCGTCCACCAGAAGCTGCCAATGCAGAATTAGGATCGTACATCAATAGAAACCCGACAAGCACAGCAGCTGCCGCGGGTTTCTGCAACACCTTGAGGGCATTTCTAATGGTTTTTGCCACAATTTCAACAGGAGTTTGTTTAATTTCCATTTTTCCGTCATTCCTGCTGCTGCTATTGTTGATGCAAAAACATTTGAAGGCGTGGGTTTTCGAATTTAAATGAATTTTGAAACGGGGAAAGGAAGTTCGTGGAGGGAATTGAGGAGCGTGATGCGAATGGTATTTCCATTTAAGGGTTGGCTCTTGCAAGAACAGACTTGGGGCGATTGCCATGGCTCCAATTAGCTTCATCAATCAAATATCAATTGAGAGAGAGAGAGAGAGAGAGAGAGAGAGAGAGAGAGAGAGAGAGAGAGATGATGGTTTGTGATTTTGATAGAGATATTAAATTTGGGTGGAAAAGAAAGGGGCAACGGAAACCAGAAAATAGAGGTGGTTGATATGGCCGACGCGGGACCCATCGACTGTGTGTTGGATTGAGTTGATATGGCCAATGCGGGACCCACCCATTTCTATATGGATTGAATGTGAAAAATACATTATTAATTCTTCTAATATATATATATATATATATATATATATATATATATTATATATATATATATATATACACACACACATTATTAACTAAGCATGGGGCCGTGTAATGTACGGGCTTCTAAAAATATATAGTTAAATTGATACTTAATTATTCTTTATATTAAAAATATAATGACTGTGTTATATTTATCATCAATTTTAGTATCAAATATAATATAATTTGATTAATACATTATTTGATTATATATATTGCATTTGTAAGAGAATACAAAAAGAATTCTATTTATTATATATTGTTATATTATTCATCTCTCTAACCAATATTCTAGATTTTTTTACTATGTGTTTTTTTTTTGTAAATTTTAAATATTAAAAATTATAGAGATCCTTAAATTTTCATTTCAATTATATTATAGAGATTCTTAAATTCTCATTTTGCATAGAAATAACAGTTATTCGGATAAATATAGATTCAGATGGCCTCTGTTTGTATCCATATATATAATAGAACGAGTGCAACACACCATATATATAATAGAACAAGTTAACGTGTGTTGCACGTGGAGATCAATTCAATTATGGAAAGAAAGAATAATACAAATACCTTATATATAACACTATTCAAATTATGGAAAGAAATAATAATACAAATAGCTTATATATAACACTTTTATATTAGAGTTCTAATTATAATATGATTTTATAAGATTTTAAATTAGTTAGAATTCTAATATATAACGTTTTTATATTAGAGTTCTAATTACAATAAAATTATATAATATTTTGAATTAGTTAGGATTCTAATATAAAATTATTTAAATTTGAAAACTTAAATTACTGCGCAAAAACTCATGTGAGATCGTCTCACGGGTCCCCTTTCATGAAACAAATCTATTTAACCTAAACCCAGCCCAACCCACAACACCCCAGCCTAGTCCACAACAAAAATAAAAAATAATAAAAAACTTACCTAGGGCGCCGAGTGACCCGGTCGGGTCACGCGTTTGCCCCCTGCCAATACAGTGTGCGCCACCCGGTCGGGTCACACTGCACTCGGCCGGTGGCGTGTTGTGTTCCTTCCAGTGGGATCGATTCGGTCCGGGTCACACAGCGCCCGGCCGGGTCGTTCAAAATTTTTTTTTAAAATTTATTATGTACATGACTTAAACTTTAAAAACACATCGGTCTAGAATAAAAACTTTATTTTAGACAGAAATCACATACTTATGTGCATAAATCACATACTTAAATATGTAAGACATACTTGAATAATGCAAGAGGAATACTTATACTTATACTTAAATTCAATCAAAAATTCACATACTTATATTCAGGAATCACATACTTATATCAAGAATTTACATACTATGTAAGAAGCTTACTTTAACTTATACATATATCCGTTTTAATATTGATATTAATATTACACATCAATGGAAATGCTTTATTTTTTATTTTGGACATAGTGTAAGTGTATTTATTACAAGTATGTGTTGCATTTATATAAGTATGTATTTATCATATATATATATATATGTGTATAACACCGGTCTAATATTATATCTTTAAATATGTGATTCTGCATATAAGTATGTGATTTCTACACATAAGTATGTGATTTTATGACTGAATTTAAATGTACGTATAGTATGCCTCTTACATCTTTAAATATGTGATTTATGCACATAAGTATGTGATTTCTGTACATTAGTATGTGATTTTATGACTGAATTTAAATTTATGTATAAATATGTCTCTTACATCTTTAAGTATGTGATTTATGCACATAAGTATGTGATTTTATGACTGAATTTAAATTTATGTATAAGTATGCCTGTTACATCTTTAAGTATGTGATTTTTTGATATAAGTATGTGCATTTTCGACTGGATTTAAGTATAAGTACAAGTATTCCTCTTGCATTATTCAAGTATGCCTCTTACATATTTAAGTATGTGATTTTTATCTAGAATAAAGTTTTTATTCTAGACCGATGTGTTTTTAAAGTTGAAGTCATGTATAGAATAAATTAAAAAAAAAATTGAAAAAAAAATTGAACGACCCGACCGAGCGCTATGTGATCCGGGTCGATCCCATTGGAAGGGACACATCGCGCCACCAGGGCCGGGCTCCCTAAGACCCGGGTGAGCGCGAGAAGGGATAAGACGCGCCACCTGGCCGGGCGCCGTGTGACCCGGCCGGGTGGCGCATATTGTATTGGCAGGGGGCAAACGCGCAATCCGACCGGTGTTTTTTTTTTTTTTTTTTTGGTTGTGGGCTGTGCTGGATTTGGGTACGATAGTGGGTCAAATAGATCCGTCTCATAGAAGGGGATCCGGTCTCACAAGAGACCTACTCAAATTACTATTAAAATTTTAAATAATAATATTTGTTAGAGATATATTTGACAATTTATATTTTATAATAAACATCTACACTTTTATATAAGTAATAGATATGAGTATCGAGTAGCCCACAGAAATACATACAAGTATCCCACTGAAACACATATAGGATATAACACTGTGTGTTATATGTGTATATGAAATCAAGAAATATTATTTTAACATATATGTGTATATATGTTAAAGGAAAAGGTTAAAAAAAAAGTAAAAAATAGGCAAAATCAGTTGCATTTATCTCCTTCACAAATCTGAAGCCGCTTCAACAGGTCCAAGACTAAGTCCCTCTCACTCTCATTTATCAGTTGCATTTATCTCTCACTCTGACACTCTCGTTTTACATTTTTCAGAATTTCTACTCTTTCTCTGCATTTTTCTCTTCACTATACGAAGATTATGAGGTTGAATCACGTTACCACCATTTGTAGAGGAATTGTTTCCAATTCTTCATTTAATTCTGTTACACGTACTGTTTCTTCTCTGCATTACCACCAGAATAGTAGATACTTTTCCGGCAAACCCAGATTCGATTTCGGCAGTGTTTGTGAGGCGGATGATGCTATTGCTTTGTTTCATCAAATGATGAGAATAAGGCCCCGCCCATCTGTTATTGATTTCAATAAATTGTTAACTGCGGTTGTGAAGATGAAACAATACTCTGTTGCCCTCTTTCTGTTCGACAAAATGCTTCTTCACAATGCTCCTTTAAACATTATCACCCTGAATATTGTGATTGATTGCTTTTGCCATGTGAGTCGAGTTGACTATGGTTCGCAATCTTAGGTAGCGTTTTCAAGCGTGGCGACACACCTACTATTGTTACCTTCACCAATCTGCTCAAAGGGCTTTTCTTGGAAAGAAAGGTCGCTGAGGCAGAGAAACTGTTTAAGAAGTTGTTGAGAGAAAAAAATATGTGAGTTTGATGAAATTACATATCTTGTTGTGATAAATGGATTGTGCAAAGCTGGGCATACTCTCACTGCCTATCATTTGCTCAGATTGTTGGAGAAACAAAAATGCAAACCTAATATCTTCTCTTACAGCACAATTATTGATAGTCTTTCTAAGAATCGTATGGTTGATGAAGCTATCCAACTCTTCTCGAAATTGATTGAGAAGGGCATTTCACCCGATGTTGTGACATATAACTCAATGATTCATGGCTTGTGTTGTTTAAGTAGATGGAAAGAGGCAGAGGACTTTTTAAGTAAGATGATTGCTCAGAAGATTTATCCCGATGTTGTCACTTGTAGCATATTAGTGGATGGTTATTGCAAGGAAGGAAAGATGAAAGATGCTGAGGATGTCTTGAAAATTATGATGCAAATAAATGTTCAACCAAATATCATCAGTTACACTGCCTTAATTGATGGATATTGTTTGTTGGGTAAAATGAAGGAAGCGGGAAAAGTTTTCAATTCAGCAGTCAATTCAGGACTCAAGCCTGATGTTGTAACCTATTGTAGTTTGATGAATGGGTATTGCACAAAGGGAAATGTGAATGAAGCTTGGAGTCTTTTTCTTGAAATTCCTCGTAGAGGTTTAAAGCATACATTGGTTACTTACACCACCATGCTTAAGGGATTATTTCATGAAGGCAGATGTGCAGATGGCTTGAAACTTTTCGAAGAAATGCAAGCTCGACAATTGTCTCCTGATATAATGACTTATACTATCTTGTTAGATGGCTTGTGCAGAGCTCAGAAAACAACTGAAGCGTTTTCTTTTCTAAACATGATGAAAGATCAAGGTATTGATCCCAATATAATAACATACAATACTCTCATTGAGGGGCTGTGCAAGGATAAAAAGCTTGGCATGGCCAAGAATCTTTTCGACCAACTTCCATCCAAAGGTTTGCAGCCTGATGTCATTACCTTTAACATCCTTATTGGTGAACTTTGTAAAGAAGGTCAATCACAGGAGGCTAAGGAATTGCTGATGAAAATGGAAACAAGTGGTTGCTTGCCTAATAGTGTGACCTATAATGTTTATATGCAAGGGTTACTCAAAAGGAATGTGTCTTGTGATGTAATTCCAGTCCTGGATGAAATGGAGAAAAGGGGCTTTTTGCTGCACGCAACGACATTTTCGCTGTTACTCGATCAGCTGCAGGCAGAAGGTCAAGGCAGTCTTCTTTTTAATAAGGTTAAGAAGCTTATCCCGAAGAATTAATAGTCTGATTTAGGTGTTGCCATGTCCTATGGTTGATGAGTGTTCTTATTTGTTGCCATTTATAGTGATCATCACACAATTTACACATTTATAAAAGGTAGGATACCACTGAGTTACAAGGTTCGTGGTTTTGATTAAATATATTATTGAATTGTTAATGTTGCATTTTTAAATGAACATAAGTAATGTTTATTTATTATTATCTCTCAATTTTAGATTCAATTTTTAAAATTTCTCAATAAGAGGTTCAATTTAATCTTTTTTCTCAATTTAAGGCTTGAAATTTAGATTAAGTTCTTAATTCAAGAAAAAATTTCATTTTCATTTTCTCTTTTCTTTTTAATTATATTTATAAATTTATTTGTATTTTAATATGTATTTATATTTTAGATAAATTAAGACAAGTTATGTAATTTTGGAACGATTTTCATCCCACTTGTATTAATTTATATACAAAAAGAAAGAAAGAAAAATATAAGTAATTTAATTCATAAAATATAATTTATATTAAATTGATTAATATTAAAATTGGGTTTCTGTACTTTTATTCATAAAATTAAGAAAATAAAAAGAATCTTAATTTTGTGAATTACACTAATAAAAAAAAAAAAATATATATATATATATATAAATTAATAAAAGTCGGATGAAAATTATTTCAAAATTGTAATAAAAGTCGGATAAAAATCGTTTCAGAATTGTACTAACTTGTTATAATTTATTTTAAATATAGATACATATTGAAATATTAATAAATTTATGAATATAAATTTTAGTAATTCTACATTGAAAGCTGAAAGAGTTCTGAATCTTTGAGGAATTGCTAAATGAAGGAAACAATAGGCTATTGATCCATTAAAGAATTAAATCATTACTACAAAACCATCTCAAGTTTTAATAAAAGAGAAAAGGATAAGTGCTGCTGCATAAGATGAAATGAGCAATGCAGTAGAGTTATGTTGATGATGTTGAAAATATTGTGCCACATTTGGGTCTGCAAAATCCATCTTCTTTCTTGTTTCTCTCTCATCAAAGACTCAATCTTTTGGTCCAAAGCAGCAGCTAATCCTCTCAACTCATCTCATTCAAACAACTCAACAACTTATTCGAAATTGGAAACTTTGAATCAACTTTGATCAAAGAATTGGAGTTCTTCCTCAGCTTTCTTCTTCCTCTGATCAAAGAATTCAGACTTATAAGTGCTGCCTGAATCTTTGATCACATGATGATTCTGCGCCCAAATCTCAGCTCGGATTTCTTGATGATGATGCAGCTGCTGACGTCACACAGAGTGATGAGTTCATTCAGTTTCTTCATCAAACTATCTTGCCTTTGCTTCAAAGACAACCTTCTTAATCTCTCATTGCATATCAATTCCATCCCCAGTTTTCCAATGATTATCCAACAAGTTTAACAAGAAAATGTAGAAAATTTAATGAGAGAGAGAGAATGTTATTTTGTAGGGGAAATACTTGTAATTAAGGTGATCTATCCATGTAATTAACATAACAATGTCCTTATTAATTAATACTTTATTTATTTTGGAAAAATAATGTTGATTATTTATTTTCATTAACTAAAGAGCAATTTATTATTAAACTTCAATAACCCATTCATTTTTCTAATGAGTTAGAGGGAGTGGAAGGGAGGAAATAAAAACTTGAAAACTTACATAATCTAGAATTGAACTCTAATCATCACGCAATTTGCATCTTTATAAAGGTGGAATACCACTCAAGCTACGAGACTCATGATTCAATAACCTATTTATTTAGTAAGTGGTAAAAAATAAGATAAAATAATGACTATATCAATTATCAACATTTTTTAAATTAACGATTAGTTTCAAATTTTACTAGCAATTTTTTTATACATTTATATATTTTTTTATTTTAACTTTATTTTCAAATAAAAATCTTTACAAATAAAATTAAAATCAATCCTAATAATTTTTATTAGTAATTATCTATACATCGAAATGTTTTTTTTATTTTAACTAATATTTCATGTCACACAAATCATGAATCAATTCAAATTATGTAAAGAAAGAATAATACAAATACATTATATGTAACACTATTCAAATTAATTAAAAAACTTATAAACGTGATCTTAATCAACTTGGAGCTTATAATTTATTTTCCATGTTAAGAATGATAAAGGTATTTTATTTTTTCTGAAAAATGATAATGGTATTAATATTTTAATAAAAGTTTGCTTAAAAAGTAAATATGCAACAATTATTATTGGTATCTTTGAAATATTATGACACATTGTATGTTATCTACAAATTTATGACACGGATTATTATTCTTTAAACTAAAATATATTTAATCCAAAATAATTATATCCGAACATTAATTGTATTTTATTTAGAGTAAATTACATAATAAAAACCAAACTATGGTCACTTTTCCACTTTGTTACCCGAACTTTCAAAGTTCACTGTAAAATAGCTCAACTTTGTTTTTTTACTAAACGGTTGCCAGAAGTCACCGCCGGTGGAATATTCCGGGAATATTCCGTCGCGAACTTTCAAAATTAACTGTAAAATAGCTCAACTTTGCGGATTTACCTAACGATTGCCAAAATTAAATTAAATTAAATAAAAAATAACTAAAAAAATACAAATCAAATTAAATTAAATTAAATTAATCAAATCAAATTAAATCGGCCGATTTGGGGGTTTTAGTTATTTAATTTAATTTAATTTAATCAAATCAAATTAAATCGGCCGATTGGGGGGGTTTTAGTTATTTAATTTATTTAATCAAATCAAATTAAATCGGCCGATTTGGGGGTTTTAGTTATTTAATTTAATTTAATTTAATCAAATCAAATTAAATCGGCCGATTGGGGGGGGTTTTAGTTATTTAATTTATTTAATCAAATCAAATTAAATCGGCCGATTTGGGGGTTTTAATTATTTAATTTAATCAAATCAAATTAAATCGGCCGATTTGGGGGGTTTTAGTTATTTAATTTATTTAATCAAATCAAATTAAATCAACTGATTTTGGGGGGCCGATTTGGAGGTTTTAGTTATTTAATTTAATTTAATCAAATTAAATTAAATCGGCTGATTTGTGGGTTTTAGTTATTTAATTTATTTAATCAAATCAAATTAAATCGGCCGATTTAGGGGTTTTAGTTATTTAATTTAATTTAATTTAATCAAATCAAATTAAATCGGCCGATTTAATTTGATTTGATTAATTTAATTTAATTTAATTTGATTTGTATTTTTTATTTAATTTAATTTGATTTGTATTTTTTTTAGTTATTTTTAATTTAATTTAATTCTGGCAATCGTTTGGTAAATCCGCAAAGTTGAGCTATTTTACAGTTAATTTTGAAAGTTCGCGACTGAATATTCCCGAAATATTCCACCGGCGGTGACTTCTGGCAACCGTTTAGTAAAAAAACAAAATTGAGCTATTTTACAGTGAACTTTGAAAGTTCGGGTAACAAAGTGGAAACGTGACTATAGTTTGGCTTCTATTATGTAATTTACCCTTTTATTTATTCATGTTTTGACATTGTTGTATTATTGTTTCATTATTACCATTCTAATATACATATTTGTTATGTGTGTTATAGTTTCCAACATGTAATAAAACAAGAAACACATCATCGAGTAAGTTTTGTACGAGATCGTTTCGCAGATTGCTTTATGTGAAACGAAGCTTCATATATGTCAGTTAAAGTTCGATCAATGCGGCTCAATCAATTCAATACTAGTCAACGTGAGTTAATGTCGATCAACACGAGTCAACATACTAGTTCTGCAACTTCATAAAAATATTAGTAATATATATATATATATATATATATATATATATATATATATAAAAGTATTAGCTTATGACTTAAAATATAATGTTAAAACAACTACTCTAATTAGAATTGAAATAAAAATGTACAAATATTTAACTTCTTTTCTTTGCAAATAAAACTATGAATACACAAATCTAGATTATATATATCCATGAATGTGAGATAATGTCATATTATATTGATGAATAATGGAAGTGTTCAATAGAGTTGGAAATGATCTTATATGTTCAATGGTTGATTCTTGCTTTTAATATCCAACACGATTCTCGCTTTTGGAAAGAAAAATGATTGAGTCACCAATTGGTACAATTAGTTCAAATCTAGTGTTTGAATTAATAATTTGAAATGAATGAATTTAAAGAAAAAAAATTGCTAAACATGATGGAAGATAAAGGTGTTAGTCCTGATATAGTAACATACAATACCCTAATTGATGGGCTGTGCAAGGATAATAAGCTTGACATGGCTAAGAGTCTTTTCAATGAACTTCCATCCAAAGGTTTGCAGCCAGATGTCATTACCTATACCATCCTTATTGGTGCACTTTGTAAAGAAGGTCAAACACAGGAGGCTAAGGAATTGCTGATGAAAATGGAAGAAAGTGGTTGCTTGCCTAATAGTGCAACCTACAATGTTTATAAGCAGGCCGGGGTTGCTTAAAAGGAACGCGTCTTGTGATGTAATTCCAGTCCTGGACGAAATGGAGAGAAGAGGCTTCTTGCTGCATGCAATGACATTTTCATTGTTACTTGATCAGCTGCAGGCGGAAGGTGAAGGCAGTCTTCTTTTTAATAAGGTTAAGAAGCTTATCCCAAAGAATAAATAGTCTGATTTAGGTGTTGCCATGTCCTTTGGTTGATGAGTGTTCTCTTTATAGTGACCATTTTGTTGAAACATCCTATTCATGTTATCTTATCTCTCTCCATTTCTTATAGACAGACTTATATACAAAGGTACTCCTTCCAATTCATGATTCTATACTGCTCCCTAAGTTTCAAAATTATGCATAGTGTCTGAATTGTATCCTCTGCTAACTTACAAACAGCCTAATAACAGAAATTGATTACTGAATACAAAACACAATTGTAAACTGAAACTGGTAATGAAGATGAACAAAAATACAACCATAAAGTTTAGCAGAGTTTTAACTAAACTGATTTAATCAATCATATCAATTATTTGATCAACTCCAAGTGGAATTCAAATTACCAATAAAATTTAATTAGCAGAAGTGACGACAATAGAGAAAGAACCAAAGAGACAGAAGCGCTGCGATAGAGGGTTAACAGAGACAGTAGGGTTAGCCCTAGTATTTTACGCAAAAAATCACGTAAGACCGTCTCACGTACGAAGCTTTTTGATCATATTAAATGAGTTGACCTGTCTCGTTGATCCAAATGAATTTCGATATATATTGCACAAATCATAAATTCAATTTTGTTGTGTAAATGATATTTAAATTTTTTTAATTTCACTAAGTTTAATTTTTTTTATTAAATCTCGTGTATTACACGGGCCTATACTAGTTTTGTATATAAGAACATAATGGGCCCAAGCTTTTTAATTGTTCGCACTCTGGAGGGTGTATAAGAGTTGATCTTAAACGAGCAAGTGTTGTTTATATTCGTTTATTTAATAATTGAAATGCAAGTTTATAAACATTGAATTAAAATAAATGAATAATATAATAAATTTAAATATAAATAAATATTATTAAAAGACATTAACATCAAAACAAAACTAAATGCATTAAGTGTTTAATTAATAAGTATGAATGAATAATAAACGAATATTAAACAAATACTAATCGAATACATTTGCGAACATGACCAAATAAGTTTTTTTATTCATTTATGTTCGTTAAAACTAACAGACGAACATAATCAAACATTAATTGAGTTCTTCACAAAAATATACCGAATGCTCTATTTATTTACAACTCTAGTATCGAGACAAAAGCTATTGTTAAAAAAAAAGTTGTTAATCTATTTAACTAGAACTCAAAAACTGTAATAAAATCGCCACACAAATGACAAAATAATAAGTTCATAAACTTTAAAAAATAAATGATATTGAAATCAAGAAATATTATTTTATCATATGTGTGTATATATTTATTAAGGAAAAGGAAAAAGAAAAAGAAAAAAATAGGCAAAATCAGTTGCATTTCTCTCCCAAATCTGAAGGCGTATCAAAGTCCCTCTCACTCTCATTTTACATTTTTCAGAAATTCTAATCTTTTTCACAATTCTTCTCCTCAATAAACGAATTGTTTCCTTGATGAGGTTCAATCACGCTACGATCATTTGTAGAGGAATTGTTTCCAATTCTTCATTTAATTCTGTTACACGTACTGTTTCTTCTCTGCATTACCACCAGAATAGTAGATACTTTTCCGGCAAACCCAGATTCGATTTCGGCAGTGTTTGTGAGGCGGATGATGCTATTGCTTTGTTTCATCAAATGGTGAGAATGAAGCCTCGCCCATCTGTTGTTGATTTCTGTAAACTGCTAACTACGGTTATGAAGATGAAACAATACTCTGTTGCCCTCTTTCTGTTCGACAAAATGCTTCTTCACAATGCTCCTTTAAATCACTTCACCCTGAGTATTGTGATTGATTGCTATTGCCATGTGAATCGAGTTGACTATGGGTTTGCAATCTTAGGTAGCTTTTTCAAGCGTGGCCACACACCTGATATTGTTACCTTCAACACTCTGATCAAAGGGCTATTTTTGGAAGGAAAGGTGGCTGAAGCGGAGAAACTGTTCAAGATGTTGTTGACAGAAAAAATATGCGAGTTTGATGAAATTACATATCTTATTGTAATAAATGGATTGTGCAAAGCTGGGCATACTCTCACTGCCTATCATTTGCTCAGATTGTTGGAGAAACAAAAATGCAAACCTAATATCTTCTCTTACAGCACAATTATTGATAGTCTTTCTAAGAATCGTATGGTTGATGAAGCTATCCAACTCTTCTCGAAATTGATTGAGAAGGGCATTTCACCCGATGTTGTAACGTATAACTCAATGATTCATGGCTTGTGTTGTTTAAGTAGATGGAAAGAGGCAGAGGACTTATTAAGTAATATGATTGCTCAGAAGAACTATCCCAATGTAGTCACTTGTAACATATTAGTGGATGCTTATTGTAAGGAAGGAAAGGTGAAAGATGCGGAGGATGTCATGAAAATTATGACGCAAATAAATATTCAACCAAATATTATCTCCTACAATGCCTTGGTTGATGGATATTGTTTGTTAGGAAAAATGAAGGAAGTGAGAAAAGCTTTCAATTCAGCAATCAATTCGGGACTCAAGCCTGATATTATAACCTATTGTAGTTTGATGAATGGGTATTGCACAAAGGGAAATGTGAATGAAGCTTGGAGTCTTTTTCTTGAAATTCCTCACAAAGGTTTGAAGCACACAGTGATTACTTACAACACCATGCTAAAGGGATTGTTTCGCAAGGGCAGATGTGCTGATGGCTTGAAACTTTTCAAGGAAATGCAAGCTCGGCAATTATCTCCTAATATAATGACTTTTAATATCTTGTTAGATGGCTTGTGCAGAGCTCAGAATACGACTGAAGCATTTAGATTTCTAAACATGATGGAAGATGAAGGTGTTAGTCCCAATATAGTAACATACAGTACCCTGATTGAGGGGCTGTGCAAGGATAAAAAGCTTGACATGGCTAAGAATCTTTTCGCCCAACTCCCATCCAAAGGTTTGCAGCCCAATGTTATTACCTTTAATATCCTTATTGGTTCACTTTGTAAAGAAGGTCAAACACAAGAGGCTGAGGAATTGCTGATGAAAATGGAAGAAAGTGGTTGCTTGCCTAATAGTACGACTTACAATGTTATTATCCAGGGATTACTCTACAGGAATGAGTCGCATAATGTTATTTCAATCTTGGACGAAATGGAGAGAAGGGGTTTCTTGCTGCATGCAACCACATTTTCATTGTTAGTTGATCAGCTGCAAGCGGAAGGTCAAGGCAGTCTTCTTTTTAATAAGGTTAAGAAGCTTATCCCAAAAAGTGAGTAGTCTGATTTAGGTGTTTCTCAATTTATGCCATTTATAGCGACCATATGTTGATAAATTGGCACCACACTTGGAACATTAATATTGTTGCTTTAGTACGATATATTTTTTTTTAATTCTTTTTAGTATTTTTTCATTGAAAGCTGAAAGATTAATAAGTTCAGAACCTTTTTGAGGAATAGCAAAAATAAGGAAACAATAGGCAATGATTCATTAAAGAAACCATCTGAATTTCTAATCAATAACCAAAGAAACCATCTCAATTTTTAATCAATAACAGAAAAACATAAGTGTTGCTGCAAAAGATGAAATCAGTTTGCAACATAAGGTTCCAAAGCAACAGCTAATCCTCTCAACTCGTTGTTATTCAAACAATTCAACCATTCATTGTAGTTATTTTCTATATAAAAACACTAGTATTATACTTGTGTAATACACAAGCTTTAAAAATTTAAATTGAATATAGTACAAGATTTAAAAAGTTAAATTTTATATTTATGGTTTTATGTTATATCTATAATCTAGTTTTGTATTTAGAAAAACTCATATAATCTAGTTTTGTATTTAGAAAAACTCACGTTATCCAGAGTTTGAAGGTTGATTATCACACAATTTACACATTTATCTCTCAATTTTAGACTTAATTTTTAAAGTTTTTCAATAAGAGACTCATTTTTTTTTTCTCAATTTAAGGCTTGAAATTTAGATTAAGTTTTCAATTCAAGACAAAATTTCATTTTCATTTTCTTTTTTATTTTTAATTATATTTATAAATTTATTTGTATTTTAATATGTATTTATATATTAGATAAATTAAGAAAAGTTATGCAATTTTGGAATGATCTTCATCTGACTTGTATTAATTTATATAAAAAAAGATAGAAAAATACAAGTAATTCAATTCATAAAATATAATTTATATTAAATTGATTAATATTAAAATTGGGTTTCTGTACTTTTATTCATAAAATTAAAAAAATAAAAAGAATCTTAATTTTATGAATTACATTAATAATATATATATATATATATATATATATATATATATATAATTAATAAAAGTCGGATGAAAATTGTAATAAAAGTCGGATAAAAATCTTTTCAAAATTGTACTAATTTGTTATAATTTATTTTAAATATAGATACATATTGAAATATTAATAAATCTATGGATATAAATAAAAGAAAAAAGAAAAAAAAATGTAATTTTGTATTAAATTGAAGATGAAACAATACTCTGTTGCCCTCTTTCTGTTCGACAAAATGCTTCTTCACAATGCTCCTTTAAATCACTTCACCCTCAATAATGTTATTAATTGTTTTTGCCTTGTGGGTCGAGTTGATTATGGGTTTGCAATCTTAGGTAGCTTTTTTTAAGCGTGGCCACACACCTGACATTGTTACCTTCAACACTCTGCTGAAAGGGCTATTCTTGGAAGGAAAGGTCGCTGAGGCGGAGAAACTGTTCAAGAAGTTGTTGAGAGAAAAACCTGTTGTGATAAATGGGTTGTCATTTGCTCAGTTTGTTGGAGAAACATAAATGCAAACCTAATATCTTTTCTTATAACACAATAATTGATAGTCTTTTCAAGTTTCGTATGGTTGATGAGGCTATCCAACTCTTCTCCAAATTGATTGAGAAGAGTATTTCACCCGATGTTGTAACGTATAACTCGATGATTCATGGCTTATATTAGAATTGAAGATATGAGATATGCGGAAGTTATCTTTCATACATCAACATGGTCAAATATATATACATCCAGATTCCAGAAATTATTATGGAACGTATCAAAAAGAATCAATCAAGAAAATTTATAAAACTCCTCATCATGCTAAGGATACGCAACCCTTTAATTAAAGCAAAATATATGCAAGTGATATGCTCCAATACTCCCCCTCAAGTTGGCTCGTGAAGATCTTGAACGCCCAACTTGGACAATAGAGTACGAAAGCGTTCCGTTCCTAACGTTTTAGTGAAGATATCGGCTAACTGTTCTTGTGTAGATACTTTGGTAGGACATATTTTTCCAGATTGAACCCTCTCTCGAACAAAATAGCAATCCATCTCCACGTGTTTGGTACGTTCATGGAAAACTGGGTTTGCTGCATTGTATAAAGCAGCCTGATCATCGCAGTACAAAATATTTTAAGAGTTTTTAATTTATATGTTTAGAAATTGTCGTAGTTTCCATTAATATCAATATTACTCCAAAAAATATTTTAAGATTTTTTTTAATTGTACATAAGTTTAGAATTGTCTAAAAATTTCATATACTTGTAGATCTTTATGGAGCAATCTCAACCATCTATTTTGTATCTTTATGGAGTAATTTTAACTATCTATTTTGTTTGAATTATACATGAGTTTAGAGCTTGTCAAGAAAATTGTCTAAAAATTCTTGTTGATTTTATGGGGTAATTTCAACCATCTATTTTTTTTAATTTTATATAACTTTACAACTTGTCTAGAAATCAACCATCTAAATCAACCATCTATTTTTTTTAATTATATTGTAGATCTTTATGGAGTAATCTTAACAATCTATTTTGTTTGAATTGTACATAAGTTTAGAATTTGTCTTTATGAAGTAATCTCAACAATCTATTTTGTTTGAATTGTACATAAGTTTAGAATTTGTCTAGAAAATCGTCTAATGGGTAATCTCAACTATCTATTTTTTTAAATTCTATATAACTTTAGAACTTGTTTAGAAATCAATCATTTATTTTTGTTTAAAAATTTCATGTACTTGTAGATCTCTATAAAATAATCTTTATAATGTTTAAAAATTTCTTGTACTTGTAGATCTTTATAAAATAATATTCACAATGTATAAGGAGGAGACATGAATATTTATAAACCATTCAAATTAATCCAAACATTTTTATTTAAAAACCATCCAAACATTTTTAATCTTCACGGAGATGCCAAAAATATTTATAAACCATTCAAATTAATCCAAACATTCTTATTTATAAACCATCCAAACATTTGTATTTGTAATCTTCACAATGTATAAGAGGTGGCAAAAATATTTACTCCATTAACATGCACAAGTATATGAAATTTTTAGACAATTCTAAATTTATGTACAATTAAAAAAAAATCTTAAAATATTTTTCAAAGTACTATTGATAATAATGAAAACTAAGAGAGAAAAAAAAAATATATTGAAAATTAGTATTGATGTTAAATAGAGAAAAAAATCGATAAAATAAGATGAGTTTAAAAATCTTAAAATATTTTTCAAAGTACTATTGATAATAATGAAAACTAAGAGAAAAAAAATATTGAAAAGTAGTATTGATGTTAAATAGAGAAAAAAAATCCATAAAATAAGACAAGTTTGAAAAAAGATGTGTGGAGATATAATTTTAGATAATTAAGAAAAAAAGATTTATTAAAAAATGCAATAAAAAAAATAAAGATACGCGGTAATTGAAACGTAAGAAAAAAAAAAGGAAAATAAGCCATGGATTGCCACATAAGCCTCCATAAGGAACCCAACGATAGGTTACTTATCATTACTACACACACACATATATATATATATATATATATATATATATATATATATATATATACATTATTAACTAGCATGGGACCGTGTAATGTACGGGTTTTTAAAAATATATAGTTAAATTAGATAATTAATTATTCTTTATATTAAAAATATAATGATTGTGTTATATCTATCATCAATTTTAGTATCAAACATAATATAATTTGATTAATACATCATTTGATTATATATGTTGCATTTGTAAGGGAATACAAAAAAAATTCTATTTATTATATATTGTTATATTATTCAACTCTCCGACCAATATTCTAGTTTTTTTTACTATTTTTTTTTGTAAATTTTAAATATTAAAAATTATAGAGATCCTTAAATTTTCATTTCAATTATATTATAGAGATTCTTAAATTCTCATTTTGCATATAAATAACAAATTTTCGGATAAATATAGATTCAAATAGCCTTTATTTGTATCCATATTCCATATATATAATAGAACGAGTTAACGTGTGTTGAACTTGGAGATCATTTCAAATTATGGAAAGAAAAAATAATACAAATACCTTGTATGTAACACTATACAAATTATAGAAATAAATAATAATGCAAATAGCTTATATATAACACTTTTATATTAAAATTCTAATTATAATAGGATTTTATAAGATTTTGAATTAAATAGAATTCTAATATATAACACTTTTATATTAGAGTTCTAATTATAATAGGATTCTATAAGATTTTGAATTAGTTATGATTCTAATAGAAAATTATTTAAATATGAAAACTTAAATTATTATTATAACCTTAAATAATAGTATTTGATAAATATATATTCGACAATTTATCTTTTATAATAAACATCCACACTTTTATATAGATAATAAATATGGGTATCGGGTAGTCCACTGAAAAACATACATCATATAGCATATAACACATTGTGTTATATATGTATATATGAAATCAAAAAATATTATTTCAACATGTGTGTGTATGTATGTTAAAAACAAGGATAAAAATATCCCGATATTCGTGCGATATATCTGTGATATATTCGTATTTTGAAGGTTGCGATATGGATATGGGGTAAAATAATTTTTTCGGGATATCTCGGATATATCGCGGATATCCATATCGACCCGATATTCATGCCATATATCTGTGATATATTCGTATTTTGAAGGTTGCGATATGGATATGGGGGTAAAATAATTTTTCCAAGATATCCCAAATATATCGCGGATATATCACAAATATCCATATCGATATCTATATTCGTCCATCTCAGTGTAAAATTAGAAAAAAATTGAGAAATATCGCGGATATATCCAAAAATCGAGATTTTTTACAAAATATGTATTTTTAAACCAAAAATAAATTTGATTAAAATTTTAAAAATATTTTGTAGCAGCAATAGTTCTTTTATGGAGAAATATTTTAAAAAAATTATTAGAATAACATTGATTAATTTGATTTATTATTTAAACATTGCAGATTATAGTAAAAGCCAAATTTTATTTTCAAGAATTGAATTATGAAAATATCAATAATGTATGTGTTATATGTTATGTATGGTCATTCATAGCCAACACTAAGAAAATTGGTCATACGAATATTGACATAAATGACATCATCTTCTCCATGCGAGAGAAATTAAAGCACTTTTGCATTAATACACACGAAGCAACGAAATCGTCTTGCATATCCAAAACTTCAACAACTTGTGTTTTGTTATTATAATATGAAGTTGAAGATAAAACAAGTGATGAGTAACAAGACCCACTTTTTCAATAAATTCGTCCTGCACACTTAGATGACAACGAAGGAAATCCGAATCCAAAAGTAGCAGTTATGGATTGTGAGAATGGTGTTGATGTGAATCAGGTGTTGCAACAAAAAGTTGGTAGTACCACTTTTGGTTTAGAGTCTTCAGACTCATTTACCAAAACGAATAGTTCAACTGATGATGGAGGAAATGGTGGAAACAGTGATGGTGGTAATGGCGGACCAAACCAAGAAGAATATTTTTTAAATGAAAGATCATTGAGTCCATTCACAGGTGAAGGTGAGTTTACTCATGCAACACAAGACACAGATCATGGATCTAGAGAAAAAGGTTCGGGTCAGAAAGTATTATATAAGGAGACATGTTTGGCATGAAGATGAAAGCTCAAATGCTAATATAGATCAATTGGAGTACTCAAAACCTATTTAATTATTCACTCCCTCAAATGTCCTATGGAAGCATGTATATAGATCAATTGGAGTACTCAAAAACTATTTAATTATTCACTCCCTCAAATGTCCTATGGAAGCATGTACCAACAAAATGATGATTGACTCAATCTACACTATCCAATTTATGGTGAAACCATTGGAAGAGATAGGGTAACGTACCAACATGTGCATAATTATATTCATAATTATTCAAATGTGATGAGTTGGTACCAATAAGATAACATTACACCTATTATTTTTGAACCTCATGGATCATCATTTTTGGCTCTAGTGATTCGGTTGTATCAATCAATTTTAAATAAATGTCAATTTTTGTAACGCTTTTTGTATGTTTATTATCTATATGTATGTTGTAAACATGTCATTTTGTTGGGATTTCAAATTAAATATATGCATTTTTGGATGTTATAATAGTACGTAAAATTTTATGTAAAATTTTCAATTTTTTAATAGAGTTTGCATAATTTTTTTAAATTTTTTGCGATATCAATATACGATATCCGTAAAATTAAGGTTGATACGATATGTGATATGAATATTTTCATCCTTTGGTTAAAAAAAAAAAAAGAAGTTAAAAATAGGCAAAATCAGTTGCTTTTATCTCCCAAATCTGAAGCCGCTTCAACAGGTCAAGCTCTCACTCTGACGTTTTACATTTTTTCAGAATTTCTAATTTTCTCTGCATTTTTTCTCTTCACTATACGAAGATTATGAGGTTGAATCACGCTACGACCATTTGTAGAGGAATAGTTTCCAATTCTTCTTTTAATTCTGTTACACGTACTGTTTCTTCTCTGCAATACCACCAGAATAGTAGCTGCTTTTCTGCCAAACCCAGATTCGATTTCGGCAGTGTTTGTGAGGCGGATGATGCTATTGCAATGTTTCATCAAATGGTGAGAATGAGGCCCCGCCCATCTGTTATTGATTTCAATAAATTGTTAACTGTGGTTGTGAAGATGAAACAATACTCTGTTGCCCTCTTTCTGTTCGACAAAATGCTTCTTCACAATGCTCCTTTAGACATTATCACCCTGAATATTGTGATTGAATATTGTGATTGATTGCTTTTGCAATGTGAGTCGGATTGATTATGGGTTTGCAATCTTAGGTAGCTTTTTCAAGCGTAGCCACAAACCTGATATCTTTACTTTCAACACTCTGCCCAAAGGGCTTTTCTTGGAAAGAAACGTCGCTGAGGCAGAGAAACTGTTTAAGAAGTTGTTGAGAGAAAAAATATGTGAGTTTGATGAAATTACATATCTTGTTGTCATAAATGGGCTGTGCAAAGCTGGGCACACTGTCACCGCCTGTCATTTGCTCAGTTTGTTGGAGAAACAAAAATGCAAACCTAATGTCTTATCTTATAACACAATTATCAATAGTCTTTTCAAGGGTGGTATGGTTGATGAGGCTATCCAACTCTTCTCGGAATTGAGTGAAAAGGGCATTTGTCCCGATGTTGTAACGTATAGCTCAATGATTCATGGCTTGTGTAGTTTAAGTAGATGGAAAGAGGTTGAAGACTTATGAAGTAGGATGATTGCTCAGAAGATCTATCCCAATGTTGTCACTTGTAACATATTAATAGATGGTTATTGCAAGGAAGGAAAGATGAAAGATGCTGAGGATGTCTTGAAAATTATGATGCAAATAAATGTTCAACCGGATATCATCACTTACAATACCTTGATTGATGGATATTGTTTGTTGGGGAAAATGAAGGAAGCAAGAAAAGTTTTCAATTCAGCGGCCAATTCAGGACTCAAGTCTGATGTTGTAACCTATAATAGTTTGATGAATGGGTATTGCACAAAGGGAAATGTGAATGAAGCTTGTGGAAATGTGAATGAAGCTTGGAGTCTTTTTCTTGAAATTCCTCGCAGAGGTTTAAAGCATACAGTGGTTACTTACAACACCATGCTAAAGGGATTATTTCGTGAAGGCAGATGTGCAGATGGCTTGAAACTTTTCAAGGAAATGCAAGCTCGACAATTATCTCCTGATATAATGACTTTTAATATCTTGTTAGATGGCTTGTGCAAAGTTCAGAATACAACAGAAGCGTTTTCTTTTCTAAACATGATGAAAGATCAAGGTGTTAGTCCAGATATAATAACATACAGTACCTTGATTGAGGGGCTGTGCAAGGATAAAAAGCTTGACATGGCCAAGAATCTTTTCGACGAAATTCCATCCAAAGGTTTGCAGCCTAATGTTATTACCTTTAACATCCTTATTGGTGCACTTTATAAAGAAGGTCAAACACAGGAGGCTAAGGAATTGCTGATGAAAATGGAAGAAAGTGGTTGCTTGCCTGATAGTGCAACCTAAAATGTTTATATGCAGGGGTTGCTTAAAAGGAACGCGTCTTGTGATGTAATTCCAGTCCTGGACGAAATGGAGAGACGGGGCTTTTTGCTGCATGCAACGACATTTTCATTGTTACTTGATCAGCTGCAGGCAGAAGGCCAAGGCAGTCTTCTTTTTAATAAGGTTAAGAAGCTTATCCCGAAGAATTAATAGTCTGAGGTGTTGCCATGTCCTATGGTTGATGAGTGTTCTTTTTATAGTGACCATTGTGTTGATAAATTGGCACCACACTTGGAACATTAATATTGTTGCTTTAGTACAATTTTTTTAATCTTTTTAGTATTTCTACATTGAAAGCTGAAAGATTAACCAAGTTCATAACCTTTTGAGGAAAAAAAAAAAATTTAATCAATAACCAAAGAAATCATTTGAATTTTTCATCAATAACAGAAAAACACAAGGGCTGCTGCAAAAGAAGAAATCAATTTGCAACATAAGATTTCTGATTCACCATTTTGCAAAGCAGCAGTTAATCCTCTCAATCGTTGTTATTCAAACAACTCAACCACTTATTGTAGTTATTTTTTATATAAAAACACTAGTATTATACTTGTGTAATACACAAGCTTTAAAAATTTAAATTGAATATACAAGATTAAAACAGTTAAATATTATTTATGGTTTTATGTTATATCTATAACCTAGTTTTGTATTAAAGATAACAGAGTTTGATTAAATATATTATTGAATTGTGTATGTTGCATTTTTAAAAGAAGATTAGTAATGTTTATCTATTACTATCTCCAATTTTAAATAAAAGATCTCGAGAAGAAACTAATCTTATTTGCCAGTTGTACATTGCTAACATCAGGAAATAAAATAATTGAGAATCTCGAATAACCGACCAAGCCGCTAAAGTAGTTAAGTGTTATTTTGAGGTTTTTTTAATCATAAATAATGAATATAAAAATTAGATAAACATATGTGATAATATCAATGTTTCTCCACACAGAAATTAAACATTATTCTTTATTTCCCTTCTCCTTAATTATTTTATTATTTCTCTCCAACCTGTCCATAACAGATTGTTAATCTTTTACTTTGACCTCAACTTTACTCAAATGACAAAATAGCAAGTTCGTAATCCTTTTCAAACTCTGATTATTTCAATCTTAAATTATATAATCCTGTTCATAATTCTTTCATATTGAAACTATAAATATCTCAATTTTATTCTTGGTTCCTCCACATCGTAAATAATTACAAAATTTTTACTTCTATAAAAAAAGGGATTAACAATGGATTGTGAAAATCCTATGAAGATGGAGAATATAAGTTTTTTTTTTTTTTTTGTTGCGTTTCTATCAAAATCAGACATAGCGAACGGTTCGACAAAACCAGGAAGAACATGCAACTAATGTTCGACAAATATAAAAGAACAACCATAACATGCTCGACAACGTTTCGAAGAATATTTGTACAACGTTCCACCACATATTGTCGAATATGTAGACAATTTGCCACCTCTCCATGTTGAACGTTTAAAAAAACATATTGAGATTGAGATCACACACGACCCATTCGACAACTCAACGCGGAACAATGCTACAAATGTTCTTTCTTGAATGGTCAAACTTTCCGAAGACGTTCCATCACTTGTGGTAGAACATCTTGCAAAAATTCTTTCTGATTTAGTCGAACCTTTAAGGCATGTTTGGATCATGGGTTTAGGTTGGTTTGGGATTATTAACCAACCTAAACCCATGTTAGGTTTAGGGGTTTCAAGCCTGGTTTTGTGATTGGGCCCGAATAAATGGGTGAGTTTATGTTAGATTAGAGCTTGGGTTAACTATTTCAAATGACATACTATTCGATATCTTTTAATTTTAAATGTTTAAGGGTTTTAAGAAAAAAAATAAATTAACCAGAAACTTGTACTTTCAATAGTATTTATTTTCTTTATAAGAGCTTCTCCAAGGCTAACTCAAATTAGAACTCAAACTCAAATGAAGGAAAAAAAAAACCATCTCCAAGGCTAACTCAAATCATGTAGCAAATGAATAGTAATTGCCACCAATAAATAGTATGTGCCACATACTATTCACAAACTCAAATCACACTTTTTTTTTTGATTTAATTTTAAGTCATTTATTTCTTTTCTTTTTTTTTTATTGCATTTTCATTCATGTTACCAAAGTGTTCAAATTCATATGTAAGAAATTTTGATTACATCTTTATTGCAATTGTCTGTATAATAAGTTTTAATTACTATAATCAATCATCAATGGTTCGGTTTTGATTCAAAAGGTATAATTTTTCCACAAAAACTTATATAAATTCATATTATGATATAATTTGGTGTAATGAATACATAGTGTCCACAAGTCAAACTCAATACTCAATCTCTAATTTATGCGTTATGGAATCATAACCGATCTAGTGAAATTAGATTTGTGAACTAATAAATCTTATATTGCATGTTAGTGTTTGATCTTATAATTAAAAATAATCACAGACACACCATAAATTTTCATGTTTAAATAAAACATAAAAATGGAATAGAAGATTCAGTTTCATTCTTGAGGTAGATTAATAAGAGTCAGCACTTTATATTAATTCCCATAATTAATTGTATTATTTTTCAGTGCTTCAAATCAAAATGATTTTGTCTAAAGCCACCTATAAAGACAAATATAGCATAGGAGCATAAGATATGAAAGTTGACTATGCAATAACAATTACCAGGAAATGTTTTGACATATTTTGAAGTTGAAGGTCTTTTAGGGAATTTAGGGTTGAACGTGATATATATTTTTGGGCATATTTATTTCTTAAAAAAATCAAGATTTTTCTATAAGCTCCTATCATTTTGTCTCGGTGGTTCATATGTTTAATCTTAAGAAAAACAACATTTCAAAAATTAATTATAGAACTTATAAACGTGATCTTAATCAACTTGGAGCTTATAATTTATTTTCCATGTTAAGAATGATAAAGGTATTTTATTTTTTCTGAAAAATGATAATGGTATTAATATTTTAATAAAAGTTTGCTTAATAATGTGCTTTGTTGAACTCGTTGCACAATATTTTATGTTTCGTTCTTCATGTGTGTTTTATGATAACAAACAAACAAATATAGACAATTTTGATTTATTTGGAGATATGATCATGACATCGTCATTTATAGTAAACAATTATCATTAAAAAGAAAAAAAAAGGAGTCGTATCAATCGGTCATTGTACCACAATATATATCACTTGTTTCATTTCGAATGTAATTCATATACTTCACATTTATCACTTATAATATATATAATCTGATGATTCCGCTGCTAAAACTGAGTTGTTAATTTTGAATTTTTTAATAAATGTATGAATTGGTGTGTATCAATTGCAAGGATTTTAGGATCTCTGTGTCTCAATCCCTCCACCCAACTTGTCCTATAAGTGCACCGTGTACAGTCTATTTGAACCAACACCTAAACCTTGAATATTACTATATCATACTATATATAAAATGAGAGAAGTTGACAAATTTTACTGATTTGTCATTTTCCCTTCTAAAAATGTCAAATCAAATTGATGATTGTATAAATATTTCTTTTTGATTTTTTTTGTAGGCTTTAAAAAATAATATTTTATATGTAATCATGCAATTTTTTTTTTTTTTTTGTCATTTACAAGAAAATATTATGATAATAATATTTAAAATTTCAATTGTGGACCCTATTCCAATAGAATTCACTTCCTTGCATCCTAATTTTAAATTTACTCAATACGTTCTTTAGGAAAAAAAAAAAAAAAAGCAAGAAAAGTACTAAACAAAATTTGTCCGCATCTATAAATTGTGGAGAAGTTTAGCACCATACACCAACATAATTTCATACATATTCACTTTGGTAATCATATACTTTAAGGATATGATTATATTTTAATGATGTGATTAAAAATTTGAAAATAATGAAATTTACACATTATGCCAAAAATAAAAAATTTAAAAAATTATTTTAAAATTTTAATATATAAATGTGGAAAATATTTTTAAAATCGAAAAATAATTTTACAAGGTATAAAATGTTTAAAAGTTTGAAAAATATTATAAAAATATCAAAATAATAATAAATTTTAAAATTAATAATAATAACAAGGTTTAACAATTTAAAATCAAAATAAATTTTAAAAATTAATTCAAATATATATGTAATATAAAATTTGAAAGATATAAATATCAATAAATTGAATAAAAAATAGCTTAATAAAAATAATAAAATTATTTGGTAATTTATTCAAAATTATTTCAAATAAAGAGATATAATTAATCTAAAAGTTGTTTTAAAAAAAACTAGAATTTGTTCTAAAATAATCTGAAACATGGTTTTAAAAATCTAAATATTATTATTTTAAAATGTAAAAATAATTTGGAAGCTAAATATTTTAAATATAAACTAAATTTTGGAATAAATTTAATTTTTTTGAACAAATCCATCTAAAAACAATGCAAAAAATTATTTACAAATTCTAAAATATAAAGAACAAAAATATGAACAAAACATATTAGTAAGTATAATAAATCACTTCTTAATTATTCAAAAATTAAAACTAATAAACACAAAACTATTATTATTATTATTATTATTATTATTATTATTATTATTATTATTATTATTATTATATATTGCGTTTAATTTTATTTTCAAATTTAATTTTTGAATATTGATGTTCAATTTATTATTTTATTATTCAGATTTTATTATTTTATATTGTATTGTGCTATATTTATACATTACTAATATTCATAATTTCATTTAAATTTTGTTTTTAATGCATGTTATATTAAATTCATATCTATTTTAAAATTCAAAATCTATTATTTACATTGCATATATAATTATATCAAATTTAAAATGTTGAGTTTCAAAATTGTTTGCATTCAAAATTTCTAATTTTATCAAATACAATTATTTAATTTAACATAATTTTAAAGTTGCAATATTAACATTTTTATTAATATAGATATATATTTTATATTTAAATTATATATCATTACATTATGTCATCAATATTAAAAATTATTAGATTTTATATAATAAATTGTGTATCGTGCGGGTGTACTTAGAGATGCCCAACCGGTTCAAAAAACCGTGAACCGGCCGGTTCAAACCGTGAACCGGCGGTTCGGCAAACCGGCGGTCCGGTTTCGGTTCCGAACCGGAACCGGGAACCGCCATATCACGGTTCGGTTTCGGTTTGGGGGTTTAAAAACCGGCAAACCGGCGGTTCCAACTGCCGGTTTATGCTTTTTTTTTAATTGTTGCCTTGGACACGTGTACGGCTCACGTTTAAACTAAACTAGCCGTTGCGGATCGACGGAGAAGATCAAATAGCCGTTGGAAACCGGCCGAACAGGAACCGAACCGTAACCGCCGGTTCGAACCGGCGATTTGTAGCCAATTTGAATCGAGCGGTCGAGATCTGTTGAACGTTGGAGATGGACGGTTGAGATCATCCGAACCGGAACCGGCGGTTCGAACCGGAGCGTCCCTTTTTTTTTTTTTTTTTGATTTTTGAGATCTATAAATAGGGGTTCAAATGTTGTATTTTTTCACACCAATTCTCAAGCTCTCTCTCAATTCTCTTGCATTCTTGCTCACTTTAATATATCAAGTTCAAAAGCTCTCAAATTTCGTTTTTTAGTTCGTATTATCATCTACTTGTAGTTCTACTTCCACTTCGATTTTTTTTATTTGCTATCACCATGTCTAGAAGAGGTTCTTCCGCTTCCTCGTCTCATGCTAGGGGAAAGAGTCTCATGCCACCTCCACAATCCTACGAAGACGAGCTAATTGATCGATGGTGTGACGAGCTTGATGAAGATGTCGATTTGGGAGAACAAATCGCCCAAGCCTTAGCCGATGATGATGAAGAGGAAGAAACCGTGCAACACACACAAGGGAGTACCCCCTCTAGTAGAGCACCTTCTTCACTTCGAAGTGATATCTTCTCTGTTCACTTCAAGAAGGAGGTCGTGCCTAATAGTGTCGTTGACTACATAGTAACGTGCAATCATTGTGGGAAGCAATACAAGTTCAAGCATGGAGGAGGATATGGAACGTTCAACAACCACGTCACGAAGAAGCATCCCGACAAGGTTGGATTGGCTCCTTCTCAAACACAACTACGAGGATTCACCGGGTCTTCACAAGGTATGGATTCTTTAATGTTTAAATTTAGCCAACTTGAACTTAGGAAAGGCACCGCCGATTTTATTGCTTCTAAACATTTGCCTTTGCAATGGGCTTCCGATGAATATTATCAAGATTATGTGAGTCAATATTTGCAACCACCGGCTAGAATGATAAGTAGGAACACGGCCACTAGGGATATTGATAAAAGAGTTCGTGAAAAAAAATATAATCTTATGCAAGATTTAGCTAACCTTAAACAAAAAGTTGCAATATGTGTTGATTGTTGGAAAGATCCTTATAAAAAGAATGATTATATGGGCATTACTTGTCATTGGATTGATGATGCATGGGATGTTCAAAAACGTTTAATTGCTTTTGTTGATTTTAATGAAAGTCATACCGGTTTACATATTTCACAAAAAAATAATACATAGCTTAAATGATTATGGTATATTAACAAAAGTATTTGCTATAGCTTTAGATAATGCAACTAATAATAAAGCGAGCTTGCCTACGTTAATGGATTTTTGTAAACCTTCATTAAATGGTGATATTTTTCATACTAGATGCATGTGTCATGTTTTTAATTTATGTGTTCAAGATGGATTAACAACTTTACAAAAGGAAATAGACAAAATTAGAGTTGCAATTAATTTAATTTGTCATACCATACAAATGCGAAAAAGATGGGCTAGATTTTGTAAAATGAATGGATTCGAAGTAAAAAAATTTGTGAAAGATGTGGAACATAGGTGGAATTCTACTTATTACATGCTTCAAGATTCATATAATTATAGAGAACTTTTATGTGCTTTTTTTATGGAATTTGGAGATAGTAATGTCATGTTATTTGCTCATTTTTGGGATTCTTGTATAAACATGATTGGTATGCTAAATTTTTTTGAAGAAGGCACTAATGAAATAAGTGGATGTTATTATCCTACATCTCCTCTAGCTTTAGATCAATGTGTTAAAATTGCTTTGATAATGAACTTTTATAAAGATGATCCTATTTTAAGTGATGTCATTATTATGATGAAAGCTAAATGGTTAAAATATTATCATGAGATACCCCCCCTATATTTATGTGCTGAATTATTAGATTCTAGGATTAGAGAAGATGGATTAGAAGAACTTTTAACTATGTACTATAATGCATTGTTCCCCGATGACTATATTAGTGATTATGATTTGGTTGAATATGTGCCTAATCCTAGTGAAGTGGTTTCTAGGGCGAAACATTATTTGTATGATTTATTTAGAGAATATAAAACAATGTATGGTGAATCATGTAGTAGTGAAGATGTAGTTCGACATCATAATGTAGGTTCTAGTAGTTCTTCGTCTACTTTTGGTGATACTCTTTCTCAATTTTATCATTTTTATGATATTAGAACTCAAAAAAGAGCTAGAGGTGTTAATTCATCACAAGAATTGGATTCTTATTTTAGTGTTACTTTTGAATCAATTTCATTTGAGAACAATTTGGATCTATTAAAGTGGTGGTCACGAAGGACCACCACATATCCTATACTAACAATTATTGCCAAGGAAATATTTGCATGTCCCGCCTCCACGGTTTCGGTTGAACATGCCTTTAGCGTATCGGGCCACACTTTGAGTGAGAGGAGAGCAAACTTGGCCGTCGAAAATGTCCAAAACCTTATGCTTCTTGACGATTGGGTCAAAGCCGTCAAACGTCAACAAAACCTCGATTTGTCACACATGGAGGACGGTGGACAAGATTTGTATGGCTACGACTCAAACACAACATCCTCCGGCGGAAGTGGCGTCAACCTCAACGAGTGAAAAAGGTAAGTTGAGGTAAGAGAACTACGTGAGCTTTGATTCCTTAATTCGATTTCAATTAAGGATACGTAGGCAATTTCATTTTAAGTTTGAAATTTCAATTCCAAACTTAAAATGAAACTCAAGCTCTTTCTTTTTTTTTATGCTCACTTTTGTAATTGTAATATATAGTATAAACTTTTGTAATAGATTAGAATCATTCAATCATAGATTAGATATAGACTATATAGTTCTAACTTGTAATAATTTTCCAAGTTATATTGACAAGTTTAATTGTAATATATACAAACATTTGTAATAGATTATAATCATTAGATCATAGATTATATATAGTTCTAAGTGTTCCAACTTGTAATAATTTTCCAAGTTATATTATATTGACAAGTTTATTGAAAAAGTTTGATCAATACAATTCTTCAATATATTTTTTATTCCGAATTGCATTTTCTCATGATATTTTATACTTCAAAACAAACATTAAAGTTTAAATTTGGATCATAGAATCATAGATTAGATAAAAAAAAAGGGAAAACCGAAAACCACCGGTTCGAACCGGCCGAACCGTCCGGTTCCGGTTGAACCGGCGGTTTCAAACCGAAACCGAAACCTTTGCTTCCACGGTTCAGTTTCGGTTCCACCATTTCGGAATCGTCGAACCGGCGGTTTGAACCGGAACCGGAACCGGGAAACCGTTTGGGCATCTCTAGGTGTACAGCTAGTTAGGATTATAAATGAAAGTAATCGGTTGTATAATTTAGATGTACTACTTCATTGACTTTGTTAGTGTTGATTTTCAACACTAATTAATTTTTCCCTTTTACATTTTAACCCAAATTCAATTTATTTTGATACATGATTTTATTGGTGATAATTTTGGGATTTGTCGAAGAGTGTCAAACAAGTTTTCCACGTTGGTGAATTCTACAAGGACTTTGTTTATTTATCCCTAAGAATTTGGGATTATTGTTTCTTTGTGTTTAAATGTTTTATGCAAAATAAAACGTGGAGAAGCAGAAGTAGTGAAGAGGGGGCAGAACAAAATGTGGAGAAGCAGAAGTGAAGAGAAAGCAGAACAAAACGTGGAGAAGCAAAAATGTTGAAGTGGAGAAGTGGGGCATGACTTCAAGATTATGGAAGATAAACGTGTGCATGAAGATGATGGAGATCATGGGTTTATTCATCAAGATCATGAATCTGTAGAGGTGTATAAATACAACGATGAAGACTGCAAATTGAGATGGGCAAGCCAAAAGAGAGAAGAGCGAGATTAAGTTTTCAAAGCAATTCTTTGTTGGAAAATTTGTGACAACATTTTCTACATAGAGTTCTTGTTTTCTGAATTTTATAGTTTCTAGGATTGCTTTATACTCTTTAGGGAGTTTTGTCACATTCATAAAGTGTCGAGAGATAATATGTTAGAATGTGTTTTTTCAAAGAGAGTCTATCAAGATCTCTTTATACTTTTTGTAATTACTCTTTGTAGTAAATTTTTGCCCTGCTGGCTTCCCACTAGTATTTTTATACCCGTGCATAAATAAAATAATATGCAACATTTATTATTGGTATCTTTGAAATATTATGACACATATTGTATGTTATCTACAAATTTATGACACGGATTATTATTCTTTAAACTAAAATATATTTAATCCAAAATAATTATATCCGAACATTAATTGTATTTTATTTATTCATGTTTTGACATTGTTGTATTATTGTTTCATTATTACCATTCTAAATATACATATTTGTTATGTGTGTTATAATTTCCAACATGTAATAAAATAAGAAACACATCATCGAGTAAGTTTTGTACGAGATCGTTTCGTAGATTGCTTTATGTGAAACAGAGCCTCATATATGTCAGTTAAAGTCCAATCAACGCGGCTCAATCAATTCAACACTAATCAACGTGAGTTAATGTCGATCAACACGTGTCAACATACTAGTTTTGCAACTTCATAAAAATATTAGTTATATATGTATAAGTATTAGTTTATGACTTAAAATATAATATTAAAACAACTACTCTAATTAGAGTTAAAATAAAAATGTACAAACATTTAACTTCTTGTCTTTGCAAATAAAACTATGAATACACAAATGTAGATTATATATATCCATGAATGTGAGATAATGTCATATTATATTGATGAATAATGGAAGCGTTCTATAGAATTGGAAATGATCTTATTTGTTCAATGGTTGATTCTTGCTTTTAATATCCAACACTATTCTCGCTTTTGGAAAGAAAAATGATTGAGTCACCAATTGGTACAATTAGTTCAAATCTAGTGTTTGAATTAATAATTTGAAATCAACGAATTTAAAGAAAAAAATTTAAAATAAAAGTGATGAATTTCAAACTCATGTCTATGTAAGTACATTTAACATATAAAACTCTTGTTATAATATTTTTTATTGAGTATTTTTAAATTTTTATTGTAACATTGCATAATACTAGTAGTGTCTTCGTACATTGTACATCTCATCGATCTAATAATTTAAAAAAATTGATAACATAATATAATAGTATATTATAATCTTAATGGGAAGTATATAACACTTTTAATATTTATATTAATTTATAAGTACTTAAAAATTTATCTTATCTAAAACACTTTTAGTACTGTGTGGCATTATCCTAAGCTCACATAATTAAAATATAAAAAAAGCCTTTAACATTGACAAATTTAATTAAAATATTAAATGTATAAAATTTTAAATTTTAAAATAACCTAAATTTATAAATAAATAAACATGTATAACTAGATGATGATGGTGATAAGCTTTTAACTATACAAAAATTAGATTATTATAAAATTTATACATGATTGTTGGGGCACATGTGACATAAGCACTATAATCCTCAAAATTTTATATATTCTTTAATTTATTTTTATTTAGAAAATTTATAGATAAAATATAAAAAAGTAAAATTAAGGTGGGCTTATTTAAAAAATTATTTAAATATATATAGTTAAATTAGATAATTAATTATTCTTTATATTAAAAATATAATATTATGCTATATCTATCATCAATTTTAGTATCAAACATAATATAATTTGATTAATACATCATTTGATTATATATGTTGCGAATAAAAAAAATTATTTATTATATATTGTTATATTATTCAACTCTCCAACCAATATTCTAGCATTTTTTACTATGTTTTTTTTAAATTTAATATTAAAAAATATAGAGATTCTTAAATTCTCATTTTGCATAGAAATAATAGTTTTTCGGATAAATATAGATTCATATAGCCTCTAGTTGTATCCATATATATATAATAGAACGAGTTAACGTGTGTTGCACGTGAAGATCAATTCAAATTATGGAAAGAAAGAATAATACAAATACCTTACATAAGAAATAATAATACAAATAGCTTATATATATAACACTTATATTAGAATTCTAATTATAATAGGATTTCATAAGATTTTGAATTAGCTAGTATTCTAATATAAAATTATTTAAATATGAAAATTTAAATTATTATTATAATTTTAAATAATAATATTTGATCAATATATATTCAAGAATCCATATTTTATAATAAATATCTACATTTTTATACAGATAATAAATATGGGCATCGGGTGGCCCACTGAAACACATACAGCATATAACACAATTGTGTTATATGTGTATATATGAAATCAAGAAATATTATTTTAACATATGCGTGAATATATGTTAAAGGAAAAGGTTTTAAAAAAAAGTTAAAAATAGGCAAAATCAGTTGCATTTATCTCCCAAATCTGAAGCCAATTCAACAGGTCAAGATCTCACTCTGACACTCTCGTTTTACATTTTTCAGAATTTCTACTCTTTCTCTGCATTTTTCTCTTCACTATACGAAGATTATGAGGTTGAATCACGCTACCACCATTTTTAGAGGAATTGTTTCCAATTCTTCGTTTAATTCTGTTACACGTACTGTTTCTTCTCTGCAATACCACCAGAATAGTAGATACTTTTCCGGCAAACCCAGATTCGATTTCGGCGGTGTTTGTGAGGCGGATGATGCTATTGCTTTGTTTCATCAAATGGTGAGAATGAGGCCCAGCCCATCTGTTGTTGATTTCAATAAATTGTTAACTTCGGTTGTGAAGATGAAACAATACTCTGTTGCCCTCTTTCTGTTCGACAAAATGCTTCTTCACAATGCTCCTTTAGATCACTTCACCCTGAGTATTGTGATTAATTGCTATTGCCATGTGAATCGAGTTGACTATGGGTTTGCAATCTTAGGTAGCTTTTTCAAGCGTGGCCACACACCTGATATTGTTACCTTCAACAATCTGCTCAAAGGGCTATTCTTGGAAGGAAAGGTGGCTGAAGCGGAGAAACTGTTCAAGAAGTTGTTGACAGAAAAAATATGTGAGTTTGATGAAATTACATACCTTATTGTGATAAATGGATTGTGCAAAGCTGGGCATACTCTCACTGCCTATCATTTGCTTAGATTGTTGGAGAAACAAAAATGCAAACCTAATATCTTCTCTTATAACACAATAATTGATGGTCTTTGCAAGGTTCGTCTGGTCGATGAGGCTATCCAACTTTTCTCGAAATTGATTGAGAAGAGTATTTCACCCGATGTTGTAACGTATACCTCAATGATTCATGGCTTGTGTTGTTTAAGTAGATGGAAAGAGGCCGAAGACTTATTAAGTAAGATGATTGCCCAGAAGATCTATCCCAATGTTGTCACTTGTAGCATATTAGTAGATGCTTATTGTAAGGAAGGAAAGGTGAAAGATGCGGAGGATGTCATGAAAATTATGACGCAAATAAATATTCAACCAAATATTATCACCTACAATGCCTTGGTTGATGGATATTGTTTGTTAGGAAAAATGAAGGAAGCGAGAAAAGCTTTCAATTCAGCTGTCAATTTGGGACTCAAGCCTGATATTATAACCTATTGTAGTTTGATGAATGGGTATTGCACAAAGGGAAATGTGAATGAAGCTTGGAGTCTTTTTCTTGAAATTCCTCGCAGAGGTTTAAAGCATACAGTGGTTACTTACACCACCATGCTTAAGGGATTATTTCGTGAAGGCAGATGTGCAGAAGGCTTGAAACTTTTCGAAGAAATGCAAGCTCGACAAGTATCTCCTGATATAAAGGCTTATAGTATCTTGTTAGATGGCTTGTGCAGAGCTCAGAAAACAACTGAAGCATTGTCGTTTCTACACATGATGGAAGATGAAGGTGTTAGTCCCGATATAGCTACATACAGTACCCTCATTGAGGGGTTGTGCAAGGATAAAAAGCTTGACATGGCTAAGAGTCTTTTCAATGAACTTCCATCCAAAGGTTTGCAGCCTGATGTTATTACCTACACCATCCTTATTGGTGCACTTTGTAAAGAAGGTCAAACACAAGAGGCTGAGGAATTGCTAGTGAAAATGGAAAAAAGTGGTTGCTTGCCTAATAGTGCAACCTACAATGTTTATATGCAGGGGTTGCTTAAAAGGAACGCGTCTTGTGATGTAATTCCAGTCCTGGATGAAATGGAGAAAAGGGGCTTTTTGCTGCACGCAACGACATTTTCGCTGTTACTCGATCAGCTGCAGGCAGAAGGCCAAGGCAGTCTTCTTTTTAATAAGGTTAAGAAGCTTATCCCGAAGAATTAATAGTCTGATTTAGGTGTTGCCATGTCCTTTGGTTGATGAGTGTTCTTTTTATAGTGACCATTGTGTTGATAAATTGGCACCACACTTGGAACATTAATATTGTTGCTTTAGTACGATTATTATTTTTTTTTTTTTATGTTTTTAGTATTTCTACATTGAAAGCTGAAAGATTAACCAAGTTCAGAACCTTTTTGAGGAAAAAAAAAAAAATTTAATCAATAACCAAAGAAATCATCTGAATTTTTAATCAATAACAGAAAAATACAAGTGCTGCTGCAAAAGATGAAATGAGTTTGCAACATAAGGTTTCTGATTCACCATTTAGCAAAGCAGCAGTTAATCCTCTCAACTCGTTGTTATTCAAACAACTCAACCACTTGTTATGACATGATTGATTATCTCATATACAAACAGTAGTAATATGTGGGCACAATTGAAACATCCTATTCATGTTATCACTCTCCATTTCTTATAGACTTGTATACAAAGGTAATCGAATTCAACCGCTTCGAATGCCTATTCTTCAATACATATCTTCAGGTCCTTTTAATTTGGGGGATTAAGGTTAGTTACATGAAGTTATTGACTTTAATAATTGATCAAAAATGATATTATAAATGTAGAGATATAATTTGCTTGGCTATTTATCCCCTCCCCCTCTATGTATTCATCGTATTTTTTTATTTGTTCAATCAAAAAAATTATCTTTATAGTAGGAATAATTTCAATTATGGTTATGCATGCGAGACATTTTCCATTTTTAGACAATCAAATATCCGTTTTTCAATTTTGATTCTCTATGTTTTAATTTTTTTCAATTTTAGTTCATTTTGATCGAAATTTTCAAAATTGCTAACGTGTTTGTTGGAAATTCTGACATGGTCGTCGAAAAATATGATGTGGCAGCTTGATTCTGATAGCCACGTTAATGATATTGAAAATTCAGACAAAAAAAGATTGAAATTGGAAAAAATTAAAACATAGAGGACCAAATATGGAAAACAAATACTTGATTGTTAAAAAATGGAAAATGTCCTACATACGTGACCAAAATTAAAATTAGCTCTAGTATTTTACGCAAAAAGTCACGTAAGACCGTCTCACGTACGAAGCTTTTTATAATCTTATGTGAGACCGAAATTGATTATATTAAATGAATTGACCTAGTGGTGCCCACGATTATCCCAAAACCGGAACCGGTCTGTTCGAAACTGGGGGTCAACAGTTCGAGGAACCCTTGACCGGTTCCGGTTCCAAATTGAAAATCGTGAACCGGTTTCATCCGGTTCGGTTTCGGTTCGTTATATTGTGAAACCGTGAACTGGCGGTTAAACCGGCGGTTCCAACCACCAGTTTTGCCGATTTTTTTTTTTTGAAAATTTGAGAAAATGACACGTGTCGCCGGAGCTCCAGCGAAAAGTAGCCGTTGTTGCCGGAATCCGACGAAAAGTAACCCTTGTTGCCGGAACCGTCGATTGACTGGCGGTTTGAAACCGGCGGTTCGCGGGAAAACATTATGTCCTTTCTTTGAGACACATCATCTACCACATAACATTCTTTGCTCATTTCAATTAAGTCCTTAATTTTTTTTAATTAAAACTTAGAACTTTGTAAGTTGTAATTTTTGAATATTTATACAAAGAAGGTAAGTTTATGAGGTAAGAGAACTACGTGAGCTTTGATTCCTTAATTCAATTTAGGGATACGTAGGCAATTTCATTCTAAGTTTGAAAGTTTTAAATTCACTTTCAAACTTAGAATGAAACTCAAGCTCTTTCAATTTTTTTTTTCCTCTTCTTTCATGTATTAAAAAAAAATTAAGGACTTAATTGAAATTTGTAAGTTGTAAGTTGTAATTTGTAAATTGAAAATTAAGGACTTTTTTTCCTCTTCTTTCACTTTCCTCTTCTTTGTAATTTGTAATTTTTGGATATTTATACAAAGTTGTTTATTTTTTAACATAAATAGTTTGTTTTATATTGTCATATTGTATGATCGTAAAAATTTGAGTCAAACCATAAACGAAAAAAAAAAAAACGGGAAAACCGGCAAACCGAACCGCCGATTCCAAACCGAAACCGTAACCGAACATGCCCCGGTTCGGTTCCGGTTAGCCCTCCCCCCCCGATTGGCCAAACCGCCGGTTCGGAACCGAAACCGGCGGTTCGGTTAAACCGGGCACCATTAAGTTGACCTGTCTCGTTGATCCATATGAATTTCGTTTTATATAATGTTTCACGTGAGACCGTGTGAGATTGTCTCACATAAGACCTACTCGGTATTTTATTGTAATCATCTTTATATATATAAGGATCAAGAATGCCATATGGCAGTCATACAAAGCTTAAACATTTATTTATCTTATTAAATGTTATTTTTAAAGATAATCTATTACTATATATGTAAGTTTTTTTTATTATAAATATATATTATTCATACAAAACTTGAACATTTATTTCTCTTATTAAATGTTATTTTCAAAGATAGTCTATTATTATATATATAAGTGTTTTTTATTATAAATATATATTATTGAAAGAATATACTTTTAATAATTAGATCATGTTTTTTAATAACCACAATATTATTTAAAAAATATCATGTATAAAATTTCAAAAATATCATGTATAAATAAATGTTACTATTTATATTTTAAAATCAAATTTCAATTTATAATTCATTCTCAAATTTTGCTCATTAAATTTTCTTATTATGTGTTTTTTTTTTCTTTTTTTGCCACCACTATTATTATATATGTAAGCTTTTTTATTTATTAGAAATATATAGTATTGAAGGAATATACTTTTCATAATTACAATTATCATTTTTAATAACCATAATATTATCTAAAAAATATTATCTATAAAACTTTAAAAATATCATGTATAAATATAAAAAATAGCATCTATAAAACTTTAAAAAATCATGTATAAATAAATTCTATTATTTATATATTGGTTTACATATATACTTTATAAATATACTTTTTAGATGTTATACATGATATTTTTGTTTACATATATACTTTTTAAATTTAAATCTTACGTAATAATTTTTTTTTATTATATACTTTTTATATTTTGATATACTAAATTTTCATATGATCAACTCATATGTTGTGAACAAATCAATTAATATTTAAATATGAAACCTACATTTAGTAACACGAGTCATGCCAAAAGAACTAATAATTGATTTGATAATTAATGTCAAATTGCAGTTACACTTAAATCTTGTAAATCTATGATCATAAAATCATGCAAATGGCGGTTACTATTACATATGCTTTATTTGAGAACTTCAATTTTATTTGTCATTATAAATCTCAACCTCTAACTATTATATTCTTGCATGCTTGCTTCTGTATTTCGTACAGTACCCAACCCTTCTCAATTTTTGAATTGTATATTTCATGTGATAGTGTCACGTCCTAAATTTTATAAGATACTCGAAACGCAAAACCCTGAAAAAGTGACTATAATTTTTTTTCCAAGCTAACAAATAACAAAATAACAAAAACGACATATCACAAGCAACACCTCATCTATACCAAAGCATAAGTCAATACCTTACACCAAACTGTCATCAGAGTTCCCCTAAACCCCTAAACTAAACATATAACAATATGGCGCAACGATTATATACATATCCCAAAAATTTAACAAAACCAACACGGTCAAAAGCAAAATAAGCCCAAGGTTAGGTTTAGCCCCGCAGGTCGTCTGTACACCGTCTCAAAACATCGTTGGAGCGCCAAAACATGCTAGCAAGACCCAAAAGCTCATCAAACGTTGTCATGCTCACCTACAATGCATAAACTAGGTGAGCTAAAGCTCAGTAAGCAGAAATCATGCATGTACTGTCATACAAATGGCTGTAAGGACTTTAAGAATATCATGAGCTTTGATATCTTTTACTATGTTGGGCCCTTGACCCATCTACAGTACATTGGAAAGGAGCTAGCTCAATAATCTTTGTACGTTACTTTACTTTGCTTTAAAGTCATGTTTATGATCCAATATCTTCGAACCATAACCATGGCTCGCATGCCATAGACACACTTTTACTTTTAAGCCATATCCATGTCTTACATGCTACCAGTGGAATACATCCAGCCTATTCATGTCTCACATGCCACCGGCCTCGATGTACTAGTAGTGGTCAACTTTGCTTTAATTTTGTTTTTTTGTATGATTATGATGTGTACACAGACTCAACATGTCTTCTACATATACACCTATCTATGCTCATAAATGATATGTACAAAATTCAATGCACACGCATCATCTTTAATCACACATAAACAGTAATTACCAATATTAAGAAACGCAAATTCACTAATATCATATAATACAAGTAAACACATAAAATATTATGTTTATACATTGTAGTTGCAAATGAATTTCTACTTACCTAAAATTCCGAAGATTCTGATTGTATAAACTTCTAATTCTCTCTCAAATTTTCTTGATATAAATTCTCTCTCTCTGTAAACTCTATTTTTTTTTTCTCGTCTCTCTGTCCCTTCCTCTTTTTCTTCTGTCTGCCCCCAAAACTTTCTTTTAAAGCTTCTTTTTTTTTAATTTATTATTATTTTTATCTTTTTTTATCATACTATTATTATAATGGTTATTGTCAAGGTTGCTGGCAACCTAATTATGTGCCACGCCAAAACATGCAAATCCTTTAGTTTTGTAATATTAAATTAAATTCTCATCCATAGAAATATACACACGTGTCATAACACATATATATACTAACATTATTATGTGTAATTATATATATATATATATAAGCTATTGTTTTTTTTTTTATATATATAAGCTATTGTTAAGTAGCATTAACTATCCAGGCCACGTGTGTATATATATATATATATATATATAATATTAGTATCCATAATATTATATATATATATATATATATATATATATATATAAATTTTAAATTTATGTTTATACCATTATTAATCAAATAAGTTACATTATGCACTTGAATATCATTAGAGTCTCTACCAATTATGATGAGATTTTCTCAACACCAATTAGATAAGAGCATATAAATAATTTAATAATTAAAAGCAAACTATAATAACGTAAGATCACGAGTAACACATAAATAACACGAGATGCATATGATGCATGAAATATATGAGATGCAAACCTTTCCACCTTCAGTACTTCGGTTCGAACCATGTGCTCAGCAAACATAGACAACTATTCAAATTTAGAAATATAGTCTGCAACTGTCATACCTCCCTGCCTCAACTGTACTGTATAAACTCATTCATTTTCATTGCACGAACTGGAGCTGTGAAGTATTTGTTTCTGAAAAGTTCTTTAAACCGATCCCAAGTCATACTTTCCACGTTCTCGATGACTTTCACTGTATCCCACCAATACCCTGCACTTCCCCGTAACATAAATGAAGCACACAACACCTTTTCTTCATTAGTCACTCTACTGTATAGAAATATATTGTCAATCGTTCTCAGCCAATTCTCCGCCTCTGTGGGATCTACTGCAGTTTCGAATGTCAGTGGATTAAGTCTTCTAAATCTTTCCCCGATCGCCTCTACTGGTTCTGTTCGTGTTTGTGATTGATTCCCATCTCTAGTTTGTTCACCCATATCTCTCTGTTGGATAAGCTGCTGGATCTGTTGGGATTGTTGTTCAACCAGTCCCGTTAATCTTTCAATAAGAGCATCACGACTAGTGTCTGCAGCTGGAGTATTATGTTCCTCGCCCCCAGTACCTCCACTAGGCTCACCTCTAGTCCTCACCATGGCTATATCACTGACTGTATGCAATCATATGCACAGACCAATATAATACATGAAATAACGCAAAACGTATATAAAAAAAGCTTACCGACATGGTTTGGCTCCACCAGTTTTGAGCTCATGTACACGAACAGTCTACAGAACTAAAACCGGGCTCTGATACCACTCTGTCACGTCCTAAATTTTATAAAATACTCGAAACGCAAAACCCTGAAAAAGTGACTATAATTTTTTTTCCAAGCTAACAAATAACAAAATAATAAAAACGACATATCACAAGCAACGCCTCATCTATACCAAAGCATAAGCCAATACCTTACACCAAACTGTCGTCCGAGTTCCCCTAAACTAAACATATAACAATATGGCGCAACGATTATATACATATCCCAAAAATTTAACAAAACCAACACGATCAAAAGTAAAATAAGCCCAAAGTTAGGTTTAGTCCCGCAGGTCGTCATCCATGTACACCGTCTCAAAACATCGTTGGAGCACCAAAACATGCTAGCAAGACCCAAAAGCTCATCAAACGTTGTCATGCTCACCTACAATGCATAAACAAGGTGAGATAAAGCTCAGTAAGCAGAAATCATGCATGCACTATCATACAAATGGCTGTAAGGACTTTAAGAATATCGTGAATGCATGGCTTTGATATCTTTTACTATGTTGGGCCTTTGACCCATCTACAGTACATTGGAAAGGAGCTAGCTCAATAATCTCTGTACGTTACTTTACTTTGCTTTAAAGTCATGTTTATGATCCAATATCTTCGAACCATAACCATGGCTCGCATGTCATAGGCACACTTTTACTTTTAAGCCATATCCATGTCTCACATGCCACCGGCCTCGATGTATTAGTAGTGGTCAACTTTGTTTTAACTTTGTTTCTTTATATGATTATGATGTGCACACAAACTCAACATGTCTTCTATACATACACATATCTATGCTCATGAATGATATGTACAAAATTCAATGTCCACACATCATCTTTAATCACACATAAACAGTAATCACCAATATCAAGAAACGCAAATTCACTAATATCATATAATATAAGTAAACATATAAAATATTATGTTTATACATTATATTGCAAATGAATTTCTACTTACCTGAAATTCCGATGATTCTGATTGTATAAACTTCTAATTCTCTCTCAAATTTTCTTGATATAAATTCTCTCTCTCTGTAAACTCTATTTTCTTTTTTTCTCGTCTCTGTTCCTTCCTTTTTTTTCTGCTGTCTGCCCCCAAAACTTTCTTTTAAAGCTTTTTTTTTTAATTTATTATTATTTTTATCTTTTTTTATCATACTATTATTATAATGGTTATTGTCATGGTTGCTGGCAACCTAATTATGTGCCACGCCAAAACATGCAATCCATTTGTTTTGTAATATTAAATTAAATTCTCATGCATAGAAATATACACACGTGTCATAACACATATATATACTAACATTATTATATGTAATTAAATATATATATATATATATATATATATATATATAAAAGCTATTGTTAAGTAGCATTAACTATCCAGGCCACGTGTATATATATATATATATATATATATATATATATATTTGTATGTACGCGTACATGGATACTAATATTATATATAAATTTTAAATTTATGTTTATACCATTATTAATCAAATAAGTTACATTATGCACTTGAATATATTAGAGTCTCAATCAATTATGATGGGATTTTCTCAACACCAATTAGATAAGAGTATATAAATAATTCAATTATTAAAAGCAAACTATAATAACGTAAGATCACGAGTAACACATAAATAACACGAGATGCATATGATGCATGAAATATATGAGAAGCTCGGTTATCACATATTGTATTTCAAAATTCAACATTATAATTTTCTTTACATAATATTCTAACCTAATCAAATTTTTATGCATTTTTAAGTGGACATGGAATACCTTATAATTGCTGACATTAATCCATCTAAGGAGACATGTGCAATAAGAGTTCGAGTTATCAAATCATGGTTTGTACCTCAAAAAAATTATCCAGTGGAAAATAGCCTGATGGAGATGGTTTTGATGGATGATAAGGTATTTTAAGAACACATCATATTATTACATAAAATTGGTATATATATTCTTCAATGATGAGGTTTTTTTATGTTTTTTAAAATTTTATAATATGCTTACAATTCAAATTTATTTAATTATAACAATTTTTTCTCTCATGATTCATTTTCGCTTTACAAGGATCCAGACTACTGTTGCACGTAGTCAAATTAGTAGATGCAAAAACATGTAATTTGTTCGTTATGCTAAAAGAGTGAAGATTGGTGTGCCAGTTATGTTACTTCGAAATATAGATCAATCTTCAGGATTATGCAATGGTACGAGATTGGTGATTACACAAATTGGAAATCATACTATCGAGGCAAAGATTCTATCAAGAAAAAACATCGAAAATAAAGTATATATACCACGAATGAATCTTAGCCCATCTAATAGTAGATTGTCGATAAAGTTTCAAAGAATACAGTTTCCACTACTCGTGTGTTTTGCAATGACCATAAACAAAAGTCAAGGTCAGTCACTAGCTCATGTTGGTTTATTTTTGCCAAAACCAGTTTTCACACACGGTCAACTATACGTTGCAATATCTAGAGTTAAAATAAGGAGTGGTCTGAAAATTATGTGTTTAGACAATGATGGGAAGATATGTAATACTACAACAAATGTAGTGTACAAAGAAGTTTTCCAAAAACTTGAGTTGATAAGGATAATGGTTTTAGTCCATAGAGATATTTTTTTGGTTAATTTAATACATTATTACATCATATATCATTATTGAAAGGTTTATGTATTTTATGCATTCGAGATTTTTTTATCCAAAATTATAAAAATGTACTTAAATAAAAAAATTACAAAATTGATGAAAAAATATGATCAATGTGAAATGACAAATAAATTATACATTTATCAGCATATACATGTGAAATAAATAAATAGTAAATCATAAATTAAGATAAATACCATTCAAATTATCAAAAAAAAAATTATTTATCATAAAAAATACCTCGTATATTACATGGGCCTTACACTAGTTTTGTATATAAAAACATAATGGGCCCAAGCTCTTTAATTGTTCGCACTCTGCAGGGTGTAGATGAATTGATCTTAAACGAGCGAGTGTTGTTTATATTCGTTTATTTAATAATTGAAATGCAAGTTTATAAACATTCAATTAAAAATAAATGAATAATATAATAAATTTAAATATAAATAAATTGTATTAGAAGACATTAACATCAAAACAAAACAAAATGAATATTATATAAATAAGTACATTAAGTGTTTAATTAATAAGTGTCAATGAATAATAAAAGAATATTAAACAAATACTAATATTAGTAAATGAATTAGTGCAGCTGCTGACGTCACACAGAGTGATGAGTTCATTCAGTTTCTTCATCAAACTATCTTGCCTTTACTTGAAAGACAACATTCTTAATCTCTCATTGCATATCAATTCCATCCCCAGTTTTCGAATGATTATCCAACAAATTTAACAAGAAAATGTAGAAAATCTAGAGAGAGAGAGAGAGAATGTTATTTTGTAGGGGAAATACTTGTAATTAAGGTGATCTATCCATGTAATTAACACAACAATGTCCTTATTAATTAATACTTTATTTATTTTGGAAAAATAATGTTGATTATTTATTTTCATTAACTAAGGAGCAATTTAATATTAAACATCAATAACTCATTTATTTATTTTTCTAATGAGTTAGAGGGAGTGGAAGGGAGGAATTTTTTTTTTGAAAACTTACGTAATCCAGAATCGAACTCTAATCATCACACAATCTCCACCTGTATAAAGGTGGAATACCATTAAAACTATGAGACTCGTGATTCAATAACCTATTTATTTAGTAAGTGGTAAAAAATAAGATAAAATAATTATATCAATTATCAACATTTTTTAAATTAACTATTAGTTTCAAATTTTACTAGCAATTTTTTTATACATTTATATATATTTTTTATTTTAACTTTATTTTGAAATAATAATCTTTACAAATAAAATTAAAATCAATCCTAATAATTTTTATTAGTAATTATCCATACATCATAACCTTTTTTTTTAACTGATATTTCATGTCACACAAATCATGAATCAATTTAAATTATGGAAAGAAAGAATAATACAAATACCTTATATGTAACACTATTCAAATTATGCAAAGAAATAATAATACAAATAGTTTATATATAACACTTTTATATTAGAGTTCTAATTATAATAGGATTTTATAAGATTTTGAATTAGCTAGAATTCTAATATATAACATTTTTTATATTAGAGTTTTAATTATAATAGGATTCTATAAGATTTTGAATTAGTTAGGATTCTAATATAAAATTATTTAAATATAAAAATTAAATTATTATTATAACTTTAAATAATAATATTTGATAAATATATATTCGAAAATCCATATTTTGTAATAAACATCCACATTTTTATACAGATATAAATATGGTTATCGGGTAGCCCACCGAAACACATACATCATATGACACTATGTGTTATGTGTGTATATATGAAATCAAGAAATATTATTTTAACATGTGTGTATATAAGTTAAATGGAAAAGGTTAAAAAAAGAAGTTAAAAATAGGTATGGATGAAATTTCGTCGAAATTTCGCTCAAATTCAAGTACCTAAATAATACTCCCTCCGTCCCGCTCAAATTTGCACACTTTCCGTTTTCGTCCGTCCCATTTAAATTTGCACACTCCAAAAATGTCAAATAAATTTTACAAAATTGTCCTTTACTATTCAACATTAACACTACAAAATCAACTGTTTCTTAACCTCCGTGCCCAAAAACAGTTTTTTCTTAACCTCTATGCCCGTCCCTACGTACAAATCTGAGCGGGATGGAGGGAGTATTACGCAACATTTTTTTTTCATCAAAATATCGGAGATATATATCGGAAAATATCGGTAAATGTCTATCGGTGAGTCCCTTTGTAAAACTGCGGTCTATCACACATATATAGGAGATATATCAGTAAAATATCGGTTTTGTGTCGATATCGGCGATTTTTTAATTTTTTCTTTTTTTAATGAATTTATTGTATGTAAAGTTAATATCCAATATGAAAGTTATCTTATTCTCTTCAATTTAATTAGATGATATCATGGTATGATAGTATATATATTTATATATACTACTAATATACATCAATTATCTCTAACATCCTTAATCCTTTAACCTATTAGTAAATAGACAATCACTTTAACCAATATTTCATTTAGTTTTCAAATACTTGGAGATAAATAATATTCACATTACACAATATAAAAGCACAACTATCACTTTCAAATAGATGAAATAACATAGATATACAAGAAACACATAAATAAATTTTTTTAGTAGATGTAACGATGGAAATGAATCATTTATTAAAATGATGATTTTAATAAAATGAGATTTCTTAAATTCATATCATTTATTACAATTGGGGATGAGATTTCTTATCAAGCTATTATTAGTACAAGTATTAATTTTGTACAAAATTTATGATGTTATCATAACAGACAACGTTTATATAATAGTGTATTTCTATATTTGTTGTAAATATATCATTTTATTTGAAATTTAAGTTCAATATATGAATTAATGTTAGTTATAATATTCTATAAACTACTCGATATATTTTTTAATTTTTTAAAAAAGTTTTCATATTTTAAAAAAAAAAAGGTTCAATATTTTCACAAAAATCGATATATCCGTAAAATCAATGTAACAATATTTTTACCGATATCGATATTTTCATCCTTGAAAATAGGCAAAATCAGTTGCATTTATCTCCCAAATATCGATATTTTCATCCTTGAAAATAGGCAAAATCAGTTGCATTTATCTCCCAAATCTGAAGCCGCTTCAAACAAGTCTAAGCCTAAGTCCCTCTCTCTCATTTTACACCTTTCAGAATTTCTACACTTTATCTCTTCACTATACGAAGATTATGAGGTTGAATCACGCTACCACCATTTTTAGAGGAATTGTTTCCAATTCTTCTTTTAATTCAATAACATGTACTGTTTCTTCTCTGCATTACCTCCAGAACAGTAGATGCTTTTCCGCCAAACCCAGATTCGATTTCGGCCGCGTTCGTGATCCGGATGATGCTATTGCTTTGTTTCATCAAATGGTGAGAATGAGGCCCCGCCCATCTGTTGTTGATTTCAATAAATTGTTAACTGCGGTTGTGAAGATGAAACAATACTCTGTTGCCCTCTTTCTGTTCGACAAAATGCTTCTTCACAATGCTCCGTTAGATCACTTCACCCTGAGTATTGTGATTGATTGCTATTGCCATGTGAATCGAGTTGACTATGGGTTTTCAATCTTAGGTAGCTTTTTAAAGCGTGGCCACACACCTGATATTGTTACCTTCACCAATCTGCTCAAAGGGCTATTCTTGGAAGGAAAGGTGGCTGAAGCTGAGAAACTGTTCAAGAAGTTGCTGACAGAAAAAATATGTGAGTTTGATGAAATTACATATCTTGTTGTGATAAATGGGTTGTGCAAAGCTGGGCATACTCTCACCGCCTATCATTTGCTCAGATTGTTGGAGAAACAAAAATGCAAACCTTCTGTCAAGTCTTATAACACAATAATTGATAGTCTTTTCAAGGTTCGTCTGGTTGATGAGGCTATCCAACTCTTCTCAAAATTGAGTGGAAAGGGTATTTCGCCCGATGTTGTAACGTATAGCTCAATGATTCATGGCTTGTGTAGTTTAAGTAGATGGAAAGAGGTTGAAGACTTATTAAGTAAGATGATTGCTCAGAAGATCTATCCCAATGTTGTCACTTGTAGCATATTAATGGATGGTTATTGCAAGGAAGGAAAGATAAAAGATGCTGAGGATGTCTTGAAAATTATGATGCAAATAAATGTTCAACCAAATATCATCACTTACAATACCTTGATTGATGGATATTGTTTGTTGGGGAAAATGAAGGAAGCGAGAAAAGTTTTCAATTCAGCAGTCAATTCAGGACTCAAGCCTCATGTTGTAACCTATAATAGTTTGATAAACGGGTATTGCACAAAGGGGAATTTGAATGAAGCTTGGAGTCTTTTTCTTGAAATTCCTCACAAAGGTTTGAAGCACACAGTGATTACTTACAACACCATGCTAAAGGGATTGTTTCGCGAAGGCAGATGTGCTGATGGCTTGAAACTTTTCAAAGAAATGCAAGCTCGGCAATTATCTCCTGATGTAATGACTTATAATATATTGTTACATGGCTTGTGCAGAGCTCAGAATACGACTGAAGCATTTAGATTTCTAAACATGATGGAAGATGAAGGTATTAGTCCCGATATAGTAACATACAGTACCCTCATTGAGGGGTTGTGCAAGGATAAAAAGCTTGACATGGGTAAGAGTCTTTTCAATGAACTTCCATCCAAAGGTTTGCAGCCTAATGTTATTACATACACCATCCTTATTGGTGCACTTTGTAAAGAAGGTAAAACACAAGAGGCTGAGGAATTGCTTATGGAAATGGAAAAAAGTGGTTGCTTGCCTAATAGTGTGACCTACAATGTTTTTATCCAAGGATTACTCAACAGAAATGCTTCCCATGATGTAATTCCAATCTTGAACCAATTGGAGAGACGTGGCTTCTTGCTGGATGCAACGACATTTTCGTTGTTGCTTGATCAACTGCAAGCAAAAGGTCAAGACAGTCTTCTGTTTTATATTGTTAAAAAGGTTGTCCCAAAGAAATAATAATTGTCTGAACTAGGTGTTTCCATGTCCTCTGGTTGATGAGTGTTCTCTATTGATGCCATTTGTAGTGACCATTGTGTTAATGTATTTGCTCTGCACTTGGAAGTTGGAACATTTATATTGTCTCTTTGGTATGAATTTTAGTCTTTTTAGTATTTCTACATTGAAAGCTGAAAGATCGAGGCCATAGACTCACTAAGTTCTGAATCTTTGAGGAATTGGAAGGAAACAATAGGCTATGATCCATTAAAGAATTAAATCATTACTACAAAACCATCTCAAGTTTTAATAAAAGAGAAAAGGATAAGTGTTGCTGCATAAGATGAAATCAGTTTGCTACATAATGATTGAGATTCACAATTGAGCAATACAGTAGAGTTATGTTGATGATGTTGAAAATATTGTGCCACATTTGGGTCTGCAAAATCCATCTTCGTTATTGTTTCTCTCTCATCAAAGACTCAATCTTTTGGTCCAAAGCAGCAGCTAATCCTCTCAACTCGTCTTAGTTCAAACAACTCTTAACAACTTATTCGAAATTGGAAACTTAGAATCAACATTCTTTTTGCGCAGTTTTCGGAGTTCTTCCTCAGCTTTCTTCTTCCTCTGAATCTTTGATCACATGAGGATTCTGCGCCCCAAATCTCAGCTCGGATTTCTTGATGATGATGCAGCTGCTGACGTCACACAGAGTGATGAGTTCATTCAGTTTCTTCATCAAACTATCTTGCCTTTGCTTGAAAGACAACATTCTTAATCTCTCATTGCATATCAATTCCATCCCCAGTTTCCAATGATTATCCAACAAATTTAACAAGAAAATGTAGAAAATCTAATGAGAGAGAGAGAGGGAGAGACAATGTTATTTTGTAGGGGAAATACTTGTAATTAAGGTGATCTATCCATGTAATTAACACAACAATGTCCTTATTAATTAATACTGTATATATTTTGGAAAAATAATGTATTAGCGTTATATGAAATATCTACTTTGTCTGGAAAGACCAAATTTGTATAAAGATCTGCAAATTCAATAATGAATAAACTATACAGTCAGAAGAAAAGGTAAAGGTTCGATCAACTGCTTTATGCACCTCCTTGTTCACTATTACTAAGAAAACTATCACAAAAGTCGCTCAATCCTTGAATCATTTCCAGAACAAATATAATTTTGGAAAAAGGCATTTTCATTTTTCCACTAATGGATTCCGAAGTAATTCTAGATAAACTGCAACCTTCTTCACTGAAGACAGAAATGTAGCATTCATCTTTCATAGAAAATTAACAACTTAAACAAACACAGTTGGACCATAAATGAACAAAAAAGAGTGTGCCAACACTGAATACAAAGCATTCATAAACGGAAATCAGGCCACCAACTTACTGTTGCTGTGATGTCCCAGTTGGTGTTTGCTGCTGATACAGTGCCTTATCACCAGACGAAGGGGGTGGGGGTGGAGGCATCCTATTCTGATACGGCTGAGGGTAATGCTGATTAGGAGGCGGCACAGGAGGTGGCGGCATAAAGGCATATGGTGGTGGTGGGTAGTATGGTGGGTAGAATTGGCCTGGTGGGGGTGGCATGCCACCCGGGTAGCCATATTGCTGCTTCTGCTCGGGACCACTCTTGCTTTCGTTAGATCCTGAAGGTCCACCTGGAGCCCCATCTTGAGACGGAATAAGGGCACCCATCCTCTGTGGATCCATCGAGGGATAATACGCCCTCTCTTGCTGAGGCAATGGAGGAATGTTGAAATATGGCATTGGTGGAGGTTGGGTCTGAGGACCAGGGTGCTGAGGTGGCTGGTTGTTCTGCTGAGATATGACTGCCCTTGGGAGCAGTCCGCTGTGAGTCACTGCTGCTTGCTGCTTTGCTTCATCGGAGCCTTCAGATTCCAGCTTCGGAGCTTGTGGTCTGCCCCAGAGCAGCTTCAGTCTCAAGCCTTTGACGACTAATTTGTTGGCAAGTTCCTCAGCTGCTTTCTCTGCACCTTCTCTTGTTGTGTAAGTTACAAAAGCACAAGCTCTCTGGAGGACCATCTTAACGGACTCGATTTCTCCATGGGCGTAGAAGTTGTCTCTTAGGTCCTGCTCAGTAATCCTAGCATCAAGCCCACCTACGTAGAGGGTTCTTATACTCTCATCTTCAGGAGGCTCCAAAGATGGCATTTCTCCAGCCTTGTTCAGTAGCTTCATTGCCACCGGATCATTGACTCTGCAATTGCATACAACGTGGCAAGAAAAAGACGAGTAAAACAGAAGAAGATAAACATAATGCAACTACAAAAAAGTATCGTATTACTTGAGTGTGCCAAGCTTTGAAAGAAAGGAAAAGGAATTAGGTAATATAAACAGAGAATTTGAGTAAAATGTTTGAAGACACCAAGGGAGAGCACTAATGTGCATGTGCCTTGCAAAAATAAAAATAAAAAATGGAATGAACCAGCATCACAGAACTGTCAGAACTGATGGAAATATAATAAGATATGCAAAAATGAGAGAATAATTTTCAAATTGAAATTACTAAAGAAACTGAATATAACCAAATCATATCATCATCTGTCACATAAACCAGATAAGGAAAGAACTGGCTGATTTTCAGTATTAAGTAAAATTCATGTACACACAGTTGTGCAGCACACACCATCTATTCTTCATGCCCAACATTAGTAAAATCAGTGTGAAATCACTAGCATTTAGCTAAGAACAAACAATACAATCAGACAACACCCAGACATGTAATGCAAAAGCAAAAATCTTTATATAAAAAAATGATCTCCTGACATACCCATAGTAACGATCTTTGATGTTTTGCTGAGACAATTCCCCTTCAACAGGCATCTCGTGCCTGTAAGGGCACTCCGGCCCTCTGGTACATTGACCACGAACATAGAAACTACAAACATGAGCTCTGTTTCTCTTGTAGTATGGTGTGGTTCTCTGGAGCTTCAAGATAGTATCATTTGGCCGCGCCTTTCCAAATGAAGATTCATAATCTATACCAGCTCTTGCCTGCAGATGACAAGTTGTTAATGGACACAAATAGAGTAGAAAAGTTGACTGCATCAATGAACTAAAAATCTGAAGCACACTACACACTTCAGATCTGCAAATAGGAAGAGGCCCATAATTAACAAACAAGGGTCTGTCTGCAGAGCAATGTAAACTCCTACCAATTGATGGTTCCAAGCCAATATCACCAACTTTACTTCATATTAACTATGGTACTTGTGATTTCAACATGAACAAGCATGCAAAAGTATTATATTATATGGTTGACAACAAATGAATCAAATAAAAATACAACATGAGCTACATTGGTGTCCCCACTCAGAAAAAGTTGATCCATGTCACATTACTTCTTGTCTACTTCCAAAAACAACCCTCAACCAAGTCAGCATCAACATGAGCAGTAATAAGAGAGAATTTATTTTGAGATCCCCTAATTTGCTAAAAACAAATTCCAATCAAAATACATGCACTAACAGAGATTTAAAAGCTGGGAGACTGAAGCAATAGAGTGAACAGAACATGATACTCAGTGAAAAGAAACATACCTTGCGATCATGCTCCTCTGCAAAGTATTCCCTATTCACATCGCTCTTTGGAATGGCATCATTGGAATTAATACTCAAAGCAGTATCTCGAACCTGAACGGGAAGCCCATACTCAAGATCCAAAAGGCAAACCTGACAAACATTTTTCAGCTTACTGCAAGTTTGGCAAATCTCAGATTTCTTATATCTAGCATCACGGCCAGGCCTCCACCTGAAAACTGTGAAGGGCCGAGTGCAGATCTTGCACTCCTTATCGTAATCAGCTTTTGTCTGCAACAATTAAAAGCAAGCACGCTGTTAATAAGCATTCTTGATGACAATAATGATTGCATTTGCATTACTATCAACATTCAATGTTCAGAAAAAAATAACAGAGTTCAGAGTGGCCTCAAGGGAAGGCTTAAGAGCAAGAATGAAGGCACAAATATCATTAAACTGCTTATAAAAGTATCCTCATTAGAGCAAATCAAGTGAGGAAGCCATCATAGATAGTTGTTAAAGAAACCATGTTTCACGTACCAAAATTCAAAGCAAGACGCCTAGAAATCCTACTGCAAATGATGAATATATATTTCTTTGCTACATGAAAGCCATGAAAAAAAGCTAAACAGCCCAAAAGAAATTCCAAACATTTGGGAGCTTAAATCCTACTTACACAATAAAAACTGTTCTCCACTATTCAATCAATCAATTCATACATCTGTATCAACTATCTAATGTTCTATATCTTATGCAGCATAAAGTTAACTCCCCCAAGATTAGAACAAATTTATTAAAGAAAAAAAAAAAAAGAGTACAAGTGATTGTAAGCACAAAAAATAAAATTGCAACATACCATTCGAACATAAGGATTGTCGCCAAGGCACGATTCACATATAATCGGAAAATCAGATCGCTCCCACCCATCAGCTTCCGCATCCCTCAGCAGCCTATGTGCCATTCTCTCTCGAACTCAAATTATTTATCGTACACTGAGATTACAATTCAGTTAAACCAATAAGAAATAAATAGACGAATAAAAGTACCAAATTCCTTTCCCAATAAAAAAACCCTAGAATCGTAAATCGATGTTGTTACTCGGTGTACCTGGTAATAGATTGCCCTGAAAAGACAAGCTCTGCAAGACCGAAGCTAAGACGTTTAAAGGCCGGTCGGAGATGGGGCGAGGCGGTGGTGTTGACGGTGGCGGCGGAGTGGCGATGGGGAAATATGGAGACAATGAGAATCCCGCAATGCCAATCAGGGCTGAATGAAGTGCCGCGTTTGGAGTTTGGATATTTCAATTTTTATATTATTATTTATAATTGCCAATTACAACTTTGCTATGAAGCCTTTTTTTATTTATTATTTAATTATCAAAATTCCAAATATTTTATAAATATATTATTTTAAGTGCATATAAATATCATGTTAGAGGCTTAGAGCAAAGGTGCACATATTAAAATATTTTATAAATATCACTGTTTTAACTTTGCACTATGTGCATTCCACGTAATGTGAAAATATTTAAATGAATAATAAATAAATACTACAAATTTAGTGATTTTCTTAGTTTAATCATTAATGTCATCTTATTTCAATCCAAAAACTTGTGTGCCCCCTATCCGACCCGACATGTGGGCTGCTCCCACGTGCGTCCATACACTTCCATACGCGGCCACATCATAATTTGTATGCGCCGCGCGCACCTTATTGTATATAGTATATTTTACGAAAATATTAGGTTTATACTCTTCAAATATCACACATTTACTTTTAAGGTATTAGTGCGCTGTTTTCTTCTGTTCCTCTTTTTTTCTCTCTCTATCTCCTTCTTCTTCTTAATCTCTTTTCTTTTCGAATTGTTATTATTATTTTTTATTTTTTACATTCTTCTTCTTCTTCTCTATCTTCTTGTTCCTATTCTTCTTCAAATCACCATGGAATCATTTATGGGGGTTTTTTCTTCTTCCTCTTCTCTTTTACTCATTTTCATAAATTTAGATAATTGATTTCAAATCACAATTTATTGTCATAATTTTAAAACATTGAAAATCAATTATTTCAAACAATATGAAATCATTATTTGCAGAAATTTTGCGGAAGATGTGATGAAACATTTGAAATTTTAAGATTTTCAATGAAAGTATTAGTTGTAAGCTCTTAAGATATTAGTTGCATACTCTTAATGTATTAGTTGTTTACTCTTAAGATATTACGTATTTACCTTTAAGGTATTAATGTTTATAGTATAAGGCATTACATATGTACATTTAAAGTATTGCATATTTACCTTTAAAGTATTAATGATTATAGTATAAGATATTACATATGCACCTTTAAGGTATTACATATTTATCTTTAAGGTATTAATGCTTATAGTATAAGGTATTACATATTTACCTTTTAAGGTATTACATATGCACATTTAAGGTATTAGTTGTCCATTCAGTGAAAGATATTAGTTACAATACTCTTAAGGTATCAGTTGTATACTCTTAAGGTATCAGTTATATGCTCTTAAGGTATCAATCTATCAGTGAACTATAGAATGTAAATTTTAATATCTCAAATTCGCGATTTTCATCTTCCTCTTCCTCAAATATTCTGCAAATCATCTTTTTCCTCAAAATTTCCACAAATAATCTTAAAGAACTCAATTTTCACCATACTTTCAAGGTAAAATAAAATGAATTTTCATATATAATCAACACAAAATCTTAAAGAACTCAATCTTCATGCAAAATGAAACAAAATCATATGAAATATCATCAAAATAATTACAACCAAATTAATTGAGAATATGAAGAAATCATCAAAATACTCTGAAAAAGACGAGAAGAATAAAAAAAGTAGAGAAGAACGGAGAGAAGAACACGAAAAAAATAAAAAAGATCTTGAAAATAAAAGAAAAAAGCAATAGAGGAGAAGATTGGTGTAGAAACTGTTTTAGGGCAAAAAAAAAAAAAACAGGTGTTGATGGGCGGGTTGGCTGGGTTGCTGGGCGGACTGGGCTGCCCCGAGGATACGAGAGTGCTACTCTATTTCAATTGCATAGCCCATAGTATTTTCTTTCTCCATTCAAGTATTTTAGCTGTTATAAGATATTGATATTTTATAATAATAAAAATGAAAAAACAAAGGAAGAAGATAATCATGAATTGCTTGGATGAAATGTAAATAATTATGTAAGTAGATAAGGCCTACATATGTTAACTTGAAGTTTTAGGTTTGAGACTTTGAACGAATGCAAATGTTGTTTTAATTCGGGACAGAAAAAGAATTCATTTTTGGTCAATTATAGGGAAAGAGTTATCATGATACTAATTTCTACAATATTTTAATCAAAATATTTTTCAAGTGAGGTTTGAGTTTATATTATCCAATGATTTCTCCTAAGTTTTACATCATTACGGACCTCATTATCCGATGATTTCTCCTCAATTCTCATATCACAACTCGGTTGTGACTTGATGTCAATAACTTTTTCAACTTACTAATCATGATATTTTTTAAATAAAATTTGGTCAAGTTGTCGAAAACATTAGTTGTAAATTTACCACTTATAGATTGATTCTTTCAAATTCAGTTACGATCTTAAACTATCAGAAACAAGTGAGATTTATATAGATGATTTTAAACACGTTAATTTTTGTATTGTAAAAAAAAAAAAAAAAAAGACACGTTAATTTTACAAGTAATGTAATCAAATTTCATAAATAGTATGTATATTATTTATAATTTTGAAGCAAATTAAAATTTAAAATTGTCTTGATAATCAAGCAAGGACTTAAAAAATGCAAATGTTATTATGAATTTTAAAAATAAAAACAAGAAAGAAAAATTACGCAACAATGCGATGCTCTCAGCTCTTTTCCATTTTGGAAGACAAATTTCTAAGCCAAATAAAAAAAATTTAAATAAAATAATAATAAATAAAGTTCTGAAGAACTATAGCTCATGTGGGTCCCACGTGATTCCTCGATTCACGGTTAAGCTTGGAGTCCTGGATTTCTTTGAATGAATCTGATAACTCATGTAGTCTCTTTCTCTCTCTCATCAAGTTTTAACATAAGAGTGAAGTGATTGATGAACAATGTCGATTTCTGTGTGCTTCGCTTCACAAATCTCCCATCAGAGACCAACCCCTCCAAGAATCCCACTCTACAAACCCCTAAACCCCATCAAAATCTCTGCAAGGCCAATTAAGCTCAAACATTCAAGCGTTTTTTCCACTAGTAAAAATGGTGGTGGAGTTGTAGCTCCAGAAAAGGTCGAATGGGAGAATTGGCTGGGCATTGCTGCTAGCTTGTACCCTCTTTATGTGACAGTTGGAGGGGTGATTGCTTTTATAAGACCCACCACTTTCTCTTCTTTTGTGAATTTGGGTCCAACTTCATATAGCTTCACTCTTGGATTCATTATGTTGGTTATGGGGATTACTTTGGAGCTCAAAGAGTTGACCAATCTCTTCAGCCAAAGGCCATTCTCTGTGAGATTTTCCTCTTTCTCTCTCTTGATCTTGATCTTGTTTGCAATGATTTGTTCTTTTAGCTATAATCCCATTTTTCTTTTAAGTTTATCCTCAGTTATTACCCTTTTTTTTTTTTTTTTTTTTTAAATTTTGGACTTTAGATTATTTAATCCTTTTGATATTTATTCCAAGACATAAAATTCTACAAGATTTCCTAAGGGCATTTTTCTGTCCAATATTAATACATTTGAGTTGGTTTCTATTTACGAAAAGTATATGTAATGTTGGTTTCTGGGATCAAGAAAGGAAAGAAAATGAGGTGTAGTTATTGATACAATTGACTTAGATTTTGTTGACTTTGTGATTTTGGAGTATAAGTTGTTCCTAGTTAGAGAAATGCTTGTTGTTTTTCTGTGTTCTTTTTATAGCTAATATGGAACTTTCATTGTAAAATCACGAATAGCTATTGACTCTTATAGGTTTGCAAAGAGTAGTGAATCCAAAAACTTTGAATAAATGTATTCAGTATTCTTGTTCATAATTTTGCATAATACCTGGACTACATTCAAGGAGCAACGTTGATAATATAAACATGTCTAGATTATATGGAAAAATCGGTCTTGTAACATCACAATATCTGCGATTCCCTTTGTATCAGATTCTTTTCGGTTGTGCAGCTCAATTCACAATTATGCCTGCTTTCGGGTTTATGGTTAGCAAGTTGATGGGGCTCTCACCTTCTCTTTCAGCAGGTTTGATACTGCTCTCTTGTTGCCCAGGTGGAACAGCGTCAAACGTGGTAAGTAATATCAACTATTACTATTATTTTCCGTATTATGTCTACATTACAATAGGAGCTTATCACTGAATGGAGCATCATCAGAAAACGGCCAAAAGGGGTCAGAATATGGCCTTTATGTTCAAGCTTTTCTTTCCTTCAACTAATCATGATGATGATCATTATGTGAATTAATTTGAGAACCGCCACTCAATGCATAATAAGCCAAGATTCGTATTGTTCAATAGTTAACCATAATTGAAAGATAATAAACACGCAATAATATGGTGCCTGTTTCATTATAGTTTCAGCCCAGGTGACCACTGAGTATGCTAACTGAAACACTTTTTAGTTATCGATTTGTATTTTTGAAGCAAAGCTATGGTAATATATGCATCACTGTGTGCTAGTGCCAGCTATAACATAAGAGAACATTTCATTACATATGCACCAATGATATAGCTTCAATTCATACCGAGCTTTTCTATGTGCTCGTATCAATATTCAAAAACAACTTCCATTTCATTCCCGTTTCTGAAAATAGTGTAACTAGTGTTACAGGTGACCTTAATTGCGCAAGGAGACGTCCCATTGTCAGTCGTAGTGACCGTATGCACCACCCTCGGAGCAGTTATTCTTACACCTTTCTTGACTAAGATTCTTGCTGGAACTTTTGTTCCTGTCAACGCTGTTAGCTTATCCATTAGCACCTTGCAGGTGAACTCAACATTACTCTCTCTCTCTCATGCATACTTATTTGATAAGGATGTTTCATATCTGTATAGGTGGTAGTGGCTCCAATTCTGGTAGGTTCTTACCTGCAGAGCTCATTTCCCAGAGCCGTGAAACTTGTGGCTCCTTTTGCACCATTGGTAGCTGTTTTGTCTTCCTCATTGCTTGCTTGCAGGTCCTAGTTTTGTGGGTCCCTCTTTGTTCATCATTCCCTCCCTCCGATGAGTCATCCTTTTCTGCCTTTCTCTCTATTCTAAGATTGCTGCCTTCTTCGTTTATTTCAGTGTATTCTCAGAAAACGTCGTTCTTTTGAAGTCTTCTCTCGTTGGTGCGTCATTATCATCTGATGTGTCTCCAATTCTTCGTGCTCAAGAAATGCTCTCCAGCGAGTTGGGTGTTGTGGTACTTTCAGTCATATTGCTACATTTTGCCGGTTTTCTTGTGGGGTAAGATTTTCCACTCTTCTGGTGGTTCTTATCGCTATATGAAATTACTTTTCAATTAGTCGTAGGGTTAAATTAGTCGAGTTGAGCCAGAGTATTATTAGGCTCGAGCTCAATTATAAAATTCGAGGATGCTTTTCTTGGATGTACTTTAGTATCTTGGCAATTCTAGCTTTATCTTTTATCCTCGTATATGCTTAATCGATATCTCTTTCTCTCACTTTTCAACTCTACTGGAATTAGTTGGAAGAAGAGAAATAGTCGAACTAAGATGATGTATAGGAGCTCTCTGTCGAAGATTTACTTATCTTTTCTTTTATAGGATTAACTCAACATGGCCTTTGCACCATAGTCGTCCTGTTCTTGTCTTCTATATTACACGTCTACGTAACACATGAGCTTTCATTATGCTTTGGCACTCATTTCCAGCAAACTCTCTTTTCACTTCACCATTGTTCATAGTGCTGGATAATCTGCAAATATCAAATTTGGTCTCCTTTTTTCCGGAGAAAAAAAATTTCCCAGTTCAGAGCACAGCTATTAACGAGATGAATGTATACAGCATAAATTTTCTTCATGGGTTAGATTTAAAAAAAGCTGACATTGACTGATTGAGATCTCAGGGATTTACATTCAGGATATGTTAGTTTTCGCATTTTTATTGCCTTTCTTTCAATTTCTTACAACTGATGAACGAGCTTTACGTGCAGGTACTTGTCTGCAGCTTTTGGTGGATTTAAGGAGCCACAACGCCGTGCAATATCAATCGAAGTAAGATCATTCTAATAACCAACCTCCATGTCCAACCAAAATTCAAGATTTACCTCTAAAGTTGGTCTAAAGAACAAATTAGTTCTCTAAAGTCTATTTCCCTTAAACCCATTAAACTCTTGCATATAATGAGTTCATCGACTTTCCCTTCTTTTGATTTGTGGCTGAAGTGAAGTCGTACTAAAAGTAATTACTCATTCGTTTCTTACAGGTGGGCATGCAAAACTCGTCGCTAGGAGTGGTTTTAGCTACGTCTCATTTTGCCTCGTCCATGGTTGCATTACCTTCAGCTATATCAGCAGTAATCATGAACATCATGGGTAGCAGTCTAGGTTTCTTTTGGAGGTATGTTGATCCGAAAGATTGTCCTAAAGATGCCGAAGAGTGATTCCCAAAACCGGAGTAATTTCTTCAACTTTTCTGGTATCATTTTGTGCTTATTCGATGTTGTGTTATAAGCCTGATGAGTAGTTTTGGTCAACGTATATGTAGTATTTTATTTCATTGGTACATATCAAGTGTGACATTAAGATTTTATTTTCAAATAAATCATGTAGTATTTTGAAATTCTTAATTGGTTGATGTATGATGTATGACAATAAAGTATTTACGGTAGATGTTTTAAGTAGTTTGTAGTAATTTGGATGGAGTATCAATAGTTATAGAATCTCATGATTCTAATAGAATTTTTCCCCATATTTTCTGATTTTTTTTTATTTTTTATAATTTAATGGAAGTATCATAATATCAATTCCGAACGTTTTCGATGAGCCAGTCATTTGTATTATAAAACATAATATGAAGCTCAAAAACTTTTGTGTCCCGAGGACACGGATCTTCCCCAACCCGCCCCGCGCCCAACGCGCGCTCACGCGCGCCCACGCGCCTTAGACGCGCGCGCGTGGGCACTTTGCTGCACACTCACATGAAGGTATCCCATGGATGCCTAGCAGGTATCCCATGTATATCTTGAAGGTATTTATGGACAAGGTATCACATGTATACCTTGAAAGTATCCATGGAATATCTTAAAGGTATTCACATGCATCTCACTACGCCGCGCACGCACATCACGCGTCCATACGCCTACGCCGCGCGCCCATGCCACGCGCGCCACGCCATGTATACCTTGAAGATATTCTATGGATACCTTCAAGGTATACGTTGGATACCTTGAACATATTCCATGGATACCTACGCATCTCACCACATCGCGCACCCATGCGCACACCGCCCATGCGCGCACACCACGCACCATGCGCCCACGCCATGAATACCTTGAAGATATTTCATGGATACTTTCAAGGTATACATGGGATACCTTGAAGGCATCCATGTGGATACCATGCGCCCACGCCATGTATATCTGCGCGCGTTCATGCGTCCACATCGGGCGCGCACCTCACAAGCCGTGGGCGCGCCCACGCCGCGCGCCTTTTTTCTGTAATAGGTGTGATACCTTTAGGGCATCCTATGGATACCTTTAAGATATTCATGGGATACCTTGAAGGTATACATGTGATACCTTTTTTTGTATATATGAAAAAAAAAAACTGAGCGAAAAAAAAAAATATATTATGTGGGGCCCGCAGATTGAGCTGGGGACACGGATTGGATCTATGTCCCGGGGACACAAGAGATACACTCAATATGAAATGTAATAGAAGATCTCACCTCAGTATGATGAACACATATACATGTGTCCAAAATGTTTTATTAGATATTAAGATGTGAAAATTCACCATAGGGTTAGTTGCACTGACACCACCAAACTATCAGTGATTTTGCGCATAAACCACCAAATTTTTTTTTTGTGGCATCGATATATATATAAACTATACGAAATTGACACATAAATCATTAAACTTTTTTTTCCGACCATTTTTCGTCGGATTCCAACTTGTGACGTACACATGACATATTTTAAAGGGGTGTTTTGTCCACACAACTCCATTGAAATTCTCTAAGTATTCGACAACTCGATTGTGTGGACAAAAATACCCCTTTAAAATATGTCATGTGTTGGAATCCGGCAAAAAATGGCCGAAATAAAAGGTTAGTGGTTTATGTGTCAATCCCGTATAATTTATATATATTGATGCTAAAAAAAAAATTTATTAATTTATGTACAAAATCATTGATAATTTGGTGGTGTTGGTGCAATTAACCCTTCACTGTAACAATAATTATACCTAAAAGTGGTCATCCATCTTTGTATTTTTTGATTTTTTCTTTCATTTGGTTATTTATTTTATCTTCTTGTCTTAATTATTTATCTACAAAGTAAATGGTCAGAATAAAAATATCTGATGAAAGTGAAAATTAAATATACAATTTTACAAATTATATCCATCTAAATTATTATGCCGGCCACCTAATAGTTGAGATTCAAACTCGACTATAAAACTTGAAAGTCGAGCTCGGCTCGAAGTCTGATTCTCTTTTTAATTTCGACTCAACTGCAAGCTTGAGCTTGGCTCAATTACTTATAGATATCCTTAATTTTGTTGTAATATGATTTTTTTTATATAATTTTTTTTTTTTTTTGATAATGTTCAACTACATTAAGTAAATAGCAAAATACATTAGGGGTGAATTTGAGGATTTGTTTTCACTTCATTCTCAAATAACTTGTGAGTGAGCTCGATTTGCTTACACTATAATTTCGAAATATTTATTTCCTTTGAAATCTTATCTTCCTCAAAATTTGAGTTATCCCATTTTTTATGAAGAAAATATCATTAATGTTATGCTGATTAAATATATGTGTATCACATAAGATCATTTATTTCATTTAATATTTTATCTAGTATACCAATATCCAATATAACTATTATAAATTATGTACATGACAAGTTATTATATCAACACGTTATCCAAAAAAAAAAAAAACGAATAAAATATCATGTAGAATTATTTGCTAACCCAATGAAAGTGTAGTTGTACCAAAAGTAGTAAATTCCACTCCACTCCCAACAATATCAACTGATTTAACTGAAAGCTACAATTCAACACAACATGTTTTTACAATGGAATAACTAAACTAATATAAACAAACGACTCATCATATTTTGTCTTTTTTTCTTTTTCTTTTTCCACGAAGCTTCACTTGTCCTTTTCTTCTTTTTTTAATTAAAGAAAAAAGAATAATTTTTTTGCGTTATTTGGGAAAGAATTGATTTTCTTTTTTCAAGAAGCCTCATTTGTCCTTTTTCTTTTTACATTAAAGAAAACAAATATTTATTTCCAAAGAATTGATATTATTTTTCCACGAAGCTTCCTATGGAGCTATAATTGTTTTTTTTTTTTTTTATCTTTTCCCTTTAATTAGAGAAAGACATTATTTGCCTTATTTGGGAAAGAATTGGTGAACCTAAAGTGGTCCAATACACATGGCAATCTTCTCTACTTATTTTATTCCTCACTTGCAAATTTGCAATCAATGATTGAAACTTTCACCAAATTTCAATTTTGTTATGACATTTTATTAGACTATCGCTAAAATATGGGTAAGGCAAATATCAATATTGGCGACATCTGTAACATCCCCGACCAAAACATACACGTTATTGGGCATTCATTTCATGCATCATATGCATTTTGTATTATTTATATGTTCTTACATAGTTGGTGTTGAGAAAACTCTATCATAATTGGTTAAGATTATAATAATGTTAGAATTTAAATTTATGTATATGTGTACACACGTGTGTGTTATATATATGAAATGGAAAATGAGATTTAATTAATATTATAATATATACATATAATAATAAAAGAAAAGAAAAAAAAAGTAAAAGTAATAATATAATAATAATAATAATAATAATAATAAAAGTTTAGCAGAGAAGGGTGAGGCGGTGGATTGGAGTAAGTAGGTAAATAAATAAAATAAAAAGAAAGAAAGTGCAGCAACGACAGAGAGCAAAAACAGAAACAGAGGAAAGAAAGAACAGAGGGAGAAAAGAAAAGAAAGAAGAGAGAAGGGTTTATGATTTTGAGTTCGTTTTTTCACCGTTTTTTTTCAAATTTTGAGGGGGAGCTCGTGGCGACATGCTCTTCGATTTGATTGGAGTGAATTCTCAAGATTTATCCCAAAAAGGTACAAAGAAATTAGTGAACTATATATCTCCAGTTATTGTAATTCATCGGATGTTTTGGTAGCTTTATAGGCCGAATTAGGAAAAACTTAAAACATGAAAGTTATAGCTCTATCTCTTAGCTAAACTCAGAAGCAAACCGTGCATGACTCGGTTAAATGTTGAGTGAGATAATGTCAAAAGAATAAAGGTTGCTAGAATTTAGTATTATATATGTATGATGTGATTGTGGCTTAATTTTAAGTAGGTTGGAGACTGAATTTTGAAAAATGATAAACATAAAAGTGGTAGAGCTATATGTTAAGTTTCTACAGAATTTTACCTTGCTCGACTCGAAATTTTATAACTCAAGTTATAGGGAAAATACTAAACATGGTTGATAAAGCATACATGCATTGCATTTCATTGCATAATGGAAATAAATATTAAGGGGATGACTAGGCTAAATTGCATTGAATCATATAGGAGTATGGGCTGTAGAACGAGAGGAGGAACTAGAGCAACGAACGAATTACTTATTATAGTTAGGTGAGTATAAACCGTATATGTGATTTATACGCAATGTGATGTGATTTATATGTGACGTTTGTTATATGTGTTACATAAGAAATGTGTATTTATATGAATTGTCATTGGATCAAATGGTATATTGGCAAATGTATACGTGATTATATGTTGAGATGATTGTTGTGTTGCATTACAATTGCATGAAATTAAAAAGGCATGTGACTGTCTTGCTATGGATCTGTATACACAGTGGAGACCTTCGGGTCAAATTCATAATGGAGACCTACGGGTCTATACACAGTGGAGACCTACGGGTCTATATACACAATGACATATTGGAAATCCCGGGACAGATCCAAGCTTGAACAGTACACAGAATAATAAACCGGACATAGTGGCATTTGCATATGTTTATGATCAATGTTAATGATTGTTAGGGTACCCATCCCTTTCTACCCCTTTTCATGTAACAACATACAATTTTACCCCCAAATATAACATATTATCCCAATATACTCATTCTCCTTATATTATATTCATTTCCACCCCAAAAGTCAATCATTGCACATTAATTATCTTATACCAACTTCCAAAATTTGTCTTTTATGCAAAATAAACTCTATTTCCACTCCAAACAGTGATTATATCCGGCTTAAGAATACATAGATCAATCAGGCCCAACATGCTTCCGTAAAATTAATTAATCCCCTAAAATTCATACCTCTTTTTGACCGCAACAGCACCGGGTGAGATGGTTTGCAAAGCCACCAGCTAGAAAATCACTGCCCCCAGACCGTTTTACGAACAGCTCCTCACTGTCCAACTTCAACTCCTTGAGGAAGATGATCTGCAAGTTATCTAGCTCCTTCAGCAACTGTACAGCACAACCTTGGTTCGTTTCCTACACCAGGTGTACAAGGTATTCCTTCCAGGGGATCAATCGATCAAACTAAGAACATATGTTGAAGCAAAAGCCTTTATTTTATTAAGAACTTGGAAATATATTTATTACATAAGTAATCTCCTGTTGGGAGGAGAAAACCTGTTTAGCCTCTCATAGAGAAGGCTAACACTCGTACATACATAAACTCGAAACTATTCTAGGAATTGAAAGATCAATATTACAAACTATGGATAGATGTTTTTGAAGAAAACTGAGGGGAATGGTCGATATCTTCAGCTTCCTTCGATATCTCTATTTATAGAGAGGAATCCGGACTTCAAATGTGGATTCCAACCCTTCTTGATCACCAGCTGGCCTACTCCATCAGTGCGGTTGTTGGAGTGTCTTTTTCTGCTAGTTGGTGCTTCTTTCTTTTGATGTCTCGTGACTCAGCCCATGTGAGTTTTGTCGGGGCATCTTCTCCTTTTTGACTCCATCCTGTGAAGGTGGTTGGGGAGTCTTTATCTCGTGACCTATCCCATTTATTGTTATCGGGGATTCCTTTAATAATTTCTTGGTGGTCCCCGAGGATAGCGTTTCTTTTGGGCTGGGCCCTTTTCCTTGTGAAACCCAGCTGGCTGTCGGTCGGGTTTGGGACGGAATCCTTTCCCAAACTCTGGCTCTTTCTGTTCTGGACACGTCAGACAGATCTGATCGATCCATCTTCCAATGTGTGCCATGTTACAGAATTTCCGGTAAGTTTCTTTACTTCCCGGAATCTTGTTTTTCCAGAGGGTTCTTCTCTTGGTCTCGAAAAGTTCCTCTGCGAATCCTGTCGTTGATCCAGTCATTGTATTCAGCATAAATGATCCATTGGCTGAATTCTGGAAAAACTTGAACGGGTACTTGACTTTGTCCATTTCGGTTAGACAAATCCATAGTCCCCAAGCTCGTCTTGTAGAAGCGTGATCTTCAGTGATAGCTCCTACTAGGATCGGAATTTCTTCCGAAGAGGCCACCTTTACATTTTTCAAGGCGTTCCCGTCAGGCCTCCTTAACTTGATGAAGTGAAAGGCCTCATGAAAGCCTTTCTTTGCTGGCTCTGGAGCTGTACTAATGAAATATAGCTCCAGGATATCTCCTCTGGACAGATGTGGATTATTTGCCCAGGTTTCATGTACTGCTTCCCCAATCCATCTCGGTAGTTTCGAGATTTCTGGGAAACCAGGTGCAATGGTATGTATCGAAGCCAGTGCTCCGAAATTATACCATTATTGTACCTCATTTGGATTACTGCCGGGTTTCATCCAAACTCGAGGATACTTTCCTGACATATCAACCACTGTTCTATCTGGGTTGATGCCTTGTCTTGTAACTAATTTCTCCCACTGCCTCTGATATACCTGCATCGGAGAAACTTCGTTAGTGTGAGCTTGAACCTTCGATTTGCCTGTCTGCGGCCGAAGGTTCACCTCTACCTCTTTTACCCCAGAGGTACTGGGTTGACTTGAAGGCTCGGGTTTTGACACCGGAGCTTCAACATTCGTTACAGGTTGTTCATTCTCAAGGAATGGATCCCCTGTAACACTTGTAAGCATGGTATTTGAATCCATAGCCTTCGGGTTAGAGTCCCGATCTCGAAGTTCTCCTTTTTGCACCGTGGAAGATGCAGCTTGGAGGATAGGCCCATGCAACATAGAGAACAGTTGTCCCTGTGCACAAAAGCATGCTCGTATAAGATCAGAAACGGATTCCTGATCAACTCGTTGAAATCGTCCAGCGACTTCTGCATTGAGACATAATGTCCCAAAAGCTTGTTCGAGACTTTCCAGGTTTTCCCGGACATGTCTCACTCGTTTGAGGACCTCGTCAGCGACGCGTCCTTCCATCTCGTGTTAGGAAATCTGCAAGAATATTTTCATGAGATTTCACAATGACAATATCATAATCATAATATTGACATTCTGCCTGCCATCTAAGTATCCTAGCTTTTTCTGGTTTAGATTCAATTTTGTTTTTCAGAAAAGCTTTAACACTTGAATTATCAATTTTTAGAATAAACTTCTTCGCCAGAAGAAATAAAGGCCATTTTTTGAAAGCCTTTCTGACTGCGAAGAATTCCTTTTCGTTGATATGCCATCGCACTGCTTATGCATCTGTAAACAGACCACTGCAATATCTACATGGCACTTCTCCTGTTGGTGCAGCTTTCATAAGAACTGCTGCCCACCAAAAGTCACTGGCATCTGTATAAAGAACCAGTTCATCCTCATCCTGAGGAATAACAAGTTTCGGAAGCTTTTTACAGACTTCCTTTAGTTGCTTAATTCATTCTCTATGTTCGTCTTCCCATTTGAATATAGCATCTTTCTTGAGTAATGGGCTGAACACCTTCCTGTGATGCGCTAGATTGTTAATGAACATTCCAGCAAAGTTGACAACTCCAAGAAAACTTTGAAGTTGTTTCTTGTCTTTGAGATCATCTGGAAATCCCTGTATCTTTTCCACAATGTGGCTTTGTAGGATGATTCCAGTTTCATCGATTTCAATTCCGAGGAATTCAATCTGTCTTGTCGCAATTACTGCCTTCTTTTCAGAAAGCACTAATCCTTCTTTGTGACAAACATTTGAAAATATCTCCAAATGTTTGAGATGCTCCTTCATATTCTTTGATGCGATGAGAATATCATCGATGTATACGAACATGAAGTTGAAATAATCTTTGAACAAATTATCCATCTTTCTTTGATATATCTGGGGTGCATTTGCCAATCCCATGGGCATGACGTTCCAGACATAGTGTCCTTGCGGTGTGGAGAAAGCTGTGAACTTCTTACTTTCTTCCTCCATCCTAATCTGGTAAAATCCAGACTTGCAATCGAATTTTGAGAATATCTTGGCACCTCTGATGCAATTAACCAAGTATTCTCTACTCGGGATGTAGTATCCATCAAACTCCAGAATGTTATTAATCCCTTTGTAATTAATAACGAGTCTAGGTTTACCTCTTTTGATTTCTCCATGATTCCTGACTAGAAACCCCGGACTGCTGTATGGAGAAACTCCTGGTGAAATCAACTTAAGGTCCAGATGTTCCTTAAGTATTTTCTGCATATCCTCACGATCATTCTGATTCATAAGGATTGGTTTGAGCCTCACGAACTCATGTTCCTTTCCCGGTTTAACCTTTAAGGAAGCTTTGAGCTCATTCCTATCCCACCATGCCAAAGGATCTTCATTGTAATTTCTTTGGATCCTTTTCTTGAAATCCTCAAGTGAAATTTGTTCTTCAATTGTAACCTCACTTGGTGGATTCTCCAATATGGCTTTTCGCAATTCTGCAATAGCCTCCGGTGGAACTCGTTCTTCTCCTTGTATTCTGAATGAATACAAAATATTATCCCATCTCTTGGTATCTTTTTGTTTCGAACCAAATTGTCGAAAGGATAATAGGGCATCGCCAAATCTTCTTTTATCTGTCATCTTTGGATGTCGAAGTTTGGCTTCATCACCACGCTTGCTGCGAAAATTAATAGGCATTTTTCTGTAGAATGCCTCTCGCAGTCTCTGGACAATAATCTTATGATCACATAACGTTGTGAAAATAAGTCTCCTTGTCTCGTTTTCTTGTGTAAAGCGCTTGAATGTTTGTAGGAAATTGTTTCCTAGCAAAACATCTGCTCCTGTATCATGGAAATAGATTGGTAGCGTCCTCACTTTGTACCATGGGGTACCGCCCGCGCCTCCGATCATGATTTCTGCTTGTTTGATTCCTCTATTAAGGATAAGAATCCTTTTTGAGAAATCTCTTCCTGCAATGGCTGGTAGATCTTCTCCAAAATCTTTAGGAAAGACCCCTTGCTTTGCAGTGCAAATTCCTGCTCCTGAGTCAACATAGGCTGCAAAGTACTCAACCTTGTACTCACCATATATCATTCCAATAGAAATGTATATGGAGAATGGACTAGTGGTCATCTGATTCTGTATCTTTTATCAGCCACTGTAAATTCCATTCTATCTTGTAATCTTTCCCAAGGTTTATGATCCTCAAGAAAATCGATACCCAGCACTAATTGTTCTGGGATTCTCCCTGCAACTCCAGTGATAGTTAATTCAATTTCACCCATCTTTAGGCTTCCTTGAAATTTTCCAACTATCGGTTGTTGTAGATAATATAGAACATCACAAGGAAAAATATTATCCTTTTGAGTGATGTCGAATATTACTTCAACTTCTCTCCAACCTTCTGGACATTTCAGCTCTCCTTGTGTTTTGAATACACCTGGGATTCGCTGAACTGTACTAGGCCTTTTTTCTTCCCAACGACTGCTACTCATTAGTCTGTCTTGTTGGAAAGAAATCCTCCTGGTCTCCATTCTGAGGCTCTGACTCTTGTTGAAGACAGGTTGATCTTGGATCTTCATGTCGATCTCCTTTATAGTTGGAGACTTGATCATTTCTGGAAGAACCACCGAAGCGAAATCCTCAAATATTCTTGGGACTTCGATAAATTCCTTTCTCAAGAATACTTCTGAATGATGTGTATTCGAGAGAGCATAGGAAATCTTGTAGGTGATCGAGTATGGTCTATTCCCTTCTTTCATCAAATCTTCTCTTTTGAAATCTTGATGAAGAGTTAAGACTCTATTGAAGTCTCGATCTCCCAAGTTGTATGCAATTCTGGGATAGACATTGAATGCCAATTTCCCTGCACACAAGTTTCCTGTAACCGCTCCAAGGCATGAATCCTTGAGATTGGAGATTCGCTTGTCAAAAATCGCAAGATTTAGTGGCGAATCAATTCCTTCTTTGAAGGTTGCTTTAATAACAACTCTTATGGCTCCGATATGAATCCATGAAAGTGTATTTGCAACTTCTCTTTTAACTTTGCTTCTGATCTCCTGTACTTCTTTGTAGGGGATCAACTGCATCTCGATCAGGTTACTTGTGAATTCCATCGGAATAGCAAATTCACCAGTAGTAACTCTATGAATAATTTGGTGTTTCCTATTACGGAACCCAAACTTATCCAATGCATTTTCCATAGCTTCGATAGTAAAACCATCATACATTTGGAGCTTTGAGTCTTCTCTCATAATCTTCATTAGAGTTTTATGAGAAACTGTTGTATGAGAGAGAAAACCTGACATATCCTCTCTTGTTGTTTGAAGAATTTCTTCTTCACTCCGATTCTGATATGGATCCACTTCCATCATCCGAATAGATTTCTTCTTCATAGATGTTTTCATCTGAGGGTAGATCCTCAAATTGATACACCTGTATAAGATCTTGGTAATAGACAGCTTCTTCGAATTCTGGTGTTGATTCGAACTGTCTTATACCTCTCTTCTGGTTGTCCGGGCAATCTGTTGAGATATGCCCTCTTGCTCCGCAAGTCCAGCAATTACAATCTTTGAAACTTTCATTAGCTCTGGTTTGAGCTCGCCTGAAAGTTCTCTTTCCTGGATTTCTGCTGGCACTCCCTTGGTTAGAACCTGATGAAAAGGTTCTACTCCTGCTTGGTGCTGGTTTTTACCCTGATTTATAACTTCGGGCCTTTTGCTTTGACCACACTCTTCTAGGTCTCCATGAAGACCTACTACTTCCTCTTTGGTTGCTATCTCCACGGCGGTATGGATGGTTCCTTATCTTACTCTTTTTATGCCTCCGTGGTTGACCTCCCACGACTGTTGGGATGTCATTATCTTTGCAACACAGGGGAACCATTTTATTGATTCATCGGAGTCTCTTATAGTTCTTGTAGAGTGCTGCCTGGTGGCACCATTCGGCTAACTTGGCCTTTAAGAAAGACATTCTTCTGGCCACAGTATCCAAATCGTCTGCACTATTGTATTCCCTGATGAGCATCTCTCTCCAGGGGCTTGGTATCTTCGCAAAGAAAAGTTGCGAAGCATCTTTATCATCCACCTTTGACTTCCATCGGTACTCGGTGAATAACTTGATGTATTCATCAATATGACAAATATCTCGTAACTCGAGGCAGTAGAGGGCTTGTTTGTATTTCTTTCTTTTCTCCTCTTCTATTCCCTCGAAATAGCCTATGCCGATAAAATGGATTTTGAATAATTTCGCCATATTATTGACAATCCCTGTTAATGACTCACCAGCCGTAACATCATTTCTCATTTCTGGTGCCGTCATTTCCCACGCGATCTTTGCAGATCCTTCAAGACTCATCTCAAGTAATAAGATGAATCCTTCATTTGTCAGGTCAAGAGTACTTGCTGCCATCCTCATTCCTGTTGCCCATTCATCAATGAGAACTTCTCGATTCTTAAAATCTGGAATATCCAGATTTAGCATTAATCCATACGGATGTATGGGTTCGAGCTGAGATTTTCCATAAGGCGTATTCATGAGATTTGGCCTTCTGGGTCGTTGTCGAGTTCCTGGAACAATAGGATCTCCTCTCGTTGTGAAATCTCCAGCGTGTGGCATCGGTTCATCCACATGATGTGAACCTGAGCTTTTTGCCACGTTAGGATCAACAGGTGGAGGTGGTCTTTGGTCACGAGTAACCAAAGCTGAACCATCTCCTGTGTTCATCTTTAGATCTACGATACCTAATCCCGCGAAGGACTCGGCAAGTTCGTGTAGATCTTCAAGATTGATCTTTTCCATATCCATCACTTATTAGTTTATGATGGATTTTCCTTTGATGATAGCGATGAGCTTTTCATCTCTGGTCATTGGACGTATGACTTCAGTTGGTATCCCTTTTTGGTGTAAATAGGGTACTGTTCCGAAATCAATACGTTTCCTTCCTCCGGCAAGACTTGGTCTGTCCTCCAGGGCTTTTACTCGTTTCTGAATATCATGAAGGATTTCAAGGGTTTCCTTTTGATATTTTATCATCATCTCCATCTGGTTCTGGATCTGATGGACTTGTGTTGGTAGATTATTATGGCGGTTGCCATAATTCTGCACCGTCTTCTGGATTTCTCTAAGGTCTATAGAGATCTTAGATGTATCTGGAAGAATCTCGTTCCACTCTGGTTCTCCCTTAGGAACCATGATTCTGATGAGCTTCTGTTTGCATAGTCATCAGTTCCGTATACAGCATCTGGTTTACCTGGAGGTAATCCAAATGATATGCTGCTTGTACATTGCATTGCCTTAAAGCCTCCTGGCAAGCTCCTGCATTCCTTCTTTCAACATATTGGTCTTCCCAATATGTCATCTTGTGTAGGTGTTCTTGTTTATACATCATCAAAATTTGATGATATCTCCTGTAGGGTAAACATCTTGGACAATTGTCCAGATCCATATTTTCTCGAGATTCTCCTCACCAATTTGTTAATTACTTAAACATAATAAATATAAAATCCAAGTTCATAATAAACCTAGGCTCTGATACCATTTCGGGTCCGTATTCTTCTTCGGGTTAATTTTCTAAAAGGAATTGTACGTGGCGTTGTTACTCATTCCAGACCACTGTTTTTTAGACAGTATTGGCACGAGGAAAATATTCCAGCCTATATACTTTTCCGAAAGAAAATATACCCGTTTGATTGCTCGGATTGTATCAAAATTTGGAGTTTAAACTAAATAAAAAGACATAGATTGGAGTTAGTAAAAAGATGTTTGGAAATAGTCTTTATCCTTGATTAAAACAAGTGGGGTCCACGGAATAAAGAGAAATGGGTATTTTGGGATATTTCCTTATTTAGGGGTAATAAAGGATTTTGTTATTTGAAAATGGGTATAAAGAGATATTAACCCATGATTGTTATTGGCTTATTGTGTAATTAAATTAACGGTTTATATTCATTGAGTTGCAACTCATAAAAATCGCATATATATTGTTTTAGATTCAATAGCTCTTTTGAGGTGGTTTGTATATATATAAACGCCACGCTTTACAGGTCGGCCGGCTGATGCCTCGTGCAACCATCTCCTCTTCCTCATTTTGCATTTTGGAACACATGTATCATAATTTGTATTTAATATGACAATGACTTATGTTGAGATATTGATTGTGTGTTTTAATCTTATATGATATCGGTCATATAATAATATTTTTATACTTATATGGATAAAGGAAATGTCAGAATGATCTATCTACAAGATGAATATTTTATTATATATATGTATACATCATAGGGGTATAGGGTGTCACAACATCACAATATAAATTTTTGAATAATCGAAAATATATAGATAAATATAGGTCATATTGGTAAATATTGATATATGTTAAAATTCCATAATTTTAATATAATTTTCATCATTCTTTTTTTAATCTGAATTTTACCAAAATCGACATTAATATTGATATTTTATTGATATACAATATTTTCAACCTTGCTTGCAACTAATTTTTTTTATGATGAATTTCGCGTTGAATTAGTAATTTAAAAAACGTAAGTTATATTAATTAAGTTGAGTCTTCATGAAGCTGAGCCTCTATTTTAATATAATGGATTAGATCTTGGTTTAGTGGCTAGACTCATCATGTTTGGTTGATTTACATCTCGTAAGTTATTTTGGATTGATTCAAATTGATTAATTCATAAATAACTAAAGTGAAAATTTATATTACTCAAAATCAAATTTATAGCTTATAATATAAAATAAATAAATTTACTCTTATGAGATCATTTCATAAATTTATTTTTATGAAATGAGTTAATTTACAATTCATACCCATATAATATATAAAAAATTATGAAAATGAGTTTAAATAGTAGATATTGAAATTATGTTTACAAAATGATACGCGTTAGATGTTCTCATATAAATTTTGTTAAAATTAAACATTCATTGACATAATGAAGTAATATTTGCACTTAGTTATCATGATGATGATGAACAAAAGCTCTTTATTTTAAAATGAATGTAATACATATTTGAATATAGATCAATGTTCCTCACAATCAAAACACACTCAAATTTCTTGAATTATATAATACATATGAATATAATACTAATAATAGTGCCTAAAACAACTTACAAATGGTTCACATCTCTCCATTCCTCACAACTTAAAATGACACATATACCCTTTGGTGAACATAATATACTCTTTGCATAGTATCCATCAAATAGAAATGTTCATCATGTCCATTGCTAGGTTCTCAATCATCAAGGCTTCCACTTCTCCACTGCATTGTATATTTCCAACTGCACATTCCATACCCATAAACAAATAAATAAGAACAAGTCCAAGGGATTGAATTATCATCTCCAAATCAATCAGATGTAAATTTGAAATTAATTGAATAATCAAAATAAACTAATAAATGTAACATTAGTTAAGTTTAACATCTTATTTTCACAAGAAATTATTGATATACCCAATAAATACATGAAAAATACTACAAAACGCCACTTTCACATAACAAATTATGTTTTTTCTAACATAAGAAGATACATTTTTACCTCATTTTTCATCTCAAATAGAACAGAGGATTCAGACTACTTTCCATGTTAAAAGACTAAATTATCCCTAAAAAGTGGGTAAAAAATGTTTCCTAATGTTTTAAGTCAAATTGAAGGATACTTTTGTCCAAAAAATAAAAAGTAACTAAAAACCATGTTTTCTTATATTTTGGAGTGTGCTAAATGACCATACACTAATAAGGTATGGTACCCTTAGAAAATGGGTTGGTGCCTTTAGTCCACCCTATATTTTTTCCGATAGAAACATAATTACCACATGTAAAAGGTTAGGAAATCCACCAAACTCATCAATACATTCTAACTTAGCATTGGTTACCTATTCACATCATAGATTCATGACAAATGTATAATATTACACCTTAAACCAATCTAAATTTCTACTTATAGTGGTATATATATATTCCAGAACGTAACTCATTGCATCAATACAACTATATATTGGTAAAGTCATCAAACCCATAATAGGAAGATTCGGATTGACATTATCTGCATCTTGAGTATGAGACGAAACACCAAATTAAAAACATGTATTGAATCTAAACAAAATCAAAGAGAATATAAAGAAGTTACCATAGAAAGAGGGTGGTGATGTAATTTGGGGAGTAGAGAACTTCTTAAGAGGGCAAGAAGAGAGAGGAAGAACAGGCAAATTTTGGCAGTTGCAAATTTCAATCATATAGCCATCTGGATCATGGAAGAATATCTGATCCACAGTTATTCCACCTTCTTTAACCACTGCTTTTACATATTCTATCTTCATTTCCTCCAATTGATGAATAATTAGATCCATATCTGAGCACTGGAATGAGATGTGATTGTCTTTTGGGTTTATTTTTTCTTTTTCTTTTTTAATATTTACTGATTCTAGCAAATGGATTCCTATCCCATGATTGAACAACCTGAGAAAAGGACAAAAGAATAAATAAATAAATATCAGAATCAAACTATTAAACTCTTCGATCATTCATTTTTCAACGTATGACCCTTTTAAAATTTGAAGTATGGTATCGGTAAAATTGAGTAAGTTTAAATCAAATTACTCGTTTGAACTGGTCGAAACATTACATCAAATTTTTTTATATGTAATTTTCAGAAGCTTTGAAATATATTTGGTAATTTGATCAAATCTCAACGGTGAGAGAGGTCCAACACAAATTATTAGTGATTTATTTTGTAAAAAAAAAAAAAAAACTAGGAAATAAATATTAGTAACTTATGTTCCAAACTTTGTACGAAAACGTGCAACACGTTATCCAAATAGGATCTTGATTAGCAACACATCATTATCAAATTAAATATATATAATAAAAATAAAATTTAGTAATAGATTTGTTGTTTTTTTGCAAGATAATGGGGAGTAGGTGAGATGAAGATGAAATGACAAGGCAAGAAGCAGGCATGGCCTACTAGTACAACTTGTACAACCACTTCCATGCTTCCACATATATTTTATAGAAATTAATACCTTTGTAACTTGTAAGTTTGCAATAAATTATAAACACTAGTACAAGTTGTACAACCACCCCATGTTTCACATATTATTCTTAGAAATTAATACCTCGTAATTTTGTAAGTGTAAACTGCACTATGATATTTTTACTTCCATAACTGCATAAATTGAGAGGATCTATATAATATAAAAAAATTATGTGGGATCGTTGCATAAATATAATTTTATGAGACGAAACCTCACTGTCCACGATTCAAATCCATTTTCATCTAACAATTTATGCTTAAAAACTAAGAACCCAACCTCGATGATTGTTTCTAATTGGAGGGACATGGGGAAATTTGATTTTGAAATTCTAGAAAGTGTAATAAAAATGAATAGTAAAAATGTACGTCAATATGAGACTATATATAGTAGCTTGATTGTGTAGATGTCAAATTAAGTTTGAAATATTTCATTGAGAAAATGTATTTTTTGTACTGATTGTTGTAGATGTATATTTGATCGTAAAAAGATGTTGGTAATAATTAATGAATGTATAATTTATACATACACTGAGATTTTAATAGATGTAAAATTTGAATTTAAGTTTTAAAATAAATAATGATTTCGGACCTTTGATATTCAGGCTGCATCTTTGTAAACCTAGAACAAACATATAGATGGAATACATAAAGAATCCTACTAATTCAAACATTATTTTTTTAAGATAATTAAATGATTTAATTCGTAATATTCCTCATGACTCGAACCAAAAAAACTTAAATTTCGATTGCAGACACATTTTATCATTAGACTTAAGAACAAGTACTCTTCAATCATGGTCTAAACTATCAAATAACAAACATAATTTCCATTTAGATTTGAGCTTAAACTTTAGTACAAGTAAATAAATATATAAAAAGTTGTAGGAAGAAAAAGAAGAAGAAGGAGGAGAAAGTAAAAGGACAAAAAAGGACATACCAAGCGCCTTCAAAGTCGAAGGAAGAGGGCCTTTTGATGAGGACAAATCCGAGAACTTGCTCATAGAATTGGACAGAATTCTTGACAGATTTGCAGACAAAAGAGACATGGTTTAATGACAAGAAAGGCAACTCCCTTGTTGACAATGATTTGCTCATCACTTCTTCTATTTCTTCAACACCAATTTCTCTCCCCATCTCTCTATGTGTGTGTGTGTTTTTGGTGGGGTGTAATTGGCTATATGGCCTATGAATTGAATGCTAAATTCAAGAATTATAATGCAGATTATATATGCATGTTCTGAGGTCTATATATAGAGCAAAGCAAAAATAAATCAAGGGGTGGGGTGGGGTGGGGTGGGAAAGGGATTAGACATGGTAATCTTGACAAAAATATTCTAGCAAACTATATTTGGCAAATGTTACATACAAATTGCATTTATATTTGTTCACAAAAACTTATGTGCACCAGTTGCACAGAAGTGAAATTCGTGCAATCCATACATTTATGTTATAAATATAGTACCTTTATGTACAAATATTCATACCTTTTAAAATGAACATGCATAAGAGTATTACATTTATAACATAAATGTATTACATTTATAACATAAAGGTATGGATTGCACGAATTCACTTCTGTGCAACTGGTGCACAGAAGTGTTACTCATATTTGTTTTATTATTTATAAATACTACGTTTTTACCCTAAAGAAAAGATTAGTAATATTTCAACTTGTTTTTATTTAATAGAAAATGTTTATTTCATTTCCTTCTCTTTATGTATCACTAAGTTTAGCGACGTTACATAAATTAGATACGATTATACAACTTAAATCAATAAAAAAAGGATTTTAAAATAAAAACCAAAAACTGAGGTTTCCAAGACTAGTCATTTCATATGGCTAGTATAAATAAAAACACAGATCTATTTTTTTATTGTAAAGTTGTATTTTATCTAGTGTGTTTTACTATATTATCATGACATATATGTAATATCATTCTTCTTCATGCATCCTTCTTATCTTGTTCTAAACTTATATATATATATATATATATATATATACACACACACACACACCAATACGATATTTTATCATCCACTTAGAATACACACACAAACATCAATGAATATAGATGTTGGAGTAATATAATCAATTACTCGATACAGTATTTATAAGACATAAAAAATATCTAGAATGGATTATTTTCATATTTAATAGGTGTTGTATAATAACTTGTGACTATCATTGAAGATATAAGTGAAATTCAAAATTGTAAAATTTGGAGATGATAAGAGACCATATCTCCACGTTTTTCATTACAAGAAATGTTGACAGCGATATCATATCCACCAACTGCGTCTACCATTAATTCTTGTACTAAAAGGTTAAAGTATTTCAATTTATAATGTCCCTACCTTTTTAAATACTTTCTTTTTTTCCTTTTCCTTATTTAAATTCATGGGTCCATAAGAAACCCTTTTTTTTTTTCTAAAAATATTTAAATTCTACTCCATTTTGTAAGCTCTTAAAAAAATAATAATTCAACTACTAACCTCCAAGACAATCTGTTTACTATACTCACTTCATTTCCAAATAAATATCTTTTTTGAAGCATTCACCAAAATTAAGAAGATAATGACATTTATGAGATCATTTCATAAATCTGATTCTTTGAAATGAACCATAATATATAACCTACAAAATATACATTGATTTGTGAATATGAATTAGATTTGAGGATAATAAAATCATCTTGCTTGAGTTGTTGTTAAAAAAAAAAAAAAAAAAAAAACAAAGAAGAAGAAGAAGAAAAAACACCATTAATCAATTAATTTCTCTTTACTCGTTCTTATTCTTTCCATCTCTCTCCTATATAACATGATCTCTGTTTCTCTTCCCTCAAAAAAAAAAAAAAAAAGAGACCTATTTGAAATAGAGATTAGTATAAACTTGGAATAAAAATTGAATTATTATAGCTGAAAAAAGATTAAACATCTAAAATGATATTTATTCAAAAAATGGAAAAAATATTGGATTTCATTACTATGTTTTATAAATTTAATATTTACAACTTATATAACATTGGCCACACACAAAAGAAAAAAAAATCCCCATCATTATCAGAATTAAATGTTGCCTTTTAATGTTTAATTTTACATTGACAATAATTATAATGAATGTCATATATTATAATATTAATTGATTTCATTCCTATACATCACATGTAATATTAAATTGAAATTCACAGAATCTCACTTGAATATGTGTGAGGCCACCATGGCCAATCAATTATTGCAGACAACTTTTTCACTTCACTTTATAGCTTTAGCTGCTAGGCCTTTATTAATGCTTACACTGTCTACAACAATTGTTCTTACAACTATTAATAACATCCTAAAAATATTTTCATTATAATTAGTGTGTTTTTATATTATGTTTTTAGATTTTGTTATGATTTCTAACAAATTACTACTTCTTTTTGTTCAATCCTTGACTACTGTGACATTAGCATCTGCAAGCTGTTACATAAAAGGATGAAAATATCTCGATATTCGTGTGATATATCTGTATTTCGAAGGTTGCGTTATGGATATTGGAGGTAAAAAAAAAATTTCAGGATCAATATATCCGTAAAATTAAGATTACGATACGTATTGCGATATGGATATTTTCATCCTTGGTTACATATCATTCTTTATATTTAATTTTTTTTTCAATCTATCAATTAAGATTGTTGGAGCCTAGAGATTGAAGGTTTAAAAAGGTGGACAAATCTTGAGAGAGAGTTTAAAACTTTTCTCTCTCTTACTAAACTGCTGACTAGACATCAGCTATGCACATGCTTTCACATATGGAAACCAGGCCACAATTTATTGTTGACCTACTCTAAAATCAGATTAATTTATTTACTCAAAAATTATTTAATTTAAAAGGAAAAATAGATATTAGTTACTTTCTATTAGTTTAATCGAGTATATACATATATACATCATTTATCATCTGTTATAATTTTTAATATTTCATCTCGTATTTCATTAAAAAATTATTTTTAATATACGTTACATATTAATGTCATTTATATATTATCAATATGTGAGAATTTTCTTTAGACAAGACATATAGGAACTAGCTAGCTGTAGCCAGCCTCATAAATCATTCATAATTATTTTTTTCCTTTAATATTAAACTGATGCTGCCACTTTGATTGGCCAAGTTGAGTTTATTAATTAAATTGTTGGGTGCTAGCTAAAATGAGACAAATAAATATCTGTAATAAATTCATATAAATGTAACTAAACCAATGATATTTGGATTTGATTGCCAGCGTGGCATGTGATCACCTACTAGGCTGCTATGAGGCTGAGTGGGTTAGATGAAAAGCATAGACAATTTGCAAAGACAATCTGCATAGTATTACATCATAATTATAGAAATCTAAACCTAGTGAAAATAAATAAATTAAGAACCACAATTCTAATGTACATACAATTGGAGAAACGAAACTACATTTATAAAGGAAAAGCAAACTTTCTTGGAAAAAGACCAATGAAGAAATGTAACAAATTATTTAAAGATAATTTTACTTTTAGCATCGAAAAAACACAAATAGTAAAATGTGAAAGTCACAATGATTTAAAATATTTGTACAAAATATAAAAATTGGTGATATCCTAGGAAGATTTTAGTGTAACACTTTTTTAATGGGTTTATACATATACATATTTATAGACTATAATATAATATATAACCTTATATGGTAATTTCTAACCTCTTCTTATATAGTTGTGTTGTAAGTAGGTGCAATCATGCAAGGCTCTATAATTGAAACTTTAAGGTCATCATAATGAATTGAGTTAATGTTATAAGTTAGACCTCTTCCCCATTAAAAATCTATAAGTTTTATTTTTGGATTTTGTAGTTTTATATTCCAAAATAAAGGATATTTTTTTGACTATTTTGTTTAAAATAAAATCAATGTAATCTATGTCTCGGAGCCCAATCCTACATCCATCAAATCCATATATTTAGAAAATTCATTAAAAACATTTAAATATATTTTAAAAGGTTGTTGCCCCACGATGACATTTTTTTTTAAAATCATAATTGTCTATTATTGTTCTCATTCTTCATAATACTTGGTTGAACAATGTATAAAATTAAGTTTGTTAGTCACGTTGTTAATTGGTCGATGAGAGAATTTTTATTGTTATTGTTGTTGTTTTAAGTCATAATTTAAGGGTGTAGATTATATTACCTCAAATTTAAAAGTAGGTCAATCACCAAGGTGAACTCGTGGGTATGGGTCAATGAGAGGATCGTTAACTTGTTTATAGAATATATGCATGATTCAAAACAGTTGTCACACAATACAACATTGTTTATTAATTATCTTAACTGCCCATTATTGTTGATCTCATTCTTCATTTTACGTTTATCTGATCGAGTATCGTATAAAAATAAACTTGTTAATCATGTTGTTAATTGGTCAATGTTGAGAGGAATTTCATTGTTATTGTTGTTATTTTGAGTTATAAATGAATGATTGAGATCTTACTTCCTCAAATACAAAAAATACGTCAATTACCAAGCTAAACTCGTGGGCATGAGTCAATGAAAGGATCGTTAACTTGTTTTGAGAATATACAAATGATTTAATTAGGTCGTTGTCCCGATAACATTGTTTATCATCTTACTGATCATTATTGTTGCTCACATTCTTCATTTTATGCGTATATCCTATATAAAATTAAGCTTGTTAGTCATATTGGTAATTGGTCAATGAGAGGAACCCTTTTTTTTAATATCATTCTTTTTTGTTTAATTATTATTATTATATATAAATATTATTATTTGGAATTGGAATTGGAATTATAATATTGAAGGACGCAAAACTACTTCCTCGAGTTAAAAATACATCAATGGGGCTTATAAACTCGTGGGCACGACTCAATAAAAGGATAGATTTGTTTAATAATTTATTTCTTCTCAAATTTTGCATCATTAAATCAACTACGGCGTCATGAAATAAAGTAATTATAATACTAGCTACCTTATACAACATTGACACTGAGTCAATTTTGAGTCGATTCCACGTGTCTTTGTTAAAAATGCAGAAGAAGAACGAGTCATTGTTATTGTTATAAATAAATAGCACGAAATATATTACCTTTTCAAAACTTGAAATGGTACTGATTATTTAATGTCATGATCAGATGATTGACTAAACAAATTTGTGTTATTTACGATCATTGTTAGATTGGGTTAGTGTTACCATGAATAGATAATTTGGGTTTAGGTCATATATATATATATATATATATATATGAATAATTAAATAGATACGGTTTGTTTCTGCTGTATTTTTTTAATTATCATTTCCCAATTTGAGTATAAATTCCCACACGAATCTATATTTGCCACTTTTAAAAAAATGGAGATTGATTGATGTGAGTGGTCTTCATTAAATATTAATGATATACAAATAATTAAATAGATATGGTTTGTCTAGGTCGATTTTTATAGATACCATATCACAAAACGACCATAAAATACTAACACATGGATCTGAATGGCCACCTCCATTAAAAAAATTGCAATTTTTGTCACGAAATTCAGGTATTATACATTTTTTTTTACCATATTACGTATTTTAATTTTGATGATCCTTTACTATCATTCAATTCAGTTTTCATTCAATTTTATTTGGGATTTTGAATATTGACTATGTAAACGTGAGAATTGTTGATGTTGATTTTTCAATAAGGGTGTCCACATAAGCAGGATAGACATTTCGAACAAAATTAAATCAAAATTAGAAAAAAAAATTACATTGAAAGTTTGAAGACCAAAAACTGAAATATACATAATTGAGGGCTAAAAATGAAGAAAACTTAAATTATTGGAAGAAAAATAAGAAATTTTCAAATAAAAAATATATATGAAGGTGGTTGATTAATGTAAGTGATTTTGCGTAAATAACATTACATAAATAGATATGATTTATCTTGACTGTTCTTTTTCTTTTTTAATATCATGTTTCAACTCGAATACATATAAATTCCAAATGCTCACATCTGATTTGCTACCCAAAAAAAAAAAAAAAAAAAAGAAATATGGAGATGGTTCATAAGTTGATTGATGTGAGCTATCACACAAAAATAATGATGCACAAATCAAATTATGACATAATACACTCAAAGTTAGATTAAATAAAGAGTAAGTTTTTTGTGAGATCGTTTCATCGAATTTTTATTACATTACGTGAGACGAGTTGATCCAAAACCCAATCACTTACAACCCAAATTTTACAATTCACTTGTTATTTGTAGGCGATGGAGCTTCATCTCATGATAACTATCCATTAGACCGTCTCACATGAATTTTTATATTAAATAAAATGACAAAGGAAATGACCATATGTAGCATAAAACATATGCTATAACTTCATAATAAAATGACAGTCATTTCTATTATCAAGATAATTTGTATCTTCTTTTTTTTTTTTTTTTTGAAAATAACTTCATTAATCCAAAGAAAGGGAAGTACAATAGGATTGAAAAGCAACATCAAAATGAGGTGAAACATTCATCCAAATAAAATGACTAGTGACTAGTATAATAACAAGATTCCCTAGTTAAAGTGTGAGCAACACCGTTAGCTTGTCTTCGAGTATAATTTGTACTGTATCTTTTTGTACCATAAAAGATAATATTTGATTTTTTTCTATCATTAATATTTTGATCATCACATGTGAATAGTGTCACAGATGAGACATGTTGACTTCAATTAACGTCTAATCAAGGGTAAAAAGTTGGGATATAATAGTATTTTTTGTAGGATTTGTGGTATTTTGAACATAAAACTATATTTAATGACAGAAAATGAATTTTTTATATCAATTTGTGTAGTTTGGTCAGGAAGACCTAAAATGATATACAATAACTACACATTTTGTTATAATAATACACCAAACTACACATTTTGTTATAATATATACCAAAACCACACATTTTGGTGATTGAGTTACTGATTTGACATGCCAACAGTATTGATTTGATGAGTGGTCTGTAAAAGTTGCTGAAAATGATTGCACAAGAATTTTCTTGTACGCCAAAAAATTGAGAATTTTCGTGTAAGCCTTAAATTTGAGAATTTTCGTGTAAACCCAAAAATTGGGAATTTCCGTATAAGCTTAAATATTGAGAATTTTCGTGTAAGTCCTAAATTTGAGAATTCTCTTGTAAGCCCTAAATTTGGGAATTCTCGTAAGCCCAAAAATTGGAAATTTTCGTGTAAGCCAAAACTTTGGAAATTTTCGTGTAAACCCTAAATTTGGAAATTTTCGTATAAGTCTAAATGTTAGAAATTTTCGTGTAAGCCCTAAATTTGGGAATTCTTGTGTAAGTCCAAAAATTGAGAATTTTCGTGTAAGCCTAAAAATTGGGAATTTTCGTGTAAGCCTTACTACACCTAATTTTCGTGTAAGTGAGTGGGCCATTAATGTCAAATCAAGTAGGGGGGATGGGGTTGGATTTATTAGCAAAATGTATAGTTTTGACTATTTTTATAAGGATTTATGTAGAAAATAATATAACTATATTTCTTTATATATAAATGTATCTCTCTATATTTATTTGTATAGTTTGGGTTGCTCCCTAGTTTTTAATTCAAGCATCAAAATATGCAGATGAGACCATCTCAGAGTCTGTTAAGTTAATTAAAGTTGTATCAAATTTGGATCCTCTCTATTTTCTTTTTGTAATTTTTTTGTGAGTTTGAAAAGAGAAAACACAGAAAATAAAAATAATGTGGATTCTGGCATAAGAAAAATACATTAATACAATTTTTTTTCTCGTTATCTGTTGCAAGAAATTAACATAAAAAAAAAAAAAAACACAAAAACTTCTGTGCACAAAAACACAAAAAAGAATATTCATCCTCACATCAGTCTCAATCCTTATGCAAGATCAAATGTTCACAAAATGTCAAATTGATTTTGCCATTAAATTCTTGTATTTACTTGTTTGCCAATGTCATTTATTGTAATAAAAGTTTATAAAAATACATTTTTATAGTTTTTAATTGCTTCCACATAGTTTATAAAACCCAAATGAAAAAAATAATTGTGAACAAAAAGATAAAATAAAAATAAATATTGTAGTCCTAGTTAGGTGCTAGATTCACAACAATTAAGGAACTAACATTTGTTTTTGTTTATTATGGCATTAAATTTTTTTATTCGTCCTTTCTTTTATTTTTTTTCCGTCTTTTTCTTCCACTGTTTTCCTTTATAAGTTTTTAAAAGAAAGTTAAAGAAATAAATTTTATACATACTTACATACATATAATGAATAGATTTATTTAAATATTTAGACTTAGAGAGGACGTGTGATAAATTTGATTTTTAAAGTTTTATCATGAGCTTTTACCTCTTATTTATTGAGATTTATGAAATCTAAAATTTATTTAATTAGTGTGCACCAAGATTAATGTGAGAACGTATCATGTATATAATTTATGAGACATAATCCACTACCCATAATCCAAACTATTTTCAACAACCAATATTGATGTGATCATAAAATCAATTCTATTGTACCAAACATCATCGTAATTATTTGACAATGTCAAGATATATATATATATATATATATACATATATTTATATAAGTAGAAAAACTCCAAACTATAAATATATTTTAGTTCAATTAAGAATATTCATTCTAGTAGGTTCAACAAAACTGAAGAACCTAATACATACGTATATATAAAAAAAAATTAATATTTGAACAACTATTTTATATATTGAAGTTTGTTCAATAACTTGTATTAGATACAAATAAATATTTTGGATCATGGAGTCAGAATCTTGTATATACCAATTTCAAATATTCTTTCTTGCAAGTTAGTATGTTCTATTGAGACATTCAAATGTCATCTCAACAATGTTATAAAAAATTTCATCCAATCATCACTAATTAATATTGCAACAAAATAACATCATCCTAGAGAAATTATTTTTATACTTTGTCAGTTCATACCTATCCTATCAAATTAATAACCTAAACTTGTGCCTATAATTTAATTGACTTCATTTAATGTTGCTTGATTGACTAGGGTCACATTTGACCTATTAAATAATTAACCATTTTACATTTGTTGTTTAATATTTCATTATTTTTAATATACATCATCATATGTTAATTGATGATGTCATTTGATAATGTGATACACGTATTGTATGAAAATTATTTTAGAATATCAAATGAAATATACAGAAGAATACAAGATTTTATGTAATAAACTAATCAGTAAATTAGAGAGTACTCTATGAGCTAAATTATGCACTGTATGTGCTAAATTTTCTCACCATGGCAGGATGATATATATATAAAATTTATTTTTTGTTAAATGAAAAATAATAAAGTTTGAAGAAAACTCTACCCCCAATTATATAATGTGTAAATTAATTATAAGGGTTTTGAGTTTTGACTTTTGTATCCATATATATATATATATATATATGAGATCGTTTCATGAGTTTGTCTCTTGTGAGACTGTTTCACATGCGATGGAATTCAAGTATGTCTTTTACATGCATAAGTACGTGTTTTTCATCTATAAGTATATGTGTTATAAATATGTTTTTTACAGTATATTTCAAGTGTCTTTTATAGCCATAAGTATGCATTTTTCTGCTAAAAATGTAACCGTCGCACTGACCGTCACATAGTGCAACGGTTACACAAGAGTTTTTGTGTCGTTTCATAGATATAATTTAGACAAAATCTCATTATCTATAATTCATACTTATTTTCACCGATCAATCTATATTTTGTGGGTTATTGTTTATGAGTTGATTTGTCATGTACAACTAAACTCGTGCATGAGAGTCTCAGTAAAATTCTACTCATCAATTATTAGTTGAAAGATATTGTGAAACATGTGGATTTTCAAAGTGAATATAATTTAAATTAATTCTCCTAATAATATTAATAATAATTACTTTGGAGTTAATTGTAGGAAAAATCACAACATTTATTCAAATTATCATTTTAACTAAATTTTTCATTATCAATCAAAATAGCATAACTTATAAAAATAAATTTGCACATCTGATTTTTAAAAAAATAAAAAATAAAATTTCTTGAAGTTCATGTGGTTGATCGAATGAACACTGTGAAACTAGTGTATTTGGCAGATTTTTTTTTTCCTTTCAAAATTCACTGAGATAAAAAAGCATACTAAAAACATAAAGTTATATTATTTGACAAAAAATGAAAAGTTTGATTAAAATGAGAATTAAAGTAAAAGTTGCAATTTTTCCTATAATTAACACCTATTTTCAACAATATTATCATTGCTATTGTCATTATTATGCAATTTTAAGTACATAAGGTGTACTATAATTACATCATGATTACTCGTGCCTCGTAGCTTTTTCATCATTTTCGAAGGTTATATATTAGTTGGATTTTATATCCACATAACTAATGCAAATGTTTTTCTCATACAGAAATTTAATGCAATATTTTCAGCTCAAAAATACTCAAAAAAATGAAAGTATAACAAATGGGCCGTAAGTGTTATTTTGTTACACACTTGAAGAATATTCATCATGTTATTTACATGATTCTGCCATTGATGATTTGTTACTTTCAAATTACAAATATTAATTATTAGGAGCAAGCATTAATGCTAATGGTCCAACCAACAAATAAATGTCACCTAACTTTCAAATAAACAAATATTAGGGCTGGATCAAGAGGATTAAGGCCTTAGACTAGAATACAAAGAAAGTCTAATCAAGTATATGTATTTCATCATTATTGTTTTTTTTTTTTTGGCAAAACTATTTTCCAGTATACCATTTTCTCCATTCGTCCGAAAATAAATGTGGTTTTAGGTGTTTTTTTATACAAATTAAGAAAAGTGATATATACCCTTATTTAAGTATAATTACTGTGAGAGTATGTTTTTCTCTTTCCTCTTAACAACCATCTTTAATTTGGTAGAAATAAATGAAAGTGTTTTTGGTAGATTATTGACAAATATATCTTGAAATCCTAAATAACATTTATTTTGGAATAATTTTTTTTTGTTAAAATGACATTTATTTTGCCTATTTTCAAAATTGATTGGATTTGAGGTTGTAGGGAAAAAAAAAAGGATATTGGGTTGAATCGGTAATACCTGTGAATAATTGCTAGGTTTTACTTTTCGATTATTTTTTGTGAATTTATTTTCCTTATATTTTTTGAACGAACATCTAAGTTTTATCATCTTCTCTTTTAAAAACTAAGATTTTAAACATACTTCTATTATTTATTAATAAAGATTTCTTATTCGACCTCTTCTATGTGAATTTTATTATATTTTATCTGGAACCTTTATATTCCATCAAAGTTGTTTATGTACTAACGAATTATACATTTATTTTATTTTATGCCCATATAGTTCGAATTTTAAACTTCACTTAAGTAATAATTTTGTGCATAATAAATGTTACATAAATGACAACACTTGAAAAATATGTACTTGGTGATCATCATTCATTTGCAAAGCCAGACCTTTAATAAGGCCCAAGGATCAATGGACTTGAGCCTAAAAAAGTTGGAAACTTCTAAGATCCAAAACTATTTTATATACCATTTATATATATATATATATATATATATATATATATATATATATATTTGATAAATATATTATATATTTTTTGATAAGTAATAACTCCAATAAATATAAATAGGTTGGGCTGTTATTGTTACCTAAGTAGGACTATAATTATGAGTGTAAACTTAAATAAAAGTATATGGAGCTATTTTGTCATGAATAAAACTTCAACTTTTGTTATTTCATGGAACAAACTAGGCTATCTAGCCACCAGAACCATTTATAGAACACAAAATTTATATAAAACGATTCTATTGATAGTATTCATAAGATAAAGTTTATTTTCTAATAACAAAATTTACTTTTACAAATTCATATATGAATTGTAGAATGTAGGTGGTGAATTGACCCATCTCATAGTTTAGGAAACTTACTTTACATATGACTATAAATATGTTCATTTTTTCACTATTCATATTTTTCGTTCATGTTACTATTATATCAATTATTTCATGTTTGAGGTAGGCATTACAGAAAAATTAATGTGAATTTGAAAATGAAAAATAGTAAAATGTTATATGAAAACTAATCAATGATGATTAACTACGGGGTGTTTGCCTAAACTTATTTTTAGAGTTTATAAATTCTTACATCTTATAAGATGTTTAATTTAAGTTAGAAATATGTTGTTGAAGTATTTGGATAAATAAGATGTTGAACCTTATAAAATGTTAGTAATAACATTTGTGTAATTTTAATGATCAAATACAATATTGGGGGTGTGTTCAGTAAGTTATGAGATGTATATAGAATCACCCTTTCATATAATGCTAATGCCTAATACACTGAACGAATATTACTTTCTACAAATTAATGAAATAATGGCTAGTGTCACATGATTTATGATTTGTGTGACATGAAATATCAGTTAAGATTAAAAAAAAAAAAAGGTTTCGATGTATAGATAATTACTAATTAAAATTATTAGGATTGATTTTAATTTTATTTGTAAAAATTATTATTTGAAAATAAAGTTAAAATAAAAAAATATATAAATGTATAAAAAAATTGCTAGTAAAATTTGAAACTAATAGTTAATTTAAAAAATGTTGATAATTGATATAGTCATTATTTTATCTTATTTTTTTACCACTTACTAAATAAATAGGTTATTGAATCATGAGTCTCATAGTTTAAGTGGTGTTCCACCTTTATAAAGGTGGAGATTGTGTGATGATTGGAGTTCGATTCTGGATTACGTAAGTTTTCATGTTTTTATTTTTTCACTTCCACTCCCTCTAACTGATTAGAAAAATAAACGGGTTATCTATACTTATGTAAAAGGCTAAAAGTAAAGAAGTTGGAAATATTTACATTTTTACCATTTTTCCTTTAAAAAATGTCACATTTAATAAGCTTCTTAACCTTATTAAAAAGAAGACTGCCTTGACCTTCTGCCTGCAGCTGATCGAGTAAAGATTAAAAAAAAGAAAAAAAAATCGTACTAAAGCAACAATATTAATGTTCCAAGTGTGGTGCCAATTTATCAACACAATGGTCACTATAAAAAGAACACTCATCAACCAAAGGACTAAATCAGGCTATTAATTCTTCGGGATAAGCTTCTTAACCTTATTAAAAAGAAGACTGCCTTGGCCTTCTGCCTGCAGCTGATCGAGTAACAGCGAAAATGTTGTTCAACCCCTGCATACAAACATTGTAGGTTGCACTATTAGGCAAGCAACCACTTTCTTCCATTTTCATCAGCAATTCCTTAGCCTCCTGCTGTGTTTGACCTTCTTTACAAAGTGCACCAATAAGGATGGTATAGGTAACAACATCAGGCTGCAAACCTTTGGACGGAAGTTGGTCGAAAAGATTCTTAGCCATGTCAAGCTTTTTATCCTTGCACAACCCCTCAATGAGGGTATTGTATGTTACTATATCGGGACTAACACCTTCATCTTCCATCATGTTTAGAAATCTAAATGCTTCAGTCGTATTCTGAGCTCTGCACAAGCCATCTAACAAGATATTATAAGTCATTACATCAGGAGATAATTGCCGAGCTTGCATTTCTTTGAAAAGTTTCAAGCCATCAGCACATCTGCCTTCGCGAAACAATCCCTTAAGCATGGTGGTGTAAGTAACCACTGTATGCTTTAATCCTCTGCGAGGAATTTCAAGAAAAAGATTCCAAGCTTCATTCACATTTCCCTTTGTGCAATACCCATTCTTCAAACTATTATAGGTTACAACATCAGGCTTGAGTCCCGAATTGACTGCTGAATTGAAAACTTTTCTCGCTTCCTTCATTTTCCCCAACAAACAATATCCATCAATCAAGGTAGTGTAAGTGATGATATTTGGTTGAACATTTATTTGCATCATAACTTTCAAGATATCCTCAGCATCTTTCATCTTTCCTTCCTCGCAATAACCATCCACTAATATGCTACAAGTGACAACATTGGGATAGATCTTCTGAGCAATCATCTTACTTAATAAGTCTTCAACCTCTTTCCATCTACTTAAACTACACAAGCCGTGAATCATTGAGCTATACGTAACAATAGTGGGTGCAATGCCCTTTTCACTCAATTCCGAGAAGAGTTGGATAGCCTCATCAACCATACGAACCTTGAAAAGACTATCAATAATTGTGCTGTAAGAGAAGATATTAGGTTTGCATTTTTCTTTCTCCAATAATCTGAGCAAATGATAGGCAGTGAGAGTATGCCCAGCTTTGCACAATCCATTTATCACAACAAGATATGTAACTTCATCAAACTCACATATTTTTTCTCTCAACAACTTCTTAAACAGTTTCTCTGCCTCAGCGACCTTTCTTTCCAAGAAAAGCCCTTTGAGCAGAGTGTTGAAAGTAAAGATATCAGGTTTGTGGCCACGCTTGAAAAAGCTACCTAAGATTGCAAACCCATAATCAACTCGATTCACAAGGCAAAAACAATCAATTGCAATATTAAGGGTGAAGTGATTTAAAGGAGCATTGTGAAGAAGCATTTTGTCGAACAGAAAGAGGGAAACAGAGTATTGTTTCATCTTCCCAACAGCAGTTAGCAGTTTACAGAAATCAACAACAGATGGGCGAGGCTTTATTCTCAGCATTTGATGAAACAAAGCAATAGCATCATCCGGATCATGAACGCGGTCGAAATCGAATCTGGGTTTGGTGGAAAAGCATCTACTGTTCTGGTGATAATGTAGAGAAGAAACAATACATGTAATCGAATTGAATGAAGAATTGGAAAGAATTCCTCTAAAAATGGTGGTAGCGTGATTGAACCTCATCAAGGAAACAATTCGTTTATTGAGGAGAAAATTGTGTGAAAGATTAGAATTTCTGAAAAATGTGAAATGAGAGTGAGAGGGACTTTGTTAGCCTTCAGATTTGGGAGATAAATGCAACTGATTTTTCCTATTTTAGTATTTTTTACCTTTTCTTTTTCCTTTTCCTTAATAAATATATACACACATATATGATAAAATAATATTTCTTGATTTCAATATCATTTATTTTTTAAAGTTTATGAACTTTTTATTATGTCATTTGAGTACTAATTTTATTACAATTAGGATAGGTCTCACGCGATGTATGGACATGAAATTTTTTAATTTAATGTTTTAATAAGACAATATTGAACACAAAAAATATAATAAGTTTCTTGACATCAATAAGTCCAATCTAATTCGTTATCCGTGAAACACTCCATAATTTTAAGTATTTTGAGTTTGATGCTTAAATGTTAATTTACTGACATATCAAGTTCTAGAATATTTTAATCTCATTTGGTGTAAATTGCAAGTGTTATAATGTTTTGATACAAACATGTTGACATGAAAACCGATATAAATCTTTAAAGTTATTTCAATTTAATCTACCCATATTATTAATGAATTTTAAATATTTGTTAAATCCATCATACGTTGTTGGTTGTTTTACTAATTGTATTTGTCACAATTGATCTAGAAAAAAATATGCAAATATATGCATAGTTATGATTTGATATATCCATAATTTTTTGTATTTTCTTAAAAATATCAAGATTGTAATGAATAAATAAATAAATAGATCAAATTTACATATTTACAAAATGTAAATGAATGGGGAAATAATTAGGTTATATACTAATTTGAGATTGTAATTTTTTATTATAAATATATGTATGTAGTAAAATATCAGTTGGTTAAATTCTAAATAAAAATTATATGGTAAATGATATTAACTAATAAGTTGTTGAATATCATTTATAAATTATTTCATATTCATAACTTAATGAAATTCATTCTAAATTTGGAGATTATTGCATAACAAATTAAATATGTTAAGTTTATTTTTAAACAAATGTTTACTATAATAATGAATTGTATACCATATATACATAATAAATAAAAAAGGATATGTACATTGTATAAAATCAACTAAGAAAATAAAAATTATTAGTTAATGATATTACTAATATTCGGAAGCTAAAATGGGTGGGAACACTTTGACATTTCTATTTTTTTCCTTCTCCTCCATTCTTCTTCTTCTAGATTCAAATGTTAGATTGCAAATTATTCGTTTCAATCAATTTCTTCCTCTTATTCGTATATTATGTTTAATTTCAAATCTCAAAATCATAACTCTAAGGAATTGATGATTATTTTGTTTTAATTATCTAGACATTTAAGAATCAATTATTTCAAATATATGAAATATTTTGCCATGGAATGTTCAAAAAATGATATTAGGGAAGAAAATGATGAAAATCGCGCAATTGAAATTTTAAGATTTTAAAATTGCACTCTACAATACACTGATACTTAATAGTATATAATTAATATCTTAAGAATACACAACTAATACCTTTTAGTGAATGAGTTAGAAAGTTAGATATGTGATATCTTAAAGATATTTGTGTCTTCATTCTTGCTCTTAAGCCTTCCCTTGAGGCCACTCTGAACTCTGTTATTTTTTTCTGAAGATTGAATGTTGATAGTAATGCAAATGCAATCATTATTGTCATCAAGAATGCTTATTAACAGCGTGCTTGCTTTTAATTGTTGCAGACAAAAGCTGATTACGATAAGGAGTGCAAGATCTGCACTCGGCCCTTCACAGTTTTCAGGTTTGCCTTTTGGATCTTGAGTATGGGCGGTTCGAGATACTGCCATTCCAAAGAGCGATGTGAATAGGGAATACTTTGCAGAGGAGCATCATCGCAAGGTATGTTTCTTTTCACTTGAGCACACTCTTTTTTGTTCATTTATCCTCCAACTGTGTTTGTTTAAGTTGTTGATTTTCTATGAAAGATGAATGCTACATTTCTGTCTTCAGTGAAGAAGGTTGCAGTTTTTCTAGAATTACTTGGGAATCCATTAGTGGAAAAATGAAAATGCCTTTTTCCAAAGTTATATTTGTTCTGGAAATGATTAAAGGATTGAGTGACTTTTGTGATAGTTTTCTTAGAAGCAGTTGATTGAACCTTTACCTTTTCTTCTGACTATATAGTTTATTCAATATTCAATAACGCTAATACACTGAACGAGTATTACTTTCTACAAATTGTTGAAATTATGGCTAGTGTCACATGATTCATGATTTGTGTGACATGAAATATCAGTTAAAAAAAGAAGAAGAAAGTTTCGATGTATAGATAATTACTAATAAAAACTATTAGGATTGATTTTAATTTTATTTGTAAAAATTATTATTTGAAAATAAAGTTAAAATAAAAAAATATATAAATGTATAAAGAAATTGCTAGTAAAATTTGAAACTAATAGTTAATTTAAAAATTGTTGATAATTGATATAGTCATTTTTTTATCTTATTTTTTTACCACTTACTAAATAAATAGGTTATTGAATCATGAGTCTCGTAGCTTAAGTGGTATTCCACCTTTATAAAGATGCAAATTGTGTGATGATTGGAGTTCGATGTGATGATTGGAGTTTGATTTTGGATTACGTAAGTTTTCAAGTTTTTATTTTTTCACTTCCATTCCCTTTAACTCATTAGAAAAATAAATGGGTTATTGAAGTTTAATAATAAATTGCTCTTTAGTTAAATGAAAATAAATAATCAACATTATTTTTCCAAAATAAATAAAGCATTAATTGATAAGGACATTATTGTGTTAATTACATGGATAGATCACCTTAATTACAAGTATTTCCCCTACAAAATAACATTCTCTCTCTCTCTCTCTCATTAGATTTTCTACATTTTCTTGTTAAATTTGTTGGATAATCATTGGAAAACTGGGGATGGAATTGATATGCAATGAGAGATAAAGAATGTTGTCTTTCAAGCAAAGGCAAGATAGTTTGATGAAGAAACTGAATGAACTCATCACTCTGTGTGACGTCAGCAGCTGCATCATCATCAAGAAATCCGAGCTGAGACTCAGGCAGCACTTATCTTCAGCTTTCAATGTAGAAATACTAAAAAGATTAAAATTCATACCAAAGAGACAATATAAATGTTCCAACTTCCAAGTGCAGAGCAAATACATCAACACAATGGTCACTACAAATGGCATCAATAGAGAACACTCATCAACCAGAGGACATGGAAACACCTAGATCAGACAATTATTATTTCTTTGGGACAACCTTTTTAACAATACTAAAGAGAAGACTGTCTAGACCTTCTGCTTGCAGTTGGTCAAGTAACAACGAAAATGTGGTTGCATCCAGCAAGAAGCCACGTCTCTCCATTGCGTCCAGGACATGGATTACATCACAAGACGCGTTCCTTTTAAGCAACCCCTGCATATAAACATTGTAGGTTGCACTATTAGGCAAGCAACCATTTTCTTCCATTTTCATCAGCAATTCCTCAGCCTCTTGTGTTTTACCTTCTTTACAAATTGCACCAATAAGGATGGTGTAGGTAATAACATCAGGCTGCAAACCTTTGGATGGAAGTTCATTGAAAAGACTCTTAGCCATGTCAAGATTTTTATCCTTGCACAGCCCCTCAATCAGGGTATTGTATGTTACTATATTGGGACTAACACCTTGATCTTCCATCATGTGCAGAAACGACAATGCTTCAGTTATTTTCTGAGCCCTGCACAAGCCATCTAACAAGATAGTATAAGTCATTACATCAGGATATAATTGCCGAGCTTGCATTTCCTTGAAAAGTTTCAAGCCATCAGAACATCTGCCTTCGCGAAACAATCCCTTTAGCATGATGTTGTAAGTAAACATTGTGTGCTTCAAACCTTTGTGAGGAATTTCAAGAAAAAGACTCCAAGCTTCATTCACATTTCCCTTCATGCAATACCCATTCATCAAACTACAATAGCTTACAACATTAGGCTTGAGTCCTGAATTGACTGCTGAATTGAAAACTTTTCTCGCTTCCTTCATTTTCCCCAACAAACAATATCCATCAATCAAGGTAGTGTAAGTGATGATATTTGGTTGAACATTTATTTGCATCATAACTTTCAAGATATCCTCAGCATCTTTCATCTTTCCTTCCTTGCAATAACCATCCACTAATATGCTATAAGTGACAACATCGGGATAGATCTTCTGACCAATCATCTTACTTAATAAGTCTTCAACCTCTTTCCATCTACTTAAACTACACAAGCCATGAATCATTGAGCTATACGTTACAACATCGGGCGAAATGCCCTTTTCACTCAATTCCGAGAAGAGTTGTATAGCCTCATCAACCAGATGAACCTTGAAAAGACTATCAATAATTGTGCTGTAAGAGAAGATATTAGGTTTGCATTTTTGTTTCTCCAACAATCTGAGCAAATGATAGGCAGTGAGAGTATGCCCAGCTTTGCACAACCCATTTAACACAACAAGATATGTAACTTCATTAAACTCACATATTTTTTCTATCAACAACTTCTTGAACAGTTTCTCCGCTTCAGCCACCTTTCCTTCCAAGAATAGCCCTTTGAGCAGATTGGTGAAGGTAACAATAGTAGGTGTGTGGCCACGCTTGAAAAAGCTACCTAAGATTGCATACCCATAGTCAACTCGATTCACATGGCAATAGCAATCAATCACAATACTCAGGGTGAAGTGATCTAAAGGAGCATTGTGAAGAAGCATTTTGTCGAACAGAAAGAGGGCAACAGAGTATTGTTTCATCTTCACAACCGCAGTTAACAATTTATTGAAATCAATAACAGATGGGCGGGGCCTCATTCTCACCATTTGATGAAACAAAGCAATAGCATCATCCGCCTCACAAACACTGCCGAAATCGAATCTGGGTTTGCCGGAAAAGTATCTGCTATTCTGGTGGTAATGCAGAGAAGAAACAGTACGTGTAACAGAATTAAATGAAGAATTGGAAACAATTCCTCTACAAATGGTCGTAGCGTGATTCAACCTCATAGTGAAGAGAAAAATGCAGAGAAAGAGTAGAAATTCTGAAAAATGTAAAACGAGACTGTCAGAGTGAGAGATAAATGCAACTGATTTTGCCTATTTTTCACTTTTTTTTTTTTTTACCTTTTCCTTTAAGACCATATTGTTAACAACTTTCCACAGCCTAACCTTTTAATAAAAAATTCATTTCCCGTTCCTCTACATACACAACCTACAACACAACTCAACCCAATCTCTACAATTTTCACACTTTATTAATGACTCGACTCAATTCAACCTAAATTTTTTTTATTTAATTATTTAATAATTACATATATTTTATAATCAATTTTTTTTATTATTTGAAATGTGTACGAAATATATTAAATTATATGATATTCTAAATTCGTAATTATAAAAAAAATATGATACACTTAAAATAAGTTACAATCTCAACAACAAAAATAAAATTATAATAATTGAAATACAAAATTATAAATAAATAAATTACATGAGGGACGCATCTTCTTTTACATTCCAAGTATTTTTGGCCACTCTTTCATTTGTATCGGCCACTCTTTCATTTGTATCCTGAAACAAATTGTGAGAGATATTTTGCAATGACTGAGCTTGTTCAGAGGTAGGAATTTGATTCAGATTTGGAGAAAATTGAGGATTTTGAGAAAACTGAGAGTTTTGATAGTCTTCGGTGTTCAAAAAAGACTGAAAATTTGGATAGTTTTGGGAGTTTGGATAATCTGAATAGTTTGAAAAAAAATTTGGGTTACTTGGATCCATAATAGAAATTAGGAGAAATAATAGAATATGATATAAATTATGAGGAATTATAGAAGAATAGTAGACAAAAGAGATGATTTGAGATTGTGATTCAAAATGTATCAATATTAGTCTCTATTTATAGAGAAAAAAAAATTCACAAATTTTGGTAATTTTTTTTTATAAATAATTGAGTGTATAAAAATTGTCTAAAAAAAATCACATAAACCAATCTTTATTTGACAAGTGGCATCAATGTGATAAGATTTTCCTTGGAAAGTGTGCACACCCTCCAAATGGAGAGGTTGTCTTCCCAACGTTCGTGGAAAAACTCCTCTATTTTGAATTTTTTTTCTTTGTCCTTTAGTAACAATCGGTTGTATGCCCTTCCTAATAAACATGGTCTAACATATATACACACATATGCTAAAATAATATTTCTTGATTTCATATATACACACATATAACACATTGTGTTATATGCTGTATGTGTTTCAGTGGGCTACCTGCATGTGTTTCAGTGGCGTACCCGATGCCCATATCTTTTACCTATATAAAAGTGTGGATGTTTATTACAAAGTATGGATTGTTGAATATATATTTATTAAATATTATTATGTAAGGTTATAATAGTAATTTAAGTTTTATATTTAAATAATTTTATATTAGAATCCTAATTAATTCAAAATCTTATAAAATCCTATTATAATTAGAACTCTAATATAAAAGTGTTATATATTAGAATTCTAGCTAATTCAACATTTTATAAAATCCTATTATAATTAGAACTCTAATATAAAAATGTTGTATATATATAAGCTATTTGTATTAGGCAAAAACTTTTGTACACAAGGTGCACGGATCCAAATCTGTGCACAACAATACTGTTATATTATATGAAGTGATACTGTTATATTATATGAGTGATACTGTTAATATGAAGTAATATTGTTATATTATATGAGTGATACTGTTATATTAATATAACAGTATCACTTCATATAATATAACAGTATTGTTGCACCTTGTGGACAGGAGTGTCACTCTTTGTATTATTATTTCTTTCCATAATTTGAATAGTGTTACATATAGGTATTTGCATTATTCTTTCTTTCCATAATTTGAATTGATCTCCATGTGCAACACACGTTAACTCGTTCTATTATATATATATGGATACAAATAGAGGCTATCTGAATCTATATTTATCCGAAAAACTGTTATTTCTATGCAAAGGCAAAAACTTCCGTGCAACTGGTGCACCGTGCAATCCGCACATTTATGTTATAAATGTAGTACATTTATGTTATAAATGTAACACCTTTATGCATGTTCATTTTAAAAGGTACAAATATTTGTACATAAAGATACTACATTTATAACATAAAGGTCTTCCGTACAACTTTGTGCACCAGTTGCACGGAAGTGTTACTCCTATGCAAAATGAGAATTTAAGAATCTCTATAATATAATTGAAATGAAAATATAAGGATCTCTATAATTTTTAATATTAATTTTTTTTAAATAGTAAAAAAAAGCTAGAATATTGGTTGGAGAGTTGAATAATATAACAATATATAATAAATAAATAAAAAATTCGCAACATATATAATCAAACGATGTATTAATCGAATTATATTATGTTTGATACTAAAATTGATGATAGTCTGATAGATATAACACAATCATTATATTTTTAATATAAAGAATAATTAATTATCTAATTTAACTATATATTTTTAAATAATTTTTTAAATAAGCCCACCTTTATTTTCCTTCTTTATATTTTATCTATAAATTTTCTAAATAAAAATATATTAAAGTATATATAAAATTTTGAGGATTATAGTGCTTATGTCACATGTGCCCCAACAATCATGTATAAATTTTATCATAATCTAATTTTTGTATAGTTAAAAGCTTATCATCATCATCTAGTAATACATGTTTATTTATTTATAAATTTAGGTTATTTTAAAATTTAATATTTTAATTAAATTTGTCATTGTTAAAGTTTTTTTTTATATTTTAATTATGTGAGCTTATTATTATTAGGATAATGCCACACAGTACTAAAAGTGTTTTAGATAAGATAATTTTTTAAGTATTAATAAATTAATATAAATATTAAAAGTGTTATATACTTCCCATTAAGATTATACTAATATACTATTATATTATGTTATCAAAATTTTGAAATTATTAGATCGATGAGATGTGCAATGTAGGAAGACACTACTAGTATTATGCAATATTACAATAAAAATTTAAAAACACTCAATAAAAAATATTATAACAAGACTTTTATATGTTAAATGTACCTATTATATTCTATTTGTATAAAATTATAATTTTAATTCTAGTGTGTGTATATATATATATATATATATATATATATATATATAATTGTCCTAGTCTTGATATATCCTTGTAAAGCAAAGTGAGCAATGGTTTCAAATGTACATCTCAAGATATCCTCAATCCTCAGAGGACAAAATGGTAGATTTGTGCTTTGTTGTATTACTTGATTTTTCATTTTCCGTAGCCTATCTAACTTGGCAAAAACTTTTGTGCACAAGGTGCACGGATCCAAATCTGTGCACAACAATACTGTTATATTATATGAAGTAATACTGTTATATTATATGAGTGATACTGTTAATATGAAGTAATACTGTTATATTATATGAGTGATACTGTTATATTATATGAAGTAATACTGTTATATTATATGAAGTGATACTGTTATATTAATATAACAGTATCACTTCATATAATATAACAGTATTGTTGCACCTTGTGCACAGGAGTGTCACTCATCTAACTTATGGTCGATCCTAGCTAATCACTTTTTGTGTTTGAACGAGAGATTTAAAGAATTATTGGAAATTCATATTAACAAATTCACTTATGGTATTTATATAGACATTAATTTAAAATTCATCACTTTTGTTTTAAATTTTTTTCTTTAAATTCATTAATTTCAAATTATTAATTCAAACACTAGATTTGAACTAATTGTACCAATTGGTGACTTAATCATTTTTCTTTCCAAAAGCGAGAATCGTGTTGGATATTAAAAGCAAGAAACAACCATTGAACATATAAGACCATTTCCAAGTCTATAGAACACTTCCATTATTCATCAATATAAGGGAAAATTGATAAAAATACCCCGTATATATACCCTAATTATGATCTTACTCTTTTATTTTTTGGGTTTTTAAAAATACCCCGTATGTTGGCTCTTCTTGTCGAAAATACCCCGTCACCTGCTGTGGTAAGTCACCAACCGGTCATGTGCTGACGTGGCACTTAAATACACATGTGTAATTGTTTTTTAGATTTTTTTTGTTCTCTTTTCCATGTCAATTGAGAAATGGGTATTTTTGGCAATAACATACAATCATACGGGGTATTCTTGGAAATATAATAAAAATAAGAATTTATTATTTAAAAAATCAGAATATTATTAAAAAATATGTGTACAAAAAAATAATAATAATAGAAGTTCTGAAAAAATATATTTTAAATTTTAAAATATTATTTAAGTAAATATGAAAATATATTAAAATTAGAAATTTTATTTACAATAAATATAAATTATATTAAATATCTAAAATCAACAAATAAAAACAAAAAAAATTAATTTTCTTATTATGTAAGATTAAAAATTCTAATTTTATTATATATGTATAAATTTTTTTACTAATACTTCATTTTTATTTTTAAGAATTTTAGTGATTTTATTAATTATTTTACTTTTAACCATTTAATCGATTTTATTTTTTTAGATATTTAGAGATAATTTTCCAACAAATATCTAGCATGCTAAATTTTGTTTTTGTTGGTTTATAAATATTTTAAATACTATAAAGAAATTAATAACTATGCTAATAATCTCCTTGTTATTATGAAAGTTTATGTCATTAATTAATAATGTAAACATAATTTCCTATTATTATTATTATTATTATTATTATTATTACTATTATTATTAAACATAGGTTTTAGTAATTGAAAATAAGTTATGATTTTTTAAATAAATATTTCGAATTTTATTTGTTAAATAAGTATAATATTTCGAAGTATTATATTTCAAATTTTATTTGTTATGTTGTTGTTGTTGTTATTATTATTATTATTATTAAATATAGATTTTAGTAATATTTGTTATGTTATTATTATTATTATTATTAAACATAGATTTTAGTAATTCAAAATAAGTTATGATTTTTGAAATAAATATTTCGAATTTTATTTTTTTGAACTAAGTATTATAAATTTTATTTTTTAGATTTAAAATTTGAAAATTAATTTTCATAATTTAATAATATGATTATTGTTGCGTTATTTTGAAATATTTTTCTAATTTTTTAAATGAAATTTTCAGATTTTATATATTATATTAAATAATATTTTTTATTTTATTTTTTACTTTTAAATTTCCAAAAATAATATTTATAATAATAATAATAATAATAATAATAATAATAATAATAATATTATTATTATTATTATTATTATTATTATTATTATTATCAATTAATTATTTTTAGTGAAATTTGCTGATTTTTTTCTTTCTTTTTGAGTGACATGGAGTTAGAAGGAAAAAATAATGAAAAAGTCAATTCCACATGTGTAATAACCTGCCATGTCAGCATGTCACCTCTTATAGACGGTAAAAGGGTATTTTTGGCAACCAGCAGTAACATACAGGGTATTCTTAAAAACTCAAAAAATAAAAGGGTAAGATCATAATTGGGGTATATATACGGGGTATTTTTACCAATTTTCCCTCAATATAATATGACATTATCTCACATTCGTGGATATATAAAATCTAGATTTGTGTATTCATAGTTTTATTTGCAAAGACAAGAAGTTAAATGTTTGTACATTTTTATTTCAATTCTAATTAGAGTAGTTGTTTTAACATTATATTTTAAGTCATAAGCTAATACTTATACATATATTACTAATATTTTTATGAAGTTGCGGAACTAGTATGTTGACTCGTGTTGATCGACATTAACTCATGTTGACTAGTATTGAATTGATTGAGCCGCGTTGATCGGACTTTAACTGACATATATAGGCTCTGTTTCACATAAAGCAATCTGCGAAACGATCTCGTACAAAACTTACTAGATGATGTGTTTCTTGTTTTATTACATGTTGGAAATTATAACACACATAACAAATATGTAAATTTAGAATGGTAATAATGAAACAATAATACAACAATGTCAAAACATGAATAAATAAAATACAATTAATGTTCGGATATAATTATTTTGGATTAAATATATTTTAGTTTAAAGAATAATAATCCGTGTCATAAATTTGTAGATAACATACAATATGTGTCATAATATTTCAAAGATACTAATAATAGTTGTTGCATATTATTTTATTTATTTAGAAGTCTAATATATATATATATATATATATATATATATATATATATATTTATTGTGGTACAATGACCGATTGATACGACTCTTTTTTTTTTCTTTTTAATGATAATTGTTTACTATAAATGACGATGTCATGATTATATCTCCAAATAAATCAAAATTGTCTATATTTGTTGGTTTGTTATCATAAAATGCACATGAAGAACGAAACATAAAATATTGTGAATAACTGACTAAAACTTTATTATTATATTGTTGTTCTTATTTTATAGGTTCCCAGTACTCTTACTATGGACTTACGCCTTCAGATTTGGGAGATAAATGCAACTGATTTTGCCTATTTTTTACTTTTTCTTTTTCCTTTTCCTTAATAAATATATACACACATATATGATAAAATAATATTTCTTGATTTCATTATCATTTATTTTTTAAAGTTTATGAACTTATTATTTTGTCATTTGTGTGGCGATTTTTGCAGAACCACAAAGATTCTGAGCTTAATGAATCTTTGGCTTCAATCTTTCAGCTTTCAAAGTAGAAATACTAAAAACAAACACAAAAAATCATACTAAAGAGAATATAAATTTTCCAAGTGCAGTGCCAATTCATCAACACAATGGTCACCGCAAATGGCATCAACAAGGAAACACCTAAATCAGACAATTATTATTTCTTTGGGATAACCTTTTTAACAATATTAAAGAGAAGACTGCCTTGACCTTCTGCTTGCAGTTGATCAAGTAACAATGAAAATGTGGTTGCATGCAGCATGAAGCCACGTCTCTCCATTTCGTCCAAGATTGAAATAACATTATGCGACGCATTCCTGTAGAGTAATCCCTGGATAATAACATTGTAGGTCACACTATTAGGCAAGCAACCACTTTTTTCCATTTCCATCAGCAATTCCCCAGCCTCTTGTGTTTTACCTTCTTTACAAAGTGCACCAATAAGGATGTTGTAGGTAATAACATCAGGCTGCAAACCTTTGGATGGAAGTTCATTGAAAAGACTCTTAGCCATGTCAAGCTTATTATCCTTGCACAACCCTTCAATGAGGGTGCTGTATGTTACTATATTGGGACTAACACCTTCATCTTCCATCATGTTTAGAAATCTAAATGCTTCAGTTGTTTTCTGAGCTCTGCACAAGCCATCTAACAAGATATTATAAGTCATTATATTAGGAGACAATTGTCGAGCTTGCATTTCTTCGAAAAGTTTCAAGCCATCTGCACATTTGCCTTCACGAAATAATCCCTTAAGCATGGTGGTGTAAGTAACCACTGTATGCTTTAAACCTCTGCGAGGAATTTCAAGAAAAAGACTCCAGGCTTCATTCACATTTCCCTTTGTGCAATACCCATTTATCAAACTATTATAGATTACAACATCAGGTTTGAGTCCCGAATCCACTACTGAATTGAAAACTTTTCTCGCTTCTTTCATTTTTCCCAACAAGCAATATCCATCAATCAAAGCAGTGTAACTGATGATATCTGGTTGAATATTTATTTGCGTCATAATTTTCATGGCATCCTCCGCATCTTTCACCTTTCCTTCCTTACAATAAGCATCCACTAATATGCTACAAGTGACAACATTGGGATAAATCTTCTGAGCAATCATCTTACTTAATAAGTCCTCTGCCTCTTTCCATCTACTTAAACAACATAACCCATGAATCATTGAGTTATATGTCACAACATTGGGCGAAATGCCCTTCTCACTCAATTCCGAGAGGAGTTGGATGGCCTCATCAACCAGACGAACCTTGAAAAGACTATCAATAATTGTGTTGTAAGATTTGATATTAGGTTTGCATTTTTGTTTCTCCAACAATCTGAGCAAACTACAGGCGGTGAGGGTATGCCCGGCTTTGCACAATCCATTTATCACAACTAGATATGTAACTTCATTAAACTCACATGGTTTTTCTCTCAACAACTTCTTGAACAGTTTCTCCGCCTCAGCGACCTTTCCTTCCAAGAATAGCCCTTTCAGCAGAGTGGTGAAGGTAACAATGTTAGGTGTGTGGCCACGCTTGAAAAAGCTACCTAAGATTGCAAACCCATAATCAATCCGACTCACATGGCAAAAGCAATCAATGGCAATACTCAGGGTGATAATGCTTAAAGGAGCATTGTGAAGAAGCATTTTGTCGAACAGAAAGAGGGCAACTGAGTATTGTTTCATCTTCACAACCGCAGTTAACAATTTATTGAAATCAATAACAGATGGGCGGGGCCTCATTCTCACCATTTGATGAAACAAAGCAATAGCATCATCCGCCTCACAAACACTGCCGAAATCGAATCTGGGTTTGCCGGAAAAGTATCTGCTATTCTGGTGGTAATGCAGAGAAGAAACAGTACGTGTAACAGAATTAAATGAAGAATTGGAAACAATTCCTCTACAAATGGTCGTAGCGTGATTCAACCTCATAATCTTCGTATAGTGAAGAGAAAAATGCAGAGAAAGAGTAGAAATTCTGAAAAATGTAAAACGAGAGTGTCAGATTGAGAGCTTGACCTGTTGAAGCGGCTCAGATTTGGGAGATAAATGCAACTGATTTTGCCTATTTTTAACTTTTTTTTTAACCTTTTCCTTTAACATATATACACACATATGTTAAAATAATATTTCTTGATTTCATATATACACACATATAACTCACAGTGTTATATGTTGTATATGTTTACCTATATAAAAGTATGGATGTTTAGGTCCGGATATATACATTCTCAAATCTTCTAAACACACCCTATTTTTTTTATATTTGATTTAAAAAATTCAAAAAATAGCAAAATTCCAATTTTACCTTATGAATTAAAAAAAAAAGAAATCCTTCTCTCTCTTTTCTCGTCTGCTTCTCCTTTTTTTTTTATTCCTCAAATCTTGAATTTGTAAGGGGATAACGCATGAAAAATCATTCTATAAGTTAACAAAATATATAATAATCGTATGAAATCGTGTAAAAAGTGAAAAAATAACAACAAATCTGAGGACACGTTCAACCCTGGTTGGTTAAACACAAAGAGGTGTGTTCGAGTTCTGGTGGCCGAACACACCTCTTTGTGTTCAACCAACCAAGGTCGAACTAGGCCTCATTTGATCCAGACGTCAAATGATGCCCGTTCGATCCTGATTGGTTGAACACACAGAGGTATGTTCGACCAACCACGGTCGAATAAGACCTCAAATTTGATCCATTTTTTTATTCTTTTTACACGATTTTACATGATTATTATATATTTTGTTAACTCAGAAAATGATTTTTCATACGTTATCCTTACAAATTCAAGATTAAAAGTTTGAGAAATGAAAGAGAAAAAAAAAAGAAGCTGATGAGAGGAGAGAGGGAATGAAGACATTTGTTTTTAATTCATAAGGATAAAATTGGAATTTTGTTATTTTTTGAATTTTTTAAATCAAATATAAAAAAATGAGGTGTGTTTAGAAGATTTGGGGGTGTGGATAGCGGGGCCCGGATGTTTATTATAAAATATGGATTTTTGAATATATCTATATCAAATATTATTATTTAAGGTTTTAATACCGTCTCACGTATCCCCTTCCGTGAGACGGATCTATTTAACCCACTATCCGACTCAAACTCAGCCCAACCCACAACACCCCGTCCCAGCCCACAGCAAAAGTAAGAAAAAAAAAATTACTTGGGGCGCCGTGTGACCTGATCGGGTCGCGCGTTTGCCCCCTGCCAATACAGTGTACACCACCTGGTCGGGTGGCGCATCTTACCTCTTCTTGCGTGCGTTCGGGTCTCGGGAAGCCCGATCGGGTTGTTCAATTTTTTTTTTTATTCTATACATGACTTCAACTTTAAAAACACATCGGTCTATAATAAAAACTTTATTCTAGACATAAATCACATACTTATGTACATAAATCACATCTATATATATATATATATAATAATAATAACAATTATCCCCTATAAATAGAAATGTAAAAATTTCCCTCTCATTTTCACTTACTAAATATATAATATATTAATAATTGATATTATTAAATATAAAAAATATATTTTGTGTGATCTTTTACATATAGAATTTGCACCTATCATTAATTATCTCATATTAACCAATCATATATTTCCTTATTTAGTGGGTATATATAAATTTAAACATTATTTTTCTCCACTAAGTTATCACCTAAATTTATATGTATATAGATTGATATATATAAATATATATATATATATATATATGAGTTAATTTAATTAATTAGTTAATATGTTCTCTAGAAAATATCTTAATATTTAAAAAAATGTAAAATAATTGAGTACACTAACTATGAACTTTAAAAGAAATAATAATACTTGATGGAATCTAATAAAAAACGTAAAAACTTATGTGTCCCGGGGATACGGATTTTAGATCCGTGTCCCCAAAACTGACCCGACCCGACCCGGTGAGAAAAATGGGTTATTATATATATATATATATATTTTTTTTTTTTTTAATTCACTCATTTCCCCCTTCTCCATCTCTCTCACGTTTTCTTCCCATCTTCTCTGCTTCTTCAACCACCATTTGACCGGTTTCTTACGCGATTTTTTTCGATTTTACGTTCGATTTCTTCATTTACAGTGTTATAATTCTTATATTGTTGAAGGTTTTCTGTATTTTCGAAGATTTTCACGTTAAATCATTGTTGGTAGGTATTTAATTTTTTCTGGTTTTTTCATAGATTGTGTGTTAGTTTATATAATATGGTTGTGTTTGTATTTTGCTTTCATTTTGTTGTGGTTGTGTGTATTTTGATTTATGTTTGTATTCGGATTTTTAGGGTTTTTTTTGTGCTTCTGTAATTTTCCAGTTTTTTTTGTATGCTTGTTGTTTTGTTCTTAGTTTATGGTTTTTTTTGTTAGTTTTCATGTTTGATTTTGTTGATTTAGGGGTTGAATCTAATAATCGAGTGAATAATGTGTTTATGAGTAATTGTTTTTTAGCATTTTGTAGAAATTGTTTTCCCTTGTTTTCATATCCGAGAAGATACTTTTAAGTTCGAATTAACCAAGATTTACATGAATGGCTAATGATGCTACTTAATAAATACTTGTAAGAATTTTCCGTTTGCTTTTGTTTATATATATATATATAAAGAGTAGAAAGAATGGAGGAGATTGGTGCATAACAACAACAACAAACTTGAAATGTGTATGTATTGATGGTGACTAATGTGTTTGTGAATAATTGCAGATCATTAACCAACAAATAATTGCAGATTTATGAATGTATGAGTGTGATTTTTGTTTGTGTTAGGATAATGGATACAAGAAGTGTTGGTGGAAAGAAGAGGAAGACTGTATTAATCAATGATGATATGATTGGGGGCTGATAAGGCAAAGAAAAAAGATGATGTGAATATGAAAAGTGTAAAGGAAGTTATTGTTGTTGCTGATAAATCTCCTAAGGGGGGTTCAGTAGCTCTTTCTAGGTATTGTTGATAAGTTTTGAATGTTTTAAAGCGGTTTTATTATTATACATTGTTTAGGTTTTATTTGATGTTAAGTGTCACATGTATGTTGTAGGTACTACATGTACTCACTTAAGGTATCATATCAATACTTGAGATGTATCACAAGTACATATGAGTTAAAGTTTTAGATAAACACAGTTAAGGTATCACATGTATTCAGATAAGGTTGCACATATTTAGCTTAGAGGTATCACATGCTTTAAAATTATTAAGAGCCAGTTGGAGATTGTGGATGTCAAATAGTAAAAAGACCTTTAATGATGTTGAAATGGTAATTTTATATAACAATACATATCGTAAGTATGTGGTAGCATATTGTGAATTTAGGGATTGAATCTAATAATCGAGTGAATATTGTGTTTATGAGTAAATGTGTTTTGCAGAAACTGGTGCATAACAGTAACATTAAACTTGAAATGTGTGTGTATTGATGGTGACTAATGTGTTTGTAAATTATTGTAGATCATTAACCAACAAATAATTGCAGATTTATGAATGTATGTGTGTGATTTTTGTTTGTTTTAGGATAATGGATACAACAAGTGGTGCTGGAAAGAAGAGGAAGGCTATAGTAATCAATCATGATCGGATTGGACGCAAGAGATCGAAGGATGAAATTCTGATTAATCGGCGGAAGAAGAATAATGAAAAGGCAATTGTTGCAATTGATATGTATTTTTTAATGTAATTACATGAAAATGTTTGAGGTATTGACCGCGCGTCGCAACGCGGCAAAATTAATTAATATCTTCCCTATCCTAACCAACTAGTAGCTAGGGCAAGTAAGAGTCGATCCCACGAGGAGTGATGATTAACTATGCCACCTAATTTCAATTCAAATAAAATTATGGGGGGTTTTTCAGATTGATTAACTATCACTAAAATACTAATAAACTAGAAAGCAAATTAAGCAAGGATTCAAGATATGCAGATATTCCAGTTAACAGTTCAATTATCCCCCGATATCAATTATTCCCTAATCAACATATTACCCCTCTCTCAGATTATCATGGAATTATCATCCCTAGTCTAACAACTACGCGTCGTTAAACCGAATCGTCTCTTAAGATTAGTTAAATTAGGATACGCTCGCTAATTAACCCTATTTAATTGAACAACCTAGGATACGCTCGCTAGATTTAATTCATTCAAATGCATTAATCACCAAGACGATAGGATGAACTAGACCCCAAACCTACGCGCGTGATTTGATGATTCTAGGATTATGTTACCCTAGAGATGCACGATCTCTAGTTTATCACTTTATGAAAATTAAACCGCAACGACGGAATTAAGATTCTAGCAGTCAATTATTAAACACTTAATCTAGGTGGCCAATCCAAATCAAGCAATAATAATTGAAAACATTATGCACAGATAACATAATCAATTCCAATCAACATCGAGAGGGAAATACAGGATTAATTAGAAAATAAATAAATATACGGGTTCAAACATCCCTGCTAACCGGAGTTAAGAAATTAGACAAGCATCTTCAAAGTCGAATCCACAAAAGCTGTTGAGAAATCCATCTAAATTAAACTAGAAAATAAAGCAATGTTTTCTCTCTCTAAACTAACCCTCCAAACTCCCTCTCTTCCTAATCTCTTTAATCTCTCAACTAATCTTCTCTCTCTCTCCAACTCTCACGTCTTCTCTGGCTACTGCGTGAATAGTGGCTCAAGGAAAAGTCCAATATATATGGCTACTTCCTTGATTGTTAGCGTGAAAACATCATGGACCGCCAATCCTACTTAAGTAATGGGCCACCACTTCTCTTCTTTCCTCTTCTTTAACTAATTAAAAACTCAAATGAATGATATTGGGCCTTCTCTTGGACTTTAGGAATTGAGTTGGGCCCAATCGACTTCTCTTCGCCCCTTGATCAACTTTCTCGACTCCAAAATACTTCAAAACTTCTAAAATAATCGAGAAAATAATATATGAAGTATTCGAAGACACAAAACACAAATATGTAGGAAAATCATGCATTCAATCAATTAATCTATCATAAAATCTCAAATATGCCCTCGATAAAATGCACATATTTCCTACTTATCAGGTATTACATATATTCACTTCAAGGTTTCTCATGTATTCAATTAAGGTATCACATATTTGGCTTAAAGTATCACATACTTTTAAATTATCAGTTGAATACCTTATTGCATCATATGTTGGATTTGCCATATTTATGTATAAGAGTATTACTTATATTTATGTTTTGGTATGATTTTGTTTTTTAGTCAAAAGAAGACGATCAAGAAACCAGTTAAGGAGGCTGATAAGGCAAAGAAAAAAGATGTTGTGAATATGAAAAGTAGAAAGGAAACTGTTGTTGCTGATAAATCTCCTCATAGGGGTTCAGTGGCTCTTTCTAGGTATTTTTTCATTGATCTTTTCAGGTTCAGTGGTTCTCCTAAAGTGATTTTATTATTATACATTGTTTAGTTTTTATTTTTGATGTTAGGTGACACATGTATATGTTGTAGGTACTACATGTATTCACTTAAGGTATCATATCAATGTCTGATATGTATCACAAGTATATATGAGTCTAGGTATTTTTTTCAGTGGCCTTTTTAGGTTCGGTGGCTCTCCTAAAGTGGTTTTATTATTATACATTGTTTAGTTTTTATTTTGATGTAAGGTGACACGTGTATATACTGTAGATACTACATGTCTTCACTTAAGGTATCATATCAATGTCTGATATGTATCACAAGTACATATGAGTTAAAGTTTTAGATAAACATAGTTAAGGTATCACATGCATTCACATAAGGTTGCACATATTTAGCTTAGAGGTATCACATTCTTTAAAATTATTAGATGAATATCTTATTGCATCATATTTTTGGTTTTTAATTGCAGCATGTTTGTGAATCAATGCAGACCAAATGGTCTTGCCAAACTTGTTCAATCATTGAGTGATAAACAGAAGTCTGATGTAAAGAGTATTGGGTTTGGTGGTCTTTTACATTTGAAGATCACTAAGTGCAACAGAAAAATGTCGAATATTAATGACTTGAAGGGACTTGTGCTAGAAAAGGTATTTAATTTCTACAAGAAGAAGCCTGAGTTGAAGCTGAAGGAAAGAAAAAAGAAGCAGCAGATAAGGTTGCACAGTTGAAGGAAAAAAAAACTGGATGGTGATGTAATTTGAAACAGATTTTTATTTTGAAAACAATTTTTATATGTTTTCTCAGGAATTTGTGTTGAATTCAGTGATTTGTTTGTATTGCATTTGTAAATTTATAACTACGAAATGTATCATATTTTTAACTATCTGATATGTAAAGCTATTTGTTTTACAGGTATTAGTTGAAACCCTTAAAGGTATCTATTATATCTATAAAAAGTATTACAATTGAAAGTAAAAAAATATTATGATAAAAAACTTATAAGTATAATTCAAAGTTGTTTTTGTCACAGGTAAAACATGAAGGTATTACATGAACAGAATTAGAGATATTACTGTTTCTTATACATACTTAAAGGTATTTCTAATTCAACATTAATGTATTACACAATTAACTGAAAGGTATTTTCATACTTTGATAATATATAACATCAAATTCATTAAAATTCACAAATAGGTATTCTGAAATTACAACATTACAGGTATTACACGTATTTCTTTGAGGTATAGCATAAGAAACTTATAGGTATCTATTAAACATAGTTGTTGGAGATCATTCACAAATACATTACATGAGTATTACACATTCATTTGAGGTATTCTTTAAACTACTTATAGGTATTACACATATTCATTTGAGGTTATCCATAAACTACTTATAGGTCATCAAATCTGTTTTTGTCACAGGTAAAAGATGAAGATATTACACGAACATAATCAGAGATATTACTGTTTCTTATACATAATTAAAGGTATTTCTAATTCAACATTAATGTATTACATAATTAACTAAAAGGTATTTTCATACTTTGATAATATATAACATCAAATTCATTAAACATCACAAATAGGTATTCTGAAATTATAACAACATTACAGGTATTCCTTTGAGATATTACATAACTTACAAATAGGTATTCATTAAACATGTTAATATTATTATTTATATTACTACCAGGTATCCTATAAGTACCATATAGGTATTACACACATTTGTTGCATGTATTACATAAATTACAAATTTTGCTAAATATAGGTATTAAATATATTAAACTCATGAATACCTTGAAGGTATGAATGTGTCACCTGAAAAGGTTTTTCATGGATACCTTTGAAGGTATACATGTGATACCTCAAAGGTATTCCATGGATACCTATAACAATTACATGAAATACCAATAGGATTCTGGAATTACAATGTTAGGATTAAACTAGAATAATCTAACATTGAGTGTTTTCGAGCCAAACTCCTTTGTTATTGTTGAAGTTGTAGTAACTTCTTTGGTTTTCTTGTTCCTTTCAAAATGACCTTTAATCCTTTGTCTTCGTCCTTTTGTAATTGAACGGGCTGGATCAAGGACAACATTTTATTGATTTGATGATTCAGATTGTTGTGTATACACTGATGCAGACATCAATTCATTTATTGTAAGAACATCCCTTTTATAACTTTCTTCAACAATCCTTATTGCTTCCTCATTCCCTTGACATTTCAACATAAGGTTGTTTAAGGTTTCCATAGAAGAGTTTTTAGGTATCACAGATATACATACAATGTTTACATTAAAACAATAAAATTAGAAATAATGTAATACTGTTATAGCATGTATAGAATACCTATAGAATAATCATGTAATACCTAAAAAATATTAGTTACACATAATGTATCAGCATTATGTAAGGTATTCCATATAATTGTTTAAGGTTTCCATAGAAGAGCTTTTAGGTATCACAGATATACATATAATGTTTACATTAAAACAATAAAATTAGAAATAAACATGCACTGAAAAGTCAATAAACACATTGAATTGAAATAACTTGATTACCTTCATTGATTGTCTCAATAACTTGATTAAGAAAATTTGATGTTGCAGTATTTTCGTCTTCTTTATTTGACAGTACAAGAATTGTGTTTAATTCTTGACATAAAATTACACCAAATTGTATAAAAAATGTAATGTACTAATTATTGAAAACCTATTCAGACAATAGATCTTAACCTTGTTCATTGTTCAAATCACCCGACATTGTTTGATAGAGTATTTTGATAGCAAGAGAAAAGTATTCGTAATTTTTAGTGTTTTGATATCTGTGGACTGCGGCGGCGACGATCGTTGACAAAGGTGACGGCGGCAGAGATAAGACGGAGGCTACGGCGGCAATTTAAGCGAAGAAATTGAATTGCAGAGCTGAGGGATTTCAGCGATGAGTTGCAGAGCTGAGAGTTTCAGCGAAGAAAGAAGAAAACATAAGAAAAAAAAACTAATTCTATATATAATTCGGGTCAATTCGGGTTGGGGACACGGATCCAAGGATCCGTGTCCCGGGGACACAAGAGACACACTCAATAAAAAAATGTACAAACTAAAAAAAGTTAATATTAGAATTTAAGATCATATCCCTTTATATTTTGATTTATGCAATTTATAGCTCTAATTAGAATTTTAATAACAAAATCAACAAACATATTCTAATATATAGTGAAACACTAATTTAATATTTTCCATCAATTTGTTATAAGTTTGTTCCTCCAGTAAATCGTCAAAATTTATGAAATATTATGACTATAAACATCATACCCAAGTTTTCAAGTGAGAAATATTATAAAGTTAAACTATGTCAAAATGGTGATAAATATATGAAAATTCATTGGTGGTGGAAGGGGGTTGATAGAGAACGTAATGTCATAATTGGAGAATGAATGTTATTTGACATTCTACTATATATGCCGATGTGATGAAATTTTTTTGAAAAGAATATTCAAAAAAAATGTTTGTTATATCTAAAGGATATTCTAAATAATCAAGGTTAATTTTACATAGTCAACATATCTATATCAAAAATTTACAACACTTGAAATTTATATATCATGCATCACACGAGTTACCAAATAAAATTGAAATATTATTAAGAACTTGATTTTTCCGTAAATTGATATTTTTACATTAAACTCAAATATTGAAATTTTATGATCATGCATTACACATGTAACATATTATATTGAAATTAATTATCTCAAATAATATACTATATTTTGTTCAACATTTCATATCAAAACAACAAAATAGTAATTTTTATATGTCCGTGCATCGTACGGGACCTATATACTAGTACTTAAATATGTAAGAGGCATACTTGAATAATGCAAGAGGAATACTTGTACTTATACTTAAATTCAGTCAAAAATGCACATACTTATGTTCAGGAATCATATACTTATATAAAGAAATAACATACTTAAAGATGTAAAAGACATACTTATATATAAATTTAAATTCAGTCATAAAATCACATACTAATGTGCAGAAAACACATACTTATATACATAAATCACATACTTAAAGATATAAGAGAGATACTTATACATAAATTTAAATTCAGTCATAAAATCACATACTTATATGCAAAAATTACATACTTAAAAATATAATATTATACCAATGTCATACATGAATATATAAGATTAATACATACTTATATATAAATGCAACACATAATTCTAATTAATACACTTACACCTAAAACACCTAAATGCACGTGTAAGTAATTTAACTATAACTACAATTCATTTTTTTAAAATATATTCTGTACTTCCACGTGTAATTTCACTATTGGTGGTGGGAAATAACGACCATCATCTAGACGGCCACTCTTTCTCTCTCCATTCTCTCTACTTCTCTCCTCACAATACTACTGACATATATATAGTTTCTCACATTAAAAATTCCCATATTTTTCCGATGATAATTATGGATTCCCTGAATCCGACGGAGTCAGCGGCGGTTGAATCGCCGTACGAGATGCTGCTCAGGGCGGCGTCATTAATTCCGATTGCTCACTATTTATTCGGATTTTCGTTCACCTTAATGGTGTTTCTGTATAATTTTCTCGAGATTCATTTCCTGCAAGATTTATTCACCGGATTCAGCGGTCAACCGGTGGTTTTGACTTTCAATCCGTGTTCTCAACTCTATCACGATGTTGTTTCCAAGTGTAGAATTCTCCGTGGCAGGTATTGTAAATAATTTAGGGTAGTTGATGTTGCGTTTAATGGATTTTTGATGTATTGACAGTGTTGTGCTTCAAATTAATACTCTGCTTTTGTTTATTTTTTGCTGCTGAAAATAGGTATTTGTCAACCCCATGGTTATGTAGTCCTCATCTTCAGACTGTTTTTGTTCATTATTTCGGAAATCCGCCAGTTGTCAATTATAGAAGGTGATGTTTGCTGCAAGTGATATTGCAACAAATTCTTTGTTTGAATCATTCATGAAATAGATTATTAAGCTTGTTTGAGTATCTGGATTTACTGAAATTAGTGTTACGTAGTATTGCCCCTTGTTTATGTCGAAACAATTAGTATTAATTTGATGCACCGCGCAGACAGATCTTTATGACCTCTGATGGTGGAACTCTAGCTTTAGATTGGGTCAAGAATGCTGAAGGTAACAAACTTCTCCTTTTTGTCCAGATTTATAGTTAACTCATTACTTGTAAACTATAGCTGAGAGAATACAGTGCAGTGATGAAATGTGATTCACATTCAAGTAAGAGACAACCAGAATAAAACTTTGATATGGTATATGCTAAAATATGGAAATTAAGCACATTGTAGTTTCTACCAGATGTAATATGAAAATAAAAGAGGAAACTAAAATGAGTTTACCCTATTGGGATAGGAAAGTACTTGGCCTATTGTTTGATGTAATTGGGTGTGAAAATTGTAAAGTGAGAACCTAAGAAATTTATGCGGTTTTAGTTATTTGATACTTCAAGAATATTGAATTAATATGATATGAGTACATATTCTCCTTCTTAGACCTCTGAATATTAGGGCCTCTGTTTGTTAGGTACTCCCTTGAGACATCGAATAATATCATTTTTTGAATTTGGATTTTTCTTTCTAACATTTAATTGGCTGGTGCATTAAATTTTATGAAATTGTATTAGCATCCGACTTTGAAAATGTCATTTAGTTGACAATACGTGGTGGATATAAGTTTTCTTCGAGTTTTATATTTTTAGCTGACTCATATGGTAGGATTAAGCTTAGTTTGTTGTTCTTGTTGGTGTTTGTGTTGTATAATATTTTTCTACTATATTTAAGGTTTTTCAATGTTGTATATTTTTTGTAAACTCATTTTGGCCGCCTTCATTTTAGTCAAGAAACAAGTCTCTCAAGTTAATGATGTCATACAACAAGATGATAAGAATCCCATCATGATCATTGTTCCTGGCTTAACAAGTGCATCTGATTCTGCTGTAAGTTATCTAGAATCTGTCTTTTTTTCTGTTCTCTTGGTCAATAATTATGTTCCTAATTTTGGGAAGGGATACTCATATCATTCATGGTGCAATGCAATAGATAACCAGTACCTCATCCTTGTAATTTAGAAGTAGATAAATCATAAATTCTTTGGTTCTTTGACTTTCTTGTTGATTGTCTGGTCACTGCCTCTCTCCATGGGAGGAAATTTCAGAGATTCAGCAGTCTAGTCAATATGCTTTTATGTTTCTGGTCAAATTTTTTCTTAAATGTCTCTTTTAAAACTATAATGGTCAAGTGAAATGCTGGAGCACACTGGTTTTGTTGGGGTCATTGATAGGTTTTATAAAATGTAGAAGGATTGAACAATGTTCATTCTGTAAGATTCAATATGGAAATGCCTATTACAAAACTCTGCATTTACTCGGATGATTTATGATTTTTATTATTTATACTCAGCTGCATTAGGATTATATTTTTAATTGGTGGTGTGTATCCCTGTGTATCCCTGTGTATCTTTTAGTGATTCAAACTATAGAACGAGGAAAACTATGTGTATTTCTGGAATTTAGTAATTTTTTGGATGCTTATGAAAGGGATAATTAATGAACTATTATTCTGATGTTACAATCTTTTAAATGTGAGATGTGAAAGTTGATGTTCACTAAGAACAATGATTTTGTCCTTATTTTCGCCATCTTCTAAGCGAACACATAAAGTTCTATGTTTAGAAGATGTGGTAAAAATAATGGGAACTTCTGATTTTGTATCTCTTTTCTCTATCCTGGTAACTAGTTTGCCTCAATTCTTTCTACTCATTATTCTTATTTTGATCAATACTCCCGTTTTTGTCAAAATTTCTTGTGTACCTGTATACTTTAACTTTAATCTACAGGGCTAGCTTTGCAAGTTCGTTTTCTGTGTCCATATTTTCTTCTTTGAAGTTTTATAATCTCCACCATTTATAATTGAGACCACTAGAATTGTCTTCTTATATTATTCTGATGGGTAACACCTTAAGATTTTGCCACTTTAATGTGGTAACCAACAGGCTATCTTCTATCTTGTTTTGCCCCCATCTTGTTTTGTCTGATTTCACATTTTTTGCCCATAGACTATCTCTTATTGTAGATGTATGTATGTCCGAGTTCTACTGAAAACAAGATGAATTTCATAAGTTTAGATTGTGTGAACAAATTTCAAATTTAACTTAATCGTTTTATTATCTTTACTAAGAGAAAAACTGTATTTGCAATCTTTCTTCCATCCTGATAAGTAATACTTTTACACAGTATGTCAAACATCTGGCTTTCAGCATGGCTAAACGTGGCTGGAATGTTGTTGTGAGCAACCATCGTGGACTTGGAGGTGTATCAATTACGGTGAGTATTGGGCATTTGAAACTTTGATATCTTCGGTTTTGCTAGGGGAGATGCAAAGTTCTATTGGCTTTTAGGATTTATGATTTAATGTAATAATACCTTTCAAATAGGAATCCTTTGAATTTGTTAAAAGCCTGTGAGTTTTGGAGATTTATTCTTTGCTAATTGTTTCTGTTTTTCAGGTTAGATGTAATATTTTTTTCGAAATCATGTTGTTAACTTCTAGAATCTACTTCAAAAGGAACTGCATAAATATCAAATACTCTGTTCTTTCATATGTTTAACTTCACATGAAAACTAGCAATAAGTTTGTAAGTAACAAGTTCTTAGATCTTGCTAATGATGCAAACTTTCTTTGGATCATATGTTGATAGTCCGACTTCTTCTATAATGCTGGATGGACGGACGATGTTCGGAAAGTGATTGACCATCTTCACTGCCAATACCCTGAGGCTCCTTTATATGTCGTTGGGACTAGCATTGGTGCTAATATTCTGGTACAAAGACTTGCCCTCTATTTATTAGATGCTTCATATGAAATAACACAATAGTGTGTTCTTTTGTAGTTTTACTTCTAGTTTATGTATCTTTAATTTATTATGCAGATGATCTGGATTTTACTTTTGTAGTGTTGAATCATTGCCTAGTATGCTAATAGTGTTGAACAAGGCATTGCATTGCGTAAGCTCATATATATCACTTATAAATGATTACATTTCAGGTTAAATATCTAGCTGAGGATGGAACAAATACTCCTGTAGTTGGAGCTGCAGCAATCTGCTCTCCCTGGGACCTTTTGGTTAGTATTTTTTATATCTTTTGTCTTCTTACATCTCCTTGGCTTGGATTTAGAATTTTTTGTCAAAACATTTATTAGATTATTATTATTTTTTTCCATACTTCTTCCATTCTACATGTAACTAATTATATGTTTCAATATCCGACTTTGAGTTTTCTTTGTTCAGTCAGCTTTATCTTTAACTCACCAATGTTTTCCATGTCGACCTCCTTTGAGTGAATGATTTATCTATGCTGTAGAGTGTATCCACACATAGAAAGAAAGGTATCGTCATTTCAATGTAATCTTTGTTTTTTGACTACTCTAAATCAGACCTCCATTACTTTTTCAGATCTGTGACAGATTTATGAACCGCAGACTTGTACAGAAGCTCTACAACAAAGCTCTGGCCATTGGGCTGAAGGACTATGCCAATTTGTATGATATCATCTATTTTATCTCCGTTCTTGAAATCTCACATTAGTTTTGTCATTGAACATTATGTGATGTTCTCCTGCATTTACTCAAGTTAGCAATCAACTGATGATGAAATTCTTGTAGGCATGAGGCTGTCCTTTCTCGTCTTTCAAACTGGGAAGGTGTTAAACAGGTGTATATCACTTTACACTACCAAATAGGTTCATTTTTTTGTCATTTTTCTGCCAAATTTCGCTGACATATGTGCCAAAACTCTCTTATTCAGTCACGTTCAGTTCGGGACTTTGATGATTCTGCAACTCGTGTTCTGGGAAACTATGAGGTAATAATATTACTAAATTTCTCCTCTCCCTCTCTTTTTTATTTTATTGGAAATTTTCGACTGAATCATTTCACTTTGCTAACCAGACAGTGGACACATACTATAGGCGTTGCAGCAGTTCTAGTTTTCTGGGAAGTGTAACGGTACCCCTTCTTTGCATTAGCTCTATAGATGATCCAGTATGTACTAGTGAAGCAATTCCATGGGATGAATGCAGGTATCTGTTGTCTGACTATCAGCTTTTAATGAACCTTGCAATAAGTTTCAATTTAATTTTTAAAAAAGAATTGTTGAAGTCTTCTCTGTTTACAATGATTTATTTGTTGTAATAGTCAATCAGTATATGGTTATTTTCAGGTTAAATGCTAATGTTGTATTGGCTACTACACAACATGGTGGGCATTTACCTTTTTTTGAAGGGTTAACTGCAAAAACTGTTTGGTAAGTTATACTATTTAATATATGTTTATTTTGCATAAGTATGATTATTGGTGTACTTTAAGAGTAATTTATATTGTAGTTATGAAGCGGACATTTATTTTCAGTAGAAAAACTTAAACGACTGTTATCTCTTCTAGTTTCCTTAGGCTGAGTTGCAGTGATATTTCTGTGATGTAGGTGGGTAAGGGCTGTTGACGAATTTTTTGGTGTTCTGCAGTCCAGCCCCTTGAGTCACCCCAAAAAAGAGGTATATTTTCTACACAAAAATTTTCTACTTGTTCATATAAGTACTGATTTAAGTACACAAAATTCAAAATTAGTATAGCCACTATTTTTTCTAGAACTGGGGAAAAAATTTTAGTTTTGAAATTGGGATAATTAAATTTAGTGTAGATGTTAAATCACGTTTGAAAGAGGTGTTTTTTTGAAATTCGGTTGCTTGGTCATCAATTTGCTAGTTACCTTTGATGAGGTAGCATTTTCAAACAAAAGAGCAAAAAATTAATAGCTAATGTGGACTTTATTGCATTAAAAGTGAATGAAGCCATAGTTAGAGGATCAATATTGCAACTTTTCTGGACTTGGGAAAATGCTATGGTATTAAACCTGCTTTTAAACTCTGCATGCTTTTTACTTTGAAATCTGCTTGAAAGTTTAGTTGAAGAAAACAAGGTTTCAACCAAAATTCAAGACATCATTCAGCATAGCATACAACAAGATTTCTTAGGTAGCATTGTCTCATCCATAAAATTGTATGGTTTCTCACTCGCAGGTATCGGTTCCCTCAACCAACCCTCTTGAGTCATCAATCGATCAGGCCCCGTATGTCCATCTTATGGAAGATGGCATGATCACTGCAGTAAGCGATGAAATCGCTGAAACGGGGCATCAACACCAAGATAATACAGATCAAAGCAAGTCTGAAGATAGAATCCATGTTGAAGAAAACCCAAGCTCAAAAAATGACCTACATGCTTATCGATCCCTGGAACGAGATATAAGTGATGTAGTTGTTGCTCCAGTGAAAAGGTGCCTAAATCAGCTCTCTCGCCAAAATAGAAAATCTCTATGGCTGCTTGCCTACATTGCGATCATAACCACTTGGCCAGTCGTGGGTTCTGCTCTCTCACTTTTCTTGAAGAAGAGATTTCGAGGCCTATTCTCAAGAACACCGGTTGCAAGTTAAGCTAAGATGGGATCAATTTGTAACTTCATGTAATCATCCTCAAATTCGATGATCGTTGAATAAGAGAAGATCATCGAGGAAATTCGATGAGAACATTAAATCTGTAGCTGACGAATATCATCCTTGGATGTATTGCAAAAGGGGTCTCTCTCGTTTTGTGAGTTAATGTTATAGTAAACAACATTGTAAAATTTTCACATGATCCATTTTGAGCAAGATTCAATCACTCATTCCAAATTTTTGCTCAAATTCCTTTCAATCTGAAAAATGGAGCCTTGCAATCACTACCCAAATTTATATCCAGATTTAGCTAAAAAAAAATGATTAAAGAAATAAAGGAGAAATAAAAGCAAAGGAATACAATCTTCAAGCAACATTAACCAAAAGAAAAATATAAATTTGCAGGAACCATCTTGCTGCATTTTGCTAATGTCAAGTGGAAAGACAGACTAAATAACATCTCAGAAGAGAACATAGGATTTATCCGATCTGAATTCTAGTTTTCTAGTCTCTTTGAGCAGTCAAATTGACCACTACAATCTGCCCCATTAATCCTTCTAAGAGTAAATATGGATAGAAAACTGTTCCCAAGTGTTTCAAAGAGTAATGAAGTAGAACTAACAACTGCGTCATTCAAGTAAAATCGCCCGGTGATGGGATTGAGAAGTGCCGAATATAATGACAACAAGTGACATGATGGATAAGATAACTAAACTGACTTGAGAATCTAATGAACCTTAGTCATCTTCATTTTCGGCATTGCCTTCTTCATTTGGCGACTACGGTCTTTAGCTTCTTTCTTGCGAACAGCCTCAGCACCTAGCTTTGCTTCAGCCTCCTCCAACTTCTTTCTCTGATCGGCCTTCTTTTTCTGCAAAGCTTCTTGCCTGACATTCTGAAGCTCTTTGTAAATCTCTTGGGCAACCTTTAATCTGGCTGCCTCGGTTTTTGATCGAGCCTGAGATACAACTCACAATTCAGAATACATACGTACAAGTGCAGAAATGCTTAACTGTAACAAATATAATGTTATACTTACATGTGAGCTGAGCTTGTATCGTCCAAGAAGATCAATGTAATAAGGAACAAGAGCAACCAAACGAGTCATGTCAGCCATGTTATTCGCGTCCGGGAGAGCAAACTTAAACACGAGCATCTTCTTGTGTGAACCCAATTGTTGGTCAGAGAAATGCATGGAAATGAAACCTTTCCCGAATTTTTCAAAAGCTTTGTCACCAAAAACCTTCAAATTTTCCAAAGAGTATATTATATTACATGGTCAAAGTGGTAGGCCGTAGGAGGTCAATCTGTCAAACACTGCCTTTCCAAGTGACAGAAAAGATGAAACACAGACTTCTTTCTAAAATAAAAATAAATAGCACAAAGAAATGATATAGCCAAAAACAGGAAGATAGCTATGTCAATCTCACACATCAAGTAGACAAGTTTTGAGTATGAAGATTGCAAAGAATGTGGCACAAATATTACATAAAACTAAATATGGATATGCAAAAACGAATTCAAAATATTTCTGAGGGAATGAGGGACAGTTTGGAATGCAAGAAGACGATAACACTTAGTAGGTCTAACTTTTCCACAGATCACTTCATAACTCATAAGATTATTATTCTCTCTGTTCAACACTCTCAAAGCAGATTACAATGTCGTTTCTTCCCATCAACATGAGTTTCGAACACATTTTTCCTATCACATAAAAGTTTCAGAGCACTAATTCCAAGTTTTAGCACATAAATGGCAAATAAACACAACCTAACCTGACATCAAAATATGTATATCCGAATTTCCAAATCATTGGGAAGTTAAAACAAAAATCAGAATTGATCACAACAACAATGAGAGCCAACTAAATGAGAATTTAGGGTAAACCCCAGTTAAAGTTAACCAAACTAATTTTTCTTGTTACCCATGATATCATCTTTAAACTTGAAACAACCCAAATGCCTCGATTAGCTTCTCTACAAGCTAATCACTGACAATTTATGGAAATCCCACCGCTATAGCGTACAGAAAGAACAGTGATCAACAGCTAAGTTTCCAAAACATTGAGAACATACATAGTTCACAGTGCGAAAAACACAGTACTTCATGAACCAAAGAAAAGCAAAAATATACATAAATTAATAATACCTGATCAAGCACGGCATCAGTGATCAAATCTGAGGCAACTTCTTTAGACTCCGACACTACTTGCAGCTCCTCTGCTATCCACTTCCTCCCACTTGGAGGATTCACCAACACTGCAAACCTCTGCAGATCTCTCTGCTCCTTTTGCATCGTCTTTGCCAACTTCTTCCTCGCCAATGCAAAAACCACTTGATCCATTGCATCATCATTCATATAAACCTCAAATGTTATCTCATCCTTGCAAGGCACCACCATATTGTACAACCTCGATATCAAATCATGCCTACTCTTCAGCTCCATCGTCGCAAGCAATCCTGAGCAAAACCTCCTACCACTTGCATAAAACTTAAACACATTCTTTCCTTCCTGCAACAGTAGAGGCGAGTCATCGGTCTCTCCCACTCCCAACAAACTGAAGTTCTTATCGAAAATCGAGTCCTTCGTCGCGAACTTGCTAGCCCACGCCAGAGCCAAATTCTCATTCTCTCTTTTCCCCGTGAAATAATTGATTCCAAACACAATCAGGAACGAAACACACACGATTTCAACCGAATACGAAGTGAGCTTCCTCGAGACCTTGACATCCGACTTCGGGTCTTCTAATTTTTCGTCGGAAACTGAATCAGATTCAGAGCCAGCGGTAGCAGATTCAGGAGGAGTCACTTGATTCTCGGGCACCGGAATACCTTCAAATTCATCTTCATCCCAGTAATCAAACGCCGATGTAGAAGCGGGCTTAGGGTTCTGATCAGACGGCGGAGACTGAATCGGGGATTGATCGGAATCGGGTGGGCCGTGGTGCGACTCCGGGCTGGAAGTGGATAGAGAGATTGGGGGAGGAGTGGAGCGAAGAGGCGGCGGAGTAAGCTCATCGGATTTCAGATCTCCGCCGGCAAAATCGTCGTCTTCTTCGGCGTCGAATCCCTCGAAGTGGGTGGGAGAGGCGGAGAGGTGGTGGAGGAGGAGAGAGAAGATAGAGAGAAGGGCGAATAGGTATAGGAAAGCATCGCCTCTGGGGAGGAAGAGAGAGAGTGGAGAGTTGAGGAGAGAGGAAGAAGATCTCTTCGCCATTGTCGAATGAATACTGCCACAGTGGATCTATGGCCAAGTTTGTTTTTCTACATCTATGAGAGAGAAAAATATTTATATATTTATATTATAAATATTACTAGTTTTTAGGTATTTCCTTTTCTTAATATAATTCGGTTATTAAAATTATATATTTTGATAATAAAAAAAAAAGCAAAAACTTCCGTGCAGCACCATGCAATCCGCACATTTATGTTATAAATGTAGTACATTTATATTATAAATGTAACACCTTTATGCATGCTCATTTTAAAAGGTACAAATATTTGTACATAAAAGTACTACATTTATAACATAAAGATCTTCCGTGCAACTATGTGCACCAGTTGCACGGAAGTGTTACTCATAAAAAAAAGAGTGACACTCTTATGCACAAGGTGCAACAATACTGTTATATTATATGAGTGATATTGTTATATTAATATAACAGTATCATTCATATAATATAACAGTATTACTTCATATAATATAACAGTATCACTCATATAATATACCAGTATTACTTCATATAAAACAGTATCACTCATATAATATAACAGTATCACTCATATAATATAACAGTATTGGTGTGCACAGATTTGGATCTATGCACCTTGTGCACAAAAGTTTTTGCCTAAAAAAAACTATATATTTAGAGTCTCCCTCAACTAGAAGAAGTGTCCACGGTTTGGTAGGTTTTGGAGATACGAAAGTTTTGGAAATCGAATAAAAATTTTAATATATTTTGAGGTGTATATAATTAATACAAAAAGGATATATATTGCTTTATAAGGATTATTAGAATTTATTTAATTATTAGTATTTATTTAAAACTTGAAAATTTAATATACTTATATTTCAAAAATAAAATAAAAAATAAGGTTAATTTCAATTTGCAACCTGAACTATTTGACTTTTTTCTGTGGATGTCTAAACTCAAAAAAAAATTCAGATTGCTACCCATTCTCTTCAAAATTTTCCGATTGCTACCCCCAAACTCAATTTTGACATATTTTCCGATCAAAATTCGTCAGAAAACTTGAAAATGCAATTTACCTCTAAATATCAGTCAAAAAATATATGATTCATATGTCAAAATGATCATTACTCAAAGCCCAATTATAACCCGAAATCGATTTCATGAATCTCATTCGAATCGAACAAAAAAATTCTAGGGTTTTGAACAAATTTTTGTTTGATTCATGTTTCAATCAAACAAGAATCATTAAATTAATTTAGGGTTATAATTTGACTTTGAAAGAGGGTCATTTTGGTATATGAATCATGCAGTTTTTACTAATATTTGGAAGTCAATTGCATTTTCGAGTTTTCCGATGAATTTTGGCCGGAAAATAAATGTTTGGGGTAGCAACCGAAAAAATTTGAAGAGAATGGGTAGTAATTGAAAAACTTTTTGAGTTTAAACACCACGGGAAAAAAGTGCAATAGTTCGGGTAGCAAATTAATATTAACCCTTAAAAATATTTATAGTATTATATATTATTAATTCAAATAAATATATGTTTTAAAAATTTTAATTAAATGGGTAGTTATTTAAATATATATCAAGATATAAAAAAAAAATGAATGATATAATAATATAATAATATATATTTCTTTAAATAATTCTTTAAAATCAGTTTTTCGGTGTGATACAATTTAGTGCTTTTATTTGTGCGGAAAATTTGAAAATCATCCAAAATTGTATGCATTATGTGTATTTTTCTCAAATTGCTTATAATATAGCATTTTCTATTTGCAAACTTTTTTTTTTTTTTTTCTAAATCCAACCATATGCATGATTCATCTACACGTTATTTCAGCTGACATTTTTGCTGTTACGAATTAAAATAATTAGTAGATTGAAACCAAAAAATTTGTTTCATCAACAACTCATTTACATGCTCTAATCACAGATTATAATATTGAAAGTTCGTAAGAAAACATTTGTAATAGATAAATAAAAATGGTATAAACATATAAATAATTACTTACAATATCAAATTTGTTTGTGTCTACTGGATCAATATATTGAAATTTTCATAAATTCAAGTTAGGTTTCATTAATTATCATTCGATATTCTCAATTATAGAAATCATTTTATAGTTTTCTATGTTATCAATGTTATCTTTGCTATGTAAAACTAATATTGTTAACATTTTTATTTTTTTTACAATAACGGGTGAGACTATGCTCAATAGGTGGGAGACTCAAACTTGAGATTTTGATAGATTTGCATACAATTAAATTAGACCTAAATTACGCAAATAAATTTTAGTAACAACAAAGATAAAATATAATTTATGATAGAGGAATATTCGAAAATCGAAGGCTGATGCAAAGAAGTTCATGGTCTTTTTGATATAGAAGGCTGTATCATCTCATCTAATGTAAATTGATAACATAAAATATATAAATAATTTGTATAAGAATCTCAACTAAAATTTCAAACGAAATTACCACATCAAGCATTCTTGTATTTCGAAAAATTCATTATCATGTTTACAATAAAACGTGACCAGATATTTTCTATTATCTATCATATTATATTTTATCTATATATATATATATATATATATATATATATATATATATATGTACATGATCTCGTGCATCAATAAAGAAAAAAAAATGGAAATGCTGGGGAAGTTGATGATTCTTTTACAAGTTACTGATCAGCCAATGAGTGGCCACTGTCACACTGTTACAAAAATTAAGAAAAACAATCCAAATCACAATTACACAAATAATTACCTCACCAATCACAAAGATCGAACAAGATTTGTTTTGATCATATTCATATCACATAATCAATTAAACTGCAAGGGAGAAGAAGATGCATAGAGAGGATTATGAAGAGTAGAAGATGACCCCTTTTTCCTTGAAAAAAAGTCCCCTACAAGAGGTATTATTGGCTTCTTTTTCCTCTCTTTTTTCCTCCCAACAAACAAACTTTCTTTCTCCCCAACACTCAAAACCTTAGCCAAACTTGGTGCAATCAAATCCCTTTTCTTCTCTTCCTCAAAGTGGGCCCCGACCGACGCAGCAGCTCTTGCGGCAGCTGCCGCCTCGGCCTGGGCCGCCCTAGCCATGCTCTTGTGGAGCTCAGCATTTAACGAGGCCAAGGCGACCTCAGTCTCGGACTCTCTGTCCTTGAGTAACTCGAGTTGGGCCTTGGTCTCCTCTAATTGGGCCTCGAGTTTTTTTACAGTGTCTGCCAGTGCAGGCTCCTGGCTATAACTCGAAGCCCTAGGGGATGAGTGTTTCGATGATGGTTCCGATTCTACTTTTGGGCTCGGTGAGAAAAAGGGTGTTTCTTTCTTAGGAAAAGAGAACGGCTTTGGCGAATATATCTCTGGTACCAAGAACCGCTCTCCAAATATCTCCACGGCCTCTTTGACAGAGCGAAAAGGCCGCGAAGTATCCACATTGGAGTGGTGATCAAGGCTTTGGAGTTCCTCCATAGGAAGAGATCAAAATGGTGGTGAGATTTGAAAAGGATTTGCATTGCAAAGGAGATAGCTAGGGTGATGTGATATATATATTTGAGAAGTCTTTGCTTTGAAGTCAAAATTGTAGTGATGGAAGATGGTATAGTAGTATATGGTTGTCTAAGTTTTAGGTGGTAAGAAATGAGATAGTGTGATTTGAAGGTTAAGCCAACATGGGATTTTGTTGGAGTTGGAATAGAGCTAGCTAGGGACAACTCAACTACAATACAAATTATCTTAGTATATATAAACATGTGAAAGATCTAATTATGTTATTTTCAATCATGTGTAGATAAGTGTTGTCATCCTTAAAAGGAGTGGGATTTGTGATGGTTAAAGAGAGCTTCTTTAAAGAGGGTGTTTGGGTTGGGGGAAAATATATGAACATAATGGTCCAATCTTGCGTGAAATTTAATATATATTAGGTTTCTACCAAACAAACCTCACGTGGGAGCCTTTTTAAATACATGTCCTATTTTGTTAAATTAATATAACATTGGATATATTCTATAATTTTTTAAATATTAATTTAAACTCGGGTATTCAGTTATTAATTTCTTTAATGATATATCTGTCATTTGAATAATTAATTTAAAATGAAAGGGAAAAGGGTAAAATAACTCTCACAAATATAATAATATTTGATGGAATTATAGGAATTTTAAAATGAACTCCAACCACAAGAAATTAAAATAATTCGTGTCTCTTTGAATCAAGTAGTAACAATAATTTGGGATGGCAAAACATTTGCAAAGTAATAAGTCAAATCTTGTTATAGTGGATTAAACTGAATGAATAATGAAATTCTCCGAAAAAAAATCATTCCATCATCTAGGAATTAATATTAGAATGTATTATGTGTGGTTGCTTAAATGCTTTGTACAAGCACACTTTCTGCAGATTGAATTATAACAGAAAACATGATCATATTCACTATACTAGCAAGAGCTCCCATCTTCTTGCATTTGAAATTATGATCCAATGAATCCATTCTGCAAATGTCTTATCATTATTTCATCAAAACAAAAGGGATGTTTGAGGGCCATTTGTTGCTAGAGTTGGCAGGAACACAACATTTAGCAGAATGCAAATGTTTTATCTTATTTCGCAACAAAAACTTTAATGTTGGAACGAAGACAACTCATGTTCTTAAACTTCAACAGCCACAACAAATCGATTCGTATCTTGGCCACTCGTATTAACATTTCTTGGCTTTGTAATTCCGTACTAGATGCAATTCATTCAGATGGCATGATGGATAAAAACAGAGCAAACGAGTAACCTCAGTGAGCTGACAATGATAACAAAGTCTAATATTCAGCTGACCAAATATAGGCAGATTAATTGAATGAAAATCCACTTGAGGGTATTATTCTAGGTGTACATAAGGAAACTTAAATAATCAGATCACTTAAACAACAAAATCATACTAATAATTAATTCTTTGGGACAAGCTTCTTAACCTTATTAAAAAGAAGACTACATTGACCTTCTGCTTGCAGCTGATCGAGTAAGAGCTTAAAAGTATTTGCATGCAGCATGAAGCTCCGTCTCTCCATTTCGTCCAAGATTGGAATTACATCATGAGATGCATTTCTTTTAAGTAATCCCTGGATGAAAACATTGTAGGTAGCACTATCAGGTAAGCAGCCACTTTTTTCCATTTTCGTCAGCAATTCCTTAGCCTCTTGTGTTTGACCTTCTTGACAAAGTGCACCAATGAGGATGTTAAAGGTAATAACATCAGGCTGTAAAACTTTGGATGGAAGTTTGTTGAAAAGATTATTGGCTATGTCTAGCTTTTTATCCTTGCACAATCGGTTAATGAGGATATTGTATGCTACTATATCGAGATTAACCCCTTGATCTTCCATAATGCGTATCAATGAAAAAGCTTCAGTAGTCTTTTGAGCTTTGCATAAGCCATCCAACATGATGTTATAGGATATTATATCAGGAGATAATTGTCGAGCTTGCATCTCTTTGAAAAGATTCAAGCCATCAGCACATCTGCCTACACGAAATAATCCATGTATCATGGTGTTGTAAGTAACCACTGTATGCTTTAATCCTTTGCAAGGAATTTCAAGAAACAGGGTCCAAGCTTCATTCACATGTCCTTTTGTGCAATACCCGTTCATCAAACTATTGTAGGTCACAATATTAGGCTTGAGTCCTGAATCAATTGCAGAGTCAAGAACATTTCTCGCTTTGTTCATCTTTCCCAACAAACAATAACCATCTATCAAGGCATTGTAAGTGATGATATTCGGTTGAACATCTATTTCCATCATGATTTTCAAGACATCCTCAGCCTCTTCCACCAATCCTTCCTTACTATATGCATCCACTAAAATATTACAAGTGACCACATCGGGAGAGATCTTCTGAGCCAACATCTTATTCAATAAGTCCTTTGCCTCTTTCCATCTACTGAAACGACATAAGCCATGAATCATTGAGTTATATGTCACAACTGTGGGCCAAATGCCCTTCTCACTCATTGTTGAGAAGAGTTGGATAGCCTCATCAACCATACAAACCTTGAAAAGACTATCGATTACTGCGCTATAAGATGTGACAGCAGGTTTGCATTTTTGTTTTTCGAACAATCTGAGCAAATGACAGGCAGCGAGTGTATGCCCGGCTTTGCACAGCCCATTTATCACAACAAGATATGTAACTTCATTAAACTCACATATTTTTTCTCTCAACAACTTCTTGAACAGTTTCTCCGCTTCAGCCACCTTTCCTTCCAAGAATAGCCCTTTCAGCAGAGTGTTGAAGGTAACAATAGTAGGTGTGTGGCCACGCTTGAAAAAGCTACCCAAGATTGCAAACCCATAATCAACTCGATTCAGATAGCCAAAGCAATCAATCGCAATATTCAGGGTGACGTAACTTAAAGGAGCATCCTTTACAAGCATTTTATCGAACGGATAGAGGGCAACCGAGTATTGCTTCATCTTGACAACAGCAGTTAATAATTTATTGAAATCAACAACAGATGGGCGCGGTTTCGTTCTTACCATTTCATGAAACAAAGCAACAGCATCATCCGGCTCACGAACATTGTCGAAATCGAATATGGGCTTGTGGTGATAATGTAGAGAAGCAATTTTAAATGTCGTGGTTTTGGAATTAAAAAGAATTCCTCCGCAAATGGTTGCAGCGTGATTAAACCTCATCTTCTTCAATAATCGGCTTCACTTTTTTCAAAAAGAGTGGAAAGACAGTGAAAGGAGGACTCAGCTTCTGATTTTGGAGACAAAATGTAAACTGATTTATCTTTTTTCTCTTTTCTTTTCTTTTTTCTTTTTCAATATTTTGGATGAAATTCACTTTTTTTTTTTTAATATTATAGATACGAAAAATATGTTAATTATGACTTGAAAAATGGAATATACTTTGCCTAAAAAAAAAAAAAATTGGAATATACTCATATTTAAAATTGTCAAACTCTCATACTATGTATGGTTTTTAATTTTACACATACATATAATAATATACATATTAATATATATTGTGCAGAGTACTATTTCTGGATGATATATATATATATATATATATATATATATATATATTGAACTTATTATAGAATCATCATCAAATTTTACAATTCAATATTTTTTTGTAGGTCCTAAAATTTTATCAAGCTTTTTCTATGGTTCACGAGCCTATAATCAAATATAATAATCCCACATGAGTTCTACTCGTATCAAAATTATTAAAAAAAAAAAAAAAAAAGGTATAAAAAGAGAAATTGGATTTTTATTTCTTATTCTTGAATTAATTTAATAATAAATTAGGAGCCGTCAAAAAGAGAGAAAGCAGAGTTGAAGAGAGAGAGGCTGAAGAGAGGAAACTAACCAGAAATAATTTATCGCAATTCTTCTTCATCGATACGGCGATGCAGGCTGCCATGGCGGTTACTTCTCCTCCCTGCTCTTACAATTACAGGCCTCACCAAATCCTTGATTCCTCCTGCTCTCCTTCCTCTTCCGCCGCCCCTCCCTCTCTTTCGCCCAAGGTCTCTCTCTCTCTCTCTCTCTCTGTTCGATCCACTGTATTTATTGCGATGTGCGTTTGTTTGTGTGGTTCAGTTTATTGCGATTATTTTGTTTATTGGGAATTATGAGCACTTAATTTTGTTGTTCGTATGCAGGTTTCGAGCTTCTTAGGCGCTCCGATTTCGATTTCCAGGAGTAGCAATCAGGTGCGGCGGGGCTCATGGAATTATCCCCGGCATGGTTTGCACTCCGCTTCTCGAGCAGGTGAGCCTTGCAATATTGTCTTTGTTTAATTTGTATGAAAGCGGCGTTTGGTGAATATGATAAAAAATGTTTGTGATGTATAATAATCAACTAGGGAAGGATGCGTGTTCGCTAAGATCAATTAAGTTTGGATTGACTATGGAAGAAAATTAAGTTTTCAGTGATGATTTTTATATCTCATGAATGAGAATGAAGATTCTTACTCTCTAATTTCAGAAATTTGTAATTATTGTAAAATAAAAGTGTTTGTGATATATTTCAGAAATTTGGTGTGGTGTTATGGATGTTTCTCCTAATTCTGAGTCTACTGGCCTTTGTGTATGCTTTATCAGCATTCTATTGTTATACGTACAAAGATAGTCTTTTCTTCGGATATTAGGTGCTTTTTTACATGGTGTGATATGATAATCAATGAATGAGATTTCATTTATTTATCTTGGCATGAAATAGATTGGTTTATGGGATTGTGGCAATGTCTGGATGATGCATGAATTCATGTGCATGTCAAATTACCATAGCTGTGGAGCTGGTTTATGTTTAAATTTTCACATTGTTCGTGCAGGCATAAAGGCTGTTGCCACTCCTGATTCAGCTTTGGAATTGCCACTCACTGCAGAAAATGTTGAGAATGTGTTGGATGAAATTCGACCTTATCTAATAGCAGATGGGGGTAATGTTGCTTTGCATGAAATTGACGGAAATGTTGTGAAACTAAAATTACAAGGGGCGTGCGGATCCTGTCCTAGTTCTGTAATGACAATGAAAATGGGCATTGAACGTCGTCTAATGGAGAAGATCCCTGAAGTTGTTGCCGTGGAATCAATTCCAGATGAAGAGACAGGCCTTGAGCTGAATGACGAGAACATAGAGAAGGTAAATGTTTAAATCAAGTGTCTTTCTTAACCACACTTTTTTTGGTGTCAAATATTGCAGTATATAGCTTTTTTCTCCTCTTCAAAAGTTATATTATGGTATTTATGGCTTAAATTTTTCTCTAAGATGGAAATCTATTTTTTGATGTCTGAGTACTTTGAATCTAGTGTGTCCGTATTTTTATGAGTTTGCATACTGGGATTAATAAAAGCCAGAACTGGAAGGAAAGGAGGGAAAAAGATGAGTGTGGGACTTAAGTTGTGGAAGGAAGGTTTGGGAAGAAAGAGTATCACATCTAGTTGGCTGTGAGACATGGAAGCTAGTGACCGATAACTCTTGCTCACATAGCAAGACTTAGAATTTTTAAATAGCTGCTGAATCCAAAACATGAAGAATAAGACAGTACATAGGGTCTTATTTGAACTCTTTATATTTCACAAGTATGTTTGGAGTATTTTAGTTAACCTTATATTTATATTGAACTCTATTTCTTGGTTTTAGTGGCCGTTTGGATACTATAATAGAAATTCACTGGTCAATAACTCCATAGAGATCTTTTTTTTCCCCTCAGTGCAATTAAATTGTAATTGTCAAATCATTTCTGATTCCAAAAGGTTCTGGGATTGGCTGCTTAGCTTCTTTTCTGCCCCTTGTCATTTTTCCTTTTGCGTATACAGGTTTCCACGTGCTCAGTCTCTTAACTTGCTTTATACTGTCCTCAGCCAAGTTAATCATATAAACTGAACATATTTTCCCTTCAAAGGTAATCAAGCAATTTATACAGGCCTTCCATATGACTTGCCATTCAAATAATTGTCAGTGGCTTAATATCTTTGACCATCTTCTCAGAATAAGTTCATTTTCTCTGACGTTTATCTTCTTATCTGGCCTATGGCGTGAGCAAGGGACGGAAAAGATTTTCATCTCCAAGTTTTTCTTATTCTTTGACCATAAAAACAACAAGTTCTCTTTCATTTCTTGGTATACCAAAATTAGTAGGTTGTGCTGCCTAGAGTTTCAGAGTACACACAAACCACTTGTCTCCAAGAGTTTGTTCTTGTCTTCCCCAACATCACCTATTTAGCAACATTATAGCTTTACTGCTAAACACACGACTTTTGAAATCTAATATCAGCAATTTTTTTGTGATGGTCAAAGATTTTAACCTGATAACTTATCTTGTAGGTGCTTGAAGAGATAAGACCTTTTCTCGTTGGAGCTGCTGGTGGGGAGTTAGAGCTAGTAGAAATCGAAGAGCCAATAGTTAAAGTACGTATAACAGGACCTGCAGCTGGTGTGATGACTGTTCGAGTTGCTGTGACTCAGAAACTTAGAGAAAAAATTCCATCCATTGCAGCGGTTCAGCTTCTATCTTAGATATTATTTGGAGATCCCTTGATGCCACTTATTTCATGGTTGCTCGAATACCAGAAATCAAGATGCCGATTGGGTACAGAACATTGTGCAATAAGTGATTCATATGTTCAATGCACTAAGTAGGACTGAGTTGTATGGTGCTAAAGGTGCAGTGTTATATCATCTGCTGCTGTGTACATATACGTTGTGCCAGTGTTTGGTTAAGAAATTTGTGCTCGAGTATACTCTATTGACAATATAATTTTACTCCTTATCATTTTTCTTTTAATTCTGAATCATATATTGTAAAGTTATATTTCTCTTTAGTTTTATTAAGTCGAATTTTTGTGAGATTGTCTCATGGATTTAATTATGTTATATGGATTAACTCATGATTTCACAATTCACGTATGAATTAAAGAAAATGAGTCAATTCATGTAGGAAAAAAAAAAAAAAATTTTGTTTGTGGATAATGAAGTTTTGTCTCGTATAAATTTTCAGGCTTTATGTAGTTGGAGTAAAACCAATTACAAGATACAACGTAAAATGCAAAACTAATATATAGGAATTCCCCCATCTAAAACACTTATTAAAGTGTGTTTGAATGTGTTCATCCCGATTTGGGATGGGCAAAATGCTAGTCATGTTTGTTAAGGAATTTGCATAATCCTACAATTATATCCTTTTTTTTTTTTTTTATCTATTTTTCTACAATTGTAATTAAAAATATTTGCTTTTACAAAATAAAATAATACATCTATTTTTTTTTTTTACCATTTTTAATATGTTTAGTTTTAAATTATGTGTGTTGCACGTGGAGATCAATTAAAATTAAGGAAAAAAATACAAATATCTTATATATTAGAGTTCTAATTATAATAGGATTCTATAGGATTTTGAATTAGGATTCTAATATGTAATTATTTAAATATGAAAATCCTAAATTACTATTATAACCTTAAATAAAAATCTTTGATAAGGATATACTTGACAATTCATATTTTGTAAGAAACATCCATACTTTTATATAGATGTGTGTATGTATATGTATATAAATAGAGAATAGATGTAACATCTTAACTATAATCATACCCTATAAAATCTCAAAACAAACACAAAATTATCAAAATGTACTTAATCCTAAATCCACACTTGCAAAATTCACATCCACCCCAATCCAAACCTTAAGGACCCGTTTGGGTTGTGGGTTTTGATTACTTAGCAGGATAACCCTATATTTGCTTTGTGGGTTTATGACCCATGCTAAATTGGACCCAGGTTGGTTTGAGTTCAAAAGTACTAAAGTAGGACCCAAAATTGGATGGTTTATTTAATGCAATCTGCCACCCACTCGACACTTTTTATAATAACTTTTATGCCATGTACGTGTTTAGTAGTTTATCATCATCATTATAAACAACAATAATACAATACAAAACCTTAGTTGCCCTCTTAACAATCTTGCCTTCAAATAGGCAGAAAAAAGCGGCGAAAAAGAAGTCTTATATTATTAAGCAACGCATTCAATTATTTAGCTTACAAAGAAAAGAAGACACAATAGCATCACGGTTCAAACTTCAAATTACATGATTGTCTTCATAACATGATAATAATACACTTTGCCATGGGACCTTGGGTACTTAGCATCAGATTTTGATGATTATACAAACAAGACATGACAAACTCTTTCTACAAAACTTGAAACAAATAATGAAATCTGCGAGAAACAAGAACATCCATACCAAGAAACATCTTGGGTTTTTAAGAGCTTTGATTAAATCTCACCCTTGATTGTGAACTGCCAAGATACCGTAGAATATGATTAGAGCCCCAAGTTCGAAAGAAGCTGACGCCATCTGGGAGTCTCCTCGTCAAAGATGTAGGTCAGTGGTGAAACCAGAACCCCACTACCTCCAATCTGCACAACAGTGATCCATGTGAGTTGAAATTTTCACAAAGCAAAGATGAAAGATAAACCAAATCAAGAAAAAAGACGTTGAGACTAAGGATAGAACAGAGACAGTTTGTCAATTGACAGAAGCCAACTCCTAACCTAGTTGTCTTGATAAGATCTTATATCCAATTCAAAACCATAGCCAACTAACTACTTGTACATGCATGTGCCTAGACAGGCATTGAATATGAAGAATTAACACTCACCATCCTCAGCTGCTGAATAGATTTGTAAAGCGATTTTTTTGGTACACAAATAACTATAGCAAAATAATCTGCTACTACCTCCCCGTCATGCTTACGGAAAACTGTGTTAACTGTAGGTCCCTGCATATAAAAACATAAAATCACATAAGAAGCTTTTGATATTGATAAAAGGGTACAGGATCAGATGGTCTCTTTTGTGTATCCACTATCATCAAAAGATTCACTATCATTAAAGCATTCACGATCATAAGCAAAGGACAAGACCTGCAACCCAGATAACGATGGTTGGCTTAACACTCTCTCAGCCACTTCCTTTGCACTGTTTCCCCTCATGTTGGCAGTTACCTGTCATAAATACGGTAAATAACATAAAATCAAGCAACAAAAGATTAGCATCAATATAAGAATGTCCATACCGTGAACTGACAACCAGCCTTCAAATGTGCTTCCAATCTTTCAAGCATTTCATGGGTAATATCTAGCACACCTTTTCGTTGAATCAATGACCTTCTGCTAGCAACAAGTACAGCCTGCAAATAATATATCAAGACCAAAGAAGACTGAGCAGGCGGAAACTCCAATTCATGGTTATTTATTGCCCTAAAATAGCTGCCAATTAAGTTTCACACACTTATTATATCTCACCAACAATATATACGTAACAGTTACCTGACTTTCCAAGATGATTCCACCTTCAATTTCTTTCAGATTATTCTCTTTCAATGTAGTTCCACTACTCACAAGGTCCACAATAGCATCAGCTATCCCCATCTGAATGACAAAGAAAAGCAGCAATCAGCATATATTGGATGGAATGACATCATATTGGCATATGCAGGTATACGTGCTAACATCCACACAACTACAAGCAAGCATGTAGATATTAAAACAGATCCAGGAGATGCATAAAGTAGCAAGAATAAACAAAAGTAGTTTAAGACCCACCAAGACAGAATAAGTAGAATCAACTTAAAATACAAAAGCCTATAAGATCAATTAAATCCAATAGCCACCTCACAGATATAAGAAACATATATACATGTAAGTAAGTGCGTGAACCAGTGGTTGATGCAGGCTTAGTGCATATGATAGGGACATGGAAAAGCAATGCTTTGAATAATTCCAATAGATTCCTATTATACTCTATCTATTTAGGAACTGCAAATATTTAGATTCTTCTTCAAGGATTTACAATATATATACTCTTTAAAAATATTCAAAATTGCAATTCATTATCTCAAAGAGCTTGTCCCAGCTCAGGTCTCAGATACTGAATGATGGATGTTCATAACTTACAGCAGGAGCTGCTTCCAAAGCTCCATCAGCAGTTGAGAATGTCACGTGATTCAGACCATTATCTTTCATGAACTTAGGACCCAGCTGCAAGTAAAAATGTAAGTTAAAATTCTTCCAGCCCACAAAGAAAATATCCAAAGAAAAAAAGGAAAGCAGGATAAAGAATGAGAACTTCTAGATAAAACATACATATGTGAAGCCAGTAGTAATTCTTAGAGGTCTCTCAGGAGTCCACTGTGGCATCTCTGCTAGCTCTTTCAAAGAATTTATGTTCTCAAATATGCCATATTTGGGGATCTAACAAGGAAAATGATATTACAATCCCAGAGCTCAAATTATAGTAGTTCACAGATTGTTGTTACACTCATAAGCAAATTACTTACTGCTAGAGATAAACGACAATCTCCATAGTCAAGAGAGTCATGGACAATAATGAGATCTTCATCTTCCTACAAGAACAATGTAAGTGCTGATAATCAAATCAAAAGTATAGCAACTTACCGACCCAAATAACATAATTCACGTAAGGGAATAAGCGGAATGCCCAACAATTGAATCTACATAAGCATTTTGCATGGACAAAGTTCTAGTTATACATATGTTGGAACCAACTCAGAATTCAAACTCAAGAGAACTTTCCAAGCCCCTTTGCTTTCAGGGGAGATTGTAACTCTTATGCTAATTATACAAAGCATCCCATCAGCTCTCGAGTACGACAGACCAATGGACCCCCATTTCTTACCTGTCCAAATTCCATTACAGTATCCAAGCCAACAATTCCAAGGTCCAAATCTCCCGATACCAACTTCCTCACGACATCTTTTGGGCGTTGAAACCAAACTTCTAGGTTTGAAATCTGCGATATAAAATAGCAACACTCAGTTATCATATATAACAATAATCAAGAGTCTTCTCATTCCTAAATGAACAGAATGATGACAGACAAAGAAACCAAATTTCTAGGGCACAAATATTTACTCTAAAAAGAGATTAACCATTCTATGCAGCAACACAGGAAGTACAACTGTGTTCAATAGATTCATAAATGTAGATGTAAAACTCTTGTGACGAAACATATGGTCAGATCTAGTTATATTTCCAACGAATTTGGAAGTATACTGAAAAAAAGCTCATGCTACAGTTCATAAGAGACTACATGGATCCCCTTTTTCGCCTCAGTTAATCACTTTTTTTCCATTAGTTAAGCAACAATGACTTTATTATTCCTTCTTGAAGCAATTAGATGCATCCAAAAATTGGATATTTAGGTACACGTCTGGTCTCAAAATCCAGAATTAAAGAAGTTCCTCAAATAGTATATTATCAGGCTAAGACAGTTGCATAAAACCAAGTCAGAAGTATAATTGTCTAAGATAATATATAGAAGTTGATAACTAAAGCCACATCACTCGCCAATCTTATTAATTAATAATTAATGAATAAATAAAAAGGACAAAGGTACAAATTAACACCATTCAGTTGTTATAATGAGTTTAAAATCATTTCTAACAGTAATAAGAATTTCAATAGAAATTCTTTTGGAAAAAATAGAAGTTAATATTATTGCACATTGTTGGGCTAAGTCACCCTCCCTAGTTTACCATTATCAATTGTCATCACGTGCAAAATTTATCTTGACAAATAGGCCCCGGATGCAATTAACATAATCAGTTTAACTGCATTTTGTCAAACCCATGAATTTTGAAAAGTAATACCCAGTCCTTGTGTTTCTATATAGATATACCCTTCTAGACATGAATGACCAACTAGGAAGAGCACAAATCAAATTCGCACTAACTTCAATACCATGGAGCGCTTTTACATGGCGGTTTGGTGTATAACATAGTTGTCAGAGGTGCAAGGCGCACAAAGGCACAAAAGATGAACCTACTGCCCGAGGCGCCCGACTCTTGAACACGAGGCACAACAAAAAAAAAGTTGAAAATTTCTAAACACATGACATGTGTTTTTACTTTACAAAAATTGTTAAATTACATTACTAGAAACATATTAAATATCTAGAAAAGAACAAAAAAATAAAGTGAACATAAAAAAGATTTGAATAAGACAAGTAAAAATGTGGGTATGCAGCAGTGGCAGTGGTCGTACTGGCATGGGTTATCGAGGTCCAGCAGCAGAATTTTTCCTTCTCATAATGAAGTTCTGACTTTTTTATGTTTTCCTGAAGAAAAAACATCTTTAAAGATCATATAGGGTCTTAAAAATGTGTTTGAGGTGAGAGCCTACGTATTATAGCAACATCAAAATGAACGATGCCTGCCTCTTGCTTGTAGAGGCACTACAGCCTGCACTAATGGGAGCACCTATAACAACTATGGTGTACAACCAGTAGAACACTAGGGATAAGAAGGGATGAAGATAAATTAAATAAACACATAGAAAGTAAACATTTGCATCATCTTCCTAATCCAACGTAATTTTGCCAGTCAGTTTAGTGACCTACTTTTCAATCATCCGACATAATTTAGATCGTACAAAGGAGAATGGATTGATGTGGGTCAACGGAGGGGCTTCTGAGACAAATATATGACCTACTAATGTTTGTTTATACAAGTGTGATGGTTTGGACCTGTCAGATCCACTTGAACAGAAAATCTAAAAGGTTCAAGTTTTAACTAGATATTTGTAAGTAATTTTCCCATGCTTTTATTTCTGAAAAATCCAATATCATCTATTATTCTATATGGATTAAAAGTACAAGTTATATTCTACATTATTGTTTTAAGGTCTAAGAGGGTTGTGCTCACATTTCATGCGTTAGCATATTCCTAATACCCTCTTAGTTTTCCATATTTTTTAGAACATGCCATATAGAACATATAAAGCCCATATATATGTATGATGTTTATGTGTCCAGTTCAAAACACTAAAACCAAAAACCCAATACCTAAGAAGAACTTGTTCAATTTTCTCAAAAACCTGACCAAAATGAGGCCAGTCCAGGTTTGACCCAACCAATTTCCATTCTTAAATGAGTTATGACATTGAGCAATAACATAATGAGTTATATTTTCGTCTCTTTGGAAATTTTTTTAAAATGCTGATGAAATGTTCAGATAGAATGACAATGGCAGGACAGATTTGTGGATTCACTAACTGAGAGCTGAAAGAGAAGGATAAAAGACTCCATCACTGATGAGAAACATTGTCGGGAACAAAATTTAATCAGGAGGTGAATACGACCAGTCTTGTGTCATACCTATGTAAAGCATTAAGTCACAAAAAAAGAAATTAAAGGAACCAATGCATATAACTTCAAACTTTATCTCTTAGTTAACAACTACTGTACAATCTCAAAAGAAGACTGTTATATATCTTCTAAGATATAAATATGTGGCCTTCTTTGAGCAAAACAAGAAACAAGATTAACAACTGAAAAAATGTAAAACCAAAACCTTGAGTTCTAGATTAATTAACTAACGGACACATGCTTTAAAGACCAACTACCCCAAGCATTTAAACACCAAATTCGGTGTAACATTGCACACCAACCCAGCATCAAAACTATGAGTGAATGCATTAAATATCACAGTAAATAAAATCAGTACACTCCCCATCTAATAAAGCATCGCACCTGAGGAATTTCTGCAACATATTGCCGTGGATTCACCTGCCTCACCGACAATTGACAATCCTTCACAGAAAATAAACAAAAAATAAATCAGAAAATCTAGGAAAAAAAGCTCCTCGAAAATAATCCTAATGCTTGAAAAGATAGCTGAAAATACAGATGAACCACACAACACAAGCAATTGTGCGTATGTATAGATTTTACCTTAAGGAGGTCGAGAGTGTCGGTTGCCATTCGGCCCTTACTCGGTAACCCAAGGCGGACTTCATTTCTCAGTGGCTTCTTATCCACATTGCCGTTGACCACCGTGTCCGGCAACGCAACCGAACAACACGAAACGGTGAATTTCACGGGAACGGAATTGGATGAAGAAGATGGAGACGACAAGTGCGAAATCGATGGGGACTGTAGGAAAATCGTTCGCACCAGAGACATTTTTCAACTATAGCCCTCTCTGCGCTCGCGTGTGTGTGTGTGAGAGAGAGAGAGAGAGTGTGTGTGTGTGAAGAGTCTAACGCCGCCGCCGATGTGTATTGGGTGTGGGAAGGCACACGAGTAGATTCTGGACAGGATACTTTTGGTGGTGAGGGATTTTCTGGTGCGGTCGGCGAGGCTAATAAGATCTGCACTCGGCTCTGTGAGCGTGCCACGTGGAATTATTTTAGATTGTGCTTAGATTGAAGGATTTAAAAAGTATTTGACATTACTGGTAATAAATTTATGGGTGATACTTAAATTGATTTTTTTTTATTTTTTTAAGAGGGGTGATACATAAATTGATATAAATTTAAAATAAATCACTTTTTAGTTTGACCCAACCAATTGTCGTCCTTAATTTTTACATAATTTGAATATATTAAAATAAATTATGTTTTTTCTATTAAAATTTTCTCAACTAGAGAATGAAGAATAAGGGATGTTTGGACTATGATGTGTTCTTCAGAATTTGAGATGGGCAGAGTTTTAATAATGTTTGTTATTAGATTTCTAGGATCTACATTTCTAGTCTATTTTTTCTACTTTATCTATTTTTCTGCAACTTCTATTAAAAGTATTTGTTTTTCCAAAATAAAATAGTACTACATTATCTAATTTTTCTACAATTCTTTATGGAGTCAGTCTCCTATGCAAAAAAAAAAAAAAGCGCAGATTCGGGTCGGATTCGACTCGACCTCTATGTTATGTTAATCATACATTTATATTATATTAATCATACTTTTATGCTATATTAGTGATACACTTATGTCTAGATTTTATACCCTTAGTGCAATACTTGAACTTAAAAAAAAATTGTTGGTCTTCATACTATGTTAGTCATACTTTTATGTTATATTAGTCATATTTTTATATAATAAATATCATACATTTATGTAATACTTTAACCTTAAACCCTAAACCCTAATTTTGGCACAAGTTGTAGATATTTACATTTATGTGATATTACTTAAACATTTATATGATATTATTTATACATTTATATCAATATAAACATACATTTATGTAATATATATAAAGGTACAACTAATATAATTAAAATGTATGACTAACATAACATAAATGTTTGTTTATCACTACATAAAGATGTATGCCTAATATTACATAAAAGTATGAACATAGTCATACTTTTATGTAATATATAAAGATACAACTAACATAATTAAAATGTATATCTAACATAACTAAAATGTATGATTGTTATAACTAAAAAGAATGAAAGGTTAATATGTCTGTCTAAAAAAAATGTTAAGATACAGCTAGTCTTACAAAAGGTATGTTTAACATAACTAAAATATATGACTAACACTACTAAGAGGTATAGTTAACATAACATAAAGATCTAGCACCTGGAAGCATATAAAATCTCAAAATAAATATAAAATTATTAAAATCCAATTGAATTACAAATTCAAACTTGCAAAATCCACATATACATCAGCAAAAGACATTGATTAGAAAATAGAATAGGTTGAGGCTATTAACACCCCATTTTCTTATTAATACACCCTATTTGCTATATACACCCCTATTTCTATTTTTTTTTATTTTTTTGTACTGTTTTTTACTCAATACACACCTGAACTACCCACTATGCCCTATTTGCTATGTACACCCCTATTTCTTTTTTTCTTTTTGTACTGTTTTTTACTCAATACACACCTAAACTACCCACTATGCCCTCATGCTTTTAAAAATAAAAATCGAACAACAGCCGAATTCTTCCAGCATATTCTTAGAAATTATGGCCAGGACTTCAATTTCACGTTCCATTTATATAAAAGGTCATTTTAGTCAATTTTGAAATAGATTATTTTTATTGAATAATTAATACTGTGTATTAATAAGAGATGGGGGGTTAATATCCTCACCCAATAGAATATATGAATATTAAAAATAAAATAAAAGAGATGTTGTTGGAAATCAATATTTTATATGTGATAGGAGAGTTAGACCATTCTTTGGTGATAAATGACACTTTTCAAGCATTTTTCCTAACCATTTAATATATTTAAAGAAAACATTAAAAAATATATGTAATAATCAAGATATATTTAATAGTATAGATCTTTATATATATATATATATATATATATATATATATATATAGATCTTTATATATATATATATACACACACACACACATACTCTGTTCCATGAATTCAATTTTCTTTCAATTTATGTTATAAATGCAACATATTTAATTAAAACACAGTGTCCAAACAATACTCTACAATTTACTAAATAAATTGCAATAAAAAAGCATGTATGTACACAGCATGAGACCTCATCCAAAATAGTCTAGAAAAACAAACACTAGTCATTTTGTATTTTATATATATATATAAATTCTGGTCAGCTCTTTTTGATGGTATTCCACCAAAATAAACAGTCACATCCCACAAAATTGATCACAAAAATATGCTTTTTCTTTAAAATGAAATATTAATTTTACTGGTCACAAAATTATATTTTTATCAGATATTTATTTATTTTCATTCTCTGGAGACCAAACACACCCTTACAAAATAATCGAATATTGCTTTGTTTATCAGTGAAGTGCTTGTCGCGTATCACTCTTGTCTTGATTTTCTGCAAATTACCCCATCAAAACCTCAGTCGGAATTAAGTCCTGATTCTGCTAAAACTGTTCACTGCGAATTTCTCTTTCATCATTTCCCTGATTCGATCTGAGAAATTCCCACCAAATTCCCCCAATTCTGCTCGCCTACGAACGATTTCTCAATCCTTTGCTTTGGCCGCCGACATTAACAGATCTTTCACACAGAGAGAATCGAAACCCCATAAAACTCCATTTGATTCACTCCAATTTAGTAGAATTTCACTGGGCATCTCGAGGTTGGAGGTTTTGAGCGATTTTAAGGCGAAAAAAGCTGGAGAAATCAGGAAACCCCATTCGAAATTAGAAAAACCCCATTTACTTGGGGCAGCATTTTAATTAAATATTTTTTTTTAAGTGGTGTAGAATGATCTTTCGATAGTTGGGAGTTTTAGGGTTTTGGTTGTTGAGTGATTGTAAAGATGGCGTCCGAGCAAGTGGCTGCGGATGCCATAGATTCGTACAGGGGGATGTCATCGGACAATATAAAAGGGTTGGTTTTGGCTTTGTCTTCCAGCTTCTTCATTGGCGCAAGTTTTATTGTTAAGAAAAAGGGATTAAAGAAAGCCGCCGCTTCGGGCATTAGGGCTGGTAATTAACCATTTGTGTTGCCTGATTTTTATATTTTGTGAAATTTTTTGAGGGAGTGTAGGTGTTTGATGTATTGCTTGGTGATACTGAATTGGATTCTGGTTGTGAAGATGAAGTGGTTTTATGTATATTTGTGTATAGAATGTGTTATTACTATGTTGAGATTGTGTTTAATTGTTTAGATCTTGAGTTCTTTGTAGTTTTGCCCACTTGTGTAATGTTGCATATGGTATCTACTGGGTAGAGTTTATTATATGCTATAAATCTTTAACACACTATCATGATGAGTGCTAAAAGATATTGCTGCTGAGAAATTGTATAGATCTAGTTCACCGGGCATTCCTTATGCTTGTTAGAAATTTTCTCCATGCAAAATAGCTTTGGTTAGTAGTCGGTGGATTTAACTTTCTTGAAATACTTTTATTCATTTATCATTGGTAGCGATTTGCCGCCTGATATGGAATGAGTTGAGTACGTCAATATGATAAAACTTAATTAATTCAGTTATTTTTAGGTACTCTAGTTTGAGGGTTAGCCATCATTAGATTGTTGGTCGAAGTTTTGTTTGCACTCCGTTGCAAGCTTATTATTGAGGGCAAGATAAAAGGTTCCTTTGGAAACCATTAGGTTTGCGTTTTAAATTCCTTGAAAGCTGCCTCAGCCCCTTCAATAGCTTGGCTTGACTTGTTATGAAGACTTGGGGTCTGAAACATCCATTATCACTTCCATGTTGAATCCTTCAATAACATTTTAAAGGCAAATTGTTTTATGTTCTTTGGGGACCCTGAACTTGATTTTTCTGGGCAACTTGAGGAATAATGAAACTGCTGAAATGAAGCTGAGGATTGAGATTGGATTTAGTTATTGAGATCTTCAGTTTTCTCTAACTGAGCATGTTTTATGTAATGTACCTTTGCAATTGGTGTCACATATGCATGATCTCATGAAATTTTTTGTGGAATAGCATCTTCTTCAGATATTTTGTTAATTATGATTATTATTATGCTGTTGTGCAATAAGTCTGTTTTAAAATGATTCATGATATCAATCTTCTCTTTCTAATCTTTCCCTTATAGGAGTTGGAGGGTATTCATATCTATACGAGCCACTATGGTGGACTGGCATGATAACAAGTAAGCCATTTGTACATTTTATGTCATATTAAGTAGAACACTTGTCGTGATAAGTATCTTCTAGTATAACAATATATGTACCACATTCTGCAACCCCCCCCCCCCCCCCCAAAAAAAATGTATAAAACCAATATGCTGGAGCCAATCCACTGAAAATGGTGTTCTTTTTTGTATCTTAAATCTTAATAGCTCATTTGAATAGTGGAGGCTATCATTATGAAAACTGGATTTGTGGGCTGTGGTTGATCTGGCACCAGATACTGTGCTATTGGATTTTTTGTAGATAGATTAGCATATCATGCTGAAAGATTTTAAGAAGCAATAAAAAAGATTGACTAGTTTGCATATCCACTGCTGAAGTTGGTTGGAGCATGTTATAGCTTTATATTAAACCATCATCTTTTTGTTGGTCTAAATTATTGACCTTATGGTGACTGTACTGAAGATTACTAGCAAAGACGAGGACCCTGCTTGGTTCTCTTTGGTTCTATCTTTCACCTTCATATTCTTTGAATTGGGACAAAGATACAATGCTTTTGGCCTAAGTTGCGGAGCTTGTATTAACTTTGTCGAGTATGATATGAATCCATGTGAATTTTAGGTTCATTGATTTCCTAGAGAAATCCCTGGATGAACTATGAGAAAGGGTCACAGAGGATGAGGGTGTACTTATTCTCATGTTTTTATCAATTATGACGAAGCTAATTCTTGTAGTGATCTTTTTTGACATGTATATGTACAATGTAGGAGGGCCTTTCTAGGCCCCCTTTATCCATAAATTTTCTCCTGAGGGGTAGCCGTATTATTTGGGGTGTGCACTTAATGATAAGGATCCGGTGGTTTTATCGTGTGGAATTAGTTTAAAACCTTTCCCATCAGTGTTCACTGTACGTCTTGAACTTTATATAGATAGCAAAGAGCTTCTATTGAAACTGACAAGATATTTGACTGTCACATTATCTTGATCATGCATCTTCTTGATAAAATCTGTGAGACTGGGACATGTAATTAATGTTGAAGGACTGAGAACAACACTTTTCTTCATGGTGTTGGTTGTGGAGAGAAATCATTCCTGTCTTAAGTATAAATGTCTGGTTCACATCTGAAGTCTCAAAGGGAATATGAAAACATAGAGGTTCTCAGTAATGCCCTTGGTGAATTTGTCTTGAAAGAGACTTCAAACAAACTTCTAACCAGAGTGCATGATATGTGGTTGATATGATAAAATTGTCAAGTGTGGGTTTTGTCTTATGCTGTGCTGTTTTCTGGGCAGAAATGTGTGGTTCGGGTGGAAAAACATAGTAATTTTTCTGGTTTTTATGAGCAAAACATCATTTTCCGTGGTATGATGGCCTTTTAGAAATCAGAATGGGTATAAATCTAGGGCCCTAGAAATAATTGCAGACAGTATTGCTCAAACTCTCAAAAAACAGGAGATGACTTGAAATACACAACTTGCCTCTTGGTTCTTTTTTGTTCGTTGGAATATATTTCCTGGAAAAATGGTATAGTTGGTTCGGGCTGTAGAAGTGCCATATGCCAGAATCAAGTTATAAGAAGCAAACATTATGATGAACAGTATCTAAGTGGTATGCCTATTCTAACTGGAAAGTGTCCTCTTCACGAATTGTCAATTGAACATAGATGGATTTTTTTAGTTTCCCTCAACACTCTTTTTTTTTCCTTATTTTATTCACTTCTCCCCCATTGAGAAGTTCCATATTCAGCCTGCTTTTCATACCTGTATTGGAGATTCTTACTTGGTGTACTGAAGTTGCCTTGTAGTTTGAGTGCTAAATTACATTCATTGCTCCTTAAATATAATTCAACATGGATGTATCCTAAAGTTTGAGTTTATTTTGGTACTCTGTGATTAGGCATCCCTGAAACTGAGTATTCTGTTGGTTTGTTTGCTGTTGGTACAGTGATTGTTGGAGAAATTGCAAATTTTGCAGCTTATGCATTTGCACCCGCCATTCTGGTTACCCCTCTTGGTGCACTCAGCATCATTATCAGGCATGATATTATCAATGACCTTAGTCAACTATGGCACCTTGTGTTGATTGCTGATGATTTTGCGTTTATTGCAGTGCTGTACTTGCTCATGTTATTTTACGGGAAAGGTTACACATTTTTGGTATTCTTGGTTGTGCTTTATGTGTTGTGGGCTCCACTACAATTGTCCTACACGCTCCACAAGAACGTGAGATTGAATCTGTGGCAGAAGTGTGGGACCTTGCTACTGAGCCAGGTAATTTTGTGTTGCATTAGTGTTTTTTTTTTTCTTTTTTTTTTCCTGCCGCATTGTTACATTTGTTCTCAGCTGAGCTAAAGATCGTGCATCTCTTCTGCAGCTTTTGTCTTTTATGCAGCTCTGGTAATAGCAATTGTCCTCGTTCTAATATTTCAGTATGTCCCACAATATGGCCAGACGCATATATGGTTCTATATTGGCGTTTGTTCATTAGTTGGTTCATTGTCGGTAGGTGTTGTTAATTCATAATCTTCTATCTCTTCAGTCAACTCCTCCATCCTTTCAAAACCAACAGAAAGGAGATAGCTCTTCAGTTAAATGTTGAAAACTATGTGAAATGCATTCACAGGTCATGAGTGTCAAAGCACTAGGAATTGCAATGAAGCTAACATTGTCGGGAATGAATCAGCTAATATATCCCCAGACATGGGTCTTTGCAATGGTTGTCTTAGTTTGTGTCCTCACTCAAATGAATTACCTAAATAAGGTATCTTTCTCTAATTTGTAGAAATTTTTGATACAATTACTCGCAGCTTTTCTGTTTGATGGCTTACCTTTTAGTATTGGAGATATTATTTTCTATGGCTTTGCATTCATGTTCCCTGTTTTGATACATTTGGCAAATTTTGAATGCAGGCCCTTGACACGTTTAACACTGCCGTAGTTTCTCCAATTTACTATGTCATGTTCACATCCTTAACTATTGTGGCTAGTGTGATCATGTTCAAGGTAACAATCATACTGTTAATTGTATCAGAAATTACATGGTTATATTGTTGCATAATTATGGCCTGACGCAATGAGATGAAGTTGACAATCATGTTCCAGTGATAGTGACAAAATCTAATAGGTAAATAGGAAGATTGAGAATTCAGGTTTTTCGGTGATGATTGGGCAACATATAGCATGATGCTTATGTTTTCTTTGTATGCTGGTGTCGATATTGGATAAGTGGAAGAAAAGCAGCTGAAACCCCAAGCCTCTTTTGTGGTTCTTTGCATTATTGGATTGAATTTCGAGGTATTAATATGAAGAATGATTGTTTATATTCATATGAGCAGGACTGGGACAGGCAGAATCCAACCCAGATCATCACAGAAATGTGTGGCTTTGTGACAATTCTTTCAGGGACATTTCTTCTTCACAAGACAAAAGACATGGTTGCTGATGGTATGCTTTCAATGCTTGCTTTCTTACACTACTATATCTTCTCCAGATTCCCAAATCACTCGAATTTGATGTAGGTTCTTCATCAATGGCCATGAGACTTCCAAAGCACGCGAACGAGGATGGTTTTGGTGACGAAGGTATCCCTCTTAAGCGCCAGGAATCAACGAGAGCCTGATGATATGTACCCTCTCTCCTCTCTCTTCTCTCTCTGCATTTTGTAAGTGTGAAAATTGAGCTCCCAAGATCATGGTGATGCGAAAGATACAGCAGTTATAGATCTTGTATTTTGTATCAGATACTCACCAGTCCACAACATGCATTTTTTCTTTGACTTGAGACTTGGATTTTCTTCTTTTCAACTTTACTTATTATACCACTCTTTCATCTGCAACATTATGCACTTTGTTCTCACTTTTCAGAGTATCATAAAAATGTCACACTGCATATTAAAACAACCCATCTGGGATTTACCAACTCATGTGTCAAAATCCTATCAATAGATTTTAAATGAGAGTTAATCAATGTGTTATGTTAAAAAAAGAATACTAATAAATTCTGATTTTAGACAATGTTTTCATAAGTTCATAGATAATAATGAAATAAATATACTTATGGATAATCATCAATAAAGAAAATTATAACCTTAGTAGATACATGTGGTTTAAAAAATCTCACGACATGTTTAATTTATTCCGACTCATTTGAAAATAAGTTGTTTTTTTATAGAAATATACGAAAATATGTTTTTGAAGTACTTGATCTGTTTTAAAATATGTTTTTGAAGTACTAAAAAATATCTTATTTAAGCCGAGTTTAAACAATCAAAAAGTATTTTCAGTAGGATTATAACTAAACGAGATCCTCTATTTTTGTAAAAATCTTAATTTTAATTTTTAATAAAATAAAATTTGAAAATTATTTTTATATATTAAAAATTTATATCTCAAATAAAATATAATTCTTATTAAATTCTAATTTTAATATTTCAAATAAATCGAACTTTAAATAAACACATTGTAATTTTAGTATTTAGAACCCAAAAAAATAACATTTCTTAACTTTTTTTTATATATAATTTTAGCTTAATTATTTCAAATGAAATAAATTTATAAAGGATATTTTGAAAATTTGAGGATTGTTAAGGTAAAGAAAAATTATTTTCATAGTTTGGTGAGTAGTAGTGTGTAATAACTTATAAAAGATAGTTTAGTGGTAAAGTCAAAAAAACTTGGATTTTGCAAAATATTTTAGGAAAAAAAAAAAGCCGTTTGAAAAGAGAAAGGGTATTTTAGTAAATTGAGTTATACAGTGTTGACAGCTTATTAGGGTTTATGCCTGCCGCTCACACGTATTAAATACCTCTCTCACTTCACTTCATCCACCACTCCAACCTTTCTCCTCCGTTGCGCCGCCGTTGCTCCACCGCCAGGTATACACAGTTCGATGCCCTAGTTGTGGTATATTTACGGATTTAGATGTACTGATTTCAGATATTATGTGTTTTTTCCGAATTTCTCTGTTGATTATGTTTTAAAGAATTGCTGATTTAAACGGCAGTACTGGTCGAGGATGTAACCGAGAGTGGTCGATTCTGTCCATATTTGTTTTGCGAAACTTGAAACAGATTGATTCAGTTTTTTTCTTTATTGAAATGGTGTTATATATGCCGTTTTGTTTCTGAATTCGTTTTCACTGATTTTGTTGGTTGTTTACAGGTTAGAAGCTCCCGAGATTCGTATCTGGAAGAAAAATGTCAGGGTAATTGGAAACTTTTTAGCCTTGGAGATTGTTTATTGTGTGTTTATGCTTAATTGATTTATGCCATTGCTTATTGAATAAGTGGACTGTGTGAAAAGAAGGATACAAGATTCTAAACTGCAATTTCAGGCGTGTGGATTTTTTTCTTCAATGATGCAATTTTGTTTCTTTGAGTAATAATTTCCAGGACCTCATATTGCACAAATGAATTTTTTTAAGATAACATTCTGATATCTGTCATCATGCTTTTGTGGTGGGCAGTACCGTATTAGCTTGGATTAATTTTATCAGGCCCATTCATTAATTTATCTGGGTCTTTTTTTTCATGGGGTTGTCAGGGTTCTTTCTTTGATTTAGTGTTCTTCTGATGATGTGTTTGAGTTTTCACGGAATGTCATTGCTTTATGTTATAGAGGCATTTCCTGCAAACTGAAGTTTTCGAATTAATTGATTTCAAAATTTTGCATTTTAAGCAATTTATTTTCTTTTAACCTTTTAAACTTCATTTTATTGTATATTACTTGTAAATACCATGTAGGCTTGTTATTTAGAAAAAAATCTTGAGAATTATCTTGCAATGTACATATAAATTTTACATTGAAAGGTTCTTGATGTGCCTCATTTGATATATAACCCCAGTTTATTAATTCTTTAACTAATATATTCGATTATATGACACTTTACAGTGAGGATGCTGCTGTTGTGGAGGCTCCAGCCCCAGCTCCGGCTCCAGCTCTTGGTGAGCCAATGGATATCATGACTGCTCTGCAGTTGGTGCTGAGGAAATCACGTGCTCATGGTGGTCTTTCTCGAGGGCTCCATGAAGCTGCCAAGGTCATTGAGAAGCATGCTGCTCAGCTTTGTGTTTTAGCTGAGGACTGTGACCAGGCCGATTATGTTAAGTTGGTGAAAGGACTGTGTGCTGATCATAATGTCAGCTTAATCACTGTGCCTAGTGCTAAAACCCTTGGTGAATGGGCTGGGGTAAGCGACATTCTAGTGCATTTTTATACCCTTGCTGATTACTGACACCCAATCTTCAGTGATTAGCTGAATTTAGGATGGGCCATGGGGCTGAAGTTTGACTCTCTGGCACTATCACTAAGCCTGAGAGATGAATGCAGTACCCAATATCAACTTATACTCCTTCAGTTGAATTTGGATAGGTCTCTCCTATACCTGAACATCTGAGGAGGAAACATAAGTTTTTAACTTACCTCTATTTATCTTTGAGTAAAAAACTAAAACATATTTTTGACAACAATATAAGGACCGTATAAAAGTTAAATTGAAAGAAAGGTGCTTTATATTCTGTTACATATGAGGACCAGATATATGTTAAAATTGAAAGAAAGGTGGTTTATCTTCGATTGAACTACTGGAAGGTTCATTCAAATTTCTTCGCTTTAGTTTTCACTTGTCACTCCTGATAGTCTTAGCTTGTCCACTCTAATCTGATGCCAAAGGATGATTATGGATTCAAATCTCACGACGGTCGTCTGAGACACCTTTGTGTTGTCGATGTTGATGTGATAATCCATCTGTCTGATGGTTTCTTCCCTATACTCATTTACTCCAATTTAGTTGCACAGAAAACCCAAGGTTTTGAGCATTAAATTTTTTTAAAAGCTTAGGTGACGATGAAAGGTGTGTTTTCTGTACTGTTTTCATGGAATGGATCAAACCCCGAGTCTAAGTTTGTTTTTTAGTTTCTCACATGCCAATCATGTTTTTGCTGTTATCTGCTGCCAATGTTTATAATTTTTTTTCCTTTTTATCATTGATGTCATTTGGCCCTTTTTGTCTCTTGATTCAGCTGTGTAAGATCGATTCTGAAGGTAAAGCAAGGAAGGTGGTCGGTTGCTCCTGCGTTGTCGTGAAGGTGTGTGCCATAAATTTGCGAAATTCTGACCTACTTACCTAGTCTTAGATCATACAGAAAAAAAGGTGGTTCCCACTATAATTATGTTTCTATCATTTTGCAGGATTATGGGGAAGAAAGCGAGGGTCTTCATATTGTTCAAGAGTACGTGAAATCACATTAGATGAATTCAGTATGCCCCCTTGGATGTAGAGTGATTTCTCATTATGGATTCTTGCCTATAACTCTTTTGAGTCCATTGAAGGGACTTGGAGCTTTAGAAAGTCTGTTGACAATGGTTCAAGTTTTTGTTTTGTTTTACTTCATGACATTATATGTATAAACGCTTATTTATTATAGCAAATTCACTTGAACCTTTTATTGTTATTATTATTATTCTGTCTTCAATTTACAACATTTATCTTCCTTCATAGTAGTTTGCTAGTTCGTTCTACGTTTTAACTTGTGGGCCCTTCTTGATTGATTCTTGAGATAAATAAACAACTATCATATGGTATGACTCAACTTTAACCAAAAAAGACACCCTAAGTGATGAGAAGAGAGAATGGTATTTATCTGTGACAATCTGATCGCACAAGTCCATGCTTATAAAACTCAAAAGAAGGGTTTATTTGTTCATCTAAAAGCCCAACTTCATATGCTTGCTTATTCCTCATATTCTGTCTCTTCATCGTCGTCTTCGTTGTTTTCTCCATACCTCCATCCATCTCCGATGTTGTCTCGTTCCTCTTCCGTCTCTTCACTATCTTCTTCTTCAAATATCTCCTCTTTAAGCGGCCGATGTTTCTTGACTACTACGTTCACATTGGCAGGGGAAATGGTAGAAGTTTTGCGCTGAGGAGCTTTTGGATGAGGGAGCTTTAAGCTCGGCTTGGACCTGCTTTGTTTATGAACTTTACCATTGCTCCGTTTTCCAGCATATGTGTCTTGATCGCTGCCTTCGTCCATCTCATTTTCGTTGTTGGCTTGGGCGTTGTTCTTGGCGTTCTCATCGGGAAAATGACCAGGGTGCTCTCTTCTGAGATGAAGATTCAGCTTGTACTCGTGTATGTAGGCCTTTTCACACCCTTCATATGGACAAGCGTAAGGGCGGTCTGTTGATGGAGGGCCTGAAACTCCTGTGGACTTGGGAGTTTTCACGGGTTTTTCTTGAGGCACGACATATTTGGGCGCATCCAACATGTTCTGCATGAGTTGCCATAGATTCAATATTAGTTACAGATGTAGTAGTAACGTAAGAGAAACACAGAATGCAAGAGATACAAACTATATATATTGTGTATGTCTAGTTATGATGTTTTTGAACAAATCGCTAAATGAATGGAGATGATGCAATTGCAAGACTATACTCTAGATGCCTTCAAAGTTATGCAAGTCACCCTGTTTATTTTTTAATTTTACCAGCAATTTCAATGAGGGCATGTGGGCAAAAGTGTAGATAGCAAAGTATAAGGGGTAAAAGTTTGAAAAGAAAAAAAATTATAGTCTCAAAAATCGATTTCTTCTGAAAAAGAAAAAAAACCCAACTCAACTCAAATGTGCCCCACTTAACAATGAACAAATTAATACAAGGGATAGAATTACAAAATGTTTAAAGCAAAACAAAAAAATTGTTTTCAAATGTTCTTTTAAAACCAGACCAAAAGATCCATGCCTATGGAGCAGAGCTAGCATTTTAGCCCTTTGCAAGAACATTAAGAGCATGATGATAAAAAATATGTGAAGAGGAAACATAAACCAAGGGGGAAAATGATAAAGCTAGCAAACACCAGAAAGGATTAGGAAGTACCAACCTTCTCATGATGAGATGCAATGTGGTTCTTTAGTTTATATTCATGAGCATATCGTTTTCCGCATTCAGGATACGGGCAAATATGATAATTCTCCTGTGCATGTGTTTTCATGTGTGACCTGAGATTAAAATCCAGAGAGAATGCCTGCACAACAGAAAATTACAGGATCAGAATTGACATAGGTAGTAGGTGGAATGAAGAAGCAATTTAACATTTGGGAGGTCACTTAAAACTTGTCTGCGAAGCTACTAAGCTAAATATAGTCACCTTGCCACAGCCTTCATGTGGGCACACAAAGTCTCTCTCTCCAGTATGAATTAAAAAATGTCGCTTTAGTTTTGAACTGTCCAAAAATTTCTGTAGAATTCACCATAACCAATTTAGTCTATGATAGATAACAATAAAAAGCATGGAGAAAGAAAGGTCTCATATGGTAGAACAGGCACATATTCTCTTAACAAACATGAACTGGCTTGTTTAAGAACAATCTGCCTTTCCATTCATAGTACCTTCTCAACGATGCATCAGTTAAAATTGCAAATTAAAAAGTCACCCGTTTAACAGAAGATGAAAAATAAACTGTTCTGTAACATCTATGATAGATATAGTAGCATCAGTGTTCCTTTGGTCAGATTTGCTTTGAGTCCATACCATCGTAATTATAGAAATTAACTATATTATTTCTTTCACTAATAAAATCAGTGTAGTTGTCTCAAAATTTTCTGGAAAAAAAAATGTAAAAGAAAGTACAAACCTCATAGAGTTATCTCCTAAATTTCCACATTTTAAAAAAATATTTAAAAAAAAAAAAAGGAATAACAGGGCTAAATAGGCCTGAATGCCTGATAGTAGCCTGATGCGAGTGATACCAGGTGAATTAAACAAGGGAGACTGAGAATTTCCTTATATTTCATCAGATTACTTCCCTTTGCTCCTAAACTGGAAGTGAGAAACTTCATAAAAACTCAATAGCATATCCTTATACAAAAATTGTTCTACAGACTACAGCATAAACAGTCCCCTATTTTACTTTAGAAAATGGAAAAAAAATTGCGATGTAAGCATTATCTTTTTTTTTTTTCTCTTCACTCTACTATCTAACATCTGTTGAGGTGATGGGAGTTTGGTTAATTCATGGCATATTCAGTAACCACAAGGGGTTGATGATGAAAAGGATTTACAGGAGTATAATTAGTAAACCACACATGGGTTAGAAAATTAGCAACTCTAGTTAACTTCAAACAGCACACAAACTAATGAAAAACATCCATTCATCAGCTGCCAGCATCTCAAGTTCATGGCTTTAAGAGCTTTATAAATAATCTTTACGAATAACGTAATTCCCCCCCTTTTCTTGTACTGAACTGTATGCTTTAATGCTCTACTATAGACCCTACAATACAAGCAAGTTAACTATTCTAATAACCATGCCCATTATATTAAAAATTCACCGGGAAATAAAATATTACCTTCCCACAATTCTCATAATGGCAAACATATTGCCTCTCGCCATGAATATGAGAATGCTTCCTCAAAGCTCCAGCATCAATAAACGTCTTTCCGCAGCCTTCATAACTGCAAAGGAAAAGAACTTCCGTCGTCGGTTCAGGCTCAGGCTCTACAACTTCTGGTTCTTCCGATTTCTCTTTCATACTCTTCAATGTGGCCTCTAAAACACAAGAGAAACAAAGTTTCCCAATTGAATCTCATTCAGCACCACAAAGTAAAGTTCTTTTTGCATTACTCTAATCCAAAAAACAATTTGCATAAACAAGAGAGCACAGCAGTTAACACTACCAGTGAAGTCACATTCATCAATAATAAACGATAGAAATCAAAAGGCAATTGAAAACTAACCATTAACCCATTTTAATACCAAGCAATTCCCTCCAGTTGTGACAAGATCTTGAGGAACCCTAAAATATTAAAAACAAAAACAAAAAATCAAATCAAATAAAGGGGGAAAAGGCTGCTCCACTGAACTCATCATCTGAACATTAATTCTATACACATCAAACGAAAAAAATACCCAAAATAAAAATTGAAAGGATTTGAGGAAAGAATCGAGGGTTCTAACTTACCATTCCTTGACCCATTTAACGGCAGGGCCTCTGGACCTGGCCATGGGGCGTCTGTCAAACATACTATGTGTGATATGATGAGTCTCCATTGCTGCTCTCTTCGATTGGAGAGGGCCAATTTTCGTGAATTAATTGAAAAAACTCTCAGGCAGCTAACATTAGGGTTAAGGGTTGGGGAAGTATATACATGGGAGGAAGTAATTGGATTTTAGGAAGGTTTTGGAGAGAGAAAGTAATGGTGCGCGTTAATCCGCCATTGTTCCACTCCCAGACCGGTTAGGATTGGAGGTAACCGGTCCGGTTCGTTTATGGTTTTTTTTTTTTTTCTCGGTAAAATTACATAATTAGGCTATTTGGTTATTCGGTGGGCCACTACTTCATGGGCCAAGATGGAATGGGCTGGTAAAAACCCAATTTGGCCCAATTCATTGGTAGGCTAGGTAAGCCGGTCCGTCAGAGTTTTTGTTATAATTTTTTTATTTATTTTGTTTTTTGTTTTCCCAAGCAAAAAAAGTAATTTGAGTGCTCTACCTATGCCATACATAATTTCTATTTCATAGTTTTTTTTTCTCAAAAAAAAAAAAAAAAAAAAAACTTATATATATAGTTATCTTCAATTTCGGTGGTTCTTTGTCTATCATTTCCATACATACAAACAAACAAATATATACATAATATTTAAATGTTTATGGTTTCTAATCATAATAATACAACTAATATAATAATACAACATCATAACATCAACACTTTGTTGGTCATGTCCATTATCATATACATAAAAGATTGGGTTGATTAGATACAAAAGTTATGAACTTAGTTGAAATTTCAATTCAACTTTTAATAGATAATAATGTTAGTTATAAACTATAAAAAATTTCAATTATAATATCGACCTAATTTTCAAGTATCTTAATAGCCAAACTAGCACTATCATTAGACACATTTATATGAGTTTATCCAAATTCACCATAGTTTGGGATTTGACAATATAAGAATAGTAAAACAAGGGTAAGTTAGGTGTGTCGCTCATTCTACCTTCGATTTTATGATATTGATGATGACAGATGATAAAATTAGTAATAGATTTGAAACAATATCGTCTAGATACAGTCAACGATGATGGTGACATTGCAATTAGTTAGGTGTAGTAAAATGAAGATTATATTGTAATTGAAATTTTTTTCAAAGTTGGTGAAAAGTAGTGTTATAAATAGATATATGTGTTATAATTGAAATTTGATTGGAAGTTTGTGATTTTGTATATAATTAACTCTAAAATAATTGAATAATTAATCTACCATTCATCCTATTTAAAATAATAATTCAACAAAACATATATTTTATAATATGATTCGATATTTATAGTTACAAATCATTCATCAATTCAATTCACAACAAATACAAACAAAAATTAAATTTTTTCAGCTCGAATGATAAATAAATACAATAATAAAAAGAACCCATTTTCATAAACATAATTTGATATGTATAGTAAAAATTTATCCTCCAATTCCATACACAATCACTGATCTTATCCTTAAACTATTTTTGCCACAACTTGATTAATTGAGATACTAAAAAGTTTGTGTTGAGCAAATATTGCTTGAGATTATAAGTTTATTTAAAAATTATTGCATGTCTTATCCTTTTTTAATTGCCTCCTTAGTCCTTATTTATTATGATTTTATTTTTTTGTGGGGCCTTCTTTATATAATTGTTAAAGTGAAGATATGGTCTGAAGTCAAATTAATCTCCTAAACATTTTATTTATCTTCTTGCTAATCGTGTAAACTAAACATATAGGAGAAATATTATTTTGTCGATCAAATATTTTTAATTAAATAAATTAGTATTTGAAACAAATGATACTAGTAAAAAACTACATATTACCTATATACCATTGATTTATTTCATTTTTTAAAAAAATAATCATGCATATCTTTGTATGATTAAACTCTAATCTTTAAACGGACTTATAATGTTAGTGTTTTAGTATTTTCGATTAATTGACTTTTGGATGTTAATTCCTTAAATTATTTATATTGCTAAATTGGATTGAGAATATGAATAAACTATGTGTTATTATATAATCTATAATTTATATTCTAAGCAATCAAAATGGATAACTCATAATATTAAAGATCAATATATGCAGCTGACTTTTTTTTTTTTCGCTATTGTTGCTATAAATGTCTCAATCTATGATCTATTATTTCTTGTTATGTTATTTAAACTCTAGTTGCTTTTTTTTTTTTTTTAGTATTTGAAACTAGTATATGCAATTCTTAATTATTAATTAGTAAACTCTTGCCCACCTATTTTATTAATCTTATTTCTACGTTACAAGAAATGACAAAATGATGAAATAAATGAATTAATGTGTTGCTTGAAAAAATTATACTAAAACAAATTGTTTTAGAGTTGAAAGACTCTCTCTAATTAACGAATGAAAATGGGTTTGATCGTCTCTTAATATACTTTTTTATTTATTTTATTTTTCTATTATTTTTCAAAATCTAATAATGCATGTACTATACTCATCATATTGCTTATGTGGATTTCTAGGAAATAATTTTTTTTTTTGATAAAATGATATGCATATAAAGTAGTTGGTCCATGATAAAAAGTCTCCCATAAAAAATGGGGGAAGAAGAACAAGTGAAGTGTAAACATCAATACAGAATATTGAGATTTTCAGATTAAATTAAAATATTAAAAAGATAAAAAATAAAAATAAATTAATTAATTAAAAACCTAAATTATACCTGCCTTTTCTTTTTGAGTAACACTTTCGTGCAATTGGTGCACAGAGTTGCACGGAAGACCTTTATGTTATAAATGCAGTACCTTTATATACAAATATTTGTACCTTTTAAAATGAATATGCATAAAAGTGTTACATTTATAACATAAAAGTACTACATTTATAATATAAAAGTGTGGTGCAATCCATGCAACTGGTGCACATAAGTTTTTGCCTTTCTTTTTATAGGAATGTAGTATTTGGACAGCATGCCACCTCATCTTATCTATCTTATTCAACTAACTATTTGACAATTGTTACTAAAGCTACTTCAACTAACATCTTGACAATTCTTATTTTAACCCTTTTTTTTTTATATATATATTTAAAGAGTATATACCTATCTAATCATTTGTTTATTTGACACATACTTAAACAGACAAGGAATACTAGGTTCAGTTAACTATACATATATAATATATTAATGTCCAGAACCATATGTGTATGTCTAATTGGGAAAAAAAATATATGTTTTATTTAATTGTGTAATTTCGATTAATCATTAGAATGTCCAAGATTAGGTGACTTATATACTGAAATGCAAGACACTAATATTTTTCTAAGAATATTACACCCACATTATTTAAGGCACAGTACTATACTATTCAAGTTCAGGAAAAAAAATTATATTTAAAGAACATGATTACTCAATAAAGTAATGAAATTCATAATTCTTCTAATTTATTTGAGCCTTACAAATATATACTTATGTGTATATATATACAAATGGATAGAAAATCTAAACCTACTATTATATACAATGTGGCCTACATTCGGTTAATTTAAATGATATACAACTAAAACTTTTAACTCACATCTGCACCTCTTTCATATCAATATATAACAATTTATTTTGACCATATTAAAAACATTGGCCAAAAATAATTAATTTAAATCAAATCATGGCTATATCGATAATTTTAGAAGTAACAAAATAACATATTAAATACGCAAAACTATGAATCTTCTTACTATTACATCACATACAGATACATAAATCATATTACACAATGATAATATTACATATTTACATTACAAAATACATACAGGAATGATGCACCAAATAACTTAAAAAAGAAAAATAAAATAAAACATAATTTGAACAATACCTAAAACAGTTAAAAGAAATATACAAATCACAAAATTGAAAAGGTAATTAAATTCTTGTTAAATTCTGATTTTACTAGATGAGTCAATCTCAACTCACATTTCATAAAACATGTGTAAATTTATGAAAATGAATTTAATTTCATGAATTTATATTTATGAAACCATCTTATATAAAAGTTTCATTTCAGTGTAATATCAGCCAAGATTTCCCTAACTAGCAATCTCCCTTTTGAGATATTATTACAACCCACACCACATTCCCTATCATTATCCTCAACACACGCACCACTTGTCTCTATCACCCTACATTTCCCACTATACTTAGAAGATTTTTTTCTTCTCATCATCCATCCCACCATGTCTCTAATGTAGTTCATCGACCATGGAAATTGATCATGAATCGCCTCGATCATTAGATTCTCCAAATCCTCAACAACTTCAGACATCGACGGACGAATACTCTCATCGGACGACACACAACAAGCCGCCAAACCTAGCATCTGTTTGAGTGTACGTTCTGTGTATAATGAATAACGCAGCCTTTTGTCGCAGATTTCCAGGGCCCGGCCCTTTTTGATCAAAGGCAGAGCCCATTCAACAATTGAAGGGGGCGAATTGCTCATATCAATTGCTTTCCTACCGGATATTAACTCTAGCAATACCACCCCATAGCTGAACACATCGATTTTCGTGCTCAACTGGTCAGGGGTGGTATAGCTAGGGTCTATGTACCCTATGGTGCCAGCTGGAAGCTTTGCTTCGATTTCGCCATGCAATTGCATGGCCAATCCAAAGTCGGCCAACTTAACGTTCCAGTTTTGGTCGAACAACAAGTTGGCCGACTTGATGTCCCGATGGACGATCGAGGGGTTGGACTCATGCAGGCAGCACAACCCCTTGGCGACTCGGAGGGCAATCTCCACACGCTTCCGCCAGGGCGGAGACGCGGAGGCGGAGGCGTGAAGGAGTTGGTGGAGCGTACCGTTGGCCATGTACTCCGTGACAATGATCCTGTTGGCACTGGAGTCATGGCTGACGCCCAGGAATTTGATGACGTACGGATTTGGACGAATCGAGGATAAGATAATGGATTCGTTGTCGAGTTTAGTGTTGTCTTGAAGCTTTTGGAGGGCTAAGGATGGCTTCTTGACGGCGAGGTGGTTGCCGCCTTTGAGAATGGCTTTGTACACACTTCCATGGCTTCCTTTTCCGATTAATCGGGATGAGGAGAAGCCATTAGTGGCTTCTTCAAGCTCTTGGAGCTCAAATTCATACATTTTTCTTTCTTTTTTTTCTTCTTTCTTCTTTCTCTTTTTTGGGACATGGATCAGTTTGAGGGTTATGGTATATGAGTTTAACCAGAGAGAGAGAGAGATATGAGGTTAACCACAGAGAGAGAGAGAGAGAGAGAGAGAGAATCAAAGTCTTTTAAGTTTTATAATGGAAATAATAAAGGGAAAAGCAAAAGGGTGTGGCAAGAAAAGGCAAAGGTGGCTGACGAAGTCAGAATAATATTGATCTATTAGCTGTTTTTTGGGACCCCATTTTCTTTACCTTTTTTTTTCTTTTATTCTCTTTTGCTTTTGTGATGCCAATGACCAATTTTTTGGGATACCAAGATTTGTTAATTTTAAATATTCTATTGATTTGAACTTAATCGATTGCTACTTTTCATGATAATAATCACAAAAACTTTTTTTCACCAAGTGTTGTCTTTGTAAAACGAAGTACTGTTACTCACAATTGAAATCATTTTTCACTAATCAATTTGTCTTATGGATTATGGATGGTTCAACCTATTTTATAAAATTAAATTTGTAAGACAATATCATAGAATTTCTAATCAATAATATATAATTGAATTTTCAAAGTTTTATTTGTTTTCGAATTCATGAATTGATTGGTTCATTATTAATTCAACAGTCCATGAAATAACGATGTATCGTGATGATTAATATACAAATAGAGCGCACAACGCAGAAAATTAATAAATCTTTTTTTGAGAAAAAAATTTCTCTACTTTTTTCTCAAGAAAACGAACTAATTTTAAATATGTTATACTCTCAAATAACTTATAATTTGATTTAAGGAGAGCTCTCAAGCTCAAATTAACGAACTGAATAGATTACTTTCATCAAAATAATTTTTTTATCCCACAAGCAATCACAAAATCAATATTTGTTTATAATGTGAAATGGGAATCTTTTTTTTTTTTTTTTCCCTTCCCCTAAAGCAATCTCTCTCCCCCCCCCCCCCAGACAACCATCAATTACTGAATACATCCCATTAAAAATAAATATATATTAAAAGACATAGATATCATTACTACTAGTCATTTATTTAATTCCACCTACCAAGGGTAAAATGGTAATATTGTGGGATGTATTTAGAAAATTAATATTATAAATATTTTAAAGTGAGTGTGTTCAGTAATTGGGGCATGTACAGGCCCACCCTTCTTTTTGGCAGCAGTGAAACTTAAAAAATGAAAAAGGTTAAAAACCAAAAAATAAAAAAAAATAAAAAGCAAAAAGAACAAAAATGCATGAGAGTAAGTGGATAAATGAAGAATCGTGAGATTTGCACAAATTTGCGGTTAAATAACAACCAACCACCATTGGAGAAGACAACAGAACAAAGGTAAGAACAAAGATTAATCTCTCACTCCACATACAACAACGTTTCTAGCATCAATAATAATATTAATATTATATGGAACCATAACCACCACCTCAGATGAGTCGCCGCCGCCCAGAACTCCAATTTTCCGGCGCAGACTACTACCAGGTGCACATGCCAAACTAACCTTACGACACTGGTTATGTTCCAATTGGTAACGGGACGACAACAAAAGGTAAAAGGGAAAACATAAGCAACGCACGCAGGCATGGGCGTTGTACGGTATGCATTATGAGGGAACCTTTTTTTGGCCATTTGCATGCATCGTCAGTTGAAGATTGGTTAGCACTTGGAACACACAGATAAAAAAAACTCGAGCAAGATTATTACCCTACATATGAAGCTGGCTAGGCACCGAATCATGGGCTTCCTTGTGTTTCAAAGAAAGATTAGCAAATTGTTGATCGAGGTCTCTGCTCTTACCACGTCTATGGCTGGAAGAAATCGGCTGCTGCTGTAATGGTGGTTGTTGCTGCTGCTGCTGGTACAAGCTTCTCAGTCTTCCTGCTTCTCTCTCCAATACTTCATGCTCGACTGCAGACGTATGAGAAAATGAGAAGAGTTTATATCCAACAAACATTAGTTGAAACAAAAATCTCAGATTTAACAGTAGATAGTGATGTTTTCGTTATAATGCATTGTGCAATACATTTATAATATCCAAATCGAGGGGTGGTGTTACGGCCCGAAAGCAGACTAGCTTCAAACAGAAATAGCAGAACCAACCCTTCCCAAGCATAATTACTATTAAGGACATGAAATCAAGAATGACAAGGCGCAAGATTGTTCTGAAAGTGTATATGCTATAATAATGAAAGAACTCAATTGCTTTGCAGACATTTTCTGACTAACATGCCTCTGTTTTCTTTTATTATACGCAACTGAATCACCAGCATGAAATGACAATATATCGTAAAACCAATTGTGAGCATAGTACAGAACAAGATTTGCCATGAAATTTTGAAACTAGGTAAGCTTGATAGAAAGCAGAATCCATAGGATTAAATGGTAGGAAAAGACTTACAATACTTTATAAGCTGCTCCTGAGATAAACTTTCTAATCGTTGCTTCAGTGCTTTATTTTCCATGCTCAGAATGAGATTTTGCTGGTTGAGGAATTCAAGCTCAGCAGAAACTTCAGTACCTTCTGCCTGCAATTACAAAAACATAGTTATATCAGGAACCTGGACGAATAAATAATTTATGATGCTATCTTAAGATTTCCGAGCAGGATAATAATTGCCTGTAGAGCTTGAACATGTCTCTCAAGTTCAGCTATGTACTGAAGCTTCCGGACACGTGAACGTTGAGCATATTGCCTGCATTAGGTGAAAAGAATCGTGGGTTTGAAAAGCTTCAAATATTGACAAATTTGTTGGACATTGGTTGAGTAAATAGAAGATAACAAAGTAGAATGCAGTGACAACATTGATGTTCTTTAGAGGCCTTCTCATAGTTTCTAGTGATGTACTTTAAAGATGCACCCTGAAGTCCAGATAAACACAAATAACATTTTTTAAAAGTGTAAAATATGTAGAGATTTATGGTGTTAAGAGAGCCACCTAGACTCAATATTCTTACTAATTAATTCACAGGATATAAAAGTAGAAGATTACATTCAGATCTCACTCCACCCCATAAGTCAAGCATACACAAGCACCAGAGTTGAAAAGCAACAACTTCATCAAGGTTAGTCTGTGTGGTTGTAATGGTCCATGAAAACTGAAGGTGTCTATAGCATCAGCTTATATTTAAACGATAATCTCCATCATAATATAGCTGAACAGAATATACAAGCCCTAATTTAAGATTCTAGTACGAAATGTCAAGGACTGGTTATTAAGAATGCAACATCAATACTAGAAACTTTGGCTAATGACCCAAAACTGTCAACTTGCAGGAGTCAGGTTTGACATGCTTAAAAAATGATGTATAAAAGTAACTCATCCATTTAACAGCAGGGGCTGGGAGGAATGCCTAGCTCTCTAGTCCAGAGCAGCTAGCAAGAAGGAAAAGAATAATTATAGCTAAGTGTAAAGTACTCCTGTTGTAGTATAGCTTGATCAACCATTTGAATATAAACTCTCGATCATTCTCCTCAGGAATTTTGAGGAATTCAAGACATAGTTCCAACAATTTCCTATTTTGGTAGTCAGCAAGTAAGACAACTTACATGGTTCATAAACCATATACCTAGATCAAGGATTGGTAAATACTTATTTAGACAAAAACAATGTATTTCCAGAGCATTGATCATGGTTAATTCAGTATATTGACTAGATATCATATCTGAATTTTTTTGAGCGCCTTAAGACCTTGGCAAACCCACTACATGAGTAGCATTTTCCAGGAAAGTTTCAGAATAGCCCGGAATAGGCCGTGCACAAGTTGATCTTATCCAGTGATATGTCCTCAAATTCATGCCGTAAATCAGAGCATACAAGGAATATCATTAATCTAGTTGACTACATAATTCCAATCACAAAGTTCTCACCAGCAAATGAACATGCCAAATCTAGAATACAAGAAGTAACAAAATAGACAATTTTTGGGAATTTCAAAGGTTTTTTTTTTTTTTTTTTAACTGTAAACACGAATCAATTTTATATATCTCATAACTGAGAGTTTACTTACTGCTTGGCACGTTTTGTGTCTGTTTCTGATGTCGAACTCTTGACATGAGAAGAGTCCTTTTTCTCAAAGGAGCCTATTAGATCTTGAGGACCAGATTCAACATCTGACTTTTGGGCCGAAGAAGTTGGATTCCTATCTGCATCTTGTGAAGAGCTCATCAAACCTGCATTTGGAACGACGACGGCGTCCCTAGAAGGAAGGCCACGAGGAGGTGCAATTGAACTTACAGGTGTATCCCAGGGCTTGTTCTTGGTTCTGCCAGAAGGGTTTAAATCTGCATAGAAGGAACTGTGACGTATATCTTTATGAATATCAAAGTCTTGAGCTCCCCATGAAGACAATGAAATCATATTTCTGAACTTGTTATCATCTTGGGCAGCGTAATTCATGCTTCCAGCATTAGCTGTGTCAATATATGCAAAGGAATCACTTGATGATCGACGATGACCTCCTCTACGCACAGGCGTTTCTGGCTCGTCAAGGAGCTCATCCAGCCAAGAAGGTTGTTCCTCAATTAAAAAACTTTCAGAGGAAGTACGTTGATGATGTGGATTTCCGTCTCTGGGCTTCGGTGGACCTTTTGGACCAATCACTGAAGTAGGAATATATTCAGCATAGGATGGGGATATGCTAGGAAAAGGAGACTTGGGAGGCAGTAATGAATTCTTCCCATTGTACATCATATTTCTAATGCTTGATGGTCCCTTCGAGTTTGCCATAGCTGAGCAGGCCAGTTCCTGTAACATATATCAAAGTGAACATTAAAGCAGAAGTCCCATATCAAAATACACAATATCATCTCAGAAGTCAGAAGAAAGGGCAGAAGAATCAAGAAATCAAAACAACCAAATAAACTCTGTAAGAGCACCGCTTTCTTGCAATACAACAGAACCTCTCATATTTAGAAACTGAATCAATTTTTCCCAACATACCACCAGAAAAGTGAATGATTTGCTTAAAGAGAAAAAACCTCATCTGTATCCCAATACCAAAATTTTTAAGCTTAAACATATTAAAACAGGTAAGAGGTTAACAATAAGAACAAGACATTCACACAAACTAAACCCCTCTCCGCTCCCATCAAAATTCCCCAATCTTGTGAGAAAAGAATCATAAGATCACTAGGAACAGAAACAAAGTAATAAATACCACAAACTAAAAAGAATTCAAGTGCATAAAATTTAAAAAATAATAATAATAATAAGAATAATAATAATAATAATAATAATAACAATAATAATGAAGATCCCAATACAGCTGTAGATGCTCAGAAAAGCACCTTCACCAAAAACCAAACAGATGGATTTTAGAATTATAACCGGAAATTAATTTTAGCGATGCATTAAGTACCAATCTTTCTACTAGAAACCATCAGAGTAATTTGAATGACCACACACATCAATGCCTCGCCCAAATGGACTTCAATTTATAAAGTAATAATTACTGACAACCATTAGCTCAATATTATAAAATAAAAAATAATAATAATAATAAAATAAAATAAAATAAACCAACAGTCTATTCATCAATAAAGTAATAATTCTAACATATTAAGAAAGAGTTCTTTGTTGTTGTTGTTAATGCATGAGTGTATTTTCCCCCCTAAAATATTAATCGTCGAAGGTACACCATGATTTTGTTCCCTAGATTTAAAGTTCCTTCTCTGATTCCTCACTAAATACCCATAGATAAAAGTTCAACTCTTCATCTTACCCATGAATTGGAAATGAAGATCAAATCAAGCGCAGTAATGGCTATCGCCAGTAAAACACACACACACATATATTATGTCATAAAAACATAAAACTTGTGAGATCTGCAAACAAATGAATGCTAACTTTCAAAGATTATGGATAAAAATGTTGGCAATAAACACAGCAAATCCAGCAATAGTAAAAGAATCGATTTTTTTAATGAGTTTTGCTTTGTTTGACAGGCTTTCTTCCGAAAACCCCTTTTTCTTTCCCCCTTTTCTCTGATTGGGTTCCTTATTTTTTAACTTTCTGTTTTCATCTCAACTCTCAATATACTGCTGTGCGCAGCTGGAATCTTATGAAAATAATAGCTCCTGAATTAGAGTTTTTGACAACTCAACAAGAGATATTATTTTTGTCACTTTCTGACAGTATTATACAACACCAACACTCAGCCATAAAAATTCTCTCACTCACTCGTGCAGCACGTGCTCACACACACGTCTCACCCCCACATACAAAAAGTAAAAAAAAAAAATGTATGCATATATATAAGATGCCCAGCTGCAGCATAATCCATGATGACACATTCCTTCGATAACTAGCTGAGAAAAATAACATCTAAAGCTATGTTTGATGTTTTTCCCAGCATAGGGTGAAAGATTTTTGGGAAAATGTATATTGAGTAGTGAGTTTTGGAAATACGTTGAGCGGTAATGAGTTAATGATTTGTTAGAACATCTGAGCAATTTATTTTGGAAGATATTTCCAACAATGGGTGTCCTGTAATGTTATTTTCTAAATGTTTTAATAAATAATTGGCATGTTGGGGAAATTAATAAATCATTGCACAAAAATGGCAATTGTCAATGCATTTTAACACAGAGTGAACTATTGTGGTATAAAATTTGATAAAATCAATCAAATATATGGGCCTACATGGGAACTGAGTAAATACTGGACTTGTTGAAAGCCAAAATGAAAATTGAAATTCATGGTAAATTGGAAATTGATCATTGTACAGACCAATGTCAGAAGATGACTATTCTGATCCTAAATTTTCAGACCCTTCTCACATTAAGCTCCCTTTCCTACATATTAATATAAATATAACACCAATTCAACAGTTGCAAAAAGGGCAAAACCCAATAACAGTAAACCATATTTTCTGCTCAGCAAATGTGCAAATATTCCGTCTCAACGCCCTTCCACCAGTATTACCCAATAAAAGAAAACCTCAATCGTAATTCCATTTTAAATCTCATTTTTAAGTTGCCTCCATCTCTAAGTTATCATGCTAAATAGAAACATGAACAATGACAAACATACGTGACTATTATCCATCAATATTGGTGAAACGCTGCATTCAACCACCCCAATGAACACATGCATTGACTTATGAATGGCAACTGGAAGAATTATCAAGTAAAAAAAACGAAGATCAATCTCAATACAGCTGCTAATAGCTCTAAAAATCTAAACAATACCTCCACTGAATCAATAAAGCATGAATCCCGAACCACACGTCATAGAATATAGACAATAAAATCCAACCGCAAAATGTGTCAGTCCTGTTCTTCATTTACTAAAAGCCAAAACTGGAAAATGCGATTTAAACTACCTCAAAACCACAATTTTCATACAGCCATTTTAAACTGGAATTCATTCACCCCAATTTCAGAAATTTATATTATTGTTTCACTGAAATTCGTTCACCCCAATTTCTGAAACCAAATTGGATGATAAATTCATCCAAGTAGCTGAAAGCTAAAAGTCCCAGAAAGTAACATCAATTCTAAAAGAGTAACACCACCATTTCCAGCCTAAACAGTGAAACAATAATATAAATTTCACAACATCCAAGTAAATTATGAACCCTTTTTTTCAGTAATAATTTTGCAAAAGCTTGATTCATTCCCCTAAGCTTGTCCTTTTTCATCACTGTTCGGTAAAAGATAAAAAAAGCTGCAGAATTTCTTCGCCAACATTTTTTTCGAATCACCATAAACTCGAATCCGCATTAAATCAAACGCAGAAAACAAGCCACATAAAATCAAATGCATTGAATCATGAATTAATGGATAGATTTGGATAAAATGAATGCTTACCTTGAATAATTCAACTAAGATCTTGACAATGTGAGATGGAAAGAAACCTAAAATTGGGACAATCGACGCTCAATAACAATCTCGCCTAGGGTTTCTTCCTCTCAGAAAGCCCTCTCTATGGTTGGTTTTTTGGCTTCTTGCTGTAATATTTGTCTCTACGCTACTTGCAGATGGTTGACGTCTTATGGTGAAAAAGGAACATGGAGATTCGCATTATGCCCCTTGTATTTTCATAAAATTATACCAGAACCCTCAATTTGCTAAAAGAAGCATATAAATGCCCTCTATTCTCCAATTTCAACACATGCTCTTTTCGCATATATGCCTTTCATTTTTAGATGAGAATAATGAGAAAAATATATATAAGAAATGTTAAAGAGTTTTTGTGGTGTGTTTAATATAAGATGAAAATTAATAATAATAGTTGGTGTGGTTTTCTTTAATAGAAAATGTATTAGAATAGAATCTGAAATTTGGAATCTTGTATTGCAAAATGTTTTGACTCATATTTCCATATTCAATTCACATTAATTTGTTTATAGGTGATGTCTTCTTCTTCTTCTTTTTTTTTTTTTTAGTATAATTGGAGGTATAGAGATGATAATATAATTTGACTATAAAATAATTTTAATGTTGTCTTTAGGTGTAAAAATGACAAAAAATAAATCTTTTTTTATTTTTTGACCTGATGCTAACAGAGCAATTTAACGTAATTTGGTTTGCACTAATCATTTTCTATCCACTTTTTCGATACTTTTCATAATCTGAATTTACATTAATTTGTGTAAAATGCATTTTTCAAGAACAAAACCAATTAATTTAATATAAAATAATTTATGGGAGTGGAAAAGTGGAGGGGATCATGAGAACAGATTATATTATCACAACGACAAATATTGCATTAATAATGCACGTCTCAAATATTAAGTGGTCGATTGAATTGTGAGATAGGTGAAAAATATGAAAGATATAAAAGTTTATAGTTACATGAGAGAGAGAGAGAGAGAGAGAGAGAGAGAGAGAGAGAGAAGACATTATTTCTTTCTTTTTAAACTAATTCTTTTAATTTTTTGATGTAATTTTTATTAAATGACTAACTTAGAACTCAAATTGAGATATAATTTATCATCCTGAACCTATCTATATATGTACATCTATTTTAGGATTTGAATAGTATCTAACAATGCAAACAGGTTGATGCTAATCTAAAAGCAAATCTCTAATGCAAGCGGATAAATTTTATAACAAAATCCAATTTATAGATTAGTTATCATCTCAAAACCCAATTTTTAAAGTTTTTTAATAAGGGGTTCAATTTAACTTTTTTTCTCAATTTAAGACTTGAAATTTTGATTGAGTTCTCAATTTAAGATAAAATTCCATTTTTTTTATATTCATAGATTTATTAATATTTCAATATGTATTTATATTTAAAATAAATTATAACAAGTTAGTGCAATTTTGAAACGATTTCATCAGTCTTATATATATATATATATATATATATATATATATATAAATGCAATTCATAAAATTAAGATTCTTTTTATTTTTGTAATTTTATGAATAAAAGTACAAAACTCAATTTTAATATTAATCAATTTAATATAAATTATATTTTATGAATTGAATTAATTATATTTTTCTTTCTTTCTTTCCTTTTTTATATAAATTAACACAAGTCTGATAAAGATCATTCCAAAATTGCACTAACTTGTCTTAGTTTATCTAAATTATAAATGCATATTAAAATATAAATAAATTTATAAATTAATTCAAAAGAGAAAAGAAAAAGAAATTTTGTCTTGAATTGAGAACTCAATCTAAATTTCAAGTCTTAAATTGAGAAAAAAAATGTTAAATTGAGTCACTTATTGAAAAACTTTAAAACATTGGGTCTAAACTTGAGAAATAAACTATAAATTAAGTCTTGTTATGAAATTTATCCGCAATGCAAGCACCTTATATCTTGGTATAAGGTTGTACATGAGTTGGATTAGACAATATATTTATACTATTTAATTTGATTCCATTTTTATCTAAGTTATAAAAACTATTTTAAATGGGTAAGATTATTAATAAAATCAAATTTGGATGATTTACAACATATATTAAGTTGAACATTAGTCGAATTTGAATGGCTCAACATTCACACACATATCATCACATACAAATTTATATTTATATTTAGTGAAAATATGCTCAAATAGTCATTTAGGACCAAACTTCTTATTTTCTAACCACTTCATACCTATGTAAAAATTAACTAAAATTTTAAAGATAACATTTTGAAGCTTTTTTTTTTTTTAAATCAAGTAGAAGATATGTCACATAATTTATTTTTTTAATAATCCAATTGTCCTAGTTAACATCGACTAATCTAAAGAGCTTAAAGGGGTTTTTCCCCCTCTTTCTGGATTGTCTTCTAAATAAATTTGAGCATGATTTTTGTAACTTATATAAGTTCCAAATAAAATAAACTCATTGAAATTGTCTGTAGACCAGCCAAACCACCACAAGACCAGATTTTTTTAATAAGATACTTTGTTTTACTGTTGTAATAATTTTTTTACTGTAATTCTTAGTTGTTGCTAGGCTGGCTCCAATGGTGGAGTTATAGTGGTACTTATTTACAGATCATAGATCAATATAATTTCCATTTTGTTATTTGAGTAAATATTTATTGTTTGTTGCAACTTGAACCAATTGTGGCTTAAAATAATCCATGCTCAAAATATAAATTTAAAAAAAAAGTAGATGAAAAGGAGAGGTACCAACTGCAAGTTGGCTACAAATTGTTTAGTGTAATTGGTAACTAATTATCAATTTAGTAGTACTAAAAAAAAATTAATGCAGTAAATTATAAAACTGGATTTTTTTTTTCATATGAATTGAGCTATTAGCTTAATTCGTTAAATCTATACAATGTGTAAAATCGATACTATCTCATAATAAATTATATCTATGAGACGATTTCGTATAAGTTTCTGCAATAACCTTACAAGAGACTTTTAAAGAAAGACAATGCTAATAATCTTTTAGTTGATAGATTTGAAGAAAAAAAAAAAAAAAAAATATATATATATATATATATATATATATATAAAAGACCATATTCTGTGAAACAAGGCTCTGCAAATCAAGAAACATGGAAATGCTTCTATAATTGGAGCATTAAACTGCAAGATATGTTACAATCTAAGGAATTCAAGGACCCAAAAATGAATTCACTAAATACCATTTATCAATTATGTACTTTTTTTTTTTTTGGACAGATTATATATAAATCAGATGAAGTTTAAGACCCAAGAAGCTTCTTCCATCTGGCATACCCTAAAACAAGAATGAATAGCACCACACACACAGCTGTCATAATACCAACAACTTCCCCAAATATCCCATTGACATTATACAGTGTGCATGGAATGTTCATACCGAATATCCCGGCTAGAAGGGTTTCTACTGCTATGGCAAACGAAGCAATTGTCATCGTCAACTGCAGTTGAATGAGTTCGTTTCTCTGGTTGTCGAGCTGGATATTAACGTAGTCCTCTGTGTCGTCTATATACTCTCGTACCTGTACGTTTGGCGAGGCAAAAAACATGAGAATATATCAGTAATGTTTAAACCAGTCAAAATTCTCAGCAATAGCATAATACAACAAGAACAAAAACAAAGTCTTCATCCCACAATATGAGTTGGTTATATGGATCGTATTTACATTTTTAACATGTCAAATTTATTATTATAATTTAATTCTTTTTAGGTCTTCCCCTCTTCCCATTTTAATTGGAGTTAAGAATTCTCTACTTTCTCCAAGAAAAATCCAAACAAGAAAGACGGAGAAAGAAGAAAAGGAACCATAGTAGGTAAACATTTTGCAGGGGAGAAGAAGAAAAGTGATAGGTTAAGCAGCTAACCAACAAGGGACAATAAAAGCTTAATAATAAAAAATAAAAATAAAACCTATGCAATGAAGAAAAATAATTGCTAAACAAATTATCTAACACAGATTGACTGAATATAAATCATAAATCCTTAAAAAAAACGATAGAGAAGTAGAAAGGGGTAGAAATATAATGAGAATATAACAAGACTCACAGAAAGTATTTTGTTGCGGGTACCATCCAATTGCATGAAGTAAGCTTCAAGCAACATTTCTAAGTCCTCCACATCATGATCATTTAGATAATTGCTCACCAAACTACCACTTCTGGCAGAGCTGAGCCGGCGGAGATGAGCTGAAACAGAAACGATGCTATTTGATGCAGGAGCCGTGGACAGAGCCTCAGCTTGTTGGTTCTGTATCCACTTCCGTGTTAGATACAGTTGGGCCATATCTTCATTGTCATCTAACAGATGTTCAATTTCATCCCTCACCTATCACCAAATACATGTTTCCACAAACTTTAGGTCACAAAAATAAAAAAAATGTGCAAATGCTGACACCTAAGATGCCTTACAATCACAAATCACCATGTTATGAATATCCTTGAAATGTCAAGATAGTACAGTGTAAGGATTTCTCTTCTTGAACTATTAAAACATATCTTAAGCTCAAAATCATGACCTACCAATAAATAGCAAAAAATTACAAAATTTCAATTGCTATCTTTTCTTGAAATTCTACTTGTTGGACTACTCTAATGGCACTTCTAATAGCAAAGACGAATGCAGATGATGAGAAGGCCTGACAATATACAAGATTACAAAGGAGAACCCACAAAAAAAGAATTGGCATGGGAACCATCCAACACCTCATAAAGAATATCAGCAGATAGTAAAGCATCATCCAGATAATAATCAAGATATGTGACATTTGAGCTCATAAATAATAGGCATCATACATGGAATTTAATCAAACAGTGATATCTATTATCTAAAGATAATTATTTCCCTGTAAAAGCCACCTAATGCCGTGTCAACCCAAATCTGGTTTAAAACCACAACACCTTATATCACTTTTTTTTGGGTTGAGATTAACCGGGAAATAGCTTCTTCGAGTAGGTAATCAAAGAATATTTGAGAAGGCATAAACTATTCCAATTAATACTTAGACAACAGACATACAGAAAACATCCATTTGCACATGCTGTGTTATCTCTAAAAAGGCATGATGAAAGGTTTCACATGTCTAACCAAAATTTACTTTCTTGCCAAACAGAAGAAAGAGCATTTTACCTTCTGTACCCGTGCAAGCAAACGAGTTAGATTGCTCTTCAAACTCCGCACATGTTCCAGATTCTTGGTGCTAACATTTATGGCCAGTTCATCCAAAGCAGGGTAAGCATCTCTCTCAAGTTCAGCAACGCTTTTGTCCAAATACGTGCATACAACCTCTAATGCTATTTCCAAAACCTGGAACTCAAAAGGAAGTTCGTCTTGAAAACCTTCAGAATTTTCAGGAACGGCTAACCATTGTCCTGCAGTAGACTGCATTTCGTTATCTTGAGGAACCATTTGGTCCATGGCATGCTTAGAAGGGCTTTTCTGCGGTAATTGTCGTCTCAGCTGATCAACAAATGGAAGAACCTCTTGACGAAGAGGATCAAGTAACAACACTTCTTCGGCGGTAACTATGGCTCTTATAAATTCCAAGTTAACAATCATGGCTTTTTCCCTAGCTGCAAAAAGAAATAACACCACATTACATACCCTTCCACACAACACCCCTTAAATTACTGAAAATTGTAACTTAGCCCTAAAATTCAAAGTTTGAAAATCTCAATGACCACGTATTCAAAAACTCCCACAACTGTGCCAAAATGTCAACCATGTCTAATAAATTCTTCAAATCAAAACTCCGTTGACCATTGCTTCTCCAAAAATACAAATTAATCCATGGAAATTCTACAGATAACATTACCCAAATCCACATCATCAATTCCACCAACACAAGAAAAAATCGCAGAAAATAAAAAAAGGTCAAAATATTGGGAAAAAACCTACCGAGAATGCTGGAGGAATGAGAGAAAATGGGTCCAAGGATCCTCAAATCCCTGGCGGGAATCGAAACGCGCTTGATAATAACGCTCTTATCGCATTCTATCAATTCGGACTGGCCTAAGCGATCCATCCTCATCCAGAGGCGCGAGCCGCCGGCCTTCTTCTTGGCAGTCGCCTTGGTGGTCGTCGACGCCTCGATCGCCGGAGGAGGAGGCGGAAGCGGCGGCTGGACGGCCTTCTTCTTCCGCCGCAACGTCAATTTGCCCATCTCCTCGCCCACTCCCAGAATTCTTCCACCCTCTAGGGAATAATTATTCGTCAAATCGAGAGAAATTCCTCTTCAGATTCTTCGTTTTCTTCCATATAATACACAGAGAGACCTCTGCCTTTTTGAAACTTTTTCTTGCTGAGCAGTGAATATTTGAGATTTTCAGGTCTGGAATGGTGGAGGTAAACAATCCCCCTTTTATTCTTCACTTTTATTATCTATTTCTTTTATTATAATTTTTTTATTTATTTATCAAAATTAGAATCTTGATTATTGTGAGACGAAAGTTGTGATATGAAGTCCTTAACATGGTATAGATAGATAAATATAATTTACGTTAGTTCTATATATTGGCATGTTTTAATAAAGATCATAATCCACTGACGTGGAAAGATTTTATTCTTTTAATGATTTTATTATATATATAATATATAATATATAATATCAGCTGAAATCTAGTATATTTATTAAATTTATTTTCTATAATGCAATGATTACATATCATCGGTAATCATTTTATCATTTCGCTATATAGTATAATATATACACACTTTAAAAAAAAAATCTAAATTGTGGAATTAAAAACACTGGAAATTTGTAAAGAAATAAACGAATTAAATAGAATCATCATTATTATCTATGATTTTTATTTAAATAAGTTAATCATTCATGATATAACTTTTATCTATATATTTGTAAATAATATAGTAATATATATTGTAGTATAAATAATGGATAATATATATATATATATATATATATATATTTATTTAATCAGCCATGACGTAGTACGAATATAATTTTAATATTTAAATAACTCTCATTGAATTTGTGTAAGCATATAACGTCTAAATCGAATCCACGAACTAAAAATATGATTGGTTGTCCCCCTACAAAAAATAGTAATAATTAATAATTATAATTAAAATTGATTACTATTTAATGTTAATTAAAAAAACGTGATGTCTATGAAATTAATAGTGCAATTATGAAGTCAAACGCAACTCAGTTTTGCGTTGAAACCGTAGCTTTTATAAAGTCAAAGTTCTTGTTGTAAATACTAGGCTACTTTATAATCTTTCTTAGAGATTTGAAGAATCCAATCAAATTTAAATTTAATACCCTATTTCACATAATTGTGGTACTCATCTACAAAAATAGAATGCAAGATATTTATGCTTTTATAAATGAGATTAATATAAACTGATTATACTTAATATAAATTTTAGATCCATGTGATTATTCTATATGAACTATAACATTTTGAGTAGAAAGCTCTTCAAAAACTGAATTTGGATCAGAAAAATTGAAAATAAAATAAAATAAGGAACATGCAAGATATAAAATGTTACAGTGATTTTACTGCATTTGATTTAAACAAGATGCTCACTTGGTATTCCTATTGAATTTTATTACAACAAAAAGGATATTTCATAAGCAATTCTTCTTTCAAACACAAACAGCTCCTCAAAAATTCACAATATTTCCAGAAATTTCAGCTCCTAAACTGCATTATAATTCAAAAGGGAATGGCATGAGGAAACAGCTTCACTTCAAGAATGCCTTTTAAACCAGAACGAAAGGCTTCCATACGTACATACATAGCCAACCGCAAAAATATTGTTTCACAAGAAATTCATTCAAAGCCAACTATGCAGCCTTATCTTCTTTAAATAAACCATAAACACCAAGAAACGTAATTACCTGTGTAAAGCAATGTTCAACGATCTTGATTACTCTTTCCAACCGAAGATCCTTTCCTTGTATATAAGAGATCTAAATCTACCGTTACAATGCTGAAAGTTTTAGGTCCCATAAAACTATCCCATTGGTCACTATCAACCTGAAAGAAATGTCTGTAAGTTCAGTCCGTCCAACCACCAATGTGAGACAGAGATGACGGGCATTCCATGGATTTGAAGGGTGGATCGTTCTACCTATATCTACAGAAAAAGACCCTATCATTGAGGAACCGAGAAAACCAGGTGTCCATTGTCCCACCGTACTCTGATCTCTCTCCCTACCTGCAGCCTTTTCTCTCTGATGATTTTACCCCATTTACCAATCAGGTTGTAATAACTTCCACGCCATTTCAACTTCATCACATATGTGTCGCCTGTATCATCATCTCGTGCATTGATACCAACTTGATGCTCATTCCTTAGTTGCTCCCTAGCTTGGTGTGTCCAGTAGAAGAGAATATGATCTTCTACTGCTTTGCCTGGCAAAGTGAGGAATGGGTGATTGGTGTCCACATCGGACGATGTGAGAGCTTTCTTGACAGGCCAATTATCGGGCCCAGGTGCTGCTGAGACGTAACGCTCCTCTGGAACTGAGAAGTATAAGCAATTATTCATCCAACGTATTCTAATCTCTTGCCCAACACCAAGTCCCTTCTGTCTAATTATATTCCCCCACTTCCCAAAAAGGTTATAATAATTTCCACGCCACTTCAATTTCATCCCATGAATATCGCCTGTATCATAATCACGACCATTTATAGACACCTGCTCTTCCTTCCTCAATCTTTCCCGTTCTTGTGGCATCCAGTGCACGAGAATGTGCTCTTCAACCAATTTACGAGGCAGCGGAAGGAAAGGGTGATTAGGATCAACATCAGACGATGTCAAGACCTTTCTAATGGGCCAGTGGTCCTGGACCACCATTGGTGCTGCAACCAATCGTGTTGGTGGTACTGGAACAATCTGCTGTTGTGGAACCGAAAAATGTAGGCAACCATTTAACCAACGTAGTCTAATTTCCTGGCCAACGTCAAGTCCCTTGCCACGGACAACTTTTCCCCATTTCCCAATAAGATTATAGTAACTCCCACGCCACTTCAATTTCATCGTATACATATCACCAGTATCATCATCCTGAGCATTAAGACCTACTTGGCCTTCAGCTCTTAAATTTTCCTGCTGTTGAGGCGTCATGTACACCAAAATATAGGTTTCAACTTGTTGCCGGGACAGTGTGAGGAAGGGGTGGGTGATATCAACATCAGACAGGGTGAGTGCTTTCTTGATAGGCCACTGATCCTGCACCTGAGGTACAGCATCATAGTACGTTGCCCTCTTCATTCCTAAGACAAATGAAAACAGGAAACAATGAAAGTTAGAATCTAATCACTAGTAGTTACCAGAACAGTTAAGCAAGATTTATTGAAAGATATGACACCAATGACACATCACAAATCCTAGTAGAATTTGCTTGTTTTACATGCATTGTTCGTAGCAAGAATAGTGCTCAATTTTAAAAACACACATGAAATGCCAAGTCAGCATTCCCAGACAGAAGATAAAATCTCAACAACTTATTGGGCAACGTGCAGATAACTTCAAAGACCAATAACGACAGTCAGCTAAATAATGAACAGACTGTCATCACAATCTTCGGGTATATGTTTATAATTCCAAACATTAGAATTCCAATATCAAACTAAAACAAGTAGTTCTAATCTGTTTAATGGGACTACAAAATCTACTATAAAATTTACAAACACCAAACCACAGTACAAATATATGCCAGCACAAGCATTCGATAACATAATTTGTGTGCCATTATTAGTGCAAAAAGGCCTCTTCCATGAACATGCAAAGAGTGTATAACAGAATCAATAATCCAGCAAAATATATGCCAGCACAAGCCATAATTTGTGTGCCATTATTAGTGCAAAAAGGCCTCTTCCATGAACATGCAAAGAGTGTATAACAGAATCAATAATCCAGCAAAAACTAAACACTCTGATTTCAGTTTCCAGAGAGACAATCTAAAAGGTCAATAATTGAAGTTTCAATTCAATTATATGATATCAAATAGAAAACAAAACCCGATTGATGCAATACCACGATCAACCAAAACCCTAAAATGTCCAAGACCAATTTAATCACACCAAGCAAACATAACATAAATATAATCAAACAAGTTAAACGAATAATCACTTCACATCCAAATTTTGAAAATTAACCCTTCACCTGAACCAAAAATCAAAATCGAAAAAAAAAATTCTTACTACAACAAGAGATTTTCCAGCTGATTACAGAGGGAAAAACCCTAGATCCTCGCAATATGATAATAAAAGTTAGCAATCGAGCACCCAAATCCCGATCCCGGGAGAAGTGACGACGTCGACAGCCGTGATTAAAAATTATCGAGGTTGAAACGGTGAATCAAATGGTGACTTCACCAGGTTTGGAGGCGCAAGCAACAACGAGAAACGAAAATTCACAAGTATGACGAAAAATAAATCAGCCGTTGGGCGGCGGCGGCGCGGCTCGGCGGAGGCGGTGGCGGAAGGGGTGTGAGTAGGTGGGGGGCAATGCCCTGTGTGAACCAAGCTCGAGTAAAATGAGATATGGGAAAGGAGAAATGAAGAAATGACTCTGAATTCTGGACGATGTTAAATTACATTTCTCGCCCTCGCTTTTCTTTTTTTCTTTCATATTAATCCTTTCTATAAAGCACTAATTTATCACTTATTTTAATAATTTATCTACATGTTCAATATGATTAATACTCCCTCCATCCCACCTTATTTTGCCTACTTTCCACTTTTGCTTGTCCCAACTTATTTTGCCTACTTTCCTAATTAAAGTGAAAAAAACATAAACTTAAACATCCAACCAACAGTCAACTGTATTTTCTTAAGATCCATGCCGGTCAAAGTAGGCAAAATAAGACGGAACGGAGGTAGTAAATTGTTTATTATACATATTATTGATGCTTACACGCACATATATATACACACATATGTGAGTTTCTATATTTATTAAGTGTGATCTTTTTAAGGATAAATTTCATAACAAAACCCAATTTTTAGATTATTTCTCAATTTTCAATTTAATTTTTTAAATTTCTCAATAAGGGGTTCAATTTAACTTTTTTTTTTTTTTTCAATTTAAGGCTTGAAAGTTAGATTGGGTTCTCAATTGAAAACAAAATTCCAATTTCTTTTTTTTCTTTTATTTATATTCACAGATTTATTAATATTTTAATATGTATTTATATTTAAAATAAATTGTAACAAGTTAGTGTAATTTTGAAACGATTTTCATCCGACGTGTATTAATTTATATATATATATATATAATTAATGCAATTCATAAAATTAAAATTCTTGTTTTTCTTAATTTTATGAATAAAAGTACAGAATCCCAATTTTAATAATAATCAATTTAATATAAATTATATTTTATGAATTGAATTGATTATATTTTTCTTTCATTTTTTTTATATAAATTAATACAATCGGATGAAGATCATTCCAAAATTGCACTAACTTATTTTAATTTATCTAAAATATAAATATATATTAAAATATAATTAAATTTATAAATAAAATTACAAAGAAAAAAAATAGAATTTTGTCTTGAATTGAGAACTCAATTCAAACCTTAAACTAAGAAAAAATGTTAAATTGAGTCTCTTATTGAGAAACTTTAAAATTTGGGTTTAAAATTAAGAAATAAACTATAAATTGGGGTTTGTTATGAAATTTATCTATCTTTTTATGGAATAAGTGAAAGTATATGCATCTAGCCCCTAAACCTTTTCCCCCAATATTAAATGAAACTTAAAGGGTGGGTTTGGTTTATTAGGTGAGATTGTTAATTAGTATTGACATGTTGTGGTTGGATTGTACTATTAACATAAATAAAATTTATGGTTAGTTTGATGTTTGGAGATGGTTGCATTTCGAAGTTTAATTTAGTTTAGGATTAATTATGTCACATATTATCATTTTTATTTTGATTTCAACTACAATCATGATGTTTTAACTTTAACATTATAAATATATCACCAATTCACCATTAATTTTCATCAAGTCCTTATATCATCACACAAAGCTTAAAATTCAGATTGGTACTAGAAAGATATTATTCCTGATAATGGAATCTATTTTATGTTGTCAATTTCTGAAAGTTGGCAATTTCAAAATTTGAACTCCATGTTATATGATGTATTGAGTTGAAAAAAATAAAGGTAGTGATCATTTAATTTGTAGTGTGATTAACCACTAGAAAAAACTTATTGTCTTATATAACTATTCCAAACTATTTCTACATATATTTAATATAAAAACCAATTTTTAATTCAAATGAAAGAACGTTAATCCAATGTATATTATATTATATATTCAAAGTATACAAACTCAATTTTGATGCAACTAAACATACAAAAACCTATCGTGTACATAAATAAATTATAAAGCTTCAATAGAAGAAAAAATCCAAAAAAAAAAAAAGAAATAAAAAAAGTGCACACACCCTGGTTGGCTGCATGCATGGTGGAGACAAATAAATAAAGAAAGTATTCCTTTTTTTAAAAGGGGCAAAAAAGAAAGTCATGTTTCTCCCCCATAAACCTGGTTTTTGGTCTAATAATAATATGTAATGCATGTGAGAGAAAATGAATAATAATATGTAATGCATGTGAGAGAAAAGGAAATAGAGATCTTCCCAACGCCTAATGCACATGCACCCCAGCCACCCTGCTTCTTTTCCCATTTTTAATATTCAGACAAAAACAAAACAATGTGTGTGTGTGTCTGAAAATAATTATATATATATTTGCAAGATGAGTTACTGATTTACATCACTGCACTAAAGAAACCAATGAGAAGCTTCCATGAGCCCCAAGCATGTGTAGCACACATATTTCCATGTATGTGTCTATATATATACATACATATAACACAAAATATGTTAAGTAATTTACTGCAATTTCCCCATTTCTTGGTCTTGAAAAAACAGTAAAATTTTCTTGAAAAAACAAGAGCCCAGATATTAAGTATTGCAGAAACACATTGAAGTGTTAGAAGATGGTGGAGGGTGTAGTAAGAGAAGGGAGATCTTTGGAGGTTACTCCAACTTGGTCTGTTGCTACAGTCACCACTGTCATGGTTTTTGTCTGTTTATTTGTTGAAAGGTCCATTTACAGATTTGGCAAGGTCAATTCAAGTTTGCCCTTTTCTTAATTTACTACAATTTTATGGCATTATATTCTGATTTTCATTTTCTTGAATGTTTTACAGTGGTTGAAGAAGACAAAGAGAAAGGCTTTGTTTGCTTCCTTGGAGAAAATCAAAGAAGGTATTGATTTTGAACTCATTATGGGCTTCATTTTTTTTTAAATTAGGGTTCTTGATTTCAATTTTTTGTTCTTTTATTCTATACTTATTTTGGTGGGATTTTACTGTGGTAATTTATGTTCTTTATTAGGGTTCTTGATTTGAAATTCTTGTTCTTTTTATGCCATGATTATTTTGGTGGGATTTTACTGCAGTAATTTGTTCTTTATAATCTGGGCTTTTGATTTGAATTTTTCATTCTTTTTATAATTCTATAAATACTTTGGAACAGAGCTTATGCTGCTTGGGCTTATTTCTTTGCTATTGGGTCAATGGGCAAATTGGATATCTCAAATATGTGTGAACTCATCTCTCTTCAGTAGTAAATTCTACATTTGTTCTGAGGAAGATTATGATGATGAACACAAGAGAATGTTACTCGTCGAAACCTCCCATTTTTCGAACGAAACTGATATCCCTCCAAAAGGAATAAGTTACATTGCATCTCATGTCTGTGGGGAGGTACATTTTCTTGTTCAATTCCCTAATTTCCAAGAAATCCCACAAGATCTTTTATTTAAACAAATGATTATCATTCGTAATTTCAGGGGCGTGAACCTTTCGTTTCTGCAGAAGGGCTCGAACAACTTCATCGTTTCTTGTTTGTTCTTGCCATCACTCATGTTTTGTATAGTTGTATCACTGTTGGTTTATCCATGATCAAAGTAGGTGCTTTCTTCGTCGAGAATATTAGTTTTTTCTTGAGATTTTTGTGAGTTATTCATTTGATTTGATTGTAGATATACAGCTGGAGGAAATGGGAGATTCAAGCAAGCATTGTAGCTGAGGCGAATGCTCAAGGTATTCGATCTCGTTTCTTGCTAATATGAAGAACTCTGTTTCCTATAAAACATGAAAATGTGCTCACTGTTTAGTGGTGGTGGTGTTTTTGGTTAGCAGCGAAGAACAAGGTGATGAGACGACAATCCACTTTCGCATTGCATCATGCGTCTCATCCATGGAGTAGGAGTCGCATTTTAATCTGGATGGTAATGTAAAGGTGCTTTCGTGTTCGTTATTCTTGGCTATGCAACGATGATTTACTCAAGTCGACATGGCCTCTGGTTTTGCAGCTTTGCTTTCTGAACCAGTTCAAGATTTCAGTGAGGAAATCGGACTACATGGCTCTCCGATTAGGCTTCATCACCGTGGGTATTATCTTTGCTGATTCGACTAAGAATCTGAACAATATCTAAAACCTATTCATAGTACAAAGCAAATACTAAGTATCTGTTGCCTTAAATTTGCAGAATCACAAGCTGCCATTGTCCTACAATTTTCATAAGTACATGGTTCGAAGCATGGAAGATGAGTTCTATGGCGTTGTTGGTATCAGGTATGTATAAATATAATCCGGGAAAATTTCAAATTTAGACCACTATCTTTAGGTCATTCATCAATGAATGCCTAATTTTTCAGGTCCCGATATTAGGACACTAACTTTTCAAGTTGTGTGATTCCAGGACAAAAAACCTAAAATTATGAATTTCGGGCCAAATTACACGAATGTCGGTCAAATCACTTCAACAAAAAGCCCAAATCTCATGCAATTAGACCCGAATTTCGTGATTTCGAGTTTTATGTCCTAAAATCACCACATTTGAAAAGTCATTGTCCCAATGTCGGGATCCGAAAAGTTACTATCCTTACCTAAAGATAGTGTCCTAAATTTGCAATTCCCCCACATCTTCAATCAGCTAAATTTTTTTTTATAAAATTAGACGAACAGAATGGTTCAATCTACGTTTATGATTTTCGCAGTTGGCCACTTTGGGGTTATGCTATACTCTGTATCTTCGTAAACATACATGGTAATGTAACCAAATCTTATCAAAGGTTCATAACTTGCAACTTTTCTCATAAAAAACATGTTTGAATTTCATTTCCTAACACAGGGCTCAACATCTACTTCTGGCTTTCTTTTATACCCGCAATTGTAAGTCTCTTCGTGCTTTCTTGCAATCCGACACTTTCACCTTCCGTTCCATATATAGTGGAAATGTGTCTTTCTAACGTATAATGTTACACGTGTTAATTAAAGCTCGTGATGTTGGTGGGGACAAAGCTCCAACACGTGGTCTCCTTACTAGCACTTGAAATGGTGGAGCCACGAGGGCCGACTATTGGGACTCAAGTGAAGCCACGGGATGAGCTGTTTTGGTTTGGGAAACCGGAAATCTTGCTACGTTTGATACAGTTCATATCGTTTCAGGTATGAAATCCAAAGATCGATCTTGTTTGTTTGATTTCATCGGCTTTAATATTAGTCTTGTTGTTGTTGCAGAATGCTTTCGAGATGGCGACTTTCATCTGGTCATTGGTAAGAACAGACCTCTCTGTGTATACTCCAATTAGAGCTCAGGATTGATTGCAATGTCAAACTCATCACCTGTTATTGTGCAGTGGGGATTCAAGCAGCCTTCTTGCTTCATGAAAAACCATGCTATGATCATCATTAGACTCATTTCAGGGTCAGATTTTCTCTACTCAATTTCTATAGATTATTACAGGGAATTAAATTGCAAATTTAAGACGCTAAATTATCGGACTTTGAAATTTGGACACTAAATTTGGACAAATTCACCCGAAATCCTAAATTTTAGGTTACTCCCTATTTTTGGACTTTTCAAAACTTCCAACTAATTCTCACTCAAATCGAGTTTGAGTTAAATAGAAACCGGTAAATTGATTTGAGGTTTTGCTCTAGTTTTTGGAGGGGAATGTTTTGACATAAAAAAACGTGCATTTTAGTTCTAGTTTTAAGGAAAATCGAATTTTGGGTGAGCTTGGGACAGGTTATGATAGATTCCGACTATGAGACGTGTCGTTATGACCGATCTCCTTTAAATCTGAACCAAAATATATGTTTGTTATGTCAAAACACTTCTCTACTCAAGCCATAACAAAACTTCAAATCAATTTACCAATTTCAATTCGATTTAAGTGAGAATCGAATGAATTTTTTTTAAAGCCCAAAAGTAGGGATCACGTACACTCCATGAGTAAAATCAACTCGAATGAGGATTTCAGACCAATTTTTCCTAAATCGGTCTGTAATTAAAAATTAGTGTTCAAATTTCAATTCCAAATAAGTTGGTATTCTAAAATGATGAATTCTCAAAAGTTAATATTCTAAAATTACAATTTTCCCCGTATCATAGCATGAAACATAAAATATTTCTAACAATATAATTACACAAACTACCCATAAGGTCTGACCTAATTACAAAAACAACCCCACCATGTTCTAAAAACTTATAAATTCATCCATTTGACTAAATTAAGGAGTGTAGTTTTTGCGATTATCCCTCAATTTTCTTGGTCAAATTTGCCACACAATATTCACACACTGTTGTATTCCATGCAGAGTACTTGTTCAATTCTGGTGCAGCTATAGCACAGTCCCTTTAAACGTAATCGTTACAACGGTTAGTAACTACTCTCTAACAACACCAATTAGGTTTAATATATGACATGTCTGATCTTACACGAGTCTTGTAGCTCAAGTGGTACCCCACCTTTATAAATGTGTAAATTGTGATCTTCATATCGCGATATCTATCAGATGGGATCTCGTTGTAAGAAAGCTATAATAGCTGAAAGCGTGAGAGACTCGTTGCATAGCTGGTGTAAGAGAGTTAAGGAAAGGTCGAAGCTAACAACGAACTCAATCACAACAAGGTCCACTTGTTCCCTCGAATCAATGGTTGATGAGAGGGACGAGATCATTACCGTTGCATCCGGGACTCTGTCTCCATCTTCCTCGGTCGTCTCCTTAACACATATAGATGATGAAATTGATCATCGAGTAGATGACGATGATCGAGGATGTGATCTCGAGAGCTCACATCCAGTCGAGCATGAGTATTCGTTCAGACACATGCGACATGAATTGGAAATTCCAGACGACGTCGTTGAAGACAATGTGGTGGTGGATTGTGTGGAGGAGCATAAAACTGAGACTCTTCTTGAGCTGTTTGGGAAAACTTAAGAATTTTTTTTTTTATAAAGGTTACATACATTCATAGATATAGGTGATATGTATCTTGGTGGCTCCAATGTGGAAAATGTGTCTTGATTTGTAACCCTTTGTAGAGTTGTATACAAACATGTTGAGTTTCTATTGATATTAAGTTGGGTTGAAATAACTTCGGTGTCTTCTAATTTTGGTCCTATAAATATCGTTCCGATTTCATTTCAATTTGAATCGAAATATTCGCAGGATTTCTAGTGATTTATAAGTAACGTAGTGGAATGTGTCAATCAATAAAAATTCGGCATGTGTCGCAACATCACTTCTAGGTTACCCGGAAAACCCAAATTTTGCGAAATTGGATTGAAATCTAACATATTCTTAATTATAGGACTAAATTAAAAATCGTGAGAATTATGAGTTCAAGATCAAAAGACATTATAGTTATGAGACGGAAACTGATTTTAATCATATTATGCCTATAGTTTGAAATTATAGCTTAATTTGAATAAAATTTGAAGTTCAAAGATAATAATATTAAACTAAGAGAGATGTATGAGGAAAAAATATGGAGAGAGAGCAATGGTGCTTGTGGAGATTACAATTCAGATCATTTGTATCCAATCAAAATTTCTATTTCATTTGGATATCACTTCTTAAAGCAAATAATGTTGATGTAAAAAAAAAAAAAATATATATATATATATATATATATATATATATTACAATTAACTGTTAAATTTATTAAAAACCACGTTATTTTAACATGTTATATTAAAGAATTTGATACAAATGATTCGTGGGCTCTTATCTTCCACGTGGTGATGTTTTGTGGTTGGTTTTATCCTTTTTATATCTCTACTCAACTTCTTCAAATTTATGAATATGAAAACATCTTGTTACCGTTTCAGCTCAATTTTTGTGGAAACACAATGTGAACTTTTAAAAGGCACTTAATTTAGCACTCCATTTTTTTCTCCGAGTCACGTTTGAATTAATTTAGAGTTATAATATATTTTCGAAACAAGATTATTTCAGCGTATGACTAATGCATTTCACCTATATTATTAATTTGGAGATGAATTGCATCCTCATGTTTTTTTTTTAAATAATTATTGTTCTAAAAAGACAACAAAAATTGTGTTCAAACAAACCATATGAATCCCACCAAGTGAATCATTTCATGACGAAAAAAAAGACTTTTGTGATGCAAACCTAATTAACCAGAGAATGAAGAAATATTTAAGTCTTACATATTGCAAAGTCACTTTTCCACACTTTCTCTCACACAAAACACCGCACTCGAGAGAGAGAGAGAGAGAAGACACGAAGGAAATGTGGAAATTCAAAAAATAATAATTTTACTTAAGCAGCGAGCTCTTCCTCCTTGTGAGTCTCAATGATGACGTCAGAAGTAGGATAGGCGACACACGTCAGCACCCAGCCCTCCGCAATCTGGCTGTCATCCAGAAAGCTGTTATCTGATTGGTCGACAGTTCCGCTGACGACTTTTCCGACGCAGGAGGAGCAAGCTCCGGCGCGGCACGAGTACGGCAGATCCTGCCCCTCCTCTTCCGCCACATCCAGAATGTAACTGTCGCTAGGGCACTTTATCACCGCCTCGCCGCTCGGAGTTTTCAGCGTCACCGTGTAGGTCGCCATACACCGCACTCTGCCGCCGGCGCCGCCGGACTTGAGGCCGAAGAGAGCGGCGCTGTTCTGCAGAGACCGGAGGCTGGTGGAAGACGCCACCGCCCTGCGGGGGAGCGCGGCGGTGCTCAACATGCTGCTTGAGATGCTCGCCATTGTTGCTCTGTTGATGTGTAGAGAGAGAAAGAGAGAGAGAGAGAGAGAGAGAGGGATAATGGGGAGGGGAAGGTGAGGTTGGGGAATTAATAGTGTGGTTTTTTATCCGCCACGTGGCGAGGTTTTGTGGTTGGTTTTATCATTTTCATATCTCTCTCAGATTGCCACACGCTGTATGGTATGGTATACACTTGCCCAATCCAATGTTGCAATTTAGGGTTTGTAATTTAGGATAATATTTGTCGTTTGTTAGGATAATAATATGTTATTGAAAATTACTTTGTTATAAAAAAATTTGTTTAACCATTGAAAATTAAGTATTTCGACAATAAGAAACACACTAGTCATTTGAGAGAGAGAGAGAGAGAGAGAGGAAGAGAGAAAATATCAAATTCTAAGTACATTTTACATTGGAAACATATATTTTACAAAATAATGTTACATTTTAATTATATAACTAATATATTTCGAGTACTGTAGAAAGATACATTTAAACTATACAAGTAATATATTCCGGTACTAAATAAGTACTATCTTACATTAAATATTGAGTTTATTATCTTTTTTACCCGTTAACTTATCGCGTCTGGCAATTCCAACTATTAACTAATCGGTCTGACAATTTTATCTTTTAGTTTTGAAAATTCAAATATTTTGACATATTTCAGCCTGAAAGGCCTAATTGGGCTCTAATTGGGCAATCAAGCCCTAATTTCGGGTTATTCAACCCAAATTGTTGATTTCTGGCTGACAATTTTATCCTTTAACTTTTAATCAATTTTTGTTTTTCTTTTACTTTTATTTAATAGTCTTGTATTACTTTAATGTTATTTAGTAAAAATCATTAAATCGGGGGCTGAATAACCCGAAAATAGCGATTTAAGCCCAATTTGATCTTTCGGGCTGAAATGGACCTAATTTTTTGAATTTTCAGAAATTAAAGGGTAAAATTGTTCATTCGAAAAGTTAATGACCGGAATTGTTAAACACGATAAGTTATTGGGTAAAAAAATAATAAACTCTTAAATATTTTTCTATTATACAAGCACTACATTTCAAAAAAATAATAAATACAAAACTTACATATTACTGTCTCACGAATATAATCACGTGTGATTATTTTTCAACACCCACAACCCAAAACCATTTGCAATAGTCAAGTCTGTACAGTATTGTTGATGTACCCACTTTACAATACTATATCAGTGAATTTCACAAGATTCCTAATAAACATTTTATATTTTTTGAGTTTACAAATAATCTCTTAACGTAAACACATATATTAACTTTTGAAAAAAAACAAGTATACATTAAAAAAAAAAAAAAGCAATATATTCTATTAAGTACTTCCTCCGTCCCGTGATAAGTGTCACATTTACTGTTCGGCCCTGTTTTTAAGAATTATTGTATTTAAATGTGAGTGGGGGAGAGAGGTAGTGGGATATATTATTATAATGTAAGTGGGAGGAGAGAGAGGTAGTGAGATATATTATTATAATGTAAGTGGGGGGAGAGAGGTAGTGAAATATATTATTATTATAATATCCATTTTTAATAAGTGTAAAGTGTGACATTTATTTTGGGACGTCCAAAAATGGAAAGTGTGACACTTATCACGGGACGGAGGGAGTAATACGTAATAAAATAAATAATAGATTATACATTTCACCTAGCTTACAAATTTTTAACACGATGAAGTGATTCTTTTATATCATCTTATTAGGATATATATCCTAACACTTATCAACATGTATACTAATATCTTTAATTACACAAGTACATTTCATGTATTACATATGATACATGAATGACTACGACTAATTCCTTTCTTTAGATATAATTAATGTTAATTTTTCAATTACACAAGCATTACTTTAAAGTAAAAACGATTAATACCTTCATGTAAAAGTAATTTCATCATTAATTTAAAAGAAATAATACATTTTATGAAAAAAAAAAAAAATCAATGATCTATAGATTAACAGATAATACATCATTTTACTAAAAGGAGTAAAATTGAAAATATAAAACGTAGGGTAAATCGAGTAATACATATTCTAAATTCGTGCAACTGATATATAGAAGAATCTTCACAATCTTTTATCACATACCTACAATAATAATCACTGAAATGCTCAAATTTTATTACAAACAAATAAATTTTCGTAGTGAAACATCATAAACTTCATATATATGATTGAATTTTATTGCTGTGATTTCTCAAATTTCTCAACGTACAACTTTGATTGTCACTTAACAGTAAAACCAAAATAAACATGAAACAAACACTGAGAGATGACATATAATCAAAATTATCAAAACAAAAAGAAAAAAAGAAAGGAAATTATTATTTATTAAAGTTACATAAAATAAAAATCCAAAACCATATATATATATTATATTTAAGCAAGCTCCTCCTCCTTGTGCGTGGCAATGGTAACATCAGAAGTAGGCTTGGCGACACACGTCAGCACCCACCCCTCTTCAATCTGCTCATCGTCCAGAAATCCACCGTCCGATTGGTCAACGCTGCCGCTGACCATCTTCCCGGCGCAGGAGGAGCAGGATCCGGCGCGGCACGAGTACGGCAGATCGTGCCCTTCCTCCTCCGCCTGGTCCACGATGTACACGTCATCAGGGCATTCGAAAGTGACCTCTCCGTCGGGGGTGATTAGCTTCACGTTGTACGTCGCCATACACGTCACTCTGCCGGCGCCGCCGGACCGGAGGCCGAACAGAGCCGCCTGATTCCAGTTGGAGAGAGATCGGAGGCTGCTGGATGATACCACCGACTTGCGGGGAAGCATGGCGGCGCTGAACATGCTGCTTGAGAGGCACGCCATTGATGGTGGTGGACAGAGAGAGTAGAGAGAGAGAGAAGAGAGTTAGAGAGAGAGTGTCAGTTAGAAATAAGAAGTGCAGGGAAGTGGAGCTTGTGGAAATAGTGTGTGTGCGCGGGGTGTGATCCGCCACGTGGCGATGTTTTGTGGTTCGTTTTATCATTTTTATTATCTCTTGGTTATCACTATTTCTTATAATTTTTTTGGCCTTATATTTTTTTTTCTTCTTTTCTTTATAATTATTCTTTTAAATCACCAACCATAACATCTTTTAGTATATAAAACAAAGTATGGTGATCATTGTGTGGTTTGGATGGTTGGATTTAAAAATGAATTTAGAATCACAATTTTTGATATAAAAATTGGAATGTGATTTTCATTTATGGGTGAAACTCTTTTATGGATCTCATTTCGTAAAATGGTCAGTTTGACCCATTTAACATAGATTAATGTGTCGATCAACACAGTCAATGATAACATTTTTATGTATATCAGGTAATATTATTGTATCGTGTTATAATTTTATGTATATGTTATAATATTTTTGAGAAATTATAATTTAACAAGTAATAATGTGTAATATTTTTATTCTCATCATATAATACTATGTTGATTATAATTTTTTAATTTAAAAGTAAATTTTCAAAAAGTAACTAACCACTGCTGATAAAAATCATAAAGAACTTAACAATTTAAAAGTAATGTGAAAGTTTAATGATCGAGTAAAACAAATAATTTTATAAGAGTTGATCTGGTCAAACAAAATATGAAAAATTAACGACTTATAGGTGAAATTTAAAAATGAATAAAAGCTGGGTAAAACAGAATTTGAAAGTTTTGGGACTAAATAATAAGTTTTGCCTAAATTATATGCCTAGATCGTTTTTATAATTTTTTATTTTTTCATGGGAAAGTTGAAGAAAAAATGAGCATTTAATTTTCATTGTAAATAAAACAAACAAATATGATAGTGTAGTATAATAGTCCTTTCTATCACAATATCAAATAAAATTAGCAATATATAATTTTGTCACTATTCTACTACTATTTAAGTGAAAATTTTAAAATAACTTTTGATAGCAAATGAGTGGAGTTAGCAAGTGCACATCTTCTAATATTTATAGTACAATGTTTTTTAAAGAAAATAGAAAATTAATTTTTGTGGGATGAGCAATACAAGTAGAACTCCACTTGGGTGGCTTACACTCATTTAACCATCACTTCAACTACACCTTCATATTCATGCCACTAGATTGTTGTCAAAACTATAGAAATTATCTTTGTGTTTGATATTCCTCCTTAGTATCATTGTAATATAAGTATCTTAAATATATTTATGAATTGGTAATCTTGACAACTAGGGTGCCTTTGTCTGATTTTATTGGACTTCATAATATACCATTTCAACAAGATTCATTTGTTTGCTTGAGAAATATGAGCTCATTATATAAAATGGACCCGTTATTGTATCACTCAACTTTGTGATATGGCTTATCTCATGAATATTATCAATAATTGAAGCAAACATATCCCTAGTGGATAAAAGAATTTCTCATATAATTAATTTTCTATATACCAATTTTTTTGTATTCAAGATAGATAAGATATTCAATCTATTAAAAAAATTTGATCATTCTTTAATGAAAGTAGTAATTGTTTTCTTAATTTTCTTTTGGTTTATTAATCTCACAAAGTGAATTTGAACCCTACACCACAAATCCATTAAATTTGTTTGGATTCAATGTCATAAACTTTTCAATTTAATACTTCTATGGAGTAGGTTTCTTCTTTCATGGTACTAGGTTATGTACATACACTAGTAAATGAGATTCAATGTTTGTAGTTGGTGGTGCAACTAGTCACAACTTCAGAAATAGACATCTGTTATAATTGGGCCTTCAGCCTATTAAAAATCAAAAGTATATGGGCCTTAGACCAATAAATGGGCCAAAGTTGGATCAAGGTGAGAAAATATGGGCCCCAGTCAAATTTTAGTTTTCGAAGAGCACAAGCCTTATAAGAACAAAATGTTATAAAAAAAATATTATATAAGAGTATAATATATTTAGTAAATTTATTTTGCATATAATATTAATTATAACAAATTATTACCAATATATACAGTATATGTTACATATAAAATATATCTCTACGAAAATCCATCATGAGCTACAAAAGGATAAAAGTGTCATCCCAACATCATGCTTTGGAGTAAAGGGTGAAGGGTGCAAGGAATAAAGGTTAAAGCTCTACTTTGATTTACATCTTTAATTAATAGGCTTAAAGCCTTAATTAAATACCTTAATACCCAATTAAATATGCAATATCATGCTTTCAAATATATGTATAGAATAAAAGAATATGCCAAGAAAATAAAATTGACAAAGGAAGTGACTTAACACCAAACAATTAGGCAAGTTGTCACATGCCACGTTTACTAGGAAACCAATTATGCCAATTGCCTAGGACAATAGTAAACCCACTTGTCACGTTAAGAAACTTGAAATATGTATTGAACCTCGATAATTAATTTAACAAAATTAAAATCATAAAAACTTATATTAGACAGTTTCACAATAGTTATCATAAAATGGATCTTTATTATTTATAAATAAAATTTATATTAAAAAATTTATAGTGTGTATTGTTGATTGAACTGTCTAACGACAATTAAAATAAGACGAGTCAATTTACAACTTATATTTATAAAATAAGATTTAACTCATAAAAATAAATTTGAGTTTTAACTGATAAGACTCTATTTCATAAAATAATATTCGTATTTTATAACTTAAAAGGGCTAGAGCATAAAAAAAAATGAATATTTTGGAATTTGATATGAGAAACTTATCAGAGAAATAATTTTAAATTCATATTCCATCGTGTCATCTTATCATCTATCTTCCTAGAAGTGAAAAAAAAAAAAAAAAAAAGGAAAAAAGAATAAAAATAAAAATCAGAACTGAAAAATATGGCATGGGCCGTTGCGTGGGTTGGATATTGAGCTGGGCCGCACCGCCTCAAAGTCAGGGCCCAAATAAAAAAGGTATAATTACGGTGTAATATATACGTATACATTAATTGAGAATGTATATGATATGATATACACAAGTGAATAGTCAGTACTACATGTTCCTCACCTTTCTTCAAATCCAGCAATAATCCATGGTGTTTTGTCTGTTTCCCACCCACAATTCTTTCCGATTTCCCTAAACCTGCACCTTTTTGAATCCCTAAACGTCAAAAAACCCTAATTAATCAGGAAATTTTGTCTGCCCCTTTTGGATTCCAAGCCAATCGTTTTCTTCTGGAATTGGGCCTTCTAATTGAGTAAGTGGCGATTCCCTTTTCGTATGGTTTTTGCATTAGTGCAATCGAGCTTAAATTAGTATAATCGAGCTTCAGGTTGTGGATTTCGGCCGAAATGTTTCCTAATTTTACCTGAAATCTCCAACAATTGAATCTAAAGTTTCTGAATTTAGCTTTTGATTTGTGAAGCTTCGATCTTTTGGATTGAGCTATTGTAGGGTATGAATTAAAGCTTAATTTGCTTAAATTGGTGTTTTTTGGCTCTATTTTATTAAGAAGATTTGTGTAGCAGATAGGGGGAAGAAAAGGGGAAAATGGATAAGTACGAGCTTGTGAAGGATATAGGCTCTGGAAATTTTGGTGTCGCAAGGCTAATGAGAAACAAGGAGACGAAAGAGCTCGTGGCTATGAAATACATTGAAAGAGGACATAAGGTTTGTACAATAAATTTTTGCAGGTAGATCATGCATTTATGAATTGGCATTTGTTATTTTTGGTATTATGAATACGGCTCATGGGATTGATTCTCTTGATTGTTCTTCAATATTAAAAGCATTTCCTTTATTGATGTGTAATTGGTTTGTTTATTGAATTACTTGTTGAGTACCAATGGATTTCCTTAAGAATTGAGACTTATCTTTGATTTTGGCTGTAGATTGATGAGAATGTGGCGCGTGAGATTATAAATCATAAATCACTTCGGCACCCTAACATTATCAGGTTTAAGGAGGTGAGGGACCTGAATTTCCTGGAGTTTCTCTTAGAGTGAAGCTATTATGCTCACTTAGAGTTTGGATTTTGGGATGTCAGGTGGTTCTGACTCCGACTCATCTAGCCATTGTCATGGAGTATGCTGCAGGCGGAGAGCTCTTTGAAAGAATCTGCAATGCTGGTCGATTCAGTGAAGATGAGGTATTGCAGCTTTTGTTTTCCAATCCCTTGGTCTCATAACAAATCAGATTTTTGTGCAGTGAAGAAATGGGGACAAGTGTTTAATTCTTGAACTTCATGATTGATATTTATTCTATAACAGGCCAGGTACTTCTTTCAGCAGCTCATTTCTGGTGTCAGCTACTGCCATTCCATGGTGAGTCTGAAATTTATAGCTTTTTTCATAGCCTTGGATCTTTGGGCATTTCGTAATTGTGTTAGTTTGTATTTCTCTTTTATTGCAGCAAATATGTCATCGGGATCTGAAGCTGGAGAACACGCTTTTGGATGGAAGCCCTGCTCCAAGGCTAAAGATCTGCGATTTTGGTTACTCAAAGGTAATCATACACGTTTGACTTAAGTTCAGGTTTACTAGCTATAAGAAAATTTGTGTATCAGCTAGTGTTGTTACATGCAGCGGAAGCATTCACTGTGTTATTTTATCTGTTGTTTAGTCATCTCTACTTCATTCAAGGCCCAAGTCAACTGTTGGAACTCCCGCTTATATAGCTCCAGAGGTTTTATCTAGAAGAGAATATGATGGGAAGGTAAGTATGCCTTCTTTCTCTGCTTGGTTCTCTTTTTTGAGATTTGTTGCTGGGTGTTTTCTTAACCTGTGTGTCTTCGTTTCCAATCTGTTTGTACAATTTATGTTTGATAATCTAAATTGTGTCAGGTATTCCTTGATTATAAGGAAATGACTTTCTTTACCTTTGCATTTTTTATTGATGTCGTTGTCTTCTATCTAGTTGGCTGATGTATGGTCATGTGGTGTGACACTCTATGTTATGCTGGTTGGAGCATATCCTTTTGAAGATCAAGAAGATCCGAAGAATTTCAGGAAAACCATCCAAGTAAGCCTTTTCACTTTGGATGTCTCGTGCCTTAGTTCCTTACATTTTCTTACAAGTATAAAAGGTATAGATGTCTTTCAGTTTGTCCCTAATATATTAACTCTTTTCCAGAGGATAATGGCTGTTCAGTACAAGATCCCTGACTATGTCCATGTATCCCAAGATTGTAGGCACCTTCTTTCTCGTATTTTTGTTGCCAACTCTTCCAGAGTAAGTGTTCTCCCCTATAATTAAGTTTGCTTTGAATTGTGTTCTTCTGTATTTGGTGGCACCCGTAATATCATGCTCAACTTATAAATTAATTCCAGGACATGATAGCTCAAATTGCTTATAAACATAAATTTGCAAGAATGTATATTGCTTTAGGATTATCCATAAAGATGTCATACGGATTATGCAAACTGTCATTGCTTTACTTTAACTTCAAGTCTTCTTTTTCTGAAATAGCATGCATTGGTGGGCCCAAGTACTAGCTTCTTGTTATGATGATTAAGTACTAGCTTCTAAATTTGGTTAAAAGACATTTTGAAAAATAAGTTGACACATTTGATTCAATCAATCTGTTCGAGTCTAATTTTCGCTATATAAAGTTCGTCTAAATGATTATTATATCTGATGCAGAGAATTACAATTAAAGAGATCAAGTGTCACCCATGGTTTCTGAAGAATCTACCAAGGGAATTAACAGATGCAGCTCAAGCAGTATATTACCGTAAGGAAAACCCGACATATTCCCTCCAATCGGTGGAGGATATCATGAAAATAGTCGAAGAGGCTAAAGCCCCTCCTCCAGCATCCCGTTCGGTTTCAGGCTTTGGGTGGGGAGGCGAAGAGGATGAAGATAAGGGGGAAGATCTCGAAGAGGAGGTAGAAGAAGAGGAAGATGAAGATGAATATGAAAAACAAGTCAAGGCTGCTCATGCAAGTGGAGAAGTGCGTCTCACCTGAAGCCTTGCTTAAAATCGAGCTATGTGAGACGAACGTGGGCTTAAATAAATCTGTAAATCTTTTTAGTGGTTGGCTCAGGAGTGTGTTAGTTAATTGCATAAAGAGGTTTAAGTTATTGCTTGCATAGAACATATATTTTATGGTGTGTTTAAAATTTGAGTGGTTTGCTTGCATAGAACATACATTAATGGTGTGTTTGATATTGCACTTTTGATCTGCTTCATATAGAGTTTGGCATTGTAATTTAGCCATGTATCTATAAATTGTATCCATTGTAAAACATTATCTTCTGCCAAATATGTTTTACTATTTTTGTTTAATGATGATGTTTTTACTTCTTCTCTTCTCCTCATGGAAATCATAAATGAAAACACTAAATGACAAACTCAGAAGCCCAGAAACAGAATACTTCTTTATTCACATTATTATCTACATAATTCCACTGTTTTCAAGCCAACATGATATTTCTACAAATTAATAATGAAATTCTATGCCCATACACAACCAAGCATATAATTACGATCAATTACAACCCTAATATGCACAACGACTGACTAACAGAAAAGACGAGACAATTCACTCTTTTATCAGCAGATTTGCATACCAAGGCCCATGAACAATAATAGACACCTTGGCTGCAACAACCAACACCGACGCCGCTTGCAACACCTCGTCGACAAGTAGAGACGCCCCGACTTTCTGCAATGCCATTTCCACCAATTCTCTCCCCGTTTTTTCACTTCCTCCAAGCACAACTCCTCTCAAAGCCAAATATACTGCTCGAGTAACCCTGATGAAAACAGCATCTTCTTCTTGCAAACTTTTGCTCAACATCCTCGCCATGATTTGCTTCGTTGAATCAAGCTTGATGTCACTTAATGTGTTGTCTTCTTGTATAGCAGAGCCAAGTATCTCAATTATATCTTGGATACCAGCGTCTGCTACAGAGTCGAGGCATTCAGAAAGGCGTTTAATGCTGCCTGAAATTATGCTGTCCATGTGTGCCTGGCTGCTGACTATTTGCTGACTCACAAGAGTCTGTCGCAAGATTAACATGCTGCACGTGTATTTATCCATAATTAGATAAACGACATAATCAAGACCGTAGGACTGGTTATAAGGATGAAATCCATTACCAAAAAACCTACCTCGTTGCTACCACAATAATCTTCTGAACTTGGGACTGCACACTTCTCAATCTGGAGAAGTTTAGGTTCATAGTTTCAGGGAGCTCGCTTTCTGCTAAACCAGTTATCCTGCTTACCAACTTCAACAAGCCTAACCTCACCAATAGATCCATCTCATCTCCTTTGCATTCTAAATGGGGATCAATAGTCTCTGGAGCAAAAACCAGATGTGTTAAAAACAATGGGGTCCAGAGAACAAAGAATGTATTTTAATGCAGATACTAACCGATAAAATGGGTGGCATTCAAGGTTGAAGATGACATATCAGCCTGATTTCCTCCTACTTTGACTAATGAACTTCCACCGGTTCGGAGAGTGTTGGAAGGAAGAAAACTTGGTGAAACACCATGTCTATTTTTCAATTCAGAGAGTGAGTTTTTGTGTTCATCCCATTCCTCCTGTTTACCTTCTCGTGTGGACGAAAGCCATTTTGCAGTCAATGGCAAAGCAATCCAAGCATTGGAAGGCTCCCCATAACGACTGGTGAAAGCTCTTCCAAGATAATATAAAGCCTCTGGTCCCTTCAAGCACGGCTCCAACATTCTGATGCGTGCTTTGCTGATTTCTTGCTTGAGTTCCTAGGGTGAGAAAGGGACTTTTTCATAAGAACATAATGATACGAGGAAGCAATTTGTGGGAAAAATGTACTGAGGGGTCCCCAGTCAGAAGATAGAATGTTAAAAAAAGATTTATTTAAATCATAACTGAAGCAAAATTAAGACCTTTATCTGTTCCAGGACAAACCGCAAGCCTTTAATTAACGCGATGACATGTGAATTCTCTGAGCTGTCACTGTTCCAACATGTCTCAGCCAGATCTTTCATGAATTGCTGGTGTTTTTTATTCAATTCATCATCGTATGCAGGGGCAGAGAGCTTTCGCAGGGTGGTCAATGCATAGTCTAGGATCTTCCCAAGGTAATCAATATCTAATTTTCCTGAACTCAGCACCTGAATGTCAAAATATACAGTCAATTTTTCTGAACCACGCGTGAATACGGACACACGATAGAAGAGAATCTGGGAAGGGGGGCGAAAAAGAGAATTTGGACATAATTATTGGGTACCTGAGTGAGAATTTCCAGGTCTATAACTTCAAGAATTTCTTGTCTCCAGGTGTGAGGAGCCATTGCACTAATCTCATCCCTCACCTCCCTCATCAGTTCCACTACACGGACATAATTTGGTTCTTCCTGTCTCACAGATTCAATTATGCTATCCCAGAAGGCCTTTTCCATCGTTTGTTTTATCTTCACCTGATGATAACAATGAGATATCAAAAAACAATTTATAAAAAGCAGGTTGCCACCCAGCCAGTACCTAATACACATATAACATAACACAAAGTCACCAACCATGACATCACTTTGCAATTCAGCTTCACTGGAGCTATCAGCAGCAGCAAGTTGCTCCCCATGAACATATTCATTGACAATCCTTGCATTCTCCATGTCCAAGCTCCCTCTAGAAGATGGCGAGGTTATATGGGATAACACAGAGGAATTAACTTCCTTTGCAGCATCAACTTCATCCCTAAATAAAGACCGCACCACTGAGCTTTGCTTAGGAGAGGCCGCAGTCAAGTTACTTGTTTTATCCGAGCTACCATGAGAAGAAGAGGAAGCTGGTTCTGGGGACAAGATAAGTGTTGCCAATGGAGTGATTGGGTTCCCATTCTCCCTTGCTTCAAAAAATTTCATTCTTGTGTCAGAAAGTGCATTTTCCATACGCTCAATGCCCGCATCTCCGCTCAGATGTAGCACTTTCTCTCTCAAAAGTGTCTGATCTTCAGATACCTACATGACACAATAGCCATATCAGTGGAACTTCTTTTTATCTAACTGAATGCATCATTAATATAGGAGAAAGCAAGGGGCAAAACCTGTTTCTGGATCGCTTTCATATCATGTGTGAGATGAGCACTATACCCTTCAGGGGTCATCTTGCAAGTTTGAATCATGGAAAGCTCAAGACGACAAGCAGCCCTGACCAAATCCTCCTCTAGCGATCTAGCATCCTTAGACTTCCACACCACAAAGCTATTCAAAAAGGAGCACCAGGAAGAATCAAATGCTGCAAGCTGCAATCTAAAGGTCCGACGTGCCAATGCTACATGGTCAGAATTTGTATCAGAAACCTGCAATGGACCATTTAGTAGTATCTTAATCAGCAAATCAAACTCCTCCACAAACTTCTCGGCAGATTTGACCAAAGCAGCCTCACGCTCTCCTCGACCACTGATAACAGCATCTGGATGCCCCAGAATCATGTAAGCACATAGAACTACTCTGACTTGGTACCTTGGCAAGTATGAAGGAGTTTTGGCAGTTTGTCCGGCGGATGAATTCACTTTTCGCTCTCTGCTGGCAACAGCTTTCCTGGGTGGTTGCTTTCTTTTTGGCGAAGCTACCCGCTTGAGCAGGTGATCAATGTCATCCCAACCAGAAGGATTAGGAGTACATCGAGATAACCTATAGCGAGTTTCAAGACGATCAAGCAAAGCCTTTGCTGCATGAAGAGTATCAGCTGACTGAATAAGAAGTGCAAACTGCTCGAACGGCATAGACTTCACTGATCTCTCATTAATATTTAACTTGTTATAGGCTTCAGCAAGATATGCAGTCGACTTTCTCAAATTTCTAAACTTCCCCCAGCACCTGCCACATTATTGAGGTGAAGTATCACAAAAATAAAAGAACAATTTCTTGGATTCTAAAGAAATTTACAGAGACCCATAGAGAGCTTGTCTGAAACTCAAAAGACTACAGAAATTGTAGCATGACAAAAAAAAAGTTCCAAATACCTTGCTAATTTTTTTGCAAGAATGTCAGCATGGTCGTGCATGGTATCCCAACTATCATCAAAAGCATTATACAGTCTTCCTCTCTGCTTTAAATATTCTGCTCTCTTTCTCCTCGCCTATCATTGGACAAAGCAAAAAAAGTTCTCATTAAGAAGGCCCATGATGGACAGAAAATCGTAGTTTAATATGTCCATCAACAAGTTACAAGAAGTACCTTTTGCAGTTTGTCTTCTATCTTGTTCTTCATTTCACTTCTCTCAATCTCTCGCTGCTGAGAAACAGAGTTGGCTGCCTTTTGAACCTGCAGGGCTCTAGCACGTGCCCGCCTCTTCTCAGCTTCGAGTAAACTTAATCGTTTTCTCTCAGCAGCTGCACGCTTTTGGCAAATTGCAGCACGAACACGTTCTTTATACTTGCTCTCCCGAGCCATTCGTCGCATTAATGACTGAGATGTCCTCTCCTTCAAAGTAGCCCTCCTTTGTCGACTAGCCCGAAGGATAAGCAGTCTATTGGCCTCAGCTTGTTGAACTCGCATCTCTACCTTTGTACCTAACTCGGCTCTTTCCTTCTTGAAGCGCATTTCTGCCTGGGTTTTAGCAGCTTGCCGCAACTCATCAAGCTTAGCCAGACGCATCTGAGCATTTGCAAGGATGCTCAACCTAAGAGTTAAAAGAAACAAAGCGAAAATCAATTAATCAAACCACTAAAAAACACACATACAACAACATTTCATCATTCACCTTTGTCATTTCGATATCAAAATGATTGGAGCAACGTGAAAGTCTTGAAATTATAACTAGGAAGTGAAGACAACATGACGTAATAGTGAAAAACTTTTATGAATTGGCTTTGACGATAAGACCAAGAGAGCAAAAGTTCACCTCTTTTCTTCAGCAGCCAGGAGCTTAGCCTCAAGACGTTGTCCAAGATCATCTTCAGAAGATCGAGAAGGGCTTCGGATCTTAGGCCTAGCCTTGCTTGATAAATTTTCATAGAACTTCTGCAATATAATTCATATATTAGCAACTTCACACCTTCTCAGCTATAGAGAAACAGTTATCTGATTACAACAATGAAAAAGTAAAGTAGTTCATGCAACAAACTCACACCATGTCAAAGAGATTAAAGGATAATACACCAGAAATGATCGCACGAAAGATCAACCAAAAACAGGTGGTTATGCTAGAGAGGGAAGACAACGACTAAATCAATAGAGAAGAACACAAAAGAAGCTGAAGATAGCCACAATTGAAAGGCTTGACATATTATGTGCATGTGCTTGGTCTTTCTTTCTTTCTTTACTTTTCCGTAATTTTGGGGGGGGGGGGGGGTGGTGGCTGTTGGGCGCAGAATGTCACCCAACTTTTACCTAACACGAGGAGAAAAAATAAAAACCTTCATTACAAAAGATTATGTTTACAGAATAGCAATTTACATCATAAAGGCAGCCATAGAATTTCCTTGAAAATTAAAGATAAATATGAAGTACCCATAATCTATTTTAAAAAACTCCCAACCAGAATCAACTTAAGCGTGGAGAAATATTACTTGTTCGAAGAATACAAACTTTCCATAATTATAATTCACTGGAAAAATGTTTCAAGGAACCAAAATAAAGACACATCCAGCGCTTTCCATAATTATAACTCACTGATTTAGTCCCAAGTTGAACATAACCATAAAAAAAATTCAGATTCTTGATCACAATTATAATAAAATAAAATAAAAACTCTTCAATCCAGAGAGGATACAGAAAAGAAAACAGATAAACAAGACCTGACGTCGAATTTCAGCCTCACGAAGTTTGGCTTCGATTTCTTCAACAGTAGAAGGCGGCGGCGTCTTAGGCTCCGAAAGCCTCTTCTGGAGCCACGTAGGCACAGTCGGCGGCGAGCACGACAAAGCTCCGTCGCCCGCCGGAAATTCCATGGCGATTCCAGCCACCGGCCTCCCCCTCTCCGGCGACTCCATCCCCGACAATCAAAATCAAAATCAAGCAAATCAACCAAGAGTAATTCACTAACCCCTAACCCCAAACACGATCAATTCACTATTCACAAACAAAAACCACTGACAGTCCGAAATCGCCCACCGCAATCGATGATACAACGATTAATCAATTAATACTGCACAAATAATATACAGAGCGCCGCGCGTGGAAGTATAGAGACGTATTTAAAGAGAGGGGGAGATAGAGAGAGAAAGGATGAGAGAGAAAGAAGGTTGAGGAAAGGTAACGACGATTGAAAGAAATGAGATGTTCTTTTGTTGTGTGGGGGAGAGAGCTTTAATGGCTTTTTTTGCTTTCAAATTGAAAATCGTGTTTGTACAGTTAACAGAGAATTGAATTTGAAGAAGCGTGTTTTGTTTGCGTGAACAAACGCGTGTGTTGTGAATACCTAAGCTTGCCACGTCATCCCAACGGTACACTGGACAATTAATCAAAGCAGCACGTTTTTATTTGACAATATCCACCTTAAACAATCTAATTAATATTGCATATATTGAAAGGGTTTTAAAAAATAAAATTAAAATCTAGTTCCACCAATTATTTCAAACAATCTTCTAATTAGTTTTTTTTTTTTTTTGTAATTTCCTAAAAAAAAAAAACTCTATTTAATCTCATTTAATCATCATTTCAAAGTGTTGTCAAAAATTAAGAAAAATTACTCATTGAATTCTGGATCCAAATTTTAAAAGAGAATCAAATTAATTCCTAAAGAAAGGGGTTCCTATCAAATTTCTACATTTTAGTTAAAAATTCACCCGTTAGGTTGAAATCAACAAATTTTGGGGATATTAATAAAAATAATCTTGAATAAAGTTACATGAAAGTTTACAAAGATAAATAATTTGAAACAAGATTGAACCTCTCAAACGATAGTTAAATGAGATCGGAGGAAGTAAACAACTACCAATGTTTTTTCATATTTTTTTTATATTATTAACAAAAATATATTATTAGCAATATTTGACCTTGACATTGATTTAATTATTTTTTATCGATATTTATAAATCATACTATTTATGTCAAAAGATTGATTTTGCGCATGTCATGTGCAACTATCAATTTTGATATTTGATCTCGAATAATTAGATTAAGATTGAAAATACATACCAAGAGATCTTCAGTTCATTAATGAATTGATTAGGAGTGACAATATATGAGAAATATGTGTACACTTATTAGTTAAGTTAGTTTAAGTGTATATGTCAATTCTCAATTAAAGTAACGTTTGAGTTTTCCTCCTTTAATTGTAGTTAACAAAAATGTGAATACGTGTGTCATGTGCTTCTTCTAAAAAATAAGAGAGAAATGATAATATTAACTCATTTAATAAATATATATTTATTATTATCTTACTTTATAGAAAATGTTATTTTTCACATATGCAATAAATTTAACAGTTGGATTCTTGTGAAACCGTCTTATAAATTTAATTTTATGAGGCCTGATCAAGCTATTACTTATAAACAATAGATTGAAAATTCACTTGTAAAATGAGTTTAGATTGTGCTAATATAAAATTATATTTATAATAAGATTATCTTAAATAATTTTTTCAATTTATTAATGCATTTGTTATAAGTTTAATGGCTATTATATCACTATTCCTTGTTCCTCTCTTAGTTTTTTTGAAATCAACAATAGATGTTATATCATTATTAAATTTAAAAGTAAAGTAGAATTTAACAACTAATTAATTTTTCTTGGCAACGAAAAAAGTCAGAAGGAAACTCCACAAGTCTGATGGTTAAATATCAATGGATATATATATTAATGTGTCCACATTGGGTAGAATAACAGGACTATAATTTTGTTTTACTGATCAAATTTTGTTTCCAATTATTTATTTTTTTAGGTTTTTATATTTCTTATTTTAAATTTAGAAAGTTTATATGAACTTCTTTTTAGAATTAATTTAATATTTTCTCTATTATTAGAATTTTTGTTTCTTATATTTTGATCAAAATTCTAAAATTATATTTAATTGAGATCGAAATAATTAGTAACAAAAAATACAAAACTAATCAATGGTTGCAAGAGATAAATATCCTAGGATGTTGAGATTAAGTAGACACTAACACAAACAAAGAAATACTTAAAAAAACACACACACACACACCAAGAAAAATAAATCAAAGAAATAAGATGAATTAACAGTTTTTTTATGATAGAGAATGGATAAGAGGGAGAGAAGATATTCCTCTTCTAAACTCCTTGTTATTATATCAAGCTAAACCTATAAGCAATAAAGTAGATATATAAATAAAAATAAATTGTAATGCTTAATTGATTCAACACCACTATTGGTGAAAGTGATTTATTGTACTATATATCTTTAAGTATTGGGGTTGATAATGGTGGAGATCAACATAGTTATAATTATAATAATGACCTAAAAAGTGATGTTTCATGTGACAAATAATGATATTGTTTTCTTTCCTCCAATTATGATGCAATTCAACTACTATATGATGAATAAGGAGTGTCTATTATTATGGAAGCAATTGAATAAATATTTCAGTTTTTGTTGATTATCTAATTGCTCCAATTGTTAAGATATTTCATTAGCATCAATCTATTTATCATAACCTAAATCTCAATAGTTGAAACTATGTGAATTGATCAACAAGTTTGAAAAGATTTGAAAACTATATATGTTGAATGATGTTGGATCTTCTCCAAATATGATCATTTAAATCACCACAAATTTGGTGATGAGCTTAATTGTTACATAGCTCAAATTTTTTTGCAGATAATCTTGAAATTTTTGGTTAGCGTAGGTTGTGTAGGCTATCACCTTTATTATTGTATTAATTTGAAACCACCTCTCTCTCACCTTCAACAAATCATGTTGTGTAAAATAATGTAAGTTAACGATTGTTAGTTTTAACATTTCCCTATATCAGTAGAAAGTTAACATACTAACATTTTGTTTCAACATGCTTGGAGCACCTCAAATACTTGTTTGACATCTTTTCTTACAACTTTTTGTATATGCCTAAATAATTATTTCTTCAGATGTTTTGACCATGGCAAAACGTTTACAAAAGTAGATCATTGCAAAATATATCATTTGTTAGATAATATTCATTGGTATAATATATGTCGTTTATTGTGAATCAACCTTCGTCACATACCATAAGACGTAGTATAGAGGAGATTTGTTAGTACATTGATAATCATTACATGAATTTGCGATCTTAAGAAAAACACTACATATCCAAATGTTCTTAAAGAAATCAAACACATTAAAGAAGGGTTAAATCAAATTGAAAATTTCATTAACTGAAAAATATATAGAGATTGGAGATTACATTAATTCAAAATTACATCGAAATTAAGGACTACATAAGTGGAAAATTACAAGGCTTAAGTACACTAAAATAAGATCAAGATTAAATTAATTAATTTCCATGTAAATATATATAATATTGTACTATAAGAGACGATATTGATCATGATTGAATGATTATGGAATGATAGATTTAAATAAATGATATAACATGCAATTATAAATATATAGATAATAGCAATACGTGATATAATATTAATTTTTGGGCATATATAGTAACAACATATATTCATATTTGAATTCTATGATTTAATTATAAAGCTAGAACTAAACAAAGATAATTTTGAATCGAAATTACTCATTATGGAAAGCTCTACAAAGCACCATGAATACTTTTGTTAAAAGAAAGCTAAAAGAAGTCAAATGCATGTCCTTGTCATGCCCCTAATATTCTAGTGACACGTAATTGAGTTTAGCAAGAAAACCCAAGGGCACAACTGTAAATTCACTCCTCAAATTGCAAGGCTACTCAACACCTTTGGGAAGCGACACGTCATTGGAAGGCACCACCACTCCTGCGAATATGAAATCCATGTCTACTCGCCATTCTTGACATTTTTTTAATTCATTAGCGCGTCTGCTTACGCGCTATAAGGTAGTCCTGCCCACAGGAGAACATAACTTGGGGGTGGGTGGGTTGTGGGGGTGCGGCGTGAATGTTAGAGGGTGCCACGACGAGCACTTAGAATCTGGGCACGTGTCTACAGTGGCGGGGAAGTTGCATTTCAACCATGTAGAGAAAGTTTTCTCTGCGGTGGGCCCTATCACTTAAAATAAAGTGCACCGTTTGGCATACTACACTGTGTGTGTATATATATATATATATATTATTTATTTATTTATTTAGAACAAAAACTCATGTACAACCGTCGACGGTTCTACTTATAGCACAAAAAGACATATTTATAACCGTAAAAGATATATTTAAAATTCATACTTATACTATTTATAAAACATATACTTATAATTGAAAAACACATACTTATACCTGTAAAAGACATACTTGAATCTTGTCGCATATGAGACAATCTCACAAGAGACAAACTCTTTATTTTAAAAGTTAATATTTTTCTTTGTTTTTGTCAAAGCAAGCTGAATTTTCATTGTAAAATTTAAAGAAATTATCATTTTAGGGTAATTGAAAAAAAATTACCACTTTTTAAAAATTGTAAATTAATCCTTCTCAAATTTTGCAAAAGAAAAAAATAGTGATGTTTATACTGTTGTAATTTAGACTACATTTATATTTTTCGGTGATTGAAATCCACATATTCGGCAAACATGCAATGTCACATGCCACTTCGAATTCCACATAATTCCTAACAAAAATAAATTTGAATGTCAAATTGTAAAATAAATCACAACATTTTCAAAAATTGAATTTCAATCATAATTGTATGTATAATTAGCAAAAAGAGCAACAATCTTCATTCATTGTTGCAATTCGAATTACGGGTTTATTCTTCGATGATCTGAGTTCATATGTTCAAATAAATTACTTCACTTAAGCCACATAATCTTTAAAAATGATCATATGGCTTATGTGACGTCTCGCGTGTAAATTTATTTGGTAACATGAACTTAAATCACCAAAAAATAGACTCGTAATTTGAATTTCAACAATGAATAAAAGTTTGTGACTTTTTTTTTGCTAATAACACAAAAAACTAGGATTAAATTGCTTGCAACTTTTTGAAAAGGTGGTGATTTATTTTGCAATTTGATCTTCAAATGTATTTTTATTGAGAATTATGCAACATCCGACGTGGCATGTGGCGTGACATATTTGTCGGACACATAAATTCTGATTGCCATAAAATATAAATGTGGTTTAAATCATAATAGTGAATAAATGTCGTGATTTTTTTTTCTTTTTTACAATTCCACCTAATAAAAATAAAAATAAAAACAACAACAATAATGAATGAACCATAGAACCGTTGCATGCAGAAGATGACAATGCCAAGTTGAATGTATTTCCAAGATATTGACAATATCAACGTGAAGTTTAATGCTCTTGGAATAAAAAGTTCAAGTGGGCTTTCACTTTTTTTTTTTTTTTTAAGTGAAATTTTCTGCCCAATTTCAAAATTGAGTATTAATTACTAATTAATAATCTGAATATGAAGTCAAAATTAGTGCACGATTCCTTGCTTCCTACTTAGAAAAATGTCATTTGAGTTTGCTTGCCCTTGCCTCCTTCAGACGTGTATTTGAATTCTTATTGTAAAATAGTAGTTATTTTATAATTCATCAATATATATAGGTCTATATAATGAGCCTAGGCTATTAGTTAAATGAAAAACATACGTATATATAATTTAAAATTAAAATGGATTAATGAGTCTGACTCTTTATTTTAATCAAATGACTTTTTTTTTTTTTTTTTTTGCATGACATGTCTAAGATTTTGTTTCTCAGTAATTAATTTTTACACATAACCAACATGAAAAATGACATCAAATTAAATTATTAAAACAAAGTATTGAGAATTAAGATTTGATCATGTGTGATTTTTAAGAGGTCTATAGCCTTCACCAGATACATACAAAATTATTAACAATTATTTTTTTAATATTTATAACTCCCCAAAAAATCAAATCCAAAATGGGCAAACTTATGTGAACCACTATTCCAAGTTTAGAGAGAGAGAGAGAGATGATAAGAACAATGAAGAATGCATATATAATATATATTATTGTGTATATATTCCTCGTTTATAATATGTGGTAGAATATGATTGTAGACATCATTGTAATGGCATGTAACTATTCATTAAATAAGTGGTCCTTTTATTTCAATGGGAAAGGATTCCACATTTCCTGCCAAAGTTTGGGGTCTTTGTCATATTTACTCCAACCTATACTTTTTATTAGTTTTCATCGTTTTCTTATTAAATTAATTTTTATGTTAATTAAATTAATATACATTATGTGTGCTACGATTGGATTGGTTTGCTTAGTTAATCAACAACCTTAATTACATCATGAAGTACGTAATACAATAAACTAGAAAGAAATTATATTTTATTTACTTTAATTTGAAATTTTGGATTGGGAAATTTGCTTATATATATAATAGTTATCTAGTTTTTTGTTGCTTGAAGGGCTATTTTCTTGAGCATAAAGAATGCTTGATGGAGTAGGAAATGTGGCGTGTGAAAATACATAAATTAGAATCTATTGGGGTTAATTAGTTATTTGACTTCAATTATTTAAAATATTTTATAAGTGGGTTACATATTATATGATATTTTTGGAGTTTGTAATTGTTTTAATTATCTCATTTTAAAAATATGTTGGTATTTGAATGTATAAGAATCGATCATGGAAATTATGAGATGTTTGTTGCATCTTATTTTATGATAAATAAGATATTAGTTTTAAATTCATATTAAGCATTTTTAAAGAGTTTATTATAAAATATTTATGAATATTGCACAAGAAGATTATTTTCTAATTAGATTTGTGATTCGTTGACTAATCCTCATATATTATTAATTAAGGAGTTTCCATCTATTTAAGTCTAGAAAGATGGGTTAACTATAAATTTGGGATTAGAAAGAAACCTATGTATAAAAAGCAAGAGACATGTTTGCCATATTATTGTTGTTATTATATTATTATAGTTTTTTTAATTTTAATTCATTTTTTGTTTCATAATTATAAAGTTTATCAATCAGACTTTTTTGAATTATCATTTTAAAAATATAAGATGATATGGTATTATATAATTTTCTACATTTTATATGCAACACTTTTTTGTGAGAGCGTCTCACAAATAGGATCCGTTAGATGAAGTTCCATATGGACCAGTCAACACGTTTCATGCATATCAATGATTCAATAGCACTGATCAACACAATAAATTAAATAGACTAATATAAATTAAATAGAGTAATTGACATATTTGTTTTTGAGTTTGACTTTACAAGTATTATTTTTATTTTAAAATATTATTTTTTCATTAATGTAATATTACAAATACTTTTTTTCTTACTTTTTAAAAGACATTTCTCGAGTAAAAGATTCTTTAAATTTATTTCTCATCAATGCAGAATGACGTTTATCTCATTTGTTATGTTATTAATTTCCATTTTATTTTGTCTCAAGTTAATACCCCCTAGGAAATGCAATTAATTAGGAAAATTTAAAAGTAAAAGATGATTTATTTAAAAAAAAAATTAGCAGAGAGCCAAAGTTTAGGGGAAATCGATTTCCCCAAATTTTAAATCACCAAAAATGTATTACTATTTTAAATTATAATTTCACCAACCTAACTTAATTAACTCTCAAATTAATGTTGAATAAAATGAAAGTGAAAAAACTTAAATCACCTTATTCAACGTTATTAATGGACGTCGTACATTATTTTAACTTTCTGCTGAATAATAATTATAAGTTGACTTATTATTACATGGCTAGTAACTATATATACCTAATTCACTAGATACTCTATGAAGTTATTAATTAGACATAGGGTTATGTACTCTATGTAATGTTAATATTGATACTATTTCGGAACATCGTACATTAAAATGGAAAAAATAATGATTTAATGTGTGTGTATAGGGGTGGAAATCGGACGGATCAAATCGGAAATAGGGTGTTTCTGAAAAATTCCAAAAAATTTCGGAAATGAAAAATCAATTCCAATTTCCATCCAAAAATTTTCGGAAATGTGAAATCCAATCCGATTTCGGAAATTTCGGAATTTTTTTCGGAATTTTTCGGAATTTTTTTTAGAAATTTCGGAAATAAAAAAATTCAGAAATTCAGAAATTTTCAGAATTAATTAGTTGGTCTATTAGCTATATAGCCTTTTCTAATATCCTAAGAAATAATACGACCTCGAATCTGATATTCCAAGCATTTAACATCAATATAATATCTACCAAAGACATGGGAGATTAATTATTCTGCTGATGTACTATATAAATAGTTATAAAATAAAATTATAGTTATAGTTATAAAATAAAATTATAAATACTATATTAAATTTTTTTACTTTTTTCACTTTTAGTTGTTGAGTCATATTTTATATTTAATATATACTATAGTATATAGTATAAAATAAAATTATAAAATTTATATGAATAGTATATAATATATAGTATAAAATAAAACTATAAAACTATATTATAAACTATTATCATTTTGTAAGTAATTATACTTATTAATTCATATTTATTAAGTTATTTTTCTTTTAGGAAGCTCAAATCAAATGAATATTTGAATCTATATTATGATTTATGATAATGCTTTGTTCGAAATCCTTCGATATTTAAAATACTTGTTTTATAATTTGTATAATTTTCTTTGTCATTATTCCTATTATATAAAATGTTATCATTTTTAATGAAATTTATGATATATTTACCTTTGAAATTAGATATTCACTTTATTTTATATAATATATAGTATATAGCGTTCTTATATAGCATATAATATATAGTATATAGTATATAATATATGGTATATAGTATAAAGTATTCTTTTATAGCATATAGTATATAGTATGTAGTATATAGTATGCAGTATATAATATAGTATAATTCTAAAACTACAGTATAAACTACAGTATATAGTATAAAATAAAACTATAGTATAAAATGTACTATATACATATAGTATATAGTATATATAGCATAAAGTATATACTATATAGTATATAGTATTCTTCTATAGCATATAGTATATAGTATGTAGTGTATAATAAAATATAATTAAAAAACTACAGTATAAACTATGATATATAGTATATATTATAAAATAATACTAAACAACGTACTACAGATACTACAATATAAACTATAGTATATAGTATAAAATAATACTAAAAAACTACAATATAAACTATAGACTATAATATATGGTATAAAATAAAACTATACTATATACATATAGTATATAATATATTTATATACTATCATATAGTATAAAGTATATAAAATATATTATATAGTATATAGCATTATAAAGTATATTATAATATGTATATTTATATTTACACATAGTATAAAGTATATAAAATATATTATATAGTATATAGTATTATAGTATTCGATTCTCAAATGCCTCTACTAACTCTACATTTTATCATTTTGTAAGTAATTATACTTATTAATTCATATTTATTAAGTTATTTTTCTTTTAGGAAGCTCAAATCAAATAAATATTTAAATCTATATTATTATTTATGATAATGCTTTGTTCGAAATCCTTCGATATTTAAAATACTTGTTTTATAATTTGTATAATTTTCTTTGTCATTATTCCTATTATATAAAATGTTATCATTTTTAATGAAATTTATGATATATTTACCTTTAAAATTAGATATTCACTTTTTATTTTATATAATATATAGTATTCTTATATAGCATATAATATATAGTATATAGTATATAATATATGGTATATAGTATATAGTATTCTTCTATAGCATATAGTATAAAGTATATCGTATATAGTATGTAGTATATAGTATGTAGTATATATTATGCAGTATATAATATAGTATAATTAAAAAACTACAGTATAAACTATAGTATATAGTATAAAATAAAACCATAGTATAAACTGTACTATATACATATAGTATATAGTATATAGCATAAAGTATATAATATTATTATATAGCATATAGTATATAGTATAATTAAAAAACTATACTATAAACTATAATATATAGTATATATTATAAAATAATACTAAAAACTACAGTATGAACTATAGTATATAGTATATATTATAAAATAATACTAAAAAATTACAGTATAAACTATAGTATATAGTATATATTATAAAATAATACAAAAAAACTACAATATAAACTATAGTATATAGTATAAAATAAAACTATAGTATAAACTATACAATATACATATAGTATAAAGTATATAAAATATATTATATAGTATATAGTATTATAAAGTATACTATACTATGTATATTTATATTTACATATAGTAAATGTATATAAAATATATTATATAATATATAGTATTATAAAGTATACTATAATATGTATATTAATATTTACATATAGTAAATGTATATGAAATATATTATACAGTATTCTTCTATAGCAAATAGTATATAGTATAAAATGTTTGAATTATTTACAACAATTACTATTGGTTTGATGGTAAGTTTCATGCTTTGAGTGTAAGAGGTCTCGTGTTCGATTCTCAAATGTCTCTAGTCACTCTACATTTTATAATTTCGGATCGGATTTCGGAATTTCTGAAACTTTTAAAACTATATCCGATTTCCATCCGAAAATTTTCGGAAAAAATCGGATGTCGGAATTTCGGATTAAAAAAATTCGTTCCAAAATCGGAAAATTTCGGATAGGGGATTTCGGAATTTCTGAAACTTTTAAAACTATATCCGATTTCCATCCGAAAATTTTCGGAAAAAATCGGATGTCGGAATTTCGGATTAAAAAAATTCGTTCCAAAATCGGAAAATTTCGGATAGGATTCGGCGGATATCGGATATTCCGTTCCAATTACCACCCCTATGTGTGTATATATAATCCAACCAAATATTTTATATATATATATATATATATATATATATATATATTGTATCGACATCACATAATGAGGTGCCATTCATTGATACAAAAAAGTAATATTTATAAATAAAATGTAATACTCTCGACATAAAAATTGATGGTTTTAATTTAAAAGCATCAATTTTTCAAAATAAAAAATATATATTTCTAGATAAAAATTAATATTTTGACCTTAAAAAAATAACACATTTCAAAGTTTGAAAGTAATATTTTTTTTCAAAATAGAAATAAAATTGTAAGTAAATTTTTATAAGTAAAAAATGTATTATTTCTGAGTAAAATGTAATACTTTGAATCAGTTTTGAAAAAAAAATTGCACGTAAACAATACTTTCTAACAAAAATAATATTTTTGTAGTAAAAACTAATACTCTTACGGCATGATTGGTATGATGGAATGGAATTAGGTGGGAATAGAATGAACTCAAGAATGGAATGGTGATGAGAAATGAATGATATAAAATACTAATTCATGTGATTGGTATCACAAATGAATAAGAAATGAATGAAATAATCATTATAATTATATTTTATAATTGATAACTATAAATAAAATATATAATATTAAATCAATTTTTATTTGACCAAATTACCTTCCACTGTATTTTTATTTAATATTCATATTCAATATATCACTCAAATTTAAAATATTTGGCATATTTAAATTTAAAAATATTTTTTTTTACATAAAATTAATCATTGTACTAATATTAAGATATATTATATTTATATTTTATTTTTTAATTTTATTATTAATTTACTATTTTTGTATTATTTACATATTCTTAAAGTAGTTAAATAATAATAATAATATATTTTTCATATTTTTTATTAATTATTCTATATGATTTGATATTATTAAAATTTTAATATCTTATTTTATATTCTAAAAAAATATTTTAGTTACAATTTATTTATATTTTTTAAATAACCTATTATCTATACTAATATTCATTTTTTATACTATTTATGTATTTAATTTTTTTTTCTATTTTTATTTTATATTTATTTTAAATTATTAGTTATTATTTTATATTTATTTTAAATTATTAGTTATTATTTTATATTTTTTATAAATAATTTAATATTATTTACGAAATTTTATATAATAATTTAACTTTAGAAAGTTAATTTTTGAAAATATAAAATAAAAATGATAATTGTCAAAATTAATAAAAAAAACGTTCATTTTCTTCAAGACAAGAATACGTAATACCATGAGGTAGGAATGAATGGTCATTCCCTCATCCATGGTAATACCAATTCATGCAGGAATCACCATTCTCACTTATTAAACATACTAATTAAAGGAATATAAATGAAGATAAGAATGATGATTTCATTCTCACCCTATTCCATCATACCAATCACATCATTAAAAGTTAAATACATATGTGACAATTAAAGGCAACAAAAGACACGCTTCTGACTCTATTACAAAAATCGTAACGTTTTTCCTTTCTGAACTTGTCTCTAATTAACGTCCTAATTCATCCATGTAATGGTATGATACCATTCTTCTACTGAATTTGGGTTATTTTACTGTCTAAGTTCATCCATCAAATGCTTGGACATATAATTTTAGTCAAATATCGTGCATTTAATGTCAAAACTTTGGACAATTTATAAGGAATAAATTGGATGGACCATATTATACACTCAACATTTGGTAATGCTCCACATAGTATAATCTTTCCTTAATTTATTTAATTGGTCAATTTATATATATTTTTGTGTGAGTGTGTATAAATTAGGATGAATTTATATTTGATATACCATCATGAAATATAATATGGATATGACAATACTATGGTTTTTTTTTTTTTTTTTTTTGGAAATCTATCAAATAAAGCCAATATATTGCGATAGATTTGAAAGATCAAAATATAAACTTCAAAATTTCGTAAGGTTTAAATTAATTAATTATTATTATTATTATTATTATTATTATTATTATTATTATTATTATTATTATTATTATTATTATTTATTTTTTTAAAGATCTGCACTAGATTGTTGGAAAATCATATGATAAAGGCTTTGTTTTGGGCCTAGTGGCCTACAAAACAAGCTTTGAATCAAATAAGGCCTTTTAGTAGCCCAATATTGAGTGACTCCATTTACCGTCAAATCACTTTACTGCCTGGATTATTTAAAATTTATCGAATATAAATATATATTAAATTTATAAATATTTAAAAAAATAGAAATTATCTCAAAAAATATTTTAATTGAAAAATAGAAAGGTAATGTTGTGGGGTGTTTTTAAAAATTTGGTAGTATATTATCTTAAACTGAATTTGTTTAGTAATTGATGACGTTTAGTAATAGGTGGGGTGTGCATAATCCACCATTGTTTCAAATATTTTCATACATATTTTTAAGGTGTTTGGTAAAGTGAATGTTGATACACAATGATCAATAAATGTAAGAAAATTCGAAGTTATGATTCAGATCGCTTAGAAAACACGCAACCCGAATTGGGTCGGAAAACATGTGCAAAAACACACTAGAAAACACGTGACCCAATCTGGGTAGTACGCAATCTAACCCAAGTCACAAGTTCAAATTTTCTTTTTTCACATCACCTGTGCATTGGGACCCGACTAGATCTGGGTCATGAGTTTTAACCTTGTTTTGATCCTTTTTTTGTTTGAATTCGACTTTGAATTCTTCATAGAAATTGTAGTCCTTGAAGTTAGTTTTCAATGCCACAAATTTTAGCTCAATATCTTTTTCTGTATCAAGTTATTCTCAAAATACTAGAGCCCTCTTAGGACGAAAATCAGAATTTTTACCTTCTTGTAATTTTCTTCTTCTTTGAAGACAAAATTGAGAAAAATGTTAGACATAAAATTTGTAGAAATCCTGATTAGATTTCCAAAAATATAAGAATCATTGAATTTGAAGTTTTAAATCAAGAGTTATGTCATTTATCCCACAAGGCCACAACTATGCGTTTAAGCTCATAGTCTACACCGATCACATTTTCAACTAACTTAATTCTTTTACTTCTCAAGTGATTTCAATTTCATATCCCAACTTATATTTTCTCATGTTTTCGGTAATTCAATTGAACTTTCAGCTTGTGCTAAAATATATAATAAAAAAAATTTAACCAAGCAAACCCGTGAAATTTTCACAAGATAATAAAATCAATATAAAATCCCACAAATACATATTTTATAACACAAATTGATATAAAATTAAACTCAAAATACCTAAAATAACAAGTTATCACAGGTTAACCCCAATCCAAATTTAACATGAAATTACAAGCAATAGTTACAAGTTACAACTCTCATTTGGTTTGAATTTGAATAACTTATACCAGTGTTTTTAAAAAATAATTTTTTAGGTAATTTAAAACAATAAATAAATTGAAACAAATCGTTTTTGTTTGAAGATGAAATAACAATTAATTTTCGGAAAAATCACACCTTGTCATTTCAACCAAAATTTTCACTAATTATCAAAATAACATATTCTTATTTCTGTAGTATGTTTTCTTTTGCTAAGATAGTAAAAGAAAAAATCATTTGTCTCCCTCCCGGACCTCCCCTCCATAACCCAAGCTTATCAAACACCTCGAGTAAAAATTGTGATATTTTCAACAATTAACACATCTTTATCTTTTCACATTAAAAGTAAGACCAAAGTGCCACATGTCAATCATACAATATTTTTACATTAAATGTAGCTAATTAATTACTTCAAATTTATGTTACTAATTAAATAATAAGATAGAAATATTAATGAAATAATAATTAAATGTTACTATTAAATAATAATTAAATTTATGTTACTAAGAAACATTATTAATTAAATAATATATAAATGTTAATAGATTTATCTAAATAACATATGCTAAAATTTAATTTTTATATATATAAAAGTAAGATCAAAGTGCAACATGTGAAGCATACAATATTTTCACATTAATTGTAGCTAATTAATTACTTCAAATTTTATGTTACTAAGAAACATTACTAATTAAATAATATAGTAATGTTAATAGATTTATCTAAATAACATATGCTAAAATTCAATAATATAAATTATTTACATAATTGAAATTTGTTCAATTTAAAAGTTTAAAGAAAAAATATAAATAAATAGAAAAAAACTAAACTAAAGGTGGGGCTGATTGAAAATGATTGTTCAAACTTATTAATTAATAAAATTGAATAAAATTTTTAAATATGTGATTTAAAATAAATTATGAAATTTATTTGTAAAATTTTGACTTTCATTTTTTATAGTTTATTTGAAAATAAAAATTGAGGGTTGTTATAGACGTTGAAAAAAAAAGCAAATAAAAAAAAAAGGTGGATGTGATGAATAACATAAAAAACATAATAATATATTCTTTTTAAAATAATAAATAAAAAAATTATAATCCTCTACAAATGGAACTAATTATAATTCTATAATTAAATAATGATTTAATCATATTATGTTATGTTTAATGTTGAATTAAATGATATGCATTACACAAACCATATATTTAATTTTAATATATATATATATAATATTTACAATTTTCAAATTTACCAAGTTTTATTTAATTTTTTTATAAAATCCTATGTATTACAAGCGGATATACCAATAAAATAAAATAAAACAAAACAAAACGGGCCGAAAGAATGAAATGGGTGCACAAAAGCCCATTGCAGGGAATTCCCTCTCTCCAGCTGGATCTAAATATCCATCACCCACGCTAAAGTAACAGCCAGTGACCGGAATCTCCTCCATTTATACACCTGTCTAGATTCATCCCCCCTCCAATCTCTCCCTCTTCCCGTCAAACCCACGCTTCTCTTCCTCATACAAATTTTCCATTTTCTTTGCTGCTCTTTTCATTTTCATTGCTTACGTTTCACTGTCTCCATAGCATTTGATTCCTCGAAATATTCCTTTTACTTTTTTGTCGCGATTGGTTTTTATATGGACGTTTCATCGGTCTTCTCGGTCGCCACCGCCGCCTGTCGTTGCCGTTGCTGTTCAACTCTCTGCTGTTCGTGTAGCTGTGGTTACTGTCAATTGTGCTGAGCGATTTTAGGGTTGCGTTTCGTGTCCATTTGAATTTCGAAGTTTAATTACCAGTTCTGCTACTGTTATTAGGGTTTTAAGGTGTGGTTATGGATTTGACTCAATCGCCGACGAACAACGGTCTTTCGCTAGGGTTCTTATCTCACGTTTCTGCAGCAGCGCCTCTGGTGAAGAATAACCGGAGCCCGAGCCCGAAAATCGCGGACAACTCAATTTCCTTTCAGATCGAGTCGCGGGGTCGGGATCCTTCGCTTCCTCTGCCTTCTGTTCCACTTCAATTGATGGATCAGCAGAAAGAGAATCATCATCATTATTTTCACGCGGGTAACAATTTGAACGAAATTGAGGGTGGTGTTGAGGAAGATGAGGGGAAAACGGAGGAGTTTCGGATTCTGGGGCACTCGATGACTTTGAAGCGGAGGCGAGAGCCCGATTCAGGTTCATCCTCGACATCGCCGCCTTCAACTTCAAGGGGAATTAGGGTTTCGTCTAATGACATGGAATCGCGCAAGAATGCTGTGAGGGCGTGGGGGAACCAGAGCTTGCAGGATGCTGATCCTGATATTTTTAAGATAATGGAGAAGGAGAAACAGAGGCAGTACAAAGGGATTGAATTGATAGCCTCTGAGAATTTTGTGTGCAAAGCTGTAATGGAGGCCTTGGGTAGCCACCTAACGAACAAATACTCTGAAGGTTTCCCTGGTGCTCGATACTACGGTGGGAATCAGTACATTGATGAGATTGAAACACTATGTTGTGAGCGTGCTTTGGCTGCTTTTGGACTTGATTCTGAAAGCTGGGGTGTCAATGTACAATCGTATTCATGTACATCTGCTAATTTTGCAGTGTTTACTGGGCTTTTGTTACCAGGTGATAGGATAATGGGGTTGGACACACCTTCAGGAGGGAATACGAGTCATGGATGTTATTTGCCAAATGGGCGGAAAATGTCTGGGGCGTCAATCTTTTTTGAGAGTCTGCCATATAAGGTGAACCCACAGACAGGTTATATAGACTATGATAAGCTTGAGGAGAAAGCACTGGATTTTCACCCCAAGATATTGATTTGTGGTGGAAGTTCTTATCCTCGGGAGTGGGATTATGCAAGGTTTAGGCAAATAGCAGATAAATGCGGTGCATTCTTGATGTGCGACATGGCTCAAATTAGCGGTCTTATAGCAGCTAAGGTGGAAATCTAACTTCCTTTAAATTTTGGGTTTTGTTTTTGGAGAACTTTTATCTGTACTTTGTTTCAAGTATGTCGATTTGGTTGAATAACTTACTTTTGTTTTCTGTATTCTGAATGAATGGAATTTGTAACAGTTATCTGGTTAGTTCTCAAGTTAGTTTGGATGAAACAACTAGGATTCTGCCTTTTGTGATGATCTCATGATTCAGACGCATCTCATATGAAATATGTTCTTAATGCATTTTATCTATGTGTATGTTGTGTTGACAGAACATGCTGTTTTTGTACAATGCAACTCTTTTGAGTGCCAGATATTACTTTCTTAATTATATGCCTTTCTTCTGTTGGATATCTGGATTACTTGATTTACCTCTTAAAATTGTTGTTTATATGCAGGAATCTGCAAGTCCTTTTGAATATTGTGATATTGTCACTTCTACAACTCATAAAAGTCTTCGAGGCCCTAGGGGAGGAATTATTTTCTATAGGAAGGGTCCAAAACGTAGGAGGCGTGGAATGAATTTGAATCAAAGTGATTGTGTTGATAGATATGATTTTGAGGAAAAGATAAACTTTGCTGTTTTCCCAGCAATGCAAGGCGGCCCACACAATAATCACATTGCAGCACTTGCTATAGCATTGAAACAAGTGGCTACTCTTGAGTATAAGATGTACATGCAACAAGTGAAGAAAAATGCTAAGACCTTGGCAGCGGCTTTATCGAAAAGGAACTGTAGACTAATAACTGCGGGCACTGACAATCATATGTTGATTTGGGATCTAAGAAACTTTGGATTGACAGGTATTGATTTTTAACGTGTTTCTCTCATTTTTTTTATTTACAGAAAATTATGTTAGTAATATATTGGTTTGTCTGTTGGACTTGACGTCATAGAATTGATATGTAATTTTTGATCTTTTGGTCTATTCTAGTTCAGATTAGATCTTATTGCAGTTTGCAAAGTCTTCTGTTTAGATGTGTAATTGAAGTTTGTTTCAATGATGTGAGGGAAAGAAATTGCCATGGAAGTGATTTTATAAAATTCGACTACCTTTATAGTTAAAGCCGTGATCATTCTGTTTTACTGGGAGCTATTAAGAATTTTGAAGTGGTATCTCTGGGCCAACATATCATTTTATATATTTTTCATTCTCTGAGGAAGGTTTGCTTATTATAAATGTCACATAATTTTTTCCAGAAGGAATACCTTTTTGTTTGAAATAGGCATGCTTGCCTGTTACCTTCTATATATAAACTGTGTATTGCATTTCTCTGTGGTTTGCTTCTTTGACTGACCCTGTTGTTTTGTCTATTGCTTGTTTCTTTCTCCACTCATGTAATGCTGCGACCATTCATGTATGCCATCCTTTATGCTATTGTTTAGTAGATTGATTTGGCCTTTAGTAGACTAATTTGTTAATTAGTAGCTTCTGTTGTGACTCGTGAGCATGTCTTGAAGTTTTCTATATTTTGAACTTGTCTCCAGCCCAACTTGTCGATTAAAAATCATTGTCTGGAAAAGGTTTGCTTGTCTATAAATGCTATGGAAAAATATTTTCATAAGGAATACATGTATTTATAATATGCATGTTGGTCCTCTTTTTTTCAATGTTAAATTGTGTGTTGCCCATCTCTCTGGTTTGTTTCTTTGACTGGCCCTGCTGATTGTGTGTCAATTGCTGGTTTCTTCGGTACTAATGTAATGCTGCAACTATTCATTTTAACACCCTTTTTACATGATAAGTATAATCATGTGGCTTTCCAGTGGAACTACTTTTGTTTATTAGTAGCATCTGTTGTGACTTCTGAGCATGTCTTGATTTTTTTCTATATTTTGTTGATGTGTAGGTAAAACTTTGGAGAAAGTCTGTGAGTTGAGTCATATCACTCTCAATAAAGTTACTATCTTTGATGACAATGGCAATATCACCCCAGGAGGTGTAAGAATCGGTACGTTAATTCACGCCTCTTGCAGTTTATGGATAATTTAAGTTTCATGATGGTTTATGTATTGATATTGTGTGCTTCATATACGCCAGGTACAGCAGCAATGACATCAAGAGGCTGTCTTGAGTCAGATTTTGAGATTATGGCCGAATTTCTCCTTAGAGCTGTACAGATCACAAGTTCAGTTCAGAGAGAACATGGGAAACTGCCAAAATCCTTTCTCAAGGGGCTTGAGAATAATAAAGACATCATTGAGCTTCGAGCACGAGTAGAAAGTTTTGCATCTCAATTTGCTATGCCTGGATTTGATTGATGATTTGGTCTTGGTTGTGGCTGATGAATTATTTTGGATGGTCCACCACACTCGTATTCTACCTGTGGAAGTTGCTAAAGTATGAAACGTTACACGGTGACTTAATCTCCTCCACCTTCTTTCTCTCTCAGTCGTGTGAAATATGTTATATGGGAGTGGAAGACTGACCTTATCATCTGCTAATGTAAAGTCTTGATTAGCATTTCTTGCTATGATATTATTATTTAGAGAGTCCAAGTAAACGTTCAATTTGTTACTGAATTCATTGTGGTTTTGCATCTCTTGTTATTTGTGTATACACCCATCAGAGTTTAAGAAAACTGAGTTTTTCCACTCTCGGAAAATGAAGTGTTGTAATGCTGAAAGATCGGTAATGGCTGTTAATTGGATTGTGGGTTTGTTGGCCCTATAAACACCTTCAAATTTGTGTCTACTTCTTATATTTGATACTTTCAAAGGTGATGTTTCTGATCTGAGGTAAGGTGTTTTGTGGAGTCAGATAATGGGGGTGGCCAAATACCAGTTCTGATGGATGTGTTACTGTGCACATTTGCCTTTCTTTATGATTATTTGAATATTTAAATTTTGTACTAATATTTTTAGGAGATGTCATAAAGGGAGTGACGTTATAGTCTATATATATGGATGAAAAGATGGTCGCTTAATAGCTAAAATATTTCCAAAACTTTGTGATATATTGTTTTTATAAATATTTCAAAATTTATTAATTTAGTTATATGATTTGACCAATGAGGATATGATTTTAGTTGACTTGTCAAGATGATCAAAGATTTGTTGAATAGTATTATTGATGAGAAATACATGTATACATATTGCAATGTTATGGTAAGTGAACTGTGTATCCAATATAATATTAATTATCAACACAGCATATATTGTGGGCATATTTCAGCGTTAGATGGTAAATACTTTAACCCTTTAAAGTATGTAATATGAATTCATAGTTATGTTAGATTTATAAATGTCTCATCCCTTTGAATTATGTGATGTGAAATTGTTAGTGATGCTGCATAACTATATACCAGGATAAATATGTAAGCCAACTTTTCTTTCACACAGCTGATGGATAATTATTTTTCTTTTTTTAATAATTGTATTCCATACAGTATTCCAATGTTTTCTCTAACCTTAATTAAGCAAAAACAATTAACCTGTTTTTGTTTTTCTGGAAAAAGGGCAGCCCAAGAATTGATTTCAAAGAAAAATGTAGTTGCTCCACTTGTTTTAAGCACTACTCTATTCAGCAAGGATTAATCTATCTTGGGTCTATGAAAAACTTTACGAAAAAAGTGTCCTAGACACAGAATCAAAGAGAGATCGACTTATTTTACTAACCATGGTTTCTGTGTAAAACGAGATTGTCATGTAATCAGGATCTTTGAATTTGTCAAAACTTAAAGCATATTAAGTTACTGCTAAAATACAGAGGATGGTTTTTCTGTATTTTTCATATGTACAATATCTTTATCCGAAGCTGTTTTCTTTTGGCAGTTTTTATTGATATCATGAGAGCCAAGAAGAGCTTTCTTATTAGCTGATATATATATATATATCATTGAGAGAATCTGTTCTGTTCTTTGTCTGAAGAAAATTTTGCTTCCCTTGTTGTTTCTTCTCTAATTTGGTAATGCTACTTTTTTCTTTGAGAGAAGAAAAGAATCACATTCTTATTCTTTTTCTCTGTTCTCTCAACGATACTTCTCCTCAAAGCTTCAAAAAAGATCATAATGCTGGATGGTTAAAATAAAAAAATAACATAAAATAAATCTCTTTTGCTCTTTGCAACCTCAACTTTTCCGGGTTTTTCACTTTTGTAATTTTAGCCTATTTTCTGACCACTTTTCTGATCATAATCAAAATTTCGCTTGTTTTGAGATTAACAGTTCTTTGACATGAGCTTCAAGTAGAATTTACAATTGAAGAAAAAAAAGGCTTGGATTGTAAAATACAAAATGGTCATGTTTTTCATTTCAAAACATCCATGGAAGTTTACCAACACTAATGATCAGAACAAGAATTCTCAAACCAACTCATTGTCTGATTTCTTACACTCTATCCATCTATCTATGTATCTATCTATGAGAACACATGCCCAAAAGCTTCTTCCTACCTTCAACAATTTCATCAAAGAAATCATCAAGTTGTCCAATTATACCCTCAGCCCCACATTGCAAATCTGCAACACACCTTTTCAACTCCTCAGCTTTATCACCAACATCATCACTCTCCAAACTGTACTCAATCATCATCTCCAACTCATCCATGGCGGATTTCGACTTTTGCAGCTCGAAAACAAGTACACCAGGCTGTGTTTTCAGACAAATAATCATGTTCATAATTCTTTGGTGCAAGTTAGCAGTTGAAGCTGCCAAACATGAGTTGGAAACAGAGCTCCCTTCATAATCGCCATGGCCGAAGCTCGTCTCAGGCCAACAGTACACTAAACCACTGATTAAAATCACTAAGAGCAATGTGGTTACATTCCTTATTGCATGTAATACTTCTTGAAAACCATTGTATTTGTTCAGCTTTGATTCAGACAAAGCATTTTGCTTGAAGCTTAGACATAGAGTTTGTAACTTGATTTCTGCTATGCTTTTGTTTTCTTGTTCTAGTGCTATCATTTCCCTCTGGCCGCCATTGATTGCTCGAATCACCTGCTTAACAAAGCTCACTAAATTTTCGGAAGTTTTGAAGTCTTGATATCGCAACGTGGTTGTCATGAAATTTCGACAGAATTTTGGTAAAATGTGAACGAAAATCGGTGAAATATCGATAAATATTTGGTTAAAAGAAAAAATTCATTTTTGCAGAAAATAATGGTTTATTCGGTAGTAAAATTTTATCTTCATTATTTTAAAGAAAAAAAAAAGTACCCGAATAATACTCTAATTTACACATTTATCATCTATATGTTTATTATGAACGAATTAATTCGTTGGTTTTGTTTAAATTAACTTAAAAAATATATATGTTAAAATATTTCCTAAAATCTTATATTAAATTTGAAAATTTGATAGTATTTCCATCACTTTTTTTTTCAAAATTTTAATGATATCGATATTGCATTGAATTTTCGTGAAATTATATTTCTACAGATACCGATATTTTCAGCTTTGGCTGATGCTAACCTGTGTTGAAAGTTGTGTGTTCAAAACGTGATGATGATCGAGCAACGAGGCTAGATTTGCAGCAGAAGAATAGTAGTTTTCCATAGTGGATATTCCTGATTTTAGGACATGGCAAGCTTCCCAAAGACGGGACGTTTCGTCCATGTATTCGTCGAGCCATTTTTCTCCGACAGGAAGCTGCAGATTCTGGACTAAAATGGTTAGGTGAGAATGGAATGATCTGAGAGTTGAGAGGACGTTGTGGAGAAAGTTGATGGACATGAAGTTTTGAGAGAGGAATAGATGATCAAGATTGTCTACTTCTTGTGTCAAAAAGTTGAAGAAACCAGTGATTGAAGTTGTGTGATTCATCATGAGATGTGTTTGTGTGAAAAAGGTGATGAAGATTGTATGTTTCTTTGTTTTATGAAAGAATGTATTGAGAGAGAAAGAGACATGAGATAGAGAATAGGATACTTATTCTTATAGTGAATATTGAGCAAGTTTTAATTGGGAAAAATGGAGGGGATGATTGAGAATCTATCATTTGAATTATTTAACTAGCAAGAGAGAGAGAGAGAGAGATGAATAAATTAGAATAGGAAATTCATGAATGAGAGAGAGAGAGAGATATGAATAAATTAGAATAGGAAATTCATGAGTTGGCTATCATATCTTTCTTTCTTGTTTTTCTTTAGTGGGCTCCCTTTTTTTTTTTTTTTTTCCTCATATGGGTAAATTTTGATACTTATGGAACCATCATACAAGAGTCTTACCTTTCACTAGCATATCTTAAACCCCACAAGAAAAAGAACATGTTTCCCATATATATTGATTGCCCCTTTATTCAATATGATTTTATTTTTTGAGCTGCAAAAGTTTGACTATAACTGAAATACTTTTTCTCTTTCTTCAATTTTGATATGGTTGAGTGCTCTTTAGCTTCTTCTCTTCTCTTTGGCTTTAGATCCTTTTTATTTTTTGAACTTTGGTTTGGTTATTTGAGGAAAGGGAATGATGAGGTTCCTTGTATGGAGATTGTTTTATTCAATTGCTTTTTCTATATAAAGAGAAATATATTGCTTTCCATAAAGAATGTTAATCTACTCCTCATTAAAAAAAAAAAAAGTAAAAAATTTTAGATAAGTATGACACAATGGTAAAATATGAAGCACAAACTATAGAAGATCGCAGGATTCCTCATGGCTTTTCGGAAGCCACACCCTTTTTCATGTGGTGGTCGAGTCTCGAATGTCTATACTGAGTATAAGTATATATGAACTTTGAGGTGAAAAAGGGCATTTCAAGCCACATAAGATAGCAAAAATTTAAAGTAGTCATTAAATAAGAAATAAGTTTTTTTTAACCAAAAAGTTGTGTTTTGGATGACTACTCTCTCCTCTATTAACCTCATTTTTTCCTTCTTTTTTTTTTTTTCTCTCTCGTCCTTCATTTTCATATGTCCATCGGTCTCTCATTCTTTCCGCTTATTTTTTTAAGATTTTCAAATATGAAATCTCTCTCGTTTTCATTCCTCTATATTCTTTTCACGTGAAAGAGAAAGATGAAATAAAGTCATTTTCTACCATTACTTGAAAAAGAGAGAAGATTACTAAGGATGTGTATGAACACTCTAAAGACATCTTTTGTCTATGTTGGGACAAAGAATTCTCCACCATTTTCTTGCCATTTCCACCACATTTTCCCAAGAAAATGGAAATTCAAATTGCCCTTTTTACCTGTATTCATTTTCATGCATAATCAATAGTATTCATCAACACAAAATGCTGTCAATACAACTTCACTCAAACAAACTCAATTCCCAAATCAATTAGGACCACTTGCTAGTCTACTTCCTATACAACTCAAGGCACACATTGAATCCACTTTTAAACTTTCGCTTTCTTCCCTTTTTTCCGAGTTTTTTTCGCTTTCGTCCCTTATCCTATAAACTCGGAAAAAAGAGAAGAAAGCAAAAACACGCCACACAATCGCGTGCTCCAACTCGTTGGTTGTTAACATCTCTTGTCTAGCAATAAGGTAACAACATAGGGCAGGTGATTGTGCACAAAAGGTGCATAGTACACAAAATCTTGAAATCCATCATGTAAGAATCCCAGATTGGTTAAAAGCAAGTGCTTTAACATTGTGATCAAAAGAAGAATATGGGAGAGATTAGACACCATATTCAATCAAAAGAAGCCTCACACATTTCAGTTTACACCAACCAAAGTGTGATGCTTCCATGGCCACCATTAGGACAATGCACGCCTCGCTAGATTCGTGTTTTTTTCGTTTTTTCTTTATTTTTTTTCTATGAAATAGTAAAACTATGAGCATAGATTGTTAACATGATGGTTAAAGCTTTGAGCAGAAGTGAAAGGAAAGGTGTTTGGATCTACAGAAAAATGGTGAAAGTGATGTCTTTTCCCAGACTAAAATGCATGCTTATATATCTTGTCCCTACTTTCTTTTGAATTTTTTGTAGTAATTATGCATTATAATTAAAGTCAACTTCCATGATGTTGCCACTTAGATGTGACTGTATTTTGATACTACATTAATGGATTTTGGATTCTGCATAAATCAACCTCCAAAAAGAAAGTAATTAATATGATCAATTAAGTTGAAAATTTATGGTGCATCAAGCCTTATCTTCACGGGTGTGAACGAGTTGAGCCGAGTTTAGTATTGCCAGACTCGAGCTCGATTCTAAAACTCAAAAGTTCGAGCTCAACTCGATTTGATACCTGAAAAATATTTATAAAAAAACTTAAAAATTCCTAAAAAAAAAATTGAAAAGAGAAATTTTAATGTAGAAAAATAAATTATTAGGGACAAAATTGTAAATTTAATATATGCTCGATTAGGCACGCGAGCTTGTCGAGTCGAGTATTAATATGCTCGAGCTCGACTCGATTATTCTCAATCCGAATTCTATTTCTTTTTCCAAATCGATTTTGAATAGCTCACGAGTTGTATTATTTCATTTATACTCATAAGATCTCGATAATTATGTTGCAGACGTGAGGATTCAAACTTTAAATCTCAGCCTCAAATTTCCAACACTACTTCAATTGGACTCCGAATTTGTCTAACTTGTGATTATGAATTGTGCCCTATAGGATATATATATTTATATAAATGAACGTCAAAAAAGACATTAATATTGCTAATAAATATTTTATGTTCAAAATCATAAAGACCCATAAATATATGTACATGAATGGTCACACATTTTGGGAATAAATTAGATATGCTTCGCGCTTCCTTTTTGTTGGTCAACTTGACTGTTTTACTACACCAATTTTTCGAATGTCTTAATTATCCCATTTTCCATTCTCGTGATCAACTTTGCTTTCTCTTATTATTCTTTTTTCTTCTGTTTATTAATTAAATATTATTTCCAAGATTCTCTTTTGAAATTAATTGGCATATATAATACTCCCTCCGTCCCGTGATAAGTGTCACACTTTCCATTTTTGAACGTCCCAAAATAAATGTCACATTTTACACTTACTAAAAATGGACATTATAATAATAATATATCTCACTACCTCTCTCCCCCCACTTACATTATAATAATATATCTCACTCTCCCACTTACATTATAATAATATATCCCACTACCTCTCTCCCCCACTTACATTATAATAATATATCCCACCACCTCTCTCCCCCCACTCACATTTAAATACAATAATTCTTAAAAATAGGACCGAACAGTAAATGTGACATTTATCACGGGACGGAGGGAGTATCTACTAACCGCTCTTTTGTTGTTTCTAGAACAAAAAAATCGTCTTTTTCTTTGGTAGTTATGAATTTATGTTTTGATGTTTTTTTTTTTTTTTTTTCCCGGAAATAAAAGAAATTATTGAATGTAAATATGAGATCAAGGGTTCACATTCATTTTAATTGGAGGGACTAGGGAGGTATTAGTACGTTCATTTTCTTGTATTTATACTTTAAAATTATAGCATGAAGGGCAAAGTAGGCATAAATTAAATTAGGCCACGTGTTTAAACTTTAACCTTGCTTTGGTAAAGAAAAAAAAAAAAAAACAACCACCACCACCTTGCTTTAGTCAAGGAAGGGTATTTGTAAGTTTTCAATTCAATTTTTAGTAATTAGACCAAAATTAAGGAAGTTTTTAAATTGTGAGAGCTACTGATGATTGTTCAGAGGATGACATAACTCGATTCTATTACAGACTCTCATGAATATGTATGTATGTGTATGTGTGTGTGTGTATATATATATATATATATATATATCTACATGCTTCAATTTTAGTCCATGGATGAACAAATAGATCATTTAATTTCAAGAGTATATTATTCACTATGTATCAAAGTTTTTACAAGTAGGAAATATTCAAGAACGAATTGAATGTTAAGTCCTCAAAAGAGCGCAAAAAGGACCTCAATGCTCACACTTCCAGCATATGAAATTGATGAAGAATCAAATAAACCTAAGACTACCATTCTTCCATACACTAAAAAGCCAGCACAAGATAAACTATATACACAAAAAAAAAAAAAAAAAAAAAGCTCGTCCTCGTTCCCGTTCCTCACCTAAGCATATCTCCAGAGTTCAGCTGCAAAGCGCTCAACGCAGGAGAAATGCTAAAAATGGTATTACTATTATCTCCCCGATAAAACGAGGGATGCCCTAGAGGCGTTGGCCTATCTGGTATACTAGGAACCTCGATATCACCTTCCAACATTTTCAATGCATCCGCAATGGTAGGCCTTAAAGCCACCATAACATGAGCACACAATATGCCAACAAGCACAAACCTCTCCATAATTCCTTTCGGATTTGAAGTAGAGGAATCTCCATCGTTTAGTAGAGAAGCGTCCAATACTTTCTCAAGCTTTCGGGCTTTCACGAGTGACCAAGCCCAATCTGTGATCAAGAACGCGCGAGGTGAGCCCGAGTTCAAATCCAGAGCTTTCCTCCCACACATTATCTCAAGAACAACCACTCCAAAGCTATACACGTCGCTCTTCTCGGTCAGTTGACCGTATAAGGCGTACTCGGGTGCTAGGTATCCGTGCGTACCGGCAACCCTAGTCGTTAAATGAGATTGCCCTTCAGTGCTTTGCTTCGCCAATCCGAAATCTGCAACTCTTGCTCGCATATCGCCATCCAACAAGATGTTAGTCCCCTTTATATCTCTATGATAGATAGATGGCTTTACACCATAGTGCAAGTAAGCTAATCCTTTAGCCACATCCATGATTATGCTTTTCCTTTGAGGCCACGTCAACGGTGTATGTGGACCATCACCCATTGGAAACAGATAACCGTCGAGATTTCCATTAGGCATGTAATCGTAAACAAGGTACCGTTCACTCTCGTGAGGGCCCCCATTTTCGGCCACACAACACCCTCTAAGAGGGACAAGATTCCTATGCTTCAAGTTACTAATGATCTCAACTTCATTGCAAAACTCTGCATTCCCTTCTATATCCGATTCTATTATCTTCTTCACCGCAACAACCGTCCCATCGTTCAACGTGCCTTTATAAACCAACCCAAAACCCCCTCTCCCGATAAAATTCTTGGGTGAAAAACCATCGGTAGCCTTCTCGAGTTCTTGAATTTTGAACCATATAGAAACCGTAGTAGGCCTTCTTTGCCTAGACCCCATCTCCTCTTCTCCCATATCACTACCCTTCCTATATTTCCTATTCCACCAAACATACAATCCCAACAAACTACACATCAAAACAACAGCAATAATAGCCCCAATCACTCCGAATAGTAAAACGGAACTTCTCCTACGAGAAGAGCCCTTTTTAGAACTAATCGTAGAAAGGCCAAAGATGCAAGAAACAGTACCAATGCTTTGAGGGCCAAACTGATTAACAATCCCAGCAGCATACAAAATGGTAAAGTAAAAGCAATCAGTTGAATGAGATTTGTTACCATCAATTCCAACTAACTGTGATTGAACTCTGAGGCCAGCAGCCACACAGGCATCACAAGAAGTGAGATCAGTGAGATCTGACTCACAAGAAGAGTCCAATGCAGTTGAATTCCCCAATTTCTTCTCCCAATCTTGTGTGGTCTCAATGGAGGCACATATGTTGGGGGTTATGACAAACTGCCTAGGATCAAAGCAAGTGGATGTCAAATTTGGTGGCAAAGGCAAAGAATCAAGCTTTGTCTGGAAATCTTGAACACAAGACATGGAAGTTGGCAAATCAGTGAATTGAAAGTGGGAAGTTTGTTTGAGATGCTGTGAGAGTGCTACACCAAAGAGAGAGAGAATGGCTTGACAACACCTGCTTAAACCTGCGGTGGAATTGTCTGAACCATGGCCATTTTTGCACTCAGAAACATCCCATGGGATTTTCTGCACATAGTCAAAATCCACAGGGCATTTTGAAGTGGTGTTTGTGGCAGATGAAACTGGAGAGACACGGAGAAATAGGGCAAGAAACAGAGTGGGAATCAAGAAAATTGGCTTCATCTTGAATAAAAATTGAATCTTTTTCGAGCTATACTATGTTTTGGGGTTTTAGGGTTTGATAATCATTGGAAGAGAGACAATCAATCAAGAAAGAAACCACCATTCAACAATTGGTAGAGACTGAGGAAAGAGAAAGGAAAAGGGAGCTGGATATTAAAAGGGATTGTTCTACGATGATGCAAAAGGAAATATCTAGGAAATGGGACGTGGTTTGAAGAAGATGTTGGAAGGAAGAAAGATTGCCTGAATACATAGCAATGCGACACATAAGCCAGTCAAAGGTTTGCTGTAAGGACAAATTTATAGTTTCATTCAAAAAGGCAAAATCTTTTGTATTAACATGAAGTGGGAGGCTAGATTCTACCAAGTAATGAATAATTTTTTGGGATTTTTTTTTAATCACTAGATTTGTATTATTGAATATTTCATTATTTATTTTATATATTTTGTTTTTTAATCTTTTATATTTAAAAAGATCAAATTTTTGGTCCCTTTCAATGATCAACTTTTCAACAATGACACTTTTCAAATTCGAAGTATGATAATATAGAATGATATCGTTAAAAATGAGTGAGTTCGAATCAAATTGCTCACAAAAAAACCGATCGAAGCATTGCAATGAGTTTTTAAGATTTTTTATAGTTAAATAGTTTGGTTGCAATTTTCACAAACTTTAGATTTTATTTGATAATTTGAACAAACTTTGTGGTGATATATGCAACTCTCTCAAAAATAAAAAGACATTTACATTAACCTGATAAATGAGTGGACCAAAAAATCGATATTTTTAAACATAGAAGAAAAAAAACAAAAGGTGAAGGTAAATACTGAAAATTTTAATAAGTTAAATTTAGAGGACTAAAAAAATTCCCAACTCTTTATAATTAAAGAATGATTTTTATAAATAAAGAATTTAAATAAAAAATATATAAAATTACATATAAAAAAAATCATAGGCGGCTGCTTTAGAAGAAGATTCAGATTGAAGATATAAATGCAACGTCAAAATGAGGTTGCAGTTTTGATTCTTGAAATCACTGGGCATCATAGGGCCCATTGAATGGGATTGAATGATTAATGTCAAATTTATATTGGATCAAATATATAAAATTTATCTTTAATCTACATGAAAACAACAACAACAAATAATTAGGATTGAATCATGTTAAAATATTGGACGGCTATTCTATTTTGAAACACCAACATGTCTAATCTAGTACGTATGATAAACAGGGTCGGTTTTGTCATTTTAGGGATCATGGTAGCAATCCAAAAAGGGGTGTTGTGGTAAAAAAATAATTGTACATTTTTATATAAACAGTCGATTTAGTTTTGATTCTTGTCAAATTAATAGAATGATATTAGGGTTTATAGAAGAAATATTAGAAGAATTGGGAGATGAATGAATTCTTTATCTAAATAATGAGTTAATGACGATCACAAATTTCTAATATTAAGTCAACTAAATGGGCTCAATTTAATCTAAAAACAGTATCAAAAACTCATGTAAGACGGTTTCACGGATAGTTACCATGAGACGGGGCCCATCATCCACAAACAATATCTGAATTGTAAGGTTTGAGTTGTGGGTTGATTCATCTCATACAATGCAATAAAAATCCGTGAAACGGTCTTGCAAGAGACTCACTCAAACAGTATTGGACTGCAAAATATTTATTGTTAAAATTATATAGTATGTTGGGCCAAGACAAATACAATAAATACAAAATTCTCAAACAAACATACATTTTTTATTTTTATTATTCTTTTTTACTTTAAAATCCAAAATTTCAATGGCGGGATTTCCCCAATCCCTCATAATTCTCTTCCAAACATTCACAGGACTTTGTTTGGACTGTAATTTAGATAAATTTATTGAGTTTGAATTTGAGATTTGATTGGATTTTGATAATCTTGTATTTGTTTTGGGATTTTATAAGGTAAGAATATGGTTATGATGTCGCAATCATATTAGAATTCTGAATCGTATTATTTTATTTTGAAAATATAGATGTTATTGAGAATTGTGAAAAGTAGAATAAATAAGAGTGTTTTTGAAATCTCATAACAAAAATGGATTGAGATTAGATCATTCTGGAATTCAGAGGAACTAGTCTCAAACCAAACAAAACCTAATGAAATAGAAAGAATTAAAAAGTTGGTATGTTTGAACAAAAAAGACACATGCATTCTGAAATACAAAACGTCCATAAAAAACAGTTTCAAACTCATATTAACTTCACAAAATGATGTTTCAATTATTGTGCAGAATATCTATAATTTCTTACTCATTACAAATTGCTTTTGAGGAGTTAGATTATAATAATTCACCAAAAATGTAGATTAATAGAAAACTACAACTTAACTCAATTAGACTTAAATTTTTTACCACAAATCTATATGTTTCAATCAAGTTAAAACTTTGATTTTCAAACATTATATAATTATGACATCCCCAATTTTAATATTGAAAGAATATCTACATATCATAAGTATTAAGGGTAATACCTTGAGGTTTTTCCTATTTTCAAAAAGTTATACTTTCCCGTTTCAATGTATTTGTTGTTTAATATTGTTTTATATAAATTAATGAATCAAATAATATCTATAATTATATATATAATAATAATAATAATAATGCTCATTATTAAAGTACTATTAAAAGATAAAGTTTCCAACAAAAGTTTTGAGTAATTATAATAGATGAATGTCTCATGCATGAACAAGACATGAATGGCAAATTGAAAGAGAAAATAATTCTTCTTGATAATGAAAAAACAACTAATAAATTGAAGCAAAATCCATTTTGTACAGCGAAAGTTAATTTAAAATGGATGAAATATTACATTTGGAAATCTGATGAAAATATTACAAAAGTGCAAGTGACCATAGTTAGTATTTTTCTTACAAACATCCAACAAGTACAATTTACAACATAAACTGATGTAAATTATGATATTTGTAATTAATTTACAAACTTTATCGAGAAGTTAAATAAAAAAAATTAAATTCAAAGGTAAATTTTATATAATTGTCCCAAATATACATAATTGAATATATTTTGTTAGCATCCTTGGTGGCGGCTGTTGAACAAAATGTCATTCATCTTTTTTCTTTTCTATTTATTATATTTTTTTATGAGAAACATGAAAATGTGGTAAAGACACCTCATGGCCTTCTAGATAGATACTTCATGTTTTCGTGCTACTGTATATTCGAAATATACTTTATCTACATATTATCTAATTATTTAGTATATACTTATTATTTAGTTCTACGCTCCAAATAAAACACGTGCTTGTATTTAAAAATAGAAAGAATTTGCTGCCCAATTTCGGAGATTATTACACATTTTCCTTGTAATATATGGAAATTTCAAAGTTATTAAACAAAATTTCAGTAATTTGTAGATATTTTTCAGAAGATTAAAAAATAACATCTTTCAAAGTTAAATAAAATGTTGAGAATATTGTAGCAAAGGGGTGGTGGCGCAGTTGGCTAGCGCGTAGGTCTCATAGCTAATGTTGAGTGATCCTGAGGTCGAGAGTTCGAGCCTCTCTCACCCCACTCTTTTATTTTTCTTTTAATCCTTTTTCTATTTTTAATTATTCTCTTACTAATTCTTTGACCACCACAAAGTTTTGTTTTTTTTTTGATATTTGATGCGTGAATTTTAAAATCTAGCTATAATTTGTATGCAATGTTTTATGATTACATTTTGTGATATAATTTGAATCGAACAAATAATTGTTTAAACGTGTTTGAAATATAATCGAACTTCAAAATTTATATTTGAGCTTGAACGAGCTTTAGTTTAGCTGAATTCGAGTCGAGCTCGTGTAGTTTGATATTTTTACACTTGTTTTATCTTTTTATAATAATCGAACTCGAGCTAAGTGTTAGATTTTATCAAACACTAAAAGTATGTTCAATCTTATTTGATATATCTATTGATCGAGTTCAAACGAAATTTGTACTAAACAATCTCAAAGTGAGTATCGAATAATTTATTTGATTTTCAATCCCAACCCCAACCCTCCATGTCCCACCAAAAAAAATTATTATTCTATTATTTTGGATTTTTAAACTTGTGTGAAAGAAAAAATCCATTGATAATAATTAATTAATTCTTAGGTAAAACAACGTTTTATTTATCTTTGTATGTTTGCCTTGTGTACCTGTTGTAGTAGATAAATGGATTGAAATGAATTTGATTAAACACAAATGAACTAAAAAAAAAAAAGAAAAAGAAAGATAAATGATTGGCTTGGATAAATTTAGATATGAATTTTTTTTTTTTCCCTAATTCCTTTTTAACTCTGTGAATAATTTGAGTAATTCTATAGTTGATAGGACGTGGATGGGCTTGGAAACCAACCCGATGTTATATGGCCCAACAGCCCACTTAGATTTAAAACAATCAAATACACTACTATGTTAAAATGCCCATAAACAAATGTTAAATAAGATATAACTATCCCCTAAAAAAGAGATATTAATTATATGATACAAGTTTAAATACTCTATATAGGGCACTTCTCAAAGAAATGCAATAATTTTTGGTGGAAAATGAGGGGTTTAAATTTAATTTTCCTGATTATTAAAACAAATCTAATCTAATGCAAGTTAAATTATATTGAATTGATGAATATTGAATATTGAATATTGAATATTGAATATATTATTATATATTAGAGTTAATTACAAAACAACACACGAACATGCACTATTATTATCTTTGCAATTTAATCAAAAACTTTTCATTTTTACAATTTCAATTCATACATGAAATTTAATTTTAAAAAATAGCGGTTTAATTCATCTAATGATTTTGTGGGTATTTTTATTGTTTTGGCTGATGGATTCACCACATTGAACACTATGTTAGACAATCAATTTGACAAGAAAGACAAGTGTTAAATGGTCGCCAAATGTGGCAAATTCAATAGCCAAATCAATAAGGAGAAGGAAAAAAAAAAAAAAAAAAAAAGCTATCACATAATCATTAAAAAAAAAAAAATTTGGTTATGGTAATCTAAAAAAATTGAAATTTGATTTAGATTGCAAAATAGTAATAATTCACATTTTTTATTAACCATAACATACAATAAGTTACTAAACTGGAAAAGTAATTTTAGCCAACAAACCCTTATTAATACACATTGGTGATTAGACTGATTTCATTAAAAATTATAAGAAGTAATTAATTCCATCAAAACAATAATTATGAGTATTTAAACAAATTATACTCTATTAATAAAAAAGTGACTATAATTTGAAACAAATCATGATTAATTTGATATATTAAATGAAATATATTGAAATACAGAATGTCGTGGTTGTGTTTGAGTTAAAAAGAGGTCTGACGTGATGCCCAAATTGATTTGAAAATTTTAAATACAAAGCATTTAAGACCCTTCACTGACGACAAACACACACAGTGTTGGCCTCTGCAAGACTACAATTAATGCATATTTATTTATTATGAAATATATTTGCACATTAATTCATGTGTGTGTGTGTCTATATATATAAAGTTTAATATTATGCTTTTTTATAGTAATCTCAATACTCAATTTGAAATATTAAAATATTTAATTGAGGAATAGTAACTATGATTTAATAAACTATACTTGTTAGCACGAATTATACAACAAATCCGGCATTTTTGATAGTTTGTTGTAAAATTGGAAAATGCTCGTTTTTTTTTCTTTTAAATAGAGAATATTTGATAAGTAATAACAAATTAATAATGTATAAATTAATTAAAATATATTTTTGAGGTGGAAAGATTTGACGTTTTGACTCTTGTGGCTAATAGATGGAGCCCTAGATCTACAATTGATTGAACTCATCGTTACAATTTATTTAATAATTTATCACTACATCTGTCATTTATTGAACTTATATACTATGTTGTATACATCCTTAGGGCAGGTGAGTCCGAGATTAATTTAATTTGATGCCTTTAATACCTCAAACAAAACAATAGAGAACAAAAGTTACTCTAATCAATGTCTACATTTCCTATTATTTAATGAATAAAAACAAGGACTACATTTCAGATCAGTCATGATAACTAATCTTACAATTGTTTAAACAAAATATGTAACTAATTATTATCATAATAAATACTTTTATTTGATCCATCTGAATGCACAGCACATCCGTGTTTTCTGGGAGTCATATTGCTTGTCACCATGAGAGAGAGAGAGAGAGAGAGAGAGAGAGAGAGAGAGAGAGAGAATAGGGATGTTTGGTAATACAGAGCCCTACCTTGTGTATAGTTGCCTGGAAATCAACCACCTGTATAACACAACACAGAATTTCATGTTCAATACTATTCTTAAACCCTTTATCACTATATATAATTTCCAACTAATCAATACTCATTCACTGATTTTGGAAAAGAAAAAAAGGGTTTTTAAAATATCAACATTTAGGGTTTTAATCAATATCTCACAACAATGGTGTCTTTGACAAACCCTTAATGTAACATTAACATTAAAATTGAAGAAACAAAAGAACATGTCATATATATAGTATATGTTGTACCCCGAACTTGAGCTCATACAGTATACACAAACTCTCTCTCTCTCTCTGTATATAGAGATCATGAGAGAGAGAGAGAGATACATATATATATAGGCGATGTATAGTGGTTTGAGAGGAATGAAGCCTGGTCCGATGCCATCACGGATGAAAGGCAACGGTAATTGCATCGAGCCAGACAACATCCCCCACAAACGCTTCATCATCTTCACCAATCTCTCTCTCTCTCTCTAGAACACATGCTTTCTTTCTCAAAGAAAAGAAACACATGAAGCCCTAGCTTGGTGGGGTGGGTGGGGGGGAAGAGGGGGACTACTATACATATTCTCATTCCCACATGACCTACGCAAAAAACTTGCTGATTTATAGGAGAAAGACTGAGGTTTTGGTGAGCTTTCCATTTGGGTACACCACATTATCTATTTTATATATCATGTTTTAATTTCATATTTTATTATCTATAAAAAAATGATAGTAATTTTATTTATTTATTTTTGACAAAATTTGTTTTTTATGAGAAGACATGCATGGTATGTTATTAAATTTACTAGGGAATTATGAATTTGATATGTCACTTGATGACAATTTTTTTCAGGCGGTTCAATTATGTCGACTCTCTAGTACTGCTCCTCCTCATTAATTAATTAATTATGATTTAAGATTACATTTTGTTTTGTATTTTGCTCTATTTTGTTTTGTATTTTGCTCTTATATATTGTGTGTAAATAATTAAATTATTATATGTCGATTAATATGTACAATAAGAAATGGTTTCAAAAAAATATGAATAAAATATTGCGAAATGCATGGTGTGTTTTACTGCATAAAAATATATAAAACCTTATAATTGTAATGTGGATAATTTAGTGTTATGTTTGTGATCTTCCTAATCTCGTGTTCGATTTTACATGGCTTGTATGTAAATGTGTGTGAAATGTAACATTCAGTATTTTTACAAAATTGTCTTAATTCTGGAAGACATATTATTTATATTAATTCTCATGTGTGTTGTGTTGATGTCAAGAAAAAACACACACACATACATATATATTATGAAATATGATACAATAGTGAATAGGATACCAAATTGTAATAAATGTTCATTGTGCATGTTATATTCCACGGTTTATAAGAATATTTAATTTTTTACTTTTCTAGCTGTGGATTTCATTGGCTTATAATTTATCAAATTTATAATTTATTTTGTTTATTAAAAAAAGCATAAGAATATATTCAAATATTCTTAAAATAAAGGAATTTTTTTTTTCATGTTACTATTACCGTCATCGTCATTGTAATTGCCGTACTTTATTTTCTACATTTTTTTGTTGTTATATTAACTTTTGCTCCCTACACTTATATCTATGCACTTTTTGTCTCATGTTCAATCTATTGACCTAAAAGTTAATAATATACGTCTAGGAGACAAAAGTATTGAAAATAAAATACATATAAAAAAAAAAAACCATAGAGGAAGATATGAAGTTTATTAAATGTTTAAATAATATTTATACGACCATATATAGAAAAAAATAAAACATGTTAGGTAATTATAGAAGATCTTAATATTTTATCTTTAATATTTATTAGTTCATCTTTTGAAAATTTTATAATATCTTTTAAGAGCTTGGACATTTACATAAACAATATCGGGATATTAATAGAAATTGTTACATTACTTTGCACTTGTTTTCATTTTGGTCACTTATTTATTTTTCCTTTCATTTTGATCATCTACCGTTAATCTAACTTCTTAAAAAATTGTCTTAAGGTTAAATTTTATCGATGTGTTAAATCTTTCAAACCAAATTCAATACATGTAATTATTTTCAGTGAAATTATAGAGCCTCGAATATTGATCATTATTTATTATAAACAATTTGCATCTATCAAAAAAAATAAAAATAAGAAACACCTAAAGAAAAAAAACAAATAATTAAAAAAAATCACAAATTATAAATGTACGTGATTTGGTTAGAGTGAGTCCCATTGAAGGGCCCACCGGCCCCACCCGATATTTGACCCGTAAGTGTCAGCCCCATCGCACGATCCGGTATACTAAACCCATTGACCCGATTAACGAGAATACGCACAGATTCTTCGCCCCCAGCACGCTCTTCTTGGCGCGTGAACTCCAAACATAGCTCAACAAAATTGAAGACCCGAGAAGTCAGCATCACGCGCGTGTTGTTCCGAGGGCAACAGCCGAAGCGCTTTACAATTACTGCTTGTCAGCGAAAAGTAGTCAAAGCCAACTAGGATTGGTTGTGAGGTGATGAGATCGACGGCCTATAATCGCCCGAGAGAATCGACGGTGGAGAGGAACTGGAGTAAATGCGGTGTTGTACCACACCAATAAACTCACCTGTTAAGTGGAACCCACACTTGTGGGGAGATACAGACAAGACAACCTCGATGGCTGTGAAGTGGGTCCCATGCATGTAATCATGTCTTAATGATATGGGTAGTGGACCTGCTGCTCATTGGTATCTTCATGCATAATATTATTGCATACCCTATATTATGGATTTGAATCATTTATTACATTTATTGATATATTTCATATTTTTTAGTATTTAATCTGTGTTATGTTAATTATTGATGTTATTTAATACACACAGGGACGGAGCTAGGATTTGTTAACGAGGGGGATGAAATATTTTTTTTGGAATATTTATCAAAGCTTTTGAAATTTAAAGGGGGCGAAATCTGTGTTTTTAACTGCAATTACATTGTATATGTATATACAACTAGTTCGATAGAAAAATTTGAGGGGGGCGACGGCCGCCGCCAGTCCCCCAGCTCCGTCTCTGAATACACATGATGTGGTTATTTTAATATGAGATGTAACTTAAGTGTAATAGAAAATTTTATTTGCTCCATAATTAAGTATTCAATATTTTTGCCGTGTGAAATTGTACTTACTAACTTTTTTAGAATATAATTTATTTAAAATACCTTTAAATTAATTAATTAATGTTTGAAACTTGTGTAATGATATATAAATATTGGTTTTATTTTTGTTTAATCATTTGAGTATGAAAGAAAGTTTATGGATTCAATTTGATTTTTCAAGTAAATTAAATATATTTTCTTAATATCTGTGAGATATGAAAAATGACCATGTTTTTGAGATATAAGGAGTATATGATATACTTAAAATACTAAAATGGTGATTTTGATACGGAAAATCTTTTACAGCCAAAATATAAAAATATTTTTTTAGTGAAAACGACAATAATAACCATAATGAAATGAGATCCATTATTCACTCATTTTTTAATATTTATCTCACATAGTGCTCGTTGTTTTAACCACAATTCATATCACTTGCACATATTAACACTTCTCTACTTTAATGTATATAGGGATATAAACAAATAAAATCCTTTGTGAGATTTTCAGATTTTGTCTCGAAAAAAACTTTCTGAAGATCGATTGTTAGGTGTGTGAGTCTCTTCTGAGACCGTCACACATATTTTTATTGCATTGTGTGCGACAGGTCAATCCACAGCTCAATTATCCACAATCCAAACCCTACAATTCAGATATCGTTTGTGGATGATGGGGCTCCGTCTCACGGTAACTATTCGTGAGACCGTCTTACACGAGTTTTTGTGTTGTTTTTGTTAGGTTGAGCTAGTAGAACTTGAGTTTAATAGTATTTGTTCCGTTAGTTTGCAAACCCGCTCTTTTTTAGAACTATTCCTGAACTCAAATTCGAGTTCGAGCCCAACTGAATTATATGTTAATGATATTCACGAGCTTGAGATTGATTCATTTAATGAGCTCGAGTTTGAATTAAGTTTGTTAAACATGATAAACGATTCATTATCGAATCGAGCTTGAGCTTCATTATGAAAGGTCAAATCAAGCTGGAACTGAATTCAAGCCCTTGAAAAATCAAATGAATCGAGCTTAAACCTCTTACTTGATTTGATTATATTTGTGTTGTTCTGAGTTCTAGAATAGCAAAATACAGTTGAGTCCATCGACCATCAAATTTATTTTATTAAGTTTTGTACAATTTTTATTAATTTTTATTTTTGTAGACATTATGGTTCAAAATGACATTGCGACTTCAGTAAATAGAAATAAAAGTTCAAGAGATCAAGAAGGTTTAAGGGCTAAACAATATTTTTTAATTCCCTTTTGTAAATCAATACATTTTGTTTAAGCATTTTATAAGTAGGCTTAGGGTGTATTTACAAGTATTTTGGTCAACTTTCGTTTTTAGATATCAACTTTTAATTTCAATTCTTTGATCAAATTACCAACTATCTGAACAATTAAAATTTTTAAGTTTTGTATTTGTACATTTCACTTCGTAACCTTTAATTTTAACTCAAAATTCATCCTCTACACAGAGAAACCGACAAATATTTCCATAAAAGAATCAGACAACCATCTTCAATTGTCACAATATTTTTTATCATTTCTACAACCATATGTTCAAAAAATATCATTTTTCCTCTCAAATTTCAACCAAGATACAAAAATCATGTCGAAAGGCCAAATATAAAACCAAGCTTATTTAATAAATCTTGTTGATCCAAATTTGACTGGAATATAAATCATTGAAAACCCAAAAAATAAACCGTTTTAATTGACTTTGATTTTTTGCATGCAATTCATATAACATCACTGGTTATATTGTAAACCATCACAAATCTTCTTCCATGAGACGATCAACCCACATAATCCACAATCACAATACAGATGAGTTTGTAAAAATTGATTTAGTTGATAGATATTGAAACTCCATCTCACATAATATATTTGTAAGACCATCTCATATATTTATAAAACATTACCTAATTACATGTTAAAATACCACTTTTATATATATATATATATATATATATATATATATATATATTAAATTATCACTTATTATATGCTAAAATATCACATGATACATTGTAACTTGTTTTCTTAATTTTCTTTTAAAGAAAGAATTCGTTACAATAAAAATCGACATTCTTATGCTCCAAACATTTTATTATCTTTCGAAATCATGTCTTATCCAAGAACTATTTTAAGTAATTGATGATATCAATATTTGTTGGTATCAATTACCAATATTTTTACTAAACTTTTGATGTAACTTTATACCAACCAGTTTCGATATCGAAACTACAAAAAAATTTCAAAATCACACGAAATACTCATCCTTCTAATTTCATATCAACGATATATTTGGCAAGCAAACGAATTAGAACAGTTGTTTCGAGGGAGCATAAACTGAAGTTTTGTCAATTCAAAACCAAGTAAATTACTGGTAAAAAAGATCACTGGAAGAAGTTTACACAATTTAATAGAACCCAAAATCGTCAACGAAGATACATCAGCAAATACGACGACTAACTTAAGGTTTGGGACGCCACACTCATCGGCTCATGATACATACACGAGACCAAACGACTAAAGCAAGATTCCGCTCGTACAATTGCTCAAATCATGTGATTTAACTTATAGAAATGCATCTTTTTCGAGCAAGGTTAGCACCTCATTCTGGTTGTTTAATTTAGCAACTTCAATGGGCGTCTTTCCATCCATGTTCTGAAGAGTGCTGTGTGTGTGTGGAAGAGAACGTGAGATGAAAAAGACCAATAAAGAACCAAATTGATAGAAAACATGAAGGGGAAACAAACACGGGAAAAGGGCTTACACAGCAGCACCGTTCTTCAACAGAAGTTCCACGCATTCCTTTCTGCCATAACCAGCAGCATAATGGAGAGGAGTGTTCTTATTCTTATCCAAAGCATCAACCTTTGCTCCAGCTTCTAGAAGAATTTGTGAACACTTCACCTGCAACGGGACAAAGCCAATATAATCAACTTTCAGGTACCTTGCTAAAATAAATAGCAAGAAAGTGTATAGATGATAAAGTTGAGCATAGAGTGGCCAGTGTAGCTGAGATGATGAATCTTGAATCCAACATAGAAGAATAAAACGGTTGTATAGAGCTCATTGTAAGATGTACAATACCTCGCCGTATCCACATGCAAAATGCAACGCGGTCCTTCCCTCAGAATCTTCTTCATCCTTGTCAGCACCATCAGCTAGAGCACTCTTCAAGCCCTGATTGTATCATGAAGCAAGGGAAATGCAAATCAGTCGAGAGAATAAGAGAGGCTTAGTTGTTCAATAATTGGATTTCAGAAAAACTGTACATTTGGGAAAGGGAATTATGGGGATGAAAATACAAGCCACTGATGATTTTGTCATTCACAAACTTTCATCTCGTTATTCCTAAGACACATACCTCCACATCACCAACACTAGCAGTGTGGTGAACAATGGATTCCTCATCGTTCACTTCCTCTGATTCATCTTCACCAGCAGCATCGCCGGCAGGCACGCCATTTTCACCAACAGCAAATCCCATGGCTTCACCCAACTTCTGGAGAACCTCTTTATCGTTCCAGTACCTGATCATAATCACATTTTCAGTATGGAAAAATCAAAAGCAACGGCGGCCCAATGGTGAAAACTATTAAAAGAGGTTCAGCACTACAGTAGTGACCAATAAGAAGAATGAAAGTATTGCTGGTCAAGCGGTACATTAGAAATCTAAACATCGACTACAAAATCATATAAGTAAGACCTATCGAGAATTTTTCAAATTCAGAATGGAGTAATCATGGTTCACAGGCCATTCAAATTTAGTGAATTTCCTAAATTTTCAGAACCTTATTCTTTCAACTATCCACTTCAAGATCTAACAAGCAACCTGCAATATGGCTACAGGGAATTTGTAAGAAATTTTCAAACACAAATGGAAAATCAAGAAACTTATGGTTGCATATACTTAAAAACTAGAAGCTACATGGTTCCTTTGAGTTCACATGAGAGCACAATTCAATTGTGCAATTAAGTCAAAGATATAAGCTTCTTGAGTTTGAATCTTTGACCATTATCCAATGTCATAAATAACACTGTGCTTTGATTATTTTCACTTACATGATTGAAGAACCTCTTATCCTTGTATAGTTACTAGAATAACACCATGCCAGGGAAGTCAGCTACTATCACAATTCACATACATATAAACTATGAGAAGGCACTATGTGAATGACTAACACATCAAACTTAAAATATCTCCCTGGAGGGGTGAGACGGGAAAATGGACCTCATCATAGCAGCAGGACCACCATTCTCAATCTCGTCTAAAATTGGCTTCAGAGATGGATCTTCTTTCATGCGTGACATTCGCTCTTCAATTTCGACTTTATTAGTTGGGTTCGTTAAACTCTCAAGCATGCCGGACATGGCTGGATCCTGTAGAATAATGAGCTCAACAAAGTTGTTAATCACAATTGTATCTAGAGTGGTATTTTACCTGAAAAGTAGAAATCACAATCAAAGAAATACCTGCATCAATGCACCACCCAATCTCTCAGCCATGTTCATGAATTGTGGGTTTTGCATTACATGTTGCATCGTCGAATAATATTGTTGTGGATCAAAGTTGGGGAGACCTTCGTCAACGGCAGCGCCTTGAAAGGTTTTCTGAAGCTGTTCTGCCATCTGATTAAACGAAGGATCCTTTGCTATCTGTTCAGCTAATTCCTTAATGCTTGGGTCCTGCAGACACAAAATTGATGTTATGGGAAAAATTATTCAGGTAAAGGTAAGATGATCAGTGTATGTAAGAACAACTGATCTTCAGAAAGAAAATGAACAGAAATATATTTGTGAACTTATAAGTTAGATATATATATATATTTTTCAGTTTTGGATAATCTAATACTAATGCCAAAGCTCTATGAATGAAGTAATTTAAGTTTCCGACAAACTTTCTCCTTTACTGAGATGAAAGTACGACCCTAGAAGGAATGACTTTTATATACACACAACAAATTCACCACAAAGACAAACATTTATCATACGACTGGTCCAATGGGGGGGAGATAATTCACATACATTAAGAAGTCCAGTCATAGCTGAGAAGTCAAAGGGATTTGGCATTCCGCCGGCAGCTGGAGCTGGGACAGCTCTTCTTGGTGCCTCAGTGGAAGCCGACTCAGCAGGAGTTTTGCTCCCAGATGCATTAGACTTCTCAGTCTTCTCTTCTGAGCAACAGAAAATAATAATTTGTCAATAGTTAAATTAAGTAGTCTAATATCCGTTTCAAGGCAAACAATTGAAAACTACTGTGCATCAAGTTTCAAGTTTGTTACTTAAACACGCAAAGAACTATTCAATTTTAGAAACCAAAAAGGAGTAAACAAGCAACTGGGGAGAAATTTTGATTCTTGAGATAGAATGTCTTAGAACTTATACTTTATTTAGACAATTGAATCACCAAAATATAAAAAAAAGAAAAAAAAAAAACTAAAAAGCCACATCTCAAGAAAATATTATCGCGATTCCCTATTCATGTGATAGATAAAACGTAATTTTTATCACAATGATCATATCTTGATAAAATTTCATACACAGAACAATACTGATGTTTTCAAAAGGTAAAGCTACACTTACAAGAATATCATATCTAGAATTATAAAAACAAAAACCACTAAAAATAGATTAATACTCCAACAGTAAAGCTATACTTACAAAAATATCATCATTAGGAGTAAAGAGTACTAAAAAGAACTAATCTTTGTGATCAATTTACAACTATCACAAACGAACATGATATCAACACACGTTCTAACTATCCAAATCAGTACATGAACACAAACCCCCACATATGTAAATGTAAACTCGGAGAAAAGATAAGGTCACCTTCTTTACTGATCGGAGGAGTTTTCACAGCCTGAAAAAAGCCAAAAAATCACAATAATATATCAAAAAGAATCAGCTGCAATTCGTGAAATCCAATCCAATCCAACCACACTTAAATTGTAAAACCGCACACGAAAACGAATCACGTGATCAAATTCTTCAAAAACCCAAGCAATACAGGTCAAAATCAAAGTCAACAAAGTCGAAAAAACGATCTGATAAAAAATAGCAGAAATTGAATAAAATTGATGAATGAAACGGCGAGAGTACCTCAGACATGGCAGCGTTAGAGAGAGGAGAGAGAAAGGAGGATTAGATTTGGTAGTGTTGGAAGGAAGAGAAGAGGTGAGAGAAAACTGGGGTTTGGTATCGAAGAGGTGGATTGCGACATACTGCAAGTGGGCCCACTCAATCCTCTTCGATGGACAGAAACGAATGGTGCAGATCTGCTCAAATTGGGCTTCCTATTTGGGCTTCACTAATGAGACGGCCCAAAATATTAAACTAAAATAACATGGCCCAAAAAGGCCCGAATCCGAATGTTACCCGACCTGGTTACCCGTGGGAGTGATTCTTTTCTTCGAGATCGATTGCATGATAGATAATAGCAACAGAAAGAGATTTGAATTTCGCAGAGAAACGATAATGGTGGCGGGTGCTAACGTGCGCATGGTGGCGCTGTTACTATTGCTGTGTGTTTTACGGAGGAGCGAGGCCGTGTGGTTGAGTTTGCCGGCGACTGGCACCAAGTGCGTTTCCGATGAAATTCACAGCAACGTCGTCGTTTTGGCGGATTACGTCGTCATTTCTGATGATCATGTCCACTCCACGCCCACCATTTCTGCCAAGGTTAGGGTTCTCTCTTTGGAAAATTAATTCACTATGATTTTCTTTTTATGGTTAATTATACTTTACGATGCAAATAGGTATTATCTATGATCTTGATTTTGTAATGCAGCCTTTTATTTTTATTTTTTTCGCGAGAAATTTATGTAATCCGAAAATCAGTTATGAATAAAGCATAATTAAGATCAGATTATAATCATTGATGGAAAAGAGAGGAAGTGGATTTTGTTTAGCTGCATCATATCTTCTGTTGTAAAACTGATGATTATTACTTGTAGTGAGAGTTGGGTGAAAGTGAAACTCTGATTAGAATATTTGATTCTTTGATTTTATGTTTATTATAAAAAAAAGGAATGAAAAACTATGAAAGAGCATTATAGTGTGATGTAGGCTGTAGCAAATTCCATCATATTCAATGTATTTATGTATGGAAGAATCAATAGTGACTATGGGGAAAAGTAAAGAATGTTGGTAGGAGAAAAAAAAGATGAGGCTCAACTCAGGAAACTCAAACACCGATGTTTGTATGTTCATTTCACAGTTTATGCACTTGTTTATGTAGACAATGTGATTGCCTCTTTCAAATTAGTCTAGCATTGCGGAATTTAGGTGCTTGGAAATCTTTGGGTGGGGGGCTTGTTTATGGTGTTTCCATTGACAATGTTCAGTTTGTGTTAATAAGCCCCAAGATAAGTTAATGATTCTTCCATTTTCATTAACATTCATTAATCATACTCTATCAATGGAATCCATTGTCAAGATATGTACCGCTTGAATGATTACTTCAACCTTTTAATTTTGACCCCGATTATTGTTGCCCTTTAGAAGTTGCTCATAAATACTATAGCATGATTATATGCTTCTGTTTTAGGTGACTTCTCCGTACGGAAATACCCTCTATCACCAAGAAAGTGTCACGCATGGTAAATTTGCATTTACCACTACAGAGGCTGGAAGCTATCTAGCTTGTTTCTGGGTTGATAGCAATTTTTCAGGAGCTGGCAGTTTAAGTATCAACATGGAGTGGAAGACAGGCATTGCAGCCAAGGACTGGGACTCTGTTGCAAGAAAAGAGAGACTTGAGGTCGAGATCTTTTAAATTGATGTGCAAATGCTATTTTAGTGTTGTTACAACATAAATTATAGCTACAGTTAAGCACAACATAATAGTTATGCATAAGGTTCATTTAATCTTATTCTTTTCACCAAGATGCATTTATATCATTTCATGAGATTTGAAGCTTGGGATGGCAATTCTGGTGGTGTGGAAATGATTTACTTATTATGTATCTCTAGTAGGGTGTTGAGCTTGAGCTAAGAAAGCTCGAAGAAGCAGTGGAGGCTATCCATGAAAATCTTCTGTATCTTAAGAGCAGGTCTAATGTCTAAATTCAACGTTCGTTAACTGGTTATTCTTAATCCTTGATGATTTCAATTCTTTGTTCGTTTGTCCTTGCAGAGAAGCAGAGTTGCGAAGTGTGAGTGAAACTGCAAATTCTCGTGTTGCTTGGTACAGCGTTATGTCGTTGGGTGTCTGCATTCTGGCTTCGTCTGCCCAGCTACTGTACTTGAAGAGTTATTTCCAGAAGAAAAAGCTGATTTAGTTGGAATAGCTAATCCAGATGTGTTCAATTGGTTTGTTATAGCATCAATAGGTATTCTTTTTTATATTTTGTTTCTTCTAATGTATTGTTGCTCTCCCACAGAAAATTTTGATATGAAACCAATAGCTACACTTCTTTGCCGTTTGAAATGAAAATTGTGTCATCATGAGTGTATTGAATCCTGTCATATCATTCTTTCGTTGTGACAACTTGTTGTAATCAATGCTTCAGAATATTTCAATATCAAGTATTAACCATTACAGAGATTTGATATTTATATCAATAAATTTTTAATTTAAAATTCCTACCTTTAGATGATAAACATTCTATATAAGCATTCTTTACTTGAAATGCTAAACAATGTATTTAAATGTATAAAAAACTTAAAAAGAAAATGAAAGTGGTGAATGTCTCAATAATGCAGCCTGCAATATTTAGAGAGAGAGTTTAAACATTGGTTGCAAAACAAAATAATTCAAGTGAAGAATATCAAATATCATCAGGACATCAAATTTCTAACTATGTCAACTTGAACAAAATTAAGTGATGTAAGAATATCAAGAATAGTCCTTCAAAAAAAAACAAAGACAGCAATTATTCCAACTGAAAGAGAATAGAGGAAAAGAAAATCTCTATTCTAAAGAAACAATCTTGCGATTCATGAATCGAAACCTGCAGATATCTTCAAAGAACTCATCAGCACTGCTATGGCTGCTCTTCATCTGAAGAATCTTTATTGTCATTTTCTTCAACTTCTTTGCGTACTTCATCAACGAATCCAATGTACTCATCTTCTGTTCAGCATTTAGTGGTGATCGTACTGTGATAACCACCTTCTCAAGGCAGGGAATCTGGAACCTCGAATCAATCTGTTCAGCAACAAAACATTTCTTACTCAGAACAAGAATCACAGTTAGAGATAAATAGCGTACAATTTACTTTGTTTGCTGTTTGAACTCACGTTTTTCAGGCTGTTCTTTTGACAAATAGCAGCAAACATAGCACCATGAACGTCAAACGTTTCCAGCTTGGGGTGACTGTTAAAGAAGTCGACGAAATCAACCTCTGGAAAGGGTAGAAGGCTCTCAGAATCCCCAGTGAATTCGATTTTCATGTAAAGATGCTTAACCTCACTTGCCATTTGAAGCAATTTGTTTATAGCATCCCAGCACCATTGTACTCCTCTAATGGACAACGTTTCCAACACCACAAGTTTCCCAAAATCCACCACGTAAACTCGTCCTATTTACATAGCCAATAAATATCGAAGTAAACACAGAGATCTATGAACATCAGAAAACAAATCATAGCAAACATGAACCAGATTTAGACTACTTATTCACAATGAATATGAAGTACCTGCATTGTTGGCAATGGAGAGGTTTTTCAAGAATCGAGTTTCTTGAACCCTAATCATACCACAACCTTGTACTTCAAGTGATTCAAGCTTTGATGAATTGATTGTAAGTGAGCAGTTTCCAACTCCAAAGAAATCCAGCTTACATTGCTCAAGATGAGGGTTCTGTATCGAGATAGACCTCAGCCCTTCACACCCGAGAAGCAAGAGGTGGGTCAAATTGGGACAAGCTTGAAGGGCATCATAAAGGGCATGGTCCTCCAATCTAGCACCAACAATTTCAAGATTCTTGAGCCGATGAAAAACATCCCACTTCGGAGAATAAATCATCAGTACACCCCAAAGTTTAAGGGACTCCAAATTCCAAGCAACATTAATGCAATCCAACTTTGAGGGGATTTCAGTGTAAGTATCATGCTCAGTAATGTTATCCAATCGAAGCTCGAGGTTTTTCAACGAAGGCCCAGCCACTGATAACCATGAGGCCAGACCAGAGCTTGAATATGGGCAATAAACCACAAGCTCCTCTAGTTTAACAATTGAAGAAACCATTCGCATTACAACAGCATCAGGAGTATCTCCATTGGTTAGGTTATCGAAAATATTTCGAGAAAAGAATAGGCTCCTCAAATAAGGCATTGAATCTTTCCATCTCTTGGAGACACAATTGCAAGATGCCACGTCCCTAGCATTACTCATTAGGGACAAAATGTATTGAACAATGGCATCAGGAAGTGACTCCATTTCTCCCTGAGACAAATTATCAAACACTTAGCATTCAATCGCAAAATCCAGGAATAAAAGGGTAAAAACAATGCGATTTTATTACATTTATCAAAAACCCATTATCAATTACATTCATCTCTAACATGAATTGGATTCTACCTATATCACATTCAAGCTAAAAACAAGCAGATTCAGCTGGATCTAGCAATTGGGGCAATCAAGAAAACCCCAATTGGTCTAATTCACCCAAATGAAAATCAAATTAAACCATTTATAACAACTACAGATGTTCAAAAATGGTAGAATTCAGTGAAGAACCCAAATTAAAAATCAACTTTTTTACACACAAAAAATAGCCAAATTCCACAAAATAATACATACACGAGAAAGATCATCCAAATTTCAGATTTTGAACATACCCTAAAAATAAAAGATTAACGAAACGAGCTCACTTACAAGAAAGATTGAAGGAGTGGGGATTTGTTGGTGGTCAAGAAAAAATGCTTGGATTTATTTCAAGCTTATTCAAAATTCAGAAACATATCTAACAGTGTGTGTGTGTGAATGTGAATAAATAAAGGTGTATAGACATACAGATATATATACATACATGTATTCCGTGAATGAAAGTGTAAGGCGCGGGCATAGAAGTAGAGTCTCAAGGGGGGCTTTTCAAATTTTGAATGACAGTGGGGCAGGGCGGGGTGGGGGGGGGTTCTTTTTTTTTTTTTTTTTTTTTTTTTTACACTTTGTGTGTCAGTACAATATTGAAACCCGCCTAGATTTTGAGAAATTTCGACCGTTTTAGCACAATTTCAAAATTTCAAACTTTTTTTTCCCCTTTCAAACGAGTAATTTTGTTGAATGAAAAAAAAAATTCATAAATTTCATTTGTTTGGTGTGTCTATTTTCACCAAAATATATATATATATATCTATATAATTTTCGTAAGAGAGAAAAAATGGCATAGCCTATAAGTCAAATTTATTTCACAGGTTCATTTATATCTTATGGATTGTGAATCGTATGCTGATCAATTTTATGAAATTAAATCTGTGTCACGATTTTACTTAAGTTTTATTTACAAATATATATTTCATTCAAACTAATTTACACCTAAGTTATTGTAAATCAAGAGATATTATTCCACATGAGGATTGAATTTGTGTTGCCGATGAATGTCTTTCTACATCATCACAAACTTTACTAACTCAAATGTGTCATTGAAACAATTGCGTTCTTTATCATTCATATTAAAATGGGATTTGGTATGAGATCGATGATATCGATGAGATTGATACTCAAATATTTCTTCTTAGAACGTATTGATTTGACCCCATAAGCAGGACCAAGCATGTTGCCGCCAGAAGCCCGTATCCCCGACTACGGATCCCATACTCCCCCCCATAAACTGAAAATCCATAACCCCAATTGCTATGCAATACTAAGATCGGCTAGAATAAAGCGATAGCTAAAAGGAGTTAATCTATTTCTATGTAAAACTAGAACATCTTGTGAACGTCTTTGTTAAGATTAAGGATTTTCAGGTGAACCTCCCGGTTATTTTTATCTATTTTCCAAAATTCATAAATAATAACCGATTCTTCTTGAGAGTATGGCGTGGGTTACTTCAGCCGTAGCGCCTAGTGCTGGAACATTGGCTCGAGGCATTTTCTCTAATTAATAGACGAAATTAGCTCATATCAACATCAACAACAATCATAGTAAAGTTGGGCTTTCTTCTCAACCTACAACATTTTGCAAACCTAATTTTAAGACAACTCCATGTGATACAGCCCAAGAAGTTAAAAAAGGGTGAGACAATATACACCATACCCCTTACTTAATAGTTAATACTTAGCACATGCTTCAAATGATAAACACATTCAAATTTAAATGATTTAAAATTATCTAAATTATAAACACACTACACTCTATTACCATTTTACACTTTGCAACCAATTTTTTTTTTCTTTGATTGCACTCCCATTTTTGTGATGTTTTACAAGTGCTGGAAATACACTCATTTATCCATCAAGAACTCATTTTCAATGTACCATATCAAGGTTTTGTTCAATACTATAAACACATAGAACATGTGTAAAAATGATAGCTCTAATATACATCAATGACAATGTCAAAGTCCAATAGATTTTCCTTTTTTGGCCTTATCTTGGTAGAATAATACAAATGTGTGTGTGTATAACAAATTATGCACTCGGGTATATTTTACCACGTGTAACATCAACAAGACCGTTCGTCATTACAAGCATGTGTCCGAATTCGCTGTCAGAGAAACGAACACAACAGCCATCTAACCCTACAATCAATCTAGTCGAAATCGAAAACAATGAAGAAGATGAAACGAAACCGATCCTAGCAAAACAAGAACTCAAACTATAACCACTGTACTAAGTTCTTTCGGGTTTTACTTTATCAATCTGTTTCTTTTCGACAGGCCCCGACTCCTTGTCCTCCAATGGCAGCACGACGACGGGAGCTGCAGGCACGGCATCCCACCGCTCTTTAAGAAAGGCATTGAATGCCTCGACCATTTGCCTCCGGAACTCAAGCTCCCTCGTGAAGAGATCAAAGATTACGAATGCAAGAATGTATCTGAATGGAACGAGAAGAAGGGTGGTTGCACCAAATAGTAGCGTCAATGCGACCTCCGTTGTTACCTGGAAATGTTTAAACGCATATTTGAATGAGTCGGACATTTATTGACTTGCAACATAACCTTTAACCAAGGATGAAAAATTTGCGAAATTTTTGAAATTTTTGCTGATAGCGAAACTTGTCATCATGAAATTTTGTCGACATTTTGATAAAATATCGGTAAATATTGGTTTAAATTTCAATATTGGTGACTTCACAGTACAAATTGTTTAAAAATAGTGAAAATATCGGTAAGAAATCATTTTTAAATAAATGGTTTAACTTTTTAGTAAAATTTTATCATGAATTACCCCAACTTTTTAGGAAAAAAATGTATTTTGTACCCTAATAATATTATAATTTACACAATATAATTGTAACAAACAGTTTGTATCATTTACTTTCGCCAATTAATCATCCAATATGTTATTTTCAACTATTTGTTTATCACGAGTGTATCAATTTATCACTATTCCAAGTTAAATTTTAACAAATACATTTGTTATAATATTCCTTAAAACTTCATTTAAAAATTCCAAAAATTTGATATAATTTCCATCAAATTTTCAATGTTTAACGGAAATCAATATCGATATCTCCACCAATATTTTCGTAAAACTAGAGTAGCCATATTGAACAGATATCGATATTTTCAAACATGTCTTTAACACATTAGCGAGAGAAGATACCTGAGAATGCCCTGCGAGGATGATAGAACGCATCTTAAGCAGTACGACGTTCACATTCTGGAGATATTTTTCGACTTCACGCATGGCTTCTTTCAGAGCAATAATTTTTTGAATTGTATTTGATGGAGGCTGATCGTAAATAGTAACTTTCCCGAAAAATCGTCCGAGGCGACCTTGCTCCCTAAGCCCCTTTAGAACTAACATCCAAGCAGCCAACATCATCATAGTCACCGGGAACGTATAAGACAACAAGTTTCTGATATCAACCATACGAGTCTGTTAGATTTCATGTGAAAGTGTTTGTTTTTGAAAAACGACGAGCTATGGGTTTTCATCATCAAACAAAGCTATATACATTGCTTGAGTGGTAAAAAGATATATACTGAAAAAAAAGATTACCTGAAGATAAGTGTATATACAAGTCCGAGAAAAGATGCTGTTACAAGGGGATCGTCCCAGCACCTTAGTCTTTCGAAATTTCTAACAGTGAGAGTTAAAGGAAGCACAAGTTCCTGGAAATAATCAGATTTGTGAATACAGAAAATCGTGAATTAATCAGATATTCATTCTGATCAAATAAACACTTGATGAAGCTTTAAACATTAAAAAGCTCAAACGAACCATACGTCAAGAGACAACTTGAAAACACTTTTTTTCCCATTTGATAACTAGACCAAAAAAAAAAAAAATCAGACTGTTATCCGTACTTCTTACGAGTTTCTCATATTGCTACTTGAACGCAATTTTTGACACATTTTTGATCAAAAAAGTCGCAGGAAACTCAAAAACATCAGCCAAAATACATGAGTTATACCCCAAAATGATTCCTTTTTGAAATCAAATTATAACCTTAATCCATTACATGATTCTTGTTCAATTTGAACCCGATTCAAACAAGAATCATGAAATTGATTGAGGGTTATAATTTGGTGTATAATTCATGCATTTTAGCTGATGTTGGAGGTGGGTTGCATTTTTTCTTTGTTTTCCAGCAGTTTTGTTCTTTTTTTTTTTGGCTGGAAATGTGTCAAACATTGAGTTCGCATAGCTATCTAGAAATATTCGTCAAAAGTATGAATAGCAATCTAATTTTTTTTAGTTTAGACACCAAATGGAAAAAATAATTAAGGTACAGATTGCATTTTGACATAAACCCAAATAGTTAAATCTAACCTTGAAAAGGTCGATGTTACTCGGAATTCCTTCGATCATAGCAGCATCGATCGTGGCTTGTGTCTTCTCGGCTACCTTGGACTTATCTCTACACGTCACCGATGCCTTTTCCACCAAAGACATGCCCGCCACAACAAGGTTTTTACTAAGTACAACTCCCTGTCTCACCAACACGTTCTTCCAAAAAGCCAACGAAGCATTAGAGCCCCACGACGGTGATCTCATCCATTTCCGCAAGTAGACACTTCCATCTACGTCAAAAACGTGATTGCTACTTTCCGGGGCATCACCAATCGGTCTCACAAGTGGCTCTACTTCACTATTGCCCTCGGTTAGCTTATTGATTATGGGCCCACCCCAACAATTAACGGCAAGGGTTTGAAGAACTACCTCTCCGTATGGTGCATTTCGTAAATAAGAAAACAAGACCAGCTTAGAAGGGTCGTCGAATGTCCTCTTCATGAACTGGAGAGCCTGAAGTCTAGCAATAGCATTTACGGCATGAGTAACTGCCCTATCTTTACCTTTGTGAGCACTGTATATGTCGTGTACTGATTTATCGCCGTCCTTGGGCCCGTATTCGTTTATGAATTTGTATAGAGCAATAACTTCACTGATAAATGAATACCAAACATCCCTTCTCATTTCGCCTCCTAAGTCGACAAATTCAAGTACCAATGGCGTAGACCTGCTTGAACATTATGCATTATTGACAACCTATTATGCAAGCAAATCATAACAAGAATGGAAAACATTTTCTCACACGAACTATACACGATTCTACATTTTGTAGTATAAACTTTGCCACGAGAACTTTAAACTTGATGCATTTTTCCGTATCTGACAAATCCTAGCCATACACGTGTCCGAATCTGATATAGTAAAATGCAACAAATTTAAAGTCCATATGGCAAAGTGGAACTATTTAAAGTTTATTCCAAAATGTGTCAAATCACGTATAATTCAGATCAGAAGATGTTTTTAACCTTTAACTAAACCACTAGTTAGATGGTTTTGAAATGCATGCGAGAGAAAGGAAGAACATCAAGAAAACTCTGTGAAATAAAAATTATAGAATTAATCGGCAAAGAAGGTTGGAGAAGCTTACTTACTCAGGACCAGATGTGACGGAGATAGCAGAGTCGAGAATATTTGATCCTAAAGGTCCCACCCTCGTTTTCTCTATTCTTGAATCGTTACGAGTAAGATCCAGCCTAACCGCATTTTTTCCTCCCATCCAACCAAATGCCTGAGAAGGTACTTTTATAATCAAACAAAGGAATAAAACATAGATATCAATCGAGTTATGAAAAGATTTCTCATGTAAAAAATGATCATATATGAAACCAAATATCGTCCAATATAAAAAATTCTTCTTGGGCATCCATATGACAAATAGTCTTTTGATAAAAATATATATGTAAATGTTTTTCGAGTAATGTACTCTTAAGGCAGTTGAAACTACTTCTAGCATCAAATTATTCGACCAACTCAATAACAATACCTCGAAGTAAAGTGCCCTGTCAGTCAACGTCACCTTTCCGGGCCACGCCATGTTATTATCCCATTTTATTACAGGCTGCTTACGGCTTGTACCGAAGCAGAGGATTTTTTCCTTAAAGAAATCGGATAACTCCTGAAGTTCATATGATCTTCGGCCTTCGTGTACTCTACAAATCAAGAAGAGACACAAGCTGAAATGTCAACCAGAGCAATTGTTCTTGATTTAAGCTGAAATTCTGCCAGGTGTCAAGGTTCATGGGCTTTGATTATAACAGCGGTATTATGAATAGGGATTCATAATAATCACGACACAACCAAAGGCATCGGTATCTAATGTAAAAGGAAGATGCTAACTTGAGAAATTCGTTGATATATGTGGACCATGTGCTAAACGAGATGCCCTTATCATCACCAGCAAGAGCTTTGAAAAGGTTATGTGCAGTGGGGCAATCAGCTACGCCAGAAACGGCAGGAGCTATTCGAATGAATGCCTCTTCTCCCACGAGCTTCTTCTAACAAGTTCAACAAAAAAAAAAGAGCATATTTTCGGTCATGAATTCAATACTTGTATATATTTAGTAAAAGAAACTAACTGTCACATCGAACGGGACATTCTTATAGATCTGAATTATTCCATATTTCAGCAATTCACATTCACATTATAACATATAATGAATTCATATAGCACTCAACCAAAATATACACAGAAATGGAAATAAAATGAGATGTGAAGATCGAGGTTAATAGGAAATACCTGTAAAGTATTTCTTTCGAGCAGTTTAGCCCTTTTAACCTTTCCTTTTCTGTAAGGATTCTCCCACGCAAGCATAGTTATAAAAATTAGTCTCTGAAATGCAGGTTCCTGGCATCCCAAAATAAAGAGAAATAACAATTTACGTCTTCAAAATCACAACTTCTGAGTGAATTCCATTTCAACTTCCTTATTCAACTATAAATTCTACTCTTCCATTAATTCATTAAAAATTCTCGACCTAATTGGAGAAAATACGAAATTTGAAATACAATAATAATCAATGGCACTTAAACTTTAGTATCCTTTTTAAATTTACTCTATAGACTAACCTCTAATCTTATAAAAATACTTATACATGAAAAAATATTTAAAACCAGCAATAAAATATTCTTTTGCATAAGAAACACTGAACCCGATTCTACAAATTGGGTGTGAATTTAAAACCAGTACAGTCGGAAACTATACAAACCTTGAGGCCAGGATGAACATCCGAATTATTCCTTGACAAAAACCGGAAGCAGCAATATTCCACCAAATTACGCGGATCACTATAAACCGATTCAGAAACGAGTGCTTTAAATATTTTCTGCATTTTCAGCCCAGTCAACCCATTCATCCTGCATATCTTCGACGGGGAAAAGTCAAAAGTCAATTCCTTCATATCGAATAGATGTTCATTCTTAGAAAACTAAATCCTAAACAACAAGTATCAATAAAGAAACCTTTTTTTATCTGGATCAACACTACATCTACAGGAACTGTGCAAAAATGAAATAAAATCACTCACACACAGTCGACTTTACCGGCTAAATTGCTCGATGGAAACAATGGCAGCGTCCGAGAGCTCTCCTTCAGGGGTTCTAGGATCAAGGGTCGGTTCGATAATCAACATATCCTCCCCATCTTCAACCTCACTCTGAATGCTAGGCCTTCTATCATGAACAGATTTTACTAGTGGAGATGTTACTTCATTGAAAAAGTTTTGGGTTTTTGAGAGCCACTGGTTCACTGATTCTTGCACTGCATCTGTCAATACAATTGTTCCATAACATTCTCATCTTATAATACACCCATTATTTTATCAAAGAAATCCAACCTTCTCAAAATAATCACGAGTATGGCATATAACAAATATCAAGAAAATCAAGAGAGAGAGAGAGAGAGAGAGAGATTAGGAGCTCACTAGTATCAATATCAGTGAACTTCCAGTTCTTGTCAACAAGAGACTGACGCATCATCTTGAACCCAGATTTCTTATCTGGTGGAGAAGAATTTGGAGAATCAGAAGAACCAGTCTTCTCACAACACAGAATCTTGAAAAGGTGTTTCTGCTTTCGAAATGGGATTGCTGGAACTGGGCTTACATGGGATGATGTTTTAACTGGGAATTTTGAGAGCATCTTTGAAAGACTTTTAGGTTTTCTCCAAGATTCAAGATTTCATGATTGCAAGTTTACTTCAAGCTTTCAAGATTCAATCTTTGATTAATCGATTACAGAGAAGAATACAAAGACAGGTGAAAAGGATAAGCATTAATCACCACAATTAGGAGAAGAGAATAAATGGGTTGAAGAAGAAAGCAACCTGGTTGAAGAAACGGGGAAGAAGACAAAGGGTATTTCCAGAAACGCTGCTTGCTGGGCTTGTTTTTGTTAAAGGTCAATAACATTGGACCATTTTGTACGGCTGAAATTTTTTACGAGGAAAAATGTAATTTCTCAAAGTTTTCTTTCTCAATACTTTCCGCACATGTTAAATAAATTCGTATATTTGAGCATAAGTTATTCATCTTTTTTTATATGTCTTACAAAATGTAATTCTTGAAGTCGTCCCATCCACACTATAAAGGTGTGTTAACTGGTCGACATGGTTGATAATTGTCTTTTAGCTTTTGTTCCTTTTATAATCATTTTAGTCAATTATCCCTTTGTTATTTGGTAGTTTGAGTTTGGTTCATATGAGGCGATAAATGTGACAATCTCATTCTTGACAAGATAGTATGGTAGAATTTGAATTTCGATAGCATAAAATGGCTCGATTATATTAGTATCAGCGGTGTAAATGAGTCGAGTCGAGTCGAGTTGAGTACTGTTGGCTTGAGTTTGAGCTCGAGCTTGATTCTAAAACTTGAGCTCGATTCAATTTTAAAACTTGAAGTGCGAGCTTGACTTGAATTCGACCGAATTTATTTTTTTAATGCTCAAGCTCGACTCGACTAGCTACTTAAAAAATATTTATAAAAAAATTGAAAATAAAAAAGTTTAATGTAAAAAATTAAATTATTAAGGAAAAATGTGTAAATTTAACATATGCACAGGTAGGTTGGATTATGTTCGTAAGCTTGTCGAGTTGAGTATTAATATAATGAGACTCGAGATCGAAAGCTATTCAAGTAACTCGAGCACAAGGCACAACTCGATATTTTTTGAATCGAATTTGATTTTTTTTTTTAAGTCGATCCCAAATAGCTCACGAGTTGTATTATCTTATTTACACTTCTAGTTAGTATGAGATATTATAATACAACCTAAATTATGATGGTAGGAATTAATAATGTGGTAATTGGTATATGCAAGAAGGTCAAAATGTGTAAATTTGGATTAAAAAAAATAATGAATGTTAAGTTGTCGCTTAACTTTTTTCTATCAAAGGGGTTAGAAATAAGGATGCAAATTAACCAAATGGCTCACGAATTTTCTCGACTTGAGAAAAGTTTGTTCGAGATTTTGACAAGACATATCCTCATGTTTTAGCCAAAAATATCATGATATTTCTTACTTAAAAATAGAGTATTTAACTAATAATTTATTCAGATAATTTTGAAAACGTCATATTGAAACTACAATAATAAAAAAAAAACAATTTATTAACACGCCCAAATAAAAAGAATTTAATAAGTCACTTTCAAATTGAGAGTGCATTTGATGTATTTATCAATCAAATAAACTATTAAAATTGACAGATAAAAATAAAAAGATATATAAAATGAAAAATAAAAAATAGGCAAAATGGCGGGACCAAATTGATAACCAATATTTCCATCACCTCACAATTCTCCGATGGCCTTATCCACTCTCTCTCCGCCGTCACAATCATCTTTCACCACTCGCTCCGCCGCCGCCGCCTCCCCGAGGCCCCACCACCTCTCCGCCGCCGCCGCCACCTTCCGCGGCAACAATCATCTCTCAATCACGCCTGCAATTCAGCATAAATGGAGGACCCAAGTCTCCTTCTTCACCGATTTCTTGAGCAACAAGAAGACTAAGAATGCAGAGGCCATTAAAGAGGAGCTTCTAGAAGCCATTGCTCCACTTGATCGTGGGGCCGAAGCCACCACTGAAGACCAGCAAACTGTTGATCAGGTTTAACAATACTTCCTTAATTTAGCTTTACTTTATTTTGGATTATCGTATTTGAATAATATTAGGGATTTTATTTTATTTTTGTTTTAAAATATTCAATTGAATAATCCTTGATTATCTAAAGAAGTTTTATCATGTATATTTCTATGGCTTTCAGTATTCATTGATTTTAATTCCATTTTTGTATTTTAAAGGAAATACTTTTACCCTAACTTATGTTTGGAGCCGAAATGATTTGAAATTCACTGTAGCAAATCTGTTAATGATGTTTGGATAAACAATCCAATTGGATTTTGAATACATTCCAATTTAAAAGGATCTGAAATTCACCCAATCCAAACACAGGCTAAATTTTAGCACTATACATTATTTCAATGAAAGGAAGGTTATAAATTTATAATGTTGAACTCATTTCAATTTCTTGTGAATAGATACTTTTTTCAGATAGAGATAAATGAATGGATTATGATAAATTCAGCCTAAGTATAGTCATACCAATGCATTGTTTCATCTTGCAAGAAAGTAGCCAAAGAAGTAAACTTATTAGTAAGAGTATAACAAAAGTGGATTAGTATCCTCCATTGTGGGGCGGGGTTATAACGGTTTTTAAGCCCCGCCCCACGACAGAGGAATCTGATCCAACTATAGCTAATGTGCATAGTGATTTAATGATATGTGATCGTTTTCTTTTCTTTGAAACTTTACCATAGATAACTCGGAAACTAGAAGCAGTCAATCCGACAAAAGAGCCATTGAAGTCTAATTTGCTCAATGGAAAGTGGGAGCTTATTTACACAACTTCACAATCCATTTTGCAAACCAAGGTATAGCTGATTTGCATTATACTAAAGAAAAGCAGAAATTTAGGATGTGTTTATTGAATGCAATCATACACTCACATGTTAACATTGTGAACAGAGACCAAAGTTCTTGAGATCCAAAACGAACTATCAAGCAATCAATGCTGATACGCTTCGAGCTCAAAACATGGAGGCCGGGCCGTTCTTCAATCAGGTGAGCCCGAATCCTAATCTTTCCTTCATTTAGCTCGATGAGCTCAGCCCGTGTTTCCTTCTGCAGGTTACTGCAGATTTAACACCTCTGAACGTGAAAAAGGTGGCTGTGAAGTTCGACTTTTTCAAGCTTGGAGGTTTGGTAAGTCATGAAATATGATGATAAGTATTTATGCTTATAAAATTGACAATAATGTGAAATAAAGACAATTACTTAGTATAGAAATAAATACATGTATTTGTGAGCAGATACCTGTTAAAGCTCCTGAACAAGCTCGAGGTGAACTGGAAATTACTTACTTGGATGATGAGTTAAGGTATATATGTTTGATCAAATAGTATAAAAGTTGGAACTTTTTTTTTTTTTTCTTTAAAGAAAAGTATCAACTTTTAAGACATGATGAAAGTTTGATTGTATTGTGGCAGAGTATCAAGAGGCGACAAGGGAAATCTCTTCATCTTGAAAATGGTTGATCCATCCTATCGAATCCCTAGTTAATTACAGTAGTATTCTCCGAGTTAATTCCATGAGACGAGTTAAATCACAGTACATAAACCACAACATAGAAATTGATTTACGAAAATAGATTTTCATTGTGGAAAGTGTACTCAATATCGTGAAATTATACCAGTGATACGATCTGACGAAAGTTTTTTGTGAGTTGTATTCTTGTATGAACTCAGAAGAGATAATACTATTATTCTCATGGCAAAATTTGTGTTTCAATTTTTCATCTTAGTATATTTTGTAGCGTTTAAACCTCCAATAGGAAGTATACATATTGAACAAAATATCCATAAATCAAATAAATTCACTGAATAATAAACCCCTCCTCCAATTGATTCACTTCATATTCAGCTCTTTAGTCTACACCATATCTCAGAATTTATATTTTGTGAATTTATTCAAATCTGTTCACAAAAGTCAAATCCACTAAAATTGGAAAATGGCATATCAAAACAAACAAGGCTTTTCCAAAGTCCAAATTCGATGTATCATGGACCTTAGTGTCATAAAATTGAACTAGAATTGGGTGGGGTGGGCCAGGCCCGTGCAGTAGTGTAACGCATGGGCGACCCGCGAAAGCCCAGATAGCAAGCTACCTTGATGGGCCTTCCCCCTCAAGAAATAAATTTAATATCGTGTGGGCCGATGGCCCACATATCAGATATTAAACTGATAAGAACAGATACTACACTTGATCTTAGCCAAAAGGCCGAGAAAGGTATGAGTTCATAGCTAAATGGGCCTCTTTTTTTATACTATATTTTCTCTACACAGTTTCTTCTTGCAGCTGATGTGGGACAAATAGCATAGTCAGTTCGCTTGAGCACACTTTAATCCTTACAATGACACTAGCCACATAACTAACTACATATGTCTTGTAAAATATCTCAGTTTATTTGTCAATCACTTTTCTAAGTTTAGTTTTGCATCGCTTAATGTAGGGAAATGATTGTTAAACCTTTTATATGCTCAATTTTTTTACCCTACAAATTTATATGTGCTCTCAATCTATATAAAATATTATAACAATTTAAAAAAAAAAAAGAGAAAATGTATATTGTTTAATATAATGAAACAATTTCAAAATATAACACGGGTATGATATAAAAATATAAGTACATGATTTGGATACAAGTCCTCTATTGGGCAAAAGAACAACAACTACTTACATAATTTTCTAACTAACAATAAAAATATAGAAAATTAGAATAGTTGAAGTTACAATAATCTCCATTGAATTACATTTGGAAAAAAAAGGCAACCAAGCAAGAAATTGTGTTGGATATATCCCTATTGAAGAGTTCCAACTTTCGATAGAGATACATCCAATACAATTTCTTGATTAATTGTGTTTCCCTTTTTCTTTTTTGTTCTAAAATGTAATTCAAAGGAGATCTTATTGATTTTTAAATTTTTTTTTTTTAAGGTTGATATGTTATATTATAATATGTACTTAGAAAATTATGAAAAATTCACTTGATGTAATAAATAATCACATGAGAAAAAAATGAAAAAAAACAAAACAAAAAGAATGAAAAAGATATATATATATATATATATATATATATATATTTATTTATTCATTTATATATATAGCTTTATAGCTTAAGTGGTATTGCACTTTTATAAAAGTGTAGATTGTGTGACAATCAGAATTCAAACCTGGATCACGCAAGTTTTATTGTTTCCCTCTCTTCCACTCTCCCAAGCTCATGAAAAAAAAAAACAAACTAAAACGACCACGTATTCTACCCCAACACTCCATGTAGTTGTTCCTTTTTTTCCCAGTTGAGAATATTCCATGTCCCATGATTTTTATGTAATTAATGAGTGTATTCACCATATGAAATAACTTTTGCATGAATAAAGATTAAGGATAGTGATAGACATCAAATCTACTATCATATTTCTTTTTAAAATATATTTAAATGCACTGTAAATGATTTATATTAACGAAAGATTAAAGACCTGATTAGACAATGTAAATGTATCGAATACAAATGAGTATAATGTGATAATGTAGAGAATTAATCTTCAAAACTGTAACTATAATTTTTTTGTTATGATTTTTAACTTGTAAATGAAGATTGAATATGAGAATGAAAGGGAGGAAGTTAGATCTGTTTTTAAAGAGTAGAGAGAATGAAATGGAGAAAGTTAGAATTGTTTTTTAGGTTTCATGTACATTGATTAATGATAGTATATATTAATATATTAAAATAATAGTTTGAAAAGATTAAAAGAATATTTTATTATTAAATGTGTTATTGCAGATGTGCAGAATTAATCTATTCTTGGCATTCTTGCATTTACTATCAGGAGAGAATGAGTCAGGTTTCTTTATTTTCTTTCATTTTTTTAAATATATTATTTTAATAAATTAATATACACTACTACCATTAATCAATGCACATGCCCTAAGTAACAATCAATTGGGACTATACATCCATAATGTTAATATTTAAAAGATAAGTGTTCAAAAGTATAGGACTAAAAAGATATTTCCTCAGCACAAAAAAAGCTAGTCAAGTAGCTCCACGTGTAGGATCAAATTCGATCGTTTCATTTGTCTGCATCCTGAGTGACACGTGTTTCATACTTCCCATTGTCTTCAAGCTTTTAATCTCTGCAAAATCTTGATTTTCCTCTTTCATGCTCACAAGTCACAATAGACAACTAATTGAAAATTTCAAAATCAAACTTGGAAGAACAAACTTTGATTATTTATCCATTGATAAATTATTAACATGATTCACTTGCATAAAAAATGTGAAATAATTCTTATATTCGTTGTTGTAACATTTAAAAGAGGGTTCAGAATCTTATATAATCGGGCTGTCATCATAATTTCATACTATTCGTATATAGACCAGGCCCAATATAAACAAATTTGGGCCTGTCATGTAATAAATGTTGAACTAGAATTGGGTGGGGTGCGCCAGGCCCGTGCAGTAGTGTAACGCATGGGCGACGCGCAAAGGCCCAGGTAGCAAGCTACCTTAATGGGCCTTTCCCCTCAAGAAATAAATTTAATATCGTGTGGGCCGATGGCCCACATATCAGATATTAAACTGATAAGAACAGATACTACACTTGATCTTAGCCAAAAGGCCGAGAAAGGTATGAGTTCTAAGATCATTGGGCCTCTTTCTTTATACTACATTTTGTCTACTCACTTTCTTCTTGCATTCGATGTGGGACAAAAAGCATAGTTAGTTTTGCACCTTTACATAAAATGAAGTCCTATTTTTACAAAGACCAAAACAAAACTTGAAACAAGAAAAAGACATTACAACTTGCTACCTTTCATCCATATCTGTTTCTACAATTAGAGTGTCTATACAAGTTGTTGGAGACTGCTTACCAGCATGCCACGAGAAGGTACGATTTATCTTGAAGTAAGCATGTTTTCAAGATTTAACAATTTTTTCGTCTATGGGGCTATTTTCAAGACGAGCAGTGTCATCTCGAACTATTTCTTCAACGGGGTTCTCCTTGGCCCATACGGATGCGTCTAGATATCCAAGCTCAAAGAGCCTATCGAGAACATCGTCTGCTGCTGGTTCGAGTGCCCAATTGAAAAGCTGCAAGGTACCAAAAACAAAATACATGTATGCTGTCAGAGTTTATAGTTAGGAAGCACATCATGTAGAGTCTGCAATTATCACCTCTCGAGGACCGGCCCTGTTCTCTGGGTTGCAGTCGGGGCTAATCCCGATTCCTTGCAATCCCAACCGGCTTGCAGGAAATGCACAAACTCTTACCTGCAACATAGCATTATCACATTTTCACTTCTCTCTCTCTCTCTCTCAAAAAGAAAAGGTTGCAATAATTCTATAGTTCAGTTTGAGGAACCTTTAATGCATGATGCAACTTGAACTAGGGGTGTAAATGAGATAATACAGCTCGGAGTTGACTCGGAAAAAAAATCAATTTGACTCGAAGATAGTCAAGTCAAGCTCGAGCTAACTTGAGTAAGTTTTGATCTCGGGCTCGAGCAAATTAAAACTTGGCTCAACAAGCTCGCGAGCCTAGTCGAGCATAATCGAAAATGTATTAAATTTACTATTTTACTCTTGATAGTTTATTTATTTACATTAAAATTTCCATTTTAAAGCATATTTTAGGAATTTAAGAAATTTTATTTCTATTATACAGGCAGCGAGCTTGAGGTTATCAAGTTATCTGTCAGAGTCGAGTTCGAGCATTAAAAACATTAGCTCGGTTGAGTTCGAGCTCGACTCAGCTAGTTGAAGGACATACCGTCTGAGTGGCTGAAGTTGGTGGTATGAACAATGTCAAACCCCCATCAATACATAAACGGTTACGGAACATTGTTGCCGGCCTTGGAGCAAGATATCTGCATCAAAATTACATTTGGTTTGGATAAATTCTTCAATCAAAATAGTAGCTAGTGTGCCAAGAGAAATATTACCCTGGAATGAAAGAGGAAGTGAATACTGCATTGATCAGGTCTTCTTTAGAATCAAATTGGTCAACGAGTAAGCCCCTCGGCCTCCACAGAATCTCCGTCACAGCAACTTGCATGAAACCACAACATACTATCAAAATTCTGCCTCTACAGACCAGTACATATTAAATTTTCAGCCAGAGTGCACCATAATCAGTTGCCAAACACAATGTAATGTTTTTTAAAACCTAATGCGTGTGTATCTCCTAAAGGACAAGAACGACCATCTCCTATGGATCATAGTTCCAAACTTCTTAATCGTGAAGAGATTCATTTTTCTTGATTTCCAACTGTGTCAAATTCACACGTAAAATTTTTACAAACAACATTGACTACAAATTGTGAAAGGCAAAGATAGTATACGCACCACGGACTCTTCCATTAGACCTGATATGAGCATCGTCTGGCAAAAACTGGTCCAGAACATCTCTAAGAACAGCCTGTGCCAGAAAAGGGACACCTGGATGTTAAACACGTAAAAATTCTATATATGAAGAAAATAGGACATGGTGTGAATTATGCTATAACAGATGCTTAAACATGTGAACACTGAAAACTGTTCACATATATTAATATACCAAAACATATGAAAATGCAATTTGTTAGCTAGATCCCTATTCTTTAACTTCTCCAGATAAAAGGCCTGCTTGAATAAGATTTATATTGCGATGCCCATCATTTAAGCTACTTACAATGAAAATCCCATCATACTTTCAACCAGAAATAAATGAAAATAGCAACAAGAAATATGCTATTCAAACACTCATTTTGTGCAACCAAAGTTTATCTTGTATTCCTATTCTAAAGCTTGTGCTTTGCTATCTATTTAGGAGATTTGCTCAGTGTCAGTTGCTTCATATTGCTTAATCCCTTAAACACCTACAATATATTAACGATATATATTTTTTAAATTGTAGGACAGTAAAGGTAGATGTAATACCCCAAGGCGGAATGCAGTTCCTTTAAGCCTACAATCTTGAGCCAATATCTTGGTAGCTTTCATGGCTTCCTCCATGCTGGCTCCAGAGGCAATCACTGCACACACTATGGCACCGGCAGATGAACCAGCTAGTGGCGTCGTTTCCTGTCTCACAAAATACGACTTCATATTGCAGAAACAAATTTATACTACTTAATGCTCACAAGAGAACAATTTTCACGTTGCTTCAAGCCCGTTGAGGTAAATTAAATAGAAAAAATGTAGCATACCTTAATTCAGAAACTTCAAGTGCAGAATACAAAAGGAATGCATGAAATCGAACTACTTTATGCTTAAAAGAGAACAATAGCTAAAAGTTTGATGAAATTCTATTTTTCTTAACTCAACAAATAAAGTTTGAAAAATTCTCATGTTCCTTAATTTCCAAAACTTGATTGCATAAATTAATGGACTGTAAATTAAATACCAAACATAACATCAAACTCTCAATATTTCCAACTTTGATCTCGTCTCCCATTGTATTAATTCCATATAATCAATTTATCTGGAAAAACAGGCAATGTTTGGAAAGAGATTTATGAGTCAGGATTAGAGATTTCATAATCTAAATCCTTGTTTGTTAGGGGTTTTAAATTAAAATTATAAAATCAACTCAAATACTACCATCTGTTTTACAAAAAAACACTGAGTATCCCTACAATCTAACCTATTAATACACAAATTTCAATATACATCTAAATATCTACTATTACATTAACTAACAATATAATATTACATATACACACTTATTTTCAACACTGATTTGACGTCTACAGTAATAATCTTATCCTATAACAAACATAAATTATAGCTATTCACTTTTATTTACAAATCCAGTAGGATTTCCCCAATCTTACTCAATCTCCTTCCAAACATTACTCTAGAGAATTTAACCAAGAGTGAATATAAACTTAATGCCAAACAAATCAATCATCATCATCTTCATCACCATCATCATTCATCAACAAAATGTCTAATAATTTCAGGAAAAAAAAAAAAAAAATAGAAGAAATGAATTGAGTTCTTACGAAGGAGAACCTTGATATAACCCTTCTCAATGAGGAACTGAGCGACCCCAAGATGATAAGGAAACAAAAGCCCTGCGGCGGAGAAGCTGAACCCCGGGGTACTCACCGCCTTCCGCCGCTGCTCCGCCTCCACATCCTTCGCCCTCTGCTCCCACACCACCTCCGGCTGGACGGGGTCCGCCACCACGGCGGCGACCTTCTCCTTCGTCCGCCGCCTCCACCACCACTCCTTCCCCTTCTCCTCCTCGAACATCTCCATCACCGGCACCTCCCCCTCTGCTCCTCCGTTTATGAATTTCCCGCTCTTCTTCAAAATTCGAGACGCGATCCCGAGGAAAATCTCCCCGGTCGCGACGGCAAACGTTTTCTTCTCCTCCTCCGGCGGCGGCGTGTAGCTCTGGTTCTGCGGCGGCGTCGATTTCGCGGAGAAAGCGAGGGTGCGAAGCCGGATCGGCGCGGCGGCGGTGGCGGGGTGGAAGAAGAGGGAGGAGGCCATGAATCGGTTATCGATGGCCTGTTTGGAAATGAACGTTGTAATCTTCGAATTATATTTTCTCTTCATTTTCCTTGTCTAAATAATTTCATTTTCAATCTTACGTAAATTCTTTTGTTTTTTGTTTTCTTTAAACAATAAATTCTAGTCTGCAATTTTGGCGACTTTTTGCTTTTTGATTTTATGTTGTTTCCATATTGAGGAATTTGAAATAATTATTTTATATTTTTATTTTTTTTGTTGCAGTACCTGAATTGGTGGAATACTTCTAACCATAACTCACAGATTTTTCCTGTTGGCTAATTTCCTGGAGGAAAACAGCGGCTATTTAATTCTTAGTATAAATTATAGATAACAATAGAAAATTTTCTCAAAATAAACATAAGAAAATAGTGGAGACATTAATGACCTAATGATTTAGGGGTGTCCATAAAACTTAGTAATCTAAATTTTGAGATGCATTGGAAAAATTTCTCACAATAAATACAGACATTAGTGACCTACTATTTTAGGGGTGTCTAAAGATGCCCAACCGGTTCCGAAAACCGTGAACCGGCGGTTTGGCAAACCGGCGGTCCGGTTTCGGTTCCGAACCGGAACCGGGAACCGCCATAACACGGTTCGGTTTCGGTTTGGCGATTTAAAAACCGGCAAACCGGCGGTTTAACCGGCGGTTGGAACCGCCGGTTTATGTAATTTTTTTTTTTTTTTTATTGTTGCCTTGGACACGTGTACGGCTCACGTTTAAACTAAACTAGCCGTTGCGGATCGACGGAGGAGATCAAATAGCCGTTGGAAACCGGCCGAACCGGAACCGAACCGGAACCGCCGGTTCGAACCGGCGGTTTGGAACAAATTCGAATCGAGCGGCCGAGATCAGTTGAACGTTGGAGATGGACGGGTCAGATCAGCCGAACCGCCGGTTCAACCGAACCGGAACCGGCGGTTCGAACCGGAGCGTCCCTATTTTCTTTTTTTTTTTTTTTTTTTTTGAATTTTTGAGATCTATAAATAGGGGTTCAAATGGTGTATTTTTTCACACCAATTCTCAAGCTCTCTCTCTCAATTATCTTGCATTCTTACTCACTTTAATATATCAAGTTCAAAAGCTCTCAAATTTCTTTTTTTAGTTCGTATTATCATCTACTTGTAGTGCTACTTCCACTTCGATTTTTTTAATTTGCTATCATCATGTCTAGAAGAGGTTCTTCCGCTTCCTCGTCTCATGCTAGGGGAAAGAGTCCCATGCCACCTCCACAATCCTACGAAGACGAGCTAATTGATCGATGGTGTGACGAGCTTGATGAAGATGTCGATTTGGGGGAACAAATCGCCCAAGCCTTAGCCGATGATGTTGAAGAGGAAGAAACCGTGCAACACACACAAGGGAGTACCCCCTCTAGTAGAGCACCTTCTTCACTTCGAAGTGATATCTTCTCCGTTCACTTCAAGAAGGAGGCCGTGCCTAATAGTGCCGTTGACTACATAGTAACGTGCAATCATTGTGGGAAGCAATACAAGTTCAAGCATGGAGGAGGATATGGAACGTTCAACAACCACGTCACGAAGAAGCATCCCGACAAGGTTGGATTGGCTCCTTCTCAAACACAACTACGAGGATTCACCGGGTCTTCACAAGGTATGGATTCTTTAATGTTTAAATTTAGCCAACTTGAACTTAGGAAAGACACCGCCGATTTTATTGCTTCTAAACATTTGTCTTTGCAATGGGCTTCCGATGAATATTATCAAGATTATGTGAGTCAATATTTGCAACCACCGGCTAGAATGATAAGTAGAAACACGGCCACTAGGGATATTGATAAAAGAGTTCGTGAAAAAAAATATAATCTTATGCAAGATTTAGCTAACCTTAAACAAAAAGTTGCAATATGTGTTGATTGTTGGAAAGATCCTTATAAAAAGAATGATTATATGGGCATTACTTGTCATTGGATTGATGATGCATGGGATGTTCAAAAACGTTTAATTGCTTTTGTTGATTTTAATGAAAGTCATACCGGTTTACATATTTCACAAAAAATAATACATAGCTTAAATGATTATGGTATATTAACAAAAGTATTTGCTATAGCTTTAGATAATGCAACTAATAATAAAGCGAGCTTGCCTACGTTAATTGATTTTTGTAAACCTTCATTAAATGGTGATATTTTTCATACTAGATGCATGTGTCATATTTTTAATTTATGTGTTCAAGATGGATTAACAACTTTACAAACGGAAATAGAAAAAATTAGAGTTGCAATTAATTTAATTTGTCATACCATACAAATGCGAAAAAGATGGGCTAGATTTTGTAAAATGAATGGATTGGAAGTAAAAAAATTTGTGAAAGATGTGGAACATAGGTGGAATTCTACTTATTACATGCTTCAAGATTCATATAATTATAGAGAACTTTTATGTGCTTTTTTTATGGAATTTGGAGATAGTAATGTCATGTTATTTGCTCATTCTTGGGATTCTTGTATAAACATGATTGGTATGCTAAAAATTTTTGAAGAAGGCACTAAAGAAATAAGTGGATGTTATTATCCTACATCTCCTTTAGCTTTAGATCAATGTGTTAAAATTGCTTTGATAATGAAATCTTATAAAGATGATCCTATTTTAAGTAATGCCATTATTATGATGAAAACTAAATGGTTAAAATATTATCATGAGATACCCCCCCTATATTTATGTGCTAAATTATTAGATCCTAGGATTAGAGAAGATGGATTAGAAGAACTTTTGACTATGTACTATAATGCATTGTTCCCCTTTGGTTATATTAGTGATTATGATCAAGTTGATTATGTGCCTAATCCTAGTGAAGTGGTTAAACGGGCGAAAAATTATTTGTATGATTTATTTAGAGAATATAAAACAATGTATGGTGAATCATGTAGTAGTGAAGATGTAGTTCGACATCATAATGTAGGTTCTAGTAGTTCTTCGTCTACTTTTGATGATACTCTTTCTCAATTTTATAATTTTTATGATATTAGAACTCAAAAAAAAGCAAGAGGTGTTAATTCATCACAAGAATTGGATTCTTATTTTAGTGTTACTTTTGAATCAATTGCATTTGAGAACAATTTGGATCTATTAAAGTGGTGGTCACGAAGGATCACCACATATCCTATACTAACAATTATTGCCAAGGAAATATTTGCATGTCCCGCCTCCACGGTTTCGGTTGAACATGCCTTTAGCGTATCGGGCCACACTTTGAGTGAGAGGAGAGCAAACTTGGCCGTCGAAAATGTCCAAAACCTTATGCTTCTTGACGATTGGGTCAAAGCCGCCAAACGTCAACAAAACCTCGATTTGTCACACATGGAGGACGGTGGACAAGATTTGTATGGCTACGACTCAAACACAACATCCTCCGGCGGAAGTGGCGTCAACCTCGACGAGTGAAAAAGGTAAGTTGAGGTAAGAGAACTACGTGAGCTTTGATTCCTTAATTCGATTTCAATTAAGGATACGTAGGCAATTTCATTTTAAGTTTGAAATTTCAATTCCAAACTTAAAATGAAACTCAAGCTCTTTAATTTTTTTTATGCTCACTTTTGTAATTGTAATATATAGTATAAACTTTTGTAATAGATTAGAATCATTCAATCATAAATTAGATATAGACTATATAGTTATAACTTGTAATAATTTTCCAAGTTATATTGACAAGTTTAATTGTAATATATACAAACATTTGTAATAGATTAGAATCATTAGATCATAGATTATATATAGTTCTAAGTGTTCCAAGTTCCAACTTGTAATAATTTTCCAAGTTATATTATATTGACAAGTTTATTGAAAAAGTTTGATCAATACAATTCTTAAATATATTTTTTATTCCGAATTGTATTTTCTCATGATATTTTATACTTCAAAACAAACATTAAAGTTTAAATTTGGATCATAGAATCATAAATTAAAAAAAACCAAAAAAAAAAAAAAAAAAAAAAGGAAAACCGAAAACCGCCGGTTCGAACCGGCCGAACCGTCCGGTTCCGGTTGAACCGGCGGTTTCAAACCGAAACCGAAACCTTTCCTTCCACGGTTCGGTTTCGGTTCCACCATTTCGGAACCGTCGAACCGGCGGTTCGAACCGAAACCGGAACCGGGAAACCGGTTGGGCATCTTTAGGGGTGTCCATAAAATTTAGTAATTTCAATTTTTGACATAGACTGAGTTGTCATTTAACCCGTCCATCTTACAAAGATAGGTCTGTATAGTGCATACTATTTTCGTCCGTCTTTTTAGATTTGTTATTATATTAATATAGTTTTTAATTTGTAAGTTGTTGACGTCAGATTTTGTAGAGTACAAAATCCTAGCCAAACACCCAATAAACACCGATCCGGCCTGAATAAACCGAACCGAACAGGAAATATGAAATCGAATAAAATAAGAGAGAATGACCCGGTGCCTACTCGGGCTTTCCGGTGCCTACTCGGGCTTTCCGGTGCCTACTCGGGCAAGTTTGATAGGCTGGTTCTGGTCGGTCAGTTTTGGCCGGCCAGAACGATTTTATATAAGTATTGAGAGTAAATCACTCTTTTAATTGCCTGAATACAATGATTTTCGAACCCCTTTTACGAGGTTTCTGGCCCTATTTATAGACTAATTCCAAAATATGAAACTTGGAAAATAAGAATAAAATCCCTTGATCTTAGGGCGTATACAAGGGAAGAAAAGATTGAATCCTATCTAAATGGGATAAGATTTGGCCTTGATTTGTTTCCTTTCTTGAAGATTTCTCGGAGCAAGTCTTGTCTGTTCTTCTTACGCGGATCATTTGATCGGGTCTACTGGATGAGTCATATTGGTCGGGTCAGACATCTCGGGTTTTGCGGGGTCTCGACCTATTTTTACTGGTCGGCTATACCAAATTCCTGGTCGGATTGGTGAATGTCTAATGTAGATTTCCAGATTAATTACTCTGGTCGGATCGGCTCCAACTCGGTTGACCGACCAACGTTTTATTCTGCTTTGGCTCGCTGTATTCTCAATATCAGCTCGGGTTTATCGAACGGGGTACAACATAAGTCAATATATACCCTTAATTAAGTGTATACTGAATTATCATACTTCAACTCCTTATTTATTAGAAAAAAAAAGATTTCATAATGCTAGTTTTCAATGGAAGACGAACTATATAATTAAAACTTCAAATTATTTTTTTTATGTGTAATAAGTAAGCCTCTTTTCATGGGATTGGAAGTAGTATCAAATTTAATTTGATCGAATAGTCCTCGAAAGGTGGATAATTATCATCTAGAAATCTGATTTTTTATTTATTTATCAATTTAGGATTTAGATCAATTTATAATCGTATAATAAATTAAGAACCTAAAATCTAACACTGTTAAATTCTTATTGCATGAAAGCTGACGTGGCAGGTTAATTATAAATAAAAGTTAATTAAAGAATACTTAATTAAAAAATACACTGTTAAGAATATGTTCGTTGACTATTAAAAAAATACACTGTTAAGAATATGGTCGTTGACTATTGTTTCTTCTGCACGAGGGTTTTGACCTGCCCATTTTCACAATCTACGGATCAAATATTTAATTGCCCTTCAAACTCATTTACAAAGTAGCAACTAAATTAGATCACTTCCAATTTGTATTTGATGAAATATTAGGTTGAAAGTTCAACTTTCATGATTAATTAATGTAATGCTTTATAAACATTATAAATAATATTTTACAAGCATGCTTGTATTGATATGCAACTATACAAATCTTTATCTTTTTTCCTTTTCTCTTGGGTTTTATACAAATTTCAAGCTCCTAAAGAGGTACTCTGTACAAGGGATCCACCATTTTTAGTATAAACAAATTCCCTTGATTACCCCTTGATATTCTGCAACCAAAATAAATAAAAAGAAACATATAATAAACTTAGATCTCCAACTATGGCAAAAAGATATGCCAAGTGTTGTAACAATAATCAAAATGAACTCCAGATTGAAGATATGCTTTTCAAATTGAGCACAAGAAAAACACATTCTTCAGTAATGAATTCCTTACCTCAACTCTTCATCCAAGTATGTGATTTCTAGTTGACCACGACCACTTCCACGTGATTTAATGGGTATCTATGAAACACAATGGGAAAAATATTTGATTAAAGTAATAAACATGTTGGCATGAGATTCCCACCTAATGTTAACAAGGGTAAGCAAGTATGTAGGGTTATTATTTAATCTAATATGCAGGGACATCACCTAAGTGTAAACCTTAAGTTGCATGGTAAAAAATTTAAAATTAAAAGTTGCAAAAAACCTAGCAAGAAGAAAGTCACCTACCAGAGCAGCAATTTTGAAACTGTCAAACTTAACAGCTACTGTACTTGCATTTAGTGGAACCAAATTAGCTGTAGCCTACAAAAAGCATAGAAACATAACAGCAGATTTTAATCTTTTCCGTCAGGGAAATTAGCAGGAAAACTTAACAAATATTTTAAGAAGCTATTACAGGGATATATTCTCACAAAGAAAAGTAAAACAATGACATTTTCTTTTATGCAGATTTTTGAACAAAATACTTAAGTTGCATTCAGATTGGAGTATTTGGGGGTATATATATTCATTACCAGTTGTTTGAATTGAACAATCTCATATTGAACTATTTCCCAAGTGATTTGGATGAATTTGAAATACACTCTACTTTGAATGAATTTTAAGACCTTCTGTGTAAGGTATTAGGTCCCAAACTCTATGTAATCCTTGGCTTTCATTTGTAAACATTTTATCATTTCAGGAATGCATTTTGAGAGTTTCTATCTTTCTCTTGGTGTGTTTTTCAAAGCTACCCCTTGTTAATTACTCTATTGCAAATCCTTACCTTTTAGGCTCTTCTTAGGATTTAAGGTGGCCATTGGTCATATTGAATTTGTTGCTTTGGTTCTCAACCCAATGATTCAAGGTCACAAGACTAATTAATCATGGTTCGAACTTGGATTTATTATGGAAACATGTTGACAGGGGTTCAAGAAACCATCACTAGCTGATGATTTTTTATAGATATAATAATCCTCTTTGTATTTTGTCTATTTCTAGACTTACAAATAATAAACAAAACTAGAGTAGAACATTCAAGCTCGCATGAATTTTTTCAGAGGTGTGCACTAAGAGAAGCCATAGAATATAAAAGCATTTACATGACCATAAGACCTTTCCAAGAAATATGCATTACCTGATTGAAATATGGCCAAGTTTCCATATTTTGAGCCCTCAAGGTATCCACATTAATTGCTTGGTAAATTTTTCCATTTGGTCTAAACATCTTAGGTCTCTGCCACAATATAGAACACAAAATAAGCTTCTTGTTCAAAATCAGGAATTCTGTAGCATGTAAATGTAATATACAGATCAAGTCCACTAACTTCAAGCAAACCAACCCAAGGGGGTCTAAATAGTGATTACAGAGATTCTTTTATTCTCCTAATTTGCCTTAGTGAGACTCCACACAAAGAACCATCCATTCTCTTCTTTCCTACTATAAACAAACTCCCACACGCAAGAAATAGTTCGATGTAGATATAATATCATGAAAACCTGACCAGAAAAGAGACTATTTATAGGGAACTATTGAATGGATAAACCTAGCTTGCCATGTGAAAAACCTCACATGCCTTTTCCAAAAAAATGTTACAGGGGACTTCATCGTGCATACATTCAGTAAGTAGTAAAGAGAAGAAGGATGTTACGCACCTCATTCTGGAGAATTGATTTTGATGTTGTATACAAAAGCTCCCATTTCCCATTGAGAAGAGGAGACTTGAGCGGTTCATTCACTCTGTTCATAGCCTCAAGTTTTTGTGCAATCTGAAAGAAAACAGAAACCACAACACATATAAATGCCTGAATCTCAGAAACAAATCCTAGAATACGAATTCGAAGAATTGGAAAATCTGATTTCTGCACAGTAACAATGCAAGTGATTTTAGCAAACCCCATACACAACTAATCCCCACACAATTACTACAAATTCAAGTGTCAAAAACGCCATTAAAATGGAAATCGAACGATTAAAAAAAGAAAGAATAATCAAATAATCCACCTGATCAACACGCTGCTGGTCCTCCAGAGTGGCGGCGGCGCCGCGGTCCAGTGGCGCAATAGTGTCGAGAAGCTCCTGTTTTAGACTCTCGATTTCGCTGGTTTTGTCCAACGAAGAGGAAAAGAAAGAAACCCTAGCTCTCCAATTCCGCGATTTCACTTCTACGCTTGGATGATAAATACAATTGTTCGGCAAGTGTTGAATTGTTTGATGAGAGAGAAGACTTTTCGGGGAAAATAATGTTGCAGAGTAGGAATTAATGGAATTGTGGAAGAGAGTCGATGAAGATGAAGTGAGATGGAGGGTAGCCATTGATGAAGATGAAGCGTTCATGATCAGATTATTTTCAAAAATTTTATGAAAATAAAAAAAGTTCCGTTGCCGGGAATCGAACCCGGGTCTCCTGGGTGAAAGCCAGATATCCTAACCGCTGGACGACAACGGAGATTATTAATTACATCTCTCACTTGTATATATTTGTTCGTTAATTCTTATTATAAATGGATAGTTTATATATATTCTCCTCAAGTATTTATACACGCTTTTTTAAAAGCATATACTTAAATAGTTTTATTCCAAAGGAGCTTTGGATGTAAACTAATCGAATCGATTAGAATATTCGTATTCTAATAATTTAGTGAATATTTATATTCTTATCTTTTATTTGAAATAATAATGTGATTTGTATTTGTATTTTTTTATTATGCGAATAATATCAAATATTAACATTCAAAAATTTATACCTAAGTTTCATTTGATTTTTTTCCACAAATTTTAATTTCCCCACATGATTAATGTATTTAAAATAATAATAATAAATTGCAAATATATATCAAACACTTACATTCTCCTCCCATATAAAAATAGAAACAAATTTATCGTCATATATATGATTATATCTTGATGAGAAGATAATAGAAGTGAAAAAAAGGCTTATATTATATCTATAAAATATTTGTAAATACATATATATTAATAATTTATTATATCTATATATATTATTCGAATATTGACGAATACTTGAATTGAATATGATTATATTCTTATTTGTATTCAAATAATATTCGAATCTTAACAATAATTCTTATTTGGATTCTTATTCGAATTTTTTGAATTTAAATCTCCATATTCAAATACGAATATCGAATCGAATAAAAAATATTCGATTCTTTTACATCTCTATTTTCAAATATATCCTAAATACATTTTGTTTCCTTTTTATTTTAGAGTAAGTCTTACGTGAGACCTTGTATAGAATGAAGTTCATATGGATTAATTTATTCGGTATGGTCAAATTGGTTTCACATAATACTATATAAAGCTTCGTCTCATGTAAGATATTATGTGAGACGATTTCATATAAATGTTTTGCATTTTTTAATGAATTTTTTTAATTATATATTTATAATTAAAACCTGTGATATAGTTTCATCACTGTAAATACTAAATACATTATTTTATAATTTTGAAAAAATATCATTCCACATAATTAATAAAATAAAGCCTTTTGATATATAGAAAAATGTGCATAATTTGATTAGTCTAAAATGTGTTTTAATGCATTTTATGTAGTTATATTATACTTGCTATTTTTCTACATATCCTTATTTTATGTCCAAAAACTTCAATTTTATTTCCATATACAAACCACCATTTTTTATTAGTGATGTTGACGTCAGATTTTGTAGAGTACAAAATCCTAGTCAAATACAAAGAAATATCGATCCGACTTAAAGAGATTGAACCGAATAAGAAGTACAAATATCGAATAATATAATAAAAAGAATGGCCCGACAAATGAGCTCGACACCTCGGTGAGCGATTTTCTTGTTTTTGTCTCTGGTCGGCTCGATGGATGAGCTTGACGTATACTCTATGGTCGGCTCGGCAAATGAACTCGACACCTCGGGGAGCAATTCCCTTATTTTTGTCTTTGGTCGGCTCGATGGATGAGCTCGACGTGTAGACTATCTGGTTGGCTCGGCAAATGAGCTCGACACATCAGGGAGCAATTCCCTTATTTTTGTGTTTGGTCTGCTCGATGGATGAGCTCGACGTATACTCTATGGTCGGCTCGGCAAATGAGCTCGACACCTTGGGGAGCAATTCCCTTATTTTTGTCTTTGGTTAGCTCGATGGATGAGCTCGACGTGTAGTCTATCTGGTCGGCTCGGCAAATGAGCTCGACACCTCGGGGAACAAGTCCACTTTTATCTTTTAGTTCTTCCTCAACCCCACGAAATCGTTCTGGTAACAGGTTTTGGCTTTGGAGACCAGATGAGACATTCTGGTCTTCACCGTCCTTTGTTATGTTGGTAGTTGTTGAGCTATGTTCTGTCATCGCCCCCTCTTTCTAGGGTCAAATGTTGACGTCAGATTTTGTAGAGCAAAAAATTATAGTCAAACACCAAAAATCTCGATCCGACTCAAGTAAATCGAACCGAACAAATGATATGAAAATCGAATAAAATAAGAAAAAGACGGTGTTCGGTGCCTACTCGGGCAAATTAATTAGGCTTATTCTGGTCGGTCGGTTTTGGCTGGACAGAACGTTTTTATATAAGAATTGAGAAAATAGCTCTCTAAGTGCTTTGAATACAATGATTTCGGATCTAAAATTCCATCATTCGAATGATAATTGAGGCCCTATTTATAGGCTAAAACTAAGATACATTACTTGAACAATAAGAAGTAAATCCCTTGATTTTAGGGTATAGATAAGGAAAAAACGGATTAAATCCTATCTAAATCGGATACGATTTGGTGTAAGATTTGTTTCTTTTTTTGTGGACTCCTTCGTGAAATAAACTAAATCTAGCGTGCCTCTCAGATATCTCTAGTCGGACCTTGGCCGGGTCTTCTGCCTTCCTGATCGGGTTAGATTAGTGGGATATAACAAGTGATATATCAAATTATTTGTTATTAGTCAATATATTTTCAAATATACGGATATTAACTATTAATATAAATAAAAATATAAAATGTTATCTTGATTCAAAATTCATTAATATAAATATTATATTATGCATATGGAAATAGTATTTGATTTGATAAGGATAAGTGGTTGTCAAACTTAATTGATTATACAAAATTTTCGGAAAATTTAATTTTCTAATCTTAGATGTGATATAATATGAAAAATAACGAAGATAGAAAAAATTAAAATGTAAAAGCATTTCAAATTTGAATTTATTTGTTAAATTTTTTTTTTATAAAATAACCAAAATCAATTTGAAAATAAATTTTTTGTGAAAAACATAATATTTGAAATTTAAAAAAATTAAATCAATTAGAAATTAAAAAAGAAAAACAATACAAATCAAATAAAAGTATAAAAAAACATATAATGTAGGAAATAAAATAAACTAGTAGTACACCCGCGCGATGCGCAGTTTGTTATATAATATATTATAAATTTTAATGTTGATGACATAATGTAATGATACATCATTTAAAAGTAAAATATATATTACTTTTTATATCTATATTAATAAAAATGTTGATATTCCAACTTTGAAATTATGTTATTTTAAATAATTATATTGATAAAATTAAAAATGCTGCAAGTTCAAAAGAAAATTAAAAAATTGATAGAGGTTCATTAACCCCGGAATCTCTGTGCCACTTAGGACCAACATTTTATTTATTGATTTTTCTACTAATAATATTTTATTATTATTGAAAATTTTTATCTATTATTATTCTTGTTCTTGTTGTTGTTAAACATCCTTTATAGATTCTATAAGTTGATTTATATATTTGTTTCACAATTAATATTTTATATACATATATGTACATGAATTTTAAAATTACAATTTTTTGATTTTACATTGTTAGATATAACCTTATTATTATTTTGTTCAGATTTTTTATTTGAGATTTTATTAGATTTTAACATTTATTTTCATTTTTGTCTATATTTTTATTTATGTACTTTTTAAAATTAATTTCAAAATTTAAAGCTATCTTCTAGATTTGATTTCGTAGATTTTTTAAATAGTTTCAAAGTTTTTAATTTCTATTTAATTTTTTTTTAAAAATTTAGATTTATTATTATTAATTTTATATATTGATATTTAGATAATTTAAAATAATTTTTCTGATTTTTAAAAAATAACTTTCTTTTGTTATTAAAATTTATATATTTTATATAATTTCAACTATAATTGTGAATAATTAATTTTTAAAGTAAAACATAAGATAAATTGATTACATGTATTTCAAAATTATGAAAAATTTAGTGTCATTTATAATTAAATAAACCTTTTATGATTCTATAATTTTAATTTTTTAATTTTTGAAATAAATTGTAAAAAATGACAGTTGCTGAAAATAATTATTTAAAATTTATCATTGTTTTTATCTACTTAAAAAGACTTAATAAAGACGACTAAAATTTTTAAATACCCATTGTATCAATTTCCATTTAAAGTTGACCCAATTAACCCCATTGTATATACAAAAATGAAATTCTAAATGCTAGATATATTTGAAGTTTATTATGTAAGATACGTGTAAATCTTATTGTGTAAGATACATAATAAAACTTATTTTTCATTTATTTTATTGCAAATTTTTTTTGGCTGGAATGTGATAAATCAGTAATATTTGCCAACTTTTTTTCATTTTATATATAGTATAGATAATAAAAAAAGGAAAAATACAAAAAAATAAAATAAAAGGATTTATGTCATCATCAGCGAGGGGTTCAGTGTGCAGCCCGCCACTCACCTGTGGGCGCGTGTGCCGCACGTGCCCGCCTGATTGGACTGTGTCGCTCATGATTGTCCCCTGCGGCTGGTTGACAAGAAAATGTTTTTAGTAAGAGCTTGTGATTGTAGAAAAACACACTTGTTTTTTTCTTAAAACACACTAAGGGCCGTTTGGTAGACACCTTTGCAACTAAACAATGGAAATTGAATGGATTTAGAGTGTTTGGTACGCACCTTTAATTGTTGCTACAGTGATTTGAAATCCTAATACTAAGGAATCACGATTACTCAAGTTTTCCTAAGCAATGACTTTCATTCCTCAACTCTATTTTCTAAAACAATAATAATAATAATACTAATAATAATACTAATACTAATAATACTAATAATAATAATACTAATAATAATAATTATTATAATAATTATAATAATACTAATAATACTAATAATAATAATACTAATAATAATTATAATAATACTAATACTACTAATACTAATACTAATAATAATAATAATACTAATAATAATAATAATTATTATAATAATAATACTAATTTTTATTATTATTATTATTATTATTATTATTAAGTTGATTCCATTCCTAAAGAATTTTGATAAACCAAACAATACAAATTTAAAGAGACTATTCATTCAATACCTCACTATTATCATTACCATTCTTTTTCTCATTCCTTACCATCATACCAAGCGGGCCCTAAAACACTTTGCATTAATTAACATGATAATACTAATGTAGATGTCCTAGCATTTGTTTTATAATGTATTGTACAATAAATATTTTAAAAAAAACATTATTTGAAATTGATTATTTTATTGAATTTGATATTGTATTCTTGTTTCGTTTAAATATTCTTTAATCGTTTTTATTTTGATTATTTAAATTTAACTTTAAAATTTGCGTTCCATGTGAAATCTTTAACCTCCTTTAATGTTATTGTCTCTCACTCGGTACTATAATTTATTAGTTAGTTTGATCAATTTTTTAATTGAACAAGTGGTCAATAAAAATAATAATCTTGAGTCATGGGCTGTGCAGTGTAGCATTAAGAACAACCGCTTATCGATCAGCTGCACATGCAACCACCCATTTATTTGTGCTTGCAAGTAGTCAACTTCAATAAACTAAATTTAATCAGTTAAATATTGATTTATAGTACTTGGTGACATGTGCTAGCTCTAGTTCTTGTTGGGTTCTTACTTTTTATAATAATTAATAATCTCAGTGATATATCATTCATTAATGTATGGATCATCAAGGCAATAATTTGTAGAATAAAATAATGAAAATAATTGTAAGGTTGACTTACTAATGCAGTATCATCGATTGGAAGAAGCCCCATTACATGTTTTCATAATTTCAGTAGCAAAGTGAGAGATTAGATGGCGGCTTATGCTGCTGTTGTTTCTCTGAAGCACACACTACTGGGCCTTGGACATTTTCGTGGAATATGGTATGACAAGTATAATCCCTCCACGATGGAAATCTGCCAATTTTTAGTCAAGGAGTTGAAGTCTTTTCAAGAATTTGTGGAAAGATTGGATATGAAGAGCAGGATGAGGATGAAATTTCCGCTTCAACGAATCGCAGAAGCAACGAATCAATTTGAAGATACATTAGGGTACAATTTAGAAAAAGTACTGAATCAACCTGAAGTGATGTTGGATCAATCTGACATAGATGCAGATATATACAGTGAAGAGATTAAGGATACGAATCAAGTATCTAGAAATTTGCAGGATCTCAGACAAGTGGTTCATTCCTTCGTAGACACATTGAAGAAGGTGGAAGAGGAGTATCTAAAAGGACAAGATGAAGATGAAGTTTATGTTGATTCCGGTGGAAAGATGGTTGGATTATCTGATGTGTACAGTGAACTCAAACGCGTCATTGTTTCTCCCATTCCTGAATCCATTATCACACTCGTTGGGATGGTAGGAATTGGCAAGACCACTCTTGCTAAGAAACTTTTTGAAGATTTGGATGTCTTGGAATGGTTCGATTATTGTGCCTGGGTGACAGTAGGCATGAAATTTCAACCAGAAGAAATTACTAAAACCATACTAGAGCAAATAAACCATGATATCGATGATCCTGATAAGCGATACCTTATTGTGTTAGATGATGTGTGGGATATCGATTTGTCTTCGTCTTACATCTCCAACACATTAAGCTCAAATAATGGAAGTAAGGTCTTGCTTACAACTAGGGCTCATGATTATTGTAATTCTCGTTGGCTAATAAATTCACGCTTGCTCGATAAACACGAAAGTTGGCATCTTTTACGTGATAAGGTTTTTGCTCAAAACTCATGCCCTTCTGAACTTGAGAATGTTGGAAAGATGATAGCTGAGAAGTGTGATGGTCTTCCTCTCACCATCGCCACAGTTGCAAACCTTCTATCAAAGACCCCACAATCACTCTGGATTCAGGTAGCAACACAAAAGAAACATCAACTTTTTATTGATGCATACGATGAAATATCAAAGTTACTATATCCAATCTATGTCAATTTACGTAATGATTTGAAATTGTGCTTTCTTTATATGGGTGTTTTTTCACAAAATTCTAAGATCCCCAAATCCAAACTCATCAATTTGTGGATTGTTGAGAAAATCATTGAGAAAAGTTCTTTCCAAACTTCGAAAATTTCAGGTGTAGAAGTCTTACAGAGTTTAGCTTTGCATAGTTTTGTTATGGTCTACCAAAGAAGCACCATCATGCATGATGATGATAAGGAAAGAATAAAAACTTGTGGTCTTCATTCTTCTTGGTGGCACTTCTGCTACAGAGAAGCTAGACAGAATAAATTTTTCCATATCCTGGATAGTTATACAGATGCTTCAGAAGAAATTATAAAAAGCCAAAGCAGATTGACCGTCCACAACAACATTTTGTTTGGCATTAAAGTTGTGAATAAATCAATGGAGGAAAATTGTGCATTCACTACACACTCTCTTCTATGTTTAGGTCCATATCATCAATATCCAGTACCAATATGTTTTGGTTTAAAGTTGCTCAAAAAACTTGATGCTCTTCACATCCGTTTTTATCAATTTCCTTTGGAAGTACTGGAACTAGTTGAGTTAAGATATCTTACTCTCACTTGCAATGCAAGTCTCCCTCCTTCAATATCCAAACTTTTGAAACTTCGATACTTGATTGTCCATCAACATTTGAGCATGAAATATGGAGATTTATCATATTTGCCTGTAGAGATATGGGATATGAAAAAATTAAAGTATCTTCATGTAACGGACAACAACCTACCTGATGTTGATGGTACTCTTTTGCCAAACCTCCATACACTATTAGGTGTGAGTTTTAACAGTTGCACTAATGGTGTTGTCAGAAGGACGCCTAATTTGAAGAAATTAGGAATTCAAATTGATTTAATGCCTGGTGAAGTACAACCATCCTATTGCTTTGATAATATTTCTCAATTAAGTGAACTGGAATCACTAAAATGTGTCATTGTAAATCCTACGTGCAATTTTAAGGTTGTTGCACCACTTGTTCCTCTTTTAATGTTCTCGTTAAGTCTTAAAAAGTTGTATCTGAGTGGGTTGGGCTATCCTTGGGAAGAAGCGAGCACGATTTCTTCACTACCAAATCTTAAAGTGCTTAAACTGCGAAACAATGCCTTTCAAGGGCCAAAGTGGGTAGTAGAAGGCCATGCGTTCCCACAGCTTCGTTGTCTTATAATGGAAGACATTGATCTAGTGATATTGACAGGGGGTTTTGAAAGCTTCAATTGTCTTACGAAAATAAGCACAAAACATTGCTACAATTTGAAGACGTTCCGTCTAGAACGTAATTATAAATGTGTTCCGAATAGTATTGAAGTAATTGATTGCAATCCTCTGGTTGGAAGGGAAATACAAAAGAGTATTATACAGCAAGAAGTTATCCCAAATTACTTCTCGGTCCAGTCTTCATGGAACTCATGAGAGGCAACTTGGATCACAAGGTCAGTAATTAAATTTTACGATTTAATTGTTGAGTGATAACATTTTTTTGTTTATGTGCTTCAAAAAAGTTTCTTACGATGTATTTATGATAATATTTGCAGTTTTATCTGTTACTGATAAGTGATAATTCGGATGATTGGGTATGATGAAGTGTTATATTATAAAGAAAATGGAAAGTATGATACTAGTTACTTGTCTTAGATTTTGTGGGATGGAAATAGAGTAGCTGAAAGTTTGTGTAGAATTAGTAATGTGAATAAGTGTTAATTGAGACATGTACAAAAAGATAAGTTTGTGAGAATGGGATGTTTTACAACTATCTCTTCAGTTTCAATGCCAAGTATATATTATATATACAAAATTAGCTTGGCAGTATTGGTTATGTAATGAGTTATTTTCCCTTCAAATCCTTCATGTTGATTGTTGTTCATGAGTTGAATTCAACTGTTATTATGCTTTAGTATGATATAATTGGTCATAGAGTTACTTTTTGGAATATCTGAGTTTTATTTTATTTCTCCATGTGAATGATGAGCAAATCTAAGACAAAATGTTTAATTTATTCTTCCTGGGATTGATTTTTCAAGTGTTGAATTTAAATTTGATAACACAACACCATAGATACATCAAGGAATTTCATTGATTTCTCACAACTGTTTGCCTAACTTGAAAAACTTCTAAAGATTCAGATTTGATGTGATAATTTGTTTCTTTAATATTAACTTATATCTGCAATCTACTCACTGAGTATTTATATCTTTTGTACTATGCTTTGTTAATCTTGAAGTGAAAAATCTATTGGCAGGACGTGAAGCAGACGTATCTTTGCCAAGGTGGCGAAAGAATTGAATAAACTTTTTTAAGTTTAGGTTTTTTTATCGTTTTAGCTAGCTTTCTGGGGTTTCTCCTTGTTTATGCCGGTACTCTTTTTCCCTTCTATGGTTTTTTCCCATTGGGTTTTGCCATTTAAGGGTTTTGATGAGGCCTGTATCCCCTTGGCTTTTCTTCTTCTTTAACAGTTGTATCTAATTTTTCCTTATTTAATAAAACTTTACATTTATTTAAAAAGGTTTATGGTATGTCCTGTTTATGTAATTTATGGATTTTTTATTTTTATTCTGCACTCTAGTTATTTAATTTACAGAATGTTAAATTGCCTTTCTATATGTCATTCAGATGGATGATGAATTATTTGAGATTGAAAAATATTTGTTATTTTTAAGTTGTTGAACTACTTACATCTCTCATCTCTGAGAGAAATACAGAGACAATCTTTGATTTGCTTGCAGTGTTTTATTTTATCACTTCATGTGAATAGTGATGATATTACAACATATGTTTTATTGTATTATATATATATATATATATATATATATATATATATATATATATATATATATATAATCTGTAGTTTAAATACAATATGAAAAAAAAGAATTTGATATTGTATTCTTGTTTCGTTTCACTAAATATAGAGAAAATTACAATTTTTTTCTTGTAACTTAGATGCTTGTCCATTATTTTACCACTAAATTTTACGTATTCCACATTTAGTCCTCAAACTATTACTTTTTTCAAATAAAATCTTCTTTTGATAAACCACTTTAAATTTAGCATGTAAATTACAGAAGCGTGAGTATTAACATCATAAGACAATTTTAAAGTTGTTCAAAAAAAGAAAATAATAAATAAAAATACTACTTTAAAGCTTATTAGATTTTTAAAATAAATGTAGCCAAAAACCCTCTAAGTTGAAAAGAACTCTCTATTTAAGTTATTCCCAGTCATCAGAAGCCCTCTAAGTTGAGAAGAATTCTTAATCTCAATCATCAAAAACCCTCTAAGTTGAGAAAAGTTCTCTGTTTTAGATTTTAAGTTAATCCCAGGCATCAATCTATGTGTGGAATTTTTTTAAGGGACAGGCTATTAATACCTCCTGATTTTATGAATACATTCACGGACTATAATATTGCGATATTTCAGCTATATATTGCTGAAATATCGCTAAAATCGAGTAACCAAAATTAAAACACATTGCTGAAATTTTTCATCAAAATATCGTCGATATATCAATGATATTTCGGTAAATATCGTTAATATATCGGATTTGGTAAATCTCCGTTGATTTCGTTGGCATGTCGGCGGTATATCGCCATATTTCAATTTCGGCAAATATATCACGATTTTTTTATCTTTTTAAATAAAATTTTATAATAAATGACACCAATTTTGAAAGAAAAAAAATATTATGTACCCGATTAATATTATAATTTGAACATTATAATTTAATCAAAATAATGATCAATAATTGTCAATATTTAGATCAAAATCATCCCCGAAATACCATGATTTTTTCTTCCTTGTGTTTATTTAATTAAAAATTTATCAAAGTTTAAATAATTGCCCAAACTACACTACACAAGTAATTACTAATTGTATTCAAATGATTCCTTCAAAAAATTCATTTAACAGACTCCAAACATTATCAATTGCAAAATTTCTCATTTTAACATAGCAACCAATGTTTATATAGTAGTTTATCTCTATATTTATTGTAAATATATCATTTTATTTGAAATTTTAAGTTCAATGTATATATTAATGTTAGTTATAATATTCTCTAAACTATTGGATATATTTTCCCATTATTTTATTAAGTTTAAATCATTTTTTCTTAATTTTTCCGATATTTCCATCTATATTTCTGTAAAATCAATATACTGATATATCCACTAAAATCGAAAATTTCGTCCTTCGAATACACTCCCTCTACTAATTATATCCTTCTGCCATGCTTCTCTAAGACCACTACAATGTGGATTGTTCAGTAAACCAAAACTAGGGATTCATCCCACCCCAAGTCTCAAGCAAGATAGATGTGAGCTTTCATCGTCCCAATAAGGAATTTCTTCGAATGAATAGATAATAGCCGTTTGTGATATTCAACAAATTTTAGGATCATCCTTACAAATTTTTTTTAATTTCTAATATTTTATGAACTATTCTATTTACTTAAAAAATGATAATAACTTGGCATATCTGAAATTTAAAATGCAAATATTTAATAATTTGTTATGATAAAATACCAAATAATGCAGCTCATAAAAAAGCTGATGATCAGCAAGGATAATACACAAGGGAGCAATGCCACCAATATATATCCTTTTGCCACTTGTGTTATCTGGCTACTAATAAGCTTGATTGATGTAAGCCTCCAAGTCGGATTGGGACCGATTAAAAAAAGGTCATAAATTCGTTTTCAAGATGGGTGTGTTTTGATTTGATTTAATTTAAACTCAATCCACTTAATAATAAAATATATGAGTAAATTACAATTTTGGTGTCTATATTTATGAGAATGTTTTTTTTTGCACCTGGTGCACCAAGCAATCGGGTCGGTCGGATCCGCACTTTATTGTTTTTGTGAAAATAGGAGCAAGTTTGTGCACGGATACCCAAACATATGGTGGCGTGTCAGAGCGTGTAGCGGGTTTGATCGATTCGAATGCATGAATTTAAGATTCATGCACCAAGTGCATAAAAGTTTTCACATTTTACCCAACAAGCCATCATATAATTATTGCATATGTACGTAATTTCTATTAGTGAAATAATATGTGATGACACCTAATCATGGTTTATTCAATCAAAACATTAATTGTTGTATAAAATTAAAATCTTTTGTACTACTATGTTTTGTTGTTCATGAAGTGAAAAGTCGATCTTTTTGTATACTGTAGAACGTGAAGCAAATGAATAGTTAAACTGAAGGTAACGAAAGGATCAGATGTCTTATCTTATCAATAAAATGGCATAAATTGTTGTTAGTTTATACTAGTGATACCATCACCATGTTTGTGAACCAATTACTACTTAAATTTCTCTAGTATAATCTGGTTATGTAATTTATAAATGTTGAATTTCTATCTTAAGCTATGTAATATACTGGATGTTGCATTTCTATTCTACCCTTTGGATATTTAAGTTACAGAATGTTAAATCTCTTTCCATATATCATTCAGATGGATGATAAAATTATTTGGGACTGAAAAAGATTTGTTATTGTTAAGTTGTTGAACTATTTTCATCTTTGGAAGAATAAATATAAAAATCTTTGATTTGCTTACAGTGTTTGATCATTTCATCAGTTCATACATATTGTTATAGCGTATATTGCTTAATAAATATGTAAAAAAAAAAAAAAAAAATTTTTGAAAATACATAACTTTCAATTTGGGGCTTAAAATAAAATTCAATTAATGCAACATCATAATTGTGTAAATATCAATGAACTACTCACCAATAGAATCCACATTGTAGCTTTTGTTTCCTTTTTATTTAATACTTGGATCATTTCTTGTTTTTCTTCGTAGAATTGCAAGACCGGAAATAAGGTGTAAGATTAATTATGGAGTTTTGTATGCAGATATATTTCAAAAAAAATTAGATCATAAATTGATTTTTCGTTTTTTTTATAGTTAACTTATTTTCGATCCTGATCTGATAATATCCAAAGTTGAATCTAAAAATTAAAAAAAAAAAAAAAAAAGGTGCCACCAACTTTCATGTATATTAGTATGAGTCCTGTGCGATGCACGGACATATAAATTTCACTATTTATATATTTTAATATGAAAATGTTGAACACAAAAAAACAATAAATTGTTTTGGAGAATTTCAGTCTGTTTTATTACTTGTGTGACTCACGAGCATAAAATCTAAATATTTCGAATTTGATGTGAAAAATTTAATTTAAAAAGAAAAAAAGAAAAATTAAGTTTTCATAATATTTCAATCTCATTATGTATACTCATGTCAGTGTGATGTATAGACAATTGAATTTGAAGTGTTAGTAATTTTTTGATATAAAAATGTTGTTCATGAAAAATAATATAATTCTTCAAAGTTATTTCAATTTAATCTACTACTAATATAATTTACGAATTTAAATACTACCTTCATTCCGCTCAAATTTGCACGTAGGGACGGACAAAAAGGTTAAGAAAAAGCTGCTTTTGGGCACGGAGGTTAAGAAAAAGTTGTTTTTGTAGTGTTAATGTTGAATAGTAAAGGGCAATTTTGTAAATTTTATTTGCCATTTTTGGAGTGTGCAAATCTGAATAGGACGGACGAAAACGGAAAGTGAACAAATTTGAGTGGGACGGAGGGAGTATTTTTTATTTTCATCATACGTTGTCGTCATTATTGGATTGAAACAAACTTATGCAAATTTATGTTCAATAACTTATTTATGATGAGTATAAAATGGTGATATTATTGTGCATTATAATCAAGTCTTGATAATATTTCAACTTCATTTGGTATTCGTGTGATGTAGTGAATAAATTTCACGTGTTAGTAATTTTTTGATATAAAAATGATGATCATGAAAAATCATATAGTTCTTCCAAGTTATTTCAATTTAATCTACTACTCATATAATTCATCTAAATATTTATTATTTTCATCATATGTTGTTTAACTATTTTACTAATTGTTTTTGTCACAATTGACCTGAAAATACTTGTGCAAATATATGTTCAATAACTTATTCATAATGATCTTAAAATATTGATATTATTGTATATTACTCCAAAATAAAATTTCTAAATTTAACATACCATCAAAAAAATTGTATAATTATTTTTTTCAAATGCCTCAAAATCAAAATTTATCTATTAGATAAATCATATTGGATGGTAAACATTTCAAAATCTGATAGATGTAAAACCATGAAACTATATTACAACATAAACAAAGATATTTTGTCATTGTTATGTGAACTTCATACTACCATGATGATGAAATTTCAGATTTGTATTTACTTTTTAATCAAGGAAGAAACATTATTTATTCTTGTAGCAAAAAAATGGTAAATTTTTTCGCTAAATTTTTCGTGGATATATAAAATGATTTAGATTAAGGTACAAATTTTTATTCGCAACTTTTCATGATATGATATTATTACCATATATACACAATTAAATCATACTAACTTTATAACATATCAAATACGATCACATTTTTTTCCTCAATTTTTGTATATATACAAAATGATTTTTATACCATGAATATACATAAATTATGAAACAATAAATATTTACAATTTATAAATTTATAAAATAAGAAATATTTTAATTTCTACTTTAAAAAGTAGAAATGAGATTGGTTGGTTTTTATATAGATGACAATGAAATTTCATAATAAAAGTTTCAAAGTATTTAAAATATATATGTAAAAATTGTTCATCTATGTATTATCACTTTTATAAATAGCATCGACTATCTATTCTTCAAGATTAATAATGAAGATATATTTATATAAGTCGGCATTATGAAATAGAAAATATTTTTTATTAATTTCTATTAGTGTAAGTATAAATGATATATTTTGGTATCATTTTTTATAAATGATATTTTCTATACTTAATTTGTTGATTTTAATAGAAAGTATATGAATTCATAAATTTAAATGTTATTGTGTGCAACAAACAATATATCATATGTATTTTGTTTTATTATATTCAAGATATATTACAAATTTTTATAATTTTTAATAAGAATTAATATAGCATAATAAAATAAAATAAAATTATTAAAATTGTTACATAGAAGATATATAAAATTGGAGTATTGTATACACCATACTTGTCAAATAAAATTATGTAATTTTTATTATAATTTTACAATACATATTCCAAATATAGTAAATAGAAATAGTTAATTTACGTTGTGCTATATATGTTGATTAGCTTAATTAATAACTCACTTCTTGGTCTTCGACCCCCTCGATCAGTCACTACGAATGTTCTTGATCAATGCAATGTTATATATTTATTGAGGTGGTATATATGTGTGGAGGGTACAACATTAGAGATAAAAAAAAAAAATTACTTTGATAATCTATAATTCTTAGGAATTTAAGATAATAACTCTGTATGAATTCAGGATCCTGGTGGGTCAGTCTGTTTGATTGGAGCAACTTGTGTGGAAACTGAATCTTAGTAGGTGAAACTTGTTAAATTGATAGTTTGTAATGTCAAGTCCTGTAAAACAAACTTGCTTGACGAAGTTCCTCCTCAGAGAAGGAGTAGAGCGGACGTAGAAAGATTACACCACCTTCGAACCACTATAAGCCTGTGTGTTTATCTTTATGTATTAGCATTCTATGATCATATCATGTTGCATCTCTCATCGCATCTTACAACATTCAAAATTTGCCAAAACTCATATTTCTTGGAAGGTTTACAAAATAAACTCTATCAAAAATTTTAAGTTTTTGGTGTCAAAGAACTCTGGTACAACAACCCACACTGCATTCTAGCCTAGTAAATTGTATTGTATTCTACGATGTATTCTGTTCTAGAATACAATGCTTCAAGTTCAAAAGAAAATTAAAAAAATGATAGAGGTTCATTAACCCCTGAACCTCTGTGCCACTTGGGACCAACATTTTATTTGTTGATTATTATAGTTTTTTCGACTAATAATATTTTATAATTATTGAAAAAAACTATCTATTATTATTGTTATTCTTGTTGTTGTTAAACATCCTCTATAGATTCTATAAGTTGATTTATATATTTGTTTCACAATTAATATTTTATATACATATATGTACATCAATTTTAAAATTACAATTTTTTGATTTTACATTGTTAGATTTAACCTTATGATTTATGACCTATTTTTTTTTTTTTTCAGATTTGTTATTTGAGATTTTATTATATTTTAACGTTTATTTTCATTTTTGTCTATATTTTTATTGACTTTTTGGAATATCTGAGTTTTATTTTATTTCTCTATGTGAATGATGAGCAAATCTAAAATGGTGGTGGATAGACAAAATGTTTAATTTATTCTTGCTGGGATTGATTTTTCAAGTGTTGAATTTAAATTTGATAACACAACACCATAGATACATCAAGGAATTTCATTGATTTCTCACAACTGTTTGCCTAACTTGTAAAACTTTTAAAGATTCAGATTTGATGTGATAATTCGTTTATTTAATATTAACTTATATCTGCAATCTATTCATTGAGTATTTAAATCTTTTGCACTATGCTTTGTTAATGTTGAAGTGAAAAATCTATTGGCAGGACGTGAAGCAGACGTATCTTTGCCAAGGTGGCGAAAGGATGAGATTCTGTATTTATGATCAATAAAATTGAATAAACTTTTTTAAGTTTAGGTTTTTTATCGTTTTAGCTAGCTTCCTGGGGTTTCCCTTATTTATGCCTGTACTCTTTTTCCCTTCTATGGTTTTTTCCCATTGGGTTTTGCCGTTTTAATGAGGCCGGTATCCCTTTGACTTTTCTTCTTTAACAGTTGTATCTTTTTTTTCCTCATTTAATAGAACTTTACATTTATTTAAAAAAGTTTATGGTATGTCCTGTTTATGTAATTTAAGGATTTTTTATTTTTATTCTACACTCTCGTTATTTAATTTACAAAATGTTAAATTTCCTTTCTATATGTCATTCAGATGGATGATGAATTATTTGAGACTGAAAAATATTTTTTATCTTTAAGTTATTGAACTACTTTTGTCTCTCATCTCTGAGAGAAATACAGAGACGATCTTTGATTTGCTTGCAGTGTTTTATTTTATCACTTCATGTGAATAGTGATGATATTACAGCATATGTTTTATTGTATTATATATATATATATATATATATATATAATTAATATGTAGTTTAAATACGATATGAAAAAAAAAATTTGATATTGTATTCTTGTTTCGTTTCACTAAATATAGAGAAAATTACAATTTTCTTCTTGTAACTTAGACACTTGTCCATTATTTTACCACTAATTTTACGTATTCCACATTTAGTCCTCAAACTATTACTTTTTTCAAATAAAATCTTCTTTTGATAAACCACTTCAAATTTAGCATGTAAATTACAGAAGCGTGAGTATTAACATCATAAGACAATTTTAGAGTTGTTCAAAAAAATAAAATAATAAAAAAAATAGTACTTTATAGCTTATTAGATTTTTAAAAAAGTCTAGCCAAAAACCCTCTAAGTTGAAAAGAAATCTCTATTTAAGTTATTCCCAGTCATCAAAAGACTCTAAGTTGAGAAGAATTGTTAATCTCAATCATCAAAACCCTCTTAGTTGAGAAAAGTTCTCTGTTTCAAAACCAAAACTAAAACACATTGCTGAAATTTTTCATCAAAATATCGTTAATATATTAATGATATTTCGATAAATATCGTTAATATATCGGTTTTGGTAAATCTCCCTTGATTTCGTTGGCATGTCGGCGGTGTATCGCCATGTTTCGATTTCAGCAAATATGTCACGATTTTTTGATTTTTTAAAATATAATTTTATAATAAATGACACCAATTTTGAAAGGAAAAAAAATATTTTATACCCAAATAATATTATAATTTGAACATTATAATTTAAACAAAATAATGATTAATAATTGTCAATATTTAGATCAAAATCATCCCCGAAATATCATGATTTTTTCTTCCTTGTGTTTATTTAATTAAAAATTTATCAAAATTTAAATAATTGTCCAAACTACACTACTCAAATAATTAATAATTGTATTCAAATAATTCCTTCAAAAAACTCATTTAAAAGACTCCAAACATTATCAATTGCAAAATTTCTCATTTTAACCTAGCAGCCAACGTTTATATAGTAGTTATTCTCTATATTTATTGTAAATCATCTTATTTGAAATTTTAAGTTAAATATATGTATTAATCTTAGTTATAATATTCTCTAAACTATCAGGTATATTTTCCCATTATTTTATTAAGTTTAAATCATTTTTTCTTAATTTTTCCGATATTTCCATCTATATTTCCGTAAAATCAATGTACCGATATATCCACTAGAGCCGAAAATTTCGTCCTTCGAATACACTCCCTCTACTAATTATATCCTTCTGTCATGCTTCTCTAAGACCACTACAATGTAGATTGTTCAGTAAACCAAAACTAGGGATTCATCCCACCCCAAGTCTCAAGCAAGATAGATGTGAGCTTTCATCGTCCCAATAAGGAATTTCTTCGAATGAATAGATAATAGACGTTTGTGATATTCAACAAATTTTAGGATCATCCTTACAATTTTTTTTTTATTACCAATATTTTATGAACTATTCTATTTACTTAAAAAATGATAATAACTTGGCATATCTGAAATTTAAAATGCAAATATTTAATGTAATTAGTTATGATAAAATACCAAATAATGCAGCTCATAAAAAAGCTGATGAGCAAGGACAATACACAAGGGAGCAATGCCACCATACTGCAATATAAGCTTGACATAAGCCTCCAAGTCGGGTTGGGACTGATTAAAAAAAAAAATCATAAATTCGTTTTCAAGATGGATGTGTTTTGATTTAATTTAATTTAAACTCAATCCACTTAATAATAAAATATATGAGTAAATTACAATTTTGGTATCTATATATATGAGAAGGTTTTCTTTGCACCTGGTGCACCAAGCAATCGGGTCGGTCGGATCTGCACTTTATTTTTTTTTCTATCCTTACTTTTATAGTACATTAGTCATATATTTATGTTATATTATTTATACTTTTATGTGCAAATATCATAACTTTTATATAATACTTTAACTTAAAAAGAAAAAACCAATTTCGACACAATTTGTACATATATTCCTTTATGTGATATTACTTATACATTTATATCAACATAGTCATATTTTTATATAATATATAAATGTATAATTAACATGACTAAAAGTATGAAAGGTATTAATGTCTGTCAAAAAAATATTAAGGTACAACAAATATTACTAAAGGTACGACTAACATAACATAAAGACTACCAATATAAAGATAGACAAATAGGAGCGAGTTTGTGCACGGATACCCAAACATATGGTGGCGCGTCAGAGCATGTGGCGGGTTCGATCGATTCGAATGCATGAATTTAAGATTCATGCACCTGGTGCATAAAAGTTTTCACATTTTACCCAACAAGCCATCATATAATTATTGCATATGTACGTAATTTCTATTAGTGAAATAATATGTGATAACACCTAATCTACATCTTATATTTTATTCAATCAAAACATTAATCTGATCAGATCATGTTATATATATATATATATATATATATATATATATATATATATTGTATTTTTGTATACTATTATCAATACTCACATAATTTTGAATAACACCACAAATTATAAATCAATAAGAAGAGTACAATAAATAGTAATCGGGAATATCAATGTTTGTTTGCCTAGCTTGTAAAGCTTCTGAAGATATAGATTTGATGTGATAATTCGGTTGTTTAAATACTTATATATATATATATATATATATATATATATATATATATATTTGATATCTATCCACTAACTATTTAAATCTTTTGCACTGAAAATTAAAATCTTTTGTACTATGTTTTGTTGTTCTTGAAGTGAAAAGTCGATCTTTTTATATTTGAAGTGAAAAGTCGATCTTTTTATATACTGTAGAACGTGAAGCAAATGAATAGTTAAACTGAAGGTAACGAAAGGATCAGATGTCTTATCTTATCAATAAAATGGCATAAATTGTGAACCAATTACTACTTAAATTTCTCTAGTATAATCTGGTTATGTAACTTATAAATGTTGAATTTCTATCTTAAGCTATGTAATATACTGGATGTTGCATTTCTATTCTACCCTTTGGATATTTAAGTTACAGAATGTTAAATCTCTTTCCATATATCATTCAGATGGATGATAAAATTATTTGGGACTGAAAAAGATTTGTTATTGTTAAGTTGTTGAACTATTTTCATCTTTGGAAGAATAAATATAAAAATCTTTGATTTGCTTACAGTGTTTGATTTCATCAGTTCATGCATATTGTGATGATGTTATAGCATATATTGCTTAATAAATATGTAAAAAAAAAAAACAGAGAATTTGAAATCAACTAATCTATTGAATTTGATATTGTATTATTGTTTAATTTGTTTCATTAATTGACGTTGTATTTGATACTAATGAGTTGAATGAATTTGATACATGCTTCACTCTTTTAGTTTTGACTTATCTACAAGGGAAATATTTGAAACGAGAAGTAGTCAATCAAAGCGTTTCATTTTTTTAATTGTATTTCGATTTTAATTAATTTGGTCACTTTATTAAATTATATGTATAAATATATATTTGTTATGTCATCATTATTTACAAGACACACAATAACAATAATAATTAAAAAAAAACATAATATTCCATTTGAAAAATAAATAAATCCATTGATTTAAGATTTTGAAAATACATAACTTTCAATTCGGGGCTTAAAATAAAATTCAATTAATGCAACATCATAATTGTGTAAATATCAATGAACTACTCACCAATAGAAGCCACATTGCAGCTTTTGTTTCCTTTTTATTTAATACTTGGATCATTTCTTGTTTTTCTTCGTAGAATTGCAAGACCAGAAATAAGGTGTAAGATTTATGGATTTTTGTATGCAGATATATTTCAAAAAAATTTAGATCAAGAATTGATTTTTCGTTTTTTATAGTTAACTTATTTTCGACCCTGAACTGATAATATCCAAAATTTAATCTAAAAAAAAAAAAACAAAAAAAGAAAAGAAGGTGCCACCAACACTTTCATGTCTATATATATCCAAAAGTTTGATTTTTTTTTTTTTTCAAAAAGTTGATACACTTTCACATTTTACCCAACAAACCATCATATAATCATTGTATATGTACGTAATTTTTATTAGTGAAATAAAATGTGATGACACCTAATCAACATCTTATGTTTTATTTAATCAAAACATTAATTTGATCAGATCGTTATATTGCATATTTGTATACTGTCATCAATACACACATAATTTTGAATAGACAAAATGAATTATAAATAAATAAGAAGACAATAAATAGTAATGGGGAATAATATATTTGAAGAAATTAGTAAAGTTGAGTAAATATATAAGTTGACATTGAAACCTAGTTAAGTGGGGGACAAAGACAGTCCATTTTGCACTCTCCTTTTGCAGCAAGTCAAAAAAGCACACAAAAACATCAATCAAGAATCCTTGGTCAAACTAAGTCACATTGTTAATCCTTAATTCTTTTTACAATTATCTTAATTAGTACATTAACCTTCAACATTTAAAATCATGTTTATTTCTTCTTTAAATTTTCAGATTTTATTCAACTAGCTAATAGTTAATTAGGTAGAGAATAGCTTTCCCCACTTGTTCCTCCACGTAAAGAAAATGTTGTCACAACATATTTAGGGAAAAATGTAAAAAGTAAGAAAATGAATCCTCTTCAATTTTCAATTATTGGGTCCCATTTCTCCAAAATGCTTAATTTAATTGAAATTATACGACTAATTTAAATGATTTGATTGGCCTCAAGAAGATATGAACTTAACATGACATTATATAATCGAAAATTGACTTATGTTGCAGACTTAATCAGCAGCGTGTCAAGTCTATAGCACTTTGAAACCGATCATATCATTGAAATTGATCTATGTATGCAAAATTACAGCTATTGAATCCAAAAGCATGATAATTTAAAACGACCAAGACTAATCTTGTCACTTTTAAAAGAAAATAGGACCAATTTGTCTCGCAACAATTTTGTAATTTTCCCACTTATTTAACACTTTGTATGGATTTGGTTTTTGTGAGGCATCTCCAACCGTGCACAAAAAAATACAGCAATCGTATTATTTTCATGTAAAAATTGATACGCGTTTTCAACAATATACACTATTCTTCACACTAAAAAGGAATATTTCATTATATTTCATAAAAATAAAAGAAAAAAGTTTTAATGCAGGATTTGACTTACGTTGAATCCAACACAAGGTTGGCAGTTGAGATAGTTTAGCGTGAACTTTTAAAGTTGGAGTGAGAAAAATCTTATAATCTTAAGAATCAAGCACAATGAGTGGTTAATTCTAACACCAAGTCTTCATGTTATTCACACCATAAGTAAATTTTTCGACACCGGAAGTTCAAATCTCATATAGGCAGATTTTCGGTGAAATATTATGGAGGTTTGTCCTAATGTTTAAATCTTGTTGGCTCTCTCACCTCACATATGTGTCTTACATTCGAATACATTTCTCAATTTACATCTCATCCAACTGAGAAGTCTACCGTACGAGTGAGAGTGTTCTTAATCTATCAATCTTAAAAAAAAAAAAAGGTGGTGGTAAATAAATAGGGAAACATGATTGGAAAAAGGATAAGAAAGGGGGTGAATGGGGCCAGAGAAGGTACAAACACCATGCACGCTCATGCACTCTCTTTCAACATAAAGAAAGAAGCCCACTTACTGTTTTTCAAAAAGATATCCCCCAATAATCACCAACATTAATAATAACACACTTCTTCTTTTTTTTTTTTTCTTGTATTTTATTTTATTCAATTTTTGGTATATATATGATGGTGTTTTTGGACTAGCTTCAAGATGTAGACACATATATACATTCATACTCTAGGGATTCTTGAGCTTTTTGGATAGACTTTTTTGGACTATTGACCTTTATTGGATATACCTTTTATACATTTATTTTTTGGGCTTCTGAAAAGATGACACCTAACAAAGATTTGTAAGAGCTGTTTATCTTCTTTCTCTGTGTGAAGATATATATACCATTCTTCTTCTTCCAATTGTGTGAAATTCTCTCTCTCTCTCTCTCTCTCTCTCTCTCTCTCTCTCTCTCATATGAAAGAAATGTCTAAAGGGTTTCTCAGGAGTAATGTTGCAGAGTTAATTTGGCATTCTGTCCACCTCTAGGAGATGGATATATATATATATATATATATATATATATATGCATAATATACATACATATATATATATGTATATTTATATGTATATGAGGTATATAGGAGGTGGCCAGGTTGTCAAACTAGCCCTGTAAGTTTCTCTGTGAGAACTCCTCACTTAGATCTCTCCATACATCTTTAATTCTATATATATATATATATATATATATATATATATATATATATATATATATATATAATTCTTTCATTTTTGCTCACTTCAACAGTTCAACTTATCATCTTTTTTTTTTCTCCCTCTTTTCTATTTATTTCATAATTTTGAAAAACTAAACTTATTTTTTTATAACTCTTTTTTTTTTTTTTTGTGTGTGTGTAGAAGTTGGTTATAATTTTATGTATATAAGTAAAACTGTTATGGGATAAGTGACAGTCTTTTTTTTTTCTTCAATTTTAGTTGTTTTTTTTTTTTTCAATTTAAAAATCTAGAAAAATAACAAAATAGTAGCTTTGAAAATGGTAGGCTAATTATTAAAAAGGTGAACGAAGATTAAATATTCCATATAAATACTAATGGATATTTATCAGTTTAGGGTGTTTTCTTAAATATGTACATATGTAGCTCTTTAAGTTAACTCTATCTATTTAATAGCTCCACCTGCAGTAATTTGCAGCTAATACGTTTGTTTGATTTTCTTTTTTTATAATTTCCATGTAAATTTAATATTTTGCGATTATAAATATGAAAAAAATAAAAAATATATATGTATATTGAAAAGAATAATATGTAGAAGTACGATTATAAATATTTAAATTATAAATTCATAATACGATTGCTTACATAAATATGATAATATATGTATGGATATATATATATATATATTTATAAAACAATAAAGAAACGTATAAAGACGAAAAAAGAGTTTTAAGTAATTAAAAAAAAAGATTATGAAACTTTATGATTATAATTGTGTAGGAATTAATACTTCCTTTATAGGATTATTATATAATTGAAAAAAAATTGTTTACAAGTACAGAATTGGAGAACAATATTATTATGAGGAATTTATATTACAAAAAGCAAATTAAAAGCTCAACTTTTATTTATGTAGATATGAAATCAAGTTAAAGAATAAGGCTAACAAATAAAACTGGTCAACTTGGTGGGAATGGACCCACCGATCAATAAGTCAAATTTACCAAAAAATATTTTAACGGTAATAAAATCCAAGAATATTAGATAAAGGGATCATTTGTAAAAATTGGGGACTAATTCACTCATAAAACATAAAAATAAAGGACTAATTTGCATAATATTTTCTTAATTCTAAGGTTTTTGCAATCTATAAATTTGTTATCAGTAAATCTCTCTGTAAAACTCAACAAAGGTCAGCTCAATAATGTTTTGTTTTTTTAATTTAAATTTGACAAATATCTTGTGACATGATTGATCTTGAATAGAATTTTACTAATTTTAATTTTGAAAAGCTTATTTGAACCAATTGTAATTACATGCACTGTTAGTAATATTCTATAAGCCATGCATAGTTTCAGAAATTAGGATTTATCAACTATCAATTTACAAATAAATTCTCTTTCAATTCAAATGTCGTTTTTTTATTACAAAATAAACAAATTAAATGATATTTTTCAAACTTTTCCCACATATATCTCTTTTTTGTACTATATTTAAATTAGTAGAATATATAAATTTTATACCTATTAAATATTGAGTAATTTGATAATTTTACACATATTTAGAACTACCCTAAACAAACAAGAATTATCATTGGAGTGAGAGGTTATTGTGCACTAAAAAGAAAGTATAAAATATAGTAACTGAAAGGTATTATTTGAATCTTTTTACTTCATAGTGTAATTTCATTAATTTAATTACATTTTACGTATTACTGCACATAATAATAATAATAATGATAATGATAATAATAATAATAATAATAATAATAATAATAATAATAATAATAATAATAATGTTGATATTGCTCCGATCCAAAGCTCCGATTCTTCAACCCAAAACTCGAAATTCCAGACTTGTAAACCTGCAAAACAAACACCGGGAGGGATTCCCGGCGATGGGACTCCGACGCTCAAGTCAGAAAAAAGGAAGAGGATATCTTTTTTAAGTGTACGTGTGTGTATTTTTATTATAAGTGTGCATAAACCAAAATAAAGAGTGAGAACAAGAGTATATATAGACTCCCTGGGATATGAGTTGGTTGAGATTTATCCCAAAAAATATGGGATACGGACTAACAGATCCGCTGAAATAGCGGTTAGTTAGGATCAAAGTCTGTCCGCCACATTCCATGTTAATCAGTTCGCTGTTATGACATCGAACTAAATCAGTTCCTTTTTCATTAGTTCGATCATAGGGCTGTAACTAAGTTCGCTTAGTTTCGCCATATACCAGTTTTTCCTCGTATCTTATAACTAAGTTAGTACGTCATCGTATTTCCCACACTAGCTTGAGCCTCGTTAGTTCGATCAGAAGATGGCCGAACAGCTTGTTTCTCAATACTTCAACAGCCTTGACTTTGGTCTCAGTTCGGCTTCTAAGACAAGGACTAGGTTCGACTTGGTTCAACTAGGTTCGGTCTTTTAAGAGAGAAAATCGGTTCGTCTTAGTTCGACCATATCAAGTACTCCCCCCCTTTGAAGTGCGTGTTTACACGCAATATTGGAGTTCGACAACTTATTAGCCGAACACTTCACGCGTCTTCCCAAGACGAAACGTCTCTTCAGCCGCTTCTGTCCCATCTTTGGGACACGTGGCCCGACTGGATTCCCGCCCAGCGCCTTTTTGTCTTCCACCGTTGGATTTCGTCGCATCTAACGGCTGGAAGTGCGCGACTCTTCACCTTTTGCCCCCAAAAACCGATAAAATCTCTCTATAAATACGCCCTTCATTAGGTTGAAAAACCTTTACGCCACAAATCACTGTAGCTTATCTTCTTCAAGTTTTCGTCTCCGATTTCTAGGTTTCTTCGATTGTTACAGGTACCCATCTTCTCCTCTTCCTTTGTCGTTATTTTTCAAATGGCCACTTCCAGTTCTTCTAAAAACTCAAGGCGAAAAACCGTAGATACAGTATTTTCTTCCACAAAAACCACCCAGACCCATCTAACCTTACTGAGCTCACTCTTGGTGGGCGGTTATTCTGTGGCAATTCCTAGCCCAGAAGACCGACCCCATCGAGCTCCAATCGATCATCAGACGTGGTTCCTTAAACATGTCTCCCTCGGCTTAGTTCCCCCTGTTCATCCCTTCTTTTTAGAGATTGGTTCGGGTTTCGGCGTATGTCCGAACCAATTACATCCCAATTCAATAAGTTATATTGTATCATTTTATATGGTATGTAAATGGATGGGGGTCGATCCTACTTTCGAACGATTTCGGTCTTGCTTTGTTTTGAAAAAGGCCAATCCTTTCCGTTTTTACTTGAGCCCTCGCAGGGGGGAAAGGCGAGCTATTTTTCTATCTCCTGGGGATGAAAAGGTCAGTTCCTGGGAGAGGTATTATTTTTTCATTCGCGGACCATCGAACCAACCTTTGAATTCTCTTCCCTGGGTCCAAACTTCTACCCAATCTGATCCTCCTCCTCCTCCTGATTACCAAATCTCCGTTTTGAATAAAATTTTTGACAAAGGGTGGTTCGACGTGGTCCAACTAAGTTCTTGTGAATCGTTGCTGGCATTCTGGGGGTTCTACCCGAACAGCCACGTTCCTTCTCGATTTAATCTAGGTCAATCTTTTAATTCCTGTCATTTATCGTACTAATACGAACTGCTTGGGTGCATATTGGCTTATTGGCTTACCCATGCCTTTTTGCAGATAAGAAAATGAATCGGTTTTTCAGCTTCGCCGACGAGGTCCCTGAGGAGGAGAAGACTCTCTATTCGCCTTCTCAGAGTTGCGTGAATACTGTCTTAGCTGCGTCCTTCAAACAGGCGGAAGAAACTCGCCTCGCCGAGCTAGCCAAAAGGACTCCAGGCCCAACTGATCATGTGATGCAAGAGGACGTTCTCCCCGAGAGATCAGAATCTGCTTCGCTGGTCACACTGCCCACTACTGAAGCCCCTTTCAGTTCGACTACGCCCACTGTTCCATCGTTTGATCATGTCGATCTGACCGAGGAGATCGCAGAAGACGCGGCGAAGGCTACGCCTTCTCTTCAAGGGAAGAAAATGGGGCCTACTAGTTCGCGTAAATCCGCGGACAAGAAGCAGAAAACAGCTGAGGCGCCCCCCGCTAGTTCGGAGGTCTCGAGGGATGTGGTCGTTCAGAAGGGGAAAACGGCAGAGGTTGAGGAGGATGCTGAGGCCAGAGATATAAGGCTAAATCTTGCTCGCCTGGCGAACGCGAGGAAGTTTTTTGAAGGGTTAAGCAAGAGGGCTCTTCGTCGCCGGGACAAAGCTTTAGAATACCGCCATGTAGCGGAAGAGAAGGATGAGGAGAAAAAGGCGTTGGAGAGCGACCTGGCGATCCATTCTGACCAGACGAACAAGTTGTCCGCTGAATTGGAGCAGTGCCAGGTCGAACTCGCAATGGCTCGGTCGGAGGTGTCGAAAAGGGATGATTTGCTGTTGGAGAAGGAGAAGTTCGCCACGGAAAAACAAGAGCAGCTCTTAACTGTTGAAGCTGAGGTTCGGAAGCTGCGGGAGGATTTAAAGCGGGAGGAGAGTGCGCGGAATCAGTTTGCGGAAAATTCGAGGATAGAGGGATTCCGAGCTGGGATTACAGAAGGCTTCCATCAATTCGCTCGAAGCTCGGAGATGGAGCTAATAGCTGAAGAGTTTCGCGAGAGGCTCTTTAGTCGCTTGTGGAATTCCATGCTTTTCCTCTCCAAGGCTGCTCCCATGGCCGAAGCCTATTTCAGGGAAGGTGTTCGGCTGTGTCAAGAAGAGGTGAAGGAAGCTCAGCTCGAGTCCCAGCTCCGATTCCGTCTTCCTTCGCTTGGTAAGAAATTGGAACAGTCCTTCCCGATTCCTCCCGGTTGGCAGGGGGATCCGAACGAGGATGTTGATGCCAGATGGTGGGCAGGATTTCTTCAGCAAGCCATTTCTGAAGTCCTTCCAAGTACCAGTTCAACTATTCAACTCGAGGAAGATACTTCAAATCTTATGGTGGATCTTCCTGATGAGATGTTCGATCCTTCTGCACCGCCGACCTCCGCTGCTGAACCTTCTTCCAAAAAGCCTTCTGATGATGTTTTGTAAAAAAATTTCACATTTTTTATCTAGAACTATTCTGTATCTTTTATGATCAATCCATCGAATTTCCTATTATAATTTTGTCCATTCCTATTATAAGTTACTCACGTCACAAACTTTATTAATAAGCGAATGGACCATAAGATATGCAAGCCTTAGTTCGAATAATCAACACTTTGTAGTTCGTTTAATCGGGACACTCCGAGGGAGTGTTTTCATTCCGAGGGAATGTTGAAGTTCGTTTGATCAGGACACTCCGAGGGAGTGCTTACATTCCGAGGGAATGTTGAAGTTCGCTTAATCGAGACACTCCGAGGGAGTGCTTACATTCCGAGGGAATGTTGAAGTTCGTTTGATCAGGACACTCCGAGGGAGTGCTTACATTCCGAGGGAATGTTGAAGTTCGCTTGATCGAGACACTCCGAGGGAGTGCTTACATTCCGAGGGAATGTTGAAGTTCGCTTGATCGAGACACTCCGAGGGAGTGCTTACATTCCGAGGGAATGTTGAAGTTCGTTTGATCGAGACACTCCGAGGGAGTGCTTACATTCCGAGGGAATGTTGAAGTTCGCTTGATCGAGACACTCCGAGGGAGTGCTTACATTCCGAGGGAATGTTGAAGTTCGCTCAATCGTCATGCATGATAGTAGTAAAGCAGAAAAATGACACAAAGATATAACGTGGTTCGGTCAAATCGACCTACGTCCACGGGGTAAATGTTTCTTATTTCATAAAATAGCAGGGATTTAAAAAGTAATAAACAACCTATATATACATGAATCTTCAAGCATAGAACTTCTTCAAATGACTCACATGCCAAGGTCTGGGTAACCTCTTGCCATCTTCATCCGTCAGTTCGTAAGATCCTCCCGAAAGAATCTTGGAAACTATGTACGGACCTTCCCAAGTAGCATCCAACTTTCCAATTTCAACCAGGGCGTCAGCTTGCCGTAGTACCAGATCTCCTACTTGGAATTCCCTCCTTCGAACTCTTTTGTGAAACGCAGCTTGAACGCGTCTTTTATAGAGCTCGTGTCGAACTCGGGCTTTATCCCTCAATTCGTCCAGAAACATTAGGTCAGTTCTAATCAACTCCTCGTTTTCTTGTGGTTCAAAATTGGTGATCCGTAAAGCTTCTCCTTGAATTTCTGTTGGAACTACTACTTCCATCCCAAACGCCAAACTGAAAGGACTCTCTCCCGTCGTCGTCCTAGTCGTTGTTCGATATGCCCACAGTACTGATGGTAGTTCATCCACCCAGTTCGACTTCTCAGATTCGAGCCGCTTTTTGAGTCCGTCCACTATGATTCGGTTTACTACTTCGACTTGGCCATTTGCTTGTGGATGTGCAACTGCGGTAAACACTTGCACGATTTTCATCTCTTCGCACCATCCCGTGATTTTCTTTCCTCGAAACTGAGCTCCATTGTCTGACACCAAAATCCTTGGCAAACCAAATCGGCAACAAATATTCTTCCAAACAAAGTGTATCATGTCAGCTTCTGTAATTTTGACTAGAGGTTCGGCTTCGACCCACTTAGTGAAGTAATCTACTGCTACTACCAAAAATTGTTTGCTTCCTCTGGTTTTCACAAACGGACCAACTATGTCGATTCCCCATCTAGCGAAGGGACAAGGCGAACAAGTAGTTAGCATATCTGCGGCTGGTGTGTGGATTCGCCATCCATGTTTCTGACAAGATTCACATTTTCTAACAAGCTCCTCGGCATCATTCTTCAACGTGGGCCAATAAAACCCAGCTCGTACCACCTTCCGAGCTAAAGCTCTTGCTCCAGAATGTTCGGCACATCCTCCTTCATGGGCTTCTTTTAACACCTTAATCCCTTCTTCTTGAGATAAGCATCTTGCATCCGTTGGTAAAAAGGTTTTCCTGTATAATAATCCGTCAATAACATAGTAGAAACGAACTTGCCTTTCTAACCTCTCTAACTCCTTCGCTGTTCCTTCCCTTTTGCCCTCCAAAAAATGTAAGAAAGGGGTTCTCCAATCGGTCTCTGCCTCGTCGATATTCATAACTTCACTTTCTCTTCCAACGCCCATCACAGTGATACTTCTCTGCGAACAGTCTTGCAACGAACTGCCTATCTTCGATAGAAAGTCTGCCTTTTCATTTTCACTTCTGGGGATCTGTTCAATTTGAAGCTTTTCAAATCTGTTCTCCATATCTTTGATTTTGTCCACATAGGAAATCATCCTATCTTCTTTGACTTCACACTCATTTCGGAGTTGTTGTGTTACCAACTGTGAATCTGATTTCACTGTTAAGTGGCGCGCTCCAGCCTGTTCGGCTATCTTCAAACCCTGCAAAAAGGCTTCATATTCTGCTTCATTGTTAGATGCTTTGAACAGGAATTTTATGGCAAACTGTAATTCATCCTTTTCTGGACTAATCAACAATATTCCAGCTCCGGCTCCTCGATGAGATGAGGATCCATCTACAAACAACTCTCACTCCTTCTTTTCTTGTGCTCTGGTTGTTTCTTGGATGAAGTCCGCCAAGGCCTGACCTTTGATAGCTGTTCGAGGTTCGTACTTGATGTCAAACTGACCCAGTTCGATGGCCCATTTGACCAATCTCCCTGATGCCTCAGGCTTTCCCAGAATGGTGCTCAACGGATGATCTGTTCGCACTGTTATCTCATAACTCAAAAAGTATGGCCGTAATCTCCTGGCAGCAGTAACCAAAGCATATGCCACCTTTTCGATCTCAGTATATCGCACTTCGGCTCCTTGAAGAACTTTACTGACGAAGTAGACAGGGAACTGGTCCTTTCCTTCTTCTCGTACAAGAACCGAACTAACAGATTCTTCGCCAATCGCCAAATATACCAGCAGCGCTCCTCCTTGAATTGGCTGCTTCAATAATGGAAGTGAAGAAAGGAACACTTTTAAGTCGTCAAAAGCCTTCTGACATTGTTCGTTCCATCCGAACTGACTATTCTTTCTAAGGACTTTGAAGAAAGGCAATCCTTTATCCGCCAATCTTGATATAAACCTGCTTAGAGCAACAATTCGACCAGTTAGAACTTGTACCTCTTTTATGGTTCGCGGGGGAGCCATATCTTGGATAGCTCGAATCTTGCTTGGATTAACTTCGATTCCCCTCTCAGTAACCATATATCCCAGAAATTTCCCGGCTTTTACTCCGAATGAGCACTTGGATGGATTCAACCGCATCCCATATCTTCGAATAGTTGTCATTGTTTATCTCAAATCTGCCGCATGAGTGTTCGCCTGAATACTCTTCACCAACATGTCATCCACATAAGCTTCCATATTACGACCCAACTGGTACTTGAACATCTTATCCACCATCCTCTGGTAAGTAGCTCCCGCATTCTTTAATCCGAATGACATCACAGTGTAACAATAGGTACCTGATGAAGTGATGAAAGAAACTTTGGGTTTGTCCTTCGGATGTAGCAAGATCTGATGATACCCTTGTGCAGCATCCATCATGCTGAGCAGTTCGCAGCCGGCTGTTGAGTCTACCAATTTATCGATTCGAGGGAGTGGGTAATGATCCTTTGGAGAAGCTTTGTTCAAATCTCGGAAATCGATACACATTCGCCATTTGTTTCCAGGTTTAGGCACCAACACTACATTAGCCAGCCACTGAGGGTATTGGATCTTCTCAATATGCCCTATCTCCAACAATTTCTGAACTTCCCTTTCTATTATCTCATTTTGTTCGTCACCAAAGTGCCTCAATTTCTGCTTGATCGGTCGAACCTCGGGCTTAGGATCCAACTGATGAACTGCTATGTCCGGGTTTATACCCTTCATATCTTCCGGCTTCCATGCGAACAAATCCACATTTTCTCTTAATACCTGCACAATCTCACTACGGTTCGGTTCAGCCAAATGACTGCCAATGCGAACTACATGTCCCGGTTGCTCGGAGATCAACTCAATGCTCATCAATTCTCCCTCTTCAAACTCCGCTGTGTTCGCCTCTCGTCCTTTCTTTCGACTCTGATCTCTTTCTCTATCAATCTCAGTTTTCTGTTCGGCCTTCCGTTTTTGGGATTCGGACTGGCGAACTGCGGCTACGTAACAGCGTCGAGCTGTCTGCTGATTGCCGTGGACTACTCCCACTCCCACAGTTCGTCCTTCCTCATCTTCCACTGGAAATTTCATCATCAAATGAGCAGGTGAGATAACCGCTGCGTAAGTACTCAACGAAGGACGCCCTAAAATCACGTTGTACTGCGAATGCGCGTCCACCAATAGGAAATATATTGTCTTATTTTGCCTCCATTCCTTTTCTCCCAGAACCATGGGTAACTGGACCTTGCCAAACACTGTCACGGCCTCTCCAAAAAACCCATAAAGAGAGGTCTCCACCGACTTCACTTCGACTGTCGATCTCATCTTTCGAAAACAGTCCATGAACATAATATCCACCGAACTGCCGGTATCAACAAATATCCTTTCTACGTTGAAACCCCCAATCTCGGCCGCAATCACCATAGCATCGAACTGCGGACTCTGGAGAGCTACTTTATCTTGAGCCCCAAACTGCACTACTACCTCGTCGAAAATCGTTTGAACCTCATCGCCTTTCTGTCGAACTGAATTCAATCTCGCCTTGCGAGCTCTATTCGAATCTCCATCCGTTGGTCCTCCTATAATCATGTGTATAGTGGGCCTTTCCTCCCTCTCAGGCCTGTTTTGCGGCGGAGGGGGAGGTAGTTCAGGACGATGTTGTCCCCTTTCTCTTCTAGGCTCCTCCCGAGCATTCCTCTGCTCTCTGTTATCTTGTCGGCGAGGACGAACATACCGAGCAAGCCTATTTTCCCGAACTAATCTCTCTAGTTCGTCTCTAAGGTGCAGACATTCATCAGTGCCGTGTCCATATTCGTTATGAAACCGACAAAGCTTGCCATTCCCGAAGGTGGATGGCTTTTTGGGATTCGGGCTCCAGGTCGCCGGCCATTTCAGTTGGGGCAGATTCCAAATCTCCATCAATACCTGTCCAGGAGAAATATTCAGGGGAGTATATTGGTCATACCTCCTACCAGCTTTGTTCTCACGCAATGGCGGAGGCGCGAACCTCGATCGAGATTCTCCCGTCTCCTTTCTTCTTGTAGGCTCCTGTTCCTGTGACTTACAAGCTCGGTTAGAGCCCTCACCCTTCTTAATCCGCACTGCCTCTTCCAGGTTGATGTACTTGGTGGATCTCTGCAATAAATCATCAAAATTCCTCGGCATCTTCTTAACCAAAGAAGTATGAAGATCACCCTCTTTCAGACCCTGTATGAAGGCATTGACTATTAAGTCATCCGAATCCCCAGGAGCTTCCCGAACTGCATCTGTAAACCTTCCAACGTACTCTCTCAACATCTCATCCCCTTTCTGTTTCACCCCGAACAGAGTTTGAGTAGACCGCCGCTGTCTTCTGGCGCTGACGAACTGATGTAGGAATAACTCTGATAATTGTTTGAAGTCATGAATAGTTCCATCAGTCAATTGGCTGAACCAAGTCTGAGCAGCCTTGGTGAGGGTAGTAGCAAACACCCTACACTTGATGCCATCTGAATACCGGTGTAAGAGAGCGGTATTTTCAAATCGACACAAGTGATCCCACGGATCGGCAGTACCATCGTAATCAAAATTCACCGGTCGAAAAAATGCCGGTAATTCGTCTTCCATCACCTCCTCCGAAAAGGGATTCCCCCTTGAACCCTTTGGGACTCGTCGAATATTACGCTGAACTTCTTTCATCTCTCTTTTCAGTTCATCAACCCTATCCGATAACTCATCGCGGCCTCGTTTCTGTCCCCGAGAGCCATCAAACTGGCTTTCCTTCTCATCCGTTTGTGACCTATAATCACTGGCTTCTTTCTCCCGATGAGTGTCCATATTATCCTGATGTGACTCAGCTCTTTGTTTCCCCATTGCTTTCTGGACAGCTGCCTCCATCAAGTCTGCCAAAACTCAACAAAGGTCAGCTCAATAATGTTTTGTTTTTTTAATTTAAATTTGACAAATATCTTGTGACATGATTGATCTTGAATAGAATTTTACTAATTTTAATTTTGAAAAGCTTATTTGAACCAATTGTAATTACATGCACTGTTAGTAATATTCTATAAGCCATGCATAGTTTCAGAAATTAGGATTTATCAACTATCAATTTACAAATAAATTCTCTTTCAATTCAAATGTCGTTTTTTTATTACAAAATAAACAAATTAAATGATATTTTTCAAACTTTTCCCACATATATCTCTTTTTTGTACTATATTTAAATTAGTAGAATATATAAATTTTATACCTATTAAATATTGAGTAATTTGATAATTTTACACATATTTAGAACTACCCTAAACAAACAAGAATTATCATTGGAGTGAGAGGTTATTGTGCACTAAAAAGAAAGTATAAAATATAGTAACTGAAAGGTATTATTTGAATCTTTTTATTTCATAGTGTAATTTCATTAATTTAATTACATTTTACGTATTACTGCACATAATAATAATAATAATGATCATAATAATAATAATAATAATAATAATAATAATAATAATGTTGATATTGCTCCGATCCAAAGCTCCGGTTCTTCAACCCAAAACTCGAAATTCCAGACTTGTAAACCTGCAAAACAAACACCGGGAGAGATTCCCGGCGATGGGACTCCGACGCTCAAGTCAGAAAAAAGGAAGAGGATATCTTTTTTAAGTGTACGTGTGTGTATTTTTATTATAAGTGTGCATAAACCAAAATAAAGAGTGAGAACAAGAGTATATATAGACTTCCTGGGATATGAGTTGGTTGAGATTTATCCCAAAAAATATGGGATACGGACTAACAGATCCGCTGAAATAGCGGTTAGTTAGGATCAAAGTATGTCCGCCACATTCCATGTTAATCAGTTCGCTGTTATGACATCGAACTAAATCAGTTCCTTTTTCATTAGTTCGATCATAGGGCTGTAACTAAGTTCGCTTAGTTTCGCCATATACCAGTTTTTCCTCGTATCTTATAACTAAGTTAGTACGTCATCGTATTTCCCACACTAGCTTGAGCCTCGTTAGTTCGATCAGAAGATGGCCGAACAGCTTGTTTCTCAATACTTCAACAGCCTTGACTTTGGTCTCAGTTCGGCTTCTAAGACAAGGACTAGGTTCGACTTGGTTCAACTAGGTTCGGTCTTTTAAGAGAGAAAATCGGTTCGTCTTAGTTCGACCATATCAAGTACTCCCCCCCTTTGAAGTGCGTGTTTACACGCAATATTGGAGTTCGACAACTTATTAGCCGAACACTTCACGCGTCTTCCCAAGACGAAATGTCTCTTCAGCCGCTTCTGTCCCATCTTTGGGACACGTGGCCCGACTGGATTCCCGCCCAGCGCCTTTTTGTCTTCCACCGTTGGATTTCGTCGCATCTAACGGCTGGAAGTGCGCGACTCTTCACCTTTTGCCCCCAAAAACCGATAAAATCTCTCTATAAATACGCCCTTCATTAGGTTGAAAAACCTTTACGCCACAAATCACTGTAGCTTATCTTCTTCAAGTTTTCGTCTCCGATTTCTAGGTTTCTTCGATTGTTACAGGTACCCATCTTCTCCTCTTCCTTTGTCGTTATTTTTCAAATGGCCACTTCCAGTTCTTCTAAAAACTCAAGGTGAAAAACCGTAGATACAGTATTTTCTTCCACAAAAACCACCCAGACCCATCTAACCTTACTGAGCTCACTCTTGGTGGGCGGTTATTCTGTGGCAATTCCTAGCCCAGAAGACCGACCCCATCGAGCTCCAATCGGTCATCAGACGTGGTTCCTTAAACATGTCTCCCTCGGCTTAGTTCCCCCTGTTCATCTCTTCTTTTTAGAGATTGGTTCGGGTTTCGGCGTATGTCCGAACCAATTACATCCCAATTCAATAAGTTATATTGTATCATTTTATATGGTATGTAAATGGATGGGGGTCGATCCTACTTTCGAACGATTTCGGTCTTGCTTTGTTTTGAAAAAGGCCAATCCTTTCCGTTTTTACTTGAGCCCTCGCAGGGGGGAAAGGCGAGCTACTTTTCTATCTCCTGGGGATGAAAAGGTCAGTTCCTGGGAGAGGTATTATTTTTTCATTCGCGGACCATCGAACCAACCTTTGAATTCTCTTCCCTGGGTCCAAACTTCTACCCAATCTGATCCTCCTCCTCCTCCTGATTACCAAATCTCCGTTTTGAATAAAATTTTTGACAAAGGGTGGTTCGACGTGGTCCAACTAAGTTCTTGTGAATCGTTGCTGGCATTCTGGAGGTTCTACCCGAACAGCCACGTTCCTTCTCGATTTAATCTAGGTCAATCTTTTAATTCCTGTCATTTATCGTGCTAATACGAACTGCTTGGGTGCATATTGGCTTATTGGCTTACCCATGCCTTTTTGCAGATAAGAAAATGAATCGGTTTTTCAGCTTCGCCGATGAGGTCCCTGAGGAGGAGAAGACTCTCTATTCGCCTTCTCAGAGTTGCGTGAATACTGTCTTAGCTGCGTCCTTCAAACAGGCGGAAGAAACTCGCCTCGCCGAGCTAGCCAAAAGGACTCCAGGCCCAACTGATCATGTGATGCAAGAGGACGTTCTCCCAGAGAGATCAGAATCTGCTTCGCTGGTCACACTGCCCACTACTGAAGCCCCTTTCAGTTCGACTACGCCCACTGTTCCCTCGTTTGATCATGTCGATCTGACCGAGGAGATCGCAGAAGACGCGGCGAAGGCTACGCCTTCTCTTCAAGGGAAGAAAAGGGGGCCTACTAGTTCGCGTAAATCCGCAGACAAGAAGCAGAAAACAGCTGAGGCGCCCCCCGCTAGTTCGGAGGTCTCGTGGGATGTGGTCGTTCAGAAGGGGAAAACGGCAGAGGTTGAGGAGGATGCTGAGGCCAGAGATATAAGGCTAAATCTTGCTCGCCTGGCGAACGCGAGGAAGTTTTTTGAAGGGTTAAGCAAGAGGGCTCTTCGTCGCCGGGACAAAGCTTTAGAATACCGCCATGTAGCGGAAGAGAAGGATGAGGAGAAAAAGGCGTTGGAGAGCGACCTGGCGATCCATTCTGACCAGACGAACAAGTTGTCCGCTGAATTGGAGCAGTGCCAGGTCGAACTCGCAATGGCTCGGTCGGAGGTGTCGAAAAGGGATGATTTGCTGTTGGAGAAGGAGAAGTTCGCCACGGAAAAACAAGAGCAGCTCTTAACTGTTGAAGCTGAGGTTCGGAAGCTGCGGGAGGAGAGTGCGCGGAATCAGTTCGCGGAAAATTCGAGGATAGAGGGATTCCGAGCTGGGATTACAGAAGGCTTCCATCAATTCGCTCGAAGCTCGGAGATGGAGCTAATAGCTGAAGAGTTTCGCGAGAGGCTCTTTAGTCGCTTGTGGAATTCCATGCTTTTCCTCTCCAAGGCTGCTCCCATGGCCAAAGCCTATTTCAGGGAAGGTGTTCGGCTGTGTCAAGAAGAGGTGAAGGAAGCTCAGCTCGAGTCCCAGCTCCGATTCCGTCTTCCTTCGCTTGGTAAGAAATTGGAACAGTCCTTCCCGATTCCTCCCGGTTGGCAGGGGGATCCGAACGAGGATGTTGATGCCAGATGGTGGGCAGGATTTCTTCAGCAAGCCATTTCTGAAGTCCTTCCAAGTACCAGTTCAACTATTCAACTCGAGGAAGATACTTCAAATCTTATGGTGGATCTTCCTGATGAGATGTTCGATCCTTCTGCACCGCCGACCTCCGCTGCTGAACCTTCTTCCAAAAAGCCTTCTGATGATGTTTTGTAAAAAAATTTCACATTTTTTATCTAGAACTATTCTGTATCTTTTATGATCAATCCATCGAATTTCCTATTATAATTTTGTCCATTCCTATTATAAGTTACTCACGTCACAAACTTTATTAATAAGCGAATGGACCATAAGATATGCAAGCCTTAGTTCGAATAATCAACACTTTGTAGTTCGTTTAATCGGGACACTCCGAGGGAGTGTTTTCATTCCGAGGGAATGTTGAAGTTCGTTTGATCAGGACACTCCGAGGGAGTGCTTACATTCCGAGGGAATGTTGAAGTTCGCTTAATCGAGACACTCCGAGGGAGTGCTTACATTCCGAGGGAATGTTGAAGTTCGTTTGATCAGGACACTCCGAGGGAGTGCTTACATTCCGAGGGAATGTTGAAGTTCGCTTGATCGAGACACTCCGAGGGAGTGCTTACATTCCGAGGGAATGTTGAAGTTCGCTTGATCGAGACACTCCGAGGGAGTGCTTACATTCCGAGGGAATGTTGAAGTTCGTTTGATCGAGACACTCCGAGGGAGTGCTTACATTCCGAGGGAATGTTGAAGTTCGCTTGATCGAGACACTCCGAGGGAGTGCTTACATTCCGAGGGAATGTTGAAGTTCGCTCAATCGTCATGCATGATAGTAGTAAAGCAGAAAAATGACACAAAGATATAACGTGGTTCGGTCAAATCGACCTACGTCCACGGGGTAAATGTTTCTTATTTCATAAAATAGCAGGGATTTAAAAAGTAATAAACAACCTATATATACATGAATCTTCAAGCATAGAACTTCTTCAAATGACTCACATGCCAAGGTCTGGGTAACCTCTTGCCATCTTCATCCGTCAGTTCGTAAGATCCTCCCGAAAGAATCTTGGAAACTATGTACGGACCTTCCCAAGTAGCATCCAACTTTCCAATTTCAACCAGGGCGTCAGCTTGCCGTAGTACCAGATCTCCTACTTGGAATTCCCTCCTTCGAACTCTTTTGTGAAACGCAGCTTGAACGCGTCTTTTATAGAGCTCGTGTCGAACTCGGGCTTTATCCCTCAATTCGTCCAGAAACATTAGGTCAGTTCTAATCAACTCCTCGTTTTCTTGTGGTTCAAAATTGGTGATCCGTAAAGCTTCTCCTTGAATTTCTGTTGGAACTACTACTTCCATCCCAAACGCCAAACTGAAAGGACTCTCTCCCGTCGTCGTCCTAGTCGTTGTTCGATATGCCCACAGTACTGATGGTAGTTCATCCACCCAGTTCGACTTCTCAGATTCGAGCCGCTTTTTGAGTCCGTCCACTATGATTCGGTTTACTACTTCGACTTGGCCATTTGCTTGTGGATGTGCAACTGCGGTAAACACTTGCACGATTTTCATCTCTTCGCACCATCCCGTGATTTTCTTTCCTCGAAACTGAGCTCCATTGTCTGACACCAAAATCCTTGGCAAACCAAATCGGCAACAAATATTCTTCCAAACAAAGTGTATCATGTCAGCTTCTGTAATTTTGACTAGAGGTTCGGCTTCGACCCACTTAGTGAAGTAATCTACTGCTACTACCAAAAATTGTTTGCTTCCTCTGGTTTTCACAAACGGACCAACTATGTCGATTCCCCATCTAGCGAAGGGACAAGGCGAACAAGTAGTTAGCATATCTGCGGCTGGTGTGTGGATTCGCCATCCATGTTTCTGACAAGATTCACATTTTCTAACAAGCTCCTCGGCATCATTCTTCAACGTGGGCCAATAAAACCCAGCTCGTACCACCTTCCGAGCTAAAGCTCTTGCTCCAGAATGTTCGGCACATCCTCCTTCATGGGCTTCTTTTAACACCTTAATCCCTTCTTCTTGAGATAAGCATCTTGCATCCGTTGGTAAAAAGGTTTTCCTGTATAATAATCCGTCAATAACATAGTAGAAACGAACTTGCCTTTCTAACCTCTCTAACTCCTTCGTTGTTCCTTCCCTTTTGCCCTCCAAAAAATGTAAGAAAGGGGTTCTCCAATCGGTCTCTGCCTCGTCGATATTCATAACTTCACTTTCTCTTCCAACGCCCATCACAGTGATACTTCTCTGCGAACAGTCTTGCAACGAACTGCCTATCTTCGATAGAAAGTCTGCCTTTTCATTTTCACTTCTGGGGATCTGTTCAATTTGAAGCTTTTCAAATCTGTTCTCCATATCTTTGATTTTGTCCACATAGGAAATCATCCTATCTTCTTTGACTTCACACTCATTTCGGAGTTGTTGTGTTACCAACTGTGAATCTGATTTCACTGTTAAGTGGCGCGCTCCAGCCTGTTCGGCTATCTTCAAACCCTGCAAAAAGGCTTCATATTCTGCTTCATTGTTAGATGCTTTGAACAGGAATTTTATGGCAAACTGTAATTCATCCTTTTCTGGACTAATCAACAATATTCCAGCTCCGGCTCCTCGATGAGATGAGGATCCATCTACAAACAACTCTCACTCCTTCTTTTCTTGTGCTCTGGTTGTTTCTTGGATGAAGTCCGCCAAGGCCTGACCTTTGATAGCTGTTCGAGGTTCGTACTTGATGTCAAACTGACCCAGTTCGATGGCCCATTTGACCAATCTCCCTGATGCCTCAGGCTTTCCCAGAATGGTGCTCAACGGATGATCTGTTCGCACTGTTATCTCATAACTCAAAAAGTATGGCCGTAATCTCCTGGCAGCAGTAACCAAAGCATATGCCACCTTTTCGATCTCAGTATATCGCACTTCGGCTCCTTGAAGAACTTTACTGACGAAGTAGACAGGGAACTGGTCCTTTCCTTCTTCTCGTACAAGAACCGAACTAACAGATTCTTCACCAATCGCCAAATATACCAGCAGCGCTCCTCCTTGAATTGGCTGCTTCAATAATGGAAGTGAAGAAAGGAACACTTTTAAGTCGTCAAAAGCCTTCTGACATTGTTCGTTCCATCCGAACTGACTATTCTTTCTAAGGACTTTGAAGAAAGGCAATCCTTTATCCACCAATCTTGATATAAACCTGCTTAGAGCAACAACTCGACCAGTTAGAACTTGTACCTCTTTTATGGTTCGCGGGGGAGCCATATCTTGGATAGCTCGAATCTTGCTTGGATTAACTTCGATTCCCCTCTCAGTAACCATATATCCCAGAAATTTCCCGGCTTTTACTCCGAATGAGCACTTGGATGGATTCAACCGCATCCCATATCTTCGAATAGTTGTCATTGTTTATCTCAAATCTGCCGCATGAGTGTTCGCCTGAATACTCTTCACCAACATGTCATCCACATAAGCTTCCATATTACGACCCAACTGGTACTTGAACATCTTATCCACCATCCTCTGGTAAGTAGCTCCCGCATTCTTTAATCCGAATGACATCACAGTGTAACAATAGGTACCTGATGAAGTGATGAAAGAAACTTTGGGTTTGTCCTTCGGATGTAGCAAGATCTGATGATACCCTTGTGCAGCATCCATCATGCTGAGCAGTTCGCAGCCGGCTGTTGAGTCTACCAATTTATCGATTCGAGGGAGTGGGTAATGATCCTTTGGAGAAGCTTTGTTCAAATCTCGGAAATCGATACACATTCACCATTTGTTTCCAGGTTTAGGCACCAACACTACATTAGCCAGCCACTGAGGGTATTGGATCTTCTCAATATGCCCTATCTCCAACAATTTCTGAACTTCCCTTTCTATTATCTCATTTTGTTCGTCACCAAAGTGCCTCAATTTCTGCTTGATCGGTCGAACCTCGGGCTTAGTATCCAACTGATGAACTGCTATGTCCGGGTTTATACCCTTCATATCTTCCGGCTTCCATGCGAACAAATCCACGTTTTCTCTTAATACCTGCACAATCTCACTACGGTTCGGTTCAGCCAAATGACTGCCAATGCGAACTACATGTCCCGGTTGCTCGGAGATCAACTCAATGCTCATCAATTCTCCCTCTTCAAACTCCGCTGTGTTCGCCTCTCGTCCTTTCTTTCGACTCTGATCTCTTTCTCTATCAATCTCAGTTTTCTGTTCGGCCTTCCGTTTTTGGGATTCGGACTGGCGAACTGCGGCTACGTAACAGCGTCGAGCTGTCTGCTGATTGCCGTGGACTACTCCCACTCCCACAGTTCGTCCTTCCTCATCTTCCACTGGAAATTTCATCATCAAATGAGCAGGTGAGATAACCGCTGCGTAAGTACTCAACGAAGGACGCCCTAAAATCACGTTGTACTGCGAATGCGCGTCCACCAATAGGAAAGATATTGTCTTATTTTGCCTCCATTCCTTTTCTCCCAGAACCATGGGTAACTGGACCTTGCCAAACACTGTCACGGCCTCTCCAAAAAACCCATAAAGAGAGGTCTCCACCGACTTCACTTCGACTGTCGATCTCATCTTTCGAAAACAGTCCATGAACATAATGTCCACCGAACTGCCGGTATCAACGAATATCCTTTCTACGTTGAAACCCCCAATCTCGGCCGCAATCACCATAGCATCGAACTGCGGACTCTGGAGAGCTACTTTATCTTGAGCCCCAAACTGCACTACTACCTCGTCGAAAATCGTTTGAACCTCATCGCCTTTCTGTCGAACTGAATTCAATCTCGCCTTGCGAGCTCTATTCGAATCTCCATCCGTTGGTCCTCCTATAATCATGTGTATAGTGGGCCTTTCCTCCCTCTCAGGCCTGTTTTGCGGCGGAGGGGGAGGTAGTTCAGGACGATGTTGTCCCCTTTCTCTTCTAGGCTCCTCCCGAGCATTCCTCTGCTCTCTGTTATCTTGTCGGCGAGGACGAACATACCGAGCAAGCCTATTTTCCCGAACTAATCTCTCTAGTTCGTCTCTAAGGTGCAGACATTCATCAGTGCCGTGTCCATATTCGTTATGAAACCGACAAAGCTTGCCATTCCCGAAGGTGGATGGCTTTTTGGGATTCGGGCTCCAGGTCGCCGGCCATTTCAGTTGGGGCAGATTCCAAATCTCCATCAATACCTGTCCAGGAGAAATATTCAGGGGAGTATATTGGTCATACCTCCTACCAGCTTTGTTCTCACGCAATGGCGGAGGCGCGAACCTCGATCGAGATTCTCCCGTCTCCTTTCTTCTTGTAGGCTCCTGTTCCTGTGACTTACAAGCTCGGTTAGAGCCCTCACCCTTCTTAATCCGCACTGCCTCTTCCAGGTTGATGTACTTGGTGGATCTCTGCAATAAATCATCAAAATTCCTCGGCATCTTCTTAACCAAAGAAGTATGAAGATCACCCTCTTTCAGACCCTGTATGAAGGCATTGACTATTAAGTCATCCGAATCCCCAGGAGCTTCCCGAACTGCATCTGTAAACCTTCCAACGTACTCTCTCAACATCTCATCCCCTTTCTGTTTCACCCCGAACAGAGTTTGAGTAGACCGCCGCTGTCTTCTGGCGCTGACGAACTGATGTAGGAATAACTCTGATAATTGTTTGAAGTCATGAATAGTTCCATCAGTCAATTGGCTGAACCAAGTCTGAGCAGCCTTGGTGAGGGTAGTAGCAAACACCCTACACTTGATGCCATCTGAATACCGGTGTAAGAGAGCGGTATTTTCAAATCGACACAAGTGATCCCACGGATCGGCAGTACCATCGTAATCAAAATTCACCGGTCGAAAAAATGCCGGTAATTCGTCTTCCATCACCTCCTCCGAAAAGGGATTCCCCCTTGAACCCTTTGGGACTCGTCGAATATTACGCTGAACTTCTTTCATCTCTCTTTTCAGTTCATCAACCCTATCCGATAACTCATCGCGGCCTCGTTTCTGTCCCCGAGAGCCATCAAACTGGCTTTCCTTCTCATCCGTTTGTGACCTATAATCACTGGCTTCTTTCTCCCGATGAGTGTCCATATTATCCTGATGTGACTCAGCTCTTTGTTTCCCCATTGCTTTCTGGACAGCTGCCTCCATCAAGTCTGCCAAAACTCAACAAAGGTCAGCTCAATAATGTTTTGTTTTTTTAATTTAAATTTGACAAATATCTTGTGACATGATTGATCTTGAATAGAATTTTACTAATTTTAATTTTGAAAAGCTTATTTGAACCAATTGTAATTACATGCACTGTTAGTAATATTCTATAAGCCATGCATAGTTTCAGAAATTAGGATTTATCAACTATCAATTTACAAATAAATTCTCTTTCAATTCAAATGTCGTTTTTTTATTACAAAATAAACAAATTAAATGATATTTTTCAAACTTTTCCCACATATATCTCTTTTTTGTACTATATTTAAATTAGTAGAATATATAAATTTTATACCTATTAAATATTGAGTAATTTGATAATTTTACACATATTTAGAACTACCCTAAACAAACAAGAATTATCATTGGAGTGAGAGGTTATTGTGCACTAAAAAGAAAGTATAAAATATAGTAACTGAAAGGTATTATTTGAATCTTTTTATTTCATAGTGTAATTTCATTAATTTAATTACATTTTACGTATTACTGCACATAATAATAATAATAATGATCATAATAATAATAATAATAATAATAATAATAATAATAATGTTGATATTGCTCCGATCCAAAGCTCCGGTTCTTCAACCCAAAACTCGAAATTCCAGACTTGTAAACCTGCAAAACAAACACCGGGAGGGATTCCCGGCGATGGGACTCCGACGCTCAAGTCAGAAAAAAGGAAGAGGATATCTTTTTTAAGTGTACGTGTGTGTATTTTTATTATAAGTGTGCATAAACCAAAATAAAGAGTGAGAACAAGAGTATATATAGACTCCCTGGGATATGAGTTGGTTGAGATTTATCCCAAAAAATATGGGATACGGACTAACAGATCCGCTGAAATAGCGGTTAGTTAGGATCAAAGTCTGTCCGCCACATTCCATGTTAATCAGTTCGCTGTTATGACATCGAACTAAATCAGTTCCTTTTTCATTAGTTCGATCATAGGGCTGTAACTAAGTTCGCTTAGTTTCGCCATATACCAGTTTTTCCTCGTATCTTATAACTAAGTTAGTACGTCATCGTATTTCCCACACTAGCTTGAGCCTCGTTAGTTCGATCAGAAGATGGCCGAACAGCTTGTTTCTCAATACTTCAACAGCCTTGACTTTGGTCTCAGTTCGGCTTCTAAGACAAGGACTAGGTTCGACTTGGTTCAACTAGGTTCGGTCTTTTAAGAGAGAAAATCGGTTCGTCTTAGTTCGACCATATCAAGTACTCCCCCCCTTTGAAGTGCGTGTTTACACGCAATATTGGAGTTCGACAACTTATTAGCCGAACACTTCACGCGTCTTCCCAAGACGAAACGTCTCTTCAGCCGCTTCTGTCCCATCTTTGGGACACGTGGCCCGACTGGATTCCCGCCCAGCGCCTTTTTGTCTTCCACCGTTGGATTTCGTCGCATCTAACGGCTGGAAGTGCGCGACTCTTCACCTTTTGCCCCCAAAAACCGATAAAATCTCTCTATAAATACGCCCTTCATTAGGTTGAAAAACCTTTACGCCACAAATCACTGTAGCTTATCTTCTTCAAGTTTTCGTCTCCGATTTCTAGGTTTCTTCGATTGTTACAGGTACCCATCTTCTCCTCTTCCTTTGTCGTTATTTTTCAAATGGCCACTTCCAGTTCTTCTAAAAACTCAAGGTGAAAAACCGTAGATACAGTATTTTCTTCCACAAAAACCACCCAGACCCATCTAACCTTACTGAGCTCACTCTTGGTGGGCGGTTATTCTGTGGCAATTCCTAGCCCAGAAGACCGACCCCATCGAGCTCCAATCGGTCATCAGACGTGGTTCCTTAAACATGTCTCCCTCGGCTTAGTTCCCCCTGTTCATCTCTTCTTTTTAGAGATTGGTTCGGGTTTCGGCGTATGTCCGAACCAATTACATCCCAATTCAATAAGTTATATTGTATCATTTTATATGGTATGTAAATGGATGGGGGTCGATCCTACTTTCGAACGATTTCGGTCTTGCTTTGTTTTGAAAAAGGCCAATCCTTTCCGTTTTTACTTGAGCCCTCGCAGGGGGGAAAGGCGAGCTACTTTTCTATCTCCTGGGGATGAAAAGGTCAGTTCCTGGGAGAGGTATTATTTTTTCATTCGCGGACCATCGAACCAACCTTTGAATTCTCTTCCCTGGGTCCAAACTTCTACCCAATCTGATCCTCCTCCTCCTCCTGATTACCAAATCTCCGTTTTGAATAAAATTTTTGACAAAGGGTGGTTCGACGTGGTCCAACTAAGTTCTTGTGAATCGTTGCTGGCATTCTGGGGGTTCTACCCGAACAGCCACGTTCTTTCTCGATTTAATCTAGGTCAATCTTTTAATTCCTGTCATTTATCGTGCTAATACGAACTGCTTGGGTGCATATTGACTTATTGGCTTACCCATGCCTTTTTGCAGATAAGAAAATGAATCGGTTTTTCAGCTTCGCCGACGAGGTCCCTGAGGAGGAGAAGACTCCCTATTCGCCTTCTCAGAGTTGCGTGAATACTGTCTTAGCTGCGTCCTTCAAACAGGCGGAAGAAACTCGCCTCGCCGAGCTAGCCAAAAGGACTCCAGGTCCAACTGATCATGTGATGCAAGAGGACGTTCTCCCCGAGAGATCAGAATCTGCTTCGCTGGTCACACTGCCCACTACTGAAGCCCCTTTCAGTTCGACTTTCAGTTTAACAAACATATTCTTAAATTGTAGGATTAAATTGAAAATCGTGATAATTATGAAATCAAATCAAAAACTGCCATGTTAAGATCAAAAATTGATTTAACTCTATCTCATATATTTATCGAAACGTTTCATAAAAATCTTATCCCTCATTAATAATGATGTCTCCGAGGTAACAGATGAGTGGTGGTTACTTATTTTGCGTTGACTTAGAAATATTTCACCAAACATTTTGTTTTGATTTACATATTTTATTTTATTTTGTTCATCTCTTAATTAATTAATAAAATATTCGTTGACGTGCTTTCTTCCTCATTTTAATACGCTCCACATTTCTGTCTTTTATCTTTTCTCTCTCCACAGTTAAGTTGATTCCACCAATACAACTTTCTAATATTACTCTATCTGACTCGATATAAATGTTGTTTTAAAATTTATAAAGTTTGAAAGAACATACAATTTTGATTAATTAAGAATTTTGAGTTCAAAATTTGAATGAGAATCAATTTAATTCCTTAAAAGAAGAGTTCATGTAATTTCTTAAATTTTACCTAAAATTTACATATTATGTTGAGCATTATTTCTAATGACTGTGATATGAAAAATTCTAGAATAAAATTTTATAGAAGTTTAAATTAATAATTGAAAATAAGATTTAACCTCTAAAACGACATTTAAATTTGATTGGACTTCAAATGGAGTATTATCAAGTGTTTATATATATATATATATATATATATATATATATATATATATATATAAAACAAGGCTTTTGTTATTTTCATTTTATATATAATATAATATAATTATCAACTACAAATTAATACCAACTACTATATATATACTCATTTACTATATTATATATAACCATATTTATGTCCTTTTAAATTATTTTTTTTAATTTATTATTTTTTTGTTGTACTTTACAACTTAAAATTTACATATTAAACTAAAATTACATTTTATGGAGGCAAGATTAAAACTTAAAGAAATATTAAACTTAATTTTCAAGTATATGAAAATCTATATTTTGGGGTCATGAAAAAATTATAAATGAGGATTTATAATGAAATTAATCAATAAATCTATATATGGTTAGTTTCAAACTATTAATAAGCATTTTGACATTCTCATATTTAAAGAATAGCCATTTCAAATCAATATTTAACCTTATTATACATATAAAATCCTGTTCTTGCATCACATAAAAGGAATGTAAAGCCACACAGCTCATCTCACACACATAAAGTAAATGCATTTTGTCCATTTGTTTCACTGCAACACACTCAAATTATTTATTGCAAATTGCATTTTTTCCCTATATTAATTAATATTCGATAAAAAACATGTGTATTTCAATTATATCATTTTATATATACAGAGAGGTGAATGCTGGAATATATACGAGACAAAATACTATTTAATTTCGAGCAGTTGTAACGTTTTAAAAATCACGTATATATTCAGAAACAGTACTTTTTTCCATGAGATAAAATACTATTTTTGGAGTCAAAGAAAAAATCTTGAGTTAGATTTGTCCATCTTCAATTGAATCAGAGATCATGAGAAGATAATGCTCTTGTTCTAAATTTGGATTTGCATGTAAGTTCCCATTAATTTTTCATTATTGGAAATGAAGATTTTTGCTAAAAATGGTGCTTCTTTATCCATCTTTATAGATTTCATAATTTAGCAAGTGATATATGGAAGATCTATTTCTAAATATTCACTAATTCAAATTAATTGATTTATTCTAAAAAAAAAAAAAAGATTTTCAATTTTATTGCATGTATAATTCTTGTTTCATCACTTAAGTTCTTATGATTGATTGGTATACATGATTGTTTTTGGATGATTGGTTTATATTCGCTTTAAATGTGCTACTCGAAAGTGTAAATCAGATGTGTTTATAGAGTATATATATAGACATACACGAAGCTTCATATAAATTATATTATTATTTTATTTTATAAATTATATATATAAAGATATATACAGAAAAAAATGTTATGATGTATATTAAGTTATTTATTTTTAATGTGAATATGTAACTGTGTTAATAAGTTTAATAAATCTTTTTGAGTCAATATTTATTTATTTAATTTAATTATGTATTTGATATCCAATCTTGAGTTTTTTTTAATCATTTTGTTGGAAGATGAATGATTTATTTATATGGAAAGAGGAGTTTTTAAGGAGGAAAACGAATTTTATGGAAGAATGTATATTCACATGGTTGCTTTTTTTTTTTTTTTTAACTATTTTTTTCTATCGTTTTAGTAAATTGATTTACAACATTTGAGTTTTAATATTTTAGTTATTGCATTTCTGATATATATTTGTTATCAAATGAAAAGTTGTCATAGATATATATTTATCCATTTCAAATGCCGAAAAACTAACAAAGATCTGTGTATTAAAATTTGTTAACTAAGGTGATAAAAATCAATATCAAACATTGATTTATTGTAAAATGAAAAGGTAGATGACTACATGTATGATTTATGATCATATAATTTTATTCTTACATTGGTATTAGTTTAACTCTTTTAACACAATCCATCACTCTATCATAGTAAATGTATATATTTTTAATCTTTAATACATATTAAGGATTTCAGAACTTGTGGTTTAATCTTCGTGAGCCTAAAAATAAGTTTATAAGTAGAATACATGTGTCCTTAATTTATCTCTTTTTGAATACATGTAATTACATGAATTTGACACTTTAATACAATCAAACTAGTTTACTTATTTTTTATTATTGAAATTAATCATGAGACTTTTACATTTTATTATTGTATATACTTTTTTAGCTTATTTAAATTCTCTTTAGCAAATACAAGGTAGTACACGAGCACAAACTTAGATGATATACTAGTCAAATTATATTTAGATAAGATATTAAATTATATGACATTATCTTTATTTCTTTTGTCAACTACTTGTTTTCGTTCAACTTGTTTATTTAGCTTAGATTAATAAATTCTTACATGTATGTTTGAGTCACTACTGATTTTCATGAATAATTTATATCAGATATCTTTATTAATTATTGATCATGAAACAAACAATGAGCAATGAAGGGGAAAATGAAATAATTTCCAACTCAACTAGGCATGAAAATGTGGATATTTCGATAAGCCAAACTGGGATGATACTTGGAAATTTACCTTTTGAGCCTGTTGATGGTAAATCCCAAGAGGTAAAGGTTAAAACAGAAGTTTTTACTGATGAGGACAACTTTCTAACTGGATGTCAGAAATCCTCAACTACTCCAACCATGAAGGATAGCACCATTCAAATCAAGCATGAATATGGTACAAGTTCTTTTTCCCTCTATTTATTTAAATTTGAAATCTTCCATTGGGAAATTTGCAATTTTAATTTTATAACTTGGTTCCTATTTATCTATCCTAATAAGCTCATGTGTCTTTATAATGGTCATATATGTTTTTTTTTTTTTCAATTTTAGTCTGATTTTTATCAAATATTTAGTTACGGAGATAATCACCGACATGAACGTCAGTAATGCAAATGTTACACTTCAAATTGAAGATTTTGGTTGTATGGAGGGAAAATTGATCTATGCGCCACAATCAGGATTTTCATCCATTTACTATCACCGTTATTAATTTTCCCTTGTATAATTAAAATCTCCAATTCTGAGTGTTACAACAATGTTACCAATGTTTATGTCAACAATTATTATGAAAATTGAATTTATTATTGAAATTGAACTAAAACAGAAAAAACCTTAAAAACTCTACATTATGGAAACACGTAAAATTAATTACTAATTTGAAAATGGATATGACCTAAGTTGTGGAAACCGATATTAATTTTTTTAATATAGTTAAGGTTAATTGTTGTAAAAATCTCGAACTTTCAAAAACTTGCAATTTTAAATAATCTTTTGACTATTAGCAAATATAACATGATTATAATGTCTTCTGCATCCATAACCAACGAGCAAATTTCGAATATACCTTCCTTGCAAAAAGTAAGTTTATATTGAGTGATGATTAAGTTATGTACGCTGAGTGTACTGCACTGAGGAATGAATTTTTGCAAGGTAAGTTCGAAATTTGTTCATTGATTATGGATGCACGAGACATTGAAAGTCATGTTATATTTGCTCATGATAAAAAAATTAGTTAAAATAGTAATTTTTTAAAATTTCATGATTTTTGTGGCAATTAACTCTATATGTAATATAATATCATAGTTTTTGAATTTGTGAGGTTGTGTTTGGATAAGCGGATTTGAGGAATGATTTGAATTTCATAATAGTTAATCTATTTGTGGTGTTTGGATTGATATAAATTTGAAATTCATCACTTTTTGTTTTGAACTAATTTTTTAGCATATGAATTTCAAATTCTCTCTAATTTGAGTTGATTAGAAATCAATTCATTTTAAATCATGTATTTCAAATCATTTAATCCAAAGACAACCTGAAAGTTGTTAATACATATATATTTAGTAGAAATCCTCAGTTTTAGTCGATTTCTAACGAAATTTGTAAATGAAATGTCAAATATAAGCAGCAGGATTAGAAGAGTAAAAATGTCCAAATACGACTAAAAAATGGATATTTTAGTTATGGATTAATTAAAAAAAATAGAAGTGAAGCTATATATATATATATATATATATATATATATATATATATATATATATATATATATATATCCCTCATTTTTATCCTAATTAATTAGTATAAATAAATCACTGCAGATTGGGAGAAGACATTGTTAGAAGCAAGAAACAATGAAGCAATATGGGACAGCAAAAGAGTGAAAAAGAGGAAGAGATCAAAGCTGCCTCAATACACTCTTTCACCACTTGCAAGGTTCATCAACAATCTCCAACATGTTTCTCTCTCTGATCGTAGTTCGTTCCACAAAGATGGGCCTAAATCTGCGAATTGGGCCGAGGAGGCGGGCCCCAAGTACGATGATTTCCTAATCTATGAGAAATGCACTAAGTTTGTGCCCGAAAACGAGATCGGGCTCGGAGCTAAGCTACTATCACCACCACCACCACCACCGTTGCTGCCGCCGCCAATTTGTTCAATGAAGTCGACGATGGTTGTTCATGTCAAAGAAGAATCCTGTTAGATCTGGTAATTGAATGAGTGTGATGAATTTAGTTTGATGAATTAATGAGGTACCAATGACTAATGTTATGGTGTTGAACTCTGTGTGTGTGTGTGTTTTTTATGCATGATGCAAACAAATGATCATTTGGTGTGTAATGACATTTTGGGATTATTTTGTTTGATTTTGATACTTGTTTGGATGGACAAGATTTCATGTTTTCATGGAATTGGATTATCTATTTCGATTTGTTGTTTCATCTTATATTTTATTGTTTTTAATTTACGTATATGTGTTAATTAGAGAAGTAATTTTTACACTTGATGTGTGGTGGTTATTTTGAAATATCAGACTAAACATCAAAGTGGATTAGATGGTCTTGTTTGTGTTTTTATGGGTGTTATGTTGCTTAATTTGTGGTGTTATTCAGATTATTAAGTTTTCTTACTTCATATATACGTTATCTACTACTATTAACCTTATTAAATATTTAATTTGTAAGGGTGATTAGGTGATTTAGAATGTTGATTAAAAAAAGTGATTTAGTATGTTGTTTACTTTTTATTTATTTGATTATAAAATGTAAGTACTTTCTATATTTCAAACTTTTCTTAAGAGCCTAACTACATGCTTAAGTTATTATTTATCTGAACATTTGAATATATTAAAATAAATATCGATTTCATTTTAGAATAGATTCAGAGGATTTGAATGATATTTTATATGCACATGTAAGAAACAACATATTAGATGATTTTAATTATTTAAGATAGGGTATATGTGAAATTGTGTTTCACTAATTTTTATTTTTCAATTTTATTTACAATTGAAATACTTTTAAAACAAATATTAGAGAAAGATAATGTTAGACTTATTTATTTAAAAAAATAAGAAGAAAAGAAAGATGCATGTTTAAAAGTAAGATCGAATTGAGATAATTTTAAATACTTTTTATACAAAGAAGTTTTTAAAAGGAAAAAAAATGTAATTATATAAAATTTCAACCAAATTAATTGCTATAATAATATCAATATTTATGTTTTGATAAACGAGCTAATAATTTTCCAAATTAGTGTTTATTTTGAATAGCTAATGATTAATTTAGACCTATATATTTTTAGTTTTAGATTTATATAATCAAACATTATTAAAATCATTGAAATATACTTTTTCCATCCCAAAATAAATGTCGTTTTAGGTTTTTTTTTTAAGAAAGTGATAAAAAGACTATAATTAATGTGGGTTTTTATTCTCTTTCTACTTAAATACCCTCTTTAACACGTTTAATTTGATAAGAGTAAATGTGGGTAATTTTGGGAGATTATATATCAATATGTCTTGAAATCTTATAATAACACTTATTTTGAGATTTTTTTTAAATTTTATTTTGGAGTCGAGGAATAATATATCGTGTAAATTTACATGTATTCCTCAATCTTATCACATTCATATTTACTATTAAAACTACTTAATTTAAAGGGTGGGACTATACACACCCCAAAAATATTAGAGTGAGTATTGTGATAGATCATTTTACGGATCTCATTTTGTGAGACGGGATGAATCGGGTTGAACATAAGAAATTATGTGATATTTTTGTATACAAGATATTATATAGAAAAGTATTACCTATTATACAGAAAGTATTACCGAATACATACAAAAGTATTATATGTTGCACAATTCACGTGCGAGGAAGAAGAGCACATGAGACGACATTCGAGGATCCGCATGTTTTTACTTATACCCGACCTAATCCAAATTCAGGTCATATATCGTATAATACAAAAGTATTACTTGATATATAAAAAAAATATTATCTAATACACATAGAAGTATTACATATTTTCTTATAATTTGACTAAATTGAAAATGCATCACATAATACCAAAATGTTACCTAATATATAGAAAAGTATTACATAATACACATAAATGTATTACATAATTTATTACTTCTGCTCTAAAAAAAACTCTAATTTCACCACAATTTGTACATGTTTACCTTTATGTGATAATGTTCATACATTGATGTGATATTACCTATATTTTTATATCAACATAGTCATACATTTATGTAATATATAAAGGTACAACTAACATTGTTGACGTCAAATTTATTCTAAGGCAAAATCCTAGCCAATCACCAAAAAACTCGATCCGGCTCAAATAAATCGAACCGAACAAAAGTATTAAAATCGAATAAAATGAGAAAAAGACGGTGCTCGATGCCTACTTACGCAAATTAGCTAGGCTTGTTCTGGTCGATTAGTTTTGGCCGGACAAAACGTTTTTTTATATAAAATTGAGAGTAAAAAGCTCTCTAATTGCTTGAATTACAATGATTTCAAATCCTTTTTAATGAGGTTTATAGGCTAAGTCTAAAATACAAAACTTGGAGAATAAGACTTAAATTCCTTGATTTTAGGGTCTAGATAAGGAAAAATCGGATTAAATCATATCTAAATCGGATATGATTTGTTTGTAGATTTGTTTCCTTCTTTGAAGATTTTTCCCGCGAGACTAAGTGTTTTGTGCTCTCCAAAGTAATAACCCTAATTTTTGGTCATTCCCGTAATCTCCAGGAATGCCTTGAGTGATATCATTTTCTTCGGATTCACTGATGTGCTTGACTCGAATCGGTTAGGCCGTGATCTAGCCTTGGTCGGCACCCGGGTCGGCCTTGCTCGGGTCGGCTCCCAACACGGGTTGGACTATGTTCGGGTCGATCTCGATTCCTGGTCGGGTAGGTCACTTGGAGGTCCGTATCGACACTCGGCCAGGCCGGCAATCCGTCGGGCCGAGGCTTGGTCCGGTCGGCCCCCATCAGGTTGAGGCCTGGTCCGATCGACTGCAATTGGGCCGGTGCCTGGTTGGGTCGGCCCCCCGCTTGGTTGGGTTGACACTCGCCAGGTTAGTGCCTGGTCGGGTCGACACCCGCCGGTTGAGGCCTGGTTGGGTCGGCACTTGGCACACCACCGGGTTGAGCCATCCGCTATTCTGCTCGGTTCGCCCCCTTTGGCCGGGTCGGATTGGTAAGGGCCCAACAAACATAATTAAAAGATATATCTAACATAACTAAAAGGTATGACTGTTATAATTAAAAGGAATGAAATGTTAATATATTTATTTTAAAAAAATGGTAAAGTACAGCTAACCTTACAAAATGTGTGGCTAATATAACTAAAATGTATGACCAACACTACTAAAATGTACAATTAACATAACATAAAGGTCCAACACTTTGGAGCATGATTGGACGGATTTTGTCCGCGACCTGATGGTGTGTCCGGGTGCGTGGCGGGTCGGATCGACGCGAGTGCACGGATCCGTACACCAGGTGCACAAAAGTTTTTGTCATCATCTAAGATTTATGTATAACTCCTCAATTATATAGCACTATAACGACTTGACCTGTACACCACTATATCATAACCCATTCACAGTTGAACTAGTTCAACTGTTTGATTCAATTTAGTTCGTTTACAGACCTAGATCAATCTTAGAAGTGAGAATTTTTTAGATACTTTCTTGGTTTTTTTCAGACATTGAAGCATTGGACTGAAAGATTTTGGGTTCCAAAAACATTCAAATCGATGAGAAATTCTACTCTACGTCTCTACCAAAATGTGACATATTTTTAAGCTAAAGGTTAATAGTAGCAGAGTCGTAAGAAGAGATAGAGATACCTAGAGAAACAAACACTGGAGAAATCAAAATCACAGAAACCATAGCCTGAGATTGACAGGTGAAACAGGCTGCAATTCTTCTCTCATCATTCTATCTTCAAATGGTCCACAATTTCACTCTCATCATCATCACAATCTGTATGTATTATATATATATATATATATATATATATATATATATATATGGACCACATTCTGCATATATATGCATATATCTATGTGCCAACTTTTTTATGTAGCAAGTTTGGTTCAGAATTCCATTGATATTGCCAAAACAAAATCACAGCCTGTTTTTTCCATTGATTCTGCTCTTTCATTTTCACCTCATTTATGGCCATATGCCCACCAAACCCTAATTAGATCGAGCTTCCTTAAACATCATTGATCAAACATTAAAGACAACGGTTTTTATCTCAAGGATAGTAGACGACAATAAAAACTGTTGTCTATTAGCGTCTTTCGAGTAGTTTAACTTTTAGAATAATGATGAGTTTTGTTAGCACTACATATACAAATACAAAGTGAAGATAGCTAGAAATTTTCCTCACCACCTAATAACTTATATAAAACACTTGAAAATCAAAACCTCAACTATCAAAACTAATCTACTAACACTACTCATTGAAGATCCCGAAAAAGCCCGGGAATCGGAATCCAGATTCCGATTCTTATCGCCCAACTTGGACTTATTCCCAAGATGAGTTTCATACTTAATGACTTCTTGTCGACATTGTTTTACCCCGAAGGGAACGTGACGGGCTGGTTCCGACCCGGCCCGGTAGCACAAATTAGGGTTCCCCCACACCCCGAACCGCCTCCCCATTCGTCGGTAAAACCATTCGGAGAACTTGAGCTCACCAGTTAGATTATTTCCATGGAGATAAATAGCACTAACATTAGGCAAAGTTGCAAGATTGGAGGGGATATCCCCTGTGAGCTTGTTATCATTGAGGCCCAAAAATCTTAGGCTCTTCAAAGCAGCAATGGACTCTGAAATGCCACCTGTCAGGCTGGTATTGGACAGGTCCAATGCAGTAAGTCCCCTCATGTTCTGCCATTCAAGATTCATTATATCTCCAGCTGTGGGATTGTCTGAAAGCACTAATTCTTGCAATGAACTCAGCTCTTCAAGTGATTTGGTTAATCCACCTGATAATCTGTTGTTACTAAGATCCAACAGTGTTAAGCTCTTCAAATTCCCAATCTCTGATGGGATCTTCCCTTCCAATTGATTGTTACTCAAATCGAGCTTTAACAAAGACGTTAGCCCCCCAAAAGTCGAAGGGAGGTTGCCAGAGAGTGAGTTTCTACTAAGATCAAGAATCAGAAGATGATTAAGCCCTCCAAAACTATCTGGGATTCGGCCCGAAAATGAATTGCCAGCCAGATTTAAACGTCTCAAGTTGTTCAATTTGCCTAAACTTTCTGGCAATTCACCTGTTAATCCATTTTCAATGATCACAAGGGACTGAAGATTTCTAAGCTCCCCAAAAACCATAGGAATTTCTCCTCTAAGGCCATCGTTGGATCGAAACTCTAACGACTCTAAACTCGGCCCGAAAACTTCCCAATTCTGAGTAGGAATTGAAACAGGATGGGATGAGAGGAAGCAGTTGTAGAAGGAAAGAGATTTGAGGTGGCTCAGTGCAAATAAATGGGAGCTAAATTGGACATTTTGGACACAGCTGAGGGAGTTATCATGAACAGGGCCAATGCTCAAATCAGTGACATACCAAAATCCATCAAATAGATCACAAGAAACACCCTGCATAATAGCAACATTATGAATATTAATTGATCAAGACTATATTTTTAAGAATGTTGCCACAAATAGAGTAACATTTACAGCATGAAATTTTACAGGGAATTTAAGTATGCATTTGCTAGTTCTAAGCAAAAGATCTTTTGTTCAGTTTATGCATAAAGAGCTTCATAAAGAGTAAAGCTGGGAATAGCTAATAGAATCTTAAATGTAGGAAGCTTTGCAAAGTGGGAATACCTAAAATAACAGAAACGACAAAGTTTTTGTTAACAAGGAATCCATTTACTTCACACCAATTCAATCCTTTGTATATCATATCAGATTTGACACTTTCTACATCTGATTGAGATCCTAAAAAGCTGTATTTCACTTTTCAATCAATCTTTAAAGCAGAGGAAAAGACTGGATAAAATAACTAGAGAGAGAGAAGTGAAAACTGAAAAAGATTCTACTTTTTCTTGCTTTTGCTTTTACTAAAGAAAAATCATGAGGAGAATTAAAAACCTGGATAGGAGTCCATCCACAAGGATCTGGATAAAGATCAGAACCATTCCACCAATTTCCCACAAAGCCTTGAATAGCAGAATACAAAGCCTCAAGCTCATTGCTCTTCATAGGAGCAGCAACACCTTCATCATCTCCATGGCATGGTGAACTCAAAGCAAGCAAGCAAAGAACAAGAATGCAAAAACCCAAAGACTTGAGCTTTTTCATGGCTGTTCTAAGCCCAGAAATGTTTCTGAATTGCAGCAATGGAACAGAACCAAGCAAGAAAATTCTTTTAAAAAAAATTGGCTTCAAGAAAACAACTTTCTTCTATATGAAGTAGCTAAATGAGCAGAAAACTTCCAAGAACTAAAAAAAGGAGGTAAATTTTGCAAAATGAAAGTAAATAAAACTGTCCCACTTTATACCATCTCTGAGAGAACTAAATGCTGAGAAGGAATGAAATGAAAAGGGGAAGTGAAGATTGAGATTGCAAGCAAAGCAAATGCATTAAGGTGGGAGTTTCTAACATGGTGGTCTTTATAGCAAGGCTAAGGTAGTAAATGAACAAAGGAAGTGTAGGCTGTTAGTGTGGCAGAAGACTGAGGTCTAGGGTGTCTTTGCAGCAGCTAAAAAGTTAAGAGCACAGTTGTCAGTAAAAAGAAAAAAGAAACATAGAAAATCAATTATGGTAAGGTCAATAATATAGGATCAGAACAGTGGAAATGGATGTAAAGAAAGGTGGCCTTTGCTCAAATTTTTTTTTATTTTTTTATTTTTTATAAAGAAAGGATCTTTATGATAATGAAACCCCAAAATATCCATGCATTAAGTTTCCCAAACCATTAGCAAGTTTTGGATTGTATATAATTTTTTGGACTTAGTACTTAAATCAATAGAAACAATAGAAGTAATGTTGGATAGTGAATGTTAAACAAAGTAGCAAAAGGGATGGTTTAGATGCTTTTAGCAGTTGGGAAATTTATGGTTGGATATAGGTATGTAGGGTTTCTGATTAAAGGGTTTATAGAGAGGAGGTTAGGGGACCATTTTGTAGTATAAGAAAAGGTGAAGATGGACATGTAAATGCATGCAAGACAAAGGTAGTTTTTGTCTTGGGGTAATTTGTTCTCACCTTTTGGGCTGTTGGGTCTAAAAGGGATTGTTGTAATGGAGAGGACAAAAAGAGTGGGCATTATTGAGATATCACTTTGAAATTTGGATATCACTTTTCCAGTGTAATAATCAATTCTTTAACCAATTACAAGAAAACCATAACTATATCATTAATTTTGCTGACTCCATTATTATTTTTATTTCAATTCTATACTAAACAACAGTAACAAAATAGTACTCATTCATTCATACAATATTTATACATAGTCTCTTGTTTGATTCTAATGCATGTGTAGACACACACAAAAACACAAAGGTGTGTGTACTATGTTTTTTATGGGGGGTGGGGGACCAAGGAGATTAATGGGGAGTTAATGAAAGTTGGAAGCCTTTGGTGTTGGAGAAAGGGCAAAGGCCTAGGAAAAGAGAAAGCCTTAGCCCACTCTACTTCTTTTCCAGCCCTAATATTATGAATGGTCATTCTCTACTTGTCCCTTTTTCCTTATTTCTTTTTTTCCATTTGCATATGATTAATGTTACCAAAATCACCTTTCTTTTTTCTTTCTCTCTTTTGATTCCTAGATTAATGAGAATTTTTCAAATTTGGAACCTATAGATTGTGGCCATTTCAATCTATTCCAATCAATTTAGACAATAAAGTCACTTAACTTTTATGGTAAAGACTACAACATTTTAAGCATATCATATGAACTGCATGTGGGAAAAAATAAAAATAAATTCCCAGCCTTTTAAAAATTGATTCTAATGGGATTTAAATTACCAAACTTCAATAGTTATGGGACCGATTCTGCATTTTCCAAAATTAATCATATGAGATGGTTGTGTTCCCACCTAATTATCCTCCAATTAAACTCAAACACAGTCACACTTAGCACAGTCAAACTCAATTATTACATATAAATTTGCAAAAAAAACCTAATAAATATCTTTCTTTTTTAGAATAGTGTTTGTCATTGGTGATAAACCCTACATTTCTCATTTAAAAAACAATAAATGGGTAAAATATGGGTTATTTACGAAAAAATTGATCTCATGGTGTAGAGAAATGAAGCTGATAAATAAAATTTCAAAGGTGAGGAGAAAAATGTCCATTTTGCATGTGCACTCAAAGGGACCCCCCAACCTCATGGTCATTAATCAGACTCAATTAATATCTTGTAGCAATGTGAATAGGCCAAGACTTTAGATTTGGACCACGCATATAATGTAAGAATTATAGCCAATTATGACTATGAGTAGAAACACAATTGTAACCTTTTAACGTTGGAAATTTGCATTGTGATGAGAAATTTTCAGAAAAATTAGCACTATTTTACCATATAAAGAAATGAAAGATGGCAACGGCCACCATCAATGAACTTCTGACCCTAAGTTGTCCTATTCTGTCATCATTGTTGTACTAAGGGTATAATTATTAAAGACAATAATTTTTTTTATTATTTATGCAAAGTATACCAGCAAAAATAGACAATCAATGTCACATTAATTATCTGATTACTTAAATTTTAGTTATATTAAAAGAAACTGTAATGACCTGATTAGAAAGCTAATTATACTAAAGGGTTCTGAAGAAAGAAACAAAAAACAAAAAATAGAAGATCCAAACAATTGAGAATCCTCAGCCTTCCTACAAACATTACCGACATTCGGACGTCTAAAGTTCTAACACATTACACACTGGCACATTTATGAAAAAACAACAAAATACAAGATAATCAAGGTATCATCAGGATGTGAAAAATGTCCAGAGTTTTCTTGGTATGGAAGCTTGACCAGGATGATCATCATCCTCATCATCGTCGTCTCCATTGTCTTCTTCACGAAGAAACGTGCTGTCGTGCTCATCTTCATCATTATACTCAGGGGTGCCATTGAACTCCTCGCTATTGTCTGATGATTTCACAGCATTGTCAAGATTGGCTGCCGATGCCTCGAGCTGCATTGCACAATGGAACAATTAAAAAGAAGGAACTGCTTTAGCATGAACCATTAATGCAGAGGGTCAGAAAGACTTGTTTACCCTGACTACTCTTTCAATGGAGACCACTTCGGTCTGAACGTTTTTATACGACTTAACATGCACTAACTCCTCAGGATTCCCACTGTGACTAGTGGTTTCTTCTGGGGGTGCAGAAGATATTTCGTTATCTCTTGATACGATGGCATCACCAACTTCTTTGTCTGTTCTTTTCTCAGTGTCTGTTGAAGCAGCTACACCTTTGGCCTTGCTGAACAGAAGACATTGAGATTTTAGACACATTCGAAAAGCAAGATTGTCATGTCAGGAGGGTGAAGGGCCCTAATTTATAGATCCTTTTACCTCTCCAATTTCGAAGGGGTATAGTTTTGTTGAAATCTATAGCTGGTATATAAAGAATTAGAAACAGTTGTAGCTAACTTTACACCATTAAGTTGGTAAGCATGATCATCACCAATGGAAGCTACAACTAAACTAAAAGAGTAAAACAACTTGGAAGCATGCTTTATGAATATGAAACTTACGGCGCATGACGTCGAAGATTATAGCGCTGTTTCCCAGCATTTGGTACAGCAGGAACAGCTGTCTGATGCCTCTTCCTGCGGCCTCCTGTAGTCACACTTTCAGAACGACCCTCACTGTCGTAAGCATCTTCACTTTCTGTCATTTTAGAAGATTGTGCACGAGTTCGCTTTCTTCGGATGGTACCAGCTGCTTTCTCGGCAATGCTGGAATCTCCTCGACTTTCCTCATTGACAGAAGTAGGGGCATCCTTATTTTGCTCCTCGTTTGGCTTCAGATCTCCTGATTTACTTCTCAAGAAAGCTTCAGCATCTTCAACAACTGCCTTAACCGAACGTGTTCTATGGATTCCATCCCCTGGTTTTCGACGACGGGTTGTCGTCTCTAAATGCTTGGGATCTTCCGAAACTTCTTCTACTGCATGATCTTCTCTGGGAGTATCTGCTTGTGTGGCAGCTTCTTCAGCTGGCATGCTGGGTCCTCCAACATCTTCAGCAACATCAGACATAGCCTGGTCCAAGTTTTGAGAAGCCACTTCTTCAGATTTCATGGTAGGGGACAGGTTGAAGATTCTTGGAGTGCACTTCTTAAGAAGCCAAGAAATACGTCCACCAGATTCTGTCGATTTTGGGTCATTCCCACCAGGAGTTTTCTGAGCCTTCACTTCATATGAAGCGATTTTTTCCAAAAGTGGAGAGGCCTCTTTGTCATCTGGCCCTGTGATAAGAATGTCAGATAGCATATAGTCCCTTGCCATATCCCCACAGTTTTGGCAACTCTTCATTGTCTCAAGGAATTGAATAAATCTGCTTCTCTCCTTGCTGAATTGTTGCCTCTGCAATTTAAGCTTTTTGCTTAAAACACCAAGCTCGTTAATATCCTTGTGCATTTCCATCTGCTGCTGCTCCAGCTGCCTCTTGTTCAAGTCAATATATTGCTTGTCCTCCTCCAATCTGCTCCTCTCAGACTTCATATCATCAATTTCCTTTTGGATAACTTCTTTCGAATGACTGATATAGCTACGTTCTTTCTCAGTCTTCTCCTCAAATGCTCTCTCTCTTTCCAGCAGAGATCTCTCCAATTCCTCTTGCTTATTCAGCATATCAGCCTCAAGATTCCTCTTACGAGTCTCAAAATCATTATGCAACTTATTAAGCTCATTTTGCATGTCTTCGGACAACACTGACTTCTCATACTCCATTGTGGCAGCAAACGATTCTCTCTCAAGTCTAAGGGCCTCTAACTCTCTCTTAATGTGCATCTCAGTGGCAGTTTTATCTTCTTCCAATTGCTTTTCTACTGCGCGTTTCAAATTTTCGGTTGTTCTTCTATCTTCTTCAAGTTGTTGCAACTCTCGAGTTACCTCTGCTCTTTTTTCATCAAGGACTTCCCACTCTTCCTCAAATTTCTTCCTGTCTTGCTTCAAATCATCAGATTCCTTAGAAAGCAATTCCCTCTGATGGTTGTATCTCTCTATCTCCTGTTTTAAATTCAGTATCAGATTGTTATGCTCATTCCTCTCTTCATCAGTAACCCTAAGCCTTTCAGTTTCATCACGAATCTTCAGTTCCTGCAAACTATTTTCAGCTTTTACTTTCTCAATCTCATCTTTGAGAGCTTGCAGATTTTCTTCCTCAGAGACTCTCTCTCTCCTCAGCATGTTTAGATTTTTCTCCTCCAATTTGAGGGCCTTCTCTCTTTCCTTCAGACCTTTCAACTTTAATTCCACATCCTTCTCTTTCTCCACAACCCTATGTGACTTCTGTTCCAATGCTTGCTCCCGCTTTTTCAATTTTTCCTCCATATGGTTGATTTCATTATCCTTCTTAATCAAGTTATCAAGTTTGACTCTATTCTCCTCCTCAAACAACTTCCTTTTCTCTTCAAGTTCCAATTCAAAGGCCCGCTTTTCTTTTTCCTGAGCAGCTCTATGCTTATCAAGAATGTTCTGAATTTCAACCTGTAAAAAGACATATTGGGTCAACTTCTTGCACCTCTGATATAAAAAATGAAAATGACTCAGCTGCAAGAGCTGGAAGAATTGGGAGGGACAGCAATAAAACCAAAGCTTCCAACTCAAGGTAAATGAGACCACACACAAATCGCAACCCCAAATAATTTATTTTTGTTAAAGAAAGAAAGAAAGAAAAAATAGGTAAGGAAATTGCATAAATAGGAGGATCAAGCAACCTCACTTTATTTATAATCTTTTATTTGACATACGAACATGAATGGATCATGCAGGTAGTCCACTAAACAGTTATAGAGAGAGAGGGAGAGGGAGAGGGGGAGAGAGAGAGAGAGAGCGGCAGTATAATACGATAAACGTTAACATATCACAAAGGCAGTAAATCAGCATGCAAACTAAAGGAAAGCAGCTCACTCTCTCTCTAGTAGTCAGCCTCTCCGACAATTGAACTAACTCCTTCTCCTCCTTCTCAAGTCTAGTTCTGAGAGCTTCAGCTTCCTGCAAAGAAGTAAACAAAATGAATCTAAAACAAAGGACATATTATAGTTTTAAAACTGGAGATAATTCTGAAACTCACTTCCTCTTTTGCAGTTAACTCAGCTAGTTTTTTATCAACCTCGTCTTCTTTCTTCTTCACGGTCAAATTTGACAACTCAGCCTTCTTATGTTCTTCATCAATTTTACTTTCTTTCTCCTTCAGTTTCCAATTGAGTTCATTTAATTTTTCCTCTCTCTCATTAATATCTCTCCTACTCTGACAAAGTCTCTCTTCCCCTTCTTGCAGCTTTCTTTCCCACTCCCGTAAAGCTTCTTTAAGTTTCAGAGAAGTTGCTTCATGTGCATCTCGCCTGATAACAGAAGTAGAGGAAATATATAAATAAAATATGAGGCAAAACCACATAAGGAATGAAAGTGGGGTAATTCGCATTGAACATTGAACATACTCAGAGTTAAAGGACATGCGCTCCCTCTTAAGGACACTATCACGTGTCTCAACCTCTTGCAATTTCCTTTCTAATTCTAAACTCTTCCAATTTGCCTCAGCAAGTTTTGCATCAGCAGCAAGTAACTGTCGCTGCACCTCCAAAGACCTATCCTGATATCCAGCAACCAAATTATTGGCATCAACCAGCTTAGTCTCAGATGTCATCTTGATTTTATCATGCTGTGAGCTTATCTCGCGCAAAGACCTTTCAAGCTGCAGAAAGCAAATATTGAGCACTTCACCAGGGAAAACCCATAAATTGGATTTAAGATCATCAAATATGCAGCAAATTCAGTTGATTCATAAAGTAGGTACCCAATTGCAATGGTAATGAGAAAATGCAATGCCCTATATATGGCATAACACAAATCTCAATGAACAGATTGATTATTAAATGACGAAGAATGTAGACTAATTCAACATCAAAGAAAAAAAGCACTATTAGTTTTACAGTACCCTATATATTACTCCCTAGCAGGTAAAATACAATTAAAATTTCCACGAAAGAACTAGCCACAGAAGTATTATTGTCCAAACTTGGGATAAGAAATTCAACGTAAAATCTCAGTTTTTTGTCAAAACATAGGTAAAGAAACTCAATGTCAAACCACAGCCTAGAAGAAGAAAATGTGTCACCTCAGCCACACACTCTCTCTCAACATCCAAAGCTTTTCTCAAATTTGCTTCTCGCTCCTCCACTTGAGCAACTGCCATTAAATGAGCTGTCTTTTCACGTTTAAGGACTTCTTGCATTTCTAGAAGAGATTCCTGAAGTTCTCCATGTTTTGAAGTCCACTCCTTTTTCTCAATCAGCAGCAGCCCCATATTATACTGATAATCGAAGAGCTGCCAAACAAAAGATCAAAAAAATACTAAATTTAGTTGTAAAATCTGCTCAACCATAATAACAGTCATGAACACAGCCATATCAGGCTGCACCCTAACAAACACCACAATTGATCTTGAAACAAATAGATATGTTGCAATGGCCAAAGCTTAGCCAAGCATATCAAGAACCTAATCGCCAGTATTTGCTGGAAAACAATCACAAAAGTAATTATGCTAAAAATAAATATAAAATATAAGATGAGAGTCAAATTCCATGAGCTTTATCTCAGAAATCCTCTCTCCTCTACCCCCAACCAGTGCAGAATACCCTCTACTTGGGAGGTCAAGTATTAGCAAAGCATATTCTAAACATGACTTCTCGACCAAATGCAACCAGGTTAGTCATACATCAAGCTAGTTTGAGAAGTTACGAGGTATTCTCTATGGTAACTATGCATGATGCATGGAAGCAACCATACATCACACGAACATAATGAAAGAAAATGCATTATGTTAGTAACAAGACCGGAGACCCAATCCTCACCAACCCACCCCCAAAAAAAAAAAAAAAAAAAAAAATTGGGGACTCAACGGGATAGATACACGAAACTTGTTAAAAGAACCAAATTTAGTCATTTTTGTGGGATTGTGATTAAGAAAACAAAATGAAAAGAAAACACTGGCTCCATAAGAGAGAACTACAACAAAATACAGCTACCATCTTGCCTTCAATCCTCTTAACAAATTCTCAGGCAAATAATATTCTTCACTATTAGCATGATGTATTGTTAAGCTTCAAAGTCTACTGTTTTGCAATGCACCAGGGTGCCAGATGGCAAGCACTTTATTTTTCAATGAACTGACAGAATCACTTGCTAACATTATATTCATATATAGAACCATGTATTCATCGATTTATGCATCATTATTTTCTCTTAAAGATGTGCATAATCATCTGGCTGCACTTTCTACAGAAGTTACACAATTGACCATTATACATCCAAAGAGGAAACCAAATTAATAAATGATAAAAATTAAACAAAGCCCACTAGTACAAGAGAGAAGTTTAAAAGCTGAAACACATGGAAGTGACAAAGCCCAAAAGAACTATGCTATTTGTTTTCCATCAAACCTCTCTTTCGAGCCTTTTAATTCTCTCCAGTATCGCCTCACGATCACGCCTCTCCAACGCCGCTTCATCCAACAAGCCCACCTCCCGAAACCTTCTCCAATCTTCCATATTTTCCGTCTCAGCTACATTTCCATTGTCACTCAACAAGCTCGTCGGCGGAGGAGGGCCTTCAATAAAAGCCACCAATTTATCACTGCCATTAGGGTTCGGCGTACGCATTTCACTCCTCGGTGTTCTTGACGGCCCCGGAAACTGCCGTTTAGGAGTAAACATCGTCGCTAACAATTTTGATTAAATTTCGAAATTTTGTTTCGATTCTCGAATTAGTGGACGAAACCCTAATGCGAGATTTGAAAAAATTGTGGGGTAAAAAAGGTAGGGTTTTAACGGTTACATTTATTTGCAGGCGTTGGTGGGTGGGTGGGTGGGTAGATGAATAGAGGGAGGCGGGAGGTGGACGGAATATTCGGGCTCCGGTGGACGGAATATTCAAATAGAGTGTGGTCGGGGGAAAAGAGTGAAAGAGGAAGAAGCCCTTGTGACGCGGAATACCGAATACACCTCTGTTTTTTTGTTGAGTGCTTCGAGTCACTTGGCGCTATGTGCTTTTACAGATTTACCCTTGGGGTGTGGGGATGCCACTCTCGCGGTTATTGAATAAAATTGACTTTTTCACTTTTATGAAATACAATTCCGATTGTTGTATCTTGGAAAGTTTTGTTATGCACATTAAAATAATGGGTTAGGTTGAATAATTTAGATATTTCTGAGAAGATGAATTTAAGCGTGCTTGATTTGCAAGTGGGTTGTTTTTTTTTTTTTTTTAATAATTAGATACTGATGAGAAGATGGACTTAAATGAGCTTGGTTTGTAGTGGGTTGGGTTTTGGTGATTGACTTGTCTTAATTTTTTTTAAATATAGATTATAAATGAATAATTATAATAAAAAAATTATTACTTAATGTAAATAATGCTTTATAAATTATTGATAGGAGTGATTTATTTATAAAAATGAAGAAATTTTAATAAAAGAACTATGTTAACACTTGTTTTCATATATTATATATAAATGAAAATAAAATTTTAAAAAAATTGGTGGATCGGCCACCTAACCCACGATCCTTTAGTGGGTTGAGTTGAGTTGGAATTTTGGAGTCTGCCCTTCGAATGGTGGGTTGTTGATTGATTATTTAGTCATCAATACTGACAACTCTAGTTTCACACACCATTTGTTTTTGAATTCTATATGTTGGTTTAGAAAAACTATTTAGAGTGTTTTATAACATTTTTGCAACATCCATACTCCATAAATTCTAATTGTCTACTATAGTATCATGATGAATACAAAATTTATTTTTTACAAATCTACACTATTCAATAATGTGAGTCAAATTATCTAATTGTCTACTATAGTATTATGATGAATGCGAAGCTTAATTTCAACAAATCTACCCGATTCAATGACGTGAGTCAAAATCTAATAAAACTAGTAATGAAAATTTCATTGTATGGCCTCTCTATAAATCAATAAAAACACATCAAAAAATCTCGAAAAAACGCATCAAAGGAGTTTTCGGGACGGGCTCTGACATTCAAGTTAGAATTACACAGGAATAGATTAAGAAAACACATGAAGACTGAATGTAAAAAACCATATGTGAAAAGCTACAAATGACTGACGGTGGCAAAAACGCATTTCCAAAATTCTAGCTAAAATTGTGTGAACACCTACCATATCAAAACCCTAAAGTACAATCAACATTGAGTTGAAAATGTCAATAGACCTAATAACCTGGAAAGTCCACATATCTCCACCCGAATCTCGAGATAGGCCTTTCAACCCATAGAACTAAAAATAATGTATGAACAATAGATAAGTAAACCTTCTATTAGATATGGACCTTGTTCTTACAAGCTTTAAACAAGCAGAACGCTTGATGTATAATGATGAACTATCACTTAAATTAGGTCTATTTCAATAAACATCAAACAATCGTACAAATCTCTAATACTTGCAGCGAATGGAACATTCAACCTTTTACTAACACGTAATTTGTCGCATATGTCACATCACATCGTAATATTTATATCAAAAATTTTATTTTGTTGTTGCTTTGTTGTGTTGTAGGACAGCAATTGGTTATTTCAAAATTATATCAATTATCTTCATTTGCCAAGTTTTGAGTTGTTTCACCTTTTAGCTCGGGCAGCCTGCTTCCATGCTAATCCCACAAAACTTTCTTGAAGTTTTGACTTTCTATCTGATTTATAATATGTTGTTTTTCTTTAATGAAAGTTGGTGTTTGGTGTTGTAAATATACATAAGCAACGGAAACAGATATAATTATAAGCATAATAAAAAATATAAAATGTTTACAAACTCATTGTAAATAAATATTAATGTGTGTTATATCTTGCATATTTAAATTAATCAATTAATTAAAAAAATTAGTTAATTTAAATCTTGATAATCACAATCTATACATGTGACACATAAATTGTAGATATATTCATCAATATGTAGGTTAACAACTATATATTCCTTACCATAAATATAGATTAAATTTTTTATTTTCATTTGTTGCTAAAAGCATCTATAACAATCATTATTAAGGGACATTATTAAATATTTTATTAATATATTCATTTGATATGTTATTGCAGAATTGACAGTATTAAGCTACGCTAATGTGTTAATGAAGAGAAAGAGATTAAAGTCAACATCATGTCTTTTCATTGTGTTTTTTCCTATTATTTTATTATTATTCTTATAAATTGAAAATGAGTTGTTACAAATATAGACTATATTTATTCATACCCAACCATATCCATAACAAACTAATAAACAATTCATTTCTCTCTCCTCCACCTACACATTCTACACTACAACTCAATCTCATATTTTTCATGCTTTATCAATAACCACCCACAACCACAGCCAACATTTAATAAATTATTTCTTTTATAATTTAACAATTATATCTATAATTAATTTTTATTATATTTTAAATATTAAAAAATATATATAATTATTTGATATTAAAAAAAATCGTAATTATAATAAAAAAAATTACCATACAATTAAAAAAAATTACAACATCCAATAATAAAATTAAAATTACAAGAATTGAAATACAAAAGAAAATAAATAAATCGAATTACAAATACATGCGTAAATTACAACAAAACAAAAGATACAAATTACATATTTAATTAATAGTGCCGAATTTTTGCCATACATGCTCAATCTAGCCGTGATCCAAAATATATCAATATTGGTATCTATTTATAGAGAATTTTATTTTATGAATTTTGGTGTATAATTTTTTTTAGATGGATAAATCGAAATCTACAATTATCTAAATAAAATATACTCGACCAATCATTCGATGTCATGTGTCATCATAATCTTGAGATGACTTGGTCATCAAATTTAATTTAGTTTTTTTTGTCTTCTTGTTATGACCCGGCGATGCCTGCTACCGATAAACATGGTCTAAGCATTTACTATATTAAATATATATAATATTGATATGTCGTATTTAATGTACAATGATATCACTTAAACTCAATCAATAGATTAACACAACTAAAAGAATTGTATAAAATTGTGTAAAAGTTAATGTTTCAATGAAATCAAATACCATTTCTTAATTTATTTGTAATTAAGAATGAGATATTTTTTGAACCAAGATAGCATTAAAAAACTTGAAAAAAATAATTTAGCAAAGAATAAAGACACTGTCAAATTTTCCCAACATAAATGATACTCAGACTAGCGAGTCATAATTTCCTCAATCTACAAAGGCAAATTGCATATATTGGCTGTGATATCTTTCTGTATAAATTACCGGACAAAGCAGAGTAGCGGAGATGGCGGCGGAGAGTTCAACGGCTGCGCCGAACAGTAGATCTGGCGGCGGCGGACCATCCGCGGAGTCGTATATCGGCAGCCTGATTAGTTTGACTTCGAAGAGTGAGATCAGATATGAAGGTATACTCTACAACATCAACACTGAAGAGTCCAGCATCGGATTACGCAACGGTGAGAATGATTTTAAACAGAGGGTTTTTTTTTTGAAATTAAACTTGTCTTTTTTGATAATTAATTTTTTTTTTTTTTTTTACTATTGTAATTTGAATTTTGTTTGGCTTTTTTTTCTTATTCATTGCTCTTAAATTTCTGTATTTTTGTTTGTTTCTTTTTTCCCCCAACGATTCTTGTTTAAGGTACGAAGGTACTAGCTTTGGTTAGGGTTTTTATTTCTGCTGATTTCTGTTCATAGTTTTCTTCGGAGGAAGTGGCACTGTTCTTTCTTTAATTTTTGTGGATAATTTGTGAAATTGTCTGTGTTCTTTCTAGATAGATTAATTTGGGTGACATGGTTGTAAAAGATTAGATTTTGATAATGTGTTTGTAATTTGTGATTTAGGTTTTATCTTTTCTGAATTAATGAGTGTTTAGCAAATAACTTGACCATCGAATCTGTGTATAATACCTGCATTTTGTGTTAGGGCCTCTATTGAGAAAGTAAGTGGATCTTAAGCTATTTGGGGACTAATAGTGCTTTGTGTTTTGACTTGGAGAATCCCAAACATTTATAGTGCTTGAGATGGAGACTCCCAGATTTCGTAATTTAAGTTCATCTGAATAGAACGGTGGAGCTTAATATGAGTTTGGTGTACTTCCTTCACACTCAACACATGGCATCTGATTAATGTCGGTTAATCAGTCCGCACTACAATAGTTTCACATTGAGTGAAATGATAATATTGAGCTCATTTACGTGCCATGTGGAGTAACAGGAAAAGTTAGCTTCAACTGGTATGGTTGGTTATTGTATCATTAAGCAGGATGAGTTCTTGGTCATGTTGTATAATGAGCTATATAACATATTACAACACATTTTTTCCCTGGGCTGATTATGGTTTGAAACTAATTGTTTATCTCACAATATCTTGTGGCAGTGAGATCATTCGGAACAGAAGGACGGAAAAAGGATGGACCACAGGTCCCTCCTAGCGACAAAATTTATGAATACATCCTTTTCAGAGGAACTGATATCAAGGTACCATTTGGTTTCTGTTTTTGGTGCATGCTTTCCTTTAATTACTCAGTTCTTCTGTTAGTGCATGATTGCCTCTTTGATAAAATCGGCACTATTTTAATGTTGGGAGATCTCTTGATTTCGTTTCAATTTATTACACTGTATCCGTGTCTTTTGTGGAAGATTTTGTTTGTAAACTCATATGCTTGATTATATTTAGAAAGTTGTTGTATCAGACTTGAATCTGTTTTTCTGTTTGCCACAGGATTTGCAGGTCAAAGCTTCCCCCCCAGTTCAGACTACACCACCTATCAACAGCGATCCTGCAATTATTCAGGCATGTATACCCCTTCACTTCTATTGTAATGTAATACAGGAAGATTCACTTCACTCTAACCGATGTAAGTTCTGGTGCAGTCACACTATCCGCATCCAACTACCACACCGACGAGCTTGCCTACAGCTCCTACTGGTTCTTTGCCAGATATTGGATCCCATTCTTCTCATATGGGACTCCCCGGGTCAAATTTCCAAAGTGGTCTCCCTGTATATCAACCCGGAGGAAACATGAATTCTTGGGGCCCTTCCCCACCAAATGCAAATGGTAGTGGCTTGCCTATGCCAATGTATTGGCAGGGATTCTATGGCCCACCTAATGATCTTCCACAATTATCTCAACAACCTTTGCTTAGACCTCCTCCTGTCTTGCCTATTGCTCCTTCAATGCAACAGATGCAATTTTATCCTTTCAATTCATCTTTGCCAATGGCAGCATCTGGTCTGCCCAGTTCAAATTTGCCAGATTATCAGTCTTCCTTTGTTCCCAATAGCATGAATCCTTCTAGTTTAACCTCTTCTGCTACTTTACCTGCTTCAACTTTTCCGTTGAGTGTCCCCCCTCTGCAGCCTGTGTCACTAGCATCTGAAACTATGAACAATCTGCTGCCAAACAGAGCTCCTCTTTCTTCTATCCCTACATCAACACCTAGTTCTGGCTTGCCATCATTAGCTCCATTCTCAGTTCCTGCTAATGCAGGAACACATTCAGTTGCTAGCAAAACCATTGCAGCACCTGGTGCTGCAGCCTTGCCTCAGCAGAGTGTATCTCAGCCAATAACAACTGTTGCTCAGACATCTGGTTCTGTTCTTACAGAAACACCACCACCTTCTCTAATAACCCCAGGGCAGCTGCTGCAGCCTGGACAATCTACTGCTTCTGCACATCAACCCTTGCAAACAACACAGAAGGATGTGGAAGTAGTTCAGGTGTCACCAAAGCCATTTTCAGAACCATCAGCACCTGCAGTAACAGAAGCTCAACCACCAATATTACCATTACCACCAAATGCTCGTGTTTATAAGGTTTTATTCTTTTCACACCTGCTTCATTATCTTAACATGATCTAAAGGATGTTCTTTTTTAACTGAATTGTATGATGAAAGAGATCCTGGACCAATTCAATAGGATTTTGTTAGGAATATAAGCAAGGGAGCCCTAACTTAACCCAAAACCATGGTTAAAGGTAAAGGTTTGACTCCCACTTATATACCCTTCCACACTTTCATGTGGAACCGATGTGGGATATCGTAACAATCCATCCCCCTTCAAACCGGACGTCCACAGACGGCACACTCCGGGTGGCAACCCACATAACAAGGCCCACTTCCCGGGTGGCAACCCCCCTTGGGCCCACATCCGGGGTGGCAACCCCTGGGTCCACCATCGGGTAGCCCCTTTCCGCAGCCCGCCCGAATCCGGCAGGTCGGACCAAATTGTTAGGAATATAAGCAAGGGAGCCCTAACTTAACCCAAAACCATGGTTAAAGGTAAAGGTTTGACTCCCACTTATATACCCTTCCACACTTTCATGTGGAACCGATGTGGGATATCGTAACAGATTTTCAGGCTTTCATGAAGCTGATTGATGGCTGTATCGATTGGCCGTAGGAGGATTTTTGGATCTGAAGTCTAAATAATAGGCAAAATAAGGGACCAGTGGGGGGTTTGAATGGTGTTGGTTGGGAATGGCGGGAGTGGTGGTGGTGGAAGAGTGTGCATGGTCAGAAGTATGGTGCAATGTTTCGCTTAGAGTTTCTGGAAATTTGTAGCCATATTATAATTGAAATTTCTCCATTTGGAGATTAACAATCTAACCGAACAATATATTTGGGATTTTGGAAAATCTGTACTTTTAACACTTTATGGAGAATATGAGGAACATGAGCACAGTGATTACTGCAACTAGCCATTTGCCCAACTCATCTTCATCAAAGCCCTTTCCTGTTAGTGGTTGGGTTGGCTATATGGATATTTGTTCTGTCCAGGTAAAGAGAGTTGAGACACAATAGTTGGTTGGCTGTCACAAGCCTAACAACGAGTGTGATAACCAATGTAGCACCAGTACTCCTCCTTTATCCAGCCATGTGATTGGCCTGCACTTTGAGCAGACTTTACTAATTAGCACTACTGTGATTCTGAAAGCGACCTTGATTTGTAGATGAACTTCTTAAGTTGCTAGATCAAATAATGCTAGGAATTTTTCATTACACAACATGACTTAACTTCATTTTAGTTTGTTGTGTACACTTGACTGTAGTAATCACCACTGATGAAGTCTGAGAAATCAAGGCATCTTTTAAAACTGATGTTTCAGGGGTCACTTTTAAATTTATAATTTCTCCTTCCTGCCCTGTTGACTTGTGAACCCAAAATTTTCTCTATAAATGGCTTCTGAATAAATATATTACAAATTGTGAGTTTATGAGCTAACAATGTATGTTATTGATCTTCTTTAGCCAAATGGAGGTGCTTATCATATGCGTAACAATTACAGAGGGCGTGGTGGAAGAGGATCTGGGGTAAGATCTTGCCCATATTTTGCATCATGGAACTTTTTTAATCATTTTTCTGTGTCCTGATTGATCGATCTCCTCACTTCGGTAATGCCAAATTTGATTATGGAGCATTGATCTTGTACCTTGCAGATTTCACGCCCTGTGACAAAATTTACTGAAGATTTTGATTTTACGGCAATGAATGAGAAATTCAAAAAGGATGAAGTCTGGGGTCATCTCGGAAAAAGTAACAGATCCCAATCTAAGGATAAAGAAGGGAATGGAAGTGGCAGTGATGAAGAAGATCCGCAGGATGATGATGATGATGTTGAATTGCCTAAGATTGATAAGGTGACTGTTTAAATCAATGCCTAATTTTTGTTATCAGCATTTTGTAAAATACTTAAGAGTTCAATTATTCTTGCCCACTTCACAGCCTGTTTACAATAAGGATGACTTCTTCGATTCCCTGTCTTGCCACGCCTTGGACAATGAGCCTAATCATGGAAGGCCCAGGTACTCAGAGCAAATGAAGTTGGACACAGAGGTATATCCAATCTGCTGCTGATCTCCTATATCTTACCTTTTGAGATTGTCTAATGTAACTTTATGAATGCGCAGACATTCGGAGAATTTTCAAGGTTTCGAGGTGGTCGAGGAGGTCGTGGACCCGGTCGTGGTGGTGGTGGTGGTCGTTTTCGTGGGTCTTCTTATGGCAGAGGTTATGGTGGATATGGATATATTGGTAGGGGTCGTGGCCGAGGTATGCCAAATCGTGCTCCCTAGAGTCGAGCAGAAGCTAATGACAACCTTGTTCTGTGAACAGGAATTGATTTAGGACTTTCGTTTAGTGTCTGTGCATTTTGTTTTCGTGGTTTGAGTAACAAACTCGTGATCTGGGATAGAACTATTTGTTTTCCTACCCTGTTTATGTCGTTTTCCCTTCGTATATTTGAGGTTGAAATAGAGTTTACCAGTTTTTCTTGCATAGTAGATGATTTCCCCTTGAACTGAAAGGTAATGAAGAAGAATTGAAATGTTTACTTCCATGTTTATAGAAGAAGAAACTAAAACATCAATTCACAATAAAGCTGTGTTATTCATTCTTAATTTTGAAAGCTGATATTGGTCCTTCCATGTAAAGATCATGACCTAGTGAGCTTATTATGGCACAACATCATATTATTCCAATCATTGGTTATGGTTTGGATTTACTTGCAAGTGGCAACTAAGACCTTTCTTGGTGCAAGAGAGGGCCTCCTACCATGAAGCAAAGCATAGTTATCCAAGAAAAGCACATCACCCTTCTGCCACTTGAACTGGATGCTTTCTTCTTCTATAATTTCTTCACATCTTTTGACGATGTCTTTCGGTATCTCAGTCCCGTCTGCCATTGTGGCAGAGCTCAGCTCCTTTCCGTGCATTCCGACCATGGTGTTGAACCACATTCTCCTCCCTTTTCGTCCTTCGAACACCCTTGTCAAAGTTCTTGGCCCCAATATAGTCATCATGCTACCATTTGCTTGCCACTCCACGTCCATCCCCAACGCATTGGCCCTGCACCCCACTCGTCAGATTAAAGTTGGTTCAAACTTGACTAGTGTTTTAAGTTATAACAATTTACCTTTTCTCTGCTACGGCCCGATCTGAGGATCCAAAGGCATCTTCCCAACCACGGCCTCTCATGGAAGCCGTATTGTCGTTGCTGAGAGCTGTGAAGGTATATCTCAGTCCTTTCCTGTCCAGCTCGTCGACGAACTCAGGAAACTCCTCTATCACACGTTCCGTTACTCGGAAACTAGGGACGAAAGGTGTCTCACCACCTTCCGGTGGGGGTACTTCACAGTAGAGTATCACCTTCTTTGGGAATTCCTTTATCTGATAGCAAAAAGGAAGCACTACTAAGAGACATTGCAACACATTAAATAGGTGTTCTAACAGTTGTATATAATACAATGCTTACCAAAACCATCTCATGATGATAGTATATGAACTCAGAGAGAGGCCCTTCATTGGCTGTCCAAATCCTCTTGTGTATGTGAGTCCGGGGTGCGGGTCCCACGTACCGGATGTCGTCCCAACCACAGGCCTCAACAATGTCATTGAACTCTACAGCATCCTTAACATCAAAGCCCCTCAAGAGAACTGCACTGTTCTTGATTATCATCTCTTCGAACCACTCCTTGTTTTCTTCTATGGCTTCCAACAGAGACTTCACGTCGTTTTTAGCCTCGGTCGGAGGCACCAGAACTAGTGGCAGAGTTTCACCATCCACCAGCTTCTCACCTTCACATTTCCCCACCTTAAAATCCTTGCAAGTGAACTCCATTTCTTCCCCTTTTCTCTTCTGTGAATTGCTCTAAGTAAAGATGTTCTGATCACAAGGCTTCTAGTGGCTGATGTATTTATAGAACACACAGAAGGTTCTCTTACAAAGATCATCTGCATTCAGACAGATGACAGATTGGTTACACGACAAATTGATCGATGAATTCATTAAAGCCGAATGGTATCTGATATGGCCTATGTGGTTTGTCTCCATGTCTGTATACTTGTAATTGGTTTTAAACTTTGGCTTCAACTAACATGTCTTTAGGAAAGATTAAAGTACTTTTGGTATTATATAAAACAAATTTGTATTATATTCCAAGAAACAACTCTTCCTAAAGGACAAACAGTTCGTTTGAACTTCTATGATCATCAACTGATTGTTAATTGAATGCTGGAATGTGATAAAAGCAATGTTACCCTAACTACTATGTTGTTAATATAGTTGATGGTAGTAAATTTAAAAATTTCACAAGATGTTGATTTCATGATGACTATGTTTAAATATAGTGGAATATCACTTTACAATTCCTTCTTTTAAATCTTGGACGAGATATAAACTATAAAGGGACTTTAAGCATAGAATCTACTGTTATCAGAATTTTTTTTCAACATGGCTAAATTGAATTAATGAAAAAGAGTGACAATATTGGTAAATTTTTCAGAAGTTCTTTCATGAGGCATTTTAATAGTCCTAATAAAAAAAATGTCCCAACTCTGCATTTATAGTTTTATACCAGGTTTGGTTATGACTTTGTTTTCAAATTCTTTATCATCTACACCTGCATAATTCATTGCCAGGTGCAACAAAGGGTGGGTCCCCTTCATTATCATTATTTTGATAAATAACTCAATTATTATTATAACTTGGTTCTCTTTTAATCATAGTACTATCTCATGACCCGTTTAGTTTTTGACTTGATCTTTATTTATTAAAAATACTTTAACTTCATTTTTTAGTATTATATATATCATATATAAATCAATAGTCATTATTATTTTTTAAATAATGTATGAAACACCTTTAAACAATAAATAAAATTGAAACTTGATGGAATACTAAAATAGTGTAACTTATCCAGAAAACAATGAACTACTTCTACTCCAAAATAAAGCAAGTCCTGGAAAAAAGAATGCATTTCCCAATAATATAAATTATAAAGTTAATTGTTGCCATTCTTTTAAGTTTTAAAAGCAAAAAAAATTGAAGTGACATAAGGATCTTTTATTATTGTGTCGGTAGCTCACTGTACTTCACTTGCTATATTGAACCCAGACACTAAATATGCCTTGAAATATCAATTCTACTTCCAAATCACTATGGCCACACTCTTGTCTCCACCATTTTCTGTTCTTCTTTTTGCCAGATTCTCAGCTTGTATAGTTGCAGTTCTTGTTCTTACATGGGCTTTTCACTTCAAGACTAGCTTCATTCCCCAATCCCCATCTCAAGAAGACCACATTTATGCTGTAAGAAACAAAAACCCTTTTCTTTCTTGAATTTTTATTTATGTTTAGTGCATTGTTCATGCATGTTTTTTTTAATGGATATTCTGAAATCAATCAGGTTTTACATCCTTTGCTAATGGTGATTGGCTTTATTCTAATTAGTGGAGAAGGTACAAATTTGTGCAATTTATTAAGTGGGTTTTGAATCTTTTGATCAATTTAGAGTTTTCAGTTTTCTAATACTTTTATTGTTGGGTGTTTTAGCCATTTTAGTGCACAGATGGTTGCCTGGTTCAAGAAATTTAAGGAAATTAGTACACCTTTGTCTCCAAGGTGTGGCTTTGGGTTGTGGGATTTTTGGGATTTGGACCAAATTTCATAGCCAAGATGGGATTGTTGCTAATTTCTACAGTTTGCATTCATGGATGGGTCTCATATGTATTTCCCTCTTTGGGACTCAGGTTTGTTTATTTTTAATTGCTTTATTGTATTCTTGATATTTTTGAGTAATTCAAGTTAGGGAAAATAAGTTTGTTAGTTCTAAAGATTAGATTTTTAGTCCATTTAATATCATATTAGTAAGAGGGGTTGATGGTATGGTGCAGTGGGTGTTTGGGTTTTTGAGCTTTTGGCACAAAGGCGAGGTACGAACAACAAGGCAGAGGGTACTACCTTGGCATGTCTTTGTTGGTTTATACACATATGGTTTAGCAGTGGTGACAGCTGAAACAGGGCTTCTTGAAAAGTTGACTTTCTTGCAAGCCAATGGCAATGTCTTAAAACGATGCACTGAGACAACCATTGTAAATGGTTTAGGGCTTGGTTTGGCCTTGCTAAGCAGCATTGTAATAGTAGCAGCAATTACACCTAAGCACCAATCTTCTAAATCTAAGATAATGAGTAACTACTCTTCTTTGTAAGAGAATGTACCTTCTCTCCCTTTCCATTTTAATGTGTATAAATATGCTTTTCAACTTGTAGAGGATTATGAAAGTCTCCCTTTGAAAATATTCCTTACTCTCAAAGTTCTGAATAAATTTCTTATGATCTTGTGCATGAATTTAGTGGAAATTATGAATATGGGCTTGAGTTATCTTAATGGGCTACGCCTACTAAATTGAATATATTTCCATGGGCCTGATTAAATTGGAACTTTCTTGTTGGTCAATTTGTTTGATTAAGCATAATTGACTACTTTGGGCTCATAGCCCTTTAATTTATAGGTACTTTGATTGAAATCTAAATATATAAAAGGAAAGTTGAAAAAAAAAATGCTAAAGATAATATGATGGACTGAATGTGGGCTTCTTTTACTACAAGTGGTTCTTGTTGAAAGTGTTTGACCCAAGTCTTTGTTGGGCCAAAATATGCAATTCTTGGACGGATTTGGGGCCCGCTAAGCGTGGACTCAAGTGGACTATTTGTGTGGGGATTTCTATATGAGCAGCCGTGCTTTACAGCCTCTCATTTTGTCACATATATGAAAAATGACAAATTTAGACAAATAACCAGCATTGCCAAATTGTCAAATAATCCACCAATATCATACATACACTTTTTGCTCTAATCTACTTTCTTATCTATCCATTTGCCAAAATCCACTAAAGCAGAGCCAGGAATTAAATGCCAAATTTACCCTTTTCAATAACCTTCCCATTTTTCCCCAACCAAAAGTTATAAAAAATACTATTTTTGGATCTGTTCCTTCATTCAAATTAGTTTCTTGCACTCAGCCAATTCTTCACACGATATGATGAAACCAAATAGATATAATATGATTCGAAACACAAATTACAGAGACAAATTTCTCACACTTTTCTACAACCAAATAAAATAAATAAGACAGATGTAAAACCTTAAACTAACCACAATGCCTGGATAAAAACTCAAGCAAGATTGCAGAAAACATAATTCTAGTCCAAAAATTACCTTTCATTGTTGTCTCTTTCATCAGCCTTAAATTCCATATTTTCCCTTCACTTATCTGCACAAATAAATAAGGAAGACCCACCTTTCAATCCTCTTGTTTGGAGGATAAATAACCACTCGAAATTGGTGGCTCCTGTAGAGCTTACAACACACTCTGTCTTACAATTTTATTTATCAGAATCTTTTCGTGCAAGCAAGTGTTCCCCTATTTAGGGTCTCTAATGCTTGTAAGAAGATAATGAGATTCATGTTGGAATGTTTCTTCCTCTAAAAAAGAGAAAGAAAAAAAAAATCATTACTTTTTCTTGATTTGCAATATTGCAAAGAGAAAATATTTGGTTGCTGACTTGTATGGATTATTGGGTTGAAATATGAGATATGGGGTTGAAGGGAAATGGGGGAAAGCCTTATTAAGGCAGTGCTTGTGTTAGTTTATGAGTGGAAAAATCAGTATTTTTCATCAATAATTCCTACATGATTGTTAGATTAGGCTTTCTTGTTGCTGCTTCTATTGCAGCTTATGCTGTTAAGCAGATTAATGTCAAAAGGCCACCTGAGAATTTGAAGAAACCCTCAGGTACTCTAGTTTTTCTTTAATATATTGTTGTTTGAATTCTGTTTGTTGTGAAATAATATAGGAAAAATCGAAAGATGTCCTGTTTTATTGGTTTAAGATTTTTTCTCTTATAGATAGTAGAGGAAAGTTAATAAATATACATCACTTATAAAAAAATTCTGTACTTATTTTGAACATTCAGAAAATGATGAAGAATCATTTGACAAAGGGAAAGAGGAGGAGGATATTGCCAATTCAGACAAAGGCCTTAGTGAGGTAGTTTTAAGTGTACACACATTTATTTTTCATGTGAAATGATGTTATGGACATTATGTTATGAGATGTTTGAAACATTATAGGCAGAAGAGGAAGAGGAGAAAGAAGAAGTGAAGTTAATCAATAGCATTATAAATCCTGCCTTAAGTAGCCCACCTGATTATGAAGATGAGTTTTTCCCAGAATTTGAGAGTCTCTTATCTGGAGAAATCGATTTCCCATTGCCAACTGACAAGTATGACACGGCGGCTAACATCAAAGCGGAGAAAGACAGGGTTTACGAGAGTGAGATGGCGAACAATGCTAGTGAGCTTGAAAGACTGCGTAATCTTGTCCAAGAATTGGAGGAGAGAGAGGTGAAACTTGAAGGGGAGCTGCTCGAATACTATGGATTAAAGGAGCAAGAATCGAGCATTTCTGAGTTGCAAAAACAGCTCAAGATTAAGACAGTGGAGATTGATATGCTCAATATCACCATCAATTCTTTGCAGGCTGAGAGGAAAAAGCTTCAAGAGGAGGTGTCTCAGGGTGCTAATGCTAGGAAAGAGCTTGAGATGTCGAGGAAGAAGATCAAAGAATTGCAGAAACAAATTCAACTTGAGTCTAGCCAGACAAAGGGCCAGCTTCTTTTGCTAAAGCAGCAAGTTGGTGGGCTTCAAGCTAAGGAGCAAGAAGCCTTCAAGAAAGATGCTGAAATCGAGAAGAAATTGAAAGCTGTTAAGGAGTTGGAGGTGGAGGTTATGGAGCTCAAGAGAAAGAACATAGAGCTTCTTCATGAAAAGAGGGACTTGATAATTAAACTTGATTCTGCTGAAACTAAAGTTAAAGCCCTTTCCAACATGACTGAGGTAAAGCATTTTGACTGTACTTTGTGTGTCTTAAATAGAGAATGTGTTTGATTGGTAATATGATCTGTGTTTTCTGTTACTTCAGACAGAAATGGTGGCCAAGGTGAGAGAAGAGGTGAATGAACTGAAGCATACAAATGATGATCTTGTTAAGCAAGTTGAAGGGCTTCAAATGAACAGATTCAGTGAAGTTGAGGAGCTAGTGTATCTTCGTTGGGTCAACGCATGTTTAAGATTTGAGCTTCGTAACAACAACCAAACGCCTTCTGGGAAAACATCAGCGCGTGATCTGAGTAAAAGCTTGAGCCCGCGATCCCAAGAGAAGGCCAAACAGCTCATGTTAGAATACGCGGGATCAGAGCGTGGAGGAGGCGACACAGACATGGAGAGCAACTTCGATAACACTTCAGTTGACAGTGAGGATTTTGACAATGTTTCCATTGACAGTTCAACAAGCAGGTTCAGTAGTGTTAGTAAGAAGGCTAGTTTGATTCAGAAGCTGAAGAGATGGGGCAAAAGAGGAGACGATTCAAGCGCGCTTTCTTCTCCAGCTAGATCTTTTGCAGGTGGTTCTAAGGGACCAAGAGGGCCCTTAGAAGCCCTGATGATGAGAAATGCTGGAGATGGTGTGGCTATCACTAGTTTTGGCATTGGAGAGAATGATGAACTTAATTCCCCTGAAACTCCGAAGCTAACGCCACCTGATTCGCTTAATAATGTAGCCTCGTCTTTCCACTTGATGTCTAAATCGGTTGAAGGGGTTTTGGACGAGAAGTATCCTGCGTATAAGGACCGCCATAAGCTTGCATTGGAGAGAGAGAAGAACCTTAAGGAGAAAGCCCAGCAAGCAAGAGCAGTTAAATTTGGTGACCCTTTGACTATTAAGCCTGTATCTCTCCCCCCAAAACTTGCTCATATTAAAGAGAAACCTATTGTCTCCGTGAGCTCAAATGTCGAGTCCGGTGATACCAAAGTTGAGTCTCCAATTGTTAGCAAAATGCAGCTTGCTCAGGTCGAGAAACGAGCTCCTAGGGCCCCTCGACCACCCCCTAGGCCATCAGGGGGTGGTTCTGGTGGTGGAAACAGCAGTGCTCCTAGCCGGGTGCCAGGTGGTGGGCCCCCTCCACCGCCACCTCTGCCGGGTGCACCGCCGCCACCACCGCCACCTGGCGGACCTCCTCGTCCCCCGCCTCCACCTGGGAGCCTTGCCAAAGGAGGTGGAGGTGGAGATAAGGTTCACCGCGCGCCTGAGCTGGTTGAGTTTTACCAGTCGTTGATGAAACGTGAGGCGAAGAAGGACACTTCGTCTTTGATTTCCACGTCATCAAACACCTCAGATGCAAGGAGCAACATGATTGGGGAGATTGAGAATAGATCAACATTCCTCTTAGCTGTATGTTGAACTTTAGTTCATTTTCAGTATTTATATACATATCACTCTGCCTTTCTCAGTTCCAACATTGAAAGAATCTGAATTCTTGAATCAGGTTAAAGCTGACGTGGAGACCCAAGGTGATTTTGTCCAGTCATTGGCAGCAGAAGTTAGAGCAGCTTCTTTTACAGACATAGAAGACTTGGTGGCCTTTGTCAACTGGCTTGATGAGGAACTCTCCTTCTTAGTATGTCTCCCAACTTCATAACTTCTTACAATGCTCAACAACTTTTCTTACAAATCTGTTCTCTGATAGGTCGACGAACGAGCTGTCTTGAAGCATTTCGATTGGCCAGAAGGAAAAGCAGATGCATTCAGAGAAGCAGCATTTGAATATCAGGACCTAATGAAGCTAGAAAAACAAGTCTCTTCATTCACTGATGACCCCACTTTACCTTGTGAACCTGCTCTCAAGAAGATGTACAAATTGCTCGAAAAGTAAGTACTTTCATGCAAGATGCTTATAGTACTAAATCCTATATTGGAGCTAAAAAATAAGCTGGAATTTGACAGGGTGGAAAACAGTGTATATGCATTGCTACGAACACGAGACATGGCAGTTTCACGATACAAGGAATTTGGTATCCCGGTTCACTGGCTACTCGATTCTGGAGTAGTTGGCAAGGTAATAATATCATGGTCTAATACATTATACATGTACTAGTTATTATAATTGGATCATACCATAATACGAACAATCTATGTCTTCCAGATCAAGCTTTCGTCTGTACAATTAGCCAGAAAATACATGAAGCGTGTGGCCACAGAGCTCGATGCAATGAATGAACCAGAGAAGGAACCGAACAAAGAGTTCTTGATCCTACAAGGCGTTCGCTTTGCTTTCCGTGTTCATCAGGTATATAAACAGACAATCATCTATATTTTGAATCGAAGAATTCATCGTAGAATTTAACGATTGAAACTTGTTTCAGTTTGCTGGAGGATTTGATGCAGAAAGTATGAAGGCTTTTGAAGAGCTAAGAAGTCGAGCTCATACACAGAGCACTACAGAAGAGAAATGAGGTTTTTTTTTTTTTTTTTTGGATATTTCCATTTTTTTTTTACTTGTAAATTTTATTATTATCTGCGAGTACAGAAACTATATGTATATTGGAGTTTATAGGATCAAATCAACATTTCCATTTTTAGCAAAAAAAATAAAAAATAAAATGTCATCATGAAATGAAACTACGTATCCAAACTTAAATAATATCGTCTTTATTTGACTTATTGAATTTTTTAAAATGTTCTGAGATCATACATAAATATCAAATATGCAGCATGATCATCACCACTAAGGTAATGGCTCGTTAGCATATTGTTTGCTTATCGATAACAAATAAGTATATAATAATAAAGTCATTTATGAATTAATTCTCATGCATTCAAATTAAGGTAGGTTACCTAAACCTGATTTAATTGGATTGACCCCTTCCTCGGAAAAACACACACACACACACGAAACTAATTTACAACAATTATATATGATGTTTTAACTTTAAGAAAGTTTAAAAAAGTTTTAGTAAATGGCTCTTTATTTCTTTATAGACAGACTAGACCAAGTCATGTTGAAAAGTAATACCAACTATTATAACTCTAATTTATCATGAAAATCCATTGATTTAATAAACTAATCTCTATTTCACTATTTCATCAAATGATAACAATTCTAAAAATGACATCAATTTTATTATTAACCAAGTCCGTAGCAAGCTTAAGCTTACCAATAGCCTCATACAGACATCTGAAAATTTTCTTTTCATGAACATTAAACGATCTACAGAACGATCACTCAACAAACTATTGATAAATAACAGATGATTGTTCGAGCTCTGTTCGTTTACAACCCTACTAACATGTACAAACAAAAACCACCAAGAATTTTTTTTTTTTTAAAAATCCAAAACCAAAAATTGCAGCCAAATTAAAGAAGATGTTATACCCCAAATAGTAGATGATCAGTACATAGAATTATCATGTTTCTGCATGGTAAAATTCCTCAAAGGGCTCATAGAAATGGCCCTCGGCGACTTGGGCATCTCCGACACCCTATTGCCGGAATAGTCGTAATGAATGACTCCTGAAAACTCCGGTGGCTGGCATTTCTCTCCCATCAAGATCGCCTTTTGCCACACCCCACTCTCTTCATCCCCATTCCGGCGATCTCCGGCGGCGGAATCCTTGCCGGAAGTTGGTTTCTTGGCATGGATCGTCATCGCCTTGTGGCTGATGGTTGCGATCAGCTGCTTCGCGGATGGCAACGGGGCTTTGGCCGTGTTTGGATGGCTTGTTTTGGATGCATAGTTTTTTCGAACTTGCCTTGCATGTTTTGCACAAAGGGATACTAATAAAGACACTGAAACAAACAGGCCTATAGCTAGTGGGATTGCAGAGAAGCTTTCACTTGCATGGAGAGATACTATTGGCATGGCACGAACCATTTTTTATTTTTTTTTAATTTGATTTTTTGAGTTCTTGAAGGAGAAGAAGAGAAGTGAAAATGGTGGAAGAATTTGAGATGGGATTGAATATATATGTGGGATTGGTTTGTGGGTAGGAGTTGGGAGGTGGGAAGAGACAAATTCAACTTTAGATTACTTGTGGTATTAATAAATGATGGTATGGTTAGTGCTTTTTTTATGATATAGATGGTGTTAATAAATTAGGGGGAATTAATTAGTGAATCTTGGAAAATGAACTTGTTTGGGTCATTTCAGGATTAGATAGATCGCATTAATAAATTGAAGGGAGATTTAGTGAAACTTGGAAATTGAATAATGGACCACTATATGTTATGTTCATCATGCTTTTGGAAGTTTGACTTGGTGATATTTAAGATTAACATTTGGGTGGTCCATATTGGGAGAATATTTTGGTGGAAAATGTATGGCTTTCACACACGCCAAAAAGTAATGAGTATATTCCAAGATGAGATAAAATTGGTAAATGCTAAAATATTCACTTGTGTATTTCGAATATATATATATATATTTAGTCTTTAATTTTGTTCCTTTTTTTATTATATTTTTTTAATTTTTTAATTTTTTATTGCATTCAAATGCAATAAAAAAACAAAACAATGAGAAAAATATAAAAAAAGAAACATAATTAAATTAAAAAAAAAAACACGTACAGAATTAAAACATTTTTTTGTTTTTTTTTCTTTAATTTTGTTCCTTTTTTTATATATATTTTTAATTTTTTAATTTTTTTCTCTGTTTTTTTAATTACATTTAAATGCAATAAAAAAATTAAAAATATAGAAAATTATAGGAATAAAATTAAAGAAAAAAAACAAATATTTTTTTTAATTATGTTGGTGTTTTTTTTTTTAATTTAATATTTTTCCTTTTTTTATATATTTTAATTTTTTACTGACATGGCGGATGATGTGATATTGTTAGGAAAATAAAACAAAAAGAAATACCACATGTGAAAATAGTTGCCACATAAGTGTCAGCTGTCGGAACTCATGAAATTGGGGGCGAGTGTGTGTCTCTTGCCCGGAGCTGACCGGAAAATCGAGATAGGAGGACCAAAATTGGACAATCGGACTAAAATTAGACTACCCTAGAGATAGGAGGACTAAAATTGATGATCGAAAAACAAGAGGACTAAAATTGGACAACGTCCTTAGGGAAGGACGAAAAATGAATTTTGTCCTATATTAATGTCTTATATATTCCTTTTTCTATTTAAATTCATTCATTTACTTAAGTATAATCCAATTATATTTGTGAGGCAATAAGTTTCATTTTCCACTTCAAATCAATCAATCTTATTTTCACATCGCCGCCTTAACATAATATTGAGCAAATAAATCTTTTAATATTAACAGAAACGTATGAATTACACGTATGATTGGGCACGACTATACATGTGATCATAAGTGATATTTTTTAAAGAAAAAAAAGAAGTTATTGAATAATAATGTTAACAAAATAGAAATAGCAAATTGGTATTCATCCAAGTATCCATTTTCCATCACAACTAGGTGAACAAATAAAGGCATTTGGGTCAACTAGGATCAGACAAGAGCTGCCATAGGGCCATGGACCAAGTCGTCTATCAACTGATGACATGTGATGAGGTTATCCTATGAACTCTTCAACTGATATGTAGTAAGTCAATGCTTTGACTTTGAGATATTTGAGTTGACATTTTTTTCTCATTAGCAAATTGGCAAGTGGGATTTTATCAACCTTTTTAGGGACTGCCTAACGTTTGGTATGTTGTTTTGTAGATTAGGGTTCCTTCATTTTAGGTATGTTGATTTTTAAGTATTTTGCTTAGCATAGCAATTATTATACTTCATTCTCAAGACATTATTATCTGATATTTTATTATTTTAATATTATTTGTATTATTGCAGGGTCCTGCAATAATGCTATTAATAAGAGTGTGAGTCGAGGGAGGGTGGCCCAATACACCATATTTTATTATTATTATTATTATTATTATTTTAATTTTTCAATTGTATTATTTTATTTTATTAATAATACAATCGGTCAAAATTGTTGCGCTAACAGTCAACTACTTGATGATTTGATTAAGTACATAATTTTGTTTGCAAAATAATGTTCTACTATATACATGTCGTATATAAATCGAGGATACTATTATTGTATATGCATGATATTGTTTCAATATTAATATAAAAGAAAACAAGATCATACAATAAAAAAATCCTAATTAAATGAATATATGATATCTTTTTTTAGGTACGAGTGCACATACAAATTGAAATAATTTTTGTACCTTTAATTATCACATCTTTGAATAATTCAACGAATAATAAATTAACGAATAATTAATTAAAGTCTGTAATCAAGAGTGGTTGATGGTCCATGCAATAATGAATACATGAAAACATTGACGAACTGGATTTCTCTTAATTACAAAATTGAAGCTACAAATATATATCGTGCATAGTTATATATTAGTATGTATTATGTGCTTCCATGTTTTTTTTATTAAAATTAATTAAATAATTATACACTATGCCATTTATCCTACACTAATACATTTGTGAGTCTATCTTATGAATGTAATATCTGATATTGATCCAATTCAAAATTCCGGTTCCTCAACCCAAAAACTCGAGATCTTGAACCTTGATGTCACTCCAATTCAATTTTCCAATTTTCCGATCCAAACACTTGTAATTTTGAATTCCAAGACCTGCAAAACAAACACCGGGAGGGATTCCCGGCGATGGGACTCCGACGCTCAAGTTAGAAAAAAGGAAGAGAATAGGGGCGTGTTCTTTTTGCAATTGTGTGTGTATTTTGAATATATGTGTGCATAAGGAAAAAAATAAAGAATGGACACAAGATGTATATATAGACTCCCAGGAATACGAGTTGATTGAGATTTATCCCACAAAATATGGGATATGGACTAACAGTTCCGCTGAAATAGCGGTTAGTTAGGTTCAAAATCTGTTCGTCACTTTCTCTGTTAATCAGTTCGTCATCATATATCAGTTCGTCATAATCCTATATCAGTTCGTCATCATCCTATATCAGTTCGTCATAATCCTATATCTAATTTAGTTCGTCATCGTACTTCACCACTGCATTGGCTCGCGCTTCCTTAGTTCGATCCGAAGGCGGTCGAACGGCTTGTTTCTTTAGACTTCAGATACATTGACTTTGACCTCAATTCGGTTTCTAAGAGAAGGACCCGGTTCGACTTAGTTCGGCCATATCAATTACTCCCCCCTTTCAAAGTGTGTGTTTACACACACTAGTGAAGTTTGCTAATGCGCTTGCCGAACACTTGACGCTCATTTACTGATACTTCGACTCTCCCAGCTCCCTCCGAGAAACCACCTACTCGTACTTAGTGAAATTTCGTTCTATTTTTCTGTTTGAACACACTATGTATATCTTCTTTTTTGCAACTGTTCTTCTAGTAATCGCAAATAGTTCGTAATCATAAATGATCCACATGACTTAAAAAAGATGTAAGTAATCAATCGCATAAGTATATCCGAAATGATATCCTTTCAAAGAAAATGATCAAACTATATCCGATCAAGTTTTCTCAAGAAAGCGAGTTCAATTGTAGTTCACTTATTCGAACATTCCTATGGAATGTTTCAGTTCGTTTAATCGGGACATTCCGAGGGAATGCTTCTGTTCGCTTAATCAGGACATTCCGAGGGAATGCTTCGGTTCGCTTAATCAGGACATTCCGAGGGAATGTTTTGGTTGGCTTAATCAGGACATTCCGAGGGAATGCTTCAGTTCGCTTAATCAGGACATTCTGAGGGAATGTTTTGGTTCGCTTAATCAGGACATTCCGAGGGAATGTTTCAGTTTGCTTAATCATCAAGTATAACAGCAATCATATGAAATCAAATAGAAAAGAAAAACACAGCAATTTAACGTGGTTCGGCTGAATTAGCCTGTTCGCCCCATGGTATGATTTGTGATAAAGGTTGGCAGGAATCAATTACAGAGCTTCTGGAAATAGGAAAAAAAAAACAGATCTGAAGTGTATTAAGGATGAGAAAGGAATAAGGTATAATCCAATACTTCTCAACCGAAATAAATGGGGCTCATAGTTAAATATAATAGGAAAAGACCTAAAAAGAATTGGAAAGACATGTTATACTTAAATAAAAAGTGAGAGAATGTATCGCAAAACCAAATCCCAATGGTAAAGAACAATTCATAAAACCCCGTATACTGAGATAAAGGTTTAGTCGTTGTTGTTGACTTTTTGTTTTGATAGATCCTACACTTGTAAACATAAACATATTACTAAGTATGAGTCTCCATGCATGCAAGATCTGTTTACGTCAGAACCTCTGCACTTTGCAATAGAGAACAAGCAAAGCATAGGAAAGTGAGAAAAGACACAAAGCTGGAAGATACTACTACCAACCATATCCGAATGGATTTAAATGCTCGCATATCTATGTAATCAATAACAAGTTTGAGAAAATTATTTGAAAACTGATGTCAGCATCATTTAATCAAGAAACTACATCTATCATAGAACCATAGGGTTCTTGAACTCAAAATCATCCTGATAATAGAAGTTTTAATATCAGAAAGCGCCAGGGCCTCTAATAAACAGCATACCCCAAACCAAGTACATAACAAAATCAGGGGACCACCTAAAAACCTGTTGCAGTCTGGCACCTAACATTAAGTAATGAAACTTGATAATGTATCAGAAAGTGACCTGAAAATGTATTTCAATAACTTGAGAAAAAGAGGCAATATGGCATGGATCATACCCTCATTATCTCCAAGTAAACAACAAACATGATGACATCTAAATCACTCCTAAGGTGCAAGTAATTTTCTAAATCCAAATAAGTAAAAAGTCAAAGCATTTTGACAATTTATGCACAGATGAACTGCACAAAATAAAATTAGCATCTCAATGTAATTACCAAAGTTGCAGCTCTTGTGGTCATTGTGCGCTCCACAGCCACTGGAGCTAAAGTAGGCTCCATAGTTGATGAATGTGTGAGACAAGGTTCAAGATCAATAATTCCACCTCCTTTCTGGCATGCATACAAAGATCAAGGGATATCATTAAATTTTGTAGTATATAGCACGGTAAATCTGAAAGAAACAAAGACCAGAAAGTGTATAAAGAGAGAATTAATATATTGGCCTTTAATAGGTGAGCAAGCAAAAAGAAAACATAAAATATCCTCCAAGAAAGCACAAGCCATGCATTTAAATAAAACTCTCTATAACTTCGTCATAAAGCAGGTACAAGGCTACAGGGACGGGGAGGGGTGTGGTGTTGAAGGGACAATAAAGGGCTACTTGAAACCCATAACTGCAACCTTCACAATGCAACAGCACTCAACATGATAACTGCAACTAATCGCAGCTCCCCATGCTCGAGAACGAACATTATTCCTCAATGTAGAGATATAACCTCAGTAGACACCAAGCCAATGACAAAAGACTCCATCATGTTGCTCAATCACTCCACTTTGCAATTCAACCATGGGTCGAAGAAAGCAATACAGGAAACCATGGGTAAAATAAATCAAAGTGATACCAGAAGTATATTCGGCAAATGTGTTGAAATTCTAATGTATCCAAGTGATTATAACCCAAAAATCTTCATTCCAACTTCAACAGATTACGTTCTACCTATCCATCGTAGATATTTTGCGTCTGTAGACACACAAACCACATAAGCGACCCAAAACAAATCTGCAGAGGATCAGAACAAAGGAACATGATACACCCTGAATCACCGCAGAATAATCGGCTATTGCAGAATTAAATCCACCCAAAATACAACTAACATCGCAATTATAAAACCTGATTCCAAAACTTCGAAGAATAAATCACAAAAATCGCACCATTCAAAGACTCTTTCAAGCAAAGAAGAACAAGAAAAAAAAAAGAATTATAAAATTAAGTAAGAGAATCTATAAGCCATGAACGAAATCCTCTAGACGATAAACCCAGATTCTATATATCCCACGAAAATCCATCATGAATCGCTCCAATTTTAGAAGGAAGCGCCAGAGTCTTCGACAGAGTTTTATGGGTTGAACTTTTCCAAGGGCAGAGGGATGCCAACACTCAAAGGGAAAGTTAGGTAATTTACACCAAATAGGAACAACAGATAATTCAACATTATCGAATAGAACTCCATTGGTGATCTTTTTCAACATCAAGGTTTTGCCTTGGTAATGAAAAGGACCCCCATGGAAGATTTTTTCCATATCAGATTCAGATGCAAAATGAAAAAATAACAGAACTATTCAAGTGGAGACTAAACTGACATTTCACACCCCAATAATCAATCAGATGTTTAATGTTATTGAAACCGGGCCAGTTTCCAGCAAAGCGCCCAACCAAACAGAAACCCCATTCAAGTTTAACATTGAAGACATTAGAAATTTCAAGCTCAATGACATCAGAAACATTAAACGAGTCCAATTTCAGTTCGTCATGCATTTTTGCGGAAAAAAAGTTGGACCAATTTCTTAGTTCAGCCGGGTTACCTGGTGGGGGTTTTAACCTACCACCCAACCTCATTCAGATCGATTAGGATTTCCTCAACCATAGCAACCCCAAATCAACCTTCATCCTCTTTCGTTCATACACCAGGTTCGCCGCCACCTCCAAATCGATGAAATTATCTCCACCTCCAAATTGCCACCTAGATCAGAAGTTTCCCTCCTCTTTAGCCTGATTTGTTGTTGGTTCAAGTTTTGGCTCAAATTTATCGCCGGAATCGAACTGTTGCAGCGTCTTCCACCTGGGTTCGGTTATCGGGAAATCTGGGTTTGTAACTGCTGGGTTTATGTTTTGGCTTCTCTAATCTGGGTATTTGGGGTTTCGCTACCAGATCGAGAAATCTGCCTTGTTGTACTCTCCAAGAAATCGATTACTTTGTCTGCTATTTCACCCATCTACTGGGTTTGAAAGATTGCATCAGTTTTAGTCCTAGTCTTCGATTTGCTGGGTCTTTGCTCGGTGCTTCGAGTTTCCTTTGATTGGGTTTGAACTGAGGAGTTTAGGTCTTACATCCTAGTCTCTGATTTGCTGGGAATTCATGTTAACTCAACGTCTTAAGAACTTAGATTGTTTCCCACAGACGGCGGCAATTGATATTGCTCCAATCCAAAATTCTGGTTCCTCAACCCAAAAACTCGAGATCTTGAACCTTGATGTCGCTCCGATTCAATTTTCCAATTTCCCGATCCAAACACTTGTAATTTTGAATTCCAAGACCTGCAAAACAAACATCGGGAGGGATTCCCGGCGATGGGACTCCGACGCTCAAGTCAGAAAAAAAGGAAGAGAATAGGGGCGTGTTCTTTTTGCAAGTGTGTGTATTTTGAATATATGTGTGCATAAGGAAAAAATAAAGAATGGACACAAGAGGTATATATAGACTCCCTGGAATACGAGTTGGTTGAGATTTATCCCACAAAATATGGGATATGGACTAACAGTTCCGCTGAAATAGCGGTTAGTTAGGTTCAAAATTTGTTCGTCACTTTCCCTGTTAATCAGTTTGTCATCATATATCAGTTCGTCATAATCCTATATCAGTTCGTCATCATCCTATATCAGTTCGTCATAATCCTATATCAATTCGTCATCATCCTATATCTAATTTAGTTCGTCATCGTACTTCACCACTGCATTGGCTCACGCTTCCTTAGTTCGATCCGAAGGCGGTCGAACGGCTTGTTTCTTCAGACTTCAGATACATTGACTTTGACCTCAGTTCGGTTTCTAAGAGAAGGACCCGGTTCGACTTAGTTCGGCCATATCAATATCCATGAAACGAGTCAACTCAAAATCCAAAATCCATAAATCAGATCGGATTGACTTGTGAAAATAAGTGGATTATAGATAAATGAATTCCATCTCATAAAAATTGACTTGTGAAAATGAGTTTGGATTTTGAATAGATGGATTCTGTCTCATAAATTTATCTGTAGGAATTTTTTTTTTCTGATAAAAGATGACATAATTTCGGTTTGTTGATGAATTCCATCTGTAAAATTTGATTATCTTTTATAATTAATAAATAAAAATATAAAACGGCCATGCAAAAACACTGTTCAATTCTCAACCCCCACCTAAAAGAAAAAAGAATAAAAAAGTGAAAAGTATTTTGTCAAACCTGAAAAAGCGTTGCACCATCAATAATTGATGATTTAGGTTGTCGGATGGTTTATTATTATTATTATTATTATTATTATTATTATTATTATATTTTCTTTTTAGTGACTTTCAACAATTTTTTTTTCCTTAAATACTTTAAATTATATATGGAAAAAGAGATGGGCCTATATGTAACCCAAACGCACTCTCTGAATGAAAGCCTGAAATAAAAGTTCTTGAGGCCCATATAGCCTAAGGCCTGATACTAGAACCAGGAAATCTAATAAACCCAATCATTTTTGCCCAAGACATAAATATTAGAATGCAGGCCCATGCAGATGAGATATATACCGATAGCAAATGGGCCCTTTTTTTAGCTCCTTTTTCTTTTTCTTTTTTAATATCAATATCACATGGATTTTGTGGGTTATTGATCTCAACATATAACCTAAAAAAAGCGATTTACTTATAAAAATTGATTTGACTTGTACATAATAAGGATTTATTTTACAAAATCAATCCACAAACGATTTTATACAAAACTTTAATGATTATAACCACAATTGAACATCCAATATACATTATGAGTGGGCCCGGCCCACCAGCTACATGTATATGAGAACAAAATCCCCCAAAACCTCCAAAGTGAGGACTAAATGTTTATTACAATCTATAAAAGGAATAGGGAACTATATTAATAATTTAATACATGCATTTCTCATGTTTTATTTTCTAGATTATATTTACCTATATCAATGCAATTAAATGAGGTTTTTTTTTTTTTTTTTTTCCCTTTCTTTCTACAATATCCTCTCAATTACCCGAGTCCCTTAATTTTTATTTTACTCTAATATGAGTGTGTCAATAGATACATATACCATCATCTTGTTTGTTCTCTCTATTTTCCAAAATTTAGCCTAAAATAATGAAAATGGTGGCCAAGAAATAACACCAATAGAAAGAAAACAAAAATTCCAGAAATTTAATTATCTGCTTTGACTCTGGACCAAGAGATCAAACTGATCAATTAAAGAATACTAAAAGCTCTTTTCTTAAGATAGATAGTTGCAAGAATATAATATAAGGCTAAATAGCCTAAATTACATATTGGCCAGCAGGAAACCAGGATGTTGCCACGTTATAGCCAGCTCATCACGTGCACTGCACACTCCCTAGCATTAATTTGTCTTCAAATTAATGAAGGTTCCTAATTTTCCATCTGGATCCGTAATTATAATTTGTTTTTAATACATGTCTTAAATAATGATATCATTTATACACATAATATATGTCACTTATTTTAGAATATCATATGAAAAATAAATTGGAGTAAAAAAGATCATGTAATTATTTCCTTCTTTTTTTTTTATCAACAATATTAATTACTTGTACAATAATTATGTTAGTCACGTTTGCTTTTTCCCTCTTCTCACCTGCCGTGCCGTCACAACTACTCATCTTTCTTGAAATTTCATCAATTTAATTATTCATCAACATATATATCATTCATAATGAAATTACACAAAATTTAAAAAGAAATAAAATAAAAGAATCACAATTCATTCATATTTCATTCATATTATACATGAATATATATCTTCTACGCTTCTCATCATATAAATATACACCACTTACAACTCTTTCCACACAAAAAAAATAAAATAAAATTACACTAACCATAATGTTGGCACGTATATATGATCAATATATATGTTTTTCATTCCTTTATCAACTAATGGTGCAAGGGATTTGGACCGGTAGGCACTAGGCGCTTCTCAACCCCGTAACGAGGGTTGATATCGCCTCCGCCTGGTGGCTCCGGTGGAAGTCCCGTTCGGTGGTGGCGGCGCTCGAGAAACGGGGTGAAATCAAACTTGCTAGCAAGAGTTTTTCTATGTGGATGAATATTATTCTCCAAGGTGGTGTTTTGGAGGTATTGGAAGTTATAGAAACCATAAAAGAATAGTAAGAAAAGGAGAAAGAACCATAGAAATGAGGTGTTTGATCTCATGATGATCATGATGTGGAGAGAATTGATGAAGGAGATCTAGAGGTTGAAGAGGAAGCATGGAGCAATGAAATAAGGAGGAAAAAAAAAAAAAAAAAGGGTTGATTTTTTAGTGGGATTGAGACAATTTGAAGGGTTGACAGCTTGATATTGTGAGACTTGTGAGCTTGTTAATTAATACTCTCTAATTTAATGTGGGAGAGAAGAGGGGTGGGGTGGGTGGTACAATTACCAATAAATGTTGCTTAGAAATCAAGAAACAAAAAAGGGTCATTATGTGGATTGTCAAGACCTGAATTATATATTGCTTGATTGTGTTTAGTACTGAATATTGTCACTATTCATACTTTGAAAAGTGGAGAATAAGTATGATAGTCAAAATCTTCTCTTTGTTTATGAGGAAATGTGAAATGGTTTATGGTTGGCATTATGGGAGAAACTGAATATATGTTGTCCAAATCTCATTTTGTCAAATTTAATAATTTATGAGAGGAACTTAGGGACATCTTGTCTCCTGCAAATTGAATTGGATATAAAAGCCCTGGAAATTCTACGTTGCACATACGTACATGTAATATCTTTAAGTTATAAAATGTGTGACATATGATATATTTTAGAGAAAACTATTTCTAATTTATATGAAATCCATGATCCTGGATCAATGGTTAAAACCCACATTATTAAGCTCTCAATATAATTATAAAATAATCACAACTCACTTCTCTCTCTATATGTATATAAATCTATTTAAATGAACTGTTTTTTTCTGAAGAAATCATGTTACATGAGTGGGGAAAAGTTGAAAATATTATTAGCATTAATGGCAGAAAAAAAAAAGGGTGAAGATTGTAGAAGAAGAAGAACAAAAGGAACTAACACTTCAGTGTTCATTGTAGTTCTTAATAATGCACAATCATGAAAGAGCACAAAGTAGGAAAGAATTATGAAAAGTTCACTATTCATTTTCAGGTCCCTCAAAATCCTTAATAATACATATTTTCGCCCACTTCTCTACGTACGTGTGGATAGTTATATGGACCATAATTTAGTTGCACGTGAGATTAAAATTTATCTTATTTAATTATAGCTTTTCCAAATTGTTTTCGTAAAATAATGTGCTTGAAATTTATTATGGATGTAAATTTCATGCAATTTTTTTTTTTTTTTAGTTTACAGTTTTATATTAGTATTTTAAAATATCATCATCTTTCTAAAAACTTTATTTTTATATTATATATGTATACATATATACATTTCTCTTTTTTCCCCATTTCCTTTTTGTGAGTTTGGGCTTCTCCAGTCAGATTTGAGACTATCTTTATCAGTGACACTCATTCAACTCAATCCACAATTAAAATATTCATTTCTCTCTTTCACCTCCACAATCCACGACCCAATCCAATTCAAATTTTTTATACTTTATTAGTGACACCAACTCAACCCAACCCAATATATTTTTCTTATTATTTAATAATTGTATATTATTTTGTGAGCTTTTTTTTATTATTTTTAAAAGATGTAAGAAATAGATGAAAAATATTTGATATATTAATTCCACAATTATAATAAGAAAATTGTTTTACTATACACTTAAAATAACATACAAACACAATATCTAAATCAAAATTACAATAATTGAAATAGGAAATCGAAAAAAAAAAATTCAACCTACAAATAGATGCATACTAAATTACAAATACAAAGGATACAAATTATATATTTAATTATCAATTCCAATTTTTTGCCAAATATGCTCAATCAAGTCGTTTTTAAGAACATTATGAGTTTCTCTATGTTAATATGTTAATATTGGATTCTATTTGTAAAGAAAAAAAATTATGAATTTTGATAATTTTTTTAAAAAAAAATTAATACAAATTATTTTCAATATCAACAATTTAAATTATATCCGAAAAAATCTATCATCACCGATTAAATAGTGACATGTGGCATTTGTAGATAAAAAAAAAAGAATGGAATTGTAAGGTTGTGACATTGTGTGACCAATGTCATGACACTCATGTTATTTAAATACTTTTTTTCCTTTTTTTTTTTGTTTAATTCAAAGTTTGTTTTAGGGAAAAAAATGTTTTTTAGTCCTTTATGTTTGATTCATTAGATTTTTAGTCCTTTATGTTTGACTCATTAGATTTTTAGTCATCTATCTTTCACCTTTTGATTTTTGGTCCTCTATATTTACAAAATATCATTTTTTTAGTCATTTTACCTATATTTAATCTTAACACCAATTTTTTCCATTCATCTAATATGTCTAAATTAATATTAATAATTAAAAATTATATATTTCATTCCGATACGAGTGAGTTGGAGTTTTGTGAGTTTGAGAAATAAAACATTTTATCATCAAATTAATATTAAGCAATTAACAAATTTAATTTTCACAAATTATACATTTTGTGCTGAAAATAAATAATACGAAAGTAAAAAAATGACATTGATCATATTCTGCAAATTCTCAAATTACACCAAATGGTCCATGGGGTTGTTGTTAGTTCAATTCTCTAACAGATAAATTGATGTAATTTGAGAACTAGCAGAATATGATTAATGTTATTTTTTTAGTTTCGTGTTATTCGTTCCAACACGAAATGTATATAATTTATGAAAAATAAAAATTTTAATCGCTTAATATTTCTTTTGATGTTAAAATGATTTATTTCTCATAGTCACAAAACTCTAACTCACTCGTCTCAGAATGAAAAATAGTATTTTTAATTATTAATATTAATTTAGACATGTTAGTTGAATAAAAAAAATTGGTGTTAAAATTAAATTGTAATTAAAAAAAAAGTTACCTACTATTGCAGGTACAAGGAATAAAAAATGATATTTTTTAAACATAAATGATTAAAAATCAAAATGTGAAAGATAAAGGACTAAAAAATAATATTCTTTAAACATAAATGATTAAAAATCAAAAGGTAAAAGATAGAGAACAAAATATCTCTAAAAAACTTTTTTTTGTCCTTTATTTTATATTTGACTTCCGATTGGGTAAAGATGGTCTTAAGAAAACTTAGGCCCAATAGTATTGCCGACATTTGGGCAATGAAGAACCCATTTACAAATAATGGGCTTACCACCCAATCCAATGATCCATATTAACAAATAATGGGCTTACCACCCAATCCAATGATCCATATTAACAAACGACGTCGTAAGACTCGTAACTAAACCCACCCTCCTATATAAATATCAATATAATCGGAATGTAGAAATAAGGGCAAAATATTAGACAGGTTTCATTCTAAACTCGCATCAAAATCAATCAATATTAGGAGCTAAGCTGAGAACCATCAAAATCCATCGCCGAAGATAACCGAATTTCAAGATGGTATGTAATTATTTCTCTTCTATTCTTATTTGTTATGTAACTTTTAGGGGTTAGGGTTTTGGAGTTGTTATTGTTGTGATTAATTCATGAATTTGATCGATGGTATTCTTTGGAAACTGGGAAAAACATTAATTTGTGTTATGTGAAACAAAAATTGTTTGATACAATGAAATTTGCGAATTATTGTTCGGGATCAACTGAGATTCGTAATCGCTTTTTCCACCGTTCGGATTAGGTTTTAAATCATACGCGTTTCTGACTTTTGGGCGTCAATTATTTGTATGTTTGTTGGAGAAAGGATTTCCTTTTTAATTTGAGTTGCAAAGTGTTGAAAATTACTATTTTTAGGCTCAAGGCATTTGATTTAGGTTTAGAAGTTAGCATCTCATATGTGAATATACAGAATTGTGTAGTATAGATTAGTTCTTCGGATATAATGTGTTTTTATGTTTTTTAATTCAACACAATAATAGTGCTTTATGTTTTTGGTTTTTATAAATGTGTGATCTTTGAAGTGGCTAAATGTACTTGTTTTGTTTCTGCAGTCGTCTCTTGCTGCCGCTCGGGCAGATAATTTTTACTACCCACCAGAATGGGAACCGAAGAAGGTATGCTTCAGTTTCAAGTTTATAGCTACATTACTACATTCAAATGTATGTATGTGTTTAGAGTCTTAATTCCTTTTCTTACAGGGTGGATTGAACAAGTTTCACGGTCAACATGCTTTGAGAGAGAGAGCAAAAAAAATAGATCAAGGCATCTTGATCATAAGGTACCAACCGAGTTTAAATATACTGTACATATTTTTTTCTTCAAGCGTCAAAGAGCTCTTAAATATACTCTCTTCAGTTCTAGGTACTCAATGAGAAAAAGGGTGGGGATGTTGGGATTGGGATTGGGATTTGATACTCTTAATGATAATTTCCATTTGATACTCAATACACTTGATTCAAGTCTGTATCAATGTTTGGCTATTGCTGACCACAGCCTTACAACATAGTAGAATTTAGAGGCCTCATTGTATATTGCTTCTACAACTTCTCCAGAAATCAAACTTTCACAGATTCAACTAACTTGAAGAGCTATACTGAATGTTATGGTTCTCTTGTGTCTCAATTCTATTGTTCCTATTTCTTTCTTAATGTTCTCTGCTTAGCAGGGATCGTAAATATGTGTTTGACCAGACCTGCACTCCATTAACTATAGCAGAGTTTTGTAACCTCACATAGGGCTGGGAAACAGAAATTAGTGATATCCTGTATCTGTAATTTGTGCCACTTTTGCATAAAGATTTTTTACTCTTGTACTTTGTAAGTATAAGGAAAGAATTCATGGCTATATAATGTCTTGGCCATCATGGCCATTTAGAAAATGATTTTTGGATTATGATAGAAATGCAAAATTTGAAACTTTAGGCTATTGTGTAAATTGTATGCATCAATTTTACAGGTTTGAGATGCCTTATAATATCTGGTGTGGTGGATGTGAGTCCATGATTGCAAAGGGTGTAAGGTTCAATGCTGAGAAAAAACAAGTGGGAAATTACTACTCTACCAAGGTATGCTGCTGTTTTATACTGAACACTGAACTTATTCATACCTTAGGACTACATTGATTATGAACCCTTTTTCTCTCCCAGATATGGAGCTTTTCTATGAAGTCTGCATGTTGCAGACATGAGATTGTTATTCAAACAGATCCACAAAATTGTGAGTATGTGATTACTAGTGGGGCCCGGAGAAAGATTGAGGAATATGATGCAGAAGATGCTGAAACTATGGTTCTGATCCCAGTCGATGAGGGTAAGTATCGTTGCTGTGTATACAATTTGAGAGTTGGAAATTTAAGTTGTTCTAAAGCTGACCCTTTTCTTTTCCCCCTTTAGATAAAACTAAGCTGGTGGATCCTTTTAAGCTCCTTGAACACCAAGAAGGCGATCTGAAGAAGAAGAAAGAAGCTGAGCCAGTACTCGTGCGTCTGCAGCGAATTTCAGATTCTAGGCATTCAGATGATTATGCATTAAACAAATCTCTACGGGCAAGGCTTAGGGGTCAGAAGAAACGAGTAGCTGAAGAAGAGGCTAATTCTAGGAAATCAGGACTTGGGATAAGACTTCTCCCAATTTCTGAAGAGGATACTGCTTCTGCTTCACGGATTAAATTTGCTACGAAGTTTGAGAGGAATAGAAAAGACAAGAGGGCCTTAATTCATACAGCTTCAATTTTTTCTGGGTCATCCACTTCTGCTTCTGATAAACGACGTTTGGAGCTCGAAGCTAAGAGGAGAAAAATAAATGCTGCTTCTGCATCGAAATTATTAGTTGGAAAAATCAAGCCATCATCATGGGCTCGCACTTCTGCCCCTTCTACAAAATCTATCCGATCTTGAGGTGGTAAGAACCATGTTGCAAGCTTATCATGAATCATAATATCTTGCAACGAAGAATTAGGATAAGTTTGTCCATATTTTGTATTTCTTAAGCATAAGTTTGTACCCCCGAACCTCTCTTTGCTTGTATTTCCTTGCATTTCTGTTGGACAAAGATGTTTGCTTTTCATATTTCCTGGTTATGTTGTGGAGAAAGTTTCTTGGTAATAATTTTTGTTGTAAAACCTAGTTAATTGCTATCAGATTTTCTGAGGTTTTTATGATATACATACATGGGTGTCACTCATCTCAGTTTCTTTATTAAAAACATTAATCAAGCACTCAATTAGCATGAAAAAAGGCCCTTCAAGTGGGTTTGTGGAAAACTCAAATTGGAGCTCATGAGACAGCTGGGCAGGAGGTTCCTATGCAGCAGAAAAAGCATAATGATGAAACATATCTTTCATGATTTTTTCGCAAACAATTTCTCAAGACTCTTAACTTTATGACCGTACAAAAGTGAACCCTTAGCTTAGCTAAACAAAATAAAATAAAAAAGAAGCCAAAAAATAAGGAGATGATGAGCAGAAGCCCTATCCCAAGGTACCTAACACTTTTGTTTCACCACGCAACACACAATTTTCAACTCCTATTTTATATATAAATAAATGTTATTCAAGTGTGTTGTTCCTGTTATAGACATAGGTTCCTCTGTGCTCAGTTAACAATGGACCAGTCATGAAAAAGGGACAAAATAGTAATATCAAACAGGATTTTAGGGCGGGCCAAAAACTTGCATGCGCATGCTCTCTCTGTGTTTGACAAAATCGCTGAATATGAGGATTTCAACCTCCAATTTCACACTAGTCTCTATAACACTATATCTACACATTGCTTATTCCAGTTTATACATGTACAATACAAACCCCTTCTTTATATATATATAATAATACCTTTTCTAATGCCCATATTATATTCCATCTTAAATTGTGCATATTCCATCTTTTCCAAATAAGGGAGATTCCCAGGTGATTTTCCATCTCTTTTTCTTCATTCTCATTTCAACATAGTTAACAACTTAATTACTACTTTAACTAACTCTTTCTTTTCTATCAATTTCTTTCAACTTTATGCAACTAAATCTGATTCTATACTCCCATGCATACATTTAATCCTCTGTTTATGTTGAGCAGGGAAAGATTGCTTTACCTACTTCTACTTCAGCTCAGACTTTCCAGGTGTGTAATGGCTGCAAACTTCATAGTTTTCTCCAACATTTTCTACTTCCTTCCTTTTCTTTTAATAATTAAATTTAAAAACGAAGATTTTCACCCCTCAAAAAAAAAAAAAAAAAAGATCAAAAAAAAGACAAAGGGTCAAACTAGTAACTCCAACCTCACTTTATAAAGCATGTAAATTGTTTGTACTTACGGATTCAAATGAGTAAAGGGGTTGAAGAGACTGTCATGGTTGTTGCCCTATTTTTTGAAACTATGGGTTGAAACCTACCTAGCTGTATATTATATATGGTTTTCTGTTAGTTTTTTAAAATATTGCATTTTGGTCCTTCTTATCCTCTTTATTTCCATGTCAATACCCTACATAGGAAGTTGATTCAGAAATCCTGTCAACATCAAGTGGTCCAGTTGTTGATCAACGTCCAAATTCTCTGCACTTGGAAATCATCAATAATCGTTAATTAGTTATGTTTTAACAAGAATTTAATTAATGTAGGCATATTAGTAAACTAGTGGATAAAGTATTCAATATTCCTTTACACAAATCTATATAGAACAGTAATTAATATAATTAAACTCGGTGAATACACCAAGTGTATCAATGTTTTAAATTTAAATGTAAATTAAACCTTCGTTTTACTATTGACATATAATTGAAAATTTGTGAATTAATAATTTGAATTAATTTATGTAGCAGCTCCAGGTTCTTGTGGACCATTATTTCTTGCAAGTTGCTTTTAATCTGACTTGATCAGTATTCATTAAAGTGTCGTACATATTTGGCTATTACTAATTGGATTTCTGGTCAATATGAAAACGACTCCAAAAGCATATTAACTTGTACCACTTGATTTGGAGTTGGAAAATTAGGGTCGGCACTACGAAATTAATTTGATCGATATTTTTATTTTTTACTTTTTTCATATGAAAAAATTATTTATCTCATAGTTGCTACAATAATGGAGACACTATAACTAATTATTGTTGGATGTGTGCGTGGTGTTGAAATCTTTGGTCGACCATTCATACTTTTTTCTTTCATGTCAAATAATGAGGGTGGAGGGTTAAAATAATTTTTCATCTTATAACTACGATGTTTTACGATTTTGGTCTCATGAGTATTACGATTTTCAATTTAGTAGTCCCACAATTTAAAAATTTATCCAATTTTTGTTCAATTTAAAGTGGGGCTTTTCGGTGACCTACCAAATAGGCGAAACTAAACTGAAATCAGACAGATTCTTAAGGTGTGGGACTAAATTGAAAATCGTGATAATTATAAGACCAAAATCGACGGACACGTAGTTATGAGATTTAAAATGATTTTAACACTGGTTATAACACTCAAAAAATTGTTTCTAGATTGGATTGATTTTGAAACTTGAGAATTCAATGGGTGTATGATGAGCTTATGTTTTGATTTGAAGTGAGAGTGGAAGCAAATACAACTCTGTTTTTGCAGACTGATGAGGTAGCCACCACTGTATTTAAGAGGATCACAAATCAGGTATGCTAAATCATTGTCAGATAACTAGAATGTCTATTGTTGTGTTGTTTTCTCCTAATTAAAATTACTTAATTTGTCTTTTATTGTCTACATTTATTACAATAACAAGCAGATACCTTGCTATCATCATTGCTAGGGCTTTTTTAAGACGATTTAATTGGTATTTAGAAACCTGAACACATTTCAAAATTGATCAATTATAGTTAATTAGTGAAAAAACTCTTGCTGAATAATTGTAGATAGAAAATGGGAAAAAATTAGTGAGCATTGAATATGAGTAAACATCTGTAGTTGAAAAATTAAAATGTGGAATGTTATTTCATAATAACATGAACAAACTCACCCATTTTATTCAAACACATTGTAGCTAGTTTATATCTGTATTGATGTTAAAATCTACCGATTATTAATACGAGTTCAATTCTTCATACTTGTGGTTTATATATAGTGTTCAAAATCAGTACTGCACCTTGTAAGTTATTAGTAGTAGCTATGTGTTTATATGTTGAAGTAAAGAATACAACCAATACACCAACTCATTACTAATGATCATTTATTAAAGTTTCTTCCAGCAGAATATGAATGCAAGATATGAAATTTTTGTAATTGAAATGGAATTTAAGCATTTGATAGTTGCATAAGAGATCATCGCATCATCAATAATATTTGCTTATTATTAACTTGTACTTATCAGTTATTTTCTGTTCTTCCTATGGATTATAATTCTCCAGAAAACCCAAAAACCTAGTAAGCACTAAGGAAGAAGAACAATAAAAGAACAAGAAAGATTTCTATCTTGTAGTAAATTGAAACCTGGCAAACGATAACAATGTATAAAAATAGAGAAATCTTACTCTCATGCTTCTAAATTATATATATAGTGAAATTGAGTTAGATAAATCAATGTCTCATTGCTGTTTTAGTCTCTCCTGCATTATCTTAAGATGGAGAAAATCTTTATGCTGATTATATATAACACCAGAATCTAATTGAAAGGCATATATCAGATGATCAATATTTCATGTTTTAGGCCTTCTTAGAGATTACATATTTGAAAAATTCCCACGAAAAAATCAGAAGATAAACGAAACGATAGAAGAAAATCACTGAACCAGGTAGTAAACAAGATCTATCGTTGGACAAAGTTCGAAGATGATATAACTATACTCTAATTTCAGTCAATGCCTCATATATAGAGTGAAATTCACAGCTTAAGTAAATTAGGCAATGCCTCTAATATCAAACAGGAAATAAGTAATGTGCAATTTATTTATGTGCCCATTACCTAGCTAGTAATATAAAGATATATTATGTAATAACTTCTTAGATATAAGTTAACAGGTTAAAGGGTAAGAAACTATAACGGTACTTCAAGAAGTTATTTGAAATGAAGGAAGAAAAATGCACACGATCATTATTTATCAAATTAATGAACATATATATCCATGTTGATGAATATCAAATAAATGTATTTTTAATTCCATTGTCTATTACAACCAATCCATTTATAACTACAGCCATAGATGTATTGTAGCTGTAACTACTACTGAATGCTGGTTGTTCACTGAAATCAGTGAGTTTTATTTTGTTACTTAACAGAACTTTATAAAATTCGATGTTTTTCACATAAATAGGACAAACAGGCTAGCTAGAGAACACAGATATTTCAAAATTCAGATCTTTCAAGAAAAAGCTTTGTCATCAGAGGTACATAATTTTCTGAGTTCAAATCATCTGTTTTCTTGAAGTGGTTTATATATTGCAGTAACATTAGGTCAAATTTTCATAATTTATCTTGCATTTCATATCATGTTTTACAAATTACATCCTCGAAAAACAAATATGTGATAACATTGTCTTCAATCAGTGTATATAAAATTATGAATCTATTTTTCTACTAAAATTGGTCAATTCTGCAATTGCTTTCTCTTTTATCTTCAAAGAAAACTACATAATTAGTTAGAAAATGTTAACTATTTCAATAATAACACAAGAATGTAAGCAGCATTATATGTATGTTCATCTCATCATATTCTATAGGGCATTTTGATAATTTATGCACATATATAATTAATTTTGCTTCAACATACCGTAATTTTCTCTAGCTTAAACCTTAATTAAATGCAAGAGATATTTACAGGTTAATGGATCAATTACAAGAAATCTACACCAACACTTAGAAATCCTGCAAATCTTGATTATAAACCTCTCAACAACACCTAAAACCAAATAAGATAATTAAAGAGGAATAAAAGCACACTATATAATTAACAGACACGGTGTTATTCTAAATATATACTAATTAATTAGTAGTTATATATTGAAGAAGTTAATGGTCATTATATACAGCAGAATTTAATTATTAGGTTTTGAAGAAAGAGAGCAGTAACTGCAATAGAATCATATTTATTTACCCCTATTGATACAGAAATACATGCAAGCTAGGGATCTCAAAGCTCTCAAATTCAAATCCATGATCAATATTTTACAAATGCAGACAACACTTGATTACTGATGAAACAATGGAAAATCTGATGAGGTGGTGGCTGAGTAAATTGAGCTGCTGGGGTTACCTGCCAGTGACACTTGATTTGTGACTGCAAACTGAGTGGATGAGTTTAATCTGTCATTGTTGATCAGATCCCAATTTCCAAGAAATCCCATGAAAAAATTAGTGTTGGGATCTATGCTATAATCTGCAGCAGAGATATTAGGGCAATTAGATATTGTTGATGAGCTTGAATTCCCCAGAAGCTTCTCAATTGTGCCCACATCTGATGATTGCTGCACAATACAAGAATACTCAGCATGATCAAATGGATTAACATTTGAAGACCCTAACTTGTTCATCATTTTCGCTCTTGTTCTGCACCTTGCCTTTGCTCTTGCCATCTCCCTTAACTCCCTCATGTTAGGTTTAGAACGCGGCTTTTTCTCGAAACCCTTGTTAGCCACAACACCTGATTGCTTGATCTCAGTGTTGGAATTGTCCTCACTTCCAGAAACCACCTCACATTCAGAGATGAAAGACTCACTCTTTGCATCACTGTTGTTTCCCCGTGTGAGCTCCTTGATGGCCTCATTGGATTGATTGAAGAGCCACTCGATGGTCTTGCTGGCCTTGTCATAGCCCAGCATGTCTTGAAGATCGAAGAATTTACGAGCAACTTGCAGAGACAGTCTCATTCGCCTGTCTCGGATCCCCTGGGCAGTGCAAATCTTGCTGTGCCTATCTTTCTTGCCAGTTCTCTTTCGGGCTTTAGAGATGGCAAGATCGGATTTTTCTTTCAGATTTGAAGACCCATTATTGGTGATACTAGGTTTTGGTGTGTCAGTGGTCTGTTGATCTGGGGGTGCACAGTACTGATTTGCAGGCTTTAGGTTAAACTGGGGGAGAATGATCTGGTGCAAGGGCAGTTCATGTTCGTCGAAAAATGGAGATGGGAAATTGGAGAAAAAGGGGGAATCATTGGAGCTAGGGTTTTGATCGACAAGTGGAAAACAAGGCTTTTTGAAGAGGGATTCAAGAGGGTTGTGATCAGTGTTGCCCCAAGGAAACATAGTCTTGGGGCTTGTAATTGTAAATGCACCACCACTTATTTTAGTCTCTTTTTTTTCATAAAAAGTTGTTGCTTTTATGGGGTGTGAAGTGGAAATGGTGGAGAATGCAAATCAAGAGAGAGCTCCTATGTATACATGTATATGTATCCAACATTAGGGCAATGTGTGTGGAATAAATAAATGGAAAGTGTAGTGATGGTGATGGAGGGTAAGGTGGGTTTGCAGGGGTTTAACTCAAGAAAGTGATACCTATATATATATGTATATAATTGGTGTATGTATAGCTTGTGTCTTGACTCTTTATCTGCTATTTTCAAGCTCTTTTTAGAGAGAGAGAGAGAGAGAAAGAGAGAGGAAATGTTGAGGTCTATATTTATTGGAGAACTCACGTGGGAGCAGCTGAGGATAGGGCAACCAAGTGGTAGTGGAGGGTTTTTTTTTTTTTTTGAGTTATAATTGAGAGAGGAATATGTGCTTAAATAATTATAAATCTCTTAAAAAAGAAAAAAAAATTTGGATAGAACTAGGTCTCTAACAAGTTGATAAAAATGAATTCCAACCCACCCTTTTGATTTAAATCAAATGTGATATCTAATAAAATAATTGAATTGACTACACATGTTTACTAATTTTGACAAATCGAAGAAGGTATTGGAATTTTTTTAAACTTAAAAAATCAAGCTTGATTTGTTTTTGCATGTGAAGTTCAGCTTGGATAATTTAACTGCTTAATCTTGGCCGATTAATTAAGTAAAAACCAAAATTCACAATTTTTTTAATATAATTTGTTTTACTCGTTTTAAATTAAGAATCCATTTTTACTTCAGCCACGTTTAAATGCAATCTTTTTATTATTCAATTTTTTTTAATCATTTTATCCTATAAGTGGGTGGATTCCATTAGGTTCACACCATATAAAGGATGATATAAATGCCACGACTCTGTGGATAAATTTTAAAATTAAACATAGAAGACATGATTTAATTTTGTAAAACGAAAATGGTGAGTAAAAATTTGATTTTAATGCAACGCATGTAGAAATATGAGTTTAATTGCTATTTTGAATATAAACCAATGTTTCCACTTTATTGTTTCAATAGCTAAAATTAGTATAAAAGAGATGGATGATTAATTTGAGTCTATTCAGACCTAAAATTAATAAATTTAATTTGATTCATCATTTATAAATATAACACACATGTTATTATGTAAAAAAGTTCATTTCAATCTTCCCTTCTCCAGTCTTTTTTCAACCCAAATTTAAAAAATTCATCAGAAATGAACACATAACCAAGAAATTTCGGGATTAATTTCCAGCTACTTAAATGAGAGATACCATTTTACTGATTTGGAAAAACCGTTATTAATTTTTTTTTTCTTTTACAAATTTCCAAATCAAAATTAAGTCATGTAAATAGTTGGAAATCCCTAAATTTATGGATCATGTGTGAGTTACCTGTCAATTTCTGACAAGACTTAAGCAGAAAACAAAGAATTAAAGCTTTCTAATGAAAAAAATGATTGAAATTAATTAGACAATTTTTGAAGTTACACATGATTAAAGTTGATATTTTTAACTCAATAAAAGTATTTTTAATTAGGTAAATTCTGGTTAATATTTTCCCGGTCTAATGTCACACACACACACACATATATATATACTTCCTTCGTCCCGCTTAAATTTGCACGTAGGGACGGGCACATAGGTTAAGAAAAAACTGTTTTTTGAGTGTTAATGTTGAATAGTAAAGGGCAATTTTGTACATTTTATTTGTTATTTTTGGAGTATGTAAATGTGAAGGACGGACGAAAACGGAAAGTGTGCAAATTTAAGCGGGATTGATGCAGTATAATTTAGGCATCTAACGTAGGTGTCCCCCAAGCTAGAAAACCTAAGGGGCTATGGGTAGGACAATTATTTGATGCAGCATTAAAACTGCTTTATTTTCATTGAAGGCCATGTTTCTTTGACTGTATGACTAAATGTCCTTTTCACTACTAAAGTTGATCTTCAACCCTAAATATCTCCCCACAATATTAATCTTCTTTTTTTACAACATCAATTAATACTTCCTTTTTTTGGGCCTAAATTGTCCTTAATTATTCGATCTATGGATCCTAGTTTGATTAGTTGTTTTGAACATTTTTGTATCTATGATTATAGACTATACTAGTTGTTATCAAAGTTAACTTGAATATTTATTAATATAAAGAATACCAAGGATTGAGTGATGTCATCCAGATTTAAACTTGAATATTTAAGTCATGTAATCACTATTCTTCTTAAAGACGTACCAAAATTTAATCCTTGATTAAAATGATAATTAATCAAGGATTAAATTTCCATTGTTTTCTTAATTACATTACTCTGCATTTTTATTTAATTTGTTGAATGGTTTTAATATATGTATAGCAACCATAAAGAATATTCTTAAAACTGCATTGACTCGATGTTAACTGATCATGCAATTGTTTTCTTCAGCTAATTTATCGTTCTGAAAGAATTTTTAGTCACAATCTGAAAAAGAAAGAATCTGCCTAACCAGTTGATTCCTCCAAAATTTTTAGTACATGTTAATGTCGTAATTTAGTATATGGAAATTAATAATGATATAATCTAATAACAAATAAAATAATATTTGAGACAAAAAAAAATCTTCTGTGCTATGCTAAAAAAATAATAATAATAATCTCGTTTGCTGCCTATCATATATTTTGGAAATTTTCTTAATCGGATTATATAATCTTCCCAAAAAAAAAAAACCTGAAAAGGCAAACTCAGCTCGTAGATAGTTCTGATGTTATTAAATTTTAATTAAGGTATCAATGCTTCGTCTTATAATTAATCAAGGGTTTGATCAGCTTGAAATCATTAGTAATATATTTATTCTTCTGAAAAAGAAAAAGATTTTTAGGATAAATATGCAATTATTTAAATTAAAAGATTAATGGTTGGTGTATGTTTATTTGTCAAAAGTTGGAAGCTATATTCATAAGCTTTCAGTCAAGACATTCGAAGTTAAGCTCAAGTTGGAAAAGACTTGAAGTTGACATAAGACTGCACCCTCAACTCAACCATAGAAACCTATTATTGCCTCAACTATTTTACATCTAGTGCTTTAAAAAAAAAAATTGTACAGTTGATAATCCAATATCGTATTATTTTTATTAAATTTTTTGATCTTTTTATCCTAAATCTTTAATTAGATACAAACCATATTCTCGATAAAAATAAAAAATAAAAAATAAAAAAATTGTCCCCCATCCTTGTAGGATATTGGGTATAACTTAATCTATAAACTCACAACTGCATGCTGATGATCATGAAATTGTTCATAGACATCTTAACAAACTCACATATTTTTTGTTATCAATATGAATTTCTTAACAATATAATTAACATCTCCATCCTCCCAAATTATATACATATTTTATTTTATTTTCACAAATTAAAAAATTAAAGTTATTAAATATACAAATTATATTTACAATTTTTAAAAGTTATCCTTTTTCAATGGGATAAATCATTTACAAGACATTTTGTTCAAAAAACAAAAATCATTTACATGTATAAACAAGGTGTTGAGAATGGAAATTATATCACATGTTATTTACTACCAAGAATAATGGAAATTATACACTCCATAGCTGATCATATATAACTGATGTCACTACGAGAAAATTTCTCCTCAAATTCTCGACATTCAGTTAGAACTGATTTAGTGTAATGACTGTAATCAATCATTTATGATAGAAAATAAAAAATATATATGCAAATTAACAGCCGATATTCACAAATATATATAAACAAAAACAAAAAAGATATAAATAAATAAAGTAGCACGTGTATATTTCTGGCAAGGAAAAAGAAGTCCACATGATTTGATAAATGATAAATACAAGACAACATTTATGGTCTATCATAACATAACCACACCAACACATTTTTGTTTTGAGTCTTTTGACAGCTTACCTACATATTGTGTAGAATTCGGACCACAATTTTGTTTATATTCGTGAAAACCCACAATATTTATATTTTAATTTCTGACAACATTAAATGTAATAGATAAACTTGTCTCACCTCTTTTTTTGAATAATAAAACTTGTATTAATGAAAATTGAGAGTGAAATAATTGTTCATAATTTCTTATTCATGTAATTACCAACACTGACAAAAAAAAAAAAAAAAAAAAAGAGTTGATGAGATTGTAAGCTGGAGCAGATTTAGGATTTTGTCCCAATGGGAAAAAGATAAGTAGGAGTCTAAATTTGATGAAGTAATTCTAAACATTTTTTTATGACATAAGGGGTACAAATTCTTATAAAGTAATGATATATATAAATATAAGAAATAAAATACTTTCATAAAAAGAATATGAGTGGGCACACATGCATTTAGGTCGGGTCCGGATGCAGGTTGACCCGAATTCGTGCATTTTTACTTTTTTTTTTACCTTGACCTCTATATTATGTTAGTCATACATTTATATTATATTAGTCATATATTTATGTTATATTAGTCATACCCTTATGTCCAGATATCATACATTTATTTAATACTTTAACTCTAAAAAAATCCTAATTTCGCCACAATTTGTACATATTTACCTTTATGTGATATTACTTATACTTTTATATCAACATAGGCATACTTTTATATAATATATAAATGTACAACTAACATAACTAAAATGTATATCTAATATAATTAAATGGTATGACTGTTATGACTAAAAGGTATGAAAGGTTAATCTGTATCTAAAAAACATGTTAAGGTCAAACTAGTCTTACAATAGGCATGACTAAATAACTAAAATGTATAACTAACATTACTAAAATGTATAGTTAATATAACATAAAAGTTTGACACCTGGGAGCATGTTTGGACGGATTTTGTCAATGACCTAGAGGCGCGTACGGGGGCGTGCGAGAGCGTATGGGCGCATGGTGGGCCAGATCGACCCGAGTACACGAATTTAGGGTCCGTGTATCAGGTGCACAAAAAAGATAGACTATAATACTGTAATATTTATCGATAGGTCCGTGCACCAGGTGCACAAAAGTTTTTGTCAATGAACATTTTCAAAAAAGATAAGACTATAGTACTATAGTACTTTTGTCAAAGAACATTTTCAAAAAATTCAAAAAAGATAAGACTATAGTACTATAGTACTTTTGTCAAAGAACATTTTCAAAAAAGATAGACTATAGTAATTTTCAAAAAAGATAAGTCTATAGAACATTTTCAAAAAAGATAGATTATAGTACTGTAAAGTTGTACTGCAGTACTTATATATCGATACTAGGAGTTAATTATGAATATTTATAATATTGAATATTGTTTGAATTTCTGTTCTATAATTTCTGTGTACTGCAAGTACTTATAAATATCACAGTACTCTTTGAAGGGCCACTTATATAATTTCTAGAAAAGGTTGAAAAGACCTATAAAGGCCACATTTATGTGTAATTTATCCGGCCCATTTGAAGGCCTGTTACCAATTGGGCTAAAGAACTTATTTAGTAGGCCCATTGGACCCAATCAATAAAAATGGAATATACTATAATTATGACCATGCAATTAATAGATTTATTTATATATTTTTGATATGTAGAATATTCACCTAACCAAAAAAAATAGATCTTCAAAATTAATCATATATAGTAATTTTATTTGAATAGTAAAATTAATTGATTTTCAAAAGAAGAAAAATTATAAAAAACGAAAGCCGATTGAATTCAAATATGAAAAATATGTTAATTTGTTCTTCAATCTCAAGAATCTTAACTGAGAATCGATATCCTAGTAAATCTTTATTTATATAGTAGTACTATCTGGAAATTCTAACTGTGGTAACTGTCATTTCTATAAAAATAAAAATAAAAACCGTAATAACAGCAACGAAACTTTTCTTGATCCAGGTGAGTAATCAATTATTCACACTATAGTCATGAATTATTTATGACTTGAATTAAATCCCATTTATTGATAATACAATAACTATAACTTGATCGTTGAAAATATTCAACCTCATTGACCGATCTCGACTTTATTTTACTTAATTACGCAAAATCTTCATAATTATTTTCAAGTCCAAGAATTATTAATTTGGTACAGTTGAATCAAATATTGCTGTCTGAAAACATTATTAACCAGCACTGCATGCTTTCGGCTAGGCATGTTTGGTTTGGACATCATTAAAGCAAAGTCATCTACTTTTCACATTTGCTTCAAACTATATTTTCCACCTCACTAAAATTTATTTGGAATCATTTCACGGATCTATGATATAGTTCTGTTATTCACAACGCAACCTCATATTTACAAATCAAATTCCATTATGTAAATTGAATTTCGCAAAAACTTATGTGTCTCGGAGATACGTATCTTAGATCCGTGTCCCGCGCCCACGCACCTTGGACGTGCACGCGTGAGCACCTGTCGTGAGCACCTGTCGCGCGCCCATGCGTGCGCACCTCATAGATATCCATGAGATACTTGATAGGTATCCATGGACAAGGTATCCACATGTATATTTGAAAGTATCCATGGAATATCTTCAAAGTATCCACGTGTATGCCTGAATGAATACCTTGAAGATATTCCATGGATACCTACGCGCATCTCACCACGCCCCGCGCGCACACCGCGCGCCCATGCGCCCACGCCATGCGTACCTCACAAACACAAGCGCCCATGCCATGGATACCTTAAAGGTATCCATGTGGATACCTGCACGCACCTTGGTCACCAAAAAAAAAGGGGCCCACACGGTGGGCTGGGGACACGATGTCCCCGGGACACAGGAGACCTACTCATTGAATTTACATATTAATCTTAATTTAGTCATTAATTCATATCAGTTATAGATTAACTTAATAAAGACTCGATAATATTAACCTAATCGGTAATTAATTATCAAGCCAGCAGATAATCTCTCTCTCTCTCTATTTTTTTTTTCCCGGATATTCAGAAATTTTATTTCAGGTTTTAGTCTGATTAATTAAATTGAATATCAGTTAATCACAAACAATTTGTTTTTTTTTAATATTTATTTTGTTATATTGAAAGCATGTCGTAATTATAATGTTGTTTGTCATCATATTACCTTATCTGAACAGGATTGTGTGTCAATGAATCAAACTGAGTGGACACAAATCAACCTTGAATAATAATTGATTATTTTTATTCAATTAAACCAAGTTTGAGCTCATCTAAGTCTAACTATATTTAGTTGAACATATAATTTATATTTATCGAATTGTTAGTTTCAATTAATTATCTCAAATCGAAACCCCAATAGTTTGATTCAATCACAAGGTTCCATTGTAATATTTCAGTTATACTTATAATCACAAAGTAGCCTACAAATGTGTCCAAGCTATTCTCATCAATTTGACTTTGCATTTATTTGTAGGCTACTTTGTTTAATTTGAAAATATATTAGTTGAATTTCTATAACATCATTTTCGTGTATATATCTATGAAAATGATTTTGGGAGAAAATGATTTGGATGAGTGTGACCATACTAATTTGTTGACCAATTAATCCAAAATAATTTTCCGACAAATAGACAAGATTAGTTTATAATCCATGACAATGCGACCACTTAGATTTATCTGGTCCACTAATATCCTCAACTGTCTTTGTCATCACATTCTTTTTCTTTCTCAGAGATAAATAATAGGCTTTTTTAACCAATTATTGTAGTTTTGAAAATAATTTAATAAAGTGTGGTGAGTTTAAAATCTTTTGAAATTTTAGTTGATGCATTTATTTATATAATTCTCATTAAATAATAATTTTAAATTATAGTATATATAAATAAATTTAATTATTTTACAAATACAATTTAATTATATGTATAAAATATATTTTCTTATTTGAACAATATGAAATTTAAATCGTTTTACTTTACCATATAAATTTTAAATAAATTACATATTATTATATTAGACAAATCATAATCTCGTACATTATAAAATTTAATAATTAAGACTTATTTTATTAAATAAAATACGTCAAACATAATTATCCATATAATTAAAATTTAATTTTATAATATAATACTTTTGAATATAGTAAACGACAATGCTCACGTTGTTTCTTTTTTTCTTTTCTTTTTTAATAAAATAAATTCATTTGAGAACTATAATTATCTATACATCCATATTTATAGTGAAATTAATTATAGTAAAAAAATATACTTAATATTTTTATTTTTATTTTGCAAATAGACTTTTTTTAATTTTTTGAAAATAAATTTATAATAAACTAAATCTCCCACTATGGATGTGATTGATGTTCATGTTCTCTCTCCTCACTCAATACATACCATCTCTCCTCCCTTTTGAAGTTGCTTATACCATAGACGCCTTCACTTATTCTTTTAACATTTTACAAATACACCATATTTTGTTAAATTATTTTCAAAACTACAATAATGGTTAAAAAAGCCTAAATAATATTACTTCAAAGAAAACTCAAGAGCTTTCTTTTCTCTGAAGAAGCTTCATTAATTTCAATTTTTCTGCGTACTTTTAGACTTAATTTGTTGAATGAAAACAATATATCAAATTGATCCCTGGTGTGCAACTAGATCCATGCACTCGGGTCGGGTCAGGCTGAATCTGACCTGGATCCGCGCATTTTTTTTTTTTCTGTGTATTTTTTTTTTTTGCCCTAACCTTTATGTTGTGTTAGACATACATTTATATTATATTAGTCATATATTTATGTTATATTAGTGATACCCTAATTATTTCCAGATTTCATACTTTAACCCTAAACCCTAATTTCGGCACAATAAAACTTAATTTGACACAGGTTGTAGATATTTACATTTATGTGATATTATTCATACATTTATATGAGATTATTTATACATTTATATCAACATAAACATACATTTATGTAATATATATAAAGGTACAACTAACATAATTAAAAGGTATGACTAACATAACTAAAGGTATGCCTAATAATAACTAAAAGATATGAAAGGTATTAATATGTTAGTTTTAAAAAAATGCTAATGTACAACTAACCTTACAAAATGTATGTCTAACATAACTAAAAAGTATGTCTAACATTATTAAAAGGTATACTTAACATAACCCTAAAGATATGACTAACATAACTAAAAGGTTTATCTAACACAACTAAAAAGTATAGTTAACATAACATAAAATGTATGTCTAACATAATTAAAAGGTATGTCTAACACTACTAAAAAGGTATGCTTAGTATAACATAAATGTCAGACACCTGGGAATATATTTGGGCGGATTTTGTCTGCGACCTAGAGGTGCGTGCGAGCGCGTCAGAGCGCGTGATGGGCCGGGTCAGAACAGATCCATGCACAATGTGTATATAAGTTTTTGTATATATATATATATATACACACGAGATAATATACTTTAAAACAGAAGAAGAAGAAGAAGAAATTAAACAAAATTAAAAAATAAAATAAAATTGGAAGTGTGTGAAGCAAGTCCCAGAAGCCGAAAGGCACTTTTGACAATATTTTGTTTTCTTGCAGAAAAGCAGAAGTTTCATATTTTCTAATGATATCTAACTTAAAAGGTAACCATTAATGTAAAAGAGATTAATTTTTTCTTCAATAAATAATTATATATATATGACCTAAAAAGTTCTATAAAATAATCTAATTCTAAATCCCAATCTTATATATATGTAGTGTAAATAACAGACACAAACTTTTTTTAGATAAGTTTTATTATCCACAACTCATGAATTTCATTTTAACAAGTTATAAAAACCTATTTATAGATGAGTACGTCTCACGTGAGACCTTATAAATGACGGAATTTATATGAATCAATAAAAGTGGGTTAACCCATTAAACATGGTCAAATCAGTCTCACATAAGACTATAAGACTCCGTCTCACGTAAGGTCATATGTGAGACGGTCTCACATAAGTTTTTGCATTTATAGATTATGAGTTGCTGGTTGATTTATTGCATGAAATTAAATTTGTGAAATAGTTATATAAGAGCATATTCAGTATCAAATTCTAAATTTGTTAATTTCTTGGAAGGAACCGTTTGGAAAATCAGATTCCACTAGCTTAAACAGATAATTATTACTTTTTACCCACTTGTGAGAATTCCATTGATGGACCACTTCGTGCACTCATGATTCAGGCCATTTCTATGAATGTGGATAACATTCTTTGCATTTTAGGTCAATTAATGATGTATCATTAACACATAAATTAGCAATGATTGAGTCAACTAAACGTCTAAATCCTTCAACCACTCGAGCAAATGAAAATGATGAACGCAATGTAGAGTTTCACTAATTGAATCTATGTATATACACACACACAATGTTTAGATCTTAATTATATGTCATTTTCTTGCAATATAAATCTTCAATAAGATTACACCCAATTTTAACAATCTCTTTATTTGTTCATCAAGGCCTGAATTTGGAACAACTTATACAAAATACAATCTTTTTTTTTTTTTTAACATTCAAACCATAATAAAATAAGGCTCTGCATGTGACAGGCACCAGATAATGCACAAAATGATTAATGAAGATAATTAATGATGTATATATATTAAAAAAAAATTAATAGTTGCACCATAAACTACAAAATAAAACCTAACAAGCCAAGTAGTTGGCCGTACATCTTTTTGAAGAACTAAACATAATTAAGAAATGTGATTTATATGTGAAAAGGTGATGAAGGGGCATTTTATTATGATTAAAACCATGAGGTTAATTAGAAGTTGATTATTTATAATCAGCACTATCATATATGCTTTGTGGGGAGGGAACATACGTCATGAAAGCGTGAGACTGATGTCATCATAAACCCCACAAGCAAAGGACTTTCTCGTGGCCTATTGTAGTAGTGGGGGTTGCAGCTATCATCAAATCTTTGAAAACATAATAGTGGATTATTAAAATTACAACTTATGGTAAGAAATAATAATAATTATTATTATTATAAACAAATATTTTATTTTACTTTTAAAAGGGGGAGCCAATTGAATAAGAAATGGGGACCATATAGCAGCCATGCGTGTGACCAAATAACAGAACTAGGGTTTGTCTTCTCTAGATTAATTGTCATACATCGTCAATATACTTAGTTAATATAATAATATTCACACATTTAGATCCCTATAATATCAATTTGTTTCTAAAGATTTTTTAAGTATTAAAAAATAAAAGTAACCTTTTGAAATAAAAGTAATATTATTAATCAGAACCTAAATATGCATTTTACCTAGAATGTATAACACACGACTTATACATTAGACATGACAACGAGTGTGCTATATATAGCTTGAGAATATTCAAAACCTATTTATCAAAAAATGTATAGTATACCAATAAGATGAGAAACATTATATATATTATAGAAGAAGGATTTTTTTTTCTTTTTAGGAAATTATAGAAGAGTACTTAATTATTAAATAAGTTGGAAATAGTTAATCCGAATGTGAAGCATAGTTTAGATTAATTTTAAAAAAAATTGTAAAAAGGAGTATTGATCAAGTTAAGTGTGCAACGGCAAAATAATGAAAATAATTGTCTTGCTCAGAGTGCAAAGCCAAAAATTTCTCTCTCCCCAAATACCAAGAGAGAGACAGGAACAGTCAATTCAATTATGGTGCTAAAAAAAAGAGAATAAAAAGTTTAGTAGCCTTAATCATAATTTCTTCCACTTTTATTTGTCAGCTGCAAATCTTCTTATTACCTGTGCAATTACACAGACTTTGTTGGCCAACATACCTACTACCTGAATTCAATTTTCTTTTTTTCTGATTTACTACTAATTTTTATTTTATTTTATCTATCATTATTGATAATGAAAAAAGAGTGGAAAAATAATGTGAATCCGAATAAATTGGAACATCTCAGAGGCAGACCTTGAACAGACAAATAAGGATTCTGTGTCTCTTTTCTTTGGTGGATATATAATGGCTTTCACATCAAATTTAATTTATCTTGTGCAGAAAAAAATGTCTGGTTATTCATGAATATAGACAAAAAAAAAAAAAAAAGTATATACAAGGGAGAATTGGTAGTAGGTAGAGTGATTCGTCCCATAAAAAAGTAGAGAAGCAACCTAGTATTCAAAATCCAAATGATAACACCCCATATGAGGACAAGAAAATACAAAGTCATTACAGTTAACCATTTCTATTCATATTCCTACTTCCCAATAAAGCATTACCAGTCCATCTTCTTTATTCAATTTCATGGACAATTAACCCAACATCATCATTGCTCTCTAACCCTAGTTCATTAGAGATGAAGAAGAAGAAGAATAAAATGAGTGAAAATGGTGCAACTGAAACCGAGGAAAGTATTGTACATAGAGACAGAAAGTATTGTGTTCCAAGACACAATGATTGCATGGGGTCCTGGGGAAGCAGAAAGGTTATGGGCGTGGAAATACCTATACAATATGGGAATGCTTAACTCTCAACTATAGCACACACACACACTAACTATATATGCTTTATTTATTATTTGTCTTTGGTTGGACGACAATCTGTGTGTTGTGCTTGTGTTTCTGCCATGCCCTTTCAACCAATCACTAACCAACATATTTATTTATATATAATAATATGTTGTAGTATATACACACACTCAAAAAAGTTCTCTGCTCTGATAGCTACTCATATGGATATGTGGTAAGAGAGAGAAAAGCAAGTGCCGTAGGAAGAAAGGAAATTAAACACTACTTTCATAACCTCTATATATTCAAGGTGGGGTGTAGAGAGAGAGAGAGAGAGTGAGTTAGTGAGAGAGAGAAGAAAAATACAAATAAAACCAAAAAGATACCAACAATTATTAAGGCCAAGATTATTATTTGGTGGTATTCCCAGAATTCACACACCATAAAAAGGCTTTTTTTGCAGAGAAGAATTAATAGATCAAAAACAACAAAGGTCTGTCTTTTAAGTAATTCCCTTTTCTTCTTTTCTGTTTTATTTTCTATACATATAATATATAATCCAAGTTCTTGATCCTTGAATCCCTTTCTTGATTTTGCAGAAACCCTAAGGCCAGTCTGATTTTGTAATCAAGGTGGGGTTGAATTGAATACACATACATACTATTATGTATGAGAATAGCAACAAAGAAAATCAAGAAAATATTTCAGATGGAATCCATATAATAACTGATAACATCGAGGGTTTCCAAATTCACGAACACCTTCCACTGCAGATGCAGCCACAAAACACCACTGATGCATATATTGCCTTACGAGGAGGAGCTCATGATCATGGCGGTGTAGGTGGACCATCAGCTCTATCTTTCCCTGATGTATCACAGATCTTACCATGGACCCTCCCTCCAACCTTCAACCACGACCCGTTTCTCCTGCCACCGCCGCCGCCGCCCTGCGGCGGCCTGTTCAGCCGGAGACCATATGGCTACGACGGCGGTGCATCGGACCACCACCTGAGGCTCATCTCCGAGTCGCTAGGCCACGTGGTGCACCCCGGCTCAGCCCCCTTTGGGCTCCATGCTGAGCTCCAGAAAATGACTGCTCAAGAAATCATGGATGCTAAAGCTCTTGCTGCTTCGAAAAGCCACAGCGAAGCTGAGAGAAGACGTAGAGAGAGAATCAATAATCATCTTGCTAAGCTTAGAAGCTTACTCCCTAACACCACCAAAGTAAGCATTACCATTTTTTTTTTTTTACTATTATTAAGATTAGTGTCATAATATTCAAAAAATTAGAAGTGGATGTTTAGGTGGAGGATAATGCTTAATGCCATAAAGGGCCTTCATTTTTTTATGGAAATTAAATAAATAAATTCATCGATGTTTTAATTAATGAATTCCCTAATATCTAGAAATGCGATTGTGGTTTCGAGGTGAATAAAAATGGGGCGTAAATAGCGCACAGTTTGATATGATAAAGAGAAACCATGAATCAGTTGAAAAGCTTCCATGGAAAATTCTTGCCGGAAATTAAAAGCATCTCAAAAAGAAATTAATCTATAAAAAGCCAGACAAAGAGGCACACTTGTCAGTCATTTTCACAGTACACTGTAATTAACACTAATGCATGGAATTAACAGTCTTGAATGGTGTAGACAGACAAAGCTTCATTGCTAGCAGAAGTGATCCAGCATGTGAAGGAGCTTAAGCGACAAACATCTCTGATAGCAGAAACGAGCCCAGTTCCAACTGAGATGGATGAATTAATGGTGGACAATGCATGTGATGAAGATGGCAAACCGGTGATCAAAGCTTCGATCTGCTGCGAAGACAGGTCGGATCTGTTGCCTGATCTGATCAAGACTCTCAAGGACTTGAGGCTGAGAACGCTGAAAGCTGAGATCACGACACTGGGAGGAAGAGTAAAGAATGTACTGTTGATAACTGGAGAGGATCATGAGATGAACAATGGTGAAGGAGAAGATGAGCAGCACTGCTCTATAAGCTCCATTCAGGAAGCTCTTAAAGCGGTTATGGAGAAATCCAATGGCGATGAATCGGGTTCTGGTAGTGTTAAGAGACAAAGAACTAATATCAGTATCCTTGAACACAGGTCTCTTTAATTTGTTCTAATTTTTCTATTTCGTGTGGTTTTTGGGTTTTGATTTTTAACTATATGGGATTTCTGTGGTTGAGTAAATTGTATGGCGTTAGGATAACTTGTTGGTTTGGAAAATTCAGAGAGAGTGACGAGAGTGGAGCATGATTGATCACACTATATATCTTTTCCGTGTGGAGAGAAACATTGGATCAAAACCTAACTTAGAAATATAGACACAATATTCATCTGAAAACAGCCTTTGTTTTCTAGTGAATAGTTTCTTCAGTCTGCATTATTATGTTACGTTGTGTCAGCACCACCGCCGGCAAGGCCTCCTCCGCCACCCAACCACCGTGGATTTGGGAATGTATATAAATCAAATCATTGGTATATTTTAATTTCTATCTTTTAAGATTGAATAGTGGTGATCATCATCGATATATATGTATGTTGGCCCCTCATGAAGTTTGTTGTATCAAAGTGCAAGGTTTTTGGGTGCACTTGTAATGAAAAACTTTGAATTTATTTTGCTTTTTTAAGTTTTTTTTTTTTTTTTTTTTTGAGGTGATTATATAGTATGGTCATGTTACATTTTTTTTTTTTCTTCATATTGTAGATAATTAATTGTCGTAAGAGATTTAAATTAAATAATGTTAACGATGAATTATTGCTCCAACGAATTTATTGTGAATGTGAGTGATAAAATGGCTAATATTGTATTTTTACCCTAGCTATTGACACTAAATTCCTTTTATTGTATAATATGAGTTTTTTTGTTTTAATTTAACTAAATTTTATTTCGATTGTTTTAATGAAAAATACATGATTTTGAGTTTGTTTTGCAAATTCTAAGCATGTGGTTAGAATCTTTTATTTCTTGTAATAAATCAATTTTATTGAGTTAACCGATACTAGTTTTTATGACATGTTGATTTATTATAGCATAAAAACATATAATTTTTGTTTATAAAATCCAGATTATTTGGTTCAAATTAAAATGCAATTTGAATTAATTATCCTTTATCGTTTCACAGAATTATATATATTTTCACTTCTCTTGCTCAATGATCAAACTATGGGGAAGATGAAATTAAAAGCTAGTTTAAAGAATACTAATGCTAAAAGACTCAAATACTCTTTAGAAAAGTCAAAAAGAAAAAAATAAGTAAAGTCGACCCTCGAAAGCAAAAAAAAAAAAAAATTAGGAGGATCAAAACTCAAAAGTACCTGAGAGAAAAAATAAAAAGGGGACTAGAACAGAGAGAGAAAAAAAAAATAAAAGGGGGGACTAAAACAGAGAGAAAAAAATAAAAGGGGGTAAACTGAAAGAAAAAAATTAAAGGGGTACTAGAATAAAAAAATTGGCCCATGCAGGTCTCGAACCTGCGACCTTCGCGTTATTAGCACGACGCTCTAACCAACTGAGCTAATGGGCCAAGACAACAATAGATTGAACTAGTATATATATAATTCTTTTAAAAACATTTAGTAAATTGTCCAATTGAATCCTATAAATAATTGCTAAGAAAACATGAGATGGGTGTTGGAATGTCTAAGTTATCTATATCTATAATTTACTTATATAAAAATGTGGATATTTCTTATAAAATATGAATTATTAAATATATCTTTATAAAGATTGTTATTTAAGGTTATAATAGTAATTTAAAATTTTCATATTTAAATAATTTTATATTAAAATCCTATAAAATTCCATTATAATTAGAACTCTAATATATAAATATTTATATTATTATTATTATTTTTTAAAATTTGAATTGATCGCACGTGGTCTAAAACTAGCTTTAATATAAATTGATATGATGGAATTCTATTGTCCACTTAAACATCAAGTTGGAGTACCAATTCTGCTAGCTTTAACAATTTTATCCATTTATACAAACATAGGTGTAAGTGAATATATGGAAGATTTTCGTGAGCACAATCTTGATTTGATCCATGGGTCACCAATTGTCTATTCAGACTATTCTACATCTTAGATTTTGATTTTACAAAGGGCAATAAGATTACGTTAAAATGCTAAAGTATGATACGCCAAATACTTTTGTCTCCACCTTTGAATTTGAGAGGACATAAATGCCCCCGAATCATTCTCTTTTCCCTCGAAAGATACCGGGCAATTTCGACCTTTTCCTGAACTCCTTCAACTATCGAAACTAAAGAGTAAAAAAGGGACATTCGGCCTGGCTAGTCTTTTTTCTCGAGCAATTTACGTTGTTGTCCGAAAGATTTTTTTTCTTGTTTTTTCCTCTAAACCTCCGTTGAACTTCCTTCCCCCTTTGGGATGTTCAAGTTTTAACCTTTACGTTTTTTGAATTAATCTTTCTGTACAGATAGATTGATGTATAGAGACAGAAACTGGTTTTAATTGTGTGTCTATATATTTTTTGGGTGCATCAAAATTATCTGAGGATGATGACCTGGAGGAGAGTTTTCAAGTCTCTGCAAGTGGTGTTGGCTCATGGGTTGCTTTTCTTTTTCACTATAACTCTCTCTCTCAAGCTTCATCATGCTGTGAATTACTCTTGGTGGTATGTATTTCTCTTTCTTTCGTTTTTTTTTTCCTCATCTTTTTTGGGGTTTTGTTGATTTTTATGTTTGCTTGGAAATAAACGGAAATTTGTGCAGTGAGGAGCTGTAATTTATTGTTTCTTTCTAATTTTGCTCTGGTGAGATAGAAAATGTTGGAATTTTTGTTTCTTCAAATTATGTGGATTTTCTTCTATGATCATATTCCAATTTCAAGTATATGTTGCTTTTCAGTTCATTTTGGATTATTGGGCATAGAATGTGTTTTATGCGTTGGTAAATTAGAGCTAGAGTTGCCTCTCCACTTGAATATTGTCCTATTTAGGTTAGTTGGCTGTTGGCTAATGTATATGCAAAAAAGGAATTTCGTTGAATTGGAGAGATTTTTATGCTGACTGCCTATCTGTATTAGATTTTATAACAACTGTGTCTGTGCCAAAGACTTTTTTTTCCCTAAGGTTAGCTTGAATGTGGGTTGTGTAAAGAAGGGTTTTTTTTTTATGAAATGGATGTGGAAGATATGTCCCACTTTTCGTAGCTTGATTGATGCCCTCTTTTTTCTTTTTTCCCCATTGGTGGTCAAAATTCTTGGAGAATCTTGATATAGACACCAGCAGACTTTCTACATGTGCAAGATACTATCTTTTGCAAATATACAGTCAATTGGTGAACTTATTGTAGTAAACAGGCGATTATTTGACTTTTGATTCTTCAATGAAATGATATTGCCTTCTCAGGTGGAAAGAAGGTGCATTATTGCATCAGGCAATGTGTACGTTTCTGTCCCAAACAATTCTTGTCTTTGAATGCTTTAATGAATATGTTTTCCCCTTGTGTTGGCCATGACAATCCTCTCTGTTGAAAAGACATCGTGATACACTTAAATATGTGAACTTAAATTGACATTAAATGTGCGTCATTGTAAACTTTGTAGTTTAGAGCATATAGCTGAAAGCTATGACCTTAAATATGTGAACTTCATGGTGTGAAACTGTGAAATTATCTTTATTTTCCATTGGTTATTATTAGCCTTACATGTTTCCTTCACTGGGAATCCTATATCTGACTCGCATGTGATGGCATGATTTTTCTAGTTGTGTCTTCCCTGGTGAAATCATATTGCTGGCGACATGGATGTGGGGGTGTGAAATATATAAAAATTCTAACTATTTATAATATCGGAAGATTAGGACTTGATATAGTGTGGTGTGGTTGCATCTTGTTTTGTATTTCACCAATGCACACCACATGTGCATTGATGATGACGTTGGTTACATTTAGCATGTTAGTTTGAATATGATACAAGAAACAAATTAAGTTGCAATAGAAGATCCATATAGGTAAAATGTTCTCCCACCTTATGACATATTCGATTTCCTGAAACATTCCAAAGATAGCTTTACACGGCCCTTAAAATGTGAGTTTGTATATTCATGGTAAGCTTGGATATCATGTCGACAGTGTATATATTTGGAAAAAGAATCAATACTTTTATTGAAAGGAACCTACCAGGATGAGAAATCAATTAACCTAGCCTTGTATGCTTTTCATACTTGTAGTTAATTGTATCGTTTTGCAATTTTCATAGGTTGATATTTTCTCCACTCTGGGTGTTCCATGCGGTTGTGGCAAGAGGCAGATTCTCCTTACCTGCACCATCTATGCCTCATGGTCGCTATGTATGATGAATATTATTTAACTAAATTTCTTCACTAAAATAAACCATTTTATCTTTTTTTTTTATTAATGCCTCTATTTTATTATTGCTTCAACGCTTCCATGGACAGTGGGCCCCGTTTCATGCCATTGTAGCTACTCCATTGCTCATTGCTTTTGAACTTCTCCTTTGTGTATATCTTGAGAGAAGCTATGGTAAACTTCCTTATCCCTCATATTAATTGTTTCTCATGTTTTTTTTATTTAGAAAATGCTCTCAAGTCCTTTGTTTACTTATCAAGTTTCTATGATGTGATAAATGACAGCTGTAAATTTGAAGATTGTATTTCTTCCTCTGCTAGCACTAGAAACTGCAATTTTGGTTGATAACATTAGGTAATACTTCCCATCTTGTAAAGAAGATTTTAGACTGTGAAGCTTTAGATGTGATTTTGTTGATTCTTTCTTTATGTTATTCTGCTTCTCAGGATGTGCAGGGCCCTTATGCCTGGAGATGACGAGCATATCAGTGATGAGGCAATTTGGGAGACTCTTCCCGTAAGTTTTGAGTACAGCATTTGTTGAATAGTCCAGAATCTAAGTTCATTCAATTTCAAGTATTTTGAGACCTTTTTAACAGTTGCTGGATTTTTGGTCAAATTGACTTATTAAATAGCCAATATGTTTATCTATATTTGAATTCAAGTAGCATGAAAAGCATTGTGAAATCCAGGATGCATATTTTTCCTTTTTCTCTGTGAAAGAAAGCACGCTCAAAATACAGTAATGAAGAAAAAGAACGGAAACAGAAAATGGGAAAAGCGACTCCAAGGGAGATTCATTAGCATGCTTACTTAGACTATTTGATCTTTACTGAAAAATGTGGTACTAATTGCCAATATTAATGATATTTAGTTTAAGCCCCCCAAAAAAAATCTATTCTTTTATTGTTTAATGAGTATATATAGTTCAATAGAATATATATTCCATCCTCACACTTGATCAACTGAAGGTTCCATTTTATTATTTTTTCCTCAGCACTTTTGGGTTTCAATCTCAATGGTCTTCTTCATTGCTGCGACAACATTTACGCTGCTGAAGCTATGTGGTAAATTCAACTAGTATTATATTAAACAACTCTTCATTGCTGGCTTTTCTTGCTTTGGAAACCTGGGATTGCACATTTCTTTAAAGTTGTAATCTAAATAAGATGTATCCATGCTTTCTTCTGGTATTATATACAGGCGATGTAGCTGCTCTTGGTTGGTGGGATCTATTCATAAACTATGGGTACATAAACCAATCCTTTTTCCTTTAAGCAAGTGCTAGCTAATCCTGTCAATTGCTTGCTATGACACTCGTGTTTTTTGATTCTCAGTGTGGCAGAGTGCTTTGCATTTCTTATTTGCACAAAGTGGTATAATCCCGCGATTCATAGACGTTTACGTCTAACAGCAGCATCTTCATCCTCATCGAACATTAGATGTCTTCAGTGGAACAATGGTACTTTGGTAACTTCAGAGGAAGAAAATCAAGATAGCAGAATGTGCAGTTTGCAAGATATTGGTGGGCATGTGATGAAAATCCCCTTAATCGGGTTTCAGATCATGCTCTTCATGTACTTGGAGGTACGTCGAGCCAAGATAATATCTGATCTGACTGCTAATAATCATGTTTGGTTGTGAGTTAATCCCATCATTCCAATTTCAGGGAACCCCTCCTGCTGCTAAATCTATTCCGATTCCGGTTCTGTTTTCTCCTATTTTTTTGCTGCAAGGAGCTGGATTTTTATTTGCCCTATATAGATTTTTTGAGAAAGTCGCCCTTTTACTAAACGATGAAGCTGAGACGACTGGAAGTGCTTTTAGACTACCCGAGACTGCTTATGACTATATGGGATTTCTGCGTCGTGGATCAAGGTAATAATGGTATATTAAATAAAAGGAGTTTAAAATTTCTCCAAAACCATTTTCCCTTGCGAAATTTAGTGGATATTTCTCGAATCAGGTTGCTGGGCTGGTGGTCAATTGATGAAGGAAGTCGTGAGGAGCAAGCTCGACTATACTCTGCATGGGAATCCGGGTAAAGCTAAAGTTTCGATCCATTCATGCATTACTTTGCATTGATTTCTTCTAATGCTTCAATCCTTACACAATAGCTCATGAATATCCTTAATTCCCATCAGTTACAATACTTTTTCACCCGATACTGTGAAGAAAATGCCAAAGTCTGAGCTTGCTAACGAGGTAATAATAATTATCTACATTTTACATTTACGCCATATATTAGAATGATTAATTTACTTCAGTACTAATTTGCACTGATACTGCTATTTTTGCCAGATATGGAGGCTTCAATCAGCACTCATTTCGCAAACAGAGATCACAAATATCAGCCAGGAGGAGTTTGAAAGACTTCTAAACGTAAAACTCAAAAAACTACTATTTGATCTCTCATATAACCTGGTTTCAATCAAAAAGTGTTCCTAACAAACAATTATCGGCTTTGTCAGGAAAAAATCCTTTGCCGAGTTTGCTTTGATGAGCAGATAAACGTAGTTCTGCTCCCTTGTAGGCATTACGTTCTTTGCAGGTAGCGCATTTTATATACTCAGTTGATGTTGTGCATTTTAATATCCTCGTATTTACTAATGGATGTGTATATACTGGCAGCACTTGTTGTGAAAAGTGCAAGAGGTGCCCCATCTGTCGCGTGTACGTTGAAGATCGATTGCACGTGATCGATGATGTATAGGTAAAGTGTATATATATACGGTGATTGCAGTTTTATCCAGTCATCACCTGATCAAAGAATTTGCTCTGTGAATACTTGGTTCTACACATGATTGAATTTGGATGTTGTTTTCAATTCTAGTTACTCGATCATAATTATTGGTTTGTTTTTTTATTATGTTGTGTTGGGTTTGCATTGCATTATAATATTGCGACAAAACTACAGAAAATGGAATAACATATATTTCTCAAATGTTTATAATATTTTATACTTATCAAAACTATACCTACTTTATGAATTTTAAAATTTGTATAATATTCAGTTATGTATAATAACTAATGTTGTAACTTAATAAGATTTTGTGGGCATGTTAGAATTCCAATATATTTGAATAGTATTTCTTTCAATCGAATTTGAAATAATATATAAGATTTTTGAATAGTAAACAAATACAAGTTTGAATTTTCTCTAAATATTTTGAATTTGAATCAAATATGTTAATATTCAACTTGACTGGATATAAGAGTGAAATCCGTTGATCCTCTTTAGTAAATTTAAAAAAATTAAAGGGATACAAGAGTTGGAAAAATAAGAGGCAATATTGAGTAGCTAAAACAAAGTTCTTATGGAAAAGAAAGACAAAGTGCACACACAGGTGGGCTTGGTTAAGTTCATGAACCTGGAGAGTGTTACAGGTCATTAAGGTTGTCTTAAATCAAACAAAACATTTCTGCCTCTTCATTAACTCACACACACTGGGCCTAGCAACCAAAAGTGATCATGCAGGACAGAGGGCTCAAGATTCATCACTATCATTAATTCAAATGATCAAATTGATCCATGACTTCAATTGGCAACTTTCAAACAATGTTGTTTTATCATTTCCGCATCGAGATTTTTCGCGTAATCATCTAGGGCAGATTTCCGAATTCTCATAATGTGTGTAGGTTTTCAAATACAGATAGTAGTAATCAGATCGAGTATTGATTTAACATATACAGTTGTGGAATAGTATCGGATAAGAAGATGTAGGATAGTCGGACTACATATAGGCCGGAGAAATGTTGATTAAAGAAGATGAGAAGTGGGGTATGTTTTGTCTGAAGAGAGTTGGAATTAGATGAGGAGAATTGCACCATTTTCATCATGTGATAGATTGGTGAAAGCAAGACATGAAGGGGCCATCACAACCTGGGCATTACCACAACTTGGGACTCTATGATGTTGAGTTTTCACATATATTTTGTCCCTTTTAAAATAATTGTCATTTTATAAATTTGAACTATTATATATTTTCTTAATTTGTGTAAAACTATATTAAACAAAGAGAAGTTGAATTGAAGATAGCATGTTGTTTGTTGTGATATTTAATAATGTATCATATATAGGTCAAATGTGCGATAATAGTAATGGAAAGTATGGCCAATGATAAGGACGTACACTCATATAAAATAACACGCAAGTTGTCATCAAAGTCCAGATTTATTGTGTGTATAATTAATTACTCAATTATCATATAAGTTTGTTCCAAAAAAAATGAATGTCCATCCAAAAGACGAATATTAAATTGTAATATATGAAAACATGGTGACCTTTTTTGCAAATAGGTCCACAAAGTCATTTGGGATACAAGCAGTGACAGAAATATCGCCAATTTCGCGAGGCCGATATGGAAAACGGGTGTTGTATTTTTTCGTCAAAAAATCGCGAAAAATGGGTGAAAAATCAGCAAAATATCGTTTTCAACCAAAATATCACCATATTTTGAAGTACTATGCACGCGTGGCTACCACGCACCTGATTTCCTTTTTTTTTTTTCTTTTCTTTTTTTCCTGCTGATTTATTTTCCTTTTTTCTTTTTCTTTTTTCTTTTTCTTTTCTTCCTTATTTCTTTTTTTTTTTCCCCTTTTCATTATGAATTCAATTTAAGTGATTTTTTTTTTTTATTATGAATCTTTTTATGGTGTATTTGGAGGATATCTATTAAAATTGAGTTATTTATCTCTTTTTATATATCTATATTTTTGTATATGAGTGATTAGTAGAGCAAACAATTACTTTAAATAAATTTAGTTAAATTGTTTAAAATAAATTAGTACACTAGCATTTAGGTTCCTCTAATAATTTAATTAAGTTTAGTTAATTTTTTGAAATTTAATAAAAGGATTATGATGTATATAATATTAATGTATTTTTATATTTATTGTAAATATATCATTTTATTTGAATTTTAAGTTCAATATATGTATTAATGTTACTTATAATATTATGTAAAGTACTAGATATATTTTTCAATTTTTTTTACAAAGTTTTTAAATTTTTTGCGTAAAAAACTGATATTTCCACCAAAATCGATATATCCGTTGATATTTCCGTAAAATCAAGGTATCGATATTTCTACCGATACCAATATTTTTGTTCTTGGATACAAGAGAGGTTGGTTGGCCCAAAGAGAGAACAATCCAATCCAATCCTATATAATACTAAGGGCATCCGCATCAATATGTTTTTAGCACACCATTTTAGTGTGGGTCCCACATGCCAACACACTAATTAAAAACATCTACTTTTTAAAAACACACCCCTACATCAATTTAACACAAAGAGAGAGAATGCAAAATCACACAACATTAATGGATTTTTAGCACACCATTTTTGTGTGGGGCCCACATGACAACATACTAATTAAAAACATCTACTTTTTAAAAACACACATCAACATCAATTTGTCACAAATTTACATCAATTTAACACAAATGCAATCATTACATGTGGGTCCCATTATCCACTAATTTTTATTCTATTATTTTTATCCACTAAAATACACACTCTTTCCAATCATTAGCTAATAATTACAAAGGGGACAAGAATGCTATTCTTACATCTTAACACACCCATACTTACACAAAAACACACACTTAAAAACATCCCCACATTAGTTAACACCACACATATTTTAATTAATAACACCTCAAAATGAATTGGTATTTGTGCCCTATTAACACACACACACTAATTATATAAAAACACACACTTAAAAACACACTACATTAATTAACACACCTTTTGTTTTAATTAAAAACACCCACAAATGAATCAATGTGGGTGCCCTAATTAATTGGTCATAGTAGAACCCAAATTGAAGTGTGATTGCTGGCCCATTAGTGGGGCCCACCCATTTTGCAAAGAAAATTCAAACTGAAAAAATACAACATATTCCCCAGAGGAAGGACTTGTTGAAGTTATCAAAGGCCAAAAGACACCAAATCAAGGAAGGGATTACGTTGTCAATCCCATATCTTAGTTAACTACCAATCATGGTGTACAATTATTTCACCATCATCTTAAAGTCATTGTTATTAATCATGGTATAGTTGGTAACCATTGCTTCTAGAAGTATACTCATCTTGACGTGGCAATGTCAACCTCACTTAACCCATTTTGACAAATCTCATATGAAATCAATTTAGATACCTCTTGTGTTTATATCTATTGGATAACACAATTTGAGATCAGATAACAATTTCTATAAAAAATATTGATGTACTAGGAAAGTTAAATGTGAGTTTTCAATTGAAGATAAGTTCGAATATTTTGATGTAAAAGGGTACAAAATAGTAAAATGTGACAATGATTTAAGCCCATCAAATTCTCAAGTGGAAAGTTTGTGAAAAAGCTTCCAAATTTTTAATGCATGCTACTTGCGGTCCTCTTCATGGGCGTGGGAATGGGTAACTAATACTTTATTTATTTATTTTTTAATACTTTGAATATATTTATTTTATTCATCTAGTATATTAACTACATAAAAAATGAAGTACTTGAAACTATTCTAAAACAAATTATTGAAGTTTGAGATAAAAAATAAGATCACACAGAGCTGTTTCTTTCCCTTCTAAATAATGGTTTATTTTTACAGTTGAAATAATATTTTGTTTCAAAAATAGATTAAGATTTCTTTTTCTTTTTGAAATAAACCCATTAATTAAGATTATAATATTTTATTTAAAATATTATGAAATTAAAAAATAAGAAAAAAAGGAAAATAATTAAAAGGGAGGATGAGAAGATAAGAAAGAAAGCGCACGTGGGGCTAAGATAAGGCTGCCATTTTGACTCATTGCAATATGTCGGGCGCGCGTGGGAACAACCGCCCATTCCCACTCTGACCGACACCCAATTTTCTTAAATCATTTCATAACATTAAGTTTTTCTTTCCAAAACTAAATTACTTGTTTTTATGAAGAAATAAAAGATTGAAGCCAATTTATTAAATTAAAATTAATTCATAATTTTTTCGAGGATCGAACATAATTGGATAATAAATTAGGTGGACTCAATTCATATAGGCTAACACTCTACGTTTGAAGTTATCACGTGTTTTTATTATTATTATGAAAATATCATGAAAACTAAGTATCGGATTAATTAATAATGGGAAAATATCAACTCAGGAAAAGTAATCTTCAAGAAATAAAAATATTTGTAACAGGCTTCATTAATATTATTTTTCCTTAAAAATATACTCCCTCCGTCCCACAAAGATAGGTCTGTTACTATATTAGTGTAGTTTTTAACTTGTAATTCCATATATGCCCTTATTTATTTTTTAGGAAAAAAAAAAGTTGCATTGAATGTGTGGTCTTCATTTGTTCATTTTTGACAAATTCTCATAATCATTTCGTATTTACAGATTTTCATTAATGATTAAATTGTCTCTCTTCCTCAAAAGTAGAAAAATGTATCTTGAGACAAACAATATTATTAATCCAATATTACAAGTGTGAAAATAATTTTTGTTTCAATTAATGAAACTTCAAAATTGGAGTATAATTAATTATTTGAATAATTAATGTATGATAAGGGTATAACTGGAACTTCAAATTTTTTTTTATCTGTGTGAAAATAAAATTAGGCCTATCTTTGTGGGATAGAGGTAGTAATTAATTCTGAATATCAGAATATATATGGGTTGAGCACCAAAATGACTAGGCCCACAAAACGAGTTTAATTTTACCAAAAGATGTATAATTCCATATGAGGCCAACTTTTAATAATTTAAATTAATTATTTTTTATAAAACTAAAATACCATACATAGATCATAGATGGCAAAAAAGAATTGCATGCAAAATTATTTTGGTTGGACTTTGCTTAGTTGGAGAGCAGTGTTGATGCTGTTTGGTTGAAGACAAACAGATAAAACAAAATCATTTCATTTTCATAATATTATAAATGTATAAAACAAGGATGTGATAGATGAGGCAACATAAAAAAGACTAATCCTTCAACTGCAAATGTTTAGTTATAAATGACATTCTATCTTACATGTAATATTTTTAGTTAAAGTTATGTTTATATTTATAATAATGTCAATTAATACCTACAATATATGACAATAATAATAGAAGAGACCATAAACATATCTTGCCTCATGTGATTAGTGATCTTATTTCTAGTTAAACCCGTTTTTTGTTCCAACAACCTCCAATAATCACAAAAGACAAATTAAAACAATTTTCTTATAATTTCATCTAATATTAAATAATATCACATATATAATTAATATCATTAATCAATATGTAACACATATTAAAGATAATAGAATATATATAATATAACATGAAAAAAATGTAACAAAAGATTTTGATGATTTTTTATTTTTTATTATGAGAAGAAGGTTCTTTAGCATGCTATTGTTGTTATAGGCAGACAAAATAAGACGAATAATCGCGATTAGTTTCATATTAAAAAATATTTGAATAGTCACGCTTTCTAGAGGCATGCCCATTAGTCGAACAATACGACAACGCCAAAAGGGTTAGCAAAGTCGTTTTGACTAATTGCAAAATCACCATCATAATATTAGCCACTTTAATGATTCATTGGATTTGGGATACTTTATAATCTTGAGAAATTGTTAGCAAAATCTTGCTTTTTGGATTGTTAGTTATCTGATTAATCATTGGAATTATGAGAAAGCTAATCACTAAGCTTTGAGCTCCAAGAAAAGTTAACTGATTTTCCAATTAGAATCAGAGGGATCTTGGCTTAGTGTTATTATTATTTTTCTTTTATAATTTTAGAGTGAATATATAAAATATTGGATTTTACTTTAAAATTAATTATTAAGATATTCAATTTAATAACCTTAAATCTTGATATGGTCTTCAAATATTTGAAATGATAAACTCATACACTTTTATGTAGATTGTAGAGTAATCATGAAAATAAGTAGTAGATATGATAAGCTCTTAAGTACCAAGTAATATATATCTGAATAAAAGAATTCGAAATATAAGACTTTGTGAATGATTTCAAATTTATTTAAATTAGAGTGTCACTCAAATCTTTAAAACAATATGAATAGTTGAAAATGAGATTAACCGATTTAAAATCAATATTAATTAAAAAAACCATTACAGATTTGCTTTCATGCATTTTAATTTGTCCTCAAAATTTTCAATACAAACCCAAACTTAAATTTTGTATAAAAGATAGGGTGCGGCTATCCGCATCCCATTATTTACTAAACATATCTCACTTTAAGTGTTACTGTTCACATGTCAAGTGTTACTATTCACATCACATGTGAACAATAATACTTAAAATGTGGTGTGTTTAGTACTTCTTGGGGTGCGGAGAGCCGCACCCTAAAAGATATCCACTAGAAAAAGAAAGCAAATTAATATTCTACTACACTTTTTTGCCTGCCAAAGAGAGATATCCAAATATAGAATGAAAGGATTGAGATCAAGAATTCCTCCCAAAAAATTAAATATAAATAAATTAAAAGGAAACTAAATTCGATTTTTTCCTCTTCCTCTTAAATATAATTATAAAAAAAAAAAAAAAAAAAAGGGTTTTTCCGTGTGATATTTTGTAAGTGGTGTGAATTATGAAGATAAGTGTTGAATCTTGAATCTCATCCACATGATCTTCATAAAGAAGTTTTGTACTGTACTGATCATTATAACCAACATCTTTTCCACACAATCATTGGAAGTGAATGAATCAAAGCACAAATTTGCAGTCTTCGATCCCCATGTATTTTACATCTAGAGAGAGAGAGAGAGAGAGAGAGAGAGAGATGAAATCTTGAAATGTTGAATAAAAAGAAATGATCTATATATCATGTTGATTCAGAGAATATGTATACAAGAAGAGGCTAATAGTTGTACAAAACTGTGGATGGATCAAGTGTAAGGCTAATTAAATAATATATATCTTCTAACTCTTGCTGCTATTTACAGTAATTGATGATGATCTTGTCTTGAATTGGGCATTGAGATTAGTCATGATAGCAAAGAAGCATAACTACACATCGTCTGATGATGTAAAGCTTAGCCCTTTGTTCTCTTAGAACTCCTGCTATTCCTCTGTTGCATATCTTTCTCTTGCTTCTACTGCTGTTGTTGCTCATGTTCATCTTCATCATCTTTGATCTTTACGTATATTGATGTTCTTTCTTGCAAGTGTTTTTAGAGAGAGAGAGAGAGAAGTGTTTGATGAGGAGGAGAGAGAGATGGCTGTGGTTGAAGGTCTTCTTATAGGTGAAGAGTAGTGGTCCTAATTACTATTGGTCGAGCAAAGAGCCAACTGTGGGGCATCAAAGAGCGTGCACTGCCCCCTACCTCACCACACATTTCCTCTCTGGGTCCCACTTCCACTTGGGATTCCTTCTTTTTTTTTTTTCATTTAACTATTACAACCTCACTCTCATCACTACAAATTCTAGATTTAATCTTGCCCTAATGGGATTTATATTCTTTTACCAATTTGATCCAAAAACATGTTTTATACCCATGTAATAATCACAAAAACTCATGTGAGATCGTCGCATACTTGTAGTAGAAAAAGACATATTTATGGCTTTAAAAGACATACTTGAATAACTCATATTTTTATTGTAAAAAACATACTTAAATAACGCATATTTATATAATTTACATCATGATTCAATGGTAATTAAAGCCTAAGATAAAATTGATGAAAAATTGTAGTTGGCAACCTTGGTGGAGACTTATTTAGGTACAAGTTTAGAATGTGGATATTTCTAGAAGATATATAATACATTCATAAAGTGGTTGGATTTAGAATGTTCTTCTCACTAAAATTTAGTGTATGTTGACTGTATTTGAATTTACTTGGATGATCCATTAGGAAAAGGTTAGTCTTTTCTAGAATTAAAATTACTAGTATCTTAAATCACAGCTAGCCATGGTTATATATGCTTTAATTGTTTAATAATTTTTCTATATTAATACACGTTTATTATATATGTCTTCACTTTTTTTGTATATATCTATGTATGTATGTACGTATATATGATTATTCGTTATTAACTAGTCGAAATATTTAATACTGAGATACACAAATTATTACAAATTAACTATCTTCAAATTTAGTAGTGGTTAACATTTGCAGTTTGTCCGTTATAAAAATGAATAATTGTCTGCTGTTAAAGCCTCAAAGACATGCATATATATGTATTTTATATGTTTATAGGCCTCTAGATATATCATTCTATATTTATCCTCATATATGTGTAGGGTTTACCCACCAACATAATGGGTCGCCTATTGATTCAATTAGATAACATATTTCCATAATTTATGATCTCTGCCTTCCAATATGTTGATCATGATAGGATCATGATTAATGGCTTTGGACCCATTAATTAATGCATATATTGTCAGACATACGCATATGAATCGAATTTTGTGAGACGAGTCAATACATAATTCACAATTCACTAATTATATGTTTATGAAAATATGTTTGAGAAAAAATATTTTGATTTGTAGGTAATAGAATTTATTCCCTTGCAATTACATACGTGAGACCGTTTCCGTTTCATATGAGTGTTTTTTTATTAATTTTGGTGTATTTTACTCCTTTTTAGAAAAAAAAAAAATACATTTTTATCTTAGATATTTTTTTGTTGAGTCCAACTAAACATGCAATCAACAAGACAAGTGGGAATTAATTCAGTTGAATCCTATATATATAAATTGCACATCTTCACCACTTTTGTTAAGGTTGATTATGACAACAATTATTCATCCATTAATATAGCTTTTGACTAGACATCGCATTCACTTATATAGGAACTTAGCACTTACAATCATAATAATATCATAGGTTGTAGGTCAAATATTATTTTTTTGAAAAAAAAAAAAGTGTTTGTTGATTCAAAAAAACTTATATGAAATTGTTTCATGCATGAATATGATTTTTTAGAGAAATATTTCCAGAGTTATTTTAAAAAATATACTATCTTCACTTAATTTCCAAACTCTATATCCTCCTGAATTTAAAAAAAGAAAAAAAACGAAAGAGAGAGAGAACTATCATAACAAATAAATTTACAAAATAAATTTTCGAATTAAATTACAAAGCATGTAAAAATTAGTTAATGAGCTTAATATTAATTCAGCAATACATTATGTTAGAAATAACAGTCAATGCCCCCACGTGAATTACAAATTGCCGAGCCATATTCTCTTTTATAATACATTTATTTATTTATTATTTATTTCAAAAATTATTAATTATTTATTTTTTTGTACGACTATTTTATTGAAACCCCCAAAAAGTAGAAATTTCAAGGCTGACATTAATTTCTATATCTTGGATTTAGAATTTAATTTCTCAAGTACAAATAATCAATGATTAATAATTAATTTATGGCCCACTTAACTTGGTATTGTGTTCTTTCCATCACCATCTCCAACAAAATCATCTTCTACATATTAAACCAAATTTCGAATCCTTTAAAAAGGTCAATCTTGGTAATTGTGATCATGGCTTTTGGTTTGTTTCATAGTGAGTCTACTTGAAACAACGAAAGGGCCAACTTGTTTAATATTAATTAATCATGCATTAATTTATTTATCTTCATATATTTTATTCCAAACTATAATTTCTTTAATTAATAATGTTGAAAACTAAGCAATAATGTATGAACAAATATGGAGAGTACAGAAGGATTATCCCCCAAAATGTTGGAAATTCAAATAGATCGTGGAAGGGCAGTGGTGATTAACTATTTTAATTTAGACACAGAAATGTTCAATATAATTGGTTCATTCGATGCTACATATTCAAATCGACCCACTAAAAATATGATCATAAGTGTAATTATTAAAATTACTTTATGATATTAATCCTCTCAGAGATTATTTTCGGATGTTTTATTTATTTTTATTTTTTGGGAGTTTGATTATCTTCCAATTGAGTAAACCACTATAACATTTCAATGGCAGTTTGAATTGTACCTTTTCCTATATATTTAAAATTTATGTGGGTTGTACTGAACAAGAAAGTGAGGCTGCACGTGATGGTCTCGTGGCTCACACGGCTATTGTTTCAGCCATTCTTGGACATGATCATCGTAAACATAATTTTTTTGTAATTAATTAATACTACTTTTATTTCATAATGAATTATGTGGGCTTCTTGATTTTATTTAAGTGTGACAATAATGTGCATTATGAGTACGATCAGCTACGTACAGTTCAAAAAGGGATTAATCTAATCATGTTTTTAGAGTTTTCCGAGAAGCAGCATCTCTTTTTAGTTTATTTATGATCAATTGTATTATTAATTAAGTGTATTTATAATATTTGAAAAATAATCAAAATTTTCAAATCACAATCATCAAATTACAATTCAAACTAATTTTTCACAAATCAACTTTTATTTGTGCATGTGTATTGATTATGAATTAATTCGTCTCACGAAATTGGACATGTGTGTCGATTCACATGAGTCCTACTTTATAAACTAAAATCCTAATTAATTTTAAACTGAAATTATGTTATTTTCAAATAGATGTGTCAGTTATTTGTACTTTAAAATTAGCTTATACAGTTGTAATCTTACGTTGGTATCGAATTCCGACACACTTTGCTTCAGAGAGGAACCTTATGTGAAGTGAAATTGAGCTGTTTATTTAATTGTTTATGGCTTAATGACAGATTGTTAAGACTGTACGATTTTAATTATTTTATTAATCTTCAAAATTATATATATATTTGCATGTCGTTGCATTATAGTCTTTGCTTTCTCGTACAAATACAGCAACTTCAGTCTTTGCTGTTATCAATCATATATGATAACAGAAAAATTAATCGTTGATATGGAAAATGAAATTTATCTGAAAGATTTCTAATTCTTTTTAGATTTTTTGTCTTTCTTGTTCAACTCAAATTCTTTATTATTATTTTTAATTAGTTACAAGGAGGTGACTGTAAAAACCAGAAAATTTGCGTATTCGAATTTTAATCATTACAATCTGTTTTTTTTTTTTTATAAAAATGGGATACTACTTGAGTTACAAGACTCCTTGTGTGGCAGGAAAAATTCATTTTTGAATTTTAATTTTTCTTTTGATACTTTAGAGTTTTAGGCTTTTCAATGACAAGTTATTTGAGGTAGGAGGGGAGGGCTCTATTGGGATGGGAAAAGATTATGGGCCACAATTATTTTATTGGATTAAGTTTTGGGCCACTGCAGTTGTCAATTTAAATGGGCATTAAGCCTGTCTTAAGCCCATAACTATAGCTCTAGAGTCTACACCCAATTAATAACGGAATCGATATGGATGGGTCTGCTAATACCTAATGCCCAGCTCATTAGAACATAGCCCTAACCTACCAGCCCATACTCAAGTTCAATAGATTGGGCCACTAAACCCATCATAGCAATTTTCCATATACTATTATCTAGTTTTACGTTTATTTATTTTTAATACAGGAACCCCTTCATATCATAAAAGAGATACTACCACAATGAATGAATGATTGATAAAACTAAACATGGAAGTTTGTGTAACCTCTTAAATTGGTTCAATTATTGGAATGAATAATGAAGTTTTAATAAAATAAATTACATAAACAGTATTAATTTAATCTTTCGACTGAATAATATGTATACAACATGATGTAGTACCCAAAAAAAAAAAAACTATTGACTTCTTGTATAGTATTTGAATTGATTCAAAAGTTATAATGCAATAAATGCATGAATTGATGGGAACCAGATGCCAAAGAAGCCAATTTGGTCAGCTCACTGTCACAGCATATTTTCCAGCCAATTAATGACTGAAAATACAAATTTGAGTGTTGTACTGTACAGAGATTTATATGGCCCAATTAGAGTGGACAGGGCCCATCTAAAAGGCCCATGATTCATTAGTTGACCACACTGAGGCATACACTGGCTTCAACTTTGAAGAATCTATGTTATTTTATTTTATTTTTTTGGGTAAATTATATGTGCCATATTCGAATTCAAGTCAAATTCTCAAATAAATTTCAAAATATGTAAAAATTATGATTTACTCCTATCTTAGTCACAAAATAGTGAGACGCCACAAACAAAACTTATTTTAATAAATTTATATGTGAATTGTGAAGTATGGATTATACATTGATCCATCTCATATAATTAAATTATTGAAAGAGTCTCATATAATATTTACTCTTCTTTAATTCATATAAGTATAATAGGATAACTATTTGAGTACACTATCTCACATCGCATCTTATTTTATTAACATATCTTATATATAAAATAAATAAAGTTATAAACAAAATGTCATATTGCATCAAAGGATCATATATAGTAGCAGAATATGACCTATTTGGTGCAAAGAACAAATATATTAGCATCATAAAGTTTACAATTAATGAAAATTAACCGAAAACATAGATAGCAGCATTTATAAAGTTTATAATGAAATTAAACTAAAAAAATAAAGGTAATAAAGACAAATAATGGAAAAGAAAAATGTCACACCATGAATATGAATTAAAGCAGAACTGGTGCACCTAACGCTATTTGATTCCACAATAAACCTCCACCGACACCTTGCTCGTAATAATAGAAACAAATGAAACATACAAGAAAATTACAACAAATTTAACAAAGAATGTGACAAAATTACAGACAATAAAACCAATTATTTTCTGTTTTTCATGAAATAATAAAGAACTATAAAGTGGTTCAAGAAGACTTTTCCTCAATATATTAATAATACAATGGTGTATATATATATATATGTACCACCACCGCACTAACGTCGGGACAATTTTTGACAGCAACATGGGAATCTTAACATATCCAAACACTTGCACAAACACTAGATTTCTTGCCACCGTACCACCACCCCACACGGCGGAGCGCCGCCGCCACAGAGACAACTGGCCAAAATAAAGTGGGGTTCAAATTCAATTTCATATATTTATTACCCTCAAAATTCACGCATTCCGAAGTTACCCCTGCGCCAATATTCCTCCAGATTTTGTCATTAACGATCCTTTCACTTCACTTCCTCACTGTATCCAACTCAGAGGTGAATTATTGAATCAATGGTGGGCAGTGATTCTCTACGGTTGGTTGCATCAGCTGTCTGAGAGAAGAGACTCGTGCCTGTACAAATCATAAGGCGACCATAGATTATCCAAGGTACAAGCTCTCTTAGCGTCGAGCCTTAACCATGGCTTCCCTTTCCCACTCCAGTGCAGCAGGCTCACTGGACCAGGGTGCAAGTCTCTACACAGCCCTTCGAGATTGTCTCCGCCGAGCCCGTGCTGGTTCCACCGGTGCTCCACCCCTTCGACATTTCCGGCGAAGACCAGAAGAAACGGCGGCAGAGAACCGAGCTCATAGATTCTGTATCTCTTCTGAATTTTCATCCAGTGCTCGAGTTTCTGGGTGAAACCCTGGCTCCGCCACCTGGTTAGATCGATCACCATTACTCCGGTGTTGAAGTAGCAGGGCTTCCGGCTTCTGAACGTGCCGGAGAAGAACGGGTTGGACCAGAATTTCTCGGTGAAGTAATGGCTGAAGTTTGCGTGACAGTACTCCGGCGCGCCGAGGACGTGGTTGTTGAGGTCGATTCGCCAGAGCTTGGCAATGTCGTCGACGACGATGAGGTCGGAGTCGAGGTAGATAATGCGGGTGACGGCGGCGGAGAGGAGGTCGGCGAGGTAGATGCGGGCATAGTTGAGGGGCTGGTCGAGGGCGCGGCGGATGGAGGAGGAGATGAGGTGGTTGACGGTGGTGGGGTTGAAGGTGTAGAGGTGGAAGCGGAGGTAAGGGAAGGTGGCGCTGATGGTTTGGCGGAGGTGGGGGTGGTGCTGGGGGATGGCCAGGAAGTGGAACACGGTGTTTTCCGGGCAGGTGGAGTGTTGCAGGACGGAGAGGACGGCGGCGATGGATCCCCGGAGGTACGGGGTGGAGTAATCAAGTGTCATGGCGATGTGGACGTCGGAGGAGTTGTCGTGTGGCGACGAGCACGAATTGCCGTTGCGAAATGCGGGTGCTTCGTGGAATTGGGGGCGGTTCGAGGCGGCGGAATGGGATGGGACGAGGAGGTGGAGGAGGATGACGGCGGCGATTGCGGCGGTCATCGGGTGGAGATTGGACGGCATGGCGGCGGTGATGGTATATTTGCGGCGAGGTTTCATGAGTGAGAGTGTGGATATTGAGATAAGGAAGGAGAAGAAGACAGGGGACTGATTGATAGACTAAATGTGAACTGAGAATGAAAGTATGGACTGAAATGACTTTTATACCCCGTAAATGTATTAAAAAAATTGCAGTTTGACCAATTTAACACTTGGAAGTTTAATTGATATTTATGATTATATTATAAATATAGTGTCAAACAGGATTTAATTCCACTTAATTCTTCTAATTATAGACTAGGATTCCCTAAATATTTTTTAATGCAAGAAATTGATAATTAAATATTGCATTGATTTTCTTTCTAATTATCTTTTAAGAATTTGAGTGAAATGAATCAACTGCATTCATTAATTACAAATTTTGGCTCAATATTATTTCAAAATTCCCAAAAAAATTAATATATAGATCCTCAATATCACGCCAATAACTTCATTGCAAAATCAAGAATATATCGTTTAATAAATTCATAATATAGTATTGTTGCCAGCATTAATAAAGGTCTCCAAAAATCGACAGAAAATAAGTTGGGGGCATTCGTGACATTTAACATAGCGTTGGGATTGTATTTAGTGTGTGGGGCCAGAGATTATGAAATCCAGGCTGGAAAGGCAGCGACTTTTCTTGATTAAGTTTAAATACTTAATTGAGAGGGCAAAAATCCTGTGGTGGTAGTTGCAGGAACACCTTTACATTGGTGGGCCCGTAACTGGACAAGTTAATGTGGTCAAAACTATTTCCATGATGTATTACCCCTTCTATATAGATATGTGTATGTGTAGAATTCAATATGAATAAAGTAGTAGATTAGGTGTACCATGATCTAAAGGACGAGTTGGTGCGCCTAAAGTTGTACATTTCATAGCATCCCTAATTGTGTTGTTAATTACAAAATCAGCAGTAGATTATGTGACTTAAATCACTAGTGGGTTGACTAACCACTATTCCTAGCTAGTTTGCAAGCCCAATGTACTCTCTTTAAACCCTCTAATTATGGACACTTAGCTTTCATTTATAAATGATTTAATCTAATCTCTTTTTCATAAAAAAAATTTGATTATGTAATGGATATAATTTTGTTTGACGAAATCTCTCTATAAATAATCCAAACCCCTTTTTTTGATTTTTTAAAAATCAATCTCTATTTTATAAGTTATAATCGATGATTAATGACCTGCATTGCATTAGAATAATTTTTTTTCTTTTCTTAATTTTATGTATTTGAATTAGCATCCTATAGTTTGGTAGCTTAGATGGATGAAGAATTTGATGAGTGGAAAAATATATTTTACCGACCAAGTAGGAAAAAATAAAAAGAAATAAAACGACAATTAAATTCAAATAAATTATAGTAGTATTATATAAAGTGACGTATCAAAACTAGTGTGGTATCTTTTTCAAACGAAGAAAGGGAGGAAAACAGAAGACCAAATATAAAGGAATTGTACATCCTAAATCAAAACATGTGATTTTTCGTGGATGAATGTTGGATTATTATCTTGAATGGGAATCATCATATATACATGTGGCACATACAAACACACGGATTCAAATTGCAAAAAAGTCATAAGTTGTACCCAAAAACATAGGAGGGAATATTAATGTGGTGAACACTTTCTGTGATGCATATTTAGAAAGATTCCAACGAACAAGTATTTTCTATCATTAGTTACTTTCATCACTTGCATCAACAACTCACGTCATATCCATTTCTAATCTTATAGTGAAAACATCGAAATAAACAATTTACAATCTTGGAAAAGACTCAATATTTCTCTTGAATGAGTATTTATGCTCTAAAAACTTCTCAAATTCAAGTATAAATAAAATACACACCCCATGTATGTATGAATTACTCCCTCCATCCCAAATTATTTGTCGTTTTAACACTTTTCACGCAGATTAAAGAAATCAACAAAAATACTGATATATCTCTATTTAAATCTAATAATACATATTTCCAATGCCTACTTTGAAATAATAGAGCATTTAGTAAGGAATAATAAATAGGGGTAAATTTGGAAGAATAATAAATTTGGGAAAATAAGGAATAATAAATAGGGGTAAATTTGGAAAAATATGTCTTGAATTCCTATAACGTCAAATAATTTGGGACAAATCTCAAAAGGTAAAACGATAAATAATTTGAGACGGAGTGAGTAACTTCTAATCAAATTTATAATAATTTAAACTCAGAATTTTTGCAATTATATATATAATAACTTTTATTGTACTTGATGAGTTTATTATAAGTCTGAAATATTTTTGTGCCTTTTTAGCCATGGAATTCATGATTGGGCAAAGAGTGTTTGTGTTGTTAAAGAATTTGTGGGCCTTTGATCTTCTCTGGATCAGTCATAGATCCAGCCCAATTCCTCTCTGCTGAATTCTTATGTCAAAGTCCAACATGTCATTTGTGTCATGAAGAAAATAATACACCAACTAGATTTTCAAACAAGTGAGAATGTGAGATAAATGTTTCCTGTTAATTTTTCTTTTCTCCTTCTCTTCTCCTAGAAAAAGTAAATATAATTTGATCATTTTAGAAAATGCCTTAATTTTACTTAGTATATGGTTATATAAGTATTTCCAATTAACAGTATGTTAGCTTGTTATTGTTTAATTATCCTTTCATACTACTTAGTTCTTCTACTTAAATATTCAAGAAAACTTCAATTGAGAGTTAAATTTTCAAATTTCTCCAATTTTATAAACATAATACAGTGTTAATTACACATCCATGAAGAACAAATAAAACTTAAATTTCAGCCCTTTTAGAAATAGTTTCATGCTTAAAACAATAGAATGATTATTGATATCCTGTAAAATATAGAGCAAACAAAACTCAAGATGTGCACATCTTTTCCATAATGCATCTGATGCTTTGTGCAAATCTTCATCTTTTTCATCAATGTGAAGAAAAAGGAAAGGTACAAACTACTTTAACACGATTGAGGGGTACAACCAGGCAGCACATAAAATCACTATCACTGCCATTTGCTTATATGCGAGCATTAAATGAAAAAAGTAGAAAATTAAAATTAATCACTGACTTTTTTTTTTTTTTTTTTTGTAAAATATCACACATCATATCATATTAAATGTTTTTGACGAAAACATAGCAAGCCCTTTTTTGATACTCGAATCTATTGTGCATGCTGATAATATAAAAATCGGTTTTATTTAATTTCTGTGGCCCAATTGATTTTCTGTGGTTTTATTCAATCAGGTATTTTGGTAGTTGATCTTTTGTAATTAATTTGAGAAAAATTAATTAAGGTGGAACCCACAATTTAAATTTTAAACCTAGTCGCCTGCAGTTGAATTGAATCACATCTACGTGGCTTCCACGCTGACTGGGGAATGGAATTCTGCACACTTCATTTTCCCAGGTTTCTTTTCTTCTATTTATTCTTCTTAAAATGCCATAAAATATATTTTATTTATATATATATATATATATTTATAGTATTTACATAGTATGAGTTTGTGTGGATCCAATGAATACTTGGGGGTGGTGTGTGAATAAATCAAGAAGTTAGACCTTTTCTCTAATCTCACATTTTTAATCATGGTAACTGGCACTGTTTGCACGTTCAATGCACCCCCACATTTTATTCTATTTAATATTTCATTTCTCATTTCATTAGTTTTTGCAGTGTAAATTAATAATATCATTCCATATATGATGTGTACATATACTATGTACATGTTCATTTATTTATGATATTGCACATGAAAAAAACAACAGTACGATACAATTATGATCACAGTTAAATATAAAATTAAATGTGTCAATTTAAATTAGTAATCTGAAAAATGATTGAGCATTGAGCAAGGTTTTTAGTTCTAATATCGTGAATTATATATGAATTAATTAACTCAGTATAATTGGTGTAGTAGTAGAATTGAACATTTTGAGCTAATTTAATTTAGTAAAAAAATAGTTAGAAATTTAGAATATGTATGAGATGACTACCAAATGCTAGCTTGAAAACAGTTTGACCTAGCTAGCATGTTCGGTTGCGCTCCTTGATCCGATAGACTCAACCGGGTCGAAATCGGGTTTGGCACCCGACCCATTAAACTTGTATGGTCCCATTTTCTGCATTTATTCTTTATTCTATTTAATTGGGGGAAATAATGTAGAGAGGCTCACCTAAAATTAGGACATTGGACGGACCCCCCCCCCCCCCAACCCAGGACCCTACTCTTTTTTCTGACAATTTGTAATCTCATCCAACTCCTTTAAGTTTGGATACTTCTCTTACATTGTACTATTTAATTACATGCAAGTTCTGCATGTATTGTTTTTTAATTTTAATTGATTCTTTGGTTTATTTTAGATACATTTGTGATTTATATGGCTTTTAAGTCAAGAAAAAGAAAACATAGAATTGGTTGAGATCAATAAAAGTTACTCTTTTATGTAGCACAAATAAAACAGTCATTAATATTTCTTCCCCATATAAAATTATATGTATCCAACTAACCAAGTCAACTATTATTGTAGCACTAAATAGTGGTACATGTGAATGCGATGTGACTCATCAAATTAATAAGACCCAATTTACCCAAATCTTCATTATAACGTTAAAGCCATTAATTACTGCACACATCCCACAGTCACCAACAAAAGTCCAATACACATTCATCATTGCTCTCAAATACTATTTATCTTCCCAAATTTATTTACAAATTAATTCTTTATGATTAAATATTATAAATATTAAACATATTTAAATTTAAATACCCAATCTGTTCCAATTTATATTTCGTTTAAGTAACATCTAATAACTGTAATATTATATACAATGGACTATAGTATCAATTTTTGAATTAGTAAAATATATTTTCTAAAAAAAAAAGTTGTGAGATAAAATACGCTCACTTAAATACAGAAAAAAGAAAAAAGATGGATGAGTTCACATTCCATAGACTTGCTTCCTTTTCATCTGTTCCCCGCTAATTGCGCCTCTCTCTGTCTCTCTGTTTCTCTGTTTCTCTCTCTAAACACAGTTGGTTCCTTATGTCCAAACGACAAGCATTATCAGACAGCATCACCACATACCATGTCTTTCTTCCCTCCCCTCCTCCTCCTCCTCTCTCTCCTCCCCTCCTCCCTCTCTCTCTCCTACCCTTTCAGTAAGTCCATCACATTCTCTTTGCTATCTTACTACCAAACAAATCCACTGTTTTTTTAACTTAACTAATTAAACTAACACTACCTTGTTTCTTGCTTTTTCACAACTTTACTTTACCTCAATCTTTTCCTTTTTTTGACAGATTACAGTTCTCGCATTGACTGCGGCGGCCTCGTGAATTCCACCGACGCCTTCCACACCACCTGGCTCTCCGACCGCTTCTTCTCCGGCGGCGCCACCTCCGTCGTCTCCGAGCCCCTCCGCTTCCTCCACCAGCAGGAAAAGACCCTCCGCTTCTTCCCCGTCTCCGCCGGCAAGAAGAACTGCTACTCCATCCCCACCGGCAATCCCCTCGGCCGTTACTTCCTCCGCACATTCACCGTCTACGACAACTTCGACGGCAAGTCCCACTCCCCCTCCTTCGACGTCTCCGTCGAGGGCACTTTAGTCTTTTCCTGGAGATCCCCCTGGCCCGAATCCGTCTCCCGCTCCGGCGCCTATTCGGATCTCTTCTTCCACCACAACGACTCCGCCGTCGACGTTTGCTTCTACAGCATCGCCACCGATCCGCCGGTGATTGGGTCCTTGGAGTTGACCCAGATTGACCCCAAAGCTTACACCTTTGAGTATACGAAGAATTCCAGCAATTACATTCTGGTCAATTACGGAAGGTTTTCATCCGGGTCGGATCAGTGGGGCCCCGGATTCAGCAACGACACTGATTTCTTCGGCCGGTCGTGGCAATCGGACACCGAATTCCGGCAGCCAGGTGTCTCCATAACTAATGGAGCCACGATCAAATCGATTTCTGCTACTAAACCTATAGGTAATGTGGAAGTGAGCCCTAATTACTTCCCTGAAAAGCTTTACCGCAATGCGACAATGGCGGAGGGGAATGGGGGTGGGGTTTTGGAGTATGAATTGCCTGTTGATGCTAAGCTTGATTACTTGCTGTGGTTCCATTTTGCTGAGATTGATGAGAGGGTGACCAAGGCTGGGCAGAGGGTTTTCACTGTGATGGTAAATGGGGAGAATGTGACCACAGTGGATGTGTTCAAGGAGGTTGGTGGATTTGCTGCCTATGATTGGAGCTATGTGGTCAAGAGTTTGAGTAGCACTACTTTGAATGTGAGGCTCGAATCGGTTGTGGGCGTGCCGATGATTTGTGGGCTTGAGAATTATGCAATCGTGCCTGTTGATCTCAAAACTATCCCTGATCAGGGTATGTCTGTGATTCAAAGATTCGATTTTTGTTTGTGTTTGTTTTTTGATTTGGATGTGAGATGGATGATGAAATCATTGTTCTTGCTTAGTTGTTTTGGGAAATGCAGGATTTTAAATAAAAAGTTAGGATTGGTAGAAATTGAATTCATGATCTCATAGTTTGTTTTGATAATGTGAGCAAACGATTCTGCAGTTGTTGCGATGAAAGCACTGAAGGAATCACTTCGTGTGCCGGATAGAATGGGTTGGAATGGAGATCCATGTGCCCCTACATCTTGGGATGCTTGGGAGGGTGTCACTTGTCATCCCACGAAAGACGATTCTGCCCTTGTGGTATCGCAAATGTAAGTGCCTCGTCGCTCTTCTGATGGTTTCAATATGTAGGAGAGCAATGCAAGAATATACCTTAGAAGCTCGGCTTTTCTGGCTTCATGTTAGGGCTCTGAATCTGATGTGTCTGACATATTGCTTGAGTTTATTTTCTGTCACGTTTAGAATGATTGGTTCTAATATCCCTGTATTATTCATGTTGGGATAGCTATATGGGATTTGGTTATTTTCCAGTTTTATTTAGTTTCCAAGATATCATTGTGTCTTAGAGCTTATTCTGGCAGAAGTTCTTATTGACATTTCAAGTACTCATTTTTTGGGTTTTGTAACTCATTGGAGCAAGTTAGGAGTTTTTTTCTACTATTATGAGCTCTAATTTAAAGTAGATCAGTCTATAATACTTTTCACTTGTCTTGCTTTTAGAGATCTTGGGAGCCAAGGCTTGAAAGGTTTTATCAGTGATCAAATTAGCCATTTGACGAATTTGGTAAGCCTGTAAGTATCTACTATTTTTCTATTCTTTTTATTCTTAAGCTTTTCCACTGATGAATGGATAAACTGCTGCTAGGATACAAAATATGATCAATCGATAAACTCTAGAACAATAAATTTTCTGACCGTTTGAGTCTGTTGAGCTGGGGCATATTCAATTATTAGATAAATCTGCTAATCGAACGAATCCTCGTCATCTTGCTTAGAATCTCGTTTCATGATTAATTCATTACTTAATTTTCGGTTCTTCTGCATTGAATTTATATTTTATAAAATTCTCTCTTTTTGTGCAGGAACTTGAGTTCGAATTCTTTGGGAGGTGAGATACCCTCAGGGTTGGGTCAAAAGTCTCTTGTGAAGCTGTAAGATCACATATTCATATTGCCTTTAATTTGCTCTTGTTGGGATATTCATTGTTATTTCATTATAAAAATTGAAGTCACTTCATGTCTCGAATATCAGTTCAACCTAAAACAAACATTTCTACACTCATTCATAGTATAATTTCAGCTCAAATATAAACTTCTCATCTACTAATAACTAGCTTAAATTGAAGCAAATTGTAGTTGCATTTGAGATGACTTTATGCATCTGGAAACCTATTATGCTGAATTTCTTACCTCTTTCCTGCTCTTTTGATACAGGGATTTATCGAATAACAAGTTTACTGGATATCTACCTGATAGTCTAACTTCATCCAGCTTGCAACTCGTGTAAGTTTTGAGCTTTCTATGGTTCTTTAAGATTAGTTCTATCTTGCATATAAAGAAGCCAATTGAGTTGCCACTAGCCCAAATAAATATTTTAACTGACTTTTTTCGCTTAATTCTACTTAAGGTTACTCAACAATAACTTATTGGAAGGCCAAGTCTCTGAAGAACTTTATTCAGTCGGGGTTCATGGTGGAGCTATAGAGTACGTATCTCGATCTTCTTTTGCATCTTCACCACCATATACTCAATTTTACCTACATATACTGTGATTTAAAGACCAGATTTTCTTTTGCAGTCTTTCTGGTAATAAAGGACTGTGTGGTGTCCCTTCGCTGCCCAATTGCCCGATGTTCTGGGGAAAACACGGCTTATCCACTGGGGGCAAAGTTGGTATAGGCATATCATGTCTGGTAATATTTTCTGCAACCCTCTTCGGTATATACTATTGCGTGGTCATAAGGCGGCGCAACGACTATGACTTCGGTTTACCTTCTGAGCTGATGTGTAAGTTCATTACCAAAAAAACGTACCGATTCATATGATCACTTCATTACTATATCGAGTATTCCTAAAATTAATAATGTGATGACAGCTCTTGCAGCAAAGAGAAATCGGTATCACAGACAGAAATCGTTGATGGCTCTTGAAATGGAGAGCCAACATGCCAAAGGGTTTATACCGACATACAACGTGAGCTGATTGGTCGTGTTTTACGAAGAATATAAGCATAATTTTTTACGGGTTTTGCTTGCCGGGATGATGGCGATGTAGGTAAGGTTTTTGACCGTGTCGATACAACGAGTGGAACCACTGCTTTCAAGAAAATGCAGACCAAGATTAGATTAGAGTGTTGGAGAAACCCACATTGTTTGTAATGGATCAAAAGAAAAAGGCAAATGCCCCCATACTGTAGTATAATCAGTTTTGCCAGTTACTAATTAAACATACAATGTAATACTTTATATTTTTCAATGTAGATTAATATCATTGATATATACATGTTGTCTTGTGTGTGTGTGTAAAGTAGGAAGCATAAAACCTATGATTCTGATGAAGTTATTATGCTTTTGCATATTGGGTTGAGAGCGATGTTTTTCTGCAACTATACATGAACTTGGGAGCAAATGATTAACTCAAGGTTCTTGAAATGGAAAGGGAATATGGAGAAAAAATTATACTAAATCACTATTTTATTTATTTACTATTTTTGAGGCAAAAAAAAAAAAAATCACTATCTTATCTGCTAGTTGAGGAAAATAAAATTCTGATAGTAACCAGTAGAAGTGGATAAGGAAATAAGAATTTGTTACATAATTAGAAATTCTTCCTCAAATCTATCGATCCAAACACGACCTAAATGTATTGAACATTAAATGCAGAAGCTGTATAAATTAATAGACTGAAAACTGAATCATAAATAATAGCTCTTCATCATTAGATCTCAGTTTTATGAATTGGTAAGAAATTAAATCTCATTATTAGTAACGCCACCGCGTGGTCCCATTGCTTTATTAATGCATATATGGTCCATTTCTGTTATACAGTGTTTGGCATCAGGTCCCAGAACTAAAATAGGTATTTAATTAAGATAATAATTAATATAATTATTGGCATTAATTTATTACTTTTAAGGGGAAAATCTTGTAATATTTAGGAAAAATGATCTCCTTTTTTTCTATATTTACTAGTATAGGACCCGTGAATTTCACGGGATGACAAAAACTAAATTAAACTTAGTTAAATTAGAAAAATATAAATATTAAGTATATAAAATAAATATTTATGATTTTGTGTGATGGACATCTTTTAATTCAAAGTGTGAAAAGAATTGTTATATCTATTATATTCTTCAACCCTCACACTAATTTTTTTTATTGTTAAAGTTTATAGTAACCCCAAATTTCTTTTCAATTAAATGATAAAAATTAATCAGTTCACATTTATCTTAATTATTTTAATATATATTTTTCACTAAAATTTTTAAATTAAACAAAATTAAAATTTACAAATAATTTCTATTTTTGAAGTCTAGCATGTGTTATTTTCACAAAATTTAATTACAAATTCATATACTATTTACTAATATCTATTATCAACTCAATTAAATTGATATCATTAAATAGCCACATTAATTAGCTTTACAATTCTATTTATTATATAATTTGTAAATTAAAATAAAATTAATATGAAAAATTGTATGGTTGACATGTGGCACATCTGGTTTTACTTTTATATATATATATATATATATATATATATATATATATATATATATATATATATAAATTATGTATGATTGAAATTTCCATAGTCTTAAAAGTGGACATTGAGGTCCATCAGGAACCACTATAAATATGCAATTTGATTACTGAATCAACTATTTGTGTTGATTATCGTTGGCTAGACAAAAATGCCTAATATGTAACAATAATTATAAATTAATTATAATAGTAACGATAACAAATTCCTAGGGGCTCAATCCTAATTAACACCAAACGGATTTTGACTTTTGACCCCAGAAATTAGGCAGAAGCAGAAATAATTAAAGAAAAATAAAAAAGACAGCACTTCTTCTGATGACTTTCAGATGTTTTTATAAGAAAACAAAGACTTTATATTAAAAAGATGAAATAAATATCCTGTCCTGTTGATGATATTTAAATTAATTACATGTTGCCTTTTTGACTCAACTAATCAGAATTTAAATCCAATATTTTAAACTGTGAAGCAATCTTGCATGTGGGGCTTCTATTTTTAACTATTTATTAATTTGGAGATCTACAACATGTCTGTACTCTGTTGGTTAAGCATGCAAATATTAATTTTTAATTAGTTTCTCGTTGCTTGATTATTACTAATGACGTGAGTTCAAATGAGCCACGTCGACGTTCATATTACCACACAAAATTATTATTTGTCTAATATCCCATCACTTGACTAATTAATAATAATAATAATAAAATATATTATGAAAAAAGAAAAAAAAAACTATGGTGCAATTGGCCTAACTACGCCAGCCCTTTGAATTTCTTTAGTCCTTTTAATTTTGTCTTTTTCTTTATATTAATACAAATTGCTAATTACATGTTATCTTCATCAGTTGTATATTGTGTAGTACATTTCATTTGTAATAAACATTGATTTAAGTGTTTGATTTTTTTAGGTTGACGTATATCTTCCATTTATCATTATTTATATACCATCGATAAAAGTAGCATGACATCATCCAAGTACAAACACCTCAAGATTTGTAATTTAATTTCTTGCAATTACCTCTTTAATGGATAGAAGTCAATATCAAAGGAGATATTTATTTATAATATATATATACCTAAAGATTCAAATACAATCTCATGGGATTTTTATAATTACACCTTAAAATTAGTTAGGATTTTGATGAAATAAACATATTGTTAGACTCGTCGTGACCTACTTAATTAACTAACTTCTATGAATTTATTTGACAGAGAAATTTGGCCGATTTGTCAATATAGAAAATATTCAATCTTTTTTATAATAACATTATTAAATATACAGTACCAACTTGCAGAAAATATTGAAAATAATTATTAGGAACCCGTGATGAGATAGAGTAGTAACCCAGTCTACTCCCATTTAATAAACAATTCTAGCAACTTGACTTGGTGGACCTCGTCACACGCAATAAAGTCCTCCCAAAATGCCATAGACTTTTCCAATTTATTGTAAAATTAATTTGTAATAACATATTTGATTTGATTAAATCATGCAAATCTTGAATTATTATATATAATGAATAACAACAATATAAATAAGACAATAATACATTCTCATTGTAAGATATAAACAAAATGTTAGTTTAAAATCAAACAATATATATTTGACGCGATGGTTTAAATTTTAAAATGATTTCATCGCTCTATTTTAATATGCACCACATTTTATTTAAGCAACCCACAGTTTGTGGTCAATATAATGATGACATGTAGGTTTATATAGTTATTATTGTGTAAGAATATTAATAATATTAGTACAAGTCTTGTACGGTGTATGGGTATATAAATTTTATTATTTATATATTTAGATATGAAAATGTTGGATAAAAATAATAAATTTTATTGGAGATTACAACTAATTTATTACCCTTGTTCGTATGACACACCATCATAAAATTTAAATATTTAAAATTCGATATAAAAAATGTTAATTCATAGAAAAAAGTCATGTTCTCGATAATATTTCTCATATGATTCTCGTGTGATGTACGGGTAAATACACTTCAAGTGTTAGTAATTTTTTGAAATAAAAACGTTAATTTATCATAAAAACAATATAATTTTTCAAAACATTATTTTAATTTTATATACTACCCATATAATTTATGAATTTTAAATATTTATTATTTTTATCATACATTGTCCGACTATTTTACTAATAGTGTTTGTCACAACTGGCCTAGAAAAAAATTATGCAATATATGCTCAATAACTTATTCATAATGAGTGTAAAATGGTGATATTATTGTATGTTATAATCAAGTGTCGATATTATTTCAACCTCATTTGCCACCCGTGTGATACAACAAATAAATTTCAAGTATTAGTATTTTTTGATATAAAAATGGTGATCTTGAAAAATAACATAGTTTTTCAAAGTTATTTCAATTTATTATACTACCCATATAATTTACCAATTTGAAATAATTATCATTTCCATCATACATATTTTGACTGTTTTTCTAATTGGTTTTGTCACAATTGGCCTGAAATAAACTTATACAAATATATGTTCAATAACTTATTCATAATGAGCGTAAAAACAGTACTAATGTTATTGTATATTACTCCAAAATAAAATTTCTAAATAATCTTTTTCCTTTTCTTTTACTTTGCCTATCTAGAAATCTTAAAATTCGATCATTGTATTGTTTTAATTTATTCAAGAAACATAAATTTAATACTTATTATAGCAATAATTAAGTACTATTTTATTAGATGAGATCATATTAACATTCATATATCATATATATAGATTACAATTTTCAAGATTTTGTCAATATCATAGATGATACTGATACCATATATAAATCATGTTTAATATATTAATATATTTTAATTTATAAACTATGAAATAATAAATAATTGTATTTCTACTTTTGGGAGGTGTAAATGGGGGGAAAATTTTGTCATTTCTATTTTGAGGGGTAATTGTTATTTTTATTGTTGTACCTCACCAAATTAACCCGACCTGGGGTTAGGCAAGACCAAGCCGAGAGCAGGTAATGGAGAGTCGGGCACTCGACCGGGTCAGGGGACAAAATGCCGACCAGACTAGGGAGGTCGAGTTCCCGTAAAGTCAGAAGCGATCGTCCAACCCGACCAAGATTAGGACGATCTGACCAGAAAGTCCGCGTAAGAAGAGTAGACGAGTTTGTTGGTTTAAGGAAAGAGTCTTCAAGAAATGAAACAAATCAATATCAAATCCCATCCGATCTAGATTGAATCTAATCTATTATTTTTCCCTATCTGTATCCTAAAATTAAGGGATTTATTTCTTACTTTCCAAGTTTCATATCCTAGCTCTAGTCTATAAATAGGGTCTTAAATCCTCGTTAAAGGGGTTCGGAATTCATTGTATTCAAGTAATTAGAGAGTTATTTTCTCTAAATTCTTATATAAAAAACGTTCTGGTCGGCCACAACTGACCGACCAGAATAAGCCTAGCAAACTTGCCCGAGTAGACGCCGGATCATTTTTTTCTTATTTTATTCGATTCTCATACTTCTTATTCGGTTCGATTTCCTTGAGCCGGATTGATATTTTTTGGTGTTTGGCTAGAATTTTGTGCTCTACAAAATCTGACGACAACAGTTATTATTATTATTATTATTATTATATAATATTGTTCTTGGTGATCTCTAAAGCTTGTAAGTATTTAAATTTCTGTATTTTTATTTTTATTTTATCCATAGGCCTACAATGGTAGACTAAATCAATATGTGTTAGATCATAGCTGCTGGAACTTGAACATGACTTAAAAAAAAATGAAGTGTAAAAATTTATGAAAGGTTAAGACACTTAAGTTTGAGTTTTACGACCAAGATAATTATAAATTCATAATGTTCACCTTTTTGCCGTGTTGCCAGAAAGGCGTTTAGGCGTTTATGGGTTGAAGAAGAATGTAAAGTCATTAAGGTTTTATATCTCAATAAAATCCTCAGAGTATAAATGTCTTGTAGAATCCTTACGTCTTAAATTTTTATGCATTATGGGAAAAAAAATGGTACCATCTTCATTATGAAATCCATATTATAGTTTTATCATAAAAGGTGGAAGCGGAAGCATGATTAGGATTTTCACAGTCAAGAAAAAAATTGAAATTATCAAAAAAAAAAAGGATAAATTCTATATAGATAGATAGATATAGATTAGATAGTGGATGGGATTGAGATTTGAGGTTGAAGATTTGATGAATTCTTATCAGCAACAAAAGAAAAGGAAAAAATCAAACTGGCAACCAATTATTATTATTAAATATACAACATAGCCAAGTTGCCCAAAACGATGTTGACTTTTATAACTACAAATTTGTTGGCTTTTCTACACTGAATTATTATATCTATACCAAGTTGAATATTAGCCTTTAGGGACCATTAAATTTTGGACGATTCTTAATTCAGAATCTATTCAATAATTTTTTTTCTCTGCAATTAACTATTTCATATTATTCATACGACTGAATACTATTATGTATTTAGTTAAAAGATATATTTATGCAATTTCTTAGGCCTGAATTGTTATTGCATGGGTTAGGTAAATACTTTTTTAAGTTATATTTTTATTATTATTTGTAAATTATTTAAGTTATGTATTTAGTGGTTCGATTTAGCACCTTTTGAAAATAAAATTCAACCAAATATTAATCTAAAATTGCATAACCATGTAATGGGGTGGAATTAGATCTACAGACTGGTTGGTTTTGCTATAATTTCATTTGCAACCAATGGGAAAAATTATGTGTCACACTAGGGTAAATTAAATTAAATAAATCTAGATAATTAGTATGGTACACTACGTGGTCCCAATTATTACAATTGCAACATCAATTCCTAGTCAACAAAACCGTGCCCATATTGCATAATTCCGCCACTTGCTACAACCAATACTAATTCCATAACTTTGTTTTCTTTCTCAACTTATTATTAATGTTATAAATAACATATGATAAATAAAATATAAAATTGAGATAAAACGAGGATTTGGAGTTATATATGTCGATAAAACAGTAGTTAGCCCGGTCAAAGCTTTCTTGCATTTTCTAACATGATAGACTATATTTGATTGAAAAATTTAGCAATTATATTTCCAAGTCTTCCATTTGAGACAAGAAACCCGGGCCCAAAATTCTTTGAGAAAATGACACTTCCAGCTTTGCTCATTTGACAAATTATAATGTCCATATTTCCATGGTACTGCAAAATTCACTATTTCTTTGCAATCATTAATTCAAGAGAATTACTATATAGAAATAAATGAAAGAAAAAAGTGTTGATTGCGTGTGTGATGGTGGTGAAGAAACAAGTTGCAACAAAGGTTATGGGAATTAGCAGAGAAGAAAGCGTGTTGCAAATAAAACATGTGAAGCAAATTAATTATCTTTTGGTGATGTATATTTATTATGTGGTCCTTCATTTCCTTAACCAAAATATAAATGTTTTATTTTTAAGTAATATAATCTTTTGAGTCACACTTGTGTGCCCCTGGGATCCGTGCCCCCGTCCCGCCCCGACCCGCGCGCACATATACATATATATATATATTTCACGCATATACTGTTAAGGTATTACAGATTTGTTCTATAGGTATTACAAACATGAATTAAAGGTATTTGATACCTGAAGAGTATATGTGTGATACCTTTAGACTTGTGAGGTGCGCGCGCGGGTGTGGGCGCATGGGCGCGCAGTTTTGAGGTATCACATATTTGTTCTACAGGTATTACAAACATGAACTAAAGATATTTGATACTTGAAGAGTATATGTGTGATACCTTTAGAACAAATGTGTGATACCAACATGTGCGCGCGCGTGGATGCACGGCAAGGGCGCGTGGGAGCGGCCCACGCGCCGGGTTGGGTTGGGGGCACTGATCTAAGTTTCGTGCCCTTGGGACGTATGATTTTTTGTCTAATCTTTTTGGGGAGTGGGGAGTGTGTAACAATAAGCAGTGTTTTCATAAGCTATCACAATATTTATGTTCTATTTTGAGTTATATTTGAATTAAGTCGAATCTAATAATTTATTTATTTATTAAAATCAGAAAACATATAAATATATTTCTAGTGATAAGTAATCTTTCAATTTTATTAGATTATAATGTTAATCTTCTCTTCATATAATGTATGTTTAAGACTTATAAGTGTTAGATCTCCTTCGGATATTGAGAATTTTATCTTAAATTACAGAAGTGACTATTTATTACTCCAATAAAAGTAACCTTTCAATTCTACACTTTTTTTTATATAATATACTAAAATACAAATGAGTATATATCTATCAAATAAACACTATAATGAGACATAATCAGTATACAACCGACTGCCCATAGTGGGAAAATTGCTCAATATTTGCTAGACCAAGATATTTTTATAGATAAAATAGACCATTAATCTCTCAGCTATGGAAAAGGGTTAATTAAGATAAGCAGAAAAAAACACTTCAAATTTCACAATCTTCCTTATTTAATTAATTTATTTTCCTTTCAAATCAGAAAAAGAAACATATATTGTTTTAGTAATTATCATCATGAAGAAAATCCACACACTTTCATCATTAATTTAGTAATAATATGATAAGATCAAAAGCAACTTATACTGTTCAAAACTCCGCATGTCGTCATTCGTTGAGTCATGAGGCTAAAACTAAAACACGCTTTTTGTTTGTGCAGGCCCTAGATAATATTAATAAAAAAAAAAAACCAATTAATCAAAGATTCCCATAAAAAACGTGCCAACAAGAGGATATTAAATTGGTGAGGTGATCGTAAAGTCGCATTAGTCGGTGAGATTGAGGTGGCATTCCCATTGTGGTCATATATTAAGTCATCTCCAACACAAAAAATGTAACACTGTAAAGTAATAACTGGAGAGTTGGCAAGTGCGCCTTTTCGCTTATGAAGGATAATTAATTAATTTATCCCTAATTTGATTTGATTTAGGACTAAATATCATAGATTATGCGTGTGTAATTACATGGAAAAGCAGCATATGTGGATAAACATGTGCTTTTTAATTTATGAGCTAGCTTAGTTGGAATAATTTGATGATGACATATTATCTAGTGAAATCCTAAGTGCCTTTTTATTTTATTTTAAATACTTTTAAATAAATAACTCACTACATACGAAATGTAAAAAATTGCGTCGTTCCATTCAACATATAATCAAAGTCGACTCTTTAAAAACAAAGACTAAAATCGATAAATGTACTGTATTGTAACACAAAAACTCATGTGAAACGGTCTCACGGATAGTTTTCGTCTGACGGATCCCTATTATCCATAAATTAAACTCATTTTCACAAATTTTAATATGAATTGTTAAGAGTGAGTTATAGATTGACTCATCTCACATAACAAGATCCGTGAGACGGTCTCACGTAAAACCTACTATTTTTACTGTTAAATAAATAGATAATGATAACAATAAGCATGATTGATGACTAAGACAAGCACAAAAATAGGCCTGCAAAATCAAACATATCCGTTAATCTAGATTACTCCGAAAAGATATAAGGAATTATCCTGATCATGTAGTCATCTTAAATGATTCTTAACTACCACTCCACCAACCATATTAACAGAACATTAAGTTTGAGATTAGCAAGTGATGATGATATACCTATAAGATAATTTAAATAATTATTACCTTTCTTATCATCTCTGCATTTTGTTAAAGAGAAAAATAAATACTATATGTTATTTATTTCCCGATTTGAATTGTCCCACTAACATACCCTACCAAACATAAGTAAGTCTCTTATGAGATCGTCTCACGAAATTCTAATGTATTGCGTGAAACGGGTCAACCAACAACCCACTTACCCATCACCCAAACCCTACAATTCACATGTTGTTTGTGGGTGATGGGTTCCGTCTCACGAAAACTATCCGTGAGACCGTCTCACATGAGTTTTTTTAACCAAACATATAATCCTTTGGAAACTAGGGATAATGATACCCAAATAGGAAAAGCCAACATTAAAATAAGAAAACACAATTATATGCACCATCCCATTTTACCTCCTCAAAAATTCAATGATAGTCTTTATTAAATTGTTTGGTTGTTTCGATTTAATTTAATGATATTGATTGATTCAGATTTGGGTGGAGCAGGACTACAATAAAAACTGCAAAAATCTAAGAAATGAAGTTACATTTTCTAAGAGTTTAAAATGTAAGTGTTTTGTTGATTCAAACATTAAATTAGATAATTTCAATTTTGGTTCTATATGTGGTATTTTTCATTTTTTAATATTTAAGAATCTATTTTTCAATTTTGGTCCTCTATGTTTTAGTTTTTTTTTCAATTTCATTCCAATTTTTATCGCAATTTTTAAAATCGCTAATGTGTTCATTAGAATTTGGCTGCCACGTCAGAAATTCCGACAACCACGTCCGCAATTTTGAAAATTCCAATTAAAATTGGATTGAAATTGAAAATAATTAAAACTTAGAGGACCAAAATTGGAAAACTTATACTTGATTGTTAAAAAAGGAAAAATTATCTTATATACATGACCAAAATTGAATTTAATCAAATTAAATTAGTTATCTTTAACATTTTTTTAAATTTAATACAATAAATTCATGTGGTAGAACTCTGTTGAATTTAAATTCATATATTCTTATTTCAAAGTGTGCGATATTATGAAGAAAATTACTATTTTGACCTTGTTTCATACACACACAGAGATTAAAATAAACATATAATTCAGGATGCTGAAAGCAAGGAGCTAGAACAAAAATAATCTTCATTTGCAATAATTAATATTATTAAGTATTTTTTAAATTCATTATACTTACGATTTTAAGAAACTATTACATAGAAATACAAAAGTAAAAAAAAAAAAGTGGAGTTGGTCTCTTGTGAAACTGTTCACATATAAATATATGTTTTTCACCTATAAGTATATGTTTTAAAATATAAATATAAGTTATTCAAATATATCTTTTACGGCTATAAATATGTTTTTTTATGCTATAAGTACAACCGATTGCACATGAGTTTTTCCCAAACGAGTATTTAATAATATTTCCATGTTGGTACCGACATATTAGAGAGTATAATAATAGTTATGGTTGGGATCACGTGACAGCCCAACATTTTTTCACGCGTTCCCACCTGTAAGGACATCCACTAGCTAATATCCGTATCACTAATGCACATTTACCGTACAATTTTCTTTCCCTTTTTTTTAATTTTTTTTTATTTATTTCATACTGACCGTTTTTGTCGTCAAAAAAAAAAAAAAAAAAAAAAAAACTTGTACCTACTAATTCACATGAAACGATTGGATCTTATACATTACATCAAAAGAATGACAATCATAATTTATTATTTTTGGATAATTTGAGGAGGTTCTAAATTATTTTGTCATCTACATCTAACACCTAATTTGTGTAACGGCATTAACTAAAATGTGAGACTACTCGAATTAGTTTTAATTATCAAAAGCTATACCGAAATTAAGCTTCATGGAAAATTATATTCTCTTCCTTTCAATATAAACGTCTTGTTTTATGATGATAATATAGTTTTTTAAAAACCATATAATTAGCATAGCATCTGAAGTTAGAAGATTGGAAAATGTACAAAATTAAAGAGATTTTTTTCAGTATTTTTTTATGCTATTTTTCTACGCATAAATTTGTCATACCAGGGCTTTAATCCTTTAAATTTAAAAAAAAAAAATCATTACTCTGATAGTTTGTATTGTGAAATTATTGATATTTAGTGTTTAAATATAATTTATATTGATTTATCCCAATAATAAGTGTCTAGCTCCACCTCTCGAGATACCTAAGTAATTTTCTTTTATGATTTTATTAATTAATTTTAAGGAGCTGAAACTATCTCCCTCTCTCTAGAAAAATATCACAAATTCTAATTTACTATTATTGAAGATGATAATGTAATAATTAAAAAGCATTTATTCCAATCTCCCTTGTTAATTGTTATTACCTCAAATAGTATTCTTAGTTAAACCAGTAGTTCGGTGGGGACATCAGAGAACTACTGTCCGTACAGAAATACTCATATTTTTGTATTAATATATAAATTTCATGTCAAATCACAATTATTGACGCATAGGGCCTTTGGAATAAAGGTTTTTTGTATTAGTAGCCCACAGTAATTTCAATCCCATTTATCAAATAAAAAGCTGCAAAAGATAAGGTTTCTTTGCTGTTCAATTATAGGTTGAATTTGTCGACAATCAGTTGTTAGATCTTATAATAATTCATTAAATATTACATTACATATATAAGTATAAAGCACATGTATTTATGCAAGTATCTTGTTAACTAATTTTCCAATCACCCTATTAAACATTAAATAAATATGAAGGAGGAATTAAATGAATTTCCAATGTGGGAGAAATGTATTTGGATGAGAGAGTTTGTCTTAAAGTCTATCCATGCCTCATTTAACATTGGCCCATACATTCACTTATCCCTAGTGGAACATTGTTACTCCAATCCCTCTTTGTCACTTACTTATCTATCTATTTATTTATTTATTTATTTGCTTTTCTATCTTATCTGATGCTGATACTTCATCAAAATTTCCTCTATTATTTGTTGTCTGCTTTTATTACAGCCAATGCTGTTCCAGATGTGCATCCCCCCATACCCACCCCACTCATCACTCATCCCCCTCATCATTTGATCTACGTGTGAATATTCAAGTCAATTTACTACAATTAATACCTTTCTTTGTTTTCCTACAAATATTACACCCCTTTTTTTAGAATTAATGCTCCCTCCGTCCAGCTCAAATTTGCATGTAGGGACAAACACGGAGGTTAAGAAAAAACTGTTTTTTAGTGTTAATGTTGAATAGTAAAGGGCAATTTTGTAAATTTTATTTGTCATTTTTGAAAGTGTGCAAATTTGAGTGGGACGGAGGGAGTACTACTTTGTCAATATGTAAAAAAGATCGAGCTCTTGATTTTGAAACCCTATGATTAGACTAAATCTTAACTTACTTTTTCATCGTTCTTTTTTTTTTTTTTTCCCTAAATCAATAAAAATCTTATATTGTTGTTGTTTATTGAGAAAATTAGATATAAAATAATTTCAAACTACATACTTCCTTATATTGTGTATAGAGAGCAAAATCGGGGGGGATGAACTTACCAAAATAAGGTCCACAGTCATGTGAATCCCATCAACTTTCATTATTATCTCTTTACCCCACCCCCCACAACAAATACATACTTTCTTCTACTACACTTGTACGGACTAGATCATATGTTCCAACATTTTATTTTTTAGTTTGTATTTTGTATTATTTGTTTGATTATAATCATACATAGTCTAACAATCCCACTTAATTAATATTCAATAACGAGATTTATGAGAGATATATATGTGTGTGAGAGAGAGAGAGAGACCAAAATTTAACGACTGGACTGAGTCACTAATTAACTGAACAAAAATTAAAAAAAAAAGGGTTTCCTTTTAAGACAGCCACCTCCCTCCCCGTCATGAATCTTCCTAGTTCCTTACCATCTCAAGGGTTGACCCACCTCACCCATTGTACATATCGCTTTATTTATTAAATTAAATTGGTACAAAATATGCTACTTGGGACACCTCCTATATATAGTTGTCCCTTGTCTCAATAACTCATTTCATAACTCACACTTGTCACAATTTCTATCTTCCTTATCTATTCCAATTAATAAATCAATTTCTCAAAAACCAAATTGAAAATGGATGCAAGCAGCTTAGACGAAAGCAGCGCAACGAGCGACTCATCAATCACGCCGGCCACCAAGTCGCCGCCGACGAAGCCGCCGGAGAGCCTCTGCCGCGTCGGCAGCGGTGCCAGCGTGGTCATCGACGCCGAGAGCGGCGTCGAAGCCGAGTCGAGGAAGCTCCCATCGTCCAGATTCAAAGGCGTGGTTCCTCAGCCCAACGGAAGATGGGGCGCCCAAATCTACGAGAAGCATCAGAGGGTCTGGTTAGGCACTTTCAACGAAGAAGAAGAGGCGGCGAGGGCTTACGACACCGCCGCGCAGCGCTTCCGCGGCCGCGACGCCGTCACCAACTTCAAGCCATTGTCGGAAAACGAGGACGAGGTTGAAACCGCCTTCTTGACCTCCCACTCGAAAGCCGAGATCGTCGACATGCTCAGAAAGCACACGTACAGCGACGAGCTGGAGCAAAGCCGGAGAAACTTCGGCGGAATCAGGTCCGCCAATGGCGGCCGCTCCGGCGGCGGCGACAGGGCGGCGAAAGCCCGGGAACACCTCTTCGAGAAAGCCGTCACCCCCAGCGACGTCGGAAAGCTTAACAGGCTCGTTATTCCTAAACAGCATGCTGAGAAACACTTCCCTTTGCAGAGTGGAAACACTTCGAAAGGGGTTTTGTTGAACCTGGAAGATTCAGAAGGGAAAGTGTGGAGATTTAGGTATTCATATTGGAATAGTAGTCAGAGTTATGTTCTTACAAAAGGGTGGAGCAGATTCGTGAAGGAGAAGGGTCTTCGGGCCGGGGACATTGTCAGTTTCCAGCGATCGACCAGCCCGGATAAGCAGCTCTACATTGATTGGAAAGCAAGGAACGGCAATCCGGGCCCGGCGATCGGGCTTCCGGGCCGGGCTCAGATGGTTAGGTTGTTCGGAGTTAACATATTCGAAGTTCCGAGAAATGGCGGCGATGATAGTTGCAGTGGGAAAAGGATGATAGAAATGGAGATTCTGGGATTGAACTCTAACAAGAAACAAAGGGTTATTGATGCCTTGTGACATTTTTTTTCTTATTCTAATTTTCCAGCTGTAATTTGTTCTGTTTCTTGAATACAACTTGTAATGATCACCATTGTAGATTATATTATATGTTGGGGAAGGGAGTGGGAAAATTGGGTGGGATGACATTGTTGCAAGTTGCAGGGAAAAAAAGAAAAAGAAAAAATATTGTACAGTAGTTATAGTTGGAGAAATTTTGAACTATTAAAAAAAAATTATTGTTGTTTTCATAGTTTTCAACTGTTATCTACAAGTATTGGTCTCTTTTAGCTGCCATGCTTTTGGAATAATTTTGCTTTGTGGAAATATGCTGTACTGCTTATCCTATTTCTTACATTTGCCCACATGCATGCATGATGGAGAAGTTGCACCAAACTGAATTTAAATATATATATAAATATTTTTGGCTACTTTTTCATCCTAATGGGAAACTAAGATATATGGGATATAATATTGATGTGTATCTGCATGATCTATAAGATCAAATATTATATAAATGATTCAAAGTATGTGGACATTATAGATTTTTTTTTACTTTATTGTAATCACATATTTCATTTAATCATTTCACATTTATTTAGCATTTGGTAACACAGACCCCGTGGTATTGATTAATATAAGTTTTGATCTAGTGATAATTGTTTCATCCTAATTATAATTTGTATTGGCTAGTTCTGTTCTTCTTTTCATTTTTCTTGTTATTCTCTTGACCTAATTGTACTAGCATTAACTTAATTGTGGTCCAATCAAACGAACCTTAATTCACATCTTTCTGAATTTTCAGCTAAATAATCAAAGAATTATGATTTAGTGCCCACAATAAATTATTTAAGGGAAATATAAAATAAAGTTATGAAATGTCTCTCTTTTAGCTATGGTTTGGGGTTGTGAAGGGAACAATATAATCAAATTCTAGCAAGTCGATCGATATTATTGTGAGGAAAAATTAAAGGGCAACTTTGATAATCAGAATCTCTGATTCTTCGTATTTTATGTATAAATAAACGATGAATTTTAAAAATGACACACAAAATCTTAATCGACAAAATTGTTATTTAATTTCCTAAAAACTACAAAGGTGTAAGGTTTTAAAAAAACATTTATTAAGAGAGCTAGTTATTTTAGCAAGAAAAGTAGTGGGAAAAAAAAACAATTTGAAAAAGTAATTACATGGTTTTAATAAATTAAAGCAAAGTAAATGGTTTTCCTCACGCACAAAAACCTTTTAGTAGTAGACTAGTTGTATATTCTTTAGGCCCTACGCAAATTTAATAATTCCACAAAAAAAAATAAAAAAAAATTGGGCTTTGAATTAGGCCCAGTCATATTGGCCCAATTAAATCTAATGGGTTGTGACGGATATAATTTAAATGGGTCAATAATATTTTATACAATTCCAGCACTTAAACAGCCGATGCATGTATATATCTTCCCGTCTCTTGCAAATATTTTTTTGTTAATGAATTTTTTTTTTTCTTGAATTTGTTTCAATAAGAAAAAAAAAAAAAAAAAAAGACAAAAAGTTAGGCTAGACTATCTCGTAGATCTTATTATATGAGATAAAACTATTCGATTGAATTCACCTCATTATTAAATTACAATGATCATTTACATTTGAGTTTCTTAAACGAGGTTCCCATCTCATAAATTAAGATTTACTGCACGGTCTTAGAAAGCAAGACTTTAAAAAAATATTAAACTACCAATTTGAATTGTGTGTAATTACTAATAAAAGTTAGATTTTCTGCATACATAAAATCTCATATAAAAATGGGGATGACACAGAAAATACTCAGAGAAAATCAGAGATGTCATGCTGTTCATTTTCAAGAATCTGACAAAAATGGGTTTTCTTGAGATTTTGATTAGTTTATTGCATTTAAATCTTCACCTATATTTCCTTCAGGATATAGTTTTATTTATTATTATTACTTGATTTTGTTTGTCTTCTTCTTCTATATATATAAGTAAAATACGGATTGCATCATGTCACCTTCTGTTAATTTATTTATATAAGTTAAATACGGATTGCATCATGTCACCTTCTGTTAATTTATTATTTAATTCCCATCTGATCTGATGATGGGACAATTTTTATTTTTAGTTTTATATGCATGGCCTATTTCGAGGAGACATGAACCTGAGGGTGTATCAAAATCTCATCTACAATAATTTAATTTGGAATATTCTAATGTAATGGTTGTCGTGTATGTTTTGAATTTCTTTTTCTTCAGCAAAAAAAAATAAAAAAATGGAAATTCTCAACTCTTATCTGTTATCTGTTAGTGTTCGATGAAAAAATTCTCTAGTATGAGATATGTTTTACATTGTTTTGGCGAATTGATTAATTTTCTGATTTCACTGTCAACTAATTTACTTTAAAAATATATTAAGGCAGTAGATATTTGATATATGCTATTATATGACTCATGTCTAATGAAATAGACTAAATCAAAACTGAGAAAATCTGTACTTAAGTTACAATTTCCACAAATTTACTCATAAAATGAACATAAAGAATAAAATAGTAGGACCACCCAAGCTCACATATTTTGCCTTCACTTTTCCTCTTATGAGAGAGAGAGAGAGGTGACAAGTTTTAATTTTAACCCATTTGGGCACAATTTACCTCACTTATTTATCACCTACAGTTTTCTGTGCAGAATTATTACGTGTTCAATTCATATCCTTTTTTTTTCTCTAAGTTTTTCTGACTGAAAATTAATGTTTAATTTCATCTCTTTCGAAATTGACAATAAGTCACACCCAGAGAAATGGGGGACCATGAAAATGTATTTTGCTATTACTAAGGTCAGGTACTCCTATGATTCAGGTCGGACAGCTACTTGTCTTTAGAGTTTTTTTTTTTTTTTTTTTTTCATTATTGAGTTTTATATCGTATATTCTGGAACATAGAGAATTTTGTTATAAAGAATTTGAATTAAAAATGATTAAAATCTTCAGTTTATATTGAATTTATAATGAAATGGAAAATAAATTGTTATTTTATCTATAGAAATTTATATAGTTCTTAGGTATCTTATATTAAAAAATATATATATATTTAATTGCACACTTTCCCTTTTTTTTTTTTTTGTTTCCCTCTTATGTAAAATTAACACTTGCATGAAAGAATTTACATTTTTACACAAAATACGAATATAAATATAATGAAATCATCCATTATTACTAATCACATTTTATGATCATCAATGCTAGGACAAGAGTCAAGATTACTCTTAGATGTCAAAAGATCTAGAAGTGTGAGATCAACATGTAATTAGAGGTAAAAAAAAAAAAAAAATTAAAGGTGGTTGGATCTTTCCCATGAGTAATATATTTTTTGTTAATTTTTCTGGAAAAATATTTAGTGGAGTAACTAATTTAGGATCAACAAATTAAATGTAATTTCCCAAAAGTTAAAAGACACCCAAAAAAACTGGAGTAACACTTCTGTGCACCAGTTGCACCGTGCAATCCATACTTTCATGTTATAAATGTAATATCTTTATGTTATAAATGTAATACCTTTATGCATGTTCATTTTAAAATGTATGGATATTTGTACATAAAGGTACTACATTTATAACATAAAGGTATAGATTGCACGAATTTTCACTTCTGTGCAACTAGTGCACATAAATTTTTGTAAAAAAGTTGTACGTGGATGATCCGAACTTTCTTTCTGTTCATCACCCGCAAATGATATTAATTTCCTAAACTAATAATTTATCAGTTCGAAATTAAGTGTGTGTATATATATCTTTGTAAATATTTAAAAATGCCTGTACCTAAAGAGCATAGTACATTTAAATATTAAGGCATTTTAAAAAATATGCATTAACATAATTCGAACATCCTTAATTTCTTTTTCAACTATGATCACTTGGGAAATGGTAGCCTTGAAATTCAAAAAGTCAAAGTGAGTTCAAAATTAATAGTCTAAGTACCAATTTAGACACTGGAAAACCCTAATATCTCCCATTCTTCATTGACTAATTTGTTTACCTATACTTGAAAAATAATCTATCAACATAACATGGCTATTTTTAGGCATCTGATAAAGCCAGATATCTGAGGATATTTCCACCCCTATTTTGGATCATAAATCAAGAAAATCTGGAAGACAAAAAAATGGTTGATGTGAGTGATAAATCAGAATTGCGTAGATTACACAAAGAAAATGGAAAAAAAAGGGAGCAAAAAGATTGATGCATGCATGCATGCATGCCCAAATCAATCAATTACATACACACAAATATACACAAAAAGAGACTTAAATATAGAGACAGCAAAAAATTTGAAAGATCAGAGGAAAAGGAAAAGATAAAGGGAAGAGGAAAAAAGGCAGCCAAAAAGGCCTTGACAGGATGGTGACACTGTATAATAATGAGTAGCCCATGGAAATTAATTACATATATAGTCGACTAATTCATTAATTAAAACTAATCACGGGTTAAAATACTATTTGATCAAACTCGTCGTATACAGAACTTGTCATATGTGGTTAATTAACTCACTGAGTTATTATTATATGAGATCAACTAGGCTTACTTGACCAGATGATTTGATTTGTAAATAAGAATAAAAAAGATATAGAAATTGAAATAAAAGTGTATGAATTAGGGTTAAAGAAGGTAAGAAGAGTGGTTCTGAAACATGTTAAGTAGTATCTGTTTGTTGTTGGTCTGAAAAGGTAAAAGTTAATCCTTTGGGTGAAACCCCAAAAACAGAAACTTCCAGTGGTCCATTGTTACCCACTGACAAAGGGTTCCATCAAAGTGTTAGTAGTTCTAGTCGATGCTCAGAGATAAAGGAAGAAAGAAGACTCAGCCCCCTCCCCCTCATCAAGACCACCCACCCACCCTCTCTCTGTGACTGTCTTTTAGTGTGTGTAGTATTTCATGTGTGTGTGTGTTTTGTGTGTGTGTGAAAGAAATCTATGGCATAATGTAAAGCTAATGAATAGTAGATTCTGAAACTGTACCACAACTGCAGAAATTATATCTGAAGCTTCTGCCAATTTTTTCTGAGTGGGATGAATTCACTTGACCAAAAAAACTATGTACTACTCTCCTCTATATTTTTCTCTCACACACACACACACACACACATGTAAGTTGAATTAGAATTTTAATCAGAGAGAGATTGAAATTGAACTCCCACTTCCAGCATTAATGCTTAGAAGCATGGCTTTCACTATACTATTTGTCTTCTCTCACTTTCTCTCACCTGATATCACTCTCTCAATGCGCGCGCACACACACACACACACAAACTGCCAAAGAGTCACTAATCAATCTCAGTTAATAGGTAAGAAGAAAATGTCACTGCTAATAAAGATTCACATGCATGTAATTCGATGATGATCTGTCAATTAATTAAACATAATTCCTAACCTAATCAGCCCTCTTCTACATCCTCATCATCCTCCTCTTCCAACTCCTCAACATGATCATATGAGTAGAGATTTTCACTATGTGGGGCATGGCCTTGTCCAAAGGCCCTCACATGATCCTTTAGCGATCTCTTATGCTTGAAATCGGATCCACAAATGCAGAACCAGAGCTTCCCACAGTTCTTCTCGTGGGTCCGCCAATCGCCTCGAACTGCAAAGGCCTTGCCACATTTGCGACACCCAAACGGCTTCGATCCGTGCTTGCGTTTGTAGTGTGTTTGGAGTGTCCTGAAATCCTTCAATGGCTTCGATCTTGGATGATCTATGTTGTTCTTGCAACCCTCAGCGCAGCAGTAACATGGGAGTCTCAGAATTGAGGATGCTGGCTTTGTTCCTCTTAGTGATTCTGGCCCCTTTCTGTACTCGGATCCATGCCCCCACATATGCATCTGATTAATCAAACATACAATTAGAGGAGCAAGAATTTATGAGCATCAATCCACTGTGTTTAATTTGACCTAATTAAGAATGGGGGTGTTTCTTGAAATCTGGTGAATCGCCAAGAAAAGAGTAAAGATCTTAACTTTCTAGTGTTTCTGTTGTACTGAAGAAAAAGAACCCTAAAAAAAAGGCAAAATGTGAAATGAAGAGAACTAATCAAGAATTAACCTGCATATTGTTGTATCTGTTGAATGTTTTACTGCAAACAGAACAAGAAAACTGTGTGGGGCCAACGAGAATTTGGGCAGGAGTTGGAATCCAATATTGTCCAGCTGGTGCGGTTTCGGCGTTAGGGTTTCGATCGGGTACAGACGGTGCAGAGGGGGTGGGTGGGCCAATATGAAGAGCCACCGTGACACGACCACTTTCAGGAGCATTAGGGTTTTGGCGGTGCTTGTACGGTGCGAAGGTGGAGTGGTACCTCTGGTGGTGGCGTTGGCCGGGGGGGCCCAGAGAGAGGAGAGTGGAGCATGAGTCATCGTCTTCTTCATCAGCAGCTTCCAAATTGTAGAAAGTGTCAGTGGAGGATATGTATGGGAAGGAGTAGTGAGCTTGCATGGTGAGGAGTTTTTGGGATGGGGAATTGGTTTAGGTTTTGAGGTGTAGAGAGAGAGAGAGAAGTTATATATAGAGGGGATATTGTAGGGATTAGAGATGTTGGGAAATTTGGATTGTTTAGGAAGAGAAGGAGGAGACAAGGGAGAAGAAAAAATACATAGAATAGTGTACCAACACAACAATGTTTGCCTCATAAATCACAAATGCTCATTTTCCCAAACTTCAACTTTTTCTAGCCCTTGTCATTTCAAATTCTGATCTCTCTCTCTGTCTCCCTTTCTCTCCAACCCTATACATCTCTCTCTCTCTCATGTATGTATACATGATGTGTCGTATAGTGTATAGGTGATGAATAATGTGGACAGGGAGCAATGTAAACTGTGGAAGAGAATGCTCTAATTTTACTCTTTTTTCTACTTTTGTTTAAAAAGGAGGTGGTGGATGGGGATGTCATATATTCTGCTTAATTAATTCAATACAATACATGATGATGAAGTCATCTCTATCACATGAAAGTTGAAACCCTCTCATTTTTCTTTCCTAATAAAGCCTACTTTACCTATAGTCTCACTGCTATGCTAATAGTCCATGTGCTAGCTACAAGATTAATCGTTAATTTTATTTATTAATTTAATTAATTTTTTTTTTTAATTGAAGGAATATGTAACCTATCAAAAAAGTCCTCATCAATTTCCAATCATGCCTCTCAATATATGTAGAGTAATAATTTATTTGCAAAATAAATACTGTCACAAGTCATTTTAGTAACATAAGAACTCGACCAATGAATGCATAATGCATTTGTTGTGCTACTTAAGACTTTAGTCTCAAACTCCCAACATTACATTATTTGGCTATCTCCATAACATCTAGTGATCTAGTTATTATGTCATCATCATTACGAAGTGGTAATAATTATATGAACAACTTTAACTACTTAATTTTGTTAATATTAATTAATTAATGAATGAACGAAAAAATTAAACATAATAAGACAAACATTATTTATATCAGTAAAATATATAAAATTAGGGACAATTTCAATACTCATTGATGTTGTAAATAGTGATGCCACACTAAATTCACTACGAAAAATGGAAAAACATCAAAAGGCATGGTTTTCATTTTTACTGTAGAAAAACTGGGAATATAAGCTGAATGGTATCGAGTGTCAGATCTTCATTTGAAAAAAAATATAAAAAAATCCTTTCATTTTGCAAGTAATTTAACCATCATGAATATAGTTAATGTACTGTTGATCGGTGATAATCTTGTTTAAATAATTAACTTCTATACTAATTGATTTTTACATATCATTAAAATATGCTTAGGTGATCATTCCACACTATTATCGATCCAATATATTTAATTTATAAATATGATATGAGATGACTTATGAATAAAAGATTGAATAAGCAGTATGTTCTCTTTGCTTTTTTAGGTGACAGGTCAATTATACCTCGAGGAATCAAATCTACACAAATTACAACCACTAAAATTTAAGAGGAAAAGCTGGAGATAATTAAGGTAAATTCAAACTTCCATTTCAATAAAGGAGTTGTCACAGTTCCTGACTGTGATATAGTAACAATCTTGTCACTAAGCAAGCACTAATTCTCAAGCTATAAACTATTTTCTTTTCTTTTTCCTTTTCTTTTTAAATTGAAGAGAGATTAACTCTCTTTAATACTTCTAGTATTTAGTGGATGAAAATCAAATAAATAATCATATTTTTTTGAGAATTCTTTAGGTTGATTGTCTAATAATATTATATACCCATAAATGTACATAGAGATCCCTAAAACGAATATTATATATATATATATATATATATATATATATATTTGGAAAATGGGTTTGATGTAGGTGTAAGACTCTCACAAACTTATATCCATAATTTGATATGATATAAATATTAATTTGTGTTATTTATTTTGGTTTGTGCCTTCATTAATTGATGTTTTTGAATCCTAATGGACTAATTACGTCTTTGTTCCAAAGGATATTATCTTCTTTACATAATTATATCATAACACGTTTACATAATTTTAATGATTAATAAAGACCGAAAATGTTATTTTATAGGGCTAACATATATACATCAATGACTTAATTTGTAGCACGAGATACGATAATAATATAAGGCAAATCTAATTGAGTTTATCGACGTAAATATTCAACATATTTGATGTGATACGTACTTCATTTTCATCATTACAAGTAGTCAAAATGTTGACCCATTGATTCTTTGATTTGACCCTTGTTAGATCTTACGATATTAACTGAGCTGTAATGCAATTTAATACTATTATTAAATTAACTACAACAAATTTTGACTTTATTATATATCAAATGATAAATCCGAAAATAAAATCTCTAGTTATCATGAACTACTTAACATGACCAAAATAAAGAAAATTACGTATAATTGTTAAATATTTGATTTTCAATTAGTAATAAAAATCGAGTTGATCTTTGATTAATTAAGAGAATATATATACTCTCTCAATTTTAAAATAAATCTCATTTTACAAAATATAATTTATATCATTATATAATTTTGACAAAGAAAGTCATGAACTACATGTACATATAGTTTCGGGACTCATAAGAAATGATCCAAAAAAAAAAAAAGTTCCATGAATCCATGCATATTTGAAACTTGAATTGATTGAAGCTTAATTCAATTAATTAACAAAACAAATTAAGGTATTTAAATTATAAAAATCTATAGATATATTTATATTCGATTGGAAAGTGAATGGTGTGTTCTGTTTTATTTGGTCCATGTCTCATATCCCATGAATGAGCTATATTCCATCAATGGCACTGCAATCAGATTTTGAAAGATGTGTAAAACTATTTAGTGGTGGAAAAAACTTTGATTGCAAAACCTAAGAAGATTGTGGAAATGAAATGAAATTGGTTGGGAAAGGCAATTATTGGGAATGTGGAATATGTACATGAAAGTTTCAATGAAATCTCATTGAACCCTAAATCCATGATGAATCTGATACCACAATCTTTCCATATCTTAAAAAACCGATTTATTCAAATATGATTATGAAATAAATTATACTGCGAACGAATTAAAACTGATATGAAATTTGAATAATTAAATTGTTATATAAATTTGTCACTATTGGATGTTACAATTAGTTAAGGGCTAAAAGAAGCCCGGTCCGGCCCAAGGGGGGTAATCTTGAGATAAATGGGCTTTTTTTTCTGTGTCTAGCCCATACTTGTAAGAGATTGGACAATAGCCCATAATAATTATCCGTTAAATTATTATTAGGTGTAATTTAATTTATTTATAGTAAAAATATAATTAACAGTTTAGTCAACTTTTTTAGTTAAAAGATATATAAATTTATGATTTAACGAAATAGTAAATTCAAACTTCCTAAAAGGTATTTTTAAACTGGCTAATGTATGAAAAGCCCAACTAAATATAGGGACTTTGGTTCAGAAAATGCAATAATTTAAAATTACGGGGATTAGTTTTGCTTAAAAAAGGATGAATAATTTTGCCACACATTGATAATGTGGACAAATTTTACATTTTTCCTATTAAATATTATACTTTATTTTATTTATTGAGTTTTTTTTTTTTTTTCACCTTTCGTTCTTTATAGGTGATCATTACATTTATATTAGTTATTATTAATCTGTTAAACTTTTACATTTGGCTGAATTTCAGCTTATTAAAACTTAGGCAAAAACTTCTGTGCACCAGTTGCATGGATTGCACCACACTTTTATATTATAAATGTAGTACTTTTATGTTATAAATGTAACACTTTTATGCATATTCATTTTAAAAGGTACAAATATTTGTATATAAAGGTACTGCATTTATAATATAAAGGTCTTTCGTGCAACTCTGTGCACCAGTTGCACGGAAGTGTTGCTCTAAAACTTAAAAGTCCTCAATACAAATTGTTTGGTTTGGGAGCAGAATCACTTAGGGGGAAAAAGAAAATGAGAAAATGTTGAGATTGTTCCAAGGTCAATCTCGTAATTTGGCACAAATATATAGTACTAAACTTCAAATCTAGTAATTTCCAAGGTGCCCTATTATGATTCTTTGTTAAAGAGCTTTTGATAGAGTTGGTTTTTTTTGGATGACCTTTGGAGAGGATGAAAGGCCAATACAATTTTTCAATACAATCCATTAAAGATAGTCTCACCTAACCCCAAACATAGCCGTGTCTAGCATGTGAAGAGAGATGTAAACCATTGTTATAGAAATTCCATCCAAACATTTTTTTTTTTAATCCTAATATATCACATAAACCCTTAACTTAAATTTAAATATTAATTGAACAAACTACTCATTAGTCTCTTGGGTTAAGACATGATATATTTATAGTTATTATTTACTAACTAATACATTAAAAATTACAAAATATAAACTGAGTATCAAAATATAACGAAGTACATTAAAAAAAAAAGTATTAATCGTCAAACAAATTCGTTGATTCAATAAATTCTAAATCGATCCTCAAGAAATTCTCAAAAATTACAAAATATAAATTGACTAATAAAAATATCAAATTACATCAAAAATTACAAAGAGTAACAAAATACATCGAACTACTACTTTTCTAATGTATAATCGATAGTGTAGGAGGATAAATTGTTGATGAATGCTCAATAATTTTCAACAAAATTTGTTCATTTCAAACAATCCTCAAGAAATTCTTAAAAACACTCGAGCAAATCTTTATTCAACAAAACTTTAAATAATTTTATTTAAAATGAGCTAAGAAACAATAAAAAAAAAAATTCATTAACATATATATACATTATTGAACATTTCCAAAAAGAAATATATAGATTTGCCCAAATAGTGGATAATCAAAAAATATATTGGTTTGTTCTCAAACGGTGAAGAAATATATGGGTATATCTAAAGAATACCGTGAAAAGTAGCCCAAACAAGGAGAATATTCCATCCTCTCTCCTCTTTCTCAAACTCAACAAAAACCACATTCAAAGATTCGTACATACGCGACGGCCAGACCTCGACTTCCTCACGCACCGTCATCATCTTGTCTGAAGTTTAAATACCATAAATTATATAGAATCCATCCTTCTCTCTCACCTTGCTAAACAATTTTATCCATATACCTATAAATACATTTAAAAAGTCTATTTGTTTGTTGTGAACCAAGTTTATTCCATTGTTGATTCTTCATAGATCCCTTTATTCCTCGATTTCCAACTTTCCATTCGGATCTCCCAAGGATGTGAACAAACCACAACTTTTTCATCAAGAATATAAGATCAGGAGAAAGTTGAAGGTTAAAACAAAACAAAATCAAGAATTTATCAAAAAAAAAAAGATGATGAACGTCAGTGATTTCTCGGAGAATTTGCAGAGATGTCACGATTATATCAAGGCCTTGGAAGTGGAACGTCGCAAGATTCAAGTTTTTGGACGTGAACTCCCTCTTTCTTTAGAGCTTGTTACACAAGGTTTGCTAAATCTTGTTTATTTATTTATTTCATATTTTCAAGAATATATTTTGATTATTGTTGAAATTCCATCGTTTTTGTAGCAATTGAGACATGCAAACAGCAGTTATCATCAGGGACAATAACATCGGAGCATAATTTACATGGGCAATTATCTGAATATTCTGACCATACATCTCCCAACGTCCCATTTTTCGAGGAGTTTATTCCGATGAAGAAAGCTTCATCTGATCATTCTGATGATGAAGAACACGAATCCAAGAATGAGACTGGTGTTTGTGATAAGGATTGGAACAAAATTAATGACATATATTGCAAGAAATCGGATTGGCTTCGATCTGTTCAGCTTTGGAACCAAACCCCAGATCCAGATCCAAAGGTAATTTAATTTACTGAATTTGTTCCTTTTAATGAGGTGGTTTTTGTTATCTGGGATTTGGTAATTTTGGATAAAAATTTGATCTTTATTTGAATTGGGTCTCAGGATTCGGCCATCAAGGAAGAGAAAAGTATGGGTTGCCATGTTACCGCAACCCCTCCTACGCCGGTGAATGAGGCGGCGCCGCCTCTACCCACCAGTTCGCCGGCGGAGTCCGGCGATGAAAAAAAGAAGGATGAGAAGGAGTCTCGAAGAAAGTCAAGGAGATGTTGGTCGCCTGAGTTACATAGAAGATTTGTACAAGCACTTCAACAACTTGGTGGTGCACATGGTATGTATATCTTGTAATTGTTATTATAATTATTCATATTTAAATGAATTATTATCTGAATTTTTTTTTTTTTTTCCGGATTTTACAGTTGCTACACCAAAACAAATTAGGGAATTGATGAAAGTTGATGGGCTTTCAAACGATGAGGTTAAAAGTCATTTACAGGTTGGTTGGTGTTCATATGAAGTTTCATTTCTTGATTTTCTAAAGATGTTTATTTGGTACTAGAGAAAACTGGAAAGTACAATCTTGAATCTTGGATGTTGTACAATTTTCAATGGTTAAGATTCTAAGTTTGGTACATTGCTTTTTTTCTTTTTTTTAAAGATTGGTACATTGCTTTTGAGGGTCCTAGATTTCAATGATGGACACATTTCTTGAAAGGGAATAACATCTTTTTTTTTTAGCACTCACGACATGTTTTATTTCGCATTTTCCTCCAAATATATATATTGAATAAACTTTGCTCTTAGTACAATAAATTAGAAATATATAATTTTATTATATATATGATTTTATCTTGTTAATTGTTTCGTAAACTTATTACAGAAATATCGTTTGCACACGAGACCACCAAGTTCCCCAACTAACAACACCAATACACAAACACCTCAATTTGTGGTGGTGGGAGGAATCTGGGTGCCACCGGAATATGCTGCAATGGCTAAAACCACCACGTCCACGGAGGGGACCAGTGTTGCCGCCACCTCTAATAAAATCTACGCCCCGATAGCTGCACCACCACCATCACCATCGCCTAAACAAAGACTACACATTAAACCATCATCACTATCCGATGAGAGAGACAATCATAGTATAGGAGCCACTCAATCGTGTTCTCCGGCCACCTCCTCCTCCACCCACACCACCACCATCTCACCGGCTTGCTGATATTTCCGGCGGAATTTTTCTTTTTAATGTAAAAAGTCATGTAATATTTCAGTAAAAGTTATATATAGAGGAAGTTAATAAATTGAGTTGGATTTTGTATCTTGTAGATTGGATGCATGCATTAATTGATAGTGACAGTCATTTTGATTTAATCTTTCCCAGTGTGCTGGACATTAGAATAAAGAGTAACTATTTGAAAAGTGATTAGTTTATTTAATTGCATCTTTATATTTTTCTGATTAGCCAAAATTCCATTTCAAAAGTGATCACTATTATCTTTTAATTGTTTTAAATAATATTTTGTCAATGTTTGGAATAAAATAGGAGATGTATGTACCTTTGACCTAACAAACCACTTGCAGAAGAAAGTATTGGCAAATAAATAGAGAGATAGTGTTGGGTAAAAAATGGTCAATAGACTTTTGATTTTATTCTAACGTGTGGAATCAACCATTCCTCCTGCAGTAGAAGTTTCTAATTAAATGTGGAGAAGAGAAAATGTATCCTTAATTTCCAAAACAAGGAACGAACCCATTTCCTCTTTTGGTGCGTATCCACCTTTCTACACGCAATGTGATGGGAATCTTGGACTTATAATATAAATTCATTTTTATTTATTTATGTCTTGAAAGTTAGGTTAGTAATCAATTATAGAAAAAATATCAAAATTATTAATATCGGTTGTAAGAGTTTTTTTTTTTTTGGAGAAAATATAGGTTATAAACGATAAAAGTTATGAATTAAGTACTAAAAAAAATGATTATTATTATTATTAAAAAATATTTTATTTTTATTATTATTATTATATTGTATAGACATGAAATGCATCAATCATATTTTTCAGAACCATTATTAAATAAATTATTTATAAATAATTAGAAACTTGTTATTCAATAATTGAATATATATATATATATATATATATATATATATATATATAGTGATCTTTATGCAATGAATAATAAATGAAGACAATAATTTATACAAGACCCTTCATTAAATTCATTTATTTCCACTCAAATCATTTAAATAAAACAACATTTAAGAATATAATTTGCGAGGCGATCTCCATGCCTCTCATAAAAAATGAAATGTCTAGTTAATCCAATTTTTTTGATACCTTGCTACAATTCTACAAAAAGACAGTGTTTGGTTTGATTTCGTCTATGGTGGAAAAAGTAATGGCACTTTCGAGACTGTCATGTTATAAGAATCAATGGCCCTTGGCCCTCCATGTAAGAAGAATATTCTTTCTGCCATTAGAAGCGCACACACACACACACACACACAATTATGCATTTGTATATCGATAATTGACATTATTAATCCTGATCACTATTCCTAATGGGGACAACTTAGTAAGCACTGATTTGATAGGTCAAGTTTATTCTTTAATTTATATTATCTTCTTGATAATTAGAGCATCAAGAATTCTGATACCACGAGAATCTTGCATTGTCGGTCTACAAGATATATTATGGGAAATGAGTACTCAATTGGGTATATGGGGATGATTACTCAATTCATATATGTTTAGATCGTTTTATAGAAAGATCAAATTTTAAAAAAAAATGTATTTTAAGAAATTACACAATTTCTAGAAAAAATATATTAATTGATATGAAAAATAAGATAAAATGACTAGTTACAAAACTTTTTTTCAGGGTTATCATCTAAACTATTTTTTAATGAATTTTTAAGATCATTAATATATTAGTAATATAGTTTTATACTTGTCTAGCTGGTAACTCCAATAAAATAAAATAGTGTAGTGTGTAATGTAGAAAAAATAAATAATAAAAGCATTGTCATTTCAAAATTAAAAAAAAATCATATAATTCAAAAGAAGGCAATGAATGCCCGTGAACAACTTCATATATATTAGTTGACATGAAAAATAAAAAATAAAAAACGACAAAATGACTAGTTACGAAACTTTTTTTTATCTAAGTTATCATCTAAATTATGTCTTTTTTATGAACTGTATATATAATATACAATACACAACAAAATACGATCAAATTAAGTGCAAGATAATGACCAATTGGTTTGGCGTGAACCTAATTCCTGGGGGCAAAATAAAATCGAGGCTTTTCATCAAATTGCCATGCATTTTTTCAACCAAAAACATTAATATTCTAAATTCAAAGATTTCTACTAGATTGATACTCCATATCCAATAAAATCTTTCACACGTATTATTGATTAACATGTAGATTAGATTAATCAAGGGACAGGGTAGGGTGGGGTGGGGTGGGGGTGGGTATAAAAATGACCTTTGAGTGGAAGTTAGGCCAAATGTCTCTTGTAGTCATCTAAAGTATTAAAATAATTCCAAAAGACGACAATAAATACAGCAATTTTAAGAATGTAGCTTTTAGTTCACAAAGCCAAATTTGGGTTATCACATCTCTAGTACTAACTTAGTTTGATTAGTGCTTATTTAATTTCTCCAAGTCAACATATTATATATGCAAAAAAATCCTTATTGCGTTATGCATATCTCGCATTTTCATTTAATTATATCATCATTATGTTGACATCTCCAAATTCATTGTTGTTACTTGTTAGATTGATAAAAAAGATTAAGATAAATATTGGATAATTATATTCTTAAGGAATATACTACAATGATGGGTTAATGCGGACGATCGTCTTATATACTACCTCCGTCCTAACTTAACTTGCCTACTTTGATTGGGTACGGAGGTTAAGAAAATACAGTTGACTCAAGTGGATATACACTTTTGGATGACATTTTTTGTAATAATATGTACATCAAATCAAATCAAATCTTATACACTTTTGGATGGCATTTTTGTAATAATATGCACATTAAATCAAATCCTATGCACTTTTGGATGACATTTTTGTAATAATGTTGAAATAAATGTAAAAAAAATTTTGTCATTTATGGGCTGGTAAGTTAAGTTGGGACAAAGCGAAATGGCAAGTAGGCAAGTTAAGTTGGGACGGAGGGAGTATTATTTTAATTTCTTGATTTATTCCAATTAGATCGATTTTATCCAGTTATTGAAATTATTTTAGAATAATTTTTTTTATGAAACTATATTTTGTCACAAAAATACAGGTGTTTAGTTTTGAGAGACGGGTTATTAACTCACAATTCTCATATGAATTTATGAAAGTTAATTTCACCTGTTCATACAATTTTATATAAATTTTTATATCTATATTTTATTGAAAAATGAACCATGATGCACTTTTCACATATAAGATGAGATTATAAAATATTTGTCAATGGACAAATTTAATTTATAGAAACTGTAGATGTTTATAAACCATTTGTCACGTCTATGTCAACCATTCAACAAACCATAAAGTTGAGATTGAATATGAATTAATCACAACACCTTCATTTTCATATATATCAAAGAAAAATTGATGTCGAGCCTATCCATATTGTGATTCTTAATATGTGTACATTGAGAATAAAATTTCTCATTTGCCATAATTACCACACTATAGAATGATGGTGGAAGACATGACAAATCATAATCCTATATATCATTTGATGTTATATTGTTATAATTGAAAAAGTTACATAATTTATGACTGACTAAATTATGTTTTCAATTGACGATTAATTCATAGTCGATGATGTTTTATTTAAATAACTCTTATTATTATGATGGTTTTGGTTTTTGTTTTGAATGAGAGACAAAAAAAAAATTAAAAAATTAAAAAATAGAAAATACTGTTAGCAAGAGAGCATACATATCTCGATTTATGTGATTCCATTTACCAAAGATGGCTTTTAGGCATCAGCTACAGACACTGTGTATGAACTGAAATTGGCCCATTATGGCAAATATTATCACATGCCAACTCATATATAGCCAACACGAAGCATGCACTTATTTATGCAACTCTCATATATATATATATATATATATATATATATATATATGTCCAGATAATATATTTATTCATATCAAAACTTTCAAATGAAATGCTTGTCAAAAACATTATTTATATCAATTTGAAACATGGCCTGACTACCTTACAATTTATTTATTTTTTTTTTCCAATTTACTTAAGCAACACCTGATAATTGAAAACACTTTTTAATCGTTTTTCATTCTCCCTTTCTCTCTCTCAATTTCTTCTTTATCTAATTAATAATTATTACAAATTTATGTTCTTTGTTTCAAATTATTGTATTTTTTTATTAGTTGATCCCCTGAGTACAAATCCTTGATCCGTCACTACTATATGATACAAGTGTGTGTATATATATATTTGGCACCGGCCGAAATGTTAAAGTGTTTGCTTTGAGGATAGGAAAGAGAAAAAAGACACTTAGAATAATTCAACATTATCACTAGGTAAAAAGATAGTAGTTTCCTCATTGACTCTGAGATCAGACAGTATTCAAATGAACAAGTAGACATTTTGCAATACCCAATCAATTGTAATGATATCTACAAGATTTTCATCAACATTGCTAATTTGGTACGTTTGTAAATAGTTATAACCTTATACATTACGAACTGTTGCTGGTAGGTGCTGCAATGTCCAGTGGTACCCCAGGTTTAGGCTCCAGTACCTTTGCATCTGGTAATTCTTTAGACAAAATTTCCTGCATTTTATGTACCCCAAACATTCAACTTCTGCCTAATTTATCAAATTTTCGAGAAAAATTAACGTGTAATTAAAGTGTCTGCTTCTATGCATGAGTACATTCAGCTCAAATTATGCAAATCTATTGGAACAGTATTTCCAGCATAAAATTGCATGCAGAAGTTTATTGCATGAGCTAGAACTATTAATATTAAGTACACTGATCATCTTTTGGTTTCAATATTTGCTTCGTGATGTCCTAAATCCAGATTTTGAAATATTCTCATGCTTTTGTCATCTGTTAATAATATAACAAGAGAACTTTCTTGTTGTTACCTTATTCCTAAGAGCAAAGACACTATGCTAAGCACAATGTACTGAACCAGTGAATCATACATACCTTGAATGATTCCATAGTCCCTTCAGACCGAACGAGACTAGCAAGGAGCCCTTTGCTATCAAGATCGCCGTTTTTCATTGGGACAATAAACCTACAAATGAGATGACAATCAAAGATCAATGTCCTATATCTATCAGTGATTAACAAAGGAGACATACTTTGCCTGCAACAGCTTTGCAAGCCTAACTGCATCCTCCTGGCCAGATACCAAAGTGAAATTAGGGAGAAGTTGCTTTATAACAGGCGAGATGACTATGTCAGCTCGTTCCTTCTCCACAAGGCTCTCGTTGTAAACACAGTGGGGTTCATAGTACAGCGTCAGCTCGCCTTTGGGGGAGGTGACGAGATAGCTGCATTATATTTTAAGTTAGCAAAAATAAGTGTTATGAATCAAATTATGAAAAGGGATTCTATTTCTACCCATTCTCGGGACGCTGCCATGGAGGGCCTAAAACGGGGCCTGCAGTAGCTCGAACTTTAACTGAAGTACCATTGTTGCCTTGGATCTCTGAGCTCTGACCAGGCTCTAAATATGTCACCTAAGATTTTTTACAAGAAATGTCACCTAAGAAGTCTGATTATTAGTGTTTTAACATAATTTAATACAAGCTATCAATCCCTAAGCACTTAAACTTAACTCTTCAAAATTAAAGACAAAGTAGAAATGAATAAAACATAACTCACATTGGTGAAAATGGGATCCAAAAGTGGCTTAGCATTAGGAGTTGCAATAACTCTGAGATTGGGCAGCTTTTGAGACAGGGGATTTAAGGTTTTCATGTGGCAGTGATCATCAAGGCTTTGTGTAATTAGTAAGCAATTGATTTCAGGAAGATCATCAAGCTGCACTGATCAAACAATGCATCATTTATAAATCCCCCAAATCACAAATTTCACTTTCAACTAATTAATTAAATCCACAAACATTGTAGCTAGATTTCAGACAGTAAATAATACCTTAAAATCCTTGATGAACTTTTTGGCAGCATCATATAGCCAAGGGATTCCAAAATCTAAGTTACCAACCAAGATTGGATCAACCAATATTTTTGCCCCTCCCACTTCCCATAGCCAACTATTCCCCTGATTGAAAAACCCAATGAATAAATTAAAATTGCAACAATAATTCTCAATTAATCAAGAAATTAAGTAGAATCAAATCAAACCTCCAAATAAGTGAGTCTGAAAACATCAGTCCCAGAATCATTGGACCCCACTATTTCTTGTCCTGAGACCACAGCAGCAGCCCTCTTATTTAACCTGCAAATTAACCAATAACTCATGAAATTCTGCAAATAGTGAAACTCATGTGAACTCACACACACATGAAGGAGAAAAACCTGGGCTTTGGGAGCTTCAATGCATTGGAACTGATTAGGGTTTGATTCACTTGAGGAGAGGTGAAGTGGGGTGTGGCAAATGGGAACATGGGTTTTCTCAAACATGGTTTGTAGGTCAAATGTTGGAAAGAATTGTAATGAGTAGCCATACTTGCTCACTTGAGCTCTTGGACTCGAAATGGGATTATTAATTGTTGATTTAATCAATAGATTGCCTTTTCCTTTTTATTTGGAGAGAGAGAAAGAGAAGTGAAGACAAATGTGTTGGCGACTTCTCTAATAAGTTCCAAGGTTCTTGAACAAGGTATCTATGAGCTCAACGATTTCAACGACTTTATATGAACCAAATTGTTTGGTGATCCTGATGTTGCCACGTGGCAGATATTTCTACCTCAACATGTAATGCAAGTATTTCCCTGCTTCAATTATGTAAATTAGTAAAATAAATTAAAATCAAAATCGTGGCTTCTAGGAGATTTTTTGAAGACGTTGCAACTATTTTCCTAGAAAAGAGCACACATGAATTGGATTGTCAGAGAAGACCACGGGTCCATGGGGCGGTGGAGAAGAAATTATTGGTTGCCCGTAAATATTTAAATGGTCTTTTATCATAAATTTAAAAATATAATTAAGAAATTAAAAAAATGAAAAAACAACTCATTTTAGGAGAGAAAAAAAGAAAAAAAAAAAAGACATTCGAGAGATACTTGTGTAATGATTTTGAGTGGGCTAGTTTAGAGCCAAAGTTGGTAGCATCATAAACCAAATGGAAATGAGAAAATAGAGTCCCAATAACTTGCGAAGAAGGGTAATTTTATTCATAGTCATCAATATTTCTCTCCACAGTTAAAATATATTTAATTTTTCTGTTTTATCTTTAATATTTTTTTATTCTTTTCACAATCATTATATCTCCACCATCTTTATTATCTCAACCGTCAATCCTCTCTTTCTCCAAACAAAAACAACATTCATTTCAGTCTCCATTATTCCATAAAATGAATTTCAATGATTTGTCACACAATATTTAGATTGAAATGAATAATTAATTTTTTTATTAGTATCCATACATTTTATTTGAAGTTATTTTGGATTTAAAAATTTTCAAAAAAATGTATATCCCTTTACAACCATGACTCTCTCTTTTTCTACATTTGGTATTTTGATTAATTTATACTATATAAATACATAAAATTTTCTGCATTCTTGTGTTTCTCAACGTGAGAATGATTTTTTTTATTTATTTTAAGGAGATTCATTTATTACCTCACAAACTCAATTTTCTTATAATGTTAATTATTTTAATGAAATATTTGGAGATATTAAAAAATTGTTGAGAAATTAAATGAGCAATGAGATAATTTTGAATAATTAAAAAATTAGATTTGGAGTGTATAAAATCTATTTTTTGCGTACATGATATAAGGAGAACAGAAAAGTTGTGTTTGAAAAATGTAAAAAGAGGGAAAAAAAAGTTGATTTAAAAGATCAAAATATAAAATTTATATGTATAATGGCCTGTAAAGAAAAATAATTTGTCTGCGAATAGAATCACTCTGCAAATAAATAACATAATGGCCCAAAAACCACATTAAGATTAAGGTATAATAGCCCTTTAGCCGATGCTTTTACTCATAGCGCTCAAAGAACTTTGCACTACATAGTATTAGTAGTATATTTGCAAAGTACAAATTGTTTTGAAAACACTTTACAATTTTTTATTTTAAAAAATTTGTATCACCATAAATAGAGCATATAATATACGATATATATAAAAATTATAATTAAGATGGGAATTGATTAGGTTGGGGTTAGTTCCCCATTCTCATTTGGATAAACGATGCGATGAAAATATCCTTAAATATCACTATAGGTTGTAAGGATATTTTCCTAATATTTTTATTATTTTATATAATTGGTAAAAAAACGAGAAATTTCATCAAAATATCAGTAAAAATATCGATTTCGATATAAGTGACTCCAAAAATTTCGTCAAAATATTGATAAAAATATCGATAAATATTGATATCGATTTCGACGGTGAAATATGGAGGAAATATCGATAAATATTTGTATCGATTTCGATATCCGTGGCTTCATGCTACAAATTATAGGAAAATCGGTGAAATATCATGGAAATCGGTGGAATATTGACGAAATAACTTAAATATCGATAAAATGTCGGTACCAATATCGATATTTTCAGCGATATTTCCATAAAATTAAGATACATATATTTCTATTGAAACCGTGATATCGATATTTCCGTAAAATTAAGATACATATATTTCCATTGAAACCGAAATTTTTATCATTGGGATTAAACAGTGAGTTATTCGTTAATTTTTTGTAATAGTTTTGAAATTAACAATTCTTAATTATTGATATTCTTTACTACGAGACAACTTTAATCATCTTCAAAATTAGTTATTTAAAAAAATTATATAAACATTGTATTTTATATCTTATTATTATAGGTATTTTTATTTTATTTTATTATAACATCTCTATATATATGTATAACAAACTTTTCTTAAAATTATTTAGTTATTTTAATAAATCTCTTATATTAAAAAAAAAAAAAATCTCGGTGTAAACATAATATAAAATAAAAAATAAAAAATTGAGCACAAAACTCTTGAGTTCTAATTCCGAAATCACTTCATCATTACATCATAAATTGAAAGAGCGACCAATTTGCTGCGAAACGAGAAAGAAAAAGCCAAGTAGTTAACCTAAAAACTGGAGAGATTGGTAAAGGAATTTCTACGAACACATGGTGCCGAAGCAGCTGATCGTGGCTATTGAAGGCACGGCCGCCATTGGCCCGTTCTGGCAAACCATCGTCTCCGACTACCTCGAGAAGATCATTCGGTACTCTCACACAAACTCTCACTGCGTGTGTGTAATCGTGTAGTGAACACTTAATTGTTGTTAGAGAATTTATCTGTTGGAATTTTTGGCCTCCTTGTTGGTGGAATTTTTTAATTCACAATTTGTTTTTTCCTTTTTTTGAACGGTAGTTGAATGAGCAGTTTATTTGTATTCAATTATTTGTTCAGTAGTTCTTAGGATGAGATTGTTTGATTTCCTTGGGCCATATGTATGATTACTGTTTCTGCAACGTAGATGAAGGAAGAAAAATATTGATCTTTTTGTTTATAATTCTTGATTAGCGAATTAGGACTTCATTGTGGTGCAGTTTTTCTTTCCTGTAGATTGTTTATGAATTGACTTTTGAGATTGTAATAGAATGATTAACGGGGATTTTTCCTGTAATAGTTGCTATCCTAGAGAGGTATAATTTACTTAAAAAAAAAAAATTGATTTTGAGATTGTAAATTTGCTTCAAGAGTTTCTGTCCTAGAGAGGTGAATAAACAAAAATTGAAACTTGTTTTTCAAACACTAGACTGTTCAATTGAGAAGAATATGTTGTTTAAGAGGCAAAATCTGGAAGACAAACAAGAGTTGGAAAAGTGATAGATATGATGTTTGAATGGAGAATTCCTCTTTGCCACAGCCTATCTTTCGCTTCCAAGTAGTATTCTCAGAAAAGGTGATCTTATATAACTACAGTGTTACATAAATTAGTCATGAAAAGGGCATTTTAAGAAAGGTATTTAAATTTAAATTCCTCCAATTATGTAGACAGTGAACACTCATGCGGTCCTCTTCCTTTTGCTCTATCTGCATTCAGGAACATATATAGGAAAACATTGGAAAAGGTACAATATTAGCAAGCCAACCTATCCAATTACCAGATATGTTAAGCAGTTGTGCATCTTTGATCTCAAGTTGACTTGTACTAAGGAATAATCCATTGCAACTTAACTGCTGATTGTAGGAAAAATTTCCAAATCTTTTTAAACTAAGCTGCAGATTTTCTCTTAAATAGATTGATTTAGCATATGTAATGGTTTCTTTTTGTGAACCTGCATTGATTTCTGGGTGATACTTATGATTTTTGAGCTACGTATAACAAGTTGAGCTTGTTAACTTTCCTCCTTAAATCTGTTATGCTCTATTGTAAATTGGCCTACAGATTGTACATGCATTATTAACATCGTTCTGCTTATCTGTTAAACCTCTACAGATTCTTTTGCGGAAATGAAGCAATGGGTCAGGTATGCATGGGTATCGTATTTCACATTTTAGTTGACTACTTTTGATTTATTTTATGAGGACAAGAATTCAGCATTAGCAAACTTTTCCGGATTTATGCTATTTTGTAAATACAGCTACTCTTGACATTTTGAATCAAATTTTTTTTTTTTAATTGTTTCATACCATTTCAGAAGCCATCTGCACCTCAAGTGGAGCTTGCATTGGTCGTGTTTAATGCGCATGGATCATACAGTGGTGTGTAGTCTGTTCTCCATACTTTCTGCAATTCTGTTATCCCACATTTTTAATTGAATGACATCTTTAAAAGGAAATTAGAGACCGCAAAATTTAAATTATTGCCTTTTTCTTACTCTGTTGTCTCTAGTCTTTCAAGTTCTGTATTCATTGAAAGGTTAGCCGTTAGCAAGAGTATACTTCTAGTTTATTCATGTTTTTTTTTTCTTTTCTTGGTGTTACTGTACTTGAGGTATTCGTCATGCCATTTGCTGCAATAGTATGCAGCCAATGGGAGTTGCAATTTATGCAAGATTTTCTGTGATTTGGGCAGCCTTTCTGCTCCAGAACAGTGCTAGATTTCGTACTCTTATCTCCTAACGTGGACTCAGAGAACTTGTTTCAGGAGAATCTAATTAATCTTATGCAATTTCTTCTCTTGGATGCATGATACATCTTCTAGATGTGATTGCCCAATGTGCTGTTTCTTGGTCCCTAAAAGGTCTACTTGATTCTCTTGTGATAGTTGGCATCCTTTGCAATCTTTCAATCAGGACTTAACCAACCGTTTTAGACAGGCTTTTCAACGTCCAATCATCCCACACCTTGACAATTAGTTTTCTTTACACCTCAGCCTCAAGTTTCCACATTTTCTGAAAATTGATAGACGCATGAATCAACAAATACGTGTCAAGTTCAGACCAGCTCACCTTTATAAAACCTTCCTGCATTGTAATCCAAAGATTATATTTGATCCCCCCTTAAATTTTAAAAGATGAGTGAAATAGGGAAAATTTTAATGGTGTGATGCAGTTTTGCTCTTAAGATTGTAAATTGTAGGAAGTTATTAAAAATCTTGGATGGCCATCTGCTCTTCTTTCCTTTCATGCTGTACTTGTTAGTATCTTGATTTCTTTGTGGAAGCCGACATCAATTTTAAAAGTCAATAATCTCCGTTTGATGCAAATGTGCCTACTACTTTGGTTAATCTTAACCATGGCAGTTTCTGCATTATTATTGTTATCTGAAGTTGTCTGTTAAAGTACCTCAGTTCAGAGGTTTTCTCTTCTACTGAATTGTCATCAATTTTCTATTCCAATTGCGATTATCTGACTTATTAATTTTAGCGTTTGTCATGCGTAGCTTACTTCTCCTTATCTCTTTTCTTATCATGGTTTGTCATTCAGCTTGCCTTGTACAACGGAGTGGTTGGACTAGGGACATGGATGTATTTTTTCAGTGGCTTTCATCAATACCATTTTCAGGTGGTGGTTTCAGTGATGCTGCAATCGCTGAAGGGCTTGGTGAAGCTTTAATGGTATTTAGTTGTCTTTTTTATAGAAGCATATCCATTTACTTTGAGTTTCAGTGGGTTTTGTTAATTTGACATACATGTATTTAAATCGATCTTGATTGCCAGTTTAGTATCATAATTACTTAATAGTTCCATACTGATGGCCTATGAGCACGACGAAGAAAGGACAGTTTAAATGATGTGTGTTGATTACGTGTTCCATGGATTAATTTGTGCTTAGTTAGTTAGTTATATTCTAAATGAGAAGTTACGTTTTGGGAAATGGGTATCTGCCATTAGTGAATGAGTGCCGGTTCACCCAAGAATTTGTATTTTCTCCGTGTGTTCTGTCCGCAGATAGTATGCATTTTGTGCTTCAATAAATGATGTTTCACTATTTTCTCACATTCACCAGATGTTTTCTTCCCCTAATGGAAACCAAAATCGAAACGTGGATGTACAAAGACACTGTATTCTTGTGGCTGCGAGCAACCCTTACCCACTGCCGACGCCCGTGTATAGGCCACAATCCCAGAGTATAGAGCAGAGTGACAATATTGAAACACAACCAGAAAATCGTCTATCTGATGCAGAGACATTAGCAAAATTTTTTGCTCAGGTACTGGTGATGTGCCATCTTGACTTTCAAAACCATTTCTTTATAATAGGCATCTCAGGAGCCTCCATCTTTTGCAGTGTGCTGTTTCTCTGTCTATTATCTGCCCAAAGAGGCTACCGAAACTCAGAGAAATCTATAATGCGGTACCACTTTCTACTTCCTTGAAGCTTATTCTTATCTCCTACTTGAAATACTTGAAAATTTGTCTAGGCATAAGTATATTGCCTGTGCTGATCTTACTTGCTCTGTCTTTTTATCATCCCAACATACTCTGCAATCTCTTTGTATAAACTATCTCAGAGAGTTTATTATTATTCTGACTTTACAGATCTTTACACTGGACAAATGAATGTTAGGAAGAATTTTTTATTTGTTCATGTCCTATCTCCTATTTTATTCCATAACATGATGCTGAACGGAGCCATAATTCAATCTGTTCAAGTCCCATTTGTTGGCAAGATAGATGTGCATTAACTGAACCCTTCATCTGGAGCCTTGTATGTTTCATAATCTTTGGGGGGCATCTGAGATTTACAAGACATATTTAGCAAATGGTCTGCCTATACTCATTTACAAAGTAATGAACTCTTGTACTTTTGTGTACTGATAGATGTAAGGGCACGTGGTAGATTTCTAGAAAAACAAATGTGAAATACAAGCAAAATGCTGGCTTCTATTTGAACTTTAATACTCATTCCAAGTCGAAGAGAACATTTGAACGATCTGGCAGTGTTGAAATTAAATACATGGCTCCATCCATTGTTGTTGCCTCTCATTTTTCATTGTTTCTTTTCATTTGGAATTAAATACATGCTCATCCATCGTTGTTGCGCATCTTTTCATTTTTGTTCCTTTAAATTTTATCATTGCTATTTCTTGAATAGCTCTTCAATTGGAAAGTTTAATTATCAGTAAACATTCTCAAACTTTTGCTTTGGTTTATTGGAGTAGCGAATATAGATCTATTAATATGATACGGTGCTCATGGAGTTGCCCGACAACAATCCTTGCTCAATATTGACATTCCTTTTTTATTTTTTTTAACTGAGATATCTGAGAGCCATGGGGATTTTGATTATCATAGGGAAATACCGGGCAAATCTCTTTTGCCCCTATTTTCGTTTTATTTCTGGAAAAGCTGTTGAGTGTGCTGATATTATCATCAATGTGTTGATCAGGGAAAGAGCGCTCCCCGAGCTGCAGATCCACCTGTAGATAATAATCTTAAGAATCCACATTTCCTTGTCCTTATCTCAGAGAATTTTATGGAGGCCCGTGCTGCTCTTAGTAGGTCTGGAATGTTGAATTTGCCATCAAATCAAACTCCTGTGAAGATGGATGTGACGCCTGCTCCTCCCATTTCTGGGCCGCCACCTCCGGCATCTGTCCCAGCAGGTGATTTTGCATGCGGAACTTTGTTCATTGTCTATTTCGTCTATCATCCATTGCATGCAAGATTTGAATTTGTTCAGTGATTACGAAAATCTTTAATACTTTCACTGTACCTTTTCTATTCAGTGAATGGATCCGTCCTGAGTCGGCAACCAATACCTGTTGGAAAAAACATTCCTTCTGCAACTGTAAAAGTGGTAAGGCTTGTGCGTTTAATTCTCTGTTTGTACTGTTGGGAAGCAGGGAGTTTTTATACTGTCTCATATATCTCAGTATGTGCTCCATAATCTCATTTCTAATTGTTCAGGAGCCTAATACAGTGCCCTCTGCAACTGGGCCTGCATTTCCACATATTTCATCTGTTACTCGAACTGCTTCTCAAGCTGTTCCAAGCTTGCAAGTTTCTTCACCCATATCAACTTCTCAGGAAATGGTTCCAAATAATGAAAATGTACAAGATATGAAACCTCTCGTAAATAATATGACACCCTCCTTACGTCCAATTGGTGCAGCAGCAAATGTGAGAATTTTGAATGATGTGGCTGTGGCTCAAGCACGTCAAGCCTTGGCTGGAGGAACATCTATTGGGCTTCAGTCTATGAGTGGAACACCTATGCTCTCAAATATGATATCCAGTGGAATGCCATCTTCAGTTCCTCCTGCTCAAACCGTTATTTCATCAGGTTCATCAGGTGTCACATCAATTGCTGGGTCATTGCCAATTCCAGCAACTGGCCAGGTTGCTCAAAACTCAGCTTCTGCACCATTTACTTCCACAGCTCCTACTGTGACTGGAAATGCTAGCCTCGGCATGTCACAACCTCTGAGTAATCTTGCAAGTTCTGGTATGGGTCAAACTCTCTCTGGCATGAGCCAAGGAAATCTTCCCACCACACAAATGGTACAAACGGGAATGAATATGAATCAGAACATGATGACTGGCCCTGGTACGTCTGGTATGCCTTCTGGAAATGGAAACATGATGCCTACTCCAGGAATGACTCAGCAAATACAACCAGGAATGCAGCCTGTTGGTGTGAATAGCAACAATTCCGTGGCAAATATGCCCTTGAATCAGCAGACATCAAGTACAATACAGTCAGCACAATCAAAATATGTTAAAGTGTGGGAGGTAATTATCATTCATCAGTATAATAAGAAAAACTAAAGCTTGCACAAGTTGATGCGTTGTTGAGATGTCACATCACAAATCTTATCTTTGTACAATTAATCGGCTAGCAAGCTAAGTATCATGATAAAACCTGGTATTTTTATCTGGTTTGCTCTTAGATATGTTTTTATGCTGTGTCTGAAATGTTTGGTGATAAAACCACCCTGTCTTATCTTAGTCTTTAGGTGGAATTGTATTCCACTTCATGATCAAATATTGAAACACCTCCCCAACCTGTATAAAAGTGAAGTAAATTAGCCCATAATCAACTAGTTATTCAAATTGATTAGTTATTAACTCATATGCCTACTATACTCTAGTGGCTGACTACAATTATCCCATTTCTTTGCTAGAAACCTTAGTTAGCATTTTCTTTGCTAGAAATCTTAGTTAGCATTTTCTTTGCCATAAATAGAGGATAAACAACTTCCATTTATGAATTTGATTGTTGGTAAATGATAATATGGAAACATCCCTCTCAAGAAGCCAATTCTAGTGTCCTGTGCAGCCTCTGATATTTTTATGATGGGCTACTACAGGGAAACTTATCTGGACAGCGACAAGGCCAGCCTGTTTTCATCACCAGACTGGAGGTATGCCTTCTGACATGTTAAAATGGAGTCTGATATCGTTGGTTGTCTTTAAATAATCCAGTTATAGGAAGAAAAAATATTTCTAAGTGTTACCACAAAACCAATCCTTCATTTTTCATATTTCTTGTGACTGGCATTTTATGTATGCTATTTGTAATTAGTTTCTTCAGCATGCATATCATTATACATCTTCCTGTGCTTATTTTCTGTTTTCTGATGCCAGGGATACAGGAATGCCTCGGCTTCTGAAACGTAAGAATTTTTTCTGATGATGCTTTACTTTGTGTTTCCACCTTCCTTGCATACTTATTCTGGGTTGTACAAGTATGCTAGTCCATAAGAACATGTAGTGTTGCAAAAAACCTATCCTTCAGATTCATTTATTTGTAAAAAGGAGCTATAGTGCGCCAAGATGGATTTTTCATGCCTTGTTGATTTATGAATCCATTGTTAAATAAATTACTCCATTATGTGCTCCTGTTTTCCCTTCTTCAGAGTAATGTAACACAGCTCAACTGACTATTTGTATTTTGTCTTGACATTTTGCTCTTACAGGCTTGCTGCAAATTGGCCTCCAACAATGCAGATAGTTCGCCTGATATCCCAGGACCACATGAACAACAAGTAATATCTCCTTAGATGAAGTATACTTTTTTCACCAATTGTACTGATTACCAGTAAAATTGCTTTATAGTAATTGAATACTTTGTATTTGTTCTAGGCAATACGTCGGAAAGGCAGATTTTCTAGTTTTTCGTGCAATGGATCAGCATGGATTTCTTGGTCAACTACAAGAAAAGAAACTTGTAAGTCAGCATCAATGCAAACTTGATAGCTTTGTTTTTCAAGCATCAAACTATGCAAATGTTGGTTTTTATGCGAATCTCATATTCTGAGTTGCATGGAACTCTTAGTGCGCAGTAATACAGTTACCATCCCAGACATTGCTGCTCTCGGTTTCCGACAAAGCTTATCGTTTAATCGGAATGCTTTTCCCTGGGGTAAGATTAAGAAAGATACCAACTTTCTATTATCAACAATTATCAATCATCTCATAGTCTCTCCTTAACAACACAATACTTATATTCCCTTTTCCCAGGACATGGTTGTTTTCAAGCCTCAAATACCGAATCCCCAGCAACAACAACAACTACAAGCACAACAACAGCATCTACAACAGCTTCAACAACAACAACAGCAGCAGCAGCAACAGCCATTGCCACAACAACAACAGCAGCAGCAGCAGCAACCACCACTCCAACCGATTCAGCAGCTTCAGCAACAACAGCCGCTCATGCAGCTTCAGCAGCAGCAACAACAGCAGCCGATGGTGCAGCTTCAGCAGCAGCAGCAAATGCCGCAACAGATGGTGGGGTCGGGTATGAATCAAGGGTATATGCAAGGTGGTGGGCGGGCCCAAATGTCGCAAGGACAAGTCTCGTCCCAAGGAGCACCGCCGACCATGCCCGGAGGAAACTTCATGAGTTAATTTTTTGGCAAGAAATTGGCAGTGCGATGATCAAATGGGGGTATGATGTCTACTTTTTGTTTCTACTTATATCGACCGTACTGATTGCTGATAGAGCTTTATTAATTTGTTAATGGAATTAGTAATCATATATGACTGTTGAAGGTTTATTGATGATTATGGCTCCCTTTTTTACGTGTAAATGTGTTAGTTAAGCAAAGTTAATTAAAAACCGCATAAATAATCTGAGGTTGTATTCGAATTAAAGAATTTGATGATGGATTTAAAATTCATATTTTGGAATGATACGGATTTGAAGTAGAGTACCCTCATTCTGAGCTAACTTTTGAGTGATCCATGTATATTGGAACAGTCACATTAATTAGGTTGAATTTGTAATCCATTTATTTCAAATCTCTGAATTTACATACTTTGAAATTGACATTGCCTGTATACTAAGTTAATCCAGGAGCAGTTCAAATCATGCTGGAATGTGTAGCTTTAACACTCACTTATTGAAATGATATCATACAAGCACACACCAATACCTAAGAGTTGAAACAATAAAACTACATTATTATATGTTACTTTTCCAAAAGAGACATCTTGTGGGCCACTGAAACAAAACAAGAATCACCAACTTCTTATGGTGAGGCACAACCTAATAATTGATCCATAGAAATGGAGCTGAGAACTAAATGTATCTATTTTTGTAACCTTAAATTTCCTTGCCTTGATTGCCCTACTCCTAAGTTGGAGAAGAAAATGTGAGCAAAATCTGCAAAAAGTCCAGCACAATAGCTTCAGGCAGCAATATAATGCAGCAACCAAATCGTTTTCGTTTGGCATCATGAAGGATGGAATACAGATTGAAGCACTTCATACTGACCCTTGGCATCGTTGCAGTAATCACGACTCAGACTGTGGAAAGGAGGGATTGAATACCGAAAACAATAAAAAGAACGCCTCCAGAGAGTGCAACCTGCAATCCCCGTGAATGTTTTTCCCACATCAGCTAGAAACCTTTTCTATCTTGAAGAAAAAGAAAGTGAATCGAAATAGAGGTTGAGAAGCTTACTATTTTCTCGGATATTTGAGTAGCCAGGCTCTTCCCTCCCAGAACAGCGGCCGTGGTGCACAAAGCGTGTCCACTGAGACGAGAAACCACAAATATGAATGAGAAACAAGGCTTTGGGCAATAAAACAACAAAAAGAAAAAAGAGAAAAGATAGTTGATGGGGAAAAGGGATATTTGTGATAGCATTTGGTCCTGAATAAATGAGCTAATATATGGACTTACAGGATTCCACCAAGAACAACACCCAGAGGATTCTCATCTGCAGCCAAGCCTATTGTGGCAAGCTGCAAATTTTGGTCATATGTATTGTTAAATGAGAAAGAAGCAACACTATGCCGCGGCTCACAAAGTAGCCAGAAATTTTTAACTTTCCAAATAAGTACTTGCCTGACTCTTATCACCCCATTCCCCAAAAAACGTAATGGAAAAGGCCTGCAAAAGAAGTAGATTACTTGGTGAATTATAAGATGTTGGTTGCTTAATGAGAGAGAGAGAGAGAGAGAGGAACCTTCAGCAAGATCGGCGAGAAGAATTGAGTAAGAAAAGGCCGACTCTGCTTTTTCAGGTCATCTTCATCCTGGACCAACATGATATATCTTAGAAAGAAAGAAATCAACTGTTAAAATGCAAAAAGAGATGCTAGCCAACCAGATACAGGATGTGTATCCTGAAAGTAGATTAAATGAAATTCTTATGCTTCTATAAATTGCATATACTGTAACAATGTCTCAAAGCATAGAATTTTACAAGAATTAACTAAATATATTAAATTATTAATCATCATGTAATCTTTGGCAGATTATACCAGTTTCTTTGATGCAAAACAGCAGTGATGGATCTCTTTCACCAATTTCAAAGATCCATCTATTTCAATAGATACAATAAAGGGATGATGATTATTGAGTACCTTATTATTCTCTTTGGTTTCTCCACCATTAGATTTCAAATCAGCATTCTAGCCTCAGCATAAAAGATGGAATCAGTAAACTTCTAAATCAATTAAAGCAAGTACCAATATACAAAAGAAACCAACCAGTTCTTTTTCAACTTCAGAAAATTCTTCAGACTCCCTGTCATGGATAGCAGGAATATTAGGAAAAATTATACTTACGAAGGAATTAGCTAAAACGATGTAGAGAGGAACCATAGAAGGATAACATTACCCATCCTTAAATGCATCCCATAACGACCACATGCCAAATCCTAGAAACAACATTGTTGTGATGTGATGAGTCAACTTGCGCGAGATCTGCATAGAACAAACCCGAAACATCTTTAAGCCAGCCATAATAACAATGGTAATGTGATACAAGATATATTTTGAAGAATGGCTGCAATTTCCCAAAACAAAGAAATACATAAGTTTTTGTCCTTGGAATCATCAGAGTCTAGCTCAGTATGGTTGACTTGAATAGCAATTATCATTCCTAAGAGATTGTCGATTGAACCATCATCGACTTACAAGATTTGGAGCAGCCCAGCCCAGAACAACCGACAGTATGGTCATGACCTACAATCAACACATGTTTTGGTCATTTTACGGCGTCGACAAATGAATAGACCAAAACAATCTACAGTCAAAGAAGAGAACAAAAATCTTACTATCAAAGCTCCAAGGCAACCTGTCAACACATACCTTCTGGGATGACGCATTGCCAATATCTGAAAGACGCAAATACTGTCAATTTTTTTTTTTTCATTATTTCCTCTCCAAAATATGATTAATGGCAAGTTAAATAAATTCTGGAACTGTCTTGTTAGAGCAGATTCAATATTTGTCTCGAAATCAACTAGAACGAAGGGCATTTCAAGGGGGTCAAAATCATCGCTTCTTATACATGAATTCAAGTCCAAAAAGAAAGTTACATACTCTCAATGTAATCTTTTGACTTCAATCATAGTGAAAATGACTATCTAAACACAAAAGAGAAACAAGTATAAAATCTTACCAGCATCTCACTAGGCGACACATGTTGCCGTAAATATAATAGACTGAGACACAACACTAATTCATAAAGAAAGTAATTATACTACAAAGTGTTGAAAGATTCTTGCAAAAGGAAGAGGAATTTATTCTCTGTAAAGTTGTAAAATGTTACCATATAGTTTATCCAAGAGAATTGGAATATAAAACAAGAACTGATACCATATAGCATACTTTTTATATTCCAAATGTGAGTGACATGGAACCAGTAGAGTCAAGAAAACAAGAAACATAATAAATTCCAAATTGAAACAAGAACAAACAGAAAAGGACAAATTATCATAAAAGACCAAAGAAGTACTTACAGGAAAAGGAAATAACAACAAGGATAACAACAACAATAATATTAAAAATAATGTATAAACATTTTTCTGCGAATTCAACTAAAACCCAAATTATCATTTTCTAAAACTAACTATGATTACCTTCATATGCAAGCAAATATCAATTAATTATCAATGAAACATAAAACATTAACTAAAGCAATTTCTTACATTTAAGGAAATCAATTATCTCAGTTAGAACAATGGAAATCAATTACAAAATTGAAATTAACTGGTTAATTCTATGCTTGATCGTCTTTTCACAGTAGCCCACAGCAGACTATAACAGCTGAAGACAAAACTGAAGCCTCTCGAAAAGCACATGAAACGAACAACAACCAATGAAGCATGGAAAAATAAATAAATAAACAAATAATATTTTTTTTCTGAACTCACAGCAGCTGCAAAAAATGTCTTATCCCCGATTTCTGATAAAACCGTCATCGCCAATGACTTGGTGAACCCCTGTTCAATTCACGAAACATACAAATCAACGATCAATTAGCTGAATTAAGTACAACAAAGGGAGCGTGGAGTATTACTTGAACTACAGAGAGACCCATTTCACAGGAAAGAGAGCCCACGGGAAAAAAAAAAATTCCGATTAGAGAGATGAATTGCTACTTTGTGCTCAGCAGTATGATATGTGTGGTGTGTGTATATAACTAGAGAGAGAAAGAGAATCTGTTAATGGTGGGAGAATCTCTACTGGTATAGAAACCTCCCATCAAAGACTTTTCAGGGCAGTGGAATTTTACAGAATTTCTTTAATAATAATAATAATAAAAATAACAATTTGGCAATGTTTGTATTAATAAAAGGATACCATCACTTTCAATTGCCATTACTGGGACCATTTTTATAATTCCTCCATATTTTTCGGTAATTTAGTGAATTATTTTGTTTTATTGGTACTGTCATTATATTCTTTACGACCACACAAAAACTCTACTAGGATTGGCTGCGATTCTTCAATGAATTCAATTCTGGTCTTTTATTCAAAATTTTGTCTTGATCTCTGCTTATGTGTTGATTCATGTAATCTTCTATAATTGATATCATTAAAGGTTAAATAATATCAAGAAATTTAAATTTCGTCGCAGGGGTTCGTAATTGACCTCCCCTCAGTGGTTTAATATATATATATATATATAGATTTACCTCTATTTCTAATTTGTACATTTATTTATCGAAATGTCACTAACTTGAATAGTAAATATTTAAAAATCAATCTTTTTCGTAATGGACAAAAAATATTATTTTAGGATGAAAATAACTTTTTTTTAAGAAATGAGTAATATATATATATATATATATGTGTGTGTGTGTGTTTTGTTTACTAAACGAGGTCCGTGGAACATGCGACAACACTATTTGAGATTTGATTTTCTTTTTAATCAACTAATCTTGACCTAAGTGCAATAAAAAAGGTTTTGGAGGTCAAATATTTTGACCAATCAGTAATGATCACGAGCATCAAGTTCCTTGCAACATGATAATAGCAAACAGTAAAGTGGATCAAAAAAGCTTAGACAATCATACTTAGTTCACCTACTTAACTCATTTGGTCCACCTTTTTGCCCTCCCATTTCACCAACACAATGCAAATCAATACATTGAAAAAGAAAAGAAAAAAAAGAAAAAGCAAAGCCATCTCGTGACAATAATGAAAACAATTTAGAAACCATATCTTTTGACCCACATGTAGGCCCCACCCGGGCCTCACTCACTCACTAATCCGCATTGATTGGAGTTTAGCACTTGTGGTTAGTTAATTGTAATAATGAAGTGGAGACTCTTTTGATGAGATGAGAGTAAAAGTCATGCAAATGAAGTGAATGTTATTTGGGAAAATCTAAACAACATTAAAATAGGAACAAATCTCTTTACCCTCATTCAAAGCTTCTCTCTGCTTTGTCTCCTCCCACTTCCAGCATTTCCTGCGTGACTGTCTTTATCGCTATCTGTATAAATATATAGATACGCAAACCACTCTTTTCATCTCACTCTCTGCAATGGAGAAGATGGGGATTTTCCTCGGGATTTTCTCCATTTTTGCTGCTACTGTGCTCGCAAGAACAATCCCTTTCACTTCAAAACCAGCTCTTCTTGATGTTTCTTCCACTATTTCCAGAACCCAAGACTTGTTCGCTTTGAATTCCCAGAACGTACTACCTGCGAAGCACGAGGTACACCACCGGCACCCTGTCGCTTCTCCCGATTCCGACCTCAGTTTCAAGCTCCATTCTCGAGTCTCAGTCCGTGGAACTTCGGAGAAAGACTACAAGGCACTCACATTGGCTCGACTCGCTCGTGACTCGGCCCGAGTTGAAGCGATTCAGACTCGGCTAGATCTGGTGAGATTGGGCATAGAGAAAGCAGATCTAACTCCTTTGGAGACTGGATTCGAGGAGGAGAAGCTAGAGGGCCCGGTAATCTCCGGCACCAGTCAAGGAAGCGGTGAGTACTTCTGCCGAGTCGGAGTGGGCAACCCGCCGACTCAGTCCTACATGGTGCTCGACACTGGGAGTGACGTCAACTGGGTACAATGCGCACCCTGCGCAGATTGTTACCAGCAAGCCGACCCCATTTTCGACCCGGGTCTATCCTCTTCATTCACTCCCCTCACCTGCGAAACTCAGCAATGCAAGTCGCTCGACGTCTCCGAATGCCGCAACGGCACGTGTCTCTACGAAGTTTCCTACGGCGACGGTTCGTATACCGTCGGAGATTTCGCGACGGAGACCATCACTTTCGGCGGTTCCTCCGCCGTCAACAACGTCGCCATCGGCTGCGGGCACAATAACGAGGGACTCTTCGTCGGAGCCGCTGGCCTAATCGGCTTAGGCGGCGGCGCGTTGTCCTTTCCGTCTCAAATCAACGCTACCTCCTTCTCCTACTGCCTCGTCAACCGCGACTCGGACTCCGCCTCGACTCTCGAGTTCAACTCGGTTGCGCCGCCGGACGCCGTCACCGCTCCGTTAATCCGCAATTCGAAGCTCGACACTTTCTATTACATCGATTTAGCCGGAATCCGCGTCGCCGGAGAGCTGCTATCGATCCCGCCGTCGACGTTCCAGCTGAACGACAACGGCAACGGCGGAGTGATAATAGATTCAGGAACGGCCGTGACGAGGCTGCAAACGGAGGCGTACAATTCAATGCGGGATGCGTTCAAGAAAGGGACGAAGGATCTGCCGTCAACTAACGGCGTGGCGCTGTTCGACACGTGTTATGATTTGAGCTCGAGGAAGAGTGTGGAGGTGCCAACGGTGTCGTTTCGCTTCTCAAACGGTAAAGAGCTGAGTTTACCGGCAAAGAACTACATGATACCGGTTGACTCGTCGGGGACTTTCTGTTTTGCCTTCGCTCCGACGTCGTCTGCGCTTGGGATAATTGGGAATGTTCAGCAGCAGGGGACACGTGTCAGTTACGACCTTGCTAATTCTCTTATTGGGTTCTCGCCCAACAAATGCTGATAATTAGATTTGGCCCCTCTTATTTTATTATATTTATCCTTCAGGAAACATGGGGATTAACTATTTACTTATTTAAATTTTTAAAGTTCTCTATTATTTTTACTTTCTCTGTTTACTTAATGAATTGAGCTAGCTCGTGAGTGTGTGAAGTGGGCCTATCCTTAATAACTGTAAGCCCATGGTTTAGGCCCACTTGGGGGTGTGTGTAATTATTGCAATTTACTACATTTTGTATAGTAAAGTTCAATTGTATTGCAACAACTTTCGTGTGACGGTATTTATGAAAAGGTCGGTGTAGAATTTTAGTGGTTGGCTTAAATGGCTTTCATTTTGGATACAAGTCCCTTATTTTGAAACAATATCTCTATTTTAATTTATCTATTTTATCTCTTATCTTAAAATAGTCAACATACACAATGTATATAAATGATATCATAACTAACACATTGTATGGATTAAAATAAAATATAAAATGTAACATCAAAATCAAAATGTCTAGTTTTATATAGGGATATTCTGCAAATTCGTCTAAATTCAAGGAATTTTCACTCTTAGGGTGTTTTTTTTCATTGTAATCAATTGTTTACTTGATAACTTATATATTTCATTCATTCCAATAGTGACAATTAAAGAATTGCTTGAGAAGTTCAAATACATAAGAAATGAAGAATCTTTGTCTTATGTAAGAATACTTTGAGTAATATCCACACTTTTAAATATATAATAATAATAATAATATATTAATAATTATCAATCTATTTATTATCTAAGTTATTTAAATTTCCTATTTGATCATAAAGTAAAGTGTTTTGCAGACAAATACGCATTACAATATGATAAGGTGATTACTCTAGCATATGCAAAATTAAGCAAACATAATAATATGGTTTAAACTTTAGGTGATGTTTGGATTAGTATTGTATAGGATTGGAGAAATCTGATTTTGAAATCCTGAATTTTTGAAATTAAGGTGAATAGTTAAAATCTGCGTTTGTTCATAGATTGTATAGGGTAAGACTAGTATTGTAATGTCAAATCAATGCTGGAAAATGTGTTAGAAATGTAGGTGTGTATTGAAATTTATATATTGATAGATTATAGTATAAGGTTAATAATTATGTTTTTATTTAAATAAAATAGGATTTTGATAGTTTATATTATCCTCTTCTAACTTCAAAACAAACGGAATTTTGAATGAATTTAAATTCCAAATCTTGACTAACAAACATTAATCCAATCATAGCTTTACGGTCATAGTGCTGAGGAACAAATTTTGTCGGTGCAATATATATTTATAATTTCATCATATGTGCACTATAAATTATAGCCCAACTGTAACTTTACTATTTGGGCCAGAATTTGCGGCCCAAATAGTGTGGAAGCATTCCATTATAGGAGTAATTGTAAGGTACGAACCCAAAAAGGGAAAGTACCGTGGGCTATTATTCCCATCTCTGCCCAAGTGTTAGCTGAACTCCACAAGAATAAAGCCCATGGATGATGGGCCCTATTGGTTCGGTTCGTACAATGGACAAAAGTAAGAGCTATTTTGGAAATGTTTTTGGTGTAGAGTTTGATACAAAATGGTCGAAGTTGTCTTTGTCCAAATCCAGAATATATACTTCACATTTTCTTTGTATGAATTTCTATAAATTTAAGAGAGAAAGAGGAGAAAGATTATATTAGAAATTGTAAAAATTTGAACTTATATTAGAAATTTACCAAAAATTCATAGAAATGAATGAGAAGAATTCGGATTCGTATACTATCTATCACCAAATTTTGTATCTAATAAATGATAAATTCTTAGGCCAATTTGATTTGAAGGATTGGAAATGGGTGAAGGGAATAAATGGGATAATTATTATTGTTGATGGTGTTTTAAATATGATAGCGATGCATATGACGTGAAAAAATGCATGAAAATCCACTAGTTATCGTAAGCATAAAATAAAAGGACCTACACTTTTATAACAAAATTGATGTGTAATAAAAGCGAAATCGTAATTCGTTGACATAGATCTTAATATTAATGTCATGATGCGACACATTTAAATATTAATCTTAAAAATGCCCACCGTCACATTAAAATGCAGTAAAAAAACCTATCATAAACCTTCTCTCTCTACATAGTTCTTTAATAATATATTCTCTATATTTTTCTTTTTTTGTTAAATCTATGATTTACCTGATAAAATTAAACCAGATATAAATTTATCGTTAATTTACATACATTTACAAATATTTAGTTAACTTCACTTGACTCATCGTCTGTGAAAGTTATTTATTTAAATTTTATTTAACTTAGTTGAGCGATTTTAGATTCTTACATGTCCCATTTTCAATATTTTAGTTGGAAATGTAAATATATTTAGATTAAAGACAAAATACGAAATTTATTTTCTACTTTCATTCATTAACGTGGTAAAATTGGTCTTGTAGATACTAAATATATGGTGAATGATGTAATTTATAAATTATTGTGTGTGATTGTACCCATATGGATAAATTTTTGAATGAAGTTAAGATGTTTTAAAAGTAAAAATAAATATAGTTACTTGGAGTAATTTTATTGTTTGTCCCCTTTTCTTTCTTGAAACATTTAGACAAACAAATTTAAAAAAAAAAAAAATTGTACATGGGTACCTATTAGCCTATAACAAAGACTTGTAACTCTCACAGTAAATTCCCCTGTTTCCTTTAGGCCAACAAAATTTCCCAATATTTACACAAAAGTGAATGGTATTTAGATTGTAGTTGGATAAAGTGTTTGGGTAAAATTGATTTTTAGTCATATATATTAAGATTACTTTAACTATAATTAAAGTTTCATTATTTTTGGACCAAGAAAATAAAATACAAGATTGTTTTATTGTAACCAACGTGAATTTTGTTAATCATCTTTATATTTTATGATCGTACTAATAAAATCCATCCATCGTCATTTTCAATATTCAAGTGATTTTATCTTTAATTCATATCAATAAATTCAAATTCTTCCACCCAAACTCATACAATCAAAATTAGAAAGACATTATTGACAAAAAAAAAAAAATCGCGGTTAGGAATTATAAATGTATTAATTTAATTTAGAAAACTCAAAATGAGTGTCAAAGAAATCAAATTGGGATCTTGTCATCCACTTCATCCCCCAATCATAAATTTACATTTTTTTGTCGAATAATTCAAAGTTCATTGGTTGGAGCGAAAATAAATAAGATATGGAAAAATTGTATAGATGGTCTGATCTAACAATAAACATATCATATAAAATCAGTAGTTACATTGAATTTGAAACCCAAAGTTCAAATACATCATTTCAAACCTAATTAATCATTGAATTATCTTTCCCATATGTATCATTTTGTCATATTATCAAACACACCTAAAAAAAATTGTAAAAATTTACCATTAGACATAACATCAATTTCTATCATGATTAAAATAATTTTCTACAACAATAAATAATATAAACACTTTTTTTTATCATAAAGATAAAAAAATGATAATACATAAATAATATCTCTCATCACATCAAGACAACAATCTTATATTTTAGACATGTGAATACACTAAAAAATGATAAAAAAAAAAAAACAAAATTGTAAAGTATATTAGATAAGTAATGTTAATTTTATTTGATTCTGTGGCATAGAAGACTATTACACCACTACAATTAAGTTTCATTAATTAAAAAATGTAAAAAAAACGCCTCCCTCGAAACACGGCGGCGTGTGGGAGGGGGGAAAGGAATCCAAAGTCTCCGGCGGTGGCGCGGCCGTGTAAATGCAGGGAGCGGTAGCAGACAGGTGGTGGCTGGACTGGGGCCCGTACAATTTATGCTGCCATCCAACACACCTGTAGACGTCTCTGCAGGTGGTTACTTCCAAGTAAAACCTTCACAATTAATTCCCATTTATTTCTTCTCCTAACAAAATTTAATTTTATCCCTACTTTGAACTGCTTTTCTATCTATGACAACCCCCCCCCCCCCCCACCCCCGGGTCTCATATCCCATCTCATCACCATCCCATCATCTTTTTATTAACTCTGTTCCCCATGACATAGCCCCCCTAGTCTCCCAGTTAATAATGAAGAAAACCACTTTCATAGTTAATATTAGAAAATGTAGTGTGTTTCTTGTTTTGTAGGAAAAAAATTCAAGCTTGGAGTTGTTGAAATATGGTTTGGTAATAAAATGTGATGATTCATCTTTCAAGATTGTGTTTATGTCTGAACCTGGAATTTTTGGTAAAGAAACACGTGCGAATTGAGAAACATATTCCCAAAAGATCACAAGTCTCTTGGACTGCTAAAAGAAATACTCTTGATAATTGAATTTCAAAATCTTGCAATCTAATTCAAAAATTGCACCAAACTTTTTCATTTTCATCCACTTTTCAATTCTACCTCTTGAAATTGAGATGAAAAAAATGGAAAGTTTCATTCTTGGGGTTTTCACACACTCTAGAAATAGATTCTTTAAAGTTGATAATTGTTTAATTAGACATACACATATAGAGTGCAATACATTATATATACAAATGAGAGGTAGTGAAATCGAATCCACGTAGTGTATCTCTGCAAGACTTGCAAATTGGGGCCTAAATGCACAAAAAGGAAAGGGTCAGACTGCAATAATGACAAGATAGTATTGTATTTGTACCTATGTTTCTTAAATGAATAAAAAACAACCTCTGCTTGTGTCAAAGATACACCAAGATTTTCCTTCTCTATCTTTTCTTCTTGTTTCTGGTCTTCTACTTCTGCTGTCTGATTCTTATAGTCTTTCTTCTTCCTCGTTCAAATTCTATAAACACACACAGAGTAGGTGTGAGAGAGAGAGTTGAAATGCATAGCTTCAAAGCAGCACAGGCTATTGCTCTCACCAACTCTGATGTCTATTGTCATTCTCAGTCCCACTTTTACCTCAGGTGTGTGTATGTGTGTGTGTGTGTGTTTGTTCTATTTTTCTCATGTTGCATGTTTAAATTGATGTGAATATTTGCGTGTTTTAGTTGTTGGAATAATTTTCTTCTTAATGTAGAGGTGAAGAAGGTGGTAGAAATGGTGCTCGCTTTTCGGATCTTGGAGAGCTTGAACAGTCTGCTGGAAATGGATTTCATCATGATGAAGCTGTTAACTTAAGCAGAAGTAATCTCTCTCTCTCTCTCTCTCACACACACACACACAAAACTTTTGACTGATGTAAACCTCTGATTTTGTTTATTAATGGGGTAGGCTCAATATACAATGATTTGAAGGCAAGCAATGTGTCTGTTGTGTCTAGTAACTTGCAGTTTGGTGGACTCAACAGCGTTAGTCTTTCTTCTGCTTTATCCTTCAACACCAATGAATCTTACTCTACACTGCACAAATCATATGACTATTGTTGCATTGTGTTATTACAGAGCCTTGGTTCAGCTGAGATGGTTTCATCAGGAACAGGAATTGACTCAGGCCAGTTCATGTCTCCGAAGGGGGCAATGGTGGCGGTTGGCGCCGGCGCCGGTGGTGGCGGTGGCGCCGCCTTGGGAAATGGCCACTTTGAGAATTGGGGTGATTCAGGGGTTATGGCAGATCATAGCCAACAGACTGACACCTCCACAGACACTGATGACAAAAACCAGGTCTTTCTCTTTTCCCACCTCCTTCTTGTACTACAATGCTATCAAATGTGGAATCTTTTCTAGCTAGTTTTGGATTATTACCTGATTTTAGTAGATGTAATGCTGTTTCTGCCATTTTTTGGTGAAGCAATTTGTCCTAATCCAGTTTGATTTATTGTTCACTATTTATCGTTATGGCTATTATCTTGGAATTAAAAATGGTTGACATGTTGATTGGTTGACCATGCTTAGTATCCTGGAGTTCATCATGAAAGATTAATGGTTGTGGACTCAATGGACCAGTCTACTGTCAAAATTGGAGACCAAAAGGTTGTTTTCTTGGTGTTTTTCTCAATTTATATGTGTTTTAGCCAGGTATTTGGTAGTGACTTTTAGCTTCTTTATTCCAGGCGCTTCGTAGGCTAGCTCAGAATCGCGAGGCTGCAAGAAAAAGCCGAATGAGAAAAAAAGTAATTGTATTTCAAAATTAGTTGCTTGAATTTTCTTGAATAAAATTCGGATCAACACTCAATAAATTTTATTTATCTATTTAATGATAGAAATACAAAAATTTGGTTTTGGGTAGGCGTATGTTCAACAACTTGAAAGCAGTCGGCAAAAGCTTACACAACTCGAGCAGGAGCTCAAAAGAGCACGCCAGCAGGTTCGTATTATAGATTCAAACTAAAACGTATAACTTCATTATAGACAAATGTAACACACTTATTAAGTTTGATATAATCCCTGTGTCTGAAAATGCAGGGTATGTTTGTGGCATCTGGATATTCTGGAGATCAGAGTCAGTCTATCAATGGAAATGGTGAGTGAAATCCTCATGAGAAAATCATAGATTAAATTGGAAACCTTATGATGATTATTATGTAGGGGCTTTGGCATTCGATATGGATTACTCGAGATGGCTGGATGAACATCAACGACTGATTAATGAACTGAGAGCGGGCATTAATTCCCATGTTGGTGATGGTGAGCTTCGCCTTCTTGTCGAAGGGGTAATGTCTCATTATGACGAGGTATTCCGACTCAAAAGCATCGGTGCAAAATCGGACGTTTTCCACATGCTCTCTGGCATGTGGAAGACTCCGGCTGAAAGGTGTTTCATGTGGTTGGGAGGGTTTCGTTGCTCCGAGGTTCTCAAGGTGGTGTAATGATATCATTTTCATCGTGATTCGTTTATACAAATGTTATATCATTCTGATCATTTGTTGATTTGGGAATTCAGATTCTTGAAAACCAGATCGATCCATTGACAGAACAACAGCTGGTTCGCATTTGTAGTTTGCAGCAATCTTCACAACAAGCCGAGGATGCCTTGTCCCAAGGAATGGAAGCTTTGCAACAGTCACTCGTCGAGACACTTTCATCGAACTCTCTGGGCCCACGTAACACCGGAAACGTGGCCAACTACATGGGACAGATGGCCATTGCAATGAGCAAGCTTGCCACTCTTGAGAACTTCCTTCGACAGGTTTGAGCCCCAATACTTATTCAACAGACATGGATGATTGGATTCTCTAATGTAGTATAAAACACTATTGACAGTCGTTTATTTGCTTCGACAGGCTGACCTTCTCAGACAGCAGACATTGCAACAACTGCAACGAATCTTGACAACCCGTCAAGCTGCTCACGCTCTTCTTGCCATTAGCGATTACAGGTCAAGACTCCGAGCTCTAAGTTCTTTATGGTTAGCACGACCCAAGGAATGAATAATCGTCTCTTCTTGCATTGTAAGTATAACTTTTCTTAGTGAAAACTCATATCCAGTAGCTGAGTGAAACAGTCTGTATCCAAGAATCATTTCTACACATAGTTCTCTGATTTCTTAATGATCATTCAGTTGATTTCATCTTCGTATTTATTGTGTTTTTACGGTAATAGGCATGAAATTTCATCTCACTCTGAAACCATTTCATTTCATTTATACAAGGAAAATGCACGTACTCTGTCCTAAAACAGTGATTATATCATACATATATGTTATTCAAAGAAATAAAAGAATCGAATAATTTGTTCATGATCAAACTTTCTCCACGCGATTATACGTTCTTCCTCTTTCGTTCTTCCTTCTTCCTGCAAAATGCAAGCTAGTTTATTATAACAAGCATCATAAAAAAAAAGTTCACAAAATCAATAGTTCTCATAAAAAGACATACTTGATCGGTTCTTTCTCTTCGACTGCACGATTTGTGGGATAAAAACTCCGGTCCCGTTTCCAGCTCTCCACAAGTTGAGCATCCATGGAGGCGCCGCAAAATCCTCCTTGTTTCCGGCCCAATTATAATAGGCCGGGTCTTGCGAAACGCCACATGGGCCATTATTGTAAACACTCCGTTTTCCCTCTCCAACCACGTCTCGATTCTTGTCTTCATCATCTTCCTCTGATGTCAGTTGCAAGACCTGTTTTCTAAGCTCGCGATAGAAAACATCATCCTCGTACTCGAATTCATCGAACAAGTAAATGTTATTGTTCATCTCCATGGAAAGAGCTCTGTGTGATTGCTTTTGATGATGTCTTAAGCATATGTTTGGAGCTTTTATATAGAAACAGATGTTAAGGTTGCTTAGGTTTTGGTCAATGTTGAATTGCAGTGTGAGATGGTCTCCTAAGTCGTCTCCAAGTGGCTGCAAATGCAAAGAAAATTCCTAGTTTTGTACTCTAGTGTACAACTCTTCGATGCTTCTCTCTTAAGAATGTTGATAGTGCTCTTACACCAAGTCTACCACGCGTTGAACCGTCTCCATATCATCGAGATGCAACCCAAGTTGTGGGCAATATTTTATTTATAATTAAATTTCGTATATTATTTTATGTAATAAAATAATAATTTTTTTGATATATGGTAAGAAATTAATTATCGGAACTGCATAATATCTGATGTCAACTTTTCTTTCATATGACGAAATTGTTCTTTTTTTTAACCGCATGTATATGTTAAGTTGGGTTTTTCTATTCCAAATGGGAAGAAAGATATTCTGAAAAACTTAACGAAAGGACAATCAAGGAGTATTTATTTACTTATAATAATTACAACAATGATACAATATAATTATTGGTTTTTTTTTTTTTTCCACTTACTGATTATGGGTATTATTAGATTTAGTTGACTAATCAGCTCCTCCGGCCAATCATCACGCCCTAAATGACATTTGGAGGATATTAGTGTTAGTCACACAATATAAATAGGGGAAACCCATATTTTTAGCAAACTAGATTTTTTTTTTTTTTAAAAGGAAATTGATATTTTGGTCAAATATACTTGTTTTTTATTGTATGAACTAGTATTACTCCCGTACGATGCACGGTTTATTATTTATTATGAAAATATATATGATTTGCAATAATATAATGAAGTTGTTATATTGAAAAGTTATTCATGACATTTTATTATTTCGAAATTTGTAAAGATTCGTGTTTTTTTAAAACATCAATATTCAACAATTAAATCTGAAAATAAAATTGAATATAATAATAATAATAATAATAATAATAATAATAATAATAATAATAATAATAATAATAATAATAATATTTTGTGTTTATGAGTTTTAAAACAATTTTTAGATTAATTATATCTATTTATTTGAAATAATTTTGAATATATTAACAAATATTTTTATTAAAAAATTATTCAATTTATTGATTTTTATCTTACACAATAAATATTACACATATATTTGAATTTATTTTTAAATTTTATTTGTTGATTTTAGATTGCAACACTTAACTTAATCTCACAAACCACCTTCTTCTTCTTCTTTTTATTATTATTATTATTATTATTATTATTATTATTATATAGTTTTAAAAATTTTAAAAATTTTACAATCCTTCATAAAATGAAATTTAGATTTTAAAACTATTTTCCATATTTATATATTAAAACTATAAACTAAATTTCAAAATTTTTAATTTTTGACAATGTTTAAATTTCGTTTTTTCAAAATTTAATCATATCATTTAAGTTAACTTCTTTTGTTTCATCTCTACTCCTATATATGAATTATAAGATATAGCTTATTATGTAAAATATATGTGAAGCTTATTTTATAAGATAATTAAAATTTATTTAGGTTTTTTTCTTTTTTTCTATTGATTGATAGTTTGGAAGGAAAAATGACAAATCTGTAAAATTTGTTAACTTCTCTCATTTTATATATAGTATAGATATAGATCGATAAAAATGGAACCAATCTATTCTATAAATACAATGTAAACTAAATTAGTACATGTCGTGTAATGGATTGTTGTTGTTACTCTTGTTTGGTAATAGACCTCCATTCTTGGAAGACTAAGTCAACACTATGATTGAATGTTGTTCCTTTCTTTGGAATATTAAGCATAGACTGAGTTACCATGAAATTACTTGGGAGTTGATAAATCATGTTTGACTCTGACCTTTCTATCTCAATAGACGAAATCTCTGACAAGTATAAACCTAGATATAAGCCTACAATCACCTTCTTCCATAGACAAGTATCTGCATCTCACTCCATTCAACAGTTGGAGACAAAAGTCATGATCAAAGTCTTCCACTTTTATATACTTAGATGTTGTAATAAGATGAATAAAGGGATCAAGTCATCCTTAACTCTAGCTCTCTAACAGTTTGGATCTATTGTCCTATTTTTTGATGTTTTATTTGTATATTATTTGTGATCAACAAGTAACACAAGATAAGCACTTCTTATCTAGAAAAAAAGCCTTATATTTCTGGCTTCTCTTTGTTATATCTTCAACCTCAAAAACAATTTCATGATTTGTTTCTTCAATTATTCACATGTTTTATGAGACTTTCTTCATTATATGATCATAAATATACTTCTCTTTTTATTCAAGGGTATTTTTCAAAATACACATTCTTTTTTTTTTTTTTTTTTCCACAAGGATAAATTTGCATCTTACCCCTAATTATTATCATTATCATCTAATGGCCCATGGGCCTTTTTTTTTTTTTTGAAAATTATGTGCAAGGCCCAAACTTTTTCTTGTGAAGCCCATCTAGCCCGTCGAATTAATACACAAAAATTAGGGCAAAATTGATCACTGCGAGCTGTGTTCAGGCTGAATTTTGTTTTGGTAAACATGTATCTCCAATTTTACATCAACGAAAACGGTGACAAAGTTTACACGACGAAGGTATTTCTGGAGTCGATTCCTTTTGAATACTGTTACTGTTCTTTTATGAATTTAATTTCTGTTTGATGGAAAGCTCAAGCTTCTGCAATTTCTTCGATAGTTGCTAACAATGTATGCTAAATAGTGAAAACTGCTTGATGATATTAATCAGTTATCTTTTCTATCTTATATTTTTTAAGTTCATTATGCCACCGATACAGCCAATTTAATGACTTTTATAAAAGTTTCGAGCTTGAACGAGCTTTAAAGTGACCAATTTATTATATAATTTTATAAGTACTTTGTTGAAGTTTCATCATTTCATTTTCACGTATTCCCCAGTTATGAAGTTTCGTTTTCTCCACTACTTGATGTATTTAAACTTGGCTTCTCACTGTGCAGAAGGAGTCACCTTTGGGTTTGGTCACACAATCAGCTCATCCTGGTAATCTTTTTGGATCAATGTACTATACTTTAGTTGTAGTGAACTATTGCTGCAATTTTTTACAATCAATCATGTGCATTTGTGAGTAGTGTTATCATTTTCCTTTTTCTTTGAAGATAGTTTATGGAATAGGCTGAATAACATTCCACCTTGATGTTCTTGGTTCTGAGATAGAGAACATATGAATCTGTTGTTTCTCTTATTAGGCTGGTGTAGCTATCGCCTAATCAGTGATATCATTGTCTGTTCTCTGTTATATGTGCTGCTATTCAACAATCTGTTATGGTTGCCTTGTTGATATTCACAAAGTGAAATCATTTACTCTGAAAATCGAGATCATAAATTAGCAGAAGAACATTCATCACTTGGAATATCTTACAATCATGTCACGTGGAGAATGTCCAGTTATTTGATTAATGTATTCCGTTTTCTTCCTATGCCAGCTCGGTTCTCTCCCGATGATAAATTCTCCAGGCAGAGAGTTCTTTTGAAGAAGCGTTTTGGTCTGCTCCCTACACAACATCCACCTCCCAAGTACTGACTTCCATTTTGGTTTCTTGTCTTGTGAAATCGAGTATGTCGTCTACCCGATACTCAATGTTTTGTAGTTTGTGTTTCGCTGTTGAAATCGACATCAATGCCATTTTCTTTCTGCCATTATAAGTAGATTTAATTTCTAAGTAGTTGTACTATAGTTTCATCAGGATGGATTCTATTTCACTTTATTGTAAAATATTCGAGGACTAAATTATTTACCTAGTAATTGAACACGTCCATGGAAAAAGACATCACACTTTAGAAAGGAAAAAAAAAGGCATGAACAACATTTGACTGAAAATTCATTCAATTTATAACTTCTCAGATCTGTTATTTCAACAGGTATCAACTCCTTAAATGCTACAGGAACATTGATTATGGACACATCCATAGTTACCAAATTCGATGTATTTTATGAAAATTCATCCATTCTATTTGAGAAGAGGGTGAATATTATTAAATGCAACTAACTATTCACATTCTTGACCTGGAAAATTTACCTCTATTTAATCAATTATCATCACCAATCTTCACGTCCCTCGACTCTATTCAACCAACAATTCAAAGAAAAAGTTGCACCAAATGGACGTTAAATTGGGTAATGACAGAGTCAAGTATGAAGACGACACTTTTTACTTAGAAATGGAGAGACAAATTGTTGAATTGATCGACGATTCTGAGGAAGTAACACCTCGTAAACTCGAATCCTTATCGTCGTCGTCATTAGCCAAGAATTCCAAGGTAACAAGTGGGGAGCGTAGTAGAGTATGGCACAAAGGAAAGTTCTATGATTGGTCAGTTTGTGAAAGGAGCATTGGACCAGCTGTATCCTTGTATAACCCTGCTGCTAGGTTTACTGGGACTGGAGTGTTCATACCCCAACCTGGGAATTTTGAATTCAAGGATTAATGTAAGAAATAGCACAACTCAATTTCTTACCTTATTCATCTTTAGTAGTATCTAGTGTTTTCTTTCTAGAGTAATAATGCTTGAAAGTGGTTGAATAGTAATGAATATTTTAAATATTTTAAAATTCCGTCCTAAGAAATCAAGAATACTATTTTCAGTTTCTCCTTTTCTTTTCTTCTTTATTTGAATTGAAATTAGGAAAAATGAGTGTGTAGGATTGGCATGGGAACTTGGAGAGACAGAAAAGAATGGCATGCATCCATCCATCATCTGCAATTTTTGCTTTTTTTCTTCTGTATTTATTCACTATTAACTTTCTGTAATAATAATAATAACATTAATAATATTTAATCAGCCTATTTAGATCAGCTGTAAAATATTGATTTGACATTATATACCTGAAATGATATATGAGAAATGGTTGCAATCTTTTTCAGATTTATTTTGATATAATTCTATCTTCTTTAAGAAAGAAGAGCAGGGTTTTTGCTCGGAATTTGATTCAACTGCAACTTGACAGATCCGACCTCATACAGTGTATACTCTCGTTTGAAACATTATGTATGTCTATTATAATTTACTTCTAGTAATAATATTATTACATATATTTATTAATACAAAACTATTGATTAGATATAGTTAAGTGAAAATCTAAATTGCATGACTGAAAAGAACACCCCTCAAGAGCAGGAATGTCGGTGCCGACTTTGTTACTTTGCTTAGGCCAGAATATTCGATTTTTTCTTCAAATTCCCTTTATCAATACTATTTCTTGAAATGACTATATTATCCAATAATTTTTTACGGTGTTAATTAATTTATCACCGAGGTAAAAACATATATACTACTTTTATTTGGAATATAACCAGCTGTCACAACGTGCTGAAATATCATACACAATATTACTAAATGAGTTGACTTAAAAAAAAAAAAGGGAAAATTATTGGAATATCCTAAGGAGCTAGATGATTAGAGGCTTTATGAGAATGGGATACATCGTAGGGATGGGATGAGCTCAGATTTCAATTCTTCGTGTTCTTATCTTCCTTTTGGAAACAATGCTATATGGTCAAAAAGAATGGAAGAATAAAGATAGTTGCCCATTTGCTTGTATGTACTTGGAAGATTTTGTTCTCTATTTCATATCTATACTTCACTTCCTTTATTCTATATATCAATTTTAATTTCATACATACGTAAAATTATACAAAGATACGCTAGATTTTTTTTGATATCATCCGACACTATGTATAATACGTTCTCCATTTCAAATTGTTGGAAAATAAATGGTTAGACGTATTGAAAAAATGCACAGGTACGGGGTTAAATCGAGGCAAGAGCTAGACTCTTTCTCCATAAGACGATATTGCCCCGTATCCAAGTGCTCACGGTTAACGGCAATCGTCCCCAAGATACAACGATTTCGAGCTTAAGGATTACAGCACAACAATCCAAAAGCTATCGGCGAACTTTACTCAATACTCGAGACTTTTTAGACAATGACTAATGTCGTTGATTTCTGAATGTATTTCGGAATTGGAATGAATGAAATGAAATGAGGGGGCCTCCTATTTATAGGAGTAAGGAGATGTGTCACTTCCCACAATAGACATCACCCTTGGACCCAAGAGGTGTGTTCACACCTCTTCCCTCTTCATAAGGGATAAACCACCATTTGACCACACCCTTTCACACCCAAGGGTCACACCTTTTCACACCCAAAGGTCACACTACCTGGGCACACCCTTTCACACCCGACCCGGTCCTCGACCTGACCCAATCCCCGACCCGACCCGACTCGGTCCGGTCTGAACCCAACCCGGGTGCCACGTGCGGTTCGGATGGTGCGTGTGTGCTTAGCTAGGCCACACCCTTTCACACCCAAGGGTCACACCTTTTCACACCCAAGGGTCACACTACCTGGGCACACCCGACCCGGTCCTCGACCTGACCCGATCCCCGACCCGACCCGGTCCGGTCTGAACCCAACCCGGGTGCCACGTGCGGTTCGGATGGTGCGTGTGTGCTTAGCCAACTAGGTCCAAAAATATGGCACTAGGTTCCACCATAAAGGAGCACACATGATTATTTCTTATACATGTGCTCCTACTAATAAAGTGAACCTTTTTCTACCAATTTTCCAATGTGGGACAAGTTCATCTTCTTTCCATTTTCCTTCACAAGAAGGATCTAAGTTGCCAACTTTGTGTATTAATTTCTCATTCACTCGAATTGGAAATTCGAAAGTAAATACACTACATTCATCTACACGGAACGTAGATTCCGATTTAGCAACTTATTTCCATTTATTTAAAATGGAATCAACATTAAAAATTAGTCAAAGTTTGGTCAAAACCAACCTTCTCTTCCAATTTCCAACACAAATTAAATATTTGTCGTTTTGTAAAATAGAGTTTGTACTAATTTGTGTGAAACAACTTGAAATGAAAAATAAATTGGAATGAAGGAGATATTAATGTTGTGTGTAAATTGTAATAAATTAAGCGTTAAATTAAAGTATAATTTAAAATGGAGGATCTAATTGCTGAGGTAGGGTTATATATATTAACATATTTGAAAAAGGGAAGAAAAGAAAAAAGGAAAATTCATGTTCCTCTCTGATCTGAGAATCTAAAATCTATGTTTTCCTGCATGATAAAAAAGCTAGCTATTATAGGAAAGAAGACTTTATGGTTAACTTAAAGTTTAGTCTTCTATTCTATGTCCACACAATAAGCTGAGATACTAAAGGATTTTTTTTGTTTTTTTTTGTTTTTGTTTTTTTTTATAGAATTTCATAGAAAGGATAAACATATAGAAGTTGCATATATAACCTAAAAGGCAATTTTCTTTCAATAGAATAAGTACTCATTCCCTCATACACATTTTTAATGTATTAATTATTCAGAAAAAAATGTGATAAATTATAAATACTTTATTGGATTGGATGATAGTGCAGAGAACTAGTTTTATTGGATCATGAGAAATGTAGAACACCATTTTGAGTGAACACAAACAGAGAATTGATATTTGTGGGGGACAAAGTGAAGTTAGGTTGTCTGATTTTTTTGACTTGTGCGCATCACTTGTTCAATTATGCATCTACATTCTTCATCACAATAATGTTGCACCTAGCTATATATGTTTCATGCCACAAACTATGAATATTTTTGGCCCCCCACAACCTCACACATACATACATACATTCAAATTAACATTAAAAAAACTTGTATAATACCATCTCACAAATCATATTTGTGAGATAGAATCTCACTAAATTATGAATTGTAGTTTTACCTGTCTCATGAAATTATATATATACGCACATGAAATAGTCTCATAAAAGTAAATATATATATATAGTTTTACACACATATATTATATTTTTAAAATGTCCAGAAATTTAATGAATGGTCACCACTTTGACCTCATCTCACCCACTTCTGTCGTGCCCACCAATTGTTATTTTTTTAATTTATGCCTCCTTTTGTTTTTCTTGTGTTGACTGATTCGTCGTGCCATGTTTTCACTACGTTTATATTGTTTTGTATTTATCAATACTTCCATAGATTTTTTAATTTATTAACCATGGTCCAGGATCGATTTATTCACTGATTTTTAAATATTGGGAAAATAATTTAGATCTAGATTTAAAAGTTAAACCAATGTTAAATATCCAAAATGAAAATAATTAAGCAAGTACATGACCGAAATAAAAGTAAAATTAACAAAAAAAAAAAAGGATAATAGAGGGAAAAATTAATTTAAAAAGTACGTTACTGACCAAAATAAAATAAGTTCAAGGTAAGATCAGATCATTTATATACTTATTCCTTAATACTTTTAAAAATATATATATAATTCCCCTTACTCTTTTTAAAAATACAATTCCCCTTGAGTAAGTTATCGGTTGGAGTCTCTTATCCCTAATTGTAATTAAAAAGAAAAAAGTTGGTTCCACTTGATTTATGTGGTAGCCTGTGCCTACACGACAAATCAGGAAAAAAAAAAATTGTTTTTGTAACAAGTGTGATTAACGTGTGATTAAGACATATATTGACTCATAAGTGTGGTAACATGTCAGTAGCTGTTTAAATATATTACAATTAACTCGAAAACAAAAGCAGTCATACAAAACATCAATAATTTCTCATATAATCTTTTTTTTTGGATGCGTATATTCTATAATAAACTACAACACAAAATTGTAGCATGATTAAAGAATGAGGATTATTGGAATCAATAATTTATTCACATCTAGGTCCGACTCCCTTTATCTTTTTCTCCATTGACTTCTGTGTATAAATAGAGCTCAAATGAACCTTATTTGTCCCAAGAAACAATTTCAATTTAGCAGATATTTATATCTCCATGAGAGAGAAAGCAATGGCTGCCATGACAATTGACCCAACTCTCAGCCTTCAAATCTGCAGCAAAGAATCCCATAATAGAGTAGTAGTTGAAGAAATTGATGGCCTAATTAGGGTTTACAAAGACGGTCACGTGGAGCGCCCCCAGATCGTGCCACATGTCACCTCCTCATTGGCTCCGTCGCTCGGGGTCACGTGCAGAGACGTGATCATCGACAAGTACACCAACATTTGGGCACGTTTCTATGTCCCAAACGCCTTGAAAGACAACAAGAAGAACAAACTCCCTTTGCTCGTCTACTTCCACGGCGGCGGCTTCTGCGTCGGCGCCGCCTCGTGGAGCTGCTACCACCAATTCCTTGCGAAACTCGCCGCCAAAACCCACTGCACCGTCGCGTCGGTGAATTACAGGCTGGCGCCGGAAAACCCTCTCCCGGCGGCGTACGACGACGGCGTCAAGGCTCTGCTCTGGATAAAGCAGCAGGAGCGTGTCGCTAATGGCGGCAACGAATGGTGGGCCAATAAATGCGACTTCTCGGCGGTGTTCCTGGCCGGAGACAGCGCCGGAGCAAACATCGCCTACAATGTAGCCCTAAGAGTGAGCTCGCCGGAGATGAAGCTCAGGCCCAAGGGTTTGATATTGATACAGCCGTTCATCGGAGGGGAAGCGAGGACTCCGTCGGAGAAGTACAGCGTGCAGCCGCCGCGCTCAGCCCTGACGCTGGCGGCGTCAGACACGTATTGGCGGCTGGCGCTGCCGGCGGGGGCGAACCGCGACCATCCGTGGTGCAACCCGGCGGCGAAGGGGGCGGCGCAGGTGGATGTAATGGTGTGTGTGTCGGAGATGGATATATTGAAAGATAGGAACTTGGAGTGGTGCAATGGATTGAGGAATGAAGGGTTGAGAGTAGAGCAAGTGGTGTGTAAAGGTGTTGGCCATGCATTTCATATCCTTAATAACTCTCCTTTGTCACAAACTCGTCTTCATGAATTGCTTTCTCATGTCAACAATTTCATCATTGCTAGATAACTCATTTGCTCTTCATATATATTGGCTGTTGTATGCTAATATAATCGTTTATATATCCATGTTTACTACGTTCATATTGAGTAGTAAAAAAGAATTCTATTGTAAATAGGTTGTAAGAGAGATCGATTGAGAAGAGTTAAACGAAGAGAGTGGAATGAAGGTACATGAACTACTATATTGTAATATTATATTGTTATGCATGTTGAATAAAAAATAAAGGATTTTAAGGTTAAAACATTGCACATAACTACATGAATGACTAGTATAAAATACCGACTTCTTGTTTTCTCAAAGACCTAGATTTTGGAAAATTAAGTAAAAAAGTAAAGTTCATAACCTTTATCCATTTCAATTATATATGTAGCATGATTGGAACGGATTCAAGGTTGAACCAATCTGTTTGATCTGGTTTCTAAAATACTGGCAATATATACGAGTAGAAAAAAAAATTAGGTTGTAAAGACTTTGAACAGCACCTTCCTCTCTCTCTCTCTCTCTCTCTCTCTCTCTGGGGGCTTGGAAATGGAAAATGGGAGACATTAATGATGATTGGTTGGAACTGGTGTCTGCATCTGTGTGCTTGATAGCTTACAAAATGGATTTCTAAAGTTAGGGGTTTGAAATTATTGGTTTAGATGATGCGGAGTAAGTACTTATTTAAGCATTTGAATAAACCATCAACGACAAATTAATATAGTAAGAGTGGATTAATTTAGTCAAGAAATCATGATTGCCCTTAATTTACTATGATTGAGATGTTGAATTGAAATGTTTGATAATGAAGACAAATGTCACATGGTTAGCCTTGCCATGTATATTGGAGAGAAACTATGTATGATGGACGTGATGTCGAATTTATGTTTCGTAACTTTTTTTTTTTAAGCTATTCATTTATTAAAATAAGAATATGATGATCATTACTCGTAGCTAGGTTCTATATATTTGTAAAGATTATACCTTCAATCCTAGAACAATTCAAAGTAATTGTAAGATCACAACCTGCATGCATAGTAGGCAAAAAACTGGACATGAAAAGGGATTCAAGTTTTTAAGAGCCTAAAATTATGATATCAAACTTGAGAAACTGTGAATGGTTAAAAGCTTACAGATGAGAGAGTATAGTGCAGACTAACGAAGCAAGGCCGAAGGGGGCCAAGAAAGGTTATAAAACATAGATACAAATATAAGGTATAGTGTCCAGAAAATCAATGACTATCCAAGACGACTAAAACAAATTTAAAAATCAAAATCAACTCTTCTAGGTCGACATCATAACATGATCGATAGATTGAAGTGCTTGATTGGCGAAGAAACGAACATCTACATCAGGGTCCTCAGCGAGCTCTCCCAAACTGGGGCGTATCGTCTTTTCCACCACCTATGCACCCAGAAAAAGTTTCAGATGAAATAGTGCGAGATGTGTGTGAAAGAATATGAGGTGAAGGAGAATTTCACGCACAGAGTGATCGACAATGGGGATCATGGATTGCAACACCTTAGCCACGTTAAATTTGATATTGGGCACCCTGCAAAATGATATGTTCATCAATGGTGAAACTGTGATAACAGAAGTATGGCCCATAGATGATGAACATGGAATGAAAGGGTACCTGTCCTTTGTTGCATTAACAATCACAGGCAATAATTTGGAACATGTTATCTCGGAACCCATGACTGGAGCAAGTAACGAGATTGCTTGAAGAACAGTCATCCGGTACAAATAATGTGGATTGCTTACCATATCCAGAACCTGCATGGGGAAAAACACATGTTTGAAAGTTGAAAAGAATTAATGAGAACCAGTCATGCATATATAACAGGATAAGTCGATAATCAAGACCTAAATGAATGTTCCAAAAGACATTTCACACCATTAAATATCAAGTTTATAATTACTTCAACCTTTGAGTCCCGTAACTGTTATCCAGAAAAATTTATCAATTGCATGGTCAGAGAAGTAATCCACAAACCTGAGGAACTATATGCTGCATTGCCCACTCTGGACCAAATTCCTCTGCCAGACGCTTCAAATTATTAGCTGCAGCATCTCGAATAGAGTAAACCTGCACAGAATTCCAAAAGTTAGATGTAAATTGAATTGATTAGTCACAATGAGAAAAAAGTAGATGGGAACCACTAACCTTGTCCTGTAGCCACTGCATGCAAAGGGCTCCCAGCTTGTCATCGAAAAATCCTACACCCAACTGGCTAGCCAATAAAGGTATATATTCTATGATGGCAAGCCGAACTCTCCAGTGCCTATCCTCAGCAAGCTCAACAATGGCTGGTAATAAAGATTGAGAAAGTAGATCAATTCCAATAACCTGCATGAGCACAACGAAGGATAATTAAGTGGTAGATGAATAAAGTGATACTGATTTGCATGATAATTGAATAAAGGATGATTGAATGGTGTATCATAGACCTGGTTGACTTGATCTAATTTGCTAATGATATTGAGGCGAACATCTGGAAACTCATCTTTCAAGAGCGAGAGAAATATGGGAAGAAGTTGTTCAATTGTTGCATCCTGCATCATTCAGAACTCCAACGTTCAAGAAATTATCCACAATTTGTAAGGGCAGATATAACCGATAGGCGATAGATAATTGTACTAAACAAGATTAATCATGCTTCTGGCAACTTATTGCATGAAGTTATAAGCAACCTACCGAGTGAAGTTCCAAGAGCAAGAATATTGTTTTGGTCTAATCAATTTGTCACAACATTTGCATTATTGTTTCATCTCATCAACTTGTGCCACGGCATCCATTTTATTAAAACACTTAATACTGGGGTGCCTGGGTGGAGAGGAGGATTAGGAAAGCAATGGTATAGATAGTTGATGGGAATGGCCACAAAATGGGACATGAAAACACTATATCTGTTCCCATTCCTCATCACCAACTATTTATTGTTATCCATTCCATTCCCATTCTCTCAGCTTCAAACCCACTAAGCAACACCCCCTTAATATACAAAAAGCAAAGAGACAATCAATCTACAATTCAAGCTATGCATCCATGAAGCAATTAAGCAAAATGTTGGCATCAACAAAGTACTTCTTGCAACTCAATATTGCAAATTTTGCTTACCTTCCCCAAGACAGGAGCCATTCCCATAATGACAGACGCTAAAGCAGACCTTACATGTTGAGAAGAATCAGAGGACAATTCCTGCAAGCAATCACCTCCCAGTATAAGATAGTCATATGAAAGAATAAGGGTACAAAATTCAGTAACTAACAGACGATTCCCCAGCTAGATTTTGCACCATCAAGAGGTACCTTTACACAGGGAAGAATATGCTGGATAGCAAGTTCTGGATCAAGAATCCTACAGAATTTTGTAACTTTCCCCGCAGCTGCTATTCGCACTTCTGCTTCATTATCTCGAAGTAGGCGCACATAAGCAGGAACTAAATCCGTCCTTCAAACATAAAAGCATAACAAATGACTTATTATTGTGAAAACAACTTATTCCAACAGGAAATGACAGAGAAAGTAAACTACTCATACATAGGAATTCTTTCAATATTATTAAAACTTAAAAATTCAATTTTCTTTAACAAGTAACAGAGGCAAACCTACAACTAGAAAGACAGATAATAGCAATTTTACACATACACAGTTTATGCACAAGTATATACAAACGATTTGATGCATCCTACAGCCAATGGAGTCCTTAACATCTGAAAATTCCCAGATGGCCAGATCCATTACTCCAAACAGTATCAAATCTACATCCCAAGTAGATGCCACTGCTTTTTAAGAGCATACGGTAATAGTTTAGAGATATATATTATTACCTTTAATTTACAGACAAGTGTAACTGTGTATGATAAAATATATGAGGTGCAGTAACATTAAGGTTCAAGAGCAGATATAGATAATTACCTAGTAGGTTCTGGTCCCACAGCCTCACAAAGCTCATACAACTGATTGGCAACCATGTAGCGAACGCGCCAAGATTTATCCTGATACCCCAAAAAAAGACAGAAAGAAGGTAAACAAATTGTAAACAACATCAACAAGAATACATCAATAATGACTCATTCGAATATCACATGGGAAACTCCAATAAAACAACTATAACAGAGGGATGAAATGGATATGATGTGTCATAGTAGGTCCAGAAATCATAGCTAGAAGAAGCAATGTAGTCTGAAGTGTACCTGAGAGAAGTTGACAATTACAGGGAGAATATGGGCAACACAATCTTGAGGCTCCAACAACTTGCCAAGAGCAGCACAGCCCTCAACAGCTAGCAAGCGAACAGAATCTTGATCTGAAAAAAAGCATTTTCTTAAAGTTAACTCCATTCAACTACAGAAACATCTATCTTCTTAATTTCCCATCTGTTGCAGCTAACCATCATTTAGCCATTTATCTTCTTTCTAACCAAACAGATTATTGGTTCAGTAATTGACTAACAAAATATGTCATCCATTACCAATAATTAAACCCCAATTTACCTTCCATTTTTTCTAGCTCATTCTTTCCATATAATATATTTCACTAGTTACGTATTGTTGGTACTGATATTCCAATGGGTGCATCTATATAATCTAACTCTAATACCAACCCAAGCATCAGTCAACATCAAGATACCATGTAAAACAATACAAATATATATTTTCAGTGAAAGAAATAAAAGTCCATAAATTCCAGGCTAGAAAAGGGTATGTGATAGTGTATTCTGAATTTTAAATGTCTCAGCCTAAGGAAATAATTAATTTATATGCCCTTACTGAAAGTGAAAAAGATGACTAAGAATTAAAACAATAAACCTAAAACAAATTCATTCTACTATGGACCTGGAATAAATTATCACTGTACTGTCGGATGCCTGTGTTTAAAGACTAATTGAATCCAGAAAATTACTAGTGATATGTAGGTAGTCTCAATGAACACAAAGACTCAGAACTTGATTTACCATCCTGTGTAAGATCCTCAAACATAGTCATGATCTCAGACTTGAGATGGGCAGCTTCTACAGTGGCAGAATATTTTCCCAAGTTCGTTGCTGCAGCCCTTCTCACCATAGGCATATCATCTTGACACAGTTGGCTGTATATTGACCTTAATTCGGTCTTTAACATATCAGGGGCACTCGGGTAAGCAATATGAAACAATCCACAAGCGGAGACACGGGCTGTAAACCACTCACCTGCTGCCAGCCTCTGTAATTTGAAATTAGATAAATTTCAGTCACTATAAATAACGAAAAATAAGGTATGTGGAAGGTTTTGATCCTGCAAGGATGATGAAATGCATACTTAATGAAGAAAGAAAACAACTAGATCTTCACATGCTAAAATTAATCACTAGCAGATACATCATCAAAAGCTTGATCCCCAAAACACTGTAAGAGCACCGCTTTTCAAGCACATACAAACTGACAATGCCCTTCACAAAACCCATATAGAAAGTGGAATTTTTTAGTGAACTTTGGTATTTGGATGTTTTTTATTTATACAATTCCACGTGTATTAGAAGCAGAATATTTGCATTATATGAGGTACATAGTAAAGTTTGAAGTATGGTAAAAAAGCTCTAATGTACAGAGGTTTCTGGACATGTACCAATGTGTACCAATGACATCTAATTCCCTATCTTATAAAGATATTAATTTTCAATAGCATCAAACAATGAGGAAACGATGAGCAAGTTCAAACTGACCTTAACAAGAGGAATAAACCAGTCAACCAAATCACTCTCCCTCATCTGTGATCCAATTCTGCACAATGACTCAACAGCCTTTTCCCTCACACAGGTCTCTTCCACGGTACAAAGTGTTTCCAGAGGTGGGAGCAACACATGAGCATGTTCCTCTCCTCCAACATAAGGAATAAAAACTCCCAATTCTTCAGCCATGGCAAGCAGCACCTCATCATCATCATCATTATTCTCGCTCAAAAAGGGAATCAATTCCTTTCTTGTCCTCTCCTCCCCAAGCGCACGTGCAATGGTGGAGAGTCTACGTATAGAGTTCAACCGTAGCTGAATGTCATCGTTCTTTAACTCATCTATTAGGATTGCTATTGGGTACAGTGGCTCATCCACCATCGACATTGCAGGAGAAAACAATGTTGTGATAATCTACAAACTTCATCAAAACATTTAAGAAAGACTATCAGCTTACTGAATTCACAGCTTAAAAGCATTACAGAACCCACAAAAGGGTAAAAGAAAAAATTGAATCCTAATTTAGTAATCCAACAAAAACATGAAAATCAAACTGCAAATAGAAAATCATTCTGTTAATGAACAAAAACCGCAGAATTAGACTGCCCAATCTATAAAATTTGCCTTGAAAGAATTAGATTTTAGAAAAAAATTAGAGATCGAGAACTACATACCCAAATCACAATTGCAGTTAATGAAGAATATAAAAGAGTGAAACTTGATCACGAGATCCCAAACTGAAATAACATATTTGGGGGTATGGAGAAGTTAGGTCATTATAAAAGAAGAAAACTGAGAAAATATATTTTATTTCCAGTTAAGAAATCGGAAGCGGAGTAAACTCATAATTATGAGAAAATTTACCCACAAGTTGAATTGCGAAAAGCTTTTCCTTTTCAATTCGTTAAGCTAAAATTACGGAACAGCAGATCAAATCAAGGGCATAAATCTAAGATCTGAGCCAAGGATTTGAATCCCTAAACGAGATAAGACATAGAATGAGAAGACTCGGCTTCATAGATGCATGCAACTAAAGTGCCGTTAAAATACAGAGACAAAGAAGCAGGGTTGCCGGAGAATAGATTTACCGAAGGCAATGAGTTCCGTTCCGCCGGCTTCTCTCAGATTCCAACGCTTTGTTAGAGAGAGAAGGAGATATTTAATGAATTATCTATTTGTTTTTTTGACCGGTGCTTTTCATGTAAAACTACAAGAAGAAAAATGGTACCAAATAAATAAATTAAGGAAAACAAAAGGAATTTTTTTATATATATAACGATCTTGTGGATATATTCAAATTGATGCTCATTTATATATGATTATGTGTTGTAGATTTTACATTAAATCGTCTCTATAATTAATGATGCATTATATTTCTCAACTTAAATATATGTTTTTGGAAGAGTTACTTATCAAACTTTTCAATTGATAAATTGGTAATATTTAGAGCCGTCAAAATGAGCCGAGCCCGTTGGGCCAGCCCTCCCCGCCATGCATTAAAGGTGGGTTGGGCCAGAGATTTAAAAGCTCGCTAAAAGGCGGGCCTAAACGGGCTGGCCCGTTTGGGTTGCGGGTTGAGGTGGGGCGGGGCAAGGCGGGGCGGGCTAGCCCGCCTAATAATTAAATATGTAAATACTAATTAAATAATTTAATAATTTATACATAACCTAGGCCCTATTATCCAAAATATGGTATAAATATTTCTTCTAAAACAATCCCAAAGGCCCTATTATCCTAGAAACTACATAAATATTTTAGAATTATCCAAAAAACAATATAAATATTTTAGAAATATCCAAGAAACTAATAAATATTTTAGATATCAAATGTTTAGAAAGTTGTCAAGTTTACAAATTAATGTAATCATAACTAGCAATTCAAATAAAAAATCATAGATTAAAAAAAAAATTGGCGGGTTGGCCCGCTTGGCCCGTGACCCGCGGTGGGTTGGGCTGGGCTGGGATTTTTTAGGCTCGCCAAAATGGCGGGCCGGCCCGCCCCGCCCCGCCAATTGTGATTTTTTGGCAGGTTATGGGCCAGCCCGTCTTGACAGTGCTAGTAATATTACCATTGATAGTCTGCATTTTGATACTTATAATAAAATATAAAGATATGGATCAAGTATTAAAAATTAATATACCGAAAGCATGCTTGGATTTGATCATTATATGATTTTATGTCTATGATCTTATATAAAACCAATTTTAAACGTTTCTTTAACATCCCAACTCTTTTTTTTTCTTTGTTAGAGATCAAGTGATCAACCAATCATCAATAATCCTTATTAAAAGTTCAACAAATCTATACATATGGAATGGAGAAATTGTTGCATTACAACAAATAAAAGCTATGAATATTTATGTGAATCCACTAAAACGAACAATAAAAATCCCAGTCATTCTATCTATTAAAAAAAAAGCATGATAAGAAGAAAAAATCATATCTATTCAAGAACTCAAACATCAATTCAACACAACTAAACTGACATCTACAAGATACAAAACTTTCAACCTTAAATCTTGCAACTTGATCTAGCCAAACTATACAAGAACTCAACTCTTGAACATGAATCACCTAAAGAGCCTTGTCCAAAAACCAACACTCTTTCTCAAAACAATGATATTAGGATCCTTAAACTCTGCTTCTTCACTCAGCTCTTCAAAGCAATCCACCACATTCTGAAGCCTGGCCACGAACTCAATCAGAAGCGAAGCAAACGTAGCCAGAGACAAAGCGCTCGCGCTTTGATAAGTTTTAAGCTCATCTTCTTTGATCAAATCATCACCTTCAAATGAAATCCAAGATGGCCATGGAACATGCTTTCTCAGATTTTCCTTAGCCAAATCCCTGTCTGGCAATCTTGGGCCCAGTATTAGAGGCGAAGACTGTACGTGGATCGCTGTTTCTCTTGAAGATTTGAAGCCCATCTGCATATCCTTAGCATGGTTTCCATTTTCCCAGCTTTCAGTATCAGTATTGACTAAAAGAGATGATCTTTGGTCTATTTTCTTCTGTAATTGTTCACCTGCCTTTTGCACTTGTTTAAGCATGTTGTGAACTGTTCCTAGTTTTTCCATTTTCTGTATTTTGTCACCTAATTCTCTCAGAACCTTTGAACCCTCTGTGCTCACATCTTCTAGCTGCCTACGAAGAACCTGTCTTTTCTCCGGTGGGGCCTATTGAGACAAATCAAACTGAGTTCTTGGCTATAACTATAAGAGATTAAAATAGAATAAAAATCATGGTTATATTCACCTGGATTTCTGATAAAATGCATCCATGGAGGGCCATCACAGTATAAGCACAATGCCTAACTGCAATGCTTACTTTCACGTACGTTTTCCAGGGGTACCTAAGCTTTCTGTAATGCCCATGTGGCGGTTCCCATACTGCAAATCCTAACTACACTTGGTATTAAGAAAGGGGTGGTAATTGGTAAATAGTAATAAGCAAAAATGTAAGAAAAAAAAGAAGGTGCAACGTTTTTACCAAGGTTTGTTCTTTGTTAGCAGATTCTATGACAGATTTGTAGCCAAGGTAGAGTTGATCATTGAATGCTTGAGTTATGAATCTAGTGGAAGCTTGAGTTATGAATCTAGTGGAAGCTTGTCTTTCGTAGTTATCGTATTTCAAGTAGCCATTAACACAACCTGGTAAGTATTTACACAAGTGTTAGAAATTGTACTAAACTTTAGGAATTTTTGTGAATTCTGTATAAATAAATCAAACCTTCCAAAGAAGTTGCTAATTCGTTCAAATTATTCACCACCAGACGGTGTAGATCGTCCCCAGCCCAGATCGGGTATATGAATATATTGATGATGAAGCAGATAACAGCACCAACAGCAAACAGTACCAATCTAGAAAGAATTGCAACTCTATAGTGCCTGGTTTGGTTCCCAGCCACCATAAGTATACAATATGTAAGTACAAATACTCTGCATCCATAATCGTACGGTGCCATTGTTGGAAACAGTCTTAAATATGATGCAAAACATCCTGGAAAAACCAAAGAAACTATACTCAGAAAGAAGTTTGAGAATATGTATATGTAATAGCAGTTCAAGAATGGTTCAATAGACAAACCGATGATGAAGAAGCTTATGACAATTACGACTTTCTCCCAAGGTCCAGCTAAGACTGACAGCTCAGCGATGAGATACGCAAGCAATCCAGCACAAAATGTCCCTAATCCACGATTGAATCCTTTGATGAAAGTTGCACCTGCAAATAGTTACAAGTGCTAAGTTTGATGACCTTTATTCAAGACGACGATGAAGATAATATGTATTTACCTATACTGAACTCAAACATGACGATGACAGTGAGAATGGCCCAAATGGAATGCTGGGTGACATAAGTAAAATTAGGCTGTTTCCAAAATATGCAAAATGATACAAGGGCTAAAGCAGAGCCCATCTTGATGGAATATATTGCCTTTCTGGGATCATTACGCCCCGTCTCCAACACTTTCTTGGAAAAATCACAAGAATCATTCCATAACTGCTTTACTCTATGGTTTATCGAATTGAAAGAGATGTAACCACTTGTCTCGTCATCATTCTTACTATATGGAATCAATCTTTCTTTGCTCATCGTAGCACTAGTGATGGAGTGACTGGTTTTCTAGATTGGAGTTTATGTTTGTTGACTTAATATAACCAACTGAATTAGAACCTTTGATACATTGGAGAAGATGAGATGATAAAAAAATGAGACAGAACATGGGATGGACTTTTTCACTGAAAGATACAAGAAATGTACAAAAGACAAGAAGTCAATCTCTAAGGCATAGAATCATGTATTGATGCTTCGTCTTTGAAAGCTCAATCAATTAGAAGCTTTCACGATTGCATTTATGTTTCTAATATGAAATTCAGAGATATGAACAGTTCAGCCATGGCCTTTCATGTGCAGAAACAAATGATTAACTTTCTGCTGCCTTTTCGTACATCTGAAACAGAAACTTATTACTATTTCAACCATTTAGCAGCTCTACCTTCTAGTACTTCAAAATGTCAATCTTTTTTTTTTAATAATTTTTCTAATATATTTTCTAGTATTAAATATATCTCTTTCATATACGTACAGCTCCTTCTTCTCTTTGATTTTTCTATCATGTTTCAATTTTATGCTTTATTTTATTAATAATATAAACTGGAGTTGGAAATTAAGAGATATAGACTGTTAAAAGGTTAAAATGAGAACTAAATTTATTGCATTTAAAAATTTATGAAACTAAACCATGAGCCCATAACCGAATAAAGAAAAGGAAAAGAACAAACCCAATCATCTGAAGTCCGTATGGGCTTATTTATATGTTAGTGTAAGAAACCAAAAGAGGCCCAATATATCAAGGCCCATGTCCAATTCCTTATTCCATTCTAGATTCAGTACCTTATCCCATCACCTGTAGAAATTCCGTCTCTCTCTCTCCCCTCTTCTGTTGTGGCTGTGTGCGAAGAACAGAAGAGAAAATGTTATCCATGGCGGTTCAACCAAGCGTTAGGGGCAGTTTAACAAGTTGCCCTTCCTCTGTTTTCGAGAATCTAACCTCTGCACCTTTCAAAACCTCAATTTCTGTGAATCCGACAACTTCCCATTTGCATTCATTACCTAATCTTCGACTCAAATTTAAGCCTCTTAGGAAATTTCAAAGGCCTGTTGTCGCCGCCGACGCCACCGCCACCGAAGAATTCGCCGAGACTGAACTTGCTGAAGAAACTGAGGTTCGAATTACTGTCTTTTTTTATTTCTGCATTTTTAGAAATTTTATGGCCATTGCTTTTATTTCCTGTATAATTTACTTTAGGTTATAAATGTAGAACTAAGTGGAAGTATATAGTATATACTATATATATATATATATATGTGTGTGTGTTTGTTTGTTTGTTTGTGAGTGTTATAAGTCCTAATAGCTTCTAGTGAACATGAAATGTTACAATGAAATTGTTTGTTTGGAAGCCCTTATGATAAATCCATTAATGGTGAACATCACAAAGTGAGTTGATTTTTAAGATTTTGCAGAAGGTGGGAGTGGAGGTGAAAACAATGGAGAAGCCACGATTAGTGTTGAAGTTCGTATGGATGGAAAAGAACATAGGACTTGCCCTGGATCAACACATACCAGGCCATGGCACTGTGCCATTGAGTCCTTACTTCTTCTGGCCGAGAAAAGATGCATGGGAAGAGCTCAAGGCTACTCTAGAGAGCAAGCCATGGATATCCCAGAAGAAAATGATTATTCTTCTCAATCAGGCCACTGATATCATCAATCTTTGGCAACAGAGTGGTGGCAATTTGTCCTAATCACTCTTCCTAGGATGCATGTTTATGACAATTTTCGCGTCTTTCTTGTAATATTCTGAGTTCTGAATCGAATTTCTATATAGCTTTGTGCCTTGAGTATTAATTTCCCTGCATGATTGCTAAATTGAAAAGAAGAGAGAAATTGCAGCAGTTAATGTAATATTGGAGAGATTGAGGTACAATGTTTTGTAAGTAATGTTCTAGGCTATGTCTCATTGCCAGCATCTAAACAGAGACAGTAGGCAATTAGGCCAGCTACTGGGACAAATCTAAGAAAACTAACTAAAGCCATCTTGTCCTTTTGAATGTTTTCTAGGTTGTCTCCTATCAACCATGGCTGGAAAACTGTGTAAAGGCAAATATCCCAAATGAAAGCATAAGCAAGTCTTTCAGACCCTAAATAGCTCAGCAAGAACTCCCATCTTTCTTGTAAATCACCATATCCACCATCTCCACGGCCATAAATGGCCCATAGTATTGATAACAAACAAACAATCCCACCAGCCAGTCCGACAATAGGTGCTCCTTTTGTCATGACTGAACCAAGTCGAGAGGTCTTTGTTGAAGTGTATTCCTTGTCTGCCCCGTTCAGACGTATAGCCATGTAAGGGATTAAGAATGCTGCAGAGTAAAGAAAGTAACAAGAATCAAGAAGTTATCACAATCATTGAGACTATAGACAACACTTCTAATTGAGGACTGGATGAACAAGAACTCAGATAAGCATTTCTTGATTATGAGTAGTGAATCATACTGTTTGTGAGGAACATCTGAAAGCCCCATAGTACATCAAGTGATCCCTTGTATCTGTCTCTCCTTTTATCAGTGTACAACAAAGGTGCAAACATCAATGTCCATGCAATTACAAAGTTGAACAAGCCTTCAGACATCTGAGTAATAGAAGATAAAAGAATCTTGAATAAGTTCAAATCAAGAGAATGATGCAGAATTAAGATCAAAATAGTTAGCTGCAAATGTAACCCTTACCGGATGGAGAACTGGTGCTTCAATTAGATGAATACCAACTACTCTGCCAAAGTTCAATTTCACATGCGATCAAGATACTTACACTAAACAATTCATAGCAACAAATTTATATCTCATCAAACTATATCTCACAAAGACAATATCACATCAATACCAAGGAATGAAAACAGGACATCTGTAAGGAAATGAGAAAAGCCTTTCACAATGCAACTGAAAATTATAGTACCAGAGTTTGACAAAGGCAGAATGAAGAAGCAACTGAAAATTATAGTACCAGAGTTTGACAAAGGCAGAATGAAGAAGAAATTGAGAGAAAGGCCTATCAAAGAGGTGGTTGTATCTGGACTGATGGCCCAAACAGGATCCCCCTGCATAATGCGAAACTAAAAAGTTAGCAAAAATGAAAAAAAAAAAAAAAAAATCCAAATTTATTTGGAAGGAAAAAAAAAAAGTGGCATAACTGCACTTACAGGAGCATAGGGAAGTAAGAAGAGCCAAATGATGTAAACACCCTCAGCTATCCACAGAAAAACCTGAAGTAATTTCCTTACATCACCATCCAACTCCGGCATTGAATCCCCGCCGCCGCTTGTGGCGGCAGTTGTACTAGAAATGAACTTCCGATGAGAAATCAATCGCCGAGTAAATGTATCAGAAAATGATAGATTATGGCACTTCTTCCGGTCATCGGTGTTAAAAGAAACATAATTTGATCTTCTATCGGAAAACGGGACAGGAGTTCTATAATTGGGATTTCTCAACGATTTGAGTGAAGTGAAGTTTGGTACCGGTGCAGGCCTGGAGCTGCATAATGTTAGCCCAGCGGATTGCATCTGTGACTATACTCCGGCGGCAGCGGCAGCGACGGCGACGGCGACGGCGACGGCGACGGCGACGGCGATTGGGATTATGCTTTTACTTCTGCAATTTTCCAATCATGCGATTCACTGGGGCGGTTAGCAGTCGGGTGGTGAGAGGCTATGGCCTACGTGGCATCCTTTCATTCATTGAACACCATTCTTTATCTCTTCAGTTACTTTTCGTCCAGTTTCTCCAATTTCAACTTAAATCGTAAGTCACTAAGTGGGCACTCCCATCATAGGTATAGGTAACTAATACGCCGTCGTATAAGATTGGCGGAGGCGCGCACCCATTTTCTCTAAAATAAATTCAAAACTAAATTGTGCGCAGCAAGTTTCATATTCGCAGAGAAACTTTCTCGCTCTATAAGCTGTGCAATCAATGGCGCCCAAACCCGATAGCACTGAAGGTAAGCATATAGTGATACGGATACGGTTTTTATATATGAGAAGTGGCGTCAAATTCTAGCAATTGAGCATTAGCTAATCAAAAGCTTTTGATTCCTTGTGCTTATTTCCAGGAATCGTGCTCAACTACGTGAATGAGGTGGGTTTCATCCATATTTTTTTGTTTATTTCGTGATGCAATCGGATTATTCTGGTGATTTCAATTTTTTTTGTCTCACATTTTAGGATTTTAATTGTTTCTGGTTTGCTTGTTATTGTAGTCTGTAGATTTATTAATTACTTTATAGTTTTGGAATGTGTTACAGAATTGGTGCTGATTGAGTTGTCTGTGTAAATATCAGTTTTCTGGGATTAATTATCGGTTTTTTCCTCTTTCTTTTTCCCCCTTAATTTGTAATTTCGTTTTCATGTAATTTCTGTAGTGAAGTGAAGTTATTTCCAGATCAATTCATTATATGTAAACATGAAGGTATAATTTGTAATCACCATGGAGATTGTTGTCCTTTATGCAGCAAAATAGGCCTTTGAATTCGCAAAATGTGGCAGATTCATTGCAAAAGTTTAATCTGAAAAAGGCTGCCATACAAAAAGCATTGGATAGCCTTGCAGATAATGGGAAAATATCATTTAAAGAGTATGGCAAACAGAAAATATACGTGGCTAGACAAGACCAGTTCAACATCCCAAACACTGAAGAGCTCAATCAGATGAAAGAAGAAAACTCGAAACTCCAAGAACAGCTTGCTCAGCAAAAGAAAGCTATTGCTGAGGTTGAAGGAGGTACATATTCTTTACTTTCAGCTTTAATCCTTCTGTTTTTCCAAATGAGGGGCTATTGATATTGAACTAAATAACCTTGAACCCATTTATGTATTAATTTTCATTTCAGGATTTCTGTTGATGTAAAAAGCTTACTGTGATTTTTACATCATTGAGAGTCATCAGACTAAGTTTATATTTAACTGAACAGGATATAGTATCTATTAGTTGTTATTTCCATGGTGTAGGATGCTTCTACTTTCTCAGCTTAAGATTATTTTGTAACCCAAAACAGTTCTTTGCTTTCTAATCTGATATGCTTCTACGAATTATGGCAGAGATCAAGGCACTCCAATCAAATTTGACATTGGAGGAGATACAAAGCAGAAAAATCCAACTGGAAAATGAGGTGAGCAATGCAGATTTGAAATTATTAAGTTATCTACTAGATAGCACGAGCATATCATTCCTGAGATTGTAATGATTTGCAGGTTAAGCAAATGGAGGAAAAGTTGATCAAGCTGAGGAAAGGAGTAACTTTAGTGAGTCCAGAACAACGTCAAGTAGTGGAAAAGACATACACGGATATGATGAATCAGTGGAGAAGGCGCAAGAGAATGTTCAAAGATGTCTGGGATGCAATAACTGAGAACTCCCCCAAGAATTTAAAAGAATTTAAGGTACTTTGTCAGCTTTGTTAATGTATGTTTCATTTCTTACTTTTTGGACTTCTTCATCACGATTATTCTTACTTTAAAAGGAGGAACTTGACATTGAATACGATGAAGATGTGGGTGTAAGTTTGCAATCCTTTGATGATTTGATGCGTAGTGGAAAGAAGCGAGCCCGATGCAACTAAGCTTTAAAAAATACCCCAGGTACTAACAGTACATATAATTCAAGAGCTGGTAAGATTTTCAGATGTGGTGATGTTTATTTCGTACATCTGAAGGGATGTAAGATTTTCAGATGTGATGTAGTTTATTTTGTTAATGAAGGGATGTAAGAATTTTCAGATGTGAGAGCTACGTTCCCTGCATTTCCATCGATGGCTTCTACTTAAGCATTTAGATATTACGTTAAGTTGATGTTCTCCTAATCTTCTCAGAGATTTAGTAGTTAAATTGTTTTTAGGATGAGTAGATTTCGAATATGCTAAATACTTTTTACCTCACGTCTCTGTTTTTCGTCATCTTAAACCAAACACATTTCTTAAAGGTAAATGGGCTTTCGAAGATGGCTCGGCTATCCGCATCCTAATTTCTTCTAAACACACCCCATTTTTTTTAAAAATGATTTAAAAAATTCAAAAAAAATAGTAAAATTCCAATTCTACCCTTCTAAATAAAAAAATAACTGAATTTTTTTTTTCATATTTCTTCCCTGCCTGTGCTTGCTTCTCCCTTCTTTTTCCCCCTTCAATCCTCAAACCTTGAATTTGTAGAGGGATAATGTATGAAAAACTATTTTATGAGTTAATAAAATATATAATAATCATGTGAAATTGTGTAAAAAGAATGAAAAAATAACAACAAATCTAGGATCCGTTCGACCCTGGTTGGTCGAACACAAAGAGGTGTGTTCGACTCTGGTTCGTCGAACACAACGAGGGTCGAACGGATCCTAGATTTGTTGTTATTTTTTCGTTCTTTTTACACGATTATATATATTTTGTTAACTCATAAAATAATTTTTCATACATTCTCCCCTTACAAATTCAAGGTTTGAGGATTGAAAGGGAAAAAAAGAAAGAAGGGAGAAGCAAGCACGGGCAGGAAGAAATATGAAAAAAAATTCAGTTTTTTTTTTTAATTCAAAAGGATAAAATTGGAATTTTACTATTTTTTGAATTATTTAAATAAAAAAAAAGTGTGTTCAGTAGAAATTGAGGTACGGATGGCCGGGCCCTTTGAAGATAGTTTAATTATTCGACGTTCAGTTTTGAAGATAAGGTTGCTTGGAAATTTGGACGAACGTCTATTGTTCTTGACATAACCGACAAGTTGTGAAGATTTATATATGTTGAAAATTTATAATTATATTAGAGAAAAGAATAAGCTTATATTATAGATTAAAAAAATGAGCGAGATTATACATAAATACTCAATTTTGACCGAGTATTAATATGATAAATTTGAAAAATAACACGGTTAAATTTGAAAAGAGGGCAGCTTATGAGAAGATTCAACGATTATCATGTATAATTGCATTAAGAAGAAAGGGATGTATATTAAATTTATCATAGAAGGAACCCAACAAAGATTTGTTATTATGGATTCCAATAAAACTTTTTATACAAAAAAGTTTATAAAAGGCTTGTTCGATGTGTTACATACAAGTACCATGGAAAACGACATCAGCCTCCAAGATTGTAAGCATAAACCCCAGGAACCATCGAAAGTCTAATCATATCCAAGCGGTACCTACTTCAAATTGCAAAAATACGACTTTCGGTCTTGAATTTACTCGAGAAAATCATGGTTTCCAATTTCCATAATGAAACCTCCTCAATATGAAAGGCCATCAACTTCTGGAGACCAATGAACTCAACACCAGAAGAAAAAATACCTCTTCATTTGTCATTTGTCATAACCCCTTTGAGCAAGGGGATGATCGGGCCTTTATTATTTTATCTATAATAAAATAATTATTTGTTTCCAAGATAATCCTATCTTCGTATAGGATTTTGGGAACCATGTTACTATGATGATAGAGTGACCATTAAGAAATGTAATCTGGAGTAAAATGAAAGTGAATGAAATGCATGTACATTATAATTAACATAGCTCAAGGGAAAATTTCCCCTCTAATACTGTACACAAGAAAATCAGAAAACATATGCAGCATTAAGAATTCATGAGGCAAAGGATCAATCAACTAACATACAAGTTTACTGGTTTTTAAATTTTAAGTCAGTAGATTATTAGAGAAGGAAAGGTAAAAATCAGATGCATCAGGCCAAGCAAATGTGAAGCACAGGAGAGGAAGTATACTGCACAATTGTTTACACAAAACTCTAATAAGCTACGCGACACTGAATATATTAATACACATGTAATAAAGCTCCAGACCATCTAAAGCACATTTTTCTAATTTTCTCATCTATTGGAGCTATCGCAACTTTCTTTCTAATGAGTTCATTACATATTCTATCTGTTATAGTGTATCCACACATCCCAACATATATACCCTACTTTTTTAAATAAGAAACATTTATAACCTGCTACCCAACTAGATATTTACAGCAGGATCCAAATGAACACATCATTTTGGAGTAGGTCATATGTTCCCACAGTTTCATTCTATCTGATTAACAAAACACAATTTATTTTGCTCTATTTGTCGTTTTCAGATTACCAACAAGAATTGAAGTCTTCATTTCCAACTTAACTCTGTCTTGATGATTGGAGGAATTCATCTCTTCTTGAAAGTCTTCTTACAGAGGCTAATGTAGACACTTTATATGTATAATTATGCCTATTAAACAGCATTTTCAATCTGTGACACTTCAAACGACAGAGACAACGAAATGAAGGGAGTAACTAACAGCCAGAAAGCAAACCCTTCAAACATCAGTCACATCCTATGATACACAATTTTGCAAAATGATTACAAGCTTAATGCATTTTCTACAAGGTTCATTTTCAATATGTGATAATAATTTCAATTCTAGAAAAGAAAAAAGGATTACAGTTTCACTGATTGGAAAAAATGAACTGATAAGCTGAGTCTCACAAAACTCTAAATATCTTCATAGGAATGGTAGATCAAAGGCTATACGACCAAATGAGAAATTCCTTAAAAGAAATGGATGAATAATAAACTGTTAAGGAGATCCTAGCATCACCAACCCAGTCTATCAGCTAATGTATCCATTGTAGGACAATAACAAAATAGGGATACTCACCAGAGAAGAATTGTGATGCTCAACCCTACAAAAGCAAAAACAGAGGTCATAACTAAGTTCCAATGGTACCTAGCGAATGGTATCAGAAAAGACAACAAAAGATATAAAAATTAGGCGACTTACAGAAATGTTTTTACACTTCAATGCAGCATCCGAACATCTCCGGGACATACATTCCTCCAGAACAACCAAACCATGGATCAGACATATAACAACTTATGATATATACTTATAAATTTTGTAAACAGAAGCAACAACTGAGTCCAATATGCACTAGTAAAACAATTAAGGACATAACACAAGCATTCAAAATAACTCATAGCCCCCCCCCCCCCCCCCAAAAGACTATCAGAAAGGAGAAAAATGATTTTGTCGTAAGCAGTACCTCATGGTTCTGAAACATTTTAAATGTTTTATAAAAAAGAAAGAAAGAAAGAAAAAGGAACAAAAGGCAGTCAAATTAACCACTCATGACACTAAGTATCCTAGCAAGTAAATCAAGCTACAAATCATTTAAGTAATTCACATACAAACAATGTTAGTTCTCAAAGGCTCCACACTTAAACTCCTAAGAAACAAACCAAGGTACCTTCTCCAGAGTGCCTTTATCATCTAAACCACTGATGATTTCCTCATAGCATAGGAAGATATCCTGAATGAAAACTTAGATTAGACTCTCCAGAACCCAAAAGCTCCACAGCAGAATAAAGGAAGAAAGTAAACACAAATAATCTTGCAGAATAATTAGCAGCAGTTCCCAAATTGAGAAGGGAAACATCCACAATTAGAATTCACCACCTGGGATAATAAAAGTATATAATATGTGAGGCATGTAGATGAAACATCTAAAGCAACTTCCAAATGAATCCCAAAACAGAAACACAATCACAATACTCATCACACTTTTTATGTTTATAAATAGTGGAGGTATTAGTTTTCTGATACCTATACCGAGACAAATAATGCCTCCAATATAACTTCTAATATCAGGTCCAGTGTGTAAAAGTAAATAGTAATAAAATAAAATAAAAGGAAAGACAACGTGAAACGCTTTCTCAACTGTCATCATTAAGAAATAGTACAAACAAAGAGAAACGCCTTCAGTGAGTTTCTTACAATAGAAACAGAAAACAATCCATGGAAAGAACTCCACGTTAACTGCCTTCCCCAAGATCATCTCTAAGAACTTCAACCATGCCCCGTCACTGTCTCCTGAATTCTTGCTCCCATACAGAAGGCAAAGACAGATAAATGTCCAATTAGATAATTCAGTATTGAGACGAAATCAAAATGTATTAAGTTTCTAATTCAACAGCAGTTCCGTAGTCATAGAATCAGCATCATGGATCACTTGCCCGTGATGAAAGGATGGCTCAAAGCCTGTGAAACATTCAATCTCTTGTCCGGATCCAGGACAAATGTTTTTTCCATAAGATCTCTAAAGTTAGCTACCATTTTAGGATCCTCACCAGGAGACCCCGAAATTAATGTGCTAAAGTCTTTTGGTTTGATATTCACAATCAATCTCCTAATTGCCTGCAGCCACAGAGTGAACACTTTTAAAACAAAAAAAACAGATATTCATCACATCCAACATCAGACAAGAGTTTCGACGATCCATAGAGAAAACAAGATCAGTAGCATACCAACCTTTTTTGAGACAGGATCCTCATCTATTGCAAGGAAATTTAAATCCTGGTCGAAGTGCTGGTCTGTAAATGCCCCCTGAAACAAACTATCAAGTAAGTACCCATAACCAGAAAATGGCATTGCAGAAAATTAAGGGGAATGAGTTGTCCTAGGACATTAAATGTCTCCTGTTCTGACCTTCCGAAGCATCTTTTTTGGGAAAGGACCTTTCAATTCCATGTGAAGACGAAGCATGTCATTATTGCTAGGACCAGGAAATAAGACTTTCCCAGTGTAAAGCTCAAACAAGCAGCAACCAACTGACCATATATCCATGGGATGGTCGTATGAAAGTCCTAGAACTACAGATAAGGAAAACAAATCACTTAGCAGACCAAACAATTAAAAGAGTTGAATAGGAAACAATAGCAGATTAGAGCACAAATATGCAACACTTACTGATTTCCGGAGCGCGATAAAAACGGCTAACAAGATAGGGGGTGATTTCATTTTTACCAGCAAACATGGCATTACCAAAGTCGCAAAGCTTCAACACGTTTTTTGCTTCATTCACCTACAGATAGAAATGCCCACAGATCAATGATAGAAATCAAAATCATACACAGGAAAGCTAACAGAAAACAACAGAACAAATGAAGACGATGTTGACTGCATACCAGCATATTATCTGGTTTGATATCACAATGAAGAACACCACAGTTTTTCAGATGCTTTAATGCTATGAAAAGTTGCTTAGCATATGCCCTCACAGCTGTAAGCTTCAGACCAATATTACGACCAAATTTCTTGAGAACCTCACGTAAATTCATATGAAGTGATTCAAAAACCAAACATAGATGATTCCGGTACTTGAAGGTAGAAAGAAAACGAACACAGTGACGCTTGTTCTCTGGGTCTGCACCAACTAACTTCTTTAGTATGACCAATTCTTCCATACCTGCCTTGTACCTAGATGGAGGAAAAAGCAACAAATATCAAGATGAGTACCACATGACTCAATAATAATCACTTGAAACATCCATTTACAGCTCAAAACCAGGAAAGTGATGATCACTCACATTGTCTCATTATTACGTATGATTTTAATCGCTACTTCTTCAGGGTCACTAGGCTTAGCCTTGAGATCCTTCGCACGTACAACTGTAGAAAATACGCCTTTCCCATGGGCAGCTATAATCTCATATCGGCCATCAAGTACTTCCCCAAAACGGTAGCCTGGATATTAGAAACATCAGGGAACTATTATTACATGCACAGTCGTAATCTTATATAAACTAAATCTCGGAGAAATTACAAGGATAAGATGAATGCCATCCAGTTCAGATAGAACTACCAACATACAAGAAAGATGAAGCCACATGTATAAAGCAGAAGAGATTAGCAATCAGGACTGTACCATAGTAACCTTCTGCATCATCCCAATTATCATGAAGTCCACTCTTTTCGATAGCTATACCATCTCCTTTACCCTGTGTAAAAGTATTTAATTCACAGAAAAAGACTTAACAAAAAGAATTACATCAAAAAATACACAGCATAATGAAGAGGCGTGTGATATGTAACCAGAGAAAAAGTTTTCGTCTGGCAGGTGACCCATAAACAAAAGAAAAGACAAAATTCACTTTTGAAAAATCAAATAAGGACATGTTCTATGTGAATGAAAATGACAGATTTAAGGACTTGGTGTTTTTCAAGCAGAAAACTGGGGGAAGGTTAATGTGACAACAAGAATGACAAGTTCCAGCTGCCAATGGAGAGAAAAGAACTAGGAAATTGAGATATTCAATGACTCTGTGTGTTAAAAGGCTAACATGATACCAAAGGAATACTGAAGTTCAGGCTGAAATGACATAAAAGTTGGAGGACTAACCAATTTACGAACTCCAGCAGGAGATTCACCAAATATATCATCACAAAACATATCCTCCGATCTCTCACTCTGCATAGTTTTTTTTATAGAAATTGATCAAATTCTTGAACGATGTCAGAACAAAAAGATTAAATGTAACAAACAACAAGAGGAATGTTTAAGATAATAAGACAAGAGCCCATTGGACAACCATTCCTATCAAAAGGGAAAAAGCAAGTAAAATTGATAATTGCTGAGAATGAACATAAGATATTCTGACTCAAGTGTAACTGAAATACCTTGGGGGAACCCTCTCCTAGTCCAATAGTTCCAGTGGGCATCTGAACGGCAGAAAGACCATTTTGCGAAGGTGATTTCCCCACAGCAAAGGATGGTTCAGGAATATAGATATCCGCCCCTTCCACCTGATTGTCAGATTTTTCTAATACAACTTCAACAGATGCCGCTCGTGAAGTGGGTGCTGCTTTGACTTGATCCATTACTGTATCATATAAAGCATGAATTAGACAAAAACAACATCACCAGAAGAAAAGAAGTATACATCCAAAACCATCCATCCATGAGATAAGCTAAAGGCTATGCTTCATCACTGAATGCCAGATGATTTACTTCAGATAAAAGCCATATATAAGTAACAAAAAGTGCGATAAGCGGTCATCAACAAACAAGAACAATGGTCATGCAGACATGCATAATTAGTTATTATGCAATAATGAACAATGATCATTCAGACATGAAGCTCAAGCTCAACATACAGCTTATTGCAAAAAGCCAGCCAAAGTGCTCAAACTTCAGAATGCATAAGAAATACTAAAATCAACAATTGTGCAACAGCATCTTACTGATATCTTGTGAGCGTGTTTCAAGTTGTTGCGGTTTGTTTTTGTGCTTTTCAAGGATAGCTTGCCTGCGTCTTCTACTTTCTTCCTTAATTCTCTCAAGCTCATCCTCTTCCTGCTCTGCAAGTTGCATAACAATCTTTTCTTGATAGTCTTCTTGTCTGTCATCATCCCTGGCACCATCCAAAACACAAAAGGAACTATTTTAGAAGGTGACAAGGAAGACTACTTCAACTAACTAATTTCTTTAAGAACAAAATATACCTTTCAAGATTTCCATTACCCTGCTCCTTTTGCTTATCATTGGAGCTTTCATTTTCTAGACCACTTCTCCTTGTTCTCTCTGTATGGTAATCTTCAGAATTTCTTCTTTGTCTGGAATCATTACGCCAATCTCTGTATTCATCTTCCTCCTTACTATATTTTTGGCGTCTGCTTAACCGATCGACATCATTATCCTTATCTCTGCTTCTAGCTCTCCTGCCATCTCTAACCGCTTCTTTACCTCTATCCCTATCATTGTTCCTCTCCCTCTCCCTCTCCCTTTCCCTATCCTTATCCCTAACACTCCTCTCCCTTTCTCTCCCCCTCTCCCTTTCCATATCTCTATCCTTGTCCCTGTCTCTTGACCTGTCATTCAGAAACTCTTCCCTATCCGCTCTATATCTATCTCGGGGTTTGTTTCTTTCTCTTTCCCTGTCCTTCTCCCGTTCTTTTTCTCTAGTTCTATCTCTCTCCCTGCTACCCTCCCTATATATGTTTCGGGTCTCCCTACTAGAATGCCTTTCTATTCTCTCCATATATCTGCTAGAACTATGCTCCCTTTCTTTCTCCTTCACATCATCTCTACTGTTGTGTCTGTACTTCTTGTCATGTGTGATCGCCCTTTCATCATCAGACACACTCTGATGTTTCCTCTCTTTATAATAGGGGTCATCCACAGAAGCTTCTCGTACAATACTTCGGGACCGAGACCTTCCCCTAGACCAATCAGGTGACTTTGATAAATTACTGTAAGAACTTTCTTTCAAATGATTTCCCTGAGAGTAAGCATGTGAAACACTGATGGGTATTTTCTCAGAAGATGATGATTTCCTCAGGCTTCTTTGATCAACTTCATCATCAAAGTTTCGAGACCACTTGCCATCTTTAGAGAGAATTGCATCGTCAACTTTCTGGTATTTCTGTGGATAATCCCCATTTGCAAGACCCTTAGACTTACAAAGTCTCTCAGGATCCATCTCCCCACTTTCTTTGCCATCGACTCTGTCCTTCCCCAGTTTCCTTGATTTTTCATAGACTCCTTCCACATCCTCTTCATTAGTTCCCTGTAAAGAAAAAAGGAAGGGAAATATTACTAAATAAACCATTACTACACTTACAACTGACAATGCTTGCAAAAAGCTTTATACATGTAACTAAGTCTTACAATAAATTGAAAGCCATCATTTCAGTCTTCTGGAAAGTGAGAACGCCTAGGGAAACTTTGCCTGAAACAAAGTGTAATTATGGGTGCAAAGATCTCTATTGATATAGTTTTTCGGGTCCATGTAATGCAGCAGGAATATTTGGTGAAAAGCTGATTATTTACAGTCACTACAAATTTCATGAGAAGCTCATGGCTACAAACATTTTAGATAGTTATGAACCGGTAATGTCCTGGTTTTCAAAGCCTAATTACTAAAAGATAACTAGATAAGTTCTGGAGACAATACAATAAACATGTCATTCAAAAGAATACCAAGTATCTAATGGACTATAAACTTAAAATTACAAAAAGATTGGGTGTGTACTTTCTATCCGATGATTCCACATAGACGCAATAAGAATCCAAAAGAGCCACAATTCAATGTATAACAATATGGAAAAAAAAAAAAAAACATGTAAAGAAAGAATGAGGGGAATCTGAACACACCATGTTAAAATCATCACATCCGTCAGTCTTAATTTCCCCAAACTCAACATCCGTATGCAAATTCTTCTTCGACTTTTCAGAACCCTCATTAGAGAAATCAACCAAACCATCATCCTCCACGATCTCTCCTTCCTCCATCTCGTAATCCACCCCCGCAAATCCCGAGTCACGCTTTACCGACACTTCGCCCAAGGAACGAACGCCGTCCTCACCCGTACTCTCCAATTTCCTGTCATCAACCTCAACATCATCAATTCTCTCACTTTCCAATTCTTCCCCAGTAATCCCAGTTGTTTCTTCCTTATCCTTACTGCTCCGATGCCGATGGTGATGGCGATGGCGATGGTGTCGGTGTTTGCGGCGTTTTGAACGCTCCTCGGCATCATCGGTGGAGGAAGATCGATGGTGCTTCCGGCGCGTCGGTTCGATGGAATCACCGGCCATTAGCTATAACGATGTAAAACGACGAAATTCTGATTGCGGAAGAGATATTAAATTAGGGTTAGGGTAAAGGTTTGGGGATTTGTTTGTTGATGAAATATCAAATATTTCGCAACTAAATTTGATTTTACGGGGAGGTTTTTAGATAATGTAACGTAACGTGAAAGATTTACAATTTGCCCCAAAGTTTTTAGTAATATATAAAGTAGATCTTACTCTTATGTAATATATCCAAACTACCCCTCATGTTTTATGATTTTCAATTTGCACCCTTCTCTTCAGAAACGTTCTTTCATTGAGAATTTAGTTTTTATTTCTTTCTCATATGCATACATTTATGATAAACAAATTAATAAAACCGTGGATATTTAACGACTATAATTGTACCAATAAAAATATAAAATCATTTCATTTCAAATTTAACAATTAGCATTAATTGTTGTCACTATTTACATGATCATTTATGGTTATAAACTACGTGAAAATGGTCTATGGCTATCGGTTTTCTTCACTGAAAAATACAGCTAATCAGGTTGTGAAAATCCACGGGGGATTTGTTCTACATGATCATCAGCATAGCTGAGTTCTTGAATTTCCAGAATCTCAACTCGACGTTTCATCTTTTTCCTTATCTTTATTGCAACATTTGCCGGAACAAATCTCCCATAGACGCTTACTGTGTTCTGTTGTTTCTCAATCATGTGTCTCTCTATTTCTTCAAGTGAATGCAGAAAAAGAGACAGATGAGTTCTTAGTGCTATTTATTAGTCTAAACACGGACAATTGAATTACTCGTCAAAATAGTGTTTATTACCTTTCATCCTTAGTAGGATTCTTCTCATTTTTTTACAACAAGCATTGCAGTCAAGGTTCATCCTCATCACCATGAAGTGAACCTGTTCTTGACAAGAAAACGAAACACAAATCAGGTGAGAATGTAGTGATTTTGTGACATCAAACTGGTTAGGAAGATTCTTGCCTCTCCTGACATAGAACTTTGATGAGATCCCAGTTTGGTAGCTGTTAATTGTCCTAAAAAAGTTGTGGAAAAAAGGAGGGAAAAAAAAAAAAAAGGAACTAGACTTTTTCTGTGTTGAAAGATCATGATTCTTGATATTGTTGGTATTTCTATGAAGAAGTTTGTTTCTTACAACAAGGAATATTCTAATTCTATCCAAGGTTAAGAAGCTTTAAGGATGTCTTGATTTGGTCATTTACCTTTGCCTTGTAAAAAACACAAGTGTTGTATTCATTACCAAGGAAGCATCCTTTTCTCCTCCACAACTGGGAAACTTAAAATCCATAATGAAATCAACACAAAAAAAAAAAAAAAAAAAAAAACAAGACAAAATTGTAATAAACCTTGAAATACAGTTCATTTGTGTGAATCATCATCATGTTCTAAACATAACCAAACAATAGACAGAATGTTATTTACATCTGTAGTTAAAATGTGGTAATAACTACTAAACAAGTGTAAAGGTAATTAAATTTGGCATGTATATGAACTCTGTTTTTTGGTGTGTGAATGTTTGAGTTAGGAGTCAGGTGCAGGTGGAGCGAAAGAGTCGAAGAATGAGAGGAAGCTTGGTCCATGAACTCCGGTGAGCCAGTTGTCGTCCGCCCAGTTTATCGATATCTGGATATGTACAAGTCAGTGTTACCTTCTTCTCCAAAACACTAATCACCACTGAATCAGTCTCTCCTACAAAATGCATACCAAAACATCCTTAAATCTTACTAATTGTGTGTTTGTATATAAACATTTATTTCATGGGACCATCTCTTTAAGCCCAAGCATAATTAATCACTCTCAAAAGCAAACATTAACAGCAAAACTATATGTCCTATTTCAAGAAACTGGAATAGGAAAGTGCTATATAACTGTACCCATTACAAATAAGATGAGAAAAGTAGTTTTCATACAAGCTGTGATCATTTGTCAGTATACTAAATCGTTTTCATTTAGTAGGTGACAAAAAAGTGGGTAAATGTGGAACTCCATAGTAGAAAAGGCACACACAAACTACTCCCAATTCTCACTAGTTATTACCTTATTGGCTTATTCACACGGTCTCGTAAATACTACACTAGATGGAACACAAAGTATCGTCTCTTCAAAATCGTACACGTGGATATGTGTGTTATTTAGTGCATCTACAGAACCCCCTTCCAGATTTTATTAGGTACATAAAGATTTTCCTAAAATTCATAAAAGGTTACCCCTTCAAGATTAGCAAAAGTTAGCTGTCATCATTCACCCTCAACCCAAAAGGAAAAATATCACTTTTTTCACTTTAAAACAAAAAAAATAACAAAAAAATTACCATCTATGACAGGCCACAATTTGAGATATTATTACAAAAAGGAATCCTATGGGGACGTCCACTAACAACGGCTAAAATCATGGTTGTCAAGAAATAGGACCACCACCACCACCATAGCCAATGAAAACTTCAATGGAAATAGAAGAAAACTTACCGTTCATCTTTGACAAAAACTCAGACACCCTTTGCTGGCACCTCGGACATCGAAAATCGGCTAAAAACACCACTTCCTGCACCTAAATACAACAAACAAGAAGTGAATGCACTAGCTTGTGATGATCAATCAGCATGTTTGCAAGAAACTCAGGGCAGAAACAACTCACAAGAGGCATGGCTAATGACTCGATGGCGGCGAGGGTGGGGTGGCGGCCGCCTTTCACCGCCACCGTCGCCACCTCATCCTTCTTCCATCTCACCGGGGACATGACTATTCAATCACCTACTTGGAAAAGTAAAAGGATCACAGATAAAGGCCCATTCTTTTTACAGTGAAAGAGTGATCAGAAAGATTTGGGCGGTATGAAAAGGATTTGCCAACAATTGCAACACGGATATGACTATGCCATCTTGTCTGATATAGGCAGGAGAAAATGGGAGAGTTTTTATAAATAAATAAAAAACGTTGTCTAGACTAAAATGGTGGAAATGTCTTTGCGTTGACAAAGATGGTTTAAGTTCATGAAGGCAGCCCCCACCGTGGCCTCATCTTTCGTTATAGACAATTATTGTACTAAGGTTGCTTTAAAGACTAAACATCTCAAATACAACACTCATTAGTTGTAATAAACCAATCAGGTCAAATTAAGATTAGGTAATAAGGGTAGAGATCACTCTCGGCTGGCTTTCGTTTGGTTAAAAGTCCATCTTGATGCTATTCCTTTATAGGCTATGGCATCGTTTAGCTCTTTTAAAGCTCCATTTTCATAGATTATTGAACTCATCCAAATCAAATTTTGACTTGGCAACCATTCTGGAAGCAGGAAGAGAGACCTAGACAAAGTATAAGACAAGACGCAACGGTTATGTGATGGGAATGTCATTAGTGTTATTTTATGTTGGGACATCCTTGACTTTTAAAAGACAATTAATGTGTGATCTCAATGGCTTGCACGTTATCACAGAATATAATCTAGCTAGCTACCGTTTATAGTAATAGCTGCACCAACCGGGTTGACCCGGTTATCATTAACAAGAAAGATAATGAAAGATGGCTCCCTTGAAACCAGAAAAACAGGATCAAAATGATTAACAAAGTTACATTTGAAAATTAATTACAGTCTACAGAGGAGAGGATGATTTCAGAAGAAATCGAGAATACAAAGTGGAATTTCATCTAAATGATATTCTTCTACTCTATCAAAACTGCAACTAACTTGCAGGCACCTATGCCATTCAGGCCACCTATTTTATACACTCATTCTAAACAAGTCAAGTAAACTACTCTCTAAATCAATTCAAGAATGTACATAGGACCCACTGCATGGCAATAAAGAACCCGGAAGGATGTTAAGAAAGATGTTAGAAACATCACCTAGACATGACCAAGTTTGTCAATGGCGGAACTGATGCACTAAAGTGGGGATCACTGGTGTATTTGCATTTGTCTGGATCGAACTTCATGGGAGAATCGACGAAGAACTTCTGAAATGTCCGGAATCCAGCCTCGACACTACTGCTATTATTACCAAATTGTGCCTTGTGAATGGGGCTTCGACTACGTCTTCTTTTCCCTGATGACTTCCATCGTAACCGAGCAAGTAACTGATCTTTTGAGAGATCTCTGACAACTCGAGATTTCTTAGGCATCTTCTTAGCATCACTTTCTAAAATTGAGGCACCGATCTTAATCACCAGTTGTGGCAAAGTTTTATTATTAATGGGGGTAGCAAGACCTTGTTCAAAAAATGGCAAACCATCTTGGTTGATATTAGATGTTTTGTTTGCACCATTAAATGCTGAGACAAGATCTGGCCTTCGCTTGATGCTTTGCCAACCATTGTCAATCCATTCATTCGAATGCCTCAAATCACCAGCACTAAATACCTGCTCTTGCTTTTCCGCTGCAATTTGTTTAAAATTCATATTAAAATACATCTGTATACACATACAGTTATTTTGTGCAAAATGTGGAGAGAGAGAGAGAGAGAGAGATGGCACACACCTGGAAAATAAACACATAGCCGATCTTCAGATTCTTTCTTCACAATGATTCCTTCCCACCAGCCATCATGCCACCAAGCATCAACAACACTGCCAATGTTTACTACACCAGGAACAATTCCCTTGTCAAAAGATGGGTTTGGTCTAACCATAGTCCTTCCAGACAATCGAATTCCGAATGCATCAGGTGCAGTAAGTCGGGTTGCCAAGACCCACTCCTGCAAAGTGAAGAAACAAAATATGGTCAAAATTCAACGAACAAGTAAGCCAACCTTCACTACAAAAGCACAAATGTAAGAATTGCTCTCACCTCAAGATTTTTTGATTCATCAAGTGCATCCTTGACATCTTTGTACTGTACTTTCACCTTATCTTTGTGCATCTTGATAATCGAAGCCCTGAACCAGCAACCCCTGATGCCACTATCTTGAGAGAGCACCTCAACTTGGGAGCCAATGGCCAAACATTGCCCAGACTTTGGGATAGCAATATCTTGCCCAGGTAAGGATTTAGTGGAGCAACCTTCTTTCACACTACCTGCTTTCATGTCTCCTTTATGGTGAAGTGAAATTCCATCGCAGACTTGTAAACTAGTTCCAGACTCTTCTTTTTTAGGCGACTTCATATATAAATCACACTCTTTAGACCAGCGTAATCTTTTGTTGGGTCTAAACCCAACAGCCTCACCAAGAGATCCTTTTGACTTCAGATCATCACCTGACAATTCTACTGATCTACTCTTGAATATTTCTTGTTTCCAATAACCTTTAATTTGTGTTATGTCAAATGGCTTGACATCATCATTATCAAAGAGTTTGCTGCACACTAAAGGCGCCAAACCCAATCGTTTTGCTTCATTGGTGAGCGTCTCATAATGCTCTGGACTGAGGACAGTTGCTAGTCCATCTATGCATTCGATACTGAGATCTTGAAGACAAAGAGAAAAGAAAATCTCTCTGTCATTATACTTTTGAGGCATAACAAAACCAACCTCATCAATTTTGTGAAACCATCGTACCACAACCATCTTGTTGCCTCTGGTGTCTTCATACATATCATCTAAGTAAGCAACAAGTCGCTTGCCTTCTTCAGCCAATACGTACACAAATTCTTGAGCCTGTAGATCAAGGGAAGATGAACAAACAGCATTAGACAAGTCAAAATAAAAGCACAAATGCAAAAGCAACTGCAGGCAAACAATAAGAAGAAAAATTAGAGAATTGTGATAAAATACTTACAGAAATTACAGCACCATTTCGACAAAATGACTGGTAGTGCATTCGCCTTTTTCGGCATTCCCACGGAGAACCCAACCATGTGGATTCAGACCCATATTGGCCTGACTTGTACCTCAGAACATTCTACAAAGATCCAATAAGGTAGGATAAAGAAATGAGATAAATCACAGAATTTGATGATAGAGACTTAAGCAATGGAATTAAAATGAAACCAGATCATCAACTTACCTCAATAATATCATCATCCAAATTTCTCTCAATCCCACCTCCAAACTGCCTACTAGTGTTATTAGGCTGTTCACCTGAAACCACAATTAAAGAAAACAATCAACACCAACAACAACAGCACTGCCCTCTGCAAACATCACTTATCCATTCAACAGTCGCTACAAGTTATATTATCATACAGAATTTTTTTTTTTTAATCAAAAGAAGAGGAAAGAACAAAAATGTTCAAAATCATGGCATAACATTCAAACAATGGTCACCACAACACAGAAGGAAAGGAAGGCAAACACAGAACAAACAATATTGGCCTCGAGAGAACATTATAGAGGTCAACCTAGAAATGGGGATTCCGAGGCTCTCAACCAGCTCTTAGAAATTGACCTAATATTCCTGCAGCCCAGATAATTGTCAGTCTTTGCATAGACATCAAACGATGACCATTCAGACGCTGAAACTCATGGTTGCAAGAAAAATAACAGTTAAAACAGGATCACAAGACGAGTCGAAACACCTTTGAAACATTACAAACAATTCCACAGATTTAACAGATAAGCACCAAATCCACAAATTCTAGGATACGTATCTCCTCAAAGCCACTACATCGTTTCCCCACCACCACAAAATACTGATGAGATTAAAAATAACAGAAAACTTATAAAAAGGCTTATGTTACAAAATCCAATCCTTCCCCCAGGGTTTAAAAAATATATATATTAAAAAATTCGTCCTTGAAATTAATTCCTCAGACAAAACCAGAATATAAACAATTTTCATTACTTAAGCACAGATCCGGAGAAAAAAATCATCTGTTTCAATAAATTATCAAAACAGAAAATTAAAGCTATACATATAAACAAAAGATGAAGTGGCATACAAAGCTTTGGTTTTTAGAAGTTACGTAAATGAATCGCCTATGGCGCAGATCTAGAGTTATCCAACCGACATATAGGGGGGAAATCAAAATGAAAGTAACACGAAAAGAACCCTTGAAAAGCTAATCGTAGAAACACAGAAACAACAAGAAAAACATATAAAAACAAACTTAAAATATGAAAAGGAACAATTTTTTTCCCAAATTCAATAAATTTCACTGAGAAGAAGAAAATTGAAAATCTCGACAAGCACCTGAGAGAATTGAGTTAAGCCAGTCGATGACCTCTCTTCTAGACCTTAGCTTCAACCTAGAGCTGCCGCTCAAAATGGGAAGCAACAATTTGTTTTCTTGAATCATGTAATGATAGGCCATATGCCTGACACTCTTCTCCTTCCCCACAACGGCCAGATCTTTGCCGCCGCCGCTGCGCTTGAGGTAATAGTGAACCGCCCGCCGGCCTTTCTCGCTTGAAACCACCACCTCCTCCCAATCCACATACGCCGCCGGCGTATTATTTGCCCTAGCACCCATCAATTGATACAAAATTATAGAATAAAAGAAGATAGAGAAAGGGGATGAGGATAGAGAGAAAAACGAGCCTTCCTATTACAATTTTTTGGATATTTTATGAGAAATAAAAGTTTCCAGTTTTGAATGTGGAATTTTATAATGGAGGCCTAGGGTTCGCGATGAAATAGACGGTTGAGATTGGTTTTGGACATGGCGATGATACGGCGGAAATTCGCACGAAGTTGCCTGCGATATTTAATGTTTGCGTCAAGGTCCCTGAACTGGTGGTAATTTATCAAAATGAACCATTTTGACATTTCTCTTTTTCCTTTTCCTCTCTCTCTCTTTTTTCTTTTTAAATTAAGAGTTACGTGGGTTTTTACCATCATTAATATAATAACTTACTTTTCTAATACAAAATGATAGGAAACATATTTTTCTATGACAAAAAATTGTATGCCCAAGATCCGTGCCCCCAACCCGCATCGACCCGACCCGCTCATTAAATATATATATGTTTTTTTTAAATTAATTTATATACTAGGGCAACAGCAACACCTCTCTCCCTCTTCCTCTTCTCCTCTTCTTCTTCTTCCCTCGATACAGAAAGTTACGTGCTTCATCGTCGAGAAATACCCCGACGACGAGATGGACGTCGTTGTTCCTTACCCCACCGGATTCCACCCCAAAACAAAGGACAACCTAATCCAATGGCAGACCTTCATCCGCGACCACAATCGCTCCACCTTGTTCTCAGTCATCGAAAACAATTGCAATTGGGGAGACAACGATTTCCATGGCTTTCTCATGGACTACTGTTCCAAAAAGTCCGGTTCGTGCAGTGTCGTCGATTGCGCCGTGGGTGAATATTAAAATTTCTAGGGTTTTTTGAGTCTGCATAATTTTTTCCTTTTATTTTCATGTTTATTTGTTTCTTCTGAGTTTGTTAATTTGAATGTTTATTTTTGTCAAATTCTAGGGTTCTTCATGTTTTTTTGTGATGGTTATATTAAATTGAATTTTATTATATAATTTGTGTGTGTAGTTGTGTTTAGAGTTGGAAGTTTATGTGAAACAAACTGGATTAGTTTTTGTATTATGTAGTTTCATTGAAAAAATTGGAAGTTGCTGAATGTACAGATTAATTTTTGAATATATGGTTCTCTGTTTTAGTGTGCTTTGTGTTACTGTTTCAATTCTTGGAGTTTTTATGTTTACTGTATATTTTATTTGTTGAAGAGTTTGTGTATTGTATATATTGTTATATGTTTAGCCTTCATGTTTATATTTTTCTTCTAGTGAATTCATAATCATGTTATGTAATTTCATTTTGTTTGTGTTAGAATAATGGATACAAGGAATGTTGTTGGAATGAAATTCTGGTAACTTTGCAAAAAGAACTTGTTAAGAAGAAGAAGTTGGAAAATGGAAATGTGGTTGTTGCAGTTGATAGCTAGGTATTTGTCTTGTATTGTTTAGGTGTCACATGATTAGTTTTAAGGTATTATATATGTTCATTTGAGGTATCATATGATTATCTGAAAGGTATTACATACATATTTATAGGGTGTTACTTTTAAGGTATCAGATGAATACCCTTAATGTATCATATGAGTTACTTTAATGTATCACATGTGTTATCTTAAATATTTCTTTCAGGTATTAATTTTTGTATACATGTTTCTGTATTTCTAAGTTTTTGTGTTTCTGAGTTTCTGTATATAGGTATCAAATGAAGACCCTTAAAATATCACATGTCTTACTTTAAGGTATCACATGTATTTATATAAATATTTTAGTTATATACTTTAAAGTTATTTGTTGTGATTTTCTTATGCAAAAGGAAAAAATGGGTGTTGCTATTGATAGGTGTTTTTCTTATATTGTTAATGTTATTATACTCTGAATAGATAATTTTATATGTTAAAGGTGTTATGCTTTTATATTGTTTAGGTATGATTTTGTGTGGATATCCTTTAAGATATCATATGAATAGTCTGAAAGTATTACATGTGTTCATTTAAGGTATCATATGATTATTTGAAAGGTATTACATGCATATATATATAGGATGTTACTCTAAGATATCAAGTGAATACCCTTAAGGTATCATATGTGTTACTTTAATATATCACATGTGTTACCTTAAATGTATTAAAAGTTATTTGTTATGATTTTGTTTTCTTATGCAAAAGGAAAATGCGTTTGGTTCTGTTTATTTGACTATACTCTTATATGTTAAGTGTTTTAATATCAAAATATTATATGTATTGATTTAATGTATGACATGTAATACCTTCGAGGTATCTGTTGAATACATTTCAGGTATTATTTGAGTATATTTCAGGTATCACATGTATACTATTGAGGTATCTGTTGAATACCTTTCAGGTATCATATGTATACCTTCGAGTTATCTACTGTATACTTTTTAGGTATCAGCTATCTACATTCAATGTATTAGTTGAATACTTTTAAGTATTTTGATAAATACTTATATTATGATAGTATTATGACTGATAAACATGTTTCTATTTTATTTTGCAGGAAATACATGACGTTTTTCTTTATTATAAGAGAGATTTCAATTGTTTCCAATTACCATATGATGACGCTGTTAAAGATGAAGAATAAAATCAAAAAAAAAAGTCGGTCTTTTGTACACCCGCCGCACAATGCGATGGGACCGCGCACGATCATGTCCTGGGGCACGGTCGACCGTGCGCTACAACACAAAAAATCACATACTTATAACCCTAAATGACATACTTAGAGTTAAAAATCACATACTTGTGTGGCGCACGGTCGACCGTTCCCCAGGACACAACCGTGCGTCATATCATGCGCTACACATGCACTGTATTGTCGTGCACGGTTGGACCGTGCCCCATAGCACGAGCAAAAATCACATACTTAAAGCTGAAAATTACATACTTAAAACGGAAAATGACATACTTGTATACTGATGTGGCGCACGGTCGACCGTGCTTTAGGGCACAAACGTGCACGGTCCCGTCGCACTGTGCAATGGCCGCATGCAAGTTTTTGTGAGAAAAAAAAGCTTGCAGCTCAAGTCCAGAAATGTTTGAGTCGTCACAAAAGTTTTTTTTTTTTGATAAGAAGCTTCCGACATGCCATCATTTGATTGTAAACAATGTTTTCAATTTCTATGTTTGTGTAATTAGATTGAAACAATCTTTTTAATTTCTATATTCTGGGAATTGGGGTTGATAACAATGTTTATATTTTATATATTTGGTACCTTTGGGATGATAACAGTGATTTTGGTGATAATATCTTTATGGTATTATCTAGATACCTTTAAGATATCACATATTTAACTAAATAATGATATTTTTAAAGAGTAAAATATAAGGAGATTAATCAGATAACTACATTTGTAAAGTTCTTTTTGTTATAAGCTAATACGCGAAAGTACCAGTTGATTGCAATTAAAGGTATTAATGTTTATAGCAAAGGTATTACATATACACATTTAAAGTATTACACTAATACATTTAATGTATTACATATTTAACTATCTATATACTTACATTCCAAGGTATTGAATTCACACTTTTAAGGTAACCTTAAAGGTATTATATAGATACCTCTGAGGTATCACGTACATACCTTTGAGGTATTGCATATTAATATTTGAGTTATTTAATAAATATTGTTAAACTATTATATAGATACCTTTAAGGTATAACATTTTAAACAACATAATGAATCATTCAGATAATACCTTTAAAATATTACATATGCACCTCTAAGGTATTACACTAATATCTTAAAGGTATCACATATTCACATATATAGTATTATATACTTACATTTAAAGATAATAGATACTTGTCTTACAGGTATTACATAAGTCTCTTTAAAGTATTTACCTCTGTGTTATTAGATACTTACATATATATATATATATTAAAACTGGTTAAAAACATAAAGGTACATAGTTAGAAAGTGTAAAACATAATAATATTAATTACATAAGTTAATGGTATTCTAAAATTACAATTTCAGAATTCATCTAAAATAATCTAGGATTTGGAGTTTTAGAACCAAACTCCTTTACTGCTGTTGAATTTGATCTAGCTTGTTTCGTGTACTTGTTCTTTTGAAAATGACCTCTGTCGTCAACCTTTTGTAACTTTGCAAATCTATTTACTGAATTTTGTTGTAGATGTCATAAACAAAGTTTATGTCTTGTTTGAGTAAAGACCTACATACAGTCACACATAAGGTATTAGTAATTATCATTTGAGGAATTTCATCTATTTGTCTTAGGTATCAGTAATTACCAAACACCAAATTTATCCCATAATAACATAAGGTGTTCAAGATATATGTTGAATATCTTTTAAGTATCAGTCGAATACCTTTCGGGTATCATATGTATACCTTTTAAGGTATCTGTTGAATAACTTTCAAGTATCAATTGAGTACTTTTGACTGATAATAACATAAAGTATTAACATGTTCTGTTAAGGTATTAAACTATATAAGATAAAGTATTAAGAGTCAAATTCATCCAATTGTAAGATAAAGTATTAACAGGATCAAATCAACAAAAATAGTCAAGAAAAAAAAGGGTTAAAGACACAATTGAATCTACACTTTAATTACAAACAAAAATGATGGAGATTATTGTCACTTTAATTTACCACTGTTCTCAATAGAAATCAAATCATCAAACAATTACAATATCAAAATACCACAAAAAATAATTAAACAAAATTAAAAAAATCAAATCGGATTCCTAAATTAAAATTATAACAGTCGTTTCATCAAACACTTTGCATTCATCACTGCAAAACTCAAATACCACCCCAAATACAAAATCAAGTTAGCAAATCAACACAAACATTCACAACACAGATCAATCCATATCATATAATACAAATATAAACCTCAGAAACAATAAGAAAAGTGTTATTGTGGAGAATATTTTATAGATTGAGGAGCAGTGAGGAGAATTGGGGAAAGAATTGTCAAATTTCTCGAATTGGCGACGACGGCGGTGGTGCGGTGGCGGAGGATTTGAGGGCTTCGTTGACAAATTCAATTAAGCTGGCGGCGACAATGGAGGAGGGTTGTAAGGAGGGGAAAGATTTGCAGATGAAGGAACATGATTTGCAGAGGACTTCGTTGAGGGAAATGAATGAAAAAAAAAAATCTATATATACCGACTCATATACAAACCGGATCGGGTCGATGCGGGTCGGGGACATGGATCCTAGGATCTGTGCCCCGGGGTACAAGAGTGCTGCCCTTTTTCTATAGCAAGTCATTAGTTTGGACATAGTTGCTCCTAAATACAATTTCGATAAAAGGAAAAAAAATCAAACTTTTATCGGTCATATCATTACTCATTTGTGAATCATATCGTATATCTCATATATGGGTCATGTTGTATAACCCTATGAAAAAAAACATGAAGGTTTTACATGATATTAATCTATGATCCATAAAAGATTATACAATATGGTCATATTGTGTAACCCTATAAAAATAAACACGATTTTATAATGGAAAATTAATTTTATTTGATTTTATAGTATCAGCCTATTATACATTTGAATCAACAATACCCTTAAAGACGTTATTTTAATAGTCTATAGCTGTTTATAAAAATAAAAAATTGTAAGAGACTCGTTGTATATGTCTGCATTATCACATGTGACTAAACACTTTTTCATTTTTTTAAGTCATCATTAATATGGACGCCTTTATTTTTCCCTAAATTTTAGTATTTATTGAAGACATTGTTGTAAGTGGTGACTAAAGAGTCCGATCACTTCTCTCCATGTATTTGTTTGTTTAAGTTCCTTATTATGAATAAGATAACAATTTTTAATAAATGAGGGGAATCAAAATTTAATTTTAGTTAAATTATAATTTGATCTATTAAATTAGTTGTATTTTGGTTATATCTTTTTTATTATAAAGTAAACCTTGTGCCACATACTTGGAAGAGCAATGAGTGATGAGGAAACACTGTGTCATTTTTGTATTAGTTTTATCATTTATAACTCAACAGGTACCTCTATGATTATTTTTGGTAGAAAAGTGGGTTTTATGCACTCCGTGCTTGAAGATGAATTTTTGGCTATTGAAGAGGGGATGTATTTTGCCTTCGGCTTGAGGTTTTATTTCACTCATTGTTTTCATAGTTTTTTTTATTGCAGTGTAAGAGTCTCTGAGATTAAGGAGTTTCTTGGCTATTATCCTGGGCTGCAAATTTGAACGATTCTTACACTTTTCATTGTAAAATAGTTGCCAATTGTGTAGCCAATTTTATTACTTCTTTTGATAGTTATGTTGTCTTTTCTTTCTGTTGGGATGATGATATTTACTTTTCGCAAGGTTATAAATTTATAAGTTTGATTGTCTAGTTAATTAATTAAGCTTCAAGTTTATTAAGGAAAAAAAAAAAGGAGCAATGAATATTATAAATGATTGAATTGTATTGAAATTTGAATCAAAAACACTCACAATCAATAGATATTTCACCGTTTGATTTTATTCCAACCTACCCGTCCCACAAAAGTTAAAAGAGTAAAATTTGAGTGCAAATTCATTGGCATGTTTGGGACCAACCTTTGAATATTGATAAAATGTTGGACCAGACAATAAATAAAGTAAAAGTAGTGTCAGCATAAAAAATAAAAAAATGCCTAGAATCTATCGATGGATTTGGATGCAATAATAAAAAAATGATGAAATGGATAACGACGAAATAGATATCGTAAGTCAAAAGGTAGGCTCCAAATGACAGCTAAGCCGGCCCACCAAATTTTGATGAGGCGGGAGACTATAGACTTTTCAAATTTTAGAACCTTCCTCTTTTCCTTCTCTTCTCTCCTCATTTACACTCACTACTATTCCTTATTTATTGTCCTTATTTATTGTCCATTATTTTTAATAAACATACATATAATATAACTATAATTTTGGGTAAACAGACGATAAATCTATCTTATTGTAGCGTAAATTATTACTCTACTAGTGTAGGACCGTGTATTATGTAGGTATTTTCAATACTAATTAAAAAAATTGAAAATTATTATTTCTAAATAAACTTTATAAGTATATGTTTAACTTTATTATTTCGTAGTTTTATAATAATTTCAATTAGATTTTAAAAAATATAATACTTATATTTATGAACTTTTATTAAGTTATTATAACATTATAGTTAGTAATACATTTATCTATAATATTATAACAAACAATTGATATAATTTCTTGAAAGAAAACTATAATTGGAATCACTACTAAAACTCAATCAATGTAAGTATAATTGTTAATTCAATTAGAATAAATCAAAAATATTAATTGAATTAAGTGAATTAACCAGAGGGCGACACGTGTTCTTTTGGTTATTCTTCTAACACAAAAACTTCTGTGCACCAGTTGCACAGAAGTGAAATTTTGTGCAATCCATACTTTTATGTTATAAATATAATATCTTTATGTACAAATATAGTACCTTTTAAAATAACATGCATAAAAGTATTACATTTATAACATAAAAGTACTACGTTTATAACATAAATGTATGGATTGCACGGTGCAACTGGTGCACATAAGTGTTACTCTTCTTCTAATATATATAAAAGATTATATATTCATTGGAATTTATGACTGTATTACATTTAAATTGTAATACACCAATAAAATGTGGTTATTTCTCATTTGAAATATTTTAATTTTTAATGGTTATCCATAATACACTTCACTAATTTGGATGAGATGAAATTTAATTGGTAATAAATCTTTTGACATTTCAACCTTAAATGGTAATTACAAATAACGGATTAGTGAAATTTTTGAATTTAAGATTCATATCTCAATACAAATTTGATGGTTTATTTTTTTGTTAAAGTATTAACTTTTAAAATAAATTTGAGAAGTTAGATGTAAAGTGTTTTTCAAATATATATTATGTTTTTAAAATTAAATATGAGTTATATAGGAAACTAGATCAATCTCATTCGACAAGAATAACTAACATTGGGAGTCATATAGTATAATAGAAGAATCATTGATGATGAAGATCAAAGTGTGGACCAAATTGAAAGTGATGTAGCTTGTGAGAGTTGTCGATGGATATTTATGTGACTTGCCTTTGGACTAAACCAAAGAAAAGAACAATAAAATAAATGAAAAAAAGAAAGTGGTGGGGTTGATTTTGATATTGATTAGTATAAGGACAAAACAAATGGCATGTGCCAACTTGTGTTCATATGGTCCACATAAATCAGATCTGCCTGTCTGCTTCTTTAACATTTCAATAACATAATATCTATTTCCTCCCATTTTTGATAACATAGTCAATATAATTAATTTTCTTTTTTTTTATCACAATTTTTTTTATTGAAATTTCCCTTTCTACTTAAACATGTATGAATAAATTATACATTTAATTACACTTTTTTTCTGAAAAAATGTTATTAACAAAATAGGTAAAGCTTAAATTAGCGCTTCATCCTAACTTTAAGCCTAAATTAAGGTAAAATCTATCAATTTCAAAAGCCAAAAAAAAAAAATATATATATATATATATATATATATATATATATATATCAGTCTTTGATTTGGGCTACTAGACTAATTTCTGGCCCATAGTTTGAGGCTCTGAGCTATTGGGCTTCGGTAGAGATTACCCACAGGATTATTTGTTTGTCCTCTCGTCTTTTATTACATTTATTTAAATTTCCCTAAACAAAATGATGTGGAAAACACATATAGTGTTTAAAAATAAGAAATACAAAATAACCTACCACATGATATAAAAATGTCAAAATGGGTCAAATATACACTAGATATGCTGCATCTATATAATGGTACCCTCGCTAAAATTAAAATACACAAATATATACAACCATGTACAAATGAAACACAAAAAAGAAGTGCACATAATGAAAATCATCAAAATTTAAAAAGAAAAGGCTAAAATCCACCACCTAGAAGTGAGAATGGATATGGTATGTTAGCTGTTTCCCCAGCCACTAGACCTGAAAAATAATTCGAATAAACTCCGCCACCGGAATCATATTCGTACCCCATCATGCTATTCATTGGCGGCACAGCTCCACCACCACCACCACCATCGGAGGGGCTGAACAACGATGAGCTAGAAAGAGTGGAATGACGAGGATGCCCCTGCCTGATCATAACCATACCTATACTTCGATTATCACCAAGCCTCTCATCAGAAGACGATGAAGATCTACAATAGTTATCAACGTTTAAGTTTCCTTCAGACGATGGCGTTGTTTCTGCAATCGTGTCAACTTCTTGATCCTCTTCAGTCTTGACTGAAGAACTTGATGAAGGTGCAGGTGCCATAATCTTTCTCTTCTTATCGCTGCCATCATATGTTAGACGTCTCATCCTTTCTTTCTCAAGGATCATTCGAGGCAATATTTGAGGGTCATCGACTACTTTGAGCAAGAAAGTCATCATCTGTTGGGGTCTAATCTCTGTTGCTTCTAGCCTCCGGTTCATGCTCTCGAGCTCTTGTTCTAAGCTCTTTTGCTCTTGCTTTAGCTTTGCGATCTCCATTACTAGCTCATCTTCCTCATCTTCTTCGAGCTTGATAAGTGAAGAATAGCTTCTACTTGTGTGCTTCTTCCTCACAATGTTGTGCAATAGTTGTGTTTGTCCGCACAGAAACCATGCATTTGCAAACTCCCAATTGTCCGGATCAACCTTCCTAAAGCCCTGTTACAATAAATGGAAGTGGGATTTAGAGATACATTCAAGGTAGAGGTAACAATATAAAGCAGAAATTTATAAATTTTTGCTAAAAGCAGCATTTGGACATGTCCAAGGTAACATGTGAAGTTACTCATATGAAATAATCTCAGATCGATTATTTTGCAAAAACACTCGGGATTAATTGTATAAATCACGAAGTTAATAGTAAGAGCCACGACACGTTTCAAAGTAAGTAGTGGGACTTCATGACACTTTCCTAACAAGCACCAAACTCATTATTACTTCCAAGTTCCAATTATGATCGAGAGATTTCTTTTCATAATTTAAAAGAAGGCTCAAAAGGATTATAAGCTCAAAATCAAGCTTTCACCCATGCTCTTCCTGAAATAAAGAAATTATGCCCAATCTTGAGAACTCATAGTTCATTCTTAGTCTTTAACTCCAAAGCTAAGGTAGCAGAAAAAAAGAAAAAGAAAGAAAAAAATAATATAAAACTCCAAATAATGCATCACTAACTCATGGAAATCATTTATCTCAATATTCATCATGCCAAACAGGTATATACAAAATAATAAATAGTTGAAAAGGGTAAATAATCAAATTAAAACTCCAAAAAAGTATTCCAAACAGGCACAGCCAAAGTCAAGATAGGTTTACAGGAGAAGCAATCTCCTATAATTAATATTTTCCTCAAAAACATTCAATAATGGGGAAAAGGGAACTATCCTTTCATTCCTTTACGTCCGTGGCTTGAATGCTTGAATTAGATCAAATTTCCTTATGCATACAATCTAAAACTCAGATTCAGAAAAACCTCAAATTCCTTTTCGTAAACAAAAACCCCTACTTCATCTCGACCGATTAAAAAATCACAGCAATTCGCACAATTCACAGAATCTAATCCCTAATTTCAAGTTCCACGAAAATCGCATCAAGTAAACAGGAATTGAACAGAATTGAAAACATGCAATTACTCACATAAGTATTGAGCTGACGCACGAAACTGGAGAAATTGTTGTGCTTGAAGTAAACCGGCAAAACCCTCTGGGAAAAATCCAAAGGCTCCAAAACGATGAAGCTATTGTTCTCTCTCCCCCAAGTGATGAGCCCATTCGTCGTCGGATCACTCACCATTTGGTACGTTTTCATCACAAACGGCGCAATAATGTTGCTGTTACTCTCCATTCATGCATAAACAAACCCTCGCAAACGACAATGAATTAAGCTTCAGTAGATCATGCGAAAATCTCTGCATTCGACTGCAATGGCGAGTGGGCACCATGATATAAGCCTATGGAGCGGATTTGGGGTGGGGTAGGGTGGGTGGTCTACCACTGTGTCGTATCGTATGTGCTCACGTGGAGTTTCTCCACATGGTTTCATCCTATAATAATAATAATTCAATATTTACAAATTAATGGTTATCAACTTAATATAAAAAAAAAAACTTAAAAATATACAACATTAAACAAAGACATTTCATTTTAAAAAAATAAATTTACATTATTTACAGTATCCGTAACGCACGTATATACATATATGCTCATGGTCTGTTGGTCCTACGGCTATTTTGTTCTGCCTTTTTAATTGTCGTGGATAGGTTGGATTTGATATTTTTCTTTGGAGATTTTTATAATATATTAAATATTTTTATGTGAAATTTGATTAAATAATATTAACGCATTATTACATCTGAGCTAACTTCTATAGTACTCGGATTATATAAATATAACTTATGCATGGTACAAAATTCAATGAGAGTTTAAATTGTTTATTCAATGAATGAAAGAATATTATGGGCAAAGAAGAAAATTGCTTTCTGAGTCATCAATTTTAGTGCTACGTGTCGGTTTCTGATGGAAAATGCCAAAAGAGGTAAGCCCTCCTACAGCTAAGCGAATCGTGTTCGGACACTTAGAAATTTATTTTCTTTTTAGTCCTGCCCTCCTGTTTTATTTCATTTTAGTCTTATAATTTAGTAATTTATTTTAAGCTTGGATATTATAATCTATCACAATATATACATTAATTGATAAATGAATATGATCTCAATAATTGATAAATAAATAAATATATATAAAATAATAAAGTATTTATCCTCCTGCAGTTGTGCATGTCATTCATAAACACTGCAACTCTACGGACATACAAACAATAGTAAAGAATGTCTATTATAATCCTATTTGGGATTTCAATTTTACATGATTTATTGTTTGGAAGATTAATTTTTATTCACTTCTATATGATAAAACAAGTTCTATGCATATGATGTGAAAGTAAATCTCATTTCACCTGATATATGATATAATGAGAACTAAACTGAAATCTTTCAATGTTTAGCAACCAAAAATGTAAGTATTTTTTAGTATGGGCCTGATGTGAAAATAAACACCAGTGGACCAGATGTTACAGTGATCCTTGACATGTTTGATGAGTTCTTAGATTGTGGACCAGATTCTCTCACATGGACTAGGTTTTCCCATTGATAGATCACTGCAGCCATGTATTCATACATACATATAATACATATATATATATATATGTGTGTGTGTGTGTGTGTGTGTAAAGATGATGAAAGGATCTAAGTGTGTTAAACATCAATTTTTATTGGTTGATGTTAATGAGGCAATTATTGATGATAAGGCATATTTATTTAGTCACATTCTTCAGTTTCTCAAGTATTATATATTAATTAATATTGTAATGCATATAAAGATAAATATTCCATAATTTAAGTAGGATTTCATATTCAAGTCTTTCCCTCTCTAAACTATAGTTGTAACTCAAAATGACCCAATAAAAATTTCAAAATGATCATATAATTCACATTTTTCTTTCAATTGTAACCATATATATAATTGCATCTGCATCAGAATTTAGCTTGTATACTTTTCTTCATAAAATTTGAGCTTTTATTTTTTATTTACATTAGTGCACACATAATTTTCCACTAAACTCCAAAAACCAAATGATAATGCAAATAAAAGCATAATTAGGACTCAATCTTAATAATTACAACTATAATTAAATCACAATTTTGGAGTATGAGAATGAGTTGTATTTTTTATAAAAATAAACGAGATAAATATAGTTCCAGGTATCAAATATTAAATTGAATAAAAATCAGAATAAATCTCGGACTTTGGTAGGTTAAATCAAAGATTTGAGGGTGTGGAGTTGTGCACTGAAAGATAAAAAGAAAACTTTATAGCGATAGACATTTGATAATTAAATTAATTAATATAAAAATTAGAACCTTTTTCATGGATGGTTGATAAAAAAAATATATTAATAGTAAAAGTAGAACCTTTTTCATGGATAGTTGGTGGTTGGAGTATAGGAAACATAATAATCTTTTGATTCCATTTCCAAATGTGCCTTTGTCGATTTGTTAAATTGCCCAATCATGCTTCCTTAGTTCTTATTTCTTTTTGAAATCAATTCTATGTATTTTTTAAATAAGTGTCCTTGAAAATTGAATGCCTATACAACCCAACATATAATATTCTTAATTAATTATTCAATTAAATAAAAAGCATAATAATAAGAAGAAGAAGAAAAGATAGAAACGGAGAAATACTTATATATGATTATCATTGTTGATTCCATCAAGAAAGCCAAATGTGATTATTTGATAGGAAACCAAAATCACATTATGGATTCTAATATCTCTTTTCAATAACAAGTGGCATTAATGTTGCTTAGAAGTAGTGGGATCAATGACTCAATCAACCAAACAGTCCATAGATTATGATTTGTCCAAATTCGGTACATGTGTTTACTTATAACTAGTAGTCATATATTGCTCTTTACTTTGAGGTGTCTTTTCCATGACAATATTGCCCTGGTTTAGGTTTCCCTTATTTTGCCTTGTCTGCAATTTTGCAGGTGTACATATATCCAGTGACGGACCCAGGATTTCAATTCAGGGGGTCTGAGTTGACTAATAAAAAAAATACAATAATTTTAAATTAAGACTATAAATTTATCAAAATTTGATAGAGTTAATATATTATTTTATAAAATTATAATAACATTCAAATTAGTAACTTAATTACAACCCAACATGACAACATCAACGTAAATTTTTTTTAATTAAACTAACACATTACAACATTTTTCGTATATTTTTCGTGTTTTGAAATTGGTGCATGATGTTTTCATTGCTAACACAGTATATATTGGAATTAGATGAATAATGAATTAAGAGAGAGAGAGGTAAATAATGTAAAAGAGATATTTAAAATTAGATTTGTGTAGATTCTGTGAAAGAAAAAAAAAGATAAAGAAGAAGAACACATATCTACATTTTCTAATTTATTCTTAATATTGAAATTCTCACACAATATCAATCGAAAAACCTTATCAAACTCAAATAAATTATCTTAAATCACTGAATTTTTTGATAAAGTAAAATGGAAACCCTCAATATTCAATGGTATATTGTTGGCAACAAATGAGATAAATAAGTTGATGAAATCTAATGATAAACAAACAACAACAAATTTCAGTTAAATTAAACAAAATAATAAGATAAATTTTATGCTTAAATTAATTATACATGGGGATTGAGCAAGAAAATACCTAACTAATGACAAAAATATCCACAGACAAATACAAATAAAAGTTAAGAAGAAATAGATGAATGAATGAGAATGTTAAATTAAATCATGAAAATTAATATTTATTTATTTTTTAATTAAAATATAAAATTACTAAAATACCCCTATATTCTTTGGAAAATTTGAGGCCCAGTGCCCCTGGCCCCTACCTGCGTCCTGGCCCCTACCTGCGTCCGTCTCTGCAGTGATATACCCCATGTGCTTTACAATGTTGTTTCTTAATTAATTAATGTATTGAAATTTTATTTCGATTAATCCTAGGTGGTTGGTCAGTTGAGTAACAATATTTCCAGGACTGAATAGTAAAGTTAATTTGCATTTAGAGTTATCAGTACACAAATGTTATATACAATTATAAATTATATATTACTAATTTTATTTTAATCTTTTTGATAAATACATTGGGCTAGTTTGCTAGGGTGGATGGATATTGGGATTTGAATTAGGAAAAAAGGATGTGCTAATTTGGAAGTAACACATTCTCTGCCCCAAAAATTGTGCATGTTCTCCTATAGTAATATTTCATATACATACATGTACTAAATTATTACATTTATACACACACTAGCATCTCTAGCTACATTCCAAAAACTGCAAGATTTCTTCACTCTTTCTATATATTTTGTTCGATCACCAATCCAAGCTGATATTTCTTGATGTGTAGAGCTTGTCGATGTATTCGATTATCGGACCGGAGGCTATGATGTATCTTTTCATTTCCCTTGCCGCAGATTCCTCTGAACAAATTAATACGACAATTAAACACGTCACATCTCAAAACAAAACGAACATATAGAATACAATTTGTACTCACCGGTTTCGTTTAGCTTGAGAAGAAGTTGATCCCTTGTCGGAAGTGCATACATACCAGCAGCAACAGCGGCCCGAATAGCCCATGTGTGATAGGGTGCACACGTTTTCGCATAAGCCGATGAAGCGGCTTCTTTCAAGCTGCATCCACTGTAATTCACCATATGTTCGTTATTGATGAGTAATTAAAACATAGGAACAACCATAAAAATAGCAAGAAATGATAAGAAAATTTTAAAATAGCAGAAAAAATAACAAAATAATAAATATAGCCAAAGTTTGCATTTTAACCCTTAATAAAACGAGTCCACCTCCTAAGGGAATCAAACAAGGAATTTTTTGTCAAAAACACATTTTTTTTTTCATGGTTTATATTATATTATAAAAAAAAACATATCTAGAGAGAGAGAGGAGAGAGAGACTTTGAAGACAAGAAATTCTGGAAGAGAGTTTTGATGAGATCAAGGCCCTGTCTGACTCTGCGTAGATGACGAGTACGACTTCGTAGTGCCTTAACGGTGTCGTTCTGTACATCGAAATCTATTATATCGTTCAATGTTGCATATGTTTTTGATGCTTCTGCTAAACTTCTCACCTGATCACAATTAAACATTCAAAAAAAAAAACTCCATTTTAATTTTAGTAATAATAAAGGAAGAAAAAACATGATGATAGGGAATGAATGAATTACCTTAGTAGAATACTCGGACTCAGCAAATTTAAATGTCTTTCCTAAACAACCGAATGGAGTAGAAACAAGAGCACATGCATCACAGAATGTCTTCAAATCCAGATCATGATCGAACCCATTAGCCTTCACCAATTCAGACAGCTCTTCAAAGGCATCAGCCAACGCTGATAGAGGCGTATACCTTGACGACGATATATTATCATGCCCTCCAATTCTTGAACGCTTTACCAATTTTTGGCTCCTTCAATATCAATGTATACCAACTTTTTCAATGATTAAATTCACTTTCAAAAAAGAAGAAGAAGAAGAATGAAATCTTACTTTTCTTGGTACGTTCTTTCGGCATCAGAGAAACGGGAATAGAATTTGAGGGCCATGATTTAGAACAAAATTATAAGGCAGACACAAATTCTATTACAAAAGTGAAATGATTAGTGTAAGATATTATATATACTCATCATTCGCTGAATCATGGTTTCCCGGGAATATGTGCAGCACCTAAAAGTCGTTACATATTTCACCGTTTATTTTTCACTTCTCTACTTCAATAAAAATGCATGTTTACTTGTGGTTCTAATCATTTTTCATCAAATACTACTTCAAATAGTACTTTTCTTGTCTCTCAATAATTTATTCTTACTTTAATATAACATAATATTACATAACAATTAATTATTTCTTGTCCTAAAAAACACACATAACAAATGCCTCTAAACATGGCCTGTAAGCTCAACTTCCTCCTTCTTTTCATCCTCGGATTTACGTATCTGGAGTGGCTTGAATGTATAGAATTTAGCACATATTACGTAATAAAGGAAGTTGAAGATCTGCAGAAACGTGATCAACCAATACAAATACTCCAATTTCCCTCTATTCAGATTGTTATCAGGCAGCCAATTGCTATACTTATGCACCAGAGTAATCAAAAGGGTGCTCGTATAACTCCCCGCCGAGATTGAGAGCCAGAACAACGCCGGCGCGGTGCTCCTCATGCTCTCCGGCGCCTGGTCGTAGAAAAACTCGAGGTGCCCGATCGACATGAACGCTTCCGCCATTCCATGCAAACAATACATTGGCATAAGCCAAAAAACCGAGATCGGAATAATCTCATGCGGCTGGTCCATTAGACCGTGCGCCATTGCAGCATTCTTCCGCCTCACTTCGATGAACCCGGCTGCCAACGTGGCAAGCACTGATATGACAAGGCCGACTCCGATTCTCGTGAGGAAGGAAATGCCCCGCTCCAGGCCTGTGAATTTCTGGGTTATGGGGACCAAAACGCGGTCGTATAGGACTATGGTTAGCAGCATGGATGAGTAGGTGAAGACGGACATTGATGCAGGTGGGATTTGGAAGGTCTTGGTGAGGTGTCGGTCCATGGACCGGGCCTGTTGGATGGAGAAGGTGTTCTGTTGGGCCGCAGCCGTGATGACGAGGATTCCGGCGGCCCATATGGGGCCCATTCGGATAACCGATTTCAGTTCTTCGATTCGGTGGACTGTGCAGAGGTTCCATGGATTCGGGGCTTTTGGATCGTCTTCTGCTGTGACTATGGCGGCCTTGTCCAAAACACTGTATCATAATTTTTAGTAAATTTGTGATCTTTAATTTGTCTGCATTATTGAAGAATGGTGGCTGAAAGTGGAAGGAATTGATTGGAGTGGATTAGTCAAATTAGGTTTGGCATTATTGAAATCCATGACAAACAGGGCTGAAAGACGTTTTGGCCTTATCTAATAATGTAAAGCAATAAACTAGTCCCATAAAATCTTGTCTAATTTAGACATAGTATGGCCGCTTGTTATTTTTCGTACAAAATCCTCTATTTCAATTTCAATTTGATGTTTCATTTTTTATTTCATTATTTTTAGTTCATGTCATATGTTATAAAAGAACGTATGGTGTTAATTTTAAAGTATAAGATGAAAAAACATTTAAAGTGGTAAATTAATAAGTTAGAATCACACCACAAATTAGAGACAATAAAAAAATAGTCTAATAAGATAAGGGAAAATTATAATAGTAAAAAGATGATAAAACATTAAATATAATCAAAATCGACATTTTTACCCATCAAATGAAGATTTTTTTAATAAAAGGGAAGTTTGTTTGAAATACATTTCTTTAGTTTAAAATAATTATTATATTATCTTATTTGACTATTCATCTGTGACCAGTAAATGAAGATAGAACTTACTTGAGGTTTTGAGTGTGAACAAGTTTGCCTCCAAGAGAAATAGCAGCATCAAAATTCTCATTTTCATACAAAAACTTAGGATCAGAAACCCTAGGCAGCTTCCTCTTCTTATAGGCCACCACACAGACCTGCAGCAGCCGCGTAAACGGGCTTCCGGCGGGGTCGAGTTTCCGGTACAAAGGGTAGCCGATGACGAATCCGATAACGGACAAAGCCATAGCAATGGTGGGAACACCAAGTCCCCAACCCCACCCAACATTTTCTTGAATATAAACAATAACTGTATTTGCAACCATGATTGATGCCCCCATGCAGAAGTAGTACCAATTGAAGAACTTCCAAGTCGCCGTCTTCTGGTTAGGGTCATTTTCGTCAAATTGGTCGGCCCCAAACGACACCACACAGGGCCGTATCCCTCCCGACCCTAACGCCGTTAGCAAGAGTGAGATGTAGAGGATAGCCAGTTGGCCGGAATCTGCTGCTTCGCAGACCTGGTTGTTCTTGCAAGGTGGAGGCCTTAAGCTGGGGACCACTGCTGACGTCGTTAAGCTGATCATTCCCTGTTGGAAAAAAACAGTTCAATACATTAATTATCACAACTGAAATTAATTTGAAGAAGTTTGTAATGGAATTTGAGACCAGAAACTTAACGATTTGGTATATAATGGAAGCAATTGTTATAGTCCAAAACCTCCCTGCAAAGGCATCTGATACAAACGCCCCAAGTAACGGCGTTAAGGCAGAAGTGCCTCCGAAGTTAGTGAGAGTAGTGGCTGCCTTAGTCATTGGCAGGTGTAGCTGCCCCGTTAAGTAGCTGATCATGTTTGTACTAAAACCAACCACAGCCAATTTTTCACATATTTCATTTGCTTCAAAGAAAAATACACACATGAATGTTAATCCTCGTGTTTTCGATGAAATTAAGGAATGATGAGCAAATTAGCTTACCAAAGATGAAGGGCATAGTGACCATGCCACCCTCTTTCTTTTCGACATTTGGGCCTCTCTTCTTCAACATTCCCATGTTCATTGTTAGTGTTTTGGACCAAATATATATGGATGTAAGAGAAGCATTTATAGGAGGATAGGGTGGTTTTTACATGTTGTAAGTAGTGAATCTCTTGTCATTTTCACCTATATATGTATAAAAGATGATATCTTGGAAAGTATGTGGTTTATGTTAGTTCAAAACCTCCAAATAGTACAACCATGCTATGATAAAAGGTTTATTTTTTTGTTTTGTATTTTTTTATTTTCAATCGGTCACATATATATCTTCAGTATAATCTTTTTCTGTAATTAAATAATGTCAAATATGAAGATTTGGTATATGGATATGCACATGGTTGTTGATCAGAGAGTTTGGCATTTCATCTGCAAATATAGGTGGTTTATGAAATTATTATTTCAATATGAATTTTTAGATTTAGTAAAATAAATTACGAATTTAATCTCATTTTGCAATTTATATAACCTTTATTTTTTCAGTTAAAACTTGTGAAAATATCTGATCAATTTGTCCACCTTAGCTATCACATTATTGATCAGACAAATAGAAATAGAAAATAAAGAAAAGCTAACAAAATATCGTTATTTAGTAAATAATTAATGCACAAATCATAAAATAGTAAGACGCGCTTTCATGTTCACATTAATAAATTTTTGTTTTTATTTCAATTGTTTTGAAATATAACAAACCCATGTGAACAAGTTAATGAATATTATAAATAAATATTTTAATGAATACGAAAATTGAACAAGCAGTGAAAGGAGCGACGACATCAAATGTGGTTTGGGATAGTTATGCCAATAATTGAAGTTAGTTAGGCAGCCATTAGTCACATATAAAATTCACCTCTAATTATAATTGAAAATTGCAGTTCCAATGAGAAAAGAAAATAGCAATCAAGTGTGTTTTCTACTTCAATTTTAATTTATATATATCATTTCCACTCATATATATCCTGGGTCCAGATTAAATAAACCAATAATAACGATTAAAATTTCTAAACTATATAGATTGAAAGGGATTAAATTCATTTAAAAAGGAGAAAAAAAACACGAAAAATGTAATGTGAAAGAAATGTTGAAGATAAACTAGTTATTATGTAATCCATGAATGATACATGTGAACAAAAATGTATTAAAGTTTCTGGACGGTCCCCAGATAATAATTGAGGTGCCAAACCAATCAAAATTATTGCATCTCAAGTAATTATATATTCTTAAAATAAATAAATTAATACGATCCATCCTCTACCAAATATAAATATAAATAACGAAGAACACGTGTCCTACTTTAGAAAGATAACATATACTCTACAGTTCTTCGATCTCAAACTCGACAATTTATTTTACAAATCAAAGATTTATGGTGGATGCTTCAGATCAACATTCGATCATGTTTGTCATATTCATCGATAAGAATGAATGCCAACAATTTTACATATTAATAAATTAGAAACGAGATAAATAAGAAATCAGATTAAGGATTCAGTGTCATTGTGGACCATTTTCAAATATAGAAACTCAAAACAATTTTGGTTACGAATTCCAGTCCAATTGGACCTCAGCATTGATAAACCCTGTCTGTTTTATGGTTTTTTCTGACACAACCTTTTTACGATAAAGCCTATTTTTTTTCATATATGGATCTGTGGTACTATGAAATCCAAAACAGCATCAACACCCGTGATTTCATGGTACATCCCTTTTTGAACATGTATTAATATCAATTTGGATGGGTGATCTAAGTCGATAAAAAAATATCACATGTCCAATTATAGTTTGGAATGTGTAGCTAGTGGTGGTTACAGTTCGAAAAATCGGAACCTAAAAAGGTAAATAAGCCATTATTATCTGGTCTTTTAGAATGTTCACAACACTTGCATAGTTAATTTTGGTCGAAAAATATTTTCAATTATTTGGGTAAAATATAGAGAAACAGGTGCTAGAGAAATTGAATAGAAGGGGTTAATTACATTTCTGAGCATCATGTCCTCATCGCCCCCAAACACCATCATATCAACTCCTGAAAAGAGGGCTATAATAAGTTCACAACACACACTCAAGAAGTGTTAAGAAAATAAGAGTAGAAGGTTATTGAAAGACAAGAGAGAAACCGAAATAGACGAAATATATATCACGATCACTCTTCAAACTCATGTATATGATCCAGCAGATAGTTGGCTGTCAGCTCCTCATTCTTGTTGCAGGCAAAGAACACTTCAAGAACTAGTGCTCGATCAAATCCCATCGCTTCAAGCTGGAAAGATGACTTATTTATCAGTTAATGCTTCGTTTTTTTATTTCGTTACAACTGTGAAGAATCTTCTATAGTCGAAGTTTAGAAGTTACCCTTTCTATAGCTTCACGTTCCTCGGGTGTAACTGCTATTGTCTGTGGCATTGCTCCACCAAGTATGTTGCTGAGACGACATCAAGAAACAAAACCACATCACGATCAGACTAGCATGACATAAGCATGTTCTTGTAATGGAAATTAAAGATTTAAGGTATATACCCTTCTCTGCCTTCAATAGGCTCGTTGATTAGGCGAAGAAAGTCAGCTTGGTGCTCTTGAATCAGCCTTACTAGCTGAGGATTTTGTTTTCCTAGCTCTTGAAGCATTGGCTGCCAACAAAGATAAAATTCATTAATGCCTCTGCAAGGAAACAATACCGATGGGTTTAAAGGGGTATAGTTAATTAGGAGGAACCTGCAAAATCTGTGGGTTGGCCTGCACCATTGCTCTTAATGCTTGAAACTGAAGCCAAGTATTAAGGTAAAAAAATGTTTCAGAAATCACGAAATAAAATCCGTCTATAACTTTGTAGGGCTTTTACAGATCTCAATTACCTGAGGAGTGTTGCGTAGAAACTCTAGAGTGTTTGCACCACCGGCATTGGCGCCCATACTTGGAAGACCCTATTAAAGAAAATCACAGTCCTATCGTTCCTAAAAAAATTCATTAAGAGAAAGGAGAAACGAAGCCAAAACCTAATCAAATAACCTGTGGAAAAAGATCCAGTGGATTCGCATTAGGTCCAGTGGAAGAAACAAGTGGTGGTTGAGCTGCCTCCCGAGGCTGAGCAGGAGATTCAGGGATTCCCTAACATGCATAGACAACAAGTAGTAAGGATAACGATTACTACTAAATTAAAATGGCATGAGAAAAACTATTATTATTTAAAGGATTAAGGTTGGAGGCCTAATGGAAAAGGTTTGATGACTTACGGAATATAAATAATCAACAGCTCTCTCAGGGTTGTTGTAAGCAGCACGAAGGGCTCGAAGAACTGTGTCTCTGTCCCAAGTGCCTCCACCCATATCAAGAATCTGCTGTATAGCTCCCTCAAGGTTGTTACCCGCAACTAAATTAGATGCAGCTTGGCCGTAATCATGAGATCTGCAATCAATCAAGTATAAGACTCAAGTGTCCGAAAGCTAAATTTACAGAACAAAGTTAGGGACATCTAATCATATTAGATGGATACTTACGAAGCATTAGCAGCTGGAGCAGGAGCAGGAGAAGGAGAAGGTGCAGGCCTATAAAATAGAAAGAGTTATGAATTTAACACATTAAAATAAAAATAAATAAAAACTCCCTTCATTTCGAAATATGGAATATTGGGAAGTTCCCAGTATCAAAAGCAGGAGATAATCAAATCTTACGCTGGTGCAGGTGGTTGAGGAGTTGTAGACACTGGACCTGAAGTAGGTGGTGGGACACTTGCCTGTGGTGCCTATAAGGATTAAGGTCATTTGAGTACATGATGAAGAAGGAAATTCCATTGTTGGATGACATATACAAATTGACAGATATTTCTTGAATAGATATAAGCACAACCAACCAAAAAGAATTATGTGATATCAATTTATAAGGATAGTGAATCAGAATGGTAATATTGAATTGGTAATATGTTAGCTAATACTGAAAAAATAGTGCATCTACATGTTGTTACCTTCACAGTAGGTGCACTTGTTGTTCTTGAGCCTTCACCTGATGCGCCCTTGTTCTACAACATTTTATAAAGCAGATGCAAACAGAGTTTAGTTGAAACCAAGTACTTCCACAGCATAACAAAAAACTATTAAAGAGAAACTTGAAGACAAACAGTAACCAATAGGCCAATACAATGAAGTAAAGAACACAGAAAGATAAAAATAGTGCATCCAGAAAAAGGAAAGCTTAGCAAAAATAGTAGTACCAACTCTTCTCATAATTCAGGTAATTAGCAACAGATGAACTTTGACCTTAGACAACATAATAACAACGAAGCTGTTTTCAGCAACATTGTTTTCTTCAAGTGTTGTGCCATCTTTAAGAACTTTTCCCTGATGGACAAGCATTTGCTGTGCTGCAGGATATATATCAGCTCCCTGAGTAGTTTCTATTGTTTTCTTCACATCCGCAACCTGGATAGTAAAGACAATCAACAAGACTAGTAATGGAAGTGTTGAAAAGCTATCAACAATTGAGAAACAAATAGACATAAATCCAAGAAATATATTGCAACAAAAACTTCATATAGAACGCATTACGTTCGTTATCAACAAATATAGGCTTTACAACTATGTATATCATTTGTTAACTGGAGGATCGTGTTTATTTACATTACGCATCATTGACTACACGAATCAACCAGTTTCTAGTATTGATCATAACAAAATCCTTTGACTAGGAATCTTTGAACCTCCATCTTTGCTAGTAGGTCTAGTTTCATACCCTAAGGTCAGCAACATTTCCAATTAAACAAGCATGAACACCATGATCACTATGTGAATCCATTGCATATATTCTACTTGATGGCATAAATATCAATTAGCTTTCATTTCACTTGATATAAAAACATAAATGAACTGCAATACCAAGAATCATCTCCATGCAATGTATAACTATACACAACACAAAATTGATGAATTCATCATAAATTTTCAAATTATACATCAAAGCAAACACACTCCTCATGTCACATCTGTACAAGCCAAGTCCAGAATACTCAACTAAACACATAGTTTCCCCAATTAAAAGGGGCAATGGTAATTCAGCAAAGAATTGCTCAAATTAACATCTTTCAATAACTCCTGCAGCAAATTAATTTCAAAATCGCCCACCAAAACAAGCATGTGGAATGAAAATCCAAAGAAGCTCCACAAAAGATCAACAAAAACTGAATAAAAAACTAAATTCCACTTATACTAGTACAATTAAGCACACTTGCGAGCGAATCATGAAGACAGGTATCAACAACAACAAAAACGAACCGTGTCTTCTGGTTTCACTTCGATTTCGAAGTGCGTGCCCTTGAGCGTCTTCACGAAAATCTTCATAATTAATTTCTCTATAGGATTAAATTCAATTTTTTTGTGAGAAATAATAGAGAAGAAGGGCATAGAGACCCGACGATTGAAGTGAAGAATCAATTCAATGGATTTCGCCATGGATTTTATTTTTCCAGAGCTTCCACACAGTTCAGCCATGAATGGGAGCCTACACGCGCTTCGCCGGTCAGTGCGAAGGACGAAGGAGTACTTCTGTGGTCAGATTGGTGCGTGCAGTGTACGAATAAATTGTGAAAGTGGTGTTCATAAAGAGAGATTAAAGTGTGCTAGATTTTTGTGTTCGATGCTGGAAGGAATGACATTTAAGGCATGTTTATCTCACGAGTGTGCTTTCCTTTGGGCCGGGTTTTTGGGCCAACAAAAATATTCTCTTGAATAAATTCTTTAATCTACGATTTATTCTTAGTGCTCTTTTAAATGTTATATTAGAAAATTATGATAGATATCTTATTGTATATACATATACACAAGTATGTATATTGTACGAAGTAATGATTAACTATAAATTATATCTTAGATTATATTTATGTAAATAAATGATAAATAATATACCGAGTGAAAACTAATAGTTTACAATAACTTAATAAATTCGATCTATTGCTGCAACAACTTTTTTAGGAAAAATATTGTGTTTGCTCACATAATGTAATATCAAATTACAATAAAAATATAATAAGTTTGTATTTAAAGAATATAAATAAAAATTCACATAAACATAATTATGGTCAATTTACACTTTAATTAAATGTTGGAGACTTGGAGGTGTATTTGAACAAAAAAAAATATTATTGTATAATACACACTTCAATATCAATGTTAGGTGTGTAATATATACCTTAACCCTAAAAGAAATACCAAAATTTGTTAGGTGTATATATATACATTCGCCCTAAAGGTAAATACCAAAATCTAGATTAGATCATCTAAGACTACCCATACTCACAACTCTCTCTCAACCCAACCTAAAATAAAATATTAATTTCTCCCACATCCACCTATTCAACCCACAATCAAATTAACTTTATCTTTTTTTACCCACATCCACAACCCAACCCAACCCAAAATAATAATAATTATTTTGTTATATATTAATTACATATATTTTATAATCAATATTTATTATATTTTAAAATGTATAAAAATTACATTAAATAATTTAATATTCTAAATCTATAATTATAATACAAAAATAATTTAAAACATATTTAGAATAAAATACAATAACGAAATTACAATTACAAGAGTTGAAAGACGAAATTGAAAAAGAAATAAATCAAACTACAAGTAGATGCATGAAATAAAAAAAATTACAAATACAGAATATGTCAATATTGGTGTCTATTTATAGAGAATTAAAAAATACGAATTTTGATATATATGTATATTTTAAATACATATTATCCACAATATTTACAATATACATTTTATTCATATAAAATCTAATTGAACAAATAAGAAAATGACATGTGTCAAGATCTAATTGGGTAACCTAAATTGAGGGTTCGTTAATAAGGTTGAAATCTCAACCCTTCTCCCAATCGATTGCCAAGCTGGAAATTGTTTTTTTTTTTTGTCTTTTTCTACATATTGGTCGGCGACCTGCACCGATGTGTGTAGTCTAAGTATCTAAAATGATGTGCTTATTATTCACAACTCAATTATCTTTTCAAGTCTAACCTTTTTCTTTTTTATGAATTATAAATTGTATACTCATTGGTCTCATCTACGTCAATTTTTCTTTTATGACCTATCTTTTTACGATTTGACAAGATTTCTAATCAAAAGAAAATTACAGTAGCTAGGATACACAACATAGGACGCATTATCCATTTGTCAAATAATGTAACATATTTTATTATTGAACGTAATCATAGTGATTTGAATTTACTTTGAGATGTCGCTCACATCAGAACAATTACCCCGTTGTTTAGCTTTAATATATCATTTTGAACATTAAAAGCGTGTTTTAGGTGGATAACTACATTTCAACTACTTTCTAAATTAAAACAAATTAAAATGAGATACACGATATAGGACCCGTCCAAGTTAAGAATTATGCTCTCTGCGTGAGATTTGATGTCATGGTCGATTATGAATTTAATATCCACACTACTCTTTATCTATATGAATTCATTTTACCTCAAATTTTATTAATAGTTATAAACATTAACTTTCTTTAAAAAAAAAAAAAATGGTTTACTCATCCATAATTTTTTTTATTTTCAATTCATGTCCAAAACAGTGCGATTTTCTAAAAATGTATAATCAGCGTGTACTTGGTCATATTTTCCAGTATCAGTAGAAAATTAAAAGAAAAAAATTAAATAAAGTAATATTAACAAATATTCTTCGCCTAATCCTAGAAAAAGGTCCGCCCTACAGAGCCGGCAAAGTTTCGGGTCTCCTAGAAATGTCAGCCGACCCAAAACCCATATCCGAATAGTCGAACAACCCGTCCAGTGCCACGTATTCACCGTAATAGTTATCCGCATGTCCGAGCCCGAACCCAAACGAGTCATAACTCGGCATATCCCAGAACTCGCCACAGAACTCAGACGAGTCCGAGTCGACCCGGACCATTTCAGTCTTCAACTCGTTCCCCACCCCCAACGGAGAAGCCGGAGGAGGAGGAATTCCAAGCTCGTCGTCAGAAGCTCCCAACAAGTAACCCAGATCCGGCCGAGATTCGCCGGAATCCGACACCGGATCAACCACGTCAACCTCTCCGCCGGCGCCGGCAGCGGAGTACGGCGAGGCTGTAATCTCGTCCTCGAAGCTCTTCATGAACGAATCCAGATCCTGATTCGAAGTGCCGAACTCAGGATCATCATCTAGGTTATCCAACAGGTCCTCCCTCAACCTCTTCACCTCCGGCGAATCGACATCCGACTCGGCCTCCTCCGACTCATCTCGGACTCTTTTCCTGACATCCTTAACGTCCTCCATAACCGAAAAAAATACTGCCGACAACGTATGATATACGCAGAGAATAGATTTGGAATTGTAGAGAGAAGATAAACGCAAGTAGTGAGATGATGAAGGGAGAGAAAGAAAGGATAATTTATAGTGGTCGGATTGTGGTATTGGGAATCATGATGGTGACGTGGAGCAGAGGTGGGCCATACTAGGGACGTCTCGTCAATTGTAAAATTGGTTTGACGTGTGTGCTCGAGTTTTGGGTGTAGAATTTAGTATAGCGTGATTAAGTGGATTTGAATTTGGGTTTGGGGTCCGACGTGGGGACCACTGCGCCAGGCACAGTCAAGCACGGCCGCTTTCCCGAAACATCCCCAGTCGGCACCGCTATGAACATTTCTTTTTTTTTTTTTCTATTTTAAAATCTTTGTTGGTTTTCTCGGTTATCATGGCCAGCCGTTTTTCAGTATTTTAATTAATTTGTCTTGTAATTTCATATTACAAGAAATTTAGACATTTATATTTACCTATCATTCATTAATATTCATATATGAATTATTTTATTATGTGCTCTTGATATAACAAGGGATACGTTTATTGGTGTGTCGAACATTTTTTTTTCAATGAGTTCAAAGGTTGTGAAAGGAAGGTAATGAAAAGCTAGATTCTATTTGCATAATTGTAATAAAAGAATTTGTAGGAGTTTCTCTCTTGTAAGTTATTATGAAATTGAAATAATATAATATGAGTTATACTTTTATAAGATCCTCTTGTTAGATTAACTCAATGAAAAATGTCAATTTACAACTTTTGCGGTTACACTAAACAAAGTTTAACTTTTAAAAATTAGTCTAAACTATGGATGATAAGGTTCCACAATCACACAATTATATTTGTGAGATGATATTGCATATGATTTTATGGTTGGTAATTACGTAAAAAAAGATTTGTTAGTGTTTTAACTCATATCTAAACTCTCACATTAGATCAAATTACGATCTATAAACATGAGACATTGTGATAGTCACGAGATAAACTTCTATATTCATTTGAAATAGATTGGGGCCTAAAAATTAGAAGTTTCATTTCAAATATTCATACATCAGAAAAGTATATCCATTTACCTATTCTAACAGAATTCAATAGCAAATGTGGTCACACGATAGCATTCAACAATTCTTACCAAATCCTTCAACCCATAAAATCTCTTTAACAAGGAATAAATCACGTCAGCCAAAATATTTACGTGATGACTAATCATATTTGACACCAAAATAAATTAACTTATATCAAAGCAAAATCTCATATCAAATATTTCATTATATAAATCTTTTGTTTCTTTTCCTTTTTGATTGATGCATAATAGGCCTATATAATTCTCCGAACATCTAACAAAAGAGACAAACTGTATTGTTTAAGGAACCTTAAACAAAGTAAAAGATTTGGCCTAAAATGAGGATAATATGGGTTGGCAGAGGTTTGAGGGTGTTGGATTGGACTTTTCGTAGACATTAATAATAAAAATAATTATTATTATCCTAAATTGGAAAGAAGCAGAATTGACCTCAATAGAAGCTGCCATTGGCATATTGTTATATAAACATCACCAAATGTCAAAGCTTCACAGAAAATGTGTTACTAGGTAGATAGTTTGGCATCCCTGGTTTTCCAAATTTTTTAATCTCTAAAGAAAATTATGTTGAATGATTTTCTCATTCAGGTTGAGACTTGTGAGAAGTTAAATATTTTTGGGGGAAAAAAAAATCCACCATCTCATGAAACAATTTCAGTATCTAAAAAATTGGCCTTTATTCTAGAAAGTTATGCCAAATTCTATCTCAATACATAAATGATACTATTATATAACTACGGCTAAAAAAAAGTTATAAACTTGTCATTATCCTTAAAGCCTCTCCAATGGCCGATTTTTTTCATAGGGATTATAACCAAAAGATAAATCATTATGTTTTTCAACCATTTAATCATATTATTTTTTTCTTTCAATTTTTTTTTTTCTTTTTACAATAAATTGAATACAAGAATTCATTTCATGTAACTAACACAAACAAAAGCTTAAATCGCGTTTTAAGAATGTAACTAATCTAGTTAGGACAACTCATTGCTTTAGTTCCCAAGCAGGAAAAAGACAATTTGGTTCAATAATTCGTTGTATGGTACAACTTACAAGAAGCCTGCGACAATAAATTGTATTTTCAGTTTTCCAGAAAGTACAATTATTTAAAGCATCTAGAGATCTCCTTTTGACAGGAATTTTATAATTAAATTATTCAACAATTTTGCCAAAACTTATCATATTTCATCAAAAAGGTTGTCAAATCTAATTAATGAATTTTCTTAGCTACGAATTTCCAAATTGGGATTACTTCTAAAATTCCTCCATCGTTTTTAAATATTTTATGCGTTTCATAATTAAAATCGCAACTTTCTACTAAATAATTTTCGGCATCGTTACGCATAACAATATTGAATTAATAGGTATAAAATATATATATAAAGTGAGTTAAATAATCAATTAAATTCTTGTCAAATAAAGGGATGGTTTCCACTTCCTAGAAAAACCAAAATTTCTTAAGCTTGAAATATTCAACTTATAATACATATTCAACTTAGCACAAAAGTATGAATTCCTTACATGCTACCCATGACATAAACCTATAAGATTTAGAAAATATAAAATGTCATCGATTGAATAGATTCAGACATATATTATTTTTCAATTATGTCATCATTTAAATGAATGCATATATATAATTTTAAATATTTATGACAATTATGTACAAAGTATAATAAGCGCCTCGCTATGCCTCAGCCACTAGATGCATTAGGTAGGACGCACAAAAATGTATTATTGTAAAGCTGTTTGATTGAATTATCAATTAATAATTCTTAGAAGATATTTCTAAACTCATAATACATTATTACTTTTGACTTGAAACACACAATTAAAAAAAAAAAGAAAAAAAAGGCGTGCTTAGTGAGGTCGTAATTAATCATATATTCATATATCGTTATTTAATTTAATTTTTTTTTTTCCAAAATGTCTAAGATTGTGCTCATACACGAAGGATAAGAATATTTGGAAAAATGGTATTGATGTTTACGGCAGATTTTGTAAAGCACAAAATCATAGCCAAACATCAAAAATCTCAATCCGACTTAAGAAAATCGAATCGAACAAATGATATAAAAATCGAATTAAATAAGAAAAAGACGGTGCCCGGTGCCTACTCGGGCGAATTTGCTACGGACTGAACGTTTTTTATATATGAATTGAGAGAAAATAATTCTCTAATTACTCGAATACAATGATTTTCGAACCCCTAATAATGAGGTTTAAATAGTCTAAATCTAAGATATGAAATTTGGAAAGTAAGAGATAAATCTCTTGATTTTAGGGTACAGATAAGGAAAAACGGACTAAATCCTATCTAAATCGGATATGATTTTATCCTGATTTTTTTCTTTCCTGAAGAATCTCTCTTGGAATGAACCAAGTGTCGTCTGTTCTTCTTATACGGGACTCCTGGTCGTCTGAGCGTGAGCTTTCGGATACGTTCCCGATCTGCCCTGGCCGAACCGATTATGGTCGGATCGTCCTATCATGTAGTCGGATCGGGTGACCATATTTGGCATCATGAAAACTCGATATCCTCGTCTGGTCATCCTCTATGGTCGGGTCGGACCCTCCTGGCCCGGTCCAATGCTCGGCTCTCCATTCTTTGCTCCCGACTTTAAACGTAGTTAAACCCAACTCGAGTTAATCTGGTGGGGTATAACAATTGATATGCGTACCAGTATACTAAGTCATATAATATGTGTTTCTTTGAACTTACATAAGATTTGAAATTTGAATTCTTTCATCTTTTTAAAAAAGAAAAAAGAATGTTCAATTATATTATAAACAAAGTGACCTGAAAATGTCTCAAAATGATGTTATGTTGTTCAGATTGATTCAAAAGAAGAAGAAAATAACTATTCTAAACAACAACAATAAATTTTTGATTATAGATCTAAAATTTATAACTAAATATGATACGAAATCTAAGCAATTATAAAATAATTCAGAAAATATTTCCAGATTTAAAATTTTCAATTATGTATCCAATTTCAGTGTTTCAGTAAATTTAAGGTATCATCTATGTTTAAAAGGAAAACAATTGAATGAAAAATGCTGACGTGATTTTTTAAAAATATGATTTTAATACAGAGAAAAAAAAGATTACCAAATAATAATAATAGTAGTAGTAGTAGTAGTAGTAGAAATTTGTGATTGTGGTGTATGATTTTGTCACTGTATACGTAGCTAAATTCAAGAATTTAAATTCCCAAAAAATATCATGAATTAAATTTATGGATAAATAAATCTGAAACGCAGCGATGTTTGCGGGCCTAAAAATAGGTGTGGGGTGGCATGTAGAGGATAAAAATAGAGATACGGCCGTACATAGATATAAATAATGGGCGAAAAAATGCTAGAGTCACGTGAATAGCATCAATGCGTGCAGTGCTGTTTAGGTGGGTGCAGTAGGCTAGACATGTGGGTTGTGACGGTCACAGCACTCTTCCCTTCCCCATAACGTACACATTCACCAGCACCTACGTACCACCACCTACCTGCTTGGACCCGCCAAACATGCTGCCCCACTTTCCACGTGATCGCTCAATCCAGATCACCCGATTTCTGATTAACAAATATCATTTTATTTATTTAAAATAAAAACAAATTACTTTTATATTCAAATATTCTAAATCGATAATCTCCTACTAATATAATTTCGTGAATTGGAGATAAAGTCTTCAATAAATTATATCTGCATACAGCTAATATATTAATTTTAAGTAATTATTAGATGGATGCCCACTAACCCTGATATAGTCGAGATATATGACTAGTCGAAATAAATATCTCGATAGAGGAAGCTAAAAGTGATTACATCAATGCAGGATAAGCTAATATTTCGAATCAGCATTTAGTAAAAAGAGTCTTAAGTGATAAACCTCGAGATCGAAATAGTATGATATCTCGATGAAATTAAAGTATTGTCGAGATCTTAAATCATTATCTAATATTTCAGGATAAAGAAGCCGAGATACATTTATATAGACTGAAGAGTGTATTTCGACATGAATATTATATCTCGCTAAGGAAAAGAGCGAGATACTTTATGCCACTCAAACCCACGATCTAAAATCCTGGTAACCGCTCTGTGTTAGTGGCTTCGTGATGCGATATTTTAGGAGGGTTAAACTAATTCGAATTGAGGTATAAATATTATTTTTCTTCATTTTGAAAGAGACATCTACATTGGGAGAGAAAATACGAGTGAGAAAGAAAAAAAGATTTCGAGGAGGAACAAACCCAAAAACCCATAATTAGAAAAATTCAAAGCAGCCAACAATATGCTAAAATCTGAATAAAGCTGCAGGTATCGAGGACATAGTTAATTACAACCGTATAATCTAATTAAATGCATTTGCCGTTTGGCACTTAAACAACATTATTAACTAGTATCGAACACGATACCTTATTTTGTGAATCAGTTTACATTGTTGGGCCCACCCAACAAAATAAAATAAATAAAATCCAAAGACAAAAAATGTGTGTATTGAGAATTTCTATATGAAAGCCGGCGATGGAGAATCCACCTGTATTAGACACTATATTGGGACATAATTATATGATAAGACAATGCACTAATTGGTCCGTAGTCTTCCCACTAATTAAATTTGGCTTAGATCTTATTAAATTTTCTTGACAAGACTTCTCTTTTTGTTTGGAAGACCACCAGACTGTCTCACATGCGATAAGATTTAAGTATGTATTTTACATGTATAAATATGTATTTTTCAGCTATAAGTATGTTTTTTAAAGTATAAGTATGAGTTATTTAAATATGTATTTTACGGCCATAAATATATTTTTTTGTGCTATAAGTGCAATCGTCGCACTGTGTGACGGTTGCACATGAGTTTTTGCCTTTATTTATTGGTTTTCCTAGTGATAATTGAGGATTATTTACTTGAACTTTGGCTTAATTTAATAGTGAAGGGAAGGTATCAAACATTTGACATCCTAAATTACATGTCATATGAATATAAAGTCTTCATTAAATGAAGAATGTGATATTGATGGGATATGATGTGATCGCATAAAATATGAGATCTTGATTAAATGGTAAAAAAGAGGCATCAAGACATAAATTGAGATTTTTTGGATTTTAGTTTGAAATAATACGAAATCTTAACTGAACGGTGAATATGAGTGAGACATTGGAGCATTAAGCAACACACTTATATTTTTTATTTTTTAATTCAACCCGTATATATGTGTGTATTATATCATGTATATATCCTATCACATGACTATGGGTCTCTTAATGTTCACACATATGTATGGTTTTGGATGCTTGATGGATATGCATTGAAGATATTATGTAGTTGAGGACAACATGCCTTAATTATTGAGGCCCACATAATTTCCATCGAAATGCTTGTTAATTACAAAAGTAAGTAGTGAGACACGCTTAAGTTTTAGAAATCATGACATATATATTATGAGTTATTGAATATGGATATGTGGCCATCACATTTCATGTTCACAATGGGTCATCTAAAATGTTGAGTACTAAATAATAATTTATTTTTTGGACAATAAAAATAGAGTAGTTAGTTCCACAAAACCAACATTATTGCCACTTTTAATTGACCATAATTTGGTGACATAAATTCTTTCAACGTCAGCTTTACAATATTCTACAATTTCTTGAAAACTTGGCTATTATATACACCCACACGCTTTTGAATTGCAATTCCTTACATATGTGGGTAACCTACATCTGAAAGAAGACTGTTTTATTTTATTGATTAATCATTTAGAAAAATTTGAACCATCTAGTTCAACTTCTAAGTTAATTCAAAAGCTATTATATATTTTATATGGACATCATGTTTTATTACTGCATCATGCTTATAGAGACAGACAAATCTAACCTTAATTCTTTATATCAACATTTAATAGGTGCAATAATATCTCCTTATGGATAAGTTGAACGAGCTAACCATTAATGATAATAATGATGGATGTTTTTAATGAAACTATGATAATATATCCAACTAAGACCTAATAGGAGTCATGTTTGTAATAAATCTTGGGTCCACATATTAACTTTACAGGTCGATATTCAACTCAATTTTATCATCAGATATTTGTTAAGTCGATAAGTTGTTATGATACTATATAATAAATATTATATGTTGATCAACATTCAATTTTTTATTTGGTTTGATCACATATCACTTTATATAATTTGGTTTTAAACATCAAAGATCTTGAATTGGGGAAAGGCTTCAATAGATATTCATTCAATTAGTAGAAAACTTGTTACACCGATCAACTACAACACTAGCCAGATATTAAGGAAAAGTGATAGGGACATGTAGTGATGCACATAACATCGGGTTGTCTGGTCAGAAATGTTATTAATTAATCACCACTCCATGAAAATATATTTTCTTTTTATGGGGTTTCCAATATTTTTCATTTTATTTCGTTTTTGGCTTTTGTCAAAGTTTCACAACTTTCAATATTCTTATTTTAATGAATCAGTAGTCAAATATTCCAATTGTTCATCAATAGTATATTTCCACCACAATTTGCAATTCTTGACCTAATTCTAAGTTAGAATTAAATATGACTACTCATAGAATTCCACTTTGATCAGGTGACTCATTATATTCTTTGGACACTACATTCGAAAGTAAAGCACATTTTACTACAAGGTATTAGAATAAATTATATATTTAAGGTGGTATTAAAAATAATAATAAATATAAGGAAATCTAGAATCTTTTGTTAGAACAAGCAATCGCATAATTGCACTAAAGAGCCTGTTTGTCAAGGTATATTTTAAATAATAATTCTTATAGAATGTTTTTCTGTTTCATATTTTATTATAAATCAATGCATATTGTATTGTTGTATAAAAATCTGCTTTCACAAGTCAATTATATTTTATGGGTTATATGTTGTGAATCGATCTTTCTCACGAAATTAAATCCATGAAACGGTATCACAAAAATCATAATTTTTGTAGTATATGTTTTGAATAATGATATTACTAGCTCATGCCTCTCCACTCTGAAAATGGTAGTAGGTTTAAAAGATTAAAATATGACCTTTATATTGTGATATTTATTAGTTGAAGGGCCCTTCTAACCACAAATTTGCCCGTTGTCACATGGGAGTAGTTGGTGATGTATGAACTAGGAAATTTGTTTGTGTGAAAATTCAATTATTTTTTCCCTAATGCTTTTCTAAAATTGGCCTCCAAACCGAAAGAAGTGTTGGCTTGGTTCTGCAGAAACTTCCTATCCCAAACAAATTAATGCCAACCACTCTTCTTAAACACATCAATTTTATATTAAAGTCTAAATAGTCTAAAATAAAATACAAGGGGCAAAAGGGGAAAAAACAGAAAGAAGGATAATAAAAGAAAAATAAAACAATATGATGGCAAAAGTAATATATATATATATATATTTATTTATTTATACTTTAAGGTGTCACTTCCTAGCAAGATCTCTAGTACGGTGGGGTATTAACATTAAAATCGTGAACAGAAAGAGCACTTTTAACGTGTTGAGTAGGTAAGATTAAGATAGGAAATGTAGAGAAAACTTATTACAATGAAATTGGTTGGTAACTTCCACGAAACCCCACAACAAAGAAAATAAGATTCCAAAACAGGATCAAAAGAAAGGATGAAATTTTGGTGATGTTATGTTTTCTAGGTAGTTTCTTAGTATATTTCTTGTGATTTTGATCTAACTCTTGTTTACGTTGCTTAAATGAGTCCTCATAAGTAGAGTCGTCAATTTTTAACACATTATGATTCAAAATACGAAGTGTAGAGACAAATGTTTTGATAAAATATGATACAAAAATGTAATATAATTAAAAAAACGGAATTCTTGAATTTTCATTTTAAAGTGAATAATATAAATACATAATAAAAAAAATATGACAGGAATATTCAAATTACCACCCCTACTGAAATATATCAACCTCGTTTGATGCTGAGTTAATATTTGATATATATTTTTTAAATTATTGAAAACAATTGAATTAGAGAATTTAATAAGAAGGATCAATGGATTTTTGTTTTCTTGTCACTCAAAGTTCAAGACTCGTAATAATACATAGTCTTTTAAAAATCAAAATTAAGCATGTTTTTCACTCGATTATATTTGTCGCCTAGTTTTACATTTATTCTCCAATCATGATTAAATAATAACCAAATTAACAAAATCTCATAAAGGTGAATTTTTTTCTTGCTACTAAACCGAGAGAAAAATTATGAGAATGGGAAGAATTTAATACAAAAAAGTGCTACTGTACCATAAAACATGACTACACCAGTAACTAGATAATAACTGGGCCTTTGCTTAAGGGATATTTAATTGGGCCCAAACTTCTGGGCTATGTGATGGGATTATTCAGCGATTTGGAACATATATCTTTAAATCAATTTTACTTTCTAAAACATTTAATTGACTTATGAATGACTCAAAAGTCTTAGTAAGTCTAGCTGTGACAGAGTCAGTATAATTTTATTTTATTTTAGTTTAGTTTGTGACATAGACTTTGACTATCAGTCATATTGACGGAGAGAAAATTATGAGTCTTTTCATGCTACATATTCAAAGAGTTTTACTTAATATTCAATATATATTATACAAACGTGATGTGTATTTAGCAATATTAAACAGCAATGTAATTCATGAACATCATTGCAATTATAATGGTAAAAATTTGACCCAACATAGTCAGGTCTTCCATAATATAAAGCTGAATTCATTATCTTATTTTAGTCAAAAGTAAACATAATTATGTCAAGTCATCATTTTCTATGGAAGTGTAATTGTGCACCAATACAAATTATGAAAGTCCAAATGTTGGAGAATACACATTATAACATTTTTTAAAAACCATTTTGATATATAAAAAATTCTTGCAAAAATTGCTAAAAGAGGAGGAGTGGCTTTTTTTATGAGATCATAACAAAAACGTTTAATTGTAACAGTTAAATTTTTTTTTTTTTTTGATACAAATAAATTGAACGTTACCAATAATATTAATTGAACAATAAATATTTATAACAAGACTTTCGATCTCGTCATAATATATTTTCTACGGTCACATTAATTACGGTCTGCCCAACATTTTTCAGATCATCTCCTGATTTTGCATACTGATTAATTAGTTCAAAATTAATAAATGACTTCATTAAACCCCCCTAGAACTCACAAGCGGGATCCGAACCCGGATCATCAAATGCCGGGTCAGAATTAAGATCCAAACCGTTTTCCTTGGAGCAATCCGGGTCGGTCCTAACTCCGTCAAAATCTTCCCGTTGAAACGACGGGCTCCAGGCGGACTTCACACCGCCGTTACATCTGACGCCGTCACGCTGCTGCTGGAAGTACTTGACTGCCACCTGAATTCTCTTCAGTATAGCGAAGAACTCCTCCACCTCGTCATCTCCGGGCAGCGTTGGCGCCACCCTCTTCAGGACGCCGTTATCTTCCGTTGGTTTCTCTCTCATGCCGTTGGCATCTTCTTCATTTTCCCGTTTTCTCTTCTCTTTTTCCATGGTAAAGGAGGGAAGAATATATTCTCTTTAATAAATAAAAAAGCAGATTCTTTGGGAGAAAAATATGTCAATGGTTTTTTGTGATGGCTTAGCCGCTTAGGTATGAACGAAATTACAATTAATTTAAAGAGTTTGGGTATATAGTAATAGTGGGTAAAAGTACTCTATCGTGACGTCATTTAATTACAATTCTAGTGACGTAAGCAGCTAATTCCGGAGAAAAAGACAGTGAACCTTCTTCTTCTTCTTCTTTTTTTTTAACTTTTTCGGTGGGAGCATGTGGAAGAGAGGAAAATGTAATGATAAATTGATATATACATAGGATCCTCTATTTTATTTTATACTAGTAGTTGTCCCCGTACATTGCACGGTTTGTTATATAATATGTAGTAAATATCAACTATTTTATAATATAGTTTAACTAATTATAAGCATTTTGAAAATATAAAGTATTTAACAATTAAAAAAATATGAATTTATTTAACTATATAATATATATATATATATATTAAATATCTATCTAATTCATAATAATCTTGTTTATTATATATATCTAATTGGGCAATTTGTATCAACTATGAATTTCAAATTAAACCCAATTACTTAAATTAAAGATATATATTATAAACAATACACAAAAAATGGAAATTTTACTTAAGAACTTGATGCATACAATGTAAATCATGTATTTTAGACCTTCATTGTAAGATAAATTGAATTTTAAAAAATGTCATTTTTAATATCGCTTAACATTGAAAATGACAGATAGCCAAATCATGTATTTTATATTCGAATATTTAATAATATTTTCATCATTAAAATATATCGATAAAGGATATTAATATTTTCCGTACAATGTTGATGGTATTACATATTTAAATATACAACTATTAATGTAAAAAATATTAGAATGACATATAATTCCATTACCGTACTACACACACACACACACACATATATATATATATATATATAAATTTCTTTAATAATGTTACATTTATTTATTTATTTATATTAAATATGATATGAGATATCCCTAAATAAATTAATATTTGTTATTAAGTTTATTTTTGAACAATATCTATTATTGGGATTTATGAAATTATATTTAATAAAAATTAATTTAATTAATATCAAGAAAATACATATGAACAAATAAAATAATTATAATATTAAATCAAATTGACCAATTATATAAATTGAAAAATCTATACAATATTACAATTTCTAATACAATTAATTCATTTATGAAAGAGCCTATTACATTAAAAAAAATATTGCATAATAATTTGGGAAAATAATTAAATTAAATATACAAAAAACCAAAATAAATAAATAATATTAATGATTTGACATTTTTAGGAGGGAAAAAGGTATTTCTGTAAATTTTTCCAACTTCTTTGATTTTATATAAGTATAGATTTTATTAAATTTTTAATACAAGTGATGTGTTGGTCATTGATGTTGATGATACGTGGCAGTGGAGAGACAAGAATTGCATTGCTCTTACAATTTTGAACAATTTGTAGAAAATCAATTAAATGCATATTCATGCTCCATCTAACGCCCAAATCAATTGTCAAGAAGAAATTGATTTTTATTTTTTAAATCTTTATTGCAGTCATCTCATATTATGAAAATGTAACTAGAGTTATCAAAAATAGGTTATATGTAAACCATAATGGTGGATTGGGTTGTATGTTTAACTATGAGACTCAAAATGTTTTTGGTGGTTTGATCATCTTTTTTATAGGTAAATAACTAAATAAGCCTAATATATTGACATATATATATGATATTAAACAAATTAATTTTCTTCCAAAAAAAAAACCCACTAGTGAGTTAGGTTGAGCGGGGATTCATAGTCCTCCAAAATGGGCCTGCCAACTCCACCCAACCCAACCCAAAATGGTGGGTGATGCTAACTTGTAGATTTATATGATTAATTATTATTAATTATTTATACAGACAACTGCCATAATTTCATGGAATAACATGCAAATTTCATGTTGTTGTCTGCCTTTTCAGAATTTAGGGGGGGAAAAGGAAAAGAAAAGGAGAAAATAAATCATAATTGAAGTGGTTGAAAATGAGGGTGGGGTTATTGGGAGTGATGGCAAAGGACAAGATCACGTTGATGTAGGGATTCACCTACCAAACATGTAATGTTGTTATCTATCATTTCAAGCCCATCACTACTAATACAAAGCTGGTTTTTTAGTACAATTTATGTTTGTTTCAGCAATTTATACATTTATATTACAGTATCATCATGAATTAAAGGTTTGTTACCCATTTCTTGGAGAAGATGTGCTAAGCCCATGGACTAAACATATATGGGCCGAGGCCCAATAGAGATTGAGAAGAATTATAAATGGGTAAAAGGAAATAATACACCGACTCTTCTAAGAAAAAAAGCCCAAATTCATTTAGTATATCCAGTTTCGAGGCAGCACCATTACTAACTATATATTAAAACAAATAAGGTAGAGAAAATAATGTAAAAGTGAGATGGTGTCTACGTAGATTTGACCTCCCTTAAAATTAGAATTCCAAAAAAAATAAAAATAAATAAATAATGGGTTTAATGGATAAATCAAGTTGATCAATGAGACAAGAATTATATATGTGTCTCATTTTACTAATAAAAGTATAAAATTATAACTCATAAAAATTGAATGAATAAGGAACCAAATATACTCGTTTTTCCCTTACTTTTCTTTTGTAATTTAGTTTTTTTTTTTTTTTAAGTTAAACTATATTGCTAACCTTTTTCTAGTAGCTAGAGTTGTAATCAGTGTAATCGTAAGTAAATTCCGAAGTAATAACTGCTCATAAATGTGGTTAGTTTGAGGGTGGATATGCTGTCCATTTCCTATTATTAATGCACTCTCTGGCTCTAAGGAAAATATATTGCAAAAGGCCCTTTTTCATTTTTATAATTATTGCATAATGCTTTTGAAGGTGAAATACATGAGATAAGCTTATAAATGTAATTTTAATTATAAGATTGGTCAAGTTATACTTTATAATTAATAATCTAAAAATAAAGTTTGATTTGTACGAAAAAGGTTTAATTATGAACAGTGGAATTCTATCTTCCCTAGATAATTTTGTCATACTAAATAAAGTATATGGGATATAATGCACATTTGTATAAAATATAGTTATTCTATTTTTGTTGTGTCTGTGCACGTATTTAGATGCTATCAGGGCACACGTACTTAGAATTCATAATTTAGAAGTCCAAGAAATAGTATATAAAAATATATAATATTGGAGCAGAAAAGAAACATTAAACTTCATCTGCTATCTCTCAATTAGGGGTGGAAATCGGAACGGAATTTCCGATATCCACCGAATCTGATCCGAAAATTTCTGAATTTGGAAAGAATATTTTTAATCCGAAATTCCAAAATTTCGATTTCCGATTAGTCTGAAAATTTTTGGATCGGAATTGGAATTAGTTTTAAAAATTTCGGAAATTCCGAAATCCGATCTGAAATATTTCCGAAATTTAATTTTTCGGAAATTCCGATCCGATTTCCTATCCGATTCAACAATTCTTGAAATATAAAATGTAGAATAGAGGCATTTAGAAATTTAAAATGTAGAATATAGGTAAATAAATCATAAATTTCATTAAAAATAATAACATTTTTATATAAATTTATTATTTTAATGATGAAATATATGGATAAATGAGCCTAAATAGTTTACGAAGTTATACAAGCTGAACTATACTAAGCTTGAGTTCAGATTCTTTAGTTTATGAGTTTTATAATTGAGCTCGAGCTTAGTTCGTTAATGTTAGTAATAAGTAGTAGTGTAGTACAGTTAACGAAATAATAGGAATAATGACAAAGAAAATTATACAAATTATAAAATTCCAAAATTTCTGAAAATTTCAAAATTTCGGAATTCCGAAATTTTCGAAAAATCGGAATTGGAATGGATTTTACAATTCCGAAAATTTCGGAATCGGAATTGGTTTTTCAATTTCGAAATTTTTCGAAATTTTTCCGAAACACCCTATTTCCGATCCAATCCGTCTGATTTCTACCCCTACTCTCAATTGATCCTAGTTACAAAAAAATTGATAATTAATATACAAAAATAATTTATCAAACACTCATCTTATCTAAAATCATGATCCCACATCAAATGAATCCTCTAATTCAAAATGGCAGATTAAAAAAAAAACCATGATTACAATTATTTAAATATGAGATAAAACATAATTTCTATAGATATACACGTGATTCCCTCATCATACTACATGATATCTCTTGTATAGATTGTCCTCACTCACAAAAGTTACTATATTTAAACAGTGATAGCATGGTTGGCAGAAAGAGAAGCATGGTAGCAAGAAAGAGTAACCAATGACTAAGAGACACAAACCAAGCCATACGAACTTAGTGCAGAGAATTTGCAACCTAGACATGGTGATGGGACCAACTATTTCAGACACTCTGGGCCCCAAACAAACATCATAGTCACATGCAAATGAAAAACATGTCCTCAAATTATAAGCCATACCCATCCACACCATATAATTGTAATTTAGAGATGCTAAAATGGATCAGCTCGAGACACAAATTGGTCGCTCTATATATGATCATCAACACATAATTTTACTCATCTTATCCGACTCATATGGCCCTTAGGCATTAGATACAAATATCGACTCAATATAGACCGGTTTAATGACTCATGGTTATTTACTTGTATAGTTATATTTAAGTAGAATATATCTCAATTGTACATGCCATTATAAACTCACATAAGTGAGTGCTTCTAGTGATTCACTCTCAAAATTAGCAATCATTCAACATGCTGTTCTCTTCATCTTTGCATCTTAGGTTCTTGTTGGCTTTGTTGATTCTACTCATAATTAAAGTTGATTTATCTTGTTGTACTTCTTCCACCACTCCAAAGAAAATTGGTAAAGGCTATCGATTGGTCTCCATTGAAGAGTCTCCAAATGGTGGCATTGTAGGGCTTCTTCAAGTGAAGCAGAGAAACAACATCTATGGCCCTGATATTCCCCTTTTGCAGCTCTATGTCAAGTAAATCTCCATTCACTTCTTACACAATCTTGTCTTGATGATAAAAATTCAATCTTGCATCTTTTGCAGGCATGAAACAGAAAATCGTTTGAGGGTTCACATTACAGATGCAGAAAAGCAAAGATGGGAAGTCCCATACAATCTTTTGCCAAGAGAAAGCCCTCCAAAGTTAAAACAAACACTTGTTGTATATTCAAGCACACTCAAAACTGCAGAATATGAAGGAAATGAGCTAATTTTCTCTTACAAAGCAGACCCTTTTAGTTTTTCTGTGACAAGAAAATCAAACGGTGAGACCCTTTTCGATACGACGTCGGAGGGTTCAGATTCTTACAGTGATTTGGTTTTTAAGGATCAATACCTTGAAATCTCATCAAAACTGCCTAAAGATGCTTCTTTGTATGGTTTGGGCGAGAACACACAGCCACATGGGATCAAACTCTATCCCAATGATCCATACACTCTGTATACTACAGATGTATCTGCTATAAATCTCAATGCTGATTTGTATGGGTCCCACCCAGTGTATATGGACTTGAGAAATGCTGAAGGGAAAGCTTCTGCACATGGAGTTTTGCTGTTGAATAGTAATGGAATGGATGTTTTCTACAGAGGAGACTCTTTGACTTATAAAGTGATTGGTGGTGTTTTTGATCTTTATTTCTTTGCTGGGCCTTCTCCATTGGCTGTTGTTGATCAGTATACTGCCTTCATTGGTCGCCCTGCTCCAATGCCTTACTGGGCTTTTGGTAAGTTTTTTCAAGAATTTTTAACTGGTTTTCAAGATTCTTATTTATGTTTGATTTTCAATTGTTTGAAAATTTGTGCTTGTTTTGTGCAAGATGGTAGTTTTGCTTTTAAAGTGAAATTAATTTTTTTGACTTGTGTTTCTGCACTTATTGACTCTTCTGTTGTGAAGTCTCATGGAATAGTATTACATGGGATTTAATATTATTATTTAGATTTTGGTATATTAAAGATTTCTGAATCTTGGATAGAAAAATGATTGTGTAGTTGTGTTCCTAGTTATGAGAAACGCCTCTCTTTAACTACGAAACCACCTTGAAGACAATGCCTGGATAATTCAATGAAGATTTAATTATTATACATATTTTTATTATAATGTTATATAAAATAAAATATTGAGAATATTAGAGAGATATCAACTCAATTGAAACAGAGAAAAGCCCTTTTTCAGAGAACCCTTTTCCAAGATTTATTTTGTGAAAAGGATGGCGCGAGTCAGGAATTTAAGATTATGGGGACACATATATATTACAAAGTAATATAACATCATATATATATATATATATATGTATATTAAATATATATATTAAATGATTCAACTATTTATATAGCTGTTGAATGATAGTGATGTGCCTGAATTCATGTGGTTGTACGTTTATGTTTCCCATGATGAAGGGTTCGCAGGGTACAAGCATGTAAATGCACTGCTATCACCATCTCCATCAATGGCTTCAAACTGTTGTACATTGATATTGGCACATGGTATAACTGAGGCTTATTTTCTGAATAATATCTATGTTGCTTATGATGCCACAGGATTCCATCAATGCAGATGGGGATACCATAACTTGTCAGTAGTGGAAGAAGTAGTCGAAAACTACAAGAAGGCGAAGATTCCATTAGATGTTATCTGGAACGACGATGATCATATGGATGGACACAAGGACTTCACTCTTAACCCCAAGAATTACCCTCGTTCAAAGCTGCTAGCATTCTTGAACAAAATCCATGCTCAAGGCATGAAGTACATTGTCATAATCGATCCAGGGATAGGCGTAAACAAGACCTATGGGGTCTACCAACGAGCCTTAGCCAACGATGTCTTCATCAAGTATCAAGGCCAGCCTTTCCTAGCTCAAGTATGGCCTGGACCTGTTAACTTCCCTGATTTTCTCAACCCTAAAACCGTCCAATGGTGGGGCGATGAAGTTCGTCGTTTCCATGAACTTGTCCCTGTTGATGGTCTCTGGATAGACATGAATGAAGTTTCCAACTTCTGTGATGGACTATGCACTATTCCACAGGGCAGGATTTGTCCTAATGGAACAGGCCCTGGTTGGATTTGCTGTCTTGATTGCAAGAACATGACGAAAACGAGATGGGATGATCCACCTTACAAGATAAATGCCTCGGGAACTCAGGCTCCAATAGGCTACAAGACTATAGCCACTAGTGCTTACCATTACAATGGAGTGTTGGAGTATGATGCACATAGTCTCTACGGCTTCTCACACGCAATCGCAACCCATAAAGCCCTTGTCGGCCTGGAGGGCAAGCGCCCGTTTATCCTGTCTCGTTCAACGTTCGTTGGTTCGGGCCATTATGCTGCCCACTGGACAGGGGACAACAAGGGGACTTGGGAGGATTTGAGATACTCAATTTCCACAATGTTGAACTTTGGAATCTTTGGAGTTCCAATGGTTGGTTCTGATATATGTGGATTCTATCCAGCTCCCACTGAAGAGCTTTGCAATAGATGGATTGAAGTTGGTGCTTTTTACCCTTTCTCTAGAGACCATGCAAACTTCTATTCTCCAAGACAAGAGCTTTATCAGTGGAAATCAGTGGCTATTTCTGCTAGAAATGCTTTGGCAATGAGGTACAAGCTTCTACCCTATTTGTACACCTTGAGCTACGAGGCGCATACAACTGGCGCGCCAATTGCTCGTCCCTTGTTCTTCACTTTCATGAACGAGACAAGGCTGTATAACCTAAGCACCCAATTCTTGCTTGGTAATAGCCTAATGGTGTCCCCAGTTTTGCGCAAGGCTAAAACGAAGGTCCATGCTATGTTTCCTCCAGGTTCTTGGTACAACATGTTCGACACGACTAAGGTTATTGTCTCTAAAGCATCACATTACCGTACTCTTGATGCACCATTGCACGTGATCAACGTGCATTTGTATCAAAACACGATTATACCAATGCAAGGGGGTGGATTGATCTCAAAGGAAGCAAGAACTACGCCGTTTAGTCTCATAGTCACGTTCCCACTCGGGGCTGATTCAGGGGAAGCAAAAGGGAATCTTTTTCTTGACAATGATGAGCTTCTTGAGATGAAGCTTGGAAATGGCCACTCAACGTACGTTGATTTCTACGCGACAGTTAGTGAAGGCACTGTGAAGGTGTGGTCGAACGTTCTAGAAAGTAAGTTTGCGTTAGAGAAAGGATGGAAAATCGAGAAGGTGGTCGTGCTGGGATTGAAAGGGATTGGAAGAGGCGTTGAGATTGAAGTTGATGGGAAAGGAGTTGGAGATACTTCCATGGTGGAAATGAGTTCAATCGAACATGAATATGCTGAGAAATTGGAGGATAAGATGAAGAATGTGATGGTTGAGGTTAAAGGGTTGGATTTGGCTGTTGGCAAGAAGTTCATTGTGTCATGGAAAATGGGAATCAATGCATGAAAATCTTCTCTTTTTTTTTCCATTTTATTACAGTTTTTGATGTTTCAGTTAAGGTTCTGAACATAAATTGTTAAGTCAAGGTTGTGAATTTTACCTTAATATTTCAGAAATTTGTGTCTTTTGTGGAACTATTGTCTGAAGTGTAGCTGTTTTTTTTTTGTTTCAAGGAGATTTATGGATGTCTGGTGATTGCATTTCGGCAATGAAAAGAGAAATGGCAATTAAATCTTGGCTGCATTTACATTTATGGCAAAATGGGCCTACAGAAAAATAGGGCTTAAAGAGGGGACAATATATTAGATTGAATCTCAAAGTCAGAATGTATGGATCTCGTGAAAGACTTTAGTAGTGTGGAGAAATGGGCCCACTAGTTCACGCATCAAGAATGAATCTAAATTCTAAGCCCATCTTTCTGTGTTTCACAATCACTTAACCTCATCATCTCCTGCTTGCATCTGGGTTGCATGTTTCTCTTTTTTTTTTTTAAATAAACTATTTCATTCAATTGAATTTTGCTGTATACCCAAAATATAACTCATATAAAATAACAATATTTTAAAGATAAACAGATAAAATCGAATTAAAACGATACGATTTGAATTCCAATTTCTTTCAATCACTTCAAATCAAGTTTTGTACTGAATATAATTACACCACATATGCTATAATTTATATTATGTGAGAAAAAAAAGAATTATCTTAAGTGGCATGGGACCAAGTATAACAGCTGATAGAATGGGTACAAGTGTAAAATAGCAGGGGACACGTGTCGTCTCCTGCTTAGGCGTCAGCATCGGTTTGGGCGGGAAAAAGCGAGGCGGTGGGGTCAAGCGCCTGCGACTTTGGCGGGAAGACCAAGCAACCTCCACTGGGCCCCACTCTCTCTCCTCCACTTGCGTAGCCTACTTGTGCTCCTTTGAAAAACCGCCCACCTTGCTCACCATTCATGGCTATGTCCATACATACATCCTATGCTGCACAACCCATGATATGACTCACATGACGTGGCAATTATTTTAGAAATCTAAAAATAGTAATAATTATTATTGGGCCCTCTAATTTCAAGTTTATGCATACACTCGATATGATGAGATTTCAAAATAAAAACAATAACTGTTTATTGCAGATTTACTTATTCTATCATCTGTAAAATTTAAAAATAATAATAATATAAATACATTGCTTATTTCATTAAAATGAATGCATAGAATTCTATGTTTAGGAATAAAAATTCAGAAAACAGATGCAAAAAACATTGGAAGAACATAGAATAAATATATGCTTTTTTTCTATTAAAAAAAAGGTTAAATACTTGGAATGATGGTCAAAACAACATTATGATACATCAGTGAGTGTTTTGTATTTATACTTACATGATTATTATGACTTGTAAAATTTCCGCAACAAAATTATTATAGTTTCTGCATCCCAATACAATTTCTTGGGCTATTTCGGTATTTTACTTTTCACCAAAAAAAATGAATTATTTATTTCTTATAATAATCCAAAACAGGCATTGGTGTTGTTTTATACCAAAAAATCATGAATATTATATATTTTCTTATTTAAACAATATATAATTGAAATATTAAAAGATAACTTTTTAAAAAGTTAATGTTTATATTTTGGAATAAAATCGCTTTCAAGTATTGTCCTAAATACATTTATTTGAGAATCTTTGTATACGCTCAAAGAGAAGCACGTACGATTCTGTATACTTTATAATCTCCAAAAAGCAAAAGTATAGATAGATACACTATACTTTAATCACGCACGTATGCATATACGTACACGGGGTGGTCACGTGACCTTGTTCGCATTTATTGATGGTCAATCACGTGAGGCGATGACCATGAAATGTCTGCAGGGTGAATTGGTAGTCCAGAGGAAAAGACACCCATGCCCCTCTAATTTTTTTAATGATTTTAAGGTTAGTTGTACAAATACTACATCTCAGTGTAGAAGTGGCTACTGTAGTAGGAGGTACGGATTAGGTGCGGTGGGGATTAGGACTATACTGCGGCTGCGATGACGTGGCAGACTCTGAGTCGCTGGTTTCAAGCTGCAAGATTGCTAGTCACGATGCAAGCAGGATCACGTGATGCGTTTGGATGGTCACACTTATTTATTTTATTTATTTATTATGATGTCGCCAAAGATCTGCCGTATAATCAGTCTATGGTCCGATTTTAAATTGGTGAAAATTCCACACGGCGTCGTCTTGTTCGTTGGTGTGGTTGATATTTTAAAATGGACCCACTAGAACGTGGAGTACTGTTTTTTTTTTTTTTTTCATTGTTTATTGCTGAAATAATGTTTGCCCATACTAATTTGAGTATTTTCTTCTTATTTGGCTAACTAGTTCAGTAATGGATAGAAAGCTAAGAAATGTGACGCAAATTTAATTCTCCATTAATTCCACATTTTTTGAAAATCAATTAAGATAGTAACATTTCTACTATATGTGATGCATACTGATCGTATTGGAAGACAGTGAGAAAAAAAAAAAATTTAAAGCAACTCGATGCAAGAGATGGAAAAATAAAATAAAAGATATTTAATACTCCCTCCATCCCGCTCAAATTTGCACGTAGAGACGGACACGGAGGTTAAGAAAAAACTGTTTTTAGGCACAAAAGTTAAGAAAAAATTGTTTTTTGAGTGTTAATGTTGAATAGTAAAAGACAATTTTGTACATTTTATTTGTCATTTTTGAAGTGTGTAAATCTAAATGGAACGTACGAAAACGAAAAGTGTGTAAATTTGAAAGGGATGGAGGTAGTATTTCAAGTATTGAGGATACAAGAATAAATAATTAGAGAAATCCGAGTGGGCAGTGTATATATTTCATGCATGGTGTCTTAATTACTTTTGCAGGAAACATGATTCGTTTAATTATTATTCTGAGATGGGCAAGATCCTGTCGTTTGTTTATTAGATAATAAATTTTGTTGACTAAGAATTAGTTTAGCTTGAATCAATCAAAACCTTCTAAATCAATTTTTTATTCAATTACAAATAAAGTACAACCGTTTTTATTATAATGGAAATGACTTTTTTTCGAGTTCAAAGTAAGGTATTTCTATACCAATACCTACGATAATTTTGTGAATATGATTGATTAAAATTTACTAGCTTAACTGTTTAAAGGCGAGATGATATTTATGCACAAAACAATAATGTTCATATTTCAATACTTACAAATAAGGATCATCATATCCCATACTAATTGATTACTTGATAATTCTAACATTCTATTTCTATTATTGTGTTTTCATTATATATAATATCAAGAATTGGCCGACAACTTCCATGGTTAGAATTGATTTAAAACTGAAGTCGAATTAATTAGATATATAGCGGGATCTTTGTGTCTATTCTTCACCCCTAGACATGAACAATAATATTCTAACCTAATCTATAAATGGAAAATTTGGAGAAGACAATGAATAAGACGCATGAACAAACTTATTATTTTAATGACATTAATCAAATAGAAATGATCGTCAACTATACTAAAATTCTGCTAAAAAATTTAGATCCAATTTTCTAAAGCTTGCAATTAGGTGAATAAAATAATGTTGGATCAGAAGAATAGTTTTCATAGAAGCCAAAACTTTCTTCTATTTGATTAAAACTTTCTTCTATTTGATTCAGTAGACTTCTAGAATTCTTGATAGTTGGTAGTTAGGTAATTATATGGAATCTTCTACTTAAGTTAATATTAATATTTTAAAATCACTTTCATATGATAAATTATAAAATATTATTAAATAACACGTGACATGTTTTTATAAAAATAAATCTTCCTGCAGGTGAAAAAAAAAGTTTTGAATGCCCAACTATCAATAGTGCAAAATTTAAGTAATGTATATCACTTTAAAAAAAAATTTATAAATTATTACAAAATTTTATGAAGTTATTATTTGATTATATGGGTAAAACTTAAAAGCACAAGCAAATTAATCGGCTTGATAGAATTGCATAATTATATAATCACTCTTTTGCATTATTTGTATTTTGAAATATTTGCATATATAATTGCTTCAGATTCACTAATACATTTTGATGTATGTTCACATAATAAAAGAAACTAAAAAATTAATTCTAATATAAATTAAAAATAATTAATTTTTTTTTCTCTAAGCTTAACTTTAAAGGACATGTTTGATAGGGTAAAAACTTATATGCATCAGGGGATCTGTGCCCTCAACCCAATCCGACGTGTGGGCCACTTCCAGGCGCATCCACGCAAGGCCACACCATAGTTGATGTGTGTTGCGCACAAACCTGATTATATACAGGGGATGTATCACACATTTACTCTTTAGGTATCACACATTTACTTTTCAAATATCACATATTTACCCTTAAAGTTAATATACAGAAACAGTGTTTTCTTCTTTTTCCTTTTTTTTTTCTTCTTTCTCCCTTTTCTTCTTATTGATTTGTTATTCTTTTTATTTGTTTTGTACATTCTTCTTCTTATTCTTCTTGACTATTTTCTTGTTCTTATTCTTCTTCAAATTGTCATGAAGTCATTTATGAGGTTTTTTCCCCTTCTTATTTATGAGTAATTTTAAAACATTGAAAATAAATTATTTCAGACAATATGAAATCATGATTTGCAAAAAAATATGATGAAATCGCGATTTGCATAAATTTTGAGGAAGAAGATGATGAGACATTTCAAAATTTTCATTGAAGGTATTAGTTTGTATGCTCTTAAGGTATCAGTTGTTTACTCTTACAGTATTTGTTATATACTCTTAAGGTATTACATATTTACCTTTAAGGTATTAATACTTATAGTATGAGATATTACATATGGACCTTTAATGTATCGCATTTTTACTTCTAAGGTATTAATGCTTATAGTATAAGGTATTACATATACGCACATTTAAAGTATTACATGTTTACCTTTAAGGTATTAGTGCTTATAGTATAAAATATTGCATATGCACCTTTAAGATATTACATATTTACCTTTAAAGTTTTAATACTTATAATATAAGATATTACATATTCACCTATAAGGTATTAATGTTTATAGTATAATGTATTAGTTGTTCATTCAATGAAAGATATCACTTATATATTCTTTAGGTATCATTTATATACTCTTTAGATATCACTTTTATACCCTTATTGAAATCGGATATATGAGAAACTCTTAATAAAATACTTTTAAAGGTATATAAGTGATATCTTTCATTGAATTAACTCTTATTGAAATCGGATATATGAGAAACTTTAATAAAATACTAAATAATATCTAAATTAACAAAACAACAAAAGATATGAGAAAAGGAAAGGAGGAAAGAGTTATGATGCTATTTATACTGTAACTTAATTATAAATAAACAAATAATGGTGTTTGATTGGACTTTTAAAACTCATATAAACTTTTATATAAGACATTTAATTGGTAATAACTTTTGAAAGAGAAATACTATAATTGTAAATCAAATCAGAATTTGTGATTTTCCCCCTAAAATGCGTTGATTTTTAATTATAACAAAAAAATCTCTAGTAATGATGAAAACGGTAACGAAATAAAAAGTACTATTCAATCAAAATTTTCCTAATAATTTAAAAAAATATATATTTGATTTGTTATATCTGTAGATTTTTTTGCCTGAATAAACAACTAACATATATTGAAAGATTCAAATCACGTAAAACAAAAAAAAAAGATCTGGAAGGAATCAACCCAAAAAAGAAGAAGTATAAATTCGATAAGAACAAAGAAAACGAGAGCGAATAAAAAATGGAAGAAATCTTCCATGCACGTATACATACCACAAATAGATACTATTTCCTCGGAATTAAATAATTAATTTAAATTTCCAAATCACATTTACTTGACGCCCAAGTACCTCAATGGCACAACCGTGATTTCCCTCATCTTCGAACCTTAAAATCTAACAAAATGGAAAATAGCTGTAATCGAACACAAAAGGTCAGTAACGCCTACGTCGCCGAATCGCTGCATTACCAGCAAATACTAATCCCACGCTTCACGCGCCCCGCGTCTGTTCAACTCCGAAAATTAATTGGCGCGTGAGGCTCACGCGGTATATAGAAGAGTAGGACTAAAGTGCAAATGGCCAAGACTTCCACAAAACATGTAATGTTAATCTCTTTATACCGTTTGATATAAATTTTAGTACTGATTCATAACATACACAATTTTTGTATAAATTTATATTTTATAGGCTTACACAAAACTTGATCAATTTTCGGGTAAGAAATTTTAAATTTTTTTTTAATTTTTTTGAGTTACACTAAAATTAAATTAATTAGGGTTACAAAAAAATTAATTTTTTTAATTATTATTTACAAAATATCGATCAATTTTGCATGTAACCCTATAATTTATGGGGTTATATGAAAATTTTTGTGTCATTAAGTGCGTCGTTATTTTTTATTTGATGTGAAATAGGTGGTCTCATATATGTGTCATCAAATATAATAAAGTGAATGATGAAATAGTATTTCCCTATATTTTGTGATATTTAAGATTAATTTATTATATTAAATAGTGTATTTGTACCACTTTATTTCATTTCAAATGTAGTATATGGGGCACCGAACACTGGGAGTAAATGCCCGAATCTTTGATAAGGATGGCATGATATGCATGAAAGGCAAATAAGAGTGATGGTCATGCTCTATGGATGGACATGCCAGCTCATCATGCATTTAAGAGCCTACCCCACATACCTATATTCGTATATTTATACGGTATTTATACGCCGTTCTTTTTGACTGCACAGAACATAAACAGTGAAGGCTGAAGCATTTGTAACGGTAGAAAAAGGTGAAACGCCATACACGCAGATACACATAGTGAGGAGAGTGGAAAAGGGAGAAAAAGAAGGGAAAAAACAAAAGCTGGTAGGCAAAAGCGTATAGCCATACGTATGTCTGTGTCTTATTTAATTAATTTTTGTTTCAGAATTTCGATGTGTTTTTCTTGTAATGTTTTACTTGTCTCTGTTCTTGAGATTTGCGTTGTTGTGAAATAATAATCGAATAAAAGAAATGATTTAATCGAAAGTCCTTTTTCTCATCAGTCTATATTTACACACTCAAGGAAGACTTTTTCACAGTCCTCACTTGTAGTAATAGGAGAGGTCCATGTCAACTGGTGTTTCTGCAAATCTTTTCGAAAATACCACAAACCTGATCTGTGCCATTTTTATTGCTGCGAAAATCTTAACCATTGATTTCTAATCCCTTTTCTACCTGTTTTGTTCTACCCTGAGCGTTATCTATCTCTACACCCTCCTATAAAAAGCCGTGTCTGATCGATTTCTCCGCTCTCTTTTTGGTCGTTTTTTGCTGCGAAGGTTGAGAAGGAAGCAGGGCTTTTGAGACCAGGGTTTGGAGGAAAGATTTTATGTCGGCAAGTTTTGATTTGGGTGTCGTGTTTGGGGCTGCATCGGAGCTCTGTCTCTCGTCGGAATCTTCCTCCACTGGTCGTTGCATGCGAAAATCCCTCTGCTGTTCCTCTCAGCAGAGCGACCTCTCTTTCTTCCCAACTGTTCCGATGCGTTTGAGGCCCAAACGGTAACGCCTGCTTAAACCCTTGTTCTTACTCATTCTTTGTTTCTTTTATATTTCGGTGCGTTTAAGGTTTGTTTTGGGGGTTTTCATGTCGGATCTGTAATGAATTTGTGGTAATAATTATGTTTTTTACCCTTCCGATTTTGTTTTGCAGGACTTGTTCTGGAGTTGTTTGCTTTGGGGGTTATCACATAAATCGGCTATTAATCTTTTCTTGTACCTGAGAGGTCCTCTTAGTTGAAGCTGTTCGATCGATCATTTGTTTAATTTCTTTCTCTTTTGTTTGATTGATTTCTTATTTTGGAGGATACAATTTTGTCGGAGTATTCTTTTGAGGGTTTGTGAGTGATTTTGAACTAGGAAATATGGTGTCTGAGTGTCGAAAGCCAGTTGTTGCGAAGAAAGAATCTCTTAACAGAAAGCAGAGAACGAGGCCTGAGCCGACCCGACCCATGAGGAGGGTCCGAATCATCTGTACCGACCCGGATGCTACCGATTCATCCGATGACGAAGGAGTCAGCGAGAAGCGGGTCAAACGCCTTGTTCGTGAAATCAGTTTCCCTATTGATAACCCTGTTTTCGGCTCTGAATTGGAGAGCTCCTCTGTTCAAGAAAGCAACAATGGCGAAAAGAGGGCTTCTTCTCTGATTGTGAGCAAGCCAAGCCCTGGTAAAGGGAAATACAGAGGCGTTCGACAACGAAAATGGGGGAAATGGGCTGCCGAGATTCGGGACCCGTTCCAGCATAAGAGGGTCTGGTTGGGCACTTACAATACTGCCGAGGAGGCGTCGAGGGCCTACGAATTGAAGAGATTGGAATTCGAGGCTTTGGCTAACAGCGTCGATTTGTCTTCTGAGAAGAGCTCGAATGAGGAGAATGATAGGACTGTTTCCTCTGTTTTGGTTTACAAGAATGTTGAGAAGCTGAAGCAGATGAATGGTGGTGATGCTCTCTGTGCATCTGAGGTTTCGAGTGGCGGCTCTGTGTCCGTTCTCGAAACGGACAAGATTGAGGTCGAAAAACCTAATGATCTTGTTGAAAGTGGACTGTTGAGTGAGGAGTTGATGGCATTGGCTCAAATTGGAGATGAGTTGGACATGGAGCTCAACTTCATCCCTTCGATAGACGACTTTGTCGATGGATTCGATGAGTTTCCGATTTGTGGGTTTGAAGACGATGATCTGAATGCCTCGTTGCCGGACTTCGACTTTGACTTCGACTTTGAAGCCTGCAACGAGGCCCTCGCCTGGATTGATGAAACGCCGACACAGCCTCGGATGAACGGAGCGGCGCTCAATATAGCATGCCCTTAAGTTTTGCAGCTAGTAGGATTTTTATTTATTTATCAGTTTTTATTCTCAAGAACAGTTTTGAGATCATCTTATGATGATGATTAAGTTTTGTTGTTTGGTAAGAGAGATCATTCTGTTTATCGGAGTCGGAGCCCCATCGGGTTTTCTCGTGCTTTTAGAGCCGTCCGATGGGCTACGATCGCCGGGGCGTTCATTGATCATCATCCATGTCTCTCTGATGCTTTTATCTTTTAATATGAGACGTTGAAGGACTTATTAATAATTTTAATAGATAAGCAAATTTTGATATTATCTAATATCATTTTCCACGCGATAAAATCTATTGCCAAAGAGCCATGAATGTGGCATGGATTCAAGTCATGTGTCTCTTTTCATGGATCTTATAGTTGGGATTGAAAGTTACATATTCCTAATGCTATGATTCCATGGCTTGTCATCCATCTGCCTTTTGTTTTATTGATGCATATCCTATACAAGTCCTTTTTGGGCTGCTGTTTTCTTATTCAATTCGATTTTTGATATAAAAACTCAGTTAAAATTTGGACAAGTATTCCATACTAATTGAGGTAGATTATGCCAATCGTAAATAATGAAAGGAGTAGGAAGATTGTGGAATTAACAATAAATATTTTGGTTGACAATTGATGATGCTAGTCTACACAGGTAAACTATTATTATTATTTTATTAGCGCAATAATATATAAGTACATTACTTTGGTTGTTTATGTCTTTATGAAGGGGGTTTTGTGTGCGTGCGTGGGCCATGTAGGTGTAGACAGCAAGACATTTTTAATTTTTGCAATGACAAGCAAAATATATTGCAATTTGAGACCGTTAAAAGATGTTCTTCACTCCTAGCTGTATCCCAAATTCTCTCTCCTCAAATAAAGTCTAGTAGTATAAACACGTGCTCTGTTTGATGAAATCGTGTGTATTGTTTATCCTTCATATGCATATGTGTATACTGTATTTGTATTAGCTTGTATATAAATTAATTGATATTACAATGTATTTTTTCGTAAACTCATAGTAACATGACTTGAGCAGTCACATTACAAGTTAGGTAGTGTTTCAATTTGTCTGTTTTATTATTACAAAAAAAAAATTGAGTATACACATCTTTTAATAAAAAAAATTTACTGTAAATTTATATTACTTTTTGTAGGAAATATCATCTTTTAAGAATTTAGAATTTATTTTGGTTTACTATTTAGTGTTTCTAATCTATATGAAATAATTTTTAAACCACAGATAAATGTAGAAGAGAAAAAACACACACAACTGGCCAAGAATTAAAGGAGTTGCAGTACAAATGGTAGCTGTTTCCAGATTCACTCCTTGCAGACATAAATCTTGTAGTAAAAATGCAGAAATAAATAATGAATATCATATATATTGTATTTTTAACTAGCTTATCATCTAAAATACCTTAAAAATGAAGAGAAAATAAATAAAACACACACCCAACTGCCTAGGAGAAAATAAAGAAAATAAATGAATGAAGACTTCTTCCAAGGCCAGTGACATGAATAGGTTAGTTGGTGGGAATTCTTGCAGCTGATTTAATGTGTTTGTTGGTTGCTTCTTATGTGGAACAAATCTGGTAGTCTACTCCCATTTATTCCTTACTCTAATTCGATTGAATGAGTTTTAGATTTATCATAATTAGATCTGGTTTTACAAATATTATTGTTCTATAATAATTTTATTTTTTCACATTTAGATTATTGTCAAGTTATTCATGACGGTTTAAAGGCTGTTAAATTCATCTGTTCCAGATATTAATCAATTTTGTATTTCAATAATTTTAATATACATTTACTTATTTTTATGACTGTTATTTACATGATGTATAGTGATGATTTAAATTTGAAAAAATAAAAGAATAATGACTAGTAATTGTCAAAATTATTATTGCTTTTGAATGTAGAGAATGAAATCCAGCAGGCAGATCAAGTGGGGTTTTTTATGAAACAATAAAACTACATTATGGTAATTGACTGTGACACCAACCACCCACTTATTTTCATAATGGATAGTTACTTTTTTTCTCTTATTAAACATTTATTATTTTTAAGGAAAATTTTACATTTATATATTTTGATTTCGTTAGGTCTCTGACAACAATATGGTGTTGCAAATAAATTGATTGCTAATGAATCACGTTTTTATGTCAGTCTCTTTAGTAAAGTGAGCTATCGAATTATGTTGGTACTTTTCTAAATCTTATTTGTAAGGTTAATTGTCAAAAAAATCACAACCTTTACTCAAATTGTCATTTTAATCAAACCTTTAATTATTGGTCAAAATAACCTAACTTTAATATGTTGTTTGTTTTTTAACCTCGTTCAGCCTCGAAAATGATTTCCGCTGACGTGTCCATCTGCCCGAACATGTCAGCTGTCACGTCTTATACTCAATTTAGGTTAGGTTATTTTGACCAATAATTAAAGGTTTGGTTAAAATGGCAATGTGAGTAAAGGTTGTGATTTTTTTGGCAATTAACCCTATTTGTAATGGTCCAAATCATACATTATTATTCTATTAAAACAATCTTAGATATTTCGAGACATAGATTGAATATAATATCTATTGTTTTCGGTATTTCACATTTCCTCTTATTCATTCGTAATGCACACTACATATGATTTATAATGATTTTAATTAAAAATTAATTATAAGTTGTTAAATTAAATTCGTAAGATTATTTTGAAATAGTACTTTGCAATCGGATCTAAATAGATGTTTCAAATGAAGATAAACTTTTTTGTTGGTTAATAATTTCAAAACTAGTACAAAGATTGATCAACGAAAAGAACAATAAGTATTGCATTCGATTTATTCTATAAAGGTATATGTTTGTTAATTGTATATTTCCATTTCTTACGTGTTTTTCTGTTTTTAATGCATCACCAACACATTCTATTAAGCACCACAGTAACCAAACAAAAGATTGCGATATTATTTTCCACTTAATTTATTTAAATTAGAAATCTGAATAAGACACTTATGAGTCCTGATCTTCGTCTATTTAATTTCATAAAATAAACTGCAATTATGTTGATGATCTGTCTTTCCAATTATTATTATTATTATTATTATTATTATTATTATTATTATTATTATTATTATTATTATTATTATTATTATTATTATTATTCACTGGTTAACAAATGTGTAAACCGTCATTTCAGATGCTATGTATTGTCAAAATGCAATTAATTTTAATTTATTTACTATTGTTTTCACTACTGTTAATTTATTAACACATCAAATTTAATTAAACTTATTATTGTTATTTTGTTAAGCGGATATCAGTGTAAGTTTGACCTTGAGTACAAACTAAGTAAAAAATAATTCCTTCCAAAACAAAAAAGTAATAATAATTAAAATATTGATTTTGTTGATTAAATTAATGAGAACTTAATCGGGATGTTTCTTGATTGATGCAAAATCCGACTCAATATTTTATAGGTAACTATATTAACTTAAAAATGATAAAAATCAATACAAATAAATTAAATAAACATTATATTTTATTGGATTGGACTAACTAATCAATACCAAAAGTGACAACTATAGTGCCAAAATCTTAGTACTAATAATTAGCATGTTTTTGGTTGATTGATTTGGTCCCTTTAAACATCCAATGTCGGATGGCACTCGTTCACAACATTATTACTAAACTATTTATAGTTCCCAATATTTAATTATTTTTATTAGAAATTAAATCTTATAAATAAATTAATTAACCACCTATTTTAAATTATAATCTAACTTTATTGAAAGATTATTCTTATGAGTCTGTTACTTTGCAAATTGCAACTCAATCATATGTAGTCTTTTAAACGTAATTGTATTGATTTATTTTATTTAACTTAATGAAGATTTTTTTCCTATTATTATTAGTTTAAAAAAAAAATGTTATGAAAATTGGAGATCTGGGAAAGTCTGAAATTAAAATCCGCGATCGTAGGCTGACATTCTCTTGATTGGCTTACATATCACTGTCGGTCCGTTATCTTTTAAATTTCTTCCTAAATTATATTATTATTATTATTTTTTTTTGTCTCGTACGAATTATGAAGAATAATTATTTTTTTATTAAATTCTTGTTGACCAACTTTGTTTATTTATTCTTCGTTGTGTAGGGCCAGATTGGAAATAAATAAATAATTGAATACTATTTTCATATGATGTATCTTCCATGCATAGGTTAGGAAGATTATTGGAGTGATTGCAAAAAAAAAAAAAAAAGTTTTAAAAGTGATTTTATGTATAGATATAGTATAATTGTTTAATTACAATCAGTTTGAAGTAGTGGCTTGTTACTATAAAGTATAATATTTTTTTTCTGTTTTATATAAATAGAATCTAACGAATCTTAATATAAGTCAATTACAGGAAATATGTTTTAGTTGACTCCAATATTTGATTCCAACCTTTATTTATATACATGCATATAAAAAATGAATTCTTATTGTATTTTCTAATAGGACAAAATTCATTTTTCGTCCTTCCCTAAGGACGTTATCCAATTTTGGTCCTCTTGTTTTCCGATCATTAATTTTAGTCCTCTTAAATCTCCGGCTGTCCAATTTTAGTCCGATTGCCTAATTTTGGTCCTCCTAACTTGATTTTCCGGTCAGCTCCGAGCGAGTGCACAACATTCGCCCCCAATTTCATGAGTTCCGGCGCTTATGTGGCAACTATTTTCACGTGGTATTTTTTTTTTGTTTTATTTTCCTAATTAAAATACCACATCATCCGCCATGTTATTAAAAAATTAAAATATATAAAAAAAGGAAAAAAATTAAATAAAAAAAAACAGAATAATTTTTTTTTTGTTTTTTTTCTTTAATTTTGTTCCTATGTTTTTATATATTTTTATTTTTTTTATTGTAATTAAATGCAATAAAAAATAAAAAATGTATATAAAAAAAGGAACAAATAATTATGTTCGTGTTTTTAAAAAAAAATTAATTATGTTTTTTTTTATATTTTTTCTCATTTTTTATTGCATTTAAATGCAATAAAAAAATTAAAAAAGGAAAAAAATTAAAGAAAAAACAACAAAAAAATGTTTTAATTTGTTTTTTTAAATTTAAATTATGTCCTCTTTTTTTTTTAAATTTTTCTCATTTTTTTTTGTTTTTTATTGCATTTAAATGTAATAAAAAAAATTAAAAATATATAAAAACATAGGAACAAAACTAAAAAAAAATTTAAATTCTGTTCGTTTTTTTTTAAATTTTTTTTCCTTTTTTATATATTTTAATTTTTAATGACATGTCGGATGATGTGGCATTTTCATTAGGAAAATAAAACAAAAATAAATACCACATGTAAAAATAGTTGCCACATAAGCGCCAGCTGTCGGAATTAATGAAATTGGGGGCGAGTGTTGTGCACTCGCCTGGAGCTGCTCGGAAAATCAAGTTAGGAGGATCAAAATTGGGCAATCAGACTAAAATTGGATAGCCGGAGATTTAAGAGAACTAAAATTGATGATCGGAAAACAAGATGACCAAAATTGGATAACGTCCATAGAGAAGTACGAAAAATGAATTTAGTTATTTTCTAATGTGTATCATTTATATGTAGATTAGATACTTTTTCCCACGCGATTTACAAACGCGAGAGAAAAATTCAATCATATATGCTATATTTATAGCCCATCAGATCAGATGGGCCTGTTTGATTTAGTCTTTTGTATATAAAGAGTTCGGACTGCTTCTGGCCCATTTACGTTATATAGGAATGATTAGGGGTAATTCTATTCACGATCACCAATATTTCTTTCAACAGTCACAATATATTTAATTTCTCTATTTTATTCTTTATATTTTTTATTCTTTTCACAACCATCATATTTCCACCATTTTTATTATCTCAACCATCAACCCTCTCTCCAAACAAAAACAACATTCGTTTCAGTCTCCATTATTTCATAAACTATGAATTTCAATGATTTGCCACATAATATTTAGATTGAAATGAATAATTAATTTTTTAGTATCAATGAATAATTATTAGTATCAATATATTTTATTTGAAGTTATTTTGGATTTAGAATTTTCCAAAAAAATTTATATCCCTCTACAACCATGACTATCTCTTTTTCTATATTTAGTACTTCGATTAATTTATATTATATAAAATTATAAATACATAAATTTTTTTGCATTAACTTGTATTTCTCATCGTGGGAATGATTTTTTTAAATTATTTTAAGGAGATACATTTATTACCTCACAAACTCAATTTTTTTATAATGTTAATTATTTTAATGAAATATTTGGAGATATTAAAAATCTGTTGAGAAATTAAATGAGAAATGAGATAATTGTGAATAATTAAAAAATAAAATAGATTTGTAGTGCATAAAATCTTGTTTTGCGTACATATAAGGAGAACATAAAAGTGGTGGTTGGAGGCTATGAAAAGAGGAAAAAAAAAGTTGATTTAAAAGGTTAAAATAGAGAATTTACATGTATAATGACTATAGAGAGAAATAATATAGCCGTGAATAGAATTACCGGAATGATTAGAGTTTGTCCATAGCATGAAAGAAGCCCAATAATATATATATATATATATATATATATATATATATATATATATAGATTTATTTGTACATATTTTGGATGAGTGAGGTCCAATAAATTATTACTCACCAGATCTTTGTGGATTCGGCCTATAGAAATAATAATAGTCTGAATCCAAATCTGAAAGAGTTGTTTGTACTAGGATCTAGAACTTTTGTGAGTTTGAATTTGATATTTAGGTGTATTTTAAAAAATGTGAAGTTTAATAATTTTATATTTATTTCTTGGATTTTATAGGGTAGTTATACCTTCATCCCAAAATAAATGTTATTGTAGTAAAAGAAATTTGTACCAGAATGAGTGTCATTTTTGGATTTTTATATATAATTATCATTAATCTATCAAAGATACTCTCATTTATTCCTATCAAATTAAAGAGAGTTTTAAAAAAGAAAGAAAAAAAAAAAAACTCTCACAATAACTATATTTAAATAGAGGTAGAACAATCTTTATATCAGCTTTCTAAATATGTGTAAAAACATATAAAACGACATTCATTTTGGGATAGAGGAAGTAGTTAAATGTCATAATCACATTGAGAATTGTAAAAAAAAAATAAACTTGTTATTTTATTTTGAAAAGATAGTTATTGTTGTTGGGAATTATAAAAAATTGAAAAGTAGGATAGAATTATAAATTTTTTTAGATCCCACGACGAACATGGATTACCCAAATTTCATATTGAAACTAATGTTGGAGTAACGGAGTTATGATATATAATTAATTACTATGAAATTGATTTCGAAAATAATGAGTCAAATGCAATAATTATAAATTTGATAAATCTTATATGAAAATACACGAAACATGTGTTCTCAATCTATGAAATTAACTCAAAGTTTAATTATGTATCTATGTCAGTCTTTGCACGATTATATAATTTACTGTTGATTAATAATAATTATTTCACTAACGAATACATTATAATCGTTAACATTTTCTAAGACTAATTGAATTCATTTTAACTAAAAATGAATTCCTATTGCCTTCTTATAATCTTGTAAAAAAACAACGTAATTAATATTTATTTATATTAAACTTGACAAACCACTCCATAGAAAAAAACATGAATTTTCATTGCCCAAAAACTTTATTTTGTCATTTTGTCATTCATAAAACAATATTTCCAATATAATATTTCATTAAAGCAACTTTTCTTTTTTTAAATTAAGATTACCTTTCTTACCAGCTGGCCCCACCTCATCTGGACCTGTTGCCCTAAAATATGGAAAAAGCTAATTAAACCCTAATATATACCCAAATGGGGAGAGCTCAATCCACTGATCCAAAGGCCATTGATTAATCCATCAAATAAAAAGCCCAGAATTCAACCTCGGAAAGATCGAAGATCATCACCTGGTGAAAAATCTTGATAATAAAGACCAAGAAACTCCACTTCATTTTCCCAAAACCCAAACCTGATCATGGACTCTGAGACATCTCAATGGCCATCTGATCAAAGAAGGAAGCTGGACTCTGAGACATCTCAATGGCCATCTGATCAAAGAAGGAAGCTAGTGGGGGTGAGAATGAGAAAGCCAGGGAAATTCGTATCTGAAATCTGGGATAGCAGTATCCAGAAAAGGATTTGGTTGGGCACTTTCCCCACTGCTGAGGATGCTCACAATGCTTATCTTTCCAAGAAACAGGAGATTCAACACAAGATTGAGATGTCAAAACATTTATCCTCGGATAATTGGTTTCATTTGAAAGAGAAAGAGGAAAAGGTTTCAGATGAAGAAGATGAAGAAGAGAAATTTGGGTTTCTTAATGGTGTCAAAGTAATTGACACAAATGGTTTCTTTGTGGGTGAGTTTAGAAAGCTGGACGATCTGAGCATCCCCACAACTGAAGATAGTGACATCTGTCATGAAGACATTAATTGAGGTTTTTTAGAGGTTTTTTTAGTTGATTGTAGAAATTTAAATGTTGATTTGTGTTTGCGATGAATTGTCTTGCTTTCTTGGTTCAATCATGTTTGTATGTTCAAGTTAGAAATCGAGATGTTTGTATGTTTAAGTTAGAAATCGAGCGTGGAGGAAATTACGTAATATTCTTGGACGAGATCATTGATGTATGTTCAAGTTAGAAATCGAGATGTTTGTATGTTTAAGTTAGAAATCGAGCGTGGAGGAAATTACGTAATATTCTTGGACGAGCGCGTCTAAAAAACTAATGTATATATTAGGTATTTAAATGTATGCATGAAAATATCTGAAAATAGTTTCTCGATATTTTCATTTTTTCAGGTGATCGATAAAAGAGTGCAATCGATATATCTCCGATATTTTCATTTTTCCAAATTTTGTTAAAATATTGGTAAAATATCAGCGAAATATCGATTTCAATATCGGTGACTTCATCCTACAATATGTAGGAAAACAAGTGAAATATCGAGGAAATATTAGCGAAACATCGATTTCAATATTTCAATATCGGTGACTTCATCCTACAATTTGTATGAAAATATGTGAAATATTTCGCTTTTAATATTTCAATATCGGTGACTTCATCTTACAATTTGTAGGAAAATATGTGAAATATCGAGAAAATATCAGCGAAATATCGATTTCAATATCGGTGACTTCATGGTACAATTTGTAGAAAAATTGGTGAAATATTTCAATATTGACTTCATGGTATAATTTATAGGAAAATTGGTGAAATATTGGGGAAATGACGAAAATATCGGTATTGATTTCAATATCGGTTTCATACAAATTATATGAAAAACCGTGAAATATCATGAAAATATCGATAAATATCGTTGGAATGTTGGGGAAATATCGTTAAATATCGGAAAAATATCAATAAATTTATGTACCGATATTTACACCGATACTGATATTTCAACGATATTTCCATAAAATTAAGATGTCGATATTTTCATCGAAATCGAAATTTTCATTATTTTTTAAATGCAAATAGTAATGGCGCCAAAATTAATTTTGGATGGCCTTTCTACTATAATTTAAGGAATTTACATTTAAGAGTTTTTAAATTGAAGAATTATTATAGGGCGAAAATGTGAGACATTTTGGTAAAGTAGGTTATATTTACTAAATTATCCTTCTTAATGTGGTTTTTCAAAGTTTTAATTACAGAGAAAATTGCAAATGTTGTCACATAACTTTTTAATTTGCGAGAAATTTGGAATTTTCAAGGAGTTCAAGAATTTTCATGGGATGTGAATATGTGATGATGTAATAGTGGTCTTTCACTTGTACTGTTGATATGTATTGAAATTGAACACTCACAAACTATGAAGAATTAGTAAAATATATAATAAATCAGTTAATGTCAAAAACAACAAAATTCAATTTAAAAGATTATTTAAATAAATACAAAAACTACAACTAAAATCTGAAAAATCATTCAACAAATAAAATAAATTACAAAAATAATTTAAAAAATCTAACAGTTGAAGATAAAATTTAAATTTGAAAGTACAAAAATAATATTTACAAGTTTTTTAATAAAAAAAAAAAATGAAATAGATCTGACAGATTTAATAAATCATAAAATTACAAAAAATCTAAAAAAATATTTTTGTTATTTTTATATTTATCAATTAATTTCAGAGTTTAGTTTTAATTTTTATATTTATCTAAGTAGCATTTAAATTTAAAAAGACAAAGACTCCTGTGCACCAGGTGCACGAATCTTAGATCCGTGCAATCCGGGTCAATTCGACCCGGCACGGTCATCCACTCGCCGGAACAGTCATTCACGCGCCGGGAAGGAGGCGCAATACACTTAGTTTATTTTCTGCATTTTTCTGGAAAATATGTATACCTTCTAGTTATAACTTTCATACCTTTATATTATAACTTTCATACCTTTATGTACAAACATCCATACCTTTATGTCTGTAACTTAGAAAAATAAATGAAGATTTTCAATACAATTTGTATTGTATATCTTTATGTGATATCAATATGACCTTTATGTTATATTATGTCACCTTTATGTACAAATATTCTGACCTTTATGTAATATATAAAAGTGCATAAAGGTCAGAATATTTGTACATAAATGTGACATGATATAACATAAATGTTGCATTGATATCACATAAAGGTATACAGTTCAAATTATGTTTAAAATCTTCATTTTTTTCTAAGTTACAGTACATAAAGGTCATGATAGTTGTACATAAAGGTCACACATTTATAACATAAAGATCACACATTTACAACATAAAGGTCACAACCTGAAGCAAAAAAAAAAAAAAAAAAAGTAAAATTCAAAACACGTGGATCCGGGTCAAAAACTGGGTCGACCCGGATTGCATGTATACCAAGTGTACACAAGACCAACTCATTTAAAAAATATTTTTTCGATTTACTCGAATGCTGTTTTATATTATTAACTTTAAGTTGTTCATATTTACAAATTACCACATCAGCAAATGCGTTTTCACTTTCAGTACATATTAGCAGCCTTTAAAGACAATTTTTCACACCATCATATCTCATAGGATGATAGGAACATATTAAATTCCGGCGAATTAAAATTCTAAATTTTTTTTGTAAAATTGACCTTATTGTGAAAAAAATTATTAATTGTGGGACTAAAATAACAGGACCATCTTTGTAATTTTCCCAATCATTAATGAGAATGACAATCCCAGTCTCCCATTATGCTAAAACAAATTAAGCTATAAAATGTAGAAGAAAGGTTGAATTTGGTATTTGGTTTCAACACTTTCTGGCTAATTAGGTCTTTCAGACATGGAAAATTCTAGTTTTCATTCAACTCCATAAATTAAATTGCTTTCATTGAAAGTAAATTACAATGTAAGCCTTATTCTACTCTGTAAAAAACATTTTACAGAGAATGCTCGATACTTAGATTTATTTTACTAATTTTTCTTGAAATTTCAAAGAAGGCCCTTTTCTTGGAAACTTGTAATGCAATCATCAAACATTTGGTCCAATGATTTCATTGGAGGAAGCCCCAGATTAATAATCTTCTCACTATCCATACTATGTGGATTGTCATCTCCTTTCTGATTGCTACACCTGAAAAAACAAAGGATCAGATGTCACATTTCGACCAAAATCGGACTAAAATTAAACAAATGTTAGCCTTACTTGTTCACATAAGGGTAAGATGGGTATTTTGCCCTTAACATTTCAATAATCTGTGAAAAGTGTGCCACTGAGTTTGAACATATAAGCCTCCCAGAGGCTTTGCTTTCTTCCATTGCCAAAATATGTGCATTCACAACATCATCAATGTGCACAAAACCTATGGTCATGTTTGGATATTCTTCTGTTAGGCCTAAACATAACAACATTGATTATAAGTATAACACAAATTACATAACTTGGGATAAATTAACACAAACATTAATCCTAACAAGAATATCTAACCTTTGGCTATAGCTAATATAATGAGTAGTGTACTAGTTGGTTGGGGTGCAAGTAGAGGACCAACTACGAACGATGGATTCACCACCACCAGATTAATTCCACTCTCTTGTGCAAATTTCCATGCCTCTTTTTCTGCCATGGTTTTTGCATAAGCATACCAAAGCTGCAAATTAACAAGATTAATTAATTAATTTCTCAATCTTTAATTAGAAAACTTGAAGAATTTAATGTAAATATAATTGATTACATTGTAGGCTTTACAATATTCAGGATCACTCCAATGAGATTCATTGAGAGGGGACACTTCTTTCACATCATATCTATACCGAATTGCAGAACAAGAAGAGGTTAAGACAACCCTTTTCACACTGCTAGCTTTCTTGCACGAGTTTAGCACATTTAAGGTTCCCTTTATGCATGGATCAATCAATTTTTCCTGCAATATTATTCACAAATAAGTATCTTAAAAAACTTGGGCATGTTAATGCAAATTAAGGTATGTATTGTGTGGACTTGCCTTGACATTATGATCATAGCCGACGAGCACCGGAGATGCAGTGTGGAACACCCCATCTACTCCGGCCACCGCCTCGTCGAAGCTTTCTTCATCCAACAAATCAGCTCTAAAAATCTTGAGCCTTTCCTTGGCTCCTTTTAGGTCCCATAAATAGCCTACCTTTTCTACATTTTCTGATGCAAGAGCAAAATGCAACATCTCATGATCCAACTTATATAGAGAGAATCTCAATTTTTGTTCTGAATTTTAGATCTTATACACTTCCTAACACCAATTTTAGGTATTCCAATTTCGGTCCTTTTAACTTTTTTTTTTTTTTTTTTCAATTTTGTTCCGATTTTGCTCGAAATATCATTTTTGTTTAGGTGGACTCTGGAATTGAAAATTTCACTTCTGCATTCTTGCATTCCAATAGGCTAAATTGAAATTTGGAGTAAAATCGAATCAAAATTGAAAAAATATAATAATTAAAAGGCCAAAATTGGAACACACACATAATTTTTAATTTTCTTATTGTATATATTAGTAATATAATAAATTCTCAACTTTACTGATGGCTTAATAAACTAGCTAGCCTGGAATTTTAGATCATACCTAACATTGAAATATTTGAATCGGTTAACACTATCTATCTATCTACTACTACAGCTATAAAAATGTGAATGTTCTATAATGTTTATTAAAAGACTATTATTTAAGGTCATAATAATAATTTATATATGAATCAAGAAAAATACACTAAAAAAAGAAAAATTGACCTCGTGCAACACACATTATCCATACTAGTCTATTAAGAAATACTAATTTATCAAGGATAAAGACTAATTCCATGCGCAATTTAATTTCTTCATTCACTAATTTTGCATAGAATTCAAGAATCAAGACAAAATCAATATGTAGAATTGAAGCATATATATATATATATATATATATATACCTGGATCTCGAACTGTAGTTCTTACAGTATGACCCTTATCCAGCAGCGATTTAATGAGGTAAGCTGCAATAAATCCAGTTCCTCCAGTTACACAGTACTCCAACATCTTCTCCCTTTACCTAATCTTCTCTTCTTCACAATACAAATTGGGACTGACTGAATTAAGATTTATAGATCATATTCTGCCTGTTATAATGGAATAAAATATGTGAAAGATTTAAGAAATTAATTAAAGCAGCTATGATTTATGGTGTAAAAAGCATGGAAGTAGTAGCTTGTTTGTTTAGTTGGAAAAGGAGAAGCTCATGGCCCACACACATGTTTGATATTTTCGAAACTCTTATCTTATCCTTAGACGTCATCAAATAATCTCAGCTTTCCTACATTAGAACTAGATTTATGTTGACAATTGTCTTTATATGATTCGTTGCTTCAAATCTTCAATCCATTACTATTGATGCATGATTAAGTATCTGTTAGGAAATTAAATGGGTCCCGAATCGAATTCGGATCGAACAAAATCGGTCTTTTAGATTTAATCGAACGGATGCCGAAGCGATAAATTTCAAAAATTATTATTTGATATATAAGAACGTATCATCAAATATTAAATTTATTCAAAATTAAAGAAATAGAAAGAAATGTTCCTTTGATGATTTCTTTTTCTCTTTTGCTTTGACTGACGAATTGCTGAAGATACCACGATCTTCCGATTCGTTCCTCTCTTTCAACGGTAGTGTGTGGGTACCCCAAATATCAGATATAAATTCCTAATTAAATTATTCCTATGATGTACTCAACTCATCAGATCATAGGATTGGGCTAATTGAGTTGGAAGAGATATAGAACTATTCCATTAAATAAACCATAAAATAAAATTAAAATCAAATCTAAAAATTGGCGTGTCTCTATGATAGAAACAAACGTGTATTTTGGGCTAATTGAGTTGGAGTGATATAGAACTATTTTATTAAATAAACCACAATAAAATTGAGATTTGAATTGAGATCAAATCTCAAAATTGACGTGTCTCTATGATAGAACAGACGTGTATTTTTCTCTCTGTGGCGTGTTTTCTTTTTCAAAAGAGAGAAATTGTGGCTTTCTTTTATAAACTCAATTCTATCTGTTGAAATTCTAATCCAAATGTAATTAGAATTTATCTCCAACTAGAAATCTAATCTTATTAAGATTCATAATCTTAATCTAATTAGTTCTTATCCAATTAGAATTCCAAATCCCATCAATTAATTAAGAGTCCTAATCTTAATATAATTGTAGTTGATATAATCTTATAATATCAACTTGATTGATTAATTAATATCACAAATAAATATCAAAATATTTATTTAATTTCTAATACAGTCATCACTGTACAAACTCATGCCCCACACACATGCATGTGATATGCTTCGACCTAAACTACAAATTATAATAATTTCTTAATAAAAAAAATATAGCTTTTTTTTGTTGTTGTTGATATTTTCGAAAATCTGATTTTATCTTTAGACGTCATCAAATAATCTCAGCTTTCCTAGATTAGAACTAGATCTATATTGAGAATTGTCTTTATATGAGTTGACAAGTCAGCATCAAGTTGAAGCATTTGAATATATCCGTTGCTTCAAATCTTCAATCCATTACTATTGATGGCCTGATTAATTATCAAGATTGTTTCTTTGAGATATGTTTTGGGTCCAAGTCACCTTAATCCTACTTGTCGATAATGTCCCAAAGCTTTCTGTTATTGCAATTTCTTTCTTTCATTAATAATGGCATAATGCTTTTTTCAAAGGAAGAAATCACCCCAAATTTGCAGGTCTCAAATTGAAGCTGACTAATTAATATTAATCTGTTGTACTTTGAAATTACTTTTAACATTAATTAGTCAACTACGATTATTTTGAAATTTGCCACCTTTATTCTCACTCTTTAAATCTGCCCATCCAATCCCATATTGAACTCCAATTAACCCCCCAAAGTCAAGAGTTGCAACACCATTTCTACCACCTCCACCGCCATGGCTCCGCCGTTGCCGGAATTTTCTCAGTGGGCGAAACTCAAGTATGTAAAACTAGGGTACCAATACCTGGTAAACCACTTCCTAGTCTTCTTGCTCATACCATTAGTGTTATCTCTTTCCATCCAGGCCCTGAATAGTAATACTGGCCCTCATGAAATCCTCCATCATTGGAATTCCATGAATTTCAACTTCATTCACTTGATATGTTGCTTGTTTCTCATAATATATACCTTGACTTTCTACTTCATGTCAAGGCCAAATCCTGTGTACCTGGTCGACTACTCATTGTTTAAACCTCCACAAAATTTGAGAGTCTCCTTCGACAGATTCAGAGAGCATGCCAAATTCATCTTCGCCGCTCATCCTGAGAGTTGATTTTCAGATGAGGATTCTGGAAAGATCTGGCCTTGGAGAAGAAACCTGTTTGCCGCCGGCCCTACTGTGTATTCCTCCGACGCCGAACATGGCGTTTGCAAGAGAAGAAGCAGAGCTTGTCATCTTTTCCTGCATGGATTCTCTTTTCCAGAAAACTGGGCTCAAACCAGTCGACGTGGATATATTGATTCTGAATTGCAGCCTCTTTACTCCAAATCCATCTCTGACAGCAATGGTGATCAACAAGTACAAAATGAGAAGCAACATAACAAGCTTCAATATTTCAGGAATGGGGTGCAGTGCTAGTCTAATATCCGTCAGTTTAGCCAGAGATCTTCTGCAACAATATCCCAACTCCAACGCGGTGGTGATAAGCACTGAGATTCTCACTCCCAACTGCTATACGGGTAAAGAAAGATCCATGCTCCTCCCCAACTGCCTCTTCAGAATGGGCGGCGCCGCCATTCTCTTATCCAACCGCCGCGCCGATCGCCGCCGTGCAAAGTACCGCCTGGTCCATCTTGTCAGAACCCACAAAGGAGCTGATGACGAGTCATACAGATGTTTAATACAAGAAGAAGATTCCGATGGAAATGTGGGAATAAAGCTGACTACTGATCTAACGGCAATCGCCGGAGAAGCTCTGAAATCGAACATATCCACCATCGGCCCTCTTGTCCTCCCTTCATCGGAGAGACTCCTCCATGCTCTTTCACTCATCGGTGGAAAAGTCTTCAACTCTAAGTGGAGACCCTATATCCCTGATTTCAAGCAGGCATTCGAGCACTTCTGCATCCACGCCGGAGGACGGGCGGTGATCGATGGGATACAGAAGAATCTGAGCCTGACAGAGGAGCAAGTGGAAGCTTCGAGAATGGCGCTGCATAGGTTTGGGAATACATCATCTTCATCACTGTGGTATGAACTGAGTTACATAGAATCAAAGGGGAGAATGAAGAAAGGAGACAGGGTTTGGCAGATTGCACTTGGGAGTGGATTTAAGTGTAACAGTGGCGTATGGCGGTGCAATCGGACGATCATGACGCCGGTGGAGGGGCCCTGGGCTGATTGCATTGATAAATATCCACTTCATATACCTGAACCTGTCAAGCTTTAGCAATATCGGTTTTCTTGAAGAAATTAATTATTACAATAAATAAATATATCTGTACGTCAATTTATTTTGTTTTTCAAGCATATAAGTTATAAATGCTTGTGTACTAATTAATTAAGTTTGCAAATCTATTAGCTGATTTGGGAGCATCAATTTTGTCATGAATTGGTTTCCCAATCAAGGAGGCTGTGGTATGCATCATTGTATGTACTATAAATTTACATAAATTGTAGTTTTTTTTTAATTAAAAAAAAATAAGTCTGTGACATTTGTTTCCATCTTTAACAGTAATTTAAGTCGTGTCGTGTCTGTTCAGTTTGGTTGGTTATTTTCTAAGTCGAGTATAGCTTTTTTTTTTTTTGGGATTAATTAATTATTGGTTTGTATTTGTCCAAACTAATACCAAACGAATAATTATGAATTTCACAACTGTAAGTCTTTTTCAATTTTCTTAATTTTGCACGTGTAATGTATATCATGTGTATATTGATAATATTAGGGTAATGTAAGAATATGAGATAAAATAATAGTCCTTTCATTCCAAAAAAATAAATAAAATAAAATTGTTTCTTAATTTTATTATTCAGAAATCAAGTGATGGTTTTAAATCAAAATTGATTTTTCACTTAAAATTTTGTAATGTTATGACAAACTTAGAGTGTGATGAATTTGATGAATATATAAAAGAATGCATATGTGAGAATTGATGACTTATTAAAATTGCACATTCCTTTAATTGAAAAATTTTATGTTTATATTTCTATAAAATAAAAGTTACATTTTGAAGAAATAATATTTTATATATTTTTGGGACCAATTTTGGTACGTTGGTTTAGGAAGGTTTAATTTAGCTGAAAATATTCAAATTTATTAGAGCTAGAGATATAAGAGGCCTACATCGTATGGCCCATTAGGCAGCGGTGGCCATGGTATAGTCAACGATCCAATTCCAATCCCCTAAATTAAGCCCATAGACCATAGTTAGTATCCGCCTAACCTACTGGTGTAGTTAGAGTTAGAGTTATTATTCTGTGCAACGACGTCCACGGTAATAGTCAAAGATCCAATTACAAGCCCCTAAGCCCGCATTTAATGGATACACTTACCTGATTGGCCCAATTTAAAATGGCCTCATTACTTGGGTCAAGTTCCAATCCTGTAAGCCCACATTTAATGGATACACTTACCTGATTGGCCCAATTTAAAATGGCCTCATTCCTTGGGTCCAATTCAAATCCCTAAGCCCACAGTTAGTAGATACACCTACCTGATTGGCCCAATTTACCCCAATTTACAATGGCCCATTCCTTGGATTCAATTATTTTTTTGAGAAACTATATAAGAAAGGATAATAGCTCTATCTCAAGACCTCATATACATAATTTTTTTTTTTCCTTAAGAAAATGAATTCATAATTTACATAATTTAAGTATAATTCTTTTAACAATTTAAAATATATAGGTTGCTTCAAATCTTCAATCCATCACGATTGATAGCATATATGAATCATGATCTTGGATTCAAGTCTGCTTAATCCTACGTGTCAATACTAATGTCCCAAAGAATATTACTGCCAGTAAAAACTTCTTTATTTCATTAATAATGGCATGATGCATTTTGAAAGCAAGACATTATCAGAAATTTGCACTTAGTAAAGTACAACTGATTAATGATATGTATAATCATAATTTATGTTTGAAACGACTGATCACGAACCAATTACTTTATGAGTTTGAGCAATCTGATCTGACTGGAAAAATGATTTCATTAATCTTAACTGTGAGAACTTATACTAAAATGATTATTAATTTCAATATGCTTCATGATATAATTATTATAACCGAGATAATCTATTTAATATCCATAATATATATGACGTTGATAGGTTATCAGTTATATATAATAAGTGATATATGGATTACGATGGAAGTAAATGGTGAAACACAATCTGTACTTTAATTTTGATACAGTTCGATGTACTCTACTATTTTGTCTAGTTTATTATCTTAACTATAATTTAACAATTAATACGAACATGGCTATTCAACTTCAATAAAATTTCTAACTACTGAGGTTGTAATGAAAATAATTAGTAATTTATTTGATTTGTTATCTATAAAGTTTGTGTTCGAATTTATTTCATTATCAACTAAATCTTGAGTTGGATCAAAAATTACTTCAATTTATTTTAGTAATTATCAAGCTTGAGTTTCTACATATTTTTACATTTTATCAATTAAACTATAATTAAAGTTCAAGTTTGTTTGTCAATTTTTAGGGGCAATCTCAATATTACTCCTAAATTTTAGTTTTTCTCCTTTTTTTTTTACCAACTTTATATATTTATATTTTACTATTATAACATTTTTTTTTTCTAATTTTGGTAAATAGAAGATTAGAAGTGAATTTTCACTCTTATAAATTTGTATCAATCTCCATATTGAACTCCCGAGTCCAAACGTCAAGCATTGCAACCCCAATTCTTCCACCGCCACGTCCCTTCGCCGCCATGGCTCCGCCATTGCCGGACTTTTGTCAGTCCGTAAAACTCAAGTATGTAAAACTAGGGTACCAATACCTGGTGAACCACTTCCTCGTCTTCTTGCTTATACCAGTAATGGTAGCTCTTTCCATCCAGGCCCTGAATACTGGCCCTGCTGAAATCCTCCATCTCTGGAATTCCATGAATCTCAACTTCATTCACTTCGTATGTTGCTTGTATCTCATAATATATACCTCGACTTTGTTCTTCATGTCAAAGCCCAGGTCTGTGTACCTGGTCGACTACGCATTGTTTAAACCTCCACGCAGCTTAAGAGTCTCCTTCGCTGGATTCATGGAGCACGCCAGAGTGGTCTTAGCCGATCATCCTAAGAGTGTCCATTTTCAGATGAGGATTCTGGAAAGATCTGGCCTCGGAGAAGAAACCTGTTTGCCGCCGGCGTTACATTACATTCCTCCGACGCCGAACATGACGTTTGCGAGAGAAGAAGCAGAGCTTGTCATCTTTTCCTGCATGGATTCTCTTTTCCAGAAAACTGGGCTCAAACCAGTCGACGTGGATATATTGGTCCTGAATTGCAGCCTCTTTTCTCCGACTCCATCTTTGACAGCAATGGTGATCAACAAGTACAAAATGAGGAGCAATATAAGAAGCTTCAATCTTTCAGGGATGGGGTGCAGTGCTAGTCTAATATCCGTCGATTTAGCCAGGGATCTTCTCCAGCATTACCCCAACTCCAACGCCGTGGTGATAAGCACTGAGATTCTCACTCCCAACTGCTATCTGGGAAAAGAAAGAGCCATGCTCCTCCCCAACTGCCTCTTCAGAATGGGCGGCGCCGCCATTCTCCTATCCAACCGCCGCTCCGATCGCCGCCGCGCAAAGTACCGCCTGGTTCATCTTGTCAGAACTCACAAAGGAGCTGATGACAAGTCATATAGATGTGTCTCCGAAGAAGAAGATTCCGACGGAAACGTGGGAATAAAGCTGAATATCGATCTGATGGCAATCGCTGGAGAAGCTCTGAAATCGAACATAACCACCATCGGCCCTCTCGTCCTCCCTGCTTCCGAGCAAATCCTCTTCGCTCTCTCACTCATAGGTAGAAAGATCTTCAACTCAAAGATGAAGCCATATATACCAGACTTCAAGCAAGCCTTCGAGCACTTCTGCATCCACGCCGGAGGAAGGGCAGTGATCGACGAGTTGCAGAAGAATCTCAGCCTCACAGAGCAGCATGTGGAAGCTTCTAGAATGGCGCTGCATAGGTTTGGGAACACTTCATCTTCATCATTGTGGTATGAACTGAGTTACATAGAATCAAAGGGGAGGATGAAGAAAGGAGAAAGGGTTTGGCAGATTGCATTTGGGAGTGGATTTAAGTGCAACAGTGGCGTGTGGCGGTGCAACCGGACGATCACGACGCCGGTGGAGGGGCCATGGGCGGACTCTATCGACAAATATCCAGTTCATATCCCTGAAGTTGTCAGGCTTTAGCAATATCCGTTTTCTTGAAGAAATAAATTCGTGTTTTCTTGAATTAATTTAATTAAGTTTAATGCCTCATTGTGTGATTTTCATGCGTGGACTTTGTTTAAAGAAAGATAAATTTTAAGTTTTCTTTATAATTTTACAAGCAATCTCAAGAAATCTGATTTATTCATTGTTAATTATGCCCCCAACTAGTTATAAATAAACAATCTTCCACTTTTGTTATTGCAAAAAATAACCCAAACCCACCGACAGCAGCCCAATGGCGGAAACATAATGGATTGGGTCGGATTATTAAGCCCAAAAGTAAATTGGTTAACCTAACAAACGGCCCAAATTTAAATAAGCTTCCTTCTTTTTATTGGGTCCAATGATATACAAAAGGAGTTACAAATGTACTATATATATTTCCCACTTGAATAATAGGATAAATAAAATGCCCCCCTTTTTTGGGAGAGTATACAATATTTAGTTTATACTAAAAAAAGGAAAGCAGGGTGTCCATCAGATTTTCATGTTTTCAGAATTTTAAATAATTTTATTTATTTTTATATGAAAATAAAAGCATGGGCTTGAACTAATTATTTTCCTGTACAAATTACATGAATTTATAAGTAAGATCATATTAATTATTACGTACAATTTTATATGAAATTGAGTAGATTGTGATATTGTTTTTGACTGATATAAAAACAGTTATTATAAAGGTTATCGTTCGTTGATAAATTTTTTAAAAAAAAATCCATTTGAATTTCAATTTTAAGCCTCCAAGTTATGTACTTTATAGTTTCTATATATGAAACACCTTGATCTGATCTATCAACATCGTATATCAAAAAACGATGCACACAAATTCTATATATATCTGAATCACAAAATACATGAATCCAAACCATTCCTAGAAAAACATTTCATTTAATTTTTTTTAACTATATAAAGCAACATATGTAGGCTGTTTGTACCAGAGCAAAACAGAAATGGATACGTCTCTATGCATAATTCAATTATTGTATACATTAATTTTTTTCTGTTCAATTCAATTAATTCGTGGATAAGAAATAAATGTGATTTCTTCTAGCTAACTAATTTTTATACTACCTCCGTCTCAACTTAACTTGTCTACTTTAACCGGGCACGGAGGTTAAGAAAATGCAGTTGACTCAAGTGGATATGCACTTTTGAATGACATTTTTGTAATAATGTTGAAATATGAAGATATTAATGTAAAATTTTTTTTGTCATTTATGGGCTGACAAGTTAAGGTGAGACAAACAGAAATGACAAGTAGACAAGTTAAGTTGGCACGGAGGGAATACTATTTATTAGTCATTTAATATAATGTTATTTATTAGTACTCACGTTACTAACCTATTACGACACCTCTAACAAATGACATACGTTTTTTTAGTAAAAATAAGATTGATGTTGGGAAGTTATTTTATTTTAGTCAATAAAATAACAAATCATTACAATAGGTTAGCAGTTGGTCCATTTAGGTATTTACAAGGAAATGCATTAAGGTACAGGAGATTTTTTATTGTTGGAAGTGATAAAGATTTTTCTTTATAACTTAATTCTAGGCATAGATCTTCATTAATTTAGGGAATTTTTTTTTTGAGTCATTCAGATATCTGATGATTTATATGTTTACAATTTAAAGGAATTGAATTGTTGTCCCAAATTAGCATACTCATGTTACTCCACACACCAGGTGTCAACTTTACATATTATCATTGGATATATCAATATGTTTAGAATTGAGTTAAATAAAAAAAAAAAAAAAATAATAATAAACGGTGGAGATGATTGGTATCCACCGTTACTGCTCTGATGGTTCTAGTAATGGCAGCTGTGGTTGCAGTGATGATGGCATGTGATTATATAACAAAGAACAATAACCAGGGGAGAAGAACATGAGGCAAATATAAAATAAGACAATTAATTACTAACTTTTAAATAATTTAATAATGATAAATATCCAACCTTTTTCTTATGATTGATGACTTTGTGCATCCATTGGTGTTGAGTATAATTAATTAATTAAGAGAATAATATCAATTATCTCTTGCTTAAAAAAAAAAAAAAAAGGCCATGTGGGGAGCATGGATGAGAGACTGGTAATATTTATTGGAAAAGCATGAAGGCCATGTGGTTTTAATATGGCAATAGTCTTACCAACTTAATCAGCTCACACTTCAATTGCCAGCCCAACCTGGGACTGCCATCCATTACTTCCACTATTAAAGGTCTCCATCCGAAAAAAAATCATTATTAATTTATTATTTTAATTTGATATTATAGAATATTAGTTTTATTAAATAAAAAATATTAACTTTAGTCATGAAACTCTAAAAGTTTCAATTTAAGTTATTTTGTGACGGAAATATATAAAATCCTTGAGAAATTGAAGGCGACTCATAAATTTGAGGGATTTACAGCCAATTAAATGACATGACATGATTTTTATTATTTGAAAAAGGGTAGTGCTAAATGGATCAATTTGATCCGGATCAATTGCATTAATTATAGTTTTATCAAATTAAAATTACTATTGTACTCTTTAAATATTTTTAATTCTAAAATGATTAAAGTATTAATATCAGTCAATTTTCCAACTCATGTTTCAAAAAAGAATTAAATCCATTGACTCCATTATGAGATGATATCCGTACCTACAAAATCAAGTGGGATTCACTCACCAAATTAATTTTCATTATAATTAATACTAATATTTTGACTATACATTTATCTAGTCTAAATGTATAATTATCTAACCATTTCAGTTATCTAAATCATGTTTCTAAGTAATTTAGTTACATGACTGTACATCAATTGACCATTTCACCTACCCTAAATTATATATATATATATATATATATATATATATATATACCTTCATTTATAAATCTTATTTACTCTTGGAAATTATATGAAATTCCAGCATGTTTGGCCCGACTTTGGGCATTAATTGCGAGCGGGTCCCGTACCCGATTGTGGAAATGTAAAGTTGGAATGTGTTCACCTCCGTGAGAGGTTTGTGGCGATATGTGGTATGCCCAAATCGGACATTGGGTGAATGAGAAATTGAGTCTCAAAGTCGCATGATTGAATCCTAGTTTATGGAGAAAGATTGGTTGTCCCACATCGGAAAACCAAGCATGATTTCTCCATTATATAATGAATTTCCCTTTTGTAAGAGATAAGAAGTATTGGCTATGAGGCTCTCTCTACGCGCGCGCGGGGGTGCAAATCAAATTCCGATTGAACTTCGGACCATGCGACTCGTGTGCACGCACGACCTTCGGACCGAGGGGCCCGGGTTCATCCTTTTTGCCACATGTAACCGCCGTGACCTTCCAAATTCTTGTAACCTCCAAGGCTTTCCACATTCATAACCCCCGAGCCATGATAGTGTGCACTAATTGCGACCTTTGGCATGGGCTCGAGGAGGCCTATATATAGGCGTGCTCCACATGAGGGAAGATACAACTTCCAAGTTTTTCCTCTCGAGTTCTCCCGCGTTTTGCTCCCTCAATTCTGCCATTTTGGCTTCGAAATTCCGCTTCGTATTCGATACCAATCAAGCACTCTTCCAGTTCGCCGAGACAGCAGGTTTGTGCTTAACTTGGTTGTGGTTTTTAACTGTTGTATCCTGGGAAACAGACGTCCATAGAGTACTCAAGCACCGAGAGAGTCGGACGAATCTGTTTTAAGGAAACCGTGCGTGCACGGGCCTCGGTCAAACGTTTTTCCAGATTCCAGTACCAGGTGTTGCCGAAGGTGTTGCCCAACATTTCCGACAACATTTTCCAGATTTCACCCGACAGTCTTAAAACAGATTCATTTACTTTCTGGAAATGACGACCAATCCTCCTGCCCCTCCAAACGGACCTCCTGCTCCGGTCAATCTCCCGATCAATCACCTTGATAAACCGGAGAAGTTCAATGGTTTGAACTTCAAACGTTGGCAATCAAAGATGTTGTTTTATTTGACAACATTGAATCTTGCTAGGTTCTTGACGGAAGATGCTCCGGTTCTTGGTGAGAATGCGGATGCACAAGCTGCTCATGCTTTGGATGCATGGAATCACGCCGACTTTCTGTGTCGAAATTACGTGATGAACAGCCTAGCTGATGGACTGTACAACGTGTATAGTTCATTGAAAACGGCTAAGGAACTGTGGGAATCTTTGGAAAAGAAATATAAGTCTGAAGATGCCGGTGCCAAGAAATTTATAGTTGGCCGGTTTCTTGACTTTAAGATGGTCGATTCTAAGACTGTGATAAGTCAAGTGCAAGAGTTGCAAGTTATCTTGCATGAGATCCATTCTGAGGGGATGACGTTAAGTGAAACCTTCCAAGTGGCTGCATTAATCGAGAAGTTTCCACCGGGTTGGAAAGACTTCAAGAACTACTTGAAGCATAAACGTAAAGAAATGAATGTGGAGGAGTTGATCGTCCGTCTTTGTATTGAAGAGGACAATCGAGGCTCCGAAAAGAGGTTGCTTAGCCCGGATGGGGCGAAGGCTAATGTGGTCGAGCATAGCTCGAGAAAGAAGAAGAATTCTGGTCATGATAGCAAAGGGATGCTAGGGCCGAAGAAAGAGAATTTCAAGAGGAAGTTTTCTGGCAATTGTTTCAATTGTGACAAGCCGGGTCACAAGGTGGCTGAATGTCGAAAGCCGAAGAAGAAAAAAGAATCCAACATGGTTGATAACATCACCAAAGATGTTGATGACATGCACTTAGCTGCTGTCATTTCTGAAGTTAACTTAGTAAACTCCAATCCGCTTGAGTGGTGGATTGATACTGGAGCTACTTGTCATGTTTGCTCCAGCAAGGAGTTGTTCAGCAAGCTTGATGAATTTAGGTCCGAAGAGAATTTGTATATGGGAAATTCGGCCACTTCTAATGTGAAAGGCAAAGGAAATGTGGTGTTGAAGATGACATCGGGGAAGGAGTTGACGCTCCACAGTGTGTTGTATATGTACCGAAAATTCGCAAGAATTTGGTGTCCGGTTCGCTTCTGGTCAAGCATGGTTTTCGTATTGTTTTTGAGTCTGATAAGGTCATTTTGACCAAAAATGGAATGTTTGTAGGAAAAGGTTATGTTGTTGATGGGCTGTTTAAGCTCAATGTAATGGTTGTTAAACCTAAAAATGTTATGAATAAAATTGGTATCTCTTCCGTTTATATGCTTGAGTCTTCGTTTATTTGGCACGGTAGACTAGGACATGTCAATTATAATAGCCTGCGCAGGTTAATGAATTTGAAAAGCATACCTACATTCCAAATTGACTCTAAACGTAAGTGCGAAACTTGTGTTGAAGCAAAATTAACAAGGTCATCGTTTCATACTATTGAAAGAAATAGTGAACCACTAAGTTTAATTCACTCGGACATGTGTGACTTAAAATCGGTGCAAACACGTGGTGGAAATAAATATTTCATCACCTTTGTAGATGATTGCACTAAGTTCTGTTATGTCTATCTTCTAAAGAGTAAAGATGAGGCAATAGAGAAATTTATTCTCTACAAAAATGAGGTGGAAAATCAACTAAGTACAAAAGTTAAAGTGCTTCGAAGTGATAGAGGTGGTGAATACGTATCACCTTTTGCCGACTTCTGTGCCCAGCACGGAATTAGGCATGAGACTTCAGCACCTTATTCACCTCAACAAAATGGTGTTGCAGAGCGTAAAAATCGAACTCTCAAAGAGATGATGAACGCCATGCTGCTAAGTTCGGGTTTGCCTCCGAACATGTGGGCGGAAGCTGTGCTGTCAGCTAATTACCTTTTAAATAAAGTACCCCGAAAGAAGTTAGACAAAAGTCCATACGAATTGTGGCATGGAAGGGCACCTTCCTACAAATACTTAAGGGTGTGGGGGTGTCTTGCAAAGGTAGCCGTACCTCTTCCCAAACAAGTCAAAATCGGTCCTAAAACTGTTGACTGTGTATTTATTGGATATGCACACAACAGTAGCGCATATCGGTTTCTTGTGCATGAGTCTCAACTAGCTGACATACACAAGAACACGATAATCGAATCACAAAACGCTTCGTTTTTCGAACACATCTTTCCACACAAAACGAAAATGGATGATGTATCCATTAGTAGGGATGTGGAACCTATAGGGAAAGAACCAAGTGAAGATAACGAGGTTGAGCTAAGACGTAGTAAAAGGGCGAGAGTTGAAAAATCATTTGGTGATGATTTCCTTACCTACATGCTTGAAAGTAAACCTCAAAGTTACTCAGAGGATGTGAGTTCCTCTAAAGGACCTCTTTGGAAAGAGGCAATTAAAAGTGAAGTTGATTCAATCCTGCAAAATCACACTTGAGAATTAGTGGATCTTCCTCCGGGGAGTAAACCACTAGGATACAAGTGGATCTTCAAAAGGAAAATGAAGGCAGATGGTACTATCGATAAGTACAAGGCAAGACTTGTGATAAAAGGATTTTGACAGAAACAAGGCCTTGACTACTTCGATATATATTCTCCTGTAATGAGAATAACGTCCATTAGAATGGTGTTAGCCATCGCAGCTTTAAGGAATCTTGAAGTGCATCAAATGGATGTCAAGACTGCGTTCTTGAATGGAGACTTAGAAGAGGAGATTTATATGGAACAACCTGGATATGAAAATAAAGTGTGCAAGTTAGTAAAGTCTTTGTATGGCTTGAAACAAGCACCAAAACAATGGCATGAAAAAGTTGATAATGCCATGTTGAGTAGTGGATTTAAAATCAATGAATGCGATAAGTGTGTTTATGTGAAGAACACCGAAATTGGCTACGTCATTCTATGTCTTTACGTAGATGACATGCTCATCGTTGGAAGTAACGATAAGATGATCAAGTCCACTAAAGATATGTTGAATGCAAAATTTGACATGAATGATATGGGTTTGGCCGACGTGATCCTTGGAATTAAAATCCATAGATCGCCTGAGGGACTTGTGTTAAGTCAAACACATTATGTTGAAAAAATTCTTGAGAAATTTAACAATGATGATTCAACATATGCCAGGACCCCGATAGATCCTAGCCAACATTTATCGAAAAATCAAAGAGACGGTGTGTCTCAAATTGAATACTCTCGAATAATTGGAAGTCTGATGTACTTGATGAGTTATACACGGCCTGACATTGCTTACGCTGTCAGCAGACTTAGTAGATATACGAGCAATCCAGGTGCTGAGCACTGGAAAGCTATCGTGAGAGTACTAAGGTACTTAAGGTACACTTGTGAGTATGGCCTGCATTATTCCAATTATCCAGCTGTAATTGAAGGATACAGTGATGTGAACTGGATATCGGATGTGAAGGATTCTAAGTCCACTAGTGGGTATGTGTTCACACTAGGAGGTGCAGCCGTTTCGTGGAAATCTTCTAAACAAACGGTAATTGCTAGATCCACTATGGAATCTGAGTTTATAGCTCTAGATAAGTGTGGAGAAGAAGCGGAATGGCTTCGTCAATTTGTAGATGTTCCAATGTGGCCTAAACCTGTGCCCGCAATTAGTATACATTGCGATAACTAATCGGCTATTGGGAGAGCACAAAGCCACATGTATAATGGTAAGTCTAGACACATTCGTCGAAGACATAATACCATTAGACAACTACTCTCTACTGGAGTCATCTCGATCGATTACGTAAAATCGAAAGACAACTTGGCAGATCCGCTAACCAAAGGGTTATATAGAGAGTTGGTTGCAAGTTCGTCGAGAGGGATGAGGCTAAAGCCTTATGATAAATGAGTTGAGACAAAGGAAAACCCAACCTAGTTGACTGGAGATCCCAAGATCTAGGTTCAAAGGGACAACCGACTTGTTAAAACTCGAATGATCACTGTGGGGGATATTTTAAAATATCTCAAAACCCATCCTGAATTGAGAAACAATGATTTAGTGGGTTTAGGGTAAGCTTAAAGCTTTTAATGATTCTGTCGTGAAGGAAGAATCACCTATGTGAGAAAGAAGTGGGGCCGCTTCAAAGGGAATCGTTGAAAGGCTCGATTCTTAACAATTCTCGCAGAACCAGGACGTTGTTCATGGCAAAAAACGAACATAACCATGAGAACTGGATAGTGTTAGGGAAAGTCTTGTGTGAGGCGCATCATCGTTTACACCAATGACCGATTAGTTCAAGGACATCGCGTCTACTAATTAGCTAGTAAAGTAAATGTGTTTTCACAAGGGAAGGTTCAAAGGGTAACCTACCTATCCTATGCAAGACTCGACTATTGATTGGTATTTTTTCCTTCTCTGTGTCAATTTTCTTTCATGTGGGGGATTGTTGGAAATTATATGAAATTCCAGCATGTTTGGCCCGACTTTGGGCATTAATTGCGAGCGGGTCCCGTACCCGATTGTGGAAATGTAAAGTTGGAATGTGTTCACCTCCGTGAGAGGTTCGTGGCAATATGTGGTATGCCCAAATCGGACATTGGGTGAATGGGAAATTGAGTCTCAAAGTCGCATGATTGAATCCTAGTTTATGGAGAAAGATTGGTTGTCCCACATCGGAAAACCAAGCATGATTTCTCCATTATATAATGAATTTCCCTTTTGTAAGAGATAAGAAGTATTGGCTAGGAGGCTCTCTCTACGCGCGCGCGCGGGGGGTGCAAATCAAATTCCGATTGAACTTCGGACCATGCACTCGTGTGCACGCACGACCTTCGGACCGAGTGGCCCGGGTTCATCCTTTTTACCACATGTAACCACCGTGACCTTCCAAATTCTTGTAACCTCCAAGGCTTTTCACATTCATAACCCCCGAGCCATGATAGTGTGCACTAATTGCGACCTTTGGCATAGGCTCGAGGAGGCCTATATATAGGCGTGCTCCACATGAGGGAAGATACAACTTCCAAGTTTTTCCTCTCGAGTTCTCCCGCTTTTTGCTCCCTCAATTCTGCCATTTTGGCTTCGAAATTCCGCTTCGTATTCGATACCAATCAAGCACTCTTCCAGTTCGCCGAGACAGCAGGTTTGTGCTTAACTTGGCTGTGGTTTTTAACCGTTGTATCCTGGGAAACGGACGTCCATAGAGTACTCAAGCACCGAGAGAGTCGGACGAATCTGTTTTAAGGAAACCGTGCGTGCATGGGCCTCGGTCATACGTTTTTCCAGATTCCAGTACCAGGTGTTGCCGAAGGTGTTGCCCAACATTTCCGACAACATTTTTCAGATTTCACCCGACATTTACCTCTCAATATTTGTCAATGTAAGCAATATTTAAAATTTTCTAATTTACTTTGTTTTTTAAGTACTTTGTATTAAGGATGTGATCGAATCAAATCAAGCTAAATATTGAGAGGCTCAGCCTATATGATTTTCTATTGGCTCTAACTCGATTTGATCTTTTATAATCAAGCTCGTGCTTGATTCAATTTAAACATACAAAAACATATATAAATACAAATACATAATTCACACACACACACATATATATATATAAGTATATTTACATACAAATTAATTGTTTGATATGTTAAACAAATTTAATTCGAGTTCAAGCTCGTTAAGTGTATAATTGAGTGTAGAACTATACTCGTGAACCTATAAACTATCAAGCTTGAACTGGAACAATCTTTTCTTGAGTTGAGATTCGAATGACTCATGATGACCGTCGACTGGCTCAATTTGTTTACATCTTTATATGGAAGACTTATGAACTATACTAGTACGAATATACATGAACCTAGTTGCTGATGAGTTATTCAATGTTCGATTCGATAATATATTATATATTTTTAGAATATATAGTTTATTTTGTTAACGACTTAATGAATATTATAATTTGAGGGAGCCTTCATTGTTGAACTTGTACGAGCTATTTTTTGAGGTGGTTCAAAAAGTGAAGGATGATGAAGCTAGTAAGGTGCTGGTGATTGAGATTCAAGACGACTCTTCTTCTTCTTCTAGCATATAAGTATTTTCAGTAACATATATTGTTATTGCTATCTCTAATGAAAAATTATCTGTAGTTAAAGTTGTTTGAGGATGTGATGATTATTATTAAATCAATATCATTTTAAAGTATTAGTTTCCAATAATGGCCGGAAAAATATAGTTCATATAATTACTCATTGGATAATTATCATTTGACAACACAATTACTCATTCACAAATAAATTTTAACATAATGAAAGTGACGAAATTAAAAAATAATAAGAACCATATTTAAGTAAATTAAACAAAAGGAAAGTGACGAAATTTAAAAAAAAAAAAAACCATATTTAAGTGGAAATGTACTGTCAATTTTCACAACTGTTACTTTATAATTATTGTTGGGTGAGATTGTGTATCAATTACTATTACAAAGTCTGATTGGGAGATATTTGGGAAAGTGACGATTGGGAAAGTGTTGTGTATAAATAAAACAGAAAGAAAACTGACGAAATGGGCAAAAATGGGAACCATTGTATATCAAATTATGCTTTTGCTTTGTTAATTTATGATCAACGTTGTTTAATTTATGGCAATCAACATTGTTTTGAAATAAATTATAATTAATAGCTTTAAAGAGTATCATTAAATGAAGAGATAGATTAATCCTAAATTAAAAAGAAAAGGGTATATTAGACATATCACATGTTAAATTTTATTAATATTACAAATTTACCCCAATTGATCCGAATCAATTTGATCCGGAGAGATTTATCCTTTGAAAAATTATTTTCGAATATTTTTTCTCTAACAACATTTTCACATCAAAGTTAACAAATGACGCAACTAGAAATACAAAAAAAAATAAAAAAAATTGTGTCATGTGCGAGTCAAATGTTAATTTTGGCAGATTTTTTAAATTTCAATGAACAAAAATCGATATTTCAACTTAAGCTACTTAACAAAACTATTTTAAATGTACAACATAAAATTAACCAACATGACTAGAATTATGTTTTTCCAGACTTGCTATTAGGCAAATTCAATATTACTCATGGACGATAGAGTTAGCAATTTTTGTCCTTGGTGATATATTGGGTTGTAGCCTTGTAGGAATTAATTAATTGTAATTTTAGTTGATATATATACTCTCATTCTTGTTTTTTTGTTCTTTTGTTAAAAATAATTCGGTACAAAATATAGGCAACTCAGATCATCTATACCAAAAATCCATATACCATGCATGTACTACATCCTAAAACATGTTATATTGATTTTCAAAATAAAAACGGTTACAAATTATAAAAAAAATTTCAATATTAAAACTACGTAATTTTGATGTGGCACACAAGTGGGACAAGAATTTTGGTACAGATGATCAAGTCTTAAGTGTAGGTGAGTTGGAATTTTTTATTGGAAAAATCTAGTTAAGTTTTTATTCAATGATATATCCCATATATTTTGAAATGAAGTCATCAACCAAACTTAACTGACAAAACTTAAATTACTATTTAAGATGAAACATATAATATATACCACACGGGTTTTGCTAAAATACAATTTTTTTTTTTTTTTTTTTAATATCAATAACTACAAAACTACAACATATGTAAAATTCAGTACAAACAATGATTCATACCACTTCCTTGATTGGGAAACTAGCTAGATCATGACAAAAGCAATACTCCCAAATCTGCCAATGGATTATAACTTATATATGCTTGAATAACAAAGTCTACCAATTTCGAAACCTGCAATAACTTGTTGTACAGATGTTTTCAATGTAATAACAATTTATTTCATCAACAAAAAAGAAATCACTAAAGCTTGTTGACTTCAGGGATATGAACTGGATATTTGTCAATGCAGTCCTCCCATGGCCCCTCCACCGGAGTCTTGATCGTCCGGTTGCACCGCCACACGCCACTGTTGCACTTAAATCCACTCCCAAATGCAATCTGCCAAACCCTGTCTCCTTTCTTCATTCTCCCCTTGGATTCTATGTAACTCAGTTCATACCACAATGATGAAGATGAAGTGTTCCCAAACCTATGCAGCGCCATTCTAGAAGCTTCCACATGCTGCTCTGTGAGGCTGAGATTCTTCTGCAACTCGTCGATCACCGCCCTTCCTCCGGCGTGGATGCAGAAGTGCTCGAAGGCTTGCTTGAAGTCTGGTATATATGGCTTCATCTTTGAGTTGAAGATCTTTCTACCTATGAGTGAGAGAGCGAAGAGGATTTGCTCGGAAGCAGGGAGGACGAGAGGGCCGATGGTGGTTATGTTCGATTTCAGAGCTTCTCCGGCGATTGCCATCAGATCGATATTCAGTTTTATTCCGACGTTTCCGTCGGAATCTTCTTCTTCGGAGACACATTTGTATGACTTGTCATCAGCTCCTTTGTGTGTTCTGACAAGATGAACCAGGCGGTACTTTGCGCGGCGGCGATCGGCGCGGCGGTTGGATAGGAGAATGGCGGCGCCGCCCATTCTGAAGAGGCAGTTGGGGAGGAGCATGGCTCTTTCTTTTCCCAGATAGCAGTTGGGAGTGAGAATCTCAGTGCTTATCACCACGGCGTTGGAGTTGGGGTAATGCTGGAGAAGATCCCTGGCTAAATCGACGGATATTAGACTAGCACTGCACCCCATCCCTGAAAGATTGAAGCTTCTTATATTGCTCCTCATTTTGTACTTGTTGATCACCATTGCTGTCAAAGATGGAGTCGGAGAAAAGAGGCTGCAATTCAGGACCAATATATCCACGTCGACTGGTTTGAGCCCAGTTTTCTGGAAAAGAGAATCCATGCAGGAAAAGATGACAAGCTCTGCTTCTTCTCTCGCAAACGCCATGTTCGGCGTCGGAGGAATGTAATGTATCGCCGGCGGCAAACAGGTTTCTTCTCCGAGGCCAGATCTTTCCAGAATCCTCATCTGGAAATGGACACTCTTTGGATAATTAGCTAAGGCCACTCTGGCGTGCTCCATGAATCCAGCGAAGGAGACTCTGAAGCTGCGTGGAGGTTTAAACAATGCGTAGTCGACCAGGTACACAGGCCTGGGCCTCGACATGAAGAAGAAAGTCAGGGTATATATTATGAGAAACAAGCAACATGCCATGTGAATGAAGTTGAGATTCATGGAATTCCAGAGTTGGAGGATTTCACCAGGGCCAGTATTCAGGGCCTGGATGGAAAGAGCTACCATTACTGGTATAAGAAAGAAGACAAGGAAGTGGTTCACCAGGTATTGGTACCCTAGCTTTACATACTTGAGTTTTACCGACTGAGAAAACTCCGGCAACGTCGGAGCCATGGCGGCGGAGGTGGGAGAAATGGTGTTGCAACACTTATCTGGGGTTGGGAGTTCAGTGTGGAAATGGATGAGCAGATTTAAAGAGTGAGAATAAAGGTGGCAGATGAGATAATAAATGAAGGGAGCATGGGAAGGGACTAAGTACTAAATACCAACATCTTTGAATTCAAATTTACACACCAAGAACTACTAGATTCATGAAAGTAATATTCAATATATACATATATTGAAAGTATTAAAGTAAAAAATAGAAATTAAAGAGCATGTACATAAATAAAATATTAATATATGCAGTTGGTTGGAGAAGGACATGGAATGCTATAATTCATTTATGATTTATGTATCCAACGCATGGAGAAAGAAACTTGGTGAATTGTCCCTATCAATTAGTGTTTCTATTGAGAGACACACACAGTGCACACACTCATATATATATATATATATATATATATATATATATATATTAGATATATTCACATAAATAGAGTTCATGATATCATACTACAAAATCTATCATATTTGCATTATTATTCGAACAAAAATGTAGATCAGCATCATCAATGTTCATGTCACTAAATATGACCGTAAATTAAATTTATTAACTTAACATTGAAATGATCACTATAAAAACTCATAAATCAAAATGGTTAAAAATGGATTAAATCAAAATTATAGGGCTGCGATTGAAAAAGTAAAGATAATGATATTGGTTTAATCAGATGGATAATTGACTAGCTAGGTTTTGATAGGTCGATACTATATTAATAGAGCGGCATATAATTCCCCTTTTATTTATTTATTTATTCAGTTCATTTTAATTTATAGAAGTGCAGTATAAAACTCCCCTAAAATTATATAGCAAAAGAATGGCATGGATTGAACAAATTTTTCTAGAAGAATTCAACTTCTGCTATAAGTTTTGATGTCTGTGTGTACTTAGTTCTTTAGGAGAATGTACAATGTCTAGATGGGGAGGAGAGTGGGGATGGGATTATAGCAGCAGGGCTAAAGAAGGGTGAGGGCAATATTTGGGTTGGTGGGGTGAAGTTATGAAAGTGGTTAGAGAGGATTGGGGGGGACTGGTTTTCCGGGGGTTTAGCAAAAAAAGTGGGAAGTGACGAGAATACATGGTTTTGGGAAGATAAATGAATTGGTGAATATCTGTTAAAAATCAATTTCGTTAGACTTTTTAACCTAAGTAGTCGAAAAAGGGTGAGAGTGTGTGAGATGGGTGAATGGAAGGATGGGACTTGGTGTTGGAAATGGGAGTGGAGGCGTAGTTTGAGGGATAGAGAGTAACTTGTTGAATGATTTATGTAATTTGTTAAACAAGTGCAAATTGACGCAAGGACAACAAGATAGATGGCTGCGGAGCAGAGTAAGAGATGGAAATTATGGCACGAAGGAGGCTTATCGATGGCTACATCTACAGAAGCTAGGCAACGAAGGAGAGGAGAGACCGGAATTCAAAAGGGTGTGGAATAAACTTGTCCCTCCAAAGGTACAAATACACGCATGGAGAGTACTAAGGGAAAGAATATCAACTTCTTCTAAAGCTTCAAAGAAGAAATATATTACCTCCGAATAGTGACTTGAGGTGCGTTTTCTGTAAGAATGAGGAGGAGACTGTACGTCATGTTTTTTTCGATTGCATGATGGTACATCAAGTGTGGATGAGTTGCTGCAGATGGTTGGGATTCGAATTAATGTCTGATAAATAAATAAATCTAATTTAATTACCTCTTAAATATCTTCTCATGATTTCCTATAAATTGGAAGGTGTACTAACACATATTAATGTTTTATATAGCCTTTCGAAATATTTCATTATACTTAGGAATTTTTGATTAATCATAAACATGGTGGTTTGTTGAAAGGTCCTCATCATGATAGTCACAAAAATCTTTCTCCATTTGCTCATAATTTAGGTTGAAGTCCACCTAATTACTCAAAACTGAGTCAAAAAATCGAATCTTACGAGAAATACATGATTATTGAACCAATCACCATTTTGTGAGTTTATTATGATAATATATAAAAAAATCAGACATTCGAGATTACATCAAAAATCAAAATCATACAATTACAAAGACACAGAAAATATGAAAAAGAGTTGTAACAACTCTGAAGTTGAAAACAACATGTTGAGTGGCCCAAAATCACCTAACCCGCGCCTACTCTAAGGCTGGAACATTTATTTTCAAGAAATGAATGTCTAATTTGTCTAAATGTTCTCACCAACATACAACTATATCATTCATTTTTTCAAATCCTATTTTTAATATAGTTAGAATCTAGTGGTCTAATCTTAATTATATTCCAATACCTAAATGTTTTTTAATACAAACCTATGGTGGGAAACTCACGCGCTAGGTTTGGAGAGAGATAAAAATAATTATATATGAGAGACTTTCTTTCAATATTTATTTTCTATATTAAGGGCTGACCCGACTCTAAATCTTATTTAATGAAATCTTATTTAATGAAACGTTCTTAAAAAAAGTAACTCATATTTTAATTAATCTAATTTAATTGACCAATCAATGATTTACAGTTGTATGTATGGTGGGTATGCAATGAATAAGTTGTCAAAAGTCTTGTATTATTGATTTTAGAAAAAAAGTATTTTATTATTAAAACAAAAATCAAAAGATTAGGCCTTTAAAGAAAAGTTTGAGACTAGAAAGTCTACTTGCTAATTGCTATTATGTACCAAAAAATAGGGTACGAGATCTTTTAATTTGTCTCCATTGTGAGAGAGTTAAGTGAATTAAAATTGAAGACATTTAGGCAAGTGAACGAATTAAGAATTCGAAAAATAAAATTTAATACATAAATATGTCTAAGTGGATTTTAATTAAGAACCCGAAAGCAAAACCAGTCCGGGTTCAGACATAAACCTTGGACTCACCAACAACGCGCATTCCACTACTCCGTCATCTCTGCCCCAAATCACAGCTACTTAACGTGACCGTTTCTTCTCCCAATCTTCAAAGAAATATTCAGAATTTTCTAGAGAGAGAAAGATGGGGAGAGAGAGTGGGAATGTGTTGGAGGATGTAATAAAGAAGGCGGGTGGTTGCGCCGTCGTGGACGGTGGTTTCGCCACCCAGCTGGAGCGCCATGGCGCCACCATTAATGACCCACTTTGGAGCGCCCTTTGCCTTATCAACGACCCGGATCTAATTAAACGGGTATGGTCCACACTCACTATTACATCCACTTCTATTCTTCTTACCTTTTATTCACAATAAATAGTTGATTTAAAATAGAAACTGTTTCAAATTTGGTATGTAAGTCACTTTTTAAATTTTTTTTTTTATAATTTTTTAACAATCAAATATTCATTTTTCAATTTTATTATTTTAATTTTTTTCAATTTAATTCTTTTTTTTTTTTTTTTGGAATTTTCAAAATTGCAAACATGATACTCAAAATTTCCGATATGAATTGGACTAAATTTTCCAATGACCAAATTTAAAAAACGAAGTAAAAAAATGTAAAGTGTATTAAATGTACATCGAAATTGTAATTAGTCATTTTTATTACAATAAGAATTAATCTTTTTATTTTTTTAAAAGTTTGCCTCTATCTAGTTTTATTACTAAACTTTTACAAGATTGACCATGATGAGAGTTATGTGACTTTGACTCGACTGGTTCAAAATGATCTTGTTTAACACAAGAAAATCAGTTCGCTGTTATTTAGTTTAAGCTACTTATTGAATGACTCAATGAGCTTATGCTGTGTTTAGATTAGAATTTTGTAAAATTTATTGTTTGTGAGCTAGAAGAATTGGTAGTGTGAATTTTAAATAATATTTCCACCCAAAAGTTTACTAATGAAGTTTATGAGATTGGATTGCTACTATTGACAATGAATGCAATGACAGCAAAAAGTTTACACAAATCAGAGGAACAGTATTTGTTGTCACTGAATCATCAGTAACAGTGAATAATAAGCTAGGAGTAACTCACAATCTGAACCTATGAGGTTTTGAATTTCACTTTTGCACCCCAAACTAGTCCCTAATTTAGGTTTGGTCCCCGGACATTATCATAAATAGTCACCCACATTTACCCTTTTTATTCAAAAGTGGGCCCTTTTCCGTGGGTTTGGAGGGAAAATAGGCTCGAATTGGTATCTCTCATTATGCTCATCATATTGCAAAAACTGGAGAACAAATGATTGAAAATTGGGGTAGTGATTGTACAGACTAGGTAAAGGGTGCTGATGACTTGGTAACTAATTTTAGTAATGTCTGAATGTTGGGCACAAATCTAAAACTAGTGTCTTGTTTGGTGACCAAAATTGAAAATTTTCCCTTATTTGGTAAAAGTTCAAGAACTGCATTGGAAAATTCTTCGATCGATTTTTACTATGTTCAGGTGCATCTGGAGTATCTGGAAGCTGGTGCTGATATACTAGTAACTTCATCTTATCAGGTGATTCTGATTTAATGTTCTACAATTTGTGCTGATCAAATTCAAGAACATTACTAATAGTTTTCTGGAAAAACAGGCAACTTTACCAGGATTTCAAGCCAGGGGGTTGTCACTGGAAGAAGCAGAGTCCCTTCTTACAAGAAGTGTTAGAATTGCAGTCGAAGCCCGCGACAATTTTTGGGCTTCAATGAAGAGAAAATCCGGGCATAACTATAACCGGGCTCTCGTTGCAGCTTCCATTGGAAGCTATGGCGCGTATCTAGCTGATGGCTCAGAATACAGGTTTGTCAAAATAGTCAATATTTGATTCATTTTAAGTCCAATTCACTGATTGTCTTTGGTTTGTTTCTTGTAGTGGAAACTATGGACCGAACGTAACTTTGGAGAAATTAAAGGACTTCCACAGACATCGTCTTCAAGTTCTTGTTGAAGCTGGCCCTGATTTGCTCGCTTTTGAGACCATTCCTAACAAACTCGAGGCTCAGGCCTGTGTTGAACTGCTCGATGAAGAGTGCGTTACGATTCCTTCTTGGATCTGTTTCAGCTCAGTGGATGGTGAGAATGCACCCTCAGGTGAAAACTTTAAGGAATGCTTAGATGTAATAAATAAGAGTAGCAAAGTTAGTGCTGTTGGGATAAACTGTGCTCCACCTCATTTTGTCCTAAGCCTTATCCAAAGATTCAAACAGGTAATCCTTTTTCTTCCACTCAACTTTGATTTCTAAATTTTTCCCGAATCTTGAAATGAAATGCGTGTCTGCAGTGTACGAGTAAGGCGATAGTCGTGTATCCCAACAGTGGTGAGATATGGGATGGCCTCGCTAAAAGATGGCTGGTGAGTTGAACAGATCATAATCTCTTACACTTTCCAAATTATCATCTATGTATGTATGACTTTTATTTTGTACAATGATGTTGGTAGCCATCGAAGTGTTTCGATGATGAGAAGTTCGAGGTGTTTGCAACGAGATGGCGAGATGCTGGCGCGAAGCTCATAGGTGGATGCTGCCGGACTACGCCTTCTACGATTCAAGCTATCTCTAAAGTATTGAAGGACAGAAATTAGGATAGTAAACACTATTGCTCTTCATTTTAAGCTATGTATCTGTGCTATTAGATAATTATTTATCCAATAGTTTTTTTCTCCATATTTGACTGGATCAAATTTCTACTAATCACCAAGAGGATTGAGTACAAAACCACAATGAGTCTCAAACACCTTGACTTGACTGTAAGATTACTCTCTCTTTAATGAACGAAAATGAATGCTAAAAGCTCTACACAACTCTCTGAAATCACAGCTTTCTAATGAAACTAACATCACAGAAATCCCTCATATACAGAGAGAGAAAAGTGAACTGGAAGTTGCTGAAATGATCACAACTAATCTTGGAAAGCAGAACTAATAGAATCGTGTGCATAATTACACGCTTTCTTCCTTTTGTGTTACTTAACTGATTTGTGAGCTAACATTTCCACATAGTATCTGCAGTTTAGTCACACATTGTTAAGTTGAATGATACACAATACATTAACGTTAACACAAAACTCATTCATTCAGGTATAGCATTGGGTGAGAAATACCTCTTGTTAATTACACATACAAAAGATGTTTGTAAAATAGATGACGATAATATACTCGATCAAATTATAAGATTTTTTCTTTTTTAAATATCCACAAATTTTATATAGAATATTAGTATAAGGTTCGTGTAATACAAGGATTTTTAAAAAATTAAATTAAATTTAGTAAAATTAGATTTATAATTTATGCAATATATATATATATATATATATATATATATATATATAGTTAAATTTAACATTAAATATAACATAATATGATTCAACAATTATTTAATTGTCGAAATTAATGTTGCATGTTGTATTTGTAGAGGCTCATAAATATTTTTTATTTTAAAAAGAATATATATATATATATATAACCCACCTACCATTTTTTTAGTTTGCCTTTAATTGTTAACAACCATCAAATTTTCCTTTCAATTAATTAATAAAAAATTAAAGTCAAAATTCACATATACATTTCATAGTTGATTTTAAAACATATTCAAAAAAATATTCAATTTCATTCATTAATAAGTTTGAATAATTATTTTTAACTAGTCCACCTTTATTTTAGTTTTTTATTAATTTATGTTGTTTCTCTAAGTTTTAAATTTAATAAATTTTAAATATTTAAATAAATTCTATTATTGAAGTCTATCATATGTTATTTATATAAATCTAGTTAACATTTTTATATTTTTTTTCTGGGATAATTTAGTAATTTTTCTTATCAACATAAAATTTGAAGCGTCATTAATAATAATTAATGAGAAAATATTGTGGACTTGTGAAGTGTCCTTATGACCATTTTTTTTTATATATATACTAGTATAGGTCTCGTGTAATACACGGGATTTTATAAGAAAAAAAAAATTAAATTTAATAAAATTTTAAAAATTATTTATACAGTAAAATAAAATTTATGATTGGTGTAATATATATCGCTTAATTTAACATTAAAAATATAACATAATATGATTACATAATTATTTGATTATGGAAATATATTTTGCATCCGTAGAGGATCATAAATAATTTATTATTTAACATTTTGAAAAGAATATATATTACTATACAGTCTATACCTATTATATTATTCAATCCTCCTTCATATATATTTTTATTTTTTCTCTAAATTTTAAAATTTAACAAATTTCAATATATAAATAATTTCTATTATTGAAGCCTAGCAAAGTTGTTTAGATAAATTTAGTAAACATTTATATATTAGTTTGTAATATTTCTTAGCAACAAAAAATTAAAATTATTTATTAGCCATATTTAATGTGAAAATAATGTTAGCTTGACAAGTGTCCCTAATGGTCTATATATATATATATATATATATATATATATATATAGGGATATTATAACGAAATATTGTTAGCTAATGCAGTGTTTAGAGTTCTGTTGGAAATTTTGGATTAAAATTCCAAAAAATTTGCCTTGCTTTGGGCATTAATTGCATGTGGGTCCCGGACCCGATTGTGGCGAAGTAAAGTTGGAATGTGTTTACCTCCGTGAGAGGTTCATAGCAAGATATTGTACGCCCAAAACGGATAAAGGATGAATGAAAAATTGAATTTCAAAGTTGCATGTTTGGATCCTTGCTTAGGCTTGGAAATTGGGAATGTGGGTTGTTGTCTCACATTGGAAAACCAACACAAAATTTTCCACTATATATAGTTTTTCACTATAGTGTGGGATTAGTAATGTTGGCAAAAGACCCTCTCTTGCGCGCGCGTGGGGGGGTTGCAAATCAAATTCTAATTGAACTTCGGACCATGGAACTTGTGTGCACATGCGACCTGCGTACACGAATGTCGGTCCATTGGTGTAAACGATGATGCGCCTCACACAGGACTCTCCCTAACATTATCCAGTTCTCATGGTTATGTTCGTTTTGGCCATGAACATTGTCCTGGTTCTGCGAGAATTGCTAAGAGTCGAGCCTTTTAACGACTCCATTTGAAGCGGCCCCACTTCTTTCTCATATAGGTGATTCTTCATCAATGAACGAATCATTAAAAGTCTTAAGCTTATCCTAATCTCTCATATTATCACTGTTTCATTTCTAAGGATGGGCTACGAGAGACATAAAATTATCCCCCACAAGAGTTTTAACGAGTCGGTTGTTCCTCTAAACCTAGATTTTGGGATCTCCAGTCAACTAGGTTGGGTTTTCCTTCGTCTCAACTCTTTCCTCCAAAAGGCTTTAGCCCCATCTCTCTCGACGAACTTGCAGCTAAGTCTCTACTTAACCCTTTGGTTAATGGATCCGCCAAATTATCTTTCGATTTTACGTAATCAATCGAGATGACTCCAATAGAGAGTAGTTGTCTAATGGTATTATGTCTTCGACGAATATGTCTAGACTTACCATTATACATGTGGTTTTGTGCTCTCACAATAGCCAATTGGCTATCGCAATGTATACTAATTGCAGGCACATGTTTAGGCCACATTGGAATATCTTCTACAAAGTGACGAAGCGATTTCGCTTCTTCTCCACACTTATCTAAAGCAATAAACTCAAATCCGCTTGAATGGTGGTGGCGGCCTCGCCCGGTTCTTTTTGCCACGGTTTTGCACCACCCATGACCTTTCATTTTCCAACATGCGACATGTCTTTTTGCCTTCCAAAACTGTCATGGCTCTCCAACTCCTTGCATCAATTACAAGCAATAACTGTTGCAATTTTTAAACTGTTTTGAAGTGGCTATAAAATGAGCCTCCCTTCACATGATTTCCACCATGATATAACACGATTTTACTGCTCCTGTTTCCAGTCCTTCATCCACTTTTCCAAGCTCCTATTGCTTTGCATTTTCGAGTCATATTGATACCGATTAGGCGTTATTCCAATTCGCCGTTTGCAAAGTGTTTGTGCTTGACACTGTTGCATGTTCGCCGTTGTATCCTGGGAAACAGACGTCCATTGAGCACTCGAACACTTCAGAGTGGGACGAATCTGTTTTAAGGAAACTGTGGTTACACAGACCTCGATTTTTCCTTGCCAAATTCAGTTTCCTTTCGACTCTGTTTTCTTGCAATTTTTCCAGTAAATTTGCAACAAGTCCAATTACACGCACCAACTCCTTACATTACCATAAAATTATTTCATGTAGATATTTCATCCAGTGGGTCATAACCCATATTAGATGTTCATAAAATAGATACTATACTCAATCAAAACACAAAGTTTAAACTTTTGCTTTTGAAAATATCTAATATATCAGTTAAAACTCAAAAGAAGACAGATTGCACCCATACACAATTTGGCCTTCCCTTCTTAAAGGCAATATAAATAAATAATTTATTTATTTGTTTATTTATTTATATTATATTAAGTAGAAACCTGTGGGTCGTTGTCTGTTCCAGGACCATATCATACCTTCACAGATTTTCTGCCGATTTCTTAACAGTTCCATGAACAAAAATAGGTAAGATTATAAAAATGGATGAGGTCACCACGTCATATTTATCCACTACACCTCATAATAAATGTATAATTGTCTTTCTATTTTCGTCCACAGAAGAAAATAATGGAATTTCTATTAATAGTAGATTTATTAATATGTTGACAGGGCCAATGTAACTCTCTATGTAAACTCATTACACACACACATTTTTAACCGAATCAGCAATTACCCATATACTTTTGGAAAGAATAATAATTAGAAATAAAATGAGCTATTTTCAAACGAAAGTGGACCACTTTCATGAAATGCTAGATATTTATTTCATAAGCATTACGGAAGATGCTCTTTCAAAAATGGCACTCACCACATGATATCATTTTCATTTAATTTCATTTCTATCTCTACTGGGATTATTAAGCACACGGACTTTCAAAATTTGTTTAAATAAATTCTTCAACATTTATTTTGTTTACTAAGCCCTTGAACTTTGAAAATTTTGTTTTACCAAGCCCTTCTAATATTCTTAGTATTGTTTTACTTTGAGTAATTTGGTAAAATGGAACTAATACCAAATTAAAAAATCCGGTCACTTAATGAAACTAAATTGAAAATTCAATAAAAAAAATTTAGGAAAATATGAAAATTCAATAAAAACGCTTAAAATCATCCATCGACTATTGACAAAAAGTGTAGGAAGCATTAATCTCACAAGCATTCGGAAAGAGACATAAACTTGGCATACATTGTAAGTTGATCATAAGCAATTAATACATAACTGTTTTATCAAATTGTACTCATATTTATTTTGAAATTAATCAAGTAAGTCTAAATTAAACAACACACTAGATAGTGAAATTTAGTGATTGACACTTATAAAACAAATAGAATTTGTAATTTACGTCCATCAAGTGTCAAATATATTAATATTTCTTTTACAGTCGCTATTCGTTTCTGGAAGAATGTAGGAAAAGGGGACCAAAATCAAGACTTCATAATTTCAATAAAAGTATTATTAGAAAGAGACAATTCTCCATAATAAGGTCTCTTTCCAACTCCTATTATTATTATTCAAAAAATAAAGAAACTCCAAATTTAAAAGAGCATGAAATTCAAGAGAAAACAGGCAGCATGAAATTAAGATTGGACCAAAACCAACGGGAGGGCCCCACTGAAATCCCATAATCAACATCCATCCAATCAGCAATCAGAGATTAGGATCAAGTTTTAATCATGAGCCAATAAGAAAAGAGATAAGGCCTGTTGTAGGCCCCAAAAGTGCAAACCCCCATTCCCTTGTGAAAAGCCCACAAAAAGTGAACAAAAAGTGCATTAATTATTAAATACAAATATAGTGGAAAAAGTGCATGTTGTGGGCCCCACTCGGATCCAAAAATAATTGCACTAAATTCATATAAACTCTGTACATAAACAGCAACCCCAGCTTACTTTTCCTATCGCCCTGCAAACCTTTACACTTTGATTTGATTGCTGTTTAATGTTTACTCTTTTTCCAATTTTCCTCAAATAACAGAAACACACACACACAAAAAGAGCTGAAATCAATGGTTTCTTCAGACAGAAAACTAGCCAACGCTGTCGGAGCAAAATCTGCAAGAGCCTGCGACAACTGTGCAAGAAAACGAGCTCGCTGGTATTGCGCCGCCGATGATGCTTTCTTGTGTCAATTCTGCGATTCTTCTGTTCATTCAGCGAATCCTCTTGCACGGAGACACGAGAGAGTTCGCCTGAAAGTTTCTCCGATCAAATCCTCTTCGCCGTCGTGGCATCAGGGCTTCACCAGAAAAGCCCGAACGCCGCGGCAGAAGAAGCTCGCCAGGTTCAGCTCCGACGAGCCCGTCGCCGGAGTCAGCCACCCTCTCCGCCTCGTCCCCGAGATCTCCGGCGAGGAGCACTCGAATGAGGAGAACGAGGAGCAGCTTCTTTACCGGGTCCCGATATTCGACCCGTTTGACGCCGAGCTATGCACGTCGGTGAATTCGGCGAACACGCCGGCTTTCGGGTACGAATCCAAACACGTTTCCAATGGGTTCGGCCCGGAAACGGGACATCTGCACGGGTTTCTCCCATCGGAAATGGATCTCGCTGAGTTTGCAGCCGATGTCGAGAGCTTGCTGGGCAAAGGGCTCGACGATGAATCGTTCGACATGGAAGGGCTGGGGATTCTTGACTGTGAGAAGGAGAGAGAATCAATGGAGTGTTCTTTTGGGAGTGAAAGAGTGAAAGTTGAAGATGAGGAGAACATTGAAGGCGATGCCGAGTTCATCGGGGTCGGAAGAGAATGCTTCGAGCTGAACTTCGATTACGATTCTCCGATCATACATGAAGAAGATGATCAAGAAGATTACAAAGAGGTCAACCCAATCATGGCGACCAATTTAGACGATTCTAGCAAGAAGATTTTCCTGAGGCTCGATTACGAAGGCGTCATCTCCGCTTGGGACGACCACAAATCGCCGTGGATGACAGGAGACAGGCCCGATTTGAACTCCGACGATTGCTGGCCCGATTGCATGGTACGTGTATATAATTGTCTACTTCATTTTAAAAAAAGACACCCCTGGAATTAAAATTTCCCTGTAGGGGCATTTTCGTAAATTAATTAATGAACTTGGATTGGTTAATTTCAGGGTTCATGCGGAAGAATGCATGTGTATGGAGAGATGGGAATGGTGATCGGAAACGGGGCGGGGATGGTGGCAGGGGACGGGGGGAGGGAGGCGAGGGTGTCGAGGTACAGAGAGAAGCGGCGAAGGAGGCTGTTTTCGAAGAAAATCCGGTACGAGGTTCGGAAATTGAATGCGGAGAAAAGGCCTCGAATGAAAGGGAGGTTTGTTAAAAGAGCTAATTTTGTAGCACCTGCTTTTACTACTTTGCTTAATATATAAATAAATGTGTAACAACATTATGTATTATGCAACTGTCAACTGCCTGCCTTAACGGTTTCATGTTGACTGCCCTGAGTAGTTATGGTGTCCGAGATGACATTCTATGTATAAAATTCACCATTTTTTTTACTTGATGTTTAATTTTCTTGTAGTTTTAATTTGAGTCATGTAGCTTAATGGACGTGAATGATGGAGAAATTGCATCTTATGGATTTACAATACAATGATATATTGTATTACACTATAATTATTCGATCATCAGATTAATTGTGTGTTTGCAAGTAGGGTGTCATGGGAAGACAAAAAAAAATCGAAATTATATAATTAATTGGAATCTTGGATTTTTCTCACTGGGAGAAGTTGACATCCATGAATGGTTTTTTGGATTTACAGATAATGCAGAAGTATAACCCCCGACCACACCTACCCCCCAACCCAGTCATCCTTTTCACTGACGAAAATGACTTTTTTTTTTTTTTTTTTTTTGTGTAACTAAAATATCAATTTGAAATAATAAGAATGAGAATATGTATGGAATCATTAACCTTGTTTTTCTGTATATATAGAAGACCATATATAGATAGTTATTGTAATAATGCGAACCTGATCATGACAGAATGAGATGTATATTTTTTCGAAGAGTAATGGAATTTAATTGGGATTTAATTAAATAAACCAAGTTACAAGTAAATTTGGGCTCATGGACATCTGTTGAAGGCCCATATTATTCTTCAGGGCTTAGTATGTGGCCCATGGAGTTGAATTTTGAGAGAGCGTATATGTATAAGGTTACAAACTTAATATCATGAGTCATTGACCCAAGTCATTTCACTGAAACAAGCCCACGAGCCCAACCTATAATAGAAATCCGATATTAATAAGCTCTATTGATATATGTCAATTAGTCATGGTGAGCTCGATCAGTTTTATTGAGCTATTTATGCACACGAGTTTTTTCATTACAATTCCACTCATTTGAGCATCGAATAATGATCTAAAACTTTTTGTTTGCGACTCATAATAATCTCATTGTTGGGTATCGTTCCATCTGCATTCGAGCTCAGATAACTTCTTGTTCGATTCTTCTCTCGTCACACGAAAGTGGAGGTGGAGCCATAAAGGTATCCGACTCACCGAGTCACCGACCTATTAGTAGCACCACGTCTAACCAACCACGAAACTCACAAGCACCAAACTCTTTGAATGAATCGTTGAATGGAGGAGGAACAGAAAGAAGAAAGCTCACTCTCTACCGGTAAGACCGTATCTATCAATATTTTGGCCTAAATTGAATTTTAAAAAAATCCCCTAATATTAATCGTACAAAGTTAGCGTAAAATACAAAAATATGAAATATTTATAATATTCAAGATATTAATATTATCATTAAAAAAAAAAAGAGCAGTTAAATTTAAAATAATTACTTAAATCTAGTCTGACTTTAAACTAATTTCTCTATCCTTTGACTTTTTTTTTTCTTTCTAATAAGAGGTCTCATACTGGGAGACATTATATAATGATAATAAAAATATAAATTAAATTAAGTTGGAAAGTTAAATTAACAAACCAAGAATTATATTATCATTAGAATTTTAAAATCGAAACATACATAGATAAATACAGAAAAGGCTATTATTCAATGATACTAAAAATATAAATTAAAATTTAAAACTTAAATTAACTAATAATCTTATCAATAAAATGTTAAAAGTAAAAACATATATAGAATAATACAGAAAAATACATTATATTGATTAGAAATATAAAATAAAATTAAAACTTAAATTAACAATCTACCATTTTAACAAGGTCAAATAGCTACAAAAATCCAAACTTTTTCAGGTTTTTGTTATTTTGGTCAGCTACAAAAAATTTAGCAGGCATCTCATTCTTTTTTTACCAACAAAAACTGTTGCTGTGTTGTTGCTTTGTCTACCAATATTTAATTTATTGGCATAGGATATCAACTATAAATGAAATTTGGTGAAGCCTTCGTGAATTATTGGGATTTCATGATGAAAATGGATGCAATTCTGAGTGTTGATGGAGTGTCACTTCAAACCTTGATTACATTAGTTGGTGTCGGAGTGCTCACTCTCTGGCTCATCTTCGGTTATGTCAATGGTTCTAAGAAGATATCTTCTTCAGGCCTCCCTCATCCACCTGGTGTTTTTCTCCTTTGCGCTCTCTCTCTCTCTCTGAGTTCTTGTTTGGAGTGACTGGATTTTTGCAGTTAAGGTGTTTGTGGAATTGTTTGTATGAAACTAATTCTATGCATCAAGAATAAAAGTTGAAAAGTAAATAAATGTTGTATACCCATTCACATCATTTTTGCAAATTTTTGTTGGTAAAAGAAGAATGAGATGCTTGGTAAATTTTTTCTTTAATCGAAAACATAAGAGAAGGGTTTTTTTTTTTGACTTTTAAATTGCTCAAATTATTTAAGAAATGTAATGAAAAAAAGACATTAATCATGGTTAATTAGAAAAAAATTAACAATTTGATGATGTGTATCAGAAGGAAACTTATGCGGGAACTACATATAAGCCATGTAATTTAATTTTGACTCAAAACTTGATTTGACCAAAATAACAACAAGTTTTTAAAATTTTGAATGAATTGACAAAAATAAAAGGATTGATCAAAATATTAAAAACCTGAAAAATGTTTGGATTTTTTTAGCTATTACCTTTTAACGATACACGTAAATTAATATTAAAAGAATAAGAAGAGAGCGCATCAATGGACTCGACTTTGGGCCCACTCATATGATGGACTAAGGTGAACTCCAACAGGTTACTATACCCAACTAAGAATGTTTAGGCCTTTTGCTACACTTTTTAAGTCCAACAAATGAACATGAATACATAAGTCAACCACAATGGGCTTGGGCTTAGGTTAGGAGGGCTGCCAAATGGGCTTCAAGTTGGGCTAATAGCCCAACACTTACCTGCAATAATTAGTAGCAACTATAAGAATCGTCACTCGATGTTGACATGTATGGTGAGTGAAAAGCCTCTCAACTCTATAATATTGTGCATTATTGAACCATTATATGCACAAATCAGTCAATTTGTGTCTTCTTACAACATGAAATTGTATGCCTCTGGGCTTGTTGAAGAGTCGTGGACAGGTTAATTAAATCATTATACAGACCAATAACCTAGCTTGAACAAAAGTGTCACCCACCCACTATTAAAATAAATTTTGTTGACATCATTTCCAAAGTTGTGCAATATTTAGATAGTGATTTAATTTTTATTTGTGCAAATATGTGGAAAACTGCTCAAGCAAAACATTGTTTGGTTTTCCTTTTGATTGATTAATAATTACTCCCTCAGTCCCACCTTAACTTGTCTACTTGTCATTTCGGTTTGTCCCACCTAAATTTGTCAACCCATAAAAGGCAAAAAAAATTTTACATTAATATCCCTATATTTCAACATTATTACAAAAATGTCATCCAAAAGTGCATATGATTGATTTGATGTGCATATTATTACAAAAATGTCATCCAAAAGTGCATATCCACTTGAATCAACTGCATTTTCTTAACCTCCGTGCCCGGTCAACGTAAGCAAGTTGAGCCGGGATGGAGGGAGTATATATTATTCTGACACATCCCACGATATATATAATACCAATTTATAGAGGTTTGGAATCCGAATTATTATTTTCAAATTAGTCAAACATTAACATAAACTAGATTACTAAAAAATACAAAAAAAGAAAAAGAAATTATAACTATTATTATTATCGTTATTATTATTTGAATGAAGTATAACTAGAATCTTGATATTTTATATTTTCGTATTATATTTTAAGAATAATTTCACTGGTTTTGCCATTGTAAACTTGTTTTAGAAGTAATATATATCAAATTTTGAACAAGTAAATTCACTCTTAAGATATTCTATACTTTGACGATTATATTTTATTAAAAAACAATAAAAAAACGAAAGTGAATATTCAAAGAATCAAGCCCCTATGCGGCAAACCACTCCGGTTTTAGCTTTCTATTAAAAAAATGAAATAATTAATAATTAGTATAACCAGTTTGTCAAGTAGTCTCGAAGCAGTGTATCTTAATTTTTTATTAATTCCAAGTGTGGAAGCTGACACTACAATATGTATTAATTCTTACAATAATTTTCGACCCCATTTTTTTACATTGATTTAATTGGATTAATTTGGAGATACTGTCCGAAAATAGTCCCATTAATTTAAAATACACTACAACCAAAAAGCTTATTAGTCACTGTTAATCACAAATTTGTGACAATATTTTATCGTCAAGTTATCACACAAAATATGTTGTCACTAATGTATCAACGACAATAGCAAATAAGTTTTGCAAATTTATTTTTGTGATAATTTATTGTCATTTTGGCGATATTACATGTTCGCGGATACTCATTTTTGTTGTAGCACGATGTCAAATTTAGTCTTATAGCTCCAAGAATTGTCCAACTTATTTCATTTTCACTGAAATTTATGAAATTGGTCGGAAATTAACCCGTATGATGTAACTCATTAATTTTATAAAACTTCAACCACTTGGATGATGTGACAACATTTCATCAACTAAAAAAAGCTATTTTTGAATTTTTATATTGTTTTACAAATAAGCTTCTAACCAGGTATGATTTGGCAGTTGATAAAATAATGTGATGAAATGAAGAGTTCAGCTTTGGCATATGTAAAGACATGAGATATTATATATTATAAAACAAGTTGGTTGAAAAGGCTTACATAAAATCCAGATTTACACGTAGACATATATTATTTAATGTGCAACCCTTCGCGGCAATCAGCCAACGTTTCTCCAATAATGATTTCAAGAGCCACAACAACAGTTATAAAATATAGATCTTGATCCACCAATTAAATTCAGTAACAAAAAAATTATAGTAGCTAAAAGATGACAAAAAATTAAATTAAATTCAGTTTATTTTAAACACAAGAAATGAAATTGAAGTCAATTACTCGTTATTGATACCGCGAATTTCGTAATTCAAGTGATATTCAATCTTTATAAATGTGTAAATTGTAACGATTCGGATTTGAATCTGAATAAGCAAGATTGCTAATATTTATTTCCTCTTTTCCAGTTCTCCAACTCATTAAAAAATTAATCACTGTCGGTTAATATGAATCATTTTTCTTAAATTAGCAACATTAAGACCAAGATTTAATCACTTTTTTAATAGGGAAAATATGTGGCAACATGGTGACGTGAAAGAGCTAAACTTATGGGGCCACATGTATGGACCTCACAACGTTAAGGGTGTTGGATTAATGAATCAACTCAATCAAGATTCATTTGGATTATTTAAATTCAACTAATCAAGTAGAATCTTTATTATTTAACTAAATAAATAATAGCACAAATCACTTGCTAGTGAAAATTCGTCATGCATGTCGTCATCTATGTATTTTTAATAATGAAAAGATTCTAGAAAGCTCTTTAAAATCTACTAAACATCGTCAAGTAGCAGTATTTAAGAAACCTGAATATATTAATATTGTCATAATAGTATTTAGTCAAAGTCAAATGTCATTTATAATTACTATACTTCAATTTATATTCCCTCAGGAGGTAATAAGTTGCGTACGCGAAGAACAAACGATGCTAATTGTGACTTTTTTTTTTCGTAAAAAATACAACCATAAATTAATTTTACAATTAAATTACATGATTATTTATAACACAAAAAAATTGTCAACTACTTTATATTTAACCCTATAGTAATCATTGCTAGTGCCTAGTGGTATGGATAGATTAACTCAAATCTTTTATTTCTATATCTCAGATTTATATTTACACAATAAATTAGTTATTTTAGACTTTCCTAATTGACTTGTTAATTACCTTATTTTTAATCAAAAGGCACTTTTAACTTAATTATGAAAACTGAAATCAATGTCGAAACTGAAATCAAACACACTTGCATGAATGGCATCTGTCCAAAAGAAACTGCAAAAGTTAACTAAGTTTCTTTCACCTATATTTCCACCAAACGCACTCATGAATTTTTAACTTTTCCTTTTTGTATCTATAGATCCAATCTGTATTCATTTGAATTATCCATACAATAATTGCAGTTGTTTATTAACTTTCTTTCAAAAAAAATTAAACATCAAGAACTGTTCAAATAGCAGAAAAGAGAGTACCATAGTATTGGGAGAGGAATTAAAAAATATATATAATACCACCATACAAATTGGAGTTTGGATTGGTTAACAATTAAAAAATTATAATACCGCCATAGAAATTGGAGTTTGGATTGGTTGACTGGTTTTAGAGAAGAGTTCAAATATTAAATAACTAGTTGTCAACATGATTAAATGATAACTTTATTTATTAATTTCTTTATGCAAATAGTTTCTCATAAAATATACTCCACAATTCATGAAAGCCCCAACCCTAGAAACCATCTCATTAGCCAAAAAAGAGGAAATGGAGAAATCTGAGACTACAAATTTGCAATTATGCAAATAATTGCAAATACTAACTATGCTCTTTAATTAATACTATATGTGAAATTTAAAACTACAGAAAATAAAACAACGATAAACCTAACTAAAGAGTTGGTGACTCATCCAAGCTCCAAAACTGGTTTTCTTCGATTAATCATCTCAGGTTTCGCTGTCGGAAATCTCTATCACTGAAGAGTACATGAAGTCTCGGAGCATTGGGCTCGGGCCCAAGGTCAACTCCAGGCCCATTTCACCGAGTTTAGGCTCCGGTTTGACTCCGTGGTTCTGGTATGCCAACGCGGGCTCCACCGTTTCAACTGAGAACGAGTCGTGACTCGGAGCTCGGTTCAGTTCCTCGCAGCGGAAATTCTTCTGATCCTCGCCGTTTTCCCATCCTATGATAGTAAACTTCGCATCCGACTCGCTCATTAACTCGGTAGCCACCGAGTCAACCTGGCGATTGACGCGACCGGCGGAGCGCCGCGCCCTGACGCGGCGGAGCGAGGTGGCGGAGTCCCTGGAGAGGTGGCGAATGTCGCCGCCCTGGAAAGGCATGATGGGTTCGGCGGAATCTTGATCGCCGGAGAGCTGCATCATGAGCGGGGCCCCTTGCAGCACCGCCTCCACCGCCGCCTGGCATTTCGGCCAGTCGCCGGAGGAAAGCAGACCGACGGAGCCGTACACCGGGTTGATGATCCTCCCACAGGCTTCATACAACAATGACCTGAAGATTTCTGTTCAAGAAAATTACAACAAACAGGATCAGGAGATTGAATTCCACATCTATCTGCATGCAAATGTTGAAGCTCTATGATTCCACATACCAGGGCGGAGATGGGCTGGGCCCGACATGATGAGGTTGATGAGCCCGGCTCGGCCGTAGAACTTGGCCAGAAAGAGGGTGGCGTTGCCTTGAGATTCAGGGGATATGATCCAATCGAGACAGTGTCTGAGAGTGCAGTCTTCAGCGCAGCCTTTGCGGAGAACTCTGCAGCCATTGCAGCTCATTCTAGTTGCAGAATTTCTAGAGAGAGAGAGAGAGAGAGAGAGAGAGAGAGAGGGGGAGAGAGATATGGGATGGGGAAGAGGGGGATGAGAAGGATATTTATTTGCAGAGAAAAGGGTGTGATGTCGTGTGGAAAAGCAGTTTATCTCTATGTTGGAAAATTGGGAGGAAAACGTATATCAATTTTTTACTATTATTTTATTTTTATTATTTTATATATTGTATAGTATTTAACAACTAGAAATTAACAATTGCAATAAAGCTGCGGATGATGATGTGCTTTTGGCCCTTTTCTTTGTTTATTGCAATAAATTTTTAAGATCGAATCTCTTCTTCGAAGAAATAAAAAAGTATATTTATGTGGTCATAAGAAGTATTTATATTTTAGAGATCTTTTAATTAGGCTGTAAGTTTTATTTTAAGTTTAATTATTATTCTACTATGATGAACTCATACGAAACTGGCCAATTGTCAACTTAGAAAATTAAAAGAACCAAGTCTGTAATTAAGTTAAATACTTGATGTTAAAATAAAAAAAAATCAATTAAAATAGTACTATTCTAGAACATCTTTGTTCTTTTTAATAATGTAGTACAACTCGGCTGCCACAAGCCAAAGTGTGCTATATGCATGTACGGTGGATATGCACATCATATATACTATATTTTTATATATTTTTTTCTCAGTTTTGCACTTTTTTAATGTATTAAATTTAAGGTAATATTATTGTACAGTACTGATATTGTGTACAATAAATTAAACCAACGAAATAAAAAATATGATGATAGAAAACAAAAAATACGTATGTCTTCCCTTTAACCTATATGGCTCACTTAGAAAGAAATGTTTATCCCAATTAATTAGCTTCAACAATTAATTTTATCACAAGAGTGACAATGAGAGTTTTTTTTTTTTTTTTTGGGATAAACGTTGAATGAGGGTTCATTATAATTGAAATATATAAATGTTAAATTAATAGATTTTTGAGAGATCTATTGATGAATATTGATATTATTGGTCACTATTTATGAATCGGTATCAAATACAACAACATTGCGAAAGATCACATTCATTAATTAATTTCGTAGCATAGATTAATTGATCCAACAACTTTAGATACATAATTATTTACCCTCCACAATTTGTTCACTACCGAATAAATGAGTCAAATCTGGAACTTAATAAATATCAAATATGAAATATTTAAATACTAGATCCAATTTTTTAGAGATCCTCTCGAAGAAAATTGAAATCATTGATCGCTATCTCTGAGTTAATCTCGAACACGACAACATTGCGGAGTTCAAGTTCAGAAGCTCATTTCGTCACATAGAGTAAGACAATAACTTCAGCTACCAAATTACTTTACACCATATTTTCTTCAGTATCGAATATCCACGTCAAGTCTAAAACTAAATAATTAAGATCACATATGAAATATTTGCAATGTTGGATCCAAATTTCGATGTGTACAACATTATTGACCACTATTTGTGAGATGGTCTAGCTCGAACCCAACAACATAGCGAAGATCAGATTTACAAGTTTATAGGACACACACGAACTTTAATTACATAATTACTTTACGACACACAACAATTTGTTTGCTACAAAATAAATATATAGTCAAAATTTGAACTCAATAAACATAAAATATGATATCAAAATGAGACATTAATTTTTAAGTTTGATAGCTAAAACATGTTGAATTTTTTTATCAATCAATTTAAATTGAAGTATTTATAGTTAATTTAAACTTTAATTTAGAAAAAAAGTATTTGAGTGGATGTGAGAATATGAGACACGTGAACAAACGCAGCACCGCCGTGCGCCACCACGAAAAGAAGCACCACCACTGCTGCCACCTCCCACTTTCCGGGAGTCTTTAACTCCGGGAATCCATCAACTTTATTTAATTTCCATTTTCGCCCCCAATTGTTTTATTTTATTTGCAAAAAAAGGGCTGGATTTAAGGTTTTTCCTGCTGTTTCTCTGCATGGACTGTGGGCGCCCTTTGAGTTGAGCTAAAGCGGTTTTTCTCCAACATGCGTTGAGATTTCCACCTTTCTCTTTCTTGCTTCCAAAGTTCCAATAATAATTAATTATACAACTCTTATTTTATCAATCGTGAACACAAGATTAATATTTCCACCGAACCACCACTGATTTGTTATAAATCCAACACAATTATTAATTTCAAATCACAATATTTAAAGAGACGAGATCTTTAACCATCAACTGTGGTATATTAAAATATGTTCAAGTAGATAGAGGAAATTTATTTTTAATTAATTATTATAATGGTTTTGGAATTTTTTGCAATAAAAATAGTTGCATCACAGTGACGTGTATATATGTCTATATTTAGTAATGAATGAAAGTAGTGGTACATTGTATATACATGTTCGGTGATGTTGGAACGGCACATTCTATGAGGTGGGAATTTGGCTCATTTGCTTCCTATATTTAATTTTAACATTTTAAAGCTCCTTACCTTTATATGTTTTATTATATATATATATTTTATGTTATATCTTTTATTTTCAATTAACTATCACTATATATATATATATATATATATTAAATGTTATCATTAATTAACATATGGTGTGTATTAAATAGTGTTATGAAAAGTGATATGTAATATTAATTTGAGCAGATGAAACTAATGAAATAAGTTAGGGAATGTTTATCTTTCTGCATTCTGGGTAGAGACGCAGATAATGAGAGAGTAGTTTGTCACGAGGTTCGTGGTGCTCTGTCATTTGACGTAATTAATTTTTTTCATTTAATGTATATATTATCATTAATTAGTATAGTGTTAAAATGTATCCAAGCCGAATTTTTTTCTTAGTTTTTTTTAAATAAAATTAACTGGGACTTATACAAGTTATTTTTTTAGGTATAAATCATATATTAAATAATAAAATCACATTAAAAAAAATCCAGCTAAATTTGTTTTTGAAAAAAAGTGGTTAATTGCAAGGGTATTTTTGGAGAAAAGCATCCAACTAGAATCGGAAAGTAAGTCTATTGGGTTGGCCCAATAAATCAGCCCATTAAAAGTGATAATTAATATATTTCCCATATTACTTATTTATTTATTATAATTCAGTGGGACGTATAGTCCAAGTTGGGCCTATGATTTCAGCTGGAGCCCATTATTGTAATTCAAAATGAATTATTCTGCTACTATTCCAGGGTGGGCTTTTATTATTTTTATTTTATATAATGGTTTTAAGTGTTCTACTTTGACATTAACATGAATCTACTTATTTTTGTAGCTCATTATAAACCACTGTATATTTGAAATCTCTCTTTAAGAAATGTTATTGGAAAGAAAAATTTCTCACTCTAAATGGTTGATGAATATTTTAATTCTAAAAGAGTTGCTAGTTCAAACAAGTTAGAAGCTAGTTTGGTTTTGTTAACAAAACACTTTTACACTCACTATGTTTAAAAAAACTATTTTTGGGTCCCCAACTTGTTACAACTAATAATTTTTTAATGGTTAATGCCGATTTTAGCACAAATTACCTAAAATGAAAAGGTATGTACAAAGTGTTTTCAAATCATAACTATTGTAAAACTGTTCCTCCAAAACTTTATGACCAAAAACTTAGTATACAAGCATTAAGGATTCAAAGACATTGTTGTCAAACTAATTCATGATTAGTTGGATCTTGAATTTAGCAAAACTCAATCAAAAATATTTGCTAAGACTAGAAAACTAATAATTTAAGTAATTATTAAAAAGACAAATAGAGCAATTGCATGCAATAAGATGTTGTAGAATTAAGGAAATTAAATAAAATAAAATCCAATGGAAGATAAGCTGGGAATGGGACAGAAGTTGAGTCAATTGGATTCCATTCCAAACTACTACCAAACAAACCCTTTTCTGATAACTAATTAAACTCTTTCAGCTTTTTCAACTTTCATCCGCCGCACAATACGTGACTTTTTCTAACCTCGATTTCCTCTCTCTCTCTCTCTCTCTCTCTCTCTCTCTCTCTCTCTCTCTCTAAATCTTCACAAAGTCACAGTTTAAAGTTTAAACCAAGTCAAGAGGACTATAATTTAACTATAACAGAAAATTATATTTAATATTTCATAAATTATCAAATATATACCTGCCCATAATTCATTTATCTACTGATTGCCAAAAATAGTCATTTTTTGCTATAGAAAAAGTCCACTCTTTATAGAGAACTGAAGTACCCACAATAGCCCTGACATTTTAACTTGTTTTAATTCACTGATATTCCTTTTTTTGTTTTTTTTTTTATTACTGAAAGAGAAAATAGATGATAGACAAGGTTTGGATCGTATCAGAGGTTGAGGATCAAAGTGGACCAATTTTAACATGTGTGTGGAATAGTTATGTCTTGTCATCAAATCTTAAATGCTTCGACTTTCCCTTCCTCACGTACTAGTACTCTTTCCCCTTCAACTGTCTACTTAAATAATTGTCTCCTAATTAATTAATTATAGCCTCTCCGATTAATATTTACTAGGAAAGCAATAAGATTTCACTATGAGGTCACGAGTTCATGTCTCAAATCAACTTTAAAACAAAAGATAAAACAAAATATTTACATTTAATAAGTTTTAAGACCTTAATTATAGTTTCATAAGCAGAAAAGATGCTGACTGGACTCATCTTCCAACAAATCTGGAAGAGCCGCCTCTACACTTAGTATTATTTATATTTTAGTTGCTAAAAAAATATTGGTTTGTGGGTTAATTAGTTAATTAGTTTAATAAGTATTTTTTTCTTTTTTAATACATTTGTGATAGGTAAATAAAATAGGGGTAAACATTGTTTTTCGAATTTTCTTCTTGCAATAAATAAATAAATATATATATATATATATATATATATATATATCATAAGATTGCAATATTTTGTAAGCCAGCGGTACTTATCATATACCCCTTCCTATTTATACATCACATGATCCAGCATTCTAGGAATGTTATAAAAGCATTTTACCAAAATCACTTCAAACAAAATTAGACTTTGATTTTTCTTGGTCGAGGATAAAAAATTTAGAACAAGAAGTTTTTTTCTTGAAAACCCCTCTTAAACATGTTCATGGAAAAAAAAAAAAACATGAAGATAACCTTAAGTAATCAATTCATAGAAATTCGATGTTAAATAACCTTTATGTTCATAGAAATGATCTTGAGAATACATCTTGTCACCTAGCAATCTCCGACACAACTAGTACAACGATGTAATCAATTCACAATCTACCACTCATCCATCGTGTAAAATTTCATGTCAAAGTCCCACTAAAGTACTAGGTTGTATTCAGATTTTATACATACATTCATGCATCGACCTATATATATATATATATATATATATATATATATAACTAAATAATTATAAAACGTACGACTCTTTTTTTAAAATGAGGAATTACATTTTTCTTTTATTTTCAAAAATTAATTGCTAAAACGGATTTAGATTATTTAACCTTTATCTTTGACTTTTTACAAATGTTTAAAATAATAACTAAAATTAATTTTTTTCAAACCACACGACAGGCAAGCTACTTGCATGTCTAAAAGGTAAAAAAAAAATCAGAAAATGTTAGCTTTTCCGGCAAAAGCTTTGACAGTAAGATAATGACAATGCAAGGAATGAAAAAATGGATTAAAAATAAATAATTTCCATGCATTAGTCAAAGGCAGACATATGATCAAAAAAGGCTATGAATCCTATGTTTTGATGCTGAAAAGGTTGCCCTCATGTCACCTGCACTAAAACTATGAGGTTTCAACTTTCAACCTCTGAGAGAACTAAATGACAAGTGCACAGATGCTCAACTAATTAATTACCTGTTTTGGAAAAATGAGGTAATTACATTTAAGTAGATTAATCCACTTAATTTTTTTTAGATTTTTTACTCCTAAATGTCAAAAAAAAAAAAAAAAAAATCAAATCTTCAAGCAATACCAGAATTGCAAACTGTGTCTGAGTTTCTCCAGAAAGGCATATATTATTTGTTTCCTAGAATCGATATTATATATATAAGATTTGTAATCTTCCAAGAAGTTAATCTGGTAAAAGCAAGAATTTGTTTTTACCCTAATTGTGAAAGAGATTGGCTTTTGCATCAATGCTGAAATAAATAAAAACATAGCAAGAATTAAACATTAATCTATAAGTAAGAAATTGCTCCAAATATGAAACTATTTATTGATGAACGTAAAATTCAAGAACTGATGATTAAGCTCTTATATATACCATGATCTTTCAATTTCTTGAATTACCAAAATACCCACGGTTTACCCTTCAATTTTATTACTAGTTAGAACCATGTATCATAGAAGCATGACAACTATCATGGGAAAAACGTGGGTATTTTGGACAGAAACCGAAATTAAAAAAAAAAAAAAAAAAAGCAATATGGGCTGAAAATTAATTAACTAAAAATGAAAAGATGATTAAAACTAACTCTACTAATTATGCAGAGGATCTGGGCAGCTTGGTATTCTCCTTTTGTAATCAGCATATGTGCCATTTGTGGTACTGTTGAGATCGGAAAGTCTGGTGTTGAAATAATCTCTGAATTTTTCAGTTTGGGTTTTGGGCGGTGGAGCCATCGGCCGGCCGTCGTCCTCCGCCGCCGCCGCAAAGTGTTGTGGAAATGTCCTGATTGCCCCTACCATGCTTTGGCTGGGAATAGAAATATGCAGAAGTGAGATGATGAGAAGAAGCAGCGGGAGAGACGAGGGGTAGAATGGTCTTTTAGCGCCGGAAAATGACATCGCCGGTGAACCCACATAAAGGGTTTAGAAGAGAATCTTTTAACTCCTATCCCTTTTTGTGAAATTCTTGGTGTCTTTGAGTTTGAGCTTTTTTTGCGTTGAAAAGCTCTCTCTCTCTCTCTCTCTCTCTTCGAGTAGTCACACGCACAGAGACAGAGATGGCACACACACACACCCCAGCTCAAGTATTTGAGTATGAACTGACGGCTTTGTGCTTTACATACAACATGTTAGAGAGAGAGAGAGAGGGGTTGTATTGTACATGCAAGAGAGGGACCCGCTGATGTCAAATCTAGCAGTATTTGTCGTTCAAGATGGCAATTAGTTATTCATTATTCTTTTCTCTTTTTCATTTTTCCTTTTCTTGGGAAAAAGGGAACGTTGTTTTTTGGAATATTTTTTATATCCAACATAATCATGGGAAATTAATTTCTACAGTGTCAGATATTTACTATGTTGGGTGGTTTTATACTTTTATTATCGAGTTCAGGTTTAGAAGAGAAATAAAAATGAGAAAAGGGCAGAGCCTATCGGATTTGAGGTTTGACCACATTTTCTTAAACAATTTTTGTCCAATTATAAAAAAGCTGGGTGTGAATACTTAAAAATGCAAATCAGATCCCTATATCAAATATCCATGTAACACACGTATACCTTTCTAAAATCAAAATTATGTTATTTTAATGTGACATATAAATGAGATAGAGATTTTGGTATAAATGATCTGGTTTGTTAAAAATGTAAGGATGACTCGCCGAGTCGGTAGATTCGGTACAACAATTCCACGTTTCATGCTAAGATTACTAAATTATTTTATATATACGTAATTTTGATGATTAATTAATGACATTATAAATAATTATTACTTTTAGTCAAGCCATTCCCTAATCCTAAATAAGTTTTTGAGCCTAAAAACATTAGTTTAATATATTTGTTTATTTTTACACAAAACGAGCACTACAGTTTTATTAGTCAGCCAAACAAATCCAATTTTATAAAATTTTGTAATAGAAAAGAAAAGTCTCCATTTTAATGGAGCCACACAATTTGCACATTGATAGGATCGTAGTTGTCGATCCATAAGAAGCGTTTCATCTCATATTTGCGTAGAAATTTAAAGTTTGATCATTATACATCTATTTAAAATAGATATTTAAAATTTTAAATTATATCATAATATAAAATCCCTCTCAGTTAAACATACAGGTTAAGTCCCACTTATTAAAAATGAGTCACCACCATCTCCAAATTAAAGATTAAAAACTTTAAAAATAATGATGGAAGAGTGAAAAACATATATATAGTTTTTTATTACATTTTTTAGAACGGAAATGACTTTTTTCTTTTTCTGTTTTTCTTTTTATAGAATATTTTTTAGAAAGAATTGTGACCACAAGTTTATAATTTTTTTTTTTTGGGGTTAAGAAAGTATTATTAAATGATTATATGAACTTGATTATGTTAACATTGCATTAAGCCAATAAAATATCCACTCACACGTCAAAATTCCAATATTAACCTTGTGGCCTTGTAGTAATTAATTAAGGACATTGATTTAGAAAAGCATGAGTGGTTCGACCCTAATAGGTTGGCGACAAGGAATCTCACTACAGTGCTAATATTTTTGTTGTTTAACGAATATTTTTTTCAAAATATTGTTTTATATAGGTTTGTACTAGTTTTTTCAAAATATTGTTTTATATATTTTTTCATAAGTTTGTACTAGTTTCAAAACCGTGATTTTTTTGAGTATTTTATGATTGTTAACAGTGTAGAATTGTACCAATTTGGTTACTCTCAAGCCATAGACAAATTTGGTGCAGTACTTAAAATGTACTATGTAATAATCAACTTTAGAACAAATAATAAATATATATATAACCAAGAAAAGAATGGTGTCTAGGTAGCTTACTGTTTTAGTCTTATCGTATAATAAAATAATCCTTTGTATAAAAATAATTAATAGTATTTTCACTTTTTAAAATAAATATTTATTATAAAAAAAATTTATTAATATTTATTAATGAACCTATGTGGAATATATTGAGACTAACAAAAAATTATTCCTGGTCTTTAAATCTTGAAAATATCAAAATACTGTTTTTTTTTTTAAACACAAAAAAAAAATGTTCATGAAACTTATTTTGTTACTGCCAGATATACCCATTCCAAAATTTATTGCGACCGTGATGCTTCTGAGAAAATTAATGTTATCACGAACAATCAACAATATAACTCTCGACAAAATTCCTATGGCATTCAAAAACAAGTAGTTGGGTATTTATTATTCTTAAATATGTATTTAATTATTTAGCTACCAAAAATAATTTTTAAAAATGATTGATATCACTTTCAGACAGCAATTTATAACAATATATGTTTATTTATGTTTTCTTTTTCTTTTTTCTGTACATTCATCCAAAATGATAAAGAAGATGCGAGTTCAAAATAATTACACTACAAATATTTTGGAATCTAAGATTCGGATAATTTTAGTGTAGGATTTAACGTCATTAGCACGTAAGTAAATTACGTGATTAAGGAATAAAAAACATGCATAATCATTTGACGTGTAAAATTCACGTGCTAACTTATAGAAAGAACCAAAATTTTCATCAGAGTTTGGACTATGAACAGCATTAAAAAAAGTTGGGAAATAAAAACCCCAGACCAAGATGGTGGATTTGTCGAATTTCTTCCAAAAAGGGATTTAAAAGTTTTTTTTTTTAATAAGTTGGGATTCTTTTGTTCTGACTCAAAAAAGGTAGGTGGGTGGGTGGGGGAGGGGTACCTCTCTCTCTCTCTCTCTCTCTCTTCTTTTTTCTTGAAAAGAAAAAAACTTATATATATCTGAAGTTCATGTGGACATATTAATAAAGTTGAGAGGCTTTAAAAGATTGTACCTTGGATTTATGTCTTTTATTGAGGTTATTGCCATTTTTTTACAGCACATTAAATCTCAAGAATGTCTTTTACTTGGCTCTATTTTACACTCTACCTCTTAGCCTCATTCCCTATTTTTCTTGCCCACATTCATTTAACTATACTGCAACAAATTGCTTGATTTGGGGAACAGACAAATCCTGCATTTTTCTGACCTCAATTTCCCATTTTGGCTAAACATTTGCAGAATTTTGCAGAATATGTATAGGATAAATTAATTTTCAGACAATATTTTTTCATTTAATTTGTTAGTTTCAATCAAATTGTGGATATAATAGGAGGTTTATTATATAATTGGATATTTTTGTAGCCCAATATATATCCAGCATAAGATCAAATTAATATGATGCAAGTTTTGTGGAGCAAATGGTAAATATATACATATTCTTATAATGTAAAAGCGAAAGCAATATGGGGTACCAAACTCCAGGCTTAATTAGCTGGTTTCAGAGTGGCAGAGAAGAAGATGATAGCAATGTGAAAATGATTGAAAGAATAGACCCCATTTGAGGTTCCTAAATCAAGACTAAATTAGGTTTCACAAAATAAAATTTTGACTTATATATTGAGTAATCAGGTCCCTATAATTTCATGTATTTTTAATTAGGTATTTGTATTTTTATAAGTTATTGAGTAACAATACTTTCATGTATAGTAAACTTTGGACCTTATGTAAACCACATATAGGACTAAATTGTAAGTGTAAACACTAAATAATTGTTTTCCCTTAAAACTTTCACTCCTTGTGTCTCCACATTATTTTCCTATTGCCTTTTTTTTTTCCCTTACTTAATTGCATCATCTTATTTTTTCTTTTTTCTTTTTAATTGTAACCCATTTCATAGCCCATGGAAAAGGAAAGGTTTGAGATAGTATACTGGGCCAGGCCACATTTACGAACCAACACAGTAAGCCCAATATCATCTTATTAATGGTCCATTAAAGGAAAGTTGCAGCTTTAAAAATATCCAGCAGCTGTGACCAAAGTTCAGCCCATTAAAACTGCAGTGGACCAAGTTTTATTCTACACTCATAATTGTAATTCTATTATTTTTATTGGACACAATTTTTAGAATTCATGACTCTAAATCTTATTTCTCACGTAGCTAGTAATGATTTTTAATTTTTTACAAATTTTAAAATTAATATTTTGAATACCTGCATGCCATTTTTTTTTTCAGCACAGAAATATCTAATTTTTTTCAGTTTTGATGCTTGATATGTCCACTACTTGGGAAATGAATGAGATGAAACAAACCAAAGCCATTATGTCATGTTTTTATTAAGTTATAGTTAGTAAAACAAAACTTGTAGCCAATGAAAACAAAAGTTGTAACATTTCTTCATAGGTAACAATTGAACTAATACAAGTAAACAAAATGCATTTAAACAAAAAGTCAAGATTAGATGATCAATTCAATGATCAAAGCAACAAAGAAATGAAGAGAAAGAGAGATGTTGCATGCTTGAAAGAGTGTATTCTATTTCTCTCTCTCATGAATTAGGATGATCATCATTACCAATAGATTTGAATCCCCAAATATCAAAATCCCACAAAACATCCCCATAAAAGACATCATAAGCATCCTCAATATTAGCCTCCATTATTTCCCAAAATGGAAACCAACAAGTAGCCCATGACATTTCCTCATCCACCCCACTCCACATAACCGCCTCCGCCTCCGCCACCTCCTCCTCCTCCGCCGCCTCCACCGCCTTTTTCTTGGTCGGCCCCACCGTGTCCTCGTTCCTTGGATGATCACCTCTTCCTCTCTTCAATGTTCTAGAATCCATCGTCGATAGAGCTATACAAACTTTGCAACTTTCATACGTATAGAGGATGGGTGGTTTGCTTTCTTGAACTTGGTCTCCATGAGAAAAGGGATATGTACATGCACCATCTTTTTGGAGCAAAAGTCACAACTTTGTGAAGGATATATTCATTGAATCATTGAAACTCAAGTGTTTCTGTTATTTATCATAAATAAAAAGTATAAAGAAAATGCAAATGGATTTGCTTCACAATGTTGTAGTGTATTCAAAGTGATAATATACTATTTTTGGAAATATTATGGATAGTGGATTGTGAATGTGGTCAACTTCTAAGAATAACAACTTTTGGTGTCATTCGGCGGCCACTTGCTAAATTACAATTATGATTAATTAATTTGTAATCTTTCAAATTTATACTAAAATAAGTTTAAATTGAGGGTGTATGCAAATTAAAACAACGAATTTCTTTTATATTTATTTTTCTATATAATTTTGACATATTTAAGATCATTTTGTCACAATCTATCCTCAAATTTAAGTCTACAGCCCAACTGCAACCTAAAAGGCATTCTTTCATTAGTTTTCTTTTTCAATTGACCACTCAAATATTTTTTATTGTAATAAGAATAATTATCAGTCACAGAAGCATATTTATTGTTTAAAAAAAAAGGAAAAAAAGAAAAAATTCTTCACCCAAATCTCAAATATGTAATTTAATAATATTATGTACTTTAGAAGATAGATTCATTATCTTTGTTTATTTTGGTTAAAACTCAAAAAAAAATTATGGAACCACCTAATTAATGCAAATTTAGTCGATGAGACAAAAACCAAACTTTAATAATTCAGAAAATTGAGTTTGACCTAATTAATAAGTTTTAAGTCCATAAAACCAGATTATAAAACTAGACTTGTTAAAGATAAGAATGCATGTAAGAACAATAATATCCAATTAATGCAATACATCCAACATAATGGAAATTCTTTTAGAACATAGCTGAAATTAAATACGTGGAAATAATTAAAATATAATTGGACTTATCTTTAAATTTATTTTTAAGGTATTGAGTATGTGGAGGTGACTGGATTGACAGGGATTTGTCAAGTGGATAGGCCTGGCCTTTGGAACCCTTGCGAAGCCCAAGAACATTACAAGGCTTAGATCTTGGGGCAAAAGCCTATAGCCCCTACAGTGGGCCCATATATCTCCTTTTCTCAACTTGTCAGAAATCTATGGTATCTCTCAAACAATCCAACAAAATCATTCATCTTATTTTCTCATATCATATGATATATTTTATTAATATTTCTTAGTTTGGTTTATTCCCTTTTTCCCAAGAAAAGAAAATTTTGTCAACTTTTCTATACTTTTTCTTGGTTGCAAAAACTAGCTAGCGTTTAGCACGCAGAAAATCAATCTAACTTGTCATATATCAATTTTGTTTTCTATTATAATATATATATATATATATATATATATAGTTTATAGAACATTTTATATATTTATATAACAAAATATAACATTAAAAAACAATAAAATTATGTACCTATATTTCATATAAAAACGACATTAAAGCGAGTGGTGATAAAGACATGTAAAAAAAAAACAATTTGGTTGCAAGACACTCATTACAAATTTTATAATTGGGTCAAGTTTCTTTTGCCAATTTTCATAAGACAATTTATTTTTCTAACCTAGTTATAAAAAATAAATTTTCTACCCATGTCTTTGGCTAAATCACAGTTCACTTTTCCAAAATAACCTTATAAAATTTTACTTTTGACCCATTTTAGGGAATATCACTATTCACTTAGGGTAATTTAAACATTTAACATACAAATGAATAGAAAGGTTGTTTATTATTACGAATAGAAAAGTAAATCCTCTTATAAAAATGGGTAGTCAAGGCATTTTCACTTTACATTTAAATTAATTAATACTAAGTTAAAGTTTAAATATTATCTTCTAAAATTATTGAAAAGTGGATATATGTAATATTAAATACAATATAATATATAGATATATATTAATTTTATAAGATTGGTCATGGGACTCAATATTGTTCAAAGAAACATTGTTATAATCGACTTTATAGTTTCTTAAATGAACCGTTAAACTTTTCACCAATTACAAGCCCCTGTTTTTATCGCCATTCAATTTGCATTAAATGAAACCAACTTAAAACTAAACGTTAGGAAATTTTATTAGGACAACAGAAAAATCTCTTTTAAATACTACACTCCTTACACTTGAAATAATATATATAATTTATAAACATATTGATAGGTCATATGTGTGTGATTTAATATAAACAAACCATAAATATTACATGTGTTGTAATTTGACCAAATTGAATTGTATCCCATTCTGTTTTGTTCAACTGACCTGACCCAAAATTCTCTTGAAAATTCTTTCACTAAAAGAATTTTGATTGGATTTTTATCAATAGCTCAATTATGTTAATAGATAGATAATCTAGAGGAATATATCATGTTATGTTATTACCTCATACTATATTTGACTTCTTCGTCGTGGAAGTTTCATGTCCAAAACATTTCAAATCAAACTAATCCAATTAACGGTCTAAAATAAGTCAACATAAATTAGTCATTATTATCGGATCTTCTTTATTAAACCGCCTCAGGAAATTAGATGACAACTAAGTTGAAAAGTCACAATTAGTTCGTGTCACGATCTTTATATATACGATTAAGATGTCTGATTTTCTTTTAGTTTTTTTTTTTTTTTTCTTTTCTCCCATCAATTCTAATGGGATTTTCCATGCCGATTTTCTATATCTCAATGCCAAAACTATGTCGTTTTAACAATGAAGAAGTGGAGAGCCCACCCACATGCTTTACACGAGGGAAACAAATAAGGAAATAAAAGGAGAGAAAGAATTAGACGATTAGTGAAAGTAGGACTACTAATGCAAGATGTGTTCACTCAATAAACAATTTAAGTATTGTAGAAATTACATAAAAGTTTTATACATATTTGTAGCCGCCTGAAATGTCAAAACTGACCCTGAAAGAACACAACAAATGATACTAGAAAAAGGGGCACCCACTCCTCTCATCTCTTACTTACACAATTACAAAGAGGGGCACCCTCGACATTTCCCTAATTATTTCTTGGTCAATAACTTGATGATGCTCATATACTTACAACTCGTGATCATACATTCCTTTTAATTACAGACACAATATATACACTAGAAAGACCAAAATGATCAAAGATCCACCTATTACTTAGCTCACTTGATCAAAATGTTGGCTGTTGTTTCTCCCTCTAGATCGAACAAAAGTTGAATTTGATCCTGATTCTTGAATTCTCTCTCACTCTATGTATTTACTCTCTTTAAGCCAGGGCCGGGATGCTGCAGTTGCGTCGATCCCTGTCGAGGCAATCAAAACCCTCGATCCTCACCGCCGGATTGTTGCCAAAATTAACCCTAACGCAACCGCCCTTACGGGTGGAGGATGGGGACGGGGCCAGCCCAGATGGGATCGGGATTGGGGTGGATGTTCGTGGTGAAACGGGGGTGACTTTCTCGTCCCTGAAACGGGCATCTTGAATTAGTGGGTTAGATACTCTACTCGGCGGTGACCCTGAAAAAAATGGGGGCGACGAGGCTACTTGTGTAACTGATTGATCCGAACCTGAACCTGAACCTGAACCACCCTGTGTTTTTTAAAGGCTTAATATGTCAGATCTAATGAGTGCAAGGATAAACAGATCAACTAGATTTTGATTTAGTTAAAGCATCTTTGGTTATGGGCTTAGAGCTAAATAAATCAGATATTTTTCTCAAGTGCTTTGTTTCCGTACCGAACAATGTCCACAAAAATCATACAAAGTGTATTGGTTCATCTCATCCACACATCTAAAGTTGGGCGAAAAATTAAATCAAAATCAATCAAGTAAATAAAACATGAAATTAAGACAAAAAAACAAACCTTTGCAAGGATTATGTCCAGTAGTTCATTTCCAGCTTTTGCATCACAATCCTCTTGCTGGTGGCTATTATTGCCAAAAAAAAAAAAAAAAAAATCTCAGAACTTGAAACCTCTAAACAAAAAAATTAATTATAAAAAAAGGAATAAAAGCATAAAAATTTACCTAACATGCCACCTCAAGGGTCTGGCATAAGGCGGGTCAAGGGTGGTGTGGATTAGGCCGAGCCGCCGCGGCTTAGGACAAACCACCGTCTCTCTCTTGTCCGCCGATCTACCGGCAGCGGCGGCCGCGGCGGCGCTGGCCCAAATCTCTTCGCAGGCAGCGTAACTGTTCTGCTGTATCGCACAGTAATTCATTCTTACCTCTTCAGATCTCGGATTACAAAAACAACTGCTTGAATCAACAAAGGAGGAATTGTGGGTTAGGGGAAATTAGATTAGTAGATCTGAGAAAACATGGATGAAAACAAGTTGAACTAACAAAGAGGTTAAAAAGTAGTTTTGTTTGTTTACTAATGTTTTATTGTAAGATCCGGTCAACGAGGAGCGGTGGTGAGAAGAGCCGGCTGAAAATTTTGACTTGTTCTTACAGACACAGAGTAATATTTAAAAGAAAAATGTTTGTTTAATAATTTGAGAAGAAAACTATACAGATCCATCGGCAAAATCAAAACTTTTGTTTTTTTACAGTTTTGAATTCTTACACATGTGCTTCAGACATAACAGATCTTTCTCCTTGTACTTTCAGAAAAATTAAATCTACTACTGAAGATTAACATATATGCAGATCTACACAAACAAAACTCTCAAAAACTTCATAATCAAAACTTGGCTAAATATTCATTAGAAAATTTTACCAAAAAACACAAAAAGTAGCAAACCTACTTGGCAACTAGAAAGAAGACATGGAAGAAGAGAGGAGAAATTAAGGAGGTAAGATTACCTGAAAGAGCTGTACAAAAATGAGAGGCACCTCTAAAGAGGAGGATTTCTAAAAAGAAAGAAGAAGAAAAAGAAAAGAAGAGAGAGAAAGGAAGAAATAAAGAAGAAAGAGAAAAAAAAAAGGATAGAGAGAATAGGGGCAGATAAAACGGTCAGTCTCGGGCAAGGGGTGAAGGAAGGTTGATGAGGTTATGGTCTGCGGAATTTATACACACATCAGATAGTTTGGTTAAAATGAGATAGATATTTAATTTTATTTAATATTTATATTATAAAGAATTGAGACCAAAAGCTTGTAGGGGTGGTATTAATTCGAGTGCGTGGGGGACAACAACTGATTTAAGGCTGCAATAAAATAAAGTTTAATAGTTTATATATAATTGTTGTGAAATGATAATGTTATTGAGACGAAGAGTAGGGAGCGTTTGGGAAATGACAAGAATGTATTGTTAAAAATAATATTCCAAAAGTAGATCTTGAGTCTTTATTCATGTCATGCAAGTGGCTCAATTCATGGAAGAGTGGTAGGGTTATGGTGTGAATTTTGCTTCTTTTTAATTACTTTTTTTATTATAGGGTGCCAAAACCTAGGCTACTAGCATCTTCATCAATTCATATATTTTATATTACCATATGAATGTATGTAATAAATAATTCAAGTCTCTTAGAGCACCCACAACTGGGTGTTATTCACTAAAACATAATTCAGTTAATTATTATGTTATGTGTATTTTATATTAAAAACACCTCTATGTGTGTGAGAGAGGAGGGAGGGTGGAAATACTTTAGCTAATATTCGAATTGAGAGCAAATAATAATAATAATGGAGTGTTTTTTTTTTTTTTTTTGAGATAATAATAATAATGGAGTTGTCTCCACATATTTATATTTTGGAGTTTAATATCTTTATGTTAGATTTTTACTAACAATTCATTTCAATATTTCCACTTTACTGTAAAGAGAATCATATTTTTTTTTTAAATATAAAACTTTTTTTGTTATTTGTAGTTTTTGGGTAAGCTTTTTATAAGCGATCAAATCTCATTTCAGCCCTTCTATTTATTCATCGAATAATCATCACCTAAAGTTTTTTTTATAATTAATTATACATTTGTTATGATGGAGCTATAATTAAAGTACTGTCTTTTCATGAAACATGACTTATATTTATAAAAAAATAAAAAAATCTTGAACACGATTTTTTTAGAGAGTGTAGAGTAATATTTAGTTAAAGAAATCAAATTTTCTATTGAAAGACTAATAAAAAGGTTCCATGCAATCTTGTTTTAGAATATTTCAAAAAATTGGGAAATAAATTGCAAAAATTATAGAACACTAACTTTAATATGACAATGTAATGCAATCTAATTGAAGCTTAGCATTATTCAAACCAACTTTAAAGACTTGTGAGCTATCTTAATTTCCACCATACTCTATGTTGTGCTAGTTCTATACCATTATTGCTAAACTTTAACATTATTTAGTTTGAAGAATTGATATTTGGTCTTCTTAAAAGCATTTATTATTATAGGATTCAAGTATTCTTTTTCTACCAATTGAATTGAAAATGTACAGTTCTGTTATTAATTTTGAGTTTTCAAACATGATCCTTTCTTTTAAATAAAAAAGATCTGACTTTTTAGATATAGCCATGTATAAGAATTAAGAAGTACCAGTAGTCCTAAATACAGTTATATAGGAATAGTCAATTAGATTATTTCCAAAGTTTAAATTAAACTTATCAAAATGAATTTAAGTTATGTATAACTTCATATAAAATATTTATTAACCGTCTTATATAAACTTTTGTAAAATAAAAATATGTAAAGGTAAGTTTCATTTGATTTCTTTTAACTCATTTCAAATATATATACATATTTTATGATCACAAGGATGAAAATTTCGGTTTCGATGGAAATATCGATATCTTAGTTTCATGAAAATATCGTGGAAATATCGGTATTGGTGGAAATATCGGTACAGATATTTATTAATATTTTTCCGATATTTCTCGATATTCTACCGATATTTACCGATATTTCCTCGATATTTATCGATATTTCCCGATATTCCACCAATATTTACCGATATTTCCTCGATATTTATCAATATTTCCCTGATATTTCACCGATTTTTCTATAATTTGTATTATATCGATACTACTGATACTTATCGATATTTCACAGATATTTCCCTTATAATTCACCTATTTTCCTATAATTTGTATCATTAAGCCACCGATATCGATATTTTACTGATATTTTGATAAAATTTATCGTTTTTATATAAAAAAATGAAAATATCGAAGATATATCGATTGCACTCCATTTTTATATCAATTACGTGAAAAAATGGAAATATCGAAGATATTTCTCCTTAGATCACACTGCAATCTTTTTCTTTTTCTTTTGTATATATGTTATGGTTCAATGTAATAAGATAATAAAAATCTTTTAAAATATCCACACATTTATAAAATATTTTTTAATGCCTGCAATTGTTTGACACGTGAGAAAGTGTGACCAACCTTTAGTGGTGGGAATAGACGCCCTAGAACGCAGTGCCAGTATAGACGCCCTAGAATGCAGTGCCGGTATAGTTGTAGCTGTAGTTAGTTGTAGTTTGGGTTTAGTGGTGAGAAAATATGACCGACCTTTAGTGGTGCAAATAGACGCCCTGGAATGCAGTGTCAGTGGAATGCAGTGTCAGTATAGTTGTAGTTGTAGTTAGTTGTAGTTTAGTTTAGTATAGTTGTAGCTTAGTTGTAGTTTGGGTTTAGTGGTGAGAAAATGTGACCGACCTTTAGTGGTGCGAATAGACGCCCTGGAATGCAGTGCCAGTATAGTTTTAGTTGTAGTTAGTTGTAGATTAGTTTGGGTTTAGTGGTGAGAAGTGTGACCGACCTTTAGTGGTGGGAATAGACGTCCTGGAATGCAGTGCCAGCATAATTGTAGTTGTAGTTAGTTGTAGTTTGGGTTTAGATTGTAGTTTAGGTTTAGCTGTAGTTAGTTGTAGTTTGGGTTTAGATTGTAGTTTAGGTTTAGTGGTAGGTTTAGCGTCCAATACCACTGTCTTACACTCATTTTTTTAAACGTAAAAGATTTTATTTTTTTTCAAAGATTTATTTAATCTAAACTAATTTCATAAATCAATTTCTTTTGTGAATTATTAATAATTGGCTGACTTTCGCCTTAATACATAATCGATCTCACAAAAATCATATATATGTATATATTTTTGTTTTAGATACAAGTGAAAAACTGAAAGATGTAATTTGAATTTAAAATGTAACGATTTTTTTGTTTTTATGTTATAATTTTTTTTATGTTAATTGGATCTCAATATCTTAAAACTGACTTCATATGAATTATGTATTAATAAAAGCATACATCCATGTTGATTTTGTTAAATTGGTGAAATGGGACCCACCTTTTGACTTATAATCATTCTAAATATGCATCTTTAGCAAATAATAAACAATATAGTTAAAAACTAGCTAACAAAATTATAATTATTTTTTGTTGGTGGAGTTTAATTGATGAGTATATGAAATTGAAGCAATCTAGCTAATATTTATTAATCTACCTTAAAATGTATTGTATATAACAAAGTTGAGTTGCCCACTTGCTCTCGTGCGACACACCTAAAATTGACGATGGAGTAAGTTTTTGTTAACACATGATTCATATTGAGCTATTTGTTAAATTAAAATCTATACTATTTTTTTTTCTTTCCGTCTACTATATGTATTTATGTATAAGGTCAAGGATGAATATATTCGGAAATGTTTTTGATATTTTCTCGATATTTTTATTTTTTCACGTGATCGATACAAAAACAGGTCCAGATATTTTCATTTTTTCACATAATCGGCAATGAAATGAGAAATTTGGTCAAAATACCTGTAAAATATCATCGGTATCGATTTCGATATCGGTGTCTTCATGGTACAAATGGTAGGAAAATAGATGAAATATTGGGAAAATATCTATAAATATCAACGAAATATCGATAAATATCAGTATCGGTGATTTCATGGTACAAATTATAGGAAAATCGGTGAAATAATATAGAAATATCGCTAAATATCGGTAAAATGAAAAAATATTGGTAAATATATGTACCAATATTTCCGTGAAACTAAAATATCAATATTTTCATCGAAACCAAAATTTTCATCTTGCTTATGGTCTTAAATTTTGATTTTTTTTTTCTGATCACTATAATAGATAATCAAGTGATTCTATTTTTATTTTATTTTTATTCATTTGATTCCTTTATATATTCTTTTTAATATAAACTGAATGTTTAAGATTCTGTAAAGATTAGTGCTAAATAGTTTTGGTTATTTAGAGTTGTTTATTTATGTTTTTTTTTTCTTTTTTTCTTAATGTTTCTTTAGATGAGAGCACGGGCTTTTATGAATTTTTTTCATCGACGGAAACATAAAATTTTCAAACTGACCCAAACTCCATAACGAAAATACTATTTAAATAAATAAAAGTGAATTAACAAGTTAGAGATAAATTCGAGTATTGCAAAAATATCTAGAATGAAATAAATTATTAGATCACGTATTTCGAATATTTATTACGACACCCAATTTTTATGCCTTTTCATGGTCAATTTTTCTACAAATAAATTACGTAATGCCCACAAAACCCTTTTAATCTGTTCGTGTTTGGTACTTGCTTGTTTTTGGACTTGTTGGACTCATGTATTTTATTCGTCCACGATTTCAACTTATCATGTCCTTATCAATTATTATAAGCCACCACTTGTTTCTTTTTTCTTTTTGTTAATTCAACGATAATTAATTAGGTTTTCTCAATTAATATTTAATAGAAAATTTTGGATCTTTATCTTTCTTATTTTTCAACTTAGATTATTATACAAAAAAAAAAAAAAAAAAACTCTATTTAAAGAAAACTCAATTATATGAATCCAAATATGCTTTTTTCCATATATTCACCCAATTTTAGAAAAACAAAAATTAATTTTCTTGATATAATTAAAGTTTCAAATTGAATAGATAAATCTTTAATTGATAAATTTATGTCCGTTTGAAAACTGGAACTCTTTAACGAATAAATTTCCTCGTTTATGAAAATTAGAGATTAATTAAGATAAAAAACTGGGGTTCCATAAATAAACTGCAATTATAATTTATACAGAGCAAAGTTGGGCAAGATTCTTTTATTTTTATTACAAAGATGTCTTTGGAAATGTGGACAAGATCATGTTCATTTGATTTGAAATCTCATCTATAATTTAGAATGTATGGTGGATCATTATACATGTCTGCTTAATTATTTAAAATAATACTATGTACGGCATATATATATATATATATATATATATATATATATATATATACATACACGTACGAAATGCATACCTAACCCCATGTGGCCCTCTATCTAAACAAATGTGATGATTTATTTCGTCCTATATTTTTTCATATATATATATATATATATATATATATATATATATATATTCTAACGTATATAAATGATATTATTAAATAGCACATATCTTATATTTATACAGATGATAGAATATAAGAAGAAACTTAATAAAATGGAACACAAAACGATATATATTTAAATTAATTTGGTAAATAAATTAATCATGATTAATAGAAAATCAATTAGATTGGGGACAGTTTACACTTTAGCTGGAGCGCACATTGTTAGAAAAGTCAAAGAATCATTTTTCCTTTTGAAATTGCATCTTCAAAGCAATTGTAATAATCAATTTTTGTGTGTTAATCTTTCGATTCTACCAAAGATATCAATCGTTTTCATGTCGTAAATCCAAAGGGATCTTTGTATAGGAAAAGTTTGCGTTTTAGTTGACAACTTTGAATTAATATATATAATAATGAAAATTCCTATGATATTAGCTGTTGTTTATCAGAAACTTTAAAAATTAAAATAAAAAGAGAGCTTTAGAGATTGTGATTTTTTTTAATTTAATTATCCGAGTGAGATGAATATATCTGAGTCATGGTTTCTTAATTTGGTGATATCGATATGAATATGTTTTTAATTAAGTCAGATATCTGAAGATCGCAGACTGTATAATATTTAATATTGTTAGGATGATTTTGTAACTATTTTTTTTTTTCAATATCTAAACCAAATAGTATGAAATAATGATCGAAGAGAATTGTAAACTAAAAAAAAAACAGTTAAGACTATTATTCACCGTTGATTCAATTAATGAACTTCAAATATATGCCTAAAATCCATAATATTGATAACACCATTTATGAATCTAATAGAATCATGCAAATGATTGATGATTCATACAAAATATATGTTATTGACATCTTGAACACACACAAATTAAGTTCTTTCGAACTAATATGGTGATACAAAATACAAATTAAATGACCATTGGCATGCATATATATGTTTACCCATCATAATCAGCACTCGATTTTCTAAAAAAATGAATAAGCAAGAAAAAAAAAAAGGGTTACAATTCAGTGTACATATCATCTCACTTTCAATGGGGTGTAAGTGTAACTGTGTTCTTTAAATAGAACACAAAGCTAAAAGCAACATAAAAGTCAAAAAATAACGTGCCCATTTAAATAATATTTTCTCCCCATTTATTGGCTTTGTATCATTTCAACAAAGCTAGTAAAATTGCACATGCTGCCACCTAAAATGGCCAAGTAACAGCTGGTGTTCAAATTATATAAGAAGAACAAGACACACATGCATATATAGTCTCGTAGATATTTGCTAGTTTGAAATCATTTCTAAAATTGAAGAATTATAGAAAGTTTAATATAGTAATTTAAAAAAAATATATATTGGGATCCTAGAGCATAATTAATAATATAATAATCTAATATATTGCAACGAAGATTGTAACAATAAAGCCTTGACATACAACACTCTTGCTTAGTTCAGTCCTAACTAATTTTAGTGTACCTAATTAAATGATAAATATAATTCAATAATCTTCATGTATTAAACTGAATTAGGTTGGAGGAAAACATGATATTGTCTAGAATTTATGCATGACTTTTAATGTGGCCAAAGGTTGCAATATGTGAATACCTAACAATTGGACCACATAATTCCAATTTAAATGGCTCAACAAAACATACCCAATTGGATTAAATGAAAAAAATGATTTTCTGGTGGAACAAAAAAACAGTTGCCAATAACCTTTGCATCTCTTCCTTTTGTGACGACATCGTATCATGTGGACACAAATTTCAGGCCCATGCCATAAACAACAGGAGTCATGGCTGACTGTGACGTGTCTTTTTTCTTACTATATTTTTCATTTTTTTAAATAATATTAATTAGAAGGTATACCTTCTTCCATTAAAAAAAATCATTTTTTAATAACTCATCTACAATCCCACTGCGCAATACAAACATTACAACAAAAATATACCATTAGATATTTTATAAAATATTTTACTTTTGACCTTTTTAGTTCTTTTGGTTTTATTTATTTAATGTAAATGGGCCTGAAATACCTGAACTTCAATTATTAGGGCGTAGCAGATTTGGCAGTGGGCCTGACTTTGATTGAATTCGATCAGGCCCATCTAGAAGAAAAGGATATGAAATATTGGGCTCTCTATTCAACTTGAGGAATGTCTAACCCAAAAGATTTAGAAAGTAAAGAGATCCCAGTTTCAGTTAAATAAATTTCATGCGAAATTGAGAAAGCCTTTGTAATTTTTATAATGTGTGTGTGTAGATATATTTTATAATTTTTATAATTGAAATAGAAAAAATAGAAAGAAAACACAAATCTAAAATAAAAATTACTTTATTCAAAATTAACAAGAAAAATAAATAAAAATAATCTTTTTTGGCTAGCTAATTAATGCCTGCATCTCTTTTATAGTTGAATTTTAATTATATATATTCGAATACCAATAAGATTGCTGAGGAGATTATCCACTTTCTTGTTTCATTCTTATCTATTATTATTAATGATGTCATATGATATACACTAATAAAACACATTGAAAAACTACTCAACACATGCATATATATTTACTATATTAAAAAGAAAAGAACATGGTTACATATTTAAAAATAACTCCCTAATATCTCAAATATTTTATTTTCTTTTGACTAAGATTGGATAACGATATCTGTGAAATAATATAAAGAAGAGTTGATGAATGGTTCAATAGCATCGATTTCAGGTGTGAGTTACAGAGGTGAAGTTAAAATAATAGCTTGAACTGGAATATCTACAAAACAAAGAAAGAGATAACTGCCAGAATAATTAGATGGAAAAATCCAGACTTCATTTAAAAGGGAAGTACTTGTTTATAAAAATGTGGACCACATTTGCTTTTCATCATGTCTAGTCCTTTTAAGATCTTGTAGGATCATAAGACAATAAAAGAACAACAAATTATTCAAGGCTTAACTATATTAAACGAGGCAACATTGTAGGTGTGTGAATGAGTTGATTCGGCCTCGTAAGTTACTCGGGATCGACTTTGGAAAAACTCAAAAGTTGTTCAACTCGATTAATACACCAAATTTATAACAATTAAAGTGCATGGTTAATTAATCAGTTCATCATTGACAGCAATGGACAATGGAATCCAAAGGTAGAGACAAATCTTTGAGATAAATTAGAAAAGAAAAGGACTCATGTGTGTGGTTCCAAAAAATCTCTCTCTGATATTAGTAATAATTACTAAAAGAAGTGGTTGATTTAATTAGTTAAAATTAAGATAAAAATAAAAAAAAATAAGTAGGATTGCATGTACTAGATTGATAGAAACACTTCAATGGTACATGAGTACTATAACACCCACGAGGCATTAGGTTCCTTATGCATTAAAACATAATCTCCAGCATGCTCTTCTTTACATGAAAATCGATCATAACTGCACAGTCATGTCTAAAAGGCAAAGCCTTTGTCTTCAATGCTCTCTCTCTCTCTCTCTCTCTCTCATAGATATTGTATAGTGGTAAACCAGAGAAAAAATTGAATGAGAAGGGTTTGATGCTATCTGCACCAATAAGAAGCATGTAATATGGTGAGTAAGTAAAAGCATGAAAGAAAAGATGAAAATGTGTTAACAATATTTAGTGTGTATGTTGTGTGTTTTTATATATGCAGGCTAGTAGAAGTAGGGCAATAAACCTAGGTAGCATAGAGAGCCAAGAAAATATAAGGCAATGTCCCTCTCACTCTCACAATCCAACCCTTTCTTCATCTTCTCCTTTTTAAAGTCACGAGACCATCTCCCTCTCTCTCCCTCTCTCTTTCATATACTTTCAATTCTAGAGAGAGAGTGTGTGTGAGGAGAGAGAAATATGTCTCCACAGGGGCTGGCAGAAACAACTGATAGACAACTTTCAACCCTCCTTTCTTCACCATCACTCAACTAGCCTCAGTCCCTAACTCAAGTCTTCTAATTTTCCCAAGTTTTACTTCTCTTCTATCTTTCTCTCTTATAACATTCATTCATCACTCACTCTCTCTCTCTCTCTCTCTCTCTCTCTTTTCTGTCTTTCTCTGTCGCTTCTCATGTATGTAGGCCTCACCCTTCTTCTTCTTCTTCTTCTTCTTCTTCTTCTTCAATTACCACTTTTTTTAATTTCTAACTTTTTTTGAAATATATATTTACAGGAGATCAGAGGGGAATCCATTAGACCTCAACAACTTACCTGAGGATTATGCAAGAGAGGGTAAACTGACCTCTGAAGACAGCTCTTCATCTGCTGGTACATCTCTTTGTCTTTTGTGTTACTATTATTATCATCAATTTCATTTCGAATTAGTTATTTAATAAATGAAAATACATGATCTATCCCTTGTCCATTTTTTTTAAGGTGGTTTCAGTTACAGAACAAAATTTGATGTTCTTTCTTTCCATCCACTCAGAGAGACTCAAACAACAGTCTAATTATTCCCTCTTCCTGGTTGTTACAAGACCAGCTTCCTTTTTTTTGTTTTATTTTTTTGGGGAATTTCCAACTTTTGTATTTCTTGGCTTTTGGAGCATGAGAACGAAACCCTAGAAAGTAATGACAAGACAAGAGGATAAGCAAACAACACCAATAGTAAAAATAAAGAATAATATCCAATAAATATCCATGTATCGATTGAAGAGGGGAAATACAATAAGAGGTGTGGGTTTAGGTATAGGATTAGTCTCATCAAAGTTGCTTTAATTGGCATAGTTGCAGGCAGCTACAGGAAAAAGAAAAGCGGCGCTAAGGATGGCAAAGATGAAGCTGGTAAGGTTTATGAGTGCAGATTTTGTTCCCTCAAGTTCTGCAAATCTCAAGCCCTTGGAGGCCACATGAATCGCCATCGCCAAGGCAATTACAACCTCTCTCTCTCTCTCCTCACTTTCTCTCTCCTCCCCCCTTTCTCTCTCCTCACACTATTCCATGCTTCATTTCCTCAGAAAGAGAAACTGAAACATTGAACAAGGCCCGCCAACTGGTCTTCACCAATGATTTAGCCCCTGGCCACATAGGCTACGTATCAGGGTATGTATGTCTTCATTCTTTCAATTTTGCTTAATTAGTTTGTGTTTTTATGTGTTTTTTTCTGTGTGACATGTTCAGCACTGGCCAACCCATTCAACACGGATCAGGTTATCATCAAGGAGCGGACCCAGGTTTGCCCTTCAGATCAATGTACCCTACAAGATTGTTCTCCACTACTTCACCGCTAATTCCGCCGCCGCAGCCGCCTGCGGCGGCGGCGACGGCGCCTCCTTACATGTACGCGTCGCCTCCGCGCATACTCTCGTTCCACTCGCAATACCCGGCGAACGACTACTTGGTGGGGCATGTGCTGTCGAATGGGGGGTTGGCGACGGAGGGGAATTACACGTGCATCGGAGCGCCGGTGGGGCAGGGGTTTCCGGGCGGTGGTGGAGGTGGTAGAGACGTGTCGCTGCAGAATCAAGAGGAGGGCCTTAACTGGGGCCGGAGATAGACAGGGACAAGATTGAAGGACTTGGATGGGGATGATGATCAATCAGTGTCAAGGTGGATTCTATAAATTTGTATTTTTGGTGTAAAATGTGTTAGTGATATGTATATTTGTTGGCGTTTGTTTTGTTGGTGATGAGTGAGTGAGAGTGGAAGGAGTGACAGGGCAGTGTCACTGAAAGAGAAAGAATCACAACAAAGAAACTGACAAATGTTATGGATTTTGCGAACTAGTAAAAATTTTGGGGTTTTCTACACACTTTTGAGCTCTCACATTCACATCTGGGCTTGCTCAGTTTGTCTTCAACCAGGGATTCGAGGGTTATCATTTAATTTCTTTTTTAAATAAATATTATTGTTAATTTGGTCGGTGCTTGCTTATCGATATTATATTACTTATCTTATCTATCACTTTTAAGATGAGATATATATCTTGATCCATCATATTGGTTAATGTTATTGTTTTGTTAATTTGATCTATAATATGGATATAATTATTTGGGACAATTGTAAAAGAAGGGGTTTTGCAACTAAATGTGTGTTGCCCTTTTTGTCCATCATTTATATATATGGTGCAGTTTATAAAAGCAACTTTTAAATTTGTGCAATTTAAGAACATATTTTACTATGGAACCCTAAATTTGTTGGGAATTTGTATGTGTGACTTATCATATATTGGATTCCGACACAATCACTGACAGAATTAAGGGTTCAATTACAAAACTAAAACTTGCTGGTATTAAATTACAGTTTTTTTCTAATTATTTAGTGGTCTTGTAAGTGCTTTTAAAAGAAAAGAAATTACAAATAAGAGAATGAAAAATTAGCGTTCGTTACTAAAGAAAGGATTTTAGTTATAAAATTGGATAGTAAAAACAAATTAACCAAAGGAATATTTACGCATAGGACCTCTTGAAAGTATCATCGGATTAAGTGTTGGGATAAATATATGGTACCAATAAATTTCAATTTAATCAATCGACATCAATTAATCATGATGAAATCAACTTGTATAATTATTTCAAATAGACTACGAGAATTTTCTTTGTCCTCATATAATTAAGGCCTAATTATCTAATTTAATGCCCCTATTGGATTATTTAGATCTTTTTAAGGTAATTTGCATCTCAAAATTGGCTACAATTTGGAATTTCCTATATATCAACCAATTTGAGCTTTGATTTTTCTAAATAGTTGACCTCATATAAGTCTTCAATGCTTGAATTCAATTTTGTTCAAGTGTGAGTTAATGAAGCTAGATCGCCTTAGGCTAGATTGGGACCCACCCACTCCATCCCAACTAGCAAATATCTGATCATTTCAATATGGAACTAGTATTTGAATGAATTTCAATTAAAATTAGGGTTCCATCTATAGATGTGTTGTGTGAGATAATATATGTAATCTTGGAGGATTAATTAGCAAATACACAAGCGATTAAATTAATTTAGTCGAATTTAGAGGGTGCAGAGACAAGAAAAGATAGGTTGAGAATATATATATATATATATATATATATATATATATATATATATTAGGGGCATAAAAGCTGCATATGAAAATAGAGACAGAGGTAGAAATGCAAAAATAGGATATGAGTGATCAAAAATGTGGACTCTAATTGGCAGGTCAACTCCATCTAGCTATGGGGCAACAAACAGACACAGGATGAGGGCTACTAAGGTCTATTTAATTAACCTACACTGCCCTTGTCTGAACCATTCTCAATTACTAGGTCAATCAAGAATGGATTTTTTTATTTATTATCCAAGATCTTGTTTTTTGTCCATATTTCAGTGCCCTAATCATAGCAAATGAAATTGATAATTATCCCTTCATTTACAGTGATCCCCTACATCATGAATTTGATTTTGATAACAGTTTGAAAATTTTAAATCGAAATATTATTCATTTTCTTGAATTTTAACATAACTCGACAAATTTAAAAAAATATTCTTTGGTATCTAAGCACGTACATACACAATAATTCCATAATTATACCTACAAGTATATGCACATTTAATTACTTAAATTGTGTTGTTCCAAATTTCCAGCATCCATGTTTGACTACATTTTAATATCTTCACTTTTGACAGCCACAATTGCATGATCAAGATAGCACATTATAAGTTGTTAATTAGCCTTTGCATTATTGCTTCTTTTTACACATCCTTCTTGAAAGTATACATTCATTTTCCAATCTATCACTTGCATTAAACACCACAAGTTATAATGAAATAAAATTAATACATTGCATTCTTTCTACTTCACAAAAAAGAAGACAGAAATATCAATCACTACTTCACATATATTACAGGTCAAAAAAAAGTAATTAATCCAAATTGTCCACATATAATGTCACATTATTAAAGACTAGTATGATCTTATAACAATTTCCCATTATTCCATTGAGTAAAGAACCAGTCCACTGTTACACTACAACAGAACCACTGAACTCTCTCTCTCTCTCTAGAGCTGAGTTGAGGTGAGCTGAACCTGATTGGTGAAAGGAACAAGACTTGTAATAAGAGAGAGGGTTTGTTTAGAAGGCTAGGGTGGTTGATATGATATTCATCTTTTCCAGAAAAAGAAAAAAAAAAACTACACTAAAAGTTGCATAATTGCCATCTAACTGCTGTCTATCTGCATATTAAAATCTTAAAAAAAAAAAAAAAAAAGTGCAAAAAAACAGTAAAAGTCGATGACCCCTAGCTACATTTAATTTTACTAGAGTCAGCTTAATTGCAATCACAAATTTAGAGACGTTTAAAGCTGCTACAATATTCACCACCTTAGTCCTATTTATTAATTGATTTAAAGTAAAAACTCAAACTACTTTACCTTAATTGCTGATCAGTACTGTTAATTTAAGTATGTTCAGAATTTGCTTTCATTCGTCTTCTGATCACATGCATGCCTCTGTGTGCTCATGCGCAGGACTTTATATAGGTACCAAACAAAGTATTGCTATAACATCTAATTTTGGTACCCTAAATAAAGTTCTATATGCACACAAGATTCTAATTTCTATGTTTTTTTTAATAGAAATTTGTATACCGTGTCAAAAAATTTATAATATTGAAAAAATAATGATTCAGTACCTACTTTAGGTATGTTTTAATATGTGCACTATTAATGTGTAAAGATCATTTTCTCGACAGATCTATTATATGAAATAGTTACGTTATTTAAATGTGCGGCATGAAAATCTTACTAATACTAGATTATCACAAATGACTTTGAAATAGACTAAGATAAAAGTGAATATATATATATAGAAGAAAGGGTTCAATTGATTAATAAAAGCAAAAGTCTTTTCAAAGCTTTTCTTCTTCTTTTTCTTAATTAAATATATATATATATATATATATATATATATATATATTTTTTTTTTCTTTAACTTGTAGAAGATGCCAATAGAGCTCTAGTAGAGCTATAAAATGGAAGAGTACTACAATTGGTCCCCAGTTTCAGTTTCAAATTGACAAAGTAAAATCAAAACATATATATAATAATTAGTTGTGTATGTATATGTGTGTGTGCAGGGCTAGTGTAAAAAGTAGGACTGAAGTTTAAAATTTGGACAAAGAAAGACAAGACATTTGATTGCCCATGAATGATTCTCGTGTTTACAAATTTACCCCATTATTAATATTTATTATATAATCTAATCTCTCTCACATTTTCTTTTTAGGTTTAATCTAGCTAGATCACTAGCAGTAGCAGAAATTAAAATTTTCAGTTCTTTGTCGGAAAAACAAACTACAACCTCACCAAAACTTTATTTAAAGATTTTTCTCTGTGTTATTACTTTATGAATATATTATTGTTGATGTTAATTAATTACTCTCGTGTGAATAATTACATTTATTCAGTGTCTAAATTAATTTATGATGATTACTTGATTCATGAGTGTGGGTCTCAATTAAATAATTTTAAGAATAGTAATTCGAAAGCAGGCATTTGCCAATAATTATAGGCTTTTATCTTCTGGTCTAAAGAACTTATTTATATATATTACACCACTGCCAAAAACTTTAACTTGTGGTCGATAAACACATGATATAAATTAAAAGAGTACACAAAATATTGTAGATTGAAATGAAAAAAGAAAAAAGATTGTCCAGTGGAAACGTGGGCGTGTGCAGCCGACATTGAAGACGAAAACGATTCTTCATCATCCCATCAAATAAATCAATGACTTGTGTAATATATCAAAACCCTTTTATCATTTGTCCATTTCCATTGACACTCATCATGATGGAATTAAGAGTGACGTTTTTGATCCACCATGTTCATAGGGTTGGCAATATAGTAAGAAATGAGCTACAGTTTTACTCGAATTGCATGTGATGGGTTACATGTAAATTTTTAGTATAGGGTTTTGGTGAAATTTGTCTTCAAATTGTGCAAAAATGACAAGTTTTCCTCGAAAACCTAAGGACCCGAATCATCATGTGATCGATGTCCTAGATTAAAGGCTTAATTGAAAAAAAAAAAAAAAAAAAAACCACATTTTCCAAAATTACAATCAGATCCCATTTTTTTTGAATATAGCCAAAAAAAAATTATATCACATTTTTCAAAATTTCAATTTAATCCGGATTTCTTGAATTTAGAAAAAAAAAAAAATTCACAACTTTAATTCACTATTGCAAATTGTCTTTCACCATATTTTTTTTCATAAGAGTTCTCTCTCTGTTTTTTTAAAATAATAATTAGAATCCAATTCTTAGTTTCTCTTAGAGACACCTCAATTGCTCTCAATACATGCCTTTTACATATGTAAAATAATATCATATTAATAGTATTAAAATTTGTAGTGAAAAGTGATTTACATTGGAGGATTTCTGTCATGTGCAAGTAAATTTGGATGAGAAAAAACGACAAGATTATTCAATTTTAATCATGCCAAGAAATATTTCAAATCACATCAAAATAATTCCCCTATTTATTATCACCATAGATCACAGAATCACAAATATATAGTAAATCCAATCATCAATATTTAAATTTTATGTGGTCACAATCCATTTCAGCCTAATTTAATCCCAACTTTCCTCAAAGCAGCTCACAAACACAACCAGTCCACCAAAATATCAAAGTATAGAAAATGTAAAGCACAAAACGTATGATAAAAAAAAAAAAAAAAAGTACCTTTACCTAAAATTGTGAAAGCCAAAGACTATTTAGGAAGTCTTATCAATATATATATATATATATATATATATATATATATATATATAAAACAAAATTCAATAGTACATAATATATTCTCAATACCTATTAAATAAAATAAAATTAAAAAAATCTATATATGTATGAAGCTGATGTCTCTCTTCATTTGGCCCCCCTCACTGCACAGAGCTCTGTGTATGCTGGTAAATTTGTTGCAGATAGTTTCATCAAATGAAGTGTCCTTTTTGAACAAGACTTGGGCTTTGAGTTGCACAAAAAGGCATCTATGGAGTGTTAAATTTATATGGATTTGTGTATGCAAAGATATCTGTATACCAATTCTTTTCTAGTGAAATGTGACATATCATACATATAACCTAGAGGAAACACACAGTTATATATGTGCTACCACTATTTTAACTAGAGATGGTAATTGGTCGATTTAATTTGGCCCTAGTTTGGTCCATTATGTGATACAAGCAAGTACTAGATCACGTTTTGTTTTTTTAATATGTGTCCAAATTTGTACGTACTAAGACTTTAATGCAATTAATGGTCCTAATTGATTTTGAAATTAAAATTTATGTATGAAAGAGACTTCGCTGATAAGAGGATGCTTGTCGGAGTTCATTTAATTACTCCCTATCTACATTCAATTTATCTATCACATTTTTATTACCAAGAAATTTTTTGCTCACGTCTTGTTTTTTATATCTGATTTTTATTTATGGAATACATTCATTATGGGCCTTTTAAATGATTGATAAGTGGTCATTTAGGATATGTTTAGTTGTAATTAAATTTGGACCACAAAATCTGATCACAATCATTTAATTATTGTCAAATACATTTTTTTATAATCAAATATCACATCAACCCACATTTTTACAATAAAACATTACATCAACTCACATTTACATGATAAAATATCACATCTACTCACTTTTTCCAATATTTATTTGACATTTATACAATATTATCTTATTCTACCAAATCCTCAAACAAATATACATTTTCATTATTCACATTTACTATATAAAATCCAGGATTCCTCCAATTTCACATAATTCCCATCCAAATGTTCCCTTACATAAATAGATATGCTCACAATTTGATTTCGATCTTCTTCTTTCCGGAGAGTAAATTTTTAAGATTTTTTAATTTTATTAATTTTTTATCTATATAAAAGTAAGACAACTATGGATATATAATATAACCACAAATTTTCTTAAATTTAATTATATTATTCATTTCGAAAATACAAATCTACAAGCATTAATAAATAAATAAGGTAATGCATGACTATATATAAATGATGGGCTTATTATTCAAAAGGTGAAAATTTTAAACTTTCATACTTATAGATATCAAAAAAAAAAAAAAAAAAAAAAATTCAAATAAAAACTTATTTAAAAAATAAAGACAAAACCTCTTTGCTTTTCAGAAAACAAATTGTGATCAATTCCTAACATCTTTAAAAGTTTTTATGCCTTATTATCAACACTTAACTTTGCCAGCCAAACAACCCTCTAGATGCGCGCACTGATTATCAACAATTAATTATCAAAAGGTTAAGTTGCACTTAATTACCCTCTCAATCGTAATTAAGGACATTACTAAAGTTAGTAAACGAAACTAAGTTTCCAATGGAAACAAAAATCACCACTTTATATAAAAGAAATTTAATCCATCTCACAAAATAACATGTTTGTAACTAATATCAACTTTTAAGAACTTCGTGATAAATTCAATCTCCAAATCCAACTCATCTTGAAGCTTCAAAAAGATTATTGACCAAAATGAATATAAATATATACTAGTATAAATCTCGTGCGATGCACGGGTATATTAATTTTACAATTTATATATATAGATATGAAAATGTTGAACACGAAAAATAATAAATTTTTTGGGACAATCTCGATCTAATTTATTACCCGTGTGATGCACGATCATAAAATTTAAATATTTCGAGTTTAATGTAAAATATTAATTTACGAAAAAAAATCAAGTTCTCGATAATATTTTAATCTCATTTTATACCCGTGTGATGTATGGGCAAATAAATTTCAAGTGTTGGTAGTTTTTTGATGTTGATCATGAAAAATAAACAATCTAGTTTTTCAAAGTTATTTCAATTTAATCTACTACCCATATAATTTATGAATTTTTATCATACATTATGTGACTACTTTAGAACTTTTTTTTTTTTTTTATCACAATTAGTATGGAAAAAAATTATGCAAATATATGCTCATACCTTATTCATTGTAATGAGTGTAAAATGATAATATTATTGTATATTATAATTAAGTTTCAATAACATTTCAACCTCATTTGGTACCATGTGGTGTAGCAAATAAATTTCAAGTGTTAATAATTTTTTGATATAAAAATGTTGGTCGTAAAAAACAATATAGCTCTTTTAAGTTATTTTTTGATATCTACTTCCCATATAATTTATCAATTTTGAATATTTCTTATTTTCATCATTTGTTTGACTGTTTTACTAATTTATTTTGTGACCTGGAAAAACACTTATGCAAATATATATTCAATAAATTATTCATATTGAGTGTAATAAGTAATAACAGTGATATTATTGTATTTTACTCCAAAATAAAATTTCTAAATTTAAGATACCATTAAAAAATTATATAATTTATTTCCACATGCCTTAAAATCAAAAACTTTTCTCTAAGAAAAATCATATTGGTTGATAAACATTTTAAAATCTGATAAATCTAAAAACATGAAACAATATAACAACAAAAAATAAAATACTTTATCATTGTTCATACATATAATGATGAACTTCATGCTACCATAATAATGAAATTTCATATTTATATTTACTTTTTAATCATGAAGGAAACATTATTTATTCTTACATAAAAAAATGATTTTTTTTTTTCAAATTTTTTATAAATATATAAAATGATTTTGATTAAGATACAAATTGTTATTCACAACTTTCTTGAACTTTTAGCATGATATTATTATCATATATACACAAATCATGCTAAATTTATCACATATATCAAATATGATCATGTTTTTTTTCCTCAATTTTCATGTATATACAAAATGATTTTCATACCATGAATATATACATGAATTATGCAAAATCCAATATTTATAATTCATAAATTATAAAATAATAAATATTTGTATTTCAACTTTAGAAAGTGAAAATTAGATTAGTATAGTTATATGGAAGATATATTAGACTTGAGTATAATAAATGACATGTCAAATAAAAAATATGAGATTTATTATAGTTTTTCAATACTTATTTCGAATATAGTAAATAGAAATAGTTAATTTATGTTGTTCAATTATTTATGCTAAGTAACTTGATTTACATATTTATTGAGGTGATATATATATATATATATATATATATATATATATATTAAATATTTGAACAAAACAATATTGCAAAATTACATCTTGTCTTTGAAGACGTCCTCATAACTATAAACATCTTTTTTATTTATTTATGTATGCAAGAATGTCATGTGCTCTAAGGAAATGAAATTTTAGTTCCCACAACATTTTTGAATGCATCGATAACGTTGACATCATTAGAAACATGAGTCATAATTGTCAAAATAATGGTTATTGTAAAAAAAATCAAAATGATTCTTTATCTTGAAAAGGCGAGCGAAAAATCAATGATTTACAAACATGTAGTTGACATGTATTTGTAGATGAATAATAAATTAAGACCACATAACAAAAAAAGAAATTCATATATATATATAGTACAAAATCATGAATTTTATAAATCTATTTATGATTATATTTATAATAAAATTCATAAAATGATTTGGATCACATTTTTGCATATGGATAAAATTATAGCAAGTCAACTTAAATTCAGATTTTTCCCCGTTTTTGTTACAAATCTCTCTCTCTCTCTACACACACAACAATATATATATATATATATATATATATATATATATATGTGTGTGTGTGTGTGAGGTACAACATTAGAGATAATCTCTTATAATCTTTTTACTTTGATAATTTAGAATTCTTGAAATTCGATAGTTATATTATTTTAATCTATTCAACAAATATTTTTTAATCTGGATTATAACTATAATTAAACATTTATTAGATGAGATCATATTAATATTCATATACTTCAAAATTTTGTCAATATCATAGGTGATATTATTACCATATATATAATTAATATAATAAAATTTTAATTTATAAACTATGAAATAATAAATATTGTCTTTCTACTTTTGAGAGGTGGAAATGAGTGGGAAAATTTTACCATTTCTATTTTGAGGGGTAATTGTTATTATATATATATATATATATATATATATATTTTTTTTTTTCTCATTATGTAGTTGAAAATATTTTACATTTCTTATCATTGAGCATCTACCACAATGGGTGTGAATCACATCTATTGTTGTGGGTCCAATTTAACACATCATTAATTTAAAAACAACTTTATTTTGAGAACACATCGTTACATCAATTTAACATAAAAAATAAATATTTTCTCTCTTCTCTCTTTCTCTTCTTTCACACACATTGGAGGGTGTTTTAATTTAAAACACATATAAAAACACCTCAAAAACACACGCATACAAACATACACACAATGATTATCTAAATTATACTTTTGTGAATAACATCCAAGATAACTTTGTTGTTAGATATATGTTTGTATGCAGAGAGAGAGAGAGAGAGAGAGAATATTTAGAGTTGGTGTTAGTGATGATGAATGAGATGAAATATGAAATCAGAGATAGGTAGGGGTTCAGAAGTCAGCTTGTCTCATCACCAATCATGCTGCACCATTTTTCACATTATTCTGAATATTTTTGTCTTTTCAATTAAATAATTTAAAAAAAATAATAATAAAAGTGGGCTAAGCATTCACAACTAAATTTGTCTTTCTCTTTATCAGGAAACTGATTGTACCATCTCATCATCTCCTCTTTCTCTTTCTTTCATACTCTCTCCACTCTCTCTCTCTCTCCTTCCAAACTACACCAACACATATCTCTATATCCATCCATCCTTGTCAATTCCTTTTTTATAATTATTTACACTTTTATCATGTCATTTTTTTCTTTATTTTGTAACCATCTAAACTGTAAATGTATGATTTTTTTAGTCCATCCTTTTCCCTTATCAATCCATGTAGAAAATGAGAGATTAAACAAACAGTGAGCATAAACTCTCAATTTATTAATTGTATTTTGTTTTCTAACATTTTTTAAACTGATAAAACTTTCTGGATAGGCTAAATATTCTGGAACATTTGAAATATATCATACCAAAAATCCAAAAAGAATTTACAAAAACAAAATAAAAAATCTCATAGCTCAGATAGTGCCAAACAATGCCTTATACCAGTAAACTATTTGATTCAATCATATACATAATGTATGAACTTCATCAAGCAGAGTTCAAGAATCTGGACTAAAATTAATTAGATCGGTATAACAACTTTCTCAGCTCACAGTTTTCATCATCTACTTATTGCTCAAGAAACGAGGCTAAATTTTCCGTTCGTCTAATTTAAGAGACGGGAACCTGGCATTTGCCAGCTCAGCAGCCGCACGAGCAGCAGCTGATGCACGTTCTGCTGCGGTGATCGCAGCACGAGCAATTTGCAATACATCACATGGTTCTGTACTTCCATTCTTGATCTCAGAGATTGGCTCCACTCTTTGTTCTCTGCTTGATGATTCGATTCTATTGGGACCCACAAAAGAAGTGCTTCGGTGAGAAGTAGGAGATCGCAAGTCCACAGTAGATGAATCTTTCCGAACTTCTGGCTTTGATACTGATTGAGTCCGAGGCTTTACAGCAATTTGCTTTGGTCCATTCTAAAACATACACAAAACGTCATCAATACCATAAGCACAGTGCTAAGAATACCAGATAATGGAGTCTGAAAGGGTTAATTACCAAAAGATCCTCGGGTTTTTTGCTGAATTCTGTTTCAGTATTGGTTGAATCCCAGTTGAGGTTATATTCAACTGCAATTGCCTTGAGTACCTTGAGCTTTATGTCTGCAGGTGGAGCACTCACAGAGAGTTTTTCAATTATCTGAAAATTAAATATATGATATATCAGATTTAAATTAAGCATAAAATAGTCGATGCAAGAAGAATAACACGAGTGAATTAACTGTACGGTTGACACTGGTATCAGGGCGAAGCTCAGATGCAGCTGCTATAAATTCTTTTCCGTATTTTGCAGCAAATAAATTTCTGACTTGCAATAAATCAGGCAAATCTGAACATCTCGGTGCTGAAAATATTATGCTCGCCACTGCTTCACGTAACTCTGTAGGGCATTCTCTGTTTTAAGCAAAACAATAGATTATAGAGTTATTATTAAAAAATCAAGATTTAAGATTTTCAGCTTCACATTAATATGGGGTCAGCTATATGGATCAAATATAGCCATCGTGCTCAGTCGAGACACATGTTCTTAGTTATACTTAAGTATAACAAATCCTTTTAAAGTGTATTTAGGTCTTCCTCTTCCCCTAGTAATCTAACATAAAACATATATCGCACTTTCATTGAAAATACTAGTTTTATTTATAGCATGCTGCATGTAAGGAAAGCAATAGATTCATAAACATAAAGAAAGAATTAGAGTCACTCTGCATTGCTCTAACTTGCAACATAATGATATTGTTTTAACATTAAGAAATGCTTCAGTCATCTTATTTGTTGCTAATAAATCTTATAACAAGATAAACTGCATAAGAAAACTGTGTTGCCAAATATAAACTTCATATTCGAGCAAGCAGATAACATTCACTAGAGATTGAAATCAGAAAAATTGCACATTTATATTTTAAATCCGATGGCAGTGTTCAAAGGTATTACCTTTGGCTTTCAAGAACAGGCACACGGGCAAGGACGAATTCACAGAACAATTCGAGTATCTCGTACGCTTCCCATGTGTTTTGTTCTCTTATAACATGCTCCACCTAAACAAAAGACATGATAACTTATGAAACAGAAAAGTATGATCATATAGCAAAAGAATCGAGACTTCAAGAAGATCGAAGCATTACTCTAATACGAGCAATGGCTTCTTGGCCCGTCTGGAGAAACTCTGCTATCTCCTTCCTCATAAGCTTTAGCTGCACGTCTCGCTTGTTTTGCAACAATTTGATGCGCGATATTGCCAAAGTTAAGCATGTTTTACTACAAACAAATCATTAACATCTATAAAATACCATCAAGCATCGCTCAATTCCATATACCATAAATTTCAAAACCAAGCTTCCAAGATTTATAAAATCAAAAGGCTTTTGATACTTTTAGCTGAATTAATTCCTCCAATCAGATAACCTAAACTGATAATGACCAAAGTTTAGATCTTTGAACTGCACTATTATTGCATTCAGCATAACATCACTTCAATAATTCAATTACATACAAACTTAACATCGGATTTTCTAACACAAACATCATAGACAGAAAATAATGAACTTTCTGTATTAGATCGCGCATATGAACACATGAAGCTGATAGGCACAATCATGAAAAATGAATTGATCCCAAAAAGGACAATAACCATACGAAGATCAGAATTCATAGCGACGGGCTTCTAAGAAACTTGAGAATGAATTGATTTAACTAACCATTTTGCTCCAAGAAGTCCCCTGTTGAAGAGTTGATTCAGCATAGACATTTTGATTCGGGCCCCCTTTCAAGAAACCTAAATTCAGCTTCTGATAATTGTAAACGGTCAAAATTATATGAATTTTGGTTGTATATGATGAATATTGATGTGAAATTTGAGATTTCTGGTACAAACTTTGATTCTGGGAGTTGTCTTTATGGGCTGGTGATTAGAAAATTCACAATTTACGGGCCGTAGGTTATACCTTCGGGCCCGATATTCTCAACTCTTTTTAAACCTTTTCTTCTCTTTATTGCTTTCTTGAATTATTTTATATGATAAAAATTGATTATATTTATACATATATATACTCACTCTCTCTCTCTCTCTCTCTCTCTCTCTCTCTCTCTCTCTCTCTCTCTCTCTCTCTCTCTCCTGATTCCTACCTTCTCAATTTTTTAAATTTAATAACCATTTATTATGATGTCGAAAATATATAATTATTTTTGTCAATAATACATTTTTTAAGTGTCAATATGCATTATAATTCTGAAAAAGCAGACGTTTATATTCCTGATACTTTCAATTGTTATATTATTTTATATTTTTATCCATTGCCATTTTATTGTCTTTTTTTTTTTTTTTTTTTTTCAATTGCATTTTTTCATTGTTAACTACAAAAGGTAATTACAGAAGGTTAAAAAAAAACATTTTTCCTTATAACTATAACTCTTTTTCGGTCATCAAAGACACTGTCAAATCCCTTCGTTGTCAAGATTGCTAAAGTGGGCCTAAACCCGGGATCAGAGGTTACTCGTTCATTCGAACACAAACTCATCACACTCATACAATCATGTAGGACCTCGAAACAACTCCGACAAATCCAATCCCAGATTATAATCAATGCCACTGATTACGAAAACCACCTCATAAGCTCTTATTTCCTCTCAAAGTGCTCTGAACTCAAGCAAATAAATTATGCCCGGGAGGTGTTCGACCAATTGCCTGACAGAAGGTATACGTCGCTTTGGAATGTAATGTCAAAAGGGTATCTCCAAAACGACGTGTACAATGAAGTGGTGGCATTGTTTAGTGATATGTTGAGGAAGAATGTGAAGCCTAATTGTTACACTTTACCAGTGGTGCTAAAATCGTGTTGCAAGTTATTGGCTCTGAAAGAAGGCGATGAAGTGCATTGCGTCGCGGTCAAAAATGGTTTCAAGACGAACACTTATGTTGGTACCAATTTGATTGATTTGTACTCAGTTGGGGGGCATGTGGGCCTAGCTTATAGGGTGTTCACTGAGATGGTACTTAGGAATGTGGTTTCTTGGACTGCAATGATAAACGGGTACGTGGCAAACGGTGATTTGGTCTCAGCAAAAAGGCTTTTTGATTTGGCACCGGAAAGGGACATTGTGTTGTGGAATAGGATGATCACCGCGCATATTGAATGTGGAGATATGGTTGAGGCTAAGAGGCTTTTTGATGTGATGCCTGCTAAAGATTTGATGTGTTTCAATACATTGTTGAATGGATATGCGAACAATGGGGATTTGGAGGGATGTGAGAGACTGTTTGAGGCTATGCCAGAGAGGAATATTTTCTCTTGGAATGGTTTGATTGGAGGATATGCTCATAGTGGACGTTACAATGAGGTTCTTGGTGCCTTCAAGAGGATGCTGAAAGAGACTGATGTGCAGCCTAATGATGCAACACTGGTTTGTGTCATAGCTGCTTCTTCGAAATTAGGAGCTCTCGACTTTGGCAAATTTGTGCATAAATATGCTCAGGACAAGGGCTACAGTGGGAATGTTTACGTTTGTAATGGTTTAATCGACATGTATGCAAAGTGTGGATTGGTAGAGTGTGCAATTGATGTGTTCAAGAGCATGGATACTAAGGATCTGATAACATGGAACACAATAATCAATGCTTTAGCAGTTCATGGTCATGGAGCTAACGCGTTGAGCCTTTTCAGCACCATGAAATATGGTGGAGAAAAACCAGATGGGATCACTTTTATTGGCATATTGTGTGCTTGTTCACACATGGGGTTGGTTGATGAGGGATTGGATCATTATCACTCAATGACAAATGAATACTTGATTGAACCTAGAATTGAGCATTATGGTTGCGTAGTTGACCTCTTGGCTCGAGGTGGGCTCATGGAGCAAGCTGTGGAGTTTGTACAGAATATGCCAATAAAACCAGATAGTGTCATATGGACTTCATTGCTTGCAGCTTCAAGGGTTCATAAGAAGATCGAATTTGCTGAGTTATCTCTTCAAAAGCTCATTGAACTTGATCCTAAAAACCCTGCAAACTATGTGATGCTGTCTAATGTATATGGTGAAGCTAGGAAGTGGGAAGAAAGGGCACGACTAAAAGTCGCGATGAGGGATACCGGATCAAGAAAGGTGCCTGGATATAGCTCGATTCAGATCGATAATGTGAGTGTTGAGTTCTATGCTTTTGATGAGAGGCACTCAAGAACAGAAGAGATATATCATGCCCTTAGAGGATTGACAAAGCTGCTAAGGTTATCTGAATTTAGAGCAGATTTAATGGAGCTTGATCTTGAGAACTAGACAAGATTTATATGTTATAACTTGTTATTTCATGATTTGGTGGAGATGTTAAAAGAAAATATTATGCAATCCACTTTAATGTTTCTTCTTTGGTTTTGAATGGAAGATTGTGTGGGAAATTTTCAAATGATGGTTTTACCTGGTTTAAGATAATGATATTCAAGGACTTGGGCTTTGTGTTGGGTTGTGTAAGCAATCAAGATCACACGTAGAGCCCAAATATATTGAAAGTGTTCATGGCCTAGCCCATTAAGATTTTAACAAGACTGCTCGGCCCATTTCGCTTTTGGGTTGAGGCTTGAAGTAAGTGGTAATAGGTCTTTTTATCATTTTTGCAAACAAAAAAATGAAAAATATCCAATTAATAAGAAAACATGTTTTTTTTTACCCAAAATAAGAAAATTTTGACCAAAATAACCTTGCTGATCACGAAACTGTTCATAGATCACGAAGCTGAACATAGATCATGAAGCTAAAACATAGATCACGAGGCTCGTGATCTATATTAAAAAAAAATTATTTCAAGGAATTTTAATGATGTGTTTTAAGCTATATTTTTCTAAGAAATTCCAGATATCATAGATATCATACTCCATATATTTGATTAAAATTGCGAGCACAAAATGGTATCAGAGTCTAGGTTTATTGAAGAAATAATTTACGACTTATATTTACAATTTTGATTTTATGCCTCATGGATGAGAAAATTAAGAAAATATGTATCCAAAATATTTTTCGAGATAATACGAGTTTCAGGTATACCAACCTGATGATGATAAACCACAAGGAATGGAACACTATTGTTCCTGATAATTCTAAGATCTCACAAGATCTTAGAGAGATCCAAAAGACCATCCAGTTCTATGGAGGTCAGATGGAGAAAATGATTAGATCTCTATTCGAGATCCAACGAGAGGTTTCAGATTTGAAAAAAGAAATTACAGATCTGAAATTGAAGTTACCAAAGGAATCCAACATATCCATGAACGAACGTTTCAAAGATGTGTTCGGGGATAAACCATTTATTCCCAAAGGAAAGACTACGGAAATCCCGGAGTCAAAGAGTCATGATGAACTAATGTGTGAAATCATTAGGAAAATCTGACATGGAGGCATCACAAGTTGATATCTCAGAATTAACTGAATCACTCTTCAATCTTGGAATAGTGGATCTGGTTAATATCAAGATGAACTCCCAAATTCCTAATCCAGAAGGAAGTACGAGTTCAAATTCACCAAACCCTGAGAGATCAAGGGTAGAAAGCAGATCCGAGGCTAACCTTAGTATTTGGACAGGGTTAGGAAGACCACTCGGGAGGAACAAAGCACCTCCTAACAATCCATGGGCAAGAACGATGTTGGAGCCAACACACCCATACATGTTGGTTCTCACAATAGACATCATCGATTTCCGAAACATGAAAAAATTAATCGATGAATGGATGACCTCGTTAAAAGTGGCCTCAACAACGCTGGACATAGAAAAAGAAAACTTCATCAGACTAATCGAAAGTAGTCTGGAAGGTTCAGCAAAAATGGCTTGGGAATCAACATCCACCCAAGTTAAAGAAGAAGCTTTTTCCGGAGATAGTCTATACGCTATCATAGAAAAGGTTGGAAGAATGCTTAAGGTCTACTTCATCGGAGATGGATACTTTGACCAAAGTAAGAAAGAGAAAAGTCGAGAATATACACAAGCCTTGTATGCTCTCGAGTTGAAAAGTATATGTGTGGCAGATGAATACATTTATTGGTTCCGTAAATATTACTTTCAAACAGAGGTCCCGCTAAATGTGGCAGCAGAGATATTCTTTGCAAAGATCTGTAGCCCATGACGAGAAATGTTGATTCAATCCTACCAATTACCCCCAGGATAGGTCGACACAGTTGCAAGAAGAATGTCTTTTCTAAAGGACAAGTTGAGAGAATGGTGTCAACAAGCAACCATTCAAAAGAATAAGAAAAAACTAAGAGGACAAATCAAAAGAACTCATCTTTGTTGTGATATCAACTATTTTCCATCGGTGATTAGAGAATCAAGACAGGTGAGGCATGAGAAGAGAAAGAAACACTTCAGAAGTGTATCTTATGCCAAGTCCGGAGGATCACAGAGAAGACCTTCCAACTAAGGAAGATCATGGTGGTCCAAATCTAAGGCCAGAACCTATAAGTCTGGTCAGAGATCCGGTCCTTTCAGGTTTTCTTCACAAGGATCTAGATCCACAGGAAAATCAACAGGAAGATCACCAACAAGAAGAACTTTCAAACGAGCTCATACACGGACAAATGAAAGCTTCAAAGACTACAATTGCTGGACATGCGGTGCGAAAGAACACATTTCGCAAGACTACCCACAAAAGCAGAGAGAAACTCGCCAATTCAAGCCGACTACAGATATCCTTGATGCGGTTTTCTATGGCGATTTAGTATCAGTTTACCAGTTCGAGGACATTTCTTCAGATGAAAACATCTATGAAGAAGAATTCGAGACTGATTCAGATGAATCTTATGAATCATCAACAGAATCAGACGAATAGCCTCGAGACGGAAAATAGACTCCAAACTTCGGAAAGTCTATCTGGATTATTTTCACAAATGACCATCTCAAACAAAACGATGGAAAGAATCATGAGGCAAGACTCAACTCTGAGCCCCTATGACGGTTTCAGAATTGGAGGTGTTAGTCGGATCCTTAACCAGATCGGACTAAGACAACGCAAGCATCATATCATCTATCGGGTGAACTCAGGTGAGTTTTCAATTCCAATGGAATTAACCGATAATAAAATTGATATGCAGCTTATTCCAAATGAAGAGATTCTTGAGAAACTTAGCCGAATCAAGGAAGAAGTAGCAATGACTATGAAATAGATCTATATCGGAACCATTGAAATAGTGATTAAAGCTACCTTCAAAGAAGGTATTGACTCTGAACTTCATCTATCAGTAATGGATAGAATAATCAATACCTTAGAGATGGTTGTCTTGGTACAATGGTAGATAATTTGTATGCTGGCAAACTTATGTTTGACATTCATTCTAGAATTGCATACAACCTAGCTGATCAAGACTTTAGTCGAGTCTTAACCCTTCATCAAGATTTTAAAAGAACAGATCTAATGAAATAGGGTAATAGACCATATTCTATTACATATAGAATTGCATATGCATTTTCCAATACACATTATTCTGATTTGTTTCTTAGGAAAGAGTATATAGAGATTCCTAGAATTTTCAAGGAATTCGCCAAAGTAATGACACCCGACCCAATCCAAATCCCTAGGATAGGTGGTGTTAATATACTGATTAAAGATCATCTTATTCTTAATAGATCTATGAGATTAGAATCTAAAGTCAGTACTAGAATGTCCTTTTCCGAAGATAGGATACTAAGCCTGAAAGGAAAAGAACCATTAGAGGATTTCAACCCACAACAAATTAAGGTCGGTAATGTAAAAATGCATTGCCCTGAGGGTTGGAAAGAAATTTGTGTTGTTTTTTATATATCGAAAAAACTTAACCTTTTTTTCTTGTGATGAAATATATCATTTACAGCAACCAGCGATTGGAAGATACGAAGGCATGCTAGAAATAGCGGGCTATGAGGTATCTGTCACTGGTAGTGCAGGTAGAACCAAAGGAACTTTAACTTTGGGTCTAAGTTTCCTCGACGAACACAAACCTTGGGGACGAAAATGAAGATGTATGGAATTCAGTCTCGATGGACACCTTATAAGGGTGGAATGATGAGCCCATTTTCAATATACATATCAGTTGGGATGATGTATGAACAATATAAGACACAATACTTTGCTGCTTATATTGATTCAGGTTCAGGTATTTGCATGGCAAAACCAGGAGTTTTCCCCAGCGAAGCTATGGATACATTACCTATTATTGCATGAATGGATTTTTCTCAAAAAATCCTGATAGTCAATAAGGGTATTCGTGAAACAAGGATCATGATATGAGGAGCATTTGGTACACCTTGGTTTAAAGTAAAAATGCCACCGATCTATATTCACGATACAGGTGCTGATATTTTGTTGGGTAATAATTTTATCCAAATTTTTGCAAAATATAAGCAAGATAATCACAAGAACCTGTTAACATTTACTACTAACTGTGGTAGCTTGATACAGGTTTTGTGATGAGAACGGGTATTCAATAGAATAATGCCCATTACTTTTCGCAGCAAACGTGGTGATGATGTCAAATTAACACATCCTAAAATGCAGGATAAAAGGAAATTTGGTAAAGCTCTTTTGTCTTTCAGGCAACAGGGTTTCAAAAAGGCATCCGAAGAAGATATCCAACTTCTGAAGAATAAACTTATAGAGAGCACACATATTGATGACATTGATGAGGAAAAATTACTTTCCCTTGAAAATGTCAAAAGACTTATCCAGAGAAACTTCAATGAGGATCCTCTGGCTTGATGGAATAGGAACAAGATTGAAGCAACTATTAAAGTGAAGGAACAATTCCGATATGATTTGGTTCGATACAAGCCAATCCAGATGAACATGACAGATAAGAAAGATATGCAAAAAATTATTAAAGAGCATATTGATCTTATATTGATTGAAGCTGGAGTCTCCTCTTACAGTAGCCCAGGATTTCTGGTAAGAAACCACGGTGAAATCAAAAGAGGTAAATCGAGATTAGTAATTAACTATCAAGGTATTAATAAGATACTTGATTTTGATGGTTATTACATCCCAAGTAGGGAACATTTAATTGACTGCATTAAAGGGTCAAAAGTGTTTTCTAAATTCGATTGTAAGTCTGGTTTCTACCAGATTAAAATGGAAAATGAGTCAAGAAAGTATACAACTTTTTCTACTCCACAAGGTCAAAATATCTGGAATGTAATGCCAATGGAACTTGCAAATGCACCCCAGATATACCAACGAAAAATGGATAATTTGTTTAAAGATTATTTCGAGTTTATGTTTGTATACATAGATGACATTTTAATTGCATCAAAAAATATGAAAGAGCATATTAAGCATCTTGAAATATTTTCTGAGGCATGTCAAAGAAGGATTAGTGCTATCTGAAAAGAAAGCAATAATCGCAGTCAATAAGATTGAGTTTCTCGGTGTTATTATTGACCAAACAGGTATGGAACTTCAGAAACATATTGTTGAAAAAATATGTAATTTTCCTGATGTTCTAAAAGATAAGAAGCACCTCCAAAGCTTCTTGGGTGTTGTTAATTTTGCAGGTAGTTTTATTAAAGACCTAGCAAAATACAGAAAGGATTTTCGTCCTCTATTACAAAAGGATGAAAAGACGAAATAGAATTGGGAAGACATACATTCCCAAAGAGTTCGCGAGCTAAAACAGATTTGTAGCAATCTGCCGAAACTCATTATACCATAAGATAACGATCAATTAGTTATCTATACAGACGCTAATGATTTTCGATAAGCAGCAGTGCTCATATGAAAGACATCTACAGGCGAAGAACCATGTAGATATACAGGAGGGTTGTTCTCAGAACAATAAGCCAAATTATGGCACATTAACAAGAAAGAATTTTTTGCAGTTTGGAAGGCTTTCAAGAAATGACCTTTATTTTTATTAGCAAAAGAATTCACTTTAAAAGTAGATAATACGAATGTTAAAGCTTTCTTAAAAAATAAGCTCGAATCAAAAATCAAGAAAGCTCGTATTTTCAGATGACAAGCAGAATGCCAATATTATTTATTTGATATTGTCATTGTGAAATCTTATGAAAATGTTCTTGCAGATTTCCTGACGAGAGATGGATATCCTTGAAGCAGATTCCATCACAATACGAGCTAGACACCTCAGGGAAAACCTTAAGGAGTTAGACAAGAGATATGGCTTGCTAAGGATGCATGCTGAAGTCGCTGCCTATATTCAAATGACAGATTGAGATTCGGTCCAAAAAGCCATAAGTGCTACGAGAGCAGCTCATGCCCATTTATGGGATGCGCTCGAAAGCCCTCTTCTCAAAGCGGGTTCACCCTCGGTGACCCAGAGAGAGGTTCACGAGAAAGGATCGTCATCGATGAAACCTCAGGGAAAATTTATACCTGAGGTAGGAAATCCTGCTGATACATGTTTTTCATTAGATTCTGGTGAAAAGACAGATAATGCCAAAACAAGCGACCTATCAAACTCCGATAGAACTCTTAATTTGGAAAGTCAGGACTTTGTTCCAGACAAACCAAGTCAACCCACCACCTTTGGGGTTAAAGAGGGGGATGTTAACCTAAGACCAGAGACAGGTCCAAAAAAGGTTAACACTAACGGGATGTCTTCTCCTTTACAGGTTTATCAAAGAACATGGGAGAAATTAGCAACAAGAACTGGGATCAATCCTAGCAAAATAATTGCTGATTGGTCTGGAAAATATCCACGAGTATGGATGTTAATGGGTGCAAACCCACGAGATGTTAGAGAATGGTACGATTTTGGAGCTGTTGCTTCAATCCTTACCACCGCACCAAGCTTTCCAGAGATTTCTAAATTACCGGAATGGATTGCCACTGCTGTGCAAGAATCATGGCAAAATAATCCACACCTTGGCCGCAGAGATATCCTGGAGTTTAAGTTCATTTCAGCAGCTCTAGAAATTACAGGAAAAAAGTCTCATCCAATCTTCCATTTTATGAAACTATAGAGACCAGACATGGTGGCGTTTAATAGAGTTAAAACACCACCAACCAACAGTCCTCTAGTCATCGCCCTTACCGAAGATGATATATCTACAAGACGAACATGGAGAATATGGGTCTGTCTCACAGATATAGACAAGGTGAAGTACTCGTTCAAGATATTTCAAAATTCTGTGAATGGATCATTCCTGTTAAACTCTATGACAGGAAATACTACCGGATTTGCTGAGAATTTATTCGAGAACAAAAGAAAGCTGATGTGGGAAAATAAGGTTCCGGAGACGGAAAATACAAGGAAGAAGATATGTAATATGATACATATCGGACGATGGGAAGAACGGCTATGTTCTTGCTGTCAACTACAGGAGAGGCCATTGTTTGGACAAGGCTTCAAAATCAAAGGGAACAGACCCGAACCACAACAAAAGAAGAAGGGGCCAAAAAGGGGTTTTTAGAAAATAAAAACAAAAAATGTAAAAGGAAGCGAGTCTAATTAGACTCGATAATAAATTTCAGGCCTTACCACAAGCCTGCCAACACTACAAGACAACCTTCAAAAGGATTCCACTCGACAAGGAATTATGGAGGGGTCCACCAACAAAAGATGGTGGGAGAAAACACATTTCACTTCCACAAACTGACGAATAAAGGTGGGTGTATTCACGTGGCCACTTACCCGACAGGAGAAAGTTGAGAAAGCTGGCATAAGGACAGCTAAGAAAAGAAGACTGAAATCCGGATTTGAGATCCACAAAATCGCCTATAAAAGGAGGCATTCAGTCTTTGGAGAAGGGCATCAGAAATCATCAATATTTCCTGAGTACTTCTCTCTCTAAGAAAGTCTTAAGTGTTTAAGTCTTTAGTGTTATAGTTTATGGGGATTTCCTCAAGAGTTTAAGTCATGATTGGCTAAACAAGTATTCTCCTCCACTGGCAGAGAAATAGTATTGTAATATAAGTTGTATTTTATTTCTTCAATAAAAAGAGGCTTTTGTTTCTACATGCTATCCAAAAGATTTTGATTACTCTGTAAGAACAATACCGGCAGTGCGTCTCTCTGTGATCTCCTTGAAACTCTACTAGGTGGGTAGGAGTAAGGATTGCGATCTGGGTCCTCGTTGTGAAGAAGGAGTGGAACCACCGATTGCGGGCGTGTGGTTGGATTGATAATCCGCAAAACCCAACCGGAATCGAGAGGACAAAGACAAAGGCAAAGGTATGAATTTGAACAGAGTATGATTTTAATTGTCAAGATATTAACCTTTAAGGTTCAATTTTCTTTTGGAACAAGTATATAGGCTGGAATACTTTTCTCGTGTCAATACTGTCTAAAAACAGTGGTCTGGAATGAGTAACAATGTCACGTACAAATTCATTCGGAAATTGAATCCAAAAGGATCATAATATAAATATACGGAAGCATGTTGGGTCTGATATTAATCAGTTTACGTTTTATTCGGATTTTATTAAATAAATGGAGTATAATTAAGGAATTTCATAATTTTATCGAAGGATGAAATAGATCACGAAGTTCCTTGAAAATCACGAAGTTGTTTGGTTTCGTGATCAAAAAAGATCACGAAGATATTTTGCTTCGTGATCAAGATAGATCACGAGGATGTCTAGCTTCGTGATCTATAAAGGGCAGTTGAGTAATCTTGGCTTCATTTTGGGTAGAAAACTTGTTTTATAAATGAATGGGTATTTTTCATTTTTGATGTTGCATATTGGATAGAAATAGTCTCCGCCCCCTTGAAGTAAAAAGTTTATTGTACCACGTGTGTATCACATTCCAAAAATTTGCTCAAGTTACATATAAAATAATCAATTAAAGATAAACTTTATTGAAGTCCAATATTTCAATTCAAATCAAGCATCTTAAATTGGTCAATCAAGATATCTCTCTCTTTTACACGTGATGATCTACAAGAAAAATAATTAATTAATGCACATCATATTTATTATAATTAATTGAGGAAAAAAAAAAGTTCGTGAACCTTTGCTAATTATTTATCGCGTTGAAATGGAAGAATATTTATGTTTTGATATACTTACAATGATTGTTTTTGTAATGGTTTTTGAAGCCATTATTCAATAAACTCATCCAAAGTGTTAATTCCCGAGTCGTGTTCAATGATACTATCTACTCCCTCCATTCCTAATTAAGTGACGTCCTACAGCTCTACACACAAATTAAGAATAATTTTATTTTCTTAATATACCCCTCATTAATTAAGCTTTTCTTTGACCATAATTATTATTGGTGCATGCCTCTATTGAAAACATGAGTATTATACAATGTATTTAATTTAGACATTAATTAATCATAGAGGTATATATGGAAATAATGCACAAAACGTCAATTAAATAGGAAAAATTTTAAAGTTTCAAAACGTCACTTAAAAAGGAATGGAGGGAGTATTACATAGTACTCGTTTGACAATGTAGAAATGACATTTCAAGACTATATTTTCAGAAAACTATTAGATAATTAAGACACCAATAAATAGCTACGTCCAAGAAGTCATCAATGGAGGTTTGCTTTTTATCATGATTTGAAAAATTAGTACTATGATTATACTTTTGCGGTTTTTATTGTTCATGATTAGAATAACATAGTTATCCATATTTTCTCATTTTAATTTATCAAACTCAAAATAGTAGCTAGTTACATTTTTTGTAAGAACTCATTTCAAACTCACATTTGATTAATTTAATGATAACAACTCGACCTTTTTAAGTTCTTGTCGTAATTAATTAAATTGCAAGATATGCATGTTTGAATCGATTTTGAGATTCGATCCACTGATATCACATTACTAGCCTCCAACATGATTAACAATCACTTTCTTAGCCATCATACTATGTCCAGATGCGTGCAGTAATCTACATATTATAATTCCTCATCAATATTGGTTGATAAATCTACATGCATGCATATGATGCGTCCATATCTTTAAGATGTTTAGTATCTTTGAACATTGAATTTAAGCAGTTAGAAATGAGAACAGAACTCATGATAATGATTAGTTTGATCATGAAGTGATGATCATAATTGCATTACTTTTGAAGCCAAAACTTTACTTTATTTCAATGTACGCGCCGAAATTGCATCAATAAGACTATGATCATGTTAGATCAATTCCAGAACTATGACCAAATTGGAAGTTGTGGACTACTTAGAGTTCACACAATTGTGAAACCATCTTTTAATGCCACTTAGAAAAGGCTAAATTGAATGATTGAATTTAGATATCTAAATCGATGAGTGTGATGCTTTAGAAGTCATCATAAGTTTGTAGTTCTCATTTCTTGTTTGATCTACATACATAAAATGTCAATTTGGATAGAGTTAGTGGAAATTGGAAGTGGATCATATTCCTCCTTTTTCATACATACATAATTAATCGTTGATCAAGTTTTATAAATTAAATTCTGACCAGCTACTTTAGTTCACAGTGAATTTACTTTTACCCCTGCATTTTATTTTCTATAATTTAATCTGGGATACTTTATTTTCATTAATTTTTTCCTACATTAATTGGAGTGAGATTTTCTATTACACTTGGTGTTACATCTTCTATTCCAAATCAATTACCACACGCCACGTGTATTCAATGACATCACTAATTAATACGTGGCGTGTATTAAATGTTATGTAACACAAGATGTAACACCAAATGTAATAGAAGATCCAGACTCATATTAATTGAGTACAAGCATTGATTATGTGTTTTGGGGGGGGGGGGGAGATCATCTTTATTACAATTTATTTAATCATCGTGGTCAGGTTATATAAGTCGAATTATTAGGTAGCTAGAATTTTTTAATTTTATAATATAATTATTTGGACTAGTTATATCATTGTTCTAAATCTCAATGAATCTTTGGTTTAATAGTTCAAGAACTTTTTCATGCTCCTTTTTATCTTCAACTTTTAAGTGTAAATTTTCTGGTCTTTGGGGTCAATAGTTCACATTTGTTTGCATACATTTGGCAATTATTGAATTATGAGTTATGGAGAATTCATTCTCATCGCAATTAAAAATATACTATACTATACTATACTATAATTCAGTTCTAAATTAGGAAATACGGTTTTCGAACTTCTTAAAGTTTATAGTAGATATAGGCATATACCTGTCACCTTGCACGGTTGGCATACACATTCAAAAATTCTATTTAATATTGCTGAAATAGTATGAATTCATATTAATTTGATTTGTTATTAAGTTTTGTTTAATTTTTTCTTAACATATATATTTTTTCCAGTTAAATTTGTATTTTATATTCCAAAAAATATTTTTTAAAATAAAAATACAATTAACATCATGGGTCGTCCCGGCAATTTTGCTCCTCAACTCAAAAGCATCACTTGATAAACCAATTTTTTATTTTGTAAAGAATAATATAGCAATTGTTATTACTTTGTGGCCTCAATTCATGCCACGGATCAGAGACAAAACAAAACGAAAATGGAATAAAAGTTAGAAAAAAAAAAAGTTAATTTCAATTTTAGTTTCCATTTTTTGACAATTTTTTTAATTATTTTCAATTTCAATTCAATTTTGATTGGAATTTTCAAAATTGCTTACGTGGTTGTCGGAATATCTGACTTGACAGCCAAATTCTGACGGCTACATCAATGATTTGAAAATTCCCAATAAAATTGGATTAAATTGAAAAAAAAAAAGATATATAAGATCAAAATTGAAAAATGTTACTTGATTGTTAAAAAATAAAAAATCATATCTTATATGTAGGATAAAAATTGAAATTAGTCATAATTAAAATAAACTATCAAATATAATTGAAAAACATATAATTATAAATATTAGTAATTAATAATATCCAAATATTGTTTCTTCCCCTCATCCAAAAGACACCAAACATTCCACATTACACCAAACCCTAAAACAAGAAACACAAGCGTGAAAGCATAGTGCATGAGGTTTCCCATTACGACCACAGTCCACAGGCAATGCTTACAAAAAAAATTAATTTAAATTTTACCTAAGTATTTATGGGCCAAATATAGGAAAAAATTCATGGGGCCATGTGTACCACCCCACGCCCCCTGTCACATACTAACATTCCAAGTTGTGTAGCCAATCGAATGTGAGCCCGGCCTCCCACGCGGGTCGGTGCACCACTTTGGGAATGTTTGAGGGCCCAACCTTTTATGCCCCTACTTCAAATCCATGAATTAATATGATCAAGATTAAGGGATGATTTATACGTGGGATTAATTTTAAATTTAATCTGATATGATAGACATTTTTCATTTTTTGATAATTATGTATCTATTTTTTAATTTTGGTCATTTATATTTCAATTTTTTTCAATTTTAGTTTAATTTTGGTTTGAATTTTCAAAATCCTGACGTGGTCATTAGAAATTTTGATGTGCCAGCTAAATTTCGGCTGCCACGTCAATATTTTTAAAAATTCCGATTAAAATTGAACTAAAATTGAAAAAAAAAAAAAAAACCCATAAAGAATCAATATTGAAAATAGATATTTGGTTGTCAAAAAATGGAACGTTTTATATATGACCAAAATTGAATTAAGTACAATGTCCTTGTCGAATTATTTTATTAAATGCTTCCAAATTTAAATTGAATTTATTTTCTTGAGATGGGAGTTACTTGGGTTGTTTTCCTTTTGTTTTGGTATAGATATTGTATGAAATTACTATTTTATAGTGTGAAATTGTTTTCCCCTGACTGAATAGTTTCACGTTAAAGAAAAATGTTAAAAGAAATTTCCACACGTCTCAATCTGATTTTAGAAAAAGAATTAAAATTTCATCTGTTTAATCTTGCTATTACGTAAGAAAAATAGGTAGACACAAATTTGGTCCATTGAAATTAAACCTCCTTCTTACGCAATTTCAGTTATTCATGTATATTATCAAGTTCGTAGGATAGAATATGAATTCAATTATCATTTTCTATTATTTCAAACATGTATTATTTCAATCTTAACCTAACTAAGGATAATGACTGCAAACTCCTCTTGAACAATATATATCATTAGGGTTGGAGGCCTAACTATGATCATATTCAAGTAATAATAGTACTTAAGCAGTTTATATTTTGAATTTAAAAAAAAAAAACTCATAAGATTATCTCATGAGACAAAGTCTTATTACAAGCTCATATATTATGTTCTGATTTTGAGTTCATTACATTGGTTTATGTCAAGTCTAGCTAGGATTATATCTTCAATATATACATATACACTACTAAAATAAAATGTGAAATTGGGAATCACACACTAATAAAATAGTAAATCTATAATATCAATAAATTTCGAATGTATTATATCTAAAACTTACGTTATATAAAAAAACTTGAAAATTGAATATTTCTGTGCAGAAACAAAACATATATATATATATATATGTTTGGATAATTGAAAAGGGCCCAGCTATCCGCACCCCAATTTTTACTAAACACACCTCAATTATTTTCTTTTTGATTTAAAAAATTCAAAAAATAGTAAAAAGACAAGTTTGCCCTTCTTAATTAAAAAAAATTAAATTTCTCCTCTCTCTCTCCTCCCCTCCCTCTCCCTCCCGTCGACTTCTCTTATCTTCTCGTTTTTTTTTTCTTCTTTCATTCCTCCAACCTTGAATTTATTAACAAAAATTATTTTATGAGTTAACAAAATATATAATAATCGTGTGAAATCGTGTAAAAAGAACGAAAAAATAACAACAAATCTGAGGACCCGTTCGACCCTGGTTTGTCGAACACAAAGAGGTGTGTTCGACCACCAGAAGTCGAACATGCTATAGTATGTTCGACCACTGGTCGAACACACTTCTTTGTGTTCGACAAACCAGGGTCGAACGGGTCCTCAGATTTGTTGTTATTTTTTCGTTCTTTTTATACGATTTCACACGATTATTATATATTTTGTTAACTTATAAAATGATTTTTTTAAGAGAATTTAAGGTTTGAGGAAAAAAGAAAAAAAAAAGGAAGAAGGAGAAGCAGAAAACGGGAGGAGAAGAGAGAGGAGTTTTTTTTTTTAATTAAGAAGGGCAAAATTATCATTTTATCCTTTTTTGAATTTTTTAAATAATTAAAATTATAAATGAGGTGTGTTTAATAAAAACTTGGGTGCGGAAAGCCGGCCCTATTGAAAATTCATCAATTAGGTATTTGGCATTATTTTTGCTATGTTGATAGGTTATGTTGACATGTAACATGTAGTGATGTCCATTGAAACAGACAATGTACGGATATGGCGGCGTCAAAAACGAATTTAATTTCCAAAATAAACTGTCTAAAAGGAAAATTTCGATTTGCAAATTTATTAAGTCAAAAAGATAATTATCATTTCTTCTTTCCCTACCAGGATAGAAAGCAATATCTTCTTTTTTTAGAATGTCTTTTTTGGCTTAGAAAACCTCTACTTGCTATTTTCCCATGCCTGATCTGCTTTTATATATATATTGAGCAATAATTATTATTTTATGTTTTAAGTTATGAAAATTCTAAATATATATTTTATGCATGTTTGCAGTTATAAAGTAATATGCAAGTAAAAGAAAATTAGAATACACCGATTAAGCTACCATTTTCAGAATAAATTAAATAGTTTTGGGTGTACATTTATTCATATATTTATACTCTTGTACTGTTGTCTATCTGTCTATTTGCAATATACTTTTTCTATCCAAAAAAAAAAAAACTATGTATCTCTTCTTCTTTTTTCCCTATCAAAGATGAATTAAAGTTAGTTTTTAGTTGCCATTTCTATAAAATGTTTACGAATTGAATATAATTAAATAAGTTAAAAATCAACAAATAAATGAAGAGATGTAAGCATACAAACATAATTAATCTTGAGAAAATACAGTTTTTATTTTTATTATTTTATGAACCGAGTACTTAATATTTATTAGTTCGAAAAACTTGAGGCTAATGATAGCTCAAAAAGGCCACGTCAGCAGGTAGGTTTTGAATTATATCTATATAAAAGTGTGATTTGGTTCTCTCAAGTGATGATGTCACATGGAGCTCTACAGTGTTGTCAAGTGTCCTCCCTCAAAGACATTCTAATTATGAAATATCAAAAAACTAATACCAATTAAATACATTCTCCACTACTCTAAAAAAATAAGTGCTTAGAAAAAAATAAATATGTAAGTTACAAATGTTTGGAAGAGATTGTTAATGTTGTATTGTCTTTTTCTAAATGAAATCTTTAGTTCCAACTTGAATAATTGTTTTTGTCCAACATTTCAAATTGAAAAAAAAAAAAGAAAAGAAGAAGAAGTAAATAACAATGCTCTTGCAAAACTAATTATATTAACAAAAAATAGGTGCTAAAAAACCTTAGTATATGTTTGGATTGGGACGTCAAATAGATTTGCAAGTTTGAAAGTGAATTTTCAATATGATAGAATTTGATAAACTTATGTTTGTTTTGATATTTTATAAGGTATGATTATAGTTAATATGTCACATCATATCAGAAATTGTAGAAAAAATATATGATGTTTTATTATTTTATTTTGAAAAAATAAAATGTTTTTAGTGGGAATTGTAAAAAAATGGATTAAATCAATAAATAACATGATTTGGATATTGTCCATCCAAAATCCGGATGAGCACATCCAGTCCAAACACCCCCTTAAACCATTGGAAAATTGTAATAAAACATTACAACAACAGATGTAACAATTGGTTAAAATTAAAAAAAAAACTCAAAAGGAAAACAGTTACAAATGAAATCATTACGTAAAGCTGATAAAAAGAGCACTCAAAGGCAAAATCGAAACAAAATAGATATCTTCGAGCGATAAAAATGAGATTTATTCTATACCTTTTAAAGAAAGGTAATACAACAGTTTAAACACATATAAAAAACTAGCTATTAACAATTTTGTGCTAAAGATCAAATGAAAAAAATCATTATATCGAAAGATTATTTTAAGAATATATCATGCATATAAATATATCAACAAATATATATGAAATAATACTACTTATAAAATAAAAATTAGATAAATATTAAATTAAGCTCCTGCATTGCACAGGTTGAAACCTAGTATTTAAAAAGATTATAGATTAAAAGGTTCTCTTTAATTTAAAAAGGAAAGGAATGTTGTGAAATTCCTTCAGTTAATAGTACCTAGTCACAGACACAGTCGCACGACAACACACACACAACACACAACTGCATACGTATTGTTGACGTCAGATTTTACAGAGTACAAAATCCTAGCCTAACACAAAGAAATACCGATCCGCCTTAAAGAAATCGAACCGGATAAGTAATATGAGAATCAAATAAAATAAGAAAAAGAATGGCCCGGTGCCTACTCGGGCAAATTTGCTAGGCTTATTCTGGTCGGTTAGTGTTGGCCAGCCAGAACGTTTTTATATAAGTATTGAGAGAAAATAGCCTTCTAATTGCTTGAATACAATGATTCCGGACCCCCTTTCCAGAGGGTTTAGGGCCCTATTTATAGGCTAAAACTAAGATACATAACTTGGAAAGTGAGAATCAAATCCCTTGATCTTAGGGTATAGATAAGGGAAGAAAAGATTAAACCCTATCTAATTTGGATAAGATTTGGTGCAAGATTTGTTTCCTTCTTGAACTCCTTGGAAAGAGCAGACTCGGCTGCCTTACGCTGATTTCCTGGACAGGTTGTCCGATGGACTGGTCAGGTCAGCCGATAAGCTGGTCGGTTTTATGCAGACACGGCCTTCCATTCTGGTCAGATCGGGTTCTCTTGACTCAGTGGAGTTTTTAGCTCGGCGGCTCGGGTAGGTTTTGGTGAGGTACAACATTAGCCCCTTAGGCCGTGGCTAGAGCTCGGTCTGGTCGGGGCCTAAACTCGTTCAGACTTGCCACGACAAACTGTCCCCGAGACACTGCTCGTCCAAAAACTCAGACCGGAGGCCACGTGTCGAAATCTGGCCACGTGTCACGATCTCGGTGATCGGAAGTTGAAGAGACGTGATGCTCTACTATAAATAGTTGACAAAAAAACTCTTGTTTCCACTTTCACTCTCCGCGATCTCTAAGCCCTCGCATTTTCTAGCTTTTTCTCCAAGCAGAAAGTACTGACCTGAACTCGCTGTTCAAGATCTCCCGTCCTCCAATCGCCAGGTATTCATATATTTCCAACTCTTAATTTATGGCTTCAGATTCGTCTGCCGATGGCTCGGTTCAGGATTACGATCAAGGCATTAATCCTGTTTCCGAGCCATCATACTCCTGGACGTCCGGCTCTTCCAATTCATCCTCGTCGTCCGACCCAGAAACCACTCCAGTCGAGCAAACAACCAATATCTCTGATGACGCCCGTGCCGACCCGACCACATCAGCCCGGGGTTTAAATGAAGCCAGCACATCAGGGCTGGATATCGCTGTCATCCCTGAGGGAATCCCGATCCGTACTGCCTCATTTGGACGGCCGGTCCGTCGAAGTGCTTCAAATCCCGACTCTAAGGCCTTCGACTATCCATCATTCGTAACCGTTGCCGAGCTGAGCAAGTGACAGGCTCTTTTCGATATTCTGGAAAGAGTGACGTTCTCAGTGCCTCATCTGGCGGATCAGATGGATCAGCCACCTGAAGGCCATGTCGCCATCAGTGTCCGAGCTCTCGAGGCCGGGTTGCGTTTTCCTCTTGCCTCCACTCTGGTTGGTTATTTAGCTCAATGGGGAATCGCGCCGGACCAACTTCACCCCAACGGATGGTCGTCCATCATTGGCCTGGTGGTGATGTTTTGGCACTTCGGCCTCGGGGTGCCAAGCCCCCATGAGGTGGCATGGATGTTCAGGCTGAAAACAATCCCTGGTCTGAAAAATCATTTTTACTATTTGTCGGTGCGGAAATATCAACCTCAATTGATGCGATGTTTGCCATCATCGATCAAGGACTAGCGGAGCAAGTGGTTCTGGGTCGGTGGAGAGTGGATCGACACGTCTGCTCGGGTTAACTGCCCGACCCATTTCGGGGATGCCCAGGGTATTTAATGTTTCGATTTTTTTTGAGTTGTTAATGTCCTTTCTGATCGTTAACTTCTTTTTGTTCTGCAGATATCACGCCGAAGAACCTTGTGCTCGGTGATTCTTTTCTGCGTAAGCTGCGCTACCTTCGTGACTTTTCCTCCGAAGATCAGAGGCATTACAAGATTTTGCTCACCTCGGAGAATCTCTTTGGTGCTGGTCTGGTTTTTCCATTTCGTGCTGCCCCTTCTCGCATTCAAGGTGAGTTTCCCTCGGTATTTGTTTTACTTGTATATATATATATTTTATTATTATTATTTTTTTATCTGAACACTTTTTGGACCGACCTTGTGCCGTTTTTCAGTTGCTCTTCCCGGTCAGGATATCAGTATCAGGATGGACCCTGCAGAACGGCTCCACCAACGCCAACAACGCGCACTAGCCCCGGCTCGAGGGGCCCCGGCTTCTGGTCGGGGTCGGGATTCGAACCGTCCAGCCTCGACTCGAGTTACTGTCGTCAGGCGGCCGCCGGGCTCTGTGACGGCACTGAGCAAACGGGCTCGCCTGGAGGAAGGTGGCCCTTCAAATGTTGGCCGATCAGCTGCTCGGCAACCACCTGTCCCTAACCCGGCTCCCCACTTAGCTGGTTCAGTCAGCATCACTGGCTGAGACCCCCAGCAGATCGAGGCGACCGAGGAATGGGTGGGTCGGAGGCCTCCCTTTCAGATCAGCTTCACCCGCGCTCGCTCTCCTTCTAAAGATATGCGTTTCCCATCTGGGATGGAGGAGGCTATGGAGGCGTCCGCTCGGGCCTGGACCGAGGAGCTGGAAGAATATGTCCAGCATATGACCGGTATTGATCTTGATACATGTTCTTCCATCCTCCTCGCCCAGGCCTCTGTCTTTGCCTGGAGGGCCCAAGCCTCGCATCATGCTGCTTGAGAGAGGCATGAGCGGCGGAGGGATGAGCTGCGTGATACTCGAGCAGCTCTGGCTGCCGTGAGGGACGAGAAGGTCACCCTGACCACTCAGTTGACTTCTTCCCAGGAAAAACTCGGCGAGGTGACCCGAGCAGCCGAGCTTGACCGGCAGCGTTTGGCTGACCGGACCGTGGAGTTGTCTCGGCTCCGGGCCGAACTGGAGGAAGTCCGGGCTACGCAGCTAGATGAGATGGCGGTTGCCTAGAAGTTCAAGTTGTCGGTGGAACACAAATATGACAGTGTTCTGACCTATCTCTTGTGCTACATGGATAACATCCAGACCAACTGTGCTGCTGGCGTGGATGACAAGCCTCTGATGGAGGCTCTGGCCTCCTATCTGGAGAAACAGCCTCTGCCAGCCTATCATCTTCGGATGATGGACGAGCTACTGGAGTATCTGCCTCCGGGATCTGAGCATCTCCTCAGGCCGGCTCCTTCCATCGACTTTATGTCGATGCCCAATCCTTCGGAAGACCTTGAGGTCGGAGAGGGCAACGGTGTCGGCATTGAGTGCGGCCCGGGCGAAACGGCAGAGACGGCGGTGGCCGCGGAGGTAGCTGGGGTGGCCGAGGTACCTGTGGCAATTGAGGCGGACGATGAGGTGATCGAAGTGCCGACCAGTAGCTTCTGTGCCTCGTTGCACCTCCTTTATGTGCTCGGTCTTCCCATCTGTCCCTCATTGCACCTCCTATCCGAGGAATCAACCCCTGTCCTCCTTTTTTGTCTAGTTCAGGTCTTTCGTGTTCTCGTTGCTCGGCATTCTGTCTTTTGTAAGAGGTTCCGGCCTTCAAACCGGGTCATTTGTAAATGATAGAAACTTATTTCTACTCTTAACTTTGTGTATTTTCTGATCGCGCCCCATTACTTGCACCTTTTTTGTTCGTTTTGCATCGCTTACATTCTTGCTCTTCTAAGATTATTCTTTTGTCATAATGCAAGTCAACGGTGCTCGTCTGATCTATTGGCTGAAGCCTGTTCGGAGTCAGAACTCCAACGAGCTGACTGGGCTGGGATCATTGAGAGAATTTGAATAAGTTTGAGGTCGGAGCCACTATTAAGAATTCGAGCCCCAACGAATGGTCTATGATTGTGTTGATCCTCTCGATGGGATCGGATCCCCTAATTGGGCCTCTTGCCTTTTGATCGGATTTTTGAGCTCTGCAGATGAGTTCGGGTTGGGAAAGCCTTGTGGGGTCGAAACCCTTAAATTTTGATCCTGAGCTCGACGGGCGAGCTCGGGTTGGGCCGAAGCCTGGTGGGGTCGAAACCCTTAAGTTTTGATCCCGAGCTCGACGGGCGAGCTCGGGTTGGGCCGAAGTCTGGTGGGGTCGAAACCCTTAAGTTTTGATCCCGAGCTCGACGGGCGAGCTCGGGTTGGGCCGAAGCCTTGTGGGGTCGAAACCCTTAAATTTTATGTACATTATATTGATGTTAACAAAATTGTAAATTTTATTCAGAGAATGGAGATTACAATCTGAAAAAGAAATCACTTCCTAACAGGCTAATGGTAATACTTCTTTAGGTGCTCCGCATTCCAAGGTTTGGGCACTTTCTTCCCTCTAAGGTCAGCTATCTCATATGCGCATCTGGTTAGTACTCGGACTATCTGATAGGGCCCCTCCCAATTCGGTCCGAGCGGTCCGGCGTTGAGCTCCTTTGTGTGTTGTAGCACTCTTTTTAGGACTAATTCACCGATCTCGAACTTCCTAGCTCGGACCTTGGAGTTGTAGTATCTCTCACTCATTTTTTTGTAGATCGAGTTTTTCAGCTCGGAATCCTGTCTCTTTTCTTCTAACAAGTCTAGGCTGGTCAGTATCGCGACTTCGTTATTCTGCTCCTCAAAGTTCTGAGTCCTCCAGGTAGGCATGCCGACCTCTACCGGAATGACGGCTTCCGAGCCGAAAGCCAGACTGAAAGATGTTTCTCTTGTGGAAGTTCTGGTCGTTGTCCTGTATGACCAAAGGACGCCTGGCAATTCGTCAGCCCAGGATCCCTTCAAGTTCTCGAGCTTCGCTTTCAAGGTATGTTTGATGATCTTATTTATGGCCTCTACTTGACCATTTCCCTGGGGATGATATGGGGTGGAAAACAGTTTTTGGATGCCCAGATTTGTACAGAACTCATTAAATCCTGATGAGTCAAATTGGCGGCCGTTGTCAGAGACCACGGAATGCGGAATTCCAAAGCGACATATGATGGACTTCAGAATGAAGTCAGTTATTTTGGGCTCGGTAATCTTTACGAGCGGCTCGGCTTCAGCCCATTTGGTGAAGTAATCGACATCTACGATAACGAATCTTACTCCTCTTCTGCCTGTTGGTAGGGGTCCGATCAGATCAATTCCCCATTTGGTGAATGGCCATGGTGCCATTACTGAGTTCAGCTCCGCTGCCGGGGATTTTGTCAGGGGGGCACATTTTTTGCATCTCTCACATTTTTGTGCAAAGTCAATCGCATCCTTTTTTAGGCTCGGCCAAAAATATCCTTGCCTGATAATTTTAAAGGCCAAAGCTTGTCCTCCTGTATGATTTCCGCATATTCCCTCGTGTACTTCTCTTAGTGCGTAATCGGCTTCTTGCTCGTCTAAGCATCTCAGCAAGGACAGTGAAAACCCTATTTTGTATAATATTCCGTCTTTCAGAGTATACTGAGCAGAACGTATCCTTCGAGCCTCGATCATATCATTGGGTTCCTTCCCCCCTTCCAAGTATTGGATGATCGGGGTCATCCAAGTATCTTTCTGCTCGGTGTTGTATACTGTGTTTTGTTCTAGAGTTGAACTCTCTATCATACCGATATTTACCGAGCCTATGTCCTCCACCCCTTCGCTTGTAGCGAGCCGGGCAAGAGCGTCAGCCTGTGTATTCTTCGCCCTTCGAACCTGTTCGGCCCGGATCTTTCGAAAATCCGTCAAGGCTATCTCCACCGACCTCAGATACCTGACCATCTTCTCGTCTCTTACTGCATACTCTCCCGAAACTTGATTGACGACCAGAAGTGAATCGCTGTAGACCTCGAGGTCGTTTGTTCCAAATTGTTTGGCCATTATTAGTCCGGCCAGAAGTGCCTCGTACTCTGCTTCGTTATTGGTTGTTGGAAATCGAAACCTTAATGCCGAGCAAAAATACTTATTTGTGGGACTGATCAGGACGATTCCAGCTCCGACAGCCGTCAATATTGAGGACCCATCCACAAACATTTTCCAAGGTCTCTCGACCGTTTCTTCTTGGAGCACAACAGTAGGCGTAAACTCAGCGATGAAATCTGCTAGGGCCTGGCCTTTGATTGCTGTCTTGGGTGAATAGTGGATGTCGTATTGTCCTAGTTCCACCGACCATTTTAGTAATCGTCCCGAGGCATCTGGTCGGCCTAGGATTTGCTTCAATGGGAAGTTGGTCAAGACTTCAACTTGATGGGCTAGAAAGTAAGGCCTCAGTTTTCTGGCCGACATGATTAGTGCATAAACTAGTTTCTCAATGGCCGGATATTTTAGCTCAGCATCATGTAGGGACTGGCTCACATAGTATACTGGTTGTTGGGAGCCTTTCTCTGCTCGGACTAACACTGCGCTGACGGCATAGGACGAGACTGCTAGGTAGAGCTGTAACTTTTCTCCGGCTTCTGGTTTGGCGAGTACCGGGGCTTTCATTAATGACTTTTTTGGCTCTTCGAGAGCTGTTTCACATTCGGTGTCCCATTCAAACTTCCCATCTTTTTTGATCAGTTTGAAGAAAGTTTTACACTTATCCGTTGACCTCGAAATGAATTTGTTCAGTGCGACCACTTTCCCTGTCAGGCTTTGGACATCTTTTATCCTCTTCGGGGGAGTGAGTTTCATTATCGCCTCGATTTTCTCTGGATTGGCTTCTATTCCCCTCTGGCTTACCATGTAACCGAGGAATTTTCCCGACCCGACCCCGAAGGAGCACTTCTTGGGGTTCAACTTCATCCTGTATTTCTTTAAGATGTCGAACATTTCTGCTAGGTCTTTGATATGATCTTCTATCCTCTTTGACTTAACCAGCATATCGTCTATGTAGACCTCCATTGTTTTGCCGAGCTAAGCAGCAAACATTTTGTTCACCAGCCTTTGATAGGTTGCTCCGGCATTCTTCAGGCCAAAGGGCATCATTCTATAGCAGTAAAGTGCTCGATCTGTCATGAACGCTGTGTGTCGCTGGTCGTCTTCGGCCATGGGGATTTGATGGTATCCTGAATAAGCATCCATGAAGCTCATGATCTCATGTCCTGCTGTTGTATCGACCAGCTGATCAATGTTCAGCAGGGGAAAACAATCATTGGGGCATGCTTTGTTCAAGTCGGTGAAGTCTATGCACATTCTCCAAGCCCCATTTGGTTTCTTTACCAGTACTGGGTTGGCCACCCAAATGGCGTAGTCACATTCCTTTATGAAACCGTTGCCGAGCAGCTTCTGAACTTCCAATTCTAGCCCCTGGTATCTATCAGGGCTTAGCCTCCGCCTTTTCTGGCTCACAGGCTTGGCCGCCAGGTCGATACTTAGATGATGGCATGCATCTTCTGGTCGGATGCCTTCCATGTCTTCATGGCACCACGCGAAGACATCTGTGCTCTTTTTCAGAAAAGCTATGAGCTCTCCTCTGAAAGGTTCTTTCAATTCTTTGCCGATCTTGAGCTCTAGATCTGGTCGGCTTTCATCTAGTTGGACTACTTCTAACTCCTCAATCGATGTTGCTTTGCCCGATGGTGTCTCTTTCCTCGGGTCCAAGGTTTCCCACTCTTCATTAATCGGATCTGCTTCAATTTCTTCATTTTCCTTGAGGTCGTTCAATCCCGAGTCAAGGTTGACCTCAACTATCACTATCTGAGCTTGGTCTTCCGGTTGGTCGATTCCAATATTTGGTCTGGCCATACTTTCCGAACCTGGAACCTGGTCATCAATTTCCATCACAGAGTGTTCTAACCGTTCTGGCATATCACCATTCTGTTCGAGTACGGATTGCTCGATAATGTTAAGCTCTCTTGGCTTTAGTCCCGATTCACATTCCCGAGCTGCTAATTGATTGCCTCGGATGACATCGACATCTTCCTCTACCATAAACTTGATGGTCAGATGGTATATCGACACCACTGCCTTTATCTTGGCCAATAGTGGTCGTCCCCATATTGCATTATAAACTGAGTTCAGGTCGACCACCTTGAACTCGGTTGTCGTGTGTACCGTTTTGTCTCCGGCTCCGAATACTACCTTTAGCTCGCATGTTCCGATCACACGTGTGACTTTTCCTCCGAAACCTTGGATTGAGTCTGAGCAAGGCATGAGGTCGGCTTCGCGAAGGCCCATTCTTCTGAAGGTGTTCAAATGGATTATGTTGGCGTAGATCCCTGTGTTGACTAGAACTCTGTGAACCATCGTGAGACCGATATTTAAAGATACTACCAGGGCATCATGATGGGGCTGTACTCTTCCTTCTGAATCCTGCTCGGTAAAGGTCAGTGACGAATGGATTGGTTCTGATCTCGTGGGATTACAACGCTGGTAATCGTTTCTTGCTTCTCTAAGTTGTTCTCTCCTCATTCTTTTTGAAAGCCTTTGTTCTCCATAGTTGTTGTTCACGAGGGTGTGAATCTCGCGAATGGCCCCGAGCTGAGGTGGTGGTGGGGGTTGTTACAGCCTTTGCTCAGGGTTCTTGACATACTCCTTCAGATGTCCTCGTTCAATTAATTTCATTAGCTCGATCAGGAGGGACCTACACATATCCATGTCATGTCCTGGAGATTTATGGTATTGACAATACCTTCCTTTGTCCAGTCGAGCAGGATCGGCTCTGATTGGTCTCGGGGCTGGCAAGACGTTCTGGCCCTGTAGCTCAGTAAACACTTGGGCTGGGCTAACTGTCAAGATGTGTCGGACCCAGTCTAAATCTCCATTCTGGTAGACTTTGAACTCTCCTAGGGGCTTAAAAGGGACAGTGCTCTTCATTTTCTCCTTTCCCTCGACCTTTATCATAGGTTTTTCCTCTGGTATGGCCTCTTCGGCTCCGATGTACCTCTCAGCTCGGCTTAAAAAATCGTGGTACGTCTTGGGGCCGTGTTCGTGGACGTTCCACCAGAACCTCGTTTTTGGACGAAGGCCGGCCATGATTGCCATGAGCATGGCGTCGTCAGAGACGTGCTCCATCTCTAGGATGAGCTTATTAAATCTGTCCATGTAGGATCGCAGCGACTCGTCCTTGCCTTGTTTGACATTTACCAACCTCTCCTTCGGGGTAGACCTTGTCTTTGAGCCCATAAATTACGTTAGGAACAGGTTAGTCAGCTCCTCCCATCCTCTAATAGAAAAGTCAGGTAGCGATCGGAACCATCTTTGAGCTCGGTCCCCCAACGTGAGCGGAAAAGCTTTGCACATGAGCTCCTCCCCGACTCCTTGCAGGTCCATCCAAGAGGCATATTTGTCTATGTGCGAGTTCGGGTCGGTTTCTCCATTGTAAAGACCAATCGGTGGTACTTTGAATTTAGCGGGAGTGACTTGGTCGGAGATCCGGTTTATGAAGGGTGAGGTTTTCATCCGCTTTTTTTTTCCTGTTCGGGTTTTGGCTTGCTGGCTTCAATTTCTGCTAACCTTTGCCTTAGCTTTCTCTCCTCTTCTTCCTTGGTCATGGAGTATCTATTCCCGAAGTCCATGGTTCTCTGAGATTTCCTGGTCTCGCGAGCAGAAGCTGGCCTTATTCGGTCAAACACGCTCCTTGTCTTAGTTGGTGCTACAGATCGGGTCGGGCAGAACAGGGTTTCTGGTCGGCTTTCGTCCAGTGACGGGGTTTCTCCTCGTCGTTGGTCGGTCTCTACTTTTTTCCCTTTGTTCTTACGCTTTCTCCTCGGCTCATCCGAAGATTGCGTATCCTCGAGGTCATGAGCTTTACGAATCTTCTCCCTAGTCTCAGCTTCCTTCAGTCTCTCACTGAGCTGGAGCATCATGATCTTGATCTCCTCTGAGTTTATTTCGGTTTCTCTGGTCTCGACTACCAACAGGATGCGAGCAGGAATTCTTCCGAGTGGTGTGTTGATGACAATGCCAGGGGTGTCATGCAGCTGATGTTGACTAGAGCTTCCGGGCAACATATTCTGGTTTTGGGGATCAGATGAGATCCTCATGTCTTCACGATTGTCGAATGTGTTAGTTGTCATTGAGCTATGTGTTGTTTCTCAGCCCCCCTCCTTCTAGCGCCAAAATGTTGACGTCAGATTTTGCAGAGTACAAAATCCTAGTCTAACACAAAGAAATACCGATCCGGCTTAAGGAAATCGAACTGGATAAGTAATATGAAAGTCAAATAAAATAAGAAAAAGAATGGCCCGGTGCCTACTCAGGCAAATTTGCTAGGCTTGTTTTGGTCGGTCAGTTTTGGCCGGCCAAAACGTTTTTATAAAAGAATTGAGAGTAAAAGGCTCTCTAATTACAATGATTTCGGATCTAGAAATCTATCCGTTTGAATGATAATTGAGGCCCTATTTATAGGCTAGACCTGAGATATGAAACTTGGAAAGAAAGAAATAAATCCCCATAATTTAGGGTCTAAATAAGGTAAAATCGGATCTATTCCTATCTAAATCGCATGATTCTCGGATAGGTTGTTTGCTATATCCCTGCGAATGTGTTCAAAGTGTGATGGGCTCTTCGAGTCCTTTCTGGTCGGGTCGGCCACGGAGGGGCCACGGTCACGATGATCGCCCCTGATCGGGTCGATACCCCCTGCTCGGATCATTCCCACTGGCCATCCGGTCCTTGCTGACTCGGCTCTTATCGACTTAATTTTGGTCTGGTCGGCTCCTCGCCCGGGTCGGATTAACGGGGTACAACATTAGCCCCTTAGGCCGTGGTCAGAAATCTTCTGGCCGGGGCCTAACTCAAGACAGCCCCTCGAAAGGAATGTTGTGAAATTCCTTCAGTTAATAGTACCCAGTCACAGACACAGTCGCATGACAACACACACACAACACACAACACACAACTGCATACGTATTGTTGACATCAGATTTTACAGAGTACAAAATCCTAGCCTAACACAAAGAAATACCGATCCGGCTTAAGGAAATCGAACCGGATAAGTAATATGAGAATCAAATAAAATAAGAAAAAGAATGGTCCGGTGCCTACTCGGGCAAATTTGCTAGGCTTATTCTACTCGGGCAAATTTGCTAGGCTTATTCTGGTCGGTTAGTGTTGGCCGGCCAGAACGTTTTTATATAAGTATTGAGAGAAAATAGCCTTCTAATTGCTTGAATACAATGATTCCGGACCCCCTTTCCAGAGGGTTTAAGGCCCTATTTATAGGCTAAAACTAAGATACATAACTTGGAAAGTAAGAATCAAACCCTTTGATCTTAGGATATAGATAAGGGAAGAAAAGATTAAACCCTATCTAATTTGGATAAGATTTGGTGCAAGATTTGTTTACTTCTTGAACTCCTTGGAAAGAGCAGACTCGGCTGCCTTACGTTGATTTCCTGGACGGGTCGTCCGATGGACTGGTCAGGTCAGCCGATGAGCTAGTCGGTTTTATGCAGACACGGCCTTCCATTCTGGTCAGGTCGGGTTCTCTTGACTCGGTGGAGTTTTTGGCTCGGCGGCTCGGGTAGGTTTTGGTGAGGTACAACACGTATTTATAGACGCAAATATACGAGAATGAATATATCAATAGTTTAGCATATTCTACTAAGACACAGAGAGAAAAAAAAGTTTTAAGCCAAGAATCAGCGCTCAAAGATACATAAGCAGAAAAAATGATGACTTGAAGAAGAAGAAGAAGCAGCAACTGCTATATATATATACATACACACTGAGAGACATATATGTATATATATTGACGTAGGCAAAGAGGTGGAGACAAAAAGCCTCATCATCTCTCTCTCTCTCTCTCTCTCTCACACAGAAGAAACCTGTGTCATATAATTCTGCACCATCTCCCTCTCTCTCTCTGCATTGTCTGTTTTGTTTTCCTTATGAGAAGATTATCAAATATCTTTACAAATACTCATCACTTTCCTTACAAAAACATTTGCAACCCCCTCCTCCCTTCCTCCAGGTGGGCCTACATGTCCACCACCCCTCTCCGCCGCCGCAAAATTGTCGTCATTATGGGCCCAACCGGCTGCGGAAAATCCAAGCTCTCCGTCGACCTCGCCTCCAGATTCTTCCCCTCATCGGAGATCATCAACTCCGACAAAATACAGGTCTATCGCGGCCTCGACATCACCACCAACAAAATCCCATTGCCGGAGCGCCGGAATGTCCGCCACCATCTCCTCGGCGACTTCGACCCGTCCGAGTCGCACCCCGAGTTCACCCCCTCCGACTACCGCTCGGCCGCCTCCTCCGTCGTCTCCCAGATTCATTCCCGTTGCCGCCTGCCCTTCGTCGTCGGCGGCTCCAACTCGTTCATCTACGCATTGCTGGCGAAGAAGTTTGACCCCGAGTCGGACGTGTTCGGCTCGGTGGCCGACTCGGCGTTCTGCAAGGAGCTTCGCTACAGCGCATGTTTCATCTGGGTCGACGTGTCATTGCCGGTGCTGAACCGGTATCTGCTGAAGCGAGTCGACGACATGCTTGACTCGGGTATGTTCGAGGAACTCAGTGAGTATTTCGGGAACCCGGCGTCGGACTCAGTGAGTCGGAGCGGGCTGAAGAAGGCGATCGGGGTGCCGGAGTTCGAGAGGTATTTCAAGGAGAAGAGAGTGGTGAAGGAGTACGAGGAAGCAGTGAGGGCGATCAAGGAGAACACGTGTCAGCTGGCGAAGAGGCAGGTGGGGAAAATCCAACGGCTGAGAGAAGGCGCAGGGTGGGAGATGAAGAGAGTGGAGACGACGGCGGCGCTGAGAGCGGCGATGGAGGGTGGTGGGAGGAGGTTGGCGGAAATTTGGGAAAAACAGGTGGTGAAACCAAGCGTGAAGATTGTGAAGCAGTTCTTGATGGAGTAGGTTTTCCAGCTATTTCCAGCTCCTTTTCTTCTCACTATTTTCTTCTCTAAATTTAACTTTTCCCCCCCAACTCTCTCTCTGAGAAATTTTTTGTCTTTTTTTTTTTTTTTTTTCCTTTTTTTTGGGCTGGCCAATTTTGGGGATTAATTAAGGGTTTTTTTTTTTAATTTGGTGGGGGTACATTTTTCTGACTGATAAATACAAAGGGAAAGAAATTGTATGTTGTTTCTTGTTTTAATTCAAATTTACCTTTTTGATAGTAATATTTTTAATTTTGAGCAAAAATGCGGCCAATGTGGATTGCTGTATGAAGAGAGTGGCATTCTCCTTTAAAAAAAAAAAAACAAAAAGATATTTTTGTTGAATATTAAAAAAATGGGACAGTTTTGCAAACTATACATGCTACAAGGTTTGCCTTTTGATGTAGTGTCACAAACATAACCTGCCAAATTTAATAAACTATACTGCACCATAGGCTTCACGCGTGCATGGTTCATATATATATCGCATTTATTACCACATTAATTAATCCAAGACTTGATGGGATTAACCAAAAGTTCTCTAACTTTTTAAGTTTTAGGTAAAAACAAAAGTACAAAATAAAACATTATTTGAGACATTTGAGAAGTTCTAGGTAGAATGAGTTTGGTTCTGGTTCTGTGAGAACAATGAATGAACAGAGCAGTAAAAGGTGGTCCTCTTCCTACAAATAAATAAATATATTTACACACTATATATCGGCTCTGCAAAACTGCAGTTTTGAAGTCCCTTATTCTCATGCTAAAATCAAGTTGTCACATCAAAATATTATTTTAACAATATTCAGCTAATTATTAATATAAACACGAGGACTTCAACATATATTTAAACTACGAATAAATAATGGAATTGGCAGAAACATCTAAAGTGGCACTTTTTAAATGTCATTTTCTGTATTAACATAAAAAGAGAGTTTGATCTGTGAAGTGGGGACCTGGCTCTTTATTAGGAATTAGGATACACTTTTATTACATATATCTTTCACTTCCTTAAATGTTTTTTTTTCTTCAGTTTGACTATTTGGACAATTCCCCATTTCGTTTCATTGATGCTCCAAACTAATTTGTTTCTGTTGAAAGTTAATGCTCACTTAGGAATATTCAAGAATACTCCAAAGTATTGGAGAATATCTAGAATAATTTAAACTATACAAGAATTAGACCTAAATATCTAGTTAAGGAATATTCAAGATTATGTAGAATATTATAGAGAATTCTAGAGAGGATTAATCTAGTACCTCTCTAGATCCATCATGGAAGCTTATAAATAGGCACCAAGGCATTGTAAACAAGATGAATCAACTTGAGCAATAATAAAAAGTCTTCTCCCTCTTTACTAAGTGTCTACCATTCTTTCCAATACTTTAACTACTCATCAACTACTTCAATTATTTCTATTAACTACAAATTAAAACCTTTCATTCCATAGACTAAACCTTCCTTAAACTAACCTTTCATAAACTATCAGTGGTATCAGAGCTCGGTCGGATCATTGACTGGGCGTAACCAATTTCCACTACATCATACAAATTTCATTCCTAAATTACTACCATGGTCACTCCTTCAGGTAACCATCAAATTTCAATTCCCATTTTCTCAGGAGAAAACTATAACTATTGGGCTATCAAAATGAGGACATACTTTATGTCCCAAAGCCTATGGGATATCATCGATAAGGGATACTCTATCCCTGCAGATCAATCTGCTTTGTCTACAACCAATAAAGAAAAATTAGACAAAAATATGGAGAAGGACAACTTGACACTATACACAGATGGCTATGGCAGAGTCCATATACACCATCTCAAATTACAAACTCTTAGAAGAGATTTGGAGAATTTGAAAATGAAAGAATCTGAGACCGTAAAAGACTACTATACTAGATTAAGAGGGAGAGAGTAAATCAACTAAAAGCATACGGTGAAAATATTACAGACAACAGAGTAGTTGAAAAAATATTAATTACTCTTCCTGCTAGATTTGATCCGATTGTCACCACAATAGAAGAAACTAAAGATCTAGATAAGTTGTCAGTGACAGAATTAATTGGCTCACTTGAAGCTTATGAGAAAAGAAGATTTTAGATTTGATCCGATTGTCACCACAATAGAAGAAACTAAAGATCTAGATAAGTTGTCAGTGACAGAATTAATTGGCTCACTTGAAGCTTATGAGAAAAGAAGATTTTATCCGATTGTCACCGCAATAGAAGAAACTAAAGATCTAGATAAGTTGTCAGTGACAGAATTAATTGGCTCACTTGAAGCTTATGAGAAAAGATTGAGTATGCGTCAAAATGAATATGTAGAAAATGCATTTCAGTTTAAGTTTAATACACTCAGAATTCTAAAATTGAGGGGGGGAATTTGGAGAAAATAAAAGGAAAAATGATGGTGCAAAGGAAAATATCCACCATGTGAAGTCTGTAGAAAAACCAAGTAGAAAAACCAATCATCTGGAGAAGGATCGTTGGCTTAAAGACAAACCACAATGTAAAAATTGTGGAAAATTTGGTCACGTAGAAAATGATTGTCGCTCCAGAAAAAATCACCAGGCTAATTTTTCTGAAGAAAATGATTACAACGACAATCTATTCTAGGCTGCCATGCTGCATCAGAAGAAAAGATATGACTGGAGATGAGAAAAAGTTTAAAGACATCGATAGGTCAATCAAATCTCAAGTCAAGCTTGGGAATGGAGAGCTTGTGGAGGTTGAAGGTAAAAGAACAATAGCAAGGTAAAAGAACAATAGCAGTCAACACCAACAAAGGTACGCGCCTCATCAAAGATGTACTGCTATTACCTAAACTAGATGCCAATCTATTAAGTGTCGGACAAATGATGGAGAAAGGATATGGGCTGGTATTTAAAGGAGACACTTGCACAATATATGATAATAAAAATAAAAATGTCATCATAGTTGTAGTAAAAATGCAGCAACAGAGAAATTTCCCACTCCGCTGGCAGTACATTGAAGTAGCACTAAAAGCCCAAGAAGACCCATCATGGCTATGGCATCGGAGGTTCGGACACTTCAATCTATATGGATTGAAGATACTTCATAAGAAAAATATGATGAGAGATCTTTCATCCAAACAAACGATGAAGTGTGCGAGAAATACATGGAAGACAAGCAACACGTAAAGCCATTCCCTTCTGGCCAAACTAGAAGAGCCAAACAAATTCTTGAGCTCGTCCACACAGATGTATGCGGTCCAATGAAGACTCCAACCTTTGAGAAGAACAGGTACTTCATCCTTTTTATTGACGACTTTACAAGAATGACTTGGGTATATTTTATGAAGGAAAGATCAGAAGTCTTCACTATTTTCAAAAAATTTAAGAATTTGATGGAGAATCAAAGTGGACGGAGAATCAAAATTCTACAAAGTGATAGAGGAATAGAATATACCTCCAAGGAGTTCAACAAGTTCTGCGGGGATGAAGGAGTCCACCATCAGCTAACTGTCAGCTATGCACCAGAGCAAAATGGCGTGTCTAAAAGAAAAAAACAGAATGGCTAGGACGATGTTAGCAGAGAAATGGATGCCAAAGGAAGGAATAGAATATACCTCCAAGGAGTTCAACAAGTTCTGCGAGGATGAAGGAGTCCACCATCAGCTAACTGTCAGCTATGCACCAGAGCAAAATGGCGTGTCTAAAAGAAAAAAACAGAATGGCTAGGACGATGTTAGCAGAGAAATGGATGCCAAAGGAATTCTGGGCAGAAGCATTGTATACTGCAGTTTATCTACTCAACAAGTGCCCTACAAAGGCCGTGCTCAACAAAACTCCAATTGAAGCATGGAGTGGACGAAAGCCATCAACTCAACATCTAAGAGTTTTCGGGAGTATATGTTATGTGCACATCCCGAAAGAGAAAAAACACAAACTTGAGGAGAAGATAGAGAAAAGAATATTCCTCGGCTACAACTCTCAATCAAAAGGATATATGATCTATAACCTTAAAACAGGAAAACTAATTGTCAGCTGAGATGTAGAATTCGATGAAAGTGGGACGTGGAACTGGAAATAAGAAAAAGTCGAAAGACAAAATATTATGGTCCCATGACCACTCCACTCTACTAGGACTAAAGAAGAAAAAGACGACATTCAAACCCTATCACAATCTTCAAGTCCAAGGACGCCAGTACTAACACCATCTTCACATAGAGAAGAATCTTCTCTAGAAACAACTCCAAGAAAAGTAAGATCACTCAAGCAAATCTATGAGGCATGCAACTTTGTAACTATGGAACCAGAAAACTTTGAAGTTGCAGCCCAACAAAAAGGAATGGATAAAAGCCATGGAGGAAGAAATCAAGATGATCGAGAAGAATGAAACATGGGAATTAGTGGATCTACCTCGCAACAAAGAAGTCATTGTTGTTAAGTGGGTCTACAAGACAAAACTTAACCCTGATGGCTCAATTCAAAAACACAAGGCAAGACTAGTAGCAAAGGGATATTCACAATTACCAGGAATCGACTATAATGAGACTTTTGCTCCAGTTGCTCGTCTGGATACTATAAGGGCTCTTATTGCACTAGCAGCTCAGAAGAAATGGAAGATCCATCAGCTAGACGTCAAGTCAGCATTCCTCAATGGCTATCTTGAAGAAGAGATATACATTGAACAACCTCAAGGGTTCGTGGTAGAAGGCCAAGAAAATAAAGTCCTAAGACTAAAAAAGGCGCTCTATGGACTGAAGTAAGCTCCACGAGCCTGGTACAGTCGAATTGATGATTACTTTATATGCCAAGGATTTGAAAGAAGAAAAAGCGAGCCAACGCTCTACATCAAGACTTAAGGTAACAATAACAGACTTATCGTTTCTCTATATGTCGATGATCTTATCTATACAGGAAATAATGAAAATATGGTCAAGGAGTTCAAAGAAGCCATGATGAAAAACTTCGAAATGACCGACCTTGGGCAAATGCACTTCTTCCTCGGCATTGAGATAAGACAAGATGAAAAAGGATATTTATCTCACAAAAGAAATATACAGAAAGTTTGCTTCAGAAATTTAAGATGGAAAGTTGCAAACCTATGGCTACTTTCCTGGTCACAAATGAGAAGCTTAGTAAAGACGATGGCACACCAAAGGCAGATGCATCTATATACAGAAGCCTCATCGGAAGTCTACTATATCTAACAGCTACACGACCAGACATCATGTACGCGACAAGTCTACTATCAAGATTTATGCAGAATCCAAGCCAAGTCCACTATGGAGCTGCAAAAAGAATATTAAGATATTTGCAAGGCACAAAGGATTATGGAATTTGGTATACACACGAAGACTCCTCAAAACTAATCGGTTACATAGATAGTGACTGGGCAGGATCAACAGATGATATGAAAAGTACATCTGGCTACTCATTCTCACTCGGATATTCTCGTGGTCATCCAAAAAGCAAGATTGTGTGGCTCAATCTTCAGCAGAGGCAAAGTATGTCGCAGCAGCAACAACTGCAAGTCAAGCAATATGGCTGCGAAGAATACTAACAGATATGGGCGAAGAACAAACCAAGCCTACAACAATCTACTGCGATAACAAGTCCGCGATAGCGATGGCGAAGAACCCAGTTCATCACAGCAGAACTAAACACATAGCCATCAAATACCACTTCCTGAGAGAAGCAGAAGCCAACAAGGAAATACAAGTGAACTATTGTCCGACCGAGAAACAACTAGCAGACATTTTCACTAAGGCACTTCCCCGGCCAAAATTTGAAGAGCTACGCACAATACTCGGCACTACCAAAATGAGCATTAAGGAGGAGTGTTGAAAGTTAATGCTCACTTAGGAATATTCAAGAATAGTTCAAAGTATTGGAGAATATCTAGAATAATCTAAACTATACAAGAATTAGGTCTAAATATTTAGTTAAGGAATATTCAAGATTATGTAGAATATTATAGAGAATTTTAGAGAGGATTAATCTAGTACCTCTCTAGATCCATCCATGGAAGCTTATAAATAGGCACCAAGGCATTGTAAACAAGATGAATCAACTTGAGCAATAATAAAAAGTCTTCTCCCTCTTTACTAAGTGTCTACCATTCTTTCCAATACTTTAACTACTCGTCAACTACTTCAATTATTCCTATTAACTACAAATTAAAACCTTTCATTCCATAAACTAAACCTTCCTTAAACTAACCTTTCATAAACTATAGTTTCATTGCAAATGCACAGGAAATCAGGATTTATTGAGTCCCAATCATATCTCTATTTTTCCAATATTCAATTTTAGTTATACAAACTTTTTTTTTTTAACGATGAAATACTATAAATTAAATAGAGTGTTCCAACTACTTTTCTTGAATGTGGGCTTGATCAAATGTGGGCATATGTTCTATACAAAGAATTTTCACTCAAAGTCAAATTTTGTTTTTAATTGAATGAAAATAAAATTCCACAAAGATGCTATTATTAAAATACAGGTAAAAATCATAATTATTAAAATCTTGATATGTACGCACGCCTCAATTACCACATATTTTAATTTAGTAATTAGGAACATGCTTAAGCTATCTCAAGGAATGTTTTTATCCATATTTTAAACACGCACGAAGCCTATATCTTACAAATGAGTAAAAAATATATATGATGAGACAAAATGTATAGATCCCAAGAAATGAAAGACAATATTTTCGAAAATAGAGCAAATGAGTGCGTTCGGAGCATTTTGTCACCATCTACGTACAATAATAAAAAAAATAAAAAAACAAAAAAAAATCATATTTGTGTTAATAACGTCTATTTTGATTTAAACTTAAATTTCACAACAAATTTTCCTTGTAAAATAATTAATAAAAAATAAAAGGGAATATTATATACTCCATAAGGAATAGAAAGCAATGAGTAGAGTCTGAGTCAGTGCGCGTGCGATTTCTTGTGCGCATGATCCTATAGATATAAGCACCATGCTCAAACCAATGTATTTTATGCATATAATATATCTATATTATATATTTTATAAACATTGAACAATTGATATTAGTTAGGGCAATTGATCACATTCCCAGTTCCAACAACAAATTAAATTATGGTACAATTTATCTTATAAATGTGACTCTTTTGCTAAGCATAATGGAGTTGGGATTTTTAATTCACTTGCTCCAAATTTTGATAGTCTCATGATTCTATTAAGTGGCTATGATTTAATCCATAGGTGTTGCTTCCAATTTTGACTAATGTTTTGTAATTTAATTCAATTAAGTTTTCATTTGTCTCTTGTATATAATTAAGTAGATTGGACATTTACACAAGTATTAAGAAAATTATTGGAAATGTCAATTAAGGAAAGCAATTCTTAATATATATATATCTATATTTAGTGAGTAATATACTTTCTCATATACCCTTTAATGGTTTTTTTTTTAAGACTATAAAGATAAATTGGATAGAGGTATATTAATAAATAAACTAAATAAATACTGCTTAATATAGAAAGTTGATCTAGACATTTGGGACATTCGAGAAAAAATAATTTGGACCGAGCTAGGGTGCTACTTTCTTCATACAAAACTAAGGTTTATGCTTAGGATATTAATGTTAGTTTAAAAAACAAAGTTATTTCAAAAATTAAAGTTGCTCCTTTTTATGAAAATTTTATTATATCTCAATAGACCACATCTTTAAAGAACATATGCCATATTTTTGTTAAGCCCAATCCAATTGACAGAGGCCTACTAATGATTAGAAGCTTTGACAAAAGATCTGTTTCAAGGAGTTAAAAAAAAAACCCAAGGAGTAAAAAAAAACCAAAACTATTGAACTGTTTAGTCACATTAATTCAAATAGCAAGTTTTTTTTACAATTTAGGAAATATATATTTATTCTAGAGATTTGATCAGGCACGCACATGAATAAAGCGCACCGCACTTTTTTAAGATTTCTTTTTTTATTTTAATTTTTAATATTTCATATTTGTTAAAAATTAAAAAATATGAATTGGTTAATAAATATGATAAATCCTCAGTAAATCCTCAAGATCAATCCTATTGTAGCCCATAATTAAAGAAAAAAACGAAAAATATTTAATCAGCCAGTTCTCAAGAAATCCTCAAAATGAATAATAAAAATTGAATGAAATTCTTAAAATGAATAATAAAAATTGAAATATGAATTAAGTAACAAAGAGAATAAATTCTCAACAAATCATTAAAATCGACCAATCATATCCTCAAACTCAACAAATCCTCAAAATCAACTAATCATATTTCATATGGTAAGATTGGTTGATTTTGAGGATTTTTTGAGTTTGATTGAGTTTGAGGATATGATTGGTCGATTTTAAGGATTTGTTGAGAATTTATTCTCTTTGTTATTTAATTCATATTTCAATTTTTTTTTTCATTTTGAGGATTTCATTCAATTTTTATTATTCATTTTGAGAATGTGTTCATTTTGAGGATTTCTTGAATGTTGATAAGGATTTTTCTTGAGAATTGACTTATTAAATATTTTTCGTTTTTTTTCTTGAGAATTGAGTAATTAAATATTTTACCGTTCTTTTCTTTAATTGTGGGCTATAATAGGATTGATCTTCAGGATTTATTGAGGACTGATTGAGGATTTATCATATTTATTAACCCATTCATATTTTGTAATTTTTAACAAATATGAAATATTAAAAATTTAAAAAAAATCTTTAGGATTGATCTTCAAGATTTATTGAGGACTGATTGAGGATTTATCATATTTATTAACCAATTCATATTTTGTAATTTTTAATAAATATGAAATATTAAAAATTAAAAAAAATTCTTAAAAAGGTGTGGTGATGTGCATTTTTCATGCGTTCCTGATCAAATCTCATTTATTCTATTCATATTGGATGTGCATTCTTCAGATTAAATCTCATTTATTTTATTCCAATATTGTTTTTTAACCTGTACAATTGAAAAGAGCTTTTAAAAATATAGTTAATACATGCAGGGAAATTACGTGTTAAATCTCAAAAATCTTGAGAGAAAATCTGAAGGGACCCACCAAAACAAGAAAAAAAGAATCGTGTTAAATAGGGATGATTTATCTCGTAGTTGTTAGGAGGAAATTGCCAAAAAAGACGTTTCACCACTCCTTTCCGATAAACCCTAATCTTCCAACACCAACGGTCAGAAATCTCAGCTTAATCCAAGAAATATTCAATGATATACTTTTCATCAATTAATAACAATTCTTTAATCTATATTTAATAAATACGATACAATCAAGGCGAAAAAAAAAAAAAAGAAAAAAAGGTCTTTTATTAAAATTCTATTCACAAATCTAACTGCATTTTCCATTTTCCAGTTTCCACTTGATGTTAACAAACTCTTCTGTTCACAAATCTCACATCATTTTCAGTTTCTTAAAGATCACCATGAGTCCTTCAAAATTTCAAGGGAGTGACGTCACCAAAGGAGTGATCAATGGCCCCAATCCTTCAACCCCACTCCGAATCAACAAAGAGTCCCACGTCAGCACCAAGAACTCTGGCACTTCGGCCAAACGCCAGCCCGTCATCATCTACACGCATGCGCCCAAGGTGATCCACGCGCAGGCGCGTGACTTCATGGCGATCGTCCAGAAGCTCACCGGCATGTCACGAGCCGACGCCGAGGACACGGCGGTGAAGCTCGAGGTGTCCGTCAAGGACGAGGACCTGTCCGACGATCAGAAGAACGTCAAGAACAACAATGTCAACAACATCGGATTTCCCGAAAACGAAACGGTGTCGGATCTGATCGACGACTGCAGATTCGTCGGCAGCGAAATGAAGCATCATGAATCCTCGTCGTCTCCGATTTCTTCGATGTACAAAGTTTCGAACACGTATTTGGTCGATGCTCCACTTTTCACCCCCAATTCGAATGAGTATTTCTGCTCCTCGAGGTCGAATCCGTTCTTACAATCCTCGTCGATTTCACCGTCGTTCATGGATTACACGAGGGGGTTTTCGGATTATTGAATGAATGGTTTTCGTTTAATGAGGCAATGAGCAATTTTGATAATTAATTATAGGTTTTTTTTGAATATGTTTGATTGATTTATTCTGTGGCCATCTTCTGGGTGAGGTTTTTGATCGTGTCTTTCATTTCAGATTTGGTGCTGTTAATAAATTTACTTTGACATTTGTTCAAAGTCTAAAGCATATTTGGTAATTCGAATAAGAGGTTTAGTCTTGATCAACTGATTGATCAAAGGGATTTCTTTTATTATTTTATTTATTTTCCATCAATGTATGTAAATATGTAGTGTTGAATAAGAGCTTTAGTGTTGGTCAAGTAATTGATTTGTTGCATTCGAAATATAAATTTGTGGAGAAGATACACCATTTATCCCAGGTACGTTCTTCGATTTTTATTTTTATTTTTATTAATCGATCATATTCATATGAGAAGTGGGGGAGATAAGCTAGTAAAATAATATTATTGTGGGTTTGAGTACTATCAAATTCTTAGTTGTTATCTTATATTTTATGTATATGATTTATATAGTGAAATGTCAGAATGGTATATATAACATAATCTAATAGCTAGAATGTAATAAATATGTGCTTTCTTATTCTGAGATTTCCATTTACACCTAGAAAATGAAGGATACATATATGGATAGAATATTCAAATTAGGGCTTTAAACATGCATGGGTCAATATGATCTCGTGCACAATAAATTAACAAGATATATGTTGTGTGTGTGATGAATGAAACTGTGTACAAATTGAATGACAAATATTTTGACAATATAAAGTCAAAAGGGAAATTAACACCAAAACTTGTAGAATTTAATATCTTAAAGTATGAGATGATCGAAAATTTCAATTAGATTAGTGTATATATGACTATATGAGACCTTGCTTAAGTAAATGACTTATTATTTATTAAAAAAAAAAAAAGATGACAAAAGTTGGTAGCAATGCAAATACTAAGTTTGTGGTTAAAGGAAATCTAATAATCATCGCAACCAGGCCCATAAGTGTCTGAAGCCCATATTTGGAAACAAATGGAATTTAATTGTGGACTTCTTAGTTTTCATTCACTCCCAACTTTTCATTGGGCTATGTAATGGATCATTGGGCTATATAATGGGCTTAAGTAAGCTAGCCTTGGCCCAAAAGAGGAGAACGTAAAACTTAAAATACTATCTATGCTAGATTTAATGAATTATATATACGAGTACAATGTTTATTGTCCATTTCTATAATTTACCAATAGATCGAATTCATCTTTCCTCATTTATGATAAAAGATCAAGCATGCCGCCTGCCTGCTTGCTGATCAGGCGAATCAAAGTTCTCTTCCGGTCAGCTGTCCACTCAGTCAAGTGCCAAAAACACAGTATAATCACGCAACGCACACTGCTGGTGTGCTTCTTGCTCGCAAGGAAAGAAGAGCATTGACGAGAAATGTTGCATCAAGTGTAGTTCAACGAGTGTAACATGAAATATAATCTACATCCTTATTTTATTTTATTTTTAGTGTCCAATAAGACACTAATTTTCTATGGTCTCCAAATTAATAATGCATTATTGATTGTGGATTGTGAAAGAAGGTTTTAATAGTAATTTACTCTTAGATAGTACTTAGTACCACTTAAAGTTTTAATAAAAAAAACATTTTGAGAAAATATCAAAACAAAAAGATATTTCTTTTGTACCTACTTCTTCAAATTTAATTTAATAGTGATATATTTATTATTGCCAGATAATGAGGAATCACATCTTTAATATGTATAGGACTTATGAGCAGCAACAACCGGCCAAAAACTTATATTTCAAGTAGACCTCAGCCTTAGTTGCAAACAACTAACCTTATTAAAAGCTCAAATTATTGATCTGAATATTATTTTATAGTGCAGTTGATTTGATTAAGAAAAAAGTACTTATTTAAAAATCATTTTACACAGAAAATATTGAAAGTCCAATTGAAAACTTTTAAATATTATCGATGTTCAGACTCTATGATGAAAATGATTATTTTCAAATTTAACCATATATGAATGAAATTCTTTAAGTTAGTAAAATCAAATGCGTAACCCACACACAATATTCCCCAGATAACTACCCATAATATTTAATTTGGAAAAGCAATAAATGAGTCAAATCAAACTAATCATGTATGTCCCTAAATCTCTCAAACAAATTGCAATGGTGCCAACAACTATCATTTTTTATTAGTAAGTGTATCTCTATTATTAGTAAGTGTATCTCTATTATTAATAAGTGTATCTCTATTATTAATAAGTGGGTATTCTTTTATTAATTAATTATACCTACCAGAAAAACAACTGCATAAATTGTATTTAATTATTAAATCATCTATTACAAAATAATATTACAACATTTTTTCATAATAGTACACATTATTATAAATTTAGAATGCACTACAAAAACTTCTTAAGTTTATCAAAATGCACCTTAAATCTTTCTTTCTTTTTTTTTTACAATTTTTTAGGTACATGATTTAAACTTTTCACTTCGCAACTTAATATATATATATATATATATATATATATATATATATAATTCATCCATTTCCAACCTCTAATTTAGGATACATTTTGATAAATTTAAAAATCTAAAGCTACGATTGGATTAAAAACCAAAATTTAGGTTGCAATATGAAAAAATCAAATCAACTTTACCAAAAAAATGATCGAAAAAAGTTATTTAGATTGTATTTTGATAAACTACGAAACAAGATTGCTATCTATTAAAAAAGATTAAATTGTAAAATGAAAAAAATCTATTCTTTAAGTTGGTTTTTGCGTTTCATCCATATACAAATATAATAAAATGGAACGATAATTTCGTATGAGATTATCCATGTTTATAAAGTCAACGTGTCGTATTTGTACAAGTTGTCATGATCAAATAAAGGGCAAAGAATTGATAAAATCTAATAATGAAATTTGAGGGAAATGTGGTATAAAATTAAGGTGTGTGTGAGCTGTCTCTATTACTTAGGAAGAAAAATAATTAGTTTATCTTATTTTCACACTCAAAACATTAATTTCACATTTCACGTCTAAGTTTTGTTTTCACTTTAGGCATTGTGGAAACTTTCCTAACAAACGTTGTACGTCAAAATATTATTTGAAATGTTTTTCACAAGGATTTAATTCGTCTAAGAAATAGTGTCTAGAAAATAGGTTAATGTCGTGTATGATCACAATTTTGGTCGGAGCACCATTAGAGAAATAATTTAAATGAAATATTATAAATCATGGGTATATAATGAAATTATAATTTGTATATTGTGAAAAAAATATTTATAAAAAAATAAATTTAATTGTCATTAACTCATGCTCCCCTAAATCTCTGACATTATAAATTAAATTAATAAACTTGTAAATTGTGTAATTACTCAACTAATCCTCCTCGAGATCTGTTTTACTTGGTCTTAAAGATAAAATATATGCTAACTTGCAAATTAGATTTAATAATTCACTGGCCAAGCAAGTCTGACAAATTTAGAGCTACCATATCTTTTTTCTCTTTTCTTATTTTGTTTTTTCTGTATTTTTTGTTTTTTCATATTATCCTTAACTACTTATGGAATTCGCCTTTTAGTAACTTCTCTAGATGAGAACGACTAGTTGTCATTTTCATTTTTACGTGAATTAATGATTAAAAACATTTTTAAATTAAATAAAAGAACTAAAATTAAAAGAATTACACATGATTGCAATAAAGTTTGAATAGCCACTAGTAATTAGGGCAAAACAGTTATAATTAACTCCTTATAAAAACATTGTATGAGATAATTCATGTGAAGGAACTATTTGAAGTAAATTAATCATTTAATGCGGTTAATAAACGATAGAAAAAATATATATACAGCTTACAAGTGAATATATAGTAGATATTGACGTGTCTATATATGTATTATATTTTAAATCAAATAAAATATTACATAACTTATTATTTTGTAACAAGAATTCGAACTATGGCATGGCGTCTTAATAAACTATTCGTTTATATAATATGATGCGATTTTAGCAATAATGCGATGAAAGGAACCCAACAATAATTAAGTTGTATAAATAAATAAATAAAGACTTAAACCTAACATCAATAATTACTGATTAATAAAATCACTGGAGAAAATATTATTGCAATAATTATTTACAAAGCAAGAGTGTCGTTCCAAATTTCCAATGAATTTCTTACAAAGAATTTTCTGGACAACGTTTTGCCCTTGCACTTTTGGTCAAACACGGAACGGTTTTACCTTGACTCGTCAAATTCACTCTCCACAATAACGGCGTCAGCGTCCCACCACGTTTCGCCGTCGGACTCTCTCACACTCTCTAACGGCCTCCCCACATTCCTCACGTCGCCAACCGTCAGCACCCCGCTGACGTCATCTCTGACGTAAACCTTCCCAACGCCGCCGGTGGATGCACCGGCACCGGCGACTGTCTCCGCCGCCGAACTCCATTCCGCGTAGAAAGCCGGAACACGACGTCGCATCCTCGTATCGTAACCGCCCAGAACCACGCCGTCTCCTTTTCCGTTACCCTTCGCCGTCAACACCATCGCCGGAAAATTCCAGATGTCACCGGAAAACTCGCTGGAATTTTCTTCTTGAAAACAGTCCCAGGTGGAAACCACGCTTTTCGAACCGTGATTGAACAGATCTTCATCAAAATCTAGACTCAATCCTAAACTATCCCAAAGCTTAACAACATTTTTACCACAAGGGAATTCCGACCACGCGCCGCCGCAGTTCCGCCGCCTCAGACGCGAGCCCTTCACGCAAAAATCTTCATCAACGCGGGCCTGACATCCAAACGACGTCGTAGGGCGACTCTCTACTTCTTGCTCATCATCTGAAGAAGCTAAAGAGACATCGTCGTCGTCACTGAACTCAAACACGTCTTCGATTTGATGCAGAGAAGGTTTGACAGTATGAAAACGGAAAAAAATAAGCTTAATTCTTTTGATTATGCTGCTAAAAGTTGCAAAAATGGCGAAAATCAAAGCACCCCATTTCCAGAACCTGTAAACCTGGGGAACTTTTTCTATGCCGGAAAATGAAAAGAAACGGGAAATGAATGATGGGTTTTGCAGGCATTTCATCCCCACCTCGAAATCGCTCAACATGTTAATCTCAGGTATCTCCATAATTATACAACTATTTCTCAGATTCTTCAAGTTTTACACTTTCTATCTGTCCGATGATCTTGACAGGAAGACAGGTAAGAAATTGCTTTTTAATTAATTTGGTCACAACTGTATATGATGGTGAGAAAGAAAAATTGAAGGAGAAATAAACCTGAATCAGGTGGTATATATAATAATCAGAGGAGAGAGAGAGAGAGAGAGAGAGAGAGAGAGAGAGAGAGAGAGATGGTTTTTTAATGTGGAGGGGGATGATTGGATTAGAGGATAAAGATTGCTTATCTTAACTATCAATATTTCTCAAAGAAATGAAAAGTGCGAATATATGATAGAATTATTCTTTGGTTCTTTGGACATGGACACTAATGGCTCTTATTTAACTAAATTTTATTACAAGATAAGATGAGTTTTGCCCAACAAAATCTAGTACATAATACTGATAAAGATTAGAGTAAAATGAATTTTAAGTATTATAAAATGAGTAAACTCTATGTACTTACTATATACATACTTTCCTTATTTAATGGTTATTTGTTGTAAAATTTTATTTTTATTACTTTTATATAAAAACAAAATTATATTATGTAAAGAAATGATTAAAAAGGGCCCAAATGAACACTAGTTTTGGGCAGGAGAAACAACGGCCAAGAAAATATAAGCATAGGCACGTGAAAAAGAGCATCAAAGTTTATTATATTGGGACATGAATGAAAGAAAGCTAGCTCGACGCTGACTCAGCAACATCTTAGGACAACTCCAGATTTGTGGTTGGATTTTTTTAATCCAACTGCTCACCATTAATATCTCACCACGTGGTCACTCTTCATTGCTTACTGGACATCCTCATCTATTTCTCTTTCTTTTTTATTTTTAGGATTCTTAGATGCGACAATTTTACATTCATCTAGAATGGACATTTAAAGAAGTTGTTTAAACCAAAGTCCATGAGAAATTAAACAACAACACACGATACTGTAAATGAATTTTTATGTTTAAAGTTCGTTTGAAATTGATTACCAAATTTATTTCCATCAATTTAAGTTATAGGAATAAGATATATTCAAATTTCGCTTATCAGCTTTCACAATTCATTAATTTTTCTTGTTGCTGAACCTTTTTTTTTTTTTTTTTTTTTGGGATAAACTCCAATACAATAATAATCTATGTTTTCCATGTTCGAGCAATCAAGACTCGATAAGTACGTACATAATTATCTTTGATTGATCCACTTAATAATTAATAATTGAATTACGTGGGTGGGGTCAAAATAATAGTGTTGTTTGGTAATGATAATTAATAGTTGTTCTTGTTTGGTGGGCATCATTGCAAGCAATGTATATGTATGCTAAGGGGTAAAGAAGAGGGTTAATGGTCTTAGAAATACCACGTTTGACATACTAATTCCACACTCATTTCCTTATTTTGCGTGGAATACTTATCCCTATTTCAATCAAATCCATAGAGTAAAACAATTGTCTTTAGATTTTGATGGATTACTTCTTTGAGATTTCCAAATTTTAAGTCTTCTTTGTACGTACGCGCTATTAATTAGCTGTGAATTAATGCTATTTATTAGTCTAGTGATCATAGTTTTTTTTTTTTTTTTTTTTTACTTTTCTTCGTTAAATAAAGTAAATTAAACTATATTTATTTCATGTGATATTACGTGCATGTGAGACTTCAATTCTCGTTCCAGGATAATTTGCACACTTTCTTTTTTAAGGTGTCCTAGGATAATTTGTACATCCCCGAAAAGGAAAATAATTTTACTAAATTATCCCTATAACTTAACATATTTACCTAATTTTTGTTAGTTTTTCAATTAAAAAAATAAAAAACATTATTTTCTTATTTCACGTGGCAAGATGGGTGTGCAAATTATCCCAGAAAAGAGAGAGTATTTCATAAAACAACTGCAAAGAAGAGCTTTTTTTTTTTTTTTTTTTTTAAGATATTTAGAATTAAAAAACAAAAGTAAATGCCAAAGCTCAAAAGTTTCGGCTGCTATTTAATTGGATTGGCGTCGCGTCAAACAGCCATCCTTTGATTGGAATAGGGTTTTATTTTACTTTATAAAAATTGACTCTTTTCTTAGTTTTATATTTTCAAAGTCGAATATATATATATATAAATTCACATATAATTCAACAAAGAGGTATTAATTAAATTTCGGCTTTGAATATTAACTTTCAAGTTTCAGCGCTACTGTAATTTTATTTTTTCTCTTTAGTTTTATTCAACATGGATGAGTTGATAAATTTTATTTAGCTTAATTACAAAATAAAACATCAACTTTCGTGGAATTACAATTTTAATACATATTTTCAGTAAAATAAACCACCAACTTTATCTTATTTTGCAATATAATTAAACTACCATTGTAGTTTTGACAAAACCATATATGCCCAACCAATTTGTAAATGTTGATTAGTACATAATCGATCAAACAAAATTAAATGAAAATTTTCGAAAGGTGAACAAAACGTCACTGACTCATTATATTATATGAAAAACATTTTTTGTTTTTCACTTCATTTTTATTAGGATTGCATAATTAATGGTGGAATAAAACATTATTTTGTTCATATTTCACTAATTTTTTTTTATTATATATGATTGACCATTAATATAACGCCCAACACGGACAAATTGGTTGAAGACGTCCATAATTTTTGCTCAAAATTTAATGATTCGAATTGAAAAAAATAATTTATTTATTTATTTTGTTAAATTTGAAAACTCACATGAAATTACAATTTCAGGAAAAATTGATGTTGTGTTTTGCAAATTGCAACCAAGCATTCATATTTTGATTATTATAATTTCTTCTTTTTAATAGTATATAGTACTAGCAGACTAGTAGTCAGTATCGTTCGTATCTTATTGGCCAAGTGTCTATCAAGGAAAAAACAAAAAAAACAAAAAGAAAAAAATAGAAAGAAATTGAAAAATAAAAACCATGGTCAAGTCATATTCATGCCAGCTTATGTTTATAGACTAGTACTGCTGGACCTTTTCAAGTTGACCATATACATTCACACGAGAATAGTCCATTTATCCTATGTCCTATCTACTCTCCTATTTTGATTTGTTATTACATTAGTATTAATTTGTATAGTACAATAACACATACTATATAAATAATTCATATGATATAAATAAAATATGAAGGTAAGTAATAATACAAGAAATACATCAAACTGCAAATTTGAATATTACCAAATTTGTACCCCACCCACTAGGGATGGCAATGGGGCGGGGAATCCCCAAAATGCACCCTCATGGGAACGGGGACGGGGCAAAAATTTTCCCCAATTGGCGGGGTGGGGCGGGGACGGGGATTGTATTCCCCGCCCCGTTCCCCACGGGGCCCCGAAAAATTATATATATATATATATATATATATATACATATATTTATTTATATATAATATAATATAATTAATTGTTATAAAAAATAAATTTTATTTTAATTATATATATATTAATATATTTTTAAAATAATATAATTAAATGAATATAAAAAATTAATTATATAGAGATTGAAATGTTGAGTGTATTAAAGTATTGAACAATGATGGAAATTAATGAAAATGTATTAAGATAATTTATCTTTGTGTTTTAACTAATTTTATTAAATTATGCTTTCATCTTTTATTTGGATTTTGAGTCTTTTTTTTTTAATATTTGAGTTGTATGAATTATTTTTGTATATTAAGTATATTTAAAAAAAATAATATGACGGGGCGGGCCGCGGGAGGGAATTTTGCCCGATTCGTTGGCGGGGACGGGGATAGGGATTGCTCCCCCGGCCCCGTCCCGTTGCCATCCCTGCCACCCACTTAAAGGACGACATGATATGTATAGACGAAAAATTACTTAAATTATTTCATTTTTATTATTAAGTTAAAATAAATTATTTATATTCAAATTTTCTGAAATAAAATAAATGATTTTATAATAGTGTCTCATGAATAAAGTATAACTTAAAATAAGACATATTCTTTAACTTAACTTTGTAAGTGACAAAAGTGGCATAATTATTTCAGTGTATTATAGCCCATTCATGATGTGATTGCCGGTCTGTGTCTCACCAAATCATGTTAATTAAATTATATTATGCTTGTCTATTTAGATGAATTAAACAAACCTAACTAAAAGTGGTCGGAGCAATATGCTTTATATATATTTTAAATAAATAATTAAATTCTGTTGATACTTGAAAGTGTTACCCAAAAAAAAAGGTTAATGTAAAGTCATTGTCAAGCAACAAATTATAAATATTATTATTTAACATGTCCTTTTCTCGATAGATATCCATTATTCATCTAATTCTGGCTGTTGTTTGACCGACCATTATATGGCCGGTAATTGATTAGCAATACTCCTACTGCTTTGTTTAATTTATTAGCCACAATAATTAATTTTGTTTTTTTAAAAAGGTTATAAAGATTATTCTAACTTATATTATGTAAAAGGTTTTATATTTGTTTCTAATTTGCAAGCCAGATAATTGGCATAGAATTGAATAGTGTAAATACTATATTTGAATGACATATCTGATATCTCTAAATATCGAAAATTTATGAATATTTATTCTGTGAGTAACACTTCCGTGCAACTGGTGCACAGAGTTGCACGGAAGACCTTTATGTTATAAATGTAGTACCTTTATATACAAATATTTGTACCTTTTAAAATGAACATGCATAAAGGTGTTACATTTATAACATAAATGTACTACATTTATAACATAAATGTGTGGTGCAATCCGTGCAATTGGTGCACAAAAGTTTTTGCCTTATTCTGTGTGCTAATATAGTTCTTAGTGCGTAATTTTCCTAAATTCATGAACTAAATATACTTTTAAAATTGATTTATCTTTTGCATTTTGATAAAACCTGTAGCGATATCTGGGCCGGGCCTGTTCAGGATACGACATTCAGGTTCCTAAAACAGTGGGCCGATATATAAAAATCAAGCCCAGCAATAAATGGTTAGTAGATTACACTTGGGGTGAATCCATTTCTAAGCCCGGCCCATTATAAAAGTCCATTCTTGTTACCAAAACCAACACCTTTAACTGAGGTGGCTTGTTCATGGATATAACATACTCCCTCCGTCCCAACTCAACTTGCCTACTTGCCATTTTGGTTTGTCCCAACTCAACTTGCCAGCCCATAAATGGTAAATTTTTTTTTACCTTAATATCCCTATATTTCAACATTATTACAACAATGTCATCAAAAAGTGCATATCCACTTGATTTGATGTGCATATTATTACAAAAATGCCATCAAAAAGTGCATATCCACTTGAGTCAACTGCATTTTCTTAATCTTCGTGCCCGGTCAACGTAGGCAAGTTGAGCCGGGACGGAGGTAGTATTAACTTTAGAAGACTTTGGCCCATTACATACCACTAAAGGCCCATCTTGGCCCACCCAATATTATTTTACTGATATATATTATGCTTCATAATATACCATATTTATAGTATAGTACAGAAATAAGGAAATATCACATTAAGTAAAACAAATTCATATTTTTTTACAATTAATTAAAACAATGAATTTATACATACTCCTTACATCTTATCAAAATTATCGTTTGAGAAAATTTCACATAAATTAAGAAATCTCATAATAAGATTACATTTGGAAAAAAGAAAGACTGACACAGTATTTATTGAAATTCTAGAACAACACTTAATTTGTGACATAATTTTCTTGTTAAATGACACCTAAATTTCTCCACTAATAATATTGGGTCAAAATCATAATCAAGGTCATCATCCTAATATGGAGAATCTTCAAAATCATGTCATAATAATCCCTTTCACAATACATCTATGCACTATGAAATTCATAAAATCTTGCAATCAACAACACTATTTCCACATTTCTCGTGGTAACAAAATATGCAAAAGCTGCAATCTATGCAATCTTTGACTGAATTTACTTAAATCACCCCACAGATAATGCTCCTATACAAACAGCCTCACCATTGTCCCATGTATCCACACTCACATATAGTAATTAAGTAATGCAGTTCAAATTAGCTAATTAGTAATTACAATGAAATCAGTGTTCCTAAGTTTGTTCATCCTATGTTTGATCACAAGGGGAATGTGCATAATCAGTGATGATGATTGCAAGAAAATCCCATTAGAGAACATACTGTAATACCTTGCAAGGATTTCCTAACAAATGCTGTAAAGGTGCTCGATCTTGGCTTTCTTTGTCTGCAGAAGCCCAGAAAGATATTTGCATATGCTACCAAAAAATGCCAGGGAGAATAACCTTTGCTTTTGAAAACGCGACTTATGAACTCGTGCCCCTATGTGGCTTGCCTGCCTCTTTTAATAAGCAGTTTGCTTGCTGTCTCGTGTAAGTCGTGTTTTCCATTTATTTATGCAGTTTTTTTTTTTTAGTTTCCTTTTTTAGAACATGTTTGTTAACGTTAAATTTGTGGTTTGCTGATTCTATTTGTTTGTGATAATACAGCGCGGAAACACACTATTGTATTCCTGAACTAAAGACGGAAAGTTTAACGGCGTCAAGATCTACATAAAGATTAAAGCAATATGAACTTGAGTTTCCTTTTTTTTTTTTTTTTTTTGCTTTTTTTTTTTAGAAATAAAAACTTGAGTAGTTGTAATGAATTAATAAAAAAAAAAAATGTTTTCGTTCCTTTTATTTTAGAGTAGGTCTCCTGCACTCGGGTCGGGTCGGATCAGGCCAGATCCAATTCGAATCCACGCATTTTTTTTTTTGCCCTAACTTTTATACTACATTAGTAATACCTTTTATATTATATTAGTAATACTTTTATGTTATATTAGTCATACCCTTATGTTCATATGTCCAAATTTCATATCCTTAGTGCAGTACTTTAACTTTAAAAAAACATTCACTGGCCTTCATACTATGTTAATCATACATTTATATTATATTAGTCATACTTTTATATACAAATATCATACATATATGTAATACTTTAACCTTAAACCCTAACTGAAAGGTATGACTAACATAACTAAAAAGTATGAAATATATTAATAATTGTCTGAAAATATATTAAGGTGCATGTAAAAATTTAAAAAATATGACTAACATAACATAAATATATGTTTTAACACTACATAAATGTGTAACATCTATAATCGAATTTGGGCGAATTTGTGTGCAACCTTAGGGCGCATATCGACGCATGGCTATGTGTGGGAGGCGAGTACACGATTTCAGAATTGTGCAACGAGTATATAAAAAAATTTGTCTTATTACGGGTGTTTTATTTTTAAATGCTATATTGTTCATCCTATATTTAGTCAGTAGCATTTTTAAGACAAGAAATGCTACTCACTAAATAGGCAAACATACCATCCAATATTAATCTTTTGTTGATCAGAAGGGGTCACCTATAATCATGCCTAAATGCTGAAATGTCCATATTTATTACATTTTTATGTATTAAAAAAGCTCATCCTTCAATGAAACATTTTCAATGATAAATTATTTACTTTTGTCATTTCATAAAAACAAGATATGAGAAATATAGAAAGATTCATAGCTTCAACAACATTTAATTCTTAATTTATGTAAAAAGATGTGGTTGCCTATTTTGATGGAATTTAAGGATTAACACGGCGACGTTGATGAAGAAATCCAAAAAAAAAAAAAGGTTTCACCCACCTTCATTTTGCTACTTATTTAAATACTCATATTCAATATGTATTACTATTAAATAGCATATCAAGCAATATCAAATATGAACATAGAAAGAAATGAACTAAGCCCCTAATTTAATTATCTTCTTCATTTAATCCTAAAAATTTGAACAACCTCTATATATAATATCATACTATGCATACAGTGTAAGTGAAATATAAGAACAAAACATAGTAAAATGTGGGAGCTAAGTCCAAGGAGTAAGTCAAGATCAAGTTGACAATAAAGTGGGAACAAAGGCTAACCAAACCGTTCAGTTTCAGTTGCCTTTCTCCAATAATAAGGTTGTCACTTTCCACATGTCATCATCCCATTAATGAACAAAACCAAAACGTTGAAACTAATCTCTTTCAATCCTCATATTTCACACTACCCCATCACATTTTCAAGCCTATATATCCCAATAAATGCACCACTTTATGCTCCATTACATAGAGCCAAAAATGGAGTTTAGCAAAGTTCATGTTATAGTATTTTCAGCCCTTCTATTGTGTACTTCAGTTGCCTATGCTTGGGGGATTGATGGCCATCTCATTACTTGTAGATTAGCCCAGGTTCCATTTTTACTAGGTTTCATTTTCTTACAATGCTTGTTTTTTTATTACCTGATTAATTCATTGTCAGCACAGCCAAGGCTGAGCAAAGCAACTGAAAACGCCGTGTCTCGACTTTTGCCTGCGTACGCGAATAATGATCTCGGCAGCTTGTGCTCGTGGGCCGATCAAGTCAAGTTCCGTTATCACTGGTCATCAGCCCTCCATTACATCGATACCCCTGATAATCTCTGCACCTACATATACAACAGTGAGGGCTTAATCGTCTTTTTAGTACATGGTTTGATGAATAATCTGATTAGATAAGATTGTTATGATATATACAGGGGATTGCAAAGACGAAGATGGCATAACAGATAGATGCGTAGCTGGAGCAATCAACAATTATACGAACCAGCTTCTAAGCTTCAGCAATGGCAATGGCAACTCCGATTCTCAATGTAAATATATACTATTTCAATTCTTGATTTTTTTTTTTTCTCTTTGAAATGAATTGAATTGAATGGTTTTTAACAGATAATCTTACACAAGCACTGCTCTTCCTATCTCATTTCATGGGAGACATCCATCAGGTATGTACGAGTATCGATGATTAACGATTTATCCTTCTTCTTTACGAGTGAATTAAATTAAAGTATCGAATTCGTAAATGTGCAGCCTTTACACGTGGGATTTACTTCAGACAAGGGAGGGAACACAATTGATGTCAAATGGTACACGAGAAAAGCAGTTCTTCATCACGTAAGTTCTCCTTGCAAAATTTATTAACTTCAAGAAAATGCATTTAAGATAATCAATATGGTACCGCAGGTATGGGATGATAGCATAATCGAGACAGCAGCAGAAAGGTTTTACGATTCGAACATAGACGAACTGATCGACACTCTTCAAAAGAACATAACGGTACTCTTACCTTGCAAGAAAAGTCGAATACCCCTCTTCATGTTATTGCCATCGTACTCCTCGTAATTCTTCTCGACTTTTAACAGACGGTGTGGGCTAACCAAGCAAAGGCATGGGAGGCCTGTGGCAACACTGCTTGTCCAGACATGTGAGTACATTAAATGTAATAAATATTTCAACTTTGAAAATCCAGACAGTTAATTCAGATAATGAAACTCTCTGTTGATTACCTGAAGATATGCATTGGAAGGAATTAAGGCAGCTTGTGACTGGGCATATAAAGGAGTTAGTGAAGGTTCTGTTCTTGAAGGTACTTATTTCATCTCTGATTTTGATCCCTTTTTGCCCCTCATTTCTAAATCATGATCAAATGCAGATGAATACTTCGACTCTCGTTATCCAGTTGTTAATATGCGTCTAGCTCAAGGTGGGGTCCGTTTGGCCGCTACTCTTAACCGTATATTTGGATGACTGTGTATGAACAAACAAACCTCTAACCAACTCTATTCTAAGGTTTAAACACTGTATTTTCCTATGATTGAAGAAAAAGAATTGGTCTATTGTTAGTCAATCAATTGTATTGGAAGTGCAGTTAACAATTAGGTCCCTTTATAGCTTAACTAAAAAAACCCGCCTTCTATACGACTAAAAGTCGCCTATAAATCAAGAAATTCATCATCGTAACAAGAAATATCTATCATAAATCAAGAAAATAAATATCTAAAAGCATTAAGCCACAAGTAGAGTTTCTCATGTCATAAATTAGATGCAAAAAGTACAATTCTTTCCATCAAGAAAACGAGATAAACAATCAGCAAACAACCAAGTAATCTACACACAATGTACTTATTTAGAGAGAGTGACTCATAAATACATACAACTTGACATACAGAAAAGCATCCTCAATATAATCGAATTCAGGCACCACTGCAATACTTGGAGAGTAACACGAGCTCATTCGTTTTTCTTCACAACAAGAACAGGGCATTTGGCACTTTGAACACAATAATTGCTGACACTTCCAAGAAAAGCCCTATTCGATATCACAAAGAATCAACGAAATGCATTAGTATATTTGAACGAGAAAGCAAAACGAGGCATTTCTATATAGAATCGGACCTCTTTATAGGACCACGACCATGACTCCCCACCACAAGTAGTTCTATGTTAAGGTTGTTCACAGCTTCACATATCAGCTCCTTACTATCTCCAACCTCTGTCAATGTCTCAGCACCTACCTGCAATATATTTCAGTTTCAACCAATTCATGTTAAACTTGAATTTTCACACAGAAATAATAATAATAATAATAATAATAATAATAATAATAATAATAATAACACACCCCAAATTGAATGCAGATATTCTTTGCTTTCTCTAACAAAGCTTCAGCAACCCTCTTATGAGTTTCTAGGACAGATGCAACAAATCCAACAGCTGCAAAATCAACTCAACAAAATTTGTCATTACAAAGCAGTTATCTTTGTCTCTTCCAATCCATGTTTAGACATAAAACAAGTAATTCAACTCAAAATCAAGAAATTTCTGCTATACATCAATATCAAGAAAAAGGGATTGCAAATTGATAACTAAAAGATGAAACACGAAACCCTAACTAGGAAGAGTAAGAATGGATTTAAGACAGGGACATAAAATTAGGACATACGAGCAGTTCCTAAAGTTGTAGCAAGAGGTTGAGCAGTGAAAATGAAAAGCTTGGAATCTTGTAAGGTCTCACGAAGATTAGTGAGGGTCCACTCCAAAGCATAGTGACTGCACTCACTTTCATCAATGGCTACCATCACCTTCTTCTTCCCACTACCCTTCTCCATTTCTTGATTTCTCTAACCTGCTCTCTTCTTCCCCACTTTATATATATTAATAATATATATATATTAACTATGTGCTAATACTGTATAGTTAATACTATGTTCTTCTCTTCTATGACTTGCCCTGTTTCAACAGAAATGATCTTGTAATATAATTGAATTTGTCGTATTCGTGATGAGGAAGATCATGTGTGAATAAGACAGGCTCAAATGCAGATAGAGTTTAGTTTGGAACAATACGTGTGAATTCACTGGAAAGAGCTAGATTGTGTAGCCATCTTCTATTTTTATGTATAAATATTGCGTTTTCAATTATATAATATCTACAGATAAAAGTAGAATTATCATACTTGCTTCAAATGTAAAAGGGGTAATCTGTACCCCAATTTGATTTTTTTTTTGTGTGTGTGTTGACGTCGATTTACGGCTGGTTCGTAATCTCAGTCAAACACTCGAATTAATCGTTCTTTTAGCCCAACCTAATTAGCCGAGTTAAAAGAGCTAGGTCAAATGAGAGAGGAAGTTCAAGAAAATGTAAAACACTTGTCTTTTTTCCTTCCCCAAAAAATCGATCCCTTTACAAATGTTTGAAGGGTCTTATTTATAGACCCTTCACCTGGACAGCATTCCCCGAGTTAGGGGATCTTGTCCCTATAGGGCCAAGGCTAGATGCTCCCTGTCCCATACTATTACAAACCGAGCCGAGCTCTTTTTATACTCTAATTTTTAGACATATTCCTAGGTATGGAGATTCTACCAACCGCTATCCGAGCTGAAAATCAGGTCGGTTAGGTCAGGTCGGCTTTGCCTCTGATGGGATGCGGAAGGTCGGTCGTTCTGGCCGAGCTGGTCAAAGAAGGTCGGCTTTTGCTCACGTCGGCGTTTAGGAAGACTTGATTCGAGCTCTCCCTCCATTTTGAGTCCTAGGAAGATGGTTTCATTGAAGTATCAACAGGTCGGTTAGGGGGTTCCTGGACGGCCATTTTCTGCTCGGCTCGGCCATGTCATCCCTCCAATTCGCCCGAAACATAGGTCGGCGAAATAACCGAGCCGGGCTGGAAGACCGGTCCCGGCTGCGGAACGGTCATATCAGTTCGAGCGGGGTCAGGCCGGGCCGAACTGGGTGACTGGACTGGGCTATCAGGTGACGGGGCCGGTCCTCCTCGGTGCATTGGGTCAGGTGGTCTTTAGTTCGGGTCCGAACTCGATCCATGCGTGGGCGGCCTAATATTGAGGGCCCAACAGTGTGTATTTTAATAAAATCACCCCTTAATTTAATTTCAAATTGCAACTACTACCACCAATTAAGTAATAAAAGAACATTAATATTAAAGATTGCGACCCTAATCAATTCAACCAAACTAGTAACTCTTCCACATCGGCAAATTCAACTAGAAAGTAATTTCTTTTCTTTGTTTTATTACAAATTTTATCCACCAAAATTTAGTATTATTCATGTTTATTGTTTGATTAATTTATTAATTAGTCAATTTGATGTTGTTTGTAATTTGTGTTTTTCCCGTTGATTATGTCTTAGATCGCTTCCAAAAAACGAAGACTCGAGGAATCAAATTGTAGTTGATGTGTCTCTATTTATATATATATATATATATATATATATATATATATATATTATCATCATAATTAACATTGATTATAGTCTATTTGTGCTTTAATTGATTTAATTATCATTGTTATTCGTAGGAATGGACATTGATGGGCTTTGAGGAAAATTGGACTTAAAATGATCAAATTGTGCTTGAGTTGTAAAGATGAGCTTAATGGGATTGAGACCACATCAAATACTTAATGACTTGGGGGAAAAGAAAGGGACAAGGAAGGGAATTATCTCTCACATTTTGTAATGGACTTTATGTCCTTACATTTTTAGTTCTTTAGTTTCATTAGGGATAGAACATATTCTATCATTTTACAATTCTCTACATACATATTTTAAGTTTCCCTCTCTCTAGTTTTTCTCTTGAAGATTTACATGGAGATGTTTAATCAAAGAATGAGTGGCTAAATTTCTCTCTGATTCAAGGGTCGTTTAATTCGATTACAATCATTGTGAGGTTTTGTACTTGATTTTATTTCTTGTTTTATTTCAAGTATTTGTTGATTCATGATTTCCATACAGTGATATATAGTTTTGGTTGATCTGACAATTCGATTTGAATTATATATTGCTAATGCTATCCATGAGTTCTCTTTTATATGTTGTTGGGATGTATGATTGTTGAATGATTGGTATTTAGTAGCAATATGTTGATTATGCTTTTGTTGGGATTGTGTAATTGCCTAATGAATCAACGAGACTAACAGAACCATAGGCTTAGTAATTGCAGCTATCTCAATTATTAGGTTCTAGGTTTCAGTTTAGGTTTAACTGTTTTCATCGGAGTTTAATGCGGTTGTTAATTAATTTGGAAAGCGCGCCAATTAGTTAATAGCTAGTTTTCATTGGATGCTGGGTTCCATCAATTAAATTTGGAAAGCATGGACTTCTCTACGGCTTCGTGTTTTGTGTAAGGTTAAATGCTTGAATGTGCAAGAAGATATTTGTAGCCTATGATCGGTGATGCAATCGAATGTCGACATCCTTGAATCGAAGCTTCGTGAGGTTAATTTATCCCCTATTTCTTTTCATCATTCATTGCTTGTTTCATTCCTATCTTATTTGATTGTTTTCCTAATTTAGTTTAGATTTAGTTTCATTAGTTTAGTAGATATCAAAAATCCCCCTTTTGGTTTGTTTTATACTCGAAAGAATTAAGCATTGTTCCTGAGGATTGACCCTACTTGCCGTTATACTCATTCATTTGCTCATTTAGGGGTAGGATTTTATCTTTGTTGGTCTGACAAACCAATCAGTAGCTTGTAATTATAACTTTTAATTGAATCAATATTTTGTAATATTTTATGTGTTTGCATATTTTGATTGTACATACGATCTTAAATATTAAAAATGTTTGTGTGAATTTTTTTATAGTATCTATTGTCTATCTATTTGTTCGTATCCCGATTTTAAAATCCTGAATTCGTTAGTGATAGAAACAAGGAGGATAAGAACGAAAAATTTATATAACTTTTTTCAAAAAAATTTAATTCAAAATGATGCTCAAATAAAAAACGTGGTGGTAATCATATATTGTCGCTTATAACAACTACTCCTTCCGTCCCACAACACTTTGCACACTTTCAGTGTAAATTACACTGAAAGTGTGCAAAGTGTTGTGGGACGGAGGGAGTATTATACAGTGTCATTCATATAGCTTTTTCTATGATCCTACTATAAAGTAAAATAAATTAATAAATAAAACTATAGTCTTTGTTTTCCAGCTTATATAAGAAACAACAATTGGCTTTGTGACATAATTTTCTTGTCAAATGACACCTAAATTTCTCCACCAATAATATTGGGTCAAAATCATAATCAAGGTCATCATCCTAATATGGAGAATCTTCAAAATCATGTCATAATTCCTTTCATGATTCCTATAATCCCTTTCACAATACATCCATGCACTATGAAATTCATAAAATCTTGCAATCAACAACACTAAATATGCAAAAGCTGCAATCTATGCAATCTTTGACTGAATTTACTTAAATCACCCCACAGATAATGCTCCTATATAAACAGCCTCACCATTGTCCAATGTATCCACACACACATATAGTAATTAAGTAATACAGTTCAAATTAGCTAATTAGTAATTACAATGAAATCAGTGTTCCTAAGTTTGTTCATCCTATGTTTGATCACAATGGGAATGTGCATAATCAGTGATGATGATTGCAAGAAAATCCCATTAGAGAACATACTGTAATACCTTGCAAGGATTTCCTAACAAATGCTGCAAAGGTGCTCGATCTTGGCTTTCTTTGTCTGCAGAAGCCCAGAAAGATATTTGCATATGCTACCAAAAAATGCCAGGGAGAATAGCCTTTGCTTTTGAAAACGCGACTTATGAACTCGTGCCCCTATGTGGCTTGCCGGCCTCTTTTAATAAGCGGTTTACTTGCTGTCTCGTGTAAGTCGTGTTTTCCATTTATTTATGCAGTTTTTTTTTTAATTTTAGTTTCCTTTTTTAGAACATGTTTGTTAACTTTAAATCTGTGGTTTGCTGATTCTATTTGTTTGTGATAATGCAGAGCGGAAACACAGTATTGTATTCCTGAACTAAAGACGGAAAGTTTAACGGCGTCAAGATCTACATAAAGATTAAAGCAATAAGAACTTGAGTTTCCTTTTCTTTTTTTTTTTTGCTTTTTTTTTTTTGAGAAATAAAAACTTGAGTAGTTGTAATGAATTAATAAAAAAAAATGTTTTCGTTCCTTTTATTTTAGAGTAGGTCTCCTGCACTCGGGTCAGGTCGGATCGGGCCAGATCCAATCCGAATTGGCGCATTTTTTTTTCCCCTAACTTTTATACTACATTAGTAATACATTTATATTATATTGGGTAATTCTATAATACACCGATGTTTTTTTACTATGGTAACTTTTGTGTTTTGAGCTGCTGGATGCATTGAGCCTCCTTATATTATATTTAATTTTGGGTTACAATACAAGTAGACCTTTTAATGATTTTGTATGTTGTTACATGCATTTCATTATTGTTGTTACAAGCATTACATGCATTCCATATGTCTAATTCACAATAATTGTTTTGTCATTTAATTAATCATTTAAATTAATTATTTTGCGATGTTAATTAAAATAATTATAAGTGAATTATCAGAAAATTATTGGTTCATAATCCTAATTCGTAAATGACATAAGAACAAACGGTTCTAATTTCACTAGGTGAAGTATGCAATAGTAGTTATAGGTGTAATTTACGAACAAACGATTCTAATTTCACTAGCCGAAGTATGCAATAATAGTAATAGGTTGACACTAATTATGCGTAATTGTCATAAATATTAATTAATTTGATTTTATGCACGATAGAATGGTTTCAATTATATATTTATGTTAAAATCATTTATATATTATTTTAAATTCATACAATTTGGTTCAATTCAATAATTTATATTTCATATTTAAAATGAAATCTATATTTTATATAGATTGACATAATGATTTTTAATGATAATTATGTATTATTACACCCATGTCATAGGATATGATCGATGCTACCATTGTTTTGGATTATAACCAAACCAAAACAATGATTGTTAAATGATGAAATCGAATACATATTTTATAGATTGCATATTTTATTTTAATAATAATATATTAGTGGATATAATTTGAAATATGCATATGATCAAATCCAAATCCAAACCTTCACAAAATTATGATAACTGCAATGGTAATTCATTGAGTATGAAATCATAAACAATTATTTAAAATACTAAAACATATCCAAATCGAAATCCATATATATCTTCCTAAAATTATGGTACTGATAAATGTAACTCCTTAAGTATTAAATCTTATACAACGGTTGGAGATATTAAAATGTATCTCAATCGAAATTTGTATCATCAAAAGATTATGATAATGTTGATTGGCTTATTATTAAATCATTTGATAAAGTAGGATGATACCATATCAAAAATTTCGGTATACCCAAATTCGGTATACCGAGTAGATGTGTCGTTTCATACCGATAAATTTACCAAAATTTATCGGTATACTGAAAATACCATTATACCAAAATGAAAATAATATACCAAAACTTCGGTATACTGAAAACACCGTTATATCCAAATGAAAATCACATATCGAAACTTCGGTATATTGAAATGAAAAATATTATATTTTATAATTTATTAATGTGGAATTAGTATATTTTTTAATTAATATTAATATTTTCTGTATTTTGGTATATATCGAAATACTGAAACTTTGAAAATATCATACCAATACCGTAATTTCGATATTTTTGATTTTTTTTAGTTCGATAAGACCGATATTTCAGTAATTCAATATTTTTCTCCACCCCTAGCAATAAACATTAAATAATTTTTTGGAGGGTATTAAATAGCAACCACATACTTCATTGATATGCTTGAAATTTGGAAATCATCAAGTTTTAAAAATTATGACTGAAATTTCGAAAATAAAGAACTAATAAATTTGAAAATTATAGTAAAATTCTACAAGATAAATTTGGAAAATAATATTAAAATCAAAAATTAATATTAAAAATTACATATATAAAAACATAGTTTAGAAATAGAAAAAAATGTTTAAAGTCAGAAGGTTATTTAAAAACTAAAAAATACAATTAATGTCTGAATAATAATAATAATAATAATAATAATAATAATGGTCTCTGATTAAATCTCAAAATGTAAGATACAAAATAAAATCTAAAATTTAATTTATATATTTATATATGTAATATTAAGTTTGAAAAAAGAATCAACAAATAAAATCATATTTAATAATAATATTTAAATGAATTCGAAACAAAAATATTGGGTAATTGTTTTTTTTTTAAATTATCTTAAGAAAATAGAAGGATACATAATCTCCAATTTGTTTTCAAAAAATCTGAAGTATTTTAAAAAAAAAAAAAAATATATATATATATATATATATATTAATGATTTGAAAATCTTAAAAATAATTTAAATATATAGAATATGAGTCTTAAATGATTCGTTATAACGAAATGTATAATACCAGTAGATTTGATTGTGATTTTGTGGTTGTAACTGACTGTTAAATACGATGATCGAAGAAGGTAAATATGTTAAATACAATTATCGAATAAGGTAGATATGGACTACATTGTATATACTATTAGACTTGTTGAGGGGAATGTTTGGTTTTTACAGTGGTAACTTTTGAAAACAGGTAAAAATGTTAAAACATAAATGAAGGGTTAGGATGCAATCATTTAAGATTGAGTAACACTTCTGTGCACCAGTTGCACAGAATTGCATAGACCTTTATGTTATAAATGTAATATCTTTATGTTATAAATGTAATATATTTATGCATGTTCATTTTAAAAGATACGAATATTTGTATATAAAGGTACTACATTTATAACATAAAGGTCTTCCGTGCAACTGGTGCACTAGTTACACAGAAGTTTTTGCCTTTAAGATTTAATGGTGTCCTATTATATTAGTCATACTTTTATGTTATATTAGTCATATTCCTATGTCCAAATTTCATATCCTTAGTGCAATACTTTAACTTTAAAAAAAAAATTGGCTGACCTTCATACTATGTTAGTCATACATTTATGTTATATTAGTCATACTTTTATATACAAATATCATACATTTATGTAATACTTTAACCTTAAGTTCTCCTTAATTTATTTACTTCAAGAAAATGCATTTAATTTAATCAATATGGTACCGCAGGTATGGGATGACTGTATGAACAAACAAATCTCTAACCAACTCTATTCTAAGGTTTAAACACTGTATTTTCCTATGATTGAAGAAAAAGAATTGGTCTATTGTTAGTCAATCAATTGTATTGGAAGTGCAGTTAACAATTACATAAAACCTCTATAAATTAATAACCTTGGATCATGAAATTTTATTAATTTAGAGAGATATTAATATATCGATAAATTAATATTTTATTATTAATTAAAAGAGAGACTTTTTAAATTCAGCAAATTTAGTACATATGTATTGAAAGTAAATGAATTCATATACATGTTTCATTAATTATATTCATGCATCAACCAATTCTTTATAACTAATTAAATATATTCATGTATAATATCAATTCATTGTATACAATTAACTATTATATTCATGGACGCGTGTATCAATTCATTGGAATTACTTAAATTAACAATAGATTCATATTTTAGCAAATTACCATAATATTTATAATTGTAATATTTATGAATTATTAATTTAGAGTTTTAATGGACCTAATATCTATAAAGGGATTTTCCGAAAAATTAAAATCTTATTATCTTATCGAATTTGATGATTTTTTACAAAGGCCCAAGTCGGGACCGGAAGATTTTATTATTTTAGAGAGTTTATTAATTTATAAAATATTAATTTATAGAGGTTTTATTATAAGTTCCTTTATAGCTTAACTAAAAAAACCCGTCTTCCATACGACTAAAAGTCGCCTATAAATCAAGAAATTCACCATCGTAACTACAAATATCTGTCATAAATCAGGAAAATAAATATCTAAAAGCATTAAGCCACAAGTAGAGTTTCTCATGTCATAAATTAGATGCAAAAAGTACAATTCTTTCCATCAAGAAAACAAGATAAACAATCAGCAAATGACCAAGTAATCTACACACAATGTACTTATTTAGAGAGAGTGACTCATAAATACATACAACTTGACATACAGAAAAGCATCCTCAATATAATCGAATTCAGGCACCACTGCAATACTTGGAGAGTAACACGAGCTCATTCGTTTTTCTTCACAACAAGAACAGGGCATTTGGCACTTTGAACACAATAATTGCTGACACTTCCAAGAAAAACCCTATTCGATATCACAAAGAATCAACGAAATGCATTAGTATATATTGTGGCTAATAAATCGTTTGAACGAGAAAGCAAAACGAGGCATTTCTATATAGAATCGGACCTCTTTATAGGACCACGACCATGACTCCCCACCACAAGTAGTTCTATGTTAAGGTTGTTCACAGCTTCACATATCAGCTCCTTACTATCTCCAACCTCTGTCAATGTCTCAGCACCTACCTGCAATATATTTCAGTTTCAACCAATTCATGTTAAACTTGAATTTTCACACAGAAAAAAATAAAATAATAATAATAATAACACACCCCAAATTGAGTGCAGATATTCTTTGCTTTCTCTAACAAAGCTTCAGCAACCCTCTTATGAGTTTCTTGGACAGATGCAACAAATCCAACAGCTGCAAAATCAACTCAACAAAATGTGTCATTACAAAGCAGTTATCTTTGTCTCTTCCAATCCATATTTAGACATAAAACAAGTAATTCAACTCCAAATCAAGAAATTTCTGCTATACATCAATATCAAGAAAAAGGGATTGCAAATTGATAACTAAAAGATGAAACACGAAACCCTAACTAGGAAGAGTAAGAATGGATTTAAGACAGGGACATTAAATTGGGACATACGAGCAGTTCCTAAAGTCGTAGCATAAACATAACGGAGATCTGCAAGAGGTTGAGCAGTGAAGATGAAAAGCTTGGAATCTTGTAAGGTCTCACGAAGATTAGTGAGGGTCCACTCCAAAGCATGGTGACTGCACTCACTTTCATCAATGGCTACCATCACCTTTGTCTTCCCACTATCCTTCTCCATTTCTTGATTTCTATAACCTGCTCACTTCTTCCCCATTTTATATATATATTAATAATAATATATATTAACTATGTGCTAATACTGTATAGTTAATACTATGTGCTTCTCTTCTATGACTTGCCCTGTTTCAACAGAAATGATCTTGTAATATAATTGAATTTGTCGTATTTGTGATGAGGAAGATCGTGTGTGCATAAGATAGGCACAAATGCAGATAGAGTTTAGTTTGGAACAATACGTGTGACTTCACTGGAAAGAGCTTATATTTTCAAATATTTTATTGTGTCTCTACACTTTCAATTATATAATACCCACAAATAAAAGTAGAATTATCGTACTTGCTTCAAATGTTAATAAGAATATTCATCATCTTTAGGTTGTAAATAGAAACTAGAGGCGTGTACAGAAGGGTAAAAGGGGTAATCTGTACCCCAATTTGATTTTTTTTTTTGTATATTTTAATAAAATCACCCCATAATTTTAATTTCAAATTGCAACTACTACCACCAATTAAGTAATAAAAGAATGTTAATATTAAAGATTGCAACCCTAATCAATTCAACCAAGTAACTCTTCGACATCGGCAAACTCAACTAGAAAGTAATTTCTTTTCTTTGTTTTATTACAAATTTTATCCATCAAAATTTAGTATTATTCATGTTTATTGTTTGATTAATTTATTAATTAGTCAATTTGATGTTGTTTATAATTTGTGTTTTTCCTGTTGATGATGTCTTAGATAGCTTCAGAAAAACGAAGACTCGAGGAATCAAATTGTAGCTTGTAATTATAACGTTTAATTGAATCAATATTTTGTAATATTTTATATGTGCATATTTTGATTGTACGTACGATCTTAAATATTAAACAATGTTTGTGTAAATTTATAGTATCTATTGTCTATCTATTTGTTCGTATCTCGATTTTAAAAGGGTCCATATTTATTACATTTTTATGTATTAAAAAAGCTCAAACATTTTCAATTATAAATTATTTACTTTTGTCATTTCATAAAAACAAGATATGAGAAATATAGAAAGATTCATAGCTTCAACAACATTTAATTCTTAATTTATGTAAAAAGATGTGGTTGCCTATTTTGATGGAATTTAAGGATTAACACGGCGACGTTGATGAAGAAATCCAAAAAAAAAAAAAGGTTTCACCCACCTTCATTTTGCTACTTATTTAAATACTCATATTCAATATGTATTACTATTAAATAGCATATCAAGCAATATCAAATATGAACATAGAAAGAAATGAACTAAGCCCCTAATTTAATTATCTTCTTCATTTAATCCTAAAAATTTGAACAACCTCTATATATAATATCATACTATGCATAGAGTGTAAGTGAAATATAAGAACAAAACATAGTAAAATGTGGGAACTAAGTCCAAGGAGTAAGTCAAGATCAAGTTGACAATAAAATGGGAACAAAGGCTAACCGTTCAGTTTCAGTTGGCTTTCTCCAATAATAAGGTTGTCACTTTCCACATGTCATCATCCCATTTGTTAGTATTTAGATCAAGAACCACAAATATGCAAGAAATACTCTCACATAAAATCATAAACAATCAAGAATAAAACTGAGAAATTGATGAATGAATCAACGAAGAAAGGATCAACACACGATTTAGAGTGGTTCGGGTTAAAAATCCCCACATCCACTATACGAATCAATCCACTAAAAAATCAAGAATTCAAGTTACAAAGCAATAACAACAAGAAATCAGAAAAACTGAAATCCTAAACACTCTATACAACTTTGCAGTGATCTCTCTCTCTCTAGTGCTCTGATGAATTCAATGTCTTCTAATGAAATGAACTAATCCTTTTATAGAACACACATAAGAAAACCACATCGAATTTCGTTGAGTATCAAGAAAGATATGGGCCCCGCAAGAATACCTGCCAAAACAAACAAACGAAAATGAGCTGATGAGATTTAGAGGAATAACCGTTTTAACTGCCTGAAATCGTTTTTTTTCAAACGCATTTTTATTAGAAAAGTAACAACTCTTCCTATACTTAGCAAAATAAAGGCTGAGTCGATTTTCTTCCTTTTTTTCTTTATTTCCTCTTCTTTTCAACTGATTGCATGCTATATTTTCCTCACAAACTCCACCGTATAGCATGAATCACTAACAACCTCACTTTCATCTTCATGTTACATGAACAACTGACTTTCCTTCTAATCCCATAAGCTCCAAACACAGTTGAAATTTGTTCACAGGTACAGCTTTAGTTAATGCATCTGAGGGATTTTCTTCACTTGGTATTTTGCACACCTTAATCTCTCATTTATCTGTGATATCCCTTATGAAATATAGCTTCACATCGATATGTTTTGTTCTCTCATGGAACCCCTGATGTTTGGACAGATGAATGGCACTATTGTTGTCACAATAGACTGAAACCTTCTCTTGATTTATGCCAAATTCTGACAAAATTCCCTTAAGCCATAATGCTTCCTTGATTGCTTTAGTCAAGGCAATAAATTCAGACTCTGTAGTGGATAGGGCAACCACTGATTGTTGAGTTGTTTTCCAACTAATAGCAGTTCCAAACAAAGTGAATACATAACCTGTCAAGCTTTTCCTATTATCCAAATTGGCAGCATAATCAGCATTCACATATCCTTTAATTGGAGTGCTTGAGTCTGCTGACCTTTTGAATTTTAATCCCAAATAAACTAAACCATTAATGTACCTCATCATGTACTTAACTACATCTCAATGTGTTATCCCAGGTTCAGACATATATCTACTAATTAAGCTCATTCCATAAGTCAAATCTGGTCTACAACAAACCATAGCATACATGATGCTACCAAGTGCACTTGAGTATGGAATCCTCTTCATTTTATGCTCCTCTTCACTTGACTTAGGACACTGATCTTTAGACAACTTGATATGATGTCCAATGGGTATAGAAGTACTCTTACTTTGATTCATTTGAAACCTTAGAAGAACCTTCTTCAAATATGTACTTAAATCTAAGCACACTTCACTGAGCAACCTGTTTCTTGTGATATTCATACCCAATATCCTTTTAGCTTCACCTAAATCCTTCATATCAAACTCAGATTTAAATAAGCATTTGATTTTATTTAAGTTTGCAATAGAATCACAAGCAATTAACATATCATCCACATACAATAATAGAAATGTAAATGACTTATCAGACTCATGCTTGAAATATACACAATTATCATGCATACTTCTAACAAAATTAATCTTTCTCATGTACTCATCAAACCTAAGATACCATTGCCTTGGAGATTGCTTCAATCCATATAATGATTTCTTGAGTAGACAAACCTTTTTATCACTGTTAGGAAACTCCAAACCCTCTAGAACTTGCATATAGATCTGCTCCTGTAATTCTCCATGAAGAAATGTTGTTGTTACATCCATTTGGTATAATTCCAGGTTGAATTGAGCTATTATAGCAAGTAGAATCCTTATTGAGCAATGTTTAACCATTGGTGAAAATATTTCTGAATAATCCACTCCCTCCTTTTGTGTGAAGCCTCTTGCAACTAGCCTAGCCTTGTATCTTATTTTGTCATTTTGAGCAGCTTCAATCTTTTTCTTGAAGATCCACTTGCATCCCACCAACTTCTGATCTTTGGGCTTGTTAACAATTATCCATGTAGCATTCTTGTTTAATGATTCAAGTTCTTCATGAATAGCTGTTATCCACCTCTTCTTTTCCTTGTAAGACACAACTTCTTTGTAATCTTTTGGCTCTTGATATTCAATATCTTCAGCTGCAAGAAAAGTAAATGAAACTGAGTTAAATTGATCATATCTAGTTTGAGGTTTGACTAACCTTTTTGTCCTATCTCTGACTAGTTGATAGTTGGCTAGAACTTGCTCATCTTGATTTGTTTCTTCTTGAGCTTCATCATCTGTAACATCAGTTTGATTCTGATCATTTGAACTAGCTTATAGTGGCTCCACCTCCAACTGAGTTTTCCTCCTTTCATGGTTTAATTGCTCCTTTGGATCTTCTTTGTTTAGCGGCATGCATGTCCTATCAAATGTGACATCCCTTGAGATTATACATTTCTGATTATTCTTTTCTAAGCACCACAATTTGTATCCCTTAACACCAACTAGATAGCCAAAAAACAAACACTTTAATACTCTTGATTCCAGTTTATCTTGCTTAACATGAGCATAGCTAAGCATCCGAATACTCTAAGCTTGGAATAATCAGCAATCTTTCCACTCCATATTTCCTCATGTGTTTTGAAATCAATGGCAGTAGAAGGGGATCTATTGATGAGATATGTTGTTGTTGTCACTGTTTCTCCCCAAAAACTTTTGTCCATTCCAGCACTCAAAAACATGCATCTGACTCTCTCTAATAAAGTCTTGTTCATCCTCTCAGCAAGACCGTTTTGTTGAGGAGTGTAGGGGACAGTCTTATGTCTAGCAATCCCTCTTTCTTTGCAAAATAAATTGAACTCATTTGAAACAAATTCAAATCTATTATCTGTTCTCAAGTACTTTAACTTCTTTCCTGTCAAGTTCTCCACCTCAGCAAGCCATTCCTTAAATTTATGGAATGCCTCATCTTTACTTCTGAGAATTAACACCCATAACTTCCTAGAGAAATCATCAATAATAGATAGGAAGTACTTACCCCCATTTTTGGTTGATGCTTGTGTTGGTCCCCATAAATCTGAGTGAGCATACTCCAATATACTTTTTGTAGTGTGAGAACTTGTAGAGAACTTGTGTCTTTTTGCCTTGCCTAGGACACAATGATCACAAAATTCTAGATCACTGATTTTGTCCCTTCCAAAAACTTGTTGCTTATGCAGTTCTTAGAGTCCTTTTAGACTGATGTGTGCCAGTCTTCTATGCCAAAACTGAGTCTTATCCATCTCCTTTATAGAGTAGGATCCACCAATATCAGTCATGTCTTTTAGATAATAGAGATCATGACTTTTGAAACCCTCCATTACAACTCTTGAGCCCTTCATCACTTGCATGACTCCACCTTCAACTGAGAGCTTGAAGCCTTGTGAATCTAACATACCAAGTGATATGAGATTCCTTCTAAGCTCTGGTACAAACCTTACATTTGATAGGATTTTGATTGAACCATCATTCATCTTTAAAGGGATTGATCCAACTCTCTTTATCTTGCAGGTTTTGTCATTTCCAAGCAACACAACTCCTACTTCTTTTATTATCAGATCTTTGAACCACTCCTTGTGAGGACACATATGGAAAGAACATCCTGAATCCAAGATCCAATCTTTACTGGTATCATTTGAATTGATTGTCAAAACCTCAGCAGATTCATAACCTGAGTTATTACTTGTTGTCTCAGCAGTTTGATTTGCTTGTTTTCCTGCTAAATTAGGTTTTCCCTTTTTGTTCCCTTTAAGCTTGAAGCAATCCTTCTTATGGTGACCAGGCTTGTGGCAGTGAAAACATCTATTTCCTTCAATGTCTTCCTTGGATTCTTGATTCATTGTTTGAGAATTCTTATTCCCTTTCTTGAATGGTTTCTTCTTCCCTCCGGCTTGTTTAGCTACCAAGCTTTCTCCTCTACTCTGAGCTTTAGAATCTGATTCCTTTGTCAGTTCCTTAGTCTTCAAGGCAGTGATTACTTCCTCTAAGTTGATAGATTTTTGTCTGCTATAGAGGATTGAGTCACAGAAATTCTCAAAACTTTTGGGAAGAGAGCTTAGTAACATCAATGCTTTGTCTTCTTCTTCGAGTTTAACATCCACATTTTCAAGATCATCCAGTAACTTGTTAAACTCCTCAAGTTGACTAAGCAGTGGTCTATCTTCAACAAATTTGAAAGCATATAACTTCTTTTTCAGAAACAGACGATTTGCTAAATATTTTACCATGTATAGGCTTTCAAGTTTCTCCCAAACTTCCTTTGCAGACTCAATCTTGGCCACCTCTCGCATGACCTTGTTATCCAGGCTGAGTATTATCATACTATGTGTTTTCTCAATGAGAATAGCCTTTTGATCTGCTCTCATCCCTTCAGGAAATGCATCAATACCCTGCAAGGCTACAACAGCTCCATGTTGAACCAGTAATGCCTTCATCTTGATTCACCGCAAACCAAAATCACCTGAACCATCAAACTTCTCCCCATCGAACTTGATTGAACCCATTTCTTGATCGGATCACTTCCCACAGACGACGCCACTTGTTAGTATTTAGATCAAGAACCACAAATATGCAAAAAAACACTCACATAAAATCATAAACAATCAAGAACAAAAATGAGAAATTGATGAATGAATCAACGAAGAAAGGATCAACATACGATTTAGAGTTGTTCGGGTTAAAAATCCCTACATCCACTATACAAATCAATCCACTAAAAAATCAAGAATTCAAGTTACAAAGCAATAACAACAAGAAATCAGAAAAACTGAGGGGATGTTTGGATTGGAATTGGTACATCCGGATTTTGGATGGACTCAGTCCAGTCCATGTTTGGACAAGGATTTGCAAAATCCTACTTTTTCTACAATTCCCAATAAAACATCTACTTTTTACAATTCTCAATAAAAACATCTACTTTTTCTACAACTCCCAACAAAAAACATCTACTTTTTCTACAATTCCCTATATGAAAATGACATCTTAACTATAATTCTACTCAAAATTCAAACTCAAAAAATCCTTCTCAAACCAAAATCCAGTTTTGCTAAAGCCACCTTAAGTCCAGTCCGAACACCCCCTAAAATCTTAAACACTATACAACTTTACAGTGATCTCTCTCTCTCTAGTGCTCTGATGAATTCGATGTCTTCTAATGAAATGAACTACTCCTTTTATAGAACACACATAAGAAAACCGCATCGAATTTAGTTGAGTATCAAGAAAGATATGGGCCCCGCAAGAATACCTACCAAAACAAACAAACGAAAATGAGCTAATGAGATTTAGAGGAATAACTGTTTTAACTGCCTGAAATCGCTTTTTTCAAATGCGTTTTTATTAGTGAAGTAACAATTCTTCCTATACTTAGCAAAATAAAGGCTGAGTCGATTTTCTTCCTTTTTTTCTTTATTTCCTCTTCTTTTCAACTGATTGCATGCTATATTTTCCTCACACCATTAATGAACAAAACCAAAACGTTGAAACTAATCTCTCACTCCTCACACATTTCACACTACCCCATCACATTTTCAAGCCTATATATCCCAATAAATGCACCACTTTATGCTCCATTACATAGAGCCAAAAATGGAGTTTAGCAAAGTTCATGTTATAGTATTTTCAGCCCTTCTATTGTGTACTTCAGTTGCCTATGCTTGGGGGATTGATGGCCATCTCATTACTTGTAGATTAGCCCAGGTTCCATTCTCAGTCTTACTAGGTTTCATTTTCTTACAATGCTTGTTTTTTTATTACCTGATTAATTCATTGTCAGCACAGCCAAGGCTGAGCAGAGCAGCTGAAAACGCCGTGTCTCGACTTTTGCCTGCATACGCGAATAATGATCTCGGCGGCTTGTGCTCGTGGGCCGATCAAGTCAAGTTCCGCTATCACTGGTCATCGCCTCTTCATTACATTGATACCCCTGATAATGTCTGCACCTACATATACAACAGTAAGGGCTTGATTGTCTTTTCAGTACATGGTTTGATGAATAATCTGATTAGACAAGATTGTCATGATATATACAGGGGAATGCAAAGACGAAGATGGCATAACAGATAGATGCGTAGCTGGAGCAATCAACAATTATACGAACCAGCTTCTAAGCTTCGGCAATGGCAATGGCAACTCCGATTCTCAATGTAAATTTATACTATTTCAATTCTTGATTTTTTTTTTCTCTTTGAAATGAATTGAATTGAATGGTTTTTAACAGCTAATCTTACACAAGCACTGCTCTTCCTATCTCATTTCATGGGAGACATCCATCAGGTATATACGAGTATCGATGATTAACGATTTATCCTTCCTCTTTACGATTGAATTAAATTAAAAGTATTGAATTCGTAAATGTGCAGCCTTTACACGTGGGATTTACTTCAGACAAGGGAGGGAACACAATTGATGTCAAATGGTACACGAGAAAAGCAGTTCTTCATCACGTAAGTTCTCCTTGCAAAATTTATTAACTTCAAGAAAATGCATTTAAGATAATCAATATGGTACCGCAGGTATGGGATGATAGCATAATCGAGACAGCAACAGAAAGGTTTTACGATTCTAACATAGACGAACTGATCGACACTCTTCAAAAGAACATAACTGTACTCTTACCTTGCAAGAAAAGTCGAATACCCCTCTTCATGTTATTGCCATCGTACTCCTCGTAATTCTTCTCGACTTTTAACAGACAGTGTGGGCTAACCAAGCAAAGGCATGGGAGGCCTGTGGCAACACTGCTAGTCCAGACATGTGAGTACATTAAATGTCATAAATATTTCAACTTTGAAAATCCATACAGTTAATTCAGTTAATAAAACTCTCCGTTGATTACCTGAAGATATGCATTGGAAGGAATTAAGGCAGCTTGTGACTGGGCATATAAAGGAGTTAGTGAAGGTTCTGTTCTTGAAGGTACTTATTCCATCTCTGATTTTGATCCCTTTTTGCCCCTCATTTCTAAATCATGATTAAATGCAGATGATTACTTCAACTCTCGTTATCCAGTTGTTAATATGCGTCTAGCTCAAGGTGGGGTCCGTTTGGCCGCTACTCTTAACCGTATATTTGGATGACTGTGTATGAACAAACAAACCTCTAACCAACTCTATTCTAAGGTTTAAACACTGTATTTTCCTATGATTGAAGAAAAAGAATTGGTCTATTGTTAGTCAATCAATTGTATTGGAAGTGCAGTAAACAATTAGGTCCCTTTATAGCTTAACTAAAAAAACCCGCCTTCTATACGACTAAAAGTTGCCTATAAATCAAGAAATTCATCATCGTAACTAGAAATATCTATCATAAATCAAGAAAATAAATATCTAAAAGCATTAGGCCACAAGTAAAGTTTCTCATGTCATAAATTAGATGCAAAAGGTACAATTATTTCCATCAAGAAAACAAGATAAACAATCAGCAAATGACCAAGTAATCTACACACAATGTACTTATTTAGAGAGAGTGACTCATAAATACAAACAACTTGACATACAGAAAAGCATCCTCAATATAATCGAATTCAGGCACCACTGCAATACTTGGAGAGTAACACGAGCTCATTCGTTTTTCTTCACAACAAGAACAGGGCATTTGGCACTTTGAACACAATAATTGCTGACACTTCCAAGAAAAGCCCTATTCGATATCACAAAGAATCAACGAAATGCATTAGTATATATTGTGGCTAATAAATCGTTTGAACGAGAAAGCAAAACGAGGCATTTCTATATAGAATCGGACCTCTTTATAGGACCACGACCATGACTCCCCACCACAAGTAGTTCTATGTTAAGGTTGTTCACAGCTTCACATATCAGCTCCTTAATATCTCCAACCTCTGTCAATGTCTCAGCATCTACCTGCAATATATTTCAGTTTCAACCAATTCAAGTTAAATTTGAATTTTCACACAGAAAAAAAAAAATTAATAATAACACACCCCAAATTGAGTGCAGATATTCTTTGCTTTCTCTAACAAAGCTTCAGCAACCCTCTTATGAGTTTCTTGGACAGATGCAACAATTCCAACAGCTGCAAAATCAACTCAACAAAATTTGTCATTACAAAGCAGTTATCTTTGTCTCTTCCAATCCATGTTTAGACATAAAACAAGTAATTCAACTCCAAATCAAGAAATTTCTGCTATATATCCATATCAAGAAAAAGGGATTGCAAATTGATAACTAAAAGATGAAACACGAAACCCTAACTAGGAAGAGTAAGAGTGGATTTAAGACAGGGACATTAAATTAGGACATACGAGTAGTTCCTAAAGTTGAAGCATAAAGATAACCGAGATCTGCAAGAGGTTGAGCAGTGAAGATGAAAAGCTTGGAAGCTTGTAAGGTCTCACGAAGATTAGTGAGGGTCCACTCCAAAGCATAGTGACTGCACTCACTTTCATCAATGGCTACCATCACCTTCTTCTTCCCACTACCCTTCTCCATTCTTGATTTCTATAACCTGCTCTCTTCTTCCCCACTTTATATATATTAATAATATATATATATTAACTATGTGCTAATACTGTATAGTTAATACTATGTGCTTCTCTTCTATGACTTGCCCTGTTTCAACAGAAATGATCTTGTAATATAATTGAATTTGTCGTATTCGTGATGAGGAAGATCTTGTGTGCATAAGATGGGCACAAATGCAGATAGAGTTTAGTTTGGAACAATACGTGTGACTTCACTGGAAAGAGCTAGATTGTGTCGACATCTTCTATTTTTATGTATAAATATTGTGTTTTCTATATTTTCAAATATTTTATTGTGTCTCTACACTTTCACTTATATAATATCTACAAATAAAAGTAGAATTATCATACTTGCTTAAAATGTTAATAAGAATATTCATCATCTTTAGGTTGTAAATAGAAACTAGAGGCGTGTACAGAAGGGTAAAAGGGGTAATATGTACCCCAATTTGATTTTTTTTTTTTTTGTATATTTTAATAAAATCACCCCATAATTTAATTTCAAATTGCAACTACTACCACCAGTTAAGTAATAAAAGAATGTTAATATTAAAGATTGCAACCCTAATCAATTCAACCAAAGTAACTCTTCGACATCGGCAAATTCAACTAGAAAGGAGTAATTTCTTTTCTTTGTTTTATTATAAATTTTATCCACCAAAATTTATTATTATTCATGTTTATTGTTTGATTAATTTATTAATTAGTCAATTTGATGTTGTTTGTAATTTGTGTTTTTCCTATTGATGATGTCTTAGATAGCTTCCGAAAAACGAAGACTCGAGGAATCAAATTGTAGCTTGTAATTATAACTTTTAATTGAATCAATATTTTGTAATATCTTATGTGTTTGCATATTTTGATTGTACATACGATCTTAAATATTAAACAATGTTTGTGTGAATTTTTTTATAGTATCTATTGTCTATCTATTTGTTCGTATCCCGATTTTAAAATTCTGAATCCGTTACTAATAGAAACAAGGAGGATAAGAACGAAAAATTTATATAACTTTTTTCAAAAAATTTTAATTCAAAATGATGCTCAAATAAAAAACGTGGTGGTAATCATATATTGTCGCTTATAACAACTATTATACGGTGTCATTCACATAGCTTTTTCTATGATCCTACTATAAAGTAAAATAAATTAATAAATAAAACTATAGTCTTTGTTTTCCAGCTTATATAACAAACAACAATTGGCTTTAATAATGGGATGACAACGACGTCTGAACTGTCACATATTTTTTACTCCTAGCGTGGCCAATATTTATATAGCATTTTAAAACTATAAAGCAAGTTCACAATTTTATGTGGAACAAAAAAATATGAAAAAAATGGAGCTTTTCAAATTCCAGATGCTAGCATTTGCAGCTATGATGTTATGTACATCAATCGCCTATGGTTGGGGTGTTGATGGTCATTTCATTACTTGTAGAATTGCTCAGGTAATTAATTACGTTAACCATGATTCTTCTCGTACTAGGTTAATAACTTCGTATTCTTGAAATGCTCGTTTTTATATCTTATTCATCTATATTTTAACTCAGCCAAGGTTGAGCAAATCGGCTGCAGATGCGGTATCTCAACTTCTGCCTACGTACACGAACAATGATCTGGCTAGCTTGTGCTCGTGGCCCGACCAAATCAGGCCCGTTTATCCTTGGTCGTCTTCTCTCCATTTTCTCAACACCCCGGATAACCTCTGCACTTATGAATACAACAGTGAACTAGCTCTTTTTTATTTTTCCATCAATTTTGAGCATCATTAATTAATTTTAATTCTTAGTACTTGTGTAAGAATATTGTTAAAATTTATATTTTAGGGGATTGCAAAGATTCAGATGGTGTGCCAGATAGATGTGTGGCTGGTGCAATCAACAATTATACCAGCCAGCTTCTTGGCTATGGATGTGCGCATATTCAATCTCAATGTACGATTTTCATTTCCTCTTTTACGTTTGTATTTTTTAACGAGTATCATGTAATATACTGATCGGATCGGATTGAATGATTGATTATCAGACAATCTTACAGAAGCACTACTGTTTCTGTCTCATTTAGTTGGAGATATCCATCAGGTAATTAATGTGGAATTAATCATGAGTATTTAAATCTTGATTTTTTTTTTTTTTAATTGTGATAGGACTAACTATATCACTAGATTTATCCTGGTTTAGCCTCTACATGTGGGATTTGTTTCAGACAGGGGAGGAAATACCATTGATGTCAATTGGTACACAAATAAATCAAATCTTCATCATGTAAGTATTTTTCCTTGCAAAATAATATTGTTTGATTTTAGAAATTTTATTTAAATTTTAATTTAATTCACATGGTAATACAGGTGTGGGATGAAAACATTATTGAGACAGCAAAAGAAAGGTTTTACAATTCCAAAGTTGGTGAACTGATCAACAACCTTCAAACGAACATAACGGTAATCCCAATTCAGTTGCTTCTTACCTTTGATCAAAAAAGTCGAAAATACCCTTGATTCATTGTCGTGATTTAACAGACGGTGTGGGCTAAGGAAGCAAAGGCGTGGGAGTCGTGTAGCCAAACAGCATGCCCAGACATGTATGTTCTTGTAATAATTTGAAATTAATCATGAATATTTTCTACCAAATTAAAATATATGCATTTGTCGCACGTGCAGATATGCATCAGAAGGAATTGAAGCAGCGTGTGGTTGGGCGTACAAAGGAGTCAGTGAGGGCTCAGTTCTTGAAGGTAAAAATGTTCGTTGTAATTTGCTTTGTATTTAATCTACATGACGATAAAATGAGATTAAATTGTCCACGTGTCGGTGGGTCCCCGTTGACTATGCAGACGATTACTTCTTCTCACGTTATCCAGTAGTGAATACGCGGCTGGCTCAAGGTGGAATCCGATTGGCTGCTATTCTTAACCGTATATTTGAGTGACTGTAGAAGATTATTGCTTCTGGGCCTTAATTGAAACGGGCCGACCTAATCCTATTGCAAAGGAGGTGAAACGGAATCAGCCCAAACTGAAATATGAATATGAGAAATATGTAAAAGCCCAATAATAAGAACAACATATACAGTTCGGCCCTCTTTTTTTACTTTTCCTGATTTCTGATTTTCTATTCTCAAGTCATCTAGTGAGTTTTTCAAATAAAAAAAGAAAAGCACATATTTACATCTTAGAGATATAAATGTTTATTTATTTATATAGATGTCTTGTATATGTGTGTGTTTCTTTAAGTTATAACGTAAGATTTTATTGAACAAATTGCATATTCTTAAAAAATTATATATATAAATAGGGTTGTAAATGAGTTGGTGAGTGGAGCTGCACGCTACTATTTAAATTTGTTTGAAATATTATTGAACATAAAAAAATTAGTGAAGTTAAAACGAGCTTTCAGCGAGTCGAGTTAGAGTGATTTGATATCTATATACTCGTATTTATCATTTTTACTTATCAAGCATGAGCTCGATCGACCCAAGCATCAAATATTATCAAATGTAAAATATTTTTCAAACTTGTTTGATATGTCTATTGAAATAAGCTCAAATGAGCTTAATTTTAACACATAATTTGAAGATGAGTATTTGGTTTGATTTTAATTCCTATAGTGCATGTGTCTTATCACAATATAAATTCACCAAATTAATTTACCAAGATATGCATGGATTGTTTCATTCTGAAACTTCTTTAAAAAAAATAAATAAATAAATAAATTGGAATAATGAAAAAATAAATTGTGAGTGAAAATAAAAAATTATTAAAAAACAAAGAAATGTTCTTATCCATAAATCTATCTGCGGGGCCAAAAATGTTTAATTATTAAGGTAGTGAGAATGCATGTCATTTTCTATGATGCAATGGCATCCCTTAGTCGAAGGGATTATGGCCCTAAATTATTAATTTTCACTGCTTATGAAAATGATCTTAGACTTGATCATTGTCACATTAATTCAAGAATTTGGACATTTCAAAAATTATCAAAGCTTCTTTGGAATCTAGTATTTATCATTTCAGCATAATTCAATGTCTCAATACCGTTGACCATTGAGCTTAATTTAATGATGAACTCAAAATAATTTAATATAAGTGCATTACATAACAAAGTTGAGATGATCAAAATATTAATTATTTGGATATTACACATTAATTGATTGATTCTCAAGCAACATAGCTAGGGGCTGAAATTATATAGTCTATCATGTCAGATCACTCTCTTTCTCTCTCTAGATTTATGTGCGATGATCATTTGTCTCTGTGTGTGTGTCTATAGAAATAATTAAAATCAAGATCAAAGAGGCCAAGGTGTTTGCATGTGGGAAATTCCTCCATACCCTTCTCCAGCTTCATACACTGTGTTTCCCTGTAATAAAAACCCATTTTTTCAGTATAAATTAAACATCTATTATCGATTTAAAAAAAAAAGGAATAAGAAGATAAATAATTATATCGAAGTCAACTGTGGCAGTGAATAAAACAAGAAGGAAATGAGGACATGTTTTTATTTTATTGCTATGAATAAATATGAATGTGTGCATGAATATAGAATCAATAAATATGATCATAAATCCAAATAAATGTGAATAACAAAACATCAGAAACATATAATATTATTAATCATTAATAATTGATCACCTGTAACGCTTCCACGGCTTCTGCCTCGGACGAGTTGAAATCATAGAATAAACTTGCTGCAGACAGCTTCATGGACAGAAACTAAAATCCAAACAAATATTGTTAAATTAATTAGTTGTGAAAATAAAAAAATAAAAAAAAACGAAAACGAAAACATGGATGAAAGAATAATATCTTACATCGATCTGGTTTTGCAAAGACCGTACATAGTTAATTATCACATCCAACATCACTGCCATTCCCATTGTCTGCAAATAATTAAGTTCAATTATTTCATTTATTGCATAAATTAGAAAATTGAATAAAAACGTTACGTAGAAATGAACAAAGCAGATTGTTACCTTATAACAACCTGGAACCAGATCTTGCAAGCATCTCAGCTTGTCATTTATTTTTTCTCTTCTTAACTAGTTCCAAAATGTTCCAAATTTTAAAATTATTTCTTAATAATAAAAATGGAGCTAATAATAATTGCATGAAAAAATAAGAAATAAAAATACCCTTTCAGCCAAACTATGGCTATCAGTAGCTTGCCCTCTCTTAGCTCTAACATGAACAACTTCTCTAGGCTTCTCCATTTCTCCTTCATTAATCATCCTTTTTCTCTTCTTCCCACCATAATTCTGTCATTAAAAAAATAAAGTAAATAATAATAATAGAAATATCTTGTCCAAATAAATAAATTATATAATACCTGTTCTTCATGCTTTTTATTATTAACCTTGGCAGGTCCAAGAAAACCGGTCCCAGAAACTGAAGGAGATGAACTGACCATGATTTCGGGCTCTGGCAATCCATGGCCCGAAGGGAAGAAATGGGCCAAGGGATCGAACATGGGAACGTTAGGCCCGACAGATCTTGGAGTTTGATCATTGAAAGGCATAGGCAGGTAATGAGGAGGTTGTTGGTGGTCAGAAAATCCTTCATTGGACAAAGGCATGATCCCATGAACAGTTGAGTTGAAGCCCTCAAGTGAAAGCATGTTGCTAAATAGTTCCATGTTTGAATTCATTTGTAAGAGAGAAGGTTTAGGGTTCTGATGGCCTACCCTTAATTCTTCCATAAATTTGATGAAATTCTAGTCCTTGTAAAATAGGTTTGGATTGAGGTGAATATATATGTTCTTGGTGCTCATGAAATGTAACTATCAGCTTTGCTAAATAAAGATTCTAGCTTTTGACCCATATGAATATCGGGTATAAATATGGATTTTCTTTTTCTTTTTCTTTTTTATAATATTAGAAAAAGGAATTTTATTTATTTATTTGTGTGGATGTGGTTAATTTCTTGGAGGGCTCACATTAAATTTCATAAATCTAGCAAGTGGGACCATTAATTACTTTTTTTGTTTGATTAAGTATGAGTGTACATATAGACTACAAGGGATATATGTATCAGCTGATTGATTCTTGATACTTGTACATTGGGTAGGAAATCAAATGAGAAATAATTTATTTATGGTTAATTAATTAATTCTGAGTGAATCAGTGCAGTGAGTTAGTGACCACCCCTATCTTTATATGTTTTTGGCTGTGGATATATATATGTATGTGTACGTGTATATATTAATTTAATGATGATTGTTAGCTATATTTGCAAGAAAAAAGAAAATTTTAAATGTTTTTTACTTTTAATTTTTTGAATTGATAAAGAAAGAAATTCAATTTTAGATGCACTTTTTGTGTAACTTTATGGATTTGGTGGATATTTCTGAAGAAATAGACTAGGACAACCTAACTAGTTTATTATTAGTGTATCATTGGATGCACTTATGCAAATTAAGAGATTAGGTAAATTATGTTGTCACAATACTTCAAATGATCTTCTGGAAGACCACAGAATATTTGGATGGCTTTTGTATGTTTATGGAAAATATATATAATTGGTTTTGTTTTAAAATTAATAAAAGAAATGAAATGAAAATTTTCAAGGGATGAGAAAACAATAATGTTTTGAAGTAACATGAATAAGATTGCATTTAATTATGTCATTTAGTAGTGAGTATATACTTTTCGAGAGAGAAAATACAAGATCGAAGATACTTTCATCAAAGATTAAACGAATTGTACCAACCAACAAAAAGTCAAACATGAAGAATATGAAAATAAACTTGATAAGAAATCTGAAAAAATGATGAAAATAATTTACAATTCAACTAAGCACATACATGCATGACTTACCCAAATCCCAAATTTAATTAAACTTCCTAAAAATCCGATGAAGTTGAAAAAAAAAACCCGATTTAACCAGTACTATTCGGTTCTCAATTCAACCGGTTGAATGATTCGATCTAGTTTCGATATTGAACTAACAGTTGTACCATTACCAAACTATATGATACATCCACAAGCAATAGGAAAATGATGTACAAACAAACTTTCATGATTTTAACACTCTATTGCACATAGATATCCATGCATTAATGCTCTTTTCTCCTTTACACCTTTCTCAATTCCTTTGCACAACTTTCATTTCCTTTCTTGCTTAAGCAGGCATGCATGCAAGAATATGGTTTTAAATTTCGATACCTAAACTTAAATGCATGGGAGTTCTAACTCAACTTTTTCCAGTTGTAGGAATTTTTTTCTTCAACCCAACAAATTCAACAGTCTTATTCACATAACCATTTTTGGACTTAGATTGGCTGTATGGGCCACAGCTTCCATAAACCTATGAGATATAGAGGTAGATTTTTTTTTAAATTTTTTTTAAGGAAAATTAAAAATTAAAATAGAGGTAGGGTTTAAAATCTAATCATTAATAACAAATCTCCAGCAAGGCTTTGACAGGGAATTGTTACTTGTATTCTTTCTCTACCATTCATAGATTGTACTGATTTATTTTCTTTGTCTGCCTAAATTCAACATCTATTTCTTTCTTTTCTTCAAAGTTGAACCAACCCTATATAGGGATATGGGTATTGTCCTCCATTCTGTTCAACCTTGCTAGCTAGGGTTTTTCAAGGCAAGGGAAATTCGATCGTGTACGACATTAATGTTGTAGTTAAGTTTCTTACATTAATTGGAATTAGGTTCAAGAGGAAAAAATTAAAATAGGGTAGTCAAATTTATCGAAAATTAACTTTGTCTGTTCCGACCAATTAAAGATTCGAGGAAGTTGTTTATTGAATTCAGAAGAGATTTAATTTAAGGTACCTCCTAATTAGATATAGCTAAATAGATATTGTTTACTCAAAAGACCTCAAACTCAAATTAGTTTTTTTTTTTTTTTTTTAGAAATATATAGTTCTCCCTCCATCCCGAAATAAAGAAATGTGATAAAAGTCTGATCTACCCATATTTAAATATAATTAATTAATTATTGTGTGAATCTTTTTCTTTTTTCTCTTAACAACGCTTTTTTAACACATTTAATTAGATAGGAGTAAATGAGGTATTTTTGGTAGTTATAGGTAAATATGTCTTTGAAATTCTATAGTGACACTTAATGTGGAACTTTTTTTTTAAAACGACATTTATTTCGAGACTAAGGGAATATATAATGAAGGCATTTCGAATCCAAGCCAACAACTCAATAATTAATAATTATTTAGGAATTTAATTGTTTAGGTAATGGGGCAAGAATCGAAAATGAGAGAATTTATATGCTTGCAAGATATATAATATAATAAACTGTAAGTCGAAATATTCTTATTCAATGATTGATAAACCCTAATACCAGAAATCACAACAATTGAGTGGCAGCCCAAACCAAACCAACAAGTTTTCAAGACCTAGATTAGTTTTCCATACACTATAGCCTATAGGCTAGTGACAGTTCATAGATATATATCCTACAACCAGCCTATAATTATTACAATTATACCCATGAATTATATTATAGTAACTACTCATTATGGATCCAGAAATGAAATGGTAGCAAAAATGGTCCAATAAGCCCAAGTCCAAGTCCAAGCCCAAGCCCAAGCCCAATTATATATTCTAAATGAAACAGTTGCTCTAGAAAAGCAGTGGGCTTCCATCCATTTGGCCTCATATAATTTATTGTTAGTTATTTTTCTGAAAGACAGATAAACTTATTATTTTCTTGATGATAAAATTGTTTTAATATTCGTCACAAACATACTTGTCAAGTGGAGAAGGGATAAGATTATAAGGGATATATATATATTCTGTTTGCAATATACTCTAATTGAGATATTCATTCTACTATTGTGAATTTAGTATCTCATATAATTTTATTTGTATATATATTTATCACACACCTAAAAATGAAAAAAAAAAAACAAAAAAAAAAACAACTTATCAATCATATATAGAGTAGAGTTCAAACTAAAACAAAAATAAATAAAAAATTGAAATCCTTTTTGCTTAGATAATTGATTCTCAAATTTCAATCAATTGAATCTACATTCTCCTCTCTTTTTCTCCCCAACACTATCTTTATCAGTTGAAGTAGAACCATTAAAGGGGGCTTTCACATCCTCAACTCTTGGCCCCAAAAACACATCAAAACGTCATGTCTTTGAGTCGTATCATGACTTTTAAGTCACCTTTTTATTAGCACAATGAGGGTATGTAATTGAGGCTCTCTTTGGAAATTTAGAAAGCATAAATAATTATGAAAAGAAAAAGAAACCCAAGAATATAAGCAAGATTCTTGTGGAATTACCTTGTTCACATTCATTTTACATTTTTTTATAAAATATCTCATAAATCTAATTTTGTGAGACAGATCAATCACAAGTTCACAATCCACAACTCTAATATGCGTTTGATTTATTTTGTCCTGAACTTAGTAGAACTATTAAACTTTAACTACTAATACTGATTTTACCAACGAATATTTTAATTATTTCAACCCAAATATAATGGGTGTAAAAAAAAAATTCAAAGGTTGAAAACCAAAAAAATAGTTTTTGGAAATATAAGTTTATAAAAAAGTGCTCTCATGATTTATATTCTTGAATGGCATAGAAGTTAGCAAGATCTGCAAGCATTGAATGATTTTATTCTCGAAAATGACATTGGTTTGAGGGAATTGGCATACAAGAAATGAAGCATTGTCTTAAAAGCAGAATGTTGGAATCCATGAAATCAGTGTCCCTATTCTTCAAACCGAATAATCCAGCCTTTTTTAATTTTCTTGAAATATAGAATTTAATAAGGGGAGACTATTTCTACCCAATATACATCACATAAAATGAAAAATACTCACTCAATAATAAAACAAGTTTTCTATCTAAAATAAATGCAAAATTACTCAACTGCCCTTATATCCAAAATTTTCCTGAAAATGAAAATAGATCACGAGGGTGAAGACAAATCACGACCGTGATCTATTTTTTTCCAAAATTTTCTTAAAAATAGATCACGACGTTAAATGTAGATCACGAAAATGAAGATAAATCACGAGTGATCTATTTTTTTCCAAATTTTTCCTGAAAATAGATCACGATGCTAAATGTAGATCACGAGGGTGAAGATAAATCATGAGGGTGTTAGAGCACCGTGATCTATTTTTTGAACTTTTTTTCTTCATTTTGGGTAAAAAACATGTTTTCATATCATCTGAGTATTTTTTTTTTTTCCACATTTAATAATTATGCTGGTCAACCACGTTTCTTTGCAACAAAATTCCATGAAAAAACGAAGGAACAAGGAATCATCACCCTAAAAATGAAAAAAAAAAAAAAAAGACATTATTAAGAATTAAGATAACTCATTTTCGAGAAAATGTTTTTCCTTCACTTCCCTTTTTCCTAGGCATCTCTTTCTTCTTTCCTACCGCCCATCTTTGTCCACCTTTAATAGTGCACTTGATATTTTCTCTGTTTTATAACATTTATTTTCAAAAAAACAGGATGCATTTCAAATTATATATTACTTTTTAACTATATATCAAAAATTATTTTTTAAACTTTTCCCCAATCATTTTTCACTTAACTTCATTTATTTCCTCCATTACAAAATGACTGTTACTTTAGAAAATAAATAGTGTTTCAATTTATATGTTGTCTTTTATTTCAAAGAAGAGTTAAATCATTTATCTTGTTTTTTCACTAAACTTTTATTTAGTATTATAAGTTAATTATGTCTATTAGATGTTGGACAATATCATTATTATTATTATTATTATTATTATTATTATTATTATTATTATTATTATATATAATATTATACATATTAATTTTTTTTAAATAATCATATTTTCACAAATTAATCTTTATTTTATTAATAAAGATTATATTAATGTTGATTTTATTTTTTTGTTATTGACCGCATGCAAGAGAAGAGTTCTAGTCTTTATTGTTAAAATCTTTTCTTCAAAAAAAAAAAGAATTTTAAAACCTTATTCTTCATGGGAATAGTGGGTCAGTCAATTCACATCATCTCAGGTCATCTGCAAAGTTCGCAGACTTAGATATATGCTCACCAAAAAGTGTATTTTTCTTAGTTCATTGTACACAATGACTATTCTCAAATCAATGAAAATTCTCTGTGATCTATTATCATAAAGAACAGAATAAAGCCATATAATATATAGAAACTCCCAAAATGGGGTCCACTTTTTTGTATTTTTCTTTATTTTATTTCTCAAAATAGTCTTGTTGGCAACTACTATAAACATCTCCCACACGCAAAAACCTCTCACACTTCCATTAAACCCAAAATCCCTCTCTTTTTCCCCATCTTTTTATTTCTCTTTGTGATAATAATGGGTAGTAAAAAAATTAGAATTTCCACAAAAAATATTAGCACCAATTTATATGAAGATGGGAGTGAGCTAAGAAGAGGGCCATGGACTCTTGAAGAAGACAATCTTCTCATTCAGTACATGAATTCCCATGGTGGAGGTCAATGGAATTCCTTAGCCAAATCTGCAGGTTCAAATTCCATCTCTCCTTTCACACACAGTACACATGTTTGTGCGTGTTCTTGCTGATCATATATCTTAAGACATTTTCTGGTTTTTGTTATGTCTCCAGGGCTTAACAGAACAGGCAAAAGCTGCAGGTTAAGGTGGTTGAATTATTTGAAGCCTGATATTAAACGTGGAAACCTAACCCCTCATGAACAGCTCTTGATCCTCGAGCTCCATTCCAGATGGGGAAACAGGTTAGATTTTTCGACACGAATGACTAAACACGAAAATGCCAAGAATTCTTCATTAACAAGCCTGGTTTGCAAATCCAGGTGGTCTAAAATCGCGAAGCATTTACCAGGAAGAACAGATAACGAAATCAAGAATTACTGGAGAACAAGGGTGCAAAAACATGCACGACAGCTTAACGTCGATTCCAACAGCAACAAGTTTCTGGAAACAGTTCGCATGTATTGGATGCCCAGATTGATTGAAAAAATGGAGCAAGATAATTCGTCATCAGTGACGTCATCTCCATCTTCCTCGATCACAACTCAAAGTCTTGCAGCCCCTTCACCACTTGTTGACCAGTTACCTCCATCTTGTTTGAAATCAGGCAATGATGTGAAAACTCCAGAAATGTTGTGTGCAAAATCGATTGAAGATGATCAATGTTACCATGTCGATATTCTGAGCTACGACATGCAAGAATTGGAGTCTCAGGATATTAACGAGAAGGGTGTTGATTGGGATGAACAGGGCTCGTTTTGGAACAGTGATGAGTTATGGGCAATTTAGGTATTGTTGGTTTGTGTGTGGATTAGATAGAGTTAGCAAATAGCAATATAGAAATGGCTCTTGTTTTTGTCATAGGGCCAAAGTGAATTAGATATATAAGTATATCTACTTTTGTTTTTCTTATCATGATGTGACAATATAACAAAATTCCAAAAATGTGTGTATACATAAAGAGTTGGGAATAACATGTATACCACTATGTTGAGATATGTGAGATTGTGTGTGGGATAAGAAGAAGAATGAATATTATTGAGCAGTGTTAAAAGGAGAAAATAGAAGGGGCTGTCAATTCGTGGAAACATGGTTGAAGTGACAACTTCAAATGCGTAGTCTAATAATTTGACTCTTGAACAAGATATTAAAGAGGAAAATGAGAATCTTAGTACAAAATGGCCCCCTCTCTAATATTTGAATGTAAACATTATCTTTATTTTTAAAATTTTATATTATTTTATGGATGTATAGAACAAGTAGAAAAATTATGACGAGTGGATGGTGACAAACCGATGATAATGAAATGTAATAGATTGAGATGAAGTCTAGTTAGCAAGTGGACGATCTACACATTAATAATTCCTTTCTTGACTAAGCAAAGCCACCATGTAGAATTCTAGGCTTTCACAATTTATTATTCTTGGCTTTGATTAATCAAGAAATACCATATAGAGAAAAGTTGAAAATGTGAAACCTTTAGTCCTGATGGGTTTTGCATTAATCAAACTATAAGATAGTTGAAATTCCTTAAACTGCATCTTCCTAAGTAACATACAATTAACTAAAGATGGAAAAAATTTCAAGTGAAAAATAGGCACTTCAAAAGTGAAAATTATGAATCCATTAGGTCTAAAAGACGATGATTTTGATGGGGTATTTCACAAAGATTTCAATATATGCCATCATTTAAATAAATATAATATTTTTCAAGTTTTCACCCCAAATAATGTTAAATAAATATACTCATCTCAAAAACACACTAAAATAACACCTGAAAAAATAGTCATCTAGTACAAAATCCACGTTTTGTTTTCACGAGTGTGTTAACAGAAACTGAATATAGATCAAACTTTAAACACTGTAGAATTGCTTTTACTAAATTAGTGTATGTTATCTATTTCTACACACGAGTATGCTATGAACTGTCTGCTCTTACCACTTCACTTGCCTCCCTTACCATAACTGTCTCGCAACGTGACTGTCCGATTAAACACGAGCTTCTCAGGCGTAGAGTCCGTATCAGGCACAAAATAGCCTGGAAAAGAGAAACAAAAAAAAAACAATTTCACTACATAGAAAAAAGCAAGTTAGTCTCTTTTACCTTTCATTACGGAAAGGTATTTATATACCTAGTCTTTCAAACTGGAATTTGTCGCCAATGGTAGCTGTTTTGAGAGAAGGTACCGCATATGCATCTTTTATAACAACTTTCGAGTGTGGATTCAAATCACCAAGCCAATCATCAAGTTCGGCAGGATTCTGGTTGCAATAAGAACGAACATTCAGTAAGTTTCTTCAATACGTTGCTTAGAAAATTAAACAAAGTGAAAAGGTTGATTCTATAGGCAAAAGGTTCAGACCTCAGAATTGAATAGTTTGTCGAACAATCGAATTTCCACCTTGAGTGGTTCAACTCCTGGAGAAGATTCTGAAACCCAGTGTAGAACCCCCTGACAAACAGATTGTTGTAGGAGTGTGAGGCGATTATAGAATCAGAAAATTCCAATTCCTGTTTTGCGAATAATTACTTTGAAGCAGAGACTACCTTTGGTTTGGTTTTCTTGGATGGATCATACTTGGCATGAATCTCAAGAATAGTCTCATTGTCACTACCTAAAACTACTCTTGTGCACTCAATAGGGAAGGCATACCTACAACGCGGAGAAGCATAATTAGTGCCATCTGAATTATAGAGGAACCAACTATGTCGGTAAATTACAAATACCCTTTAACATTTTATCTGTGTCTATTTTACACATAATTGGTTTCTTGGAAAATGAAACCTGAAAACTATAAAACAATGTATGGAAATTTAGAGCAACTGCAACTAAAAGGCACCTGAGGAGAACAGATTTATTAGGAGCAAGTCCATAATAATCTTTAGAATCTTTCATCCGAAAATCAGATCGTTCAATGTATACAACCTTAGAGAAGGGGACCTTGACAAGAAAGAGCGAGGCAAAACATCAAACAGTAATTACTATTTAGCAGACTAATCTGAAATTAGTGATATAATAAAAGAAGACAAGTTAGAGATTAGGAATAGTCATCAAGAACACCAACAAAACCTCACCTTATAAAATGAAGATGCATCATCTGCAGGAGCATCAGGCCATTTCTTTGCATCAAGGTCCATTACAATGTCCTCCATGTTTGTAATTACAACCTGAAATAGACATACATGAGCATGCGGATAAAAGAACCATATATAATATCTGTGCACAACCACAAGTAATACACTGGAAGATACACAAACCTTAAGTGGATTTAGCACAACCATGGCTCGAGGTGCAGTTTTGTTCATTTCTTCCCTCACATGGTACTCTAGCCGGTCCAGACGTATCATACTATTATCACTGTAGTCAGCAAATTAATGCAATCATCAGAGAACATAGAGAAGCAAAATTTTGAAGCACAGTGATAAGAAATATTAGTGAGATACTGCAAACCTTCTGGTTATTCCAATTCCTCGAACAAAAACATTTATGGAAGTTGCAGTTACCCCTCTACGTCGCAATCCAGCAAGAGTCATGAGGCGAGGATCATCCCAACCATCAACCCACTTTTCTGTTACAAGACGATTTAACTGCAAGATCATGCAAGAGAGGATCAGTTGACATAGAAACTTACAAAACTTATACACCCAGTTACAGCCTTTCCTTGACATCAACGCACCTTACGCTTTGACATCACTGTGTTGGTGATATTCAATCGTGAATATTCCCATACGTAAGGCTGGTAAAGCCCTAGAGCATCTAGTAACCAGTAGTATGATGCACGTCGAGTCTCGAATTCAAGTGTGCACAGCTTCAAAGAACAATTGACCCAAACGTTTAGGGAACAGCAAAACAATGCATTACCAACTCTAGGAAAAGCAGAAATTTAGGGATAATGGAAAGCAAGTTTCTATTTGCTAAGAGTAAAACTACAAAAAATAGTTGATAGAAAAAAATGTTGCATCTGAGGACTTTTCTTTGTTTGAACGTACCAAATATATGCTATAAAGATATTTCACTAGAAAGTTGATCTGGAAAGGAAATACTGACATACCGAATGAGTTATGTTTTCCAGAGAATCAACAATGCAATGAGCGTAATCATAACTAGGATAGATGCACCATTTATCTCCTGCATGGGGATGAGGGGTGAACTGGACAATGAAAGGTAAAAGGAGTACATCAGTAACTCTTTTAAGTTCCACAAAGTTTGACTTTGACATACAAACACTTACCTTAATACGATAAGCAATGAGATCATACATATTGAAGTTATCACTCTGCATGTCTTGCTTCATTCTTAAAGTTGCTTTTCCTTCCTCAATCAATCCCTGCCTCATATCATCAAACAATTTAAGAGATTCTTCAATTGGTCTGTTTCTCCAAGGACTGTTCATCTTTTTTTCCCTGTATTCCTTTATCTCATCAGCTGTCTGAAATAAAAATCAAGGCATTCTTTCTCAACATCAATTGCCCAATATAAAGGAAGATATGGTCAGCTCCAAATTATATACAACAATTTAACTTTATGAACCACATTCTATAGTTAAAACTTTCTATAAACCCACAATGGCTCAATTCGGGTAAAGATAGACAATAAAAAAAATAAGGTTCAATAAGAGTCCAGAGCAAAATATGAGGTAGGGTTTTAAAAGAACCAACCTGGTGATCAACATAAGCATGACCTCGTCGTATCAGTTCCACTGCTAGTTCATAGAGCTCTTGGAAATAATTGCTAGTGTAGGTGATCTGAAAATCGGAAACATTTTATAAGCCTGTGCACACAATAGACTGTTAACGATTTTGGGAAGAAACTGTACCTTAAAGGGTTCCCACCCCATCCATCCAACTATTTCTTCAATATGATCAATATATTCCTTTTTTTCAGCTTCTGGATTGGTGTCATCATACCTATACATCAAAAGGAAGTTCATAGAACACAGAGAACAATGCTTTAAGTTCTCCATTAACTCCAAGTTATCATTGATATTGCTTGATTTTATTGAATTTTTCTACTTGAATATGAAATAAAGCCTGGAAAAATCAGAATCTGCTTTAATTTTTTAGGTAGAAATGCCAGAGAGAAAAGAACATATTGTACGTGCGTGTTTAAATAAGAACTTGGTCGATGAGGATCATTTTCATGTGCTGTAAAAAATTCAATAATGGATGTGTAGGAAACTCAATAATTGGTAGCCTCTGGATTACCATTTAGAATTTTGTTTTTAATTTCAACTGTCAAAGATTAATTATCCATGTTTCAAATTCCCAATTCAAACGAGTAGGTCATATACATATGTTCCCATCATAAATTCACTACCAACAGGAGTGAAACTTCTCCTAAGCACATCTTACTATCGCCATGTCAAATGTTTTTTTATCTATGAATGTTAAACCTTTCATGACGAGAAGAATAGAAGCATTCCTGACCTCAGATAGCAGCATCCACCTCTTTCTTTTGCTAGGCCAAAGTCCACAAACATAGCCTACATTGTTCATAGATAAGCAGAAGGAGCAAAAATTCCAAAAGCAATACCTCACATATTAGATTGGCCAACCAATTACCTTGGCATGACCTATATGCAGATATCCATTGGGTTCAGGTGGAAAGCGAGTAAAAACATTTCCACCAGTGACCTTCAAATGTTTGTCAAGTATTTCCTTTGAATTGCAAGCCCTAAGCACTGGACGATCACTGAAATATACTTCTGTATGCACCTGGAGATTGATAAGAACAGACCAGAATAACATGAAAATAAATTTTCAGAAAAGGTACCAAGTAAAAAACTGTCTGTATCAAGGAGTTAAGCTTAGCCTGTAAGTATTTTAAAGTTAAAATATTAAACGCTTTATATAGACATAGTGTATCTTTGAGTATGGTAGTAAGCCCATTGAGAGTGTACATAAAATCTAGGACATATGGATTTAAATAAATGAAAAGAAGCACGGGTCTGGTAGAAGTTAATTTATTGGTCATTGATATTGATTTAAGATGCAAACCGAGGCAAAGAAAGTCAAGATTTTGCTTTCATATCAGACATTGGAGAGAGAGCCACAGGATGTTAAAACCAAGGTCCTTCAATTCAAATGAAGAGACTAGTAGTAATTGTAGCCATTATTGATTATACCTTGGGTTACTTAAATAGTTATAGAACCATACACCAAATACATTCTCAACTCATTCAAGACAGTGTCCTTATTTGAAGGAAAACTTCAAAGCTAAAAAATGAGTTGACTGAATATGTTTCATGAAAAATTATGTGAGATGCAACTCAAACTATTGAAGCAATCATAAGACTCTAGTGTAATGCATAGACCAATATTCTTCACATTTTCTTTCAACCTCGAGAAAAACACAAACCAGACAAATTTAAATTCAATCTGCTGGTATCTTCAAATCCTTCCCATTCAGATATCCAAATAATATGTTTACAAGAACCAAGCAAAGCAATTCTTACAACAGCAGAGGGCATGATTCAATTTTAACTACCTTAAAGTTCTCCGCTGGTGAAGGAAATATTGAAAATGGATTTATTTCTTCCTCAGCTGGTTTTGTTGGAGCTGTCTCTTCAACAGTTGCTTTATCCTGGTAAATGGTAACACAAAAGAAAACTCTAGCTTATATACCATAATCGAAAAAATTACCATTTAACTAATGAATTCCAGAATACCACAAAATGGGAGTATTATATAGATCTGACAACAGAGACCAGAAAGGGTATTGTAAGTAATGCAGGTATTCAAAAGAAGCGGTTGATTGGAGTCCACAGATTAAATATTATATATTCAAAAGAATCGACAGAGGATCAGCTTGGCATACCTCAGCTTTGGCAGGCTTTTCTTTTTTCTTCTTTGTGGGCTTCTCATTGTCTGCGGTTGTTCTTTCACCAAGTAGGGCATATAATTTGGCATCAATGATTTGCTGTTGCCAAAAGTTGACCAGGTCACAAAATAAACAACAAAATTGATGAAGTGAAATGTTCATGTTATTTTGCTGATTTGAGAATATCTATTGAGACAGAATGAGAGTGGGAGCAACATGAAGCAAGTACTGTATTCACCTTGACGATCTTTGGATCAGCCCATGGCTGTTTCTTTCTCACGTGACCAAATAATTCGCCAACTGCATTGAATAATTTAGATTAAAATATAGTATAAAAAGCCAAAAGAAACATGATTTGCGCTATAGCATCAGTAGTTTGCCAAGTAAACTAGATACATGATGTACATGCACATTGCAAGATATATCTATTTACTTGTGCTGTGCATTAATGGTATTGCTAGGACAAGCCTTCATTAATTACTAGGTCAACTAATCAAGAAAGGTCCATAAGAAGTGAAAAAAAGCGAGATATTTAAAATTTCACCATCAATGCATAAAGCAGCGAAAGAAACATAAGGAATGATGTTACTCATATAGCTAATATGAGCACAGGCTATTCTCTCAAAATTGAGCATACAGTATAAGGGAAAGTAGAAGTATGTTGGCCCCGATAATCCACACTATGGATCCTAGCCAAACAAACTGAACCAGCACTCCTTCTCCAATTTTGTTTAACTAAAGCACCTTATATAAACATAGTACTGATGCTCCATAAAAGAAAATGTATGTAGATACAACCATTAAGATGCATATACACCATTCAATACCTCAACCCATTAGATTTTATCAGAAGTACCCTATATTATATTGTCAGCTTTGTTCATAATTAGAAAGATGTTATCATCATAATATGCCAAAGGAAATCGATTTTTTTTTTTTGTTTAGTAAAGCAATGGTTTAAAAGAAACACAATATAAACTCCTATCTGTGTTATTTCTTGAACTGAGAAATCCAGACCTAAAGACAAGACATGTTGCATGTCCATTGAAGCAATAACCATTGAAAATCTGCTAAGTCATATTATTTGATTAACATATACCAAATAAAATTATGTGCATCATGGAAAAAGGAAAACCAACCATTTGTCCTGTACCGCTGCTCCAGAATAAGAGCTTTGCTCTCTTCAAAAATCTCATCAACAGCATGTTCAATATCTTCCACACAAACCTCAACTCCTATTCAAGAAAAAGTTCAATTTTAAGGATTAGAACATGAAAACACTTGATAAACAAGATTTATAGGAGGAAAACCGATTACAGACACTCCACAAAAGTCAATCTTATACCAAGCTGCCCCAGATGGATACCATAAAGGTAAATGCACTGACCATAATTGTTAGGATCTTGACTTTATTAGGGAAATGTAAAAATGTGATGGTATAAAAATTTCCTTAAAAGGGCTTCGGTTCTGTAAATCTGAGTCTAAGCCGAATTTTTGAATACTGGTATGTGTCAAGAGCATCTAAATTTGTCATACCCACGCCACAAGCAGCTTCAAAGTCTTCTACATTCAATTTATCAGAACCAGTAGCAGTAAGATATGAAAAGGCTGCTTCCAACTGAGCAGGAGTTTTAATCTGTAGCAGTAAAAAGGAAACACCTATTATCTACTACCATTAGAAAAAGTAATGATCCTGGCAATAGCCTATAGAACAGATAAGGAGAAAGAGCTTCAGACCTTCAATGAAGTAATACATTTAAGCAATGTAGGTCTATGTACAAGAGCATTTGCTGGGAATTTTGTAGCAACCTGCCATGAAAGGTATCACGTGTGTTCCATTTGAATTAGCAATCAAGGATAACAAATAAAAGTTCACTTGAAAACTTGTTCATAACTTGCAAAAGATAAATGGTAACAGTAATGAAACATTAACATATACCATCCTCAAGGAAAGGATTCTTAAAGACAAATAATGGATCCATTATCAGTATCACGATACACCGTAAAATATGAAATATTTAACTTTCCTTATTCAACCAGTCTTAAAAAAAACAAGAAGCCAAATAAAAGCTACTTGAAGGAACAAAGGCACTGCAGCTGAAGTATTTTACTTACAGTGTACAGTAGATTTCCAACTGTCCGATCACAACCTTCAGTTACAGCTGCCTGCAATACCACATTCAAGATGAACTATAATTAATAGCTAATTCTAGCATCAAATAACTATTGACTGGCATCTCTAAACCAAATCGCACAGCACAGATGCACATAATTTTATGTATACAAAATTATAATCGTCAAAGAATGAAAAAAATAAATAGGTAGACGTAGTAAAAATTACTGATGAGATTTTTATGTAGTTATTTTTTTATAGTCCCAGTAAAAGTTTACCAACACAAACCTACCTTACCCATTCTATCAAGTTCTGCAGTTTCCTTTTCAAAAGAAGACTCCTCATGAATAATCTAAATTACAAAATTCATCTGAAACTTAACCAATATTGTACCCTAATTCAATATTCAATTCTCCAAAGTTCCCACAAACACAGCGGAGGATAATAAAACTTCAAGATTAGATACCCAAACAAAAAAAGAACACACATGCAAAAGAAAATAAAGCTCAAACACCAACAAAATCCACATAAATAGACCAAATCATGTCCAATAAACCTACAAAGATTGCTTTTTCCAGTGATAACTACCTTTTATCTTGTAATTTTACAAGAAATCCACCAACAAGTCACAGATATTAACTATTTATCACATAACCCCACATGCACAAACAAGAAATACAGAGAAATGCATTATTCACCCAATACAATTGCAACAAAAAAATGCACACATACCTCGTGAATGACGGCGGTAAGATTAGCAGTAACCTTATTATTAGCGACGGTGTTCTTCGCCGTCCGTTCATCTAACCCAATCTTCAGAAACAAATCCAAGGATTTCTCGCCGCCACTTCCACTCTCGCTTTTCCCCACCATTTTTTCTTTATTTTTCGTGCGAATATCTATTCTCCTCACAAATATATGAAGAAATATCGAATGAGTTGAAGCAGTATTACACAACCCTAGTGCGTATTATTAAATTTGAAAATCAGAAATGAAGACTTTTTTTTTTTTTCGTTTCTTTTGTTTTTTGTTTTTGTTTTTTTTTTTTTTTTGTCCGAAAAGTTTCCAAATCAATGAAGAAGAACCGGGCCAATAGGAGGGAAGTTGGGCCCAATTTTTGTATCACATAGCCTATTATTATTAGGCCAGAACCTCTCGCTGGGCCTTGTTGAATAGGTCAACCAGTATTGTATAGAAACACTCTAAAAATAAACAAATAAACTGTGTACAAATTGTGACTTTATCATCCATGGCCCAGCCCATATTGTAAATTTCACCATCTAGGCCCAGTGGGTTGAAGACTTGAAGGGTCATTATTGTGGAAACAACTCAAGTCCAAAAATTGTAAGCTAGGATAAAACATTTTCTGATATACAATGGAGGTCAGTCATATACTCGCATGTACTTATTTAGTGTGGAAAACTCGTAAAATTGTAAAATCGTACAAAGTAAAACAGCGATTTAGACAATTTTACTAAAAACTATATTTGAATTTAAAAAAACATGATGTAAAAACACTGAAGGGCCAACTCCATAGTGGAGAGGCTTGTTATTCATATAAATGAAATAAGTGCTAAAATAGTATTGTCATTATTATATTTATATAAAGAACACACACACACACACACATATATATATATATATAATAGATATGGAAAAGAGCATCATAATGAGGTTTGTGTCCCCCAAGGTAGCTAGTTTTAATTGAACCATCTTAACTCATAGGAATCTAAATTATCTAGTCCATTATAAATGCCAATATTACTCCAAAAAAAAAAAAATTAAAGAAAAAAAAAACAATTTGGTCCCAAACAATATTGCAATCTTAATTAGGACACACATGCATGCAAGTGGCAATTATCTACATTAGTGGAACAAGGCATGTGATTGGCTTCAAGTCATTAATTTCTTCTTAGAATCTTTACATGATCATTATACATCAAGTTGATGCTTATCATGGGGCTGGTGTTTGTCTTCCATGATCCCAAAAAATCAATATTAGTAGACATGATATCATGATCTCCGGGTTTGATTCACCAAGAACGAATGAAGTTAAGATAATAATATGTATATAAATATATGAATAATAATAAATAATATTGAGAAAATACCCCAAATACCCAATTATATATAAAATATAAACAATTCTACCCACCAATATAAAGTATTACCCCCAAATACCCACCAATATAAAGTATTACCCCCAAATACCCACTAATATAAAATATGGGTCCCCATCCCTTCCTACCACAATCCCTATAATTTAATACTCCCTCCGTCCCACAACACTTCGCACACTAAATTGGGCACAATTTTTAAGAAAAAATGAATCTTTGCTTTTTGATTGAGGGTATAAGGGTCAATTATATGAGAAAAAAACAAAAAGTAATAAAGTGTTGAGAGAGAAAAAGTAATGACATTGTGTGTAAATAAATGTGTATTGGGAGGGTAATAATTGTGATAAAATTTGTTATTTTTGGATGTGCAAAGTGTTTTGGGACAGATTAAAAAAGAAAGTGTGCAAAGTGTTGCGGGACGGAGGGAGTACAATTCTACCACTTCATATAACAAAGTGACAATAATACCACTTTCCTTATAATTCTTCATTTTCTACCACAAATCAATCATTACCAAATTTGACATTTATACATAATTCCAAAAGTTTGTCTTTATGCATTAAATGTTTCCCCATTTAATTCTTATTTCCACTCCAAATAGTAATTATATCCGGATAAAACGTAAACTAATCAAAATCAAGCCCAACATGTTTTCGTAAAATTAATTAATCCCTTAAAATTCATACCTTTCTTTGACCGCAACAGCACCGGGTGAGATGGTTTACAAAGCCACCAGCTGGAAAATCACTGCCCCAGACCGTTTTACGAACAGCTCCTCACTGTTCAACTTCAACCCTCAGGGAAGATGATCTACAAGTTATCCAACTCCTTCAGCAACTGTACAGCACAACCTTGGTTCGTTTCCTACACCAGGTGTATAAAGTACTCATTCTAAGGGACGAATCAACAATACTAAGAACACATTAAAAGTTATCCAGCTCCTTCAGCAACTGTACAGCACAACCTTGGTTCGTTTCCTACACCAGGTGTATAAAGTACTTATTCTGAGGGACGAATCAACAATACTAAGAACACATTGAAAGCAAAAGTCTTTCTTTTATTAAGAACTTAAAAGAAATATTGAATACATATGTAATCTCCTTTTGAAAGGAGAATACTTGTTTAGCCACTCATATGAGATGAGGCATGCACTCGTAAACACGTAAACTATAAACACTCAAAATATTACAAAGATTTTATTGTAGAGAAAACTAAGGAAAATGTTCGATGTCCTCAACTTCCTTCAACTCTCGCTATATATAGGCATAAATTCGGACTTGAAGTGTGGATTCCAAATTTTGTTGTGCAACAGCTGCCCCTCATTTAGTGTTTCTATGTGATAGTTGTTAGGAAGTCACTTTCAGCTAGTTAGTGCGTCTCTTCTTTCTTCCCCGTGACTCAGCCCATGTGATGTCTGTCGGGAAATCTTTTGACTTTCGTGACTCACCCCATGTGATAGTTGTCGGGGAGTCCTCTAGTCTCTCTCGTGACTGACTCTATATTAGTTTGTCGGGGCACCTTTTCTTAAAAATTAGTCTACGTGGTCCCCGCAGATAACATTTCTTTTGTGTTAGACCCTTATCTATTTCAAACCCTTGTTCTTGTCGGTCGGGTTTGGGTCGGAATCCTTTCTCAAACTCGGGCTCTTTCTGATCCGGGCATGTTTGACAGATCCAATCGATCCATCAGCCGACATGCCCCATATTACAAAATTTCTAGTAGGTTTTTTTGCTTACCAAAATCTTGTTTTCCGAGAGGTTTCTTATTTTCGTCTCTAAGAGTTCCTCTACAAATCCTGTTGTTGATCCAATCATGGAATTCAGTAGGAATGATCCACTTATGTTAGACAAACCCAAAGACCCCATGCTCGCCTTGTAGAAGCTTCATCTTCTGAAATTGCTCATACCAGTAAAGGAATTTCTTTCGGTGAAGCTGCCTTTATATTTTTTAAGGCATTTCCATTCGGTCTCCTTAGTTTGATGAAATGAAAAGCTTCATTGAAGCCTTTTTTTGCCGGTTCTGGGGTTGCACTGATAAAATAAAGCTCCAAAATATCGTCTCTGGATAAATGTGGATTATTTGCCCAAGTCTCATGAACGGCTTCCCAAATCCATTTCGGTAATTTTATAATTTCTGGGAATCCAGGTGATACAGTATGGATTAAAGCTAACGCTCCAAAAGTATATCATTCTTGTACTTCGTTTGGATGACTTTCTGGTTTCATCCAAACTCTTGGGTATTTTCCTAAAATATCAACCACTGTTTTGTCTGGGTTGATACTCTTTCTCGTAATCAACTTCTCCCATTGACGCAGGTAAACCTGCATAGGAGAAACTTTAAACTTGTCAGTTTAAATCTTAGTCTTGCATGTATGTGGCCTAAGGTTCAACTCTCCATTTTTTACTCTAGAGGTGCTGTGTTGACTTGAAGACTCGGGTTGTGACACCGGAGCTTCAACATTCGTTACAGTTTGTACATCCTCAAAGAATGCATCACCTGTAACACTCGTAATTATGGTATTTGAATCCATAACCTCCGGATTAGAGTCATGTTCTCGCATCGCTCCTTTTTTACACCGTGGGAGATGCAGCCTGGAGGAGAGGCTTGTACAATGCTTGGAACAATTGTCCCTAAGCGTTTTGGCATGTTCGTATTAGACCAGAAACGGATTCTTAATCAACTCGTTGAAGTCGTCCAGCGATTTCGGCATTGAGACATAACGTCCCAAATTCTCGTTTAAGACTCTCTAGATTTTTCCTGAGATGTTTAACTCATTTAAGAACCTCGTCAGCAATGTGTTCTTCCATCTCGTGTTAAGAAATCTACAAGAACATTCTCATGAGATTTCACAATGACAATATCAAAATCACAATATTGACATTTTATCTGTCATCTAAGTAATCTAGTCTTTTCTGGTTTAGATTCAATTTTATTTTTCAGAAAAGCCTTGACACTCGAATTATCAATTTTCAAAGTAAACTTCTTAGCCAGAAGGAATAAAGGCCATTTTTTGAACGTCTTTCTGACTGCAAAGAATTATTTCTCGTTGATATGCCATCAATTTGTTTCTCTATCTGTAAACAGACCACTATAATATCGGCATGACACTTCTTCGTTTGGTATGGCTTTCATAAGAACTGCTGCCCACCAATGATCACTGACATCTGTATACAGAACCAGTTCATCATCATCTTGAGGTATAACAAGTTTCGGAAGCTTGCTACAGACTTCTTTAAGCTGTTTTATCCCTTTTCGATGTTCATCTGCCCATTTGAATATTACATCTTTTTTTAGTAATAGACTGAACACCTTACTGTGATGAGCCAAATTGTTAATGAACATTCCAGCGAAATTGACAACTCCAAGAAAACTTTGAAGTTGTTTCTTGTCTTTGAGATCATCTGGAAATCCCTGTATCTTTTCCACAATGTGGTTTTGTAGAATGATCCCAAATTCATCGATTTCAATTCCTAGGAATTCAATCTATCTCATAGCAATTACCATATTCTTTTTCGAAAGCACTAATCCTTCTTTATGACAAACATCTGAAAATATTTCCAAATGTTTGAGATGCTCCTTCATATTCTTTGATGCGATGAGAATATCATCGATGTATACGAACATGAAATTGAAATAATCTTTAAAAAGATTATCCATCTTTCTTTGATATATTTGGGGTGCGTTTGTCAATCTCATAGGCATAACATTCCAAACATAGTGTCCTTGTGGTGTGGAGAAAGTTGTGAACTTCTTACTTTCTTCCTCCATCTTTATCTGGTAGAATCCAGACTTACAATCAAACTTCGAGAATATCTTGGCACATTTGATACAGTTAACTAAGTGTTCTCTACTCGGGATATAATATCCATCAAACTCCAGAATGTTATTAATCCCTTTGTAATTAATAACAAGTCTAGGTTTCCCTTTTTTGATTTCTCCATGATTCCTTACAAGGAATCCCGGACTGCTGTATAGAGAAACTCCTGGTGAAATTAACTTAAGGTCCATATGTTCCTTAAGTATTTTCTGCATATCTTCACGATCTGTCTGATTCATAAGGATCGGTTTTAGTCTCACGAACTCGTGTTCCTTTCCTGGTTTCACCTTCAAGGATACTTTGAGCTCGTTCCTGTTCCACCATGTCAAAGGATCTTCGTTGTAATTCATCTGGATCTTTTGCTGAAATCCTCGAGTGATATTTGTTCTTCAATGGTAACATCACTCTATGGATTTTCCAATAGGGTTTTTCGTAATTCCGCAATAACCTCTGGAGAAACTGGTTATTCTCCTTGTATTCTGAATAAATATAAATTATTATCTCATCTCTTTAGATCTTTCTGCTTCGATCCATATTGTTGAAAGGATAATAATGCTTCACCAAATCTTCTTTTATCCGCCATTTTTGGATGTCGAAGTTTGGCTTCATCACCACGCTTGCTGTGAAAATTAATAAGCATTCTTCAGTAGAATGCTTTCCGCAGTCTCTGGACAATAATCTTATGATCAAATAATGTTGTGAAAATAAGCCTTCTTGCCTCATTTTCTTGTGTAAATCGCTTAAATGTTTGTAGGAAATTATTTCCTAGCAAAACATCTGCTCATGTATCATGGAAATAGATTAATGGCATCTTTACTTTATACCATGGGGTACCACCTGCACCTTCGATCATAATTTCCGCTTGTTTGATTCTTCGATTAAGGATAAGAATCCTTTTGGAGAAATCTCGACCTGCAATGGCCGGTAGATCTTCACCATAATTTTTGGGAAAAACCTCATATTTTGTCGTTTAAATCCCTGCTCCTGAATCAATATAGGCTGCGAAATATTCAGTCTTATATTTAGTATATAACATTCTGATATAAATGTATATGGAGAATGGACTAGTGGTCATTTGATTCTGTATCTTCTATCAGCCACTGTAAACTCAATTCCATCTTGTAATCTTTTCCAAGGCTTATGATCCTCGAGAAAATCAATGCCCAGTATTAATTGTTCTGGGATTATTCTTGCAACTCCTGTGATAGTCAGTTCAATTTCATCCATTTTTAGGTTTCCTTGAAATCTTCCGACTATCGGTTGTTGGAGATAATATAAAACATCACAAGAAAATATATTATCCTTTTGGGTGATGTCGAATATTACTTTAACTTCTCTCCATCCTTCTGGATATTTCAGCCCTCCTTGTGTTTTGAACACATCTGGGATCCGCTGAACTGTACTAGATCTTCTTTCTTCCCAACGACTGCTACTCAGCATTCTGTCTTGTTTGAAAGAAATTCTCTTTGTCTCCATTCTGATGCTTTGACTCTTATTAAAGACAAGTTGATCTTGTATTTTCATATCGATCTCCTTTATAGTTGGAGACTCGATAAGTTCTGGTAGAACTACTCTGGCGAAATCCTCAAAGATTCTTGGGACTTAATAAATTCATTTCTCAAGAATACATCTGAATGATATGTATTCGAGAGAGCATAAAAAATCTTGTAGGTTATCGAGTAAGGTCTATTCTCTTCTTTCATTAAATCATCTCTTTTGAAATCTTGATGAAGGGTTAGGACTCTGTTGAAGTCTCGATCTCCCAAATTGTATGCAATTATAGGATAGACATTAAATGTCAATTTTCCTGCATACAAATTTCCTGTGACCGCCCCAAGGCATGAATCCTTGAGATTCGAGATTCGCTTATCAAATATAGCAAGATTAAGTGGCGAATCAATTCATTCTTTGAAGGTTGCTTTAATAATAACTCTTATGGCTCCGATGTGAATCCATGAGAGTGTATTTGCAACTTCTCTTTTAACTTTGCTTCCGATCTCCTAAACTTCTCGTTAAGGGATCAACTGTATCTCAATCAAGTTACTAGTGAATTCCATTGGGATGACAAATTCTCCAGTATTAACTCTATGGATAATTTGGTGTTTTCTATTACGAAGCCCAAATTTATCCAATGTCTTTTTCATAGCTCCAATGGTGAAACCATCGTAAATCTAAAGCTTTGGATCTTCCTTCATAATTCTCATAAGGGTTTTATGAGAAATCGTCATGTGAGAAAGATATCCTGACATATCTTCTCTTGTTGTTTGAAGAATTTCTTTTTCACTCTGATTCTGAAGATGACTCGCTTTCATCATCAGAATAGATCTCTTCTTTATAGATGATTTCATCTGAGGGTAGATCCTTAAATTGATACATCTGTATAAGATCTTGATAGTAAATAGCTTCTTCAAATTCTGGTGTTGTTTCGAACTGTCCAATACCTCTTTTTTCGTTATCTGGGCAATCCGTTGAGATATGTCATCTTGCTTCACATGTCTAGCAATTACAGTCTTTAAAACTTTCATTAGCTCTGGTGTGAGCTTGTCTGAAAGTTTTTCTTCCTGAAATTCTGTTGGAACTTCATTGGTTTGAGCCTGATGAAGAGGCTCTACTCTTGCTAGGTGCTGGTCTTTGCCCTAATTTGTAACTTCGGGCCTTTTGTTTTGACCACATCCTTCTAGGTCTCCATGAAGACCTATGACTCTTTCTGTTGTTGTTGCTTCCACGGCTATAAGGATGGCTTCTTTGTTTCTTCATTTTTTGTCTCCGTGGTTGACCTCCCACAACTGTTGGGATGTCATTATCTTCGTAACATAGGGGAACCATTTTATTGATTCCTCGGAGTCTCTTGTAGTTCTTGTAGAGTGCTGTCTGGTGGCACCATTCAGCTAATTTGGCCTTTATGAAAGACATTCTTCTGACCACAATATCCAAATCATCGGCACTCTTGTATTCCTTGATGAGCATTTCTCTCCAGGGACTTGGTATCTTCGTAAAGAAAAGTTGCGAAGCTTCTTTATCATCTACCTTGGACTTTCATCGGTACTCGGTGAATAACTTGATGTATTCGTCAATATGATAAATATCATGTAACTCGAGGCAGTAGAGGGTTTGTTTGTATCTTTTCCTTTTTTTCTTTTTCACTCCCTCAAAATAGTCTATGCCAATAAAATGGATTTTGAATAATTTTACCATATTATCGATAATTCTTTTCAATAACTCACCAGCAGTAACGTCGTTTCTCATTTCTGGTGCTGTCATGTCCTATGGGGTCTTTATAGATCCCTCAAGACTCATCTCAATGAGTAAGAGGAGATCCTATTGTTTCAGGAACTCGACAACGTTCCAAAAGGCCAAATCTCATGAATACGTCTTATGGAAAGTCACAGCTAGATCCTATACATCCATATGGATTGATGCTGAATCTAGATATCCTAGATTTCAAAAATCGAGAAGTCCTTATCGATGATTGGGCATCCCATCGGTGATGAGGATTACAGCAGGTACCATTTTAAATGCCCGTTTTTATGCCCATTTTTAGATTTTCAATTTTCGAAAGAATTTATACGTTGCATTGTTACTCATTCCAGACCATTGTTTTTTAGACAATATTGGCACGAAGAAGGTATTCTAGTCTATATACTTATTCTTGAAGAAAATCAATCTTTAAAGTTTCAAATTCGGGTCCGGATCTATTCAATATTTGGAGTTGGAATTATTAATTAAATTGGAAAACATATTGATTGGAGTTAGAAAAATGTGCTTGGATGTAGTAAAAATTAATGATTGGAAAAGTGGGGTCAAAGGGTTCAAAAGGTTCAAAATTCCTTTTGACCAAATTTATGATATTTTTGTCATTTTGTTATATAAGGTGGTATTTTTGTATATGATTATAGATAAAGTGGTATGTTTGGAGGTTTACCCTATAAAATATTGCCCCCACATACCCAAAAACAAATTTGGTACGGATTCTTTGAATAGACTGTAATATTTGTCAGTACATACATCATATATTTTTGACCTTAATATTTTTGTTAAACCCTAATTTTTTAGAGTTTAACGAAAATTAAACCCTAATTTTTGTTAATTTATTAGTGTTTAACAAAAATTATGATTTAATTTTCGTTAAACCCTAATAAACTCGTACTTAACACTAATTTTCGTTAAATGCATAAAAAGTGGAAACTATAATTTTGGTGACAGAATTTTCGTTAAGTACGAGTTGAAATACCCCCTCTCTAACTATGGATATTGCCTTTTGCAAGAAATTGGTGGGCATGTAGTTGGCCTTTATATAATGGCAATAAAGTGCAGATCATAGTTATAGTTTCCACTTTTTATGCATTTAACGAAAATTAGTGTTAAGGGGTTGAATTCGTTAAACCCTAAAAAGCAGGGATTAACGAAAATTAGGGTTTAACGAAAATTAGATTTAATTTTCGTTAAACCCTTACTTTTTAGGGTTTGACGAAAATTATGGTAAAAGTAAGGGTTTAACGAAAATTAGGGTTTAATTTTCGTTAAACCCTTATTTTTTTGAGTTTAACGAAAATATCTATATGATATATAGGTAAAAATATATGATATATCTACCGACAAATGTTACAAATTTTTCAGAGAATCCGTACCAAATTTGTTTTTGGGTATTTGTGGACAATATTTTATATTGATGAATATTTGGGGATAATATTTTATATTGGTGGGTAAAATTGTACATCATTATATGAAATTGGGTAAATTGGGCTGGGGACTCAATAATATTACATTTTGTAAGTGATATCTTTAACTTAATATATAGTGTGAATAACATAGAAAAATAGTTATATAGGGTATTATAATTATTAATGAGAAGGAGATGATTGGGGTGAGTTAGAGGAAGCTAGCAATTAGGGTAGCCCTCACTACCAAAAAATTAGAATATATACCGACAAAAATAACTACCCTATACTAGTGTCGGCATAAGGCTTCTCCTTTTAACTTTAACTTCTACATTTGTACATAAAAAAAAAAATATAAAAAAAATCTACATTTGTACATTGAAACTTCATTCAAACATCACCTCTCTCTCCCTAGAAACAAAGTTGTTGAAATGGTATTGAAATGTTAAAATATCAACACTGATTTTTTTTTTTGGTTATGTAATCATAGGTTGGATTGAGTTATTTAAAATGAATGTAAAATACGTTCAAAATCTATTCAAATTATTAAAAATATATTACTTCAAAATGAAAATAGTAATGGATTTCAAATATATATCAATCGATCAAAACATCTTCGATTAAATATGTTGTTATAAATTTTAGTTATTTCTTGAACACTTCAATCTAAACACAACCTTAAAGTTTTAGTTGATATGTTATTTAACATGGTATCAGAATTATATCAAACAAAACTATATTAGAATTTCATTAATACCAATTCATCAAAATTTCCACATACGGATATACAAACGGTCTATCTTGAAAGTATACTATTGAATGTTAAAACGATACTTCTGCAAGTTCAAATTAATCGAGATGGGGTTTGATTGATTGATTTACTTGAAGTGGCTGCCCCCACATATCAATTGATCATTGATGAAGAAAATCATAGGACCCTAAATTACAGCTGCTAATATAGACTACATTTTTTTCTATCTATCAGTCCACTTTTGAGAAATGCGGATTGGTTTAAATAAGTTGAAATTAGGGTTGCCAACCACCACAAAAGTATATGTGGAAAAGATGTTGATCAATATTGGAAGACAACCTTTTCCTTAAGTCCACAAGTTTTCAAGAATCTGAGTCTGAGATTGTGCTGCAAATCTCCCTTTCTTTTTCAACAAGATCGCCTCTTTCTCTTTCATAATCTTTTAAAGACAACTAAAGCATCCAATCCAAACTAATTCCTACTAAATTATATATGGGCCCGGCTATCCGCATCCCAATTTTTTCTAAACACACCTCTTTTTTTTTTTTAAATTCAAAAAATGACAAAATTCCAATTTTATCCTTATGAATTAAAAAAAAAATTGAGAATTTCTTCTTCCCTGCCCGTCTGCTACTCCTCTCTCTCTCTCTCTCTTCTTTCAATCCTCAAACCTATTATAACAACATATATAATGTATGAAAAACTATTTTATGAGTTAACAAAATATATAATAATCGTGTAAAAAGAACGAAACAATAACAACTAATTTGGGGTGTGTTCGACCCTGGTTTGTGTGATGGGTCGAACACACCCCAAATTTGTTGTTATTTTATCGTTCTTTTTACACGATATCACATGATAATTATATAGTAGTTTGTTAACTCGTAGAATGATTTTTCATACGTTATCCCTTACAATATCAAGATGTGAGGAATAAAAGAAAGAAAAAAAAAAAGAAGCAAGAGACCTGACGCAGAGGAAGAAGAAATTTGGAAAAAAAAATTAGTTTTTTTTTAATTAATAATGTTAAAATTATAATTTTGTCATTTTTGAAAATTTTAAATCATTTTTTTAAAATGGGGTGTGCTTAGAAAAAATGGGGTGTGGATAGCCGGACCCATTATATATTCTCCAATTGTTTAGTACCCCTTGTCAATAACTTCACTTTTTGGATCATTTGTAATTCATTGTCATTATAATATATATATATATATATATATATATATATATTGTGATAGATTGAGTATACATTGTTAAGTGTGTAATAGATGTGATAAATAATAATATTTAATCATAAAATATTAATGTAGTAATAAAGTAGAGGATCAAAATAGCTTGTTGACCTTAAAATAGGTAGTGTGGCTAATGTTGATTCAACTCTTAATAATGACATTGTTGTATTTATATGAATCAGTAACGGCTAACCTAATTAAATTGAAGTCCCAAAGCAAAGCAAAGAGGCAGATAATAGGCATGCAAATTTAAAGCACCGACTTAAGTTTGGACACACATACTTACAATTTTATAACCTCACTTTGCACCGAAAAGAAGCTCCCATTTTGACATCTCTCTCTCTCTCTCTCAAGTTTGTTAGACAGCTTTAAGCAGATTAGACTTTTAGGTGCTTCATTCTTGGAATACATTATCTTGTTTTCGTGCTTACTGAGTTACACGTAAGCTTCCTTAAACACATGTTTCATTGGTTGTTCTCTCTCTCATACTCATATGTATATACAAATATATGCGTGTATATACGCTTTTGTGGGTGATCCTTTATTCATTAATCCATTCTTAATTATTTCCCAACTATTTTCTCACCTTTCATCTAGTTGATCCAAGATTTTGGACTTAATTAAATGTGGAAATACACATTGATACATTAATAAATGTGCAAGAATGAATACACTACAAGATTTTCATACTCATGAAGAACTCAAATTAAAGAGTGGAAATTTTGAAAATAATTGCAGGATCATTAATTGTGACTCCAAAAAAAAAAAAGTGTGAAAAGAATTTCTTAATTCACTGAAGAAGAAGAAAAAAAAGTGAAAAGAGTTTCACTTTGTGGGCTGTCGTTTTTGCCATAATGAAAGAGGTTAATTTAAATCATGAAATCGTGTCCTCTTCTCATAATGAGTTCTGAACCACTACATGCGTTAAAATTGTACTATTTTTTCAATTTTACATTTGAATATTGTTGGAGATATATTTTTTAAATTATTCCCAAACATGTATTGTCAGGTTTTCACAACTTTTATATATATATATATATATATATATATATATATATATATACTCAATGTATATTCACAAAATGTATGTACATCTCAGCACGCAGAGACGGAGTAGGGGGACTGGCGGCAGCCGTCGCCCCCTCAAATTTTCTGACCAAACTACTTATATATATATATATGTATATAATGTAATTGTAGTTAAAAATACGGATTTCGCCCCCCTCGAATTTCAAAGTTTTGATAAATATCCCAAAAAAATTATTTCGCCCCTCGTTACCAAATTCTGGCTCCGTCCCTGTCAACATGACTAAATTAATATTTACAATGTTAATTTCCGAATTATAGAAATAATCATGCATGCGAGGACATATTTTAGTAAAAAAAAAATTAAATTAATAAATCAGAAAAAATGTACAAAATCCGACCAGGGATAAATTAATCACGACGGCTTGATCGGCGCCGAATTCAATCCGAGTCTAAAAACTTACGGCGCGGCTGGAGCCAAGCTGAGGTGCAGATCCAGCCCAAACGCATCATCGAAATTGGGCCCATCATTACCGGAAAATCTACTCAAAGATGGCCCATCTAGACTTCCATTATGGGCCTGAACGGGGTGCTGAGGCCCAACGCTTGTCAGGCTGGACTCCCCTACGCTGCTGGTGTACGATAAGCTCCCAACACCCCTCCCACTCGTCGAAGCAGGAAACACGCAGCCATGCGACACGTGGAAAGGCGGCGCGGTGCGTGGGACGTAAACCCACGACGGAGACGGGGTGGGGACAACGACGGAGCCGGCGGTGGCCAGGAGGTGGGCCGGCGGAGCGAAGGCGGAGACCATAGGGTTCCGCATGTAGGAAACGGCGGCGTTTCGGGTGGCTTGCATTTGAGCACGCTTGAGCTGTTGCCTTTCCTTTTTGTGAGCATTTTGATGGCCGCCTAGGGCTTGTGAGTTGGCGAACTCACGGCAGCAGTATTGGCACTCGTATTTCCGGCCGTCGGCGGCCGGAAACCCGCCGGGCTCCGGCGAGCCTGATGAGGACTTGGTGGGGTCCACTGCTAATTCTTCTTGATCTTGATCTGTCATGTTGAAACCGAAGAGTTTTAAGGGTGTGTTATTGCTGCATGCTTTGTTTTGGTATTCGATCTCCCCCATGCTATACATACAGTATTTATATGTATATGTTAGTGAGAGAAAGAGAAGGAGAGCGTGTTCAGAGAGAGAGAGTAGAATCACAGTTTCCTCAGACAGAAAAAATAGGAAGCGTGGTTTAAGAGAATTCTTGCATGTGGGGTATTTATACAAGTAAGTTTATGTCAAAGTGAAGAGAGAGAGAGAGAGAGAGAGTTGCGGACATCCCAAGGAGAGAAGAAAGTTAAGTGTAAAATTGGGAACACGACCCAAGGAACACTTGGGGACCCATTGGATTGCACTTGTCTTAAGATCACCATCATCATATCCTTCATTTTTCCAAGTTTTTCACTATCATGCGAAGTTACTTTGTAGCCCTTGTATTCTTTTTTTCATGATTTAAATTATCCAAAAATGTAGCATTTATTAATAGTACTCCAAATGCATGAATTAGGGAGGTGTCAATTAATTTAATTTTCTGTTGTTGTTACCAGTCACTAGTGAGTTTAAATTGGAGTGAGAGAATGTGACAAATGTGAATGTTGAGGTGGTTGAACTATCAAATGATTGAGTTTGCTCCCTATTTTTGAGTTATAATTAATTTTCTTGCTACAGTACTTTTTAAAAAAATTCAATTAAAGACTTACGCATCTAAGTAATTAATTAGAGATATACTTTAATGACCCGATTTTGAAGTGGCTATATATACATGGCTGCGTCAGATAATATATAATCAAACTAATTAAAAGTTCATGAAAAAATATTAGGATAATAGATAAATTAAGAACCAAGATTTGGTAATCCACAAGATTTCTAGCTACTTTAATTACATATGATCGTAAGTTGCGGGTAAGTCATTTTCATGTTCAAGGGAAAAAAAAAAAAAACATATTATTGTGAATAGTAGTTAGGTTAATTTATTTTTATGAATTGATCATGAATACTACTGTTATGTACTATAATAGGTGAAATAAAATATTGTCAGAGAGAACTCATATTTTATATATCATTAAGTACCGAACTTTAGTTAAATTTGTAGCTATTTACCTAACATAGTTAAATACACTTGATGCCATCCTTTCCTTTGACCCTTTCATGCAGTATTATGGTGAAGAATTTACCTTTATCATTAAATTTCTTGTCCTACACCAATTATTATGATAGGGTACGTGCAAAAAATTTGTTGAAAATTAATTTTATAAAAAGTTTGGTCAGACTCGGATTAATTAAAAATGTACCTCTATTTACTGTTTAATTTACTTTTCACCTTTTCCCTTTTTTTTTTTTTCCTTTATTAATGAGTAAGTTTCTTGTAAGACCGTCTCACGAATTTTTATTATATTGTGTGAGACGAGTTAACCCACAGTCTAATCATCCACAACTAAAACCCTACAATTCACATGTTGTTTGTTTGTAGGTGATGGGCTCCATTTCACGATAACTATCCGTGAAACCGTCTTAATTCTTTTTTGCCGTGCTAATACATGCCCCCATTTAACTATTTCACTCAAGAAAAATAATGTGTTTGACAGGTTTCAAATACAACCAAAATCAATTAATACTTAAACCTATAACATCTACTTTTATTTGTTCCACTTTCCAATACTTTCAAACATTAAAAATACAAGTCTTCACAATAATAGATGATCAGTACATTTTACAAGCATTGATTTTAACATTTCAACACAAATCATACACAATTCTAATTAAATTAATATAAACACGCATCTTCTATATACTTCAAGATTTTCCAACCCTAAACCTAAAAAAATCTTAATTTCTCCTAACCCATTTAAACCTAGAACAAACATATAGCCTAAGCTATGATGATGATGATGATGATATATATATATATATATATATATATATATATATAATAGAGAGAGATATATAGTGGAACGAGCCCCAATGAGGTATCGTGAAGCCATTTCTCTGTTGCCTGACTCAATCTGCTACAGAAATGCTCCCTCTTTAACATACTTCACATATATATTTATTGTTGCATTATTTTAATGTTTAGATGGAGTTTAATTCCTTACAAACAACATTGCTTTTTGTGCATATATTGATTCAAATTCAGGAATCTGAGTCTAAGGTAGTTTTGATCTTTGTTCTTACAGTTCGGAAATACCAGCAACATAACACACAAGCCTTAAGTCAATTATGATCATTTATTTATTAAAAAGAGAGTTAATTAAGATTCTTTCATATTTGAGTTTGGTAAAAAGAGATAATCAAGACCCGATCAAAAGATTTAAGATCAATTACTTTAATTAATTAATTTATATGAGCACAAAAACTCCTGTGCACTGGGTGCATGAATCTAAAATTCATGCAATCCGGGTCGATCTGACCCGGATCCACGTTTTTTTTTTTTTTTTCCAAATTTTTGTCTTAACCTTTATATTATAAATGTGTGACATTTATGTACAAACATCCGTACCTTTATGTCTATAACTTAGAAAAAAAATGAAGATTTTCAACACAATTTGTATTGTATACCTTTATGTGATATAAATGTGACATTTATGTTATATTATATCACTTTTATGTACAAATATTCTACATTTATGTAATATATAAAAATTTAATTAAAACTTAAAAAAACAATATAAAATAAAATATGTATAATATATTTAAAAAATATTTACATTATTATTCTTATTCTACTGACTTTTTAAAAATTTAAAATAATATTAAGAAAAAAAATGGAAATGGTGGCGTTTTCTACCCAGCAGGGGTTGCTGGGTTGATACCCCAGTAGAGGATCCTGGTCCGTATGCACTCTGCTCCTGCCCCATAGATAGCTCCATGTGAGGATTTTTAAATTGTGGGAAATAATTTTTTTCCATCCCTTTTTTTTTTTTTTTTTTTGATATTTGTAATAAGAACTGAAATATGGCAAAATAAATCACTTCATGAAAATCCCATTTGCGAAACACTTGAAATTTCCCAAAATACTCAAATGACAATTGTAAAATAATAATATTAAAAAAATCTGATGAAACAGTTTAAAAATCCCTATAATTCTCCATTTAAACTAAGCCTATTAAAATAAAAATGCAGAATTTATATGATCCTTTCGAAAAAATAATTAAAGCTACTAAATTAATCAGATTCTGCCCTTCTTATTTAAGCTATAAAAAGAAAGTAAGGAATTGTCAAAATCTAAAAAGCCGACAGAAATCAACTGAACTGCCTTATTTTTCTCCTTAAAACTCCACAAAAGTCAAATCTGATATATAATGTACACACACACACACATATATACACACACACAGAGAGAAGATATGTGTAGTATATGTGGGCCATCATTTTCATAGCTTACGTGTCAACACCATATCCCCATGCATACTTGATTCAACCCTAATTAAAACAGCTTATTAAATTTTAGTTGATTACAATTATATATGCATTAAGGTAAAGAGAAAATTAACAGTGGATTCGTAAATATACCAAAAGGGCACATTAGTAATTTAATACATATACTCAAGTGAATATATGTGTGTGTATATAGATAAACATAGTGGTAATGATTAATGATGTTGGAAATAATATGAATTTAGATCAGATGTTACAAGTAGGTTACTGATAGGACCACCATAACATTACGTGGTGATGATGAATTATTGTAGAGGATGTTTGCGTGATTGACGTTGAAATCTATATTGTCTTTGCTTTCCACATGAAAGATCTTCCCGAATCTTACTAACTACTTGATGAGAGAGAGAGAGAGAGAGAGAGAGAGAGAGAGAGAGAGACTGTGTGTGTGTGTGTGTGTGTATATATACACAAACATACTCATTTATGAAAATGTGTTCTTACATATATTTGGGTTGGAAAGTCTTCACCAGAACTCCAAGAATGACCCACCTTGTCTCATCTTTTATTATGTTCAATTTTCATATCTATATATATTTAAACTCGGTCAATTTACAATAATTTTTCTTGCATGATTGAATCATCGTTAAAGTTAATTAAGCCAACTCTTTTTGGCCGTTGGATTCATGTGCTGATGATTTTATTGCCACATGATACTCCATCCATTCTAATTTAAATTATGTTTTATTTTTTCGACTTATCATATTTGATTTGTATCATTCTCCATCTGAACAAAAAAAAAAAATCATCTAAATAGAATTGAAGGGAACAGTTATATATAAAATTAATTAACTTCGTTATTAGTATGTATTAGGTTCTAGTTGATATTTGAAAATGCAAAATGGTTATCCTTAATCATGATGATTAATATCGTTGAAAAAGTCAATTGACCAATAAAATTGGTTTTCGGTGTTTTTTAGATTATGTTTTGTGCTAGACAAGCTGCCCTTAATTTCAAAATGTTAGGATGGAATATCTTAGAATTAATTAATGTGTCCAAGATCTATTGGAATTAATTTCGAATCAAATTAGCTTTTCAACACTAAATTCCTACACCCTTTAGAGTTCATTATAAGATGAAATGAGTGTGTTGCACTAATTAAGATCATTATTAACCATCTAATTATAGAGAATAGATTAAAAAAATTGAAAGTTTTCCACTATTTATCTCCAATATTCCTATTGTAATGTACCGAAAATTTGTCATTTTATTATTTACACTTACAAAAATGTATTATTTCCTAAATGTTTTCCATGCTTAGAATACAGACAACCAAAATTTAGAGAGCTACTCAAATTCAAAAAGCTTAAGGCACTTGTTTTTGCCTCTTTGGATTTGACAAAATATAATTAGCCAAACCTAAATAAAATTCCATCTAAAATGAAAGAAAGAGAAGGGATTGATTTAACCTATATTTGAAACATGCATGAACCATATGTATAATGGGACCAAAGCTATTATTGGATATTGTTAAGCCCCTCAAGTTTGTGGTTATAGATTAATTATAAAATTGTAGATTGGAATCCCCATAATAAAGAACTCTTACTAACAAAAAACTATCCACATTCATTTTGGCTTTTAATTAATTACAACATAGATCAATGATTAATTATATTGATTAGCTAGGAGCCCTAGCTAACTATCATCACTTCTAGAGGGGCTCAAGGGGTTGGTTTGACATTTGCTAATCTAAGTTGGGACAATAACTTAATTTGGAAGTTTGTAATTGTTTGTGTAGGGTTGTTTGGACTTTCAAGAATTGCCTAAAACTTAAATTGGTACAAGGTTTTCAATAATTGAAAGAAAATAAAAAATCGTGTAGAATTTCTTCTTTTGTTGGTTAGAGTTCCATCAATTAACTTCACTAGCTTTTATATAAACCTTTCTATATAAATAGTGAAATTTGGCGGGTCAAATGAGAATCTTCACCCTAAAAAGCTAAGCCTACTCAACCCTAATAATCTTAATTAGCTCTTATGTAAAAGATTAAGAAACTTATTATTTTATTTTGGTTTCAATTGGGTGTAGCTTTCAATGTCTAGATTTTTATGTCACATACATGCATATACAAAAAGAAGTTTTAAACACTATACAAAATGAAGTATCTTAATTGAAAAAAAATTAGCCTAGCTAGATACCTAAATCTTGGTCTCGTTTTCTTGCTAGGATATATATAAGTATAGTGGCTGAACTAACCTAAACATAGCCAGCATATAGTCATTTTGGTTTTCTACACATATTGAAATTACTATATTAATGTATTATTATTATTAAATAACTATTAAGTGTTGATGGGGGAACAAGGAGTCTGCCTAACAAAAATTCTGTAGTATTTAATATTGAATCATAGTATACATTATATATAAGACAATATTGTCAGAATAGCTACAAAATGGTGAAGGTTAGAAAGCACATGGCCACTCCATTCTTGTAGGGAAATACATGTGATTGTTCATAAAATGGCAAGAACCTATTGCAAAATGGCCATGTTGCATATATATTTTTGGTAAGAGAGAGAGAGAGAGTTCAGTATCATGGGGGCCACAAGTACAAATTATATATTTATGGTTTAAAAGAAAAACCTTTATATAGAGTGATATAGCTAGCTAGCTAGCTAACTAGCTAGCTAGCTTGTCCAATCAAAACATCTTCTCAAGCTTGTTGATTAATCTACTAATCATGTACTTAATTAATAAATTAATGGGGGGCTTTCCTTGTTGTTAATGGTTTCCACCACTGAATATAAATAATAAGCTTAATTAATTAAGGAGCTTAGTCATGCTTTTTCTTTGGTGTTGATTGAAGTAATTGTAGATAATTATTATTTGAGATTGCCCAAATCGCAGCTATGACCCACTAAATGTATTTATCAAGACAATTTCAACCAATGGGTGCTTATTTCAAGCAACAAAAGATTATTTCAGACATGATCCTATCATAATACAACCCCCCATTAACTCTCTAATCATCTTTGTTCCCTTTTTATAGCCACGACTTTAGATAGATACAAAAGGATATAAATATAATGTGACTTATTTTCAAATTGCTAATCTCCTCTTTTTGGTTATGTTCAATGTATAATTAAATAAATCTAACCTCTTATGTCTCATATTTGTTACATCATTTTATTTTTATCTCATATTTTAAAATGGGGAGTACTGATTAAAATAAAGGGATACCTGCAGTAAAATTCACGAATTTTCTAGGTCAATTAACATGTGTTCATTACATACAGTAACATCAATTAAGGTATTTTCTTCATAATTTTTAAAAATTTGAGGATTTTTGAAATGTAAAATATGAGCCCGTTAGTTACAGAAGTATGAAACATTGAAAATCATGTTAAGTTTAAAAATTATGTTAAAATTATAATTTTGAAAAAAAAAATCATCAATTACCCCTAAAATAAGCTAACGAATAAATTGGGCTTAGAATTACAAGTCCCTCCACATATATACTCCAAATGACACCACCTACTTCAATAATAATACAATAAAGTTGTAGGTTTGGTGGAGTTAGCTTTAAGTCATGTGAAGTGACTCCTTATCCCTCTATTTCTACTTAAATACACATGTCAATAATTAAATAATCAAGTACAAATAGTCTAATTACTTGAAGCCTAAGCCTAGATTACAGTCAAGAATGTCTACTCTTTTTAAAAATGTTTTGATAGTGAACTCCATTTGGTCTTTTTAATTTCAATAAAATAATCTTAATAGAAAGTCCCGTGAATTGAGAAATCAATGAGACAAATTAAATGTGCTTTGGGTTGCCAAAAAAGTGGACATTTAGACGGCAACATAAACACCACATAAGATGATTATTACAAAAACATTAACTGGGGAACACATCCACATGTAATGGGATTAATTAAATTTAAATGACCCTAAATTTAAGCTAATTGGGCAGTTTAGAATTTAAGAAAAAAATTAACAATGCCGAAACATATTTCGCCACGTGGATAGCTTCTAGTCATTTGTAATCGCTACCTATAAGTTTCATGTAGTCTATTTTTAAAGCCACGTCATTTTTAATGTTCTTTTCTTACATATCCACTGAATGTTGATAATATATTTGACTAAATAAACTCCCATGCATTCATTCCTTAATTTCAAGATTATATTTTTTTTAACAAGTTCTAAAATAAATATTGTTTAGTAAAAAAAATTGTTTCCAAATAAATGTTATGTTAAAATATTAGGACATATTTATCTATAATCTACCGACTACTAAAATTATTAAATTAAAGAGAGTTGTTAAGAAGAAAGGGAAAAAACTCCCACAATAATTATATTTAAATAGAGGTAGATCAAATTTTATATCACCTTCCTTAATCAGTGTCAACAAGGTTAAATCGACATTTATTTCGGAATGGAGGAGAGTATAAAATGTGATGAAGATGCAATCGACCATTTGATTCATTTTTACGATTCACAAAACCCACCTTTTCTTTTCATTTATAAAATAGATTCTTAAAAAAAAAAAAAAAAAAAAACCAAAGTGATTAACGAATATAATTAAACATTAAATACTATTAAACACGTATGTGTATATGGATCTGATCACACGTACAAACACACACACACACATATATATATATATATATATATATATATATATATATAATATGTGTACTGTGTGACTTGTGTGCATGTTTGGGTCTAGGTCATTGAGAAAGAGTAAAATATTTTCTAATAAATATGCCTAAAAAACATGATGACGAGCTTTTCCTTAGGAAAACACATAAATAAACAATTTAGATTTTTGGACGCACTCAAAGACTTAGGGTTTTTTTTTTTTACTCAAAGACTTAGGGTTTGGGGCCATAGATGAATGCAAGTGGGATACAATTTGTCTCAACATATATGAAATAAATCACAAAATACTTATTAATGTAGTTTAAACTTTAAAGTAAGGTACAAGACAAGAAGTTTCCAGCAAAAGAAAATAATAATGTAGTGAGTATAGTATAGATCTCTTTTGGGCAAAACTAAGTTTTGTACAAGTCCAAGAACAGGTAACCTAAGACGATGTCGTTTTCTGGTCTAGTAATTTGTCTATCCCATGGTTCCTAGCTTAGATTATTGATTAGTTTATGACTAGGTTTCCTTTCAATCAGCCACTGTTTTTGGGCTGTTTTTTGATATTTAATTTGATTGAAAGGATGACATTATTAATTTATAGAGTTCATCTAGGCCTGATCTCCTATTGATTATTATATATATATATATATATATATATTTTAATATCAATGTAAAGCCTATCAAGAGTCCATCAATTTCACCCCAACAGAATATGCTTCGTTCATGACCCCAGGAAAAATTGCTGATTTTAGTCAAGAGGACATGAAGAACCAACATTATTAATTTTACATCAACGTTATAAATTTAAGAATTTTTTTTTGCTGATTTAGCAGATTCAAAAATATTGAACCCAATCTGCATTACTGATTACTGTTGCAATATATAGATCAGATTAAACACTTTAATATATAGAGATAAAGAGCTAAGAACAATGAATCAACAAAATGTGGAATGATAAATTAAAAAAACTTATAGTAATTGAATGTCCAGTCACTCGCCATTAGTCTCAATATAAACAAAAATATATGTCCTAATCTCTTTAAAGGATATGCAATGTACAAATTTCTAGTTATTTTTTCAAAATACAAAAGGCTAATTAGTGAATATTAATAATAAGGGGCCAGTAAAATTGTAGAAAATTGGATTGTTTCATCAAAGCATTCAATTATGTCATTGAACAACCATAATAATCTTGATTCTTGACACCCTTGTGCCAATGCAACTGACGAGAGTAAAATATGGGTTGCAAAAAAAATTACTATTACAGTGAAATCAGAACAAATATATTCGATTTCTTCTTCTACTGTTCTACATACTATCCCAGCTCCGATCTCGGATAATGAACAGCTGCAAGAATATAGACCTAATTACATACATTTTTCAACATTTTACAGCAATAATATCACAAACCAACCATAACGGAACATCCTCGAGAATATGTAACCTCGACCACGTTAAGAGGGACGAGCGTTGTATAGACAGAAAACTGTCATGCGGAAAATATTTCATGCAAGAATAAACTTCAAACCTCAGGAAGCAAGCACAGTTCTGAAATTGTTTCACTTTTTATCAGATCCTTTAAGGTTAAGATTGAACCATTTCTTTTTTGAAGATTTATCCTTTGAATCTGAACTGCCCTCTTCGCTAGGACTCTCGGGTTTATAATCTTCGCTAGTGGGCTTGCTGCTACTTCCGTTGCTAAAATGCCCGCTCCCACTTGGGAAAGCAACAGTCCTTGAAACAGTAAAAGAAGAGTGGATGCTATCTCGCTGTTTTAGCAGTTCATCGACCTGTTCAAGCATGCATGACCAATGAGAATCAAAGCCACAGAAATGAAAAGGTAGATCAACTTAGATAGCCTTCTCAATAAGAATTTTAAAAAAAAAATTTGTTATTTTAAAAGAAAAACTCCTAAGATGGAGAAGTGGTAACATGGAGAATAACTATAGGTGGATTTTTTTATACAGATTTTTCACGGTGGAGCAAGTGAGCAACAACTAGACAATACCTACTGATCAGAAGAATCCCAAGATAGAGAAACCTCCCTTTCTAAGTGTGCTTAAACTAGTACCAAGAGACTGGGACTGGCTCATTATCAACAGAAACTGGTTCTCAGAGGTCCCTTTTCTCTCTGTCGGCATCCCATCAAAAATTCAAGATTTTCTAATGCAAGAAATCAGGCTTTGATGAACTGAACAGTGGCATGAATTATGCCTGAGAGGATGTGTTCAACGAACCATCACCCCCTGCCAAACAGATACACACAGAGGTACTCTCAGATCCTATCGATGGTGTAACTATCCACTGGCATAGTCAAGGGAATGAATATTACATCATAGGCTGCAAACTTGTACTTCAATAAGTGTTAAATCAGTTAAGAGGCTCTGGTCTTAGTGATAGAACCAGGAAAAATAAAAACCTCAACTTTTAGGACACGCCCATACCAAGTCACTGCCTATCACCTGCCAGCTCATTGTGCAATAGCAAAAGATCAAAGGCAGATTAATCACAATGAGCTTATGCTGATACTCAATGTAACAAGACTCTAAATCTTTGCGTTGACAAATGCATAGTGAGTGTAGATACGCTCTACACTTTTGCTTCTACAATTGTACTTCCCTTCCTATAACTAAGGAACTGTAACTGTATAAAGGTAGAAAAGCTTCTCATTCAAAGCTTAGCATGACAGGACATTCCAACAACAAAAATAAATAAATTATGAAGCAATCTCGGGATGCAAACTTACGGACTGCTTTTCCTGAGTATATCGATTGGTGACTTCTTGGAATCGGGCCAATGCCTGAAAATAGAAGTGGAAAAGGAATTAACCATAAGGAATATATCTACAATCTTACTATAATTAACCATAAATGTGGATGCTATGAAGGAATACCTTCCTATATTCTGTCTCAAATTGTCGTAGCTCATTTCTCTTCCTCAAAATCTGAGCTTCAATATCCTTAAGCTTCTCAGTCGTATCCTCATATGTCTTCGCACAAAGGGCCTCAATTGTATATGTTGCAGGTTTGAAAAAGTTATCTCCTGCAGCAATCATGCCAAACATTAGCCCCTTATGAAGTTCTTATCAGCTTTTGTGCAAATATTAGTATTCAGATTCATATGCAATTAAATACAAATATAAGTATTTCATAAGTTCAGACCATAAACAGCAAATATGTGAGTGCCAGCTTTTAGTTCTGCAACCTCACAAGGTTGAAGGCCTTCCAATCTTTTAAAGAAAGCAGCTTCTGGGTCCTTAGCCATTGCCAACTACATCACCAAAGAAGTACATTTATCAACAAAGTAAAAATAATAGAATGAGCGTTGAGTGTCTCCAGTTAAACAAAAGTAGAGATTACACACCGCATTTACAGTTGAATCCATTCTATACACTTGAAAATGCAAGAAGTACATTCCGGCTGATGTAGCCTTGCCAGCTTTCTCACTGTCTTCCTGTATTAGCAAAGGTGAATATGCAAAATGAGGCATGTTGCTCGACCATAGAGTTCAAGTTATTTAAACAATTTCTGCTGAAATTCTTATCTTAAAAAGTAGCTTGAAAGATAATGACTATTACTGGATTATGGAAGTTCTAAAACATTGAAAGAACAAGAAGTTCAAGTCTCCACATAGCCAACCTCAATAAACTGATGAGACATTCATCTCAATATTTGACCAGCATTCATCTTAACACATAAGATAACAAATCAACCATATTTGAAAATCCGTTAGAGAAGACATAAATTGAAGTACCTGCAAAGCCAAACCATAACCCCCATTCGCGTCTTGTTCAAAGTACAAAAGCTGAAAATCATGTAAAAGAACCATTAGAATGGAACTTATCTGTGTGCATATGCACATCAAACAGAAAAATGAAAGAACTGTTTCTCCACAACTTTTCCTGTTTCTGTGCAAGTATTAAAAGTACATAACAAAATTCAGAATTGAATATGGTCATTCATACAGCGGAAGGGAAGAAGAGGATCCATGAAGCTAACTCCAGTTAAGAACAATACAACGGTTAAATGTTAATAAAATATAAGTATTTCTATCCCTCATACCTAGCACAAAAGATATCAAAAGAAAGGTAGCACAAATAGGGCACCTTAAATTTGCTTTGTGCAGCTGAAGTAACTCTAACTACTATTCCTGACTCTGCTTGTTCCTCGCTGATAGTTACACCAAAGAAGTGAGCGCACTGCTTTTCTACCTGTTTATAAAATAACAGAGTTAAGAACAAAGTAAACAAAATTAGTTTAGAAACGGAGATGTATGGTGAGTACACTTTTTTAGTCTGGTAAGGGATTCACACACCTTCCCGCTGACTGATGTTCCAATAGGGAGAGGTCTAACTGTAACGGTTCCATTCAAAGCCTCTTCAAGAACATTGGCTGAAATTGTAGTCTTGATAGGCACTCCCAATTTGCTGTCCAAATATATAAAATAGTCAACTAATAACATGTTCACCCCAATATCAAAAGATCCTTTTTGAAAAAGAATTAAACCTGAATAAAGCTGCAAACATTGTATTGACAGTTCCGAGATTTGACAAATCAATCTCCATATCCATTCCTTCAGCGTCAAGAGCCTTATTATCAACAATAATAGATGCCAAATAATTAAAAGACAACACCACATACACTACTGGAGAAAATAATAATAATAATAATAACATGACATAAGGATTGAAGTAAAATCATCATGTTTCTATATGATGATGATGACCATACAGATACATAGATATTATACATAGACATGGATTTATATGAGAATCATTATCGAGGTTTATATTTACAAGTACTAGTGTTTATTTGAGAATCATCATCAAGGTTAATTCTCAGATGGCATGCAAGAATGATAGAGGAAGCACAAATCTTCTATCTAATCATTATTACATACAAAGACCTCACCAATTATTATCACTCATCCCCCCCCCCCCCCCCCACACTAACATGTTATTATGTTTCAATAATGTATCTTCAGCAATGAATCAACTGGCAGAAGTCCATTCAGCTTGATATCAATAAAAAGTACCATTTTTAAATAATAGTATGCGGCATGAAGCAATTACAAAGCAATATAGCAAACTTTCAAATAAATATATAATGCCTATGTTGCAATACCTAACAATTTATGAGTAGAAGGAGCTTTTGCCAAGTACTATTCACACATGGAACATAAAACTGAAGAACCAAGAATACAGGAGAGTACCTCAAATCCTGAATTATCATATTGCCTCCTCTTCTCTGGATCGGATAAAATGCTATATGAATATGCAACCTCCTTGAAAAGTTCTGAGGCTTCAGGATTATTAGCATTCTTATCCGGATGGTACCTGAAAATTGATGGGATTTGTCCTTAACCAATCCGGAAACTTCTCAAATATCAAGTTTCTTGGCAAACGTGTAGGAAAAAGGTAAAAACCAAGTTCATTGGTGCATTTGTTGGAAAACATTGTTTCCTGAAAAGAGACATGAAGGCCTCAATACTGTGGAAAGACTGGAAAATATTTGAGAACTTATTACTTCTTCTGGATGCTCATCTCCCTATCAAAACACTAACACATAGCACCCACTGTAAAAGAAAGTGCAGTCTAAATCCTAGAGCTATTGCACGTCCCTTATTTTGAATTACTCTTTTCAAATGTATTCAATATGCTGAAATAAGGCAATAACACCTTTACAAAAACCACATAAGCCCTTTCTTATAGAAACAAAAAAAAAAATTCTTATCAATGATTTTCAGAAGGAAAATCTAATAACATTACCAAAATATTTCCAAACAATGTGAGCTTCAAATCCTCTTTAGTATACACAATAATAACCAACAAACTTACAATCAGGGATATCCAATTAAACTATGCAATGAGTGGATTTTAATTAATATCAGTAGTTTCAATGAGCACTTGAGCTACCGATCAACTCCATCCCAGTTCAGCCAAATATTTAACTCAAACATACCACAAGTATCAGAACAACATAACCCGGCTTCTAAAACTAACCGTAAATATCTCAAAGTTCCACAGAGACTCATACTGAGCCGATGAATAAAGTCAAAATCAAATAAAAAACAATACAATAACAAAGACAGTCAGTCCAAGAAACATACTTTAGAGCGAGCTTTCTGTAAGCAGTCTTAATTTCTTGATCAGAAGAATCCCTGGACACAGAAAGCACCTCATATGGGTCACGCCGCAACGCCGGTGCCGACGTCCCCTCCATTTTTGTACCCGCCATTAAAAAAAAAAACTTCCTTTTTCCTTTTTTCTATCCAAAATCACCTATTTTCCCTTTTTATTTTCTTCTCACCCTCCCAAATCAATACCTTGTATCTCGGCTATCTGAAAAACATTCCTCCAAATATATCACGACTCGCGTATCACGTGCAAATAGTCGCCTTGTCTGTAAATCTGCAAGCAAGAAGCAATCAAACCATACAGATTTCAAATCTTCGGGAAAAACGAGCTAGAATAGAGTCGAAATTCAATGCCTCGGACCGCTTCAACAAGCTCCTCGGAATCAATGCAAATCAGCAATTAAGGATTCGGCAACAGTTGAAAATTTAAGCTGTATATGAGATCTATCAACCAAGATTTCAATTTGCTCGAATCGATATCACACTCTAACCAGCCCAACAACAGATAAATAAATATACGGATAAATAAAAAGTAACACGAAAAAAAGAGGCTAGGGTTTTGAATGAATCACCTCGGATATGCGATTTGGGAGAGAGAGAGAGAGAGAGGAACGGTAACCAATGAAACGCTTTGATTTTCAGTATTTTCTTTTTTTTTCTCTTTTCAATATTTGCTGGCGTCAAGGGGTCAAACAATAGAGGTTATAATAAATTGTTTATGGAAATCTATACTAGCAGAATTATTATCACAGCTCAACAATAATAGTGGAAACAATTATTATCTGTATTTTAATTCTCTATAGTGAATAGAGAGACATTTATCTGCATTAAGTTATGGTATGGTCGTGGGTTGCATTATACTAAATTAAGAATAAAACCATAATTTATTTCATATAAATCGGATTTGATTCTTTACGGGTCTTATTTATTTGACTTTAATCTAAAGCAGTAGATATTTCATCTGATAAAATCATTGAGTATGCTATTTAAGGTTCATCAATCAATTTTAGAGGAATACTCGTGTACCAAATTCGCTTTATAAAAATTAAAATGTAATGATTGATTTGAAAACAAATACACGAAGCATGGTCCATGTGTTCAAACTTCATTTCTGTAAAAAATGCCTTCGAAAATATAACCAAAAGAAATCAATTCATAACTTTTATTGATAATTCTTCTGTTCGTAGTCACCAACAACACATACATCCCTGAAAAACAAGGCAAATAAACAAAGCAACGCAAATAATAAGGTAAAAGTTCTCCATTAGAAATTGACTACTAACACTATAGATGAAGACATAAAAAATGCATTAGAACTTGCTCGTAAATTTTCATAGCCACAAAATGTGTTGCCTCATTCGAAAACCTTCACTGCATCTTCAAACCTGGTCTTGAATAGTATGTCGAGCTCTCGATCGAAGCCCAAACAAAACAGAGTTTCACAAAGGGTAGAAACACAACCAAAAAACAGATAGGAAAAGGCTGTAAAAGAGAAGGGCTTGCCCATCCTCCCACGGTGGAAGAAGGGCCAAATTCTTATCTATAATCTATTCCACGTGTGAAAGAGAAACAAAATTTTGTTACACAGGATTTGAGCCATATACATGATGAGGAGCAGCCCACATGGTACTACCAAACATTTATACACGCAAATGAATTGTTGCAGGAATTGAAAATCCCTTCTCTAGTTAACTATATAGAAGTGGAACAATTATCTCTATCAACCTTGATTACTCTTGTATTATATGAACCACAGGAGCCACACTTGTGGTATAGCCAATGAAACGGCGCCGTTCCTTTTTTATCACAGTCATTGCACAAGATGTCCTGCAATGGAAGATTCATTATTGATCGATAGGGCAAAATGAAATGGCCAAAGAGATTTAGATGGATGGATTTATGCTCACCTGGCACCGGTCTCTGTATTCTTCAGGAAGCACCTCGGAAGCCATTAGAGCATCGAGCATTCCAAAGTAGACCTGAGGATATCAGCTTTCTTAGCAAAACCGATTAATGAAAAGGTTAACATAGCACACAGATAAGCATTCAGAAGTCGGGGAGTGCTTTGTGGTGATTGTTCAAGCATCTTAAAAAGTATGCATTGTGGAGGCAACTAAAGAAAATCATCATATACAATCTACTCTCACTCTCAAGCTCAAATTCTACTAAAAAAATCTCATGCTTACCGACATGTCTCCCATCGACCTGCTGCAAATAGGACAGATGTAATGCGTGCAAGCGTATGCCTGGTATAAACGAGAGAGAAAGAAAGATAAATACAGGGACTAATGTGAATAGCTTATGAAATCAAAGATAGTAAGGGATTCCAGAAAAAAACAGATGAAGGAACGTACCTGGAAACAAGCAGAATGCATGTAATGACCGCATGGAAGAGCACGCACAGATGTACTAGATGTGAACAAAAAGTCACAGCATATTGGGCAGTTAGTTTCAAGACCTTTCTCCCTGCATTTGTGGTCCACTATTTTAATTCCCAAGCAACAATTGCATGTCATGCAATGGAAGAAATCTATACCAAGTCCTTTCCCGACACGGCACAAATTACAGAATGGACAGTGATAAACATCTCTGGAAAAAAAAAAAAGGGAACAATACAGAAATTGCATTAGAATAAGGAATAAGAATAAAGGTTAAATCACAAACTTAGATGTTATTTGGCTAAGCTTATTTGAAAGAGCTTATAAGCTCTTAGTTATAAGATGTTTTTAGAGCTTATAAGTTGTTTAATTTTTGTTTAAAAATAAGTTATTGAAGTGTTAGAATAAATAAGATGGTGGAGCTTATAAGATGTCAGTAATGACAATTGTGTAATTTAAAGGTGTTTTAAAAAATTAAGGTCTTATTTAAGAAAAAAGTTGGGATCCCCTTACTTTTCAAAAAGGAGCTTATAAGCTTCTTACATCTTACTTTTGGATGAAATAATCTTATTTTTAAAACTCAGCCAAACACTCATCTCATAAGATGTTTTAAGGAGCTTATAAGCTCACTCAAACACCCTCTTACAGAAGTTACCACAAATAGACACCTTATCGCAAATCACTTAGCTTGTGTTTAGATAGAGGGATTTAAATTCTCAGGATTTGAATTGAGTACATTTCAAATTAAAGTGGAGTTAAATTCCATCCAAATAACTCAAAATAGTTCGAAATGAGAGTGATGAATTTCAAATTCATTATTCAAATCCTTTCATCCAAACAACAGCGATGGATTCAAATCCATAATCAAATCCTTCAATCCAAACACAACCAACATTGTTTTAGATGCCGTACCACTGGACAAATAAAGAAGATGATTTTAAGGAAATCCCAGTCAGCATCAGATAGCAACATGATTCTTTAACTTTTAACAATTAATAATAGTTGATTTACAAGCGACTACCAAATTTAAGAAGTCTGCAGCACCATAACACACTACACGAAGGCAAAGAGACCCGATGAAAGATGAAAGTGGAAAGCTCACCGTTCATCATCAAAAAACTTGCAGCTGCTGCAATAGTATTTTGCCATTGAAAGCCCATTGCAAGAAGGTGTAGTGCAAACCGGCCCAATAGGCTGAATTTGCAGGCAATTCATGCATAACATCTCAGATGTTGCCTTCCTGAAAAAATAATAAAACATCAAAATAAGGCCTTGTAAGTAGATAAAGTTGTCCACGCAGCCATTCTTGACAAGTTACCTCTCCATTGAATGGTCACTAACTTCATCGTGGCAGAACCTGCACGCAAACAGCTTGTTGCAACATGCAGCACGCAGCTTACAATTTCTTTTGTAATGCTCACATCCAAAGATTTGTTTCTCGGGATCACGATATGATGGGGTATGCCCAAGTAAATCTTTATCATCATCAGCTTTACTCGTTCTTGATTGAGAGAACTTCTGCTGAGAAGCTATCCACCGACTAAAATACAGCCACAGTGCCAGAGTAAGTTAATGTGCTAAGGCAATACTAAACAATATGAAAGCCAATGCAAATAATACAACATTTAGAAAATAGTAAGAAAGTGGCACCTGGTCATTAGATTTTGAATAAGATAGTCTTTCCTTCTTGGATCAAGGGTTGAATCGCGGGAGACCTTCATTATCTCTGATTCAAGCTCATTTTGGTTCATTCGGAATATATCTTTCCACCCAGGCTTAAAAGTATGTTCACTTTGGTCCACAGAGTCATGTACATCATATTCTGGAAAAGGTATATATAACGTTTATGAAGCATCAGCCTTGCAAATTGGTAACATTTCCTACTAGTAACACATAAAACAGTTGACTTAAATGTGTAAAAGTGCATAGGAGCTGAATAATTTATCGCAAGTACCTTGTGAGACACTATTTTCTGATGTGGATGCCTGTGATGATGCTGCTGGGGTCCCTCCCCACCATTCATTGAGCCACTCACTGAACATAGTGTTCTTAGTTGCATGCTTCCATGTGTCCATCATTTTATTTTGCTCTTCCTGAGTAAGAGCAGTTGTTACCCAAGGGAGCATGGATTGAAGAACCTCTGCTCCTGTTGTTCCAATTATGCGGCCAACAAGTTTGTCTTGCTCCTCAACAGAAAAATGCCTGTCAAACAATGGCCAAAGCTCAACCTCTTCACGCATAACATGATGATCCAAAGTTACTTTAATGGATTTGCACATTCCCTGAATCTTTGTTGCCAACTCACTATACTTTTTTAAACAATCAACACGGGTTCTTTCGCACAAATCATTTTTTGCACTTAAACTCTCATGAAGTTGAGAAAGCTCAGCTATCGCAGATGAGATATCCTCAAACAGTTCCTCTTCCTGCTTGTGGTCTAAGGTGTAAGAATGGCTAACATTATGAAGAGTTTCCTTTGATTCTAAGGCAGGGAATACAATATCATCCTCTGCATTACTATGAGCTCTGTATAAACCCCATAGAAGACGAAATCTACCAGTAAACTGCCTCAAGAAACTTTCATCACAATCACCAAGTTTCCCAGATTCAACATCTAGAAACTCCAAATCTTTACGTATTGCTTTGTGAAATTTAAAAATGTTATCAATCGGCCGTGTTGTATGGCCACTGATACTGGAAGTATTTTCTGTCTCCCAGTTGAAAAGACTAGAGTTGAGAGAAGGAGCAGTCTGACCAAAAGATAACAAGCGCAAAGATTTTGCTGCTGCTAGGGAACTCATTCCTAGACTATTCGTATTGACCCCTAGGCCAGGAACACAACAAGACAGGTTAGAAGCTTTTGGAGATTCCATCTTTGAAGCATTGCAAGTGTTATTTTCTACTGAAGACACAATGTTTCCCTGATCAACAATCTTTTCACAATTACATGCTTGTCCCAAAGTTGCATTAGAGGTACTTGCACAGGCACAGTTACGACAAGATCTGCCCAAATGCTCTTGAGTATCTTTAAGCTCCTTTGCAGGACAACAACCAATTGCACTAGAAGACAAACATATTCTGCTAGGACAACCTTTGCATGCCCAGCCAGAGAACAAAGTAACCAAAGCAGTATCTGATACTGGAGCTGCAATAAATAATTTGCTTATATGAAATCACAAGCATCAACTATCAGTAAATAGTACTCCCTCCGTCCCGGCTCAACTTGCCTACATTGACCGGGCACGGAGGTTAAGAAAATGCAGTTGACTCAAGTGGATATGCACTTTTTGATGACATTTTTGTAATAATATGCACATCAAATCAAATCCTATGCACTTTTGGATGACATTTTTGTAATAATGTTAAAATATAGGGATATTAATGTAAAAAAAAATTTGTCATTTATGGGCTGGCAAGTTCAGCTGGGACAAACCGAAATGACAAGTAGGCAAGTTCAGTTGGGACGGAGGGAGTATATACTAATAAAATCCTAAAGATTTAGAAAGTAGTAATCTGAGATGTACCTGCCATGTGCATGTTATAAAGAAAACATCGAGCTTCCTCTTCACTCATTAATCCAACCAACCATGGTAAGACACATTCAATTAATCTCAGTGGCATAACACACAAGCTCTGATAAAGAAGTTCTCGCTGCCGCTCAGGACTAAAGTGTTTCCTTGCAAGTGGAAGAACCTGCAATTCAACTCATTTAGATATCTAGAAGCATACAAAAGAAGGTCCATTATCATTTGAATGTATTAAACTAGTCTTCTATTAAGGATCCAAAAACAGGGTGCTGTAGCTGACCCTCCCACAAATGCATCTATGTGTATGCTTTATGTCATTAAAGTTTAAATAAATGACTTTGTTAATAAGGGAGATTGGCCTTCCTTCATATGATACATAAGAACATACACAAATGCGCTTACAGAAACAACCAAGCAGTATAAACGCACCTGTTTTTCCTCATTGAGAAAATGCTTCTTTACTGTCTCCATTATGTGATCAGCTTGTGAGCATAATTCAGAATAAAATTCAGCAGCTGAGCTGGCTCCAGCACTTTCAATACTTTCTATCAAACATCTGAACTTGTCAAATTCACTTTCTTCTTCTGCATGCTCCTCTGCAAAAGACATTTCTGCATCTACTGCAGGAAATATAACTTTGTCCTCGGCAATGCTGCAGAAAACGTAAGGCGATTTTTAGTCATCCTTCAATAAGGATAATAACATCCAGAAAAAGTAACAAAGGAAAATGATCTGGGATACATAAACTTTCATGCATAAATATGACAAAAGCATAAATATGACAAAAATACCTATGGAAAATACAGACTTCAGCTATAAATTGGAGCCTCCTATTAAAGGCAGATAAATTGGAGAAATCTCCAGTTAACTTTATACTTCTCGCTGCTTCAGCTATATCATTCAGTTCCTTTTCAATAGCCTTATGCCAATGCAATATGTCATCTACCGGATGGCATGGCGAAGAAGTGACAGCATTACAATCAGACAGCAGAAGATCTCTTCTGGCACTGCAGGAAGATACATGAGAGCAATCTCCATTCTCCTTCGACTTAACAGGACTACCAGAGAGTCTAGGATCATCCGCACCACGTTTACGCTTGTTGCTCATTTTTACCCCATCCATCCAGTTGAATATAATCTTCATTAAGGACAAGAAATCAAGTCAGAACAACAGGATCAAAAGGTGTTTTATGCTTGTATTTCTAGTCAAGGTATCCAACCTGTTGAAGCAGTCTTTCCTCTGGGATTATTCTATGCAAGCATTTATGCATATCCTGCCTTTCGTCGGGTGAAATTGATGATGAAAGCCATGGCAAAAACTCTGCCATCATATTTACAGGAATGCTGCACAAGAACTGCCAAACTAATGATGCTTGCTCCTCGAATGAGAATTTTTCATTAAGCAAGGGGAAGACCTATCAAATGATAAACAACATAATAGTATTCAAACAGGGGTGCCTTAAACAAACAATTAAAGGGGAAAAAAGCCAGATTGATGCATGAGGTTAAAAATGATGAAGGTGTTGACTCCAGAATCCTAATCCCCAGTAGAAGTAGAAATGCATGTGTTCCTTCTAATAAGGCTCTTTGCCAATTGCTTAGGACGAGCTCCATCTAAGAACCGCCCCTTGCCACAAATGGACATCTAGCTTCACCTATGACGACAAATGGGATTAACTTCTTCCACCATACATGCAGATTGCAGCAGTAATGTGATCGGCTATTGATTCTGCAAAGCAGTAGAAGGCAACAAATATGCAGCCAAAGCAGGTTTATTTGTTTCTAAGTAAGATTTTCTAATACACAGGTTTATCATAGACATGATTCTACATGGTCATTAGACAAGGATAAACAAGACAGATCAAAACTAAACCTGCTCCTCTTCCTTGGACATGTGCTGACTGATTGATGTTTGAAGGGCTCCCGTACAAGAGGCCAACTCTCTCTTGTAGCTTTCCTCATTTTCCGTATCATTTCCCAGCAACGTAAACAGCTGATCAAAAAGCACACTTTCACCCTCATGTTCAAGGGAATAAGTCCGCGCCACATTCTTCACACGGATATCAAGTGCAGGAAATATAACCTGTCATAAACAAAAAGAAAGATTGTTTAGTAGTTAGCTTGCATACCGATCACAGTTTATGATGAGAATGGGAGAATATTAAGCAACCGAAAGCACATAAGATGCAAATGATTCCTACTCAAGTCATTATATATTGCCTAGCAGCTTCCTCAAATATACAAAAAAACCTAGGATGATTATCCAGGACCATTCTGGACCTATATATGTATTGAACATTAAGATAGTGTTAGCACCTGGCTAAAAATAAGATATGGAATTTGACATTCAATAATTAAAATATATATGCGTGCGTGTTAATGAAAGTTACATTGTCGTCTCCATTAAAAGTGACACGTTATCTGATGCATTGTCTTTATAAAAATAAGTGCATGTGCTTGAATATTAACAAAGCAATGTGTGTTCAACTTGATAATTGATCATTATCGCATCATCAGATGCAATATATTTTTCGATTTCTTTAAATGAGCTCTTCAATGGCACTCTCAGTGATCACTTCATTGCTCAGTTAATTGTACTCTATCCATTAAAAAGTTGATAACCCAAAACATACATTTGTGAGCTCCAGAGTTGGGGGAAATTATACAACACCAGGAGCATATATGGAACATTGTATCCTCAAAGAATTATTAAAATGATTTTTGTGAGCTCCAGAGTAAGACTTGAGAAGAATACGGATATTAAGCCTTGAAAAAGTCTGATAACATTGAATCCTCAAAGAAAGATCATGAATCTACTACATATTTTCCATAACTACAAGATATTCTGGCATGAAATACAAGCATGTGAAACTTCAGAAAGCATATCGCACTACTTTGAAGAGGCTTAAGACATGCTTCAAAATTCAATGCATAAACTTTTGCACGAGACAATACATTTTCCAACTTCCAAATAATAATCGCAATTCTTGAAATAGAAATCCACAATAAATAAATAAGCATGACCAAAGAAGTACGGATACAGGTTCAGTCGCCTCACCTTGTTAACGTAATGGAAATTTACAACAATTATATTAATTATCTTTCTAAGCTCATAGTACAGCCACCTAGTTTTTTTTTTTTACTATCACTCGTGGGAGAAGTTCATGGTGAAACCAAAATGCAACATATACTGGATAAGAACATACGAAAGTTGAACGTACAAAAATACAACATGATCCACTAAAACTAGTTTGCAAAAGCTTCCACAACAGAGATAACAGAAAACAAATAGCGAAGAATAAAAGCAAACTCGCCCAAAACGCAAAAGGAAAGAGGAAATTAAGGGGGTAAAACTAAAAATACCTAGGTTCTAGGAAATTTAAGCAAAAATGCCTACACAAGCCCGATTAAATCAACCACAGACATAATTATGCATGAATTCAGCACAGATACAGCTCAGTCAGCTAAAATCAACCAAAGTGCTATCCAATTCCGACACGCGACAAAATATTCCAAAAACACATTAGCACAAACCTCATCTTCAGCATTGCAATGGTGCTTATAAATCGACCTTAAGAAATGGCACTTCTCCATCAACTGCTTCATATCTCCCCCACTTCTATCGGTCGCCAACGCCAAGGCGGTCCGATGAAGCCCATCCAGCTCCGCCCGAATCGCCTTGTGGAAAAACAAAAAAATCCTAATCGGAGAAGAAATCCTCAGCGCTGCGGCCGAGTGGCCGTTCTGATCCACTGGCGCCACCGTCGCCGCAGCCGGTATTACTGAAACGCCTCCGTTCTGTATCCCCGGCGTCGCCATCTACTCATACACAAAACCAAAAGACAAAAACAAAAAAAATAGAAAGAGATCGGTTTTCTATAGGAATTTTCTCCCCTTCTCGGGAATTTTCTCTCTCTAGATTTTTTATTTTTATTTTTTTAATTTGAGAAGAAATGAAGTTAGAAATCAATTTAAGCGGATAAAGAGCAGGCAATTTATAGTGAGACACGTGGCGGTGGAGATTCAATGACGGGTGACATGGCGGTATTGGGACACGTCAGCGACGTGATGCTAACTTTTGTCGATGCATGGCACGTGAGAGGAAAGGCTAAGTACGTGGGCTAAGTGAGTTTGTGGAAATTGGTGCGAGTGATTGTGATGTAGGCACAAGGAATTGTCATATGATTTCAACTGTTTCCAATTATTATTTATAATTATAAGAGGATAATTTTATTATAGGTAATTAATCTGATTTCGTTATATATTTCAAAACGAATAATAATAATAAAATATGTTATGGAAAAAGAAATTCATTTATATTTATTATTAAATTTTCTCTTCGATTTTGAGATTGTTTCTCGAATAACTTTTCAATTTTAGTAGAATATTTATTTGTTCACTTCACTTTTTTTTTTATAAATAGTATATGATTTTTTACTCTCATCTTATATTATATTTTTTTCAATATATAAGATTGTTTGTTGAAGAACTTTTCAATTTTAGTAGAATATTTATTTATTCACTTTGCTTCTTTTTTTTTTTAAATAGTATGTGATCTTTTACTCTCATCTTACACTATCTTTATTTACAATTATATATTGAAGTAATGTTTTGTATTCCATAACCTTTCTCTTTCTCTATAATGTTTTAAGAAATGGAATGCGTATTTTTTAGTCCAAACTTTATATTTTCTATTATAATCATTATTATCCATGCAGAATGACATCATTTATTTATGATTTGATGTTTAAATTTAAATGGTTTGTACCTCAAACAACTCCTTCATATTTCTTAGTTAATGTAAAAATATTCCTTTTTGTTTTAATCTTTTGTAATTTTTAAATGATCTCTCGAATTTTAATTTTCATATTTTAACTGTTATTATTTATTTAAATCTCTCAATACTACTCACTATTTCTGCAAATTTCGTTTTCTGAAAATGGTAAAGCATTCCAAAATGCTTACAATCCATTGGTTATGTGCTAGTAATGGCAATGCTAATGAAGTCCTAACCTTTTTTTTCTTTTCTTTTTTGGATTAATCTAACTTAAAACGTGACATATTTTTTGTTCAATACATAAATATACCTATTTTTTAAAATTTCATAGTGACAAGACAAATGGGAGAATGGTAATAGTGTAGGCATATGCCAAATGTAAGGCCGGCTTGCATGACAGTCGTGCCATCACACGTCACCTACCCCCCCAATCACACCAAACACCTCCCCTAAGCTTCGGAGGATTGTACCCCACGCATTAATTACCATGCTATATTGAATTAATTTTTTTAATTTTGATGTTGGCAACTATATTTATTTGTTAAATATAGAAAATCGATTTTTTATGGTGTGTTTGGATTGGATTTAGTCTCTTCAAATTTTAGAAAGATTCAGTCAGATTCATGTTTGAACAAAATTTCACAAAATCATAAAATTCTATCATATTTTTCGTAATTTTCTACAATTCTAAATAAAAACATCTATTTTTTCCTCATTTTCTACTAATCTTATCAAACATATCTTTTCTACAATTTTCAATGTGAAAATAATATATTAACTATAATCCTACGCTACAAAATTTTTAAAACAAATACAAGATTTTCAAAATTCATATTTATAAAATCCTCATAAATCTCAAATTCTTGCAGAAACAGCCTTAAATCCAGAAAAAGACATAGTATTAATACCTAAGATTGGTTTGTTGAGTTTTTTTGTTCACAAATTTTGTAAAATCATTTTATACTCACTATATTTGAAAAAAATGTTTTATGATTCCCCACTTTTTACCATATTGATTTTGACTCAAATTATTTGATGTGAAAAATACATTTCTATAGATTCGATCACATTTAATTAATGATAAATTTCCACCTAAAATGTTCTAGCCCAATCACGATTAGCAACTAACTATTAATTATAATTTGCCGATGAAACATTTTTTTTCCAAACACAAGGGTGTAAAGTTTTTTTTTTTTTCCAAAATTAAATGATCAAAAGATAGTATTTGTAAACATAACAAATATAAGAACTGTTTTTTCTTAGAAATTTGAGAATTTAAAATTTAATAAGTCAAAATGGAAGACAAAGATGGTTGGCAAATTCTTCACTCCTCTAAAGCAGACAACGGCCTTTTGGGGACCGTTACGCAGCAGTGGGCCCCAGGATACCTTAGTCCTTAAAATGTGGAGTGTGAGTAGACTTTCTGAAAAATATTTATGGATTTATTTTGCAATGCACCTAACTTGTTTATGATTTATTATATTCAAAGCATGAACCTACCTATACACATTTATTAATTTTGTAATACTGGACATTTTAGAAAATAATATTAGCGACAATGTACCAAATGATGTTTTATTTGATCGTGACTAATTGTATAGATTAAATAGGAAGAGCTAGAATTTTGTTACGATGATGACTTTAAATAAAATTCAATTATTACGAGATTCTCTTATTTGGTCTAAAAAAGGATAAAGGATTCTGTTTGCTAATTTAATATATTCACTACAAAAATTAAAATATTTGTATTAAAACAATGTAACCACTTCGTACTAAGCTAACTATGGCCCCATTAGTTGTAGATAAGGCTTGTTGCTTTCATTTTATTTATTTTTTGGTCAAATCAATGTGAATTAAGACTTCAAGATAATTACGCATGTTTGGAAACATTTCTTAAATTGGTTTTTTAATTACTGTGTGAACTGGTAAATTTTAATTTTTTTTCTTGGGAGGGTGATTAAATTTGGATGTAGTGTATTTTGAAATAAATTCAAGAATGTACATATCCAATTTATGAAATTTAAAGATGACCTTTAATTTTTAATTATCTTATTATTTATGCTCCATGACCGACCTATTCAATCTTTTTTTATAGAATAAAATCCGAAGATATTTGTACTAAAAACAAGCTCAATAAAATATATATTATAAGACAAAAGACATTCGATGAATTTCTAAAATTGAATTTGTGATTCTTAAGTTTCAGAAAACGTTTTTACACCCACTATTCTAAAAGATAAACTATTTTTTTGGTCCCCAACCTACTATAATTGGTAATTACCATGATGATTTTTTTTTTTAAATTTGGGTTAAACCTAGTAATTACCATGATGAAATATATCTCTTCACCTAAAAGAATTCGGATTACAATAAACATTAATCGATAAAATTTATTGGTTATAAAAGATGAGACCAACATAGCAATTTTTGCAAACATAAGGATGTATTATTGTTTTTTTCAAGACTTACAGATTAGAGAAATTCCAATAATCATCATAAATAACTAGAATATTTTTTTCTCAAAAGGTAAATACTTGACAATCAAAAGAGCTTTCATATTTAAGTGGAGTCTTTTAAAAACACAGAACTAAATGTAATCATCCATATCACTGTGTATAAGATGTGTCTGGATTTTTTAAATAGAAAATTATAAACTTTCTTAGTGGGTGGATAGTCTACAATTCTATTTTTTTTCAGATTAGGCCATATAACTGGACATATGTATGTATTAGGTTGTTAATTAACATGTCCCTTATTTTTCGGAAAATTACATTTTATTTATTTTCTTCCAATCCTTTACAAATACACCTTTTTGGCTTTACTAATTTTGATTTTTGAATATTTAAAAATGATGTAACTTTGTCTAGATACCCTTATTACCTGTACATCCATAAAAATCATCTTCTCTATTTAATAATTTTAGGGGAAATTACATTTGACTTATAAAAACCCACCAAACCTTTTTTTTTTTTTTTGTTGCACACTATCCACCAACTTATGTAAATTGTTGCACTTTATTTTTTAAACCCTCACATTTCCTAAAATACCCTTTCAATTTATATTTTATTTGAAAAGAAAAAATCCCCTTATAAAAATTCTTTTGATTTTTTTCTAAATACTAGATTATGATTACAAAATATTTTATTTGAGATAAAGTACAAAAGTATTTTTCATATATGTTTAGTTTATTCAAAATATTAAAAATTAACTATAAAAATATTTTAACAAAAAATTATGTTTTATTCCAAATATTATAATTAAATTTATTTAAAAAATTACAAAAAAAAAAAAAAAAAACACTGGTATTTAAAGCTCTTAGTGATTATCGATATTTTTTTATGATTTTAATTTAAATATTTGTAATAAGACAGACTGTGAAAGGGATGTAAGTTCATTTTTTATTATTTTATAGATGTTCCCAAAGATCCGCAAATCCAATAGGTTAGGACCGTTAGGTCCATAAAGTAACTCAATTGCATATTTCAACTGGAGCAAATGTCTCAAATTAATCTCCTATCTAAGTTGTAATAAAAAGGGTTAAAAAAAAAATTTCTATTTGAATTATTTGTGATTTGACATTTTCTATATAAACTTTTAAATGTTTATATGAACTTTAAATTTATGTATTTTACGATACCAGACAAATTATAACCGTACATATATCCTAAATTAACAATTATAAATTTTCAGATATCATGTAATGCATAAAATTTGAAGTTCATATAGTAAAATGAAACACTCGAAAGTTTACAAATTCAAATTTCCTACCTAAATTGTAACAAAAACAACTTTTTAAAAGATATATAACTCTACCAAAAAGCATCCATAATATCAATATTTGTCCCAATTGCTACAGTCGTCATCCATGATCTATCAACGCATAGCAGATTCTAAAACATGAATGCCATTATAATTTACCAATTTTTAATATTATAACAAGACTGTTTAATTCAATCATACAAATTAAAATCAACAGGAAAACCACCAAATCCCCATAGATTTTATTTATAGCCATTTTCTAATAAAATTAATGAATTTGAATAGTCCAGATACATCAAGTATGGTTGAAACACACAATTTTTAGTGATTATTTTGAGTGCCCCATGTCTGCATTCCATTGTCCAATATTATAAAACTGAGCGTGTGTTGTGCCTATGATCACTCACCCCACATTTTCAAATTAAATAATTTCCCACCATAAATCTTTCTTTAATTCCCATATTAAAACCCTTTATGCTCTTTCTTATCTTTTCCCTAATCTTTTGGTGCTAATTAGATGAGGATACCTTTAACCTTTTTTTGAGTTGGTATCTTGTACACCAATCGCACGGTGCGACAGGACCGCACACGGTCGTACTTTGGGGTACGGTCGACTATGCGCTACAACACAAAAAAACACATACTTATAACCCTAAAAGACATACTTAAAGCTAAAAATCACATACTCGTGTGGTGCACTATTGACCGTGCCCCATACCATGCGCTACACATGCGTTGTATTGTCACACATAGTCGGACCGTGCCCCATAGCGCGAGAAAAAAATCACGTACTTAGGGCTGAAAATTCCATACTTAGACCAGAAAATAACATACTTGTACATTGTTGTGGCACACGATCGACCATGAATTGAAACACGACCGTGCGCGGTCCGTCACACGCAAGTTTTGGCCTTTTTTAAATATACAACATCTCTCATGGGATATTCCAATATTATTCTTCGTCTTCTGTTCCGATTTGTTCGATTGTTGTTATGTTATTTTAACAGCTCATGTTATATTAATGGGACATAATTAAAATACGATATAATTAATACATATAGCATTTTTGACCCGGTTTCCTCTTATCAAATAAGTGAGTTAGGTGTTCAGAAATTGCCCCACCAACTAAGCTGCAATTTGCAAATACTAAAATTGCTATGGAGTGGTTTTCATTATGGTTGTACATTAATGGTTTGTCACTTACAGAGCTTAACCATTACATTAAGGTTATGGAAAGTCTTAGGCAGCTATTCTATTGAGTGAAAGGTCATATTCTATTCACATGACCCTCAATTTTTTAAAATTTTTTTTAACATCCAAATTTATTAATCTGACTTATATCACCTGATTAATACAATGCAAATATGAGTCATATGGGAGCTATGAGACTAGTCCAAAAGATTGAGACTAGAGGATCCATTATAGTTATGTGGATGAAGTGAAAAGACTATATGGAAATCTATTTGGATATCATATTTGATTTAATGGCAAGTTTTTAGGGCACAATGCTTGCCATGAGGGTGGCCTTGCCACTTTAAAGTTATCTTGAACTAAAGTAGACATTTCCATAGGCCCATCATGGCCACAAATTAGTATGTGATAATCCTTTGGTTAAAATAAAATAAAATCTTATCTTGCGTTTCTAACTAGCCAACATAATGATTCGTGAAAATATAGTCAGATTGTATGGATAATAACTTTTCATACAATTAGTATGTATGAATAGATATCAAACTTGACAATGAATACCAAAAAAATGCTTATACCAATTGTGGACACGTGACAGTTGATGAGTGGCACATTTACACGTCATGATTACCATTGAAATAACTCTCATTGAAATACAATTTGCAACAAGTGTGTCTCCTTTACAGCCCAATTGTAATAGATTCGATTTCCACCAATCAGGGCCAGGCCCAATCACATCCCCTTTAAATTTTTAGCCATTACAAGGTTGTGTCACGTGTTATATCGGCCCAATAATGTTTTGTTTCTTCTTAAAAGTTCATATTACTTGAGGCACTTAAAAAACCCATACAATGTAACAATGTGAAAATGTGTTTTTACCTCTTATACATTACATACACTATACATATTATTCTTATTTCAGTTATATTCATAATTTACCTTTTAAAATTATAAATCTAATTGAGACTTCGGATTTCTTTATTTTCATTTTTTTAATCAAACCAACTCAATATAAGTATAATTGTATAAATCATAGGTTTTGGTCAATTAATTAATTTTGTAAAGGATAATTGACTTGAATTGTATAAGTGAAGCCTAGAGTTTTCTTCCCCAAACCTACCACTAGTTTAGCCTCAGTTTTTTTTTTTTCAATAATTTATAATAGTTTAGCCTTAGCTTTTATATAATTTTCAGTTGTTATCGGTTATGTTAAATTTTATTTAAAGCATTACATGCTAATAATTATATTTGTATTTAATGCTTATGCAGAGTTTAGGTCACTAGTTTGTTTACAAAATTAAACCCAACTACTTATAATAAATTGAGTGTGCAACTACACATATTTATAGCATGTTGATAGCCATTTTACTATAACAGGATCCCAAAAAAGTGTTTGATTTTTAAGATTTTTAGATATTTTTTGATTTGTTTTTTACTTCAACCCCGCTTTGAAAATTCACACTAACCTATCAACCAAATAGAGGAGTATTCGGTCACTAGACGTCGAACATATTGTAGCATGCTAATGTATGATCCTGTGTGTTCAACCAATTAGATCAAACAGAACCATCAAATTTGCTATACATTTTTTTGTTTTTGCCTTTTTTTTTATATAATTTTTATATTATTTTCACACAATATTTACATAATTAGTTAAATCGTGAAATGATTTTCATAATATTATTGTATTATTTTTCAAAAAATCAAGAAATAATGTTAGAAAAAATGAAAGAAAGAAAAAAATAATAATAATAAGAGGACGGGAGAGAGATGGGGAATGAGAGGGTTTCAATTTTTATTATTTTTTTAAATTCTTAAGAGTAAAAATTTCGGGATGTGTTTGGATTGGAGTACGGGTGGATTTTGTAAGTTTGAATTTGAGATTTGAATAGATTTGTAAAAAGATGAATTTTAAAAATCTTATATTTAATATTTAACAAACAAGAATTGAGATTTTACCCATTACAAATATTTTTATTAAAAATTATAAAAAAATAAAATAAACTTAGGATTTTTCCCTACTTTCTATAACAAATAAGAATTGAGATTTTAACCATTGCAAATTCGAATGAACAAGTTCCAATCCGAAAATACGGGCCTTGATAGTCCCACCTACATGTTAGCTGAAACGGCAGGAATTATAGTTACAGGCCAACTACTCGTCTACTCCATGCCTTCAATTCAATCATTATAAAAGCGTAGCACTCTCACTGTTGCCCAATCAAACAAAATGGGAACTCCGAAGTTGAACTTGGCAGTGATAATCAAAAATCCATTAAACGACGACGCATTTTTACTTAAAAAGCAAACTCCACCCCCAAAATTCAACGACCTTGAATATGATTCTTATCAGGATTCTGATGTTTGGGATTTGCCCTCTGCACAATTATCACTTCTCGACAGCTCGTTGGCTAATGCTCGAGTTCAAATTGCAGTTGAGGACAGTTCCTTGTCGGAATTATTGAATCAGGTCGATGTTGATTCAGCTGTTGATCAGGTAGTTTATTGCATTGCAATGCATTTTTGCGTTTGGTTTTGGGATTGAATTTTTTTTTTTTTTGAAGTAGTACAAAAGCTGTTAGGTTTTTACTCAATGCTTCTTCTCTTCCACTCTGAAAGTTTGTAGTAATAATTTTTATGGATATTTTGACATGATAATTAGCCGTGAGTGTTATTTTGATTTCTATTCATGGCGAATGTATTTCGAAAATTATTAAGGAAAGGTGAAGTGAAATCACGGGAATTTCTGCGTGGGAATTATGAATTTCCTTTTGTTTATTCTGATTTTGTAGTGGTTAAAATGATATCTTATCGATTTTTTAGTGAAGATTCTTTTAATTGACTGTAATGCAAGTCTAAATTACACTGTATAATCAACCAAATCCAAGTTCACAAACACTTGGCTTAGTGAAGTTTCAGCTCTAGCTATAGGTCATTAACCTGTTCCTCAACGGCTTTGATGTAGGTTCTCGAACAAGTGGGATTTGAGAAAACGACCAATGTGAAGTGGAGCTTCTCAAAGGTTATAGAGGAGCCTGAATTTGGACCTGGGATTCCAGTTAAGACTCTGTATGTTGTTGGAGAATTGGAACCTATTGACTGGGAGTTAGGAGGTTTGTTAAGCTCAACTTTGCTCTTAATCTCTACATCTTCATTGGCTAGGGGTGTTTTGGAGATTAAGTTAACTGTATTATAATATTGTTTGGGAAGAATGTGACTTTTGTTTTAGTGAAGGTCCTCAGGATAATCTCGTTAAATTTCTCTCACGAGTCATAAATTATGTTTCTGAAAATTTTAGCCTGATCATATGTTACAAAGTCCAGAAGAATAAATATCAGAAGTTCTTTTTCTCAGGCTGCCAGGATGTAGTGAATTTTATTATTATTTTGTTGTCTAATATATGTAGCTGTGTTATCATATATACATTAAGCATGGTGGATATGCACTATGAGTTAGGTTCATGTATTTGTGCACTTACCTCATATTAATACTATAAGTCTACAATTTAGTTTCTCTTGTAAGAATCCTATCCATTATATATCTCATTATGTAGTGCTTTATTTGAAAATAGATTTAAATGATTACATGTTGTTTGTAATGAGGCTTATATATGTGCTGTTACTGCTTACAGATAGCTGTAAGTGGATGAGCACCAAAGATTGTGCAGATTTGCTTCTCGAAGTGAAGCCTTGTAATGATCGTATTGGGCCATTAGTTGTTGTTGGTCTTCTGAATGAATCACCGCAAAGTGCAAATTTGAATATTCCTCCCACCTTGAGATCTCAGGTTCGTTTCTTTGTGGTTGGTTCTTCTTATTCTGCTCAACTTCTAAAGTGTTCATCCAGTCGTTATATTGTTATAATAAACTGCGCAATTGAATTTAATTGAGTGAAGAGTGATGCATTACAACCAAAAAACGAAAAATTGATGAAAAATGCTGTCCGTGTCAGATTTGATAAATAAAAGAAAATAATTTGGGAAAAGGCCCAACACAATTAGACTATTTTTTATATGTTTGTCCAGGACTTGTTAGCTGCAGTGCAAGTAGTTGAAATCACAATTAGGTATGCATGTTTACATTATTACAACCTATCCTGCATTGTGTTGCTTAAAATTCAGAAACATGGTTGCTCGATCTTTGGCAGATGGCAGATCTGTGATAAACCCAAAATATTCATATCTGGATTTACTACTATCATCTCTGAATGGCATATTAATATATTCACATGGCTCTACTCTGATGGTTAAATTAATATTGTCACCGCTTGAAATACAATAGTGTGATTTCATTGCAAAGTTACAGTCATTCTTCTCCTTTGGTAGGAATATCCTCCTGGTGTTAAACTTGTACCCATGAGAAGCAGAACAGGAAAGCCTTTCTACACTACAAACTTAGTTGTGTTTATGCCTAAGTCAAGTCACAACGACTTTAGTGGTGAAAATTTTATTGCAAGTGGGGACGCTCTCATTATAGACCCGGGGTGCAACTCCACTATGCACAAAGAGGTATTATATCTTTTACTTGTTACGTAAAGAAAGAAAATATTAGAAGTCTGAAGTAGGTAACGACTCATCTTATGATCGCCCAGTTTAGATTATTTTGGATGGTCCTATCTAATAGAAATACGTATTCTACCTAGATAACCACCATTGTTCCTAGTTCCTACAAATAACAATTTACCTTTTCTCTTTTGTGCTTGACATGATGTGCTTTGCACTATCAGCTGAAGGAAATTGTCAGTGCACTCCCGCGAAAGTTGGTCGTGTTTGTGACCCATCATCATCATGATCATGTGGATGGTATGCATTTTAGACAGTTGAGCCTATGGCTAAGATATTTTTTTGGCAGCACTAATATTTTTGAGTTTAGTCTGTTATTTTAAGTAATGGTAGTGGTATAATAAAAAAATTTCAGGACTTCATTGTCACTTCTCACCATGGCCTATCTGGTTTACTGTAGATAATATATCTCACGATATCCATTCTATGAAAAGAATTCATCCCTTTCTTTTAGTCTGAGATGTCCATTTGTGGTTTCATGTTTCTTCCTTTTTTTTTTTGTAAGACAGAGGGGGTTTTGGCTTGGTAAGTGTCCCTGTTATCATTGCTCTTTCTATTCCCCTCAAGATGTTTAAAAGGTTACCATTGGTTTTTTTAATGAAATTCTGATTTTACATCATTTTGCTACCATCTCCTTTCCTAAATCCATCAGTAATACATTTTCCTTTTTTTTGCTTTCACCACATCATTCATACCAATCCATGTAATGATTATTACCCTTGATGTTTTCACAGGTCTCTCAATTGTCCAGAAGTACAATCCTGATGCTACTCTCTTGGCTCATGAGAACACAGCTCGCCGAATTAGCAAAGGTGTGATACTTCTATTTGTTATATGTTTATGTAAGATACCCACCCTCATTGCATCATTTTTGTGGTTAAGAGTTACTGTACATAATCAACTTGGGGTTCTTAGAAAATTTTCATCATAAACTTATCTGGTTCATTCACAAAACAGAAACTGCTCTCATTTTAGAGAAAAGGGAGGGGGGGGGGGGGTTCTATAGTTTATTTTTGATCAGATTTATATTTTTGAATTAAGGATATATATTAATATCTATATCTTTGATATTTTAAAAATATTTATCCTCAGATGAAAATCATAACCATTAATATTGAAAATACTGAGGATTTATTGAGCATGTATTGGAATATGTTAAACATTAGTAAATATTTATAAAAAAATTATATATTCTTAATTTCTAAGAATTATTCCAATATCACCATTCAACATTTCCTTAAATTCAAAATATTCATATTTCTATCAAGAATTGATATTTTGAATTTGTAGTACAATTTGAATTTAATATTAGAAAATATTAATGTTTTTACTGAATATTGATATAGATGAGTTTCCTCTATAATTAAGTATAATTGAGTGTTAAATATAAATATATGAGAATTAGGAGATTTGTAGTTAAGTTTTAGTAAACAAGTTTTTGTGTTCCATCAATTAAGTTTTAGGTTTGTAGTTTAAGTAATTTAGAAGCAAGCTATAATTCATGTTAAATTAAGTTTGTTTTAGGTTTAGAGTTTAAGTTCTAAGAAGTGTTACAAATAATTACTATCTACATATTCTTTCTGGATTTTTCACTTTGAGAATCAGGAAAATAAAAGTGACACAAAGTTGCAGAATTTGTAGTTTAAGAAATTTAGGAAACAAGATTTAATTTGTGTTAAATTAAGTAAGTTTTAGGTTTATAGTTTACGTTCTAGGAAGTGTTCCAAATAATTTTAGGTTTCGATCTACATATACTTACTCATATCGGATTTTCACTTCGAGAATTGAGAAAATAAAATTGACACAAAGTTGCATGAAACTTTACGGTAGGTAGACGAAGCTTCGGATCATAGTTGGGATCATAAATTTCGATCCGTATAAATGAACTTTTAGTGTCAGGACCAAAAGTTGGAATACTGACTTGATGAAACAATTCAAGTGTCGGAACAAAAAACTGAAGGCTCACCTATTGAAACAACACCTATTGAAACATTTCCAATGTCAATACTAAAAGTTGGTACACTGAAGGTTCACTTATCGAAACATTTATTAGAAAACGTGCAATGGTGGTGAAATAAAATGTCTGTGAATGAGATGTATGGTCATTGTAGAACTAGTGTAAAAACACAGTTTCAGTTATAAGAAACTCATTTCAACAAGACATTTTCTCTCGTATATATAAGTTATTCCCACGCAAAAAAATATGTCGATTACATAATTATTTTGAAAATTCATTAATATCTTGTGAATGATTACGAAAAGTAATTTGTATATTGTGATAGTTAAGAAAGTTCATCTGTATATTGTGTGTTTTTTTTTTTTGAATGAATATTTGGTGGTTTGTATTTTGGTCATGTCATTTAAAAAAAAGTTGTTTTCTTTAATTGTTTATATTTTTTTCAATGAATTTTTCTTTGATGATTGAGATATTTTCCCTAAAACTTTATTTAACTACATTTAGAAATGAGACGATGTCAATTCTAAATGTTTATTAAACTTGGTTTTATCCATAAATAAATTTTTTATTTCCATATTTGTAGTACAATTTGAATTGAATATTAGAAAATATTAATTATTTTATAGAAAACCCATGCATCGCATGGGCGAATGACTAGTTATGTCTATAAATGAGTTTTGTAGCTCAAAAACAAACTACTTTATGGAAACTTACTTATTAGAACTGTTCCTAGAACATTAGATTAGTGAAAATGCTGCTAATGTGTCGGTTATGTTTTTTGTTCAGATGACTGGTCTCTGGGACATATTCCAGTTCTGGGATCTGAAGAAATCTGTATTGGTGGTCAACGGTTGAGACTCATCTCAGCTCCAGTAAATTTTCTACACAATGCCTTTCTCTATATTATTTTTCAGTGTTTGTTTCCTAATTGTTGCACAAATAACTTCATGATTCCATATTATTATATCTTCTGTAGACCGATTGTGCTCTATAGGTCTTTCTCTTGATCACTTTTTGTTCGATGAGAAATTACTAACATGTACCACCATCTTTCAAGCCCAAATGAAGAAATGCTTAATCTTTAATTACTTGTGCAACTTCTTATTCACTACTACAAGCAACTCCGCTAAACACATATATTAAGCTTTAATGCTACTTCTGTTTCTTTTTTTTTTTTTTTTTGAACTCTTCAGAGATTATCTACTAAGGTTTAAAACCAAATCTTCAGTCGTGCCTCTTTTTTATTTTCCATTTACTCCATTTTTTGATCATCAGTTAAATGTATATAGCCCTCCTAGGAAATCACCCGACCTTAAAATCAAACTGTTCAACTTTTACATGGTTTTAGGTTTATCTCTGATTGAATTAGCTTTCTACTTCTGACATTATGCACAATATTTTTGATCCATATACTGACTCACTGTAGCCTCATGAAGTTGAAAAGTTTAGGACTATGACTTGATACCAAAATAACTACAAAGTGATTTGAGGTTTTGCCTGCACTCCTGCAGACTTTCTCTTGCTGTTCTGGTTTGGTTGTATGTAATAACTATTCAACAAATTTATCTCTGTTTGTTGCAAATGTCAACCTATGCTTATTTTCTTGGAACTCACTGAAAATTTTTTTTATGGTAAAAACTTTTCAGGGGCATACAGACGGCCATTTGGCATTACTTCATATTGCTACAAACTCATTAATAGTTGGGGATCACTGTGTAGGGTAAGTTAACACAGATATCTGGTATGAACATCATGGATTATCATGCATATATTCACACACACACACATGACCTTTAGGTTCAAGTTGTGTTGAACTGATGAATCTGTGTTATTTCAGCCAAGGAAGTGCAGTCTTAGATATCACTTCTGGTGGAAATATGAGTGTAAGTTTACTACAAATATAATTTTTCAACAATTTGTGGAATGCATATTGAATCTTGCACAAGGAACTTATAAACTTTGCTTAAACATGCAAAGGAATATTGAATTCATATTTAGAGTGTTGGGCAGTTGTACTCTTCAACGTCACCTACAAGAATCTATCAAATATTCTGTTTTTTTTTTTTTTTTAATTCAGTAGGGCCATTCGTTATGTTGTTATTTATAATCAACAACGGCATTATATCTTTAAATAAAGAATTAGCTAGCATGTTTCTGAATTGTAAGTTGATCTTCCTTCAATCCAAAATTCAGAGGGTAAATGTTATTTGGTATTTTTAGAGTCTGAAATAAAAGGAAACCTTCACATCAAAGACCATGTAGACATAAAGGTTCACTAGATATTCAGCATTCCATATTAACTTATTATTTACTCGCTTCATTGATGGACCAAGTTTATTTTGATTGTCATTGTTTCTACTGGAGATCTTATTGGTCTTTTTTTTTTTTTTTTCCTTTTCGTTTTTATAGGATTACTTTGACACGACATACAAGTTTATGGAGCTGTCCCCGCATGTACTAATTCCTATGCATGGTAGAGTCAATATATGGCCAAAACACATGCTCTGTGGGTATCTAAAGTAAGACAGATTCCCTGACAGTAAATAACTCTATGTAATGATAGTTCAACGATTGGACATCTATCATTTATATCATGTCTTTTCTCCAATTTCAGAAACCGCAGAGCTAGAGAATCTACCATCTTAAAGGCCATAGAAGATGGAGCGAAAACATTATTTGACATTGTTAAATATACATATGCTGATGTTGATCGCAGTGTATGGATATTTGCTTCATCAAATGTGAGACTCCATGTTGAACACTTGGCCGTGCACAATAAATTACCCAAGGTAACAGTTATTAGACTTTCCTAGTGTGAATTCAACATACTCTGTGGTCTGACATAGATTCCCTCAATGAGGCCAAGACAACAGTATAAATATTAATGTGGCTGATAGATCTTCTAATTGTAGGAGAACTGAAACTACTTTGGATAGAAAACTCTTGACCATTCATTGTTCTTTTTTTCGCTGAGAATGAAAGCACACAAATGTAATTAAGTGCCTCAGAGGAATTTGCAGATAGAAGGCATGAATGAACTTATACATCTCTAAATCTCACAATTTAAATAAGCAATAGCACTCTAATCTCCCTAATTTGATTATAAATCAGGCAAATCTAACTAGGCTTGGTTTCTTGTTTTGTTGTTGGGTTTTTATTGTGTATATATTGTGGCATAAAGTTGAAGTATTAAACTAGAATCAAAACTTTCCTCTGAAAAATGCAGGATTTCTCTCTAGAATATTTCGAAGGCAGTATGGCTGAATTTACGGCTGAATTCGGAGCAAGTGTAGCTAAAATATGAGCATGAGGAAAGCTACTCTTTTTATTCTGGCCAACACTATCTTATCTTAGGTTGGGCAACTTTGCTCTTAATAACAATACGAATGGATACTTCTAGTATCGTTCTATTAAAAATATAATTTGTACAGAAATTTCCTGGTGTTGTAGTCTCTCTCTTTCCCTCTGACTAGTTTTCATTTTATGTATGTGTGTGCTTGACCTCCACTCTTCTGCTTTGCCATGTTCAGGAATTCTCGATGCAGAAATTTCAATCGACTTGTAAGCTGAATTTCTTTTCACAATGGATATGGGAATATCTTTGCAGTAAACTCTCCATAAAGCAGCATCATCTTCGGATAGTTAAAGTTCTTGGTGCTGGGGCTGTGGCTTCCATTGCAATTCTTTACTTTCCAAGAAAACTTCTAAGGTGCAATTAAAAAGACAATAAAAGGAGAATAAGAGTAGACCATGCCCTGTTTTGATCATTAAATAAATCAATAGAAGCTTTACAAGAAAGAAATTCTGTTTTATCACATTCTTGTTTACTTTCCTTATTAAGTTTCAGCTGATCCATGTGTGTGACTTCACATGAAACTGCGAAGCCTCCCCTGTTTCCCTCATTCAGTTTCAACTGTTATATCAAGAACCACTTTTCGAGCAATGATCTTCATAATCTATGCTTGCATTTATCGTGACATTCAAAAACACAAAATCGACATGCTTGCAAAAGAGCTCTCTGCAAGAATCCGACGAGGAGTCAGAGATGGAAGTTTCCTAGTTGCTACAACTATAGTCTTCTGTCTGTCTCTTGCATTTCTTGTATTGATCTTAGGAATGGCCATTAATGATCACTTCAAAAGATTTGTGCTCTATGAAGATCTATCCTTATCATCTCTCAATGCATTTCCTCCCTTGTTTTCTTCCTATCCATACAATCCATGCATGCAACAATGCAATAGTTCAAACAAATTGAAGGACTGGATTTCTCCAAGAGATATTTGGCACTCAATGAGCGACGAAGAACTAATGTGGAGGGCCTCGATGGTTCCTCTTATCGTTGAGTTTCCTTTCAATCGAACCCCAAAAGTCGCATTCATGTTCTTGACTAGGGGAAGACTACCATTGGCTCCTCTTTGGGAGATGTTCTTTAAAGGACATGAAGGGCTCTTCTCTATCTACCTCCATGCCTTCCCCGATTTCACCTTCGAGCCCACCAAGTCATCGGTTTTCTACAAGCGCAAAATACCTAGTAAGGTAATAGATACATCTATTCATACATAAACAAAGTCCTACATTTTTAACTTTTAAATTGTAAGGATAGATTTTGTTTAACTTAAGACTACTTCGTTTTCCTCTCTTGTAGTTGGTTCAATGGGGAAGATCAACCATGATGGACGCAGAAAGACGACTTCTAGCGAACGCACTTCTCGACTTCACAAACGAGAGATTTATACTTCTATCGGAAACATGCATCCCTTTATTCAACTTCTCTATCATCTACAACTACCTCATAAACTCCAAACAAAGCTTCATCAACACGTTTGATGACCCTCGGCCAAACGGCCGGGGACGATTCAACAAGCGAATGGGGCCCATGATCACATTATCCAATTGGAGGAAAGGCTCCCAATGGTTTGAAGCCAATAGGGAACTTGCCCTAAAGATAGTATCAGATGTCACATACTACCCTATATTTAGAAACCATTGCATGCCACCATGTTACATGGACGAACATTATTTGCCAACATTAGTGACTAAACTTTGTCCTAATTTGACATCAAATAGGACCATTACTTGGACTGATTGGTCTCGTGGTGGCTCACATCCTATCATGTTTGTGAAAAAAGATGTCACAGAAGGGTTTTTGGATCGGGTTCGAAACGGGTCCGAATGCACGTACAATGGTGTGGTGGGCCCAATTTGCTACCTATTTGCAAGAAAGTTTCATCTAAATACTTTACAACCTTTGCTTAGGATTGCCCCAAAATTACTAGGACTTGATCCTTAAATGCTTGAATCTTGAACAGATTGATGTTTATTAATTTTGAATTTGTATAATATAATGTTGTAATTTGTATAAATGTATTTTAGTATACTCAAATAATGAAACCAAGTTCTTCATATTCCAAATATGAAAAAAAAAATGGAGTTCCAGTTCAATTATAGCTTACATTATAATCCAGTGAAAAAATTACCCAACTAAATCCTCAAAACCTACTTAAACAAACACTCAATATACAAAAACTCGGGCAATAGATTCTTGAAATCATTCACTCACTCACTTGCCCTGCCCGTGTTTTCGGAACCCGACGGCGACTCCGAAACGGAGTCGAGATTTTCACGGGACGGCGACACTTCGACTCCTCTCAATTCTTCAATCATTTTCACCACATAGTTCATCTTTGGCCTTTGGTCAGGTGAAGCCTGTGTACAAGCCATCCCTATCTGCAATAGCCCTACCATTTCCTCTTCAATGCCTTTATACCTCATAAGCTCCAAATCGAACACCTCAGCAGTCCACTCCTCCCTCACGACAGACTGGACCCACCTCGGCAGATCAATGACCCCACTGTACCCCATGCCCGGGCCGTTAGTGTCCACTATGGAGGGGCATTTTCCCGTCAGTATCTCCAATAAAAGGACCCCAAATGAGTACACATCGGACTTTTGGGTTAGTTTTCGACCATCCACTGCTGCTTCAGGGGCATGATAGCCGTTGGATTTTGAAGGCGAGGCGAAAACCGAGAGGCCATAGTCGGATAGCTTGGCATTGCCGGCTTTGTCGATGAGAACGTTTGTTGATTTGATGTTGCCATGCAGGAGCCTGAACGGTGTGCAAGAGCTGTGAATGAAGGCTAGTCCTTGAGCAGCCCCGGATGCGATATTTAATCTCGTGGTCCAGTCTAATGGAGTTCTTCCTGGCCCCCTATTGCCTGTTAAATTTTCATAGAAAGTATAAATCGTGACTTCAATCAAAGCACGTCGTGTAATGAATGCAGCATGGAGATTGTGCCATTTCTTGATAATATACTGTATAGTGTAGACCGTGGTCCAAACTCCAGAGTCAAACACAAACAAAAGATCTAAGCTTTTTTTACAAGATTTGAAAAAAATTTTCTATGCAAAGCTTTGATTCCACTAACATAAGATCAACTCCCACTAATTCACTATACATAATAGGTCCACTTAATTCAACCACTAAAAATGGCATTATTACTTACAACCCACACATGCAATCTAAGCCATAAGCATATAAAACAAAGGACAAACAGAAGAGCAAAAACAGCAACAGAAGTAAAAACCAGAGCCCCATGTGACAACATGCTATTATTCAACACTGCAATAATCATATCAGTAAAACAAGAAAAGAGATGAAAATTGTTTACCATGAAGAAGCCAAAACAAGTTGCCATTAGGCATATAATCATGAACTAGCAACTTCTCATCTCTAGCAAAATAGTAAGCTTTCAAACCAACCAAATTGGGATGCCTTAATCTCCCCAACACATCCATTTGCTGCTCAAAATCTTTCTTCCCATTCACATTCAAATCCTTCAATCTCTTCACAGCCACCACATTCCCATCATCCAAAATCGCCTTATAAGCCGTCCCGAATCCGCCTTTTCCCAGCATTTCTGCAGAAGCTCTCAACAGGTCCTCAAGCTCAAACCTCCTCTCTCCATGGAAGAACACCATCTTCCCCCTCTCGTACCCAGATTGGGCCGGGTTCGGATACGGGCTCGATGAGTACACTATTTTCTCCGCTTCCAGCCCTCTGTTTTTCCCTGATGCTAATTTTTTGGAGTAGTTTCTCCAGAAATAGCAATATAGAAGCAAAGAAATTATTCCCAAGACCGAAAGATTTCCGATTATAATCCCAGTTATGGCTAATGGACTGACGCTATTCTGGCTAGGGTTACGGGCTTTGGGCGGCGGGTTTGTCTCCGCCGGCATTGCCGTCGGCGACGACGTGATGGTGGTTCTCGGGCTCATCGGCGACGCCGTTGCTCCGCCGGGCAAGGTGGGGCTGCTGGAGACCACGCTACATTTCTCCAACGGCGGCCCGCATAGGGTTGGGTTGTTCGAAAACGACGACGTTGGGAAGCCCGAAAGTGAGCCCGGAATCTCGCCTGTCAGCCCGTTTCCCGACGCGTTAAAATCCTGCAAATTAGGTAAATTCAAACCGGAGATTGAACCGGTGAAGAAATTCTCTTCCACTCTCAACGTCAGCAAATGCGTCAATTGATTCAAAACCAACGGTATACCGCCGGAGAAATTATTGTACGACAGATCGAGACGATAGAGCTTCGACTGCGAGGGCAATGTCGCCGGAAAGCTACCGGAGAAGCGGTTGTGAGACACGAAGAAGAGTTTGAGATTAGTGAGGCTGGAGAGATCCGGAATTTGACCCGAGAACCCGTTTCGCTTGAGGCTGAGGACCCGGAGCTGAGTGAGCGAGGTGAGGGAATGGGGGAAGGGGCCTTGCAGGTTAAGGCCTTCGAGGACCAAACGGGCGACCCGGTCGTGGAGGCAGGAGACTCCGAGCCATGAGTTGGTTGTGCATGGGTCGGAGGAGGAGTTCCAGGAGGTGAGAACTGCGTTATTCGGGTCGGCGGTGGATTTGAAGAGGAGGAGGGGTTCAGTATCAGGGTGCTCCGACGCGGCGGCGTAGTGGAGGAGGAAGAAGAAGAACAGGACGGTGGCGGTAACTGAGTTTGGTTTCGGTTTCGGTGGTGCTACTTCCGTCGCCGCCGCCGCCGCCATTGTTGGTGTGTGTAGTGTGTGTGAGAGAGAGGGAGAGAGTGATGGTGAAGAAGAGAGTGAAGGTGGCTGGTTTATAGACCTGAATGGTGTAATAATGGGGAAATTGTTACACTATTTTCATTCAATAATTCGATGTTAATATTTAATTTAGCTACATATTAGAAACTAATCTTCGTTATTAGCTCTAGGTTGAATATTTTAATACTAAATAAAATCAGTAATTATCCTATAAGACTTATTATCTTATTTCCACTCATAAATAAATAAATATGCTGAGTGTTAAGTCACTATTGACATAAAAAGGCTTTTTTTTCTTAAAAGAAAAAAATGTAAAGTTTCTAATTTATATGTACCTTTTAATCAGATTGAGTGACTTATCAGAATAAAGTAGAGTACTCAGAGCACAGATGAACTAAATGCATGAGACAAAAAGAATAAAATAAACCCAAAAAGATTATATAAAAAAAACCCCAACTTTTGATTTTCCACATTCATAGAGAAAAGAAAACTAATATTTTGATTTTTCCAGAATAAAGCACATTATCAACAATTAACAACACACAATTTAATTAATGTTTAAAATATTCATCAGTAAACCGGGGTTGTCTAAAGGCGCATTTGTTTTGGTCTCCACTATCAGGACTTCTGAGTTCTGACAAAAAGTGAATACTTTCACGTCTTTTGTTACTAGGTTAGTCAAACATTATTAATTAATTGCAACTTAACACACAAACATTAATTATCATAATCTAATAAATCACACTTGTTTCACTGCATATAATTAGTTATAGAAGGCTTCACCAATTTGATATAATTTTATTCAAACATCAAACTATATGTATGTACATTGAGATATTATTTTTTTGTTCTCTATATTGGTTTATTTGAGATTTTTGGTCTCCAAATTTTGGCCATTATGGGAATATTTATTATTTCTCCATTCTGCATGGGAATTTGCAAAATTGGAAAGTGACGTGAATAAAGCTAAGATAGTGTGGAATCTTTACTTTCATCATTAAATTTGTACTTAGAATTAATCATTTGGTCTGAAGACAAAAAGTGAAAGTTAAATAAGAAATCTTTTTTGTTTAATTTTATTAAGTACGTCATATTTTCTAACAGATTAATTTTCTGAAGTGATCCAATCACTACCTTAACTACATTTACACATATACCAAAACGAACTCAGCCCAAGCCCAAAACAAACTCAAGCCTAATTAATTTATGAACCAAAATGGGCTCAAAGCCCATTGAAGTTCAATGGCCCAAGTAAAATTTTAAGCCCAGTGGAAGTAAATGCATTGTGTCAGTTAAAATCTGAGGTCTAGGGTTTATGTAATACTTGAGCTCACAGCAAAGAACGAATTTTAGCTTGTGTTGTGCGTGCAGTTCTTCATCAGCATCAAAGCTCTTCTCAATATCCCAGAATCGAAAATGGTACGTTCTCTATTTCTCGTGCATGAATGCTCGGATTGATCTGTGGATAATTCTCGTTGTTATATAATTATTATGGTGAAATGGTAATGAGATACTATTTTATTTTACTTTATTTTATTGATTTGTTTTTTTACTGTAATTGGGAGTTTCTTTTTCTTGTTTGAGAGTTCGTTTCTATGTTGGATTTCAAGCTTTGGTTTAGATTGAGTTTATGATAGTTTATATTTGTTTTGAACTCTCTGAGGTCTTAGTGGGTGCTCATTTTGTGTGTGCACTTTTCTCTTTTTCCTTTTGGTGTATGTGAGGAACTATTCGAGAAGCTTGTTGTATGTACCATCTAGTTATATAAAAATGCTTGAGATATCTGAATTATATTTCATATATGGTGGGAAAAATATTTTGTGTTGTATTGGTTGCACCTCTTTGTAAGGTAAAAGAATCAAATGTCAATTAATTGTAAGTTGAAAAGTAAGTTGGTGTAATTGTGAGTGTATCCATTAACTCTAGAAGAGTGCCTTAATGTGCTAACTATCATAATGTCCTGGTATTCTGGTGTCATGGAATATGAGAATGGGGTATTCGTTGTAATTACCTTCTGTTTTATCGAGTTCCAAGGTTCCAGAGCATTGGTCATGGTGTCCCTGATAGCTGCCAAAGCTGCTACAATCACTCATTTTAACAAGTGTTACCATTAATTTAACTAAGGCCTCTTTTTGGAGGGGAAGTTGCAAGAAACTATGTTGGATTGGTTAATTGTACATGTGTATGTCAGAAAAATTTGATTAAACTGACATGAGAGTAGTATGGTTGCTCTCTTTGGACAGTACTTATTCTTGAAACAGGGTTTCCACAACTGTTGGATATTTTTCGAGAATCAAGTGATTTTGATGATATGGATTTCATTTCATGTGTTCAATTATCTATGTATCAGCCTTTATATATATATAGTATTTTTTATAATGGTGTTAGAAAACACTGCAGGCCTCCTCTGCTAAGTCAAAGGCCAAGAAATCTGCTGCTGCAGAAGACGAGGGCATGGATCCAACGGTGGGTCTAATGAATTTATACCTTATTTTTTGTGGGGTTGCTTTTTATGTTTTTTCTCTCTTTTTCCTGCCCCCTTTATTTTCATGTTGTATGGGGAGTATTTATTTCCTACAAGAGGCTGTGTAGTTTGGTTAACTGAATATGAACTTTTCCCTGCAGCAATATTATGAAAATAGGCTGGGAGCTCTTGCTTCTCAAAAATCAGCAGGGGTTAACCCGTACCCCCACAAATTTGAAGCTAAGTTGAGTATTCCTGAGTATGTAAAGAAATATGAAAGTTTAAATAGTGGAGATCATCTTGAAGATGTCGAAGAAAGAATAGCGGGTACAAGAGATTATATATGTGGTTTATGCAGTGAACTATTAGTGAAATTTTACATTGGGTTAATGTTGTGGATGTTTCTTTTGCAAGGTCGGCTTATGAACAAGAGATCCTCTTCATCGAAGCTCTTCTTTTATGATTTACATGGCGGTGGTGCTAAGGTTCAAGTTATGGCGGATGCAAGGTAAATGCATCTCCAGCTTTTGCTCTAATCAATGTGAAGCTTGAGAGATAGTAGTCTTGTGGCAAAGACTTCTCCGTTAAAGTTTCAACCCTGGCATCTTTTTTTTGTTGTCGTTATTTAATATAACATTGTTATCTGATCTATTCACAATAAAATTTTTGTTTGGTTTCAAAATTTATTCATCAATTCCTAAGTTGCAAGTTATATAATAAACTAGTATTACTTTCTTGATTTCACCCAAAGTGTATTGGATATGCCTTGCAGCAAATATTCTAATATACACCTAAATGTTATTTGATTCATACTGGTCTTGTTGAAGAATCGTGCTGACACCCATAAGCTTGACTATTTCTTTGGCAAAAATTTCAACCTATAACGATGATCCATGGAGAATCCTGCAATCCCTTTTTAACTCTTACTTAGTTTCATTGCTTGTAATTTTATTTCTGAAATACTTTTCTGATGTGGTTATTCGAGAGAAAAAGCGACCATGATAAAGTACCTTGACAATTGTGTAATATTTCTTCTTCAAAATTTAGGTGGAAATCTATATATATAAAAGGAGAGTTGAGTCTCTCCAGGTAATTAAGTTTATGCTGACTGGGGAACATATAGAAATTTACTTGAAGCTAGTTGTGTGGAGAATAAGCGCGGTTGAATTTGAATAAAACACATGCTGCTTGACCACTTTCTAGGCCCAGTATTCTGGGGCTTATAATTGTCTTATGCTTTCCCTTTCTCACTATGGAAACTTATTATGGATTTTATAGGAAATCAGATTTGGATGAAGAAGAGTTTACTCGATTTCATTCATCAGTGAAGCGTGGAGATATTGTTGGGATAGTTGGGTTCCCAGGTTTGTGATGTTAATTATAGTCTGTTTTTCTTTTTTCTTATCCTTTTAATATATGAAAGATTGTGATACTATCAAAATAGTAACTCATAGTAGTCATCAATATCATACTTCCTGGAGCGCTCAGTAGTATCCTTTTAGAACTCAGCTTAGTATATAAGAAATTATCATCATCATCATCATCATGATTTAAATTAAATTAGGATTCCCGAGGAGGCTTTATTTATAAATTCACTCCATAATACTGTTTATATGGTTCATGGAAACTGTGTAGTCCATAAATAAGGTGCCGGTTTATGCCACATGCATGATAATATGAGTAGGATATATTGTTGGCAGCAAAGTTTCTTTGATGATATTTGTAATGATTGTGTTTTCTGTAATTTTTTGTTGTGAGTGTATATTATTTTCTTGGAAAAAAAGAATTTTTGGTTTTTTCACTATATTTTTCCTGATATTAGAACCTGCTCATATAGTACCTGCATTTTGTAGGCAAAAGTAAAAGGGGAGAGCTGAGTATTTTTCCAAAAACATTTATAGTGCTGTCTCACTGTCTACACATGATGCCTCGACAAAAACTTGGTCCAGGGGTTGATAATACAAAGGTGACTTTGAATTTTTGATCATGATGAATTGATTTTGTTTGGCTTATTCATTAACATCTCTGTACTTTGGACAGAATACTGATATCTGGGCCCCAGGACTTCCCAGAAATCCTGAGGCTTACATATTGAAGGATCAGGTACCATCTCTCTCTTGAAATTTTAGGCCCGTACATACAATGTGCATGTCTGTTTGTGTGTATATGATTTGTATGCTTGCATGTATCAACTCTCTCACAACTTACCCATATCTATCCTCTTATTGTCTGCCCTAATTTATTATCTAGGAAACACGATATAGGCAGCGTTATTTGGATTTGATGCTGAATATGGAGGTTCGAGAAATATTTAAGACCAGGTCAAAAGTTATTTCTTACATAAGGCACTTTCTTGATGAACGTGATTTTTTGGAGGTGAGTTTAGTGGTGGTTTGAAGTGCATTTTTCTTGAGTACTTATTTTTCATGCTTGCCCTAAAAAAATTTATTATTCTGATTTTCTAATTCTCCTTCAATAAGGTCGAAACTCCCATGATGAACATGATTGCTGGTGGAGCTGCTGCTCGGCCATTTGTCACCCATCACAACGATCTAAATATGAGACTTTACATGCGCATTGCACCTGAACTATATCTCAAGGAACTAGTTGTTGGGGGCTTAGACCGTGTCTACGAAATTGGTAAACAGTTTAGGAATGAAGGAATTGACTTAACTCATAATCCGGAGTTCACTACATGTGAGTTCTACATGGCTTTTGCTGATTACAATGATCTGATGAAGCTAACTGAAGATATGCTCAGTGGTAAGTACATCATCAAGCTGATAAAGAAATGTTGTCTTAGCACAATGCTATTTTAACAAATTCTATGTTGTTAGGGATGGTGAAGGAACTTACTGGTAGCTATGTAATTAAATACCATTCCAATGGGTTGGACAATGACCCCATTGAGATTGACTTCACTCCTCCTTTCAGGTATGTGATCATGTGCTTGTTTGATAATAGCCTGCAAGATGTCCCATCTCTTTTTTCTTCTGCAGGCGGATTGATATGATAGAGGAGTTGGAGAAGATGGCAAATTTGAGCATACCCAAGGACCTCTCTAGTGAGGAAACCAATAAATATCTAGTGGATGCATGTTTGAAGTATGATATTAAATGCCCTCCTCCTCAAACAACTACTAGATTGCTTGACAAGGTAAATTAATATACATCTTTGATTTGTTTTGGTACCATCTGTTGTGCTGTCAGTATGTGAAAAATTGAGTGCAAATTGTTAAATCGTGGTTTCACTATTTTGCCTTCTGCATGGGTTGCCTTTGTCTTGTTGATCCTTGGGCACATCTAGAAAATATTATGTTATGTTGCCGTAGTCTTCAGATAACATCTTTGATTGAAAAGATCTTAAACAGAGCATGCTCTAATTGACAATCTACAATTAGACTTTTGCTGCCTTAAGAATGTCTCATGTCTGAACTGTTATCTTAACATAGTAGTTTCTATAATGACACTTGGCATTTTCTTGATAATCGTTTCTAATCATGTTTGCTTCCTTTCTGCTTGATGCCACCCACCATTGTGTTTGTGCTGTTATGGTTGCAATGAGCACAGCTTGTTGGGCACTTTCTTGAGGAGACATGTACCAACCCTGCCTTCATTATCAACCATCCAGAGATCATGAGTCCCCTGGCGAAGTGGCATAGGTCAAAACCAGGCCTAACTGAACGATTTGAGTTGTTCGTCAACAAGCATGAAGTATGTGTTCCATTATACACACACACACACACACACACACTCACACATCTTTCCTCTGTTTCTGTGGTTCTCACTGTATCTGCTAATTCTTGTCAATTTTGTCTTTTACTTGGCAGGTCTGCAATGCATATACAGAGTTGAACGATCCTGTTGTGCAACGCCAGCGTTTTGCTGACCAACTCAAGGTATTTTATAATGAATTGAATTATAATGGTGTCTCCATGGATGTGTCTGAAGTCAACAATTAGGTTCTGATTGTATATTATTTTATTATATTATATGCTGAAGATGATCTGATCTGAATGAAACTAGGACCGACAATCTGGTGATGATGAAGCTATGGCCTTGGATGAAACTTTCTGTACTGCTCTTGAATATGGATTGCCTCCAACTGGTGGTTGGGGATTGGGTATTGATCGGTTTGCAATGTTGTTGACTGATTCACAGAACATTAAGGTTAGTATATGATGACTTGTTTTGGCTGAGGTTTCTAGTTTAATTTACAGTTCAGTGTCTGCACTTCATAAATCACTATAGATTTCATTTTCCCACTAATTATTCCATCCTACATGGAGAGAGAGTCAAGTTTAACTCACCTTATTTATTTTATAAATCTACAGGAAGTTTTGCTTTTCCCTGCAATGAAACCTCAAGATGAACCTTCAAACAAGGAAAGGTACACAATCTTTTCTCCAGGCTTATTGCTGCCTTCCTGGTGTATTTATTTTTTCCCACTACAGTATAGTTGATTGCAATTATGAAGGTCAATAATGACTTATGATCGAATCACTTGGCACTCTGGACAATGTATTGGGAATGAATTTCTACCTGTGTGACTGGATTTGGCTCGAAAGAATATAGGGATGATATATTGGTATGCAATCAATTAGACGATACATCCATTAACAAGATGACCGATTTTTGTGGACCACAAAACCAAACTAGATCATATATATCCTGATATTTTCAGTTAACTGTTGATGTGGCCTGTTTTTTAATATATTCATCTTCATTGCTCCACCTGCTGGAGCCTTGCAGGTCTTTGTGAAATTACATGCAATACATTGATTTTTTAAATCAGTGGCATATAGTTTATAATACAAGTTGAATGCTTTTAGGATGATCTCTTGCAGTCTTGCTGCATATTTTCCCTTATTATAACTTATCACTAGTTAGTCTGCTGCATTTACCGAGGTTTTTGTGATTTCCCTTTTGTCAGCAGCAAGAACAATCCGGTTCAACCACCATCTCAAGGTATGCGATTTAATAATTTACACAAGTTTATATTTTCCTGAAATGTATTTGTTCTTGCATTCTAGTGTTGAATGACAATATCTACGTGTGCAGAGCTTGAGAAGAAGGCGACATTGTCATGAGAGTTCTTAACTCATTGGTTAGACAGAAGAAAAAGCATCTCAGTTTTGGGTGACCAAAAAACATGTTCACTACAAATTGTATTGGTTAATACCGTGTACCTGGTTCATGAACAACTTCATAGCTGTGAGTTGATTTTTTTATGAAGCATACTATGCCATCTATCATGTGTTACATTATGCTGTGCAAGCAGTGCCCCGTTACTCTTACAGATATCTTTTCCCACATTTTTCCACCATTTTTTTTCAAGCATGTGTTACTACTGTACAAACAAGCTAGTACTTTTCAATAGTATAAATGAATACATCTGAATAGAATGCTACATAGTTTCTACAAAACACTTCAGGGGCAATGTACCCGATTGTCCCTCTTGCCACCATCATCGATACTATACTTGATCTGTTGGGACACATCTTAGCAAGCCCAAAATCGGAAATTCTTGGATTGAAGTCCTTGTCCAAAAGAATGTTGTGGGGCTTTATGTCGAAATGCAAAATCCTTGTTTTGCAACCTTGATGCCAAGTGAAATCTCAAACAGCTTTTGCCAACCCAACCCATCTCCTGCAGTGTTCTGTATGAACTTTTCAAGAGAGCCATTAGGCATGAACTTGTAAATTAGAGCTCTTTTACGACCCTCAAAACAGAATCCCAAAAGAGTGACGATGTTTACATGAGATGTTCTGCTAATACTTGCAACTTCGTTCATGAATTCTTCTCCATTCTCTTTCGATTCATTCAGAATCTTCACTGCCACTAGATGACCATCATGTAACTTTCCTTTATAAACACTACCATATCCTCCCTTTCCTAAGTTTTCAGTGAATGAATTGGTCATTTTCTTGATGTCCACATATCTGTATCTTAATGGGAAAAGATTCCCATTGTTCTTCAAGAAGAATTCAATGTTTCATTCATACTCTAGTTTTGCCTTTTGATAACCAAATAATCTAAACAATGTGTACTTCCTCCGAATGAAAAGCACCAAAATTATAAAAGCAGATATAAGAGCAGCTACAATCCCACCTCCTGTAATCAGATATCTCAATGTTTCTATAAACTCAAAAGAACGTAAATAAAAGGCATGTTGATGATTAAACCAAAACGAAAAAGAAAACTTCTATAATTGCTGTTGTTGGTCAGTGAAAGATATTGAAGAAGCGGAATTTAATGGAAGAAGACTTGAGAAAATCTTGGTACAAGATTGATGGGAGATGCATACCTTTGAGAAGAATCATGCTCAATCTCGTCTTTACTGAAAACAAAAACAACATTAGCCATGAACAAGTATCTACCATTTTAGCAACAAGGACATATATAAAATGACAAACTCCTCACTAATAATTACTTCATAGTATACATAGTGCAGTGCAGAGTGATGCATTACTTTTCTTCATGATACAGAATATATTAATAATCACTAAGTATGCTCAGCAAAGCGTAATTATGTTTTTAATATTAACCAACAAGTTCTAAATTTTCAACAATTTTTCGGAACATGTTTTCTTGTGATATATATAGAAAACATTTAATTTCACTAGTTTACAAAGGACATAAATCTGACCACCCTTATATATCAATTCACAAAGCATAACATCAGAACAAACAACTTTAATCCTTCTCCATTTATTTGAGTATGAAATACATAAAGGTTACAGATACATCCTCGATCCAAAGATCAACAACCTCAAAACAAGCCATATTAATTTGCATGCATACATATATAAATACTTATATATATAGCAGCTTATTTAATCAAACTAGTACATAAAATCCTGCTTAATACACTTAAGCAGGGAAGAAGTGGAGAAGAACCATGGACAAACCCTAGTGATCAAAACAGCGAAGGAATACTACTAAATCTGACAAAGAGCACAGTCGTAGCATTTCGAACACGACCAAAGGACAGTGTAGGCACAGCGGATGTAAGAGAAAGAGGATTTACAAGGCTGACAAGAAAGCCAGATGACCTGGCAAGAGCTGAGTTGCAGACAGTGCTGTTGACGGGAAGCTGAAAGGTGACGAGGCATGGAATGATGAATTGGTTGAAGGCAACACCCGATGCGTTGGCACCAGCCACTGTGATGTTAAATCGACCATTTGCATCTGTGGTGCTTTGTCCAACTCTCACTGCAGTACGTATAACTCCATCACTGGCAGTGCAGTCCAGGCTTGCCACTGCCCCAGGAATGCCCGGGCTGTTGAGAAAGATCGGGCAGTTTCCGGTCAGTGTGCAGCAAAGCCGCCCGGTAACGCTGATGCCGATGGCCTGCCCGGAGGATACTGGGCTGCCGGCGGCCAAGAGGAAGATGAGGGTAATAATGGAAATGGCTGAAACATGGTTGTAACTCATTTTGAGGTTTTATAGTACTATTATATGAGTAATACAAATGCTTGCTATTTAGCTTGTTTGGATGCTTCATTTCTTCATTTGTTGTGCCCGTATTTATAGTGTTTTTTTTTTTGGGTGAATTTGCATTTGTTACCCCCAAAGTTTGCCTATTATCAAATAGATTCTAAGATTTGTGAAAATTACAATCAAGTTTTTAAACATTTTCTGACTAATTTGATTTGAACTAATTCATTTTTATCTATATCATGCTATAGTTATTATCGTATTTTAAGTTTAATGGGTTAATTCAATCGATGAAGAAGTCTAATTTTAATTTTCACAAACTTCATGATCGGTTGCTGATTTGATCAAATCTCAAGGTAAAGATGTAAATAGTATATATATATATATATATATTTTTTTTTGTTATGAAATTTTCAAGGGTCAAAATCAAAATGTCAATTCATTGTTAGTACTGAAATGTTTTCTACTTGAAAATATAAGGAAATATCTATTTTTTAGTCATTTTTTATTTTTTCGGACAAAAATATCATTTGATTTGACTTATTAAAAATATAGGAAAACATATTTTGTAGCCATTTGTAAGAGTTTTTTGATATTCAACATTAAAAATGGTTAAAATAGATAGAATTCATATGTTAATGGACAGTGAAAAGGAATTGGTAGTCAACATGAAAGTGCCAAAAAGTTCAAGTTGCACTTTCTTTCAATATCTTGCATGCAAGTATGAAGTAGGTAGCTAGGCTAGGGTTGACATATAATGCGAAAAGAAATTTAATATTTATATAGACAAACATATATAGTTACCATATTTAAAATTTGAAACATTATTTGACATATCTAAAAATAATCTAATAAATTTTGAAGTGTCTCCACTTAATAAGTGGGAGTTTATCGTGCAATTAGAAGATTCAGCCATCATTAGGGTTCCAACAAAATTCTTTTTCAAAAAGAATAATAACATTTGTATAGATTGTTTATGAAAATTTTCAATTCAAAAAATAGTTGACTGTTTCCCAATATAACTCGTAATTAAAAATAGAGAAACGAAGGCCCCTTCATGGTCGAGGTCCATCATAATCAAATTTTTTTTCCAATGTCTATTGAGAAATGTAGATATGTTGGGATTAGATGGAGAAAGCTGAAGACAGCGGGCACGGTTTGCTAGGTGCGACGGCGGCGGTGACGGCAAAGGGGCTCGACAGTATTGTCTTAAGCAGAGAGCCGATCAGCAATTGATATCATAAATTGTAGAAGATGAAAAGATTGATAAGAATATAACATAAATATCATATAATCGTTTTAGGGATAATTTTAATTTTGGTTTTGTAACTAAGGCATTTTTCATTTTTGAACAATCAAGTATTCGTTTTCCAAATTTGGTCATATATATTTTAATTTTTTTTTCCAATTTCAATCCAATTTTGGTCAGATGTTACATTGAAATCCAAGAGGTTTTCCACTTTGATCTTCATGCTTGTTGGTCAATTTTGATCTCGCTTTTCTCAAATTGGGTAGTATTTTGTTTTCAAGTGAGTGATTATTACGTATTAGGTCACCAATATAGTATTTAGTGATTACTATAAGGTGGCGGTGTGTATATTAGGTACGTTGTAAATGTTTATGATATATTAATTGATATTATGTTCAATTTTTGTGGATCATTAATTTTAATAATCTTGTGTTATCTAATCCTAAATTGTCTATGTTTGGACGTTGCTAGTTGATTCTATATGAATTGTGTTTCTAATTATTCAATGTAAAATGTTGCTATTGAGTTTGACTAGAATTATGAGATAATTATATACTTTAAACATATATAAGCTCAATTTGATTTATCTAATATATTGCAACGAAATGAATGATCATTGTGTATGGTTGAAAGTTAATTATATAATATGATCACTTATATTATATGGAATCAATTTTTTAAATTTCTCGACATGCGTTCTTTGCAAACAGAAATCTTTCTCAATACTGTCCTAATTTGAATATGTTATGTAAGTATTTATAATTTTAAAATTATCCCAATTAGGAAAAAAAAAAAAAACCAAAAACAGTTGGGTGGTTAATTAGGACTTAGGTATTCGTATAAAGTAACTAATTATAAATTTTAAGCTTATCATAAACTTGATAAAAAAGAATATGTTTTCAATAAAGTCTTATATCTATTACCTATATAAAAATGTGGATGTTTCTTATAAAATATGAATTGCCGAATATTTCTCTATCAAATATTATTATTTAAGGTTATAATAGTAATTTAAGTTTTCATATTTAAATAATTTAATATTAGAATCCTAGTTAAGTCAAAATCTTATAGAATTCTATTATAATTTGAACTCTAATATAAAAGTGTTATATAAGGTATTTGTATTATTATTTCTTTCCTTAATTCAATTATAGAATCATATTATAATTAGAACTCTAATATAAAAGTGTTATATATAAGATATTTGTATTATTATTTCTTTTTTTAATTTGAATTGATCTCCACGTGCAACGCACGTGATCTAAAACTCGTACCTATAAAAAAGCTTTCAATCAAACGTGTTTTTATAACTATAAAATTGTATCTATATTAATCAGCTCTCATATCCTACGTACCCACCGTGGACACATTAAGATATGTCCATAACTGATGTGTCAAAAATTCAAATACTTATTAATTTTACTTTCCATATAATAAGGGGATTAGATCATTATACATCATCGATAGACATATTAAGAGTTATCTATCGTGAACATCATTCTCACTATATTAGTATCTTATATCTATATAAATGTTCTAAATGTATGGGTTGTTTCTTACAATTTTTAAAAGAAATTACCAAAATAACAAAACACATTTGTAAGCCAACAGGATCTTACTTTGTTGAGGGTATTGAGCTTGTCAAGCAAGATCAGTAAATATACAAATACATGCATGCAGGACTCATTGACAAATTCAGGCCCAATTTATTATCGCATTAATTCATGATCCAAATAGTTGTCATGGGACTCCTATTTCCAAAAGCAAACAAGGACATAAAAAAGTCTGTGTAATATATATATAGTCAACTTGCCAAATAGAAAACTCAATTTTTTACTTTTTGACTTTTTTTTTTTTATCATTCTTTCATGTTTTCATTTTAAATTTGATTGGTTTTGCCTGATTATATTTTTGTCCCATATACTCCCTCCGTCCCGCTCAGATTTACACGTAGGGACGGGCATGGAGGTTAAGAAAAAACTGCTTTTGGACACGGAACTCAAGAAAAAGCTGTTTTTGTAGTGTTAAAGTTGAATAGTAAAAGACAATTTTGTAAATTTTATTTGCCATTTTTGAAGTGTGCAAATCTGAATGGGACGGACGAAAACGGAAAGTGTGCAAATTTGAGCAGGACGGAGGGAGTATGTGTTATCAATTCAATCTAACATTCTTTAATTATACTTTTGCTTGATTTTTAAAATTTTAAATACTTTCAAAATTTATTAGATTATTTTTAGATATGTCAAATAATGTTTCAAATTTTAAATATGGTAACTATATATGTTTGTCTATATAAATATTAAATTTCTTTTCGCATTATATGTAAATGGTTTCTGAAATTTAATTTTCTGTTACAGTAATTTATTAATAAATTTCCTATTTCATTTTTAATTCTTAAATATTTTACGATTCATTTTTTTTTTGGCATATTTTCACAAATTTTCAATTATATATATTTATATATATGTATATATAATTTTTAGATTTTTTTAATTGTTTAATTATTTCATATACGCTAAACAAAGTTCCAGTTTTAATTAAATTTTTTAAATTGGCTGGAATTGTGAAAATAATATATATATAATATTATTTATTTGAGAATTTGACCCAAAAAGGACAGTGAGCAGAAAGAAAAACATATATACCATTATATATAGTTGAGTTGAAATTAGTAAATTACCAGATGTAGGCCCCGCCAAATGTCCCAACCCTAGCCTAGCTACCTACTTCATACTTGCATGCAAGATATTGAAAGAGAGTGCAACTTGAACTTTTTGGCACTTTCACGTTGACTACCAATCCTTTTCACTGTGCATTAACATAAGAATTCTATCTATTTTAACCATTTTTCATGTTGAATATTAAAAAACTCTTAAAAATGGCTACAAAATATGGTTTCCTATATTTTTAATAAGTCAAATCAAATGATATTTTTGTCTGAAAAAGTAAAAAATGACTAAAAAAATAGATATTTTCTTATATTTTCAAGTAGAAAACATTTCAGTACTAACAATAAATTGGCATTTTGATTTTAACCCTTGAAAATTTCATAACAAAAAAAAAAGAATATACTATTTACATCTTTACCTTGAGATTTGATCAAATCACCAACTGATCATGAAGTTTGTGAAAATTAAAATTAGACTTCTTCATCGATTGAATTGACCCATTAAACTTAAAATACGATAATAACTATAGCATGATATAGATAAAAATGAATTAGTTCAAATCAAATAAGTCATAGAAAATGTTTAAAAACTTGATTGTAATTTTCACAAATCTTAGGATCTATTTGATAATAGGCAAACTTTGGGGGTAACAAATGCAAATTCACCCAAAAAAAAAAACACTATAAATACGGGCACAACAAATGAAGAAATGAAGCATCCAAACAAGCTAAATAGCAAGCATTTGAATTACTCATATAATAGTACTATAAAACCTCAAAATGAGTTACAACCATGTTTCAGCCATTTCCATTATTACCCTCATATTCCTCTTGGCCGCCGGCAGCCCAGTATCCTCCGGGCAGGCCATCGGCATCAGCGTTACCGGGCGGCTTTGCTGCACACTGACCGGAAATTGTCCGATCTTTCTCAACAGCCCGGGCATTCCTGGGGCAGTGGCAAGCCTGGACTGCACGGCCAGTGATGGAGTTATACGTACAGCAGTGAGAGTTGGACAAAGCACCACAGATGCAAATGGTCAATTTAACATCACAGTGGCTGGTGCCAACGCATCGGGTGTTGCCTTCAACCAATTCATCATTCCATGCCTCGTCACCTTTCAGCTTCCCGTCAACAGCACTGTCTGCAACTCGGCTCTAGCCAGGTCATCTGGCTTTCTTGTCAGCCTTGTAAATCCTCTTTCTCTTACATCCGCTGTGCCTACACTGTCCTTTGGTCGTGTTCGAAATGCTACGACTGTGCTCTTTGTCAGATTTAGTACTATTCCTTCGCTGTTTTGATCACTAGGGTTTGTCCATGGTTCTTCTCCACTTCTTCCCTGCTTAAGCGTATTAAGCAGGATTTTATGTACTAGTTTGATTAAATAAGCTGCTATATATATAAGTATTTATATATGTATGCATGCAAATTAATATGGCTTGTTTTGAGGTTGTTGATCTTTGGATCGAGGATGTATCTGTAACCTTTATGTATTTCATACTCAAATAAATGGAGAAGGATTAAAGTTGTTTGTTCTGATGTTATGCTTTGTGAATTGATATATAAGGGTGGTCAGATTTATGTCATTTGTAAACTAGTGAAATTAAATGTTTTCTATATATATCACAAGAAAACATGTTCCGAAAAATTGTTGAAAATTTAGAACTTGTTGGTTAATATTAAAAACATAATTAGGCTTTGCTGAGCATACTTAGTGATTATTAATATATTCTGTATCATGAAGAAAAGTAATGCATCACTCTGCACTGCACTATGTATACTATGAAGTAATTATTAGTGAAGAGTTTGTCATTTTATATATGTCCTTGTTGCTAAAATGGTAGATACTTGTTCATGGCTAATGTTGTTTTTGTTTTCAGTAAAGACGAGATTGAGCATGATTCTTCTCAAAGGTATGCATCTCCCATCAATCTTGTACCAAGATTTTCTCAAGTCTTCTTCCATTAAATTCCGCTTCTTCAATATCTTTCACTGACCAACAACAGCAATTAAAGAAGTTTTCTTTTTCGTTTTGGTTTAATCATCAACATGCCTTTTATTTACATTGTTTTGAGTTTATAGAAACAATGAGATATCTGATTACAGGTGGTGGGATTGTAGCTGCCCTTATATCCTCTTCTATAATTTTGGTCCTTTTCATTCGGATTTGGAGGAAGTACACATCGTTTAGATTATTTGGATATCAAAAGGCAAAACTAGAGTATGAAAGAATGATGTGTTTCTAATTGTGTATATTTTATCATCATAATTATCCTTGGTTATAGTCTATTTGTGTTTTAATTGATTTAATTATCATTGTTATTTGTAGGATTATACCTTGATGGGCTTTGAGCAATTATTGGGCTTAAAATGATCAAATCATACTAAAAGGGTGAGATGATCAATCAAAGAATGAGTGGTTAAATTTCTTTCCGATTCAAGGGTCGTTTAATTCAATTGCTATCATTGTGAGGTTTTGTGCTTGATTTTATTTTTTGTTTTATTCAAGTATCTGTTGATTCATGATTTAATTCCATATAGTGATATATAGTTTGGGTTGATCTGACAATTCGATTTGAATTATATATCGCTAATGCTATCCATGAGTTCTCTTTTATATGTTGTTGGGATGTATGATTGTTGAATGAGTGGTAGTTAGTAGCAATAGGTTGATTATGCTTTTGTTGGGATTGTGTAATTGTCTAATGAATCAGCAAGACTAACAGAACCATATGCTTAGTAATTGCAGCTATCTCGATTATTGGGTTCTAGGTTTCAGTTTAGGTTTAACTATTTTCACCGGTGCTTAATGCGGTTGTTAATTAATTTGGAAAGCGCGCCAATTAGTTAATAGCTAATTTTGATTGGATGTTGGATTCGATCAATTAAATTTGGAAAATATGGACTTCTCTACGGCTTCGTGTTTAGTCTAAAGTTAAATGCTTGGATGTGCAAGAAGCTATTTGTAGCCTATGATTGATGATGCAATCGAATGTCGACATCCTTGAATCGGAGCTTCGTGAGGTTAATCTCTATCCTATTTATTTTCATCATTCGTTGCTTGTTTTATTCGTATTTTATTTGATATTTTATTAGTTTAGTTTCATTTAGTTTAGTAGATATCATAACCCCTTGTTCGTTTTATGTTCAAAAGTATTAAACTCTGTTTCATGTGGATCGACCCTATTTGCCGTTGTACTCATTCATTTGCTCATATCGGAGTAGGTTTTTATTTTTGTTGGTCTGACAAACCGATTTTGGCGCCGTTGCCGGGGAATTAAATATATTCAAGCCGAACCACTATAATTCTCTTGTGTTGATCGTTGGTTTCTCTTTCGATTCGTTTTCGTTTTGTTTCTACATCGAATTGTGTTCATGGTTTGCATGCTATCTTGCATGTGAAGAAAAGAGTTATTCTTGATCGAGATTCAACATTATGGAATGATGGTTTTGGAGATAGCTGGTGGAAAGAAAAACATTGATCGAGCAGATGTTGATCACACGAGTGAATATATTTCCCACATTATACATACAAGCAACTAGAAATGGATGATGCTGAAAGAGATGATGATAGTGATGGTGGTGCAAAGTGGAACTGACAATAGTTGGGTTGTGGTGCATTCAGACAGATCCAAAGGAGAGACCATCAATGACAAAGGTTGTGGAGATGTTGGAAGGGAATATTCTAGAATCCTTGCAAGTTCCACCTATACCCTGCATTTCACCGCTGCAGGATCAGCATCTCATGTTTTCAACTTCTTAGACTATGTAGCACTCTATTCAGATGTATTCATTTTTCAACGAGGGGATGAATTTTTTTTGGATATTTATCAAAGTTTTTGAAATTTGAATGTGACAAAATCCGTGTCTTTAACTACAATTACACCATATATGTGTACGTACACAATATTCCGTCGGAAAATTTGAGGGCGCGACCACCGCGCCAGTCCCCTCCTAGCTCGGTCACTGAACATGATGACCGATTTTTGTGGACAACGAAACCAAATTAGATGATATACATCCTAATATTTTCATTTGACTGTTGATGTGCCCTGTCTTTTTAATCTTTATTCATCTTCATTGCTCCACCTGAGCTTCTTGGGCTTACCGAAAATTGTTGGGCCCAAAAGTATTAACAATAAAGAAGCCCACTAATTTTTTTTTTTTTTATTTTTTTAAAACGAGAGAAAATGACAGCAGGCAGAAACAGAGAGGGGGAAAGGTAGAGCAAAAAAGGGAAGAAAAACAGGAGAACGTTTGTTATTACGGGATTAGTTTCTTCACCATTTTGCTTCAAATTTTGAGGAAGTGTTTGTGGTGACGTGCCTTTTATTTTGATTGAAGTAGATTTCAACAAATGTATAACGAGAAATTATTGATTTCTTCTCATTGTACTAATTTGTTTGTTCTCTTCCTAAATCTTGTGTTTGCCAAGAATTGTAGCGCAGGTTTTGCACTACTCTAGTGCAGAATCAGCATCTCTTCTCCAACAGCTCGCACTACTTTATTTTTAATATCATTTTTTAAATTTATTAATACTAAAAATGTAATTAAAATACATATTACATGAAATAAAAGTGCAATAAAAATATATATTACATGATATAAAAATACAATAAAAATACATATTATATGAAATAAAAATACAATAAAAATACATATTACATGATTAATAAAAGTGCAATAAAATAAATAAACATGATTAGTCGCCTGAATTAGAATACTTTGCCCACAAATGCTCAATTAGTGCATTTCGTAGTGTGAAATGACCTTCTGAAGATCGAATTTGCCTAAATCGAGTCATAAAATTTTGAAAACGTGCATATTCATTTTCAGCTAATTCGACATCTGGAGGTTCTACTTCTCTTACATCTTGAATTGGAGCATCCAGTTCTCGTTCATCCTCAACTATTAGGATTTATATTTTGTTTTATTGTTTTATGTATTTCGATGTTTTTCATTAATGTAATGTTATGTTTTATGTAACTGTATGTATTTTTCATTATTCTCCAATATTCCTCTATGTTTATTATATTTTTCATTATTCAATTAATTTCAATTTTCATTGAATAAATTTAACTTAATTAAGTTTTAATTAATTGAATTAATTATCACATTAATACAATTTAAATTGAATTTAATTAATTAATTGGAACAAGCCCAATCATAATTAAAGATTTGAACAAAAAGAAGGAGAAAAAAAATTGAAACCCAAGCATAATTAAAGGCCCAGCCCAAATCCAATTAAAATTAGAAAAAAAAAAACGGAAAGAAAAGAAAATGAGTAGCGCAAGGATTAGGGCTTCGCTAGTTGTAACGCACAGAGGAAGGAACGGAGCTTCTGCGCTACCTTAACTCACTGGATAGCGAAGGATTGGATGAGATAACCCTGCGCTAGAATACCACCTGGCGCAGGGTTGGAAAAGCTGTTAAGGATAATTTGTTGGTTTTGTTGTTGATTCCTCTATTTGTAATAGAGAAGATAACTGTGTATGTAACTCTGTTGATATTATGGAATTATTTGGTTTTTTAACCTTTTTTTTTTTTTGTGATAAAAAAAACCTTTTTCTTGAGGGGTTTTCCATGTAAAATATCTTGGTGTTATTGTGTGTTATTTTTCTGTAGTTTATTTATGCCTGGTTTGTTGCCTATTGAGATATTTGATTGGAAGTATTTTGTTGCGATATTGTTACTTTGTGCCAAGTTGATTTGCACTTCCGCTATAGAGTGTTGCATGGCTTTATGATATTACATGCAATTTTATAAATCAGTGGTATATAGTTTGAGAATACAAGTTGAATTCTTCTTTTATTACTTCATTTCACTAGTTCCCTTTCGTCAGCAACAAGAACAATCAGGTTCAACTTCAACCACCTGATAATAATGTACATATTGTGCAGAGCTTGAGAAGAAGGCGACATTGTCATGAGAAATCTTAACTCATTGGCTACACAGAAGAAAAAACATCTCAGTTTTGAGTGACCACAAAACGTGTTCATTACAAATTGTATTCGTTGATACCATATTCCTGGTTCATGAACAACTTCATAGCTGAAATAGAATGCTACACAGTTTCAGAAGTTGAATACATGAGATGCTGATCTTGGGGTGAAAATATGTAAGGTTTAGGTGGAAGTTGCAACGATTCAAGATTCCCTTCCAACATTTCCACTACCCTTGTCATTGATGGTCGATCCTTGGGATCTGTCTGAATGCACCACAACCCAACAATTATCAGTTTCCTCTTTGCAAATTGGCTTTCATTTCCATGACTAGTACTCTTGCAACATCATCCATTTCAAGTTGCTTGTATATATAATGTGGGAAATATACTTCACTCGTGTGATCAACATCTGCTCGATCAATGTTTTTCTTTCCCCCAGCTATCTCCAAAACCATCATTCCAAAACTATACACATCTGATTTATGAGACACTTCACCAAAGTTCCTACAAAACACTTCAGGGGCTATGTACCCTATTGTCCCTCTCGCCACCATCATCGATACTATGCTTGATCTGTTGGGACACATCTTAGCAAGCCCAAAATCTGAAATTCTTGGATTGAAGTCCTTGTCCAAAAGAATGTTGTGGGGCTTTATGTCGAAATGCAGAATCCTCGTTTTGCAACCTTGATGCAAGTATTCGAGCCCTCGAACAATGCCAAGTGAAATCTCAAACAGCTTTTGCCATCCCAGCCCACTTTCTGCAGTGTTCTGTATGAACTTTTCAAGAGAGCCATTAGGCATGAACTCGTAAATTAGAGCTCTTTTACGACCCTCAAAACAGAATCCCAATAGAGTGACGATGTTTACATGAGATGTTCTGCTAATACTTACAACTTCGTTCATGAATTCTTCTCCATTCTCTTTCGATTCATTCAGAATCTTCACTGCCACGAGATGACCATCATGCAACTTTCCTTTATAAACACTACCATATCCTCCCTTTCCCAAGTTTTCAGAAAACGACTTGGTCATTTTCTTGATGTCCACATATCTGTATCTTAATGGGACAAGATTCCCATTGTTCTTCAAGAAGAGTTCAATGTTTCTTTCATACTCTAGTTTTGCCTTTTGATATCCAAATAATCTAAACAATGTGTACTTCCTCCGAATGAAAAGGACCAAAATTATAGAAGAGGATATAAGAGCAGCTACAATCCCACCACCTGTAATCAGATATCTCATTGTTTCTATAAACTCAAAAGAATGTAAATAAAAGGCATGTTGATGATTAAACCAAAACGAAAAAGAAAACTTCTTTAATTACTGTTGTTGGTCAGTGAAAGATATTGAAGAAGCGTAATTTAATGGAAGAAGACTTGAGAAAATCTTGGTACAAGATTGATGGGAGATACATACCTATGAGAAAAACCATGCTCAATCTCTTTTTATTTTGATTATTGCAAGCTTAATTACGACAAGTCTTTGTTACGATCAACACGTTAGTTGACTTAGGAATACTTTTGTAGAAGACTTTTGAAACGACTTGTAAAATATCATCCCACTTCTATTTATTTTCTTTTTGTTTTTTTTTAGAAAAGAGAAAAAAAAAAGTTAGAATATGGGGTTCTTGGTATCACTTGATACATATATCACAATTTACATCATTTTCACCTTAAGATCATGAAAATATGATACAAAAATATTATATATTCAGAAGTCGAGTACAACTTATTCTTGATCATAAATGCAGAAGTTTTATAGAGGTGATCACTATGCATAGTAATAACAGTACACATCCACATACACCTAAATACCAAAAATTAGAGTCTTTAAAGGTCTAAAATTGATCGATGTGAAATTTTATGAGTATCTATTCAACTTACCTAATATCAGCTTCAACGGAGTCTTTGCTGCACTCATATTCAACAAAGCAAAGATATTGTGTGAGATTAGGCATAATCAAAGCAATAGAAACAGGCATGAGAAGGACATAAAGATACTGATTTTCTTTCTATCAACTATCAGCATTTACCTTTTTTGCAGTTGAATCTATTTCTACTGTCAGCAAAACACTCCCCTCCATCATGGAAACATTTAGAACAATCTTCAGTGACATTCAACTCCAGAGTAAACTCGGCAGTCAATAGTTTGTACAGATCACCGGTGTGTTGGTAAGGCTTTTTAGAGTCAATAGTCAAAACATTTTGGAGGGATACTACTTTCTCCTATGGAGGAATTATTACTTGTCGGATTCTTGTAATACACAGTGGATACATTACAATTTTCACTCTCATAGTGTCGGAAATGCTCCTTTATTTCTTGAGTATGGTTATCGTAGCATGTGAAGGCGGTGAGATTAGGGGAGAATGAGAATGAGATAAAAGGAGATTTGGGCAAAGACATGTTTCTGAAAGTAATACATCTTCTGTTATCTAACTCATTTTGAAGATATGGATAGTGAATCAAGAATTTATTTACTGATATATTCTTCACAATAGTAAAGTTCCAATATCCCTCTTCTGGTTCTGAAAGAATTCGTGGATGTGGAGAATTCCAGTATCCTGAATATTGGAGAATGGAAATTCCAGGAAAAGATTTCCACGGTGGAAGGGTTTTTGGCATTTGGAATAAACTGAAGTGATGATCAAACAATGAAGTAGAGAAAAGAAAGTGAGATACTTGGGAAGATTCATGCTGTTTATCTATATTTTTGTTGCAGTAATCCTATTAATTCATTTTATCACCACATATTTGTATGATTTCTTTGGGTTTACCTGGAGTTGACTGCACACAAAGACTTAGAGAAATATCCTACATATTGGTGATTGACTTGGCAGGGCACCAATTAATATTATGGTCATAATCGATTTTTTAAAATAGATTTCTAATCTGATCAATTGTAAAAAAATACTTGGCAGGGCGCACCAATTAATATTTTGGTTTGAATCGAATTTTCAAAATATATTTCTAATCTCAATTGTACAAACTCAATCAGCGGTGGATCTATGTGGAATATTGGGAGTACAACTGTGCCCCAAAATGAAATTTATTGTTATATATATATATATATATATATATATTACTAATTATGCTTAGTTTTATATTATATTTACATTATTGCCATGGTTTAATTTAAATGAGTAAAGAGTCAAATACACATTCTTTTCCTTCCTTTTCATAATACAAAACTCACCTGACCATTTTCTTCTTTTACGAATTCTCCAACTTTCAGGTTTGTTTTGTTATTTATTTATTTATTTACACATTTTATCCATTAAAATTTTACATTATATATTCATAATTATTGCATGATTTAGTTTATTAATTAGTGAATTTGATGTTGATTATTCTTAATTTAGGTTTTTTTTTTTTTTTTTTTTTTTTGCATTTTTGTGTAAGAAATTTATTGATTTTGGGCAAATGTGTTGTGGATTCTTTTTGAAATTGTTGTGGGTTGTAATTGTAGTTGTTAATTTGTTATATATTTGGTTTTATTCTTGATATTTACTATTAATTATATTAGGAATGAAGAATACTTCCAAAAAAAAAAAAAGTTGATGAACTAAATTGTAGCTTAATTATAACATGAGTTACGAGATAAAATTGAAAAGACGAATAGTTATGGGACTAATTGCGAAAAAGACGATATTTATACGACCAAATGTGACTTTATCTCAATTTTTTACAATACCTTAGGTATTAGATTATTTTAATTGTAAGACTTTAAATATTAAACAATGTTTATGCAAGGATTTTTCTCTATTATCTTTTGTTATTTATTCGTATCCCAATTTCAAAATTCTGGATCCGCCACTGAACTCAATGCAAAACATTAAAACTTGAAACATTATTAAAATACTCAAGATATTTATATTATTTAAAAATAAATAAACTTAGCGAATTTAAAATAGTCACTTAAATTTAGCTTGACTTTTGAACTAAGTTGTCTATTCTTAATTTCCTTTCTCTTTTTGGATAGTTTAGAAAATTTCGTCTCATGACTTCTTAACCATATTCTACGCACCAACGTAAATAAAATAGAAACTATACAAGAGTGATGCATTACTTTTCTTCATGATACAGAATATATTAATAATCACCAAGTATATCTCTGCAAAGCCTAATTATGTTTTTAATATTAACCAACAAGTTCTCAATTTTCAACAATTTTTGGGAAAATGTTTTCTTGTGATATATATAGAAAACATTTTTAATCACTAGTTTACAAAGGACATAAATCTGACCACCCTTATATATCAATTCACAAAGCATAACATCAGAACAAACAACTTTAATCCTTCTCCATTTATTTGAGTATGAAATACATAAAGGTTACAGATACATCCTCAAAACAAGCCATATTAATTTGCATGCATACATATATAAATACTTATATATATATATATATATATAGCAGCTTATTTAATGAAACTAGTACATAAAATCCTGCTTAATACGCTTAAGCAGATAAGAAGTGAAGAAGAACCATGGACAGACCCTATTGATCAAAACAGCGAAGGAATACTACTAAATCTGACAAAGAGCACAATCGTAGCATTTCGAACACGACCAAAGGACAGTGTAGGCACAGTGGATGTAAGAGAAAGAGGATTTACAAGGCTGACAAGAAAGCCAGATGACCTGGCAAGAGCCGAGTTGCAGACAGTGCTGTTGACGGGAAGCTGAAAGGTGACGAGGCATGGAATGATGAATTGGTTGAAGGCAACACCCGATGCGTTGGCACCAGCCACTGTGATGTTAAATTGACCATTTGCATCTGTGGTGCTTTGTCCAACTCTCACTGCAGTACGTATAACTCCATCTCTGGCCGTGCAGTCCAGGCTTGCCACTGCCCCAGGAATGCCCGGGCTGTTGAGAAAGATCGGGCAGTTTCCGGTCAGTGTGCAGCAAAGCCGCCCGGTAACGCTGATGCCGATGGCCTGCCCGGAGGATACTGGGCTGCCGGCGGCCAAGAGGAATATGAGGGTAATAATGGAAATGGCTGAAACATGGTTGTAACTCATTTTGAGGTTTTATAGTACTATTATATGAGTAATACAAATGCTTGCTATGTAGCTTGTTTGGATGCTTGATTTCTTCATTTGTTGTGCCCATATTTATAGTTTTTTTTTTTTTTTTTGGTGAATTTGCATTTGTTACCCCCAAAGTTTGCGTATTATCAAATAGATCCTTAGATTTGTGAAAATTACAATCAAGTTTTTAAACAATTTCTATGACTAATTTGATTTTAACTAATTCATTTTTATCTATATCATGCTATAGATATTATCGTAATTTAAGTTTAATGGGTCAATTTAATCGATGAAGAAGTCTAATTTTAATTTTCACAAACCTCAAGGTCGGTTTGATGATTTGATCAAATCTCAAGGTAAAGATGTAACTAATTTTTTTTTTGTTTTTGTTATGAGATTTTTAAGGGTCAAAATTAAAATGTCAATTTATTGTTAGTACTGAAATGTTTTCTACTTGAAAATAAAAGTAAATATCTATATTTTAGTCATTTTTTACTTTTTTGGACAAAATATCATTTGATTCGACTTATTAAAAATATAGGAAAACATATTTTGTAGCCATTTTTAAGCGTTTTTTTATATTCAATATGAAAAATGGTTAAAATAGATAGAATTCTTATGTTAATGCACAGTGAAAAGGAATTGGTGGTCAACGTGAAAGTGACAAAAAGTTCAAGTTGCACTTTCTTTCAATATCTTGCATGCAAGTATGAAGTAGGTAGCTAGGCTAGGGTTGGGACATTTGGCGGGGTCTACATCTGGTAATTTACTAATTTTCAACTCAACTATTTATAATGGTATATATGTTTTTCTTTCTGCTCACTATCCTTTTTGGGTCAAATTCTCAAATAAGTAATATTATATACACACACTGTCACTTTTATTTTCACAATTCCAGCCAATTTAAAAAAATTAATTAAAACTGAAACATTGTTTAAAATATCTGAAATAATTAAACAATAACAAAAATCAAAAAATTATATATATATATATATATTATTGAAAATTTGTGAAAATATGCAAAAAAAAAAAAAAACGCAAAGACGGCGACGGCAAATTGGCTCGACGTTATTGTCTTAAGCAGAGAGCAGATCATCAATTGATATTATAAATTGTAGAAGATGAAAAAATTGATAAGAATATTACATAAATATCATATAATCGTTTTAGGGATAATTTCAATTTTGATTTTGTATGTAAGACTTTTTCCATTTTGAACAACCAAGTATACATTTTCCAAATTTGGTCATATATGTTACAATTTTTTCCAATTTTGGTCTTATATGTTTTAATTTTTTTCAATTTTAATCCAATTCTGATCGGATGCTAATTTTAATCCAATTCTGATCAGATGTTACATGGAAATCCAGGAGGTTTTCCACTTTGGACTTCATGCTTGTTGGTCAATTTTGATCTCGCTTTTCTCAGATTGGATAGTATTTTGTCCGAGTGAGTGATTGTTACGTATAAGGTCAACAATATAGTATTTAGTGATTACTATAAGGTGATGGTGTGTATATTAGGTACGTTGTAAATGTTTATGATATATTAATTGATATTATGTTCGATTTTGTGGATCATTAATTTTAATAATCTCGTGTTATCTAATCCTAAATTATCTATGTTTGGACATTGCTAGTTGATTCTATATGAATTGTGTATAGTTATGGAATGATGGTTTTGGAAAATAAATCTTGATTTATGGTAGATTGGGAAATGAAGAATATGGTAGCCAAATAGGAGCATTTTTATATGCGCGGTTTGTCAAGCTGACCTGGCACCAAACGAGTGTATATCGATCCATACTGGCTCAATATTGTCGATAAGTTCGAAGCCATGGCAGGGTCTTTTCCTCTGTGTAGATTGTCGTTACAAGAAGGATGTCATGGACAAGTAGGGTTAAAGTGGTGTAATTGATCTCTTGTTATATTCTTTTATCCACTTCGTTGTTCATTCTTGTTTTGAGTTTGGTGATTGTTTTGTATTTTGAATGTTAAGTTTGATGTATTTTAGCTAGCAATTTATTGACAGAGTTGTAAGAGCATTCATTTGTTGACATATGAAATTATTTTGTAGAATTTTATTAATTTTCCTATTATTACAACAATGTGACGAAATGAATGGTCATTGTGTATGGTTGAAAGTTAATTATATAATATGATCACTTATATTATATGGAATCAATTTTTTTAATTTCTCGACATGCGTTCTTTGCAAACAGAAATCTTTCTCAATACTGTCCTAATTTGAATATGTTATGTAAGTATTTATAATTTTAAAATTATCCCAATTTAAAAAAAAAAAAAAACAGTTGGGTGGTTAATTAGGACTTAGGTATTCGTATAAAGTAACTAATTATAAATTTTAAGATTATCATAAACTTGATAAAAAAGAATATGTTTTCAATAAAGTCATATATTGATTACCTATATAAAAGTGAGGATGTTTCTTACAAAATATGGATTGCTTAGTATTTCTCTATCAAATATTATTATTTAAGGTTATAATAGTAATTTAAGTTTTCATGTTTAAATAATTTAATATTAGAATTCTAGTTAATTCAAAATTTTATAGAATTCTATTATAATTTGAAGTCTAATATAAAAGTGTTATATAAGGTCTTTGTATTATTATTTCTTTCCTTAATTCAAAATATTATAAAATCATATTATAATTAGAACTCTAATATAAAAGTGTTATTTATAAGATATATATTTGTATTATTATTTATTTCCTTAATTTGAATTGATCTCCACGTGCAACGTATGTGATCTAAAACTCGTACCTATTAAAAAGCTTTCAATCAAACGTGTTTTATAACTATAAAATTGTATCTATATTAATCAGCTCTGCTACCCTACCCACTGTGGGCACATTAAGATGTGTCCACGACTGATGTGTCAAAAATTCAGATACTTATTAATTTTACTTTCCATATAATAAGGGGATTAGATCATTACAAATCATCGATAGACATATTAAGAATTATCTACCGTGGACATTTTATCATTTTCACTGTATTAATATCTTATATCTATATAAATGTTCTAAATGTATGGGTTGTTTCTTACAATTTTTAAAAGAAATTACCAAAATAACAAAACACATTTGTAAGCCAACATGATCTTACTTTGTTGAGGGTATTGAGCTTGTCAAGCAAGATCAATAAATATACAAATACATGCATGCAGGACTCATTGACAAATTTAGGCCCAATTTATTATCGCATTAATTCATGATCCAAATAGTTGTCATGGGACTCCTATTTCCAAAAGCAAACAAGGACATAAAAAAGTCTGTGTAATATATATATAGTCAAGTTGCCAAATAGAAAACTAAATTTTTTACTTTTTTGACTTTTTTTTTTTTATCATTCTTTCATGTTTTCATTTTAAATTTGATTGATTTTGCCTGATTATATTTTCGTCCCATATATGTGTTATCAATTCAATCTAACATTCTTTTATTATACATTTGATTGATTTTTAAAATTTTAAATACTTTCAAAATTTATTAGATTATTTTTAGATATGTCAAATAATGTTTCAAATTTTAAATAAGGTAACTATATATGTTTGTCTATATAAATATTAAATTTCTTTTCACATTATATGTAAATGGTTTCTGAATTTTAATTTTCTGTTACAGTAATTTATTAATAAATTTTCTATTTCATTTTTAATTCTTAAATATTTTACTATTCTTTTTTTTTTTTTTGCATATTTTTCACAAATTTTCAATAATGTATATGTTAGTGTTGTTGTTGGCAATATCAGTGGCAACATTAATAGTTTTATTCCTTTTTCTTAAAAATTAAATCAAGCAATTAAAAATTAAATCAAGAAATTTATGGAGTTTACGTGACTTGATATTCTGAGATTAATTATATTTTATGTCACGTGTTGTTTTGTGCATATTGATAATCAAGATTTGAATAATTCAAATAAACTAAATTCCTAGTTTCAAGGGATTTGTTTACTTGGATTATATCTAAGATATCTTTTAACTCACATGTCTTATTTGCATAATTTTTGACCAAGTAAATTGAATCTTTCAAATAAACAAACTCCTATATTTATGGGATTTGTTTATGAAGGATTAATATTACTTAATATACAAAAGACGTGAGTTTATTTTTCAAGCAGAAGCGCATGATCATAAGTATTGGAGACCGATTCAACATGAGGGAGTGAAGACCGTGTCTTCCAAGCATGAAGATTGAATGAGAAGACTTAGTCAAAGAAGAAGGAAGAGATCATGAGAAACACGTGATGAAGTGTGAAGCATGAAGTATGGAAGAGAAGCGTGAAGATCAACTTGATGAACAAGAAAAGACCAAGTCCATGGAGGAACTTGGAGAGCAAGAATAGCAACAAGATCGTGCTCATCATGGATTGAAGAAGTGGACTTAAAGGCCTCTATAAATAGGAGATGATTTCCAGAGGATCAAGCACACTTTCACCTTTGCATACAAAAATCTTTAAGCAAGTTTCTAGTCTTATACTCTTGTGTTGTTTTAATCAACTATTTTTTAATACTTCACTGTTCTTGCTTATTTTAGTAGATCTATTCTTGGATAGATCTCATAGCAAAGTAGGTTCAGTGCTTGGTTGATAGGATTATAGTTTACACGTCCATTTGTTCATTGTTTATGGACGTATATACGTAGAGTGTCATTTTGAGGATTTCACAAAGTTCTCTTATTTGTACTACAAAGATATATCAATAAGACACCTTTTGCCCTGAGGCAGTTCACGAGTATCATTATATACTCGTGGATAAATTTCGTGTGTTGTTATTTAATATCTTTGTTTATATTTCATTGTGGGGGAAATTGCAAATTTAGGACAGTAACTTTACCTCATTCACCATATAGGGACAATATCTTTTCGGGCTTTGAAATTGAGACTGTATGTTTCAATTTGGGCGAATTTAGGACAATCAGCCCGAATCGATGAATTTCGGGCTGAATTGCACGTGAAAGTCACGTGAATTTCGGGCTTTTAAGCCCGCTTCCTCCGGTTCACGTGACTTTCACGTGCAATTCAGCCCGAAATTCATCGATTCAGGCTAAATTGTCCTAAATTCGCCCAAATTGAAACATACAGTCTCAATTTCAAAGCCCGAAAAGATATTGTCTCTATATGGTGAATGGGGTAAAGTTACTGTCCTAAATTTGCTATTTCCCCTTTCATTGTGTGTTAACTCTGGTGTTAACAACATTACACACAACATTTGGTTACTGTTACTTTTTATCTTACATAGGAGCACTCGGAAACTTTCAGTATATATATATATATATGTATATATAATTTTTAGATTTTTTTAATTGTTTAATTATTTCATATACGCTAAACAAAGCTCCAGTTTTAATTAATTTTTTTAAATTGGCTGGAATTGTGAAAATAAAAGTAACAGTGTGTATATATATAATATTATTTATTTGAGAATTTGACCCAAAAAGTGTCACGACCACATTTCTAACATAGCTAGACGTAATAGATTTTCATATTAAAAGACCTATAAGTGAGTGTGTGACCTTTTTTTTTATATAATAACATAAATAACTTTTCTTGCATGTGAAAACCCGATAAGACTATAATACGTTTTGTAGCAGATACCATAAAGTCAAACCACACTCACTTCTATATTTTACATATTTATATACATTAGATGATCAAACAACAGAATTTTAAGTACTTTATCAAAATATTGTTTAAAGAAAAATAAACTCATAGTGTAGCCCAACAGGTCGTCATCCATATACACCATCTCCGAACCCATAGGAACTCAACAGCACAGTCAGTAAATCAATGAGATTATACATCAGCACCTACAATGCATGAACTATATGAGCTAATAAGCTCAGTAAGCAGAAATTATGCATGCATTGTCATACAAATGGCTGTAAGGACTTTAAGCATATCGTGAATGCATGGTTTTGATATCTTTTACTATGTTGGACCCTTTGATAAACTGCGTTTATTGCATGTTTTTGGAGCTAATTCTCATTGGAAATATTGTGAAAATATGCAATTTATTGTGGTTTATTGGCCTATTGCGAGTATAATTGTCTCTCTACAGTGGTTATGATATTTTACAGGAAATGGGCCTAAAGTGGAGTGTTTTGATAGGGATCGAAAAAGAGTTGAGGAAGGTCGGTCCAATAAGCATGGAATTAAAATAAATTGCAATAATTGGAAAGTGAGACATGGGCCGAAACAATAGATTCAAAAGTCCAAGTTGAATTTGAAGAGATACAACGTGGAGAAGATGTACAGTTTAAAAGCAATGATTTGTGCTTACTCAAATAACTCCACTATAAGTAGCCGAGACTTATCAAAGAGCAACAACTTAGCGGAATTCAAGCACCATATCTCGTGTCATCCGAATTCGAGAGTTTCGAGATCAGTATCCAAGACTCCTAATTTTATTAGGAGATCCTATTTTACACCTATAAATAGGGCTTTAATCTCATCATAATACAGATCCGATAAATATAATTCACATACAACAAGAGAGAAGGAAGCGAGAGATTGAAGAGGCAAGATCTGAAGATCAAGAGGAAGCAAGTCAAGAATCGCCAATTCGGTTTTGCTTTCATGTTTCTTCCAATTGTTAATCATATCTAGTATTAAATTATTTATAATTTTCTTTTTATTGGAACATGAGTGACTAAAACACTATTGATTTCAGGGACAAGTAGTTCATAGATTTTATGTTTTGATTTTGGACCATTGATTTAGTTGATTGCTCAATTCTCTTTTTCTGTATATTCGTTTTATAATTCTTCTATTGTTGATTGATTGAATCTATATGATTGACTAGGCAGAATTCGAAAGTTGGAAACCTAGTTTGATTGATTTGCAATTGTTTGAATTCATCTGATTAAATTAGATCACTAATATATTGGAAACACGAACAAGTAACTAGGATCCGAGAGGCGGTGAAAAGTTGTGAAAGGAATACAGTCTTAGGAGCTTTTAGGAGTTGATTAATTTGATAATGCAGAGATGATTATTAGATTAATTAATTTACGTAATATTTGCGTTGAAAGACGGAGTATTATAATCTCGTGATTGCCTTTAGATCTGTATTGAGTATATTAATTAGATCAATACCTTATGATAATTATAATTGCTATGAATGAAAGTTTCCCTGAAATCAATTATCCTGAAATCTGATATCTCTCGTAATCATATATTCTCTTGGTAATTTAGTTAGTTTAATTTAGTTGGTTTAATTTAGTTAATTCATAGTTAGTAATTTAGCATATTAATCAACATCTATTTCATTGATTCACTAGATATTATTTAGATCAATAAGTAGAAGTAATTAGTTTTCTAAATTTCTTGTCAGTCCCTGTGGAAACGATATCTGGTCTTACTAATTCTACAATTTGACACCGTATACTTGCGGAGTTTTATTATTTAAGAAATAAGCGAACAAGTTTTTGGCGCCGTTGCCGGGGACTGAACGGAACTATAAACTAATATTTTGAACATTGATCCGAGTAATAATTTAGTTTTTATTATTTATATTATTATTAATAGTAGTTCTTGATACAGGTAGCGTATGAAAACAAGGTCTACGGGAGGAGATATACTACCGATAGATTCTGAGATCGAAGCTACTTGCAGAAGGAATAAATCTAAGACACCAAGAAGATTGATATTTGAGATGGCTGACCAACAAGAACCAGATCAAGAGAGGACTCCTATTCGCAACTACTTCCAGCCCCCTGATGACTTAGTTTATGGAGGAGTTGTGAATCCAACTGTTGCTGCTAATAATTTTGAGTTGAAAGCATCCTTGATTAATATGGTACAACAGAATAAGTTTGGGGGTAGTGCACTTGAAAATCCTCATTCCCACTTACAACACTTTCTGGAAATCTCTGACACAATCAAGATTAATGGGGTAACTGCAGATGCTATTCGAATTAAGCTTTTTCCCTTTTCATTAAGAGATAAAGCTAAAATATGGCTACAAGCTCAGAATCCTCCGATTACCACATGGTCAGAACTCAGAAAGAGATTTCTTATGAAATACTTCCCACCAAGCAAGACTATGAAGTTGAAAGCTGACATTACTCAGTTTAAGCAAGGAAATATGGAAAGTTTGTATGAAGCATGGGAAAGATACAGAGATCTGTTGGGCATGTGTCCACGGACTACCTGAAGCTGATCAAATCAGCTATTTTTATTCTGGGTTGGATGCACAGTTTCGAAATATGGTGGATGCATCTGCAGGAGGATCTATATTCTCTAGAACACCACGGGAAGCTTTTGAATTGTTAGATGAGATGGCTACAAATTCTTTTCAGTGGCCTACTGAAAGACTACCTCCAAGTAGAGTTGCTCAAGTATCCAATACTGATCCGATTGAAAAGTTGACGAATCAAATGTCAGCAATGATGAAGATATTGACAAAGATTCCAGTTCAAGAAGATGAACCAATAATGGAAGATGTCAATTATGTGAATGGGCCAAATTACAATAATTTTAGGAGGCCACAATATCATAATCAGCAAGGATATAATTCAGCTTGGCGGAATCATCCGAATTTTTCATATGCCAATCAGAATAACGCTGAGCAACCACCCCCCGGATTTGTAGTACAAAAAGGAGGAGTAATTGTGGAGCCTAAAAAGCTGTCTACGGATGAAATGTTGGCACTAGTGATGAAGAAGCTTGAGAAACTTGACAAAATTGATACGTTGCAAGCCCAAGTCAATCAGAATGAAACATCCACCAATGCAAGGTTCCATAACATCGAAACTCAAATGGGACAAATGGCACAAGCACTGACTAAATTGATGGATAGTGGAAAGTTTCCAAGCAACACTGAAGTACACCCCAAAGAGCATTGCAAGGCAATTAATCTGAGGAGTGGAACGTCCTATGAAGGACCAAAGATGCCTGAAAATAAGAAGAAAAAGACAGTTGAGGTTGAAGAATCTGAAAAAGTTGAAGAGGAAGAAGTCAAGAAAGAAGACAACATTGCAGAAAAAGGGGCTGAGAAGCCTAAATCGACTCCTAACTCTACTTCTTTTAATTCTAATATTCCTGTTCCATTTCCCCAAAGATTGAAAAAGAAAAAGTTAGATGCTCAGTTTTCTAAATTTATGGATATTTTTAAGAAAATCCATATTAATATCCCTTTTGTTGATGCTTTGCAACAGATGCCTAATTATGCAAAGTTCTTGAAGGAAGTGATGTCCAATAAAAGAAAGCTGAATGATCATGAGATGGTGAATCTGACTGAGGAATGCAGTGTTGTATTGCAAAAGAAGATGCCAAGAAAAAGAAGGGATCCTGGAAGTTTCACAATCCCTTGTATAATTGGCAGTGAGTGGTTCAAAGCTCTTTGTGATCTTGGAGCAAGCATCAATTTGATGCCTTTATCTTTCTACAAGAAGCTAGATATCAAAGATGCAAGACCCACCTCGGTGAAACTACAGTTGGCAGATAGATCGATGGTATATCCTCACGGCATCGTTGAGGATGTGTTGGTAAAAGTTGATTCTTTCATATTTCCTGCTGATTTTGTTATACTTGATATGGAGGAAGATCAAGAAATACCAGTTATTCTTGGTTGACCTTTCCTTGCAACTGCTAGAGCTTTAATAGATGTTCACAAAGGAGAACTAACTTTGAGATTTAATGATGAAACTCTCCGGATTGATATTTTTAAAATGATGCAGTTTAATGGGGATCCCGAACATTGGGACCATATGAGATCCGTAGAGAATTTTGATACATGTGCTATGCTAAAAACTATAACTCCTGTTATTGATCCATTAGAAGCATGCATAACTGAATCTTTATTCTCTTACATGGATGATCTTGATGAAGAGTTATTTGAAACTTCTTGTTACTTAGACTTTGAAGTTGAGAATCCAGGTTCTGCAAGGCCACCTTTAAAGCTTGACGAATTGAAGGCTGGTGGAAAAGATGAGGAAGAAACAAAAGTGGAACTGAAGCCATTGCCGGATCATTTAAAATATGCATTCTTGGGTGAAAACAAAACATTCCCGGTAATTGTATCATCTTTTTTAACTCCCACGCAATTAGATAAATTGCTTAGAGTGCTTAGGGAGAATAAAGCTGCAATAGGGTGGTCATTATCTGATTTGAAAGGGATTAGCCCAACGATATGCATGCATAAGATTAGGCTGAATGATGATGTTAGGCCATCTGTACAAGCGCAACGTAGACTTAACCCAATCATGAAAGATGTAGTAAGAAAAGAAGTCTTAAAGTGGATTGAAAATGGAATAATTTTTGCTATTTCTGACAGTGAATGGGTTAGTCCTACACAAGTTGTGCCTAAGAAAGGGGGGATGACTATAGTAAAGGGAGAAGATGATGAAGTAATTGCTACTAGGGTAGTGTCTGGTTGGAGAGTCTGTATTGACTATAGAAAACTAAATGATGCTACTAAAAAAGATCACTTCCCCCTCCCCTTTATTGATCAAATGTTGGATCGTTTGGCTGGTTATGAGTTTTACTGTTTTCTAGATGGTTATTTTGGTTATAATCAAATTTTGATTGATCCGGAAGATCGTCACAAAACTGCCTTTACATGTCCCTATGGAGTTTTTGCTTTCATTAAAATGCCATTCGAATTGTGTAATGCTCCAGCAACTTTCCAACGATGCATGATGGCTATTTTTCATGATATGGTTGAGGACATTATGGAGGTCTTTATGGATGATTTCTTTGTGTTTGGCATGACTTTTGATAAATGTTTGCATAATTTGTCATTGGCTTTGCAAAGATGCACTGAAACTAACCTTGTTCTGAATTGGGAGAAATGTCATTTTATGGTAAAAGATGGCATTGTTCTTGGCCATAGAATTTCTGCTGCAGGTTTGGAAGTTGATCGTGCGAAAATAGTAGCAATTGAAAAGCTGCCACCACCCACAAGTGAAAAAGCAGTTTGAAGTTTCTTGGGACATGCAGGTTTTTATCACAGGTTCATTAAGGATTTTTCTAAAATTACCAAGCCCCTGAATCGCCTTTTAGAGAAAGAGGTAAAATTTGTTTTTGATGATACATGCTTGGAAGCATTTGAAACTCTGAAGGCTGCTTTGGTATCTGCTCCTATTCTGGTAAAACCTGACTGGACTCATCCTTTTGAACTTATGTGTGATGCTAGTGATTATGTTGTGGGGGTGGTTTTGGGACAAAAATACGATAGAGTGTTTAAAGCTATATATTATGCTAGTAGAACTATGGATAATGCTCAACGTAGTTATACTACGACTGAAAAAGAGATGCTAGCTTTAGTATATGCTTTTGACAAATTTAGACCTTACTGAATAGGGACTAAAACTATTGTATACACTGATCATGCTGCTATTCGATATTTGTTTGGAAAGAAGGATGCTAAGCCTAGATTGATTAGGTGGATATTATTACTCCAAGAATTTGATATTGAAATAAGAGATAGGAAAGGGAGTGAGAATGTGATAGCTGATCATCTGTCTAGGCTAGAGCATAGTGATTGCATGCCCAAGGAAGAATTCCCAATTAAAGAAACATTTCCTGATGAACCATTGTTTGTGGTGAAATCTGATATTCCTTGGTATGCTGATTTGTGAACTATTTAGTAAGTGGTGTAATCCCTCCTGATTTGAACTCATATCAGAAAAAGAAATTTTTTCACGATGTGAAATATTATATGTGGGATGATCCGTTACTATTTAGGCGTTGTGCAGATTCTATCATTCGTAGATGTCTCCCCAAAGATGAGTGGAATAAAGTCGTTGAACAATGTCATTCTTCACCTTATGGGGGACATCACGGTTCTTCTAGAACTGCTGCTAAAGTCTTACAATCTGGTTTTTATTGGCCCTCAATTTTTAAAGATTGTCATGTCTTTGTGCAAAAATGTGATAAGTGCCAAAGAGCAGGAAAAATTTCTAGAAAATATGAGATGCCTCTAACTAATGTATTTGAAGTTGAATTGTTTGATGTTTGGGGCATGGATTTCATGGGACCTTTTCCGTCATCTTTTGGTTTCACTTATATTTTAGTTGTTGTTGATTATGTGTCTAAATGGGTTGAAGCAATAGCAACTATGTCCAACGATGCTAAAATAGTCCTCAAGTTTATTCAAAAAAATATCTTTACTCGCTTTGGAACTCCAAGGGCTATTATTAGTGATGGGGGTTCCCACTTTTGTAACAAGCTATTTAATAACTTGCTTACAAAATACGGGGTAAAACATCGAGTAACATTGGCATATCATCCTCAAGCCAATGGACAAGCTGAAATCTCTAACCGGGAAATAAAATAGATACTTGAAAAAACGGTTAGCACTAATCGAAAGGATTGGTCATTAAAATTGGATGATGCTCTTTGGGCATATAGAACTGCTTATAAAACACCCTTGGGTATGTCCCCTTATCGATTAGTGTATGGTAAAGCTTGTCACTTACCCGTAGAGTTGGAACACAAAGCATTTTGGGCCATTAAAAAACTAAATTTTGACTTAAATACTGCAGGTGAAAAGAGAATGCTTGAATTAAATGAAATGGAGGAATTTCGCAATGAAGCATACGAAAATGCCAAAATTTACAAGGAAAGGACAAAAAAATGGCATGATCGCATGATTATGCAGAGGGAATTCCTCCCTGGAGAGAAAGTATTGTTATATAATTCTCGTTTACATGTCTTTCCAGGTAAGCTGCGCACACGATGGTCTGGACCCTACGAAGTGCACAAAGTCTTTCCACAAGGTGGAGTTGAATTGATTGCCAAAGATGGACAAACATTTCGAGTGAATGGACAAAGAATCAATCATTACCAGGAGCCATTGCAAAGTCGAGAGATCCAAGTAATATCACTCCAAAATGATTGAAAAAGCACACCGTCTAGCCAAAGACGTTAAACAAAGACGCTTGTTGGGAGGCAACCCAACCAAGGTAACATAGTTTTGAGTCAATTTTTTTTATGGGTTAGTTTTTCTATCTCTTCTTTTACTGCTTTTAGATTTTTTTTTAATTTTTTTTTCCTTTCCTAATTTTTCTTGTGTCCGGGATGGACACTTGTCTAAGTTTGGGGGTTAGGGAGGAAACATTATATTTATTTATTATTATTTTTTTTTTTGAGTAGCAGGATTTAATTGGTTATGGAAAGGAGCTTATTTGTGAAAAATCCTATAGTTGAAATGCAACTTGGTTTGATTGCTAGTGTATTGAATTGTGAAAAAATTGATGCTTAATTGAATATGCTTGGAAAATTGCACATAAACCTGTGAGCTTTTGAGCCTGAAATGACTGATTTCTCTACAGTCATATTTTTCTATGTGTGATTGTCAATTGAATGCATTGTTTTCTAGAACTTGCTTTGGCAACCTTACTTGAGACTGCAATAGTGTGCGTAAGGACTTTGATATGATTTTAGGCCATCTTTGTCTATCCCCCACTTTTGAGAGAAAATATATATCCCTAGTTAGCCCCTTTGAGCCAAAAAAAAAAAAAAATCTTTTTGTTTGGGTTAAATGATTAATAGACTTGTTTCATTGACATGTTCTATTGACACCCTTTACTGTGGACTAGAAGAGTATTGTGCGTGGAAAAATAGGAAAAGTGTTGAAAAAATTAATTCGTGAAAGAGGATCTGGTGTAAATACTTGTGGAAAAATGACTTCTCCGAAAAAAAATAATAAAAGAGAAAAGACGGGTTGAATTAGAAAAAGTCAAGCCCAAAAGTGAAAGAAAAAAATAAATAAATAAATAAAATGGAGGCATAAAAAGGAGGAGGTTCATGATTTCACATGTGTTTTACACGTGTCCGAATTAATAAAAGGGTAGAAGGAGGTTCATTAATTGACCTTGTTGAGATTTGTATTGTTTGAGTGATAAGAGTTTGGTAGTGGTGAGTAGACGTACTTTTCTAGTCCAATTTTGAGTCACTTAGCCAAATATTCCTACCCATCCAAAGAGCCATATTACGGTCCAAATTAAAGTCCTAATTGATCTTTGTCTGAAAAGTACACATTCAAGCAGTGGAGAGTTTAGGCGATCTGCAAGCCTATGGTAAAATGTGTATTTCAAGTTGACTTGAGCGAAAAATTTCATACCTTATACACATTTGAGTGATTGAGTGATACACTTTTTCCAAAGGGAGGCAATTTGAAAAGTATGTTTGATTTTGCATTAATTTACAAAAGAATATGCATGAAAACTTTGTTGTATGGAAACTAGAAAGATTGATCATTTATATGCTTGCTTCTCATGTGTAATTGATTTGAACTTGCTTAGGCCCAGAGCCATGTTCTCTTTCTCTTTCTTGCTCGAGGACGAGCAAGTGTTTAAGTTTGGGGGTTTGATAAACTGCGTTTATTGCATGTTTTTGGAGCTAATTCTCATTGGAAATATTGTGAAAATATGCAATTTATTGTGGTTTATTGGCCTATTGCGAGTATAATTGTCTCTCTACAGTGGTTATGATATTTTACAGGAAATGGGCCTAAAGTGGAGTGTTTTGATAGGGATCGAAAAAGAGTTGAAGAAGGTCGGTCCAATAAGCATGGAATTGAAATAAATTGCAATAATTGGAAAGTGAGACATGGGCCGAAACAATAGATTCAAAAGTCCAAGTTGAATTTGAAGAGATACAACGTGGAGAAGATGTACAGTTTAAAAGCAATGATTTGTGTTTGCTCAAATAACTCCACTATAAGTAGCCGAGACTTATCAAAGAGCAACAACTTAGCGGAATTCAAGCACCATATCTCGTGTCATCCGAATTCGAGAGTTTCGAGATCAGTATCCAAGACTCCTAATTTTATTAGGAGATCCTATTTTACACCTATAAATAGGGCTTTAATCTCATCATAATACAGATCCGATAAATATAATTCACATACCACAAGAGAGAAGGAAGCGAGAGATTGAAGAGGCAAGATCTGAAGATCAAGAGGAAGCAAGTCAAGAATCGCCAATTCGGTTTTGCTTTCCTGTTTCTTCCAATTGTTAATCATATCTAGTATTAAATTATTTATAATTTTCTTTTTATTGGAACATGAGTGACTAAAACACTGTTGATTTCAGGGACAAGTAGTTCATAGATTTTATGTTTTGATTTTGGACCATTGATTTAGTTGATTGCTCAATTCTCCTTTTCTGTATATTCGTTTTATAATTCTTCTATTGTTGATTGATTGAATCTATATGATTGACTAGGCAGAATTCGAAAGTTGGAAACCTAGTTTGATTGATTTGCAATCGTTTGAATTCATCTGATTAAATTAGATCACTAATATATTGGAAACACGAACAAGTAACTAGGATCCGAGAGGCGATGAAAATTTGTGAAAGGAATACAGTTTTAGGAGCTTTTAGGAGTTGATTAATTTGATAATGCAAAGATGATTATTAGATTAATTAATTTACGTAATATTTGCGTTGAAAGACGGAGTATTATAATCTCGTGATTGCCTTTAGATCTGAATTGAGTATATTAATTAGATCAATACCTTATGATAATTATAATTGCTATGAATGAAAGTTTCCCTGAAATCAATTATCCTGAAATCTGATATCTCTCGTAATCATATATTCTCTTGGTAATTTAGTTAGTTTAATTTAGTTGGTTTAATTTAGTTAATTCATAGTTAGTAATTTAGCATATTAATCAACACCTATTTCATTGATTCACTAGATATTATTTAGATCAGTAAGTAGAAGTAATTAGTTTTCTAAATTTCTTGTCAGTCCCTGTGGAAACGATATATGGTCTTACTAATTCTACAATTTGACACCGTATACTTGCGGAGTTTTATTGTTTAAGAAATAAGCGAACACCCTTGACTCATCTACAGTACATCGGAAAGGAGCTAGCTCAATAATCTCTGTACTTTGCTTTGCTTTGCTTTAAAGTCATGTTTATGGCTCAATATCTTCGAACCCTAACCACGGCTCGCATGCCATAGGCACACTTTTACTATGAAAGCCGTTATCGGCCTCGATGTATTGGTAGTGGTCAACTTTGCTTTAACTTTGTTCTTTGTATGATATGATGTGCACACAGACTGAACATGTCTTCTATGCATACACCTATCTATGCTCATGAATGATATGTACAAAATTCAATGTCAATGCATCATCTTTAATCACATATAAAAAGTAATCACCAATATCAAGAAACGCAAATTCGCTATTATCATATAATACAAGTAAACACATAAAATATTATATTCATGCATTGTAGTTGCAAATGAATTTCTACTTACCTTACTTCTCCGTAAAATTCCTTGTCTCTTGCGTTATCAAGATTGATCTAAAATTATAAGTAAATATCACTATTAGAATAATTACAATTTTATCATTTGAAGTTGCTTTATTAATGTTTAAATCAATTCAATACACAACTAATTAACCAACAGTGTATCTAAACTAACTAAATCTTGCGGAGTTAGACTTACTTGGCAAAATAAATTAGTCTTGCCAAAATAACTCATTTTTGTGAAATTAAATCAATTTTGTAAAATATTTCAATCTTGCAAAGTTACATTTAATTTGCAAAGTAGAAATTCAATTTGCAAGGTTGAGACTTAGTTTGCAAAGTAAAAGCTCAATTTGCAAAGAAGAAGTGTTATACTGTTAGGTAAATTAATCTTGCAAGAGTTAACTAACTTTGCAAAATGACATAAACAACTTACAAAATAGAAATAAAATTTAATCTTGCAAGGTTGGCATTAAACTTGAAGAGTAAAATAAATCTTTGCCAAACTAAAAGAATTGAATTTTGAATTGCACTTTGCAAAGAAATGCTAAACCTATAGAAATAGCCCCTGTAACTATAAAAGAAAACCCTCTTTTCATTACCCCAAAACTGCTCCGACTAGCCCCTTTCCGTGGTTGCTACCACCGACTCCGAAGACCCGCGTCGCCGGCGACTCACCTCCGACAGACCACCCTACTACCATCTACCAAGACAACCCACCCAAACACACACAGCAACTCTACAACTCCAGCACAAAGGGTGGCCGCTGACCAGCCCCAGAACAGACCAAACGCACAGAAAAACAGGCTGATTTGTAAAATTTGTAGTAAATCGTATAATACTCGTAAACTTGCATGGTAAATTTCTACATGTCCTTATAAGCTTGTAATATAAGCTGGTAAAATATTGTACACACAGGTGAAGTTTACAACTCAGGAGAAGGTTCCAATCAGACTTGAAAACAGGTCACATTTTGTCAGAAAATCGCATCTTCTTAGAAAATTCATAGTAAATCGAATTTAACTCCAAATCTTCTGAAATTTTACCCACATAATATTGACTCAATGAACTTGATGTTGGTTAAAGGGTTTAGTCTAATTCAACTTTTACAAGTCTACGAAAGCTCTCTAACAGCAGAGAAATACACACAACAGTAGCAGAATTTTTCTTACCTACTGCAGCAGCAGAACTCACACAGCAGGCTGCCTAGCACCCTGCAGCCCAGCGACTCCCGACAACTCCCGACGGCAGCGAGCAGCAGAAACAGAGTAAGAACAGCAGTATTCCTAGGACAAGAGAAAGAGAGAAAGAAAAGAGAGAGAGAGAGAAGTATCGAGAGAGAGAGAGAGAGAGACCGATGGGGAGAGAGAGGTGGAGTGTACTGCCGTTGCTTTCTCTTGCTTTCCTTTCCTTTCTTTTCCCCTTCCCGTTTTAGTGTGAAAGCTAGCCTAGGTGTGGGGAGAGAGAGAGATGCTGGAGAGAAAGATCTTCAGCGAGAGAGTGAGATGGAGAATGAGAAGAAAGAATTTTGTGCGTGAGCGTACCCTTTGCTGTGTTGCTTTTCTTTTGTTTTTATTTCCTTTTCCTCCCCCTTTCACACAACCATTTAGCCGCTAGGTGTCACGTAACAAGAAAAAGGAAGCAGGTGGTGGCGAGACATAAGAATAAATTTGGCATGTCGTGCTTTTCGTTTCTTTATTGCTTAATTACTATTCCCAACTAATTAATTATTTAATTTACTTAGTTACTAATTAATTATACACATATTCATATATATATATATATCATTATACTTTAATTAATTAATTCTTAGTTTAATTAAGATTATCACTTAGCTAAATCCTAGCTTAATCAAAGTAACATATAATCTTAATTAATTAATTTTTATATATAGTTAATTAATTATATATATATATATATATATATATATATATATATATATAACATTACACATTAGCTAATTAATTTGGGGTGTTATAAAAAGGCCAGTGAGCTAGTACCCCGAAAGAAAAACATATATACCATTATATATAGTTGAGTTGAAAATTAGTAATTTACTAGATGTAGGCCCCGCCAAATGTCCCAACCCTAGCCTAGCTACCTACTTCATACTTGCTTGCAAGATATTGAAAGAAAGTGAAACTTGAACTTTTTGGCACTTTCACGTTGACTACCAAATCCTTTTCACTGTCCATTAACATAAGAATTCTATCTATTTTAACCATTTTTCATGTTGAATATCAAAAAACTCTTAAAATGGCTACAAAATATGTTTTCCTATATTTTTAATAAGTGGAATCAAATGATATTTGTCCAAAAAAGTAAAAAATAACTAAAAAAATAGATATTTCCTTATATTTTCAAGTAGAAAATATTTCAATACTAACAATAAATTGACATTTTAATTTTGACCCTTGAAAATCTCATAACAAAAACAAAAAAAAAAAAATTAATTACATCTTTACCTTGAGAATTGATCAAATTATCAAACCAACCTTGAGGTTTGTGAAAATTAAAATTAGACTTCTTCATCGATTAAATTGATTCATTAAACTTAAAATACGATAATATCTATAGCATGATATAGATAAAAATGAATTAGTTAAAATCAAATTAGTCATAGAAATTGTTTAAAAACATCTAAATAGAGTGCTACATAGTCTCTCAGAAGTTGAAAACATGAGATGCTGATCCTCAGGGGTGAAATGCAGGGTACAGGTGGAACTTGCATGGATTCTAGAATATTCCCTTCCAACATCTCCACAACCTTTGTCATTGATGGTCTCTCCTTTGGATCTGTCTGAATGCACCACAACCCAACAATTATCAGTTTCCTCTTTGCAAATTGGCCTTCATCTCCATTCCTTATTCCACCATGACTAGTATCTCCTGCAACATCATCCATTTCGAGCTGCTTCTATATATAATGTGGGAAATATACTTCACTCGTGTGATCAACATCTGCTCGATCAATGTTTTTCTTTCCCCCAACTATCTCCAAAACCATCATTCCATAACTATACACATCAGATTTATGAGAGACTTCACCAAAGTTCCTACAAAACACCTCAGGGGCTATGTACCCTATTGTCCCTCTGGCCACCATCATCGATACTATACTTGATCTGTTGGGACACATCTTTGCAAGCCCAAAATCGGAAATTATTGGATTGAAGTCCTTGTCCAAAAGAATGTTGTGGGGCTTTATGTCGAAATGCAAAATCCTCGTTTTGCAACCTTGATGCAAGTATTCGAGCTCTCGAGCAATGCCAAGTGAAATCTCAAACAGCTTTTGCCATCCCAGCCCACCTTCTGCAGTGTTCTGTATGAACTTTTCAAGAGAGCCATTAGGCATGAACTCGTAAATTAGAGCTCTTTTACGACCCTCAAAACAGAATCCCAAAAGTGTGACGATGTTTACATGAGATGTTCTACTAATACTTGCAACTTCGTTCATGAATTCTTCTCCATTCTCTTTCGATTCATTGAGAATCTTCACTGCCACGAGATGACCATCATGCAACTTTCCTTTATAAACACTACCATATCCTCCATTTCCCAAGTTTTCAGTGAATGAATTGGTCATTTTCTTGATGTCCACATATCTGTATCTTAATGGGACAAGATTTGTTCTTCAAGAAGAGTTCAATGTTTCTTTCATACTCTAGTTTTGCCTTTTGATATCCAAATAATCTAATCGATGTGTACTTCCTCCGAATGAAAAGGACCAAAATTATAATTGCAGCTACAATCCCACCACCTGTAATCAGATATCTCAATGTTTCTATAAACTCAAAAGAATGTAAATAAAAGGCATGTTGATGATTTAACCAAAACGAAAAAGAAAACTTCTTTAATTGCTGTTGTTGGTCAGTGAAAGATATTGAAGAAGCGGAATTTAATGGAAGAAGACTTGAGAAAATCTTGGTACAAGATTGATGGGAGATACATACCTATGAGAAGATTACTGAAAACAAAAACAACATTAGCCATGAACAAGTATCTTCCATTTTAGCGACAAGGACATATATAAAATGACAAACTCTTCACTAATAATTACTTCATAGTATACATAGTGCAGTGTAATGAACTTCAAATGCATTCCTTGGGTCAAAAAGAGCTAGAGACACTCTATTTATATAGATCAATTAGGCCTACCAAAAAATTGGCAAAATAATACCTTTTTTGCAGTAGAATCCCGTTCTACTGTCAGCAAAACACTCCCCTCCATCATAGAAACATTTAGAACAATCTTCAGTGACATTAAACTCCAGAGTAAACTCGGCAGTCAATAGTTCGTACAGATCACCGGTGTGTCGGTTAGTCTTTTTAGGTAGTTGAATCTCAACACAACTTCGAGGGATACTAGTTTCTCCTATGGAGGAATAATTACTTGTCGGATTCTTGTAATTGTAAGACTTTAAATATTAAACAATGTTTACGCAAGGATTTTTCTCTATTATCTTTTGTTATTTATTCGTACCCCAATTTCAAAATTCTGGATCCGCCACTGAACTCAATGCAAAACATTAAAACTTGAAACATTATTAAAATACACAAGATATTTATATTATTTAAAAATAAATAAACTTAGCGAATTTAAAACAGTCACTTAAATTTAGCTTGACTTTTGAACTAAGTTGTCTATTCTTAATTTCCTTTTTCTTTTGGGACAGTTTAGAAAATTTCGTCTCATGACTTCTTAACCATATTCTACGCACCAACGTAAATAAAATAGAAACTATACAAGAGTGATGCATTACTTTTCCTCAGCAAAGCCTAATTATGTTTTTAATATTAACCAACAAGTTCTAAATTTTCAACAATTTTTGGGAAAATGTTTTCTTGTGATATATATAGAAAACATTTTTAATCACTAGTTTACAAAGGACATAAATCTGACCACCCTTATATATCAATTCACAAAGCATAACATCAGAACAAACAACTTTAATCCTTCTTCATTTATTTGAGTATGAAATACATAAAGGTTACAGATACATCCTCGATCCAAAGATCGACAACCACAAAACAAGCCATAATTAATTTGCATGCATGAATATATAAACACTTATATATATAGCAGCTTATTTAATGAAACTAGTACATAAAATCCTGCTTAATACGCTTAAGCAGATAAGAAGTGAAGAAGAACCATGGACAGACCCTAGTGATCAAAACAGCGAAGGAATACTACTAAATCTGACAAAGAGCACAATCGTAGCATTTCGAACACGACCAAAGGACAGTGTAGGCACAGTGGATGTAAGGGAAAGAGGATTTACAAGGCTGACAAGAAAGCCAGATGACCTGGCAAGAGCCGAGTTGCAGACAGTGCTGTTAACGGGAAGCTGAAAGGTGACGAGGCATGGAATGATGAATTGGTTGAAGGCAACACCCGATGCGTTGGCACCAGCCACTGTGATGTTAAATTGACCATTTGCATCTGTGGTGCTTTGTCCAACTCTCACTGCAGTACGTATAACTCCATCTCTGGCCGTGCAGTCCAGGCTTGCCACTGCCCCAGGAATGCCCGGGCTGTTGAGAAAGATCGGGCAGTTTCCGGTCAGTGTGCAGCAAAGCCGCCCGGTAACGCTGATGCCGATGGCCTGCCCGGAGGATACTGGGCTGCCGGCGGCCAAGAGGAATATGAGGGTAATAATGGAAATGGCTGAAACATGGTTGTAACTCATTTTGAGGTTTTATAGTACTATTATATGAGTAATACAAATGCTTGCTATTTAGCTTGTTTGGATGCTTCATTTCTTCATTTGTTGTGCCCGTATTTATAGTGTTTTTTTTTTTTGGGTGAATTTGCATTTGTTACCCCCAAAATTTGCCTATTATCAAATAGATTCTAAGATTTGTGAAAATTACAATCAAGTTTTTAAACATTTTCTATGACTAATTTGATTTGAACTAATTCATTTTTATCTATATCATGCTATAGTTATTATCGTATTTAAGTTTAATGGGTCAATTCAATCGATGAAGAAGTCTAATTTTAATTTTCACAAACTTCATGATCGGTTGCTGATTTGATCAAATCTCAAGGTAAAGATGTAAATAGTATATATATATATATATATTTTTTTTTTTGTTATGAAATTTTCAAGGGTCAAAATCAAAATGTCAATTCATTGTTAGTACTGAAATGTTTTCTACTTGAAAATATAAGGAAATATCTATTTTTTAGTCATTTTTTATTTTTTCGGACAAAAATATCATTTGATTTGACTTATTAAAAATATAGGAAAACATATTTTGTAGCCATTTGTAAGAGTTTTTTGATATTCAACATTAAAAATGGTTAAAATAGATAGAATTCTTATGTTAATGGACAGTGAAAAGGAATTGGTAGTCAACATGAAAGTGCCAAAAAGTTCAAGTTGCACTTTCTTTCAATATCTTGCATGCAAGTATGAAGTAGGTAGCTAGGCTAGGGTTGACATATAATGCGAAAAGAAATTTAATATTTATATAGACAAACATATATAGTTACCATATTTAAAATTTGAAACATTATTTGACATATCTAAAAATAATCTAATAAATTTTGAAGTGTCTCCACTTAATAAGTGGGAGTTTATCGTGCAATTAGAAGATTCAGCCATCATTAGGGTTCCAACAAAATTCTTTTTCAAAAAGAATAATAACATTTGTATAGATTGTTTATGAAAATTTTCAATTCAAAAAATAGTTGACTGTTTCCCAATATAACTCGTAATTAAAAATAGAGAAACGAAGGCCCCTTCATGGTCGAGGTCCATCATAATCAAATTTTTTTTCCAATGTCTATTGAGAAATGTAGATATGTTGGGATTAGATGGAGAAAGCTGAAGACAGCGGGCACGGTTTGCTAGGTGCGACGGCGGCGGTGACGGCAAAGGGGCTCGACAGTATTGTCTTAAGCAGAGAGCCGATCAACAATTGATATCATAAATTGTAGAAGATGAAAAGATTGATAAGAATATAACATAAATATCATATAATTGTTTTAGGGATAATTTTAATTTTGGTTTTGTAAGTAAGGCATTTTCCATTTTTGAACAATCAAGTATTCGTTTTCCAAATTTGGTCATATATGTTTTAATTTTTTTTTCCAATTTCAATCCAATTTTGGTCGGATGTTACATTGAAATCCAAGAGGTTTTCCACTTTGACCTTCATGCTTGTTGGTCAATTTTGATCTCGCTTTTCTCAAATTGGATAGTATTTTGTTTTCAAGTGAGTGATTATTACGTATTAGGTCACCAATATAGTATTTAGTGATTACTATAAGGTGGCGGTGTGTATATTAGGTACGTTGTAAATGTTTATGATATATTAATTGATATTATGTTCAATTTTTGTGGATCATTAATTTTAATAATCTTGTGTTATCTAATCCTAAATTGTCTATGTTTGGACGTTGCTAGTTGATTCTATATGAATTGTGTTTCTAATTATTATTGTAAAATGTTGCTATTGAGTTTGACTAGAATTATGAGATAATTATATACTTTAAACATATATAAGCTCAATTTGATTTATCTAATATATTGCAACGAAATGAATGATCATTGTGTATGGTTGAAAGTTAATTATATAATATGATCACTTATATTATATGGAATCAATTTTTTAAATTTCTCGACATGCGTTCTTTGCAAACAGAAATCTTTCTCAATACTGTCCTAATTTGAATATGTTATGTAAGTATTTATAATTTTAAAATTATCCCAATTAGGAAAAAAAAAAAAAAACCAAAAACAGTTGGGTGGTTAATTAGGACTTAGGTATTCGTATAAAGTAACTAATTATAAATTTTAAGCTTATCATAAACTTGATAAAAAAGAATATGTTTTCAATAAAGTCTTATATCTATTACCTATATAAAAGTGTGGATGTTTCTTATAAAATATGAATTGCCGAATATTTCTCTATCAAATATTATTATTTAAGGTTATAATAGTAATTTAAGTTTTCATATTTAAATAATTTAATATTAGAATCCTAGTTAAGTCAAAATCTTATAGAATTCTATTATAATTTGAACTCTAATATAAAAGTGTTATATAAGGTATTTGTATTATTATTTCTTTCCTTAATTCAATTATAGAATCATATTATAATTAGAACTCTAATATAAAAGTGTTATATATAAGATATTTGTATTATTATTTCTTTTTTTAATTTGAATTGATCTCCACGTGCAACGCACGTGATCTAAAACTCGTACCTATAAAAAAGCTTTCAATCAAACGTGTTTTATAACTATAAAATTGTATCTATATTAATCAGCTCTCATATCCTACGTATCCACCGTGGACACATTAAGATATGTCCATAACTGATGTGTCAAAAATTCAAATACTTATTAATTTTACTTTCCATATAATAAGGGGATTAGATCATTATACATCATCGATAGACATATTAAGAGTTATCTATCGTGAACATCATTCTCACTATATTAGTATCTTATATCTATATAAATGTTCTAAATGTATGGGTTGTTTCTTACAATTTTTAAAAGAAATTACCAAAATAACAAAACACATTTGTAAGCCAACAGGATCTTACTTTGTTGAGGGTATTGAGCTTGTCAAGCAAGATCAGTAAATATACAAATACATGCATGCAGGACTCATTGACAAATTTAGGCCCAATTTATTATCGCATTAATTCATGATCCAAATTGTGGTCTAATTCATGATCCAAATAGTTGTCATGGGACTATTTCCAAAAGCAAACAAGGACATAAAAAAGTCTGTGTAATATATATATAGTCAAGTTGCCAAATAGAAAACTCAATTTTTTACTTTTTGACTTTTTTTTTTTTAGTCATTCTTTCATGTTTTCATTTTAAATTTGATTGGTTTTGCCTGATTATATTTTCGTCCCATATACTCCCTCCGTCCCGCTCAAATTTACACGTAGGGACGGGCACGGAGGTTAAGAAAAAGCTGCTTTTGGACACGGAGCTCAAGAAAAAGCTGTTTTTGTAGTGTTAAAGTTGAATAGTAAAAGACAATTTTGTAAATTTTATTTGCCATTTTTGAAGTGTGCAAATCTGAATGGGACGGACAAAAATGGAAAGTGTGCAAATCTGAGCGGGACGGAGGGAGTATGTGTTATCAATTCAATCTAACATTCTTTAATTATACTTTTGCTTGATTTTTAAAATTTTAAATACTTTCAAAATTTATTAGATTATTTTTAGATATGTCAAATAATGTTTCAAATTTTAAATATGGTAACTATATATGTTTGTCTATATAAATATTAAATTTCTTTTCGCATTATATGTAAATGGTTTCTGAATTTTAATTTTCTGTTACAGTAATTTATTAATAAATTTCCTATTTCATTTTTAATTCTTAAATATTTTACGATTCTTTTTTTTTTTTGGGCATATTTTCACAAATTTTCAATTATATATATTTATATATATATATATGTATATATAATTTTTAGATTTTTTTAATTGTTTAATTATTTCATATACGCTAAACAAAGTTCCAGTTTTAATTAAATTTTTTAAATTGGCTGGAATTGTGAAAATAATATATATATATAATATTATTTATTTGAGAATTTGACCCAAAAAGGACAGTGAGCAGAAAGAAAAACATATATACCATTATATATAGTTGAGTTGAAATTAGTAAATTACCAGATGTAGGCCCCGCCAAATGTCCCAACCCTAGCCTAGCTACCTACTTCATACTTGCATGCAAGATATTGAAAGAGAGTGCAACTTGAACTTTTTGGCACTTTCACGTTGACTACCAATCCTTTTCACTGTGCATTAACATAAGAATTCTATCTATTTTAACCATTTTTCATGTTGAATATTAAAAAACTCTTAAAAATGGCTACAAAATATGGTTTCCTATATTTTTAATAAGTCAAATCAAATGATATTTTTGTCTGAAAAAATAAAAAATGACTAAAAAAATAGATATTTTCTTATATTTTCAAGTAGAAAACATTTCAGTACTAACAATAAATTGGCATTTTGATTTTAACCCTTGAAAATTTCATAACAAAAAAAAAAGAATATACTATTTACATCTTTATCTTGAGATTTGATCAAATCAGCAACCGATCATGAAGTTTGTGAAAATTAAAATTAGACTTCTTCATCGATTGAATTGACCCATTAAACTTAAAATACGATAATAACTATAGCATGATATAGATAAAAATGAATTAGTTCAAATCAAATTAGTCATAGAAAATGTTTAAAAACTTGATTGTAATTTTCACAAATCTTAGGATCTATTTGATAATAGGCAAACTTTGGGGGTAACAAATGCAAATTCACCCAAAAAAAAAACACTATAAATACGGGCACAACAAATGAAGAAATGAAGCATCCAAACAAGCTAAATAGCAAGCATTTGAATTACTCATATAATAGTACTATAAAACCTCAAAATGAGTTACTACCATGTTTCAGCCATTTCCATTATTACCCTCATATTCCTCTTGGCCGCCGGCAGCCCAGTATCCTCCGGGCAGGCCATCGGCATCAGCGTTACGGGCGGCTTTGCTGCACACTGACCGGAAATTGCCCGATCTTTCTCAACAGCCCGGGCATTCCTGGGGCAGTGGCAAGCCTGGACTGCACGGCCAGTGATGGAGTTATACGTACTGCAGTGAGAGTTGGACAAAGCACCACAGATGCAAATGGTCGATTTAACATCACAGTGGCTGGTGCCAACGCATCGGGTGTTGCCTTCAACCAATTCATCATTCCATGCCTCGTCACCTTTCAGCTTCCCGTCAACAGCACTGTCTGCAACTCAGCTCTTGCCAGGTCATCTGGCTTTCTTGTCAGCCTTGTAAATCCTCTTTCTCTTACATCCGCTGTGCCTACACTGTCCTTTGGTCGTGTTCGAAATGCTACGACTGTGCTCTTTGTCAGATTTAGTAGTATTCCTTCGCTGTTTTGATCACTAGGGTTTGTCCATGGTTCTTCTCCACTTCTTCCCTGCTTAAGTGTATTAAGCAGGATTTTATGTACTAGTTTGATTAAATAAGCTGCTATATATATAAGTATTTATATATGTATGCATGCAAATTAATATGGCTTGTTTTGAGGTTGTTGATCTTTGGATCGAGGATGTATCTGTAACCTTTATGTATTTCATACTCAAATAAATGGAGAAGGATTAAAGTTGTTTGTTCTGATGTTATGCTTTGTGAATTGATATATAAGGGTGGTCAGATTTATGTCCTTTGTAAACTAGTGAAATTAAATGTTTTCTATATATATCACAAGAAAACATGTTCCGAAAAATTGTTGAAAATTTAGAACTTGTTGGTTAATATTAAAAACATAATTACGCTTTGCTGAGCATACTTAGTGATTATTAATATATTCTGTATCATGAAGAAAAGTAATGCATCACTCTGCACTGCACTATGTATACTATGAAGTAATTATTAGTGAAGAGTTTGTCATTTTATATATGTCCTTGTTGCTAAAATGGTAGATACTTGTTCATGGCTAATGTTGTTTTTGTTTTCAGTAAAGACGAGATTGAGCATGATTCTTCTCAAAGGTATGCATCTCCCATCAATCTTGTACCAAGATTTTCTCAAGTCTTCTTCCATTAAATTCCGCTTCTTCAATATCTTTCACTGACCAACAACAGCAATTAAAGAAGTTTTCTTTTTCGTTTTGGTTTAATCATCAACATGCCTTTTATTTACATTGTTTTGAGTTTATAGAAACAATGAGATATCTGATTACAGGTGGTGGGATTGTAGCTGCCCTTATATCCTCTTCTATAATTTTGGTCCTTTTCATTCGGATTTGGAGGAAGTACACATCGTTTAGATTATTTGGATATCAAAAGGCAAAACTAGAGTATGAAAGAATGATGTGTTTCTAATTGTGTATATTTTATCATCATAATTATCCTTGGTTATAGTCTATTTGTGTTTTAATTGATTTAATTATCATTGTTATTTGTAGGATTATACCTTGATGGGCTTTGAGCAATTATTGGGCTTAAAATGATCAAATCATACTAAAAGGGTGAGATGATCAATCAAAGAATGAGTGGTTAAATTTCTTTCCGATTCAAGGGTCGTTTAATTCAATTGCTATCATTGTGAGGTTTTGTGCTTGATTTTATTTTTTGTTTTATTCAAGTATCTGTTGATTCATGATTTAATTCCATATAGTGATATATAGTTTGGGTTGATCTGACAATTCGATTTGAATTATATATCGCTAATGCTATCCATGAGTTCTCTTTTATATGTTGTTGGGATGTATGATTGTTGAATGAGTGGTAGTTAGTAGCAATAGGTTGATTATGCTTTTGTTGGGATTGTGTAATTGTCTAATGAATCAGCAAGACTAACAGAACCATATGCTTAGTAATTGCAGCTATCTCGATTATTGGGTTCTAGGTTTCAGTTTAGGTTTAACTATTTTCACCGGTGCTTAATGCGGTTGTTAATTAATTTGGAAAGCGCGCCAATTAGTTAATAGCTAATTTTGATTGGATGTTGGATTCGATCAATTAAATTTGGAAAATATGGACTTCTCTACGGCTTCGTGTTTAGTCTAAAGTTAAATGCTTGGATGTGCAAGAAGCTATTTGTAGCCTATGATTGATGATGCAATCGAATGTCGACATCCTTGAATCGGAGCTTCGTGAGGTTAATCTCTATCCTATTTATTTTCATCATTCGTTGCTTGTTTTATTCGTATTTTATTTGATATTTTATTAGTTTAGTTTCATTTAGTTTAGTAGATATCATAACCCCTTGTTCGTTTTATGTTCAAAAGTATTAAACTCTGTTTCATGTGGATCGACCCTATTTGCCGTTGTACTCATTCATTTGCTCATATCGGAGTAGGTTTTTATTTTTGTTGGTCTGACAAACCGATTTTGGCGCCGTTGCCGGGGAATTAAATATATTCAAGCCGAACCACTATAATTCTCTTGTGTTGATCGTTGGTTTCTCTTTCGATTCGTTTTCGTTTTGTTTCTACATCGAATTGTGTTCATGGTTTGCATGCTATCTTGCATGTGAAGAAAAGAGTTATTCTTGATCGAGATTCAACATTATGGAATGATGGTTTTGGAGATAGCTGGTGGAAAGAAAAACATTGATCGAGCAGATGTTGATCACACGAGTGAATATATTTCCCACATTATACATACAAGCAACTAGAAATGGATGATGCTGAAAGAGATGATGATAGTGATGGTGGTGCAAAGTGGAACTGACAATAGTTGGGTTGTGGTGCATTCAGACAGATCCAAAGGAGAGACCATCAATGACAAAGGTTGTGGAGATGTTGGAAGGGAATATTCTAGAATCCTTGCAAGTTCCACCTATACCCTGCATTTCACCGCTGCAGGATCAGCATCTCATGTTTTCAACTTCTTAGACTATGTAGCACTCTATTCAGATGTATTCATTTTTCAACGAGGGGATGAATTTTTTTTGGATATTTATCAAAGTTTTTGAAATTTGAATGTGACAAAATCCGTGTCTTTAACTACAATTACACCATATATGTGTACGTACACAATATTCCGTCGGAAAATTTGAGGGCGCGACCACCGCGCCAGTCCCCTCCTAGCTCGGTCACTGAACATGATGACCGATTTTTGTGGACAACGAAACCAAATTAGATGATATACATCCTAATATTTTCATTTGACTGTTGATGTGCCCTGTCTTTTTAATCTTTATTCATCTTCATTGCTCCACCTGAGCTTCTTGGGCTTACCGAAAATTGTTGGGCCCAAAAGTATTAACAATAAAGAAGCCCACTAATTTTTTTTTTTTTTATTTTTTTAAAACGAGAGAAAATGACAGCAGGCAGAAACAGAGAGGGGGAAAGGTAGAGCAAAAAAGGGAAGAAAAACAGGAGAACGTTTGTTATTACGGGATTAGTTTCTTCACCATTTTGCTTCAAATTTTGAGGAAGTGTTTGTGGTGACGTGCCTTTTATTTTGATTGAAGTAGATTTCAACAAATGTATAACGAGAAATTATTGATTTCTTCTCATTGTACTAATTTGTTTGTTCTCTTCCTAAATCTTGTGTTTGCCAAGAATTGTAGCGCAGGTTTTGCACTACTCTAGTGCAGAATCAGCATCTCTTCTCCAACAGCTCGCACTACTTTATTTTTAATATCATTTTTTAAATTTATTAATACTAAAAATGTAATTAAAATACATATTACATGAAATAAAAGTGCAATAAAAATATATATTACATGATATAAAAATACAATAAAAATACATATTATATGAAATAAAAATACAATAAAAATACATATTACATGATTAATAAAAGTGCAATAAAATAAATAAACATGATTAGTCGCCTGAATTAGAATACTTTGCCCACAAATGCTCAATTAGTGCATTTCGTAGTGTGAAATGACCTTCTGAAGATCGAATTTGCCTAAATCGAGTCATAAAATTTTGAAAACGTGCATATTCATTTTCAGCTAATTCGACATCTGGAGGTTCTACTTCTCTTACATCTTGAATTGGAGCATCCAGTTCTCGTTCATCCTCAACTATTAGGATTTATATTTTGTTTTATTGTTTTATGTATTTCGATGTTTTTCATTAATGTAATGTTATGTTTTATGTAACTGTATGTATTTTTCATTATTCTCCAATATTCCTCTATGTTTATTATATTTTTCATTATTCAATTAATTTCAATTTTCATTGAATAAATTTAACTTAATTAAGTTTTAATTAATTGAATTAATTATCACATTAATACAATTTAAATTGAATTTAATTAATTAATTGGAACAAGCCCAATCATAATTAAAGATTTGAACAAAAAGAAGGAGAAAAAAAATTGAAACCCAAGCATAATTAAAGGCCCAGCCCAAATCCAATTAAAATTAGAAAAAAAAAAACGGAAAGAAAAGAAAATGAGTAGCGCAAGGATTAGGGCTTCGCTAGTTGTAACGCACAGAGGAAGGAACGGAGCTTCTGCGCTACCTTAACTCACTGGATAGCGAAGGATTGGATGAGATAACCCTGCGCTAGAATACCACCTGGCGCAGGGTTGGAAAAGCTGTTAAGGATAATTTGTTGGTTTTGTTGTTGATTCCTCTATTTGTAATAGAGAAGATAACTGTGTATGTAACTCTGTTGATATTATGGAATTATTTGGTTTTTTAACCTTTTTTTTTTTTTGTGATAAAAAAAACCTTTTTCTTGAGGGGTTTTCCATGTAAAATATCTTGGTGTTATTGTGTGTTATTTTTCTGTAGTTTATTTATGCCTGGTTTGTTGCCTATTGAGATATTTGATTGGAAGTATTTTGTTGCGATATTGTTACTTTGTGCCAAGTTGATTTGCACTTCCGCTATAGAGTGTTGCATGGCTTTATGATATTACATGCAATTTTATAAATCAGTGGTATATAGTTTGAGAATACAAGTTGAATTCTTCTTTTATTACTTCATTTCACTAGTTCCCTTTCGTCAGCAACAAGAACAATCAGGTTCAACTTCAACCACCTGATAATAATGTACATATTGTGCAGAGCTTGAGAAGAAGGCGACATTGTCATGAGAAATCTTAACTCATTGGCTACACAGAAGAAAAAACATCTCAGTTTTGAGTGACCACAAAACGTGTTCATTACAAATTGTATTCGTTGATACCATATTCCTGGTTCATGAACAACTTCATAGCTGAAATAGAATGCTACACAGTTTCAGAAGTTGAATACATGAGATGCTGATCTTGGGGTGAAAATATGTAAGGTTTAGGTGGAAGTTGCAACGATTCAAGATTCCCTTCCAACATTTCCACTACCCTTGTCATTGATGGTCGATCCTTGGGATCTGTCTGAATGCACCACAACCCAACAATTATCAGTTTCCTCTTTGCAAATTGGCTTTCATTTCCATGACTAGTACTCTTGCAACATCATCCATTTCAAGTTGCTTGTATATATAATGTGGGAAATATACTTCACTCGTGTGATCAACATCTGCTCGATCAATGTTTTTCTTTCCCCCAGCTATCTCCAAAACCATCATTCCAAAACTATACACATCTGATTTATGAGACACTTCACCAAAGTTCCTACAAAACACTTCAGGGGCTATGTACCCTATTGTCCCTCTCGCCACCATCATCGATACTATGCTTGATCTGTTGGGACACATCTTAGCAAGCCCAAAATCTGAAATTCTTGGATTGAAGTCCTTGTCCAAAAGAATGTTGTGGGGCTTTATGTCGAAATGCAGAATCCTCGTTTTGCAACCTTGATGCAAGTATTCGAGCCCTCGAACAATGCCAAGTGAAATCTCAAACAGCTTTTGCCATCCCAGCCCACTTTCTGCAGTGTTCTGTATGAACTTTTCAAGAGAGCCATTAGGCATGAACTCGTAAATTAGAGCTCTTTTACGACCCTCAAAACAGAATCCCAATAGAGTGACGATGTTTACATGAGATGTTCTGCTAATACTTACAACTTCGTTCATGAATTCTTCTCCATTCTCTTTCGATTCATTCAGAATCTTCACTGCCACGAGATGACCATCATGCAACTTTCCTTTATAAACACTACCATATCCTCCCTTTCCCAAGTTTTCAGAAAACGACTTGGTCATTTTCTTGATGTCCACATATCTGTATCTTAATGGGACAAGATTCCCATTGTTCTTCAAGAAGAGTTCAATGTTTCTTTCATACTCTAGTTTTGCCTTTTGATATCCAAATAATCTAAACAATGTGTACTTCCTCCGAATGAAAAGGACCAAAATTATAGAAGAGGATATAAGAGCAGCTACAATCCCACCACCTGTAATCAGATATCTCATTGTTTCTATAAACTCAAAAGAATGTAAATAAAAGGCATGTTGATGATTAAACCAAAACGAAAAAGAAAACTTCTTTAATTACTGTTGTTGGTCAGTGAAAGATATTGAAGAAGCGTAATTTAATGGAAGAAGACTTGAGAAAATCTTGGTACAAGATTGATGGGAGATACATACCTATGAGAAAAACCATGCTCAATCTCTTTTTATTTTGATTATTGCAAGCTTACGACAAGTCTTTGTTACGATCAACACGTTAGTTGACTTAGGAATACTTTTGTAGAAGACTTTTGAAACGACTTGTAAAATATCATCCCACTTCTATTTATTTTCTTTTTGTTTTTTTTTAGAAAAGAGAAAAAAAAAAGTTAGAATATGGGGTTCTTGGTATCACTTGATACATATATCACAATTTACATCATTTTCACCTTAAGATCATGAAAATATGATACAAAAATATTATATATTCAGAAGTCGAGTACAACTTATTCTTGATCATAAATGCAGAAGTTTTATAGAGGTGATCACTATGCATAGTAATAACAGTACACATCCACATACACCTAAATACCAAAAATTAGAGTCTTTAAAGGTCTAAAATTGATCGATGTGAAATTTTATGAGTATCTATTCAACTTACCTAATATCAGCTTCAACGGAGTCTTTGCTGCACTCATATTCAACAAAGCAAAGATATTGTGTGAGATTAGGCATAATCAAAGCAATAGAAACAGGCATGAGAAGGACATAAAGATACTGATTTTCTTTCTATCAACTATCAGCATTTACCTTTTTTGCAGTTGAATCTATTTCTACTGTCAGCAAAACACTCCCCTCCATCATGGAAACATTTAGAACAATCTTCAGTGACATTCAACTCCAGAGTAAACTCGGCAGTCAATAGTTTGTACAGATCACCGGTGTGTTGGTAAGGCTTTTTAGAGTCAATAGTCAAAACATTTTGGAGGGATACTACTTTCTCCTATGGAGGAATTATTACTTGTCGGATTCTTGTAATACACAGTGGATACATTACAATTTTCACTCTCATAGTGTCGGAAATGCTCCTTTATTTCTTGAGTATGGTTATCGTAGCATGTGAAGGCGGTGAGATTAGGGGAGAATGAGAATGAGATAAAAGGAGATTTGGGCAAAGACATGTTTCTGAAAGTAATACATCTTCTGTTATCTAACTCATTTTGAAGATATGGATAGTGAATCAAGAATTTATTTACTGATATATTCTTCACAATAGTAAAGTTCCAATATCCCTCTTCTGGTTCTGAAAGAATTCGTGGATGTGGAGAATTCCAGTATCCTGAATATTGGAGAATGGAAATTCCAGGAAAAGATTTCCACGGTGGAAGGGTTTTTGGCATTTGGAATAAACTGAAGTGATGATCAAACAATGAAGTAGAGAAAAGAAAGTGAGATACTTGGGAAGATTCATGCTGTTTATCTATATTTTTGTTGCAGTAATCCTATTAATTCATTTTATCACCACATATTTGTATGATTTCTTTGGGTTTACCTGGAGTTGACTGCACACAAAGACTTAGAGAAATATCCTACATATTGGTGATTGACTTGGCAGGGCACCAATTAATATTATGGTCATAATCGATTTTTTAAAATAGATTTCTAATCTGATCAATTGTAAAAAAATACTTGGCAGGGCGCACCAATTAATATTTTGGTTTGAATCGAATTTTCAAAATATATTTCTAATCTCAATTGTACAAACTCAATCAGCGGTGGATCTATGTGGAATATTGGGAGTACAACTGTGCCCCAAAATGAAATTTATTGTTATATATATATATATATATATATTATACTAATTATGCTTAGTTTTATATTATATTTACATTATTGCCATGGTTTAATTTAAATGAGTAAAGAGTCAAATACACATTCTTTTCCTTCCTTTTCATAATACAAAACTCACCTGACCATTTTCTTCTTTTACGAATTCTCCAACTTTCAGGTTTGTTTTGTTATTTATTTATTTATTTACACATTTTATCCATTAAAATTTTACATTATATATTCATAATTATTGCATGATTTAGTTTATTAATTAGTGAATTTGATGTTGATTATTCTTAATTTAGGTTTTTTTTTTTTTTTTTTTTTTTTGCATTTTTGTGTAAGAAATTTATTGATTTTGGGCAAATGTGTTGTGGATTCTTTTTGAAATTGTTGTGGGTTGTAATTGTAGTTGTTAATTTGTTATATATTTGGTTTTATTCTTGATATTTACTATTAATTATATTAGGAATGAAGAATACTTCCAAAAAAAAAAAAAGTTGATGAACTAAATTGTAGCTTAATTATAACATGAGTTACGAGATAAAATTGAAAAGACGAATAGTTATGGGACTAATTGCGAAAAAGACGATATTTATACGACCAAATGTGACTTTATCTCAATTTTTTACAATACCTTAGGTATTAGATTATTTTAATTGTAAGACTTTAAATATTAAACAATGTTTATGCAAGGATTTTTCTCTATTATCTTTTGTTATTTATTCGTATCCCAATTTCAAAATTCTGGATCCGCCACTGAACTCAATGCAAAACATTAAAACTTGAAACATTATTAAAATACTCAAGATATTTATATTATTTAAAAATAAATAAACTTAGCGAATTTAAAATAGTCACTTAAATTTAGCTTGACTTTTGAACTAAGTTGTCTATTCTTAATTTCCTTTCTCTTTTTGGATAGTTTAGAAAATTTCGTCTCATGACTTCTTAACCATATTCTACGCACCAACGTAAATAAAATAGAAACTATACAAGAGTGATGCATTACTTTTCTTCATGATACAGAATATATTAATAATCACCAAGTATATCTCTGCAAAGCCTAATTATGTTTTTAATATTAACCAACAAGTTCTCAATTTTCAACAATTTTTGGGAAAATGTTTTCTTGTGATATATATAGAAAACATTTTTAATCACTAGTTTACAAAGGACATAAATCTGACCACCCTTATATATCAATTCACAAAGCATAACATCAGAACAAACAACTTTAATCCTTCTCCATTTATTTGAGTATGAAATACATAAAGGTTACAGATACATCCTCAAAACAAGCCATATTAATTTGCATGCATACATATATAAATACTTATATATATATATATATATATAGCAGCTTATTTAATGAAACTAGTACATAAAATCCTGCTTAATACGCTTAAGCAGATAAGAAGTGAAGAAGAACCATGGACAGACCCTATTGATCAAAACAGCGAAGGAATACTACTAAATCTGACAAAGAGCACAATCGTAGCATTTCGAACACGACCAAAGGACAGTGTAGGCACAGTGGATGTAAGAGAAAGAGGATTTACAAGGCTGACAAGAAAGCCAGATGACCTGGCAAGAGCCGAGTTGCAGACAGTGCTGTTGACGGGAAGCTGAAAGGTGACGAGGCATGGAATGATGAATTGGTTGAAGGCAACACCCGATGCGTTGGCACCAGCCACTGTGATGTTAAATTGACCATTTGCATCTGTGGTGCTTTGTCCAACTCTCACTGCAGTACGTATAACTCCATCTCTGGCCGTGCAGTCCAGGCTTGCCACTGCCCCAGGAATGCCCGGGCTGTTGAGAAAGATCGGGCAGTTTCCGGTCAGTGTGCAGCAAAGCCGCCCGGTAACGCTGATGCCGATGGCCTGCCCGGAGGATACTGGGCTGCCGGCGGCCAAGAGGAATATGAGGGTAATAATGGAAATGGCTGAAACATGGTTGTAACTCATTTTGAGGTTTTATAGTACTATTATATGAGTAATACAAATGCTTGCTATGTAGCTTGTTTGGATGCTTGATTTCTTCATTTGTTGTGCCCATATTTATAGTTTTTTTTTTTTTTTTTGGTGAATTTGCATTTGTTACCCCCAAAGTTTGCGTATTATCAAATAGATCCTTAGATTTGTGAAAATTACAATCAAGTTTTTAAACAATTTCTATGACTAATTTGATTTTAACTAATTCATTTTTATCTATATCATGCTATAGATATTATCGTAATTTAAGTTTAATGGGTCAATTTAATCGATGAAGAAGTCTAATTTTAATTTTCACAAACCTCAAGGTCGGTTTGATGATTTGATCAAATCTCAAGGTAAAGATGTAACTAATTTTTTTTTTGTTTTTGTTATGAGATTTTTAAGGGTCAAAATTAAAATGTCAATTTATTGTTAGTACTGAAATGTTTTCTACTTGAAAATAAAAGTAAATATCTATATTTTAGTCATTTTTTACTTTTTTGGACAAAATATCATTTGATTCGACTTATTAAAAATATAGGAAAACATATTTTGTAGCCATTTTTAAGCGTTTTTTTATATTCAATATGAAAAATGGTTAAAATAGATAGAATTCTTATGTTAATGCACAGTGAAAAGGAATTGGTGGTCAACGTGAAAGTGACAAAAAGTTCAAGTTGCACTTTCTTTCAATATCTTGCATGCAAGTATGAAGTAGGTAGCTAGGCTAGGGTTGGGACATTTGGCGGGGTCTACATCTGGTAATTTACTAATTTTCAACTCAACTATTTATAATGGTATATATGTTTTTCTTTCTGCTCACTATCCTTTTTGGGTCAAATTCTCAAATAAGTAATATTATATACACACACTGTCACTTTTATTTTCACAATTCCAGCCAATTTAAAAAAATTAATTAAAACTGAAACATTGTTTAAAATATCTGAAATAATTAAACAATAACAAAAATCAAAAAATTATATATATATATATATATTATTGAAAATTTGTGAAAATATGCAAAAAAAAAAAAAAACGCAAAGACGGCGACGGCAAATTGGCTCGACGTTATTGTCTTAAGCAGAGAGCAGATCATCAATTGATATTATAAATTGTAGAAGATGAAAAAATTGATAAGAATATTACATAAATATCATATAATCGTTTTAGGGATAATTTCAATTTTGATTTTGTATGTAAGACTTTTTCCATTTTGAACAACCAAGTATACATTTTCCAAATTTGGTCATATATGTTACAATTTTTTCCAATTTTGGTCTTATATGTTTTAATTTTTTTCAATTTTAATCCAATTCTGATCGGATGCTAATTTTAATCCAATTCTGATCAGATGTTACATGGAAATCCAGGAGGTTTTCCACTTTGGACTTCATGCTTGTTGGTCAATTTTGATCTCGCTTTTCTCAGATTGGATAGTATTTTGTCCGAGTGAGTGATTATTACGTATAAGGTCAACAATATAGTATTTAGTGATTACTATAAGGTGATGGTGTGTATATTAGGTACGTTGTAAATGTTTATGATATATTAATTGATATTATGTTCGATTTTGTGGATCATTAATTTTAATAATCTCGTGTTATCTAATCCTAAATTATCTATGTTTGGACATTGCTAGTTGATTCTATATGAATTGTGTATAGTTATGGAATGATGGTTTTGGAAAATAAATCTTGATTTATGGTAGATTGGGAAATGAAGAATATGGTAGCCAAATAGGAGCATTTTTATATGCGCGGTTTGTCAAGCTGACCTGGCACCAAACGAGTGTATATCGATCCATACTGGCTCAATATTGTCGATAAGTTCGAAGCCATGGCAGGGTCTTTTCCTCTGTGTAGATTGTCGTTACAAGAAGGATGTCATGGACAAGTAGGGTTAAAGTGGTGTAATTGATCTCTTGTTATATTCTTTTATCCACTTCGTTGTTCATTCTTGTTTTGAGTTTGGTGATTGTTTTGTATTTTGAATGTTAAGTTTGATGTATTTTAGCTAGCAATTTATTGACAGAGTTGTAAGAGCATTCATTTGTTGACATATGAAATTATTTTGTAGAATTTTATTAATTTTCCTATTATTACAACAATGTGACGAAATGAATGGTCATTGTGTATGGTTGAAAGTTAATTATATAATATGATCACTTATATTATATGGAATCAATTTTTTTAATTTCTCGACATGCGTTCTTTGCAAACAGAAATCTTTCTCAATACTGTCCTAATTTGAATATGTTATGTAAGTATTTATAATTTTAAAATTATCCCAATTTAAAAAAAAAAAAAAACAGTTGGGTGGTTAATTAGGACTTAGGTATTCGTATAAAGTAACTAATTATAAATTTTAAGATTATCATAAACTTGATAAAAAAGAATATGTTTTCAATAAAGTCATATATTGATTACCTATATAAAAGTGAGGATGTTTCTTACAAAATATGGATTGCTTAGTATTTCTCTATCAAATATTATTATTTAAGGTTATAATAGTAATTTAAGTTTTCATGTTTAAATAATTTAATATTAGAATTCTAGTTAATTCAAAATTTTATAGAATTCTATTATAATTTGAAGTCTAATATAAAAGTGTTATATAAGGTCTTTGTATTATTATTTCTTTCCTTAATTCAAAATATTATAAAATCATATTATAATTAGAACTCTAATATAAAAGTGTTATTTATAAGATATATATTTGTATTATTATTTATTTCCTTAATTTGAATTGATCTCCACGTGCAACGTATGTGATCTAAAACTCGTACCTATTAAAAAGCTTTCAATCAAACGTGTTTTATAACTATAAAATTGTATCTATATTAATCAGCTCTGCTACCCTACCCACTGTGGGCACATTAAGATGTGTCCACGACTGATGTGTCAAAAATTCAGATACTTATTAATTTTACTTTCCATATAATAAGGGGATTAGATCATTACAAATCATCGATAGACATATTAAGAATTATCTACCGTGGACATTTTATCATTTTCACTGTATTAATATCTTATATCTATATAAATGTTCTAAATGTATGGGTTGTTTCTTACAATTTTTAAAAGAAATTACCAAAATAACAAAACACATTTGTAAGCCAACATGATCTTACTTTGTTGAGGGTATTGAGCTTGTCAAGCAAGATCAATAAATATACAAATACATGCATGCAGGACTCATTGACAAATTTAGGCCCAATTTATTATCGCATTAATTCATGATCCAAATAGTTGTCATGGGACTCCTATTTCCAAAAGCAAACAAGGACATAAAAAAGTCTGTGTAATATATATATAGTCAAGTTGCCAAATAGAAAACTAAATTTTTTACTTTTTTGACTTTTTTTTTTTTATCATTCTTTCATGTTTTCATTTTAAATTTGATTGATTTTGCCTGATTATATTTTCGTCCCATATATGTGTTATCAATTCAATCTAACATTCTTTTATTATACATTTGATTGATTTTTAAAATTTTAAATACTTTCAAAATTTATTAGATTATTTTTAGATATGTCAAATAATGTTTCAAATTTTAAATAAGGTAACTATATATGTTTGTCTATATAAATATTAAATTTCTTTTCACATTATATGTAAATGGTTTCTGAATTTTAATTTTCTGTTACAGTAATTTATTAATAAATTTTCTATTTCATTTTTAATTCTTAAATATTTTACTATTCTTTTTTTTTTTTTTGCATATTTTTCACAAATTTTCAATAATGTATATGTTAGTGTTGTTGTTGGCAATATCAGTGGCAACATTAATAGTTTTATTCCTTTTTCTTAAAAATTAAATCAAGCAATTAAAAATTAAATCAAGAAATTTATGGAGTTTACGTGACTTGATATTCTGAGATTAATTATATTTTATGTCACGTGTTGTTTTGTGCATATTGATAATCAAGATTTGAATAATTCAAATAAACTAAATTCCTAGTTTCAAGGGATTTGTTTACTTGGATTATATCTAAGATATCTTTTAACTCACATGTCTTATTTGCATAATTTTTGACCAAGTAAATTGAATCTTTCAAATAAACAAACTCCTATATTTATGGGATTTGTTTATGAAGGATTAATATTACTTAATATACAAAAGACGTGAGTTTATTTTTCAAGCAGAAGCGCATGATCATAAGTATTGGAGACCGATTCAACATGAGGGAGTGAAGACCGTGTCTTCCAAGCATGAAGATTGAATGAGAAGACTTAGTCAAAGAAGAAGGAAGAGATCATGAGAAACACGTGATGAAGTGTGAAGCATGAAGTATGGAAGAGAAGCGTGAAGATCAACTTGATGAACAAGAAAAGACCAAGTCCATGGAGGAACTTGGAGAGCAAGAATAGCAACAAGATCGTGCTCATCATGGATTGAAGAAGTGGACTTAAAGGCCTCTATAAATAGGAGATGATTTCCAGAGGATCAAGCACACTTTCACCTTTGCATACAAAAATCTTTAAGCAAGTTTCTAGTCTTATACTCTTGTGTTGTTTTAATCAACTATTTTTTAATACTTCACTGTTCTTGCTTATTTTAGTAGATCTATTCTTGGATAGATCTCATAGCAAAGTAGGTTCAGTGCTTGGTTGATAGGATTATAGTTTACACGTCCATTTGTTCATTGTTTATGGACGTATATACGTAGAGTGTCATTTTGAGGATTTCACAAAGTTCTCTTATTTGTACTACAAAGATATATCAATAAGACACCTTTTGCCCTGAGGCAGTTCACGAGTATCATTATATACTCGTGGATAAATTTCGTGTGTTGTTATTTAATATCTTTGTTTATATTTCATTGTGGGGGAAATTGCAAATTTAGGACAGTAACTTTACCTCATTCACCATATAGGGACAATATCTTTTCGGGCTTTGAAATTGAGACTGTATGTTTCAATTTGGGCGAATTTAGGACAATCAGCCCGAATCGATGAATTTCGGGCTGAATTGCACGTGAAAGTCACGTGAATTTCGGGCTTTTAAGCCCGCTTCCTCCGGTTCACGTGACTTTCACGTGCAATTCAGCCCGAAATTCATCGATTCAGGCTAAATTGTCCTAAATTTGCCCAAATTGAAACATACAGTCTCAATTTCAAAGCCCGAAAAGATATTGTCTCTATATGGTGAATGGGGTAAAGTTACTGTCCTAAATTTGCTATTTCCCCTTTCATTGTGTGTTAACTCTGGTGTTAACAACATTACACACAACATTTGGTTACTGTTACTTTTTATCTTACATAGGAGCACTCGGAAACTTTCAGTATATATATATATATATGTATATATAATTTTTAGATTTTTTTAATTGTTTAATTATTTCATATACGCTAAACAAAGCTCCAGTTTTAATTAATTTTTTTAAATTGGCTGGAATTGTGAAAATAAAAGTAACAGTGTGTATATATATAATATTATTTATTTGAGAATTTGACCCAAAAAGTGTCACGACCACATTTCTAACATAGCTAGACGTAATAGATTTTCATATTAAAAGACCTATAAGTGAGTGTGTGACCTTTTTTTTTATATAATAACATAAATAACTTTTCTTGCATGTGAAAACCCGATAAGACTATAATACGTTTTGTAGCAGATACCATAAAGTCAAACCACACTCACTTCTATATTTTACATATTTATATACATTAGATGATCAAACAACAGAATTTTAAGTACTTTATCAAAATATTGTTTAAAGAAAAATAAACTCATAGTGTAGCCCAACAGGTCGTCATCCATATACACCATCTCCGAACCCATAGGAACTCAACAGCACAGTCAGTAAATCAATGAGATTATACATCAGCACCTACAATGCATGAACTATATGAGCTAATAAGCTCAGTAAGCAGAAATTATGCATGCATTGTCATACAAATGGCTGTAAGGACTTTAAGCATATCGTGAATGCATGGTTTTGATATCTTTTACTATGTTGGACCCTTTGATAAACTGCGTTTATTGCATGTTTTTGGAGCTAATTCTCATTGGAAATATTGTGAAAATATGCAATTTATTGTGGTTTATTGGCCTATTGCGAGTATAATTGTCTCTCTACAGTGGTTATGATATTTTACAGGAAATGGGCCTAAAGTGGAGTGTTTTGATAGGGATCGAAAAAGAGTTGAGGAAGGTCGGTCCAATAAGCATGGAATTAAAATAAATTGCAATAATTGGAAAGTGAGACATGGGCCGAAACAATAGATTCAAAAGTCCAAGTTGAATTTGAAGAGATACAACGTGGAGAAGATGTACAGTTTAAAAGCAATGATTTGTGCTTACTCAAATAACTCCACTATAAGTAGCCGAGACTTATCAAAGAGCAACAACTTAGCGGAATTCAAGCACCATATCTCGTGTCATCCGAATTCGAGAGTTTCGAGATCAGTATCCAAGACTCCTAATTTTATTAGGAGATCCTATTTTACACCTATAAATAGGGCTTTAATCTCATCATAATACAGATCCGATAAATATAATTCACATACAACAAGAGAGAAGGAAGCGAGAGATTGAAGAGGCAAGATCTGAAGATCAAGAGGAAGCAAGTCAAGAATCGCCAATTCGGTTTTGCTTTCATGTTTCTTCCAATTGTTAATCATATCTAGTATTAAATTATTTATAATTTTCTTTTTATTGGAACATGAGTGACTAAAACACTATTGATTTCAGGGACAAGTAGTTCATAGATTTTATGTTTTGATTTTGGACCATTGATTTAGTTGATTGCTCAATTCTCTTTTTCTGTATATTCGTTTTATAATTCTTCTATTGTTGATTGATTGAATCTATATGATTGACTAGGCAGAATTCGAAAGTTGGAAACCTAGTTTGATTGATTTGCAATTGTTTGAATTCATCTGATTAAATTAGATCACTAATATATTGGAAACACGAACAAGTAACTAGGATCCGAGAGGCGGTGAAAAGTTGTGAAAGGAATACAGTCTTAGGAGCTTTTAGGAGTTGATTAATTTGATAATGCAGAGATGATTATTAGATTAATTAATTTACGTAATATTTGCGTTGAAAGACGGAGTATTATAATCTCGTGATTGCCTTTAGATCTGTATTGAGTATATTAATTAGATCAATACCTTATGATAATTATAATTGCTATGAATGAAAGTTTCCCTGAAATCAATTATCCTGAAATCTGATATCTCTCGTAATCATATATTCTCTTGGTAATTTAGTTAGTTTAATTTAGTTGGTTTAATTTAGTTAATTCATAGTTAGTAATTTAGCATATTAATCAACATCTATTTCATTGATTCACTAGATATTATTTAGATCAATAAGTAGAAGTAATTAGTTTTCTAAATTTCTTGTCAGTCCCTGTGGAAACGATATCTGGTCTTACTAATTCTACAATTTGACACCGTATACTTGCGGAGTTTTATTATTTAAGAAATAAGCGAACAAGTTTTTGGCGCCGTTGCCGGGGACTGAACGGAACTATAAACTAATATTTTGAACATTGATCCGAGTAATAATTTAGTTTTTATTATTTATATTATTATTAATAGTAGTTCTTGATACAGGTAGCGTATGAAAACAAGGTCTACGGGAGGAGATATACTACCGATAGATTCTGAGATCGAAGCTACTTGCAGAAGGAATAAATCTAAGACACCAAGAAGATTGATATTTGAGATGGCTGACCAACAAGAACCAGATCAAGAGAGGACTCCTATTCGCAACTACTTCCAGCCCCCTGATGACTTAGTTTATGGAGGAGTTGTGAATCCAACTGTTGCTGCTAATAATTTTGAGTTGAAAGCATCCTTGATTAATATGGTACAACAGAATAAGTTTGGGGGTAGTGCACTTGAAAATCCTCATTCCCACTTACAACACTTTCTGGAAATCTCTGACACAATCAAGATTAATGGGGTAACTGCAGATGCTATTCGAATTAAGCTTTTTCCCTTTTCATTAAGAGATAAAGCTAAAATATGGCTACAAGCTCAGAATCCTCCGATTACCACATGGTCAGAACTCAGAAAGAGATTTCTTATGAAATACTTCCCACCAAGCAAGACTATGAAGTTGAAAGCTGACATTACTCAGTTTAAGCAAGGAAATATGGAAAGTTTGTATGAAGCATGGGAAAGATACAGAGATCTGTTGGGCATGTGTCCACGGACTACCTGAAGCTGATCAAATCAGCTATTTTTATTCTGGGTTGGATGCACAGTTTCGAAATATGGTGGATGCATCTGCAGGAGGATCTATATTCTCTAGAACACCACGGGAAGCTTTTGAATTGTTAGATGAGATGGCTACAAATTCTTTTCAGTGGCCTACTGAAAGACTACCTCCAAGTAGAGTTGCTCAAGTATCCAATACTGATCCGATTGAAAAGTTGACGAATCAAATGTCAGCAATGATGAAGATATTGACAAAGATTCCAGTTCAAGAAGATGAACCAATAATGGAAGATGTCAATTATGTGAATGGGCCAAATTACAATAATTTTAGGAGGCCACAATATCATAATCAGCAAGGATATAATTCAGCTTGGCGGAATCATCCGAATTTTTCATATGCCAATCAGAATAACGCTGAGCAACCACCCCCCGGATTTGTAGTACAAAAAGGAGGAGTAATTGTGGAGCCTAAAAAGCTGTCTACGGATGAAATGTTGGCACTAGTGATGAAGAAGCTTGAGAAACTTGACAAAATTGATACGTTGCAAGCCCAAGTCAATCAGAATGAAACATCCACCAATGCAAGGTTCCATAACATCGAAACTCAAATGGGACAAATGGCACAAGCACTGACTAAATTGATGGATAGTGGAAAGTTTCCAAGCAACACTGAAGTACACCCCAAAGAGCATTGCAAGGCAATTAATCTGAGGAGTGGAACGTCCTATGAAGGACCAAAGATGCCTGAAAATAAGAAGAAAAAGACAGTTGAGGTTGAAGAATCTGAAAAAGTTGAAGAGGAAGAAGTCAAGAAAGAAGACAACATTGCAGAAAAAGGGGCTGAGAAGCCTAAATCGACTCCTAACTCTACTTCTTTTAATTCTAATATTCCTGTTCCATTTCCCCAAAGATTGAAAAAGAAAAAGTTAGATGCTCAGTTTTCTAAATTTATGGATATTTTTAAGAAAATCCATATTAATATCCCTTTTGTTGATGCTTTGCAACAGATGCCTAATTATGCAAAGTTCTTGAAGGAAGTGATGTCCAATAAAAGAAAGCTGAATGATCATGAGATGGTGAATCTGACTGAGGAATGCAGTGTTGTATTGCAAAAGAAGATGCCAAGAAAAAGAAGGGATCCTGGAAGTTTCACAATCCCTTGTATAATTGGCAGTGAGTGGTTCAAAGCTCTTTGTGATCTTGGAGCAAGCATCAATTTGATGCCTTTATCTTTCTACAAGAAGCTAGATATCAAAGATGCAAGACCCACCTCGGTGAAACTACAGTTGGCAGATAGATCGATGGTATATCCTCACGGCATCGTTGAGGATGTGTTGGTAAAAGTTGATTCTTTCATATTTCCTGCTGATTTTGTTATACTTGATATGGAGGAAGATCAAGAAATACCAGTTATTCTTGGTTGACCTTTCCTTGCAACTGCTAGAGCTTTAATAGATGTTCACAAAGGAGAACTAACTTTGAGATTTAATGATGAAACTCTCCGGATTGATATTTTTAAAATGATGCAGTTTAATGGGGATCCCGAACATTGGGACCATATGAGATCCGTAGAGAATTTTGATACATGTGCTATGCTAAAAACTATAACTCCTGTTATTGATCCATTAGAAGCATGCATAACTGAATCTTTATTCTCTTACATGGATGATCTTGATGAAGAGTTATTTGAAACTTCTTGTTACTTAGACTTTGAAGTTGAGAATCCAGGTTCTGCAAGGCCACCTTTAAAGCTTGACGAATTGAAGGCTGGTGGAAAAGATGAGGAAGAAACAAAAGTGGAACTGAAGCCATTGCCGGATCATTTAAAATATGCATTCTTGGGTGAAAACAAAACATTCCCGGTAATTGTATCATCTTTTTTAACTCCCACGCAATTAGATAAATTGCTTAGAGTGCTTAGGGAGAATAAAGCTGCAATAGGGTGGTCATTATCTGATTTGAAAGGGATTAGCCCAACGATATGCATGCATAAGATTAGGCTGAATGATGATGTTAGGCCATCTGTACAAGCGCAACGTAGACTTAACCCAATCATGAAAGATGTAGTAAGAAAAGAAGTCTTAAAGTGGATTGAAAATGGAATAATTTTTGCTATTTCTGACAGTGAATGGGTTAGTCCTACACAAGTTGTGCCTAAGAAAGGGGGGATGACTATAGTAAAGGGAGAAGATGATGAAGTAATTGCTACTAGGGTAGTGTCTGGTTGGAGAGTCTGTATTGACTATAGAAAACTAAATGATGCTACTAAAAAAGATCACTTCCCCCTCCCCTTTATTGATCAAATGTTGGATCGTTTGGCTGGTTATGAGTTTTACTGTTTTCTAGATGGTTATTTTGGTTATAATCAAATTTTGATTGATCCGGAAGATCGTCACAAAACTGCCTTTACATGTCCCTATGGAGTTTTTGCTTTCATTAAAATGCCATTCGAATTGTGTAATGCTCCAGCAACTTTCCAACGATGCATGATGGCTATTTTTCATGATATGGTTGAGGACATTATGGAGGTCTTTATGGATGATTTCTTTGTGTTTGGCATGACTTTTGATAAATGTTTGCATAATTTGTCATTGGCTTTGCAAAGATGCACTGAAACTAACCTTGTTCTGAATTGGGAGAAATGTCATTTTATGGTAAAAGATGGCATTGTTCTTGGCCATAGAATTTCTGCTGCAGGTTTGGAAGTTGATCGTGCGAAAATAGTAGCAATTGAAAAGCTGCCACCACCCACAAGTGAAAAAGCAGTTTGAAGTTTCTTGGGACATGCAGGTTTTTATCACAGGTTCATTAAGGATTTTTCTAAAATTACCAAGCCCCTGAATCGCCTTTTAGAGAAAGAGGTAAAATTTGTTTTTGATGATACATGCTTGGAAGCATTTGAAACTCTGAAGGCTGCTTTGGTATCTGCTCCTATTCTGGTAAAACCTGACTGGACTCATCCTTTTGAACTTATGTGTGATGCTAGTGATTATGTTGTGGGGGTGGTTTTGGGACAAAAATACGATAGAGTGTTTAAAGCTATATATTATGCTAGTAGAACTATGGATAATGCTCAACGTAGTTATACTACGACTGAAAAAGAGATGCTAGCTTTAGTATATGCTTTTGACAAATTTAGACCTTACTGAATAGGGACTAAAACTATTGTATACACTGATCATGCTGCTATTCGATATTTGTTTGGAAAGAAGGATGCTAAGCCTAGATTGATTAGGTGGATATTATTACTCCAAGAATTTGATATTGAAATAAGAGATAGGAAAGGGAGTGAGAATGTGATAGCTGATCATCTGTCTAGGCTAGAGCATAGTGATTGCATGCCCAAGGAAGAATTCCCAATTAAAGAAACATTTCCTGATGAACCATTGTTTGTGGTGAAATCTGATATTCCTTGGTATGCTGATTTGTGAACTATTTAGTAAGTGGTGTAATCCCTCCTGATTTGAACTCATATCAGAAAAAGAAATTTTTTCACGATGTGAAATATTATATGTGGGATGATCCGTTACTATTTAGGCGTTGTGCAGATTCTATCATTCGTAGATGTCTCCCCAAAGATGAGTGGAATAAAGTCGTTGAACAATGTCATTCTTCACCTTATGGGGGACATCACGGTTCTTCTAGAACTGCTGCTAAAGTCTTACAATCTGGTTTTTATTGGCCCTCAATTTTTAAAGATTGTCATGTCTTTGTGCAAAAATGTGATAAGTGCCAAAGAGCAGGAAAAATTTCTAGAAAATATGAGATGCCTCTAACTAATGTATTTGAAGTTGAATTGTTTGATGTTTGGGGCATGGATTTCATGGGACCTTTTCCGTCATCTTTTGGTTTCACTTATATTTTAGTTGTTGTTGATTATGTGTCTAAATGGGTTGAAGCAATAGCAACTATGTCCAACGATGCTAAAATAGTCCTCAAGTTTATTCAAAAAAATATCTTTACTCGCTTTGGAACTCCAAGGGCTATTATTAGTGATGGGGGTTCCCACTTTTGTAACAAGCTATTTAATAACTTGCTTACAAAATACGGGGTAAAACATCGAGTAACATTGGCATATCATCCTCAAGCCAATGGACAAGCTGAAATCTCTAACCGGGAAATAAAATAGATACTTGAAAAAACGGTTAGCACTAATCGAAAGGATTGGTCATTAAAATTGGATGATGCTCTTTGGGCATATAGAACTGCTTATAAAACACCCTTGGGTATGTCCCCTTATCGATTAGTGTATGGTAAAGCTTGTCACTTACCCGTAGAGTTGGAACACAAAGCATTTTGGGCCATTAAAAAACTAAATTTTGACTTAAATACTGCAGGTGAAAAGAGAATGCTTGAATTAAATGAAATGGAGGAATTTCGCAATGAAGCATACGAAAATGCCAAAATTTACAAGGAAAGGACAAAAAAATGGCATGATCGCATGATTATGCAGAGGGAATTCCTCCCTGGAGAGAAAGTATTGTTATATAATTCTCGTTTACATGTCTTTCCAGGTAAGCTGCGCACACGATGGTCTGGACCCTACGAAGTGCACAAAGTCTTTCCACAAGGTGGAGTTGAATTGATTGCCAAAGATGGACAAACATTTCGAGTGAATGGACAAAGAATCAATCATTACCAGGAGCCATTGCAAAGTCGAGAGATCCAAGTAATATCACTCCAAAATGATTGAAAAAGCACACCGTCTAGCCAAAGACGTTAAACAAAGACGCTTGTTGGGAGGCAACCCAACCAAGGTAACATAGTTTTGAGTCAATTTTTTTTATGGGTTAGTTTTTCTATCTCTTCTTTTACTGCTTTTAGATTTTTTTTTAATTTTTTTTTCCTTTCCTAATTTTTCTTGTGTCCGGGATGGACACTTGTCTAAGTTTGGGGGTTAGGGAGGAAACATTATATTTATTTATTATTATTTTTTTTTTTGAGTAGCAGGATTTAATTGGTTATGGAAAGGAGCTTATTTGTGAAAAATCCTATAGTTGAAATGCAACTTGGTTTGATTGCTAGTGTATTGAATTGTGAAAAATTTGATGCTTAATTGAATATGCTTGGAAAATTGCACATAAACCTGTGAGCTTTTGAGCCTGAAATGACTGATTTCTCTACAGTCATATTTTTCTATGTGTGATTGTCAATTGAATGCATTGTTTTCTAGAACTTGCTTTGGCAACCTTACTTGAGACTGCAATAGTGTGCGTAAGGACTTTGATATGATTTTAGGCCATCTTTGTCTATCCCCCACTTTTGAGAGAAAATATATATCCCTAGTTAGCCCCTTTGAGCCAAAAAAAAAAAAAAATCTTTTTGTTTGGGTTAAATGATTAATAGACTTGTTTCATTGACATGTTCTATTGACACCCTTTACTGTGGACTAGAAGAGTATTGTGCGTGGAAAAATAGGAAAAGTGTTGAAAAAATTAATTCGTGAAAGAGGATCTGGTGTAAATACTTGTGGAAAAATGACTTCTCCGAAAAAAAATAATAAAAGAGAAAAGACGGGTTGAATTAGAAAAAGTCAAGCCCAAAAGTGAAAGAAAAAAATAAATAAATAAATAAAATGGAGGCATAAAAAGGAGGAGGTTCATGATTTCACATGTGTTTTACACGTGTCCGAATTAATAAAAGGGTAGAAGGAGGTTCATTAATTGACCTTGTTGAGATTTGTATTGTTTGAGTGATAAGAGTTTGGTAGTGGTGAGTAGACGTACTTTTCTAGTCCAATTTTGAGTCACTTAGCCAAATATTCCTACCCATCCAAAGAGCCATATTACGGTCCAAATTAAAGTCCTAATTGATCTTTGTCTGAAAAGTACACATTCAAGCAGTGGAGAGTTTAGGCGATCTGCAAGCCTATGGTAAAATGTGTATTTCAAGTTGACTTGAGCGAAAAATTTCATACCTTATACACATTTGAGTGATTGAGTGATACACTTTTTCCAAAGGGAGGCAATTTGAAAAGTATGTTTGATTTTGCATTAATTTACAAAAGAATATGCATGAAAACTTTGTTGTATGGAAACTAGAAAGATTGATCATTTATATGCTTGCTTCTCATGTGTAATTGATTTGAACTTGCTTAGGCCCAGAGCCATGTTCTCTTTCTCTTTCTTGCTCGAGGACGAGCAAGTGTTTAAGTTTGGGGGTTTGATAAACTGCGTTTATTGCATGTTTTTGGAGCTAATTCTCATTGGAAATATTGTGAAAATATGCAATTTATTGTGGTTTATTGGCCTATTGCGAGTATAATTGTCTCTCTACAGTGGTTATGATATTTTACAGGAAATGGGCCTAAAGTGGAGTGTTTTGATAGGGATCGAAAAAGAGTTGAAGAAGGTCGGTCCAATAAGCATGGAATTGAAATAAATTGCAATAATTGGAAAGTGAGACATGGGCCGAAACAATAGATTCAAAAGTCCAAGTTGAATTTGAAGAGATACAACGTGGAGAAGATGTACAGTTTAAAAGCAATGATTTGTGTTTGCTCAAATAACTCCACTATAAGTAGCCGAGACTTATCAAAGAGCAACAACTTAGCGGAATTCAAGCACCATATCTCGTGTCATCCGAATTCGAGAGTTTCGAGATCAGTATCCAAGACTCCTAATTTTATTAGGAGATCCTATTTTACACCTATAAATAGGGCTTTAATCTCATCATAATACAGATCCGATAAATATAATTCACATACCACAAGAGAGAAGGAAGCGAGAGATTGAAGAGGCAAGATCTGAAGATCAAGAGGAAGCAAGTCAAGAATCGCCAATTCGGTTTTGCTTTCCTGTTTCTTCCAATTGTTAATCATATCTAGTATTAAATTATTTATAATTTTCTTTTTATTGGAACATGAGTGACTAAAACACTGTTGATTTCAGGGACAAGTAGTTCATAGATTTTATGTTTTGATTTTGGACCATTGATTTAGTTGATTGCTCAATTCTCCTTTTCTGTATATTCGTTTTATAATTCTTCTATTGTTGATTGATTGAATCTATATGATTGACTAGGCAGAATTCGAAAGTTGGAAACCTAGTTTGATTGATTTGCAATCGTTTGAATTCATCTGATTAAATTAGATCACTAATATATTGGAAACACGAACAAGTAACTAGGATCCGAGAGGCGATGAAAATTTGTGAAAGGAATACAGTTTTAGGAGCTTTTAGGAGTTGATTAATTTGATAATGCAAAGATGATTATTAGATTAATTAATTTACGTAATATTTGCGTTGAAAGACGGAGTATTATAATCTCGTGATTGCCTTTAGATCTGAATTGAGTATATTAATTAGATCAATACCTTATGATAATTATAATTGCTATGAATGAAAGTTTCCCTGAAATCAATTATCCTGAAATCTGATATCTCTCGTAATCATATATTCTCTTGGTAATTTAGTTAGTTTAATTTAGTTGGTTTAATTTAGTTAATTCATAGTTAGTAATTTAGCATATTAATCAACACCTATTTCATTGATTCACTAGATATTATTTAGATCAGTAAGTAGAAGTAATTAGTTTTCTAAATTTCTTGTCAGTCCCTGTGGAAACGATATATGGTCTTACTAATTCTACAATTTGACACCGTATACTTGCGGAGTTTTATTGTTTAAGAAATAAGCGAACACCCTTGACTCATCTACAGTACATCGGAAAGGAGCTAGCTCAATAATCTCTGTACTTTGCTTTGCTTTGCTTTAAAGTCATGTTTATGGCTCAATATCTTCGAACCCTAACCACGGCTCGCATGCCATAGGCACACTTTTACTATGAAAGCCGTTATCGGCCTCGATGTATTGGTAGTGGTCAACTTTGCTTTAACTTTGTTCTTTGTATGATATGATGTGCACACAGACTGAACATGTCTTCTATGCATACACCTATCTATGCTCATGAATGATATGTACAAAATTCAATGTCAATGCATCATCTTTAATCACATATAAAAAGTAATCACCAATATCAAGAAACGCAAATTCGCTATTATCATATAATACAAGTAAACACATAAAATATTATATTCATGCATTGTAGTTGCAAATGAATTTCTACTTACCTTACTTCTCCGTAAAATTCCTTGTCTCTTGCGTTATCAAGATTGATCTAAAATTATAAGTAAATATCACTATTAGAATAATTACAATTTTATCATTTGAAGTTGCTTTATTAATGTTTAAATCAATTCAATACATAACTAATTAACCAACAGTGTATCTAAACTAACTAAATCTTGCGGAGTTAGACTTACTTGGCAAAATAAATTAGTCTTGCCAAAATAACTCATTTTTGTGAAATTAAATCAATTTTGTAAAATATTTCAATCTTGCAAAGTTACATTTAATTTGCAAAGTAGAAATTCAATTTGCAAGGTTGAGACTTAGTTTGCAAAGTAAAAGCTCAATTTGCAAAGAAGAAGTGTTATACTGTTAGGTAAATTAATCTTGCAAGAGTTAACTAACTTTGCAAAATGACATAAACAACTTACAAAATAGAAATAAAATTTAATCTTGCAAGGTTGGCATTAAACTTGAAGAGTAAAATAAATCTTTGCCAAACTAAAAGAATTGAATTTTGAATTGCACTTTGCAAAGAAATGCTAAACCTATAGAAATAGCCCCTGTAACTATAAAAGAAAACCCTCTTTTCATTACCCCAAAACTGCTCCGACTAGCCCCTTTCCGTGGTTGCTACCACCGACTCCGAAGACCCGCGTCGCCGGCGACTCACCTCCGACAGACCACCCTACTACCATCTACCAAGACAACCCACCCAAACACACACAGCAACTCTACAACTCCAGCACAAAGGGTGGCCGCTGACCAGCCCCAGAACAGACCAAACGCACAGAAAAACAGGCTGATTTGTAAAATTTGTAGTAAATCGTATAATACTCGTAAACTTGCATGGTAAATTTCTACATGTCCTTATAAGCTTGTAATATAAGCTGGTAAAATATTGTACACACAGGTGAAGTTTACAACTCAGGAGAAGGTTCCAATCAGACTTGAAAACAGGTCACATTTTGTCAGAAAATCGCATCTTCTTAGAAAATTCATAGTAAATCGAATTTAACTCCAAATCTTCTGAAATTTTACCCACATAATATTGACTCAATGAACTTGATGTTGGTTAAAGGGTTTAGTCTAATTCAACTTTTACAAGTCTACGAAAGCTCTCTAACAGCAGAGAAATACACACAACAGTAGCAGAATTTTTCTTACCTACTGCAGCAGCAGAACTCACACAGCAGGCTGCCTAGCACCCTGCAGCCCAGCGACTCCCGACAACTCCCGACGGCAGCGAGCAGCAGAAACAGAGTAAGAACAGCAGTATTCCTAGGACAAGAGAAAGAGAGAAAGAAAAGAGAGAGAGAGAGAAGTATCGAGAGAGAGAGAGAGAGAGACCGATGGGGAGAGAGAGGTGGAGTGTACTGCCGTTGCTTTCTCTTGCTTTCCTTTCCTTTCTTTTCCCCTTCCCGTTTTAGTGTGAAAGCTAGCCTAGGTGTGGGGAGAGAGAGAGATGCTGGAGAGAAAGATCTTCAGCGAGAGAGTGAGATGGAGAATGAGAAGAAAGAATTTTGTGCGTGAGCGTACCCTTTGCTGTGTTGCTTTTCTTTTGTTTTTATTTCCTTTTCCTCCCCCTTTCACACAACCATTTAGCCGCTAGGTGTCACGTAACAAGAAAAAGGAAGCAGGTGGTGGCGAGACATAAGAATAAATTTGGCATGTCGTGCTTTTCGTTTCTTTATTGCTTAATTACTATTCCCAACTAATTAATTATTTAATTTACTTAGTTACTAATTAATTATACACATATTCATATATATATATATATCATTATACTTTAATTAATTAATTCTTAGTTTAATTAAGATTATCACTTAGCTAAATCCTAGCTTAATCAAAGTAACATATAATCTTAATTAATTAATTTTTATATATAGTTAATTAATTATATATATATATATATATATATATATATATATATATAACATTACACATTAGCTAATTAATTTGGGGTGTTATAAAAAGGCCAGTGAGCTAGTACCCCGAAAGAAAAACATATATACCATTATATATAGTTGAGTTGAAAATTAGTAATTTACTAGATGTAGGCCCCGCCAAATGTCCCAACCCTAGCCTAGCTACCTACTTCATACTTGCTTGCAAGATATTGAAAGAAAGTGAAACTTGAACTTTTTGGCACTTTCACGTTGACTACCAAATCCTTTTCACTGTCCATTAACATAAGAATTCTATCTATTTTAACCATTTTTCATGTTGAATATCAAAAAACTCTTAAAATGGCTACAAAATATGTTTTCCTATATTTTTAATAAGTGGAATCAAATGATATTTGTCCAAAAAAGTAAAAAATAACTAAAAAAATAGATATTTCCTTATATTTTCAAGTAGAAAATATTTCAATACTAACAATAAATTGACATTTTAATTTTGACCCTTGAAAATCTCATAACAAAAACAAAAAAAAAAAAATTAATTACATCTTTACCTTGAGAATTGATCAAATTATCAAACCAACCTTGAGGTTTGTGAAAATTAAAATTAGACTTCTTCATCGATTAAATTGATTCATTAAACTTAAAATACGATAATATCTATAGCATGATATAGATAAAAATGAATTAGTTAAAATCAAATTAGTCATAGAAATTGTTTAAAAACATCTAAATAGAGTGCTACATAGTCTCTCAGAAGTTGAAAACATGAGATGCTGATCCTCAGGGGTGAAATGCAGGGTACAGGTGGAACTTGCATGGATTCTAGAATATTCCCTTCCAACATCTCCACAACCTTTGTCATTGATGGTCTCTCCTTTGGATCTGTCTGAATGCACCACAACCCAACAATTATCAGTTTCCTCTTTGCAAATTGGCCTTCATCTCCATTCCTTATTCCACCATGACTAGTATCTCCTGCAACATCATCCATTTCGAGCTGCTTCTATATATAATGTGGGAAATATACTTCACTCGTGTGATCAACATCTGCTCGATCAATGTTTTTCTTTCCCCCAACTATCTCCAAAACCATCATTCCATAACTATACACATCAGATTTATGAGAGACTTCACCAAAGTTCCTACAAAACACCTCAGGGGCTATGTACCCTATTGTCCCTCTGGCCACCATCATCGATACTATACTTGATCTGTTGGGACACATCTTTGCAAGCCCAAAATCGGAAATTATTGGATTGAAGTCCTTGTCCAAAAGAATGTTGTGGGGCTTTATGTCGAAATGCAAAATCCTCGTTTTGCAACCTTGATGCAAGTATTCGAGCTCTCGAGCAATGCCAAGTGAAATCTCAAACAGCTTTTGCCATCCCAGCCCACCTTCTGCAGTGTTCTGTATGAACTTTTCAAGAGAGCCATTAGGCATGAACTCGTAAATTAGAGCTCTTTTACGACCCTCAAAACAGAATCCCAAAAGTGTGACGATGTTTACATGAGATGTTCTACTAATACTTGCAACTTCGTTCATGAATTCTTCTCCATTCTCTTTCGATTCATTGAGAATCTTCACTGCCACGAGATGACCATCATGCAACTTTCCTTTATAAACACTACCATATCCTCCATTTCCCAAGTTTTCAGTGAATGAATTGGTCATTTTCTTGATGTCCACATATCTGTATCTTAATGGGACAAGATTTGTTCTTCAAGAAGAGTTCAATGTTTCTTTCATACTCTAGTTTTGCCTTTTGATATCCAAATAATCTAATCGATGTGTACTTCCTCCGAATGAAAAGGACCAAAATTATAATTGCAGCTACAATCCCACCACCTGTAATCAGATATCTCAATGTTTCTATAAACTCAAAAGAATGTAAATAAAAGGCATGTTGATGATTTAACCAAAACGAAAAAGAAAACTTCTTTAATTGCTGTTGTTGGTCAGTGAAAGATATTGAAGAAGCGGAATTTAATGGAAGAAGACTTGAGAAAATCTTGGTACAAGATTGATGGGAGATACATACCTATGAGAAGATTACTGAAAACAAAAACAACATTAGCCATGAACAAGTATCTTCCATTTTAGCGACAAGGACATATATAAAATGACAAACTCTTCACTAATAATTACTTCATAGTATACATAGTGCAGTGTAATGAACTTCAAATGCATTCCTTGGGTCAAAAAGAGCTAGAGACACTCTATTTATATAGATCAATTAGGCCTACCAAAAAATTGGCAAAATAATACCTTTTTTGCAGTAGAATCCCGTTCTACTGTCAGCAAAACACTCCCCTCCATCATAGAAACATTTAGAACAATCTTCAGTGACATTAAACTCCAGAGTAAACTCGGCAGTCAATAGTTCGTACAGATCACCGGTGTGTCGGTTAGTCTTTTTAGGTAGTTGAATCTCAACACAACTTCGAGGGATACTAGTTTCTCCTATGGAGGAATAATTACTTGTCGGATTCTTGTAATTGTAAGACTTTAAATATTAAACAATGTTTACGCAAGGATTTTTCTCTATTATCTTTTGTTATTTATTCGTACCCCAATTTCAAAATTCTGGATCCGCCACTGAACTCAATGCAAAACATTAAAACTTGAAACATTATTAAAATACACAAGATATTTATATTATTTAAAAATAAATAAACTTAGCGAATTTAAAACAGTCACTTAAATTTAGCTTGACTTTTGAACTAAGTTGTCTATTCTTAATTTCCTTTTTCTTTTGGGACAGTTTAGAAAATTTCGTCTCATGACTTCTTAACCATATTCTACGCACCAACGTAAATAAAATAGAAACTATACAAGAGTGATGCATTACTTTTCCTCAGCAAAGCCTAATTATGTTTTTAATATTAACCAACAAGTTCTAAATTTTCAACAATTTTTGGGAAAATGTTTTCTTGTGATATATATAGAAAACATTTTTAATCACTAGTTTACAAAGGACATAAATCTGACCACCCTTATATATCAATTCACAAAGCATAACATCAGAACAAACAACTTTAATCCTTCTTCATTTATTTGAGTATGAAATACATAAAGGTTACAGATACATCCTCGATCCAAAGATCGACAACCACAAAACAAGCCATAATTAATTTGCATGCATGAATATATAAACACTTATATATATAGCAGCTTATTTAATGAAACTAGTACATAAAATCCTGCTTAATACGCTTAAGCAGATAAGAAGTGAAGAAGAACCATGGACAGACCCTAGTGATCAAAACAGCGAAGGAATACTACTAAATCTGACAAAGAGCACAATCGTAGCATTTCGAACACGACCAAAGGACAGTGTAGGCACAGTGGATGTAAGGGAAAGAGGATTTACAAGGCTGACAAGAAAGCCAGATGACCTGGCAAGAGCCGAGTTGCAGACAGTGCTGTTAACGGGAAGCTGAAAGGTGACGAGGCATGGAATGATGAATTGGTTGAAGGCAACACCCGATGCGTTGGCACCAGCCACTGTGATGTTAAATTGACCATTTGCATCTGTGGTGCTTTGTCCAACTCTCACTGCAGTACGTATAACTCCATCTCTGGCCGTGCAGTCCAGGCTTGCCACTGCCCCAGGAATGCCCGGGCTGTTGAGAAAGATCGGGCAGTTTCCGGTCAGTGTGCAGCAAAGCCGCCCAGTAACGCTGATGCCGATGGCCTGCCCGGAGGATACTGGGCTGCCGGCGGCCAAGAGGAATATGAGGGTAATAATGGAAATGGCTGAAACATGGTTGTAACTCATTTTGAGGTTTTATAGTACTATTATATGAGTAATACAAATGCTTGCTATTTAGCTTGTTTGGATGCTTCATTTCTTCATTTGTTGTGCCCGTATTTATAGTGTTTTTTTTTTTTGGGTGAATTTGCATTTGTTACCCCCAAAATTTGCCTATTATCAAATAGATTCTAAGATTTGTGAAAATTACAATCAAGTTTTTAAACATTTTCTATGACTAATTTGATTTGAACTAATTCATTTTTATCTATATCATGCTATAGTTATTATCGTATTTAAGTTTAATGGGTCAATTCAATCGATGAAGAAGTCTAATTTTAATTTTCACAAACTTCATGATCGGTTGCTGATTTGATCAAATCTCAAGGTAAAGATGTAAATAGTATATATATATATATATTTTTTTTTTTGTTATGAAATTTTCAAGGGTCAAAATCAAAATGTCAATTCATTGTTAGTACTGAAATGTTTTCTACTTGAAAATATAAGGAAATATCTATTTTTTAGTCATTTTTTATTTTTTCGGACAAAAATATCATTTGATTTGACTTATTAAAAATATAGGAAAACATATTTTGTAGCCATTTGTAAGAGTTTTTTGATATTCAACATTAAAAATGGTTAAAATAGATAGAATTCTTATGTTAATGGACAGTGAAAAGGAATTGGTAGTCAACATGAAAGTGCCAAAAAGTTCAAGTTGCACTTTCTTTCAATATCTTGCATGCAAGTATGAAGTAGGTAGCTAGGCTAGGGTTGACATATAATGCGAAAAGAAATTTAATATTTATATAGACAAACATATATAGTTACCATATTTAAAATTTGAAACATTATTTGACATATCTAAAAATAATCTAATAAATTTTGAAGTGTCTCCACTTAATAAGTGGGAGTTTATCGTGCAATTAGAAGATTCAGCCATCATTAGGGTTCCAACAAAATTCTTTTTCAAAAAGAATAATAACATTTGTATAGATTGTTTATGAAAATTTTCAATTCAAAAAATAGTTGACTGTTTCCCAATATAACTCGTAATTAAAAATAGAGAAACGAAGGCCCCTTCATGGTCGAGGTCCATCATAATCAAATTTTTTTTCCAATGTCTATTGAGAAATGTAGATATGTTGGGATTAGATGGAGAAAGCTGAAGACAGCGGGCACGGTTTGCTAGGTGCGACGGCGGCGGTGACGGCAAAGGGGCTCGACAGTATTGTCTTAAGCAGAGAGCCGATCAACAATTGATATCATAAATTGTAGAAGATGAAAAGATTGATAAGAATATAACATAAATATCATATAATTGTTTTAGGGATAATTTTAATTTTGGTTTTGTAAGTAAGGCATTTTCCATTTTTGAACAATCAAGTATTCGTTTTCCAAATTTGGTCATATATGTTTTAATTTTTTTTTCCAATTTCAATCCAATTTTGGTCGGATGTTACATTGAAATCCAAGAGGTTTTCCACTTTGACCTTCATGCTTGTTGGTCAATTTTGATCTCGCTTTTCTCAAATTGGATAGTATTTTGTTTTCAAGTGAGTGATTATTACGTATTAGGTCACCAATATAGTATTTAGTGATTACTATAAGGTGGCGGTGTGTATATTAGGTACGTTGTAAATGTTTATGATATATTAATTGATATTATGTTCAATTTTTGTGGATCATTAATTTTAATAATCTTGTGTTATCTAATCCTAAATTGTCTATGTTTGGACGTTGCTAGTTGATTCTATATGAATTGTGTTTCTAATTATTATTGTAAAATGTTGCTATTGAGTTTGACTAGAATTATGAGATAATTATATACTTTAAACATATATAAGCTCAATTTGATTTATCTAATATATTGCAACGAAATGAATGATCATTGTGTATGGTTGAAAGTTAATTATATAATATGATCACTTATATTATATGGAATCAATTTTTTAAATTTCTCGACATGCGTTCTTTGCAAACAGAAATCTTTCTCAATACTGTCCTAATTTGAATATGTTATGTAAGTATTTATAATTTTAAAATTATCCCAATTAGGAAAAAAAAAAAAAAACCAAAAACAGTTGGGTGGTTAATTAGGACTTAGGTATTCGTATAAAGTAACTAATTATAAATTTTAAGCTTATCATAAACTTGATAAAAAAGAATATGTTTTCAATAAAGTCTTATATCTATTACCTATATAAAAGTGTGGATGTTTCTTATAAAATATGAATTGCCGAATATTTCTCTATCAAATATTATTATTTAAGGTTATAATAGTAATTTAAGTTTTCATATTTAAATAATTTAATATTAGAATCCTAGTTAAGTCAAAATCTTATAGAATTCTATTATAATTTGAACTCTAATATAAAAGTGTTATATAAGGTATTTGTATTATTATTTCTTTCCTTAATTCAATTATAGAATCATATTATAATTAGAACTCTAATATAAAAGTGTTATATATAAGATATTTGTATTATTATTTCTTTTTTTAATTTGAATTGATCTCCACGTGCAACGCACGTGATCTAAAACTCGTACCTATAAAAAAGCTTTCAATCAAACGTGTTTTATAACTATAAAATTGTATCTATATTAATCAGCTCTCATATCCTACGTATCCACCGTGGACACATTAAGATATGTCCATAACTGATGTGTCAAAAATTCAAATACTTATTAATTTTACTTTCCATATAATAAGGGGATTAGATCATTATACATCATCGATAGACATATTAAGAGTTATCTATCGTGAACATCATTCTCACTATATTAGTATCTTATATCTATATAAATGTTCTAAATGTATGGGTTGTTTCTTACAATTTTTAAAAGAAATTACCAAAATAACAAAACACATTTGTAAGCCAACAGGATCTTACTTTGTTGAGGGTATTGAGCTTGTCAAGCAAGATCAGTAAATATACAAATACATGCATGCAGGACTCATTGACAAATTTAGGCCCAATTTATTATCGCATTAATTCATGATCCAAATTGTGGTCTAATTCATGATCCAAATAGTTGTCATGGGACTATTTCCAAAAGCAAACAAGGACATAAAAAAGTCTGTGTAATATATATATAGTCAAGTTGCCAAATAGAAAACTCAATTTTTTACTTTTTGACTTTTTTTTTTTAGTCATTCTTTCATGTTTTCATTTTAAATTTGATTGGTTTTGCCTGATTATATTTTCGTCCCATATACTCCCTCCGTCCCGCTCAAATTTACACGTAGGGACGGGCACGGAGGTTAAGAAAAAGCTGCTTTTGGACACGGAGCTCAAGAAAAAGCTGTTTTTGTAGTGTTAAAGTTGAATAGTAAAAGACAATTTTGTAAATTTTATTTGCCATTTTTGAAGTGTGCAAATCTGAATGGGACGGACAAAAATGGAAAGTGTGCAAATCTGAGCGGGACGGAGGGAGTATGTGTTATCAATTCAATCTAACATTCTTTAATTATACTTTTGCTTGATTTTTAAAATTTTAAATACTTTCAAAATTTATTAGATTATTTTTAGATATGTCAAATAATGTTTCAAATTTTAAATATGGTAACTATATATGTTTGTCTATATAAATATTAAATTTCTTTTCGCATTATATGTAAATGGTTTCTGAATTTTAATTTTCTGTTACAGTAATTTATTAATAAATTTCCTATTTCATTTTTAATTCTTAAATATTTTACGATTCTTTTTTTTTTTTGGGCATATTTTCACAAATTTTCAATTATATATATTTATATATATATATATATGTATATATAATTTTTAGATTTTTTTAATTGTTTAATTATTTCATATACGCTAAACAAAGTTCCAGTTTTAATTAAATTTTTTAAATTGGCTGGAATTGTGAAAATAATATATATATATAATATTATTTATTTGAGAATTTGACCCAAAAAGGACAGTGAGCAGAAAGAAAAACATATATACCATTATATATAGTTGAGTTGAAATTAGTAAATTACCAGATGTAGGCCCCGCCAAATGTCCCAACCCTAGCCTAGCTACCTACTTCATACTTGCATGCAAGATATTGAAAGAGAGTGCAACTTGAACTTTTTGGCACTTTCACGTTGACTACCAATCCTTTTCACTGTGCATTAACATAAGAATTCTATCTATTTTAACCATTTTTCATGTTGAATATTAAAAAACTCTTAAAAATGGCTACAAAATATGGTTTCCTATATTTTTAATAAGTCAAATCAAATGATATTTTTGTCTGAAAAAATAAAAAATGACTAAAAAAATAGATATTTTCTTATATTTTCAAGTAGAAAACATTTCAGTACTAACAATAAATTGGCATTTTGATTTTAACCCTTGAAAATTTCATAACAAAAAAAAAAGAATATACTATTTACATCTTTATCTTGAGATTTGATCAAATCAGCAACCGATCATGAAGTTTGTGAAAATTAAAATTAGACTTCTTCATCGATTGAATTGACCCATTAAACTTAAAATACGATAATAACTATAGCATGATATAGATAAAAATGAATTAGTTCAAATCAAATTAGTCATAGAAAATGTTTAAAAACTTGATTGTAATTTTCACAAATCTTAGGATCTATTTGATAATAGGCAAACTTTGGGGGTAACAAATGCAAATTCACCCAAAAAAAAAACACTATAAATACGGGCACAACAAATGAAGAAATGAAGCATCCAAACAAGCTAAATAGCAAGCATTTGAATTACTCATATAATAGTACTATAAAACCTCAAAATGAGTTACTACCATGTTTCAGCCATTTCCATTATTACCCTCATATTCCTCTTGGCCGCCGGCAGCCCAGTATCCTCCGGGCAGGCCATCGGCATCAGCGTTACGGGCGGCTTTGCTGCACACTGACCGGAAATTGCCCGATCTTTCTCAACAGCCCGGGCATTCCTGGGGCAGTGGCAAGCCTGGACTGCACGGCCAGTGATGGAGTTATACGTACTGCAGTGAGAGTTGGACAAAGCACCACAGATGCAAATGGTCGATTTAACATCACAGTGGCTGGTGCCAACGCATCGGGTGTTGCCTTCAACCAATTCATCATTCCATGCCTCGTCACCTTTCAGCTTCCCGTCAACAGCACTGTCTGCAACTCAGCTCTTGCCAGGTCATCTGGCTTTCTTGTCAGCCTTGTAAATCCTCTTTCTCTTACATCCGCTGTGCCTACACTGTCCTTTGGTCGTGTTCGAAATGCTACGACTGTGCTCTTTGTCAGATTTAGTAGTATTCCTTCGCTGTTTTGATCACTAGGGTTTGTCCATGGTTCTTCTCCACTTCTTCCCTGCTTAAGTGTATTAAGCAGGATTTTATGTACTAGTTTGATTAAATAAGCTGCTATATATATAAGTATTTATATATGTATGCATGCAAATTAATATGGCTTGTTTTGAGGTTGTTGATCTTTGGATCGAGGATGTATCTGTAACCTTTATGTATTTCATACTCAAATAAATGGAGAAGGATTAAAGTTGTTTGTTCTGATGTTATGCTTTGTGAATTGATATATAAGGGTGGTCAGATTTATGTCCTTTGTAAACTAGTGAAATTAAATGTTTTCTATATATATCACAAGAAAACATGTTCCGAAAAATTGTTGAAAATTTAGAACTTGTTGGTTAATATTAAAAACATAATTACGCTTTGCTGAGCATACTTAGTGATTATTAATATATTCTGTATCATGAAGAAAAGTAATGCATCACTCTGCACTGCACTATGTATACTATGAAGTAATTATTAGTGAGGAGTTTGTCATTTTATATATGTCCTTGTTGCTAAAATGGTAGATACTTGTTCATGGCTAATGTTGTTTTTGTTTTCAGTAAAGACGAGATTGAGCATGATTCTTCTCAAAGGTATGCATCTCCCATCAATCTTGTACCAAGATTTTCTCAAGTCTTCTTCCATTAAATTCCGCTTCTTCAATATCTTTCACTGACCAACAACAGCAATTATAGAAGTTTTCTTTTTCGTTTTGGTTTAATCATCAACATGCCTTTTATTTACGTTCTTTTGAGTTTATAGAAACATTGAGATATCTGATTACAGGAGGTGGGATTGTAGCTGCTCTTATATCTGCTTTTATAATTTTGGTGCTTTTCATTCGGATTTGGAGGAAGTACACATCGTTTAGATTATTTGGATATCAAAAGGCAAAACTAGAGTATGAAAGAATGATGTGTTTCTAATTGTGTATATTTTATCATCATAATTATCCTTGGTTATATCTATTTGTGTTTTAATTGATTTAATTATCATTGTTATTTGTAGGATTATACCTTGATGGGCTTTGAGCAATTATTGGGCTTAAAATGATCAAATCATACTAAAAGGGTGAGATGATCAATCAAAGAATGAGTGGTTAAATTTCTTTCCGATTCAAGGGTCGTTTAATTCAATTGCTATCATTGTGAGGCTTTGTGCTTGATTTTATTTCTTGTTTTATTCAAGTATCTGTTGATTCATGATTTAATTTCATATAGTGATATATAGTTTGGGTTGATCTGACAATTCGATTTGAATTATATATCGCTAATGCTATCCATGAGTTCTCTTTTATATGTTGTTGGGATGTATGATTGTTGAATGAGTGGTAGTTAGTAGCAATAGGTTGATTATGCTTTTGCTGGGATTGTGTAATTGTCTAATGAATCAGCAGGACTAACGGAACCATATGCTTAGTAATTGCAGCTATCTCGATTATTGGGTTCTAGGTTTCAGTTTAGGTTTAACTATTTTCACCAGTGTTTAATGCGGTTGTTAATTAATTTGGAAAGCTCGCCAATTAGTTAATAGCTAATTTTGATTGGATGTTGGATTCGATCAATTAAATTTGGAAAATATGGACTTCTCTACGGCTTCGTGTTTAGTCTAAAGTTAAATACTTGGATGTGTAAGAAGCTATTTGTAGCCTATGATTGATGATGCAATCGAATGTCGACATCCTTGAATCGGAGCTTCGTGAGGTTAATCTCTATCCTATTTATTTTCATCATTCGTTGCTTGTTTTATTCGTATTTTATTTGATATTTTATTAGTTTAGTTTCATTTAGTTTAGTAGATATCATAACCCCTTGTTCGTTTTATGTTCAAAAGTATTAAACTCTGTTTCATGTGGATCGACCCTATTTGCCGTTGTACTCATTCATTTGCTCATATCGGAGTAGGTTTTTATTTTTATTTTTGATTGAAGTAGATTTCAACAAATGTATAACGAGAAATTAGTGATATCTTCTCATTGTACTAATTTGTTTGTTCTCTTCCTAAATCTCATTGTGTTTGCCAAGAATTGTAGTATTCTTAAGGATAATTTGGTGGTTTTGTTGTTGATTCCTCTATTTGTAATAGAGAAGATAACTGTGTATGTAACTCTGTTGATATAATGGAATTATTTGGTTTTAACCTTTTTTTTTTTTTTTTTTGTGATAAAAAAAAAATCCTTTTTCTTGAGGGGTTTTCCATGTCAAATGTCTTGGTGTTATTGTGTGTTATTTTTCTGTAGTTTATTTATGTCTGTGGTTTGTTGCCTATTGAGATATTTGATTGGAAGTATTTTGTTGCGATATTGTTGCTTTGTGCCAAGTTGATTTGCACTTCCGCAATAGAGTGTTGCATGGCTTTATGATATTACATGCAATTTTATAAATCAGTGGTATATAGTTTGAGAATACAAGTTGAATTCTTCTTTTATTACTTCTTTTCACTAGTTCCCTTTCGTCAGCAACAAGAACAATCAGGTTCAACTTCAACCACCTGATAATAATGTACATATTGTGCAGAGCTTGAGAAGAAGGCGACATTGTCATGAGAAATCTTAACTCATTGGCTACACAGAAGAAAAAACATCTCAGTTTTGAGTGACCACAAAAAGTGTTCATTACAAATTGTATTCGTTGATACCATATTCCTGGTTCATGAACAACTTCATAGCTGAAATAGAATGCTACACAGTTTCAGAAGTTGAATACATGAGATGCTGATCTTGGGGTGAGGATATGTAAGGTTTAGGTGGAAGTTGCAACGATTCAAGATTCCCTTCCAACATTTCCACTACCTTTGTCATTGATGGTCGATCCTTGGGATCTGTCTGAATGCACCACAACCCAACAATTATCAGTTTCCTCTTTGCAAATTGGCTTTCATCTCCATGACTACTATCTCTTGCAACATCATCCTTTTCAAGTTGCTTGTATATATAATGTGGGAAATATACTTCACTCGTGTGATCAACATCTGCTCGATCAATGTTTTTCTTTCCCCCAGCTATCTCCAAAACCATCATTCCATAACTATACACATCAGATTTATGAGACACTTCACCAAAGTTCCTACAAAACACCTCAGGGGCAATGTACCCTATTGTCCCTCTCGCCACCATCATTGATACTATACTTGATCTGTTGGGACACATCTTAGCAAGCCCAAAATCGGAAATTCTTGGATTGAAGTTCTCATCCAAAAGAATGTTGTGGGGCTTTATGTCGAAATGCAGAATCCTCGTGTTGCAACCTTGATGCAAGTATTCAAGCCCTCGAGCAATGCCAAGTGAAATCTCAAACAGCTTTTGCCATCCCAGCCCACCTTCTTCAGTGTTCTGTATGAACTTTTCAAGAGAGCCATTAGGCATGAACTCGTAAATTAGAGCTCTTTTACGACCCTCAAAACAGAATCCCAAAAGTGTGACGATGTTTACATGAGATGTTCTGCTAATACTTGCAACTTCATTCATGAATTCTTCTCCATTCTCTTTGGACTCGTTCAGAATCTTCACTGCCACAAGATGACCATCATGCAACATTCCTTTATAAACACTACCATACCCTCCACTTCCCAAGTTTTCAGTGAATGAATTGGTCATTTTCTTGATGTCCACATATCTATATCTTAATGGGACAAGATTCTCATACTTCTTCAAAAAGAGTTCAATGTTCCTTTCATTCTCTAGTTTTGCCTTTCGATATCCAAATAATCTAAGCAATGTGTACTTCCTCCGAATGAAAAGGACCAAAATTATAGAAGCGGATAGAAGAGCAGCTACAATCCCACCACCTGTAATCAGAGATCTCAATGTTTCCATAACTCAAAAGAATGTAACTAAAATCATGTTGATAATTAAACCAAAACGAAAAAGAAAACTTCTTTAATTGCTGTTGTTAGTTAGTAATACATATTTAAGAAGCAGAATTTAATGGAAGAAGACTTGAGAAAAGGGAGATACATACCTATGAGAAGAATCTTTCGGAATCTCGTCTTTACTGCAAACAAAAACAACATTATTCATGAACAAGTGCACCATTTTAGCAACAAGACATATATAAAAAGACAAACTGTTCATTTAGTACTTCACAGGTATACATAGTGTAAAGACACCATTTTTCGCTAGGAATGCTAGTTTGGTCTGAAACAGGGACATGAGCTTCTCGATAATACACGGATGGAGGATGGAAATGACATTGTACTCTCTCATAGTCATGGAAACAGCTTTGGACATGATCATAGTAAGTTTGGTTGTGACAGGAGAACAAGGTAAGATTATGTGAGAGCAAAAACGAGACAAAAGGGGATTGAGGCAGAGAGAGATTCCTAAGAGAAGAACAACTTTTTTCACTCCAACTCCTGTGAAGGGAATCATCATAAAGTAGAAAACTATTTGATGATTTTCTCTCCAGAATTCTCATGACTGTCCAAGGGTAGGCAGAGATTAGTGGAGATCGAGATTCACAGTTTTCGACTAGAAATAAACAGCATTTGCCATCCTTAGAGAATGGAAATTCCAGGGAGCCAAGATGTCCACACTGGAAAGATTTTGGACACTTGGAATCAACTTTGAGAAGGAGATAGTATAGGATTACTAGTAACAAATTCTGAGCAAGATTCATAACTGAACTAATCTATCTCACTCAACAAACCTTATAAAACAATCAAGAAATGGAATGAACACTTCTGCTTAAATATCAATCAGCAAGTCTTTGCTTCCATCCAACACGTCATCAATCAACTTGGGTTCAATTTTCTGCAAGAGTTGTGAAAATTGCACTAGCAAATTATATACATTCTTTCTTCTTTTTCTTTGTTTTTTTGGTAAATAATCTCGAAATTTTGGTGGTCCTTTGAAATGGTCAGCATAAGCCATGAAATTGTCTAAATCCCAACCAATGGGAACTTAAATAAAATCCTTTCTATGGCCTTAAACACACGTCAAATGTTAATTTATGATGTCATTTGATATATACGACGTGTAGTCATTTTATCTACAAGTAAAACAAACCTTAAAAAAAAGATGTCAGGATAACAAAACTCACCTTTTTCGCAGTAGAATTTATTCATTTTGTCACTAAGACAAAGCCCTCCTCCATGGTAACACTCAGAACAGGCTTCAGAAACATTCCATTCCAGAGTAAATTGAGGAGACAACTGATCAAACAGGTCTCCCTTATGCCTGTCAGGATTCTTAGGCAAATAAACAACTGAACATTCACTAGGAATACTAGTTTGGTCTGAAACAGGGACATGAGCTTCTCGATAGTACACAGATGGAGGATGAAAATGACATTGTACTCTCTCATAGTCATGGAAATAGCTTTGGACATGTTCGTTATAAGTTTGGTTGTGGCAGGAGAACAAGGTAAGATTATGTGAGAGCGAAAACGAGAAAAAAGGGGATTGAGGCAGAGAGAGATTCCTAAGAGAAGAACAACTTTTTTCACTCCAACTCCAGTGAAGGGAATCATCATAAAGTAGAAATTTATTTGATGATATTTTCTCCAGAATACTCATGACTTTCCAAGGCTTTGCAAGGATAACTGGAGATTGAGATTCACAGTTTTCGACTAGAAATAAACCGCATTTGCCATCATTAGAGAATGGAAATTCCAGGGAGCCAAGATGTCCACACTGGAAAGATTTTGGACACTTGGAATCAACTTTGAGAAGGAGATGGTACAGGACTACTAATAACAAATTCTGAACAAGATTCATAACCGAACAACTTTCACTCAACAAACCTTATATACAAATCAAGAAAATGAAAAATGGAATGAACACTTTTGTTTAAATATCAAAGCTTCATATCAACAAGTCTTTGCTTCCATCTAACACGTCATCAATTGACTTGGGAATACTTTTGTGCAAGACTTATGAAAATTGCGCTAGTTAATTACCAGCATATATATATTCTTATTCTTCTTTTTTTCTTTTTTGGTAATTATTCTCGAAATTTTGATGGTCCTTTGAAATGGTCAACATAAGCCATTAACTTGCCCCTTCCATAAGGTATAATAATTGTCTAAATTCCAACCAATGGGAACTTAAAGAAAAACCTTTCTATTGCCTTAAACACGTGTCAAGTGTTAATTTATGATGTCATTCAAATATGATGTGTAGTCATTTTATCTATATGTGAAACGAACCTTTAAAAAAGAAATTAGTGCCCAGAAAAGTATGCACTTAATTTGCTTTTTTCTTCAATTTGAGGCCCCATTTGCAAACTCTAGCAAAGTAGTCTTTTTTTCAAAGCTCGTGATAGCAAATTTAGTTGAAAATTGAGTATATCAGGCCCACTCTTTCCACTAGTAGAAAAATAACAAGCAAATATGATAATGAAGGGTAAATTCCGATTTGGAGTTTTCATTAACATTTCAGAAATTGTGAAATTAACCAACTCATTTTACCTGATATGATGCAGAAAAAAAGAAAAGGCTAATAAATCAATGACTTCATAACACTAAAATAACACCTAATGTTGCTATGTAGAATCAAATCAAATCACTAAAAGTAACCTATAAGAATCACACGAACTACATTGCAATCAATAATTCACTTGATAATAGAAACAAAGTGCTCAACGAAGTTAGAAAATCTTACCAGGTTTACAACTCCTGGATTGAGGCCTGTCGGGGCAGAAACACCTGAAATGGAATGAAGATTCATTAAAACCGCAACGCCCACCACTTTCTTCACACACACTGCAATCACTAGCTGTCCAATTCAGCAAAAAACCTTTTCTCAAAACCTCTACAACATTCACAACTCCATTGTTAATCCTCTTATCTTCTCCATACACTTCCACTGGAATGACGACGTTTTCCTCACATCTCTCCATTGCATCACTCACATTCTCATCATCATCGTATATAGCAAAAGTCCCATTATTCCTACTGCCACATCCAACATAGTACCTGGAGAAACTCTCAGACAGGTTCATGCATTTGGAGAACAAATGGAGGCCTGTTTCGTTGACAAAACCGAATCGGGGTATTGGAAGTGTTGTGTTGCTGATTATCAATGGAAGACAAGTAGTATCATCTGATAGTAATATAGCAGCATTATATACACGTAACGAGCGATTTGGGTAGAAGATATCTGTCAAGAAATCGATCAAGAAATACAATCCAACACAAAGCAAACTCAAAATAAAACCCTAATTCTGAGCTTGAAGAGAAAACCGAAAATGAAGAACAAATCACACGATCAAAACACCAGATTTTAGAGTGGTTCGGCTTACACTATGCCTACATCCACTTGAGAATATTCACTAATCAATCAATCAAGAACCAATCGTTTTACAAGAATTGAAAAGAAGAATGAACTGAAAACCCTAAGCTAACTCGCTCTGTTCACAGCTATAATTCTCTCTCTACAGCGATTGATCAAAGAACTAACTAACTAATGAAACATTCTCTGTTATATAGAGATTACAATGCAACTAATTTCACCCAGAACCGTTGAGTATATCGCGAGATATTGACTCCACAAGATGGCCGCGCAAATCAGCTGTAACAAACCTGCAAACCTGCACAGTGTCAATAACCAGAAAAAACGACTTGAAATCGCATTTAGAAAGTGCGACTTTATTAGTGAAAAAAACGTTTTTTTCCACACTTGGCAAAAATCGATTTTCCTCCTTTCCAGCTTATTTTTCCTTCTTTTTAATACTTGATCCATGCTTATTTTTTCCATCAATATCTTCAACTACGAACTCATTTCCAGGCAAAGCAAGAACTGGGAATCCATCTTTACAGGTTAGCTAAATCCAGGATATCCACAGTAAGAATCTTGTAAGGATCCCACATAGAATGGGAAGGTTATGTTTGGACCATTTTCGCAGTTTTCTGCGTGCAAGATTCATACTGGTAATGGGCAGAAGAAGATCGTTTGGATAAGATGATGACACAGAATATACATAGGTGTAATGATTTCAAGAAACTGTCTTTTTTCATCTGTAAAAATACTGGAATAATTGAGTTCAATTGTGAAGAAAAACTATAGTTTATATTTTCATGGAGTTTGATGTTTGAAAGGATTTGAAATTCATATGTAAAGTAGACTTGATTTTTGTGGAAAGGATTTGCAAAGACATCTGAGTCAAGGGCAGGATTTGTGACTTCATCTGCCTAAAATGTTCAGACTATTGAAGTTATTTCAGAATATGTCAATTTTAAGATAGTTGTATGAATTTGATCGTTCTCATCTACCTTTTCTTGTGGCTTATATTGAATTTAATATCTAGTATTAAATATTGTACTTGATAAAATTATAATCCCTCTGTCCTGGTGTCGGTGTCCCCTAAAAGAATGTTGAATTCTAGTATAATTTTAACTGTAATTTATAATCTACATAGGTTTATAATGTTTCAATTATCTGATAAAATTGGTGATTTTTAAAATAATAACAACAATATAATAAGAAAAAAAATATCATTTTTGGTCTGGTAAATTAGACCCAATCCAATTTTTGTCAGAAATTATGACTTTTTCAATTTTGATCCTTTAAATTATTGATTTTTTTCAATTTCAATCTAAATTTGATTGAATTTTTTTCGATCTAACGTGGCTGTCAGACTTGCTTATGTGGTATACAAATTGGAAACACCCAAATTCTTAAAAAGAAAAATTAAGCTTATGTGGTAATTTTATTGTCACGTCATAAAAAACAAAAAAGAAAATTCAAATCATAAAAAAGTTAAATAAATTTGAAACAAAAATTGAAAAATGAAATGAAAATGAAAATTTTAAACTTTATAAGGTGAGACTACACACCCCAAAACTCCTTTTTTTTTTTTTCTTAAATAAAAGTTATAAAAATAAAATTTTAAGACTATCTTTGAGATGTGTATAGCCCCATCCATTAAAAAGTTCAAAACAGAAAAATCAAATCAAAAGAAAAGGACGAGGATATTAACACTCCATGTTTTATTAATACACAGTATACACTCATCAAAATAAATAGACAAAAACAACCTCTTTTATATTGACTAAAATATTCTTATTTATAAAATTAAAACAATTTATTTGTATCGGACCATTTTGAACATAAGGGTTCAATATGGAATTTTCTGAAAATAAATAATTGTAAAAAAGCCCTAAACTTAATCCAATTCTCATTTCCTCCCCTAATTTCTAAAACCCTAACACCACCATCTTGCCGTTGATGGTTTTTGAGAGCAGGTTTCTTGAATATTTATAGCTTATTGATTTTTTCTTTTAAGGTGTCAAAATAATTCCTTAAATTCATAGCGATTCCAGTGCAGCGCAGCAGGTTGTATAAAACAACAACAATCAAATATCAATACCCAAAAAAGAATATTGGAAATCATTTTATGCAGACTAAAAAGTTTTGAAGGCTAATGTTTGAAACGATGGTGATGGATTCCAAATATTTCTTCATATTTATTATTTTTGTTTTCTACATTTAACTTTGAGTCTTTGATTTCCAAATTCAAATTAATTATTCTCTTTTAACTTTGACATAGCTAAATTTCCCAAATAGACATTGGAATTTCTTTTGATTATGATGGCTCCCGACCATGAAGGGTGCCTTCGTTTCTCTATGTTTAATTACCAGTTATATTGGGAAATAGTGAACCATTTTCTCTTTTGTTTTTTTTTTGGAATAAGAATTTTGTTGGAACCCTAATGATGGCTGAATCTTTTAATTAATTGCACGATAAACTCCCACTTATTAAGTGGAGACACGAGACTTATAATGGAGAGAAACTGAGATATTCTCACGAGGAAATATTAAATAGGGTTAATTAAATAAAAAACATGAATTTAGAGTCTTATTTTAATTGTAATATGAATTTTTGACTATAATACTATAAACTCTCAATTTAACATCTGTTAAATTCGGAATATGATTGGAGTTTTCGAACTTCTATTGCTGACGTGGAGCCCGTAATTTAAAATTGAAACCTTCATCAATGTGAAATAAAAAAAAAAACAAAAAAAAAACAAGTGGGAAATTAAAATGGAAAAAGAAATAGAAAAAAGGGAAAACAAATGGAAAAAAAAGGATAATAAAAAAAAAAAGAAAATGGAAAAAAATAAGTGAATTGATATATACAAGGGTGCATGCATGCGGATTTACATCATTTATATACAAGTGAAAATGTTTTCTATATATATACCATTTTTATGTAGCATCATTTTCTTGCATTGCATTTAACTTTAATTTATTTATAATGCCTACGCACGTGCGAAAAGAAAAAAATATCAAGGATAGATAAATTACTTTAAAAGAATTATTTAAAACTTTAGTTAACAATAATATAAATAATTAGAATATTCTAAACGTGTCAAATTTGTATGTAATTTATACATGGAGTGTGAGAAGAGATTTGTTCACCGTGAAATGGTGAATGAGGTTTCCACTATAAATAATAGGAGAGTACAACAAACTTTACACTTTACAAGGAAAGAATAAAAGAAAATATTTACAAAAATATGTGCAAATCTCTAGCGTACTGCTATTCTATCATCTACGCTATTACCCCCTCAAGCGAAGTGTGGGGTTCATACAAACATGAAGCTTGGATCGTAACAACTCAAAGATTGGGCGAGATAAACTTTTGGTGAACACATCAGCGAGCTGCAAATGAGAAGGCACATATCTTGTATCCAGTTGGCCATTGGTAACGAGCTCTCGGACAAAATGACAGTCGATGTCAATATGTTTCGCGCGCTTGTGTGCAATAGGATTTTGGCTGAGAAACAATGCACTTTTATTATCACATAATAGTATGGGAGTCGTGGGTGGTTGGACGCGAAGCTCTCCCAGGAGCTGAGTAAGCCACACAACCTCTTGAGTAGCATTGGCCAAAGCTCGATATTTGGATTCACAACTGGACCGGGCAATTGTGGGCTGCTTCTTAGCGCTCCAAGAAACAAGAGAACTACCAAAAAAGATGGAATAGCCATAAGTAGACCAGCGTGTCTCAACACAGCGGGCCCAATCGGCATCTGAATATGCCACAATATCAGTGTCCGAAGAGCGAGTGAAATTCAGTCCATAGTGAATGGTTCCTTTGACATAACGCAAAATGTGTTTGACAGCCTGAAAATGATCCTCTGTAGGGCTTTGAAGAAACTGGCTGACATGATTTACGGCATAAGAAATGTCTGGCCGTGTGATTGTAAGGTACTGAAGAGCACCGACGAGAGGTCGAAACAAAGTGGGATCGTCAAAGGAAGCACCAGAACTGATAAGTGACTCTCTAGTAGGAAGTGGAGTGGAAACCGGTTTCGATTCAATGAGACTGACTCGAGAGAGAATATCATGGGCATACTTGGCCTGTCCCAAGAATAGGCCATTTTGAGTATAAGAGATCTCAAGACCAAGAAAATAATTCAAGGTCTCTAGATCTTTGATTGCGAACTTAGCATTGACACGGTTGATGAATCGCCGAAGTGCAGCAGGGTTATTACCTGTAACAATGATGTCGTCAACATAGAGAAGAAGAAAAATAGAACAACCATTGTTATGAAAGTAAAAGAGGGAAGTATCCGAATGACTCCTAATAAATCCTAAGGATGCAAGAAATGAACTAAAACAATCAAATTAGGCTCGAGGTGCTTAACGAAGACCGTAAAGAGCCTTCTTGAGTTTGCAAACGTGATCGGGAAAGCGGGGATCAACAAAGCTCGGTGGTTGTGCCATGAAAACGGGTTTGTCAAGAATGCCATGGAGGAAGACATTCTTAACATCTAATTGATGCAATGGCTAGCTTTTGTGGACCACAAGAGCGAGTAACACTCGAACGGTGGCAACACGAACTACAGGGCTGAAGGTATGTGTGAAATCAAAGCCTGGAATTTGAGAGAACCCCTGAGCAACCAGACGAGCCTTGTACCGATCAATAGTGCCATCAAATTTATATTTTGTACGAAATACCCACTTAGAACCAACTATGTTTTCATCATTTGGCCTCGGTATAAGATCCCACGTCTGATTAGCATGCAAGACATCCATTTCTTCTTGCATTGCAGCGAGCCAGTGAGGGGTCTTGGCTGCACTCTTGAAACCCTTCGGTTCTGCAGAATAAGAAAGGGAAGTTAGTAAAGATGTGCAGGCAAGATCGACAAAATAACGAGGTTTGAAAATGCCGGATTTAGAGTGAGTTTGCATGGGGTGAGTAGAAGCCCGAGGGGGCTGGTCGAGTAAGACTGCATCCTGAGAAGGAGGTTCGGTGGCATCAGGTGGAGCCACGACAGTGGGTGGAGGTTCAGCCACTGGAGGCGTGTCGTCCTGGGGCAATGGTAATACGTCGGTAGCAGGGACATTTGTCGGCAATAGAGATATCGGGTTGCATAATCTACAAGACCGAGAAGGTAGAGAGGAACCAACAAGCGGCTGTAAAGATGGTGCCGTAGAAGGGGACGGCTGAATAGTTGTATGTGCAAGTTCCTGAGAATCAAGAAAATGAGAGAATTCCCAATTGTCAGCAGAGATTGATGCATTAGTCGAGAGAAAAGGGAAAACAGACTCATCAAATTGAGCATGTCGGGTAACATAAATTAGATTTTGAATAGGATCAAGACAGCGAAAGCCCTTATGAATACTACTGTAATCGAGGAAAATACACGATTGGCTGCGAGGAGCAAGTTTGTGAGCAGCATAATTACGAAGATACGAAAAAACACAACAGCCAAAAACTTTAAAAGAACAATAGTCAGGAATAAAGTGAAATAAAATTTCAAATGTGGACTTATTATCCAAGATAGGAGTGGGCAGACGATTAATTATATAAACAACAGTAGAGAACACATCAACCCAATATTTAGCAGGCACATGAGCATGAAACAATAAAGATAAACTAGTTTCAGTAATGTGACGATGCTTTCGCTGAGAAATTTTTTTGAACTCTATGACTAGAAAACTTAGTACCACCATCTGATTGAAAAATCTTAATAGAAGAGCTAAACTGAGCTGTGACAAGAGTATAAAAGCGAGTAAGCACATCATAAAATTCAGACTTAGCAGTCATGGGATAAAGCCAACTAAATCGAGAATGATCATCAATAAATAAAGCGTAATACTTATATCCAGACAAAGAGTTAACAGGTGCTGGGCCTTAAAGATCACAATTAACCAATCCCAAAACATGTGAAGCGTGTTTTTCATTCAATTGAAATGACAAGCATTTACTCTTAGCAAACTGACAAGATTCACAAACGGAAGCAGTGGGTAAAATAGAATTAACACTCAAATGTCCTAATTTATTCAAGAGTTTAATAATAGAAAAAGAGACCTGGCCCAAATGAGAGTGCCATAAACTAAATGAAGAAAGCAAACGAGAAGAATGTAATGCAGCAATCAAAGCAGAAGACCCTTGTTCCAGCACATAGAGACCGTCTTTACACCGACCCCTTGCCATTATTTCCCTGGTTTTGCGATTCTGAACAAAGAGAGAGTCATGAGTAAACACAACGTCAACAGATAAATCACTTGTGAGCTTACTTATGGATAACAAATTTTTAGTAATGTGGGGAACAACAAGAACATCAAGTAAGGGGAGATTATGCAAGAATCGAGAACCACAATGGGAAATAGTAAGAGTGGCACTGTTACCAACGGTGACCGAACCGTTACCAGTGTAGGGAGCGACAACATCCAAGTTGGAGGAGGAGGCGGTCATGTGAGCGGAAGCCTCGGTATCGACATACCAGTCGGATGGCGTGGTGTAGGAAATGGTGCACTGAGATTGGAGCGCTTGGGCCAAATTCGCCTGGGACTGCCGCTCTTTGTAACGATCCGGACACACTGGAGCATAATGATCACCTCGACAAATTTGGCAGCGAGGAGTGAAATTACAGCGCTGCTGGTCGCTGTTGTTGTTCTGCCCGCGGCCGTGATTGTGACTGGAGCCACGACCAGTAGACTGTCCAGAGGAGCGGCCACCATGATTCTGTCCTCGGCCAGCATAGAAGGCGGTTTGCGGAGTAGCGGCATCGACGGTTTCAGTGAAAAGACTATTACGAAGCTCATGATCCCTAGCCTGAGAAACAAGATCACCAAAGTTAGGAGAGGGAGATATAGCAAGACGGACATCAGCGAAGGTCCGAAAATCGGGACGAAAGCCCGCAAAGAAACCATTGCGTTTTGTCGGATCAGAAACAGTGTCGCCGATGGCGGCAAGTTGGTAGTAGAGGCTGTTAAATTTCCAGCTGAATTCGGTAACAGTGGACGAGCCACGCTTCAGAAATTGAAGCTCGTCGCGTAAATGATGAGTCCTTGACTAGGTAGAGAAGCAGTCCAAATTTCGCGCACGGTGGTGAGTCCAAGAATCTTGGACATAGATTCTTCTGTAAGAGAGGCAAGAAGAATACGCAAGCAGCGATCGTGTCGCTGTGTCCAGGCTGCGTGGTCAGGATTGGGCGCTGGTCAATCAGCGTTACCGGCGACGGTGCAAGGCGGCTCAGGTTCTGAGCCATCCACGATGTGAAGAAGCCCATCACAACGGAGGATGAGAAATGAGAGAAATTTGATTTCGCCAAAGTAGATAATTCACAGAAGTGAGACGGATGGAAATCATATGAATTAGTACTGTAGCGAGGGGGTGATCTCGGTAGCCATAGCAACCGATAAGAGAGGAGAAAGAAGAAAATTTTGGTGAGGAGGGGGCGAAAATAGAAGTAGGCAGCGGAAATTGGCGTTGAGTAGGGTTTACAGGATCAATCCTGCTGATACCATGTGAGAAGAGATTTGTTCACCGTGACTGGTGAATGAGGTTTCCACTATAAAAAATAGGAGAGTACAACAAACTTTACACTTCACAGGGAAAGAATAAAAGAAAATATTTATAGAGATATGTGCAAATCTCTGGGGTACTGCTATTCTATCATCTACGCTATTATGGAGGTTTGTACAATTGAAGAGATTAATTGCTTGTTTTGAAAAGTCTGCCATTTCTAGACAGTCGCAATGTATAGGATATTTTTTCCAGTCGTAGTTTGTGTGCATTCAAGACCTAAAGAAATCATACAAATAATGCAATGTATAGGATATATAAAAGGAGAGTTGAGTCTCTCCAGGTAATTAAATTTATGCTGACTGGGGAACATATAGAAATTTACTTGAAGCTAGTTGTGTGGAGAATAAGCGCGGTTGAATTTGAATAAAACACATGCTGCTTGACCACTTTCTAGGCCCAGTATTCTGGGGCTTATAATTGTCTTATGCTTTCCCTTTCTCATTATGGAATCTTATTATGGATTTTTTCTTATCCTTTTAATATATGAAAGATTATGATACAACCAAAATAGTAACTCATAGTAGTCATCAATATCATACTTCCTGGAGCTCAGTAGTAACCTGCATTTTGTAGGCTAAAGTAAAAGGGGAGAGCTGAGTATTTTTCCAAAAACATTTATAGTGCTGTCTCACTGTCTACACATGATGCCTCGACAAAAACTTGGTCCAGGGGTTGATAATACAAAGGTGACTTTGAATTTTTGATCATGATGAATTGATTTTGTTTAGCTTATTCATTAACATCTCTGTACTTTGGACAGAATACTGATATCTGGGCCCCAGGACTTCCCAGAAATCCTGAGGCTTACATATTGAAGGATCAGGTACCATCTCTCTCTTGAAATTTTAGGCCCGTACATACAATGTGCATGTCTGTAAAGGAAAGAAATTTAAAAAAAAAAAAATATATATATATATATATATATATATTTGGCGTTTAGGACCGCCTAGGGTCGAATTGTTCCGCCTAGTGGCTAAAGTGACCGAACATGCAAAAATCGGTATGGCTAGGAGCCGCCTAGGCCGATTTTTAGAACAGAGTCGGCTAGAGGAAGATATTTTTGTTCCATTTTCTTTACACACTATTTAAAGGAAAAAAAAATTGATTCAGTGCCGAATTAGATTGAGTTGTGGCATAATTTCAATGGTGAATTTATTTAAATATGTATCTTCAAAATTTGTAGCAATTATCATTAATTTTTAATTTAATGGGTATGTGAATTAAACTTAATTTTTACGAAACTTTTCAAATATCTACCTTGAAATTGCAAAATGGTGTTCATATCACAAATGAATTACCGTTACTTTAATTTTTCACAATGTTTTGTGGACCACAAAACCAAACTAGATCACATATATCCTGATATTTTCATCTTCGTTGCTCCACCTGCTGGAGCCTTGCAGGTCTTTGTGAAATTAAATGCATTACATTGATTTTTTAAATCAGTGGCATATTGTTTATAATACAAGTTGAATGCTTTTAGGATGATCTCTTGCAGTCTTGCTGCATATTTTCCCTTATTATAACTTATCATTAGTTAGTTCGCGGCATTTACCGAGGTTTTTGTGATTTCCCTTTTGTCAGCAGCAAGAACAATCCGGTTCAACCACCATCTCAAGGTATGCGATTTAATAATTTACTGAAGTTTATATTTTCCTGAAATGTATTTGTTCTTGCATTCTAGTGTTGAATGACAATATCTACGTGTGCAGAGCTTGAGAAGGAGGTGACATTGTCATGAGAGTTCTTAACTCATTGGTTGGACAGAAGAAAAAGCATCTCAGTTTTGGGTGACCAAAAAACATGTTCATTACAAATTGTATTCGTTAATACCGTGTACCTGGTTCATGAACAACTTCATAGCTGTAAGTTCATTTTTTTATGAAGCATACTATGCCAATATCATGTGTTACATTATGCTGTGCAAACAGTGCCCCATTACTGTTACAGATTTTCCCATATTTTTCCACCATTTTTTTTCAAGCATGTGTTACTACTGTACAAACAAGCTAGCACTTTTCAATAGTATAAATGAATACATCTGAATAGAATGCTACATAGTTTCAGAAGTTGAAAACATGAGATGCTGATCTTGGGGTGAAGATATGTAGGGTTTAGGTGGAACTTGCAAGGATTCAAGATTTCCTTCCAACATCTCTACCACCTTTGTCATTGATGGTCGATCCTTGGGATCTGTCTGAATGCACCACAACCCAACAATTACCAGTTTCCTCTTTGCAAAATGGCTTTCATCTTCATTCCTTATTCCACCATGACTACCATCTCTTTCAGCATCATCCATTTCAAGTTGCTTGTATATATAATTTGGGAAATATACTTCACTTGTGTGATCAACATCTGCTCGATCAATGTTTTTCTTTCCCTCAGCTATCTCCAAAACCATCATTCCATAACTATACACATCAGATTTATGAGAGACTTCACCAAAGTTCCTACAAAACACTTCAGGGGCTATGTACCCTATTGTCCCTCTCGCCACCATCATCGATACTATGCTTGATCTGTTGGGACACATCTTAGCAAGCCCAAAATCGGAAATTCTTGGATTGAAGTCCTTGTCCAAAAGAATGTTGTGGGGCTTTATGTCGAAATGCAAAATCCTCGTTTTGCAACCTTGATGTAAGTATTCGAGTCCTCGAGCAATGCCAAGTGAAATCTCGAACAACCTTTGCCAACCCAACCCATCTCCTGCAGTGTTCTGTATGAACTTTTCAAGAGAGCCATTAGGCATGAACTCGTAAATTAGAGCTCTTTTACGACCCTCAAAACAGAATCCCAAAAGAGTGACGATGTTTACATGAGATGTTCTGCTGATACTTGCAACTTCGTTCATGAATTCTTCTCCATTCTCTTTCGATTCATTCAGAATCTTCACTGCCACGAGATGACCATCATGCAACTTTCCTTTATAAACACTACCATATCCTCCCTTTCCCAAGTTTTCAGAAAATGACTTGGTCATTTTCTTGATGTCCGCATATCTGTATCTTAATGGGACAAGATTCCCATTGTTCTTCAAGAAGAGTTCAATGTTTCTTTCATACTCTAGTTTTGCCTTTTGGTATCCAAATAATCTAAGCAATATGTACTTCCTCCGAATGAAAAGGACCAAAATTATAGAAGCGGATATAAGAGCAGCTACAATCCCACCACCTGTAATCAGATATCTCATTGTTTCTATAAACTCAAAACAATGTAAATAAAAGGCATGTTGATGATTAAACCAAAACGAAAAAGAAAACTTCTTTAATTGCTGTTGTTGGTCAGTGAAAGATATTGAAGAAGCGGAATTTAATGGAAGAAGACTTGAGAAAATCTTGGTACAAGATTGATGGGAGATACATACCTATGAGAAAAACCATGCTCAATCTCTTTTTATTTTGATTATTGCAAGCTTAATTACGACAAGTCTTTGTTACGATCAACACGTTAGTTGACTTAGGAATACTTTTGTAGAAGACTTTTGAAACGACTTGTAAAATATCATCCCACTTCTATTTATTTTCTTTTTGTTTTTTTTTAGAAAAGAGAAAAAAAAAATTTAGAATATGGGGTTCTTGGTATCACTCGATACATATATCACAATTTACATCATTTTCACCTTAAGATCATGAAAAGATGATACAAAAATTTATATATTCAGAAGTTGAGTACAACTTATTCTTGATCATAAATGCAGAAGTTTTATACAGGTGATCACTATGCATAGTAATAACAGTACACCTCCACATACACCTAAATACCAAAAATTAGAGTCTTTAAAGGTCTAAAATTTTATGAGTATCTATTCAACTTACCTAATATCAGCTTCAACGGACTCTTTGCTGGACTCTTTGCTGCACTCATATTCAACAAAGCAAACATATTGTGTGAGATTAGGCATAATCAACTAATCAAAGCAATAGAAACAGGCATGAGAAGGACATAAAGATACTGATTTTCTTTCTATCAACTATCAGCATTTACCTTTTTTGCAGTAGAATCCAGTTCTACTGTCAACAAAACACTCCCCTCCACCATGGAAACATTTAGAACAATCTTCAGTGACATTCAACTCCAGAGTAAACTCATAAGTCAATAGATCGTACAGATCACCGGTGTGTTGGTTAGGCTTTTTAGGTAGTTGAATCTCAAAACAGTTTGGAGGGATACTACTTTCTCCTGTGGAGGAATTATTACTTGTCGGATTCTTGTAATACACAGTGGATACACTACAATTTTCACTCTCATAGTGTCGAAAATGCTCCTTTATTTCTTGACTATGCTTATCGTAGCATGTGAAGGCGGTGAGATTAGGGGAGAATGAGAATGAGATAAAAGGAGATTTGGGCAAAGACATGTTTCTGAAAGTAATACATCTTCTGTTATCTAACTCATTTTGAAGATATGGATCGTGAATCAAGAATTTATTTGCTGATATATTCTTCAAAATAGTAAAGTTCCAATATCCCTCTTCTTCTGGTTCTGAAAGAATTCGTGGATGTGGAGAATCACAGCCATCAACCCTGATCGGCCCACATCCAGGATCCTGAAAATTGGAGAATGGAAATTCCAGGAAAAGATTACCACACTGGAAGGGCTTTTGGCATTTGGAATAAACAGAAGTGATGATCAAACAATGAAGTAGAGAAAAGAAAGTGAGATAGTTGGGAAGATTCATGCTGTTTATCTATATTTTTGTTGCAGCATCCTATTAATTCATTTTATCACCACATATTTGTATGATTTCTTTGGGTCTACCTGGAGTTGACTGCACACAAAGACTTTGAGAAATATCCTACATATTGGTGATTGACTTGGCAGGGCACCAATTAATATTATGGTCTTAATCGATTTTTTAAAATAGATTTCTAATTTGATCAATTGTAAAAAAATACTTGGCAGGGCGCACCAATTAATATTTTGGTTTGAATCGAATTTTCAAAATATATTTCTAATCTCAATTGTACAAACTCAATCAGCGGCGGATCTATGTGGAACATTGGGAGTACAACTGTGCCCACAAAATGAAATTTATTGTTATATATATTACTAATTATGCTTAGTTTTATATTATATTTACATTATTGCCATGGTTTAATTTAAATGAGTAAAGAGTCAAATACACATTCTTTTCCTTCCTTTTCATAATACAAAACTCACATTTTCAGGTTTGTTTTATTATTTTTTTATTTATTTACACATTTTATCCATTAAAATTTTACATTATATATTCATAATTATTGCTTGATTTAATTTATTAATTAGTGAATTTGATGTTGATTATTCATAATTTAGGGTTTGTTTTTTTGTTTGTTTTTTTTTTTTTTTTTTTTTTTGCATTTTTGTGTATGAAATTTATTGATTTTGGGCAAATGTGTTGTGGATCCTTTTTGAAATTGTTGTGGGTTGTAATTGTAGTTGTTAATTTGTTATATATTTGATTTTATTCTTGTTATTTACTATTAATTATATTAGGAATGAAGAATACTTCCAAAAAAAAAAAAATAATAAAATAGAAACTATACAAGAGTGATGCATTACTTTTCTTCATGATACAGAATGTATTAACAATCACCAAGTATGCTCAGCAAAGCCTAATTATGTTTTTAATATTAACCAACAAGTTCTAAATTTTCTAACAATTTTTCGGAACACGTTTTCTTGTTATATATATAGAAAACATTTTTAATCACTAGTTTACAAAGGACATAAATCTCACCACCCTTATATATCAATTCACAATGCATAACATCAAAACAAACAACTTTAATCCTTCTCCATTTAATTATTTGAGTATATGAAATACATAAAGGTTACAGATACATCCTCGATCCAAAGATCGACAACCACAAAACAAGCCATAATTAATTTGCATGCATGAATATATAAACACTTATATATATAGCAGCTTATTTAATGAAACTAGTACATAAAATCCTGCTTAATACGCTTAAGCAGAGAAGAAGTGGAGAAGAACCATGAACAGACCCTAGTGATCAAAACAGCGAAGGAATACTACTAAATCTGACAAAGAGCACAATCGTAGCATTTCGAACACGACCAAAGGACAGTGTAGGCACAGTGGATGTAAGAGAAAGAGGATTTACAAGGCTGACAAGAAAGCCAGATGACCTGGCAAGAGCCGAGTTGCAGACAGTGCTGTTGACGGGAAGCTGAAAGGTGACGAGGCATGGAATGATGAATTGGTTGAAGGCAACACCCGATGCGTTGGCACCAGCCACTGTGATGTTAAATTGACCATTTGCATCTGTGGTGCTTTGTCCAACTCTCACTGCAGTACGTATAACTCCATCTCTGGCCGTGCAGTCCAGGCTTGCCACTGCCCCAGGAATGCCCGGGCTGTTGAGAAAGATCGGGCAGTTTCCGGTCAGTGTGCAGCAAAGCCGCCCGGTAACGCTGATGCCGATGGCCTGCCCGGAGGATACTGGGCTGCCGGCGGCCAAGAGGAATATGAGGGTAATAATGGAAATGGCTGAAACATGGTTGTAATTACTCATTTTGAGGTTTTATAGTACTATTATATGAGTAATACAAATGCTTGCTATGTAGCTTGTTTGGATGCTTGATTTCTTCATTTGTTGTGCCCATATTTATAGTTTTTTTTTTTGGTGAATTTGCATTTGTTACCCCCAAAGTTTGCGTATTATCAAATAGATCCTTAGATTTGTGAAAATTACAATCAAGTTTTTAAACAATTTCTATACTAATTTGATTTTAACTAATTCATTTTTATCTATATCATGCTATAGATATTATCGTATTTTAAATTTAATGGGTCAATTTAATCGATAAAGAAGTCTAATTTTAATTTTCACAAACCTCAAGGTCGGTTTGATGATTTGATCAAATCTCAAGGTAAAGATGTAACTAATATATTTTTTTGTTTTTGTTATGAGATTTTCAAGGTTGAAAATCAAAATGTCAATTTATTATTAGTAATGAAATGTTTTCTACTTGAAAATATAAGGAAATATCTATATTTTAGTCATGTTTTACCTTTTTGGACAAAATATTATTTGATTCCACTTATTAAAAATATAGGAAAACATATTTTGTAGCCATTTTGAAGAGTTTTTTTGATATTCAACATGAAAAATGGTTAAAATAGATAAAATTCTTATGTTAATGGACAGTGAAAAAGATTTGGTAGTCAACGTGAAAGAGCCAAAAAGTTCAAGTTGCACTTTCTTTCAATATCTTGATGCAAGTATGAAGTAGGTAGCTAGGCTAGGGTTGGGACACTTGGCGGGGCCTACATCTGATAATTTACTAATTTTCAACTCAACTATATATAATGGTATGTAAATGTTTTATATAATTTAGTTTATTTATTTTTTCAATTGTATACACAAAGTTGAAAAATACTCAATTGAGATGGGTTAAGGGTTGGATGGATGTAGGTTATAGATTTCGGTCGTGGGTTGATCATACTAGCATAAATGTAACGGATCTTATGACCATACCAACACTAATCCATCGGATCTCATTATCATACCAGTATAAATGCACCGGATCTTTTATTCATACCATCATTATTTATCCGATACCATGATCATATATATTTTTCTTTCGGGTACTAACTCACTATCCTTTTTGGGTCAAATTCTCAAATAAATAATATTATATATACTGTCACTTTTATTTTCACAATTCCAGCCAATTTAAAAAAAATAATTAAAACTGGAACATTGTTTAGCGTATATGAAATAATTAAACAATAAAAAAATCTAAAAATTATATATACATATATATATTATTAAAAATTTGTGAAAATATGCAAAAAAAAAAAAAAAGAATCGTAAAATATTTAAGAATTAAAAATGAAATAGGAAATTTATTAATAAATTACTGTAACAGAAAATTAAAATTTAGAAACCATTTACCTATAATATGAAAAGAAATTTAATATTTATATAGACAAACATATATAGTTACCATATTTAAAATTTGAAACATTATTTGACATATCTAAAAATAATCTAATAAATTTGAAAAGTATTTAAAATTTTAAAAATCAAGCCAAAAGTATAATAAAAGAATATTGGATTGAATTGATAACACATATATGGGACGAAAATATAATCAGGCAAAATCAATCAAATTTAAAATGAAAACATGAAAGAATGATAAAAAAAAGTCAAAAAGTAAAAAAATTGAGTTTTCTATTTGGCAACTTGACTATATATATATTACACAGACTTTTTTATGTCCTTGTTTGCTTTTGGAAATAGTCCCATGACAACTATTTGGATCATGAATTAATGCGATAATAAATTGGGCCTAAATTTGTCAAAGAGTCCTGCATGCATGTATTTGTATATTTATTGATCTTGCTTGACAAGCTCAATATCCTCAACAAAGTAAGATCATGTAGGTTTACAAATGTGTTTTGTTATTTTGGTAATTTCTTTTAAAAATTGTACGAAACAACCCATACATTTAACTTTCAACCATACAAAATGATCATTCATTTCCTCGCATTGTTGTAAGAATATAAAAAATAATACAATTCTACAAAATAATTCATATGTCAACAAAAGAATGCTCTTACTACTCCGTCAATAAATTGCTAGCTATTACATCAAACTTAACATTCAAAATACAAAACAATCACCAAACTCAGAACAAGAATGAACAACAAAGTGGATAAAAGAACATAACAAGAGACCAATTACACCACTTTAACATCCTTCTTGTTACGACAATCTACACAGTGGAAAGGACCCTGCCATGGCTTCGAACTCATCGAGAATATCGAGCCAGCATGGACCGATATACCCTCGTTCGGTGCCAGGTCAGCCTGACAAACCGCACATATAAAAATGTTGCCTGTTTGCAGTGGCGGACACACATGGTGGCAAGGGGTGGCAAGTGCCACCCCTTTGTTTTTCATGTGAATTATCTAAAATACCCTTAAAATGTTTTAAAATTAAAAAAATACCTTAACTTTATATAAAATGTTTTCTTTTGAGTTTTTCCTTTCATATTTATTGTTGTTGTAGTGAAAACTAACAAAATTAAAGTGTATCAACGATTATTAATGGATGATGGTTCTCACCACCAGATAAAAAATAAAAATAGATATATAATAAATTCTAAGTTAAAATTTTCAATTGTTTTGTTGATTTGAGTATTATTAGTTTGGAATTTCGATTAGTTGTTAGATAACATAGATGAATTTCTCAATTGTGATGAATATCATGAAAACACGATTTGCAACCAAATGAGTGATAAATGAATATCAATTATCTTGAATATGGTGAAACGCCAAGTCAATTGTAAATGAAATCACTTCATTTATTTTTTTGATTCAAACGGAATGTATAAAATGAATCTTTGAAATAATTTGTAAATTACATTTTGTACGAAAAAATTTAAATTTTTGTATATTATCTTTAATTGTGCCACCCCTTTGAAAATTTTCTGCGTCCGCCACTGCCTGTTTGGCTACCATATTCTTCATTTCCCAATCTACCATAAATCAAGATTTATTGTCCAAACCATCATTCCATAACTATACACATCTGATTTATGAGAGACTTTACCAAAGTTCCTACAAAACACTTCAGGGGCTATGTACCCTATTGTCCAAAAGAGTGACGACGTTATATGAGATGTTCTGCTAATATTTGCAACTTCGTTCATGAATTCTTTTCCATATGTATTGTTTACCTAAAACCTAAAACCTATGTATTACATATATTATTTATCCTTAATGATCAAATTAATAATATAAACTAGTTTGAGATTGATATTAGATAAATCAAATTGAGCTTATATATGTTTAAAGTATATAATTATCTCATAATTCCAGTCAAACTCAATAGCAACATTTTACATTGAATAATTAGAAACACAATTCATGTAGAATCAACTAGCAACGTCCACATGTAGATAATTTAAGACACTACAAGAAAAAAGCTCATTAGCGACAACAAAATGTTGTCGCAAAAACATTAAAGTTGTCGCAAAAACATTTTTTACGACAACATATCGCCGCTAAATTGTTGTCTCAAAAGCCTTCTCTCAAATAATATTTTTGCAACAACAATGTTGTTGCAAAAACATTAGAGTCCACATGTTGTCGCAATTAGATTTTTTTCATTTTACTTTTTAATTGTGCTTTTGCGACAACAAGTTGTCGCAATTTGATTTTTTTAATTATTTTTTAATTTCTTTTTTTGTGACAATTTGTTGTCGCAATAAGATTTTGCCAATTTTTTTTAATTATGCTTTTGCGACAACATGCCGTTGCAATTTTGTTTTTTAATTACCTTTTTGCGACAATTTGTTGTCTCAATAAGTTCTTTTTAATTATTTTTAGCTACAACAAGTTGTCGCAAATTCTTTTATGTTTCAGGTTTTTTGGATTCTTTAATTATAAATCTATTTCCTGATTAATAGAAATACTCATAAAAAATGAAGCAGTAAAGTATAAACAAAGTTGAAATTTAACATGTCATAAAATTCACCTAAGACAAACAAGTACTCACTACATTGTCAAATACGTGAAAACACGTAAGTCTTACATATTATATACATATATATATATATATATAGCATAATGTCATGGTGCAACATCATCGTCACAATCGCCATCATCATCGTAATTAAATTTTGTTAGAAAGTTATATTATTGATTTTTGCGTTAATATGTTGTCGCAAAAAGAAGATTTTTTCCGACAACTGTTGTTGTCGCAAAATATACCGTTGTAAATATTCATTTTTCTTGTAGTGAGATTAGATAACACGGGATTATTAAAATTAATGATCCACAAAAATCGAACATAATATCAATTAATATATCATAAACATTTACAATGTACCTAATATACACACCGTCACCTTATAGTAATCACTAAATACTATATTGGTGACCTAATACGTAACAATCACTCACTTAAACGAAATACTACCCAATTTGAGAAAAGCGAGATCAAAATTGACCAACAAGCATGAAGGCCAAAGTGGAAAACCTTTTGGATTTCCATGTAACATCCGACCAAAATTGGATTGAAATTGGAAAAAATTGAAACATATATGATCAAATTTGGAAAACGCATATTTGATTGTTCAAAAATGGAAAATGCCTTACTTACAAAACCAAAATTAAAATTATCCCTAAAACGATTATATGATATTTATGTTATATTCTTATCAATCTTTTCATCTTCTACAATTTATGATATCAATTGCTGATCGGCTCTCTGCTTAAGACAATACCGTCGAGCCCCTTTGAGTTAAGAGTTATATTGGGAAACAGTCAACTATTTTCTGAATTGAAAATTTTCATAAACAATCTATACAAATGTTATTATTTTTTTTGAAAAAGAATTTTGTTGGAACCCTAATGATGGCTGAATCTTCTAATTGCACGATAAACTCCCACTTATTAAGTGGAGACACGATAAAATTTATTAGATTATTTTTAGATATGTCAAATAATGTTTCAAATTTTAAATATGGTAACCATATATGTTTGTCTATATAAATATTAAATTTCTTTTTACATTATATGTAAATGGTTTCTAAATTTTAATTTTCTGTTACAGTAATTTATTAATAAATTTCCTATTTCATTTTTAATTCTTAAATATTGTACAATTTTTTTTTTTTGCATAGTTTCACAAATTTTCAATAATATATATTTATATATATGTATATATAATTTTTAGATTTTTTTAATTGTTTAATTATTTCATATACGCTAAACAATGTTCCAGTTTTAATGAATTTTTTTAAATTGGCTGGAATTGTGAAAATAATATATATATATAATATTATTTATTTGAGAATTTGACCCAAAAAGGACAGTGAGCAGAAAGAAAAACATATATACCATTATATATAGTTGAGTTGAAATTAGTAAATTACCAGATGTAGGCCCCGCCAAATGTCCCAACCCTAGCCTAGCTACCTACTTCATACTTGCATGCAAGATATTGAAAGAGAGTGCAACTTGAACTTTTTGGCACTTTCACGTTGACTACCAATCCTTTTCACTGTGCATTAACATAAGAATTCTATCATTTTAACCATTTTTCATGTTGAATATCAAAAAACTCTTAAAAATGGCTACAAAATATGTTTTCCTATATTTTTAATAAGTCAAATCAAATGATATTTTTGTCCAAAAAAGTAAAAAATGACTAAAAAATAGATATTTCCTTATATTTTCAAGTAGAAAACATTTCAGTACTAACAATAAATTGTCATTTTGATTTTGACCCTTGAAAATTTCATAACAAAAAAAAAAAAAAAATATATATATATATATATATATATATATATATATTATTTACATCCTTACCTTGAGATTTGATCAAATCAGCAACCGACCCTGAAGTATGTGAAAATTAAAATTAGACTTCTTCATCGATTGAATTGACCCATTAAACTTAAAATACGATAATAACTATAGCATGATATAGATAAAAATGAATTAGTTCAAATCAAATTAGTCATAGAAACTGTTTAAAAACTTGATTGTAATTTTCACAAATCTTAGGATCTATTTGATAATAAGCAAACTTTGGGGGTAACAAATGCAAATTCACCAAAAAAAAAAAAAAACTATAAATATAGGCACAACAAATGAAGAAATCAAGCATCCAAACAAGCTACATAGCAAGCATTTGTATTACTCATATAATAGTACTATAAAACCTCAAAATGAGTACTTACAACCATGTTTCAGCCATTTCCATTATTACCCTCATATTCCTCTTGGCCGCCGGCAGCCCAGTATCCTCCGGGCAGGCCATCGGCATCAGCGTTACCGGGCGGCTTTGCTGCACACTGACCGGAAATTATATATGTATATATAATTTTTAGATTTTTTTATTGTTTAATTATTTCATATACGCTAAAACAATGTTCCAGTTTTAATGAATTTTTTTAAATTGGCTGGAATTGTGAAAATAAAAGTTACAGTGTGTATATATATAATATTATTTATTTGAGAATTTGACCCAAAAAGGATAGTGAGTTAGTACCCGAAAGAAAAACATATATGATCATGGTATCCGATAAATAATGATGGTATGAATAAAAGATCCGGTGTATTTATACTGATATGATAATGAGATCCGATGGATTAGTGTTGGTATGATCATAAGATCCGTTACATTTATGCTAGTATGATCAACCCACAACCGAAATCTATAACCTACATCCATCCAACCCTTAACCCATCTCAATTGAGTATTTTTCAACTTTGTGTATACAATTGAAAAAATAAATAAACTAAATTATATAAAACATTTACATACCATTATATATAGTTGAGCTGAAAATTAGTAAATTATCAGATGTAGGCCCCGCCAAGTGTCCCAACCCTAGCCTAGCTACCTACTTCATTCTTGCATGCAACTTGAACTTTTTGGCTCTTTCACGTTGACTACCAAATCTTTTTCACTGTCCATTAACATAAGAATTCTGTCTATTTTAACCATTTTTCATGTTGGATATCAAAAAACTCTTAAAAATGGCTACAAAATATGTTTTCCTATATTTTTAATAAGTCGAATCAAATGATATTTTGTCCAAAAAAGTAAAACATGACTAAAATATAGATATTTCCTTATATTTTCAAGTATAAAACATTTCGGTACTAATAATAAATTGACATTTTGATTTTCAACCTTGAAAATCTCAGGTTGAAAATCTCATAACAAAACCAAAAAAATATATTAGTTACATCCTTACCTTGAGATTTGATCAAATCAGCAACCGACCCTGAAGTATGTGAAAATTAAAATTAGACTTCTTCATCGATTGAATTGACCCATTAAACTTAAAATACGATAATAACTATAGCATGATATAGATAAAAATGAATTAGTTCAAATCAAATTAGTCATAGAAACTGTTTAAAAACTTGATTGTAATTTTCACAAATCTTAGGATCTATTTGATAATAAGCAAATTTTGGGGGTAACAAATGCAAATTCACCAAAAAAAAAAAAAACTATAAATATAGGCACAACAAATGAAGAAATCAAGCATCCAAACAAGCTACATAGCAAGCATTTGTATTACTCATATAATAGTACTATAAAACCTCAAAATGAGTACTTACAACCATGTTTCAGCCATTTCCATTATTACCCTCATATTCCTCTTGGCCGCCGGCAGCCCAGTATCCTCCGGGCAGGCCATCGGCATCAGCGTTACCGGGCGGCTTTGCTGCACACTGACCGGAAACTGCCCGATCTTTCTCAACAGCCCGGGCATTCCTGGGGCAGTGGCAAGCCTGGACTGCACGGCCAGAGATGGAGTTATACGTACTGCAGTGAGAGTTGGACAAAGCACCACAGATGCAAATGGTCAATTTAACATCACAGTGGCTGGTGCCAACGCATCGGGTGTTGCCTTCAACCAATTCATCATTCCATGCCTCGTCACCTTTCAGCTTCCCGTCAACAGCACTGTCTGCAACTCGGCTCTTGCCAGGTCATCTGGCTTTCTTGTCAGCCTTGTAAATCCTCTTTCTCTTACATCCACTGTGCCTACACTGTCCTTTGGTCGTGTTCGAAATGCTACGATTGTGCTCTTTGTCAGATTTAGTAGTATTCCTTCGCTGTTTTGATCACTAGGGTCTGTTCATGGTTCTTCTCCACTTCTTCTCTGCTTAAGCGTATTAAGCAGGATTTTATGTACTAGTTTCATTAAATAAGCTGCTATATATATAAGTGTTTATATATTCATGCATGCAAATTAATTATGGCTTGTTTTGTGGTTGTCGATCTTTGGATCGAGGATGTATCTGTAACCTTTATGTATTTCATATACTCAAATAATTAAATGGAGAAGGATTAAAGTTGTTTGTTTTGATGTTATGCTTTGTGAATTGATATATAAGGGTGGTGAGATTTATGTCCTTTGTAAACTAGTGATTAAAAATGTTTTCTATATATATAACAAGAAAACGTGTTCCGAAAAATTGTTAGAAAATTTAGAACTTGTTGGTTAATATTAAAAACATAATTAGCTAGGCTTTGCTGAGCATAGTTAGTGATTATTAATATATTCTGTATCATGAAGAAAAGTAATGCATCGCTCTTGTATAGTTTCTATTTTCTTTACGTTGGTGCGTAGAATATGGTTAAGAAGTCATGGGACGAAATTTTCTAAATTGTCCAAAAAGAAAAAGGAAATTAAGAGTAGACAACTTAGTTCAAAAGTCAAGCTAAATTTAAGTGACTGTTTTAAATTTGCTAAGTTTATTTATTTTTAAATAATATAAATATCTTGAGTATTTTAAATGTTTCAAGTTTTAATGTTTTGCATCGGGTTTGTACAATTGAGATTAGAAATATATTTTGAAAATTCGATTCAAACCAAAATATTAATTTGTGCGCCCTGCCAAGTATTTTTTAACAATTGATCAGATTAGAAATCTATTTTGAAAAATCGATTAAGACCATAATATTAAATGGTGCCCTTCCAATTCAATCACCAATATGTAGGATATTACTCTAAGTCTTTGTGTGCAGTCAACTCCAGGTAGACCCAAAGAAATCATACAAATATGTGGTGATAAAATGAATTAATAGGATGCTGCAACAAAAATATAGATAAACAGCATGAATCTTCCCAACTATCTCACTTTCTTTTCTCTACTTCATTACTTGATCATCACTTCAGTTTATTCCAAATGCCAAAAACCCTTCCAGTGTGGAAATCTTATCCTGGAATTTCCATTCTCCAATTTTCAGGATCCTGGATGTGGGCCGATCAGGGTTGATGGCTGTGATTCTCCACATCCACCACGAATTCTTTGAGAACCAGAAGAGGGATATTGGAACTTTACTATTTTGAAGAATATATCAGCAAATAAATTCTTCTCATAGGTATGTATCTCCCACTACTATAGTGCCAAGATTTTCTCAAGTCTTTCTTTTTCAAAGAAGTTTTCTTTTTTCTTTTCGCGGTTTAATCATCAATATGATTTTAGTTTACATTCTTTTGAGTTTATACAAACAGTGAGATATCTGATTACAGGTGGTGGGATTGTAGCTTCTCTTCTATCCACTTCCATAATTGTGATCCATTTCATACGAAGTAAGTGATTATTTGGATATCGAAAGGCAAAACTAGAGAATGAAAGGAACATTGAACTCTTCTTTAAGAACAATGAGAATCTTGTCCCATTAAGATACAGATATGTGGACATCAAGAAAATGACCAATTCATTCACTGAAAACTTGGGAAAGGGAGGATATGGTGGTGTTTATAAAGGAAAGTTACGTGATGGCCATCTTGTGGCTGTGAAGATTTTGAATGAATCAAAAGAGAATGGAGAAGAATTCATGAACAAAGTCGCAAGCATTAGCAGAACATGTCATGTAAACATCGTCACACTTTTGGGATTCTGTTTTGAGGGTCGTAAAAGAGCTCTAATTGTGTATATACACATATATAGTGTAATTGTAGTTAAAGATACGGATTTTGCCACATTCAAATTTCAACCCATCTCCTGCAGTGTTCTGTATGAACTTTTCAAGAGAGCCATTAGGCATGAACTCGTAAATTAGAGCTCTTTTACGACCCTCAAAACAGAATCCCAGAAGAGTGACGATGTTTATATGAGATGTTCTGCTAATACTTGCAACTTCATTCATGAATTCTTCTCCATTCTCTTTCGATTCAGTCAGAATCTTCACTGCCACAATACGATCACGCAACTTTCCTTTATAAACAATACCATATCCTCCCTTCCCCAAGTTTTCAGTAAATGACTTGGTCATTTTCTTGATGCTCACATAACTGAATCTTGGTGCAAGATTTCTATTGTTCTTCAAGAAGAGTTCAATGTTCCTTTCACTCTCTAGTTTTTCATCTTGATATCCACATAATCTAAGCAATGCGTACTTCCTCTTAATCAAATAATGGACAAACAGGATAGCCACTGTAAAAACACTAATCCCGCATTCTGAAAGGAATGTAAAAAAGGAAAAAAAAACTTGTTTAATGAACTTCACCAAAGCGATTAATTGCGGTTGCTAGTCAATAAAAGATATTTAAGAAGTAGAATTTAATGGAAGAGGACTTGAGAAAATCTGGGTACAATATTGGTAGTAGATACATACCTACGAGAACAAAAACTGGAATCATCCCGGCTTTACCTATGAGAAGAATCAACATCAGCCATGAACAAGTGTGTAAACAATTTTAGCAACAAGGACATATATAAAAAGACAAACTCTTCATTGTTTACTTCATAGCTATTTAAAGTAGAGTGTAATGAATTTCAAATGCACTTCGGTTGGGTCAAAAAATAATACCTACATAACTGCATTTGTCAGTTCCGTGACTTCCGTCAGTAAGACAATGTCCTCCAAAATGAAAACATTTAGAACAATCTTCAGAGACATTAAACTCGACAGTAAAATCGGCATTCAATAGGTCGAACAATTCACCGGTGTCTTGGTTAGACTTTTTAGGGAGTTGAATTTCAAAACAACTTGAAGGGATACTACTTTCTCCCACAGAGGAATCATTACTTGTCGGATTCTTATAATACACAGTGGGTGTACTACAATTTACTCTCTCATAGTGTCGGAAATGATCTTTTATTCTGTCATTATGAACACCGTAGCATGTGAAGACGGTGAGATTAGGGGAGAATGAGAATGAAATAAAAGGAGCTATGGGCAAAGACACAATTCTGAAAGCAGAACAACTTCTGCTATCTAACGTATTTTGAAGAAATGGATCCTGAATCAAGAATTTATTGCTAGATATTTTCTTCAAAATAGTATAGTTCACCTTTCCCTCTTCTGCGAGAATTCGTGGGTGTCCAGAATCACAGCCATCAACCATGATCAGTCCACATCCAGAATTCTCAACATTGGAGAATGGAAATTCCAGGAAAAAATTTCCGCAATGAAAGGATTTTTGGCATTTGGAATCAACTGAAGTGATGATCAAACAATGAAGTAGAGAAAAGAATATGAGGCACTTGGGAAGATTCATAATCATGCTGTTTTTATCTAGCTATATTTTTACCGCTTCGTATACATTCATTTTATCAACACATATTTATATTTGTATGATTTCTTAGGGTTTACCTGGAGTTGACTGAACACAAATTACGACTGAGAAAAATATCCTGTATATTGGTGATTGCGTAGAAACTACTTGCATGGCAGCGCGTATCAATTAGTATTATGGTTGGAAGTTGGAAGCTTGGAACTGAATTTTCAAAATAAAATTTTAATCTCAATTATGCAAAGAGTTACTTAGACTGGACATATATCAATTAAAAATTTTGGGTTTCAATCGAATTTTCGAAATAGATTTCTAATCTCAAATATTGTAGAAACTCAAAATATTTATAATAATCAAGATATTTATATTATTTTAAAGTTTAAATACAGATTTGTTATTATAGATTTAATATTCAAACGTAGCGAGTCGTCAATATAAGTAATCCCACATTTAAATTTGATCCCAACCGTTGAAATTACATACAAATGGATGGAAATCATGCATTAAATTTTATTGCATTTCACTCATTTTCTTTTATTTATTCTCTGTTCACCTACAGTTTCAGCTCTTTTCAACTGTATGAAATGTTGAAAAACAAGGGATACATGACTATTATTATTAATGTTTTTCCTCATGGTGCAGTCATGATTCGAAGCTTGAAAACTGGCAAAGAATTCAAAGTGAATGGACACCAACTCAAACCATACTTTGAAGGATTTCAAAAATCAGATGTGGATCGAGAAGATTTCGAAGATCCGCCGACTAACTAGCCAAGGAATTTCGTCGAGCCACGACGTTAAATAAGGCGCTTTTTGGGAGGCAACCCATATCATAAAAAAAAAAAAACCTTTGATGTTCCGATCTTCGCGCCGTTCTCCAGCTTGACCCGGTGATTTCTTTTCTACTTTGTCTTTTCAATTTCATTCCTTCCTTTTGTGTTATATTTTGTATTTGCTTGGGGACAAGCAACTCCCACTACAAGAAAACTGCCCGACAGTGACAGAAAAAACCGTCACTAAAACCAAAAATTCTGTCACTAACATGTATTAGTGACGGATTTGCCCATATCATAAAAAAAAAAAAACCTTTGATGTTCCGATCTTCGCGCCGTTCTCCAGCTTGACCCGGTGATTTCTTTTCTACTTTGTCTTTTCAATTTCATTCCTTCCTTTTGTGTTATATTTTGTATTTGCTTGGGGACAAGCAACTCCCACTACAAGAAAACTGCCCGACAGTGACAGAAAAAACCGTCACTAAAACCAAAAATTCTGTCACTAACATGTATTAGTGACGGATTTGTGACGGAAAATTTCTGTCAAAAGGAGCCTTGTCACTAAATTTTAGTGACGGATTTTATTCCGAGAATTTTCCGTCACTAAGATGAAAATTTCCGTCACTAGATTTGATTGAGATCCGTCGCTAAATTAATGACGGAATTTTCCGTCACAATTCCGTCACTAAATTCGTAGTACTGACATGTCATCACACCACCCATCACTCCACCGACATGTCATCACACCACCCATCACTCCACCGACACGTCATCATGACACGTGTCATCATGATAATATTATGCATTGTCTGGGATTTGAACCCAGGACTCATGGTGGTACTCTAACCACTAGACCATTGGTGCTTTATGTGAATATATTCTACATACATTTGTTTTATAAGTATTTTTGATATTTTCAATTTTCTATTATCACATATTTTTAAAAGGTTAACAATATATATATATATATATATATATATATATATATAATTGGAAGATTAATGACTAATTAACATATGATAATATAAGATAATATCATAAAATAATTAAAATTTTCAAATTTAATTTAATTAATAAACAATTAATATTATCACATATATTTTGTTAATTTTTATTATTTGTATTTTTAATATATTTTAAAAGTTTAACAATATATATATATATATAATTGGAAGATTAATGACTAATTAACATAAGATAACATCATAAAATAATTAAACTTTTCAAATTTAATTTAATTAAAAAACAATTAATATTATCACATATTTTTAGGGTTTTCTTGATTGTGGTTGCTTTTTAATTTTATTTAAATTATGAGTAAATATATACAAATACAATTATATTATTTTGAAATTATATATATATATATATTATATATATACGAACTTATATTTTTATATATATTATACGAATTTATATTATTATTATTATTATTATATATATATACGAATTTATATTATTATATATATTATACAAATTTATATTATTATTATATATATACAAATTTATAATTTTTTAAAAATTGGAATTCATGTAGTGACGGATTTATATCCGTCACTACATAATTTTGATGAATTTGTAATTTTTTATATTTATATTATTATATATATACGAATTTATATTATTATATATATATATATATACGAATTTATATATATATATATACAAATTTATAATTTTTTAAAAATTGGAATTCATGTAGTGACGGATTTATATCCGTCACTACATAATTTTGATGAATTTATAATTTTTTATATATATATATATAAATATATAATTTTTTAAAAATTGGAATTCATGTAGTGACGGATTGAAATCCGTCACAATTTTGTGACGGAAAAATCTGTCACTAACATGTATTTTTGACATTTTTTTTATTTAATTTTGAATTTTGTGACGATTTGAAATCCGTCACAATTTTGTGACGGAAAAATCCGTCACTAAGATGTATTTTTGACATATTTTTTATTTAATTTTGAATTTTGTGACGGATTGAAATCCGTCACAATTTTGTGACGGAAAAATCCGTCACTAAGATGTATTTTTGACATTTTTTTTGTGACGGATTAAAATCCGTCACAATTTTGTGACGGAAAAATCCGTCACTAACATGTATTTTTGACATTTCTTTTATTTTAATTTTGAATTTTGTGACGGATTGAAATCCGTCACAATTTTGTGACGGAAAAATCCGTCACTAACATGTATTTTTGACATTTCTTTTATTTTAATTTTGAATTTTGTGACGGATTGAAATCCGTCACAATTTTGTGACGGAAAAATCCGTCACTAAACGTTGTTTTGACAGAATTCATGTGGTGACGGATTTTTCCGTCACAAAATCTGTCACAAGATCTTTTCTGTCACTATTCAGTAACAAATTTGTGACGGAAAATTTCCGTCACTAAAATCCGTCACAGTCGGTGAATTTTCTTGTAGTGTCCTAAGTTGGGGGATGGGGTTGGAAAGATGCAAAGTATTCTCTTTAGATTATATAGGGCTGTGCATGCATAAACAAAAAAAAGAAGTTGGATGGGAAATTTGCTATGATGATGTGGATGTTATGTGATACTTGTGGTGATTATTCTTGTGGGATTAGAGGTGATGCATAAGCTAGACTTGAGAATGTGGAGATATTGTGGTTAAAAATGCTGAATTTGCATTCATTTACTCACAACTATATGAAGGACTGTACTGCACCTGAATTAGTACCATGATTGAAAGTTAATCTTTTGAGCTTGCTTGTGTATTTGGCTTGTACTACTTAGTTTCCTTCAATTGTGGGTTTGAGTTGCTTGCATCTATTGTTGAATGTTACGCCTTGGTTGGAAAAAAAAAATCAGCGTGTTTGGAGAAAATAAATGGAGTTGAATTGAAAATCATTGTGAAGTGAAAAGATGGTGGAAAGCGGAATCAGCTGTTTGCTCTTAGGGGTCCAAAAATGTGAAGAAAAGAAAAAAAAAGATATATATATTCATGGACCAACCTAAGAGTGGTGTGGAGCTGCGGATTCCACCCAAAAGAAAAAGAAAAAAAAAGATTTGATAATTTGGAGAAAAATGGGGTGACTTGACTGTTTTAATTTACTCAACCCCTGGAAATTGAAAGGAAGGAGACTGGAAGTATCAAGCTGAAGCATGAGTAGTTCAAGGTGATTGATGATCTCTAGTGGGAAGTTTGGGTATAGTATCTTTCATGATTGTGGAGTGAATAGTCGAAGTTAGTCCACTATTTGTTGATTGAAAAGAAAAGCTTGTACAAATCTTCTGTCCTATTATGAAGAGTCCCATAGTTGAGCAAACCTGAGCAAAAATATTTCCTTCATTTCAACTTCTGTTGTGCATATTATAGTGTTTGCTTGGGACAAGCAAAGATTCAAGTTGGGGGGAATTTGATGTGTAGAAATATATGTATAATTTGATTGGTTTGATCCATAGTTCTCATGCATTTTGTGTGTCTGCATTTGCTATTTTTCTACACATTTTCATTATGTGTTCAGAGAACCCCAATCTTCGATTCTTTTGATTCAGGCTACAATGAAGGCAGATTATTAGAAGTTGTAAGAAGATGGACATTGGGTACACTGTCTACACATTGAATGATCCAATGTGCGAGAATTAAGCCCAGCGAAAGCCCAAAAGAATGCCCTGTTGTTGGAAAGAAGGAGCCCTGGCCCATAACACATGTATTCTAAAGAAGCTTAATAAGCAGATTGGAGAGGGCAGAGCCGCACACGAAGAGATTGGGACAGCGGCAGAGATCAGAGAGAAATTTCAGAGGAAAACTATGATTATGAATTTTGAGATGCGCGGCTAATTTCCTTACGCTAGTTCAAAGGGATGTTGAAGCTTTATTCTTGATTTACTTCGGATGATTAGTAACGTTTTCTTAATTTCTATCTCTTGAATGATTTGTGTTGCTTGGTTAATTGTTTATGATATTGCATGATTTGATTTAGCAGGGCCCGTTAGATTAAATTGTTGTGATATCTATTGCTAGAATATAAATCGTAATCCGTAATTGTTATGAATTTATATTCCTTAGTAGCAAGAAATGTTGGAATCGTTAGGGGCAACACATCTCTAGATTATCCGAATCGAACTTATGACTTTGGAGTCTAGTTCGTCCTATCATCTTAGGGTTTAATGCGTTCATCACACTAAATCTAGAGGTCGTACCTATTAGGTTGTCTGATTGAACAGGGTTTATTAAAGAGCTTGATTTAATAAATTTAGAGGTCGTACCTATTAGGTTGTCTGATTGAACAGAGTTTATTAAAGAGCTTGTTTTAATAGACTAAACTTAAGAGACGATTCGGGTTAGCAGAGCTTGTTGCTAATCTAGGGACGAGGGTTTGAGAGATAGATTGAGAGAAACGTTATTAATTAATCCACTCGATCATGAATAAATGGGGATACTGAACTGAGAACTAGTACTTGTTTATTAATTGATTCTTATTCATTCAATTTGTTAGGTTTTTAATTTAATTTGGTAATTTCCCAACCAATCCCCCCCATTTTGCTTTTTTATTTATTGAGTAGTTAGCACCAGTGAATTTAATTGATTCATCTGTTCTCTGTGGGATCGACCCTTATTTGCCACTTCTACAAATTAGTTGAGGGTAAGAAGGTTTATTTAATTTTGCGTGCCTCGACAGCACGATCAGGGAACAAACCACATTTGAATAACTCGAATCCTAATCTCGAAGATCTTCTTCAATGGGTCAATATCTGCTAGAGGAAGATATCCTTGTTCAATTTTCCTACACACTATTCAAATGAAAAAAAAAAAATTGATTCAATGAAGAATTAGAGTGAGTTGTTGTGGCATAATTTCAATGGTAAATTTATTTAAATATGTATCTTCAAAATTTGTAGCAATTATCATTAATTTTTAATTTAATGGGTATGTGAATTAAACTTAATTTTTGAGAAACTTTTCAATTATCTACCTTGAAATTGCAAAATGGTGTTCATATCACAAATGAATTACCGTTACTTTAATTTATCACAATGTTTTGCGCAAAACCGTTCAATCATCATTCATTAAGTCAACACCTAAATTATAAAATGTTTTCCAATTTTTTGTTGCATATATACGTTACAAATTTTGTTTGCAATTATAATTATTAGATTTTTTGATGAAACTTTCTGTACTGCTCTTGAATATGGATTGGCTCCAACTGGTGGTTGGGGATTGGGTATTGATCGGTTTGCAATGTTGTTGACTGATTCACAGAACATAAAGGTTAGTATATGATGACTTGTTTTGGCTGAGGTTTCTAGTTTAATTTACAGGTCAGTGTCTGAGCTTCATAAATCACTATAGATTTCATTTTCCCACTAATTATTCCATTCTACATGGAGAGAGAGTCAAGTTTAACTCACCTTATTTATTTTATAAATCAACAGGAAGTTTTACTTTTCCGTGCAATGAAACCTCAAGTTGAACCTTCAAACAAGGAAAGGTACACAATCTTTTCTGCTGCCTTCCTGGTGTCTTTTTTTATCCCCTTAATATGGTATAGTTGATTGCAAATACTAAGGTCAATGTAGGGAAATGAATTTCCACCTGTGTGAATGGATTTGGCTCGAAAGAATAAAGGATGAATGCTTTTGATTTATAATACAATTTGAATGCTTTTAGGATGATCTCTTGTTGCGTATTTTCCCTTTTACTACTTATCACTTGTTAGTCCATAGCATTTACCGAGGTTTTTTGTGATTTCTCTCTTGTCAGCAACAAGAACAATCCGGTTCAACCACCATCTCAAGGTATGCAATTTACACAAGTTCACGTCTTTTTTTTTTTCTTCTTTTTTTCCTGAAATGTATTTGTTCTTACATTCTAGTGTTGAATGACGATATGTACACTTGTGCAGAGCTTGAGAAGAAGGCGACATTGTCATGAGAATTCTTAACTCATTGGCTAGACAGAAGAACAAGCATCTCAGTTTTGGGTGACCAAAAAAACGTGTTTATTACAAATTGTATTCATTAATACCATATACCTGGTTCATGAACAACTACATAGCTGAAAGTTGATTTTTTATGAAGCAAGACTATGCCATCTATCAATCTATGTTACATTATGCAGTGCAAACAGTGTCCCATTGCTCTTACAGATTTTCCCACATTTTTCTGATAATTTTTTTTCAAGCATGTTTTATCGTACAAGAAGCTTACTGATGGAGATGAAGCTGCGATGCTTTATTTTGAGAAGATGAAGCTAACAATACTTATGATGTTGAGTTTTATGCTGTGGTGCGTGCTGTTCGTCATTGGAGGCATGATTTGTTTCAGCGGGAATTTGTTCTTTACACGGATCATGAAGCCTTGAAACACCTCGCTACTCAAGACTCTCTTTCTGCTAGCCATGCTAAGTGGTCTTCCTTTCTTCAGCAGTTCACCTTTGTCATTCAACATCAATCTGGGGCAACTAACAGAGTAGCTGATGCTCTAAGCCAGCGGCAGTGCTTGTTATCTGATATGCGTGTGGAGGTTCCCAGGTTTGATAGCTTTCATGAGTTGTATTCTTCTGATAGCTTCTTTGGTCCCATTCTGGAGCGTTTGCAGTCTGGTCACGTTCCGGATTATTCCTTAGTTGATGGTTTCATATTTCGAGGCGCTAGCCTTTGCATTCCGGCATGTAGTTTGCGGTTGAAGTTGATAGCTGAGGTACATGGTACTGGTCACGTGGGGCGAGACCGTTCTCTTGAGCTTCTGCTCCATCATTTCTTTTGGCCGACGGCTCGTAAGAAAGTGGCTCGATTTGTCTTTAGGTGCAGAGTTTGTCAGGTCTCTAAGGGGACAGCCACTAATGCGGGTCTCTATTGCCCACTTTCGGTGCTCTCTTGTCCTTGGACTTCGATTAGCATGGATTTTGTGTTGGGTTTACCTCGTACTCAGCGAGGTCATAATTCCATTTTTGTTGTGGTGGATAGCATTTCGAAGATGGTTCATTTCATTCCTTGCAAGAGCACGGCCGATGCTGTTCATGTGGCTCAGTTGTTCTTTAGAGAGGTCTTTCGTTTACATGGTCTTCCACTATCCATTGTCTCTGATCGTGATACTCGTTTTCTCAGTTATTTTTGGCTTACATTATGGCGTATGGCCAATACAGAGTTGAACTTTAGCAGCACTTACCAGCCTCAGATTGATGGGCAGACTGAGGTGGTCTACGGTATTGTTCCTCGTGCCCTGATTGATCTTCTCACCTTACCGACGACATTTTCTACTGATGTCCGCGCCACAGCCCTTCTCTCAGATATTCAGCAGGTCCACAAGACGACACAGGCTCGTTTGGAGGCTTCAAATGCCAAGTATAAGTTGGCTGCTGATTCTCGGCGGCGGGATGTGAATTTCGAGGTGGGTGACTTTGTTTGGGCTGTTTTGACTAAAGACCGTTTTCCTGCCCATGAGTATAATAAGCTTGCCTCACGGAAGAGTGGACCTTTGGAGGTCTTGGAGAAAATCAACCCGAATGCCTACCGCCTCTGCCTTCCTAGTCACATTCGCACTACCGATGTCTTCAATGTGAAATATTTGGTCCCTTTTCATGGAGATTCCTCATCTGGAAATGAAGCTGGTTCCGATTCGAGGGCGAATCATCTTAAAGAGGAGGAGAATGATGGAGATGAAGCTGCGATGATTTATTTCGAGAAGATGGATCCACTCAAACTTGACAAGTTGAAGGCCCGCTTTAATTAACGGGTTTTAATCTTTTATTTTAGTACCTTTTAGTTTATTGGACCCTCTTTTGTGGGCTTTAATTTTATTGGGTTATTTCCTTGAGTATTTACACTGTTTTGAAGATTGAGAAACACAGTTTTGATGATATTGAATTAGGATTTATTCCTTTTGCCTATCTTGTCGGTATTCTACGAGAATCAACGCCTAGATAGAAGGTTTATTCGTTCTTTCGATACGCCTGCGGCATCACTAACACTTAGCAATAGTACGAGAATAACAAAGTTAATTATTCCACATAAATGAATACAGCTAAATAGAATGCTATGTAGATTCAGAAGTTGAAAACATGAGATGCTGATCTTGGGGTGAAGATATGTAGGGTTTTGGTGGAAGTTGCAACGCATCAAGATTCCCTTCCAACATCTCCACCACCTTCGTCATTGATGGTCGATCCTTGGTGTTAGTGTTATTTTTTAACACTAATTAATTTTGCCTTTTCTTTGGTATTTTATTACCATATTTAATTTTAATATATTGAGATATTTGATAGTATATTTTTATACTATAAGATATTTAATATATTTGCTTGATTTGGTTGTTGAATTTATTTGGGTTTGTTATCCAAGAGTTTGGACAAGTCAAAGAAGTATGAAGAGTATTGAACTAGCCAAAAGAGTGAAAAGTATGGGAGAAGTCAAAGAATAGTGAAAAGTATGGGAGAAGCCAAAGAATAGTGTAGAGTATGGAACAAGTCATGGAAGATGGATAAAGATCTTGGACCAAGTTGCATCAGATGAGAGAGTCTGAAAAAATAGCACTATCCAGACTGCAGATCGAGAAGAACACCAAGAGAGATCCAAGAGAAAAATATAGAGTGTTCCAAGTGAGATACAAGGGCAGTTTTCAGAGCAATTGAATGTTGAAACATTAGTGACAACATTCTGTTTGATAGAGTCTTTTCTTCATTAGATTCTAGTTGAATTGCTTTGTAAACCCTATAAGAGGGTTTTAACATTCTTTGAGAGTCGGGAGATTATCATAGAGTGTTTGGTTTCGTTTCAAAGAGATTCTTTCAAAAGATCTCTTTGTACGTGTTTTTGTAATTACTCTTGTAGTAATATATCTTTTGCCCTGCTGGCGTTCCACAAGTATATTTATATACTTGTGGATATATCTTCCTGTCCTTGTTCGTTTTTTTATTCCGCTGCAAATTCTGATTATTCTAAGTGTATGAATGTTTTGGTAAATGTTGTGACATCTGGAACAACATTATCAATCTGTTCATTTTGTTTTTAAGTCTTGCAGGAGTTTCTGACCCACCAATCCTTTCAATTGGCATCAAGAGCCTGTATCACTCGACTTCGTACGTGAGAGGATCCTGTTTTAATCTTGCAAGACATGGATTGGTGTAATCCGCAAGGGAAGTTGCCCGTGCTTGATGGATCAAACTACGCCTATTGGAAGATTCGTGTACGGTCCCAAATCAAGTCCATTGATACAAATGCTTGGGACGTTGTTTTGGATGGGTTTACTCATCCTATGAAGGTTCATGAACAAGATGGAGATGTTGTTTCCAAACCTAGAGGAGAATGGACTATTGCCGAAATTGCTGCTGCAAACTACAATGACAAAGCTCTCAACATCATCCATGGTTCTGCAAAGGAGGCTTGGGATATCCTTCAAAGGCATTACGAAGGAGATAGCACCGTAAGAGAGACAAAATTGCGAACTCTAATGTCTCAATTCGAAACCATGCGAATGGAAGAAAATGAGGACATTAGTTCCTATTTTGAGAAACTACGGGACATCTCAAATCAGTTCGTGGTGCTCGGAGACTCAATAACGCACAAGAATTTGGTGTCCAAAGCTATTCGTACTTTGACACCAAAGTACAACATGAAGGTGTGTGCTATTGAAGAAGCTCACAACCTTGCCAAGATGGATTTTGATACTCTCCAAAGCATCTTGCAATCCTACGAGCTTAATCTGAAAAATCAAGGAGGCTCGAAGGGAAAGAACATTGCTTTCCAAGCACAAACTGATGATGAAAGCGATGAAGATGATGAGCCATTGGAGGAAGTCACTGAAGCACACAATGTGGCAATGCTAACCAAGAAGTTCAATTCGATGGTAAGGAAGTTCAACAAAAAGAAATTTCATCCGAAAGGGAAGAATTTCCAAAACAAGAATGTCGCTCAACCTTCGTGGAAGCCAACTGGTACACCTGCCCAACTCCAATCTAATCCCAGAAGAGCAGGATCTGAACATGGAAGATTTGATCCGAAGCATCTTGAAAGTATTCAATGCCATGCTTGCTCGGGATGGGGACATTATGCAAATGAATGTGCCAATACTCTTCGGAAGTATGGGATAAAGAACCACTGGGTTTCCATGAGCGATGATGAAGATGAGGATGACCTTGAAGAAAGTCAGAACCAGTCTTTGATGCTTGCAACAATTTGCGAACAGAATGACCAAACTTTTCATGTTGCAGATGATGTGGCCACATTGATCGACACATCTGACAGGTACGATTTATTTAATTTTAATTTTTCTAACGTAACCTGCTTGAATGTTGTGGATACAGATTCTCTTCCAGATGATGAAGAATTGGATAGGGATGAAGTTCTTGAAGAACTCCAAGAACTTTACAAATCCTTACTTAAAGATTGGAAGAAGCAATGCAAGAAAGTTGAAGTCTTTTCCAAAGAAAATGATATCATGAGGGGATCTTTAGCAAAGATAGAAACAGCCCTCATTAAGAAGGAGATAGAGCTTGATAAAGTTCAAACCAAATTGAATGATGCAGAGGCCACTATTGCCAAATGGACCAGTAGTTCAATGAAAGTCAATGAAGTCTTGAACGAAGGAAAAACTGATAGAGCAGGTATCGGGTTTAAATCAAAAGAATCTGTTTTTCCAAACCTCTTTGGTGAAAATCTTGTTAAAACTACCTTTGTGAAAGAAAAGTCTAAAAATGTTGGTGAATCTTCTAACCCAGGTCGTAGGAAAAGGAAATTTGTTTGCCATTACTGTTTTTGTGAAGGGCATATAAAACCATTTTGTTTCAAATTGAAAAGAGATATGTCCAGTAATGAAATGTTGTCTGAAATGTTGCCCAACATTTCGAACAACATTTTTGACAAACCAAGAAAAATTGTTGTGAAACAAGTTTGGATTCCAAAAGCTCCTTTTGTTTGCAATGTTGTTTATACTGCTTTGAGGACTAATCTTGCAGGTTCGTGGTATTTTGATAGTGGTTGTTCACGTCATATGATGGGAACAAAAAGGTACTTAAAAGATTTTGAACCACTTACCGAAGGTTATGTTACTTATGGAGGAGGAGCTAAAGGTAAAATCTTAGGAAGAGGAACTCTTGATGTTCCAGGTTTTCCAAGTCTGAAAAGTGTCTTATTGGTTGATGGTCTTATGGCTAATTTAATTAGCATAAGTCAACTTTGTGATGATGACTTGGAGGTAAAGTTTAATAAAAATTCATGTGAAGTTTTTGATAAATCTAACACTTGTGTTATGGCAGGAACAAGGTCTCAAGATAATTGTTATCTTGTTGGTAACAAAGTCACTTGTAACAAGGTCCAATTTGATGACACAATTCTGTGGCATCAAAAATTGGGACATGTAAATTTTCGTACCTTACACAAGTTGATGAAGTTTGGAGCAGTAAAAGGTTTGCCTGATCTCAATTACAAAAGTAAAGTGGTCTGTGGAGACTGCCAGAAAGGTAAGCAAACTCGTGTTCCACACAATGTTGTCACATCTGGGGGAACATTCACAGGTACTGTTCACTGCTTTGATCTTTTACATATGGATCTTATGGGTCCAGTTGAAGTAGAAAGCCTTGGAGGTAAGAGGTACTCCTATGTAGTTGTTGATGATTTTTCAAGGTTCACTTGGATTTTCTTTTTACGTGAAAAATCAGAAACTTTCTCTTACTTTAAAATGCTTTTTACTTAAATCAAAACCTCTTTCTCCTCAAAAGTTTTGAGAATTAGGTCTGATCATGGAAAAGAATTTGAAAACAGTTACTTTGCTGATTTTTGTGTAAAGAAAGGGATTTTTCATGAGTTTTCGGCTCCTAAAACACCTCAACAAAATGGAGTTGCCGAAAGAAAGAATAGAACTTTGCAAGAAATGGCTAGAGTCATGTTGATTTCTAAAAAACTGTCAAAAAGGTTTTGGGCCGAGGCATTGAACACCGCATGTTATATAGGAAATAGAGTTTACATTAGGCCCGGTTGCAAAATTACACCTTATGAAATTTTAAAAGGAAGAAAACCAAGTTTGAAACATTTTCATGTTTTTGGGTGTGTTTGCTATGTGCTTAATGAAAGAGATAATCTTGCCAAGTTCGATTCGAAGAGTGACAAAGCTGTCTTCCTTGGATATTCCTCAAATAGCCATGCTTATCGTGTATACAATTTAAGAGTAAGGAATATTCAGGAATCTGTAAACATAGTGTTTGATGACTGTTCTGATCTTGCAGGAAAGACATATGAAGATATGGTGATGGATCTGATTGAGAAACCGTCTGTTCCTGAAGATGCAGAAAGTGGTAGATCTGATGTTGTACCTGATGTTGCAACAATTGGAGAAACATCTGGTGTCAACAGTGAATCTGATGAAAATGAGGATGAAATTCATGATCCTGTAAGGAGAGATCCGCCTGCTCGGATTAGAAAAGATCACCCTACAAGCCAGGTGATAGGGGGAGTACAAGAAGGCATTCGAACACGAAGGAAGGAACCGGTTAATTATAAAGACATGGTCAGGTATGTGTGTATGACTACCACATACGATGAGGTAAGGAATTATTGTTTTGTGTCTTTGTTTGAACCTAAAAATGTGTTAGAAGCTTTGAAAGATGGTTTTTGGATTCAAGCTATGCAAGAGGAGCTTGAACAATTCACTCGAAATGAGGTGTGGACTCTCGTTCCTAGACCTTCCAATACCAATGTAATTGGTACTAAATGGATTTTTAAGAATAAAACTGATGACTCGGGTAATGTTGTTCGTAACAAAGCTCGTCTTGTAGCTCAAGGCTATACACAAGTCGAAGGTATCGACTTTGACGAAACCTTCGCACCTGTGGCTAGAATTGAGTCTATAAGGCTTTTACTTGCTATAGCATGCTATCTAAAAATCACCTTATATCAAATGGATGTTAAGGGAGCCTTCTTATATGGTTATTTGGATGAGGAAGTATACGTTGAACAACCTAAAGGTTTCGAAGATCCTTTCCATCCTAACCATGTGTTCAAGCTTGACAAAGCCTTATATGGTTTGAAACAAGCCCCTCGAGCATGGTACGGTAGGTTGACAAATTTCTTACTTGATTTTGGATTCATTAGAGGTGAGGCCGATCAAACTTTGTTTATTAAAAGGAATAATAATGATATAATCATTGCACAAATTTATGTTGATGATATAGTATTTGGATCTAACTTGCAACAAAGTTTGGATTCTTTTGTTAATGCTATGAAATCGACGTTTGATATGAGTATGATTGGAGAACTCACTTATTTCTTGGGCTTACAGGTGAAACAATCTAATGAAGGCATTTTCATTTCCCAGAGCAAATACGCAAGGAACTTAGTGAAAAAATTCGGACTTGAAAGTGCTAAGCATATGAGGATACCGATGGGGTCTACACAGAAAATATCAAAAGATGATGTTGCCGTAGATGTTGACACAACGCTGTACCGTTCAATGATAGGTAGCTTGCTGTATCTTACTTCAAGTCGACCTGATATTATGTTTAGTGTTTGTGTCTGTGCCCGTTATCAGTCTTGTCCTAAAACATCTCACTTACATGCTGTTAAGAGAATCATAAAGTACGTAGCAGGTACATGTGATTTAGGTATATGGTTCTCTAAAGATACTAATCCTAACATTGTAGGATATAGTGATTCCGATTGGGCTGGAGATGTGAATGATAGGAAAAGCACTAGTGGAGGATGTTTTTATCTTGGAAATAATTTGGTCTCATGGTATAGTCGTAAGCAAAATTGTGTGTCTCTTTCGACTGCTGAATCTGAATATGTGGCAGCCGGAAGTTGTTGCTCTCAATTAATTTGGTTACAACACATGCTTAATGACTATGGAATTAAATGTGATAATTTGACTATGTATTGTGATAACATGAGTGCCATTAATATTTCAAAGAATCCTGTTCAACATTCAAGAACAAAACATATAGACATTCGACATCATTTTATTAGAGATTTAGTTGAGAAAGGTCTTGTCCAACTTGAGTATGTATCCACTGATAATCAGCTTGCTGATATTTTTACCAAAGCCTTAGATTTTGAGAGATTTTCGTCCTTGAAAAGCTCTCTTGGTTTGTGTGTGATCTGATTGCATTTTTACAGTTTACGGATGTTGTTCCTAATGTTGCCACAATCTGAAAAACATCCATTGTTCAGGCTTTCTGTCTAGGGTTTTTAGGCATATGTTTGCTTGTGTGTTTTCTAGATAATGTGTGACTCTTTGTAGACATTTGTCCTAACAATTCCATAAATTCAGTTAATGGCTCATTTTAAAGTGTACCTTGCTTAAATTTTGATAAAAATCACGAAGCACTTGGAGCACGGCGTTCGCGGCGACGATGCTTTTCAGGCAGCCTAGTGATTGCTTAAAAAGGGTGTGTGACCTATACTGAGTAACTCGGGGCACGACACTCGCTATGACGATGCTTCCTTGTAAAAAGGTGTAGGAGATACCACATCCAACGATAAAAAGTTAATCTCTCAACTGAGTAACCAGAGGCACGGCACTCGCTATGACGATGCTATCTTTTCAAAAGGTTGGTAGAGATTAACATGTGCAAAAATTGATGTTTATGGTACACTGTGTTTTATTTTGAGCCTGCTTAATAATTTAAAGGAATTGTTTTTACAAATGTATCAACATTGCGAAACACAAAATCTGGAAATTTTGCATGCGCTTTATTTTTTTCTGTTTTTTAGGCATCCCTAGATTTTTTTTTTTGGATACAATTTTTGAGTTGGATAAGTCGTCTCCTAATATTTCTGATCTTATGATTTCTATTTCTCTCTGTTTTGGATCATTTTTGTTGAGGATCTTAAGGGTTTTAGTTTCTTAAGTGCTTCCTTAAATTCACGGTTCTCCATGCCTTATCAAATCACTCATACTCTCTCTCATCTCTTCTATGATACACTCATCTTTACATGCTCCAAAAATCCCCAAATTTCACTCCAAACCTAACCATGGCAGATTGGAAGACTGATTAAAATCAGAGATACATTCTTTTGTCTCTTTCTGCTCACAAAGGGGGAGATAGGTTGAAGAGGAAGCTGATGATACAGAAAAAGCTAGTTCTAACTTGTGGTTATCTTTTACTTGTTCGAAATCTATTGCATGTTAGTTTGTATGATATTTTGTTAGATGCAATTGATGTTTTCTTGCAGGTTTTCAGGGGGAGAATATTTAAATATGGTTTTGAGCAGAAAAGCCAAAAAGGGGGAGATTGTTAGTGTTATTTTTTAACACTAATTAATTTTGCCTTTTCTTTGGTATTTTATTACCATATTTAATTTTAATATATTGAGATATTTGATAGTATATTTTTATACTATAAGATATTTAATATATTTGCTTGATTTGGTTGTTGAATTTATTTGGGTTTGTTATCCAAGAGTTTGGACAAGTCAAAGAAGTATGAAGAGTATTGAACTAGCCAAAAGAGTGAAAAGTATGGGAGAAGTCAAAGAATAGTGAAAAGTATGGGAGAAGCCAAAGAATAGTGTAGAGTATGGAACAAGTCATGGAAGATGGATAAAGATCTTGGACCAAGTTGCATCAGATGAGAGAGTCTGAAAAAATAGCACTATCCAGACTGCAGATCGAGAAGAACACCAAGAGAGATCCAAGAGAAAAATATAGAGTGTTCCAAGTGAGATACAAGGGCAGTTTTCAGAGCAATTGAATGTTGAAACATTAGTGACAACATTCTGTTTGATAGAGTCTTTTCTTCATTAGATTCTAGTTGAATTGCTTTGTAAACCCTATAAGAGGGTTTTAACATTCTTTGAGAGTCGGGAGATTATCATAGAGTGTTTGGTTTCGTTTCAAAGAGATTCTTTCAAAAGATCTCTTTGTACGTGTTTTTGTAATTACTCTTGTAGTAATATATCTTTTGCCCTGTTGGCGTTCCACAAGTATATTTATATACTTGTGGATATATCTTCCTGTCCTTGTTCGTTTTTTTATTCCGCTGCAAATTCTGATTATTCTAAGTGTATGAATGTTTTGGTAAATGTTGTGACATCTGGAACAACATTATCAATCTGTTCATTTTGTTTTTAAGTCTTGCAGGAGTTTCTGACCCACCAATCCTTTCACTTGGGATCCAGCTGAATGCACCACAACCCAACAATTATCAGTGTTCTCTTTGCAAATGACTTTCATCTCCATTTCTTATTCCACCATGACTACCATCTATTTCAGCATCATCCATTTCAAGCTGCTTGTATATATATTGTGGGAAATATATGTCACTAGTGTGATCAACATCTGCTCGAACAAGGTTTTTCCTTCCACCAGCTATTTCCAAAACCATCATTCCAAAACTATAGACATCAGATTTATGAGAGACTTCACCTGAGTTCATACAAAACACTTCAGGGGCAATATACCCTATTGTCCCTCTCGCCACCATCGATATTGTACTTGATCTGTTGGGACACATCTGAGCAAGCCCAAAATCGGAAATTCTCGGATTGAAGTCCTCATCCAAAAGAATGTTGTGGGGCTTTATGTCGAAATGCAAAATCCTCATGTTGCAACCTTGATGCAAGTATTCGAGCCCTCGAGCAATGCCAAGTGAAATCTCAAACAGCTTTTGCCATCCCAGCCCGCCTCCTGCAGTGTTCTGTATGAACTTTTCAAGAGAGCCATTAGGCATGAACTCGTAAATTAGAGCTCTTTTACGACCCTCAAAACAGAATCCCAGAAGAGTGACGATGTTTATATGAGATGTTCTGCTACTACTTGCAACTTCATTCATGAATTCTTCTCCATTCTCTTTCGATTCATTCAGAATCTTCACTGCCACAAAACGATCATGTAATTTTCCTTTATAAACACTATCACATCCTCCCTTCCCCAAGTTTTCAGCAAATGACTTGGTCATTTTCTTGATGCTCACAAAACTGTATCTTGATACAAGATTTCTATTGTTCTTCAAGAAGAGTTCAATGTTCCTTTCACTCTCTAGTTTTTCCTCTCGATATCCAAATAATCTAAGCAATGCATACTTCCTCCGAATGAAATATATCACAACTATGTAAGCCCCAAAACAAGCAGCAATCCCATAAACTGAAAGGACTGTAAAAAAGAAATTTTTTTTTTTAATGAACTTCACTAAAGAGATTAATTGCTGTTGCTAGTCAATAAAAGATATTTAAGAAGTAGAATTTAATGGAAGAGGACTTGAGAAAATCTGGGCACAATATTGGTAGTAGATACATACCTACGAGAAGAAAAACTGTAAACATCCCGGCTTTACCAATGAGAAGAATCAACATCAGCCATGAACAAGTGTGTAAACAATTTTAGCAACAAGGACATATATAAAAAGACAAACTCTTCATTGTTTACTTCATAGCTATATAAAGTACAGTGTAATGAATTTCAAATGCACTTCTGTTGGGTCAAAACATAATACCTACATCACAGTACAGGTAAGTTCCGTCACTTCCGTCAGTAAGACAACGTCCTCCAAAATGAAAACATTTAGAACAATCTTCAGAGACATTAAACTCGACAGTAAAATCGGCATTCAATAGGTCGAACAATTCACCGGTGTCTTGGTTAGACTTTTTAGGGAGTTGAATTTCAAAACAACTTGAAGGGATACTACTTTCTCCCACAGAGGAATCATTACTTGTCGGATTCTTATAATACACAGTGGGTGTACTACAATTTACTCTCTCATAGTGTCGGAAATGATCTTTTATTCTGTCATTATGAACACCGTAGCATGTGAAGACGGTGAGATTAGGGGAGAATGAGAATGAAATAAAAGGAGCTATGGGCAAAGACACAATTCTGAAAGCAGAACAACTTCTGCTATCTAAAATAGTATAGCAGAACAACGTATTTTGAAGAAATGGATCCTGAATCAAGAATTTATTGCTAGATATTTGCTTCAAAATAGTATAGTTCACCTTTCCCTCTTCTGCGAGAATTCGTGGGTGTCCAGAATCACAGCCATCAACCATGATCAGTCCACATCCAGGATTCTCAACATTGGAGAATGGAAATTCCAGGAAAAAATTTCCGCAATGAAAGGATTTTTGGCATTTGGAATCAACTGAAGTGATGATCAAACAATGAAGTAGAGAAAAGAATATGAGGCACTTGGGAAGATTCATAATCATGCTGTTTTTATCTAGCTATATTTTTACCGCTTCGTATACATTCATTTTATCAACACATATTTATATTTGTATGATTTCTTAGGGTTTACCTGGAGTTGACTGAACACAAATTACGACTGAGAAAAATATCCTGTATATTGGTGATTGCATAGAAACTACTTGCATGGCAGTGCGTATCAATTAATATTATGGTTGGAAGTTGGAAGTTTGGAACTGAATTTTCAAAATAAAATTTTAATCTCAATTATACAAAGAGTTACTTAGACTGGACATATATCAATTAAAAATTTTGGGTTTCAATCGAATTTTCGAAATAGATTTCTAATCTCAAATATTGTAGAAACTCAAAATATTTATAATAATCAAGATATTTATATTATTTTAAAGTTGAAATACAGATTTTTTATTATAGATTTAATATTCAAACGTAGCGAGTCGTCAATATAAGTAATCCCGCATTTAAATTTGATCCCAACCGTTGAAATTACATACAAATGGATGGAAATCATGCATTAAATTTTATTGCATTTCACTCATTTTCTTTTATTTATTCTCTGTTCACCTACAGTTTCAGCTCTCTTCAACTGTATGAAATGTTGAAAAACAAGGGATACATGACTTCTTTATATATATATATATATATATATATATATATATATATATATATATATTTAGGACAGTTTTAAAAAATTGTCCCATGACTATACCATATTCTACCCACCACCAACCGACCAACGTAAAGACAATAGAAACTACTAGTGTAAGTTTCCAATACTACTAGAGTAAGAACTACTAGAGTAAGACCCGTATATCACACGGTAGTTTCAATACTCTTTAAAAATATTATATACTTATTAATTTATTAAATTATTAAAATATTATAGTTAGTAATATATTTATCTATAATATTATAACCAACAATTGATATAATTTCTTGAAAGAAAACTATAATTGGAATTGCTACTATAACTCAATCAAGGTAAGTAAATAAAATTATTATTAAAGTAAATCAAAATTTTCTTCATATATTATTTGTATGTTTTATAATGAAGAGGCATGTCTCAATGTTTCTATTCATGGGGAACTAAAATTCAAGCAAGTGTTGGTAGAATGCATTTGAAACTATTTATGCATAAAATATTTGAAATTATTTGTATCTACAGACTAGTGTTCACTCATGGACAAATTGTATGTTGCAATATCTAGAATCAAAAGTAAAAATGGCATCAAAATTCTATGTTGTGACGAGGATGGAAAGATTTGTAACACTACAATTAATGTTGTTTATGAGGAGGTTTTCCAAAGTTTGTAAATAAATTTAATATTTGGACATGCCTCTTCATCCATAAGTACCATCTCCATGCTACGATATTTTGAAGAATTATTGAATTTGGGAACAAACCACATTCGAATAACTCGAATCCTAATCTTGAAAATCTCATTCGATGGGTCAATATCTGCTAGAGAAAGATATTATTGTTCCATTTTCCTACACACTATTCAAAGGAAAAAAAATTGATTCAATGAAGAATTAGAGTGAATTGTTGTGGCATGATTTCAATGGTGAATTTATTTAAATATGCATCTTCAAAATTTATGACAATTATCATTAATTTTTAATTTAATGGGTATGTGAATTAAACTTAATTTTTGCGAAACTTTTCAATTATCTACCTTGAAATTGCAAAATGGTGTTCATATCACAAATGAATTACCGTTACTTTATTTTATCACAATGTTTTGCACAAAACCCTTCAGTCATCATTCATTAAGTCAACACCTAAACTATAAAATGTTTTCCAATTTTTTGTTGCATACGTTACAAATTTTGTTTGCAATTATAATTATTAGATTTTTTGATGAAACTTTCTGTACTGCTCTTGAATATGGATTGCCTCCAACTTGTGTTGAATGACAATATCTACGTGTGCAGAGCTTGAGAAGAAGGCGACATTGTCAGTTTTGGGTGACCAAAAAACATGTTCATTACAAATTGTATTCGTTAATACCGTGTACCTGGTTCATGAACAACTTCATAGCTGTAAGTTCATTTTTTTATGAAGCATACTATGCCATCTATCATGTGTTACATACAGTGCCCCATTACTCTTACAGATTTTTCCACATTTTTCCACCATTTTTTTTCAAGCATGTGTTATTGTACAAACAAGCTAGCACTTTTCAATACTATAAATGAATGCATCTGAATAGAATGCTACATAGTTTCAGAAGTTGAAAACATGAGATGCTGATCTTGGGGTGAAGATATGTAGGGTTTAGGTGGAACTTGCAAGGATTCAAGATTTCCTTCCAATTGTCCCTATTGTCCCTATTGTCCCTATTGTACCCTATTGTCCCTCTCGCCACCATCATCGATACTATACTTGATCTGTTGGGACACATCTTAGCAAGCCCAAAATCGGAAATTCTTGGATTGAAGTCCTTGTCCAAAAGAATGTTGTGGGGCTTTATGTCGAAATGCAAAATCCTCGTGTTGCAACCTTGATGCAAGTATTCGAGCCCTCGAGCAATGCCAAGTGAAATCTCAAACAGCTTTTGCCATCCCAGCCCACCTTCTGCAGTGTTCTGTATGAACTTTTCAAGAGAGCCATTAGGCATGAACTCGTAAATTAGAGCTCTTTTACGACCCTCAAAACAGAATCCCAAAAGAGTGACGATGTTTACATGAGATGTTCTGCTAATACTTGCAACTTCGTTCATGAATTCTTCTCCATTCTCTTTCAATTCATTCAGAATCTTCACTGCCACGAGATGACCATCATGCAACTTTCCTTTATAAACACTACCATATCCTCCATTTCCCAAGTTTTCAGCGAATGAATTGGTCATTTTCTTGATGTCCACATATCTGTATCTTAATGGGACAAGATTCTCATTGGTCTTCAAGAAGAGTTCAATGTATCTTTCATACTCAAGTTTTGCCTTTTGATATCCAAATATTCTAAGCAATTTTTACTTCCTCCGAATGAAATGGATCACAATTATAGAAGTGGATATAAGAGCAGCTAAAATCCCACCACCTGTAATGAGATTTCTTATTGTTTCTATAAACTCAAAAGAATTAAACTAAAAAGTATGTTGATGATTAAACCAAAACGTAAAAGAAAACTTCTTTAGTTGCTGTTGTTAGTTAGTAAAAGATATTTAAGAAGCAGAGTTTAATGGAAGAAGACTTGAGAAAAGGGAGATACATACCTATGAGTAGAATCTTTAGGAATCTCGTCTTCAACGGACTCTTTGCTGCACTCATATTCATCAAAGCAAACATATTGTGTGAGATTAGGCATAATCAACTAATCAAAGCAATAGAAACAGGCATGAGAAGGACATAAAGATACTAATTTTCTTTCTATCAACTATCAGCATTTACCTTTATTGCAGTTGAATCCAGTTCTATTGTCAGTAAAACACTCCCCTCCATCATGGAAACATTTAGAACAATCTTCAGTGACATTCAACTCCAGAGTAGAATCGGCAGTCAATAGATCGTATAATTCACCACAGTCTTGGTTAAACTTTTTAGGTAGTTGAATCTCAACACAGCTTTGAGGGATGCTACTTTCTCCTATGGAGGAATTATTACTTGTCGGATTCTTATAATACAGGGTGGATATACTACAATCTACCTTCTCATAGTGTCGGAAATGCTTTTTTATTTCTTCATTATGAGTACCGTAGCATGTGAAGACGGTGAGATTAGGGGAGAATGAGAACGAGAATGAGATAAAAGGAGATTTGGGCAAAGACACGTTTCTGAAAGTAATGCATCTTCTGTTATCTAACTCATATTGAAGAAATGGATCACGAATCAAGAATTTATTCGCGGATATTTTCTTCAAAATAGTAAAGTTCCCATTTCCGTCTTCTGGTTCTGAAACAATTCGTTGATGTGGAGAATCACAGCCATCAACCCTGATGGGCCCACATCCAGGATCCTGAATATTGGAGAATGGAAATTCCAGGATAAGATCTCCACACTGGAAGGGTTTTTGGCATTTGGAATAAACTGAAGTGATGATCAAACAATGAAGTAGAGAAAAGAAAGTGAGATACTTGGGAAGATTCATGCTGTTTATCTATATTTTTCTTGTCTTTTGAACTAAGTTGTCTATTCTTAATTTCCTATTTCTTTTTGGACAATTTAGAAAATTTCGTCCCATGACTTCTTAACCATATTCTACGCACAAACGTTAAGAAAATAGAAACTATACAAGAGTGATGCATTACTTTTCTTCATGATACCAAATATATTAATAATCACTAAGTATGCTCAGCAAAGCCTAATTATGTTTTTAATATTAACCACCAAGTTCTAAATTTTCAACAATTTTTCGGAACACGTTTTCTTGTTATATATATGAAAACATTTTTAATCACCAGTTTACAAAGGACACAAATCTCACCACCCTTATATATCAATTCACAAAGCATAACATCAGAGCAAACAACTTTAATCCTTCTCCATTTATTTGAGTATGAAATACATAAAGGTTACAGATACATCCTCGATCCAAAGATCAACAACCTCAAAACAAGCCATATTAATTTGCATGCATACATATATAAATACTTATATATATAGCAGCTTATTTAATCAAACTAGTACATAAAAAATCCTGCTTAATAAGCTTATATATAAATACTTAAATATATATAGCAGGGTCCTTTCCTCTGTGTAGATTGTCGCAATAAGAAGGATGCCATGGAAGGGAAACGACCGAGTGGGGTTAAAGTAGTGTAATTGGTTTATTGATATTCTTTTATTCACATTGCTCTTCATTCTTGTTCTGAGTTAGGTGATTGTTTTGAATTTTGAATGTTAAGTTAGAGATGTATTTTAGCTAGCAATTTATTGACAGAGTAGGAGCATTCTTTTGGTAACATATGGAATTATTTTGTAGAATTTTATTATTTTTCATATTCCTACAACAATGCCACGAAATGAATGATCATTTTGTATGGTTGAAAGTTATATATAATGTGGTCCCCTATTATATGGAATCAATTTTCTAAACTTTGATAATAGGTATCTTTCTCAATACAGTCCTAATTTCAAAGAATATGTTATGCAAGTATATTTTAAAATTATCCCAATTTTTAAAAAAAATGTAATTAATTGAAAATTTTAAAAATATCATACACTTGATAAAGATAGATATATATATATATATATATATATATATATATATTCTAAATGTATAAATTTTTTAAAAGAAATGATCAAAATAGCAATATACATTTGTAAGCTGACATCTTACTTTGTTGAGTATATTGAGTTTGATAAGTAATTTCAACAAAATGTACAAATAATTATTGACTCATTGACTAATTAGGGCCCAGTTTATTATCGCATTAATTATTGATCCAATTTGTTATCTGGTATTTTTCTTATCCTATTTCGAAAAGTAAACAAGGCCATAAATTAAGTTCAATTATATATATAGTCAAGTACATTTAGGCCAGATAGAAAGCTCGTGAATTTTATAGTTTTTGACTTTTTATCATTCTTTCATGTATTTTAAATTTTAAATTTGACTGATTTTGCTTGATTATATTTTCGTCCCATATATGTGTTATCAATTCAATCCAATATTATTTTATTATACTTTTGCTTGATTTTTAAAAGCTTTGAATACTTTTAAAATGTATTAGGTTATTTTTAGATATATCAAAAAAAAATTAAATTCTAAATATGTTTATTAAATGGTATTTAAATTATAATTTATATTTAAATAATGTATAAATAAATTTCCTATTTCATTTTGAATTCTTAAATATTTTACTTTTTTTTTTTTCATATTTTCACATTTATTAAATAATTATATCCGTTATAATTTTTATATTTTATTCACAAATTTTCAATATATATATATATATATATATATATATATATATAGAGGAAATCCCCCACTGTACATTATTTTTAAATTCATTGAAAAAAACTGCACCAAAATATAGATTGATGTATGACTGTACACTTAAATATAGTGTTTGTTACAAAAATACCACAAATGTTGACTAGTCTTACTATAAATAGTGAAAAGTGTAATGATGGTCTAATCATTCAGTTTCCACTTGTTATTTTAATAATATTTTGCAACAGCTATTACACGGAAATTTTGACAAGGAATTACTAAACCTAAACGAAAATAATTGCATAATCATTACACATTAGTTCGGACAATTAGTATAAAACCCTAAACAAAATTAATTTAACCCTAAACCTAATTAATTTGACCCTAAACGAAATTTTGATGTGTTATATTTTAATTGTTTTATTAAAAATTAATTTAACCCCGAACCTAATTAATTTAACCCTAAACGAAATTTTGATGTATTATATTTTAATTGTTGTATTAAAAAATAATGTAACCCTAATCCTAATTAATGTAACCCTAATCGAAATTTTGATGTATTATATTGTAATTGTTGTATTAATAATTAATTTAACCGTAATCTTAATTAATGCCCTAAATGAAATTTTGATTTATTAAACATAATTAATTGTTGTATTAAAAATTAAATAACCCTAATCCTAATTAATGTAACCCTAAATTAAATTTTGATGTATTAAACATAATTAATTGCTGTATTAAATGCGAAATAAAACCCTAAAACCTAAAAAAAAAAAGTACACTAATAAACGAAAATTGACTACTAAAAAACGAAAACTTTGCACTATTTCACGATTTAATTGTTTTATTACACGATTTTTTGGTGACATGCTGAACGAGTTAATTGTGTTGGAAATTCTGCATTGTTAAACGAAAAACTTACACTATTAAACGAAAAGATTGAACTATTACACGAAAAAGTTGCATTATTACACGAAAATTTCTTAATTTTGAATGATTTTTTGGGCTTTGAAAATAGGGACTTTAACACGAATTTTGGCCACGAAAATAACAACTAAACGAAAACATTACAATTGACTGTTAAAATTTGTAAATTTAGTTTGAAAAAAAAATTAAAATTTTCTTTCCAAAAAATTACAATTTACTTTTAACAAAAATTACAACGTACCTTTAAAATTACAATTTAGTATTTGTTCAATAATTTTATTAAACAAATTATTAATAAAATTAGTCTCAATTTATTAACTTGTACTGTAATTTTTTTTAACAAATCTTATAAGATTTCCTTTATAATAAATGAGCCTCAACTAACATATCAAATCTAACTTTAATGAAATATGATATGATATGATTTATAATCTTAAAAAATTGTCAAATAAAGACAAAAAACACAAAAGTGCCCTAATTTACAAAACCGCCGAATTCACCCAGCCTCCTTTCACCTTCTTCCTTTCACCATCTTTCACTTTCACTTTCACCCTCATTCAAGTTTGAAATTTACATTGGTGAAAAAAAACTTCATGGAGGCAGATTCGTAGATACACTCATCAACAAATTTGGGCAAATTCGTGGAGAGGCACCTACAATTCATTAAGTCCATGGCTTCTCAATCTATCAACCAGGTTAGTTTCTCTTTTTTTTTGTTGCAGGTTGCTGAATTTTGTTGAAGCACTTCTATTTTTTTGATGAATTTCGTTGAGAACAATGTTTTATTGAATGATGTTTGTGAATGTTGAATTTCGTTTATGAATATTTGTCGAAGCATATGTGGAATGTTGAATGAATGTCGAAGCATATGTGGGTTCCCAAAAAGTGTGGGATTTATTTACTGTTAACCCATTTTTTTAGGCCATTACACGAAATCTATGTGTTGTTAAACGATTAATTCAGTGAAATTTGTATAGATAAACGATTATTTGTGGTTTTATGTGCTGTGGACTTGTTACACGAAAATTGAAACTGTCACTGGAAATTTTTGAACTATTAAACGAAAAATGACACTGTTAATGTAAAAATTTGTACTATTAAACGAAAAAATTGTTAAGTTAAACGAAAACTTTGAATAGTTACACGAAAATTCTGTACATTCGACTTATGTATGTATTAATCCAACGTAATATGGATGTATGTATTAATTTACCTTGTGGTACGTATTGTAGTCCGGTCGTGTACTTTGGATCGAGGATGTATCTGTAACCTTTATGTATTTCATACTCAAATAAATGGAGAAGGATTAAAGTTGTTTGTTCTGATGTTATGCGTTGTGAATTGATATATAAGGGTGGTGAGATTTATGTCCTTTGTAAACTAGTGATTAAAAATGTTTTCTATATATATATAACAAGAAAACGTGTTTTGAAAAATTGTTGAAAATTTAGAACTTTTTGGTTAATATTAAAAACATAATTAGGCTTTGCTGAGCATACTTAGTGATTATTAATATATTCTGTATCATGAAGAAAAGTAATGCATCACTCTTGTATAGTTTCTATTTTCTTTACGTTGGTGCGTAGAATATGGTTAAGAAGTCATGGGACGAAATTTTCTAAATTGTCCAAAAAGAAAAAGGAAATTAAGAATAGAAAACTTAGTTCAAAAGTCATGCTAAATTTAAGTGACTGTTTTAAATTTGCTAAGTTTATTTATTTTTAAATATTATAAATATCTTGAGTATTTTAAATGTTTCAAGTTTTAATGTTTTGCATTGGGTTTGTACAACTGAGATTAGAAATATATTTTGAAAATTCAATTCAAACCAAAATATTAATTGGTGCGCCTGCCAAGTATTTTTTAACAATTGATCAGATTAGAAATCTATTTTAAAAAATCGATTAAGACCATAATATTAAATGGTGCTCTGCCAAGTCAATCACCAATATGTAGGATATTTCTCTAAGTCTTTGTGTGCAGTCAACTCCAGGTAGACCCAAAGAAATCATACAAATATGTGGTGATAAAATGAATTAATAGGATGCTGCAACAAAAATATAGATAAACAGCATGAATCTTCCCAAGTATCTCACTTTTTTTTTTCTCTACTTCATTGTTTGATCATCACTTCAGTTTATTCCAAATGCCAAAAACCCTTAAAGTGAAAATGATGTAAATTGTTATATATGAATCGAGTGATACCAAGAACCCCATATTCTAACCTTTTTTTTTTTCTCTTTTCTAGAAGTGAGATGATATTTTACAAGTCGTTTAAAAGTCTTGTACAAAAGTATTCCCAAGTCAAACAACGTGTTGATCATAAAAATGACTTGTTGTAATTAAGCTTGCAATAAACAAAATAAAAGGAGAAGAGAGCTTCAAGACACACAAACATGGCTAATGTTGCCAAGGTTTTGGTTTTCTTGTCCCTCTGTCATCTTCTTCTACTTAACTCTGCTTATTCCAAATGCCAAAAACCCTTCCACTGTGGAAATCTTACCCTGGAATTTCCATTCTCCAATATTCAGGATCCTGGATGTGGGCCCATCATGGTTGATGGCTGTGATTCTCCACATCCACGAATTCTTTCAGAATCAGAAGAGGGAAATGTGAGCTACACAATCTTGAATAATATATCTGCAAATAAATTCTTGATTCACAATCCATATCTTCAAGAAAGGTTAGATCACAGAAAATGTTATACTTTCAGAAAGGTGTCTTTGACCAAATCTCCTTTTGTTTCATTCTCATTCTCCCCTAATCTCACCGTCTTCACATGCTACGATACTCAAAATGAAGAAATAAAAGAGCATTTCCGACACTATGAGAGCACAAATTGTACTATTTACACCGTTTATTATAAGAATTCGACAAGTAATAATTCCTCCATAGGAGAAAGTAGCATCCCTGGAAGTTGTTTTGAGATTCAACTACCTAAAAAGCCTAACCAAGACACCGGTGATCTGTACGATCTATTGAGTGCTGAGTTTACTCTGGAGTTGAATGTCACTGAAGATTGTTCTAAATGTTTCCATGATGGAGGAGAGTGTTTTGCTGACAGTAGAACTGGATTCAACTGCAGAAAAGGTATTATTCTGCCAATTTTTTGGTAGGCCTAATTGATCTATATAAATAGAGTGTCTCTAGCTCTTTTTGACCCAAGAAATGCATTTGAAGTTCATTACACTGCACTATGTATACTATCAAGTAATTATTAGTAAAGAGTTTGTCATTTAATATATGTCCTTGTTGCTAAAATGGTAGATACTTGTTCATGGCTAATGTTGTTTTTTGTTTTCAGTGAAGACGAGATTGAGCATGAATCTTCTCATTGGTATGTATCTCCCATCAATCTTGTACCAAGATTTTCTCAAGTCTTCTTCCATTAAATTCCGCTTCTTCAATATCTTTCACTGACCAACAACAGCAATTAATTAAAGAAGTTTTCTTTTTCGTTTTGGTTTAATTATCAACATGCCTTTTATTTACACTCTTTTGAGTTTATAGAAACATTGAGATATCTGATTACAGGTGGTGGGATTGTAGCTGCTCTTCTATCCGCTTCTATAATTTTGGTCCTTTTCATTCGGAAGAAGTACACATTGCTTAGATTATTTGGATATCGAAAGGTAAAACTAGAGAATGAAAGGAACATTGAACTCTTTTTGACGAAGTATGAGAATCTTGTCCCATTAAGATATAGATATGTGGACATCAAGAAAATGACCAATTCATTCACTGAAAACTTGGGAAATGGAGGGTATGGTAGTGTTTATAAAGGAATGTTGCATGATGGTCATCTTGTGGCAGTGAAGATTCTGAACGAGTTGAAAGAGAATGGAGAAGAATTCATGAACGAAGTTACAAGTATTAGCAGAACATCTCATGTAAACATCGTCACACTTTTGGGATTCTGTTTTGAGGGTCGTAAAAGAGCTCTAATTTACGAGTTCATGCCTAATGGCTCTCTTGAAAAGTTCATACAGAACACTGCAGAAGGTGGGCTGGGATGGCAAAAGCTGTTTGAGATTTCACTTGGCATTGCTCGAGGGCTTGAATACTTGCATCAAGGTTGCAACACGAGGATTCTGCATTTCGACATAAAGCCCCACAACATTCTTTTGGATGAGAACTTCAATCCAAGAATTTCCGATTTTGGGCTTGCTAAGATGTGTCCCAACAGATCAAGTATAGTATCGATGATGGTGGCCAGAGGGACAATAGGGTACATTGCCCCTGAGGTGTTTTGTAGGAACTTTGGTGAAGTGTCTCATAAATCAGATGTGTATAGTTATGGAATGATGGTTTTGGAGATAGCTGGGGGAAAGAAAAACATTGATCGAGCAGATGTTGATCACACGAGTGAAGTATATTTCCCACATTATGTATACAAGCAACTTGAAATGGATGATGTTGCAAGAGATAGTAGTCATGGTGGAATAAGGAATGGAGATGAAAGCCAATTTGCAAAGAGGAAACTGATAATTGTTGGGTTGTGGTGCATTCAGACAGATCCCAAGGATCGACCATCAATGACAAAGGTAGTGGAAATGTTGGAAGGGAATCTTGAATCCTTGCAACTTCCACCTAAACCGTACATATCTTCACCCCAAGATCAGCATCTCATGTATTCAACTTCTGAAACTGTGTAGCATTCCATTTCAGCTATGAAGTTGTTCATAAACCAGGAATATGGTATCAACGAATACAATTTATTTCAGAATATGTCAATTTTAAGATAGTTGTATGAATTTGATCGTTCTCATTGAATTTAATATTGAATTATTGTGGTGAATTTTAAGATAGTTGTCAATTTTAAGATAGTTGTATGAATTTGATCAGCATCTTTTCTTGTGGCTTATATTGAATTTAATATCTAGTATTAAATATTGTATTTGATAAAATTATAATCCCTCTGTCCTGGTGTCGGTGTCCCCTAAAAGAATGTTGAATTCTAGTATAATTTTAACTGTAATTTATAATCTACATAGGTTTATAATGTTTCAATTATCTGATAAAATTGGTGATTTTTAAAAATAATAACAACAATATAATAAGAAAAAAATATCATTTTTCGTCCGGTAAATTAGACCCAATCCAATTTTTGTCGGTAATTATGACTTTTTCAATTTTTATCCTTTAATTATCAAATTTCTTCAATTTCAGTCTGAATTTGATTGAATTTTTTCCAATCTAACGTGACTGTCAGACTTGCTTAGGTGGTGTACAAATTGGAAACACCCAAATTCTTAAAAAGAAAAATTAAGCTTATGTCTTAATTTTTATTGTCACGTCATAAAAAAGAAAAAATTCAAATCATAAAAAAGTTAAATAAATTCGAAACAAAAATTGAAAAATGAAAATGAAAATGAAAAATTTAAACAATTATAAAAAGGTGAGACTACACACCCCAAAACTCCCTTTTTTTTTTTTTTTTCTTAAATAAAAGTTATAAAAATAAAATTTTAAGACTATCTTTGAGATGTGTTTAGCCCCATCCATTAAAAAATTCAAAACAGAAAAATTAAATGAATAGAAAAGGACGAGGATATTAACACTCCATGTTTTATTAATACACAGTATACACTCATCAAAATAAATAGACAAAAAACAACCTTTTTTTATATTGACTAAAATATTCTTATTTATAAAACTAAAACAATTTATTTGTATTGGACCATTTTGACATAAGGGATCAATATGGAATTTTCTGAAAATAAATAATTGCAAAAAAGCCCTAATCTTAATCGAACTCTCATTTTCCTCCCCTAATTTCTAAAACCCTAACACCACCATCTTGCCGGTGATGGTTTTTGAGAGCAGGTTTCTTGAATATTTATAGCTTATTGATATTTTCTTTTAAGGTGTCAAAATAATTCCTTAAATTCATTACAATGATATATCAATACCGAAAAAAGAATATTGGAAATCATTTTATGCAGAGTAAAAATTTTTGAAGGCTAATGTTCAAACGACGGTGATGGACTCCAAATATTTCTTCATATTTATTATTTTTGTTTTCTACATTTAACTTCGAGTCTTTGATTTCCAAATTCAAATTAATTATTCTCTTTTAACTTTGACATAGCTAAATTTCCCAAATAGACATTGGAATTTCTTTTGATTATGATGGCTCCCGACCATGAAGGGTGCCTTCGTTTCTCTATGTTTAATTACCAGTTATATTGGGAAATAGTGAACCATTTTCTGAATTGAAAATTTTCATAAACAATGTATACAAATGTTACTTTTGTTTTTTTTGGAATAAGAATTTTGTTGGAACCCTAATGATAGCTGAATCTTCTAATTAATTGCACGATAAACTCCCACTTATTAAGTGGAGACACGAGACTTATAATGGAGAGAAACTGAGATATTCTCACGAGGAAATATTAAATAGGGTTAATTAAATAAAAAACATGAATTTAGAGTCTTATTTTAATTGTAATATGAATTTTTGTTTTTGACTATAATACTATAAACTCTCAATTTAACATCTGTTAAATTCAGAATATGATTGGAGTTTTCGAACTTCTATTGCTGACGTGGAGCCCTAATTTAAAATTGAAACCTTCATCAATCTGAAAAAAAAAAAAACAAAAAACAAAACAAGTGGGAAATGAAAATGTAAAAATAAATAGAAAAAAGGGAAAACAAATGGAAAAAAGGATAATAAAAAAAACAAAGAAAATGGAAAAAAATAAGTGAATTGATATATACAAGGGGTGCATGCATGCGGATTTACATCATTTATATATAAGTGAAAATGTTTTCTATATATATATACCATTTTTATGTAGTATCATTTTCTTGCATTGCATTTAACTTTAATTTATTTATAATGCCTACGCACGTGCGAAAAGAAAAAAATATCAAGGATAGATAAATTACTTTAAAAGAATTATTTAAAACTTTAGTTAACAATAATATAAATAATTAGAATATTCTAAACGCGTCAAATTTGTATGTAATTTATACATGGAGTGTGAGAAGAGATTTGTTCACCGTGAAATGGTGAATGAGGTTTCTACTATAAATAATAGGAGATTACAACAAACTTTACACTTTATAAGAAAAGAATAAAAGAAAATATTTACAGAGATATGTGCAAATCTCTAGCGCACTGCTATTCTATCATCTACGCTATTACCCCCTCAAGTGAAGTGTGGGGTTCATACAAACACGAAGCTTGGATCGTAACAACTCAAAGATTGGGCGAGATAAACTTTTGGTGAACACATCAGCGAGTTGCAAATGAGAAGGCACATATCTTGTATCCAATCGGCCACTGGTAACGAGCTCTCGGACAAAATGACAGTCGATGTCAATATGTTTCGCGCGCTTGTGTGCAATAGGATTTTGGCTGAGAAACATTGCACTTTTATTATCACATAATAGTATGGGAGTCGTGGGTGGTTGGACGCGAAGCTCTCCAAGGAGCTGAGTAAGCCACACAACCTCTTGAGCAACATTGGCCAAAACTCGATATTTGGATTCACAACTGGACTGAGCAACTGTGGGCTGCTTCTTAGCGCTCTAAGAAACAAGAGAACTACCAAAAAAGATGGAATAACCATAAGTAGACCAGCGTGTCTCAACACAGCGAGCCCAATCGGCATCTGAATATGCCACAATATCAGTGTCCAAAGAGCGAGTGAAATTCAGTCCATAGTGAATGGTGCCTTTGACATAACGCAAAATGCGTTTGACAGCCTGAAAATGATCCTCTGTAGGGCTTTGAAGAAACTGTCTGACATGATTTACGACATAAGAAATGTCTGGCCGTGTGATTATAAGGTACTAAAAAGCACCGACGAGAGATCGAAACAAAGTGGGATCGTCAAAGGAAGCACCAGAACTGATAAGTGACTCTTCAGTAGGAAGTGGAGTGGAAACCGGTTTTGATTCAACGAGACTGACTCGAGAGAGAATATCATGGGCATACTTGGCTTGTCCCAAGAATAGACCGTTTTGAGTATAAGAGATCTCAAGACCAAGAAAATAATTCAAGGTCTCTACATCTTTGATTGCGAACTCGGCATTGACACGGTTGATGAATCGCCGAAGTGCAGCAGGGTTATTACCTGTAACAATGATGTCGTCAACATAGAGAAGAAGAAAAATAGAACAACCATTGTTATGAAAATAAAAGAGGGAAGTATCCGAACGACTCCTAATAAATCCTAAGGATGCAAGAAATGAACTAAAACGATCAAATCAGGCTCGAGGTGCTTAACGAAGACCGTAAAGAGCCTTCTTGAGTTTGCAAACGTGATCGGGAAAGCAGGGATCAACAAAGCCCGGTGGTTGTGCCATGAAAACGGGTTTGTCAAGAATGCCATGGAGAAAGGCATTCTTAACATCTAATTGATGCAATGGCCAGCTTTTGTGGACCGCAAGAGCGAGTAACACTTGAACGGTGGCAGCACGAACTACAGGGCTGAAGGTATGTGTGAAATCAAAGCCTGGAATTTGAGAGAACCCCTGAGCAACCAGACGAGCCTTGTACCGATCAATGGTCCCATCAGATTTATATTTTGTACGAAATACCCTCTTAGAACCAACTATGTTTTCATCATTTGTCCTAGGTACAAGATCCCACGTCTGATTAACATGCAAGACATCCATTTCTTCTTGCATTGCAGCGAGCCAGTGAGGGGTCTTGGCTACACTCTTGAAACCCTTCGGTTCTGCAGAATAAGAAAAAGAAGTTAGTAAAGATATGCAGGCAAGATCGACAAAATAACGAGGTTTGAAAATGCTAGATTTAGAGCGAGTTTGCATGGGGTGAGTAGAAGCCCGAGGCGGCTGGTCGGGTAAGGCTGCATCTGGAGAAGGAGGTTCGGTGGCATCAGGTGGAGCCACAACAGTGGGCGGAGGTTTAGCCACTGGAGGCGTGTCGTCCTGGGGCAATGGTAATATGTCGGTAGCAGGGACATTTGTCGGCGGCGGAGATGTCGGGTTGCATAATCTACAAGACCGAGAGGGTGGAGAGGAAACAACAAGCGGCTGTAAAGATGGTGCCGTAGAAGGGGACGGCTGAATAGCTATATGTGCAAGTTCCTGAGAATCAAGAAAATGAGAGAATTCCAAATTGTCAGCAGAGACTGATGCATTAGTCGAGAGAAAAGGGAAAACGGACTCATCAAATTGAGCATGTCGGGTAACATAAATTCGATTTTGAATAGGATCAAGATAGCGGAAGCCCTTATGAATACTACTGTAATCGAGGAAAATACACGATAGGCTACGAGGAGCAAGTTTGTGAGCAGCATAATTACGAAGATACGGAAAAACACAACAGCCAAAAACTTTAAAAGAACAATAGTCAGGAATAGAGTGAAATAAAATTTCAAATGTGGACTTATTATCCAAGATAGGAGTGGGCAGACAATTAATTATATAGACAGCAGTAGAGAACGCATCAACCCAATATTTAGCAGACACATGAGCATGAAATAATAAAGATAAACTAGTTTCAGTAATGTGACGATGCTTTCGCTCAGCACGTCCATTCTGTTGTGGAGTATATGGACAGGAAACACGATGCAAAGTACCTTTGGAGGAGAAATTTTTTTGAACTCAATGACTAGAAAACTCAGTACCACCATCTGATTGAAAAATCTTAATAGAAGAGCTAAACTGAGTTGTGACAAGAGTATAAAAGCGAGTAAACACATCATAAAATTCAGACTTAGTAGTCATGGGATAAAGCCAACTAAATCGAGAATGATCATCAATAAATAAAGTGTAATACTTATATCCAGACAAAGAGTTAACAGGTGCTGGGCCTTAAAGATCACAATTAACCAATCCCAAAACATGTGAAGTGCGTTTTTCATTCAATTGAAATGACAAGCATTTACTCTTAGCAAACTGATTAGATTCACAAACAGAAGGAGTAGGTAAAATAGAATTAACACTCAAATGTCCTGATTTATTCAAGAGTTTAATAATAGAAAAAGAGACATGGCCCAAACGAGAGTGCCCGGCCCCTTGCCATTATTTCCCTGGTTTTGCGATTCTGAACAAAGAGAGTCATGAGTAAACAAAACGTCAACAGATAAATCACTTGTGAGCTTACTTATGGATAACAATTTTTTAGTAATGTGGGGAACAACAAGAACATCAAGTAAGGGGAGATTATTCAAGAATCGAAAACCACAATGGGAAATAGTAAGAGTGGCACCGTTACCAACGGTGACAGAACCGTTACCAGTGTAGGGAGCGACATCATCCAAGTTGGAGGAGGAGGCGGTCATGTGAGCGGAAGCCTTGGTATCGACATACCAGTCGGAGGGCGTGGTGTCGGAAACGGTGCACTGAGATTGGAGCGCTTGGGCCAAATTCGCCTGGGACTGCCGCTCTTTGTAACGATCCGGACACACTGGAGTATAATTATCACCTCGACAAATTTGGCAGCGAGGAGTGAAATTACAGCGCTGCTGGTCGTTGTTGTTGTTCTGCCCACGGCCGTGATTGCGACTGGAGCCACGGCCAATAGACTGTCTAGACTGTCCAGAGTTGGAGCGCTGGCCAGATGGCTGTCCAGAGGAGCGGCCACCATGATTCTGTCCTCAGCTAGCATAGAAGGCGGCTTGCGGAGCAGCGACATCGACAGTTTCAGTGAAAAGACTATTACTAAGCTCATGATCCCTAGCCTGAGAAACAAGATCACCAAAGTTAGGAGAAGGAGATATAGCAAGATGGACATCAGCGAAGGTCCAAAAATCGGGACCAAGCCTGCGAAGAAACCGTTGCGTTTTGTCGGGATCAGAAACAGGGTCGCCGATGGCGACAAGTTGGTAGCAGAGGCCGTTAAATTTTCGATTGAATTCGGTAACAGTGGACGAGCCACGCTTCAGAAATTGAAGCTCGTCGCGTAAATGATGAGTCCTTGACTGGGTAGAGGGACAAAAAGCACGCTCCGAAGTAGTCCAAATTTCGCGCACGGTGGTGAGTCCAAGAATCTTGGACATAGATTCTTCTGTAAGAGAGGCAAGAAGAATACGCAAGCAGCGATCATGTTGCTGTGTCCAGGCTGCGTGGTCAGGATTGGGCGCTGGTCGATCAGCGTTACTAGCGACGGTGCAAGGCGGCTTAGGTTCTGAGCCATCCACGATGGGAAGAAGCCCATCACAACGGAGGATGAGAGATGAGAGAAATTTGATTTCGCCAAAGTAGATAATTCGCAGAAGTGAGACGGATGAAAATCATATGAATTAGTGTAGCGAGGGGGTGATCTCGGTAGCCATAGCAACCGATAAGAGAGGAGAAAGAAGAAAATTTTGGTGAGGAGGGGGCGGAAATAGGAGTAGGCAGCGGAAATTGGCGTTGAGTAAGGTTTACAGGATCAATCCGATACCATGTGAGAAAAGATTTGTTCACCGTGAAACTGGTGAATGAGGTTTCCACTATAAAAAAATAGGAGAGTACAACAAACTTTATACTTCACAGGGAAAGAATAAAAGAAAATATTTATAGAGATATGTGCAAATCTCTAGCGTACTGCTATTCAATCATCTACGCTATTATGGAGGTTTGTACAATTGAAGAGATTAATTGCTTGTTTTGAAAAGTCTGCCATTTCTAGACAGTCGCAATGTATAGGATATTTTTTCCAGTCGTAGTTTGTGTGCATTCAAGACCTAAAGAAATCATACAAATAATGCAATGTATAGGATATATAAAAGGAGAGTTGAGTCTCTCCAGGTAATTAAATTTATGCTGACTGGGGAACATATAGAAATTTACTTGAAGCTAGTTGTGTGGAGAATAAGCGCGGTTGAATTTGAATAAAACACATGCTGCTTGACCACTTTCTAGGCCCAGTATTCTGGGGCTTATAATTGTCTTATGCTTTCCCTTTATCACTATGGAATCTTATTATGGATTTTATAGGAAATCAGATTTGGATGAAGAAGAGTTTTCTCGATTTCATTCATCAGTGAAGCGTGGAGATATTGTTGGGATAGTTGGGTTCCCAGGTTTGTGATGTTAATTATAATCTGTTTTTTTTTTTTCTTATCTTTTTAATATATGAAAGATTATGATACAACCAAAATAGTAACTCATAGTAGTCATCAATATCATACTTCCTGGAGCTCAGTAGTAACCTGCATTTTGTAGGCAAAAGTAAAAGGGGAGAGCTGAGTATTTTTCCAAAAACATTTATAGTGCTGTCTCACTGTCTAGTGTCTACACATGATGCCTCGACAAAAACTTGGTCCAGGGGTTGATAATACAAAGGTGACTTTGAATTTTTGATCATGATGAATTGATTTTGTTTGGCTTATTCATTAACATCTCTGTACTTTGGACAGAATACTGATATCTGGGCCCCAGGACTTCCCAGAAATCCTGAGGAGAGAGATCGAAGAAACAGGGTTTTGATTTTTTTTTTTAATTTCAAGGGTAAAATTGGAATTTATTTATCTTTTAATTTTTTTAATTGAAAAGACAAAAAATTGGGGTGTACTTAGATATTGTTGGAGTGTGGATAGTTCCACCCTAAATTTTATAAGTATATGTTAAACTTTATTATTTCGTAGTTTTATAATAATTTCAATTAAATTTTCAAGTATATAATATTTATATTTATGAACTTTTATTAAATTATTATAATATTATAGTTAGTAATACATTTATCTATAATATTATAACCAACAATTGATATAATTTCTTGAAAGAAAACTATAATTGGAATCGCTACTAAAACTCAATCAAGGTAAGTAAATAAAAATATTATTAAAATAAATCAAAATTTTCTTCATATATTATTACAAATTTTGGAAAACCTCGTCATAAACAACATTAATTGTAGTGTTACAAATCTTTCCATCCTTGTCACAACATAGAATTTTTATGCCATTTTTGCTTTTGACTCTGGATATTGCAACATACAATTGTCCGTGAGTGAACACTGGTCTGGGTAGATACAAATAATTTCAAATATTTTATGCATAAATAGTTTCAAATGCATTCTACCAACACTTGCTTGAATTTTAGTTCCCTATGAATAGAAACATTGAGAACAAATTAGAAAATATATAATAGAAATGCCATTAAAATCATTATAAAACATACAAATAAATTTAATATTTGGACATGCCTCTTCATCCATAAGTACCATCTCCATGCTACAATATTCTGAAGGTTTATTGAATTTGGGAACAAACCACATTCGAATAACTCGAATCCTGATCTTGATCTTCTTCGATGGGTCAATATCTGCTAGAGGAAGATATTCTTGTTCAATTTTCCTACACACTATTCAAAGGAAAAACAATTTGATTCAATGAAGAATTAGAGTGAGTTGTTGTGGCATAATTTCAATGGTGAATTTATTTAAATATGTATCTTCAAAATTTGTAGCAATTATCATTAATTTTTAATTTAATGGGTATGTGAATTAAACTTAATTTTTGCGAAACTTTTCAATTATCTAGCTTGAAACATCTCTACCACCTTTGTCATTGATGGTCGATCCTTGGGATCTGTCTGAATGCACCACAACCCAACAATTACCAGTTTCCTCTTTGCAAAATGGCTTTCATCTTCATTCCTTATTCCACCATGACTACTATCTCTTGCAACATCATCCATTTCAAGTTGCTTGTATATATAATGTGGGAAATATACTCCACTCGTGTGATCGACATCTGCTCGATCAATGTTTTTCTTTCCACCAGCTATCTCCAAAACCATCATTCCATAACTATACACATCAGATTTATGAGACACTTCACCAAAGTTCCTACAAAACACCTCAGGGGCAATGTACCCTATTGTCCCTCTTGCCACCATCATCGATACTATACTTGATCTGTTGGGACACATCTTAGCAAGCCCAAAATCGGAAATTCTTGGATTGAAGTTCTCATCCAAAAGAATGTTGTGGGGCTTTATGTCGAAATGCAGAATCCTCGTGTTGCAACCTTGATGCAAGTATTCAAGACCTCGAGCAATGCCAAGTGAAATCTCAAACAGCTTTTGCCATCCCAGCCCACCTTCTGCAGTGTTCTGTATGAACTTTTCAAGAGAGCCATTAGGCATGAACTCGTAAATTAGAGCTCTTTTACGACCCTCAAAACAGAATCCCAAAAGTGTGACGATGTTTACATGAGATGTTCTGCTAATACTTGTAACTTCGTTCATGAATTCTTCTCCATTCTCTTTCGACTCGTTCAGAATCTTCACTGCCACAAGATGACCATCATGCAACATTCCTTTATAAACACTACCATACCCTCCATTTCCCAAGTTTTCAGTGAATGAATTGGTCATTTTCTTGATGTCCACATATCTATATCTTAATGGGACAAGATTCTCATACTTCTTCAAAAAGAGTTCAATGTTCCTTTCATTCTCTAGTTTTGCCTTTTGATATCCAAATAATCTAAGCAATGTGTACTTCCTCCGAATGAAAAGGACCAAAATTATAGAAGCAGATAGAAGAGCAGCTACAATCCCACCACCTGTAATCAGATATCTCAATGTTTCCATAAACTTAAAAGAATGTAAATAAAAGGCATGTTGATGATTAAACCACAAAAAGACAAAGAAAACCTCTTTAGTTAGTAAAAGATATTTAAGAAGCAGAATTTAATGGAAGAAGACTTGAGAAAAGGGAGATACATACCTACGAGAAGAATCTTTTGGAATCTCGTCTTTACTGCAAACAAAAACAACATTATCCATGAACAAGTGCACCATTTTAGCAACAAGGACATATATAAAAAGACAAACTGTTCGTTTAAAAATAACAAAACAAAAAAAAAAAAGATGCCAGGATAACAAAACCCACCTTTTTTGCAGTAGAATTTATTCATTTTGTCACTAAGACAAAGCCCTCCTCCATGGTAACACTCAGAACAGGTTTCAGAAACATTCCATTCCAGAGTAAATTGAGGAGACAACTGATCAAACAGGTCTCCCTTATACTTGTCAGGATTCTTAGGCAAATAAACAACTGAACAGTCGCTAGGAATGCTAGTTTGGTCTGAAACAGGGACATGAGCTTCTCGATAATAAACGGATGGAGGATGGAAATGACATTGTACTCTCTCATAGTCATGGAAATAGCTTTGGACATGATCATTGTAAGTTTGGTTGTGACAGGAGAACAAGGTAAGATTATGTGAGAGCGAAAACGAGACAAAAAGGGATTGAGGCAGAGAGAGATTCCTAAGAGAAGAACAACTTTTTTCACTCCAACTCCTGTGAAGGGAATCATCATAAAGTAGAAAACTATTTGATGATTTTCTCTCCAGAATACTCATGAATGTCCAAGGCTTTGCAAGGATAACTGGAGATTGAGATTCACAGTTTCCGACTAGAAATAAACCGCAATTGACATCCTTAGAGAATGGAAATTCCAGGGAGCCAAGATGTCCACACTGGAAAGATTTTGGACAGTTGGAATCAACTTTGAGAAGGAGAGAGTATAGGATTACTAGTAACAAATTCTGAGCAAGATTCATAACTGAACAACTTTCACTCAACAAACCTTATATACAAATCAACAAAATGAAAAATGGAATGAACACTTTTGTTTAAATATCAAGGCTTCATATCAACAAGTCTTTGCTTCCATCTAACACGTTATCAATTGACTTGGGAATACTTTTGTGCAAGACTTAATTACCAGCATATATATATTCTTATTCTTCGTTTTTTCTTTTTTGGTAATTATTCTCGAAATTTTGATGGTCCTTTGAAATGGTCAACATAAGCAATTAACTTGCCCCTTCCATCAGGTATAATAATTGTCTAAATTCCAACCAATGGGAACTTAAAGAAAAACCTTTCTATTGCCTTAAACACTTGTCAAGTGTTAATTTATGATGTCATTTGATATATACGACAGTGTAGTCATTTTATCTATAGGTAAAACGAACCCTTAAAAAAGAAATTAGTGCCCAGAAAAGTATGCACTTAATTTGCATATTTCTTCAATTTGAGGCCCCATTTGCTAAAGTTGTCTTTTTTCTAAGCTCATGATTGCAAATTTAGTTGAAAATTGAGTATATCAGGCCCACTCTTTCCACTAGTAGAAAAATAACAAGCAAATATGATAATGAAAGGTAAATTCCGATTTGGAGTTTTCATTAACATTTCAGAAATTGTGATATTCACCAACTCATTTTACCTGATATGATGCAGAATAAAAGAAAAGGCTAATAAATGACTTCATAACACTAAAATAACACCTAATGTTGCTATGTAGAATCAAATCAAATCACTAAAAGTAACCTATAAGAACCACACGAACTACATTGCAATCAATAATTCACTTGATAATAGAAACAAAAGTGCTCTACGAAGTTAGAAAATCTTACCAGGTTTACAACTCCTGGATTGAGGCCTGTCGGGGCAGAAACATCTGAAATGGAATGAAGATTCATTAAAACCGCAACGCCCACCACTTTCTTCACACACACTGCAATCACTGGCTGTCCAATTCAGCAAAAAACCTTTTCTCAAAACCTCCACAACATTCACAACTCCATTGTTAATCCTCTCATCATCTCCATACACTTCCACTGCAACGACGACGTTTTCTTCACATCTCTCCATTGCATCACTCACATTCTCATCATCATCGTATATAGCAAAAGTCCCATTATTCCTACTGCCACATCCAACATAGTACCTGGAGAAACTCTCAGACAGGTTCATGCATTTGGAGAACAAATGGAGGCCTGTTTCGTTGACAAAACCGAATCGGGGTATTGGAAATGTTGTGTTTCTGCTTATCAATGGAAGACAAGTAGTATCATCTGATTGTAATATAGCAGCATTATATACACGTAGAGAGCGATTTGGGTAGAAGATATCTTCAACTACAAACTCATTTCCAGGCAAAGCAAGAACTGGGAATCCAGCTTTGCAGGTTAGCTCAAATCCAGGATATCCACAGTAAGAATATTGCAAGGATCCGATATAGAAAGGGAAGATTATGTTTGGACCATTTTCACAGTTTTTCTGCGTGCATGATTCATACTGATAATGGGTAGAAGAAGATCTTTTGGATAAGATGATGACACAGAATATACATAGGTGTAATGATTTCAAGAAACTATCTTTGTTCATCTGCAAAACTGGAATAATTAAGCTCAATTGTGAAGAAAAACTATAGTATATATTTTTATGGAGTTTAATGTAAGAAAGGATTTGAAATTCATATGTAAAGTAGACTTGATTTTTGTGGAAAGGATTTGCAAAAATATCTGAGACAAGGGCAGGATTTGTGACTTCATCTGCCTAAAATGTTCAGACTATTGAAGTTATTTCAGAATATGTCAATTTTAAGATAGTTGTATGAATTTGATCGTTCTCATCTACCTTTTCTTGTGACCCATATTGAATTTAATATCTAGTATTAAATATTGTACTTGATAAAATTATAATCCCTCTGTCCTGGTGTCGGTGTCCCCTAAAAGAATGTTGAATTCTAGTATAATTTTAACTGTAATTTATAATCTACGTAGGTTTATAGTGTTTCAATTATCTGATAAAATTGGTGATTTTTAAAAATAATAACAACAATATAATAAGAAAAAAATACTACTCCCTCCGTCTCGTGATAAGTGTCACATCTACTGTTCGGCCCTGTTTTTAAGAATTATTGTATTTAAATGTGAGTGGGGGGAGAGAGGTAGTGAAATATATTATTATAATGTAAGTGGGAGGAGAGAGGTGATGGGATATATTATTATAATGTAAATAAATTGAACTTTTTTATGTCTATTTTTAGTAAGTGTACAGTGTGACATTTATTTTGGGACATCAAAAAATGAAAAGTGTGACACTTATCACGGGACGGAGGGAGTATAATTTTTCGTCCGGTAAATTAGTCCCAATTCAATTTTTATAGGTAATTATGACCTTTTCAATTTTGATCCTTTAATTACTGAATATTTTCAATTTCAGTCTGAATTTGATTGAATTTTTTCCGATCTAACGTGGCTGTACGATGGTATACAAATTGGAAACACCCAAATTCTTAAAAATAAAAATTGCGCTTATGTGGTAATTTTTATTGTCACGTCATAAAAAACAAAACAATGAAAAATAGAAAAAGAAAATTCAAATCATAAAAAAGTTAAATAAATTCGAAACAAAAATTGAAAAATGAAAATGAAAAAGAAAAATTTTAAAAATTATAAAAAGGTAAGACTACACATCCCAAAACTCCTTTTTTTTTTTTTCCTTAAATAAAAGTTATAAAAATAAAATTTTAAGACTATCTTTGAGATATGTATAGCCCCATCCATTAAAAAATTCAAAACAGAAAAATCAAATGAATAGAAAAGGACGAGGATATTAACACTCCATGTTTTATTAATACACAGTATACACTCATCAAAATAAATAGACAAAAAACAACCTTTTTTTATATTGACTAAAATATTCTTATTTAGAAAACTAAAACAATTTATTTGTATTGGACCATTTTGACATAAGGGATCAATATGGAATTTTCTGAAAATAAATAATTGCAAAAAAGCCCTAATCTTAATCGAACTCTCATTTTCCTCCCCTAATTTCTAAAACCCTAACACCACCATCTTGCCGGTGATGGCTTTTGAGAGCAGGTTTCTTGAATATTTATAGCTTATTGATTTTTTCTTTTAAGGTGTCAAAATAATTCCCTAAATTCATTACAATGATATATCAATACCGAAAAAAGAATATTGGAAATCATTTTATGCAGAGTAAAATTTTTTGAAGGCTAATGTTCAAACGACGGTGATGGACTCCAAACATTTCTTCATATTTATTATTTTTGTTTTCTACATTTAACTTCGAGTCTTTGATTTCCAAATTCAAATTAATTATTCTCTTTTAACTTTGACATAGCTAAATTTCCCAAATAGACATTGGAATTTCTTTTGATTATGATGGCTCCCGACCATGAAGGGTGCCTTCGTTTCTCTATGTTTAATTACCAGTTATATTGGGAAATAGTGAACCATTTTCTGAATTGAAAAATTTCATAAACAATGTATACAAATGTTACTTTTGTTTTTTTTGGAATAAGAATTTTGTTGGAACCCTAATGATGGCTGATTCTTCTAATTAATTGCACGATAAACTCCCACTTATTAAGTGGAGACACGAGACTTATAATGGAGAGAAACTGAGATATTCTCACGAGGAAATATTAAATAGGGTTAATTAAATAAAAAACATGAATTTAGAGTCTTATTTTAATTGTAATATGAATTTTTGACTATAATACTATAAACTCTCAATTTAACATCTGTTAAATTCGGAATATGATTGGAGTTTTCGAACTTCTATTGCTGACGTGGAGCCCGTAATTTAAAATTGAAACATTCATCAATGTGAAATAAAATAAAAACAAGTGGGAAATGAAAATGGAAAAAGAAATAGAAAAAAGGTAAAACAAATGGAAAAAAGGATAATAAAAAAAAAGAAAATGGAAAAAAATAAGTGAATTGATATATACAAGGGTGCATGCATGCGGATTTACATCATTTATATACAAGTGAAAATGTTTTCTATATATATACCATTTTTATGTAGTATCATTTTCTTGCATTGCATTTAACTTTAATTTATTTATAATGCCTACGCACGTGCGAAAAGAAAAAAATATCAAGGATAGATAAATTACTTTAAAAGAATTATTTAAAACTTTAGTTAACAATAATATAAATAATTAGAATATTCTAAACGCGTCAAATTTGTATGTAATTTATACATGGAGTGTGAGAAGAGATTTGTTCACCGTGAAATGGTGAATGAGGTTTGTACTATAAATAATAGGAGAGTACAATAAACTTTACACTTTACAAGGAAAGAATAAAAGAAAATATTTATAGAGATATGTGCAAATCTCTAGCGTACTGCTATTCTATCATCTACGCTATTACCCCCTCAAGCGAAGTGTGGGGTTCATACAAACACGAAGCTTGGATCGTAACAGCTCAAATATTGGGCGAGATAAACTTTTGGTGAACACATCAACGAGCTGCAAATGAGAAGGCACATATCTTGTATCCAGTCGGCCACTGGTAACGAGCTTTCGGATAAAATGACAGTCGAGGTCAATATGTTTCGTGCGCTTGTGTGCAATAGGATTTTGGTTGAGAAACAATGCACTTTTATTATCACATAATAGTATTGGAGTCATGGGTGGTTGGACGCGAAGCTCTCCCAGGAGCTGAGTAAGCCACACAACCTCTTGAGCAGCATTGGCCAAAGCTCGATATTTGGATTCACAACTGGACCGGGCAATTGTGGGCTGCTTCTTAGCGCTCCAAGAAACAAGAGAACTACCAAAAAAGATGGAATAGCGATAAGTAGACTAGCGTGTCTCAACACAGCGGGCCCAATCGGCATCTGAATATGCCACAATATTAGTGTCCGAAGAGCGAGTGAAATTCAGTCCATAGTGAATGGTGCCTTTGACATAACGCAAAATGCGTTTGACAACCTGAAAATGATCCTCTGTAGGGCTTTGAAGAAACTGGCTGACATGATTTACGGCATAAGAAATGTCTGGCCGTGTGATTGTAAGGTACTGAAGAGCACCGACGAGAGATCGAAACAAAGTGGGATCGTCAAAGGAAGCACCAGAACTGATAAGTGATTCTCCAGTAGGAAGTGGAGTGGAAACCGGTTTCGATTCAACGAGACTGACTCGAGAGAGAATATCATGGGCATACTTGGCTTGTCCCAAGAATAGGCCGTTTTGAGTATAAGAGATCTCAAGACTAAGAAAATAATTCAAGGTCTCTAGATCTTTGATTGCGAACTCGGCATTGACACGGTTGATGAATCGCCCAAGTGCAGCAGGGTTATTACCTGTAACAATGATGTCGTCAACATAGAGAAGAAAAAAAAATAGAACAACCATTGTTATGAAAGTAAAAGAGGGAAGTATCCGAACGACTCCTAATAAATCCTAAGGATGCAAGAAATGAACTAAAATGATCAAATCAGGCTCGAGGTGCTTAAAGAAGACCGTAAAGAGCCTTCTTGAGTTTGCAAACGTGATCGGGAAAGCGGGGATCAAGAAAGCCTGGTGGTTGTGCAATGAAAATGGGTTTGTCAAGAATGCCATGGAGGAAGGCATTCTTAACATCTAATTGATGCAATGGCCAGCTTTTGTGGACCGCAAGAGCGAGTAACACTCAAACGGTGGCAGCACGAACTACAGGGCTGAAGGTATGTGTGAAATCAAAGCTTGGAATTTGAGAGAACCCTTGAGCAACCAGACGAGCCTTGTACCGATCAATGGTGCCATCAGATTATATTTTGTATGAAATACCCACTTAGAACCAACTATGTTTTCATCATTTGGCCTCGGTACAAGATCCCACGTCTGATTAACATGCAAGACATCCATTTCTTCTTGCATTGCAGCGAGCCGGTGAGGGGTCTTGGCTGCACTCTTGAAACCCTTCGGTTCTGCAGAATAAGAAAGGGAAGTTAGTAAAGATGTGCAGGCAAGATCGACAAAATAACGAGGTTTGAAAATGCCGGATTTAGAGCGAGTTTGCATGGGGTGAGTAGAAGCCCGAGGGGGCTGGTCGGGTAAGGCTGCATCCGGAGAAGGAGGTTCGGTGGCATCAGGTGGAGCCACGACAGTGGGTGGAGGTTCAGCCACTGGAGGCGTGTCGTCCTGGGGCAATGGTAATACGTCGGTAGTAGGGACATTTGTCGGTGGCGGAGATGTCGGGTTGCATAATCTACAAGACCGAGAGGGTGGAGAGGAACCAACAAGCGGCTGTAAAGATGGTGCCGTGGAAGGAGATGACTGAACAACTGTATGTGCAAGTTCCTAAGAATCAAGAAAATGAGAGAATTCCAAATTGTCAGCAGAGACTGATGCATTAGTCGAGAGAAAAGGGAAAACGGACTCATCAAATTGAGCATGTCGGGTAACATAAATTTGATTTTGAATAGGATCAACACAGCGAAAGCCCTTATGAATACTACTGTAATCGAGGAAAATACACGATTGGTTGCGAGGAGCAAGTTTGTGAGCAGCATAATTACGAAGATACGGAAAAACACGACAGCCAAAAACTTTAAAAGAACAATAGTCAGGAATAGAGTGAAATAAAATTTCAAATGTGGACTTATTATCCAAGATAGGAGTGGGCAGACGATTAATTATATAGACATCAGTAGAGAACGTATCAACCCAATATTTAGCAGCACATGAGCATGAAATAATAAAGATAAACTAGTTTTAGTAATGTGACGATGCTTTCGCTCAGCACGTCCATTCTGTTGTGGAGTATATGGACAGGAAACACGATGCAAAGTACCTTTGGAGGAGAAATTTTTTTGAACTCAATGACTAGAAAACTCAGTACCACCATCTGATTGAAAAATCTTAATAGAAGAGCTAAACTGAGTTGTGACAAGAGTGTAAAAGCGAGTAAGTACATCATAAAATTCAGACTTAGCAGTCATGGGATAAAGCCAACTAAATCGAGAATGATCATCAATAAATAAAGCGTAATACTTATATCCAGACAAAGAGTTAACAGGTGCTGGGCCTTAAAGATCACAATTAACCAATCCCAAAACATGTGAAGCGCGTTTTTCATTCAATTGAAATGGCAAGCATTTACTCTTAGCAAACTGACAAGATTCACAAACGGAAGGAGTAGGTAAAATAGAATTAACACTCAAATGTCCTAATTTATTCAAGAGTTTAATAATAGAAAAGGAGACATGGCCCAAACGAGAGTGCCCGGCCCCTTGCCATTATTTCCCTGGTTTTGCGATTCTGAACAAAGTGAGAGTCATGAGTAAACACAACGTCAACAAATAAATCACTTGTGAGCTTACTTATGGATAACAAATTTTTAGTAATGTGGGGAACAACAAGAACATCAAGTAAGGGGAGATTATGCAAGAATCGAGAACCACAATGGGAAATAGTAAGAGTGGCACCATTACCAAGGATGACAGAACCGTTACCAGTGTAGGGAGCGAAAACATCCAAGTTGGAGTAGGAGGCGGTCATGTGAGCGGAAGCCCCGGTATCGACATACCAGTCGGAGGGCGTGGTGTCGGAAACGGTGCACTGAGATTGGAGCGCTTGGGCCAAATTCGCCTGGGACTGCCGCTCTTTGTAACGATCCGGACACACTGGAGCATAATGATCACCTCGACAAATTTGGCAGCGAGGAGTGAAATTACAGCGCTGCTGGTCGTTGTTGTTGTTCTGCCCACGGCCGTGATTGCGACTGGAGCCATGGCCAGTAGACTGTCTAGATTGTCCAGAGTTGGAGCGGCCACCATGATTCTGTCCTCAGCTAGCATAGAAGGCGGCTTGCGGAGCAGCGGCATCGACGGTTTCAGTGAAAAGACTATTACGAAGCTCATGATCCCTAGCCTGAGAAACAAGATCACCAAAGTTAGGAGAAGGAGATATAGCAAGACGGACATCAGCGAAGGTCCGAAAATCGGGACCAAGCCCGCAAAGAAACCATTGCGTTTTGTCGGGATCAGAAACAGGGTCGCCGATGGCGGCAAGTTGGTAGCAGAGGCCGTTAAATTTCCGGCTGAATTCGGTAACAGTGGACGAGCCACGCTTCAGAAATTGAAGCTCGTCGCGTAAATGATGAGTCCTTGACTGGGTAGAGGGACAAAAAGCACGCTCCAAAGCAGTCCAAATTTCACGCACGGTGTTGAGTCCAAGAATCTTGGACATAGATTCTTCTGTAAGAGAGGCAAGAAGAATACACAAGCAGCGATCGTGTCACTGTGTCCAGGCTGCGTGGTCAGGATTGGGTGCTGGTCGATCAACGTTACCGGCGATGGTGCAAGGCGGCTCAGGTTCTGAGCCATCCACAATGGGAAGAAGCCCATCACAACGGAGGATGAGAGATGAGAGAAATTTGATTTCGCCAAAGTAGATAATTCGCAGAAGTGAGACGGATGGAAATCATATGAATTAGTGTAGCGAGGGGGTGATCTCGGTAGCCATAGCAACCGATAAGAGAGGAGAAAGAAGAAAATTTTGGTGAGGAGGGGGCGGAAATAGGAGTAGGCAGCGGAAATTGGCGTTGAGTAGGGTTTACAGGATCAATCCTGCTGATACCATGTGAGAAGAGATTTGTTCACCGTGAAACTGGTGAATGAGGTTTCCACTATAAAAAATAGGAGAGTACAACAAACTTTACACTTCACAGGGAAAGAATAAAAGAAAATATTTATAGAGATATGTGCAAATCTCTAGCGTACTGCTATTCTATCATCTACGCTATTATGGAGGTTTGTACAATTGAAGAGATTAATTGCTTGTTTTGAAAAGTCTGCCATTTCTAGACAGTCGCAATGTATAGGATATTTTTTCCAGTAGCAGTTTGTGTGCATTCAAGACCTAAAGAAATCATACAAATAATGCAATGTATAGAATATATAAAAGGAGAGTTGAGTCTCTCCAGGTAATTGCTGACTGGGGAACATATAGAAATTTACTTGTGTGGAGAATAAGCGCGGTTGAATTTGATTAAAACACATGCTGCTTGACCACTTTCTAGGCCCAGTATGGAATCTTATTATGAATTTTATAGGTCAAAACATCCAGAGATCATGAGTCCCCTGGCGAAGTGGCATAGGTCAAAACCAGGCCTAACTGAACGATTTGAGTTGTTCGTCAACAAGCACGAAGTATGTGTTCCATTACACACACTCACACTCACACTCACACATCTTTTCTCTGTTTCTGCGGTTCTCACTGTATCTGCTAATTCTTGTCAATTTTGTCTTTTACTTGGCAGGTCTGCAATGCATACACAGAGTTGAATGATCCTGTTGTGCAACGCCAGCGTTTTGCTGATCAACTCAAGGTATTTTATAATGAATTGAATTATAATGGTGTCTTCATGGATGTGTCTGAAGTCAACAATTAGGTTCTGAATGTATATTATTTTATTATATTATATGCTGAAGATGATCTGATCTGAATGAAACTAGGACCGACAATCTGGTGATGATGAAGCTATGGCCTTGGATGAAACTTTCTGTACTGCTCTTGAATATGGATTGGCTCCAACTGGTGGTTGGGGATTGGGTATTGATCGATGTTTGCAATGTTGTTGACTGATTCACAGAACATAAAGGTTGGTATATGATGACTTGTTCAATTTTGGTACCGTCGCTTTTCACTTTCCAATTTTAGTCCTTTAACTTTTTAATTTGTCCAATTTGCATCCAATTTTGACCCGATTTTAGGCACGTCAGCAAATTTGACCGCCACGTAGGCAAATCTGGTGGCCACGTCAACAAAACCGATGGCCACATCAGCAAATCTACCACTTTGCAATAGTACGAGAATAACAAAGTTAATTATTCCACATAAATGAATACATCTAAATAGAATGCTATGTAGTGTCAGAAGTTGAAAACATGGGATGCTGATCTTGGGGTGAAGATATGTAGGGTTTTGGTGGAACTTGCAAGGATTCAAGATTCCCTTCCAACATCTCCACCACCTTCGTCATTGATGGTCGATCCTTGGGATCTGTCTGAATGCACCACAACCCAACAATTATCAGTGTCCTCTTTGCAAAATGACTTTCATCTCCATTTCTTATTCCATCATGACTACCATCTCTTTCAGCATCATCCATTTCAAGCTGCTTGTATATATATTGTGGGAAATATATGTCACTAGTCCGATCAACATCTGCTCGAACAAGGTTTTTCCTTCCACCAGCTATTTCCAAAACCATCATTCCATAACTATAGACATCAGATTTATGAGAGACTTCACCTGAGTTCATACAAAACACTTCAGGGGCAATGTACCCTATTGTCCCTCTAGCCACCATCATCGATATTGTACTTGATCTGTTGGGACACATCTGAGCAAGCCCAAAATCGGAAATTCTCGGATTGAAGTCCTCATCCAAAAGAATGTTGTGGGGCTTTATGTCGAAATGCAAAATCCTCATGTTGCAATCTTGATGCAAGTATTCGAGCCCTCGAGCAATGCCAAGTGAAATCTCAAACAGCTTTTGCATTCCCAGCCCGCCTTCTGCAGTGTTCTGTATGAACTTTTCAAGAGAGCCGTTAGGCATGAACTCGTAAATTAGAGCTCTTTTACGACCCTCAAAACAGAATCCCAAAAGAGTGACGACGTTTTTATGAGATGTTATGCTACTACTTGCAACTTCATTCACGAATTCTTCTCCATTCTCTTTCGATTCATTCAGAATCTTCACTGCCAAAATCCGATTACGTAATTTTCCTTTATAAACACTACCACATCCTCCCTTCCCCAAGTTTTCAGTAAATGATTTGGTCATTTTCTTGATGCTCACATAACTGAATCTTGGTGCAAGATATCTATTGTTCTTCAAGAAGAGTTCAATGTTCCTTTCACTCTCTAGTTTTTCATCTCGATATCCAAATAATCTAAGCAATGCGTACTTCCTCCGAATGAAACATCTCACAACTATGCAAGCGAATAAAAAAATAGAAATCCCAGATGAAGAGACTGTAAAAAAGAAAAAAAATCTTGTTTAATGAACTTCACTAAAGAGATTAATTGCTGTTGCTAGTCAATAAAAAATATCTAAGAAGTAGAATTTAATGGAAGAGGACTTGAGAAAATATTGGTGGTAGATACATACCTATGAAAATATCATCTTCAGACATCCCGCCTATACCAATGAGAAGAATCAACATCAGCCATGAACAAGTGTGTATACAATTTTAGCAACAAGGACATATATAAAAAGACAAACTCTTCATTGTTTACTTCATAGCTATATATAGTACAGTGTAATGAATTTCAAATGCACTTCTGTTGGGTCAAAAAATAATACCTACACCACAGTCAGTTCCGTGAGTTCCGTCAGTAAGACAACGTCCTCCATCATGAAAACATTTAGAACAATCTTCAGAGACATTAAACTCCACAGTAAAATCGGCATTCAATAGGTCGAACAATTCACCGGTGTCTTGGTTAGACTTTTTAGGGAGTTGAATTTCAAAACAACTTGAAGGGATACTACTTTCTCCCACAGAGGAATCATTACTTGTCGGATTCTTATAATACACAGTGGATGTACTACAATTTACTCTCTCATAGTGTCGGAAATGCTCTTTTATTCTGTCATTATGAACAACGTAGCATGTGAAGACGGTGAGATTAGGGGAGAATGAGAATGAAATCAAAGGAGTTATGGGCAAAGACACAATTCTGAAAGTAGAACAACTTCTGCTATCTAGTGTTGTTTGAAGAAATGGATCCTGAATCAAGAATTTATTGCTGGATATTTTCTTCAAAATAGTATAGTTCACCTTTCCCTCTTCTGCGAGAATTCGTGGGTGCCCAGAATCACAGCCATCAACCATGATCAGTCCACATCCAGGATTCTTAACATTGGAGAATGGAAATTCCAGGAAAAATTTTCCGCAATGAAAGGATTTTTGGCATTTGGAATCAACTGAAGTGATGATCAAACAATGAAGTAGAGACAAGAATATGAGGCACTGGGGAAGATTCATAATCATGCTGTTTTTATCTAGCTATATTTTTACGCTTCGTATACATTCATATTATCAACACATATTTATATTTGTATGACGTAATTCCCATAATCAGATTAGTGGCAAAGCAAAAATAAATGCAGAATAATATTGACACAATATTTGATAACGGAGTTGGGCCAATCTTGCCTACGTCTCCACATTGTCGCAGATCTGATATTGAAAGAAAAGAGAATCAAGTGTATACAATCACTCACAACCCGAAAAATTAGGCTCAATTTTTCTCACTTGGACTTTCTCTCACAATTTGATCTCTCTCAAATTGCTTTCAATTTGTGTGTACTTAACTAATGGGGGAGGAGAGTCTTTTATAGGCAATTTTAGCATTTCACTCATTTTCTTTTATTTATTCTCTGTTCACCGACAGTTTCAGCTCTCTTCAACTGTATGAAATGTTGAAAAACAAGGGATACATGACTTCTTTATATATATATATATATATATATATATATATATAGAGGATAGTTTTAAAAAATTGTCTCATGACTTTACCATATTCTACGCACCACCAACCGACCAACGTAAAGACATTCCACTAGTAGTTTTCCACTAGTGTAAGACCCGTTTATCACACGGTTATTTTCAATACTCATTAAAAAAATTGAAAAGTATTATTTCTAAATAAATTTTATAAGTATATGTTAAACTTTATTATTTCGTAGTTTTATAATAATTTCAATTAAATTTTCAAGTATATAATATTTATATTTATGAACTTTTATTAAATTATTATAATATTATAGTTAGTAATACATTTATCTATAATATTATAACCAACAATTGATATAATTTCTTGAAAGAAAACTATAATTGGAATCGCTACTAAAACTCAATCAAGGTAAGTAAATAAAAATATTATTAAAATAAATCAAAATTTTCTTCATATATTATTACAAATTTTGGAAAACCTCGTCATAAACAACATTAATTGTAGTGTTACAAATATTTCCGTCCTTGTCACAACATGAATTTTTATGCCATTTTTGCTTTTGACTCTGGATATTGCAACATACAATTGTCCGTGAGTGAACACTAGTCTGGGTAGATACAAATAATTTCAAACATTTTATGCATGTTGTTGACTGATTCACAGAACATAAAGGTTAGTATATGATGACTTGTTTTGGCTGAGGTTTCTAGTTTAATTTCTGGTTTAGTGCCTGCACTTCATAAATCATTATATATATTTCATTTTCCTCTAATTATTCCATTCTACATGGATGGAGAGAGAGAGAGAGAGAGAGTCAATTAGAGGATACATCCATTAACAAGATGACCGATTTTTGTGGACCACAAAACCAAACTAGATCATATATATCCTGATATTTTCAGTTAACTGTTGATGTGGCCTGTTTTTTAATATATTCATCTTCATTGCTCCACCTGCTGGAGCCTTGCAGGTCTTTGTGAAATTACATGCAATACATTGATTTTTTAAATCAGTGGCATATAGTTTAGAGTTTATTACTTTTTTTGCTCATTATGTTTGCCGTGTGACAATTTTGCCCTTTTTAATTTCGGGCTTGCAATTTAGGAATTTCTGTTTTACGGGTTGACAATTTAGGACTTTATCTTTTATCAATGGCAATGTAGGATTTTATGTTTTCAAAATTAGCAATTATTGCCCAATTTCAGCCCGAATTGTTTATTAGGGCTGAAATTGTACGTTTTTCGAGTTTAATTTGATGAGGTGGTGAGTGATTATCTGACATGAAATTTTGCAATTAATTGCCAGACTGTATTTTAAGTGGGCCCCACTACCTAATTAAAAATTAATTTAAAAAAAGAAAAAAAAAACCCTTTCTTCTCCACCTTCTCCACCATCGCGGATTCTCTTGAAACCTGCAGAAGAATCCAGCTTCTCCACCATACTTGTAATTAATTTCCACCGATCCGAAACATATCGTATCCTATGCCATTTTGAAGCACTCGGCGAGCCCGTTCCGAATCCGGGCTCAGATCAGCCATCCGACGCCGCCTCCGCCGGCAATCGGCCGGAGAAGTCGCGGCCGTTTCTCTCTCTAAAACCCGTTTTTCTCTCTCTTCAAATTCAAGCCATCCGGCCACCGATCGGAGCAATTCTTGTACCTATCTTGAAGTTCTCGCCGAGCCCGTTCCGAATCCGAGGTCAGATCAGCCATCCGACGTCGCCTACGCCGGCAATCAGCCGGAGAAGTCGCGGCCGTTTCTCTCTCTCTTCAAATTCAGGCCATCCGGCCACCGATCGGAGCGATTCTTGTGCCTATCTAGAAGTTCTCGCCGAGCCCGTTATAAATCTAGGCTCGGATCGTCGATCGGACATCATCTCCGCCGGCAACGGCCGGTCAAACTCTCGGCCTTTCCCACTCTCTCTCCTCCCTCTATCTCTTCGATCCCTCTCTCTCCCTTTCTCTCGGTTTTCTTTCGCCGACGGGCTGATGTGGTGGTAGAGGGCGGATGTTGTGCGCAGGCGCCTCCATGGGAGGGGAGGGGAGGACAAGGGTTTTGGATTTTTTTTTTTAATTTGATTAATTAATTTTGAATGATGTGTCAAGGTGGGTTCCACTAAAAAATAAGAAAGAAAATCCACGTCAATAAATGATCAACCACCTAAGCAATTTCAGCCCGAATTGAGGTGTCACGTGCAAGAAACATGCGATTTCAGTCCAAATAAACAATTCATACTATGCCATCTATCATGTGTTACATTATGCTGTGCAAACAGTGCCCCATTCCTCTTACAGATTTTCCCACATTTTTCCACCATTTTTTTTCAAGCATGTGTTATTGTACAAACAAGCTAGCACTTTTCAATAGTATAAATGAATACATCTGAATAGAATGCTACATAGTTTCAGAAGTTGATAACATGAGATGCTGATCTTGGGGTGAAGATATGTAGGGTTTAGGTGGAACTTGCAAGGATTCAAGATTTCCTTCCAACATTTCCACTACCTTGGTCATTGATGGTCGATCCTTGGGATCTGTCTGAATGCACCACAACCCAACGATTACCAGTTTCCTCCTTGCAAAATGGCTTTCATCTCCATTCCTTATTCCACCATGACTACCATCTCTTTCAGCATCATCCATTTCAAGTTGCTTGTATATATAATGTGGGAAATATACTTCACTTGTGTGATCAACATCTGCTCGATCAATGTTTTTCTTTCCCCCAGCTATCTCCAAAACCATCATTCCATAACTATACACATCAGGTTTATGAGACACTTCACCAAAGTTCCTACAAAACACCTCAGGGGCAATGTACCCTATTGTCCCTCTTGCCACCATCATCGATACTATACTTGATCTGTTGGGACACATCTTAGCAAGCCCAAAATCGGAAATTCATGGATTGAAGTTCTCATCCAAAAGAATGTTGTGGGGCTTTATGTCGAAATGCAGAATCCTCGTTTTGCAACCTTGATGCAAGTATTCAAGCCCTCGAGCAATGCCAAGTGAAATCTCAAACAGCTTTTGCCATCCCAGCCCACCATCTGCAGTGTTCTGTATGAACTTTTCAAGAGAGCCATTAGGCATGAACTCGTAAATTAGAGCTCTTTTACGACCCTCAAAACAGAATCCCAAAAGAGTGAAGATGTTTACATGAGATGTTCTGCTAATACTTGCAACTTCGTTCATGAATTCTTCTCCATTCTCTTTCGATTCATTCAGAATCTTCACTGCCACTAGATGACCATCATGTAATTTTCCTTTATAAACACTACCATATCCTCCCTTTCCCAAGTTTTCAGAAAATGACTTGGTCATTTTCTCGATGTCCGCATATCTGTATCTTAATGGGACAAGATTGCCATTGTTCTTCAAGAAGAGTTCAATGTTTCTTTCATACTCTAGTTTTGCCTTTTGATATCCAAACAATCTAAACGATGTGTACTTCCTCCGAATGAAAAGGACCAAAATTATAGAAGCGGATATAAGAGCAGCTACAATCCCACCACCTGTAATCAAATATCTCAATGTTTCTATAAACTCAAAAGAATGTAAATAAAAGGCATGTTGATGATTAAACCAAAACGAAAAAGAAAACTTCTTTAATTGCTGTTGTTAGTTAGTAAAACATATTTAAGAAGCAGAATTTAATGGAAGAAGACTTGAGAAAAGGGAGATACATACCTATGAGAAGAATCTTTCGGAATCTCGTCTTTACTGCAAACAAAAACAACATTATCCATGAACAAGTGCACCATTTTAGCAACAAGGACATATATAAAAAGACAAACTGTTCGTTTTAAAAAAAAAAAAAAAAATGCCAGGATAACAAAACCCACCTTTTTTGCAGTAGAATTTATTCATTTTGTCACTAAGACAAAGCCCTCCTCCATGGTAACACTCAGAACAGCCTTCAGAAACATTCCATTCCAGAGTAAATTTAGGAGACAACTGATCAAACAGGTCTTCCTTATGCTTGTCAGGATTCTTAGGCAAATAAACAACTGAACAGTCGCTAGGAATGCTAGTTTGGTCTGAAACAGGGACATGAGCTTCTCGATAATAAGTTTGGTTGTGGCAGGAGAACAAGGTAAGATTATGTGAGAGCGAAAACGAGACAAAAGGGGATTGAGGCAGAGAGAAATTCCTAAGAGAAGAACAACATTTTTCACTCCAACTCCTGTGAAGGGAATCATCATAAAGTAGAAAACTATTTGATGATTTTCTCTCCAGAATCATGAGTGTCCAAGGCTTTGCAAGGATTGGTAGAGATTGGGATTCACAGTTTTCGACTAGAAATAAACCGCAATTGCCATCCTTAGAGAATGGAAATTCCAGGGAGCCAAGATGTCCACACTGGAAAGATTTTGGACACTTGGAATCAACTTTGAGAAGGAGATAGTATAGGATTACTAGTAACAAATTCTGAGCAAGATTCATAACTGAACAACTTTCACTCAACAAACCTTATATACAAATCAAGAAAATGAAAAATGGAATGAACACTTTTGTTTAAATATCAAAGCTTCATATCAACAAGTCTTTGCTTCCATCTAACACGTCATCAATTGACTTGGGAATACTTTTGTGCAAGACTTGAGAAAATTGCGCTAGTTAATTACCAGCATATATATATTCTTATTCTTCTTTTTTTCTTTTTTGGTAATTATTCTCGAAATTTTGATGGTCCTTTGAAATGGTCAACATAAGCCATTAACTTGCCCCTTCCATCAGGTATAAAAATTGTCTAAATTCCAACCAATGGGAACTTAAAGAAAAACCTTTCTATTGCCTTAAACACGTGTCAAGTGTTAATTTATGATGTCATTTGATATATATGACGTGTAGTCATTTTACTATAGGTAAAACGTGATACACAATAAAAGAGGAGAAAAACAGGTTATGGGAATAAGCTGCTGCTTGTTATTCACACCAAACTTGAAACTCAATTTTGCCTTTATATAGGCTTACATAAAATAAGGACCCACTAATTAAACCTCATAATGATCCACTACACCACTAACTCCATAATGATCCACTACACCACTAACATAAAATTAAATGCCCACTAACATCTAACATTCTCTCCCTTAAACTAAAACTTTCAAGTTATAGTTTATGTAACTTCATCTTCAATCAGATTTGCCATAGTGCAAACGCCCATCAACTTTCTCAGATTTTGGAAGGGAAACAACCTGAGAGGTTTAGTAAGAATGTCTGCGAGTTGCTCCTCGCTTTTGCAATATTTCAAATCAATTATTCCATTATTGCAGAGATCTCGCAAAAAATAATATTTCACGTCGATGTGCTTGCTCCTTCCATGTAGAACAGGATTCTTGGATAACTTTATGGCTGAGTTGTTATCACAAAAAACTGTAGTAGCTTCTTCTTGCTTGAACTGAAGTTCTTCAAGAATTCTCCTCAACCAAACAGCTTGACAAGCACACCCTGTAGCTGCTACAAATTCAGCTTCGGTGCTCGAAAGAGTAATAATTGGCTGTTTTTTAGAAGACCACGAAACAGCCCCTGTGCCCAACATAAAAACATAACCCGAAGTGCTCCTTCGATCATCTTGATCTCCTGCATAATCGCTGTCCATAAAGGCAATCAATTTCGACTTTTCACCCTTCTTGTAGAATAATCCAAATTCCTTAGTGCCCTGCAAATAACGAAGAATTCTCTTGGCAACTAACATGTGCATTTCAGTTGGATTCTCCATGTACCTGCTTATCAGGCTTACAGAGTACATGATATCTGGTCGTGTAGCAGTTAAATACATTAAGCTACCAACAATTTGCTTGTAAAGTGTACTCTCCACCTTCTTTCCTCCAAGATCCTTGTTGAGCTTCAAGCCAAACTCAACTGGAGTAGTAACAGAATTGCAATTCTTCATCTGAAACTTGTCTAATATTTCTCGCACATACTTCTTTTGGCATATAAAAATTCCACTATCAAATTGCATCACCTCTATGCCAAGAAAATAATGCATCTTACCAATATCGGACATTTCAAACTCATCCATCATAGATTTCTTGAATTCTTTAAACATGTCATCACAATTTCCAGTAAATATGAGATCATCGACATACAAGCAGACTATGAGCATTTCACCTTTATCTCCAATCTTAACAAATAATGTATGTTCATAAGGACATTTGTGAAAGCCAACCTTAAGAAAGTAAGCCTCAATGCGACTGTACCAAGCTCGTGGAGCTTGTTTTAGTCCATAAAGAGCCTTTTTTAATCGATAAACTTTATGCTCATTATTCACTTTAACATAACCAGGAGGTTGATCAACAAATACCTTTTCCTCCAAGTTTCCATGCAAGAATGCTGATTTGACATCGAGCTGAAATATAGGCCACGAATTATGTGCCGCTAATGCAATCACCATTCTGATCGTGTCATGTCTTGCTACTGGAGCAAACACCTCTGTATAATCAACTCCATATTCTTGCTTATATCCCTTTGCAACTAATCGCGCCTTGTGCTTGTCAACTTCACCATTTTCATTGAGCTTTGTCTTGAAAACCCATTTTACACCAATGGTTTTATGCCCCTCTGGAAGATCAGTCAGCTCCCATGTGTCATTCCTTTCGATAGATTCAATTTCAGCATCCATTGCTCGCTGCCATTTTGGTTCTTTGATTGCACTTTCAAAGGTTGTAGGATCACAATCTGCAAATAATGCAAAATGCAAAATGGGTAACAGCATCATCATTTGTATCAAGTCCAGTTATCTCATAATCTTCCATCCATGCTGGCCTTTTTCGAATTCGCCGACGAGCATCTACTGTAGCAACACTAGATTCTTCCATTGTCGGTGAACTTTCAGCAGCTACGGGAGTATCAACTAAAGTATCATTTGTTGAATTTTCGAGCATCGGAGGTATTTCTTCTACATCACCATCACATAGAACTCGAGTAGGCTGCTGCCGATCCCAATCCCAAGTCCTATTCTCATCAAATAGCACATCTCGGCTGATTACAATCTTCTTTGTCACTGGATTGTATAATTTGTACGCCTTTGATGCTTCACTAATGCCAAGAAAGACACACTTTTCACCTTTATCATCAAGTTTCTTTCTCTTCTCATCTGGGACATGTGCATATGCAATACATCCAAAAATTCGAAAATAATCTACAGACGGTTTCCTTCCACTCCAAGCCTCCTCTGGAGTCATATCTCGAACAGCAAAAGTAGGACTTCTATTCAAGATGTGAACGCTCCAATTTACTGCTTCAGGCCAAAAATTCTTTGGAATACATCCTCTTGCCAGTAAGCTTCGAACCATATTGAGGATAGTTCTATTTTTTCTCTCGGATACGCCATTTTGCTGTGGTGTGTAAGAAGTTGTGAGCTCTCTTCGAATGCCATGAGCATCACAAAAAACATCAAATTCTGTAGAGCGATATTCACCACCTCGATCAGTTCGAAGGGTTTTGATCGTCTTTCCTGCCTCATTTTCAACCCGAGCTTTAAAGCTTTTAAATGCACTAAAAGCCTCAGATTTTTCCTGTAAAAAAACAAACCCAAGTTTTCCGAGAATAATCATCAATGAAAGTAATTAAGTATCTTTTACCCCCATTCGAAATTGGTGTCAACGGTCCACAAATATCGGAATGAACCAACTCCAAAACTTCTTTAGCTCTCCATGACTTTCCTTTAGGAAAGTGGGAACGATGTTGTTTGCCAACAACACACTCTTCACACATTTGAGAAGGAGGTGATATTTTCGGAAGACCGGTCACCATACTCTTTTGTTGAAGTATGTTCAAACCCCCAAAACTCAAGTGGCCATATCGAAAATGCCATAACCACGAAGGATCCTTCACTTCTACCATCAAGCAAGACTGAATACTCTCAATCTTCAAAGGGAATAGCCTGTTTGAATTCATTGGAATAATGGCAATAACACCTCTCTTTTGATCATAAATTTCGCAAGTCCCATTCTGAATAGTTATAGCATAACCTTTTTCTTGCAGTTGACCAGCACTTAATAAATTATTCTTTAAGTCTGGAACATACAAGACATTAGAGATTGTTTCCACAAAACCATTCTTGGTTCGTATTGTAATATCACCTTTGCCCATCACATTCACAGTAGAACAATCTCCAAAACTAACCGTAGAACGAAAAACTTCATTTAAACGCGAGAAAGAAGACTTACTTCCACTCATGTGGTTGCTGCAGCCCGTATCCACATACCAAACACCTGCCTCTGGTTCTCTGTCACTCAAAACTGCCATTAGCAAAGTTTCTCCTTCTTTGCTTTCAACAAAATTTGACTTCTGATTGTTGTCATTAGGCAATTTGGTATAACATTCAGAACGATAATGGCCAAATCTATGACATCTAAAGCACTCTACTTTAGATTTATCACCATATCTTCCTCTTCCAGTACCTTGAAATTGGCCATCTCTGTTGTCTCCTCCTCTACCACCATGATCTCCTCTTCCTTGTCCTCCTCTACCACCATGATCTCCTCTTCCTTGTCCTCGACCTCGACCTCGGTAATTTGAGAAATGAGTATTAGTAGAGGCCTTTAGAGCTTGTTCCTCCACTTTTGAACCTCTATTCATCTTTTGCTCATGAACTAGCAATGAACTTTGTAGTTCATCAAGAGAGAGTGCATCTATGTCCTTTGATTCTTCAATTGAACATACAACGAAGTCAAATTTTGGTGTCAGAGAGCGCAAAATCTTCTCCACAATAGTGACATCTCCCATCTTCTCACCATGGAAACGCATCTTGTTGCTTATCTCCATAGTTCTGGCACAATAGCTAGTGACCGATTCTCCGTCCTTCATCTGCAGCGTTTCAAAATCCCTTCTCAAGGCTTGAAGCTGTGCACGCTTCACTCTCGTCGAGCCTTGATATTTCTTCTTCATTGAGTCCCAAATATCTTTGGAAGTTTCTTTGCAAAGAATAGTTTCCAAGATGGGACGATCAATCGCCTGAAAGAGATAATTTTTTGCCTTTAAATCTTTCAGTCTTCGCCAGTCCAAATCTCTTCTTTCAGTTTCTGTCAAAGTTTCGACGTTTTCTGGTTCTCCAACTCCAGTTTCTACGATTGGCCAATACTCTTTGGATCGTAGAAAATTCTCCATCAACATGCTCCAGTGGTCATAATGACCATCAAAACGTGGAATGGCTGCCTGTACAAAATTATTTTCTGAAGTCATGGATTGTTTCACACACTCTTTTTCAGGACCTCACCCGATGATACCACTGATACACAATAAAAGAGGAGAAAAACAGGTTATGGGAATAAGCTGCTGCTTGTTATTCACACCAAACTTGAAACTCAATTTTGCCTTTATATAGGCTTACATAAAATAAGGACCCACTAATTAAACCTCATAATGATCCACTACACCACTAACTCCATAATGATCCACTACACCACTAACATAAAATTAAATGCCCACTAACATCTAACAAAACGAACCTTTAAAGAAGAAATTAGTGCCCAGAAAAGTATGCACTTAATTTGCTTATTTCTTCAATTTGAGGCCCCATTTGCAAACTCTAGCAAAGTTGTCTTTCTTCGAAGCTCATGATAGCAAATTTAGTTGAAAATTGAGTATATCAGGCCCACTCTTTCCACTAGTAGAAAAATAACAAGCAAATATGATAATGAAGGGTAAATTCCGATTTGGAGTTTTCATTAACATTTCAGAAATTGTGAAATTCACCAACTCATTTTACCTGATATGATGCAGACAAAAAAGAAAAGGCTAATAAATGACTTCATAACACTAAAATAACACCTAATGTTGTTATGTAGAATCAAATCACTAAAAGTAACCTATAAGAATCACACGAACTACATTGCAATCAATAATTCACTTGATAATAGAAACAAAAGTGCTCAACGAAGTTAGAAAATCTTACCAGGTATACAACTCCTGGATCGAGGCCTGTCGGGGCAGAAACACCTGAAATGGAATGAAGATTCATTAAAACCGCAACGCCCACCACTTTCTTCACACACACTGCAATCACTGGCTGTCCAATTCAGCAAAAAACCTTTTCTCAAAACCTCTACAACATTCACAACTCCATTGTTAATCATCTCATCATCTCCATACACTTCCACTGGAACGACGACGTTTTCTTCCCATCTCTCCATTGCATCACTCACATTCTCATCATCATCGTATATAGCAAAAGTCCCATTATTCCTACTGCCACATCCAACATAGTACCTGGAGAAACTCTCAGACAGGTTCATGCATTTGGAGAACAAATGGAGGCCTGTTTCGTTGACAAAACCGAATCGGGGTATTGGAAGTGTTGTGTTTCTGCTTATCAATGGAAGACAAGTAGTATCATCTGATTGTAATATAGCAGCATTATATACACGTAGAGAGCGATTTGGGTAGAAGATATCTTCAACTACAAACTCATTTCCAGGCAAAGCAAGAACTGGGAATCCAGCTTTGCAGGTTAGCTCAAATCCAGGATATCCACAGTAAGAATATTGCAAGGATCCGATATAGAAAGGGAAGGTTATGTTTGGACCATTTTCACAGTTTTTCTGCGTGCAAGATTCATACTGATAATGGGTAGAAGAAGATCATTTGGATAAGATGATGACACAGAATATACATAGGTGTAATGATTTCAAGAAACTATCTTTGTTCATCTGCAAAACTGGAATAATTAAGCTCAATTGTGAAGAAGAACTATAGTATATATTTTTATGGAGTTTGATGTTAGAAAGGATTTGAAATTCATATGTAAAGTAGACTTGATTTTTGTGGAAAGGATTTGCAAAGATATCTGAGACCAGGGCAGGATTTGTGACTTCATCTGCCTAAAATGTTCAGACTATTGAAGTTATTTCAGAATATGTCAATTTTAAGATAGTTGTATGAATTTGATCGTTCTCATCTACCTTTTCTTGTGACCCATATTGAATTTAATATCTAGTATTAAATATTGTACTTGATAAAATTATAATCCCTCTGTCCTGGTGTCGGTGTCCCCTAAAAGAATGTTGAATTGTAGTATAATTTTAACTGTAATTTATAATCTACAAAGGTTTATAGTGTTTCAATTATCTGATAAAATTGGTGATTTTTAAAAATAATAACAACAATATAATAAGAAAAAAATATCATTTTTCGTCCGGTAAATTAGACCCAATCCAATTTTTGTCGGTAATTATGACTTTTTCAATTTTGATCCTTTAATTATCGAATTTTTTTCAATTTCAGTCTGAATTTGATTGAATTTTTTTCCGATCTAACGTGGCTGTACGTGGTGTACAAATTGGAAACACCCAAATTCTTAAAATGAAAAATTGCACTTATGTGGTAATTTTTATTGTCACGTCATAAAACACAAAAACAAAAAAGAAAAATAGAAAAAGAAAATTCAAATCATAAAAAAGTTAAATAAATTCGAAACAAAAATTGAAAAATGAAAATGAAAATAAAAAATTTTAAAAATTATAAAAAGGTAAGACTACAGTCACTACACATCCCAAAACTCCTTTTTTTTTTCCTTAAATAAAAGTTATAAAAATAAAATTTTAAGACTATCTTTGAGATATGTATAGCCCCATCCATTAAAAAATTCAAAACAGAAAAATCAAATGAATAGAAAAGGACGAGGATATTAACACTCCATGTTTTATTAATACACAGTATACACATCAAAATAAATAGACAAAAAACAACCTTTTTTTATATTGACTAAAATATTCTTATTTATAAAACTAAAACAAGAGTTGGTCTTGTGTGCACTTGTTGTACATGCAATCCGGGTCGACCCAATTTTTGATCCGGATCCACGTGTTTTTTTTTTTGTTTTTTTTTTTGTTTTTACTTCAGGTTGTGACCTTTATGTTGTAAATGTGTGACATTTATATTATAAATGTGTGACTTTTATGTACAACTATCATGACCTTTATGTACTGTAACTCAGAAAAAAAATGAAGATTTTCAATATAATTTGAACTGTACACCTTTATGTGATATCAATGCGACATTTATGTTATATTATGTCACCTTTATGCACAAACATTCTGACCTTTATATAATATATAAAGATGCATAAATGTCAGAATATTTGTACATAAATGTGACATAATATAACATAAATGTGCATTGATATCACATAAAGGTACATAGTACAAATTGTGTTAAAAATCTTCATTTTTTTCCTAAGTTACAGTGTATAAAGGTAGAGATAGTTGTACATAAAGGTCACACATTTATAACATAAAAGTCATACATTTATAACATAAAGATCAGGACAAAAATTTGGAAGAAAAAAAATAAAAAACTCACGGATTCGGGTCGGATCGACCCTAAGATCCGTGCCTGGTGCACAAGAGTTTTTGTGCTAAAACAATTTATTTGTATTGGACCATTTTGAACATAAGGGTTCAATATGGAATTTTCTGAAAATAAATAATTGCAAAAAAGCCCTAAACTTAACCCAATTCTCATTTTCCTCCCCTAATTTCTAAAACCCTAACACCACCATCTTGCCGTTGATGGTTTTTGAGAGCAGGTTTCTTGAATATTTATAGCTTATTGATTTTTTCTTTTTAAGGTGTCACAATAATTCCTTAAATTCATAGTGATTCCAGTGCAGCGCAACAATGATATATCAATACCGAAAAAAGAATATTGGAAATCATTTTATGCAGACTAAAAAGTTTTGAAGGCTAATGTTCAAACGACGGTGATGGACTCCAAATATTTCTTCATATTTATTATTTTTGTTTTCTACATTTAACTTCGAGTCTTTGATTTCCAAATTCAAATTAATTATTCTCTTTTAACTTTGACATAGCTAAATTTCCCAAATAGACATTGGAATTTCTTTTGATTATGATGGCTCCCGACCATGAAGGGTGCCTTCGTTTCTCTATGTTTAATTACCAGTTATATTGGGAAATAGTGAACCATTTTCTGAATTGAAAATTTTCATAAACAATGTATACAAATGTTACTTTTGTTTTTTTTGGAATAAGAATTTTGTTGGAACCCTAATGATGGCTGAATCTTCTAATTAATTGCACGATAAACTCCCACTTATTAAGTGGAGACACGAGACTTATAATGGAGAGAAACTGAGATATTCTCACGAGGATATATTAAATAGGGTTAATTAAATAAAAAACATGAATTTAGAGTCTTATTTTAATTGTAACTAGTATAGGTTCGTGCGATGCACGGAGATATATAAATTTTACCATTTTAATGTGAAAATGTTGAATACGAAAATAATAAATTTTTTTAGAGTAATTTCAATCTTATTTGTTAACCATGTGATGCGTGATCATAAAATTTAAATATTTCCAAACTGATGTCAAATGTTAATTTAAGAAAAAATTTAATGTCAGTTGGTACCCATATAATGCATGAGCATATAAATTTATTAGTGTTGTAATTTTCTAAACAAAAAAATGTTCATGATAAAACAATATAGTTATTCAAGAGTTATTTCAATTTAATTTATTGCATATGTGATTTACGAATTTTAAATATTTCTTATATTCATCATACGTTATCAAACTACTTTATCAAAGATAATGCTCACATGCCCACCATGAACATATCATAATATGTCCACCATTGTTGTGTAAATATTTCATTCCTTTAAAATTTGAGATATAAAATTAATAGTTGTGTTAGATTTTTGACATCAACACTGATCACATGTGTCCAAGGTGGGTAGGTTAGCTAAGCTGATTTTATCAATTGTACTTGTCACAATTGGTCTGGAAAAAAATTGTGTAAATATATGTTCAATAAGATATTCATAATGAGGGTATAAAATGGAGATATTATTGTATATTATTCAAAAATAAAAAATTTAAATTTAACATACTTAAAAAAAAAATTATACTGATTTGTTTAGATGCCATACAAATCAAAATTTCTCAATTACAAAAATTTTTTGAACAAAAATATAGATCAATTTTCTTGAATTTTGTACATTATTTAAAACGAAAAGGTGTAAAAGATAAGTTAAAAAAAGTCAATACAAAAAAGTTTTTAAGATAAAATTTAAATTAGTACTTTTTATTTAGAAAGAACATCATATATTATAGGGTTAATTATTAGAAAAATTACGATATTTACTTAAATTACAACTTTAACTAATTTTTTTTGGTAATTTTAAAACAAAAATAACATTTGATACATTGTGTAATTATCATCATTGGGTAAACTTTGACTTTATCCTTGTTGATGTGTCCGAATAACTTGATAAAGTAAAGTTAAAAAATATATAAAAATATTTCGATCAAATTTTTGCAAATTTTATATTCGAGATTGATCAAATATATAGATTTTTTTTTATCGTTTTTAATTTATAATTCTTATTAAAAATAATAAATTAACAGTTGACATGAGCAAGAAAATAGTTTCATTTCCACTTTTAAGAAGATAATTGTTATCATATGGTAAGTATTACCATAATTACTACATAATTAATTATACCAAAATCGTATATCATTTGATTACCAAACATATTTGTTTACCTTTATTGATTATCAACAAAGTGTTAATATATTTTAAAGATTCTATAAGATACTTTAAATTTCTTAATATATTAAAATTGGAAATCATTTTTCCATATTTTGAAGATTTAGATTTCAAAAATTCTTTGTAGTATAATGTGTTACATAAAAACATCCAATTTCAATACTCATATATTAATTTTTACAAATATTGAAAAAATATAGATTAACTATGCAAATATTTATCATTTTAAAGGATTATATCACATGATGCATTATATTCATAAAGATTTATAAGATTTTAAATTTATTGTATTTTATGTTAATTATAAAAATAATATACTTAAATCAAGATTAGTCATATATATTTAAAATATACACATATTTGGAATAGATATCAAAACAACATAATGTTAAAATATAAATCAAGTTATATATAGATATCTATCTAATCATGATGACCATTAGAATGTAAAAAGAAATGTACAAAAAAATTCATATCTGATAAATTAATAGAGAAATAATAAATTACATAATTTAAATTTGATTATTTGTGTTATGGTGATAATAGATTCAATATTTTTTTTGGCATAACATAAAATACGCTACATACTTTTATGAAATTTTAAGTACTGAGACTTGTAAAATTCAATCTGGTCTTGTAGTTGATAAAACTTGTATACATATAATTCGGTAGATACATGGAATTTATATGCCATCATGGATTTGTTTAGTTGATTTAATATATTATAATTTAGATTAAATCCATTAAGATTAAGTAATTATTATTTTATTTTTAATTCATTTTTCATTAGCTATGCACAATATTTTAATTATTATTATTCTTCAAATTAGTGATGTGGAATGTATTATTTCATTGGTCTAATTAAATTATTCTTTAAATTTCAAGTATATTACACTGTTGAAGTTGTCATTTAATTATCTATGTATATTAAAAAATTGAATTTTTAATTTTACTTCATATATTATGATTTACATACCATATATATTTTTTACTTCATATATTACGATTTACACATACCATGTATATATTTTACTTCATCTATTATAATAAGGTTTATATACCATATATGTTCATATGCAAAATCAATATTTTTGGAAATTTACAATAAATTCAACTAATATCATATAAAATAAACTAATTAATAATTAATGATATTTCTAATATTAGAAAGTGAAAATGGGTGGGAAATTTTTTGGCATTTCTATTTTTAGGGGGTAATTGTTATTATATATATATATATGAATTTTTGACTATAATACTATAAACTCTCAATTTAACATCTGTTAAATTCGGAATATGATTGGAGTTTTCGAACTTCTATTGCTGACGTGGAGCCCGTAATTTAAAATTGAAACCTTCATCAATGTGAAAAAAAAAAACAAGTGGGAAATGAAAACGGAAAAAGAAATAGAAAAAAGGGAAAACAAATGGAAAAAGGATAATAAACAAAAAAAGAAAATGGAAAAAAAATAAGTGAATTGATATATACAAGGGTGCATGCATGCGGATTTACATCATTCATATACAAGTGAAAATGTTTTCTATATATATACCATTTTTATGTAGTATTATTTTCTTGCATTGCATTTAACTTTAATTTATTTATAATGCCTACGCACGTGCGAAAAGAAAAAAATATCAAGGATAGATAAATTACTTTAAAAGAATTATTTAAAACTTTATTTAACAATAATATAAATTATTAGAATATTCTAAACGCGTCAAATTTGTATGTAATTTATACATGGAGTGTGAGAAGAGATTTGTTGACTGTGAAACTGGTGAATGAGGTTTCTACTATAAATAATAGGAGAGTACAACAAACTTTACACTTTACAAGGAAAGAATAAAAGAAAATATTTACAGAGATATGTGCAAATCTCTAGCGTACTGCTATTCTATCATCTACGCTATTACCCCCTCAAGCGAAGTGTGGGGTTTATACAAACACGAAGCTTGGATCGTAACAGCTCAAAGATTGGGCGAGATAAAATTTTAGTGAACACATCAGCGAGTTGCAAATGAGAAGGCACATATCTTGTATCCAGTCGGCCACTGGTAACGAGCTCTCGAACAAAATGACAGTCGATGTCAATATGTTTCGCGCGCTTGTGTGCAATAGGATTTTGGCTGAGAAACAATGCACTTTTATTATCACATAATAGTATGGGAGTCGTGGGTGGTTGGACGCGAAGCTCTCCCAGGAGCTGAGTAAGCCACACAACCTCTTGAGCAGCATTGGCCAAAGCTCGATATTCGGATTCACAATTGGACCGGGCAACTATGGGCTGCTTCTTAGCGCTCCAAGAAACAAGAGAACTACCAAAAAAGATGGAATAGCCATAAGTAGACCGGCATGTCTCAACACAGCGGGCCCAATCGGCATCTGAATATGCCACAATATCAGTGTCCGAAGAGCGAGTGAAATTCAGTCCATAGTGAATGGTGCCTTTGACATAACGCAAAATGCGTTTGACAGCCTGAAAATGATCCTCTGTAGGGCTTTGAAGAAACTAGCTGACATGATTTACGGCATAAGAAATGTCTGGCCGTGTGATTGTAAGGTACTGAAGAGCACCGACGAGAGATCGAAACAAAGTGGGATCATCAAAGGAAGCACCATAACTGATAAGTGACTCTCCAGTAGGAAGTGGAGTGGAAACCGGTTTCGATTCAACGAGACTGACTCGAGAGAGAATATCATGGGCATACTTGGCTTGTCCCAAGAATAGGCCGTTTTGAGTATAAGAGATCTCAAGACCAAGAAAATAATTCAAGGTCCCTAGATCTTTGATTGCGAACTCGGCATTGACACGGTTGATGAATCGCCAAAGTGCAGCAAGGTTATTACCTGTAACAATGATGTCATCAACATAGAGAAGAAGAAAAATAGAACAACCATTGTTATGAAAGTAAAAGAGGGAAGTATCCGAACGACTCCTAATAAATCCTAAGGATGCAAGAAATGAACTAAAACGATCAAATCAGGCTCGAGGTGCTTAACGAAGACCGTAAAGAGCCTTCTTGAGTTTGCAAACGTGATCGGGAAAGCGGGGATCAACAAAGCTCGGTGGTTGTGCCATGAAAACGGGTTTGTTAAGAATGCCATGGAGGAAGGCATTCTTAACATCTAATTGATGCAACGGCCAGCTTTTGTGGACCGCAAGAGCAAGTAACACTCGAACGGTGGCAGCACGAACTACAGGGCTGAAGGTATGTGTGAAATCAAAGCCTGGAATTTGAGAGAACCCCTGAGCAACCAGACGAGCCTTGTACTGATCAATGGTGCCATCCAATTTATATTTTGTACGAAATACCCACTTAGAACCAACTATGTTTTCATCATTTGGCCTCGGTACAAGATCCCACGTCTGATTAGCATGCAAGGAATCCATTTCTTCTTGCATTGCAGCGAGCCAGTGAGGGGTCTTGGCTGCACTCTTGAAACCCTTCGGTACTGCAGAATAAGAAAGGGAAATTAGTAAAGATGTGCAGGCAAGATCAACAAAATAAGGAGGTTTGAAAATGCCGGATTTAGAGCGAGTTTGCATGGGGTGAATAGAAGCCCGAGGGGGCTGGTCGGGTAAGGCTGCATCCGGAGAAGGAGGTTCGGTGGCATCAGGTGGAGCCACGACAGTGGATGGAGGTTCAGCCATTGGAGGCGTGTTGTCCTGGGGCAATGGTAATGCGTCGGTAGCAAGGACATTTATCGGCGGCGGAGATGTCGGGTTGCATAATCTACAAGACCGAGAGGGTGGAGAGAAACCAACAAGCGGCTGTAAACATGGTGCCGTAGAAGGGGACAACTGAACAACTATATGTGCAAGTTCCTGAGAATCAAGAAAATGAGAGAATTCCAAATTGTCAGCAGAGACTGATGCATTAGTCGAGAGAAAAGGGAAAATGGACTCATCAAATTGAGCATGTCGGGTAACATAAATTCGATTTTGAATAGGATCAAGACAACGAAAGCCCTTATGAATACTACTATAACCGAGGAAAATACACGATTGGCTGTGAGGAGCAAGTTTGTGAGCAGCATAATTACAAAAATATGGAAACACACGACAGCCAAAAACTTTAAAAGAACAATAGTCAGGAATAGAGTGAAATAAAATTTCAAATGGGGACTTATTATCCAAGATAGGAGTGGGCAGCCGATTAATTATATAGACAGCAGTAGAGAACACATCAACCCAATATTTAGCAGGCACATGAGCATGAAATAATAAAGATAAACTAGTTTCAGTAATGTGGCGATGCTTTCGCTCAGCACGTCCATTCTGTTGTGGAGTATATGGACCAGGAAACACGATGCAAAATACCTTTGGAGGAGAAATTTTTTTGAACTCTATGACTAGAAAACTCAGTACCACCATCTGATTGAAAAATCTTAATAGATGAGCTAAACTGAGTTGTGACAAGAGTATAAAAGCGAGTAAGCACATCATAAAATTCAGACTTAACAGTCATGGGATAAAGCCAACTAAATCGAGAATGATCATCAATAAATAAAGCGTAATACTTATATCCAGACAAAGAGTTAACAGGTGCTGGGCTTTAAAGATCACAATTAAACAATCCCAAAATATGTGAAGCGCGTTTTTCATTCAATTGAAATGGCAAACATTTACTCTTAGCAAACTGACAAGATTCACAAACGGAAGGAGTAGGTAAAATAGAATTAACACTCAAATGTCCTAATTTATTTAAGAGTTTAATAATAGAAAAAGAGACATGGCCCAAACGAGAGTGCCATAAACTAAATGAAGAAAACAAACGAGAAGAATGTAATGCAACAACCAAAGCAGAAGACCCTTGTTCCAGCACATAGAAACCGTCTTTACACCGGCCCCTTGCCATTATTTCCCTGGTTTTGCGATTCTGAACAAAGAGAGAGTCATGAGTAAACACAACGTCAACAGATAAATCACTTGTGAGCTTACTTATGGATAACAAATTTTTAGTAATGTGGGGAACAACAAGAACATCAAGTAAGGGGAGATTATGCAAGAATCGAGAACCACAATGGGAAATAGCAAGAGTGGCACCGTTACCAACGGTGACAGAACCGTTACCAGTGTAGGGAGCGACGGCGTCCAAGTTGGAGGAGGAGGCGGTCATGTGAGCGGAAGCCCCAGTATCGACATACCAGTCGGAGGGCGTGGTGTCAGAAACGGTGCACTGAGATTGGACATAGATTCTTCTGTAAGAGAGGCAAGAAGAATATGCAAGCAGCGATCGTGTCGCTATGTCCAGGCTGCGTGGTCAGGATTGGGTGCTGGTCGATCAGTGTTACCGGCGACGGTGCAAGGCGGCTCAGGTTCTGAGCCATCCACGATGGGAAGAAGCCCATCACAACGGAGGATGAGAGATGAGAGAAATTTGATTTCGCCAAAGTAGATAATTCGCAGAAGTGAGACGGATGGAAATCATATGAATTAGTGTAGCGAGGGAGTGATCTCGGTAGCCATAGCAACCGATAAGAGAGGAGAAAGAAGAAAATTTTGGTGAGGAGGGGGCGGAAATAGGAGTAGGCAGCGGAAATTGGCATTGAGTAGGGTTGCCTTTGTCTTGTTGATCCATGGGCACATCTAGAAAATATTATGTTATGTTGCCGTAGTCTTCAGATAACATCTTTGATTGAAAAGATCTTAAACAGAGCATGCTCTAATTGACAATCTACAATTAGACTTTTGCTGCCTTAAGAATGTCTCATGTCTGAACTGTTATCGTAACATAGTAGTTTCTATAATGACACTTGGCATTTTCTTGATAATCGTTTCTAATCATGTTTGCTTCCTTTCTGCTTGATGCCACCCACCATTGTGTTTGTGCTGTTATGGTTGCAATCAGCACAGCTTGTTGGGCACTTTCTTGAGGAGAACCCTGCCTTCATTATCAACCATCCAGAGATCATGAGTCCCTTGGCGAAGTGGCATAGGTCAAAACCAGGCCTAACTGAACGATTTGAGTTGTTCGTCAACAAGCATGAAGTATGTGTTCCATTACACACACTCACACTCACACTCACATCTTTCCTCTGTTTATGCGGTTCTCACTGTATCTGCTAATTCTTGTCAATTTTGTCTTTTACTTGGCAGGTCTGCAATGCATACACAGAGTTGAACGATCCTGTTGTGCAACGCCAGCGTTTTGCTGACCAACTCAAGGTATTTTATAATGAATTGAATTATATTGGTGTCTCCATGGATGTGTCTGAAGTCAACAATTAGGTTCTGAATGTATATTATTTTATTATATTATATGCTGAAGATGATCTGATCTGAATGAGACTAGGACCGACAATCTGGTGATGATGAAGCTATGGCCTTGGATGAAACTTTCTGAACTGCTCTTGAATATGGATTGCCTCCAACTGGTGGTTGGGGATTGGGTATTGATCGGTTTGCAATGCTGTTGACTGATTCACAGAACATAAAGGTTAGTATATATGATGACTTGTTTTTGCTGAGGTTTCTAGTTTAATTTACAGTTCAGTGTCTGCACTTCATAAATCACTATAGATTTCATTTTCCCACTAAATAGGGAAAACATCAATTTTAGTTCCGTAACTAAGGTCTTGTTCAATTTTGGTACCGTCGCTTTTCACTTTCCAATTTTAGTCCTTTAACTTTTTAATTTGTCCAATTTGCATCCAATTTTGACCCGATTTTAGGCACGTCAGCAAATTTGACCGCCACGTAGGCAAATCCGGTGGCCACGTCAACAAAACCGATGGCCACATCAGCAAATCTACCACTTTGCAATAGTACGAGAATAACAAAGTTAATTATTCCACATAAATGAATACATCTAAATAGAATGCTATGTAGTGTCAGAAGTTGAAAACATGGGATGCTGATCTTGGGGTGAAGATATGTAGGGTTTTGGTGGAAGTTGCAATGCATCAAGATTCCCTTCCAACATCTCCACCACCTTCGTCATTGATGGTCGATCCTTGGGATCTGTCTGAATGCACCACAACCCAACAATTATCAGTGTCCTCTTTGCAAAATGACTTTCATCTCCATTTCTTATTCCATCATGACTACCATCTCTTTCAGCATCATCCATTTCAAGCTGCTTGTATATATATTGTGGGAAATATATGTCACTAGTCCGATCAACATCTGCTCGAACAAGGTTTTTCCTTCCACCAGCTATTTCCAAAACCATCATTCCATAACTATAGACATCAGATTTATGAGAGACTTCACCTGAGTTCATACAAAACACTTCAGGGGCAATGTACCCTATTGTCCCTCTAGCCACCATCATCGATATTGTACTTGATCTGTTGGGACACATCTGAGCAAGCCCAAAATCGGAAATTCTCGGATTGAAGTCCTCATCCAAAAGAATGTTGTGGGGCTTTATGTCGAAATGCAAAATCCTCATGTTGCAATCTTGATGCAAGTATTCGAGCCCTCGAGCAATGCCAAGTGAAATCTCAAACAGCTTTTGCATTCCCAGCCCGCCTTCTGCAGTGTTCTGTATGAACTTTTCAAGAGAGCCGTTAGGCATGAACTCGTAAATTAGAGCTCTTTTACGACCCTCAAAACAGAATCCCAAAAGAGTGACGACGTTTTTATGAGATGTTATGCTACTACTTGCAACTTCATTCACGAATTCTTCTCCATTCTCTTTCGATTCATTCAGAATCTTCACTGCCAAAATCCGATTACGTAATTTTCCTTTATAAACACTACCACATCCTCCCTTCCCCAAGTTTTCAGTAAATGATTTGGTCATTTTCTTGATGCTCACATAACTGAATCTTGGTGCAAGATATCTATTGTTCTTCAAGAAGAGTTCAATGTTCCTTTCACTCTCTAGTTTTTCATCTCGATATCCAAATAATCTAAGCAATGCGTACTTCCTCCGAATGAAACATCTCACAACTATGCAAGCGAATAAAAAAATAGAAATCCCAGATGAAGAGACTGTAAAAAAGAAAAAAAATCTTGTTTAATGAACTTCACTAAAGAGATTAATTGCTGTTGCTAGTCAATAAAAAATATCTAAGAAGTAGAATTTAATGGAAGAGGACTTGAGAAAATATTGGTGGTAGATACATACCTATGAAAATATCATCTTCAGACATCCCGCCTATACTAATGAGAAGAATCAACATCAGCCATGAACAAGTGTGTATACAATTTTAGCAACAAGGACATATATAAAAAGACAAACTCTTCATTGTTTACTTCATAGCTATATATAGTACAGTGTAATGAATTTCAAATGCACTTCTGTTGGGTCAAAAAATAATACCTACACCACAGTCAGTTCCGTGAGTTCCGTCAGTAAGACAACGTCCTCCATCATGAAAACATTTAGAACAATCTTCAGAGACATTAAACTCCACAGTAAAATCGGCATTCAATAGGTCGAACAATTCACCGGTGTCTTGGTTAGACTTTTTAGGGAGTTGAATTTCAAAACAACTTGAAGGGATACTACTTTCTCCCACAGAGGAATCATTACTTGTCGGATTCTTATAATACACAGTGGATGTACTACAATTTACTCTCTCATAGTGTCGGAAATGCTCTTTTATTCTGTCATTATGAACACCGTAGCATGTGAAGACGGTGAGATTAGGGGAGAATGAGAATGAAATCAAAGGAGTTATGGGCAAAGACACAATTCTGAAAGTAGAACAACTTCTGCTATCTAGTGTTGTTTGAAGAAATGGATCCTGAATCAAGAATTTATTGCTGGATATTTTCTTCAAAATAGTATAGTTCACCTTTCCCTCTTCTGCGAGAATTCGTGGGTGCCCAGAATCACAGCCATCAACCATGATCAGTCCACATCCAGGATTCTTAACATTGGAGAATGGAAATTCCAGGAAAAATTTTCCGCAATGAAAGGATTTTTGGCATTTGGAATCAACTGAAGTGATGATCAAACAATGAAGTAGAGACAAGAATATGAGGCACTGGGGAAGATTCATAATCATGCTGTTTTTATCTAGCTATATTTTTACGCTTCGTATACATTCATATTATCAACACATATTTATATTTGTATGACGTAATTCCCATAATCAGATTAGTGGCAAAGCAAAAATAAATGCAGAATAATATTGACACAATATTTGATAACGGAGTTGGGCCAATCTTGCCTACGTCTCCACATTGTCGCAGATCTGATATTGAAAGAAAAGAGAATCAAGTGTATACAATCACTCACAACCCGAAAAATTAGGCTCAATTTTTCTCACTTGGACTTTCTCTCACAATTTGATCTCTCTCAAATTGCTTTCAATTTGTGTGTACTTAACTAATGGGGGAGGAGAGTCTTTTATAGGCAATTTTAGCATTTCACTCATTTTCTTTTATTTATTCTCTGTTCACCGACAGTTTCAGCTCTCTTCAACTGTATGAAATGTTGAAAAACAAGGGATACATGACTTCTTTATATATATATATATATATATATATATATATATATAGAGGATAGTTTTAAAAAATTGTCTCATGACTTTACCATATTCTACGCACCACCAACCGACCAACGTAAAGACATTCCACTAGTAGTTTTCCACTAGTGTAAGACCCGTTTATCACACGGTTATTTTCAATACTCATTAAAAAAATTGAAAAGTATTATTTCTAAATAAATTTTATAAGTATATGTTAAACTTTATTATTTCGTAGTTTTATAATAATTTCAATTAAATTTTCAAGTATATAATATTTATATTTATGAACTTTTATTAAATTATTATAATATTATAGTTAGTAATACATTTATCTATAATATTATAACCAACAATTGATATAATTTCTTGAAAGAAAACTATAATTGGAATCGCTACTAAAACTCAATCAAGGTAAGTAAATAAAAATATTATTAAAATAAATCAAAATTTTCTTCATATATTATTACAAATTTTGGAAAACCTCGTCATAAACAACATTAATTGTAGTGTTACAAATATTTCCGTCCTTGTCACAACATGAATTTTTATGCCATTTTTGCTTTTGACTCTGGATATTGCAACATACAATTGTCCGTGAGTGAACACTAGTCTGGGTAGATACAAATAATTTCAAACATTTTATGCATGTTGTTGACTGATTCACAGAACATAAAGGTTAGTATATGATGACTTGTTTTGGCTGAGGTTTCTAGTTTAATTTCTGGTTTAGTGCCTGCACTTCATAAATCATTATATATATTTCATTTTCCTCTAATTATTCCATTCTACATGGATGGAGAGAGAGAGAGAGAGTCAATTAGAGGATACATCCATTAACAAGATGACCGATTTTTGTGGACCACAAAACCAAACTAGATCATATATATCCTGATATTTTCAGTTAACTGTTGATGTGGCCTGTTTTTTAATATATTCATCTTCATTGCTCCACCTGCTGGAGCCTTGCAGGTCTTTGTGAAATTACATGCAATACATTGATTTTTTAAATCAGTGGCATATAGTTTAGAGTTTATTACTTTTTTTGCTCATTATGTTTGCCGTGTGACAATTTTGCCCTTTTTAATTTCGGGCTTGCAATTTAGGAATTTCTGTTTTACGGGTTGACAATTTAGGACTTTATCTTTTATCAATGGCAATGTAGGATTTTATGTTTTCAAAATTAGCAATTATTGCCCAATTTCAGCCCGAATTGTTTATTAGGGCTGAAATTGTACGTTTTTCGAGTTTAATTTGATGAGGTGGTGAGTGATTATCTGACATGAAATTTTGCAATTAATTGCCAGACTGTATTTTAAGTGGGCCCCACTACCTAATTAAAAATTAATTTAAAAAAAGAAAAAAAAAACCCTTTCTTCTCCACCTTCTCCACCATCGCGGATTCTCTTGAAACCTGCAGAAGAATCCAGCTTCTCCACCATACTTGTAATTAATTTCCACCGATCCGAAACATATCGTATCCTATGCCATTTTGAAGCACTCGGCGAGCCCGTTCCGAATCCGGGCTCAGATCAGCCATCCGACGCCGCCTCCGCCGGCAATCGGCCGGAGAAGTCGCGGCCGTTTCTCTCTCTAAAACCCGTTTTTCTCTCTCTTCAAATTCAAGCCATCCGGCCACCGATCGGAGTGATTCTTGTACCTATCTTGAAAGTTCTCGCCGAGCCCGTTCCGAATCCGAGGTCAGATCAGCCATCCGACGTCGCCTACGTCGGCAATCGGCCGGAGAAGTCGCGGCCGTTTCTCTCTCTAAAACCCGTTTCTCTCTCTCTCTCTCTCTCTTCAAATTCAGGCCATCCGGCCACCGATCGGAGCGATTCTTGTGCCTATCTTGAAGTTCTCGCCGAGCCCGTTATGAATCCAGGCTCGGATCGTCGATCGGACATCATCTCCGCCGGCAACGGCCGGTCAAACTCTCGGCCTTTCCCACTCTCTCTCCTCCCTCTCTCTCTTCGATCCCTCTCTCTCCCTTTCTCTCGGTTTTTCTCTCGCCGGCGGGCTGATGTGGTGGTGGAGGGCGGATGTTGTGCGCAGGCGCCTCCATGGGAGGGGAGGGGAGGACAAGGGTTTTGGATTTTTTTTTTAATTTGATTAATTAATTTTGAATGATGTGTCAAGGTGGTTCCACTAAAAAATAAGAAAGAAAATCCATGTCAATAAATGATCAGCCACCTAAGCAATTTCAGCCCGAATTGAGGTGTCACGTGCAAGAAACGTGCGATTTCAGTCCAAATAAACAATTCATACTATGCCATCTATCATGTGTTACATTATGCTGTGCAAACAGTGCCCCATTCCTCTTACAGATTTTCCCACATTTTTCCACCATTTTTTTTCAAGCATGTGTTATTGTACAAACAAGCTAGCACTTTTCAATAGTATAAATGAATACATCTGAATAGAATGCTACATAGTTTCAGAAGTTGAAAACATGAGATGCTGATCTTGGGGTGAAGATATGTAGGGTTTAGGTGGAACTTGCAAGGATTCAAGATTTCCTTCCAACATTTCCACTACCTTGGTCATTGATGGTCGATCCTTGGGATCTGTCTGAATGCACCACAACCCAACGATTACCAGTTTCCTCCTTGCAAAATGGCTTTCATCTCCATTCCTTATTCCACCATGACTACCATCTCTTTCAGCATCATCCATTTCAAGTTGCTTGTATATATAATGTGGGAAATATACTTCACTTGTGTGATCAACATCTGCTCGATCAATGTTTTTCTTTCCCCCAGCTATCTCCAAAACCATCATTCCATAACTATACACATCAGGTTTATGAGACACTTCACCAAAGTTCCTACAAAACACCTCAGGGGCAATGTACCCTATTGTCCCTCTTGCCACCATCATCGATACTATACTTGATCTGTTGGGACACATCTTAGCAAGCCCAAAATCGGAAATTCATGGATTGAAGTTCTCATCCAAAAGAATGTTGTGGGGCTTTATGTCGAAATGCAGAATCCTCGTTTTGCAACCTTGATGCAAGTATTCAAGCCCTCGAGCAATGCCAAGTGAAATCTCAAACAGCTTTTGCCATCCCAGCCCACCATCTGCAGTGTTCTGTATGAACTTTTCAAGAGAGCCATTAGGCATGAACTCGTAAATTAGAGCTCTTTTACGACCCTCAAAACAGAATCCCAAAAGAGTGACGATGTTTACATGAGATGTTCTGCTAATACTTGCAACTTCGTTCATGAATTCTTCTCCATTCTCTTTCGATTCATTCAGAATCTTCACTGCCACTAGATGACCATCATGTAATTTTCCTTTATAAACACTACCATATCCTCCCTTTCCCAAGTTTTCAGAAAATGACTTGGTCATTTTCTCGATGTCCGCATATCTGTATCTTAATGGGACAAGATTGCCATTGTTCTTCAAGAAGAGTTCAATGTTTCTTTCATACTCTAGTTTTGCCTTTTGATATCCAAACAATCTAAACGATGTGTACTTCCTCCGAATGAAAAGGACCAAAATTATAGAAGCGGATATAAGAGCAGCTACAATCCCACCACCTGTAATCAAATATCTCAATGTTTCTATAAACTCAAAAGAATGTAAATAAAAGGCATGTTGATGATTAAACCAAAACGAAAAAGAAAACTTCTTTAATTGCTGTTGTTAGTTAGTAAAACATATTTAAGAAGCAGAATTTAATGGAAGAAGACTTGAGAAAAGGGAGATACATACCTATGAGAAGAATCTTTCGGAATCTCGTCTTTACTGCAAACAAAAACAACATTATCCATGAACAAGTGCACCATTTTAGCAACAAGGACATATATAAAAAGACAAACTGTTCGTTTTAAAAAAAAAAAAAAAATGCCAGGATAACAAAACCCACCTTTTTTGCAGTAGAATTTATTCATTTTGTCACTAAGACAAAGCCCTCCTCCATGGTAACACTCAGAACAGCCTTCAGAAACATTCCATTCCAGAGTAAATTTAGGAGACAACTGATCAAACAGGTCTTCCTTATGCTTGTCAGGATTCTTAGGCAAATAAACAACTGAACAGTCGCTAGGAATGCTAGTTTGGTCTGAAACAGGGACATGAGCTTCTCGATAATAAGTTTGGTTGTGGCAGGAGAACAAGGTAAGATTATGTGAGAGCGAAAACGAGACAAAAGGGGATTGAGGCAGAGAGAAATTCCTAAGAGAAGAACAACATTTTTCACTCCAACTCCTGTGAAGGGAATCATCATAAAGTAGAAAACTATTTGATGATTTTCTCTCCAGAATCATGAGTGTCCAAGGCTTTGCAAGGATTGGTAGAGATTGGGATTCACAGTTTTCGACTAGAAATAAACCGCAATTGCCATCCTTAGAGAATGGAAATTCCAGGGAGCCAAGATGTCCACACTGGAAAGATTTTGGACACTTGGAATCAACTTTGAGAAGGAGATAGTATAGGATTACTAGTAACAAATTCTGAGCAAGATTCATAACTGAACAACTTTCACTCAACAAACCTTATATACAAATCAAGAAAATGAAAAATGGAATGAACACTTTTGTTTAAATATCAAAGCTTCATATCAACAAGTCTTTGCTTCCATCTAACACGTCATCAATTGACTTGGGAATACTTTTGTGCAAGACTTGAGAAAATTGCGCTAGTTAATTACCAGCATATATATATTCTTATTCTTCTTTTTTTCTTTTTTGGTAATTATTCTCGAAATTTTGATGGTCCTTTGAAATGGTCAACATAAGCCATTAACTTGCCCCTTCCATCAGGTATAAAAATTGTCTAAATTCCAACCAATGGGAACTTAAAGAAAAACCTTTCTATTGCCTTAAACACGTGTCAAGTGTTAATTTATGATGTCATTTGATATATATGACGTGTAGTCATTTTACTATAGGTAAAACGTGATACACAATAAAAGAGGAGAAAAACAGGTTATGGGAATAAGCTGCTGCTTGTTATTCACACCAAACTTGAAACTCAATTTTGCCTTTATATAGGCTTACATAAAATAAGGACCCACTAATTAAACCTCATAATGATCCACTACACCACTAACTCCATAATGATCCACTACACCACTAACATAAAATTAAATGCCCACTAACATCTAACATTCTCTCCCTTAAACTAAAACTTTCAAGTTATAGTTTATGTAACTTCATCTTCAATCAGATTTGCCATAGTGCAAACGCCCATCAACTTTCTCAGATTTTGGAAGGGAAACAACCTGAGAGGTTTAGTAAGAATGTCTGCGAGTTGCTCCTCGCTTTTGCAATATTTCAAATCAATTATTCCATTATTGCAGAGATCTCGCAAAAAATAATATTTCACGTCGATGTGCTTGCTCCTTCCATGTAGAACAGGATTCTTGGATAACTTTATGGCTGAGTTGTTATCACAAAAAACTGTAGTAGCTTCTTCTTGCTTGAACTGAAGTTCTTCAAGAATTCTCCTCAACCAAACAGCTTGACAAGCACACCCTGTAGCTGCTACAAATTCAGCTTCGGTGCTCGAAAGAGTAATAATTGGCTGTTTTTTAGAAGACCACGAAACAGCCCCTGTGCCCAACATAAAAACATAACCCGAAGTGCTCCTTCGATCATCTTGATCTCCTGCATAATCGCTGTCCATAAAGGCAATCAATTTCGACTTTTCACCCTTCTTGTAGAATAATCCAAATTCCTTAGTGCCCTGCAAATAACGAAGAATTCTCTTGGCAACTAACATGTGCATTTCAGTTGGATTCTCCATGTACCTGCTTATCAGGCTTACAGAGTACATGATATCTGGTCGTGTAGCAGTTAAATACATTAAGCTACCAACAATTTGCTTGTAAAGTGTACTCTCCACCTTCTTTCCTCCAAGATCCTTGTTGAGCTTCAAGCCAAACTCAACTGGAGTAGTAACAGAATTGCAATTCTTCATCTGAAACTTGTCTAATATTTCTCGCACATACTTCTTTTGGCATATAAAAATTCCACTATCAAATTGCATCACCTCTATGCCAAGAAAATAATGCATCTTACCAATATCGGACATTTCAAACTCATCCATCATAGATTTCTTGAATTCTTTAAACATGTCATCACAATTTCCAGTAAATATGAGATCATCGACATACAAGCAGACTATGAGCATTTCACCTTTATCTCCAATCTTAACAAATAATGTATGTTCATAAGGACATTTGTGAAAGCCAACCTTAAGAAAGTAAGCCTCAATGCGACTGTACCAAGCTCGTGGAGCTTGTTTTAGTCCATAAAGAGCCTTTTTTAATCGATAAACTTTATGCTCATTATTCACTTTAACATAACCAGGAGGTTGATCAACAAATACCTTTTCCTCCAAGTTTCCATGCAAGAATGCTGATTTGACATCGAGCTGAAATATAGGCCACGAATTATGTGCCGCTAATGCAATCACCATTCTGATCGTGTCATGTCTTGCTACTGGAGCAAACACCTCTGTATAATCAACTCCATATTCTTGCTTATATCCCTTTGCAACTAATCGCGCCTTGTGCTTGTCAACTTCACCATTTTCATTGAGCTTTGTCTTGAAAACCCATTTTACACCAATGGTTTTATGCCCCTCTGGAAGATCAGTCAGCTCCCATGTGTCATTCCTTTCGATAGATTCAATTTCAGCATCCATTGCTCGCTGCCATTTTGGTTCTTTGATTGCACTTTCAAAGGTTGTAGGATCACAATCTGCAAATAATGCAAAATGCAAAATGGGTAACAGCATCATCATTCGTATCAAGTCCAGTTATCTCATAATCTTCCATCCATGCTGGCCTTTTTCGAATTCGCCGACGAGCATCTACTGTAGCAACACTAGATTCTTCCATTGTCGGTGAACTTTCAGCAGCTACGGGAGTATCAACTAAAGTATCATTTGTTGAATTTTCGAGCATCGGAGGTATTTCTTCTACATCACCATCACATAGAACTCGAGTAGGCTGCTGCCGATCCCAATCCCAAGTCCTATTCTCATCAAATAGCACATCTCGGCTGATTACAATCTTCTTTGTCACTGGATTGTATAATTTGTACGCCTTTGATGCTTCACTAATGCCAAGAAAGACACACTTTTCACCTTTATCATCAAGTTTCTTTCTCTTCTCATCTGGGACATGTGCATATGCAATACATCCAAAAATTCGAAAATAATCTACAGACGGTTTCCTTCCACTTCAAGCATCCTCTGGAGTCATATCTCGAACAGCAAAAGTAGGACTTCTATTCAAGATGTGAACGCTCCAATTTACTGCTTCAGGCCAAAAATTCTTTGGAATACATCCTCTTGCCAGTAAGCTTCGAACCATATTGAGGATAGTTCTATTTTTTCTCTCTGATACGCCATTTTGCTGTGGTGTGTAAGAAGTTGTGAGCTCTCTTCGAATGCCATGAGCATCACAAAAAACATCAAATTCTGTAGAGCGATATTCACCACCTTGATCAGTTCGAAGGGTTTTGATCGTCTTTCCTGCCTCATTTTCAACCCGAGCTTTAAAGCTTTTAAATGCACTAAAAGCCTCAGATTTTTCCTGTAAAAAACAAACCCAAGTTTTCCGAGAATAATCATCAATGAAAGTAATTAAGTATCTTTTACCCCCATTCGAAATTGGTGTCAACGGTCCACAAATATCGGAATGAACCAACTCCAAAACTTCTTTAGCTCTCCATGACTTTCCTTTAGGAAAGTGGGAACGATGTTGTTTGCCAACAACACACTCTTCACACATTTGAGAAGGAGGTGATATTTTCGGAAGACCGGTCACCATACTCTTTTGCTGAAGTATGTTCAAACCCCCAAAACTCAAGTGGCCATATCGAAAATGCCATAACCACGAAGGATCCTTCACTTCAACCATCAAGCAAGACTGAATACTCTCAATCTTCAAAGGGAATAGCCTGTTTGAATTCATTGGAATAATGGCAATAACACCTCTCTTTTGATCATAAATTTCGCAAGTGCCATTCTGAATAGTTATAGCATAACCTTTTTCTTGCAGTTGACCAGCACTTAATAAATTATTCTTTAAGTCTGGAACATACAAGACATTAGAGATTGTTTCCACAAAACCATTCTTGGTTCGTATTGTAATATCACCTTTGCCCATCACATTCACAGTAGAACAATCTCCAAAACTAACCGTAGAACGAAAAACTTCATTTAAACGCGAGAAAGAAGACTTACTTCCACTCATGTGGTTGCTGCAGCCCATATCCACATACCAAACACCTGCCTCTGGTTCTCTATCACTCAAAACTGCCATTAGCAAAGTTTCTCCTTCTTTGCTTTCAACAAAATTTGACTTCTGATTGTTGTCATTATGCAATTTGGTATAACATTCAGAACGATAATGGCCAAATCTATGACATCTAAAGCACTCTACTTTAGATTTATCACCATACCTTCCTCTTCCAGTACCTTGAAATTGGCCATCTCTGTTGTCTCCTCATCTACCACCATGATCTCCTCTTCCTTGTCCTCCTCTACCACCATGATCTCCTCTTCCTTGTCCTCGACCTCGACCTCGGTAATTTGAGAAATGAGTATTAGTAGAGGCCTTTAGAGCTTGTTCCTCCACTTTTGAACCTCTATTCATCTTTTGCTCATGAACTAGCAATGAACTTTGTAGTTCATCAAGAGAGAGTGCATCTATGTCCTTTGATTCTTCAATTGAACATACAACGAAGTCAAATTTTGGTGTCAGAGAGCGCAAAATCTTCTCCACAATAGTGACATCTCCCATCTTCTCACCATGGAAATGCATCTTGTTGCTTATCTCCATAGTTCTGGCACAATAGCTAGTGACCGATTCTCCATCCTTCATCTGCAGCGTTTCAAAATCCCTTCTCAAGGCTTGAAGCTGTGCACGCTTCACTCTCGTCGAGCCTTGATATTTCTTCTTCATTGAGTCCCAAATATCTTTGGAAGTTTCTTTGCAAAGAATAGTTTCCAAGATGGGACGATCAATCGCCTGAAAGAGATAATTTTTTGCCTTTAAATCTTTCAGTCTTCGCCCGTCCAAATCTCTTCTTTCAGTTTCTGTCAAAGTTTCGACGTTTTCTGGTTCTCCAACTCCAGTTTCTACGATTGGCCAATACTCTTTGGATCGTAGAAAATTCTCCATCAACATGCTCCAGTGGTCATAATGACCATCAAAACGTGGAATGGCTGCCTGTACAAAATTATTTTCTGAAGTCATGGATTGTTTCACACACTCTTTTTCAGGACCTCACCCGATGATACCACTGATACACAATAAAAGAGGAGAAAAACAGGTTATGGGAATAAGCTGCTGCTTGTTATTCACACCAAACTTGAAACTCAATTTTGCCTTTATATAGGCTTATATAAAATAAGGACCCACTAATTAAACCTCATAATGATCCACTACACCACTAACTCCATAATGATCCACTACACCACTAACATAAAATTAAATGCCCACTAACATCTAACAAAACGAACCTTTAAAGAAGAAATTAGTGCCCAGAAAAGTATGCACTTAATTTGCTTATTTCTTCAATTTGAGGCCCCATTTGCAAACTCTAGCAAAGTTGTCTTTCTTCGAAGCTCATGATAGCAAATTTAGTTGAAAATTGAGTATATCAGGCCCACTCTTTCCACTAGTAGAAAAATAACAAGCAAATATGATAATGAAGGGTAAATTCCGATTTGGAGTTTCCATTAACATTTCAGAAATTGTGAAATTCACCAACTCATTTTACCTGATATGATGCAGACAAAAAAGAAAAGGCTAATAAATGACTTCATAACACTAAAATAACACCTAATGTTGTTATGTAGAATCAAATCACTAAAAGTAACCTATAAGAATCACACGAACTACATTGCAATCAATAATTCACTTGATAATAGAAACAAAAGTGCCCAACGAAGTTAGAAAATCTTACCAGGTATACAACTCCTGGATCGAGGCCTGTCGGGGCAGAAACACCTGAAATGGAATGAAGATTCATTAAAACCGCAACGCCCACCACTTTCTTCACACACACTGCAATCACTGGCTGTCCAATTCAGCAAAAAACCTTTTCTCAAAACCTCTACAACATTCACAACTCCATTGTTAATCCTCTCATCATCTCCATACACTTCCACTGGAACGACGACGTTTTCTTCACATCTCTCCATTGCATCACTCACATTCTCATCATCATCGTATATAGCAAAAGTCCCATTATTCCTACTGCCACATCCAACATAGTACCTGGAGAAACTCTCAGACAGGTTCATGCATTTGGAGAACAAATGGAGGCCTGTTTCGTTGACAAAACCGAATCGGGGTATTGGAAGTGTTGTGTTTCTGCTTATCAATGGAAGACAAGTAGTATCATCTGATTGTAATATAGCAGCATTATATACACGTAGAGAGCGATTTGGGTAGAAGATATCTTCAACTACAAACTCATTTCCAGGCAAAGCAAGAACTGGGAATCCAGCTTTGCAGGTTAGCTCAAATCCAGGATATCCACAGTAAGAATCTTGCAAGGATCCGATATAGAAAGGGAAGGATATGTTTGGACCATTTTCACAGTTTTTCTGCGTGCAAGATTCATACTGATAATGGGTAGAAGAAGATCTTTTGAATAAGATGATGACACAGAATATACATAGGTGTAATGATTTCAAGAAACTATCTTTGTTCATCTGCAAAACTGGAATAATTAAGCTCAATTGTGAAGAAAATCTATAGTATATATTTTTATGGAGTTTGATGTTAGAAAGGATTTGAAATTCATATGTAAAGTAGACTTGATTTTTGTGGAAAGGATTTGCAAAGATATCTGAGACCAGGGCAGGATTTGTGACTTCATCTGCCTAAAATGTTCAGACTATTGAAGTTATTTCAGAATATGTCAATTTTAAGATAGTTGTATGAATTTGATCGTTCTCATCTACCTTTTCTTGTGACCCATATTGAATTTAATATCTAGTATTAAATATTGTACTTGATAAAATTATAATCCCTCTGTCCTGGTGTCGGTGTCCCCTAAAAGAATGTTGAATTCTAGTATAATTTTAACTGTAATTTATAATCTACATAGGTTTATAGTGTTTCAATTATCTGATAAAATTGGTGATTTTTAAAAATAATAACAACAATATAATAAGAAAAAAATATCATTTTTCATCCGGTAAATTAGACCCAATCCAATTTTTGTCGGTAATTATGACTTTTTCAATTTTAATCCTTTAATTATCGAATTTTTTCAATTTCAGTCTGAATTTGATTGAATTTTTTCCGATCTAACGTGGCTGTACGTGGTGTACAAATTGGAAACACCCAAATTCTTAAAAAGAAAAATTGCGCTTATTTGGTAATTTTTATTGTCACGTCATAAAAAACAAAAAAAATAGAAAAATAGAAAAAGAAAATTCAAATCATAAAAAAGTTAAATAAATTCGAAACAAAAATTGAAAAATGAAAATGAAAATGAAAATTTTTAAAAATTATAAAAAGGTAAGACTACACATCCCAAAACTCCTTTTTTTTTATACATAAAGGTGACATAATATAACATAAATATCGCATTGATATCACATAAAGGTACATAGTATAAATTGTGTTAAAAATCTTCATTTTTTTCCTAAGTTACAGTGTATAAAGGTAGAAATAGTTGTACATAAAGGTCACACATTTATAACGTAAATGTCATACATTTATAACATAAAGGTCAGGACAAAAATTTGGAAGAAAAAATAATAATAATAAAAAACTCGCGGATTCGGGTCGGATTGACCCTAAGATCCGTGCACTTGGTGCACAGGAGTTTTTGTACTAAAACAATTTATTTGTACTGGACCATTTTGAACATAAGGGTTCAATATGGAATTTTCTGAAAATAAATAATTGCAAAAAAGCCCTAAACTTAACCCAATTCTCATTTTCCTCCCCTAATTTCTAAAACCCTAACACCACCATCTTGCCGTTGAGGTTTATGAGAGCAGGTTTCTTGAATATTTATAGCTTATTGATTTTTTCTTTTAAGGTGTCACAGTAATTCCTTAAATACATAGTGATTCCAGTGCAGCGCAACAATCATATATCAATACCGAAAAAAGAATATTGGAAATCATTTTATGCAGAGTAAAAAGTTTTGAAGGCTAATGTTCAAACGACGGTGATGGACTCCAAATATTTCTTCATATTTATTATTTTTGTTTTCTACATTTAACTTCGAGTCTTTGATTTCCAAATTCAAATTAATTATTCTCTTTTAACTTTGACATAGCTAAATTTCCCAAATAGACATTGGAATTTCTTTTGATTATGATGGCTCCCGACCATGAAGGGTGCCTTCGTTTCTCTATGTTTAATTACCAGTTATATTGGGAAATAGTGAACCATTTTCTGAATTGAAAATTTTCATAAACAATGTATACAAATGTTACTTTTGTTTTTTTTGGAATAAGAATTTTGTTGGAACCCTAATGATGGCTGAATCTTCTAATTAATTGCACGATAAACTCCCACTTATTAAGTGGAGACACGAGACTTATAATGGAGAGAAACTGAGATATTCTCACGAGGAAATATTAAATAGGGTTAATTAAATAAAAAACATGAATTTAGAGTCTTATTTTAATTGTAATATGAATTTTTGACTATAATATTATAAACTCTCAATTTAACATCTGTTAAATTCGGAATATGATTGGAGTTTTCGAACTTCTATTGCTGACGTGGAGCCCGTAATTTAAAATTGAAACCATCATCAATGTGAAATAAAAAAAAACAAAATAAAAAAACAAGTGGGAAATGAAAATGGAAAAAGAAATAGAAAAAAGGAAAAACAAATGGAAAAAAGGATAATAAAAAAAAAAGAAAATGGAAAAAAATAAGTGAATTGATATATACAAGGGTGCATGCATGAAGATTTACATCATTTATATACAAGTGAAAATGTTTTCTATATATATACCATTTTTATGTAGTATCATTTTCTTGCATTGCATTTAACTTTAATTTATTTATAATGCCTACGCACGTGCGAAAAGAAAAAAAATATCAAGGATAGATAAATTACTTTAAAAGAATTATTTAAAACTTTAGTTAACAATAATATAAATAATTAGAATATTCTAAACGCATCAAATTTGTATGTAATTTATACATGGAGTGTGAGAAGAGATTTGTTCACCGTGAAATGGTGAATGAGGTTTCTACTATAAATAATAGGAGAGTACAACAAACTTTACACTTTACAAGGAAAGAATAAAAAAATATATATTTACAAAGATATGTGCAAATCTCTAACGTACTGCTATTCTATCATCTACGCTATTACCCCCTCAAGCGAAGTGTGGGGTTCATACAAACACGAAGCTTGGATCGTAACAGCTCAAAGATTGGGCGAGATAAACTTTTGGTGAACACATCAGCGAGCTGCAAATGAGAAGGCACATATCTTGTATCTAGTCGGCCACTGGTATCGAGCTCTCAGACAAAATGTCAGTCGATGTCAATATGTTTTGCGCGCTTGTGTGCAATAGGATTTTGGCTGAGAAACAATACACTTTTATTATCACATAATAGTATGGGAGTCATGGGTGGTTGGACGCGAAGCTCTCCCAGGAGCTGAGTAAGCCACACAACCTCTTGAGTAGCATTGGCCAAAGCTCGATATTCGGATTCACAACTGGACCGGGCAACTGTGGGCTACTTCTTAGCGCTCCAAGATACAAGAGAACTACCAAAAAAGATGGAATAGCCATAAGTAGACCAGCGTGTCTCAACACAGCGGGCCCAATCGGCATCTGAATATGCCACAATATCAGTGTCTGAAGAGCGAGTGAAATTCAGTCCATAGTGAATGGTGCCTTTGACATAACGCAAAATGCGTTTGACAGCCTGAAAATGATCCTCTGTAGGGCTTTGAAGAAACTGGCTGACATGATTTACGGTATAAGAAATGTCTGGCCGTGTGATTGTAAGGCTTTGAAGAAACTGGCTGACATGATTTACGGCATAAGAAATGTCTGGCCGTGTGATTATAAGGTACTGAAGAGCACCGACGAGAGATCGAAACAAAGTGGGATCGTCAAAGGAAGCACCATAACTGATAAGTGACTCTCCAGTAGGAAGTGGAGTGGAAACCGGTTTCGATTCAACGAGACTGACTCGAGAGAGAATATCATGGGCATACTTGGCTTGTCCCAAGAATAGGCCGTTTTGAGTATAAGACATCTCAAGACCAAGAAAATAATTCAAGGTCTCTAGATCTTTGATTGCGAACTCAGCATTGACACGGTTGATGAATCGCCGAAGTGCAGCAGGGTTATTACCTGTAACAATGATGTCGTCAACATAGAGAAGAAGAAAAATAGAACAACCATTGTTATGAAAGTAAAAGAGGGAAGTATCCGAACGACTCCTAATAAATCCTAAGGATGCAAGACATGAACTAAAACGATCAAATCAGGCATGAGGTGCTTAACGAAGACCGTAAATAGCCTTCTTGAGTTTGCAAACGTGATCGGGAAAGCAGGGATCAACAAAGCTCGGTGGTTGTGCCATGAAAATGGGTTTGTCAAGAATGCCATGAAGGAAGACATTCTTAACATCTAATTGATGCAATGGCCAACTTTTGTGGACCGTAAGAGCGAGTAACACTCGAATGGTGGCAGCACGAACTACAGGGCTGAAGGTATGCGTGAAATCAAAGCCTGGAATTTGAGAGAACCCCTGAGCAACCAGACGAGCCTTGTACCGATCAATGGTGCCATCCGATTTATATTTTGTACGAAATACCCACTTAGAACCAACTAAGTTTTCATCATTTGGCCTCGGTACAAGATCCCACGTCTGATTAGCATGCAATGAATCCATTTCTTCTTGCATTGCAGCGAGCCAGTGAGGGGTCTTGGCTGCACTCTTGAAACCCTTCGGTACTGCAGAATAAGAAAGGGAAGTTAGTAAAGATGTGCAGGCAAGATGAACAAAATAAGGAGGTTTGAAAATGCCGGATTTAGAGCAAGTTTGCATGGGGTGAGTAGAAGCCCGAGGGGGCTGGTCGAGTAAGGCTACATCCGGAGAAGGAGGTTCGGTGGCATCAGGTGGAGCCACGACAGTGGGTGGAGGTTCAGCCATTGGAGGCGTGTCGTCCTGGGGCAATGGTAATGCGTCGGTAGCAGGGACATTTATCGGCGGCGGAGATGTCGGGTTGCATAATCTACAAGACTGAGAGGGTGGAGAGAAACCAACAAGCGGCTGTAAAGATGGTGTTGTAGAAGGGGACGGCTGAACAGCTGTATGTGCAAGTTCCTGAGAATCAAGAAAATGAGAGAATTCCAAATTGTCAGCAGAGACTGATGCATTAGTCGAGAGAAAAGGGAAAACATTTGATCTGATGCATTAGTCGAGAGAAAAGGGAAAACAGATTCATCAAATTGAGCATGTCGGGTAACATAAATTCGATTTTGAATAGGATCAAGACAGCGAAAGCCCTTATGAATACTACTGTAATCGATGAAAATACACGATTGGCTGCGAGGAGCAAGTTTGTGAGCAGCATAATTACGAAGATACGGAAAAACACGACAACCAAAAACTTTAAAAGAACAATAGTCAGGAATAGAGTGAAATAAAATTTCAAATGTGGACTTATTATCCAAGATAGGAGTGGGCAGACGATTAATTATATAGACAACAGTAGAGAACGCATCAACCTAATATTTAACAGGCACATGAGCATGAAATAATAAAGATAAACTAGTTTCAGTAATGTGACGATGCTTTCGCTCAGCACGTCCATTATGTTGTGGAGTATATGGACAGGAAACACGATGCAAAGTACCTTTGGAGGAGAATTTTTTTTGAACTCTATGACTAGAAAACTCAGTACCACCATCTGATTGAAAAATCTTAATAGAAGAGCTAAACTGAGTTGTGACAAGAGTATAAAAGCGAGTAAGCACATCATAAAATTCAGACTTAAGCAGTCTGGGATAAAGCCAACTAAATCGAGAATGATCATCAATAAATAAAGCGTAATACTTATATCCAGACAAAGAGTTAACAGGTGCTGGGCCTTAAAGATCACAATTAACCAATCCCAAAACATGTGAAGCGCGTTTTTCATTCAATTGAAATGACAAGCATTTACTCTTAGCAAACTGACAAGATTCACAAACGGAAGGAGTAGGTAAAATTGAATTAACACTCAAATGTCCTAATTTATTCAAGAATTTAATAATAGAAAAAGAGACATGGCCCAAACGAGAGTGCCATAAACTAAATGAAGAAAGCAAACGAGAAGAATGTAATGCAGCAATCAAAGCAGAAGACCCTTGTTCCTGCACATAGAGACCGTCTTTACACCGGCCTCTTGCCATTATTTCCCTGGTTTTGCAATTCTGAACAAAGAGAGAGTCATGAGTAAACACAACGTCAACAGATAAATCACTTGTGAGCTTACTTATGGATAACGAATTTTTAGTAATGTGGGGAACAACAAGAACATCAAGTAAGGGGAGATTATGCAAGAATCGAGAACCACAATGGGAAATAGTAAGAGTGGCACCGTTACCAATGGTGACCGAACCGTTACCAGTGTAGGGAGCGACAGCGTCCAAGTTGGAGGAGGAGGCGGTCATGTGAGCGGAAGCCCCGGTATCGACATACCAATCGGAGGGCGTGGTGTCGGAAACGGTGCACTGAGATTGGAGTGCCTGGGACTGCCGCTCTTTGTAACGATCCGGACACACTGGAGCATAATGATCACCTCGACAAATTTGGCAGCGAGGAGTGAAATTACAGCGCTGCTGGTCGCTGTTGTTGTTCTGCCCGCGGCCGTGATTGCGACTGGAGCCACGGCCAGTAGACTGTCTTGACTGTCCAGAGTTGGAGCGCTGGCCAGATGACTATCCAGAGGAGCGGCCACCATGATTCTGTCCTCGGCCAGCATAGAAGGCGGCTTGCGGAGCAGCGGCATCGACGGTTTCAGTGAAAAGACTATTACGAAGCTCATGATCCCTAGCTTGAGAAACAAGATCACCAAAGTTAGAAGAAGGAGATATAGCAAGACAGACATCAGCGAAGGTCCGAAAATCGGGACCAAGCCCGCGAAGAAACCATTGCGTTTTGTCGGGATCAAAAACAAGGTCGCCGATGGTGGCAAGTTGGTAGCAGAGGCCGTTAAATTTCCGACTGAATTCGGTAACAGTGGACGAGCCACTCTTCAGAAATTGAAGCTCGTCGCGTAAATGATGAGTCCTTGACTAGGTAGAGGGATAAAAAGCACGCTCCAGAGCGGTCCAAATTTCGTGCACGGTGGTGAGTCCAAGAATCTTGGACATAGATTCTTCTGTAAAAGAGGCAAGAAGAATATGCAAGCAGCGATCGTGTCGCTGTGTCCAGGCTGCATGGTCAGGATTGGGCGCTGGTCGATCATCGTTACCGGCGACGGTGCAAGGCGGCTCAGGTTCTGAGCCATCCACGATGGGAAGAAGCCCATCACAACGGAGGATGAGAGATGAGAGAAATTTGATTTCGCCAAAGTAGATAATTCGCAGAAGTGAGACGGATGGAAATCATATGAATTAGTGTAGCGAGGGGGTGATCTCGGTAGCCATAGCAACCGATAAGAGAGGAGAAAGAAGAAAATTTTGGTGAGGAGGGGGTGGAAATAGGACTAAGCAGCGGAAATTGGCGTTGAGTAGGGTTTACAGGATCAATCCTGCTGATACCATGTGAGAAGAGATTTGTTCACCGTGAAACTGGTGAATGAGGTTTCCACTATAAAAAATAGGAGAGTACAACAAATTTTACACTTCACAGGGAAAGAATAAAAGAAAATATTTATAGAGATATGTGCAAATCTCTAGCGTACTGCTATTCTATCATCTACGCTATTATGGAGGTTTGTACAATTGAAGAGATTAATTGCTTGTTTTGAAAAGTCTGCCATTTCTAGACAGTCGCAATGTATAGGATATTTTTTCCAGTAGTAGTTTGTGTGCATTCAAGACCTAAAGAAATCATACAAATAATGCAATGTATAGGATATATAAAAGGAGAGTTGAGTCTCTCCAGGTAATTGCTGACTGGGGAACATATAGAAATTTACTTGAAGCTAGTTGTGTGGAGAATAAGCGCGGTTGAATTTGAATAAAACACATGCTGCTTGACCACTTTCTAGGCCCAGTATTATAATTGTCTTATGCTTTCCTTTTCTCACTTGGAATCTTATTATGGATTTTATAGGAAATCAGATTTGGATGAAGAAGAGTTTACTCGATTTCATTCATCAGTGAAGCGTGGAGATATTGTTGGGATAGTTGGGTTCCCAGGTTTGTGATGTTAATTATAATCTGTTTTTTTTTTCTTATCCTTTTAATATATGAAAGATTATGATACAACCAAAATAGTAACTCATAGTAGTCATCAATATCATACTTCCTGGAGCTCAGTAGTAACCTGCATTTTGTAGGCAAAAGTAAAAGGGGAGAGCTGAGTATTTTTCCAAAAACATTTATAGTGCTGTCTCACTGTCTAGTGTCTACACATGATGCCTCGACAAAAACTTGGTCCAGGGGTTGATAATACAAAGGTGACTTTGAATTTTTGATCATGATGAATTGATTATGTTTGGCTTATTCATTAACATCTCTGTACTTTGGACAGAATACTGAGGCTTACATATTGAAGGATCAGGTACTATCTCTCTCTTGGAATTTTAGGCCCGTACATACAATGTGCATGTCTGTTTGTGTGTGTATGATTTGTATGCTTGCATGTATCAACTCTCTCACAACTTACCCATATCTATCCTCTTATTGTCTGCCCTAATTTATTATCTAGGAAACACGATATAGGCTGCGTTATTTGGATTTGATGCTGAACATGGAGGTTCGAGAAATATTTAAGACCAGGTCAAAAGTTATTTCTTACATAACACTTTCTTGATGAACGTGATTTTTTGGAGGTGAGTTTAGTGGTGGTTTGAAGTGCATTTTTCTTGAGTACTTATTTTACTTGCTTGCCCTAAAAAAATTTATTATTCTGATTTTCTAATTCTCCTTCAATAAGGTCGAAACTCCCATGATGAACATGATTGCTGGTGGAGCTGCTGCTCGGCCATTTGTCACCCATCACAACGATCTAAATATGAGACTTTACATGCGCATTGCACCTGAACTATATCTCAAGGAACTAGTTGTTGGGGGCTTAGACCGTGTCTATGAAATTGGTAAACAGTTTAGGAATGAAGGAATTGACTTAACTCATAATCCGGAGTTCACTACATGTGAGTTCTACATGGCTTTTGCCGATTACAATGATCTGATGAAGCTAACTGAAGATATGCTCAGTGGTAAGTACATCATCAAGCTGATAAAGAAATGCTGTCTTAGCACAATGTTATTTTAACAAATTCTAAGCTGATAAATACCATTCCAATGGGTTGGACAATGACCCCATTGAGATTGACTTCACTCCTCCTTTCAGGTATGTGATCATGTGCTTGTTTGATAATAGCCTGCAAGATGTCCCATCTCTTTTTTCTTCTGCAGGCGGATTGATATGATAGAGGATTTGGAGAAGATGGCAAATTTGAGCATACCCAAGGACCTCTCTAGCGAGGAAACCAATAAATATCGAGTGGATGCATATTTGAATTATGATATTAAATGCCCTCCTCCTCAAACAACTACTAGATTGCTTGACAAGGTAAATTAATATACATCTTTGATTTGTTTTGGTAGCATCTGTTGTGCTGTCAGTATGCGCAAAATTGAGTGCAAATTGTTAAATCGTGGTTTCATTATTTTGCCTTCTGCATGGGTTGCCTTTGTCAGTCTTCAGATAACATCTTTGATGGACTTTTGCTGCCTTAAGAATATCTCATGTCTGAACTGTTATCTTAACATAGTAGTTTCTATAATGACACTTGGCATTTTCTTGATAATCGTTTCTAATCATGTTTGCTTCCTTTCTGCTTGATGCCACCCACCATTGTGTTTGTGCTGTTATGGTTGCAATGAGCACAGCTTGTTGGGCACTTTCTTGAGGAGACATGTACCAACCCTGCCTTCATTATCAACCATCCAGAGATCATGAGTCCCCTGGCGAAGTGGCATAGGTCAAAACCAGGCCTAACTGAACGATTTGAGTTGTTCGTCAACAAGCATGAAGTATGTGTTCCATTACACACACTCACACTCACACTCACATCTTTCCTCTGTTTCTGCGGTTCTCACTGTATCTGCTAATTCTTGTCAATTTTGTCTTTTACTTGGCAGGTCTGCAATGCATACACAGAGTTGAACGATCCTTTTGTGCAACGCCAGCGTTTTGCTGACCAACTCAAGGTATTTTATAATGAATTGAATTATATTGGTGTCTCCATGGATGTGTCTGAAGTCAACAATTAGGTTCTGAATGTATATTATTTTATTATATCTCCCGTTGGACAAATTCACAGAGGGAGAGGGGGGGGAGAGAGAGAGAGAGAGTCAAGTTTAACTCACTTTTTTAATTTATTTATTTTATAAATCTAAAATATTAAAATATATCTTTTCTCCAGGCTTATTGCTGCCTTCCTGGTGTATTCCCCCCCCCCCCCCCCCCCCCCCCTCCCCTACTATGGTATAGTTGATTGCAAATACTAAGGTCAATGTAGGGAATGAATTTCAACCTGTGTGAATGGATTTGGCTCGAAAGAATAAAGGATGAATGCTTTTGATTTATAATACAATTTGAATACTTTTAGGATGATCACTTGTTAGTCCATAGTATTTACCGAGGTTTTTGTGATTTCTCTTTTGTCAGCAACAAGAACAATCCGGTTCAACCACCATCTCAAGGTATGCAATTTACACAAATTCACGTCTTTTTTTTTTTTTCACATTTACACATTCTAGTGTTGAATGACGATATGTGCACTTGTGCAGAGCTTGAGAAGAAGGCGACATTGTCATGAGAATTCATAACTCATTGGCTAGACAGAAGAAAAGGCATCTCAGTTTTGGGTGACCAAAAAAAGTGTTTATTACAAATTGTATTCATTAATACCATATACCTGGTTCACGAAAAACTCCATAGCTGAAAGTTGATTTTTTATGAAGCAAGACTATGCCATCTATCATCTATGTTACATTATGCAGTGCAAACAGTGTTCCATTGCTCTTACAGATTTTCCCACATTTTTCCGATAATTTTTTTTCAAGCATGTTTTATTGTACAAGAAGCCAACACTTTGCAATAGTACGAGAATAACAAAGTTAATTATTCCACATAAATGAATACATCTAAATAGAATGCTATGTAGAGTCAGAAGTTGAAAACATGAGATGCTGATCTTGGGGTGAAGATATGTAGGGTTTTGGTGGAAGTTGCAACGCATCAAGATTCCCTTCCAACATCTCCACCACCTTCGTCATTGATGGTCGATCCTTGGGATCCGTCTGAATGCACCACAACCCAACAATTATCAGTGTCCTCTTTGCAAAATGACTTTCATCTCCATTTCTTATTCCACCATGACTACCATCTCTTTCAGCATCATCCATTTCAAGCTGCTTGTATATATATTGTGGGAAATATATGTCACTAGTGTGATCAACATCTGCTCGAACAAGGTTTTTCCTTCCACCAGCTATTTCCAAAACCATCATTCCATAACTATAGACATCAGATTTATGAGAGACTTCACCTGAGTTCATATAAAACACTTCAGGGGCAATGTACCCTATTGTCCCTCTCGCCACCATCATCGATATTGTACTTGATCTGTTGGGACACATCTGAGCAAGCCCAAAATCGGAAATTCTCGGATTGAAGTCCTCATCCAAAAGAATGTTGTGGGGCTTTATGTCGAAATGCAAAATCCTCATGTTGCAATCTTGATGCAAGTATTCGAGCCCTCGAGCAATGCCAAGTGAAATCTCAAACAGCTTTTGCAATCCCAGCCCACCTTCTGCAGTGTTCTGTATGAACTTTTCAAGAGAGCCATTAGGCATGAACTCGTAAATTAGAGCTCTTTTACGACCCTCAAAACAGAATCCCAAAAGAGTGACGACGTTTTTATGAGATGTTATGCTACTACTTGCAACTTCATTCACGAATTCTTCTCCATTCTCTTTCGATTCATTCAGAATCTTCACTGCCAAAATCCGATTACGTAATTTTCCTTTATAAACACTACCACATCCTCCCTTCCCCAAGTTTTCAGTAAATGATTTGGTCATTTTCTTGATGCTCACATAACTGAATCTTGGTGCAAGATATCTATTGTTCTTCAAGAAGAGTTCAATGTTCCTTTCACTCTCTAGTTTTTCATCTCGATATCCAAATAATCTAAGCAATGCGTACTTCCTCTGAATGAAACATCTCACAACTGTGCAAGCCACAATAAAAACAGCACTCCCAGAGAAAGAGACTGTAAAAAAGAAAAAAAAACTCTGTTAATGAACTTCACTAAAGAGATTAATTGCTGTTGCTAGTCAATAAAAAATATCTAAGAAGTAGAATTTAATGGAAGAGGACTTGAGAAAATATTGGTGGTAGATACATACCTACGAGAAGAAAAACACTTAATATCCTGCCTATACCAATGAGAAGAATCAACATTAGCCATGAACAAGTGTGTATACAATTTTAGCAACAAGGACATGTATAAAAAGACAAACTCTTCATTGTTTACTTCACAGCTATATATAGTACAGTGTAATGAATTTCAAATGCACTTCTGTTGGGTCAAAAAATAATACCTACACCACAGTCAGTTCCGTGACTTCCGTCAGTAAGACAACGTCCTCCATCATGAAAACATTTAGAACAATCTTCAGAGACATTAAACTCGACAGTAAAATCGGCATTCAATAGGTCGAACAATTCACCAGAGTGGTTGGACTTTTTAGGGATTTGAATTTCAAAACAACTTGAAGGGATACTACTTTGTCCCACAGAGGAATCATTACTTGTCGGATTCTTATAATACACAGTGGATGTACTACAATTTACTCTCTCATAGTGTCGGAAATGCTCTTTTATTCTGTCATTTTGAACACCGTAGCATGTGAAGACGGTGAGATTAGGGGAGAATGAGAATGAAATCAAAGGAGTTATGGGCAAAGACACAATTCTGAAAGCAGAACAACTTCTGCTATCTAACGTATTTTGAAGAAATGGATCCTGAATCAAGAATTTATTGCTAGATATTTTCTTCAAAATAGTATAGTTCACCTTTCCCTCTTCCGCGAGAATTCGTGGTTGTCCAGAATCACAGCCGTCAACCATGATCAGTCCACATCCAGGATTCTTAACATTGGAGAATGGAAATTCCAGGAAATAATTTCCGCAATGAAAGGATTTTTGGCATTTGGAATCAACTGAACTGATGATCAAACAATGAAGTAGAGACAAGAATATGAGGCACTTGGGAAGATTCATAATCAGATTAGTGGCAAAGCAAAAGAGATCTAATATTGAAAGAAAAGAGAATAAGTGTATACAATCACTCACGAGTCACGACCCTCTATCCAATGACACCCGAAAAATTTCTCACTTGGATTTTCTCTCATAATTTGATCTCTCTCAAATTGCTCAGATTGTGTGTAATATTCTACGCACCACCAACCGACCAACGTAAAGACATTCCACTAGTAGTTTTCCACTAGTGTAAGACACCTATATCACGCGGTTATTTTCAATACTCATTAAAAAAATTGAAAATTGTTATTTCTAAATAAATTTTAGGGTGGGCTATCCACACCTCAAGAATTTCCAAACACACCCCAACTTTTTGATTTTTCAAATAAAAAATTTAAAATATAATTAATTTCCAATTTTGTCCTCCAATTCTTTCCCTCCTCTCCCGTGTTCTTCTGTTCCTTTTTCTTTCATTTTTTAAAATTTTTTTTTTTTGATTTTTTTGAAGAATAACACACTAATATAATGGAAATTATTCACAACCAAACTAAACATGTAAAAACGGTTTAAAAATAGTTTAAAATATCGTGTAAAAAATGCAAAAAAATATATCAAAACTTGATGGTTTCGTTCGACTCTGATTGGTCGAACACACCTTGTGTGTTCGACCACTGGGTGTCGAACACACTATAACATGTTCGATGTCCGGTGGTCGAATAAACCTCTGTGTGTTCGACCAATTAGGGTCGAACAAAGCCATATAGTGTGTTTGAGGTGTGTTCGGCTATTGGACGTCGAACATGTGATAATGTATTCGACGTTCGGTGGTCGAACAAACCTTCGTGTGTTCGACGCTCGGTGGTCGAACACACCTTAATGTGTTTGACTAACCAGGGTCGAACAGAGGCATCAATTTTTTTTTTTTTTGCGTTTTTTTCATGATTTTTAGATGAATTTTTACATATTTAGTTAATCCGTGAAATGATTTTTGTTATGTTGTTGTATTATTTCCTAAAAAAAATCAAGTATAACAAGTTAGAAAAGAGAAAAAAAAAAAAAAGACAGACTGGGGAGAGAGATCGAAGAAACAGGGTTTTGATTTTTTTTTTTTAATTTCAAGGGTAAAATTGGAATTTATTTATCTTTTAATTTTTTTAATTGAAAAGACAAAAAATTGGGGTGTACTTAGATATTGTTGGAGTGTGGATAGTTCCACCCTAAATTTTATAAGTATATGTTAAACTTTATTATTTCGTAGTTTTATAATAATTTCAATTAAATTTTCAAGTATATAATATTTATATTTATGAACTTTTATTAAATTATTATAATATTATAGTTAGTAATACATCTATCTATAATATTATAACCAACAATTGATATAATTTCTTGAAAGAAAACTATAATTGGAATCGCTACTAAAACTCAATCAAGGTAAGTAAATAAAAATATTATTAAAATAAATCAAAATTTTCTTCATATATTATTACAAATTTTGGAAAACCTCGTCATAAACAACATTAATTGTAGTGTTACAAATCTTTCCATCCTTGTCACAACATAGAATTTTTATGCCATTTTTGCTTTTGACTCTGGATATTGCAACATACAATTGTCCGTGAGTGAACACTGGTCTGGGTAGATACAAATAATTTCAAATATTTTATGCATAAATAGTTTCAAATGCATTCTACCAACACTTGCTTGAATTTTAGTTCCCTATGAATAGAAACATTGAGAACAAATTAGAAAATATATAATAGAAATGCCATTAAAATCATTATAAAACATACAAATAAATTTAATATTTGGACATGCCTCTTCATCCATAAGTACCATCTCCATGCTACAATATTCTGAAGGTTTATTGAATTTGGGAACAAACCACATTCGAATAACTCGAATCCTGATCTTGATCTTCTTCGATGGGTCAATATCTGCTAGAGGAAGATATTCTTGTTCAATTTTCCTACACACTATTCAAAGGAAAAACAATTTGATTCAATGAAGAATTAGAGTGAGTTGTTGTGGCATAATTTCAATGGTGAATTTATTTAAATATGTATCTTCAAAATTTGTAGCAATTATCATTAATTTTTAATTTAATGGGTATGTGAATTAAACTTAATTTTTGCGAAACTTTTCAATTATCTAGCTTGAAATTGCAAAATGGTTTTCATATCACAAATGAATTACCGTTACTTTAATTTATCACAATGTTTTGCACAAAACCCTTCAATCATCATTCATTAAGTCAACACCTAAATTATAAAATATTTTCCAATTTTTTGTTGCATAAGTTACAAATTTTGTATACAATTATAATTATTAGATTTTTTTTTTTTTTGAATCATCATTACTTTCAATCATCATTCAAGTCCTACTATATTAAAAATTTTAATGTTTAATACGTTAATTTTTGTCACTGTATCTGCTAATTCTTGTCAATTTTGTCTTTTACTTGGCAGGTCTGCAATGCATACACAGAGTTGAACGATCCTGTTGTGCAACGCCAGCGTTTTGCTGACCAACTCAAGGTATTTTATAATGAATTGAATTATAATGGTGTCTCCATGGATGTGTCTGAAGTCAACAATTAGGTTCTGAATGTATATTATTTTATTATATTATATTCTGAAGATGATCTGATCTGAATGAAAATAGGACCGACAATCTGGTGATGATGAAGCTATGGCCTTGGATGAAACTTTCTGTACTGCTCTTGAATATGGATTGCCTCCAACTGGTGGTTGGGGATTGGGTATTGATCGGTTTGCAATGTTGTTGACTGATTCACAGAACATAAAGGTTAGTATATGATGACTTGTTTTGGCTGAGGTTTCTAGTTCAATTTACAGTTCAGTGTCTGCACTTCATAAATCACTATAGATTTCATTTTCCCACTAATTATTCCATCCTACATGGAGAGAGAGTCAAGTTTAACTCACCTTATTTATTTTATAAATCTACAGGAAATTTTGCTTTTCCCTGCAATGAAACCTCAAGATGAACCTTCAAACAAGGAAAGGTACACAATCTTTTCTCCAGGCTTATTGCTGCCTTCCTGGTGTATTTATTTTTTCCTACTACAGTATAGTTGATTGCAAATATGAAGGTCAATAATGACTTGTGATCGAATCACTTGGCACTCTGGATAATGTATTGGGAATGAATTTCTACCTGTGTGAATGGATTTGGCTCGAAAGAATATAGGGATGATATATTGGTATGCAATCAATTAGAGGATATATCCTGATATTTTCAGTTAACTGTTGATGTGGCCTGTTTTTTAATATATTCATCTTCATTGCTCCACCAGCTGGAGCCTTGCAGGTCTTCGTGAAATTACATGCAATGCATTGATTTTTTAAATCAGTGGCATATAGTTTATAATACAAGTTGAATGCTTTTAGGATGATCTCTTGCAGTCTTGCTGCATATTTTCCCTTATTATAACTTATCACTAGTTAGTCTGCTGCATTCACCGAGGTTTTTGTGATTTCCCTTTTGTCAGCAGCAAGAACAATCCGGTTCAACCACCATCTCAAGGTATGCGATTTAATAATTTACACAAGTTTATATTTTCCTGAAATGTATTTGTTCTTGCATTCTTGTGTTGAATGACAATATCTACGTGTGCAGAGCTTGAGAAAAAGGCGACATTGTCATGAGAGTTCTTAACTCATTGGTTAGACAGAAGAAAAAGCATCTCAGTTTTGGGTGACCAAAAAACATGTTCACTACAAATTGTATTCGTTAATACCGTGTACCTGGTTCATGAACAACTTCATAGCTGTGAGTTGATTTTTTTATGAAGCATACTATGCCATCTATCATCTGTTACATTATGCTGTGCAAACAGTGCCCTGTTACTCTTACAGATTTTCCCACATTTTTCCACCGTTTTTTTTCAAGCATGTGTTACTACTGTACAAACAAGCTCGCACTTTTCAATAGTATAAATGAATACATCTGAATAGAATGCTACATAGTTTCAGAAGTTGAAAACAAGAGATGCTGATCTTGGGGTGAAGATATGTAGGGTTTAGGTGGAACTTGCAAGGATTCGAGATTTCCTTCCAACATCTCTACCACCTTTGTCATTGATGGTCGATCCTTGGCTTTCATCTTCATTCCTTATTCCACCATGACTACCATCTCTTTCAGCATCATCCATTTCAAGTTGCTTGTATATATAATGTGGGAAATATACTTCACTTGTGTGATCAACATCTGCTCGATCAATGTTTTTCTTTCCCTCAGCAATCTCCAAAACCATCATTCCATAACTATAGACATCAGATTTATGAGAGACTTCACCAAAGTTCCTACAAAACACCTCAGGGGCAATGTACCCTATTGTCCCTCTGGCCACCATCATCGATACTATACTTGATCTGTTGGGACACATCTTAGCAAGCCCAAAATCAGAAATTCTTGGATTGAAGTCCTTGTCCAAAAGAATGTTGTGGCGCTTTATGTCGAAATGCAAAATCCTCGTTTTGCAACCTTGATGCAAGTATTCGAGCCCTCGAGCAATGCCAAGTGAAATCTCAAACAGCTTTTGCCATCCCAGCCCACCTTCTGCAGTGTTCTGTATGAACTTTTCAAGAGAGCCGTTAGGCATGAACTCGTAAATTAGAGCTCTTTTACGACCCTCAAAACAGAATCCCAAAAGAGTGACGATGTTTACATGAGATGTTCTGCTAATACCTGCAACTTCGTTCATGAATTCTTCTCCATTCTCTTTCGATTCATTCAGAATCTTCACTGCCATGAGATGACCATCATGCAACTTTCCTTTATAAACACTACCATATCCTCCCTTTCCCAAGTTTTCAGAAATGACTTGGTCATTTTCTTGATGTCCACATATCTGTATCTTAATGGGACAAGATTCCCATTGTTCTTCAAGAAGAGTTCAATGTTTCTTTCATACTCTAGTTTTGCCTTTTGATATCCAAATAATCTAAACGATGTGTACTTCCTCCGAATGAGGACCAAAATTATAGAAGCGAATATAAGATCAACTACAATCCCACCACCTGTAATCAGATATCTCAATGTTTCTATAAACTCAAAAGAATGTAAATAAAAGGCATGTTGATGATTAAACCAAAACGAAAAAAGAAAACTTCTTTAATTGCTGTTGTTGGTCAGTGAAAGATATTGAAGAAGCGGAATTTAATTGAAGAAGACTTGAGAAAATCTTGGTACAAGATTGATGGGAGATCCATACCTATGAGAAGAATCATGCTCAATCTCGTCTTTACTGAAAACAAAAACAACATTAGCCATGAACAAGTATCTACCATTTTAGCAACAAGGACATATATAAAATGACAAACTCTTCACTAATAATTACTTCATAGTATACATAGTGCAGTGATAAACTTCAAATGCATTTCTTGGGTCAAAAAGAGCTAGAGACACTCTATTTATATAGATCAATTAGGCCTACCAAAAAATTGGCATAATAATACCTTTTTTGCAGTAGAATCCAGTTCTATTGTCAGCAAAACACTCCCCTCCATGATGGAAACATTTAGAACAATCTTCAGTGACATTAAACTCCAGAGTAAACTCGGCAGTCAATAGTTCGTACAGATCACCGGTGTGTCGGTTAGGCTTTTTAGGTAGTTGAATCTCAACACAACTTCGAGGGATACTAGTTTCTCCTATGGAGGAATAATTACTTGTCGGATTCTTGTAAAACACAGTGGATACACTACAATTTTCACTCTCATAGTGTTGGAAATACTCCTTTATTTCTTGATTATGCTTATCGTTGCATGTGAAGGCAGTGAGATTAGGGGAGAATGAGAATGAGATAAAAGGAGATTTGGGCAAATATATGTTTCTGAAAGTAATACATCTTCTGTTATCCAACTCATTTTGAAGATATGGATTGTGAATCAAGAATTTATTTGGTGATATATTCTTCAAAATAGTATAGTTCACCTTTTCCTCTTCTGATTCTGCAAGAATTAGCGGATGTCCAGAATCACAGCCATCAACCATGATGGGCCCACATCCAGGATCCTGAAAATTGGATCGAGAATGGAAATTCCAGGAAAAGATTACCACACTGGAAGGGTTTTTGGCATTTGGAATAAGCAGAGTTAAGTAGAAGAAGATGACAAAGGGACAAGAAAACCAAAACCTTGGCAACATTAGCCATGTTTGTGTGTCTTGAAGCTCTCTTCTCTTTTTATTTTGATTATTGCAAGCTTAATTACAACAAGTCATTTTTATGATCAACACGTTGTTTGACTTAGGAATACTTTTGTACAAGACTTTTGAAACGACTTGTAAAATATCATCTCACTTCTAGAAAAGAGAAAAAAAAAATTAGAATATGGGGTTTTTGGCATTTCGAATAAACTGAAGTGATGATCAAACAATGAAGTAGAGAAAAGAAAGTGAGATACTTGGGAAGATTCATGCTGTTTATCTATATGTTTGGTGCAGCATCCTATTAATTCATTTTATCACCATATATTTGTATGATTTCTTTGGGTCTACCTGGAATTGACTGCACACAAAGACTTAAGAGAAATATCCTACATATTGGTGATTGACTTGGCAGGGCACCAATTAATATTATGGTCTTAATCGATTTTTTAAAATAGATTTCTAATCTGATCAATTGTAAAAAAATACTTGGCAGGGTGCACCAATTAATATTTTGGTTTGAATCGAATTTTCAAAATATATTTCTAATCTCAATTGTACAAACTCAATCAGCAGCGGATCTATGTGGAACATTGGGGTACAACTGTACCCCAAAATGAAAATTATTGTTATATATATTACTAATTATGCTTAGTTTTATATTATATTTACATTATTGCCATGGTTTAATTTAAATGAGTAAAGAGTCAAATACACATTCTTTTCCTTCCTTTTCATAATATAAAACTCACTTGACCATTTTCCTCTTTTACGAATTCTCCAACTTTTAGGTTTGTTTTGTTATTTATTTATTTATTTACACATTTTATCCATTAAAATTTTACATTATATATTCATAATTATTGCTTGATTTAGTTTATTAATTAGTGAATTTGATGTTGATTATTCATAATTTAGGGTGTTTTTTTTTTTTTGTATGAAATTTATTGATTTTGGGCAAATGTGTTGTGAATTCTTTTTGAAATTGTTGTGGGTTGTAATTGTAGTTGTTAATTTGTTATATATTTGATTTTTTTCTTGTTATTTACTATTAATTATATTAGGAACGAAGAATACTTCCAAAATAAAAAAAAAGAGTTGACGAACTAAATTGTAGCTTAATTATAACTTGAGTTACGAGATAAAATTGAAAAGACAAATAGTTATGGGACTAATTGCGAAAAAGACGATATTTATACGACCAAATGTGACTTTATCTCAATTTTTTACAATACCTTATGTATTATATTATTTTAATTGTAAGACTTTAAATATTAAACAATGTTTACGCAAGGATTTTTCTCTATTATCTTTTGTTATTTATTCGTACCCCAATTTCAAAATTCTGGATCTGCCACTGAACTCAATGCAAAACGTTAAAACTTGAAACATTATTAAAATACACAAGATATTTATATTATTTAAAAATAAATAAACTTAGCGAATTTAAAACAGTCACTTAAATTTAGCTTGACTTTTGAACTAATTTGTCTATTCTTAATTTCCTTTCTCTTTTTGGACAGTTTAGAAAATTTCGTCTCATGACTTCTTAACCATATTCTACGCACCAACGTAAATAAAATAGAAACTATACAAGCTAGAGTGATGCATTACTTTTCTTCATGATACAGAATGTATTAACAATCACCAAGTATGCTCAGCAAAGCCTAATTATGTTTTTAATATTAACCAACAAGTTCTAAATTTTCAACAATTTTTGGGAAAATGTTTTCTTGTGATATATATAGAAAACATTTTTAATCACTAGTTTACAAAGGACATAAATCTGACCACCCTTATATATCAATTCACAAAGCATAACATCAGAACAAACAACTTTAATCCTTCTTCATTTATTTGAGTATGAAATACATAAAGGTTACAGATACATCCTCGATCCAAAGATCGACAACCACAAAACAAGCCATAATTAATTTGCATGCATGAATATATAAACACTTATATATATAGCAGCTTATTTAATGAAACTAGTACATAAAATCCTGCTTAATACGCTTAAGCAGAGAAGAAGTGGAGAAGAACCATGCACAGACCCTAGTGATCAAAACAGCGAAGGAATACTACTAAATCTGACAAAGAGCACAATCGTAGCATTTCGAACACGACCAAAGGACAGTGTAGGCACAGTGGATGTAAGAGAAAGAGGATTTACAAGGCTGACAAGAAAGCCAGATGACCTGGCAAGAGCCGAGTTGCAGACAGTGCTGTTGACGGGAAGCTGAAAGGTGACGAGGCATGGAATGATGAATTGGTTGAAGGCAACACCCGATGCGTTGGCACCAGCCACTGTGATGTTAAATTGACCATTTGCATCTGTGGTGCTTTGTCCAACTCTCACTGCAGTACGTATAACTCCATCTCTGGCCGTGCAGTCCAGGCTTGCCACTGCCCCAGGAATGCCCGGGCTGTTGAGAAAGATCGGGCAGTTTCCGGTCAGTGTGCAGCAAAGCCGCCCGGTAACGCTGATGCCGATGGCCTGCCCGGAGGATACTGGGCTGCCGGCGGCCAAGAGGAATATGAGGGTAATAATGGAAATGGCTGAAACATGGTTGTAACTCATTTTGAGGTTTTATAGTACTATTATATGAGTAATACAAATGCTTGCTATGTAGCTTGTTTGGATGCTTGATTTCTTCATTTGTTGTGCCCATATTTATAGTTTTTTTTTTTTTGGTGAATTTGCATTTGTTAGCCCCAAAGTTTGCGTATTATCAAATAGATCCTTAGATTTGTGAAAATTACAATCAAGTTTTTAAACAATTTCTATGACTAATTTGATTTTAACTAATTCATTTTTATCTATATCATGCTATAGATATTATCGTATTTTAAGTTTAATGGGTCAATTTAATCGATGAAGAAGTCTAATTTTAATTTTCACAAACCTCAAGGTCGGTTTGATGATTTGATCAAATCTCAAGGTAAAGATGTAACTAATATATTTTTTTGGTTTTGTTATGAGATTTTCAAGGTTGAAAATCAAAATGTCAATTTATTATTAGTACCGAAATGTTTTATACTTGAAAATACAAGGAAATATCTATATTTTAGTCATGTTTTACTTTTTTGGACAAAATATCATTTGATTTGACTTATTAAAAATATAGGAAAACATATTTTGTAGCCATTTTTAAGAGTTTTTTGATATCCAACATGAAAAATGGTTAAAATAGATAGAATTCTTATGTTAATGGACAGTGAAAAAGATTTGGTAGTCAACGTGAAAGAGCCAAAAAGTTCCAGTTGCAGTTTCTTTCAATATCTTGCATGCAAGTATGAAGTAGGTAGCTAGGCTAGGGTTGGGACACTTGGCGGGGCCTACATCTGATAATTTACTAATTTTCAACTCAACTATATATAATGGTATGTAAATGTTTTATATAATTTAGTTTATTTATTTTTTCAATTGTATACACAAAGTTGAAAAATACTCAATTGAGATGGGTTAAGGGTTGGATGGATGTAGGTTATAGATTTTGGTCGTGGGTTGATCATACTAGCATAAATGTAACGGATCTTATGATCATACCAACACTAATCCATCAGATCTCATTATCATATCAGTATAAATACACCGGATCTTTTATTCATACCATCATTATTTATCGGATACCATGATCATATATGTTTTTCTTTCGGGTACTAACTCACTATCCTTTTTGGGTCAAATTCTCAAATAAATAATATTATATATATATATATATATATATATATATATATATATATATATACTGTCACTTTTATTTTCACAATTCCAGCCAATTTAAAAAAATCAATTAAAACTGGAACATTGTTTAGCGTATATGAAATAATTAAACAATAAAAAAATCTAAAAAAAATATATACATATATATATATATTATTAAAAATTTGTGAAAATATGCAAAAAAAAAAAAAAAGAATCGTAAAATATTTAAGAATTAAAAATGAAATAGGAAATTTATTAATAAATTACTGTAACAGAAAATTAAAATTTAGAAACCATTTACATATAATGTGAAAAGAAATTTAATATTTATATAGACAAACATATATAGTTACCATATTTAAAATTTGAAACATTATTTGACATATCTAAAAATAATCTAATAAATTTGAAAAGTATTTAAAATTTTAAAAATCAAGCTAAAAGTATAATAAAAGAATATTGGATTGAATTGATAACACATATATGGGACGAAAATATAATCAGGCAAAATCAATCAAATTTAAAATGAAAACATGAAAGAAGGATAAAAAAAAAAAGTCAAAAAGTAAAAAATTGAGTTTTCTATTTGGCAACTTGACTATATATATATATTACACAGACTTTTTTATGTCCTTGTTTGCTTTTGGAAATAGTCCCATGACAACTATTTGGATCATGAATTAGACCACAATTTGGATCATGAATTAATGCGATAATAAATTGGGCCTAAATTTGTCAATGAGTCCTGCATGCATGTATTTGTATATTTATTGATCTTGCTTGACAAGCTCAATATCCTCAACAAAGTAAGATCCTGTTGGCTTACAGATGTGTTTTGTTATTTTGGTAATTTCTTTTAAAATGATCATTCATTTCCTCGCATTGTTGTAAGAATATAAAAAATAATACAATTCTACAAGATAATTTCATATGTCAACAAAAGAATGCTCTTACTACTCTGTCAATAAATTGCTAGCTATTACATCAAACTTAACATTCAAAATACAAAACAATCACCAAACTCAGAACAAGAATGAACAACAAAGTGGATAAAAGAACATAACAAGAGACCAATTACAACACTTTAACATCCTTCTTGTTACGACAATCTACACAGCGGAAAAGACCCTGCCATGGCTTCGAACTCATTGAGAATATCGAGCCAGCATGGACCGATATACCCTCGTTCGGTGCCAGGTCAGCCTGACAAACCGCACGTATAAAAATGCTGTCTGTTTGGCTACCATATTCTTCATTTCCCAATCTACCAAAAATCAAGATTTATTGTCCAAACCATCATTCCATAACTATACACATCTGATTTATGAGAGACTTCACCAAAGTTCCTACAAAACACTTCAGGGGCTATGTACCCTATTGTCCAAAAGAGTGACGACGTTATATGAGATGTTCTGCTAATATTTGCAACTTCGTTCATGAATTCTTCTCCATATGTATCGTTTACCTAAAACCTATGTATTACATATATTATTTATACTTAATGAACAAATTTATATATATATATATATATATATATATATAAACTAGTTTGAGATTGATATTAGATAAATCAAATTGAGCTTATATATGTTTAAAGTATATAATTATCTCATAATTCCAGTCAAACTCAATAGCAACATTTTACATTGAATAATTAGAAACACAGTTCATGTAGAATCAACTAGCAACGTCCACATGTAGATAATTTAAGACACTACAAGAAAAAAACTCATTAGCGACAACAAAATGTTGTCGCAAAAACATTTTTACGACAACATATCGCCGCTAAATTGTTGTCTCAAAAGCCTTCTCGCAAATAATATTTTTGCAACAACAATGTTGTTGCAAAAACATTAGAGACCACATGTTGTCGCAATTAGATTTTTTTCATTTTACTTTTTAATTGTGCTTTTGCGACAACAAGTTGTCGCAAATTGATTTTTTTAATTCTTTTTTTGTGATAATTTATTGTCGCAATAAGATTTTGCTAATTTTTTTTTAATTATGCTTTTGCGACAACATGCTGTCGCAATTTGGTTTTTTAATTACCTTTTTGCAATAATTTGTTGTCGCAATAAGTTCTTTTTAATTATTTTTTGCTACAACGAGTTGTCGCAAATTCTTTTATGTTTCAGTTTTTTTGGATTCTTTAATTATAAATCTATTTCCTGATTAATAGAAATACTCATAAAAAATGAAGCAGTAAACTATAAACAAAGCTGAAATTTAACATGTCATAAAATTCACCTAAGACAAACAAGTACTCACTACATTGTCAAATACGTGAAAACACGTAAGTCTTACATATTATATAATATATATATATATATATATAGCATAATGTCATGGTGCAACATCATCGTCCTTGGTATCATAGTCACAATCGCCATCATCATCGTAATTAAATTTTGTTAGAAAATTATATTATTGATTTTTGCGTCAATATGTTGTCGCAAAATATACCGTCGTAAATATTCATTTCTCTTGTAGTGAGATTAGATAACACGAGATTATTAAAATTAATGATCCACAAAAATCGAACATAATATCAATTAATATATCATAAACATTTACAATGTACCTAATATACACACCGTCACCTTATAGTAATCACTAAATACTATATTGGTGACCTAATACGTAACAATCACTCACTTGAACAAAATACTACCCAATTTGAGAAAAGTGAGATCAAAATTGACCAACAAGCATGAAGGCCAAAGTGGAAAACCTCTTGGATTTCCATGTAACATCCGACCAAAATTAGATTGAAATTGGAAAAAATTGAAACATATATGACTAAATTTGGAAAACGCATACTTGATTGTTCAAAAATGGAAAACGCCTTACTTACAAAACCAAAATTAAAATTATCCCTAAAACGATTATATGATATTTATGTTATATTCTTATCAATCTTTTCATCTTCTACAATTTATGATATCAATTGCTGATCGGCTCAATCTTTTCATCTTCTACAATTTATGATATCAATTGCTGATCGGCTCTCTGCTTAAGACAATACCGTCGAGCCCCTTTGAGTTAAGAGTTATATTGGGAAACAGTCAACTATTTTCTGAATTGAAAATTTTCATAAACAATCTATACAAATGTTATTATTTTTTTTGAAAAATAATTTTGTTGGAACCCTAATGATGGCTGAATCTTCTAATTGCACGATAAAATTTATTAGATTATTTTTAGATATGTCAAATAATGTTTCAAATTTTAAATATGGTAACTATATATGTTTGTCTATATAAATATTAAATTTCTTTTTACATTATATGTAAATGGTTTCTAAATTTTAATTTTCTGTTACAGTAATTTATTAATAAATTTCCTATTTCATTTTTAATTCTTAAATATTTTACGATTTTTTTTTTTTTGCATAGTTTCACAAATTTTCAATAATATATATTTATATATATGTATATATAATTTTTAGATTTTTTTAATTGTTTAATTATTTCATATACGCTAAACAATGTTCCAGTTTTAATGAATTTTTTTAAATTGGCTGGAATTGTGAAAATAAAAGTGACAGTGTGTATATATATAATATTATTTATTTCAGAATTTGACCCAAAAAGGCCAGTGAGTTAGTACCCAGAAAGAAAAACATATATACCATTATATATAGTTGAGTTGAAAATTAGTAAATTATCAGATGTAGGCCCCGCCAAGTGTCCCAACCCTAGCCTAGCTACCTACTTCATACTTGCATGCAAGATATTGAAAGAGAGTGCAACTTGAACTTTTTGGCACTTTTCACTGTGCATAACATAAGAATTCTATCTATTTTAACCATTTTCATGTTGAATATTAAAAAACTCTTTAAAATGGCTACAAAATATGGTTTCCTATATTTTTAATAAGTCAAATCAAATGATATTTTTGTCTGAAAAAGTAAAAAATGACTAAAAAAATAGATATTTTCTTATATTTTCAAGTAGAAAACATTTCAGTACTAACAATAAATTGACATTTTGATTTTGACCCTTGAAAATTTCATAACAAAAAAAAAAAAAAAAAAGAATATACTATTTACATCTTTACCTTGAGATTTGATCAAATCAGCAACCGATCATGAAGTTTGTGAAAATTAAAATTAGACTTCTTCATCGATTGAATTGACCCATTAAACTTAAAATACGATAATAACTATATAGCATGATATAGATAAAAATGAATTAGTTCAAATCAAATTAGTCATAGAAAATGTTTAAAAACTTGATTGTAATTTTCACAAATCTTAGGATCTATTTGATAATAGGCAAACTTTGGGGGTAACAAATGCAAATTCACCAAAAAAAACACTATAAATACGGGCACAACAAATGAAGAAATCAAGCATCCAAACAAGCTACATAGCAAGCATTTGTATTACTCATATAATAGTACTATAAAACCTCAAAATGAGTTACAACCATGTTTCAGCCATTTCCATTATTACTCTCATATTCCTCTTGGCCGCCGGCAGCCCAGTATCCTCCGGGCAGGCCATCGGCATCAGCGTTACCGGGCGGCTTTGCTGCACACTGACCGGAAATTGCCCAATCTTTCTCAACAGCCCGGGCATTCCTGGGGCAGTGGCAAGCCTGGACTGCACGGCCAGTGATGGAGTTATACGTACAGCAGTGAGAGTTGGACAAAGCACCACAGATGCAAATGGTCAATTTAACATCACAGTGGCTGGTGCCAACGCATCGGGTGTTGCCTTCAACCAATTCATCATTCCATGCCTCGTCACCTTTCAGCTTCCCGTCAACAGCACTGTCTGCAACTCGGCTCTTGCCAGGTCATCTGGCTTTCTTGTCAGCCTTGTAAATCCTCTTTCTCTTACATCCGCTGTGCCTACACTGTCCTTTGGTCGTGTTCGAAATGCTACGACTGTGCTCTTTGTCAGATTTAGTACTATTCCTTCGCTGTTTTGATCACTAGGGTTTGTCCATGGTTCTTCTCCACTTCTTCCCTGCTTAAGCGTATTAAGCAGGATTTTATGTACTAGTTTGATTAAATAAGCTGCTATATATATAAGTATTTATATATGTATGCATGCAAATTAATATGGCTTGTTTTGAGGTTGTTGATCTTTGGATCGAGGATGTATCTGTAACCTTTATGTATTTCATACTCAAATAAATGGAGAAGGAATTATTAGTGAAGAGTTTGTCATTTTATATATGTCCTTGTTGCTAAAATGGTAGATACTTGTTCATGGCTAATGTTGTTTTTGTTTTCAGTAAAGACGAGATTGAGCATGAAACTTCTCATAGGTATGTATCTCCCATCAATCTTCCACCAAGATTTTCTCAAGTCTTCTTCCATTAAATTCCGCTTCTTCAATATCTTTCACTGACCAACAACAGCAATTAAAGAAGTTTTCTTTTTCGTTTTGGTTTAATCATCAACATGCCTTTTATTTGAGTTTATAGAAACAATGAGACATCTGATTACAGGTGGTGGGATTGTTGCTGCTCTTATATCCGCTTCTATAATTTTGGTCCTTTTCACTCGGAGGAAGTACACATCGTTTAGATTATTTGGATATCAAAAGGCAAAACTAGAGTATGAAAGAATGATGTGTTTCTAATTGTGTATATTTTATCATCATAATTATCCTTGGTTATAGTCTATTTGTGTTTTAATTGATTTAATTATTATTGTTATTTGTAGGATTATACCTTGATGGGCTTTGAGCAATTATTGGTCTTAAAATGATCAAATCATACTAAAAGGGTGAGATGATCAATCAAAGAATGAGTGGTTAAATTTCTTTCCGATTCAAGGGTCGTTTAATTCAATTGCTATCATTGTGAGGCTTTGTGCTTGATTTTATTTCTTGTTTTATTCAAGTATCTGTTGATTCATGATTTAATTCCATATAGTGATATATAGTTTGGGTTGATCTGACAATTCGATTTGAATTATATATCGCTAATGCTATCCATGAGTTCTCTTTTATATGTTGTTGGGATGTATGATTGTTGAATGAGTGGTAGTTAGTAGCAATAGGTTGATTATGCTTTTGCTGGGATTGTGTAATTGTCTAATGAATCAGCAGGACTAACGGAACCATATGCTTAGTAATTGCAGCTATCTCGATTATTGGGTTCTAGGTTTCAGTTTAGGTTTAACTATTTTCACCGGTGCTTAATGCGGTTGTTAATTAATTTGGAAAGCGCGCCAATTAGTTAATAGCTAATTTTGATTGGATGTTGGATTCGATCAATTAAATTTGGAAAATATGGATTTCTCTACGGCTTCGTGTTTAGTCTAAAGTTAAATGCTTGGATGTGCAAGAAGCTATTTGTAGCCTATGATCGATGATGCAATCGAATGTCGACATCCTTGAATCGGAGTTTCGTGAGGTTAATCTCTATCCTATTTCTTTTCATCATTCGTTGCTTGTTTTATTCGTATTTTATTTGATATTTTATTAGTTTAGTTTCATTTAGTTTAGTAGATATCATAAACCCCCTTGTTCGTTTTATGTTCAAAAGTATTAAACTCTGTTTCCTATGGATCGACTCTACTTGCCGTTGTACTCATTCATTTGTTCATATCGGAGTAGATTTTTATTTTTGTTGGTCTAACAAACCGATCAAATTTTAGAGCCGTTGCCGGGGAATTAGACATATTCAAGCCGAACCACTATTCAAGCCGAACCACTATAATTCTCTTGTGTTGATCGTTGGTTTCTCTTTCAATTCGTTTTCGTTTTGTTTCTACATCGAATTGTGTTCATGGTTTGCATGCTATCTTGCATGTGAAGAAAAGAGTTATTCTTGATCGAGATTCAACATTATGGAATGATGGTTTTGGAGATAGCTGGTGGAAAGAAAAACATTGATCGAGCAGATGTTGATCACACGAGTGAATATATTTCCCACATTATACATACAAGCAACTAGAAATGGATGATGCTGAAAGAGATGATGATAGTGATGGTGGTGCAAAGTGGAACTGACAATAGTTGGGTTGTGGTGCATTCAGACAGATCCAAAGGAGAGACCATCAATGACAAAGGTTGTGGAGATGTTGGAAGGGAATATTCTAGAATCCTTGCAAGTTCCACCTATACCCTGCATTTCACCACTGCAGGATCAGCATCTCATGTTTTAAAAGTTTTTGAAATTTAAATGTGGCAAAATCCGTGTCTTTAACTACAATTGCACCATATATGTGTACATACACAATATTCCGTCGGAAAATTTGAGGGCGCGACCGCCGCACCAGTCCCCTCCTAGCTCGGTCACTGAACATGATGACCGATTTTTGTGGACAACGAAACCAAATTAGATGATATACATCCTAATATTTTCATTTAACTGTTGATGTGCCCTGTCTTTTTAATCTTTATTCATCTTCATTGCTCCACCTGAGCTTCTTGGGCTTACCGAAAATTGTTGGGCCCAAAAGTATTAACAATAAAGAAGCCCACTAATTTTTATTTTATTTTATTTTATTTTATTTAAAACGAGAGAAAATGACATCACGCAGAAACAGAGAGGGGGAAAGGTAGAGAAAAAAAGGGAAGAAAAACAGGAGAACGTTTGTTATTTCGGGATTAGTTTCTTCCTAAATCTCATTGTGTTTGCCAAGAATTGTAGTATTCTTAAGGATAATTTGGTGGTTTTGTTGTTGATTCCTCTATTTGTAATAGATAAGATAACTGTGTATGTAACTCTGTTGATATTATGGAATTATTTGGTTTTAACCTTTTTCTTGAGGGGTTTTCCATGTAAAATATCTTGGTGTTATTGTGTGTTATTTTTCTGTAGTTTATTTATGTCTGTGGTTTGTTGCCTATTGAGATATTTGATTCGAAGTATTTTGTTGCGATATTGTTTCTTTGTGCCAAGTTGATTCAATTTTGGTTAGTTCTGATATTGCACTTCCGCAATAGAGTGTTGCATGGCTTTATGATATTACATGCAATTTTATAAATCAGTGGTATATAATTCTTCTTTTATTACTTCTTTTCACTAGTTCCCTTTCGTCAGCAACAAGAACAATCAGGTTCAACTTCAACCACCTGATAATAATGTACATATTATGCAGAGCTTGAGAAGAAGGCGACATTGTCATGAGAAATCTTAACTCATTGGCTAGACAGAAGAAAAAATATCTCAGTTTTGACTTTTGAGTGACCACAAAACGTGTTCATTACAAATTGTATTCGTTGATACAATATTCCTTGTTCATGAACAACTTCATAGCTGAAATTGAATGCTACATAGTTTCAGAAGTTGAATACATGAGATGCTGATCTTGGGGTGAAGATATGTAAGGTTTAGGTGGAAATTGCAACGATTCAAGATTCCCTTCCAACATTTCCACTACCTTTGTCATTGATGGTCGATCCTTGGGATCTGTCTGAATGCACCACAACCCAACAATTATCAGTTTCCTCTTTGCAAAATGACTTTCATCTCCATTTCTTATTCCACCATGACTACCATCTCTTTCAGCATCATCCATTTCAAGCTGCTTGTATATATATTGTGGGAAATATATGTCACTAGTGTGATCAACATCTGCTCGAACAAGGTTTTTCCTTCCACCAGCTATTTCCAAAACCATCATTCCATAACTATAGACATCAGATTTATGAGAGACTTCACCTGAGTTCATATAAAACACTTCAGGGGCAATGTACCCTATTGTCCCTCTCGCCACCATCATCGATATTGTACTTGATCTGTTGGAACACATCTGAGCAAGCCCAAAATCGGAAATTCTCGGATTGAAGTCCTCATCCAAAAGAATGTTGTGGGGCTTTATGTCGAAATGCAAAATCCTCGTTTTGCAACCTTGATGCAAGTATTCAAGCCCTCGAGCAATGCCAAGTGAAATCTCAAACAGCTTTTGCCATCCCAGCCCATCTTCTTCAGTGTTGTGTATGAACTTTTCAAGAGAGCCATTAGGCATGAACTCGTAAATTAGAGCTCTTTTACGACCCTCAAAACAGAATCCCAAAAGTGTGACGATGTTTACATGAGATGTTCTGCTAATACTTGCAACTTCGTTCATGAATTCTTTTCCATTCTCTTTCGATTCATTCAGAATCTTCACTGCCACGAGATGACCATCATGTAATTTTCCTTTATAAACACTACCATATCCTCCCTTTCCCAAGTTTTCAGAAAATGACTTGGTCATTTTCTTGATGTCCGCATATCTGTATCTTAATGGGACAAGATTCCCATTGTTCTTCAAGAAGAGTTCAATGTTTCTTTCATACTCTAGTTTTGCCTTTTGATAACCAAATAATCTAAACGATGTGTACTTCCTCCGACTGAAAAGGACCAAAATTATAAGAGCAGCTACAAACCCACCACCTGTAATCAGATATCTCAATGTTTCTATAAACTCAAAAGAATGTAAATAAAAGGCATGTTGATGATTAAACCACTAAAAGAAAAAGAAAACCTCTTTAATTGCTGTTGTTAGTTAGTAAAAGATATTTAAGAAGCAGAATTTAATGGAAGAAGACTTGAGAAAAGGGAGATACATACCTATGAGAAGAATCTTCCGGAATCTCGTCTTTACTGCAAACAAAAACAACATTATCCATGAACAAGTGCACCATTTTAGCAACAAGGACATATATAAAAAGACAAACTGTTCGTTGAAAAATAACAAAACCCACCATTTTTGCAGTAGAATTTATTCATTTTGTCACTAAGACAAAGCCCTCCTCCATGGTAACACTCAGAACAGGCTTCAGAAACATTCCATTCCAGAGTAAATTTAGGAGACAACTGATCAAACAGGTCTCCCTTATGCCTGTCAGGATTCTTAGGCAAATAAACAACTGAACATTCACTAGGAATACTAGTTTGGTCTGAAACAGGGACATGAGCTTCTCGATAATAAACGGATGGAGGATGGAAATGACATTGTACTCTCTCATAGTCATGGAAATAGCTTTGGACATGTTCGTTATAAGTTTGGTTGTGGCAGGAGAACAAGGTAAGATTATGTAAGAACGAAAACGAGACAAAAGGGGATTGAGGCAGAGAGAGATTCCTAAGAGAAGAACAACTTTTTTCACTCCAACTCCTGTGAAGGAAATCATCATAAACTAGAAATTTATTTGATGATATTTTCTCCAGAATACTCATGACTGTCCTAGGCTTTGTAAGGATAACTGGATATTGAGATTCACAGTTTTCGACTAGAAATAAACCGCATTTGCCATCATTAGAGAATGGAAATTCCAGGGAGCCAAGATGTCCACACTGGAAAGATTTTGGACACTTGGAATCAACTTTGAGAAGGATTACTAGTAACAAATTCTGAGCAAGATTCATAACTGAACAACTTTCACTCAACAATCCTTACATACAAATCAAGAAAATGAAAAATGGAATGAACACTTTTGTTTAATTATCAAAGCTTCATATCAACAAGTCTTTGCTTCCATCTAACACGTCATCAATTGACTTGGGAATACTTTTGTGCAAGACTTTAGTGCCCAGAAAAGTATGCACTTAATTTGCTTTTTTCTTCAATTTGAGGCCCCATTTGCAAACTCTAGCAAAGTTGTCTTTTTAGTTGAAAATTGAGTATATCAGGCCCACTCTTTCCACTAGTAGAAAAATAACAAGCAAATATGATAATGAAGGGTAAATTCCGATTTGGAGTTTCCATTAACATTTCAGAAATTGTGAAATTAACCAACTCATTTTACCTGATATGATGCAGAAAAAAAGAAAAGGCTAATAAATCAATGACTTCATAACACTAAAATAACACCTAATGTTGCTATGTAGAATCAAATCAAATCACTAAAAGTAACCTATAAGAATCACACGAACTACATTGCAATCAATAATTCACTTGATAATAGAAACAAAAGTGCTCAACGAAGTTAGAAAATCTTACCAGGTTTACAACTCCTGGATTGAGGCCTGTCGGTGCAGAAACACCTGAAATGGAATGAAGATTCATTAAAACCGCAACGCTCACCACTTTCTTCACACACACTGCAATCACTGGCTGTCCAATTCAGCAAAAAACCTTTTCTCAAAACCTCTACAACATTCACAACTCCATTGTTAATCCTCTTATCTTCTCCATACACTTCCACTGGAACGACGACGTTTTCCTCACATCTCTCCATTGCATCACTCACATTCTCATCATCATCGTATATAGCAAAAGTCCCATTATTCCTACTGCCACATCCAACATAGTACCTGGAGAAACTCTCAGACAGGTTCATGCATTTGGAGAACAAATGGAGGCCTGTTTCGTTGACAAAACCGAATCGGGGTATTGGAAGTGTTGTGTTGCTGATTATCAATGGAAGACAAGTAGTATCATCTGATAGTAATATAGCAGCATTATATACACGTAACGAGCGATTTGGGTAGAAGATATCTTCAACTACGAACTCATTTTCAGGCAAAGCAAGAACTGGGAATCCATCTTTACAGGTTAGCTAAATCCAGGATATCCACAGTAAGAATCTTGTAAGGATCCCACATAGAATGGGAAGGTTATGTTTGGACCATTTTCGCAGTTTTTCTGCGTGCAAGATTCATACTGGTAATGGGCAGAAGAAGATCGTTTGGATAAGATGATGACACAGAATATACATAGGTGTAATGATTTCAAGAAACTGTCTTTTTTCATCTGTAAAAATACTGGAATAATTGAGTTCAATTGTGAAGAAAAACTATAGTTTATATTTTCATGGAGTTTGATGTTTGAAAGGATTTGAAATTCATATGTAAAGTAGACTTGATTTTTGTGGAAAGGATTTGCAAAGATATCTGAGACCAGGGCAGGATTTGTGACTTCATCTGCCTAAAATGTTCAGACTATTGATTTCAGAATATGTCAATTTTAAGATAGTTGTATGAATTTGATCGTTCTCATCTACCTTTTCTTGTGACCCATATTGAATTTTATATCTAGTATTAAATATTGTACTTGATAAAATTATAATCCCTCTGTCCTGGTGTCGGTGTCCCCTAAAAGAATGTTGAATCTAGTATAATTTTAACTGTAATTTATAATCTACATAGGTTTATAATGTTTCAATTATCTGATAAAATTGGTGATTTTTAAAAATAATAACAACAATATAATAAGAAAAAAATATCATTTTTCGTCCGGTAAATTAGATCCAATCCAATTTTTGTCGGTAATTATGACTTTTTCAATTTTGATCCTTTAATTATCGAATTTTTTCAATTTCAGTCTGAATTTGATTGATTTTTTTCCGATCTAACGTGGCTGTACGTGGTGTACAAATTGGAAACACCCAAATTCTTAAAAAGAAAAATTGCGCTTATGTGGTAATTTTTATTGTCATGTCATAAAAAAAAAAAAAAAATAGAAAAAGAAAATTCAAATCATAAAAAAGTTAAATAAATTCGAAAGAAAAATTGAAAAATGAAAATGAAAATGAAAAATTTTAAAAATTATAAAAAGGTAAGACTACACATCCCAAAACTCCTTTTTTTTTTTTTTTTTCCTTAAATAAAAGTTATAAAAATAAAATTTTAAGACTATCTTTGAGATATGTATAGCCCCATCCATTAAAAAATTCAAAACAGAAAAATCAAATGAATAGAAAAGGACGAGGATATTAACACTCCATGTTTTATTAATACACAGTATACACTCATCAAAATAAATAGACAAAAAACAACCTTTTTTTATATTGACTAAAATATTCTTATTTAGAAAACTAAAACAATTTATTTGTATTGGACCATTTTGACATAAGGGATCAATATGGAATTTTCTGAAAATAAATAATTGCAAAAAAGCCCTAATCTTAATCGAACTCTCATTTTCCTCCCCTAATTTCTAAAACCCTAACACCACCATCTTGCCAGTGATGGTTTTTGAGAGCAGGTTTCTTGAATATTTATAGCTTATTGATTTTTTCTTTTAAGGTGTCACAATAATTCCTTAAATTCATAGTGATTCCAGTGCAGCGCAACAATCATATATCAATACCGAAAAAAGAATATTGGAAATCATTTTATGCAGAGTAAAAAGTTTTGAAGGCTAATGTTCAAACGACGGTGATGGACTCCAAATATTTCTTCATATTTATTATTTTTGTTTTCTACATTTAATTTCGAGTCTTTGATTTCCAAATTCAAATTAATTATTCTCTTTTAACTTTGACATAGCTAAATTTCCCAAATAGACATTGGAATTTCTTTTGATTATGATGGCTCCCGACCATGAAGGGTGCCTTCGTTTCTCTATGTTTAATTACCAGTTATATTGGGAAACAGTGAACCATTTTCTCTTTTGTTTTTTTTTGGAATAAGAATTTTGTTGGAACCCTAATGATGGCTGAATCTTCTAATTAATTGCACGATAAACTCCCACTTATTAAGTGGAGACACGAGACTTATAATGGAGAGAAACTGAGATATTCTCACGAGGAAATATTAAATAGGGTTAATTAAATAAAAAATATGAATTTAGAGTCTTATTTTAACTGTAATATGAATTTTTGACTATAATACTATAAACTCTCAATTTAACATCTGTTAAATTCGGAATATGATTGGAGTTTTCGAACTTCTATTGCTGACGTGGAGCCCGTAATTTAAAATTGAAACCTTCATCAATGTGAAATAAAAAAAAAACAAAAAAAAAAAAACAAGTGGGAAATGAAAATGGAAAAAGAAATAGAAAAAAGGGAAAACAAATGGAAAAAAAAGGATAATAAAAAAAAAGAAAATGGAAAAAAATAAGTGAATTGATATATACAAGGGTGCATGCATGCGGATTTACATCATTTATATACAAGTGAAAATGTTTTCTATATATATACCATTTTTATGTAGCATCATTTTCTTGCATTGCATTTAACTTTAATTTATTTATAATGCCTACGCACGTGCGAAAAGAAAAAAATATCAAGGATAGATAAATTACTTTAAAAGAATTATTTAAAACTTTAGTTAACAATAATATATTAATATAAATAATTAGAATATTCTAAACGTGTCAAATTTGTATGTAATTTATACATGGAGTGTGAGAAGAGATTTGTTCACCGTGAAATGGTGAATGAGGTTTCTACTATAAATAATAGGAGAGTACAACAAACTTTACACTTTACAAGGAAAGAATAAAAGAAAATATTTATAGAAATATGTGCAAATCTCTAACGTACTGCTATTCTATCATCTACGCTATTACCCCCTCAAGCGAAGTGTGGGGTTCATACAAACACGAAGCTTGGATCGTAACAACTCAAAGATTGGGCGAGATAAACTTTTGGTGAACACATCAGCGAGCTGCAAATGAGAAGGCACATATCTTGTATCCAGTTGGCCATTGGTAACGAGCTCTCGGACAAAATGACAGTCGATGTCAATATGTTTCGCGCTCTTGTGTGCAATAGGATTTTGGCTGAGAAACAATGCACTTTTATTATCACATAATAGTATGGGAGTCGTGGGTGGTTGGACGCGAAGCTCTCCCAGGAGCTGAGTAAGCCACACAACCTCTTGAGCAGCATTGGCCAAAGCTCGATATTTGGATTCACAACTGGACCGGGCAATTGTGGGCTGCTTCTTAGCGCTCCAAGAAACAAGAGAACTACCAAAAAAGATGGAATATCCATAAGTAGACCAGCGTGTCTCAACACAGCGGGCCCAATCGGCATCTGAATATGCCACAATATCAGTGTCCGAAGAGCGAGTGAAATTCAGTCCATAGTGAATGGTGCCTTTGACATAACGCAAAATGCGTTTGACAGCCTGAAAATGATCCTCTGTAGGGCTTTAAAGAAACTGGCTGACATGATTTACGGCATAAGAAATGTCTGGCCGTGTGATTGTAAGGTACTGAAGAGCACCGACGAGAGGTCGAAACAAAGTGGGATCGTCAAAGGAAGCACCAGAACTGATAAGTGACTCTCCAGTAGGAAGTGGAGTGGAAACCGGTTTCGATTCAATGAGACTGACTCGAGAGAGAATATCATGGGCATACTTGGCCTGTCCCAAGAATAGGCCGTTTTGAGTATAAGAGATCTCAAGACCAAGAAAATAATTCAAGGTCTCTAGATCTTTGATTGCGAACTTAGCATTGACACGGTTGATGAATCGCCGAAGTGCAGCAGGGTTATTACCTGTAACAATGATGTCGTCAACATAGAGAAGAAGAAAAATAAAACAACCATTGTTATGAAAGTAAAAGAGGGAAGTATCCGAACGATTCCTAATAAATCCTAAGGATGCAAGAAATGAACTAAAACAATCAAATTAGGCTCGAGGTGCTTAACGAAGACCGTAAAGAGCCTTCTTGAGTTTGCAAACGTGATCGAGAAAGCGGGGATCAACAAAGCTCGGTGGTTGTGCCATGAAAACGGGTTTGTCAAGAATGCCATGGAGGAAGACATTCTTAACATCTAATTGATGCAATGGCTAGCTTTTGTGGACCACAAGAGCGAGTAACACTCGAACGGTGGCAGCACGAACTACAGGGCTGAAGGTATGTGTGAAATCAAAGCCTGGAATTTGAGAGAACCCCTGAGCAACCAGACGAGCCTTGTACAGATCAATAGTGCCATCAAATTTATATTTTGTATGAAATATCCACTTAGAACCAACTATGTTTTCATCATTTGGCCTCGGTATAAGATCCCACGTCTGATTAGCATGCAAGACATCCATTTCTTCTTGCATTGCAGCGAGCCAGTGAGGGGTCTTGGCTGCACTCTTGAAACCCTTCGGTTCTGCAGAATAAGAAAGGGAAGTTAGTAAAGATGTGCAGACAAGATCGACAAAATAACGAGGTTTGAAAATGCCGGATTTAGAGTGAGTTTGCATGGGGTGAGTAGAAGTCCGAGGGGGCTGGTCGAGTAAGACTGCATCCTGAGAAGGAGGTTCGGTGGCATCAGGTGGAGCCACGACAGTGGGTGGAGGTTCAGCCACTGGAGGCGTGTCGTCCTGGGGTAATGGTAATACGTCGGTAGCAGGGACATTTGTCGGCAGCGGAGATATCGGGTTGCATAATCTACAAGACCGAGAAGGTGGAGAGGAACCAACAAGCGGCTGTAAAGATGGTGCCGTAGAAGGGGACGGCTGAACAGTTGTATGTGCAAGTTCTTGAGAATCAAGAAAATGTGAGAATTCCCAATTGTCAGCAGAGATTGATGCATTAGTCGAGAGAAAAGGGAAAACAGACTCATCAAATTGAGCATGTCGAGTAACATAAATTCAATTTTGAATAGGATCAAGACAGCGAAAGCCCTTATGAATACTACTGTAATCGAGGAAAATACACGATTGGCTGCGAGGAGCAAGTTTGTGAGCAGCATAATTATGAAGATACAGAAAAACACAACAGCCAAAAACTTTAAAAGAACAATAGTCAGGAATAAAGTGAAATAAAATTTCAAATGTGGACTTATTATCCAAGATAGGAGTGGCAGACGATTAATTATATAAACAACAGTAAAGAACGCATCAACCCAATATTTAGCAGGCACATTAGCATGAAACAATAAAGATAAACTAGTTTCAGTAATGTGATGATGCTTTCGCTGAGAAATATTTTTGAACTCTATGACTAGAAAACTTAGTACCACCATCTGATTGAAAAATCTTAATAGAAGAGCTAAACTGAGCTGTGACAAGAGTATAAAAGTGAGTAAGCACATCATAAAATTCAAACTTAGCAGTCATGGGATAAAGCCAACAAAATCGAGAATGATCATCAATAAATAAAGCGTAATACTTATATCCAGACAAAGAGTTAACAGGTGCTGGGCCTTAAAGATCACAATTAACCAATCCCAAAACATGTGAAGCGTGTTTTTCATTCAATTGAAATGACAAGCATTTACTCTTAGCAAACTGACAAGATTCACAAACGGAAGCAGTGGGTAAAATAGAATTAACACTCAAATGTCCTAATTTATTCAAGAGTTTAATAATAGAAAAAGAGACCTGGCCCAAATGAGAGTGCCATAAACTAAATGAAGAAAGCAAACGAGAAGAATGTAATGCAGCAATCAAAGCAGAAGACCCTTGTTCCAGCACATAGAGACCGTCTTTACACCGACCCCTTGCCATTATTTCCCTGGTTTTGCGATTTTGAACAAAGAGAGAGTCATGAGTAAACACAACGTCAACAGATAAATAACTTGTGAGCTTACTTATGGATAACAAATTTCTAGTAATGTGGGGAACAACAAGAACATCAAGTAAGGGGAGATTATGCAAGAATCGAGAACCACAATGGGAAATAGTAAGAGTGGCACTGTTACCAACGGTGACCGAACCGTTACCAGTGTAGGGAGCGACAACATCCAAGTTGGAGGAGGAGGCGGTCATGTGAGCGGAAGCCTCGGTATCGACATACCAGTTGGATGGCGTGGTGTCGGAAATGGTGCACTGAGATTGGAGCGCTCGGGCCAAATTCGCCTGGGACTGCCGCTCTTTGTAACGATCCGGACACACTGGAGCATAATGATCACCTCGACAAATTTGGCAGCGAGGAGTGAAATTACAGTGCTGCTGGTCGCTGTTGTTGTTCTGCCCACGACAGTGATTGCGACTGGAGCCACGACCAGTAGACTGTCTTGACTGTCCAGAGTTGGAGCGCTGGCCAGATGACTGTCCAGAGGAGCGGCCACCATGATTCTGTCCTCGGCCAGCATAGAAGGCGGTTTGCGGAGTAGCGGCATCGACGGTTTCAGTGAAAAGACTATTACGAAGCTCATGATCCCTAGCCTGAGAAACAAGATCACCAAAGTTAGGAGAAGGAGATATAGCAAGACGGACATCAGCGAAGGTCCGAAAATCGGGACGAAAGCCCGCAAAGAAACCATTGTGTTTTGTCGGATCAGAAACAGTGTCGCCGATGACGGCAAGTTGGTAGCAGAGGCTGTTAAATTTCCAGCTGAATTCGGTAACAGTGGACGAGCCACGCTTCAGAAATTGAAGCTCGTCGTGTAAATGATGAGTCCTTGACTGGATAGAGAAGCAGTCCAAATTTCGCGCACGGTGGTAAGTCCAAGAATCTTGGACATAGATTCTTCTGTAAGAGAGGCAAGAAGAATACGCAAGCAGCGATCGTGTCGCTGTGTCCAGGCTGCGTGGTCAGGATTGGGCGCTGGTCGATCAGTGTTACCGGCGACGGTGCAAGGCGGCTCAAGTTCTGAGCCATCCACGATGTGAAGAAGCCCATCACAACGGAGGATGAGAGATGAGAGAAATTTGATTTCACCAAAGTAGATAATTCACAGAAGTGAGACGGATGGAAATCATATGAATTAGTACTGTAGCGAGGGGGTGATCTCGGTAGCCATAGCACCCGATAAGAGAGGAGAAAGAAGAAAATTTTGGTGAGGAGGGGGCGAAAATAGAAGTAGGCAGCGGAAATTGGCGTTGAGTAGGGTTTACAGGATCAATCCTGCTGATACCATGTGAGAAGAGATTTGTTCACCGTGACTGGTGAATGAGGTTTCCACTATAAAAAATAGGAGAGTACAAGAGATTTGTTCACCGTGACTGGTGAATGAGGTTTCCACTATAAAAAATAGGAGAGTACAACAAACTTTACACTTCACAGGGAAAGAATAAAAGAAAATATTTATAGAGATATGTGCAAATCTCTGGTGTACTGCTATTCTATCATCTACGCTGTTATGGAGGTTTGTACAATTGAAGAGATTAATTGCTTGTTTTGAAAAGTCTGCCATTTCTAGACAGTCGCAACGTATAGGATATTTTTTCCAGTCGTAGTTTGTGTGCATTCAAGACCTAAAGAAATCATACAAATAATGCAATGTATAGGATATATAAAAGGAGAGTTGAGTCTCTCCAGGTAATTGCTGACTGGGGAACATATAGAAATTTACTTGAAGCTAGTTGTGTGGAGAATAAGCGCGGTTGAATTTGAATAAAACACATGCTGCTTGACCACTTTCTAGGCCCAGTATTCTGGGGCTTATAATTGTCTTATGCTTTCCCTTTCTCACTATGGAATCTTATTATGGATTTTATAGGAAATCAGATTTGGATGAAGAAGAGTTTACTCGATTTCATTCATCAGTGAAGCGTGGAGATATTGTTGGCATAGTTGGGTTCCCAGGTTTGTGATGTTAATTATAATCTGTTTTTTTTTTTTCTTATCCTTTTAATATATGAAAGATTATGATACAACCAAAATAGTAACTCATAGTAGTCATCAATATCATACTTCCTGGAGCTCAGTAGTAACCTGCATTTTGTAGGCAAAAGTAAAAGGGGAGAGTTGAGTATTTTTCCAAAAACATTTATAGTGCTGTCTCACTGTCTAGTGTCTACACATGATGCCTCGACAAAAACTTGGTCCAGGGGTTGATAATACAAAGGTGACTTTGAATTTTTGATCATGATGAATTGATTTTGTTTGGCTTATTCATTAACATCTCTGTACTGTGGACAGAATACTGATATCTGGGCCCCAGGACTTCCCAGAAATCCTGAGGCTTACATATTGAAGGATCAGGTACCATCTCTCTCTTGGAATTTTAGGCCCGTACATACAATGTGCATGTCTGTTTGTGTGTGTATGATTTGTATGCTTGCATGTGTCAACTCTCTCACAACTTACCCATATATATCCTCTTATTGTCTGCCCTAATTTATTATCTAGGAAACACGATATAGGCAGCGTTATTTGGATTTGATGCTGAATATGGAGGTTCGAGAAATATTTAAGATCAGGTCAAAAGTTATTTCTTACATAAGGCACTTTCTTGATGAACGTGATTTTTTGGAGGTGAGTTTAGTGGTGGTTTGAAGTGCATTTTTCTTGAGTACTTATTTTACATGCTTGCCCTAAAAAAATGTATTATTCTGATTTTCTAATTCTCCTTCAATAAGGTCGAAACTCCCATGATGAACATGATTGCTGGTGGAGCTGCTGCTCGGCCATTTGTCACCCATCACAACGATCTAAATATGAGACTTTACATGCGCATTGCACCTGAACTATATCTCAAGGAACTAGTTGTTGGGGGCTTAGACCGTGTCTACGAAATTGGTAAACAGTTTAGGAATGAAGGAATTGACTTAACTCATAATCCGGAGTTCACTACGTGTGAGTTCTACATGGCTTTTGCCGATTACAATGATCTGATGAAGCTAACTGAAGATATGCTCAGTGGTAAGTACATCATCAAGCTGATAAAGAAATGCTGTCTTAGCACAATGTTATTTTAACAAATTCTATGTTGTTAGGGATGGTCAAGGAACTTACTGGTAGCTATGTAATTAAATACCATTCCAATGGGTTGGACAATGACCCCATTGAGATTGACCTCACTCCTCCTTTCAGGTATGTGATCATGTGCTTGTTTGATAATAGCCTGCAAGATGTCCCATCTCTTTTTTCTTCTGCAGGCGGATTGATATGATAGAGGATTTGGAGAAGATGGCAAATTTGAGCATACCCAAGGACCTCTCTAGCGAGGAAACCAATAAATATCTAGTGGATGCATGTTTGAAGTATGATATTAAATGCCCTCCTCCTCAAACAACTACTAGATTGCTTGACAAGGTAAATTAATATACATCTTTGATTTGTTTTGGTACCATCTGTTGTGCTGTCAGTATGTGCACAATTGAGTGCAAATTGTTAAATCGTGGTTTCATTATTTTGCCTTCTGCATGGGTTGCCTTTGTCAGTCTTCAGATAACATCTTTGATGGACTTTTGCTGCCTTAAGAATATCTCATGTCTGAACTGTTATCTTAACATAGTAGTTTCTATAATGACACTTGGCATTTTCTTGATAATCGTTTCTAATCATGTTTGCTTCCTTTCTGCTTGATGCCACCCACCATTGTGTTTGTGCTGTTATGGTTGCAATGAGCACAGCTTGTTGGGCACTTTCTTGAGGAGACATGTACCAATCCTGCCTTCATTATCAACCATCCAGAGATCATGAGTCCCCTGGCGAAGGTCAAAACCAGGCCTAACTGAACGATTTGAGTTGTTCGTCAACAAGCACGAAGTATGTGTTCCATTACACACACACTCACACTCACACATCTTTCCTCTGTTTCTGCGGTTCTCACTGTATCTGCTAATTCTTGTCAATTTTGTCTTTTAATTTTGTCAACACCAGCGTTTTGCTGATCAACTCAAGGTATTTTATAATGAATTGAATTATAATAGTGTCTCCATGAATGTGTCTGAAGTCAACAATTAGGTTCTGAATGTATATTATTTTATTATATTATATGCTGAAGATGATCTGATCTGAATGAAACTAGGACCGACAATCTGGTGATGATGAAGCTATGGCCTAGGATGAAACTTTCTGTACTGCTCTTGAATTGGCTCCAACTGGTGGTTGGGGATTGGGTATTGATCGGTTCAGTGTCTGCACTTCATAAATCACTATAGATTTCATTTTCCCACTAATTATTCCATCCTACATGGAGAGAGAGAGAGAGTCAAGATTAACTCACCTTATTTATTTTATAAATCAAACAAGGAAAGGTACTATTCCTGCCTTAATTGCTGCCTTCCTGGTGTATTCCCCCCCCCCCCCCCCTACTATGGTATAGTTGATTGCAAATACTAAGGTCAATGTAGGGAATGAATTTCAACCTGTGTGAATGGATTTGGCTCGAAAGAATATAGGATGAATGCTTTTGATTTATAATACAATTTGAATGCTTTTAGGATGATCTCTTGTTGCGTATTTTCCCATTTACTACTTATCACTTGTTAGTCCATAGCATTTACCGAGGTTTTTGTGATTTCTCTTTTGTCAGCAACAAGAACAATCCGGTTCAACCACCATCTCTTTTGGTCGATCCTTGGGATCCGTCTGAATGCACCACAACCCAACAATTATCAGTGTCCTCTTTGCAAAATGACTTTCATCTCCATTTCTTATTCCACCATGACTACCATCTCTTTCAGCATCATCCATTTCAAGCTGCTTGTATATATATTGTGGGAAATATATGTCACTAGTGTGATCAACATCTGCTCGAACAAGGTTTTTCCTTCCACCAGCTATTTCCAAAACCATCATTCCATAACTATAGACATCAGATTTATGAGAGACTTCACCTGAGTTCATACAAAACACTTCAGGGGCAATGTACCCTATTGTCCCTCTCGCCACCATCATCGATATTGTACTTGATCTGTTGGGACACATCTGAGCAAGCCCAAAATCGGAAATTCTCGGATTGAAGTCCTCATCCAAAAGAATGTTGTGGGGCTTTATGTCGAAATGCAAAATCCTCATGTTGCAATCTTGATGCAAGTATTCGAGCCCTCGAGCAATGCCAAGTGAAATCTCAAACAGCTTTTGCATTCCCAGCCCGCCTTCTGCAGTGTTCTGTATGAACTTTTCAAGAGAGCCATTAGGCATGAACTCGTAAATTAGAGCTCTTTTACGACCCTCAAAACAGAATCCCAAAAGAGTGACGACGTTTTTATGAGATGTTATGCTACTACTTGCAACTTCATTCACGAATTCTTCTCCATTCTCTTTCGATTCATTCAGAATCTTCACTGCCAAAATCCGATTACGTAATTTTCCTTTATAAACACTACCACATCCTCCCTTCCCCAAGTTTTCAGTAAATGATTTGGTCATTTTCTTGATGCTCACATAACTGAATCTTGGTGCAAGATATCTATTGTTCTTCAAGAAGAGTTCAATGTTCCTTTCACTCTCTAGTTTTTCATCTCGATATCCAAATAATCTAAGCAATGCGTACTTCCTCCGAATGAAACATCTCACAACTATGCAAGCGAATAAAAAAATAGAAATCCCAGATGAAGAGACTGTAAAAAAGAAAAAAAATCTTGTTTAATGAACTTCCCTAAAGAGATTAATTGCTGTTGCTAGTCAATAAAAAATATCTAAGAAGTAGAATTTAATGGAAGAGGACTTGAGAAAATATTGGTGGTAGATACATACCTATGAAAATATCATCTTCAGACATCCCGCCTATACCAATGAGAAGAATCAACATTAGCCATGAACAAGTGTGTATACAATTTTAGCAACAAGGACATGTATAAAAAGACAAACTCTTCATTGTTTACTTCACAGCTATATATAGTACAGTGTAATGAATTTCAAATGCACTTCTGTTGGGTCAAAAAATAATACCTACACCACAGTCAGTTCCGTGACTTCCGTCAGTAAGACAACGTCCTCCATCATGAAAACATTTAGAACAATCTTCAGAGACATTAAACTCGACAGTAAAATCGGCATTCAATAGGTCGAACAATTCACCAGAGTGGTTGGACTTTTTAGGGATTTGAATTTCAAAACAACTTGAAGGGATACTACTTTGTCCCACAGAGGAATCATTACTTGTCGGATTCTTATAATACACAGTGGATGTACTACAATTTACTCTCTCATAGTGTCGGAAATGCTCTTTTATTCTGTCATTTTGAACACCGTAGCATGTGAAGACGGTGAGATTAGGGGAGAATGAGAATGAAATCAAAGGAGCTATGGGCAAAGACACAATTCTGAAAGCAGAACAACTTCTGCTATCTAACGTATTTTGAAGAAATGGATCCTGAATCAAGAATTTATTGCTAGATATTTTCTTCAAAATAGTATAGTTCACCTTTCCCTCTTCCGCGAGAATTCGTGGTTGTCCAGAATCACAGCCGTCAACCATGATCAGTCCACATCCAGGATTCTTAACATTGGAGAATGGAAATTCCAGGAAATAATTTCCGCAATGAAAGGATTTTTGGCATTTGGAATCAACTGAACTGATGATCAAACAATGAAGTAGAGACAAGAATATGAGGCACTTGGGAAGATTCATAATCAGATTAGTGGCAAAGCAAAAGAGATCTAATATTGAAAGAAAAGAGAATAAGTGTATACAATCACTCACGAGTCACGACCCTCTATCCAATGACACTCGACAAATTTCTCACTTGGATTTTCTCTCACAATTTGATCTCTCAAATTGCTCAGATTGTGTGTAATATTCTACGCACCACCAACCGACCAACGTAAAGACATTCCACTAGTAGTTTTCCACTAGTGTAAGACACCTATATCACGCGGTTATTTTTAATACTCATTAAAAAAATTGAAAATTGTTATTTCTAAATAAATTTTTTAAGTATATGTTAAACTTTATTATTTCGTAGTTTTATAATAATTTCAATTAAATTTTCAAGTATATAATATTTATATTTATGAACTTTTATTAAATTATTATAATATTATAGTTAGTAATACATTTATCTATTATATTATAACCAACAATTGATATAATTTCTTGAAAGAAAACTATAATTAGAATCGCTACTAAAACTCAATCAAGGTAAGTAAATAAAAATATTATTAAAATAAATCAAAATTTTCTTCATATATTATTACAAATTTTGGAAAACCTCGTCATAAACAACATTAATTGTAGTGTTACAAATCTTTCCGTCCTTGTCACAACATAGAATTTTTATGCCATTTTTGCTTTTGACTCTGGATATTGCAACATACAATTGTCCGTGAGTGAACACTGGTCTGGGTAGATACAAATAATTTCAAATATTTTATGCATGTTGTTGACTGATTCACAGAACATAAAGGTTAGTATATGATAGACTTGTTTTGGCTGAGGTTTCTAGTTTAATTTCTGGTTTAGTGCCTGCACTTCATAAATCATTATATATATTTCATTTTCCTCTAATTATTCCATTCTACATGGATGGAGAGAGAGAGAGAGAGTCAATTAGAGGATACATCCATTAACAAGATGACCGATTTTTGTGGACCACAAAACCAAACTATATCATATATATCCTGATATTTTAAGTTAACTGTTGATGTGGCCTGTTTTTTAATATATTCATCTTCATTGCTCCACCTGCTGGAGCCTTGCAGGTCTTTGTGAAATTACATGCAATACATTGATTTTTTAAATCAGTGGCATATAGTTTAGAATTTATTACTTTTTTTGCTCATTATGTTTGCCGTGTGACAATTTTGCCCTTTTTAATTTCGGGCTTGCAATTTAGGACTTTCTGTTTTACGGGTTGACAATTTAGGACTTTATCTTTTATCAATGGCAATGTAGGATTTTATGTTTTCAAAATTAGCAATTATTACCCAATTTCAGCCCGAATTGTTTATTTGGGCTGAAATTGTACGTTTTTCGAGTTTAATTTGATGAGGTGGTGAGTGATTATCTGACATGGAATTTTGCAATTAATTGCCAGACTGTATTTTAAGTGGGCCCCACTACCTAATTAAAAATTAATTTAAAAAAAGAAAAAAAAAACCCTTTCTTCTCCGCCTTCTCCACCATCGCGGATTCTCTTGAAACCTGCAGAAGAATCCAGCTTCTCCACCATACTTGTAATTAATTTCCACCAACCCGAAACATATCGTATCCTATGCCATTTTGAAGCCCTCGGCGAGCCCGTTCCGAATCCAGGCTCAGATCAGCCATCCGACGCCGCCTCCGCCGGCAATCGGCCGGAGAAGTCGCGGCCGTTTCTCTCTCTAAAACCCGTTTTTCTCTCTCTTCAAATTCAAGCCATCCGGCCACCGATCGGAGCGATTCTTGTACCTATCTTGAAGTTCTCGCCGAGCCCGTTCCGAATCCGAGGTCAGATCAGCCATCCGACGTCGCCTACGCCGGCAATCGGCCGGAGAAGTCGCAGCCGTTTCTCTCTCTAAAACCCGTTTCTCTCTCTCTTCAAATTCAGGCCATCCGGCCACCGATCGGAGCGATTCTTGTGCCTATCTTGAAGATCTCGCCGAGCCCGTTATGAATCCAGGCTCGGATCGTCGATCGGACATGATCTCCGCCGGCAACGGCCGGTCAAACTCTCGGCCTTTCCCACTCTCTCTCCTCCCTCTCTCTCTTCGATCCCTCTCTCTTCCTTTCTCTCGGTTTTTCTCTCGCCGGCGGGCTGATGTGGTGGTAGAGGGCGGATGTTGTGCACAGGCGCCTCCATGGGAGGGGAGGGGAGGACAAGGGTTTTGGATTTTTTTTTAATTTGATTAATTAATTTTGAATGATGTGTCAAGGTGGGTTCCACTACAAAATAAGAAAGAAAATCCACGTCAATAAATGATCAACCACCTAAGCAATTTCAGCCCGAATTGAGGTGTCACGTGCAAGAAACGTGCGATTTCAGTCCAAATAAACAATTCATACTATGCCATCTATCATGTGTTACATTATGCTGTGCAAACAGTGCCCCATTCCTCTTACAGATTTTCCCACATTTTTCCACCATTTTTTTTCAAGCATGTGTTATTGTACAAACAAGCTAGCACTTTTCAATAGTATAAATGAATACATCTGAATAGAATGCTACATAGTTTCAGAAGTTGAAAACATGAGATGCTGATCTTGGGGTGAAGATATGTAGGGTTTAGGTGGAACTTGCAAGGATTCAAGATTTCCTTCCAACATTTCCACTACCTTGGTCATTGATGGTCGATCCTTGGGATCTGTCTGAATGCACCACAACCCAACGATTACCAGTTTCCTCCTTGCAAAATGGCTTTCATCTCCATTCCTTATTCCACCATGACTACCATCTCTTTCAGCATCATCCATTTCAAGTTGCTTGTATATATAATGTGGGAAATATACTTCACTTGTGTGATCAACATCTGCTCGATCAATGTTTTTCTTTCCACCAGCTATCTCCAAAACCATCATTCCATAACTATACACATCAGATTTATGAGACACTTCACCAAAGTTCCTACAAAATACCTCAGGGGCAATGTACCCTATTGTCCCTCTTGCCACCATCATCGATACTATACTTGATCTGTTGGGACACATCTTAGCAAGCCCAAAATTGGAAATTCTTGGATTGAAGTTCTCATCCAAAAGAATGTTGTGGGGCTTTATGTCGAAGTGCAGAATCCTCGTTTTGCAACCTTGATGCAAGTATTCAAGCCCTCGAGCAATGCCAAGTGAAATCTCAAACAGCTTTTGCCATCCCAGCCCACCATCTGCAGTGTTCTGTATGAACTTTTCAAGAGAGCCATTAGGCATGAACTCGTAAATTAGAGCTCTTTTACGACCCTCAAAACAGAATCCCAAAAGAGTGACGATGTTTACATGAGATGTTCTGCTAATACTTGCAACTTCGTTCATGAATTCTTCTCCATTCTCTTTCGATTCATTCAGAATCTTCACTGCCACTAGATGACCATCATGTAATTTTCCTTTATAAACACTACCATATCCTCCCTTTCCCAAGTTTTCAGAAAATGACTTGGTCATTTTCTCGATGTCCGCATATCTGTATCTTAATGGGACAAGATTGCCATTGTTCTTCAAGAAGAGTTCAATGTTTCTTTCATACTCTAGTTTTGCCTTTTGATATCCAAACAATCTAAACGATGTGTACTTCCTCCGAATGAAAAGGACCAAAATTATAGAAGCGGATATAAGAGCAGCTACAATCCCACCACCTGTAATCAAATATCTCAATGTTTCTATAAACTCAAAAGAATGTAAATAAAAGGCATGTTGATGATTAAACCAAAACGAAAAAGAAAACTTCTTTAATTGCTGTTGTTAGTTAGTAAAACATATTTAAGAAGCAGAATTTAATGGAAGAAGACTTGAGAAAAGGGAGATACATACCTATGAGAAGAATCTTTCGGAATCTCGTCTTTACTGCAAACAAAAACAACATTATCCATGAACAAGTGCACCATTTTAGCAACAAGGACATATATAAAAAGACAAACTGTTCGTTTTAAAAAAAAAAAAAAAAAGCCAGGATAACAAAACCCACCTTTTTTGCAGTAGAATTTATTCATTTTGTCACTAAGACAAAGCCCTCCTCCATGGTAACACTCAGAACAGCCTTCAGAAACATTCCATTCCAGAGTAAATTTAGGAGACAACTGATCAAACAGGTCTTCCTTATGCTTGTCAGGATTCTTAGGCAAATAAACAACTGAACAGTCGCTAGGAATGCTAGTTTGGTCTGAAACAGGGACATGAGCTTCTCGATAATAAACGGATGGAGGATGGAAATGACATTGTACTCTCTCATAGTCATGGAAATAGCTTTGGACATATTCGTTATAAGTTTGGTTGTGGCAGGAGAACAAGGTAAGATTATGTGAGAGCGAAAACGAGACAAAAGGGGATTGAGGCAGAGAGAAATTCCTAAGAGAAGAACAACTTTTTTCACTCCAACTCCTGTGAAGGGAATCATCATAAAGTAGAAAACTATTTGATGATTTTCTCTCCAGAATCATGAGTGTCCAAGGCTTTGCAAGGATTGGTAGAGATTGGGATTCACAGTTTTCGACTAGAAATAAACCGCAATTGCCATCCTTAGAGAATGGAAATTCCAGGGAGCCAAGATGTCCACACTGGAAAGATTTTGGACACTTGGAATCAACTTTGAGAAGGAGATAGTATAGGATTACTAGTAACAAATTCTGAGCAAGATTCATAACTGAACAACTTTCACTCAACAAACCTTATATACAAATCAAGAAAATGAAAAATGGAATGAACACTTTTGTTTAAATATCAAAGCTTCATATCAACAAGTCTTTGCTTCCATCTAACACGTCATCAATTGACTTGGGAATACTTTTGTGCAAGACTTGAGAAAATTGCGCTAGTTAATTACCAGCATATATATATTCTTATTCTTCTTTTTTTCTTTTTTGGTAATTATTCTCGAAATTTTGATGGTCCTTTGAAATGGTCAACATAAGCCATTAACTTGCCCCTTCCATCAGGTATAATAATTGTCTAAATTCCAACCAATGGGAACTTAAAGAAAAACCTTTCTATTGCCTTAAACACGTGTCAAGTGTTAATTTATGATGTCATTTGATATATATGACGTGGAGTCATTTTACTATAGGTAAAACGTGATACACAATAAAAGAGGAGAAAAACAGGTTATGGGAATAAGCTGCTGCTTGTTATTCACACCAAACTTGAAACTCAATTTTGCCTTTATATAGGCTTACATAAAATAAGGACCCACTAATTAAACCTCATAATGATCCACTACACCACTAACTCCATAATGATCCACTACACCACTAACATAAAATTAAATGCCCACTAACATCTAACATTCTCTCCCTTAAACTAAAACTTTCAAGTTATAGTTTATGTAACTTCATCTTCAATCAGATTTGCCATAGTGCAAACGCCCATCAACTTTCTCAGATTTTGGAAGGGAAACAACCTGAGAGGTTTAGTAAGAATGTCTGCGAGTTGCTCCTCGCTTTTGCAATATTTCAAATCAATTATTCCATTATTGCAGAGATCTCGCAAAAAATAATATTTCACGTCGATGTGCTTGCTCCTTCCATGTAGAACAGGATTCTTGGATAACTTTATGGCTGAGTTGTTATCACAAAAAACTGTAGTAGCTTCTTCTTGCTTGAACTGAAGTTCTTCAAGAATTCTCCTCAACCAAACAGCTTGACAAGCACACCCTGTAGCTGCTACAAATTCAGCTTCGATGCTCGAAAGAGTAATAATTGGCTGTTTTTTAGAAGACCACGAAACAGCCCCTGTGCCCAACATAAAAACATAACCCGAAGTGCTCCTTCGATCATCTTGATCTCCTGCATAATCGCTGTCCGTAAAGGCAATCAATTTCGACTTTTCACCCTTCTTGTAGAATAATCCAAATTCCTTAGTGCCCTGCAAATAACGAAGAATTCTCTTGGCAACTAACATGTGCATTTCAGTTGGATTCTCCATGTACCTGCTTATCAGGCTTACAGAGTACATGATATCTGGTCGTGTAGCAGTTAAATATTAAGCTACCAACAATTTGCTTGTAAAGTGTACTCTCCACCTTCTTTCCTCCAAGATCCTTGTTGAGCTTCAAGCCAAACTCAACTGGAGTAGTAACAGAATTGCAATTCTTCATCTGAAACTTGTCTAATATTTCTCGCACATACTTCTTTTGGCATATAAAAATTCCACTATCAAATTGCATCACCTCTATGCCAAGAAAATAATGCATCTTACCAAGATCGGACATTTCAAACTCATCCATCATAGATTTCTTGAATTCTTTAAACATGTCATCACAATTTCCAGTAAATATGAGATCATCGACATACAAGCAGACTATGAGCATTTCACCTTTATCTCCAATCTTAACAAATAATGTATGTTCATAAGGACATTTGTGAAAGCCAACCTTAAGAAAGTAAGCCTCAATGCGACTGTACCAAGCTCGTGGAGCTTGTTTTAGTCCATAAAGAGCCTTTTTTAATCGATAAACTTTATGCTCATTATTCACTTTAACATATCCAGGAGGTTGATCAACAAATACCTTTTCCTCCAAGTTTCCATGCAAGAATGCTGATTTGACATCGAGCTGAAATATAGGCCACGAATTCTGTGCCGCTAATGCAATCACCATTCTGATCGTGTCATGTCTTGCTACTGGAGCAAACACCTCTGTATAATCAACTCCATATTCTTGCTTATATCCCTTTGCAACTAATCGCGCCTTGTGCTTGTCAACTTCACCATTTTCATTGAGCTTTGTCTTGAAAACCCATTTTACACCAATGGTTTTATGCCCCTCTGGAAGATCAGTCAGCTCCCATGTGTCATTCCTTTCGATAGATTCAATTTCAGCATCCATTGCTCGCTGTCATTTTGGTTCTTTGATTGCACTTTCAAAGGTTGTAGGATCACAATCTGCAAATAATGCAAAATGCAAAATGGGTAACAGCATCATCATTCGTATCAAGTCCAGTTATCTCATAATCTTCCATCCATGCTGGCCTTTTTCGAATTCGCCGACTAGCATCTACTGTAGCAACACTAGATTCTTCCATTGTCGGTGAACTTTCAGCAGCTACGGGAGTATCAACTAAAGTATCATTTGTTGAATTTTCGAGCATCGGAGGTATTTCTTCTACATCACCATCACATAGAACTCGAGTAGGCTGCTGCCGATCCCAATCCCAAGTCCTATTCTCATCAAATAGCACATCTCGGCTGATTACAATCTTCTTTGTCACTGGATTGTATAATTTGTACGCCTTTGATGCTTCACTAATGCCAAGAAAGACACACTTTTCACCTTTATCATCAAGTTTCTTTCTCTTCTCATCTGGGACATGTGCATATGCAATACATCCAAAAATTCGAAAATAATCTACAGACGGTTTCCTTCCACTCCAAGCCTCCTCTGGAGTCATATCTCGAACAGCAAAAGTAGGACTTCTATTCAAGATGTGAACGCTCCAATTTACTGCTTCAGGCCAAAAATTCTTTGGAATACATCCTCTTGCCAGTAAGCTTCGAACCATATTGAGGATAGTTCTATTTTTTCTCTCTGATACGCCATTTTGCTGTGGTGTGTAAGAAGTTGTGAGCTCTCTTCGAATGCCATGAGCATCACAAAAAACATCAAATTCTGTAGAGCGATATTCACCACCTCGATCAGTTCGAAGGGTTTTGATCGTCTTTCCTGCCTCATTTTCAACCCGAGCTTTAAAGCTTTTAAATGCACTAAAAGCCTCAGATTTTTCCTGTAAAAAACAAACCCAAGTTTTCCGAGAATAATCATCAATGAAAGTAATTAAGTATCTTTTACCCCCATTCGAAATTGGTGTCAACGGTCCACAAATATCGGAATGAACCAACTCCAAAACTTCTTTAGCTCTCCATGACTTTCCTTTAGGAAAGTGGGAACGATGTTGTTTGCCAACAACACACTCTTCACACATTTGAGAAGGAGGTGATATTTTCGGAAGACCGGTCACCATACTCTTTTGCTGAAGTATGTTCAAACCCCCAAAACTCAAGTGGCCATATCGAAAATGCCATAACCACAAAGGATCCTTCACTTCAACCATCAAGCAAGACTGAATACTCTCAATCTTCAAAGGGAATAGCCTGTTTGAATTCATTGGAATAATGGCAATAACACCTCTCTTTTGATCATAAATTTCGCAAGTGCCATTCTGAATAGTTATAGCATAACCTTTTTCTTGCAGTTGACCAGCACTTAATAAATTATTCTTTAAGTCTGGAACATACAAGACATTAGAGATTGTTTCCACAAAACCATTCTTGGTTCGTATTGTAATATCACCTTTGCCCATCACATTCACAGTAGAACAATCTCCAAAACTAACCGTAGAACGAAAAACTTCATTTAAACGTGAGAAAGAAGACTTACTTCCACTCATGTGGTTGCTGCAGCCCGTATCCACATACCAAACACCTGCCTCTGGTTCTCTGTCACTCAAAACTGCCATTAGCAAAGTTTCTCCTTCTTTGCTTTCAACAAAATTTGACTTCTGATTGTTGTCATTAGGCAATTTGGTATAACATTCAGAACGATAATGGCCAAATCTATGACATCTAAAGCACTCTACTTTAGATTTATCACCATATCTTCCTCTTCCAGTACCTTGAAATTGGCCATCTCTGTTGTCTCCTCCTCTACCACCATGATCTCCTCTTCCTTGTCCTCGACCTCGACCTCGGTAATTTGAGAAATGAGTATTAGTAGAGGCCTTTAGAGCTTGTTCCTCCACTTTTGAACCTCTATTCATCTTTTGCTCATGAACTAGCAATGAACTTTGTAGTTCATCAAGAGAGAGTGCATCTATGTCCTTTGATTCTTCAATTGAACATACAACGAAGTCAAATTTTGGTGTCAGAGAGCGCAAAATCTTCTCCACAATAGTGACATCTCCCATCTTCTCACCATCGAAACGCATCTTGTTGCTTATCTCCATAGTTCTGGCACAATAGCTAGTGACCGATTCTCCGTCCTTCATCTGCAGCGTTTCAAAATCCCTTCTCAAGGCTTGAAGCTGTGCACGCTTCACTCTCGTCGAGCCTTGATATTTCTTCTTCATTGAGTCCCAAATATCTTTGGAAGTTTCTTTGCAAAGAATAGTTTCCAAGATGGGACGATCAATCGCCTGAAAGAGATAATTTTTTGCCTTTAAATCTTTCAGTCTTCGCCCGTCCAAATCTCTTCTTTCAGTTTCTGTCAAAGTTTCGACGTTTTCTGGTTCTCCAACTCCAGTTTCTACGATTGGCCAATACTCTTTGGATCGTAGAAAATTCTCCATCAACATGCTCCAGTGGTCATAATGACCATCAAAACGTGGAATGGCTGCCTGTACAAAATTATTTTCTGAAGTCATGGATTGTTTCACACTCTTTTTCAAGACCTCACCCGATGATACCACTGATACACAATAAAAGAGGAGAAAAACAGGTTATGGGAATAAGCTGCTGCTTGTTATTCACACCAAACTTGAAACTCAATTTTGCCTTTATATAGGCTTACATAAAATAAGGACCCACTAATTAAACCTCATAATGATCCACTACACCACTAACTCCATAATGATCCACTACACCACTAACATAAAATTAAATGCCCACTAACATCTAACAAAACGAACCTTTAAAGAAGAAATTAGTGCCCAGAAAAGTATGCACTTAATTTGCTTATTTCTTCAATTTGAGGCCCCATTTGCAAACTCTAGCAAAGTTGTCTTTCTTCGAAGCTCATGATAGCAAATTTAGTTGAAAATTGAGTATATCAGGCCCACTCTTTCCACTAGTAGAAAAATAACAAGCAAATATGATAATGAAGGGTAAATTCCGATTTGGAGTTTTCATTAACATTTCAGAAATTGTGAAATTCACCAACTCATTTTACCTGATATGATGCAGACAAAAAAGAAAAGGCTAATAAATGACTTCATAACACTAAAATAACACCTAATGTTGTTATGTAGAATCAAATCACTAAAAGTAACCTATAAGAATCACACGAACTACATTGCAATCAATAATTCACTTGATAATAGAAACAAAAGTGCTCAACGAAGTTAGATAATAGAAACAAAAGTGCTCAACGAAGTTAGAAAATCTTACCAGGTATACAACTCCTGGATCGAGGCCTGTCGGGGCAGAAACACCTGAAATGGAATGAAGATTCATTAAAACCGCAACGCCCACCACTTTCTTCACACACACTGCAATCACTGGCTGTCCAATTCAGCAAAAAACCTTTTCTCAAAACCTCTACAACATTCACAACTCCATTGTTAATCATCTCATCATCTACATACACTTCCACTGGAACGACGACGTTTTCTTCACATCTCTCCATTGCATCACTCACATTCTCATCATCATCGTATATAGCAAAAGTCCCATTATTCCTACTGCCACATCCAACATAATACCTGGAGAAACTCTCAGACAGGTTCATGCATTTGGAGAACAAATGGAGGCCTGTTTCGTTGACAAAACCGAATCGGGGTATTGGAAGTTTTGTGTTTCTGCTTATCAATGGAAGACAAGTAGTATCATCTGATTGTAATATAGCAGCATTATATACACGTAGAGAGCGATTTGGGTAGAAGATATCTTCAACTACAAACTCATTTCCAGGCAAAGCAAGAACTGGGAATCCAGCTTTGCAGGTTAGCTCAAATCCAGGATATCCACAGTAAGAATATTGCAAGGATCCGATATAGAAAGGGAAGGTTATGTTTGGACCATTTTCACAGTTTTTCTGCGTGCAAGATTCATACTGATAATGGGTAGAAGAAGATCATTTGGATAAGATGATGACACAGAATATACATAGGTGTAATGATTTCAAGAAACTATCTTTGTTCATCTGCAAAACTGGAATAATTAAGCTCAATTGTGAAGAAGAACTATAGTATATATTTTTATGGAGTTTGATGTTAGAAAGGATTTGAAATTCATATGTAAAGTAGACTTGATTTTTGTGGAAAGGATTTGCAAAGATATCTGAGACCAGGGCAGGATTTGTGACTTCATCTGCCTAAAATGTTCAGACTATTGAAGTTATTTCAGAATATGTCAATTTTAAGATAGTTGTATGAATTTGATCGTTCTCATCTACCTTTTCTTGTGACCCATATTGAATTTAATATCTAGTATTAAATATTGTACTTGATAAAATTATAATCCCTCTGTCCTGGTGTCGGTGTCCCCTAAAAGAATGTTGAATTCTAGTATAATTTTAACTGTAATTTATAATCTACAAAGGTTTATAGTGTTTCAATTATCTGATAAAATTGGTGATTTTTAAAAATAATAACAACAATATAATAAGAAAAAAATATCATTTTTCGTCCGGTAAATTAGACCCAATCCAATTTTTGTCGGTAATTATGACTTTTTCAATTTTGATCCTTTAATTATCGAATTTTTTTCAATTTCAGTCTGAATTTGATTGAATTTTTTTCCGATCTAACGTGGCTGTACGTGGTGTACAAATTGGAAACACCCAAATTCTTAAAATGAAAAATTGCACTTATGTGGTAATTTTTATTGTCACGTCATAAAAAACAAAAACAAAAAAGAAAAATAGAAAAAGAAAATTCAAATCATAAAAAAGTTAAATAAATTCGAAACAAAAATTGAAAAATGAAAATGAAAATAAAAAATTTTAAAAATTATAAAAAGGTAAGACTACAGTCACTACACATCCCAAAACTCCTTTTTTTTTTCCTTAAATAAAAGTTATAAAAATAAAATTTTAAGACTATCTTTGAGATATGTATAGCCCCATCCATTAAAAAATTCAAAACAGAAAAATCAAATGAATAGAAAAGGACGAGGATATTAACACTCCATGTTTTATTAATACACAGTATACACATCAAAATAAATAGACAAAAAACAACCTTTTTTTATATTGACTAAAATATTCTTATTTATAAAACTAAAACAAAAGTTGGTCTTGTGTGCACTTGTTGTACATGCAATCCGGGTCGACCCAGTTTTTGATCCGGATCCACGTGTTTTTGAATTTTGTTTTTTTTTTTGTTTTTACTTCAGGTTGTGACCTTTATGTTGTAAATGTGTGACATTTATATTATAAATGTGTGACTTTTATGTACAACTATCATGACCTTTATGTACTGTAACTCAGAAAAAAAATGAAGATTTTCAATATAATTTGAACTGTACACCTTTATGTGATATCAATGCGACATTTATGTTATATTATGTCACATTTATGCACAAACATTCTGACATTTATATAATATATAAAGATGCATAAATGTCAGAATATTTGTACATAAATGTGACATAATATAACATAAATGTCGCATTGATATCACATAAAGGTACATAGTACAAATTGTGTTAAAAATCTTCATTTTTTTCCTAAGTTACAGTGTATAAAGGTAGAGATAGTTGTACATAAAGGTCACACATTTATAACATAAAAGTCATACATTTATAACATAAAGATCAGGACAAAAATTTGGAAGAAAAAAAATAAAAAACTCACGGATTCAGGTCGGATCGACCCTAAGATCCGTGCCTGGTGCACAAGAGTTTTTGTGCTAAAACAATTTATTTGTATTGGACCATTTTGAACATAAGGGTTCAATATGGAATTTTCTGAAAATAAATAATTGCAAAAAAGCCCTAAACTTAACCCAATTCTCATTTTCCTCCCCTAATTTCTAAAACCCTAACACCACCATCTTGCCGTTGATGGTTTTTGAGAGCAGGTTTCTTGAATATTTATAGCTTATTGATTTTTTCTTTTTAAGGTGTCACAATAATTCCTTAAATTCATAGTGATTCCAGTGCAGCGCAACAATCATATATCAATACCGAAAAAAGAATATTGGAAATCATTTTATGCAGACTAAAAAGTTTTGAAGGCTAATGTTCAAACGACGGTGATGGACTCCAAATATTTCTTCATATTTATTATTTTTGTTTTCTACATTTAACTTCGAGTCTTTGATTTCCAAATTCAAATTAATTATTCTATTTTAACTTTGACATAGCTAAATTTCCCAAATAGACATTGGAATTTCTTTTGATTATGATGGCTCCCGACCATGAAGGGTGCCTTCGTTTCTCTATGTTTAATTACCAGTTATATTGGGAAATAGTGAACCATTTTCTGAATTGAAAATTTTCATAAACAATGTATACAAATGTTACTTTTGTTTTTTTTGGAATAAGAATTTTGTTGGAACCCTAATGATGGCTGAATCTTCTAATTAATTGCACGATAAACTCCCACTTATTAAGTGGAGACACGAGACTTATAATGGAGAGAAACTGAGATATTCTCACGAGGAAATATGAATTTAGAGTCTTATTTTAATTGTAATATGAATTTTTGACTATAATATTATAAACTCTCAATTTAACATCTGTTAAATTCGGAATATGATTGGAGTTTTCGAACTTCTATTGCTGACGTGGAGCCCGTAATTTAAAATTGAAACCTTCATCAATGTGAAATAAAAAAAAAACAAAATAAAAAAACAAGTGGGAAATGAAAATGGAAAAAGAAATAGAAAAAAGGAAAAACAAATGGAAAAAAGGATAATAAAAAAAAAAGAAAATGGAAAAAAATAAGTGAATTGATATATACAAGGGTGCATGCATGAAGATTTACATCATTTATATACAAGTGAAAATGTTTTCTATATATATACCATTTTTATGTAGTATCATTTTCTTGCATTGCATTTAACTTTAATTTATTTATAATGCCTACGCACGTGCGAAAAGAAAAAAATATCAAGGATAGATAAATTACTTTAAAAGAATTATTTAAAATTTTAGTTAACAATAATATAAATAATTAGAATATTCTAAACGCATCAAATTTGTATGTAATTTATACATGGAGTGTGAGAAGAGATTTGTTCACCGTGAAATGGTGAATGAGGTTTCTACTATAAATAATAGGAGAGTACAACAAACTTTACACTTTACAAGGAAAGAATAAAAAAATATATATTTACAAAGATATGTGCAAATCTCTAACGTACTGCTATTCTATCATCTACGCTATTACCCCCTCAAGCGAAGTGTGGGGTTCATACAAACACGAAGCTTGGATCGTAACAGCTCAAAGATTGGGCGAGATAAACTTTTGGTGAACACATCAGCGAGCTGCAAATGAGAAGGCACATATCTTGTATCTAGTCGGCCACTGGTATCGAGCTCTCGGACAAAATGTCAATCGATGTCAATATGTTTTGCGCGCTTGTGTGCAATAGGATTTTGGCTGAGAAACAATACACTTTTATTATCACATAATAGTATGGGAGTCATGGGTGGTTGGACGCGAAGCTCTCCCAAGAGCTGAGTAAGCCACACAACCTCTTGAGTAGCATTGGCCAAAGCTCGATATTCGGATTCACAACTGGACCGGGCAACTGTGGGCTACTTCTTAGCGCTCCAAGAAACAAGAGAACTACCAAAAAAGATGGAATAGCCATAAGTAGACCAGCGTGTCTCAACACAGCGGGCCCAATCGGCATCTAAATATGCCACAATATCAGTGTCTGAAGAGCGAGTGAAATTCAATCCTCTGTAGGGCTTTGAAGAAACTGGCTGACATGATTTACGGTATAAGAAATGTCTGGCCGTGTGATTGTAAGGCTTTGAAGAAACTGGCTGACATGATTTACGGCATAAGAAATGTCTGGCCGTGTGATTGTAAGGTACTGAAGAGCACCGACGAGAGATCGAAACAAAGTGGGATCGTCAAAGGAAGCACCATAACTGATAAGTGACTCTCCAGTAGGAAGTGGAGTGGAAACCGGTTTCGATTCAACGAGACTGACTCGAGAGAGAATATCATGGGCATACTTGGCTTGTCCCAAGAATAGGCCGTTTTGAGTATAAGAGATCTCAAGACCAAGAAAATAATTCAAGGTCTCTAGATCTTTGATTGCGAACTCAGCATTGACACGGTTGATGAATCGCCGAAGTGCAGCAGGGTTATTACCTGTAACAATGATGTCGTCAACATAGAGAAGAAGAAAAATAGAACAACCATTGTTATGAAAGTAAAAGAGGGAAGTATCCGAACGACTCCTAATAAATCCTAAGGATGCAAGACATGAACTAAAACGATCAAATCAGGCACGAGGTGCTTAACGAAGACCGTAAATAGCCTTCTTGAGTTTGCAAACGTAATCGGGAAAGCAGGGATCAACAAAGCTCGGTAGCTGTGCCATGAAAATGGGTTTGTCAAGAATGCCATGAAGGAAGACATTCTTAACATCTAATTGATGCAATGGCCAGCTTTTGTGGACCGCAAGAGCGAGTAACACTCGAATGGTGGCAGCACGAACTACAGGGCTGAAGGTATGTGTGAAATCAAAGCCTGGAATTTGAGAGAACCCCTGAGCAACCAGACGAGCCTTGTACCGATCAATGGTGCCATCCGATTTATATTTTGTACGAAATACCCACTTAGAACCAACTAAGTTTTCATCATTTGGCCTCGGTACAAGATCCCACGTCTGATTAGCATGCAATGAATCCATTTCTTCTTGCATTGCAGCGAGCCAGTGAGGGGTCTTGGCTGCACTCTTGAAACCCTTCGGTACTGCAGAATAAGAAACGGAAGTTAGTAAAGATGTGCAGGCAAGATCAACAAAATAAGGAGGTTTGAAAATGCCGGATTTAGAGCAAGTTTGCATGGGGTGAGTAGAAGCCCGAGGGGGCTGGTCGAGTAAGGGTACATCCGGAGAAGGAGGTTCGGTGGCATCAGGTGGAGCCACGACAGTGGGTGGAGGTTCAGCCATTGGAGGCGTGTCGTCCTGGGGCAATGGTAATGCGTCGGTAGCAGGGACATTTATCGGCGGCGGAGATGTCGGGTTGCATAATCTACAAGACTGTGAGGGTGGAGAGAAACCAACAAGCGGCTGTAAAGATGGTGCTGTAGAAGGGGACGGCTGAACAGCTGTATGTGCAAGTTCCTGAGATTCAAGAAAATGAGAGAATTCCAAATTGTCAGCAGAGACTGATGCATTAGTCGAGAGAAAAGGGAAAACAGATTCATCAAATTGAGCATGTCGGGTAACATAAATTCGATTTTGAATAGGATCAAGAAAGCGAAAGCCCATATGAATACTACTGTAATCGATGAAAATACACGATTGGCTGCGAGGAGCAAGTTTGTGATCAGCATAATTACGAAGATACGGAAAAACACGACAACCAAAAACTTTAAAAGAACAATAGTCAGGAATAGAGTGAAATAAAATTTCAAATGTGGACTTATTATCCAAGATAGGAGTGGGCAGACGATTAATTATATAGACAACAGTAGAGAACGCATCAACCTAATATTTAACAGGCACATGAGCATGAAATAATAAAGATAAACTAGTTTCAGTAATGTGACGATGCTTTCGCTCAGCACGTCCATTATGTTGTGGAGTATATGGACAGGAAACACGATGCAAAGTACCTTTGGAGGAGAATTTTTTTTGAACTCTGACTAGAAAACTCAGTACCACCATCTGATTGAAAAATCTTAATAGAAGAGCTAAACTGAGTTGTGACAAGAGTATAAAAGCGAGTAAGCACATCATAAAATTCAGACTTAAGCAGTCTGGGATAAAGCCAACTAAATCGAGAATGATCATCAATAAATAAAGCGTAATACTTATATCCAGACAAAGAGTTAACAGGTGCTGGGCCTTAAAGATCACAATTAACCAATCCCAAAACATGTGAAGTGCGTTTTTCATTCAATTGAAATGACAAGCATTTACTCTTAGCAAACTGACAAGATTCACAAACAGAAGGAGTAGGTAAAATTGAATTAACACTCAAATGTCCTAATTTATTCAAGAGTTTAATAATAGAAAAAGAGACATGGCCCAAACGAGAGTGCCATAAACTAAATGAAGAAAGCAAACGAGAAGAATGTAATGCAGCAATCAAAGCAGAAGACCCTTGTTCCAGCACATAGAGACCGTCTTTACACCGGCCTCTTGCCATTATTTCCCTGGTTTTGCGATTCTGAACAAAGAGAGAGTCATGAGTAAACACAACGTCAACAGATAAATCACTTGTGAGCTTACTTATGGATAACAAATTTTTAGTAATGTGGGGAACAACAAGAACATCAAGTAAGAGGAGATTATGCAAGAATCGAGAACCACAATGGGAAATAGTAAGAGTGGCACCGTTACCAATGGTGACCGAACCGTTACCAGTGTAGGGAGCGACAGCGTCCAAGTTGGAGGAGGAGGCGGTCATGTGAGCGGAAGCCCCGGTATCGACATACCAGTCGGAGGGCGTGGTGTCGGAAACGGTGCACTGAGATTGGAGTGCCTGGGACTGCCGCTCTTTGTAACGATCCGGACACACTGGAGCATAATGATCACCTCGACAAATTTGGCAGCGAGGAGTGAAATTACAGCGCTGCTGGTCGCTGTTGTTGTTCTGCCCGCGGCCGTGATTGCGACTGGAGCCAGTAGACTGTCTTGACTGTCCAGAGTTGGAGCGCTGGCCAGATGACTATCCAGAAGAGCGGCCACCATGATTCTGTCCTCGGCCAGCATAGAAGGCGGCTTGCGGAGCAGCGGCATCGACGGTTTCAGTGAAAAGACTATTACGAAGCTCATGATCCCTAGCTTGAGAAACAAGATCACCAAAGTTAGAAGAAGGAGATATAGCAAGACAGACATCAGCGAAGGTCCGAAAATCGGGACCAAGCCCGCGAAGAAACCATTGTGTTTTGTCGGGATCAAAAACAAGGTCGCCGATGGTGGCAAGTTGGTAGCAGAGGCCGTTAAATTTCCGACTGAATTCGGTAACAGTGGACGAGCCACGCTTCAGAAATTGAAGCTCGTCGCGTAAATGATGAGTCCTTGACTGGGTAGAGGGATAAAAAGCACGCTCCAGAGTGGTCCAAATTTCGTGCACGGTGGTGAGTCCAAGCAGCGATTGTGTCGCTGTGTCCAGGCTGCGTGGTCAGGATTGGGCGCTGGTCGATCATCGTTACCGGCGACGGTGCAAGGCGGCTCAGGTTCTGAGCCATCCACGATGGGAAGAAGCCCATCACAACGGAGGATGAGAGATGAGAGAAATTTGATTTCGCCAAAGTAGATAATTCGCAGAAGTGAGACGGATGGAAATCATATGAATTAGTGTAGCGAGGGGGTGATCTCGGTAGCCATAGCAACCGATAAGAGAGGAGAAAGAAGAAAATTTTGGTGAGGAGGGGGTGGAAATAGGAGTAAGCAGCGGAAATTGGCGTTGAGTAGGGTTTACAGGATCAATCCTGCTGATACCATGTGAGAAGAGATTTGTTCACCGTGAAACTGGTGAATGAGGTTTCCACTATAAAAAATAGGAGAGTACAACAAACTTTACACTTCACAGGGAAAGAATAAAAGAAAATATTTATAGAGATATGTGCAAATCTCTAGCGTACTGGTATTCTATCATCTACGCTATTATGGAGGTTTGTACAATTAAAGAGATTAATTGCTTGTTTTGAAAAGTCTGCCATTTCTAGACAGTCGCAATGTATAGGATATTTTTTCCAGTAGTAGTTTGTGTGCATTCAAGACCTAAAGAAATCATACAAATAATGCAATGTATAGGATATATAAAAGGAGAGTTGAGTCTCTCCAGGTAATTGCTGACTGGGGAACATATAGAAATTTACTTGAAGCTAGTTGTGTGGAGAATAAGCGCGGTTGAATTTGAATAAAACACATGCTGCTTGACCACTTTCTAGGCCCAGTATTCTGGGGCTTATAATTGTCTTATGCTTTCCCTTTCTCACTATGGAATCTTATTATGGATTTTATAGGAAATCAGATTTGGATGAAGAAGAGTTTACTCGATTTCATTCATCAGTGAAGCGTGGAGATATTGTTGGGATAGTTGGGTTCCCAGGTTTGTGATGTTAATTATAATCTGTTTTTTTTTTTTCTTATCCTTTTAATATATGAAAGATTATGATACAACCAAAATAGTAACTCATAGTAGTCATCAATATCATACTTCCTGGAGCTCAGTAGTAACCTGCATTTTGTAGGCAAAAGTAAAAGGGGAGAGCTGAGTATTTTTCCAAAAACATTTATAGTGCTGTCTCACTGTCTACACATAATGCCTCGACAAAAACTTGGTCCAGGGGTTGATAATACAAAGGTGACTTTGAATTTTTGATCATGATGAATTGATTTTGTTTGGCTTATTCATTAACATCTCTGTACTTTGGACAGAATACTGATATCTAGGCCCCAGGACTTCCCAGAAATCCTGAGGCTTACATATTGAAGGATCAGGTACCATCTCTCTCTTGAAATTTTAGGCCCGTACATACAATGTGCATGTCTGTAAAGTAAAGAAATTTAAAAAAAATATATATATATATTTGGCGTCTAGGATTGCCTAGGGTCGAATTGTTCCGCCTAGCGCCTAAAGTGACCGAACATGCAAAAATCGGTATGGCTAGGAGCCGCCTAGGCCGATTTTTAGAACAGAGTCTGCTAGAGGAAGATATTTTTGTTCCATTTTCTTTACACACTATTTAAAGGAAAAAAAAAATTGATTCAATGCAGAATTAGATTGAGTTGTGGCATAATTTCAATGGTGAATTTATTTAAATATGTATCTTCAAAATTTGTAGCAATTATCATTAATTTTTAATTTAATGGGTATGTGAATTAAACTTAATTTTTACGAAACTTTTCAATTATCTACCTTGAAATTGCAAAATGGTGTTCATATCACAAATGAATTACCGTTACTTTAATTTATCACAATATTTTGCACAAAACTCTTCAATCATCATTCATTAAGTCAACACCTAAATTATAAAATGTTTTCCAATTTTTTGTTGCATACGTTATAATTATTAGATTTTTTGATGAAGCTATGGCCTTGGATGAAACTTTCTGTACTGCTCTTGAATATGGATTGCCTCTAACTGGTGGTTGGGGATTGGGTATTGATGGGTTTGCAATGTTGTTGACTGATTCACAGAACATAAAGGTTAGTATATGATGACTTGTTTTGGCTGAGGTTTCTAGTTTAATTTACAGTTCAGTGTCTGAACTTCATAAATCACTATAGATTTACCGAGGTTTTTGTGATTTCCCTTTTGTCAGCAGCAAGAACAATCTGGTTCAACCACCATCTCAAGGTATGCGATTTAATAATTTACACAAGTTTATATTTTCCTGAAATGTATTTGTCTTGCATTCTAGTGTTGAATGACAATATCTACGTGTGCAGAGCTTGAGAAGAAGGTGACATTGTCATGAGAATTCTTAACTCATTGGTTGGACAGAAGAAAAAGCATCTCAGTTTTGGGTGACCAAAAAACATGTTCATTACAAATTGTATTCGTTAATACCGTGTACCTGGTTCATGAACAACTTCATAGCTGTAAGTTGATTTTTTTATGAAGCATACTATGCCATCTATCATGTGTTACATTATGGCAAACAGTGCCCCATTACTGTTACAGATTTTCCCACATTTTTCCACCATTTTTTTTCAAGCATGTGTTACTACTGTACAAACAAGCTAGCACTTTTCAATAGTATAAATGAATACATCTGAATAGAATGCTACATAGTTTCAGAAGTTGAAAACATGAGATGCTGATCTTGGGGTGAAGATATGTAGGGTTTAGGTGGAACTTGCAAGGATTCAAGATTTCCTTCCAACATCTCTACCACCTTTGTCATTGATAGTCGATCCTTGGGATCTGTCTGAATGCACCACAACCCAACAATTACCAGTTTCCTCTTTGCAAAATGGCTTTCATCTTCATTCCTTATTCCACCATGACTACCATCTCTTTCAGCATCATCCATTTCAAGTTGCTTGTATATATGTGATATATTCCATCATACTTTTAACCACCAGAAAGCAATATGTGATATATTCCACACTTCATCAAATGTGCAACAACTCTACATCCCCCCACACTTAGAATCTTCCTTGCCCTCAAGTAACTCATCATCAAAACACAATAAAAGATATAGACAAGACAAAGATTCATATATGCAAGGAAATTAGAGTAATAATAAAAAGTGTGGAATAGAAATCACCAGATCACCAAGGAGGTTTTGGAATTGGTTTCAAAGAAGACGTATCACAAACCACCATGCCCAACCCTCCATTGAGCTTTGTCCATTTTAGTGCTTTGAGCTTTGAAACTTTGGTGCGAAGTATTTCATCTCTCAAGTTGTTAGTTAGCACCATTTCCAAACTGTCCATGCAATTCATCTCAAAAACTTCCTCGACAAGAGGGTCAATCACACTCAATGCAAAGACATAATTTTCATCATCAGGATGTTTCATGGCATCAAAAATATTGAATTTTATAACCTGCCCATCAAATTCCATCGTGAGAGTTCCCTCACGAATATCTATTTTTGTTTGGGAGGTGTTCAAGAACGGCCTTCGTAACAAAATAGGTGGTGAAATTGATGGGTTGTAATTCATATCCAAAACATAAAAGTCCGCAGGAAAAATGAGTCCATTAACCTCAACAAGAACGTCCTCAATTACCCCATCAGGATATGCAGTGTTATGATCGGCCAATTGAATGACAACACGTCTATCTTTCAATGGCCCTAAATTTAGAGATGCATAGATAGAGCGTGGCATAACATTAATTGATGCTCCTAGATCTAGCATAGCACGCTCAATTCTAACATTTCCTATGCGACATGGAATAACAAACATACCTGGGTCCTTTCGCTTTTGAGGAAGTTTCTTTTGAAAAATTGCAGACACGTTTTCCCCCATCAAAATCTTTTCATTCCCTTGAAGTTTTCGCTTGTTTGTGTACAAGTCCTTGAGGAATTTCGCATATTTTGGAACTTGCTTGATCGCATCAATCAAGGGGATGTTGATCTCGACCTTGCGAAAAACATCAAGCAGCTGTTTCTCTTTATCTTTCTTCGCTGCTCTCGCCAATCTGGAAGGAAAAGGAACCATATTAGCATGGATTTGAGGGGGGAAATCGGAGTTTACCTGTGCAGATTTCGAAGTTTTCACACTGGATGATGGTTCGACACTAGGTGATTCAGTGTCGACCTGTTCAGCAGAATTCTCTTCCTCCTCATTTTCCCGATTTTTCTCAGGCTTTTTGGGCTCTTCCAACTGCTTCCCACTCCTCAAGGTTACTGCACTAACATTCCTTGGATTTATCTCGGGTTGAGATGGTAATTTTCCTCCGTTCTGGGCTTCCAATCAACTCACCGTTGTCGCTAATTGACTCATTTGAGTCTCAAGATTTTTGATACTCGACTGAGTATTTTTTTGGAACTGCATTGTATTGGAAGTCAATGTCTTCAGCATATCCTCCAATGACGTGTTGGAGTTTTGTCCGGATGATTGCCCATGGTAGTTTGAATGTCCTCCTTGGTGGTTAGGATTCCTCAAAAGTTGTGGAGGTTTGTTATGCTCTCCATTGTAATTGCCTTGCTGATTTCCTTGTTGGGTTCCTCACCTTAGATTTGGATGATCCCTCCAACCCGGATTGTATGTGTTAGAGTAAGGGTCATACTTCCTTCCTTGGTAGTTTGAGTTTTATCCTTGGTAGTTTCCACTTCCCACGACATTAGCATGAGCCTCGATCTCATCGAGCAGAATTCGGCATGAATCTGTGGTGTGGTTAGTGGTATTGCAAAGACGACATGGCTTTACCTGGGGTACACCTGCAGCAACTTGAAGAATAAAAGAAGTTAATTCATTAAGTTTATTCTCAATAGTAGATTCACTTACCTCTTTCACAGTTCGTAATGAAGAATCCCGAGTGCCAAATTGTTGGGAAGTAGCAGCCATATCTGCGATAAGAGCTCTTGCTGCTGAAGGCGTCTTATTCATTAGAGCCCCTCCACTTGCTGCATCAATTATGTTTTGATCCATAGTGGACAGTCCCTCATAGAAATATTAGATCAACAGCTGTTCAGAAATCTGATGATGAGGGCAGCTTGCTTCCAACTTTTTAAAACGCTCCCAATATTCATACAGTGTCTCTCTATGCATTTGTCGAGCTCCACTTATTTCTCTCCGAATGTTCGCTGCTCGAGATGCAGGGAAATACTTTTCCAGGAAAAGTCGTTCCATTTCACTCCATGTTTTAATGGAACTTGAGGGAAGGTAGTATAGCCAATCTTGTGCTGAATTCTTTAGAGAGAAAGGAAATGCTCGGAGTCTGATTTGTTCCTCCGTCACAGCCTTTGGCTTCATACTTGAGCATACACCATAGAACATCTTCAGGTGCTTGTGAGGATCCTCACCTGCATGTCCATAAAATGAAGGAAGTAAGTGGATTAACCCTGATTTGAGTTCAAAATTGGTATCTTCATCAAGATCAGGAAAGGTGATGCAAAGAGGTTGTTGAGTAAGTGCAGGATTCGCTAGCTCCCTCAGTATTCGTTCTTGTGCCATTGTTTCCTCTTCATGTTCAGATTCGTTGGGTTCTCATCAGAAGAAGGTGGTAAAAATTCCAAGGCCCGCTTAGCTTGTCGCCTCAAGATTCAATCTCTTTGAGTTATTTCAGGGTAAAACTCCAAATCCTTGTTACCTTGAGATCGAGTACGCATCCACCACCTGAAATCGTGAAATTCAAGTGAGAAAATTCAAATCTCAGCAAGAAGAATCCAGAAATTTCCGCCGAAACAATCTGCAGAATATGACACTGGAAAACTCAAGTCACACTGGGATGGCCAGTGTGAAAAGTACGATGGAACAGAGCAGGCTTGGGAATAGAACCAAAACAAATAGGAACATAGCAGGACAATGAAATTCGAACGGCAGAAAAAAAAAATTTATTTTTTTATTTTTTAAAAGATGACACAATAAATGCAAATCACTCTCGGGCAACGGCGCCAAAATTTGACTGCGTGTCGCAACGCGGTAAAATTATTTAATTTATTTCATATCCTAACCAACTAGTAGTCAGGGCAAGTAAGAGTCGATCCCACGAGTAGTGATGATTAACTATGCCACCTATGTTCAATTCAAACAAATAACAGATTATGGGGGGGTGGGTTTTGAAATTAATTATCTACCACTAAAAATACTAGTAACCTAGAAAGTGAATTAAATAAGGATTCAAGATATGCAAACAGTTCAATTATCCCCCGATATCAATTATTCCCTAATCAACGTATTACCCATCTCTCAGATTATCATGAAATTATCATCCCTAGCTTAACACTACGCGTTATTAAACTGAATCGTCTCTTAAGATTAGTTAATTAGGATACGCTTGCTAACTAACCCTATTTAATTGAACAACCTAGGATACGCTCGCTAGATTTAATTCATTCAAACACATTAATCACCAAGACGATAGGATGAACTGGACCCCAAATCAACACGCGTGATTCGATAATTCTAGGATTATGTTACCCCATAAATGCACGACCTCTAGTTTACCATTTTATGAAAATTTAACCGCAACGACGGAATTAAGATTCTAGCAGTTAATTATCAAACACTTAATATAGGTGATCAGGCTAAACCAAGCATTAATAATTGAAAACATTCTGCACAGATAACATAATCAATTCCAATCAAACATCGAGAGAGAAATACAGGATTAATTAAAAAATAAATAAATATACGGATTCAAACATCTCTGCTAACCGGAATTGAGAAATTAGTCGAGCATCTTCAAAATCGAATCCATTCAAATAATTAAAAACTCCATCTAAATTCTAGGAAAATAAAATTGTTTCTCTAACTAAACTTTCTCCCTCCTCATCTATCTCCCTCTCTAAAACTCTCAAAACTAATTACTCTCCCTACAAATCTATTTCCTACGTGAACAGTCTTCCATTGGAGAAAAGATAGTCAAATATATATACTGCTTTCCTCCCGGTGGCGTGCGCACTGTTCTTGCCCTTTAAGGTGAATGGGCCTTATTTCTTTCTTTTAACCAAAGCCCACTTACAAATCTTTAAATGAATTGTTAGGCCCAACATCTTCATTTGAGCCCGCATCTTCCTTTAATTTCTTCCTTGACCTTCAAGCCCAATCAACCTCACTTCATGGTCCACTCTCGTCTCGTTGCGCTCGTTTCTCTTGACTCAAAAATTCTCCAATTCTCCTAAAATAATCAAGAAAATAATGTATGAAGTAATTGAGGGCCGAAAACACATATAGGTACAAAAACGGTGCATTCAATTATCTAAAAGATTATAAAATCACAAATATATCCACAATAAAATGCACCTATTTTCTACCTATCAGATGTGTACTTCCTCCGAATTCGAATGGAAAGGACCAAAATTATAGAAGCGGATATAAAAGCAGCTACAATCCCACCACCTGTAATCAGATATCTCGATGTTTCTATAAACTCAAAAGAATGTAAATAAAAGGCATGTTGATGATTAAACCAAAACGAAAAAGAAAACTTCTTTAATTGCTGTTGTTGGTCAGTGAAAGATATTGAAGAAGCGGAATTTAATGGAAGAAGACTTGAGAAAATCTTGGTACAAGATTGATGGGAGATACATACCTATGAGAAAAATCATGCTCAATCTCTTTTTATTTTGATTATTGCAAGCTTAATTACGACAAGTCTTTGTTACGATCAACACGTTAGTTGACTTAGGAATACTTTTGTAGAAGACTTTTGAAACGACTTGTAAAATATCATCCCACTTCTATTTATTTTCTTTTTGTTTTTTTTAGAAAAGAGAAAAAAAAAGTTAGAATATGGGGTTCTTGGTATCACTTGATACATATATCACAATTTACATCATTTTCACCTTAAGATCATGAAAATATGATACAAAAATATTATATATATTCAGAAGTCGAGTACAACTTATTCTTGATCATAAATGCAGAAGTTTTATACAGGTGATCACTATGCATAGTAATAACAGTACACCTCCACATACACCTAAGTACCAAAAATTAGAGTCTTTAAAGGTCTAAAATTGATCGATGTGAAATTTTATGAGTATCTATTCAACTTACCTAATATCAGCTTCAACTTTGCTGGACTCTTTGCTGCACTCATATTCAACAAAGCAAACATATTGTGTGAGATTAGGCATAATCAACTAATCAAAGCAATAGAAACAGGCATGAGAAGGACATAAAGATACTGATTTTCTAACTCATGTTGAAGTAATTGATCACGAACCAAGAATTTATTTGCTGATATATTCTTCAAAATAGTAAAGTTCCAATATCCCTCTCCTGGTTCTGGAAGAATTCGTGGATCTGGAGAATCACAGCCATCAACCCTGATCGGCCCACATCCAGGATCCTGAAAATTGGAGAATGGAAATTCCAGGAAAAGATTACCACACTGGAAGGGTTTTTGGCATTTGGAATAAACAGAAGTGATGATCAAACAATGAAGTAGAGAAAAGAAAGTGAGATAGTTGGGAAGATTCATGCTGTTTATCTATATTTTTGTTGCAGCATCCTATTAATTCATTTTATCACCATATATTTGTATGATTTCTTTGGGTCTACTTGGAATTGTCTGCACACAAAGACTTAGAGAAATATCCTACATATTGGTGATTAATATTATGGTCTTAATCGATTTTTTAAAATTGATTTCTAATCTGATCAATTGTAAAAAAATACTTGGCAGGGCGCACCAATTAATATTTTGGTTTGAATCGAATTTTCAAAATATATTTCTAATCTCAATTGTACAAACTCAATCAGCGGCGGATCTATGTGGAACATTGTTGTGCCCCCAAAATGAAATTTATTGTTATATATATTACTAATTATGCTTAGTTTTATATTATATTTACATTATTGCCATGGTTTAATTTAAATGAGTAAAGAGTCAAATACACATTCTTTTCCTTCCTTTTCATAATACAAAACTCACCTGACTATTTTCCTCTTTTACGAATTCTCCAACGTTCAGGTTTGTTTTGTTATTTATTTATTTATTTACACATTTTATCCATTAAAATTTTACATTATATATTCATAATTATTGCTTGATTTAGTTTATTAATTAGTGAATTTGATGTTGATTATTCATAATTTAGTGTTTTTTTTTTTTGCATTTTTGTGTAAGAAATTTATTGATTTTGGGCAAATGTGTTGTGGATTCTTTTTGAAATTTTTGTGGGTTGTAATTGTAGTTGTTAATTTGTTATATATTTGATTTTATTCTTGTTATTTACTATTAATTATATTAGGAATGAAGAATACTTCCAAAAAAAGAGTTGACGAACTAAATTGTAGCCTAATTATAACTTGAGTTACGAGATAAAATTGAAAAGACAAATAGTTATGGGACTACTTGCGAAAAAGACGATATTTATACGACCAAATGTGACTTTATCTCAATTTTTTACAATACCTTATGTATTATATTATTTTAATTGTAAGACTTTAATTATTAAACAATGTTTACGCAAGGATTTTTCTCTATTATCTTTTGTTATTTATTCGTACCCCAATTTCAAAATTCTGGATCTGCCACTGAACTCAATGCAAAACGTTAAAACTTGAAACATTATTAAAATACACAAGATATTTATATTATTTAAAAATAAATAAACTTAGCGAATTTAAAACAGTCACTTAAATTTACCTTGACTTTTGAACTAATTTGTCTATTCTTAATTTCCTTTCTCTTTTTGGACAGTTTAGAAAATTTCGTCTCATGACTTCTTAACCATATTCTACGCACCAACGTAAATAAAATAGAAACTATACAAGCTAGAGTGATGCATTACTTTTCTTCATGATACAGAATGTATTAACAATCACCAAGTATGCTCAGCAAAGCCTAATTATGTTTTTAATATTAACCAACAAGTTCTAAATTTTCAACAATTTTTGGGAAAATGTTTTCTTGTGATATATATAGAAAACATTTTTAATCACTAGTTTACAAAGGACATAAATCTGACCACCCTTATATATCAATTCACAAAGCATAACATCAGAACAAACAACTTTAATCCTTCTTCATTTATTTGAGTATGAAATACATAAAGGTTACAGATACATCCTCGATCCAAAGATCAACAACCTCAAAACAAGCCATATTAATTTGCATGCATACATATATAAATACTTATATATATAGCAGCATATTTAATCAAACTAGTACATAAAATCCTGCTTAATACGCTTAAGTAGGGAAGAAGTGGAGAAGAACCATGGACAAACCCTAGTGATCAAAACAGCGAAGGAATACTACTAAATCTGACAAAGAGCACAGTCGTAGCATTTCGAACACGACCAAAGGACAGTGTAGGCACAGCGGATGTAAGAGAAAGAGGATTTACAAGGCTGACAAGAAAGCCAGATGACCTGGCAAGAGCTGAGTTGCAGACAGTGCTGTTGACGGGAAGCTGAAAGGTGACGAGGCATGGAATGATGAATTGGTTGAAGGCAACACCCGACAACATGTGGTCTCTAATGTTTTTGCAACAACATTGTTGTTGCAAAAATATTATTTGCGAGAAGGCTTTTGAGACAACAATTTAACGGCGATATGTTGTCGTAAAAATGTTTTTGCGACAACATTTTGTTGTCGCTAATGAGTTTTTTTCTTGTAGTGTCTTAAATTATCTACATGTGGACGTTGCTAGTTGATTCTACATGAACTGTGTTTCTAATTATTCAATGTAAAATGTTGCTATTGAGTTTGACTGGAATTATGAGATAATTATATACTTTAAACATATATAAGCTCAATTTGATTTATCTAATATCAATCTCAAACTAGTTTATATATATATATATATATATATATAAATTTGTTCATTAAGTATAAATAATATATGTAATACATAGGTTTTAGGTAAACGATACATATGGAGAAGAATTCATGAACGAAGTTGCAAATATTAGCAGAACATCTCATATAACGTCGTCACTCTTTTGGACAATAGGGTACATAGCCCCTGAAGTGTTTTGTAGGAACTTTGGTGAAGTCTCTCATAAATCAGATGTGTATAGTTATGGAATGATGGTTTGGACAATAAATCTTGATTTTTGGTAGATTGGGAAATGAAGAATATGGTAGCCAAACAGGCAGCATTTTTATACGTGCGGTTTGTCAGGCTGACCTGGCACCGAACGAGGGTATATCGTTCCATGCTGGCTCGATATTCTCGATGAGTTCGAAGCCATGGCAGGGTCTTTTCCGCTGTGTAGATTGTCGTAACAAGAAGGATGTTAAAGTGGTGTAATTGGTCTCTTATTATGTTCTTTTATCCACTTTGTTGTTCATTCTTGTTCTGAGTTTGGTGATTGTTTTGTATTTTGAATGTTAAGTTTGATGTAATAGCTAGCAATTTATTGACAGAGTAGTAAGAGCATATGAAATTATTTTGTAGAATTGTATTATTTTTTATATTCTTACAACAGTGCGAGGAAATGAATGATCATATATTTTTTATATTTTTATCATCTACGCTATTCCCGTCAACAGCACTGTCTGCAACTCGTTTCTTGCCAGGTCATCTGGCTTTCTTGTCAGCCTTGTAAATCCTCTTTCTCTTACATCCGCTGTGCCTACACTGTCCTTTGGTCGTGTTCGAAATGCTACGACTGTGCTCTTTGTCAGATTTAGTAGTATTCCTTCGCTGTTTTGATCACTAGGGTTTGTCCATGGTTCTTCTCCACTTCTTCCCTGCTTAAGCGTATTAAGCAGGATTTTATGTACTAGTTTGATTAAATAAGCTGCTATATATATAAGTATTTATATATGTATGCATGCAAATTAATATGGCTTGTTTTGAGGTTGTTGATCTTTGGATCGAGGATGTATCTGTAACCTTTATGTATTTCATACTCAAATAAATGGAGAAGGAATTATTAGTGAAGAGTTTGTCATTTTATATATGTCCTTGTTGCTAAAATGGTAGATACTTGTTCATGGCTAATGTTGTTTTTGTTTTCAGTAAAGACGAGATTGATAATTAGTATCTCCCATCAATCTTCCACCAAGATTTTCTCAAGTCTTCTTCCATTAAATTCCGCTTCTTCAATATCTTTCACTGACCAACAACAGCAATTAAAGAAGTTTTCTTTTTCGTTTTGGTTTAATCATCAACATGCCTTTTATTTGAGTTTATAGAAACAATGAGACATCTGATTACAGGTGGTGGGATTGTTGCTGCTCTTATATCCGCTTCTATAATTTTGGTCCTTTTCATTCGGATTTGGAGGAAGTACACATCGTTTAGATTATTTGGATATCAAAAGGCAAAACTAGAGTATGAAAGAATGATGTGTTTCTAATTGTGTATATTTTATCATCATAATTATCCTTGGTTATAGTCTATTTGTGTTTTAATTGATTTAATTATCATGGTTATTTGTAGGACTATACCTTGATGGGCTTTGAGCAATTATTGGGCTTAAAATGATCATATCATACTAAAAGGGTGAAGATGGAATTAGTGAGTTTAAAGGAGGATCATGGGCTTAATGGCTTGGAGGAAAAGAAAGGACAAATAAGAGAATTGTCTCTCACATTTTGTAATGGACTCTTATGTTCTTAATGTTTAGTTTCTTAAGTTTTGTTTAGGGGTAGATAAGACAATTTTATGTAATCTCTCATCTCTTTCTCTCTCTTGAGGGCCAAAACCCAAGAGAATTCCATAATTCTCTACATACACACATTCTATGTTTTCTCTCTCTAGTTTTTCTCTTGAAGATTTACATGGAGATGATCAATCAAAAAATGAGTGGTTAAATTTTTCTCGGATTCAAGGGTCGTTTAATTCAATTGCTATCATTGTGAGACGTTGTGCTTGATTTTATTTCTTGTTTTATTCAAGTATATGTTGATTCATGATTTAATTCCATATAGTGATATATAGTTTGGGTTGATCTGACAATTCGATTTGAATTATATATCGTTAAAGGTATCCATGAGTTCTTTTTTATATGTTGCTGAGATGTATGATTGTTGAATGAGTGGTACTTAGTAGCAATAAATTGATTATGCTTTTGTTGGGATTGTGTAATTACCTAATGAATCAGCAGGACTAACGGAACCATATGCTTAGTAATTGCAGCTATCTCGATTATTGGGTTCTAGGTTTCAGTTTAGATTTAACTATTTTCACCGGTGCTTAATGTGGTTGTTAATTAATCTCAAACCCCCCCTAATCTGTTATTTTATTTGAATTGAAATTAGGTGACATAGTTAATCATCACTCTTCGTGGGATCGACTCTTACTTGCCCTAGCTACTAGTTGGTTAGGATAGGGAAGATATTAATTAATTTTGCCGCGTTGCGACGCGTGGTCACTTAATGTGGTTGTTAATTAATTTGGAAAGCGCGCCAATTAGTTAATAGCTAGTTTTGATTGAATGTTGGGTTCGATCAATTAAATTTGGAAAACATGGACTTCTCTACGGCTTCGTGTTTAGTCTAAAGTTAAATGCTTGGATGTGCAAGAAGCTATTTGTAGCCTATGATATGATGCAATCGAATGTCGACATCCTTGAATCGGAGTTTCGTGAGGTTAATCTCTATCCTATTTCTTTTCATCATTCGTTGCTTGTTTTATTCGTATTTTATTTGATATTTTATTAGTTTAGTTTCATTTAGTTTAGTAGATATCATAAACCCCCTTGTTCGTTTTATGTTCAAAAGTATTAAACTCTGTTTCCTATGGATCGACCCTACTTGCCGTTGTACTCATTCATTTGTTCATATCGGAGTAGGTTTTTATTTTTGTTGGTCTGACAAACCGATCAAATTTTGAAGCCGTTGCCGGGGAATTAGACATATTCAAGCCGAACCACTATAATTCTCTTGTGTTGATCGTTGGTTTCTCTTTCAATTCGTTTTCGTTTTGTTTCTACATCGAATTGTGTTCATGGTTTGCATGCTATCTTGCATGTGAAGAAAAGAGTTATTCTTGATCGAGATTCAACATTATGGAATGATGGTTTTGGAGATAGCTGGTGGAAAGAAAAACATTGATCGAGCAGATGTTGATCACACGAGTGAATATATTTCCCACATTATACATACAAGCAACTAGAAATGGATGATGCTGAAAGAGATGATGATAGTGATGGTGGTGCAAAGTGGAACTGACAATAGTTGGGTTGTGGTGCATTCAGACAGATCCAAAGGAGAGACCATCAATGACAAAGGTTGTGGAGATGTTGGAAGGGAATATTCTAGAATCCTTGCAAGTTCCACCTATACCCTGCATTTCACCACTGCAGGATCAGCATCTCATGTTTTAAAAGTTTTTGAAATTTAAATGTGGCAAAATCCGTGTCTTTAACTACAATTGCACCATATATGTGTACATACACAATATTCCGTCGGAAAATTTGAGGGCGCGACCGCCGCACCAGTCCCCTCCTAGCTCGGTCACTGAACATGATGACCGATTTTTGTGGACAACGAAACCAAATTAGATGATATACATCCTAATATTTTCATTTAACTGTTGATGTGCCCTGTCTTTTTAATCTTTATTCATCTTCATTGCTCCACCTGAGCTTCTTGGGCTTACCGAAAATTGTTGGGCCCAAAAGTATTAACAATAAAGAAGCCCACTAATTTTTATTTTATTTTATTTTATTTTATTTAAAACGAGAGAAAATGACATCACGCAGAAACAGAGAGGGGGAAAGGTAGAGAAAAAAAGGGAAGAAAAACAGGAGAACGTTTGTTATTTCGGGATTAGTTTCTTCCTAAATCTCATTGTGTTTGCCAAGAATTGTAGTATTCTTAAGGATAATTTGGTGGTTTTGTTGTTGATTCCTCTATTTGTAATAGATAAGATAACTGTGTATGTAACTCTGTTGATATTATGGAATTATTTGGTTTTAACCTTTTTCTTGAGGGGTTTTCCATGTAAAATATCTTGGTGTTATTGTGTGTTATTTTTCTGTAGTTTATTTATGTCTGTGGTTTGTTGCCTATTGAGATATTTGATTCGAAGTATTTTGTTGCGATATTGTTTCTTTGTGCCAAGTTGATTCAATTTTGGTTAGTTCTGATATTGCACTTCCGCAATAGAGTGTTGCATGGCTTTATGATATTACATGCAATTTTATAAATCAGTGGTATATAATTCTTCTTTTATTACTTCTTTTCACTAGTTCCCTTTCGTCAGCAACAAGAACAATCAGGTTCAACTTCAACCACCTGATAATAATGTACATATTATGCAGAGCTTGAGAAGAAGGCGACATTGTCATGAGAAATCTTAACTCATTGGCTAGACAGAAGAAAAAATATCTCAGTTTTGACTTTTGAGTGACCACAAAACGTGTTCATTACAAATTGTATTCGTTGATACAATATTCCTTGTTCATGAACAACTTCATAGCTGAAATTGAATGCTACATAGTTTCAGAAGTTGAATACATGAGATGCTGATCTTGGGGTGAAGATATGTAAGGTTTAGGTGGAAATTGCAACGATTCAAGATTCCCTTCCAACATTTCCACTACCTTTGTCATTGATGGTCGATCCTTGGGATCTGTCTGAATGCACCACAACCCAACAATTATCAGTTTCCTCTTTGCAAAATGACTTTCATCTCCATTTCTTATTCCACCATGACTACCATCTCTTTCAGCATCATCCATTTCAAGCTGCTTGTATATATATTGTGGGAAATATATGTCACTAGTGTGATCAACATCTGCTCGAACAAGGTTTTTCCTTCCACCAGCTATTTCCAAAACCATCATTCCATAACTATAGACATCAGATTTATGAGAGACTTCACCTGAGTTCATATAAAACACTTCAGGGGCAATGTACCCTATTGTCCCTCTCGCCACCATCATCGATATTGTACTTGATCTGTTGGAACACATCTGAGCAAGCCCAAAATCGGAAATTCTCGGATTGAAGTCCTCATCCAAAAGAATGTTGTGGGGCTTTATGTCGAAATGCAAAATCCTCATGTTGCAATCTTGATGCAAGTATTCGAGCCCTCGAGCAATGCCAAGTGAAATCTCAAACAGCTTTTGCAATCCCAGCCCGCCTTCTGCAGTGTTCTGTATGAACTTTTCAAGAGAGCCGTTAGGCATGAACTCGTAAATTAGAGCTCTTTTACGACCCTCAAAACAGAATCCCAAAAGAGTGACGATGTTTACATGAGATGTTCTGCTAATACCTGCAACTTCGTTCATGAATTCTTCTCCATTCTCTTTCGATTCATTCAGAATCTTCACTGCCATGAGATGACCATCATGCAACTTTCCTTTATAAACACTACCATATCCTCCCTTTCCCAAGTTTTCAGAAAATGACTTGGTCATTTTCTTGATGTCCACATATCTGTATCTTAATGGGACAAGATTCCCATTGTTCTTCAAGAAGAGTTCAATGTTTCTTTCATACTCTAGTTTTGCCTTTTGATATCCAAATAATCTAAACGATGTGTACTTCCTCCGAATGAGGACCAAAATTATAGAAGCGAATATAAGAGCAGCTGCAATCCCACCACCTGTAATCAGATATCTCAATGTTTCTATAAACTCAAAAGAATGTAAATAAAAGGCATGTTTTATGATTAAACCAAAACGAAAAAGAAAACTTCTTTAATTGCTGTTGTTGGTCAGTGAAAGATATTGAAGAAGCGGAATTTAATGGAAGAAGACTTGAGAAAATCTTGGTACAAGATTGATGGGAGATACATACCTATGAGAAAAACCATGCTCAATCTCTTTTTATTTTGATTATTGCAAGCTTAATTACGACAAGTCTTTGTTACGATCAAACACGTTAGTTGACTTAGGAATACTTTTGTAGAAGACTTTTGAAACGACTTGTAAAATATCATCCCACTTCTATTTACTTTTTGTTTTTTTTAGAAAAGAGAAAAAAAAAAAAAAATTAGAATATGGGGTTCTTGGTATCACTCGATACATATATCACAATTTACATCATTTTCGCCTTAAGATCATGAAAAGATGATACAAAAATATTATATATTCAGAAGACGAGTACAACTTATTCTTGATCATAAATGCAGAAGTTTTATACAGGTGATCACTATGCATAGTAATAACAGTACACCTCCACATACACCTAAATACCAAACATTAGAGTCTTTAAAGGTCTAAAATTGATCGATGTGAAATTTTATGAGTATCTATTGAACTTACCTAATATCAGCTTCAACGGAGTCTTTGCTGCACTCATATTCAACAAAGCAAACATATTGTGTGAGATTAGGCATAATCAAAGCAATAGAAACAGGCATGAGAAGGACATAAAGATACTGATTTTCTTTCTATCAACTATCAGCATTTACCTTTTTTGCAGTAGAATCCAGTTCTACTGTCAACAAAACACTCCCCTCCACCATGGAAACATTTAGAACAATCTTCAGTGACATTCAACTCCAGAGTAAACTCATAAGTCAATAGATCGTACAGATCACCGGTGTGTTGGTTAGGCTTTTTAGGTAGTTGAATCTCAAAACAGTTTGGAGGGATACTACTTTCTCCTGTGGAGGAATTATTACTTGTCGGATTCTTGTAATACACAGTGGATACACTACAATTTTCACTCTCATAGTGTCGAAAATGCTCCTTTATTTCTTGACTATGCTTATCGTAGCATGTGAAGGCGGTGAGATTAGGGGAGAATGAGAATGAGATAAAAGGAGATTTGGGCAAAGACATGTTTCTGAAAGTAATACATCTTCTGTTATCTAACTCATTTTGAAGATATGGATCGTGAATCAAGAATTTATTTACTGATATATTCTTCAAAATAGTAAAGCTCCAATATCCCTCTTCTGGTTCTGAAAGAATTTCTGGCTGTGGAGAATCACAGCCATCAACCCTGATCGGCCCACATCCAGGATCCTGAAAATTGGAGAATGGAAATTCCAGGATAAGATTTCCACAGTGGAAGGGTTTTTGGCATTTGGAATAAACTGAAGTGATGATCGAACAATGAAGTAGAGAAAAGAAAGTGAGATACTTGGGAAGATTCATGCTGTTTATCTATATTTTTGTTGCAGTAATCCTATTAATTCATTTTATCACCACATATTTGTATGATTTCTTTGGGTTTACCTGGAGTTGACTGCACACAAAGACTTAGAGAAATATCCTACATATTGGTGATTGACTTGGCAGGGCACCAATTAATATTATGGTCTTAATCGATTTTTTAAAATAGATTTCTAATCTGATCAATTGTAAAAAAATACTTGGCAGGGCGCACCAATTAATATTTTGGTTTGAATCGAATTTTCAAAATATATTTCTAATCTCAATTGTACAAATTCAATCAGCGGCGGATCTATGTGGAACATTGGGAGTACAAACTGTGCCCCCAAAATGAAATTTATTGTTATATATATTACTAATTATGCTTAGTTTTATATTATATTTACATTATTGCCATGGTTTAATTTAAATGAGTAAAGAGTCAAATACACATTCTTTTCCTTCCTTTTCATAATACAAAACTCACCTGACCATTTTCCTCTTTTACGAATTCTCCAACTTTCAGGTTTGTTTTGTTATTTATTTATTTATTTACACATTTTATCCATTAAAATTTTACATTATATATTCATAATTATTGCTTAATTTAGTTTATTAATTAGTGAATTTGATGTTGATTATTCATAATTTAGGGTTTTTTTTTTTTTTTTTTTTTGCATTTTTGTGTATGAAATTTATTGATTTTGGGCAAATGTGTTGTGGATTCTTTTTGAAATTGTTGTGGGTTGTAATTGTAGTTGTTAATTTGTTATATATTTGATTTTATTCTTGTTATTTACTATTAATTATATTAGGAATGAAGAATACTTCCAAAAAAAAGAAAAAAGAGTTGACGAACTAAATTGTAGCTTAATTATAACTTGAGTTATGAGATAAAATTGAAAAGACAAATAGTTATGGGACTAATTGCGAAAAAGACGATATTTATACGACCAAATGTGACTTTATCTCAATTTTTTACAATACCTTATGTATTAGATTATTTTAATTGTAAGACTTTAAATATTAAACAATGTTTACGCAAGGGTTTTTCTCTATTATCTTTTGTTATTTATTCGTACCCCAATTTCAAAATTTTGGATCCGCCACTGAACTCAATGCAAAACATTAAAACTTGAAACATTATTAAAATACTCAAGATATTTATATTATTTAAAAATAAATAAACTTAGCGAATTTAAAACAGTCACTTAAATTTAGCTTGACTTTTAAACTAAGTTGTCTATTCTTAATTTCCTTTTTCTTTTTGGACAGTTTAGAAAATTTCATCTCATGACTTCTTAACCATATTCTACGCACCAATGTAAATAAAATAGAAACTATACAAGAGTGATGCATTACTTTTCTTCATGATACAGAATGTATTAACAATCACCAAGTATGCTCAGCAAAGCCTAATTATGTTTTTAATATTAACCAACAAGTTCTAAATTTTCAACAATTTTTGGGAAAATGTTTTCTTGTGATATATATAGAAAACATTTTTAATCACTAGTTTACAAAGGACATAAATCTGACCACCCTTATATATCAATTCACAAAGCATAACATCAGAACAAACAACTTTAATCCTTCTTCATTTATTTGAGTATGAAATACATAAAGGTTACAGATACATCCTCGATCCAAAGATCGACAACCACAAAACAAGCCATAATTAATTTGCATGCATGAATATATAAACACTTATATATATAGCAGCTTATTTAATCAAACTAGTACATAAAATCCTGCTTAATACGCTTAAGCAGGGAAGAAGTGGAGATGAACAGATCCTAGTGATCAAAACAGCGAAGGAATACTACTAAATCTGACAAAGAGCACAATCGTAGCATTTCGAACACGACCAAAGGACAGTGTAGGCACAGTGGATGTAAGAGAAAGAGGATTTACAAGGCTGACAAGAAAGCCAGATGACCTGGCAAGAGCCGAGTTGCAGACAGTGCTGTTGACGGGAAGCTGAAAGGTGACGAGGCATGGAATGATGAATTGGTTGAAGGCAACACCTGATGCGTTGGCACCAGCCACTGTGATGTTAAATTGACCATTTGCATCTGTGGTGCTTTGTCCAACTCTCACTGCAGTACGTATAACTCCATCTCTGGCCGTGCAGTCCAGGCTTGCCACTGCCCCAGGAATGCCCGGGCTGTTGAGAAAGATCGGGCAGTTTCCGGTCAGTGTGCAGCAAAGCCGCCCGGTAACGCTGATGCCGATGGCCTGCCCGGAGGATACTGGGCTGCCGGCGGCTAAGAGGAATATGAGGGTAATAATGGAAATGGCTGAAACATGGTTGTAACTCATTTTGAGGTTTTATAGTAATACAAATGCTTGCTATGTAGCTTGTTTGGATGCTTGATTTCTTCATTTGTTGTGCCCATATTTATAGTTTTTTTTTTTTTTTTGGGTGAATTTGCATTTGTTACCCCCAAAAGGTTTGCGTATTATCATATAGATCCTTAGATTTGTGAAAATTGCAATCAAGTTTTTAAACAATTTCTATACTAATTTGATTTTAACTAATTCATTTTTATCTATATGATGCTATAGTTATTATCGTATTTTAAGTTTAATAGGTCAATTTAATCGATGAAAAAGTCTAATTTTAATTTTCACAAACCTCAAGGTTGGTTTGATGATTTGATCAAATCTCAAGGTAAAAATGTAACTAACATATTTTTTTGTTTTTGTTATGAGATTTTCAAAGTTGAAAATCAAAATGTCAATTTATTATTACTACTGAAATGTTTTCTACTTGAAAATATAAGGAAATATCTATATTTTAGTCATGTTTTACTTTTTTGGACAAAAGATCATTTGATTCGACCTACTAAAAATATAGATATAAGTGAAAAATGGTTAAAATAGATAGAATGGTTAAAATAGATAGAATTCTTATGTTAATGGACAGTGAAAAAGATTTGGTAGTCAACGTGAAAGAGCCAAAAAGTTCAAGTTGCACTTTCTTTCAATATCTTGCATGCAAGTATGAAGTAGGTAGCTAGGCTAGGGTTGGGGCACTTGGCGGGGCCTACATCTGATAATTTACCAATTGTATACACAAAGTTGAAAAATACTCAATTGAGATGGGGTTAAGGGTTGAATGGATGTAGGTTATAGATTTCGGTCGTGGGTTGATCATACTAGTATAAATGTAACGGATCTTATGATCATACCAACACTAATCCATCAGATCTCATTATCATACCAGTATAAATGCACCGGATCTTTTATTCATACCATCATTATTTATCGGATACCATGATCATATATGATTTTCTTTCGGGTACTAACTCACTATCTTTTTTGGGTCAAATTCTCAAATAAATAATATTATATATATATATATATATATATATATATATATATATACTGTCACTTTTATTTTCACAATTCCAGCCAATTTAAAAAAATTAATTAAAACTGGAACATTGTTTAGCGTATATGAAATAATTAAACAATAAGAAAATCTAAAAATTATATATACATATATATATATATATATTATTAAAAATTTGTGAAAATATGCAAAAAAAAAAAAAGAATCGTAAAATATTTAAGAATTAAAAATGAAATAGGAAATTTATTAATAAATTACTGTAACAGAAAATTAAAATTTAGAAACCATTTACATATAATGTGAAAAGAAATTTAATATTTATATAGACAAACATATATAGTTACCATATTTAAAATTTGAAACATTATTTGACATATCTAAAAATAATCTAATAAATTTGAAAAATATTTAAAATTTTAAAAATCAAGCTAAAAGTATAATAAAAGAATATTGGATTGAATTGATAACACATATATGGGACGAAAATATAATCAGGCAAAATCAATCAAATTTAAAATGAAAACATGAAAGAATGATAAAAAAAAAGTCAAAAAGTAAAAAATTGAGTTTTCTATTTGGCAACTTGACTATATATATATATATATATATATATATATATATATATATATATATATATATATATTACAGACTTTTTTATGTCCTTGTTTGCTTTTGGAAATAGTCCCATGACAACTATTTGGATCATGATTTAGACCACAATTTGGATCATGAATTAATGCGATAATAAATTGGGCCTAAATTTTGTCAATGAGTCCTGCATGCATGTATTTGTATATTTATTGATCTTGCTTGACAAGCTCAATATCCTCAACAAAGTAAGATCCTGTAGGCTTACAAATGTGTTTTGTTATTTTGGTAATTTCTTTTAAAAATTGTAAGAAACAACCCATACATTTAACTTTCAACCATACAAAATGATCATTCACTTCCTCGCATTGTTGTAAGAATATAAAAAATAATACAATTTTACAAAATAATTTCATATGTCAACAAAAGAATGCTCTTACTACTCTGTCAATAAATTGCTAGCTATTACATCAAACTTAACATTCAAAATACAAAACAATCACCAAACTCAAAACAAGAATGAACAACAAAGTGGATAAAAGAACATAACAAGAGACCAATTACACCACTTTAACATCCTTCTTGTTACGACAATCTACATAGAGGAAAAGACCCTGCCATGGCTTCGAACTCATCGAGAATATCGAGCCAGCATGGACCGATATACCCTCGTTCGGTGCCAGGTCAGCCTGACAAACCGTGCATATAAAAATGCTGTCTGTTTGGCTACCATATTCTTCATTTCCCAATCTACCATAAATCAAGATTTATTGTCCAAAACCATCATTCCATAACTATACATATCTGATTTATGAGAGACTTCACCAAAGTTCCTACAAAACCCTTGAGGGGCAATGTACCCTATTGTCCAAAAGAGTGACAACGTTTATATGAGATGTTCTGCTAATACTTGCAACTTCGTTCATGAATTCTTCTTCATATGTATTGTTTACCTAAAATCTATGTTTTACGTATATTATATATCATTAATATATAAAAACTAGTTTGAGGTTGATTTAGATAAACCAAATTGAGCTTATATATGTTTAAAGTATATAATTATCTCATAATTCCAGTCAAACTCAATAGCAACATTTTACATTGAATAATTAGAAACACAATTCATATAGAATCAACTAGCAACGTCCAAACATATATAGATAATTTAGGATTAGATAACATGATATTATTAAAATTAATGATCCACAAAAATCGAACATAATATCAATTAATATATCATAAACATTTATGACGTACCTAATATACACACCGTCACCTTATAGTAATCACTTAATACTATATTGGTGACCTAATACGTAATAATCACTCACTTGAACAAAATACTACCCAATTTGAGAAAAGCGAGATCAAAATTGACCAACAAGCATGAAGGCGAAAGTGGAAAACCTCTTGGATTTCCATGTAATATGGATGGGGCATTCTATTTTGCTAATATCCACATAAATGAATTAAAATGATGGGTTAATTTCATTTTTGGTCCTGTATGTATAATCTTTTCCATTTTTTGACAACTAAGTATACGTTTTCCAATTTTGGTTCTATATGTTTCAACTTTTTTCCAATTTCAGTCCAATTTTCCAATTTTGGTCCTATATGTTTCAATTTTTTCCAATTTCAGTCTAATTTTGGTTGGAATTCCCAAAATCGTCGATGTCACGTGAGATTTTTCGGCGACCATTCGACCAAAATTGGATTGAAATTGAAAAAAATTTGAAACATATAGGACCAAAATTGGAAAAATTTGAAACATATAGAACCAAAATTGTAAAAAATTAAAACATATAGGACTAAATTTGAAAAACGTATATTTAGTTGTCCAAAAATGGAAAGGCCCTTAGATACATGATCAAAATTGAAATTATCCTTAAAACAATTATATGATGAGTAGGTCTTGTGTGAGACCGTCTCACGGATCCCATTCCATGAGACGGGTAGGGTCGGATCGAAGTATTACATGATATATACAAAAGTATTATATGATATACATAAAAATATTACCTCATATACATAAAAGTATTACATGATATTAAGTTATGTGATATTTTCAAAAAGTATTACATGATATACATAAAAGTACCACCTAATACACACAAAAGTATTACATATTATACAATTCACGCATGAGGAAGAACCTGGGCGCCTAGGATCCGCGCGTTTTTTGTTGACCCGACCCGACCCAATTCGGGTTATTATCCCATAATACAAAAGTATTACCTGATATACACAAAAGTATTACCTAATATACATAAAAGTATTACATATTTTCTTATAGTCTGATTCAACTCAAAACACATTCTATAATACAAAGTATTACCTAATATATATAAAAGTATTATATAACACACATAAAAGTATTACATAATTTTTATGTTCAACCCGATCCTACCCGTCTCACGAAATGGGATCCGTGAGACGGTCTCACCCAAGACTCTGTCTTATATGATATTTATGTTATATTCTTATCAATCTTTTCATCTTCTACAATTTATGATATCAATTGCTGATCGGCTCTCTGCTTGAGACAATACCGTCGAGCCCCTTTGCCGTCGCCGTACCTAGCGAAACCGTGCCCGCTATCTTCTGCTTTCTCCATCTAATCCCAACATATCTAAATTGCCCAATAGACATTGGAATTTTTTTTTTATTATGATGGCTCCCGACCATGAAGGGGCCTTCGTTTCTCTATATTTAATTACGAGTTATATTGAGAAACAGTCAACTATTTCCTGAATTGAAAATTTTCATAAACAATGTATACAAATGTTATTATTATTATTTTTTTGAATAAGAATTTTGTTGGAACCCTAATGATGGCTGAATCTTCTAATTGCACGAAGTGGCATAGGTCAAAACCAGGACTAACTGAATGATTTGAGTTGTTCGTCAACAAGCATGAAGTATGTGTTCCATTATATATATTACACATCTTTCCTCAGTTTTTGCAGTTCTTGTTGACGTCAGATTTTGTAAAGTACAAAATCTTAGCCTAACACCAAAAATCTCGATCCGACTTTAATGAATCGGACCGAATAGAATGATATGAAAATTGAATAAAAAAAGAAAAAGAATGGCTCGGTGCCTACTCGGGCAAATTTGCTAGGCTTATTCTGGTTGGTCAGTTTTGGCCGACCAGAACATTTTTTATATAAGAATTGAGAGTAAAAAGCTCTCTAATTACAATGATTTCGGATCTAGAATTCGATCCTTTTGAATGATAATTGAGGCCCTATTTATAGGCTAGACCTGAGATATGAAACTTGGAAAGTAAGAAATAAATCCCCCGATTTTAGGGTACAGATAAGGAAAAACGGATTAAATCCTATCTAAATCGGATATGATTCGATCCTGATTTGTTTCCTTCTTTGAAAACTCTTCTTGAAATAAACTAACTTTTTTCTGCTCTCCTTATGAAGATTGGTTTCTGGTCTTCCATTTGTATCTCCAGAAATGTATTGAGTAATGACACTTCTAGGTCATGTCGACCGCTGGTCGGGTCGGAACCCACCAGCTCGAAGCCTAGCCAGCTCGTTCCCTGGTCGGGCCGGCCCTGGTTAGTTCGGTCGTGGTTCGGGTCGACCCCTGGTAGGCTCCTAAGTCAAGTTCTGGTCGGGTCAGTCCCTAGCCCAAGCTGGCGGTCTGGACTTCACTTGGGCTAGACCCTAGGTCGGGTTGGTTTGGTGGGGGCCCAATATTAGCCCCTTAGGCCGTGGCCAGAAATCATTCTGGCCAGGGCCTAACTCAATCAGCCTCCTACAAGCTGACCTTAGCTCGAGTGATGATGTCAGATTCTCATATTGGTTGGGTTGGATGACACGTCATACCATCTGACAAAGTCCCGGTGCTTGGAAATCATTTATTCACTTCCTCTTTTGTAAACTCAAAAACCTTGTGAAAATTAACCCTGCAGAATTTACATGTCGGATACTTCCGAGCAGAAATACCTTGGGTAATTTTCTTCTTTTTTCTTTAACTTTCTTTAAATTATGCCCGAATCTGAGATCAAGTCATCTGAGGGGGTAGCTGAGGTGGTTGATGTGCCGGAGCAGTAACCAATGTTGGTTTTGTTATCGAATCTATTTTTTTTCTTTTTTTTTCTCGGCCTCCTAGGCCCCTTTTTTTACGAGGAACCATCTTCTAAACCGACTTGTGGTTATGAACATTGTGGTCGGCTCCTTTTCCGTTCTTCCATTAAGTTTACATTGTATCATCGTCAGTCGCAACAAATTGATTGACAATTTTTATTTATCCAATCACTCGAGTAACCTTGGGGCCGGAGCTCTTTATAATTTGTAGCTCGGATGAGCTTGGGGTCGAAGCCCCTAGTCAGATTTCCGAGCTCGGCGGACGAGCTCGGGTTGGGCCGGAGCCCTTGGTGAAGCAAGAGCTCCTAGTGGGGCCGGAGCCCCTAGTCAGATTTCCGAGCTCGGCGGACGAGCTCGGGTTGGGCCAAAACCCTTGGTGGGGCCGGAGCCCCTTGGTCAGATTTCTGAGCTCGGCGGACGAGCTCGGGTTGGGCCGGATCCCTTGGTGGATTTCCGAGCTCGGTAGATGAGCTCGGGTTGGGCCGGAGCCCCTAGTGTGATTCTGAGCTCGGGTAAGGCCGGAGCCCTTGGTGGGGCCGGAGCCCCTCGGTTTGGGCCGGAGCCCTTGGTGGGGCCGGAGCCCCTAGTGTGATTCCGAGCTCGGTGGACGAGCTCGGGTAGGGCCGGAGCCCTTGGTGGAGCCGGAGCCCCTAGTGTGATTCCGAGCTCGACGGATGAGCTCGGGTAGGGCCGGAGCCCTTGGTGGGGCAGGAGCCCCTAGTGTGATTTCCGAGCTCAGCGAATGAGCTCGAATTGGGTCGGAGCCCTTGTCAGATTCAGAGCTCGGATGAGCTTGGGGCCGGAGCCCCTGTTCAGAACTCGAGCTCGGTGATGAGCTCGGATTAGGTCGGAGCCCTTTTCTTGGTCGGCTCGGTGAATGAGCTTGATGTGCTGGGGAGAAATGTCGTTTTATTTCTTCGTTGGTTTGGTAATTGAACACAACATCTTGAGGAGCAAGTCCCTTGATCTTGTATTTTTCCTACTCAGTAGATGAGCTCGGCATATACTTTCTGGTCGGCCCGACAAATGAGCTCGACACCTCGGTGAGTGATTTTTCTTGTTTTTGTCTCTGGTCGGCTCGATGGATGAGCTCGACGTATACTCTATGGTCGGCTCGGCAAATGAGCTCGACACCTCAGGGAGCGATTCCCTTATTTTTGTCTTTGGTCGGCTCGATGGATGAGCTCGGCATATACTTTCTGGTCGGCTCGGCAAATGAGCTCGACACCTCGAGGAGCAATTCCCTTATTTTTGTCTTCGGTTGGCTCGATGGATGAGCTCGACATGTAGTCTATCTGGTCGGTTCGGCAAATGAGCTCGACACCTCGGGGAACAAGTCCACCTTTATCTTTCAGTTCTTCCTCAGCTCCACATAACAAAAATCGTTTCTAGTAATAGGTTTTGGCTTTGGAGACCAGATGAGACATTCTGGTCTTCACCGTCCATTGTTATGTTGGTAGTTGTTGAGCTATGTTCTGTCATCGCCCCCTCCTTCTAGCGCCAAATGTTGATGTCAGATTTTGTAAAGTACAAAATCTTAGCCTAACACCAAAAATCTCGATCCGACTTTAATGAATCGGACCGAATAGAATGATATGAAAATTGAATAAAAAAAGAAAAAGAATGGTCCGGTGCCTACTCGGGCAAATTTGCTAGGCTTATTCTGGTCGGTTAGTTTTGGCCGGCCAGAACATTTTTTATATAAGAATTGAGAGTAAAAAGCTCTCTAATTACAATGATTTCGAATCTAGAATTCGATACTTTTGAATGATAATTGAGGCCCTATTTATAAGCTAAAACTAAAATACATTACTTGAACAATAAGAAATAAATTCTTAGGATTTAGGGTCTAAATAAGATAAATTTAGATTTAATCCTATCTAAATCGGATAGGATTTGGTGTAGGATTTGTTTCCTTTTTGTGGACTCCTTCGTGAAATAAACTAAATTTGGCGTGCCCCTCGGATATCTCTAGTCGGACCCTGGCCGGGTCTTCTGCCTTCCTGATCGGATCAGATTAGTGGGGTATAACAGTTCTCATTGTATCTGCTAATTCTTGTCAATTTTGTCTTTACTTGGCAGGTCTGCAATGCATACACAGAGTTGAAAGATCCTGTTGTGCAACGCCAGCGTTTTGCTGACCAACTCAAGGTATTTTAAAATGAATTGAATTATAATGGTGTCTCCATGGATGTGTCTGAAGTCAACAATTAGGTTCTGAATGTATATTATTTTATTTCTTGTAACGACAATCTACCCAGAGGAAAAGACCCTGTCATGGCTTCGAACTCATCGAGAATATCGAGCCAGCATGGATCGATATACCCTCGTTCGGTGCCAGGTCAGCCTGACAAACCGCGCATATAAAAATGCTCCTGTTTGGCTACCATATTCTTCATTTCCCAATCTACCATAAATCAAGATTTATTGTCCAAAACCATCATTCCATAACTATACACAATTCATATAGAATCAACTAGCAATGTCCAAACATAGAAAATTTAGGATTAGATAACACGAGATTATTAAAATTAATGATCCACAAAATCGAACATAATATCAATTAATATATCATAAACATTTACAACGTACCTAATATACACACCATCACCTTATAGTAATCACTAAATACTATATTGTTGACCTTATACGTAATAATCACTCACTTGGACAAAATACTACCCAATCTGAGAAAAGCGAGATCAAAATTGACCAACAAGCATGAAGGCGAAAGTGGAAAACCTCTTGGATTTCCATGTAACATCCGACCAAAATTGGATTGAAATTGGAAAAAATTGAAATATATATGACCAAAATTGGAAAAAATTGTAACATATATGACCAAATTTGGAAAATGTATACTTGGTTGTTCAAAATGGAAAAAGTCTTACATACAAAACCAAAATTGAAATTATCCCTAAAACGATTATACAATATTTATGTTATATTCTTATCAATTTTTTCATCTTCTACAATTTATAATATCAATTGATGATCTGCTATCTGCTTAAGACAATAACGTCGCCGTCTTTGCGTTTTTTTTTTTTTTTTTTTTTTTTGCATATTTTCACAAATTTTCAATAATATATATATATATATATATATATATATATATATATATATATATATATATATATTTTGTTATTGTTTAATTATTTCATATACGCTAAACAAAGTTCCAGTTTTAATTAAATTTTTTAAATTGGCTGGAATTGTGAAAATAAAAGTGACAGTGTGTGTATATATATAATATTATTTATTTGAGAATTTGACCCAAAAAGGATAGTGAGCAGAAAGAAAAACATATATACCATTATATATAGTTGAGTTGAAAATTAGTAAATTACCAGATGTAGGCCCCGCCAAATGTCCCAACCCTAGCCTAGCTACCTACTTCATACTTGCATGCAAGATATTGAAAGAAAGTGCAACTTGAACTTTTTGGCACTTTCACGTTGACTACCAATTCCTTTTCACTGTGCATTAACATAAGAATTCTATCTATTTTAACCATTTTTCATGTTGAATATCAAAAAACTCTTAAAAATGGCTACAACATATGTTTTCCTATATTTTTAATAAGTCGAATCAAGTGATATTTGTGTCCGAAAAAGTAAAAAATGACAAAAAAATAGATATTTTCTTATACTTTCAAGTAGAAAACATTTCAGTACTAACAATAAATTATCATTTTGATTTTGACCCTTGAAAATTTCATAACAAAAAAAAAAGAATATATTATTTACATCTTTACCTTGAGATTTGATCAAATCAGCAACCGACCCTGAAGTTTGTGAAAATTAAAATTAGACTTCTTCATCGATTGAATTGACCCATTAAACTTAAAATACGATAATAACTATAACATGATATAGATAAAAATGAATTAGTTCAAATCAAATTAGTCATAGAAGAAAATGTTTAAAAACTTGATTGTCATTTTCACAAATCTTAGGGCCTATTTGATAATAGGCAAACTTTGGGGGTAACAAATGCAAATTCACCCAAAAAAAAAAAAACACTATAAATACGGGCACAACAAATGAAGAAATCAAGCATCCAAACAAGCTACATAGCAAGCATTTGTATTACTCATATAATAGTACTATAAAACCTCAAAATGAGTTACAACCATGTTTCAGCCATTTCCATTATTACCCTCATATTCCTCTTGGCCGCCGGCAGCCCAGTATCCTCCGGGCAGGCCATCGGCATCAGTGTTACCGGGCGGCTTTGCTGCACACTGACCGGAAACTGCCCGATCTTTCTCAACAGCCCGGGCATTCCTGGGGCAGTGGCAAGCCTGGACTGCACGGCCAGAGATGGAGTTATACGTACTGCAGTGAGAGTTGGACAAAGCACCACAGATGCAAATGGTCAATTTAACATCACAGTGGCTGGTGCCAACGCATCGGGTGTTGCCTTCAACCAATTCATCATTCCATGCCTCGTCACCTTTCAGCTTCCCGTCAACAGCACTGTCTGCAACTCGGCTCTTGCCAGGTCATCTGGCTTTCTTGTCAGCCTTGTAAATCCTCTTGCTCTTACATCCACTGTGCCTACACTGTCCTTTGGTCGTGTTCGAAATGCTACGATTGTGCTCTTTGTCAGATTTAGTAGTATTCCTTCGCTGTTTTGATCACTAGGATCTGTTCATCTCCACTTCTTCCCTGCTTAAGCGTATTAAGCAGGATTTTATGTACTAGTTTGATTAAATAAGCTGCTATATATATAAGTATTTATATATGTATGCATGCAAATTAATATGGCTTGTTTTGAGGTTGTTAATCTTTGGATCGAGGATGTATCTGTAACCTTTTTGTATTTCATACTCAAATAAATGGAGAAGGATTAAAGTTGTTTGTTCTGATGTTATGCTTTGTGAATTGATATATAAGGGTGGTGAGATTTATGTCCTTTGTAAACTAGTGAAATTAAATGTTTTCTATATATATCACAAGAAAACATGTTCCGAAATTTTTTTGAAAATTTAGAACTTGTTGGTTAATATTAAAAACATAATTAGGCTTTGCTGAGCATACTTAGTGATTATTAATATATTCTGTATCATGAAGAAAAGTAATGCATCACTCTGCACTGCACTATGTATACTATGAAGTAATTATTAGTGAAGAGTTTGTCATTTTATATATGTCCTTGTTGCTAAAATGGTAGATACTTGTTCATGGCTAATGTTGTTTTTGTTTTCAGTAAAGACGAGATTGAGCATGATTCTTCTCAAAGGTATGCATCTCCCATCAATCTTGTACCAAGATTTTCTCAAGTCTTCTTCCATTAAATTCCGCTTCTTCAATATCTTTCACTGACCAACAACAGCAATTAAAGAAGTTTTCTTTTTCGTTTTGGTTTAATCATCAACATGCCTTTTATTTGAGTTTATAGAAACATTGAGATATCTGATTACAGGTGGTGGGATTGTAGCTGCTCTTATATCCGCTTCTATAATTTTGGTCCTTTTCATTCGGAGGAATTATGTTAAAATCAAGATCAAGATACACAAGATTGCAAGCAATCAATCAAGAACAAAACTCAACCAAGAAGAACACAAAACAGAGAAGAAGAACAACACCAGATTTTAACGTGGTTCGGCTTAACAAATACCTACATCCACGGATCAAAACTTTCCTTATGATCTCACTTTAAATCAGTGTTTTACAACAAGATAACACAAATAGAAATCTCTCACTATCTTACTGAAATGAAACTTTCTCTCACTAGAAATCTTAAGCTTATTCAGAACTATCTGTGTGTATGTGTGTGAAGAATGCGATCTATATATAGACAGCTGTAGCTTGGAATTTTCCCGCCCAAGATTAGTTCGACCGCTTAACCGTCCATCTTCCGAACTTCAGCGAGTTGTTCCTGCAAAACAGACTCAACAGAAAACCGTTAGACCGTTAGTCGAACTAAATGTGCCTATACAAATAAACCGCGTCTTCTCTTCTTTGTCCGAACTCGAACTTCCAGCGAACTAACTTCGCTAGCGAGTTCCGCGAACTATTATGTACACAGCGAACTGAAATATGTTTTCTCTTCGGTTTTAGTTCGCTTAGCTCGTTTATGATCCATGCTTATCTTTTATCAATCTCCACCTTAAGCATGATCATAACTTCTTCCACCTCAGTACTTTCTCAGGTAACATTAGTAGACGAACTCTCTCTGAGTCCGATCAGATTCCAACATAGTTCGAACTTGGTAGCTGGCAGTGCCTTTGTTAATCCATCAGCTGGATTTTCTTCACTTACGATCTTGCCAACTTTAACTTCTTCTTTTTCCACAACATCTCTTATGTAGTACAACCTGACATCAATATGTTTAGTTCGCTCATGGAAACCCTAATGTTTTGACAAGTGAATAGCACTGTTATTATCACAAAAAACATCCACATTCTTTTGAACAATCCCGAACTCTGAGAGAATTCCCTTTAACCATAGCGCCTCCTTGATTGCTTCTGTTAACGCAATAAATTCAGCTTCAGTCGTAGACAACGCTACTACAGATTGTTGTGTTGACTTCCAGCTCACTGCTGTGCCGAACAAAGTGAAAACATAGCCTGTAAGCGACTTTCTAGTATCCATGTTCCCAGCATAGTCCACATCTACATAACCTACTATAGGAGTTCCTGAGTTCGGAGTTCTTTTAAACTTTAATCCCAGATTCACTGAACCATTTACGTATCTAAGCACATACTTAACAGCTTCCCAATAAGACAAACCAGGATCAGACATATACCTACTCACTAAACTCATGGAATATGCTAAATCTGGTCGACAACACACCATAGCATACATCAAACTTCCAACAGCATTAGAGTATGGTATCTTTCTCATCCTGTTCTCCTCTTCCTTTGTCTTTGGACACTGCTCCTTTGACAACTTTAAATGATGTCCAATTGGTACAGAAATACTCTTGCATTGATTCATTTGATATCGAATCAACACCTTCTTCAAGTAGTTGCTGAGTTCAAGCACTACTTCATTTTCAGACCTTTTCCTTGAAATGTCCATCCCTAAGATCCTTTTAGCTTCTCCCAAATCCTTCATCTCAAACTCAGTGTTAAGTAAACATTTAATATTATTCAAACTTTCCATAGAATTACTTGCAATAAGCTTGTCATCAACATACAATAACAAGTATATGAACGAAGCTTTTGAGTCAAATTTGAGATACACACAACTATCATACAGGCTTTTAGTAAATTGAATACTTTTCATAAATTGATCAAACCTGAGATACCACTGTCTTGGAGATTGTTTTAGCCCGTAAAGTGACTTTTTGAGTAAGCAAACTTTCTCTTCACAGTTCGGAATCTTCAAGCCTTCTGGTACCTTCATGTAGATCGTCTCCTTCAGTTCACCATGTAAGAAAGCTGTGGTAACATCCATTTGATGTAGCTCTAGGTCGAACTAAGCTACCATTGCGAGCAGTATTCTAATGGAACAATGTTTAACCACTGGAGAGAAGATCTCTGTATAATCAATACCCTCTTTCTGAGTAAATCCTCTAGCTACAAGCCTCGCTTTAAACCTCACTTTGTTGTTTTGAGCAGCTTCAATTTTCTTCTTAAAGATCCACTTGCAACCAATAAGCTTCTGATTCTTCGGCTTATCAACTATGGTCTAAGTCTCATTTTTGGCTAGAGAATTCAGTTCGTCGTATATAACTATTTTCCACTTCTCTTTCTCCTTGCAAGTAGTAGCTTCAGTATAATTACTTGGCTCACCGTGCTCTATGTTTTCAGCTGCAAGGAAAGCAAAAGAAGTAGAGTTAGATTGATCAAATCTAATAGGTGGTTTCACTAACCTCCTTGGTCTATCTCTGACGAGCTGATAGTTCGCAAGAGTTCGATCCTCGGGATCTTGTTCCTCTTGATCTTCAGTGTTCGCTTCTTCTTGTCGAGCTTCATCATCTTCAGAATGCTTCGACTCCACCTCAAGCTCGGTTCTCTCATTATCATGAGTACCTGGTTGATCCTTTATGCCTTCTTTATTCAGCGACATGCATGATTCATCAAATGAGACATTCTTGGACACAATACACTTCTGGTTTCCTTTCTCCAGACACCATAGCTTGTATCCCTTAACTCCTTCTGGATATCCCAAGAAAATACACTTGAGAGCTCTTGAGTCTAACTTGTCTTGCTTGATGTGAACATAGGCTAAACATCCGAATACCCTTAGTTCGGAATAGTTCACCAATCTTCCACTCCATTTCTCTTCTGGAGTCTTGAAGCCAATAGCACTTGATGGAGTTCGATTGATTAGATATGCTGCAGTGGTGACTGCCTCACCCCAGAAACTCTTATCTAAACCCGAACTTAGAAGCATACACCTCACCCTTTCTAAAAGTGTACGATTCATCCTCTCTGCAAGACCATTTTGCTGAGGAGTGTATGGAGTGGTCTTGTGTCTAGTTATCCCTTTCTTCTTGCAAAAAATGTTGAACTCATTTGAGACGAACTCTAGGCCATTGTCAGTTCGGAGATACTTGAGCTTTCTATCAGTTTGATTCTCTACCTGAATCAGCCAATCCTTGAATCTCTGGAATGCTTCATCCTTGCTTTTGAGTACAAACACCCAAACCTTTCTTGAGAAATCATCTATAATTGATAGAAAATACCTGCCACCATTCTTGGTGGTTGCTCTTATAGGACCCCATAAATCTGAATGTACATAGTCCAGCCTTCCTTGAGTTGTGTGTTTGCCAGTACCGAACTGCATTCTCTTAGCTTTTCCCATCACACAATAATCACAGAATTCGAGCTCACTGATTTTGTCTTCCCCAAATGCATCTTGCTTCTGGAGTTCGCGCAAACCTTGGAGACTTATATGAGCTAATCTCTTATGTCATATAAGCGTTCTATCCACTTCCTTTGCCGAATACGAACCACCAATAGCAGTAGTTCCTTTCAAGTAATACAGGTCGTGCCTCTTCAGGCCTTCTAACACAATTCTGGAGTCTTTTATAACCTGCATAACTCCACCTCCAGCTGATAACTTGTATCCTTAGGAGTCTAGCATGCCTAGAGAAATTAGATTTCTCCTCAGTTCGGGAACAAATCTTACATTTGATAAGATTTTTACTGATCCATCTTTCATCTTTAATGGAACCGCACCAACACCCTTGATTTTACAAGTCTTGTTGTTCCCAAGCATCACAGCTCCCTCATCCTTCAAGATCAGATCCTTGAACCACTCTTTATGAGGGCTCATGTGGAAGGAACACCCTGAATCAAGAATCCATTCCTCGTTAGTATCATTGGAAGTAATAGCTAATACCTCGGAGGATTCGTATCCAGTGCTGGAGTTCGCTGCATCAGTAGTTGGATTTGCTTGCTTCCCTGGTTGGTCGAGCTTTCCTTTCTTGTTCCCTTTCAATTTGAAACAGTCTTTCTTGTAGTGTCCAGGCTTATGGCAATGGAAGCATCTGTTCCCCTCAATATCTTCCTTTGATTCTTGATTAGACATTGGGGCTTTCTTGTTCGTCTTCTTGAACTGTTTCTTCTTTCATTCGGCTTGTTTAGCCATCAAACTTTCACCCCCACCCTGAGCCTTGTGCTCTGATTCCTTTGTCAACTCCTTGGTTTTCAAGGCAGTTAGCACTTCCTCCAATGTAATGGATTTTTGCCTTCCATATAGGATGGAATCACAGAAGTTTTCATTTCAAACTTCTTTGGGAGCGAACTGAGAAGCATCGGAGCTTTATCCTCTTCTTCAAGCTTGACATCAACGTTCTCGAGATCATCTAAGATCTTAGCGAACTCCTCCAGTTGATTAGACAGCGATTGATCTTCCAAAACCTTGAAAGCATACAATCTTTTCTTGAGAAATAACCTGTTGGCCAGCGATCTAACCATATACAGACTTTCAAGCTTTTCCCAGACACCTTTCGTTGTTTCGATCTTGGAAACCTCACGAAGAACCTTATTCTCCAGACTGAGAATAATCAAACTGTGTGTCTTTTCCATAAGCGTAGCCTTCTGGTCGGCCCTCATATCCTCTGGAAATGCATCAATACCCTGCAAGGCAGCGACAGCACCATGTTGAACCAACACGACCTTCATCTTGATTCTCCATAAACCAAAATCGCCAGAACCATTGAACTTCTCCATATCAAACTTGATTGAACCCATATCTCGATCTTAGTCTTCCCACAGACGGCGCCACTTGTTAAAATCGAGATCAAGATACACAAGATTGTAAGCAATCAATCAAAAACAAAACTCAACCAAGAAGAACACAAAACAGAGAAGAAGAACAACACCAGATTTTAACGTGGTTTGGCTTAACAAATGCCTACATCCACGGATCAAAACTTTCCTTATGATCTCACTTTAAATCAGTGTTTTACAACAAGATAACACAAATAGAAATCTCTCACTATCTTACTGAAATGAAACTTTCTCTCACTAGAAATCTTAAGCTTATTCAGAACTATCTGTGTGTGTATGTGTGTGAAGAATGCGATCTATATATAGACAGCTGTAGCTTGGAATTTTCCCGCCCAAGATTAGTTCGACCGCTTAACTGTCCATCTTCCGAACTTCAGCGAGCTGTTCCTGCAAAACAGACTCAACAGAAAACCGTTAGTCGAACTAAATGTGCCTATACAAATAAACCGCGTCTTCTCTCTTTGTCCGAACTCGAACTTCCAGCGAACTAACTTCGCTAGCGAGTTCCGCGAACTATTATGTGCACAACGAACTGAAATATGTTTTCTCTTCGGTTTTAGTTCGCTTAGCTCGTTTATGATCCATGCTTATCTTTTATCAAAGTACACATCGTTTAGATTATTTGGATATCAAAAGGCAAAACTAGAGTATGAAAGAATGATGTGTTTCTAACTGTGTATATTTTATCATCATAATTATCCTTGGTTATAGTCTATTTGTGTTTTAATTGATTTAATTATCATCGTTATTTGTAGGACTATACCTTGATGGGCTTTGAGCAATTATTGGGCTTAAAATGATCAAATCATACTAAAAGGGTGAAAATGAAATTAATGGGTTTAAAGGAGGATCATGGGCTTAATGGCTTGGAGGAAAATAAAGGGCAAATAAGAGAATTGTCTCTCACATTTTATAATGGACTCTTATGTCTTTAGGGTTCAGTTTCTTAAATTTTGTTTAGGGGTAGATAAGACAATTTTATGTAATCTCTCATCTCTTTCTCTCTCTTGGGGGCCAAAACCCAAGAGAATTCCATAATTCTCTACATACACACATTTTATGTTTTCTCTTTCTAGTTTTTTTCTTGAAAATTTACATGGAGATGATCAATCAAAGAATGAGTGGTTAAATTTCTCTCCGATTCAAGGGTCGTTTAATTCAATTGCTATCATTGTGAGGCTTTGTGCTTGATTTTATTTCTTGTTTTATTCAAGTATCTGTTGATTCATGATTTAATTCTATATAGTGATATATAGTTTGAGTTGATCTGACAATTCGATTTGAATTATATATCGCTAATGCTATTCATGAGTTCTCTTTTATATGTTGCTGGATGTATGATTGTTGAATGCGTGGTACTTAGTATCAATATGGTGATTAGGCTTTTGTTGGGATTGTGTAATTGCCTAATGAATCAACGGGACTAATGGAACCATAGGCTTAGTAATTGCAGCTATCTCGATTATTGGGTTCTAGGTTTCAGTTTAGGTTTAACTATTTTCACTGGTGCTTAATGCGGTTGTTAATTAATTTGGAAAGCGCGCCAATTAGTTAATAGCTAGTTTTGATTGGATGCTGGGTTCGATCAATTAAATTTGGAAAATATGGACTTCTCTACGGCTTCGTGTTTAGTCTAAAGTTAAATGCTTGGATGTGCAAGAAGCTATTTGTAGCCTATGATCAATGATGCAATCAAATGTCGACATCCTTGAATCGGAGCTTCGTGAGGTTAATCTCTATCCTATTTCTTTTCATCATTAGTTGCTTGTTTTATTCGTATTTTATTTGATATTTTATTAGTTTAGTTTCATTTAATTTAGTAGATATCATAAACCCCCTTGTTCGTTTTATGTTCAAAAGTATTAAACTCTGTTTCCTGTGGATCGACCATACTTGCCGTTGTACTCATTCATTTGCTTATATCGGAGTAGGTTTTATTTTTGTTGGTCTGACAAACCAATCAAATTTTGGCGCCGTTGCCGGGGAATTAGACATATTCAAGCCGAACCACTATAATTCTCTTGTGTTGATCGTTGGTTTCTCTTTCGATTCGTTTTCGTTTTGTCTCTACATCGAATTGTGTTCATGGTTTGCATGCTATCTTGCATGTGAAGAAAAGAGTTATTCTTGATCGAGATTCCACATTATGGAATGATGGTTTTGGAGATAGCTGGTGGAAAGAAAAACATTGATCGAGCAGAAGTTGATCACACGAGTGAAATATATTTCCCACATTATACATACAAGCAACTAGAAATGGATGATGCTGAAAGAGATGATGATAGTGATAGTGGTGCAAAGTGGAACTGACAATAGTTGGGTTGTGGTGCATTCAGACAGATCCAAAGGAGAGACCATCAATGACAAAGGTTGTGGAGATGTTGGAAGGGAATATTCTAGAATCCTTGCATGTTCCACCTATACCCTGCATTTCACCCCTGCAGGATCAGCATCTCATGTTTTCAACTTCTTAGACTATGTAGCACTCTATTCAGATGTATTCATTTTTCAACGAGGGGATGAATTTTTTTTGGATATTTATCAAAGTTTTTGAAATTTGAATGTGGCAAAATCCGTATCTTTAACTACAATTACACCATATATGTGTACATACACAATATTCCGTTGGAAAATTTGAGGGCGCAACCGCCACACCAGTCCCCTCCTAGCTCGGTTTTTGTGGACAACGAAACCAAATTAGATGATATACATCCTAATATTTTCATTTAACTGTTGATGTGCCCTGTCTTTTTAATCTCTATTCATCTTCATTGCTCCACCTGAGCTTCTTGGGCTTACCGAAAATTTTGGGCCCAAAAGTATTAACAATAAAGAAGCCAATAATATTTTTTTTTTTTTTAAACGAGAGAAAATGACAGCACGCAGAAACAGAGAGGGGGAAAGGTAGAGAAAAAAAGGGAAGAAAAACAGGAGAACGTTTGTTATTTCGGGATTAGTTTCTTCACCATTTTGCTTCAAATTTTGAGGAAGTGTTTGTGGTGACGTGCCTTTTATTTTGATTGAAGTAGATTTCAACAAATGTATAACGAGAGATTAGTGATTTCTTCTCATTGTACTAATTTGTTTGTCCTCTTCCTAAATCTCATTGTTTTTGCCAAGAATTGTAGTACTCTTAAGGATAATTTTGTGGTTTTGTTGTTGATTCCTCTATTTGTAATGGAGAAGATAACTGTGTATGTAACTCTGTTGATATAATGGAATTATTTGGTTTTAACCTTTTTTTTTTGTGATAAAAAAAAAAAAACCTTTTTCTTGAGGGGTTTTCCATGTAAAATGTCTTGGTGTTATTGTGTGTTATTTTTCTGTAGTTTATTTATGTTTGTGGTTTGTTGCCTATTGAGATATTTGATTGGAAGTATTTTGTTGCGATATTGTTGCTTTGTGCCAAGTTGATTTGCACTTCCGCAATAGAGTGTTGCATGGCTTTATGATATTACATGCAATTTTATAAATCAGTGGTATATAGTTTGAGAATACAAGTTGAATTCTTCTTTTATTACTTCTTTTCACTAGTTCCCTTTCGTCAGCAACAAGAACAATCAGGTTCAACTTCAACCACCTGATAATAATGTACATATTGTGCAGAGCTTGAGAAGAAGGCGACATTGTCATGAGAAATCTTAACTCATTGGCCAGACAGAAGAAAAAACATCTCAGTTTTGAGTGACCAAAAAACGTGTTCATTACAAATTGTATTCGTTGATACCATATTCCTGGTTCATGAACAACTTCATAGCTGAAATAGAATGCTACACAGTTTCAGAAGTTGAATACATGAGATGCTGATCTTGGGGTGAAGATATGTAAGGTTTTGGTGGAAGTTGCAACGATTCAAGATTCCCTTCCAACATTTCCACTACCTTGGTCATTGATGGTCGATCCTTGGGATCTGTCTGAATGCACCACAACCCAACAATTATAAGTTTCCTCTTCGCAAATTGGCTTTCATCTCCATTCCTTATTCCACCATGACTACTATCTCTTGCAACATCATCCATTTCGAGTTGCTTGTATATATAATGTGGGAAATATACTTCACTCGTGTGATCAACATCTGCTCAATCAATGTTTTTCTTTCCCCCAGCTATCTCCAAAATCATCATTCCATAACTATACACATCAGATTTATGAGAGACTTCACCAAAGTTCCTACAAAACACCTCAGGGGCAATGTACCCTATTGTTCCTCTTGCCACCATCATCGATACTATACTTGATCTGTTGGGACACATCTTAGCAAGCCCAAAATCGGAAATTCTTGGATTGAAGTCCTTGTCCAAAAGAATGTTGTGGGGCTTTATGTCGAAATGCAAAATCCTTGTTTTGCAACCTTGATGCAAGTATTCGAGCCCTCGAGCAATGCCAAGTGAAATCTCAAACAGCTTTTGCCAACCCAACCCATCTCCTGCAGTGTTCTGTATGAACTTTTCAAGAGAGCCATTATGCATGAACTCGTAAATTAGAGCTCTTTTACGACCCTCAAAACAGAATCCCAAAAGAGTGACGATGTTTACATGAGATGTTCTGCTCATACTTGCAACTTCGTTCATGAATCCTTCTCCATTCTCTTTCGATTCATTGAGAATCTTCACTGCCACAAGACGACCATCAAATAATTTTCCCTTATAAACAATACCATATCCTCCCTTTCCCAAGTTTTCAGAAAATGACTTGGTCATTTTCTTGATGTCCACATATCTGTATCTTAATGGGACAAGATTCCCATTGTTCTTCAAGAAGAGTTTAATGTTTCTATCATACTCTAGTTTTGCCTTTTGATATCCAAATATTCTAAGCAATGCCTTTTGATATCCAAATATTCTAAGCAATGCCTTTTGATATCCAAATATTCTAAGCAATGTGTACTCCCTCCAAATGAAATGGATCACAATTATAGAAGTGGATATAAGAGCAGCTAAAATCCCACCACCTGTAATGAGATTTCTTATTGTTTCTATAAACTCAAAAGAATTAAACTAAAAAGCATGTTGATGATTAAACCAAAACGAAAAAGAAAACTTCTTTAATCCCATAAATGATGTGTATATGTTTTAATCAATGTATACAAAGTGAATATTAACTTACTTATAGCTAATATCAGCACCAAACGACTCTTATCTGTAATGAAATTCAACACAGAAAACACCTCGTGCATCAGATAATTAAGCAGATCGATTGATGCAAACAAAAGATTTAGGCATAAGAAAAAACAAAAATTGCACAATATCTAGTATTCAATGTATATGGATCATCAGGCCTAGGACGAAGATATCCAGGTTTCAGTTATACAAGTAATACCTTTCTTGCAGTAGAAATCATCCTCGTTGTTAGTAAGACACTGACCTCCTCCACGATAACATTTTAAACAAGCTTCAGAAACATTCCACTCTAAGAAAAACTCAGCACTCAACATATTGAACAAATCACCCGAGTTTCGATCAGGGTTTCTACTGCAAGAATCAAGGTCAGGACAAAAATTTGGAAGAAAAAAAATAAAAAACTCGTGGATCCGGGTCGGATCGACCCTAAGATCCGTGCACCTAGTGCACAGGAGTTTTTGTGCTAAAACAATTTATTTGTACTGGACCATTTTGAACATAAGGGTTCAATATGGAATTTTCTGAAAATAAATAATTGCAAAAAAAGCCCTAAACTTAACCCAATTCTCATTTTCCTCCCCTAATTTCTAAAACCCTAACACCACCATCTTGCCATTGATGGTTTTTGAGAGCAGGTTTCTTGAATATTTATAGCTTATTGATTTTTTCTTTTAAGGTGTCACAATAATTCCTTAAATTCATAGTGATTCCAGTGCAGCGCAACAATGATATATCAATACCGAAAAAAGAATATTGGAAATCATTTTATGCAGAGTAAAAAGTTTTGAAGGCTAATGTTCAAACGACGGTGATGGACTCCAAATATTTCTTCATATTTATTATTTTTGTTTTCTACATTTAACTTCGAGTCTTTGATTTCCAAATTCAAATTAATTATTCTCTTTTAACTTTGACATAGCTAAATTTCCCAAATAGACATTGGAATTTCTTTTGATTATGATGGCTCCCGACCATGAAGGGTGCCTTCGTTTCTCTATGTTTAATTACCAGTTATATTGGGAAATAGTGAACCATTTTCTGAATTGAAAATTTTCATAAACAATGTATACAAATGTTACTTTTGTTTTTTTTTGGAATAAGAATTTTGTTGGAACCCTAATGATGGCTGAATCTTCTAATTAATTGCACGATAAACTCCCACTTATTAAGTGGAGACACGAGACTTATAATGGAGAGAAACTGAGATATTCTCACGAGGAAATATTAAATAGGGTTAATTAAATAAAAAAACATGAATTTAGAGTCTTATTTTAGTTGTAATATGAATTTTTGACTATAATGCTATAAACTCTCAATTTAACATCTTTTAAATTCGGAATATGATTGGAGTTTTCGAACTTCTATTGCTGACGTGGAGCCCGTAATTTAAAATTGAAACCTTCATCAATGTGAAATAAAAAAAAATTAAAAAAAAACAAGTGGGAAATGAAAATGGAAAAAGAAATAGAAAAAAGGGAAAACAAATGGAAAAAGGATAATAAAACAAAGAAAATGGAAAAAAATAAGTGAATTGATATATACAAGGGTGCATGCATGCGGATTTACATCATTTATATACAAGTGAAAATGTTTTCTATATATATATACCATTTTTATGTAGTATCATTTTCTTGCATTGCATTTAACTTTAATTTATTTATAATGCCTACGCACGTGCGAAAAGAAAAAAATATCAAGGATAGATAAATTACTTTAAAAGAATTATTTAAAACTTTAGTTAACAATAATATAAATAATTAGAATATTCTAAACGCATCAAATTTGTATGTAATTTATACATGGAGGTCTGTACAATTGAGAGATAATCGCCAATGTATAGGATATTTTTTCCAGTCGTAGTTTGTGTGCATTCAAGACCCAAAGAAATCATACAAATATATATGTGTTGATAGAATGAATACAAAGATATAGATTATAAAAACAGCATGAATATTCTTCCCAAATATCTAATTTTCTTGTTTCTACTTCATTGTTTAATCATCACTTCAGTTGATTCCAACTGCCCAAAATCCTTCCAGTGTGGTAACCTTGGATCCCTGGAATTCCCACACTCTGATGATCCTGGTTGTGGCCTCTTTTTGGTTGATCACTGTGATTCTGATAATCCCAGAATCCGGTTCGAAGCTGATGCACGTTGGTATGATATTGTCCGCAATGAATCGCCAAACAGTTTCTTGATTCGAGACCCAGCTTTACAAAGCCTCTTGCAGCCTGGAGACAGTACCTGTTTTTCTTTCAGTGATTTCTCTTTGCCTAAATCTCCTCACACTTCATTTACAGTCTTGCATAATCTAACCCTGTTCACATGCTTCAATCAACCTTATTCACCGCGATTCAGACAGCGTTTTGAGGAGTATAGAGAGAGAAATTGTACACCATTTAGTGTGTACTATCAGAAGACCATCACTGGGAGACCTGATCCTGAGGGTGTTGAAGAATGTAGCAGGGATGTACTACCAATCAACTCTAGTAATGCCCAAAATACGAGTAATTTATTCAATCGTATAAGTGGTGAATTCGTTGTAGAGTGGAGTGTTTCTCAAGTTTGCTATGATTGTCATCAAGGAGGAGGACAGTGTGCTGCCAACACCATGAACGGCTTCATCTGTCGAAAAGGTATCATTTAACTTGCAAGTTCCACCTTTACCCTGCATTTCACCCCTGCAGGATCAGCATCTCATGTTTTCAACTTCTGAGACTATGTAGCATTCTATTCAGATGTATTCATTTATATGGGAAATGAAGAGGAAGAAAAACAAGAGAAGGTTCATCATTTCGAGACTCGTTTATTCACTGTTCTCTGCTCCAAATTTTGAGGAGAAATTCGTAGCGACGTGCTCTTTATTTTGATTGGAGTATATTTCCACAAATCATCTTCAAGAGGTACAACGAGAAATCAGTGATTTCCTTCCATTGTACTACTTTGTTAGTTCTCTTCCTAAATCTCGTATGCCAAGAATTGTATTCTTGAGAATAATTTGGTGATTTTGTTGTTGATTCCTCTATTTGTAATAGAGAAGGAAACCCATGCAACTCTCGTTGATATAGTGAAATTATTTTCTAGACGGTGTCCCTTGGTTTTTACCTTTTTCTTGAGGGGTTTTCCACGTAAAAAGTAATGGTGTTGTTGTGTGTTATTTTTTTGCAGTTTATTTACGTTTGTGGTTTGTTGCCTATTGGAATATTAGATTGGAAGTGTCTTTGGGATATTGTTATTTTGTGCTAAGTTGATTCAATTTTGGTTAGTTCTGATATTACGCCTTCCCCGACAAAGTCTTGCAGTGCTTTGTGATATATTGCATGCAAATTTTTAAATCAGTGCCAAATAGTTTGAGAAAACAAGTTGAATTCTTTTATTACTTCTTTTCACTAGTTCCCTTTTGTCAGCAACAAGAACAATCAGGTTCAACCACCATCTCATCAAGGTATATATGCAATTTAATAATGTACATGACAAGTGTTTTCTTTTTCCTGAAATGTATTCGTTTTTGCATACTAGTGTTGAATGACGAAATCTACATGTGCAGAGCTTGAGAAGAAGGCAGCATTGTCATGAGAAATTTTAACTCATTGGTTAGAAAGAAGAAAAAGCATCTGAGTTTTGAGTGACCAAAAAACGTGTTCAGTACAAATTGTATTCGTTGATACCATATTCCTGGTTCATGAACAACTTCATAGCTGAAATAGAATGCTACATAGTTTCAGAGGTTGAATACATGAGATGCTGATCTTGGGGTGAAGATATGTAAGGTTTAGGTGGAAGTTGCAACGATTCAAGATTTCCTTCCAACATTTCCACTACCTTTGTCATTGATGGTCGATCCTTGGGATCTGTCTGAATGCACCACAACCCAACAATTATCAATTTCCTCTCTGCAAATTGGCTTTCATCTCCATTCCTTATTCCACCATGACTACTATCTCTTGCAACATCATCCATTTCAAGTTGCTTGTATATATAATGTGGGAAATATACTTCACTCGTGTGATCAACATCTGCTCGACCAATGTTTTTCTTTCCACCAGCTATCTCCAAAACCATCATTCCATAACTATACACATCTGATTTATGAGACACTTCACCAAAGTTCCTACAAAACACCTCAGGGGCAATGTACCCTATTGTCCCTCTGGCCACCATCATCGATACTATACTTGATCTGTTGGGACACATCTTAGCAAGCCCAAAATCGGAAATTCTTGGATTGAAATCCTTGTCCAAAAGAATGTTGTGGGGCTTTATGTCGAAATGCAGAATCCTCGTTTTGCAACCTTGATGCAAGTATTCGAGCCCTCGAGCAATGCCAAGTGAAATCTCAAACAGCTTTTGCCATCCCAACCCATCTCCTGCAGTGTTCTGTATGAACTTTTCAAGGGAGCCATTAGGCATGAACTCGTAAATTAGAGCTCTTTTACGACCCTCAAAACAGAATCCCAAAAGAGTGACGATGTTTACATGAGATGTTCTGCTCATACTTACAACTTCGTTCATGAATTCTTCTCCATTCTCTTTCGATTCATTCAGAATCTTCACTGCCACAAGATGACCATCATGCAACTTTCCTTTATAAACACTACCATATCCTCCCTTTCCCAAGTTTTCAGTGAATGAATTGGTCATTTTCTTGATGTCCACATATCTGTATCTTAATGGGACAAGATTCCCATTGTTCTTCAAGAAGAGTTCAATGTTTCTTTCATACTCTAGTTTTGCCTTTTGATATCCAAATAATCTAAACGATGTGTACTTCCTCCGAATGAAAAGGACCCAAATTATAGAAGCGGATAGAAGAGCAGCTACAATCCCACCACCTGTAATCAGATATCTCATTGTTTCCATAACTCAAAAGAATGTAACTAAAAATCATATTGATAATTAAACTGCAAGAAGAATAAGAGAACTTCTTTGAGAAGCAGAATTTAATGGAAGAAGACTTGAGAAAATCTTGGCATAAATACCTATGAGAAGAATCTTTCGGAAACTCGTGTTTCCTGCAAACATGATCAACATCAGCCATGAACAAGGGTTCACCATTTCAGCAACAAGGACATATATAAAAAGACAAACTCTTCATCAACTACTTCATAGTATACATAGTACAGTGTAATGAACTTCATATGCACTTCTGTTGGGTCAAAAGGGGCTGGAGACACTGAATATATATAGACCTGTTAGGCCAAAATAATACCTTTATTGCAGTAGAATCCAGTTTCACTGTTAGTAAAACACTGTCCTCCATCATGGAAACATATAGAACAATCTTCAAAGACATTAAACTCCAGAGTAAAATCGGCAGTCAATAGATCGTATAATTCACCACTGTCTTGGTTAGACTTTTTAGGTAGTTGAATCTCAACACAACTTCGAGGGATACTGTTTCTCCTTCTCCTACGGAGGAATCATTACTTGTCGGATTCTTGTTTCACTCTCATAGTGTTGGAAATGCCTTATTATCTCTTCACTATGTTTATCATAGCATGTGAAGGCGGAGAGATTAGGGGATGTTGAGAATGAAATAAAAGGAGATTTGGGCAATGGCTCATTTCTGAAAGTAATGCATCTTCTTTTATCTAACTCATTTTGAAGAAATGGATCACGAACCAAGAATTTATTTGCTAATATATTCTTCAAAATAGTAAAGTTCCAATTTCCCTCTTCTGGTTCTGAAAGAATTCGTGGATGTGGAGAATCACAGCCATCAACCATGATAGGCCCACATCCAGGATTCTGAAAATTGGAGAATGGAAATTCCAGGAAAAGATTACCACAGTGGAAGGGTTTTTAGCATTTGGAATAAGCAGAGTTAAGTAGAACAAGATGACAGAGGAACAAGAAAACCAAAACCTTGGCAACAATAGCCATGTTTGAGTGTCTTGAAGTTCTGATTAGCTTCTTCTTCTCTTATTAGTTTGATTATTGCAACCTTCATTCCACAAGTCATTGTTTCGATCAACACTTTAGTTGACTTGGGAATACTTTTGTACAAGACTTTTGAGACGACTCTTGTAGCATATCATCACTCTTGTATTTATTCTCTTCTTATTAAAAAGAAATGGAATATATAATATTGGTGTAAAATTTAAGATCATGAAAGATGATTATAAGTTGTTATAGTATACCTTTTCTGCAGATGAAGTCGTTCATGGTGTTGGTAGCACACTGACCTCCTCCTTGATAACAATCAGAGCAATTTCGAGAAACATTCCACTGTATAATGAATCCAGCACTTATATGATCGAACAGATCACTCGAATTTGGGACACTACTAGAGTTGATTGGTAGTTGAGCCTCTGTACATTCTGGAATATCAGCAATAGTCTGAGGATCAGGGCCCCCAGTGATGGAGTTCTCATAGTACAGACTAAATGGTGTACAATTTCTCTCTCTGTAGTCCTCAAAATGCTGTCTAAATCGTGGCGAATAAGGTTGATTGAAGCATGTGAACAAGGTTAGACTAGACAGGACTGTAATTGAACTGTGAGAAGATTTAGGCATAGAGATACCATTGAAAGTAAAACAGTTTTCTCCAGACTGCATTAATAGGCGTTGTAAAGTTGGGTCTCGAATGAAGAAACTATTTGGCGTTACATTGCGGACAATATCATACCAACGTGCATCAGCTTCGAACCGGATTCTGGGAATAGCCGAATCACAGCGATCAACCAAGAAGAGGCCACAACCAGGATCATCAGAAAGTGGGAATTCCAGGGATCCAAGGTTGCCACACTGGAAGGATTTTTGGCATTTCGAATCAACTGAAGTGATGATCAAACAATCAAGTAGAGACAAGAATATTAGGCACTTGGGAATATTCATGCTGTTTATCTCTACCTTTGTTGCTTCCTATTAATTCATTTTATCACCACATTTTTGTATGATTTTCTTTGGGTCAAACTGTTGACCGCACACAAATTAAGACTTGGAAAAATATCCTATGTATTGGTGATTACCTAGTAATTACTGGGCAGATTTTTCCAAAATATCCAATCTCTCGATTGTACAAAATCTTCATGTTTTAACATAAAAATTCAAAGTCATTATATTATTGTTAAATTTAAAAAAGGGTCCGGCTATCCGCACCCCATTTTTTTCTAAACACACCCCAATTTTTTTATTTTTGATTTAAAAAATTCAAAAAATAACAAAATTACAATTTTATCCTTTTGCAAAGAAGTGCGTTCAACTAGTGGTCGAACACAAAGAAGTGTGTTCTACTGGTGGTCGAACACAAAGAAGTCTGTTCGACCATAGTTGGTCGAACGCACCTCTGTGTTCGACCAACCAGGGTCGAACACACCTCTTTGTGTTCGACGAACCAAGGTCGAACGGGTCCCAGATTTGTTGTTATTTTTTCGTTCTTTTTACACGATTTCACACGATTATTATATAGTTTGTTAACTTATAGAATGGTTTTTCATACGTTATCCCTTATAAATTTAAGGTTTGAGGATTTAAAAATAAAAAATAAATAAACAAAAGGGAGAAGCAAGAAGACGCAAGAGACGGGTAGGAGAAAAATTTTCAAAATTTTCAGTTTTTTTTTTTTCAAAAGGGTAAAATTGGAATTTTACTATTTTTTTAATTTTTTAAATCTTTTTTTTTTAAACTGGGGTGTGTTTAGAAAAAAATGGGGTGCAGATAGCCGGGCCTTTTAAAAAAATTCAGAAGAATTTCTTCTTGATTTACCTTTTTTCTTTTTGAACATGCAAAGGCATTACAAATTGATACCGTATAAGTAAATTAAGTTTAAATGCTATGCAAGAATATGATCAGTGGCAGACGCAGAAATTTTTCAAAGGGATGGCATAATTAAAGGTAATATACAAAAATTTAAATCTTTTCGTACAAAATGTAATTTACAAATTATTTCGAAGATTCATTTTATACATTCCGTTTGAATCAAAAAAATAAATGAAGTGATTTCATATACAATTGACCCAACGTTTCACCATATTCAAGATAATTGACATTCATTCATCACTCATTTGGTTGCAAATTGTGTTTTCATGATACTCATCACAATTGAGAAATTCATTTATGTTATCAAACAACTAATCGAAATTCCAAACTAATAATGCTCAAATCAACAAAACAATTGAAAATTTTAACTTAGAATTTATTATACATCTATTTTTATTTTTTATCTGGTGATGAGAACCATCATCCATCAATAACCGTTGATACACTTTAATTTTGCTGGTTTTCACTGCAACAACAATAAATATGAAAGGAAAAACTCAATTTGATAGAAAGAGAGTTGAAAAATGTTAAATAAAAAATGAGAAAGAAAAAATATTTTGTATAAAGTTAAAGTATTTTTTAATTTTAAAACATTTTAAGGGCATTTTAGGTAATTCACATTAAAAACAAAGGGTGACACTTGCCACCCTTGCCACCATGTGTGTCCGCCACTGACTATGATACTACATAAAAATGACTTATGAAAGTACATAGAAAGACAACACTTTCACTTGTATATAAATGATATAAATCCCACCATGCATGCACCCTTATATATCAATTCACAAAGTACTATTCTAGAACACTCAACTTTAATATTCTCCATTTATTTGAATATGAAATGCATAATGGTTACAAATACATCCTCAATCCAAATTAGATCAACTACCTCAAAACAAGCCATATTAATTTGCATGCACAGCAGCTTATTTAATCAACTAAACTAGTACATATATCCTGCCTATACGAAGATCAACTGGAGAAGAAATCAAAACAACGAAGGAAAACGAGCAAATCTGACAAAGAACACAATCCTAGCCAATCGAACCCGACCAAAGGCCAGTGTAGGCACAGTAGATGTAAGAGTTAGAGGTTTCACAAGGCTGACAAGAAAGCCAGATGACGTGGCAAGAAACGAGTTGCAGACAACACTGTTGATGGGAAGCTGAAAGGTGACGAGGCATGGAATGATGAATCGGTTGAAGGCAACACCTGATGCATTGGCACCAGCAACTGTGATGTTAAATTGACCATTTGCATCTGTGGTGCTCTGTCCAACTATCACTGCAGTACGTACAACTCCATCTCTGGCAGTGCAGTTCAGGCTTGCCACCGCCCCCAGAATGCCCGGGCTGTTGAAAAAGATCGGGCAGTTTCCGGTCATCGTGCAGCAAAGCCGCCCGGTAACGCTCATGCCGATGGCCTGCCCGGTGGATACTGGGCTGCCCGCGGCTAAGAGGCATATGAGGGTAATAATGGAAAAGGCTGAAACATGGTTGTAACTCATTTTGAGGTTTTATACTTTTTTTATGAGTAGTACAACGTCAAAATAATGCTTGCTTTCAATGTATCTTGATTTCTTCATTTGTTGTTACCATATTTATAGTTTCATTTAATTTAATTTCAACTAACTCATTTTTCTCTAAATAGTTATGCTATGTATATTATCATACTTTAAGTTTAAAAAATCACGCGTTGAAAATTTTATAGTTGAAAAAGTTTGAATCTAATTATCACAAACCTTAGGATCGATTTGGTGATTTGACCAAAGTTTGAAGGTAGTTATGCTTCTTTTTTGGTTTTGAGATTGTCAAGGGTAGGAAAATAAAATTACCAATTTACAGTTAGCAAAAATGTTTTATATCCACTAGAAAAATATTTTTTTAGCCATTTTATTAATACATTTTGGACAAAAATATTGATTTGAATTATTAAAAATATAAGAATTTTTCAAGGAGACAAATTTTTTTATATCAAACCATAAAGTAAACTGAAGACTAAAATTTATATCGTAGACAAATTTTTACAAAATAAAATAACAAACTATCTTATAAATTAAGATATCAATTAAAAATATCAAAAGAATTATGTACATATAAAATGAACATTCTTCAAAGTCCAAGGAGGCAAAAGTATAATAAAAGAATATTGGATTGAATTGATAACACATATATGGGACGAAAATATAATCAAGCTAAATCAGTCAAATTTAAAATAAAAAAATACATGAAAGAATGATAAAAAGTCAAAAAGTCTAAAATTGAGCTTTCTAGCAGACCTCAATTATGTACTTGACTATATATATAATTGACATACATTATTTATGGCCTTGTTTACTTTTGGAAATAGGATAAGTAAAAGACCAGATAACAAATTGGATCAGCAATTAATATGATAATAAATTGGGCCTAAATTAGTCAATGAGTCCTGCATGTATTTGTACATTTTGTTGAATTACTTTACAAACTCAAAATACTCAACAAAGTAAGATGTCAGCTTACAAATGTATTTTGCTATTTTGATCATTTCTTTTAAAAATTGTATACATTTAGAACATATATATAGAAAATATATTAATACAGATACACTGCAGAAGGTGGGCTGGGATGGCAAAAGCTGTTTGAGATTTCACTTGGCATTGCTCGAGGGCTCGAATACTTGCATCAAGGTTGCAAAACGAGGAATTTGCATTTCGACATAAAGCCCCACAACATTCTTTTGGATGAGAACTTCAACCAAGAATTTCCTTTTTCACCAAAGTTCCTACAAAACGCCTCAGGGGCTATGTACCCTATTGTCCCTCTTGTCACCATCATCGATACTATGCTTGGTCTGTTGGGACACATCTTAGCAAGCCCAAAATCGGAAATTCTTGGATTGAAGTCCTTGTCCAAAAGAATGTTGTGGGGCTTTATGTCGAAATGCAAAATCCTCGTTTTGCAACCTTGATGCAAGTATTCGAGCCCTCGAGCAATGCCAAGTGAAATCTCAAACAGCTTTTGCCAACCCAACCCATCTCCTGCAGTGTTCTGTATGAACTTTTCAAGAGAGCCATTAGGCATGAACTTGTAAATTAGAGCTCTTTTACGACCCTCAAAACAGAATCCCAAAAGAGTGACGATGTTTACATGAGATGTTCTGCTAATACTTGCAACTTCGTTCATGAATTCTTCTCCATTCTCTTTTGATTCATTCAGAATCTTCACTGCCACTAGATGACCATCATGTAAATTTCCTTTATAAACACTACCATATCCTCCCTTTCCCAAGTTTTCAGAAAATGACTTGGTCATTTTCTTGATGTCCGCATATCTGTATCTTAATGGGACAAGATTCCCATTGTTCTTCAAGAAGAGTTCAATGTTCCTTTCATTCTCTAGTTTTGTCTTTCGATATCCAAATAATCTAAGTAATGTGTACTTCCTCCGAATAAGGATCACAATTATAGAAGTGGATATAAGAGCAGCTATAATCCCACTACCTGTAATGAGTATTTCATTGTTTCTATATACTCAAAAGAATGTAAACTAAAAATCATGTTGATGATTAAACTACAAAAAAGAAAAACTTCTTTGAAATAGAAAGAATAGACAAAATATTGGCACAATATTAATGGGAGATACATACCTATGAGAAGAATCTTTTGTAATCTCGAGCTCGCATTACCTGTGTTTTGTGCAAACAAAATCAACATCAGCCTTTGAACAAGTGCCCACCATTTTAGCAGCAAGGACATATATAAAAAAGACAAACTTTTCATTAATTACTTCATAGTATACATAGTATAGTGTAATGAACTTCAAATGCACCTCGGTTCATATATCACAATAAATAATACTCCCTCCATTCATTTTTAAGTGACGTCCTACAGCTTTCACACAAATTAAGAATAATTTTATTTTCTTAATATACCCCTCATTAATTAAGTTTTTCTTTGACCATTTATACAATGAGTATTATATAATGGGTACTATACAATGTATTTAATTTAGGCATTAATTAATCATAGGGGTATATATGGAAATAATGCACAAAACGTCAATTAAATAGAAAAAAATTTAAAGTTTCAAAACGTCACTTAAATAGGAATGGAGGGAGTATATAATATTGGTGTTGTATTTAATATCATAAAAGATGATTGTAAGTTGTTATTTGTACAACCTATTTAATTCACAAACAAATTAAATGATACCTTTTCGACAGATGAAGCCGTTCATGGTGTTGGTAGCACAATGCTCTCCTCCTTTATGACAATTATAGCGATCTCGAGAAACACTCCACTCTACAACAAATTCACCACTTTTACGATTGAATAAATCACTCGAATTTTGGGCACTACTAGAGCTGATTGGTAGTAGATTCCTGCTACATTCTTGAACATCAGAAATAACCTCAGGATCAGTGATGGAGTTCTGATAGTACAGACTAAAAGGTGTACAATATCTCTCTCTCTCTATACTCCTCAAAACGCTGTCTGAATCGCGGTGACTAAGGTTGATTGAAGCATGTGAACAGGGTTAGTTTATGCAAGACTGTAAATGAAGAGTAAGGAGATTTAGGCAAAGAGAAATCACTGAATGAAAAACAGGTATTATCTCCAGGCTGCAAGAGGCTTTGTAAAGCTGGGTCTTGAATCAAGAAACTGTTTGGCGATTCATTGCGGACAATATCATACCAGCGTGATTCAGCTTCGAACGTAATTATGGAGTTATCAGAATCACAGCTTTCAACCAAGAAGAGGCCACATCCAGGATCATCAGAAAGTGGGAATTCCAGGAATCCAAGGTTGCCACACTGGAAGGATTTTGGGCATTTCGAATCAACTGGAGTGATGATCAAACAATGAAGTAGAGACAAGAATATGAGGCACTTGGGAAGATTCATGTTGTTTATCTATATTTTTGTTGCTTTGTATTCATTTTATCACCACATATTAATTTGTATGATTTTCTTTGGATCAAGCTGTTGACTGCTGTTGACTTCACACAAATTAAGACTATATATGTATTGGTGATTGCCTAGTAATTACTGGGCAGAATTTTCAGAATAACCAATCTCTCAATCGTACAAAATCTTCATGTATTAACATAAAAATTTGAAGAGTTTACACTATTAATTCAAAGTATTTATACTATTGTTAAAATTAAAAAAATTCAAAATAATTTCTTTAATGAACTAATTTATCTATCCTTGATTTACCCTTTTTTTTTTTCCGAACATGCGGAGGCATTTTAAATTAATACTGGATAAGTAAATTAAAGTTAAATGCGATGCAAGAAAATGATATATACTACATAAAAATGATTTATGAAAGTATATGTAAAGAAAACATTTTCACTTGCATGTATAAAAATGATACAAATCCCACCATGCATGCACCCTTATATATCAATTCATAAAATATAACTCTAGAACACTCAACTTTAATCTTCTCCATTTATTTAAGTATGAAATACATAATGGTTACAGATACATCTTAGATCCAAAGATCAACAACCTTAAAACAAGCCATATTAATTTGCATGCATGTATGTATATAAAGATATACAACAGCTTATTTAATCAATTAAACTAGTACATGTGGCGAGATCAACTGGAGAAGAATCATGGATGATATAGCAAATCAAAACAGCTGAGGAACACTAGCAAATCTGACAAAGCTAAGAGTTGTAGCATTTCGAACCCGACCGAATGCCAGTGTGGGCACAGTAGATGTAAGAGAAAGAGGTTTGACAAGGCTGACAAGAAAGCCAGATAACCTGAGAAGAGTCGAGTTGCAGTCAGTGTTGTTGATGGGAAGCCGAAAGGTGACGACGCATGGAATGATTAATTGGTTGAAGGCAACACCTGATGCGTTGGCACCAGCCACTGTGATGTTAAATTGACCACTTGCATCAGTGGTGTTTTGTCCAAGTATCACTGCAGTACGTATAACTCCATCTCTGGCAGTGCAGTTCAGGCTTGCCACTTGCCCCGGAATGCCCGGGCTGTTGCGGAGGCAGTTTCCGGTCGCCGTGCAGCAAAGCTGGCCGGTAACGCTGATGCCGATGGGCTGGATGGGCTGGCCGGTGGACACTGGGCTGCCGGCGGCCAAGAGGAATATGAGGGCAATAATGGAAAAGGATGAAACATGGTTGCAACTCATTTTGAGGTTTTATACTTTTATGAGTAATGTACTAGAAATGCTTGCTAATGTATTTTTGATTGCTTGATTTCTTCATTTGTTGTGCCCATATTTATAGTTACTTTTTTGGGTGAATTTGCCTTTATTACCCCTTAAGTTGTGAAAATTACAATCAATCAACGGGGTTTCTTTGAATAATTTAATTTGAAAAGTTAGTTCATTTTCATCTACATATTTTATATTATCATACTTTAAGTTTAATGAATCATGCGTTGAAAATTTAATCATTTAAAAAGTTTAATCTTAATTTTCACAAACCTTAGTATCGATTTGGTGATTTGATCAAAGCTTGAAGGTGGCGTATGCTTTTTTTTTTTTTTCCAGAGATTTTCAAGGGTGTGCAGAAAATAAAAATATCAATTTTCCATTAGCAAAAATGTTTTATACCCACTAGAAAAATATTTTTTAGCCATTTTTTTAAATATATTTTGGACAAAAATTTTGATTTGAATTAATAAAAATATAAGAAAACATGATTTGTACCAAGTACTATTTTGATATTTGATTTGAAAAATTGTTAATATAAGAGAAGAATTTATAATTTTATTTTAAGGGAGACATTTTTTTCGTATCAAACCATAAAGTAAATTGAAGGCTAAAAGTTATATCGTAGACAAATTTTTACAATGTAAAAAGAACAAATTCTTATAATGATATAAATGAAAAATTAATATCAAAACAAATTACATATAAAATGAACATTTTAAAAAATTGATAGATTTCTTATGTTAATATAGATAGTGAAAATGACTCTAGTCAATATTAAAGTGGAGAAAAAGTATAAGTTGCACTTTCTTCTTTCAATTATCTTGAATGAATGCAAGTATGAAGAGGTAGCTAGGCTAGGGGTGGGACGTTCGGCGGGGCCTACATCTAGTAATTTACTAATTTTCAACTCAACTCTGTTGCATTTCTCCATTTAATTTCTTGTATAATTCTATATTAGAATTTAAAAATAATAATTAGAATTTGGTACATTGTTTAGCACATAAGAAATAATTAAACAATAAGAAAACCTAAAATCATTGACAATTTGTGAATAAAATATAAAAATTATAACGGATATAATTATTTAATAAATGTGAAAATATGAAGAAAAAAAAAGTAAAATATTTAAGAATTCAAAATGAAATAGGAAATTTATTTATAAATTATTTAAATATAAATTATAATTTAAATACCATTTAATAAACATATTTAGAATTTGAATTTTTTTTTTTTTTTGATATATCTAAAAATAACCTAATACATTTTAAAAGTATTCAAAGCTTCTAAAAATCATGCAAAAGTATAATAAAATAATATTGGATTGAATTGATAACACATATATGGGACGAAAATATAATCAAGCAAAATTAGTCAAATTAAAAATTAAAAATACATGAAAGAATGATAAAAAGTCAAAAACTATAAAATTGAGCTTTCTATCTGGCCTAAATGTACTTGACTATATATATAAATGAACTTAATTTATGGCCTTGTTTACTTTTCGAAATAGGAGAAGTAAAATACCAGATAACAAATTGGATCAATAATTAATATGATAATAAATTGGGCCTAAATTAGTCAATGAGTCCTGCATGTATTTGTACATTTTGTTGAAATTACTTTACAAACTCAAAATACTCAACAAAGGAAGATGTGATCAGCTTACAAATGTATTTTGCTATTTTGATCATTTCTTTTAAAAATTGTATACATTTAGAACATATATATAGAAAATATAATAATACAGATACACTGCAGAAGGTGGGCTGGGATGGCAAAAGCTGTTTGAGATTTCACTTGGCATTGCTCGAGGGCTTGAATACTTGCATCAAGGTTGCAACACGAGGATTTTGCATTTCGACATAAAGCCCCACAACATTCTTTTGGATGAGAACTTCAATTCAAGAATTTCCGATTTTGGACTTGCTAAGATGTGTCTCAACAGATCAAGCATAGTATCGATGATGGTGGCAAGAGGGACAATAGGGTACATAGCCCCTGAGGTGTTTTGTAGGAACTTTGGTGAAGTCTCTCATAAGTCATAAATCAGATGTGTATAGTTATGGAATGATGGTTTTGGAAACCATGTAACTCTCGTTGACATAGTGAAATTATTTTCTAGACGGTGTCCCTTGGTTTTTACCTTTTTCTTGAGGGGGTTTCCACGTAAAAAGTAATGGTGGTGTTGTGTGTTTTGTTTGCAGTTTATTTACGTTTGTGGTTTGTTGCCTATTGGAATATCAGAGTGGAAGTGTCTTGGGATATTGTTATTAATTTTGTGCTAAGTTGATTCAATTTTGGTTAGTTCTGATATTACGCCTTCCACGACAAAGTCTTGCAGTGCTTTGTGATATATTGCATTCTTTTCACTAGTTCCCTTTTGTCAGCCACAAGAACAATCAGGTTCAACCACCATCTCATCAAGGTATATTTGCAATTTAATAATGTACATTACAAGTGTTTTCTTTTTCCTGAAATGTATTCGTTTTTGCATACTAGTGTTGAATGACGAAATCTACACACTGTTCAGAGCTTGAGAAGAAGACTACATTGTCATGAGAAATCTTAACTCATTGGCCAGACAGGAGAAAAAACATCTCAGTTTTGAGTGACCAAAAAACGTGTTCATTACAAATTGTATTCGTTGATACCATATTCCTGGTTCATGAACAACTTCATAGCTGAAATAGAATGCTACATAGTTTCAGAAGTTGAATACATGAGATGCTGATCTTGGGGTGAAGATATGTAGGGTTTTGGTGGAAGTTGCAAGGATTCAAGATTCCCTTCCAACATTTCCACTACCTTTGTCATTGATGGTCGATCCTTGGGATCTGTCTGAATGCACCACAACCCGACAATTATCAGTTTCCTCTTTGCAAATTGGCTTTCATCTCCATTCCTTATTCCACCATGACTAGTATCTCTTGCTTGTAATCAGATGTCTCATTGTTTCTATAAGCTCGAAAGAATGTAAACTAAAAATCATATTGATGATTAAACCACAAAAAGAAAAAGAAAACTTCTTTAAAAAAGAAAGACATGAGAAAATCTAGGCACCATATTAGTAGGAGATACATACCTATGAGAAGAATCTTTTGTAATCTCGAGCTCGCATTACCTGTGTTTTGTGCAAACAAAATCAACATCAGCCTTTGAACAAGTGCCCACCATTTTAGCAGCAAGGACATATATAAAAAAGACAAACTCTTCATTAATTACTTCATAGTATACATAGTACAGTGTAATGAACTTCAAATGCACCTCGGTTCATATATCACAATAAATAATATATAATATTGGTGTTATATTTAATATCATAAAAGATGATTATAAGTTGTTATTTGTACAACCTATTTAATTCACAAACAAATTAAATGATACCTTTTCGACAGATGAAGCCGTTCTTGGTGTTGGTAGCACAATGCTCTCCTCCTTTATGACAATTATAGCAATCTCGAGAAACACTCCACTCTACAACAAATTTACCCTTTTCTTTTCGAACATGCGGAGGCATTATAAATTAATACTGGATAAGTAAATTAAAGTTAAATGCGATGCAAGAAAATGATACTACATAAAAATGATTTATGAAAGAATATATAAAGAAAACATTTTCACTTGCATGTATATAAATGATACAAATCCCACCATGCATGCACCCTTATATATCAATTCAAAAAATATAACTCTAGAACACTCAACTTTAATCTTCTCCATTTATTTAAGTATGAAATACATAATGGTTACAGATACATCCTAGATCCAAAGATGAACAACCTTAAAACAAGCCATATTAATATGCATGCATGTATGTATATAAAGATATACAACAGCTTATTTAATCAACTAAACTAGTACATGTATATCCCTCATACGCGAGATCAACTGGAGAAGAATCATGGATGATATAGCAAATCAAAACAGCTGAGGAACACGAGCAAATCTGATATAGAGCACAATCGTAGCATTTCGAACCCGACCAAATCCCTGTGTGGGCACAGTAGATGTAAGAGGAGTAGATCTGAGTTTGCTGACAAGAAATCCAGATGACCTGGCAAGAGCCGAGTTGCAGACAGTGCTGTTGATGGGAAGCGGAAAGGTGACGACGCATGGAATGATTAATTGGTTGAAGGCAACACCTGATGCGTTGGCACCAGCCACTGTGATGTTAAATTGACCATTTGCATCAGTGATGTTTTGTCCAAGTATCACTGCAGTACGTATAACTCCATCTCTGACAGTGCAGTTCAGGGTTGCCACTTGCCCCGGAATGCCCACGCTGTTGCGGAGGCAGTTTCCGGTCGCCGTGCAGCAAAGCTGCCCGAAAGCGCTGATGCCGATGGCCTGCCCGGAGGATACTGGGCTGCCGGCGGCCAAGAGGAATATGAGGGCAATAATGGAAAAGGATGAAACATGGTTGCAACTCATTTTGAGGTTTTATACTTTTATGAGTAATGTACTAGAAATGCTTGCTAATGTATTTTTGATTGCTTGATTTCTTCATTTGTTGTGCCCATATTTATAGTTACATTTTTGGGTGAATTTGCCTTTATTACCCCTCCTTAAGTTGTGAAAATTACAATCAATCAACGGGGTTTCTTTGAATAATTTAATTTGAAAAGTTAGTTCATTTTTATCTACATATTGTATATTATCATACTTTAAGTTTAATGAATCATGCGTTGAAAATTTAATCATTGAAAAAGTTTAATCTTAATTTTCACAAACCTTAGTATCGATTTGGTGATTTGATCAAAGCTTGAAGGTGGCATATGCTTCTTTATTTTTATTTTTAAGATTTTCAAGGGTGTGCAGAAAATAAAAATATCAATTTTCCATTAGCAAAAATGTTTTATACCCACTGGAAAAATATTTTTAGCCTTTTTTTTATATATTTTGGACAAAAATATTGATTTGAATTAATAAAAATATAAGAAAACATGATTTGTACCAAGTACTATTTTGATATTTGATTTGAAAAATTGTTAATATAAGAGAAGAATTTATAATTTTATTTTAAGGGAGACATTTTTTTCGTATCAAACCATAAAGTAAATTGAAGGCTAAAAGTTATATCGTAGACAAATTTTTACAATGTAAAAAGAACAAATTCTTATAATGATATAAATGAAAAATTAATATCAAAACAAATTACATATAAAATGAACATTTTAAAAAATTGATAGATTTCTTATGTTAATAATAGATAGTGAAAATGACTATAGTCAACATTAAAGTGGAGAAAAAGTTTAAGTTGCACTTTCTTCTTTCAATTATCTTGAATGAATGCAAGTATGAAGAGGTGGCTAGGCTAGGGGTGGGCGTTCGGCGGGGCCTACATCTAGTAATTTACTAATTTTCAACTCAACTCTGTTGCATTTCTCCATTTAATTTCTTGTATAATTCTATATTAGAATTTAAAAATAATAATTAGAATTTGGTACATTGTTTAGCACAGAAGAAATAATTAAACAATAAGAAAACCTAAAATCATTGACAATTTGTGAATAAAATATAAAAATTATAACGGATATAATTATTTAATAAATGTGAAAATATGAAGAAAAAAAAAGTAAAATATTTAAGAATTCAAAATGAAATAGGAAATTTATTTATAAATTATTTAAATATAAATTATAATTTAAATACCATTTAATAAACATATTTAGAATTTGAATTTTTTTTTTTGATATATCTAAAAATAACCTAATACATTTTAAAAGTATTCAAAGCTTCTAAAAATCAAGCAACAATATAATAAAATAATATTGGATTGGATTGATAACACATATATGAGACGAAAATATAATCAAGCAAAATCAGTCAAATTTAAAATTAAAAATACATGAAAGAATGATAAAAGGAAAAGGTATAAAATTTAGCTTTCTATCTGGCCTAAATATACTGACTATATATATAATTGAACTTAATTTATGGCCTTGTTTACATTTCGAAATAGGATCAGTAAATGACCAGACAACAAATTGGATCAATAATTAATGTGATAGTAAATTGGGCCTAAATTAGTCAATGAGTCCTTCATGTATTTGTACGTTTTGTTGAAATTACCTATCGAACTCAATATACTCAACAAAGTAAGATGTCAACTTACAAATGTATTTTGCTATTTTGATCATTTCTTTTAAAAATTGTATACATTTAGAACATATATATAAATAGAAAAGATATTAATACAGATACATTTTTATAGCTATAAAACATATTTGACTGAATATGTTTAATTATATATATATATATATATATATATATATATATATATTCTTTATCAAGTTTATGATATTTTTAAAATTTTCAATTAATTACATTTTTTTTAATTGGGATAATTTTAAAGTATATTTGCATAACATATTCTTTGAAATTAGGACTGTATTGAGAAAGATATCTATTATCAAAGTTTATTTCGAGAAGTTTAGAAGTTTGATTCTATATAATAGGTGACCACATTATATAACTTTCAACCATACAAAATGATCATTCATTTCGTCGCATTTGTTGTAAGAATATGAAAAATAATAAAATTCTACAAAATAATTCCATATGTTACCAAAAGAATGATCCTACTCTGTCAATAAATTGCTAGCTAAAATACATCTCTAACTTAACATTCAAAATTCAAAACAATCACCTAACTCAGAACAAGAATGAACAACAATGTGAATAAAAGAATATCAACAAACCAATTACACTACTTTAACCCCACTTGGTCGTTTCCCTTCCATGGCATCCTTCTTATTGCGACAATCTACACAGAGGAAAGGACCCTGCCATGGCTTCGAACTCATCGAGAATATCGAGCCAGCATGGACCGATATACCCTCGTTCGGTGCCAGGTCAGCCTGACAAACCGCACATATAAAAATGCTGCTCGTTTGGCTACCATATTCATCATTTCCCAATCTACAATAAATCAAGATTCTCAAAGCTTTAATAGTCGAAATCAAAAAGTCCGAATATGTTTTATATATTGTATAGGCGAAAACAAACCTTTCAGCAAGTATGGCTGATCCTTCTTCGAATAATTCCTCCACGATGCCAACGGCTGATAGCTTCTTTGCTAATTTGTTAGCAGATTTGGATGATTTTTTTCGGAATAATAAGGCTTTAAGTTTATCGTATTTCTTTGGGGGAGCAAGAGGCTCTTCGACTCTATTATCCGGTGGAATTATATCGACAACTATGCAGGTTGTATCGTCCCTCAACCCACGTGTTCTCAGCGCTTCCTATACAATGGTTAACCATGGTTACAAATGTAAAGTTCAGTTTCTATGCAATGGTTAACCATGGTTAAATACCTTGACTACTACGCGTGCAGCGAGTTCAGCAGGCAAACCACGACATGATTTTGCAGCCGCTTCTGATGACAATGCGTCCCATATCCCATCAGACGCGATTATTAGTCTTCCACCTTTACTTGATAGCTTCATTGTAATCGTAACAAAGTTAGTTGAGTGTAAGTTTATCGATACATTACAATGAAAATCGAACATGGCTACCTTTACTTGCTTGACATGTGGTATTGGGACGATGAATTCACCCACATCCATGTCACCAATCGATCTAGAAAGACACAAACCGCCAGGCCAACAACGTAGAGGACCAATCTGTAAAATTATAGTAACAATCATTGAAAAAAAATTCCTCTCAATCGGACAATAATACCCTTCATTTCAAATAAAGATCTCACCCCCGTCCCGCCATAGATGCTAAGCCTTCCAACTTCGCCCCCACTTGCCCTCACACGCTCTCTCCTACAGTTTTAGAGAAGAAACATTTGATAAGGGAAAATTAAACAAAACAATGATTTTTGGGCTTTGAAGAATAAAAGTAACCAACTCTTCTTCATTTTCTTCGAGTCTATGATCAACCGTCAAGATAGAGACACTGCCACCCTGAGCTTCTAGAATGCAACGAGAATCTCCAACCGAAGCAACTGTAACTGTCCACCCATCAATTATCACAAATGTTGCTGTCGTTCCGGAAGTTTTTCCTATGACAAGGAAAGAAGGGTTCAACTTCTTTTAGCACATGATAAACGAGCAGTTTTAAAAACGACAAAAACAATTAGGTTCAAAATGCATGCCTTTGCTTTGGAATTCTTTGTCGGTTTTCACAAAGCCAGCAACTAAAGCTCGAGGCAAAGCATGAAGCCATTCATCCCTTCCAAGTCCATTAGGAATCGCATTTAACACATAACTCAACAAATTATCTCTTGAATAAATCGCAGCTGCATTCCCATTATGCCCATCAAATATCTGAAAATTATTACCCAAAATTGAGTATACAAGTCTATGATCTATCAATCAATCCATTTCTAAATATAGATTGAAAATAATGGATAATACATACACCAAAAACAGCGAACGAGGTGGATGGATTCCCAGGAACTCTCTGGCAATCAGTCTTCATCAAGAAATAATCCTCCCCTTTTCTAGACTGAGCTGAAGAACCAAATCTAACAGTTGGTTTCTCCATTTTCTCATTCTTTAATTCCCTGTTTATAAGTGCAGCTAATGGCACAAGATCATGATGTTGTCTATGCCTCTCATCCCTCGACCCCATTTCAACGTCTATTCGCCCCTTTCCTTAAAAATTCGACTAGAATTTCGACACTTTAATCTTGACAGAATCACAGATTATATTCACATCCCATCATTTTCCACCATCTTAAACCACTACACTACAATCAGCAGAGTTCAACTAAGCTTTCAACAATTCACTTTTCTCCACAAACTAACAATGAAAAGTGGGCTTTTGTGAAAATGTCCTAAAACACTACAATCAACAGAATTCAACTAAACTTTCAACAATTCACTTTTCTCCACAAATTTATAACAATGAAAAGTGTCCTAAAAACACTAGCAAGAAATTAACTTTATCTGCAAACCCAATTATCATAAACACCTCAAAAATCTGACTTTTTTTTCCCTGAAAACCCCAAAAATTTATATCTTCGCTCACCTGCAATCACAACGCATGGATAAATATATAAGACTATGAACACAAGATCTCGAACCCCAGAAAGCTAATTACTTTAGCAAAAGGCAAAAAACCCAGCAATGATTAAGAAAAATAAATGTACCAAAACATGGGATTATTACCTGAAAAGAATACTGCTAAACTTCATTCAGCGTACTATGTTTTTTTATTTTATTTTCTATTTTCGAGCAATAGAATGGCAAATTGCAGATCTGATGGTGATTGGAAAAGCGAAGAAATCCACAGGAAAAATCGAGCAGTAAAGAAGGGGAAAAATCACACGGAAATGGACCAAACGCGGATTGATGACAAGGAATGAACTGTAAGGCCACCAATCATGAAGAATCCCATTACTTTAATTTTAATTAATTTACCAAAAAAAGCAAGAAAATATTTCCTTAATCAAATTAGAACGGAAGATTGGATTTTAAATGAGGATACAGATCAGCATGACAGGCTAACAAAGATATTTTTGGCAGAATAAAACAGTGCTATTTGTACGATGAGTGGCAATGATATGATGTGAACTGAAATATATGCTAGATTTCTTTTTAATGTTATGTAGTTATATGATTTTATTTCTTTTTATAGATTTAATAATTTTATTTCTTTTTATACTCTAGTAAACTGTTTAAAAAAAAAAAAACCACAACATTTACATTGAAAAGTTTAACTCAACATGTTTTGTTGAAATTCATTTTAATTTTAAACGGGTTACAAACTCATCAAATTTTATTCTATTAAATTTATTGTTAGATTTTTTAAAGGTATAATTACACTCTTAATCATTTATTGTAATGATTAGTGAACATTTCAAGTAAAATACAACTATAATGATCATACTTAATTATTCTTATATTTTATATAAATGTGTGTGTGTGTATATATATAATATTAATTCATAGAACGAGTCTCGGGTCAGAATAGGCACCCACCCACATGTCGAGTTCGTATCCCACCCTAACCATAATCAAGGTTTGTTTTTCATTATAAAGTTAATTATTTTTTCAATATATACAGGCTTTAACATTATTTAAAAAGAAATGCCCATTGGGCCAGTCAAGTGACTCTTTCCTTTTGGATCAACCCAACGATTAAAAGCCCATTAAATAAGAAATGGGCTTATTTGTTAGTAAGTCCAAGTGAATGTCCAAATGCCACGTAACAAAAATTATATATATAGTCAAGTACATTTAGGCCAGATAGAAAGCTCAATTTTATAGTTTTTGACTTTTTATCATTCTTTCATGTATTTTTAATTTTAAATTTGACTGATTTAGCTTGATTATATTTTCGTCCCATATATGTGTTATCAATTCAATCCAATATTCTTTTATTATACTTTTGCTTGATTTTTAGAAGCTTTGAATACTTCTAAAATGTATTAGGTTATTTTTAGAAAAAAATTCAAATTCTAAATATGTTTATTAAATGGTATTTAAATTATAATTTATATTTAAATAATTTATAAATAAATTTCCTATTTCATTTTGAATTCTTAAATATTTTACTTTTTTTTTCTTCATATTTTCACATTTATTAAATAATTATATCCGTTATAATTTTTATATTTTATTCACAAATTGTCAATGATTTTAGGTTTTCTTATTGTTTAATTATTTCTTATGTGCTAAACAATGTACCAAATTCTAATTATTATTTTTAAATTCTAATATAGAATTATAAAAGAAATTAAATGGAAAAATGCAATAAAGTTGAGTTGAAAATTAGTAAGTTACTAGATGTAGGCCCCGCCGAACGTCCCACCCCTAGCCTAGCTACCTCTTCATACTTCCATTCATTCAAGATAATTGAAAGAAGAAAGTGCAACTTATACTTTTTCTCCACTTTAATATTAACTAGAGTCATTTTCACTATCTATTATTAACATAAGAAATCTATCAATTTTTTAAAATGTTCATTTTATATGTAATTTGTTTTGATATTAATTTTTCACTTATATCATTATAAGAATTTGTTTCTTTACATTGTAAAAATTTGTCTACGATATAATTTTTAGCCTCCAGTTTACTTTATGGTTTGATACGAAAAAAATGTCTCTCTTAAAATAAAATTATAAATTCGTCCCTTATATTAACCACTTTTCAAATTGAATATCAAAATAGTACTCAGTACAAAATATGTTTTCTTATATTTTTATTAATTCAAATCAATATTTTGTCCAAAATATATAAAAAAAATGGCTAAAAATTATTTTTCTAGTGGGTATAAAATATTTTTGCTAATTGAAAATTGATATTTTTTTTTCTGCACTCTTGAAAATCTCAGGAAAAAAAAAAAGCATATGCCACCTTTAAGCTTTGGTCAAATCACCAAATCGATACTGAAGTTTGTGAAAATTAAAATTAAACTTTTTCAACGATTAAATTTTCAACGCATGATTTATTAAACTTAAAGTATAATAATATACAATATGTGGATAAAAATGAACTAACTTTTCAAATTAAATTATTCAAAGAGCCCCGTTCGAAGAGATTGATTGTAATTTTCACAACTTAAGGGGGTAATAAATGCAAATTCACCCGAAAAAGTAACTATAAATATGGGCACAACAAATGAAGAAATTGAGCAATCAAAAATACATTAGCAATTAAGCATTTCTAGTACATTACTCATAATAGTATAAAACCTCAAAATGAGTTGCAACCATGTTTCATCCTTTTCCATTATTGCCCTCATATTCCTCTTGGCCGCCGGCAGCCCAGTGTCCACCGGCCAGACCATCGGCATCAGCGTTGACGGTCGGCTTTGCTGCACGGCGACCGGAAACTGCCTCCGCAACAGCGTGGGCATTCCGGGGCAAGTGGCAACCCTGAACTGCACTGTCAGAGATGGAGTTATACGTACTGCAGTGATAGTTGGACAAAACATCACTGATGCAAATGGTCGATTTAACATCACAGTGGCTGGTGCCAACGCATCAGGTGTTGCCTTCAACCAATTAATCATTCCATGCGTCGTCACCTTTCGGCTTCCCATCAACAACACTGACTGCAACTCGACTCTTCTCAGGTTATCTGGCTTTCTTGTCAGCCTTGTCAAACCTCTTTCTCTTACATCTACTGTGCCCACACTGGCATTCGGTCGGGTTCGAAATGCTACAACTCTTAGCTTTGTCAGATTTGCTAGTGTTCCTCAGCTGTTTTGATTTGCTATATCATCCATGATTCTTCTCCAGTTGATCTCGCCACATGTACTAGTTTAATTGATTAAATAAGCTGTTGTATATCTTTATATACATACATGCATGCAAATTAATATGGCTTGTTTTAAGGTTGTTCATCTTTGAATCCAGGATGTATCTGTAACCATTATGTATTTCATACTTAAATAAATGGAGAAGATTAAAGTTGAGTGTTCTAGAGTTATATTTTTTGAATTGATATATAAGGGTCCATGCATGGTGGGATTTGTATCATTTATATACAACTGAAAATGTTTTCTTTATATATACTTTCATAAGTCATTTTTATGTAGTATCATTTTCTTGCATAGCATTCAACTTTAATTTACTTATCCAGTATTAATTTATAATGCCTCCGCATGTTCGAAAAGAAAAGGGTAAATCAAGGATAGATAAATTAGTTCATCAAAGAAATTATTTTGAATTTTTTTTAATTTTAAGAATAGTATAAATACTTTGAATTAATAGTGTGAGTTTATTACTCTTTTCGCCCATTAAGTCAGGGTGGTCTAGCAATTGAGAACAAAAAAAATTCGGGTTGGCAATTTAGGACATTAAGTTGTCAGGCCTCGCCAATTTTGCCAAATTTCAACCCGAATTGCTCAATTGGGCCAAAATCGCACGTGATACCCATAATTTCGGGCTTTTCGGCCCAAATCGCTGATTTGGCTTTTAATTTCTAATTTTTTTTCTTTAATTAAAATAAATAAATGGAAAAAAAATTTAAAAAAAAAATCACACGACTGCACCATCTCTCTTCTCTCCATTCTCTTTCCTCCCTCCTTTCTTCACTTGAGATCGGCACTGCCACCTCCTCCACGGCTCCATCCTGCTCCTCTTCTGTTGCCTACGGGAAAGGTAAAAAACAATGGTTGTTGCTCAGTAGTACGACGGTGGCCGTAGATCTGTTCACGATCTGGTTGAGAGAGAGATCTGATATGGCCGAACTTATCTGAACCGAGTTTTCTTCCTTAATTTCACACTGAAGTCAAAAACCGAACTGAGCTGATAAATGACGAACTGAATTAGTCATGGAACACGATGAACTAATTAACATTGAAAAGTGACGAACAAGTCTTATTCCAACTGACCACTATTTCAGCGGGTCAGTTACCCATATCCCATATTTTTTGGGTCAAATCTTAACTACCACGTATTCCAGGGAGTATATATACATGCTAAATTCATTCGTTTATTTAGATGCACAATTATAACAAAAACACACACATATACGTTTTCTCTCTAGAATCAATTATTCTCTTGACTGACTTGAGCATCGGAGTCCCATCATCGGGAACCCCTCCCGGTGTTTGTTTTGCAGGTATTTGGATTCGAGGTTTCGAGTTTTTGGATTGAAGAACAAGAGCGTCGTATCAGAGCAATATCAATTGGCGCCATCTGTGGGAAATATTTGAGTTTTAAGACGTTGAAGTATTTAAGATGGTGAATACCAGAGGATCTAAGAGAACACTGGAAGTAGAAGGGACAAAAAAAAGACAGGAAGATGAAGAAAACAGCCGGAGTTCTACTCCAATAGATCCGTCTCATACCATTACGTTAACATTAGATGAGTTGTCGGATTTGATAGCGGCTGCTGTTCAAAAGGCTCTGGGTAAGCAACGAGTGGAATCACAATATGATAATGTGGAAGTTCGTGCGGAAGCAGGGCAGAAGAATGATGAATGATGAAGCGAGAGAATTGATTAATGATGAAGCGGGAGAACTGATGAATGATGACACGGGAGAACTGATTAATGATGAAGCGGGAGAACTGACTAATGATGAAGCGAGAGAACTGATGAATGATGAAGCGGGAGAACTGATTGATGAATGATGAAGCGAGAGAACTGATAAATGATAAAGTGGGAGAACTGATTAATGATGACACGGGAGAACTGATGAATGATGAAGCGGGAGAACTGATTAATGATGAAGCGGGAGAACTGATTAATGATGAAGCGGGATGAATTGGAGAGACTGATTAGGGAGAACCGACTCGCTCGGTACGAACTGATTAATGACGAAGCGGGAGAACTGATTAATGATGAAGTGGGACGAACTGGAGAGATTGATTAGGGAGAACCGACTCGCTCGGTATGTCGTCGAACAGGTACGAACTGATTAATGATGAAGCGGGGTGAACAGGTTTGAATTCAATACTTGAAGTACCACACTTCTGTGTGTTGCTTGTTATTTCTTTCAATTCCCCTTACCTTAATAAAATGAGAAATATTCACTCTCCGTGAGCATAGGCTAATTTAGCTGAACCACGTTAAATTGTTATATCTTTTCTTTTTTGTTTGATTTCATATGATTGCTGTTATGCTTGCCGATTAAGCAAACCGAAGCACTCCCTTGGAGTGTCCTGCGAAGCATTTCCTCGAAATGTCCCGATTAAGCGAACTGAAGCATTCCCTCGGAATGTCCTGATTAAGCAAACCGAAACATTCCCTCGGAATGTCCTGATTAAGCGAACTGAAACACTCCCTTGGAGTGTCCTGCAAAACATTCCCTCGGAATGTCCCGATTAAGCGAACCGAAACACTCCCTCGGAATGTTCCGATTAAGCAAACCGAAACATTCCCTCGGAATGTCCCGATTAAGCGAACCGAAACACTCCCTCGGAATGTCCTGATTAAGCGAACTGAAATATTCCCTTGGAATGTTCTGATTAAGCGAACCAAAAATATTCCCTCGGAATGTTCTGATTAAGCGAACTGAAACATTCCATAGGAATGTTCGAATAAGTGAACTACAATTGAACTCGCTTTCTTGAGAAAACTTGATCGGATATAGTTTGTTCATTTTCTTTGAAAGGATATCATTTCAGATATACTTATGCGATTGATTACTTGTGATGAGGAAAACTTACATCTTTTTTTAAGTCATGTGGATCATTTACGATTACGAACTATTTGCGATTACTAGAAGAACAGTTGCAAAAAAGAAGATATACATAGTGTGTTCAAACAGAAAAATACAACGAAATTTCACTAAGTACGAGTAGGTGGTTCCTCGGAGGGAGCTGAGAGAGTCGAAGTATCAGTAAAGGAGCGTCAAGTGTTCGGTAAGCACATTAGCGAATTTCACTAGTGTGTGTAAACACACACTTTGAAGGGGGGAGTACTTGATATGGCCGAACTTATCTGAACCGAGTTTTCTTCCTTAATTTCACACTGAAGTCAGAAACCGAACTGAGTTGATAAATGACGAACTGAATTAGTCATGGAACACGATGACGAACTAAATTAGTCATGGAACACGATGACGAACTGATATAGGATGATGACGAACTAATACATTATGACGAGCTGATATAGGATGATGACGAACTAATTAACATTGAAAAGTGACGAACAAGTCTTATTCCAACTGACCACTATTTCAGCGGGTCAGTTACCCATATCCCATATTTTTTGGGTCAAATCTTAACTACCACGTATTCCAGGGAGTATATATACATGCTAAATTCATTCTTTTATTTAGATGCACAATTATAACAAAAACACACACATATACGTTTTCTCTCTAGAATCAATTATTCTCTTGACTGACTTGAGCATCGGAGTCCCATCGTCGGGAACCCCTCCCGGTGTTTGTTTTGCAGGTATTTGGATTCGAGGTTTCGAGTTTTTGGATTGAAGAACAAGAGCGTCGTATCAGAGCAATATCAAGATCGACAAATCTCACCGGAGAGAGAGCGGCGGCGAGACTCGATTGGAAGATGAATACAGAGGGAGAGGCTCAACGACGCTGATAAGAGAGCAACGATGTCCTGGTTTCTTCGACAAAGCTCCTGGGCTTTCTCTGACGAAGCTTCTTGGCATCAGATCTATGTGAAATAGTTAGGGGTTCTTCATGGTGTGGTGTTGTGCGAAGAGAATCAGCAGATCGGCGGGACTCACTGGAGTAATGGATTTCTCCAGTGTTGCTGTGTAAAAGAGATGGCGACGGTGAGATGAGGTGGTGGCGGTCAGAAGTGAAGATGGTGGTGGAGGAATTTGATGGCTTGAGGATGAAGATGAAGTTCGATTTTTTTATTTTATTTTTATTTATTTATTTGTCTATTTTTGTTAATTACAATTTTAGGATTTTTATTTTTTATTTTCCTTAATTCTATGTGACACAATGACATGTAAATTTGAATATCACTTGGATTGACAAATATATAATTTTATTAGTAAAAATACAAATGAAAGAAGAAGAAAAACATTATATACAAATTTGATAGGAAGATCAGTTAAGTCATTTAAATTGATTTATTACCATTACCATCAATCCAAACAAAAATTTAAAATAATTACCCACCTCAATACCTAATTAAACCCTCAATCCAAACAAAAGTTTAAATTTTAACCCAACCCGTAATCAATAGACCAAACATCAAACAATATTCAAATTCAAATTTAATCACATCATAATTCCAACCTACTATAACAATCTTAACAAATCTACCATTTCAACCAAATTAGCCCTAAGGGTTAAATAGAAAATTATTTAAAAAGAAATGCCCATTGGGCCAGTCAAGTGACTCTTTCCTTTTGGGTCATCCCAACGATTAACAGCCCATTAAATAAGAAATGGGCTTATTTGTTAGTAAGTCCAAGTGAATGCCAAATGCCACGTAACAAAAATTATATGAGAATTTGAGATGAAGCTATAAAGAATTTGATACAAATTAAAATTTAAACCCAATTGAATAAATATATAAGTGTGAATACTCAATCAACCCATTAATTAATTAATTAATTATTTTTTGAATCACCTTACAGATAAGCTAAAAAACTCATATTCTGTGATCAGAAAATGTAGACACTTTCATTCGATTTATCCTAAAAAACTAGAATTTCGAGAGTTATCAATCTCATGATTACAGTTACACCAATAGATTGAATCATATTTCCCAAAAAAAGAAAAAAGAAAGAAATTGAAAACAGCCCTAAAAAAATAAAAACCCCAGAGAAGGAAAACACGTACAGAAAGACACCCCCAAAATTACCCTTCAAAGACGGTCTGGTTGGGTCAAAATCGCATACAATTCTAGGAAGAATTTCAACTGACGTGTCTACCCTGTCCCCAAATTCAACCTCCATTGATACACAGATGTATATCTATATATGAGTGTGTATATATATATGGAAGCATGTATACATATATATGCAGACGTTGTGACTAAAGGTGGAATCTTCTAAGCTTTTGTTCGAGAGCCTTATCTTTGTTTTTTGATCGGTGGATCAGTGGAATATATTGTTGAAGATGGCCGCCGCCGCCGCCGGCGATCGCCGGAGCTTGAAAAAGATTCTCTTCGATGGCGCCGCCGGCGCCGCTGCCGGTAATTCAAAAAGTTGCTTTTTAAAATTAAAATTTTGACATATATATGTATATATGGTTTCAATTGGTGTAATTAGTGTTTTCTTGATTAATTATAGGTGCAGTAGCAGCTACATTTGTGTGCCCATTGGATGTAATAAAGACAAGGCTTCAAGTTCATGGCTTGCCCGAAATGCATGGTCGCAGAGGTGTGTTTGCTGAACCCAATTTCTTGATTTTTTTTTAATTAAATTTTCTATTTTGATGGTGTTTGTTAGATACAATTGCAATGTTTTCATTACTTTGTTTAATTGTCTTATGCGGCGCTTTTATGTTTTTGGTGGCAATTAGGTAGTGTTATTATTGTGAGCCTACAAAATATTGTTCGAAATGAAGGTTTTAAGGGACTTTACCGCGGCCTTACCCCGACACTGACAGCATTACTTCCAAATTGGGCTGTGAGTGTTGTCATTTTTCACTTTGTTGGATTGTTCTTTGGTTGGTTTGTGGATTAATTTTCGTTTTTTTCTGTTATTTTCTGAATTAAGTTAGTGCGATATGATGTCTAACAGTTTAAGGTTCTATTTGATTTTGGGAATATGAAAAATGAATGCATTTTGTTTCGTTGATATGATGCAGCTCTCCACTTGCTTCTTCACTTATGATTTTTGTCATCAGCTGAATCTGAGAGTTGTTACTTATCATATACTAGGAAAGTTACAATTTATGACTTTTCAGGATCATTCGTATCAGCACTTTGAAATATATTAGTGAAAATTTATCATTCATCCTTATAGTTGCTTAAGGAAAAAGAGACGATTCAAGAGTTATGTAGGATCAATTTTTCTTTCATCTCTTATGTTGGAATTATCATTACATATTTAGTATAGCAGAACTAAAATAAATCCTCTTTGATTGTCTTATGTTTCCATATAACTTCAATGTAAACGAAATATTTATCATTGTAGGTGTACTTCACAGTTTATGGGCATCTTAAAGAGCTACTACATTCATATGGTAGGTTTTATAGATTTGTGTCTTACTACAGATCTACAAAATGGAACAATCCATCAGTTATATTTGTGCTAAGATATAATTTGATTTGATTTGATTTTTTTTGCAATGATATAGAGGATAGAAACGACCAGCTTTCAATTGCTTCAAACATGGTAGCTGCTGCGGGAGCAGGTGCTGCAACAGCCGTTGCAACAAATCCGTTGTGGGTTGTAAAGACACGACTTCAAGTAGGTTGGAATGTTTCAATATAATTGTCGTGATATAGATATTTGTTATATTCTCTCTTGTGACTAATTTGAACTTCATACCTGTCCTTAGACACAAGGAATGAGGCAAGATATAGTTCCTTACAAAAATATATTCTCTGCTTTGAGACGAATTGCCCATGAAGAAGGATTTCGAGGATGGTACAGGTTAGTCATTTCAATTAAATAGATTTTATTTTTTATTTTTTCTGATGGCAGCAATATAAAACAATTTTTTTTTTTTTTCTGAAACTGCTTGTACAGTGGCCTTCTGCCTTCGTTGGCTGGAATTACTCATGTTGCTATCCAGTTCCCTGCATATGAAAGAATAAAATATTACTTAGCTAAACAAGGTGAGAACACATTGTTTATTTTAGGTTGCATTTGAATTTAAGGATTTAGAGGATGGATTTGACATATATGATAACCCATTGACTTTGTTTGGATGAGATCATTTGACAAATAATGTAAAATCCATAACTTTCATTTTCAACTATTTCTGAAGTGATTATGATGGATTTGAGTTTCTTTCCCTTTTGACCCCCAATTTGGAAGATAATAAGAGCATTAACGAGCTCAGCCCCTGGAAAGTCGCAATGGCCTCATCGGTTTCCAAGATCGTTGCTTCCATATCAACTTATCCTCACGAGGTATGTCACCCTTTCCTTGCCAGCTCAACAATAAGCATTTACAAATTTTCCAATCGATGTTTACAATATTTCAAAACACACCAGGTTGTTCGTTCAAGGTTGCAAGAGCAAGGGCAAATACGTAATTCTGAGTTACAGTATGCAGGCGTTGTTGATTGCATTAAGAAGGTATATATCAAGGAGGGTCTACCAGGGTTTTATCGTGGGTGTGCTACTAATCTCTTGAGAACAACTCCATCAGCTGTGATCACTTTCACCAGCTACGAGATGATACACAGATTTTTGCTGCAATTATCAGAGCCTAACCCTAAACCCAAAACTGGAAACAAGTCTCAGAAGGGATCATCGAGCCCTGGAGACAACGATACTTTACACCAATCTGTAAACCAATCTAATGATAGAACTCATCTTATTCCTTTGGATAATACGGATAAGCTTACCGCTAGGCATTAGCTCATCGATTTTATTTACCACAGGCTTAAAATCTTGGATTTTGAAGTCAATAAAAAGCACCTGTTGCTTTACTCATATGCTCGTCGTTTTGTTGTTCCTTATTATCAAGCTTCGCAATTGCTTTTTTGTATTAGACTTGCTGGTATTTGCAGCAAAATGATTTTGATATGTATACCCTTGAATGTGTTTCTTTTCTGTAAATTCTGGTTAAGAATGTGGCTTGTTTTTTTTATTTAATGTATTGGATAAGTCCTTTTCTGTTACTGAGGTAGTTGAACCATGATGATGTCTAAATTCTGAGCCTCAAAGTCACATTCTTAAAACATCATCTGTCTGATTAACTGAAATACAGCAAATTCCCTCTTTTTTTTTTTCATTGAACATAATCAAAATGATGATTCACTTTCAGAAATTAGAAAAATAATGCGAAAAAATATTGAATAAAAAAACATAGGGTTACAAGATCATACCAAGGAAGTCCCAAAAAAAGCTCCTTAACTCTGTACATTCTCTGTTTTTATGTCTTTTATATTTCTGTACATAATATTTCAGAATTACAATAAAAATGGGTGATTCAACACATTTTCTGCCATCTTTCTCTCCAAGAAACCAAACTAAAACACAACATTCACCCAATGGAGCTTGTAGTAGTAGAGCCAGTACTAATCCACCTATCAATGACAGCAGTTGGTGAGGACTGAAAAGTCTTGTTCTTGAAAAACCCATCATCTGTATCAGGTGGAGGAATATTTCCAGAGGCACTGAAATCTTCACCACCCTGAATATGTTTCAGGAAATCCACCACCTCATCCATTGAAGGCCTCAGGTCCTTATCAGGCTGAAGACAACGAAACGCCAGCTCAGCCACTGAGGTTGTCATCCTCGTCACCTCAGCATCCGAGTCATATCCAAGAGACGAATCAATCAGTTCATCAAACGCGCATCTTTGGATCCTATTCACAGCCAAGTTAGCCAGGTTGATCTCATGCCTATGCCTGGTTATATCAACTGCAGGCAAGGAGGAAATGAGCTCGATCAGGACAACACCAAAGCTGTAAACATCGCTCTTGTCTGTAAGCTGGTAACACTGATGGTACTCAGGGTCGACATATCCAGGTGTCCCTTGAGGGGCTGTCGAGATGTGAGTTACATCAGTGGGGAAGAGTCTTGACAGGCCGAAATCAGCCACTTTGACACGGTAATTGCTGTCAAGTAATATGTTGTTTGTCTTAACATCGCGGTGTATTATGTCTGAATTGTGGAGGTAGGCCAAAGCTGTTGCTGATTCTATGGCAACACTCATTCGAGTAGGCCATGTGAGAGGTGATTCCTTGGCTCTGTCGCCATGCAAATGTTCTGCAACTGTTCCATTAGGAATGTACTCATACACGAGCAAGAGTTCACGACTTCTTCTAGAAGTGCAGCCATAGAGAGACACAAGATTTGGGTGCCTTAAACTAGTGAGAATCTTGATTTCATTTATGAACTGTTCTACTCTTCTGCAGTTTTGCTCGTACAGGCGCTTTATTGCAACTTCTCTTCCATCTCTAAGTTTTCCTAGTTAGATTAAACTACACTTGTCACCACACTAGATGCTGTAGTATATAAGGTAAGCAATACTTAAAATTGATCTCAAAAACATTAGTTTCTTACCATGGTACACAACACCAAAGCCTCCATCTCCGAGTTCTTTAGAAGGGTCAAAGCTGTTTGTGGCCTTCTCAAGTTCTGTGTATGAGAAGATAGGGATTCCAAAGTAGAAACTCCCATCTTCGATGTCTGATTTGGAAGACAGATTGGAAGACATGTTTCTTGAAAGAAAGTAGTTATCATTAACCCTTTTCTTGCGTTGCCAAATTATATAGGCGACCACAATGCATAGTAGCAACGCTACTCCACCTCCACATACACCTGAATTGCAAAAAATAGAGTCTTTAAAGGTCTAAACTTGACAAAGAAAATGGGGTTTTTAGTATTCAAAAAACCCACCTAATATCAGCCTCCATGTTCTATTTCCTGCACCCAAATTCAACATAGCAAGTCAGATTAGAAAGATCAGTTGAAGAAAAGCTATTTATTTGATTCATAACACAAAAAGATACCTCTTTTTTTGCAGATGGAGCCATTCATGGTGTTGGTAACACACTGCCCTCCTCCATGATGACAATCATAGCAATTTTGAGAAACATCCCACTGTATAATGAATTCAGCACTTATATGATAGAACAGATCACTCGAAGTTTGGACACCACTAGAGTTGATTGGTAGTTGAGCCTTTGTACATTCTGGAAAATCAGCAAGAGTCTGAGGATCAGAGCCCCCAGTGATGGAGTTCTCATAGTACAGACTAAATGGTGTACAATTTATCTCTCTGTAGTCCTCAAAATGCTGTCTAAATCGTGGCAAATAAGGTTGATTGAAGCATGTGAACAAGGTTAGATTAGGCACGACTGTAATTGAACTGTGAGGAGATTTAGGCATAGAGATATCATTGAAAGTAAGACAGGTACTGTCTCTAGGCTGCATTAATAGGGTTTGTAAAGTTGGGTCTCGAATGAAGAAACTATTGGGCGATTCATTGCGGAGAATATCATACCAACGTGCATCAGCTTCGAACCGGATTCTGGGATTATCAGAATCACAGTTTTCAACCATGAACAGGCCACATCCAGGCTTATCAGCTTGTGAAAGTGGGAATTCCAGGGATCCAAGGTTGCCACACTGGAAGGATCTTGGGCACTTGGAATAGGCTTGGTTTAGCAGAAGAAGATGATATAGAAACAAGATTACTAGATTCTTGATAACAGCCATGAATGAGTTCCTGTCAATAAACCATGTAAAGAATCAAGAAAACTGAAAAAATAATAATCAGGAAATGGAAGGAATACTTATGATTATCCCAGCTGAATTCTGCAAACCTGGTTCTGATTAATTTTCGCAGCTTTGTTCAGAAAATTCCGTTGTTTTGATCAAACACGCTAGCTGACTTTGATGACTTTGTTTGGGAACTAAAGTTGGAAAATGGAAATATCTAAAGACTTTTATTTTTTTTAATAGTTGTTTTATTTTATAATATTTTCGGGTTTCATGGGATTAGTTATTACTTGTTTGACATAGTCATCCTAAACCATTAACGCAGAAGTTTCTTGCTTTTTACTATTTGACTAGCAGCTCCATATTTGGAGTTGATGACAATAACAAAAAACACAGACCAAAAATTGTAGTAATTAATTAATATATCATAGTTATAAAAATTGCAATAAATCCAGACCAGATGTAATGAATATCACGTGTGATTTATTTTTTATATACCCATCTCATTTTTTCCACTCCATTCCAATCTCAAAGCTCTAAAAATATGGTAGATCAACAAAAACACCATTCTAAGTGTTATAAAAATAAAATAAAATAAAAACTCAATTAAATACTCAACCAATGGAGCTTGCTATAGAGCCACTACTAGGCCAACCATCAGTGACAGCAACGGGTGAGGATTGAAAATTCTTGATCTTCAAAAGAACAATATCATCACTTTCAGGGTTTGGAGGAATCTTTCCAGGGGCTGTTTGATTCCCATTAGCCCTTTTCGTCACTTCAAAATCGCAATCTTCACCACCATGAATGTCATTCAGAAACGCCACCACCTCATCCATTGATGGCCTCAGGTCCTTATCCAGCTGAAGACAGCGAAACGCCAGCTCAGCCACCGAGGTAGTCATCCTCGCCACCTCAGCATCGGAGCTGTACCCAAGAGACAGATCAATCAGCTCGTCGAATGCAGACCGTTGGATCCTATTCAGGGCCAAGTTAGCCAGGTTGATCTCCTGCCTATTCCTGTTTGTGTCAACTGCAGGCATGGATGAGATGAGCTCAATCAGGACAACACCAAAGCTGTAAACGTCGCTCTTGTCTGTAAGCTGGTAACACTGATGATACTCAGGGTCGACATATCCAGGCGTCCCCTGAGGGGCTGTCGAGATATGAGTGACATCAATGGGGAAGAGCCTTGACAGGCCGAAATCAGCCACTTTGACGCGACAATTGCTGTCTAGTAATATGTTGTTTGTCTTAACATCGCGGTGTATAATGTCTGAATTGTGGAGATAGGCCAAAGCTGAGGCGGTTTCAATGGCAATGCTCATTCGAACAGGCCATGTCAGGGGTGCTTCCTTGGCTCTCTCGCCATGGAGATGATCTGCAACTGTTCCATTGGATATGTACTCATACACGAGCAAGAGCTCTCGACTTCTTCTAGAAGTGCAGCCATAGAGAGAGACGAGGTTTGGGTGTCTTAAGCCAGTGAGGATCTTGATTTCGTTCATGAATTGTTCCACTCTTCTGTAGTTGTGCTCGTATAGACGCTTTATTGCAACTTCTCTTCCGTCTCTGAGTTTGCCGTAGTAGACAGTGCCAAAGCCTCCTTCTCCAAGCTCGTTGGAAGGGTCGAAGTTGTTGGTGGCCTCTTCGAGTTGCTTGTATGAGAAAATAGGGATGCCAAAGCAGAAGCCCCCACTTTCCATGTCTGATTTTGAGAAGGGGTCCAAAGACATGTTTCTTGAATGAACGTAGCTCGTTTTGATCCTTTTCTTGCGTTGCCAAATTATGCAGGTGATTACTATGCATAGTAATAATACTACACCTCCACATACACCTAAATACCAAAAATTAGAGTCTTTAAAGGTCTAAAATTGATCGATGTGAAATTTTATGAGTATCTATTCAACTTACCTAATATCAGCTTCAACTGACTCTTTGCTGCACTCATATTCAACAAAGCAAACATATTGTGTGAGATTAGGCATAATCAACTAATCAAAGCAATAGAAACAGGCATGAGAAGGACATAAAGATACTGATTTTCTTTCTATCAACTATCAGCATTTACCTTTTTTGCAGTTGAATCCAGTTCCAATGTCAGCAAAACACTCCCCTCCATCATGGAAACATTTAGAACAATCTTCAGTGACATTCAACTCCAGAGTAAACTCAGCAGTCAATAGATCGTACAGATCACCGGTGTGTGGGTTAGGCTTTTTAGGTAGTTGAATCTTATCACAACTTCGAGGGATATTAGTTTCTCCTACGGAGGAATCATTACTTGTCGGATTCTTGTAATACACAGTGGATTCTCTACAATTTTGACTCTCATAGTGTTGGACATGCTCCTTTATTTCTTGATTATTTTTATCGTAGCATGTGAAGGCGGTGAGATTAGGGGAGAATGAGAATGAGATAAAAGGAGATTTGGGCAAAGACATGTTTCTGAAAGTATGACAACTTCTGTGATCTAACCATTCTTGAAGATATGGATCGTGAATCAAGAATTTATTTGCAGATATATTATTCAAGATTGTGTAGCTCACATTTCTCTCTTCTGATTCTGAAAGAATTCGTGGATGTAGAGAATCACAGCCATCAACCCTGATCGGCCCACATCCAGGATCCTGAATATTGGAGAATGGAAATTCCAGGGTAAGATTTCCACACTGGAAGGGTTTTTGGCATTTGGAATAAGCAGAGTTAAGTAGAAGAAGATGACAGAGGGACAAGAAAACCAAAACCTTGGCAACATTAGCCATGTTTGAGTGTCTTGAAGCTCTCTTCTCTTTTTATTTTGATTATTGCAAGCTTAATTACAACAACTCATTGTTACGATCAAACACGTTAGTTGACTTAGGAAGACTTTTGCAGAAGACTTTTGAAACGACTTGTAAAATATCATCCCACTTCTATTTATTTTCTTTATGTTTTTTTTTTTTTTAGAAAAGAGAAAAAAAACCTTAGAATATGGGTTCTTGGTATCAATCGATTCATAAATCACAATTTACATCATTTTCACCTTAAGATCATGAAAAGATGATAAAAAAAATATTATATATTCAGAAGTCGAGTACAACTTGTTCTTGATCATAAATGCAGAAGTTTCGTACTCCATACTTTGTTAGTTGACTGGGGCAGTACTTAGATACTAGACTTAGACTTATATCTTGACCCTTAACACCATAAAATAATTATTTAAGTTTCAACCAATCAGAAACATCTTTAAATGGGAACTCAGAAAATTCTCTTTCAATTTTCTATTATGAAAATATAAAATTACTAATTTGAAAATGACAGCTCTTGTACAGGTTTTTCCAGATGACAGCACTACATTTTATTTTATTTTTATATGGATCCTCTATTGGGCTAAAAAGCCCAACACCTTGTGCTTGCAAAGTATTTTGATTTGTTTTTTTCCCCCTAAATTATCATGTGATTATTTATTGCATCAAGTGATTTCTCATAATTATTTAAATGTATGTTATAATATAACATATCAACAATAAAACTCCATAATATTACATTTAAAAAAAAAAAAAGAATGAAAACAAAGCAATATAGTGGCAAACACAAGGTGCTGATCCAAATCCTTTTTCTTTTTCTTTTTTCCTTGGAATTGACTAATAATTGATAAATAACATAGTAAAAAAAAAAAAAAAAAACTAATTTCAGGCCCCATACCTTGTGTTTTTATTGAAAATTCTAAACCAAAGTTCCCTTTTCTCTCAGTTGACAGCAACTTTAGTTGAAAAAAGCTTTACACGGTTTAGAAAAACGAAGACAAAAATGATAAATGATAAGAGAGAAAATCAAGTTAAATTTTCAAGTAATTTCTTGAACATAATGTATATAATAAACTACTATAATCATGTGGGGTCCAATATTTAGATCACACTAGATGTTGTGAATGAACATAATCATTCATACTTGCAATACGGCAACATTTTCCAACTTAAATGCAAGCAAAAAAGAAGAGAATTTGAAGCTAAACACTTGAAATAAAACAATCATATTTACATGCCATCTTTTTCTCTAAGAAACTAAACAAAAATATAAATATCATCCAATTGAACTTGTGGTAGTTGAACCACTACTAACCCATCTATCAGTGACAGCATTGGGTGAGGGCTGAAAATTCTTATTCATTAACAGGCCAACATCATCTGTTTCAGGTGAAGGAGGAATCTTTCCAGGGAATGGGGGAATCTTTCCAGGGTCATTGCAATCTTCACCACCCTGAATATCTTTCAGAAAAGCCACCACCTCATCCATCGCAGGCCTCAAATCCTTTTCCAGCTGAAGACAACGAAACGCCAGCTCAGCCACTGAGGTCGCCATCCTCGCCACCTCAGCATCCGAGTTGTATCCAAGAGACGGATCAATCAGTTCATCAAACGCGCATCTTTGGATCCTATTCAAAGCCAAGTTAGCCAGGTTGATCTCGTGCCTATGCCTGCTTATATCAACCGCAGGCATGGATGAAACGAGCTCAATCAGGACAACACCAAAGCTGTATACGTCGCTCTTGTCTGTAAGCTGGTAACACTGATGGTACTCAGGGTCAACATATCCAGGTGTCCCCTGAGGCGCTGTGGAGATATGAGTGACATCAAGGGGGAAGAGTCTTGACAGGCCGAAATCAGCCACTTTGACATGGCAATTGCTGTCAAGTAATATGTTGTTTGTCTTAACATCGCGATGTATTATGTCTGAACTGTGGAGATAGGCCAAAGCCGTGGCTGTTTCAATGGCAATGCTCATTCGAACAGGCCATGTGAGGGGTAATTCCTTGGCTCTGTCCCCATGCAAATGCTCTGCAACTGTGCCATTGGATACGTACTCATACACGAGCAAAAGCTCTCGACTTCTTCTAGAAGTGCAGCCATAGAGAGAGACGAGATTTGGGTGTCTTAAACCAGTGAGAATCTTGATTTCATTCATGAATTGCTCCACTCTTCTGTAGTTATGTTCGTATAGACGCTTTATTGCAACTTCTCTTCCATCCCTAAGCTTGCCTGGTTGCAACAAGCCATGCTTTCAATTAGACATGATCATAAAGTAACTTTACTAATCAGTTAACATTGGTTTCTTACCATAGTAGACAGTTCCAAAGCCTCCATCTCCGAGTTCATTACATGGATCGAAGTTACCAGTGGTCTCTTCAAGCTCTGAGTACGAAAAAACAGGGATTCCAAAGTAGTAACTGCCACCTTCTATGTCTGATTTCGACGAGGGACTAGAAGATATGTTTCTAAGAAGATAGTTTCCCCTGGTCCTTTTCTTTCGTTGCCATATTATACACGTGACGAGTAAGAGAAGCACGACTCCAACGCAAGGTAAAGCTGGAACCATAAGTTGGTTTCATTAAATCCTAAAATCCCATAAATGATGTGTATATGTTTTAATCAATGTATACAAAGTGAATACTAACTTACTTATAGCTAATATCAGCACCAAACGACTCTTATCTGCAACGAAATTCAACACAGAAAACGCCTCGTGCATCAGATAATTAAGCAGATCGATTGATGCAAACAAAAGATTTAGGCATAAGAAAAAACAAAAATGCACAATATCTAGTATTCAATGTATATGGATCATCAGGCCTGGGAAGAAGATATCCAGGTTTCAGTTATACAAGTAATACCTTTTTTACAGTAGAAATCACCCTCATTGTCAGTAAGACACTGACCTCCTCCACGATAACATTTTAAACAAGCTTCAGAAACATTCCACTCTAAGAAAAAATCAGCACTCAACATATTGAACAAATCACCCGAGTTTCGATCAGGGTTTCCTGGTAGTTGAATCTTGGAACATTCTGGAGGGATATCACTTAGCCTGACGGCAGTTACATCATTTATCGGGGTTTTATAATATACAGAGGGATTTCGACAGTCTACATGGTCATAGCCGCGAAAACGCTCTTCTATTGGTTCACTATAAGAGTGATTGATGCATGAGAACAAAGTGACATTGGGAGAGAATGTAAATGAAACAGAAGCAGATGTCCATAGAAACATATTTGTGAAAGAGAGACAACTATGGTTAGACAATAGAGATTCAAGAATAGGGTCTCGAACGAGTAGTTGGTTCGATGAAATCTTGTCCATAACACTATACCCTAAACCTTCACCTCTTCGATGAATTCTTGGATAATTCGAATCACAGGCATCAACCATGAACAGCCCACATTCCGGATTCTCATTATCTGAGAAGGGAAATTCGAAGGAAAAATTCCCACACTGGAAGGATTGTTGGCATTTCGAATCAGCTGGATTTAGTACAAGGAGATAACATAGGAACAAGAAGAACAGATTCTTGGCAATAGTCATGTATGAAAAAAACAATGTAACAGAGCTCAAAACGACCAGACAGAAAATTTAGCAGTTTTGTATTCTTGTTTGTGTGTTTAGTTTACTTTTCACATCTTCATCCCAAAAAGTCATTCTTTTAATCAACACGCTTGTTGACTCTTGCAAACTAAATTTGCAAGATATCACTATACCTTTATTTTATTTTTTGTTTTTTTGGTCCTTTTGAAATGGTCAGCCATGAACACAGAAGTTTCCTAAATCTCACCTGCTAGTTGACAAAAGCAGTACTCAGTTTTGTCCTGAGTATCTTCTTGACCCTTCCAAGTCTATAATATTCATTAACTAAATAAAAAAAATATTAAGCCGTAACAAACAAACGTTATAAAGGTGCAGATTGTGACGACCAGGGTTCGAATTTGGATCACGCAAGTTTTCAAATCTTTATTCTCTCATTTCCAATCCCTATAGCTCATTTAAAAAGAACAAAAAAAAAAAAAGATGTTAGGATAACAAAACTCACCTTTTTTGCAGTGGAATTTATTCATTTTGTCACTAAGACAAAGCCCTCCTCCATGGTAACACTCAGAACAGGCTTCAGAAACATTCCATTCCAGAGTAAATTGAGGAGACAACTGATCAAACAGGTCTCCCTTATGCCTGTCAGGATTCTTAGGCAAATAAACAACTGAACATTCACTAGGAATACTAGTTTGGTCTGAACCAGGGACATGAGCTTCTCGATAGTACACAGATGGAGGATGAAAATGACATTTTACTCTCTCATAAGCATGGAAATAGCTTTGGACACGTTCGTTATAAGTTTGGTTGTGGCAGGAGAACAAGGTAAGATTATGTGAGAACGAAAACGAGACAAAAGGGGATTGAGGCAGAGAGAGATTCCTAAGAGAAGAACAACTTTTTTCACTCCAACTCCTGTGAAGGAAATCATCATAAAGTAGAAATTTATTTGATGATATTTTCTCCAGAATACTCATGACTGTCCTAGGCTTTGTAAGGATAACTGGATATTGAGATTCACAGTTTTTTACTAGAAATAAACCGCAATTGCCATCATTAGAGAATGGAAATTCCAGGGAGCCAAGATGTCCACACTGGAAAGATTTTGGACACTTGGAATCAACTTTGAGAAGGAGATGGTACAGGACTACTAATAACAAATTCTGAACAAGATTCATAGCTGAACTAATCTATCTCACTCAACAAACCTTATAAAACAATCAAGAAATGGAATGAACACTTCTGCTTAAATATCAATCAGCAAGTCTTTGCTTCCATCCAACACGTCATCAATTAACTTGGGTTCAATTTTCTGCAAGAGTTATGAAAATTGCACTAGCAAATTACGTACATTCTTTCTTCTTTTTCTTTGTTTTTTCGGTAAATAATCTTGAAATTTTGGTGGTCCTTTGAAATGGTCAGCATAAGCCATGCAATTGTCTAAATTCCAACCAATGGGAACTTAAAGAAAATCCTTTCTATGGCCTTAAACACACGTCAAATGTTAATTTATGATGTCATTTGATATATATGATGTGTAGTCATTTTATCTACAAGTCAAACAAACCTTAAAAAACGACAACAGTGCCCAGAAAAGTAAGCACTCAATTTGCTTATTTCTTCAATTTGAGTCCCCATTTGCAAGCTTTAGCTATAAAGTTGCCTTTTTTTTCTTAACTCATGATAGCAACTTTAGTTGAAAATTGAGTATATCAATCCCACTCTTTCCACTAGTACCAAAAATAACAGGGTCAATTCTAATGGAGTTTTCATTAACATCTTCAGAAATTATACTATGTGAACCAAAACAAAGAGACAATCCAATCCTAAACCGCAGAATCAAATCAAATCACTAAAAGTAACTACATAGCAATCAATAATCCACTCGAAAATCGAAACAAATGCACATAAGAAAATCAGACAGAACATCTTACCAGGTTTACAGCTCCTGGAATGAGGCCTGTCAGGGCAGAAACACCGGAAATGGAACGACGTTTCATTAAAACCGCAACGGCCCCCACTTTCTTCACACTCATTGCAATCACTGGCTGTCCAATTCATGACAAAACCCTTTCTCAAAACCTCCACAACATTCACAACTCCATTGTTAATCCTCTTATCTTCTCCATACACTTCCACTGGAACGACGACGTTTTCCTCACATCTCTCCATTGCATCACTCACATTCTCATCATCATCGTACAAAGCAAAAGTCTTATTATTCCCACTTCCACATCCAACATAGTACCTGGAGAAACTCTTAGACAGGTTCATGCATTTGGAGAACAAATGGAGGCCTGTTTCGTTGACAAAACCGAATCGGGGTATTGGAAGTGTTGTGTTTCTGCTTATCAATGGAAGACAAGTAGTATCATCTGATTGTAATATAGCAGCATTATATACACGTAGAGAGCGATTTGGGTAGAAGATATCTTCAACTACGAACTCATTTCCAGGCAAAGCAAGAACTGGGAATCCATCTTTGCAGGTTAGCTCAAATCCAGGATATCCACAGTAAGAATCTTGTAAGGATCCCACATAGAATGGGAAGGTTATGTTTGGACCATTTTCGCAGTTTTTCTGCGTGCAAGATTCATACTGGTAATGGGCAGAAGAAGATCGTTTGGATAAGATGATGACACAGAATATACATAGGTGTAATGATTTCAAGAAACTGTCTATTTTCATCTGTAAAAATACTGGAATAATTGAGCTCAATTGTGAAGAAAAACTATAGTATATATTTTCATGGAGTTTGATGTTCGAAAGGATTTGAAATTCACGTGTGAAGAAGACTTTGATTTTGGTGAAGAGGATCTGCAAAAAATTCTGATAAAAGGGAGGATTTGTGTCTTCATCTGCCTAAATTGTTTAGACTATTGAAGTTATTTCAGAATTTGTCAATTTTAATTAAGATAGTTACATGAATTTGACCGTTCTCATCTCTGACCTTTTTCCTGTGACCCATATTGAATTTAATATCTTGTATTAAATGTTGTGCTTGATATATAATAAATTAATAATTCTTCTGTCCAGGTGTCTCCTAAAAAGATGTTTTGAATTTTATTATAATTTTAACTATAATTAGATTTTAAATAGGTTTTATAATGATACAATTATGATTTTAAATAAACAAAGAAAACAATAATTGTAATAAATATTTTATCAAGAAAAATTGAACAAAAAATTAAAATTTTGAAGTTGATAACTGGATGAATATAAGAACAAATTAATTGGTCCATGATCTTGTGGACGATATTGCAAGCTGTCTCACTGCTATGGTAGGGTTCCAATTATAGGAGGTGAGATATTTGACTTTTTTTTTAATTCTTTTTTAAATAATTTATTGAATTTATAATAATTTAGTGATGGCAGATCCTTTTCAATCTTTTGACGAATTAGATTAATTCCTTTTTTTTTTTAACCAAATAAATAATTACATCCTTCACTATGTATATTACGAATTAAAAAAATTGTGCATAAATAATAGCAATAATCTTTTTCAATCTTAAAGTATTCAAGAAACGGGAACTTTTTTTTCCCTCATAAAGATGAATGAATGAATAAATCTTAGAGATAAAGTGCTTTTAGCAAAATGGAAATTCTCATCCACATTATATGGAAATCCAAGAGGTTTTCCACTTCAGCCTTCATGCTATTGCTGGTCAATTTTGACTCCACTTTTCCCAAATTGGGTAATATTATGTTCAAAACTTCAAGGGAGTGATTATTAGGTCACCAATATTATAGTATTTAGTACATTAGGTATGTGATAAATGTTTATAAACATTAAATAATAATACGTTGGATTTTAGCGGATTATTAAATTAATTTCAATAAATTTGTATTGTTATATAACCCCAAATATTATTTATGTTTGGACGTTGCCAGTGGATTCTATGCGAAATGGTTTGCTAGTTGAACTTGAATGGAATTGTGAGACAACTATATACTCTGAAAAATATATATATTATGCTCTATGCTCGACTTGATTTACATAATCTCGTGATTAAAAATATTAACCTCTAACTAGTTTGTGTGTATTAATTTGTTCATTAAGGTGTAGATAAAAATAGGTAATACATAGATTTGAGGTGAAAAAAAAAATATGAATAAATAAATAAATAAAATATATATACACACACATTGATCTGAATTATGTTAACCTATTATTTTTCTTCTCCTCCAAAACACCGACAAAAGAATATTGGAAATCAAACGACGGTGATGGACTCAAAATATTTCTTCATATTTATTATTTTTATTTTCTACATTTGACTTTGATTCTTGATTTCCAACTTCCAATTAATTATCTCTTTCAACTTTGACATAGCAAAATTTCCCAATAGACATTGGAATTTTTTTTGATTATTATGGTTATCGACCATGAAGGGGTCTTCGTTTCCCTATTTTTAATTACGAATTATTTTGGGAAATAATGGACTGTTTTTTTTCTTGAGAACTTTCATAAAAAAATGTATGAAATGTTTTTAGGAGGAGAATTTCAGATGTTTTTTTGTGGATTTTAAGTCTATTTAAAACGAACATATTAAATAATTACAATGAATACGTTATTCAAAATTCAAAATCGACAACTAAAATCCGTAAATCAAGCACAACCCAAATGATTCGGGCTTCTAGGTTTCAGCTCTTAATTTGGGCCGGTAATATTCACCTTGCGGCCCATAATCTTTATAACTTTTATGGGCGGATCACAAAATCTACGAAGCCCATTAGTCTGGATTTCCGGGCCCAATAGTTAACCTACATGAGTCCACTAAACTGCTACATAAAAATTCACTTTCAATAGCTTTAGTCAATGTAGAATAATCCATGTGGATGTGCTATTCTCCACTTTGATTAAAGTTGGGTTGGTTGTACTCTGTGGTGATGCCGTTGTACCCAAACCCCAAACTCACCATTTCCATAATTCATTTTTCATCTATTTTTCTTGGCCCATATTCAACTACCCCACCCCCTATACCCCACATTTAAATAGCAACCTCCATCCATAATTCAGAACTGTCACACCATAATTAGAGGGCCCCACAGTAGTCGACTAATTTTCACAGAAGAATTCCATGTGGAAATGTACTTTATGGCCTATTTTTTATTCCTCATTTATTTAATATTTTATTCTTTATATCTCAAGAGAGGTGTTTAATTAGTGGTTTGTACTTAAAAAGACATCCTATGATATCTATGATAGCATCAAGAAATTGGAGAGCCCATTGGCAAATATATATAATTTTATATATTAATTATATACATAAAATACATTCTATTAAATCAAAATAAGAAAATATAAATGGGCCAAGTTCTTGGTAAATTACTGATATTTTTAACAAAGTAACTTATAAACACTTCATTCTATTTTTATTATGTTTGATCTATTATTTATGTAGAAGGATAAAGTAAACTTTATGATAAGATCAAGAAAATAGTGTAGTTATTAAGATTGAAACTTGAAATCTAAACCGTTGAAGGTAGTGAGGTAGGTGATGAAGGGTGAGTAGTAGCGTTCCCAATAAAGTTTAGGACAATTAATTGAAAAAGACATCTTTTTAATATTTATCCGTACACGTGTTTCATCTGATTCCCCACATGACATTATTAATTTAATTTAAGTAACCATTGAAGAACCAAAAACGTTAGTGCTTAGCCAGTAATATTTGCCCCTAAATAATTAAAACCATAATGATCCAAATTGTCGGCTAAAATATGGTCATAAATATTAGGGTAACAAAAAAACCTAAATCCAAAAAAAAAAAAAAAAACCCATTTTAATTCATTGTCGTTTATGATTGATTTACATAAATTAAGAAAATATTTAAATATTTATGTTTAAACATTCTTCTCTCTCCTCTCCTACCCATTCATTTCCTACGTTCTCCCCAACACGCACAGACTGACCCTCTCTCTCTCTCTCTCTCTCTCTCTCTACAGGACCTGCCATTAATGTTTTGATCCGAGTTTAGTATTGCACTTTACGAAGTCATCTGCTTCAATCCGACGATTAGATTTCGTTGTTTCAGATTATTCATCAATTTCAGTGTCAACGCCTGCGCCCACTGTTCAGCTAAACTAATCTGTGGATAAGTGGATAGAAAGATTTCGAGGAAGGTCTGCTAAAGGATAGCAGTTGTATTGGTAGATTAAGGCTTTTTGTTGTGCTAATTTTGGTGATAATATGTTGGGGGCAGGAGTGCAGTTCAATAGGAATAGAAACGGCAACGATCGGTTTTATAGCGCCGCGAGGGCTCGCCGGAGCCACGATTTTTTGCGGAGGGCTCAGAGTGACGTCACCTCGAGGCGGAGCCGGCGAAATGAGCTTCCGGTGAAGCCTAAGCAAGAAATTCCGGCGCCGGCGCCAGTATCGGAACCCTCGCATTTGTGTAATCTGGAGAGGTTTCTAGAATCAATCGCACCTTCAGTCCAAGCGCAGTACTTATCTAAGGTTTGATTTAGTTATGAATTGATTGAAGTATATATGAAGCTACTGATTAATTTATTGAAATAAAACTCAATCAGCTAATTACAGTATTTATGTAGTTACGCGTTCTGATCTTCTGGTGTAATTCGTTGTTTAATTTATACAGCTAATGATTTGTTAACTTAGATTAGAGATTTCAGTTTGAGGTGAGAAATGATTTGAAGTTCTCAAATATGTAGTTTTGATAACTCTTGAGGATTTAGAGCAATGAAAGGCTGTAAGTCTTGGTTAAATAGTGAATCTTTTTCATTTGATTTTATGGATTAATAAATGTAGTGGTTCCTTTTTTTCTTTTTTCAGGAAAGTTGTGGTTTTGAAGCATAGTGGTGACTGATAATGTTAATGATTTGTTAACAAACATTTGAAAATTCTCAAAAAATGAGTACTTTTTATGAGTCAAATCTATCCTCTTATTGTTGAATGAATGAATTTTCGGATTGCATTGGCATATGTCACAGATGACAGTGAGGGATTGGAGAACATGCAATGTTGAGTTTCAGCCATTCTTTGTGCTTGGTGATTTATGGGCTTCATTCAAGGAGTGGAGTGCCTATGGTACTGGAGTGCCTTTGCTATTGAATGAAAGTGATAGTGTCGTTCAATATTACGTGCCGTATTTATCAGGAATCCAATTATACGCTGATGTATTAAAGAGTACAGCAAAGCTAAGGTATCTGTCTTGTGCCCTTCATTGCATTTGTATCTCTCTTGCTGATAAGGAACAATCGACCAATGTTTTCGTTCTTCTGTGTATTGTTTCTGCTCTTGTGTGCAGGCAACTTGGTGAAGAAAGTGATGGTGAATACTTTAGGGATTCTAGTAGTGATGGAAGCAGTGATAATGAACAAGATAGAAGTGGCTTGAATTATTCTAGAGTAGATCAGTTTCAAGCAAAAGAGCAGCATACGGCATTGCAAGAAGGTTTCTCTAGTGATGAAGGTGAATCTGGAAGTTCACAGAGTTGCTTGTTGTTCGAGTATCTTGCAAGGGACCAACCATATTGTCGAGAACCTTTGGCAGACAAAGTCAGTTATCTATTCTTCTTACATTTTCTTTATGATAGTCTGAACTTAGAAGTGCTTACTTTCTTTTGTTTCTTACAAATTACAACTTTCACAGATATCTGATCTTGCTCGTGAATTCCCAGAACTAAGAACACTCAGAAGTTGTGATTTACTTCCATCCAGTTGGATTTCTGTGGCCTGGTATCATTTTCTTTAATTCTTACCATTCTGTTCTCACTTGCTAATCCATGTGTCAAGTGTCCTTACATCGAACAATCATTGTGTAGGTACCCCATTTACAGAATACCAACAGGACCAACTCTTAAAGATTTGGATGCTTGCTTCTTAACCTTTCATTCTCTTCATACTCCCATGACAGGTAAAGCTAAAAGCACACACGTTCATGGAACCTCAATGCTAGTATTAGCGATAGTATAATATACGAATTTCATCTTTGATCAAACAATGTTAAAATTACACACATGCAGGAAGTGAAGCCATGCATCCTCCAGTCATCACGTATCCATCCGAGAGTGACGGGGTCCCACAGATATCACTGCCAGCTTTTGGCCTCGCCTCGTACAAATATAAAGTTTCATTGTGGACACCAGATGCAGGACATCAACAGCAATTAGCAAGCTCTCTCTTGCAATCTGCTGATAACTGGCTAAACTCGCTCCAGGTTAATCACCCGGATTTCTCTTTCTTTTGCCGTAGGTAAACCTTTAGTTTGACTTACGTATAAATTAAACTCGAAAAAAAACGAATGTCTCGTATAATGTTTGGATGGTTGGCCAAGATTGAGAAGTGAGACAAACGAATTTTGTTGAGCAATAGAAAGCAGTTGGCTGGTTGAAAACTGGGCTAAGACTTGTATACCTCTGTTTTGCATATTGTGTTATAAAACGGGCTGTTTTTCCTTGTCCTGGCAATAAGTTGTAGGTTTCTAAGTTATTTACGCATATTCAGAGGATTCCATAGAGAATTTGTAAGTGTTTAGTTTAGCTACCCAGTGTTATGTATACTGTATTTGTATACTAATGAAGTTGATGTTTCCAGTATAATTGCACAAAATTCCGTTCTCCTCGTATCACATTGCATAAATATATCGAGTCAAACATGAGTTGAGCTTGAGTAATTTGATATTTTTGCAGTTGTTTTTATCATTTTCTTTTCTTACTTTGCTCATCTCCAGCAAAACCTAGATTTTATCTTTGTCAAAACAAACTTGGACAATATTTTAATGAAAGGCCTCGAATTGAGTAATAAATTGTTGTTGTATTGTGTTTCTTGTAGTTCAGATTGCAGCTATGTAATGCTGTTTAGGCGTATCGAGACATGCCCAAATTTTCTAAAATAAGTAGACTCAGAGATGTGTAGACTAAGAACTGCATCGAGCAACACAATTAGATCTCAAAATTCAAAAACCATGTCCAAATTAAAATATAAATTGGAATTTTTTTTTTTTTTTTTTTTTGGTAAATAGATATAATTCGAAAGGTAATATATGTTTTACATTATGATCCCCACATATGATTCCAAAAAAGGGTATAAAATCCATTTTGTAAGGTTCGCTTTCCAAGAAAACCAAAGTCTCATATTTCACACTGCAATTTTGTCACTACTAAGAATTAATTTCACAAGTGTCAAAAAAAAAATCATGGAATAAAAGTAGGAAACTTCCAAATTTTCTCAGTAAGTCAAAAATAAAAATAAAGCAAGTAACATCATCTGGACTCGAGAGAAAACCCGAATAAGCAAAATGCAATTTTATTACCACAAACATACTGAAATTCCAAGCAGGAATTAAACATGACATTCATCTTACAAACCAAGTAAAAACAACTCTCACCATAGAATTATACAATTCTATAGAGACATATATAAACTCTATAATAAAAACATATATAATTTATCATAGTTTATATATTTAATAGTATGTAACATAATAAAATTAGACGTAACATAACATAACTTAGCATCGAGGATAAGGTATACGACAATAACCAGACACTTTCTTAGCACCAGGAGACTTAATAAACTTCTGGAGATTAGGGTTTTTCATATACTGGCAAAGACAGGGCCTTTGCTCCTTCAACTTTGCGCAGCAAACCGGGCTGGGCTTGCTCGACGATGTGATCGCCGACGCGCACGGGCTGAGCTGAAGAGGGTTGCATGTCACTGCACTTGTGATCTCAATTTCACCAAGAATTAGTATGAGTAGTGCAAGCATTGCTAGGTATGATGATGATTTGGTGTTCATGATTCTTTCTTTCTTGATTTGTGGGGGTGGAGATGTGTGTGAAATAGTTTGGTTTGTCACCCTATTTATAGAGGAATGGGATCATGGGATGATGAAAAGTTGTGCATTTTTTCATGTTGCTTTAGGCCCTAGTTGGAAGTGGAATCATGACTCAATTGTTTCAACACATGACACATTGTGTTGTTGAAAGATTTCGCGTGGAAGTGTAATGGATCAAAGATTTCTTGTGTTTACACTTAGTTGGAAAAGATGCCATGTGATACTAGAAAATAAATTAGGTTTAGTCTTTGAGTTTTCGATGTATATAATTTCGGAATGTATCAAATATTTATCGGGTTAAAATCATTTTGGTTCCATAGGTATGGTTTCTTTCAATTTTACTCACATTTATCATGATTTTCAGTTTAATTTTGGCGAATTTCGCAGGTTAATGTTATATGTCAAATTTTTATTGGTGGAATGACAAAATCAAAATCCTAATAAAAATTTGACATGTAACATTTTCAGGTAAAATTCAAAATTTCCAAGCAATCGGATTGATATCAAACATATTCTTAAATTTATGATTAAATTAAAAATCATGATAATTATGAGAGCGAAATCAAAAGACATCATGATTATAAGACCAAAAATGATTTTAACCCGATATTTATCTTATCTGTAATAATTCTTGTATGTTTTGTACATGTATAGCAACTCATACACTCTAAGATATACATATAAAATCGTGTAGCATGCACACACTATTATAATTAGCATATTAATAATGATAATAATAAAGTGATAATGTACTCTGAAATTAAGTACTAGTACTATGAATATGTTTTTATTAAGACAATATGTACATGCATAGCGTGTGCAAAATCCACGAATGTACCTGAAATTACACATCTCAATAATTTTATGGGTCCATAAAAATTAAATGTGGAAAAAAGAAATAAAATAAATCGATGGGCATAAGTCATAATCCGAAGACTTTGTAGGTATTGGTTTAGTCACGCTTAAAAATGATGATGTATAATCATGGTGCACTATCCATCATCATCATACCAATACTAATGCGTGGATAATTATAGTTGCAGATTGAGATGCAACTAGCTCTCTATTTTCCTTTTATTTTCGATTCATGAATCTATTTTTTTGATATTGATTCATCTATAATTCATAATTTATAAATTTGAAACTGTTTGAATTTTCACATGATACTATATCTAATGGATCATATACCCAAAATTTACTATTTTTATCATCATTTTCACATATATATAGATAAAGAAAACAAATCCTTCAATTCAAAATCCTGATTCGATTGACTAAAGGGAAGGGCCCAACAAGAATGAATTATTTAATTTTTGTTACTTTTCGGTGATGAATCGCATGCGCCGTTATTAATCATCATATTCACCGAATGAAAAACATAAAATTCATATGAAATGGTCTAATAAGAGTTAATCTTTTTTTTTAATTACGATATATAATTGTTAGTTAATCTTTTTTTCCTTTGAGAGAATTAATATTTACCTTTTGGCTAGCAATATAAAAAAATTATTATTTGATTTTCTTTAAATATATAGGTATGTTAGCTGGAAAATTGCGTGTAGAACCCTTTTTTTATTCAGCTTTTTGGTACTTTTGGTGATTTTTTAGATGTTAAATCTAATAAAATATAGTGTTTGTTATCTATATTCTATACACATCAATATGTATAGCTATATATTCATTTCTAAATAAATCATCTTATAAATTGTAACTTTCTTGGGCTTCATAGCTGAGTGTGTGGTCCTGTTTGAAGTATGAAGACAAGCATTAAGTAGCATTAAGCTACTCTTGTACTTGGACCTTTTTGTCTCACTATTTGGGCTTTCTGAAAACAAGCAACGGCCTATTTCCAGTTTGGGCCTCAAAAGGCCCAAATTCATTGACTCCTGGATTAAGAGTCCAATATAAGGTGGGGCCAGGCTACAATTTACAATCCCTTAAAAATGGTTTATATATATATATATATATATAAATTCTTTTTTATTTTACAATGTCATTCAATATACATATTGTAACAATATGCTCCCTAGAATTAATGAACTTTCATAAAGAATCAACAGTTTTGTGAAACTTTCAGAATTAATTTTACAGGTGGATAATAACCAAGTTAAATCAACATGTGAAGCATTAATTTTAAATAATTTTGCCATAAACTTGTAGGTAATCTTTCAATATATCAACAAGGCATTCCTTTCTTAATCCCTACAAAGTTCCTTGGCTCCAACTCTTAGTATATTTCCACCACTATATATACCTATTTACTCATCTCTCAATCTTACCAAATAACATCACAAACAACAGTTATTATTCTTTCCTTGTGATTTTCCTAAGTCAAATTAAAATGCCTATTTACTCCTCGGATTCCGATGATGCCCCTGTAGTTCCTAAAAGATTGTTTGGGAGAGAAAGGTCATTGCACACCCTTCTTGGAGGAGGAAGAGGTCAATAGTATACATATATTCACTTCGATTTTCAAATTAAATTCTGGATTCGTCCCTGATTGTAGTCGATTGGAAAAATTAAAATTTGATTTTTTTTTCTTTAACTTTGCAGCTGCTGACATAATTTTATGGAGGGACAGGAATTTAGCAGCTGCAATATTAATTGGATCAACAGTGATTTGGTCTTTATTTGAAGTTGGGGAATATAACTTTATCACTCTTCTATCTTATATTTCCATGATTATGATGTTCACTTTGTTAATATGGTCTTCTGGAGCTGGCCTTGTTGACTGGTATAATTATTTACTACAACCTTTTTTTATTTTTTTTTACAAGAACAACTAATTTACTACAACATGATATGCAATAACAAAAATCATGTTCTAACATATACTCTTTTTTTTTTTTTTTTTAGGAATCCACCCGATCCTCGAGCAATCACAATCCCGGAATCCACATTCCGATGGTTGTTTGCCGAAATCAACAGAATTTTGTACAAATTCTATTATATTTCATCTGGAAAAGATTTGAAAACCTTCTTTCTGGTACTTAAATGCATAAAAACAAATCTTTCACAATTTTTTTCCATCAAAATATCTGATTTTTCTTGATTTTTATTTTGGAATATCAGACGATCGGATGTCTATGGATACTGGCCGGAATCGGGACCTTCTCCAGCTCCCTTAACCTATTATACACTGGTAGTAGACAAAATAAATATTTTTGTTAGTAAATTTATGTACTTATAATTTATGATGATGCTAATTAAATTATTTGATGTATTGAAGGATTTATTTTCTTGATGACTCTACCTGCATTATACGAACGGTATCAACACGAGGTGGATTATCTTGCAAGCAAAGGAAGCAAAGATGCCAAGAAATTGTACAAGACAATAGATACGAGGTTTCTTAACAAGATTCCAAGAGGCCCTGTCAAGGAAAAGAAGAAATACTAATTAATTAATGAGGATTATATTTCATGTGTTTGAAGATCTTGTAGACAATGCAGCTTCAGTATTTATTGTTGATTCACAAATGGGAAATTATTTGCTTGTTTTATTTTAAAGTGTGTGTAAATAATATTGAAATTCAGTTTATATGCAATATGGATTTCTTTCTATTGAAAATAATGAGACTATGTTAACCAAATAAAAAATTTCAAGCATAAAAGTAATGTAATTTTATTAGCTATGATTGTATAACTTCATATACACATATGGTACAATAATGAGCTAGAATTATTATATCATAGTCTCTTAAATTAACGATGGTTTAGGTTTTGGTCTAATAATCTCTATAATTTGATTAATAATTGTCAAGTAGTTTTTATCATTTTTAATTAATGTGAAAATATTTTAAGTACCAAAGTTGATGAAAAGCTTTAACCATGATTAGTTAAATTATATAGCTTAAAAATATGTGTTATTCAAATAAATTGAAGATCATGACAGAGCATGTACACATTAGACCAAAAGCTTGTGGATGATATGGAATCATGTGAAAGGATTTTGACAATTCGAAATAAATGCAAAGAAACAAACATTTTAGGAACGATGTTGATTACATTTATGTATGATAAAGAAATATTCTTTTACCATTATAATATTAATTTTTCATCGCTCATTTTAAAAAGGTCAACATCATATGTAAAAACTTTTTTTATTGCTGTTTTTTTTTTTAAGTTACACATAATTAATTCCCATTTTTAGTACGTAACTACCCATTTCAAGATAATTGTAACATTAGAATTTATTTTAATTTATTTGTTGTTTTTCCATTATCATGAAAGAAAATGATTTTTTTCCAACCTTGTATGTATCTTGTTTTTTGTACTAAATTTTTATCAAGTGGATAACTACTGTTAAATATTGGTAAATATAGATGTGTTGTACACAAAATTATACATATTAACCGTTTTCTTAATCGTAAACGACAATTAATTTTGAAATTGAGATAGAATATTGATATAATTAAGATCATACTTGGGAATTAATTTTTTTTTTTTAAATTACAGAAATATCTTAATTTAGTAATAATATTTTACAACATAAATATTGAAGAGGCATGTTGTTGTAATCATAGTATAAGAAGAGACTTTTCATTAACTCTTGATTATAAATTCTTTGTTCAAATGGTCTACTTCTTTAAAGACAATCTAGACTGTCAAAGTGCACTTCCTTTTAATTCTTCCTTTAATCTGGTCTGTATTTTTGCTACGTCAATCTAACAAAGAAACTTAATAAAATGAATATATGAATAATTTAAGAAATAAAAATAATTTAATCCAACTTTAAACAACTTGTCATGCCTCCACTTTGTGGTTCTATTTTCCTGTTACTCGAGATTATGATATGGGCACTTTCTATTTTTTAAAGAAAGAATACTTATCTGGTCTTTTGTCTACATTTTGCACCAAAATCATAGTTCTTTTTGGTTCAATTAAAAACCAATTTCTGTCTTTTAATTTACAAGAATATAGAGATGGTTAGAGAGAGAACTTGAACACAATAGATTTCTAAACTCTTCAAAGCTAGTGATTTATGTACAAATGGACCAAGTGATAAACATGTAAGAAGGAATCTTTTTGCATATATAAAAATAGTGAAACAATATGTGAAACCCTTTAATGTGTTCTCCTTTGTTTTTCCACAAGTTAGTCAATGAGCTTAGTTGAATCACAAAAGTCAACATTCTTGGTTCCATTTCAAAGTATAAATTCTTATAAAAAAAAATGACTAAAGTCATTTGTTGGTAAGTCTAAAAGCATGACTAATGTTTAATTTAATTTAACTTATAATTAGGGTAGGAATTTAATCCTCATTTGCATTACAAAAAATATACTTTTTTTTTTAAAAGCTAAAAATTTACTTTCTGCACATTTTGTGAATATGAACTTAGTTTATTTATTCATAAAAGTCGATATTATTCGTTCAGTAACAGAGTGTCAAGTCATTAGAAAAGGTCACTTGTTAATTACTGGCCAAAAAGCATAAATAAATGGATAATTTAATTAACCACAAGGACCTATATAACTAGCGCTAAACGATAATATCACGAGAAATCGCCAGCTAAAAACCAGTGAAGAAGAGAGAGTCGCAAATTCCCATTCCCACCAACTGTATTACTGTATTACTATCGAAGCACAGAGTACAATGCAATTCTCACCAAGATAGAGGGATTCACAGCTTCCTTTTCCATTGTTTTCTTTTTCCTAAACACTATTCTATTTTCCCAATGTCTCATTTGCTGACCTGAAAACTACTTTACCTTTTCCCCAGAACGACTTTCTTTGTTCTTGCTCTCTTCTTCACACCACTCACTCTCTCTCTCTCTCTAAAGCACCACTTCTGCTGTACAATAGGTAAGTTCTAAAGAACCAATCTTTTTCCCCTCAATTACTTGGTTATTGCATTTCCAACTGTCGTTTTCTTGGATATGTTATCCTTTTTCACTTTCTTGGTCTTGATTTTGAGTAGTTTCTGCAATATTGTTGTTGTGAGTACTCTGAATGATGAAGGCATAGCTTTACTGTCATTCAAGAGCTCCATTAAGGAAGATTATGAGGGTTCACTTAGTAATTGGAATAGCTCTGATGAAACCCCTTGTTCATGGAATGGCATTACATGCAAAGAGCAAAGAGTAGTCTCTGTTAGCATTCCTAAGAAGAAGCTCTCTGGGTTTCTCTCTCCCTCTCTAGGATCTCTGTCGGAGCTAAGACATGTTAATTTAAGGAACAATAGATTGTCTGGAGAGTTGCCCTCTGGCCTTTTCAAGGCTGAGGGGCTTCAAAGTTTGGTTCTTTATGGGAATTCCTTTTCTGGGCCTTTGCCATTTGAGCTTGGCAATCTTCAGTACCTTCAGGCTTTAGATTTATCTGAGAATTTCTTTAAAGGGTCATTGCCACCATCTTTGATTCAGTGCAAGAAACTGAGGAATCTTGATCTTAGTCAGAATAACTTCAGTGGCTCTTTGCCTAATGAGTTTGGTAAAAGCTTGGTGTTGTTGGAAAAACTTGATCTTTCGTTCAATGACTTTAGTGGTTCTATTCCGAGTGATTTGAGCAATCTGTCGAACTTGCAAGGAACCGTTGATCTGTCGCATAACAAGTTTAATGGCTCGATTCCTGCTAGTCTAGGTGATTTACCAGAGAAGGTTTACATTGACCTCACTAATAACAATCTAAGTGGCCCAATTCCTCAAAATGGTGCCTTGATAAACAGAGGACCAACAGCCTTTATAGGGAACCCTGGGCTTTGTGGCCCTCCATTGAAGAACCCTTGTTCTTCAGACGAGGCAAGTTCTCCTTCCTCGTTTCCGTACTTACCTAGTAGCCACCCTCCCCAAGGTAAGGTAGGTGGTGGGCGGGGGATGAGTAAAGCGACTATCATTGCCATCATCACTGGGGATATTATCGGAATTTGTGTTATTGGGTTACTATTCTCGTATTGTTACTCTAGGATTTGTCGTTGTGGTAAGAGCAAGGATGAAAAGGGGTTCGACAAGGGAGGTAAAAGAAAGAAGGATTGTTTATGCTTTAAGAAGGATGAGTCGGAAACTTTGTCGGAAAACGTGGAACAATATGACCTAGTCCCACTCGATGCACAAGTGGCCTTTGATCTCGACGAGCTTTTGAAGGCATCGGCTTTTGTGCTTGGTAAGAGTGGCATTGGAATCGTATACAAAGTCGTGCTCGAGGATGGGCTTACCTTGGCCGTTAGAAGATTGGGTGAAGGCGGTTCACAACGGTTCAAAGAATTCCAAATTGAAGTCGAAGCCATTGGAAAGCTTAGACATCCAAACATTGCAACTCTAAGAGCTTACTATTGGTCAGTGGATGAGAAGCTGCTAATATACGATTTTGTACCAAACGGCAATCTTGCTACTGCAATTCACGGTGCGTTTCACAAACACTCGATTTTCTTGTTTATTATGCACATTCTTGTTCTTATGGTTTAACCTAATGTTTTCAGGAAAGCCCGGTTTGGTCACATTTACGCCTCTTTCATGGTCGGCCAGATTGAAAATAATGAAAGGAGTTGCAAAAGGTATACTTTACTTGCATGAGTATAGTCCCAAGAAATATGTCCATGGTGATCTCAAACCATCCAATATACTACTCGCCCACGATATGGAGCCCAAAATTGCCGATTTTGGACTTAGCCGGCTAGCCAATATAGCCGGTGGGTCCTCCACCCTACAATCAGGCCATATGGCTTCAGAAGTAGCCACATTGACTTCAGCTGCATCTCTTGGCTCGTATTATCAAGCCCCTGAGGCACTGAAAGTAGTGAAACCGTCCCAAAAATGGGATATCTACTCGTACGGAATGATTCTACTTGAAATGGTAACCGGAAGATCACCATTGGTCCAAGTCGGGAACGTGGAGATGGACCTCGTCCACTGGATGCAGCTTTGCATCGAAGAGAAGAAGCCCGTTTCCGATGTGTTGGACCCCAACCTAGCCCAAGATGCCGATAAAGAGGAAGAGATGATCGCCATTCTAAAGATTGCGATGGCGTGCACGCAAATGAGCCCCGAACGAAGACCTTCGATGAGGCACGTTTCCGACGCCCTGGAAAGACTGTGATCCGAAGAAAAAACGACATCGTTTTGAAGGGCATAATGGACAAGAAAGTCTGGTAGAAGATAGGTCTGCTTTAAGAGCATGGTGTGGGTTGTAGGTTTTGACTGTTTGTTCATGTGTGTGTATATGCTTAACAATGCTGTTTTCCTTGTCTTCTTCTTGCTCTTGTTGGAGACCATTTCTGTTTGTTTGTGATTCTGTTGATTAATCTGTCCTTTTGTGTTTGTTTTGTTCTTTTTTTTTTACTTTGCTTTTGTAATCTATAAATTTCCACTCATTTCATGAATCATATAAATACAGCAGCCACATATTAATGATGTTGTGCATTTGAAAAGTGAACTATCCTATAAGAAATCTTGGTCTCATTTTGGACTGCATTTTAAATTGCTTTTTTTTTTTTTTTTTTCACCATGCCTAATTATTGAAAATTGTAATAATATTTCTCTAAATTTATTATATCATACTATAGTTAAATATATATACTCATATAATAGGTGTTGTTCACTATTACATGACGAAGTTTTTTTATTGGGGGCTTTATTATACACTGTACTTAATTTTGGGTTTATTTGTGGGTTTGGTTGGACCTCATTAATTAGTAGTTGCATATACTTGTTCATTTGTTTCTCACTTACATTTTACGTGCCTTTTTTTTTTTTTTTTTCACAAATTCGATTTTTTGTTCTTGTGTGTTTTTTTTTTCTTGGTTGCATTATTTGTATAATAATTGTTTGACCATATATTTTAAATCTTTACAATGATTTTAAATACTCAAAACTATTGTTTCGTGTTTCATAGAATTTTTTTTAACTGTTTTCAAATATTTGTTATTTGCCTATGAACAATGTGATTTGTCTTTTATTCTTTTGGACGAGAATAGATTCCATTATGAATTATTATTATTATTTTTTTGTTATTTCCAAAACTTTCGCACAATCAATTATTCACTAGAACCAATTACATATGAGTAGGTTTTATGCGAGATCATCTCATGAATTCTATTCCGTAAGACGAGTCAACCCGATTCGGTCAACAGTCATAGTCAAACTAATATACTATGGCCCAAACATGGTACCAATGAGCACAACTCCGAAGAACTTGGGGTAGTTAACCACCGAATCCGAACTAAGCAACTCATTACTAATAAGACACTGGTCTAGGAGCCCTTAACTTCTTTTGCTGTTGTCAATACTCACCTTGCCAACAAGATTTTTCTTCACAAGTTTTATCGCAACACTGGTGTTGTGTACTCCTTGAGCAGCGGAATGTACCACTAACTCGATGGCAACATGCAATCTTATATTGATTCTCTCCACTCTTGGAGTTTGGGTTAATCCTTCTACTTCTTAAATCTCTTTTTCTTTTCTATCTTCGTTGTTAATTTATTTTCTTTTATTTGTACCATCTTTACCACTATTAAACAATATTCACTCGTTTTCTTGTAACAAGAATTCATGACAAGTTCAAAGAGTATGTTCTCACTTCTCACAACAATTTTTATTAGATATAATCAAGGAGGAGGTCATAATTTCTTATTTGGGCCTTGTCATGAGGGCAATATATATAAAATCAACTCTAAAAAGTCTTTTACATGTAATTAAAGAAAACAATCACCCCTATACAAAAACTATAAAATGACTGAGTTTGTGTTGTTATCAATTATTTGATTGTTAACTGAGTTCCATATTCTGTTTTTCTATGTATTGTAATGAATTATCTATGTTGATGGTTACTGAGTTACATATTGTTTTGATGTGTTAATTTTATATTGGTAGTTGTGAGAACTTGATGGGATCTGTACATCTCTGGTTTCCAGGAATTTTCTTAGAATGGCAATCTGGAATTTTAGATAATATGCTGAAAAAATAGATAATATATTGAAGTTCAATATGATCTTGTGAGATGTACATCTATTGGAAAGGTCAATAAAGTTGTACTATTGACATTTGTTGTTTTTGGCAATATAGCAAATTGTGGGTCTTGGGTTTGGAGACCAATTACTTGCTTTTTTTTGTTTCTAGTATGTTGTTTGGTGCTGGGTTTTTACAATTTGGAGGGTTTAGGCAATTTTACTACAAATTAAATTGCTTTTTGTTGGGTTGAGAGACTGATTAATTGTTGCTTGATTTCTAATACTTTAGTATGCTGCTGTGTTTTTATTATGTTGCTGGGTTTTTTTTACAAATTGTTTGAAGTAGGCAAATTTAAATTTCTTGCTGTTGGGTTTGAAGCATGATTAATTGCAGTTTGGTTGGTTTCTAATATTTTGTTATGCTGCCGGGGTTTTTACTATTTGTTTATTTAGGCAAATTCAGTTACAATTGCAAATTGTTTGCTGTTAAATGGAGATGAGAATGATTCTATTTGATTTCTGATTTCAAGTACTTTATCATGGTGGTGGGTTTTTTACAAATTGTTTAATTTAGGCGATTTTAGATTGAAACTAAATTAGTTAATTTTAGAACAGATCTTAATTGACCTAAATTAGTAGGTAAAGGATGGATGCACCAAGGCTGCGTATCTTGCTATTACTTCAATGTTCAAGTGATTTATTATGTCATGACCATAGAAAATGATATCTTTGCAGGATGGGGCTTCGTTTAGAATTAAGGCATGGCGTATTGAAAACTAATATGATGGAGGATAAAGACAGTGACAAAGAGATATTTTTTAAGCAAGATTTGCACGAGATTAGTAGGTTAATAATGGATTTGGAATTTCGGCAAAGAGGAGCTCCATTCAAAGAGATCAAATTCCGCCTCTATTAACTGCGTCCCTTGCTACTAATCAGTGAAGGGAGATACTTGCATTATCAACACTTCTATTCCACTTCTTATGGTTACAAATTGAGGACCTACCGAATTCGGGAATTTTTCAAAAAGAAAGTTTCGGTCGTCTCTACAGATCCAATTTCAGAATTCGGGAATTTTTCAAAAAGGAAGTTTCGGTTGTCTCTACAGATCCAATTTCAGAAGGTTGGGTCTCGCTCTTCGATTTTAAAGAACGTGAGAATGTGATGGAAAGACGTAGAATGCTGTAGTAGAATGATGTACAACAAAATCCAAACGTGAGAATGTGATGGAAAGACGAAGAATGCTGAGCGTCATTGCTGAACATTCTAAGCAAGCGGAAGGTTCGCCGAACCTCTTATTCAGAGGTGATTCGGGTGATAAAAGCGTGCTATCCAAGACCGTAATGGATAAGGACTGCGTGTATATTTTCTACCCGGCCAGAGATATCCAGTGGTGTCGTGCTTGTGATAAGAACTTCCCTTGGGGTGGATTTACAAATGTTGCTGACTATATAGCAACCCTTATTCATTTTTTCGGGGCAAGGTGTTCGGAGTGATGGGTGCTAAGTGGTTGAACTCAGATTTTAGGTACCTTGTTGATTTGGGTGGCAAGCTATTGTCAAGCTATTGTTCCTACAAATGATGGTCCATAATGGTACGAGCGAATTTGAAGAGTTTCAAATTTTCGAGTGGTTGAACTCAGATTTTGGGGAGGAGAAAAGAGGTTGACGCCTCTTCACGGAAAAGACCACTTTGCTTGAGGGTGATGGTACCTTGTTGATTTGGGTTTCCTACAGGATGATGGGTACCTTGTTGATTTGGGTTTCCTACAAATGATGGTCCATAATGGTACGGGCAAATTTGAAGAGTTTCAAATTTTCACAGTTGATTTGGAGAAAAAGCAAAGCTAGAAGGTGGATACAATAGGCAATATGGCTATTTTCATTCCCGGCGGCACAGTTGTATCATGTGATATGTCCCAGCATGGATGAAAATATCTGAAAATATCAAAATATCTGTGATATTTTCTCGATATTTCCAATTTTTCATATGACCGATATAAAAATGGAGTACAATCAATATATCTCCGATATTATCATTATTCCACATAACCGGTAAATAAATGAGAAATTTTGTCAAAAATTGGTAAAATATTGATGAAATATCGATTTAAATATCGGTCAGTTCATGGTACAATTTGTAGGTAAATAGGTGAAATATCGTGGAAATATCGACGAAATATCGATTTCAATATCGATGACTTCATCCTACAATTTGTAGGAAAATAGATGAATACAATTTGTAGGAAAATAGGTGAAATATCCTACAATGATAGGAAAATAGGTGAATACAATCCGTAGAAAAATAGGTGAATACAATTTGTAGAAAAATAGGTGAAATATCGATAAATATTGGTATCGATTTCGATATTGGTGGTTTTATGGTACAAATTATATGAAAATTCATGATGGAAATATCGGTAAATATTAGTGGAATGTTGGGGAAATATAGGTAAATATTGTTAAATATCGAAAAAATATCGATAAATTTATATACCAATATTTCCATCGATATCAATATTTCCACGATATTTTCGTAAAACTAAAATACCGATATTTTCATCGAAACCGAAATTTTTATCCTTGGTCCCCAGGAATCAAAAAAGATATTGTATTTCATTTGGAATAAAAACTATGGTTAATAAAAAGATATGGTTGTATGATGGTATGAGTAAGCACTACTATAATATTGAAGTAGGCCGTTCTCGTCCAATGCGGATGTCTTGGATATGAAGATCGTCCGATGCGGTTGTCCATCTCATCCACAAGATCCCCTTATTTTCCACTCCATCTTAATTCTGTTTTCTAATTGTGCTAGAAATTGTCCATCTTAACTAGTTCAATTTTGTGAAGAAAATAGAGAGAGAAGTGGTTTTTCAGAAACGAAAATAGAGGCCTTGAATAAACACAAATATTTTAGGATCTGTACAATTTGAGTTACCTGACACCTTCATGCTCTAACGCCTCACAATAATTCTTTATAGGTCAGACGGTGAACCATTTAATAAATTAACTAAAAACTAATTGTTTTGATATACTTTTCTCATTTTAAATAAAAGAGTTATGTTTGCCATCACGTCCGACACTCGTCTCGCTTCTCTCACGATAGTTAAATCAGCTTCTCTCGAAGTCTTGTGTGTACTCTCATCTCATTTCTCTCACTCGTCTCGTTTCTCTCACTATAGTTAAATCAGCTCCTCTCCAAGTCTTGTGTGTACTCTCATCTCATTTCTCTCACTCGTCTCGTTTCTCTCACTATAGTTAAATCAGCTCCTCTCCAAGTCTTGTGTGTACTCTCATCTCATTTCTCTCATGGCAGTTAAATCAGCTCCTCTCGAAGTCTTGTGTGTGCTAAGTGCTGGTAAATTAAGAACATAAGATATTATCAGAAAGCTTAATATATATTGCTATATGTGAAATGAATGTTGTTGATTACAAATGATTCCTACTTACCCATTATAATAGACCACTCTCCAATATGTAGATTTATTTGATCTAAGGTGGAGAGAAGTCTCTAGAACTCTCCCCCAAATTACTATATTCTATTCTCTAGAAATTTATCATTTTTTCAAGAATTCTATTTACTAGGTCATTATTAATTGGGCTAAGTACTTGGAATATAAAATATGGACTTTGATATGGCTGAACCTCCCAATCCATCTAATGTTTACAAAATCACAAAAAAAAAATTGTGCAACTCACAATACAGCAACACACAAGAATCAGTAAGCATCTAATGTTTACAAAATCACAAAAAAACAAATTGTGCAACTCACAATACAGCAACACACAAGAATCAGTAAACTGGCAGTATGCTTGATCAGCTTACTGTTTCTGGATTTACAGTATGCAGCGAAAACTTAAGATAAGAGTTTCTTTTGTGAAAAACATTTTATTTACCAAATATGATTTTATCAGAATCGTGTTAAGCAATATGAGCAGGATATATCAAATATGCAGCAAGTAAGATAAAACAATAAACACACAAAGGGTTTATAGTGGTTCGAAGGTGGTGTAATTATTTTACGTCCACTCTTCTCCTTCACATAGGAGGAACTCCACTAGATCAAATTGATTTACAAGTCTCACTTTACAATCATCTTCCTAACGAGCTAAAACCTACTAGAATCAAATTGATTTACAAGTGTCACTTTATAATCTTCTTCCTAACGAGCTAAAACCTACTAGAATCAGTGAGATTCCTAGGCCAATCCCACACATGGTACAAATACTCACACAGAGTAAAAAACCTTAACACAAATAAAGCTAACACTTAGTGAAGATCTAAATTCTTCCCACTAAGAACATCAACTAAAACAACCCAGCACACAACAAATAGGTTAAAAGTATATATTCTTCAACTGATGCGTTTGAAGACAGCCTTAAGATCTTTGATAGCTTGAAATATTGGGCTCAACTGCTTCTTGAAGGTTGAGTGACTGAACAGTGAGAAAACTTGTGTTTACTTGAGAGATTGAGAGCTAGAAAATTGCTTCAGTTGTTCAGTAGTCTTCTCGAGTCAACTTCACTTTCTATTTATACTTGTAAAGAATATGTTCGTTGAAGAGAGACATACTCTTTGTTGAAATTCAAATCTTGATTTCATTTGATCTTCGCATTAAATGCTCCTAGAGAAACTGGGAAATAGGGCATGTCCTACTCTGCAATGCATTAATGGCGTCACTCTTCGGCAACAGTGCTTTTATAGATCTGCGGTCTAGATGGCAGCGCTTCATTGGTCAAGTGCTAATTTCCATCTACTGGATACTTTGTCAATACATATTCCTTGTACTGCATTCACTCATTCCTCGTACTGCAATAAAAAAGAGTGATAAACTTACTACTTCCTGATCAAGTTGCAGTAATTACTTCCTGTTCTGCGCCAGCTTTCTGTTCTGCGTCTGCTTACTGATTTTGTAACAGTTTCATGTTTCTGAATCCTGCTTGCTGATTCTGAATCCTACTAAAAGCCTCAAGTTCTCCTAACTGAATATTGTATGCTGCTTACTGATCCAACTTGCTGATTCTGCTTACTCATTTTGCTTACTGACTCTCCTTACTGAAAATTAGCATTCGATACTTCTTCACTTGCAGAATCCTGCTACAATTAGAAACTTCTATCTCTCTGATTTTACATATCTTCAAAAATACATCTCAGTAAATAAACTTATCAAAGCTAAATTCCACTCAAACAATGTGGAAAAATGAGATACTCTAACTTCCTATACAAAGCTACTTGTCCATCAAAATCTAATAAAAATATCCCAACAGGACACAATTCAATTCCTTAGTCAACCTGCTAACCGAGAGCAAGTTACATTTAAAATCTGGAATATTTAAAACACGATCAACTTTCAATCAATTAGGCAAAACAAGTATTTCCAATGCTCTTAACAGGAACATTTTCACCATTCGAAATTTCAACGGGAACCCCTACCTTATATCTCTGTTGATTTGGAGAATTTTTGCATTGCAAGTAATATGTTCAGTAGCACCGGAATCAATAATCCAAGGCCCATCAAGATTTCGCTTACCCGTTATGTTAACACTGGGCTGATTTTGTATCGGACCTTCTCTCGAATTTCCAGCTTCATTACTAAAAAATTAGACAACACGCATGTATTGTTCTTGGGTCAATCCTGGTATTGGGCTATTAATCGGCCTACTACCAGTAGCTTTGTCATTGTCAGTGCTAGTGTGAGCAGCTTTGGGAACACCCCTACTCTCCTTTTGTCTATAATCCTTCTTCTTGCCACCCCGACATTTACGTCCTGATTCATCTAGGTAACCTATCAACTCATAACTCTCTTCTTTAGTATGATACAAATGTTAACAGTGAGTGTATTTTTTTGGCTCACGTCTCCCCTATTTTCGATTTTGGTTATTGTCATCATTGTATCGCACATGTGACTGAAACGCCACTGCCTCTACTCCAGGTTTGCATGCAACAATGATATTTTTTGTGCCTCATCCTCAGCAACTAGATGATAAGCAGCGCTTAAACCTAACATAGGTTTGATACTCAAAATCTGTGTTCTCACTATTCCATAAGATTCATCAAGTCCCATGAGAAATTCGTACAACCTTTCTTTCTCACGCATTGCTTGAAACTGCTTTGAGATATCACAAGTGCACTTTCCACACTTGCACTTTGACAAGAAGGAAACAGATCGTATCTCATCCCAAATACCTCTTAATTTGGTGTAGTATGCCGAAACCATCATATTTTCTTGTCTTGTGTGTGTCAGGGCCCTCTTCAACTCGTAAGCCCTTGGCGCACACTCCTTTCTGGAGCGCTCCTCAAGATCGTCCCATATCTCCTCAGCCCTTTTTGTAAATTTTTACACTATTGCGTATTTCTTTGTCTATGACGTTATTCAACCATCCACGAACCATTGCATTGCATCGCTTCCAAAGCATAAACTCATCAGCACCTTCTTTCGGGATAGGGATCGAGCCATCCACGAATCCAAACTTATTTTTGGCGAAAAGGGCGTTGCTCATCTCGTTTGCCCAGTCGCTGTAGTTTCCGTCGCGAAGAACTTTGCTAACAAACACCTGGCTGGGGTTATCCGACGAGGAAACAAAAAATGGAGACATAACGTCTATAGTAGGGGAATTAACCATGGTGACTGATTTTTCTTCTCCAGACTTCGTCATTATGTAGGATGGACGAAGAAGACAATGAGAAGACTAAAATTATTGTGGATTAATTTGTGGATCTATCTCTGCTCTGGTGCCATGAAAATATTGGCTGAAAATTTACTTTTATTCATTGAACCTTTTGACTACATATACAGAGAAGAGTATATCAAGATGGGAACAAATCTCCCATAAATAATCATGCCTAAACTAACGTAAATAAAAACAATAAGATATATACAAATCTTCAAAATATGGAAAATAAAATGAAGGAAATATTTGTATTATTCTTCAAAATTATGATGGATAGCAAGAGATACAAAAGATGTAACAATCTTGATCGATTTTAAGAGCATTTTGTAACATTGTTTTGCAATTTGATCTCTTTTCTCCTAGATTTTATTTACTGTTTCATTAATGATATTGAATCTTTCTATGACTGAAAGTGATCTTCCGAGTTTTCTTTTTTAAGTTCTAAGTATTAAAACTCAGTTGAATTCATACTATGATAAATAGGAGAAATATACCTTTTGTATAATTGTGCTTCGAACTTGATATTCTCTTCTCCAAAGATGGATGGTTTCTCATCTCCCAATATTCTAACAAAGTCCCTAATTTGTTTTTCTTCAATCCTTATACAGAGCATAAATTTGAACTTCCACCTACAACTCCTTTCTCAACTTCCTCACATTGTTCTATTTTTGGGATTACTCTAAAAATGAAACCTAATAGAACTTAGTTTTGCTCTTATTAAATTTGGAGAACTCAAGTGGAAATTTGGTTGGTTTGACAATGGTGTGTGCTAAAAGCACAACACCTACTTCTAAGGGCACAACACCCTATTAGTGTGTGGGCCCACACACTAATAGGGTGTTGTGCCCTTAGAAGTGGGTGTTGTGAATTTAGCACACCCCTTTGACAATTTAATGTACAAGTTTTGGCCATCAATTGGTCCACCACTTTTCCACCATGGGATTTACTATTGTTTTGACGGGAGACACAGAGAACGATGAATTTGAATTGTTACATTTTGGTAATTGTCGCATTTTTCTTTTCGATCGTTTAGAGTCTCAATTTCTATCTTTGTAATTTATTTTATTTTATTTGTAATATCTTTACTTTTAAACAAGGTATTTACAATTTACAAACAACAGGGTGTACTTGTTCCTTTATTCACTTGTTTTCTTGTAACAAGAATTCATGACAAGTTCAAAAAGTATATTCTGATAACAATTTTTATAGGATACTTATAATCAAGGAGGTCCTTTCTTATCTGGGCCTTGTTGGGCCTCAACTTTTGAACCTCTAGGGAAATAGTCATCTGCCAAGGTAGTTGCTTAGTGGGCCTCAAAAGGCCCAATTTATCTAAATCGTTGATAAGATCGATTGACCCCATAAGAATTGTGGGTATTTGTTTTTCTCTTACAAACTAAGAGATATATCATGAGGGCAAATATAAAATCAACTCTATAGTCTTTTTTTACATGTAACTAAAGAAAACAATCACCTCTATACAAAAACTATAAGGTGATGGATAAATATATTTGCCATCTATGAAGGTACATTTAATTTGTAACAATAATATACATCTAGTCAACTTACATTCTATTTATAGTCACTTACATTAAATCAACCTGTTACATAAATTACATAAACTAACGGAATTTCCTCAAAACCATGTGAGAAAATTGTACTCTTGTAAGTATCCACTCATTTTCAATTGGGAAAAAAAAAAATCATTTCAAATATTAGGAGTTATGACCTTTTTTGAACTTTGTTCATATTTTGTTTTGTACATTAAATATATCAATTAAATATATATGATATAGTCATTAGTATACTGGCGGCATATGGGATTATTAAATTTATATAATGAGAATTCATAGATTAAAATAGAAGATTAAACACATAGACATGTAAACTTCAACCAAAATTATACCGTGAAAAGGAAGGCAAAATTGTGTTTTCACCAATAGATTAAACATCTCTCTCTCTCTCAAAATTGTGTTTTCACCAATAGATTAAACATCTCTCTCTCTCTCTCTCTCTCTCTCTCTCTGTGCAACTAACAAATACGAGAGGCATTCTCTTACTGGTTGCTGCCAATTTATCTGGTAACTTTTCGTGTTTCATTGCGTTGATCTACCACCGATTAATGTGTTGATTTCCATGTTTCGTTGCATTCTAACTACTAATCGAGTTTTCGTACTGCTTTGTTCAGTTGATTAGTGCTGTGAACTTGTGAATGCTGATTAAGCGAACTACGCGCGTAGGCATTTCTCTGAATTTGTGTAATCTGGATACTCTTTGCTGATTACTCTTTTCATATGATTAATTTGTGTTAACTTGACTGTATCGATCATCATTATCTCTGTAAATCTGTTTAAATAGTGCAATTTTCGTTTGAATGCTAGCTGAAAGGACATTCAAGTGGTTAATATAATTTATAACTTCTTTCTGCAGTATACTATTTCGTTGGAAAATGGAAGGTGAAGGTACCGTTGGAATGGCGAAACGCACAAAATTTTCTGTAAGTTTTTCCACTTCTTCTCTACTTGAGCTAAGATGACGGAAAAAGTGATCAGAAGTGCTCTATTTTCATATAATTAAAATACTCATTAACAGGTGGAGAATAAGGAGATTTTGGTGGAAGATGGATCCATTGAACAGGCTCCAGCTGAAGAAAATGAGCTAAGAGCATCTAATTCTGAACAGGTGGAGATGGAGATTTCTCACATCCTCGAAAAGATCAATAACTTCACTCAAATGGTAAACTTCTCAAACATCAGAGCTGAATTGATTTTCATTTGGTCTGAATAGGAGATTTCATGACTTTCAGGAGAATACCTTATTTATACATGACGCACTATCTCTTGAATAATTTGTTAGAATTTATGTCTCTGATTACCATTGTGTAAAGGTCTCAGAGCTGCTAGAATCAGGGAAGTCAATGCTGAAGGAACTGAGCAATGAGTTAGAAGAACGGATGGTTTTGTAAGTATAAACGGAAGTAGAAATGGCTTGTGATTATTGGATATGAGAACTTGCTACATAATCAACTCTAATTTGTTTTAGGATACATAAGGAACAGATGGAAAAGTGGCAGGAGGAGATTAAGGAACTTCGTTTACTTGATACTGCAAACGAGGAGATAAATGATGTGTTGCACAATGCTAAAGTTCTATTTCAGAACATTCATGGTGGCTCCTGAAGAAAAAAATGGTTAGAGTTGAACATAACATCCCATTTAAACTATACTGCTACTTAGCTTTTGGAAGAATTTAAGCACCTGTTTCTGTAAAGAGTTGGCGTATTAGTATTCCCTTAACCCTGTATTCGTGTTCATATTATGGCGTAATATGCTTCTATACTATTGAAGAATCAATTTTATTAGTTCTTAAAAGATGCGTAGTGAAATTGTATGAGTGGATGCATTATATGTGCGTTTTTTGATTTATATTAACAACAAAGGGCACATGAATACGAAGTACGCTAGTTTGAATTTGTTGCACTGATCGTTTAACAAGGCAGTTTCATCTAGTGTGAAACTTTATTGATTGACAAGTATTACTTCACTACCATATATCTGTAAGTATACTTCTTCAAGTAATAGATGTTGGCACATTAGTTTGATGCTTCTGAGACATGTATCAAAAGCTCAAAGCTGATGTGATCTAAGCTCGGACAACAGTTTCAACAGCAGAAGATTGTATTATTTGCTCCAAATGCTCTCCTTCATCTTCCCATATCTCTGGTAAGGCTTCTCGTATATTATGTATGCTGTTTAAAGCATGATCTGCACCTGGCACTAGAGTAGATTTTCCCACCTGCATATTTGTATTCATGTTGGTTATACCGAGCAGATTTCTCATGCAGTGGTAAACTTGGTTTCACTAATACTTGTAAAATTTTCTGAACTTACAATTACAGTTTCAAGCCCAGCAGCTTTTCCACTAGCAATGTTACGGACACTGTCATCGAAGAATATCTACAAACCAACAAAAATGAAAGTCTCATCAATTATATTCTTGCTATATGTGGTTAGATAAAATGTCTTAATTAGATGTGTTCTGTATTTACTGTTCTCCTTGGATCAACATTTGCTATGTGAATGGCTGCTTCCATTGCTTCAACAGAAGGTTTGCACAGAATCTGAGCCTTAAAATTTTCATTCTTCTCTGTTTCAGTGGCATCTTGAGGCAGTTCTTCATTCACCCCATTCATGCTTTTAACCGGTTCCAAGTGAGGGTTAAGAGTCTCGAAGCATATAACACCATGGAAGCAATCTTCCAACCCCAACCTACTAAGCACTTGAGCTACATGTGCTTCATCTGCATTTGTGAAGATCTACAGCCAGAAAATAACAGGTACTTTTAAGATTTTTCATTTACATCTCAGTTTGGATTGAATGATTTGAGCATCAATCTAGATTCAAAAGTTGAATGTCAACGTACTATTTTCTGTTGGGGCATGGAAAGTAGGAGATTCCGTAGCACAGGATCAGGTTTTAGCAACTCATATGGTAATCTCCCATGAACATAAGCATGAAACTCATCATTATCAAATTCATACCCAAACACCTACAGGAAATGACTAAGGCGTAAGTTTTTCTACATAAAAGAAGTTTAACCCATTGAGAAAAATTTTAATTAGTTTGTATACCTTTAGACCAGCCATTGTGGTTCCATACTCTTTGTACAAATCTAAGCACATCTTAGGGACCTCAGTTTCTTCAATATGCAAGTGGTGCAACATGTATTCTGCAAATTAAGACGGACCATGAATAGGTAGTTGATCATCATAAACTCTGAATCCATCTGAAAACACATTATAGGAGCATAGTAGTTGGTAGAACACTAGAGATTTGTGTACCTTCTATATTTTTGCGACAGGCATAGTTGAGCCCCAAGCTTAGAGGATACAGAGTATCATCCATATCTAAGAAAAGAAATGAAAAATTTGAATCAGTCATGTATGGAAAAAGATACTAATGATCATAAGAGAAGGATTAGTAGCATACCAAAGAGAAGGCAGTCATATTTAGTACAACTTGACCTCACAGCTTCCATTTTCACAGTATACTAAAGCAGTTCCTGTAAAAATTCACTTTCCCCTGTCAAGTATTAATTTTAATATCTACTTCTATAGGTATTCATTTTATTGAAAATAGACTAACACCATATTCAAAGAACTTAGGATGAAAAACCGACTGTACATGCCGAAGAATCTAGCTAGAGGATTGAAGAACAAAAGACTAGGAAACAAATTAAGAGACAGAAATAGAAGTATAAATGCATAATATTAGTATCACAAGATTTGAAGTTTTAGATCAATATGTATAGTATTATTACATTATATGCTATGATGATCCATGCATTATAATGTAGGAACAAATTTAGTTGAGAGAGAAGAACAAGAAAATGAGACAAATACCTTAAACAAAATTAAGTGATGGGCTGTTTATTGCACAATGGATGAGATTATAAGCCTTGGGGGATATGCATATTTATACTTAGTGATAATGAGATCATGTTTTTAATAATGGAATACCCACCATCATACAGAATACTTGAGGTTGTAATTATATCATGCATTTGCTGAGGTGGTGAGCATCTTTTGTCTCCACTATTTTAGAGAATTTTAAACGTATTCGTTATGGGTCATTTTCTGATTAATTGTTTTAAATGAAATGCAATAATTGATAAATGCATGAAACATTGTATTATAATAGTGTTTGATTAAAGTATTTTAGCTCATTTCTCGTGTTGTACGTCTAGGTGGTATCCACCTAGAAGGAAGTGTTTGCATTTAGGGAAAAGAAAATATATTGGTCCTAAATCTTAGAGTGAATTATACGGTTAATTACATTAAACATGATTCATGTGTGCGATGTGTCGAATGCATGTTCGTCACCTTTAATTAGGTTTGTATAAAAAAAAATCCACATTAAAAAGTAGTGTAACATATCTAAGAAAGAAATAAATATTTGATGATTCAAAGTGATAGTGAAATAGGTGGATTCAGCAATTCCGATCTGCAACTGCTTTTTTAAGATTTGTCTCCACTTGTTGTTTTATTCTATAAGTTGAAAGAATAGTGGATTTTAGATAAGAATATTTGATATAAGAGTATTTGCAGCTGAGTTTATGTTCTTTATTACACGAGTAAGGCAAAAAAGTAGAATAATAGTGGGTATAAAAAGTCTGCATAGTTGAATTTAAACACATCATCTTTTATTCTAGAGTACTTTCATATGATATTTCATAATAACAAATATACATCACATATATAAATAATCGCTAATTAACATGTGACAAATATTAAAATTATTGAAATATAAAATGAATCATCAAAATGTAATAGATGATCTTGATTTGAACTTAAATAATTTAATTTTATCATTAAGGTCTCATGGTTTGAATTTCAAGATGCATTTATGTTAATTGTGGATATATTGATACAATAAACGATGCAGTTGATATTATACTGAAAAATTCAATTCGAATAAAAGTTTGAAACTTACTACTAATGATATGTATATACATTTTTATTTTAAAAAATGAAGTGAACTCAAGGTTTTTTAATCTTATTGATTAATCTTAAATAGAACAACTTTTTACCTGACAGAATATTTATGCTAAGGAATATAATAATACTTATCATATTCCATTTTAATTTCATTATGATCGGCAATTCAGCATCTCTCTTACGCTGACGCATGTATTTTATGTACGAGTTTACAGGTGTTGTGTTGTCTAATTTTTGACAAAAGCATTCACACATTTAAAATGATTCCATTTACCCTGTATCTTTTTCAATCAAAGATTACATGTTCTGTGTTTTTACCAGGATTTTTGAAACATCCAGTAAATTATTCACATTTGTTTGGAGAAGTAACTAAAGTTTATATCCAAGTCTCAGCGATAGATTCCATTAATTTATGTTACCGAGAAAACTTGAACAAAACAATACTTTAGAATCTTTGAAAAAATATTAAGGTTGTACTTAATTACTTTTATGTATTAGTTAATTAAAAATTTATGAAGTGGAAGTGTATAAGAGAAAAAAAGAGATGAAAATAAAAATTTGAAATGAAATTTATAAAATATTGACAAAATGAGAATTTTTTGTATAAACTAGGGGCAACATCTCATGGTTTTACCATCCTAACAATTTTTTTCTTTCTATATTCCTTTAAATTAAAAAGAAAAAACTATTTTCTCAATTTCCTTCACTGAGATTCAATATTTTAATCTGGTGTCCCATCAATTAGTCGTGTATCAATAGCTCAAACAAAGTCAAGTATACATAGATGATAAAATTAGAGGAATAAAATAAAAGTAAAAGGTAGGAAAAATCCAGTTATGATTTTTAATTTTTTATAATGCATGTCCCACTAAGATATCTCAAGTTATGAATCAACATAAATTCATTCGAAAATTTGTAGGTCCCCGTCATATTAATGGCTTTGATTGGATGATACGTTTATGATTGATAACAAAACAAAAATTTAAGTGAGAAATGTCAAGAATTAAAGAGTGTCTCTGGTAATAATAAGAAGCTAAATAGTCAACAAAATCCAAATCTTTTTGAGTTTTTGTTATTTTGGCCAATTCTTTTATTTTTGTCAATTCATTTATGATTTTAAAAATTAGTAGTTATTTTGGTCAAATCAAATTTTAAGTCGAAATTAACTTACTTGGTTAATATGTGGCAGCACGTAACACATCATCAAAATATTAACTCTCTAATGTCTTTTTTACTATATTTATTAAATAAAAAGTAGAGAGAGAAAAAATTATCAAAATTATCAAAATCATCAATCCAGGTCAAATGGTGTTCACAAGAAGTGATCTGATTCCTGCTAAGTGCTAAGCTTCATCGGCCACTTCTTCCCCATCGCCATCCTCCATCGACACCCTCGTCGCCATCACCACCGACTGCCCCATCGTCAACTACCACTCCGCCGCCACGTCAGCAGTCGGCGCCATCTCCCTCTCTCTCCTCAACCAGACATCCCTGGCGGTGGTCAACGACGGCGGCACACTCATCGGCGAGATCTCCCCATTCAAGCTCTCCTGCTGTGACGAGACGGTGGCCGCCGCCTTCATGACGCTCTCCGCCGGTGACCTGATGGCGTACATCGACTGCAGGGCCCACTGGCGGAGATAGTGAGGATGGTGGAGGAGAGGCTGAAGGAGGAGAAGTTGGAAGGGATGCTGGACGAGCTGTACTTGTCGGGGGAGGAGGTGGGGTCAAGGGTGGGGTGGTACAGCAATTGTGTGCCAGCGGCGGAGCTCGTTGGTGGCGGTGATGATTCAGTCAATTGCTATGTGTGGATGGTTCAAGAGGATGGTGCTTTTTGACATTGATTCTTGTTTCTTTGATATCAAACAAGGAAGAAACAATTTATGATAAATCAATTTCTGGTAATTTTTTACTTTGGTCAAGAAGAAACAAGGGAGAGGTTTTTTTTTTTTTTTTAAAGAAATATACTCAAATGATATTAATTATAGTTAATTATATAGAGTTAATATTTTGATGATGTGTAGTAGAAGCATTAGCCATGTAAGTTAATTTTGACTCAAAATTTGATTTGGCCAAAATAACTACTAATTTTTAAAATCATGGATAAATTGATAAAAATAAAAGAATTGACCAAAATAACAAAAACTCAAAAATGTTTGGATTTTATTGGCTATTTGGCCTAATAAGAAAATATGTTTAACTTTCTAATTATTTGATGGTCTGTGCGTTAATATTTAATAACAGATGAAAGGCTAAAAAATGGCCATTAATCAAATTAATAAATAGTAATTTGATAAATAGAAATATAATAAATTGTAAGATGCTACATTTTGTTGACTAGCAATCCCATTCGATGCGCTAAAATGTTCCAAGAGAATCCAGGATCAATCCAATTCAGATTTTCTTAAAGATACATTATTATGTGTCATTTTATTATTACATACCCAACAATACAAATTAACTAAAAATAGAACTCATCAATTTTTATATACACAAAATTTTGTATAAGACATATCTGACGATATAATTTCTTGAAACAGAGTCTTACTACCCACAATCAATTTTCACAAGTTAAATTCTAATTAGAAGGTTATAAATTATGAAATGATTCATTTCACGAAATTAGATCAATGTGATAGTCTCATAAATGACATCCTCCTAACATAAAGTCATGGTGATAAATCAGCCCTAAATAAAATTTTCACAATCAACTCATGCTGAATTAATGGCAATAATTTAGCTACAAGTAAAAATTGAATGCAGGAATTAAATATGAATGGTACAGGTGGGTGATCTGGCAATGACAAGGTACAGAGTCATCATTTCAAAGTACTTTAAATGCCAAAAACATTTTATAGTCAGAGATGATGGCATCAAAGAGCAGATGCTTCAACTTTCTTTTTTAATTACTGTAACAAGAATCTAATAAAACTGTTGGTAATAATTTACACATTCCTCTGACCCTTTTAGTCAAATTCACTAATCCCTATATTCTCCCCAAAAAAAAAAAAAAAAAAAGTGGGATTAGAGCAAGGAATTCAGCAAAAGGTCAGCTGGAGCTGGATCTAATTTAATAAACTGAATCTGAAATTCTATCTTTCGAATCAATATATGAAATTCTTGCATGAAAGGAATTAATCATGCAATCTAATCTGCAAATCAAATAACAGAGGAAGATACCTTTGTACAGATGTTAAATTCCATCTCAATAATCAACAGAGAAGCAGCAAATAAACTCAACAGTTGGAGTTGGCACATTTTGCTATACCAACTAGACAGAAAACTGAGAACGATTTGCATGTTAGAAAAGCAAACTTGGTTAAGAAACATGCAATAATACTGAAGCAGACTCGTGTGGGATACGTTATTATCATACATAAATCATGATTTCTATCATAAGATGCCATCAGAGAAAAAACTGCATTTCATTAACCTGAATACAGTGAAAATGCATAACTTGATGTTTTGAAATAAAGAAAACACATAACAAAGGTGATTAACACAAACAATGTATTGAAAGCCAAAAGATGCAGACTTGGTGATGAGCAAGAACATGTCACTGTGCATCTCATCAGTCCATATGTAGTGAGAGTACTTCATTTACTTAGTCATTATTTAAAGCTCAGGGAAGCTAATTCAGAAGATAAACACTCACAGTGGCTCAATTACTAAAACCTCAAAGAAGAATTAGATAAAACCAGAACCCGGATCATCTAAACTAAAACCAAAGTTGTTCCAAAATTCAATAAACTCTTTTTACATTTATTCAACAATTGCTATATAGGCTGACAATGTAACTTCTGAGATTACAGTATAATATGAGAAACCATCCATTTTCACTTGACAAACACCGACATACACAATAGAAAGAACGGAAAAGACAAGTTCTTTATTACCTATTGAACTTACATACCACAAACCAATAAGAATAATAAGACACAACACTGTAATATAAAAATCCAAAGATAAATCAAACCCACTTCTGCAAAATTGTCCATCCATTCCCAACTCACCTGTTCGTCGCTGCTAGCTCCTAACTTGCTGCTTGATGTTCTCCGTAGGAACCTGAGAAGAAGCATCTGGTTGCACCATTGCAGGGACTGATGTCATGGTCTGGTACTGAGCAGCCATTTGAGGTGGCAAAGCCTGAGTATAATACATTTGAGCATGATTCGGATCAGAGTATTCATATGTATAAGTAGAGTTAGCCGCTGATGTTGGAGCCATCATCTGAGACGGATGATGAATTTGACTGTAACCAACATATTGTCCTTGATGCTGGCTAGATGGGACCTGGACTATATGTGGGGCCGCTCCAGGCTTCGAGGAGGCTATATTCATCGCCTGATTGTAAGCTGTATGAGAGGCTATGGCGGTAGGAGGAGGTGTCTGGGGGCGACTAGTAGGAGAACTCTGAGCCAAATCACTATAAGTTGGTTGCAAGTTATAAGCTTGGGTCTGTCTGGCAGGAACAAAGTATACGGGGTATTGCTGGTCGAGCATAGGCTGGTGGGGATGGTGTGGCTGCTGGGATGGATAGACAGAGTAATAAGATTGAAGTGGGACCGCCCCCGCAGGGATATATTGGTTACCCGAATGAACAAACTGTTGGTGATGATGCAATTGAGGGTGATTTGGATCATATTGGTTCGATAACACATAACCAGATTCTTGAACTTGAGGTGGCATCTGAGTCTTATTAACATTTTGATCCCCAGGTTTCAGATCACTGACATTAGCAGGAACTCTAGAGTTGGCAGATTGCATTTGCATAATTTGTTCTTGATAAATAGCTTGTCTTTGTCTAGACAATGGATTCGTTAGACTTCCATCACTGTATAAAGCAAATCATTGAATATCCCAATTCAGATCATCTTTTTTAACTCATAGAATTGAAACAAACAAAAAAGCACAGAAAAAGATATGCAGGTAAATAATACATGACAAAGAGAAGAAGAGATTAGATATTTTCTCAAATTCTTTCAACAATGTACCTTGAAACTGAATCTGGAGAGGCTAAATCCATTGCCCCAGTTGGTTTCTGGTGAAACTGATGAATTTGCTGTGGTAGCAACTGTGCTTGTACCTGCGGCTGAATTTGTTGTACCTTCCTGTACCCACCATGATCCGATCTTTCATCATCGGAAAACCCTCGATTGGGATACTCACCTCCACCAACCACCACAGGCACCCCAGAAACCACCGTCCCGGAGGCGACTCCGGCGGCCACAAAACCTCCAACCTCCTCCTGCTTCGGCGTCACCGCTGAATTAACATTCCCGGCAACCCCCACCGCCATCTGCTGAAACTGATCCTCAATTCCCAATCCACCCACCTTCGAATTCTCCTCCACGTGCACCCTAATCGGCGGCAAATTCGCCACCGACGGAGAACTAGAAGTGGACCCAAAGGACGACGTCGTATCAAGCATTGGAGAATCGGGGACCGAGTGTACATCCTGATTCGTAAGGCTATTTCCGTTTCCTCCAACTTTCGAACCCTCAATTTGGGCATCGGCGTCTTTTCCGACAGCCGCCGCCGCCGCCTTTCCGACTAAATCATCATCCAATCCAAGGAGGCAATTAACGGAGGAAGATTCCGAAAACCCACGATCACTAGCAGCCGCCGATAAAGTACTCCCCTTACCGTTGAGAGCGTTAAAAAACCAGTCCTCCGATTTAGTCGACGCCGTCTCCACCAGAAGCTGCTCGATATTCGACGTCGTTTGGGGAAACAAAAAGAGGCGGAGACGGCCAGGTCTTAACCCTCCACCGGCATTACTCAAGCGGTCGTACTCTTCCACCATGTTATCGAGATCTTCATCGGTGGTTACGGAGATTAAGGAATCCAAGTCCTCGTTGGGCAATTGATACTTCAGGGAGAACGATTGGTTCTGGAGTAGGGTTTTCGAGAGGCGGTGGCGGAGGTCGGAAAGGGAAGTTTGTCGGTCGATTACGATGATGCGGGTGTCGCCGCCGATGTAGCAGAGGGTTTTATCGTGGGGGCGGGGGATTATGTGTCCGCCATAGCTGCACATCAGGCGGAGCTTCTGCAACGGCTGCGATGGCGGCGGGTCGGCGTCCCATGAGTCGGTGTGGCGGGAGCGGGGGGACGAGTCGAGGGAATCCTGGTAGGCCGCCGCCGTGGGGGTTGGGGCGGAGAGTGGTGGTGGCGCCTCCATAGAAGGAGAAGAGTGGGAGAAAAGGTCGAGGCGAGAAAAATGGTGAAAAGGAGGTGTCCTGTTTACACTATGCCTGCTAATATACTTCTTCCTTACTCCAGCTGTTTTTCTTTTTTTATTTTCTTTTTTGCCCTTCATTCTTTGGTAATTATAATTTCACCCCTTGCTAATGTAGTTTTAGGCATTCATCATTCAAATTATAACTATAGATTTGTTTTATAAATTAGAAATATGGGAAGAAGTTTTGGATCGTATTAAATAAATTATAGAAGTAATTAGAAACTTACTCGATTGGAATATAGTAATAGTATTAAAGACGATTTCATTTAAGGAAGTATAGTTGTATTTATATGTTTATAATTTATAAAAAAATTCCAGAATAGATTTTTTTTTTATGCAAGACTGATACATAATTATTATGTGTGTAAATATCTATTTTTACTCTTATTAATTTTTGGAAAAATAATATCACCAAAAGTGAGAAAAAAACACATTTTTAATGGTTATTGTGAAATATCTTTTCAATTGTCTATTTTAAACATTGCATCAAATAGCAAGACATAATTACTCGAATAGTCTCGCATTTAACATACAGTCAAAACACTCGTTACATTTTCCAAATGTACAAGATTTTGAAAAGGTGGATTTAAGATTATCTAAATGTAGAAGGGCCCATAAATAAATAAAGAAGAGTAGGTATTTTATTTGAACTATTCAATAATGAAGGAAAACTGGAGAAGAAAAAAGGTGGGTCTTAGTTGTAAAGAATAGTGGCAGGGGGTATGTTGCAACTTGCAAGTAGGGGGTAGGGTAGGGTTCGGAAAAAACTTGGTTTCGAAACAGAGGGTAAAAATGGAATTTCACTGGGGGGTGACAGCTAGTTTGGTGATTGGATAATTTGGGGGGTGGGTGGGTGGGTGGGGTGTTATTGTTGAGCAGGATTGGGCACTTTGGTCAGGTGATTTGTATCATTTTTTGCAACACTTCATCATTCCAAATTACTCATTTTAATTTTTTATTTCATTTTTTAATCAATAATCTAGATACTCGAAACCTTCATGATAAAATAAAGTATTTTTAACAATTTGATTATTTTGAACAACTGAAAAATGGTTAATCAACTTAGGAAGCCATTTGTGACTGTGAAAGCTGACGAGTGGAGCTTTGAAATTATCTTATGTCACAATCATATCTTCCTAACTTTTTTTTTCCCTAAAATTATTCTTTAGTAGGATAAGATGGAGAAATCATAATATTTTTTTAATTTTTTTTTTGTTTTTTCCTGTTTTTTTATTATACTTTTACTTTTCTCCATACGTGAAGATTAGTAATGTAAATGGTAGCGACATCAAAGTTGGATGTTGCATATGGTTTTTATTCTAACCATAGTGGATTAAAGAATAAATCTATGAATATATTGAGATATAAATCATGTTGAAAAGCTTGTTTTGGAATCATTTCTCAATGATTTAAAAAGTAAAAATATTTTCTCAGACCTTGAGATTTGAGAAGGGAATAATTGCGTGGAGAATTATTTTTTTTAGAATAAGACTCTTTATTATTATTATTTTTTTTTCATGTAGTTCATTTGACTATTCTGATGAAATTAAGTAAGCTGTTAGGTAAGCATACACTTTCACTGAAACTTAAGGGATAAACTGGTGGGGTTGTCTATGAAGTGAAATGTTAGGTAGCCTTACTATATAAATAATTTTTTTTTTTTTTTGAAAACTACTATATAAATAAATAGTTAAATAAAAACAATAAGAAGAAGAAGGTGGTTAAGAATTTAGGTAGGTTTACAGTTAAACTGAAAAAAGAACACTCAGTTTGGCTACACTCCAATCTTTCATACAGTAATATCTTTAGGAATAACGTACAAATCGCAGGTTCAGTGGAACAATAACAAGATGATTGATATATAGATATTTTCTTTTTAAAGCAAAGATGAAAATAAAAAATGTACATATAAATGAAAATGTGTGAACAGACATAATGACCAAATATATCCATATACCAAAAGCACCGAGTGGATAATAATTTAAATAAAAAAAATTATTTGTTTTACTGGACTATACAAAATTGCGATTAGCAAACCAAAAAAGAATTTTTTTTTTTTTGATTTTTTTTTTCTCATCTCCATCTACCAATGTTTACTGAAGACATCATTGCTGAAAACAAATTGGTCAATCATTTTTGTACCTAAGTTTTTAAAAGATATTATTGTAGTTTCTTGACTAAAAAAGATAATATATTTCACTATTCAAACAATACAAAAACCCAAACAAGTACACAGTAAACTACCAAAATTTCAACTTGATGCCAAGAAAGTCTGCAAAACCAACAGCAAAACATAAAATGAAGGCATAGGCAAATAAGATGGCTAGAGCTGAGATTGGGGATACAAACAGGGTGTCGATAGACAAGTTCACCAATCCCGTAAGAACGTTGGCCTGCACACGTTAATCATGTATAATAAGTCTCATGATTGAGCTAAAACACAAGTTTATGGAAAGCGTATGTAAGGATATTTTCTCTAACCAGAAGAAAAGATGCTAGCAAATTTCGGTTAAATGCCTCTTCTAGAGTTGAATTGTTACGTCCCGAAACATGATCAGATAGCATCAGAATGGCTAATACCTGAAAGTTTTGATTTGGTTATTGCCTGATTGGTAAAGACAAAGCACATAAAAGAGGACATTTAGAGGTTTTGTTGTGTTGTTGTTATTCATGTAGGACATCAATATTATTCGAATGCTCGTAATGGATGTTAACATATTACATTTGAAGATTTTTCGTGAATTAAATAATACAATGAAATTACCTGGAGATTGGTAGCCAAGGTGATACAAACATATGCCAAGTTGCACTGCAAAGAAGTTTTAAGGTCATTTGCTTATCCAGTCAAGAGACAGAGAGAGCATAAATGATAAGGTTGGTCATTTAGAAAGTGTATATGAGTGATACATCAGAGTGACGAGGCAGCACTTACTGTTCGACGAGATATTGTTTCAACACGCCAGTTTAGAAGTAAAGTTATTGACCTGTAACAAACATAAGAAAAAGACCAAACCCTTGGTAATTAAGCAATTAGGTGATAGAGAGGTAAGTACCGAGATCAGACCACAATCTCCATACCAAAAAAATAAGCAAAGAGCCCAAACTCTAGTCCTTGCCCATCTTGTGGTTTTTAACATAGCATCGCCAGTGTTTCCAAAGAAGAGATAGCTTCCAATTCTGACACCAAGAAGATACATACCCCAATACCCTGAACCCAAGAGAAAAATCGATGAAATGTTTTAAAAAAACTAAGTATCAGGAAAGATAAATTTAATTGACAAGTATCTCCTAAAGTTTATTCTCATAAATATTTCTTGAAAATGAGTTGAGAAATTCAGTGTTAAACAAAGATTAAAATACAAGAGATGTTGAGATATCATCGTGAATATATCTCAAAAATGGTTATGGGTAATACTGCATTTTACTATTTTAGAGTGGGAAGCAGCCCAACATAATGCACTTCTTTGCTTCTAGGATAGCAATATCGATGAAGGATCTGTATCTAAGTACTATGCAAATGTTAAGAATTAGAGAAAAACGACCACTTTGGAAGCCATTAAGACATTTGAACTCAAAAGTAAGAGACCATTAGCTAAGTTGTTTAGAATTTTACAATATCTGTCAGCTTCCTTGTCTTTTGCTCTGATGTGCCACTTCAACATTTAGGTTATTCATGTTAGTTGTGGCCCCCCGTCACCCGTTCCCAACAGGAATACCAATGCAAAAAGAAACTTTAAGAGAAGAGACAAAGAGGTACATGATTGATGAAACTACAGAGGGATTCTCACCGAATATGCTAAAAATTCCTTCCTTGTTTTGACTGAAGATGTCCATTTTCCTTTCTTCAGAAAGGAGATATTTATTCAGCCCACACAACAGTAAAGCCTGATAACCTGATATCACATATAAGTTCGCCATGTTAAATGAGCAGAAAACATGATTTGCCCAGTTTTCATAGCTAAAATTTTATAAAGGAAATCACAGCATACCTATAAGGACGAAGGAACCTAGAATACCACAGTAGTTAGGATGAATGTCAATAATTAATGTGAGGATAGCCACAGCAGCTAGAGTGAAAAAGAAATTCCAATGGACTCCATATTCCCCAGCATGAACCTAAACATAGAAATTAAAGACAAGTTAAATTGTAGGAAAAAAATGCAAACAAGTATCATTATAGGGGCATGAAATAATGCCATAATAGGGTAAGAAAGAAGACGATGAACACCAAGAAAAATGATAGGAAAGAGAAGAAAAATTCAGAGGAAAGTGACCCTATAAAATCACTGGGAGCATCATTTAAAATCCCATCCACATATGAGACTAAGGTCGAATCAAGATTCTTAAATCAAAAACATCGATGCTCCACTTTATTCAATTCATGAAGGAACATTCAACAAAACAAGAACATAGCAAGTGCCAAGCTTTATCTATAGATGGAAGCTGTATTGTATTGTAATCCTGTAAAAATGTAAAACCCCAAAAAAGATTTAACATAACCAAATGTCTACAATTCCATTCATGAAATTATACAAACTTACTATCTGACTTCATTCAAGAGTTAGATTGTGCTCCTACCAGTTAAAGTTTTTTAAATTTCACTCCTTACCTTTTTACATAAAGGATTTTTGGTTTGGAAGATTTCAAGTAGCAGGAAATAACATTCTTCCTGACAACAGGCAACAGTTTACCTTCCAGCAAAAAAATTATAAAAGTTTGTAGCAAGTAAAAAGTTTCTCAGCGACATGTATTATGGTTATCCAACAAAACTTATTCAGCCTTCCTCATGTTGTATAGTGATATCAAGAAATGAGGACTACATGTAATTAATCAATGACCCTTAAATATCAGAGAAGATGTACATACAAATTACAATACCTGATAATTCACACTTGATGTGGAAATAAGTCGAGCAAACCCCAGAAAAATTAATGGACTAGCTGAACGAAGACCATTTCTTAGTCCCCTATATTCGCATGGACGAACAAGAAATTAAGAGTACCTGGTCAATCACAACGACTCATACAAAAGATAATTGAAACAAAAATGCAGTGGAAACTGGTAACTGGCAATTGAAAGAATTATACAATGGTCCGTTGAATAGTAATACTAGCAATAAGTAACCACAAAAATCTGAAGCAAAGAAAATGGTTAAGTGTTAACAACAGAGTGAAATAATGCATAATAACAATAAGCAACCACAAAAAAATAACAATCCCTCGATATTTAAATCTTAACCATCATCATCTTATAGACCATATGAGCAAAAAATGATTAAAAACACCACGCACATGCAAAAGCACTTACATATTTGATATGCCACGTGCTTGTCGTGAAACCAAGGCATTTGCTACTACAAAAGAGCCCACCCCAAGATCCATCTAGGCCAATGGACAAGAAAGATGAATTAGAAGCTTACCATTAGATAATGGTGACAAATTAATTCCACAGCTCTTCACACACTGGATGTTCTAACCGCTATCTTAATCTAGATATCAAATGCCTGGTCCAATTTGTTCATTATGGAGACAACTCTAGAGAGTAAAACAGTTATAAGCAAACATAATTGATCAAAATGGACATATGTGCTAAGGTATGAACATAGTTCTCACCAAGCTAGTCCCGTATGTCTCTGTTTTCGCATATCTTCTGGGAAATATCTTAAAATCAACAGCCAAAATGGAAAGGCAAGTAGCAAGCATCTGCATCAAGTCATTTTTGTCAACAACATTTTTCAGCTGCTATCTGATTCAAGAAAGTCTGACCACATACCATTGATACCCTATAAGATGAAACATTTCCCCTAATGGAATCTATACCACCTTCCTGCAAGAATGAAGATCGATTTCTGTTCTGAAGATTAAATTAATTCCAATAAAATATGAAACACAAAATCTACTTAAGCATAATTAGTATTACCTCTAAAGTTCTAACCACAACTTAATATCAGGAAGGACCAAGTAAAATATTCACAAGCTACAAGTTTTACCTATCAATTGTTCTCAGGCAAAGCAGCAGCAGAAGAACCAAGATAGTGTTCCAATAAGTCCATTCTGCCAGAACCTGCCATTGATTTGTCAATTCATTAACTACAATCACCAAACGATTTCCAGTGTACCGAAAATTTCCTAAATATATAGCAAATTAATAGACTTACAGTCAGAAATAAAATAAAAGGCACGGTAATGCAGAGAAAATCAATAATCAAAACCGCAAAGTAGGCTTTCAAACTCTTCCCAGAGCCAGCAGCATTATCATCTTTCTTAACATAACCTAATATAACAAAAAACACCACAACCAAAAAACAAAATAAAACTTAAGTTTCGCAATAAGAACACAACGATTGATACGATGAAGGGAGTCCACAACTTCGAATTATCTAATAGAGTCTAAGAATTTACCAAAAGTGATCCAGTTGAATCCGATGTAACGTCTAATTAGAATCAAAATCTGCAAAAAAAAAAAGTAAAAATATGTATCAGATAACAGAAAAATTAAACAAAGGAAAATGACATAGCTAAGAACTCACAGAAAAATTTGTGATGAGAGAGAATATTTCAAGCTTGGAAGATCCTGTTAAGTTGCTCACAAATCTGAAACAAAGTTTTGATTTATTCATCAAACTCACACAAACACAAGTAGCAAAGGTAAAATGAATTTGAAAAAAAAAAATTACGGAGAGAGAGACTGAGCTAGCCAACTAAATGCGCAGATTTTTAATTGTACTTACTGTTCTTTGAGAAGTCTGTTGGCATTGAAGGACTCCATGGATGATGAGCTTGACTTCGTCGAACTGCCACAATATTTGCAGAACAAAGCTATATCTATCTTGTTGGACCAAAGTATTGGTCCCATCCAAAATAATGGCCCAAGAGAGGCCCAGCATCATAATAAGTTGATACTTTTAAAAAAAAGCCCATTTTATTATTGTTGTTGTTAATTTTGTTTTCTTTTCTTTTTTGCCACAAGAACCTTGTTTCATCATCAAACACAAAATAATAATAATAATAATAATAATAATAATAATAATAATAATAATAATAATGGATTAATTAATGAGCTGATTAAATAAACCGTTGTACAAGAAAATGGGGACCCCCCCCCCCCCAAATTAATAAATAAATCATTCATCACAAACTTGGCCCTTTCTAATTAATGGTGAAACCCTTTTTGATTTGGTATTGAAAGCTGCTCAAAATATAATAGAAAGAAAAATAATCTAGCACTCTAAGTGTCATGGTTTGCAAGGTAATAAAATGGAGAATGTTAACCTATTTATCATAAACCATACAAATAAATTCACACGGATTAAGAATGATAATAATCTGGGACAACATAATAATTGGATTTAAAATATTCAACATTTTGAATTTTCTAAACTACATAGATGTATATTTGTTAATATTAAATATATAAATAGTAATATACAATTTGGAATAAAAAGAAAAAGGAAATATTTGGGACAGATCAGTTTTTTTGTTCAGATTTTTATTGTGAATGGAAACAGAGATCATTCAGATTTTTATTGTGGATGGAAATGAATTTTTGTTCATATATTGCCATTACTTACAAAAGGTCGAAACAAGAAAGGTTGAAAATAGAAAATAGAAAATAGAATATCCAATTTATATAATTGAATGATAGATCGACCATCATTATAAAAGGTTATTTCAACAATATACTCAATTGTGGTAGTATAGATGTGTATATATGTAAATTAAAAAATAGATTTATATTTGAACTTCGAAAACCCTTTTATATCTGCAACAAATCGGCACTTTATACAATTTAAAAAAAAAAAAAAAAAAAACCAAAACATAGTCGTTACACTTTCCCCCTCTCCCTTTCTCTCTCTAGATTTTCAGGGATTAGTGACCATTACCAACATTTTTCAGTGTCAAAACACGTAATTATCAAAGTCAATAGCAGACTGGATTTGATGCATCTTGAGGGCCCATTTGTTTAAGTACTTGGCACCAATACAAGAAATAATTCAAGGTATCATTAATTATTCCTTAAATTTCTCATTAAATTTTCACCACCAAAGCAAATTGTCATTAGTAGTTGGAAGGGTACTATTAAGGATAAAAAAGATTCTGTTTTTTCTTGCATTCTGGGTTCAGTATCTTTATCCCTTTTCTGCAATTATTCACCATTTTCTAACCCTGTTTTTAATCTTTTTTTTTTTTTTTCTGGGTTAGAAATATCTGTGCTCTGAGCTTCAAGTAAGAGGTTTGCTTTCAACCATATCCAAATGAGTTGGAGGAATTTCATCTCCTTTTGTCCTGCTCCAAATTTCCGGAACATGTTTCAGGTTTTTTTTTCATGAGCCTTTTCTATTTTCTGATATATTATGTATATTTTTATTTTTAATGTTGTATCAAGAATGCCTTTTTCAAGAATTATTTCAACTGGTGTACAACCCCTGCATGAGAAAAGACACTATTTTGACAATAATATAGCTCATAAAATTTAGTTAGGAGTTGGAATTTGTCAAGAGTTTGTTAAAATTTTGACCTTTTTCGGATGTGGGATTTGAGTTATTAGTATTAGGAATATATTAGGTTGGTTCAATGTATTATTATTTACTTTCTTTGATATGTTTGATGGATTATATAACTACATAAGCCCATGATTATGCCCATGATTATCAAGTTCTTTGTTATCAACCAACACTGTATTGTTAACTGCATAGTTATGATTTCTTATGCAAATTATATGCTATGAACAAACAGATTCGAGCAAACGAATTCAAGCTTGAATGCAGACACACAATTAAGTCTCATGGAAGACAACTTGCAAGGGATTTCAAGCATGATTGGCTGATACTGATACTGCTTGTGCTCATACTGATAGTTCTAAATGTCATTAACCCCTTTTATCGGTTTGTTGGGGTAGGCATGATGGAAGATCTCATGTATCCTATGAAGGAAAACACAGTCCCACTCTGGGCCGTTCCTGTGAGTTCAAATATCAAAGATTCATGTCGTTTAAGTCTTACTAATGCTCATGTATTCCAAGTTATATTTTTCGTTTCTTTGGGTGTGATGATTAGTTGTACGCGGTTTTGCTGCCTATTGCCGTCTTCTTTCTCTACTATCTTCGTAGAAAAGACGTGTATGATCTTCATCATAGTATACTAGGTAATTGAATTGTTATTATTTTCTTAAGGGTAAAAAACATTCACCCATTTGAACTATACGTAACTTTACACTTTTATGTAGAAATTTTGAAATATTTCACTTTGCTGCATGAACTTTAAATTTGATGCATTTTACGGTATCAGACAAATCCTAGTCATTTATTTTGGGCACGTGTACGGCTAGAATTTGTCTGATATCATAAAATGCATCAAATTTAAAGTTTATACGACAAAGTGAAACATTTCAAAGTTTTTACATAAAAGTGTAAAATCATGTATGGTTCAGATGAGAAAATGTTTTTAACCTTTTTCTTAATTTAGAAAAAGTGGTGATGTTGGCTTATGATGTATTAATGATGAAATGCAGGACTCTTGTTTTCTGTGCTTATAACCGGAGTTCTTACAGATGCTATAAAAGATGCAGTTGGTCGTCCCCGTCCTGACTTTTTCTGGCGTTGCTTTCCTGATGGACGAGATGTATGTCTTCTTGATTTTCCGATTTTAGAGTTATGTTATGAATGCTATTACATATTGTGTTATCAATGACATGATCTGTTCATTGTGTCAATAGGTGTATGATAGTTGGGGCAATGTGGTGTGCCATGGTAAAGAAAGTGATATAAAAGAAGGGCACAAGAGTTTTCCTAGTGGTCACACTTCATGTAAGACTTCTCATGATTCTTTTTCTTTAATCATTTGTGGGTCTGATAATTTTATGATGATTTGCAGGGTCGTTTGCAGGTCTTGGTTTTCTAGCTCTATATTTGTCGGGAAAGATAAAGTGCTTTGATCGCAGGGGGCACGTTGCAAAACTATGCGTCATTTTTCTTCCCATCCTCGCTGCATGTCTCGTCGGTGTTTCTCGTGTGGATGACTATTGGCATCACTGGCAAGACGTCTTTGCTGGCGGTCTATTAGGTCCGTGTTCCTCTTTGGCTAATCTGATCCTCATTTTCCGATTCTTGTTATATCTTATCTGCCATTGCAGGTCTTGCAGTGGCTACGATTTGCTACCTGCAATTCTTCCCACCTCCATACAACAACGAAGGTAAGAATATGTGAATCGACAATTGTAAAAAACACGAAGAGAAGTGCTTCTAACTCTTGGTATTGATTAATGGCAGGATGGGGTCCGTATGCTTATTTCCGAGCAGTGGAGGAACTGCGTTCGAGTGCTCAACCCCAGGACGAGACGAGCGTGCAAGGAGTGAACCAACAACAGTTGGCACTAAACAGCACAGTGGTGGATGATCACACTCTTGACTCAGCATTTGATGCCATGGAGTTGGGAAGAAAGTAGTTCTATTGAGATATGTTCAATATGCTCTCATCTTAATTGTATTATAGCTCTTGTTAATGAGTATGGATAGTGTTTTCTTCTTTTGAGCCCTTTCTTTTTCTTGTGGATAGATGTTTAGTTATCATAAAATCTGGGTTTTCTATATCTTATCATGTTTTTATCGTATAATGATATGAAACATGTGAGTCTTGAGACCTAGCTTTGAATGACCATTTTGGGGGGCAAAATGCTGGATGATCATACTTGTCTCTTGCTTTAAGTAAGTAGTAGGAGTATGAATTAATTAATTAATTTTTACTTTTAGAATGCTTTACACAAGTTAAACTTTTAAAGGAAATAACGCGTGAAATAAAGATTAGAATGCCTTATGAAAAAAAGGAAAGAGAAAAGAAAAAGTGTATAATTACAATTACAAAGTGACAAGGGAAGGTACTAGATGTGGGAGATGACTATGATGGGCTCATTTTTCAAAATGGAGGTTCATTTCTTTTTATACCAAGAATTTAATAAATATATTATGGTAATTAAATAATAAAACACGATTCATCAGTTGATTACTCAAAAAGTCGGTATATCTGGACTAGTTTGAACTGCAGTCTCTCTCAAAATTTGAAATAAAAACTGAATTTGGTAAATTTGTCCAGAATTCATTTGGTATAACGTATAAGCGATCAAATTACTGTAATGCTGATAAGATTTGGGATTTGGTGAAGAAACAACTCCGTGTGCTTTCTCTCTGTTTCTACTGTAGAGAGCGCTCTCACTTTCTCTCTCTCTCTGCTCGCTCGCACGCGCACTGAAAGTGTCTGTCCTCCTCAGGTGAGGAAAATTCCGTCTTTCTATAGCTTAAAAAATTAGTTGCTCTTTTGTAGTGACGTTTAACTTGTTTGAAATTCTCCAGTTTGCTTTGGAAGGAGATTGATTTGGTTAGATTCTATTATATTCAGTGATTATTAAGCTTTTCTCGTTTAGAATTGATGATTTTTTTTTTTTTTGGATGATGTGGATTTTGTGCGTATTAGTTTCATTTTTGGTAGCAAATGTATGCAGATAATTTTGGTTGCCGCGAATGTATTTTGTGGAATCGCTTTCTGTTAATTTGTTTGTTTTATGTTTGGATAGCGAGAATGAACTTAAGAAATCAAAATATCAGAGTGTATGCTTACTCTACCATCGCGGATGGAAGTATCTATAGTTTTTTTTTTTTTTTCTGGAGAAGTATTTATACAGTTCAAAAATGAAAATTTCATTTGAAAGGAAAAAATCACGTTGATGATTTCAATGGAAGAAAGGAGTTAGCGGTGATACGTTGTTATATCGGTGTTTGATTTGCTAATTTTTTGCAGCAGGAATTTGAACTATAGCTGTGACCTTTTTCTACTGCTTTTCAGTTGAACATAGAAATATGTAGAATAGAAGCTTGAGAATAGCTTTGCCTCAAAGCACACTATTATTCTGGTTCTGTGTTTTTGTCTGCTTAACCATTTCGATTTGTGATACGTTTTTCTCAATTGATGAAAGAGGACATACGTTTTTTCTCTTTTCTTTTTTGACTTTAATAGATAGATTGATTTAGTATCCAATTGATTATCAGTCATAAGTATGTCAGCTTGTTCTAGGTGGTGAAAATGCCGGAGATTCAGTTGGGTGCCCACACAATAAGATCTCATGGAGCACAAGTAGCAAGGTTTCACTTACATGATTGGGTTATTCTTATGCTGCTTGTGGTGATAGAGGTCATTCTGAATGTTATCGAACCATTTCATCGGTTTGTTGGAGAAGATATGATGACTGACCTGAAGTACCCATTGAAAGATAACACGGTTCCCTTTTGGTCTCTTCCGGTATGCTATGTCTCTGAATATCTTTACTGTTGAACCTGCTGCTCTTCTAGATACCTTTACCCCTTTAAATTCCTTTCCTTGGACAAATGATAACCAGTTGGTCTTTTCTAATATGTGGCAGATAATTGCTATAATACTGCCTTTCACTGTCATTCTCGTCTTTTACTTCATTCGACGAGATGTCTTTGACTTTCACCAAGCTGTGTTGGGTATGAACTCTCTTTTCTCTCGTGTCCTTTTCCTTAAACTTTGTGGATGAAAGCATAGAATCAGAGTGATTGATTATATGCATCCTTTCGCAGGCCTGCTCTTTTCTGTACTTATAACTGGTGTTCTTACTGATGCAATTAAAGATGCTGTTGGTCGTCCTCGACCAGACTTCTTTTGGCGTTGCTTCCCTGATGGTAAAATGGTGGGTCATGTTTATATGCCTTTAGTTTTAGAGCCACAACCTTTATTGTATATGTTACATCATGTATTCAGTAACAGTACTTCCACATTTTGGTGGATAGGTATTCCATAATGTAACAGGGGATGTCCAATGTACTGGATTGAAGAGGGTCATTAGAGAAGGTCATAAAAGTTTTCCCAGCGGACATACATCATGTGAGTATATAGCCTGTGTGCATTTTTATGGTTTACATTAAGGCTACAATTTTTTCCTTTGTAAGCTTATCGCCATTTGGGATTCTAGCCTATATTGCATTTATGGTTTCTTGTCTATGTCTGTATACTAATTGATGAGCTCTAAAACGTCCTTTCTGAGTCTGGTGCGAGTCTGGTGCATTCTGACATAATGGCTAATGCTATATAAAGCAAATTTTATTATTTTGAGTTGACCATTGCTTAAATTTAATACCTTGGTTGGTAAGTTCTTCTCTGTTTCAGAACCCTGCATGAGTTCTTTAATTTCAAACTGAGAGAAAAAACCTTTGTTCTAGACAGGGTATTCATCAGGATGATTTTGGTTTCCTTTGTCCTTGTCTACTAGGTTTTGAAATTCCCTGAATCTAACAATTCACTTGTGTTTGTGTTTGAGTTGATGAGCATTGCATCAATTTTTATCTTGGGCGTTTTTCTTATTAAATTACTATTACAATATAATTAAATGACTTGCAAGGACAAATATGGTGTATTTTCAATTGTCTATTTGTTTGCGAAAGCCTAAGGTTTTTGAGTTATTGTGCTCATAGGGTCCTTTGCTGGTCTTGGCTTCCTGTCCTGGTATTTGTCCGGTAAAATTAGGGTGTTTGATCATAGAGGTCACGTTGCAAAGCTCTGTATCATCTTTGTTCCCTTACTCCTAGCGGCACTAGTTGGAGTTTCAAGAGTTGATGATTATTGGCACCATTGGCAGGATGTCTTTGCTGGCGGTCTACTTGGTATTTCAAATATCAACTTATGACTGCTACTTAGTTTCCTTATGCTGTTTACTTGTATATTAATTTGTAATCTTCTGCATTTGCGCTATGTGCAGGGTTTACAGTTGCTTCATTTTGTTACTTGCAATTCTTTCCTCCGCCATATGATGTAGATGGTACACTACTTTCCTCTGAGCTTATTTTCAGATAATAAAATCAATGGCATTGTTAGCTAAAACATGAATCTCTGCTTGAAGTATAGCAGGTCCTTGAACAGAAATTAGAAGTTGAAATAATAATTTTTTGTGATACTCACAACCGTTGTGCCAATTTAATATCATTGGTAGCCTTTTAGATGAAACTTCTGGAGATGTAATAAAGTTGAAGCATAGTGTCTTGTGAAGGAAGACATGCATATTCTTTTTCTTTATCACAATGATTTGAAAAGCACACTTACAAACCACTCACAATGATTTGAACTCTATTAATATATTCATCTATATTGGTATTGCAGGTTGGGCACCTCATGCATATTTCAATATGCTGGCAGAATCTCAGAGTGATAACCGATCATCTGTGGATAATATAAGGCAATCAGAACTTGAGAATGTGCAAGTCTGATCTCACATAGCAGACTCCCAAAGCTCATAGTCGAAGTCATTCATCAAACATGCCAAGGTTGGGATACTGAATCTAGCTTTGCACATATTAAGTAGAAATAGGAGTTCATATTCTTGCTATATGGAGAAAATACAGTAGTGCTACTTTTCGACCCTTTTCTAACTGCCCTTACTATGATGATTTGCCTGGATTAATTGAGAACGTAGATTTCCAGAAAAGTTGTTGGAAAGTTACTTGAATCAGTGAATTCTTGATTTTCATCCAGCTCTATACTTCTATATACCTGCTTATAGAAATCGTTCGATTTTCCTGAAAGACTAATTGCCATTCTTGAGCTCTTATTCCTTTTAGATTCTATTGTTTCATCATTTTCTGTCGAAACAGGCCTTTTCTTGCAAATTCCTGTTAATTTTGTTGACCTCTTTCCATTTACAAGATCATGGAGATCATTCTCGTTGCTGTCCCCAACCTGTTCACTTTCAGGTCCACACATTGTTTCTTCACCAACAATTTCATGGACATTTTCCTCCTCGTCTACATTAGCTCCTCGATCATCATTACCCTTGAGTTCAGCCTTTCCATTTATGTACGTCCCGTGTTTAGTCTTTCGATACACATGTTGCCACACATTCTTGAGATTCTTGGAGGAAATTGGTTTTTTCAGACAAAAGCATGCACCCTTTAGCATGGCTTCCTCGACCACATTCTTGTTTAACTCTGAAGACATAACTGAGTGCAAATGTTATTAGAATCATGTGTTAATGAAAAACAAGAAAATGTATTAGTAGTACTAAGTCTTACATATTATAGGATAGTCCTTGATGATCTGTACATTCTTCATAAACTTGAAGCAGTCCATTTCTGGCATGTCGATATCAGCTATGACAAGATCGAAATGATCTGCCCGTTCTTGGAGAATAGACAATGCAATTGTTGGTAGTTCTGTGGTGGTAACTGTAAGAATACGAGTATTAGAAATTGTATGTGGATCGTTTTCAACTACTATTGGACACTCAAACGTTATGAGTTATAACTTATATCACATTCGTCCCAAATTACGAATGTGAAACACAATGACTGAATCAGGAGGCGAAACATAATTTGGCAGCAAGTTGAGAGTATAAAGATAAATAAATAAAAAAACCGCAAAACGTACCTCTATATGAATATTCTTCCAACTTTGATGCGACATTTAAGAGGGATATTGTATCGTTATCGAGCAGGAAAATCCGAAGGCCGTGAAAAGGTGTTGGAATTACAGTACATTCCTCACTCATCTTTGAAAATCCATCTCAAGAATTTCACTAAAACATAGTATATATAATAGATGAAGAAACACAAATTCGAAACAGAATGTTACTACATTATAAATTGGAGAACTATTTTAATGAGAATCTTTTAATATGTCCATAATATCTGCTGATTTTTTTGTGTAATAGAAACATAATTAAACCTTCATGATTTAGTCAACGTAGCAAAGCCTTGATCATTTTAATAAAGGTTGAAGAAATTTGTGAATTAAAACTATTTCTTGTTAGGAAGAACGTATGTGATTAAATTTTCAGATGTTTTCATTAATTCAGGATCCTTGTGGTTTTATAAAAATCCACTGCTTCAGATTACTTCCCTTCTTAGCTAATTAAGTGTATCTTATTTACATAATTCAGATAATTAAATTAATGAATCATGATTTCGGGCAGACATAATGTTTATTAGAAAAAATGGAATATGTACGTGAAGAGACATTATTTGGACTAGCAGATTCCAAACAGAATATATACCTAATTATTGGAAATTGATTTTAAAGAAAATATTGTAAATGAAGATGAGATATAATTTGCTAGAGAAAGAGGTAACAACTGCGAAAAAAGCATGAATAACAAATTGAGTTATCCCTTCATTGTCATTGAAAGAGAAAGACACCTTCTAATATACTGAAAGAAACTAAACTTGAGAGTGAAAGACTTCTTTTTTTAAATAGTTACGTATTCAAATTTTATTCGATTAATTTTGAAAGCGGATAACTTTTCGACTTCTCTATTGTTTTACCTTTCGGATAAATTTATATATGATCACAATTTATACACACTCAATATGGACATTTGAGAATCGAAAGCAAATGATTTTCTTGAAATACGTAATGTGTATGAGATGAAGAAATATATGAAAATGGAGTACCAATAGAACAAAAGAAGATGAAACTTCTATGTGAAGGTTAGTGAGAAGTAATATGAACAGTGGATTAACAACCATGACATAACAACAAAGACCTAATTATTGTAGTAGATTTGGACAATACTAAAAGAGTTAGTTTAAAGTTGTAGTAAAGAAGCAAAGTCCCTCAAGAATGATGATGGAATTTTATCTGCTTAAACGATCTTCTTCTTTATTTTACTATTCATTGAAAATAAATATATAAATATAATTTCCATGTCAACCAACAAATGTTTATGCATAATTACTTTCAATACAAGCAATAAAAAGGCAATGAAAATGGCTCTTTGCTAACTGCCAGTATGATGAATAATCATACTCTTATTTATAATTTTCCCGCCTCATATTTACAAAGTATGAGTTAGGTGTCAAAAAATACCCTTAAAAAATTTGTTTTTTTGTTATTGTACAACGAACATTTTTGTAAATGATAATAGTTTTCTTTTATAAATTATCCGAAACTATCTTCATGATTTCAAAGAAGAAATCACATATGAGAAGATAACCATTTCTTTGTATAATTGTTAAAAAAAACATTTTGATTCAAATATCTTAGTAAAAATTTAGATTGGCATGCACAGTGGCGGACCCAAGATTTTTATCGAGGGGGCCCAACTAATAAAAGAATAACAATAGTTTTAAGAATAAAATCATAAAATTACGATAAAGTCAGTGTATCACATTATAAAATAACATCTAAAATCAATATATTTATAACATTTCAACATGACAAATAAATAAATAAAAAGATTACAATATTTATGTTGTATTTTTTTCCTATTTTGAAATCATTGCAAGATACCTTCGTTGCTAACATTTCCAAATACATCATTTTTTGATGTGTTATTAAATAATTATTCAATAGTTTATCGCTCATTGGATTCAAAAATGAACTTTGAATGTTGTTTATTTTGAAACACTCTTTAATATTAGTACTGATATTTTTCTATAATACTTTTTCATTATTTATGAAAGATAAGATAAAATTAGAATTATTAAATATCATTAAATTAACATTACTATTATACAAACTATAAATCAACATCTAACTTATCAACAATGCTAACTCAAAGCTAACAATTCATAAAATAATAATCAATGATAATAATTCTTTACAACCACTCATACTTTATTAAGCTAAAATAATGAATATATTATATATTCTATAACAATTGATAATCAAATAAATTAAAATAATATCATTAATCAATGAAGAAAAATAAATAATGAGTTTAGATATATGAAGAATTTACCTTAAAAATCTTTAAAATTGATATTTTTAATAAGAATTTGATAATATGCAAGTAAAATTAATTAATATACATATTTTTTGAATAAAAACATAAAAATACCTAAAATATATATATTTTTTTTTTTAAATCTCGGGGGCCAGTGCCCTCTTGGCTCTCATGTAGGTTCGCCTATTGTCATGCAGATTATGATCTCAGTTCCAAAAAATATATTTCAGATGTTATTTCATCTTATTTTTTCCGATTACAACCTCCGTAAATTTCTAATATATTAAATGACATGATCAATATACAAACATACATAAAAATTAGGGAAAACATCAATTTTAGTCTCGTAACTAAGGTCTTGTTCAATTTTGGTACCGTCGCTTTTCACTTTCCAATTTTAGTCCAACTCTTCAATTTGTCCAATTTGCATCCAATTTTGACCCGATTTTAGGCACGTCAGCAAATTTGACCGCCACGTAGGCAAATTTGCTTACGTGGCCATCGGTTTTGCTGACGTGGCCACCGGATTTGCCTATGTGGCGGTCAAATTTGCTGACGTGCCTAAAATCGGGTCAAAATTGGATGCAAATTGGACAAATTAAAAAGTTAAAAGATTAAAATTGGAAAGTGAAAAGCGACGGTACCAAAATTGAACAAGACCTTAGTTACGGAACTAAAATTGATGTTTTCCCTAAAAATTAAGGAAATACAACAAAATCATACTATTTTTCTTATTTATAATTCTCCCGCCAAATCACTTACAAACTACCAAAGCGAGATGACGAAAATACCCTTCAAACTCAAGGCAATCCAAAAGCAGTTACCATGCAACAACTGAGCTGAATCAATGTCTGTTACATTCAGTTTCCCAAATTGCCCCTGCCTGCTTCGAGGGGAGCAGCAAACTGAATGTAAGCTATAAATACACCTCTCATCTTCTTCATCGTCACTTATCAATTTTCTGTTTCTCTCTCTAGAAAAGTAACCTCTTTCTTTTTCTGGTGAATTGGAACTGAAGATGAGTTCGAGATCTACTTGAAGATTATGTATGAAGTTAATAGATAATCAGGTGAGTTCACCAGAATCACTGCCTATTCCACATCAATTTGATCAGTTCTTATTCGATTAATTACGTAGTATGAAGAACTTGATGATCGTTTCTGTTAACATGCCATCAAATTGGTACTTGAAGTTTTTCCTTCAATGAACTCAGATTCAATTCGAATTTCAGAAGAAAAAACTCTAAATTAGTATTCTCTTGAAGATTGTGTGAGATGGTTGCAAATGTTTTTTTTTTTTCAGTAATTTTATAATTCGTTATCAATTCCCAATTTTAGGAAAAATCGATTAATCTCTCTCTCTCTCTCTCTCTCTCTCTCTCTCTCTCTCCGAATTTACAGAAATTATATGTACAGAGGATAAAAACCATGCAGAGAGAAATCTCAATCTCCAGCCATGGCAGTCCGAGTGTTGCAGGCGAATTCGATTTCGCACCGTCGATCTACTCCTCAATTTTCCCGCCAAAACAGTCGTCTCTCATCGATTACCTAAACGACGGCACCTCCAATTTTTCTTCCAATGATAGCGACGATGCCCTAGCCTCGTGCTTGCCCCAATTCCAGCAGCAGGAGCTGCATCGGGATTTGATTAACCGTCAACGGAGGGTACTCTCCCACCTCCGCGACGTGGCGAAACAGGCCCAGACCCTACGCCAAGAGAACGTCAATCTGAAAATTGCAAACCTTGATTTGAACGATCGGTTGAATTCCTTTCTCAATCCGACGCCGTTTAACAGTCTGGATCATGGTCCGGGTTCGGATTCTGATATGCTATCAGACGGATTGCGAAGGATGGGTATCGGTGGAGAGGAGGAAGGAACGAGTGAGAATGAGGCGGTTGCGAAGAGCCCGACTAGCGTGATGGATTCGGGTCCTGGGGGACAGGTCGGGTCGGGCCGGGTCCATTTGCCTAAGAGTATATCCGTTCGTTCTAGTGATTATCTCAAAGCAGTTCGAGCTGGTGGGGGCAGTACAAAAGGAGGAGATTTTGTTAAAGCATCAAAACAAAATCATGGGACGGTAAATTTTACTATATATGAGTTTACTTTAGATTGATTTGCAGCAGTATTTAAACTGGTAATTAACTGGAAATTGTGTGAAAAAACTACTCTGTTATAAGCTTTCTATCATATTTACCACAACATGTATTGCTTGCTTTTGGTACATGTGAGGCAATTCTTGAAATTCTGTAGTTTGTGAAACTGTGATAAGTTTTATGGCCCATATTCTACTATTTGATCCTATTAGTAGTGAATTCTAAGAAATTTTGTGGCCTTTATAATCAAGTTGTCATAAGGAATTTGTTAGCCTCTTTGCTTAGCCTTTTTTTCCTCAGAATTCCTGGTTGATATACTTGTAAGTTGTAACCAGAATCTGCTAAAAAGCTACTGATATTGTTAATGCAGCAAAAGGTGTATGTAAAAGGTGGGAAGAAGGAGCAACCAGTTGAACTTGAGGTGTACAATCAGGGCATGTTCAAGACTGAGCTATGCAACAAATGGCAACAAACTGGAACCTGCCCTTATGGAGACAACTGCCAATTTGCTCATGGCGTTGAGGAGCTTCGTCCCGTTCTTCGCCACCCTCGTTACAAGACTGAGGTCTGTCGAATGGTCCTAAACGGTGTCCCCTGCCCTTATGGCCATCGCTGCCACTTTCGCCACACTTTGACCGAGCAAGAACAGCTCACAAGGGCAGTGAATTCCAAGTCTCTTGTACCACTCAACTATCGGTAACTTCTTTATATAGTCTTTTCTTAAGGCCTTGTTATATGGTGGAAATTGGAACTGATTTGCATGAAGAGTTGCTTACTTGGTTATAGTACTTGAGAGTGACTAAAGATTCACATCAAATTGTGAGGAATTATTGAATTGGGCTTCTGTAATTGTGTAGCTAAATAGAAGTGGACTCTGTAAGTAAATAAGTATAAAGGACATAATGTCATAAAGGGTTGCGTTACATAAAATTTAGGATATGTTAGGATGAAGAGAGAGAGTGTGCAAATTTCATCATTTTTTGACTTGCTTTACATTAAAAATGTCATTATTCGTAATAATGCATTACCAAACTTAGACTTTGTATGGTTGGTTTATGTAGAGAATTCATTTTGCAGATTGCAATGATGTGAGTTTGCATATTGGCGAAGCAACTTATAGTTTAGATCATCTTGTGTTCTTTAATGATTACATAACATTATTGATGATTCATGATAGTATATATCATAAATATGTAAAATGGGATGAAATATAACATTTAATGGATCCAAAAATAAATCCATCCAAACAATATAAACAGTCTGAAAGAAAATAGCAAGGGTAGGGTAGAATTTTTTTTCCTTTTGTATATATCCATCCCATCATGATCATGCCATTTATCCTTTCACCAAAATGGGCCAAATTGAAGAAGACAACTTACTCAGAGACAAAGAAAAAGAATATTTGGGCCCCATACAAGCCCAAATTATGGAAGATTGCCCAATCATTTTCCGATATATAGTTGAATATGCTTTGCAAGATAATTGGTGCAGGAAATGATATCCATATGATTTTTACCAAGATTGAGTGGGAAACGCATTATTAAATAAAAAAAGGGAGAAAAGTTACTTTAAGAAGAAAAATGAAAATTTAAAAATGAAAAAATGGTAACCACATGTGCCTGAATTTCCTCTAAAACTAACCTACTTACATTACCTATACAGTGAGAATAGGTGACTTATTTGCATGATTTAAATAATATTTGATGGTATAGTGGAATTTTCAAGCCTTATTTTAAGTTAAAACATAAGAGGACTATGATGAGATGTTCAAATTACATTTACATAAAGTGGTAATGTAATTAGTATAAAATTACAATTAGGTTTACATTAACTTAGAAAAACACTAGTTTAATTATTTACCATAATATAATTTTTCAACCTTAAATAATTTTTATTAAAATTAGTATTTGTTGGTAAAAACTATCCATGCAGCAAGATGTAGACAAAAAAGAAGTATCTACAAACATATGAGATGTAAAATTGTTTTTCCAAAATCTAAAAATTAAAAATAAATAATTGAAAATCCAATTAAGTGATGAATGTGGAAGTGGGATTTGCATAGAAAGTGAGAGTGAGTGGCTTCAAACGGCTAAACAGCGGCGTCTCGAGGCTCACGCGCCGCTATCTGTCAACTGATTAGCCGACAATGATTGGACACTCCAAAGATTTCCTTTTTACTCTTTGGATTTTTTTCTATCTCTCTTGTCCTCATTAAGTATCTAATCATTGATTTATTTTTCCTTATTTTTTTTGGGCCTCCTTTTATTTTCATATTTTAATATTTATTTATTAAATGAAAATGTGATGGTGAAAAAAATTATGATAATTTCAAATATCTTGTTTTTTTTAAAATTAATTCAAAACAATTTAAATTTTATTTTTTATTGAATAAGATAGTTCATTCATTCCAAATAACTATCAATTTAGAAAATATTGTTTAATAATTATCGCCAAGAGAATTATATTATTTCTTTCAAACTTTATTTATATCTTTCTTTTTTCTATTAAATATTGTATTAATTTTTATAAAATACAACAACAATTATTTTGAAATTGATTGGGCACTTTTGAGTATCTACTAATTTTTGGGTTTCCTAACCAAAACTTAATATTTAAATAATTTTTTGTATGATGCAATAATAATTTATGTTATTCTATAATTACAATTTATATGCATGCATGTAACACTATGGTGCACTTACTTAAGGATGAAATTATCCTGATATTTATGCGATATATCCACGAATATCCGTATTTTGAAGGTTGCGATATGGATATGGGGGTTAAAAAAATCTAGATATTGCAGATATATCGCAAAATATCGATATTTATCCAAAAATTAAGATTTTTTCAAAATTTGTATTTTTAGACCAAAAATAAATTTGATTAAAATTTTGATAAATATTTTGTAGCAGCAATAGTTTTATCAAGTGAAATATTATAAAAAATAATTAGAATAAGGATGATGTATATGAACACAAATCAAAATGATATGTCTCAAGAATCATATACTCTGACATATATGAGAGTTTACTGTTTGATTGGAATACTCAAAACGTATTTCATTATCCACTCCCTTAAATGTCTTATGGAAGTACAAACATGTACCAACAACAATTCATGGTGAAACAATTGGAAGGGATAGAGTAACGTACCAACAACATGTGCATAATTATATTCATAATTACTCAAATGTGATGAGTTGATACCAATATTATTTAGACAAAAATAACATCGCACCCGTTAATTTTGAACCTCATAGATCATCATATTGATACTAGTGATTTGGTTGTATCAATCAGTTTTGAATAAATGTCAATTTTCATAACATTTTTTATGTTTATTATCTATATATTTGTTGTAAACATGACATTTGGTTGATATTACCAATTAAATATATGTATTTTTTGATGTTATAATAGTCTGTAAAATATTATGTAAAATTTCTAATTATTTTATAGAATTTCCGTCATTTTTTAAAATTTTTTGCGATATCGATATATCCATAAAATCAAGGTTGCGATACTAAGTCAAACCGGAGTTTTTGATTACTTTTTTTTTTTCCAAAGCCCAAGCCACCGAAGACTCCCACCCACAGAAAAGAAAATTAGTAAATAAATAAATCTAATGTAAATCCTCGAAGAAGTAATAATTGAAAGATTTGGATAATATAATGATTATCTTTTGACTATTGACAACATAAACTAACAATTAAACGTACAATAGATTACCAAACTAAAACAAAAAACAAAAAAAAGATAAATTTGTAATATATTATATATACCACTTAGGATGCTTTTAAATTGGTATGAAGTGTTGAAATAATGCACAACTTTTTGTTGGTCATTATGACTATTTACACTGCGCACCCATTAATTCTAAGTGGAAAACAAATATAGAATGTAAACAGAAATTAAATTTATTTAAAAACAGACATCAGAATCTAAATATGGCTGACTTATTAGATTGATTTCAGCTTTTACAAATGTGATTGACAAATCCCACAATAAAGTGATTTAACTACTCCCATTAATTTCCATCTTTTCATCTTCAATTACGTCCCTTGGATATATATATGCCTTTTCCATCCCAACAACTATTGCTTGACAAATTAAAGGTTTTTTATATTAATAATCATGTATTTAGATTACTCAAAAAACGGTCACTTAACTGCTATATATATATGTGTTAATACGTTCGTTCCATTTAAATATTAAATCGTAAAAATTATCTTATATAAAATTATTTAGGGTTTTAGTACAATTAAAGAAGTTCCTCTATTTAAAAATGTGTTTCAATTTTATTTTGTTTTTTCGATCTTTATGTATGTTTAGAATTTCATATACTTATATAGTTAGTTGGTTACTATTTGTGAAATGCTAAATATAAATTCTATATACATGTACATCACAATAATTTAAACAATTTATATACTATTATTAAATAATTTATATTCTATTATTAAATATATGTATGGTAGCTAGTATGAAAGCTCCAAGGCCCTTGGAATTCGAGCTAGTGGACATTTCTACATTCCCCCACAAACATGCCTTAACCCTACTTTGGCTACAATTTCAATACTAACTATATTACTACCATTAGTATAAACATGTACTTATATATATATATATATATATATATATATATATTTGCAGAGAGAGAGAGAGAGAGAGAGAGGTTGCAATCTTGCCTTTATATACAACTCATAGTATTTACTTTCATTTCCATATAGTCTTAACTTTCTTGCTAGATTAGCTTAGTTTTGGTTCAATTATTCTAGCTATAGCTTACTCTGTATATACCACCACTTTTCAGTGTTTCATTCTTGACCCTTTTACCTAACGACATGATTGGTGGCTCACATGGTGGCTACGGCGGCGGAACAAGGAGGAGGCGGCCGTCACGGCGGCGCCGGTTAGATATGTGAAATGCCGAAGCTGCCCCTGGCATAACCAACCAACCAACAACTGAAAAACAGCTTTGCAATTTCGCTCTCCCGAATTTCTAACCCAAGGGTAGAATTGGGAGAGCGCTATGTTGCATCGCGGGGAATTGAGGGTGCTGGTCCGAATTTACTGCTGTTTACTTCTCTGTAATTCCATATTTAACCCTGTCTTTTTCTTTCTTGGCTTTTCTGCCCTTTTGTTTTATTATTATTATTAATTTTTTGGCTTTTTTATTGAGATGAAAAAACTGGGATGTAAGAGACGCATACAATGTAGCTAAGCTTCATGGGGTATTATGCACTGGGGTGGTTGTGGTGAATTTTTAGTTTGGGGGTGGGTTTGCAATATGGCTGAAAGTTGGGGGGTTTTGTGCAATATTCTGTAGTGCTGCTGGGCATGCTTCTCTTACACCTCTTATGTAATTTGCTGTTTTCTTGAATTTGATATCTGCAAAGTTAAAGTATTATTGCTTGCTTTTTGACTTGTTACATATTCCTTTCTCTTTTTGCTTTATTAAATAGTTTCCATTTTACCATGATTATTTTCTTTTCTAAGTTGTCCTCGTTCCAAGAAATAACCCATCATTCTATAAAAGTGTTGCACTTTTTTGGGGTTGGAATAAGTATTGCATAATTTATAAATATTAAATGGAAATATATTTTTGAGTCTTTTCACTTCACTTTGCTTTACTTATATTTATAGACATGGGTTTATTTTCTTATTTACTTTCACATGCATTACACTTGATTCCTATGTTGAAACAACACATGATAGAAAACCAAATTTATAAAATATAAATTAACATTAATAAATGGAAGCATAGAAATATAGTTCTAATGCAAAGTAAAATATAAAAACTCAATATAGATAATGAAAAGTATAAGAACCAAATTCAGTAAAAATGAAAATTCCCCTCAAATATGCCATATTAATATACATACAGAATCACACGGAAACATATTGAAGCGATGGAATCAGAGTAGAAGCCCAGTTGCAATTTACAAAATTCATATAAGATTGGGCTATCATATCTACTAAAGATTTGGGCTTTTTCAGCATTATATTGGGCTTCGCATATCTACTAGATTTAAATCTGCATGGAGTCATATGTCTAGTAATTGGGCTTTTAAATCATATTGGGCTAGAATTTTGCAAAACTCACTGAAGTTTAGATTTAGTGATATGGCTCAATCATAGAATTTGGAATCAAACATATTTAAAATTGGATTTCCAGACTGTAAAAGAATTTTAATGGGCCTGCTGAGATGCAAAATTTATTAGAATAAAATTTATATTTAAGCTTGATTTCTTTTTCTCACCAACTAAAGTATTTAAGTTTTACCAAATTAATTTCAGTTATATATTTTCAACCATTAATACCAATACATATATATAGACATCGAATTAACTTTGATGTTCATATTATCTTATTAAATTAATAGTGAATATTAAATTGTCAGCAATTTACAAAGCACTATATTAAATTTTATTGAAGAGGTGCAGCAAGAGTTGATGGAAGATTATTAGGGTATCATGCAGTTTGCAGAATGTTCACATATTCTATAGTCTATATCTTCTTAATTGTCTCTTGTCTTTAATCTTTAATTAAGATGATAATAGTAAATTCATAAATCATCAATTTCAACGGATAATCCCTTCTTCTATATTCGGATCAAAATTACAACCTAGATATTATACTTCAAATAAAAATCATCTCTCTATCTACAAGATTTAACATTCAAGGGGTAAAATATTTCCACTAAATTAAATAAAAATCATCTCTATCAACAAGATTTAACATTCAAGGGGTAAAATATTTCCACTAAATAGCTTTTTATTCATAAGAGAGAGAGAGAAAAAAAAAAGATTAAAATTTATACAGTAGAAAAAGAGTTCTGAAACTCTTCAAAAAACAGGAAGTCAAAGGTAAAAACTGCTTTGACCAAAAAAAAAGAGTAAAAAGGAAAAAAGAAAAACGCGTCGACACCACTCGCCATGGAGATCCGTCGTCATTGAAAAGGGAACCACGACAGTAGATTCCGGGCCACGCGCCGCCGCTCGTAACCGACACGCTCGTCGGAGATCAGCGGCGCGCGGCAGAGGGGGCAGCTGAAGTTGAGGTGTTGGAGCCAGCCGTCAAAACAGTCCTTGTGGAAAACGTGGCAGCACGCTAACTTGCGCACGTTGTCCCCGTCAGCGAACCGGTTCAGGCACACCACGCAATCGGAGCACGACCGGTCGGGCCTACCGTCCGATTGGTTCGTGTATGAATAGACCCGGTTCAGATTCAATTGCTCGCAGAGGAGGATAACTCCGGCTAAACCGGACCCAACGACGTCGTATAGCGCGCTGCCGGAATGGTGGTGCTCAGATTCGAAGCGACGGGAAAAAAGGCCGAGAGCGTGCGAGATAGCGGAGAGAAGGGTGCGGAGATAACATACGCTCTTTCCGATGAGCACCGCCATTAGTATGATGGTCGATTCCGATGACACGTCAGATAGTTGGCTTTGCAAACCCATTTTTACAACAACTTCAAATTTTCATGCAAGAATGGATATTAACTCTTTATATATGTAGAAATATATATACAATATTTTTTTTGGACGAAGAAATATTATTACACACTATGTGGGGGGATGATAAGAGTGAGCTAAGAAATTGAAGGGAAGAAGGCTTTTAAGTAGGAGATTTTTGGGGATAAAAAGCCCATGTGATAATTGGTCCAACTTGGAATATTTTTTTGTTGTTTTATAACATTTATTTGGCATATTATTGTAGTCACTAGTCACATATGATATGGATGAAATTTGATTTCTTTTTTCTCAAATATATTGTTCCTATTGTTCAATTATTACAATGGGATCAAATTTCTAACAACTCATTATGTTTTTATTACATTTCCCAAAAGAAATGAGATTCTAAACTAATATTGTGATGCCACTAACTCATAGTTACTATCATCAAGAAAGCAAAACAGAATTGTTTTTTCAAATGTATGAAACTTCATAGTGATAGAAGTTTCTCTAATTTGTTACGATTATCTGTCAATTATTGTGTAAGTTGTTACTCATGTTCGAATATAAATTTTAATTGAACTTATTATAATTCTATTTTTTTTTTAATTGTATATTTCATTAGAACTATTAAGTTCGAATTGGATCTTCTATTAATTACACAATTTCACACATTTATTATGTGGTCATTTTCTCATCTTGATAATATTATCAAGAAAAGATGAAGAGACTAAATAAATATACTTAAGATCATGCTTTTTTTCCCAACTCCTAAGAGTTTGATTAAATTTACAACTAATGCAATCAAGCCATACTTCCATCACAACATTCGGATAATAAATAAATAAATAAATAATTATGAGTTGATCTCAAATAAATGTAATAAAATAATTAATTATGAGTTAAAAAACGCGTTTGGCCGGTGACAATTAGGCCTTTGGACAACGACTATCTGACTAAAAAAGATTTGCGAAGATCTTCTCTCCAACTTGCAAGATTAAATTAAGTATTAGCACATGAAATCTTAGAATTTAATTACTTGTTTTTTTAGAAAAATAGAAAGTAATTATTTTTAAATGCTAATTGGGGAGATAAATATCACCAACTCCTGCTTGAGGACTTTCAACCACCGACCAAACATTTATTTGTCCCAAGAAAATAAAGAAAATCCTCAAGTTGATAGAATTCTTCACAAATACTTATATAAAATTGTCTTACAAATATAATTTGATGCGATGAAATCTTATTAATTTTCAAAAATAAGTTGTATTTATGATATTGATTGTAAGTAAATTCGTTTTACGAAACTAGATCATTCGTAGATCGATGTTATAAAAGTCAAAGAAAATTCTATGGAGAATATTTTAAAAACATGAATAATTAATTTTGGATGTTATATTAAAAAACAAGAATAACTAATTTTGTATGTTTCAAATTGATGGCCCTCTTGGTGCCACCTCTGCTGCTCTGCATTTGCTAATTGCCAGCTTCTTTGATTCTTCGATATTTTTCGAATAATGTATTCTATTTTATTTATTTATTATTTTATTAATTAAGCCATGTCTTTTTCATGATCATGGTCAAGAGAGTCTTAATATGATACATGCATATAGTTAGGTCGACTAAAAGTATGTAAGTTGGAGTTTACACGAAAACTTATTCGTATATGTCTACAACACTTCAACTAAGTTATTAGATTATTTTCGTATTGTTAATTTCCCCAACTATACTTAAATTGTTATGGTTGAGGTTTAACAATATTACTAAATAAAAAGAATATAATTTGTGTGAAACCATCTCACAAATCTAATTTTGTGACGTATCAATCCGTAATTCATAATTTATAACTATAAAATAAAGATTAAATGGTGAAAATGAATTTGGATTGGAGGTATGAAGTTTCGCTTGATAAAATCATGTCCCATCAGACGGTTTCATGTAAATTTTATTATTATTTAAGTCATTTTAGGTTCGGAGAAAAAAAAAAAGAATTAAGAAGAGCAATCTTTCAAAAAAGCCTAAAGCTAATTAAGAAAGTAATCTCTTACCTAATTAGAATTATCTCAATAAATTAAGAGCTGCTGCAAATGTGGGATACAAGGAAAGCCACATTTAGTGCATTAATTATAATCATATTCAATTGTATTAATCTCTATCCACTTCCACTAACTTTAGAATTGGGTATTCAATATAATCATGATTTACTATTTATCTAATAAATTACTGAGAAGTAGAACATTCTAGAGATAGTTTATGATGATGATATTGATGAATTTGACAATGAAAGAGTGATGAATGACTAAATATATTATCATAATTAATTTTGATTAAAAATGGCATAAACTAAGGGTAGTCACCCCTTCACTGAAATTGACAGGTTCATGTATTCCACCCCTATAATAGACCTCCACATTAATCATTAAAATTACAGCTAATATGGGCCGGGTTTGGTCCTTGTTGGGCTCGACCTATAAATTTATGTAATTTATGTAACAGGTTGACTATAAATACAATGCAAGTGGATTTCAAATGAAATTGACTAGGATGTATATTGTTGTCACAAATTATAAATGTACCTTTGGCAAATATATTTATCCTATCATTTTATAGTTTTTGTATAGAGGTGATTGTTTTCTTTAATTACATGTAAAAAAGACTTATATATCATAGTTTGTAAGAGAAAAACAAATACTCACAGATCTTATTGGGGGTCAAAAGATCTTATCATATCAATGGTTTTGATAAACTGGGCCTTTTGTGGGCCCAACTAAGTTGAGCCCAACAAGGCCTAAATAAGAAATTAAGACCTATATCTAATAAAAATTGTTATGAGAACATACTCTACAAGAAAACAAGTGAATATTGCTGAATAGTGGTAAAGATAGTACAAATAAAAGAAAATAAATTAACAACAAAGATAGAAAAGAAAAGGAGATTTAAGAAGTAGAAGGATTAACCCAAACTCCAAGAGTGGAGGAACCCCAACCAGAATCAATATAAGATTGCATGTTGCCATCGAGTGAGTGGTACATTCCGCTGCTCAAGGAGTACACAACACCAGTGTTGCGATAAAATTTGTGAAGAAAAATCTTGTTGGCAATGTGAGTATTGGCAACAGCAAAAGATCCATTGGGACTGAGATATAAACATTTGTTGCCCAAACATTCTAGATTCTTCCAAAGCATGTCTGATAAATCCAACTTTGCAACCCTAACAAGTAACAACTTCACCCATGATCCCTTTTCTTATAACAAAGAAACCCCACATCTCTTCTTCATCCACTTCTATCATGCAAGCCTCCTTAATTCTCACTTCTTCTTCTTCTTCATCTTTGTCGTTTTCATATTCCAACAATTCAAATTCATCATCTTCTTCGTCATATTCCTCTTCGGAATGTGACAATTCAAATTCATCATCGTCGTCTTTCCCATAATCCTCCATTGTAATTATCTTCATCCGTGACTTTTCTAACAAACACATCCCACGTCTCTCCTTCATGGGCTAATTCTATTATGTAACACTCCTCTTCTGCATTGTCGTCACAACCACACTTGTCTACACAAGGCCCATAGTTTCAGTTTCATGCCACATAAAATCCTTTATTTTAAACTGTAATCCAGTTTGAAACCGTGAAATTCAACTCCTTCAAACATATCAATCTCATTCTAGCATGCAAGTGAATCATCCTGAAACTCTGCATGCTTCAACCACAAATCCATTATTCCAACAAAGGATTATAACAAAAAACAATTAGAAGATTATGATGATATGGACAAGAAAATCTTGTTTAGTTCAGGTAGTGCACATTAAGCATAACATAACAGCAAAAGTCACAACTAGTCTATAGATGAGGGATAGTTGGATGTGTCTCAATATCCAAAATTTTAAAGAAACGAAAACACACTTTGAAACCCAAGAAACGAATTCTCTTGCTTTACTTCACCTGCCATTTGCATGGAACAAAACTGTTTTTTCTGTAAACTTGGAGACAACAGCTTATCACCAGAGGTCACAGGGAGTTGCATATGAGAGGACCTCTGATCCAGGGTGAACGGTGTAGGATTAGTCATCTCCAAATTGTCAAAAACCAGAAAGTTCCTAGGTCTTTTTCTTGCATGCTCAAGGAACGTTCTCGTTTCAGCATTCTGATGCTCAGTAGCCAATGTTGTTTCTTCACCCCAAGTCTCTGTAGTGAATTTACCTTGAGTCAGTATCACTAGAGATAGAGTAATAATCACTTAGCAGATAGAAGAACAGTTATGAAGTACTCTTATTGGTTTTCACCTGCAACCTTCATGGGATAAGAGCTATTAGAGCTGTCAGGTATATATATTTGGCCATCTTTGTGTATGTATTGTTCTGGTTCTGTAAGTAGGGGTTGTTGAATAGCTGTCCTGATTTGTGGAGTTTTGTAACTGTCTTGTACTTCCAAAATCTCAATGTGATTATCGAGCTCAAGATGCATCTCACGAGTACGTTTTTTGATGAGTGTGAAGGTCTGTAGTGATGGAGGAACTGTATCATCTGAGATAGGCAAAACTGGTAAACTCTTTGCCTTCGAGCGAATATGGTCAAATACTGTCTTTTCAGTTATAATTTTGCAGTCGTCATCTTCAGTTTCAGCAACAGGGTTGTCTTCAAAATTAGAAAAAACAAACAGCTGTGGTGAGCTGGCAGGAGGACAAGCATATAGGACCTGAGAAACAGTAGTTCTTTACCATCTTCTGATTCTTCGTCTATAAGTTTAAAGCTGGGCCTGAACAGGAAAAGTTTGATGGTCGATCACATAAGAAATCATATTTTACTACAATGTTAAGCCAGAATCATCTGTTAAGTGCATTACTTGTATTATGATATGATAGAAACGAGTCTTACATGGAAATTGAGTCCTCTATCAATTTTTTGGAGCTGTGAGATTCTTTGGAGGTACGATGAGAATCGTTCTCATCTTCTATGATGTGAACATCCTTTTTCTGAAAGGAGGAGAGGTCTTTTTGTGTATATTTATGAGTGGCTTTTAAATCTATTGGTGGTGTAATGATAACCTTTTGATGGAGATCAATGCCAACTGCAATAACATATAAAGTTGTACTAGATGCATACTTAGCGAGCACTAAAAATAATGTGAATAAGAGTAAAATAAGGAGTTACGGAATTCTTCAAATATCAGATCTGCCTTAATTGTCAGTTGTCCTTCCTGAGGACTTGAATATAAAACCGTTGCACAATACGGGCTACAAAAAATTCATAATGTTAGACTTGAGAGTTTCCGATAAACAAACACCAGACATATATTCCAAGAGCAAAGTGTATCATGAAATTGTGGGAAAAAGATTTAGGATTCTGCATCCATTAGATATAAACAGTGGTTGTGTGGTCTGTCGTTTCCATACCTTGAAAAATCCTCCAATCTGGGCCACCAGAAAAGAAGTTTCAGAAACAACAAAGGCAGATTTGAACCAACAATTCAAACGACTGTTGTGGCTGTATGTAAGCTAAAACAGTTGATGTACCTTATCTTTTCATTAAAGAGAATGGTGTTATCTTCTTCAGTACCGACAATCTGTAAGGAATTACTTCAGTTGCATGACTTTATGAAAATAAAACCCCCATGATCAATGTTAACATCAAGATGGAAAATTTTATAAAAGAAAAATATAATTCAAAACAGCACATATTTTGGACCAAGTTGTATGAAGATATATTTTCCTTGCTTACCAAATCAGCATAATGTCTTTTACTTGACTGCACTGGCTCTGATAGCCTAGTTAATGTTAGCAGTAGCTTGCACTTCCCTATCCTTTGGCCCTCAGGTTCCTCAGCTATCATCTCAATTTTCGGGGGCAGCAAGAGCAATGACTCTTTGATATGGTTCCCAAATGGATATTTTCTACCAGTCACCAACTCTATCTTTCTTGGATCAGCCTCAGAGAGAGCCTCGAACGATGTCACTCCCATAGAATGCAGTGCCTAATTAGAGACATGTGCATAAAGAACGAACATCAGTATCTCTTCATAGAAGAAGAAGCCTCATCATTAAATAGTACTGAAAGTTGAAAAAACAAACCTTAGCAGTCACCATCCCAATGCCTGGTAATTGTTTCAGCAAGTATGGGCAATCATCCCATAACTTCTGATACAAACATTTAGCTAGTAGAGTTGAATTCAAAGCTCCTTTATAGCTTTTCTTGTACATAAAATACTCTTTCATGCACTTTGCAATTCTAGACCCATTTGAGCATATAGAATTTGTGTCCTAAGGTATAAACACTTATAGTCACAATATAACAAATAAATTCGGAATCCTGAAAGTACACTCAATCTCAAATAGAGGCCACGAAACCTGGGTCATGGATAAGTCACGAACTAGAGGATCGCCAGTCAAGCAGTCATTCACCAGAATAAATATCTTCTCTTCTCTGGTTTGAATGCGTTTTTTCCACTTTCCTTTATCATCAAGGATGTGAAACCGAAGCCGTCCGTCTTTTCCATTGTTTATGTCATTTAGGAGCTTCTTCTCATTGCGCCTCAGTTGTATCCCTTCAATTTGAAAATGACATGCATAATCCAAATTTCATAGCTTAAGATTTAGTCTTAATTAAGATGCATAAATACATGCGATTTCTTCTGCCCGGCAAATAATATGAAGCATGTCTTCTAAGCTACAGTTTGTAGGGGCCTGTATAATGTGCTTCATAGTGTCAAACTTCAGATAGTACTTTGTCATCAACCTGCCAGGCTCTGAACACAAATGAAAAAAAAGCATTATCGTTACTGCATTATTATCAGAAACGCCATAAACAAGTGAATGATATACCAAGTGGCTTCAGGAGGAACCCATCATCATCAGTCCAGACCATCTGATATTTTGACAGTTCATTAACTTTCTGTACACAAATATCTGGCAGAGCATATAGACATGGTGTCAGAGTATGGAAACACCAGAACTAATATCTGGTCATCATGGATTGAATTACCTTGCAAATGCTTCTCGATTCGATTACCAGGTAGCCCTTTAATTGAATAGTTCTCAGGATTCTGATTGTTACATGGAAAATTTTCAGGATGCAATTTAATGAAGTACTAGAATTCTGTCTTCCCAATAGGCTAAATGAACATGCCTTTTGCATTCTCACGTACAAGTATGAGCATTTCATCCATTCAATCGCTCTTGTTATATCTGATACAGTTGATTGAACTATCTCTGCATTTAGATGTTCTGTTACACATGGAAGCAACCTGGACAGACACAAACCAAAAAACAAGCAAGTATCTTCATATGTGGTGCTTCACTTACACGAGGCATAGAGAAAAGAGAGATAATAGAAGAGCATACTGTGATTCCACCATTTCACATCCACCCAATAAGTTCTCGTACAAATGGACCTGAGATATGGTTTGAAAGGGTTTAGAAAAGTATTTGATTACCTATCTGTCTTAATTTTTTAGAGAGGAAGTGTACTGTTTCTTTTCTGGTCATTATTATAACCATTCCGGTGTCGTCAAATGGAGGACGCCCTGCTCTTCCACACATCTGCATAAATCATTTTAATACAAAGGCGTGCAGGAGTCAAATATCAAAATTTCCTCAGCAGGTGCATGCTTCACCCAAATTTATTATTTTAGGTTCACAATGATCACCTACCAATGTAGTTTTAAGTTTAAAAAGCCTAATATATATTGTACATCACAATGTTAGTATTTCTGAGAATGAGCTAAAAAATAGTAACACACCTGTAATATCATCGATCGCTCATATTCCATGTACATCCCTTTCTCCTTGTTGCTAGACAAAATCAAAAGAGCAAAATGTTTTTTCTTAATTCCGATAATGTGAACCACCTTCAAGTTAACAAGAGGAAATTGGATGAAGTACTTTGAGAGCTGGAAAAAATAGTCTAACAAAGCACTGATGATAATGCTGCATGAGTACAAGTTTTTCTCCACCTGCTAGTTATTTATCTTAGATCTATACTTTCTCATGATTAGGCATTTATGATAGAGATTATTTAGCATGTCTCAGATGATAAGCATAAACATGACATAGAATATCTAGAATGTCTCCCCTGTCTTCCCACTGGATACCTATATTAGTACTCACAAAAATGTGGTAGATAGTTCTCAAGACATACAAATACTGTGTTGATTTGATGACCACTGTATGTGCTGGTAGATTAATTCCATGAGCCAGAGTATTTGTGGTGCACAAAATCTGAATATCACCATTGAGAAAAAGGCCTTCAATGAGATTACGATCCTTTAGAGAAAGTCCACCATTATGATATCCAACTGCACAAGAAAAAAATAGTAGGTGTTAAACGGACACTTATATCTTAATTTACTTCACCTGTCAACCTTCTTCCAACCCCTGCACATGGACCCCAATTCCCACATGAAAAAAAAGTATCTCATACCACCATAAAGTATGTACGACTGCATTTGCTTGTCGCTACATGATAACGATGCTTCCTTTAACCTTTCTTGTTGTTCTCTGCTTTTGATGAAAGGGCTTGAATAGCCAAAAGTCATCGCTATCTGAGCGAGTCGTTGTGCAGCTTCTTGTGCTCCTTTTCTGGTCGAACAAAAAATCAGGGCAGATTTTCCTCCAGAAAATTGCATGAGGAGATCTGCAAATTAATGGCTTCAGTTAACTATATAGCTATAGCCTCTGAAGTACTGTCTAAACAAACTATCTAAGGAGATGCTAATTTGATGATCTGCGGCTAAGGTTTCCAGGCTTACCAAAAATGTAGTTCTGGAGGCGCTGAATAATTAAAACAAAGATTTCATTAAGAAATATAAATGAATATTGATATATGGTGATTGAGAAATTCAATAATTTACAAAGAAAAATAAATAATCCAGAATGTTAATCATGGGTTGTTAAGCATACCTTTTCAAATAAAAAATCATTTTTTGCAGCTGTGTATCCTGCAAGCAAATGCATTAAATATATGTTGAGACTTAATAATTCTAAGCCATAAATAGCATCGGTTAAAATCTGCTGTGTGTCATCTGGAAGATTCACATAATGCTCAAAAGTTCGTGTTGCCTAAGAAGCTATCAATGGAACTAATCTTCAGGAAAACTATGCGCACCAAAAACTTTAGTTGTCAACTTTACAGGTCTCATTTCTTCACCAAACCTGTGAAAAGGTCAGTGTCATATAATTTCAAAGTAACTAGTTATGTGATCAATTGACTTATCACATGTCAGGATTTGGGTGTACCTTTTAATTCCCTGAGTTGGAACCATAAGCCACTCCGCTGCAAAACCTAAAACGTGTTATCATGCCCATATAATGAAACCTCTCCAATCAAGTGCATGTTGAAGACTACCTAAGTCATTGATATTTGGTATTGTTGCAGAAACAGCTAGGAAACGAACTAGGGATAAAGGACTTGATTGCATTTCAGGTTTGCAAGCAAGCATTTTAATTCTGCTGACAATTGCTTCTAGTGCTGCTCCTCGAGGGTCATTTAGAAGATGAACTTCATCAATAAGCAAAAGTGATATATCGCTAAAAAAGCTCAAGCCTCCATCCTTTATGCGATAACGAGTCACAGCATCAAATTTCTGGGGGAAGGGAGCCGGGTCAAACAAGGATAAGATCATATGAAGATAAGAAAGAGTCACGTAGCTAACTACCTCAGGAGTTGTGAGAATGATGTCAGCATCCTGTATATTGTTGACACTATAGTACTCGTTATCACCCGTTAGCTCAAGGCAATTTATACCCAATGGTCCAAGCTTCTGAGTCCAATCTCTGACCTTCTCTTGTACCAAGGCCTTTGACGGTGCTATGTAGATCTGGATGACAAAAATTGTTTACACCAGTAAGCAGCTAAAGGAAAAATAGAATGATGCAATTGAAACAATAGCAAGGTCCTCTTTAAGTAATAGAATGAAAACTTATACCGGGTTTTGCATATAGCACATCCATTTGAAAAAACATATATATTATATATATTGTTATATGAACAAATATCAGGTTATTTTTATGCAAAGAAATGAGAAAAGGCTTTCGTAATTATTCTCTTGGATATTATGGTGCATATATCAAATTATTTATACCAAATACTACTGCAGAGTTCTGGATTTCTCCACTGCTTATGAAGAACAAAATACAGCAGTTTTTTTATGATATTGGCAGCTTAGTTTCATGGTAATCTCTCCGGACAAATAAACTTATTAATCTTTTTCCATGAGTCATACTAGTATAAGAAACGTAACTGTTTTTAGGGTCCCCTTAGCATGGGTGAATTTCCCACCCCCCGTGATGAACTTTGAAAGAAGCCTCATGATGCATAACTCAAAGAGTACAGTCTTTCCACTTCCAGTTGGTGCTGAAATGACCATGTTTACATCGGAAAGGTAGCATGTGGAAAAGCATTCACTCTGCAGAGAGTTGAAATATCTGCATGCATATTAAAAAGGAAAAAAAAAGGATGTAACAAAAGTAACCTTTCAGTAAGAAGCTAAATCAAAATAGTTATACTAGAAGCCAACTTCCCCCGAGATAATAAATTTTAAGCTTCCCCTTTGGACGGACCTTAAGATGCTTAGAAGACTATGGTGTTGAAAAATGATCATTATTTCCATGAATCAGAGTTTGACAAAATACCTGAAACTAAAAGCCGAGCGAAAAGGAGCTGGTAAGTCGTTCACTGCCTTCAGTGCATAGGAATCCATACATGAACTCATGTTTTGACGAACTGAAGATGAACAGAGTACTCTCAATTTTAGCACCATAGGGCTAATCAGCTAAGTGTTTGTGGTGATGTAACACAGCAGTCGGAGATAAATGAGCACACAAGAATAGATTTATGTTTTTTTTTTTAGAGAATCAAAATAATACTACTGCTTAGTTGACTAATCTATCGTACTTAGCTAAGAATTTTACTTTTATTTTATAACTTCTATACTAAATCCAGACGCGTATAAAAATTGCAGTAGCCATAACAAAAGGATCGGGATAGCAAAACTTAGGTCAGATTCAGTTCAGTGACGCGTTGTTTACGGACGCAACATCGTGAATTCAAAATTTAAAAGCAAAATTCCCTACAAAGTAGAATATGCATGTTCAATCGAATTAAACCGATGGCAAAAACTTCAAATTCATACTTCAGAATCATCCTAAGCACCATAAAAGCAGTAAATTCCCCCAAATTGATGTGAATACCTTTCTATTTCACTCCGAGCAAACACAATCCGTTATCATGATCTCGCAATTACTCCGATTAGCTGAAAATTAACATTCAAATCGCGTATTCTTTTCCGTGAGCCTCTGTGTGTGAGAGAGAGTAGTAGTAGAGAGAGAGAGAGTAGTAGTAAATAAACGCGGTATATTTAGTCGAGAATTGAAAGTTGAAGTATATATAGTCTACGGAATAGCGGGAAATGTGAAAAGGATCACGGGCAGCTACTCATGATTATTTATTTCAATTTTGTTACATCTAATTATCTAAAGGAGATAATTTGAGGCTTGAACTTTTCCAAAAATAATAAAACTAAAAAAATGTATAAATTACAAATATGTCTTTTGAAATTTGGTTTTTTTAATTGTTTTTACTTGAATATATTTGTAAGAAAAATGCAATCCGCGTTTGTGGGACCTTAATGAAGTAATTATTATTCAAAATATGATGGAATTTACAGTATGAATTTTCAAAAGAACTCCAACTTTGAACAGAACGATTTAAATGAGTAAATATTAATTCAATAATTTTGAACAGAGACAGAGTGTAAAGAAATTGAAAGGGTTGAATAAAGATGCCAATTAAAGGTCACCAAAAACCCCATTTGAAGCTTGGAATTTCTTTCTTGAATACTCAGACACAAAATGTGAAATGATCAATGCTTGGACAAAAGTTGCAAGAACTATTTAGAGGAAGTATAACTTCTTTCTCATGGTAAGATCAAAAGCTTAGCTTGGCTTGACTCAATTATTTCCCTAATCTAAACCGATTTCCGATAGACAACAGCAGGATCCTTAACCTAAGAGAAGATGAAATCATGTCTTGCAGATCAAGGACGTCATGAGCAAAGGTAGAAACAGATAAAAAAATCTGTAAAGAATAACTGTAATAATCACATGAATCAACTTTTTGTTCAGATTAGGTGATGAATCCAGAATTCTTGCACCTACTTAATTTTCATGTACATTATATGCTTAGATAGCAACAAAACAGACAACAAAAGCATCATTTTCACATGCAGCTCAAAATGAAGATTGTTTCTCCAAGGATGAGTAGGCATATGGCACAGCTTGAAGAAGCAAAAAGCTTCAAGGAGCTTTTAAGTAGCAGTTTGCCCCTCTCTCCTCAGCAATTCCTGCTAAATAAACATTTAGAACTTATCAAATTCCAGTCGAGATGCATTAGCAAGTTATGTCGTTAATCTTTGTAAATGATGTGGAACCAGCACCATCCCGTTCACAGACAAAAACAAAGGTAGTAAATCTTAAGCACAGATTATAGTGATATACCAGTTTCATGGCAGTGACAGACTTGCGTTGTCTGTCTGTCTTCTCACGTCGGCACTCAGCACACCAGCCAGATAAATCTTTCTGATATTTCCTCAATTCTCTAAATACAGAACTGTAGGGCAAAGGTATTAGACTTGAAAATGGAATTACAGGAAATCACATTTACAATACAAAAATGGCTTCAGGAACATCTAATAATGCTTAGATTCGGAGGACACAGTTGTGGTAACAAACAAAAACTATGAATTCGATTAATGGATTTAGATTGTGTAGACAATTCAGAAGAAAAATCTAGGGAGACATCACTGTCTAAAACATATCATGACTTGGACAAGATAGAAGATTTCACTCTCTGCAATTAGAGTTAACAAGTTCTTTTTGCTTTTGGATAACTAAGACTACCAAAAAGTTTGTATTTTCATCGACCACGACTATTTTACCAAGTTCTTATAAGGCAAAGGGGTGGAAGATATAGCACGTAGAAGAGTGTCTGCACCTACCTTCTACACCATATCAATAAGTTAATCCTATTTCCTGCTGTGGTGGCTCTAGCACCATGCCTATGGCGACCACGATGGAGAACAGCACGCCCTGGTACATGTGAGTAGTCAAAGATCTCCTACAAAAGAACCAATAGAAAGTCCTGGTAGATTAAGCTTATGTTAAAGGCAACACAAAATCATAACAGAAATAGTATCACCGGTTCCATACTATGAAATGGAAGTAGTTGGTGTTCGAAATGATTGAAAGAGGACTTTGTTAAAACTACTCACCTCTGAGTGTGTTTCTGTATTTACATGTTTTTCACACCGTACGCCACGGAAAAAAAGTTCACCACCAGAAAATTGTTTACCTAAGCAGACATTCAAGGTGACTTCAGAATCATCCACATGGAAACCTACAAAAGCAAAACTTGTTAAGATGAAGGACAACTTCTAGCCAAAAGATATCCATAATATTAGCAAACAGAATCAAGAGTTCAGATGAACAGAGGAGAAGAGGGAGATGTTGTGGATGATTGGCAGTAGTTATGTTACACAGAAGTTCACATGGCATCATAGTAGAGCATGATAGCTAAACAATTTCATTATGCTCCAAAGAAGTATTCGTTTGTATCAATTTAAAACAAAGTGATACCACGGGTAAGGAAGTAATAACTACATTCAGAAATGATTGACAATAGAAACACATACTCGAGGAAGAAAAACTTGGATCTAGTCACTAACCCAGGTCAACATCTCTATCAATCCCGTACTCAAGAACAAAACCATGATGAGCATCAAGTGTCGCTCCACCAACCTCAGGAAAGAAGACTGCAAGGTGTTTTCTGAAGCATATTAATTTTGGAGCCAGCATTTAGAATCTCAGATGTATTTGTGCAAGATGATCACTGACCTTTTGATATAGGGCGTATAAATTCATCCAGCAGCTTATCAAGCATGGTTTCCATCCCAAAATCATCCAGAACAGCACCATACTTATTCATTGTATTGGGTCTCATGATCCTGAATTTTGTCTCATGGACCCACTTTTCAAAATTTTCTACCTGAGCAATCAAAACATGATAAGAGACGTGAAAATCAAACTAGTTGAGACAATCAAGTTAAGATGCTGAATGATAACTGGAAATAAAGAAATCACCTCGGCCAGCAACATCTCACAGAAGCGTGGCTGCAGCATTTCAAATGTGAAAATTCCTGGAGAGGGTTCAGACATTATGTTTCTAAAACCCTGTTCAGTGTTCTCACTGACCGCCCTGAGAAACGAGGGTGCAAAAAAGTTTGCAGCATGCATACTATATAGCTCAGTGTGTAGACGCTGATAAGAGAAATAAGTTCAGTTGTTTGTTAGAATTCTGCATTTACATGATGAAATCAGAAGGCAGAGACAGTTCAGTGATTGCTACTTATCATTCACAGTGTTTCTGTCATAGTCCCAAGACCAAAAATATGAAATATGAATACTTGTATAAGATTCCTCCATTTTAATCTTTTGACAAGCACTCACTAGCATTATCCAAGTAAAGAAACAAGTCCACCCTCCTATCAACATACATTTCCTAGCCTAGTGCAGAGGCACAGCATTGTATACTATAGCTACACATAGATCCTATTACGACAATTTCAACAAATATGTGTGCCAAATATTCATCAGTAGATAAAAGAACTTAAGGGGGCCATAAAAATTCCACAAGGTGCCCTTGATCGCCCTAATAGTCAAGTTCTTCCAAATCATTTTTTCTCTCTCTCTCATAAGTGTATGCAGTATCTTTAAGCACTGTCTTCCCAATACTAAGGCGTAATTGGAAAAGGGCCATTTCATGCATTTAAAACATCATGAAAATTAGTTCAGTACACATCAATGCTAGTCAAAAGATTTATAGAAAACATACCTGATAGTTGGATATAATCTTCTGCCTGTATTCTCTATGCTTCTGGAGCTGTTTAAACAAAGAAGCACATTCTGAGTGCCATTGAATAGCATGACTAATTGAGTATGCATTTATGTGGAGTATTTATGCAGCATTTTTTGGATGGATGCACAAACATACACTGGGAGAGGACGACAATTTACAATGAGCAAAATGGAAAGCATGCTTCAGAAGAGGGCCTGAGATAAGCTATTCAACAAGCCTAGGTATATGGACACTTTCCATCAGTTGAAATTCTTAGTTCCATTTAGATGTAGGTATAAACAAATTGAGTTGACTTTAAATTTACAATTGTTCAAGCTTGTCTGGCATTTATCAAGGCTTAAAATTAAGTGTGAGCTTAGTTTGCTTGTCAATCAAATGGAACTGGGACAAGCTTTGTTTATATCAAATTTGATCATTTTATCAATAGAATCAAGCTTGCTTTGTTTCAAACAAACTTAAAAAGATTGGACTCAGTTCGCATAACAAATAAATTAGTTTTTTTTTCTTTTTTGCTAGCTAATTGTTGAATCAATAAGGTCTCAGGGGAAGAAAGCATCGGTTCATTAACTCCTTGGCAAAACACTTTAGTTTTCTGAAGCCCTAATTCCAGAAAAAATAATGGATTTTTGAGTCCTCTACAATGATTTTGCTTTCCAAAGAAAGCAGACCCATCAAAAATCAGCCTTAGATTCTACTTAAATTCAACAACAAGGTTATCATCACATAATTTCCATCTTAAATCATCATCTTCTAATTACGCACGCACTTCTTAATTCTGCTACACATTCCCAAAAACCCACAGAGCACCACGTGGCTTATTTCCAGAAAAGGACTTCGCATGCAAATACCGACATCCACTAAATTCAAATAAAGAAAATGTATCAGCACATTACCCTAATCCGCTCGCTTTCGGGGTAGTACCGGCGAAGAATCTCGCGCATGTACTTGACCTTCACATCGCGCGGCTGGAGCAGCAGATTAGGTGGGAGATATCTTTCCAACGAGCTGAAGAGTTGAGGGCTGAAATCCAGCTCCAAATCCTCGTAATTATCGGGCTTGTGATCCGAATTGGGGTTCAGCCTAAGCCTGTGCGTCAAGTACGTTGGCGCGGCCGCAACGGCGCCGTTTAGCTGCACGGGACCATTGGAGTTTCCGTTGGCGTGCCCCGATTGGCCGCCGGCTTGATCGGGCCTCCCATCGGGTGCCCCTGGTGTACGTGCGCCGTCGAGAGACATCAGGGAATAATGAATACAAGCTTTTGTGGCGTTTCTGCAAAATGTGTATGGATAAAAGGGGTAATTCAGAGTTTAGAACGCCATTTTTGTGTTGGATTAGGGTTTTTTTGGGGGTGGGAGTGGACAAGGTGGTGGTGCAGAGGATTATGAAAGCTAGGGTTTGTGGTTGTGTAAATTCAGTGTGTATAGATTGAATGTGCTACTTGAGGTAAATGTGAAATTTTCGATTTTATAATGTATTTTTTGCACTTATGGAAACGATTTTATATATCGTTTTATAATATCTCGTATCAAATGCGATTTTTCTTACGTTATAAAATGGGTTTGTTCATTTAATAATATCGTTGTTTCATTTTGATTGTATATACGATTTAATAAAGTGTTATATAATATCTCGCATCGAATGCGATTTTTCTTATGTTATAATGCGTTTTTATTAGTAGTCTCGCTCAATACAATATGAGTATAGTAGAGTCGTTAATTCAATGCAATGCGATTAATACACATAAGATATTCATTTCAAATACATTGTCAATTGATATTCAATTTGAGTCATTAAATATTCGACCCAACTTTTAAAATTTTATTCTCTATTCAAAATGACATTGAATGTTAAAGATACAAAACATGGTACATACATATTCGAACCAACTCGACTCGGTGAGTCTACATAGATCATTTGGAGGAAAAGTAGTAGTTTTTATAGGAGATTTTAGACAATACTTCACGTGATACAAAGTGTTGGTATATAAAATATTATGCATCATTGGATATTCGGATTGACAAGATATATGAGATTACAATTTGATTTTTCAAGATCAAACTCGAACTCATAAAAAATTAAGAACTTTACTGAATGTTGGAGATGACATACTGGATAGGTACATCTATAAAAAAACTAATTGCAAATCTCGATGATATCCTCAGTGACGGACCCATGATTTCAGCTCAGGGGGCCCAATAAAAAAATACAATAATATTAGAGAAAGAACATATATATATATAACAATTTTGATAAAATCAATGTATTACAATATTTGTCTTCTATTTTTCATATTCTGAAATCATTGCATAATAGTTCTATTACTAACATTTCTAAATACATTTTTTTCAATGTATGCAACTAAACAATCATTCAATAGTGTATCACTCATTCTATTGTGAAGAGAACTCTTAATGATCTTCATTGCCGAAAAAACTCTTTCTACTGTGGCAGTGACGACCGGTAATATCAACTATTGAGATATAAAATAATAAAAACAAAATAAATCATTCTAAACCAAGAACATCATGTTATTGTCGATTATAATCTCGTTTTCATTTATGGAGCATCTCGGTTGAGCATAAAATAACTTAAGGCATAATAAATCAACAATAATAATGAAAAAAATGAAGCAAACAAATAATATAAATAGAACACTTTACCTTGAAATGTTATGGAGAAGCAATTGAGAAAAATGAAATCAGGGTTTTTGTGTGTGAGAGAAAGAAGGGAAAATTAGGGGTGAAAGATGGAGGAGAAAATAAAATTCTGAAAGACTGCTGAGTGCTTAGGTCAGCTACCTGCTGCATAATAATATATTTTTTTAATAAAAATTGTAAAATGACAAAAATACTCCTAGTAATTTTAAAAAATCTCATGGGGGCCCAATGCCCCTGGCCCTTGTGTGCATCCGTCACTGGATGTCTTCGCACAACCTGATGATCATACACGTAATACTACAATCATTGTTGAAAGTTGAAAACACATACATTTCATTGTTTGAAAACTAAAATTGAAAACGTGTACATTTCATCGTTTGAAAACTGATAGACCATAATGTGAAATTGAATTATCTTTGCACCAACACATAATGCAGTGAAGATGGTTAATGATTCCATGTTGGCATTTGATTTCTTATGGTGAGAAAGTATAAATAAGTTCAAATAGGCTTTTGCAAAACTCATGAAATACTACCTATATCAGATTTCACCAATGGATTTGATATCCAGAATCACAATCATAAACAATATGTTGTGACAAAGACGACAATATTTGTTTGTAACATTAGTGATAATGTTGTTTTTGAAAAGATTTTTCAAAATTTGTAATAATAAATGACAAAAATATATTTACTTCATAATTATTTTTATTGATTATATTAACTACGTTTTAGGGTCTAATGATAGTTTTTCTTTGGGAAAATATATCAATTGTTTGTGAGATACTTTAGTTAAATGAAATACAAATATAATATTATAATAATTCAACACAAATTCACAAATATGAAATATGATATATTTGAAACAAAAATGATCATAAAACTGCTCAACAATAGTGTTAATCATATAGTGTTAATATATATATATATATATATATATATATATATATATATATGTGTGTGTGTGTGTGTGTGTGTGATATTAATATTAAAAATGACAACTCATCAAATTTATTTATAAATATTGATTTTCAAAATCATTAAGTATCGTTACATTATCTTACACTAATTCATTATATTTAAGAGTACAAAATAATTACATAAAGTGAGATATAATATTCCACATCAAACATGACTTTTCTTATCTTACAACACTTTTTTTTCTTTTTTCATAATATCGTTACTTCATACAATACTAATTATATATCATTTGTTACTTGTTAAAAATCATTATATATTTACAAAATATGAAATAATATTTCATCCCAAATATGTTTTTTTCTTATATGCTACAAAATGTTAATAGGAATTGAAATGGCAACCTGAATGAGACACAAAGATTCGACGATGTCGTTTGGTAGATCCGCATGTACGCTGTCCTATGCTATGCTACTATTATAGTCCCATGCCAACCTGCGGACTCTCCGAGGCAAATAAGAAAGCTACTCATTCCTCATTATTACTACCAGTTTCCTTTGTTTTTCAAACGCCCTTCACAAAATCCGCCGAAATCTCTTCTGCTCTGAATTTATATTCCCCTTTTTTGCGAATTGCAGAAAAAACGATAGATGGCTTGCTCGAGTTTCGTGAAATTGAACGCCGCCGCCTCGTCGTGGATCGCCGGCCAGCAATCCGTCAATCCGAGGCCAGGTTCTGCGGCGCCGCTCCCCAGCCGCCGTGTATCGGTCATCCGCGCCGGATCGTACACCGATGAGCTCGTCAAAACAGCTGTAAGTGATTTCTCCGTTTATTCGTGCTTTTAATTTTTTTAAGTAGAACGAAATCGAAATTTCATCATGATCTGCTGCAATTTCATAAGATTTTTTGTTTTTAAACTAGACTATTACCTTTATGATTTAATCGATTTATCGCTAGTTCAAATTCAGCTGCGGTTTTGAAAATTGTTGAAAGTCTATGATTGAAATTAAGGAGTGCGTTGTGTGCTACTGCTGTGATTATCTTATTATTTCGAGTGGCGAATCCTTTATTTCTTTGATTAATTGTAAAATTGATTGCTAGTTGTATCTCTGCTTTCACTCTACTATGAAAAATTGCCACGGCACTGTTGTTGACTGGATAATGCAATGGTTGCTCCTTGCTGTAGTTGTTTCTGATTTGTTTATGTTGGATTAGAAAACAATTGCATCTCCAGGGCGAGGTATTCTTGCAATCGACGAATCAAATGCAACATGTGGTAAGAGGTTGGCATCTATCGGACTTGACAACACGGAGACAAACAGGCAGGCTTACAGGCAACTTTTGCTGACCACTCCTGGCCTGGGAGATTACATCTCTGGTTCCATTCTCTTCGAAGAGACACTTTACCAGTCAACTACTGATGGAAAGAAGTTTGTGGATTGTCTGCGTGAAGGGAACATTATACCTGGTATTAAAGTTGATAAGGTGAGTTTAAAGTAGGTTGATCTTGTTTGAAGCTTTAATACTCTGCTTTAGAGTATGTCTGTGTAAGTTCTCTTCAACTTGGTACCCTGATGACGATGTAATGTATCCTTTTTTATCTTTTCAGTCAGTCACTAATTATTTCTCCCCCTATTTGGCAGGGTTTGGTTCCTCTGCCAGGGTCAAACAATGAATCTTGGTGCCAGGGATTGGATGGATTGGATTCCAGATCTGCTGAATACTATAAGCAAGGAGCCCGTTTTGCAAAATGGTTTGCTATGTTACTTTTGTAGTATTTCTATTATTTCTCACAGAATTCCTTGTGGCAACTTAACACTTAATCTTTCCATCTGTATATTTTAGGAGAACCGTTGTAAGCATACCCTGTGGGCCTTCTGCTTTAGCTGTTAAAGAAGCAGCTTGGGGTCTCGCTCGTTATGCTGCAATTTCTCAGGTATTCGTTCATCACTCCGTTCATTATCTTCAAACATGCATTACTTATTTCTGTGCTTTTAGAACAGGAGGATTAGACCTGTTTTAAAAGGAATCAGATAGGTTTAATATGTCTATATTATTATACAGGACAACGGTCTTGTGCCTATTGTGGAACCTGAGATTCTTCTTGATGGAGACCATCCGATCGAGAGAACACTTGAAGTGGCTGAGAAAGTGTGGGCTGAGGTTTTCTTCTACTTGGCTGAGAACAATGTTACTTTCGAAGGGATTCTGCTTAAACCCAGTATGGTGACTCCAGGGGCTGAACACAAAGAAAAGGCCTCTCCAGCTACCATCGCCAAATATACACTTACCATGCTTAGAAGAAGAGTGCCTCCTGCTGTTCCAGGAATCATGGTACTACCTCATGGACCATTATTTATCATATTACACAATGTTTTCTGTTACTTTCTGATCTTGTGTGATGAAAACATGAATATTCATCTAAAGAGCTTTGTCATTACGAACCAAAGTGGTAAACTAATAGTAGTTAAGTATGTTTCATACTCACTGAAAACTGGGTTAATAAAGAAAATTATAAGTTTGTTTCTGATATAGTTAAAACATATTCTCTTAGATAAAAACTGCCATTGCATTGGCTCAGTTTTGCATCCGAAACGACTTACCACCAATCCTTGTTCTTGATGTCTCTCCCTTAAAAAATAAATACAGTTGATACTGGATTATCTATACTTTCTTGGTGAAATTGTTCTTAATCTCAATGGTCTTTGAATAAACTTTTCTTCTGGTTTTAGTTCTTGTCAGGAGGACAATCTGAGGTGGAAGCAACATTGAACCTCCATGAAATGAACCAAAGTCCCAACCCATGGCATGTGTCCTTCTCTTACGCACGAGCATTGCAGAACACAGTGCTCAAGACATGGCAGGGTCGTCCAGAGAATATAGAAGCTGCACAAAAGGCACTTCTGGTGCGTGCAAAGGCGAACTCATTGGCTCAACTTGGAAAGTATTCTGCTGAGGGAGAGAGCGAGGAAGCTAAGAAGGGTATGTTCGTGAAGGGCTATACTTACTAAGGCGGGCACAAGAGCTTCTTTTTATTGTAGTGGTGATGTTCTTTCACTTAGTTGCTGTCTGTAGCATGGTCTAATGGGATTCGATCGAAATTCCTTTTCTATTTCACTCTTTTATAGAGTGCTTGTGTAATAACATTAATAAATTGCGACGGGTAAGAACCAAGCATATGAATTTTGGCCTGTATAAGGTTGAGGTTGTGATGAGGGCTTAATGTATCGTTTTGAAGTAATGGTTTTTCGGCTTAGTTTACCATTTTGAAGCAATGTTTATTTGGTGATGAATTTTGAAAGTACATGCTTGTGTTTGAGATGGTAAGTGTAGGGTAGGGAGTGATTTGAATCCAAGATTGAAATCTCTTCTGGTTCACTTCACCTAGAGTGAGTTGGATATAAATCAAGTAGAAACGTGAATTTACATTGTGTTTTGAGATGAGAAATTGGGATAAAAAAATATTTTGACACTCTACAAACATACAAGGCCTTACGTGGCATGAAAATATACTATCCTTTTCCCTTTTGAAGCAAAAATGTGGATTTCTTTAGTAGAACCATTAAGAAAATACCAAGTAAAAAATATCAAGTATGACTTTTGTGGGGTCCTAAAACTAGTTGTCATCCTTTAAGATTTAAAAAAAAAAAAAATTGCATCTCCTTATTAATAATACTTGAGCCGTTTCTCAAAAAACAAAAAAAGAGAAAGAAAAAAGAAAGAAAAGAGAAACATAAGTTAGCCATCACTCACTCGTGCTAATTTGATGGGATTTTTGTCTAGCCCTACATGTCTATACACACATTGTTTTTGGGTCCGTTTCCACTTCTATTCGACTAGGGTTTTTCATCAAACATATGATTGTGTGCAAAAATTGACTTAGACTTGGATTTTCCGCACAGATAATACCATATGCTTTTAGGAACATTACTACTAGAGTAACACTTTCGTGCACTGGTGCACAGAGTTGCATGAAAGATCTTTATATTATAAATGTAGTACTTTTATGTACAAATGTTTGTACCTTTTAAAATAAACATGCATAAATGTGTTACATTTATAACATAAATATACTATATTTATAACATAAAAGTGTGGTGCAACTGGTGCACAAAAGTTTTTGCCATACTATTATTACGAGAATAATAACAAATCCTTGTAGCAAAAGGCGAAACCCTCGCCCCCAGGGCCCCCACCCCCCGGCCCGACAGGGATTGGTGGAGGATGTAAATCATGGTGACTTAGCGGCCCATTAGGTGGGAGGACCAGTGCCTGGTGCCCACAAGGAGCTATCCCCCAAATTGAGGAATAAAACTCCCACACTGCGGCTGCCAGGACTCGATCCTGCGTCCTTGTAGCAATCTGCCACCCAGGAACCGACTAAGCTACGCCCATGCGGGCAGAATAATAACAAATCCTATTTGTACGCCAAAAGGGCAAAGTGGTAATTGCGCAACAAACTGAAACAGAGACGTGATGTCATTGTTTGGTAGATCCGCATGTTTATTGTCCTATATTAGATCACTAACATCGCGCGGTCTCCCCAAGAAAACAACTCCTCCCCGTCTCCTTCAAATAATCTGTCGAAATCTCTTCTACTTTTGATTTCTTGATCTCCTCTTTTGCCAATAACGGAAAAATCGAGAGATGGCTTGCTCCAGTTTAGTTAAATTCAACGCCGCCGCCTCGTCGTGGATCTCCGGCCAGCAGTCCGTCAATCAGCGGCCAGGATCGGCGGCGCGTTTCCCCAGCCGCCGCGTATCGGTCATCCGCGCCGGATCTTACACCGATGAGCTCGTTAAAACTGCCGTAAGCGATTTCTCCGTTTATGCGCGCTTTTAATTTCTTTATGCTCTGCTGCAAATTCATGGTATTTTTTCTGTTCCACTTTTTTTAGCTAACTATTACCACTGTGAATTAATTTAGCAGAAATTAAGGAGTGTTGTAGGTGAATTGTGATAAATTTAATTGGGGATTTAAATTGTTAGTTCTTTTAATTATATGATTATTATGATGTCATGATGCACGCCTGTTGTTCTGTGGCATCTTAATTGTTTATTAGAAATTTGGTTGACTGCTAGGTTTATTGTTTAATTATGGTGTTCACTCCTTCAATTCTTTAATTAATTGTAAGATGGATTAATCGTGAGCTTTATTTGAAGTATCATAGTTGTTTACTGGATAATGTGAAGGCTGCTCATCGCTAATCTTGTTTCTGTTGGGATTAGAAAACGATTGCATCTCCAGGTCGGGGTATTCTTGCAATCGACGAATCAAATGCGACATGTGGTAAGAGATTGGCATCCATTGGTCTCGACAACACGGAAACAAACAGGCAGGCTTACAGGCAGCTTTTGCTGACCACTCCTGGCCTGGGAGATTACATCTCTGGTTCCATTCTCTTTGAAGAGACACTTTACCAGTCGACAACTGATGGGAAGAAGTTTGTGGATTGTCTGCGTGAAGGGAATATTATACCCGGTATTAAAGTTGATAAGGTGAGCTTAAATTAAAGCACATTCATTGAGAGTATGTTTATGTAAGTTCTTGAAATCAATGTAATATTTTTTCTTCTATTTGGCAGGGCTTGGTTCCTCTACCAGGGTCGAACAACGAGTCTTGGTGCCAGGGATTGGACGGATTGGCTTCAAGATCTGCCGAATACTATAAGCAAGGGGCCCGTTTTGCAAAATGGTTAGTTACTTCACAGTTGTAGTGTTTCTTTATATTTTCTTACAGAATGCCTCGTGATAATTAACACGTCATCTTTCCATTCGTATATTTAGGAGAACTGTTGTAAGCATACCCTGTGGGCCTTCTGCTTTAGCTGTTAAAGAAGCAGCTTGGGGTCTCGCTCGTTATGCTGCAATTTCTCAGGTATTCATTCAAATACACACACTTCACTCTCTTTCGACTTGTTTCTCTGATTCTAGAAGGAAGATTAGAGTGATTGTATGTTTCTATACAGGACAATGGTCTTGTGCCTATTGTGGAACCTGAGATTCTTCTCGATGGAGACCACCCGATTGAGAGGACACTTGAAGTGGCAGAGAAAGTGTGGGCCGAGGTTTTCTTCTACTTGGCGGAGAACAATGTTACTTTCGAAGGGATTCTGCTTAAACCCAGCATGGTAACTCCCGGGGCAGAACACAAAGAAAAGGCTTCTCCAGCTACCATTGCCAAATATACCCTTACCATGCTTAGACGAAGAGTGCCTCCTGCTGTTCCAGGAATCATGGTACTACCTCATGGACCATTATTTATCGTATTACACAATTAATTGTTTTTCTTGGTAAATTTGTTCTTAATCTCAATGGTCTTGGAATAAACTTTTCTTCTGGTTTTAGTTCTTGTCAGGAGGACAATCTGAGGTGGAAGCGACATTGAACCTCCATGAAATGAACCAGAGTCCCAACCCATGGCACGTGTCCTTCTCTTACGCACGAGCATTGCAGAACACAGTGCTCAAGACATGGCAGGGTCGTCCAGAGAATATAGAAGCTGCACAAAAGGCACTTCTGGTGCGTGCAAAGGCAAACTCGTTGGCTCAGCTTGGAAAGTACTCTGCTGAGGGTGAGAGCGAGGAAGCTAAGAAGGGCATGTTCGTGAAGGGCTATACCTACTAAGCGGTCATGAAAGCTTCTTTTTCTTGCAGTAGTGATGTTGCTGTCTTTTTGCTTAGTTACTCTGTCTCTATCATACAGTTCTGATGGCACTCGACCACGAGAACTGTCTCTCTTTCACTCTTTTCTTCTTTCTTGAGGACAAGTATTAGGTGCTTGTGTAATAACACTAATAAGTTGAGACTTTTGTAAGAACCAAGTATATGAGTTTTACCATCTATAAGGTTGAGGTTGTTATGAGGGATTCATATATCATTTTGAAGTAATGGTTATTGGGCTTAGTTTGCCATTTTGAATTTGAGTAGTATGTATATCATATCTATTTACCTTCTCTGCGAAAAATTATGTTAAATCAATTATAATCATTACAATTTCTTTTATATGTAATGACAATCTTATTTTCTTATACTTTTATACTAAAAAAGTTTTGCTTTTGTTTCATATACTTTAATTTCTATATTTTTTTCTCCTAGTGTATTTTCATTTATTTTTACTTCTCCAACACTTTTTATTCTAGTCACACTTTCGTCTTTTTGGATTTTCGCCTTTTATTTTGATTTTGAGGGGTAACAGTAAAAGGGAAAAAAAAAAAAAAACAGAGAGAAATAGAATAAGGAAATAAAGGTGACAAATGGGATAAAACATAGTACTACATTTTTCTCATAAATAAAATAAAAAATTAAAATATAATAAATAAATAAATAATAATAAAATGACGTGGGCGTTCCATCACTTTAGAGCATCCGCACGTGCGCCTCACCCATCTTCTAAACTTAAAGCTCCGATCATCAGTTTTGTTCCTTAGTTCCATCGCCAAACCCAACCACCGCCGCGAAGGTAAAACTTCCGCCGCTATTTCCGAACCGACGCGACGGAGCTATCTCCACCACTTTTCCTACACCGTGGAAGTGCATATCCAGTGTTGCATGTACCTCGTTTCGCTTCGATTTTCCCCATTCAATTCCTACTCCAAAACCCTAAAACCCCACTACCCCGACCCACCGTCATCGCCGCGGCCTCGGCAATCGCCGTCGCCGCGATTATCCTTCATAATGAAGCCGCCGTCTTCTAACGGCGCGCTCTACGTACCTCCTCACCACCGCCTCCGCTCTGTGATCACCACTGCCTCCGCCACGACCAATTCCAAGCCTAATAATGTTGCCACCTGCAATGATGCTGAGAAACAAAGCTCTTTTACTAGTCCTATAGTTAATACTAACGGTAATAGTAATATGGTTAAATCTTATCCTTACTTGCCCCCTCATCACTATCAGAAGCAATTTCAACAACAGAAGGAGATTTCGGGGCATGAAGAGGCGGCCGAGAAAATTTCCAATCATGAATTTGAGTTTTCCTCGCAACCTGTATGTTTATCTCTTCTCTTTGAGTTGGTACTTTAGGGTTTATAAGGCACTTTGTTGTTATTTTCTGGTAAAGAGATGCCGCAGACACTAAAATGTGTTACTGAAAAGCCAACATTGCTCATTAAATGTCTTTATTGTTCATTCTGAACACAAGATAGTACCTTTATGTTTTATTAGTACTTTTGGGTTTGAACTTGGATTTTGTTGTCTACTGTTTTCTGAAGATAGTGCTTATTTCTCTTTGAATTGTCTGCATTTGCGGTCTGCCTCCTCTGTTCTCTTGTATCATCCTTCACAGTTTGTATCTGTTCTTTATACTTTCTTTTTGAATTTCAGGGTACCTCCTCCTCGGAGAATATTGATGCATGGAAATGGAAGTTAAAAACCCTTTTACATGATCAGGATAAACAAGAGTTAGTATCAAGAGAGAAAAAAGATAGACGTGATTTTGAGCAAATAGCAGCTTTAGCTAGCAGTATGGGCTTATATAGGTATACTTGGCATGATTTGTATTAAGTCCTCCATTCTCATACTGTTGAGGTTAACTTTCAATGACATTTATTTTACAGTCACCTTTATGTGAAGGTGGTTGTTGTCAGCAAATTTCCGTTGCCCAACTATCGTTTTGATCTTGATGACAAACGTCCACAGAGGGAGGTACTATCTTGTTCTCTAACATAATAGCTGAAATCCTCAGTTGCTTTTTCTGAGTCATTTTGATTATCCTTTTTTATCGTCATCTAATATATTTACTTGAAAAGGCTTGTCGGATTTCTTTGTATATTTTTAACTCCAATTGTGTGATTTATCTTTTAGGTGATCTTGCCTCCTGGTTTACAAAAGCGTGTGGATGCTTATCTTTTGGACTACATCTCTGGAAAGTCTAAAAACATGGATGTCTTTTCAAGATCAAGCAGTAATGCCAGTATTGCTACTGATGATAACCTTTTTGAGCAACCAGAGCCACTTCCACATAGTAAGGCTGCAATGGAGAAAATATTCTGGCAAAGAAGTCTAAGAATGCATGAAGACCAACACAACTGGCAGGTTAAATTACCCCTACAGATTGATAAAATTATTTTACTTTGTGCTGTTAGTTTTGACTGTGCCGTTATCTTAAAGCTTCCCTTATCTGGTGGATTTCCATCAATGTGCTTATTTATTTAATAAAATTATTTTCAAAATTTAATAGTTTATGCACAAAACAGGTGTTTTAGGTCTCACAGTGACTGTGATTTTGGGATTTGCATGAACAATTTGAATTACTATGTTAAGAATTCCCAAGCCATTCTGATGAGTTCTAGTAGTCTGAAGTGGAAATCATTTGTCTTGTTTAAAGATGATGAAATATAAATCCCACTGGTTGAAATTTAGCCCCCAATGTAGGACATCTCAATAATTTGGTACTCATAGAAGTACATGGAGATCTTTTTTTTTTTTTTTTGGGTTGGTTTCTCTTGTATTAATGTTATTCTATGATTTAATTTCTTCACCTGATTCTTGATCCTATTAGTTTTAAATATGATCATACAGTGATGATTTTTCTTATTAAAGTATCTTTATGCAGTGGCTGCTTGAGTTTGTAATTGGTATAGAAAGTGTCCTTCGTTACTTTTTTGCAGGAATCTTCTGAAGGAAAAAAGATGATGGACTTTCGTAGAAGTCTCCCTGCTTACAAGGAGAAAGATGCTATATTAAATGCCATTTCACAGAAACAGGTACTTCAGAGTTTTTGGCATTTCACCCTTGGTGATGATTATTGCTTGAAATTAACATCTCTTCCAATTATTATTATTATTATTATTATTATTATTATTTTTTTTTTTTTTGGGATATTGTACGACGATTGTCATATTGTTGCTCTTGTTAGTGTCATTTGGCGTGTGAAATTGGCTAATGATTATAGCTGTACTCACCTATTGTTGCTGCATGTTGAAGTATTTTCACAAATGTACTTAAGTTTCCCCTTTTCAATTCTCTGATTACTGTCTTGTCCTGAATCATCATGGTTTAAACTGAGAAATAATGGAACTTTTTTTATCTGTCCAATCTATAAAAGTTTAAACATGAGAGTGTGGAGAGGGTTTCTGTTTCTGACCATTAGAGAATGATCCATTCACTTTCAAGCTACCTTTATCTGATATTCATCTGTGATGACTCCCCCCCCACCATCATTTTGTATGTGTGCTTGTGTAATTCTGTTCTATTTTGAGAATATAACTTCTAAAGGAATTTTGTTATTTCATAAAGCTTTTGCCATGTGATTTCTTAATGAAGGCCATCTCTTTGACAATTGACATGTATCAATAAAATGGATGCTTTTCCTCTGGATATCAGTTTTGATGAAAATGGCAATTTGAACATTTGTAGGTTGTTGTAATATCTGGTGAAACTGGTTGCGGTAAGACCACCCAGATTCCCCAGTTCATTTTGGAGTCCGAGATAGACTGTATGCGTGGGGCCATGTGCAATATCATATGTACTCAGCCTAGAAAGATATCTGCCATGTCTGTATCTGAGAGGATTGCTACAGAGAGGGGGGAGAAGCTGGGAGAAACAGTGAGTCTTTGATCCTCTAAATCACCTATGAAGTAACATATCTTTTTTTGTTTTCCTTTATGAACATCTCAATCAAAGTGTAACGGTACCTCCCATACTCTTGGTGTTCTCTTTTCAGGTTGGATTCAAAGTTCGGCTTGAGGGTATGAAAGGAAGGGACACCCACCTCCTCTTCTGCACAACAGGCATCTTGTTGCGCAGATTATTAATTGATAGAAGCTTAAAGGGTGTAACACACATTATCGTTGATGAAATTCATGAACGTGGGATAAATGAAGGTAGTCTTAGTATTTATTCACTTCGTAAAATGAAGCAGGGTAAAGACTTTTTCTTAACTTCTTTGTATATTTGATGACAGATTTTCTGCTTATTGTTTTGAGGGATCTTCTTCCTCGTCGGCCAGAACTAAGGCTTGTTTTGATGAGTGCAACATTAGATGCAGAACTCTTTTCGTCATATTTTGGTGGGGCTCCAATGGTTCACATCCCTGTTAGTATCTGGTGTTATCACCTCTCTATCTATTCAATCATCTAATTCTTGATTTATACATTGTGATAATTCCGAATCCTATTTGCTTAGGTTAACCAGCTATTAGGAAACCTAGCTGTGGGCAATATTTTTCCATTTTTAATCTATGAAAGTTTTGTAATTTGGCAGATGCATGTACAACATTTAGTTGTCAAAAAATTTATCAGCTTTTAAATGGTGACTTCACCTTAGGCATCCGGACAATTAAAAACAACTTGGGCTGACGTAATGAACATCGCAGAAAATCTTCAAATCTGCACTTTAGTGTAGTTATATGACACTGAGATGTGAAAATCATAAAATAGCTATTACTGTAAAGCTAGAGGAGTTGTTAAGAGAGGCCTTCATTGAAAATGATGTTTCAGGGATAACGTGGGAGCTTTAATTGAAATCTGTGAGTTCACATTCTCATGTGCACCTTAATGTCGGCTCATGTTCTCGACATATTTACATGGGAGATAGCCAATATTATGTGCATTTACAAGACCAGTAAAGTAGTTGATGAGTTAGTGTGTATGAAACAAATTGCCTATTGTAACATTTTCTTAGTTGAGAGTGTGGGGTTCTTTGATGTTATTACTGAGTGGTGTATATTTTTGGATTCAAGTTTTATCTATGATTTTTTGTACTGATTTATCTTCTTATTTCATGGAAGTTAAAAGCAGCAAATTTCATTGCCTTTTGGTCTAAATAGAGTAAATTCTTCTTCTCTTCAAAGAGCAGCCTTGATGTGCATAAATGTAAATCTGCACCTCAGCACCTGCAACTCTAGTTGTAGACTAGTAGTGCTGAATTGAAATGTTTGAATCCTTGCTCTCCTTCACTTTGTTTCCTGTAGACAAGCTATGTTCACCTTTCATCTCCTAATTATTTAGGAAGTACTCCAATCAGTATACTATAAATTATTAAATTGAAATTACCTTAATTCTTTCCTGTTGTTTTCATTTAGGGCTTTACTTATCCAGTTCGGACTCATTTCTTGGAAAGTATTTTGGAGACAACAGGATACAAGTTGACACCTGATAATCAAATAGATGATTATGGTGCAGAAAGGACATGGAAGATGAGCAAACAAGCACCAAGAAAGAGAAAGAGCCAAATTGCCTCAGCAGTTGAGGTAATCTACTTCTTACTTTATCAAGGTTATCTGTTTATGTCCTGGTTGACACAAACAACTTCTTGCATAATTAATCAGGAGACTCTTAGTGCTGCTGATTTCGAGGATTACACTGTTCAGACAAGGGAGTCTTTATCCTGCTGGAATCCTGATTGTCTTAATTTTAATCTCATAGAGCATCTTCTATGCTATATTTGCGAAAAGGAAAGTCCAGGTGCTGTTTTAGTTTTTATGACTGGGTGGGATGACATAAACTCTCTAAAAGAGAAGCTTGAAGCTCATCCTGTACTAGGAGACATGAATCGAGTTTTGTTACTGGCATGCCATGGTTCTATGGGCAGTGCAGAACAGGTGATTGATGTTACATGTTGATTCTTTCTCATGAAAATCAAAATTTGATTCTCTTTTTGGGTAACTTACGTAGCGATGAAAGATCATTCTATTTCCAGCCTGTTTCGTGACCTATATAAGTTGCCCATTCTTTTGATAAAGAGTTTGCATGTGCATGTAGATAAATTTATTTTCAATGTAATATGTGTGCGTCATTTTTGCTTAATTTGTTGTGATCTTCAATATTGCAGAAAATGATTTTTGACAAACCTGCAGACGGAATAAGGAAGATTATACTAGCCACCAATATTGCTGAAACCAGCATTACTATTGACGATATAGTTTTCGTTATAGACTGCGGAAAGGCAAAAGAGACTTCTTATGATGCACTAAATAACACTCCTTGTTTGCTTCCTTCCTGGATTTCAAAAGTTTCAGCTAAGCAGGTATGGAACATTCAGCTTATGTTTGATTGGTTATCTGGGAATGAATACTTATGAGCTTTTTATATTCTTTGATTATTCTGTTAAACCAGATAACCAATATCCATTAAGTGTATACAATTTGGCTGAGAAAATATTAATCTAACAGTATACTTATAGTAGAGATGATCTGAGTTCCTTGTACTATTGAATATTGAGTGCTGATAAATTAACGGAAGGCAGATGAATGTACCCACAGGCCACAAGATAAAAATGCATGTGAAAAACATGTACTGAGAGTCTGAGATTCCTCATATAAAATATCTTTCGGGATGTCTTGCAGATACAGATGGAATCAATTTTTATCCTAATGAGGCATGTAGTTAAGAAGCATACTCAAATGGTCTTTCAAAATGCATGCTATCCATGGGCATTATAATCATCACCTGGCTTGCATTTTTTCTCTGAATAAATTTTCTTTCCCCTTTTTTGGTGTTTGCTAACAGAGAAGAGGAAGAGCTGGACGTGTTCAACCAGGAGAATGCTATCATCTCTATCCTAGATGCGTATACGATGCTTTTTCAGATTACCAACTACCCGAAATTCTGAGGACTCCTCTGCAGTCTCTTTGTTTGCAAATCAAGAGTCTGAAACTCGGTGGTATAACTGAGTTCCTATCTAGGGCATTGCAATCGCCAGAGTATCTTGCGGTAATGTTCACTCAGATATGTTTTGCCATCATATCATTGATCCCAAGTCAGCTGGAACATGTTAAAACTGCAGTGTATTCACATAATATTTTGATAAGAAAATAAGGAGAAGCATATGAACTACTCAATGTCTGATTTGTTATATCATTTTTTACTAGTTTCATGTGTGAGGCTGTATGAGTTCACTTATTTCTATGTAGGTCCAAAATGCTATTGAATATCTAAAGATCATAGGGGCCTTGGATGAGAATGAGAATTTGACTGTTTTAGGTAAGTTAAGAGCATTCTACTTTCTTATCTATTTTATGGTTTACTGACGTGCATTCTCTTATAGATTGGCCTGATTTCATTTGCAGGACGCTACATGACAATGCTTCCTGTGGAGCCTAAACTTGGGAAGATGCTGATACTAGGTGTTATATTTAACTGCTTGGACCCGATATTAAGTGTTGTTGCTGGTCTAAGTGTCCGAGACCCTTTCTTAGCTCCATTGGATAAAAAGGATGTAAGTAACATTCATGATCAAACCATAGTTGTATGAGAGCACATGCTTAATCAACATTTTACAAGGATTTAAAAAAAATTAAAAATTTACATGTATCATTAACTAATGAACATTAAAGAATTAGTAGCCTGAGGTGTAATGATTACGTTTAGAATTGCCAGTAACATTCATTTTCCTGTTTTAGCTAGCTGAAGCAGCAAAAGCTCAGTTCTCACGTGATTTCAGTGACCATCTTGCTCTTGTCCGGGCATATGAGGGCTGGAAAGTTGCTGATAGAGATCTCGCTGCTTATGAATATTGCTGGAAAAATTTTCTGTCTTTACAGTCAATGAAAGCTATTGATTCCCTTCGTAAGGAGTTCTACTCTTTGCTAATGGACACAGGGCTTGTTGATAGCAACCCTATCACTTATAATGTCTGGAGCTATGATGAGAATTTACTTCGTGCGGTTATTTGTTATGGCTTGTATCCAGGAATTTGCTCTGTTGTGGTAAGCATGGTGTTTAGCTGTACAAAAATATCAATATTGGTAACTTGTTGATGTATTTTATTCATCTACTAACCTATATCCGTATTTTGTTCTGTTTGAGCACATTGTTGGGTGTTTTAGATCCTTGTTTATGAAAATATGATGTTGGGCCTTGGCCGTATTCTAGCTATTTCACTACTTCAAGAAATCTGATTGTCAAAGTCATGTTTTTAATCCACCTAACCCATGATGCATCCAACATATTTACTAGTTAGTTTCCTCAAGTCCAACTAATTTCACATTTTCCTTCAATGAACTCATTGACAGCACAATGAAAGATCCTTCTCCTTGAAAACAATGGAAGATGGACATGTGCTTTTATACTCTGTAAGTGTCCTCTAGATTGATATATTTAATTGCTTTGAGATTTATAGAAACTGACGAGACGTTCTCTTGTGGTCTCTTTTAAATTGGCTTAGAACTCTGTGAACGCGCGCCACACAAGAATACCATATCCGTGGCTCGTTTTTAATGAAAAAATCAAAGTAAACTCTGTCTTTCTTCGGGATTCAACTGCTGTATCCGATTCAATGCTTCTTTTGTTTGGTGGAAGCATCTCAAGAGGAGATATGGTAAGATTTCTCGATCTACATACTCAATCTTCGTTTCCCAAGTACAATTTATAAGCCTTAAGGTCATAATGATGGCATATATCTCATGAATAAATTTTTGTGATGGGACTTATTTTATGATTTCACAGGATGGCCACTTAAAAATGTTGGGTGGATACTTGGAGTTTTTCATGGATCTTCCTACAGCAGAAATGTATCAGAGTTTGAGGAGGGAGCTTGACGAACTAATTCAAACCAAAGTGAGTGAAAAAAGAAAAAAAGGGGCCGCCATCTGGGGTTTTTTTTTTTTTTGTTAATCTTTTCACCAATGCATGGGTGTTCCTCTGCAATGCAGTTCTCTGATTTTGCAAGAGAAAATCAAAATGCTTTCTTACTGGTTTTGAACAAATAGACATATGCTGATAATTTCCGGTTGTATTTTTTTATGTGCAGCTCCTAAATCCCACAATGGACATACACTCCTATCATGAGCTCTTATCCGCTATTCGCATGCTGATCTCAGAAGATCAGGGTGGTGGTAGATTTGTGTTCAATCGTCAGATACTACGGGTCTCCAATCAATCCCCCACAGCAATAATCGCACCGCCAAAACCTGCGTCGATGTACAAAACAGAAAGTGGTCCTGGAGGTGACAACTCCAAGAGCCAGCTACAGACATTGCTCACACGGGCAGGCTATGCTGCGCCCATCTACAACACTAAGCAGCTAAAGAACAATCAGTTTCAATCAACAGCAGAATTCAACGGTATGCAGATAATGGGACAGCCTTGCAACAACAAGAAGCTAGCAGAAAAAGAAGCAGCAGCTGAGGCTCTCCAGTGGTTGCTAGGAGGTAATGGAGTTCGTCATGGTTATATAGACCACATGTCCATGTTGCTGAAAAAAAGCAAGAAAGATCACAAGTAAGTTTGGATGTTTCTTGGAACGTAGCATGCAGTAAATTACACAATACCCCTGGCTAAAAAAGCTTATAGCTGAAACACAAAATTCAAGAATGGTGATGAAGCATTAATGAACAAGAGTTGCAAGTTCAAGATCAGATAGTTAATTTTAAGTAGAGGTATCAGGTATAGAATATATTGGGTAGTATAGGGAGAAGGATGGTTAGCTATATCTGCTCGGGTTTCTACACCACGATGCAGGAAGTCTAGAATCTCAACTACATTTGGTTGGAAAAAAAGGTGATCGATTTCTACTCAAGAATTGATCCACCTTACAGATCCTTTTGATCCTCTATTTTTGTATATTGTAAATTTTAGCTGAGAGAGGTGAATATGGTATTTACAGCTTAAATGGTGTTATTCTTTGTTTTTAATCGTTTATGGAGCCAATTGTATTTGCTGCATCAGAAACTTGTTAATAGTTATATTCTCCATTTGACAGGAATTCGAATTCTGGAAATTCCAGGAAAACTCATCATTTGTTGTTGTCGCTATTATTTGCTATTGAATTCAATCCTGGAATTTTCAGGAAAACTCAACTTAGTTGTTATTTTTTGTTTAGTTTTATTTTGTTAATGGTATTTATCAGTTTTTTTTTTCCTTTTCTTTTTTCGTTTCTTTCGAGTTATGGAATTTGAACTTAATGTATTGTTTACGATGATGATATTTTTGGGCCCAAAGCTAATGGGTAAGCACTGCCCTTTGGATCACTCTCTTGATGGACTGAGCTAAAGCCCACCTGCAGTTTTGATAATGCAAATTTAGATAAATTTAGTAGTTATCTATTTATTTATTTCACTTCTGTAATTTTACAGGGATAAATTTGGATGGGACTTAGACGTCACAGTGCTCCATTAGAGATATAATATTTTAGTTCAATTTCTAATAGTTGTTCTTTCACAAGTCAATTGGAGTTATCAGTTATGGACCACATTTAAGTAGTTTATTACTAAAAATAAAATAAAGTAAAATGTCCTCGAAATTCGACATTGATCTAGCTGTCGGAATCATGTAATTGATTAGGTAAATAATACTGAAAGATAACGAATCTTACTATAAGAATTTAAGACAGCTTGAGAAGGTATGCTCCTTTAGAAAGAAAGAAAAAATAAAAATTGTCCTTTTATTTTCTTGAAATTTTGAATTATCAAGAATGGTGAAAATAATTAGAATCTACTTAAAAAGGTGAATTTGGCAAACAACATACCACCTTTTTACACTACAATACACGTGATTGAGTCGATAATCTAATTTTATTTTGTCAGGATTATGTCTAATCGATATATAGACATCTTTTATTATGATAAAAAATGCAAATAGGGTAAGCATACATCATAGACCTCATCCAATAAGATGAAGACACAAAAATAGTCACGACATTGTGTGTTTGTTGGGATGTTGGCCACCATTAGTGTCTTAGTCACAACTTGCAATTGCTTAAAGTTGGTGTCAAAATTTTCAATTGAAATGACACTAAAGTTTAGGGGACCCCTTTATTTTTCTTTATTTGTTTGTTTATTTAATGTTAGCAATGAGTGTTTGGTTGGGGGTAAAAGCCCTACCCTATAGTTGTCTCAAAAATTTTATTTTTATTTTAATAAACAACTTTATCTTGGATCTTAGATTTATGATTACAATTTAAAATCTTGGTCAAATAATCTCAGGAACCATATGATGGGTTTTGAAAATCTTGTCATGTGGACACAATAGAACAATATAAGGGCTTATTTGTCTTTTCCGATGGAGTCAAAGAATTTTGGTGTTCATTGGTGTATTAGTTGTCTATTAATTGCAGTATTTCTGATTAATTTTCATATAAATACATGTGTAACTTGTATGTATATATATAAATGATATCAAATATTAATCAGTATTGAGATGATGATATATTATACATTTCAAATGTAGATATTTATCGTAGTTTTCATATATATGTTTTCTTAGAAAAGTCCAAATCCTGTTTTATAGTTTGTCTCGTGTCATATTGAACTGATAAGTATCTCATGAATTTATAACATTATCAATATACATAAAAATTAACTACTTACATCGATGAAATAAAAAATTCAAAATAAATTACATTTTAAATAAAAGCTCAATATGACTTGAATTACTTAAAGATTTTCTTCTCCTTTTATTCAACATAAATTTTAATCCAGCCCACTTCTGAATAGTTTACTAGAAAAAAGTACTTTTAGGTTTTGGATGGGATTAGATGAATGTTAGCCTAAAATATCTTCTGCCATTAAGCAGATAATAATCATTTCAAGACAATTATTCTATAGAAATTTTTGTTTAGTCACCAGTTTACCTATCAACCATCTCAATTTGTTGACCACATGCCATGATTTTTTACCATTTAATAATAACATATATATATATACACACACACACACTAAATAGTTTGAGTCACCCCTTCAATTCTTGCTAAGATAATAATATAAATTGATATATTTCGAATTTTCTATTTAATTTAGTGTTGTGATTATATTATATAAATTTACTAATATATAATAAATGTACATTTAAAAAATGACTAATAAAATTGATGACTAATAAAATAATAATAATTTAAAGGAAGGTGATTCGACTATAATAAGTGAAGATTTAATAAGAACTATATTCACTCATTTTTACCAACAATTTAAATATAAAAAAAAAAAGTACAATCGTGGGCTCCCAATTTGGTCGTGCATCATTAAATGGAAATTTACGAATAGACAATGCAATAAATATCATGTATAAAAGTGAAATATCCTTAACATGAATGTGAGAAATAAATTTTGATGAATGATGAATAGGGGATTGTCTTATGCTCTTTGCAGTTGAACAATAAATATTTTTGGGCCCAATATATAAAATAAATAAGTGGAGTATTAAATATGACTCCATTTTACATATTTAAGTTATTGAAACACTTTCACACATATAAATTAATAATCATTAAAAGAAGAAAATCGTTCAGACAAGGAACAGTACATGTGAACTCACAATCAACCTTTATATTTATAACCATCATATCAAGACATGTCATATCTGCCCAACAGTTGAAAAAGTTTCAACCTTTTTTGCAAAAAGATCCCCTCTTATTGTCATTCCCTCTTTCCCCCCCAACTATCTCTCATTTTGGACCTTCTATAATTCATTTCTCATTCCCTTGATCAAGTTAATCTCAATAAAATTTTGCAATGTAATGGAAATAGTAATAGATAACTTGAGCACAATTTATCTTTACTTTTTGGATCAGAGCTTATTTGTATCCATCAACTGTTAAGTTGAAAAAAAGAAAAAAAAAAAAAAGTTGAAAAACTAGCAAGAGAAGAATTTATAAATTAACAAGTTGTTTTTTAGACAACAATCATTAATTATGAAATAATAGTTTGAAAATAAAGTGAAAGGGGTGGAAATGAAAATCCTCATAAAATTAAACAAATAAAGAAAAACAAATCAAATTAAAAGTGAAATCGATATTGTTGGAGTAGTGGTGGTGGTGATAATTTGGGAAATATCGAAAAATTGCATGGGATTGAAAAACAGGTTGTCGGGGGCCCGAATTTTGTTTTTAAAAAAAAACGGAAAAAAAGAAGGAAAAAAAAAAAAAACAAAGAGAAATAAATCAATATTTGTTGGAAAATTCACAGGATCATGTAGAAAGAATAAAGTAATGAATTTTCACAATTGCATTATTGTTTTTATTTATGTCATCAATTTATATATGTATATGAAAGGTAATTCTATTATACACCGTTGTATTAATATACCAGTGTTTTTTTACTGCGGTAACTTCTCTATAAGGTAAATTTTTTGTTTTGAACTGGGCTTGATTGTTGGACCTCCCTATACTCATTTTATATCCTGAGTTGCAATAGGCCATTTTTGTTTGCATTTGATTTTGCTTGCATTTAATCATTGTAAATCAATTATGATGCATGTATAAATCAAAAAAAAAAATGTAAATGAATTATCACAAAAATTTTGGTTCATTCTGAATTTATTAATACGAATATTACATGAATTTCGTTTGTTGAGATATATTACAAATAAACAACACAACACCAAAATGGATGCAATTTGAATGGATGCAAATACGATTTTCAACGTTGAACTTGAATGCTTGTATCAATGAATTAATAACAATACATTACTAAATTAATATCACAACACCAAAATGGATACAATCTGAAATGCAAATACGATTTTCAACAGTGAACTTGAATACATGTATCAATGAATTAATAACAATACACTACCAAATTAACAACACAACACCAAAATGGATGCAATCTGAATGGATGCAAATACGATTTTTAGTGTTGAACTTGAATGTTTGTATCAATGAATTAATAACAATACATCACCAAATTAACATCACAATACCAAAATGGATGCAACAATGATTAAAAATGCATGGCAACCTAAAAATTAATAATTATACATTAGCAAATCTTAAAAAGATAATACATTACGAAAATGGATGCAACAGAAAATGATTTTGAAATGGATGAATCGATGATTTTTAAATTGATTCCAAGAAATCAATTAATAATATTACATCACCAAACTAACCTCACATTACACAATTTGGTGAATTTGACATCGCATTAATTCATAGAGAAACTAACGAATCAAATGGGTTGATTATTTTGTGGTATTTCAAATAATCATAGACAACCAAACCTGTTAAAGATACAATTAGAGATTGTGGATGTAGCAGTACAGTTCAGACCCAGGTATTCTGAAATTTTAATGACGGCGATTTCATAACAAATACCCAAACATATCGAATATGGGTTTCAAATGATTCGTAATAACAAGATGCGTAATACCAACATATTTGATTACGATTTTGTGGTTGCAGATTATTGCTATATACAATCAATGAAGAAGGTAGATATTGACTACATTGTCCATGCTATTTTAGTTGTTGGGGGGAATTCTTAGTTTTTATCACAGTAATTTCTGAAGACAGGTAAAAAGATAAAAACGTAAATGAAGGGCCAGGATGCAATCATTCAAGATCTAATGGTTGAAACACTCATGTATTAATATAACAGTGTACTATAGAAGGACCCATATATGAATAGCATCAACATTTAGATATGCCAACAATATTATCTATTTCACCTGCACAAAGTATGTAATGACAACAAAATAGAATGTTGATCTATTTTTATCCAAAAAAAGAGAGAAAGATCAAAAGCAAAATCTTAGGAGGTTTTAAAAAATTCGACTTTGAGATACTTCATATATAATAAAGACTACACATTTTTATATATACAATTATTATATTTGTTATTATCAAAATACTTAAAAAAAAAACTCCCAAAAAAAATGGCAAGAATTTATTTATTTTCTCCAAAAAGGCTAAAATAGTAATTTAAGCATATCCGGCAGGTCCTCATGGGGGGATGCCAATTAATTTATAGTCCCCTGAAATTATCGAATATCCCACATCATCACCAGGACCACCCTACAATATCCTACCCACCCCTAATTTTAATTTGAGTAAATTATATTTGTCTGACTTCTAAATTCAATCGAATAATTAAAATGACATTGGCGTTTTTAAAATTTATAAATTAACACTTTCAATGAACAAATTTTTACCATAAGACCTCATTAAAATCCAAAATATAATAATTATTAAAAAATATATATTTTGACTAAATTAATACATTACCGTATGATGATGTTTAATAATAATTTGAGAAAAGCCCAAAAAATGTTGGAATATATAAAATCAGCCCAAAATTTCAAAACCTTAAAACACACTTCTCTCTCTTCCTTTCTTTCTCTCTCTTACCGTTTTAAGACATCAACGCCCTGTCGCCGCCCTGCTGCAATCGAAATAAAAAGCTCGCACCTTTCTTCTCTCTTCTCTCAGATAAATACTACAAACATTTCTTCACTTTTTCCTGCACAAAACACACACATTTATTAAGTGATTGATTGCATCCAATAAAACACGCACGCGCGCATAATCTTGACTCGAAAAGCTTCTCCACCTTTTCTCGATTACGGGTTTCGATCGGACGGCTGAGATCCCTCCTCCGTCCAATCCTGCAGCTGGGATCGCTTGTCAGCCTTTTCTTCATGAGTAAGGTGGGAAATTAGAAAAAAAGGAAAATTTTGATGTGTTCTCTGACCCAATCATTTGCTCATGATTAATCACTGCCACCCACAATTTTCCGATTAATCATTTGGTCATGAAGAAGCGTAATTCAGTGTCAGTTTCTCTAATATGAAGAGTGGTGTGTGTAAAGTTTTCATCTTTATGTTAATCTTTTTCGGTTTTATGGATTTTTTTTTTCTCATGCAAAACGTGAATTTGAGGTGCTGTTGTTTTTATTTTGACGAATTAATCTAGTTAAATTAATTTAAATAGGAGTTTTGAGACTCTTAGATCGGAGCTTTGTTTGAAGTTTAGCTGGTGGTTTTGTTGTTCTTTATTGCATGCAATTAATGGACATGTTATTGGGAATGCTTAATTTAGGATGATAGTGACACCAATTTACTCTCTTTTGTTTTTGATCATGTTGGTGAAAAAAGTTGGTCAGTTTTGTACAGATTTTGACACTGTTCTGTAGGTTGCTTTTTACTGTTCATGATTTTCAGATATGGCAATTTAATATAGGGTCTGCAAAGCTGCAATTCCTTGTGAAATTAAGATGAAAGTTTAGTTGCATATTAGGAAGTTCTTTCATTTTGGGCCTTTTTCTTTGGCTGTTACTGTTTTGATCCATTTAGTTGGTGAAATTGATTGTGAGCATTTTCATTAATTCATAGGTGCCTTTTGATTAATTGTTGATGAATTGAGTTTGAGACTTTGGTTGAAGGCATCTAATTATCTCCTTTTGTCGCTTTCATTTGAATCATAGTGATTCTGACTTGTAATGGCTGATGATGAAGTAATTTGAAAACCTTTTGTCGAAGACCTTTTTTTGGCTCATCATATGGAATTTTTCCCCTCATATTGGGCATCTTAACATATGCCAATCAGTTGAAAATTCTGATACTATAATCATATATTCAGTTCTTCATTTCTGAAAAAATATCTTCTGATGTCCTTCTATAATTCAAGAATTTCTGAGGACAAAATTACCAATTGTTTTTTCTATCTTTTCTTGCAGTAAGAGCTCAGAATACTTAATATTCTGGTATGGAAGTGAATGATCAGAGGAGGGCTCGAAGGAAGGATGTGGTCTCGTATCAAAATGGTGGTGTGAGCACTTCGAACATTGAAGATGAGCTTGATCCATGGACTGCTTGGGCTTACAAGCCTCGTACCATTACATTGTTACTCATCGGTGCATGCTTTCTTGTGTAAGTTGCTTGATCTTTTCACTTTGGATATAATAATTCTTCTGGACTTGGAATATTGATATAACTACTGATCATGAACTTGAATTGCACTTTTCTGTTTTGTTATTCTTCATTAAAAAAAATTTCCTTTGGAAATGCTTCTCAGATGGGCAAGTGGAGTTCTTGACCCTGAAAGTAGTTCAGAAGGTGATCTTGTTACGTCGGTCAAAAGGTGTCTTCTACAGAGCTTAAGCACATTGCATTCTCATTAACAGTTATTTGGTTTCTTCTTTCTTTTCTAACATGGGCTTAAAACTTTTACACATATTTCTTACTACCTTTGTAGGGGTGTATGGGCAATGATTGCAGTGTTTCTTGCTTATAGCTTGTTGCAAGCTCCTTCAACGTAAGTGGTTTTCCAATTTTGTTTATTCATATGTTGTGAATTCCCAATTGTCCTTAATTTTAACTACTTTGGATGGACTCCTTGATTTTTCTGTGTTTGGTAAAGGATTTGGCTAAAGATTGGTTTTTTAGTTTCATATTAATAGCGTATCCATTTTCTAACTATTAGCTTAGCTTTATCAGATGTTAAAAGGTGGATTTCAAAATTTGAAAATATTTCACTGCGATAAATGGTATTTGTTAATAAGCATCTGTTTATGAAGTTTACTCTTTTCAGAACTCCTTTTATTTATTTGCCGAATCTGCTTGTATTCTTGTTTACAGATTACTTATCCGGCCACATCCTGCAATTTGGCGCCTAGTTCATGGAATGGCTGTTATTTACCTCGTAGCTTTAACGTTTTTGCTCTTCCAGGTTAGTTTTTTATTGCCTATTTCAGCTTGAGTTAATGGCTTATCTTGGTAGATAGCTTGAGTGAACTAATGTAGTCTGATTCATTCTTCTTTTTTCTCCAGAAACGCGATGATGCTCGACAATTCATGAAATTCTTGCACCCTGATCTTGGTATTGGTAAGGATCTGGTTTCTCTGTCTATCATATGTAAGAATGTGGTTTTCTGTTTTGGTAATAGTTCTATGCAATTCCGCTGTGCAGAACTTCCAGAAAGATCTTATGGTGCTGACTGCCGAATTTACGTCCCTGATAATCCAACGAGCAGGTTTAAGAATGTTTATGTATGTTTTCTTTATTATTCTCATGTCTTCGTATCTTCTGTCTCTTTATATATGTCACTAGTAAACATGCCTCTGAATCAAGATCCACATGTCGTATCTGTTTCCAGGACACACTTTTTGATGAATTCGTTCTGGCCCATATACTTGGATGGTGGGGAAAAGCTATAATGATTCGTAATCAGCCTCTTTTATGGGTACTTTCGATTGGGTTTGAGTTGATGGAGGTTCGATTTCTCATCTTTCTACTATCCTATTGTTCTTCATAGATTAATGTCTTTTGTTTGATAAAGTGGTCTTACACTGGCTTTTTCAGCTTACCTTTCGCCACATGCTGCCTAATTTCAACGAATGCTGGTGGGACAGCATTATTCTCGATATTTTAATCTGCAATTGGTTCGGTAGGAATAATTCTGAGCTTCTTTCTTTTTCTTATAACATTCTTTTGCTCGTAATTTGTCAAGATTCTCCTATGTATTTCCCTTTCCTTTTCTTTTTTGAAGAGCCCTTTATCATGAGCAAGAATCTTTATTCTACAGGTATTTGGGCTGGAATGCGTACGGTTCGTTATTTTGATGGTAAAACTTACGAGTGGGTCGGTATAAGCAGGCAGCCAAACATCATCGGCAAAGTATGTTCGTTTGTAGTATTTGCATTGCATCTTAATTCCGATAGCTGCTGGTTTTGATCTAGAGAGAGAAACTTGAATGAATCATTCTTACGTTTCAGGTGAAAAGAACACTGGGCCAATTTACACCTGCCAGGTGGGATAAAGACGAATGGCATCCTTTACTTGGTCCGTTCCGATTTGTTCAAGTTCTCACCCTTTGCATTGTTTTCTTGACTGTGGAACTCAATACGTTCTTTCTCAAGTTCTGTCTTTGGATTCCTCCTCGAAACCCCCTCATAATATATAGGCTGGTTTTGTGGTGGCTTATCGCAATTCCAACTATTCGTGAATACAATTCCTACCTACAAGACAGGTACGTCCCTTTCTTGCACTCTTCCAATTCGCCAAATACTTCGTTTTTATGTTTTCTGCAATGATCTTTTATGTTTCTAGAAAACTGGTGAAAAAAGTGGGAACATTTTGTTGGCTTTCGCTTGCTATCTGCATTGTGGAACTCCTCATTTGTATCAAGTTTGGTCACGGTGCGTTTTTCTACTCGAACTTCATTAGTATTTCTATTACCAAATCTGTACTTAATCTTTATTCTTCACTTCTTGCAGGGCTATTTCCTAGTGCAATGCCAAAATGGTTGGTTATATTTTGGACATGTGTCGGATTTGGGCTCGTGATATTCGTGGGTGCGTGGTCATGGAAGCTACACAGATCGATTAGGCGAAAGAGACAATAAGTTCGATCTTCGTCATGTTTTCTCTATTCCTTAAAGAGATCTCTAGTTTATTTTTTTTCTTGGATAATTAACCGTGTAAATACTTACTACTTCTTTAGTTGTAAAAATGTATTCTTGTCTAGGTTAGATCTTACTATTATTGATGTAGACAGCTTCAATTCTTTTACTTTAGGCATGGTGAAATGTCAAATCCTTTTATACTTAAGATTTAGCTGAATTTCCTTTGGGACACAAAGCAAACTTTTGTGTCCCTTTCACTAATTAAACATATTCACATGACTCACCTATGGTGTCTCAATCATATATGCACATTAATTTACTTATGTGGTGACAAATATGTGATGTTTGTGTTATATCTTAAACATTGTTTTTTCCTTACTTTTATCGAAACCTTTCATTGTCTGCATGATGGTTTCTCATTCGTGTACTATGTTTTTGTTTCCTTACGTTTAGTTTACATATAACCACACATCTGAGTTCAATATTAAATGAGATATATATGTGAGTGATTACAAGCTTTCTGACAAAACAATAATATGCCAATTTTTCTATGACTCTAAAACTGCACTAATCTTACACCCCTTATTACCAAAATCTTGTAAAAATTCCATGATTGCTGAGCTGTCTTCACTGCTTGCTTCCAATGAACATGAACAGCAGACTTATTTGTATACATTTTCATTCTGCTTTCGAAAATTTCTTTAACTATAGGAGAATGGTATGGCACTGAGCTTTTTCTTCCACGTCGTCTTTCCCCTCACTATCTCTTCGTTCTTCGTCTCCCCTTTGATCTTCACTAGATGAGTATACCTAAACGTCTCCGGATTTTTAAACCCCAAAAACCCATTCCCTTCAAGAATCTCTGTAGACATTGAATGCCCATTCAAGCCTATGTTATTACATTGTTGGGTCCCAGTTTTTATCACTCCATTGTCTTCTAGAGGCTCACATAGGGATTGCACTATATCTGAACTCCCACATTCTCTTCTGTATTCGAGTATTATATCAGACAGCTGGTGCTTCTCCAAGAACTCATCTGGGATTGTCTGAAATCATATCAATCAACCCTTATTAGCTTTCAAGATTAATAAAGATTCTTTCTTGCAAACAGTTTTAGTCAAGTCCGAGCCTTCATACCTCAAGCATCCATCGCAGATACTTCACGTTGTTTACGTGATGGTTCATGTCCAAATCACTTCTCTTTGGCTAAAACACAGTGACAAAAACATGTGAGTTTTGAGCTCATTTCTTCACTTTTTGTGTCATAATAAGTGTGACAGATAGTGCAGTTTATCCCACCTTCAAGTCTGAATGCACGTATCGTGCTTTATCGTCCAGTTTCTCTATCTTTTCCGGGCTTTCTTCTTCTATTGCAAGCTTCTCGATAAACCATGGTGAGAGCTCTGCTCTTACCTCGTCTGGCATTTTCGATAGACGCCTCGTTTTCTGGTTCATCATCACCCATGTACTGTTTTAGACAACATAGGCTTAGCATCCAATAAAAAACAGACTATATTTCATCAGGTGTAGCATCTAGAAAACGGGTATTATATTACCTAGTCGCGCGTGCAAAAACGAGACCAGTGTCTTTACTTCTGAGTTGCCAATCTCTCCTCATTCCATTCTTCCCTGATGCCCCAACCCACGTGTCAATCTCCATGACCTCACCCCTGTTTACACAAACCATGTTAATAAGTAATAACAGCACAATCAAAGCACAGAGAGCCCACGTGGCAACGATCAAACCAATACCAGATAGGATAATGATCAACTTGGACTTGCATTCTTGAAACAACCCAGATAAGATTGTTCCTCATCATCCCATGCGTCGCACCGAATCCATCGCTCAGTAGGCCCGACATCCACACATGATTCAGTGCAGTTTCCTGCATTCGTAGAAAATCAAATCTCAGTACTCAAAAACACAGATTATCTCAAGAGAAACCACTCTTTAGTTTCATCACCTGAAGCAGGTTGAGGATGCTCTCAATGGTGGTGGTTTTGTCGGGGCCCACTTCATACGACCTTATGACAACTGTTTGTCTGTATCCCACTCCCTCTTCAACGATTAGCCCCTGACGATAAGGATCGACTAGCTGCTTTGTCGTCGGAATATTCTGTCGGCTCTGGCGTTCCAACACCGGCAAATTTATCCCATGATCATGCGTCAGCAAATCAACCTTGGAAAGGCTCTTTGTTCCATTGATTTTGATGCAGTTAAGAATGAGCTTTCTGGGTTCTTGATTGCCTCTTTGCATGTAGAAAGTGGGGACATGGTGAAGAACATAGGCCATTGTGGGTTGAATTATATCTCAACAGGGAAAAGAGTTAAAAGAATGTATAGATTGGTGTGATGATTATATAGATGTGTGGCGGAAAAGACTAAAGTTTTTAAGGCAACAAAAAATGGAACTTTGTTCTGAATTTGGTTATTTCAATGAAATATTTCAATGATGTATGTTGATGGCTGATAGTGAGCATTGTAATTTATAGCTTAGCAGTAATCGACATGAATTTATGAGACATACATTGCTAATTAATAATTAGATATTCAGGCTATTTTATTTCCTGATATTTGGGCTTGGATTTTCCACCAGTCCAAGCTACTATTCTTTGATTAGCATGAAACAAATTGCGGCTCTTGGTGGGCTATAATATAATTTTTTATGCTACAAATATTTATTTATCGTTATGTAAGATGGGTTCTGATTATTGACAATTAATACTCCCTCAATCCCACAAATATAGGTCTAGTTCTATTTTCACACAGATTAAGAAATTTTTTGAAATTCCAGTTATACCCTTATCATACATTAATTGTTCAAAAAATTAATTCTACTCCAATTTTGAAGTTTCATTAATTTAAACAAAAATTATTTTCACACTTATATTATTGCATTAATGATATTGTTTGTCTCAAAATACATTTTTCTACTTTCAAGGAAGAGAGACAACTAAAAAAATTTAGAAAAGAGGAAACTAAAAAATTTAAACAAAAATTGCAACTCAAATTTAGAAGAGAGACAACTAAATTTTTTCAACAAAATTTGAAACTCAAATTCTACTCCAATTTAAATTTTCGCATATTTTGAGCTAAATAATTCAAAAAATCTGCCCAAATTATAAGCATCAGCCAAGCTCTTGAGAATTCATGGAGTATTAGTTTTTTTTTTTTTTTTTTTTTCATATTTTAACAATAAACATGAATTAAAATGAGCATTTATTGATTAGTGTAGTGGTAATTCAATTTAATCATTAATAAAAATCTGGAAATACGAAATGATTATAGGAATTTGTTAGAAATGATTAAATGAAGACCACACATTCAATGCAACTTTTTTTTCCTAAAAAATAAATAAGGGCATATATGGAATTACAAGTTAAAAACCACACTAATATAATAACAGACCTATCTTTGTGGGACGGAGTGAGTATTTATTTTTCCATAAATTCACAAGTAATTGTGGTTGATCCACAGGGGCAAAGCTAGTATTGGGACATGAGGTACATCTGTACCCAATTTAAAAAAAAATTTATATACATGTAAATTAATTTTTTTTTATCCTATTAATCTAAATTGTAGATATTTAAATTAAATAGTAAAAAATCACTTTTTTTTTTTTTGTAAATTGAATTGAAGTCACCTTCATGTTTCACTATCACATCTTCGATTTTGCTGAGTGCATTCAAGTTAAATATTTCTTCTTCTTTTTTCTACACCTTTTTCATCAAAATTTTAATTCTATTAATATTTGTTGTTTCGTTTAGTTCATTAATTAATTTATTTTTTTATGTTTTTTGTTAATAAATTAGGTTTTGTATTTCTCAACGTGTGAGCCATTGATTGATTTTGTGATAGATTTGTTATTAATTCTTTTTGAAGTTGTTCTACTTGTGGATTGTGATATTTTTTTATATGATTGTGTTAATATTATATAGCACTAATTAGAAAATGAGGAATGTTATTCCTAAAAAAAAAAAAAAAAAAAAAAAAACCAAGGTAGTGGGAAAGCAACCCAATCTTTGGCAAGTTATGTTTATAAACGAATTTCAAGGAACTCTGTAGTTGAGCTTTGTAACATTTTATTTATTTTGGTTACACGACTATAAATATTAAACATTTTATGTGTGATTTTTTTCTATCGTCCATTGTTTATTAGGTTGTACCATCATTTTCAAAATTTTGAATACATCATTATTGATCTGTCTCATAAAATTAAATTTATTAAACAGTTTCACAAGAGTGTCACTCATTTTATTTTGCATACATGATTTGATTTCAAATATAAAAAATATGAAAATTTACACAAACATACCTATGAAATACGAAAATAAAAAATACAAATTCCAATGACTTTGGCAAGGAAACAGGAAATTTCGTCGTTCCTATGGTTACTTTTTAAACCATTAAAACACTATATGTAAAGCATATACCAAATGATCAAAGCCCAAATGTGAAAATTGGAACTGAAGATTCTTTACTGCGGAATTATTATTATTATTATTTTTTCTTGATAATATATAAAAAAAAATGTGAAAAGAATCATGAGATAATGGTAGGTTGGGCATTTAGAAGTGACACGAAAACAGATCCCATAGGATTATCCGTCCTTTATCTAATTTAGGGTGGTAAAATATGATGATGTAGATAGCCCTAATTATATGCCTACGTCCCATTGGAATGAAATCCACCAATCACAAACAACTATTGATGTTTACTATGAAAAAGTAGTTGGAAAATTCACTAAAAAATCAATTAATTCAATTAATTTATACCACTTTATATCTTTATATTTTAATTAACTTATCTTTGACTCCGTTCATATAACCTTTTCCACCATTTTTCATAGATCTCTAAATTCCTACTCCCAACTAGGGGGAACATAAAAGTCCAAAATTAGCAATTCAGGATTTAATTTGAAAAGTTTTAGTATTATATTTACAACCGCAATAACTGTTAATGATTTTTTTAATGCAATCAAGCAATTGGACAATAAAAAGCGCATACTAGCAAACCGACGTTCTGCCCACTAAAACGCGCCGCATTGAGCACCAGAAAATGAATAAAAAATATCGCATCGTAAGCCCAACAAGGACCAATCATCTTCAACAACGCTTCGTTGCAGAAGGTACCAACAATGGCGACCACAGCAGCTCTCATCTACAATCCTCATCTCAGCAACAACAAATTCTTAAACTCAAATGGTTTACCAAAACCTATTTTTAACATCAAAAAGAGGAAGCTCAATTTCAACAGATTTAGCAAACTCGTTTGCTCCGCTGTCGAAGATGCCACTCAAAAGCAGAAACAAATCAGTACTCTCTCTCTCTCTCTCTCTCTCTCTCTCAATTTAGGTGTTGTTACATAGTGCGTTATAAAAGATTCAGCTTCATGTACCTGTTATTTGGGGATAAATTCATGTTGTTGATTATGGAGTGCGCACTGATACGCCTCCAAAACGGCGTCGTACTGCAGATTCTATCGATGACGCAATAGAGAAGAACCCTTTTCTGAACAATGATGAAGATGGAGGAAGTTCTGTGTACAATTTTCTGTATCCGAGTAAAGAGCTCCTCCCCGATGATAAAGAAATGAGTATCTACGATCATCTCGAAGAACTCAGAGACAGAATCTTCGTCTCCGTTTTAGCAGTTGGAGCTGCCATTCTTTGCTGTTTCACTTTCTCAAAGGACCTCATTATGATCCTCGAAGCTCCTGTTAGTCAACAAGGTGTCCGTTTCTTGCAACTTGCCCCTGGTGAATTTTTCTTCACGTCCCTTAAGGTTGGATTCCTCGGAAAAGTTAAGGATTAGTAATCGAATTGTTGGATTGAATATCAATCAACCCAAGTCTTGGTTTTTCTTTTCCAGGTTTCAGGATACTGTGGCCTTCTGTTGGGAATCCCTGTAATCCTGTACGAGATCATAGCTTTCGTTCTTCCAGGTTTAACAATGGCAGAGAGACGATTTCTGGGGCCTATAGTTCTGGGATCCTCAGTTCTTTTCTATGCTGGCATCATCTTCTCTTACTGTGTTCTTACACCAGCTGCCCTGACATTCTTCGTTAGTTACTCTGAAGGGGTCGTTGAGTCGATCTGGTCTATCGATCAGTACTTCGAGTTCGTCCTTGTCCTCATGTTCAGCACTGGATTGTCTTTCCAGGTAACCAACCCTTCATCACTTGATTGATCTTCTAGGCTTCTTTCTCACCTTCTTGACATGTGATGATTCCTCATATTCAGGTTCCAGTTATACAACTGCTTCTTGGACAACTTGGTTTGGTTTCATCAGAGCAAATGCTGTCTATTTGGAGATATGTTGTTGTAGGATCTGTAGTTGCTGCTGCTATACTCACACCATCAACTGATCCTCTCACTCAAATGCTCCTTGCGGGTCCCCTTATGGGCCTTTACTTGGGTGGTGCGTCGATGGTTAAACTCATCGGGCGATGAATTGATGATCGTATTTCTGGTGATCAGACAGACACATATACCAAGTGTGTTAGAACTTAGATGTGCAATGTCAGTTATCTGTTTTGAGTTTCATCCATATATATAGGGAAAAGAATTGTAAAGAACTAACGAAGAAAAGCAGTTTCATTCATCTTACTTAAACACTCAATCCATGGAAACAAAAACGAGTCGAAAATCCTCTTTAATTGCTTACTACAAGATTCTCCAATTCTGGGACAAGATCACCAACCTCTGCACAACCTAGTTCAGATTCTAATTGTCTCAATGAACTCCTTAAACCAGCGCAAGCTTTACTGAAATCTTCTGTAAAACCTTTTAGGTTTCTCAACTCTATCTCGGTCTCATTAGTGAAACTTGAAATTTTATCCAGGGCAGCCTTAATTGCAGAAATTTCTTGGGGTGGGTAAAGGCATGCCCCGAGTTCATCAACCTGTACTCCAATTCCTTGGCTTATCATCAAGAGTTTCTCCAGAGAATCTACTGAAATGGCACCACCATCAGAACTTTCTTGCTGAAGCAGAGCAGTAATGGATCGGATTAGTTCTTTAACCACCACCAGAGTTGCAGACACAATGGTAATAGTTAACTGCACAATTTTCATCTCCTCAGGTGACAGGTCAGTGCCCAAGTCTTCATCGCATGAATTATTTTCATCATTGGATTCATCTTCTGCTTTAGTAGAGACCTCGCCAAGGGCTTCGTCCACTGGGTCAGGGGAAGCTGGTTTCAGTTCATTCATTTCGCGAAGAACATCTTTCATGGAAACTGCAACCTGTGTCATTGCTCGTCCAATGGCTGTAACATTTGTTGCAGGAGTCTTCTTCAGGGCGGAACAAGCCTCCCACACAGCACCTGCGAGTTGCGGGATTGAGAGTTTCTGGGCTTTATTCAATGATCCTGTAAATTCGTTAAGGAAAATGAGTTGGCATGACATGGATGCACCTCATCACCACTTCAATCGATACATACCATTGAAGTAACAGCATTAGATGACAACATACTATATGAGTATAAGTAACAAAATTACTATCATGTAAGCTCAACTTTCCCATTTGGGAAAAGTTTGAACTTGAATACATTCTTTCTCATCTAACCTGTTTTCCAACAGGACAAAATATTTCCAGCTTAAAAAAGATCTCTACAACCATTTTTCTTCTCAGATCAAGTGACAGTTCAGCAAAAGAATTGAACTAAACACAAAGTATGAAATATTCCTGTGTAACTAGAAACACGGTCATGCTATAACAAGTGTTTCTTGTATTGATGGGGCATCAATTCATTAAGATAGGAACTTAATTCAGCAGACCATACACACACACACACACACACAGAAGTACCGTATGAACACACACAGAAGTACCGTATGAAGAGACAGCTTCCTGTAATAGCATGAAACTTCTGTCAACAACTTGCTTCACAGTTTTGTGAATGCATGAAGAGAGAGTTGGGCCTGCACCAACTGAACTTCCATGAGAGAGTAAGAGGAATCCTTGAAGAGTATTGAAGTATGTGGCCATATTTTCTTCAAGGGCCTTAACTCCAGGAGTTTCTCCAGTGTACAGCATTCCAACTACACTTCGGAATGAGAAGATGTAGTCATTCACAAATAAATATACCGCATAGCAAGGCAGAAAATGGAAATAACAATTCATAAACATCTGAGCTATTGTTCTTAATGGAACTGTGTTATTCAAAGTTCAAAACATTGGAACTACAAAATTATATGCTTCATATTCTATCTATATTATGCTCCACTAATTATTGATGGTTCAAGTTACTCAGGCAATACAATAGTTACTCAAAATCAGTTATTCCTGAACTTGTCACAATGATTGGAGAAATGGATACATGTTAACGGTAATCAGCAGACCAACTTCGTATTCATTCAAATATATAAAAAGTGCAAATATTTAACCTAAATTTGTTCAACAACTATATAAACACAAATTTATCACTTGAGGATCAAATTCATCAGCCCTCCTAGAACAGAGAAATGTACATTTGCAGCATGAATCCTAAAACTTTTTCAAGTTATTAAACGTTAAAATTAGTTCTGAAGAGACCAAAAGTATAACATAAACTGAAAAAAACAGAGAAAAACAATAAGAATTGTAAAAATCATCCCTTCGAGGAAATAAAGCAGATCATAACTAGTAAACAATCAATATCACTCACAAATAAGAAAATATAAGATAAACTCGTCACTCTAGAGAGAGAGAGAGAGAGAGAGAGACCCGTAGTGGCTAGTTTGGAGACTTGTTCACCCATCTGAATGACCTCTTTCCAGCTCACTTTCTCAAGCGATGACACTGGCGTTTGATCCAACAACTGCAAAAACAAAATCAAAACAGAATCCAGAATATTGTTGCTTTAAACTAATAGTATCTCAAATTAAAACTTAAATTTTATAAAAAAAAAAAAAAAAAAGGGGGGGGGGGGGGGGAATTTCTTCAAAAACCTGAAAAGTTTCATGAATAGTGTTCAGGTGTTCGTTTAGGACTCGACTCAGTTGCTCCCTCGCTGCTTTCCCCATCTCAATTACACGCACAAACACGCCAACTGTGTGCAGTATTCTTCACTGTTAATTTCAGGGTTTTTCCTGCTTTTCACAAGCTAATTAATGGAAAAGGAGACGAAAATACCAAGAAAAATCTTTAAAAAAGAAAAAAAAAAAATTTAATAAACAACCAACAATTTTGGGCCCGGTACATAATATGATTGGGCTTTGTATTAATACAAACAGCGAACTATTATGGCCCATGGACCAAAATGCTATTTTATTAGTTCAATGCTCATTATATAATTATTTTCTGTTTTTCTAATTTCTACACAAGATAGTAGGACAATGGAAAAAAAAAAATATATATGTTGTTAATTTAACTCCAATTTATTTGCCTTTTCTTAGAATATGCTTTAATTATTTTTTCATATACGATAATATAAATACATCATTTGTAACATAGTTTGGAAGATCACAATCAAAATCATCAAGTAAAATTTTCTATTTCATTTTGATGTCTCAAAATAACTACTATACATTAAATGTAACAAAGAGATTATTAATTAACATTAAAACGAATTTATTAACATTAAAGGATCCAGTTTCCAAAATCAATCATTTTTACACACTAGTTATTACCATGTACTATGTAGCCAAGAACATTTGTCTCTCTCTTTCTTTCATTTTCGTTGACCCATAATTTGTTTGCATGCTCCAACTCCAACTCTGATTCTAGAGAGAGAGAGAGGAGAGAGAGAGAATGGAGGAGGGTTTGTTGTTGAAGGAAAGTGTATCAGAGAGAAGAAGAAGATGGAGAGAGATAGGGGAGGAGATGAAGAGGTTGGGTTATTTAGCAGGGCCAATGGTGGCTGTCACTTTATCACACTATATGCTGCAAGTCATATCGTTGATGATGGTTGGCCATTTAGATGAACTCTCTCTCTCTAGCACCGCCATGGCCGTCTCTCTTGCTGGGGTCACTGGTTTTAGTCTTCTCGTGCGTCTCTTTCTGCTTCAATAATCAAATATTTGCTGCATATTTCGGTTTTGCCACTCACTTTGTGTTCACATTATCTGTTTATTTTTTCAGAATATAGAAACATGATTTTATTTTAGGGATTAGGGATTTTAATTTATTATATCTCTTGAATAATTGCCTTTAGATTTGCTATTGTTACCTGCTACTCAGCTGTTAGTCTTGGTTTAGTTGAGTTAATGAAGAGGCTATTAAATTTCTATTTCAAGTTGTAATTTGTCTATTTTTTTAATTCTCACTTCTAAGTTCTAACAAGAACTGTGGTAAGAATCTTTTTTTTCTTGCCAATGATAGAAGCTTATTATTGATTTTGTTTCTTTGGGACCATCCATTGCTTTCTGTGTATCACATCAAAGTTTCTATCATTGCTTTAAATTGACACCATTGCTTTAATAAACCCCAGCTAGCTGTCACAAATCGACTAAGTTGCGTCCATTATCGTAGAGTCGTAGTTTAGATTATGATGTGTGTGTGTGTGTGGCTTTTTTTGGCTAATATATCTCTAACATATTTGGTTGAGAATTGCCATTTGATGACTTCAAGAGTATAACTTTCTGGTTGTAAAATTGTACTGTGGTAACAATCTAACACAGTCTAATGATCCATAGGCTTGTACAGAGCTCTTATAGAAAAGGGGTTAGTCTTAATGCTAAACTTTTGTCCCATCATGTCATAGTAAAGAATAAACTTAACACGAAGATGAGTTGAAAACATAAGCCATAACTCTATGATCTGTCGTGTAACAGTTAGGAATGGCGGGTGCTTTAGAGACAATTAGTGGACAAGCTTATGGAGCTAAACAGTACGAAAAACTAGGAACTCAAACATACACTGGCATTGTTTCTCTGATCATTGTGTGTATTCCTCTGTCTGTTTTGTGGATATACATGGGGAACGTACTCATGTTCATAGGCCAAGATCCCGAGATTTCACGTGAAGCTGGGAAATTCACAATGTGGCTTGTTCCGGCCCTCTTTGGCTACGCAACTCTTCAACCACTTATTCGATACTATCAGATGCAAAGCTTGATTCTCCCCATGCTCGTTAGCTCTTGTGTCACTCTCTGCTTCCATGTTCCTGTCTGTTGGGCCTTGGTCTTTAAATCTGGATTGGATAATCTTGGAGGTGCAGTTGCAATGGGCCTTTCGATGTGGTTGAATGTGACTATACTAAGCTTATACATGAAGTACTCAGAAACCTGCAGAAAAACCCGTGCCCCGGTTTCAATGAAGATATTCAAAGGCATGAACGAGTTTTTCAGATTTGCAGTCCCTTCTGCTGTAATGACTTGGTAAACACTTTTCTTGGACGTGGTTTGTATTGTCGTTTCTAATCTCCTAACTGCTCGATTCTGTATTGTAGCCTTGAATGGTGGTCGTTTGAGCTACTAATCTTGCTATCTGGGCTATTACCAAATCCACAGCTTGAAACCTCAGTCTTGTCTGTCTGGTATGTTCTTGAATCTTGAATCTTCCCACCTATTATGGGTGTTAGCGAGCCGAGTTGAGTACTGTCAGGCTCGAGCTCGACCGAGCTTATTTTTTTAATGCTCGAGCTCGACTCGACAAATAACTCGATAAGCTCGAGCTCGGCCTGACTCGACTCCATACCTGAAAAATATTTATAAAATTTTTGAAAAAAATGTAAAAAATTAAATTATTAAGGGTAAAATTGCAAATTTACATATACTCGGTTGTGCTCGATTAGACTCATGAGCTTGTCGAGCCGAGTATTAATATGCTCGGGCTTGAGATCGAAAGCTACTTGAGTAGCTCGAGCTCAACTCGATTATTTTCTAGCCGAATTCGATATTTTTTTTCCAGTTGATCCCGAGTAGCTTACGAGCTGTATTATCTCATTTACACCCCTACCACCTATTCAGATTATAGCTTCTTACAAGAATCCGTACGTATTTCTTGACAGTTTAAACACCATTGCTACGCTTTATGCAATACCATATGGACTCGGATCAGCAGCAAGGTGAATATACATAATTACATACATAATTGTTGCTCAATTCTATTTCTCCATTGTCAATCTTGAACTCTCATAAATCTTGATTTTCAGCACTAGAATTTCGAACGAGTTAGGAGGTGGAAAATCGGAGGCAGCCCGTTTATCAGTCACTGCTCTAATGCTTCTTGCAAGCATGAATGCATTAATTGTAAGCTTGAGCCTGTTTGCTAGCCGGAATGTTTTTGGTTACATTTTCAGCAACGAGAAGGAAGTTGTCGACTATGTAACCAATATGGCTCCTCTTGTTTGTTTATCTGTTATAATGGACAGTCTCCAGGGCGCCCTGTCAGGTCGCCATTTTCTCCCTCGATTTATATATATGATTATATCGACAACTTGCTTAATCGTCCCGTTTTTTGATTTTCCAGGTGTTGCTAGGGGCTGTGGGTGGCAACATATTGGTGCTTACATAAATCTTGCAGCATTTTATCTCTTTGGAATTCCAGTGGCAGCTTCATTGGCTTTCTGGTTGAATTTTAGAGGCAAAGGTCTTTGGATCGGAATTTTATCCGGTGCATCGTTGCAGACTGTTATGCTTTCGATTATAACAAGTTTTACGAACTGGGAGAAACAGGTTTACGTCCGACTAATTTGGACAAAATTGCCCTTCTAATATTAGTATTCTTGAAATGTTAATTCCAAAGAAATTTTTTTCATTGTGGTATATTTTTTGCTATGCAGGCAACTAAGGCAAGGGAGAGGTTAATTCAGGAAGAGTCTTCTTTCAATGATGATCGCCTTAGTTGAAGAACTGACGAGCTATTTTATACAAAAAAAGAAAAAAAAATCTTTTAAAATAATTGCAGTTTGGTCCTTTTTGGTTTTCTGAAATCGAGTCGAGTACTCGTTTAATTGAGATCAATTAGTAATTTATTATGAAATATCTCACTTTTATGGTATGTTAATGTTGGAAATGAACAAATATAGAAAAACAGAGAGATTTTTGAAATAAAGAATGCAAGTATCTATTCTGGAAATAGAAAATCAGTTTGATGATGTAACAATTACTGTAATACTATTTTTGGAAGCTACATTTTGTCACGGAAAATTCATTTGTATTGTTATGCTCCGATTTGCTCAAATTTATGACGTATCACTATTTCAGTTAACCTTGTAAGATTTTTATTTTCTTGTCCGAAAATATGGAAACTACATATGAAGAATAGCAATTTACAATTTCTTTTTGGCGCAAAGTTGGCATGTTTATCTTTAAACGAAATGATTTTGATTGTGCCATATAATCACGCACTATTTTCAGTAGGCCCGCTATCAACACCCCAAATCTTCTTTACACACCCCTTTTTTTTATATTTCATTTAAAAATAAAAAATAAATTTTTTTTTTCAATTTTACCCTTATGAATAAAAAAAATTAAATCCTCACTTCCTTCTCTCTTTACACACCCCTTTTTTTTATATTTGATTTAAAAATAAAAAATAAATTTTTTTTTCAATTTTACCCTTATGAATAAAAAAAATTAAATCCTCCCTTCCTTCTCTCTCCTCCCGTCCGCTTCTCCCTTATATATATATATATATATATATATTTTTTTTTTTTTCTTTCATTCCTCAAACCTTGATTCGATCATTCGTGTGAAAATAAAAATGACCTCCAAAGAGATTTAATTGTGTGGAATCATGTAAAAAGAACGAAAAAGTAATAACAAATATGAGGACTCGTTCGACCCTGGTTGGTGTGTTCGACCAACAGGCATCGAACACACTATAACATGTTCGACGCTTGGTGGTCGAACACACCAAGATCGAACGGGGCCTCAGATTTGATCCTTTTTTTTTTCTTTTTATATGATTTATACATGATTTTCACATGTTTTTTTTTTTTCCATATTTAATTGACCAAATAAATTGTTTTCATTATATTACGGTGTTATTTCTCCAATCTTAAAAAAAAAAATATCTGAGGACCAATTCGACCTTGGTTGGTCGAATACAATACAAAGAGGTGTGTTCGACCACCTAACATCGAACATGTAAGTTACGTGTTCGATGTTAGGTGGTCGAACACACCTCTTTGTGTTTGACCAACCAGGATCGAACGAGTTCTCAGATCTATATAGAATAAAGGATCCAGTTTCCAAAATCAATCATTTTTACACACTAGTTATTACCATGTACTATGTAGCCAAGAACATTTGTCTTTCTCTTTCTTTCATTTTCATTGACCCTTAATTTGTTTGCATTCTTCAAAAGTCATTTTTTATTTTATTTTCCAACCACTATTCCACCTTTCATCCTTACAAGAACGAATTGACTATTTGTTCAATAAGATTAACCTCACACAATTTCAAAATAATTGTTGCCTTCGATAACAAATTTGGTTTCAATTTATCTGTCACTTTCTTCCTAACAAAAAAGACTTATATATACATATATTTATTTATTTATTTTCGTAATTTTGCTCCTATCTTGTTTTTTGTGTCAAGACTTTTAGTGTTATACATCTATTATGGCTATCATATAATGAGCAAAATAATCATTTTATGTACTTATTATACATATTTGTAGAAAGTAAACCCTAGCTAAGATATGTAATCAACTTAGGGAAAGGAAGAAATATAGAAAGAGAATTTTTATTGATATTTCAATCAAAAACACTTTACAACTGAGTAATACATCTCTATTTATAGTGTTTCACACAACCTTGTCCATCTAACTAAAATATCTATACTCACGTATGCATATGCCACGTGTGCGTGTATTCTATCATCCCCCCCTCAAGCTGGAATGAGAGAACAATCCCAGTTTGGACAAAAGAGTCTGAAATTGAGAAGCTCCAAGTGATTTAGTAAAGGTGTCCGCCAACTGTTGAGTGGTTGGTACATGAATCAAGCGAAGAAATCCATCTTTGTACTTGTTACGAACAATATGACAGTCGATTTCAATGTGTTTGGTGCGCTCGTGAAAAACTGGATTTTCCACTATGTGCATCGCTGCTTGATTATCACAAAAAAGATTAATTGGTTGTGGAATAGAAATCTGCATATCAGAAACTATGTAGTTGATCCAAATGAGTTCACAAGTAGTAGCAACTAAGGCACGATATTCTGCTTCCGCAGAGCTACGAGAGACAGTATTTTGTTTCTTGGTTTTCCAAGAGACAAGACATTTACCAAGAAAAACACAATACCCTGTAAGGGATTTCCTAGTGTCTTTGCAAGAGCCCCAATCCGCATCAGAATAGATTGTTAAAGAAATAGAAGAAGACTTAGGATAAAAAAGGCCAGAATGAGGATTACCCTTGAGATACTTTAGCAGGTGAACCAAGGCAGTCCAGTGAGAAGAAGAAGATGCAGATACAAATTGACTAAGCTGCTGCACAACATAAGTAATATCTGGTCGAGTGAGATTCAAGTAGAGAAGTCTGCCAACTATCCTCCTATATTGTTCAGGATCTGAAAGAGGTGTACCATTATGAGCATAGAGCTGTAGACCTGATGGCAAATGAACAGAAGTAGGTTTGCATTCTATGATGCCTGCATCTGAGATCACATCAAGAATATATTTTTGTTGACAAATGTGAGTACCTTGATCAGTATAAGAGATTTCCACACCCAAAAAATACTTAGCAATGCCCAGATCCTTGATGGTGAAATGATGATGTAAGTAAGCCTTCAAGGAAGAGATAAGATCATTAGATGTGCCAGTAATAAGAACATCATCTACATAAACAATCAGGGCCAAAAAATCATTGTTCTTCTTATAGGTGAACAAGCAGTGATCATGGCTTGATTGATTGAAACCAAAATGAAATAGCTTAGAACAAAACTCGTTATTCCATTGTCTAGAAGCTTGCTTAAGACCATAGAGGCTTCTTTGTAGTTTACAAACCTGGCCATTATTAGCAGCTTGATAACCAGGAGGTGGCAGCATATAAACCTCCTTATCAATGTAACCATGCAAGAATGCATTATTAATATCAAGTTGGAAAATATCCCATGCTTTAATTGTGGCAAGAACAATAAGCAAACGTACTGTAACAGGCTTGGCAACAGGTGCAAAACTGTCCAAATAATCCTCTCCAAGGACTTGATGATATCCTTTGGCAACCAACCTTGCCTTATATCTTTCTATCGTGCCATTGAGATTTAATTTAGTTTTGAATACCCATTTACAACCGATAGCCTTCTTATCAGAAGGCAAAACAGTTAATTCCCACGTATGATTATCCTCCAAAGCTTGCAATTCCTTGTTCATGGCATCAACCCAATGAGGGTGTTGTTTGGCCTGTTCATATATGGAAGGATCCTTGATACCAGAAAGATTAGCAAGGAATATGTAGAAATCAGTGTCTGAATGACCAGAAGTAAGAGGAGAGACTGAGTTGGTGACAAAGTCTTGAAGATAGGAAGGTTTATGAGTGGGTCGAGAACTTTTTCTGACAATAGGCAGTGGTTCTAAAGTTGAAGAATCTGAAGAAAGAAAATCAGGGGTAGGTGGGTGGGTACCATCAGTATGAGGGAGAGAAATATATTCACTAGGTAAATTAAGATCATCCATGAATGGTAAAGGAAGAGTGGGATCAGAAGGAGAAGAAGGATGTGCATGAAAAGGAAAAATGGAATCCAGAAAAACCACATCTCTAGAAATAAGGACTTGATGAGTTATCAAATCATACAATCTATATGCTTTTTGTCCAGGTGTATAACCAATCATGATACATTTATGAGCCCTTGATGTAAATTTGTCCTTAGTAGGAGAGACATTAGTGGCATAAGCAAGACACCCAAAAGGCTTGAGGAGCTCATATGCTGGTAGCTGACCAAAAAATACTTGAAAAGGAGATTTCCAATCTAGCAATGAGCAAGACAATCTATTTATGATGAAAGCAGCAGTCAGAATAGAATGAGGCCATAGAAACTTAGGAGCTGCAGATTCAATCATAAGTGCTCTAGCAATCTCAAGTAAGTGTCTATGCTTGCGTTCCACAACTCCATTTTGTTGTGGAGTATACACACAAGACTTATGATGTGTAATGCCCATAGAAGAGAACAAGGATTGACATTCTTTGCTTAGAAATTCTGATCCATTGTCTGTCCTGATAACCTTGATAGAGGTATCCATCTTGTTACAAATCATTCTCAGAAAAGTAGATAAGGATGGAACAGCTTGTTTCTTAGATGAAAGTAAGCATATCCAAGTGTTTCTGCTGAAATCATCAACTAATGTTAGAAAGTATGGAGTATTGGTGATACTTGGATGACCACAGGGTCCCCATATATCCACATGTAGCAGCTCCAATGGTCTTGAAGAGTGACTGGTACTGAGAGGAAACACGACTCTGGTTTGCTTGGAAAAGTGACATGTATCACAGGCTTTATAAGCTTGAACCAAGGAGGGTGTACATAAGTGTTTCAAAAACTCCAAGTGTGAAAGAGTGGAGGGAGCAGCATGACCAAGTTTCTTATGCCAAGAATCAAAAACCTTAAAGTATTGATCGTTAGAGCAAGCAAACATAAAATGATCATATGAAGGTGGATCTCTCTGAAGGACATATAATCTGCCAGAAAGTTGTCCTTGAGGCAGAACTGAACCCGTTGTTATGTCTTGTATTTCACAATGCGTGGAAAGAAATACTGATCTGGTATTCATTGATGTAGCCAGTTGAGATACTGATAATAGGTTATACTTGAATTGGGGAACATAAAAAACATCATGAAGAATCAGCTTGTCTGAGAGAATAACTTTGCCAAAGTGTATGACCTGCAGTCGAGTTCCATCAGGCAAACAGACATGAGCTTGAGCTGTTAAAGGAGTCATCTGTGTCATGATCATGGAATCATTGCACATATGTTTACTAGCTCCTGTGTCAATGATCCAAGAGCCCTCAGATAAATGTTCCATCATGGTAAATGCAAAATGAGAGTCAGGAAAATCTAAGCATCCTGCCATATGAGCATAAGTGTTCGTATTTTCTAAAGAAGAATTAGCAGTATTGTGAGCAGCTAGGAGCTTAGCAACCTCTTTCTGTACCAATGCTGAAATAGCAGTAGAATCAATAGCTGACTGAGTAGAGGTAGAAGAATCAGCAATAGTCGAGGAGTTGGAATCAACAAGATTAGCCATGGATTTCTGATCCTTTAGTTTATGATACCAATCGGGATAACCTTTCAACTTAAAGCAATTAGTTATCTCATGCCCTGGTGCACCACAATGATCATATATGAGTTTGGCCTTCTCTTCTTTAGATAAGAATTTTCTAATACCTCTGTCTCTACCATTAGAAGTGCCATTTCGACCACCATTATGAAAACCTCTTCCTGATGTCATTCTGCCATGAGAAGAAGTTCTAGAGAACAAAGCAGAACTATCTAGTGTATCAGGATATGTAGAATGAATATCTCGTTGCCTCTCAACTCTCAAAATCATAGAATAAGCTTTGTCCACGCTAGGCAGGGGATCCATAACTAAAATTTGGCTTCGAATTGCATCATAAGAATCATTGAGACCCATTAAGAACTGTACAAGCTTAGAACTCATGTCAAAAGACTCCCACTCAGCAGCAGCAGTACAAGAGCATAGAGGTTTGGGTAAAACTAAAGCATATTCATCCCATAGCTTGTGAAGATTAGTAAAGTACATATCAACAGATAAATTGCCCTGAGAAGATGTACTAATTTGTCTCTGTAAATGGTATAAATGTGGACCATTGCAATCACCAAAACGCCTGATAATGGTATCCCATAAGACCTTAGCAGAATTTGCATATAAAAAGGCACTAGAAAGCTCCTTAGAGAGTGAATTGAGTATCCATGATCGAACCATAGAGTCTACTCTATCCCATTGCTCAGCTAATTGTGGATCTGTTGGCCTAGTTACAGAACCATTGATGAATCCAATTTTATTCTTAGCTAAGAGAGCCATTTGTATCGATCTTGTCCAAGGTAAAAAATTATCGTTGCCTAGCTTTGTGGAGACAAGGCACATACCAGGAAAATCAGAATTGTTAAGCGAGAGTGGATCATGATCTCGAATCTGGTACTGAATTGCAGAAGTATTGGAAGAACTCGGAATGTCAGATGCAATCGGAGCTCGATTATCATCGGCAGCAAGCGCGGGCCATACATCGGAAAGAGAAACCGATCTCTGATTACGCGGTGCCATTCCAACTGAATCAAAAAAGCCCAATCAGTCAACTGATACCATGTAGAAAGTAAACCCTAGCTAAGATATGTAATCAGCTTAGGGAAAGGAAGAAATATAGAAAGAGAATTTTTATTGATATTTCAATAAAAAACACTTTACAACTGAGTAATACATCTCTATTTATAGTGTTTCACACAACCTTGTCCATCTAACTAAAATATCTATGCTCACGTATGCATATGACACGTGTGCGTGTATTCTATCAATATTAATGATTTTCTTAATCTTTATGAAACAATTTAAACGAAGAATAGCTAAACCTTGTAAATCTTAATGTGATGATGCCTTCCAAATCCCCCTAGATAATTATTTTTAAGAAATTAATGAATTAAACTAATAAAGTTGCACCTAGTAATAGTCCTCGAGGAATTAGTAGCAAAACTACGTGATCTCACACTTGTTTAGATAATTATAATTGTAATTATATAAATAAGAACTTATCATAACATTCCAAATACATGAGACAAGTCTTGTATTTTAGTGGCAGACTTGATCATAAACATGCCACAGACAAAGTCACAAGCCTTCTTCTCGGTGCTCCAACTCCAACTCTGATTCTAGAGAGAGAGAGAGGAGAGAGAATGGAGGAGGGTTTGTTGTTGAAGGAAAGTGTATCAGAGAGAAGAAGACGATGGAAAGAGATAGGGGAGGAGATGAAGAGGTTGGGTTATTTAGCAGGGCCAATGGTGGCTGTTACTCTATCACACTATATGCTGCAAGTCATATCCTTGATGATGGTTGGCCATTTAGACGAACTCTCTCTCTCTAGCTCCGCCATTGCCGTCTCTCTTGCTGGGGTCACTGGTTTTAGTCTTCTCGTACGACTCTTTCTGCTTCAATAATCAAATATTTGCTGCATATTTAGGTTTTGCCACTCACTTTGTGTTCACATTATCTGTTTATTGTTTCAGATTATAGAAACATGATTTTATTTTAGGGATTTTAATTTATTATATCTCCTGAATAATTACCTTTAGATTTGCTATTGTTACCTGCTACTCAGCTGTTAGTCTTGGTTTAGTTGAGTTAATGAAGAGGATATTAAATTTCTATTTCAAGTTGTAATCTGTATATTTTTTTAATTCTCACTTCTAACAAGAACTATGGTAAGAATCTTTTTTTTCTTGCCAATGATAGAAGCTTATTATTGATTTTGTTTCTTTGGGACCATCCATTGCTTTCTGTGTATCACATCAAAGTTTATATATTTGCTTTAAACTGACACCATTGCTTTGATAAACCCCAGCTAGCTGTCACAAATCGACTAAGTTGCGTCCATTATCGTAGAGTCGTAGTTTAGATTATGATGTGTGTGTGTGTGTGGCTTTTTTTGGCTAATATATCTCTAACATATTTGGTTGAGAATTGCCATTTGATGACTTCAAGAGTATAACTTTCTGGTTGTAAAATTGTACTGTGGTAACAATCTAACACAGTCTAATGATCCATAGGCTTGTACAGAGCTCTTATAGAAAAGGGGTTAGTCTTAATGCTAAACTTTTGTCCCATCATGTCATAGTAAAGAATAAACTTAACACGAAGATGAGTTGAAAACATAAGCCATAACTCTATGATCTGTCGTGTAACAGTTAGGAATGGCGGGTGCTTTAGAGACAATTAGTGGACAAGCTTATGGAGCTAAACAGTACGAAAAACTAGGAACTCAAACATACACTGGCATTGTTTCTCTGATCATTGTGTGTATTCCTCTGTCTGTTTTGTGGATATACATGGGGAACGTACTCATGTTCATAGGCCAAGATCCCGAGATTTCACGTGAAGCTGGGAAATTCACAATGTGGCTTGTTCCGGCCCTCTTTGGCTACGCAACTCTTCAACCACTTATTCGATACTATCAGATGCAAAGCTTGATTCTCCCCATGCTCGTTAGCTCTTGTGTCACTCTCTGCTTCCATGTTCCTGTCTGTTGGGCCTTGGTCTTTAAATCTGGATTGGATAATCTTGGAGGTGCAGTTGCAATGGGCCTTTCGATGTGGTTGAATGTGACTATACTAAGCTTATACATGAAGTACTCAGAAACCTGCAGAAAAACCCGTGCCCCGGTTTCAATGAAGATATTCAAAGGCATGAACGAGTTTTTCAGATTTGCAGTCCCTTCTGCTGTAATGACTTGGTAAACACTTTTCTTGGACGTGGTTTGTATTGTCGTTTCTAATCTCCTAACTGCTCGATTCTGTATTGTAGCCTTGAATGGTGGTCGTTTGAGCTACTAATCTTGCTATCTGGGCTATTACCAAATCCACAGCTTGAAACCTCAGTCTTGTCTGTCTGGTATGTTCTTGAATCTTGAATCTTCCCACCTATTATGGGTGTTAGCGAGCCGAGTTGAGTACTGTCAGGCTCGAGCTCGACCGAGCTTATTTTTTTAATGCTCGAGCTCGACTCGACAAATAACTCGATAAGCTCGAGCTCGGCCTGACTCGACTCCATACCTGAAAAATATTTATAAAATTTTTGAAAAAAATGTAAAAAATTAAATTATTAAGGGTAAAATTGCAAATTTACATATACTCGGTTGTGCTCGATTAGACTCATGAGCTTGTCGAGCCGAGTATTAATATGCTCGGGCTTGAGATCGAAAGCTACTTGAGTAGCTCGAGCTCAACTCGATTATTTTCTAGCCGAATTCGATATTTTTTTTCCAGTTGATCCCGAGTAGCTTACGAGCTGTATTATCTCATTTACACCCCTACCACCTATTCAGATTATAGCTTCTTACAAGAATCCGTACGTATTTCTTGACAGTTTAAACACCATTGCTACGCTTTATGCAATACCGTATGGACTCGGATCAGCAGCAAGGTGAATATACATAATTACATACATAATTGTTGCTCAATTCTATTTCTCCATTGTCAATCTTGAACTCTCATAAATCTTGATTTTCAGCACTAGAATTTCGAACGAGTTAGGAGGTGGAAAATCGGAGGCAGCCCGTTTATCAGTCACTGCTCTAATGCTTATTGCAAGCATGAATGCATTAATTGTAAGCTTGAGCCTGTTTGCTAGCCGGAATGTTTTTGGTTACATTTTCAGCAACGAGAAGGAAGTTGTCGACTATGTAACCAATATGGCTCCTCTTGTTTGTTTATCTGTTATAATGGACAGTCTCCAGGGCGCCCTGTCAGGTCGCCATTTTCTCCCTCGATTTATATATATGATTATATCGACAACTTGCTTAATCGTCCCGTTTTTTGATTTTCCAGGTGTTGCTAGGGGCTGTGGGTGGCAACATATTGGTGCTTACATAAATCTTGCAGCATTTTATCTCTTTGGAATTCCAGTGGCAGCTTCATTGGCTTTCTGGTTGAATTTTAGAGGCAAAGGTCTTTGGATCGGAATTTTATCCGGTGCATCGTTGCAGACTGTTATGCTTTCGATTATAACAAGTTTTACGAACTGGGAGAAACAGGTTTACGTCCGACTAATTTGGACAAAATTGCCCTTCTAATATTAGTATTCTTGAAATGTTAATTCCAAAGAAAATTGTTTTCATTGTTGTATGTTTTTTTGTATGCAGGCAACTAAGGCAAGGGAGAGGTTAATTCAGGAAGAGTCTTCTTTCAATGATGATCGCCTTAGTTGAAGAACTGACGAGCTATTTTATACAAAAAAAGAAAAAGAAAAAAATCTTTTAAAATAATTGCAGTTTGGTCCTTTTTGGTTTTCTGAAATCGAGTCGAGTACTCGTTTAATTGAGATCAATTAGTAATTTATTATGAAATATCTCACTTTTATGGTATGTTAATGTTGGAAATGAACAAATATAGAAAAACAGAGAGATTTTTGAAATAAAGAATGCAAGTATCTATTCTGGAAATAGAAAATCAGTTTGATGATGTAACAATTACTGTAATACTATTTTTGGAAGCTACATTTTGTCACGGAAAATTCATTTGTATTGTTATGCTCCGATTTCCTCAAATTTATGACGTATCACTATTTCAGTTAACCTTGTAAGATTTTTATTTTCTTGTCCGAAAATATGGAAACTACATATGAAGAATAGCAATTTACAATTTCTTTTTGGCGCAAAGTTGGCATGTTTATCTTTAAACGAAATGATTTTGATTGTGCCATATAATCACACACTATTTTCAGTAGGCCCGCTATCAACACCCCAAATCTTCTATACACGCCCCTTTTTTTTATATTTGATTTAAAAATAAAAAATAATTTTTTTTTTCAATTTTACCCTTATGAATAAAAAAAATTAAATCCTCCCTTCCTTCTCTCTCCTTCCGTCCGCTTCTCCCTTATATTTTTTTATCTTTCAATCTCAAACCTTGATTCGATCATTCGTGTGAAAATAAAAATGACCCCCAAAGATATTTAATCGTGTGGAATCGTGTAAAAAGGACGAAAACATAATAACAAATATGAGGACCCGTTCGAACCTGGTTGGTGTGTTCGACCAACAGGCATCGAACACACTATAACATGTTTGACGCTTGGTGGTCGAACACACCAAGATCGAACGGGGCCTCAGATTTGATCCTTTTTTTTTCTTCTTTTTATATGATTTATACATGATTTTCACATGTTTTTTTTCCATATTTAATTGACCAAATAAATGGTTTTCATTATATTACGGTGTTATTTCTCCAATCTTAAAAAAAAAAAAATCTGAGGACCAATTCAACCTTGGTTGGTCGAATACAATACAAAGAGGTCGAATACAATACAAAGAGATGTGTTCGACCACATAACATCGAACACGTCGAACACGTGTTCGATGTTAGGTGGTCGAACACACCTCTTTATGTTCCACCAATCATGATCGAACCGGTCCTCAGATCTATATAGAATAAAGGATCCAGTTTCCAAAATCAATCATTTTTGCACACTAGTTATTACCATGTACTATGTAGCCAAGAACATTTGTCTTTCTCTTTCTTTCATTTTCATTGACCGGTAATTTGTTTGCATTCTTCAAAAGTCATTTTTTATTTTATTTTCCAACTACTATTCCACCTTTCATCCTTACAAGAACGAATTGACCATTTGTTCAATAAGATTAACCTTACACAATTTCAAAATAATTGTTGCCTTCGATAACAAATTTGGTTTCAATTTATCTGTCACTTTCTTCCTAACAAAAAAGATTTATACACATATATATATATATATATTTATTTTCGTAATTTTGCTCCTATCTTGTTTTTTGTGTCAAGACTTTTAGTGTTATACATCTTTATGGCTATCAAATAATGAGCAAAATAATCATTTTATGTACTTATTATACATATTAATGATTTTCTTAATCTTTATGAAACAATTTAAACGAAGAATAGCTAAACCTTGTAAATCTTAATGTGATGATGCTTTCCAAATCCCCCTAGATAATTATTTTTAAGGATTTAATGAATTAAACTAATAAAGTTGTACCTAGTAATAGTCCTCGAGGAATTAGTAGCAAAACTATGTGATCTCACACTTGGTTAGATAATTATAATTGTAATTATATAAATAAGAACTTATCATAACATTCCACATACATGAGACAAGTCTTGTATTTTAGTGGCAGACTTGACCATAAACATGTCACAGACAAAGTCACAAGCCTTCTTCTCGGTGCTCCAACTCCAACTCTGATTCTAGAGAGAGAGAGAGAATGGAGGAGGGTTTGTTGTTGAAGGAAAGTGTATCAGAGAGAAGAAGACGATGGAGAGAGATAGGGGAGGAGATGAAGAGGTTGGGTTATTTAGCAGGGCCAATGGTGGCTGTTACTCTATCACACTATTTGCTATGCAGGAAACTAAGGCAAGGGGGAGGTTAATTCAGGAAGAGTCTTCTTTCAATGATCGCCTTTTAGTTGAAGAACTGACGAGCTATTTTATACAAAAAAAAGAAAATGAAAAAAATCTTTTAAAATAATTGCAGTTTGGTCCTTTTTGGTTTTCAGAAATCGAGTAGAGTACTCGTTTAATTGAGATCAATTAGTAATTTATTATGAAATACCTCACTTTTATAGTATGTTAATGTTGGAAATGAACAAATATAGAAAAACAGAGAGTTTTTTGAATTAAATAGCAAGTATCTATTCTGGAAATAGAAAATCAGTTTGATGATGTAACAATTACTGTAGTACTATTTTTGGAAGCTACATTTTGTCACGGAAAATTCATTTGTATTGTTATGTTCCAATTTGCTCAAATTTATGACGTATTACTATTTTAGTTAACCATGTAAGATTTTTATATTTTTGCCCGAAAATATGGAAACTACATATGAAGACTAGCAATTTACAATTTCTTTTTGGAGCAAAGTTGGCATGTGTATCTTTAAACAAAATGATTTTGATTGTGCCATATAATCACGCACTATTTTCAGTATTTAAAATGGTATAATTGTGTGAGGATTATTTTTTTTCTTTTTTTCTTTTATGGGTTTATGTTGGACTGTCGAAATTTTCTGATTCGAAAATTAGTTTTACATTAACTAAGTTTGTTAAAATTGTGTAATTGTTAATCTTATCGCCTAATCCTAATTAAGCTAAAATTATTGCAAATCGACATCGATTAATTTGAATCGAATTAAGTAACTTTATACTGGAAGATATTTTTCTACATTAAGTAATTTGGAGAAAAATCGGTAGAATAAATAAATATTATCAGCGCAACAAGTTTGATGATTTAAAAACAATTATTTATAGTACGTGTAAAAGTATACCATAAACTCCAAAGTTTATAGCTTCAATTTAACCATATGTTATGCACGATCGTGACTTTCAATAAAAACATTATAAAGTGAATTCATTGATAAGTTTAAAGCGAATAAAACGACCCTTATAAAAAAATCTAGATTTATTTTAAAATGCATGACAATTTTAATTATAATAATAATAAATACTTTTTATTTTACTAAGTCAATTATAGTTCTTTCTAAATCCATGTATTACACGTGTCATTTAGAAGTATCCAAATAAATTTGGTAACTTTACAAAACCGGTATGAATTCACAGAATTTACGTTCACGAAGACCGTGGAGTCAAGTCTATCTATTTCGAAGAAAGAACCAAAACCAGCCCAACAATCACCATAACCGTCTACCTCCAACACGAATTCAGTAGAGAGAGAGAGAGAGAGAGAGAGAGAGAGAGAGAGAGAGAAGAGAGAGAATGGAGGAGAGTTTATTGAAGGAAAGAGTACCAGAGAAGAGAGGAAGATGGAGAGAGATGGGGGAAGAGATGAAAAGGCTGGGTTACATAGCAGGGCCAATGGTGGCTGTCACTTTATCACACTATTTGCTGCAAGTCATATCGTTGATGATGGTTGGTCATTTAGACGAGCTCTCTCTCTCCAGTACCGCCATAGCCTTCTCTTTTGCTGGAGTCACCGGCTTTAGTGTTATGGTATGCTCATCCCTGTCTCTCTAGCAAATCATTTTCCCCTTTATAATTAGTGTATTAATTTGAGTGTTAATTGATTTAGTTTTACTGTGTGCTGCCATTGTTAAGCTTCTTTAGTATATCGTGTGCAGTTTAATGGTAATGGATTAGTTTGATTTCTGCAAATATACAGTAGTTCTGCATATGTATCAGCTAAATTGAAGAAGATGACTATTTAATTCTAAGTATAAACTTGATCTGTTTCTCACATTTGAAGATGAATTGAAAGACGAAACAGATTCACGATTAGTTTTTGTATCCTAAATTGTCAGACATAATGATGAATTGAAAGCAAAAGCTAACTAAAATTTAACACCAATAGCTGTTTTCTACACTAATTGATGACAGGTTATGGCTGTATATTCTGAAACTTTCTGATGTGTGTGAAACAGTTAGGTATGGCAAGTGCTTTGGAGACGATAAGTGGACAAGCTTTTGGAGCCAAACAATACGAAAAAATAGGAACTCAAACTTACACTGCTATTCTTTCTCTGATCATTGTGAGTATTCCTTTGTCCATCTTGTGGATATACATGGGAAATTTACTCAAGTTTATAGGCCAAGATCCTGAGATTTCACGTGAAGCTGGAAAATTCACTATGTGGCTTGTTCCAGCTCTCTTCGGCTATGCAACTCTTCAACCACTCATTCGATACTATCAGATGCAAAGCTTAATCCTACCCATGCTCGTTAGCGCTTGCATAACTATCTCTTTCCACATACCGGTTTGTTGGGCATTGGTTTTTAAATCTGGATTACGTAATCTTGGAGGTGCAGTTGCAATGGGTATTTCGATGTGGTTGAATGTGACAATATTAAGTTTATATATGAAGTACTCTGAATCCTGCAGAAAAACTCGTGCTCCAATTTCAATGGAGATATTCCAAGGCATGAAAGAGTTTTTCCGGTTCGCAGTTCCTTCTGCTCTAATGATTTGGTAATCACTTCTCTTATCCAGTCAATATTTTCTGTTGACACTCCAATTTCATTTTATTATCAATTTATCATCCTAAATTTGCTGAAAATTTGGCGATTATAGTGTTGAATGGTGGTCGTACGAGCTAATGATCTTGCTATCTGGGCTTTTACCAAATCCACAGCTTGAAACCTCGGTGCTGTCTGTGAGGTATTAATGGATGCTATAAATATCAAAGCATACTTAAAGCTTCTTACATAATCACACTGTATGTCTCTGTCTTGACAGCTTAAACACCATTTCCACGCTTTATGCAATACCATTTGGATTGGCTTCAGCAGCAAGGTATATTCATTCCTCGATTTCATGTTTCTGATCCATTGATTATGGTACTTTCTGAACCCCATTAATCTTTATCTTCAGCACTAGAATTTCAAATGAGTTGGGAGCTGGAAAGCCAGACAGGGCTCGTTTATCTGTCACTGCACTAATGATTCTTGCAGTTGTAAATGCATTAGTAATAAGCCTAAGCCTATTTGCCAGCCGGGATGTGTTTGGTTACATTTACAGCAACGAGAAGGAAGTTGTCGACTATGTAACTGACCTAGCTCCTCTCGTTTGTTTATCTGTTATAACGGACAATCTCCAAGGCACTCTTTCAGGTGATCTTTTCTCTTTCAATCCCATCTCTATCATACACTGATAACTTTGCTCAATCTTTGCATTTTTATCTTTTCTAGGTGTTGCTAGGGGCTGTGGTTGGCAGCATATTGGTGCTTATATAAATCTTGCAGCTTTCTATCTCTTTGGAATGCCAATTGGGGTCACATTGGCTTTCTGGTTTAATTTGAAAGGAAAAGGTCTATGGATAGGAATAGTTTCTGGTGCATCATTGCAGACGGTTTTGCTCGGGATTATTACCGGTTTAACGAACTGGGAAAAGCAGGTACTTCGTCCTCTTTTCTTCTTCCCTCGTCTTCGTGTTCATGAGTGATCATGCTCGTTTTTCGCTTTTGCTTACTTGTAAATTTTCATACCTGCAGGCAGATAAGGCAAGGGAGAGGGTATTTCATGAAGAGTCTTCATTTGATGGTGATACCCTTACTTGAAGAACTGACAAGGCTATAACTAAGGCCACACATTATCAACTGTAATTTCGATGTATTAGCTGTGACTATTTTTGGATCTCAAATTTTGAATAGGAAAATGTAGATATATAAAGTTTGGATCTTGATGTTACATGTTACATAGCATTTAATACATCTGATTAAATTGGAATAAAAGATGTAATATGAAATGTATAGAAGATGCCACAACATATATAATGATATAGTGTTTCTATCATTTCCCAATTATTATTGTTATTATTATTATTTGTAACTCTCCTATATGTTTATCAATTGTTTTTGTGTTAGATTAAACTTAAGATTTTTTTTCCTAAGAATCCATACTAGTTCATGAGTGTTATCAAATTTGGCTGTGACAATTTTGGCCCAACTATGGCTTAGTCCAGTTAGCCTGAGATATATAATATGGGCTTGGGTTACTAATTATGCTAGCCCTATAAAATAACCATAGTGTTACAATTGGGTTGGGTTGAACCATAAATTATTTGTGCTGGACCATCAAAATTAAAATATATACATGAAATAAGGAAATGGAAGAAAAAAGATGTAATAAAAAAAAAAAAGAAAAGAGATACAAAGTCAACAACTGAACAAGTGCCAGGTGTCAAAATTTTACCCATCCTCAAAATTTTTACCCTTCTTTATGTCCAGAGGCCAAAACTAACCCCCGACGCTTCAGCATATTCTTAAGCCCGGGCCCACATTTCTCCACAGCAATACAAGGAAACAGTAAAAGTGAAAAGTAAAAACCACAACTCTTCACTTCCCTCACTTTCTCTCTCCAGATTATAACCTCGTTTCTCACTAACCCTAGTTCGACTTCGTCCTCTCTCATCCTCTTCCCCATTTCTCCATCTCTCTCCAAATCCAATCGTCATCTTCTCCGCCATGGCTTCTCGGAGGCTCATAGCCTCATTCCTCCGATCCTCAGCCGCTCGCCGGCCCAGATCCCCCTTCTGCTCGTCACCGAAGTCCAGTCCTCGCCCTTCCCCGGCCGGGCATTTTCTCCATCGCTTCGCCACTCACTACGCAACCTCCGCAGCCGCCGCACCTCAGCCTTCCAAGGCGGCTCCCAGCGCCGTGACCAGCGGCAAAATCACAGATGAGTTTACGGGTAAAGGCTCGATCGGGAAGGTGTGCCAGGTCATCGGTGCCGTCGTCGATGTCAGATTCGAAGAGGGCTTACCCCCGATTTTGACGGCGCTGGAGGTTTTGGATTTCCAGATCAGGCTTGTTTTGGAGGTTGCTCAGCACTTGGGTGAGAATGTGGTGAGATGTATTGCTATGGATGGTTCTGAAGGACTGGTTAGAGGCCAGCGCGTGCTCAATACTGGGTCGCCAATTACTGTGAGTTTGAAGGATTCACTTTTATTGGCAGCAATTTTTACTTGGATTTTGTTTATAATTTCTTCTTGGGTGGCACTTGATTTGATTGTTTTTTAATGGTGAATTGACAATTGTTTGTTCCAGTTGTTTGATGCTTAGATCTGCGTATTTTCTCTTTATTTCTCACGCCAATTGATTCTAAAGTGGTTTTTGTGATTTATGTTTCGTTTACCAATTCTGTCTTAACTGTATAGAATTTCGATGAGTCTGATATTAAAGCTTCAAGCTTGATTTCACCAATGCAGGCATTTGCTTGTCTTTTCAATCTTGCATTTACTTTTTGAGTGATATTATGGTGGTATTTATTACCCTTTCATTGTCTAAAAAGGCCTAAAATTTCTTGAGTACTTGATTTAGTTGAGGATATGGTTGGAATCATTCATCAAGTTTTTGAGTTGGTCTATAGATGAGCTTTAAATTTCCTTGGAATCTAGTTCTTGAGGTAACATGGGCTTTTGATTTTGAAAATGGACTGTGTTTTAATTTTTCTTGGTTTAAAATGATGGGGGTTTTACTCTCTGGTTGTCATAGTTCTGATTGCATAAGGTGTTCTATGTAATGGACTTTCTTATTTATTTATCTTATGTGGGGGAGTTTATTTGTATTTGAATGACAATTTTACGCTTATAATAGGTTCCTGTTGGAAGAGCCACTCTAGGTCGCATTATCAATGTCATCGGAGAGCCTATTGACGAGAAAGGCGATCTAAGTAAGTGATGCCTTTTTCATTAAACACATTTTTTATTATGGTGATTGAAAAAAGATTTTAGATTTACTAATGGATGTGTGATGATGCAGACACTGAGCACTTTTTACCCATTCACCGTGAAGCTCCGTCCTTTGTGGAGCAAGCTACAGAACAAGAAATTCTTGTCACTGGTATCAAGGTAAATTTTAATACGTCCTTTTGATTATCTAGTTCAATCGGCCAACTTTAGCGTATATGCTTACTTTCATGGAGTTTCATGTTATATGTTAATTTTATGTTTCTGTTTTCCATCCTTTATTAAAAATATATAAATGTCAGGTTGTTGATCTTCTTGCACCTTACCAAAGAGGAGGAAAGATTGGACTTTTTGGTGGTGCTGGTGTTGGAAAGACTGTACTTATCATGGAACTGATCAACAATGTTGCAAAAGCTCATGGTTGGTTCTTGTTAATTTTCTTTATGTTTAAAGTTTTAGTGTGCTTAACACAGAACTCATTGTTACTTGTTTTCTTTGCCAGGTGGTTTCTCTGTCTTTGCTGGTGTAGGAGAGCGTACTCGTGAGGGTAATGACTTATACAGAGAAATGATTGAAAGTGGTGTTATTAAGCTAGGTGAAAAGCAGGTTAGCTTCTTTGTTTTTGATAATTGTTCTTATTTAGTTTGGTATTACCCTTCACCTTAGTTTCCTCTCGATTCTTGTACAGTCTGAGAGCAAATGTGCTCTAGTCTATGGTCAGATGAATGAGCCCCCGGGTGCTCGTGCTCGTGTTGGACTTACTGGATTGACTGTTGCTGAGCACTTCCGTGATGCTGAAGGGCAGGATGTGCTTCTCTTTATTGACAACATTTTCCGTTTTACCCAAGTAGGCTCATATTTCATGATGACCATGCAGTGAGTATTCTCTTCTTGTATTGCATGTTTCTAACATTTTGTTCTAAACTTTTGCAGGCCAACTCAGAAGTGTCTGCTTTGCTTGGACGTATTCCTTCTGCTGTTGGATATCAGCCCACTTTGGCTACAGATCTTGGAGGTCTTCAAGAGCGTATTACCACAACTAAGAAGGGTTCTATTACATCTGTCCAAGCCATATATGTGCCAGCTGATGACTTGACGGATCCTGCTCCTGCAACCACTTTTGCTCACTTGGATGCCACCACTGTGTTATCTCGATCGGTATGTATGTTCTACTTTAGGTTTCTGTTAGAAACATTGTTGCTAGCCATAGTATTTGATTGGTGGTATTGTTCTGTTAATTCTCACAGATTTCTGAGCTTGGAATTTATCCTGCCGTCGACCCTCTGGACTCAACATCTCGTATGCTTTCCCCTCACATCTTGGGAGAGGATCACTACAACACAGCCCGTGGTGTACAGAAAGTTCTTCAGAACTACAAGAATCTTCAAGATATTATTGCCATTCTGGGAATGGATGAGCTCAGTGAAGATGACAAATTGACTGTTGCACGTGCTCGTAAAATTCAGCGATTTTTGAGCCAGCCCTTCCATGTTGCAGAAGTTTTCACGGGTGCCCCTGGCAAGTATGTTGAGCTGAAGGAGGGTGTTGCCAGTTTCCAGGTAACAACTATATATATATATATATATATATGTAGCTCATAATAGATCTTTTTTCTTCTCTATACCTCTTTGCATTTTCATCTGAGCTTGGAGATTCCTCCACGGTATTTTCTTATGTGAATTCCTGAAGAAGGTGGTGTAGCTCTGGTATTGGATGTAGATCCATCTGTGATCTTGAAACTTATGCATACCTTCACCCGAGCTCTAGTTGTAGACTTCAAGCACACCTTTTTCTGCTTGCTCCTCATCTTTTCACACTTTATATTTTGTTGCCAGACATGTTAAACTAGCCTGATTATGGTTTTACCTTATCTACTGATGAATTTAAATGGTATGAATGAGTATGATTTGTTGTCCCCTAATATGTCCAACTAGTACCATTTTGCTCTGTAAATCTAAACATGTTTGCTCCATGTTCTCTGTTACCATACCCTAATGCACTACTTGATTGTTTTGTTGCAGGGAGTGTTGGATGGAAAGTATGACGACCTTTCAGAACAGTCGTTTTACATGGTTGGAGGAATCGAGGAGGTGATTGCCAAGGCCGAGAAGATTGCCAAAGAATCTGCTTCTTAGATTTAGACTCAACCTTCTTTTTTTTTTTATTGACGATTTCCTCCCGTTCTGCTCTTCTGATAATTGCGAAAATAATTTAGTTCTTGGCAATGCCAGCACATGCGGAGTTTATATAATTCGCGACCAAATTTTATGTTCCTGTTCTATATGTTGCGCGAAAGAGTGATACATATATCTGGAGCCAAGATGGCCTCCCTGTCTTGCCCTCGTTTGTCTCATTGTGTGACACAATAAGGGGGGGTTGGACAGAGGAAGACTTGTATATTTTTGCTTGAATTTATTTCCTGGATATTGGGTATACTCTACAATGTTTTCCCCATTTAAACGAGACATTTTCACTTGTGTGCTTTAATTTCAAATGTTAATCTACTCTCTTTTGTGTTCCATTAGTATAGCTCTGGCAAAATTATGCAGTTTGATGGCTGGTTTTAATTTCATAGGTTAGTAGTGATGATATATGAATGAAACTCTAAAATAGAAAAATAGAATTGATGATCAAATCTGACTATATAGGGCTTGTTTCGATTTGTTTTAGTTTTGTTATTTTCAAACAATATGATGTAAGCTTTATTTTTAGTTATCTCATAAGAGAAGTTTATTTTTCTTTCCTTGGCATTTATTCTTTTTAGCTAAATGCACAAGATGTCCAAAACAATCACCTTGTAGTTTAAAAACATATAACTATACGAGTAATTTAAAAAAAAATTGTAATTTTATGCTCAAATAAAATACATGGAATCAAATTTCACCTTGCAGTTTAAATACATATAACTATACAAGTAATTTAAAATAAATTGCAATTTAATTAAGCTCAAATAAAATATATGTTGAACAACCAAATTTCACCTTGTAGTTTAAAAACATATAACTATACAACTAATGTAAAATAAAATTGTAATTTAATTAAGCTCAAATAAAATATTTGTTAAACAATCAAATTTCTGAGTCGTGCTCGAGTTTGCCAGGCTGATGATTACTACAGGATGCGCCACACGGGAGTAGAACCACCGTAACTAGATGAAGAAGCGCACACGCAAACCCTCCTCCCCACCGTCCGCGGCGGCGCTTTAATGCTCCATTGATCCAATCTCTCCGCCATCTACTCATGATTCTCTCCGAATTCAAACAACTTCGCCACCTCTCGCACCACCTCCGCAACCGCAGCCTCACCGTCTCTGCCGCCGCCGTCCGCCACGACCCCACCCTCTGGACCGCCACCCCGCTAGTTAAAGTCTCCCCGGCGGCGGAATCACATTCCCTTATCACCGTCGACGTCTCTAAGTCCCCTGATCTCGCCGCATCTTACACCAAAGCCGGCCAATATTTGCTGCTTCGCCTACAGGATCCCCGCGTCAGACCTACGGTTCTCTCCATCTCATCGCCTCCGTCAATCGCCGCTTCCGAAGGGGTCTTCGAACTTCTAGTGAAATCCATTCCTGGTTCCACGGCGGAGCTCCTGTGCCGGCTGCAGAAGGGAGATGTCGTGGAGTTGAGTTCGGCTATTGGCAAGGGTTTCGACATCGAAAGAATTTCACCGCCGGAGAAATATCCGTCGGTGCTTATTTTTGCCACGGGATCTGGAATCAGGTAAACAAACATCAATACCAGATTCAACTGTGCAATTTTGGCATCTCACAATTTTTGTTAGCAGACTAAATTCTTTGTTGCCATGTTAACTTCCTTCAATGTACAATCAGTCCAAATTTCCTTGTATTATTCTGATTGTGTAACCTGCATCTAAGAAAAAACATGATTTGTCCTCTGATTATAATTGTACAGTAGTGGTTCCAGTTAATTAAGAATCAGTTAATTAAGAATGCTCACCATTGGTGTTCTGATTGCATAACCTGCATCTAAGGAAAAACTCGAATTTGCTTCTGATTTATATGATATTATCATGGTAGTTTCAACTGATTAAGGACAAGGTTGATTTTTTTTAGTTAAAAAAAGAGAAGAATGTCCCAGAAGAAAGTTAATTAACTTTGCTTGTAATTTCATGTATGACTGGCATGCATTCATTCACTTTGCTGTATCATCTTGTTAAAGTTTTTTATACTTGTAGCCCAATTCGATCTTTGATCGAGACAGGCTTTGGTGCTAATAAGAGAGCTGATGTTCGACTCTACTACGGTGCCAAAAGTCTTGATAGAATGGCATATCAGGTATGCCTGTTTGCTGTATAACTTCTTCAAAGTTGAACAAGGGTTAAAAAAATAAAGATTTGATTTTTTGTTTTTCTCTAAAACTTTCGCAGGAAAGATTTAAAGATTGGGAATCTAGTGGTGTCAATATTGTGCAAGTGCTGTCACACCCAGATGATAGTTGGACAGGGGAGCGAGGTTTCGTACAGGTTGTTAGAACACTTGACCTTCACAAATGAGTACATGTCTCTTATTTTGTATAATTCATGCTAGTCCTTTACAGGCTGCTTTTGCTAGAGGGAAAAGAATCTTGAACCCACAGTCTACTGGCGCAGTGCTCTGTGGCCACAGACAGATGGCTGAGGTTAGTAATAGTTTCTTCCTTCCATTTTTCATCTGCTCGGTTTAAAAATAGATATGACTGTCTGATTACACATTTCATGCTAAATCATGAATGCTGAAGAACTAGTTGAGATAGTTATGTTGTACCGAATGAAAATTGAAAAGATGTGTTGGAACTTCTACCTGAGGTAACTTAGAGGAATAGGGCGGCCAAGATTAATATGTAGCGTGATGGTTTATGAAACCCCAATGTTAAAAAAATGTGTTTTGTTTAGTTTGTCTAACACATGAAACGGGAATTGGAATCATGAATTTTACAAGAATTTCGTTTCTATTATTCAGGCAGTCTTGTTTCTGCTGCTTGCAGGAGGTAACTTCTATTCTCATGTCTGAGGGAGTAGCGAGTGACAAGATTTTGAAGAACTGCTGACAACCAAGCTTGGATTTCTCCTTGTATCATTGTATTTACTAAGCCATTCATTTTCTTGTGCTTGGCATCAAGCATGGGATTCAAAACACACAACCAAATCAATTTTGTCGTATTTAAGTATCCATCTGTAGCTACCTGCAAGAGCTTCCTGCAGTGGGTAGATCGCATTCTGATTTACGGTCAATAATGATGCTGCAAGCAAGCATTCCATACCAGCAAGATACTAGAACTAGAATAGAAGGCTCGACCAATACTCTCAATTTTGGGGCTGTATACACCACAGTTTTTAGTGGAATACTATATTCGTATACTTATTCATAAATTCATGTATCAGAATGAAGAGATTATCAAGTTTTGTTTTTAATACATGGTGTTGAATGGAAAGATAGATTGTCTTAGTTTTGGTAGTCAATGAAACTTTACTCTGTTCCACATACTCTCTTTAGTTTAGCTCTTATTGGTTGCCATAACACCAAATGCAAAGATCTTTTGACATAATAATTATCATACATGACAAATTAGAATCTATCTTTTATGTCAATTTAAGAAATATGAGTGCATAGCTATGATATGAGCATATAATCATGTTGACACCCCGAAATCCAGTGGGAATATTATTTTCAATTTTCTTATCACATTATTTTCAACAGTGTGGAAGAACAACAGTTCCAAATGATTTGCATTGTTGAGTAACAATTCAAGACACGACACAATACAAGACAACTTATAAACAAGAATCGAAGAGATCAATAAGCAAGGCAACTAGTGCCAACATATAACACCACAAATTTTCAAGTTTAGTTAAAACTACAATTATTAGCATTGGTTTATACAACAGATATACAACCAAGATGGTTTTGAACTTGAGAATAAAGTTGCAGGCCTGACAGAAATAACAAACCAGAGATGGTGAAAATGATCACAATTAAAAATTTAAAGACCAATTGGAATACTTCATAGAATGAAACTTCTAGTCAGCAGATAACAATTAAAGCTGTCAAAGAACAAACACATCCACACAATGCAACTTCTAGCCTGCTGAAAGTAAAATAAAATCCTGTCAGGGTCAGGAGAACTACAGTTGAGAACTAGAAAGTCGATAATCTGCCATGATAAGATCTATTCATTTTGATTGTCTGGATTGGTGTGGCCTTTGGGATTTGCTTCGGCAGAGCCATCTTTGATATGTTTGTCATTGGTATTCATCACCTGTGAAGCTTGATCATGGTTACCTATGGGTTCACATGAATGGTGGTGCCCATTCCTGTGATGATGATGGTGGCTGCGACCCTGATGATGTTGATTTTTATCATTTTCATCAGATGACCTCCCTATAGACCTGCTCCTCCTAGAATGCCTGTATCCATCAGAATCTGAATCATCATGGCTATAAGATCGTCTATGATGTTTGTGATGCTTGACTTGATGCTTCTTTTTATCTGCCTCCTCATCACCTGAAGAATCTGAAAAGCTTGAGTCTGATCGTCTATGGTGCTTGCGTTGCTTTCTTCTTCTGACATGACCGTCATTCTCATCACTGGAGGAATCTGACAAACTGGAACCATGCCTGCGTTTCTTATGGCCATGCTTCTTTCTCTTATCCTCGTCCAAAGCACTGTCGTATTCATCATTGCTGTGTTTCTTATGAACATGTTTCTTTCTCTTCTCCTCCGACTCACTGTCATATGCATCACTAATTCTGTCATCAGAAGCAGATGATCGTCTTCTTGGTCTCTTCTTTGACTTCTTCTCCCTCCTCTTTTCATGATCTGTGTCAGAATGGTGACCATTCTTCTTCCTCTTCTCTTCCAATTCACTGTCATATCCATCACTGCTTTCGTTATCAGAACGAGACGATTGTCTCTTAGGCTTCCTCTTGGATTTCTTATCCTTTCTTTTTTCATGGTCTGAGTCAGAATGGTAATGCTTTCTTAGCTTCCTGTGAGACTTTCTAGTCTTCTTTCTCCCCTCTTCATGACTATCACTATCATCATCACTGTCAGACACCGATAGAGATCTACTCTTGTGCTTTGCAGCTTTTGCCTTTCTCTCCTTGGCTTCAGCATCCGCTTTCGCCTTTGCAGCAGCTTCAAGTTTTTGTTCCCATTTCAGGGGTGCTTCTTTTTTCGCCAAAACTCTCCTTTTCTTCTCCTCAACCAGCTGCATAAATTTCTTGGCATCCATAAACACAACTCTCCCTGCATTTGGTATGATGATGACCAGAAGTGCATCTCAAAGAGAGAAGGAAACACTGTTAGTTACTCCACCACTAAAAACATACTATTAAACATAACAAGTTATACTGCACATAACAAACAAATGAATGCTAGCTTATGAACCATGTTAGCGCAGCTTGGAACTACAAAGCAACCCTACAACTAGCAGAAACCGATAATGGCTATGGCTATCAGAGCATGGACAGAATTAAATCATTTTGATGACTCAAAAACAGTACAATGCTGAAACTTTTCTGCAATTTGATTTTAATTGAAATAGTAAAATAAATTCTACCACATTAAAAATGATTCAGCCACCCACAAGATCCCAAAAATAATTGACTGAAAATTGAAATCGGGTTTCTTACCTTATGACAAACAAAGAGACTCACAACAGCCTGGAGGAAAGCTAAAATGCTGCCCTCAAACTTCTGTTCAAACAAAAACAATTAACAGAAAGTCATAATCAATCCAAATTAATGCAATCAAATCCATATATTTAAGAACTTATAACAAAAAACCACAACACAAGAGAAATCAACTGTTAAAAAACATTAACAGACAGTTAAAAAAACATAAGAGCATAAACTCATACACCCAAATTGTAACAATCAAAACCCAACGAACTTATTTTCATGAACAAATCCATGACAAGGCCACAACCCAAAATCTCATCCACATAGGAACAATGAAACACTAATACTCTATTTACAGAAACAACTCAAAAAAATACAGAAGCCTAATTAACTACGACTCCTCCCAAAAAACCCTAAAAATTTAATCTTTCTAAAATCAAGAGAATTATACTCTCTCAAGAAAACCTTGTTCAATATTCGTATAGGTGAAGGACTACAGATCGAAGAAAACAGATCAAAAGAAAGGAAATACATTAATTAACGAAGAAAACAAAAACCCATCAGAATTTTGGACGCTACAATTAATACTCGATCAAACACAAACATAAATAAACGCAAAATTAGAAGGAAAGAAATAAAGAATCATACCTTTCAAACAGATCTAACGAATGCAAACTGCCAAGGGTTTAATTGATTATATGATGCGTTACTCTTTTCTCCAGAGAGTTCGAAAGGAGGGATTGGAGTGTGTATTTATAGACGGTTGCCATATTAAGAGACCTTTTTGCTTAGTTTGAATTCATCGTTATGATCGCAAAGCGTGTTAGTCCAATAGTTAAGGGACTAATTATGCAATTTTAAAAAAATAAAAAGTAATTTGTTTAATTTCAGAATCTCCCCAAAAGTCTATTTAATCTAAAATAACACCCCTCAAATTTTCATCTTCATTAAAAACTACGGAGGTTAAATGGGCTAGCTCTAGCAGTTTCGAATTTGTCCTAGCGAGCTTCGTATTAAATCAATGAGCCTCTTATGAGTTTAATTCCTAACCCTAAAGGGACTTTCGATTAAATGAAATATTATCGGGGGATATTAATGAAATAATTTATATTTTAAATATAAAATTTTGAATTAGAATATACACAACATTGAATGATTCATAATAATAGAATTTTACATAATTTATAATTTCGTTGTAACAACATAAATCAAAATATTTGAACGTTGAACTCTCAAATTTTAAAAATAATCATACATCACAATATTTTTGACTTTATATTATTTTTTACAAAAATAATTAAAATTTGACTGACATTGAAATTTTTTACTTGTTTCAATTTATGGATGAAACTGTTAAAAATTTACAATACAATATAACTATATTGTTATTTGCAACCATTTATCGATCAAGTGTTTGATACCAACAATTTATAAATATTATATTATTATTTAATTTTTATAGATAAAATTTGAGAACAACAAACTTAGAATAATAAACATATAATTGAAAGTTTGTATTATATTTTATATACTTAATATTAAAAAAATGATTTAATTTTAAAAATGTAGAAAAAAATATGGGCTAACCTGGATCAACTAGCTGATCATCGAGTTAGCCCTAACAAACTTCACATTAAACAGATAAAATTAAACGGGCTAAAAATTTTCGATCATAAATCTATTTTCTTTCGATTGAAACTGACAGACCCATCGGACCGCGGCCCGTTTAACATACCTGTTGTTCAAAACCCCAAAACACTCCATTAACCTGAAATCTAATGAACTCCTAAATCCTAATATCAATTAAATAACTTTATAACATAAATTTGACTCGGTTTCAGTTTAATTGTTGTAACTAACTTATTTTTCCGATCATCCGCCTCTCCGCCGCAAGCCATGGCGGCGCCGTCGTTTACCACCACAACTAATATCATGCTTGCGATCTCCGAGAAGAAGACGAACTCTCTCGATATCTACCGGCCACTGCGCAATTTCACAGTGATCAATTATTCTGAGCGCGCGGCTAAGAACTTGGAGGACGATCTCCAGACGCTGCAGCATCTACGCTCCGATGTGGAGCGCGGCGGCGACACGTTAACAGTTCGCCGTGACCTCCTCCAGAACTACTATAAAGCCCTCTGCGCGGTGGAGTCCAGGTTTCCTATCTCGGCGGACAAGGATCATGTCAATACAGTTTGGTTTACGTGGTTTGATGCTTTTAAGAATAGGCAGAAGGCTTCTCAGCAGAATTATCATTTAGGTAGGTTAGGTGCTTCAAGTGAATTTGATTTGTTGGCTTTTCCTATCGGAAATATGCATTGTACAACAGTAATCAGCAGCTGCTTAATCTGGTTTCTAACTATTATAAAGTTATGATTTCTGCATCGATTTCTTTTAGTAGCTTTTTGGTGTTTAAGTTTCATGTTAGCTATCTTATAGCTTGAAAAAGGGAACACATTTAATTTACCATTGATTGTGATTGATTGGAGAAGTCTAATTTTCTTTTGGGTTTAATTATCTTCATAATTGCTTTTGTAGAAAAAGCTGCAATCTTGTTTAATTTGGGGGCAGTGCACAGTCAACTTGGACTTAGTTTGGATCGATCTGCAGTAGAGGGAAGGAGACTGGCTTCACATTCGTTTATGACAGCAGCTGGGGCATTTACTTTTTTGAGGGATAATGTGGCAATGAAAGCATCAATGGGAAGCTCAATCACTGTGGATGTGTCGGTGGAGTGTGTGGGGATGCTGGAGAAGCTGATGTTGGCTCAGGCACAGGAGTGTGTATACGAGAATACCATAGCTAAGGGGAGCAGTCCTGGAGTCTGTGCAAAGATTTCAAGACAGGTTGGAAACTGGATATATTCCCACTTTCTATTGTATTATATATCAACTTTCAAATCACATAACTTCAAATGACCTTGATTGCAGGTTGGGCTATTCTATGAGGAGGCTTTGACAGCATTAACTGTTGCACAATTGAACCAGCACTTTGACAAGGCATGGATCGCTCATGTTCATCTCAAAGCAGCTATGTTCAATGCAGAAGCCTGCTACAGGTATGGTTTAGAGCTGCATGGGAAGGAAGAGATTGGTGAAGAAATTGCACGTTTAAAAAATGGGGTTAATGCCTTGTCTGAGGCAAAAAAGACGTCTCCTAAAGGGGCTGCTCAACAGCTCTTGGATGCGGTTGGTAAGCTAGAAACTAATTTAAAATCTAGCTTGGAGAGGGCAGTGAAGGAGAATGACAGAGTGTATCTGATGAGGGTTCCTCCTGCCAGTTCTTTACCACCGCTTCCAACTTTTTCCATGGTTAAGCCTACGGCAATGAATGAGATATTGGATGCTAGCAAGGAGAAGATGTTTGAGAGTCTTGTCCCTGATAGTAGTGCAAAATCCCTGTCTAAGTATACAGAAATGGTTGATGCAATCATAAGGACACAGGCTGAGAAATTGCAACAGGGAAGTGAACTAGCTCGGGTGAGGCTTAAGGAGATGGATTTCCCCGATTCACTTCTTGCATTGGAAGGGAACCCTACTCTGCCGACAGATTTAAAAGAAGATGTTGAGGCAGTACAGATTTGTGGGGGCTCAGCTGGTTTAGAAGGCGAGCTCCAGCAACTTAAAGATTTAAGTAGGGTAAACCATGAGTTATTAGTCCAGACAGAGGAGCAGTTGCAGAAAGAAGCAACAGAGGATGCACAATTCAGAAATCAGTTTGGGACTCGGTGGACAAGGCCAGAATCCAGTACCTTAACAAAGACCTTACAGGACAGGTTAAATAGGTTTGCTGCAAATTTGAAGCAAGCTGCAGAAAGTGATGCTCGGATTGAGAGATCTGTTAGAGAACATTCAGCACTTATGTCAATCCTTGACTCTCATCCGGTAAGCTTTTGAATTTTATGTAATGAATTATCTGACTTATCGAAGCTCTACCTTTTAGAAGTCATTTTATGATTTGTGTTTAAGCATTATGTTATTGTATTTTTGAAGGAGAAATCATCCCATCTGTGCTTTGCTATTTTCTTCAATTTCCCGTTGATGGTCTTTATCGGGTGTTATGATAAATGTGTGGCATGTTTAGGGCTAGTTGGAATAAATTAACTTGCTGCTCTGGAGGCCTTTGTTTGTTGTGGCTCTTTCTTCTCCACCCTATAAAAATGGGGCTGTTGAATTAGACTAGATAGTCAGTGGTTGAGCTTCCAGGCTGTTAAGCATTTGAGTTCTATCTTCATTTTCTGTGACCTATACTAATTAGATTTGGTGTGAAATGCTCATAGAAATTGTCCGTATGGTTTTCATGAATATCCTAAAATCAAACACTATAAATTTGGAAAGATGAACTTTGGTATACAGAATTGTTCCTAGATTAGTTGATTAATGCCAGTGTTCTGCATACTAGCTTCCCAGCTTTGCAGTTACCAATGTTAATCAAGCTTTTTTTTTGTTCAATTCTTACTGTGACTCTTTACATTAGATGCGCCTGGTTGATGCCAATGGAAGCGTAATTGTTCAGTTTGTGCATCTTCTTTTTTGTATAGATTGAATCTGCCCTGCCAAATATTGCAAGGCCAATGACGTCTCTGACTGCCAATGAAGAAGTTGTTGTTGGAGACCTGAAGCAGAGTTTGGTAACTTCATTTTACTGATGCTATAATACATGTGTGACATATGAATGGTATATCTTCATTGTGATTTTTAACCTTCTTCTCTTCCATTTATTTCCATTTTTTTAAAATGGAAATATCCTGGAAGCGACGATGAAACTGTAAAAATAAATTCACTATACTATAAAAGTAATGAAGTTAGTAAATGTTGCATATTCATGGTGGCAAATGTAATAACATTTCTCTTTCAATTTTATTGTTTCTTGGACTTTGGTTGCTTCAACAAGCTATTCATAGTGTGTTTTTACAGAGGCTAATGGAGACTCTTGGTGCTCAGAGGGCAGGTCTTGAAGACATGCTGAAAGAAATGAAGAGGAAGGTAAGCCAGTGCTGGTCATCTGTCCATGTTTTGTTAGGGCTTAATTTGTGTGCTAAGTGATTTGCAATTGGGTACTAATACTTCTTTAATGTATCTTTGCTCATGGTGTTTGATACAGGATGATATACTGCCCAAGCTGATGACTTCAACTGGCTCTAATGAGGATCTTTTTAGAAAGGAGATATCAAAGTATGACCACATTTGTGAAGCAATTGCTGAAAACCTTGAAGATCAAGAGAAATTATTGAATCAATTGCAGGTCTAAATTTATTCGGTCCATTTTCACATGTTTATCATGAGTGGTTGACAGTAATCAGTCAAAACTATAATTTGAATTCTTGGGCTGCCTTAGTTATTGAGAAAATAGTCTAGTTTTTCCTAAGTCGTATCTCTTAAGCTTCTTTGTTGTTCACATGCCAGACATTGATATAGTCATATGCACCCTCAAATTGAGTCTTTTAACTCCTGCAACTTGTATTCATAAGTTCGAAAAATTGAAGCTGTGGAGTTTAAAAAACATTTGTACTGGTGGAAGTTTTATAGGGGAATAAGAAGGCAATAGCTGATTCATTCTATCTTTCTTTAGTCCAATAGTAGAAATTTGTTCTTTACAAAGTGGTTGATCGTAGCTGTAGGCTTCCTTTGCTCATTATTGATCCATCATAGTTTTTCCTGATTCTGTTTAGAAGAAATTTTCACCAAGGATATTGCATGCAATAATACAAGTGTTGCCGTAAGAGAATTAAGATTGTTCTTATAGCATAAGCATCGAAGCGCTCTTTAAGTAAAACAATTAGGTTATGCAGACAGATGGTTTAGTGTATAATAGACCCCTTTGCTCATGGTATATAAATGTTTTGCGCATAAACTTATTGGATATATCTTTATATTTAAGATTACCTTATGATATGTTGATTTTCTCATTCTTGGACAACTATTTTGACTTTCAGATGTCTCTTTAATTACCCTTGTATGATTTAATTGAAACATTTTACCTTTGGGAGTTTATTCAAAGCTGATATGCCACTGACATGATCTTCTATATCTTGGCAGACTCTAAGCTTTGAGTTTATTGTTTTCTTCCACATGGATGAATATAAAGGTATTGCTTACCATATGCTTTTTCTGCTATGCTGTTGTATTGCCTCTTAGTCATACTGAAATGTTATTATCCTTCAATTTTTCCTTTCTTTAAATCTTTCAGTATCTCGTGAGAAGAGCTATGAACAGATTGAAGCTGCCATAGCTAAATATCGAGAAATTAAGGAGAACATCAACGAAGGACTAAAGTTTTATGTCACCCTCCAGGTTTAAATTCCTGGCCTTAATTTCATAGCTAAATATCTTTCTTTAATTTATTGCCTCTTTTCTCTTCACCATTTCCATGAAGAGTTTGAACTCATCAGAAGTCGTGTTGTCACAAAACAGGATGCTATAACACTCGTAAAGCAACAGTGCAGCGATTTTGTGATGACTAGAAGCATCCAGTGTCGAGAAATGATTGATGACGTTCAGAGGCAAATAGCCGGTCTTAGTTTTCAAGACGATAAAACCACAGCTAGCTACTCTTATCCTTCCGTTCCCCATCCGACTCAAAGATCCAATTCTCAAGTTAACAATAACATACCCTATACATCTCGTCCCCAAACCCCCATCTACCAGCAACCTCAGCACGCAACGATGCCTCCCTACGTTCAAACTCCTCCCTATGGGACCTCACAACAGCCCTATCATGCACCCGTTCCTAGTCATCCTTACCCACCACCACAAAACCAACAACCTGCGACGAGCTATGAATATGGACAGCCTGTGTATTCTGGTTGGCAGGGCGCCTACTATAATGCACCTCCTCAGCAAAACGGATCTTTGCCTCGTCCTCCTTATACTGTTCAATCACCATATCCACCTTCCCACCAGAGCGGGTACTACAGACAATGATACTACGGATAAACTTTTTTTCGATACTTTGGAGAATGCATGTTGCTTATAGTTAGATAAGTTCAAAATCGAGTTGTTATCTCGAGTAATATAATGTACACATCTTGAGCTTTGTGCAGTAATAATATGCAGAATGCTACTTTTGCTTACAATGCTATTTTTTTCAACTTTTCTCATTCATTAGTAGTTTTGTTTTCAAAAAAGGGTTAATTTCATGTTCCAACCCGTACTATTCACATTTTTTATTTTACATCCTAATTTTTTTTTTCTCCGATCTACTAAATGTTTTGTTTATTTTTGCAACTTCCGGCTAAAATTTTCCGGCAAGAAAAGGTCAACGTGATTTTCACGTGTCAATTGAGGATTATTTTTGTCATTTCTAGTCCATTGACTAATTCCTCCTCCAAAATCAAATTTAGCCTTAATTTTTCCCTCATTTCTTCAACAAATTATTTGAGTAAAGGATGGTGGTGATGGTGAGGTTCAAACAAAAATAAGATTTTTTTATCATTAAAAATAGTTGAAGAACTGAATTTAAACATGTCTTATAAATGCAAATGATGAAAATAACCCTTAGCATGTGAATATCATGCGCATAATACATATTGGAAAATGAAATTAACCTCCACAAAACAAGAAACAAGATGCTACAACACTTGTGAAGATAACAAGGTTTGTTCCACATTTTTGTGGCTTCAAATGTCTGAACACACAGAATACATTATTAGATAATGAAAATTCAGAAGCCATGATAATGCTAATTGACTTTACGCTTAAGCACAACAAGAGTGATGATGGTTTTATCGTTGTCAAGGTTGAGGAGAACCGGTGAAGCTGCATGTTTCTTGGTAAAGAGATGGAACAATTCATCGATGATTTCACTCCCAAAGTGATCACTCATGGCCTGTCCATGAATTGCTCTGTAGCATTCTGCACGGGCATTGACATCAGACATACTGTACTTTCTGGGGTTGTTTAGAATCTCCATTCTTTCAATGCTGAAACTGTTGCTCCTCTCCAGTATGCCCTTCAACTCTTGTGGGGTGCTAAAATAGTATGGGATGTTGAATGAGTCCATTTTTGCTTCATTCAATCTTCCCTTCATAGCCATGTCCGTGAGACAGGATCCCAAGAGATTGTCATCATTTCTACAGCCCTTGATTCCAAGAATGATTCCAAGTCTTTTCCAAACTGATTCAAATAAGCATCACAAACTTCCTTTCTGTTTTCAGTATACAGGATTTCCCCGTAGTTCCAGGCCGGAGAAGCTGAGTTGGCCACCTCCGACAGCCAGTGGAGTGCCCAACAAGAGTAAGCAAAGTGAAGGGACGAAGTCGGAAGGAGATGGCCACGGAAGCTTCCGGCTGCATGGTAGTTGTTGTACCCCTAACCCGAGCAAAACAAAACCGGAGCTTCCGGGCTACTCCATTGACTCAAATATTAAACGCATTTTATATTTAATTATAAAATAATATATGTTATACAATATCTAAAATTATAGATATTATATAAATGTGAAATATCAAAACTAATTTTTTTTAATTTTGGTGCATTTGAGTTTTTTAATTGATTTTTAGTAGTTTAAGCTATAGTGGCAATTACCATATTGGAGTTAAAAATATGTGTGTTCTAAGTAAAAATCATATTATAAAAGTTTACAAATACAAAATTATAAAATGGTAATAAATAAAATTACAAATTATATAATTAATAAAATATTTTAAAAAAAAAATTTAGATTATAAGAGAGAGATTTAATAGACTTTTGATATAATAACTAAAATCCAACAACAAATATATGACAATCCGTACAACACAGATGACAGGAGAAATACTAGTAAATGTATGACATATATCACCCCACTCTCAAATATTGATTTACAGGCTTTCAACTGAAATCCAATTCCTTTCAGGAAAGATAAACAAATTTTGCTGTAGAGTTTCACTAATTTATACAAGGTGCTTTTCACTTCCACTTCATCCAACTTCCAGATTTTTATGTCTTGTTTTGAGCATAAATTGATGTTTGAACAGAATGCTGAGGTGGTAAGGTTTTCCCATTCACAAGCACTTGTTCCAAGAAATCAACACGAACCGATCTGAACTGATACAACTGATGGCCAAAATGGATCAAGTGATGATCATTCAAATTGTGAGAATAATAAGCAATCTAGATGCTGATCAATATTGAATGTTGTTTAGAAGGTAACTGTACGTCTAAACGAGGGTGGGAAATAGCATACCTTTCCCTTCCACGAGAAATCAACAAAACGGTAAGAAGGTTCCAAAATAGTGACTTGATCTCCTTCTTTAATCTGAAAAAAGAATCAAGAAAGCAAGTCCAAATTGAAGTTATACAGAAATATGGTGAAAACTGATCAAGAGAATCAAAACAATTCCGTAAACACACAATAGAAAACCAAAACATTTAAAAGAAATTAATGGGGTGGATCCAAAGCATTTCTTTAAGTTCTCTGATTAACAATGAGATGAATAAAGAATATGACTGAATCAGCCACTTACTGCTTCATTTTTTACTCCATAAACGGAGAGGACGTAGCATATCTGACTTGGATCACACAGCAAATAGTAACTGCAAAGTCAAGATTATGGAACCAGAGAGTTAAATGGTCCAACTCAAGCTTATATACTAATAGTAAATGAGAAAAATGTTTAATTATTGGGGTTTATGTATATAATATTAACAGCTTATAAAACAGACTATGATTAAGAGAAGAGAAGCAAACTTACAATGGAGCCACATTCTCATGCTTAACAAAAAACATCACTCTTCCTACAATTGCAACTGCTTTGTTCAGACCTTCCAACAGACAATCTATGGTCTCTCTTCTGTATGAAGGATTCACTAGCAGGAAAAAAGGATACATGTTTCAACTCAGACTATGGCTTTACTTCAAACCATCTTCCACCTAATTTTAAGGTATTTCACATTGCTTACTGTTGACACTACTGAGTGATGAAGCCAAGGCAGCTAGTCGTTTGACCTTGGTCTGTCCCTGTGTACCAATGATACATTAAACTGCATCATGTCAATGCCCAAAAATAAATACTACTAAAAGGTATGATTTCATTAAACAAATGTAACAGATGTTTGGGGAAATTATCAACATCCTTAAAATGGGAAGTTACATTTATGAACACATGAGACAGTTAAAAATAGAAAGTATTAATACCAAGACATCCATTTAGTTAGCTCCAAGTTTAAAAATAGAAAGTCTAACAAGAGCCCCGCCAGCAACTGGTGAAAGAAATAAATATTATGTGCCGTAACTTAAGTTTTGAGCTGATATCCCTACCCCCCCCCCCCCCACCAAAAAAAAAAAAAAAAACAAAAACAAAAGAATGAAATCTTTAGTGTGGTCGAAAAATAATTTTTTTTCCTACACAAATGACCTTAAAAGACAATGCCTACAAGTTCAAGAATATTTTTGTCCAACGATTCATTTACAATTTTCTCAATCTTCCTGTTTACTAGTATCAGCCTGGAAGCAAAGATTTTGACTTACTGTGCACTAAAGAGAAATCATAGACATGTTTCTATACACTATAAAATGGTTTGCTAATTTACTATGTTTTTGGACAAACATCTTACTCGAAGCAAAGTCTCTATTTTGTCAAGAAGGAGAACAATCTTCTGAACTTCCTCCATGGCATTGAGACTAGGATCCCTCAATGCAGCAGCTTCAAATCCACTCAGCGCTCTCTCGTAGTTTTCTAGGTATTTGTTTACCTATGTCAACAGAAAGGAAACAATCAATGAACTGTTATTATGGGATGGGAGTGAATATATTATCACAAAAGAACAAAATCAAAGAGAAGAAACTACACAACATTGAATGTTCCCTAAAATGTAAATATAAAATTTGCGTAAGATTAAGCTGATAGAAAAGCAGAATGACATAAAGGGTGCTGACAGTGGACAAAAAAACACATAAAGCAGTAGGCTTTCATGGTGTTTCTACTCAGAAGACATTTAGAAGGAAATAGAACAGAAGAAAGAGCCTTACAATAGCACAGTTGAAATGGAGGTCAGGGTTTGACTTCATCCTTTCATCTTTTTCCTGGAAAATAAAAAAAGGTTATAGAGGCCTTACAACGGCTCATAAAGTAACTGCAGCACAGAATCGATTAAGACAAGGTAATTAAAATAATACGCACAGCATGTTGATATGATTTTAAGGATTGGAGAAGCTTTCCATGATCCCAGGCTCCAGTGACAAAAAATGATGTGAGACAAGCGTTCCCTAGGTTATCTAGCAAAATGAAGAAAAATAATGGAGATTAGAAAAACAAAAAACCAAGAGATAAAGAACCCCATCATAGGGATTCAAATTAAACATAATAGATATGTCATGTAATATAACATTGAGACTTACACCAAGAATTCCCATCCTTCACATCTAGAGTGATGGCTTCCTTTGCGTGATTTATGCTGTCATCAACAACTTTTACCTGGTCTTCAGTACCTGAAATGTGTATATACATTGTTAACTATCAGCAAACCTAAGCTTAGCTATAGTGAATTCATGGCAGAAGTAAAAAAAAAGAAAAAAGAAAGCAACTTCCAATCTTGCCTTGAGCCATTCTTCTTTCAAGCATAGACAACTGACAAAGAAGCCCTTTATGGGGACCCTGAAAAATGTATATTTCAACACAATTATAAAAAACCAGAAAAGGCACAGCCTTAACTTTCTCCTTCAAAATTACAGGATTAAAAAAAAATAACCTTGCTTAAGCCAAGTGTAAAACAATTCTTTGCTGAAACCAGATCACCTTTCTTCCAAATGCAGTTACCCAAGCTCAACCAAGCATCCGCAAGTGAAGGGTTTAGTTTCACCTGTAATAAAAATTTGACTAGAAGAATCAGCGAAAATTAAGAAATAAAACCCACAAACATCAAAACATTCTTATAGGATTAGAAATACCAATTACCATTGACAATTAAGAAAAAGAAGCTCAATTGCATCAACTTCTAAATGCATAAAGGAAAGAAAATAACCCACCATTTACCCATCAACAAATTTGTGAATGAGACTATCTTGTGGACTGTGAAACAAGCCATCTCTTCACTCAACTTTTGCCAACTGAACCCAAACCTCTTCTCTTTAAACTAGATGCACCAGAGGTCTATCTCTAATTATTTCTAGATCCTTTCTCTTGGTGACCAGTACCACTAATAGACTATTTCCTTAACTGAGAAGAGTTGGGATAAACTTTTGATAATAGGCAACCCAGGTAATAGGTAAACGAGTCACCTATTTAAGTTTTTGATCTTCCTCTGGGTTACTTAAATCACTTGCTCCAATTGGAGAGGTCAACAAAGCCTACCCAGCCAAATCCATAAGAATAGGCTGCATTCTACTAATGATTGATTTCTAGCTCAAAGGGCATTAACCAGGGTTATCATCTTTGAATTACAACAGCATCTCCTAAGGAACATAATATCCAATTAAAAGGTTATCTATTCATTCTCACTATTCTATGGAGTTTAGCTGTAGTAAAATTGTTACTACATAGCTTTTCTCACCATTTAACACCAAAATTCATCCAAAATTCTCAAAAAGCAGAGCTTGAAAACTAAATTGCCCACTAAAACAACCCAAAAAAAGAAAAAATAAAAAAGAAACAACACAGAAACTCTAATTCCTATAGATACTTTTCTTACAGCTTTGGAGAGATGATCCTCTGCTTCTTTCTTAAACTCGGGAAAAACATCCAGCACTTTCCCTCTCAAATACTCATAAGTTGCTCTTTGCCCTGGCGTCTTCCTCTTCTCTGCACCAAAACCATCACAGAACATCTAAGTAACCATTATACTCAAAGGGCTGCATCTAAATTAATGGATGAGTGAACAAGAAAACCTTGGGGAACTTTATCGAGCACTTGGAGGGCAATATTTGAATCTGTCAGGAGTTTCGAGGTTTTCTCATCTGGGCTTGTCGGAAAATAGGTGTCCCGAATGTCATAGAGTGCATCGACAACCTTTGACGCCTCTGCAAACAGATCTTCTGCATTCCCTTTACTCTCACTGTTCATGACTTTTAGGCAATGAAACTAAAAGAGAAAAAACTCCCAGAATTCAGCTATGGCGAAGTGTTCGAGTGTGTTGTATCGTTGCAGAATTTTTTTTGCAATCTATCCGGGGTTATTATGTTTTCACCTTTTCCCAAATAAGGTATAGTATGGCAACCAAGACAATTTATATGATTTTATTTATTTTGAAAGATATTTCATATTTAATTTGAATTAACTAGAAATGTGTGTGTGTGTGTGTGTTTTTTTTTTTTTTTAAATTACGTGGGACCTTTTTGACTCACTATTAAGTTAGTAGTGCACTTATAATTCTTTGAATTTTCTTTATTTAATAATTCACTTGAAATTAACTATTTAATTTCAATAACCACAAATCATGGAACTCCTAGCAAGTAGCATGGTTATCTAGTGTTTGGTGAATATCAAGCAAACTAATTTCAATCACAAATATCATACAAATTGGTGTTTTCTGAATGAAAACATTGGAGATTCACATGATGTATAAGACAATTGATGATCCTTTATAGGATGAAAAAGAAACAGGAAATAAGGAAATGAAACTAACTTATGCTTCATAACATGTTGAATAAAGATGGAACCATATTGATTCAATCCGAAAAAAAAAAAAAAAAAATTTTTTTCAGGACTCATGAAGCAACAATCATTGATGGTATGTTTGTTTGGAGACTTATGAGTTGAGATTTCAAAATCTCACATCTTTGTTTGTTAGGAGATTTAAATTATGATTATAAAATCCATTTAAATGCTACTTTATTTAAAGAAAACATAATAATTAACCCTACATTATAACCTATTAATACACAAATTTTAATACACACCTAGATTTATACTATTACAATCATCTAATCATTACTATTACATCAACAAATAATACTACCTCCGTCCCAAAATAAATGACGTTTTAGAGGTTTTTACACAAATTAAGATAGTTGATAAAATGACTGATCTACCCCCATTTAATTATAATTATTGTGAAAAACTTTTCTTCTCTTCCTTTATACCTTTTTCTAAATCTGTGTGTGAGTAATAAATAGATCATGAAGCAAGACTCTTGGATAATTTTCCTACCAAAATTCAAAGTTGAAATTATAAACTTTCCATTTCCCGAAATTGGTTTTTATGATACTAACCTCTTGATTTTCCATGTGAATATTTTCCACCTTCAAATCTTCCATCTCCTTATCATGACCATTAGGTATGAACTCATCTATTTCCACCTTCAAGATTTCCATATTCAAGTCAAATGAATGAAGTTCTTTCTCTTCACTGTATTCATCCTTATTTTGATTCTGCATTTTTTCCATAATCTTCATAATTGTTGAAAGAAAATTGAAGTACTAGTTTTCCACTTTATGGAGTATCACAATTCATTTTTCAAGAAAAAAACTCTTCATCTTATTAAAGCATAAATGTTGGATTTCTATTTCCAATTGTCATTTTTGTACACTTAATGTGATAGGAGTAAATAGGGGCATTTCTGGTAGATTACATGCAAATGTGTCTTGAAATCCAAAAACGAATTATTTTGGAAAAAATTTCTTAGCTAAAACGTCATTTATTTTGGGACGGAGGTAGTATAATATTATACTAGCTAACTTTTCCAGCATTAATTTGACATGTACAGTAATAATCATATCCTATAAAGTCTTATAACAAACACTGATTTTAACTATTCACCTTTATTTACAAATCTCAGGATTTCAAAATCGAATTTCCTCAATCCTACATAATTTCCAAACAAACATACCTCAGGGATCGAAACACATGCTTTCTGAGATAGAAGAGAAGTCATAAGACTCATGAGCAACCTCAACAGGAAGCCATTCTCTGCTGTTTTCAAGATTCTGCAGAAAAAATGAGCCTTGTTTAAGCTTTTGAACTCCATCCAACTCAACTACCACTTCCTTCATAGTTGGCCTTCTCTTCCCATTCAAATGCAGACATCTTCTTGCAAGTTCAGCCATGACCACGATTTCTTCGCGCTTCCCCTCTTTGAGAACTCTTGCATCAAGAATTTCAAACAGCTGATTTCCCTCCATTGAGTCCAAGAAATGTGTGGCTAAACTCCTTCCCACTTCAGCTCTAATCGACGAAATTGCTTTCTCCCCTGTCAAAAGCTCAACCATAACTACTCCAAAGCTATAGACGTCGCTCTTTTCTGTGAACTGGCTTGACTGGAAGTACTCTGGATCCAAGTACCCGAAGGTTCCTATAACTCGTGTAGTCAAGTGAGTTTGATCAATAGCCACTGACCTTGACATCCCGAAATCAGAAATCTTGGCCCTGTATTTATCATCCAATAGTATGTTCGTAGACTTGATATCCCGATGATAGATAGGAGCAGATGCAGAAGAGTGCAGGTAAGCCAGTGCTCCTGCTATTTCTCTAGCAATTCTCACACGCATTTGCCAAGATAACGGAAATTCCTCACTGGGATCATGCACGTGCTGAAAAAGTGTGCCATTTGGGATGTACTCGTAGACGAGAAGAGGGACTTCTGTCTGTAGACAACATCCCAGTAACCTAACCACATTCCTATGGTTAACCTGTGACAGAATAACAACCTCGTTGATGAAGAGCTCCACGTCGCCTTCTTCTACCTTTTTCGCCTTCTTCACAGCCACGATCCTTCCATCTGTCAACATCCCTTTGTAAACAGTTCCCTGGCCACCACGACCAAGTATACGATTCTTATTATAGTGATCAGTAGCATGTGTCAACTCCTTGGAACCAAACAGCTTGGTTCTCTCTAGGCCACTGTCACTTGCCTTCAGCTGTTGCTCCAGCAATAACCCTCCATTTTTCTTGAAATTCCGGTTTTCCTTGATTCTTTTTGTAATAGCTCTGGTTGACTTCCATGCCATGAACAGCAGAGTCAGTGCGCCAAGCGCGCTGCTAATGCTGATCAATGGTATTTTGATACGAGATCTTTTTTTGTTGTCTACAGGGTAACATGAATAACCCCCTGGCTCGTTAATACAAGTTCCATTGCATCGATTTAATGTTGAATTGCAATAGTCTATGTTACTGCATCCTCCAGATATATACGGGTTCCCTTCAAACCCGGATCTGCAGGTGCAATAACTGGTTGAAGATACATAATCATAATCTCTATAATAAAGTGCTGTGAGGTAGTTGTCAGTCAAGGAATATCTGGATAGAAAATCATCCAAATTTGTGCAATCAGCTTCAAAACTATTGCCTTCTCGGTCATCGAATTCCCACTCAAGTGCCAATGGGGCAGATGAAAATTCTGGGTCATATGGATATGACAGATTGCTTTGAAGGCCTTTATACGTTGTATAATCGTCTTGGAACCATTTCTTGTCAACTGGGAAAACATAGCCACAAGAACTGTTACTGCTGTCCTCATTGCTTTGATGAGTATACCGAAGCTCTTTGAGTCCAGGTGAGATTGTTGCCTGGCAACAGTTGACACCACAGCAGCTCTTGTCTGTAATGTCGTTATTACAAATGGCCACGCATCCTCCTACTATAGTGTTTTGATTGCCATGCAACAACACTGAACTCCGGCACCCTAGCACAGCCAATGAATTGTAAAATGATGAGATGGTGAATGGAGTTTTTGCAAGTGATATAGGCATAGATTCTGTTTTCTGCACATCTGTGCAATTCATGGGTGAGACAGGCTGATTTACTATGAGCACACCATGCATTGAGATATTTACTATTTCCCGATTGAGGATGCTCAGGAATGGCGTGCCGGTGGAATTGAGGCAGGTAACTGTGAACGAGGAATTTGCACTGCATCCTGAACCGATCCCAAAAGGATACGGAATGGTGACATTTCCACACTTGTCTTGGCAATTTGGCTGTGACCAAATTATTGCTTGTGCCAGAGTTGTTGTTAGACATAGAAATGAAACGACTCGGATTATGAAGAGTGCCATCGTTTTTTTTTGTTCGTTGAAAACGCAGCCTGCAGTATCAATGAAAACAACAGTTACTTAACAGAAACAGAAGTATAGAACAGAAAATTTGCCTACATATGTAAAAGGTTCACAATTCACATACCTTTTTTGGGTAGTTTTTCAAGATCTTCAGTGTTTAGCAGCTATAGAACTTTGGATGTTTAGAATATACGAGTGAGAACGCTAATTATAGCAAGTGGAATCTGAAGTCTAAATAAAATACTAATCAATTCTTGAAGTTGGACTAATTGGCTATAGGAATAAGCTTCTGTCTTTATTGACTTTTCAAAACAATGACTTGGGAAAGTAGCACATTATTATTTCCTAAAGATAAAGTCTTTGATGTCAATTGAACAAAAAAATAAGCTCATGTCATGTGGAAAAGTTGGTTTTTATTGATTATTCTTTTAAAATTGAAATCAAGACATCTTCCTAGCAAGTTCAGAAATAGCCACAATTTCCTTTTTTTCACGTTTCTATTAAGTATTGGACTATAGTATGACTATGCTAAAAATAAACAAATCAACGATAAAAGTATTAGTTTGAAAAAAAAAAAATGCATGTATATAGTAAACCCAAACTTAAGTTCAATGATGTCCTTTATAGGATGAAAAAGAAATAGGAAATAAGGAAATGAAACTAACTAATGCTTCATGACATGTTGAATAAAGAAGGAACCATATTGATTAAAAAAAAAAAAAAAATTTCAGGACTCATGAAGCAACAATCATTGATGAATGGGATCAAAACGCATGCTTTCTGAGATAGAAGAGAAGTCATAAGACTCATGAGCAATCTCAAGAGGAAGGCATTCTCTGCTGTTTTCAAGATCCTGCAGAAAAAATGAGCCTTGTTTAAGCTTTTGAACTCCATCCAACTCAACTGCCACTTCCTTCATAGTTGGCCTTCTCTTCCCATTCAAATGCAGACATCTTCTTGCAAGTTCAGCCATGACCACGATTTCTTCGCGCCTCCCTTCTTTGAGAACTCTTGCATCAAGAATTTCAAACAGCTGATTTCTCTCCATTGAGTCCAAGAAATGTGTGGCTAAACTCCTTCCCACTTCAGCTCTAATCGACGATATTGCTTTCTCCCCTGTCAAAAGCTCAACCATAACTACTCCAAAGCTATAGACGTCGCTCTTTTCTGTGAACTGGCTTGACTGGAAGTACTCTGGATCCAAGTACCCGAAGGTTCCTATAACTCGCGTAGTCAAATGAGTTTGATCAATAGCAACTGACCTTGACATCCCGAAATCAGAAATCTTGGCCCTGTATTTATCATCCAATAGTATGTTCGTAGACTTGATATCCCGATGATAGATAGGAGCAGATGCAGAAGAGTGCAGGTATGCCAGTGCTCCTGCTATTTCTCTAGCAATTCTGACACGCATTTGCCAAGATAACGGAAATTCCTCACAGGGATCATGCACGTGCTGGAAAAGTGTGCCATTTGGGATGAACTCGTAGACGAGAAGAGGGACTTCTGTCTCTAGACAACATCCTAGTAACCCAACCACATTCCTATGGTTAACCTGCGACAGAATAACAACCTCGTTAATGAAGACCTCAACGTCGCCTTCTTCTACCTTCTGCGCCTTCTTCACTGCCACGATTCTTCCATCTGTCAACATCCCTTTGTAGACGGTTCCCTGTCCGCCACGACCAAGTATACGATTCTCATTATAGCGATCAGTAGCATGCGCCAACTCCTTGGAACCAAACAGCTTGGTTCTGTCTAGGCCATTGTCACTTGCCTTGAGCTGCTGTTCCAACAATAGCCCTCCGTTTTTCTTGAAAAACCTGTGTTTCCGGTTTTCCTTGATTCTTTTCGTAATAGCTCTGGTTGACTTCCATGCCATGAAGAGCAATAACAGTGCGCCAAGCGCGCTGCCAATGCTGATCAATGCTATTTTGACACGAGATCTTTTTTTGTTGTATACAGGGTAACATGAATAACCCCTTGGCATGTTAATACAAGTTCCATTGCATCGATTTAATGTTGGATCCTTGCATTCGTCTATTTCACTGCATCCTCCAGATATATACGGGTTCCCTTCAAACCCGGATATGCAGGTGCAATATTTGGTTGAAGATACATAATCATATTCTCTATAATAATTTGCTGTGTGGTTGTAGTTAGTTCTGGAAGATATGTATCGAAAATCATCCAAATTTCTGCAAATAGTTCCAAAACTATTTATTGGGCGGTCATCGTATTCCCACTCAAGTGCCAATGGGGCAGATGAAAATTCTGGGTCATTTGGATATGACAGATTGCTTTGAAGGCCTTTATACATTGTATAATCGTCTTGGAACCATTTCTTGTCAACAGGGAACACATAGCCACAAGAACTGTTATTGCTGTCTTCAGTGCTTCGATGAGTATATCGAAGCTGTTGGAGTCCAGATGGGATTGTTACCTGGCAACAGTTGACACCATTGCAGCTCTTGTCTGTAGAATTGTCGTTATTACAAATGGCCACGCATCCTCCTACTATAGTGTCTTGATTGCCATGCAACCACACAGAACTCCTGCACCCTAGCACAGCCAATGAATTGTACAATGATGAGATGGTGAATGGAGTTTTTGCAAGTGATATAGGCAGAGATTCTAGTTTCTGCGCATCTGTGCAAGTCAAGGGTGAGACAGGCTGATTTACTATGAGCACGCCATGCATTGAGATATTTACTATTTCCAGATCGAGGATGCTAGGAATTAGCAGGCCTGTGGAATTGTGGCAGGTAACTTCGAACGAGGAATTTGCACTGCATCCTGGACCGATCCCAAAGGGATACGGAATGGTGACATTTCCACACTTGTCTCGGCAATTTGGCTTTGACAAAGTTGTTGCTTGTGCCAAAGTTGTTGTTAGACATAGAAAGGAAACGACTCGGATTATGAAGAGTCGCATCGTTTTTTTTTTGTTCGTTGAAAACGCAGCCTGCAGTATCAATGAAAACAACAGTTACTTAACAGAAACAGAAGTATAGAACAGAAAATTTGCCTACATATGTAAATAAGGTTCACAATTCACATACCTTTTTTGGGTAGTTTTTCAAGATCTTCAGTGTTTAGCAGCTATAGAACTTTGGATGTTTAGAATATATGAGTGAGAAAACTAATTATAGCAAGTGAATCTGAAGTCTAAATAAATACTAATCAATTCTTGAAGTTGGACTAATTGGCTATAGGAATAAGCTTCTAGCTTTATTTACTTTTCAAAAAAATGACTTGGAAAAGTAGCACATTATTATTTCCTAAAGATAAAGTCTTATATGTCAATTGGACTTGTTTTAGAGAAGAGTGGATCCATTTCGTGTTTGATTTCATCATTTGCACTTATACAACAAAGATATTGTGGTTACAACATGAGATGAAACGAGTTGGGCACCATGCAATCCAAACTCGATTCAGAAACTTTTATTCATAACGAGTTTTAGATCACGTGCGTTGCACGTGAAGATCAATTCAAATGAAGGAAATAAATAATAATACAAATATCTTATACATAACACTTTTATATTAGAGTTCTAATTATAATATGATTTTATAAGATTTTGAATTAGCTAGGATTCTAATATAAAATTATTTAAATATGAAAACTTAAATTACTATTATAACCTTAAATAATAATTTTTGATAGAGATATATTAGACAATTCATATTTTGTAAGAAACATCCACACTTGTATACAAGTAATAGATATTGATAAGATTAAAGTTAGGCCATTTCAAGACTTTTCAAGTTTTGGAAAGTAGAAATAATCACAAGGCTTCCGGAACAAAAGAATAAGCTCATCTCACGTGGAAAAGTTGGTTTTTATTGATTATTCTTTTAAAATTGAAATCAAGACATCTTCCTAGCAAGTTCAGAAATAGCCACAATTTCCTTTTTTTCATGTTTCTATCAAGTATTGGTCTATATTATGACTATGCTAAAAATAAACAAATCAACGATAAAAGTATTAGTTTGAAAAATAAAAAATGCATGTATATAGCGAACCCAAACTTAAGCTCAATGATGTCCTTCATGGTCGAGTTTGAACTAAGCTCGCTCGGCATGAAAAACGAGCTAATTGTGAATCAAACATAAGTTGCTCGCAAAAGTTTAATGATTTTAAAACGATTCAAACTCAAACTGAATTGTAAAAGTTCGTAATTCGAGCCCAAGTAAAACACAAATGAGCCAAGCTCGAGCCTTTCACTACACGAATATTGCAGCTCTTTCATACTGATGGAAAAAGTTTTAGTACTAAAACTTGCATTTCCTGATTTGCAGTAGCAAGAATATTAGATAGTAGTCTTTTATAAGCCAACTCTTTCTTCTTCTTGTTTTTTTTTTTCCCTTATTAAATTCAATGTGTTTATTTAGTAATGTTGTTGATCATTAGATTGAAGCAAGAGTTTCACAATGCACTTGTTACTTGCTAGCTAGCTAGTTTCCTCAAATAAGGTCGTTGATATCGATCAGACTATGTGTAGTGACATTGATTTGTCGAATATTTCTCCTCAATCTGTTGAACATAATTGTTTATAACTGTTCTTCCTCTTTTTAGGTTTTGATAATATGAGTACACACTAACTGCTAAGCAATTGCAAAATATTTAATGAAAAATATCTATCTTTTGGATATTATAGTGTGAAAATAAGCTCCATCTGCTAATGAAAGAATACAAATACTAGACAAATGTGTTGGAATTTAAGCTTAATTCGAATTGTGTTGACAGTTCGACCACCCTTCAGTAGAATGGACATAACTTTCTGTAGGAGTGCCCAAATCAAGATCCGTTTGAAGTTTTGGAAACTAGATTATAGTCGGAAAACGTGGGTATCTTTCTTGAAGCAAAAATCAGAAGCATTCACTATGTTCAAGAAGTTTAAAGCTTTTGTTGAGAAACAGAGTGGCTATCAAATCAAGGCAATGAGATCGGATCGTGGAGGTGAATTTACATCAACCGAATTCAATGAATTTTGTGATGAGCACGGTATTCGTAAACCTCTTACTGTTGCTTACTCACCCCAACAAAACGGCATTGTGGAGAGAAAGAATCGATCCATTATGAATATGGTTCGGTGTATGTTGAAGTCCAAGCAATTGCCAAAGGAATTTTGGGCAGAAGTTGTTGATTATGCTGTCTATTTACAAAACAGAAGCTCGACGAGGAGTGTTTTTGAGATAACACCACAAGAGGCTTGGAGTGGATTCAAGCCAAGCATAGCACATTTGAAGGTTTTTGGGAGTATTGCTCATATGCATGTTCCTGATCAGCAAAGGAGAAACTTGATGACAAAAGCCAAAAATATATATTTGTTGGCTATGATCAAACTTCAAAGGGATACAAATTATATGATCCTGTGGAGAAGAAGAGAAAGATCAGTCGAGTTGTTGTGTTCGATGAGAAAAGCTCGTGGGATTGGAATGCTCAAGAAAAGAAGCATTATACATTCTATCCTTTTATGGATCAAAGTCATGAAGTTGAAGGTGAGCCTGAAAATGAAGTAACTCCACCTCCATCCCCTACGTCTTCTTTAGAAGGTGAAAGTTCAAGTAGTGAAGGACCTCAAAGGACAAGAACATTGCACAAAATTTATGATCAGCTCAATCAAAATCCAAACTTATTTTGTTTGTTTGCTGATACGGAGCCTATCAACTTTGAGGAGGCGTCGAAGAGTGAAACGTGGAGAAAGGCCATGGATGAGGAGATAGAAGCGATTAAGAAGAATGATACTTGGGAACTCACTTCCTTACCAACAAAACATAAATCTATTGGAGTTAAATGGGTTTACAAGGAGAAGAAAAATTCTAAAGGAGAGGTGGAACGATACAAGGCGAGACTTGTTGTTAAAGGCTACAAGCATAAGACTGGAATTGATTATGATGAAGTGTTTGCCCCAGTAGCCCGTTTGGAGACTATAAGGCTGCTAATCTCTTTGGCAGCTCAACATAAATGGAAAATCTATCAAATGGATGTGAAATCAGCATTTCTAAATGGAGTGCTTGAAGAAGAGGTGTATATCGACCAACCTGAAGGCTATATGGTTCGTGGTCAAGAGAATAAAGTGTTGAAATTAAAGAAAGCACTTTATGGACTAAAGCAAGCACCAAGGGCGTGGAATAGTCGCATTGATCAATATTTCTTGAAGAAGGGATTTCAAAAATGTCCACATGAGCATGCGTTGTATGTGAAAAATGATAAAGGTGATATGTTGATCGTGTGCTTGTATGTTGATGACTTGATATTTACAGGGAACAATGTGAAATTGTTCGATGAATTCAAAAAGGAGATGACCAAGGAGTTCGAGATGACAGACATCGGGTTGATGTCTTACTATCTTGGCATTGAAGTGAAGCAATGAGATGATGATATCTTCATCTCACAAGAAGGTTATGGAAAAGATGTAAGTATAAGATCTCTCGGCGTGAATCCTATTTATGATAAAGCGTGTACTGACGGAGCCGACTCATGTACAACATGATTAGGACCTGATCATAGAAATTCTTTTCTTCAAGCGAACCAGCACTTTCCGGTGCGGATTTCAACCTTCACGACGAGAGAACCGCGTCCGCATCAGTCGAAGTGGTGGAAGGCCCCCCTGAGTCAAAAGGAGAGCTTCTGTGCACCTCTCTCCAAGAGATAGGATTCGGGATGAAGTGAAGCTCGAACTAAACTTGACTAAACTAAATGAGAAAAGCCCTTTACAGACCAACTCGTGCTGAAAAATTTTAAAATGGAGAGTTGCAAGGAAATTGGCACTCCAATTGATATTGGAGAGAAATTGTCTAAGCACATTGAAGGAGATCCGGTTGATCCAACTTTGTTCAAAAGTTTGGTTGGAAGTTTAAGATACTTAACACGCACAAGACCTGATATTCTGTTTGCAGTGGGACTTATTAGCCGTTACATGGAGAATCCAAATGAGTATCACTTCAAAGTAGCAAAGAGGATACTTCGCTATATCAAAGGAACGTCCAGTTTGGGTATGTTCTATCCAGCAAAAGGAGATATGAAGCTAGTTGGGTATAGTGACAGCGATTGGGCCGGAGATCCTGATGATCGAAAGAGTACAAGTGGCTTTGTATTTTATTTAGGTGAAGCAGCATTCACCTGGCAATCAAAGAAGCAACGGATAGTTACACTATCAACTTGTGAAGCTGAGTATGTTGCAGCGACATCAAGTGTTTGTCATGCAATATGGTTAAGGAGCTTATTGAAGGAGCTCAAGTTTGAGCAAAAGGAGTCTACGGAGTTATTTGTTGATAATAAGTCAGCAATTGCACTAGCGAAAAATCCAGTGTTTCATGATCGAAGCAAACACATTGATACTTGATACCATTTCATCTGAGAGAGCATTGCAAAGAAAGAAGTTCAAGTGAAATTTGTGAAGTCTGAAGATCAAATTGCTGATATCTTCACGAAGCCCCTCAAGAGAGAAGTATTCGAGAAGTTGAGGAGTAAACTCGGTATGCGAAAATCAAGCTTAAGGGGGCGTGTTGGAATTTAAGCTTAATTCGAATTGTGTTGACAGTTCGACCACCCTTCAGTAGAATGGACATAACTTTCTGTAGGAGTGTCCAAATCAAGATCCGTTTTAAGTTTTGGAAACTAGACTTCTAGAGCTTTCCAATCATATGTGGCTCTTCAGCTAACTCTCAGCCAAACGTTACAGATTAATTTCGGAAGATGGGTCATGTGAAGAGTCCTATGTAAATTGCTGTAGTTATGAATTTATGGAGTTACGAATTTTGCATTTACTTATATTTATGCATGTAGTTATGGGCTATAAATACCCATCATCGTTTGTAATGATAAGCAAGTAAGCAAGTAGTGTTGATTGAGTGAGAAAATTATATTTGCAGAAGTGTCTCCTCTCCACTATACCTCCTCTCTGTTTTTATTCCGCTGCGTGATTTCTCTCTCTATATTACTCATTCGATCCAACAAAATGCAGATATTGGTTTGAATTGTTCTTTCCATTTTATCTTACTCATGAAGATGATGAATATTAGTCACAGGTTTATAGAACTTAATTGGCTTTGAGGCTTCAAATATTTAAACATCAAAAACCGCTTGAAACAGAAACATGACTCAGATTTTGGGCAGAGAATCAGGATGATGGATGCATGACGATGAACAGATGATACCTTGGCCCCACTCATGCAGGCCTTGCTCTCCTTATCAGTAATTATAATTAAAAGGCTTTGAAACTTTTGTAGTTGTCTTAGAAGACTTTTTTTGTCTCTTTAGTGTAAGTTTTTCTAAGTCTTTAATATAGTAAGAAAGCCCACGTAACAAGACAAGAAAAAAGCAGTTAAGAGCTTTAAATTTACTTCCTAATCTGATATTAAAGTACTCAATCTTCTAACATCTATAAGCATAGTTTTGTTCATATTAATCTTGAACTTGTTTTCAGCGACATTGTGCAGTGTAACTAAATGATGTCACCTGTAATTCTCCAAGTCATCTCTTCACTATGCCTTGCCACTATGACTCTTGCATTATAGGCAAAGATTCTGTTTTCTGCACATCTGTTCAACTCATAGGTGAGACAGCCTGATTTACTATGAGCACACCATGCACTGAGATAGACTATGATAAATACTAAAAATGTGTTACCGATCTCGAACTCAAGCTCAATTATATGCTTCATGAGTCGAGTTCGAACTAAGTTCATTTAGCATGATAAACAAGTTATTTGTGAATCAAACTTAAGTTGCTCGCAAGCTTAATGATTTTAAAACGATTCAAACTCAAACTTAATTGTATTAAACTCACGGAACGTTTCAACCGATTTCAATGAACAATTTGATTCGAAATCATTCATTTTTTTTGATATCATAATATATTATCATACTTTAAGTTTTAAGATGATCATATATTGAAATTTAATTGTTGGATAAGTTAATTTGTAATTGAAAAAAACATTTACATGTTGTAGCAAAGCAAGTAATATTATAATGAAATTCTTATACATTTAAAAATAGTACGTCAATGAATAAACATTACATTATTATAATAAATAAATTTATACATCTTTAATATCTCACATGCAAGTGCAACACATATATATTATGTTAGTATGATTGAAAAACAAAAGATAAAAGATAAAGAATGCAAAATCTAAAGAGGTAAACTTAGAGGATGAAATATATTTTCTCCAGCAAATTTTATACGCTTCTTATTGGAAACTATGTTATATATTTTTCTGTTCTTCATATGTTTCAACACTATTTTGTCAAAATCTTGTTATATATCAGCAATGGAAATAGGTGCTTATGTTAGATCTTGAGCTCTTCACTACAGAATCTTCACTACTACTTTTTATTTTCCTGATTTGCAGTAGCAAGCAATATTAGATAGTCATCTTTATCAGCCAGCTCTTTCTTTTTAAATTCAGTGTGTTTATTTAAATCAGAAATAGTCACAATTTCCTTTTGTTTTCATGTTTCTGTTAAGTATTGAACTATAGTATGACTATGATAAAAAATATTCAAATCAATAAAAAAATTATAAGTTTGAGAAATGACCCCGAACTTAAAGCTCAATAATATGTATGAGTCGAGTTTAAACTAAGCTCATTTAGCATAATAAATTAGATTAATGATTTTAAAACAATTCAAACTCAAACTTGATTGTAAAAGTTCATAACTCGAGCTAAGTAAAACACGAACGAGCCAGGCTTGAGCCTTTCACATTCGATATGACTTCGGTCGAATAAAGCTCTACTGCAGAATTGCTTGGCTATGGTCAAAGTATTATTCCTTAAAAGTGGGAAAAAAAAAAAAAAAACAGTGGCATTAGGACATGTGAGAGAGAGCAATCTTTTATTGTTGTGCTGACTCGTACAGCAAATTGTGTGATCAATATTCCAACTTGTTCTTCCACTAACTAATATTGAACACTATGCTGTCATATTACTGCACTCCAATTAAGAGCTACATTTTCTTACAAGAACTTAATGTCTTGTGTCAGATCTTGAGCTCTTCACTACAGAATCTTCACAAGATTGGCTAAGAACAATGAGGTTAGTACTCGTGATACTAGAGATGTTAGCCATGACTGTAACAACACTTGCAATATCACTCTCGAAGCCTCATTGTCTAGACAAGTGCGGAAATGTCACCATTACTTATCCTTTTGGCATTGGTTCCCACTGTAGTGCGAATTCCAACTTCACAGTTATCTGCAAAAACTCCACAACATCATTCTTGAGTAGCATCAAAATGGGAGTTGTACATATTTCTTTGTATGGTGTCATCATTGTAAATCAGACAGTGTCACCCATAAATTGCTCTGAAGAGACGAGAACAGAATCTGTGCCTATATCACTTGAGGGAACTCCCTTTACCATCTCAGCACAATACAATGCATTGGCTGCAATAGGGTGCAAGAATTATGTGTGGTTGCGTGCTAATGAAACGACGGTTGGAGGATGCAGGGGTATATGCGATGATAATTCTACAGACACTAGTTGCAATGGTGTCAACTGTTGCCAGACGACTATTCCACAACGACTCCAACAACTTCAGTATTCTTACCAAAGCACTGGAGCTAGCATTAGTAGCTTTTGCCGATATGTTTTCCCTGTTCAGAATAACTGGTTCGAGAAACATGATTACACAAGATATAAAAGTCTTCTCAATCTCTCAAATCCTTTGGACCCAGGGTTTCAATTTGCAACACTTGTACTTGAGTGGGAATTTGGCGACGCCGGTTTTTATGATGGTATTGATGGCCAAGTTTGCATAAGTACGAGCTCTAATCAATCCCCATATAATGGTGACCCTGATTCTCTTAAACCTTCCTTCGATAGATTTTATGGTTTGACGGGTAATGAATATATATCTTCAATAACATATTGTGCTTGTGGTGATGGTTACGAAGGGAACCCATATATACTTGGAGTTGGAGGATGCAGTGATATAAATGAATGTACCAACGATGGACACATGTGTTTGGATGGGACGACTTGCATCAATGAAAACGGGTCCTTCACTTGTCGGCCTGAAAAGTCTTGAGTCAAAATAGCACTGATCAGTATTGGCAGTGCGCTTGGGGCGCTGGTTTTGCTCATTAGTGGATGGAAGTCGACCAAAGCTATTAGAAAAATAATCAAGGCAAGACATAAACTCAAGTTTTTAAAGCGAAATGGAGGCTTATTGATGGAACAGCACTTGTCTGCAACTGAAAATGGTCTACAGAAAACCAAGCTGTTTAGTTCCAAAGAGTTGACACAGGCTACTGATCATTATAACGAAAATCGTATACTTGGTCATGGTGGCCAAGGCACTGTCTACAAGGGAATGTTGACAGATGGAAAGATTGTGGCAGTCAAGAAATCCAAGAAGCTAGAAGAAGAGGATCTTGAAGTCTTCATTAACGAGGTTGTTATTCTGTCTCAAATAAACCACAGGAATGTGATTAAGTTACTAGGATGTTGTCTAGAGACAGAAGTCCCTCTTCTTGTCTACGAGTTCATCCCAAATGGCACGCTTTTCCAGCACATCCATGATCCCAGTGAGGAATTTCCATTATCTTAGCAAATGCGTGTGAGAATTGCCAGGGAAATAGCTGGAGCACTGGCTTACCTGCACTCTTCTTCATCTGCTCCTATTTATCATCGTGATATCAAGTCTACCAACATACTATTGGATGATAAATACAGGGCCAAGATTTCAGATTTTGGGATGTCAAGATCTGTTTCCATTGATCAAACTCACTTGACTACACGAGTCATAGGAACCTTCGGCTACTTTGACCCTGAATACTTCCAATCAAGGCAGTTCACGGACAAGAGTGATGTCTATAGCTTTGGTGTGGTTATGGTTGAGCTTTTAACTGGGGAGAAAGCAGTGTCATCCATTAGAGCCGAAGCTGGAAAAAGTTTAGCCATACATTTCTTGCACTCCATGGAAGAAAATCAGTTATTTGATATTCTTGATCCAAGGGTAGTACAAGAGGGCGAGGAAGAAGAGATCATAGCTATTGCTGAACTTGCTAGAAGATGTCTGCATTTGAATGGTAGGAGAAGGCCGACTATGAAGGAAGTTTCAGTCGAGTTGGACGGAATTCAAAAGCTGAAAGAAAGCTCCTGTTTTCTGCAAAATCAGGATATGAACATAGAATGCAATTCAGTCGAGTCTGATGACTTCTCTTCCATCTCAGGAAGCATGCATTCTGATCATCCTCCATTGCTTGATGAGCCCTGAAGAATACTACATCTCTTTCAAACTACAACCTGCATTTCCTGATTTACAGTGGCAAGCAATATTAGATAGTCATCACTCTTTCTTTCTTTTTTAAATTTTTTTAAATTCAGTGTGTTTATTTTGTAATGTTGTGATCATTATATTAAAGTAAGAGTTTCACAATGCACTTGTTACTTGCTAGCTAGCTAGTTTCCTCATATAAAGTCGCAGATATCGATCAAACTATGTATATTGATGATTTGTCGAATACATCTCCTCAATCTGTTGAACATAATTATTTAGAACTATTCTTCCTCTTTTTATGTTTAGATAATATGAGTACACACTGAATCATACCTGCTTAACAATTGCAAAATATTTAATGAAAAAAGAAAAAAAAACAGGCCTAAAGCATAGCATTTTCTGATATAAAATATTAAGTGGACCTACTCTTCACTCTGCAGGTCTTGCCATCCTTTTCAGTATTAATTAGAATATCCGCATCAAAACCTTTGGCAGTTGAGTTTAATTAGAAGACTCTGAAACCTTTGGTAGTTGACTTGGAAGTATTTAAAACACAAATTTGAGTTTAATTTACTAATACAAAAGTGCAGATTTAGATCATATATCGAAATAAATCACTTTACACAACATAAAACCTAGTTTCTTATATCCTTATAAATAAACTACAGAGTTCTAGTGTACTTAATTATCATACAGAGTTGATAACATCTCATTAAATTACACAAACTAAACAAGCAAGCATGGCTGAATAGGCCCTTTTCATCGTCTTCTTTCAAAGCTGCAAAACCTCCGGTTTTCAACATCCTGCTCAATTCTTATAAGACAAAAGAACAAATGCCTTATAAATCCACATGTACGTGACGAAACTTGGATATCAAAGGTAATGACATTATGATAGTCGTGTTGCTAATTGCTAACTTATGCGGTTAAATTTGTACGACTTAGCGTATAATTATACTGATGAAAATCTCTGATGTTTATAAACTGGGAATGCTGAATTACGAGCATTACCTTCTGCTGATGTTCTTCAGACAATTGTTACAGCACAAAGTGGTTTTCTGCACTCCTAAACTAAGATCCACTGTTCAATAGAAGAAAATCAAAACATTATGATATTAAGGATTGGGAGGATTGTTAACTATTCCTTTGTAATAGGATTCGTACATAGCAACTCTAGTTCTTAAATGATAACCTTTGTCATCTTCAAGAAGTCCTCCTTGTGCAATAGTTTACATTCCTAGTATAATTGTAATAAGCAATAAAGGGATCAGTATGAACAATGTATTCAAACCGGAAACTTCCAAGCTCATATAATTAGATAAGTAAATCAGTCCAATAGGATAACAATTTCGGGAAATTCTCCAATGAATCCGAGATTAACACGACAAACAAAATCTAAGATTATCATGAAAAACAAAATCACCTAAAATGCTGATATGAGATTATCAAGACAAACAAAATTATCTGAAAATGTTGTTTGGAGATTATAATGAAAACAAAATCACCTAAAAATGTTGTTTTGAGATTATTATGAAAAACAAAATCACCTAAAAATACAGTTCTGAGATTATCACGAAGAACAAAATCACCTAAAAATACTAATTTGAGATTATCACGAAAAACAAAATTTGAGATTAACACGAAAAAGAAATCACCTGAAAATGTTGTTCTGAGATTATCATGAAAAACAAAATTTGAGATTATAACGAAAAACAAAATCATCTAAAAATGTTGATTTGAGATTATCACGAAAAACAAAATAACTTGAAAATGATGTTCGGAAATTATCACGAAAAACAAACTTTGAAATTATCACAAAAAACAAAATCACATGAAAATACTGTTGAGAGTATTAGGAAAAAAAATCACATGTTTTGAGATAATCACTTAAAAAACAAAATTTGAGATTATGATGAAAAATAAATTAACTGAAAATGTTACTCTGATATTATCACAACAAACAAAATCTCTTAAAAATGCTACTCTGAGATTATCACGAAAAACAAAATTTGAGATTATTACGAAAAATAAAATCACGCTCTGAGATAATTACGAAAAACAAAATATGAGATTATTACGAAAAGCAAAATCACCTGCAAATGTTGTTCTGAAACAATAACAAAAAACAAAATTTGAGATTATCATGAAAAACAAAATCACCTGAAAATACAATTCTCAAATTATCACGAAAAATAAAATCTAATATTTTCACGAAAGAAAAATCTAATATTGCTCTAAGACTTACAAAAAACAAAATCAAACTGTTCTGAAATTATTACGAAAAACAATATCATCTAAAAATGATGTTCTGAAATATCATGAAAAACAAAATCACCTGAAAATGATGCTCTAAGATTATCACGAAAAACAGGAACTTTCAAGATCGTCATGAAAGCCAAGATTCACCTGCATAGAGATTTTCATGAAAAATTAAATAGTCTCATAATTGCGTTCTGAAAATTTCGTTGAAAAGAAAATCCAAAATTAGTAGGAAAAACAAAAAATTACCTGAAAATTCTGCCACAGGTCGCCACGAAAGCCAAGATTCTCTTGCCCTGAAATTTTCACGAAAAATTAAACTACATCAAAATTGCATTTTGAAAGTTTTGTTGAAAAAGAAATCCAAAATTATGAGGAAAAACAAAAAATCACCTGAAAATTCTGCCTTAGGATCATCACTAAAGCCAAGATTATTCTGCCAAGAGATTTTCACGAAAAATTGAACCGTACCTGAATCGCGTTCTAATAGTTTTGTTGGAAAGAAAATTTGAAATTATGTGAAAAAGAAAAAGATGACCTCAAAATCCTGCCACCGGATCGTCACAAAAGTCAAGATTCTCCTGCTCTTAGATTTTCATAAAAAATTAAACCGTTTCAGAATTGCATTCTAAAGGTTTCATTGAAAAGAAAATCCAAAATTAGGAGAAAATGCAAAAAAAAACACATGAAAATCCTGCCCAAAAATTTTCACGAAAGCTAAGATTCTCCTGCCCAAAGATTTTAACGAAAAATTAAACCGTCTCAAATTTACATTTTGAAAGTTTCATAGGAAAGAAAATCCAAATTTATGAGGAGAAACAAAATATCATCTGAAAGTTATGTTCGTGATTGTCACAAAAGCCAAGATTCTCCAACTCGAAGATTTTCATAAATAATTAAACCGTTTTAGAATTGTGTTCTGAAAGTTTTGTTGGAAAAAAAATCCAAAATTATGATAAAAAGTAAAAAAGACCTGAAAATTTTGTCCTATGATCATCACGAAAGTCAATATTCTCATACTACGAGATTTTCACGAAAAATTAATTCATCTCAAAATTGCATTCTAAAAGTTTTGTTGGAAAGGAAATCCAAAATTATGAGAAAAAACAAAATGTCACCTGAAAATTCTGACCAGAATCATCAAGAAAGCTAAGTTTCTCCTGCCAGAGATTTTCATGAAAAATTAAACAGTCTCTGAATTGCGTTCTAATAGTTTTGTTGGAAAAGAAATAAGAAATTATATGGAAAAGAAAAAAATGATCTGAAAATCCTACCACCGAATCGTCATGAAAGCCAAGAAAAAATTAAACCGTCTTCGAATCATGTTCTGATTGTTTCGTTGGAAAGGAAATACGAAATTATGAGGAAAAGAAAAAATTGGCCTGAAAATCATACCACCGAATCATCACGAAAGCCAAGATTCTCCTGCCCAAAGATTTTCACAAAAAAATAAACCGTCTTAAATTTGCATTCTAAAAGTTTAGTTCAAAAAGAAATAAAAAATTGTGAGGAAAAACAAAAAATCACCTGAAAACAAGGACAAAAATATCGGTACCTTGATTTTACGGAAATATCACGGATATATCGATTTCGGTGGAAATATCGGTTTTTTACGCAAATTTTTTTAAAAACTTTGTAAAAAAAATTGAAAAATATATCTAGTACTTTATATTATTATAAGTAACATTAATACATATATTGAACTTAAATTTCAAATAAAAAGATATGTTTTATATATGAACTTATTTATATTTTATATTTTTGAAAAAAAACCAAATATTTTTAGCATATTCAAGTCAAGATAGCCTCCAGTTTTGAATGGTTCTTGGATCCACCCTTATAAGCGTGTTTGACCAATTACTTCCAAGTTCCAACATTTCATTTTCTCTCTCTCGTTTTTTTCCCTCACATTGACGAGAGAGAGAGACTGTGTGTATGAGTAATTTTTCTTGATTACAGAGAGAAATTTCCCCACATGCCAGCTTCAATTTAGGAGAGTCACCATCACGCGCCGCCGCAGTTGTTGAGCCGGAGCCAGCAGCGACTCCTCTTCTTCTTCCTGAAATGTGTGATCATGGTAATCGTGATGTCCCTTTTCCTCTTCTTCCTCGGATAAGCCACTATTTGAGCAAAAAAAGCCACTGTTTGGCGACTTCGATTTTTCTCCGATTTTTTGTCGAAAAAAAAAACTTGCATAATCTCTTTCAGCCCCCTTGATTTGCTGATATTTCGCCAATTTTTCGGCAAAATTTCCCGATTTTTTGTCACTGCCTGAAAATCCTTCCCCGTGATTGTCACGAAAGCCAAGATTTTCCTGCCCATAGAAACCATCTTAGAATTGTGTTCTGAAAATTTTGTTGAAAAGAAAATCTAAAATTGTAATGAAAATAAAAAAAAATGACCTGAAAATTACGTTCTGAAAGTTTCGTTCGAAATGAAATCCAAAATTATGAATAAACAACAAAAAAATCACCTGAAAATTCTTCCCCAGGATTGTCACGAAAGCAAAATTCTTCTGCGCAGAAATTTTCATGAAAAATTAAATCCACACAATCTAATGCTACCGATTATTACAGGAATAGATATCTTCATCGTGATTGCAGAAGTTATCGTCCTTATGATTATGGAGATTACTATAGTGCATATGATTATGTATCTTCGACTGAATTTTGCCATTGTAATTCTGGATTTGAAGGGAATCCATATCTTCCAGAAGGATGCAGGGATATAGATGAATGCAGTAATGCAACTTTGAATAACTGCCCCAAAGAAGTGACTTGCATCAACAAAAATGGGAGTTTCTCTTGTGAGAATGGACTTGTATATAGTTCATATGATGGTGGATATTATGACGATGAGAATGACAGAACTCATCACATAATCAAAGTAGCATCTATCAGTATTGGAAGTGTGGTTGGAGCCCTGGTTTTGGTCATCATGGCATGGAAGTCCACCAAAGCTATCACGAAACTGATCATTGCTAGCCGCAAAAAATACATGTTTTTCAGGTGAAATGGAGGGCTATTGTTGGAACAGCACTTGTCTGCAACTGAAAATGGCCTCGAGAAAACCAAGCTGTTTACTTCCAATGAGTTGGCAAAAGCTACAGACCAGTATAATGAAAATCGCATACTTGGTCGTGGTGGCCAGGGAACCGTCTATAAAGGGATGTTGACAGATGGAAGGATCGTGGCAGTGAAGAAGTCGAAGAAGGTAGAAGAAGGCGACGTTGAGGTCTTCATTAACGAGGTTGTTATTCTGTCACAAATAAACCACAGAAACATAGTTAAGCTGCTGGGATGTTGTCTGGAAACTGAGATTCCTCATCTTGTCTACGAGTTCATCTCCAATGGCACACTTTTCCAGCACTTGCATGATCCCAGTGAGGACATCCCATTATCTTGGGAAATGCGTGTGAGAATTGCCAGAGAAATAGCAGGAGCACTGGCTTACCTGCACTCTTCTTCATCTGCTCCTATTTATCATCGAGACATCAAGTCTACGAACATACTCTTGGATGATAAATACAGGGCCAATATTTCAGATTTTGGGATGTCAAGATCAGTTTCCATTGATCAAACTCACTTGACTACACGAGTTATAGGAACCTTCGGCTACTTTGACCCGGAATACTTCCAATCAAGCCAGTTCACAGACAAGAGTGACGTCTATAGCTTTGGTGTTGTTATGGTTGAGCTTTTAACAGGGGAGAAAGCAGTAACGACCATTAGAGCAGAAGCTGGAAAGAGTTTAGCCATACATTTCTTGCAAACAATGGATGAAAATCAGCTATTTGATATACTTGATCCAAGGGTCCTCCAAGAGGGCAATGAAGAAGAGATCATAGGTATAGCTGAACTTGCTACAAGATGTCTGCATTTGAATGGTAGGAGAAGGCCGACTATGAAGGAAGTTGCAGTCGAGTTGGAAGGAATTCAAAAGCTGAAAAAAGGCTCCAGTTTTCTGGAAAATCAGGACAACATCATGGAGTGCAATTCAATTGAGGGTGTCGAGTCAGATTACTTCTCTTCCATCTCAGGAAGCATGCATTCAGATGATCCTCCATTGCTTGATGAGCCCTGAAGAATATTATCTCTTTTTCTGTCATTGTGCTGGTAAAGCTAAACTACTACCATTTCCATTTCCTAATTTCAGTAGCTAATGAATAATGTCTTGTTGATCTTAACAAGACAATGTATAAAGACTTTGATTTGTTGAATGTTTATCTGTCTTTTGGACATTATTATGTTGAAAATATGCTTCATCTGCTAATGAAAGAATACAAACACTACGGAAATGCAGATATCGTTTTGACTTGTTCTTTCCATTTAATCTTACTCATGAAGATGAGAAATATTAGACACAGGTTTATAGAACTTAACTGGCTTTGAGGCTTCAAACATTTAATATAAACCACTTAAAACAGAAACATGACTTGGATTTTGGGCAGAGAATCAGGATGATGGATGCATGACGATGAAACATTAGCCCCAGGCTTTAAAGTGGACTTATTCTTCACTCTGTCACTCCTGCAGGCCTAGCTCTCCTTTTCAGCAATAATTCAAAGCCTTTGAAAGTTTTTAAATTGTCTTGGAAGAATTTTTTTGTCTCTTTAGTGTATGTTTTCCTAAGTCTTTAATAAAGTAAGAAAGCCCATGTAACAAGACAAGAACACATGACAAGCTTATCCCATGAGATCTGTTTCAATTCAAGCATTATCAGTATTTTTCTGCTCTAAATGCATTCTCTCAATAGTCCTCAGATTTACAAATCCAAGTAAAACCACAAGAAAAGGTAAGCACTTTAACCTTCTTTGCCTTGACAACCAGTGAGAGCTTTATATTTACTTCCTAACCTAACACTAAAGTTCTCAATCTTCTAACATCAATAACCATAGTTATGTTCGGTTAAATCTTGAACTTGTTTCAGTGACATTGTGCAGATTAACTTAATGATGTCACCTGTGATTCTTCAAATCATTTCTTCACTATGCTTTATCACTATGACTCTTGCAATATCCTTGTCAAAGCCAGGCTGTCCAGAAAAGTGTGGAAATGTCACAATTCCCAAAATTCCTCAAGACCATTCCTATGCAGCATAAACACCGAAGCACTACATATTTCGTTGAATGGTATGATCACAGTAAACCAGCCTGTGTCACCTTTGAACTGCTCAGATGTGCAGATTATAGTAACTCTGCCTATATCACTCAAGGGAACTCTATTTACCATCTCATCACACTACAATACATTGGCTGTATTAGGCTGCAAGATTTCAGTCTGGTTACGTGCTAATAAAACAACGACAATAGGAGGATGCACAGCCATGTGATGCAAATTCCACTGAAACCAGTTGCAATGGTGTTAACTGCTGCCATACAACATTCCCTCCTCGACTCAAGGAGCTTCAGTTCACTTACAAAAGCATTGAAGCTCGCAATAATGGCTTCTGTGGGTATGCATTCCCTGTTGAAGACAAATGGCTAACAGAGGATTACCTAAGGTACAGAGGCCTTCTCAGTAATCTTTCTAATCCATTCGATCAAGAACTTGGATTTGCACCCCTGGTACTTGAGTGGGAATTCAATGATGTGGGACTTTCCAATGATAGTTACTGTGCATTTCTAGATGAAAAAGATTATGTATCTTCAACCAAATATTGCTCTTGTAGTCCTGGGTTCGAAGGGAACCCGTATCTAGCTGAAGGATGCAGTGATATAGATGAATGTGCCAGTGAAAGGAATAACTGTGTAGGCTATGGTGTGACTTGCTTCAACATAGATGGGAGCTACAAATGTGTGTATCCAGACACAATGCTCAAATATTCACCATAGTAGGGAGTTTGTTTTGTGCAGTAATTACACTCATCTTGGCATGGAAGTCGATCAAATCTGTTGGAGAAAGAATCAAGGCGAAGCTGATAATGGAGGTTTATTGTTGGAATCTTCAACTGATAATGGCCTACAGAAAACCAAGCTGTTTAGTTCCAAGCTGATAATTGTATCTTTAGATTTTATGCCTGATAAAAAAATAAATATCAAGAGACGAGGAAGGAATTGAACAAAAACCAATATATCTTTGAATTTAATTATGAGTATTCATTTAGAGAAGTTTATAAGGGATTTAATTCTGCTTTCACCCAAGTTTTCGTTAATTGCTAGATGATTAATTGATTTGAATTTTAACCAAGTTAAAAATATATGCACCAAAATAACTAATTATTTTTAGTTGGTTTTTTTGTGTGTATATATTTACATATATTTGAAGATATTAAATCTTTAATTCATTAACTTTGTCAATTTAATAATTCAACCTACACCAAATTTTCAACTAATATGTATAATTACAAAATTTAAAACATATTTTGAGATTGTGAATATGAAAATAGAAAATTCATATACTTGTGTATTTTGATAGGGAAAAAAATATAAAAGGTTTGCTATTGTAAATATTTATGATTATGAGGATGAAAATGTGTAGAAATATATCATTTATGTATTCATGACACTTCTATAGTATCTTTGCAAAGTTCACAATTTCTGGTTACTTGGCATCAGGCATCACACGACATTGAAAATTTGTCCAATCCAAACGCAATCAAGATTCAGATTAAGCAATAAAAATGTCAACAACTTTTGGGATTTAAATGATCAAAAAAGTATATGAATTAAATCTAATATACAACATTATAACAAGATCTTTTTTAGAGCACGAAGCAACTCAGTAACTGAACCTTACAGTATTTACACACAGGAGAGGTGTAAACATTTATTTACAGAAATTAAAATACACACATTCAACAAAATTACATCCTAAGCTAAGTGCAACGAGAGGGTTGATACACGTCTTTCACGATTACGGATTTACAACAATTGTTGGTCATATGTCCATACCATCAAACATTTCACAATCTTCCACTTGACTTGATTCATCATCATAAAAGCCTGCACCCACCAAATTACTGCCACAAAGAAAAGGTTATTAAGATGGAATTATGGACTTCTGGTGCTAGTTCCAAAGTGGTAGTTATAGTTTGCCAATGTGCAAAAATATTGTTAACAAATGTGTTGGAGTAATGTTCAAGAATGATAGTAACAACATGATGAATGAATTGAACTCTAAATTACCTTAAACAGCTAAAACGAAAGCTTACAACCCGCTTGAGCTTTCTATTGTAGAAGAAGAAATGATATGACCATCTGGAAGGTGAAAAAGAAAATCAAGATAATGGCAGAAGTTAAGAGGTCTACCAAAACCAAATGACTAAAACTTACATTGTTCCTTTCTCAAGGAATGGATCTGCTTCAACCTCTGGGTTGTAACTGTAGATTTCACATTCTGCCAGTTTTACAGCCTGCAACCGCAACAATGTAATAAACTTGATTTTAGATGTTGTTCGAGCATCTTATCCTTGATATACTGCATATAAGATGTTCTAAACTACATAGTTTTATTTTTTTCCTTGGTAAGGTTGAGGATACCTCATCTAAAGCCTTGTACAAGGTCTCCAGCAACGACACTCCCTCATTCACCTGAAGCCACTCCTGTACAAAAGGTTGACAGATATGAACAAACCTCACCACTTGATTAAGCTCCAAGATTAACTGGGTTCTCACAATCTAAAAGCACACACATTTTGGACATTCCTTTCATTGTAAACGACAGCATCCAACTGCCAATCAGACACAAACCTTGGAGGAGATATTTGACTGCTTCATTCTATGTCATTACTAATTAGCCACCATAACAGATGATAAATATTCACATGCTGAAAAAATGAAATCCAGCGTAGGGTCCCCTTCAACTCTCAACAACACCAGCAAACAAGAAATTCTGTTTAATTACTTTCACATAAAATATTTGGTATGGTTCGGTTTAGGAAATTTGTGAAAACGAAGGCATTATTTTAAACCTGATAGAACCAAATTGATAGCATGGGCACACCATAAAGTAAACATCAAGTTCTAAATTGAGTACTGGTGAACAAGTCAATTTGCCATACAGTACTTGATTTTTAGTTAAAAAATAGTGTCAACTGCCAAGAGGAAACAGAATCCTGAGAATAACATCGACAAACTGAAGTTGTTACCACATTAATTGTCAGGCAAAAATATCAAGTGCAGGACCATCTAGAGATCTCAAACTACTATTTCAATCTCTCAAGTTTAAGACTTCTCAAGCAGTTAACATATTAACATTGGATGGTGTTGTTAAACTAGACAATCTTGGGAATGTGCTATCAGCCAGTAAGCCAATTCAGTTAATTTTCATGAAAATATACTCAACAACATTGAATAACATGCCGATTAAATATTAAATGTAGTACTTATGTTATGTATGCCTATTGAATATAATATAATAAGCACATCACGGACCTCCTTCAACAGTCGATCTCCTTCATCCAGTCTTGCCGCTGCCCACATCGCCGTCGCTGGAGGTAAGTCGAGAATGGTGGTGGTGGGCAAATAGTTTGAATGGCTCACCATTTGTTAGAATGGCTAACCACCACCATGAATTCACCATTTGTGGGGAGAATGGTTGGGGGAAAAATCTCGATGGTAAGTGGGTCTGGGGTTTTCCTTAGCAATTTGGGGAGAATGGTTTGAGGGAATCTCGATGGTAACTGACAAACTTGGTAAGTGGGTGTAGGGTTTTCCTTGGCAATTTTGCTCAACTTGTCTTACTTAAGGATAGTCAGGTCATTTACTCTCCATTTTGGGTGAAAACTTTATTGTTATAAGTTGGTTATTTTTCATTTTGTCTAATGGAGATGTCACCATTCCCTATCCTTTCGGCATTGGTTCCAATTTGTATTAATTAGAAGACTTTGAAATCTTTGGCAGTAGACTTGGAAGTCTTTTTGGTACAAGTTTTTCTAAATTTTGTATTAAATGAAATAAGAGAGCCCATGTAACAAGGCAAGAACGCAAAAGCTAATTATCAGCAAGAGCTAGCTGTTTCTATTCAAGAACTATTGGTATTTATACTTGAGTTCGTTTCTACTCGATAAATTGGCACTAGTAATTAAAGCTACGAAAACAAGGTGAGTAAATCTTCTTTGCGATGATGTACTTCTTATTATATGCATGCTTTTTTTACAGCATGGTTTCTTCCTATCCATATTATCTACGATTGTATTTCAGTATGGTATCCATTTATTATGTTAATAAGGTTCTTTTGTACAATCTATTCTTGAATTTTGAAACAAAACATGTTTTGAAATAGGTTGTAGTATTTTGCTCAATACTTAATTAGCAAATGTTTTCACTGATTCTACAGACTGATCTTCTAAGAAACTGTTGACAAAGTACAATGTTGCCCTTTACCCTTAAACAATAACAACAATAAAATTCGTCCTTCACGTGCAACGCATGTGCTCTTTAAAAGTGTAATTAAAAAATATGACACAAAGTATAGCATTTTCTGATATAAAATATAAAATATAAACTGAATTTATTCTTCACTCTGCAGGTATTGCTATCCTTTTCAGTATTAATTAGAAGACTGTGAAACCTTTGGCAGTTGACTATTAATTATAAGACTTGGAAGTCTTTTTAGTGCAAGTTTTCTAAATCTTTGGATTAAATGAAGTAAGAGAGCCCATGTTACAAGGCAAGAACACAAATGCTTTTCCGATAGAGCTAGCTGTTTCATTTCAAGAATTATTAGCATTTATACTTGAGTTCGTATCTACTCGATTAAGTTTAAGCCCGAAACTGATACTATAAAGCTACGTAAAAAAGGTAAGTAAATCTTCTGTTTCATTATGCACGTTCATACCAGCTTCCGGTTTTATTACATGGTTTCGTCCTATCCATATTATCTGTGAATGTATTTTCTTAAGGTTCTTTAAACAATCTATTCTTGAATTTTGAAACGTTACATGTCATGCTACATATTAATGACCTAACTATGTTCTGTTCTGTTCTGTTGTGTTTATTGATGAGAATTTTAGCAAATGTTTTCACTGATTTTGCAGACTGATCTTCAGAGAAACAGTTGGACAAAGTACAATGTTATCCTTTACACTCCGAGTGATCTCATTCCTAAGCCTAACCACAACCATCTCACTAGCAATACCCTTGTCGAAGCCTGGTTGTCCTGAAAAGTGTGGAAATGTCAGCATTCCTTATCCATTTGGCATTGGTTCTCAATGCAGTTTCAATTCATCCTTCACTATTATTTGCCAAAACTCCTCTAGACCATTCTTGAATAGCATCAAAATGGGAGTCGTAGATATTTCTCTGTTTGGTGCGGTGATAGTTAATCAGGCAGTGTCACCACTGAATTGCTCTGATGAGCAGACAACACGCTCTCCTCTTATATCACTTGAGGGAACTCCATTCACCATCTCAGCACACTACAATGCATTGGCTGTGTTAGGCTGCAAGAATTCGGTCTGGTTACGTGCTAATAAAACGACAGTTGGAGGATGCATGGCTATCTGTGATGGTGATTCTACTGACACCAGTTGCAATGGTGTTAACTGTTGCCAGGCAACGATTCCAACACGACTCAAAGAGCTTCACTATACTTACGAAAGCATTAACCAAGGAAGTAATAATAGCTTTTGTGGGTATGTTTTCCCTGTAGATAAAAAATGGTTGAAAAATAAGGACTACAAAAGATACAAAGGCCTGCTGAGTGATCTTTCAAATCCATTCGACCTCCATTTTAGACGTGCACCGCTTGTACTTGAGTGGGAATTGGGTGTCCGGAAAAATTTCTCTAATACTATTTGCAAAAATCCTGATGATTTTCGTGCCGCATATCTTGATGATTATAGTCATAGTGAATATCTTGATTTTAATTGCAGAAGATATCCTCCTTATTATGACGGCAGATATGACGGCAGATATCCAGATGAATTTTGCAGCAGAAATTCTGATGATCATCGCTGCCAATCATTATTAGATAACTATGAACATGAGTATCGCTATTCCTTTTACTATAGTGCATCTGATTATGTATCTTCGACCAAATATTGCTCTTGCAATCACGGATTTGAAGGGAATCCGTATCTTCCAGAAGGATGTAGTGATATAGATGAATGCAGCAATGCAACTTTTAGTCGCTGCCCCCATAACGGGACTTGCATCAATATAGATGGGGGTTTCTCTTGTGGGAATGAACAAGGATATTATGAATATGATGATGACGATAGAACTCGTCACATAATCAAAAGAGCATCTATCGGTATAGGGAGTGTGGTTGCCCTGGTTTTCCTCTTCATGGCATGGAAGTCCACCAAAGCTATCACAAACCTGATCATTGCTAGCCGCAAATACATGTTTTTCAGGCGAAATGGAGGGCTATTGTTGGAACAGCACTTGTCTGCAACTGAAAATGGCCTCGAGAAAACCAAGCTGTTTACTTCAAATGAGTTGGCAAAAGCTACAGATCAGTATAATGAAAATCGCATACTTGGTCGTGGTGGCCAGGGAACCGTCTATAAAGGGATGTTGACAGATGGAAGGATCGTGGCAGTGAAGAAGTCCAAGAAGGTAGAAGAAGGCGACGTTGAGGTCTTCATTAACGAGGTTGTTATTCTGTCTCAAATAAACCACAGAAACATAGTTAAGCTGCTGGGATGTTGTCTGGAAACTGAGATTCCTCATCTTGTCTACGAGTTCATCTCCAATGGCACACTTTTCCAGCACTTGCACGATCCCAGTGAGGACTTCCCATTATCTTGGGAAATGCGTGTGAGAATTGCCAGAGAAATAGCAGGAGCACTGGCTTACCTGCACTCTTCTTCATCTGCTCCTATTTATCATCGAGACATCAAGTCTACGAACATACTCTTGGATGATAAATACAGGGCCAAGATTTCAGATTTTGGGATGTCAAGATGTGTTTCCATTGATCAAACTCACTTGACTACACGAGTTATAGGAACCTTTGGCTACTTTGACCCAGAATACTTCCAGTCAAGCCAGTTCACAGACAAGAGTGACGTCTATAGCTTTGGTGTTGTTATGGTTGAGCTTTTAACAGGGGAGAAAGCAGTAACGACCATTAGAGCAGAAGCTGGAAAGAGTCTAGCCATACATTTCTTGCAATCGATGGATGAAGATCAGTTATTTGATATACTTGATACAAAGGTCCTCCAAGAGGGCAATGAAGAAGAGATCATAGGTATAGCTGAACTTGCAAGAAGATGTCTGCATTCGAATGGTAGGAGAAGGCCGACTATGAAGGAAGTTGCTGTCGAGTTGGAAGGAATTCATAAGCTGAAAAAAGGCTCCAGTTTTCTGCAAAATCAGGACGACATCATGGAGCTCAATTCAATTGAGGGTGTCGAGTCTGATGACTTCTCTTCCATCTCAGGAAGCATGCATTCAGATGATCCACCATTGCTTGATGAGCCCTGAAGAATATTATCTCTTTTTGTGTCATTGTGCTGGTAAAGCTATACTACTACTATTTCCATTTCCTAATTTCACTAGCTAATGAATAATGTCTTGTTGATCTTAACAAGACAATGTATAAAGACTTTGATTTGTTGAATGTTTACCTGTCTTTTGGACATTATTGTGTTGAAAATAAGCTCCATCTGCTAATGAAAGAATACAAACACTAGACAAATTAATGCAGATATTGTTTAGAATTGTTCTTTCCATTTTATCCTACTCATAAAGATGAAGAATATTAGTCACAGGTTTATAGAAGTTAACTGGCTTTGAGGCTTCAAACATGTAATAAAAACCACTTAAAACAGAAACATGACTTGGATTTTGGGCAGAGAATTTGGATGATGGAAGCATGACGATGAAACATTAGCCCCAGGCTTTAAAGTGGACTTATTCTTCACTCGGTCACTCCTGCAGGCCTAGCTCTCCTTTTCAGCAATAATTCAAAGCCTTCGAAAGTTTTTAAATTGTCTTATAAGACTTTTTTGTCTCTTTAGTGTATGTTTTTCTAAGTCTTTAATAAAGTAAGAAAGCCCATGTAACAAGACAAGAACACATGACAAGCTTATCCCATGAGATCTGTTTCAATTCAAGCGTTATCAGTATTTTTCTGCTCTAAATGCATTCTCTCAATAGTCCTCAGATTTACAAATCCAAGTAAAACCACAAGAAAAGGTAAGCACTTTAACCTTTTTTGCCTTGACAACCAGTGGGAGCTTTATATTTACTTCCTAACCTGATACTAAAGTACTCAATCTTCTAACATATATAGCTTAGATATGTTTGGTTAAATCTTGAACTTGTTCTCAGTGGCATTGTGCAGAGTAACTCAATGATGTCACCTGTGATTCTCCAAATCATTTCTTCACTATGCTTTATCACTATGACTCTTGCGATATCCTTGTCCAAGCCAGGCTGTCCAGAAAGTGTGGAAATGTCACAATTCCCTACCCTTTTGGCATTGGTTCTGAATGCAGTGCAAATTCCTCTTTCACAGTTATATGCCAAAATTCCTCAACACCATTCCTAAGCAGCATAAACACCGAAGCACTACATATTTCGTTGGATGGTATGATCATAGTAAACCAGCCTGTGTCACCATTGAATTGCTCAGATGTGCAGATTATAGTATCTCTGCCTATATCACTCAAGGGAACTCTATTTACCATCTCATCACACTACAATACATTGGCTGTATTAGGCTGCAAGATTTCAGTCTGGTTACGTGCTAATAAAACAACAACAATAGGAGGATGCACGGCCATGTGTGATGCAAATTCCACTGAAACCAGTTGCAATGGTGTTAACTGCTGCCATACAACATTCCCTCCTCGACTCAAGGAGCTTCAGTTCACTTACAAAAGCATTGAAGCTCGCAATAATGGCTTCTGTGGGTATGCTTTCCCTGTTGAAGACAAACGGCTAACAGAGGATTACCTAAGGTACAGAGGCCTTCTCAGTAATCTTTCTAATCCATTCGATCAAGAACTTGGATTATAGTAAACCAGCTTATAGGAACCTTCGGCTACTTTGACCCGGAATACTTCCAGTCAAGCCAGTTCACAGACAAGAGTGACGTCTACAGTTTTGGTGTGGTTTTGGTTGAGCTTTTGACGGGGGAGAAAGCAGTGTCAGCACCTAGAGCCGAAGAGGGAAGGAATTTAGCATCACACTTCTTGCACTCAATGGAGGGAAATCAGCTGTTTGAAATTCTTGATGCAAGGGTGCTTGAAGAGGGCAGGAGTGAAGAGATTGTGGCTGTTGCTGAACTTGCTAGAAAATGTCTTCATCGAAATGGTAAGAGAAGGCCAACAATGAAGGAAGTTTCACGTGACTTGGATGGAATTCAGTTACAGAAACATGAGTCGGATCAGGAGGACAACATAGAGTACAACTCAATCGAGGTTGTTGAGTCAGATGGCTTGTCGTCTGTTTCAAGAAGCACGCGTTCGGACACCATCACCCAATGCAGACTGTGATTTGCAGTGGCACACTTTGGAAGAATCCAACTTTTCTTTGCTTATTTTGAAATGATATTGGCAACTAGATTGTATTTGAAATGTCAACACCAATTTTTATGTGTAACAATGTTGTTCACCAAGTATGAATTGTTTTCAGTTAAAACATTGAGCACATGATTTGTAGACTTGCTGATTCTTTCACAGCCAAATTTGGAGAAATTAATTACTAGATGTACGGATGCAACACAACATTTAGTTCTAGTATGCTTAAATATGGAGATCGAGAATAAAAGAGATTGAGAAATCTTAGTAAATATAGAAGAAAATTGGATCAAACTGGTTTCTTTTGTATTTTAATTACGTTGAAAAGTTGCTGATTCCATCAATTTTGTATGGCTAAGTTGATGGAAAGTAGGAGTTGTAACGAAAATTAAAAAATTGGATATCAAATTTGATACTCATTGAACTCATATACGAACACATATTTCGATAAGTAGAAGTTCCTTCTGAACCTAGAAAAAAGAATATCATATTAACTACTACTTACTACTACTTAACCTATGAAAGATTTGATATTATCTCCATGATATATTTTTCCTTATTTATCCATTCTAACAGTAATTTATTGTTAATTAGGCTAACCTAATTGATAGGATTTGCTGCATCTTTCGATTGTATCTATTTGTGGTATGTATACGTGCATGGAAGAATGTCCTAATAAATCTTTAAAAAAATATTTGACTAATTGTATCTTTAGATTTTATGCCTGATTAAAAAAATTAATAATAAATTCAAGAGACAAGGAAGGAATTGAACAAAAACCAATATATCTTTGAATTTAATTATGAGTATTAATTTAGAGAAGTTTATAAGGGATTTAATTCTGCTTTCACCCAAGTTTTCGTTAATTGCTAGATGATTAATTGATTTGAATTTTAACCAAGTTAAAAATATACGCACCAAAATAACTAATTATTTTTAGTTGTTTTTTTGTGTATGTATTTATATATATTTGAAGATATTAAATCTTTAATTCATTAACTTTGTCAATTTAATGATTCAACCTACACCAAATTTTCAGGTAATATGTATGATTACAAAATTTAAAACATATTTAGAGATTGTGAATATGAATAGGAAAATTCATTTGCTTGTGTATTTTGATAGGGAAAAAAATATAAAAGGTTTGCTATTGTAAATATTTATGATTATGAGGATGAAAATGTGTAGAAATATACTACTCCCTCCGTCCCGCTCAGATTTGCACGTAGGGACGGACACGGAGGTTAAAAAAAAGCTGCTTTTGAGCACGGAGCTCAAGAAAAAACTGTTTTTGTAATGTTAAAGTTGAATAGTAAAGGGCAATTTTGTAAATTTTATTTGCCATTTTTGGAATGTGTAAATCTGAATGGAACGGACGAAAACGGAAAGTGTGCAAATCTGAGCGGGACGGAAGGAGTATCATTTATGTATTCACAACACTTCAATAGTATATTTGCAAAGCTCACAATTTCTGGTTACTTGGCATCCAGGCATCACACGACATTGAAAATTTGTCCAATCCAAACGCAATCAAGATTCAGATTAAGCAATAAAAATGTCAACAACTTTTGGGATTTAAATGATCAAAAGTATATGAATTAATCTAATATACAACATTATAACAAGATCTTTTTTAGAGCACGAAGCAACTCAGTAACTGAACCTTACAGTATTTACACACAGGAGAGGTGTAAACATTTATTTACAGAAATTAAAATACACACATTCAACAAAATTACATCCTAAGCTAAGTGCAACGAGAGGGTTGATACACGTCTTTCACGATTACGGATTTACAACAATTGTTGGTCATATGTCCATACCATCAAACATTTCACAATCTTCCACTTGACTTGATTCATCATCATAAAAGCCTGCACCCACCAAATTACTGCCACAAAGAAAAGGTTATTAAGATGGAATTATGGACTTCTGGTGCTAGTTCCAAAGTGGTAGTTATAGTTTGCCAATGTGCAAAAATATTGTTAACAAATGTGTTGGAGTAATGTTCAAGAATGATAGTAACAACATGATGAATGAATTGAACTCTAAATTACCTTAAACAGCTAAAACGAAAGCTTACAACCCGCTTGAGCTTTCTATTGTAGAAGAAGAAATGATATGACCATCTGGAAGGTGAAAAAGAAAATCAAGATAATGGCAGAAGTTAAGAGGTCTACCAAAACCAAATGACTAAAACTTACATTGTTCCTTTCTCAAGGAATGGATCTGCTTCAACCTCTGGGTTGTAACTGTAGATTTCACATTCTGCCAGTTTTACAGCCTGCAACCGCAACAATGTAATAAACTTGATTTTAGATGTTGTTCGAGCATCTTATCCTTGATATACTGCATATAAGATGTTCTAAACTACATAGTTTTATTTTTTTCCTTGGTAAGGTTGAGGATACCTCATCTAAAGCCTTGTACAAGGTCTCCAGCAACGACACTCCCTCATTCACCTGAAGCCACTCCTGTACAAAAGGTTGACAGATATGAACAAACCTCACCACTTGATTAAGCTCCAAGATTAACTGGGTTCTCACAATCTAAAAGCACACACATTTTGGACATTCCTTTCATTGTAAACGACAGCATCCAACTGCCAATCAGACACAAACCTTGGAGGAGATATTTGACTGCTTCATTCTATGTCATTACTAATTAGCCACCATAACAGATGATAAATATTCACATGCTGAAAAAATGAAATCCAGCGTAGGGTCCCCTTCAACTCTCAACAACACCAGCAAACAAGAAATTCTGTTTAATTACTTTCACATAAAATATTTGGTATGGTTCGGTTTAGGAAATTTGTGAAAACGAAGGCATTATTTTAAACCTGATAGAACCAAATTGATAGCATGGGCACACCATAAAGTAAACATCAAGTTCTAAATTGAGTACTGGTGAACAAGTCAATTTGCCATACAGTACTTGATTTTTAGTTAAAAAATAGTGTCAACTGCCAAGAGGAAACAGAATCCTGAGAATAACATCGACAAACTGAAGTTGTTACCACATTAATTGTCAGGCAAAAATATCAAGTGCAGGACCATCTAGAGATCTCAAACTACTATTTCAATCTCTCAAGTTTAAGACTTCTCAAGCAGTTAACATATTAACATTGGATGGTGTTGTTAAACTAGACAATCTTGGGAATGTGGCTATCAACCAGTAAGCTTTTTGGTCATGTGGATAGAATTAGTGGTACAGTAGGGTGGTTCGACATATCGGCCATCCTCAAAATTATAGCCAAAAGGCAAGCTATCTCCAACAAAAGTAATAATCTTTAAAGATTCTACTAGAGGTCATTTTAATTCAATATCTGGTTTCATAATACTGTAAACAGAAACTGTTGATGCACTTTGTGATGGTACATCTCTAATTTGTTCTCAGTTACAGAGAAAATCTCAAAGAGATGGATACATCATCTTCAATACAAGGCAACATTAATCAAAGATTCGTGGAACTACCTTTGAGGCTTCCAACATGTAAACATCAAATATCTGCTTAAAACTGTCCCAGCTTTCTTCAGTGAAAAACTCATGAGCTCTCACTGCACTGTAAACCAAAAGTTGGCAGGTTGTAGCATAAAAAAGAAAATAATAAGTATTTTGAAGAATCAACACAGGTGCAGGTTCGCATGATACAAACTAAGAGGTAATATATCAACTAACTATTACTATTGGGAAATGGAGAGACTTGAACTCTCAGCTCCTATTAGAGCAACAGTAGTCTAAACTGTCTGTCAAACCTTCTGACAACACTCCCAAAGCAGTTAAGAAAGGATTATATAGCGGGATGCCATGTCGCTAAAAAAAAAAAAGCTGACAGTGGCATTACCCATAACCCTCCTCGGAGAATCCATATTGATTAATAACACAATCCAATATAAGATACAGAGTTACCTGAAGTCAAAGTCTGGATACATGTGATGAAGAGTAAGAAGTAGATAAATCAATGTCTTCCTGCTGCCAGGTAGAGAAAGATGAGTTACATACATTGGATAACAAAGGTTAAAAGGCTTTTGAATTGACTCAGCAACCTGGATCTACTAAATAGATATTCATCCGGTGAGGAGTCAGAATCCGAAGACTTCCCGAGATGACTAAGAATCTGGATTTAAACAAATAATGGGTACGCACATCATTAAATCTCAGAAAAAAACATGATATAGAACATTCATGTCGGTTTGAAGTGGATAACATGTAACAGAGAAACAAGCCAACTTCATGATAGAGAAAATTCAAGCATAGAAGCACAAAATTCAAACATGGTATTCACCTCGTTCTCCAAGCTGAGAGAGAGCTTCTTATCTGTTCCAGTATGTTTGCCTAGTAAAGTACATATCCAATAAACCTCACATCATTCAGTTTCCAACTAAAAATATACAGTGCAGACTCATAGTGGATAACTGGATATCATACTTACAAGAGTAGGCTTCTAAGCATCCTTCAATAGTACGCTCTCCAAGATTAACATGACTCAAGAAATCATTTATTCTGGGGAAACATAACACCAAAAACATCAAGTCGCTAGTCAATGAGGAATACAATTTGCAGTCACAAAACAATCTGTTAAATATCATATTGAAGCAGGATAAACAGCTCCACCAAATATTTTAATACCGGTCAAGAGGAATGTATTCCAAATATTTCATGATGGATGTCAATAGAACCTCAGGCTTTACTCACGATCTCAATGTCTGCATCAAGAGTAAAACACAAAATCTGAAGGATTTGAAGCCAGAAAGGTTGAAAGCAATCTACCAACTGAAATGCTAAAACATCAGTTAAAACTTCTCATTTCTCATGCAACACTAGAACTAATTCAGTAAATCAAGCAACCCCAAGACTGCAAATATAAGACTGATATAACACCTCATTTAGAATCCCGACTGATCTAACACAGAAGAGCAAATAGCAACTCTATGACGACAAGTAACAGTTACATTGTTAACTATGTTGGTCTTATCCTGATTGGAAATTCATTATCAAGCTTTACATATATACATATTCAGCAATCAGCAACTCGGTTTTACAAGGCCAGTAGATTAGACTTAAATGCTCAAGCAACATGCCTCCACCAAAAATCTCGAAGTAGGTAAATGCTAATGAGCAGCCTTCTTAAAGTCAAAATATTCGGTCTATCGCCCAAATGTTGTTTCCTACTTCCATTTCAAAGCGAGTCTCCTAATTTACATAAAAAAACAAAAAACAAACTCCTAAAATGAACTAAATCAATAAAAACTCTATCATTTTCTTCTTCAACTTCCATGCACTGTAATACATAAACTCGCCCAAATTTTCACAAAAAAAAAAAAAAAAAAAGAGGAAAAAAAAATAGGCTTACCAAACACAAAATTAAGCACAGATTAACATATCATAAATAGACCCACAGATTCACTGACTTCAATCAATATTAAACAAAAATCACCTCTATATGACGATTGTAAGTAGATCTAAATGTAAATTGACTTTCCATATAAGATAGACCAACAAACAAAAATTTCAGCATTAATTAAAAAACAAATCTCATAAGTGCAACGATTAATCCAAACAGATTAAACGGACAGAGAGAGAAGCATACCCTTTTTGACGAAAATTAATGGCTGAGCAAATTTTTAAAGGTGGCCAATTTATTCTTTTAAAGCAGAACCCAAAATAAGAATATGCGAATTTCAAAGGATTTCAATTTTGGTTTTGGATGAGGATTGGTTTGGTGGATAAAACAATTCAGGTAATGATTTATCCGTCATGAAAGCGCTACTTTCAACAACTGAAGTCGCTACTCTCTAAAAAAAATTCTCTAACTGAAATTTCATCTTTTTCCTTCTTTTTTCTTTCTTTTTTTTAATAGATAAGGATGGAGGATTTTCGTATTATTTTATGTTACCATATAGAATTATAGAGTGTTTATTGTCCCCAATTTTTTAATACACTTTCATCAAAAAAAAAAAAAAAAAATGAGTGCCACCCTTTCATCATAATTAAGTCATTAATTAATTGTAAAAATAGTTTAGAATATATAATTTCATCAAAACATGTTTATTGCATTTTTTTTTTTTTTTTTTTTTTTTTTTTGCATCTCAAAATAATCTAAGGTCATATTTGTACACATACACAAACTCTAGTCATTTTTGCACCTACTCCCATTTAGAATCCCCATTTAGCCATCATTCAAATAGAGCACACCAAAAGATATAAAAAAAATTAAAAATAACTACAAACTCCCGTATAGTTCATCATCTTATGTTAGTTGTTAAATTTCACAATGTAAATGAGTATTATCTACCATACACAAAAAGTTACAGGGCAAATGGAAAAATAAATTCCAACAAAATCTGAAATCCACGCACAAATTTCCCCATATTCATACAAATTCCACATGTAAAATCTGTACACTCCAATCAGGAAGAGCAGCCTGAGAAGGAAACAAAACGATAAGTGTCTCGGATCGACTATCTCATCGGAAGCTTTCGTCTTGTTCCAATACGAGGCCTCAACTCACTTGTGTATAAACTTTATCCATCGACGGTGTATACATTGGGTTAAATATATCAGTTCCAGCTTCTCCTTGGCCTGAAACATTTGTGTAAAAGAATAAAATGAGAACACCAAACTCCCTACAGTGCAAACTACTAACACCTCTTTCCTCTCTCCTTTTCAAGATTTTAATGGTTAAACTGATGACCTTTTACTCAATATTTAAGTCTATATATTCTTTAAAGAGTGTAGGTATTTATACTTCCGGCTCTTCTGCTGTTGGCGCCAGTAGCAGGCGAGCGCTCCAAATGCACAGCTGGCTACAGCGATTGCCAATGCGGCTCCCACAGGAACCACGAGAGCGTGTACTGATGATGAAGTTGACAAATCCTCTGCTAGCAGACCAGTAGCCCGTTTCACAACAAGTTCCTTGTCTTTGTATAAGGCTACGAGTGTCTTTCCATAATAGTCCATCAAAAAGTTGTAGACCTCGTCTTGATCCCAATCAATCTGACTATGAGCATCATCATCTTTTCCACTCTTACTCCGATGGCAAAGAGGACAGAGCTGTCTTGGAGGCCATATCATTTTCGGGAACTCGGGATCAGCAGTTCCGAGAGAAGCCTCTTCCTTCATAAGTCTCTTGTTGACTTTGTTGTGTGCATCCCACAGCCAAAGGGCAAAATCACGAGCTTTGTTGAAAGGGCTAGAAATGCTAAAAGTTGATACTTGTGATCAGATTGACATGTTTCATGGATATTGTAAGGTAAGCCTGCATTAAACTTACCTTGAACACATGCTGTAAAAATGTTGCCGACACTCCTCACAGATGAAGAAATTATGTATGAAATCACAAATAGTGGTAAATGCCATCTGGCTTTCCCCATCACCAACTCTTACAGAAAGTGAGTGCAATAGAACCCACAGACCGCAACTGCAAAAGAAACCAAAATATCAGTTATTTATGAGTGCTTGACGATTATCATGTACTTTGACTTTTGCTTAAAGAGAGTTGCTTCAAGAGAATGTATGTTGAGCATAGCATTAACATAGTCCTGACACATATAGCAGATGTAGCATCCAAAGCTAACTAGGCAGCAAAGGCTGTTTCAGATTTGATTGGCATCACACACGTTCTAGAAGAGGTTTCCTAGGACTTTCTTGACATATACAGCTCAATTACATTAGAAACTACAGTTTATATTGAAAACTATCTTGATCCAAGCTCACTGCTCAAGAATGTCTTTTCAGCTATCAAATTGCAGTCATCAACAGTAAGGTAACTTTTAGTTCAGTTAGACTCTAATTTTTATTATGTTAGGAATGATACAATTCATCCAGGACCAGCACTCACATCAAGTAGCTACTAGGATACTATGATTACTATCGTCTCCAAAAGGAAAGAGTAAGGCATTACACATCCATAGCTATGCAATTACGGTACCAAGCAGTACCCACATTTCTTCAACACATGGTTTCCCATTTAAGGCCCAAATTTGAGACAGCGACATTAAACTTCAAAACATAATAAATTGATAGTAATAAATTTGCCTTACCTAAAGCCTCGGGTCTCGTTCTTGCTTCCACGACAAAACATCTACAAAGAAAATTTAATGCCAGATTTTAAAATTTTGCCAGCTGATGGTATAATATTAAAGAAGATTAGGCAATTCCCATTTTGAAAATAACCAAAAGACTGGAGTTCCCTGCTACAACATTTAGGTATGCAGCACCTTGGCAAGCACAGGAAAATAAATGCCTTTTCAGGATAGCAACCAATTCTAAAACTGGGAAATCTATCAAATAAGAACAGTTGATTTGTCTATATGGTGAAAAGTTAAGATGGATTGTTATGGAGCTGTTTGCATAGCTCCTTTGAATAGCTACGTAGCACTGTGGTAGAAGACCTATGTTTTTCTTTTAAAACCATAAGGAATAAAGTTGACATGCATTATCATAACATAAACATTGAAGACATGTGTGGTGTATCATGCTAATAACCCCAAGAAAGCTTGGCCATCTTTGAAACATGAAAAGTGCAAAAATCATGCAATTCTAGTGGAACTCAATTAAAATTTCGGATTCTCTATTAGCACAAAATACATTGAACTTATATAGCACTAATTTTGGAGATAACGGTTGGACCCATAGATAAGCACAAAAAGGTCAATTCAGAGTGATCCTCTTGCCTATATTATCAAGGCAGGAGATATTTGGGTTTTTATGTTTAAATATTTCAAAAGATCAATTCATATTTGAATTCAAACAGTGCTTGGAGTAACCAACAAAAGTATATGGAAAGAAAAGGGTCAAAAACAAATATCCGTACCCAATAACCACGAGGGACATCTTTTCCACAAATTTGATAATTCCCAAGTTTTCCTTTCTCGCCACCACCTGCAGAATCCTTCTTGATGGCTGTAAAGTCATCAAAATCAACAAGTATTTCCGCAGTTCCCTTTCGGCATCTAACAAACAGTACCCAAAGCCAAGTTAGAAATAAAGAGAGGGGTCTTTTTTTTTTGGGGTGGGGGGAAAGAAGAGAAGATGGGAACCTTCTAGACGGGTGATGGACCACTAAAAGTTGAAGGAACTTTACAAGCGATGCTTGAGTATCTGATTTGATCATCTATGCATTAAAAGCAGTAAGAAATCAAATAAAATTTATAGAAGTGCACGAGGAAAATTAAGTAAACCAGCAGATATTCACCTTGTGGTCTAAGATGATCTCAAAAGCAGTGGATGTTGCCTCCTCAATATCATATATACCACGTGCAATCTGTTTCCATAAACCCATCAGAGTAAGTCAAGAATGAACATAATAGTTGGGAGATTAAATTTTATCAATTTAGTTAAGCAATTAAAGTGTGGTCTTTAAAGGACCTGTCCAATATCCGAAGCATTTTTCTGAAGTTGATCGTTCTCATATTTCTGATCGTCCAAGCGATATGAGCTGTTTAAGTTTAAAATTTAAAAAAAAAAAAAAAAACAACAACAACAACAACAAAAAAATACATATCAAACAAATTATTTGGCCGAATATAAATCTTTACAGACAGATACAAAGGTATATATATATCTTAAAAAGCTGCGTAGAAGAAACATAACCCTATAATGCCTCTTATGTGCATTATGTGACTCTTCATTCACACTATGATCAAGAATGTCCAAGACACCAGCAATATAAGTAGCATGGGTACTTCCATTTAACAACAACTTGCCAACACTAAGAAAAGTTCTATACCTGCTAATTTGCTTATTAATCCAATTTAGCAGGTGATCTGATGTTCGTCCGTCATCAATAGAGACTATTTCATGATTCTTTTGATTTGGATCCCAACTTCCTCGCACAAACTTAGAAGGTGGGCCCCATAGAAGCGTAGGATAGTGCCCAACAGAGAACTTATCACAAAGATCAGTATTTATCTGTACTGCCAAGCAAGTAAATTGGAGAAACAATCAAGAAGCTATAATTTTGAGCCAGTTCAAACAACATATACACTGAAAACCTTTCTAACACCGTAGAATGATTATAAAGTTTTAGCAAAGACAATAATAATGTGTATCCATAAAAAATCAAAAGCCACACAATTTTTTATCCCTAAACTGTTTCAAGAAGCTGCATTCTATTTTTAATGAAATTGTAGCAAATTATAGCATTAGAACCTTCAGGGCACAATCTACTCTGGTCATCAATATGATCCCTGGATGGACAGCATCTGCTCCATTGAAAATCTTTGCAACCTTCTCATATTGTGGCTGCCCACATTGTAAATTTTGTCAATGACAACCACTGGCACGCAATAATAAGCAATACACCAATATTTTTAGAACCCAACATACCTTATAATTTCTGCAAGCAGGACACCTGCAAATGAACAAAAGTAAGCATTAGATTGTAGGTAAAGTGCAATGTTAAGTTGCATGATTTGCATCCACAATGCTAATGAATGAGATGAACACCCAAACAAACATGTAATATACATACCACTCCGCAGATACAAGCATCTGAGAAACAAGCATAAACACACAGAAAAACCATGCTTCTTTATTATACAAAGTAGGAAATTAATAATTGTGAACTCTACAACCACTGCACACACTAAAGAACAAATGGAAAAAGTCAAGTTCTTTCTATTGCTATAAAGTTGGACTTTCAATTGTACAAAATGATGAATATTGTATGCTCAGTCAAATACAGCAGCATATACACTTCAAATCAACCTTGAGGATTAAACTAACCCGATAAGCAAAAAAATAGCAACATGAACAATTTGTCACAATATGGGGCATGCGTCCAAGTCATCAGCAGTGCATTATGTGTTCTTTATTTTGAGATTATCAATATTCAACTTTAGGTGTTCACCGCAGGCTGATCATACATTGACTGACAATAAAATGCGGTTAAACGTGACATAGTATCAGCAACACTCATTAAATGATTATTTGGTTTTTTCTTATTTAAGGCTCATTGAGTTGTAAAAGAAAGGGACAAAAGCCATAATCTTTGTCAAATATTCTTCCTTTCTGGTGTTATCACCCATGTATATTAATCAATTTCACATATAAATGCATCCATGTAGAAAGGGATTGGAAGCTTGTGAATTCATGATATAAAAATTCCCTCTTTATGGGCAGAATAAACTATTTCTTTCTGTTTCATTACGTAAATTAGCCTATGAGGAATAGAATTGCAATTTGTTTAGACCTATTTGCTAAGCTTCTCTAACTATAGTGACTTTAGGGAGGTCAAAATATGTTTTTTTCTTTGCAAGATTAAACCAGAAAGACACAACTTTCGCAGGATTTGCTACATAGAAACCACCAGGCAGCATTATCAGAGCAATATGAGACACAAACTCTTTGAGCATACAAAAAATAATTTTTTTTCATAATTGTACAGTACTCTGCTAAATTGTGTTTGGGGATGTTGAGAAATTTTAACAAATGAGCAAACCCCAACTCCCAAACAGTGCTGTATGCAAAGAAATGACAACAGAAAGCAAAAGAAAAACAGAATGATTTCATGTCAACGATAGGTAGGAAAGGATGACAGAATTTCTATCTTCAAACAATCTAAAGCTAATTCCTAGCAGGATTTATCTTCATGAATCAAGTTACTATACCTGACTTCAGAGATTACCAAACATCTTTCAAGAGAAACGCTACTGCAGATTTTTCCTCTCCAACCAAACTATTTAACACACAGTAACATCTAAAAACATCAAATTCATTTACCTCCACGGAAAAATCATAGTTCTCATAACTAAAAAAAGCCAATAACTTCAGCACATCCCAATCATCATCTTAAACATTTCAAATCAATAAACAACAGAGATTCATATGGTCAAAAATCTACAAAATCATTCAGAGAGAAAAAAAAAAAGAGTTTATCAACGAACCAGTGAGCGTAGAATTCAACAATAGCATAAGTAGCGGGGGTTTCGCTAAGCACAGAATCAAAATTCGTGGCGTTCAAATCCACCGCATAATCTTGTTTTTCAGATTTATCATCGATAGATCGCAGCAGTGAGCGAGATCCAACCCCAAACGGAGCTGAAACTGAAATTGCAGCCGAGGACGCCGCGCCTTTGCTATGGAAAAACAGCGTTAAGATTAACAAAGTGATAGTGGTGACAGAAGACATGGAATTAATGGCGATGTATATATTTTGCAGAGGTTTTCAAGAGTGGAGGAGCAATGGTGCCGTTTTATTTATCGGCGATCGTCGTTTTGGTGACTTCGCCAACGGAGTTGAATATTTGGTTACTTCAAAGAGGAAGGTCCCTAGACTGGCTAGTACCATAGCACTGCCTTTATGCTGCTATATGCAGTACCCTGCGCAATCATGATTGTACGCTAATAAATAAAATATTAATGCCGTTTTTTCCTATTATCACCAGAAGACGTTATTTTATTAATTACTGAGATTATAATAAGTTTTTTTTCTAATACATTAAGACTTTTAGACAAATTAGAATTACTCCATAATAAATAACTTAGAAAACAAATTCTAGATAAACTAAAAATTACTTTCTATTAATAATGCTAAATTAACACAAAATGGATAATATTAATTCTATCTATCTCCATCAAGAAAAATGTATAATATTGCGTAAACTTAGTGATTTTTTTTTTTTTTTTTTGGTTTAAGTTAGCGATTTTTTTATATGCTTGAGGCTACGACTAGGGGTTTGGTATAATTAGGCAACACATTTTATATTATTATTATTATTATTATTATTATTATTATTATTATTATTATTATTATTATTATTATTATTATTATTATCTCTAACTTATGCATTTAATTTCCACAAAATAAAACTAAAAATTAACATTTAATGTCACTTCCCAATTAATATGAAAACGGCAATTAAATGTCACAAGATATTCCATATCTGAGTCATTATGTTCAATTAAACTTAAATACATTAAAAAAGAAATACAAATACACTCTAAAATTCACCAAATTCTCAGCTTATAAATTGGCAGATACATCTGATTATCAATTTATTTCTATAGTATTTACGATTAAAGAGTTCATTAGCGACTACATTTATATATTAACAAATCCTAGTAGATGCACATCTATTTGATTTTCGTTAAATATTTTTTATCATAAATTTATATGTAACCAAATTGTGCCAATGCAAACTACTAATACATTACATTTATAGATAATTTGTAATATGTGTGAAACAATTTCTATAAAATGATCAAAATTTTCAATAATAACATATCAGCACCTAACAAGAAATGGCGCTTTGCTCCATTTCAAGTTCGGCTAACATATATATAAATTTCAAACGCCATTATAGTGTAATACTAAAGCTTCTATATATACTCTAAACTCCATATCTTGGAGTTGCATTTGCAGAAGTCTCACTTCCTCGCATCGTCTTGCCACTGCAGCTGCCTCTAATACGAGACGAGAGCTTCGCGAACACCTCCTCCCTTTGGGGGCGGTTCGCATACAGTATCCATAGAGCAAGGCTGAGCATCACCCCGACTGAGATCAACCCTAATCCAGCGTTCACTATACGGAGATAGTGCTCCAATGGAGGGCAGTAGCTTGAGGTGATGTTCCGGAAGGTGTCGCGCACGAAGTTGCAGTTTTGAAGGTTCAACAATGGTGGAGCATAATGCTCGAGAGCGTAGCTCACGTTCACGGCAGTTACAAGCTCCGTGTACATGCTGGGAGTCAACCTCCCAACGCTGTTACAAAGCCCGTATTGTGATACAGTGCAAGTATAGTTCTGCCAGATCTGCATCCATAAAGAAGTTCAGGTGAGTTGGGTTCTTGAAGTTGTCTATTTTCTGACAGTGAATAGAGTGCTTACCAAGGAAGCGTTTTGCATGGAAATTTCTTGGTCTGAACAGACGCGATCTTGCAGCTGAGCATCGTAGGGATAGCAGAGTGGAGGTATCAAAGGGCCTGACTGGTTGTAGTAATTTGAAGTAGCTTGAGGAGGTGGATTTGAGTTGGCAACGGAGCCCACGAATCCGTTGACCATGTTTGCAATATCGTTGATGACTTGTTTGCTCTTGAACAGGGTTTGATTTGTTGTTCTAGGGTCCACACAAGGTAGGATGTTGCTCAGGGCTGTTTCTGCATGAGGATTTTCGACCCATTCTCCCATCGCCAAACAGGTGTCAGAAATCACGCTGAAACGCCCAAAGACATGGTTTTAAGACGATGAAAAACACTAAGGTAATGAGTCTCTACTTAAAAAAATAGGTGTCTTACTTGTTGAGAATAACAAAAACTCCACAAAGGATGAAAGTAATTGCAACGAGCAGCCATCCGCTGATTATGAATCTACACAGATATGAACGTTGAGAAAATTGAATACACAGCATATTGAATGGATTTTATTTAGGCATTAAGAAAATAAAATTTGACTCACATGTGTATAGCATGTTGATAGCCGAAGATAGACAGCACTGCAATGAACGAATAGGTTCTTGTTCAGTAAAAGGTGAAAGGTCCGTTCAATTGACAAAAGGTGTTATACGAATACATACCAAGTCCTAAAATAGATATGAGAAGCATCACAGCTGCAACAATAATCAGTGCAGATTTCCTACAATAAGCATAGTTTAATCAATACTAAAACATGCAAGAAAACGCTTATAGTATAAAATTGTATCATTTAGAAATCATACACTGAATTGAAGACATTCCGTATTTTGCTTGAGTTTTGGTTGGTCTTCAGCTCCAACATATCTGCTGCATTATTTAAGTCCACATTTAATCGGTCAATATCGTTCTCGACATCTGATGGAAGGAACATTTGGGCCACACTGACTGTTTTCGCCAGTGATAAATATCCTGTGACGTTTCTTAGCGTCTGCACAGTGTACTCCGACTGATTTACCACGTAATTCAGAGTATGCAATGCTTCTCCGTGAAACTCAACTTGCCCCACCGAAAGCAGAATACATCCAATCCTGGTTTCACAGAAAGAAGATCAAGAGAGCAATCAGTTGTCTAAAGAATCTATATTAAAGCCATTAAAGCATTGATAGATAATGGAAATCTAGAGATATTCAATAGTCGAAGACAAGAGTTAGATTATTACGCAGCAGCAGATGTAAAGACAATTAGAAGTAAGAGACATATCCTGAGGGACCAGCTTGCTTCATTGCCATTAATGTTTATTTTCCATCCGCAGAAATAATGCACCGCGAGAGCAAAACCAAAGGAAATAAACCATAGAATAGCAAGAATAAATGCTACAGCACCTGTAAATCCAACAGACTGAAGGCACAATGTCAAAAACATGATAGTAATTTCATTTCATATAAAGAAATTTATTTTGCAGGATTGGTTAAAATGATATGTAGGCAACAATTATCAATTTTGAGCAAATATGAATCCAGGAATACATACACATCATGCCAAAATATAGCAAAATTCAATATTTGAGGCATAAATGTCACTATTTTATATGAGAATAACCAAGCAATTAAAAGATAAATGCCTAAAATTTCAGAAAATAAGGCAAATGGAGCTTACAGCCCAGTAATGTTTATTGGCAATATCCCATCCACCTCTGTATTTATGAAACTTAGAAAGAATGTCGGGCCTCTTCGTCCTGTTCTCAGCCAAAACAAGTGTGCTCACATCAATGGCAGGCCCTGGAGCTTCTCCATTAGAACTCAATATTTCACCCTTCCATGATCCCATATTCTCTTCACCTACACACATTCAACACTTGGATTGAAACCAACGAAGCGAATTCACCCAATAGACAAGAAGCAACACCATATAATGATGACGTGAACCATTCCAAATTCCCAATACTCAAGATCACTTGTGAGTTGTGACATAAAAATCAAGAGCTAAATTGCCAAATTAAGTCTCAATTCTATTATATAGTGTATCCCATTTGAAGAAATCTGATTGATCTCAATTACTAGCAAACTGGAGAACGAATAAATAATCGATATCTGCTTAGAAATGCATACATTATGCCAAATCAACCTTGAATAACAAATATATGAACCTCACAGAAGAAATTTCCATCAAGATTAGCCAAATAAAATGCACATAAAAAATTCAGCAATTTCCCATTATAATAAAAACTTAAATGACAATAATTAAAGCAAAGCATCAAGAATCCCAGCTGCAAAACATCATCACAATACAGAATTCTGAAGAATAAGCAAACGGATCAATCAAAAACCAACCTAAAATAGACTTGAAAGGGTCTCTGGGGTGGGAAAGCACATAACTTGAGTCCAAGAAACTGGAGAGAGCAACAAAAGCAACAGCAAAATACAAAAGAGCCCTTTTTCCCATCATCTTGCAGCTGCAAAGCTCACTGCAGGAACTGCATATAAAGCCACTGCAGAATCAGAAGACACTCCTCCTCATCAAAGTTCATATCCGTACAGTTCTATTTCTTGCTCATCACAAACAAATCCGAGCCCCATTCCATAATCTATTTCTGTCACCTTTTTTCCTTTTTCTTGATTTAAAGCAGTGTGAAAATCTCAGTGAGATGTTCGGGTTATCAAAGATCTCCCTTCATTGACAGAATCACATGTATACATACATACATATCTGTATATATAGGCCCCGGGGTAGGGGGGGCGTTCACATGGGGTGGGTTAATGGTGGGGACGAGAAAAGCAGGTGGAAATGAAGACGATAATCTGAATGACTGCAGAGTCCAGTTGCCTTTCGATTCTTGTCTTGTTCAGGTCTCCTATTGTTTTATTTTTATTTAATTGGAATATTAATTAATTCAAGATCCTTCTTGAATGGGGTAATTTATTTATTTATTTTAAATAAATATGTCAATAGTGACTAGTGAGTACCCAAATATTAATAAATAGTACCCCGTTTTAATACTGAAAAAGAAAGTATGTTATTATCCAAAAGTTATTGATTGGTTTTGTTGCTCCAAAAGTTTCACTTTAATTAATATCTATTTTAGTAAAGGTGAATTACACATATTATCTTTGAGACTTGTTGAGATCATCAAATAGATACAACTATATTTTTCACTATATACATTTGATCAAATCTTGAAATTTATTTGATAATTCAATCAAATCTCAGAAAGTGAGTAAGTAATAAGTATAATTCACACTTTTTATAATTAAGGGCCTTCAATGTTAAGAAATTAACAATCTGAAGGCATGGAATTGGCAACTTTAGTAAGAGTAATGATGTTGAAATTTTATTCTTCATGATTATGTTCTACTTTTTTTTTTTTTTTTTTGCGATCTTATCACAAAATCTCGGCTCTTTCGTCAATAAAACTATAATTCTTACGTTTTCTTAAGAAAGATAAATAATTACATTTTTTCCATTATTATATAAGAAATGATATAAAATTTAAACATTAAATAACCAAAACTAGAAAAGTTTCATTTGTGGTAAAGATTACTATTTACTTATCTAAATTTGGTGTGATCGGTTAATGCATTTGGTACGCTATATTATTAATTATTAATCTTACATTTTTTTTTTAGAAAAATTATTGGCTTACGCATTTGCGATTTTTAGTCTCTTATTTTTGTTCTTTTTGCGTGTAATAAAATAAATTGATAAAAACCAAATTGAATATAAATTATGTCACTTTTTTGGTACAAAAGTAAATTAATTTAATTGGTTGCTTTTAGGATTTCACACTTTTTTATGGTCCCCACGAACAAAAAAAGAAATGTATGTTCACTCAAGTATTTTTGGTAAAAGAGAAGCATGTTGTCAAGGGGTAATCAGATTGTTTAGGACCACTAATTTTCATTGAATTTTTTGTTGAATCACATTTTATAAAAAATTTAAATCCAATTTATTACATCTTATTATAAAATTAAAGCACGACATTTACAATGTCTCATAATGCCACATGTTCATTAATCAATTAGTTTGTTTTAGGTGAAATAAAACTGCTTTGTACCACTAATATCTTTAGTTAATTTAATCATCAATAAACTACATGTGCTATCAAGCTTTTACTAATTTTTTTTAAGAGAGCTTTTAATGTTGTTTTTAGATCAAGTGCGAGTAGGTGCACCACAACAGTCAAGGCTGGTTTGATAGTGGGCCCCTCTACCTAATCTGAAATTGTTTATCTTTGTATTTTAACGGTTTTGATGGCATCTGATTGTGATTAATTAATAGTTAATACTAATTCGGGTCACCTGCTGTGATGGCCTAATCCACGTTTATAACCTAATCTGCTAATTTTTAATTACATTTCACTTATTATGGACATTTATTTCTTTATATATGAAGTAATTTAATTTTTATGCTTGGGTGCTAAAATGATTAAATTCTCTTTATATATGTGGTGAGGTCAGATTGTCCGATTATTGTTTTTTATTTATTTTTATTTAACAAGGTCAAAAGTATAGCCGAAAATATTGAAATTGGCTAATAAAGTTTGACTTATAGGATCCCTTTGCATAATATGCTCCACTTTCTGAATATCAAGTTTCGAGAGCCATAGATAAATTAATTAATTGGCCTTATTTTCTTTAATTAATCAATCACGCGTATTAAATAAAAAAGGATTTATACTTAATTTAATGAATGACAGCTTCTTTATATGAGTTATTTCTCTTATTCTTTTTGTTTATTACGTCAAATCTATCATGTGAAATTTGATATAAGTAATCATACCTTAGTTGAATAAAAATATTATAGAAAATTCGAATGAAACTAAGATTTATATTAGAAAAATGAATAGTTTTTCGATTAAAATTATTTTTATAAGATGGAGAGAGAGGATGTCGACAGAGAACCATGGCAGATAATAGATATATTATCATATACTGTTGTATAGTATCATCATCGCCATATCTTATTATGTCACAAAATTCAATCAATTTGGACTTTATTGAAAAAGACTAAAGGCCAAAATCTATGGTAGCCCTAACTTTATGACGAAAGCAAAATTAATTATTCCACAGTGTCTCAATTGTTCTCAAAGATGCTCTGATTATACATTCATGCTATGAATCAAGATATATTGATTTTTTTTTCACCATATTAGTCTATTAATTTTTAATTGTTAAGTTTCGAAAATATATTTGACACATTCTGTTTCCAATAATGATTTTTTTTTTCTAGGTTTAAAATTGTTTAATTTTTACATCCACTATATTAAAAGATTAAATTTGTTTTTAGTTGCTAATATAATCAGTATCACTTATATCAAAAGAGTAGGTCTCATGTGCAAATCCATGCACTCGGGTCGGGTTGGATCCAACCAGCATCCGCACAATATTTTTTTTTTTTACCTTAACCTTGATGTTATGTTAGTCATATATTTATATTATATTAGTCATACCCTTAATGCAATATTTTAACTTTAAAAAAAAAAAAAAAGGTTCGCGGGTCTTCATACTTTGTTAGTCATAGCTTTATGTTATATTAGTCATACTTTTATATACAAATATCATACATTTATGTAATACTTTAACCTTAAACACTAATTTCGGCACAATAAACCCTAATTTCGGCACAAGTTGTAGATATTTACATTTATGTGATATTACTCATACATTTATGTGATATTATTTATACATTTATATCAACATAAACATACATTTATGTAATATATATAAAGGTACAACTAACATAATTAAAATGTATGACTAACATAACTAATGGTATGACTGATATAACTAAAAGATATTAAAGGTATTAATAGTTATCTGAAAATATGTTAAGGTACATGTAAAAATCTAAAAGGTATGACCAACATAATATAAAGGTATGTTTAACACTACATAGATGTATGTCTAATACTACATAAATGTATAACATCTGTGATCAAATTTGAACGAATTAGTGCGCGATCTTGGAGCGTATGCGGACGTGTGCGTGCTCGTGGCTACACATGGGAGATGAGTGCACAGTTTCAAAACTGTGCAACGGGTGTATATAAAAGTTTTTGTCATATCAAAACTATGATAATTAAATTCGTTTTAAATACTTAATTCCAAGAAAATTAATCGAGGATTAGTATCAAATAACCAAGGATGAAAAAGATAGCTAAATCCATGCGTACGTTACTGTTATTTATAAATCAGCTTAGCTTGCACGTTTATGCATGGAGTTGCTTTCAAGTCCATATCAAAACAAAGTAATGTTGTAATTAGACCTATATTAAATTTCATGACTAGTTAAAAAAAAATGGGTATTAAAAAAAAAGGATATATTTACCAAGCTCAAGATTTTTTCGTCAAATTATACAATTGAGGTTTGTGAAAAATAACTACAGTTAAACTCATATATTGTTCAAAATTTAACGACATATAAATATTCATCTCCAAAACTTAAAATATGATATAAAAATAAAAAGAAAAAGTGATATCCATAGAAAGCGATCAAAATATTGTCTCCGTCTTTTAATAATTAAATGATCTATGTGTAATTTTACAAATGTCAAGATTAATTGATAATTTAACCAAATTATAAAATTTCGATATGATTAATAGCTTTAATCCTAAATTTAAATAAGAAATCCAAGTGCCCGATATCCATTATTGGTTTTATTCTTGAAAAAGAATATCCATGATTTTCATGGCCAGCTGAAAATAAAAAAATTAAAAAAGAGAAAGAAAGAAATATACGCCTCTTTCAATGCTTTCATTTTCATGGCCGAAAGCAAAGACATTTATTTATATTATTTTAACTTGCTTTATTCATGCAAGGCACCTTTACTTCTTTTTCGCCTTTAATCTCGGCCTATGCATTTTTCTTAATTTATCATCAAGAAAAGTATATCTTCACTTACACATGATTTCTAATTTTTATTCCATTTTTTTTCACATTTCATCCATGTTTTGCTGTTAAAATTATGTAATTTTGATAATTTAAAAAAAATTTTAACTATCAAAATGACGTTACTCCAATAATACGTGACACAAAAAAAAAAAAAAAAAAAAAGAGAGAGATAAATGAATGTATTAACTTAAATATATGTGTGTAACAAGTGGCAAGCTATAGGCAAAGAAAATGAAAACTTACAAGCAAAGTAATAGTGCATTATTTAATATCACCTATGGTACAGTACACGTAATGAGTTTAGTGACACGCCATGTGCAGATTAGTTAAGAGCACTATACTCATGAAATGAAATTATCAATCTTTTCTTCATTCAAACTTACCAACCAAATTTAGTGATTTCACCATTTTACCCACTAAAACTAAAAACCCACCACCGACGAAATGTTTTTCCCTAAATCTTATTTTTCCAGGAATTTTTTTTTAATTTATTAAAAAAAAAATTGAGGGAATTTTAATTTATTAAATTAAAAAAGTATACATATTGTTAAAAGAAAAACTATTTAGTTTGATTTAGGTGAAGCATTTATTTGAAACGGTGTAAGGACAGCAATGCATGGTGAGTAGTTGGTTCACGATATCACGCAAGCATTGAACATGCAACACAAATAATGCACGTGGAGGGTGTGTACATACGTAGGCATAATAACTGTTGACTAGTGAAATTATTGGTCCAACCCGACCCATGTCATCTAATAGACAGCACCTCTTGACAAGATACAACAAGTGGGCTTTGATACATGAAGGGCCAAAGCCCAGTTCGACACCAAGTCAGGCCCATCACATAATGGGTATTAAATGATTGAGCCCAAGCTGTTTCTTTCACTAACAATATATGAACACACAACCAAGCTGTTTCTTTATATGAATATATAAGATAGGTTCAACTTGTTCTGACATTAATGGAAATGTCAGAACTGTTCCTCGGAGCAAATCAGAGTGCTACTCCCAACAGTACAAAAGAAACTTACAGAGAAAATGCATTGCCTTGGCCATATAAAATGGATTAATTGCACATCTGTCTCCACACATTAATAAAAGTTATCTGAATAAGAAGAATGGAGAAGATACATAATTTTCAAGAACTTGTGATACAATGCAAGAATTTGACAGCATCAAATGTTACTTCAGCAATTTTCACATCAAACGGTAAAGAACCAAAATACCATTTTCACATCTCACTAACATCTCGAAAGCACTTTTACTGATCCAACCAGAGCTAGCAATTGGCGATGAACACAAGTAATGAACTGACAAAATTGAATGAACAGCACTTCGAAGCAACAAGTACTCTGGTTGTCCCAGAAAAACTCGAGCAAATTCAATTTTCATGTCTAGCAGAATGCCCACATTAAAAAAAAAAAAATATACCGCTAGATTGGCCTCAAAACAGATTCGAAACTTAGAAACAGAGTCCCATTGACAAGATAGGATAAGATTTCAAGAATGTAGTTCTTCAGTAGGAGCACACTACTTAGATATGGAAGGAATTCAACAGCTGACATTATAGAGAAGAAAAGTAGCAAATTGCCAAGAATTTAATTCTTATCAAAGCTGATTATTTCAAAATTTACAAGAAAACAACAAATTTCAGCCTTTTGGAGTTACATAAGCAACTTCAGGTAGCAATTATGGACAAAGAAAAGCTTAGCTTCATCTAGCCTCCCTAACTAAAAAGCAAAACAGAAACTTTAGAAAATAATACAAAACAAGCAAAAACTTCCAAATACAACATATATGTAAATATAATCAAATGGAGAAGGAAAATTCATAACTTTATAACTAATAGCTTACTAAATGAGGCATTTCCCCAACAACAAACTCAGGAAATTCATCAACCTATCAATTCTTCCAAATAATCCAATCCCATCTCCAAAATTCTCTCTAGTACATCAAGCATTAGTGGAACCTAAACCATCTCCATCATTCTAAGCAGCAAGTTGCAACCTTTCAGAGTCTAATAACAAGAGAATTAACAAAAAGATGAATGCAATACCAAACCTTTTCTAACTAATAAGTAATTCACTAAATCAGGCATCAAGAAAGTGACAAAATTCTGCAACTTCAATAGATAATCAATTCAAAGAATTGATCCAAAAGGAGCACCTAAAATTCTGCCCTAGTACATCAAACAATCAATAAAAACTCCCCCAAATCAATGGAAGCAAGTTAATTCTAAGATAACAGTTACATCAAAACCCATTCCTCAGCTCATTGTAGCAAAAAGAATCCACCTTTAACTCATCCCCTACTTTAGTCTTCACCGTAATACCATCAACCCCAGCAACGATCAGCGAGGTGGCTAAACCAATGAACATACCATGCTCAACTATACCAGGAAGCCTCAAAATTGCATCACTTGCCACATTCAAATCCCCAATTTCCTTCTCAAAATACAAATCAATAATATAGTTTGCATTATCAGTCACATATGGCTTCTTCCCCTCTGAGCTTTTCCTCAGCTTTGCCACGCAACCAGCATAAGCAAACATATCCTCAAGCCTCTTCAATGAATGCATCCAACAGAATGGGATAACCTCCACAGGCATTGCCAACCTGCTGCCACCAACAAATTTCACCAACTTCGATTCATCAACAATGACGATGAATTTCTTGGCCACAGATTCCACCATTTTCTCCCTCAACAAAGAGCCACCACGCCCCTTAACCAAATTCAGCCCTGGATCGACCTCATCCGCGCCATCAATGGCTAAATCAACGACGGGGTGTGAATCGAGATCCGAGAGAGGGATTCCCAGCGAAACGGCCTGCTCATGGGTTATCGTCGAGGTGGGGATGCCAACAATGTCCTTGAGCTTTCCCTGCCGTAAAAGCTGGGCAATTCGATCCACAGCGTGCTTGGCTGTGGACCCTGTGCCGAGGCCCAACACCATGCCCGATTTCACATGCTCCACAGCTTTATAGGCAGCGATTTTTTTCAAATCGTCCTGCGTAAGCGTGACAGACGGGCACAGCGGCGCGGCGGGGGAGCCCATCAGCTTCGGCGGCTCCACGGCGGCGTGGGCTTCGGGTACCAAGTAACGCGGATACGCTACGGCCATGGCTACAAGCTAGAATATTAATACACCCTAAAGAAAAAGACTAAAAAGATAAGCTTTTGGTTAGTCAAATTGGGGGAGGGGAAAAAATGGAAATGCTACAACATTCTCATCTTCATAAAATAAAAGAAAATCAGCGAAGGATATGGATATGGATGAAGAGAACCACGAAAAGGAAAGATCTTTGCGTCAAAAAAAGAGGATTCTGATTGTGTGGTGGGAGATGGGTGGAGAGGAGATAATGTGTTTGATGAGATGTCTGAGTGAAAATGCCAATTAGGGTTTGTAGTGAATTTATAGAGAGGGGAGGAAGGTGGCGGCGTGTGGTGGAAACGCGGAGGAAAGGCGCTGAAGAATGGAAGCGTATTTGGAATGGGTTGCAGGGAATCTCGAATTACACGCTATTATAAATCTTTGAATGCAAAATGTTATGGGAAATTGCCGATTTGGCTTATAATTTTAATTTGTACCAATAATTGTAAGAAATTGATGAAATAGTTGGTTGCATTGTTTTTGCACCGATATTGATAAAATAATTAAATATTTGCTACACTTGTAGACATTCACAATTGTAGATTTATTATTCATTTGAATATATTCCATATACATAGCTACATGTAAATGTATTCAATCTTTTTAGGTGGGGGCACCTAATTTTTGCCCATGATTTAGGACCATTCATTGGACATAAAAAGTAAGATTTTTATTCTTTTATGGGCCATTTATGTCTCCATATCTTATAATGCCACTAGCAATATACAATGTATGAATGTAGCATTTAAAATTCTACATCCAAATATTTGATCATATCCTAACATTGAACTAATAATTATGCATTTTAATCAAATTGCAATTCTTAAAATAATACGATTAAATTATAAAAAGTGAAATGCGATCAACCTACTTTCTAATATCCTATGATACATATATGAACATCAAAGCATATTGTGGGGTGCATATTAAAAAGGGTCCAAACCATCAATCACTCATGTTGCTTTTAGTGTCATTTATATTATATTATATATTAAAAGGTTCCTTTAGAAATTAAGTCAATCGACTTTTGTCCCATGCTTGATTCTACATCATAGAACAAAATAGGCACATCTTGTCATCCTTTTGACCAAACTATTATAATTAAAAACAACGAAAATCTATTAGCTATTTGGAAGGTCTTCCTCTCTTTTTTTCCCCAACAAATACCCTTTTTTTTTTTTTGTTAATATTTGTATTTAAGAATATACGTATTACATATATAATTGAATATATTGAGAGTTCAGAATCAACCCTAATTCCAATGGAAATACAAAGTTGACCAAAGAAGGCTGCCAAAATGCCAATGTTTTTAGCATGCAGTCAAGTTCAAACTTCTCTTCTTTCACAACTTTTCATTAATTGATGTGAAGACTTTTAAACTGCAATAAAGAAACGTGTGGGACAAAATGGGTACTAATCATGATTTGATTAGTATATTATCTAAATCATGAGATGCATGAAGAAATATCATCACTTTTCTTATATAACCATAAGATAGAGATCATTTCTATATTGGGCCGTAATACAAAATTAACTTCGATTTATTTTCTCTCATATTGAGGCCCATTTACCAATTATGGTTTACCTATATTGGGCTGTATGACAAGCCCACTTTTAATTTTCATGAACCTAGAGGAATAGTAGCCCTTCATTTATACTAATTTCTTCTCATCTTATATCAAGTTTTTTTTTTTTTTTTTTTTTTTTTTAAGGCCACTTGAATTAAGTACTAATAATGAAGAAACTCAAATGCTAATCACCAAGAAAACTGTCTTAAAAAGCTGAATTTAGTTTGGGTTAAAAAAGCTGAAAATACACACCATCTTCCTTTAATAAACCTATTCATTGCCAAAACCTGTCCTAAAGAATCATATTTTAGATACAATTTTGAGCATTAATACTCATCATTTCGATTCTCACATCATTGTTCGTGTTCCAACAAATGGTATCAGAGTAATCTCGTTGCTTTAAAAGAAACAAAGAATACAACTTTGCACATCAAATCTATACAAAAATCAGAAGACAATGTCAATAAAAAGGAAGAATATATGTTGTGAATCATCCCAGATGAATCCCAGCTAAAACACCTTTGCTCAATTCCAACAAATTGTACATGACCCCAGCAGTTGAAGTTGGCACACTCAATGCAATGAGCACAAACATGCCAATTACAAAAATTGGCCTCGTCTCCATCAAATACGACTGCAAATGTCCCATTGCGTCGCATATAATCGGATCATAAGTCGCGTAAAATCGCTTCTCCCAATCCATCCATTCGCTTGGAAGCTCATGGCTCGTCTCCATCATCTTCATCTCGTGGATTCTCTTACGAAGAACAATCAAGTTCTCATCCACAAGCCTCCCACTAGAGTTGTGGTTACGAGCTTCTCGTCTCGATGCGTAGATCCTCGTTCTTAAATTTATGTTTGAGCTTGTTTTGATTGCCGGATGGGCTTTCGAAAACGGGTCGAATGATTGGATGGGGGAGTATAGGGAGGAAGTTGATGCCATGTGTGCTTTGGAAATTGATAAATTTTGGAAATTAGTGATTGTATGATGATTGGGAATTTGAAATGAAGTGTTGTAATGATTTTGAGGAGGGTTGGTTATTTATAGGAAAGCTGAGTTGTAATGATTAAGGGGGGGGTCGTGTGTTGGCCATGTGATGTTTGCAATGACTTAGGCAATAAGATAATTACGAAAACGTGTTTCGATTCTGACAACGAGCCGCCCCCTGCAGGCAAAAGCGCGTTTTAATAATAATTAACCAAGAAGGAATTGGCCCTTTGCTATTCTGCAAGCAACATTTGTTTTTTTTTTATTTGTTTTGTTTTAACAAGCAAGCAACATTTGTTAGTTGTGCTAGAGAGAGAGAGAGAGAGATTTCCTATTAGTTCTTTTTCCTTTGCTTTTTTGCTTTGTCAAAATGATTTACAATTTTAAAAGTAACACGTCAATTTCTTTCTACAGAGTATGATTTTGTGAAATTATCTTAGGATCTAATTTTGTCATAAGTAATTGAATGTCGTTGTAAGTATTTATTTGGTTTAATTGTTATATTGAACTGATAGAGTGCATAGATAGAGTCTGAATAAATAAAATCGTATATCTTATCTTTTCATATTCAGTTATATAGTTATGATAATCAATGGGTTAAATGCATGGAACCCCCTTGTGATTAGGAAAATATGCGTCTCCCCCCTATGTTTTCGAAATGGCAAGGTTTATACTTGGTTTAACAAAAAATCTGCGCGTTTTCCCCTATATCGTTAAACATAACAAGAGTGCGCTACACGCGCCTGTTGTGCGAAATTTCTTGTTTTTTTATCACTTTTTCAGTGTAAAAAGACCAGAATACCCTTACCTTACTTTTTGCTCCCCTGTGATATGGGAAATATGCGTTTAGAGGAAAATTCTAACTAAATTGCAAATTAAAAAAATCTCCTTGTAGTAATTTTAATAAATTGATAAAAATATTTAAATCAACCTTCGTGCAGGGGGTCTGATCTATTATTAATATAACTAAAAAATTCTAACTAAATTACAAAATTTAAAAAATCTTATGATTATAAAGTATAATATAATTTCAATTTATTTGGAAAATAATTTAAAAGTTAATCTTAGTATTTATTTAAATATTTTTATCAATTTTATTTTTTAAATATAATAATAAATATGTCAAATAATTATAAAATTATATGTCAAATAATTATAAAATTATATAATGAAATGATATATAGTATAACCCTAATGATATATCAATTTTAAATCAATTTATTCTGTAGCTTTCTTTATTTTTTTTTCTTTTTTATTTATTTTATTTAATTAATCAAAAAAAATTCAAAAAAACTTTTGCAACCCTAACACAGATCCGCCGCCATCTTTCACGTTGCCTTTTTTCCCAGTTCGCGAAAAGGGGAAAATCCTACAAATCAAGGTCTTGATCGAGGGATTTCAGCCGATTAAAACACTTTAACAATAAAGATTTCACAAACCTAGTAGAGATTTGAGCCAAGAACTTGAGAAACACTTAGTTACAGTAGAGAACTTGCTGCTGTGCCTCCACATCCTACGCCCTTTGCTCCCACACCACCTTCGGCTGGATGGGGTTCGCCACCATGGCGGTGACCTTCTCCTTCGTTCGCCGCCTCCACCACCACTCCCTCCCCTTCTCCTCCTTGAACATCTCCATCATCGGCACCCCCCCCCTCCGCTCCTCCGTTTATGAATTTTCCGCTCTTCTTCAAAATTCGATCTGAGAAGATGGTGGTCGATCTGAGAAGATGGTGGTCGATCTGAGAAGAAGAAGAGATGTTGTTCGATTTGAGAAGATGGTGGTCGATTTGAAAAGAAGAAGAGATGATGATGGCGGAGGAAGGTGGAGCAGCGCTGTTGCTAGGCAAAGAAAATAGCAGAGGAGAGAGACCGATTATTTTTTTGATTTTTTTTAATTAACTTAAAAGAGAGAGAAGATGAATAGTGTTAGGGGCATAATGGGAGGTTTGCCCTAAAATTTAACGCCGTTAAGTCTGATTCTAAAAAATGGGACGTGTGTTGATTTTTTATTAACCCAAGTGTAAACCTTGCCATTTCGAAAATATAGGGGGGAACGACACATATTTTCCATATCACAAGGGGTGTGGTGCATTAAACCCGATAATCAATTAAAACTGCCGTTGAAAACGTGTAATTTCAAGTGTAATTTCAAATACAAGATGGGATGGGAAAAGTTGGAGAAAGAATCCCTACTAATCATTTTCTTTCTTCTTTGCTAGAAGGTTTTAATTTTTGTTGTCTAAATAAAGGATCTTGAAAATTAATAGGGCACGTGACACAATTTGCCAAATTTCAGTTAATGGAAGGTAGGCGGTTTGGATATTGGATTTTTGTACTTGACTTAGCTTTGGTCGGCGAATTCTTTAATCTTCAGATCTTGTCTCAATGCCTCTGTAACCTTTGCTGGCATTCTTTATATAATATATTAATACTTATGTTACCTAGAAGATCTATAAAATCAATAATTGAAGAAATTGATGTATGTAGATAGTTAATTTGATTTTTAAATGTTTCCTAAAAAATTATATGAAATCGTAGCATAAATATAATTTTTATGAATTTATATGAAATCTTCCAAACATGATCTTTAAATAAATTCATAAATAAAACTTATATAAAATTGACATATGCAATAAAATTAGATTTATGAGACAATTTTCTAGAATTGTACTCTTACTTTAATTACCATTAAATCTTGCTTCATTACTTGAAAAAAATCTCCTTAAATCAAGGGATGGATGACATGAAGTCATGCACCCATGTTTGTGAATTTCTCAGCAGCTACAATACATTTTCAGCGTTTATTTGTTTAATTAAATTTGTTATTATTATTTTTTTAATTGGGAGACAACTTGAAATTAGTAGTAATCTTCTTCTTACGTATAGAATCTCATCTACTTTATTTTGAAAAATTAGCTGTTAATTGTAGATAAGAATAAAGAAGTTTTTCAAAGGTGTCGATTTTCTTTATAAAATAAATACTACTCCCTCCGTCCCGCTCAAATTTGCACGTAGAGACGGACACGGAGATTAAGAAAAAACTGTTTTTGTAGTGTAAAAAACACTTTTTTGAATAATACATGACAATTTTAGTATATTTTATTTGCCATTTTGGAGTATGCAAATCTGATTGGAGCAGACGAAAACGGAAAATGTGCAAATTTGAGCGGGACGGAGGTAGTAGTTAATAATTTTTTGAGATAGTGACTATGATATAAGAGATTAATTTGTGATATATTGATTTCTCAGCCTCTATCTACATATGGAGTTAGAAGAAGATGATATTCTTGTGCACATAAAATCTTGAAGCAAGCCTTGTATTATAATTGGCGGTAACATTATGTGATTTGATAGTGTCGATATTAACAAATCAAACTATAATGCCCTAAATACAAATTTACATAACAATGCCTATAAAATATGAGAAAAATAGCATAAAAGATGTTGATACACTAAACATCAAAAGAGCAAGAACTCCCACAATCAAGCTAGGTCTAGCATTCATCACCCAATTCTGCAACAACCCAATCGCTTCATACACGTCAGAATCATAATTTTTGTACCAATTACGATCAGAAGGCGTTGCTTGATTTTCTTGCTCCTTGATCATCATTTCTTGAATTCTCATTTTAAGAACAATCATGTTATCGTCAACAAGATTGTTATCATCATAATGTTCCTTTTCATTCTTTCCATCTCTTCTCACTGCAAGAATCGAAGTTGAGATTCTCTTTACTCGAATTGGGCGCGTAAGGTTGCCGAAAAAGTAAGGTTGGAGGTGTAGTAGGGATGAAGGGGAAGTTGCTTGCATAGTTCTTGAGAGTATGATAAATTTGGAAATGAGAATAATAGATGGAATTTAGCTTTGATTGGCTTGTGAATATTTATAGAATGTGATTGATTGTGGATTTGAAAATAAGAGAGGATAAAAGCGTGTGAGGGATAGATACCAATGAGAGATAAGATTACGCGGGAACAGAAGTGATGAAATGAAGTTCTATTTTCTTGGAATTGTATAGGTGGGCTTCTTCAAGTAAGCCACGTAGTAATATAGTGCAATTGTGCAAAAGCGGCCACCTGCTAATCTAGAACATTTATTTATTAAATATTTTCATAATATATGTTACTCCGTTTAAGACTTTTTCAATATTGAAATTAATAATAATCAAATTTTATAGGTAAAATAAATAATTTATAGTATTTGTGTTCTAGAAAGGGATGAAAAAAGAGCTTTTTTTTTTTGGCGAGGCTGTATATTTATAATACATCCAATTTTTTAAAATCAAAGTTATACAATTCAATTTTTGGGATGTGTTTAGTAATTTTGAGGTATGGATAACCACATTTTCTTGTGATATTATTTACATCCCATTCATTACTAAACACACCCACTTTTAAATATTTAATATTATAAAATTTGTAAACACACCTTACAATAATACCATTTTATTTAATTATACAACATAAAATTAAATAAGTAATATATAGTACTACCTCCATCCCGCTCACATTTGCACACTTTTCGTTTTCGTCCGTCCCAATCAGATTTGCACACTAAAAAAATGGTAAATAAAATCTACTAAAATTATCATTTACTATTCAAAAAGTGTTTTTTACACTACAAAAATAATTTTTTCTTAATTTCCGTGTCCATCCTTACGTTCAAATTTGAGCGGGATGAAGGGAGTAATAAATAGTCTCTTAACGGGGTGTTTTCACTTTTTTTTGGATAATGAGTTGGGTGTATATAGTCCTTTTTTTTTTTTCTTTTTTTTTTTTCTAAAAAGGAGAAAAAAAGCATAAACCCTAACATTTGCAGAATTTGCAGAAGGCTCCCCTGGCTTTACCTTATTTTGACTTTCTACATCCCCAAACAGCGAACATTCAAATTCACTCGAGCAAAAGTAAGAAGTTCACTGCGACGATCTCGTAGTCATGGCATTTCTGTTTCAGAAATTTCAAGAGGTGATTTTCGTTTCTTAAATGCAAACTCAATGTTAATTACCATCGCCATTACCATTGCTCAAGAAATAGCTTCAGAATAGCATCCCATGTATAATCTGGTTCATTTGAGTGCTCATTTTCACAAAGATTGCAAAATAATAATGTTTTTTTGGTGTTGTATTGATTCAACCTGTTTATCTATTCGTTGGTGATTGCTATTTAATGAAGATTCGCTGTGTTTTTAACTGCTTGATTTAGGCAGTTAAGGTGCTTGCGAAAAGTCCTACATTTGCTAGGGATGGAAGGCACCTCCAGTTTGAAGCAGATATGAACCGACTTTTTCTTTTTACTAGGTGAATCTCTTTTATATTCTGAGCTAACATTTTAAAGTGTGATTTTTTCTGCAATTTAGTTATGAATTGTTCTGCAAAATGGCATATATGATCTGCAACCAAGTGATTAACTATGTATCAGTATCCCTTTAATTATTAGATGTTTCTAGGAGGAACAATGTTGGGATTGGATGGGGGGTGGATAGGAGCTTTAATAAAGAGGTTTATAACTGCATCCTGAGCTAAAGATAAAAGATTAAGGTGCACAAAAATCACATTTTGAATTGGTGCTGATTGAATGATATCACTTATCGGTAAGTTGGAATGTTGAGATGAAGTTTAATGGTTTTGGTTAAGCTTGGGGACTTTCATAGGTTTTTATGTGGATTTTACCCCTTGATATTGCACATTATATTTGTCTTGTTTATTAATTCTATGAAGTGGTTCGTTTTCTAACAAACTAGCCATACTGTCAGCTACAATCGCTTGGGAAAGAATGCGGTCGAAGCTGATGCGGATGAGATCATTGACATGGCTAGTAAGGCCCCTCTAACTGAGCAGCAGAAACTAGTTCAAGAAAATATCCATGAACAAATAAGGACTTTCTGCACACATATGGATGACATTCTTCTTCCTGAATCAAAAACTGCTAGCACACTTAACTCGTCTTCAGAAAGAAAGACTGCTCCTCGACGTAGTGGCCTTGGTTTTGCTGTTGGCAGGACTGCTCCTTTGGGTGATAATCCTAGTAAGTAATATGGTTAATGTATATATCAAATACCATTTTAACTATTGCATTGCTAAAACTTGAGTTGTGCAGTTTCTTACATTAACAAATGGCTTTTTGTTGAATTATATAACATTATGAAAGCTTCAAAGAAGTATTCTACAATGTTTTCAGACATCTTTATGATTTGGTTTTATCAATTCTTTAGTAAGCATATTCATTCTAGGATCATGTATGCTCAGGTACATCTGTGGCAGAAACGAAGCCAATAAAGCGTCATGAGGTGTCACAAAAGCTAAAGGAACTCCTTGGGTACACTCTTGAAATAAAGCCATCTCAAATTCAACACAAGGATGCTGGCCAAGGTTTATACTTGGATGGTGAAGCTGAGGTGGGTTCTGTATTAGCCATATACCCTGGTCTGACATACTCACCAGCCTATTATCGTTATATTCCTGGATACCCGAGGGTAGATTTACAAAACCCTTATCTAATCACAAGATATGATGGAACTGTGATCAATGCTCAGCCTTGGGGTACTGGTGGTGAAACTCGTGAAATGTGGGATGGTACAAGTTTTCCAGCACCCAGATTAAACGCTGAAGGTGGTGTAAACGGTTCGGATCGTGTGTGGAAGTTGCTCAGTAAACCTTTAGACGGGTCCAAAGTCGGGGGCATTGGGGTTGTTCTTGAAAGGAGAAATCCCCTGGCCTTTGCCCATTTTGCCAACCATCCAGCTAAGGATATGGACCCCAATGTTATGGTCTGCCCTTACGACTTTCCTCTAACTGAGAAGAATATGAGAACCTACATACCAAATGTCTCATTTGGAAATGGAGATGAAGTGGCAATGAAGAAGTTTGGCAGCTTTTGGTTCAAATCATGGAAATCAAGAAACAGCTCAACAGATGTTCCGATTCTTAAGAGTTTGGTGCTCGTCTCTACAAGAGGAATCGCTAATGAAGAGATTCTCCTGAACTACAGGTTGAGCAACTTGAAGAGTCGGCCATCGTGGTATACTCCTGTCGATGAGGAAGAGGATCGAAGGCGATGGAGCTAGGCTAAATCCATCAAGAATGATCTGCCATTGAGAACATAGTTTTTCATCTCACATTCCAACTTTCTAGCATGAGGTTTCAGATAAGAACTCTACACTTCTAATTGTTTTTGATATGTTTGTATCGGTTTGGCAGAGTGATTCACCAGATTGCACAGTGCATCCCCTAATAAAATTCTTGATCCAAAGTGAAGAACAGTATTTCTATTTATAAATTATAAGCCATTTCTAATACTTTCAAATACAAACCACGTTTTTCATGTCCAGTGTCAATAATTTTAATACATGTCACGTGTTATTTAAATGTTATTATACCCAGGTGTTCGCTTTACAAGTTGGCTAGGCCAAATTAGCTAGGTAGTGACAATTTCATTATTTCACCAAAACCCTCTCCCACATGTAACTAAAATCAAACAAATAGTTTAAAATGAAGATGAACTGAATCAAAATAAGTAATTTATTAGAAGTGGAACACAAATTGAATAGGGATGAACAATGGTGGTTGATTGGACAGGATAGAGAATGATGACAAAGTTGTCATGTAAGTAGTCTATACTCCATTAAAAGACTTGAAGAATAAGCAAAATTGAAAGCTCCATAAGAAAGAGTTAAAGAGCAAGGAAGGTACACTACACACTGAGCTTTTTCTCACTTTTCGTACCATATCTTCTTAAGTCTGCAAGATGGGACTTTTCTTAGGGTATGTTTCGATTGGATTTGACCCATCCGTATTTTGGATGGGTTCAGTTCAGTCCATGTTCGGACAAGAATTATCAAAATCCTACTATCTACTCTACTTTTCTTACTTTTTTTACAATTCCCAATAAAAATAATATTTTTTTTTATAACTCCCAATAAAAAACATCATTTTTTTCTATAATTCTCTAGATGAAAATGACATTTTAATTATAATTCTACTTAAAAGTCAATCTCACAAAATCCTTTTCAAGCCAAAATCCAGATTTACAAAAGTCACCTTAAGTCCAGTCCAAACATACCCTTGGCTACTTGTAAAAGAAAATAACATTAATAATGAAACAAACACTGTAATATAGATTATTTGTAACAGAGGACTTGCATTGCATCATCATGTGCAATAATTCTAGTGTTCTTTTACATGAACATCAATGTGGGTGAGTTGTGGAGATAAGCTTAAGTCATGTAATAAATGGTGAAAAAAGATGGTGTTGAAAAGAGGCAACAACAGCTTCCATATTGGTTGAGCTTTCACAGAAATGGGTGATGGGCTAAGGGCTTTAAATGCTAATTTCAATCTTGCAGAGCCCTGAACAAATCTACCCCACACTGCCAAATATTCTCAGTTTCATCCTCTCAACCACATTCTTTATTTTTTTCGAGGTACAATTATGATATGAAGACTCCAAATTTGTTCTAATTGAAAATAAACACATAATCTTGAATTACCAAGAACACTTACAATGATGCTAGTTATAGTTACACTTAAACTTGATTATCTTTTTATAACCAACATGTCTCCATCATGAGCCTACAATGGTGATCTAGTTATAGTTATATGGGTTATAACCCAATTTTCATTACCATTGTAGGTGCTCTAAAGAGTGATGACTTTGGAGAATGAAAATATGGGTGCAAGAAGTGCCTATTCTATGGACCCTCTCTTATCCTTGATTTTTTTAATCTACATTTCATAATATTAAAGTGGACCCTTAATTATAATCATTTTCATACGAATTAGTAACTCTACAACAAGCAATTATTGAGTAATGACTTTTAGTTTGTGTTTGACAGATAACCACTCTACTGCTACATTTGAAAAATCTCAAATCATTAACATCCAACATCCCAATTGAAGAAAAGAGTTTGTTCATTCATTACATGTAAAATATTAGTATAATTATGATTTTCTTGGGCATTGAATACAATAGTATTTTATGCATTTGGACCTCATCTCATTTTCATTAACCAGTTTTCAAGAAATTCACAGAGAAATCAAATCAATGTTCACGAGGATTCAAGTACAGTAACAAAAAGCATGTGACAAAGAGGGCCAAATTGTCATGTCACTATTTTTCTCAGTATCTTAGCGTTAAATCACGTCATTTTTTATTTTTGAAAAGTTAAATCATATCATTTAAGATTTCAGAGATAACATTTGCTATGCTCCCAGTGATTCCATGCCATCCAAAGTTTAAAATACCCATGAATGTATGATATGTAATCATTCTGCAAAAATGTTGAAAATGATTTAATTATTAACATTTGTCAATGTTAATAAAAAATAAGTGAAAGAGTATGAAATCAGCCCTATACACCCTAGGCCCTAGAATTCTATATTTCTGTTCTCCACTCCACATTTTCATTCATTTTAATTTTTACCTTCTTTCATTATCTTCATCATTTTTTAGCTTCTCTTTTTCTGCATTCTGAGTTTTGGTGTGTTTTTTTCTATATTTTGTCTTGATATTCTGTTGGCTCCCTATTTAATGTGTATTTGCATTCTAGCCCTTCTCCTGCACTCCCACAAACTATTTTAAATACTGTGAAGACCCCAAACCCATGTGCTTGTAGTTTAAAAAAGATAGCAAAATCTGTTGAGCTTTTTAGTGTGGTGTAGTGATAGCTCATATAGTCATATTCAACACTTATCTCTTTTCACCCTTCACAATCTTAGGTAGATAACATTGTTCCTCTCTCTCTCTCTCGAAGATCATACATTTCCCAACACAGCTGAAGAAATGACTAAAGATGAAGACTTTAAGCTCCTCAAAATCCAGGTACTTCTTTTTAGCAGCCAACCTTTTTTTTTTTCCTTAATTCATATGTACAGTGAAGCTGTGTAAACTGTAAAGTCTTTACCTTTTTTTAGAAAAAAATTGTTTCCCACCTTTTCTTGTTTGTATTTTGAAAAATTTTATTTTGTTTTTTTCTGCAGACTTGCGTTCTCAGAGTGAACATACATTGTGATGGGTGCAAGCAGAAAGTCAAGAAACTCCTTCAGAGAATTGAAGGTATTTCTTGTTATTTTAAGTGATTCTTGTTTTATTTCCTCAACTCAGTCTGATTTTATTATTTTCACATTTAGGGGTTTATCAAGTGAACATTGATTCGGAGCAACAAAGGGTAACAGTTTCAGGAAGTGTTGATTCTGCAACTCTAGTCAAGAAACTGGTGAGAGCTGGTAAGCATGCTGAGCTTTGGTCTCAAAAACCAAACCAAAACGAGAAACAGAAATCCACTTGCATCAAAGATGACAAGAACAACAAAGGCAAAAAACCAGGTCCCACGAAAGCCATTGACCCCCACAAAGGCAAGCAGAAATTCACATTCCTCTCCGAGGAAACAACAGACCACTGTCTCGACGAGGAAGACGAAGACGCGGACATGCAATTCATACGAGACAAGATCAACCAACTTGCTCTCCTCAAGCACCAATCTGAAGCAAATTCCAAGAAAGGAAACACTTCCATGCCAGCTGGCATTAACAATGGAAATGGAAATGGCAAAGGTGGTAAGAAAGGGAATCCAGGCCAGAATCAGGGCAATGTGATTGATCAGAAAACGTTGGCAGCTCTGAAGATGAGCAATGAGCAGCAATTGGGTGGTGCTAATATGAACCATGATTTGAAAAGGGCTAGTGATATCAGTGCAATGATGAATTTTGCAGGTTTCCATGGAAATGGGGGTAATAGCATTGGTCAGGGTTTCCATGGAGGGCATAACCAGGCAGCCATGATGATGAATTTGCAAAACAGGCATGTTTTCCAGCAGCCTCAGATGATGTACAATAGATCTTCCTTTGTGGGGCCCAACACTGGCTATTATTACAACTATGGTTATAATTTCCCTGATCCTGGATATGGTGGTGGTGATCATGCTTCTGCTGATGCTCATATGTTTAGTGATGAGAACACGAGTAGTTGCAGGGTTATGTGAGAGGACAGTTGGTTTAGTGTTTTTTGTTGTATGATGATCATCTGTTTGTGAAGAAGTTGATGTTTCTTTGTTTCAATTGTTGTTTAGATGTAATGTAATGGGATATATTCAAGTTCTTGTTTCTTGAAACCTGTGATTGTTTTAAGGTGCTTCTGTTTGTATGTTGAGTGGATCAAAATTGTATTTGAAGTCGGATTATAATTAAATTTACAATTTCAAAAGACTGCCCAAAATAATAATACATCACATGTTAAAAGGAAAAACACAGTAGTATGAAAGGTATTTTAGTTATTCATTATGTTTGTGGTTTGTGTATATATGTAAAACTCTTCATGTAATGTGGATTTTATGATGAAATAAAACAACCGTTTTTCTCATTTTTATTATTCTACGAAATCACAAAGATTTTATTTGATTTTTTTCTAATGACCATCGATTCTATAAGAATAAATTCGATACAACTAAGAAAAAAAATCCAATATGTCAGTACACCAGTTTGTATTGCTAGTACGAAGGAAAATATTAGCCTATAAGATGAGAGGCCCAATAAAAAAACTTGGCCCAATAACAAATATTGGCCCATGGGATTTGAGAATAGACAAGGGAGTATCTAATTCTGGTAGAATTTGATAGGATGGTACGCCTGATACATAACCTGATTAATTACATTTAAGTGTAATATTTATCATTTGATTACACATATTCTAATACTAGTAAAAAACACCTGTGTTGCACGTGGCGATACCCATTTTTTAGATTTTTTTTGTTGATTACGTAGTTGTTTTTTCCTTCATTTATTGATCTTTAATATTTTATTGAAGTGTATTTAAATTATTTAACATTTGATTATTTAAATTTAAAAGAAATTATTAGAGGAATCTTAACACAATAATATATTAAGAAAAATATCAATAAATTATGAAAACTATAAATAGTTAGGTATAAATGTAATACATTGTGAAATCCAAATATAACAAAAATATGGGTTTGTGAGTCGTTAAGAAAATGGAAAACATATAATAGGTGTACAAAAATTCTAGTTCCTCTAATCTTAAAAAATTTAAATTTAGAAATAAAAAAATCAAAATAATAATATGAATCGAAATTCTAAAACAAAAGTTTATAATTTCTAATTGGGCTCATAACTATATCTTTTCTTGTTTGATCTTCTTCTCTAAGAGCATCCGCAGCAATGTGCTGGAGAAGCGCCCACCGCCATTTTTCTCCTCCCAGCAAGGCTCCATCTTCTGCGCTATTGTAGAGATGTGTGGATTGCGGCGTTAGAGATAACGCAGAGCTAATCCAGCACTAGAAATTTTATTTCTTTTTTTTTTCCCCTTAATTTAGGCCAATCATACATGTTATATATTTTGTTAATTTGGGCCAATTACACATGTTAAATATTTTTCAATTTGGGTCAATTCTTGGAAAAGGGAAATGGGCTTACATTATAAAAACTTTTGGGCCAATTATATAAAATTACTAAAATACAATTAAAATACATGAAAATAAAATAAGAAATAACTGAAAATTGAATAAAATACAAGAAAATAAAACATTATTGAAAATAATAATAAAACTTAATAATCCGAGAGACCAGACCTATACCCTCCAAAATTTGGAAATTGTCCAAACATATCAAACATATTAGTGGGTTTTGGTACTTGATATTGACTCCTCTTCTGCATAATTATTTGTTGTTGTTCTTGGAAGTACTTACGTTTTACGGGATCAACAATCGTGTCCAAATCGATGAGTATTATCTTATCTTCTCTAATCATTTCTTTTTGTGCAACCTTTTGCCTTTGCACCTCAATTACACACTCTCTACTTGCAACTTTTTGCCTTTGCACCTCAATATCGCGTTCTCTATTTGCGGACGAAGTTGACATTAATTATCGTAATTTCTTATTTTCCTCTTTCATAGCGTTTAAAAAAACAGACATATCTTCACTTTATTTTCTTTTAGATTTGGACTTTTTACCCCTTGTGGCCGCTGTGATGAAGAACCACCACTTATGTTTTCATCGTTTAAATCGATTGAAAATGAAGATGCAGAAGGGTCAAGAGAAATAGGAGACTCATTAACAACTTCCTGTGGAAATGATGTTGGAACTCCGCTTGTGTTTTCAGCCTGCACATATTTTTTCAAAATAGACCACACATGATTGAATTTAAACATTTCTTTATTACCTTTTTGTTGCAGAAACACCTCGTTTGCTCATCATATCTGCAAACAATATTGAAATTTAATGAGAACATATTTATGGCACATAAAATAGTAAATTATATAGAAAATTACTTACGATATTGAGCTCATTTGCACCATTTGGATTCATATACTCAACCTGACGCAAACAACCAAAGAACTTTCTAGTATCTTTGAGATTGTTTGCATACGACATTGTATTGATCTTTGGTTACGCCCATTTATGTTAGAGCTTGACACATCAGAATTGAACTTTTCTGTAATGGGTTTCCAAAATTGATCTCTGGATTGGTTTATACCAACGATTGGATCTTGTGAAATTTCAAGATAGACACAACAAAGATATTGATCTTCAGCATTTGTATAATTAGTACTGCGTGGCTTCGACATTTTAGAGAGAAGATGAATATAATGTAAATGAAGAGATTTGAGAGATGTGTGCTTTAGAATGTGTGGTATATCTTCACTATTAATAGAAGATCTTCATTTTTTTGAAGGGTTGAGATGGAAAGATTGAATGAGTTATCAATGATTATAATTGAATGCACATGGATTGTGCTTTGTCAAAGTCTTTGCTTTTTCAACTTTTTTTTAAAGGGTTGAGATTCAAAGATTGAGTAAGTTATCAACGGCTACAATTGAAAGCACATGAATTGTTTTTGAAGGGTTGAAATTTAAAGATTGAGTGAGTTATCAACGGCTACAATTGAAAGCACATGAATTGTTTTTGAAGGGTTGAGATTTAAAGATTGAGTGAGTTATCAATGGCTACAATTGAAAGCACATGGATTGTTTTTGAAGGGTTGAGATTTAAAGATTGAGTTAGTTATCAACGGTTACAATTGAAAACACATGGATTGTGCTTTCTTTATTCAATTATTGTTGGTTATATAATGGCATATGCTATAATAGATTTCTTCATTATCTTCTACCTCATTTTTCTATTGATTACACATTTCTTTTCGAATCCATTATTTTTCTATCCTACTAGTCTTATAATTGATAAATGGCTTCTTTAAGTACATCTGATGAAGAGTTTCAACGATCAAATTCATCTGATGAAGAGTTTCAATGACGGATGACTAGTTACGATATGGAGCAAGAAGTAATCATTCAACAAATATAAAACAACAATCGATGGATGGAAGTATTTTTTAGGCTTCAAAATATCAATTCTACGAGTGGAGGCTCAGTTCCAGGCCGTAGAACAATTTATCGTGATTGAGAAGGAGCAGCACAAAACCTCTTCAACGACTACTTATCTGAAAATCCAACATTCAATGAAGAACAACTTCTTTGACGATTTCGAATGTTCCGAAATTTATTTCTTCGTATTGTTGGTGATGTTTCTAATCATGATCATTATTTTGTGCAGCGAAGAAATGTAGCTGGAAAACTTGGTTTGTCTACACTCCAAAAAATAACAGCTGCATTTCGGCAACTAGCATATACAGTTCCAGCAGATGCAACTGATGAATACATCAAAATTGGAGAGTCTACAACATTTGAATGCGTTAAGAGATTCCATCGTACTATTGATGCAACTGATGAATACATCAAAATTGGAGAGTCTACGACATTTGAATGCGTTAAGAGATTCCGTCGTGCTATTGTGGAGATATATCTGAGATCACCCACTCCTACTGATGTTGCTAGACTACTTTATATCAGTAATCAACGTGACTTTCCAGGAATGTTGGGTAGTCTTGATTGTATGCACTGGAAGTGGAAAAATTGTCCAACAACTTGGGCAGGACAATATGTTGGGCGAAGTGGAGATCCAACAATTATTCTTGAAATTGTAGCTAATTATGATCTGTGGATATGACATGCATATTTTGGAATGTCATGATCCAACAATGACATTAATGTGTTGGAGACATCACATCTTTTCTTTAACCTTGCTATAGACGTTGCTCCTCCAGCACATTATGTCATTTAAGGAAATGAATACAATATGGCATATTATTTAGTGGATAATATTTATCCCAAATGAGTGACTCTTGTGCAAACTATCCATTCACCAAGTAATCCAAAAAAACAATATTTTGCGAAAAAACAAGAAGCATGTAGAAAGGATGTGAAACGTGCATTTGGAGTTCTTCAAAGAAGATTTGCAATTGTGGCGAATCCTGCACGTTTTTGGTTGAAAAGTGATTTGCAAGATATCATGACTGCATGCATAATAATGCATAATATGATAATAGAAGATGAATGAGATCTTAATGCTCCAATTGAAGAAAACTGGAAGTTCCACCCCCGAACATTGAATTTGCTGAGAATGAACCTACTCGCTTTCAAAATTTTCTTAGTCGATTTAGACAAATTAGAGATTCAGATGCTCATTTTGCACTTCAAAATGCACTAATTGATCATTTGTGGGAAGAGTATTCTAATTTAGAAAATTAGAAATGATCACTGTGTAACATCTATTTACATTTCAATAAAAATAAGTTATTGTTTTTATTTTCATTTTACATTGAATTTCAATCAATTAATGATATTAATTTTTATTTATGAAATTTAAAATACAAAAAGTTAAAACTATATTAAATAAAGTTTACATGTGTAAATATGTTATCCAATTATAACGAAATTTTAAAAATATGATTAAATAAATTATTAATTAGAAATAATATGGAATATTCATTTTTTGTGTAAAATTTAGTGTAGACTGCTGTAGATAAAACACTGTTTCTGCACTAGAGTAGTGCAGACTGCTGGAGATGCTCTGACTTAGTCTTCTTCTCTATCTTAATCTTCTATCTTCGTGGTTTGCTTAATAATTCTTTGATCGTATGAAATTGATACCTATCCTGGAATTGGTAACTAGCTTAAACCCTATTTTCATTTTTTGTTTATATTGAATTTGTTTAATTTTTTTTTTTTTTTTTTATTCCAATCTGCGAGCAATGCAGCAACAAGAAGATCCTAACAATTCCGGTAAAATGCGAGTTCCTCACGTGCTTACTGTCGCTGGTTCCGATTCTGGCGCCGGCGCTGGCATCCAAGCCGACTTGAAGGCTTGCTCCGCCCATGGGGTTTACTGCTCCACTGTTATCACCGCCGTCACGGCTCAGAACACTGTTGGAGTTCACGTGCCGTCATATATGCATTATTATTTTTCAATTTGATACTGAGAAAAATAGTGACATGAAATTTGGCCCTCTTTGTCGCATGCTTTTTGTTACTGTACTTGAATCCTCGTGAGCATTGATTTGATTTCTCTGTGAATTTCTTGAAAACTGGTTAATGAAAATGAGATGAGGTCCAAATGCATAAAATACTATTGTATTCAATGCCCAAGAAAATCATAATTATACTAATATTTTACATGTAATGAATGAAACAAACTCTTTTCTTCAATTGGGATGTTGGATGTTAATGATTTGAGATTTTTCAAATGTAGCAGTAGAGTGGTTACCTGTCAAACACAAGCTGAAAGTCGTTACTCATTAATTGTACTTGTTATAGAGTTGCTAATTTAGGTGAAGATGATTATAATTAAGGATCCACTTTAATATTATGAAATGTAGATTAAAAAAATCAAGGATAAGAGAGGGTCCATAGAATAGGCACTTCTTGCACCAATATTTTCATTCTCCAAAGTCATCACTTTAGTGCACCTACAATGGTAATGAAAATTGGATTATAACCATATAACTATAGCTATATCACCATTGTAGGCTCATGATGGAGACATGTTGGTTATAAAAAGATAATCAAGAAAAAACACAAACACATAAGAATGAAACTGTAACTATAACTAGCATCATTGCAAGTGTTCTTGGTAATTCAAGATTATGTGTTTATTTTCAATTAGAACAAAATTTGGAGTCTTGATATCATAATTGTACCTCGAAAAAAAAAAGGTTGGCTGCTAAAAAGAAGTACCAGGATTTTGAGGAGCTTAAAGTCTTCATCTTTAGTCATTTCTTCAGCTGTGTTGGGAAATGCATGATCTTCTAGAGAGAGAGAGAGAGAGGAACAATGTTATCTACCTAAGATTGTGAAGGGTGAAAAGAGATAAGTGTTGAATGTGACTATATGAGCTATCATTACACCACACTAAAAAGCTCAACAGATTTTGCTATCTTTTTTACTCTACACAAACTACAAGCACATGGGTTTGGGGTCTTCACAGTATTTAAAATAGTTTGTGGAAGTGCAGGAGAAGGGCTAGAATGCAAATACACATTAAATAGGGAGCCAACAGAATATCAAGACAAAATATAGAAAAAAACACCAAAACTCAGAATGCAGAAAAAGAGAAGCTAAAAAATGATGAAGATAATGAAAGAAGGTAAAAATTAAAATGAATGAAAATGTGGAGTGGAGAACAGAAATACAGAATTCTAGGGCCTAGGGTGTATAGGGCTGATTTCATACTCTTTCACTTATTTTTTATTAACATTGATAAATGTTAATAATTAAATCATTTTCAACATTTTTGCAGAATGATACATATCATACATTCATGGTTATTTTAACCTTTGGATGGCATGGAATCACTGGGAGCATAGCAAATGTTATCTCTGAAATCTTAAATGATATGATTTAACTTTCAAAAATAAAAAATGATGTGATTTAACGCTAAGATACTGAGAAAAATAGTGACATGACAATTTGGCCCTCTTTGTCGCATGCTTTTTGTTACTGTACTTGAATCCTCGTGAACATTGATTTGATTTCTCTGTGAATTTCTTGAAAACTGGTTAATGAAAATGAGATGAGGTCCAAATGCATAAAATACTATTGTATTCAATGCCCAAGAAAATCATAATTATACTAATATTTTACATGTAATGAATGAAACAAACTATTTTCTTCAATTGGGATGTTGGATGTTAATGATTTGAGATTTTTCAAATGTAGCAGTCGAGTGGTTATCTGTCAAACACAAACTGAAAGTGATTACTCATTAATTTCTTGTTGTAGAGTTACTTATTCGTATGAAAATGATTATAATTAAGGGTCCACTTTAAACCGAGTCTTTCACACGGAGGAAAATCCTCAACTTAATTTGCTCATTTGTCACTCCTGAAGATTTCATGCTTGAACAAACAAAGTTAAATTCTTTCATGAATTTATATGGCTCATCACCTGCATAGCCATGAAACAAAGATAATAAGTGTATAAAATCATAGTCAAACTCAAAAGTTGTATTGACATCAAAATTAGGAAAATTAATGCAAAACGATTGTTGAATGAATGTGGTATAGGCAAGCTCCTTCAATGTTTGAGTTGCATTTATTTATTCTGCCTCTAATTTTTCATTTTAAACTATTTTTTGTATTAGTAATATTAATGTTTAAAAATATTTTTTAGATTTCATAAATTTATTTTATTTTATTTTCACTATATTTATATTAGAAGAAACAAATAAGATATTTAAAAAAAAACATAAGAACATAATTTTTAATAATACCATACTTAATAAAAATATTAAATTTATAGTAATTTATATATATATATATATATATAATGCTTATAATATATCAATGAAAAAGTTTTTAAATATATATTAATATGAGACTAATTTTAGTTAAGATTCAAAATGTTCAAAATTAGAGACGATAAATAATCAAAACATGTATTTTATCAAGAAGAGTTTAAAATGTAAATGACTATTGTCTTTTATAGTCAAATAGAAAATAAAATAAATATTGAATTATGTTACTATCCTAAATAAAGAGTTTTCTTTAATTAGAACTCTAATTGAATTTAATTATGTAGGAAAGTTAAAATTGACATTATGAAAAATGGACGAAACATCCATACTTATATAGTGTCACACATTTAAATCTCCATAATTATTAATTCATATACCAAAATCTTAAGAAGACTAATAGAGTTTTCTTCTTTAGATGATGTGCAACTTTGTATCACAAAAGATGTGAGATTAGATCAGTGAGTTTATAATGCTTCGACAGCAGATCAAGTTGCAGTTGTTTGAATTGAGGGAAATAATTATAATGTAGGGTTTGAACGAGATATTAATTTTTGGAGAGCCTTCATTTAAATGTTAATTTAACTTATTAATTCAATAACATTTGCTTCTTTAGTTTAAATCACAAATTTAAAATTTGAGGTAAAAATGATAATGTAGGGTTTGAATGGGATATTATTATTAGTGCTCATTTTGGGGATCAATATAGAATAATGCATTATTTTGGATGTTATGACCCTTTACAATACCCTCTTCTATTTCTAAGAGGTGAAACATGATGACACCAAAATATTCATAAGGTTCATATACAAGAACATGTGCATGAAAAAGAGAAAGGTACATATTTATGTTATAATATATTTCAAGAACATATATATTTTAAGAAATAATTAACTTTTTTCAAAATTTAATTTTATTAGATTTTTTAATACATATACAATTGCAGCAAATGTACCAAATGTCCTAAATGCTTCTAGACTTACATCAAGGTCTACTCCAGAGGAAATTATAAAATCAATCAATAAATGACAAATTTAAATGAGAAATCTAATTTAGGGTCATGTGACAATAGCCAAAATTCCCACACGAATCAAACTAGACAAAATAAAAGTAAATTTATAATTCTTCGTTGATAATTTGAAACTTTATTAATTAATCTTCTTTGTGTTATGTGTGATGCAGAAAATAATAGTTAAAAGAAAATGTTTTTTAGGCCAAAATCAAAGGGTTCTCTCATTCCTTTTTCTTTTCTTTTTATAATTTTCTTGAACAAAAAATAATGTCCTAATTAAAGAAAACTCTTTATATCTAATTTAATTAGAATTTCATTAGGATTCTAATTTAGAGTCCTAATGAAGGAAAACTCTTTATATGTAATTTCATTAGAAGTTTATTAGGATTCTAATTTAATATGAACACAATGTGTGTGTATATATATATCATTGGTAATAGTGGTTTGTCTTCAAATGTGTTTAATGTTAATATTAGTAATGGGCAAGTATTAATAAAAATTAGTAAAAAGATACTAATTAGTAATTATTTGAAAATCTAAAAGTATTAGTAAAAAAAAAAGTTTTTTAATACCTAGTTGTGTTAGTTAATGCTTGAGAACATTCTTATTAAGTAAAACTCATGTTTCTCTGTTTAATGAATAAGATATCTTTGAATATAGAATATGCCCATTGTTGCTTTTAATATAAATGAAGATATTCTAATATTTTGTCTTGTCTTTTAAATACGGATAAGTTTTAAAATTCTTTATGAAGTTTTTAAATTGCAAGATGGTATTTTACCCATAACCTAAATGATGAATTAGTTACACATACACACACAAAGATAGACATATATGCTTACATATTTTTAGGAAGTACATACCTTCTTGTTCTTGCGAGATAATTTTCTCTGCATTAAATCTTGATGTAGGTCTAGAAGCATACATCACGTTTGGATTATTTGTTGCAATTGTATATATTTAAAAATCCAATAAAATTAAATTTGAAAAAATTAATTATATCTTAAAATATATATGTTCTCGAAATATTATAACATAAATATGTACCTTGTTCTTTTTCATGCACATGTCCTTGTATGTGAACTTTGTGAATGTTTTGGTGCCGTCCTGTTTCACTTTTTTGGGAATAGAAGTTGAATGAGCACTAACAATAATATCTCGTTCAAACCCGAAATTATCATTATTACTCTCAATTCAAACAACTGCAACTTGATATGCTGTTGAAGCATTATAAACTCGCTAATCCAATCTCACATCTTTTGTGATACAAAATTATACATCATCTAGAGAAGAATGCTCTGTTAGTTTTATAAAGATTTTGGCATACATATTCTCTTCTAATATTTCAGTGAGCTTCTGTACAATTCCTTCTGATACATGTGAATTAAGACACATTCTATTCTCAATTTCATTTTTAGTATCAAAAAATATAACTGAAAAATAAGTTGATCTGTTTTCATTAAGACTCAAACTTGGGAGATTGTGAAATCATTCTTGTACTGGAAAAGTGAAAATTTCTCATCGTGATGAAGCGAGCTCTTTATCCAATTTAACTCCAAATGAAGTGATTGCGAATATGAAATTGTATGAACGCATATTTTTTCAAAAATCAACAAACTCTTCTGATTGAGAAGTGTATAGTTTGTACATTTTGTCTGGAACTTCTGAAGGTGCAAGTTTAACTTTCCCATTATCACAATAAAATGTGGGAGACTCATACTCAAATCTTGTTGCATCGCAACGAATGCAACTCAGAATTCTTTTTTAGTTTATGTTTTTTTGACATTAAAATTCATAATTAGATAAATATATTAAAACACAATTTTCAATTTTAAATGAAAGAATAACTTTAATAGAAAGTTAAAAGACTATTAAAAAATAATATATTACCTTTAGAGTTAATTAGATTCGCTTGAACTTCTAAATTACATGTTGCTTGTCTCTTTTCACCATTCTGCAAAACATATTCTACATATTTTTTTTCTTAGCTACATTAAAATTTGCATATTTTCTTTTTTTGTCCAACAAGTTTCCTTTGACGTCATTATATTTGGTGTCGGTTTTTCAAAACATAATAATTCAATAAAGAATTAAATATAAAATGAAACGCAACTAACTAAAAGTAACCAAAACATGCTTGATCTACAATTAAAATCGAAGAAAGTTAAACAATAATAAATGAAGATAAAAAAAAATTAAACAAATTCAATATAAACAAAGAATGAAAATAGGGCTTAAGCTAGTTACCAATTCCAAGATAGGTATCAATTTCAAATTTGCATTTTTTTTGTCTTACAAGTTTTCTTTGACGTCATTTATATTTGGTGTCGGTTGTTTAAAAATACAACAGTTCAAAAAAGAATTAAATATAAAATGAAACACAACCAACTAAAAGTAACCAAAACATGTTTGATCTACAATTATAAACGAAGAAAGACAATAATAAATGAAGATAAAATAAAAAATTAAACAAATTCAATATAAACAAAGAATGAAAATAGGGCTTAAGCTAGTCACCAATTTCAGGATTGGTATCAATGCTATGATCGGTATCAGTTTCACTCGTCTCAACAATTGACATCGCCATTTTTCTTTGACTATATGTTAAAATAAAAGTTAATAAAAAAATTTGGAAATAATTTACAATTAATATAAAAGATGTGTAAACATACATTCCTGTAATAAGATTAATATATTTTGGTGAATTATACTAATTAAAAAAATCAACTGAACCTGCATCTTCATGTAACAATAACAAAAGTTCAGCATCAATAAATTTCTATTATGTGTGAAGCACTATTGTGTACATACATCTACATCCAAAAGAAATTATCATTAAAGTGAGCATAAAAGAGACAGATGGACAGTTAGCAATTGTAAGAATCCAACATGGTAGAGAAGATTCACAACCTAAAATAAAAAATGTAAAATATTCCATGTGAGCATGAAACTATAGACACCAAAACACGAATTACATTATAAAGACCTAAAGGAAGTATTATGTCAGCTTGTTGCAACTGACCTAAAATAAAAATAAAGAATGTAAAAGAAAAAAAAAAGACTGTAAAAGAGAAATAAAATTCGATCAAAATCGCAACATGTTCACACAACTACTATGAATAAACAGAAGACGATAGTGATAAAAGATGAAGGCCAAGAAATAATTCAATGGTGAAGTGAGTATTGATTGCTCTATGTGTGTATTTCATTATTTGCTAATAGTAATTATAAGCATCAAACAGATTTAAAGACAAACCACTATTGTCGATGATAATGAAATAATTGTAATATGCTCTTTGTAATCTGCTCATGCTCTTACTGGTAAAATTCCGTGCCCATGATTTAAAACTCCAAATCATTGAAAATCTCTTTAAATATATATTATTATATACTGATAATATATGCTTATCAGAAATATATTCCATGATATATGCTTTTAATATATTATTGAAAAACTCTTTAAATATGTATTAATATAAGACTAATTTTAGTCTAAGATTCAAAATGTTCTAAATTATAAAAGCAAAATAATCAAAACATGTAATTTTTTCAAGCAGAGTTTGAAATGTAAATGACTCTTACCTTTTACAATCAAATAAAAAAAATATTGAATTACGTTACTATCCTTAATAAAGACTTTTCTTTAATTAGGATTCTAATTTAATTTGATTTGATTTAATTATGTAGGAGGGTTAAAATTAGTATTATGAAAAATGTACGAAACATCCATACTTGCCATAATTTATTTCCTTTTTTTTTAATTATTAAATTAGGAATTATGTTATTTACAATTGTGAGTTGGATGGACTCTATTAAATTAAATAAGATTTTGAAAAAAAAAACATAAAAACATATTTTTTAATAATAACATACTTTAATAAAAATATTAATTTTATAATATAATTTTTTTTATATATGCTTATATATCATTGAAAAGCTCTTTAAATATATATTAATATAAGACTAATTTTAGTCTAAGATTCAAAATGTTCTAGCTTATAAAAGCAAAATAATCAAAACATGTAATTTTTTCAAGAGTTTGAAATGTAAATGACTCTTGCCTTTTATAATCAAAAAATATATATATTGAATTATGTTACTATTCATGATAAAGAGTGTTATTTAATTAGAACTCTAATTTAATTTGATTTGATTTAATTTAATTATGTAGGAGGGTTAAAGTTAAGATTTTGAAAAAAAAAAAACAACATAAGAACATAATTTCTAATAATAACATACTTTAATAAAAAAAATTAAATTTACAGTATATATATTTTTTAATATGCTTATAACATATTATTGAAAAGCTCTTTAAATATATATTAATATAAGACTAATTTTAGTTTAAGATTCAAAATGTTCAAGATCATAAAAGAAAAATAATCAAAACATGTAATTTTTTTAAGAAGAGTTTGAAATGTAAAGGACTCTTGTTTTTATAATCAAATAGAAAAATAAAATAAATATTAAATTAATTTTTTTTATATATGCTTATAATATATTATTGAAAAGTTCTTTAAATATGTATTAATATACGACTAAGTTTAGTTTAAGATTCAAAATGTTCTAAATTATAAAACAAAAACAATCGAAACATGTAATTTTTTTCAAGAAGAGTTTGAAATGTAAATGACTCTTACCTTTTATAACAAAAATATAAAATAAAATATATATTGAATTATGTTACTATCATTAATAAAGAATTTTCTTTAATTAGGATTTTAATTTAATTTGATTTGATTTAATTATGTAATAGGATTAAAATTGGCATTATGAAAAATGGACGAAGAAAACATCCATACTTGCCATAATTTATTTCCTTTTTTTTTTTACATATTAAATTAGGAATTATGTTATTAACAATTGTGATTTGGATGGACTCTATTAAATTGAATAAGATTTTGAAAAAAAATTCATAAGAACATAATTTCAAATAATATGATTATAAAATATTATTTTTGTAAGCTCTTTAAATATATATTAATATAAGACTAATTTTAGTTTAAAATTCAAAGTGTTCTAGATTATAAAGACTAAATCATGTCATCTTTTCAAAAAGAGTTTGAAATGTAAAAGACTTTTGTCTTTTATAATCAAATTAAAATTAAAATAAATATTGAATTACGTTACTATCCTTAATAAAAAGTTTTACTTTAATTTGATTTAATTATGTAGAAGAGTTAAAATTGGCATTATGAAAAATGGACGAAACATTCATATTTATACAGTGTAATAATAGATACATATATGTATTTGTGTACTGAATGCAAATAGACGATATATACTTCACTCAATATAGTCGAGAAGATAATATAGGACAAAACAATCACTATTAGCGGAGACATAGCCAGTCTGCCTCTCGTTTCTACGAAACAAATATAACAGTTTTCCATTCTCATTTCATTTTCACTCTCTAATCATTGTACTTTTCTATCACTTCTCTACTCAAATCTATTTATCATCAAAACACACACATCTCTCTCTCTCTCTCTCTCTCTCTCTCTCTCTCTCATAGGTCCAAGAAAATGATGGGAAAGGAGAAGTTTTTGGTTTTTGAGTTAATCACTTGTCTAGTTATGGTGGGATTTTTGACAGCTGCATGGGGTGGAGATGGGCTTGTGAGCCCATCACAATTGGAGATGTTCGTAGATGAAATTCCAGAAATACCCAGAATCAGAGCCTTCAATCTCCTCAATGGTTTTCCAGTTTCCACAACCCTCAATATTGGAATGTTTAGCAAGAAATGGGTAAATTTTTTTTTTTTTTTTTGGTAATGAAGAGAGTGATATAAATTTTGGTTGATTCTATACACACCCCACAATTTACTAAACACATCCCAAACATTGTGTTTTTATAGCTTTTATTTTTATAGAAATTGAGTATGTTTAGTAAGTTATGGTGTGTATAGAATCATCCATAAATTTTCTCGAAGTTATGTATATTAATGTTACGTAATTAGTATGTGATTAATTCGTAATTTATATAACGTGTGTGATTATATATGAATATATCGATAATGGAGGAGGCGACAACTTCTGACTTTTAAATTGACGATCTTTCTTCTCCTCAATGGTTTTCCAGTTTCCAAAACCCTCAATATTGGAATGTTTAGCAAGAAATGGGTAACTTTTTTTTTTTTTTTTTGGTAACGAAGAGAGTGATATAAATTTTGTGTGATATTATACGCATCCCATAATTTTCTAAACACCCCAAATATTGTGTTTTTATAGTTTTTATTTTTATAGAAATTGAGTATGTTTAGTAAGTTATGGTGTGTATAGAATCATCCATAAATTTTCTCGAAGTTATGTATATTAATGTTGCGTAATTAGTATGTGATTAATTCGTAATTTATATAACGTGTGTGATTATATATGAATATATCAAGAATGGAGGAGGCGACAACTTCTGACTTTTAAATTGACGATCTTTCTTCTTGTAGTAGAACCCACATATAATTATTATATTTTGGACTTTTTTCCCTTCTACTAAATATTTTTCCAATAAAAAATTTCTCCTATTAATCATTATTTTCCTCAGTATTCTAAATTCGCATTCTGCTTTTTAAATTTTTTATAATCTTTTCTCTTCATGTCGAACAAGATTTACCTAATTGTAGTCGACAGAATTGGGTGTAAGAAGGTCATTTTGGTAATTTCTCCATGGAATCATATCATATTAATGTGAATGCAGTTGGACACAACACAGAAAAGGTTTGTCTTATTATGGTTGTTAAATTATATAGTCAAGATGATGCTCAATACATATCTTAAAAATGAAATTTATTTCTGCCATTGCATCACATGTCAGCATCACTTTTTATTTGATAAGAGTGCGTTTATTTAATTCTAATTCTTTTCTTGCAATTTACATAATATACTACCTTTGGAAATCCCAACTACTCGTGTGTTAATATTGACTATTCCACTTGATATCATTATCTACGCATAATTTATGCGTAGTGGGTTTTTGAAATATAAGTTGAAATGTCAAATGGAATAAGTAAAATCCCTTTTGCGTATATATTTTGCTCAATATTTTTTTTCGATTCTTATTTTATAAATGTAACAATTTTCAATTTAGTCCTACAATTTTAGAATTTGTCAAATTTCAATTCAATTTCTTCGAATTGTAGCTTTTCGATGACCTAAAAATGAAAGGTTGATACATGTCAAATTCTTATTAATTGATACATGTCGCCGAGTCACTTCTAAATTATCGAAAAACCATTTTCCGGTTAAAATTGAACTGAATTCATACAGTTTCTTAAATTGTGAGATTAAATTGAAAATTATAATATTTATGAAACCAAAATTAAAAGACTTCATAATCATGAGAGGAAAAATGATTTCAAATCTAATTTTATACATGAACAATTATCCATTAGGGTTCGATAAATTCAAATTGGGACATCTACTAATGCTTGTCGGTGGTGTGACATACCATGGTGGAGGATTAATTATCTCTAATATTTGAGGGGACAAATTCGGTGGAGTCTAATAATTGCATTCTTTGATCAGGTGTTTGAAATTAGGATCAAATCTAACTTGATTGGCTTTTTACATGCAGAAATTTCATAGAGATCTTAATCCAACCCCAGTGTTCGCATATGGTACATCAGAAAACGAAGCAACAGTTCCGGGCCCCACAATTGAAGCCCTCCATGGAATTGACACTCTTATAACATGGAAAAACTATCTCCCTTCAACCCACATTTTCCCATGGGACCCCACCATTCCAACTGCCATACCCCACACAAAGAAGGGCATCCCCACGGTGGTCCACCTCCACGGTGGCATCGACGAGCCAGAGAGCGACGGCTACGCCACCGCCTGGTTCACGTCCCAGTTCAACGAGCGTGGCCCCGGTTGGACCAAGATGACCTATCACTACCACAACACCCAACATCCGGGGACACTATGGTACCATGACCATACCATGGGGTTGACCAGAGTCAACCTTCTGGCCGGTCTAGTTGGAGCGTACGTGATCCGGGATCCACTCGTCGAGCTGCCACTTGGACTCCCACACGAGGAGGAGTTTGACCTCCCGTTGGTCGTGTTTGACCGTAGCTTCTACAAGGATGGCTCGATTTACATCAACTCGACTGGAAACAATCCGTCAATACATCCTCAATGGCAACCCGAGTACTTCGGAGACACCATTATAGTCAACGGAAAGGCCTGGCCGTACATGATCGTAAAAGGACGAAAATACAGGTTTCGAATCATCAATGCAAGCAATGCTAGATTCTTCAAATTCTATTTCAACAATGGCTTGGGATTCATCCACGTGGGATCAGACTCTGCATACAATGAAAAGCCTGTCATGGTGAATCAAATCCTATTAGCTCCATCTGAAATTGCTGATGTGGTTATCGACTTCTCAAAGTCGAAATCCGACTCTGTTATCCTATCCAATGACGCAGCATATCCGTACCCCTCAGGAAACCCTGTCAACGTGGCAAACAGCAAAGTCATGAAATTCATCATTAAAACAAATCATGAATTAGACACATCGAAAATCCCAATAGAGTTGATCAAATATCCATCTCCACAGGTGTCGAGTTCATCAACGACAAGGTACATTGCGTTTTACGAGTACGCCAGCGACACTAATGAGACGACCCACTTGTATATCAACGGAAAGCCTTTGGAAGCGCCGGCTACTGAGACGCCTAAAGTGGGGGCCACGGAGATTTGGTATGTTATAAACCTGACAGTGGATAATCATCCATTGCATATACATTTGGGACTGTTTGTTGCATTGGAACAAGTAGAGCTGGTGGGCCTGGAGGAGTTCAAACAATGCATGATGAAGATCAACGACGCGATTAAATGCCGTGTTGATGAGTATGCTCGTGGGAAGAAGATTGAGGTTGTTGAACATGAAAAGGGGTGGAAAAATGTGTACAAAATGATGCCTGGATTCATGACCAAGATTGTGGTGAGGTTTTCTTACATTCATTCCAACATATCCTATCCTTTCGATGCTACTTCAGAGCCTGGTTATGTCTACCATTGCCATGTAAGTATTTCCTGTCTTTGAGAAGATCAAGAATCTTGAAATTATAAGTTGTTTGAATTGAGAGATTCATGAAGTGATCGTTATTGATGATGATTTTTTCTGAATTTAATTTGCAGATTCTGGATCATGAGGATAATGTGATGATGAGGCCCTTGAAATTCACACACTGATTGAAAGGTCTAGCTGGCTATTTAGATTTATTTTATGTTTAAAATAAATTCCTATTATGTAGGAAGACTTGTTATTTGTTTTGACTCTTTCCAAGTTCAGTTTTACCACGTCTCTATTAGTGTAAATCGTGGAATGTATTTTTCATTCTGTTTTCTTTGTAAGGCTATATATTAGCCAAGGTAGTTTATTCTATGAAGAAGTCATTCCCAGTTTATGTTCAAGCTTTTGAATTTTCAGAATTCTTATTCTTCACATTTCTGAGTTCCTAACACTGATGGTGTAGCTAGGTGGCAGATTTGCGAATTAATTAATAGATGAATATTGTGAAGAAAGAGTGGAAAATAAATTAATTACTTGTGTTTTCTCATCTTTGTGTAGGAGTGAATGTTAAATATTACTTTGTTTAATTTTTAATACTCAAATCACAATAGTTTTAATCTTCTAGAAAGTGAATGATTTGTATTACTCGAGTAATATATATGATTATCTCTATAAGCTTTTAAAGTGAGATTCTTATTTAATTTGTTATTTGAATTTTAAATTAAATGAGTTTATTAGTAAAAACATATAATTTTTAGGATAAGATTCTTATGAGATTGTTTTATAATCACCGAAGATTTCATTTAATTTCAAGATAATCTTCAAATTTTGATCTTATCTATTTTCAATTTCCTGATGCACAACGAAGAAATTAATGAGAATCTCAAAACTCACGACCTTAATATAAACTTCTTATCTCTTTATTTTATGGCATAATTTGTATCCTTCAATAGAATGACTCGTTTGTATGCAGATTCAATAAACAAATTGACTCATTTATTTTTAAGTAAAATTTTGACATTTTAAAAAATATCACTTAATTTAGGCAATAATTCACCACCCACCCATAATGATTTGAATGGATCTTTAACCTATTCGTTTTTAGCAATTTAAAATCTTTTCGATGTTGAAATTCAGCTACCAAATATGGTTTTAAAATAATTAAAGGGGCTGGGGGCATTTCTACCAAATATGCATAGTACACAATGAAAATATTCACTCGATAAAAAACTAAGTTTTTTACCCAATTTGAGGATAAAATTACCCAACTACCCTTATTAGGGAAAATCAGTCAAAATTTTCTAATTATAGATCACGAGGGTAAATGATAGATCATGAAGGTAGATTATAGATCACGAGGGTATATGATAGATCACGAGGGTAGATTAAAATTAGTCAAAAAAATTTGAGTGTAGATCTATAGATCACGAGGGTAAATGATAGATCACGAGGGATAGATGATCAGGGGCGGAGCCTCATGCCACACCAGGGGGCTTTAGCCCCCCCAAAAATTCTGAAAAAATTAATTATTTATATAGATTTTTTGAAATTTTTTATATTTTTAGTGTTAAAATATTGATTAGCCCCCCCTCAAAAATTCCGCAAAATCAATCAGCCCCCTCAATATTTTTGGTCTAGCTCCGCCTCTGTAGATGATAGATCACAAAGGTAAATGATAGATCACAAGGTGGATGATAGATCACGAGGGTGTTTTGATAGATCACGAGGGTAAATGATAGATCACGAAGGTAAATGATAGATCATAAGGTGGATGATAGATCACGAGGATCAATCTGCAGATCACGAGGAGAAATCACTAAGGAGGTTGGTTGTGAAGGGCGTTTATGACTTTTTATCTTCATTTTTGATAAAAAACATGTTTTCTTATGAAGCAGGTATTTTTCATTCTTTATCATGTATATTAGATAGAAAGATCTATTTCCACATAAAGCTTAATTTATTTTCCCTTTTATTCTAAAATAGGAAAACATCAGTTAAGAAAATTTGCCAACTGTAAAACATCGAACCAAACCTTATAATTAGCTCACATTTCTGTCTTCTTCCAACAATGTCGATTGCATTGTGGCTGTAAGAAACCCACAAAGAAACTCATTTGTTTTCGCTCAAATGGCCGGCGAAGAGAACACAGCGGCGGACGGAGGCGCCACCACCACGCCGTTCAGCCTGGTCCGCGATATCGGTCGGATCTCCGGCGCTGGCTTCTCTGGGTTTTTCAAGAAAGATTGTACGGACATGGGGAGAAGAGTCTCAGTTTTAGCCCATTTGCTTGAAGAAATGAGAGACTCCATGAAAATTCAAGTGAATTGTGAAGTGGGCTCTTCTTCTTTCTCCATTTCTTGCTTTGCTGATCTCACGCTGGTGTTACAGGCTGCTGCAAAAAGACTCGTTTTTGCTGCTAACAACTTTGAGAATTCTAATATGAACAATGATTTGAAAAGGGCTAGTGATATCTGTGCAATGATGAATCTTGCAGTTTTCCATGGAAATGAGGGTAATAGCATTGGTCAGGGTTTACATGGAGGGCATAACCAGGCAGCCATGATGATGAATTTGCAAAACAGGCATGTTTTCCAGCAGCCTCAGATGATGTACAATAGATCTTCCTATGTGGGGCCCAACACTGGCTATTATTACAGCTATGGTTATAATTTCCCTGATCCTGGATATGGTGGTGGTGATCATGTTTTGCTGATGCTCATATCTTTTATCATCAGTTTGTGAAGAAGTTGATGTTCCTTGATTTGTTCAAGTTCTTGTTTCTTGAAACCTGTGATTGTTTTAAGGTGGTTCTTGTAGCAAAAGGCGAAACCCTCGCCCCCAGGGTCCCCACCCCCCGGCCCGACAGGGATTGGTGGATGATGTAAATCATGGTGACTTAGCGGCCCATTAGGTGGGAGGACCAGTGCCTGGTGCCCACAAGGAGCTATCCCCCAAATTGAGGAATAAAACTCCCACACTGCGGCTGCCAGGACTCGATCCTGCGTCCTTGTAGCAATCTGCCACCCAGGAACCGACTAAGCTACGCCCATGCGGGCGTTTTAAGGTGGTTCTGTTTGTATGTTGAGTAGATCAAAATTGTATTTGAACTCACATTATAATTAAATTTACAATGGGCCCGACCAATCCAAGTCATGATTTAAAAATTTAAAAAAATAGCAAAATTTCAATTTTACAATTATGTATTTAAAAAAAATAAAAAAGTTGAAATCCTCCCTTCCTTCTCTCTCCTTCCTGACTGCTTTTTTTATTTTTATTTTTTCAATCCTCAAACCTTGAATTTGTAAGGGGATAACGTATGAAAAATTATTTTATGAATTAACAAAATATACAATAATCGTGTGAAATCGTGTAAAACGAACGAAAAAATAACAACAAATTTAAGGACTCGTTCGACCCTGGTTGGTCGAACACAAAGAAGTGTGTTCGACCACCAGACATCGAACATGCTATAGTGTTCGATGTCTGGTGGTCGAACACACCTCTTTATGTTCGACCAACCAAGGTCGAACGGGTCCTCAGATTTGTTGTTATTTTCGTTTGACCCTAGTTGGTCGAACACATAGAGATGTATTCTGCCATCAAGCGTCGAACATGTTATAGTGTGTTCGATGTCTGGTGTTTGAACACACCTCTTTGTATTCGACCAACCAGGGTCGAACGGGTCCTCAGGTTTGATCCATTTTTTCATTTTTTTTACACGATTTCACATGATTATTATACATTTTGTTAACTCATAAAATGATTTTTCATACGTTATCCCCTTACAAATTTAAGATAAAAAGTTTAAAGAATGAAAGAAAAAAAAAAAAAAGGGAGAAGCAGACTACGGGAGGTAGGAGAGGAATTTTGGTTTTTTTCATTTTTTTTAATTCATAAGGGTAAATTTGGATTTTTTTTTTTGGATTTTTTAAATTAAAAAAAAAAAAGGAGTGTGTTTATAAATTTATGAGGTGTGGATAGCCGAACCCATTTACAATTTCAAAAGACTCGCCAAAATAATAATACATCACATATTAAAAGGAAAAACACAGTAGTATGAAAGGTATTTTAGTTATTCTTTGTGTTTTGTGTATATATATGTAATGTGGATTTTATGATGAAATAAAACAACTGTTTTTTCTCATTTTTATTATTCTACGAAAGCACAAAAATTTTATTTGATTTTTTTTCTAATGACCATCGATTCTTATATCGAATAAATTCGATACAACTAAGAAAAAAAATCCAATATGTCAGTAAACCAGTTTGTATTGCTAGTAGGAAGGAAAATATTACTCTATAAGATGAGAGGCCCAATAAAAAAACTTGGCCCAATAACAAATATTGGCCCATGGAATTTGAGAATAGATAAGGGAGTATCTAATTCTGGTAGAATGTGATAGGATGGTAAGCCTGATACATAACCTGATTAATTACATTTAAGTGTAATATTTATCATTTGATTACACATATTCTAATATATATGTATTTATGTACTGAATGCAAATAGATGATATATACTTCACTCAATATAATCGACCAGATAATATAGGACAAAACAATCACTATTATTATCCTTAAGACTAAAATCATGTGAAGCACAAAGATTTATGGTCAAAGTCAATACTATTATGTAGTCAATTTTGAGGAAAATTTGATAACTCGAAACATATATGTCTCAATTTGTAGATAATTAAAAGTCGTGGAATTTTATTTACTTGCTGGAATAATGGAGTACAAAGATCCACGTCATTCAATAAAAAAGGCATAAAAAATATCTCACATTGATGCCAAATTAAAGGAATTAATTCTTTCCGCAAACAATGTTTCAACTGTATTTTGTCTTTATTTTTTAATGAAATAGATTTGTGACCTAACTAAATACGAGTCCGGTTCAAACAATTTAATTTACACATATATTTTTATAATTAATGCTTTCAATCAATTTCAAAATCATTTGACTTTATTTTTATTCTTAAGAAATCAGAGTCAAATATTTTTTGAATAATTGCATATTATTTATTTATTTTGAATCAAATTACATATTGTTTATTGAGAGGTAATATGAATTTAGAAATTGAAATATTCTAATTGATATATAGGGTAATCAAATACTTCCTTTATCCCAAATAAGTGTCATTTTATGATTTCAAAACATATTTACCAACCTACAAAAATACTATTATTTATTCCTATCAAATTAAAAAGGGTTGTTAAAAGAAAAGAGAAAAAATTTCGCACAATAACTATACTTAAATTAGGGTAGACCAGTCTTTATATTATCTTTCTTAATTTGTGGACGGACGGAGGGACTAATTATAAGTTGTACACCTGTATGCATCTTATTAATTCAAATAAATCAGAAATTAATTACTAGAAAGCTTTTTTCTTTTTCTTCAGACAAAAAATTCCAAATTTAATTAAATATGTAATATAGGGTGGAAAAATTATTTAAATATGGCATGTATTAAATGCTACTTTTTGTATTTATAATCCTACTCAAATGGGAACGACCCATTTATGTTAACAAACTTCCTTTTTTTTTTTTTAACAACATAAATAAGAGTATATATTACAAGTACTTCAATGAAGTGCATTTATTAATCTAATTATGAATCAAAATATGGCTATGTTGATGGGATAGAAGCAAATTCTCCTACTTTTCCTTAGTATTTAAGGTCATAAACATTTAGCGGAGACATCGAAGCCCAGTGCCAATCTGCCACTCGTTTCTACAAAACAAATAAAACACTTTTCCATTCTCATTTCCTTGTCACTCTCTTATCATTGTTCTTTTCTATCACTTCTCCACTCAAATCTATTTATCATCAACTCACACATCTCTCTCTCATAGGTTCAAGAAAATGGTGGGAAAGGAGAAGCTTTTGGTTGTTGAGTTAATCACTTGTCTAGTTTTGGTGGGATTTTTGAAAGCTGCATGGGGTGGAGATGGGCTTGTGAGCCCATCACAATTGGAGATGTTCGTAGATGAAATTCCAGAAATACCCAGAATCAGAGCCTTCAATCTCCTCAATGGTTTTCCAGTTTCCAAAACCCTCAATATTGGAATGTTTAGCAAGAAATGGGTAAGTTTTTTGTTTTTGTTTTTTTGGGTAATGAAGAGAGTGATATAAATTTTCTCGAAGTTATGTATATTAATGTTGCGTAATTAGTATGTGATTATAAATGAATATATCAATAATGGAGGAGGCGACAACTTATGTACTAGACTTTTCGATTGACGCTCTTTCTTCTTGCTTCCTTTTTTGTAGTAGAACCCACATATAATTATTATACTTTTGTCTTTTTTTTCTTCTACTAAATCTTTTTCCAATCAAAAATTTCTTCAATTAATCATCATTTTCTTCAGTATTCTAAATTCGCATTCTCTGCTTTTTAATTATTTAATTAGCTTTTCTCAAACTAAAAGTTGAGTACTCTTTATTCCAAAAGGATGGTTTCTACAGCTGGAATTATATGGCAACTAGAAGAATAAAGAATTTTGAGTACAATTATTCTATAATATTTCAATTAAACCTTGGTCCAGTCTATGTTTTTTTTTTTTTTTTTTAAATTATTATTATTATTTTTTAATCACTCATCTTTCCCTATGCCTTCACGTTGTCTTCATGTCGAACAAGATTTACCTAATTGTAGTCGACAGAATAGGGTGTAAGAAGGTCATTTTGGTAATTTCGCCATGGAATCATATCATATCATTTTAATGTGAATGCAGTTGGATTGTCGTAAACACAACACAGAAAAGGTTTGTCTTATTATGGTAGTTAAATTCAAGAGTCAAGATGATGCCCACTATCACATCTTAAAAATGAAATTTATTTCTGCCATTGCATTACATGTCAGCATCACTTCTTATTTGATAGAGTGCGTTTATTTAATTCTAATTCTTTTCTTGCAATTTACATATTATACTACCTTTGGAAATCCCAACTACTCGTGTATTAATATTGATTATTCCACTCGATATCATTATCTACGCATAATTTATGCGTAGTGGGTTTTCGAAATATAAATTGAAATGTCAAATTAATGGAATAAGTAATCTCTTTTGCGTATATATTTTGCTCAATACTGTTTTTCTCGATTCTTATCTCATTAATGTAACAATTTTCAATTTAGTCCAATAATTTTAGAATTTGTCAAATTTTACTTCAATTTCTTCGAATTATAGCTTTTCGGTAACCTAAAAATGAAAAGTTGATACATGTCAAATTCTTATTAATTGATACATGTCGCCGAGTCACTTCTAAATTATCGAAAAACCATTTTCCGGTTAAAATTGAACTGAATTCATACTGTTTCTTAAATTGTGGGATTAAATTGAAAATTATAATATTTATGAGATCAAAATTAAAAAACTTCATAATTATGAGATTAAATCTAATTTTATACATGAACAATTATCCATTAGGGTTCGATATATTCAAATTGGGACATCTACTAATGCTTGTTGGTGGTGTGACATACCATAGTGGACAAATTATCTCTAATATTTGAGGGGACAAATTCAGTGGAGTCTAATAATTGCATTCTTTCATCAGGTGTTTGAAATTAGGATCAAATCTAACTTGATTGGCTTTTTACTTGCAGAAATTTCATAGAGATCTTGATCCAACCCCAGTGTTTGCATATGGTACATCAAAAAACGAAGCAACAGTTCCGGGCCCCACAATTGAAGCCCTCCACGGAATTGACACTCTTATAACATGGAAAAACTATCTCCCTTCAATCCACATTTTCCCATGGGACCCCACCATTCCAACTGCCATACCCCACACAAAGAAGGGCATCCCCACGGTGGTCCACCTCCACGGTGGCATCGACGAGCCGGAGAGCGACGGCCACTCCACGGCCTGGTTCACATCCCGGTTCAACGAGCGTGGCCCCGGTTGGACCAAGAAGACCTATCACTACCACAACAACCAACATCCGGGGACACTATGGTACCATGACCATGCCATGGGGTTGACCAGAGTCAACCTTCTGGCCGGTCTAGTTGGAGCCTATGTGATCCGGGACCCACTCGTCGAGCTGCCACTTGGACTCCCACACGAGGAGTTTGACCGCACGTTGGTCGTGTTTGACCGTAGCTTCAACATGGATGGCTCGATTTACATCAACTCGACTGGGAACAATCCGTCAATACATCCTCAATGGCAGCCCGAGTACTTCGGAGACGCCATTATAGTCAACGGAAAGGCCTGGCCGTACATGATCGTAAAACGACGAAAATACAGGTTTCGAATCATCAATGCAAGCAATGCTAGATTCTTCAAATTCTATTTCAACAATGGCTTGGGATTCATCCACGTGGGATCAGACTCTGCATACAATGAAAAGCCTGTCAAGGTGAATCAAATCCTATTAGCTCCATCTGAAATTGCTGATGTGGTTATCGACTTCTCAAAGTCGAAATCCCACTCTGTTATCCTATCCAACGACGCAGCATATCCCTACCCCTCAGGGGACCCTGTCAACGTGGCAAACAGCAAAGTCATGAAATTCATCATTAAAACCAATCATGAATTAGACACATCGAAAATCCCAAGAGAGTTGATCAAATATCCATCTCCAAAGGTGTCGAGTTCATCAACAACAAGGTACATTGCGTTGTATGAGTACACGAGCGACACTGATGAGCCGACTCACTTGTATATCAACGGAAAGCCTTATGAAGCGCCGGCTACTGAGACGCCTAAAGTGGGGGCCACAGAGATTTGGTATGTTATAAACCTGACAGAGGATAATCATCCATTGCATATACATTTGGGACTGTTTGTTGCATTGGAACAAGTAGAGCTGGTGGGCCTGGAGGAGTTCAAAGAATGCATGATGAAGATCAACGACGCGATTAAATGCCGTGTTGATGAGTATGCTCGTGGGAAGAAGATTGAGGTTGTTGAACATGAAAAGGGGTGGAAAAATGTGTACAAAATGATGCCTGGATTCATGACCAAGATTGTGGTGAGGTTTTCTTACATTCATTCCAACATATCCTATCCTTTCGATGCTACTTCAGAGCCTGGTTATGTCTACCATTGCCATGTAAGTATTTCCTGTCTTTGAGAAGATCAAGAATCTTGAAATTATAAGTTGTCTGAATTGAGAGATTCATGAAATGATCATTATTGATGATGATTTTTTCTGAATTTAATTTGCAGATTCTGGATCATGAGGATAATGTGATGATGAGGCCCTTGAAATTCACACACTGATGGTGTAGCTAGGTGGCAGATTTGCGAATGAAGATATGAATATTCTGAAGAAAGAGTGGAAAATAAATTAATTACTTGTGTTTTCTCATCTTTGTGTAGGAGTGAATGTTAAATTAATATTACTCTGTTTAATTTTTAATACTCAAATCACAATAGTTTTAACCTTCTAAAAAGTGAATGATTTGTATTACTCGAGTAATATATATGATTATCTCTATAAGCTTTCAAAGTGAGATTCTTTCTTCGAATTAAAGATGTATTTCATTTGTTATATGAATGATTAAATTAAGGGTGTAGCTATCAGCACCCCAAAACTTACTAAACACACCCTATTTCTAGTGTTTTTATATTTTTTTATATTTTTCATTTGTATAGAAATGAGGTGTGTTTAGTAAGTTTTTGGGTGAGAATAGCCGCACCCTTAAATTAAATGAGTGTATTAGTAAAAACATATAATTTTTAGAATAAGATTCTTGTGAGATTGTTTTATAATCACCAAATATTTCATTTAATTTCAAGATAATCTTCAAATTTCGATCTTATCTATTTCCAATTTCCTGATGCACAACGAAGAAATTAATGAGAATCTCAAAACTCACAACATTACTTAATATAAACTTCTTATCTCTATATTTTATGGCATAATTTGTATCCTTCAATAGAATGACTCGTTTGTATGCAGATTAAATAAACAAATTGACTTATTTATTTTAAGTAAAATTTTGACATTTTAAAAGCATATTACTTAATTTAGGCAATAATTCACCACCCACCCATAATGATTTGAATGGATCTTTACCTATTCGTTTTTAGCAATTTAAAATCTTATCGATGTTGAAATTCAGCTACGAAATATATGGTTTTAAAATTATTAAACCTTCCTTTCAAAAAATAAAATAAAATATTAAACTTAATTTGTTTTCCCTTTTATTCTAAAATAGGAAAACATCAATTAAGAAAATTTGCCAACTGTAAAACATCGAACCAAACCTTATAATTAGCTCACATTTCTGTCTTCTTCCAACAATGTCGATTGCATTGTGGCTGTAAGAAACCCACAAAGAAACTCATTTGTTTTCGCTCAAATGGCCGGCGAAGAGACCACGGCGGCGGACGGTGGCGCCACCACCGCGCCGCTCCGCCTGGTCCGCGATATCGGTCGGATCTCCGCCGCAGGCTTCTCTGGGTTTTTCAAGAAAGATTGTACGGACATGGGGAGAAGAGTCTCAGTTTTAGCCCATTTGCTTGAAGAAATGAGAGACTCCATGAAAATTCAAGTGAATTGTGAAGTGGGCTCTTCTTCTTTCTCCATTTCTTGCTTTGCTGATCTCATGCTGGCGTTACAGGCTGCAAAAAGACTCGTTTTTGCTGCTAACAACTTTGAGAATTCTAAGTTTTCTTCTGTAAGTAATTTATGACAATTTATTAGCCCCCCCCCCCCCCCCCGGCATTTAGTGCATATGATTTATTGTGTTTTGAGTTTATAGAGAAATGTGGTTTAAATTATTCTGTTGCGTTTAATTTATTATGAATAAAGATGGAGGTTTGCTGATTCGTGAGCTTCATTCATTTTTATGATTATCAATATTGTCTATATGTGCAATCTGTTGCTTTAATTGAAAAAAAAAAAAAAAAGCTTTTGATAGTCCATAGTTCATTGGGATAAGTTGCCCTGCTGCTCTAATGAATATTGTTGGCTTGCTGTGTATGTGTGTTTTGGACAGAATTCTCTGATTGCTTATGAAACTGATTGAGATGTCTATATGATTTGTGTGTATTGAGAAAATTGGATGATTTGAGAGTGTAGTTAAAGAAAACAAGATTGTTCAATGATTCAAACGTCAGGTTTCAGTTGAGTGTGTCTTAGTTGAGTTCTGAAGTATTATGTCCAATTGTGTTGACTCAGATATGTGAAGATTAGATTGCATAGCCTTCATTTGGAGTTTTGTAATTTTATCTCCATTAACATATGCAATGAATATGTTCCTTTTACTTGTTGATTCTTTCTTGATATACTAATCATTGACAGCAATTTGAAAGGATATTATAGAAAAAATGTATCCTGCTTTTTCTAAGATCTTATTTCTATTTTCCCCTCAAGGACAACGCCACAAAGAAAATCTTCTTCCAATTTCAATGTGTATCATGTAAATTGGAGAAAGCACTGGATAACTTACCTTATGATGAATTTGACATATCAGAAGAAGTACAAGAACAGGTTAGTTTTAACTCTTAAGCATCTATATACTGTTATTTGCACTGGATTGTATTCATGTGTGACAGTAATTTCTTTACCAGGTTGAATTAGTCAGGTCACAATTGAGAAGAGCTGTGGAAAGATATGGCGGACCTCTAAATTCAAGCTTATTGCATAGAGCATTATCTCAGCCTCTGGACAAAGAGATCGATCCATTTCAGCCCAGCAACAAGTTAATCGGTAGTCCACATGTAGAAGATTTTAGCAGCATCGATCATGAAGTTAACACAAAAGTGGAAGATTTGGGAGAAGACACTGAGAACAAGAAGATGAATAGCTTATCCTGCAAAACTTTAGAGGAGAACAAGAAGCCAGATTCTCTTGTCGTTCCTGATGATTATCATTGCCCTATATCCCTTGCACTTATGAGGGATCCAGTTATTGTGGCCACAGGGCAGGTGTGTTCTAAGTCCAAATTATCTTCTATTTGTACATTTGATATTACTTATAATATATTTGCTCCAATTCTTTCAGACCTATGAGAGAGCTTACATACAGAGATGGATAGATTGTGGCAACACAACGTGCCCGAAAACTCAGCAGAAGCTTCAAAATCTCACTCTTACTCCGAATTATGTTTTGAGAAACTTAATATCTCAGTGGTGTGTGAATCAAAATATAGATCACCCCACAGCACTTGTGAATGGGAGGATAAGAAAGAGTGATGGATCGTTTCGTGATGTCACTGGAGATATACCCGCCATTGAAGCACTTGTTTGTAAACTCTCGAGCAGGTCCGTTGAGGAGTGTCGGGCCGCAGTTTCTGAGATCCGATCACTTTCCAAACGAAGTACAGACAATAGAATATTGCTTGCAGAATCTGGAGCTATCCCAATCCTAGTCAATCTGTTAACATCGGATGATGCCCTAATTCAAGACAATGCAGTAACTTGCATTCTCAATCTGTCAATCTATGACAATAACAAAGGACTCATTATGCTCGCCAATGCAATCCCACCAATCGTCCGAATCCTCAGAGAAGGAAGCATGGAAGCAAAAGAGAATGCAGCCGCGACCCTCTTCAGTTTATCAATCGAAGATGAAAACAAGATCATAATCGGGGCATCTGAGGCAATACCTGCTTTGGTAGATTTACTTAGAGATGGAAGCTCGAGAGGGAAGAAAGATGCTGCCACGGCTTTATTCAATCTGTGTATCTATCAGGGAAACAAGGGAAGGGCTGTTAGAGCTGGCATTATTACTGAACTGTTAAAGATGCTTGAGGATTCAAGTATGGTCGATGAAGCTCTAACCATTCTCTCGGTTCTTGTTAGCCACCAAGAGGCGAAGGTGCAGATCGTGAAAGCCAGCACGATGCCTTTCTTGGTTGATCTTTTACGGACTGGGGTGCCTCGCAACAAAGAAAATGCAGCTGCCATTTTACTTTCTTTGTGTAAAAGAGATAAAGCGAGCCTTGCTTGTCTGAGTCGACTCGGAGCAGTCACACTTCTTACAGAAATTGCTGAATCGGGAACCGATAGAGCCAAGAGGAAGGCTGCGTCGTTGTTGGAACATGTTCGTAAATCGCAACAGGTTTGATTTTTTATCTGATAGTTAAAAATTACACGATTGATAGAAAGATTTTACAGTGTGCAAAGGTAGATATTGTCATGGGTTCAATTGTATTTATTTACTTAATTCATTCTTGATTGTGGAAGAAATTTATTTGACATGGTTATATATTCTGCAACTTTTTACCACAATGACTTTCACTTCTTCGATGTCTAATTAAACATTAATGTAATAAAACACATTTCAGCTTTTTCTTTTTTCCTTCTTCAAGAACATTTCCATATTCAAGGTTTTATATTGTTGTATTGTAAGGAAGAAATCCTGTTTGGAACTTGGTTTGACCAAGAATTTACTCCATTTTTTAAAGTTTAATTTTATCTTATGACTATTCTAATTCAAAACTCAACATCAGCAATCCCTTTACATACTAATACAAGTGAATGTTACGTATATGATATGCATAACAGTATACATGATGTACATGCATGTTTTATTAATAAAATAAGACACGTGCAATTTAATTATAGGTGGTTTTCCTTTTCAAGAATTGCTAGCCAGCCAAATAAGACGCCCACAATCGAGTAGATAAGAGCATGCAAATATGCGTACTTTTAAACGTTGATGAATTGATTAATATATTTACGTAAAGAAATAACAGCACGTTAATTTTTTTGGCCCAACTAATCACAAAAGAAAATGATGATTATATTTATCTAGAATAAAATCCTACTCATAGAATTAAAATAAAGTTGGGTTCAGAAAATGGGGGCTCCTATCTCAAAATAAGAAGTCTAACTTTAGTTTCACAAAGATGTTACTTTTCCAAAGTGTATGGGCAGCAGAATATGGAACCATCTTTTTCAAAGTATTTGTTTCGAAATTATCAATTTTAATTTAAAGTTCATCAAGTATTAGGTTTTCTTCTTTTTACATGTACAGTCTACATATATGGCCTATAGGTATTTATTTAAGTAGTTCTGTTTTTTTTTTTTTTTTTCTAATACAAAAAACCTTATAATTCATTTCATTAATTGTGGTTATATATATGCTTACACTTATTTACGTTCTTTGTGTTCTATAAAATTTGAAACATACAGAAAAGTTTCAATTAAAAACTTAGGATATCTACAACAATAAATATGCCGTTTAAGAAAAGAAATTAGTAAAAACAAATCTTAGTCTAATTAATATTAAAATAAATAAAAACCTTGAAAATGACTAATATAGACTTTAATGTTTTTTTAGGAGGCCACTTTAGATTCTAATACCGTTGTCGCTTTTGCCGAAAAAGAAGAAGAGGTGCCTAGAAGAGTAACACAAGAGATTGGTAATACAAGTGAATGCACCACTAATCCTAGAGTATCTTCTTCGCTTTGAAGTGATTATTTCTACGTTCAGTTTAAGAAGGAGAAAGTATCGAATAACTACGTTGATTATATTGTGATGTGCAACCGTTGTGCAAAAAATTAGAAATTCAAGCATGGAGGGGGCTATGAGGCATTTAACAATCATGTATTGAAAAAGTATCCCGATAAAGTGGGCAATGACCGATCTCAAACATAAATTTGGGGATATTTAGATTCTTCTCAAGGTGTGGATTCTCTTCTATTTCAATTTAGTCAATTGAGTCATAAGAAAGACATAACCGAATTTATTATCGGAAAACATCTTTCATTTTAATTTTCTTGTGATGATAGTTTTGAAAAAACTATACTAGCACTTATTTACAACCTATTAGTAGAAAAATATCTAGAAATTTAAATTAATTGAAGATTTTAAATTTTAAAACAAAATTTCAATATGTTGTGATATTTGGAAGGATCCTTATAAAAATCATGATTATATGGGTATTACTAGTCATTAGATAGATGATACATGTAACATACAAAATCGTTTAATTGCACATGTTGAATTTGATATTAAACATTTGGCTATACACATTTCACAAAAAATAATTCATGTTTATGGTATACTACAAAATATATTTTCTATTGAATTGATAATGCTAGTGCCAATACAACTAATTTACCTACACTTATTGAATTTTGTAAACCTTCAATTCATGGTAAATTTTTTTATAAATTTTGTTGTTGTGATAGGAGAAATTGTACTATATCCTTGGGATGGTATAATATTTTCTTATCTTTTCTAAAAGTTTTTACATTAAAAAAATTATGGTACTGATTTGTTTTAATTTTTTTCACATGTGTAGATCCATTATATTTGAAAACACAAAATACAAGTAAATAAAGAGACTTGGGGATTTTGAGGATTACAAAATACAAGTAAATAAAGAGACTTGAGATTTTGAGAATTAATTGAAGACTTCTTGAAAATTGAGTTGGAGGATATGATTGATTGATTTTTGATGATTTGTTGAGTTTGATGATATGATTTGTCGGATTTGTTGAGAATTTATTATCTTTGTTACTTAATTCATATTTCAATTTTTATTATTTATTTTGAGGATTTCATTCAATTTTTATTATTCATAATTAAATATTTTTCATTCTTTTCTTTAATATATTTTTCATTATTTTCTTTAATTGTAGGCTACAATAGGATTGATCTTGAGAATTTATTGAGGATTGATTGAGAATTTATCATATTTGTTAATCAATTCATATTTTGTAATTTTTAACGAATAACTTTTGATGATAACCAAATTTTCATGGTGTAGCATCTTATGTTGATATGTGGGATGCAAGTTATATGTTTATGATAGGTTAGGTCTATGTGTGAGATGAGAATTTCATTTGTGAAGTGGTAGCATGAGAAAACAAATAATATGAAGTATTAAAAATTTTAAAAAAAATCTTAAAGAAGTGCGTAAGGTGCGCATTCTTCAGGTGATCATTCCTATATATATATATATATATATAGAGTGATGATCAGGCACGCACCTGAAGAATGCGCACCGTGCGCACCCCTTTAAGATTTTTTTTTTTAAATTTTTAATATTTCATATTATTTCTTTTCCCTCGCTACCATTTCACATACAAAATTTTCATCTCACGACCTAACTTATCATCAACATATACAATTTGCATCCCAAATATCAATATAGATCTTCTTCCCAATTCTCATCTCATATCAATATAAATCTTCTTCCCAATTCTCATCTCACAGATGCTACATCATGAAAATTATTTTTAAATGAAATCTTCAAAATGAATAATAAAAATCGAAATATGAATTAAGTAAAAAAGAATAAATTCTCAACAAATCATATCATCACACCCAATCAAACTTAACAAATCCTCAAAATCAACAAATCATATCCTCCAACTCAATCATCAATTTCAAGAAGTGTTCAAACAATCCTCAAAATCCCCGTCTCTTTAATTACTTGTATTTTGTGTCTTCAAATATAATCCAACTTAATCATCAATTTTCAAGAAATCTTCAATCAATCCTCAAAATCCCCAAGTCTCTTTAATTACTTGTATTTTGTGTCTTCAAATATAATGGATCTAACATGTAAATTTTTTTTAAAACAAATCAGTACCATAATTTTTTAAATGTAAAAACTTTCATAAAAAACATAAGAAAATGATGTGATGCGGGTACAATTTCTTAATCACAAAACCACAAACTCTTACTTTTGAAATTGTTGTGATTTTTCCTTTGATGATTTTACAAGAAAGTAAAGTAATGGATCTAACATGTAAATTTTTTTAAAAACAAATCAGTACCATAATTTTTTAAATGTAAAAACTTTCATAGAAAATATAAGAAAATGAAGTGATACGGGTACAATTTCTTAATCACATAAACAATTTTTTTGAAATTGTTGTGATTTTTCCTTTGATAATTTTACAAGAAAATAAAGTATGTGAAGATATTGATGAGGGGTTATGTCGATGTGTGAGATGAGAATTCCGTATATGAAGTTGTAGGATGAGAAAAAATTATGTGTATAATAATATAAAATATTAAAAATTACATTGATTATGATTTAGAAAATTATGTGTATAATAATATAAAATATTTAAAATTTCATTGATTATGATTTAGAATTTCTTGAGAATTGATTACTTAAATATTATTCATTGTTTCCTTTAATTGATTAATTGGATATTTATTTTTTTTTTCTTTCGGATGGGAATTGAGAAGTGGTAGGGTGGGAAAAAATTGTGTGTATAATAATATAAAATATTAAAAATTATATTGATTATGATTTAGGAAATTATGTATAATAATATAAAATATTAAAAAGTACATTGATTATGAGAATTGAGAAGAAAATTTATGCTGATATGTGGGATGAAAATTTTGTATGTGAAGTGGTAGCGTGTGAAAAGAAATAATATGAAATATTAAAAATTAAAAAAAGAAATCTTAAAGGAGTGCGCACGGTGCGCATTCTTTAGGTGCGTACCTGATCATCACTCTATATATATATATATATATATATATATATATATATATATATATATATATATATATATATATAATATAGATACTTGTTTCATTCCAATTGTAGTTTTTTAGTCTTCCTATCGTTTCCATCATGCCGGACAAACTGAGCTCTCATGTAATTGAAGCTGCAGCAAAGGAGCTCGGGAATAAATTGATTGAGAAGCCCGTTGAGTGGTTGGAAGACTAGGTAAACCTAACAAAAATGGTGGTAAAAGAAAAGAAGAAAGAAGAACAAAACACAGAGCTTGTAACGAGGGAGGCACCTGTGCCTATACACATTACGTGCACCACGTTAGTTACGGCAGACTATGCCTCCAACATCGCCATGGTTGGTATGTTGGTTGTAACCACCATGATGTTCGTTGTGGTTTGCCGTCGCGGCGGTGGAGGAAACCAAAGGGACAATGTAAGCAGGGATGGAGGTGCAAACTTGTGATTTTGGTGTTGGTTTCACGTTCTCCTACTGTATATTTCCGTTTCGGCGGATGATGTTTGCTTAATTATGTTATGTTTTATTTGCTTGCCAATGTTGATTCTAATATTACGATATATATAAATATATTTGTTCTCATTTAATATATTTGTTAATAAATGCTCATTGCTTCAAAAAATGTAACAAATTGGTATAAAAACTAAATTAAATAAGAAAAGGAAAAGAGAGACCCGACCCTCATGTAACAATCGCATCCAATTACTTTTTTTTTGTTTTTTTATGTTAATGTTTAACATTTGTTGTTTTTTTCTTGAAGAAATGTTTAAAATTTGTTATTGGTATATAATATATATTATAAGCATCGATTGATGTTAGTCTTAAAAAGTTCTATATAAATGATAAATATCTATACATAAGTCGAAAAAACAAATTTAAAACAGTCATTTATCCAATTTATAAAACTACATATGTAACACTTTTATTCTAGTTTTCTTACAACTAGTAAGACTTGGTTTTAAAAATAAAATTGTAAAGAGTTACAATATGTCAATGTTGGAACAAATTGTGGATAGCACTGAATATTAATATTGTCTTTTTCAAAAATATATAATAAATTTCATAATTTATATTATTGGATAAGACCATAGAATCGTACTACTGGAGCATTACCACTAACCAGTCTCCCAAAATGTCAGGACTCAGGGGTATACATATATTGCACTGTACCTCTTTTCTCTGTAATTATAACAATTTTAGAAAAGTAAAAAATCAATCTAAAAGTAAAATTTCAGTAATAAAATTAAAAAAGAAAAATATATAATCTACAAAGATAGATAGTTGATTCTACGTAATAAAAAGATTTAAATCCCTATATAATTCCAATGATGTAGCATACAAACATCACCTATTCAATAGTGTGCTCTCAGAATAAGCCTAAATCTTTGAAGACTAATCAATTTAATTTTTATATGTTACCTAACAATCTCAATATCTATCCCAAAGGTATCTTAAAAAATTAATATTTACGTTTTTTTTCTTAAATGACTCAATATTACTGCATGAATTAAATTTGTGAAATCTTCTTATATAAAATATTGTGTTGATTCAATTGGAGATTAATTCTTTGTTTTGTGTTTATTCAATTGGATCTAATTCATTGTAATTGTCTGGTTCAACGCACTTAGTGTACACAATTTGTTACTGGGTGTATAATATAATTGTTTTATATGATGTATATTGCAATTTGCAACCCATTAAGAGCATTATATGTCGTATTGATGGATGAATGTATAATAGATTGCTAAACGATTCTTTATTTATGGTTCTTAATTATTCATCAAAATGATACTACATTCTTCCCAAAAAAAAAGAAAAAAGAGATCAAGTTATTAGTAGAATGAAATTAAACTGGTTAAGAATTTAGGTTGAGATTATGATGAATTGTATCAAAGATTAATTACAAAGAAATCATGGTTGCCTGTATCTCCTATTATATGCCATGTTTTACCAAATTTTCTCAATTATAACAATAAATTCATTTCAAACACTATTAAAAACGGTTGTCCTGATTATTAGCACTAAGGTCGTACCATAGCTACCCACAGTGTCAGATCCAGGAAGCATACTGTACAATTTCACCACATTTCTCTTATACAACATTAATCACATGGATAGTTAGAGGATATTCAATTATGATGTGAAATTTTTAATTATGACTTCAATGTAGGTAGATTTTGAGGGAATTAGAGTATATTTAAAGTCCATCATTCATAATTATTAAAAAACAAGTTCAAAATAAAAGTGATTGAATTTCAAAATTATATCAATACAAACATTATTATTGAATTTGATATTATGAATTTCAAACCATCCCATTCAAACCACAACATAAGTTCTTATAATATCAATATGATGATACATTTCATTTAAAGTTGAAAAAATTAAATTATTAGACATTGTACGACAAATCGTATAACTGCACCAATAGAGTGATAGTTAATATCTAACACTTGATTACATTTTCAAAAGTATAGTCTGGATAAGACAAAATATTGGAAAATTAACTAATCGTTTCAGTATATATCACCGGAAAATATCTCTGTCTATCTTAATAAATCAGGGAGTGAAAAGAAATAGTGATATTATAATTTGGGTTTTATTTGTGGAAAAATGAAAGAGTATTAAATTTATATATTCATTACATGAACTTAATATATATTTATGAGAAGCGTAGACCAGATTTTAATTGTTTTTGGTTGAATTGCGTGGATTTTCCTAACAATGATGGTCAATTATCTTCTTGACTCCAATATTATTGGAATTAAAGTAAAAATAAAAATAAAAATAATAAAATCTCTACATCGATTAATTAATTTTGTCTCTCTTTTTTTGTGATAATGTCTTTTTTCTTTTTTCTTTTTCCTAAAAACTTGTAATAAAATAAAAAGTGAAAAGACAAAGAGTCCTGTTACGAATTTTTTTCTCATACAATTGCATCAAATAATATTTAGTATATACTGAAAATATATTAATATGAAAATAGAGCGAAACCCTAGGAAGGAGGAACAAAAATTAGGAAAAAAAAAAAAGAATGAAAGAAATTAGAATTTGAATAGCCTAATCAGTTGAAGAATATTAATACAAAAAATTATGTTTCATTGATCTCTTTCTCTCTAACAAACTTTCGACTATTCTTTCACACACTCTCTCTCTTCTGCAACTCTCTCTCTCTCTTGGAGAAGAAGAAGAAGAGCAGTGGCAGTACAGAGATGGACAGGAAGAGAACCCGAGTCTCCCCAAATGCAGATTCTGCGACCAGGACAACTGCGTGCGACCAGTGATCGCGGAGAAGAAGCGAGCAATCAACTGGCTCTTCTTGCTACTTGGCAGATGTTGGGTGTGCTGTACGCTGGAGCAGTTGAAGTATTTCTGCGAACACACAAAGAACCATCGAACCGGAGCCAAGGACCGGGTTCTCTTTCTTGCTTATTTGGGTTGGGCTGGGCTTATGCAGGGCCCATTTGATATTTGATTTCTTGTCATATAACCCCATTAAGACTTAATTCGTTGGAGGTCTCGTGTGAATCATATATTTTATGAAATTAAAAATTAATATTTATTATCATGAAAGATTAGTACATTTCTAAACTTAATTTGTGTAAGAAAGAAAGAAAAAATGACTACATAGCATATTCAAGCTATTTAGATTTAAGGCTATTAGGAAATTAAGTTCGAAATTTAAAATTGGATTCCAATATATTTTAGTAATGTGAAAACAGAAAAGTCGTATAATAGTGGACTTCAATATATCTATGTACCAAAACAAAAATAAAAAGAAAGTAAAAAGCACTTTGAAAAATTTATTATATAGATTACCATATTTGAAATTTAGAGGTCGCTCGTATTAAATTATTCATTGTTTAGAGTAAATTTATATTAAATTATTCATTGTTTAGAGTAAATTTATATTTTTTGTTACCGCAGAATTTTCATGATTTTTTCTTTACACCTTATGTATTAATTTCACTGTTTTCTACAATTTTCAATATTCGGTTATTATTTCTTAATCTTTAGTTTTTTTTTTAAATAGTAGTTTGATAATTTCATAGTTTTATTCTGAAATTTGCATTTGATTGTTTAAAGTAACATTTTTTCCATTTCATAATTAATGTTATGTATATGTGATTATGCAACGAAATTACGATTTTACCAATAATTTGCAAATCTATACGTGTTAAATGGGATATTGGGAGTGAATCCTTTTCTAATGCCCTATTCTTGTTTGTGGCAACTTGCATGATACAATAAATGATAATTGAAGTTCAGCTTAGAATTGATTAAACCTCAATTACACTAATAAGCAATTCAAATCATTACTTAATATCCGAAACGTTCCAAAAATTCAAAGAAATTTTGGATATATAGCATGTATAGCTGGCTCAAATCAATTTGCACTACAAGTAAACTTTATAGGCTCATTTCTGCTATATTCCATTATATTAATCAAACGAGTCCATCACATAGCGACCGAGAGAATATTAATTAAATGTGGGCGTAAAAGACTTTTAATTACAACAAATTGGACTCGACTTCCTCAGGTTTTCCTATGCAACAAAAGCATGTGGTTGGTATGATTTATAAGGTCTCACGTACAAAATTAAACCAAAAAAAGATTATTATGAAATTCTCTCGAATTTAATTCCAGTAAAATATCGTTCCACATAAAATTTATAATCCAGAAAACAAAAAATCATCTCTTCAAAATATATTTAGATTGTCATGGTATTAAATTCGTGATAACATGATCTTTTATATATATATATATATATGGTCGAACTAAACGAACCGGGTTTTCTTATCTGAATCGAATCAAGATTATGGGCCATCGGTGCGAACAGTTTAAAGAAAATGAATACAAATTCCTTTAGAATGAGCGTAACACAACTTGAGGCGAACTACTTCCTACCTGACGAGAGTTCACAATTAATATACATCGTTGGAGTGTGAGTGCGAACTGATTAGATTTTGATAAAAGATGACGAACTGATTTTGGATGAGTTGAGTGAACTGATTTGAATTCAAATAACCGTCCATTTCGTGGACCACTCACCCACTTCTCATGTTTATCGTATGTTCTCAACTGTCACCCATCACAGGAAATATATGAATTTATTTTTTATCCATTTTTCAGATATATACGCATACACACTACCATCTTAATTATCATCATAGAAAAATCTGGATCTTTTTACTAACTTGAGCGTCGGAGTCCATTCGTCGGGAAAACCCCCGATATTCTTTGTTTTGCAGGTAATTATCATTGGAGAAGACGAACGTCGTATCGGAGCAAAATCATATATATATATATATATATATATATTTGTAATTAAACTATAGTTTTGTCTGAAAATTCGCTACCCATGATGCTGCCTGATTATGTAGTTCCATTAATAAAATTATTGCCACAATGGAGTCAAGAAATAGGTGGTAATGATTTGGAGGTCACTTCAAATCCTAATACCCTGTCGCCCTTGCAATAACAAGAAGATCTATCTAAATCTTCTATAAAATATATCTTATCGTCGTCATAAAGTCCAAAAGTTAAGAATAGGATTTGAGAAAAAAAAAAAAAAAAGGTTAAGATAATTTCGAGAAAAGAGGAGATTAAAATATCGTATATTTTTTAAAAGATTTTTAGCCCGTGCAATAACAAGAAGATCTATCTAAATCTTCTATAAAATATATCTTATCTTCGTTACAAAGTCCACAAGTTAAGAATAGGATTTGAGAAAAAAAAAAAGTTAAGATAATTTCGAGAAAATGGGAGATTAAAAGATCGTATATTTGAGGAAGATTAGTCAGTTACGATTCTTTTCCTTTTTAAAGCCACAATTCCTGTTTTAATTCCTGTAATTTCAAACCCTTACAAAATAGTAGAGAAAAACTTGTGCAAGATGTGGTTGTTTCAAGGTTCTGAGAAGGGTTGGTGATCAACATTGGGATTTCTACTAAAATTACTTCAATATTTCAATATTTTACAGAATATGATGTTTTTTTTTTTTTTGTTTATTGCGTTTTTTTTCATATTTTGTGAGATCTCATTGTTTATTGTGTTTTGTTTAATATCTTATGAGACCTATGAGATGGGTATATTGAGTTTTGTTTGATATGTTGTGAGATACTGTGTTTTGTTTAATATCTTGTGAGACCTCCGTATCTATAATGACAAAATGGATTAAAAAACATGTTTTCTTATTAAGTGGATATTTTTCATTTTTTGGTTTGCAAAAAGGATAAAAAGTCCTATTACCACTTAAACTATATCCAAATGGACATGCAAGCGTAGATCATTATGTTGCCATCTATTTGTACTGTGTTGATTGCAAGAGCTTTGCTTCTCATCGAAAAGTGAGGGCTAACTTTCGCATTTGCATCAAAAACAAGCGTCGTCATTTGCCTCACTGCAGGTAACATTCTACTTTTAACATTTTTTTTTATTGTTCTATTTCCCAAGTAATCAATTCTCTCTTTATCATCTCTTAATATCGATTGACAAGATGCATGATCCCATCAATGGTTTCATTGTTGATGACTGTTGTTTTCTTCAAATTGAAATTTCCGTTCAAGCTATTGTAGGGGATGCACCTAAATTCGATTGATTTATATCCTCATCCTTCCTTCCTTTAATTAAACTCATTTTGTTTTTAGTTTTATCAAGATTTTGGTTACTTCTTTCTTCTTTTGCGAACGCCTTTCAAAGGTTTATGAAACTATTTTAGTATAAACTATGTGGAAGCATTTATTTTATATTTATGCATTTATTATAGACTCTTCAAATAGTGTAGCTGTGAAGAGAATAAAATAAATTATTCCAATGGAATTTGTTCATGGAAGATACTCATTTTCACCATTTCATATATAAATTGTCAGGTACGATTCTTTTCCTTTTTAAAGCCACAATTCTTGTTTTAATAGGAAAAGAATCGTACCTGACTACTCTTCCTCAAATATACGATCTTTTAATCTCCCCTTTTCTCGGAATTATCTTAATTTTATTTTTTTTTTCTCTCAAATTCTATTCTTAACTTGTGGACTTTTCAAATCTCCGAATTGAACCGGACCGTGCTCACCCCTATATTTGTGTACCAAAAAAAAAACAAAAAGAAAGTAAAAAGCACTTTGAAAAATATATTATATAGATTACGATATTTGAAATTTAGAGGTCCGCTCGTATTAAATTATTCATTGTTTAGAGTAAATTTATATTTTTTGTTACTGCACAATTTTCATGTTTTTTTCTTTACACATTATGTATTAGTTTCACTGTTTTCTACAATTTTCAATATTCGGTTATTATTTCTTAATCTTTAGTTTTTTTTTAAATAGTAGTTTGGTAATTTCATAATTTTATTTTGAAATTTGCATTTGATTGTTTAAAGTAACATTTTATAAATCTCAGTTTTTATTGACAATTTAAAACTTGATATGCAAATAAAACATCAATTCATGTACTTTAAAGTAGGGGGAAAGTGTAATAAAACTCTATTTGAAACGCATATATAATAGACGTGTGAGGTCTGTTGCCACAATTTTGAACGAAGTTGGGGGTTATGAGATAATTGAAAAAAAGAAAAAGAAAAAAAGGGGGTTCCATATCATTTATGTTTTTTAATTATTCAAAGATGATTAGTTCAACAAAAATAAAAATTATACGTGTCATGATGACGTGTGTGATGACGTGTCATGCTTACGTGTCAGTGCATATCTTTCACAATGCTGGATACAACAACTGTTAACCGTTGTCGTAGACCTTTTTTTACTGTTGTGGAAGATGGTGTTGTCATAGACTCCGTCAACCACAACGGTTAATCTGTTATCCCAATCCCAATCCTAGTCAATATGTTAACATCTGATGATGCCCTAATTCAAGACATTGCAGTAACTTGCATTCTCAATCTGTCAATCTATGACAATAACAAAGGACTCATTACGCTCGTCAATGCAATCCCACCAATCGTCTGAATCCTCAGAGAAGGAAGCATGGAAGCAAAAGAGAATGCAGCTGCGACCCTCTTCAGTTTATCAATCGAAGATGAAAACAAGATCATAATCGGGGCATCTGAGGCAATACCTACCATGGTTATATAGAAAGATTACACGATTGATAGAAAGATTTTACAGTGTGTAAAGGTTAGGGGTGGAAATCGGACGGATCGAATCGGAAATAGGGTGTTTCGGAAAAATTCCAAAAATTTTCGGAAATGAAAAACCAATTCCAATTTCCATCCAAAAATTTTCGGAAATGTGAAATCCAATCCGATTTCGGAATTTTCGGAAATTTCTGAAATTTTTTCGGAATTTTTCAGAATTTTTTTTCGAAAATTAAAAAATTCAGAAAATTTCGAAATTAATTAGTTGGTCTATTAGCTATATAGCCTTTTCTAATATCCTAAGAAATAATACGACCTCGAATCTGATATTTCAAGCATTTAACATCAATATAATATCTACCAAAGACATGGGAGCTTAATTATTCTGCTGATGTACTATAGTATATAAATAGTTATAAAATAAAATTATAAAATAAATAGTTATAAAATAAAATTATAAAATAAATAGTTATAAAATAAAATTATAAAATAAATAGTTATAAAATAAAATTATAGTTATAGTTATAAAATAAAATTATAAATAGTATAAAATAAAATAGTATATAATATAGTTATAAAATAAAATTATAAATAGTATATAAATACTATATTAATTTTTTTTACTTTTTTCACCTTTAGTTTTTGAGTCATATTTTATATTTAATATATACTATAGTCTATAGTATATAGTATAAAATAAAACTATAACATTTATATGAATAGTATATAGTATATAGTATAAAATAAAATTATAAAATTTATATGAATAGTATATAGTATAAAATAAAACTATATTATAAACTATTATCATTTTGTAAGTAATTATACTTATTAATTCATATTTATTAAGTTATTTTTCTTTTAGGAAGCTCAAATCAAATGAATATTTGAATCTATATTATGATCTATGATAATGCATTGTTCGAAATCCTTCGATATTTAAAATACTTGTTTTATAATTTGTATAATTTTCTTTGTCATTATTCCTATTATATAAAATGTTATCATTTTTAATGAAATTTATGATATATTTACCTTTGAAATTAGATATTCACTTTTTATTTTATATAATATATAGTATATAGTGTTCTTATATAGCATATAATAAATAGTATAAAATATTCTTTTATAGCATATAGTATATAGTATAAAGTATATGGTATATAGTATGTAGTATATAGTATGCAGTATATAATATAGTATAATTCTAAAACTACAGTATAAACTATAGTATATAGTATAAAATAAAACTATAGTATAAACTGTACTATATACATATAGTATATAGTATATATAGCATAAAGTATATAATATATAGTATATAGTATTCTTCTATAGCATATAGTATATAGTATGTAGTATATAATATAATATAATTAAAAAACTACAGTATAAACTATAATATATAGTATATATTATAAAATAATACTAAACAACTACAGTATAAACTATAGTATATAGTATAAAATAAAACTATAGTATAAACTATACTATATACATATAGTATATAGTATATAGTATAAACTATAGTATATAGTATATAGTATATATTATAAAATAATACTAAAAAACTACAGTATAAACTATAGTATATAGTATATATTATAAAATAATACTAAAAAACTACAGTATAAACTATAGACTATAGTATATAGTATAAAATAAAACTATAGTATAAACTATACTTTATACATATAGTATATAACATATTTATATACTATCATATAGTATAAAGTATATACAATATATTATATAGTATATAGTATTATAAAGTATATTATAATATGTATATTTATATTTACACATAATATAAAGTATATAAAATATATTATATAGTATTATAAAGTATACTATAATATGTATATTTATATTTACATATAGTAAATGTATATAAAATATATTATATTATATAATATAATTCAAACATAATTATATAGTATATAGTATTCTTCTATAGCAAATAGTATATAGTATAAAATGTTTGAATTATTTACAACAATTACTATTGGTTTGATGGTATGTTTTGTGTTGAGTGTGAGAGGTCTCGTGTTCGATTCTCAAATGTCTCTACTAACTCTACATTTTATAATATCGGAAATCGGAATTTCCGAAAATTGAATTTCCGAAATATTTCGGATCGGATTTCGGAATTTCTGAAAATTTCAAAACTAATTCCGATTTCCATCCGAAAATTTTCGGAAAAATCGGAATTCGGATTTCGGACTAAAAATATTCGTTCCAAAATTGGAAAATTTCGGATCGGATTCGGCGGATATCAGAAATTTCCGTTCCAATTTCCACCCCTAGTAAAGGTAGATATTATCATGGGTTCAATTGTATTTATTTACATAATTCATTCTTGATTGTGGAAGAAATTTATTTGACATGGTTATATATTCTGCAACGTTTTACTACAATGACTTTCCCTTCTTCGATGTCTAATTAAACATTAATGTAATAAAACACATTTCAGCTTTTTCTTTTTTCCTTCTTCAAGAACATTTCCATATTCAAGGTTTTATATTGTCTCATTGTAAGGAAGAAATCCTGTTTGGAACATGGTTTGACCAAGAATTTACTCTTTTTTCAAAGTTTTAATTTGATCTTATGACTATTCTAATTCAAAACTCAAAACCAGCAATCCCTTTACATACTAATACACGTGAATGTTACGTATATGATATGCATAACCTTATACATGATGTACATGCATGTTTTATTAATAAAATAAGACACGTGCAATTTAATTATAGGTGGTTTTCTTTTTTAAGAAATTGCTAGCCAGCCGAATAAGACGCCCACAATCGAGTAGATAAGAGCATGCAAATATGCGTACTTTTAAACGTTGATGAACTGATGGATATATTTACGTAAAGAATTAATAGCACTTTAATTTTTTTGGCCCAACCAATCACAAAAGAAAATGATGATTATATTTATCTAGAATAAAATCCTACTCATAGAATTAAAATAAAGTTGGGATCAGACAATGAGGGCTCCTATGTCAAAATAAGAAGTCTAACTTTAGTTTCACAAAGATGTTACTTTTCTAAAGTGTATGGGCAGCAGAATATGGGGCCCTCTTTTTCAAAGTATTTGTTTCGAAATTATCAATTTTAATTTAAAGTTCATCAAGTATTAGGTTTTCTTCTTTTTACATGTACAGTCTACATATATAGCCTATAGGTATTTATTTTAGTTCTTTTTTTTTTTTTTCTAATACAAAAAAATTATATTTCATTTCATAAGTAATTCTGATATACGAAAGAAAGCCAGGCCTAATCTAACTTATAATTTCTACCCCTACACGTGAGTTTCAATAAAATAAAATAAAAATTCATGTCATGTTTGGTTGGTCAGTATAGTCCTAAATTGTACCCCCTCCGTCCCGTGATAAGTGTCGCATTTACTGTTCGGTCCTATTTTTAAGAATTATTGTATTTAAATGTGAGTGGGGGAGAGAGGTAGTAGGATATATTATTATAATGTAAGTGGGAGGAGAGAGAGGTAGTGAAATATATTATTATAATGTAAGTGGAGGGAGAGAGGTAGTGGGATATATTATTATAATGTAAGTGGGAGGAGAGAGAGATAGTGAGATATATTATTATAATGTAAGTGGGGGGGGAGAGAGATGTAGTGAGATATATTATTATTATTATAATGTCCATTTTTAGTAAGTGTAAAGTGTGACATTTATTTTGAGACGTCCAAAAATGGAAAGTGTGACACTTATCACGGGACGGAGGGAGTAAATATTAGGCCTAAGATAGACCTATTGTATACGACCTCTTTTTTTTTCCCTAAGTCTGATTTGTTTTATGGATAAGTTGGCCTAAAGCCTATTAAAATCCTACATAATTATATAATATAAATTTTTTTTTTTTTTATCAAAAATTAAACTTGCATTTAAACTTAGAGAACTATATAGAGAAACATTAAAACAATATAAAATATTAAAATATAAATTAGGCTACAGATATATACATATTATAAAACATATAAATATATCATATATATACTATACATAAGCCGGTTTAATAAATATTATTAAATCTTTTTTAAGACCAAAACCTAACCTATATTCATATATAAACTTATAAATAATCTTAGTCTGAGTCGTATACTAAATAAATTGGGTCAAGTTAAATCAATAATAGTTTGTGCATAGACCCTCTTAGTAGTTTGGACCATTCAAAATCACACCCTTACTCACATGTGAATTTTAAAATAAAGAAGATATTCATATACCATAGAAGGACAGATCAGAGAAGGAAAATATAAGAAACAAAATCTTTAATCATTAAAATATTGATTCTTAATTTTAGAGACATATTTTTCCTATTTCCAAATTTCTAACCGAATTTCCATACATATTAAATAAGAGACGGATGATATTCATCTAATAAACGGTTACTGGTCGGATACCAATCATATTTAAATAATTTTTTTAATTTTATATATGAATTGAATCACTAGCTAAGTTTCATATCTATCTCCAATTATCTTTTAGCGTAAAAGATGATGAGCCGAACATGCAAGTGGACATAATTCAAATTCCAAATGGATAAACACAAAGCCCTACCCTACACTGTTAGGTTCGACCCCATTAAATCTTTTAAAGTATTTTTAATTATTAAAATACTGCATAAATTTATATAGAAAGAATTCAATATTTTTACATTTTAAAGTTTTTTCAAAAAATTAAAAGATGGCCATAAGAATTACACTCTATTGTAAGAAATGAGACAAATACTAAATGACGAAAATACAAGATTTCATAATTTCATATCTATTTTTATTTTATTTCAAAAATGATGATGTATGGTCCTCAAAACCAGGGTTCACACAAGAAAGAAAACTTTGGTCTAAAATTTGACAAAGTTAGATTCAAACATATGATCGCAAATCATGCAGTACATCCTCGTGTGTATACAAATTTAACAGAACCCTTAAATTCTTCCACATTTTTCTACATAAAAAGACACCAAATTTTAGTTGTTGGCTGATTTTATATACTTTTCGATGGTGACTAATTAAGAATTAATCTCTCTAATGAAATTTTATAATTTCTTTCTAACCATAACGTGGGATAAGTCAAAAGACCACATGCAAGATAGAAAGAATTCACCTAAGAAATTCTTGGATCCACACCGTGATTAACGTAATTAGTCACTTTCATTGAACAAGTTTTAAGTCCTCCAAAAGGGATTTTGTAATCATTTCTACCATAGTCACAGTGATCTTTAATTTTTTTTTAGGGGTATTTTTTTATGAGACAATTACACGGATTTATTTAGAAGATATTTCGAATGTAGATAACTTAATTGATGAGATTAATGAATAGGGTGATGCTCGTTTTACAAAATGTGGCTTGTGACACAGTCTCATATAATCATATAATCATGTTTTTTTTTTTTTTTTTTGTGTTTTCTTAGTTCGAAGAAATTATTAGTTAAATTCAATTAAATAATCATTATTCTAATTGTTTCCAACTGTCTATATTATTTGAGATGTTACTTTCATGTTTTCATAATAGTCTTCCATCAGGAATTGAAAACTAGATTTCGATCATACCCTAACAACACAGTCATATTCTTCACTTTGAAGTTTGAACAACTCAATATAACTCAATCAATATTATATATGATTAATTTCTTGTTCACACTTCATTAATTAGTACCATGCTAAAACTCTCAGCTGCTGCAATGAGACTATTAAGAATGAATATTATAGGGATCATCTATCATAATACTCCTTCCGTTTCAAATAAATGTTGTTTTAGAGATTTTATCATAAATTAAGGAACATAAATTTTAGACAAACATACTCTTTACTTATCAAAGAATTTAGAATTCAAAAGAATCAAATTAATTCCTTAAAAAAGTATAAATCATATCAAATCACTAAATTTTAGCTAAGGAATATTAATAGAGATAATTTGGGAATAAAATTGTATAAAAAATTTAAAACGACTTTAATATGAAACAAAATTTAAACTCCAAAACAATACTTATTTTGAAATGGAGCAAGTACCTCGTTTCATTTTCATATCCAACCATGTATATCATTGTCAAAACTAGGATAAATAATCTCATCATCTCTTCCATATATAAACTAAAGTATGACATCATGCATTACTCATATATAACTTATAACCAATTGAATTAAAACAAATCAATTTGCAGCTAATATTATTATTCATCTTATTTTACCCTACCTAAATTGTATGCGTGGTTGTTAGCATGCATGTAAGCATGGCAATCTCCTTAAAAACTGACCAATAGATTTAATTTACAAAATAATTTATAACAATTTTCTTTTAAAAAATTTGATAGTGGATTAAAGGGTCACAATCTTGTAATATTTGTCAAAAGGGGTCCCAATTTTCAAAAAATTGCACTCATTTTTTGACCCCATATACTTCATGTACCCATAACCCCTAACAAATAACAACTCCCAAGACCCATATAAAACCTTGCCAAGTTTTCATTTTTCCAGACCTCATCCATAACTTTCTTCCATTAAAGTTTAAACCCTTTTATTTTTATTTGTATTTGAAATAAATAAAAATAAAAACAAGAAATCCAAGAAAAAAACCTAGCTAATACAATGGGGAATAGTTTCGGAGGGCGAAGTAAGAGTACAAAAGTGATGAAAATCAATGGCGAAACATTCAAGTTAAAGACTCCTATTCGGGCCGGGTCGGTGTTGGAAAAGCATCCGGGCCTAGTTCTGCTGGAGTCGGAGGCGGTGAAGCATTACGGCGTGCGAGCCAAGCCGTTGGAGCCGCAACAGGAGCTGAAGCCGAAGAGGCTCTATTTCCTAGTCGAGCTGCCCAAGTTCCCCGAGGAGAAGAGCGCCAGGAGGGTGAGATCCGGGATTCAAATGAGCGCCAAAGATCGGCTCGAGAGCCTCGTGCTGGCGCGCCGCTCGGCTTCCGATTTGACCATTATGAAGCCGCCCAGCATAGCCGCTGAGGAGGAGAGGATGGGGATTTCGGAAAACGACGGCGGCGGCGGCGGCGGAGTGAGAGTGAAGATGAGGTTGCCAAAGGCGGAGGTGGAGAGGCTGATGGCGGAGACCAAGGATAGCGCTGAGCTGGCGGAGAAAATTGCGCGCCTCTGCATGGCCAGAAGCTCCGCCGCTAACGGCGGCGAAGCGGCGGAGCAGAACCTGCTTTGGAATGGCGATCAACGAGTGGTTAAACGAGGCATCAAACCCCGTGAGGTTAGCTCTTTATTTTATTATTTTTTGATTAATTAATTAATTAAGTTATTTTACTCCAAAAGATTCGATTCAAATCTTTTGTTCCATAATCTTTAGAAGGCTCATTTTAACTTTTAGTTAAGACTATCGTTCAAACTACCTAGTTTGATTATAGGAAGATTTTATTTGCAAAAGATTCATGTGAAAAAGGTATTATTGGACTATGGCATTTTAGAATCAAAGAATACTAATTTGGTAGTTTCGATAATTCTTTTTCTATATTTTTTAATTATAAATTCTACTAATTTTGACAATATCAAGATTTTCTGGTGAAAAAGACATTATTGAAGCTAATTCAACTCTGTTCAGATTTGGTAGCTTCTATGTCGAGTTCAGACGTGTCTTGGTCAAATTATGCTGGCTTTGCAAAATCCAAACCAATTTTTTAGTTGAATCCTTCATTGTAAATTATGTAACCATTTCAGTATTATTATTAATATATGAAACCTATGAATAGATAAGTCAATTAATTATATATGTATGACAACATGCACTATTATTGTTTCTGAAATATAAAATAAATATTAGTTATATATATAGAACGTAGTGTAGAATTAAGAATCGTAGGTGTAGGAAATATCTCGATTAATTAGGCAAGAATTTCACCTCCATATTCTTAGAGTTTAGGAATCCTTCTATGATGCGCTCAAGATTAAATAAATAAATAAAGAAAATAAAATTAGTCAATTCGTTATTATTTCTATCAAAGTTTAGGTACATGATAAAGAAAAGGAAGGAAAATTAAAAGTTAGACATCTTTAAAGAGTTTTGACAGTCATTTTCTTTCCATTGATTTAAAATGTCTCCATAGTGGAACTTTAGTTGCAACCTATAAAGCATGTGGACATATTATCATATTATCTTTGCAAAAAGAAATAATTATAACAACCAATTTAAATATGTCATGTGCATAATGCATATCTTGAGATTTTCAGTTTCTATCTTGGGATAATTCACTGCCCACATTTAAAAAAAAAACAAAAAAAATAGGGTTTCACCCCTATATGTATAGAAGATAATCTCATAGGACATGGTAGAAAAGCTATTTAAAATTATTTTTTTTTGGTGTAATTTATATATAAAAAGAAAATTCAAATGTTATTTACTTAATTTAATTTCTTGGTGTTGCAGAAACGAGTTGGGTTCTTGCCAATCCATGAAGGAGAAATTCTTGCAGTGGCCTGATCATTAGCTCCCAAAAATCGCATTTTGGGATAAAGTAAAAGTGATAAATCGCTAGTTATTAGTGCGTTTTTTTATCTCTCCGAATTCCCTGGAATAGTTCTCAGCAACAAACAAATTAACAGAATGTTTCTGTTTAATTTTGTATATGTAAATCGTGCGATGTTATTTAATGCTGTGAATTAGATTTAGTTCAACTAGGTGAATTATGAGAGAGTAGATCATTTTGATATTAATAAAATTATTTTATTTTCTTAATAATTTTATCTCTGTCGCTGTATTTTAGTTAACGTTCCTCACCACTATTTGTAGCCAAAAAAAAAAGGTGATCCAAACAATATTTTACCTAAGTCGAAACTGTAAAATCAGCAGGTTTGCATAAATCTGATCACCAATTAGTTAAATGTGGAGCCAAAATTACAATGCATATTGTATTTCAACACTAATTAATTTCAATAATGTGAAAATGACACTTCTAATGAAAATAAAACAAAGTAATTAATACTCGTTGCATTTTAATACGACATAACAACTAACAACTACCACCTATAACACCTAAATTTTCTCCATTTCAATTTTATTTTCCTGTGATATTTAGACCTTTTGCTCTAACCGACATTTTTCATTTAAATAAAAAAGTTTGTTGAAAATGTAGTTAGTAGAAACATTATTATGCCTCCTAAACACTATATACTTCAATTTTATTATAAAAGATATATAATTGATGTACTCATTCAGACATTTATATAATATATATATCTATTACCCATATAAAAGTGTGGATGTTTCTTATAAAATATGGATTGCCGAATATATCCTTATCAAAGAATATTATTTAAGGTTATAATAGTAATTTAAGATTTTCATACTTAAATAATTTTATATTAGAATTTTATCTAATTCAAAATCATATAGAATCTAATTATAATTAGAACTCTAATATAAAAATGTTATATATAAGATATTTGCATTTTTTTTTCTTAATTTGAATTAATCTTCATGTGCAACGCACGTGATCTAAAAATTGTATATATATACATATATCATCTTAGAATTGTTTCTCTGCAGTTGACATACATATTCATGGTGTATAGCAAATAAAGACAAACTTTAAAACTGAATATTGTAACAAATGGAACATTGATGAGATTTCCAGAAGTGTAATGTCACCCAAAAAAAAAAAAAAAAAAAGAATAATATTATGAATGGCTTCTGCTATTGTAACAATTTTCTTATTGTCATTATCATTGCTCTATAAATGGCTTCTGCTATTTACATTTTATTTTTGGGGGCCTATGAAGACCAATGATCTGGAAGAGTAAGAAAATAAGAAGTCATAGCTTTTCTGAATCTTTTCTTGTATTGTTTAGGAGAAATAATGGTTGGAGAAGCATTCTTTGGACCACCTAATATGCCTGATGCCTTCACCCATGTCTCCAAGTGTTTGTCCCATGTATACTGTCTTATAAAATCTATGATCCCTATCACCAGCTCCTTCCTCTCCTCGTCCACCCCGACCAGCAACGAGTAATCCATCACGTCCACCGACTGCAAAACCACAAACCAACCACCTTGTAAGAACAACTAACTAACTAACATGTGTACTAAATGAAACAGCCATGCATATATCTTACAGCTAAGAATGACGTGTCGTTCCAAACAGCTCTCTCCAGGCTCCTCTTTGCCTTGCTTCCAAGAAATATAGGATTTGTGCAAAGTGTTTCCAGCAGATTCATGTCTAGCAGCACCTTGTTGGCCCCTGTTGTGTCTGAGTTGTAACGGGATCGTGATGAGCCCTTTAGATCATACACTTTCGTGATTCTTCTTTCAAAGAAGAGATTCTCCATTACCATCAAATCCATCTTCACTTCTTTCCCACCTTTCATGTGTTTCACACTAACCTGTATTCATGTAAGAGAACAACCATGAATACTTTCGATAAGCAATCACAAGATTAGAACAATGAAACAAAATGGAACCTGGAATATGCCAAGAATCTTGGCAAGACAAGTTGGACTTCCTGAAGTAAGAGTGTCTGTCAAATACTTGAAGTACTCTGGAGCGATTTCTTCAAAAGATTCCAACTCGGTTTTCGTTACTTGTTTGATTATGAATCGGTCATCAATGGACTTAGCAAAGTAGACATTACTCTTTCCTCCTTGAGCACTCCATCTCTTGCATCTACTCATGGAACGTATGAAATCTGCTTCACTTGGGCAGCATTTCCTCCTAAGTGAATCGAACTGCTTTGCAAAGTAGCTAGTGACTGAAAACTTGACCTTTCCAGTGGCATTAGAAGATTCATCCTCAAAAGAAATCCGAAGATGAGGAGAACTGTTTTGGTCTGCATTTTCAGATCCATAACTCATGTAATCTGAGTCGAGTGAGCCAAATGACTGCCACGCTGCAAGATCAGAAGCTAGTGAGTTCACCTTGCTAAGTAGCCTAACATTTGATCCCTTTTCAGACCCATTGATCCTATCAGAAAACCAGTCTTCGTACTCTTTGGAGCTAAGAGCATAGGCTATTATGCTCGTGGGCTCATTGTCATAAACAGTGATCACAATATCTTGCAGGACCATCAATCTTGCCCCTTTAGGTAAGAGAGGTACTGAAGAGATAAAAGAGGGAGAAAGATCCGAGGAAATGTTAAGCTTCTCAGCTTCGCGAGGTGATATCTGAGAGTAGGTCCTCTGTACATTCATAACAGGGTCTCTTACCATGTACCTGAAATCTCCAGAAGCATGAAAAGATCGAATGGTGGACAAGTACAAAGACGAAGGAGGAAGCCCTTTGCTTATTCTTTCTTGGAGCCTCTGAGCAGAATCGAAGGAGTAAACTCTAGCTGGTCCTGTCAATCTTCTCAAAGTTGGGTCGTCCTTCTGATTTATTTGCGTGAACGAAAGTGTTTCTGATACGTCCGTGTTCATCAATGCCTGATCAGCACCAGACCATGCAGAATCAATCTGATCAGAAAGAATTGATGCAGCCGATGGACGGCGTTCTAAAGTTGTGATATTAGAAGTATTCTCGTCTTGCCTCGTATCATCTGCTTCTTTTGGCAGCCATGTTGGTGGTTCGTAGTTTTCTTGAAAACCAGGCTCAAGCTGAGAAGAATCGAGCCCTTCGTTATCAGCTAGATTTGGGCATTCCTCGAATTTTGTATACAAGGACATATTATCTTCCTGATCAAGGTCAAGGCTGCACCCTTTCATAAGTTTATCAGATTCTTTTGATCCAACATTAGTTGGAGCCTTTGGGCTAGAACTTCTCTTGAGAAGAGATTCCAGCAAAATTAGGCGACGATCCCAAATTTGCGAACTAGTTACAAGAGAATGTCTCAATTGGTTAATCTCAAGAATGTCAACTGCAGCTTGATCCTGTTCTGGAATCTCATTGTCAGCTATTTGGAGCAAATCCTGTTATTATACAATCACAAACATGAGATAAAAAGCAAGGCTCCTAAGATTAATAAAAGCGATATATTGGTACTTACTTGGTAATAACTTTCTTCTTCAGAAAGCATACCGTTTAGCTCCAAGACATGGCTGTGCAAGTCACTTGCATCAGAGAACTCATCCATAGAAGATAAGCATTTGATTTTGAGTTCCTCAAGAACACTTGATATCTTTGCATGCAAGGCCTTTGCTTTGCCCAAAAGCTAAGACAAAACAACAAACATGATTAGACACATGGTTCTCCAAAGGGTAATATTATCCAAATGAATCAGAAAATCATCAACCTCATGTGCTTCATTTCTTATCCAGGTTTGCTCACCAGGACCACCGAATTCAAGAATCAAAGGGGGCAACCGAACAGAGAGCATATTAATAGGTGAATAGCGGAAGAAAGCAACCAGACTGCCAAAACTGTCAAAGAATAAAGGGGCATATTAAAAACATAGAAAAGAAAAACAGAAACAATAGATCCAAGTGTGTGACTGACCCGTAAAACCTAAGGCAGTCTCTTTGCAACGAATGACCGCAGCTGGCAACACGGTTTCCAGCTGCATGGTTTGTGAAACTAAGTTCTAGAAACTTTGCAAAAGAAAGACCCCACGCAGAATCAGACATAACCACTCTTCGAGTGGCAGGTGGAACTCCTTCTGTACGTGCACATCTCAGGCATCTATGCCACATCCAGATCTTGCCAACTTGTTCCCCAGGAAGCTTAACAGATGGTAGACGTCTCACATTTATCGTAAGATTTGCATTCTGGTGAGTGAAACATATGACATGGGCTTCAGCCGATTCCTTGCATGATCTACATTGATATGACTGGAAATACGAGTGGATTAGAATATCTGAGAAACAACACAAGAAAAAGCAATGAAATAGTATCAAAAGTTTACCTGATCAAACAGATCATCCCTGAGGTATCTCCCAAGTGGTTTATCAGAAGGGCCGTAGAACTTTAGGCGAAGGAGACGAGACCTTTCACATACATTTCCATTCACCAAACAGTGGCTGGAGAAAGAAACTAATATGCTCTGGTGATTGTCGTTAGCTGATTCTGCAAGGGGATGATTTCTGATGCTTGGAGTAGGCTTCAGCTCGTCGAGCATTACATCTAATGCTAAATTCTCGTGGCATGCCTCAGAAAGTGCTTTTCTGTATGTAAATTCACCTGGAATTGAAGCATCATCATAAACAATGTCACCAAGCTCAGAGAGGGAATTATGCAGTCCAAGCTCCAAAGTGAGATCTGCGGATTCTAAATCAATATCGGAGGGTTTAGTTTCTTCTGTGTAACTGGTGGAAACAGCAGAATCAAGAACTGTAGGGATGGCCTTATCAAGAGCCATCTCCTCTGAAATAAAGTGTGATGATATGGTTGCCACTTTAGGAAGACCGGCGCCCTCGTCTGCAAGAAAAGAAGTCTCTAGTAACAAATGGTAGGCTGCAAAGACTGCATATTGCACCACGTGTTTCACCTTCTTAAGTTCTTCACGACAAGAACCTCGCAGTACAACCTATGAAGTGAAATGCATGGAATAAGTGACTGAAAAAACTAACAGTTTTTAAATTCTGTATCAAGGATGAAAGCAACATGAAAGAAAGATAAGACATAGAACTTTAAACCTATATCAGAGTTCATGATCATATCAGCTAATACATGGCGGCATAAAACAGAACATAAATTTGAAAACAGCTATAAGTACAGTACCGTGCAACCTAAGCGCCTGGGACAACCTTCGAAAAGCATCAGGGTTTTAGATGGCTTTTTGTTAAATTGATTGGCTGGCTCAAGATCTTCTGAAACTTTCTCCAAATGGAAGAGTTCACAGTGCCCCAACCTAGTCGAGGCTATGTGATCTGTGGATGGAGTTATACTAGCACCAGTACATCGAGCAATCATTTCCAATAGTGGTCTTTTAACATTCAGAACTAAAGAGATCTCTTTCGCAAGCAGATGCTCAAGAGCAAATGAAGATACACTTTTCTCCACTAGCAGAACATTTGGACGATGGGCCTCTATCTTGGAAACAATCGTCTTCAGATGATCATTTCCCTGATTCATAAATCACGCAACATTTGATAAGTCTTTTTATTGTCTCAACATTATGAGAGGACAACAAATAAGAGAACAAAGACCAACCTGCTGTAATAGCGTCTCAAAAGATGCCAGCTGGTTGGGAACTCGTTGGTACTCCAATGCTCCTCCTAAGAGGAGTAGTCTAGCGTTTTTGTATTGAGAAGTCATTCGTTTGTGTTTAATATTCTTTGTACAAACTATTCCTTTGATAAGTTTGCTCGCACGAGGACTTCCAGATGCCACACATTTGACCTTTAAATAGTCACACGGATCCATACTGCCTCCTCGACTAGTATCAGGCTTCAAGAATTTCGCAGCTTGCCATGCAATAACCGTTACAATGTCGAGCCATTCTTCAGCATAGTTATCTTCCCCAGGAAATATACCTTGCCCTTGTAAAATCTGTGATACAAGAGCTTTAAAATGCTCGTCTACCACAGATCTCCAAGGCTCCTTATTACCATGATGCTGTTTATCCTTGACAGAAAAAACGGTATCAATGTTAGCAGTGGGGATGAGATTTGAACCCCCAACTTCATCATCCTCGTCGTCATAAGTAAAGAAGTTGTTCTCCACCTCATCATTGACATCATTGGGTGGAGGAGGATACCAAATAAGACCATTGGCTTCAAAATCCAATGGTTGAGGCAACTTTTCACTCTCATCGGTGTTTCTTGACCCTTTACCAGGCCTTTCTAAAACAGCCTGGTCGTGGTCAAACGGGGTTCCCCCTTGCTCTAGCTGTACAAAAGGCCCGACTCCACTGGAAGTAATATGGAGCTTGGAAGGGCTGTCTGCAGGGCTTGATTCTGAAGACATTACACTATAAAATTCATGTCTAGCACTAACACTACTAGAATCTACATCTGAAGCATCATGTAAGTATTCACTCTGTACGTTGTAGAAGTGGCTTGTGGAGTGCTCTACGTCATCTTCATCACTCCTACATTAACAAACATTAAGGTATAAAGTTTATATAAAGATTCAATCTTTATTAGTAAACTTTAGAGTTAGATGATATGAGCTATTCACCTGCTTGTTGAGCAATGAACTGAAATCAGAGATGGATGGTTTGAGAGGGACATATCACCACATCTTTCACCACTAAAACTTGGTGATGGTGGTTCTGGGCTTTGTCGCGGAGACTCAGTTGGATAGACTTTACCACTGCATTTTCGACCACTTTTACTCAGGGGATTAAGTTCAAAACAAAGCTTGCATGACTTAATATAAGACATGGCCACAGTACTCTCGTTCGAGTGACTGGTGGTTGCGACTCCACCAGGGCCCTCGACACAGCTTCCACACAAGAGGCTTTCACAGCTTTGACACTGGTATTTGAGGTTAGATTTTAATGTGTTCCTTCCACAACGAGAACAAATGCCGTAATTGTTATCCATCCTATTGAATCCACCAAATACAGAATTTGAACCACTGTTTCCTAAAGAAAACCAGGATCTGAACTTGTGGGTGAAATGCAACAAGGAACTATCATGCATTCCCATGAACAAGCAGTATCCCACCACACATCTCCTAGAGAATAATTGCTGCTCTTCCCTCTGTTAACTTCTATTTTATTGTTGAATAACTAATAATCCTCAATGTAAAAAGAGAGAAACTTTATCTGATTCAACTATAACCTATCAAACCCCACAACAAAAACAGTGGGACTTGTCAACCTTTGTTTTTTCTTTTTTTCTTTTTCCAACTACAAGAGAAGGAAATTACTCCCCAGGAATCAGACAATACCAGCAAGGGGGAAATTCCCAAATTCAGACAATATTTGCAGCCTAACAAATGAAAGAAAAGTATAATTATACAACACCAACAAAAACCTTTAAAACTGAGTTTAACCTATCCCAGAATCATCAACATTAGGTTTAAAGATTGATTTTTTCATCAAAAACAACCCAAGATCCAGAGCTTAACACCAAAAACAACCAGAAATCCCAGACCAAATTAACTTCCCCGAATAAAATAGTAAAGTGAAAATAATTTAAATAAAAATTTTCACAAAAAAGTCAACTCACCCACACAGTACATAGAAAATTTTCCAGAAATTCAGCACCCAAAATTACCTCACCAATCATACAAAAAAAAAAAGGGACAAGCCCAGATTCAAGAAACCCCGGAAAGATGTGGGATTGCTTCAGATATGCAAAATTCAGTAATAAAGAAACAAGAAAGAACAAAATGTTGATTCTGTAAAGAGAAAGTGTGAGATTATATGTATATATGTGTGTGTGTGTTTGTTTAAGAAGTAATTAAAGGATGAAGAGGATGAGAATGAAAAGTAGGAAAAGAAAGAGTGTAGAGAAGGTTCCTTTTGTAGCTCTAATGGCGGAGAAGAAGGCTCGCATCTCCATAGCCGGTTTTTGGTGCCTCTGCTTCTTCACCAACAACACCACCTCTTCTTTCTCTCTCTTCACCCACATACCTTTCTCTCTCACTCATTAATACCATTAAAATATTCCTCCAAATTCCCCCAAAGCATGTGTTAATGTAGCTTAACTTTCAGGTCGCTCTCTCTCTCTCTCTCTCTCTCTCTCTCTCACATGCACAAAGAACATATATCCCTACCCTCAATCTTTTTCGCAAGAACTCAGTGCATCACTATCAACACAATCTTTTCTTAAGATTCATGTAAGAAAACGAAGTCCATCCATTTTTTCTTCAAGATTTCTTCAATTCTTGTATTCTTTAATTGGGCTTCACGCTTGATGACTGGATTTGTGGTCCTTCCTCTTCAGCTATTGGTCAGCAACTTCATTCATTTATTGTATTTAATAAAATATTTGATTTTTAATTCAATATAATGAGATGCTATTGGCTAGAAAGTAGAAACAATACTATGGGGTTTTAGAGTATTGATGGATGGTGTGTCACCACTGCACCATCAATTAGATTTGATGGATTTCAGTATTTATTATTTCGATATTATTATATTTTTTTTGACCTATCTCATGCTCACTTCAAAGTCTGGTTTAGGGTTGCCTGCTTTCACTGCCTGGATATGGTAATTATTACATCATCAATCTCTTCCAAAAGTACAGTTTGTGTTTGTCTATTACTATTAACTCTATGATAATTGATACAATACAAACCATTCTACATAATTAAATATCAAATAAATTGATCTTAATTTTCAATTTAATGTAATGTTTAACTACTCTATGGTAAATTTTAAAAAGTAAAACTTGTGTTTGTGAGTCATCATTGCTTTGAGTCTTTGACTGGTAAATAATTATTATTCTCACTTATCGCATTTAACTGTTGTTAAAATGATCGATCTAAATTTTAATTTTTTTTAGATTTTTATACAATTTTAATTTAAAGTTATCTTTTATTAACCTAAATTTGGAAATTTGATATTAGTTTTTTTAATTAGTTTAATTCTCTTTCAAATTTAAATCCCTTGATTAATCAATGATCTAATAGTTAAAATATTTATTTCATCTTAATTTTTAATAAAATTCTAAAACAACACTATATAAGATTGAAAGGATAAGGAACCTTGGTTGTTAATATATATATATATATATATATTTTTTTTTTTTTTTCCCTGGAATACCAAGTTAATAATTGTTGATGAGATTCCTTTACACGAAACAAATAAATCAAAGTTGAAGGTTACCATCTCAACACGAAAAGGACTGCTGCTTTTTCAATTTCAAACAACACAAACAACTTTAATTATATTTATTGGATAAGAAGACATTAATTATAATTGTAAGTCTGTATTTTCCATTCTCCTTATATCAATTGTATATGGAGAGAACATGCATGATGTATTTATTTTGAAACATAAATTCAGCACTTAAAATTTGATAAAAGTTATAATAGGTCAATCCTTGATTTAAAAAGGGGGGAAATTATCATAATTAGATCGGAATTATATATTTAAAAAAAATTAAACTTGTTAACCAATTCATTGTCACGTTTAATTTCTTATGTTTACAGGAAAAAAAAATGGTGTAATTGTGCACTTATATCACATGTGAACATGTACAGCATGCTATGCATGTTGAGAAAGAGAGAGATCATGTCCAACTATAATTATTTTTTGGATTTTTTTTTCGGATTATAAGATAATGTCAATGGTAAAGTTCACTGCTTTTGTTGATCTTTTTTAAAGACACTCCTAAAATAATGCTCTAAAGTAATAATTAGCTGTTAGGAAATAAATAAGTAATAATTTTCTATATATTGGAAATAATTTTTTTTCTAGATGTTTATCCTCCATTTCTTTTTCTTTTTCTGGCTGCGCTCATTTATATAGAAAAAAATTGGTCAATTGAAATGAGCTACATGATTAGATTTTCTCTAAATACGTCATTGCTTTAATTAGTTTAGATATTAGTCTACTTTCTAAAATAAAATAAAAGTCAAAAAATAACCATTTGTTCAAGTATTCAACAATTTCCGCAATATACTCTTCTGTTTCAAAACTATATGCCCAACTTAACGAGAATCAGTGTGAATCAGTACTATAGTCTCTATATATGTTATATTTTACGAAACAAAAATTATATAAAATCATCTCACATATATACTTCCGTGAAATGGAGCTCGATAGTTACAACTCAAATTCAATTTTACTAGTCAAACTTTGTTTTATGAGTTGACTTGTTTTATGGATTTAGATTCGTGAGATGGTTTTATAAGTCGCACCCTATATTTTTAATATGTAAAAAACATAGATGTCTAAATAAAAAGTAAAATAAAAATATAAAACTTATTTTATAGGTTTAAGATATATATTAAAATTTAATTAGAATATATAGATAAATCATAATATATAGGAGAAATTTGTGTTACTATGATAATATAGGTATATATATACACACACTAACGACATGTTTTAATGTTTTAATCTTATAAAAGATGATCTCAAAGGATAATGTTTTTGATATATATTGCCAAAAAAAGCCACAAAAGGAATGATCCATAAGTAATTGCAATGTGATAACATAAACTAATGTTGATGTTTTGGCTGAACATGTTCAACTTGCTTATTAAAAGACTTCAATAATAGATGTTAGAAAATAAGATACTCATAATATTGATACATGACTATCACAAATATAATATAGTAGATGAGGATTAAAACATTAGTGTGACGTATGTATAATTTTGTTAGACGATCTTCAAAATGAGGACAAAAAATAAGTTATTTTCTTAATTTAAGATGGCTAAATATATAGATAATATTTGAAGAGAATTAAATATGCAATGAATTAGTGAATAGAAAATAATTAATTTGGTAGCTCTAGTTAGGCTTTCTATTTGGTGAGATGAGAAGAAACATCTCTTTCACTTCCTATTCGTGCCGAAAGATGTGTCACATTTTTCCAAAATTTTCAGTCATCTTCAACTTTATTTTGTTGGCGTTTTTCACAATTAACTATTATACAACAAATTTAATTTAATTTAATTTAATTTCCATAGGGCATGGGTGCACCCACTCTAGCTAAAGTCACCATGAAAAAAGAGAGAGAGTACAATGTGATAGTGTATTTATTTTCTCCATCATCATAATAATAACAATCATCTTTTATATATGAGCCATGTCCATGTGAGGGTATTGTTATTTTGTAGTTTGGTTGGGAATCAAATTATTTATTTATTTATTGATAAGAATATGGATCCCCATCCTCCTAATTAGAGTTACAATATTTACGATTTGTTCGTTCATATATAAGTGAGTATACATACACATATTTTTAAGTAAATTAACTTTGATTGAATAAATATGTAGTTATGTTATAAATTTATGATCTCTTTTTAAATTTGTCGAGCCCATTGGAAAATGGATGGTTCCTTGGAAAGCATTGTATCTACTTTGAGTTCTAAGGTCATAAAATGTATAAACTTTAATCATTTGATTGTTGAATGTTGCATTGCATAAACCTAGTCCACCAAAGAGAAGAGAACCACTTTCTTAGTTTTCACAACTTTCTTCCATAGAATTCATTGTACTCAATTCTATCTTTGAAAGTTGGCTGTTTTGACACGACAAAATAAAAGGTAAGTATATTTAGTTTTCTACCTTTTAGGCTTTTACCCAAGTTCCTATTAAAACCCATGACAAGACTTTAACCAGAAACCCACCATCTTTTTTTGTCTGATTTGCAAATTTTCCTGTAAAATTAGTCTGGGTAATTTCACTATCACAATATGCCCCAATCTTTGATTATACTGCCTATGAAAAAGTTGAGATGAACAATTGCACTTTAGGATAAGATTGAGATTGAATTTGACTAATGCAATTAAATTATTTTCTTGAAAAGGGCCCAACACCTCTTTAATTTACCAAGAAATTTTGATCTCATAACTGTGAAATAAATTAGTTCTTTCACTATTTATAAAGTAACCTTTTTCCAACTCATGAAACTAGTTGGGTTTCTAACAAGGTGATTACTTCACGTTGTCACCACCTTTTCTATTCTCTATTCTTATTATATTTCGATTTTGTGTTTTATTTCGTCTCCTTGTTCTGGAGTTTGCTATCATGACCATTTCGATATATTTTTCGCATACAATTTTAATGTCATATTGTACAGAAAAAGTGAATCGAAGAAATAAAACATGGATTTCGATGATGCAAAATAAAGAATACACTACTTTTCCTTTCTAATAAAAGATCATTTTTAATTGTTCTTTCCAAAGCTGCATAGGCCAACAGCCAGACTATTTTAATGACATTTTCAAAGACTAATTTAGAATATAAAAAACTCCAAAGATTGTCATGATGAAAGTAGAGAAGCTTACTAGGATCACTCAAAGATCACATTTTTCTTTAAAATATATGTTAAAAGATGTGATATTATGAGTGTGTAACATGCAGCTAGCCCTAGTCTCAAGATGTGATGTTTCTTTAAACATGCCAAGTAATGATATGACATGAATGAAGGATGGATCTTCAAAACATATACATGAGAAAAGGATGCATTACCTAACATGGATGGGGTAGGGAAAAAAGAAGCATATCATGTTAAATCTGCAGCTTTTATACTCAGTACTTGGAAATATAAATTTGCATCAAATGTTTCACTTGTTGATTCAACTGAGTTGTTTTTGTTCAGCACCTTTGTAGCTAAGATAGGTGGGCGACATACCTGAATATCTTCGGGTTTAAGTGATTCTTGGTAGGCTAATATCAGCTCAATTTGGGCATTGAACTATTTTGGTAGTCCCTTTTCAGTGTATACAGCAAAGATTGAATGCTTTTGATGTGCTAAAAGAACCCATTGGGGAAACTCGAACTGGAAGATGATCATGCTCGTTTTGTACGCTTCCCAACTTCAAGTGCAAGCTCTGTGTCAATTTTTAAGGAAATATCGAGCGCTTTAACTGAATGAGTCAGGGCACCACTGCAATTCAAAATATTTCAAGTTGAGTAACTTGAACAACATAGTAACCACAAAAATAATAATAATATAATAATAATAATCGAACTGTTATTTCATTATAGGTTTAGTGTTTTTTTTTTTTTTTTTAAATAAAGGAGGATCAACAAATTTCACCCCTACCCTCCGCGGTGACTCGAACCTAGGACCTATGCCTAGGTAGCAGACGCCTTTTACCACTAGGCTATCAATGCTTCGTCCATTATAGGTTTAGTGTTCATAACACATGGCTGTGGATTGAACTGATAGTCATTCATAAGAATGGGTGCATATCTGAATCAAAATTGCCTAGATTCAGTATAATTTGTCATATGTGGTACTTTTTTACCAATATTCTGTAGTTATGGCATATTATACATGCCTATATTTATAACGAAATTAGTTACTACATCATGTATCAATTAACTGATGACCTCCCCCTTCCTTCCCCCCCCCCCCCCCACCCCACAAATAAATAAAGGCGAGGATAGCTTATCGTCTCCCACCCAAATTAAAGGGAAGCAATAATGAGAAAGCACAACAAAATAATGGTACCTAGAAATGTAGGTGACCCCAGATTGTCCAATCTTGTTTACAGTCTCAAGGGTGACATTTCCAGATGCCTGCCACAAACAGAACCGTTGTAAAGTAGAATGCAAGAAAAGAAAGGCCAACCATATATGAGACTCAGTAGTAACATGCTCTCCAAATAAGCTTTTAAGCAAAGACAACAATAGTAGGTGTTATAAAAAAATCCCTTCATACAAGTTTGTATGGACCCAACCTACATTATTGCATTCAATATGAGCTCAAAGTATATGTATTGAGAAGATAGGACAATGGAACACTCAACTCTTTTTTTCAATTTGCGTTGCTAGATCTTTAGTATCTATATGACTATATCTAGACCTGAAAGCACATCTTTACGGATTATGAAAGATGATGTCTCAAAGATTTGACAGTGGAGAACAGAGTAGACTGATCACTACATGCTGTTAAATGTGTGTGTATTAGTAGTTGGAAAAATACTGTATGGCCTTCTTCAATGGATAAAGTACCAACCAAGATTAAAAAACACAATTATATTTACCTCAGTCTCAAACCTCCCATCAATCAATTTGACAGCCTCCTTAAGCATGGATATATCAACGTCCCCATTAGACAAGGGGACAACCATATTGTCTAGCATTATTCTGGTTAAGGATGTCTTTGTCGTGGATGCATAGTGTAGTACTTGATTTACTTCGTCCAGAGTCCTGGTCTCGACCTGTTATTAGCAGATAAGTGAGTGGTACATAATACTGTAAATAGCATATTAGTGCACACATTACAGCAAGCAGAAGTGGTTGGTGGGGTATGATCATCTTCTTTAAGTTTTTGACATTGGTTCCTCAAAAATTCGACAACCATGCAATCATACCGTCCTCAACCCAACTTATTTAGCCCAACCCACCAAAATGATTCAACATGAAAGATGAACAAGAATGGAAGAAAAGTTGAAAACATTGACTTTATCATGGATAAACTGAGAAAAAAGTGAGGCATACCCCACATTGTTTCTCTATATTTGTGGCATATTTTTTTGGATGCATGGATGGGTGAGGGGATTTCCATCGTGTTCTATGTGAGAAACATATTTCCCACTGAGAAGGGAAGTTCTAAACCAATGTACTAAATATTCATGAATTCAAGATTTGTAAAAATAAGAAAATCAATCCAACAATCTAATACTAGAAGTATGTGGTAAATTTAAAGCACAATGCAGTACCTCAACAGCCATTTGAAGATTGTTTTGCTCTAAATAGAGATCCACAGATTTCAGGGCATTTGTGATGCCTCCAGCAATAGATATATGATTGTCTTTTATCATGACCATATCAAACAAACCCATTCTATGATTCTGACCCCCACCTATCAATACCTGAAAAGTAATTGAATGATAGGTGAGACCAACTAAATTGGCATTTGGTAATATAAAGATCAGGCAAGAGTTGAGATAATGGATCTACACCGCCCATTTATCCACTAATCGTAAGCCTGGTGCAGTTTTCCGAGTTTCCAAAATACATGCAGGGCGTGCAGCATCTGCCATGGCCTGCAGGATATTGATTATCACAAACCGTGAATCAAAATAAAAACTAAAGCCATCTTCAGTCTTATAAATAATATAATGAGATACTCATGGCAATGAAAACACCTTAGTTAGAGTTGCTACTCCACTCATCCTCTGCATAAAGTTAAGAACAACCCTTTCAGCCACAACAATACTGTGCGCTCTTCCTGTGTGATTTTTTAATGCAGTAATAGAAAAAAGGTCAAATCAAATTTCTAGAACAGAAGTTTAACTGCAACGGAATTGCATCTCGCTTACCATGCACTTTTCCAAATTGCAGGCCTTTGTGTACATTATCACCATCATTCTTGTACCATTCGACCTGATGAATACACATGCTAACTGTTAAAACTATCACTTATATTCTTGACTACAGTGGGATAAACAATTATAAGAACAAACCTGCAGATAGTCAGGGATACGAGTGCTTAGTTACCTTAAGAGAAGGATCAACTTCATTAAATACCATTTCTGATAGAGCAATACCGGCTACAATCCCATCCTCCTTTGCCAAAAAATGGGCTTCCACTTCCATCTCATCAGGAATTGTTGCTTTACAGGTCACGTCCCCTATACATAAATCACAAAGCCTGTATCCTATCAAATGTTTGAAGCTTTATATATACATCGTTTTATCAAGAATTCCTGTTCTCATGTTAATTAATCAATGCAAGCACAGACTTAATTTTAGATACCAAATACAAAACGTAAAATAACCTGCACCTTCTTTAGCAATATGTGCTACAATGATTTAATTAAATTAGAAAATTCAAATTCAAAACTTAGAGGCTCTCGCAGTGTTCAGTGTCCAAGTGGAGACAATTCCAAACTCAGAATTACTCCAATCTGAGAACCAATTACTAACATTTAAAGTGTACTAAGGACAGAACCAAATGCAAGTCCTAGCATACATCTACTCTCATTTTCATCACTGTTTATGAATGGTTGCACTATGATAAATAATTTTATCACCTAAGTGTTGAACATGAGGTATTCAGATAAATAGTTCGATTTGCAATCTTTACCTCATAAAAATACAATCTTGTAAGCATTTTAGAGCTGTGCTACGCATCATGTATCAGTTTATTTCTAAAGATGATAATTTTCACTCTGCAAAATACTCACTTGATCTCATTTACTCAAATTCCTTTTCCTTCCTCCTCCTAACACTCAATTCAAGTTCATGTTATGCTACCCTTTCCAAACTTCTAATTATATCTTTTAACATATTGAACACAACAATTGAGCTGCATCACACGTCTCAACCACAATCCTATCTTCGTTTTTAAACCACCAACTCTTCATCTGCACCTCCCCAGGTCTCAGTGGATCAATTGATAAACCATCAAACATAAATTGTCAAAAACAACAGAAACTACGTAGAAACAAGATAGAAAACATCGTAAAACTTGCACGCAATGAACTGACCTAGATCACCAGCGTCCTCGGAAAGCGCAAGCTGTATGACACTCTTGAGGTCGTAAGTGGGATGGGCGGGAGGCTTCACCGCCAGGGAACCAGCCGGAATTCCCACGTTTCTGGTCACAGTTGCTGACATCTTCACAACCAATCTGCAAATTCTGCAAAAATTAAAACCTGGAAATTGGAGAAAGAAAAGGAGAAGAACAAACCCAGAAAGAGAAATAGTTTACAACCTTTTGGTAGAGGGGCTGAAGGGCAAGAATGGGGATAACGAAAGGGCTTTAATCATTTGTGGGTTTAAGGATTTTGTTTGTAGTATAATAATGGCGGATTGTGAGGGAAAAAACTTTATTTCTGCGCGCGCAGAAAGGTGAGGAAGAGAAGAGTGCACCAGTTAGCAAAATTGGAAACAAGTAATTTAAGTATCTGCAAACCTTCAAACTTAGTTAATAGAAAATTATTTTTAGTCCAAATAGCAAAAAAAAAAATCCAAACCTTTTCGAGTAATTGCTATTTTAGCCAATTTTTTAAAAGTTGTTAATTTAGCCATATTATAGTTAATTAGTTGCAATTTTAGCCGGATTTCAATTTTAGTCAAAATTAAATCATATATGTCATACATGACGGACACATGGATAAAAAAATTATTTACACTTCATCACAAATGAAAAATAAAAAATAAAAAACAATTGATGAGGTGTTTACGTTTTGGTCATGGAAACCCCCAACTTCCTCAGATTCACAGTCGTCTTCGCCATATTGGCGACGACGTCAGGGCAATGTCATATTTGTTATGGTTTATGTTTATTACACTTGCTTAATTAAGTGGAAATTATATGCAAGAAAAAATATATAGAAAAATAAAATAAAAAACAATTGATGAGGTGTTTTTTTTTTTTTATGGTACTCTTTCAAATTCACAAAAACTTCTGTGTATCAGTTGCACAGAAGTGAAATTCGTGCAATTCATACATTTATGTTATAAATGTAGTACCTTTATGTACAAATATCCGTACCTTTTAAAATGAACATGCATAAAAGTAATACATTTATAACATAAAGGTACTACATTTATAACATAAATGTATGGATTGCACGAATTCACTTCTGTGCAAATGGTGCACAGAAGTGTTACTCTTTCAAATTTTAAATAACTAATCAAAATCAAAATAAATATACAACATCCATGACAACTATTGGCAAAACAATAAAGGGCAGTGTTTGTGTGCACCAAATACATGGGTCATGATCCATGCAATTGGGCGCGCGTAGATCGGGTTTGATTGGGTCCAACCCAGATTTGTGCCCATATTTTTTTTTTAATTATGTCATAACCTTTATGTAAAAATAACATAACTTTTAAGTAAATAACTTAGACTTTTCAACATAAAAATTCATGTAATATAACCGAAACCTTTATATTATGATAATTTAACATTTATGTTATATTAATATAACCTCTATGTACAAATATCATAATCTTTAAGTAAAATTACTAGACTTTTTCAATATAAATAACATAATTAAAAGTTATGTAACCTTTATGTTATACGAGTATAACATTTATGTTAATTTAGTATAACTTTTATGTACATATGTCATAATTTTTATATAACATTAATTAAACTTTTTTCAGTATAAATGACATAAAAATTATGTAACTTTTATGTTATATGAATATAACCTTTATGTTATATGAGTATAACCTTCATGCACAGATTTCATAATCTTTAAGTAATTAAACTTTTTTCAATATAAATAACACAAAAGATTATGCGAACAGAACTAAAAGCTTAGGTTCGCTAAACTAAAATGTTGTGTTAATATAACTGTGAAACCAGGGTTTGGATGCGTGAACACGCGTATGGGCTCGTGAAATGCACTTCCAAATCGGGTTGACCTAATTGCACGGATTTAGGATCTGTGCACTTGGTGTACACAAACATTTGTGAAAAACAAAAAATCATTTTTACCTAAATATATTGTATTATTATTTTGTTATATATAGTCTTGTTTTAAATTGGTATATGATGAACAAATGAAAACACTCATGTTACGAGGATAAAAACATCCACGTCCCAAAAATTATGTTTCAAGAATGTTGCAAAAATTGCAATGTCCAAGACTAGTTCAATATCTTTAAACTATTAATATTGATTAAAATTTAAAGCAGAAAACTTAATATTGGTCAACAAAATATTAAATTTAAAATGAAATGGACATGTTATAGATTGTCAATGCTAGGGACTATGGAATGGACATGAAATAGACTGTCAACGCTAGGTACTATTGTTTGATATAAAGCTTTTCGTGCAGCATATTGTCTCCTAAAAATATACACTTTTTTTATTTACGTTTCCATGGTTTAGGTAGTTATTTGTGATTTATTTATTTATTTTGCTCCAAAAAATGGCAATAAAAAGAAATGAATATACTTGACTTTCAAGAGCTAAGTCAAGTGCACTCCTTTATTGACTTCATGAGTGGATTGCTTTTTACCAGAAACTGTAACAAAAACTAAAAATCTGGAAATTTCAGTTCAAACTTTTGAAAATACCAAGTCAAGTTCATCTATATGGCGGCAAGAGAATTCCATATAATAAAATAAACATATAGATAATAGCAACACTTACAATTGGTTGTTTTAATATTCATAAACAAATGAAATTCAAATGCCAAAAAACCTTTCTTCCAAGTTACAATCTGATAGCTTGCCTAGTTGCCTTCCATGGCATTTATTTTTATAAATTATAATCCCACAACTTTCTTATGTTGCAATTATTATAAATTCAAAGTCTTCCATCTCCACAACCATATGATATGCCGATTTAACTCAGATTCAAAGTCTTTCATTCAAGAGATCATCATTAATTCTCATTGATGACATCCAAAACAACCTCAAAGCTGACTAGTACTTAAACTGATCGATCACGAGGTTTCGGAAGAGGAAAACAGAGACATCGTCATTGTCATTGATCATCGGAGATTCATAATGGCTACGAAGAAGGTTGTGTTGATCGTGTTGGTCGTTCTTACGTTGATGGTTTTCATGGGAGATTGCAGAAGAGTTCCAAAGGCTAAGGTTACTCAAAGTTTGTTTGGAAGCAGGTTGCCAAGAGGGCTGGTGCCTCCTTCAGCTCCATCATTGTGTCATAACAGATTAGGTCCTTTGACTACTAACAAGTTTGCCAAATACTCTACAAATGCTCATCAAGATGATGCCACTGTTTGTCCATGATATTCATGTTAAGGATGATTAATCTTTTCTTGATTTTGTTATTAACTTTTGGTTTTGATTTTAGACGTATCCAATAAATATAGAGCTTAGACTTGCATGTAAAAATTTGCCATACGATGATGTTAGTGATCGCCAAGGAAATTAAGGAAGATTGGAATAAGAAAGTAAGCTAGTCATTCATTTAGCCTAATAAATTGTTAGATAATTCTTTCGTTAATCTTCTAATATTGGATATTGATAAGGTTGTTATTATTGGGAAAAATATAAAAGTCAATGGTTTATGAGTTTAACAATTTGAAGTATGTGCTTTGTTTCAAACAACTAAAATTATGCTTTCATTTTAAAACAATTTTTATTCTCTTGTCCTCTGTGAATGTTTAGCAAATCACGAATATCCAATGGTAATTTGATTGAATTCTTTTCAGACCACATGAAGACAGTGTGAATGTGATAAATTACAGGTGGATTATCGGCGTTAATTAAATTTAATAATTGTTTATTTGAGGCAAAAAATTGCAATGAATGAGCAAACAACCTTGTGGTAGTATTTTTTGCTAAATTTTTGATTTTAATTTTAAGCCAAGACCAATAATTTTATGAACCCATTAATTAAATTCGCACTAATAAAAACGAAGTGCTCATGATAATATAATGGAAGTCAAGATCGTAAATACAACCAAAGATGGACAACTGAAGTAGGAATTTTCCTTTCGGAACTGTTTCTTTCAAATATAACTTCAAAAAAGCTGTATCTTGCTCGGACCAATAAATAGAAAAAAGAATTAGGAGAAAAAAAAAAAGGCAAAAAGATTTTAGTTCCAACCGGTTGGAGCAACCGGGGGCACTGCATCGATAGGAGCTGCCACTGGTGGGGCAGCTGCTGCATCCCATCCGTCGCCACCAGCTACAGCTGCAGCTGCTGCATCCCATCCATCGCCACCAGCTGCAGCTGCAGCTGCAACTGCAATGATGAATAATGAATATCACTACTAATGTTTCAAAATGTATTTCTTTCTACCAGTCAACAAAAAGTTGATATGATTCTATTAAAAGAGTATCATTATTTGAGATAGGTATCTAATACAACTCAGGCTACTTCATTCAATAAAGAAACGGTAACTGACCTGGATCAGAAGCAGTCCAACCACCACCAACAGGGGCGGCACCACCAATATCGGTGGACCATTGGCCATCAGGGATTTGGCCGGTTGACCAATCACCACCTACGGCTGTTGAATAATCAGCATAATCTGGAAGAGCAGGAACTTCCTCCTCTTCTTGTTCCTTCGACTCCTCAGGCTCCCTGTAGAAAAACAAATCAACCTGCAAAAAAATTTGAATATAAATCGAGCATGTCATCATGGCAAGAGACTACTCGGATACAAACACAACACAACACAATAGTAATTTATGGAAAGGATTTCTTAAACTGGAATGGAAATAGACATCTAACACAACACAATAGTTCAACAAGAATTAAAATGTAGTACAAGAAACCAAGGACTAACCATGATATCCCATTTGTGTCCAGGAGCTACAATACCGCGCATCTGCAAAACCATCCTAGCCAATAGCCAGAACAGGCAACCAATGCTGTGCTTCCCCTTGTTATTGGCAGGAATGCCAATATCAACGTAGCGCATAGGGGAATCAGTATCACAGAAGGCTATCGTGGGAATGTTGTACAGAGCGGCTTCTTTAATAGGCTGCACACAGAATTCCAGTATCAGAAGTGCAATAAAAACAATGCAGACATTAAATGTACGAATAAGCCAAAAACTAATGACCTGGTGATCAGTTCTTGGATCAGTAAGAATGAGAAGCCTGGGCTCACTGAAAGAAGTCTGAAGCTGATTTGTGAACGTTCCAGGGGTGTGACGTCCAGCAATTGCATGGGCGCCCGTATACTGTGCAAACTTCAAAACAGCTCTCTGACCATAAGGTCTTGCAGACTGAACAATGATGTCCTGAGGATTCTCAATGGCAACAATTACACGAGCAGCCATTTGAAGCTTTTCCCAGGTTTTTCCAAGGTTGATGATGTATATTCCTGGGCGTAAAAACATACATACAAATTATAGAGCTAGCTAATACATGAACATATAATTGTCAACTTCACAATGGACATGTCTAGATCACTTCCATATCATTCCACAGAAAAGGTAATCAAGTAGTGATCAAATTAATGAATTTTACTAATACAGAAGCAAATGGATCAGCTACTACTGAGAAAATGTAATTAAAGGAAATCATTTATACATTAATTGAAAAAAAATTGTACTCATAAGGCTTATTGACCTGGAAGATAAATGCAAATTTATATCCGGCAGTAGAGTTAAAGACGGGTTTAGATTTATCCTAACTGACAATAAACATTAAATCAATAATAATGGAAGCCACAAACACGTATGCTTTCACATTGTTTCAACAACTAACAAACTGAAACAATAAATTTGCAGATTCATTACTGCAGACAAAACAAAACAATGCATAAACAAATAGTTGGCGTAGGAGAAGGTGATTACCATCATTGCGGCGTTTGAACACATATCGCTCCATCTGAAAATCCGAGTTTTTTGTGCCGAGATGAACTTCGGCGGCCAACATCATCTGGATGTCGGCCTCCTTCGTTGACAGTGTCGTTTGCGCAGAAGCCATTTTCGCCGCCTCTCTCCTTCTCGGCTAGGGTTTCGCTGGAGCAAGGGAGGCAGTGAGCTATGGCGAAAAGCTGGTGTAACATTAAATGTAGGTTTTTATTTACGTGTTTCTTATTGGGCCTAGCCCGTTAAACAAACGGACTTTCTAATTGGATTATCTGTATTTGGACCTAACCTGTTTGGTCAAAGTGGACAGGCCCAATTATTGTATTTGCAAGGGCCCAATTCTGCATTATCAAATGTACACGTCCAATTGCAAAGAAATATTTGCTATCAAATATGCAAATGACATAATGAAACTAAAGATAGATTGCATTTTGGATTTGATGGATCTATTTTTGGTATTTAATTTCATAAATTTAGTGCCTTTTGCTTTTATTGATTATTTAGAGTTTTCAGAAATATTTGTGTAACAATCACTTTTAAGTTCGAATATATAGAATTATCGTTGAACCAAACACGATTTAAATAAACTTTTTCATTATTATATTAATTCCCAAGCCCAGCTCGAGCATCTTCGATAAAATAGTTAATTTGGGAACATGGTTGTTAGTGTGAGTATTAATTATATAAGTGCATGTATGAAGTACATTGATATATATTCAGGAAATATATCTTAATAATAAACCAATAGTATTTTCTAATAAATACTTAGTTTTTAACATTGTAAGTAAATTTAACATATAAATTTTTGGGGAAATTCTTGTGCCTTAGAGATTCCACGTCTAATGGAGACGATTTACAGCTTGAGATTTTATTTTAGAATATTTGCAACCATGCAATAAGAGAAAACATTTATTAATATTAGTAAAAGATGAAAAAATAAAAATAAAAAGTAATGTTTTCCCTAAAAAATGGGATCACATCCACAAAATTGATGGTACTTTTTGGGGAAAAATTGGTAAAAATACCCCGTATATATACTCTAATTATGATCTTACCCTTTTATTTTTTGGGTTTTTGAAAATACCCCGTATGTTGGCTCTTCTTGTCAAAAATATCCTGTCACCTGCTGTGGTAAGTCACTAACCGGTCATTTGCTGACGTGGCAGGTAAATACACATGTGTAATTGTTTTTTCGATTTTTTTTTGTTCTCTTTTCCAGGCAAATACACATGTGGTCTCCTCATTCTTTTTTTTGCTTCTGGGTCCTCTCTTCCCATTTTCATCGACATTATTTTTTCTGTTTTCGTGAACATCAACCTCTAATTCTGGTTGACTTAATTGATTCATGGCTGGTATGTGCTGTGAAGTGAAGATTGGTGAGACGGAGGCGTCTGCGCCGGCGAAGCCGAGTTCGAGATTGGCAAGAAAGAGGAGGATGGAAATCCATCAGTTCAATTTTGTGCCCACAGATTGGGCGGTGGCGCCGCCGAAGTGAAGAGGAAGAAGTAGAAGCTGGATGCTGTTATTCCGGTTTTGCCCCCAGAGATCGGAAGGAAGTTCGAAGAGAGAGAGGGAAGAAAGAGAGAGAAAGTTCAGAAACTTTGAACGGCTGTTACCGGAGATTGGATGATCCGATCGACGATCCGAGCCTAGATACGTGACGGGCTCGGCGAGAACTTCAACCTAGGCTCAAGAATCGCTCCGATCGGTGGCCGGATGGCCAGAATTTAAGAGAGAAAGTTGAGGGTTTTAGAGAGAGAAAGGCCGTAACTTCTCCGGCCAATTGCCGGCGAATACGACGGCTGATGGCTGTTCCGAGCCCGGAATCGGAACGGGCTCGGTGAAGGCTTCGAAATGACATAGGTTATGATACGTTTCGGGTCGGTGGAAAATCCGGCGGCGGCGGCGCCGCTCCGGCTGGCCGTCCGCCGGAGAAGATGAAGAGAGAGGGATTGAGTGATATAATTAAACTTTATATTAAAATGTATTATGATATTAATAATTAAATATATTGTACAATTAAATTTTATATTAAAATGTATTATGATATTATTTAATTGGGGCATTAATTGGGCTCCGATTTTATTTAATAAATGGATTATGATGTATATAATATTAGTGTATCTTTATATTTATTGTAAATTTATCATTTTATTTTTAGTTTTAAGTTCAATATATGTATTAATGTTACTTAAAGTACTAGATATATTTTTCAATTTTTTTTACAAATTTTTTAAATTTTTTTGCGTAAAAACCGATATATCCATCGATATCAATATATCCATCAATATATCCGTAAAATCAAAGTACCGATATATCCGTCGATACCGATATTTTAGTCCTTGGTTATTATATATATAGATTTAAAAAGCATTATTTTATTTTAACAATTATATATTAATGATAATATTAAAAAATTTCAGATTTTTAAAAATGAATTTAAGTTTTTTTAATATTTATTATAATTATATTAATTAATATTATTGGATAATAATATTAATTAAAATATTTTTTAATATTTTAAAAATAATTTTGACTTGTGAAAAAATAAATGAGAAATAAAATCCACATGTGAAATGACTTGGCACTCATTGTTTGATTTGGTAAAAAAACAAATGAAAAATAAAATCCACGTGTGAAATAACCGGCCACGTCAGCAAGTTACCTCCTACAGCAGGTGACGGGGTATTTTTGACAAGAAGAGCCAACATACGGGGTATTTTCAAAAACCCAAAAAATAAAAGGGTAAGATCATAATTAGAGTATATATACGGGGTATTTTTACCAATTTTCCCATACTTTTTGGTGTCATTGTCAAATCTAGATGATAAAAAGCAAACAGAAAAGTGTAGCATATTAATTATTTTAGTGTGGAGGTGGGGGGTTGGTGGCTATTTGCCTATTTCGTGGAGGTAGTTTAATTGTGCTTCATTTGCACTATTATTAATTATATATATGTTATGTGATTCCATTCCAACGACTCTAAATGTGTGACCAAACTTTTGAAGTAGGTGCAGGCCTTTCTACATTTCTATTTCCTACAAGATTATTGGATTAAAATAACATACTAGTTAGGGGCCGTTTGGTACGTGGGTTGAGATTGTTTAGATTGGTTGGGCTTTTCGGGCTTTTACTGTTTATTGAAGACAAAATAACACTTTTTGTGTATTTGATAGGTAGGTTTTGAGATGAGTTTGAGTTAAATTTTATGTTTGGTATGAATGATTAATGTTTTGCAAATATGAGTTTAAATTAAAATTTGTGTTTGCTTTGTTGGTTAAGTCGGATAAGAAACATGAAATTACCATATTACCCTTTTATTCAAAATAATGAATAAATTATTTTTACACTGAAAATTAAAGAAAATATATCTTGAGAATTACACAACAATATATCTTGAGAATTACACAACAATATATCTAGGGTTTCAGGTGCTTTCGAACAATGGGCAGAGATAACATATATATCGTGGTAGTTTCGATAATACTTGTAAGTTAAAGGGCATATAGGTCATTTCGATTCAAAAAGAAGGGGTAAAATGAGGATAAAATTGAGTTACTGTTGGGCTTCAAATAAACCCACCAGTTTATTAACCCACAAGTTATCAAGCATATACACACATATAGCCCCGGGCCCAAGAAAAAAAATCGGGCCTCAAAACCGGATCAAACATGGCTACCAAACGTGTATTTAAGTTTGTTAGTAATCTCTTGTCACTCTAAACCCAACTACCAAACGGGGCCATAAGGATAAATTTACATTAATTAACCACTTCATGGTATGTTGTTGATTATGAAAAGAATCATTTTTCCAAAAACATTGAATTAAAGGGCTAATCTTAATTAAGGGAAAAAACGAATATAATAATATATACAACTAATATTAAGGGTAATTCAATATACACATATACATATTGAATGTCACATTTGACAACTTCAAAGTCTTTGTTTAACACAGAAGTGAGCAAAGCTAAGCTTTTTTAAAGAAAGTCGCATTAGTACTCGATATTCAATGCAGGAAATATGAAGCAAAAGCACACATATATGACTGTGAAATTAAAGAAATAGGAGAATCGCAATAAAATAAATGAAAAATTGCATAGTTATTAGCATTGTGTGGTAGTTGGTGAAGTTTGGCATTGTGTGATGGTTTGGTAGGCATAAAAGTTTTGGGGTAGTTGGACTGCTGCAAAATGTCATCAATTTTCTATTCTAATATTCAAGCTTGCAAAGGTTATATTACATACAACAATATACTATGATTGAGATTTAATAAAATTACCAAATAAACCTCCTCAAGAATCAGAAATTTCAAAATATGACCTTTTAGAATTTGACGTAGATGCCACTGTAAAAGTACACATACAAGTCACATATCAAGTACAAACAAAATTCATTTATATCTATTTATTTTTCTGCCCAGGACTTGAGAGTGACATGTCTAATCAAATCTAACGAGCGCATCCCATCAGCCATACACAATCACTTTAATTTTTCAACTGTTATTTATTCCTACAAAACAAAAATCGTACCAAAATTTACAAACAAGAAAAAAAAAAAAAAAAAGTGAAAATACAACAAGCTAGCTACTTGAACCATTTTGGGACATTATCAAATCAAATGCTGTAAAAGTGTAAAACAAAGAATATAAAATTTGCCATAGTTTGAATTCGAATCGGTAACATAAGTTACGTAAAATATAATGATCCGTACATGATATGGTGTTTTTCTTTTCTCAATCATGATAACAGTGTCCGCCGTATTTCTCACTCTCCTGTGTGGCGCGTCTATTACACGCGCCAATCACAAAGAGAGTTGCTGGACGCGCTGAATTTTTTTTTTTTTTCTGGTTCACACTTGTGAACCGAACAGTAACTCAATTACTTAACTATAACTATGAAAAAGGCTCCAATGAGGATATAGTTATAGTTAGTGAACTATAACTCTTCTTTTTTGTGCATTGTAAGTGCTCTAATACATTGTGCCCAAATTTATATATGTTACAACTTTTTTTTACTATGTCATATAACTTATATAAATTAAATCTATAGCAGAATTTTCGAGGAATAAACAATTATAGTGATGGTCCTTTTTCTTTTCATCTTTCAAATATAATGCGTACATAATTATTACAAAAATTTATATTACTGATTAGAAATTTATTTAACACAATTTAGCAGATCCTACATTCGGTAATATGTAATATTCATCATTTATTTTATACATATTTACATAATGAAACGCATCATATAAAAGAAAGATCGAATACACCATTAAGCGTCCTCGAAAGTTTTAATTTTTTTTGTTTTTTTTTGGCCCACACTTTTTGGCCATCTTTAAAAGGGACCCTCGTTCAAGTCCACTTTATCTTCTTAAAAAATTGTTCTGTTGGTATGTAATTATTTTGTTGGGTACGTACGTTTACAAAATAGGTAAATTGTGTCCAGGCCCTCTAATTCTGCAATTCTATCATTTTTAATACTCTAAGTTGGCTTGTTGAGATTTTTGATTCTCAAGTTTTGAAAAATATATTTTCACCCCCTATATAAGCAAAAATTGACTTTTTGGTCCTCAAGTTGTTGCAACTGATAAATTTTACCGATCATGGGACAAAATTCATTTTTCGTCCTTCCTTAGGGACGTTGTCCAATTTTAGTCCTCTTGTTTTCTGACCATCAATTTTAGTCTTCTTAAATCTTCGGGAGTCCAATTTTGGTCCGATTGTCCAATTTTGGTCCTCCTAACTTGATTTTCCGGTCAGTTCTAGGCGAGTGCACAACACTCGTCCCCAATTTCAACCAGTTGATGATTTTACGCTGATGTGGCTTATATTTTCAGACGTGTCATTTCATTCCAATTGTTTTTTCCATCTGAAATGCCATATCATATGAGTTGCTACAGTAACCGTCGAGCTGCTACAGTAACCCACCGTCCACCATCACCCTCATCTCTCCGGTCAAACACCATCTTCCACAACCTCTATTCCAAAATCAAAGTTTCAATTCCCCACCACAAACACCAAAATGTCCCTTCACAATTTCAACTCTCATCAATTTCCAGTCAACCACTCACCTCCATTAATTTAATTCACATAAACCAACATCCAAAACCCCAAGTTTCATCAATTCATAACATTATCCCATCCATTTCCAGTCAACCACTCACCTCCATTAATTTAATTCGCACAAACCAACATCCAAAACCCCAAGTTTCATCAATTCACAATATTAATTTAAGTGGTGATGAAGGTGGTTTCGCTGGAGGGAGAAGTGCCGGCGGCCAGAGGAAATGGAGAAATTTTACGAGACGCCGTACAGAAATATAGAGAGAGGAATAGAAGGCAGAGACAAGTAGAGGGGTTGGCATCGTAGAGAGAGAAAGAAGAATTGTAGTGAGAGATGCTTTGGGTATATTATCTGACAGTGATGGAAGAGTGGAGGCAGCGGCTTGTCGGAGAGGTGTGTTGGAATCTCGTCTGATTTGGTACTGTTTTGAGGTTGAAAATAGAGAGGGGATAATGGAGAATGTAGAGACAAATAGGGGTGTGCCATGGTGGCATCTAATTTGGTAATTAGCATGAAAATTAAATAATAAATGACATGTTTGATAATAAAGGTCATATCAGCGTAAAATCAAGGGTTGGTTGAAATTGGGGATGAGTGTTGTGCACTCGCCCGAAATTGTCCGGAAAATCGAGATTCCGGCGAAATCGGACCAAAATTGGACAAATCTTGATATAGGAGGACTAAAATTGATGATCGGAAAATAAGAGGACCAAAATCGGACAACGTCCCTAGAGAATGACGAAAAATGAATTTTGTCCATCAATATTGATTTTAGTCCAAATTATTTAAGATGGAAAAGTACATCCTTACATGTAATTACCTAATTTGACATGAATTAATTGAGGTTGATTTGTCATTTTAGTCCAAATTATTTAAGATGGAAAAGTACATTCTTACATGTAATTACCTAATTTGACATGAATTAATTGAGGTTGATTTGTCACCTTAAGTTATTTCGACAATATATATTAGAATAACCGGATTACAACAGGTTGAAAACCAAAAAGAAAAAAAAAAAAATATAATGGGTTTGAATGTATTTTTCTAAAACCAAATTACCAAAAAACTCAATAGGCTAACATGGAAGATAAATAAATAAATAATCTCTAACAAAAATAACTAAAAAGCTTAACTATATATTTGCAATATATTATTGTTTTATGTATGATTTATCAGATATATAAGAGAGAAAAGATATTTAATTTCTTATAGATATTTTTGATGTATATAATTGGTTGTGCAATAGCACAAAGATGCATGATTCTGACCACCACAATTATATATAGCAGGTGTGTATAAATAATATATCAATATATACATCTGTATGTTGGAATATATGTACATATAATTTTTAATACTTGATATCTATGAGAATATGGATTTATTAATAAAAAAATAAATGAAAACTATAGATGTATTGAATGCATGTGTGGCTTTCGGTTGTTTGTGGGAATTGGTTGTTGAAACTTGAAAGGTAGGACTATGAACTTAAATCTCACCAGTCAGTCAAACATTTTTTCTCACGTGTGAGCATTTATTGAATTATTTCACACGAGCCAAACGTCCATAAAAGATTTTTTATTTTATTTTTCCAGAACAATAAAAATTACATTTTTAAGCCTATAAAATAAGCCCAATAGCTCAGCAAAATAGACAGGCCGTTAAGTAATTCATTTTAATCCTCTAAATTTTATTACCATCCTCCTCCTCAATCTTCTCGTATTTTCTCATTTTCATTTTCGGCTCTTAATCTCTGCCAATATATATCATTGGTTTTAACTTTTTAATTTTTGTCATTTGTTTATTATTACTAGTAGCTACATATACATATATATATATTTAATTACCTATCTTTTGATCAAATTTCTATGATCGGAATTCAAGCATGAGAGTAAAGAATCAACGTTCGGAGGAAACCGATCATCATCGTCACCGTCGATTGGTCGGAACGTGAGAAAACGTTGAGTGGTTTTCATGCTATGCTCGTCAAGTTAACGGTCACGGTTGGTTGTAGTTAACCTTTGTTTCGTTGTCTGTTCGACCTTGAAACGTGCCTATGAAACCCTAATTATTCATTTTTTCTTTGTCTTGTTTTTTTTTTCCTCCTAATTACTCTCAGTATTTTCTTTCCTGTTTTGATAAACTGAAACGTATCTGTGCAACCTAAGATAGAATAATTGTTTATGTTTGGCTATACATAATAAGCTTCGCTTTGCATTCAGAATGCTAATTCACCTACCTTTCAACAAGCTATATTTAATGAGTTGTAGATCTTTAAATTATTTTCTTGAATTTCTAATTGATAAAATTTAGTATATAAGCATTTGAACATGCATTAGCCTGATGTGTTGAAGAAAAATTAAAATGATTTCTAAATCATTCATGGTTGGAAAAGAAGAAAAACTGGTGTTGAAGAAATTATAAACATGCATTTTTCTTGGTAGCTCAATTAAGACTCAATTCTTGGTAGATGAATACCAATTTTAATTTCAAGGTCGAATGGGGTAGGAATCTAAGGGTATTACAAGTAATGAGTACTGGTGATTTGGTGAGGATTATGCATGGAAACTACTGCCATATGCATATGGAATGTTGAGTGTTAGTTGTACATGGAAACATGGAGCAATAATACAATATTGACAGAAGACAAAGGGTATGCAGAGCAGCAGATCAAGTGGTACAAAGGTAATATAATATATATTTCAAAGAATTACAAATTCTTAGTTTACTGATATATTTCTGCAAAAACCATTAAATAAGTAAATATTCCTTTTGTTTTAAATAACCCTTGTTTGAAATCGTTTCACACTAGTTATTAAAAGATTATCTAATTAATAGGTACATATAGTTAATGAAGAAGCTAATTACTGCAATATTTATGTTGTACAAAGTAAATAAAACCAATTAATTGGCATACTAATTAAATTCAACTACTGCATCAAGTCATGTCCTTTTTTTTCCCTTCTTTTTTTGGTTTTTTGTTGAAAAAAAAAGAGATATATCATTAATGCTGAAAACATGGGTGCAAAGCTAGAAAGAGAAAGGACATGCAGACAGCAAAATATCTTTTAAAATCCGTAAGTGGGATAATAATTTTCTTTGGTATACTTTTTCTTTTTCCTTAACAGTGTAATCGTGTGGGAATATTCATGTACTAGGAGATTCAATGTTGAGTGTTAACAAAATCGAAGAATATATCATAATATCATACATCGTGTATTGTTATATGAAGCAATTAATACTGGTAAGAATTTTAACAGAAAAAAATTAATATATGGCATAAGAAATAGGGCTGGACTGGGTTGGTGAAGTTGGGAAATGGAATAGCTAGGATATGTAAACCTCATCTGTCAGTCAAACTTTGTATCACGTGTTAGAGCCAAACATCCTTGCAACTTTATATATCCTATCTTGATCAGTTTCTTATCTTATCTGCTCAGCTACATTTTCATCCCTTAAATTCCCAGAATATATGTATGTATGTTTGTAATTTGTAAAGATGATATTATACATTCATAATTAGGGTTTGGTTGTAGGGAATTGAGATGAGCGACACGACATGGATGTATGGGTCTGAAAATGGAATATTTTTAACAGGTTAGTGGTTTCCATGCTATGCTTGTCAAGCAAGCAGTCCTGGTTGCAGTTAGTCTTCGCTTCATTGTCTGTTCGACCTTAGACAAGTACTCGTTACAAAACCCTAGTTTGATCTGATATTCCTAATTAACCATCATATATATTCTAAGCGTCATGTGGAATGAAAGAATTGGATTAATATTGATAAATGAATGAAATGAAAAGGGTTTAGAAACAAGTGTGAATTAAGGTCGAAGTGACAAGGAAGCAGAGAGTTAATAATGTAAGTTGCAAGGACTGCTGGTTTGCCAAGGCTAAGCATGGCAACCAATACCTTCATCATTTGTAGCAGAAGATCAGATCACAAGACTTTGCAGCTTTATTCATCACTGCTATTCTCCATTAACAACGTTGTGGCCATGTACTTGCAAGAATCACTACTGTTTCTGAACTAATGTACATGTAATTAATTTGTTATTTCAACATCACATACATTATACAATACTTATTCTTCCCCCTTCAGATTTCTCGATTGAGTGAGTATTTTGATATACTTTCAACATCACCTTTTATTTTTAATTTACTCGATCTATTTCTCATTGAGTTGAATAAAAATATAAAGTTATACTTTTTAGAAATAAGACCTTTTTTCTCCTAATAAACGGGGGAGTATTATACTTTTTTCAACAAAACTTACCTGACAAAAAAATGATATTTAAGTTTTGTATTAAACTGATAGGACTTAGTTTACAAGATGAAAAATAATATTTTCTCTTTACTTTTATCTTCTCTATTTAAAATTGGGTATGTTGTAGCAAACTCCAACATAAAGATATGGTTAATTTTGTATAACGTTTATGGATAAAAATGAAAAGTATAATAATATTATATAATCAGTGAAAAATGATAAATTCTTGATGTAATAATTTGGAGAAGCAAATTTATCAATAAGATTTTCAAAATCAAGTTCCTATGTTCATCTAATTGCATATAATGTCAACTCATTTATAAATCCTTTTTAAAACATTATACAAGTATATTTCATAAATTTTAGTTTTGGAAAACTTCCTTTACAATAATTGGTATAGTTAACAAAATTTTAGGAGTAATGTAACAAATAATCTACATTCGATTGTAAGTTTAGCAGATATATCATCTCAAAACCCCAAACCCAACCAACAAGGTTCTCTCTTTCAAATGTATTTCACCTATTTTCTTAAATTTTCACCGCAATTCACATACTAGATCAAAATGATATCTTAATTTATACATATGATACGTATTTTAAATATTAAAATAAAAGATTATTTGCAACAGAATAATCTGATTGCAAGAAATACATGAAAACATGGCCACCAGTTTACATATATGTATATTAAAATAAAATATTATCAAAAAACTTGGTTACCCGTTAACATATATGTATATTTCGAAAGTTAAAACTACAAAACCTAGCTAGTCAAAGACATTTCTAGCTAGAGTTATTAATTAGTTATGATTATAGTACATGCAACATGAAAAAGTCTGCAGATTAGTACTATGAGTAGTACATGCAACATTAAATATTATATTATCTCCAACTCTACATAGCTGATTGATCGGCAAAACAATTAGCTTTTGAATTTAAGTAAATTTACCAAGATGAAGGAATTTACAACAGAATACAAGTCAATTTCTTTTCTATATTATAACAATTTTTTTTTTCTCTAAAAAAATCCCTCAAGTTTGGGTATTGTATAGGTAGATCCAAACATACAGAAATCTTGTATGATGAACTCTGTAAACTAGCAAAAACCAAAGCTTTTAAAGCTGATCAGTTGATGTATACACACAACAATTTCTTCCCAATTGATTGGAATGATCAGATTCTACACCCAGCTTTCTTCTCAACAGCTTCCTTTAGTTTTGTTCCAAGGGCATATGCTAGAGGAGGAGGAACTGCATTTCCAATCTGTCTGTGCTTATGTAGAACTGTTCCACTAAATTTATAGCTGTCTCCAAAACCCTGCAGATGAATTATATTATGATTGGCATATTCCATTATATACGATCAAATTGAATTATACTTACTTGAGAACGTGCACATTCACGAACTGTAACAATCCGGTCTTGCTCAGGATGAAAGCACATTCCCACTTTGCCCATTGGTTGGGGGTCTGTTACTGAAGTTGGGAAATTTCCCTCCCAATCCAATCTGCCATAAAGTCCCTTCCACTGATTGTGCCTCTTGGCAGTATTTGGCAAGCACCATGGTATCAGATCAGCCATTTGGCCATTTGATAATTTCACCTGTCAATTTATAGAAGCACAAGTTAATTAACCATAAGTTAGAATGTTTGATAAGATATATATACATATGGTTTTGTTGAGACCTTCTCGTCTGGAAGATCCCGCCAATCAGCACCAGGGCGCTTGGGAATTCTTTGACACCTGATTAGATTAAGCTCATTCATTTCTTTTGATATGTGATCTGTTAATGTGTCCATGCTACCTCGAATTTTCTTCTGGAACCACGATATAGGCTCACTACCATACTGCATTAATGAAAAATGAGCAAGTCATTTAAAAAGGGAACAACTGGGTTGTATGTAGGAGCTATCTGGTTCTTTTATGTTCTGGATGGTACTCAATATGTATACCTTTAAGCTTGTGTTAGATGCACCATTGCCCACAGGTGGAAGATCCCCAATTGTATCTCTGACGGTAAGAGAACGAAATGGAGCACCTTTTGCAGTACTCCTAACAGCGGAGTATTGCAGATTTTTTGACAATGAAATTTTCAATTCTGGTACCGCAAAGACATGCATTGGCTCTGGCCAATCTGGAAGCAGCTCTTCAGGGGAAGCTGCCCAGATGAATGCTCTCTTTCTAGACTGAGGAACTCCATATGCACCAGCTTCGAGGATACCAAATCTCACCTGTCATAAAGCAACATCAGGAAATGCTGATCCAGAGCTTCTTTTTGCTGATAATGAGAGCAACAGCCTGTACCTGATACCCCATCTCAAGAAGTGAAGCCAAAGTTAAGCGAAAGGTCTGCCCTTGGTTGAATGATACAAAGTTCCGCACATTCTCAAGAAGGAAAAACCTTGGGCAGTAGTAGTCAGCGAAAGATAAAAATGCCAAAATCATCTCACATTGGACTTTACTCCAGGTGCTTTGGTTAAACCTATTCATTCCAGAAAACCCCTACAAAACAAATTCTGATTACTTTAGCAATGTAGATCAAAGACTTCTTGCAAACCAGATAATGTGTTGTTTAACCAACCTGACAAGGTGGCCCTCCATTGATAAAATCAACTTGACCTGGTAGAGGAAGATTATCAAGTTCAGCCTGGTCCAGAGATGCAGCCAATTCAGCAGCCTCTGGGGTTGAAATGCAATCATCTGCATCCCCACACTTCTGCATGATTGCCCTGCATTTATATGGTGTTACTGATTCCTATATCTATGCTGGTATATGCTAAGTTAATGGTTCTTGTCATGACAGGGAATTCTTGAATTCATTATAAGAAATCTACCTCAGGATGACATTACAATTGTTAACAAATACCAACGACTGAGGATGATTGAGCTTGAATGCATCTCCAGCAGCATCTTCATATTCAATAGCCCATTTTGTGAAAGAGATACCTGAAGGCATCAAACCCAATCAAACTTATACTTGCAAGGAACCATAAAACTTGATTTAACGTAGCATATCAGTTGAAAGCAAGCCTGCCTGATTGCTCTAGTCCCTCAGACAAGCCACCGCAGCCAGCAAAAATATCCAAAGTACTCAAGTGGTTCCCTTTAGACGCTTCTTTGTGATCCTTGGATTCTGAATCAATATCTCCTTCTTTGCATTTCCCTTTCTTCTTCCTACATGTAGCATCATCATTCAGCTGCCCAGTCGAGTAATGCAATTTAACATGTGATGGCAACTGCACATGGAAAAGAAGGAAAATGATAAGAAAATAAGAACATAAAATGTGTAGAAAGAAGAGATAAATAGCCAACATCAGTTTTTCCCTAAAGGACCTGAAATTTCTAGATGTTGTATCTGAATAAAAGAAAAAACAAACCTGCTTAATAGATCCCCTGGAAGGATCATACTGATATTCACAAAAGAAAGCATGGTCAAAGATAAGAGAGGCATCTTGAGGCCCAATATCCGTCTTTTTTCTGATTTCACATCTTCCTTCAATCATATTGACAGGTATAGTGTGCATGTCTTCACTATAATAGACCTGATAAATTAGTCAGAAGACGTTAAGTGCTTGAAACAATCTTGATAAAGATCAATGTTAAATACAGATAACTTTTAAATCATGTTAGTTAAATTACTGTGAAAAGTCAAGATCCTTATTGGACATTTGACAGATTATGGACAATTTACAGGTGGAACTCTCAGGTTATGTAATGTTATATAAAAGCTTTACCTCTCGAATATCTGACGAGTAAGCCTTCTCCGATGATACGTCCTCTGGCCTGTAATATCTCCTGACTTTGACCATAACAGAGTTCGCATCATCCTTTTTAGGCTGCTTAGGATCACAAATTTCAAGCAGCTGGCATATGACATAGGCCTTCAATCCCACATTTCTCCCAGCCTTAAAAATTTCAGCTTCCATCTCTTCTGATGAAAAGTAGGAAGGACTCACATACACATAATCGTCAATAGAATATTCAGTTCCTCGGTATACAAAACTGGTCAATGATGCATCAAATCTGAACTTCTCCCTGTAATTGTCAGCTTCGTTTAACTTGCATGCCTGACACGAGCCAGATCCAAGCCCCATAGAACTATATGGAAGAGTAAAGAAGGCACCTTTCTCAGGCCAATACAGACTTTTGCAGTAATATTCAGTAGGCAAACCTTGATGCTTTCGTTCCTCAGCTCTTGCTCTATCAATTTTATCAGCATGTGCATTTGCTTTTCTGTGCTGATGACCCCAAGGTATTGATCTTATATCAACGTGTATACTTTCTTTGACTTCTTGTAGTTGGACATTTATACACTCATTAGTCAAGAATATCTCTCTTTCATTTGCTGTGTTTCCAAGCACAGTTTTGCAACCTCGTTGCATCATTCTTCCATGAAACATTTTAGTTCCATCAAACCTCTCAAACATATACTCTACAAAATAGATAGCTGGAAAATCATCCATTTCATCATCTTGCAGAAGAACAGCTCCCCTGACTGCAATCTCATTCCCATGGACAGTGGCAATTTTGTATAAAGCCTCACCAGTGGGTAATTTGCCCACAGATTCCCCTTCCCACTTTACTTCCTGGCCACATGAGCTTGACTTGGCTTGCCTTGGCTCTGACTTAGTTGACGGAGTTTCTTCCAGTACAACCAATTTCTCCTGCAAAACATCATCCTCTTCATTTTCCTCTTGCTCTTCAATTTCATGAACCTCTTTGACATCACTGTTTGCTCCTTCTTTCAGTGCCTCAGGTGAGTAATTTGAATAGTATCCACCCCAAATTCTGTTGATTAGCCTTGTAGTAGTTGCTTGCATGGCCTTCCTTTTGGACACAACAGGTTCAATAGCAGCTCTGGGATTTAAATTCTGTTCATTCCTATGCAAAAGCTTCTTTTTCTTGACAAGCCATTTTGTATGGTGCTTCTCTTCCATTTTCTTGGCGAGACCAGTCACAAAAGCACACTTCTTTATATTACCATCAGGATACTCTGAAAATTGCTGCAGAATAATCTGACCATGTACAACCACATATCTTTCCACTATTTCTGGGTTAGATGATATAAAAGCAGGGTGATCTTTGGCGAAATCTGAGATTTTCTTGATCACATCTGTGAAAGAAAGTCTAGCCATCCGGATCTGCTCCTTTAACAAAGTAATGATACTAATTGCAACCCTTACTGTTTTCAGGACTTGCTCATACCAAGGAGCATATTGCTTTGAAGGCTTTCCAAGCCTGTACCTGAAGAATAGAAGAAAAACAATGCATTTATACATGAAGAAATTTCACAAATCACTGAAAGTGTGAACAAAGTAACATACAGCAGTTATTGATCAATAATGATGACATGTTACAACTCTTGGACAATTTACTAAGATCTTAAATTTTCTTTGAATGGAATACTACAGCCTGCACTTTATTTATATGTTTCCACTATGCTGTTACATTTCAGCATCTCGAACAAGGAAACACATTTAGGGCAATATCTTTAAGTCATATCAATCATCATAGATTATGTTTCAGGAAAACTTTAGAAAGTTGATGTCTAACCAATTAAAGGAAAATAGGGCATTCTCTCATACACAGAAACAAATAAAGAGGGAGTAACATACCAGGCCATATCAGTTCGTATTGAAATGGAAATCATCGAGGACCCAAACTCAATCACCCATTCTTTAATAGCGCTCAAGAAAACTGGGATTCCTTCAGTTGCAGAAGCCCCAGAGCCACTTGAAGAGTGAGCAACATCTCCATCACAATTGTATCCAGATCCATCATCTTCAAGCATAATGCCTGACCCAAATATAGTCACATCAATTTCAGCACAGGGTTTCATGGGAAGGAGCTCTAATGGAACCAATCTAGCATCTGAATTGTACAAAGCCCAGTCATGAAGCATGCTTCGTGGCAGGTCTTCAATGTTGTGCACGTCTATGCCACTGTCAAAAATTATATACTCATCAGTTTCTTCATTTGACGTCTTGTAATAGGCTGGTAAAGGATAGTCATTGGCAATTTCATCCTCATTGATCTTAATATAGTATTTTCTTGAAGAGGATGAGGTAGAACCCCGGGTTTTCTTCTGCTTCATTGAACGCCAGTTCTCTTCTTCCTGTAACAGCCTTGCCAGTTTGGAATCCTCATCTGCTTCTGCCTGACAAGATGTCGATGAACCTTTGCTGCTTTCATCCCCGAATTTTGGACCAATTCTCAAACTCCCTGGCAAAGAGCCAGGCTGAGCTTGTGCAACATCTTCTAACTTACTACTTTCATCTCTAAGAGCGATTAGGACGGGTAGCTCAGCAAAAAGCTGATCGGTCTTTTTTGAAGTCTCATCCAAACCTATAAGTTGTTTATAGATGAAATCACCCTGAGAAACAACAAAGTCCCTCATAGATAAACCAGAGAAGCACTTCATCCCACTCATTGCACGCACAACGCCAGCAAGCAACTCATCAAGGCTTATATTGCCTCCAGAAGACTTTGACAATATCTTATAAACCTCAACACAGGCACTAGCTTTCGCATAAAAATGGTCATAGAACTTCTTGTAATTACCAGAGGGCTTGATACAATCGTAATCAGCTATCTCTGTGGAAACCCATATAACAGGAGATCCATCTTCATAACCAGATATGGCCCATTCTTCAACGCGCCCAAATCCTCGACATCTTATTCCTCTTCCTTTCTCTTTGTCAGCACTTTCCTCCAGTGGTAGGATAAGGCCAGATATAAAGATATCATCAACTTCCAGCATTTCAAAAGGCTGTGAGACTCCACCTGAATTATGAAAGGTGAAATCTACGAGCCGTCTACATGGGCGGCCATCCTCTTGCCCAGCAGTCAGACGAACAGCTAGAACTTCTTCTTCAACAACTCCATCTTTTTTTGTTTCAATCACAGAATCTTTTTTAGATATACGAAGAGGTTTCTCCTTGAAATCTGAAGCAGCAGCAGCTCGCTTTGGCATTTTACGCGACACAATGGGATCCTCAGTGCTCTGGGAAGCAAGCCTCTTTTTTCGTTTTTGATTAGTTGCCATATTCTTCTCAGGTGCAGAAACTGCTTCATTTTTGCCCTTTTGGATCCCTAAAATATCCAAGACAACTGACTCATTATATCAGCCAAACATCATTAAAGAATTATGGCACATACATGAAGCAGTGTGTTAAAATAGCAAGTCAATGAAATAATGATGAAGAACAACCCTCTAACATTGGATAGAAGAGTCTAACATGCAAAAGGTTTAAATGACAAAATATAGGTAAATTGGCATTTCATCAGAGAAAATAAAAGGAAGAAAATTACTATTACTAGACAAAAAAATCTTACTGAATAACATGTGTGAATGTCATCAGACAACTGAACCAAGAGTTAGAAAAAAATAAAAAAACTGTGGTGTGTGTATTTAAGTAAGGTTAATAAAAAAAATCCTATGCACCTTAACAAAAATTTAGCTATGACTTATCATTACATTCCTCTGTTTCCCCTTTAATCATTGAACTGACATGAGAGCTTTAGGGATAAGCACACAACAAACATATGAATTGAATTCCCAAATAGGACAAGAACGAAAAATAGAAAGGCAAGTGAACGAACCATATTGTTTTTAAAGAATCGAAAGCTAAACTAAACTTTTATGAGTGGATCACATTTATTATATAATAACATGTACAATGGCAACAAATCTGGTCAGCGGCAGCGTGCAAGCACAAATGTCATCACAAGATGTAAGATTACCTTCTAGGGTATGCTTGCTAAACCAGCAAAAAAAAATATTGATAACCATTTGAACTCTTAATACCTCTAGTAATTGTTGTTTTTTAAGATCATAAAATTTCAATTGTAAGCATATTACCAAAAAAGGGTCAACAGTTCTATTTCATGATCCACGTGTGCAAGTTGCCGACAGTCATTGCACACTTATCACACTTATGGGAAGTTCTTCAACATCTTAATAACATAAACGAATACAAATAGGACCAAACACGTAAGAAAACGCTAAGGAGGGCCCACAGATAAACAGAACCAACCAAGAGAATTTCAAGCATAAAACATGTAACGGCTAATAACGAACAAAAGTACATCACACCATTCAAAACAATCCAACTTAGCAGATCTTACGAAAAAATCCACTTTCTGCTAGATATCATGTATGAATTACATGCCACTTAACATAATTTTCTATATGTGATCCAAATCCATTATAGCCAACACACTAGCAAACACATACATCAACTATTGATAAAAACCTACATCAATCAATACATAAAACACTTAATTGAGATAATTAGAAGTCAGAGTTGAAACCTTTTAACTTAAATAGCCATTAATCAATCAATTATTTCATAACAATTCAATCACAAAACCAATTGCAGTCAACCTGATCCAACAAACATACCAAAAACCACAAAATTCATTTCCCGATCTGATTCCCCCTTCGCTAATCACCATTAAAAACACATGGATTTCTTTATTTTATTCTATAAAAGATTGATCTATAAATCATAACACTACAACTCCAGGTAATTTGAACAATGCACCACTAGTTTGCGTTTCCATGAGCAGCAGCAGATGTAAGTTAACGAAAATCGAAAAAATAAAAAAAAATGGAAGAAAAATTGTATACCGTCGGCTGGCGAAGGCAGTGAAGATTCATCGGCGACCATTGTTGCTACAGAGCAAGATGTGTGAACCCTAGGACGCTCCACCTCCTTAAAAAGAGAGGAGTAAATGCCCGAAAGAGAAATTTGTTGAGCATTTTTGGCAGCTTCTCAAGATTTTGAGGATAATCGCAATAAAGTACAATGGCGCCTCCTTTACAATCTTTTTTGGGCTACCGCCAATACCACTGCGGCCTTCTTCTGAAATTTTAAATCTACTTCTATATATATACACATATATATATATATTTAAATAATTCATAATAAAAAAAAGTGGGGATTGATTGAATGTCTGGAAAGTTAAGAGTCTTTTACACTCTTTTTTGATGTGATTGAGCCTTACGAGGAGTGATTTTGGGGTAAAAGTTTGAAATTATTCACCTCGGTAAAATATGATATATCAATTCATAAATCTTTTACTTCTAAGATTCCTTTCATATATTTTATCAGTATGTATAATTAAAAATTTATTATCGATCGTTTTTCGAAATTGCGTACTCTTTAATTGCTTTCATATATTTTATATGTATGTACATGTAAAAATTTATTATTGATTGTGTTTTAAAAATCGCTTATTTTTGCATAAAATAATGATAACTCAAATACCATCAAAATGCATAATAAATTACATGTTATAACTTAAAATTTATGTCTATTTATATTATCTTGCTCGGTCGCAATGAACTCACGAGCTAGGGTTTTAAAAAAATTTCTCTATTTGAAAATTTCAGAATGATTGTTGTGAGTGGAATTTATTTGTTAGTCGAATTGATTACAAATGATGTGAAATGAAATTTGCTTATGGGAACATTCGTCTAAAAATTAAACAAGTGGAGAAAGTCTGGATGAACATAATAATTTGGAGGGTTAAAAACATTTTCTCATTTGAATTATACGTGATTTTACATTTTTTTGTAAATTTTTTGAAATGTTTCACTTTACCGTATGAACTTTAAATTTGATACATTTCATGGTATCAAACAAATCTTATCCAAACATGTGTTTGAAATCATTGGTTATGATTGATCTAATACAGCAAAATGCTTCAAATTTAAAGTTTATACGACAAATTGAAACATTTTAAAGTTTCTATAAAAAAAAAAAAGGTGTAAAATCACGTACTAGTTTAAATGAGAAAATGTTTTGAATCCTAATTTGGATGAAGCCTGATGCAACGGTTGATAAGACACATGTTTTCTGATAATTAAGATGAGTAATTACAAACTTGATGGACTATCTATGTTTGCTAACTTAACGTGGTGTATGGATTTTGATACTTTTGTGGGGTAAGATTATAGTTAGATGATATTTTCATATTGAAAATTGTAGAAAAAATTGATCTTGTTTATTGAGAATTATTGAAAAGGTAAAAAAAAAAAAAAAAGTATGATAAGTTTGTAGAACTCCGTGACTTCTATCCAAACATGGACTGGACTAAGCCCGTCCAAAATCTGAATTTGTCAAATCCAGTCCAAAATGTGATTGAAGGAAGAGCAACTCACGATACTCTAAATTTATCATGCACTTAGAAAAAGTTTAGAAAATAATTGATTGGATATCAAACTTTTGAATTTCATTGGCATAAGAAATGGGTAACATTGGGTATTAAATCGGTATCTATAATATTCGATAGTTAAGACCAACTATGAAATATTGTGAAATTGAATAGTATCCAACGGGAGTATCTAATTATATAAATATATATATATATATAATTTGACTCAAAACATACTCTAAGAATTGAAAATGATAGATGAAAACAAAACCTAATATTTTTAGTCATATTTCCAAGCCACAAAAATGGGATACAGATCCTCTGCTGGTTTAAAAAACCAGCATATGGAGCTGGGGCCAATACCACAACGTTTAACAATAGTTTAGTAATTTTTGAAAAATTATTTTTTCTCTTTAATTAATTAATTTCTTAATTAATTAATTTCTTAATTAATTTTCTAAAAATGCATTTACTCTCTCACACAGAATCAATACAACACTATATCAATAATTTTTTTTAAAATTAATTTCTTTCTCATTCAAGAGAACTCAATCCCGCCATTTATTTTGATCTTCTACTTCAATTTGTCCTTCCGTTGTTCTAGAGATCAATATCAAGTTTTAGCAAAACATCATAATCATGGAATAAGATTTGAGCAAGGGGTTATTCATTCTTGTTAAAAGGTAATTCCATTCTTCTCAATAAGTCTAATGGTAGGGTTTTTTTTTCCCCTTTTCTTTTCTTATCCTTTTGAAATATGCTCTTGTATTGTTTGAATATTTGTTGTATTAAATTGTTGTATTTAATATGCATCAGAGAAATTTGCTACATTCTTTATCATTGCCTCTATGTAAATTAAGATTGATAAAAATTAAAAATCTTATTAATTTATTAGGAGATTCTTGATGGATTCTACATCACATAATGATTTCAAGCCTAAAATTGGTATGGAATTTGATAGCTTAGATGATGCTTGGAAGTTTTGAGTTGAGTACGGTGGGATAACAGAGTTTGGAGTAGGAAAACATTATCCTAACAAGAACAAGAAGACTGGCTTTATAACTTCATAAAAATATGTTTGTTGCAAAGAGGGTGTCCGTAGAGAAGACAAAAGAGATTATTTGACCCTCAATTCTCGACTTGAGACTCGAATAGATTGTAAAGTGAGAATGAGAGTCAAATATGTGGATGGTAAGTATAATGTTTATGAGTTTATCAAGGACCATAATCATCCACTCCATCTTCGTGAGACTATTTATATGTTGACTTCCCAACGGAAAGTTACAAAAGTTCAAGCACATGAGATCGATTTGACCGAGGATGCTGGACTCAAACAAAAATCAACTTTCCAGCTGATGAGTAGACAAGTAGGAGGCAGGGACAGTCTTGGTTATACCAGGATAGATGCCAAAAATTATCTCTGGTCCAAGAGACAAAGAAATATGGTGTATGGGGAAGTTGGATGCCTAATGCGATATTTTGAACAACAGTTATCTAAAAATCCATCATTTTATCATGCATGTCAAATGGATATGGAAGAACAAATAACTAATGTTTTTTGGGCTAATGCAAGAATGTTGATGACTATGAATACTTTGGTGATGTTGTGTCACTTGATACCACATATTGTACGAACCGTGCACACCGGCCGCTTGCTATATTCTCAAGTTTCAATCATCATAGAGGAGCAATGATTTTTGGTGCATCACTTTTGTATGATGAGACTGCCGCATCTTTCAAATGATTGTTTGAAACCTTTTTAGAAGCACACAAGCAAAAAAAACATTTGACTATCTTCACTGATCAGGATCGAGCTATGGCAAAGACCTTAAATGAGGTGATGCCTGAGATATTTCATGGCTTGTGCACATGGCACTTAATGCAAAAAGGAATCAAGCACTTGGGAAACCTGATGAAAGATGGATCACACTTCTTAACTGATTTTAAGAGTGTGTACGGTATTGATGACGAGACCAACTTTGAGAAAGCATGGAGTGCCTTATTACAATTTCAACAATTCTAAATTTATGTTTTTTTATTATTTATAAGTTATATCAATGTGAAATAGTGAGGTAAATGAATGTAGTAATTTTGTTGATCAAGAAGATTGCTTATTAATCTCTGCTACTTGTGGCTATTGATTATGAAAGTTTTATTTTAAAATTCAATGCTGAATCGTGCACTGTTTTTATTTATGTTGCTAAATATTCTCTTTTATAAAATGAATGTAGTAATTTTGTTGATCAAGAAGATTGCTTATTAATCTCTGCTACTTGTGGCTATTGATTATGAAAGTTTTATTTTAAAATTCAATGCTGAATCGTGCACTGTTTTTATTTATGTTGCTAAATATTCTCTTTTATAAAATCTTGATTTGCAGTTTCAAGAATTGATCATTTGTGAAAGAAAAAAATTTATTAAAATGGTATTGTATTGGTTCATGCTGGAGAGAGAAATTAACTAAAAGAATGACAAAAAAGGTTGAAAATTATTAAACTGGTGTTGATGCTGTCGTATTGCCTAAAAAATTAATTAAAAACAAAAATGATTTTTCAGAAAATTAATTAAAAAGTTACTCAACTATTGCCGAACGCCGTCGTATTGGCCCCAGCACCATGGGCTGGTTTTCTAAACCAGCAGGGGATCCATATCCACAAAAAATTGGTGGACCATAGCATAAAAAGGAAATATCTGCATGCAACTATTCATTGTCGTACCTACACAGAAATTAACAATGTTAGAAACAAATAGTCGCTAGAACATTCCAGATTGCCCTTACAGATATTTTTGGGCTTCTAGAAATTTCATCGTCAATGGAATTATCTCCACAATTTTAGCTTATATATATATATATATATATATATATATATATAAACCCAATCTCTACCTGCATTTCACTTACACATCGTTATTTCTTAGAAAAAAGGGGGAAATTAAAAAAAGAAAAAACATAAGATCTAGAATTTTGGTGAATAGAGATGGAGTGCAGCGTGGGATTATGTTCGTATTATGACATTCTTGGTGTTAATTTGTTCTCTTCCGATGAAGAAATTCGACGTGCTTATCGTAAGCGTGCAATGGTATGTTGTGTGAAATGTCTTATTTGCCATTCTCCATCTCCATCTGTTTTTGTGATTTGGAGATCAATGAAAGCTTAAAGATTAGTGATTAATTGTGTGATTGAATTTGATTCAGCAATGGCATCCTGACAAGTGGACTAGATCCCCTGCATTTGTCTCTCAGGCCAAGCAAAAATTTCAGCAAATTCAAGAAGCATATTCAGGTATTAATATTATATTCCTTAAAAAAAAAAAAAAGAAGATCGAAAGTAGTATTTAGGTGAATAAATTTGAATGTGGTTATGAAACAGTGTTGTCGGATACGAGAAAGAGAAGGTTGTATGATGCTGAGGTTTTCGAAGAAGACGAGGTTGAGGTAGGTATAAATTAAGTTGATTTTTTATTTTTTATTTTTTATTTAGCTAACAATGTATGATTAATCCTGCTTTGTTTTGTTTTACTTTCACAGGGATTCACTGATTTTCTTCAAGAAATGAAGTCTCTTATAAATGATGCTAGGAAAGAGGTAAGAACTAATTAGACCAACTATTTTTAGGGCATTGTATATAGGGCCCAACTCAGCTTATTGGGCCTTTGGGCCCATTCTGTTGAAGCACTTTGAATTGAAGATGAATTAATGTTGGAAATAGGAAAAAAGATACAACATTGAAGAACTGCAAAGAATGTTATGGGAAATGGCAGAAGAGCAATCTAGGCAATGTTTTGGTGGTTCTTTTAGCCTCTATGAATCCACATCCATGACAACAACGACTTCATCTCAATCAAACATGATTGGAGGAACTGAACATTTGAGCAACTCTGTATTCCAAACACACAGCTTCTTCAGATGAGCTGGAACAGAGTCTTGTAATCAAGTAGGGAATGCTTAAAAAAAAAAAAAAATCAAGGAAGGCCTATTGGGCCGGACATTTGAATCAGGCATCCATTTGAAAAGAGGGCTTAGGCCCGTAACTCTGTGGTCTGGGCCCAGACATGTGAATAGTTGGCCCATTACTCGTTCACAAGTTTTAAAATCCCAAAACTTGGCAAATGGCGTTAAACAAAAACTATTTTGGATCGCTTTTTCTTATCGCTTTTCAGTTAGGTGCCCTTTTCCTTTGTTATATGGCATGAATTCATTTGTCAAAGGAAAATTTATTACCATTTATTGGCATCGAGAAAGCTTGATTAGATGAATCCTATTACAATAGTTAATGATTGTTGGATATATGGTTTAATCCTTGTTAAATTAATGACCGTCGGATGTGATAGAGACGGTAGGAAGGCCGTCCAAAGAATATTACTGCCAGTTTCCATATAGTTGCATCCATGTGATCATATTCCTATAATTTGTGCTCTCCTTTTCATTTGCTTTTTTCTAGATTCCTCCCATTTTATCTTAATAATTTTCCCCTTTTCCTTTATATTATTGAACATGAATTAAAAACAAAAGTTACCATATTACCGTATTAATGGGCGAATAACCTTGTTTTTGTAATTGTTGGAAAAGATCAAACTTTTATGAAGTAGTAACATTATTGATTCATTCTCGATTCTTCGACTAATCCTACACTGGGGTGGGGTCTTACAATTTGGGTATCTTGTGCCTTTGCATTGGAGGGCCTATCTTCATATATATCAACATTAATGTCAAATATGTAGATCAATGGTCACAAAACAATGCCAATAATGTTATTTAATTCAAAAACATATTGATTAATTTTTTCACCCCTTTATCTTGGGCTGCCCCAATTTCACAACAAAGATGGGCTGTCCAAAAATTCTTTTAGCCAAAAACCGAATTTGGCTTTATTCCGTCTTTGCAGATTCTCTTCAAGCTTGCTTTCCATCAAGTTCCTATTATGCATACTCCACAAATTCCTCATTTGTAATATTAGCCTTTATTCCAGTATCTCGTATTTTATTACATCAGTACATATTTTATGATAGTATATGTCATTTCCTTAAGAAAAACAATGGAAATACATATATTGAAAACTTAATTAGGACTTATTGTGGGGACATGATAAAGTGGACAATCCACATGCAATAGTAAATTCCCTTATCTATTTACCCATTCCCCCATATTTATATAGGGTTGTAGGGGAAACCACAATTGTCACACACATATATCTCTCCAATTTCTCCACCCATCTGTTACAAAATTTCATCACCCCAGAAAATCAAAACTTTTCCATGGCTATGCATAGACTATTGAAAATCGCTATTTTTCTCAGCACGATTTCGATTTCAGCTTTTGTTGAAGCTGAAAACCATGTGATGAATTCAAGAAAGCTGGATGATCAAACACCACCTGCTTTGGACAACAAGTGTGGCAACTGCCCTTGTGACAAACCTTGCAACCCACCGCCGTCTCCTCCGCCACCGCCGCCAAAGAATCCGCCTACGGGCACTATCTGTCCACCGCCACCATCGCCACCATCGCCGCCGACATCTGTACCTAGTGGGCAGAAGCCACCAAGCTCTCCATACATATATATAAATGGTCCACCAGGGAGTGTGTATCCAGTTTATCCTTATTATTCCAGTGCAGAAAGAACTTTTTCCATGGCTGTGATTCCGTTCTTGATCGGTATTTTATGGATCCTAGCTTTTTAAATATTCATATTGTAGTCAGAAAAGAAAAAGAAAAAAATAATAAATTTTTTTTTTCTGCAAATGAGGAGGAAAAATTATGGGATGAAGGTCAAATTTTATGGTATAGAGCTAGCTCAATTTATGTAAGTTCATCTTTGATCAAGTGAATTCATGATTAATCTCAATGGCCAATGTTTTTTTTACTGCTTTATATACTATTTAATGTTATGTGTAATCTGATCCAAGTGAAATAATGGGAAAAAAAATTGTATCTTTATATTATTGTATTTGATTTATTTCTTGAGTGTTTTATTTGTTTTAATGGAAAAACATGTGTCATTTTTCTATATGTTTATATAATGCTAACTAGGTTCCCATTGTAATAAAATATAAATATCTTACAATCCATCCATCATGATTGCGACATGTTCAACTTGATGTTTTATTAATAATTTAAATTATCAAATTAATTACTAACATTTCGTTCATTTGGAATTTATTATTATGATAATTTAAAAACAGAATAGGGGTTTCAATGTTTAATAATGATAATTTGGACCGTAAAAAAAATTTCAACTAGTATATAATAATAAAATTTAAAATTCTCAACTTGATATTCATAAATCAAAATTTAAATCTGTCATGATTACGCAATAGTAAAATTGAGAAAATACTATAGGTATAACTTAAAATTAATAATGATATCATTTGTCAGGTTAAAATTTTATTAGGAAAAACCTAACATATATTTTTGTCCATGTTTTGAACATAGTAAAAGTTGGGTTGTGTGAATCTGATCGGATCAGATCTGATCATTCGATGTCAGAGATTGTCAGTCTTTGATAAAAGATGAGATCAACTTGGGTTTCACCAAATTATGGGTCCCAAAATTGTAAGAACAAATTAAAGGACACAGACTTTTGTCCATGGGTCTATACGTACTCTACTGGGGTAGGGTTAGTGAATTGTGTAGACAGTGAAGAAGAAAAGTAGGACTTTTTCCATTTCACTTTTTCCACATCTAATTCCAATTAGAGATTGAAATGAAAATGAAGTCAATTATTGGATTATTGTGGTTTGTCTTTGCCTGGTTGGTTGCAATTATTTCTTTGTGGTGAATCATCAAAGGTTTTACAAAATAGTTGGGTAGGTTAATTAAGACAAAAATGTTGTGTGATTTGATGTTTAAACGAATAGGTTTTGGTAACTTGGTATCATCTATACAAATATAAGGTAAAGTTCCAATTATGAATTATCCACGTAGGAGAGCATGTTTTCACTGGTATATGACGTTTAATTGTTTTTTTTTTTTTTTTGATAAAGAATTAATGATTTTTAATGTTCTTCAATTGCTTTTTTTTTTTTTTTTTTTGGTGTGTGTTACTGTGATTTTGTGAGCACCGAACGTTTTCAACTATTTGCAATAAATGATGCTGACCGACATACGTTTTCAAGTCGACATTTTCCTCATTTGAGGAGAATTCTTTCTATATTTGCAATATAGATATATATGTCATTATTTTATCCAACTATTCTTATTTTATCAAGGGCAAAGGTGTAAATATGCACCTAACATTTGGGTTGAGGTGCAAATTTACACTTATCATTTTTTGGGAGTAAAAATTTACAAAAGTCATATTTTTTGGATCATTTAACAACAATTGGATATTTGCTCATTAACTAATGGTTGTTATGAAAAATCTTGTTTTAGATTGATAATTCTTTTTTGAGCAACACTCTTGTACCCTGGGGGCACGGATCCTAGGATCCAGGATCCGTGCCCCCCGCCCCGCTCCGCCCGACCCGGTCTGCATATGGGTAGGTATATATAGATTTTAATTTTTTTCCCTTTCTTTCTCTAGGGCAAATCATGTTCCTTCCCCTACAAATTCTTTCCCTGCAAATCTTTCCCCACATCACACCAAATCTTTCTCCTTCATCACAACCTCCTCAGTCGTCGCCGCCGGAAGCCCTCAGATACTCCGCCACTGCACCACCGTCGTCGCCGTCGATTCGAGATATTTGACAATTTTTTTCCCAATTCTCCTCACAGCTCCTCAATCTATAAAATATTCTTTACAATGACACTTTTCTTATTGTTTCTGGGATTTATATTTGTATCATGTGATGTGAATTAATCTGTATTGTGGATGTTTGTGTTGATTTGCTGGCTTGATTATGTATTTGGGGTGGTATTTGAGTTTTGCAGTGATGAATGCAAAGTATTCGATGAAATGATTGTTAGAATTTTAATATTTGAAGTTTCGATAAACAAAGGCTCTACTATGCCAACAAACTCCTTGACGATGATGCTCGCTCTCTTGTAGATTACGACATTGATACTGAGTTTATTCTTCACCTTGTTCAAATTCCAGATGGTGAATGATTGCTCAAAATTTAATGTTGCATTTATGTGTTTCTTTTGGCTATACATGATTAATAACTCTTAATTGCATAGGAATTTGTTGTTTTTCTAAGTATAATGGGATACCCTATTGCTTTCTTTAACTTTAATTAGTCAGTTGCTTTGTGCTCTCTTGCACAATACATCAAACAACACAACATATGTTGTTATCTAGCTTCTGAGATTATTGTGTAATTAGAGTTTTGTAAATTATAGCAGTATACAAATACTTATAAGGTATTTATGTAATACCTGAAAGAAATATATATGATACTTATAAGTTACTTGTATAATACTTGAGAATAACATATACAAAAACCTATAAGGTATTTATATAATACCTGTGTGATACTTAAAAGATACTTTGTGTAATACCTAAAAGGTATTTATGTAATACCTGAGAATACAAAAACACTTACAACAATTTATTGCTTCTTCTTTTCAAAATTGTTTGATTGGCTTATTTGGGATCAAGAAACGAATGTGGAGCAAACAGAAGTTAAGAGGACAATGCTCATATTTGTATGCAGAGGCTTGCAAACTTGAAAGAATACACTTGAAGTCAAGGCCATTAAAATGGATATGAATGTAAAAGTTTGAAGTATTAACTACCATGCAATAAATCTTTTTTTATGTGATAAAAGAAGATTTGCAGACTTGAAAATAAAAAGGCTATTACATTCTAATTAATTCTCAATCTTCATATAATTACTTGTGATACCTAAAAAGTATACAAAGTGATACATAAAGAGTATACAAGTGATATTTTTTAGTAAATGAACAACTAATACATTAAGATTAAATATACCTTATACTATAAACATTAATATCTTAAAGGTAAATATGTAATATCTTCAAGGTAAATATGTAATACCGTGCATATCTAATACCTTATGCTATAAACATTAATATCTTAAAGGTAAATATGTAATACCTTAAAGGTGCATATCTAATACCTTATACTATAAGTATTAATACCTTAAAGGTAAACATGTAATACCAGATGCATATGTAATACCTTATACTATAAGCATTAATACCTTAAATGATTTTATGATAATTTGAACAAGAATAAGAAACAAGAAGATATACAAGAAGAAAAAGAAGAAGAATGTACTAAACAAATAAGAAAAATAACAAATCAATAAGAAAATAGACTAAGAAGAAGAAGGAGGAAGAAGAAAAAAGAAGAAAATAACATGTTTTTGCATAATACCTTAAGGGTATATATGTGATACTTGAAGAGTAAATGGGTGATACCTGAAGAGTAAATCAGGTGTGCGCGCGGCCTTCAAATGTGTGTAATACCTAAAAGAAATATGTATGATACTATAAGTTATTTGTGTAAATACCTGAGAGGTTTTTATATAATACATGAGAATAATATATACAAAAACCTATAAGGTATTTATATAATACCTGAAAGTAATATATGTGATACTTAAAAACTACTTTGTGTAGTACCTAAAAGGTATTTATGTAATACCTTAAATGATTTCATGACAATTTGAAAAAGAATAAGAAACAAGAAGATATACAAGAAGAAAAGGAAGAAGAATGTACTAAACAAATAAGAAAAATAACAAATCAATAAGAAAATAGACTAAGAAGAAAAATAAAAGGAAAAAAGAAGAAAATAACACTGTTTCTGCATAATATCTTAAGGGTAGATATGTGATACTTGAAGAGTAAATGTGTGATACCTGAAGAGTAAATCAGGTGATATCTGAAGAGGAAATCATATGTAATACTTGAGAGTTGCCTATAAATTATATGTGATAATCAGGTGATACTTGAAGAGTAAATCATATGTGATACTTGAAGAGTAAATCAGGTGATACCTGAAGAGTAAATCAAGTGATACTTGAAGAGTAAATCATATGTAATACTTGAGAATTACCTATAAAGTATTTATGCATTAAACAAATAAGATGAATAACAAATCAATAAGAAAATATACTAAGAAGAATGAGGAGAAAGAAGGGGAAAAAAAAAAAAGAGAAAAGAAGAAAACAACACTGTTTCTGCATAATAGCTTAAGAGTAGATATGTGATACCTGAAGAGTAAACGTGTGATACCTGAAGAATAAATTAGGTGTGCGCGCGTGGCCTTCAATTGTGCGCATTGTGTGCGCGCGGTGCACAACAACTATAGTGTATGTATGCGCGTGGGTCGGGTTGGGGGCATAGAATTTTTTGTGTTCTTTTTTTTAGGTTGCTAGTTATGATTATTCTATTTTTTGTGGTCAAATAATTTTTAATAAAATAAATTTCAACAAATTAAATTAATTAAATTAAAAATTAAGCATATAACAAATTTTGTTAACGGATTCTATGATATAATTTGAATCGCACATAAAATTTAGTTTTGTCTCTCCAAAAATAAACAAATTTTACAAAATTCCTCCATATTCAAATCATTGTTTAGTATTGATTAAGTGAATGAACCATAAATCCAACAAAATTCTTTAAAAAAAAAAAATCAAAATCAAAAGCAATTGTAGTCGTAGACAACTGTTGTTTTTTCTACCTCTTGCCACAATTTCTTTTGCATCAGCAATAGCTATTTTGTTATAGAAATTATGGTATTTTTTTTCCTTATGTTAATGCAAGAATTGTATCACTAAGAGATGAACTCAATTGATATTGTTTTGGGAAAAAAATATATGATTTTTTTTATATATTTAGAATTTTGTTTGACTTATGGTTCATTCACCTAAATCAATATTAAACAGTGATTTGAATGTGGAGGAATTTTATAATTTTTTTTTATATTGGAGAGGCTAACCTAAATTTTATGTGTGATTAGAATTATATCATAGAATCATTAATAAAATTTGTTATATGCTTAATTTTTAATTTAATTAATTTAATTGTTGTAATTTTTTTTATTAAAAATTATTTGACTACAAAAAGTAGAATAATCATAATTAGCAACCTTAAAAAAATAGAATTATCCATTTGAAACAAGATTTTTCATAACAATTGTTAGTTAATGAGCAAGTCTATCTAATTGTGGTTAAATGCTCCAAATAAATGACTTTTGTGTATTTTTGCTCCCAAAAAATGGATAGGTGTAAATTTGCACCTCATCCCAAACATTAGGTGCATATTTGCACCTTTGCCCTTTTATCAAATATCTACCTATTTTTGCATAAGTAACCTATGAATTATTATTTAAATTTAAATGTGAGTAAAAGTCAAGAAAGGATAATAGATGAGACATGTATAAATAAGTAATTGGGCCACGAGAATGTGGCTTGTGACGTGTTAAGTGGGAGTGCCATTGCTTTCTAATTTAATCGGGTGAAAATTGAGCAATCAAATAAATGTTAATAGGATTCACCATCAAACTTTCAATTAGTCAAACCCAATTTCCAAACACATCGACTACTAATTTTAATCAATTTCAGTCTTCTATATATTGTCCCAATTTGGTTCTTTATTTAATTCATGAGTACATACTATACACACATACCTTATTACAATCAATATATACATGATTTATATGCACTAATAAAATATAGCAAAAGATGAAAAAGTTAAAAAAAAAAAAAAAAAAAAAAAGCAAAGAGCATTAGCTGGATAAACACTCATCATCTCTTGCAATCCAGAAACCTCTACTTCATAATAACTCTACCAAGTCAATTTGAATAATTAACTCAACTAGCTACACACATGCATGACATACAATCTTCTAACCATATACCAAAACCAGACAATTTAAAGTGACCTAATCCTTTGAGTTTGTTATACCCCCTTTTTTTTTTGTTTGAGCCATGATTTATTAAACAATCTAGTACCCCCCACCCCTTCAAACCACTTTTTACTTGGTCTTCACACTCCCTCTTATATCATACCTCTTTCCCTTTTTTTCCTTATCAAAACATCTCTAATTAAACCATGGCCTCAAACCTTCCCAAGCTACTCTCAACTCTTATATTTATCTCCACAATTCTTGATTTTCCACTCAAAACCACTTCTCAAGAGTGTCCGTATCCGTGTATTCCGCCACCAACTGGCCCCGGAAACACCCCTCCGGTGACCACAACGCCGCCATCTTCCACCACCCCTCCGGCTTCTTTCCCCCCTCCGGCGGCAGTTTCCACCTCTCCTCCGGTGGGTTTCTTGCCGTTAAGTCCTCCATCGCCTTACTATTATGGAACAACGCCGCCTCCGCCTGAGCCAATCCTGCCTTGGTTTCCATTTTACTACAGAAAGCCACCACATCAAGACCAGTCTTTATCACCTGCCTTTAGAGGATCACTAAAGACTATTTTCTTCTTTTCTATTGTTTTATATGTAGCTTTAATTTTCATGTAACTGAGGAGGTATGATCATATATATGTGTATGATATGAGATTCTTGTAGGTGTTCATCTAATCATGATCAAAAGAAAGGTGTTCTAATTATTGTTTTTTTTTTTTTTTTTTTTGGTGATGAATATTAAAGCATTAATATTCTTATTGTTTCAAGTTTGGTAGTGTTAGTAGTTTGGATGGATACTAATTCTTTTTTTATTTTGAATTATTTTTGTATTTAATCTTTTGTTGGAATATCCCACCTACATGCATGATTTCATCATCAAGTTGAATAATTGTTTGTATTCGTTTTTGTTATATATTTTTAAGCATTCGAGTCCAAGCTTCATTATTTACATGGGCCACACTCTATTATATGCGTATGACGCATGGTCCAAAACGGCTGATAAGCCAAAATTAGCCAAGATTAAAAGAATGTAAGACTAATCAATGACTAGCAAGTTTCAATCTTTATAAAAAAAATTGAAATGTATATTACAAAACTAATTTTTTTACAGAGCTTTTTAATATCTATCATGTCCTTTAAGTGTAATTAAATTAAATTTGGTATAGTTATATATTCGAAAAATGTATTTTTATTTGTTTGATAAAATAATATCAAAATATATATGAAACGAAATTATGGTTGGGTGGAGATATTCAATAGAAAAGGGTTCTTTTAGTAAAATTAATAACTAAAGAAAAAGGTGGAGTTTTAATGTGCCATCTCAATCCTGTTATATGAAACAAAAAATGTAGGGGCTCTACCTTATTTTTTTCCAATATCATTTCCAATAAGATGAAAGGTCGATTAGAACCCTAAGACAAGAGCTTCCTAGCTACCTTGTCCCTAGTTAAGCACTTGAAATCTCATGAATGGTGGAGAATACTTGGGTTGCTGGTTGATAGAACGTCAAATCAGAGAGCTATAAAATGTCATAATACCCATAAATATTACTTACAAAAAAAAAAAATTATAAAGAGCAAAAATGATGGAGCTAGGTCATATCTGTTTCATCTTGCATTTCATTAACTTTAACAAACATCATATATTAATTAGTGATCATTAAATACACCTAGCATTATAAACCATTTTCTGCATATAGTTGAAGTGAATAGTGGTATACAAGACATTCTTGTGGTATAAAATAAGTTATTATTAGAGATTTCATACTACTACAATGTACATGATTACATGCTGCATCTAACAAGAAAACAACATAGCATCAAGCAAAAGCAGATAGAGTTTGTTGATTGCCAAAACAATACGAATTCAATGCATACCCGATTGTTAGATCATCGTTGAACTATTCTTGTTTGCAGCGTGGATTTAGGCACCTCAGTTGTGTTCTTTTGCTTCACATCCATCATTTTTCCCCTGTATGTTGGTCTTATTGTCTTGAGGAGCTTTATGCTGTCTTTCTCTTTCTTAACACCAACTCTACTATTTACTACTGCTTGAGAGAGGACATGTCCTTTGCTGATTTCTGAAGCAGGAGACGATGGAGTGCTGTCTGATGTCACTGTTGAGTGGCAGCTCGTTGCCCCTGATGATGCCTGTGGTGGATCGGAAACTCTACTGCCAGTTCTTGAGGCTTTCGTTCGTAGTTTTCTTGGTTCTATAGGCTGGAAAATTTGCAGAAGTTGAGTGAGTTTGTGAAGTTTTCAAGTGGGAATTTAATTGGCAAAAGGGAGATTGATACAGACCTGTTTAAGTACCTTGTTTCTATCTGGCTCGCCACGATAGAATGAAGGTAGTGGTTTTGCTTTGAAGTTTAGGCTTTTCCGCACCTGCTTAATTTCAGTTCCTGTCTTGTCCTACAAACACCAAAATAAGGCAATATATTCAAGCATGGAAAGATTTGGCTCTAAACAAACAAATAAGTATATCTATCTAGCTTGCCTCTTTCCTTCTCTCTGCACGTTCGTTGCATTTGAAGCTTAATCTCGAACTGTCCTGCTTTATGCATGCCTGATTCACACCAACTGCAGGCTTGATCCTGAAATACAAATTCATTGATAAGATATTAGTTCCCATATCATGCATGGAGTGGAAGTTCATTGATTGGCTTACGAACCTGCTTTCACTTTGATGAACTCTACTAGGAAGCTTTCGCAGTGTAGAGGGCTGAGGCACCTCAATTCCTCTGTTTTTTGATTCTTTATCACCCCTATGAAAAATAGAGAAAAGATAAATACACAATTTTAGGCTTATGTTTCATTGACTTAGATAACTAATATATTCAATACCTTCTGATCACATTGAGTCCTTTTCCTTTTGAACCAGGCTGAGCAAAAAGAGAAAAAAAAGGTCAACAGCAAGATAATAATCTAGAAATTATATAAAATAAAATAACCAAGAAAGTATAACTCAGAAATGATATACAAAATATACATGCTTGTGATTATACAGATTGACAATTTAACCAGCATCTGATAAAATCAAGCCAACCTCATCTTTTGGGGTTTTCTGCATTGGGCGTTTGTCCCGAGCAGAAGCTTGTGAGGTCTTTTTCTCTGCTTTCGATCTCATCAAAACATTATGTACTGTTTTACTCGGGTTTTTTTCTGAGCCTTTAGAAGCTTCTTTTCTGAGACTCTGCGCAGCGTTAACTCCACGCAGCAATCTGGTTTTCATATGTTGGGCTTGAGATGGAGTTCTTTCCTTCACTTTTGACACATTGCTTGTATCATCAAGATTCTCTTTCACTTCAATCTCTGATCTTGAATGAGTTGGAACAACACTTTCAAGTACAACTTGATGAGCTTCTTCTACCGTACCAGGGTCAGAAATGATGTCTACATTACTAATAACATCACATGAAAGTTCAATCCCTCGTTCCATCACTTGATGCTCGCTTTCATCATATTGTGGAGAATTCATTCCCACATTCATATGACTATTTTCCTCATCACAACTTGTCTTCTCTGATGGGTCATTATCATCATGCTGAGATTCAGGTGAACCAAGACAAGGAATTCCCTTCTTTCGAAAACGGGCTTCAAAGTAAGCCTTTTTCTCAGTAACCAAACCTGGTATAGAGCACTTCTCAACCTCTTCAAGGTACCTGTTGTGAGAAAAGGATGACCTTCTCTCCCAACATAGAACTTCACTCTCAAACCTTCCAAATGAGATAGAGCCTGAATGAAGAGAATCTGCCTGAGAGTCCAAAATTTGGAGGAAATTCCTAATAAGCCTTTGTTTGATATTAAAAGGCTAGAATTGATTGATAAGTTAATGACCCTATCTTAATTTCATCAGACAGTAATAGAGCAATTTCAGAAATCAATATTTTGCAAACCAGATTATCTTAAAAACTGGTACTTCATATTAAACTCAAGCAGAAACTCCAGATCCATAATCAGGACAAGAAGTTACTCAAAAGATCCAATTCAATGGCTCTTATTCGCATTCAAATGTGAATGGGGCAAGATATTTGCTATCAAATTTCCACCAAAACTCTAGTCCAGAACAAAAGAACATACATGATCTACAAACAGAGTTGTCCAAAACGAGTAATAAATAGTTTTTAAGACAAATAAATATGCATTACATGATCTACCACTAAAAGAATCATTAATGAACACAACTATATCCTAAACAACCATTTCTGCTTTCAGAAGCAAGACATGAATACCAACAAACAAAAAAGGCAAAACAATCTAAGCAAAAATGTAAACTTATTTACACCCAAAATTCAGACCAATTCACTTAATGCGTAAAACAAACAGATCCCAGATCGAACAGTTACCTTGAAATCAAGCATAATAGGTTCTACAATTTCACCCGCCATTGTTCAACTGTCACAGTGGCTTAAAACCTTAACCTTTTCAACATCTAAACACAGCAAAAAAAAAAAAAAAAAAAAGCCATGAGCCTAAAACCATAACTTCGATGATCTGTTACAAGAATTGATCACTGCAGAACATGTTAAAAACGTGGACAGAAACTAAACTTACGAAATCATTCAAGAATAGAATTACTTCTTCCCTTTAAAGATGGAATATGACAGGATTATCAAGAAAGATTGAGACTTGAGAGAGTTGTGAAAGATGAGTTCGTCGTACTTTTATATGCTTTGTAGTAAGAGTAATCAGGTGTGGATCATGGATCATGTGCCGCTGTTTGTCTTTTTGTCCTTTTCCATGACTGAATTATTCGGGACCCACGTGGTGATTGTTGATTGCCGTTGATTTGTCAGCATCTGACGGTTCATAATGATTATGTGTGGGATCTGAACGATCGCACACGTGGCACAAAGAGGCGGTTCAGTTTTTTATTTTTATTTTTTCTTTTAATGAAAATTGGGGTCGTCATATCTAGGGTCTAGGATTTACGATGATCAACGTATTGATGATTGAAAAGATGTTAATATTTGTTGAATAAATCTTGCAATTCAATAATTGCTAACGAAATTGTGCTAGTGCATCATCTATATAAGTACAATTCGTGGTGCATGCAATATTATTCGATACCTTCGTTCAAGTACTAAAATTCTTGGCATAATTGAGGTTTAATATCTACTTATAGTGAACATGAACTTTTAGAATAACATAAAAGGAACAACATGATTATGTGCATAATGTTTCAATACACCCGACATGGCCACATTATGTTCGAAATTTGAACTTCGAAATGATGTTTGTACCACAAAGTACAAGTCTTGATGCACTAGACCAGGCCCAAGGCTAGGCCCTTGTTTGCATGGTCGACACCCGAGAGTGGTCCCAATTAAACCCTCTTTTCTATTGTTTTCTAATTTGATGATTAATTTCAATCGGCTTTTATTCTACTAATTTATAATAATTTTATGAAATTATTTATTGGTTTAGTTATGTGATTTACGAGCAAAATATCTCTAGTGTTCTCTCAAAATTATTAGGTTGTGATATCTTGTATAGGTTGCATTTTGTTCATTTAGAAAAGGAAGCAATGATTAGACCAATAAGTCTAGCTAATTAGTTATGTTACATCATTTTTTATATACTAGGTTTGGTTTACATCTAACTAATTTTAAAGTAATTAATTCAATTCCTCTAAAAGTTGACAAGTGAATTTTTATCCTTCTTCATCAGCCCAAGCTAGTGGTACAACAAGAGTTAGATAAAATATAATTGATTAAATTTAGGCACTAAAAAAATAGATTCATAAATATTTTTAGACTTGTTAAAAAAATAGGATTCTTTGCATCAATAAAAGCGTTAGTTTTTGCATAGTGGACAATTATTTTCCTAAATAAATATTTTACCATAAAAAAAAAATCTCCTTCCATGTGGCCTGAATTTAGCACATTATTTAGTAGGGGAATTAAGCCAAATAAAATAATTAAAGAATTTCAGAGATGCATATATGGGTGTGAAAAATTCCTAGCAAAAGATGTGAATTGCAGAGTATGTCTCCATATTTTAATATCAGAATTTTCAGAAAGCATGTGAGTTTGCTACCATATCTATCATCAACTCCATGTTATTACATAATAAAAACAAGTGAGAGAAGGGTTTAATTGTAATAGTCCACCTAAAACAATAGCAATAATGTACAATTTCATTAGCAAATACATGTTGTATGTCTAAGAGATTAATTAATTGGTTAATAAAAAGATTATTGTGAACTCAGAAGACTCTGGATGCACTCTTGAGGAAAGTAGAGGATGCACTTTTGGCTACTTCTCGAAGTGGTTTGTCTGTGAATCTGATCAAATTATATGCGAATCCACCCAGAATAGTCCCGAGTATAGGCCCAACAACGTAGACCCAAAGGGCCGTGTATTCGTTCAAGATGAGTGCTGGCCCAATACTTCTTGCTGGATTCATTGAACCTCCTGATACTGGCCTGCTTTCATTCATGCCATTCTTGAGAGAATATTAACTATTTATTTCTGGAAAAAAGAAATTAAGATGATATGATATGAGTTTACCCAGCAATAAGGACACCTAGTAGTATAGTCATCCCAATGGCAATTCCAGCTAGTTCTCCAATCTGCACAAAATGTCAATGCTTTCAATTTGATTTCAATGAATATAAAGATATATATAGAATAGTTGCATGCTTACAGCTCTATTGTCAGTGGCAACACCAGAAATGACAAACATCAATAGAAAAGAAACAATAAACTCCATGACAAGGGATTGTAGATTGGATCCAACAGGTACAGTTCCAAAGAAACCTTCTTTAGTGGTATCAATCAAAAGGTACAATGTCCCACTCCCAAGAATTGAACCCAACAACTGTGCCAATATGTAAAGAGGAACCTGCATTGCATTGCATTGCATTGCATGCATTATAACAATGAATGTATATACATACATACATACATACATACATACATACTTGTTTGAGGGGGAATTGGCGGAAAAGGGCCATGGTGATGGTGACTGCCGGATTGAAATGGCCACCGGAGATATGGCCGACGGAGTAGACCATGACCATGACAATGAGCCCAAATGCCACACATACCCCTGGAAATGTTATTGAACCATATATTTTATTCACTGCTACTGAACCACACCCTACAAATATCAAGAAATATGTTCCAATCGCTTCCGCAATTACCTATTCAATATCCACATATAATTATACTATTTTTTATAAAATAAATCAACTAATATTGAAGCTAGCTAGCTATACCTACTTTCTGAATGAGTACAACAACATTAGCTGAGGTGCAAAAGCTGGAGCCTGTATCATCATTTAAGCTTTTTCTGTACTGATCCTCTGCTGATTGAGGGACGCCTTCTTCGATTGTTGTTATATCTCTTGTAACAAATGATGGCATTTTCTATTTTTTTTTTTAATTGATTTTGGAAAACCCAGAAAAGAAAGGAGGGATATGATATATTGTCGAGTAAAACGGAGATGGATGGTAATGCTGATTTGAGGAATGGCTAAGGACATTACTCTTTTCCTAACTTATTTTATGGTCTCTGTTTAATCCCATCATTTTCACTAACTAATTAATCACACACACACAATTAAGGCTTCTTGTTTATTCATTTAAACTATCAAAACTGTTTATTGTTCATCATGTAATTAGGTTTATTCTATACAGCAACTACAAGTCTAGAATAGAAAAGAGGAAAGCATGTGAATTATAAGCCCAATTGGAAACACTATGGGCCTTATGGCCATATCATGTAATACAAGCAAACGCCGCCTTATTGGGTTATAGAAGGGACTGAATCGGGCTTTGCTGATTGGCCCACTGGACCTTAGACAGATATTGCCTATTCTCATTGGGCCAGGCCTTTTCACAAAAATTAAAATTTTCCCAAATTTGGATAAGAGCCTTGTGGAATGGGCCTGAGGGGTAGTAGGCCCAAATTGAAAAGGGATAACTTCTAGTCCAATTGTTGGGTGAGAGACCAAAAGTCAAAACACGAGTAGCAGCATAAAATTGAAATTTTCAACAATTATCATCACTTCAACATCTAACCTATTCATTTCGAATGTATAATGGTTGACTCTTAACTAGTTGTCACGTCTACTTATACTTGACGACACGTAAATATTAAATATTAATACGAAACAAAATTGTGACGGCCTTGTTACTCAACTACCTTATGATATGATATTATCTTTATTAAGAAATACTACCTCCGTTCCGCCTTAACTTGCCTACTTTGATCGAGTACGGAAGTTAAGAAAATGCAGTTGACTCAAGTGGATATGCACTTTTGGATGATATTTTTGTAACAATATGCACATCAAATCAAATTTTATGCACTTTTGGATGACATTTTTTGTAATAATATGCACATCAAATCAAATTCTATACACTTTTGAATGACATTTTTTTAATAATGTTGAAATATAGGGATATTAATGTAAAAAAAAATTGTCATTTATGGACTGACAAGTTAAGTTGGGACAAACAAAAATGACAAATAGGTAAGTTAAGATGAGACGGAGGGAGTAACATATAAACTATATATGCTATTTGCTGAGTCTGGTGAAGAAGAAATAGAAGGATAAATAGAGTTGTATTAATTGTATAATACTCCTAATAAAGGTAATTAATTGGCAAAAAAAGACATGAGCAGGTAAAGCAACTAGTCACCACCCAATCTGTCAGAATTTATGGATAAGAAGTGCAGAGAAACAAGCCTCTCTGCATCTCCAAATCAAAGAAATGGAGAAACCAAATTCCTCTAAAATGGACCTACCATCTTAAGGCCCACTTTGTTTTCTACTTAAATATCACTTGGTTTTTGGGCCACTAGTTTTTTTTTTTAATTTCCTCCCTAGCTCTATGTCGTTGGACCATTAGCCTAGTCATTCTCATGCCCATATCCCCCTGTTTACTCACTCTAAATAGACCTGAATTTAATGCATCCATTTAATAGGCTGTACAAATACTATTTTGTCATCATTATCAAAGGTAATTAAAATGAAAACTAGGGTACAAGGAGAGATTAGTGTATTTGGTGAATACATAAGATAGGTAGAAATGAATGAAGGGCATAAATGTAAAGATTGTGATGAAGTAGGTTGAAACCCAAAAGGAGTAAAAAGAAAGAAGAAAAAAGAGGGGGGAAGGAATAAAGTGCAATAGGACCCATATGTAGAGAGAAAGATGCATATACCAAAATGTGAAAGAAAGGTGTATTGCCATAACTTGGATTTGCAAAAGCAACTCATTTTCAGCCCTTTTCTCACAGAAGCCCAACCCATATGGTCCCCAGCCCATTGGTGGCCCAGACCATGTCCGTTGTTCACCCTACACTGACCATGACCTCTCTTCCCCTCCTATACGTACACATATACATACAGATGCCAATGTGTGGCTCTCATTCTTTCTCTATGTGTGGAGCTCTACCATCTTCTTGTTAATTTCTACACTCTTGTTATTTTCATTTGTGCATTAATGCAATGGATTCAATTTTCCTGGTCCAACACCACGTGCACTGCATGAGATTTAATGCTATGAGTGAAAACTTATCATTTTGTGGAAAAGTCACAAGAAGATGTTACTAGCTACTCCATGTTACATATACACTTTCGATCAATCGAGCTTTTTTTCATCGTTTTAATTACAAGATATGAATATGATCTTATGATAGTTGGATTTTGAACGTTCAAGTAATTCCCAAACAACCAAATGAGAGGACTGGCAGCTACTTCATGTTTGTCATTATTTACTGCATAATATAACACCATATGTTAATAAATCATATAATATATGTACCATACATGATGGATCAGTCCAAGAAGCTGCCATTCAGAGTTTGTTGCTTAGGTAAGAAAGTGGAAACACTAGATCGATCTCTAAACATAAAAATGTGGAGACACAGAGAAGGGGAAAGATTGGTTAATTTGGTGGGGGTCCATATCTTTTTCGTGCAGATCATCACAGAAAAGAAAATCCACAAACTTTGTGCCAACCTTTCCATTCAAACAAAGTCCCTACACCCAACTTGGAATTCTATCCTCTCAATAATGCATATATACGTGAGAACGTTCTTAGAGATCAATCACTGTTATGTAGCTCTGGGAACAAATTAAATTAATTAAAAAGGAAAAAAACCCTAAAAATTGTTGCACATGATCTCGACCACCATGTCCACACCACGTGCGAACCAATCGAATAGTGTGTGTGTGTGTGTGTGTGTCCATGCGCATACACTTGTCCTCATCTATTGATTCAATCTACATGCATTATTGCCTTATTTCCTTCCAACTAATCTTACTTTGTAATGTCATTGTCCCTTTCTTCTTGGCTCTGGTCAATTGGAATCTAAATATATGAAGAAGGTAATCAATTCGAATGGATTGATCAAGATTTCTGTGAAGATCACGACTTGGTACGTATCGAATCTGGTTGGATGCATAGCATTTAATTACTTAAGACGTGCACAAATTATTGCACGGCAAACTCTTTTTGATTATCCCACGATTGGTCTCTTTTCTTAATATATGATTCCAGGATGACCCTGTCTTAACCATTTTTGTGAAACTGCCTGCATTAATTAATTATTCTAATTATATTAAATGTATCCGACAATCAAGTTAATCGTTCGAGTAATATGAAAAGGGCTCCAATGCATACCTGAATTGGCTATAAATTAATTGAGCCTCATAGCATAGGGGCCAATTAGATGAGCCATGCTCATCCATTTATAGCCAAGACTAGCTATCAATATGGTGACATGCAACCTTGATTTACAAAAAAACACTTGACTTGATTCAAGTTGCACGAGAGCCTCGATATTTTATCCTATATTTCAATATCATCTGTATACAATGATATTACTAATTGATAAATATTGTGTACTATTGATGAAATTGAAATAGAAGATCATGTAATTATATCAGGTGTGGTTCATCCAGTAAATTGAACATGTGATGTAGATTCCCTCGAAAAACAAAGTAAAGACGGAATCGTATTTTGGAATAAAAGTAGTACTATATATAAATTATTTATATTTTAACATGATAGTAAATTCCAAGGTTAAAAAGAAAGATATGAGAGATGATGCATGTTACCCCATTATTATAAATCGGACTAAGAGAATATTGGTGTACGCATGAAAGCAAAAGCATGGGACATTGAGAGGGACCTTAGTGTCTCCAAGGCAAAGAGCAACAAAAAGGTAATTGCAAATTAAATTAGTTTTGATTGAGTTTGGATGGAGTGATGTGAAATATATGTATTTCATATTAATCTAAAATTAGATTGCATTCAAAATCCACCAAAATTGTTCAAAAATGAATTTAAAATGAAGTCGATGGATTTTGAGTTCATATCAGTCGAAACATCACAACTGAGATTAATTTCTGATGTGAATTTCATATCTTCCTCAAATCTGCAATCCAAATGCAGCCAACTTAGATCCGATTGAATTAAACTCATCATCAAATTTATACAATGACTAACTCGTAGGATCCTAAGGGAACAAAGGGATGGAGGCAAAGGAGAAAAGGATGAGTGATGAAGTGTTTGTCTATGGAGATATTTATTTATGTCATGTAAGGAAAAAGCGAGACATCCACTGTCAATTTTCTTAATAGAAAATTGATAGATTTTCTCCTTTAGACCAATTATTTGTGTAGTTCATTTATTTTTTTAATTCAATAATTTTATATTTTGTTTCATAATATTAAAGAAATTAAACTAACTTACCAATAAATTTAAACAATGTGCACTTAATGTGAAATAATAATAGTTTTGGCACGAACAGTATAAACATAAATTTGGGTCCCTTTTCTTTTTTCCGTACTTCATTTGTAAACATGCACTGAATTGGGTGCATGTATATATAATTTTTCAAAAAAAATATATTTGCATTAAACCTGGATGCATCAAAATCAATTTTTTTTTAAAGACTTATTGAGCATGCATTATTTTATAATTAATTAAAAGGCAAAATCGAAAATGCAAATCATAAATGGAATGATAAGATATGTAAAAAAAAAATATAATTCTATACTTAATAATAATATAATGAGAAAGAAGAATGAAATAATAGAAAGCGGTGCAGAAACAGGCCACGTGAGGCAGTGTCTTAAGGACCAATCGCTTTCTGGAGGATCTTCCTGAAATACCCCTCCAGTTGTGTGAGTAATGTTTGGTAAGTGGGTGGTCAAAAAGGACATTTGGTTTCCCCATAAGCTTATGGGCTGGCGCGTTAGCCCATTTATTAGCGGATCGCGTGAAATCCCAAGCTTGGAGATGTTCCCCTCCAATACGACATCGCACCATCCTACTCTTCGGAATTTGAGCTCTCTCTTTCGCTTCTCCCAAGCTCTTTCGTTTTTGGATTTTTTATCTTATTATCAACTCCCATCTCATTTATGTAAAACATAAGATTATATATATGTAAGAGAATCTCATCAACTAATGACTACAATTTTTTCATTTCTTCTTTTTTAAGGATCAATCAATCATGGGTTTGGCTAGTTGGCACTACCCCTTTTTACTATTTCTTTTTTAAGTTGGTAAGTTCATTTGTATGGAAATTTTGCATTGGACTGTAGAAACAAATATGGTGTTGGTTTCTTTTTTCAGTAATTGTTCTAAATAGTCAACCAATCTTTTTAAAAAATGCTCGTCAATTTTAGGCACTCCATTAATATTTTTCTAAGGAAAATGAAACAAGCATGCATACATCAAAATTAGAGAAGACACTCCATTTTGATTTTGGAATGACAGTTAATTTGCAACTACGGTCTCCCGATTTTAATATTGATGCTGGATTTTTACTTACTATGATTATATATTTACTTTTTTTAGGGCAGAACCAAAAACTAAATCCAGGGATTTAATTAGGTATATTACATCTCTATTATTACAGTTTTTACATCCCTAGCCCCTTCATTCACTCTCATTTTGTAACTTCATTACTTAATTTATTTCACAATAGATTTATTTTTTTATAGAGATTAAAAAAATATTTTTATCATTCCAATAATGTGTACACAGTTACCATATTGCCATTATTTAATAGACATAATTAATGTATTCCACGAAATAAAAACTTAGCACAAAAATCATGAGAGATATGAAATTGAAAAATTTCTAATTTTTCTTGGTAATAAAAAAGTAACAGTTAAATTGATATTAGTTTTATTTTATAAAACAAAAGTTATTTGAAAAGGAAGTAGTATTTATTTGAATATTTCTCTCAAACACTTTAAATCAAGTCTTGTCCAATTTTATATATAGATACTAACCCACAAAATATATAAAAGAATAATGTAGAGAGAATGGGTTGTGACATGTTCAATGCACTCAAACATGCATGTGTTGAATCACGTGCGAGTATTTTTCATACATAAAAGAAGGCTTTGAATTATGGAACCATACCTACCCTAGTTATAGAGTAGGATGCTGATTTCTGGGTGCATCCAACTGATCCTAAAGCATACTCCCTTTTGACTTTCTTTTTAATTACATCTAATTAGCATTATAATTTCTTCTTTATTCATCAATATTATTAATACACAATTATGCTTATATCGGTATATAATTCATATTAACTTATAATAAATACATTTATATGTGTTGGTAGCATCAAAATACTATTGAGATGAAATAATACAATAATAAGATAAAAAAAGAATAAGATAGATACAAAGTTGGGAAAAAGTCTCACTGAAACCAATGATTAATTAGGGACATAAGTCTTGGATAACTAATCATTATCTAAAGAAATTTACAGTCATGAAGAAAGCAACAAAAACGAATACAATGACCAAAATTAACAATGAACACGAGGAGATAGAGCTATATATATGTTGGATAAAGAAAAGATTAAGACTAATTAATTAAGTAATCAAGTAACTAGTTTCTTGTTCCCTGATTTCCTCAGCAATGTCCCCCTCAACAAGTATAAATTATATATCCTGCATGGATTTGTGTTGTCTGAAATTGGGGGCATGATCCTCATTTTAGGGAATTGAATCATCCATCCATCCATCCATCATCTAAATCAAATATCTTCCAGTGCTGCTGTTCCAATGTCCTGGGAAGAAGCACACAATATCTCTATAGTATGCATGAGATCTTCACTCACCTCAATAATGAGAGTTGATGCACCTTCTCAAACTTTAGATACATTCACTACTCATCACTGGAACTAATTACTTGTTTCTTAATTCAACGTGGCCTGGCCTCTATCCAGAAAAACTTATTACAAACCCAGAAGAATATAATAAACGAGCGTGATAGGGAGCGCGATCAGCATTCCAAATATGACCCTGAAATTTGTACATTAATCAAATGAATATATGTTGTGCTGTGTGGATCATAAGCATTGGATTAATTTGCTTACCCAGTGCTGAGAATTTGTGGATGAACATTGTACTCTTTAGCGAAAACAAAGGGAACAATCCCTTGTGGTAGTGCTGCCTGTTATATATATAAATTAATTGGATTAATGCAAATTAATTAAGTGTTAAAAATAAGATGACAAGATTGAAGCATGGTCTGACCTGGACAATGGCTATGTGGAGAAGGGTGCCACGTAGGCCAACGGCAATGGAAGCAGCGGCCATTACTGCGGGGCCGGTGAGAAACCTGACAGCCATGGAGAAGCTAGCCACCGTGTTCCCACATGCGATTATCTTGGGTTGAAGGGCCATAAACAGACCTGTCAATGAAATGAATCAAATTCCTTGTAACAAGTTTTACTCTATTTAGTCTCAGCCACACCATTCATTCATTCATTAATGCATCCAGTGTCTACTAAGACCGCTAACAGACAGTACTGCTCATCGGCCCCATTTCCATTTATTGCATTTTATACAAAATGTCGATAACAGTGAATCTCATCTTCAAGAGTGGATGGTCAAAATTCCATCCTTTTTAGAATGAATGAATGAATTGAGTATTCACCTAAGCTAAACATAGCCATTCCCAGACCAGCATCAGAGAGTATTTTGATCGATCCTTCGATAATTTTAGGCATATGAACATGCCACCTGAAATAAGAAATCTACCGTTAATTGACTGAAAATGTTTAAACTAGTAATTCAATATATCCTGATTAGCTAACTTCATTACCTGAAAGCAACTAACGACCAAATTAGGCCGACGAGGCTGGAGTAGGTGTTGGGGTTTCGGATAAGTTTCCGCCACACCATGATCAAGATCAGGCGTGTCATGACGCTTGCAGGTGGCATCAGTTTTCCGGCTCCGGTGTCGAGACCTCCGGCCATCTTTGGGTCGAGCTCAGAGGTGGAGTTGGGCCCCAGTTTAGATAGCCCAGCTGTGTCCTCCTTGTCCTTTTCATCTGCACCGACGAAGCTGAAGCCCTCTCGACCAGGGTCCCCGGTTTGCGGAACACCTTCATTGTGAAAGTCCCACACAAGCAAATTATCAAACATCTTGTTAGCATAGAACTGGAAAAAGAAAAGAATGGGACAAAGAGTATTCACCTTTGGCCTCCCCATTTTGAGGATTATCGCTGACCATCAACCTGATCTCCTTTGCACCTGGATCAGACCGACCTGACTGCTCTGAAGCACCAAAGTCAGGGCCTCCAAACACGTGCAGCCCGCCGCCGCCGGCGGCTTCGGACACCGGAGATGCGCTTGAGCTCCACACAAACATGTGAAGCTCTTTGGAGTCGTGATTGGCTTTACCTCCCTGTTGCTGCTGCGTCTGATTGGCCTTGGCAGTTTTCGGCAGCGCCGAAGCGATTTCAGGATTGGGAGCAGGATAAGACGCCGGCGCCGCAGGCTGCGCCGGAAAGTAACCGAACCTGGGCGAGTTGATGAGAGCTCCTGGTGCAGAGTTTTCTTCGAAATTGGATGGCCTGGGAGTTGGGCCTCTTGATGATTGAACTGAATACAAATCAGTTACGTTGAAATTGGACATTCTACCAGTATCAGAGTTGCCAAAATTGGAGAGTCTCCCCATCCCCATCATGGAATAGAAATCGGAATGGTTGAAATTGGAGCCTCTGGGGGTGGGATTTCTGGAAGAGCTGAGGCTGTAAATCTCAGCTCCGGTGAGATTGGATGGGCGAGGAGTAATTCCAGAGAGGCCGAAGGAACGCCTGGAGGCGTTGGATTTCCTGACAGTGACATGGAGCTTGCCATCATTACCAATCTCAGCATCGGTTTCGAGAAAATCCTGGCCGTCCAAGGAAACGACGTCGGATTCAACCTTAAAGGACACAATGGAAGCGGCGGTCTCAGGGAACTGCTCCATGATGAGCATCTTGGCGCCGCGATACTCGAAGAGGAAGAGGAGGAGAGTGTACCAGATGATGCATTGGAGGACCACCACCTGTACCATGAGGCTGCCCGCATATTCGCCGTACATGGCGATCAGCAGAGGGATGCCCATCACCAGAGTGTTGGGCAGAGTGGAGAGAGAGAAGATGGTTATGGACCATTCCAGGCTGCCATTCTTGGTCAGATTAGCCCACAAAGCTAGGACCAAAAGCATGATCACCTTCTGAAGGCTATCCGCAGCAATGAAGCGGAAGTTCATGGCGTAGATGTTGTTCTGGGAGATGAAATGGAACGACAGAAGAGGGACCGCGAACACCGCCACGAACCGGTTGATGCCCGAGCACTGATCCGGGGTGAATATCTTCCACCACCGGACTGAACCATAGGCCAACATCATGGCTACATACAGGGGGACCATTGCTGTTAGGACTACATAAAGATCATGCCAGCTAATCATTTTCGCACTTGTTAACTGTTACTGACTAAAACAGATAGAGATTTACAGGGGAGTGTAAATAGAGAAGATAATGTATATAAATTGTGTGTGTGTGTATATATATAGGAATACAAGTGGGTGATGGATATGGGTGAAGGGACCAGTTATAATCTGGACTCTGAGCTGCCCTGGCTAACTTTTTCTCACCCTACATGTGATTTTGCATGTTTTACGTGGGCCATCATCCTCTTCAAATTACTCCCTTTTTTTTTTAATCAACAAAAAGAACCGGGTCGGGTCGGGTCGGGTCGGATTTGGTGGCGAAAATCATTCAACTGAATTTCCAGGTTTCGAATGTGATGATAATTTACACTATATGTGAATTGTGATGACGTGAATGCCTAAACCTAGTTGATTTACTGTGATTGTCTGATTTAATAGGGACCTGATATATTTATGAAGTGAAATTGGATTCTATCTTGTCACATGAGTTCAAGCAAATCAGGACATGGGTTGTTTAAAATATGTCAATCGTATAAATGTCGTTTCAAATCAACCGTTTTCTTGTCTGGGAAATTAAATAGTATAATTTTATTAATAATGTCCAACTAATTTTAATTGATATACTCCTATTTATCTTCTCACCTTTTCAATTCAATTGATCATCACCTTGACCTAATTAATTTAAACATGTTACCCATGCAATGCAAGAATTTTAATTTTTACAAATTAATATAATGCTAAGGCTTTAAAAAACTACATTTTGTTGAAGGAAAAAGTAGTTTTTGAGTTCAGGATAAATATATTTATATCAAGACAATCAAATTAAATTTGAATTAAATAAGTTATGAGTAATGTTTAATTATAGAGGATTAATCTCACACGCCTGTATAAAAAAGTTGATATAGAATTCAACGCCTCATTTGTTATCAAGTCAAACTCCACAAAAGTACCATACTTAACCTCAAAATTGTGAAAGGAAAAAAAAAAAGTATGAAATTCTATTCGAGGAGCCAACATCAATATGTACAAATTGCATTTTCTTTAGTCTGCCTCAACATTATGGATAAGTAATTAGGGTTTAAAGTAGTAAATAAATAGTAAAAATATGTCAACATCCCCATGTTCATGCATGCACCAAAAAAATGAATCACACATATTCATGATTGAGTAACATAAAAGACCTTTGTAGAAAAAATTGATGCCTTTTCTTTTATTTGCTGTTTTCCAACCCCACTTCTCGAAGCTTAAAATAATGTTCTCTTTGGACCATAGCTTAGGTAGACCAGAAAAATCCTCAACATTATAAATTAAACATTTATAAATGTGACTAGCAATATTTTTCTAAATAAACTCAGGTTGCTAACCAATCCCTAATCTCCAGTGGAGAACAAAATCTCGTGTGGATCACGATTTTCTGTCACAAGATATATAGTAATTAAGTTTGATAGTCAATATTCTGATTCTCTCTCTCTCTCAATCAGATTTTTTATTTATTACTTTTCGTATAAGATATTAGTTTGGAGGGATGAATTAATATTTCTAATTATGGAGGCAAAGGTTGAAATCTTTATATATATAAAAGTAAGATCACATGTGACACATCTCTTTCTTTTTTTTATAAATTAAATCTATAATAAATAAAATTTTAAAGCTAATTAATATGGCTAATTAATATATCAAATTTATTGTTGATGATAAATATAACTAAATAATGTAAGAATTTTTACTAAAATTGTTAAAATACCACATGCTTAAATTTCAAATACAAAAATCATTTATATATTTGAAATTTGTTAGTTTAAAACTTATAGAGAAAATATAAATAAATAAAAAAGAAAAAACTGAAATAGAAGTTGGTTGATTAAAAATGATTATTCAAAGTATTCAATCTTATGAAACTTATTAATTTATGTAATTGAATAATTTTTGCGAATATGTGTTTGAAAATAGACTATGAATTATTTTTTTGGGGAAATTTTGATTTTGATTTTTTCATCATTTAATTCAAAATGAAAATTTAGGGTTATTCTAAGCCTTAACAATTAAAATCAAACTAAAATAATGGTGTAAATTTTGAATAATATAATATACATTACAATATTACATGTTTTTTCAAAATAATAAATAAAAATTAATCATATTTCTATACAAATGCAACATATATTTAAAAAATTAGGTAATATATTAATTTGGCATTATAAGATTTAATGCTAAATTAAGCTATGTTGCACAAAATAATAAATATATTTTTTCTTATATAAATTATTTTTAAATTTTTATTAAGTTTAATTTTATTCATTTTTAAATCCCTTGTATTACACGGGCCTTATACTAGTCTATATATATAAAAGTGTTAAGTGTGGTTTGGTTCTTTCAAGTGATGACACATGAAGCTCTACAATGTTGCCAAGTGTCCTCCCACAAAGACATTTTATTTATGAAATATCAAAAAATTAATAACAATTAAATACACACCACACTACTCTACAAAAAATATGTGCTTGGAAAAAAATAAATATGTAAGTTACAAATGCTTGGAAGAGATTGCTAATGTTGTATTGCCTTTTTCTACATGAAATGTTTGGTTTCAAACTTGAATAATTGTTTTTGTCCAACATTTCAAATTGAATAAAAAAAAAAAAAAAAAAAAGGAAGTAAACAACAATGCTCTTGCAAAACTAATGACATTAATAAAAAATAGGTGCTAAAAATCCCTTAGAATATGTTTGAATTGAGAGGTAGATAGATTTGCAAGTTTGAAAATGGATATTGAAAAGGATGGAATTTGATAATTTTGTATTTGTTTTGAGATTTTATTTATTATTTTTGTATTAAGATATTAGTTTGGAGGGATGTATTAATATTTCTAATTATGGAGGCAAAGGTTGAAATATGTATAACTGGAAAGACATTCTTTTGGGGTAAATGGGTATTATTTGTAGGAGAGAAGTCTTTTTTTTTTTTTTCTGCAAGGAAAAAAGGAAAAGGAAAAAAATATATTCAACTTCAATAGGAAATTTTTATTTTTCTTAAAAAGAAAAAAGTCCAACATGAATTGTTGTTCCATTTCCATATCATCATAATTTGCTAAATTGGTAGATGTTGGGTTTGTTCCTACGATTTCGGCCCACTGGATTTCCCACTCCCAGCCCATACAGGCCCCGTATGTCAACTTTTATGGAAAAGGGAAAATAAAATAGCAAAAATCATTTGTAAGAAAACAAAACCTTAATTTAGGACAATTCATTGTACACTGAAAATATATCTCTTTCAACCTTTATATACATCAGACTAATGAGTAAATATTTGTAGAAGAAAATCTTGAAGAAACATTGATACATATTGCATTTTTCATCAATTTTTTTAGGCCAGCTTTAGCGAACTTGTCTTGTTCATAAAATGTAGGCCCAAAGTAGCCCAGTCGGCCTAGCCCATTAGTCATAAAATTATACTCCCTCCGTCCCAAAATAATTGTCACTTTAGCATTTGAGATTTGTCCCAAAATATTTGTCATTATAGGATTTCAAGAAATATTTTCCACAATTCTTCCAAAATTGCCCTCATTTATTCTTTCTTATTAAATGTTTTATTATCTCAAAGTAAGTATTGGAAATATAAAAAAGAAGAAAAAAAGCAATGGGTAGATCGGTCATTTTGTAGGTTTCCTTAATTTGTGTGAAAAATGCTAAAATGTCAATTAATTTGGGACGGAGGGAGTAATTATTATTCGTTTTGATCACTTTTATTAATTCTAGTTTTTTTTCATCTGTGACTATGAGAGTTGGCCTTTCTCAGATTAGAGGAAATGATACCTTTGTTTTCCTTCAGCTAATTACAACACATACATAGAATTAATCAAAGAAAAAAAAAGGCTATACATTAATGAGAAAGGTGATTAAATAATATATGGGAAGGTTAATTATGGGTGGTGATGAAGAGATGGGAGTTTAGCAAAGGTGGTGGTGGTGGTGGTGGTGGTGGTGGCGGTTGTGAGACGCTGACAGGTAGGACACATAGACATAGTGAGGCGGCGGCAGTGAGGCGGCGCCACCTTGGATCTGAGCTCCTCCACCTCTTTCTGCAGTCTCCTGTTTTGTTCCCTTAATCCTCCCAACCATCTCTTTAAGTACTCACACTCCATTTCTGTTTGCTTCATCTTGCTCCTGTATATATATTTCCATTTTTTTTATTAATTTGTTGCCATTCGGACAACGATAAGATACTAATAAATGCATGAATAATAAGATTGTATCATACATGTTTTGTCGGATGTAATTAGTAATGATTTCTAACATCAAAATTACATGTCATTTATAATTTATTCATTAATTTATGTACTTTCATAATATTAATATACTCCAAATATTTAAATTTAATCTTCAGTCCAAAAAAGAAAAAAGAAATTAAATCAACACTTATATATAATTTCTAATTATTCAAGTACCAAATATCATTTTCAGCTTTTGAAATTGACCAACATGGGGTAGAATACGATTCAGGTTGCATTACTAGTGACTTGCCTATATTCCCATTATTTTCTGATATTCTTTTTTTATTTTTGCTAATATGCAGCCTTAATTAAATTCAAGTAAATAATAATAATAAGTGAAGTAAAAATAAAAAAAAAAGGTACCTAGCTCTACGGTTTTGAAACCAGACCTCGACTTGTCTTGGCTTCAATTTCAATTCCACTGCCAAAGCCTCCTTCTCTTTCTGCACTCAAAAATACTTAATTATATATATAGGATTGATAGAAAAAAGAAGATATATATGATATGAGGTTAAATTACAGGGTTTAAGGTTTGATTTTGTAGGAAGTTATCTTCCAGAAGATGAGACTGTTCTTTTGTAAGACGGAGTTTCTTTCTTCGGGCCGGGCCGACATTATTGGAGATTTCGTCGTCTTCTTCTTCTTCCATGACCATGCTGCCTGCTTCATTCATGTCCAATTCCTTCTTTGCACCACCTTCCTTTTCCCCTATAATATATTTAATTTAGCATCCTAAGTATCTCTACTTTTCTATGTACATACAAAGAAAAATCACTACATCATTAATACTAATTTATAAATTTAAAGAAAAAGTAATGAATCAGTAGCTTACCATGCATCTATTTTATTGATAATACATATATGCTGAAAATCTTTGAAATATTAAAATAAAGTGGAAAGGCTTCAATCCAACATCATAAAAATAAAAATCAAAGTCCAAGAAAAAGGAAGTAATCAAAGAAAGAGAAAAATGAAGCTACCTAAAGGTGTGTATGTTGTGTGTGTATGTTGTGCATAGATATGTCTCACCAGAAGAGAAGCCAGGCATGGCCATGGTTAACTCCAAACAAGTAGTGGAATTATGAGGCAAAATCTCCATGAAATCAATCAACAATTAAGAGGAACATACAGAGGAGGATCACAATTATATTAATTATATATATATACATGCATGTCTGAGTCTGATGAATAAATATTATTTTGTAGAGAGACAAGAAGAATTTGTGGGATCTGGAATGATATATATTGAGACAAGAGGAAAAAGGTAAAGGAGACAGGAAATGCACAAATGTCAAGAGCCAAAAAGGTCAATTTTAAATAAGGGAGTTGTTGAAAGATAAATAGATGAGATAATTGGATTTTACCAATTCAAGGTGTATATATATGTTGGTTGTTAATTAATAGTGTAGCCAATTATAGTACGTAATATATTGTAGTTGGGTGTGTGACAAAAGTGGAGGGGTCCCTCCTTTGGTCTGAGCCCGAGTTGTCGGTTCAGTAGTCAGCTACTGAAATGATTGCCAAACATCTTCTCTTGTATTCAATTTAATGCTCAATCTTGATATTGTAGATATTTATACTAGTCACATATATTATCACAAATGACTTCTAAATTGAATTTACAAACGATATCCTTTATTCCAATGTTTACTCATGAGTCATTAGGAAGTACCATTTTCTATGCAAAGTAGTAGTAGTAGTAGTAGTAACTTCTTTGAAAATTCAAATTTATGTTTTGACTTGGAGGAAAGCTACACAAATAAGCTGACTAAATTTATTAGCAGACAAATTATTCAACAATATGGATTAATGTTTGCCAATAAAAGATGTAATAAAAATGAATAGTTTTCCAACAATGCATAATTATGTAAACTGGAAAAAAGAGAAAATTTACTGCTCCACTTGACCACCAAAACAACAAAAATGCTTTTCCAATTCAGCAAAAAGTGAGAAATGTTCCTTCTTGTAGGAATACTAACATAGGAAGCTGATTATAATATTAATTTGAGCAATCATCAACAATACCAAACTAAATAAATATTTAATTTCTATTATGTGCGATCGTCTTCATTTATATTGAGGTATAAAAATAAATTGAGCAAACAAGTACAAATTTTAAAAAAAAGTTGATTCAAAATCTGAATTGACGTTTGTACTTTGAATGTTTCAATAGAAAGAAAAATGTTGGAGAAAATTCAGCTACGATGACCCCAAAATCTAAAAATTGCGACCAACGAAAAGAAAATTATGGTTTTCAAATGACCTATGATTCTCTTGTTCATATTGAAGATGCAAATATGTAACTAGCTCTAAACAACTCATCTGATTTCCTATTACATTTTAATATTTCATCTTATATTTTCATTATCTTTATAATCAGTAGTGTCATTTATACACATTACATTTGATGATTATATTGAGATACAAAATGAAACAAATATCTTGTGCTAGGCAACAGTTTTGCTATGAGGGATTTAATTAATTTGTCTATATTTAGTTCGAGTCAACCATAGAATATTTCTTTAATAACTATAATAAATTCCTAGACCAGTAATTAGAATGGGAAAAAGTCAAACAATCATATCTTAGTTTCTTGACCTCATCACACTTATCAATGTTGTATTAATTTAACCTTTCTATCTAGAAACTCAGAGATGATATATTTGTTGGCTAATTTTTAAGTATACATAGGAGAGAGAAATAGATTATATTATGAGAGATAAGTAGAGTTGGGGTGGATGCAGGTCATTAATTTAATAAACGACTTTGAATAGTTATTTTTCCAGATTTTGTTATATTACACCAAAGAGTTGAGTAATTATTAGATAATAAAAAAGTGTCACGTATGCATTGCATTGTTTGGTATTAGTGTAGCAAGTATGATAAAACAAATAAGAATTAGAGATCCAAATATATAAAGCTATCTCAAAATATGTAGGAATTCAAACTTCATTTGGTAGTGGATAACAAATGGCCCCCACTTTACTTCCTATACACCCATTTTTTCTCGAATTTTGATTGCCTAATAGGTAGGATGAGGTGTCAAAGCACAATCAAGATTCATTAGTAATAATGGAATCACAGCAACTCCAAACGTGAGCACTAGGTATACACAGAACCTTCATTTCCATGAATTTAACCAAAGTTTAGAGAAAGAAAGACACTTATAGAGAGATTGAGACAATAAATTAGCGTTTTAGTTAATCATGAAAAATGTATTTACAAACATGATGATTGATGTAGATTAGTCTCCGAGAAGGCAAAGCGGTTGTCGCATGCTGAGCTCAGCTTTCAGGTCTGGGTATTTCTCCAGATCATGTGAACTTTCCAGAACTTTCAATGCAGCAACATGTGCTTCCTGAAGAATATTTCCATCCATCTCTAACCGAGCAATGGGAAACTCCGGCAGGTGCCCCGACTGTTTCTTACCCAGCAGATCACCGGGGCCACGAAGGATGAGGTCCATGTTTGCCAGGTGGAATCCATCCGATGATTCTTGTAGAACCTTCAACCGTTTTAGGCTAGAGGGTGTGGAAGCTAATAAGATACACTGGGACTTCCTCACTCCACGTCCTACTCTACCTCGGAGTTGATGTAGTTGTGCTATTCCGAATCTCTCTGCATTCATAACAACCATCATCGATGCGTCTGGCACATCAACCCCTATCTCAATTACTTGTGTCGACAGTAGAATTTTTGTTTCTCCAGATCTGAACTGCCTCAATGCTTCATCCTTGTCATCACCTCTCATTCTGCCATGAAGCAACCCGCATTTATAACCAGGGAACCTCTTGGGAATTGTTTCGAAACCAGTTGAAACAGCACGAAGTTGAGGCAATTGTTCAGACTGCTCAATCACAGGATACACAAGATATATTTTCCCACCTCCTTCTAGTTCCTCCAACATCATCTGCACCAGTTATACCACCCGATGTCTAGTATGATCAAACAGATTATTGGAGTAAAATGTGCCAGGCTTGCAAAAGTTATTATGTAAGAAACTAATGCTCGTTAAGCCTAAATGAAGTGAACCTTGTACTTGACTAAGGTCATAATGACATGGTCACTTAAAGGCTAAAGCTCAGATATAACTTGGACATTTATGACACCAGACCATGTAGTAGTACATCTACTATCAAAAGAGCTAGTCAAATCATTGGTGTACTGAAAAATTATAGTTTTGTGGTCTTCCAAGTCTAGATAGGAGTTTTTACTTAAAATCCAATTTAATGGCCTATTAAATCACACCAATTGAGGGCCTGAGGCCACCTCTAGATGTTTATCTTATTTGTGGCAGAAACCCGATAGAAAATATTGTAAATCAGATAAGTTCCAAACATCCACTTGCGCATGGGGGCTTAAGTGACCAGGCTTGAATGGTTGGTTTCCAATAGTGTGAAAATGGACTGCAAACTGAAGTGATACTATGTAAGACAGACTGACACTCCTCCACCCAACAGTAATTGCAATTGTGTAGCATGACTATCCTACAACACCTCAAGTACCTCCCATTTATTCGTGTTGACATAATGAGACCACAAAAAGTGAAATGTTTTGATGTCACATCCATTAGCAACTCTAATATACATTATGCATCAAGGCATTTCTTTTGATTTTAGATATAGTTCGCTTCATATAGGGGATTTCCCAATATTCTAATTCCTCTTTTGTTATAAATTGTGGGAAAACTCTCCGCACCTTGAAAATCATGGCTGTGTTTCTTGAAGGGTTGACCTTAATATATTACAGCAATGGTACTCTCAAGATGTAAGCAAGTAACTTAGTGAAATGTGCTACAATTGTATGAATCATCAATAATATTTTGAAGCGTGAAGAATGGATATGTTTGTATTAAAAAGTTTACCTGGTAAGCCCTCTCAATTCCAACTTCATTTCCTTCAATAACATGAGTTTGAACAGGTTTTCTTCCAGGAGGTAAACCCGTAATCTGTCATTGATGAAAAATACAGCATATGAGAATATATGAGAACTTTATTAGTTTTATAAGAATCCTGAAATAGAACAATAGCAGGAGTAAAGTAAAATTGTAGAATCATCTGGAAGCATGATGTGCTGAAACCATACTGATTTTCATTATTATTGTATTGTTCTTGCTACCTCCAATTATTAATTCATTTTTAAATATTTCAATCTACTTTACTTGGAACAAAGGAAAACTGAAACGGGAACAAGTTCTAGAAGCTGGAAGAGTAGGAAACCATATTACACAAAATATGCAAATTGTCCACAAGTCAAGCCATGTCTTTGTCAAAAATCTTGAACAAATGAAAAGGTTCAGACACCAAAAATCAGTTTTCAAGACTTCAGATATATATGACACAACAACTAAGACTACCCAAGAATGCAGGTGCCAATACAAATAGTTCAGACTTGAGAAATTATAAGAGCTTTCAATTTCAGAGGCATTTATGAAATATGGAAAAAAGTAGACTTATTGATGATTCAAACCAAGTACAAGAGCATATACTTGAGTCAAGGACATGTCTCCGTACAACGCCAGAGCAAGTGACCTCGGAATTGGTGTGGCCGACATTGCCAGAACATGTGGAGCCATGGTGACATCATTGTTCAAAGGGTCATTCGAACTACTTGATATCAGTTGCGAAGATATGTTGTTGAAATATAACTGCAAAATAATGAGCTTCAATAAAAATATAAATTTTGTATAATCATGAGTTCATCAGTGCATTCAATATGACCATTGGTGTCACAGCTTAAGAAGAACATCCCAAAGATGAAACAAGATTTTTGATCCCATAGAAAATGACCAGTTAATACGATCAATTCTATTTTCTCTATGGTAAGAAATAAATTCAAAGAGGGAACCTTCCCATCAGCCCTGTCCATGGAGCTGGGTTCAGATGTGGAAGCTTTGAGTCAATGAGACATAGATGATCAATGAAGCAGAATATTTTTTATGATGATCAAGTAGAAGTGAAATATTAGTAAAAGTTCAAGCTGAGATGGATTCTGATTCACACAATTCTGTAATCAGAAGTTCTGCCAAAACCAAAATATCAAACTAATGCTCTAGAATCAGTTCACAGCAATTCCATTTGAAAACTAACAGAAAGCATCTCAACGTAAACTTATGTTGACATAAGGAGGGTGGAGAACTTACTAATACAGATAAGCTGTTTCAGCATATATGAAACATATTTACACACAACTTATCTTCATTAAAAATACCGAACAAAAGTTATGAAGCAAAGAGCCACCTTGCTGTTGAAGCGTCCTCTTTGAACAACCCCAAAACGATGTTGCTCATCTACAACAGCAATGCTCAAAGCTGAAAATACCACCTTTTCAGCTATTAAAGTATGAGTTCCAATGACCATTGAGATCTCTCCAGTTTTAAGACCCTAAAAAAACAGTTAGCAAAAGATGAAATCATACGGCTATGTCAGAAATAATCAAAGAGAACCTGTGTCCTCACTACCTCTCGAATACATTTTGCTTGCTTTGTTGGGGTTGAACCTGTCAATAGAGCAACTGAAGGTTTATTGTTGGCTTCTATTTTCTCAAGCAAACCAAGAAGGTGCTCATAGTGCTGGATGGCTAGCAGTTCTGTTGGAACCATAAAAGCTGCCTGGAGGTAGTGTAATCATGATCAAATATAGATCTCATTTTACCGAGTAAAACTAAATGTATTAGTATAAGTCATAGATAATCACCTGGTATCCGGAGCCAATTACCTCCATGCATGCTAAAAAAGCTACAACAGTCTTTCCACATCCAACATCACCCTATGAAGGCTCAAAATACAGAGAGCAAAGAAAGTGGATGAGAAGAACAGAAGAATACATCAGTGAATGGGGCGAGGTAAAGGTATACGGCACTATAAATTTACTTAAATGCCAGATATGTATTATTTATGAACAAGCAGTAGAGGAATAAACAACAATAAATTTACTCAAATTTCAGATAGGTGCTGTTTATTAATAAGCTGCCAGAAGTCTGCTTACTGATAGTGAAACAGTAGAGCGATTGCCCTTGTACATGTTTCACTTGCGTCAGAAGGAAGCTTGATATCCATGTATATGAGGAATTGACTTTATACATGTTTTACCACAGAAAAATGCGTAAGTATTTCTAGATATTGAAGACTAATTGCTCAGAAAAGGTCTATCCATAAGATGTTTAAACCCCATGGATGAAAGAATGATGTTTGGACAAAGTGAAATTTTTACAATATAGATCATTGTCCATACATATTGATACTGGCTTTCGAAACAGAATAGAAAATCACAAAATGGTTTTAGATGAAATGGATAAATCCAAACCTGTAATAGTCTATTCATTGGCACTGGTCGTTTTAGATCCCATATAATTTCGGAAGTGGCTTGTAGCTGACTGGATGTAAGTGTATATGGAAGAACCTTCAAGAGGTTTTTTGTGATACTGGACCATTCTTCCATAATTATTGTGTTCAGATCTGGATTCATGTACCGTTTAAGCAATCCATCTTTTTCAAGCTTTGTACCAAGACCCTCTAGCATTTGGAATAACCTTCCCAACTGAAAAGAGAATATTCAAGAAGGGAAATTATCGAAACACCAAATATTTAAGTTTTCAACACAGGTATGATAGCTTAGCTGGAGCAAACAAAATCCCTGGAGAACCAGGTGAAAGGTATTCTCTCAATATAGTAATTTGCATATGTAAAATGACAGTCGTGAAAGCTTAACACAGTTAATCCAATATGATCAAGCCAGTGATGAAGAGTGTCAAAAAATCATTAGAAAGAAGGATATAAAAGAAGTGAAATGGATACCATGAACATGTCACCATTACCTGAAGATAAAAGAACTCATCAAATATAAGCCTTCTGCGAGCTATATCAGCCATGCTCAATTCAGTGGGCTGATGAATTCCAATATATGCCTGCATCATTACAAATAAGTGAATTTTAGTTTCCAAAATATCAAGACATTAAAGAGAACAACTCATGCACATGTGCCTAGATCTAATATAGAAGTAAAATTTGACAAGCAGGAGGGAGAAGAAAAACTCAACAATTATATAGGTTAAAGCATCTTCAAATCGTACAAATTATCAGGTAACCAAATTTTATTTCGGGTCTAGTTATTAATCTCTGGAGATGTGTAAAAACAGGTTTAATGTGCATATTCAAAGATATGTGATAAATGTGATCACAAGAGTTAAAACTGGAAAAACATGATTATCACCTCTCTTCTTGACCCAAGGCATAGGTATGTTCTTTTGGCTCCTTTAATCAATGCTCATGTGGAATTAGTGAGAAGGCAAGACTGAAGCATGCACAATTTTCCTTTAATAAAATACATAATGTCAATTGACAAAGCAACTGTAACTACTGATGGGGAAGAAAAGAAAACCAGATAATAAAATTGCTCATTATGAAATAACCATTGGTAATCTTTAACAGCTTTAGGAAAAGAATTCAAGATAATAAGTGGACACCTCAACGACAAAAGATGAAGATGAATGGTACAACTTGGAAACCAAAAGCATGGTTTGAAAAGCTAGTCAACATATCTCAGACTGGAGTAATAGCCCAAAATCATGTATAATTTCAAAGGAATAACACTGGCATCATCAAACAAAGCTTATTTATGCTTTCTTTGTTCTTTTGCCCTCCCAAGACCTGGGGGTTGGGTGGGGTCACAGTCACATTATGGGCAGCTTATAAGAGATACTTCTTCATGTGTCAACCACCACAAAGAATGATGGCAAGATACGCCCCCAAGGGCAATAAACGAGATACACAATTTCCATTTAGAAACACCATTCTGTAATCTTTACCCTCAAACAAGAAAAATGTGAAAATATAGGAGGATTCAAACACCAGTCTACATACATCAGAGAGAGACATAAGTTGAAAATCCTGAGTAACATCCTTAGGGAGAGGATCCAGATAAGCTGGTAATGTCTTTAAAGCTCTGAAAAATGTACATATTCACTGAATTAGAGAGAGAATACATACTTTAACCAGAAAGCAAAAATATTTCTAAATAATCAAATGAGTAATAGAAAATGGACGCTGCATCTACCATCTTTGTGAAAAGTTACAGAGAGGAGGCAAAGCATCAATATATCAATACATACCCATTTGGCAGAGCAGAGTATAAGTATAAAACCACATGGCAATAGTACCCAGAAATTGGTGTTTGTTCACTTTTAATGTTTAGATTGCTAATCCTCTTTTGCTTCACAAGAATGAAAACAGTCTCAATCCTCAACTGGTCCATATACAACCATGGTAGGAGTTCAAATTCCATGAAGCAATATGTTTGTTGTTCCACAAATAAAATACATTCTCCTTTTCACATATTGAAAATGTCTAAACATATCTCAACTAATGTGTACTCTCATCTATATATAAAATTAGTAGATGAATCAAATTAAGAATAAGCAAAACAATGCTGGAGATACTAAATTCCACCATTTACTTGGAAGTTATTATTAATGGTGCCAGCCTGGTGGACTGAAACAAAAATGGCAAAATAACACTAGGGAAACTAAAGTGGAGAGATCATATAAGCCAACTCCAATTGACAATCTGTTTTCCGGAGCTAAATATAGATAAGTGGATACTAAGAACAAAGAAATAGTGAAGAGTTAAAGAATTCCAGGATACAAACCTTGAAATAATATCCCTGATAAACTCAGGGCTAAGACCTTTTTTAGAGGGATAAATTGGATAAGGTCTCCCTTTTGCAAAAACAGATGAATCTCCTTCATCATTAACAACATCAATACTGTATTCCCTCATTTCAAAGTGATCCTTATTATGCATGGCGCGCACCTTACAAGAAAGAATCAACGTTTTATGAGTGAGTTATGCATCAGAAGCAGTTTTAACAGTGCATATAGGTAAATAAGAAAATTTTCTTGTAGAATGCTTCTCTAGACTATTTAGCCAATTAAAAGTAATATTCATTTGTGCCAAATAGAAACTCATAAATCAACCTACCACGCGCAAGCTATTGGAACCAGCGAAGACCCCTGCCACCCTTCCACAAATTGGCAATTATGGAAGGGTTGCAAACTTTGAAACAGTAGACTAACCCTGCTTTGATTTCCTCTACTTAACCCATTTTTGGCAGACAAAGGTCAATTAATGATTTTAATCCATAGATTCTCAAGGACCGGTTCAATCAGACAGCTGGACTTTCTAAGCTACTTAATTTTTAATCTAATTTATCAATTAGCTAATCTAAATTTTAAAAGTTAACTCCAGCAGAAATGATTACTGCTTAGAAGCTAAAACTGGCTAACTAAATGTTGAATTTCAAAATTACAGATTTGCTTATTTGAACTACTCACCTTTCCACTAACGCACACAATATCACCCTCCCTATGCTTTCCCTGAATACTTCTGAGAAAAGGAGTACATGTGAAGCGGGCACCACGGAAAAATTTCTTCAAATGCAAATATATTGCTCTTTTCCTTCTCTTCTCTACTTCGTCAGCTGTTCCATTAGAAGTTGGCTCAATATCTGAAACCTCAGAAGCCACAATAACCTCCAGAAATGCTAATGAACCACTAGTCCGGATTCCCCTGGGTGGATAATTTTGCTATGTTAGAATCCACGCAAGTACTGAAAACAATCTAAAGGGAACAATTTAGTTAAAAATTAGACCACCACAATTGAAGAGAATATACATATATATGCAGAACAAGGAAAAGATAATTTTCAGAACATAAAAAGAATTGACAGAATTCTAGAAACCTGACCTTGAAGACTTTATTTTCCCAACGAAAATCAAGTACTGACCATCATCAATTTCCACCTCAGCATTCTGTAAATCAACATACGTGCGTGGAAAATGATGTAGCAGTTTCCGCAACTACAAGTAGAAAGAGAGATCCATCAGGCTTTGACATCTAAAGCTAAATGCAACTATTTCCAAATAATTTTCAGATGTCACACCGTGTAAAAACCACTGTTTTCTAGCAGACTGAGCTGGCGTTTGGTCAACCCAGGTATGCAGTTGATACATTTGTCAAGGATTTCTGCTACTGAGGCAGCAGTTAATTGGGTCTCAGAGACAGCATTGCTGCTAGGTACATCTGTAGTCAATTGTGTAGCATTTCTTGGTTCTGCACTCCACTCAGGTGCCTGAGAATACATAGTAGATTTGTCGGATTTTTCTTCCAGGATATAATCCATCCAGTTTGCATCAATACGGCTAGGAATGCATCCTTCAAGAATTTGAGGCACCAAGGATTCTGTGGTTTGAGAAAAGCGTGTGGGTCCATCATACAGTTCCACAGTCGGGAAAGAACCCAAAGAGATGGAAGGGAACTGTTTACACGCCAATGAGGCATCAAAATCAATATTTTCGACTTTAAAATTCTCATAGAACTTTTCCCTGGATCTGCTGTTGCCAATTAGCTCGTCAAGACCATCGTAACCCATGACAACTGATTCCTACAAGCAAATCAAGTTGTAATACCATATCAAACTTTCAGTAGGCTAGGAAACCAAACATCCAAAATTTCTATGGAAAACACTTTAGGGTCACATGGACTGTAGAGCTAATAGACTGTAATCGGAAACAAATTAACATCACTTTTTCAGTGTATACAGCAGATACAATATCAACAAGCATCTAAAAGAGTCAGAAAGAAGAGTTAGTTATCAAAGAAATTCATTAAAGAATGAATCAAGAAAATTAAACCAGAGAAAGTGAGAGATGCAATAGGTCAATTTAAAAGTAATTGAGTCGGCTCTCTATTGTAGTATGTTTGACCCTATGAGAACTCATGCTATGAATTGCCATAGCACTTACCTTTTCATAGCCATCTATACCCTTCAACAACTTTTCAGGAAATTTATGCTTTGACCGAAAGTATGGCGTAAAATTATTTGGTACGAGAAAATTACTAAACCTGCAAAAGAATTAAGAAAAATCTTAAAATTAATGCTAGATTGTGCCACTAAATTCTTAAAAGAAGATTAACCTGCAAAGAATCATGATTATTAAAACCAATAATACCTCAGAGTTCTGCCAAAAATATTTCTGCATGCTCTCTCAGCTTCAAAATTTACAGCATGTCGCAAGCATTTATCACTAAGACCCTGAGAGAATAAAGTTCAAAACTTTCAAAGCTAGCATAGTAGCATGGGAAGCCAATCTAAATTTCTCATAAGAAAATCCCAACTAAATTAGAAAACACTATAATGGTATCTCATAAAGTACTACACTAAACCTTTGCATTATGATATCAAGCTGTATTATCAAGGGAATATACAAAATGATATGACTTGGAGATTAGATCCAGAAACTTTAGCAAATTTCCTTCTTGTGCAGGAGCACGTCATAGTCTGTTTTTCTCTTTTTTTAACTATGTCTTATACACAAAGTGCATAGATAAATAGTATATTCTAGTTAAGAGTATATTAGCCTAATAGAGTAAGTAATCCGCAACTTCAGATCAAAAAACATAAAACAATTAGAAATTAAACAAGGATTCCAAATTTAGTTTAAGTAAGAAGTCTAGAGAACATGAGATATGAAATATTTTAGCACCATGAATCAATTATTTGTAGAAAATGAGACACCGGTGAAGGTCTTCTCGACTTGATATTGTTAGGGTGTGGTGAGCGATTTAGAACCAAAATTCTTTCTTTACTATCAATCTCGTTTTTGAAAAAACGTTCTCTTGCTACTGCCATATCTGATATGTTTATGACATGCTATATTTAAAACAAACATCAGAGTCCAAAGACAACAGAGCATGATAACGGAGTAAAAGATGTAGAAAAACCATCATACCATGATACAGAAATGCACAAGCACTGGTGTCACTGTCATAAGCAACAAGATTCTGCAGCCATTAAACCTGTAAAGCCCCATCTCATTCATATACTCATTTATGACAAACCCGTATTCATAATAGAAAAGGAGGAACGCTAATGCTAAATTTTGCAAGCAATTTCAAACTACTCTCTCCGCCCCTGATCAAGTTAGAAACAACTCGATATCGAATAAGATTCATCACATACTGAGCAGAAAGAACGCTCATTGTGATGATAACATGGAGTTCTAACGTAAATAAATCCAGTAAAGGTGAAACATATCATACAAAATTGAAATAACCAGTAAGGAGTTGAATCAGTAAATTTCAATTAGCCGAACAAAACCAACAATAAATATGATGAGGAAATTACTCACGACTGAGCTCGGGAGCTTAGAGCGATGACGAACCGATAACAAGTACTGTAATCATCAGCAAGAATTTGGGCAATGGTTAAATTGAATATGCTCGAATTGAGTACAAACATATCTATGCCGAAATTTCAATGTACACCCTACAATTTTAGAAAATAGCAAAATGACCCATTCTCAAAGATATTTTATTAAATTAACAGGAATAACTAGTAATTAGCATAGAGTATAAGGATGTCCAAGCAATTACCCAGTTTGGGGTCGCTCTATAAATAGAGACTAGTATGCTGTGAATTAGCTGAATAATTAGGGTTCTTAGGTTGCGCCACCGCGCAAGATATGATTCTCCGCCGCTGAAATCAACCGTTTTAATCTCCTGATGGTCAAAATTTCTGTTTATTTTTTTTCATTCAAACATTTGGCCTCACTCACATAAGGGCTGAAATGCAAAAGGGGAGAGCTTGAACAAGTTTCTTAGTTCGTGGCTCTGAAATAACCTGCAGGTTTTCTGTAGGCTGCCCTGCAAACTTCAGCCTTTTAACACCAACAATGGCATCATAGTACGGTTTTGTGCTTCCAATTGGGTTTTCAGTGTAAAGTGAACAACTTTATTTGCTGATGCGCATTTGGTTCTCTACACAAACCCGCCTCCAAACGCCATTACATTTTGCTATATTAGCATCTTTTTTTTCTTCTCATTGAAATCGGTTGTTTGAAGTCTGGATTTCTCAAAAATATCTGCAAATGTCTTGATCTATTTCTTGATAAAATTGAAGGCTCAAATATCAATTAAAGGTAAAAATACATTACATTTGATGCAGAATTGCTGATTGATAATGTAGTGAACAGCCTTGAATTTATTTTAAAAAATCTGGATTTTGTTCAGTGTTTTAAGGGTTTTGCGTTACTCGTAGGAGGGTGCACGCACGACTTCAAATCCAACCGCATAAAATAAATACTGCAACAAAAACCTCAATAGAATAAAACCAAGACCAATCAAAATAATTAGTAATTAAATGGAACCCAACATAACATGTCCAAATTGGACTTTCCATGACAGCTATCTTACATGAGATGTTGTGAGAATGTAAAATGGTTACAATATAAATAGTGCACAATGAAATGATACACACAGTTTAGCTCACAAGGAAACAAAGCATCCACAAATCAGATATCTTGAACATAAATAAAGTAGATTATTAAAGATGCGCCTGGAAGTTATCCACCAGTTAATGCAAGCTACCAAGCTACTTGTATGAGAACGAATCCTAACGCCTTTGGCACATTAAACACGATTTCCTTGCCTTTCACACCTGCTCAGACAAACAAGAAGCAGGCTCTCAGTTTATCAGATAAAAAATTGGCTAATGTTCAATGATTATATGTAATAGGGTGATTGGCTCTTACCTACAAGAAGTCTGCTCCTTCTACACCAATACATTTGGAAGCACTGATACTATCACTCCTTAATAAGCAACGAGCACTGTAGCTCGATTTCCTACAATCGCTTTGCCTAGCTTTTGCACTTATGCTTGCAATTTCTGATCCTTTATCCAATGAGTTCCTGGGACTCTGGAGGATTGGACGAGGAATGGGAACCACAGCTTGATTTCCAGCATCAGAATTGTGGTCGGGTTCCTCATCAATGAGCCCACAAACACGTTCCCTGCAAGCAATTGGCAAGCCCATCAATCAAGCTATTACTGTTATGTTTCTTAAGAAACTCAAATACAACACATATTGCACCATCATTTGATGATAAATCAAGAATGGCTTTTACCTGGGCAAGGAGGCATAGCGCCTTCGCAATGGAGGTCTGCCTACTTTACCCGGTTGACCCTCAAGGCGGAAAAATTGTTGCTTAAATTGATCAACTCCGCTGAAACATCAGAGGTTAATGTAAGGTGCGGCTATGATTATCCAAACCATACAAGATAGGACAAATCAAGTTATGATGGATCCGAGATGCAAATGAAAAAGTAAAATACAGTAAACAGATGTCATAAACACTTTAACCTAGTGGTAAACTCCCCAATCACGCATTCTAATTAATAGCATGTGTATACAGAAATCAATTAATAATAATCAACTGAAAGTACAGTGGAACAATCACAACAGTAAAGAACAACTTGAAATGGATGTAGCATGAAGACAAAAGGAGATCGAGAGAGAGAGATGTATGAATGGTATCCGATTAAGAATAATAAAAAAGAGTGTGATATATTTTTTTTTTAAGTCAAACCAGAGTTAGTACAGATTATTTTGATTGCCCGACCTTGGATACATAAAGTGAATCTGGTCCACGCCACGGAGGTACTCCTGGAGCATCTGGGGATGATACTCCAAGATCTGTTTGCTTAATTAAGATACGATGTAAGTAACAGCTAATGCAAGAATAATATCATTTACACATCAATGGCTATGCTCGTACCTCCCTGTAGATTAGCTCCCTCACATCCTCTGTTGCCAACTTTCTTCTTTCAAAATCAAACTCAAATTTTGAAATGTGTAGAGTTGATGGTTCATCTTCCACATTTGCCAATCCATAGAAATACGGATCTGCCAGTGCCTGTAGCAACAGACAGTTGCTAGTGTAAAGAAATGGAGTGCATATTTTGGGAGCTGAAACGATAAATACTTAGTGATAGTAAACCATACTTCTTCAGCAGATGGACGATCTTTGGGATCAAACGCAATTAAACGCCCAAGTAAACGAAGAGCCAAGGGATCAATATTTGGGAACCTTTGTGACAGAGGTACAGGTGCTTTCTTTCTCATGCTACTCAAATATCTTCGAGCCTTCTCATTTCGAATCTGCACGTGGTGGAATAATTCAAATTTTCAAACGATAAGTTTTGTGGATTTATTTTAATAGGTTCCATAATAAAAATCTATTTTGCGGAAGCATCAATAATTTAACCAAAAATCATGATGAAAAACGGAACAGACCCTCGCAATGGCTTCAGCAGAAGGTGTACCAAGAAGATCAGTGACAAGCTCCAACTGGTGGACCACATTCTTCCCAGGGAACAATGGTTTACCAGTGATCATTTCTGCAAATATGCACCCTATGCTCCAGATATCAATAGCGGGGGTATACTGTAAAAGTCACAAGCATTTAGGAAACCGACTAGATAAATTTTCCAAGGATCCATCTCTATCAAAGGAATAAAACTCTGTATTCAACAATTCAATTTGTGTATATCAGAAGCTAGACTCAATCTTCATGTTTATGGAACTGACTAAACACTCAATTCAGAGTAAGGTTTTCAAGATTTTGGCAAACATAGTGATTATTTGCTACTAATAACGATAGATAGCCATCTACCTCACAGTGAATATTCAAAGATTCTCACATAATTCAGGGGAAAGAAAAGGAAAAACAAAATATACATTGAGGTATCAACATGATTAGCAAGGGAGAAGCCTAATCAGAAATCTCAACATCAAAAGTCAAAACCATGCTGTGAATTAAGAGATACACTTGGACAAAGCCCAAACATGTACGTGGAAACTATAAATTCCAGAAATGGGAACTTACTCTGGAAAAGAAGGAACCACAAAGTTCAGGAGCACGATACCACCGGGTCGCCACATAATCCTTTAAGATAAATCAGCAGCAAAAATTACAATAGTGATAATCAAAAAGCATAATAAAGGAAACTGCTCAATATAAGAAACAAAATTGAAAGATGTAGAAGACTAGATGGAATCTATATCCTTCACACATCACCGCACAAATCACATACAGTCCAAAAAACAGCAGATGGAGCATCACCAAATGATGCACGAGCTAGCCCAAAATCACAAATCTTCAGCTTGCAGTCTGCATTAGCAAGGATGTTTTTGGGCTTCAAATCCCGATGAAAGACATTTGCTGCAAAACAGAAAATTAAGAGCTCTTATTAACTGCAGAAAGGTACAAGGAAAAAAAGGAACAAAGTTGAAGAAATGTCAACCTGAATGTATATATTTTAAAGCTCGAAGCAACTGATACAAAAAGAATTGATGATGACCAGGGGTGAGATCATCATTTGTCTTGATTACATGGTGAAGGTCTGTCTCCATCAACTCAAACACGACATATATATCCTTAAATTCTCTCCGACATGGAGGCAACATAATATGCTTTATTTCCACAATGTCTGGGTGGCGAAGTAACCTGAGGAGCTTGATCTCTCTAAGAATGCGAGTAGCTTCAGAGACATGTTCAAAAATGTCGTTGATCTTCTTTATAGCTACCTTTTCTCCAGTGTGAGTATCAACTGCAGCAGCTACAACACCGTAACTTCCCTTACCAACCACCTCTTGGATTTCATACAAATTAGCTTCACCATACTCAGTGAAGAAGTCCTTGAAAGGCATATTCTGACATGACAAAAAGAAACATCAATGTTTACTCACTAATAATAAATACACAAATTTTGACAGAAAAGATAAGAACTTTAAACATTGACAAGCACGGACTGGAAGGCAATTATTGTTATGTTATCACTTATCAGAATACAATGGAGGTAATTGTAAAAACGTTTTGCTGAATATGACGGCACATCAGAGTTTCATATTCGGTTAAATCATTCGCATTCAAAGGTGCTTGTTAAGATGATAGCTTAGACTTTATATAGCAACAAAGGCAAGAAAGTAAAATTCTGAGAGATCTTTATATTAGCACATCGATGACCTATTTGGCAAAGTTAGAAGCCATAATCATTGCAAAATACAAAAACATCAGAAACGATCATAATTGAAGTTGCAGCAAATACATACATCCAGCTGCAATGAAGTGAACAACATAACTCTTTCACATAGTGTAATGAAAGAATACCCATCTGTATTGCAAACGCTAGAGTTAAAGCAATTAGAACATGATAATTTGACATTCACACCCCCACCCCCAAAAGATGACAAATAATGAAAAACAAGAGCCTAGTTCGCTACTGAGGAAGTACGCACCGTGTTGTTCAGACAAAATTCCTCTTTATGATTTAAAACTTGAGTACCAATAAAATATGTATATGACAGTGTACAAAGAAATATAAAACAGCAAAAGAATACTAACTATAACTCACAGGAAAATAAAAATCATACATTCATAAATATCTCACTTTGTAATAGATCCAATTATGAAAAAGAAAGTAAGTTTCTCATCAAAACAATGAAAGAAAATTCATGTATTGCAGCAGAACATGAAGAATAGATCTGAACACCGCTAAAAACAGGTGGATGTAATAACAATTATTTATAATTAAAAAAAAAAAAAACATTTACCTGAATCATTCGAACAATATGCTCCAAAGGCGAATAAGAATGAGATTCTGAGGTATCTATTCCACAACGGCAGCTTTAATATAACGATCAAAGCAATTCACAAAACCCCATTAATGTATTAAATTGCCCCCTATACAGAAAAATGAGTTGACATTTAAGTAAATGGACTTTTTTTTTTTAAGAAGCTAGCTAATAGTCTATTAGATGTAAATGAAAAGGCAAATTTGAATATGTCAATATTCTCTGGCAATATATTACAGAAAACCCATACGAAATACTTTTCCTGCTTGTTATAGAGCAGGTAATTTACTGCGAAAGAACACTGAATACTTCAATATATATACATCATACTTGTACCATTTCAAGATTTGATCTTTCCCTATTTTCCTGCGAATAAGAGATCCACTAGGAAATAAAAAAACAAAATTCTATGTCCATATAATATTACTCCACTTACTCAAATAATTTCAAGCGTGTTTATTTCCACCTATTATTGTGTGAACTTAAATAAAATAGAGTGATTGAAAGAGATAGAGGTAACGATCTATGTATGCTTGTGATTGTCGGTGCCTGGATATTCACTTAAATTTGTGGAGTTGAGAAAAACGCACGATTAAATTAAATTAAAGTAAAAGAAATATAAAGAGAAAGAAATGGAGCGTGATGATTGCTGATAGGAAAGGGTCAATGAAGATGGCCCAGAAAAATAGATACATATTTTATATATACACATATACGCCTTCCCCGCGTCTATTCAGTTTCAGTAAAAGACAAGAAATATAAAATTCTACTATAAATAATATTGCATTGGTATGTGAGCCTTATCCTATCATTATCTCGCCACTGACTCACTCTTGCGTGCGATTGGCTCAACACACACACACACACCCGTGTGTCTGTGTGCGTGTTTGGAGGCCTGACCCTGTCGTCGATGAATACTTTTTGATAAGCTTCAGCCAGTAGAGCGGCGGCGGCGGGGTTTCACTCCGCTTCACAATTCAATATTGTGTATTTTTAAGCAAATTCTCCACCCCTAAAAATTAAAATGCTTGGATTTAACGCTGACATCCATAGATACATAGAGATACGGCATATATAAAACTCAACTTGTAGATATCCCAATTTTCTGGAATAAACTATAATGTGTTTTATAAATTAATATACGTCAAATTAAATATTCACCGATTATAAAATATACAAATAGTCACGGAACTCCAACCCCAAATCTTTGATAATTAAATTTTCGTATCGATTGATCCTAAAATTTAAGTTCAGATCTATCCATATATGAAAAACATAGTTTTTTTCTAATTAAATAAGATAAAATTATATTATTGTATGCAGTGGCGGACCCAAAATTTTAACCCAAGGAGCCCAACACGTCGTAAAATTGTTGTCGTTGACCTCAGTAACAACGGTTATTAACCATTGTGCACACATTGTAAATACGCGCTCAAATACGACAGTTGGCTGACCGTTGTGCCAACTGTTGTCGTTATTATCTACAACAACGGTTATTAACCGTTGTGGTTGAGGAGGTATACGACAACACCATCTTCGACAACGGTTAAAATGGACTACGACAACAATTATTAACCATTGTCGTTTGTGAATTTTTTTAATGAATTTATCTAAATACCCTTACATTTTTTCAAAATTTCAGGAGGATCCAGTGCCCCCTTGGCCCCTGTATAGGTACGCCCCTGATTGCATTTTAAACTCACTATAGAGAGATAGTTTATGTAAATACATTGTTTTAACTTTTGGTCAAAATTAATATAAATAGTAACGCCATAAATGAATAATTTTATAAAGTAGGAAACATGTCAAGAATAAATCATTCAAAAAAAAATCATAAAAAAAGTATAACCATTAGAGAAGAGTAGTGATTTAAAAAGTGGGTGCAAAATTGGTGGAAGATTTAGGGCGTAGAAGAGTGTATCTCTGAGGAACACGGGCAACAATATAATGAGATTGAGAAAGTTTAGCGAGATGATGGTTTAGAATGGTTGAATGATGTAATGGCAAAACATCCTTGTACTCTTTTTCCACATACTTGCAAATACTCTCCTCACTTGATCCTCCTTTCTCATTCAACTCCCTAATTGCCCTTTCTATCATCTGCAAATTGAAAAGAGAACATTGATTAATTAACAATTCTCATGCATAAGTCTAAAACCATCAAGTAAAAGCCATCTATGATCAACATTCAATCCATCATCATACACATTAATAATTGCAGAAACACATCTCAAGAAACAAACAAAAATAATTACGTGAGAATAAGGAGGATGGCGAGGTGTTTTATGGTGAGAAAAGAAGTGGTTCAAGCGATTTAGGAGATGAGTTTTGGCGGATGGAGTTAAGGCCGAGTTAGGGTGAGTCTCAGCGAGTTGCAACGTAACTCGTTCTAATTTTTCCATTGCTTTTGCTTCTGATGGAGAGGGATGACTTGTTTCAGACGCCATATTTTGTGGGACGAGAGACAAAGAGAGACATGTTCTTTGAAGTTTTTGTCCAACTATGGTGAATTTATATTCCAAGTGTCAATTTGATTTGATTTTCAATTTTCTTTATTTAGTTTCATTATTTTTAGCAGAAAATTGTTATCCTAAAGGAATTAGATTTTTTTTGAGTTTATTAAATATTGGGTATTTTTTCTTCTTCTTAGTTATAAGTTTATAACATCTGATCTTCCTCAAGTATAGATTTTTTTTCCTTTTTAGAGGGTAAAACATAGTCTTATCTTATAAAAGAACGATTAATTGGTAATGGTTTGTAGGAAATTTCGAATTATATAATTATTATATCAATAAAAAAATTAGCCCTTGTGATTTTCCTGATAATATAATCCTTGTCATATATATCCACGTCATCCCCACTTATAGCGGCGCATATCTTGATGCATTACCAAATCTAATCACCAAGGATACCTATCAAACTGTATAGTCCTAATCACAACACTCACAACTAACTGAAGCTTTCATGCAGCATATATCTTGGACAAAATCCAACGTCGAGACTTCAAAGATTTCAGATGCACACTTTTTTCAAGAGCTTTAAGAAAATTACCATAAAATCAACACTTTAATTGTTACCCACTCAAAGGCATCTAGCAGCAAAACAGAGATCACATCTTCGAGTCTCTAAATATGTACATCATGTTCATGATAGAAAGAAACACAAGATATCGACCACGTCATGGTCTATCAGCCAAAATGCCTGAGAAAAACCTGAGTACAATACCTTCAACTTCATGGGATTCATTTTACAAGCCTTCACAGGCCATGTTTCCTCTGCTGATGGATGACAGTGAAGAACATGCACCAGAATTGTCATTTCAAAATAGCTCCCATTCTCATTACAAAAAAGTTGGAGGCTCTGCATGATCATATTCACAACATTAAATCATAAGAAACTAAAAATATAATTGTAAGACAAGAGCTAAGCAATGACTAGAACTGAAAATCTCTAGATATTAGCACCCAGAAAACTGATACAACATTCCAATAAATGGATATCAGAATGTTATCAAAAACTTATGCAACAGTATTAAACTTCTATTTGTACATATTAGTATGCATGTATACCTTCAAACACTTCTTTGTCCTCCTCAAGTTCCTAGTTGGTCAGTGCCTTAAGCTCCTACGAGCAGCCAGTTCCTGCCCCTTCTGGAGCTCAGGCCTAGCAGCCAATGATCGAGATCTGCTTGCAACTTCACTGGACAAATTTCTGGAAGGCCTTGGCCTTAGTTTACTACGCTGATCGGTTTCTGAAGACTTCTCTAGGCTTCGAAGATCAAATCGCTCTTCTGTTTGATCTGGCTGAAATTTGGTGGGGCGAGGCCGTAATTTTCTACACTGTGGTTCCAATGGTGTCTGCTCCCGATGCTGACTCATTTCATTTTCTTCTATATTGGCTCCAACATTCTCTGTCCCTATCCTTTCAGACTCTTTTGTCGGTTGATCATGTTCAGCCATTTCTTGTGGTTGTTCTGAAGATAATTTTTCCCGCTGTTCCAAATGGTGTTTCTGATCTTGATTGTGCTGGTTATGAGGATTTGTATCCGATGGAAATTGCTCTTCACCGTTTTCACTTTCAAGTTTATTCAGTTCATCACAATGTTCAACTTCTTTAATATCTTTTCGTGTTGGGTCCACAAGAAAGCAATGTAATCCTTCAGGTTGATTTCCCTCAGAGATCACTTCAGATTGGTCAGTTTGCTGATTTCGTTCTTCAAGATCTTCAAACGCCTTCTCCATTTCTTTTTCAGTCCTAGGACATTCTCCTTCACAAATATTATGTAGTCCCATTATATCCATTTCTTCCCCTTTCAGTTGATCTTGTTGCTCATTCTCATATGATTCTTGTATTTGCGTCTCACTTCCTACCAAAGTAAGCTCAGGTTGCGTCTGAAAATGTTTCTCAGTCCCCTCCTTTACAGTGGGGTTTCCACTGCACTCATTATCTTTGAGCAGTTGTTTGTCAAGGTTGTCCTCAAAATGAAAATCCCGTTCATGTAGGTCAACATTACTCCTTTCACTAATTTGATCCATTAAACTCATCTTACCGATAACATCTTGTATTTGTGCTATGTGACTTTGTTGGCCTTTGAGACCCTCATCTTTGTCTTCTTCTAGTTGAATTCGTCCTTCCATTGCTCCTTCACTTTCTTGCACATGTATCTCTATAAGATTTTGCTCTCCTGTCCAGCTACCTTGGTCTTCCTTATGATTTTGTTCCGCCGCCTTAGCAAAGTTAATCTCTTCTAGCTGTGGTCCGTTCAGATTATCAGTTAATTTAGATTCATGTTCCTGAGGTTCAACATCATTTACTATATATGTTTGATAAGCTGCACTCTGCTGATTGATTTGATTCCGGATTCCTTGAGTACAGTCTTGTATTTCAATCGACCCAGTTTGGCCTTCTCTTAATAAACTTTGTTCCCCAGTCTCTTGTTCATTTTCCACCATTAGCTCTCCTATCTCAGTCACCTCCAGTGGTTCGGTAATCTTTCGAGTTGGCTCAATCTGCTTACAAATTCCACCCCGTCCCCTCATAGTCTGACGTGTATGTTTTGACTGGGAACTTCTTCTCAAGGTCACTTTTCTTTTCCCTTGCTCCTGACCCTGCCTACTGATCAGCTTGTTCTTAAGTGACCAAGGTGCAGTACTATTATCTCCACCATCTAAATTTTGTTGCTCTGATTCATTAGTTTCCTCGTTGACTGTATGTTCTTGCTGAGGCCCAATCTCTATTACCGTAGTGCTTGGTTCTGGTTCTGCCTGACACTCAACATTGGCTGATTCTTCGTGGTGCTCTTTCATCTGAAGATTTCCCTCAGATGCTTCACCATCTATTGATGTATCTGTTGCTTCCATAAATTCCCTATATACTTCTTCAATGAGTTCATCCAGAGAGTCTTCTGCATCTTGTCCTACATGATCCACATACTGATTTTCGCTTTCTATCATGTTTGCCTTCACAAGAGAGAGAAGCTATTCAGCAATTCTGGAACCTAATAATGTACAAGATTTCAAAATACCAGGCAGACTTAGCAGTTCATATCTACAAATTAGTCAGACAAATATCTCAGCATCAATTGTTAAGATCAGGAAAATTCCCATGTTACCACTTAAACCATATTACTTTCGGAGTTAATAAATGTGAATTAAAGGCCATTCTCAAACATTGAGAAGACAAATTTATCAAACTAAAACATTCCCACATTACCGTATTATCCTGGTTCATGAAACCGATCATTTGTTTGTCTACCACATTGAGAGCTCCAATTGCAGTTGTCTCCAGTAGTTTCATGTTCTTTCTAGTTTGTCTCCTACCGGGTCTACGCCCCCCCTTCCCTGTCTGAGGTGTATGCCCTGAATGAACTACTCTGCTTCCCTGCCCACTAGTTAGTTTGCTCCTACGTGACCAACGAATAGTTCTAAGTGTAAAGCTATTATCCCCAGTATTTTGTTGCATTGGCTCCATTGTTTCTTCACTAACTCTATATTCTTGTACTAGAGGCCCACACTCAACATTGGCATAATCATGATACTCTCGTTCTTGAGTTTGCTCTTTACCTCGAATATTTCCATCACTCTCATCATCTTTTATCATTATATGCTGTATTGCTATTGTATCCATACGATGCCTGTCCTGTTCGTCTTGCACTTGACCCGCATCCACTTCTTCTAACATGTTTTCCTCGTCAGGATTGCCACAACTCCAGTCCTGACCCCTACTCCGTCCCCGACCCCGACCCCGACCCCTACTCCGTCCCCGTGCCCTACCTCTACCCCTACCCCGACCTCTACCTCTACCCCTACCCCTACCCCTTCCATGACCACGACCCTCTTTGCACATAGGATGAATTCTTATTCCTCTTGCATTCTGCCTACCTCGTTGAGTTCTTTTTCTCTTATAATTCCTGTTCTTTCTTCCGTTCCTCTCTTCACTAAAACTAAAGCTGGAGCTAGATGCATAAGTAGGACTAGAACTAGAGCTGGGGCTGGGGCTGGGGCTGGGGCTGGGGCTGGGGATACGTCTAGTTGTTCGAGTTAACCTCAGGCTAGGCCTAAAAGCACGACCGTGAGAGACACTTGCTTTACCAGACAAATAACAGCCGTTGGGACTCTGAATAAGATCACCACACTGAGAAAGCTTCCCCAGATGGTGCTTAAGCAAAGCAGTATGAGGGCGAGGCAAGTCTTTGTATTCTTCTAAGATGAACTTGGATATTGCCTCCTCACTCGAACCTCCTTCCTCATTCAACTGTCTGATTGCATTCTCAATCATCTGCACCAAAAATACTAAGTCAATTAATGCATTTTTCAGAGTATCAGCAGCATTGCACATTCAAGAAAAAAATTCAGAAACCATCTGCATTTGATTTCCATCTTGAAACCAACTGATTTTCGACCAACTAATATAATATTTCAAAAATATATATGTAGCATGCAAGGTTAGAGAAAAATATAATAAACCAGCCAACATATCTAAATAGCTCAGCCCAAATTGCACGAATACAGCTAAAGAATAGAGAGAGAATAAAGAAGTCAGTCCATGGGTTAAAACAGGGAATCCTTAATCAAGATAGGCAAAAAAAAAAAAGAAGGGTGATCGGAGAAAGAGAAGAGAATGAAAAAGAAAAAGATGAAGTAAAATGATATTTACTTTGTTATTTGACATTTTACAGCCACAGCCACAGCCACAGCCAAGCAGGTAAATGCACATTCAAATCAGTGAAAATAACCCACAACATAATCACAGCTCAAAGCTTCACCAAATCAAAAAAAAGTGCCCAGAAATTAAAAGGAAAAAGGATCATCCATATGCATGGTTGAAAAATAAGGAGAAAGGAGAAGATTGTAAGTACCCAAGCATAAGGGGGGTGATCAGGGGTGTGAATAGTGGGAAAGAAATCTTGACAACGCTTCTCGATGAAGGTTTTTTGAGGGAGAGTGAGCGACATTTGAGGTGGGGTTGAAGCAATGGCGCATTTCATTAGCAGTGAGTGAAAGTTTAGGAGAGCAGGGTTGCCGGCGGTGGCTGCATGTGGCGGAGGTGGTGCCTGCTCCTGCTTGTCCTTCTCCATTTCTGGGCAACTGTCAGTGCCGACACGTTAAAGTATTCACACCCAAATTCTTCTCTCTCTATTTTTTACTATTTCAAGTTGCACCCAAATAATTAGGCTTTATTTATTTATATGCAAATATAGATTTCTTTAATTTTTTTTGTTTTTTTATTTAGGATAAATGTGCAAATATACACCCAACTAACGTTTGTTGATGTGCAGGTGCAAATTTACATTTAATCTTTTTTTAGAGCAAAAATATAAAAATTATCTTTTTTGGAACATTTTACCACTTAATAGACATATTTACTCATCAACTAAAGGTTATTATGAAAAATCTTTTTATATATTATTATTCTTTTTTTCAGGTTGCTAGTTATGATTATTCAAATTTTTTGTGGTCAAATAATTTCTAATAAAAATATCGGAACCAATTAAATTAAAAATTAATAATATAACAAAATTTTGTTAATAGATTTTATGATATCATTCGAATCAAGCATGAAATTAAGGTTAGCCTCTCAAAAAATAAAAACCAATTTTACAAAATTCCTCTACATTCAAATCGTTGTTTAATATTGATTAAGTGAATGAACCATTAATCTAACAAAATTCTAAATATATAAAAAAATTTAAAAAAAAAGTTTTTGAAAGTTTATATATAACCATAAATCCAACAAAATTCTATATATATATATATATATATATATATATATATAACATAGGTGTAAGTTTGGAGAAAAAAAAAACGTTTTTGATTTTTTTATATATTTAAATTTTGTTGGATTTATGGTTCATTCACTTGGTTAATATATTAAATAATGATTTGAATGTGGAGAAATTTTGTAAAATTTGTTTTTATTTTTGGAGAGATTAACCTAAATTTTATGCTTGATTCGAATTATATCATAAAATCCGTTAACAAAATTTTGTAATATGCTTAATTTTTAATTTAATTGGTTGCAATTTTTTTATTAAAAATTATTTGAACAAAAAAAATAGAATAATCATAACTAGCAACCTAAAATATATATATATATATATATATATATATATATATATATATATATCCATCTAAAATAAGATTTTTCATAACAATCATTAGTTAATGAGCAAACATGTCTATCTACTAATAAAATACTCTAAGAAAAATGACTTTTGAATATTTTTGCTCCGAAAAAAGGTTAAGTGTAAATTTGCACCTTCACCGAAATGAGGTGCATGTACCTTTGGCCTTTTATTTATAGTGATTGTTTTGGGAGAATGCTAGCTAGATGTATTATCGAACAGATGATGCAACTTTATAAATTACATGTTTAATGTCTTATTTCGATTTATAGCTAATAATAACAATTTTATCAATTCCAAAACCACAATTGCTTGTTATTTTTTGCTAATCAATTAGAATAGTGTACATATTCATGGCTGATTTCAATACTCACATGAAACACACGAGAGAAGAAGATGATCATCACCTCTTCATTTCACCATCTAAGAATGAACATGAAACGCCATTGAATTGTTTAAAAGAAAGAGTAATCAACCCAAGTAAGAGCTTGACTAAAGCGTCCAAGACCAAATATGGAAAAAAGGCATTAGATTCTTGAAGAAGCATTTTATTAGAAATAACCATCTATTCTGAAAGTTTGACCCCCATATACATTTACAACTGAGTCCATATGCTGTTGCGATTAGAGCCAGTCCCAGACAACGAGAAGAAGGAAGTAAAAAAAGAAAGAAAAGCTTGCAAATCACATGTGGTGTATTATCGATCACCATTTGGTTGAGTAGCACTTTGTCGCTTTTCCTGAATTGAAGTAAGGCCGAAAGGTTTTCATAACTTCCTCATATGTCGGCCTCTTGTAGTCCACTGCCTGGTTCAGATCAACATCCAAGGAGAATTACATTTCTTGATAATCATAATGATAATGCTATCGAGAGACAAGTGAAGGAATATTCACCTGTTCAATCACTTCTTCCGGAGTAGCCCATTTCCATTCTGAGAATTCTGGATCCGCTTCACCACTTGCTAAATTGATTTCCCTTTCGTCTGCTGTCAATCTCATAAGGAACCTGTTTATCATCACAGATATTCATCATGCTTAAAGCATCCACTTGGGATTTATATCAAACTTCCAAATAACACCCAAATGTGACTATGATTGATCACTAGTGTTGAAGTAATTGCCCGACATCTAGAATCTACAGTGATATTATCCTCTTTTTTTTTTAAGTTGTGGACATCACAGAGGATCAATAGAGGAATCGAAAAGGTCACTTTCCAGTGGTTGCCACGGGTCCGGTCCGGTAAAGATAATGATCCCACCCAAAATAAAAGGTTACATAAAGATTGGTATAAAGTTTATAGATCATGACATCGAATCCAGCCACTTGAAGCATATGCCTTTCAAAGACCTTTACATGAGAAACATCTCAATCCAGTAACATAATTTTCTAATCATAGTTAGAGAACATTTGTGATGCAATACATTGCATCCAATTTCTGAAAATTTGTCTCTTTGTCCCTAATAAACAGTCTAGCCTGGAACTTGAGCATGCATGTTTACAAGTGGCTGTATTCATGGAAGGAGAATTCATTTTATGCTTAAAACTAGATCATGGCCCCTCATCATGCTAATCATAACGGAATCATTTAATGGAGTCTATACCGGAAAATAAGGAAATTATAGATTCAATCTTATTGGAGCCACTTTTGTATTTATAGCTTCGTCAGCACAAATGGCACATTTAGATCAGGTCATGTTGCATACGAAGAGGGGAAAGCTTCTCACAAGTGACACCACATAAATCGACAAATAAGGCCATTTGTTTGCATCAACAAAATCCAAACACCGATATTTCATTTGTTGGTATTCGGAATCTAAACATGGACTAGTGTGAATACAACTTATAGCATGATTTCGACGTGGACTAACCATTTTTGTGCTTGTCCATGCCATTCTCCTCCCCAGAGACGATTCACTTTAGCCTTTACAGCTGGGGGGAAGTCATAGGTCAACCATTCTGGAACCTGATAATTTAAAAGATTCATTCATCTCCTTCAATCTTAACTATAACACTCCATTCTATATGAATAAACGGAAAATAAGCATAACAAATAGAGACAAACCTCATCTACTATTTCAGCAGACACTACTCCAGTTTCTTCCCTCAATTCTCTTATGGCAGCAGTCTTTGGTTCCTCACCTTCTTCAATACCCCCCTATCAAATTAGGTAGAACTAGTAAATTCATTACACAAAAACTTTTCTGCAAACAGACTTCATCGCCAATATTATTATACTATCTTCATAAGAGTAGCTTATCATAAAATCAATGAACCTCGCGTGCAAAAAGGCTCAAGATATCCAAAGATGATTAATATTCCATTTCCGAAGATATTTACAAATGTATGAGATTAATAACAAAGTGTATGCAACAAGTTATACCGTCTTTCAAACTCAGGGTGTGGCTTTACCTGAGGCATCTGCCATGCTCCAGGAACATTCAATCTAGACGCCACAAACACCTGCAACCAAATAGCACAAGCTTAACCATTCAACCAAACTATTCATAATTGTAACCCTCATCTAACTCCCACACAAGAAGCAATTTGTAACCTCTCAAGTATAAGCCATTAGATATTCAGTTTCAGGTTTTCAGTCTTATGTTAAATGAATCACTTCAAATAAAAGAGAAAACAACCAATTCAAGTAGCAGCCAAAACTAAAACAATAGGAGAAAATACACCAAAACAACAACACTAAATACTTAGTAATCTTTACATCAAAAACATCTAAACCTACATTCAAAGAAGTACACAACTAAAACTGAACGTTTTTTTAATAAATAAGTTCAGAAATCACTAAATTAACAAAGAAGAAATAATATCTTATCATCAAAAGTAACAAAAATTGAGTTCCAATTCGTCAAAAGCTACAAAATCTTATCTTAAGAACTAACGACAATTAAAGAAATCTCATCATGCCCTCATTATTCTTAATCGGATAGAACTCAAATTTGTATGTGTGTGTAGCATTTTGATGATACATTTTTCTTGACGGAAATAAATTTAAAAAAAAAAAAAGTCTATTTGTTCATCCCAAAAAAAATACCAACAAAAATTATTAATCTTTTCTTACCATATTATCATCATTGATGAGACAGACTCCGACGTTGGGGCGATATCCAGAGGGCAGACGCTCCATTGATTTGTGTCTCCCTGTTGAAGAGAGAGAGAGAGAGATTCTGAGAGAAATGCAGATCACTATCAGAATATCACTTTGGGTGAAAGTCAAACGCATTCATATGCAGTGTTTTAATGTGTGTAAGAATGAGGTGATGATGACGTGGACTGCGTTCAGACTTTTATGGCTTTTCTTTTTATTTTCGTGCGCATCCAATTCTGGGATTTTTATTATTTTATAATCATAATTATAGTGGACAAAAGATACGATGCTGTGGAGCTCTAAATCTAACTATCTTATCCCAATTTTTATTTTTTCAATAGTTATGATAATTATTATTAAAGAATAATAAATGGTCATATAACCTTTGGAGTGTAGAAAGTTGAAGTGGAAAAAGAAAAGTGGTAGTGGGCAAAAAGTAATGCGTTGACATTTGAAGAGTTAATGGAAGGAGGAATCTCATAGTCATGGCATTTCTGTTCACTTTGCATTATTATATTTATAAAATATATTTGTTTTATTTTTTAAAATATAAAGTATAAGTAACATAATAATCTCTTCAGGTGCCATAGATTCTGAAAAGTCTCCTTTTTCTGTCATTGATTTGTCTTCTTCATATTCAATATTAAATATGGGCCTTTCTACATTTGACATACTGTTTAAAAATGGGCATCTAGCCCAATAATATTTGGGCTTAGCCCATGATAACTCTAGAGTAGAGCCTTTTACAACATTGATTAAGGAAGATTATATTGAAATGTTTCAAGTGACAAATACTATGACATAATTTGAGAAGGAAAAAAAAAGAAAGGAAGATGGTATTAGGCCATGTCTCTTGTAATCATATCATACATTATAAGTAGATGGATTGGTCTTGAGTGTTGAGAGCAGGGAAGCAACTGCCTCACCAACTGTCAAGAACAGACACTCAGCTCTGGCTAATTCTTTCACGTCATCTGATCGCTGCAATTTTTCCATCACCTCACCAAGTGGATTCACCAATACAAGCTGCATGTGTGTAACAAGTTGAACATTTATATGTATAACCTAAAATCAACAAAGTTGGATAGTTTGACTTGCCTCCAAGTTCTTCTTTTCCAATGCCATCTTCATATCTTTGAAGAATGAAACTCCATTTGTATCAATTGCACTCACAGCTGGAAAGGAAAGACTTTATAAAGTGTCTATATGCAGAAAAGATTTGGAGATTGAAATGATCAGTTTTGATTTGAAATTAACTGACCAGACAAATCAAGAACCACAAACTTGAGTTGATGAGACTTCCTTTTAGCATTTTCATCGTCTGTTTCATAATCTTCTATCCATCTTGTAATCCTAACAAAATCATACTGATCATCAAACACATACAGCAAAATAAAGGGACAAGATTTGTTTGACTAGTTGACTCAGACAAACCGACCTTTCTTTAAGATAAGTTGCATTGGCAAAGTTAATAGGAGCTTCAATGCTGAGAATCAGAAATCCAGGAACAGTGACAGCTTCTTTGTACTGATGAAGATCGCGATAAATATCTGTACCTGGTATATTCCCCAGCATTACTGTTTTCGGCCTTGTAATTTGCAACAATATCTTGAAAATAGATAGTACCACCTACCCAAAAAAAAAAAGAAAAGACATTTATGATCATCTATAGCTCAATTGCATTATATGTTATGTAATGAAGTTAGTTAAAAAAAGAGAAATCACCGCGATGGCTAGGCCCAGCTGGACAGAGATGAAGAGAACTCCGAAGAAGGCACTCAACATGACAAGGAAATCAAATTTGTCGATTTTCCAGATTTGAATGGCAGCAGGGACATCAATTAGGCCAATAACTGCAGTGACAATGATGGCCCCCAAGACGACGTTTGGAGTGTACTGAAAGAGCGGCATTAGGAAGAGGAGTGTTACCATAACAGTGACTGCCATTATTATGTTAGAAACCGCGCTTTTACATCCTGCGTTGTGATTCACAGCTGACCTTGAAAATGCACCTATCCAAATTCATTCCTTTGAGTCATTAAGTAAGTAATACATACTTTAAGAGATATCTTTGGTAGGTAGAAAGAGTTAATATACCAGTAGTTACATAGCAAGAAGTGGAAGAGCCAACGATGTTCATTACCCCTATAGCGATCATTTCCTTATTTCCATCCACCTGATAGTTCTTCAATGCAGCAAAAGTTCTTCCAACTGCAATTCCTTCCTGTGTGTATCTTAAATAGATCTCAGACATTTATGGATGGATGTTGAAGAAAAGAATGTTAATATTTGTCATACTACTTACAGTAAGTGAAATGATGCCAGTTATAAGTCCAGTTTTGGTTACAAGTCCCAAGTAGGTACCATGAAAATGCAACATGTTCCATGAAGGTGGATTCAGTCCTTCTTGTAGCTTCCCAATCTTGTTAATATGTACTAGTATATGTTAGAAATGGTAATTAGAATAATAGATGAGAGGATGCGTGCATGGAGAGTACTTACAATGCTGATTCCATGATTTTGAGCTTTTGATGCAAAAACGATCAACGTTGCGATGATCACCGACAGTAGAGGGGCTCCGGCCGACACCCAAAACAGCTTTGGCTTCTTCATGCTCTGCCATCACACAATCATTAAATTATAACGTCTATCATCAACTACTTCTTCAGTTCCTACAAATTGTTCTACTTGTCATGTTAATTCAATCTTTGCTTAAAAATGCCAAATCAAGACTACTGTCTTTCTGCTTGATCAAATATTACCAATTTTGGCAACAGGACTATTTACATAGTGTGACTATTACAAGAAAGTAATTAACCTTTTAAAAACATTAATATTTTCCAAATTGTAAATCATGTTATTTTGGGAGGGGGGGAAGAAAGGTAGTAGCAGGAAAATATATATATAAATATAAAAAAGATATTTATAATAAGTTGGACATACAATATGTCTTGTCAACAGAAGGAAGACCAGGAAGCAAAAGCCCATCAGTATAGTTTGCCACGACCACTGCACAAAAATATCATAGAGAAAAAAAGGTTATAATTATTATAATTTATTTGTTCCTTATTCACTAAACAATAAAATAATAGAGCTGGAATGAATAATGATTTCAGACAAAGCAATGTGTCAACTTGTGCATTATTGTCTTGCCATCATTTTAATTTGTTCTGTTGCCATCCTTTTTAATTTTTTTTTTTTTTAAAGGAAGCAAAATCAACTTTTAGGACAAGGGGCAACTCATTTGAAAATATAGTATCAATTGTTTTACTTATTTGTACACACAACCTTTATTAATTTAAAATAATAATTTAGAATAATTGTACATGCATATGTAAGAATAATGAACAAGGTGGATGAAGAAAACTAAATAATTATTACCTCATGTATGTTGTGGAAAACAGAACTCATGACAGGAACTATGCCCATTTTTTTGGTGAAATCTTGAATGCCCAGAAGGCTCTTAAGTTGCTGAAGAGAGACAATAATAGCAGCACCAGCCATGAATCCAATAAGGGTTGCTTTTGAAAGAAAGTCAATAATAAAGCCAAGCCTAAATTAAGAATATTGAAAATAATATCCAAGTTAGGTTGTGTGTACGTATGCATATATATGAGATTCTGATAATAATATCTGATGACTAAAAGAATCCCAATCGTAGTTATGAAGCATGAAGCTATTATTAGTGCAAGAAAAGTAGGAAAAAATAGACCTTAAAAAACCTAAAGAAGCTTGGAAAAGTCCAGCGAAAAAAGTAGAAGAAAAAGCGAGTTGAAGGAACAAAACGGGGTCTTGAACAGGTGAAACTTCTTGTCTCAACATTGATCCCATTATCAGAGAAGCTATTGAAACTGGTCCTACTGCAAGGTCTCTTGAGCTCCCCAGAATAGCATATATTAGTGGAGGCACGAAACTAGAATCTGCAATTTTATTTATTAATTATTATATCTTCAATATTGGTATTAATGGAAAATAAATTCCACTGCATGCGCATAAGACAAAAGTTACTCACAAAGACCAATAATCGGAGGCAAATTAGCCAGCTTTGCATAACTTATACCCTGATAAAGATATACAGTACCATAAAATCAATATAATTCTTGAATAAATATATATAAAAAGAAAAGGAAGTAATCAAATTACCTGAGGTATTGCAAGGCTAGCAATGGTGAGACCAGAAACAATATCAGATTTGAGTAGTTTGAGAGTGTATTCAGGACCCCATTCAAATATGGGAAAGATGTATTGAACTCCAAGAACTGATTTAACTTTCCAGTTTTGGCCCTGGAATCGCCGGAGAGGGTCGTCGGAGAAGAAGGTCTCTTTGAGGCGTGTGTTGAGTTTCTGGAGGGTACTACGGTGAGGTGGCGGCGCCACCCGGTGCACCTCCGTCTCCATGCCTCTCATCTCCACCATACTACCATTTGCTGCTTCCATGTTTAGTTAATTAATTGGTGATGTATTTATTTCTTGAGGTGTAGGTGACAATCAGTATTCAAAAAAGACCGCTACAATACAAATTAGTACCACCCACTTGCTTAATTACCAATATCATGTATTTATAGAAGCAAACTGTGTATGGGTGATTCATGATTGAGTGTGTGTGTGTGTGTCCTTGACAATTTGCATGAACAAGAATTGTGTGATTTGAGGTGAGGACAGAGCCAGAAAAGGGTAAATACTTAGACATGCATGATGCAAATATATAAAGAGGATGAGGTATATCAATATTAAAGAATTTCCAACTTCATTTGTATTCCATCCAGATATTTTCTTCATTTCCAGTCTTTTGGCATCAAAAAAAGTTTCCAACTTTTAAGGAAAAGAAAAGATTATGGATGTTAATTATTCACGCATTGCACCTTTTATTTCACCATATACATGTGGTTTAATTGGTCTTTTAAAATATTTGTCTCACCTCATGTGTATTAAATGATTTCATAATTATTAATACATAATGTGTATTAATATGAAACAAAATACCAATATAACAGAGAAATTCAAACAGTGTTATTCATGAATTAAAAAGGAATCTGGTTTGAGATGGGCAAAAGGAAATAGTAAAATTGGGTAAGAGTCAATTCTCGCTACTCTTATCATATATGCTTCCCATTATTACTTTTGCTTTTATTATATATTTGTTATTAGATTAGATTCACGTTCCAAAAAGTGAGTATTCTTTTGCCGGTTTGATGTACAGTTCTTGCAATTATTATTTCTAGATTTTTAGCACTCATATTTAGCATCCAAAATAGTAAATGAGACTGTTTATGCCCCCCCCCCCCCCCAAATCATAATTTAATTTATATGTTACTCTAATGATCAGACAGATTTTTATAGGAAAATGATGAAATATTTATCCTCACCGTTTTAATACATCCACTTGTGATGCATTAAGATCTTAAAGAATAGAAATTAGTTTTTTTCTTTTTTAAGAAATCTAAAAATGTGGCCTTAACACACAGTACATGACTGGACCCAGACCATATTAACTGAATGTTAACTAAATGGTAAATAATTGTTGTCTTATAATTACTATTAACATAAAGATTACACGTGCAAGTGCCCTAGTCTGACTGCATAAAAGTTGCATCGGAAGCCTCAAATTAAATTTCATATTAGTCAAATTATCATCTCCCTTCCTTTTTTTTATTTTGGTGCAGTCTGTATCTGTACAGACATATTTATTAGATCCTCTCTTACTCACTAAAATCAATTTCTTTTTCTTTTTTTTTTTTTTGAAAAAAAAAGTTTATTTTCGATACATTTCTACGTATAATAGTCATTTATACTACAAAACCAAATAAAATTAATTTTTCTATGATAACATATAGTTATGTTATAACTAAATCATGAGTTTGGTCTATGGAATCAAGTTCTTTGATCACCTAATTATTCGGTTCACATGCCTAACCAATTAATATTCCCTTTCAAAATTGTATGATAATGCTTTGGATTATTATTGATATGCAAATCATTCTAATTGTATGTGTATTTTCTAGGAGATGATTATTTAATAAATCGATGATCTTGAATTCAGTCGGCTCAGCCAGAAATTAGTGATCCAAATATCCGAACCGCTAAAGTCAAAAAGAAAAAAAAATCTAGAGTGATCTCATTTTGGGAAAAGAAGGGGATATCTCGATGCTATGTTTGTAGGTGGATTATCCATGGTCTATCATCAAGGCATATATGCAAGTATTTACATCAAAGTTGATTCACTGTGACGTGACGGACAAAACAAAACAAAAAAAGACAAATAATTCTTGAGTAAGGAACTTTTATCCATGGTTTTTGAGGATGAGTGGCATGCAATGTGTAGTGTACTCATTAGTCTATACTACATTGTAGTTGCAGCAAAGGAATCCAATGAACAAGACGAGATTCATTGATTATTTAGTTTTGAAAAGCTTATCTTCATAACTCCTTTTTGAAATGAGAAAGTGGAACCACCCATCCAACCTTTTTGTCTATTGGTCCCACCAGCAGGCAGCCATGGGCTATGGACATAGCCACAAATCAGAATAAAAAATGGATAGCTAAATAAAAAAAGACGTGGTCGGCAGGATTCGAACCTGCGCGGGCAAAGCCCACATGATTTCTAGTCATGCCCGATAACCACTCCGGCACGACCACCTTCTTGTTTATTAAGGCTCAATATAGATACTAATCAAGTAAAACATGATGTCCTGATTATGAATGAGTTTTTATAATGAGATTGGTTGGACAAAATGATAGCACGAGAGAGAGAGAGAGAGAGAGTGTGTGTGTGTGTGAGATCAAATATTGGGATTGGTGTGGGCTATCAAAGTATAAAAGGTCAAACATTTTCCACATTTGGTATTAATGGGTGGGTGTAAGTGTACATCCTTTCCTATAATTTTACCTTATTTTTCTCCTTCAACTTTTTGCCTAACTAATTATCTTTCAAGGGGAGAACAAAAGGCTAACTTTAGAATCTTGGACCAATGTTTCTGGATAAGAAATAAGAGGCTTAATTGAACAAACTAAATCTAAATTAGGAATTAATCAAATACATAATATATATATATATATATGTGTGTGTGTGTGTGTGTGTGTATGTATATACATATTTAATCAAATGTGACATGATACTAATTTGGAACCAAATTTCTCAGTAACAAAATGTGGATTGTACATTCAAATTAACATTTTGGAAATATATAGAATGTCGTCATATGTTATAAGACTTAATTTTTTCCGAGTAACTTTTCTAATCAAATTCTTTTATTTGTGTTTTGGTGCATAATTGGTCACTTGTACCGGAAATATACACGAGTGTCCAATTCTTCTCCATCTTACTAACTCAATTAGTTTGAACTTGATTAAAAAGAAAAAAGAAGAGAAAGAAAGTGGTAATATTATATTGTACACTAATAATTATAATTCTCTCAAATATTGTAGGTAAATCATCATTGTCATAACATATGGATATGTGGGGAAGACTTGGAGGAGGGTCTGTGGGATATGGAAGATACGATTTATGTGTACACCACTCTTATTGCATATTGATGGTCCAAAAGTAAAAGGTTTGAACCTTTTCTATTTGGATTCTACTTGCGTATGGTTGTAGTTTGCCACCAACTTCTATGATTGAGCTACAGCAAAAGACTATGTCGTCCTTAGATTTTTGAAAAAGGTGATACCCCCTTTTCTATTGCGTTTGAGTAACAATTGATGGAGAGGATGGATGAGTATGGTGTTTCTTTATCTTTACAATAATAAAAAAAGTATAGGTGTTTCAAGGGACATCTAAGTGCATGTCTATTTAACAACTTGTAAATTTTGAAATTGACAGAAAATGAAATATTAATATAGATTGAATCTCAGAACTCCTTCGAGCATAATCGTATATATGCGGTTTTTTTATTCATTCTTTGTTAATAGGATTGTGAACAATCGTATAGATGTAGTCCTACAATTTACATGATAAGAGTTATTCAATCGTATCTAATCTATATTGACAAACACTCGTATAAAGTCACTAGAAGGCTTAAATGGACTCTCCCAAATTTGTAACAATCATATGTTATATATGAAAAAAATGATAATTCAACCAACCCAAGTATGTAACAATATAAATATAAGGGATACCACTCCTTTCAACCAAAATTGGGATAATAGGTAATACATGTACTTTTTTTTAAATCACAGATATAAAAAATAATAATTTTACTATTATTGATAAAACATAAATATCATCTTCTATCACATATTCTCATGTGAGTACAAGAGTTAATTTAAAATTTTCACCCAAATTATGGTAATAAAGTAACAAAATTATATGTTATGATAGAAAAATTAATTTATTTGATTTTATAGGATAAAATGTTATTATTCCATACAAATATTATTATTTGACTCTTTTCCATTATTAGCATTTGGAAACTTAGAGGCCCAAAGAGAATCAAAGCAGCCCATATATATTTACCCAACTTGGCCCAAAGATCAAATCCCAGGTAACATCAATGGCTGCTAATGTTGAACCAAGTATCGGGCGTGGGCTCTTCTTATTTGATATTGATTTCCAACTTGAAATTAATGATCCAATGTTGAATAAAAGATTCTGTTTTTGGTGCATTTGCCTCATCTTTGATATGACACGACATTTTTTATTTTATCTTTTCCTTTTCAAGTACTGAAATATATTTCAAATTCACCATACTGAACCTAAATACAACTAAAAATTAAGGATGAAAGTATAACTTTAATCGATACTTGAGTGAAACAATTGAGGACTTGGAATAAAATGCATTTTCATCGTTTTAAATCCGATTCAAATTAGGGACATGCTCCTAGGAAAAATATATAAGTAGCTAAAATCGAGAAAATGGATTAGGATATCCGCAAAATTAATTGTAGCAGGGGCATAAGCACGTGTTTGCCAACTTGTTAATGGAAAGTGCTTAATTAAATTTTAATTAGCTGTAATAAAAAAAAAAAATGGTAATGGTGATGCAATAAAAAAAGTGTCAACGTCAATTCCAGAATCCAAACACGCCTCAATCCCGCTCTCTCTGTTTTCCCCTCCCTCACTCTTCCGATTCCACGTGCGCCCTTTCCTCCATTGATGCCTCTTACTCTTCTGCACGATTTGAATCTTCTCGCTTAAATTCACCACCTCTATAGTTTTGCTATCATGCTAAGAGAAGAGCGATGAAACCATATAGGCTTCCCAACAGCGGAAATTGCAGTCCAAGATCGCCGCCGGCCTCGCCTAGGTCCCGCAGCCTCTCCCCGCGCAAACTCCACCGTCCCACCAAATCGGTTAAACCAGGCCCTGACTCACTCGCCCAGCGCCTCGTCTGGATCATACTCTCCGTGCTCCTCAAACGCCAGGGCCTCTTTCTATTCGCACCGCTGCTTTACATTTCCACCATGTTGTTGTACATGGGAACGGTGTCGTTTGATGTTGTCCCCGTAATTAAGGATAGGCACCCTCCCGGCTCCATTTATCGGAGCCCGCAGCTGTACGCCAAGGTCCGATCCGAGATGGACTCCGATAATTCCTCTGCTGATGCGGTTAGTACTGCAACTTTGGATTTCTCTTGTCGCTTTTCTGTTTTCTGTTTCTTACCACTACTGGTCGGACCAAAGAATGGAGTGTTGCTGTGCTTGGTGATCTATGCTATTCGTGAATTTGAATTTTTGGTTATTTTGTCACTTCGCTTTCTTATATAGTATTGCGGCAATTATCATGTCTGGTGATCTCAAACACTGTATAGAAATGATTTCTTGGAACACTGAATGAATGATCTAATTAAGACGTAAAATACAAGGAGTAAGATTACTAGAAGAATTCAATTGAAAATTATAAACTTACCAGATTGTTTGATCTTTTATTTGTTCAAAATTATTCTTTTTTTGCCCTCTTTATGTTGTCGGGTTTGATTTGCTATTTATATACCAGCCCATCTTCTGGAAATTCTGTTTAGCTCTTTTTATAAGTATATAAATTTTCCTGTGCATTCTGGAATCTAGAATAGGATGCTTGCTTACTCATCCTACCTGGTGGAGACTCTGCAACTGAAATTTGTTTCATTTCAAGGATTAAGTTGGAAATGTAGTTGATGTGGGTCTGCCTCTTCTCTTAATCCATATGATAAAAAACGAGATGCCTGGCATCTTCGATGACTATCATGATTTTCTTGTTAATTAATGACTAATTTTAGCATCAATACATACATTTATTAACTCCATTCAAGCATATAAGCGAAAGGAGCAATGTGCTTGCTTAAGTTGGTCTATGTTCTAAGAATCTAATGCACTGGACTAGAAAATATTCACTCTCACAAGAAAATAAGCCGATCTCTTCTGATTTACTTGTTCCTCGAAATTTCTATCAATTTTGTTTCTTCTCATCTGTAACTGCTATTAATGAAATTTTTTGAACCACCATAGATATCCACTATATGGAAACACTCTCATAAAGGCAGTGAGTGGAGGTCATGCATCAAAAAGTCTTTGGAAGGTATGCACCATTCTTCTTCTCAGGCATTAACTTAACTTTGCATGCCACAGAGCTTACTTCTATATTTTATCGAAAGAGCTGACTGGCAACATATTATCAGGATTTTTTAGTTATGTAAATCTTTGTCTACCCTTTTAATCTTCATTGTTCTTTTGCTTCAAACTGGCTTTAGAAAGAAAAAAAATATAATGTGTACTTTATATTGTAGGTTTACCTGAGTCAAATGGATACATATTTGTTGAGGCCAATGGTGGGTTGAATCAGCAGAGGACATCGGTATCGATTCTTTGCCAGTATTACTTCTTTTTTGACTAAAAATGTACTGCACTTTTATACTTATGGGATTAGCGGCATCACTCTCTCACTAGTGCTTGTACTTCCAGATATGCAATGCCGTTGCTGTGGCAGGCTACCTCAATGCAACTCTTGTAATTCCAAATTTCCATTTCCACAGTATTTGGAGAGATCCAAGGTGAGTGATGTTAACATTACTGCCGATTGGTAATGATTGCAAATTACTATAACAAAGATATAAAAGAAAATTTCTCTGGCTGTTAGAATAGTTTATTAGAAAATGATCCTATCTGGATGAGAAGAGGAAATATGCATTATTTTGAGATCAATGCCACCAACTAGGCATTACTAGGCCTGGCTCCTTAGTTATATCTGTATGTGAGATTATGTGTTGAGATTACCTTTCTTAGTGCAAGGAAAGTGATATTGATGGCAGCCTTTCAAATTGTCTTGATTGGTCTATGTCAGCATGGAAACATTGAAAATTTCCTCTTTAAGCCATGAAAATTTCTCGTGACATGCTTTTCTTTCAAAAAGTAGAAACTACTGATAATGTTTCCGTCGTGCAGCAAATTTGGTGATATATATGATGAAGAATATTTTGTAAAGACTCTGGAAAGTGATGTTCGGATAGTTAAGTCAGTTCCGGGGTACATAATGGAGCGATTTGACAATAATATGAGCAATGTGTACAACTTCAGGATAAAAGCATGGTCATCAATCAGTTACTATAGGAGCACAGTACTTCCTAAGCTGCTTGAAGAAAAGTGAGCCTCAGTGGTTTCTCATTCCAACTTTTTCTTCACTGTCATTCTCACTGAGTCTGTGCAATGCATTAATGACTTCTTAATTGTAGGACTCCCTTTTGGTAGTATGCTTGACTTCTATAAGCAATATTGCAGCATGTGGTTTCTAAAATGTGACTACAATGATCTATCTAATGGGCATACTGAATTAGATTTTTTCTGTTTTTATTATGCCTGTAAAAGTTCTTGGAACTCGATTAGATTATGTTTGGACTCAATCTGCAATTCACCTTACTGACTTTAGTCCACTTAAAGGAAAAACAATATCATGTGTATACCCCACTTTTGGTTATTGAATGATATAAAATGTGATTCTTAATGGACACCTGATTGCATAAAATACTCTCTTAACTGCTTTGCTTTCTCCCTTGTTTTCTGCTTGCATTTTGCCTTCTCCATTTACTTTTTTCATTTTATGCTCACTTGGTGCATGATTTATTGTTTAGGACCCTTTAGTTGCATCTTGTTACAGATATTCAATAGCGTTTACAGGAATGGTTATGATACCAAAGGAGCTTAACTATAATGGTGGATTATTTTATATTATTTAACTTTTTTTGTTTTGCTTTGCTATTGCCTTGAACTTCAGTGACGTGCTAAATGTGAAATGTTCTTAAAATCTTTGGTAATCATGATCTTTTTTTTTTTTTGTTGTCTTTTATGCTTTTCACTTAAGTTTTGACTTTTGAAATTTGTACCATTTTGTAATTGGCTAAGTTAGGTTCATAAGGATTTCACCCTTTGCAAATCGGCTCTCGTTTGATGCTCCTCCAGTTGTACAACGACTTAGATGCTTGGCAAATTATCAAGCTCTAAGGTTTTCAAGTCCCATATTAACTCTTGGTGAAAGTTTGGTAGCAAGGATGAAAGAACGCAGTGCAAATAATAGTGGCAAATATATATCCGTGCATCTTCGATTTGAGAAGGTCAGTCTGGATGAATTTGAATCCAACTGAACTTTTCCAAAAATCAAATATTTATGTTCTGCTGTAGGATATGGTTGCGTTTTCCTGTTGTGTATATGATGGTGGCAAGCAAGAGAAATTAGACATGGATGCTGCAAGAGAAAGAGGTTGGAAAGGAAAATTTACTAAACCAGGTCGAGTCATTCATCCTGGAGCAATCAGGCTTAATGGGAGTTGTCCCTTAACACCTTTAGAGGTATTACTTTAACTTTCATCATCTTCAGTACAAATGAGGCACACACATTAAGAACTATTCTGACTTTTATTCTCTTTGATTAACCTAAAGATTTTCTGTTTGATTCTGATATTTACTGTAATTTTCTATAGCAGTGATCATTTGTGGAAGTATTTTGATATAAAATGTTTTCTCAGAAAATATATTTTAGAAGTTTATAATTCTCTTAAAATTGACTTGATGGATTGCGTTGTATTTGTATGTGTTTGGTTTTAGGTTTTGCACTAAAATGTAAGTACCTCTTTGATAGTCCTACCTACACCAAATGTTGAACTCAATCTTTTTGTTGATCTAAGGTTTATATTTACATATTTGATTGCCGCCACTCTCTTGAATAACTTGTTTTACATATACTACACACACACATCACTGAGTGATAAGGTTGTATGCGTGAGTGAGTATCATATAACTCTTTTTTTGACTCCTTGTGATGGTATATATGGATTAGGTAGGTCTGATGCTGAGGGGTATGGGCTTTGGCAAAAGCACTAATATCTATTTAGCATCGGGTAGGATATATGACTCTGAAAGGTATATGGCTCCTCTTCTGGAAATGTTTCCATTATTACAAACTAAAGAAATGATGGCATCTGCTGAGGAACTAGCTCCATTTCAGGTAGTGAGCTAGATGTATGTTTGCATTTATTGGAGATTACATGGTCTCAAGCATTGTATGTTTTAACTCTTTTAAGTTACTTATTTTCAGAACTACTCTTCCAGAATGGCTGCTATAGACTACACGGTTTGTCTTCACAGTGAAGTATTTGTAACAACTCAAGGTGGAAACTTTCCGCAGTTACTTTTGGGGCACAGGAGATATTTGTATGGAGGACACTCCAGGACAATAAGGCCTGACAAGCGCAAACTGTCTTTATTATTTGACAATCCAAATATCGGGTAATCTAGTTTCGGGGTTCTCTTGTGTTGCTTCAAAGCTTGTTTTGGACCTATTTGTGAATGTGGGCTTTCTGCTGGAACCAGATATTGATGATTCATTAATTTCATCCAGGTGGAAAAACTTCAAGAGGCAGATGCAAATTATGCGAGCAAATAGTGGGTCAAAAGGTTTTCAACTCAAGAGACCAAATGATTCGATATATTCATTTCCCTGTCCAGATTGCATGTGCAAAGCAAACAAGACTGAAGATTCAAGATCATCATCGTCATCATCATCAGTGACGTGATTTCTCAAGCTACAGAACCATAGAGCCGATCATATGACTAATAGTTGTGCCCTTGGCTGCTAACACCATATTCTTGAATGTGATTCTTTCATTTTTTTTCTTCCATCTCCTTTGAAGAGAAGGCATTGTCTGGAGGAATGATTCTTTGCCAGGTAGGTACAAGTGGTGATTGCATCTTGTTGTCAATGAAACACGATGGTTAATGAGAACCCAAAAATTGGAGACATGAGCTTTGCATTCTTAGCTACTTCCTGTGTCTAAGTTGTGGATAGACAAAAACGTAGGTTGTAGAGGAATTTGGCTGTGGTATATTGATGTTGGTGTTAATACTGTACATTACTTGTGTTTCACTGTACAATACCCTAGAAACAATGTGAAGCTTTTGTATATCAACCTGCCTGCCTTTGTTCCTTTTCTTTCCGTTTTTCTGGCATTTCATTGAAATGTTCAACTTCCCTATCTGACTCTTTTAATTATATATTTACTATATTGTACAAGTTATGAATTACTAGATACTGAAAATAAATATTTTAAGGTTCTTTCATTCATCCAATTCATAATATCTAGAGGCTGGAAAATAATTTAAATTTATTGTGATTCATTAAAATAAATAAACAAACTTAAGCATGTTACTATTCGGCTCGTTTGTTCATGAACAAGCTTCTCGTAAACTAGTTCGTAAAATATAGTACTAATGTTTGATATTTTGATATATAATTATAGTTTTTCTAATAATTGAATAATAAATTTAGATAATTTTTTTAAAATATAATTTTTTTTGTTAATGAACTGATGAATAATTTATATTAGTATATTATAATATTATCTTAAACTCTGTTTATGTTCGATTAAGTTTGAACAAGACTCGTGGGTTAATTAAGGTCAAATCATGAGATATGTATCGGAGTACGCTGACGTCGGTTGTCCCAAATTCAATATAGCCTAATATTCGTCTATGATTTGATTTTGTGAAAAAATATTCTTGCGACTAAAAGGCAGCTTCGTTTTCAACTATTTTCGAAGCAGAAAAAAAAAAAGTTTTGAGCAATTAATCCAAAATAATGGAAATTGTTGGAAGCCTCAATGGAAACCAGCTTGATTACTTCAACTCTGAAGGTTATTTGGTTTTGGAATCTTTCTCGAGCCCAGATGAGGTTAAATCCTTCAGGTTACAGATGGAGCGATTGCTCGATGGATTTGATTGTTCGAGCAAAGCTTCAATCTTCTCCACCAAGAACCAAGTGAAGATTTATTTTGGCTTTTATTCTTTTCCTACTGAGATTCTAATTACAGATATAATCCGATTACTGAGTAAGTTCATAAAGTTAGGCTTATTTTTTTGTTTGTTTGTTTTTCTGGGTGCAGCAACAGAATACTGATGATTACTTCTTCGAAAGCGCCGAGAAGATTTCCTTTTTCTTTGAAGGTATGGATATATGATTAATTTCTGCTGTTTTTTTGTTTTCAAATAAGAATATCTTCTGCGAATTGTTTTGATTCTGATTTTGTTAGATTGTTACATTTCTTCTTATAAAAGGTATTTGACTTTTATATGTGGAGTTTTTGTTTACTGGTAGGTCATAAATAATATTTCCTTATAATATTGCCTAGTGGAATGAGTTTGATGTTGTTAGGAAGTGTTATGAGTAATTCTTTGATTTCAAACCCATGTTATTTTCTTAGTTTTGGCTTGATGCTTCTTGTGCTTCTCTTTTGAAATGGTTGGCCTCAATATTTAAATTTTGTATGCTGTTCTAGTGTTTTATACTTAAGTTCAGTATATCTCTGTTTTAAATAGCTCTAGCTCACAAGTCATGCACACCCTTTCTTTGTTGAATATGTTTTGCAACTGTTTTACCTACTAATGCTATTGTCCTTGTGTAGTTTTGTGCTTAAAATATGTAGTTTCTCATTGTTTTGACAGAAAAAGCTTTTGATGATGATGGGAACTTGAAGCAACCAAAGCAACTCTCAATAAATAAAGTTGGACATGGTATAATTTATCCTCTCACCTTGTATTTGATTTACTGTATTCTTCCTGGCTGCATAATTAAATATTTCCACCTCTATTCTCAAGTTTGAATTTTTGTATTTATCTCTTGAATTGTTTAGTTTTTCTTTGACTTGAAAATAATGTTTCTTTGCAGCATTACATGAAATGGACCCAGTTTTTAAGAGCTTCACGAGTTCAGAGAAAGTATCGGGTCTATTTCGCTCTTTGGGTTACAAAAGGCCAGTAGCCATTCAGTCCATGTACATTTTCAAGGTTCGCTTGAATTATATTTGAACTATATCCTTCCATAGATTCTATTGGTTTAGATGCTAATTGACTAAAGTAATGATGTTATGTATACTGATTAGAATTTGGACTCTTATTTGTTTACCTACTTCATTGTAAATGACATATTAATCTTCTGCACTGATATCAAAATGCCCTTGTCTTAATATATTTACATGAATTTGATTCCCAGCAACCTGGAATTGGTGGCGAAGTAGTCCCACATCAGGATAATTCATTTCTATACACCGATCCACCAACTTGCACTGGGCTGTGGCTTGCTCTAGAAGATGCTACAATTACAAATGGTTGCCTCTGGGCCATTCCTAGGTCTCACAAAGGTCTGTATAATCTTCTTTGCATACATTAACTTATTGCTCCATTATGTTTTGATGAAGTGTAGAATTTTCTTCGTTTTTGTTCTAGATGGCCTTGTTAGAAGATTCATTAGAGATGACACAGGTGTGCACTTTGATAAACCATCTCCATGTTATGATGAGAAGGATTTTGTTCCTATTGAAGTAAAAGCTGGCTCCTTGGTAGTAATACATGGGGGTCTTATTCATCAGAGGTCTATTGTCTGTCCTGAGCTCCAAAATAAAAAATTATTCATTAATTTATGTAAGATCATGACGCATATTGTTTCCCTGCCTTGTATGTTGTTGGTCTACAGTTTCGAGAACAAGTCTCCAACGTCACGACATGCATACAGTCTGCACCTGGTGGATACTGTTGGCTGTAAATGGCTTGAGGACAATTGGTGAGTAAGAAATAAAAAGATTTGGTAATTGTGTTTGGATATTCAAGCATTTTCATGTGCATCTTATGATGAAGGTGATGGGATTAAGCTCGTTTATTATTCTCTTATATTTCAGGATAAGAAGAAAGGTGGATGCTGAGCCCCTGTATGCTCCCTGAGCTCTGCTGCCCAACTAGTATTATGCAGCTGAGTTGATGAACCAAGTAGTTCATACCTTGGGTTTTCTACTTGTTTACATTTCTCAAGATAATATTAATAAACTTTATCCCCTTTAATCCACACTTTACTCCCTTCCTCATTTTCTGTTCCTCTGCGTGATCATTTGCTGTTTAGATTGTTTTATATGCACTTGTAACTTCAAACTTCTACTATTTAACACTAAACATAAACCTCATGGTAGAATTTTTTTTTTTGTTTGTTTGTCGTGAAAAATAGAAGCAAGATGCATCGCAGCAAAAACGCGGAAGAAGTATAATAAATATATAAATTGAGGAAGCAAATCAACTGAAATGTAATGATGAGTATAGTATATAGTTGGAAAACAAAGGAATGGGAAAATGATGAAGGTATGATTTTAGCATGGGAAAACAAAAAAGCAGTAGCAGTAGTAGAAATGGACAAGTCTTTGGAGGTGCAGTATTTGTGCTGTGCTGCCTTTTGTCTGCTGCCTTTTGTCTACTTGGGACAACCTCCTATGCTCTCTCTCTCTCTCTAAGATTCTGTTTGAATAGTAGTAGACAGTGTGGTCCGCAGAGTTTAGCTCAGTTGGTTTCGGAGGGGCAGATAAGGTGCAAGGTTCAAATCCTACAACCTGCAGTATGAGAGCAACATTCTTGGGCCCAATGTGGGCTTTAAGGGTGGGTTCCTTGTAGGCTTGTGGGGAGCGCCTCCCCCTTAACAGGCCGCTAAATACTTGATTTACAACCTCTCACAACTCCTGTTGGACTGGGATGTGGGAGGCCTTTGGGGTTGGAGATTCAACCTTTTGCTCCAAAGTAGTAGACAGTGTGTGATAGAGGATCTCATTTGCTATGACAACAACAACCCCTATGTTGTTTGCCTTTTAATACATGAAACCTTTAATTTTGGAGGATAGATATATGAAGAATAAATAAGCAATAGAAAAACATCTTAAATCTAATCAATTTTATCTAAAAATCTTTAGGTGTTGATTTATTGAGGATGACTGTCCCTGCAGACATTCCTTAAATCCGTCCCTTGTATCTATATATGGATGTTAATATCGATGCGTGCATTAATTAAAGTTGATCAAACACACACATGTATATATCAGAAGTGACTAAGCTAGATTAATTAATAAAGTAGTACATGATGAAATTAGGTGACAGTACATCTAAAAATGGTAATAACTGCGTAGTTATTAGAGTAAACAAAGAAAAACAGACAGGATCCTTCAGTTTTTGGTGGGAAGAAACTCAATAAACTGATTAGGTGTAAATTTGGTTTGAATGGTGGAAGGAGCATCATGAGGAATGGGGTCGAGCGAAGTCGAAGTCGAGGCAACGATCGGAAAGAGGTGGAGGGTCTGATTGTGATCTTGTAGTACTGGTGCAGCTTTGTTGTTGTTGGAAGAAGAAGAGGTTTGATCTTCATTCTTTGCATTATTGATCTTCCTCTTCTTCTGCAAATGCAAATCCAAATCCAAATCCTTGTGATGCAACTGCAACTGTAATTGTGTCCACTCATCTTGTCTGAGATGTGGTGTAATTACTGCACCATCTTGCATTGATGCAGAGTCCTGCTCATAGTTGAAATAAAAAGCTGAGTGAATTTTGCACAATGTTCGAGAAATTCTAAACTTTTCATAGCAACGTAGCAGCCCCAACAGAAAGTATGGAATGCAGCTTTTTAGCTTCATTCTTTTTCCATCATACAATTTGCTTTTCTCTTTCCAATTCTATTTTTTGACCTTGATGCTTTGTATTATTACCCCATTATTTTGCCGAGTTTTGTGCAAAAGAAGGTAATTATTCAATTACCTCACAAGGTGCAGGCTGATCATCTTCAATTTCGATGTATGATCTCCTGCTGCTGCTGCGCAATCCTGTACCTGTAAAATCAAATCACTATCATTTTTTTTTTTTTTTTTAAATCTAAGACAAAGACAATATTTAATTATTAGGGTAAGTCTAGGCAGCTAGAGTTTTGAAAATAGTTGGAAAAATACAAGACATGATGAAGACAATTATATACCTGGAGATGATTGTAAAGTGTGATTAGAGTGAATGAGCTGACGACGTTTCTTCTGCCTCTCTCTAGCCTTGTGGTTCTGAAACCAGTAGAAGACATTCTTCCCTTCTATCTTTCCAAATCTTCTGAGCTTGGAGGCGATGTGCTGGATTTGTTCTGCAGATGGAGTTCGAACCCCACGTCGGTACATGTCTTCCAGAGCCTGCAGTTGTTCTGGAGTAGGGTTCCATCTTGTGCTCACCAATGGCAATGGATTAGGGTTTTTGATGCAACTACATGAGGAGGAGGAGGAGGAGGAATTAGGGAGCATCATCATCTTCATCATTGGCCTCGGCATCAATGGCCGGAGTTTTCGCCCGTACTCTGTCTTCAACCTCCTCTCTTCATCTTCATTACTACTACTCTCCACCATCCACATCATTTATGCAAGATGTGTTCAATGCATGGAATTTCAGAGATTAAGACTCGACGAGTGAGAAATTGCACAAGGGAAAGGAGAGAAGATCTACACTAGGTTGACCATGCTAGGCTACCTCTATATATATCATCATGTAATAGTAATAGTAATAGTAATAGTAATAGTAATACAATACAGATGAATTAAGAAATTTAAAGGAGATATTAGATAGATAGAAACAAATTAGGGGCACAAAAGCGACGTGACAATGATGAGATAATGACAAGTGTGTCATTGGGACTTCAATCTCTTCTTTCTACACCTACCTACATATTGTCCCTCTATCCATCTCTATCTCCTTTTCTTTTCTTCTTCTATAAATCACATTCACGCCTACCTATTTGTCATTGTTATGTGTACCATACAAATACCATAAAGTAGACCAAATACTATTTCCAATATTTCATTAATGCTCAACTTATTCACAAAATATTACTTGTAATTTTTCACTACTATTTGACTCTACCTCCTCTTTAAAGCTAACTGCTTTTCTAATTTTGTGCTGAAGAATCAAATATAGATTTCAAGCATTATTGATGAAATTATGTTGCCCCTCATTTAATTATTTGCACTCGTGCATGCAAACCATCTACCCTATTCTTTCTCTCCTACTTTTCATTATTGCAACTGATCAAATTTCCAACCACTAACAACTATATCCCTTCTCCTTAGCTCCACCACCCTGCTTACTGTATATTCATAATTAATGTCGGATTATCTCCACTGTGCATGCAATATTCGTCCTTATCACATTTATGGATGGTGAAAATAATAATTAATCACTACCCATATATGCAATTAAAGTTATCCTGCAACAGTTGCGTTTTGAAGATGCATTTATATAATTGTGTGTAATTATAGTCAGGTTGTTAGTATATTTATATCTTTGCATCATAATGCCCAACAATCTTCTCTATTCTCTATTGTGTTTCGTTTTGTATTAAATATTTGCTCCCACATATGATAATATATAACAACATATGTTTGCACGTACGACGTATACTTTATGAAATACAAGATACACGGTATATAACAGTTCTTGTATGCATGTAGTATACATTAGCTGGTATACAAGAGAGTGATTTGATTGATGAAGCTCTACCTGCAGAATCTAACAGTACTGGCTTACATAAATACAGTACTGCTGTATGTGCAATTAATTACTACAATTCATAAAAACAAAGAAATTATTCATTATGAGAAATTACAACCAGAACTAACATCATGCATGCCATATATATAATTCGCCCTTGCCAACTACTTAATTCTGCTATCAATACAATCAAGACTTGTCAACATAAACCAATCAGTTGAAATATTAGTACAAAATTTTAATGTTTAGCTGAGTTTAAGGGAAATTATAGAGTTTAAAAGCAAAATCAAGAATTCAAGATAGCGTCGCAAAAGTACATTATAGCTAGATTACCAGAAGATGTACATTAGTTTTTCCGTTTAAATTCTTTTTTATTGATAACAAATTAAGGCAACTTGGATTGCGATTGTTGGTGGTACTGGTACTAATTGATCATACAGATATGAAGGGAAATATATATACTTCTCACGACACTGATGATTATGCTATTTCTACACTATATAGATGCTGCAAATCCCTCGACAAGGTAGAACCAAGTGGTAGGTAGATGCATATATAATATAGGTAGAGAATTAATTAAAGAATTGGAGGAGGTATTTTCGGCAAATTGGGTTAACTACTCCAAGAGCTTGTTGCAAGTGCCAACTCCAACAGCAGCAGCAAGGTGCCAACCAGCGTGTAGATATGGAGTTTGAGGTAGTAGGTCGTCAGCAATGAAAAGCGCACCACCCAACAACGAACACATCTTATGCACCTTGTGGACCTTTCTCAGGTCTGGATCTTCAAACGCTCGTTTAGCAAATGCCACCTCCATCATTCCTGTGTGAACTGCTGAAACCATGAGAGGCTGAATTGGTAGAAAGAAAGCAGATGCTGCCATAAGCAACTTTGGGTTCTCATTCCTCAGTGCTCTTGACAGGCACACTGTGGCTGTTGCAATCATCGTGTAGTCAGCCCATCTCAGATACTTCCTTACTCTCCCTCTTGAAGCATGATACAAACTTGATGCAACGCCTACTCCAATCAATGAATTTGCATAGATTCTACAATTAACATTTTTCCTGCATAGCAACCTAAGTTAGCTACGCATGCATATTCTAAAAACTTTGATGTGGTCTATAATTATCACCTTGGCGTCATGTGAAGTCCAAGGGCGATAAAGGGAAGTGAAGTAAGCACGTTTGTGATTGTCTCGGCAAGGTTTTTATCACCTGAGAGGAGCAACTGATTTATCATGAGAAAACAAGAAAAATAAACTATGAAAACAGCAGACAGAGCCTTAGTTAGAGAGCAATTAAAGGTAGTTATATATACCACTATGACGACATGAATGAATGGGCCTCAAACAAGCAGGTCTTTGATGCCAGACTTTCCTGATTAATAAGAAAGATTATACAGTTAGTGACATACGCCATATGTATAAATTGGTGAAGAAATCACTAGCTAGAATCAAATGTTAGGCAACTCGGAATGTCTACACTTACTGCATTATTAGCCTTTGGTTGCTCCTGCTGGTGGTATCGGAGGCTCCAGAAGTTGACTCACTAATAGCGCCATGTTGGTTTATCTCTTGGAATGAAAATGGCATGTTAGAAACCAAATGCACTCCATGTACTCCAGTTAAGGCCTTACTAGGCTTCAAAGTAGCCTCGGGAGTCATATGTTATTGGGCAATCAGTCAATTCAATTGAACTGATTGCCAGAAATAACATATAGTCCTCAAGAGGAAGGCAGTGAAGCAGCAGTTGTTGAGTCACTGAAATTCATTTCAAGTGCAATGATCAGAACTTCATTGAGATATCAACAACAATATTACCTATCCAGGACTTGAAAAGAAGAAGAAAACATCACTATGAAAGGCCAAGATATCATCAGATTCATCAACCGAATCCTCAAAATCTTAAATATCCAATACCAACGATGGAGCTATAGAATCAGTTATTTATCGCTCTAACACTACCAGGAACATTTCAGAAGCTTTCAAGACAATTTTTTTCACAATTCTTTCAACAGCTGTCTCACTATATCGGTCTACCTCAGTACATGACATATAATCTTGTTGAGTCTGTGATCATTCAAGATGAAAAAAGATAGAATCTTTATTATTCAGAATAATCCTCTACTAGTCAGGAAATTAGAGGAGTTGGATAGTCAATCAATCACTGGTTTGAGCTAGGATTTACAATCACAAAATCAATTTAGACTTGTTTTTAATTCTGAAGGTGGAGTCTGCAGCTTTAACAACCAAAGTTCATCAATACACATGAAAAACTCATCCAAATTATGACAGGAACACATAAGCAAATCGACAACTGTACACAATAAAATCACTCATGCTAATTCAAAAGTACTTAATTTGAAACAGAATGACAACTTTATAATTTCATTGTAATAATTAAGGATTTCATACAAAGCATTGGACCATGCATTTCATATATAACCAAAGCAATATCCCTGCAAATGCGAAAGCGCAACAAATCCATTATAAAATTCCCAGAATCTAACAACAAGGATACCATCAATAAATAAATAAAAAAGAAAAGAAGAAGAAATGATCTCACCTAACCAAAGCAAATAAGATTAAACAAGAAAAAGGTCTTTAAGAAAATATAGAAAGAGAGAGATAGAGAGATCGCAAAAATTACCTAAAAAATAGGAATACAGTGGCAATGTGAATTGTGAGGTATGGGACAAAATTAATTTAACTGATGGAATGAATTGGGTCAGGGGAGTCAAAATTAGGGCAAATTTGGACTAATAAATTGGGAAAAAGATGCGAATTTGAGACAGAATCTCCTTGAAAAAGGCTGCAGTATGTGTGGCATATTCTATTGGTTCCAATCTAAATTCTGAGGATTTGTCCAAATTCATCTTATATGATTTGATTGAATTTCGTATATTCTTGTCCTCTTCATTTTACTATTATACTATTATTATTTGTTATATTATTTATTTTATTTTATTATAAATTATTTTTTACAAATTTAATATTTTTATTTTTATGTCTTATTTTACGCATTCATCATGTCCTGTTCGCATCGTGCACTTTTTGATATTTTCTTGGTTCTTAATAAATAACTGAGGTTGCACATAAAAAAATAAAAAATAAAAAATTTAAACAACATTTTATGCAAGATCAATCATCAAAGTCTTCTCTTATTATTATTACCTTTTTCATAAATGATGCTACATGTGCATAAAATTTGACTCAATTATTATATATGAACATGACATGAAGGTCATTAAGCATGATATTCTACAAAACTCAAGTACTTGAAACGAGGTTATCAAAATCATCTCAACATTAAGTTTGTGATTAGTTATTTGTCAAATACATTGGTATTGAATCATTTCATATTTCCATTTCCATTTGGCATCATCCTGATCATGCATATATATATATATATATATATATATATATATATATATATATATATATATCACACACTTTCATTATATAGTAGTTGTTAGGAAAAATAAGATTCTCTATTTCAATGTGTGTTTTATTTTGTACTTCAAAAAATATAAATAACTTTAATAATTAATACATAACATATATTAAAAACATTAAAATACAAAATAAAATATAATTTTTTTTCCAGATCCCTCTATTATTTTGTTAATGAAACAAGATTGATAAATATGATTTATATAGCCATGGGAATAAGAAATAAAGTTTCCAACTTAATGGAAAAATGCAATAGACTCGAATATTTAAAAATACCTCACTGAGACACTAATGATGGGCCCACAGAAACCCACGAGCAATATTCATTGCCTTGCTTAACGGGCCTTAAGGAATACTTCTGACCCAACAGCAACTAACTCATGCAACAACTAACTCCATGAGATGGCCCAAAACTCGACTAAATTGGGTTACCAGTTACCACTATGTAAATGGTCCACAATTAGTTGTGAACCCACTTGAATTTAAGTATTGCAATTTGCAAATAAATTAGTTGCAAACTTACACAAACTTTTGATAAGATTTGAAGTATGAAATGGAACAGAAATATCTTTTTGTAAATTTGAACCTTTAGAAACTAAACGTATTTAATACTTAAACATGCATGACACCGAAGTAAACATGACATGCATATAATTTAGAGAAATAAAAAATTTAGTCATCTAAGATTTTCTCTTTTTAAAAACAAAATTTAGTCCTACATATAATTTTAAAATCTTTCGATTATATACAATAACATGTCAAATGACAGTATTTTCAGTTGATATCCAAACCATATATATTAAAAATGAATATATAAAATTTTAAAATAATAACAGAGATTGTTTGATAAATTAAAATTGTATTAAGTGATGAGTTAAGAGTACATGAGGTTTGATAAAATGGGCAATCAAGAAAAGTCAAAATTAAGTATGGTATGTAGACCAACTCCATCTGCGAGAAATTAAATATGAAGAGCAACAATGTTTTGTTAGGAGAATAATTAATATATTCTTAATTATTTGGCTTCTAGCGTTATGTCTGTACTTTAAGTTAGATGATATAATTGTCCAGATGTTACAGCATTATATAATCGCTCAATCCCAAATTACTTAAGAAATTATTGTGGAATATTATTTAAAAGCACACGATGTTGCAATCTTTGACTGAAGATTAAATTTCAAATATTATATGTATCATTCTAGGAGAAATTATTGTTTCAAGTCCCCTATACCAAAAAAGTTTCCAAAAACACGCCTCCGATCCAAAAATAAAATATTTCCTAAAACACCTTCACACTTATTTTTCAAAGTACAGTTGTTTGACTCTCAAGTTTCGAAAAAACATTTGTCCATCCGTATATTTGCAAAATATATTATGTGGGATGCTAAAATATTTTTCAAAAATAACTTGGGATAATTAAAAAAATCAATAGTCCCTTAAGATAGAGAAGTAAAAGATATTATGTAGGAATCTCTATTTGTAGAAACTAAATATGATCTCACTAATCTTACATAACAAAACAGAAAAATAAAGAAAGAAAGAAAAGAAGTAGCATAATATTGGAAGAATTAAACAAATGGAGTATAGGCGGGTCCAAAGAGGAGAGTCAAATGCTAGCTAGGTTAAAATTGTAGAGAGAGAAGCAGGGTTGCAGAAGGGGATCAAGTCAACCCCATCCACACAAGGTGAATAAGGTTAATGGTACAGAAAATTAAACACTACATTTTCATAAATTTAAATATAATAATGATATGGGACTATGGGAGTGTATATATATAGTCCGCAGACAGCGGCTATTAATACTGGACAGTCCCACTCGATCTCCTATATATCTTTTCTAAACTAGTGCTTTTGCATTTCTAAACCATTCTTTGTTTACCTATACTACATGTACAACCAAAACAAACACAATAACATAAAAATTGTCCAGATTTCGAAGATGCAGAGTTGGAGCTAGAAAATAAGATATGCAAAAGAAGGTTCCAGAAATCAAGGGTCAAGATCATGTGACTACACCCTTAAGACAAGGAGACTCTCTCTCTCTCTCTCTGCATTTTTTTCTTTTCAAATTCTGAATAGGGTATAATTAATTAATTAATAATAAGAATTTCCCATGATGTGTTAATCGTTGCCATCTTGTATTTCAGCATCCATTATTATTCTTGTTGTAGTTCTACTATTCTAGTAGCTAGTACTGCAAGTGAAACATATATCTTGCTTAGATTCTTGTTGTTGAGCCTAAGATTCTTGCATAGTTCTACATTATTAATTATTTTCTTCTAAAGAAATGTTAGTTTCAATGGAAGGTGGAAGAAGGAGAAAAAGATGGAATATTAATTGTAGGGCGAAATTCATAATATGTTGTGTAGGCTTCTTCTTGATATTCTCCCAAGTTTGTATATTGTCGTTGGCCGACGAGATTGACCACGGTGGTTCACGGTGGTCTCCGGCAAGAAAAGCAGGGTTTCATCACCATGCAAGAGCCAAGAAGAATATTAAAGAGGAATCATCATCATTGTATGAAGAAGAGAAGAGATTAGTACACACAGGCCCCAATCCTCTCCACAACTAAGACACTATGGACTGTAATGGTTAGTTTTAGATTTGAACATGGAAAAAAAGTTGATTCTGCATGCTGTCCTTCTTTTTGTTCTTTTTACTTCTGAATTAGAATTAACTGTAGCCTCTTTTCAGAAAATTGTTTTAAATGATATCTGATCAGCTGTTGAGCAAAAAAAGAAGAAGAAAGAAAACAAGGCCTTAATGCTCTTGCTTCCATATTGCAGTGCACTGTTAATTTCTCTTCTGTACCTTCTGTTAAACATTAATATTGTTGTTGTATTAATTGCTGCACTTACTCTCCTCCATCTACTCCACCTCTTTTTAGCATTCTATCATTTTGCAGCCCTTCCCAATACAATACATACGCATATTTCTCCTTTGATTAATACTAATTAATTTGCATATATACATGCATGATGATCTCTATGTATATATAGATCAGTTACAGTAGTACTTGATGTATAACATCTGCGTACAAAACCGTTGATATATAGCCAGTGATGAGTCATGTACAACATTATTTTTCATATCTCAATTAGTCTGGTAAATTAAATTGTTGTTTCTTCTTCCTCCTCCAGTAGTGTAAAGACTGACAATTAATCTTTTGTACTAAAAAAAGCGAGCTAGTTAAGATATGCCAAACTTTTTAGGGGGGGCTATTCAATTAATTCATTCATTCATTTACGTAAGTGATTAGGTTTGGCAACTCTTTATGTCAATATACGTGTGCATATGTATGTCATTATGATCTGCTGATTACACACATTTGGAAAGCCATTTTCAATTCCATTTAACACCATGATACATATGAAAAAATCCCATCTGTATTTTATGCAAGAAGACATGAATGGATGCAGCTAATAGCTTAGCCAGTTCTCCAATTCCCAGAGCTTGTGTGGAAATGGAAAAAGTGGAACAAGAAATTCATGGAAACGAGATCATGTATTATATTGGTGATCTAGTTGGGTCTTGATTGATTATTCCTAGACAAGTCTCATATATGTTTTATACACTTAAATGCTTCCATTTTTCCTCACACGCATTCTCATAATTTAATTCACGTACAGAAACCCCACAATTATTTATTAGACATTAATTCATCTAGTACGTATGTATTTATTCTAAGTGATTAGGGAAATCTAATTGTAGTTGTATATATTGTGTCTGTTTCTTTGGCGTGTAATTAGTTATGTTGGATCGATTTGGTAGATCATGTATGTATACATGTGGTTTGAACATCCCTTAATTTCTTTTGAGCTAGCTACTTTTGATTGGCAGCACCAACAAACTACTATATATAAAAAAACACACACACACATACTCTTTTAATTAAGCTGCCTGGAAAAAAGCACATGTAAAATATTATAGTTTCAATGACATTAACCTATGTTCATGTTCTCAAGGTGAGATCTATGGAAACTTCCTTTGAATTAATTAAAAACTTGCAACCAAACCCACCAGTGATGGTTTTCTTGAAACTCTCGAGTATAGAACCAACGCTGTCCAAAAGATTAATGCAAGACCACCTCTAGGTTTGTGCATTTATAAGTTTGTTTTGTTAGTAGACCATTGTAGACGGATATAAATTAATTTTAATGATGGTGAATCGATTCTAAAACCAAGCATGATCCACTTTGGTGTTTTCTAAAACAAGATCAGTCCAATATACAGTCCGTCCATTATTAAACACACCATATTATAAATAAATCAAAAATAAATATTTATTTAAAGACATTAACACCCTTACTAATTATTATTTATTTAATTTAATGTTATATAATTGAAAGGGTAAATGATAATATTGTGGGATGTGTTTAGAAATTTGATGGTATTTAATTTAATTATTTTAAAATTTGTGTTTAACAATGAGTGGAGTGTATATAGCCTCATCTTTAAATTATTTATAACCTAATTGCTCAATATATCTCTTTTTTATATCTAATTAAAGTCGCTAATCACGTTTCTTAAAAGATTGAAACGTGGCTCCTGATTTGTGGTTTGTTTTTCCACCAACTAATTGCTAGTACTGTACTCTACAGCAATGTAGAGGATCAACGGGAAAATAGATCTTAGAGAGAGCTCCGCTCAGCTGAGGTAACCCCCACCAACCAATGGCTGCACCTGCACCATCGCCGTTCAACTACGCGACGACGACTTCTCTCCACTCTTCCACTATTTGCCCTCTCTATTACACGAGACGCCATCTCCTTATTCCCTGTTCTCCCAATTTTAATGCTTCTTCTTCATGTTGTGCTTTTAATAATGTTTCGAGTAATGCGAGAAAGAGATTGAGAAGAAAATCACTGGAAACAAATACCATTGACGGTGATTTGGAAAATAATAGCTTGTTCAATTCGTCATTGAACAGCGGTGTATTTAATAGTAAGAGGTTGAGTTTTAAATCGTTGTTTGGGAAGCGATCGTTGTGGCGAAGAATATTTTTCGCGTCGAAGAAAGTAAGGAGCATCCTTTTGCTCAATGTCATTACGGTTGTCTATGGTAAAGTTCTGAAATTAGTATTTTTCTTGTTATTTTTGGTGTCTGTTCATTCTTACCATTCGACTCATTCCAATGTCCGGATTTAGTTTTGGAGCTGATGTTTATTGATTGGATTTTGAAAAGCTGTGTGTAATAAGATAAAATGTGCTGCAACATGGAAAGAGAGAATTATTAGAATTATGGGGGGAAAAGGCATTCTTGGAAAGGTAGTATTATGGAAAAAAAAGGCAATTCTTGTAAAGGTTTAAGGGTTAGAAGTAGAACATTGATGCCGCTTCTATGTAGTTAAAGGAAATTCAACTCAAGGGGATGTAGAATGGAAAGATGTTGTGATGACTTATGGAGTGATTGTGAATGTGATACTATTTGTTATATTATGGTTAAGCAGGAAACGATTGCTATATACCGAGTAGAAAACTATTGAGCAACATCCAGAAAGGTTATTCAAGCTTCGATTTTGGGGGATATAAAATGTGTCTGCCTATAACTATAGGTCATGATATTAGCAAGGTTAATTGAGGTATTCTTGTTGCAGCTAGTAACATTCCAGTTGTCAAGGAAGTTGAAGCTATTATTGATCCTGAGGCCTTCACCGTTGTGCGATTTGTTGTGGCTGCCATTCCATTTATTCCATTTGTATATCAGGCTAGAAATGATGCTCATACTCGTAAAGCAGGGCTAGAGTTGGGATTTTGGGTCAGCTTAGGATACATCCTGCAAGCTCTCGGACTTCTCACATCTGATGCTGGACGGGCATCATTTATTTGCATGTTTACTGTACGAAAAACTCCTACAATTCTGAGTTGTATTATCTTCTCGCCGTAGCTAATAAGACTTTGTCAAATTGGGACTCCTGAGTGGTTTAATTCCAGCTGACTTTTAAAATGATCAGGTAATTGTTGTTCCCTTGATTGATGGCGTGCTAGGATCCGCAATACCTGCACGTACTTGGTTTGGAGCTCTCATGTCTATAACTGGGGTTGCAATGCTGGAATCCAGTGGATCACCGCCATGTGTAAGTATCTCGTTGACTTTCCCATCAAATTCCAGATAGGTTGTTCTTCAGTATTGAAATAATCTGGTACCTGCTAGTTCCTTCAATTGATCTCACTTTTCTTCCATCTGGAATCTGTATGCATGTTCACCAAAATTTCACCTAGTTCATTATGGTTGGCTGCAGATTGGAGACCTGTTGAACTTTTTAAGTGCAGTGTCTTTTGGGATTCATATGCTAAGAACTGAACATATATCAAGAAACACAAAACAAGAAAATTTCTTACCACTCCTTGGATATGAGGTAAGTTCATAACTCAGTTTGTTTTACCTACTTTTACTATTTGCAGTTGTAATGCAAGCTCAACTATTAAATTTTGTAGATATGCATGGTTGCCCTTCTATCAACTGCTTGGTACTTGATTAAAGGCTGGTTTGGTGGTGGCATCCACGAATTGAATCCTTTTTCTTGGGGAACAGTTGTAGATTGGACATCATCATTTCCCTGGATACCTGCACTTTATACAGGAATTTTTTCAACAGGCCTGTGCTTATGGGTAGAGGTATGGTTTCCAGTCTTGCTATGGGACTTAATCAACTGATTTGCCAAAGATTGGCTTTGCTATTGTGTTAGATTCTCCAAACAGGCTCAAAACTCAGTCTAGCTTCAACACAAAATTACTTTATCTGGATTGAGCACCATGCACACTCTATATATTATATACTTAAGCATAAGCCTGTTTAATAAAACATAAATTATCTGACTTTGTTTACAAACTACTCTGCAGATGACTGCGATGCGTGACGTTTCAGCCACAGAAACTGCAATAATCTATGGGTTGGAACCAGTATGGGGTGCTGGATTTGCTTGGTTCTTACTTGGTGAGAGATGGGGTGTCAGTGGATGGATTGGAGCTGCTCTGGTTCTTGGTATAACACTTTCCTTTTCCTTAATGCGTATGATAGTTGCAGATATATTATCAAGTGCTTATTATTAAATCTGAAATATGTGACTCATGAAAATCTTAATTGTGAACTTCAAGTTACATGGATCTGTCTTCTTCGGTAGTAGGATTTGTGTTGTGCTTGGTTGATTATAGATACTGACATTTTGAAGTATCGATTCCTCTTTTAATCTTTTGAAGTTGAAGCAAGAAATTTTATTAGGAATGGGGTATTATGAATGTGTACTTTGATATTAGAAGAAATTAACTAGGTGGTTAACAGTGTTCCCTTGTAAGAATGCTAAGAATGCCGTGTTTTGTCCACTCTTTTGTTAGGTGGAAGCCTAACAGTGCAGATAATGGGAGCAAAGTCGGAATCTTCATCAAGAGAATGCAAAAGCAGTAATGCTGAAAGCAACGAGTGTTTGATTACTGATAAAAACAATAAACTATCAACGTCTCCAGTTGTCGTCAGCAGTAGAAAAGATTCAGCAGACTTGATGAAGAAGTGAGTAAAAATGCAGCTCACCAGGTGCCTGTTGTATAGCTACATAAACTAAAATGGATACTGTAGTATATATCACCAGAAGTCTGACCAAATATAGAGCCATCACAATTCAAACATCCAAGCTTTTTTCCCTTGCGTATACGAATGTACTTATGAGGAGGATGTCATGTAACTTCACTTAGATAGCTATAATATTCAATAATTTTATCCAAACACTCCTGCCTTTGAAACTTCAGTACTGTTACGATACACTAATTTATTTTCTCTTCTTTTTGTGCGTGTATTGATAACTCGGCCCAACACATTTTACTACGACTCTTGGGCCTGAGGCCCATTTCCAGGGAAAACTTAATGGACTCATGCAGACTTGAGTAAATGTTATTGGGCTTGGATAATGATTTCATGTTGCTACTTGTAGTGATTAGTGCGAACAAAACATTTAATAATTCATGAAATTTTACAGATGTAATGGTGCGGACAAGGTGATGGATCCAAGAAAATACTTACCAGTCTGGTCCATGGATCTCAAGTTATGGTCATGAAATTGTATTATAATGAATAACATAAAACTGTAAAGATAAGCAACAGAATTTGCATAAATATTCATCCTTGCACCGGCTATTTTATTTTTTAAAAAATATTTACGAGAAAAACATAGATAATACTTCATAATAGACGTGATTTTAACAAAAAGATTGAATTTGAAGCGAGTTTTAAATAATCAATTTTTCAACAACTATAGATTGAAAATCAATACAAAAATCCCTAGAAGCAGTATCTAGAAAATAGTGAAGCACCTCCGAACCTGATTTTAGATTCTAAAGCGATTAATTTAATCATTTTTTTATTAGAGATTGCAAATTAACACCCCAAAACAGTTTTTGATTTCACAAAAAGTTTTGAGCTCATTTAATTTCTTCTTATTTAGTTTTGCTTTAATTTGTTTTTGTTTTTTGAAAATTCGTAAAGGCACACGCAAATTCAATCCTCTTATATCTTTGACCTGAAATAACGTGATTAGGATACAAATCTTTTGAAAAATCTCAGTTTATCGGTATATATTAAATATAATATAAAGACAGCTATGCTCTTACTAAAAAAATACGCTATGACTTGGATTTATTCTTTTGCAAGTGGCATTGTATGTAATATATAGTAGGGCCGATCAGCATTAATCTACAATTGACATTCTACACTATTCGGTGGCCAGGTCAAGTAAAAATAAATAAATAAGCACGTTAAGTGAATGTAAGTTATTATTACTAATATAATATATATATATATATATATATATATAATTTCCCGTACATGTAATAATTGTGATGATTTTATTAGATATAGGTCAAAAGAAAATGTGAATGTAGGCTAAGATATGATAACTAGTAATAATATATATAATTTCCTGTACTTGGAATAATTTTATTAGATTATATGTCTTTATGAGATATCTGTATATTAGTGATATAATAAAACAAAAAAGAAAGAAAGAAATTTAATAGTGTAGGACATATATAATATATGGAAGATAATACCCACCTACCAGTGAGAAGTGATCCATATCTACGCAAACCAACTGTAGATATGATGGATGTATATAAAGAGCAGAGGTATGAGCCATATTTCTTGCGAGAGAGATGGCTGCAAGTGCAGGGCTTAGTGAGAAGGTGGAGATGGCTGCAAGTGCAGGGCTTAGTGAGAAGGTGGAGATGGGTGCAGGGCTTAGTGGGAAGCTTGTGTCTCAGATAGACATAAAATCAGATGGAGATGTGTTTCATGAACTGTTTAGTGAGAAGCCACACCACATATCTGGTATATCTCCTGATAATATTCAAAACTGTGATTTGCATGAAGGAGATTGGGGAAAAGTAGGCTCAATCATCTGCTGGAACTACTTCCATGGTAACTACACTAGTCTCTCTCTAGATCTCGATCTCTATATATATATAATGCATGCATGAATGAATGAATTGCGCGCAGATGGTAAAGACCGGTTTGCTAAGGAGACAATTGAAGCGATTGACGAGGAGAAGAAGTCAGTGACATTCAAGGTGATCGAAGGAGATCTGATGGAGCTGTACAAGGTGTTGAAGTTGATTGTTCATGTGGACACCAATGGAGACGACAATCTGGTGACTTGGACCTTAGAGTACGAGAAACTCAAAGAGGATGTGCCTGCGCCACAAACCCTAATGGACTTCTGCCTTGCTGTTACTAAAGATATCGAGACTCACCACATCACTAATAATAATTAATATCAACCATCCATATATCTTTTAATTATTAATAATCCCTACGTAAATTTGATGTTCTTAATTTTATGTAATATGCTGCTTTCTTGTTCTTGCATATATCTATGTATCAACCATGTATGGTTTCATATCCTTGGGAACTATATATATGGAACAAATTATTAATTAATGCATAATAAAGCTGTCTTGAGTTTTTTATTTCTCTATTTCATAAACCTGCCTTCAAATCATTTCACTAAATTTTCCTCATATCCTTCTAATTATTTCATCTATATATCTTTGCAATATTATTGCATATACTCATAATTTGGAGAGAACTCAAATTAGTACGTTAATAATATAAGTTAGTTATATATTTGCTAGCTGTAAATGGGCTTAATTTAAGAAACAAAAATTGCTGTAAATGGGCTTAATTTAAGAAACAAAAATTAATGATTGCTGACAACTAGTAACCCGCAGATTAGCTACGTTGTATACTCATAATTTGGAGAGAACTCAAATTAGTACGTTAATAATATAAGTTAGTTATATATTTGCTAGCTGTAAATGGGCTTAATTTAAGAAACAAAAATTGCTGTAAATGGGCTTAATTTAAGAAACAAAAATTAATGATTGTTGTTGTATGTAAGACATTTTCCATTTTTTGACAACCAAACATTTATGTTCCAATTTTGATCCTATATATATATATATATATATATATATATATATATATATATTTTTTTTTTTTTTCTTCTAATTTCAGTCTCTTTTTGTTGGAATTTTCAAAATTACATTGAGAATCAAATCAATCTACAACTTAAAAATCATCAGATATATATATTTGGTAATGGATGGTAATTTTTACTCTAAACATAAACCCAAGCCCGCAATAATTAAATGAATTTGTATTGAGACTTAATTAGCTAGTGAGCTTGCATGTTAAATTAATTGAGCCCATAAAACATGATAAGTAACATGAATTGTTTTAGGTCAACCCTTATATCTCCTTTAATCCTTGGACAACTACTTAACATATTATTGAGGTATAATTGTAAAATAAACATATAAATATTAATTACAATATGTTACTAATCTTTAAAACGAATTTAATTATAACCCATTTAACGTACTTCCTTGAGATCGATATTTTGTAATGGTTTGTAATTTGGATTGCGTATTTATGTTATGTTTGGATTAGAATAATGTCATTGTAGTTATATTGTGGTGTTTCTATTTAAGTATTTTGAATTGCGCGCATCTTTTTATAATTTATTTATGGAACTCTACAAATTTATTCAATTGAAATTGTACAATATATGTGAATAATAAATGAGTTAGATTAAAATAGAGAAATTTTGGTCACAAATAAAAGGTCTGGATTCAGCTTTTCGTTCCTTTAGATGAATAATAAATGAGTTAGATTGAGATAAAGAAATTTAGAGCAATTACCAAATCCACAACCAAAATGTGAACCCTAGCTAGGTGTGATAGCAGATGTAGATGAAATTAATATGGAAATTCAAAAGAATAGACACAGGTATTGATAGGATTTGATGTGACCGTAGGTAAATAATGGATGGCAATTAAATATAATATATGGAGGTGAATAATTCATGTGATATTGTATGGTAGGGTCTTAGAATTATGTATATCACTGCAATATTAATTAGAGGCACAGAGCCCGGCCAGGTGTGCAAGTTCCATTATTAGAGGCACAGACCCCGCCCAACATTATGACTCTCGCTCACCGCCAATAACTAATTAATTTTGATTGATGTAATCAGTGATGTCATGAATCGTCAATTAATTATTAATTATTATGAATCTTGTTACGTAATTGAAGATGAGCATAAGAAGATGTATGGAGTAGTGAACTATATTAATTTTCCTAAAAAGGAATATATAGAGGAAGATGAGATGGAGATGGATGACCCTGCAGGCATCACTACCCCTTTTCTTATTCAAAACTTACTGTGACTAATTATGGTCAATGGAAATGAAAGGGTGGCGAAATTAAGAGGTGATGTGACTAACTATAAAGTGATTGATTTGAAGGAGATGTATCTGATGGATGATTAGAGCTTCAAATTAATGAGAAATTAATAAATGGAGTTTAATTCATTTATCCATCGATTACACTATTCATGGATACCATATGTTACTTACAAGATTATACTAACAGTATTCTAATATAACCAAGATAGATATATGTATTTTGTGAAAATAGGCCAGTAGGTGGTTGGTAGGCAATATTAACAATCAAATATCATGCAACTAAGTAATAAAAATGGTTATGTTATGTTATGTTATGGAGACCTTTGCAACCAGGGATATTGATCCATTCGATTTGGATTTCAACCTGGCCACATTCGACATTTCTAAGTTTGAGAATCATGTCCTGAGTCATTTTGCCTTTGTTCCAAACGACGGCGCTCTCTTCGGCCAGGTAGTTGTCGTCGCCGGGCTGAACCCTCAGGACTTTGGTGCCATCCGGCAGACTCTCCAATCCCATCTTCAGACATTCTACTAAACAGCTTATGTCTATTTCTGCATTTCCCATGCTGTCATCTCCAGTGAATGTGTCTTTATCATACACCCACTGTTCCATACATATATACACATTATTCTCAATTCATCTTCTATCACATACATACATGTATATATACTTACCAGAACGATTGGGACATTTAGATCCTTAATATAAATAGTCAGCTCCTCTTTCCAAACAGGGTTGCAGTTGCCCCTCACTACCTTTGTTTTCACTTTCTGCATACATATACAACAACATTAACAACATGAAATTAGATATTAATGTATATATATATATATATAGAGAGAGAGAGAGAGACAGAGAGAGACAGAGAGGGAGACCTGAGTCCCGCAAGTGATGACGCAATAAGGATCACTGCTGACGGTGTCACGCACAGCAAGATTGATACCACGACGAACACGAATCCTAAGACATCCCAATACATCCATTATTCTCTCTTCTTTTTTTCTTCTTCTCGATCGATCAAATATTCTTTCATCACGCCATTCACCATCAGCTCTCCATATATATGTATCCCACAAATTAAGTCCTAATTTTGGAAACTATATTTTCTGTCCATTGCTTTTTCTGCCTACAAATTATGAGGTAGTTATCATTTCATTTCATTTCGTTTCAGCATCTCATGTTGCCCTTGTCTACCACCAATCATTTCAACTCTATACTTACTTTATATAATTTATATCAAACAAGTATACAGAATAATTAAATCTAGAAATCAAAGAATATATAGTTTAAATAATTCTTAAAATAAAAATAAAAATATGAAGATTGTAGAAAACAAATACAACTGTTAATCTCAAAATTAAAAAAAAAAAAAAAAAAACACTTAAGATTAAAAAATAAATACAAAATTACAAGATATATATTGAAAATAAACAAATCCAGGCTAGAAATTATTTTGCGTCACGAGCCGGCGCCGGAAAAGAGAGAGATATTGCTTCGTAGGGTATAGCTTAGCAAAAGAAGATCCAAAACGTGTGTTTCACAACCCTAGGGTCACCCTTTTCACCCTACCCTAAGCCCATTGGACTTCATCATAATTTATTCAAGTTTAATCCATACAAATAATCTAGGTTTCATGGGCTAAACATTATACATGTCTCTTGTTATATTTTAGATGCACCTTCAAGCGGAGAAAAAAAAAATTAACTTTTTAATAGGAGTGTTATATATAATTTTCTCAAAAAACTTGTAACAACTTTCGACATGAAAAACATTTCATTACAATTTAATATTTTAAAAATACATAGTATTTTTAATATATATATATATATATATATATATATATAATTCAACTATAGATAAGATTTTGGGGGAAAACATAAGAACATAGCTTTATATAATACCATGTAATTTTAATGAAATATTAAAAATATTTAGTACGATTTTCTCTATATGTGCTATAATATATTATTGAAAAACTCTTTATATCCATATTAACATGAAACTAATTTTAGTTAAGGTTCAAAGTATTCAATAGTTTAGAAGAACAATAATAAAAAAAACATGTTAAAAATAAATTATGAAGAGTTTTAAGTGTAGAATGACTCTTAATATATTACCTTTTAGAATGAAATAATAAATAAATAATTATTAAATTATTTCACTATCCTTTTATTTAATATTTGCGGCGTCATTATAGGCTGATAACAATTTACCAAAACTAAGACACTTTTATAATAGTGTATTAGATTAGATTAACTAAAAATTCAATTCAAATTCTTTTTAATTCTTATCTACAATGGTATTAACAAATTAAATTAAAATTAGTCTTTAGTTCATGATCCAGACTATTAAAAAAGGTGGTATTCTTTAATATTATTGACAAATACTATAAACATAATTGTAGGATTAATATAACTAATGATATGAATAGCCGACTGCCGACACACATAAAGATTTTTAGGGAGAAAAAAACACACACAATTCTATTATTTCACTAAAATTATTAATTCATTCCTCTGGTCAGATTCGATGAACTTATATTTTTTTAAAAAGATTCTGTTTTGTTAATATTTTATAAAAGCAAACATGTTTTCCTACACAAAAAACTCTGTACGACAGCCATACTTATATAGTTAAAAAATACATACTTATACATATTTATAATAACCAATGAAAAACACATACTTAAATTCCGAGGCATCGGTGGACCAACTTCTTTAACTATATACTTGGTGATTGTTTGATATAAATGGTGAATCATTATGGTTGATTACTGCAGTTTGGTTAGTTAATTGGAGAAAATCCTAGTGATGATAATAAGCTTGCAGTAAAATGTAAGGAATTGGGAAAACAATGGGAGGTAGAAATAAGTAGTAATGAATTAAGATGATGATCAAGTAGTAAATTTCAATCTTTAAAGACGGCAGTAGGGGAGAGGGGAGGAGTGTCGAGCTGGTAGAGGTTAAGGGCGGGTCCCACGAAGCGGAAGAGAATCCATCCCCCAATTATAATGAATATAGAAGCATATGCGAGCTTGTTGAGCCAAAAGAGTAGCCCCTTCTCACCCACATACAACTCTATGGCCTTCTCACCCAGACTCATCGACTCCCAATCCTTCTTTGGTTCTGCCTTTTTATTACCAAAACCATCATCCTCTTCTTGCTTTCGTCTACGTCTCGACCCTCTTTTAAACCGTATTTCTACAACGGCTTCTGCTTCTGCTGCTGATTCAGCATTCAGCTCTTCAATCTTGTTATTGCCCTTGTCACTACTATTTGAACATCTGCAGGTTTGGAGTACAAGTGGGCGCCGCCCAAATGCAGTGCGATCATCACCTAATTGGAAACCACACCCAATCTGAATCTGAATCTGAGACGGAAATTTTGTTAAACACAACATGCTGCTCCACTCCACTCCACCCTACTCAATATATCTCCACTCACCTGATAATCATCACATGATGTCAACAATATTACAATTATAATTAACCACTCCCATATCTTTAATTTTTTGCAAATCAACAACTGCTCACAACAGACCCAGAATTTGTGAATCATTAAATACTGCTAAACATGCTTCCCTCTTATAATCATGTCTATCTCAAATTTACATCAATGATTAAAAGCTATCAACTTGGAATAAACTTGTATGAAACAATCCCCAATCTTATTCACTATCATAATTTTAATTTCAAATCTTAATTTACACCCGTTGCTAGCTAAATTCAGAAATATCAGCTAATCTACCAAGAAAAGAAAAACTCTCAACTTCAACCCTAAGCATAAGATAAGCTCATTTAAAACAGAGAAAACAATATTAGTCGGACAAAAGAAGTAGATACCTTAAACAAGTGTTTGGATTGAGGGAACAACTGTGGAGGTAGTGAGTGGAACAGAAACTCATATTCATGGGTTTTGGATGAGGTTTGGCTTTTGAGGATAGATATATGAGATATCCTTCTGGTTAAGAGTTAAAGTCGCTACTTCCAACCATTGAAGTCGCTATTTATTTATCATAGACGATTTATACGAGAAAGCATAAGCACCCCTCACCTTTTTAATTAAAAAATGTAGTTCTCGTTAACATCCTAGTCTGGTTGGAAATGTAATTTAAACTAATCATAATTACCTTTATATTTGGTTAATTATATAACAAATCATCAATTTTAATTCATTTCTATTTATAATATAACCTTTGAATATTACAATATCATTTAACTGAAATTTCAACCATGAGATTTTTACTAAAATTGCGATCTTTACTAACATGAGATTTCCACCATTCACATTAATGAAAAAGCCAAGGAAGGGGGTAGTAGATATTGATTTGATTATTATGAATTAAGACGGGGCCTCTGCCTTTTATATATACACTAAAATCAATGCTATTGCTGTCCAAATTTGATGCCTATTAATATTTCTCCCCATTCTCTGGATGTAAACCATTTCATTTCAATTGCTATTCACACTTACGCCACTCTTCTTACCAGTTACCACAATGCTTATGCTTTCCTTTCATGCATACCAACATTAATTTTGCAAATAAATTAACCACATATCACAACCTCCTTCTCCATAAATAAGCTGCAGTGTTATTGAGTTTTGACCAAATGATAATTAGCAAGTGAAGTTGCAGCTCAAATTAGCACCCATTTTACCTGCATAATCAAGAACATGAAGAATAAGAAGAAGAAAGGTTGTTTCTTTTTATTATGCAGAAAGGCTATGTTAAATAATACACATCAACTATTGGATTACAAAACCTAACCAAAAAGAAGAATGAAGAATGATATGTATTCGCAAATAGAATTATTTAAAATGGAAAAGATGGATGAGGATGAGGATGAGGATGAGGTGAGTTTCCAAGCAGAGGTAGCAATGAGTGGCCTTGTATGGCATCATCCCAACATCAAACATCCATTCTTCTCCTCCACTCTATACCCATTCCCACCTGCAAACAATGCTAACAACATTGCATATCTGCCTCCCCAAGTACACCTCGCTCATCACCTTATCTTCATCACTCGAAGAATAGATCCCCATTATATTGTAATTGGCCTCCTGCTCCACCACTGTCACTGTCAGGATGACTGGCCTCAAATCCCTCACCACCATTTGCAGCACCTTCTCAATACCCCCAGGAGGAGAGATCGGAAGGGTTTTATGGTCATGCAGTGGTTCTATTCATATCTGTATATAAGGTAAGGAAAAGGTGATGATTGAAAACACGTTCATGTTGTTGGTGGAAATGTTTTCTAGGTTGAGAAAGGAAAAAAAATTAAGACATGTGTTTGACCAATGGGGTGTTGCAAATGCAAACGTAAATAGAAGAAAAAAGTGGGCTGGTGAATATTCCAAAAGGTTCTTGTTCTTCTGCTTTATATCTAAAGCGACCAACATTCCTGCTACTTTTCTGTACCCTTTTCCAACCATTACTCAGTGTGCAATGCCTGCTTGTATGAATTATACATTTGTGGTCGAGATATGTCTTGGTATTTTAGGCTTCATCGTGTTTTATAGGCCGGTATGGATAGTTAGAGAACTAATTGAATGGTATCCTACGAACAGATTCCCGTTTCTTATATTTCTGAGTCTGTTTACAAGACATCAGTTGACTGGATAAATCATCATTCCTATGAGGCATTAGGGACATTTGTGTTGTGGTTGTTGGACTGCATTCTTGCTGGCTTGGCAACCCAACAATTGGTGTCTAAAGGTCCAAAGAAAGGAGGGCAGCCAGCATCTTCAAAGTCTCAGGTAGATACATACACTAGATGCCTCCTTCTACAGAACTTTTTGGATCTGATGTTTGTGTCTATAGCATTTGATTGATTTTGTAGACATATTTATTGTATAAAGGAAATATATTGTTGTTTTATACTATTTTCAGGAGATCTTTCAGGTAAGCTGATTTTGGAAGTGTTTTTAGATTCATCCATTGAGTAATAAAGACTTGATAGTGATAGGATTATAAATGATACCAGAGATGCAGTTCAGCTGTGTTCATTAAAATTGTAATGAAGACGCACTGAGTTTGCAGTGTTCATCATAGCTACAATCATCACTGTCACAATTAGCGTCAAGGTTAGGAGGGTTAGGTTGTTGAAAAACTTGGATGAAAGTGATTTTAAGGAAGGCAATCTAAATCTTGAATAAGTGATAGTTTTTGGAAGGCGGTGTAACATGAAGATAAGTATCCATGTAGCCAACCCCACAACTCATGGAAATGGGCTTTGACAACATAGACAATGATGATGACAACTTCATAAAAATTGTGGCTTATAATGGTTTCATATGTAGATGGTTTTCCAGGTTACCTGTGAAAGAAAACTATTTCACCCTGCCCATGGGGGTAGTATTAGCTGTAAAAGAAATGCTGGATTAAGTAGTAGATGTTGGGTTGTATTTAGTACAATGGAAGGAAGAAAAGGCTCTAATTTTCAATTTCCCAAATGTTGAAACTGATGGAAACCAGACATTAATTTTAGTGGTTATTGCATGTAAAAGGTTGGAACTTCAGTTCTGTTTTATTTAACAAGAAGAAACAGGAAAGCTCTGTTTTTCAAGTGGTGCCTTAGCACATGCCATATTACCTATTCGTCTCATTTCACCTAGATTGGCTTTTTAGTTTTGTCAATTTATTCATTTTTATATGCAATGGCATGCATATATAGTTGATATAATGTTTTAAAAAACTTTATCTAGATACAATGTTATCTTTTTAATTTTGTATACTCCAGGTGGTTATTTTCTTGGTTTTGTTAATCGTGTTGCGCCGGAAACCAGATGTGCTAATTCAGTTACTACCGAAATTGCGCGAAAAAGACAAGCTCCCAGTTCTTGCTTGGATGATTGTTCAGGTGAGCATACTTTTTTAGCCACCTCAAGCATCAACTCCAATTATTGGAATGCTTGGATCTTAATTCTTTTGAAAATTGTATTCCTTTGAAATCTGTATTCCTAAATGGATGCTAATCCTTATTTTGTAGGCCTGTCAAGGAGATGTAGCTGTAGGATTGTACTTATGGGCACATCAGATTTTGCCAATACTTGGAGGAAAATCAGGGTCTAATCCACAGTCGAGGGACTTGGTTTTGCAGCTAGTGGAAAGGTTTAAATTCCTTGGTTCTTTGCAAATCTTGTAGCATTTAATGCTTCACCATGCATCCTGGTGGTTTGGCATTTAAACAATAAACTTTATCCATTCATCAGAATTCTTGCTGCACCAAAAGCTCGTGCAATGCTAGTTAACAATGCTGTTAGGAAAGGGGAGCGCTTGATTACATGCAACTTTTCCTGCATCTTCTGCAAGAGTCAAGGTAGGAGTCATCAAAAACTTCTCCTTCCAATGGTTCTATAATTCAATTCTCTGAACCTGTATCTATAATAATAGGGTTCTGAAAGATTTGAGGCAATTTACCCATTTCAAAAAGAGGTTGCTCTTGTGGGTTCTCCTGGAAGCAAAGCATTCAAGCAAGTATCACATCAGATACAGTGTATGGCTGTCAAAGCATCTGGAGAAGGTAATGTTGGCTTGGAACAAAATTGGTATCCCAGCATTGTCTCAAGAATGTTTGACACAGAATCCTGACTGGTACAAGCAGTGGGTAAGCTTTAATTATGACTATAAGAATAGTCCTAGTCAGTTATGTGTGGATTAATACTTTTAAAGGTTCTCATTCATAATTTTTTAATAAATTTTGATACTTGTACCCTTTTCTCTGATGTCTGAGGCAATTAACAGCCATCTAAAATTCATTTTCTCAGTGTGATGAATGCTGTTGCCTTTTAAGACAGTTATTTATGTTATATAATTAATTTGGACAAGAGAAGATTTATGCGGATCACATAGAGGCTAGTGTGGCTGCCTTGAGGAAGCTTTTTGAGGAGTGGAAGAAGGCTGGCTTTTACTATTGTGGCGCTAGCTGTGGGAGCCGTGTCTCCAAATTTGGATCGGTTTTATTCGATACACATTCATCCTTCTGACCAATCAACACAAGTGGTTGCCTGCAATGAAGTTTTGAGTGCACAAAGACGTATGTACAGTAGCTTAAGCAGAGAATTTACAACGAGGCTGAATTAGGTATTGTTGATTGCAAGTGATGTTTGAGACTTGAGAGTTTTACATGATTAGAGTAAAGATAGTTGAGTTGGTTTACATGAATGGTATTTATACTTGATAGTCTTCAGGCTTAGCCCAGGGATACTTCAACAAGCCACCCTTAATTTTGGAAGGATCTTGTGGTGTGGACCATGGATACTTCATGGATGGATCTCGAGGGAACTTTCTGAAGTTGAGAAATGGTGCCCAAAGCAAAACCCTGCACACACACACACACACACTTGTTAGCCTAGCCATGCCCAATCCATATAGTAAGACTCGAACCAGGTAAAGCTTTAAAAGAGGAACTTACCCTGGAAAGAACAAGAAAACAAACATGAACTGCACATACATTTCAGCAAGGTTCCTTTTGTACCATCTGATTCTAAGCCAATTCATAAGGATGGGCTGCAAACGTTATTTAATATTCAACATCAAAGTTTCACTCAACAAAAGTAGACTAGATAGTAGAATACAGTGTAACTCACTGGAACGACAAGGAAGTAGAGGAAAGCTGAAATTCCACTTTGAATCAAAGTCCAGACCAGATCGTCTTCATCATTCACACCTGTCACACCAAAAGCAGGCTCTGCTGCAACCTGTTGGTTCACATTCCTTTTTACTTAGATAATAAATCAAACAACAAGTAGTGGATAAGATAACAAGATCCTACAGTAGCCAAAAAGCCTCCAACTTGAACAGCCAAACCAAGAATCTTGGTGCTGGATTCTTGAATAGTTCTACATGCCGCCGCCTGTCATTGAAACATAAATACATAAGCAAGCAGGGTGAGGATATATGTATGTGAAATTTGCATTTCAAACCTGTTTGGATGTTTTGTGTTGGCAGGAAATGGAGAGAGACAAGGGAGGAAGAAGATGAGGAGGAGGAGAGAGAGAGGGCAAAGCGAAGCACCTCATTTCCAACCAACAATTACTCTGCCTGCTTTCCTTATCCTTCTTCTCTCTTACACACAACTCTACCCGCCACATCTTTTTCTCTTTTTCAATATATTTCTTTTTTTATGCCTGAAATCATTTTTCATAAATACTATTTTAAATTTTTTTTTTTTTTTTACTTTCTAAAATATTAAAATTATTTTCAGACTTAAAAGAATCCAACTGAGAAAAACGAGAGGGAAAACTCTAGAAACAAACCTTGGAATAATATCTTCTCCAGGAAATTAGAAAAAAAAAAAAACTTTTTCGAGATTAGATAAACCCTGAATTCATGCTACTCTTCATTGGATGAATTTGCCGTAATTAGCGTCTAACCAAAAGGATTGGAAGATCACTACTATGTCTTCAACAATCCCAACTCATCTGAAATTCAAGCCCCCTAATTTTCTTAAACCCTCTGTTCATAGTCACACCACTGTCGCTGTTTTCTCAGTTAAAAAGTTTACCCAAAACCCGAGTGCCCATCACTGTTTTCTTCGTCTTGAAAGGAATCAAAGGCTGTGTTGCTGTAAGTTTTCCGTACTGACAAGGGCTTGCAGCGATGCTGGTCAGGCTGAAATTTTTGCAGCCAAAAAGCAATCTTCAGCTTCCGTAAGCATCCTAATCCGTTCTGGATTTTCATCTTATCATATGTGTATATTTGGATAAGATTCTAAATTTGCGTATCAGTAGGTCTTTTTTATTATATAATGAGATGGCCAGTTTCATGTTTGAGGGAGTACAGTCTTTTTTTTTTAATTAATTAATTAATTAATTAAATTACACTGCCTTGAGAAATGTATAAACGATCAAGTTCTTATTTGTGCGGAGATTTTGTTAAGCACATATTTAGGTATTTGCTTATATATAATTTTATCTCATGACTAAAAGGTCATGCGGCTGGATTACTGCTAACTACGCTTAATATTTGCTAATTCCATAATTTGATTGCTGAACAGGTAGATGCCTTTATAGCACAGCTCACGCCCAATTTTTCTCCATTGTTCTTGAAATTGGCTTGGTGCATTAATGTTATAGTCAATTTTGTAAAGATATTTACAAGAGCAGGTGATATCCTTTTGGCTATGCGGAATGATCAACTAATTCTTCCATCTATTTCAGGATGTTGAGACGTTAAGGGAAAGTGCATCTGGTTCAAATGATGGTTATGTGGCGTTGTTCGTTCGAATGCTTGGCCTAGACAATGATCCTCTGGATAGAGAACAGGCTGTTGTCGCTCTCTGGAAGTACTCACTTGGTGGAAAGCATTGTGTTGATAACATCATGAAGTATCATGGAGTCGTCAATCTCATTGTGAACCTTCTAAAGACAGATTCACATTCTGCATGTGAAGCAGCTGCTGGTCTTCTGAGGGTTATATCATCGATCAATCTTTACAGAGTCTTAGTAGCTGGGAGTGGTGCAGTAGAAGAGATGACTTTCCTGTTGACACGTTCTTCCTTATCTTCTAACGTACAGAATAATTGACATACTACTACGTTTGGTACTTCACTGTTTTCTTTCTCTGATTCTTGATTTAGGTAAAAAAGCTTGCATTCATTTCTGCAGGTGAAAGAGCAGACCCTGTGTACTCTGTGGAACTTGTCCGTAGATGAAGAGCTCAGTGCTCGAATTACTAGCTCAGAGATCCTTCCTCTACTTATCATGTACTTGAAGGATGAGGATATTAAAGTCATGGAGGCTGCTGCGGGGGTCTTGGCTAACTTAACATTGAAGCAGTCAAATCATAAGATAATGGTCGAAGCTGGAGTTATTCCGAAATTGGTGAGACTCACTTCTCAGATTTTCTGTTATTATACCATGATTAACGAATTTTTAAGTTTTTGCAATATTCACTGTCATTACAGATATTGATATAAATCATTGCTCATATCATCTCTTTTCCATCAAGACTGAGGTGTTATTGTAGAAGAGCTGGTCATGCTTTTGATTTAAATTTAACAAACATCCATTCTACTCTTAAATTAAGATTTTGAGTCTGTGGTGGTTTAGTTGTTAATGAATTCTTCACTCATAAGCATATGTTTTAAATTCTTCCATGACTTATCATATTATTTTTTCTGTTTTTTTTTTTTTTTTTCACTTCTTAAACTCAAAATATTCATCTGCAAAGATTTATTCACCTCTAACTAGCATCATATTTTAAATTGTGGTAGTTGGATCTGAAAGCCTTCTTTCCTGTGTCTCATGCGCCCATTAGACTTTAATCACTAAATATGGAATGCAGGCAAAGCTGTTGACAACTGATGAGGAAAAATCTAAAGTCATTAGGAAGGTAGCAAGAAATGCATTATTGGAACTTGCAAAAGATGAGTATTACAGAATTCTCATCATGGAGGAAGGTCTTCTTATGGTGCCCTTGGTCGGAGCAGCTGCATATAAGTCTTTTAGACCAGCTTTGTATTCATGGCCTTCTTTACCTGATGGTACAAAGATTGAACAGAGCTCAAAAGGTCCTTCCAGATATGGTGCTTCAGAACTGCTTCTTGGATTAAGTATTGATGACAAGAATTCGGACTTGGAGGAGGCAAAGTTGAATGCAATAGTTGGACGGACACATCAACAGTTTCTTGCCCGTATAGGGGCAATTGAAACTGAAGATGATAGTAAATCTAGTGGTGAATGCTTGCCCAGTCACACATTCACGCTTTTGCCATGGATGGATGCTGTTGCACGCTTGGTTTTAATTCTTGGACTTGAAGACGAATCAGCTATTGCCAGAGCTGCAGAGTCAATTGCTGATGCTTCCATCAATGATCATATGCGTGTCTCCTTTAAAGAAGCTGGTGCGATCAAGCATCTTGTTCAGTTAATTAATCATCATAGTCACACTGTTAGATTGGCTGTAATCCGAGCTTTGGACAGGCTGTCAATCAGGTAATAAGTTACTTGCTTTTATGTATGGGATACAGCAGTGTGAAGACAGTATTTCTTTTTTGGAAGTGAAAGTGAGGGCTCTAAGAAACTTAAACTGTATGGAATTGGTCAGTAGTAGGCTTTGCTCCTGTAAGTGGATAGTTGGTGACCTACCCCTCTTTTTTCCATTTTCATTCTAATCAATATCTTAACTGTTTTCTTGTGGTAGACCTTTTAGAATGGAGTAACTGACCTGAAAGAAGTCCAAGTAGGATGTGTGTGTGTGGGGGGGGGGGGGGGGGGGGGAGTAGTGGCGTTCTGAGTGCAGATTTTTTCTTAGTTATAATGCAACATGTGGTATGTACAATGACAAACTCACAGCTTTTCCGTATGTATTTAGGTACACCCTTGTAAACATCATACATGAGTGAAGTAATCTGGATAAGTTTGGTTTCCGTTCCTGGTGTTACATGTACATGTGATGATGTTTACAAATGTCTATCTTTCACAAGTCATTAGCACATTCACTATCATGATTCATGAATGCAACTATGTTTTCTTTTTGCGTATGGTGATACCATCTTCACTTAGGGCACTATGCTTTATCTATAGTCTATCTATCAAGGTGCTGTTTAGTTTCCATTCTTGTTATAGACAAGGGTAAACGAACTAACTTAATGATAAATCCATTCTAATTTTTTTGGTCTTGCTGTGAATTGACTATATTAAAGTCTATGTATTCATACTGCAATCCAGCAATAGTGTTTGCCAGAGAATTGAAGAAGAAGGCATTTTGCAACCTCTCATAAATTTGCTAAAGCAGTCTAAATCAGATATCTCCAATATCTCAAATTCAATGGTAATGCTAGATTTTTTTTTCGCAAATTCTATTGCTTGAACATTTTTAATATTGTTACTAAAGATTACATAATTGTTATGTTGAATTGCAGATTCTAAATGTTCTTACTCGGATATTAGACCCTAACAAAGAATATAAATCAAAGGTTTGTGGGGTGTTATTTCTGTAGTTTTAAGAGATTTCAACAGTTTCTTCTTTTATGCAACAGCTTTTTTGGATATTTTGTGTTTCAGTTAAATGCTGGAGTAGTAAATGGGTTGGAAAAGGAATGGGATCTGAGTAGGACCCCGGCATCTGCTAATGCTAATGATATGGTCTCATCTGAAGTAGCTTCCAGGTTCTTTCTTGTTTTGAGTTAATCTAGAATTCCAGAATTTTCAATAAAATATTTAAGTTTAGTTTACACGTTTTAAAGTTAAGTAATGTGTGTATTATATAAATCAAGTACCTTTGGGATAATGGCCAGTCCATCTTTGATGTTTTTAATATGCTTGCAATTGATGCATATCTGATGTCATAAAAACATCAGATTCTTGTTGAATTCCTTGTAATTATGTTTTTTGTTTTTGCATAATCTATTTAGGACTGGCTCCTCCACTAACAAAAATGATTACATGTCAACTAAAGTTAACTGCTTTGACAGCTCACAAATGAATAATGGAGTAGGCCTCGGTGATTCCTCTTTCCTCTCTTGCCTTACGAATATCTTGAAGACATCAACTCCTGATCTGCAGAGAAAGGCTGCTTCCATCCTAGAGTTCATTGTGGTGATTGAGCCTTCTAATATAGAAAAGCTAAGCTCAGCTGATATTGAATCTGGCTTAGAAGCAGTTTTTCAACAGAAATCTTTAACAGGTATGGGAATGACTTAATAAGTAGGCATGCGTGACTAGAAACTTTGCGATAAATGTATATGCAAAAATGCTATGACCATTATCGCATGAAATCAGATGGAGATGCTCTTGTCTAACAATGCCTAATTCTCACCCTTTAAGTTTCTACCATACTTGAGATTTACGTACTATATGATGAATTTAATTACTAATTTTAGTGAAGTGAGTGAATATCAGAGATGGAGGATGTTAGAGAAGTAGACATCCTTGAAGTGGAAGAAGCGAGCCTTGCAGTTTCTGCAGCATCTCGGTTGCTTACGAAGTTGGTGGATTATGAACAATTTCGGGAAACTGTAAATTTACATAATTTGACGAAGTTGCTCCGGCGGATCCTTGTATCTAGCATTCCTCTTAGAAACAAAGATTGGGTTGCTGCTTGCCTAGTGAAACTCAGATCTCAATGTGGTGGGAATTTGGAGATTGAGGATCCAGTAAATATGGAAGTGACACTGTATGAAATGATTCCGAGGCTGATAGAAAGCATAAATGGGTCGTATCCCTGGGAAGTGAAGGAAGCTGCAGTTGTAGAGCTGAACAGAATTATATCAGAAGGGATGGTGGATTCGACGAGGGCGGTTGCATCTGCAGGAGGAATATTTGCTCTGGTGAAGGTGATGGAAGAAGGTAGCGAGCGGGCAGTGGAAGCCAGCTTGGCGATACTCTACAATTTAAGCATGGATGAGGAGAACCATGCTGCCATCATAGCAGCTGGAGCTGTTTCAGTCTTGAGGAAACTCGTGCTTTCACACACACCGCAGTGGATGCCTGCTCTTCGTTTGCTTAGAACTCTACCTACATGATATATACATACATCATATGCCTTTTTTTTGGCTGAGGAAATTATTCATACACAAGATCATTTCATTATTTGGTTTGGTGGACACAATATACAATTCAATTCTCTCTCTCTCATTGATTTGTGGTTTTGATCATCATTGTCATAGATAGAATTATGTGACATAGTTGCAAGTGGCATAATGATATATATAGCCAAGATAAACGTGTAAAAGTTGCAAGTTTGATATGATATGGGTAGAGGGGGGGCTATAATAAAAGATCATTAGCAATTGAAAAGGCAGTAAAATATATTTAGAATAGGGGACTAAAAACGATACTACTGTATACCTCACACGTAAAATTGACTAGTTGAGGCCTGTGGGTGTAAATATGTGGAGATAGATATTTTGAGATGAGATGGGGTGTCTTTTATTGTATGATGAGAATGAATTTTCCGCTTTAAACATGGCTTCCATTTCACTTTATCTTGTTTAAAATTTGAGTAGCGACTTCCTTGTATAATGCCTATCCTCCTCAACTGCCACCCCATTGCCAGATTACCTTCTTCTGCTCTTCCTCCAAATAATAATAATAGTAATAATAATGCTTCTTCTTCTTCTTCTTCACCTTCACTTCCCCACAATTCCCAACTTAGTAAATTAAATTACAAAAAGGTCAAGCAGCAGCAGCCGCCACCGCCTTCTGTTTTCGAAATTGAACGGGCGATTGGTGCTGGAATTTTTCGAGACCGAGATGTTAACAGGCAAGCAGATACAATCTCAATCCTTTATGGTACTATTTTAATTTTGCTTTGGGGGAAAAGGAAGGAGGGTGGTTTTAGGTATCCCCAGAAGCAAGACTTGTTATTAATCTCATGTTTGTTAAATTTGCAGGCAAGTGGAAGACAAGGCAAGTTTGTTGGATAATATTCTGAAAAATACAGTGGGGAGGAATGAAGGGCCTGTGGAGAAGAAGCTAAGAGAGAGTGGGGAATGGCTTCTTCATCAAACTGACACTGCTTCTCGTTCTGCAGGTACTTCAATTCAATTCAATGGAAGCTTGTCTGTATATACATGTACATGTCAATTGTTGATATTAATAATAATAAATACATGGTTGGTTGTGGTTGCAGGGAAGCAAATCCTGACAGTCATGTTCGTGTGGATGATACCTTTGTGGATGTCTGCGTTTCTTGTTGCCTCTGGCCTCATACACCTCCCCTTTCTCGACGATTTCTTCTCATGATTAATTTCACACACTTCCAATCCTATTTCATATTTGGCCCACCAAAGTTGACAGTGTTACAGCTTTGAATTTGCAAGGCCACCTGCGAAATCTACTTTGTTATTATATTATATTTGAATAAAGCTCTCATGATTCTGTAAGTAAAGCTCTTTTTTTTTTCCCATTCATTTAACTGAATTGAGGGCAGATGGGGCGATGTTGTAGAATATACTGGGAATTATATGTATATTTTTAACGGAAAAATGGGGAAATTATGTGATGATGACACGTCGACGTCATCACGGAGGTGCCGCCAAAAGCCGCCACCCAATCGAAGGCAATAAAAAACTCATCTTTCTTCTGAAAATACAACCCATTTTTCCATTTTTACGTTCAGCAACAACTCATTTCATCTCTTCGTATCTTGAATGAACCCCAGCAAACAAGGAACAGCGACAAACAGAATAACATAATTTCAACAACCAACAACATTATATAAAAGACTTGGTATCTTGAGATTAATTGAAGTAAAACAAGACAAGAGAAAGCAGAGGCGATCTCAAGGGAAATGGGCACAATTCAGACATGGAGGAAAGCGTACGGCGCTTTTAAAGACCACACTAAAGTCGGCCTTGCTCATGTCAATTCCGATTTTAAGATTTCCTTCCCCATTCTCTCTCTCTCTCTCTCTCTCTCTCTCTCTCTCTCTGTTGTGGAGGGAGAGTTTTAAGAGTGGAAATTATGGAAAACGTTCATTAATTATGTCGATTACATTCCAGTTATATTTCGTTATTAGGAACAGAGGGGTAATCAGAGATTTATGTGAGAAAATATGGTGGTTTAGTGCGTTTAATTTGTTTCTTTTAAAAGATTTGATTTTTTTCATTTTTGGGTTGTCTAAAAATAGGATGTGGATGTGGCGATCGTCAAGGCTACAAATCATGTGGAGCATCCACCCAAAGAGAGACACCTCCGAAGTGAGATTTTCCTTTCACTCCTCTCTTTGTTTTCCATGTTGGTGGATCCATCAATTTTTGTCGTGTTGACTTCCCTTCAGTTTTCTGTATTTGTCAAGGATAATTGGTACACGAAGTTTCTTTTATGTGGTGAACCTTTTAGATATGTGAGCCTTTGGTCTTGGAATTTTAGAGATTTCGTGGGTATTTCACTTTCAAGGACAAATCTTGTGTCTAGAAAGTAAATGAGGATTTGCATTGTGATTTTACCTTTGAGGGGAACTTAATATTTTCTAAGAACTTGTTGAAATGGGTGCACTGGCAATTTTATTATTAGTATCGGGATGCTTCTTGCAGAAATTATGGTTGCCACATCAGCAGTGCGGCCTCGGGTTAATGTTGCATACTGCATGCATGCACTTTCGAGACGATTGGCAAAGACACACAACTGGACGGTATATATTGTGATGTAATTCGTGTATTTATTTTTCCTTCTTGATCTGGTTTTTTCTAACTTAATGTTCTATGTTTTGTGGATCAGTCAGTTTTAGTTAACTCTTCTGAATGCTGCTTTGTACCTCTATTTTATGCTGTCTTTGCTTTTAGTCCCTCAGGAGGATAAAATGTGACTCATGTGGTCATAGAATAAAAGCAAGGCAGAGTAGTATATCAATTAAGTGTACCGCTTGTGTGTGGTTATGCCTTGATATTTGTCGGTTGATATCTGTTGGTGTATTAGTTCTCAGTTTTATTTTTCTTGGATATGTGCTACTTCAAGAATGCGGGAAGAGAGTGTATTCTTTGGCAGATACAATGCGAGCAACATTTTACTGGAATCCAGATGACTTTGTTCTTATTGCAATCCACTCTTCTTCCTTTTTGGTTTATTATTTACTTCTCATAAAGACCTTTGGTTTATTATATGTTTGACCAACTTAGTTCAGTTTTAATTCAGAAATTTTGATAAATCATCAATGGACTAGCGCAACCCCTCAATGTGATTCATGGTTACCTTCTTTTGTTTTGACAGGTTGCATTGAAGACATTAATAGTTATTCATAGAACGCTAAGAGAAGGTGATCCCATATTTAATTTCAAGGACGACTCAAGCGCCATTGGTTAGTACTTAACAGTAGTTCTGTGTGGGCGGTCTTGTGTTTCTTCTTGCTGAAAAGAATACCACTTAAAGACATAATACATATAAATATAGAGTAAAAACAAGAAAACAACTGTCCTTGTAGACTAAATTAATGCATAGCTGTTCTTTTCTGCAGCTTGGGATTGCTCTGCTTGGATAAGGACATATGGATTGGTCTTGGAAGAACGTTTAGAATGCTTTAGGATACTTAGGTATGACATAGAAGCTGAGCGATTTCCTAGAACTAGAGACTTGAACAGTGAAGAACTTTTAGATCAGTTGCCTGCTTTGCAGCAGTTACTATATCGTCTTATTGGATGTCGGGTACTGCCTTGTTCTTTTAGCATAATCATTTCTGGTTTTTGGCCATCTCGGCGTGTTGAAATATTCTCAATTTCTAGTTAACAGCGGTAGCTGGAAGCCTGGAAACTACATTTGACTGGCTATTGTTAATTTTTACAGCCGGAAGGAGCAGCTGTGGGGAACTACCTGATTCAGTATTCCCTTGCTTTGGTACGTGGTGTCCCACTTCACCTTCCATTACCGATTTTACTATGAATGGATGTGTTTTAGTTTGGATCATATAATCTTATTGAGTAACAAAAATGGTAAACTGAATAAAAGTGAGATGCCCTGGGGAAGGATTGGTCGGGTGCGGGGCATGGAAGTCCTTTAATAATCACACGTTGGCTCTCCTCTGTAAATGAGGGAAAAGGAAACACCAATAGAATAATATTTTCTCTAGAGCTTGATTGTGTAGGGGTATTTTTGGTCTTTTGAGACTTCATTTGTGAACTTTTAGGTGCTCAAGGAGAGTTTTAAAATATATTGCGCCATAAATGATGGGATAATCAATCTTGTTGACAAGGTAATATGATCATTATTCTTATGTTCCATATTCTTTCAATGATTGGCTTCTTATTTGCTTAATTATATTAAAGTTTGTCCTTGCCATTTCCTGATTCTGTCTTCAGTTTTTTGAGATGCCAAGACATGAAGCCATCAAAGCCCTGGATATCTATAAAAGAGATATCTGTCATTGCTAAATAAAGCCTGTCGATGTAATGATTATGTTCCATATTGCAGGCTGCTGGTCTTTCTGATTTCTATGAAATTTGCAAATGACTTGAACTTGCTAGAAATTTCCAGTTCCCTGTGTTGAGAGAGGTATGCAGCCTGCATAGGCTTTTGGTGCTTTGATTTTAAAATTTCGTATTGAAGTCCCAGATGATAGATCCATACACTTTTCCAGCCTCCACAGTCGTTTCTGGTAACCAGGATGGTTTCTGCTCCTAGTGTGGCCTTGGTTAGTATTCGTCGTAATTTGGTCACAACTCTTACATTTTCATACCTGCCTCTAATAAATATACGACTGTTATGTACTTTATTAGGAATACCCAGAAAGGCTGATGTTGACATGTAAGCAAGAGGAGGCTGAAGATACAAAAGTGTTGGAGGAAGCCAAATTTCCCGTCTCAACTCCGACCAACTTGGATATGCATGATCTACTGGTTTGTGTTCCGGCCTAAATGCATGATAGATACTCTTGTACATATGGGAATTTTTATTCCAGGGGTTGAATGTGACTACTCAAGATGCATCTGGTCAGAATTCCACCACACCCTTTGACTCTGATGCTTCCAAAGCAAAAGGTTTTGATCCTAATCCATTTGAAGTTATGTCCGACATGGTTCCTATGCCTCTAGCAGTTAACAATCCATTTGGGACTAGTTATTTTGATACATTTCCTTCCTGTTGCTCACCCCCAAACTGGGAGTAGCCTTTTGTAATCAAGAAAATAAAAATCACGCACAGTAAGTAATTTAGTTGATTTTGATGTATATTGAAATGACTTTTGAGTTTGATTGATGTGTTGCAAATTGCAATAGTGTTAGGGATCCAACCATGTAAACTTTGGTATGAAGAATACCTCATGCATGGCAGTTGTTTGATAGTATCAAACAAGGCTAACATTGAATTTGGATCCACAAAACACATGTATTGCCATTTCTCATGCTTTCAAAAACCCAAATATGTATTTCACCCGCCAAAACCTCTATTAATTCACACGTGCTTTTCTTTTACCCTTGAATTACTACCAACCTTTTCTACTTGTAGTCACCAAATACAGGTTCACCTTTTTTTCTTCAATTAAAGTAAACACAGAGTGGCAATATCCCAACTCCCAATGCACATTCCTTTAAAATGAAATAAAACAGACCAAAGTGGAAAAGCAAAAGCACAAGTATACCTCAATTGCAAATATGATTTCTTTTTAGCCATGACAACAAAAAAGAGAAAGGAAAGCATAATCTAAATTAATAAAACATCCAAAGAATCTTTATTTCATTGAAAGCGAAGCGAGAGAGAATCAATCCCATGTCATTTCAGCCGTCGCTCCCATTAAATTTAAGTCCAAACAATCAACTTCTCTAAACTACCACTCTTCCGATTAAGAACCCAGAGCAGCTGACGAGTGCCATTCTTCACTCGCCATGCCCACAAAACAACCTCAATCATCACCTATTAATTTTTCCAACATTTTTTTCTTTTTTTATAATAAAAGCCCAAATAATTATAATAAAAGGCTGGGGGGTTAAAATATGATGGGAGAATTTCTCCAAATAATAATAAAGAAGCGAAAGTAATACAAGTTTATTATGTCATTGCATCTACGGTTGGGATTTCTGATCCAAGGCTACATTTCTTTAACATGGATCGATGACGTGGATATGCTATTTCCTTATCTTATTTTTTCCTCATCTCATTTCTCATGCAATTTGAGTGATACTGGACAGTGTATCCTCTATGCTCAGGCATTTCTCATACAATGTGCTGTTGTCACCTCATTGACGTTGTGAGATACAATTTCACGCCATTGTCTTATTTTAACTTCAACTACACTCATTCATAAATTTCATTATTGTGTGTTTTTCTTAGTTAAATTATTTATGATTTCGGAGAGGCGAGGTGTACTGTTGATGATTAGAAATTTCACTGTCTTCAGGTTTTCATTTATCCAAATATACTACTTCACTATTTTTTATAATAATATAAGGAAATAAAAATTTATATGAGCTTGGACTTATAACTTTTGAGAATGTACTATTTGAGAAGTAAAAGGATTAATTTTGTTGAGAGTTTTGAAAGTTGTATGAATGTGTATAGATAGTATAATTAGGAAAGCGAATTTCTTTTTCTAGGACCAGAAGGAAATTTCATTGACTTACAAGTTACATCAAAATCTATATTTACTACATTGCTGTATTTTCTATAAAATATTTATCGCAAAAAAAGTTCAGTTTCAACTAGTTGGGACCAATACCACCACCGAAGGACCGATTTGATCTCAAAATGCAATGAATAATCATTTCTTTAAGTACAAATTTCAATCTTATTGACATTTTCAGAAGATTACAATGACAAACTTAACTTTCGACAATCATGATTCATGGGCCTTTAGGAAAATTAGTATTTAATAACAAAAAAATAAAAAAATTGTAGGTGCCTAGTTTTAATGGAACAGACAAACCAAAGTAAAAACGAAATTGCGAAAGCTGAGTACTCAATTGAAAAAAAATATAGACAAAAATATGTTTCAAAGATGGAAAATGATTTCTTTTACCAGTAAAAGCTAAAGAATTAGTAAACCATAATTAAATCTAGTTAAAACATGGAAATGCAAATTCGAATGGGAGAATCCCATGTGATTTCAGTCTCTCCATTAAATATACATCAAAGTTACAACATCACTCATCATCACAGATAAAACAAAGAAGAAATTACCACTAAATTCCCTAATAAAACAAAGTCGTCGTCCAATCAAGCTCCCACAGGTGCGGCAACGGCAGGCTTCACTTTGGGCGGCCTCCCACGGCCGCGCGGGGGACCAGTGGTGGTGGGGGGCGGAGGAGAAACAGACACAGCCACAGCCACAGTGGCCGAAGCAGCCTTGGGCGGTCGGCCACGTTTTCTCCCGGAGACAGCTGCGGTGGTGGTTGTGGGCTTGGGTTTGGGCGAAGCAGTTGGGTCGCGGGATTTAGGGGGGCGGCCACGTGCGCGGGGAGGAGACAGGACGGTTCCCGGCGGCAGAGGGGTTTTGGGCTTAGGGGGCCGTCCCCGGCCGCGGCGTGGCGGGGCATTGGGGTCGGGTTTCAGGTAGTTGTTCTTCATGAAAAGAAGCTGCCCTGCTGATTTCATCCTGTTAAGATGGTGGGTCAGGAGTGTGTGGTGGACCGGAGGGAGGTTGCCGTAGGTCGCTTCAATTTGCCTCGAGATTGAAGATTTGTTTGACCCGTTCGGATCATCCAGTGCTTCTATTGCTGCTATAATCATCTGTACCATACCATACAACTAGATTACTTTTTTATATAGTATTTCATCACCAAATGCCATCTGGATTAATTTTCAACAAAATGCAGGTTTACACAAATTTATATATAAATAAATAAATAATAATTAAGGAAAAATACTAAAAATAGCAGTGTGTACCTCTGGATACGGAGGCAAAGTGGCGGATACAGCAGGCGGAGGGGGCGCCGGCGCCAGAGGTTGAATTTTATTATCCTGCACTTCTTCGCTCGCCATAACCACAAACAGAACTGATTTGAACAACAAAAATTTGGGATAATTCTAATTTATTGAGCGAGAGAGAGGAAGGTGAGGGTAAATTGAGCTACAGTAGGCGCTGATGAAAATTGGATGGGAAATTTGGGCAAGGGAAATGGATATAAAAGGGTTAAACAGATCAGAGCTGGATCCAGAAAAAGGAAAACATTAAAACAAATATTAAAGAGAAGAGAGGATTGAGTGATTATGGAATTGCATCTGCGGTTGGGGATTGTGCATTGGGTTCTAATCCAACGGTTCTACATAAGTGACAACACTGTAACGAGGATTGCTGACGTGTCTGTGCTATTCCTTATCTTTATTTCAAAGTAGTTTGGTTTCGGAAATTACAAGGTTGCCCTCTGGACTTGAAATAATTTCTCATATCAAGTGCTGGTCAATCGTATTCCTTAGTCGTCTTACGTGTGTGTCGAAGATTGATTGGCTAAACATAGAATTCAGCAATTGAGCAGCAAATGTGCACGAATTTAGGTGGGGCTGAGCACATAGAATCAGAGAGATTAAAAAAACAAGAGCTGCTCAGACTGGTCAATGTGGGTCCCCCTATTTAGAAGGCAGGGATGAATCGGTGACCTAGTGTTGACTCTTTTCCTAGTCCATGTGATTGTGATTTGTGAACCAAAAAAGCGAGATGGATTATGGGCCGTCATATATGGACATGGGCCTACTCCCTTTACTCATGAACAATCCAATTCTATTTGGTAACTAATGGGCCTGCACTGCACCCAAAATAGTTTCATCAAGAGAATTGAACTATCGATGTAGTATTTATAGTTTCCATATGTCGACAAAAGGAGAATTATTGTTTAAAATTAAAGTTGAACTTAAAATCTGTTATAGCACAGCGACTGAGAACCAAGGTTATATTATATTCAATCACAAATTTACAATCCATGCATAAAAAATGTGTGTTCAAAAGCCCAAAGGATATCAAGGCCCGTAACAACATTCCATTAATTAGTTATTGATCTAGGCAGAACAATTATGTCAGAGGCCAGAAGTAAAGGGGACGCCGGTGGCCGGAATCCATGAATCCCCGGCCAAGAAATTCCCGACGGAGAATTTGGCAGCCTGAGTGGCAGTAGTGATGAGGTGTAATCCAGGCCAGTTGACCCTCCGAGTGGTAGTAGCGCCACTTCCCGTGTTCATATATTCTCCATAGAACAAAGTGGTTAAAGCGAAATTGGCATTCCAGGGAATCCAGCCGGCGGGGTGAATGACCCCATCAATCCTGCACTTGAGGAAAACTGTCCTTGAGTATCTCTGCCAAGGCCTCCCTAAGTAACTGGAGTGGTCAGCAATGGCTGCTGCTGCTGCTGCGGTGACACGGGAGTTGTGGATGATAATACCAGTGTTTTCGTTGGGGTCTTTTCTTCCTTGGGCTGTCACTGTCTTCTTTTGGTTGGCCATCCCTTGTCTTATGTAGATGTTGCAGTTTTGGATCACTGAAACTGCATCCCCGAAGATGAAATCTACGCTCCCATAAATGTTGCAATCGCGATAAAACTGTCGTTGTGAGTAGACATAGAGAGTGTCCTGGTACCCCATGAAGCTGCACTCGTAGAAAACTGACAAATCCGAGCTGCACCGAACAGCTACTGCTTGCTGCTTCTCTGCTCCTGCTGTGTTTTCAAACGTAATGCCCCTTCCTATGAACCCATCACCACTAGTGGCTGCATGCATGCAACAATATATATATATATATATATAATCATCAATTAGTTATATCAATATTGAATGTGCATGATATATATATATATATGATCATCACCAAATGTTGCAGAACTAAAGGTTGTGGAGCCATCTTGGACATTCTTGTTGCCCGTAACAATAGTTTCATCAATTCCATCTCCAATAAGCATAATATTCTTCATAGATCTCTTGACCTCCACATTTTCTTTGTAGATTCCCTTTTTGACATATATAACAAATCTCTTGGTACCACTCCTCTGCTTGGCAGCTGCAGCTAAGGCTTCAGAAATGGTCTTATAATTGCCTGAACCATCTTGTGCCACCACTATATCGGCTTTGTCTGATGCACCCCAGGATTGGAGCAGTTTCCGGTCCCCAGGTGAAACCCATGCAGGGAAATCATGGTCTAACATGTTGTAAGGCGCAGCTGATGAGGCCATGACCTTATTATTAACGGCTAGTGAATTGCTAAGGAGCTTTGACAGGTTACTCATGATTAGCATGAATGGAGAGGATTGTATCATGTCAAAATCAAGAAAACCGTTTTGACATGCTTCTTCATTCGCAACTGCTGCACTCAACCATGTTTGCACATCAACTGCATTATTTTTGGAGCCAACAGATCGATTGAGTTGATAGGTGGTGTCTTCGTAGAGACCTATACAATCAGCCCAAGCCGTCTTTTCTAGCTCCTTCAATGAACTTGGGTCCATATTTGAAATAAGCTTGTGCATATTTTCTGCTTCAGCTAGCGTTGCCTTAAGACTTAGGTCTCGAAAATAGTTCAAATTTTGGGAGGTGGTGCCGATGATGAGAGAATTGCATAATTCAGGGTAAGGAGTTTGTGTACAAATAGTGGCGGAATTCGCCCCTCGAAAAAGTGCCAAAAGTAGTGTTAAGATAGGAAAAGGAGAGATATGCTTAGCCATGCAAAATTAACCAAGGGGGCCAAGGGGGGATTCTCCAACCAAGCAAAAGTTTTGGCAAATATCAAGTCCTTATATAGGGATCACATACATGATTAATTTGACTTTAGAAACGTACAATTAACAATTTCTATTAAATGAATTAGCATGTTATAAGAAATCAAAGGGGAAAAGAGTAATTTCCAAAGTTACGTACCATATATATATGTCATATGTGTGTGTGTGTACAAATTAAATGGTCAGATGAAGATAAATGAAAGTTGTCTCTCGTACCTAAGGAGTGTAGTCGATCCATCATAGCTGTTAGCTGTAACTTAATTATAGCATTAATGTTATGATTTGGTAAAGTCGTGCTTACAAACATTTTCACACAAGATGCATGGGCCAATGGGCAAGCAATAATGATGCTCAAATTTTTTTATTTTTTTTTTTGTTTTAATGGTGCTCACTTTGGGAATGGAATCTTACAAGTTTCATGTTTGTTTTTGAACGGCTTCTTATTAAATAGAGTTAAATGGTATATGACTTGGACGGCCACTAGATTATGAAACCACACGTCGTTGTATTGCAAGCCAGTTAATCTACTTGGTGTATGGCTGGGATTTCGCAAACATAAAGTGTAGGTCTTTGAAACCCCACGGATATCTTTAGAAGGGGATATATTGTTTGGGATTGGGGAAATCCTACTATTGAAATTTTGAATTTTGTAGTAAAAGTCGTTTGACGATTTAGTAGGGTATATAAATGTCAAATCAATACATGCTAGACAAAAATGGTTGATGTAATATTTTATTATGAAAAAATGAATTGACGTGATATTTTATTATGAAAAAAAAATGTATTTAATTATGATTACATATTTGTGACGGTGATTGTATCCGGATTTTGTGATCCAATCTTAAAATTATTTAAACTTAAATAGTTTCTCTTTTTCAACCAATTGATGGATAGCTTAGAATAATAATTCCAAGTAAGAACAAGCTTGTTTTACATATGAAGGCCAAAAGAAGTCAATAAAACAGCATACATGTAAGATAACCAGTTTAATTCCATTGAGGATTGAGATCATCATCCAGCATATATATAAATAAAGACATTTTCTCATATATTTCTAGCCAGCGGGTAGGTAGTCTGTAGTCAAAGATGGTAATACGGCCATAAATTACTATTTAAAATTTCCAGCAATTATATATATATATATATATATATATATATATATATATATATATATATATATATATATAGTATACACACACTAATGATCTAAACGTTGTACGTGGAGGTTTATTAAATTTTTGGGTGGTTAAATAATTATATTATAGTCCTAATTAAATTGAAAACACTAATAATTAAGTTCATCACCATTTTTTCATAAATAACAAAGTAATTAGTTGTAGGAGGTACGTAGTGATAAAGACTTATGGCGAAAAAAGTTGATTAAGATTGATTATTAATTTCTGAAGAATCAACGTATTTGGTCTGAAAAGACCATGCAATAAATTTTCCACCAAATAAAAAGTCAAAATATTTTATATATAATGTGATTTATATCAAGTTAGAGTTACAATAAAATTCTAACTAAATTAAATATACAAACTTTTCTTTAATTAGAACTCTAATTAAATTAAATTAATTTATATAAAGAGAGTTAGAATAAGTATTATGAAAAGTGGACGGAACTTAAAATTATTTGTAATTTTATAATAGTTGGTAATATATATATATATATATATATATATATATATATTTATTTATTTATTTATATATATATATTTATTTATTTATTTATATATATAGACACACACTTGGCAAAGTGCACAAGAAATGCCTCGTGAAGACTAGATTCGACGATGATAAGGAATATAAATAACGACCTCATGAATATGATATTAATATGTTCTCTTTAATATAATTAAGTAATGTCCTGTGATTTTAGTTAGTTATAATAAATGGTACACCATTTATTTTTATCTTGTAAATTTTGTTTATATTTTATTTTTTTATGAATAGATATTTAGAAATAAATTTTTGATTCTTAAATAAACATTTTCTAAGTAAAGATGGTTAAGAATAGTGGTTCCCACTTTTTTATTTGTTATATTTTTATATTTACTTAAATAATTATTCAAATTTTATTAATAATTTTATTATTATTATTATTATTATTATTATTAATTCTTCTATTAAAAACTATAATATTTTTAAATATGTATGTTATTATTTATATTTCATATATAATATTAATGATTGCAGTTATTTAGAATAACATATATTGAATTTTAATATATATAAATTTCTATTAATATAAATACTTAAAATATCATATATTTCAAATTAAGATAATATACTATCAATTTATATCAAACTTTTATGATTATTAGATATTATATGATAAGTTGTGTAGCGAGGGGAGTACTAGCTACTAGTTTAGATAAATTTAGCCATGTACAACACTGCATTGCCCTGCCCAAATCAAACATTTTCATAGTACTACTAGCTAGAAATTATCAAATCAGACAACTTATTTTAATATATTCAATACTTATCTCGTGTGTTTAGATCCCTATATCTAGACAATTGATCTTGTACTACGCCTAAGTAACAATAATTGAATATGGGAAAAGCGTATTGAACTACTAATTTTTCCTTTTCTGAACTTTAGAAAATAGATATGGCAATACATTTTGTGATTCTGTCGTTCAATAAGTAGTAGCAAACAAATATATACATCCAATTATTAATGAGTCGATCACGCATTAATGTCTCTTTCGTTGGTTGGTTAAACAAGAAAGGTTAGGACCTTGCTGAAACATGCATTAAATTAGTTAGCCCACCCTCTTTTTTTAGGACTTGTTCTCTCTCAACAAGCAAGGTTTGTCTCGATTTGTTTTCGAATGGATTTGATGAACTTTTCATTTTTAATATATGAATTCTGGCATTTTATTGATTTTCATGTAAAAACTAAAGATATGTTTGTATATGTGTTTTTAATGAGAATTAGATATATTGAAATGAGAAACAGGAAATAGGTGCATATTCTAATTACTAAATTTGAGTTTTTATGCATTTAGATAAATTTGAATGTACCCATTTTCGTATTTATACGTATTTTTTTGTATTAGAATACTTTATATATTATTTTTACAATTATCTCAGAAATTTTGAAATATTTTCGAGCCAAGAAACATGTTGGTATGCCAAGGAAGGTGAAATGAATTTGGACCGGTTTGGTCCAAAAATCCAGTCCATTGAGAAGTTAGTGTAGCCTAGCCTACCAGTGCAAGACCCAGTTAGATTTTGAGAGAGAAATAGGACTGAAGTTAAGAAAAAGGCATATTTCCAAAGGGTTTAAGGACGCCACACACGCTTGGTAGAGGCCTGAATGACTTGATTTGAATTGATCACCAATGTTAAGTATTTAAATTTCATAATTAGTAAATTAGAGGTAGTGCATCTCTAGGGTAGTATAAACCTGTAATTATCGAATCGAGTTTGTATATTCGGAGTCTAGTTCATCCTATCATCTTGGTATTAATTGCATTTAACAAATTAAATCAAGAGATCTTATTCTAGGTTATTCAATTAAATAGGGCTAGTTAGTGATCTTATCTAATCTAACTAAACTTAAGAGACAATTTGGTTAACAAAGTCTGTTGGTAAGTTAGGGGTGATAATTTCAAGATAAACTGAAAGAGAGATATTACATGAGGATAATTGATATCGAAGGATAACTGAACCAATACCTTAATTTATTGATTTCTTGATTGTATTGCTTTCTAGGTTGTTTAGTTAATTTAGTGATAATTTTCAATTGAAACTAAAATCCCGCTCTCTACTATTTTTCTTATTTTGTTGAATTGAACATAAAAGATATAATTAATTTATTACTTATGGAGGGATCGACTACAAGTCTACAACTTACCCCTACTAGTTAGTAAGATTAAAAAAGAAATTTAAATAATTTTATCGTGTTGATAACCACATATAACTAGTAGATTAAAAAGGAAATTTAAATAATTTTATCGCATTATAACCACATTAATATGATTTCAAATCTCATTGAAACAAGTTTAATTTCCCAATAAAAAATTGAATCCAAATTAATTAACATATTTAATAATTTCAGTGGAGATGATGAATAGTTTTTTCACTAATCAGAAAACCTATTTAATTCGGAGATAGCAACCGATCATCTGTTGTAGCTTAAACAATACACTTTAATACTATCCATTTCAAATCTGCTGGCTCTTTAAAGAGCTTATAAGGCATATGCAGTAACAAAAGTGTACTTTTCCACCATATGTGGTGATGGTGAAGATAATGCCTTTTTAGCCAATATTGATCTAGGATTAGAAATTAATTAATATTGAATTTTCGTGAAAATAATTTTCTAGCATCATCCTCAATCTCAATACATCTCTTTTATATGCATGCATGCATGCAATTGATAGAAAGATGAGATGACAGAAGATTCAAGCAATTGGTAGCCAGCATAAAAAAAATCAAATATGTAAGGCCTATTAAACGTACGTCCCACTCCCAGTGCTCGGAAATTAATGCGGTGCTTCACAGCGGCCCTTCGGCATGGCTTATACTGAATTTTGAAACCACAAATTATAATTGGGCCGCCATTGTAACAAAAGCTAGCCCAAAGTCGTTGATTTATGGAATTCAAGGTTTCGCACTTTTCATAACTCTATAGCATTTATTTAGTTGTTAATTTATGCATATATTAAGTCTTTAAGATCAAAAAGATTTTCTTTATTTTTTCTAAAGTCCAAACACTTTAGTACTGAATTTGCATTGAGGCATTTGAAATATGAGATTTGAAAAATGAATGAATTTCAAGAATTTATATCAAATTAAACACTATATTATTTAGATAAAGTCTTATGTAAGCGGTCTAATGGATCTCATTTCATGAGACGGGTCGGGTCGGGTTTGACCCGATCAACAGTCAAATTCAACACCCGGTTAACAAAAGTCAAAGGTAATATTTTTATATACATGAGGTAATATTTTTTGAAAGTATCACATTATACTCATAAAATTAAAGTATTACATGATATAAATGAAAGTATTACATTATACACATAAAAGTATTACATGATATAAATAAAAGTATTACATTATAAGAATAAAACACTATCTAATACTTTTATGTACATCATATAATATTTTTTGAAAGTATTACATTATGAGAATAAAACATCATGTAATACTTTTATGTATATGATGTAATACATGAAAGTATTATATTATGAGAATAAAACATCATATAATACTTTTATATATATAATGTAATACTTTTATGTGTATCATGTAATACTTTTGAGTTAATGACGTTGATTGACTGTTGACCGCGTTAACCGTTGATTGTTGACTTTTGATTTTAATTGTTGACTTTTTGACTTTGATTGTTGATCGGTCAGTTGACTCGTCTCACGGAATGAGATCCGTGAGACGGTCTCGCACAAGACTTCTTTTGGGTTTTCAAATTATACCATTCATCAAAATATATCCCATATCTAAACATATAAATGGGTCTTTTTTTTCCTTTTTGGTTTACAAATGAAGGTGGAGAGACACAAACCTAAGACATCCATCGAAGTTGAGAAACGTATCTATAAGCTAAACCTATGGATATATATTTTTCTTAAGGGTTTGATTTAAGTGTATATCTACGCACATATAGTGAATTAATTAGGATAAAACTGAATGGCTGTTGTGGGGATGAGGTCTTTAAAGTTTAAACTACTTTCACGTTAGACATCGTAAAGCTCCCCGTGCTTGCAACATAACCATATGTAGTGAAATAAGCATAACCATAGATGACAGGATCTTAAAGGTAATCATTTTTATGTCAATAATAAAACTAACAGAAAACGATAGTTAACATCATAATTAACGAAAAATTATTTCTACGACAATATCTAACTACTTTAATAATTGATTGTAAGAATGTCAATCTGATAGAGATATATTAAATGGTTAATTTCAATTTGCTACCTATATTATTATATTTTTTTCTCGTGGGTGTTTAAACTCAAAAGTTTTCTGATCACTGGTCATTTTTTTCGAAATTTTCCGATTGCTACCATAAACTCAATTTTTGACATTTTTTCCAGTCAAAATTCGCCGGAAACTTAAAATGCATTTCACCTCCAAATATTAGTCAAAAAATGCATGATTCATATTCCAAAATGACTCTTATTCGAAGCCAAATTATAACCCCAAGTCAATTTCATGATTCTCATTCAATCCGATCACGGATCGTACAAAAAGCATTTTAGGGTTTTGAATATTTTTTGTTTGATTCAAGTTTAAATCAAATAGGAATCGTTAAATTAACTTAGGGTTATAATTTTATTTTGAAAGAGAATCATTTTGGCATATAAATCATGAATTTTTGACTAATATTTGGAGGTGAATTGCATTTTTGAGTTTTTCGACAACTTTTAGCCGGAAAATATGTGCTTGGGGTAACAACCGGAAATTTTTAAAAAGAATGACTAGTGATCGGAAAACCTTTTGACTTAAGACACCTATTAAAAAAAAGTGCAATAGTTCAATTAGCAAATTAAAACTAACCATATATTAAAACATAACCATTTGTTAGAAAAGAAATGTCTCTTTGTCACATATACCCTTTTTTGAGTTTTGATGATTTTGGCTTGATGGAAAGATTTAATTTTTCTTAAGTGTTGACGTCAGATTTTGTCTAAGGCAAAATCCTAGCCAAAAACCAAAAACTCGATTCGGTTTAAACTAATCGAACCTAATAAATAACAGTAAAATAGAACAAAAAATGAAGAAAAGACAGTGCCCGGTGCCTATTTGGGCAAATTAGTTAGATTTGTTCTGGTCGGTTAGTTTTGGCCGGAAATAACATTTTTTTATATCAGATTGAGAGTAAAAAACTCTCTAATTACTTGAATTACAATAATTTCGGACCCCCCTTTTTAATGAGGCTTAAGACCTTATTTATAGGTTAAGCTCAAGATATGAAACTTGGAAAATAAGAGTTAAATCCCTTGATTTTAAGGTCTAGATAAGGAAAAATTTGATTAAATCTCATCTAAATCGGATATGATTTGTTTTCTTTTTGGAAAACCTTTTCTTGTGAGGCTGAGTCTTTTGGGCTCCTCTAGGGTGATGACCTTAATTTCTAGTCATCCCCGTGATTTCCAGAAATGTCTTGAGTGATAACACTTCTGAACCATAACCGCTAAAGTACCTAAGCTCGGCTCGGCCATGACCTAAACCTAGCAACCAGATTGGTTTGGTCTGGTCTCGGCGCACTTGACTTGGACTGGTCTCGGCTCGGATCCGGGTCAACCACGTGCTGGCTCCTCGACCCGGGTCGGCCCTTGGTCGGGTTGGGCCCTCAGCACGAGTCGACCCCTCGGCCGGGTCGACGTCAGGTCGGGTTGGATCTCCACATCGGGTTGGCCCTTCGGCTGGGCAGACCCCTCTGGTTGGGTCGGCCCTTCAGTTGGGTCACCTTCCCGCTTGGGTTGGCCTCCACGATCGGGTCGCCTTCCTGCTCGGATTGGCCCCCGCGGCCGGGTTGACCCCTCGGGTCGGGGCGACATTATGCTTGGGTCGGCCCCTCAATCGGCTCGGACTCGTGAGGGTTCAACATTAAATATATATCCCATTGATATATATGAAAATGATCCATATTTAATCTGTTTTGGTCGTCTCCCTATTAGTGTTTTCTAACGGAAATTATCAGGTTGGTCCATAAAGACATAAAAAGGTCGAGAATGGACAATATTATTCCTACACAGCTGAATTTTTCCCTTAATTAATATTTAAAATTTTAAATAATAAATATGACAAGTGTATGATATATTTAGAGGATATGGACAACTTTTTTTAACTTGTGCTCCCAACCCCAATCAAGATAAGAGGACAACCCAATTAATTTCACCTTTTAATGCACAAAACATATATTGAATATCTTTTACATGCACAATAAAATTCATTTATTGTACCAGCTGAAAGTTAATTGTTGAAATTATATGTTTAACTTATTTCACCATTCGAGTAAATAACTGATTTGATGTAGCTTGTTTATTCAGTTGGTTGTCAGATAGTTAGAAAACAATGTTTTAAATGTCTATATATTCACGATCCCTTCAAACTTTTACTTAGTTTTTTTTTTTTTTTTGGAACGCAACAAATTATTTTGACTTTTATCCTCCAAAACAATATATTCAAAAAGGTATCAGTAAGGTCAAAAGAAAAACAATAATTTTAGTAATAATATAAGGTTAATAAACATAAGAATTACTTTCGAACTTAAAAAATAAATTTATTCGAATGTCATTTTCTTTCTTTATATATGTTTGTGGCTCTCTTTTCATACATGTTTTTTTGGGCTCTGTTAAGCATGAAATTGATAAGAAAATTAGCACATCCATATAATCCAAACCCAATTATACTTCTATATCTATGACATAAAATTCTTGGCCGGATACTTTTTGTATATCCTGGGGAAATATTCTACTTCGATCTCATAGGAATGAATCTTATCTATTTTTAATTCGTAGGTACGAAAAAAGTTGAAAGTTGAGAGTTAATTTTTCCCCCCTCTCCATTAGCTTTTCTAATGGTAATTGTCAGATTGGTCTATAAAGGTTCACAAAAAGAACAAAAGTAGACATAATTCATTTCATCATGACTAAAATTGAATTTTAATTTCCCCAAATGTCATAGTAGGTGACATGAACAAATAAAAAATGTAATATACATTCAGTATCCTTAAAAATGACTGAAAAGAACATTTTCTATATATATATATATATTAATGGGGCAATCCAAATTAACACACCATATCCACATTATATAATCCAGCAAATCGAATCCAAACATTTACATAGATGATACACCATACGTACTCTTAATTAACTCAGTTATGATTTCACACATATATATATAACTCGATAGAATCATCCTACATATATTAATTTTTTTCTTAAAAAAGACTTGATAAAGTTAATGATAGAATCATCCTACATATATATAATTTTTCTTAAATAAGACTTGATAAAGTTAAATTGTCTCAGGGGAGCATAACCTTAGAAACAAACATATTGACTAGAGCCAGCGCATTGCTGGTCACCTCCTTGGCCTTCAACGTTCGATTGCAAACGTCGATTTTGAGGGGGCCGTCGGTGACGTCATCAAATCCGTCGACACACGTGTCCTCATTAGTCAAAGCGGCGCTCATCCATGTCTGGACGTTGCTCAACTGGAACCTGAGGTCCTGACCGGTGCCGGTAAGCCTGCGCATCTGCTTGAGGGACCCTCGAATCTGGTCCACGGCGTCGCCCAACACAGAGAAACAGTCATGCAGGGCGGAGGCGGCCCGGGGGTCTGCTGCGTAGTCGGCTTGGCGGGATATGTTGACCACGTAAAGGGCCATGTTCTTGGCGCGGGAGAGGCTCACGCCAACGGCTATGCGGGCCAGCCGAGCTGGGTCTTTTTGTACTGCATTGGCGTAGCCGGCTAGAGAGTGGTAGCAGAGTTCAGGGTAGAGTGTGGTGTCACAATTGGTGCGGATGAAGTCTGTACTCGAGGAGCATATTGGGACCGCGAGAAAGAGGACTAGAAGGAGAAATGGAGGCATGATTCTCATTGCAGGTGTGTAAATGAGGTTGGAATTAGGTTTTGAGTCTCGGAGTTGTATATATGCACGCCACTTAATCGATCTCCTTTTCTTTTCTTTTTTTCACTCTCCGCACTTGTGTGTATCATTATTATTGTTTTGGCCTTTTGGGGAGTGACTGATATATATATATTGCATTTATAGTTTATTAAAAGTACGACATTAATGTAAATACCTATATTTTACCAGAGTTTTATGTTTAACTGATTATATATATTTGTATGTAGTACTAGCGTACGATCTATAAATTTAACACCTTGTACATTAAAAAAGAAAAAATAAATAAATAGTAACAACAATTGCTGGAGCTCGCGTTTTAACATAATAATGTTTTGCTAGAGTTGTGTTTTTCCTTTATCATGCTTTTCTAGTTGTATGCCAACGGTTTTTTCCTGGCCTGGAGATTGCTAGAATTGATCTCTTCAGATACTTATCTTAACCAAAGGAAATAGATCTTTTATCGATGCTGGTTTTAAACTCACTACAGTGAAGGGTACTATTTTGTCATCCACTATTACAATTTGTTATTCATCAACTTAGTTTGTCAATAGACCACGTTCTTCTCACTGGCAAGCTTCTATTCACCTTTTCAAATACTTGGAAGATCATCAACTTCTTTTACTCTCACCGTCTATTGTGATGCTGATTAATGAGTCACATTGATCCTGACAAGTTATAATTAATGAAATAGAGTTTGATAAAGTTTGCACATTTCAAAATGCATATGCATATTGAGATAAATACTAACTCGATATCTTCCACTAGCTTGCTACTTAATTTGAATTCCAGTTTTATTATTCCATAGATATCACCGAATGAGTGAAAAGGATAATAATTAATTTGATTTAAGTTGGTAACATAATTTGCTTTTGCCGCAAGTTTCGGTTTGCTCCTTTTTTCCTGATTGCATTTGCAACCATATATATATTGTGAATGAAGCCTATCCTTTAACTTTAATAATTTATTGTGTCTCACCTTTTGTTTTCTCTTCTCAAAATAAATCACTCACTCGTAGAGGGTGTTAGGCTAAACTTATTTGAAAGAATGGACAAGTTTTTATAACATGTTTTTAGAGCTTATACGTTGTTTAGTTTTACTTCAAAAATAAGTTGTTGAAGTGTAATAAGATGGTGGAGCTTATAAGATGTTAGTAATGACAATTGTGAATTTAAATAATCAAAATTGAAGATGTTTTTTTTTAAAATAAGGCCTTATTTTAGAAATACATTGAGATTCTTACTTTAAAAAAAAGTTTATAAGCTTTTAACATCTTATTTTTTAAAATTTAGACAAACACTTCTGAAAAACTTATAAATTTTTAAACATCTTATAAGATATTTTAAAAGATTATAAACTAATTCAAACACCCTCTTAATCTCTGCACTTCAATTAAAAACAAATACAGGAAACTAATGATTGCAATCAGGTCCCCACCTATGGGAATTAACACCATTTATTCAAAAGTAAATTTGAAAACTTGAAAGTGAAAGACAAAATCGTGATCATAACTAACCATACAATGATATTAATTATCACAGGCCCTGTTCAATTTTACTACCGCAAATCTTGCCGCCACATTGGTGTTTTAATGATTGAAAAACTTTATATACATACATATATCACATCCTCATCCTCTAAACAAACTCCGAATCATTTTCATTAATGATTAAGATAAGAAATTGTTTTCTTTATTTCCTCTTTTTATAATTTCATCTTTGTGAAATATTGTTGTCCTTTTATAATCAATTCCTTCAGACCAGGCCCAGATTTTATGGCTCAAGCAATCAAGGACGCTGATTGTGGCGGGTATTATTGTTTGGATTGAATGCTTTAGAATTTAATATTCGCAATGAATTTATTTTAAATATATCCAAACACAATCAGAAATGTAAAATTCAAAAGAAAGGGATCTAATTAATATAGGCCCAACCAAGGATTCATGCAGAGTTGAGGTAAGAGGTTTTAAAGCCCATACAACAGGTGGACTTGGACGGATCGAAAGCATGCCCAAATGTGTTTTCAGTTTTACAACTGAACTGATATACCGTCCAACTCCCGTCCCCAACTTCTGTTACAAACATACTATGTATCTTGCAATTTTTGACATGACTCAACTGTATCATGTATGACATAGTTTGGTATTAAGGTTTATAATGTCCGTGTTTGAAAATTTCCATATCATCACGTCATTTTTATATCAACTCATTAAAATATGATTAGAATTAATAGAGTACACGTTATAAACTTATAGTGAATTAATGCTGAAATTTCCCTATAATGCAACTAGAATAGTGTTCCAAAACAAAGCAAGAAAGATGACTGGTGATGAAAGAAAAAAGTATCAGTACTCACTTTGTTGAATTAACTGTAGTCATGTTTAAAATTGTTTTACAAAATTAAAATCAAAGAGGTCATCTCTTATATATAATCTTTAATCTTTAATATATATTTCACATGTGAATTTATGGTTAAATCTTTTCTAACCTAATCTAAACCATACATTTGTCTTTTATTTATCTATTTATTAAGTTTTATAATTATACTAATTTAAATCTTAGTTAAAATGAAAATTCTCCACATCCACTTTCATTTACATTTTAGTAATGATAATAATTGAAATAAAATCTATATATATAGATACATACATCAATATAATATAATACATTTACTCATGAAATTTATATATTAACTCCATACATAAGTGTTTATTCTTCTTAAAAATATATTTCTTTTACTTATTAATGATTATTATTGAAATTATAAATCATGAGAAATTTTATTTTATTTTATTCTATATTCATTTTAGTTTATTTATATTCATTTTGTAAATTTATTATTTTGGCAAATTCAATGAAATAATACACAGTTACAAGCCTTACCAATACATCAAATTATATTATATTTAAATTTTAAATGAGATAACGTTTTTTTTTTTTTTTACCAACTATTATTATTATTAAATTTATTTACAGAATTATTTCAATTTTGTTTTTGTTTTTGTTTTTTCTTTATAAATCCCGTGTATTTCCACGAGATCTATTATCTATACCACGCCATTGATTCGGCGATAGAGTTGCACAAGTCCAAATAGACAAGGGATTGGGAGCATGAATGCTGATGCCATTTTCAGTGCTCCCACCACCTCTCTTTACATCCCTTTTCCCAATTAATACTACCATATGTATATACATGCTTAAATAGAACATTTATTTATATTATTATATCTATTTCCAATGTCTAAAACGTTCTGAATCTATCTATTTATTCATCTGTTTTAATTTAATATTTCATCTAATATTTTATTATTTTATTTAAAATACCGATGTATTTCTCACTCAGTTGGCTTGTTGTACATGCAATCTTCACACATGCAACGAAATTGAAGTATGAATTTGATAGATATAAGTATATATTTTATAAATATGTATTTTATAGATACAAGTATAATTTATAATAAATATTTATTTTTCTGCTATAATTTATGGATTTTAGAAATTGTTTCCCATTTACTATTTATTTACACACACCCCATGGACACCGCTAATCCGCCGCTTCAGCTCCAATTAATGCACGCCCCACACTTCCTTCCTAGCTTCTTTTCTGTCCACATCATCATAACATAATCACTAAATAAAAACTTGTTTGGTTTTAATAAATCAATACCATTACAATTAATTTAGACACTTAATTCATTAATTTGTGTCCCCAATTAGTGTTTATGTGACTGGCAGCTATCATCTTTCATGTGACAAACATAACAACACAGGCAAGTATCAACTACTACCGCCATCACAGGAAAAAATCGAGGATGTAACCGGTCAAAGTAGTTGCTAACTAGTCAACTCAACCGTATCCCAACCTCAACCAATCACGATCATCCCCGTGTCCAACCCATTCCCAATGACAGCCTTGTACTATATAATAAAGGGGTCACTCACTCTTAGTTACGCCACCCCTATTCTTAACTTCACCAGAATGGCAAAAAATCTTGGCCGCCCACCGCCGTTTTCCACCGCACTCCTCCTCCTCCTCTCCGCCGCTACAGCTGCACACGACTACAACGACGCCCTCCGCAAGTGCATTATTTTCTTTGAAGGCCAACGTTCCGGCAGGCTCCCCCCTGACCAGCGCCTCCATTGGCGCAAAGACTCCGCATTGCACGATGGGGCCTCCGCCGGAGTATGTAGGATTCTTGTTTATAATTAATTTTTCTTGAAAATTCTCATTAATTTTCTACATAAATATAGGTGGACTTGACAGGAGGATACTATGACGCGGGGGACAACGTGAAGTTTGGATTCCCGATGGCGTTCACTACGACATTGTTATCTTGGAGCATCATCGACTTTGGCAGAAATATGGGAGGCGGTGAGCTGGGGAATGCTGTAAAGGCAGTGAAGTGGGCGACTGATTATTTGCTCAAGGCCACGGCTCACGATGGCGTCATCTACGTACAGGTGGGGGATCCTTTGTCCGACCACAACTGTTGGGAAAGACCCGAAGATATGGACACTTTGAGAACAGTCTACAAGATTGATGCCAATAACCCCGGGTCCGATGTCGCCGGGGAGACCGCCGCTGCTCTCGCCGCTGCCTCCATTGTTTTCCGTTCACGTGATCCAGCCTATTCTAGGCTGCTGCTCAATCGTGCCATTAAAGTAAGCTCCTTAATCCTTTTATTTGGCTTCTCCTAGCTACTACTTTTGTTTTCTAGCTGGGTCAGCCATACCATTTTCTCTTTGTATCTTGAGAAAGTGAATGCATGAGAAATTTCTTTATTTGCACAACCATAGGCTTTATTTGACGTCACGTGATTGATCAGGGAGAATACACATGAATATTGCTCAACATAATTCATCTCTACTTTTTTCCATTTATTTGCTCATTTTTAGACCTTTTTAGTATTTGGATAAGTTTTTCATTACGACTTTGAAAAGCAATATTCTTGCAAAGAATAGACCTCATTTACTTATCATACAAGTTTGACCTCAAGATATATATACACATATATTTATATGTTGAAGTTGATATGGGTGATTAAGTTAAATTAATTAGTCCAGCTCATGAAGCTGATCATGATGATTGATGAGATTATTAAGTTAAAGGAAAATATAATATTACTACATGAGATCAAGTGTGATCCCTTTCTGGTGATGTGATAAGGGCAGGGAATTAGACTCTCTAAGTCTCAATGCTTGTTTTGTACCAAATATAAATATTAATATTTTTTACCCACAATTTCAAATTCTTTCCTTTTAGCCACAATTAAATAAAAACAAAAAAGGCTACATGCCAAACTCACACTTTAGAAAGAGTTTTTAAATTTATACATTCATTTGTTTCTTTACATGGCATGCCAATTATTTTATAGCACAAATTAAGAGAAAACAATCATGCGGTATTGGCTGTGCAGGTTTTTGAGTTTGCTGACAGGCATCGAGGAGCCTACAGTTCCAGCTTACGCTATGCAGTCTGTCCTTTTTACTGTGATTACAATGGTTACGAGGTTGTTATTATTATTTGAGTGTAAAATCCCCATATTTAATTAGCAATCACAAATAGTAGAAGTCAATATATATTTAGGGGGGGCAATTGTTATTTTTGTAGGATGAATTGCTATGGAGTGCAACATGGTTGCACAAGGCCTCTCGAAGGCGAGAATACAGAGAATACATAATGAGAAACGAGGTGATTTTAAGAGCTGGAGATACTATTAATGAGTTTGGTTGGGATAACAAACACGCTGGAATTAATGTGCTCCTATCCAAGGTCTATTTCAATGTCTTTATCATCACTATGCACCTCATCTTGGATTACATTACATATGCCTCACACGACCCTGCCCTTCCTTATCTCTGTCATACTCCATACTGATCCTCTTCTTTTTATTCTTTTTGTATCATACTATTAATACACATCGATCTTTCATGGTGATATCCTTTTGTTATCACCCAATTATTGTTCAAGTTGCTTCCTTTTCTTTTCTTGGTTCTGTCTCAAGTCTCAACTATATATTAGAGTACGTATTTGTAATTAAGTAACAATATTCATTACATGTTTACTAAAAATAAGATCACTGAATGAGTGCAGGAAGTACTAATGGGTAGAAACAATGATTTGAAATCGTTCCAGATGAATGCAGATGGTTTTATTTGTTCATTATTGCCTGGAATTGCTCATCCTCAGCTTCAATATTCTCCAGGTAACAATTACTAGTTGTATTTGTTATGTGTTGTGTGATAGTGTATTAGTATCAACTAATAATCAATTCGTAAAGGTGGACTAATATACAAGACTGGAGCAAGCAACATGCAACATGTAACATCTCTATCATTTCTGCTGCTCGCTTATTCTAATTATCTCAGCCATGCCAAACACATCGTGCCATGTGGCCACACCTCCGCTTCCCCTTCTATCCTCAAACGATTGGCCAAGCGTCAGGTGTCGGCCCCCACTCCCCATCTCTTCTTTTACAAATTTTATTCATCTAATTTAATTTGAGTATTATTATTTATATATATATATCTTCCCATGCTCATGCGTTCTGCCCTATTATCTAGGTGGACTACATTCTTGGGGATAATCCATTGGGAATGTCGTATATGGTGGGATATGGTCCACGTTATCCACAGAGGATCCATCACAGGGCTAGCTCGTTGCCATCCGTGGATGCCCACCCGACCCGTATTGGCTGCAAAGCAGGTTCTCGTTATTATTTGAGTTCAAACCCAAATCCAAATTTATTGATCGGAGCCGTTGTAGGCGGGCCCAACAGCTCTGATGCCTTTCCAGATTTGAGGCCTTTCTTTCAGGAGTCTGAGCCCACGACTTACATTAATGCTCCTCTAGTGGGCCTCCTCGCTTACTTTTCGGTCCATTCTTGAGATAATGTTCAAGGATTTAAAGTTTTAGAGTGGTTGGCAAATGTGGTCACCCTCTAACACATTACTTTTGTAATAATTGCTACGAGACTCCTCTTCACTTTGATTGTTCAAGTCAATTGTTTAGTAATCGACCACTTAAACAGAGATTCTTTGAGCATTTAAGTATCTCTTATTTCTTTTAAAAAGGTATATCTTTTGCTCCAAATTTAGCTGCCATTCGAACAAACTCGGACTGTTCCGGCCAGAATACTTTGTGTCTTCCAACCCAGGGACCTAACTAAGAGTTCCCCTCTGGACCTGAGAGAAGAGAAGATTCGCGACCCGATCTCCTGCACAGATTCTCAATCAATATGAATTTCAGATCTCCAACCATTCACAAGAAATATAGCCCTAAGAGTTTGGCTTTTATATGCTTCAATTTCAGTCTGATTAGAATCTGTAGAGTCAACTATATATGAATGCATCAAAACCTGTTTTTCTAAACAATATTCGTCTTAATGGTCTATTTTGGTTGTGAATTGGGGCAGAAAATGGGTTAAATGACCACCACAAACTAGAAATAGATTATTCATCACTTTAATTACTTCCAACCACGTAGAATCTCGATTAATGCAAATAATATATATATATATATATATATATATATATATATATATATATATATATTTCTCACGTCCAAATTCATATCTCCTTCAGCTTAACGTATTTGGACCTTCAATTCTCTCTCCTTCTGCATCATCCTCATTCACCATTTCCCATTCATTGATTAATTGCTATCTTTTATATATAAGAAAGTGGTGTAGGTTTTGATCGAATTCATCGTCATGGGACTTAAAGAATTGTTCAATAGGAAAAAGAAACAGCGACTGGGGATTGAGATCGCATCTTCAAAGGAATTACCCTTAAATTCGAGATCACCATCTCAAAATTATTCACGGGCCCAGATCGAGGAGGAACTGGAGCAGGTTTTCAAGAAGTTCGACGTGAATGGAGATGGCAAGATCTCAGCGTCGGAGTTGGGGTCAATCATGGGCAGCCTCGGTCACACGGCAACGGAGGAGGAGCTCAACACCATGATCAAGGAGGTGGATTCTGACGGAGACGGCTTCATAGATCTGCAGGAATTCATCGAGCTCAACACCAAAGACATCGACTACGATGAGGTGCTGGAGAATCTCAAGGATGCTTTCGAGGTGTTTGACATTGACAAGAATGGGGCGATAACTGCAGAGGAATTGCAGGATGTGCTCCAGAGCCTGGGAGAAGAATGCACATTGGCCGAGTGCAGAAAAATGATAAGTGGGGTGGATTCAGATGGCAATGGAACCATAAGTTTTGATGAGTTTAAGGTTATGATGATGATGGGATCACGTTTTGATGCCATGGACCCAGCTAAGACTACTACTGCTTGATTCATTCATGATTCCTTCCGTATCTCCATCTATTAATTAATGTAATAATTATACATCATTCATCCATCTCCTCCCTGTAATTATATTAATTATCTCCCTACATTACAATTTACGTATCGTTCCATTATTTCTTTCTTATAATTGTATGCATGTCTTCATGTTTTGTAGTTTCATATTCATGTCCTCCCCTAATATATATTAGGATTAATGCAAATGGCTAGCTAGCTATAATCTGTACATAAATTTTATGGATTTGCCATCGCTGGGTGAATGCCACTGTTGATGTTATTTGTGATGCAATAATTAATTATTTTTTAAATTTTGTCTTCTCATCGAGTCATCTAGGTAATTCGTACAATATATATATATATATATATATATATATATATATATATATATATATATATGTTTCTTTTTCAATTTTTTTATATTGTAAATACCTAGGTTTTATCTCATCTAAGCAAGAACCCTTGAACCAGCAAGACTACATATGCATGTTTGCTTATATATGAAAAAAGTGTAATGACAACCATGCATCAATCGATCATCTATAGGATCAGAGTTTAATTAATTTGTATATATTAATTAATTGAGGTGTTTTATAACGTTCAACTCTTTTGCATGCTAGCTTTTGCCTTTTGTACCTATCAACCTTCTTATAAAAGTGGTAAATCATTTATTCTTTTAGAACGTAAGAATTGTGTCTTAAAGAATGGTTGGAAGTGACATTGGGTTTCTCGCTAAAAACAAGATAAAGAAAAGAGAAAAAAGAAAAAGAAAGATTATATATGCTTTAAAAAAGATAAAGGAAAAAAAAAAGATTCTTTGAATGTTTTATTTATTTCGATCATGCTTTCCTTTTTCTTTATTGTTTTTATGGCTAAAGAGAAATCAAATTTGTATGCTATACATATATAGTTGCAGTTGTGTCTTAGAGAATGGTGAGTAGAAAGGGTCCTAAAAACTTTAAAATTGTGGGGAAAATTACCATTTTATTATAGAAATGGGTATTCTGTCTAAAAGATAAAGTTATTAATCTCATTACTTTTTCAGGCCGAGTTAGAGAAAGACATTTTTAAAAGCCAATAAGCAGTAATAGTGTAGATGGATGCAAACATTGTTAATATTCAACTCGAAAATGAAGAAGCGGCAGGGTGAAGTTGTTCCATTCTCTTGTGCTCTCTGGTTTATCCTTATAAGTAGTCATGTTAATGTCGTTTCACTTTTTGCAATTACTACATCTTCTCTGGAGTCCTTCATATATGTGGGGTGCACACAGCTTAAATACAATCCGGCAACCCCCTATGAATCCAACGTCAACTCCATACTCACCTCACTCGTCAACTCCGCCTCCCTCTCCAACTTCAATAACTTCAAGATTTCACTCCCAGGTTCCACCCAGAGCGACGTCGTTTACGGCCTCTTCCAGTGCCGCGGTGATCTCAGCAACTCCGACTGTCACCACTGCGTCGCTAAAGCAGTCACCAGACTCGGGACCTTCTGTGTCGGCACGTCCGGTGCCGCGTTGCAGTTTGACGGCTGTTTTGTTAAGTACGATAATACGTCATTCTTGGGCGCTCAAGACAAGACTGTGGTTTCAAATAAATGTGGGCCGTCGTCGTCAATTGGGTATGAATCGGAGTTGTTAACTCGGAGGGATGCAGTGCTGGCGTATCTAACCGGCGGCGGTGGAGGGCAGTATTTTCGGGTGGGTGGGTCTGGGAAAGTCCAAGGTATGGTTCAATGCATACAGGATTTAAGTATAGAGGAGTGCCAGGATTGTTTGTCTGATGCGATCCAACGGCTGAAAACCGAGTGTGGGACCTCACCCTGGGGGGACATGTTCCTGGGCAAGTGCTACGCGCGCTACTCGTCGGAGCGTGGCTACGCTTCCAAAAGCGGTACGCTCCACCACCGCGAGTGGTGGTTCATGGCCCGTGTCTGTATGTTTTCTTTATCTTCTTTCATGCATGTTTTGCTTTAGGCAAATTATATATTAATCAGTGACTCATTTTCTTTGCTACCTAGTTGTTTTTAGTTGTCTTGATCTATATATAATAATCGAACTCACCCAAATATCGTAACTAAAGATTTTTCACATCGAAATAATATTTTTAAAAGTAGAAATCTATTTTACTAAATCATAAATTAATAAATCAATAATTAAAAATTTCGGATCCAAAAAATCAGCTAACATAATAGGAGCTAGATTTATTGTATATTTTTCCTATTTTTTTCATTTATAATGATTATATTGTTGGATATTAAGTATTTTGTTTGATATGCATATTATCTAGAAGGAAATAACAATTTGATGATCGTACATCAAGGTGTTGATTCCAACAGAAATCCCTGTTAGATGAATTAGATGGGGTGGATGTTATCGTGTCAATGAGCAAAACGGAGTGGACGTGGAAAGCATTCTGCCGCTAGGAATAGGTATGGATCGCGACCACGAGGTGATCAACATCAGCGGCCCCAACGCCTCGGCGGACATATCCAAAATAGATTTTCCGACAACACTGGTGGTGGTGACTGGCTTCGATTCCCTGAAAGATTGGCAGAGGAGGTTCTACGAGTGGCTCAAGAGGTCCGGAAAAGAAGCTTACCTGGTGAAGTACCCAACCATGATTCACACTTCTACGTTTTTCCTGAACTCCCTCACTCTGCCCATCTCATCTCCGATGTCAAACAATTCATTCACACACAATGCAACAAATTGGATCATCATGATTGATATACCAACCCATAGATTACTTGTGGATACTAAGAGTTATAACTTATATAGTTTTCATGTAGTGAACTTGCTTAAAGGAGCTGGATTTTCTAAAAACAACCTTCCTCTCATATACGATCATCTTGTCCCAGAATCTATGATCAAACATAACTATGGGAACTCCTACTTTTAGGCTACAAACGGAATTGGGAGGCATTAGGAATCGGGAAAGACCCTTATACATTTAATCCCTACAAATGGAGTGATAACCCTACTATAAAATCTTTGTATGGCAGTCGAATTCTTACTTAAATAGACAATTGCCTTACACTGGTAGTAATCTAATAGTCTACGTTAAACCAACATTGAGAAAAGTATTGTTGTTTTCTAAAACTAGTTTGGCGAAACTTGAATATTAACTAAGCTATTAAGAAAAAAAAGGTCATACTCGAGCATGATGTGTAGCAAGCTTTGCAAGCACTCTAATGACCAAAAAATAAATGTAAATAGTTGGTTCAATCATGACGGAACTCGTACATATGGATGTAATCGAACCGAACGTATTTGAATTTAATTTGTTTAATTATCGAATGATCTTAAACTTAATTTAATGAATATATTTATGGTTCGCGCTTATTCCACCGCGGAACCAACGTTTGGGCGGCATATTGGACGCTTCAAAGAAAATGAATTCTAGACTATTTAATAAAAAAATTGACGCGACTAAATCTTACTGTTGGGCTTCTTTGCTTAGCTGGTGGAGTGTTGCCTTTTAAGCATGTGGTCGTGGATTTGGGCCCAAACCACATTGGGCTCACCAAGTTATTTTTCATGGGCTTGACTTTTTAGGGCTCACAAACTTTGGGATACTTTTTTGTGGGCTTTTGGCTTAGGACTCACCTTTCTTGCATATGTTCTGTTGGCCTAATTATTAAAAAACATATCGGGCCAAACAACTCTATGTTGTCCTTCTCTGGAACGTGGCGATACTCTATGTGCGCAAGGGGTGCACATTTCACCTCTACCTTGTCTTCTAGTATCTCACAAAAATAGTTATTTTGATTATAGTTATTTTATTATTAAAAACATTAAAAGTTATTTTATTATTAAAAACATTAAAAGTTATTTTATATAATATACTTTTATTGCTTTGAATAAAAAATCATTTTGGCGTAATTGCAATAAAAATCACAACCTTTTCAAATATTGCAAATTTATCCCCACTTTTTTAAAAATTGCAAAAAAAAAAAAAAAAAAAAACAAAAAACACGATCTTTCTTCACTATTGCAAATTAGAGCACATTTATATTTTTCGGTGATTGGAGTCCACATGTCCGACAAACATGCCATGTCAAATGTCATGTCATTCCCAAGAAAACAAATTTAAAAATCAAATTGCAAAATAAAATCACCACCTTTCCAAAATTGCAATTTAATCCTAACTTTTTACGGGCTCGACGTAAAGTTTTAGTAAAAAGGCTGTAACTCCAAACTGAAACGTCTAATTCGCCTCATTTTTTATGCATTAGAAAGTTAACTCAACGAGCTACAAATATGTCTCATGTGGCCATCCACATTTCTCATCCAAAAAGAGTGAAAAAATATCATGAATCAAAATTTTGGCGTAGCGAGACGCTTAGGCATATTGTCAAAAACTGACTACAAGGTCTTCCTTGCCACGTGAGATTAGTTTTTTCTAATATATATTGTTTGGACATTCCATTAAGTCAGTCCATTGGACATGTTCTTGAAAATTCAAACGTTGCAAATATTCGAAAAAACCCAAACTCTTTGGGTTTTTCATAGGCTCGACGTACAGTTTTAGTAAAAAGGCTGTAACTCCTAACTGAAATGTCCGATTTTCCTAATTTTTTATACATTAGAAAGCTAACTCTCAACGAACTACAAATATCTCCTCTCAACGAACTACAAATATCTCATGTGTAACAATCCACATTTCTCATCCAAAAAGAGCAAAAAATGTCATGAATTGAAATTTTGGCGTAATGAAACATTTAGGCGTATCGTTAAAAATTGAGTACAGGGTCTTCTTGGCCACGAGAGACTAGTTTTTCCTCATATATATTGTTTGGACATTCCATTAAGTCAGTCCATTGGACTCATTCTTTAAAATTCAAACGTCACAAATATTCGAAAAAAACCCAAAGGGGTACCTCTTTGGGTTTTTTACGGGCTCGACGTACAATTTTAATAAAAAAGGCTGTAACTCCCAACTGAAATATCCGATTTGCCTCATTTTTATGCATTGGAAATCTAACTAGCTGAGCTATAAATATATCTTGTGTAGCCACCCACATTTCTTATCCGATAAGACGAATAAATATTATGAATTGAAATTTTGGCGTAACGAGACGTTTAGTCGTATTGTTAAAAACTGACTACAAGGTCTTCCTGACATAAGACTAGTTTTTCCACATATATATTGTTAGGAAAATCTATTAAGTCAGTCTGTTCGACTCGTTCTTGAAAATTCAAACGTCATAAATATTCGAACAAAACCCAAAGGGGTACCCCTTTGGGTTTTTCATGGGGTCGACGTACAGTTTTAGTAAAAAAATTATAACTCCCAACTGAAATGTCAATATGACCTCATTTTTGATTCATTAGAAAGTTAAGTTAACGGGCTACAAATATGTATTGTATAGCCTTCCTCAATTCTCTTTCTAAAAGTGAAAAAAATGTCATGAATCAAAATTTTGGCGTAAGGAGAGGTTTAGGCGTATCGTAAACAACTAACTCCAGGGTCTTCCTGACTGGAACGTCCAATTTGCATAATTTTAAATGTATTGGAAAGCTAACTCAACGAGTTACAAATATGTCTTCTGTAGCCATCCCTATTTCTCAAACAAAAAGAGTAAAAAAATGTCATGAATCAAAATTTTTGCGTACCGAGACATTTATGCGTATCATAAAAAATTGACTATAGGGTCTTCCTGGCCACGTGAGGCTATATTTTCCTCATATATATTATTTGGACATTACATTAAGTCAGTCCGTTGGACTCGTTATTGAAAATTCAAACGTCGAAAATATTCGAAAGAACCCAAAGGGTTACCCTTTTAGGTTTTTAACGGGCTCGACGTAGAGTTTTAGTAAACAGGCTGTAACTCCCAACTAGAACGTCCGATTTGCAACATTTTTAATGCATTGGAAAGATAACTCAACAAGCTACAAATACGTCGTTTCTAGGCATCCCTATTTCTCAACAAAAAAGAGCAAAAAAAATGTCATGAATCAAAATTTTTACGTAACAAGACATTTAGGCGTATCATAGAAAACTGACTATAGGGTCTTCCTGACCACGTGAGGCTATATTTTCCTCATATATATTATTTGAACATTCCATTAAGTCAGTCCATTGGACTCGTTCTTGAAAATTCAATCGTCGAAAATATTCAAAAAAACCTAAAAGGGTACCCCTTTGGGTTTTTAACGGGCTCGACATACAGTTTTAGTAAAAAGGCTTTAACTCCCAACTGGATCGTCTGATTTGTAATCTTTTTGATGCATTGGAAAGCTAACTCAACGAGCTACAAATAAGTTTTTTTGTTGACATCCCTATTTCTCGACCAAAAAAGAGTAAAAAAATATCATGAATCAAAATTTTTGCGTAACAAGACATTTAGGCGTATCATAAAAAACTGACTACAGGGTCATCCTGGCCACGTGAGGCTATATTTTCCTCATATATATTATTTGGACATTCCATTAAGTCAGTCCATTGGACTCGTTCTTGAAAATTCAAATATAAAAAATATTCGAAAAATCCCAAAGGGGCCTTTGGGTCTTTATCGGGTTCGACTTATAGTTTAAGTAAAAAGGCTGTAACTCCCAACTGGAAAGTCCGATTTGTAATATTTTGATGTATTGGAAAGCTAACTCAACGATCTACAAATATGTCTTCTGTACCCATCCTTATTTCTCAATCAAAAACAAGAAAAAATGTCATGAATCAAAATTCTTACGTAACTAGACATTTAGGCGAATCATAGAAAATTGACTACAGGGTCTTCCTGGCCACATGAGGCTATATTTTCCTCATATATATTATTTGGACATTCCATTAAGTCAGTTTGTTGGACTTGTTATTGAAAATTCCAATGTCGAAAATATTCAAAAAAACCTAAAGGGGTACCCCATTGAGTTTTTAACGGGCTAGACATACAGTTTTAGTAAAAAGGCTTTAACTCCCAACTGGATAGTCCGATTTGCAACATTTTTGATGCATTGGAAAGCTAACTCAACGAGCTACAAATACGTTTTTTTGTTGACATCCCTATTTCTCACCAAAAAAGAGCAAAAAAATGTCATGAATCATATTTTTGCATAACAAGACATTTATGCGTATCAAAGAAAACAGACTACAGGGTCTTCCTGGCCACGTGAGGCTATATTTTCCTCATATATATTATTTGGACATTCTATTAAGTCAGTCCGTTGGACTCGTTCTTGAAAATTCAAACATCGAAAGTATTCGAAAAATCCCAATGAGGTACCCCTTTGGGTCTTGAACGGGCTCGACATATAGTTTAAGTAAAAAGGCTGTAACTCCCAACTGGAAAGTCCGATTTGCAACATTGTTGATGCAATGGAAAGCTAACTCAACGATCTACAAATATGTCTTATGTAGGCATCCCTATTTCTCAACCAAAAAGTGGAAAAATGTCATGAATTAAAATTTTTGCGTAACTAGACATTTAGGCGAATCATAGAAAAGTGACTACAGAGTTTTCCTGGCCACATAAGGCTATATTTTCCTCATATATATTATTTGAACATTCCATTAAGTCAGTCCGTTGGACTCATTCTTTAAAATTCAAACGTCGAAAATATTCAAAAAATCCCAAAGGGGTATCCCTTTGGGTCTTTAATGGGCTCAACGTATAGTTTAAGTAAAAAGGCTGTAACTCCCAACTGGAAAGTCCGATGTGCAATATTGTTGTTGCATTGGAAAACTAACTCAACTAGCTACAAATATGTTTTGTGTTGACATCCCTATTTCTCAACCGAAAAGAGCAAACATATGTCATGAATCAAAATTTTTACGTAACAAGACATTTAGGCGTATCAAAGAAAACTAACTATAGGGTCTTCTTGGCCACGTGAGGCTATATTTTTGTCTAATATATTATTTGGACATTCCATTAAAGTCAGTCCGTTGAACTCGTTCTTGAAAATTTAAACATCGAAAATATTCGAAAAATCCCAAAGGTGTACCCATTTGCAACATTTTTGATGCATTAGAAAGCTAACTCTACGATCTACAAATATGTCTTTTGTAGGCATCCCTATTACTCAACCAAAAAGTGGAAATATGTCAGGAATCAAAATTTTTGCGTAACGAGACAATTAGACGAATCATAGAAAAGTGACGACAGGGTCTTCCTGGCCACATGAGGCCATATTTTCCTCATATATATTATTTGGACATTCCATTAAGTCAGTCCATTGGACTCGTACTTGAAAATTCAAACATCGAAAGTATTTGAAAAATCCCAATGGGGTACCCCTTTGGGTCTTGAACGGGCTCGACTTATAGTTTAAGTAAAAAGGCTATAACTCCCAACTGGAAAGTCCGATTTGCAACATTGTTGATGCAATGGAAAGCTAACTCAATGATCTACAAATATGTCTTATGTAGGCATCCCATTTTCTCAACCAAAAAGTGTAAAAATGTCATGAATTAAAATTTTCGACTACGAAAAGAGGACCATCTCTCCATGCTATTATCCTCGTGATGTCCAATCCGCACCTATTTGGTTCACCCCTAGTCACCATTAACTTTGATTTCTCTGTTGGTACATTATGATTTCTCCCATCGTATTTGTTTTGATGACTTTTTATCTAGTGCATGAATGAAAATAAAGTTTCCATTTTCATGTTAACAAAGAAATTGGAATTTTGAAAAGAGTAGAAACCTTATGGAGATCTTTAACAAGCTTGATTCAGTATCTGATTGAGATGCCCCATCTTTGAGATGCCCCATCTTTTATCCTTTTGACGCCACCTCTGGTATCGCAAATATGGCAAAGCCTTACAAGTAGCTTTAGATAGCAATCAATGGCAATCATTTACCAGATTAGATTCTCTATTACATTTGGTGTTACATTTTATGTTTCATGTCATTTATTATATGACATGTGTTAAATAGTGATGTCATCGAATATGTCATTTATTATATGACATGTGTTAAATAGTGATGTCATCGAATACACTTGGCGTGTGGTGATTGTTTTGGAATAGAAGATGTAACACCAAGTGTAATAGAAGATCTCATGTGATCATTTACATTAACGTTTCTGACTTGAATTTTTAATTGTCAATCACTTAATTTGCTTCATTAAATGATTTCATATTCAATATTTTATTGTAATGTATCATTCAATATTTTTAATCTGTTGATATCCAATATTATTAAATATAATAATAATAATCATTTATTATTATTATTATTATTATTATTAAAAAACATGATGAATGGTGGACTGAGTAATTAAAATCTCCTACGCAACAACACAATACATACATTGCCTCCTCAAACACTATTAATTATTAGGCAAAAACTACATTGCCTCCTCAAACACTATTAATTATTAGGCAAAAACTTCTGTGCAACTGGTGCAGTTGCACGGACCTTTATGTTATAAACGTAGTAAATATTCGTACCTTTTAAAAATATGTTATAAATATGTTATAAACGTAGTACCTTTATGTACAAATATTCGTACCTTTTTAAAATGAACTGCATAAAGGTATTACATTTATAACATAAAGGTACTACAATTATAACATAAAGGTCTGTGCAATTCTATGCAACTGGTGCACAGAAGTGTTACTCTAATTATTAATGACACGCAACTGGTGCACAGAAGTGTTACTCTAATTATTAATGACTACTCCCTCCGTCTCACAACACTTCGCACACTAAATTAGGCACAATTTTTAAGAAAAAAAGAATTTTTGCTTTTTGATTGAGGGTATAAGGGTCAATTATGTGAGAAAAAGATAAAAAGTAATAAAGTGTTGAGAGAGAAAAAGTAATGACATTGTGTGTAAATAAGTGTGTATTGGGAGGGTAATAATTTTGATAAAATTTGCCATTTTTGAGTGTGCAAAGTGTTTTGGGACAGATTAAAAAGGAAAGTGTGCAAAGTGTTGCGGGACGAAGGGAGTAATATATTAATAGGCACGGTAACAAAAAAACTCAAATCTGTCACATTGCAACAAAAATAAAAATAATAATCACGTATTTATTAATTTTAGCATCTAACTTTTTCACATAAAAAAAATTTGAAGATAAAAGAACTTTACAACGGATATATTCTACAAAAACCCATTGGCTTATTTAATTAACAAATTATTATCATGTAACGTTTTTTTTATGTTATATATAAATGAAATTTGTTGACTTTTCAACTCAAAAAGCAAAAAACACACTTACTTTTGGCATGATTTTGTTGACTTAGCAAAAAAAACAACATTTTCTTATTTCACTTGTCGGGAAGGGTGTGCAAAGTTAGCCGGGACGGAGGGAGTATATGGTTTGTGAAGTGCATATCATTTAACTGAGAGTAGGTCTCTTGTGTCCCGGGGACACGGATTAGATCCGTGTCCCCAACCTGCGGGCCCCACAAAAAATAAAAAAAATTCGCTCAGTTTTTTTTTTTTTTTTCATGTATATATTGAAGGTATCCCATGGAATATCTTCAAGGTATCACATGTATACCTTCAAGGTTTCCATGGCTTGGGGCCGCGCGGCGTGGGTGTGGGCGAGCGGTGTGCGCGCGGCGTGGTGAGATGTGCGTATACATGTGGATACCTTGAAGATATTCTGTGGATACCTTCAAGATATGCATGAGATACCTATGGGCGCGCGGTGTGCGCGCGCGGTGTGGGTGCATGGGCGCGCGGTGTGGGCATATGAGCGCGCGGTTGGTTAGGTTTTACAGGTTTGTCTTATAGGTATTACAAATATGAACCAAAGGTATCTGATACCTGAAGAGTATATGTAGGATACCTTTATAATAAATATGGAATACCTATCAGGTGCGCGCACATGGGCGCGCGGTGTGCGCGCGGCGTGGGCGCATGGACGCGCGGTGTGGTGAGATGCATGTGGATACCTTGAAGATATTCCATGGATACCTTCAAGGTATACATGTGATACCTTCAAGGTATACATGAGATACCTGATAGGTATCCATGAGCGCGCGACAAAGTGCCCACGCGCGCGCGTCCAAGGCGCGTGGGGGGCGCGTGAGGCGCGGGCGGGTTGGGGACACGGATCTAAGATCCGTGTCCCCGGGACACATAAGTTTTTGCGTTTAACTGAACATTAAATATAACATAATATGATTAAATAATTATTTAATTGTAAAATTATAAGAGTAAATCTCTTGTGAGACCGTCTCATGAAATTCTAATGCATTGCGTGAGACGAGTCAATCCACAACCCACTTACCCACCACTCAAACCTTACAATTCACATGTTGTTTGTGAGTGATGGGGCTCCGTCTCACGGAAACTATCCGTGAGACCGTCTCACATGAGTTTTTGTGAAATTATAATTGTTCCATTTGTAGAGGATCATAATTCTTTTATTTATTATTCTAAAAAGAATATATATTATTATGTTTATTATGTTATTCATCACACCCACCATTATTTTTTGAGTAAGTCTCTTGTGAGATTGTCTCATGAAATTCTAATATATTGCGTGAGACGGGTCAACCCACTTACCCACCATCCAAACCCCTACAATTAATGTTGTTTGTAAGTGATGGAGTTTCGTCTCACATGAGTTTTTGTGTTATTTTTTTTTGTTTGCCTTTTATTTTCAAGTTTATTACAACCCTCAATTTTTCTTTTCAAATAAATGATAAAAAATGAAAGTCAAAATTTTATAAATAAATTTCATAATTTATTTTATATCATATATTCAAAAAATTTATTCAATTTCATTAATTAATAAGTTTGAACAACCATTTTCAATCAGCCCCACCTTTATTTTAATTTTTTTCTTTAAACTTTTAAATTTAACAAATTTCAATTATTTATGTAAATAACTTATATTATTGAATTTTAGTATATGTTATTTAGATAAATCTACTAACATTACTATATTATTTAATTAGTAATGTTTCTTAGTAATATAAAATTTAAAGTAATTAATTAACTGCATTTAATGTAAAAATATTGTATGATTGACATGTGACACTTTGATCTTACTTTTATATATGTAATAATAATAATAATTAAAGATCTAGATCTTAAAATATAATATTATAAAATGAATAATAGCTGAAAAATAACTATTTAGTTTCATAATGGGGTTTACCTCGTAAAGAAAACCAATTAACATATGAGTAACCTTTTTGGTGTTGGGGTTGGCCTTGGCATTTCCACCAACAAACCTCAATATTAACAAATCTAAATATTGATGGTGGGTCCACATGATAAATCACTAACTTCAAACTATCATTTGAATTTTTCCGTTTATATTCATATGTTGGATTCAAATTTCTTATAATGTCTCAATATATTGTTGTTTGTAAGTTATTAATACAAAATGTTTTATATTTAACAAACGTCACATACTTATCTTAGTGCATAGTTCTTATATATATTATTTGTTTGTTTTATTTCAGATTTTGATGAAACGGGAATCAGAGGCAAAATAGTTGTATTCCTTTTGAAATGAAATTAAAGTTAAAATAAGCCAAGTATTTCATACATAGATATTTGAATATTTAAACCAACTTTTTGCATTGAGTGAACAATTAGTGATGTTTATATATTGTTCAATTTTTATATCACACACATGATTAGATGCAACTTTCAATCTGAGCAAAAGAAATTATTTAACGTTTAGAGTTATTGAAGTGTTAGTTCCTATTTACAGGAATTGTGATTTGTTGCAGTAAATCTTCTTCTAGATGTCCATCTTATATCGAAATACAACTGAAAGCTTCAAAATAAGTTAAGTATTATTCTTTACTGTTTCTTGTATATATATTGTCCTTTTTTTGGTGTAAAATGCACATAGAATTATAAATACACAAATAAAAACAATAAATACAATGTTAAAAGGAAAATATTGTCTATGTTCTCCATTATATCATATGACGGGGTAATTCTACAATATACCGTTGTATGAAATATGATTATCTTAGTAAAGCCCAAGTGTGCATGAGAAGGCAGCAATAAGGGCAAACACGTCTCTTTTAATTCCTCATATAAGTATAATTTCTACAATCGCGTATAAAATTTTCATGAACTTGGGCTATGTAACAAACTATGTTTCTAACTTTCACCATGATAAAAATTGTTAGTGAGACAGAAAATAGCCAACAAACCATGATAAAAATTGGTAGTGAGACAGAAAATAGCCAACAATAAAAATGTTGTAGTATGGATAGGTGTATTGAAAAGATGCACAAATACGGGGTTAAGTCGAGGCAAGAGCTAGACTCTTTCTCCGTAAGACGATATTGTCCCGTAGAGAAAGACGATATTGTCCCGTATCCAAGTACTTTCTTGCCCCGTATCCAAGTACTTTCTTAATGTTTCTACGGGGTTAAGTCGAGGCAAGAGCTAGACTCTTTCTCCGTAAGACGATATTGCCCCGTAGAGAAAGACGCCTCTTCAAAAGGGTTAAACCATTTGGATCCAAGGGTCACACCACTTGGTTACACCCTTCCACACCCAAAGGTCACACCACTTGGTCACACCCCTTCACACCTAGCCCGACTCGCACCCGAACCCGACCCGTCCCGTCCCGAACCCAACCCGAGTACAATGGTGCCGCATGCGGTTCAGATGGAGATGGTGCGTGTGTGCTTAGCCACCTCGGTCCAAAAAATGGCATTAGGTTCCACCATAAGAGAGCATACATGATTATCTCTTATACATGTGCTTCTATTAATAAAGTGAAACTTTTTCCATCAATTTTCCGATGTGGGACAACATTCTTCTTTCTCCCATTTTCCTTCACAAGAAGGATCCAAGTTGCCAACTTTGTGTATTAATTTCTCATTCACCCGAAATTGGAAATTCGAAAATAAATAACACTACATTCATCTACATGAAATGTAGATTTCGATTTAGCAACTTATTTCCATTTATCTAAAATGAAATCAACATTAAAAATTGGTCAAAGATTGGTCAAAACCAATCTTCTCTTCCAATTTCCAAAAAAAAAAAAAAAAAAAAACTCTAGCAATTAAAATTAGAGGAATATAGGGGAATTTTGAAGAGAATAAGAAGTTAAATTAGAGGAAAATAAATTTGGAGATTTTGAAGAAAATAACGCTAATTTCAATTCAAGGTTTTTGTTTCTCGATATTGTCACCAGTATTCTCCATCTTTCCTAGTGGGTTCTTGTTTTTATTTTTATTTTTATTTTTTTCTTAATTGGATTCTCCTTTCTTTTCTCTTTTCTTAGTTCATTACAGATCTTTCATTTTCCTATTTTAGTGTTCTTATTGAAGAATTTGAAGGTTGTTGCCTATTTTAAAAAGAAAGTCATTGCCCTAATTTAGAATCCCGACGATTTAGGCCTTCAAGAATTCATCTTTCAAATTTGAAGAAATATAGAAAATTAGAGTTCGGTTTACATGCAAATCCTTCAATTATTGGACAGAATATGGTGAATTTGAAAATAATGGAATTGAAATTACGTTGATTTTTAAGGGAATGAATTTGGAGATAGTAATGAAAATAATTGCAAATCCCCCCCTCCCGCCCCCCAAATTTATTAGATTTACATTCTTACGACAATATAATGTATTCTGTGAAGATTCTGTAAAGGTATTAGACTTATACGCTTAAGGGACTTAAGGTATTAGGTTTATACTATTATGGGTTTATACTATTATGCGAGGTATTAGGTTTATACTATTCTGCGACTTATATGCTTAAGGGACTTAAGGTATTAGGTTTATACTATTTTGCGAATGTATTAGGCTTATATTCCTAAAAACTTAAGGTATTATGTTTATATTTTTATGGCATGATTGATAAGATGAAATAGGATTAGGTGGAAATGAAATGAATTCAAAAATGAAATGGTATGGAATGGTGATGGGAATGAATGGTATAAAAATATTGATTTCTATCACAAAAGAATAGGTAATGAATGAAATAATAAACTTGGAGATCAAGGAACTGTGTTTTGTGATTGAAGGTGGAGATATTTTCCATATATCATGGGATGTATATCTAGAGGGAATATCTTATAGAGTCCTATTTAGGAATGAAGTCTTTTCCTAATCCGATAAGGATTATATTTAAATTTCCTAATCAAATAAAGATTATATCCTAAGATTATAAATAGGAGTTCTTTTCATTTAAAAAAAAAAAAAAAGAGTTATTTTATTATATTTCCTACACAGCTTATATCGCGATCAAGAAAAGAGAATCATCAATATTTTATTTGGTTGGAAGCCGCCAAGCCATACAAGCCAAATCTTAGAAGTTGTCAGTTCTTCTATTTAACTAAGGAGTTAAAGATGACAATTTAATTTTCAGAGAAGTCTCAGTTCTTCTATTTATCTAAGAAATTGAAGATGAAAATTTGATTTTCGGATGTAACAACCAACAATCATCAAGATATTGTAATTGTCTCATCAAAGTCATATGTAACATCTTCTAAAATGACTACTTTGAATTTCAAAATTAAAAAACTATGGCTCTCTTAGCTCAACACACACTCTATGAGTAGATACTCATTCGACCTCTTCTAGCTAAAACTTGTTTGGACAACTCATTTAATTTATGAGTCATAAAAAGATATATATACTAAGCTCGAGCCGAGTTCAACCCAAATCCACCCAAATCCAACCCAAAGTTCAATTGTCAATTTCCACGCCTCAAACCAAGTCGAGCTGACATGTGTGTTTCACAATGGGGTAGACCAACTAGTAGTTCCATATGACAAAACCATATTTAAACTAGCTTCAAATACACGGATGAATAAGTCTTCTCACTCCCACATCACTCGATGATCTTATTTCAAGTGACTAATTTCAACAATTAATTTTTTATTCATCGAATTTGGTTTTGAATGATTCAAAATGTCACGATTATTCACTCCAAATGTAGATTAATATTTTTACATTTAATCCTCCAAATTTTTTTTTTTAATAATCATCAAATATTTAGTCAAAATGTTGTTACAACCACTTACTCAAAACCAATTTCCAACATTAAAATCTCAATAAATGAAAATTTGTAGGGCACAAGACATAAAAGACTTTATCTTAGTAAAGCGCAAGCACCATTAAAGTACAACAATGTTTTAGCCTACATGGATATACTAACATTAAGGTAAGGATACTATATTTTTACTCATGGTTATAAAAGAGATTTTTTCTACTTATTTTTTAGTAAAATTAGTATTCATGACTTTTCAAAAATTCTCTTATAAAAAATTAGTTGTTTACCCATTTGTTTTTGGCAAAACCACTCTTCATTGAGGATAATTTATACATATAATCCTATCAAATGGATTTACAAGTTGTTTATTATTATCATAAATATAAAAATAGATCCGCATATAAAAATGTTTACACATATGAATTTCTAAGTTATTTCTCAAATCATCTTATCTAAATAGAATCTAATTATATTTAATTTCTCTCTTTGTATATAACCACCACACACCACATATGAACATCAATAATATTCAATTGTACGATATTGTAATGTATTAAAAACAATAAAATATCAAAAATGTAATAGAGGATTTAAATTGGATTACATGAAATAAAGCAAAACATCATTTATTCTATTAAATGTAATGCTATAGGAAGATATATCAGTTTTCCATAACAAATTTACGAAATTATTGGATTTTAATTATGTAAACTTTTTTACAAACTTTTAAATAGTAGTGAAAACATAATACATATCAATAAAAAATAAAATTCGCACCTTTGTTGACTCGAAATTTAAGTCCAAATAATATTCTTACCACTCCACTATGACAGTACTATACTTCATCAGCATTATCGTTTACTTAAATAGTTTTGAAATCAATCTATGTTTTAGACCTAAATAAAAGTGTTGTGTTATTTACTTGGGGATAAAGTCAATATCATATTTGTATCTTGAAAAAGATATGTATCCTATAACTTGAGGGTTAAGAAATAAGCAGTAAGCAGAGATTTATATATAGTTGAATCAGAATGTAATTATTACCTTAAAAAAAAATGGTTAGTCGTCGGAGTTTTGGAAAATGGATTTTCCGATCTCTAAAGGTGTTTTGCGGCGGCGGTACTCAAACTCGAATGATGAGCTCGTCATTGTCGCCGCCGTGGCTGATGCTGCCACCGGCGTCGGAAGGCGGCGACATGGTTTATAAGTTCTACAGCGTTGCCGAAAACAGAGTATTGAGTTTGAAGAAGAGATCATCTGGAATCATAGATCATGATTTGGAAATCAAAGGAATCATAGATGATGATTTGGAAATCAAAGGATCCTCACATGGATGGCTGTGTCTGTTTAACAGACGTAATTGCGACATGTTTCTGACGAATCCCGTCTCGGGTCGCCACATAAAGCTTCCGTCTATTCACACCTTACCAATCCCGGAAGTGAACTTGCAAGTCGGCTCTGGCTGTGTGTCAAAGGTCATCCTCTCGGGCTGCCCGGATGCAAATGACAATGAATGTCGGGCAATGATGGCATACGCTCCAACGAACAGATTGGCCTTCTGCTGCCCGGGGCAGAGCATGTGGTGGACTCCTATCGGCTCCCCCAACTATGAGGAATTTGTATATTCAAGCAGGCACAAACTCTTATTCTGTCTCACTGGGATCCCTCATGATGAGCTGGAGGGGTGGGACCTTAGCCACCCCCGCTCTCCGAGGCTCGAGTGGTTGGACAACGGGATGGTTGGTCGATTCTTCGAACCTTGGTCCCTCCAAAGGGAGGAATTGGAGCTGGAAACTGGTATGTGTATCATGTCCTTGAGATACCTTGTATTTGCGGAGCAGTCCAATCAGCTTTATATGGTCACACGATATCTTGTGCAACAAATCACTCTCGACGGTTCTCCTGTTGATATTAATGATGATGAAGATTATCCGTGCAAGACTATTGGTTTTAATGTGCATAAAATAGATCGACAGGGAAGGAAGGTGGTTTTCATGGAGGGTTCGTTGGATGGATTAGCCATGTTTGTCGGAGACAACCACTCCTTTGCAATATCAGCTGCTAAGTTTCCGCAATTGAAACCCAATTCAATTTATTTCACCAGCGACAGTCAGAATTCTGACTGGGTTGAAGGCATGTATGGTGGACATGATATTGGAATTTTCGACTACGAAAAGAGGACCATCTCTCCATGCTATTATCCTTGTGATGTCCAATCCTTTAAATGGATCATGCCCGCACCTATTTGGTTCACCCCTAGTCCCCATTAATTTTGCTCATTTTAATTTCTCTGTTGCTACATTTTGATTTCTCCCATCGTATTTGTTTTGATGGTCATGTACCTGGTTTTTATCTAGTGCATGAATGAAAATAAAGTTTCTATTTTTATGTTAACAATATCTCAAAATGGGACCTAATTAATTTGAAATGGAACTACCATGTTACCTTTGAATACAGGAACTATGATACCAAGCAACAAAATTCATAAATTACACAATTCTCAAGAATTATAACATTTTATATAAAAAGATTCCAACACTGAAAGAGCAGTTTAAAGAGCAACTTTTAGGACCAATAGTAGTGCATCAAAGAGCAGTTCCAAACAAGCTAAAAAATTCCAAGGCAAATTGGAATTTTGAAAAGAGTACAAACCTCATGGAGATCTTTAACAAGCTCGCTTGAATCAGTATCTGCTTGAGATGTCCCATCTTTTCCAAGGCAAATTGGAATTTTGAAAAGAGGAGATGTCCCATCTTTTCCAAGGCAAATTGGAATTTTTAAAAGAGTACAAACCTCATGGAGATCTTTAACAAGCTTGATTCAGTATCTGCTTGAGATGCCCCATCTTTTACCCTTTTGACGCCACCTCTGGTATTTCAAATATGGCAAAGCCTAACAAGTAGCTTTAGATAGCAATCAATGGCATAAGTTCGCCCTCACAATCCCATTTAACACATGGACAGCACACTTCCACCACTTCCAGAGCTGGTTTTGTCCAATTCAAAGCACCATATTCAGTTGCATATGCTAAAGCTACAATTACCCTGCTCTCCATACCTGAACTCTTCTGTTCAGGTAAAGGCAATGACAACTGGAAGCAGCTCTCGACCAGCATGGCAACTAATTCTTCTCCAAACAAACTCTTACTAGTCATACTGTTGAGGTCATCTTTTACACTAGCATCTTCAAAAAGTGAAGCAATTTCCGCTCCTGCAAGAGGTTTTTGACCTCGACAGACGCTTTCCTTTGCAAAAAGATCTACACAAAGAGCAGTACGGCAGATGCAAGCCAAAGCATGCATTCAATCTGATTTTGCCCTCAAGTTTCTCACCATAAGAAGCAGTCTTTTGAACAGTGAAACCTGCAGCAATGAGCAATGGTACATTAAAAATTGGTTAATGCATCCACAAGTTGACCAAAGGTATAAGCCAAAATATCAAAAAAGGACAACAATATAGTTGTCAGTGGACATTAATCCAGCTCAAAGCATTACTGTCTTGCAAACCACAAAAAATAGACTATGCACAAAAAACAAAGTATCAGATTATGCTACCTTATGAATCTATTAATAATTCGGAAGAAATCAACCTCAGCTTTTATAAGAAATGGTCATTTAATATGATAAAAGAGCTGGATATGCCCGGAAATTAGGTTTCATTGTCCTAAACAATTATGATAGAATGTCGAGGATATCTGATTACCAGTATCCGGAGTCATATAGATCTCTTCAACTAACTTAAAAATGGTCAAAAGGGAGATATCTGGATTCGTAATATTCATCAGAAGGAAACTGTTGCCTGAGTATTTGCTCAAGCAACAAGCTTTGATCCTCTCACTAGCATAAAATGTTGGCAATAGAATGGAATGATGTCGAAAATAACATCGAATTTGAACAACAGACGTCAAGCAGGACATTTCGTGAATCTAATGTTGTGTCATCAATCCGATTCTTTGATGACATTGATAGCTTCTTCATCACCTCTATTGAACCTGAAGCCATTGCTTTCGCAGCATAAACTAGAGGATAAACAGTTGCTCTAAAACTCTCTACCAATGATCGAGACATCAATGCATTTCTCTTCTTCCAAACAAAATCGACCATTGACGAAATCCAATTTGATTGAATTGCAACCGAATTTTCAGTATCAACGAATTTATCTCCAGCTAGTCGACTCAGTTGGGCTAAAAAGCACCGAAGCATTGTAAACCAGATAAAACAACTGCTTCCTCAAATTCAAGATCGCAAAATCGAAATTCAGCCCCACCACACCGCCCAAAAACCAAATCAAATTTCCACAATCAAAACCCTAACACACAAATTCAAAAACCAGAAAATGCAAGAAAAATCAAAACCTTTTCCGCCGGTAATTCAGTAAAAGTTGTGGGTAGAAGGCCCAGTGACGACCCAGGATTTCAGGTTTGATGGTAGTTGAGATTCAACAACATCATGTGCATTCATTGAATCTACGTTGGGAGATATTTTTTCATAACATATTTTCATTATCTATATATATTATATACAATGATAATGTATATCTCCAAATTTGGAGAATGAAAATGAAAATTTCCAATCACATTGCATCTTGACATCCAGCCATACACATCCCCAATTTCTATTTGTCAATAATTTTAATCTTTGTTTCATTTTATAATTAGTATTTACAAATTAATTATAATACATTGACAAGACATATAAAATAACAAATAAATTATAAGGTCAATTTGAATAAATTTCATAAAAGGATTTCCAAATATATACAATTTCATAAACAATAAATTGCCAACAATGACAATAAATTCACAATATGAGAAAATAAAATTAATTAAGATACCTATCCATCCCGAAACACTGTAAAGTACATATAAAAAAACTGAATTCCACGACGCCATTAAAATCGAATTTACTTTCTTCTCTTTCTCTTTCTCCTTCCCGGTTTTTATATTGTGGCCTGAAAATAATCTCTCGCTGGATTGTAGGAGACCGCCATAGGTGGTGGATAAACAGAAACAGGTGATGAATCAGCAACGCGAAATTCGGGGCGGAGAAGAGCGAGTCACACTGAAACAACTCTGCCATGAATGCATCCACATTCAGAAAACCTTTGAAAGACGAAGAAATGCATTTTCATGAATGAAATTGATCAAGAGGTTTTAGGAGATGAACAGTTATTTCACGCTATTTTTGTATTTACTAACCTACCTACTAATTTATGCTACATTACATACATTTCAAAACGAAAATGTCCGTATAAAAACAAGATTTTATAAAAAGATAAATTTAATTTAATTATTTTACATCATTAATGTTAGATTAAATAAAATATTAATTGTCAATCAATATATAATCAATATTAACTTACTTTATTAACACTGAAATAGAAGAAGAAATATTATTTATTAGTTTATTCATTAATATTGTTTCCTTTTTTACATATAAAGATAAAAAAAAAAAAAAAAAATTGAAACAAATCAAATAAAAGAAGATCAAATTTAAGTTGCATCCACAATTTTATTTTAAGTGCAAAAATACAAATATCAATTATTTTAAATATATACAATAGAATTCTATGTATATAATCATTAATTATTGAAAAAAATATACATTTCACACATGTCATAAATAAGAAAGATCTGGTCAAAAAAGCAAAAAAAAATATTGAAACACTCTACTATAACAGCAAATGGAAACATGATGAACCTCTCTAAAAAACCAAAACCATGACCAAGAAAAATACAGACAGCAGATCAAGAAAAAACACAGCTGAAAATACCTGCGTGTTATCGGAGCGAACAGAGCGTGGAAGAGAATACTCGGCGATATCATCCGAAATATTGATGTGTTCTTGAAAAAAAGTAAATTAAACAAAATTATTCAAATTCCATAAATATGGTAATCATTACAAAACAAAAAATTGAAAACGAATCAGAAAACCTTAATGCTTGAATGAGTAATCGGCGCGCTGATAGCGGAATGGTCAAACGACGATTGATCTGAGGAAGAAACTTCGTGTTTGACAGAGAATTGGAATTGAAAATGAAATAAATCTCATAAGGTGGTAGTTTTAACATTTTGGCGGGAATTTACGATATAAAGAAACTACCATTCATAACTTGGATTTGGGCCAGGCCCATTCAAGGACTGGATTTCGGCCTGACACGGTCCTTTAACAGGGCACGGATTGGGATTTGGGCCTTGAGCCTTGGGCATTTATAGGGACTGGGGCCTATGCCTGGCCCAACCCATTCATAGTTGGGATTTGGGCGATGAATTAAAAGAGAGAAAAAAAAAAAAACAAACAAAACAAAACAAAACAGGGAATTTGAAAAAACATATCATACTAAATTCTGGAATCGAGTTAGGTGGAAGGTTGGAGGTTAGGACTTAATTGCAAAAGTAATTGTTAGGTCAAAATGGTGAGTACTTAATAGTATTTTTATTTAATTATATATATATATATATATAAATATAGATAATTGTAATTTTTTTAAGATAATAATAATTAGTTTTATATATAGTATTGAAGATAAATCGGCAAGTAACATATGATGTGCGCACCAAATGAAGTAGTATATTAGAGTTACCGTTTTAGAAAAAATTAAAACAAATTCTATTAACCAATTTAGAAACATAATAACTAATAAGCATTAATAATAGTCAAAAAGCAGTGTCATCCCATTTATACAATATTTAAACATACTCTAATATATTATATCGGTTTGTATATGTGTATGACATAAGAATCTCCCAAATCAATAATTTTATAATATGTATAAATAAATAGGTATACAATAACAAAAGGTACCAATTCTAAAAATATATCAAATGATATTTTAAGTATATCTATGTTGGATAGATTCATTATAGATTTTATAAGAAATTTGAATTTCTTTAAAGATTCATTTTCGAATTTATAGGATATAACCATTTTTTGATTTAAATTTAAGAAAATACTAATTCATTTTTGAGGTTTTAGATAGAAATTTTCCTTATTAGGTAAGGCTTTTCTTTTCTTTTTTGGTGATTTTTGCTATTGTATATAATTTTTTTTTTTAATGACAGCAATAATATAAATATAAATAGATTTAGCCATTAATTCCAGTTTTCAAGTTTATTTAACAACAATTCAAAATATGAATAACCCTAATTTTATTAAGATGGTGTGCTTATCTTTTAGCCATATATAATGTTTGGTAATTATTTTTTACGTAAATTGTTAATTATTTTTATCCAAAACTTGAAATTAGTTTGGAGAAAATAATGTTGAACAATCTTTGACAATTTTCACATGATGTTTTGTTTAATTAAAACATATAAACTCCATCTTACATCAAATCTCACATACTCATATTTTAACTATCAATCCAAGATTCCAAATACATAAGTTAATTCAACCACCACACAAAACCTTCAACTCGAAAATATCATTCGTTTTAAACCCATTTACAATAAACAATCTATTCCATCAAACTTTACAATCCAAACAATCAAGCCCAATGTGGCCCAAGGATTGAACACAACTTTTATAAGGGCCTGTTTCCTTAATTTAATTCTTATATGGGCCTGACCAGGCCCAGTAGTCTTGAACTTCAACGTCAAAGTAACTACACTACTACAGTTGCTCTCTCTCTCTCTCTCTCTGAAAATGGCGTCATCGATGGTGTTGAGAACCCTAAAAACCCTCAACTGCTCCGTCATCAGAACTCTCACCTCCACCAGGCGCCACCTCGGCGTCGCTGCGGCAGCTGGAGAATCCGAACAGGAGCAGTCATCTTTCAGCTTTTCCTCCGACGATCCCGACCAATCGAAACCAAATTCCGACAGAGATGACAGCATATACATCAAGGGCCCCGAAAAGGCGCCGCCGTCGTCATCCTCATCGGTGAGTATGCCGATGTCGTTCATGACCGGTTCGATTGTCGGAAAACGGTTTTATAAGATGGTGACGACGAGAGAAGCAGATGATGGGAATGGATGGAGCGTAATGCTCGATTACAGAACGCTGAAAACTCCATCGAAGAGGAATCTCAAATGCCCTACTTTAGCTCTTGCTAAAGCCATCGCAGCTGAGTGGGAGTACCAGGTGCATTAATGCTTGTACTTTGTTCAATTTCTCTGTGTCGATCAGGGTTTTGAAATGCTCAAAATTTCTAATTTTTTAGGTAAAATGCTTGTTTTGTAGCAAATAGATGGAATTAGACCATTTACAATGCCTCTGATGAAGCTTGCGTGTACTGCATTAGAAAGAGTACCGATCACTAGGCATAAGGTAATCGAAAATTTGATGAAAAAATTTGATCAAGATTTAGTATTTTGTCGAGCTCCAACGGACAATGACTTAACGAAGGATCTCCGAGGTGCGTATATTACTTCCATTGGTAGCATGTGATTATTCAAATGTGTTGATGTGCATATTTTCTGATTATTCAAATGTGTTGATGTGCGTATTTTCATTTTCAGAACTCCAAGTGGAGAAATTCGGCCCTCTAGTTAAATGGTTGGAATCGGAATTTGGTTTTAAGCCAATGGTGTACACGAGTTTCTTTGGTGGCAAGCAGGAGAAGGGTCTGGCCGATGCCATTGAGAACCTTCTTAAGAAGACTGATGACTGTGAACTTGCTGCAATCGATGCAATTGCTGCATCTGCTCACTCTTTGGTCATAGCCATTGGAATATTTCGTGGTCGATTGAGTATCGAGCAAGCCCTCGAGTTGATTAGGCTGGAGGAAGATTTACAGGTTGGTCGATGGGGTTTGGTTGAAGGTGGCCATGATATTGATATTGCTGATCTTAGAGTTCAAATCTCATCTGCCATTGTATTTCTAGGACTTTCAAGAAAGCATTGATTTACACCTCAATTTGAATCAGGTAATTGCCTGGGATTGAGCGTTCCCGTTTTCCTTGTACTAGCATGCATTCTACGGATTGATAGATAATAACAGTAATAAAAGAATCTTGAAAAGTTTCTGGTTTTGAAGATGAATCCATTTCTTGTTCTTGTATTGAGGGTTGAATCAACACTGATACGTTTACTTTTCAAGAGTCTGGTTTGCTATTACTTAGTAAAAATGGATAAGCTAAAACAATCAAAGGTGTCTTTGCTTCAGATTACATCTCTACGGATTCATTTAAGCAATGGTGGATCTGACTTTTGGTTAGTTATTTTCCATGCAGTTGAATGTTATCTATGTATATCAAACGTGATTTCGTTTTCTTGAAACGAGCATGTATTGGAATTGCATGCTTTGCATATCAAGGCTCCTCTTGGCAGCACTGGACACAAAATGGTGGTTGTATTCTGATATCGCAATAACAGCAGGCTATATCACAGTCGTTACTACAACCTGCCATCATAAAATTCGTATGCTTTAGAACTTAACCGATTAGAATAAGAAACGTACACCAGTTCAGAGATGAACTTTTATGACTTACCAATCACAGTAATGTATTGAGATTCTTGCAGAGTTTGAGGGTTTACAAGGGGGTGGGCCTGAATAACCCGAGACACGGGCTGATTAAAGATCACCAGGATCACCAGATAAGCAACAGCTGACTTCAATTGCTTTGTCATGAACATCATGTGTTTCTTGATGAGTTTGTTTGATTAGCTAATAGGTTGGTGAAGATGTTGTATTTATAGCTAGAATCGATTTCGTAGAGACAGCATTTGTTGTCACATCATACGAAAACTGTGTTGAAATTAAGAATTGGTATGTGGAGTTAGAAATGGCTTAAAAGACTTAAAAGAGTAAGGTCACTCTGATCATATGTGCAGCCAAAATCTTTTGAATAATTGTGTATGCATTTAGGCATGGAGGAAGCTTTTTCTTCTTCTTTTCAAGTCATCAATTTAGTTATGGCGTAGTAAATTTACTACATCAGATATATTGATAATTTTAAAAGAATCGACTTAGAATAAATAATATTCTTTCCTAGCTAAATATCCTATGCAATATAATAGAAATCAAAAAGAGCAAAATTAAGGGTGGGTTGGGGTGAACCAAATAGGTGCAGGCATGATCCGTTTGAAGGATTGCACATCACAGGGATAATAGCATGGAGAGAGAGTCCTCTTTTCGTAGTCGAAAATGCCAATATCATGTCCACCATACTTGGAATCAACCCATTCCGGTGTAATACTTAGTCTGTCAGTGGTAAAGTAAATTGAATTGGGTTTCAAATGAGGAAACTCTGATGAGGAGGTTGCAAAGGAGTGGTTGAGTCCGACAAAGATGGTTAACCCATCCAACAAACCCTCCATTAAAACCAGCTTCCCTCCTTCTCGATCAATTTTATGCACACTAAAGCCAAAAGTCTTGCACGGATAATCTTTATCAAGACCTTCAACAATAGAGCCATTGTGAGCCATTTGTTCCACGAGATGTCGTGTGACCATATAAAGCTGATCGGACTCCTCCGCGAATACAAGGTATCTCAATGGCCTGGTAAACAATGTAGGTTCCAGACCCAATTGAAACCAAGGATCGTAGTGTCTAGTAAGCAACTCCTCGTCCAACCAATCGAGCCTGGGAGAGCGGGGATTGCTAAGATCCCACCCCTCCAAGTCATCCGTGAGGCAGAAAAACTGTTTATGTCTACTCGAATATACAAAATCCTCGTAAACCCGGGCTCTGTTAAAGGGAATATTAGGACAAATGGCAGCCCCGATAGGGGTCCACTCTCTGCTGCGTCCCGGGCAGCAGAATGCTAAGCTGTTTGCAATACCGTATATCATCATTGCCCGACACTCTTCTTCTTCATCCGGGCTGCCCGAGATGATCACCTTCGACACGCAGCCATACCCGCCTTTCAAGTTCTCTTCCGGGATTGGTAAGCAGTTAATAAACGGAAGCTTTATGTGACGACCGGAGACGGGATTTGCTAGAAACATGTCACAATTACGCCAGTTAAACAGACATAGCCATCCATGCGACGATCCTTTGATTTCTAACTTATTATCTATTATTCCAGATGATCTTTTCTTCAAACTCAATACTTTGTTTTCTGCCACGTCGTAAAACTTATCAACCATGTCTCCGCCTTCCAACGCTGGTGGTAGCATCAGCCATGGCGGCGACGATAACGCGCTCATCTTTCGAGCACCGCCTACTTTGCTGCCACAACACAGCTTTACACATCGGAAAATCCCTTTTCCAAAACTCCCACCCACCATTCTTTTATTGTTTTTTAAAGGTAAAATAATGTTTACATTCTGATTCACCTATTATAATATATATATATATATATATATATATATATATATATATATATATATATAATAGCTAATATACGTAGATATCCATGATTTGATTTATTCAAATTTGGATAGGCCATATCTTTTAAATCTCTGTAAATATTGTTGGAGATACTCCTTGATTACGATTTGATTTATTCAAACTTGGATAGGTCGTATCTTTTAAATCTCTGTAAATATTGTTGGAGATACTCCTTGATTTTGTCCTTGTATTTAGGATTTATTTCTTGTACACCAAGTTGTAGTGAGGATATCTTTCACCAAATTTATGATCAAATAATTTGTCTTACAATATAAATCTCTACTTATTTTGTAACCCTAAATCTTGCGAATGAAGTATGATATCGTAAGAATATTCTCTAAACTTTAGTTTTTTATTCGCTATTGATAAGAGCACCATTTTTTTTTTTTATCAAAAATATGAAAAAAGAAATAAACTATGGTGTTCTACAATCGGTTCATGTATGATAGCCCAATTTATTATATACTAGTTAGATAAGTATAATATACATGAGGACGTATATAATCTTTTTGTTTAGAGGGCTGATGAATGTATTTACAAAATATAAACCTAAATGATGAGATCATTTTATAATCCCATATTTTTTGCGTAACTATGAATTAAGAAAATTACGGGTTATATTAATCTACATCGTGTTTTATTTACTCTCAACTCCATATAAAATTCTCCTAAACATACTCTTTTTTTTTTTTTTTTTAAATCTTCCAATGAATATATGTTTTCAATAAAAAAAATTTCCTAATAAAATTTAGATTAATATTTAAATGTAAGATTATTGTATATCAATTTTTTTTGGTAGTAATATATATATACTAATTTCATATAATTCTTTTTTTATCATATATCTAATTTATTAAAAAAAGTTGTATTAGTACTTTGTTTTATTACTAGTATGTAGGTCCGTGCGATGCACGGGTATATAAAAACTATTATTTTGATATTTTAATATGAAAATGTTGAACATAAAATAATATATTATTTGAAATTAATTTCAATATAATATGATACCCGTGTGATGCATGACCATAAAATTTAAATATTTCGAGTTTAATGTGAAAATGTCAGTTTATAGAAAAATGAAGTTCTTGATATTCAAACCGTTGTGCCAACCGTTGTCTAAAGGTCTACGACAACGGTTATTAACCGTTGTCATAGATAGGGTCTACGACAACACCACTTTCCACAACGGTAAAAAATGGCCTATGACAAGGGTATTGACCGTTGTCGTAGAGCGAATTTCTTGTAGTGAATATTTCAATTTCATTTGGTAACTCGCATGATGCATGATACATAAATTTCAAGTGTTGTAATTTTTTGATATAGATACGTTGACTATATAAAACAAACATTGATTATTTAGAATATATTTTAGATATAACAAACTTTTTTTTAATATTCTCACTTGAAAACTTGAGTATGATGTTCGTAGTCATAATATTGTCATAAATCTTAACGATTTACTGAAAAAACAAACTTATAAGTTATAACAAATTGATGGAGAATATTAAATAAGTGTTTCACTATATATTAGAATGGGTTAATTTCATTTTCCAACCTATACTATGCACGATTTTTAATTTTGCATCCTATACTATTTTTTTTCACCGATCACAACTTTACCGAGTAAAGTATAAAGCGAATGGCTCCATTGATCGCTACAAGGCACGCCTTGTTGTAAAAGGATTTCATCAGCAACCTGGTTTTGACTATGATGAAACATTTAGTCCTGTTGTCAAACACACTACAATTCGCTTTATACTTGCTCATGTTGTTAGTATGAATTGGCCTATTCGACAGGTGGATATCTCCAATGCTTTTCTTCATGGCTTTCTTTCTGAAGAGGTTTACATGCAGCAGCCTCCCAGATTTGTTCATCCTCAGCACCCTGACTACGTCTGCAGGCTTCACAAAGCCCTCTATGGCCTTAAGCAGGCCCATCGTGCATGGTATTCTCGTCTTAGTTCCAAACTGTTATCTCTTGGATTCTTGAACTCACAGGCTGACACGTCTCTATTCACTTTTCACACTGCTATTGTCACGTTATTTGTGCTTATTTACGTTGATGACATTATTATTACTGGCTCCACCTCTTCAGCGATATCTCGATCGATCACCCTTCTTGGTGCTGAGTTTGCTTTAAAAGATCTTGGGGACGTCAACTTTTTCTTGGGTGTTCAGATGCATCGCTCAGCCGATGGCCTTTATCTCTCCTAGCAGACCTACATTCTGGACTTGCTTTACCGAACGAAAATGCTTTCCGCCAAGCCTGTGTCATCTCCCATAGCTGCGTCGACATCCCTGTCAGTGAGGGGGCTGCCTTCTCCGACCCCACACTTTATCGTAGTACCGTTGGTGCATTAAATTATCTTTGCTTCACTCGTCTTGACATCTCTTTCGCTGTCAATCGCCTCTGCTAATACATGCATCGTCCTACACAGGAACATTGGTTTGCAGCTAAGAGGGTGCTCCGTTATCTCCGCGGGTCTGTTGATAGGGCACTTTTCTTCTTCATTCACTCCACGATCGTTCACTCCACGACCTCTCTTTCTTTTCATGCTTTT